>CM070530.1:33220797-38220797 GCA_036346145.1 Olyra latifolia
GACCCCTCTTATTGGTCCGAGTCCCGAGAAGGGCGTGTATTTGAAGGAACACCTGCAAGAAGTCAAGCAAAGGTCAAAACGATAGGAAGCAATTGCTTGCCGCCCAATCCCGGCTAAAAGAGTTATGCCGACTCATCGTCTGAGGGACCTATCTTCGGGTTGGAGACTATGTGTATCTCAAGATCTCACCCTTCAGGGAACAAGAAGATTTCAAGTCAAGGGAAAATTGGCCCCAAGGTTTGTGGGACCTTATCCAGCCTTGTCTCGTAAGGGTATGGTCGCCATTTAACTTGACCTTCCCAAGGAGTTGGGGAGAAGTTCACAACGGTTTCACGTGGTCCCAACTCCCGAAAGTGTTTGAGAAAACCTGAAGGAGAAGTAGTTCACAGTCACGACACCCTACAACCCAACTTGGGATATCAAGTCAAGCCTATTCAAATATTAGAGACTCAGAAAAGAAGCTCAAGAATAAGACCATTCGACTTTTGCAAGGTGCAATGGAGCAATCAATCCGAGGATGCCTTTCATGGGAACCAGAAGAGAAAATGCGCCAAGAATTCCCCTACCTATTCGCTTCATAGAAATATCAACTTTGAGGGTCGAGATTTGTTTTAGGGGAGGGATTTGTAATGCCTCAAAGTTATGATAATATTTTGAAAACACATTGCACTCATTGCATAAGCTATGACGCTTCCCGTAAAATTTCTATGTGACAAACACACATTTCTAGACTTTAGAAGCCATTTGAAATTGATGATTTTGTTTGAATAAAGCACTAAATAGCTAATTAATAAACCCTTGCATAAGAATTTATAATTTATAGCACTATTTAAGAAATTGTTGAAATATAAGATTCTAATGGACCTTAAATTGGGAATATATTTTCATATTCATAAAACATCCATACACACACATATATATATATATATATATATGTATATATATATATATATGTATACACATAATCACATAAGCCTCAAATATGTTAAATTGCTCTAAAATCCTGTGAAAAATCCATAGATTAGTTTAAACCCCATAGAGAGTTTGACTCCGTTGTTGACCAATTTGACCTCGTCAGCCCACATGGCGCCTTCCTTATTCTTTCGCCTCATGGGTATTTGGTCAACGCCTCGCCGCCGCCGCTACCTTCCACCCCGCTCAACCATCACCCCCGCCTCAATCTTCGGGAAGATCTTCAATTGGCAATTTCAGGTGTCAGCCGACCTCGTGGACCCCACCTCCACCATGACGCGACGCTGCCATCGCCGCCGCCGGCAGCTTCGCCATTGGCGGACGACTTGTTGCAGTTGCACGCGCTGCGGAGTTCCAGCACCGCCCAATTTGCCTAATGGTCGACTTTGGTCGCGCCATCGATGCCCTCGCACCGCTGCTCCGGCCGCAATGCCGCCGAGAAGCGTATCTCGCCGCCGCACAGATTCGCCACAAGCCACAACAAGCCACCGCCCCAGCCTAGCCATGAGCACTAGAGCTCCTCTCAGGACTGCTCTCACATCTTCTGCCATCACCGGGTCAAGAGTCGAGCTCTGACCGAAGCGATATGCCACCGCCACATCTACTGCCCTTTTCTCCTCTTTTCACTCTCACGCCGCCAAACCCAAACCAGACCTCCCTAGTCTCCACATTGTCTTCGCTTGTTTCGCCATGACCTCGTGAAGCTCCTCTCCAAGGAATTGGTCCGAGTCATCCCGAGCTCGCTTGAACGCCTCGCCACCGCCGACCGCCTCGGCTTCTTCCCTCTTTCGATTTCATCATCTCCGTGAGCTTACGCAAGCAAGTCTTGCTCTGAGCTTCGGCTCGCCTTTCCCTCACACCGTGCTCCTTGGCCAGTATCACTTGCCTTCCCCAAAGATCGTGAGCGTCACGCCTTCCTTGTTCTGACTGCACGGGACGCCGATCATCATCTCTTCGAGCCACAAGCAAGCCCCTTGCTCGGTGAGCTTCGCCGCCTTCCTCACACCGCGGCTCCTCTTTGGCTCTGAGGCTTCGCCGGCTTCCCCAAAGATCTTGAGCGCCGCTTTCCTTGCTCGGACTCAAGACGTGGACGCCACCGATCCAACCGTGCGTCTCGACTACCTTTTTGCTCTCTAAGCACCCACTAACCCCGCGATAGCTCATGCGCGCGCTTATTTTTCCATAAGCTCGACCTAGGTCATTTACTCATGTCCGCCGGTAGTTTGCCCGCCGGCATGGCTCGCCAAGGTCCGCCGCTTCGCCTCGACAAGGGCACCCCTAGATGCGCGTTAGCTCACCGATTCCACCGAACTCCAAGAACGCCTCTAAACGGTGCACCCTAGTTCTAAGTCCGTTTGCTAGTTTCGGCCAGGCGAAGCCAGCCGAGGAAGACGGCGACGGCGAGTCCGACCGCGCTTAAGATCCGCGGCGGCCACCGGTGGTCGCCGACAGGTGGGGTCTTAGTTGCCAGCATGGATTTAAAAACTCCCTGCCATTGCCGTTGCCGATATGCGGCCCTGGCCCCACATGTCGTGGGTGTTGAGGCGCTTTATGACCCCAGCGCCATCACTCATGAAGTTACGCTTTTCTCGGCACGCTCTTCGACGTGGTTGGTTGGCCATGAAGTTAGCCAAGGTCGCCAAGATTGTTCAACCCATTTTTCCCAGATTTTATAAATAAAACAAAGACAAGAATAGAAACGATTTATTTAAAATAGGTAGATATCATTAAAAATTCGAAAAATTAGGGTAAATACTAGAGCTTGTGTTGATTTAATAAAAATAGTACTCACACAAGAACCAAACACGTTCCTAGATTAAATCCATTGCTTATTTTAGGTATTAATTCATATAGAAATAAGCAAAAATAGAATGTTGTGTATTAAAAAATAGATTAACAATTGTTAAAAATAAGAAAATCATGGATGCCGATAAATGACTTTTGGACCTAGGTGAATATAGTATAACCTATAATATGTTTCCTAATTACATGTTAACTCAATATTGGTATAATTAGGAAACATGAATAACTAGCTACATGTATCATGTTAACATATTCTAACTATTTAAAGTACTTTTAAAAGACTATAAAACCATATTTTGTCCTATTGGGTTAATTAGGTAGAAATTTCATTACACATATATATACATGTATCATGTGCATCATCTCATAAGCACTTCATGCGCCATTCCGCTATGATTCATTATTTAGAAGGATCATGGAACTTTCTTCTATATATATATATATATATATATATATATATATATATATATATATATATGGATTCATGTAGATAGTTAAACATAGGAATCGTAAATGAGCTTAATACGAAGCGAACTCGATTGCATTTCATGCATCATTCTCTTTTCGCCACATCGGTTTATGATGAATTGTTGATTCGCTTAGACGAGAGGATCCTGGAACACTGCTCGAGGACTCCGCACAAGACCCGGACTTCAATTCCCAAGGCGAAGTTAATATCTACCCTCAAAGGAGTTTGCTTTTACTAGGAGAATCTCGATTTTTCCTAGTGCGAAGTTAATACTTAACCTTAATAGTGTTGCTTTTACTAGAGAGTATGCGCTTCCCCTAAAAGTTAACATCCAATAATATCATATTGAATCCTGATTTCTAAAGTCTTTATTTTACAGTATTAAACCGCATGCCCTTTAAGTACTTATGCCTATTTGTTCAATCATGATATATCATGCCATTTACTTACTTGCTATCGCTTTACCATGATGATGTTGCCTTGAATTAATCATCCTGTCATTTGGCTTTGCTATTGATCGCTTTGATGATCACCCTTGGTAGCCCTAAGTTAATTTAAATAAACTGATTTAGACTCCTAAGTCTTGGTTAAAATCTTGCTTAGACATTGCTCAGTCCAACTATTAATTTTAGGCTTAGAATTGTTTCTAACGTGAACCCACATTCACCTGGACATGATCACACATTGAATATGGTTAATCGGAATTGGGCTCGCATGCCAAGGTGTGTATGGTTGTGATGTATCGCAATGCGCATCGGGTCCGCATTGGGTAAGAGGTGGAGTAGCTGGCTACGTGAATTGAGGAGCTAATCGCCTACATAATGTAGTGCATGGAAGAGAGCAAGCGAGATCCGCTGTAATGCCGCGGCGCCGCCTCAAAGGAGGGTTCCGCCACATCGCGGTGATTCACACGGAGGGTGCGAAGTTAGTCAAGAAGGAAGTGCATAAGGGTGAGGCCTTTAAGGATCGGGCTGGCTGAATCAAGGATTCTCTGCACGGGTGCATCGTGATGCACAAGCAGACGCCATCGACTATCCGGTCATGAGATAGTTCCTAACACCACAACGCCGCCGCCATCGCGCGTAGTGCAAGTATTGGGATTCAGGGTAGTTACGATCATGGGCGCACTCGCTCGCCGCCATGCTTGAGGTGAAGATAGCTTTCATGTCGCTATCCGAGGATGATCTAGGTCCATTCTACAGAGAGCCGTGAGTCTAGCGTGGCTCGGCAACCAAATTTAGGACGAGACCGTACTTTGTCGGGAATGTGATCCACAACGAAAAGCGCCACACTCTAAGATGATGGCGGGAGTGGAAGAGAACGCTTATGCGAGTGCTTGGAAACCGCTATGGATTGGTTGTGCATTGAAAAGGAAATATGATAAATAATCAATTTGACAGGAATTTGGTTAAACCGCTAAGTCATAGGCTTTCATTTCCAAACTGGCTTTCATGCAAATAAATAAACCCAAAATTTTCCTTTGAAACCTCTATCACTAAATGCATTGGTTGGTGTTAGCTCGCCAGTTGTTTGGATGACACCGACCTCGATAAATATCTATCTTTAGACATGGAGGAGCCCGCCGAGGAAGATGCCTACGATTGTCATGAGAAGGAGATCCTCAAAGACTGTGACCGTGGAGTAGTTGCTTAAGATAGGGTTTATATGCTCCACCACCGTGTGTGGTTACACACCGCCGGTGTGATTTTGTTGTTCTTTTGAACTTGCAAGTTGCCTTTTGGGAGATTTCCGCCACTCGATGAACTTTGGTCTCAGAATTCAAGGCTTAAATGCCGTTTGTTACTAATGCGATCGGATGATCGCCGTTATGTAATATTTGGACACCGATGTATGAAATGATTCCAAATTGTAACTCTTGCACTAGCCTCATCGATCCAGCCTAGTGCAGTCCCGACTGTTCTCGCTAGGTAAACCGAGAAGGGCGACAAGAGCCGTATCGAGCATACGATCAGAGAACCCTAAACCCCGCCGCTAGCTAAGGATTATGATAGTTTATAAAAATATTTTTTCCAAACCGCTTTGTATATCTTGTCTTTTAACTTTCACAACTATACTATTTCTTACTTAAAGGAATTCTTCTTTCGCTTTTGTAGATGGATGAGCAGGTTTCCCATACCTTTTCTCCGAGCGTGCTACCTACTTTACTGACGACCCTTTGCACGCCACCCATGATGGTTCTTGTCCTCCGCCAGCTTGTCGGACTTCCAGGCTTTAACGACCGCCCTTGCTACTCGAGGCTCGCTCAGCACCGCCCCGCTTAGGGTACATTGTAGAGGTTCGAGTCTACTACCACCACTGACACAAAGGGCCCACACCAGAGATTTGAGCGGCTGGGACCACTTGCACTGCTATCGATGATGCGGCAAGATTGGCGACACGGGCCACAGGAGAGGTACCACGACGACTTGGAGGGCACTTCTTTCGCCTCGACCTTCCTTTCAAAGACTTCAAGACTTCTCCCAGTTTTACCGGTGCCGCCTTCACCGAGGGACCACTTGAGAGGGTTGCGCGCTTTCTCCAGTATGCGAGACGCACTGTGATGCGCTTGAGGAGATCGGCTTCCTCCTACTTTTTTCAGACAAACAGACAACCGCCACTGCTGGTGGTTTGACGGCGTTTTCACCACTACGCCGCTAGCCTCGACGATGAGTAGACGCCAAGGACTCAAGACTTGCCCGGGCTTGGCGACAAAGAAAGCGAGGACCCTTCCTTTTCTCCGGTCCTCGTTTCCTCCACCGAGTACTCCTAACCGCCGACTACCATGCGAAACGGGTCTTCCTCCTAGTGCCTTGGTAGGGATTCTCGTCACGACACTTCCCGCCGACCTCTTTGTCATCAGCAGAGTACTCTTCGACTCGGAGACCTCAGTGGACCTACTTGCTCCCCAGTTGAGCCACCATCACTGTTGCTGCCAGGCCTTCTCGCCGATCGCTAGAGGACTTCTCGGCTACTTCCACCCGCTACCTGGCTGGGGAGATCGGCTTCCTCGCTACTCTCTTCAGATAAACAGACAACCGTCAGGGTGGTCTGACGGGCGTTTTCACCACTACGCCGCTAGATCTGACGATGAGTAGACGCCAAAGGACTCGTGACTTGCCTGGGCTTAGCGCGACAAAGAAAGTAGGGACCTTCCTTTCCTCCGGGTCCTCGCTTTCCACCAGTATTCTAACCGCCACGACTACCATGCGGAAACGGGTCTTCCTCCTAGTGCCTTGGTGGGGATTCTCGTCACGACACTTCCTCACGACCTCTTTTGTCATCGCAGAGTACTCTTGACTCTGAGACCTCCGTGGACCTACTTGTTCTGGCTTGAGCCACTCCATCGCTGCTGTCTGCCAGGCTTCTCGCCGATCGCTAGAGGACTTCCTCGGGTTATTTCCACCCGCTACCCAGCTTGGGAGACCGGTGATAGTTTACACTCGTCGTCTCCCCGCCTTGAGTAGCTAGTTAGCTTGACAGATCGACCTAGATCGGAAATGTGTCTTTTGTTTCGCCATAGTAGATGATTGGCGACTTGTATCCTTGTCGATAATTGTACTTTTGTGGTATGATGTAAAACCGATTTGACTATTGCCGCTTTTGGGTATCTTAAATGACAAGCGTTTGTGGGTGATTTATTCGATTTCTTTGATATTGGCCTCATGCATGCATATTTAGCTATAATGTTAAGGATCACCGTCATGTATGGTACGTGGTCGGGAGCCGCCTGCGGGCCAAGGGGCGATCTAGGCCGCGATGCCGCCGGGCTGGGGAGCCGGGCAAGCCTGTGGTGCCAAGCGCAAGCCTAGAGGTCAGGGTCAGATCGAGGCCGAGGTAATCTACCTCCTCCCCAGAGGAGACCCAACCATGGCCTGTGTCTTAGCTTATCAAGCACGATGTTGGGTCAAGTATCGCTCAACCAAAGAGAGCGGGACAGAATCGAAATGAGGATCCAAACATGCAGCTTTTATGCTAACCAATCCCCTACCTTCGCTGCAAGCTACCGATCCCATGGAAGCAGAAGACCTGGTTACGACCGTGACCAAGAACCCGAGTTGATCGATGTCCGAAATGGAAAAAAGTGCGCTATTCTCCCACTGCTAGTAGGACCCAGTGTGTGGTGGGATAATTATGTCGCCACCCGGCAGGTGTGGATGAAGAAGAAATGGAAGAAAATGAACTCGCTCAAGATGGAGATGCCGACGCTCAACAAGTCGATAATGTCAAGTGCCGCTTTATGTTCCCCAAATTCAAGGATTCATTCCATGGGAAGAATTTGTCACCGCTTCTAAATTTTCACATACCCATAGGAATCACCAGATGAAGAAGTATGAGTTCCGCAGACTCTCTCAAGGGACGATGACAATTTCGAATATCTTACTAAGTTCAATGAGCTTGCAAGATATGCCCCCAAGACATCCACAATGAAGCCGAAAAGATAGATTGGTTCCTAGAAGGGATGGATTTTCGGACAAATCCCGCCTTAGGATTTTGGAGTATCAAAACTTCCACCGCTTAGTCAACAAGGCCTTGGTGTTGGAAAGGGACTTGAAGGGCGAGGATCTTCGCGAAGCGAAGATGGCTGAACGCACGATCGCCGGGTCAAGCCGCACGACAATTCAAACCTCAACCTCCGTAGAGCTGGACAACAATCTTCCATGATCAACCGTGGATATGATATGAGGGGTGGGGCGCGCTAGAACCCCGGTTTTCGCACCCAAGCACCAATGGCACTCCGCAATGCACTGTGCACCCATAATAGGATGACAGTAATCGCTACCTATGCCACCACTCGACACTATGCCGCCAACCGCCCTAGTCGAATCGCAAAACCTCAAGGAATGTTGTGCAGGTCGTGGTGAGGTCGCCCACCGCAGAATCAAGCTCAAGGTATGGGACGTGGGAGACTCAACAATATCATCTTGTATAAAGACAAGAAGATGAAGGAGTACTTGTGGGTACGCTTGGACTTCACGACTCCTCAAAGACAAGTTTTATTTGATTTCGTGCATCACATTCCTTTATTTCACAAGAATACGTAGATAAGCACCAGCTACAAACCTTTCCTCTTAATAAGCCCTTCACCATTAGATCTCCTGGGATACTTAAGGCCTATAGGTCCCGCAAATGGGTAGAAATAAGGAAGGAAAGAGTAGGATTCTATTTCACCTAATGGTCATGTCCGGATTAGAGTTGATGTCATAATCGGCATGGATTGGCTAAGACTCTATAAGGGAGTATTAGATTGGCGCCAAGCTTAGAAGTCGCTTGTAAAGGATGGTGTGTTTGAAAGAGTATGGAAGGTAGATGAACCCTACAGATGGGGTAGAGCCATCCGGTACCTCAAGGAAGACAACCCGAGTAAGGTAAAGGTAGTCCAAGAATATTTGGACGTATTCCTGATGACTTACTCGACTACCCGACCGAGAGGTAGAGTTTGTTATAGAGTTAACACTGCACAAATTTCAATCTACAAAACATATTTCAAGATGAACTCTAAGAATTAGAAGAACTCAAGAAACAATCGACGACTTATTAAGCAAGGGTTTGATCCGCCAAGCTCATCTCGCTGGGGATCCCCGCCATGTTTGTGGATAAGAAGGATGGTGGACGAAGATTAGTGGTGGACTATAGGCGCTGAACGCCGCCACTATTAAAAATAAGTATCCTCCGCCTCAGATCGATGACCTATTTGACCAACTCCAAGGAGCTACATCGTTTTTCCAAGATCGATCTTCGATCCGGATACCATCAAGTAAAGGTGCGAAGGATGATATACCCAAAACGGCCTTCACCACTCGGTATGGCCTGCTTGAATATTTGGTCATGTCCTTTGGGTTAACCAATGCACCTACCTATTTCATGAACCTCATGAATTTAATCCTAATGGAATACCTTGACAAGTTTGTTGTCGCTTCATTGACGACATCCTTGTGTATTCCAAATCGGACGAAGAGCATGAAAAGCACCGAGAGCGGTGTTGATAAACTCAGAGAGCATAAGCTATATGCAAAATATAGCAAATGTGAATTTTGGATTAGTGATGTCGGTTTCTTGGGACATATTATATCTCACGAAGAATTAAAGTGGACCCATCTAAGATAGACACGGTCATGAATTGGAAAACACCGCCATCAGAAGGAAATTGCAGCTTAGGTCCGGCAGATATTATCGGCGTTTCATCGAAGGATTCTCAAAATTTCCCACCACTAACTCATTTATTGAAAAAGGAAAGGAAGTTTGAATGGACCGAAGAATGTGAACTCGCCTAAGCTCAAAACCTTCCGACCACCACTCTGCTTTGGCCACACCTAATATCGCCAAGAAGTTTGAAGTATACCGTGACGCTTCCCGACAAGGATTAGGATGTGTATTGATGCAAGATGGCAAGGTTGTGGCGACGATCACATAGCTATTGCGCAAGCACGAGGACAATTACCCAACCCATGACCTAGAACTTGTCAGTCAGAGTTCATGCACTCAAGCTTATGGAGACATTTTCTCGATGGGAAAACAATGTGACATCTACACGCATCACAAAAGCCTAAAATACGTTTTCACCCAAGCCAACCTCAATATGAGGCAAAGAAGGTGGTTAGAGTTGATTAAAGATTACACCTAAATATATTATACCACCGCAAGGCCAACGTGGTGGCGATGCTCTAAGCAGTAAAGAACCAAGGTAACTTCCTCGATGGTGATCCGGGAGAAGACATGAATACTCAGAAGATACCTCCTCGTAACAACTGCATCGAAGAATTGAATAAGTTATGCCCGAATCTCAAAACTGGAGAATTAGCCAACATCACGGTTCACCAGATCTGATCGACCGTGATCAAAGATAAGCAACAAGATCATCCCAGCACTTTAGGCTCAAGGACCGATGAATAGGGGTTTCGAACAAAATTGTTAAGGACGAACAAGGAATTCTTTGGATGGAGAAGAGGATCTTTGTGCCTCACGACCCGAATTAAAGGAAGAAATCTTAAAAGAAGCACACGAGTCACCGTTTTCCATGCACCTGTGATGTACAAAAATGTACCAAGATCTCAAGGCAATCTTCGTGGCCCCGAATGAAACGAGATGTAGCGTAATATGTGGCCAAATGTAATACTCGCTGCTCGGTGAAGGCGAACACCAACGCCCAAACAGGTTATCAGAACCAATCAAAATCCTGAATGGAAGTGGATGAAGTGACCATGGACTTTATTATAGGACTTCCTGCCTCAAGTGGACATGACTCTATATGGGTAATAGTAGACCGGTTGACCAAGGTAGCTCATTTTATCCCACCAAAACCACTCACAAGGGTAGCAAACTAGCGTAACTATTCATCGCCCGGATAGTAAGCCTTCATGGAGTTCCCAAGAGAATTATATCGATCGTGGATCACAGTTTACCTCAAAGTTTTGGGAAGAACTCCATAGTGCCTCGCACCAAATTGTCATTTAGCACACCTACCACCCTCAAACCGACGGACAAACGGAAAGGACTATTCAACTCTAGAAGACATGCTTCGAGCTTGTGCTTTGGAATTCCCAGCCAGAATGGGAAAAATGGTTACCTTATATGAATTTGCTTATAACAACAGATTATCAAAGCATGCGCAAATGTCACCTTTTGAAGCTCTATACGGAAGAAAATGTAGGACCCTCTTTATTGGTCCGAGTCCGGAGAAGGGCGGTATTTGGAAGGAACACCGCAAGAAGTCAAGCAAAGGTCAAAACGATTAGGAAGCAATTGCTTGTCGCCCAATCCCGACAAAAGAGTTATGTCGACCATCGTCGGAGGGACCTATCTTCAAGTTGGAGACTATGTGTATCTCAAGATCTCACCCTTCAAGGAACAAGAAGATTTCAAGTCAAGGAAAATTGGCCCCAAGGTTTGTGGGACCTTATCCGATCTTGTCTCGTAGGGTATGGTCGCCATTTAACTTGACCTTCCCAAGGAGTTGGGAGAAGTTCACAACGTGTTTCACGTGTCCCAACTCCCAAAGTGTTTGAGAAAACCCAAGGAGAAGTAGTTCACCGCTCACGACACCCTACAACCCAACTTGGGATATCAAGTCAAGCCTATTCAAATATTAGAGACTCAGAAAAGAAGCTCAAGAATAAGACCATTCGACTTTGCAAGGTGCAATGGAGCAATCAATCCGGAGGATGACTTTCATGGGAACCAAGAGAAAATGCGCCAAGAATTCCCTACCTATTCGCTTCATAGAAATATCAATCTCGAGGTCGAGATTTGTTTTAGGGGAGGATTTGTAATGCCCAAAGTTATGATAATATTTTGAAAACACTTCGCACTCATTGCATAAGCTATGACGCTTCCGTAAAATTTCTATGTGACAAACACACATTTCTAGACTTTAGAAGCCATTTGAAATTGATGATTTTTGTTTGAATAAAGCACTAAATAGCTAATTAATAAACCCTTGCATAAGAATTTATAATTTATAGCACTATTTAAGAAATTGTTGAAATATAAGATTCTAATGGACCTTAAATTGGGAATATATTTTCATATTCATAAAACATCCATACACACATATATATATATATATATATGTATATATATATATATATATATATGTATACACATAATCACATAAGCCTAAATATGTTAAATTGCTCTAAAAATCCTGTGAAAAATCCATAGATTAGTTTAAACCCTAATAGAGAGTTTGACTCGGTGTTGACCAATTTGACCTCGTTCAGCCCACATGGCGCTTCCTATTTCTTTCTCGCTTCTGTGCATTTGGTCAACGCTCGCCACCGCCAGCCTTCCACCCGGCTCAACCATCACTCCCCGCCCGAATCTTCGGGAAGATCTTCAATTGGCGGCTTTGTGTGTCGCCGACCCCGTGGACCCCACCTCCGACCATGACGCGACGCTGCCATCGCCGCCGGCGCTGCTGCCATGGACGACTTGCCGGTTTGTCGGCGGCTCGCTCGTGGAGTTCCCAGCACCGCCCACCTTGCCCAATGGTCGACTTGGTCGCGCTTATCGATGCCCCCGCACCGCTGCTGCTCTCCGGCCGCAATGCCGCCCGAAAGCAAGCCATCGCCGCCTGCTCGAGACATTCGCATGGCAAACAAGCCACCGCCAGCCTAGCCAATGAGCACTAGAGCTCCTCTGTGGACTGTCTCACATCTTCGCGCACCGTGGTCAAGAGCCGAGCTTCGGACCGAGCTTATATGCCCACCGCCACATCGGCCGCTTTCTCCTCTTTTCACTCTCACGCCGCCAGCCCAAACTAGACCTCCCTAGTCTCCACATTGTCTCGCTTGCTTCGCCATGACCTCGTGAAGCTCCCGCTCAAGGAATTGGTCCGAGTCATCCCGAGCTCGTCGGAACGCCTCGCCACCGCCGACCGCCCCTGGTTCTTCCCCTTTCGATTTCATCATCTCGTGAGCTTGCGGCAAGTCCTTGCTCGGTGAGCTTCGCTCTGCCTTCCTCACACCGTGCTCCTCTTTGGCCCAGGCTTCACTGGTCTTCCCAAAGATCGTGAGCGCCGCCTTCCTTGTTTCTGGACTCGCACGGGACGCCGCCGATCATCATCTCGGTGAGCTTCGCGGCAAGCCCTTGCTCTGTGAGCTTCACTGCCTTCCCTCACACCGTGCTCCTCTTTTGGCCCAGGCTCACGGTCTTCCCAAAGATCTTGAGCGCCGCCTTCCTTGTTTCGGACCAAGACGTGGACGCGCCGATCCAACCGTGTTCCCGACTACCTTTTTGCTCAGAAGCACCCACTAACCCCGTGATAGCTCATGCGCGCTATTTTTCCATAAGCTCGACCCTAGGTCATTTACTCATGTCCGCCGGTGTTCCGTTCCGCCGCGGCATGGCTCCGCCGCGTCCGGCCGCTTCGCCTCGACAAGGGCACCCCTAGATGCGCGTTAGCTCATCGATTCCACCGAACCCAAGAACGCCCAAACGGTGCACCCTAGTTCGGTTAGCCGTCGGCTAAGCCTCGGCCGCGCGAAGCGCACGGAGGAAGACGATGACGGCGAGCCGTCCGATCCGCGCTTAAGATCCGTGCGGCTTCATCAGGTGTGGTCGCCGACAGTGGGCCCCTGTCGGCCGCCGCGGATTTAAAACTCCCCCGCGGCTTTGACGTTGCCGACATGTGGGCCCTGGCCCCACATGTCGTGGTGCGGAGGCGCTTTATGACCGCCGCTTTCACTCGCGAAGTTACGCTTTTCTCGGCACGCTTCGACGTGGTTGGCTTCGGCCATGAAGTTAGCGGGCCTACCAAGATCGTTCACCCATTTTTCCCAGATTTTATAAATAAAACAAAGACAAGAATAGAAACGATTTATTTAAAATAGGTAGATATCATTAAAAATTCTGGAAAAATTAGGGTAAATACTAGAGCTTGTGTTGGATTTAATAAAATAGTACCTCACACAAGAACCAAACACGGTTCCTAGATTAAATCCATTAAGCTTATTTTAGGTATTAATTCATATAGAAATAAGCAAAAATAGAATGTTGTGTATTAAAAATAGATTAACAATTAAGTTAAAAATAAGAAAATCATGGATGCCGATAAATGACTTTTTGGACCTAGGTGAATATAGTATAACCTATAATATGTTTCCTAATTACATGTTAACTCAATATTGGTATAATTAGGAAACATGAATAACTAGCTACATGTATCATGTTAACATATTCTAACTATTTAAAGTACTTTAAAAGACGATAAAACCATATTTTGTCCTATTGGGTTAATTAGGTAGAAATTTCATTACACATATATATACATGTATCATGTGCATCATCTCACAAGCACTTTCGCGCCATTCCGCTATGATTCATTATTTAGAAGGATCATGGAACTTTTATATATATATATATATATATATATATATATATATATATATATATATATATATATATATATATATATATATATATATATATATATATATATATATATATATATATATGGATTCATGTAGATAGTTAAACATAGGAATCGTAAATGAGCGAATATTTAGCGACCTCGATTGCATTTCATGCATCATTCTTTTCTTCGCCACATCGTGTTTATGATGAATTGTTGATTCTCCGCTTAGACGTAGAGGATCCGGAAACACTGCTCGAGGACTCCGCACAAGACCGGACTTCAATTCCCAAGGCGAAGTTAATATCTACCCTCAAAGGAGTTTGCTTTTACTAGGAGAATCTCGATTTTCCTAGTGCGAAGTTAATACTTAACCTTAATAGTGTTGCTTTTACTAGGGAGAGTATCGCTTTCCTAGTGCGAAGTTAACATCCAATAATATCATATTGAATCCTGATTTCTAAAGTCTTTATTTTACGGTATTAAACCGCATGCCCTTTTAAGTACTTATGCCTATTTGTTCAATCATGATATATCATGCCATTTACTTACTTGCTATCGGTTTACCATGATGATGTTGCCTTGAATTAATCATCCGTCATTTGGCTTTGCTATTGATCGCTTTGATGATCACCCTTGGTAGTCTTGGTTAATTTAAATAAACCGATTTAGACTCCTAAGTCTTGGTTAAAATCTTGCTTAGACATTGCTCAGTCCAACTATTAATTTTAGGCTTAGAATTGCCTCTAAGCAGTGAACCGACATTCACCGGACATGATCACACATTGAATATGGTTAATCGAAATTGGCTGGCATGCCGGTGTGTGTATGGTTGTGATGTCTCGCAATGCGATCGGGTCTGCATTGGGTAAGAGGTGGAGTAGTGGGCTACGTGAATTGAGGAGCTAATCGCCCACATACGTAGTGCATGGAAGAGAGCGCGCGAGATCCGCGTAATGCCGTGGCGCTGCCTAAAAGGAGGGGTTCCGCCACATCGTGTGATTCACACGAGGGTGCGAAGTTAGCCAAGAAGGAAGTGCATAAGGGTGAGGCCCTTAGTGGATCGGCTGGGCTGAATCAAGGATTCTCTGACGGTGCATCGTGATGCGCGCAGTAACGCCATCGACTATCGCTGCGGGAGATAGTTCCTAACACCACAACGCGCCGCCATCGCGCGGTAGTGCAAGTATTGGGGATTCAGGGGTAGTTACGACCTGCGGGCGCACCCTGTCTGCCACCATGCTTGAGGTGAAGACAGTTTCATGTCGTCATCTGAGGATGATCTAGGTCCATTCTTACAGAGAGCCGTGAGTCTAGCGTGGGTCGGCAACCCGCCTAGGACGAGACCGGTACTTTGTGGGAATGTGATCCATTAACGAAAGCGCCACACTCGGAAGATGATGGCGGGAGTGGGAAGAGAACGCTTGGCAGAGTGCTTGGAAACTGCCATGGGATTGGTTGTGCATTGAAAAGGAAATATGATAAATAATCAATTTGACAGGAATTTGGTTAAACCGCTAAGTCATAGGCTTTCATTTCCAAAACGGCTTTCATGCAAATAAATAAACCCACCTTTCCTTTGAAACCTCTATCACTAAATGCATTGGGTTGGGTGTTAGCTCGCCAATGTTTGGATGACACCGACTCGCATAAATATCTATCTTTAGACATGGAGGAGCCCGCCGAGGAAGATGCCTACGATTGTCATGAGGAAGGAGATCCTCGACTGTGACCAGGAGTAGTTGCTTAAGATAGGGTTTAGTGCGTTCCACCGACCGTGTGTGGTTACACACCGCTGCTGGTGTGATTTTGTTGTTCTTTTGAACTTGCAAGTTGCCTTTTGGGAGATTTCCGCTACTCTGATGAACTTTGGTCTGTAACTAAGGCTTAAATGTCGTTTGCTACTAATGCGATCGGATGATCGCTGTTATGTAATATTTGGACACCGATGTATGAAATGATTCCAGCTGTGTAACTCTTGCACTAGCCTACTGATCCAGGGCCTAGTGCAGGTCCGACCGTTCTCGCTAGGTAAGCCGAGAAGGGGCGCGACATATAATCTCTTGCTTCTCTAAGGAGAAATGTCCGAGCTTTTGTCGACCGGTTTTTGTTAGGTCAGATCGCTAGATCGTGCTCAATTACCTCACTTGGGACATTGGGCATGTTAGACAGCTCCCAAGCGAACACGTTAACATTTGCTTGGAGGAAAGCAATGAGGTTGAGTTCCTATTTGGGGTCCAATAAAGTCCCCAAATTCATGACCTTGGTCGGATCCTCTGCGGACAGAGGAACATTCCTGGTCACTTCTTCAGGCTGGAGGGCAACTTTCTGCCGAGAATTTTTCTTCGGCTCTTGCTTGGGTCCTCGCTGAGGGAGCTGCCCTACCATGGCCATGGCTTGCTTGTCGCAATTCAGGGCGGCTTTAGGGCTCTCCTTGATGGTGTTGACCCCATATGGCCTCGGTATCTTGACATATTGGCAAGCGTGATGTGTCACAGCCATGAATTTGGCCAAAGCTGGTTGACCAAAGATGGCATTGTAGGCGGAGTCGAAATCCACCACTTTGAACATGATTAACTCCGGCCGAAGTTACGCCCGCCAAAGGTTACCGATAAGATGACCTGGCCGAGTAGTTTGGTAGACATGCTCGGGATTATCCCATGGAAGGGCACCACAATGTTTTTTTTTTTATCTTGGAGCGAGGAATCTGCATCTCGTCCAGTATCTTGGCGGATATCAATTCCAAGGAGCTCCCGTGTAACATCAAAAAATTTTGGACTTTCAAAAACTTTTGTTAAAAATAGCTCCTTGAAAATTTTTCCATAAATTATCTTAAAATCCAATTGCCAATAAAAGATTTGGTATGATTTTCTAAAACTTGACAACCATTTTTGTGGAAGTCAAGGTCTCTAACTAATAAAATTTATTTTTGTAAAAGTTACTTGAACCTTAAAGATTTTATTCACATTTTCAATGATGTTCTTAAAGCTATTTCCTATTAATGGATTTATTTGAATTTTCAAATAAATCATATGAGCAAAACAAAACCATAAAGATTTCCATGATTATTTATCTTGTGTTTATATTGTTATAAAATATTTTCTAGAGTTTTCTAGTAATTTCTAAAATCAATTTGTTTGTTGTTTTGTCCATTGGAGCTTTCAAATTATTTTATGTAATCAAAATAAATATGAAATTTTGGTGAAACTATTTTTCTTGTGTTCCCTATGTTCGAAAATATTTTCTGGAATTTTTGCTCATTTTTAGGGGTCTGTTTTCTATTTTAAAATAAGCTATGTTGGTTTCTAACATTTTATGAAAATATTAAATTAATTAATTCCAAAAATCTTTTGGGCCTTGTCTCCCTGGACGGCCCACTCCTTCCTTTCCCTTTGTCCAAACCGGACCAGGCTGACCCACTCCCCATTCTTTCCCTAGGCCAAGCCAGCCTAGCCTACGATTCCCCTATATATATATCTGTTCCTGGCTGGTTGATTGATCAGCCCAGTCAGATCGACCTCCTCCTCCCTCACAACTCTAGCCGTTGTCCCTTCTCCTGCCACGCCACCCTAGCCCCCGCCACGTTGCCATGGCTGCCGTGCGCCTTCTCTCCTCCTGCCATGCCACCCTTGCACCGCTGTCTTGGACTGCCGCTGCACCATCCTACCTACTACAGCACCGCACCGCCACTGCACGCTGCTGTACGTACCCAGCACGCGGCCACCACTTCGCTGCGCGTTCCTCGCTTCTCTAGATATCCAATGCAAAAACTGTTTGCTTCGCTTTTTATCTACTCATCGTCATCTAGTTTTCCACCAAAGGGTTCTGTCGCGGGATCATTGAGTAAGTTTCATGTCTCTCGAGTTTGCATCTTCCTTACTAGGTCGTTTCTTCTCCCGGCATGATCTATCCATGAAACCTTTGAAAACGGATTCGTATGGTCTTTCTCTACACTGTGCTTACCATCTCCCTTACCCAGGTTGGCCAACTACTTGCTGTCCTTGCGCCCTTGTCGGCGGCTTGTTTTGGTATCCCGTTCCTCGCTGCCATGGTGAGATTCTGGAAATTTTGTTCACGTCACTTTGTGCTATATACATTCATATATCATCGTGCCAAATTTCATAATTTTTCACTGCTCGAGCTAGTCTATATGAATTTTGCAAGATCTCTGCCCTAGAAGCTTCCGTGGCCATTTTTGAAACCTTCTATTCATATATTGCACCCACCAATTTTTTCAGAGATGTACTCATCATGCTCTACCTCCTAGACATACTGTTTTTAATGATCTATGACTTCGTGTCGTGACCTAATATTTAAGCCATGCCATCTATACCCCTGCTGTGCCACTGGCCACTATGGGTTTTTTCTTAGAAATCTGGCCATATCATTGTGTTCATATGGTCGTTTCTATGCCATTTTGATACTTCCTAAACCTTGCCACCCTCGTGTGTACCATAACCATCCTTAGCCGTTTTGTTTCTAATGTTATGTACAGCCCCAGTTCAACCTATGTACTACTGCACTGTAGCTCTGCCAATGCCATTGTTACTCCATACTCTACCCCTCTATTATGTCATTGTCAATACAATCATACTGATGTTATATGGTTGTTAATTATCTTTGCTATGACAATTCTTTATGACATGACCAGTTGCATCGTTTCGTCATTCCGATAATCCTATTGTCTTTAGTTCCAAACTGTCCTAGATTTAGAATATAGGTTATTCCTTTATCATATAACCTATACACTTTACTATGTTGTTAATTCTATTTAACAGGGTTAATTACTTCTTTGCTATTGATCGTCTATGCCATGAGACATAGAAACCCTAATCCAGTCTCTGTCTGTGACTTTAATTCACTTGCGTCTAGTTTATGACATGAGAGCCCGTGTCATGAACATCCTATTTCTTTATTTCAGATCATTATCATTTTTTACTTAATTTATTGATTAACCAAGTATCGAGGAATATTCTATTCTTTATTTTTCGTCCTGCCATTTGCCCGATCTATCTTTTTCATCGGACTCCTTTGACCATAACTTTCTTATTTAGATTAATTTTATTTATTCCAAATTATTATTAAACTATGAATTTTGTTTCAGTAAGTTTTATTTGACTTTGCAGATTGTTTTATCGTTGTTTGGATGCAATTTGGTTCGTTATCATTTATTCATGTATCGGATTATCGTGCTAAGTATCGTTGATGAAGGATATATGTCTTATGACAAGAATCAAGAATCAGACCAAGTATATGAGATATAACTGAAAGGTAAGTCACACACAATCCTTGATCATATTAATCCTATTTGTAGATAAAATGAATTTGATTTAAATTTTGCATTGCTATCTTTAATTTACTTTATTAGGAATTTAGTTATTCTAATTTGAAGTATATACATCATTTGAAATGTTGTATTACTGTTATCCTTTGTAACTTAGATGTGTCATCATTTTAGTTGGGTAGTGATGATATCATGTGGGATGGTAGTCGTTATTAGTTTGCTTAGTCATGCATGTTATCTAGGATTGGTTTAATTAATATTGACTAAAGAGAGATATTGAATTGAGAGTAAAGGTATGTGTTGCTTTTACGTGAGGGAGACATGTGTTGCTTCATATTGGTTGAGCATGTGTTGCTCTTATGTTATCGTTTGCATGTGTTGCAATTTGTTAATCAACCGGGTGGGTGTTTTGACTAAGACAAGTGGTACTCTGTGTGTGGAAGCATGTGTTGCGGGGCTATGATGCAAATTTAGAAGAAAGTTTTGCCTTAGTTATCCTAAGGACGTAATCCTGTAAGAGCATGCCAGGCAAACTACAGTACAAACCATGTGCTTGACTTCGATTGAGTCTAACAGTTAAGTTACTAAGTGTGAGTTTATGGTACCTCAAGGCAAGTTAGGCTGAATCATCTGTGTGAGATTCTGAAATCATATGTGTGAGATTCTGAAATCATCTGTGTGAGATTCTTTAGGGGAGATGTGCTGCTTATGAGGGCCATCATCCATTCGACATTGTTGTACTAACTGTGTGTAGCCCAGTAATCCAGATGTCTGGCTCGAGTGGTGCAATAGTCATCGGTAGGGCTACTTGCTTAAATTTAGTCTCGTATTTGTTGGGTTACAAGCTTCCCATACCGATCGATGTGAGATGTGTTGTATCTTATGGGTAAAGACGCAATCTCCGCAGAGTGTTAAAAACTATTCGAATAGCCGTGTTCTTGGTCATGAACAAATGTTTGGTTGTATTGATCAAGAAATAGTATTTTTAAGTGCAAATGGTGGGTTATCATTTGAGTTCTTCTTTGGTCTGATTATCGAGCTTTGTGCTATGTTTAGGCTGTGTACCGTTGCTTATGGATAAAATGTCGTTTATCAAATAATTTGCTTACTTTCTTTTGAATCTATTATATTATTACGTCTTTGTTAAATGCTGTTTATGCAAAATAACCATGTGGCCTATCCTTTGTACTAAGCTTGTATATAGATGTTAGAATTGCATTACTCCACTGTGTGGGATTTGCTAAGTATTCATCTATACTTATACTTGCAAACTCTGTTTGTAGGCTGCTTATTCATCCATGCAGTATCAAGACTTTGCAGAGAAAATGGCTAACATTAACGAGAAGTTTTACAACAAGGGCGAGTACTAGGTTACGCTACCCCAGTCGATTGTCTGTGGGCATATGGATTGGCTACGCCGAAGATATTCCTTTTTGCTGCAGTTTATTGAAGAGTTTAGCCTCCAAGGCATTTAAATGTAAGCTTTGATCATAAGATTGCTATTCTAATATTTAATATTAATTGTTTCTTTTATAGTTATTTTTGATATGGATCTGATATGCACTGATGAAGTCACTTATGCTCACTAGAATTGATTCTGTACTAGTGATGCATGAGGGGCACCAAATTCTCAATTGAGGGTCCCGACATCCTGCCATCAATTAGCACTCTTCCAACCCTTATTTTACTGATGGTCAGAGTGAGCACCAGATGGAGCTTTTGTGGTTTTGTCATTCAAGGGGACAGTCATCCTTGGAGAAAGTTACCGACATCTCAGACCACTTGGGCTGTCCGGGTAGAGGTTTGCGGTGGTCAATATGATACGTTTCCCTCGCAGCTTCTTTGACGTCACATCGAGAGGAATAAGCAGAGGAGGTCCGGCAATGTGGTTCTCCGGCTTAGGGAAATCATCCTCGCCGGCGTCATTGTCCCTAACGGGTAGTTTGCCCTTGCAGTTTTCACCTGGCTCGGGCAAAGTAGGCATAGGCCCCCTGCTGCTGTAGAAATCCTCCATGTGCGCCAGCCAGGTCCTGCAGTTGAGCAAATCGTGGCCGTAAGCTTGACGGAGAGGGCAGTACTTACTACATTTTGGCTTTTCACCCTGGTTGTAGTTACGGCACTGTTGACCATGACCTTTGCCCTTGCCCGAAGCGTACGTCTTGGACTTCTGCTCTGGCTAGGGTGGTGGCTTCTGGTCAATAGCAGCAATGATATTTGGTGGTGTGGCATTTTTCTTTTGTTTCCTTTTTCTCCCGGTGAGGTGGACTCCTTTTGCCCAAGACTCCAAACTCGCTATGGTGGAGCTTTTCCTCATCACGCATCTTCTTCCAAACTGACGGCTTTGGCTGCGTTTGCATACCTATAAGCCATCTTTAGAAACTCACTAGCCAACAGGTCTATGTTGATCTCTAGGTCCTAAGTGAATCGGACATCCCTAACCCCTTGTTTGAACACGTGAAGCACTGCGTCGTCCGACACATTAGGGATAGTATTGCAGCCCTGAATAAAGCGTTGAATAAACTACCTCAGGCTTTTTCCATCCATTTGTGTTAGGCGGTGGAGATCGTCTTTCCTGGCTAGGCGTGTGTAACAGCTCTAGAAATTGCTTTTATGAGTGTCACAAAGTTGTTCCTAACTCTGGTTTGAGCTCTCCAGCTAGTTGAAAAGCTAGGTACGAGCAGGTCCCTCCAGGACATTAGGAAGGTAATTTGCCATGACCCCCTCATCACCTTTAGTAGCGAGGATGGTCGTGGCATAAACAGAGAGGAATTCATAGTTGTTTGGAGACCCGTTAAATCACTCTATGTGCCTGGGCTTGAATTTCCTAGGCCAGACGACATTGCGCAATGCAACAGAGAATGCCCGATGCCAATAGGTTGGGGTAGCGCGACGATCCTGTCGCCCATCATTCCCACACCCATTTCCACGACCGTATTTGCTAGTTGTAGGGCCTAGCCAGGAGAAGACTTCCCGATGAGCATGGCACAGGGATCTGATGGAGACGGAGCCCGTATCGCAGTCCCACCCTAGATGGTTATGATGGTTTCTTTGGTGGTCGCCCCGCCATGGGCCAGCCTGAGTATGCATCTCTCGAGCAAAACTTTGAGTTCTCCCTCCGCGTGAGTCGCTACACTAGTCATCCCGGGAATTGCTCTAGGTTCTTTATGATCGGCTGACTAAGGAAGATCCAGCTCGAACGATAGGCGCCTCAAGTTTTCTGCCACTGCTACTCCCATGGCAACAAAGTCATTCCTATCCAGGTGAGATTGAAACCCGCGCACCACCGTAGCTAGCGCTTGGAGGCGATCTCTACTCTGGTGAAGCAGTGGAGTCTGTGAGTCTTGGCGTAGAGGTCGCCCTTGTGCTGGGGTGCATGGAGCATGTGCTACCCTACGTGAGGACGATTCTCCACACTCCCGGGGGCTTTCTCTTTCACAGGCTTTCATATCTGCTAGGTTACGGTTTAAGTAATCCTCTAACCGTTCCCTTGCAGCTTCATAGGCCCAGCGCTGGTCATTCTCCGAAGCATCACTGGTCGGGTTAATATTGTCGTCAGCCATGTTGACGTCCTAGGCAACCACAGAGTGTGGCGAGGACATCATATTGTCCCGCGGGAAGCACTATCAGCGGTGGACCCCATGTCATAGTCTAGAATATCCAAACCGTCATAGAGCTCATCATCATCCCCATCGATTGTGAGGTATCTAGTTTTGAAATCTCTTAGAACTGGTCCAGTAGGGGCTTGGAAACATACTCCATGCCCTTACTCTCAGAATGAGAGCGAAGTAGGTGCAAGCGCGACTGCCCTAGGAAGAAATCTCTTTTTGCTCAGTGTGACCATTTGGATCAGTGATCTTTACCACCTCTCCATCGATGTAATACCCGTCATGATTATCCACATCATCAAACATGCAAAGATCCTGAGTATCTTGAGAATTCAGCATCTCAAAGGATTTCCTTCACAAACAAACTTGTCGGATCCCCACAGACAGCACCAGCTATCGACAATTGGGAAATGGCTTCCCTGACGAGGTTATTTCTTAATTGAGGGATCAAGACAACCTTTTTCTGCTAAGGTATGGCTTTTGAGATGCTGCAGCTTCACGGGATGATAAACGAGCAAGACAGGGTGTTTATCGTCAGGCCTCTCAAAGATGAGATAATATCTACTCTAGTGGGTATGTATTGCTTGTATTTCTAAGTATGTGGTGTTTCTCCCCTATCCGTTTACAAAAATGTTGGGAATATATTGGCCCTAAAGAAGCTAACGTACGATGCTATTAACCTCTCTAATTAATTGCCATTATTTACAATAAACGTGGCCTTTAAATGTGCACGTCGGTTACCACCACGTTCGAATCGTGGGTAACGCTTCCAAGGAAGTGGGAATCGTGGCCACATAGCACCTCACCGAGCATCAAACCTCCAAGTGCATCTGCCTTGATCAGAGAGCTTTGCTGCGGTGCCAGCCCTAGGCAAGTGTTCTGCCAGGGGCACACCTAGCCCGTAGGCGTTATTCAATCCCTGACATAAATATTCCCAAAAAAAATTGGGAAAAACATAGTGTTGCTAAACATGTAGTACTTTCAATTTAGAATTTTTTTGGTATTCTTATGAACAAATATGTTATAAAAAACAATGTATAGACGGTCAATCAATATGTTTAACACCAAAATTTAGTCATAAAAATAGCAAAAAAATTGAGATAAAATACTACATATTTGGTAGCGATATGATTTTTTGGGGATTTTTGGAAATGTTTATATAGGTGAAACAAAAAGGACAACTTTTTATTAATGGTAAAGAAGGAAACAACCCGCGCAAATACGATTACACACATGGAGAGATCCTTTGAAGATGGAAATTTTGAGTTTGGGGATTTCTATAGTGTCATTGAAGGATTTTCTCCGGCCTACTTGGGTACAAGCCCTTAACTCTTGCCATGTCGAGCCCTGATGAACGCGAAGATGCATTTTTTTCTGTTATATGCATATTGAGCCTTGTTCCTTTTATTTTAAATTAAAATTAGAAACTACAACAAAAAAATTTATCATTTTTGCTGAGAGGTTGTCCATCGCGAGGTACAGGGATGGAATGGAACCCCGCTCGGCTAAGCGATCGCACGCTTGTAACTGGCGGCACAACAACGTTTTGATGTCATTTTTTCGACTGCCTAGGCCATGTTCTCATGGCCAAAAAATATTGTTTAGAGTGCACGGCTGTCAGATAGAAGCATATATTAAAGATTAAATATGGCCACGTTCACTGTAATTATTAAAAAAATAACACCTTAGGCCAGATTCTGATGGCACAAAATAGTGCACCAAGTGTGTCCATAAAATAGAGGCATCTCTAAATTCTCTAGTGGTGAAGCAATCATTCCATAATATTACCTAGTAATATCATCCTCTCATATCTCTCTCCACCATCAGTCCATCACTACAACTATCACCAATTTCATTCATGAAACCTTCACCACTACAACTAAAATTACCCATCATATATCATCTCATAAAATCCATCTCCAGTGCTCACCCTAGACCGCCTTTCCCTCTCGCAATGGCTCCATGTTGCTCTGTCCCCTCTCACAAATGGCTGGGAATCCACAACTAAGAATTCAAGCACAAAAACTAATAACACAACTGAGTGTGTAGGCGGAGCCAAGAGCATGAGCACAACGCAAATCAAGTGTAAAAAAAGATGGAAAAATTGTATCCGTGCCACTCAAAAGTTGCTTTATGTCAGAAATGTCATCGCAAAGTGGAAAATAGTCCTAATGTCATTATAAAGTAATATTCCTTACAAATATGCCATTATATACTTTTTTGCCCTTCCTTCAATTCAAAATTAAATGCCATTCCTCACCTTTTCTTCTCTTCCTGTCTTTTCCTCCCCTCTGAACATGTGACCGGTGCCGGCACCGCCATCACCAGCTCCCTCAACCTGTGTCATAGCCTCCTAGCATGAGCTTCTCCGTCCACAACACTACTTCCTATCCTCACCCACCTCCTCCTCTTGTGCCATGCGTGCCGTGGCTGTGCGACGACGAGCTCAGTCGACGGTGGGAGCACAGCGACGGCGGGGATTGGGACGGCGACACGGGTAGTGGCGGCTGGGACTTGGAACAACGACACGGGCAGTAGTGGCCGTGGTTGGGGACGGCGGCGGCGCATGCAGTGGCCCTCAGGGATGGGGACGACGATTAGGGGCAGCGGCGCCTGGGACTAGGGATGGTAGCGGTGCGATCAGTGGTGGTCGGGCCTAGGGACGGCAGCAGCGCTGGTGAAGCTTGGTTGCGATGGCTGCATTACATAGATGACGGCGACACGAGCTCACTCCGGCGAGCCGTGGCTATTTTGCACTTTGCAGTAGCATTTTTGAGATAAAGTAACTTTTCCAAAGGCATGGATGCAGTTTTCCCAGAGGCATGGATGCAGTTTTCCTAGAAAAAGATTGAGTTGAGGGTGTGAGCCAAACGGAGGTAGATCCTCTGCCTTATGGCAGAGGGTCGTAGCCTCGCATCGGGGCGTCCTCCCCCATCAGTAGGCCCTGATTGCTCACTTACACAGAATCGAGCGGTATGCTATCTCAGTGAGAATGACAGAGAATCTGCTTTCAAGCCAAAGATATCAAATGTGATACTATAGAAAGTAATATGATGTTTGTTCATGATAAAACACGAGTACTTGGCTAGTATATTGTGAGGTTAAATATGACCATGCTCACTTGAATTGAACAACGGCATTGTTGTCCCGCCGGCTACGAGTCTTCGCAAGCTCTTAGCCGAGCGTGGTTCGATCCCCATGCCCCCACCCCTACGATGCAAATTATCTTTTCCCTATTTTCCGCATTCTAACAGCCCAATACTCATACGGCAGCAAAAAAACATGAAGTGTACATCCACGAAGGCTCAAACACAGGGATCTTATGCAACCACGTGAGTTGCTGATTGGATTTGGCAGCTAAGATGCCAAAATAGTCGTATTCCGTTACTCAAATGCCAAAATCTCCGACTTCGGTTTTACAAATGATGAATTGGATGATGTTTGAGTGGACAAATGATGAATTGGATGATGTTTGAATTCCACGTGCCAAACTAGAAGATTTGGTGTTGTAAATGCCGAATACAACTGTTTTTTACATTTTCATAATTTTTTCTTTTGTATTCTCTAAAAAAGTATGCCTATTTTACATTGGTATTATTCATTTTTTTTACTATTTTTATGATGATCTTGCTATTGATTTGAAACATTATATTATAGGGTAAATATATGAAAACCCCCCTTTGTTACAGTCAATTATCTAGAGACTCCCTATAACTTGATTTACGTCTAAAGAGTTCCTGCAAGCTATACCGTGGACTAATAATCCCTTCAACTCGGTTTTCTCGCCACATGACAGCGACGTCATACGCCGGTATAAATCACGCTGTGTTGTGCGATGCAAATTATCTTTTCCCTATTTTCCGCATTCTAACAGTCCAATACTCATACGGCGGCAAAAAAACATAAAGGGTACATCCACGGAGGCTCTAACATAAGGATCTTACGCAACCATGTGAGTTGCCAATTGGATTTCGTAACTAAGATGTCAAAATAGTCATATTCCGTTACTCAAGAGCTAAAATCTTCGACTTCAGTTTTACAAATGATGAATTGGATGATGTTTGAATTCCACATGCCAGACTAGAAGATTTGGTGTTGTAAATACCGAATACGACTTTTTTTTTAATGTTTTCTCAATTTTTTCTTTTGTATTCCCTAAAAAAAAGTATGCCTATTTTACATTGGTATTATATATATATATTACTATTTTTATGATGATCTTGCTATTGATTTGAAACATTATATTATAGGGTAAATATACGAAAACCCCTTTTTGTTTCAGCCAATTATCTAAAGACCCCTACAAATCGATTTACGTCCAAAGAGTCCCTGCAAGCTATTACCGTGGACTAATAATCCCTTCAATCCTCACCACATGACAGCGATGTCATACGTAGGTATAAACCGCGTTGCGCTGGGTCCTACCTATCAGTGCTCATGAAAGAGTGGAGGGTAGCGTTGGCTCGGGTCCGATGGCTCCGGTGGCGTTTGGCAGCTGGGAGGTGTGATGAGTGCCCTCTAGTTTTTGCCTCATGACACCCCACCTGGCTCGGCTTGACTCAGCTCAGTGATAAACCAGCCGAGTCGAGCTAGACCCTGGCTCAATCCAAGTGTGGTTTCCACCCCTACTCCTAATAACCCTATCTGCCATCCTTTCTCCAGACTCATGGTATTTGGTAATCTCTAATATTAAAAAGAGTAGCACTGTGGACGTGGTTAATGCGTTCTACAGCTCTCCAGAAAAATAGTTTTTTTCCTGCTCGGGCTCGTGGAACCACGCGAGGTTTTCATTTCTCTGAGCGGTTGCCGCTGGATCGGTTTGGATATAACAGTGCTCGTTCTCGAATCCGGGGCGAATTGGAGTTAAAGTTGTGATCGCTGCAGTAATATTAGTAGCTGGTATCAATGTGAATAAATCATCCATTCGAAGATGCTACGAGACTGTTCGTAGTCCGGGGGTACATTGGAATGCATGCTTTATGCTTGGGTTTGGTTACAGAATAAATTTTAGTTCTGTACTACTTGGTTTGTTCATTCTTGTGAGAGTTCACTTTAAGCATGGTGACATGAACTACTGTAACAACAAAGAGCACGGATATACTACTATATTTTTTGTTCCGTCACAACACGTGGGTATTTGGTTAGTCAAGTAAAGACGCCACTGAGTTTTCTAGTGAAAGTTTCCCAGTAGTACTCATGTGGTCTTATTACCATGGAGACTACCCACCGGCACCAGCCACCGCTAAATGACACTGTTCATCATTTGCTATCTTGGCTGAGGAGAGATGGTTTAGGAAGCTTAGAAGGTAGAAAGGTATGGAAGCAGGGTTCTAAAAGCCCCTCGTTTTTTCACGGAAAACCGTGAAAATCTAGAGAGCAAAAACGTCAAATGGTTTCTTTCTCGGTATTTTTGGTTTTTTGAGTGGTTTTTGATGGTTTTGCTGATTAACCGGTCTAGTGGAGGTAGCGGTTTTATGGACCCACTGAGTTTTAAAACCCTGGATGGAAGAGTGCTGGATGCATAAAGTGCAAGTTGATGGGGGCAGTGAGGGCATGTTTAAGAGTGACCATATTTCTGTTCTAAAATAAGATTACGATAGAACTGTGAATAATAAAAATAGGGTTGAGAGTAAAATATAAAAGAGAGATATGAAATATGATCAAGATAGAGCCAACATTGTATTAGAGATTAAATAGGGTCAAAATAGGATAGAACAGCATATGTGCATGGCCTGAGTCCTCCCATGTTGATCAAGGAAAGGACCTTCTCTACCGCACGCACTCCGGTAATAGAGCTGCTCAAGAAGCTGCACTAAACCACTGGAAGAGTCCACAATACTTATCAATCAAGCTGCAACATTGTCTATCTGGCCACTACCTATAAGGCAGTAATAGTATATTACTTGGAACATTCATGCCCAAAACAAGGTCAATTAAGCTTGGTTTGATGCACTAAGCTTGTCAGTAAATACCATATTTTTGCGACATCTTAATTTTTTTTTAAAAAAATAACAAAGTTAGGCCAAGAGCAGAACAATTGGTTTTTTTCAACCAAACGAGACCTAAATTGGTCAAGTACAATACCCACTGTCACTGCAATAAACATAACGACACAACATTGGGACAAAGTCCAACCCAAACTGGGTGCAATTTCTTGCATGCATTTGCAAGGGCAACAGCTGAGGCGGCAAACCATGAAGCAGACATCCAATTATGGAATTTGTTGCCATTCTGACCTGATGGCTTGCAGAGAAGAAGTCACAGTATGCGAGCATATCAGCCTGCCTGCAAGCAAATGAGCAACGCGTCGATCGGCTCTCTCTGCAACGACCATTATTGATCGCGTAAAGCACGTCATAAACATCAAGGTGTTCGATGGCGATGAGCCGGGGATGGAGCAGAACGCTGCAGACGTCTGCGGCGCATGGCATACGTCGCTGAGGTATCCGATGCGCGTGTATCGCCATCACCAACGGCCAACCTCAACCAGCCGCACTCGCGCGCCGCCTCCGTCTCCGTCAGCGCAGCCACCAGCGTACGCCTTCCGTGGCCACCGTTGCAACCACAGCCGCACGGGCTCGTATCCGATTCGCACAGTGACCATCCCCATTGCTATCCCATCTCCAGTGCAGGCCGGCCACATGATGAAGCGCCCATGTCCGAGCCAGCGTGCTCCTCTGGCATGGCCGGAGCCGCGGGGGCAGCCTCCGTGGCACCGGAGATCATGAAGCGCGGGGTGGCCACGGTGAGCGCGCGTCCCGGGCGAGATGGTGGCAAAATACCAGGTCGTGCTGCATAACCAGCATCGGCGAGGTAGAATTTTCCTACAAAGATGGTAAGCCATTATCTAATAGGTACTTTGTAAAAGCAAAATATGTTAACGTCAAACTAGTTAAATACCTTCTGGTATTTTTAATCCTGTAGGGCGAGACAAAGCATCCTTTAGTACAAGAGAGTCATGGGCAGATCCCTCCCACCCTGCTAGGACATAAGTGAACCGAACATCGAAATCGATAACTGCTAATGCATTTTGTGTTGGATACATTTTTCGTCCTCTAAACTTATCATCCAAGTTTGCTGGGACAGATGCTTTCACATGAGTCCCATCTAGTGCCCCTATGCAGCCCTACAGTTAACAAGAAATATAAGGTAAGATGTAGCATGTGTTTCGATCCAACAACATTAATCTATATAGGTCAATGGCAAATTACCTCAAAGTATGGATGAAATCTTCGGCTATTAGTGATCTTATCGTGTGTATCAGTGGACTTCAAATAGATGAGTTCTTTGGCAAGGACACCCATTGCATTTAGCACGGCATTGAAGTATCTGCTAACTGTCTCCCCTGATCGCCAAAACTTAAATGCAACAACAACATTTGTATGACGATGCCCTACCATGTATAGAAAAAATGCAACTTGCTCTTCAACCGACACATGAAATGTGTCAACTAAAAGTCCTTTTTGCCTAAGTCGATCACAAAGCTTGCAAAATACCACTCTAGTCATACGGAGTTGACTAACACATACTCGATCAGAGGTTTGAGTTAACCTAACCAATTCATTACTCCTCCAAATAACCAATTCATTACTCCTCCAAATGTCCCTGTCCAGGAGAGGACCATACTTCAACCCTCTCTCTTTATGTCTCCTACCATCTCTTAATCTCAACCATAGAGCTACCATAAGAAGAAGAACACCTATGACCTTTTGCTTCCATACATAGAAACTAAGATAATAATAAAATAACTGTTGTTTCTCATTGCGATCCATCTAGACAAATATTAGCCAAGTATTAGCCAAGTAAATCTGATATGTCTTGTTTCAATAAATTAACATAACAAGTAAATTTATCATATATTAATTGACATAGTAGGCAAGTAAATTTGACATGTGCTGATTCAATAAAAACAAAAATAAATGCACAAAAATAGAAATGTACCTTCAGAAAGCTCAATTAAAAGGTTGAGACGAAGATGACTTATAATTCTCAAGAAAAACTTGTCTGAGGAAATCCCTGCATAGAGAAAAAAATCATTATAAATAACTGATTGCAGGCACACACACAGTCAGCTAGCTACTACATTTAAGTTCAATGATGACAAGTTCAACTGCAAAAATAATTTGCTAATGATAATACGCTGTCACAGCTTTGCTAAGTCTGAGATGGCAATCAATTACCCTTCTCACACAGTGCAACAGATAATTTGCTAATGACATACTTCAGTATACGATGGTCTCAATTCTATAATACCAAGATGGGATCACAAAATAACCTTCCTCTTGCCTAACGGAGTAATCCTCACAAGCTACAACAATGTGTTCATCAACTGAAAATTCGTATGAGACAGGGGTATATGAGATTTTGCAGTCTTAAATTACCACTAAGACACGAATCAATCTGTCCTGGACATAACTCATACAAATTCACAAGTAAATTTGACATGTGTTGAATCCCATATACCCTTGGACGGCAGGGAGGAGCACGTCGGCGGCGGGGACAAGCAGGTCGGCGGGGACGAGCAGCAGGTGGGGACGAGCAGGTCGGCGGGGACGACGAGCTCGACGGGGAGCAACAGATCGACGGGGAGCAGCAGGTTGACGGGGACGAGCAGTAGGTGGGGACGAGCAGGTCGGCGGGGACGACGAGCTTGACGGGGAGCAGCAGATCGACGGAGGGGAGCGGCAGGTCGGCGGCGGGGACGAGCAGATCGGCGGCGGGGACGAGCAGGTCGGCGGCGGGGTCGAGCAGATCGGCGGCGGGGTCGAGCAGATCGGCGGCGGGGACGAGCTTGGTGGCGGGGAGCAGCAGGTCGGCGGGGAGCAGCAGGTCGGCGGTGAGCTTGGTGGCGGGGGCGAGTCAGGTGGCGGCGGGGACTCCCATGGCGCCGCTCGGGAGGGATTGACGCGCGGGAGAGACGTGTGGTGAAGCGCGGGAGAAAATGGGGAGCGCGGGAGGGATTAGTTCACGCGCGCGCGGTTACGCCAAGGAATGGCGAAGAAATTGCTCGCCCGCACCATGCCCGCTCGCCGCGTTGGAAAAGGATGGCAAGCCAAATTTTTCTAATGGCGAACCAAAAATTGGAGCTGAACCAAACGGCGACCAAATCGAGATGGCACGACCAAATATTGGCATGGCTTCTCATGGCTACAAACCAAACAGCCCCATACTGTCTTGCCACGTACTTCTCAACATTAACACACAGTTGTCCATGTCAACCAAACCGCGCACCGCCCGTCTGCCCCCGCCCACTCCCCGCCCCCCCGCGGGGCGATCCAATCTTAATTACATGGAATTGTGGTCTCAGTTGACAACATCATCGGTCGAAATTTCTTGAACCATAACATCATTAACAAGCACATGGTAACGAGATGTAACTGACTACAAGCGTCATAGCATTTGGCTTAGAAGTGCCCTATATTGCATCTCAAACATAATAGGTGATTTAAACTTCCAGCTGTCCATGAAAAACATGTCATGAAGTCTCGCATCAGTCAATAACCTCATACCATCAGCGGCCAAACCTAGATTGAAGGAAGTAGAAGCAGAGGTAGAACTAGAACCAAACGGATCGTGGTTCACCAGCTATAATTTTTAGACTGCAGGATGTCCAATCTTTAAACTAGGGAGTGCACACATGATAGAAAATAGACTGATCTTCACTAAATTTATTTTGGATCCAGATTCATGTGCACCCCCTCTCTTAACCTAGCTCCGTCCTTGAGTAGAAGAGAACATACCAGGCTCACTGATTAACTCTATTGTTTTTGTTTGTGTTCCTCTAACCTTAGTCAGATGCACGCGCTCAGTTCACCTGCCCCTTGGCCAGAAATCTCATACATCTGAACTCGTCTGAGACCCTGAATCTCTACTTATTAAAAAAAACTCTAGTTGTGATCATTGGTTGTCGGTGTCATACTTCAAAAAAAATTACCCACCATATAATCCGTTATAAGAAATTCACCTAGTCCACTAAAATTATTCACCATACCTTCCGATGTAATAAATCCTTTTGGAATTTGGAATTTTTTCGTAGCAAAGAGTAGACACTCGACTAGTATATATTAACGCAAGAAATACTAGTTGATCAACAACAATGACATAAAATAGGATAACTTGGTCAGACAAATACAGAGGCATATGAGTAACAGAATATAAATGAAAATGAATTAGTTATGACAAACTGTAAAATTGTAAAAGTTGCAATAGTACATGATACTAATCTATAATTTTAAGTCTTCATCGGCTGTTATCATCAAAAACAACAAATTAAGTTACTCTAGCATATAGTTTCTTTTCCCATGAAGAAAAACACCCACCCACTGGTGCTAACATCTGCAGATATTCATGGTATTAAGTTTATCTGCACAAGAACACCATGGGCCTCTAACTCTCCCATGCATATATGCATGTTACAGAATCATCAGGCTGATAGTTGAAAAATGAATGTATCACACATTCCTCATTGTCAAAGAATGATTGAAAATGTTCTCTTATGATCAGTTGAAAAGCATTGTAAATTCAAAAAACATTGTGTCAGGGACAACATTATCGTCTACACAAACATGTTCTACAAGAATGATTGAATGTGCAACCAGTTAATTCCAAAAAAAAAGGAAGGAAAGGAAAGATACCCCCTCATGCAAGATTGGTACATTATCTGCGATAGCTAAATAATTCGCAACAAAAAAAAATCATCACTTTAGAACATCAGTGTTTAATTCCAGCAATCACCAAGCACAGGAAGGCATGACAGTTCCATTCAAGTAGTCATTCACATTGTGTTTGAATGATTTGTACATGCCTGATGCCATCACAAATTTAAAAAACTTTTGAACGAATAAGCATATTTTAACTGATGCCATCACAGCTGTCAAAAACTTATGAACAAATAAGCATATCATAAGTCCTGGTAAAGTGGCAAGTAATTTATATATTGATCAAAGAACAACAGAACTAATCTCATCATGCCTAGAATTAGAGTTTTCAGGTCGTTTAAGGTGCAAATAAACATGGATACGAGTATACGACTCTTGATAATTAAATTTAGCATGTCAAACTCTTTCAAACCCTGCGCTACTGATCCATCGTCTGATGTGCCAGGTTAAAAACCAAATCGAGTTGTAGAGACTTGTTAGACTTTGTATTCTTGCCATGCCGTGTACATCGCTAGCTAGTGATCGTTGAGCCATCGTGTGCTGTAATTCAGTTGATGACCGCGTCCGTTGCAGTGTTAGTTACCACACTTGCCGGCGCTGATTAGTTACCGCTTTAGCCGCGCGTTCACTCGTGTAATTCTTGTGAAGCAGTCAATATATATATATGGAACGATCCCATTGAGGATCGGTGTGTTCGGCTCATTTTCATTCCTCACACATACAAACTCTTTCATGGTATCAGAGCCACCGATCCCTTCCAAAGCTTCTGCCATGGCGTCGCAGTTCAGCTCCAACACCACAGCCACCCCACCATCCTCTTTCATCCTCTCTCCCTAGCATCTTGCTAACACCATCGTTCAACCACATGTCCACATGGTGAATGTGCGGTTGACGCAGGAAAATTACCTGCTATGGGCGGCTCAGTTTCGTCCGTATCTCAAGAAACAAGGGCTCATGGGCTATGTGGATGGGTCTATTGCTCGTCCCAATCAGACTATTGCCGTCGAGCCCACTGAAGAAGGAGGCGATCGTCCTATCGCCGTCAATCCGGCGTATGTCAACTGGTATCATCAAGACCAGTTTGTTCTGAGCGCTCTTCTATCCTCCATCACTGAGGATGTGCTCGGGACTGTCATCAACATGACAACTTCTCGTGATGTTTGGCGCACATTGGAGAAGATGTACGCTTCAAGCTCTCGTGCGCGGATCATGCAAATCCGCATGGAGCTCTCCACAATCCAGAAGAGTGAGCTCTCTGTCACCGACTACTATCGCAAGGTCAAGCGCCTCGCTGACACCCTCTCTGCCAGTGGGAAGCCGCTTGAAGAAGAAGAACTGATCGCGTACATGCTGCGCGGTCTCGGCTCCGACTACGATTCGCTCGTCACCAGCATCACCACGCGTTCTGACTCCTTCCCCATCAGTGACGTCTATGCACATATGCTCAGCTTTGAGATGCGCCTAGAACACAATAACACAATTGTCCAGGTACCTGCTGCTAATGCTGTCAACAGGAATGCTCCCAGACGTGGTGGCGGTAGGGGTCGTGGTGGGCGAGGCAGATCCCGTGGAGGCGGTCGCTCTCAAGGCCAAGTCAGTGGGCGCACCAACCAGGCAAATCAAGGCAGCAGGGTGGTATGCCAAGTCTGTGACAAGCCAGGTCACGATGCCTCACGATGCTGGCATCGCTTTGATCACAATTATCAGGCTGAAGACACTACCAAGGTAGCAGCAGCTATGGCCAACAGCAATAGCTACTCCATCGACCCAAATTGGTATATTGATACAGCAGCAACTGATCACATCACCAGTGAGATGGATCGCCTGTCTGTCAAGGAGCGCTACGCAGGAGGTGATCAACTTCAAGTCGCCAGTGGAGCAGGTTTGCCCATTACTCATATTGGTCATACTAGTATTACTGGTTGTATTCGCCCTCTGTGCTTAAAGCATGTTCTCTGTGCTCCTCATATCACTCAGCATTTGATATCTGTTAGAAAATTGGCCTCTGATAATAATGCACTTGTTGAGTTTCACCCAAATTATTTCTTTGTCATGTTGGATAATGACCTCTGGCTAACAAGCCCGAGTCTTCATGGAGGCCTCAACAGCCTCAACCTCGCGCCCTAATCGGGGGCGCACAACCGACAGTTGGTTAGGGTGGCCCCCCGATGCGCAGCGCCAAATAAATAGAGGGCACCAGCTCTTCACTGACGATCTATCGATCTATGAGGGAGAAGCTCCTCGACACCCCCTAAACCCTACCGATCAAGGGTGGCGCTAAAGCATTGGGAAGGCACACCGCTGGCACTCGATCTCATGGGAGCGCGACTACACCGACGAGGTCGTCTCTCCCTGCGTCCTCTACGTCTTCTCTGCATCGACTCATCGGCCAAGCGGGCTATCTAAGCCTAATCACTAATCTACGCGATGGCATCATCAAGCAACTGTAAGATCTAAATCCCCTAATGTGTTTGATTTCGTGTTCATGTAATTAGGCTAATGATTCTATCAGCTTCCGCATTAAGAATTAGATCTAATATGTCAAGGACCTAGCAACCAGAACCACTCTTCTTAGAGGCAAGTGTAAGAATGGGATTTATGTTCTTCCAAATAAAAGATCCAGGCAGGCCATGTTTTCTGCCAAAGCCACACAGGAGCAGTGGCATCGTCGCCTTGGACATCCAGCTTCACAAGTTGTTCTTCAGATCCTACGTAGAAATAATCTCGCTTTAGATCATAGTGCTTCTCCTTCCTTGGTCTGCGATGCTTGCCAACAAGGAAAAGCTCATCAGCTTCCCTTTTATGCTTCCTCTCATGTATCAACAGCACCTCTACAGATTGTTCACACAAATGTGTGGGGACCTGCTGTTTCATCAATCAATAATTTCAAATATTATGTCTCCTTTGTTGATGATTTCAGCAAGTATGTGTGGATTTATTTTCTCAAGGAAAAGTCTGATGTAGAACCTGTACTCCTTCAATTCCAAAAACATGTTGAACGTTTACTCAATGCCAAAATTCAGTCAGTTCAATTTGACTGGGGTGGTGAGTATCGTCGTTTGCACCAATATTTCAAACATATTGGAATTGAACATCGCATCTCTTGTCCCCATACACACCAACAGAATGGAACTGTAGAAAGGAAGCATTGACATATTGTTGAAACTGGATTGTCTCTCCTTGCTCAATCTCACATGCCCCTGTGTTTCTGGGATGAAGCTTTCAACACTGCCTGTCACTTGATTAATAGGATGCCCAGTCGAACCATTGGTCATGATACACCCTTTCACAAGCTATTTGATCTTGAACCAGATTATGACTTCTTGCGTGTTTTTGGCTGCGCTTGTTGGCCTAACTTGCGACCATACAACTCCAAGAAGTTAAACTTCAGAACAAGGCAGCGTATCTTCAATGGTTATAGCTCATCTCACAAGGGCTACAAGTGCTTTGACCCTCCCACTAGTCGTGTATACATATCACGTGATGTAGCCTTTGATGAGAATGTTTTTCCATTCACTAATATGTCTACTACTGATGTACACGTGTCTAATTCCTCAAATCAGGCCACTGTTCTACCTATTCTTCCCAAATATTCAGAACAGTCTCTTGTTCTTCATGATCTGAGTGAAAACTCTATGCACACTGAACCAGCTAATGCCAGTACTAATGTGAGTAATGGTCAATCTAATCCTGAAGCTGACAATCACCTTTCTAGTATTAGTTTGTCTCCTGCAGGTTCAGGTACAACCAACGACTCACCAGTGCTGTCAGAGTCTGAAGCAGACAGTGGTATGCATTAGTTAACTGAAGACAATGCCTCGGACCATGTCAATGCACAGGTGACAGGAGAACAGAATACACCCAACGAGGACAAGACTTCGTGATAATATTGTTCAACCCAAGCATTTCAAAGATGGCACGATCAGGTATTCAGGCAACAAGTTTGCTTCGGCAGTAGCAGTTATCTCTGACGAAAATCCGACAATGCAGAATCAGCACTATTTAGTTTCAGAAACAGAAACAGAGTCCAAAACTGAATCAGAACCAAGTAGTCTACAACAAGCTCTTGCAAGCTCCAATTGGCGCTAAGCTATGGATGAGGAATACAATGCATTGCTCAGGAATGGAACCTGGAAATTAGTGCCTCCCAATTAGGGCATTAATCTAATTGACAGCAGATGGGTTTACAAGGTGAAAAGAAGAGCAGATGGTTCAGTAGACAGGTTCAAGGCCAGATTAGTTGCAAAAGGCTTCAAACAGACATATGGTCTGGATTATGTTGACACTTATAGTCCAGTTGTCAAACCTTCAACAGTAAGGGTTATATTATCTCTTGCAGTCTCACAGGGTTGGAGCCTTCGGCAAATTGACATACAAAATGCCTTTTTGCATGGAATTCTTGAAGAAGAGTAAAATATGAGGCAACCACCAGGCTATATTGATCCTAATAAACCATCCAATTACATTTGCTGTCTCAAGAAGGCTCTTTATGGTTTAAAACAGGCTCCTAGGGCTTGGCACTCTCAGCTGACAGGCAAATTACAAGAGCTTGGTTTTGTTCCATCAAAGGCTGATTCATCACTGTTTATATTCAGTCAAGGAGGAGTTACAATGTATATGCTCATTTATGTGGATGATATAATTATTGCAAGCCCCTCTACTAGTGCCACTGATCAGCTGATTAAGCAATTGACCTCTAGCTTTGCAATAAAAGATCTAGGGCCACTTTGAGTATTTTCTGGGAATTGAAGTCAAGCAAATGCAAAATGAAATGTTGCTGTCTCAGAAGAGATATGCTCAAGATTTGCTTAGAAGAGCCAACATGTCCAACTGTAAACCCATCTCAACTCCAATGGTATCCGGTGAAAAATTGTCCACTGATCAAGGAAGGTCACTTGATGAAGCAGGGCACTTTTAGTACAGAAGTATAGTAGGGGGTCTGCAGTATCTTCTCATGACCCGACCTGATCTGTCCTTTTCAGTTAATAGAGTCCGTCAATTTGTTCACAAGCCTACTGATTGTCATTGGGCAGCAGTCAAGCGAATACTGAGGTATGTTAAGGGGACAGTTGACCATGGGCTCAAGATTCAGAAATCTGCAACTGATCGCCTATAAGTGCATTTTCAGATGCTGACTGGGCAGGCAGTCCTGAAGGTCGGCGCTCAACTAGTGGATTTGCTGTGTTTCTGGGGACAAATCTTGTGTCATGGAGCTCCCGGAAGCAAGCTACAGTATCTAGGTCTAGTACTGAAGCTGAGTATAAAGCCATTGCCAATGTTACAGCTGAAGTGATTTGGTTACAATCTCTGTTGAAAGAACTCAAGATTTTTCAGAGAGAGTGTCCCTTGCTGTGGTGTGACAACCTTGGAGCAACATATTTAGCAGAAAATCCAATGTTTCATGCAAGAACAAAACACATCGAAGTGGATTTCCATTTTGTCCGTGAACAGGTTGCAAGAAAGGCTATGCAAGTACGGTTCATTTCAGCAAAGGATCAGCTAGCTGATGTCTTCACCAATCCATTGCCAAGAGCTCCGTTCGTCTCCAGCTGCTACAATCTACATCTGGGCAATCCAGGCTGAGATTGAGGGGGGGTGTTAGACTTTGTATTCTTGCCATGCCGTGTACATCGCTAGCTAGTGATCGTTGAGCTATCGTGTGCTGTAATTCAGTTGATGACCGCGTCCGTCGCAGTGTTAGTTACCACACTTGCCGGCGCTGATTAGTTACCGCTTTAGCCGCACGTTCACTCGTGTAATTCTTGTGAAGCAGTCTATATATATATAGAACGATTCCATTGAGGATCGGTGTGTTCGGCTCATTTTCATTCCTCACACATACAAACTCTTTCAAGACTGCAGAAATCAACAACAACATACGTACCACACAAGAGCTGTACTTATTGAAGCAAGAAGAACGTACCATTTGTGTCACCATCTTCTCCACAGGAAATCCAATCTGACAGTGTGGCCGAAGCGCCGATGCGGGAGGAGTGGTGCGCACGGCATAGCGTACACTCGCGTTTCAGCACCGTCTAGGTCGACGGCGAACACCCTCGAGCTCCGGGGGTGATCTGGAAGAAGTACACCACGCCGGAGTTCTCGGGGTGGACGAATGCGAGCGCCGGAACGCCCCGCGGCATCTGTCCCGGTAGTTGCTACAGTCCTGATATCCTCGAAGCACACCGTCCTGGGCTCCTGGCGCTTCCAAACAACTCGGCCGCCCCAGTAGGCAGGACGCGGGGGCTTCCCGACGGCCATTGGACCGGCTTCTGTCCAACGGCCAGGGAGGCCGTTGGATCCTCATCCAACGACTAGAATTAGATCTAACTTAAATCTTTGTTTTTTATAGCTGCGTAAAAATTCAAAAAATATTATCTAATATGCATCAAATTCAACATATATTTTTATCATATTTTTTTAAAAGTTTTTGGTCCATTTTATACTTTAGAACCATTTCCAATAAAATATTAATCATAAAAATATGAGCAAAATATATGTTGAATCTGATGTATATTAGATAATATTTATATTTTAAAAAAATTTTAAAATTTTTTTACATAACTATAGAAAATAAAGATTTAAGCGAGATCTAATCCTGACAATTGGATCAATTGGATGAGGATCCAACGGCCAGGACAGGAGTTAGATGGGAGCTGGTCTAACGCCCGTCGGACCGCCCCACGTCCAGATAGGCAGGCGTCGATCTACAGGTACGTCAGCTCGCCGTCACTCACCTTCACACGCACCGGCGCTTGCCGAGGTCCGTGCCGGTGGGCAGCGGCCGCATCCCTCCGGGAGCGCGACGAGCCGACGAACTCGTGCTCCGGCTCGTCGGAGAAGATGTTGCATGCGGTCAAACTGGGGCAGGACCGCAGGAGTCAGGAAGACGAAGCCAAAGGTGTTCGCGTCGAAGAGAAACGTAGAAGTTGTCGTACTCCGGACAGCTCGATGTTGCAGGGCCCGAGCCGAACTCGACGCGGGGCTATGGGTGGCGCGGACGAGAAGGATACCGTTGGACTGTTGGAGTCGACGGCGAGGCCGTAGGGAGGTTGGCGCGCCAGTGTCGGCGAGGGGCCGTAGCTCGACACGATGTAGTACTAGTACAGGTGGTCGGTGGTGTCGTCTGCAGGGGCGTGGGTGATGCCAACGTTTCCCCGTGCCGGCGGTCAGACTTGAGCAGAAAGAGGGTGTAAGTTTTGCAGAGCGCGCGGGTAGAGGATGTATAGGTTGACTGGTCGGGGCTGCTCGTCCGAACCGAAGAACACGAAGAGTAGCGCGGCCGAGTTAGGCCGCATGCCATTGGAGTCGATGGCGATGAGGTAGGGCCGTAGGGGTAGTCGCCGCAGTCGGGGAAGACGTCCTATGGCACAGCGGAGATGGAGTCGCTCTGGCGCATGGTGAGTTGGGAGGCGCGGCGAGTCGAGACAGTCGAAGCAGAGGTCGTCGCCATTCCGCCGACCATGGCACGGGCCATCGCTCATCCTCCTCCGCTAGCGCTGCCCGCCGCTCAGCGAGACAGCGATGTTGCACGGCCCGAGCCGAACACGACGAGGAGCGACTGGGCACGCCTCCGGGTGGCCGGCGTGGATGAGGACGATGCCGTTGGAGTCAACGGCAAGGTCGTAGGGTTGTTGGCCCGGGCGCGCGGCCAGCGTCGGGGACGGGCCGAAGCTCTCCACCATATAGTACTAGTACAGGTAGCCGGTGCTGTCGTCTGCAGGAGCGTGGATGCGGCCGACATTTCTGGCGCGGATGAACCGGCGACTGGACTCGAGCGGGAAGGGGGTGGTCCTGAGGGTGTACGCCTCGACGTAGACGTCACCGTACTCGGGGTTGCTGGTCCTGGAGGTGGAGGGTCCGAACCGAACACGAAGCGAGGCACCTGCGCGCGCTTCCGGGTGGCGCGGGCGCCGACGAGGATGCTGCGTGCCATTGGAGTCGACGACCCAGCCGAAGCAGAGGTCGTTGCCGACCATGATCTTATCACCATAAGAGGACACGATCGCCCATGGCGCCGGCCGTCGCGCATCGTCCTCCGACCGCAGCCAGCCGCCTCAGCGATAGCTGCATTCCGGAGAGCCTCGTCTTCCAATCTCCGTGCATAATTAATCCGCCTCGCATTTCCGTCCTGTATTGGTGGAGGATTTCTGCCTTCGAATGCGGTATTGGTGATGACGGGATCAGAGGGGCGTGCCAGTGTCTGTGGTGTGGGGTGGGGTAATGACTAGAATTTGATGGGGTTGGTAGTTTGGTACAGGTAAAAGGAAAAGAGCGCGGCTTTTGTGCTCCCGTAAGGAGCTCCCCGTCTTATCTCTCTAGCTGACGCCGTTTGGTCACCCCCTCCACCCCCACGCCGGCGACCACCGGCTGGGGCCATGCACGACCACGCCGGCAGCTCAAGCAGCCAAGGCTTCGAGCCGTAGCCGCCCGTGGCATGGCGCACGGCGCCGCGTCGCGCCGAAAGCCGCCGAACGCGCAGCGCGAGGCCACGCCCGTGGTCATGTGTGGCGCCGGGATGGTCGCCGGGCGGCGGCGGTGGGTGGTGGCTGGCTCGGTGGAGGAGTTGGCGGTTGGGGCGGCGGAGCTGGACGGCGGTGGAGCTCGAGGCGGAGCTGGAGGGCAGCGGAGCTCGAGGCCAGAGGTGGTTGGGGCGGCGGAGCTGTGGGGGTGGAGCTGGAGGGCGGCGGAGGTTGGGGCAGATCTGGAGAATGGGGAAGGGTGAGGAAGGAGAACGAGGAGGGAGATGGAAGCAACGAGAAGGCCGATGACGGGAGTGGAAAGGAGGCGCGTATCTCGATGCACAATGGAGGGGCAGGATAAGCTGGGGAATTCCATAGGTGAGCGTGGATGTATTGTCGAAAGGAAAAATCAGCAAAAAAAAAAAATTGGTGTTTGATAAATTTTTTTACTAAATTCTGCTAGCAAAAAAATATTCGTATTTGATAAATGTTTTACTAAATTCTGTTTGCTCTATAGATGTAATCAGAGAACAATTCTGTCTTTTTATAAATGTAGCCAGAGAACAAAGTTTTTTTTTATATAGACCGAATCAGTGAACGATTAAAAGATAAATGCTTGTAGTTCAGTGGGAAGGTGTTGAGCATTTAAGTTGTATATTCGTTCCTGGGTTCGAAGGCCTCAAAAATCCAGCTTTTTTTTTTTGTTATGTTTAATTTTTTTATTCAAATTTTTCGTGAATTCAGGCTTACCCTCCCGTCAAATTTTTAACCCATATTTAAGTTCAATTTTTTATTCAAATTTTTTCATAAAAAATTCACCGAAATTTCGTGAATTTCAGACTTACCCTCCATAAAATTTTGGGGCATTTGACAACATGCCTCATTTCACTATTTGGACCCACGTATCATAGACATATAAATGGGGCATATTATCAATTTTCACTTAATTTTGGGACATATTGTCAATTATCTCTAAAATAGACCATAGGCATTCTGTTTCAGGTCCAAATTGGATGCATACACCATTTTATACATGGTACCCGGAATAATTTTTACAAATTAAAAAACCCAATTGCCATCCCTAGGTATTGGCTTGGTGGGCAAGTTTGTTATACTTTGCCTGCTCGGTTTTATCTTTTTTAAGTTTAAACCTTTTATTCAAATTTTTTGTTTCAAAATTCACCAAAATCTTTGAATTTCACGAATTCGAGCCTTTTCTTTTGCATCTAGGGTGGATTCGGGATGGGTTATTAAACCCACCCGACATACGCGCTCCCAAGTTGCGGCTGAGCCTCGAGCTCGCGACCTAACGGGAGAGCCAGTGCGCGCCGCGCACGCAGCTGACCAACCGAGCACAGCTCGGCTCGCCACGAATTCGAGCCTTACCGGTGTCCTCCGGTAAATCTTTTAAACCGGTAAGAAAATTTCTAGGGTGGTAACGGTGAACACACACGCCGCCGCCGGTGAAGTGCCCAGCCGCTCGTCGCGTTGTCCTCGGTGAGAGCTGGTGGCCGGTACGCTCCGTGCGGCGCAGGTTGCAGGCGTCACGCACGCCGGTGAACATCCCGGCGGTTCGTCGTCCTCGATCCGTGCGGCACAGGTTGCAGGTGTCACGCACGCCGGTGAACTTCCCGGCGGTTCGTCGTCCTCGGCGAGCGCCTCCGGCCGATATCTTCGAGCCACCCACGCCGGTATCCTCCATTCCTCCTCCCTTGCTCCCTTTCGATGGACTCAAGCCAACTCGTGTTTCCTCTCTGCTCTCGATCCCTTCGTCGTCCCTGTGATTCGCAATGCGTCATGCATGGTGCGGTGCGGGTTTTGGGTGTCGGTTGTGGGTGGTTAATCTGTCGCGTCCGGTGCCGGGAATGGGCTGGAGCTCAGCAGGCACATGGATGAGGCCAACGCTGCCGGCGAGGACGAGGCAGCGGTCAAACTCGGTGTTGGGACCCGCAAAACGGAGTCGAATCCCTGCGGTGCTTATCTGTACTAGTCCCTGGATCAAGTAGCTAGTACATATAGATATACAGTTTGGATCATCACCATTCAACGAAAAGTAATTTATTACATCAGAGTAATTATTACAAAGTTCAGACTCCAAGGCCTAGCAGCGGAAATTTAAATAACAATTCAACGCAAATGGAAACCAAATCACAACTCCACAGGCATGCCCGAAGAATGCGCTCCTAGACGTCGGAGTAGTCTTCATCCTGAATACCATCAGCGAAATCCCCGTCTTGGTACACTACCTCATCGGCGTTGGAATGAGCAGCCCGAGAATAAACTCGAGGTAAGTAATCTTAATTACTTGCAAGACAATGCCTAGATGCTATATAGGTTTCAAGGAGGGTTTGGGAGTAGTTTTGCATAAAGCTAAGTTTCAAACTTTTAAACCTAGTTTGACAAAGCGGTTTTGAAATTGAAGTTCGAACTTTATAATTCTTTCTTTTGGAAAAGACAGAACCTACTGACTTAACCAGATCGTCATGGCACTCACCATGAAGACAACTACGCACATGCAACATCGATTGCAAGGCAATTCCCAAAACAAAGAGAGGGGGAAGGGAGTTTTACAAAACTACGGTGAGGTAGCTTCCGTCGTTCACCCTTAACCATTGGACGAGGCTTTCATGAAAGTTTACACTCTGCAGAGGTTGTACGCTTTACCCATGAGTAGGTGGTTTCCTAGGAATCACCCAAAGGAAGTGGACACCACGAGGTCTTTCACCGCAACCTTCCCTTAGACTGGCATTCCCACTAAGGATTCCACACCAATGCCCCTCTTGTGCTGATAGGTTCTGTTCTATGAACACATCTGAATACCTACTTCCAACCACAAAGGACATTATCTACAACTTAGCTTAAATATTATTTTTAACTTTTAATTAGCAACTAGGTTTTACAAAAATCTAATAAAACAGTTATGAAAATTAGGAAATAGCAACATGGCACAATGTCTTGCCTTGATCCTGGTAGTTGGACTGATGAGCGGCGAAATCACCTTCAGCGGACGGATTAACGTTTAAAAGAAATACAATAAGAACCATGTGCGATAAAATATGATGCATGCATGACATGAGGATGATATAAACAGTACAGAACAGTATAAAATAATTTTATAAAACTCCTGAAATTGGTTTCATTATTTTTAGAGTTCCCTATAATTAGTTATGATTTTTATAAACTTAATATTAAAGGTACAAAAGAGAGTTAATAATATAAATAATTTCAAAAATTTACCAAAACAGTACAGAAATTAGATTATAATATATCTAACTTCATAAAACAATTTTTGATATTTTTGGATCTATAAATTAATGTATAGAATTCCTACACATTCAAGAACTAATATAATTATCAAAAATTAAATTTAACATAAACATGTAAATAAATAGTACATAAAAATAATATAGAATTTTATGAATCTAATAAAATTTATTTCACAATTTTCTGAAGTTCCTACAATTTATATGGAATTAACAATGTAGGGTATAATATGAAATTATAAGAATAATGGAGGAGAGGGAAGCTGGGCTGGTGGTCCAAGATGGGCCGGCCCAAGCGCGTCCAACACGCACGGGGGAGGCAGCCGCGGGCGCTGACCGACGGGGCCCGCCCGTCGGTGAGAGAGAGAGGGAGGCGAGGCTGGGCGGCTGGCGCCCGGCCGGCAGCAGCAGCGGCCGAGAGAAAGGAGGTGGGGCCAAAGGCGATGCTCACCGGCACCTCGCGTCGTGGAATCGGGCGTGGGCGTGGCGCAGCCCTAGGCGGGTGATGGGCGCCTGCGCGCGACGGCAGCGGCAGCGCATGGCGGCGGGGCGGGTGAGCACCCACGGCGCAAGGGGCCAATGGAGGTGGCGGCTTGAGCTGGGCGCCGAGGTGGCGGTCGACGTCTTGGCGGCGATCATGACGGGGAGCACGGCGGCGGGCTCGCCGGGGAGGCTGGGCGCGCGGTGGTCGGTGAGGCTGCTAGGAGGGCAAGGGTGCTAAGGGGGCTCACCACGGCGACAAATGGGCGACGATTTGGTCCGACGGCAGGAGGGGATGGCGGTGGTTCCGGCGAGCTTCCCGGGGGCTCCGGCGACGGCGACGAGCTGGCGAAGGTGAAAACGGGGTCAGGGCTGCACAAGGAACAAGTTTCATGTTGAACCCTTGCGACGACACTCACCGAAAATCGCAAATTCGGCGAGGGGCAGAGAGGTGAAAGAGAGAGAGCTTGAGGAGGCCGTCGTTTTGATCTGATGAACGAAACAGGGAGGGAGGGGTTGATATAAGGAGGCAGAGCACGTATTCCTCTAGGAATAGGATAGAGACAAGAGGGGATTTGGATCTGCTACAATTAGGGAGAATCCCATAGTAAGGGATAGAAAGAAGAGAGATTTAGGGAGAATTCCCTAATTATCTGACAAGTTAACAGGGAAGGGGGAAGAGAGACTTACAAGTGGGTCCCACGTGTAAGAGAAGAAAGATTTAAATATAAATTTATATTTTGGTTTGAATATACTGTCAAATTATGAGATTAAGTCTTAAATAATCAAAACAACATAATTATATTCTTATTATCTAACTTTGTTTAGATAAATCGTTTTAAAATACGTTTCCAAGGAACATGCTCATTTTTAAAAAGGTTTTGGATTCTCAAAAACTTACAAATGCAATGCAATGCATGTATGCATGATTTTGAAAAATGAGGATGTTACACTCGGGCAGCCAGGAAGACGATGGCCTTCAAGGTGTTCACGTCGCAGAGATCGTAGAAGCCGTCCTACTCGGGACTGCTTGATGTTGCATGGGTCGAGCCAGCCGAAGCAGAGGTCGTCGCCGACCGTGATCTCATCACCGGAAGAGGATTCTGATTGCCCATGGCGACGGCCGTTGCGCATCCTCCTCCGCTGGCCGCCCGCCGCCTTAGCGTTGGATGCAATTCGGAGAGCCTCGTCTTCAAACCTCAGCCTCTGCCTGCGCTTCCGTCCAGTATTGGAGGAGGATATCCTTGTTAACTAAGCTAGTTTGCCGCACGTATTCAAGTTTGTTAAGAGTCCTAGATATGTTTTCTGAGTTTATCTCATAGTTTGTTTTGATCGCATAAGATAAGAAGTTAGTTTGCTGTTAGCGTGTAGCGTGTGGAGTCTTGTTAAAGATAAGATAAGAGTCCTGTTAAGAAAGTTTAAGAAGGTATAAAAGGGGCCTTGCGCCTAGGAAAACACTGCGAAGCATTGCAGCACATCTCTGGTTCCCTCTCGTTGTTCCTTGATGCGTTGTGATGCAAAGTTCTTTAGTAGATTGATATTAGTCCACATAAAACAACAACAAACACCTGGGCCGATGCCAACATTTGGTATCAGAGCTTGAGGAATTCTTCAAGATTGTCTAGATAGTAGATGGCGATGGTGAAATCTTATGCGGGGACGTCTGAAACTCGGCAGGAGGCCGTGGTACCGACGATCTACCCTCAGCTTTCACGGAGCAACTACTCAATTTGGGCTATCAAGATGCGAGTTGCAATGGAAGCTCAAGAAGTGTGGAGTGCTGTTGACCCGGGCGGCGTAGCATACAAGAAAAGAGGTGCTGAATACCGACGGGATTGCTTTGCACTGTCCGCCATCTATCAGGCAATCCCTGAAAACCTCATGATCTCGATCGCCGGAAAGGACTCGGCGAAAGAGGCATGGGAAGCGATCAAAACTGCAAACGTTGGGCACGATCGTGTCCGGGAAGCACATCTTCAGACCCTCAAGCGGGAATTTGAGAGTCTCAAGATGCAGGACGGCGAAGATGTTGATGTCTTTGCCGCCAGAGTCTCAACCATAGTGAATGGTATTCAAAGCCTTGAAGATGACAAAGAGAAGATCCTTGCAGAGAAGGAGGTGGTGCGACGGTTCCTGCGAGCTGCACCAGCAAGGTATATGCAACTTGTCATCTCAATCGAACAGTGCATAGATCTAAGCACTCTTACTTTGGATGATCTCGTTGGTCGCTACAAAGCATATGACGAACGGGTGAAGAGCGTTGCTGGTGATAGAAAGGAGGGAGAGCAACTGATGCTTACTCGAGCTCAGTGGGAAGCTCTGTCCTCCAATCAGAAGAAGAACGAAGGGGGCTCTTCGGGTGGCAAGAAGAAATTTGTCCCACAGAATCGGCAAGGGAACCAGGGATCAGTCCTTGGGAATCCCAAGAAAGAAGGAGAGCCAAAGCCAAAATTTGATAAGAAAAAGATCAAATGTTTCAACTATAGGATCTGCGGTCACTTCGCCTCGGAGTGCCGCAAACCTAAAAAGGAGAAAGCTCTGGTCATGGAGAAGGGAGGTGATGAAGATCCAGCATTATTGGTTCTAGAGGTTTGTGATCTTGTTGAAGATCTGGCTGAGAAAGTCACGGAGGAGGTATTGCACCTAGGAAGGAAGGGATCGGACGATGCTAATGTCTGGTACCTCGACACAGGCGCAAGCAATCACATGACAGGCCGGAAGGACCAATTTGTGGAATTAGACACCTCAGTCACTGGCACGGTTCGCTTCGGAGACAATTCCAAAATCTCCATTGCCGGACGAGGTACAGTGCTCCTGGAAGGAAAGACCGGTGATCACAGGGCGTTGCTAGATGTCTATTTCATACCGAAACTGACCAGCAACATAATTAGCCTGGGGCAGCTAGAAGAACGTGGGTGTGAGGTGATCATGAAGGATGGACATCTACGAGTCTTTGATCAGCTAGGGCGGCTTCTTTTCTGAGTTCAGAGAGGGAGAAACCGCCTGTATGTTACAAATCTGGATCTAGCACATCCAGTGTGTTTGAAAGCAAGCCTTGATGAAGAATCTTGGAAGTGGCATGCCCGGTTTGGGCACCTAAATTTCCAAGCGCTCAGGAAATTGAGTCGGGAAGGCCTGGTAGCTGGTATTCCGACAATAGAGCACCTGGAACAGTATTGTGATGGCTGTTTTTTGGGGAAACACCGGCGTAACCCGTTCCCTCAGCAGTCACAATTTAGAGCAAACCATGTTTTGGAGCTGGTTCACGGAGACCTGTGTGGTCCAATCACACCAGCCACACCATCAAGAAAAAAAATACTTTCTGTTAATGGTTGATGACCATAGCAGGTATGTGGTTTGCCCTGTTGAGAAGCAAAGACGAGGCCTTCCAAGCATTCAAGAAAATAAAGATTGGTGCTGAAGTAGAAGCCAAGGCAAACTTGATGGCGTTCAGAACTGACAGAGGTGGTGAATTCAAGTCTGAAGAATTCATCGCTTATTGTGAAGAAAAGGGGATCAAGCGATTCCTAACTGCACCAAATTCCTCATAATAGAACGGTGTGGTTGAAAGGCGAAATCAAACCATCGTTGCAATGGCCCGAAGCATGCTGAAGAGCAAAGGAATGCCTGGGTAATTTTGGGGTGAAGCAGTATCCACAGCCGTCTATCTTTTGAATAGATCTCCTACCAAAAGTGTAGCGGGAAAGACGCCTTATGAAGCTTGGCACAGGAGGAAACCATCAGTGCATCATCTTCGCACTTTTGGTTGCTTAGCACATGTGAAATGAATTGGAGGATACCTTCCCAAACTTGCTGACAGAAGTGAACTTGCTGTTTTCATTGGGTATGAGTCCGGTTCAAAAGCTTACCGGAGTTACAACCCAAATACTGGGAAGGTTGTGATAACACGTGATGTCGTGTTTGAAGAAGAAAGGAGTTGGGACTGGGAGACAGCCCCACAACGCTGCAACAATGACCCTAACATATTTCAGGTAACCTATATCGATACTGTGAATGCAGGTGATGTACTGGCTCAAGACTTGGAAGAGCATCCTCAAGTCAATGAATATCAAGAAGTTGGGCCAGAGCTTTCGCCAAGCAATATCGAATATAGCTCAGAGATTGGAGGAGCATCACCTACAACTCCTTTAGGGTCCGGGGCAGAACCAGTTTCAGGGGATGGAGATGATTCGTCATCAGAAGTACCGGCACGACAACGCCGGATTTCAAAAATCTATCGGGATACACAACCAATGCACTTGGAGTTCTCTGGACTGTGTCTACTGGCTGCTGAAGAGCCAACCTTGGTAGAAGCTGCGTTGAATGACCTTGAGTGGAAATCAACCATGATGGAGGAGCTGAAGGCAATTGAGAACAACCGGACCTGGAGTCTGGTTGAACTTCCAGAAGGACAGCGAGCTATAGGTGTGAAGTGGGTCTTCAAAGTGAAAAAAGACTCCAATGGAAGAATCACCAAATACAAAGCTCGTCTCGTTGCGAAGGGTTATGTACAGAAGCACGGAATAGACTATGACGAAGTATTTGCACCGGTTGCACGTCAAGAAACCGTGCGAGTACTTGCATCATTAGCTGCTCTGGAAAATTGGGAATTACACCACATGGATGTCAAGTCGGCTTTTCTGAACGGCGACTTAGAAGAAGAGGTGTACGTAACGCAACCACCAGGCTTCATCTCTAAAGGAAGGGAGCAGAAGGTATATAAGCTCTACAAAGCACTCTATGGACTAAAACAAGTGCCTAGGACTTGGAATGCAAAATTAGACAAGACTCTAATTGGTTTGGGTTTTGAGAGAAGTCCACAGGAACATGTTGTGTATAAGAGAAGATGTGAAGGAAAGTGTCTCTTGATTGGGGTTTATGTTGATGATTTAATAATTACAGGGTCATGCACTCAGGAAATTGAAAACTTCAAAGTTCAGATGAAGGAAAATTTTTAGATGAGTGACTTGGGCTGTTGAGTTATTATCTTGGCATAGAAATAACTCAAGGAGTAGAAGAAATTACTCTCTGTCAGCAAGCATATGCTAAGAGAATCCTTGAAGTCTCTGGCATGTGGCAGTGCAACCCTGCAATCACCCCTATGGAAGCTCGTTTGAAGTTGAAGAAAATAAGCACGACAGCACTGGTGGATCCAACCGAGTACCGGAGCTTGGTGGGGAGTTTGAGATATCTTGTGAACACCCGCCCGGATCTAGCTTATTCTGTTGGAATAGTTAGCTGGTACATGGAAGCTCCAAATGTTGAACATATGTCAGCAGTAAAGCGAATTCTGAGTATGTGAAGGGAACATTGAATTACGGCTGCTGTTACAAGAGAGGAAAGGAAGAAACTGAAGCCAAGATACTTGGTTTTAGTGATAGTGATATGGCAGGGGATCTAGATGATTGCAAGAGCACAACTGGTGCAATGTTCTTTCTAGGATCCAATTTGGTGACATGGATATCCTAGAAACAATTAGTGGTGGCTCTTTCAACCTGCGAAGCTGAATATATAGCAGCTGCTACAGTTGTTTGTCAAGGAATTTGGCTTGAGCGATTACTTGAAGACATGATGAGTCGAAGGTCTCAGAAGATAGTGCTCAACGTCGACAACAAATCGGCCATCTCTCTTTGCAAAAATCCGGTTCATCACGATAGAAGTAAGCATATCGATACCCGGTTCCATTTTATAAGAGAGAATGTTGAAGAAGGGAAGATTCAAATGGAGTATGTGAATACTCATGATCAATTGGCCGACATCCTGACCAAAGCTCTTGGAAGACAGAAGTTCGTCGAGCTACGAGAACGGATCGGGATGAAGATTGCGGCAAGGCAAGCTTAGGGAGGTGAAATGTTAACTAAGCTAGTTTGCCGCATGTATTCAAGTTTGTTAAGAGTCCTAGATATGTTTTCTGAGTTTATCTCATAGTTTGTTTTGATCGCATAAGATAAGAAGTTAGTTTGCTGTTAGCATGTAGCGTGTGGAGTCTTGTTAAAGATAAGATAAGAGTCCTGTCAAGAAAGTTTAAGAAGGTTATAAAAGGGGCCTTGCGCCTAGGAAAACACTGCGAAGCATTGCAGCACATCTCTGGTTCTCTCTCGTTGTTCCTTGATGCGTTGTGATGCAAAGTTCTTTAGTAGATTGATATTAGTCCACATAAAACAACAGCAAACACCTGGGCCGATGCCAACAATCCTACCGTGATCTGGTCTTAGGACAGCATTGGCACACCCGTTTGCTGGATCTTCTAGGAACTCTAAACCGCTTCCACGAGAGACAGATGGACTTTGAGTTATGGACGGAGAAGAGCCTTTAGAGGATCGAGAGTGATTCTTCAATAAACAAATGGGATTTTTGAGGGAGGGTTGAACGCAATGTACTGAAGGGTTCGCTTTCGCTGATCGGCGCCAGTCTTTCCTGCTATGAATTTCTCAGGTCGAAAGGGGCTCTTTCCTTCTACTTTACTGAACCCATTCACCACTTCATCAACTGGCATTACGTCCGCACTAGGTGTTTCCGAGCAGCGAGGCTTACACCCATTCGCATTAATTCATCCAAAGTTCCTTACCCTTATGCACGAATTTTGGAATAAGCCATCTTCCTCGAATGTGGTATTGCTGAAGATGGGGTGAGATGTATATGTGGTGGGGGTGCGGTTTGACTAGAATTTGATGTGGTTGGTTGTACAGGCAAAAGGGAAAATGGGCACAAATTATTTGTATTTGAATTTTTTCGGCCAAATTCTGTTTGCTACATAGATGTAACCGGAGAACAAAGTATGTTATAGATTTGATCAGAGAACAATTAGCCGATCAATGCTTTTAGCCCACCGGGAAGGCATGAACTATTTAGAGAAAACTTAATATTTACCACTTAAATATTGCTCCTCTCACATTTGCCACTCTATTCATTATAATCTAACATTTACTATTCTAATCAATTTCTAATCTAACTTTTGCCATTTTGGATCTGTTAACCAATTTAGCCTATTTCTTCTAGAGCGTGTTTGGTTTCCCACGGTAGGCTGGCCAGGCCTGTGGGATGCATTGACCGCGCAGAACACGCGCGTTTGGTTGCCCGCGCGTGCTCGCGTAGCCTAGCCCGGCGGATGCATCATGCGGGGAAACAAGGCACGCAGCCGTTTCCCTTGGGCCAAGCTCGCGCGAGCCACGGCCCCGCCGCGCAGCCATCCAAACACGTCCCTAATTTATATCCACGAGAAAAGACACTTTTGCCCTTCACTCTTTACACAGCAAATCCCAGATCGCTGGCTCTGTTGCCGTGCAATCTCTATTCTATAGCGCTGCATGCACTACTACAAAAAAAAAAAAACCTTATTTGTGCCGGTTCAAAACCAGTCATCTGTGTTAGTTTTTGAATTGACACAAAAAAAAGGCACAGATGTCAGTTTTTGAATTAGCACAAAAGAGGTCATCTGTGTCGGTTAGCCACGAACCGAAACAGATAGCCGGTTATGTCTGTCGGTGGTCATCTGTGTCAACTACTGCCCACCACCCTCCCCAGATTGTGTGTTTTGCAAAGAATAATAATGTTGCATAGCTCGGATTCGAACTCAAGACCTTTTGCATAGACAATCCACCTCCTAATCACCACTTTATGATTAGAATATGATATGCATACTTTTTGATATATGTTTTCGGATATTTCAACATCTTTTTAAGCATGTAAATGACATTAAATAGAAAACTTTTTAACTACAAAGTTGTATATCTCGTTAAAGGCTACAATTTGCATGCAAATTAAGTTTCTATCCAACTTTATTTGAATAATCACAAATGTTTTAAGCTTATGATGATTATTTAGGCATTTATATTGCTTCAAATGAAAAAGATATCAACAACAAAGTTGTAGATCTCGTCGAGAGCTACAATTTACATATAAAGTTTGTTTTCATCTGAGCTTGTATGAAAAAGTTATAAAATTTAGTAGTTCTAAAATTTTTTAAAAATACACATCTGTGCCGGTTCGTGGCTAGAACCGGCACATATAATCAATTATCTGTGCCGGTTCTAGCCATGAACCGACACAGATACATCTATGCCTGTTCTAGCTATGAACCGACATAGATAATTTAAATTATTTATGCGGGTCTTGGTTAGAACCGACACAGGTGTATCTGTGCCGGTTCTAACCATGAACCGGCACATATACTCACTCATCTGTGTCGATTTTTGGCTAGAACCGGCACAGATGTGATTGTCCTGCCCTGCCATTTATGAACCAGCACAGATAACCTCATCTGTGCCAGTTTGTAGTGAACCGACACAGATGAACCGACACATATAAGGGTTTTTGGTGTAGCGATGGATTGCTCGCTCACGTGCTTGCTAACAAGCTCCACATTCCAAAAGCAACAAAGACACAGAAATATCATGTTGTCCAGGAGTACACAAGTCTGAAAGATCTGTAGATGACAACAATTTCATGTGCACAAAAATACCAACACTCTTGCCGTTCCATTATGCAGTATGCAGTAAATATAGAAGGAAGTAGCACATATCTCACCCATAAAAAGGTGGAACAAGCAACTTCACCATTCTAGGGTGAATGAACACATCAAAAGCATTAGTAAATAGAACATTGGTTTTATTCTTTAACACTTGTAGTAACCAATTCAGCAGACACGCATGTGCCACAACAAACGATTCAACGTATTCTGAGACCTAAGGTAACCTTATGTAAATATTAAGCATACATCATAAGACAGAAGCAAATAAGACATTTGCAGCACTAATGTAGCCATAAATAAATAGATCTTTGATAAGCGAGCATGGTCCAACAACAATATTCAATAGTACCAATAGCAGCAGCATCAATTCAGCACATAGTGAAAGGGGCGGCGCTGGGAGGTGGCGCTAGAGATTGCACCGAGGGAGAGCTAGCGATTTGGGATTTGTGCTGTAAAGAGGGAGGGGCAAAAGCGTCTTTTCCCTTGGGAAAAATTAGAAGAAATAGGCTAAATTGCTTAAAAGACCCAAAGTAACAAAAGTTAAATCAGAAATTTATTAGAGTGGTAAATATATATTACAATGAATAGAGCGGCAAATGCGAGAGGAGCAATTTTTTGAGTGGCAAATATTAAAATTTTCCAACTATTTATTGCTTAGATACTAGGTTCGAAGGCCTTAAAACACACATTTTTTTGTTTTAAGTTCAATTTTTTTGTCCAAAATTTTTGTCCAAAAATTGACGATTTCATGAATTTCTAGCTTACCCATGGGTGTACCCATGTATTTCGGGCTTACCCTCCAATAAATTTTTGAACCAATAATGGGGTGGTATTGGTAGGGACTACGGATGGCAAAAAATACTTAGGTCTAGGTACCCGCGGATACCCAACTCGATGGGTCCGGGTTTAGGTTTGGTTCTCACCTCAGAACCATGGATATTCTGTTTTAGGTCTGAGTTCATTTATATGCATGATTTTGTGGGTAATCGATGGATACCTGAAGTATATATTTTTAAAAATAAAAAACCTAATTGTCATCCAAGTATTGCCTTGGAGGTCAAGCTAGTTACACTTTTGCCTGCTCTGTTTTAGTTTTTTAACTTTAAATATTTTATTGAAAGTTTTCGTTTGAAAATTCACCAAAATTTTCAAATTTTGTGAATTTGAGGCTTACAGGTATCCTCGGGTAAAAATTTTAAACGAGTAAGAAAATCTCCATGGGGGTGGTATTGGGTATATTTTGTTTAGTTGCAAAGAGCACTTGGCTTGGCGGGCAAGTTAGCTACGCTTCTCCCCGCACCATAATTGTCATCTACTCTTAAAACATAATTCAGTGTTTTAGTTCGTACAATGTTAACCAACTAATATCGTTCTGGCAAAACATATAAGACATACTACCAAACAAGAGTCCAAGTATAAAACAGAATAGAGAATAGCCACACGTGATGATAGGTTAATTCGTGCATGCTCACAATTACTAGCACATATTCCAATTAGAAAACTGAGTAGATATCAGCTTCATTCTCGTTTGCATGTTGACCGTTACATATTACTGGGTCGATGTTTCCATGCTTTTTTTTTCCAAACTCAACGACGCCATGTATACTCAGAACCAACTAGGGTTCTAATAATCTGAATTTTTTTATGTGTATGTTTCATCAATTTCCTAATAATTTCCTTCAATTGAAAATTCTATGAAATTACTGGTCAGGTTCACGCCTTTGGTTGCCACAACTAGTAACCAACTAAAGTGTGGCATGTTGCAACGCCATGTTATTATATCAATAAGCAAGCACTCTTGCATGCTACACATTACAAATATGTAAATATAGATATAAAAGGTGGTTGACGCCTGCAATGAATGTTATGCATGCAGAGGGCATAGGATATGGCGCTTCAGGATTGGGAGTTTGGTCTTGGTATAACGGCTGCCATCTTCACCGGCTTTTTGTACCTATATCCAGGATAAGGTCAATACATTGGAAGGTCTAAATATAGTCTTTCAGGTCCTATTCTTAATTTAATATAGCAAAATGATATCATACTGCACTTAAACGAACTTGAAAACATAACAACCTAGTTGTTAATTGCATTTGTGTGTGTGTACTTGCAGGTGGAAGTTCTGGCACAATGGCCCTCAGGGCCAGTTGGCGCCACACCTAGTGACGGCGGGAAACCGTGCCATGTGGTTACTCTATTTCATACCATTCATACACCTAAACATCGCTGTTTTCACAATCATGGCCAACGCTTCTGTGGCATTTCTGTCGGCATTATATATGGATCGCTTGCTCGCGCGCTTGCTGACCAGCTCCACATTCCAAAAGCAACAAAGACACATAAATATCATGTTGTCCAGGAGTACACAAGTCTGCAAGATCTGAAGATGACAACAATTTCATGTGCACAAAAATGCCAACATTCTTGCCGTTCCATTATGCAGTATGCAGCAAATATAGAAGGAAGGAGCACATATCTCACCCATAAAAAGGGTGGAACAAGCAACTTCACCATTCTAGGGTGAATGAACACATCAAAAGCACTAGTAAATATATAGAATATTGGTTGTCTTCTTTGACACTTGTAGTAACCAATTTAGCAGACATGCATGTGCCACACCAAACGACTCAGCGTATACTGAGACCTAAGGTAACCATATTAAATATTAAGCATACATCATAAAACAGAAACAAACTTTTGCAGCACTAAAGTAGCCATAAATATATAGATCTTTGATAAACGAGCATGGTCCAACAACTATATTCAATAGTAGCAACAGCAGCGGCATCAATTCAGCACATAGTGAAAGGGATGGCTCTTGGAGGTGGCGCTAGAGATTGCATCGAGGGAGAGCTAGCGATCTGGGACTTGTGGTGTAAAGAGGGTGGGGTGAAGTGACTTTTCCCGTGGGAAGAAATTAGAAGAAATAGGCTAAATTGCTTAACAGACCCAAAGTAACAAAAGTTAAATAAGAAATTTATTAGAGTGGCAAATATATATTACAATGAATAGAGCGGCAGATGTAAGAGGAGCAATTTTTTGAGTGGCAAATAGTAAAATTTTTCAACTATTTATTGGTTAGATACAATGTTCAAAGGCCTTGAAACACACATTTTTTTTTGTTTTAAGTTCAATTTTTTGTCCAAAAATTCACGATATCATGAATTTCTAGCTTACCCATGGGTCTACCCATGAATTTTGGGCTTACCTTCCAATAAATTTTTGAACCAATAGTGGGGTGGTATTGGCAGGGACTAAGGATGGCAAAAAATACTTAGGTCTAGGTACCTGCGGATACCCAACTCGATGGGTCCGGGTTTGGGTTCGGTTCTCACCTCAGAACCATGGATATTCTATTTTAGGTCCGAGTTCATTTATGTGCATGATTTTGTGAGTAATCGATGGGTACCTGAAATATATTTTTTAAAATAGAAAACCTAATTGTCATCCAAGTATTGTCTTGGAGAGCAAGCTAGTTACACTTTTGCCTGCTCTGTTTTAGTTTTTAACTTTAAATCTTTTATTGATATTTTTCGTTTGAAAATTCACCGAAATTTTTCAAATTTTACGAATTTGTGGCTTACAAGGTATCCTCGGGTAAAAATTTTAAACAGGTAAGAAACTCTCCGTGGGGTGGTATTGGCTAGATTTTGTTTAGTTGCAGAGAGCACTTGGCTTGACGGGCAAGTTAGGTACGCTTCTCCCTGCACCCTCATTGTCACCTACTCTTAAGACATAATTCAGGGTATTAGTTCGTACAATGTTAACCAACTAATATCGTTCTGGCAAAACATATGGGACATACTAGCAAACAAGAGTTCAAGTATAAAACAGAATAGAGATCAGCCGCATGAGATGATAGGTTAATTCGTGTTTGTTCACCTTTACTAGCACATATTCAAATTAGAAAACTGAGTAGATATCAGCTTCATTCTCGATTGCATGTTGACTGTTACATATTACTGATCGATGTTTCCATGTTTTTGTCCAAACTCAACGATGCAATGGATACTCAGAACCAACTAGGGTTCTTATAATCTGAATTTTTTTTTATGTGTAGGATTCATCAATTCCTGAGGATTTCCTTCAATTCAAAATTCTATGAAATTACTGGTTAGGTTCACGCCTTTGGTTGCCACAACTAGTAAACAACTAAAGTGTGGCACGTTGCAATGCCATGTTATTATATTAATATGCAAGCACTCTTGCATGCTACACATTGCAAATATATAAATATAGATATAAAAGGTGGTTGATGCCCGCAATGAATGTTATGCATGCAGAGGGCATAGAATATGGCGCTCTAGGACTGGGAGTTTGGTCTCGGGATAACGACTGCTATCTTCACCGGCTTTCTATACATATACCTAGGGTAAGGTCAATACATTGTGAGGTCTAAATATACTCTTTCTGTTCCTATTCTTAATTTAATACAGTAAAATGATATCATGCTGCACTTAAACGAACTTAAAAACATAACAACATAGTTGTTAGTTGCATTTGTGTGTGCGTACTTGCAGGTGGAAGTTCGGGCACAAAGGCCCTCAGGGCGAGTTGGCGCCACACCTGGTGACGGTGTGAAACCGTGCCATGTGGTTACTCTATTTCATACCATTCATACACCTAAACATCGCTGTTTTCACAATCATGGTCAACGCTTCTGTGGCATTTCTGTCAGCATTATATTTGGATCGCTCGCTCGCACGCTTGCTGACCCGCTCCACATTCCAAAAGCAACAAAGACACAGAAATATCATGTTGTTCATGAGTACACAACTCTGCAAGATCTGTAGATGACAACAATTTTGTGTGCACAAAAATTCCAACATTCTTGCCATTCCATTATGCAGTATGCATCAAATATAGAAGGAAGTAGCACATATCTAGCCCATCAAAAGAGTGAACAAGCAACTTCACCATTCCAGGGTGAATGGACACATCAAAAGTACTAGTAAATAGAACATTGGTTGTCTTCTTTGACACTTGTAGTAACCAATTCAGCATACATGCATGTGCCACACCAAACGATTCACCGTATTTTGAGACCTAAGGTAACCATATGTAAATATTAAGCATACATCATAAGACAGAAGCAAACATTTGCAGCACTAATGTAGCCATAAATATATAGATCATTGATAAACGAGCATGATCCAACAACTATATTCAATAGTAGCAACAGCGGCGGCATCAATTCAGCACATAGTGAAAGGGGCGACGCTTAGAGGTGGCATTAGATATTGCATCGAGGGAGAGCCAGCGATTTAGGATTTGTGCTGTAAAGAGGGAGGGGCGAAAGCATCTTTTCCTGTGGGAATAAATTAGATGAAATAGGCTAAATTGCTTAAAAGACCCAAAGTAACAAAAGTTAAATGAGAAATTTACTAGAGTGGCAAATATATATTACAATGAATAGAGCGGCAGATGTGAGAGGAGCAATTTTTTGAGTGGCAAATACTAAAATTTTCCAACTATTTATTGGTTAGATACTAGGTTCGAAGGCGTTAAAACACACATTTTTTTGTTTTAAGTTTAATTTTTTGTCCAAAACTTTTGTCCAAAAATTCACGATTTCATGAATTTCCAGCTTACCCATGGGTCTACCCATGAATTTGGGCTTACCCTCCAATAAATTTTTGAACCAATAATGGGGCGGTATTGGTAGGGACTAAGGATGGCAAAAAATACTTAGGTCTAGGTACCTGTGGATACCCAACTCGATGGGTCCAGGTTTGGGTTCGGTTGTCACCTCAGAACCATGGATATTTTGTTTTTGGACCGAGTTCATTTATGTGCATGATTTTGTGGGTAATCGATGGGTACCTGAAATATATATTTTTTAAAAATAAAAAGCCTAATTGTCATCCAAGTATTGTCTTGGAGGGCAAGCTAGTTACACTTTTGCTAGCTCTGTTTAAGTTTGTTAACTTTAAATCTTTTATTCAAAGTTTACATTTGAAAATTCACCAAAAGTTTCAAATTTTGCGAATTTGGGGCTTCCAGGCATCCTCGGGTAAAAATTTTAAACGGGTAAGAAAATCTCTGTGGGGTGGTATTGGCAAGATTTTGTTTAGTTGCAGAGAGCACTTGGATTGACGGGCAAGTCAGCTACGCTTCTCCCCGCACCATCATTTTCATCTACTCTTAAAACATAATTCAGTGTATTAGTTCGTACAATGTTATCTAACTAATATCTTTCTGGTGAAACATATAGGACATACTAGCAAACAAGAGTCCAAGTATAAAACACAATAGAGATCAGCCGCACGTGATGATAGGTTAATTCGTGCATGTTCACCTTTACTAGTACATATTCCAATTAGAAAACTGAGTAGATATGAGCTTCATTCTCATTTGCATGTTGACTGTTACATATTACTGGGTCGATGTTTCCATGTTTTTTTTTTCCAGATTCAATGACGCCATGCATACTCGGAACCAACTAGGGTTCTAATAATCTGAATTTTTTTATGTGTAGGTTTCATCAATTTCCTATTGATTTCCTTCAATTCAAAATTCTATGAAATTACTGGTCAGGTTCATGCCTTTGGTTGCCACAACTAGTAACCAGCTAAAGTATGGCACGTTGCAATGCCATGTTGTTATATCAATAAGCAAGCACTCTTGCATGCTACACATTACCAATATATAAATATAGATATAAAAGGTCGTTGATGACTGCAGTGAATGTTATGCATGCAGAGGGCATAGGATATGGCGCTCTAGGACTGGGAGTTTGGTCTCGGGATAACGGCTGCTATCTTCACCGGCTTTTTGTACCTATACCCAGGGTAATGTCAACAGATTGAGAGGTCTAAATATACGCTTTCAGTTCCTATTATTAATTTAATAGAGCAAAATGATATCATGCTGCACTTAAACAAACATGAAAACATAACAACATAGTTGTTAGTTGCATTTGTGTGTGCGTACATGCAAGTGGAAGTTCTGGCGCAATGGCCCTCAGGGTGAGTTGGCGCCACACCTGGTGACTGTGGGCAACTGTGCCATGTGGTTACTCTATTTCATACCATTCATACACCTGAACATCGCTATTTTCACAATCGTGGTCAACGCTTCTGGGGCATTTCTGTCGGCATTATATATGGATCGCTCGCTCGCACGCTTGCTGACCAGCTCCACATTCCAAAAGCAACAAAGACACAGAAATACCATGTTGTCCAGGAGTACACAAGTCTGCAAGATTTGTAGTTGAGAACAATTTCATGTGCACAAAAATGCCAACATTCTTGCCGTTCCATTATGCAGTATGCAGCAAATATAGAAGGAAGCAGCACATATCTCACCCATAAAAAGGGTGGAACAAGCAACTTCGCCATTCCACGGTGAATGAACACATCAAAAGCACTAGTAAATATATAGAATATTGGTTGTCTTCTTTGACACTTGTAGTAACCAATTCAGCAGACTTGCATGTGCCACATCAAACGATTCAGCTTATACTGAGACCTAAGGTAACCATATATAAATATTAAGCATACATAGTAAAACAGAAGAAAACTTTTGCAGCACTAATGTAGCTATAAATATATAGATCTTTGATAAATGAGCATGGTCCAACAACTATATTCAATAGTAGCAATAGCAGCGGCATCAATTCAGCACGTAGTGAAAGGGCGTCGCTTGGAGGTGGCGCTAGAGATTGCATCGAGGAAGAGCTAGCGTTTTGGGATTTGTGGTGTAAAGAGGGAGGGGCGAAAGGGTCTTTTCCCATGGGAATAAATTAGAAGAAATAGGCTAAATTGCTTAATAGACCCAAAGTAACAAAAGTTAAATCAGAAATTTATTAGAGTGGCAAATATATATTGCAATGAATAGAGCGGCAGATGTGAGAGGAGCAATTTTTTGAGTGGCAAATATTAAAATTTTCCAACTATTTATTGGCTAGATACTAGGTTCGAAGGCCTTAAAACGCACATTTTTTTGTTTAAAGTTTGATTTTTTGTCAAAAATTTTTGTCCAAAAATTCACGATTTCATGAATTTCCAGCTTACCGATGGGTCTACCCTTGAATTTCGGGCTTATCCCCCAATAAATTTTTGAACCAATAATGGGGTGGTATTGGCAGGGACTAAGGATGGCAAAAAATACTTAGGTGTAGGTACCCACGGATACCCAACTTGATGGGTCCGGGTTTGGGTTCGGTTCTCACCCTCAGAACCATGGATATTCTGTTTTAGGTCCGAGTTCATTTATGTGCATGATTTGGTGGGTAATTGATGGGTACTAGAAATATATTTTTTTTAAAAATAAAAAACCTAATTGTTATCCAAGTATTGTCTTGGAGGTCTAGCTAGTTACACTTTTGTCTGCTCTATTTTAGTTTATTAGCTTTAAATCTTTTATTCTAAGTTTCCGTTTGAAAATTCACCAAAATTTTCAAATTTTGAGAATTTGAGGCTTACAGGTATCCTAGGGTAAAAATTTTAAACAAGTAAAAAAATCTTCGTGGGGGTGGTATTGGCTATATTTTGTTTTGTTGCAAAGTGCACTTGGCTTGATGGGCAAGTTAGCTACGGTTCTCCCCACACCGTCATTGTCATATCTAAAAACATAATTCAGTATATTAGTTCGTGCAATGTTAACTAACTAATATCTTTGTGGCGAAACATATAGGACATACTAGCAAACAAGAGTCCAAGTATAAAATAGAATGGAGATCAGCCGCACGTGATGATAGGTTAATTCGTGCATGTTCACCTTTACTAGCACATATTCCAATTAGAAAACTGAGTAGATATCAACTTCATTCTCGTTTGCATGTCGACCGTTAGATATTACTGGGTCGATGTTTCCATGTTTTTTTCCAGGCTTAACGATGCCATGCATACTCGGAATCAACAAGGGTTCTAATAATCTGAATTTTTCTATGTGTAGGTTTCATCAATTTCCTAAGGATTTCCTTCAATTCAAAATTCTATGAAATTACTGGTCAGGTTCACGCCTTTGGTTGCCACAACTAGTAACCAGCTAAAGTATGGCACGTTGCAATGCCATGTTATTATAGAAATAAGCAAGCACTCTTGCATGACAAAAGTTACAAATATATAAATGTTGATATAAAAGGTGGTTGACGCCTGCAGTGAATGTTATGGAAGCAGAGGACATAGGATATGGTTCTCCAGGACTGGGAGTTTGGTCTCGGGATAACGGCTGCTATCTTAATCGGCTTTCTATACCTATACCCAGGGCAAGGTCAATATATTGAGAGGTCTAATTATACGTTTTCAGTTCCTATTCTTAATTTAATAGAGCAAAATGATATCATGCTGCACTTAAACGAATTTGAAAAATATAACAACATAGTTGTTAGTTGCATTTGTGTGTGCGTACTTGCATGTCGAAGTTTTGGCACAATGGCCCTCAGGGCAAGTTGGCGCCACACCTGGTGATTGTGGGCAACTGTTCCATGTGGTTACTCTATTTCATACCATTCATCCACCCGAACATCGCTGTTTTCATAATCGTGGTCAACGCTTCTAGGGCATTTCTGCCGGCATTATATATGGATCGCTCGCTCTAGCGCTTGCTGACCAGTTCCACATTCCAAAATCAACAAAGACATAGAAATATCATGTTGTCCAGGAGTACACAAGTCTGCAAGATCTGTAGATGATAACAATTTTATGTGCACAAAAACGCCAACATTCTTTCCATTGCATTATGCAGTATGCGACAAATATAGAAGGAAGTAGCACATATCTCACCCATAAAAAGGGTGGAACAAGAAACTTCACCATTCCAGGGTGAATGAACACTTCAAAAGTACTAGTAAATAAAACATTGGTTGTCTTCTTTGACACTTGTAGTAACCAATTCAGCAGAAATGCATGTGCCACACCAAACGATTCAGCGTATTCTAAGACCTAAAGTAACCATATATAAATATTAAGCATACATCATAAGATAGAAGCAAACATTTGCAGCACTAATGTAGCCATAAATACATAGATCTTTGATAAACGAGCATGGTCCAACAACTATATTCAATAGTAGCAACAGCAGCGGCATCAATTCAGCACATAGTGAAAGGGCCGGCGCTTGGAGGTGGCGCTAGAGATTGCACTGAGGGAGAGTTAGCGATTTGGGATTTGTGGTGTAAAGCGGGAGGGGGCGAAATGGTCTTTTCCCATGGGAATAAATTAGAAGAAATAGGATAAATTGATTAAAAGTTAAATCAGAATTTTATTAGAGTGGCAAATATAGATGTGATAGGAGAAATTTTTTGAGTGACAAATATTAAAATTTTCCAACTATTTATTGGTTAGATACTTCGTTTGAAGGCCTTAAAAGGCACATTTTTTTGTTTTAAGTTTGATTTTTTGTCCAAAATGTTTGTCCAAAAATTCACGATTTTATGAATTTCTAGCTTACCCATGGGTCTACCCATGAATTTCGGGATTACCCTCCAATAAATTTTTGAACCAATAATGGGGTGGTATTGACTGGGACTAAGGATGGCAAAAAATACTTAGGTCTTGGTACCCGCGGATAACCAACTCGATGGGTCTTGGTTTGGGTTTGGTTCTCACCTCTGAACCATGGATATTTTGTTTTAGGTCCGAGTTCATTTATGTGAATGATTTTGTGGGTAATCGATGGGTACCTAGAATATATTTTTTTAAAAAAATAAAAAACCTAATTGTAATCCAAGTATTGTATTGGAGAGCTATCTAGTTAAACTATTGCCTGCTTTGCTTTAGTTTTTTTACTTTAAATCTTTTATTGAAAGTTTCTGTTTGAAAATTCACCAAAATTTTCAAATTTTGCGAATTTGAGGCTTCCAGGTATACTCGGGTAAAAATTTGAAACGGGTAAAAAAATCTCCGTGGGGTGGTATTGGCTATATTTTGTTTAGTTGCAGAGAGCACTTGGTTTGACGGGCAAGTTAGCTACGCTTCTCTCCACACCGTCATTGTCATCTACTCTTAAAACATAATTCAGTGAATTAGGTCGTACAATGTTAAGCAACTAATATCATTCTAGCAAAACATATAGAACATACTAGCGAACAAGAGTCCAAGTATAAAACATAATAGAGATCAGCCACACGTGATGATAGGTTAATTCGTGCATGTTCACCTTTACTAGCACATATTCCAATTAGGAAACTGAGTAGATATCAGCTTCATTCTCGTTTGCTTGCGGACTGTTACATATTATTGGGTCGATGTTTCCAAGTTTTTGTCCAAACTCAACGACACCATGCATGCTTGGAACCAACTAGGGTTCTGATAATCTGAATTTTTTTTATGTGTAGGTATCATCAATTTCCTAATGATTTCGTTCAATTCAAAATTCTATGAAATTACTGGTCAGGTTCACGCCTTTGGTTGCCACAACTAGTAACCAGCTAAAGTGTGGCACGTTGCAATGCCATGTTATTATATCAATAAGCAAGCACTCTTGCATGCTACACATTACAAATATATAAATATACATATAAAATGTGGTTATCGCTTGCAATTAATGTTATGCATGCAAAGGGCATAGGATATGGTGCGCCTGGACTAGGAGTTTGGTCTCGGGATAAGGGCTGTTATCTTCACCTGCTTTCAGTACCTATACGTAGGGTGAGATCAATACGTTGCGAGGTCTAAATATACTCTTTCAGTTCCTATTCTTAATTTAATACTGCAAAATGATATCATGCTGCACTTAAACGAACTTGAAAACATAACAACTTAGTTGTTAATTGCATTTGTGTGTGCGTACTTATAGGTGGAAGTTCTGGCTCAATGGCCCTCAGGGTGAGTGCGCCACACCTGGTGACGGCGGTAACTGTGCCATGTGGTTAATTTATTGCATACCATTCATATACCCGAACATATAACAATCGTCCTCAACGCTTCTGGGCATTCTTGTCGGTATTATACATCCTGAGCCTCGTGTGGCACACGCTGAATGTCAAGCCCGTTAGCATGCTGTTTGTTTGTTGCTCGGTGTGCTGGACTGTGTGTCCGTCGTTGGAGCGTTGGTCTACGACTTCGCCAACTCCCTTGAGCAGCGTTCGACCATCATCAGGGTCATTGGCGCATTCCCCACCATTGCCACGTATGTGGCTCCGTGGTTGAAGATGGTGCGTCTTATTGATCACATCTTAACTCGCTGCAGCAGTTATCTACAGTTGTCTCACGGTTGTTTTTTGATTCCTGCTTCCAACTCATCCGCCAGTCAGAAATCATAGAGGAGGAAAATGTTGAGCGACATATGCCAATTATCGTGTCGGTCCTCTCCATGGTCAGCAGCGCTGCGGCAGCCTGTGGACGATCTACGGCAGCATCCGCGGCAGCCTCGTTACAGCCGTAAGTATTTTCATTCAAGTGCATGCCATGAGCTGATGGCATATTGCGTGCGGTGCGGCTGCTGTTTTGTTCGGCGACGTCTGATATCTCCGTTTTTTTAGTGTGTGCAACTGCAGTTACCAAACGGCTTGGGAACAGTTTGCTCACTGCTCGAGCTCTTTCTACATGCCATCGTCAGGTGGGGCAACTGGCTGTGGCTATAACAACGACTCAAGCGAGCTCGGCAGCTCCGACAGCACATTTGTCACTTGCCGCAGCCGCAATGTTGTGACATCCCTCTCCATCGCCAGGAGGGTGAGGCCTAGGTTGCACTGCGTCACCCGCCTCCACCTGCCCAGCCCAGCCTGGCAGGGTGAGATCTTGGATAACTCTTCTCACCAGCCTCTGCCCGCCCTGCTCCATCAAGATGAGATCCCGACTGCCTCACATCACCCACCTCCACCTGCCCTGCCCTGGCAGGGTGAGATTCTAGATATCTCTTCTCACCGGCCTCTGCCCGTCCTACTCCATCAAGATGAGATCTCGGCTGCCTCACATAACCCACCTCCGCCTGCGCCGTTGCAGCAGCAGGATGAGATCCTGGCTAACTCTTCTCACCGGCCTCTGCTCGCCCTACTCCATCAAGATGAGATCCTGGCTGCCTCACATCATCCACCTCCGCCTGCGCCGTTGCAGCAGTGTGAGATCTAGGCCTCCTCGCCTGGCCTGCCTCTGCCCGTGCCGCTCCAGCATGAGACCTAGGCCGCCTCGTCTGTAGTGGGTCAGGCGAGGCGGCCTAGGTCACATCTTGGAGCGGGGCGAGCGACGTGGCCAGGATCTTGTCCTGCTGGAGCAGCGCGGGCGGAGGCGAGTGATGTGAGGCAGCCAGGGTATCCTGCTGCTGTAGCGCGTCAGATGAGGTGGCTTGGGTCTCATGCTAGAGCGGCACGGGCAGAGGTGGGCCAGGCGAGGAGGCTTGGATCTCATCCTGCTGCAATGGCGCAGGTGGAGGTGGGTGATGTGAGGCAGCCGGGATCTCATCTTGATGGAGCAGGGCGGGCAGAGGCCGGTGAGAAGAGTTAGCCAGGATCTCATCCTGCTGCAGCAACGGCGCAGGCGGAGGTGGGTTATGTGAGGCAGCCGGGATCTCATCTTGATGGAGCAGGGCGGGCAGAGGCCAGTGATAAGAGTTATCCATAATCTCACCCTGCCGGGACAGGGCAGGCAGAGGTGGGTGATGTGAGGCAGCCGGGATCTCATCTTGATGGAGCAGGGCAGGCAGAGGCCGGTGATAAGAGTTATCCAGAATCTCACCCTACCGGGGTGGGGCAGGCGGAGGTGGGTGATGTGAGGCAGCCGGGATCTCATCTTGATGGAGCAGGGCGGGCAAAGGCTGGTGAGAAGAGTTATCCAGGATCTTACCCTACCGGGCCGGGTTGGGCAGGTGGAGGTGGGTGACATGGTGCGGCCTGGGCCTCACCCTGCCGGAGACGGAGAGGGATGTCACAGTGTTGCGGCTGCGGCAAGTGACAAATGCGCTGTCGGAGCTGCTGAGCTCGCTGTAGTCATTGTTATAGCCACAGCCACTTGCCCCACCTAGCGATGGCATGTCGAAACAGCTCGAGCAGTCAGCAAACTGTTCCCAAGCCAATTGGTAGCCAATTGGTAACTGTAGTTGCACACACTAAAAAACGGAGATATCAGACGTTGCCGAACAAAACAGCAGCCGACCGCACGCAATATGCCATGAGCCCATGGCATGCACTGGAATGAAAATTCTTACGGCTGTAACGAGGTTGCCGCGGATGCTGCCGTAGATCGTCCACAGGCTGCCGCAGCACTGCTGACCACGGAGAGGACCGACACGATAATTGGCATATGTCGCTCAACATTTTCCTCCTCTATGATTTCTGCCTGGCGGATGAGTTGGAAGTAGGAATAAAAAAACAACCAGGAGACAACAGTAGATAACTGCTGCAATGAGTTAAGATGTGATCAACGAGACGCACCATCTTCATCCACGGAGCCACGTACGTGGCAATGGTGGAGAAGGCGCCGATGACCCCGACGATGGTCGAACGCTGCTCAAGGGAGTTGGCAAAGTCGTAGACCAACGCTCCAACGACGGATACGCAGGCCAGCACGCCAAGCAACAAACAGATGGCACACCACACGAGGCATAGGATGTATAATGCCGATAGAAATGCCCCAGAAGCGTTGACGACGATTGTGAAAACAGCGATGTTCGGGTGTATGAATGGTATGCAATAGAGTAACCACATGGCACAGTTACCCGCCATCACCAGGTGTGGTGCCTACTCCCCTGAGGGCCATTGCGTCAGCACTTCCACCTGTAAGTACGCACACACAAATGAAACTAACAGTTATGTTGTTATGTTTTCAAGTTTGTTTAAGTCCAGCATTATATCATTTTGCAGTATTAAATTAAGAATAGGAACTAAAAGAGTATATTTAGACCTCGCAACATATTGACCTTACCCTGGGTATAGGTACCGAAAGCCGGTGAAGATAGCAGCCGTTATCCCGAGACCAAACTCCCAGTCTAGGAGCACCATATCCTATGCCCTTTGCATGCATAACATTCATTGCAGGCGACAACCACATTTTATATGTATATTTATATGTTTGTAATGCGTAGCATGCAAGAGTGCTTGCTTATTGATATAATAACATGGCATTGCAACGTGCCACACTTTAGCTGGTTACTAGTCGTGGCAACCAAAGGCGTGAACCTGACCAGTAATTTCATAGAATTTTGAATTGAAGGAAATCATTAAGAAATTGATGATACCTACACATAAAAAAAATTCAGATTATCAGAACCCTCGTTGGTTCTGAGTATGCATGGCGTCGTTGAGTTTGGACAAAAACATGGAAACATTGACCCAGTAATATGTAACCGTCAACAAGCAAACGAGAATGAAGCTGATATCTACTCAGTTTTCTAATTGGAATATGTGCTAGTAAAGGTGAACATGGATGCATTAACCTATCATCACGTGTGGCTGATCTCTATTCTGTTTTATACTTGGACTCTTGTTTGCTAGTATGTTCTATATGTTTTGCAGAACGATATTAGTTGGTTAACATTGTACGACCTAATACATTGAATTATGTTTTAAGAGTAGATGACAATGACGGTGTGGGGCGAAGCGTAGCTAACTTGCCTATCAAGCCAAGTGCTCTCTGCAACTAAACAAAATATAGCCAATACCACTCCACAAAGATTTTCTTACCCGTTTAAAATTTTTATCCGAGTATACCTATAAGCCTCAAATTGGCAAAATTTGAAAATTTTGGTGAGTTTTCAAACAGAAACTTTCAATAAAAGATTTAAAGTTAAAAAAACTAAAATAGAGCAGGCAAAAGTGTAACTAACTAGCTCTGCAAGACAATACTTGGATGACAATTAGGTTTTTTATTTTTTAAAAAAATATATATTCCAGGTACCCATCGATTACCGACAAAATCATGCATATAAATGAACTCGGACCTAAAACAGATTATCCATTGTTTAGAGGTGAGAACCAAACCCAAACCCGGACCTATCGAGTTGGGTATCCGCGGGTACCTAGACCTAAGTATTTTTGCCATCCTTAGTCCTAGCCAATACCACCCCATTATTGGTTCAAAAATTTATTGGAGGGTAAGCCCGAAATTCATGGGTAGACCCATGGATAAGCTGGAAATTCATGAAACCGTGAATTTTTGGACAAAAAATTTGGACAAAAATCAAACTTCCCTCGATGCAATCTCTAGCGCCACCTCCAAGCGCCGCCCCATTCACTATGTGCTGAATTGATGCCGCTACTGTTGCTACTATTGAATATAGTTTTTGGACCATTCTAGTTTATCAAAAATCTATATATTTATGGCTACATTAGTGTTGCAAATGTTTGCTTCTGTCTTATGATGTATGCTTAATATTTATATATGGTTACCTTAGGTCTTAGAGTACGGTGAATCGTTTGGTGTGGCACATGCATTTCTGTTGAATTGGTTACTACAAGTGTCAAAGAAGACAACCAATGTTCTATTTACTAGTACTTTTGATGTGTTCATTCACCCTGGAATGGTCAAGTTTCTTGTTCCACCCTTTTTATGGGTGAGATATGTGTGCTACTTCCTTCTATATTTGCTGCATACTACATAATGGAATGGTAGAAATGTTGGCATTTTTGTGCACACGAAATTGTTGTCATCTACAGATCTTGCAGACTTGTGTAGTCCTGGACAACATGATATTTCTGTGTCTTTGTTGCTTTTGGAATGTGGAGCTGGCCAGCAAGCGCTAGAGCGAGCGATCCATATATAATGCCGACAGAAATGCCCCATAAGCGTTGACCACGATTGTGAAAACAGCGATGTTCGGGTGTATGAATGGTATGAAATAGAGTAACCGCATGGCATAGTTGCCCACAGTCACCAGGTGTGGTGCCAATGCAACTCGCCCTGAGGGCCATTGCGCCAGAACTTCCACTTGCAAGTACGCACACACAAATGCAACTAACAACTATGTTGTTATGTTTTCAAGTTCGTTTAAGTGCAGCATGATATCATTTTGATGTATTAAATTAAGAATAGGAACTGAAAGCATATATTTAGATCTCTCAATGTATTGACGTTACCCTGGGTATAGGTACAGAAAGCTGGTGAAGATAGCCGCCGTTATCCCGAGACCAAACTCCTAGTTCTGGAGCGCCATATCCTGTGCCCTCTGCATGAATAACATTCACTGCAAACATCAACCACCTTTTATATCTATATTTATATATTTGTATTGTGTAGCATGCAAGAGTGCTTGCTTATTGATATAATAACATGGCATTGCAACGTGCCACACTTTAGCTAGTTACTAGTTGTGGCGACCAAAGGCGTGAACCTGACCAGTAATTTCATAGAATTTTTAATTAAAGGAAATCATTTGGAAATTGATGAAACATACACATAAAAAAATTCAGATTATTAGAACCCTAGTTGGTTCCGAGTATGCATGGCGTCGCTGAGTTTGGAAAAAACTTGGAAACATCGACCCAGTAATATGTAATGGTCAACATGCAAACGGGAATGAAGCTGATATCTACTCAGTTTTCTAATTGGAATATGTGCTAGTAAAGGTGAACATGCACGAATTAACCTATCATCACGTGCGGAAGATCTCTATTGTGTTTTATACTTGGATTCTTGTTTGCTAGTATGTCCTATATGTTTCACCAGAATGATATTAGTTGGTTAACATTGTACGAACTAATACACTGAATTATGTTTTAAGAGTAGATGACAATGACGGTGTGGGGAGAAGCGTAGCTAACTTGCACGTCAAGCCAAGTGCTCTCTGCAACTAAACAAAATCTTGCCAATACCACCCCACGAAGATTTTCTTACCCGTTTAATATTTTTACCCGAGGATACCTGGAAGACCCAAATTCGCAAAATTTGAAAATTTTGGTGAATTTTCAAATGTAAACTTTGAATAAAAGATTTATAGTTAAAAAACTAAAACAGAGCAGGCAAAAGTATAACTAGCTTGCCCTCCAAGATAATACTTAGATGACAATTAGGTTTTTAATGTTTTAAAAAAATATATTTCAGGTACCTATCGGTTACCCACAAAATCATGCGCATAAATGAACACGGTCCTAAAACAGAATATCCGTGGTTCTAAGGTAGGAACCGAACCCAAACCCGGACCCATCGAGTTGGGTATCTGCGGGTACCTAGACCTAAGTATTTTTTGCCATCCTTAGTCCCTACCAATACCACCCCATTATTGGTTCAAAAATTTATTGGAGGGTAAGCCCAAAATTCATGGGTAGACCCATGGGTAAGCTGGAAATTCATGAAATCGTGAATTTTTGGACAAAAAAATCAAACTTAAAACAAAAAATGTGTGTTTTAACGCCTTCGGACCTATTATTTAACCAATAAATAGTTGGAAAATTTTAGTATTTGCCACTCAAAAAATTGCTCCTCTCACATCTGCCGCTCTATTCGTTGTAATATATATTTGCCACTCTAGTAAATTTCTAATTTAACTTTTGTTACTTTGGGTCTTTTAAGCAATTTAGCCTATTTCTTCTAATTTATTCCCAGAGGAAAAGATGCTTTCGCCCCTCCCTCTTTACAGCACAAATCCTAGATCGGTAGCTCTCCCTCGATGCAATCTCTAGTGCCACCTCCAAGCGTCGCCCCTTTGACTATGTGCTGAATTGATGCCGCTGTTGTTGCTACTATTGAATATAGTTGTTGCACCATGCTCATTTATCAAAGATCTATATATTTATGGCTACATTAGTGCTGCAAATGTTTGCTTCTGTCTTATGATGTATGCTTAATATATATATATATATGGTTACCTTAGGTCTCAAAATACGCTGAATCGTTTGGTGTGGCACATGCATGTATGCTGAATTGGTTACTACAAGTGTCAAAGAAGACAACCAATGTTCTATTTACTAGTACTTTTGATGTGTCCATTCACCTTGGAATGGTGAAGTTACTTGTTCACTCTTTTGATGGGTTAGATATGTGCTACTTCCTTCTATATTTGCTGCATACTGCATAATGGAATGGCAAGAATGTTGGAATTTTTGTGCACACAAAATTGTTGTCATCTACAGATCTTGCAGAGTTGTGTACTCATGAACAGCATGATATTTCTATGTCTTTGTTGCTTTTGGAATGTGGAGCTGGTCAGCAAGCGCGTGAGCGAGTGATCCATATATAATGCCGACAGAAATGCCACGAAGCGTTGACCACGATTGTGAAAATAGTGATGTTCGGGTGTATGAGTGTTATGAAATAGATTAACCACATGGCACAGTTTCCCGCCATCACCAGGTGTGGCGCCAGCTCGTCCTGAGGACCATTGCGCCAAACCTTATTTGTGCTGGTTCAAAACCGGTTTTTGAACCAGCACAAAAGAGATCATCTGTGTCAGTTCTAGCCACAAACCGATACAGATAGCCGGTTATCTACTATCTGTGTCGGTTCATGGGTAGAGGCTATCTGTGTCGGTTTGTGGGTAGAACCGGCACAGATGAGGATTTTGCAAATACTTTTTTGAATGTAAAAATGACAAAAAATAGTTAATTTTAACCTAGCTGCTTTACTAGGGGTTAACTACTACCACCACCCTCCCCAAGATAGTGTGTTTTGCTCGGAATAATAATGATGCATAGCCCGGATTCGAACTCAAGACCTCTTCTATGGACACTCCACCTCCTAACCATCCTATCACACACACTTTCTAATTAAAATAGGATATGCATACCTTTTGATACATGTTTTTTGAATATTTCAACATCTTTTTAAGCATGTAAATAATATCAAATAGAAAACTTTTCAACTATAAAGTTGTATATCTCGTTGAAGGCTACAATTTGCATGTGAAATAAGTTTCTATCCGACTTTATTTGAATAATCATAAATATTTTAATCTTGTGATGTTTATTTAGGCATTTATATTTGCTTCAATTGAAAAAGATATCAACTACAAAGTTGTAGATCTCATTGAGAGCTATAATTTACATATAAAGTTTGTTTTCATATGAGCCCGTATGAAAAATTTAAAAAATTTAGTAGTTCCAAAAATTTTAAAAATACACATCTATGCCAGTTCGTGGCTAGAACCGACACAGATAATTAATTATACGTGTTGTTTAAGCTAACTTAACCTATTACGTATACATCTGCGCAGTTCTAGCATTAAACCGACATAGATAATTCAAATTATTTGTGCCGGTTCTTGGTTAGAACCGACACAGATGTATTTGTGCCAGTTCTAGCCATGAATCCGCACAGATACTCACTCATATGTGCCCGTTTTTGGCTAGAACCGACACAAATGTGTTTGTCCCACCCTGCCCTTTTCTGTACCGGTTCGTAATGGACCGACACAAATGAGCCGACATATATAAGGGTTTTTGGTGTAGTGACATGACTACATCCCAGAACGCTCTGTTATTTCGGTAGCCTGAAAAGCTGAAACCCTTATGCTTCCAATGGCTTCTATTGTAATTTGGCTTTTGTTCTTGGATCCTGGTCTAAAATTGTTTCTGTATGCCATGTTGTGCTGTTATGTGCATATAGATGATGGTGTTAAACAACCACGCTATCTGGTGTAGTCCAAAGTTGTAGATTTAAGCGCAAGCGTAGATGAGGAAGAACGCGATGCACAAAGTAAACAAAACATAGGATGTAGAGAGGGAATAATTCTTTATTGCTTTCTTACTCATGTCTACAATGGATGGATCCCTCTCCTATTTATAGTGTTGATTTATAGAGTTCGGCAGGTCCACGAGTGGGCCCATCCAGAGCCGCAGCCCAGGCCAAGCTGTATTCGGGTCGGTTTCCCAACACTCTCCCTTGGACCTTGCCGCGTAGTGCATATGCCTCATCAAAACTCCATAACATCCCAGTGAAAAAAATTCTTGGAGAAAGTGTTTATAACATACGCTTGCTGTGTGCATGGATATGTCTCGTTAAAAACCTCATGTGAGAAACTTCTTTGAAAACTCACTTAAGGAAAAAAGAGTACAAATCCACCCAACATTGCTTTATTCTTCTTCATTATAGGTGGGTATTTGAAATTCAGGTTTAAGATTTAATTCAAAATATGTAAAGTTTCTCCCCCTGAATTCTGCACTTCTCTAAGTCTCATCATCCCTATGCCTCTAATGCATCTTTCAAAGGTAGACGCAAGTAGAAACTTAGTGAACAAATCCATGAGATTTTTGCAACGACTTAGTATGCTAAATATTAATTTCATTCATCTTATTCATCTGATGAGCATAAAAATACTTGGGGTTTACATACTTCGTTAAGTTCGCTTCACATATCCAGTTTGCACTTGTGCGACAAATGCTGTATTATTTTCATAAATGATAGTAGGGGTTCGTTCTATTTGCAATCCACATGACTGGAGGATGTGGAATGTCATTCTTCGAAGTCAGGCATATTCACCTGCTGCTTCATACAATGCAATAATTTTTGAATGGTTAGTCAACGTTGACATGAGTGTCTCCTTTGACGACTTCCATGATACTGCAGTTCTCCACGCGAGAAAACATATCTTGTTCAGGACTTACCGTGTGTAGATCTGAAAGATAACCCGCATCTGCATATCCAACCAAAGTCATATCTTGATTTCTTCTATAAAACAATCCAAGATTGACCGTTCCCCGTAGGTAGCGGAAGATGTCATTTACCCTCTTCCAATGCCTTTTTGTTGGCTCTGTACTATACCTTCCTAATAAGTTTAAGGCGAATGCAATGTTAGGCCGTGTACTGTTTGTTAGGTACATAAGCGCTCCTATGGCACTTAAGTATGGGTATTCCAATCTCAGGACTTCCTCTCCCTCTTTCTTTGGTCTATATGGGTATTGGTCTGCTTGTAGTGACCGTCCGCCAATCAGGGTTCTTGATACGTACACCTTGTCAAAGCTAAACCTTTCCAAAACCTTTTGGGTGTAGGCGGTCTGGTGTACGAGTATTCTATCTGGCATATGCTCAAGCTGAAGGCCCAAGCAAAATATGGTTTTACCCAAATCTTTCATTTCAAATTCAGATTTCAAATACTTGCTTGCTTCTTGTATTTCATCATCAGTTTCGATGATATTCAAATCATCCACATACACAGAGATTATACAAAATTCATCTTGGGATCGTTGTATAAAAACGTATGGACAATCTTCATTATTTGTATAGCTTTTCTTGCTGAAGAACTCGCTTAAGCGATTATACCACATTCTTCCTGACTGCCTTAATCCATATAAGGATTTCTGTAATTTTACACAATATAATTCCTTCTTCTCTTTATTCGGGGTTAGCATGCCGTCAGGTACTTTCATGTACAATTCAGAGTCCAGATTACCGTAAAAATAAGCTGTGACCATATCCATCAGTTTCATTCTTAAGTTCATATTCACTCCCATTGATATGAGATATCTAAAGATTATATACCACCCATGATCGGGGAATAGGTTTCTTCTTAATCAACGCCTGGATGCTAAGTAAAACCTTGAGCTACCACACTTGCTTTGTATCGTATCACTTCATTATTTTTATTTCTCTTTCGAACAAAGACCTATTTATAGCCCACAGGACGTACATGGGAGGGTGTGAGACGCATACACTACAAGAAGAACCCCCTTTTGCCAACACATACCTCCCAACGTTTTAACCATGTGTTGAGAGTTAATCTTATAACCACACATGCTTTGCGTTGTAAACTCTATTCGTAGTATTTAGTAGTATTTTAGAACTAATCTCTTAATAAAATAAAAATAATAATATAACTAAAATATCTCAACAATCAAGTTAATTATCTATGGTTAATTGGTCTTGTGCCAAACCATTTATCTCCCGCGAGTTTAATCTCTGCTCCCGCTGTGCTCTGCCAAATCGCCGCCGCCGCCTCATCCATCGCCGGCGCTCCCCTTCTCCATCCCACGCCGGCACTTCCCCTCCTCCATCCAACGCCGGCACCCGCCCTCCTCCACCGCCGGCACCCGTCCTCCTCCACCGCCGGCGCAGCTCTAGCCCTCTTCCACCTCCAATGCCGGCCGCCGTGCTCTGCCAAATCGCAGCCGCCACCTCATCCATCGCCGGCGCTCCCCTTCTCCATCCAACGCCGGCGCCCCCTCCTCCACCGCCGGCGCCCGCCCTCCTCCATCACGCGCCGGCACCCGTCCTCCTCCACCGCCGGCGCAGCTCCAGAACTCTTCCACCTCCAACGCTGGCCATCGTGCTCTGCCAAATCGCCGCCGCCGCCTCATCCATCGCCGGCGCTCCCCTTCTCCATCCCACATCGGTGCTTCCCCTCCTCCATCCAACGCCGGCGCCCCTCCTCCACCGCCGGCGCCCGCCCTCCTCCATCACGCGCCGGCACCCGTCCTCCTCCACCGCCGGCACCCGTCCTCCTCCACTGCCGGTGTAGCTCCAGCCCTCTTCCTCCTCCACCGCCGGCACCCGTCCTCCTCCACCGCCAGCGCAGCTCCAGCCCTCTTCCACCTCCAACGCCGGCCGCCCCTTCTTGGTCCCATGCCAGCACACCCCCTCCTCCATCCACGCCGAAGCGTGCCACCACCTCCCACACCGGCGTGCCCATCCTTTGTCCCACGCCAGCAGGCCCCCTCCTCCATCCACGCCGGCACATGCCCCTCCTCTATCCACGCTGGCGTGCGCCACCACCTCCTATGTCGGTGTTATCCCCCCAAAGAGTTGATCTGCTCTATACTTGTATTTCCAATTTCTTGTGGGTTTGTTTACTTGCTGAATCATGCTCTTGAGATACTATGCAATCAAATGCAACCTTTGACATCCCTGGTTGCTTGGCTCATATATGTTTCCCTCTTTTTCAGATCTGACACACGAGAAAAATCCCCAAAAATTGGTTGTTTGAGCAGTTGAACAGGGCGGCAGTAGTGAAGGAGCTCCTGTGGTGCTGTGCATGAATTATTCTGCGACCTTTGCTATTACATTGAGCACTTTGAGGTTATATATAATGCTCTGTTACATTTAGTAGCATCTAAATTTATTGAGCAATGGCAAAATAAACCGATTTTTTCTCATAAGCACTTCTCTAAACATGTGCATTGAACATGGCCTAAGTATGCATCTAGTTTGAACTGCTAGTTAGTAGTAATTTTATTATTGGCATGTACATTTGAATTTTAAGCGTTTTCTAAGGTCTCTCTCCACTGTGCTTGTTGGCTGAAAGTGAAAAAAAATTGGGAAGATTTCTTATGTGTGCACAATTGTTCCATGGGGGTGTATTCCAGATTGAGAGGTGCCCTTTTTTTCTTTGTGCAGTTTATCAATGAATGAGAACTTTTGAAATCTAGAGAAACTGCTTGAAGTCATAGCATTTTCTTTGGTTATTTACAAATTTATCCATGAATGGGAATTTTTTTTTCATTGTGACTCCTTGAGCTGAGAGATGGATATAGAAACCATAAAGTTGCTTTTGCGTCATCCTAATGGAACTAGACAACAGTTAGAGGGTGTAAATGGATTTCTTGATTTTGCCTATAAAGATAAGGAGGAGGATGCCTAGATTCTTTGTCCGTGTAACACATGTGTGCACACTATGGTACTATCGAAATGTGAAGTACATGGCCATTTGGTGTGCTATGGTATGCTTCAGAGTTATAATAGATGGGTTTTTCATGGTGAGGCTTCCGAGTGTTTAGAGGAATGTAATGTTGATGAAGAACCACAAGCTAGTAATGAAGAAAGGCATGTGGACATGGAGAAATTGATTAATGATGCATTTGGACATATGTATGATGACATCCCTATGCAGGATAGTGCTGATTTGCCAAATCCACCTGTTGATAGACCAAATTTGGAAGCATAAGAGTTTTATAAATTGGTTAAAGATTCTGAAAAAGCTTTATGGCCAGGATGTGAATTATCACAACTATCTTTACTAGTCCTTTTGTTTAATATAAAATCCATGAACAAATGGTCTGATAAATCATTTGGAGATCTACTTGACATTCTTCACATGGCACTTCCAAATGGTAATGAATTGCCAAAAAACTTTTATGAGGCAAAGGCTTCATGGATAGCGATGATGACATCGACTGTAATGTTCAAGGTTAGTAATTACAAAGTTTTTTAAAATGTATGATAATAAAATATGATTCTTTGCTATTTGATATTTGTTTTTTGTTTGCAACTTAACATCTGAAAGCCGAAAATGGAGAAAAAGGAAGATGTGGAAAAAACAAAGCTTAAGGATGTTTGGAATCTTCCAAAAGGGACTCGAATTGTGGTTGCGTGCAATGAGTTGAATCAGGTGATTGGCCCAGAAGCTGGACTTTTAGGAAAATTTCTTGGTATGGTTGCTAGGAATGGATGCCTATGTAGCCTGAGTTATAGTGACTAGAGAAAACTTATTGGACATAAAGAAAGAAATAGCAACGAGGAGAAAAACTAAAAGGATATACTAGATCAAGTGAAGGTAATTAAACCTGTAGTTGCTCTACGTTTCTGTATATCTTTTTGTCCATAGCTAATTATTTTTGTTTGATATCCAGATGAGATTCCTTTATAATTCTCGCATGGAGAAGTTTATACTGAAAAGTATTGGAGAAAAATGGAGGCAACACAAGTCAAACTTGAAATCACTCTATTTTGATGAACATAAGAGCAAGGAGTTTAATTACAACAATGTTCCAGTTGGCGTGGTTGCAGACCAGTGGAATGCTTTGGTAAATAATTGGATGAGTAAGAAAGCACAGGTATATGGACACTATCGGATTTTTCATTCATGTGTTGCTTTAAATGATTGTCCTTCCTACAAATTGTAAAAATTTAAATTGGACTTGTAATGACATGACAGGAGATAAGTGAGCAAAATAGAAAGAATTGTGCTAATAAAAGGTCAAAGCATACAGCAGGATCCAAGAGTTTTGCAAGAAATAGGGAAGAGTTGGTACAAAATTTATATTTATGCTTTTATGTCATTTATTTTTTTCCTTTCATATGTCTTATATGGGTTATCTGCTTCATAATAATGCATTATATATTCCATAGAGATTAAAAGATCCTGAAAAGAAGAACCCACATAGGGCTGTTTTGTATATCCATACACACCAACCCAAAAGCGATAAGGATATGAATGGCCATGTGGTATATATTCTACTCTTAATCATTACTTTCTTATGTTACCATATTGTATAAAGCTTTAATTTACTTTGGTCATATCTTTAGGGTGACTTGAAGACACTCCTAGAAGGGCAACCAAATTTAGCAGATACGACTTGCGGAAAGACCGCATGGAAAGGAGATGCATTGAATCAGATATTAGGAGATGACAAGCATGGACATTTGCATGGATTGGGATTAGTTCCAAATCCTAAACAAGTGCTTGATCTCTCAACCTCGAGCCGTTCCAAGAACATGAAACTTACTTCAATGAAGCAAGCACAGAGTGAAGAATTACTATCTTTTAGGCTTGAGATGCAGGAAGTAAAAGATAAGATCGCCGACTTGGAAAGGAAACAAAAAAATCAGGTAATTTTATAAAACTTCTTTATTAACCATGGAATGTTATAATTTTTGTAATTTGTTCCATAGGAAAGTATAGAATTGGCATTGGCACCTCGAGATGATCCTTACGCTGATGGACAAAATTCAAAAAGGAAAGTACGTATCTCAATGACACAAATAAGTTATTGTAAATTTTATTACAATATCATATGCTAAATAAATATGGTGTAACTCTCCTTTTTTTTGTTCTTCTGTCCATAGAGAGTATATGGTGGCCATTGTTCCAGTCAAACATTTGGGGTCGTTGATCAGGAAAATGATATCCAGAATGGCAATTTTGAACCACTAAAAAAGCGATCTGCTGTTGATAAGGTTTGCTATTCATTTGTTGTTTGAAACTCACTTGATAATTTGTACACCAAGGAAAGAAATATTATAGTGCGTACAAGATTTGTGAATGATGATTATATTTTGAAAACAGATTAAGCCTTGTTAACGATGTCTCAACTTTCACTACAGAAGACAGAAACATTTCTCCCCTATTATAAACTAGCATGGCTATACTGCTTTTTGTCATTTTGTTGCTCAACTGCACATGTTTTGTTATTTCAGCAATATATAGATGATTTGGAAGAAGTAGCAGAAGAGCAACGGCGGTCGAAAAAAATATTTTGTTCTAATTACATATCACTTCTTATTACAAAAGTTTCATTCACATATATATAAGCATTACTTTCTTTTTATGTAACGTTCATCGTTGTTGGATGGTAGGCTATAGAGAGTCATGATCATGGTTACACCAAGACAAGCCTAAACAAGCATACTACTGCAACCAAGGTGAGTGCCATCGACATCTATCATCTACGAATGCTTAACATTCATGTAAGATTTGCTTTACCAAATCAACAAACACATCAGGTTGTTGTCAAGGAAGCAACTTCATATTACTCAAATCATCAAGTGGATCATGACAGTGTAAGATTTTTGTTCACCAATTATGTTTCATTGGTTACATATTTCATCAATAATCAGTCTGTGGTATCTTAATGTTCATGTTAATTGCTTGACCCCTTATTAATTAATAGATTTATGTTCAGAACAAAAAGATATCCATAGGACCTACTACTGAAGTAGTTGCTAAAATACAATGCTTATGCTCTACAATTGTCCCTTTGCAATTATGTTTCTATAAGAAAATTTAATGGTAGACTTATGCTCCACACTTATATTTTGTAGAATCAACAACGCAATGGAATGAATTGTTTGAAGTCCAAAGCATTAGCGGTACGCAAGTCTTTGTTTATGCATCTATCCAATTAATCCTTGTTTATATGATAAATGATTCTTAACAAATTTTATATTAGATTGCTAATTATGTGAACATGTATGTTTATGTGTGAACTAGACTGTCACTACAGTATACCTGAAGAGTTCCAAAAAAGGAAGTAAGAATGTGGCCATTGCTACTATTTAGAGTTGCGATCCAAAAGCTACACATAATGGCGTTCAGCTAGGAAATGAATTTTGGTTGGTCAATGTCATTGCTGCAATGGATAAATATGAAGAATTGATATGACCCATCAAAGGCTACAAATTGTTGGCTCATGCGGTTGGATCAAGCACTACATGGCCCTAAACTCTTATATGATGCTCCTTCTAATTATATTACTTTGATAGTACATTTTTTCGTAATGCTTCATTAACTATAATAAATTTTCTATGCTAGATTGAGAAGATAAATGGATGATACTGTTAAGGACATGCTGAATGCAAAGAGAGGAGTTGAGACCACACTAAGGACTTGTTGAATACAAAGAGAGGAGTTGATCAGACTTGCAAATGATTATTCATTGAAATGTTTTATTATTTATTTTTTAAGTTATTGATGTATCGAATACAATATTATTTTGGATGGTATCGTGTGTGTAGTGTGACAACTTCAATTTATTATATATATATATATATATATGAGGGTTTGAACTTAATTACCCCTTTCTGTTATTTAAAATATTATGAAATAAATAAATCATTAAAATATTATTATTAATCCATGTGGCGATAGTTCCTTACAACGCATTATTCTCCTATTACCAACGCATTTACAAGTGTGGCGATAGATCTCCGCAACGCATTATTTTCCTATTACTAATGCATTTACAAGTGTGGCGGTAGATCCCCGCAACGCATTATTTTCCTATTATCAACACATTTACAAGTGTGGCGATAGATCCTCACAACGCATTATTCTTCCATTACCAACGCATTTACAAGTGTGGCGATAGATCTTCGCAACGCATTATTCTCCCATACCAACGTATTTACAAGTGTGGCGATAGATCCTCATAACGCATTATTCTCCTATTACCAACGCATTTACAAGTGTGGCGATAGATCCTCGCAACGGCCCCAGTGGCCACACATCTTAAATGCATTGGTACAGACCCTCACAACGCTTATACGGGCTTTTAACAACGCATCAATGCGTTGGTAAAGGGGGGATCTCCTTGTAGTGATAGGCCCAAACACTTCTCTTTTGTTCAGTGAGATTAGTTCTGTAGTGGTTGCCTTCTTCCATTCCGCCCAATCTGGCCGGTGCTTACACTTAGAAAGAGATGTCGGCTCTGGATCGGGATCTATTTACTCAACAATCATTTTAGCAAAGTATATGTTGACATTGGCTATTGCTCTATTTATTATTTCCCCTGATTCTACAAAGTTTATAGCCATTTCATCATGGGATGCTTCGTGTATTTCTACTTGCTCTTCACCGTTATTTTCCATCAAGGGAGTAAGTTCCTTTAGCTTATTGTTACCGATGTGCGCACTCATATTTCTATCGACTTCTTCTTCTTCTATCATTACCGGTATATTCAAATATAGGAGCGCCTTGTTGCAGGCAGCATCTTACCGGAGTTGCCAGGTCTGAACTAGCTCCCTTTTTTTTTTTTTTCTTTCTGGGCACTTTCGTGACTGATTGTGATAAGCTGTCATTCCCTTTTTACCTAGATGTCTCCGGATACTAGGGGACTGAGAAACCAGATCTCCTGTCCTTTTTCTTTGTGGCCTCTGAACAGGTTGAGGGGTGCTCGTAATTTTCTTTGGCACTTCTACCCTCTCTGGTTCATTGCACGCAGGCGCTTGTGACTTAATCATATCCTTCAAATCACAAAAGTGATCGGGCAGTTCATTTGCTAATTTCTGTAAATCGAGGATTTTCTGCACCTCTTCATTTGCTTCACTAGTACAGGGATTATGCGTGGGAATGCATGTGGCTTGCCAGATGATTTCCCAATATTCTTTCGTTAAGGGTTTATCTCCCCCTAGTAACAGGAAATTGTCCTCGTCAAAGATGCAATCAGTGAAATGGGTGGCATGCAAATTACCGGTCGACAATTCTAAATACTTGATTATGGGCACTATCTCATGACCAACGTATATCTTTGGCCTCCGAAGAGGGCCCATAGCTGTTCATTGTGGTGGTATCGGTGCATACACCATGCATCCATATTTTCTTAAATGGAAAATTTTCGGTGTGATCCCCTGAACTAGTTGCATTGGTGATTGAATGTTGTATGTTGATGGTTTATAGTTCAATAATGCTGCTGTGTATAGGATGGCATGGTCTCAACACGTATTCAGTAAATTACAACCCTGCAAGAGCTGCTTTGCTATAAATTTGATCCTTTTAATCAGTGTTTCTGTTAGTCCATTCTGAGTGTGGACATGTGGCACTGAATGCTCTACTTTGATTCCCAATGCCGTACAATAATCATCAAATGCCTTCGAAGTAATTCGCCAGCATTGTCCATGCGAATGGACTTCACGTGATGATCCGGGAATGCATTCTTAATTCTTATGATATGAGAGATTAGCTTCGTGAATACGTGGTTTCTTGTCGAGAGTAAACTCACGTTAGACTACTTCGAGGAAGCATCAATGAGCACCGTGAAATACCTAAAAGGACCTGATAGAGGTTGAAGAGGGCCGCAAATATCCCGCTGAATGCGCTTAAGGAACATGGGGAGTTCATCTTGCACCTTCATGGTCGAGGGCCTAGTGATCATTTTCTCAGTGGCACATGCCTGACATATAAAGTCTTCTTGATTAGGGCAATTCCTTACATTAATTCCATGGCCCTGTGATTTAGTAATTACATTTCTCATCGTCCGTAAGCCAGGATGTCCAAGTCTACTATGCCAAGGAGAGAAGAATTCAACACTCCTAAAAGAAGTTTTTAGGGAAGTATAGTTGTCAGGCGCTTTAATTCTTATGTGGTATAGCCCAGTTTCAAATAAAGAATTTTTTTCTAAAATTCTTTTCTCGCATCCGTCGTGCTTCACAATGCACAGTAATTCTTTGCCATTTTCTTCAGTGGTCTCAATGTGTAAACCATTGGCACGGATGTCTTTAAAGCTTAAGAGAGACTTTGTGGATTAAGGGTACAGCAAAGCTTCATTAATTTTTAGTGGAGTACCCATAGGCAGTATGATTTTGGCTTGACAAGAGCCTACTATACATGAACCACTTCCTGTAATTATGGTTATACTACTAGTATTCTTCTTAATAGTTTCAAAGTATTTGGCTTCTCTTAAAATGCTATTAGTTGTTCCACTATCAACTATGCATATCTATTCCATATGGGCACTACATAAATGCATATAATTTCAATTGGGCTATCATTCATATCACAAGCATTCATAGAATATACTAGAAATAAAATGCATTATAATCACAAGAATTTAAGGGTCTGCTCCCCATAAAGTTTATAATTCATCATTCATAAAGGATCACAAATGTCTGCTAAAGCAACCACACAAATTCAAAATAAACTAATGCTGCTAAATAATGCATTAGATGGACTTAGTGAAATATGCTTCTATATTTGCAGCTATCTCTTTCCCCATGGCATCGTCTACTATTGCTACCTCACTGGTAGTAGCTTCTTTTTCCTCAGTAGACTTCTTGGAGACCCTCAATTCTTTCAATTCCTCCCCTAGAATGTCATCTTCATACAGGGAGGCATCATTGTTCATGATGGCGAGGTGCGTCTCCATCTTTTCTTTGCCCTTCCTTTTGGCCTGGTATTCAGCGATCGCCTTCTATGATTCACGGCAGATCTTAGACCAATGCCCCCAGGTGCCCCACTTGAAGCACACTTGGTCTTGTTGACCGTATGGCTTTGGTGGTGACTTCTCCTTGACTCGAGATTCGGACTTTCTCTTTCTCTTCTGGGCTGAACCCTCTCCCCGTTCACCTTTGCCCTTTCTTTTGTGGTTGGGCTTCTCAGCCTGGTACTTGCTTGTGTTGACTTCAACGCTTTGACCAGGTGCCCACGAGATGAAGTTCTTCTTTAAGACTTCATTCTGAGATTCTGTAACTTGCATGATGTTAATTAGCTCACTGTAATCAGTGAAATTGTCTTGATGGTAGTTACGGGTACTCTGAATGGCATTCAGGTGAAAGGTAGAGAGTGTCTTCTGTATTTTCTCCTCTTCTGATACCTGTTTACCATAGAGAGTGAGGTTCGTGACAATCTTGTGCAAAACAAAATTGTATTCAGCCACGATTCTATAATATGCAAATCTCATATGTGCCCAATCCTATTGTGCTTGTGGCAGTATAGTTTATTTGAGTTTCTCAAATCGCTCATAGAGTGGAGTCCAAAGGTTAATAGCGCTTTCAACAGCCATATATTCGTTCTTTAGGGTATTAGACAGGTGGTGCCTGATAAAATGCAATGCTTGATCATTCTGTGCCGGAGAAGTAGGTCCCACTTCTAAGCCAATGGCGGTGCGGAGACTCTTACTACCAAGCACAATTTTCACATCCAAAGCCCAAGTGAGGTAATTTTGGCCATGGGGGTTAGTTCCTCAAATTCGCGGCTGAGGATGCCAGACATCTGCATAGTATAAGATTACTTGGGGTAATCGGTGTGTGTTGCATGACATTGGATCTATTCATAAATTCTCGGTGTTCACAATATGTAAATTGCTAAAATAACAAGTATAATAGCAAATTCTTCAAAAATTCTATGCCAGAGGATTCAATTCAATAATTTTTGCAAATTCTAGGGGTCTATGTGCAAAATTTTAGATTTGGAATATTTAAAATAATTTTTGAACAGTTCAAGGTCTGTTCTAAAAATTTGTGGCCGCTCCCCTTTTCCTTTTGGCCTGTGCCTAGCCCACCTCTTATCTGGCCTGCTTCAAGCCTGCCCCACCTCCCTCTGTTTCATGGCGTGGGGCAGCTAGGGTTTCCCTTGCTGCAGTCAGTTCGGGGAAGAGGAGAGGGGGTCGTGCGAGTGCTATGGGGCGGTTATGGCTGAAGGCCGGTGACTAGGGACGGCGCGGAGGCATGGCCTCCCGCAATGGTGGTGGTGTGGCCTTCTTTGAGCAACAGCGGCGGCGCCTCCCGGCACGGAGGCCGAATGGTCCGGTGGCATAGCCTTCCACAGTGGCGGCGGTGCATCCTTCTACGAACGGTGGCGCGACCTTCTTCGGCGCTGGCGGCACGACCTTCTATGAGCAGCTGCGTGGCCTTCTTTGAAGGTGGCGGCACAGCACTCGGGTCGGGGCCGGCGAGATTAGTTTGGGGGTGGTGTCGTTGGGGTTCGGCGAGGCCGATTCTAGGGTTGTGCGGCGGCGTTGCTTAGGGATACGCGTCGTTCGGGGTGGAGCCTATGGCCCGGCGGCTGGGCACAGCACGGCGGCGAGGCGTGCAGCGGTCGGGATGTGCGTGGCTCGAGGGCTAGCGAGGGCGGCGTCGGGCGGTGGCGGGCATGCACGGGGCCGATGGCGCAATGCGGCGGTCAAGCTAGGTGACGCTAGTGCAGGCGAGGAGGCAGCGAGGCGAGGCCGCACGGCAGCCGGACGAGGACGTGCGATGGCAAGCGAGGACACGCGGCTCCGCGGTCGCGCCTGAAGGCGAGGGGCCGCAGGACGCGGAAGGGACACGCACAGTGGTGAGGTCACACACGGCGGGGGCGGCACATGGCTGGCTCGACGCGAAGCCATATTCAAGTATAGTGCAAAAACCCCTATTTCTTAATAGATTGATTCAAGTATTTGCAAATTCAATTCAATCTAATACCTTCGATCTTCTTGGAGCAAAGTAGGGATTCGATGACTGTCGCGTAGGATAGATCGGCTGGTCCTGTCTAGACCTACCGGTGTGATGACGAGTCGATGACGATAGATCGTCGACGTAGTCGTTCGATCGTCGTCGTTCAATCTCTAGCGGCTTACGGTTCCTTAGAGCTTCGTGCTGATAACGTGTTAAACAACCATGTTACCGGTTGTAGTCCGAGGTTGTAGATTCAAGCGCAAGTGTAGACGAGGAAGAACGCGATGCACAAAGTAGACAAAACACAGGATGTAGACAGGGAATAATTCTTTATTGCTTTCTTGCTCATGTCTACAATGGATGGATCCTTCTCCTATTTATAGAGCTGATTCATTAAGTTCAGCATGTCCACGAGAGGGCCTACCTAGAGCCACGGCCTAGGCCGAGCTGTATCCGGGTCGGTTCCCCAATAGATGGCAGTTTGTCTAATGTGTACATGTCTCATCAAAGGAAGTACATAGATAGATCAGCTAGCTGCCACAACTGTTGTCTCCGAGCAATTATTTTTATAAGGGACACACATATTAATTCAAAGAGATCATTGCAATGTCATCTCCAATGAGGCCGCCAGAAGAAAGGATCGACCTTGGTGGAGGGGAGGGATGGGGAGGAGGGGAGGGAAGGGGAGGGGGAGAGAAAGGGATAGGGAGGGTGAGGAGCATAGGACCCCTCCCTCTCACCTTCGGTTAGGTCGCCGAAGAGGGAGAGGGAGGGGACCAAAAGGGTGGTAGCGGCTAGGGTTTGAGTTGGCGTCGGAAGCATCGGGGGAAAGGACGGTTCGAGCAATTAACTTTAGGTAAAAACTTTGAGTGAGTTAGACAAAAACATGGAAACATACCATCAAATATATTTGATGGGGAACATGCACACATTTACCGACCATTATGATGAGGGGACGCCTATAGCACGGTGTCCTGTCCACGCCACAGTGGACGAACGTGGAAACAACAAAGCGGAGTCAGGCATGGCTACATGCGTCCACTAAGCCGGATTTACTAGATAATGGATATGATTGCTATGTACCATATATTTTCCTTGATTTTAGGATTTCATAATTTCATATGTATTTCATGCGAACTCCGTTTAACACAAAAAAATTAATAATTAATATAAAATCGAGATCTAGCTTTATATAAATTTTAATATTTTATAAATTTATTTATTTTTAAAAGTATTGTTGTGTATCATATCAAGTAGGATATCATGGAGTATTGCGTTGAGTATAAATTGGATATTGCGTAGTATCGAGTATCACAAACAAGTATCATTTAGTATCATTGAGTTTCAAGTATCGTCGAATATTGGGTCGGGTATCGTCAAGTATTCAGTATGATGAACAAGTATCATATAATATCGTTGAGTTCCAGGTATCGTCGAGTACCGAGTATCATGAACCAGTATCATATAACATCATTCAGTATCGTTACCTTGTAATATCAGGTATCACGAACAAGTATCATACTATCGCTGAGTATCAGGTTAGGTATCATCGAGTATCGATTATCATGAACAAGTATCATATAGTATCACTAAGTATCATGAACCAGTATCATATAACATCGTTCAGTATTGTTACCTTGTAATATCGGGTATCACGAACAAGTATCATACTATCGCTGAGTATCGAGTTGGGTATCGTCGAGTATCGATTATCATGAACATCATGTAGTATCGTTGAGTATCATGTATCATTGATTATCGGGTGTTATGAACAAGTATCATATAGTATCATCTAATATCAGTAGGTATCAAGTATTATCTAGTGTCAAGCAAAATCTAGTATTATCAGTGTTTCATGCATCGTCGAGTATCAGAAATCATTGAGTATTGAGGGGTATTGTCAAGTTCTAGGTATCATCGACTATCAGGTATGACATCGTCGAGTACGGGGTGTATCATTGAGTATCGAGCATCGTCAAAATATCGGGTATCACGAGTGTTGGGTATCGTCGAATATCATGACATCATCGAGCATTGAGTATTGAGTATTATTGAGAATTGGTATCATTAGCAAGTATGATAAGTATAAAGTATCATATCATCGAGTTTCGGGAGAGTATCGTTGAGAGAATCCCCTTGTCGAGTATCGGGACTCATCAAGTATCCAGTATCAGGTATCTTCGAGTATGAGATGTCATCAACAAGTATCATAAGTGTGAGATATATTGGCAAATATCATAAGTATTAGATATGATGAATATTAGATATCATTGAGTATCAAGGTATCATCGAGCTTCCGAGTATCATGGAGTTTTAAGTATCACCAAGCAATGGGTACCAAATAATGATTCCGCCCTGTTTCTAGCGCACAAAATAACAAGAAATAAAGAGAAATTCATAAAATCTTGAAAATGTGCTGGAAAATAGATCTTAATTCAAAATGAATTACAAATTTTATTTTGCGTGAAACAAAATTCAGATTTAGAAATGAAGATTTTTCACTATTGGAATCGGCTGCAATCTCGAGGGCAAAGATAATTCTCGAGGGCCAAAAATCAGCCCTCGAGAAATACTTCTTAATCTCGAGGGCCAAGTAAAAACCCTCGAGAAACTACGTGTTTCTCGAGGGCCGACGGTAAGCCCTCGAGAATATAAGACAGAGGGTCAGAAAAAGCGACGGACGTTACTGATTCTCAAGGGCCCGTTAGAGGCCCTCGAGAAACATCCCCTTCCCGCGCGCAGAGTCCAATTTTATAAGCCCGCGGAGTCCAACTTTATAAAAGCGCACGGAATCCAATCTCTCTCTCTCCACATGAGTTCTCTCCCTCCCTCTCTCCCTCCCTCTCTCCCTCTCCTAGTTCCTCTCGGGGCTGCGGCGGCCTCGGCCGGCTCCGGCGGCCTCGGCGGCGGCGGCGGACGGCCGGGTCCGCCACGGCAAGCGGCGGCGGCCTCGGGGACGCCAGATCCGCCACGGTGGCCTCGGGGGCGGCAGACCTCGGGGCGGTGGCCTCAAGATGGCGACCTCGGGGCGGCGGGCAAGGACGCCGGATCCGCCACGGCGAAGCGGTGGCGGCCTCGGGGGCCGGATCCGGCCATGGCGGCCTCGGGACGGCGGCAGGCGCGGACGCCGGATCCGCCACGGCGGCGGCGGTGGCCTCGGACGGCTGGATCCGGCCACAGCGACCTCGGGAGGCGGGGACATCGAGCACGGCAGCGGAGTGTGCGGGACGCCGGATCTGGCCACGACGAGCACGGGCGGCGGCGGCGTGGGCTTCAGCGAAAGCACGCGGCGGCGCGGCGCGGACGCCGGATCCGGCCATGGCGAGCACGGGTGGTGGGGAGCGTCAGCGAGCACGAGATGGCGGGGCGCGCGGCGAGGGTGCGACGAGGGCACGGCGAGCGGTGATGTGCATTCCGATCTCTCTCTCTCTCTCGGGCACGGCGAGAGACGGCCAGTGCGGCGAGCGGCGGCCAGCATGGCGAGCGACAGCCAGTGCGTCGGCCGGGCGGTGAAAATTTTTTTTGGTAGCACCCCCCCTGTTTCTCGAGGGCCAGGGCCTGGCCCTCGAGAATTACTGCCCCAGTACCGTCAGCCGTCTGTCTTACAATGTTTCTCGAGGGTTTTTGGGCAGCCCTCGAGAATAGCGTTTCTCGAGAGCCAAACCCTCGAGAAACCCTGTTTTTCTCGAGCACGCAATCGCGACGGCCGTCCCTCGAGAAACGTGGGCTTTGCCCTTTTTCTTGAGAGCTTTTGGCCCTTGAGATTGCGGCTTATTCTTGTAGTGTTTATAAAATTATGCTTTCTATGCACACTCGTATACCATCTACTAGATTGCCTGAATCCTATTGCAATGCGCGGCTTCTTGGCTACTATGATTGAAATTTGATTAATATGAATTGAGGTGGGGGACGGTGCAGTTGGGGAGATAACTCTCTGGGCTAGTTAGTATAACGAGATTTCCGGCGGCAGCTAGCAATTTATCTATGGAGATTACTGTAACCTTGGATAAATACACCAAGAAAAGCCACTAACACCCCGGTATTGATTTTCATAAAAAATGTGAAAACCCTGACAAAATTCTCTTAAAAAAATTAAATTGGGTCAAATACCGATCAGTTTCTCGAACACTCGCGTGATTTCTCGCAAAAACCGATCAGTGGTTTGTCCCCCCTATAAGAGCGACACCACGGGGCGTGCACGAGAACACGTTGAAAGCATCCTGGAAAACGCTGGAACGCACGGGATGCCTACTATCCGCGCACGTAGCGCGCCCACACGTTTGTAGCATGTTCCAGCGCGGGACATGACATGGCACACACGAGGTGCAGGGAGTGGGCAGGTTCGTGATTAAGGGTTATATGTTTGGTTTCCTATACGATGCTGCATCTCTGTGTGGAATGGTATAATATATAGATATATTCTCATATTTGGTTGGGTAAACTTATTGTCCCGTACTGAATAATGCGATACAACTTAGAGAAATATTTCTTTCATATGTTATCACTACAGGAAACTGTAGCTTTTCGGCAAAGCCATCTATTTTCGTCGGCACTTGGATTATTTTCGTCGGCTTTTAGCCGACATAATAAATGTCATAAAAATACATCTAATGTCGTTGCCTCTGACGAAAATAAGGGTAATTTCATCGGCCATGTAGGCCGACGTATTTAATTACCTGACAGCCCATCAAGGGGGAAAACGATGACCCGATGAAACTATATGACGCGTCAGTGGCACGGTTGGCCACGTGGCATCAATATTTCCGTCGGCCTAGGAAGTCGACAAAAATACCTTGCTATTTGGCGGACGGCTACAAAACTCCTAGTAATTTCATCGGCCACAAAAATAAAATTTTTTACGAAAAATAAAAAATCCATAGAAAATCACAAAAATTCACAGAAAATTCCCACACCATCGTATCATCACATACATAACATCAACATCATCATTTCATCACCTACATAACATCAACACCATCGTTTCATTACATACATAACGTAAACATCATCGTATCATCATAAGTTCACATACATCGCATTCAAGCTCATAAGCTGAAAATGAAGCATAATTGGTTCACATATAGAGCATTCACAAGTTCATATGTTCTTAAATAATTTCACTTTGCTTTAAAAGATAGAATTGAACTTTGTGTAGCGTTGAAGTTGTGTCTGCTACCGGAGTTGCCTCCGGAGTCGAGGTATTGTCCAATTGAGGGGGTCCCAGAAGCACTGCTAGCCTCGTCTCCAGGTGGGGCACCGGCTTGAGGAGGCGGTGACGTCGAACCCTGTAGAAACCAAACAAGCTTGTACATAGGCTTTTAATGTTTGTAAACTATGTGTGATGAAAAATGTGAAGAAAAAAAAAATCATTTGCGGTGATAGCGGGAAGTAAAAAGGAGGAGGCGGGGAAGGGGCCGGGGGAGTTGGAAAGTTAATAGCTCTCCCCAAGTGAGTAGACAGAATATCCTAAAAAACCAATATCATGCATTTTAAGTCATTTAGTGCCAAATTTCATGCATTGTAAACATAGATGGTCAAATTTGAGACAATATAAGTATAAAGACTATTGCTTCACATTAACAATTGGAAATGGGCATATATTTGCATTTTAGGTCATTTAGTGCCAATGTCATCCAATTTAAACATACATGGCCAAATTTGAAGCATAATAAGCATATGTTGGAAATATTTAACATTAACAAGTGCAAATGGGCATATATTTGCATTTTAGGTCATTTAGTGCCAATTTCATCCAAATTAAACATACATAGACGAATTTGAAGCATAATAAGCATATCTTGAAAATATTTAACATTAACAAGTGCAAATGGGCATATATTTGCATTTTAGATCATTTAGTGCCAATTGCATCCAAGTTAAACATACATAGCCAAATTTGAAGCATAATAAGCATATCATGCAAATATTTAACATTAACAAGTGCAAATGGGCATATATTTGCATTTAGGTCATTTAGTACCAATTTCATCCAATTAAGACTACCTAAACATTTCATACTATATTTCATTATTTGCAAGTTAGAATGAACTTACTTGTAGGTATTGTTGTTGATGTGCCTGCCAAGTAGCCATATATTGGTGGTGCCGCCTTTGCCACTCCTCATGTGCTCTTCTCATCACCTCTTCTCGCTGTAGTTCTGCTTGCCTCATCGCCTCCCACTATTGTCTCAACTCCTCCTCCAGCCTTCCCTCGCGAAAGGTACGTGAACTACGCTGGGAGGACTGAGACGACCTTGCCTTGCTCAAGGCGTCACTTGTATCAATGACCCCATTGAGCATAGCAAACCTTCCATGTTTCATCCCACCCACTCAAGTACAGCGCTGAAAGGTCAAGTCTTCCTACCCCCATATGTCGGTCATGTCTTTACAAGCTTTCACATTGTCTTTAGTTTTGTCTTTAAAGTCAAACACAATGCTGATAATGCTTTCTGCAACATTACGTCCTTGACGCATGATATCGATATTGTGCTGTAGGATCAGGGAAGTAGCATAAGGTAGACTCCGGATAGAAGATATGTGAGTCCAATTATGTTCCTCAAACCCTTCATATCCATCCTCTGTGGCAACTAACCGGCCATACATATATATATATATATATATATATATATATATAAAAGTCTTATTTCCATCCTTATTTAATTAGAAAATGTATACATTCACAATTCAATTACATTCACATATGCATATATATATCAATACAATTCTCATTTTCAACGCTATTTAATTATGACATGAACATATTCACAATTTAATTACATTCACATGCATATATAGAAATACAAGTCTCATTTTCAACCCTATTCATTCACATGCATATATAGAAATTCAATTACATTCACAAGTTTCATAATTCTATTTAATTAAAATGGTAAATTTACTTCTTGGCGCGGGGCTCGACGGCGCCTCGGGGGCGTGGGTCAGCTCGGGGGCAGAGTGACGGCGACTTGGGGCTTGGCGGCGGCCTGGGACGTGGGGTTCGGTTGGCAAGGCAACCGCGCCTCGGGGGCTCGGCGGCGCGTGGGTTTCGTTGCCGCATGGGGTGGCCCGAGGCGGCATGGCACGGCGGAGTGGTGGCGCGTAGGGCAGTGTGGCGCAGGGACGGGACGGCTTGGCGGGGCAGCGACGTGGGGACGGGGTGGAGCGGCGGCACGAAGGCATGAGACGGCACGGCGGACTGGAGGTGCGGGGCAGCGCGGCGGTGAAGACGCACGGGATGGCATGGTGGAGCGGCAGCGGTGCGGAGGAGCGGGATAGTTCGGCAGAGCGGCGGCAGCGCGGAGGAGGGGGCGGCAAAATAATTGGCCTGGCCCCCTATTTTCTTCGGCCATGGGCCAATGAAACTAAGCCGGTCCACCACGTGTCGCTTATTTTCGTCAGCCTAGAGCCAACGAAAATAAGCTGGGTTTCACCACGTGGCCGTGCACCAGGGGCAGGGGAAAATAATTAAAAATATATATATGTTCGTCGGCCTGTGGCCGATGAATATAGGTTGGAAATTTTCCAAGTACAAGGAACAAGTGGGAAAGGAGAGAAAATAAATTCGTCGGCTTCGGGCTGACGAAAATAAAAATAAATGATTTTCGTCGATACATGTCAGGCCGACGAAATTATATTATGAATTACGTCAGCTTGTAGGAAGTCGATGAAAATATAGTTGGCCAACGAAAGTTTCAGTTTCCTGTGGTGTATATAATTCTATTTGACTAACTTGGTCGAGCTAGTATGTCGGGACCCGTCAAACGAAGTCGGATCCCTTCTGTGTTTTACCTGTACTAGTCCTTCGATCAAGTAGCAAGTACACACAGATTCCAGATCTTTGGATCATTCCCATTGTAGTTCGAACAAATATTATATCAGAGTGCGCTACATGGCACTAAATCAGAGTACAAAATGCAGGAACGCAAGCCTTACACAGCGGAAGCATTAAATAACCAAAGTAAACTCCAAGTTAAACTCCAAAACATTCCCATAGGCAAGACTGAAGGAAACGCATCCTAGATGTCAGAGTAATCTTCGTCTTGAACTCCATCAGCGAAACCTTTACCTTGGTACATCTCCTCGAAATACAATTGCTGATCACAATCTGTTCGTTGGAATGAGCAGCCCCGCATGAAAGGCGAGGGTGAGTATACTTTATACTCAACAAGCAAGGCTGACTATATGCAACTAAGATTTAACAAGGAAAGGGTAAGATTTTTTTGCATAAAGCCAGTTTTGCAAGTTTTTCTAAGATTTTATAAAATGATTTGAAATATGTTGAGAAAAACAAATATTTGAATCATTTTTTTTAAAATTCCAGCCTCAACCGGTTTTGCCCAACCTGGCTACTCACAGCGCCCACATTGCAACACCCTAATCACTCATAGCACCTACTATGAGGAGAAAACTAAAACACATGACTGCAATCGTGGTTTTCATTTAAAATACCATTTTGAAAACAAAAGGTAAGAAGTACCAAAATGCAGCTCTCCGTTGTCCGTCCTTGACCGTTGACACGGCTATCATGATAGTTTTACACTCTATAGAGGTTATACGCTTTACCCATACGAGATGGTTTTTTCCTTGGAATCACCCAAAGAAAAAATGATCATCACAAAACCTTTCTCCGACATCCTCCTGGTTAGGATATTCCCGCTAAGGATTCCACTACATTGCCTCTCTTGCGCCAATAGAACTAGCACCAACTGTCTACTCTACCGACTGGAATGCCAAAACTAAGAGTCCGCACTGTTGTACTTAGCTCGTCTACCTCAAGGAATTGGACCTTAGGGATCAGGGTGGGTCTCGCACTGGGCCCGAATCTCGTGCATGCTGCACCATCCTTGCAACCATCCACCCCAATTAGGTTTTGCAAAACATTTTTTCTGATAGCACCCACTATCAACTAGCCCATTTGCAAATAAATGACAACACCAATTGTCCTTTTAAAAGCACATGGTAAATAGGTAATTGATAGTAACAAGCATTTGATTATATGATCAACAATGAGCATTACTAAGCAGTAGCAAAACCTAGACAAGGGTGACATAATAAAATTAATAACCTATGGCAGCAAGGATATTTTATTAGAATTATTTATTAATGAGAATTTAGCTAACCAACTAGGTAATTAGCATTTTATATTTAACATACATGCTATTTGTCAAATTCTAGAAAACCATGTTTGCAAAACTCACTTGCCTTGATCAACACAGTGGGAAAGGTCCTCCGCTGCATCGGAATGAGACCCTCAGCGATCGAATCTAACGCAACGAGAATTAAATAATAAATTCAATGCAAAAGAAATAACAAAAATTGACATGTGTGCAAATGCATTCGAAAAATTACAGAACAGCAGGTTTTAATTTTATAAACATTTTAAAATTGGTTTAATAATTTTTGGAGTTGTAGATTTACAGATATAAAAATAACATTAGTTACTGTTTTAAGAAAATAAAAAAACCCTTGGACTAGGCCAAGATGTGGCCCAGCCCAGCGGCGCGAGCGCGGCCTGAGGAGCGGCCCGGCTGGCAGTTCGGCTTGGCATGGATATGCATGGGTTGCCCGGCCTAGCAACGACGCGCATGCGCTCAGGCGGCCCGGCTCATCCGGCTAGCCTCGACTAGCTCGAGCCCAACAGGTAGGACTCGCCTGTCGGTGACTCGGAGCAGAGGGGGACGGTGGCAGCGATCGGGTTGGCGGCGGCGGCGGCGCTCCGGCGACGGATCGGCTCCAGCAAGGGCGGCGAAGGGAGAGCGGGCAACGATGAACCGACCGATGGGATCGGCCTGCTAGTCTGACGACGGCAGCGGCTGCGGGTTCATGCGCATCGCGGTGGCACGGGTGTCCTGTTGGACCACTCGCTAGGGAGGGGAGGAACGGCACGGCAGCGGCGACATCGCCGGCCTTGGAGAAGAAAGACGGCACGACGGCGGCACTCCTCGGGGGCAAATCAGCTAGCCTTGGCCCCGGGAACGGGTGCGGCTAATCCTAGGAGTGCTAAGGGAGGAGAGGGAGAGGAGGAGTACCAGTGACGGCGAGGAATTCGACGAGGAGGGAGTGGCGGTGGTGGTGGAGACGACGGTGGCCTCGGCGACGCAATTCGCTGACCCTGGTGACGATCTCCTGCGGGCGATGGGCAAAACAAGTTTAGAGGAGGCCAAGTAGGATCGTCCTCGAAGGATTCATGGAGAGAAGACTCCCCCGAGCTGAATCGTAGTGATTGAAAAGGGGGTTTGATGGGCTCGAGTTGAGGTTTATATAGAAATTAGAGGTGAAGATTAGGAAGGAGAGAACCGAGTTAGGCAGGAGGGGGATTTTCTTGATCATGGGAATCAATCCCATTAAGAATTTGAGAGATCTTGGGGAGTTTCCAAAAGAAGTGGGGAGAGGAAGGTTCCTCTCTGTCTGAGAACAGAGAAAGAAAGGGGTAGTGATGGGGGATCGACCAGGGAGGGAGAAGGCTAAAGGAGGGGGAGAGATGGTGGGGTCCACCTATAAGAGAGGTAAGAGAGGAGAAAAGTAGCTTAAGGCCAAAAATACCAAAATAATATATTAAAGAAATAATTTGTTTTTCTCCTTGATGCATTAGATAAACAATACAACTATAGTTTTTACAACAAAACTAGATATTTAAATGCTTTATTTCAAAATCAAAATGGATTTTAATTATTAGGCAACATACTCATTTTGAAAATTATTTTCTGAATAAATAATACATTCAGAAATAAAGTAAATTTTTCTTTTGAGTACAACCAAAATAAAATATTTGCTTTATATAGATAATTAAACAGTATTCTCAATTTTAAATTCCATTAATAAAGGAAATCATTTTGTTTCTCAAAAGAATATTATCCACAAATATTTTATTTGCTTTAATAAAGATTCAAAACAATAAATTCAATTTTAAAATCAAATTATGAAATATTTTTCAAGGAACATTTTCATTTTTCAAATATTTTTATATTTTTCAAAATTTTCATGCCATGCAATGCATATGATTTTGGTTTTGAAAATAAGGATGTTACACAGTACAATACCATTCCAACCAAATGAAATCTTGTATCAAGCTGCGTAAACCATCCCATCATCCCATTCGTGTTGTACCATACAATACAAGTTTAACTTGTTACAAACAACTAAGGCGGGTGCCACGCGTCGGACGTCCAATGGAGTCCCCCCAACGGACGAATGACGTCATGGTGTCGTCACCACTGAAACTTAGAAAAATAACTAGTAAAACTTGAAAAATGTATTAATGAAACTTGGCTACAAATACTGATGGAACTTGGAGAAATAGTAATGAAACTTGGCTATAATACAGATGAACTTGGGAAAATAAAAACTGAAACTTGAAAAATGTACTAATGAAACTTGGCTACAGTACCGATGAAACTTCAAGAAGACCAATAAAACTTAGAGAAATTACTGATGGAATTTAAAGAAATGAAATAAAACATGGCTAAATATTGTTGAAACTTGAAGAAGTTCATATGAAATTTGAAGAAATACTAATGAAACTTGGCTTATATATCGATGAAATTTGAAGAAGTGGCAGTACAGATGAAACCTCATGTTCCATTGTTGTTCAAAAAATCACCCATGCAAATATAAGACGGGGACGGGCGATGCCGAGACCATCGCAGCCAGGGGAGGCGGCGTGGAAGGCTCGGCGGACTGGGCGCAGCCCGGGGCGAGCGGTGTAGGCGACGAGGCAGTAGTGGAGGCGGCGGCACGCAGTGATGAAGACAGCGTGGTGACGCCGTGTCGGAGCAGGCACAGGAGGCTTGGCGCTGCGATGTCATGACGGGCCACGGGGGCGGCGCGCCTGGCGGCGGGCCATGGAGACGACGGGTGTGGCGGCGCTAGGATGTGGACGTGAGGCGGCGGCGGCTGGCGCGGTGGGGCAGCCGTGGAGGTGAGGTGGGCGCGCCGTGGAGGTAGGCGGCCATGAGGCGGCAGCGGCAGGCAGCAAGGTGGTGGTGGTGGCGGCATGGCTTGTTGGCGGGCGAGAGCTAGGGCGGCATGGTAGAAGGAGTAGAGGGGAGAAAGCCAGGGAGGAAGAAGAAACAAGAACAAACAGAGGAGTGGATGGGATAGGAGGCGCAGGAGGCAAGGCAGTGTCAGAGAGAAAAGAAAAATGATGAGAGAGGGCCAGATTGACAGGAGCGGAGCAAATAGAGGGAGCCAGACAGACCTGGGGGGGGGGGTCCGAGGCGTAGAGAAAGGAGCAGATAAGATGAAAGCATCGAGTAGCTCAGGTGGGTGCTGATTGAAGCACACGTGTTGGACATAAGTTTGGAAGCAATTCCCAACAACTAAACACACCCTAATGCGAGCCATGACACGGGCAGGCGCGCGGCGTGGAGAGAAAGGCATTGGTTTGAGAATTTTTTTTTTACGGGTTTTAAATTTAAACTGAACTTTTAATATGCTATGGTTTGAAACTGTGTTTTTTCTACCTACCGTAGTAGCATGACGGTAAACAACGAAAACCAACGCGGTTTTTTTTAACCCTAGTTCAACCGAAAGTTGAGAAAGGTAAATAACAGAACTATCTGGTTTTTCGTGATTACCAAACAGATCTAGGCATCTGCTTTCTTTCTGTAACTAATCGCTGCATGCTCCCGTGGTAGTTACCATAAATCTCTTCTACTTAAAAATGGCTTGTGGTGAGTAATGAAGAGTGGTGATCCATTTTTATTAGACCATTCTACTCTTCGTCATTACATTAACTACACATATATCCAGCCCCACTATCTCCCTTGTCTATTCAAAATTTGAAATCACCATCGGTGGAGAGGCAATATTTTGAAATCATTCTCAAAATGGGTATTTACTTCGTTTTGATCCAATATTTTTAAAATGTAAAAATGTAATAAAAACCATGTAAGCCAAGAAAATTGCCTAAAACAAGAAGACAATATTTAATTGCTTGAAAAACATAATACTTCATAACTAGCGAAATTACTAGGCAGTTGACATTGCATATGATAGATTCTAGTAATATTCGTAGCAACGCACGGGCATTCAGCTAGTATTTCACAAATTTACCGCAAGACAGGACGATATCCGTGGAAAATTAAGGATATTCGTCACCATTAGAGATGCAAACGGATCGGATACGGTCAGATAGTAGTGATATTGTATCCGTATCTATATTTATTTTTCAAATACAGATAGTATCGGATATGGATACGGACACGGATAGTATCAGATGCGGACACAGATAGCTCGGATACGGACACAGATACTATAGGTTTGGATATTGTTCGGAACGGATAATTCCTCGGATAATACGCAAAATACAGACTTTCAAATGAAGCATCAAACATTTAAAGTACGCATAAATATTTAATACACAAGAAACATGCAATCTTGTAAACACTACTAGGACGGTACAGTGAAGACATGAAGCACCAGCACTCCAGTAGCCTAGCTAATTCGAACGGTTCGACCTGAACAGTGAGTAATTTGGCCTAAGGCCCTAAGCACCACCAAGTCCACCAGTGTGGTTCGGCCTGAGAACTGTAGCAGACAGTAGTACTGTACAAAGCAGTTTTTGAGTAGTAGTAGTACAAAGCAGTTGAAACTGATCAAGCTAAGCACTGTAGCAGATAATGGCTGGTGGGTGGGCTTATTCTTGAGATGATTCGGATAATATCATTTTTCTTCGGATACTATACCACAGATATTATTTGTATTATCCGTATCCGTATCCATATCCGTATCCGCATCCTAATATCCATATCCGTATCCATATCTGCAAAAAACAGTCGGATATACGTATAAATATCCAAACCACTATCCGTATTGGTTCGGTCGGTCGATCGGTCGGAAATTATCCGCTCCGTTTGTATCCTAGTCACCATATATACGCAAGCACTCCGGTTTCCATCGCTATAAACTCAACCTATCCAAATCGGCCTATTCGGTTTCTTCCTCTACAATCCACACGCCTCGCTCGATCTCGACATGGAGACGGTTCCATTGGAGACGGCGACGGCGACGGCGACGCAGCCCAGCAATAACGTGGAGCCGGTGAACGTCGACATCGACAAGGAGGCTGCTCAACTAGAGTCGCAGCCTGGCAACAACGTGGCACCAGCGCCAGCGCCGGCGACGTGGATCCACGTCGACAAGACTGCAGCTCTACCGGAGTGGCCGGCTGGAAACAAAGTCCAGCCAGTAACGTGTACGCAAGTCGCCACGACCGCCCTCGGTATCGCCTTTTCGCTACTTACCATCGCCTGGGGCATCGTGCGCGTGATGCATCCAAGGTGCGCCGACGACACCAGCTTTGGCCTCTTCTCGATCACCATGGGCTCTTTGGCGTTGTTCTTGTCCACCATGATGGTGGTGTTCTGCTGGTGCCAACATTGCGAGTTCATGGCCATGACTCGCGGTATGTTGCCTATTACTCATCCGCAATCACTGTAGGTTGTCTAGGATTCCCATCTCCGATAGGCTATTGTTGCAGTGGACGGTTGATATAAATAAATCTATAAACAATATTTGTGAAACATATTTGATGAATATTCCATATTCTATGGTTTTATGGATGTCAAACTTTGACCTTCACAGCTAAGGAATCTGTAGGTGTAGCTTCTCCCTTAAATAAGAAGCACGCAATTTGGTCACTAGCCTACAGTTTCTTCCTTAAATGAGAAGCAATTCGTTCACCCGTCTAAAAAGAAATCATGATTACTTAGGAAATTCAGGAAAGATAAAGCACATAGTCATTGCAAAATCGAGACACATCAACAATTGAGCAACCGGTTCTGGATTAGGGTTTCGATTTGAAGAATTGAAATTTGGGATTTGATTTGAGGATAGTTAATTAGGGGTTCGATCGGTTGCAATTTGATCTTGGCTAAATGGGAGGTGGCCTTTGGCCAAATGAAAGGCGACCGTGAGCGACGACGAGTGGCCACGCGATAGTCGCAGACAAGACAAGATCAAAAGATCGATCCACTCTCTCCATCGTTGCCTTGCCAATCGAATTCCCATGGGTTATTGAGAGCTTATATTCTACACTTGCATGTGAGAACATGCATGTACATACTTCCCTAAGTGAAGATTTGCATCCTTACGTGAGATTCAAAAAAAAATTTAAATCTAGTTAATTTTGGAGGCTTTTAATATAGTATGAATGGTCACACCCGGTTTTGGAACCAGTTATAAGCCACCGGGAGTATCACAACCGGTTCGTGTTAGCAAAAGTTAGAAATATATTGCGAGAAGTGCGATTCGAACCCAGGACCTTACACCTCCTCCTTGTGACCCACGCCTCACCCTTCTAACCAATCCACCCACGCGTGCTCTTTGATGAGAATAGGATAAGCATTCCTTTTAGCATTTTGAAAAAATAGAGCTTCTCCAACCGGTTGAGAGCATGAACCGGTTGTAGAAATTGAGCTCTACAACCGGTTTGTATCTCAAACCGGTTGTAGAAGCTCTCTCCTGGCTCTTGGCCTAACGAACCGATACTGGTGCACCATCACAACGGGTTCGAAATGAACCGGTTGTGATGGGGTTTTTGAGATCAGTTGTGATACCCATTTCTCTAGTAGTGCCATATTCGATCCAATTTCACATATCTTATCTATATATTTTAAATATGGACAGTTTGTTTTTCAAATACGAACACTAAATAATATGGATCATTCGTATCATGTTTTACCTCTACTCTTGCCGGCCTTACCTGTGGTTGCCGCTCTCGCCTTTAACGCATACCGGCGCTCTCTCCCTCTTCGGCCCACTCATGTTTCTTTGCTTTGTGTTCCTTCTGATTGCTAGATCCTGATCCATGGAGGAATGGAAAGCCGCTTCGGGAAGAAGCGAAGCGAGCGAGCTACCAATACCACTACGATCCCCTATAAAATAACAGAAATACAACGGACAGTATACCGTCCCTCACCCTATGTAATGGTATAGGGAAAGGATAAACATACATGCTCCAATTTTCCTCCAGGCCCGCGCCCACACATGGCTAGCCATGCATGCTTGCGGCTGTTAATCCACTGACTAGTTAACGTTGTACATAGCGTTACAATTCTTTGCAAATTTATTTACAATTCATATGAACTCTGAATTCACCGAATCAAAAAACCAAAAATCTTATAAAATCGAGATCTAGCTACTGATAAAATTTTATAATTTTTTGAGTTTGTGGATTTTTGGTTATTTTATTAATTCATTTCTCGAGTATTAATTCTAGGCGAGAACATGTGTTAAGTTTGAATTTTTATTTTTTAAAAAATTTATTTATTTTTCTGTTTTGATTTTTTTTTTATACTTGACCTAATACTCGATGATACCTTCAATACTCGACGATACCTCCAAAACTCTTAAAACACTTGGTACACTCTGTAACAGTATGAAACACTATGACACATAATGAGTCGGTACACTTAGCACATTATGGTAAACTCTAAAACAACAATGAGTGGGTACATTTGGCATACTATGGTACACTTTTGAAACTCCATGACACTCTGCCGTGCCATGGTTTCGGTCCAATGAAACACCATGAAACACTCTAGTACACTCTGAAACACGACGACACACAATAAATAGGTACACTTAGCACACCATGATACACTATGAAACTCTATGATACTCTGCCACACCATGGTTTCGTTCTGGTAAAACATTTAAAACACTTTGGTACACTCTAAAACACCATGAAATACCATGATACACAATGAGCGGATACCTTTGGTACAGCATGGTATACTTTAAAACTTCGTGACACACTCTTGTCATACTATAATAAAATACTAAACCCTATGATACGCCACGACACACTTTGATGTACCTTCTGATATACTATGACACAACGTTATAGTCACGTAAATAAATACCACTGCGATCCAACGCCGCCGCCAATTGCTACTGCTCCGAGGGGCTACGAGCCTACGATTGGCTAGCTATTGCTCGTGCGGTCTGATCACCATATTCACACAAGTAGATCGATCACAGGATACACCGCGCTCGCTGACACGCATGGTTAATTTGGGTCATGTACGGGCATGGTCGATCGGGCCTAGCCAGCTTAGTTCTACGTTGTCAGCCCCCGATTTTGGGTCCAATCGGGAACCTTGGTGCACCTGTGCTAGCACAGGATCTGTCTTGCTAGCACGACACCTTATACAAAATGCCGGATCATCTCATACAATCGAGACTGAATATTATTATTACATTAGAGTTCAATTACATGGTGGCTCAGTTTAACAGGCCGAGTAGGCCAAATATTATAATGCCAAAATGAACTCCTATCAGAGTCTAGCAAAAAAAAAAAAAAGCGAAAACAATAGAAAGAAGAGTCGGGTCTCGAGCCTGTGCCCAACCCAAACAGGCAAGCGACTGGAGTCCCGCCTATCACCCGTCATTAGCGTCATCCAACTGGTTCATCTCCTTCTTGTCACCTTCAAGCTGTCTAGGTCCATCCTCGGATCCACCTAAAAGAGTGAGTGGAGTGCGAGGGTGAGCGCGCAATCAAACCGCGCTCGCGAGCCAACACCCAACCTAATGCAATATAATGATATAGGCTGTTTGGTGGAGGCTAGACTATTTTATTTGCATAAAGCCAGATTTACAATAATTAATAGGTAGAAATCCTATGACTTAGCCAGGTAACAAATCAAAGACGTACTGGGCTATATATGCTGAGATTGTTCATCATTGGGGTATTCAATATGGCGACACCGTATCCATGGCTATGGAATACGTGTCCCATTAGTCGGCGGATCCATCCCATGGCTATGGGTATGGTCCCCGAAAATAGACGTACCGTCTATAATTGGCAAGTTCGTGCCCATACTGGCGCACGACTCCCAAAGTGGCGGTCGACTCACCCCCTTAAAGAAGAGGCGTGATCGCCTTGAGCTCAACAAAGGCCAGGATCCCATGGATCCAAAATAATCATTATCAAGTATATCAAAAGGGGTCATTTGACTAACATTCGCACTTAGGCAGACCTGGCACCCAAGTGCATGAGCATTCTCCCGTTCTATACCGTTTTACGTTGATAGTCGGGACCAGCGACCAGCTATACCATTACATCGTTGATAGCGTTTGCTATGCCGTTGTAATGTTGATAGGATTGATCCGTCATATCTATGCCGCAAATCGTTGACAGGCAGGGATCGACCCATTTGACCTAGACTGGCAAAGACTAAGCATTTCCAAGGACTTACTAGTGAGAGGAGTTTTAGATTTAATTCCTAAGAGTCCAATGGATAAGGTAAGGAATAACGCCAAGGTTAAGGGTTGTGCTTAATAGCACATATAGTCGAGTGGTAATATCTAGACCAGCTCTATCAGCCTTGTGTTTAACAACATATTATAGCAACAGAATATAAGCATGCAATTTGCATTATTTAAACCAACATAATTTAAGTTAAACATGGGAATTGACATATGAATTAGAGATATTGGCTCGCTTTGGATCGGCGTGTTGTAGCTTGGATTCGGCCTTCGACTTGTCCTTAGGGTCTTAGGATCTATCGTGAATAATTCAAATAGCACAAATATATTCAGAAATATGCCAAAGCATGATGAATGTTATGCAATCGCATCTAATCGCTTGAGTGACTATTCGCATCGGGTTATATCGAAGATTATAAAATAATCTATCCTACTTATCAAGGAAGTTCCATGAACTCCACGAAAAACGTGCTAAGGATGTCATGCATGTGAGAACGCATCTAAATACCCTTAATTAGGTTCCCCAAAGAATAAACCTATTATTTAGATTAAAATATCTTCAGCAAACACTTTTAAACATATAGAAATAGAATTTTAGCCCAAAAAGAGGCTTCGTATTTCTATTTAATAAGCGGCCAAGATCCTAAAGGACTCGATATTATCCTTAGGTTAAAATCCTTAGAAAGTATCTATAGAAATATTTTCTCAGTTTTAACCATAGGAATATCCTACAAACATATCTATTTGGGCATATATATATTAGCCCTATAGGAGACTTTCTATTTTTACTAACTTATTTATTTATAAACCTGCAAGGTTTAGTACTTTCCCTAGGGTGAATATCCTATATAAAGTTTATAAAAGGGTAATCAATATTTTCAGAGGCTAAAATAATATTTTATATAAATGGAGTACCATTTCTAGCTTTTCTTTTGTAAAGGAAATGCTACCATAAAGCTATTCTAATTTTTCAGGGGCAGAATAGTAATAAGATATGTCCAAAAATATTTTTCTTAAGTCAAGTATAAGATATACTATTTCTATGAATTTTTCTAATATTTTTGGAGGGGTAAAACTATTTTTAAAGGAGCCTATGGCTATTTATTGGATTTTCTTTATAAAGGAAATATATAGACAAGAGCTACAAATATTTACATAGACTTTAAATAATTGAAATATGCAAGGTTATATTTTTAATGGGTTCCAAAAGCATTCTAGTATGTTACATAATTTTTCCAGGATTTTTCGAGGTATCTATGTATTTATTATAAAGCAAAATCATTTCCCGAGATTTTCTAAATAGACAAAAGTCTGGAAAAAGCATTAAACATAATGGGCGGCATTCATCTTGTCTTGCCCAAGTCGGTCCGCCCAAGCCGAGGTGGGGGCGCGACCACAATGGAGGCGTATTCCTATAATACGTTTCCACTTAAACTTACATGTGGGACCTAGGGGGCCCACATGTCAGTGAGACAAAGATGATCCGTGGAAAAATAATCCTATCTAAACTACGCGGGTCCCACACGGCAGTGAGACGGTGTACTGTGCGCCGAACCATGACGCCAGCACGACGTCAGGGTGACGTCAGCGCGGCCGTTATACGGGCGAAACTCCGGCGATCCCTACGGCGTCGTATCGGCGGCGCTACGAGGCACAAAAAGGGGTTCCGTTGGTTTCTATGGGTTCGCGGGGACAAGGCCTAGGACGTCTCCTTGGCATTACGCCGGCGGTGAGCTTAGGCGGCGGCGCCATGGACGGCAGCGGCGGCGAGCTCGGGTGCGCGGCGCTAGGGCATTCTAGGCCAAACCGAGCGGGAATATGGAGCGCATGAGTATGGGGAGGGCGCGTGGGTGCTTACCACATATCCGTTGGTGAAGGAGGGAGCCTGGTTCGCGCCGGCGACGTGGAAGCCACACGGGGCGGAAACAGGGGAGGTGGCGCGGAGAAGCTTCGGGGGCTTTTGCGCCAATTCCGTCTGGGGACGCGGTGGTGACGCCGGTGTCGTTGGCGAAGGAGGGTCCGGGACGTCGCCGTCGTCGAGCAATCGAAAAAGGGCAGCCGAGGCGGCGGCGGCGATGGAGCTCTCCGCGGGCTACAATCAAAGAGAAAGCAATTAGATTGGAGGGAGCTAGAGGAACAGAGGGAAGAGGTGGGGCAGGTCGCTTTGTGGTCGGGCTCACCGGACCGAAGCTCAGCATGGCGGTGGCGGCCGTTGCAGCCCGAGCAAACGGGAAACGAGGGGAAGGGAGGCTCGGGTCGGCCTTAAATAGGCGCGGAAGGGCGGGGAGGACAAGGGGAGGACGAGGGAGTAAATCTTGGCGCGACGTCGGGCGTCTGGCCGGGAATGGCGGAGGAAACGACAAGGGCGGCGGCCATACTTGGAGGGCAAAGCGGGACTTCAGCGGTGTACCGCCGCGGGAGGTACAAGGTCATTAATGCCGGGCGGCGGCCAATGGGGAGCCAGCGAGGAGGTGAGACCGGCCGTGGTCGGCCAGTGGGGAGAACCAGACGCTGCAGCGCTTGGCCGTCTGATGCGGTGACGGTCTTGCGCGGCGGGAGTTCGAGTCCCAAGGGAGCACGGCGGGGACGCAGTCTGAAGACGGGTGGCGCCTTAGGGAGGTTAAGCGCGGTTGGTTGGCACAAGGGCAAAGATCTTGGAGTGGAATGAGCCGAACGGGAAAGAGAGAAGAGAGCGAAGGAGGAGGAGGAGGAAGCAGACGACCGTCTTGGCCGAGGGAGAGCGAGGAGAAGAAAGCAGCATTTGGGCGCGCCCAAAGCGCAGTGGGTGGTCATTGGCCAAACAGAGGAGGAAGAGGAGTAGCATCAGTAGATAATCCGAAAATGGATTTAGGAATTTGGAAATAGGTTCAATTAAAATATACATATGTTCCAAGCAATATCTTGAAAGGCTAAAGTTTGGTGAAATTGCTACTTGTAATATGAAAATATAAATGCCCTTATATATATACCTATATGCATATGATTACAAGGGTCGCTTATATTTATATATATATAATTATATTTTGCATTGGATTGGCTATTTATCAATATAGTTTAGCTTTCAAATATTAATCAGCTAATAAGCATTTTATAAGATAAAAATGCTTGGAGGTTTTTAGAAGATTTCCAAATTATGCCTTGAAGTAAAACCTATAATAAGTTTCAAATAAAAGGGAGAATTATGGAGTATGTTTTACTTAACATAAAATACTTTAGTCAGGAGTACAAGTATATTTGTATCAAGGAGTCAAAAATAATGTAAATTAAGATATAAATCTCTCAAAGCATTAAGAGCATTATTAATATTTAATATTTTCAAGAATTTTTCAAACATCCAAAAATGGGATGTTACATACGTACCACGGGGACGCGCATCCTCGCGTCTCGACCACCGGATCAAAGTCTGCCCATGCCTTTCGTGCATAACATCCCTAGCTACCATTGGTATGGCTGATTATGCTTGTTTGGCACGCTATGTACTGTTGAAACTTCACAGAAAATGTAGGACAATTCTAAATTGATAGCGTAAATCTTTTCCGAAAACTTAACGAGTACTGTATTCAGTTACTGACGGAAACAAAGAAAAGGACCTTGTGTTTGTTAAAATATACTCCATTGTCCATCTTTCTCAAGTCAAACTTTTATATATAAAAACTAGTCAATGCATGTGTTCTGACTTCGAGATTTGGCTAACACATTATTAAAAGTAATATTTATTGCCCGCATCTAAAGCCTAGGGAACGCATTATTAAAAGTAATACTTGTGTTTCACATCTAATGCCTAATGGAATATAGACTTGAGCGAGAGTGTTAAAATATATTGCCTATATTTCCTTATCAAGTTAAATTTTGGTGAATTGATCGGTATATGTAATTTAATAGTGTTTCGCTACACCTAAAACTAATTGGGAGACCTAGCTATATAGCTTGTGCATGCAAAAACACTCGGACCTCGTTGGTTGATATATGTGTGCGAAAACTGCGATTCAGTGGTATTTCACTTCACCTCAACGACTCATTAATTGGGAGACCTAGCTATATTTTTTTTTGAAATATAACTTTGTTCCGGCCTCTACTTCGTAAGACGCACACAGCTGTAAATATATAGCACATTAAGCCGATTCTAGGGATCGAATCTGAGTGGGTGAAAATAAACGATCTCACTCCTACCACTGAACTATAAGCCGAGACCTAGCTATATAGCTTGTGCATGAAGAACACCAAACCTGACTGGTTGATATGTGTGGAAACTCCTGACTAACACGTACAGGACCTGATATACCTAGACATTTTTGTCTCACTACTAGAAAAACGAGCATCACAAGCGGTACATCACAAGCGGTTTGATGCGCACCGCTTCTAATAGTTACAGCACAAACGGTTCAATAGCCTAAGCCAGGAAGCCCCCTCTAGAAGCGGTTCGTAATACGAACCCCTTCTAAAGCCCCCTCTAGAAGCGGTTCTTAATAGGAACCCCTTCTAAAGCCCAAGCAACAGAAGGGGTTCGTGTCACGAACCCTTTCTAAAGCCCAGCACCTCTAGCAGCGGTTAAGTGTCTGAACCCTTCTAAAGCCCCTCTAGCTAGAAGAGGTTAAGTAATATCTAACCGCTTCTAGCTAGAGGGGCTTTAGAAGGGTTCAGACACGAACCGCTGCTAGAGGTCTATTTTTCGAATTGTTAAAAAGAAAGCTTGCTTTATCTCATCAGAGAGCACGCGTGGGTAGGTTGGCTAGCTGGGTAAAGTGTGGGTCACGAGGAGGTGTGAGGTCCTGAGTTCAAATCCCACATACCCCAATATTCTTTACCTTTTTAGACACCACTAGAAGCGGTTCTACGAACCGCTTCTAGTGCTCCCACGAACATCCCCCTGCCGTCGCGGGCTGGCAAACGAATAACCTAATAAGGGAGAAAAAAGCTTGTAGTCTGAACAGTATATATATTATCCTCAACCTTTTGAGGGCCTGAACCTTTACGTTTACACGGACGGATCCCCTACTTATAGGAGGAATTTTTACACATAAAGGATATGATCACTACTGCAAATAAGAGTTTCACAAACGGCCCATTACAAGCGGTTCACTTCAGCCCGCTTGTAGTTTGAGAACCGCAAGCGGTTCAAAACCAACGGGCTGGAGGGCGAGATGAGGGGCACACTGCAAGCGGTTCGTAATAAGAACCGCTTGCGAATCCCGTACTGTGCAAGCGGTTCCTATTACGAACCGCTTGCACTATTCTACAAGCGGTTCGTAATAGGAACCGTCTGTAGAATAGGGGATTCACAAGCGGTTCTTATTACGAACCGCTTGCAATGAGCTCCCCTCCCGCTTTGCACATTTAAACTCTGTCTTTCTCAGCGAGCTCGCACACAGGACAAAGCTGCTGTTCATGGTGGGCCGAGCTCTGTTCATAGGGGAGGTGCTGCCAAATTTTTTAATTGAAGATTTGTGGTCCAAATTAACTGTTTGAAAGGTTAGTAACATGTTGTATACATCCTTCTCCTGTAGATATTGACCTTTTCTATGCATTGAATGTTGAGAAATTTTGTTTTATATATGGAAAGGTGTTTATTTTGCTACATCCACTTTAGAACTTTTGAGGCTCTTAGATCCAAATTTATTGTTTAAAAGGTGACTAGCATCTTGTACATATTCTTCTCTTCTATATATTGATTTTTTTTATGCATTGTATGATGAGAAATCTTGTTTCATAAGGTGCTATGGTAGCTTAAAATGTTTGAAATGCAAAAAATTGGTTGGTAGATCTATACATATTAAATGAAAGAAAGTAAATATTTCGTGGTAGGTAATAAAAGTAATTATAACTAATAGACGTAGTTAGCATTACTTGAAAATTGTAATAGATGTTTGTATTTTTTTGTTGCTATAGATGAATCGACAATGGATGTACAATACGAATCATCGATCAAGAGAGTTCAGGGATGGCGTGAAGGTTTTCTCGATGCGGCCAATGCATTATTGCCTCCAGGAAGCTTCATACCTGGTCCATGCGTAGACTGCAAGAACGAGAAGGAGCACTCCGAAGGATGGTTGGTTACGAACCATTTGGTCATGAGAGGTTTCATGCCAAACTATATCTGTTGGACAAACCACGGCGAAGTAGAGGAGATTCTAGAGGAAGACGACGAAGAATACGAAGAAGAGGTTGACGAAGTGAACACTCAATTTGGGTCCGTGGAAGATGCACTTGGCGAGTTTGGTGACGATGAGCTAGACCAGATGCTCCGTGATGGAGAGGGAGAGTTCACGGAGGAAAGACAGTACAGGAAGTATCAGCGCATGGTAGAGCACCACAAAACTCCTTTGTACCCAGATTGTGGACAAGGCCTAAAAAAGCTCCGTACTACACTGGAACTCATGAAATGGAAGGCCACAAACGGTGTATCGGACAAGGGATTCGATGAGTTGTTAGCACTCGTGAAGAAGTTGCTTCCGGAAGGTAACACTCTACCGGAATCTACTTACGAATCGAAGCGAGTCCTCTGCCCATTAGGATTGCAAGTACAGAAGATACACGCATGCCCTAATAATTGTATTCTGTATCGCAATGAGTATGCCGATCTAGAGGTTTGTCCAGTGTGCGAGAAATCACGGTATAAGGTGCAGCGTGACGACCCATGTGAAGTGGATGGGAAGCGCACGAAGAAGAGAACTCCAGCCAAAGTGTTGTGGTATTTTCTCGTGATTCCCAGGTTGCAGCGTATGTTTGCTAACGAATGTCATGCGAAGATGATGCGTTGGCACAAAGAAGAGCGTAAGGAAGATGGGATGCTTAGACACCTTGTAGATGGCTCTCAGTGGAGAAAAGTCGATCGGACTTACCCGGACTTTGCAAAAGAGGTCAGAAACATAAGGTTTGGGCTTAGCACGGATGGGATGAATCCTTTCGGCCAGTTGAGCAGCATCCATAGCACCTGGCCTGTGATATTGTGCATCTATAACATTCCTCCATGGCTCTGCATGAAGCGAAAGTACATCATGATGCCACTGTTGATTGAAGGACCCAAGCAACCTAGAAATGACATCGATGCCTACCTACAACCATTGGTTGAAGACCGTGCGAAGTTGTGGGAGGATGGTGTACGGGTTTGGGATGAGTACAGAAGAGAGTATTTTAGCCTGCGCGCAATGTTGTTTGTCAATCAACGATTGGCCTGCTCTCGGTAATCTGTCCGGACAAACTATCAAAGGGTTTAAAGCCTGCACCCAGTGCTTGGATGAAACGGACTGCATGTACCTGAAAAACTCTCGAAAGTGTGTGTACATGGGCCATCGCAGGTTTTTAGGCAGTAGTCATGCATTGCGGTGGAAAGGCAGAAAATTCAACGGACAACAAGAAACCCGTGGCAAGTCTCAGCATCGTAATGGCCGACTAGTTTTTGCTATGGTACAAAATCTAAAAGTAGTATTTGGAAAGGGTTCTAGAAGCATGCATGTACCGAACGAGGATGATCAGGCACCAATGTGGAAGAAGAAGTCAATATTTTAGGACCTACCGTATTGGGAAGTGCTGGAGGTTCGTCACTCACTGGACTTCATGCACATCATTAAGAATGTGTGCCTAAACCTGTTAGGCTACATAGATATATATGGCAAATCAAAAGATACCCTCCAAGCGAGGAAGGATCTTGAAGAAATAAAGTTGAGGAATGACCTACATCCAAAAAATAAAGAAGGGACAGAACAACTGTACCTACATCCTGCGAGCTACACTTTAAGTAAAGAAGAGAAAAAAGCATGATAGAGTGCCTAAACAGTGTGAAGGTCCTTAGGATACTCCTCGAATGTAAGGAGACTCGTAAACACGAAGAGAACAAACTCCAAGGCTTGAAATCTTATGATTGTCTTCGATGATGACACAGTTGCTCCAAATGGCTATCGAGGTATATCACGGAGTGGGTTCAGGGTACAATCACAAAGCTGTGTTCATTTTTCAACGCCATATCACAGAAGGTCATCGATCCAAATAAACTAAATAAGTTGCAGGATGATGTGGTTCAAAACTTGGTTAGTCTCGAGATGATCTTTCCTCTTGCATTCTTTGATATCATAGTTCATCTCACTGTTCACCTTGTGAAGGAGATAGGTATTCTCGGACCCGTGTATCTGCACAACATGTTCCCTTTTGAGACAACATAGAAATATGGTTGGAATATGGCTGGACAACATAGAAATATGGCTGGGATTCGAAGACTTTTACAATATATACCACAAAGACGCCGTCAACGTGTCTTTCATGAGCTGCTGGTGCCTGTAAGTGTCTCGAGCTCCTAAGTTTACACCGTTATTTACTCCCGTACCATAAATTTGGACTCCAACTAACAAAATTATATATCCCTCACGTAGATTGGAGATGCAACGGCTTGCTAAAGACGGCATGTCGTATAAGTATGGCTTCATCGATCCATCGATTATCAACGACAAAGTGTATTCATACCCCCCTCAAAGAAAGAATTTCGAGGAATACATTCTCCATGCAATGCTCGAACAACACAACAAGCTGTACATATTCCTGCCCTTCAACTACGAGTACGTGTTCTCACAATCCTTTTCTTCCTCTATATACTTCTTAAGACAATGATATGTAGGATATATGACCAGCTATTTACATATATGTTGCAATATGTGTCAATAGCTTTCACTGGATCCTTCTCGTCATCGAGCTTGGCAATGGAATTATTAGAGTACAAGACTCAAGAAGGAAGCCTAAGGCAGGATACCAATGGATCATTAACATCCTAAACGCGCGTACGGAGTTCAAGAAGAAGCAAAAGGGAAAATTCAAGAAAGAATTCGATGTTCGGCTAAGCGATTGGGTACGTACTACAAAGACTGTACATTATTATTATATGTGCGTCTTATCAATTTGTCATCTGAATATTTAATTTGTTTATTCTTATGAAATCCTCGGCCCCAATGAAGGTTAGTCGCTGCATCATTGAAACAACTTGTGTGACTACTATGTGTCCCACTACATGCAAAATTTTCTCCACGGCGATGTTCCCACTAATTTTTTCGAAGAGATTCGTGTGTGCTACTGAACCAGTTAGCTAGCTAGAATAACATACGCTTTAATTACAAGCATATATATGTTCCGATATTTAATTATTTACTTATCGCTTTATTAATTGCCACCCAACACCGATCGCGACGTTAAAGATCTTGCCGCCTCACCGGTGCTCAGACTTCAAGAACAACTCATTGGTTTAGTTGTCGACGAGATCGTAAACCCTCAAGGCGCGTTCCACCACATGAGGGGTAACGGTTCTCCTTCCTTTAACACCGCCAAACTGGCGGCGATATCCACCACCTCGTCGAGCAAGGCCGAGAAGAGTGACGCGGCGAAGAAATTAACTCGATAGACAATTTTCAATGATTCAAACTGCTTGTAAACGTCGCGTACGTGCGTGCACTCGTTATCACATGTAACATGTATATATATACTTGTGGATTTTTGACAATGTTAATATACTTGTGAATGTTTGTTCAGCTTGTGATGATCATGTCAACATGTGTACGCATATATATATATATATATATTAAATTGCGACAAAAAGCCTCTTCTAGTATTTAGTTTTATTATTTCAAACGATATCGACAAACACCCTATGAAACCATTTTGAAATGGATTCTCCGGTGGAGATTGCTTCTCTGCAAGTGGTTCGGAATTGGAACCGCTTGCAGAGAAATACGTCCGCAAGCGGTTCCAATTACGAACCGCTTGCAGAGAAATACCTCCGCAAGCGGTTCCAATTACGAACCGCTTGCGAGCTATCTCACGTGGTAGCCCACTCGCGTGCGGAGAGCTACTGGCCGGTTCATTAGGCTGCATAAGCAGTTGAGCGGAACGCGTGTGATACCGACCAGTATCACACGCGGTTGCATAAGCGTTCAAAACCGCTTATGCAGTGCCCCACGAACCGCTTATGATGTTCCGTTCTGCAGTAGTGGATACCTATATCATCTACGGTTATAGTGTGGTCTTTCCATATAATGAACTAGAATGCCCCTGCTTATCTATACTACTTAAAAGTGGCTTGTGGTGAGCGATGTTGAATAGTGGTCTATATTTAACTGGACCATTTTGCCATTATCTACTTTGACCAAGTATCCACATATACCATGCCTTAGCCTTCACCGTGTGGCTCAATTGAATTCAAATTTCAAATCCACCGAACCACACCAAACTAGCCCCCAACGGGCTAGCCCTATTGTAACACCCCCAATTTTTTAGAAATAAAAATAAATAATTAGTAAAAAAATATTAAAGACAATAAACAAGAAATAAACCTAAAGCATTAAAAATGTATAAATAAAGTATATTTATACTATAAATAGTTGAGGATAGGGGTAAGAGTTTAGAATTTCTAAAATAAACACATAGGAAAGAATATGATAAAACAAATTATTAACAAAAGAAAGTTTTCCCTAATAAGGATATTAACAGAAAAACTTAGTAGCCCAAAATTTGGCAACATTTTAAAATTTTGAAATTTTGGAATAATTTGAATTTTCCTATGGGCCTAGATTCCCATCTACTCCTTTTCTTTTCTTTTTATTTTCCTTTTCCCCAGTCGAATTTGGGCACCACAACCTCGGCCAGTAGGACCGGCCCGGCCAGCCCATCCCCAGCGCCCTTTCTTCCACCTCTGGTTCAGCCTTGCTCACCGATGCGCCCGACCGGCCGTCCGAGCCGCCGGCGCCGCCCCGACGGGTCCGACCCATGCTGATGAGTCAGCATGGGGGAAGCCGCCACGTCGCACCACCTCAGCCCTCGCGCCATCATCACGGGGAACCCGCTGGCGGGTTTTGCTTCGCCGCCGTAACCCGGGCTACCTCGGGCGTAATCCCGGTCAAATCCACCGCAGGAGGGTGAATTTTCGGTGCAATCCTCGTTGCCCGAAGGTCTAGACTACCCCTAGCCACACTGACGACCCTATAAAAGAAAGGACGACACTCAATTTTGCCGTTTTTCCCGTTTCGGTCCGTTTCACCCCCTTCACAAATTTCGGCGAGCCGTAGCCGTTCAAGCTCCCATCTTCGGGCTGAAGCACCTCCTGACCGTCGCCAAGCTTCTCCTAGGGCGGGCTCGCACTACAGGCCACCGAGGAAGGCCACCACCGACAACCCGTTTGCTCCGCATTCGGCCTCACCGCCGCTAGCCCAACCCGAACCGTTTCAACCCCAACCAAGCATCAAGTAAGCTATCCCATAGTCCCCCGAAGCTCCCCAATCAAAAATCTAACCTTAAACATGTCCAGAATCACCTAGCATTACAAATCCGTAGCTAATGGACGCTCCGGCCATGGCGCCGCTGCCCGGCCGGCCCGCCAAATCCAAGGGGCGACCACGCTAGAGGTCTTAGACCCGTAGGACACATAAAGCAGTTGAGAACGGTCTCCTAGCGTCCTAGAACCAACGCCGGAGTCTTCGCCGGAGCTCGGCCAGAAGAGGCAGCAGGTGAACGCCGGCACGGCATCCTCCCCTCTCTCGTTGCCAGGCGGGACCCAGCGCAACAGTGCGCAGGGATTTAAAAATCCCGCGACTCCCTCTCACCCGAGACCGACAGGTGGGCCCAAGGATCCACCCGTCATGTCAAGTGACCGCGCCTCCCCGTCAAGACCGCCTCCCAAAATGGAAGGCGCATGGGCGAAGTGCGCCTTCACCCTGACCGCGTTCGGTCTCCGACCCGTGGGACCTCCTGGCCCACGCGTCAGTCTCGCCCCGTCGCCAACCAGTGGAGCCCACTGGTCAGCCGGCTCGTGCGCGAGCGCGCCCATGGGCCGTCTCGCGTCTGCCCGCATGGGGCGTTCGGCCTTGGGCAGCTCCCTTGCGCGAGATTCAACCCGAAACGAGAACGGGCCAAGCCCGTTACTGTTTCAAAGAATTTAACCCATTTAGTAAATAGAAGAAAACTGTATATTGGTTTACAATTTCTAAAAATATTAAATATCCTCCAAAAATTATGCTGAAATTCTATAAAATACTACAAAGTTCAAGGAACATAATAAAAATAAAATTTAGGGATTTACAGGAGAATTTATATCTATAAAAATTGAAAACTAGATAAACTAAGTAATAAACTAAATAGGAAATACCTAAAGATAATATATACTTATACATATATATACTAAAAATAAATTGATTAAAAAGGGTAAAAATATACAGACTTACAAAGTTACTTAAAATTTAAATTCTAATTAAATTTATATATATATTTCTCACCCCAAAACCCATATAATAAGTATAATAAATTGATAAATAATCAAGTAGGAAAAATCTGCGCGAGATTACAAATAACCCTTTCCCTAAGAACCCTTATCCATCTATTGCGAAATATTTATTTTGAATTGTTTAACAATTTAGAGAACGAGACGACCGACGACCTGTTGGACGAAGATCAAGTACAAGATCCGGACTACGAAGAAACAGGCGAGCCAAAATGTTTTGACCATTCCTTTTTACCTAATTTTTCTACTTGAACTGTGTTGTTTTACACTGATAGCTTGCATGCCAAATGGACTTTCAAATACCCTATGATAATTTTAAAAGTGCTAATAGAGCCAGTCTAGCTAAATCCTCTGTACAAGTTGTGCTGATAAGCATAACCCTTTCCTTGACTATTCCTGTCTTGTCCTTTGAGAACCTAAGTTTTAGAAAACTAAACTTTGTGGCTAATAAGCCTTTGACCATGGCTTAGACCTGCTTAAGTCTAGAGTCCATGGATCACTTTCCTAGTTGTCAACGGTACGGTCCTAGAACGACGGGTCAATATAAGTAACGGTATAGCCCGCTATCAACGGTGCAAGTGTAACGGTATAGCCTGCTATCAACGGTACCAATTGATCCCGACAAACACGGTACGCGGAGCAGATACCTCTATGGTATGGTCCCATCATTTGCATGACGTGTACCATGACAGAGTTACATTCCTCTAATCAGGACTACAGCACTGAAGCATCTGAATGGCTTCATTTTGGACAATCTAATCTTAGTGAATATCTCGAGTACATGGTTATGGGAATATGTCGAGCCCCGTTCCGAAGTATTCCTTGCACTCGACAGACAATGGAAATAATCCATACACTCGGGTATCTGCAAAACCTGAGTGTGAACAAAGTCGCAATCATATGAGAATTTATTGATTGGATCTGATGATCCAGGCCATAGTTGAGCTCAAGGGGATCACGCCTCTTGGCGAAGAGGGTGAGTCTACCGCCATTGTCTGGGAAACGTGCGCTAGTTGTTGTATGGGCACGGATTCGCCAGAAGACGGGAATCGTGCACCAGTTGTAGTATGTGCACGGATTCGCCGTAGTGTCGGGGATAGCTTGCCATGGCGATGGAAATTAGTCCGCCGATTGTGGAGACCATGTCCATGGCAATGGAGTGTGTGTGCCACGTGTAACACGTGATCCTTGGTTAAGGACACGTGACCGCCGTTTTGCATATTGACTAAAGCATTTGGCATACATATATGGCCTGATACGTCTTTGATTTTGGAAATATTATATGGTAGGACTTTTAACTCTAAAGTTTTATAGCATGATTTGGAGCAAACAAAAGACATATAAACCCCCACCAATGTTAGCTTTGCATCCCTGAATTGCATCCAACAAGATTTTGGTTTGCGAGCGCGGTTGAATGCGCTCACACTCGCACCCACTCACATTTTAGGTGAAGTGGAAGACGGTGAGGATTCATACGGCTGTTTTAGTGGAGAAGACGGTTTAGAAGAAGAAGGACCCGACGACGACTAAAGGTCAACTCCAGTCACTTACCTGTTGCCGTCCCACTACTTCCGCTTCTGTTTAGCTGTCCAAAGGTAGTTTTAGATTTCCGTTTGTAATAACAGGCCCTACCAAGCCTGGTATCCTGAACTTTAGATAATACTTTTGGTTCTTATATGTAATATAACTGTGAAGAATGGCTAGTTTGATTCCAGCTCAATGTAATAATTATGTGGGGTGTTAGCTTGATCCTGATCTAACGCTATGTGCACAAATATGAACTCTGGATTTTATTTCTTCGGAGCTGGGGCCCACAAGAGCTGGTATCAGAGCCTCGTAACTGTAGAAGCCTTTAGCCTTGGACGATAATTCTAAATTTAAAATTTAAAGTATTATAAACCTACATAACCAAGATTTATGTTAAAATAATAAAATAATAATTAAAAAATAAACAAAAATATAATAATATTAAACATTTATTTATATACTTGCGGGAATATTTTAAATGAGGTGATTGTTTCCATTGCTATTTCTGTTTTGGATTTATATTTGCTTTTGTTTTTACTTTATCTCGAAAATTTGGTTTTCAGAGATGGCGTTCACTTTTTCTGAGACTGGGGACACTTTTGTTTTTGAGGGGGAGCGAGCAGGACCACGCGGGGAGACCCTCCGCATGATACATAGGATATGTGAGGTGTTAGGTTTTCCCCCAGGGCCTCTGATCACGGGACAGAGGATCGAGGTTGGAGCCCTGTACTTTTGGCACGCCGAGGTCACCGTTGCTACGGCGACCAACAGCGTACTTCTTTTCAGCACCGACATGGCCTACCTTACCCCTGAGTTAGCAGTGCAGGCGGCTGCCTTTGAGGCTAGCGCTTCCATGGCTGGACGGTACCGCACGCAGTTGCGTGAGACTGTCTTACACTTTTGGCCCGCGCGCAGAGACGGCACAGGACCGTTAGTAGCCTGGAGAATCGGGGATGATAACCCCTACCTTGCAGCACTTTAGTCCTTTTCCATTGGCACCTGTGCTTACCTTGCCGATACGGTTGCAGAGTACCGTACCCTCCAGCACACCTTGCAAAGTGCAGACCTGTGCATAGCTGAGCTCTACTTTCTACTGCAGACTGTTTCCCCACAACTCGCCGTGGTTTACCGTTCTCTACGGTTTACCGACACTGTAGACCCTGTACCTCCACCCACTACCACAGCCCAGCCCCCTGATGGAGTACCTCCACCACACCCTGTTACAGCCCCAGCACCAGAGTTAGCTTCTCCACCACCTGTCACCACTACTACTGCTGTCACAGTGCCACCCTCTGTTACCCCTGCACCTGTACCCTGGCACGGACTATCGGACACCTTAGGACCACGTCTTGCAGCCCAAAGTTCCTGGACTCCACACGTTACCCCTGTTCCTCGACCAAAGTACCCTGGATTCTTTTCATTCCCTGCTGCACCCTTACCACCCATAGGACTGTTTGGACCACAAACCTTTGCTCCGGTTACACCACCCCCACTTCTGGGAGTCCCTGTTGCTACTGTTATCACGCCTTCGACTTGGGTTCCGACGATGGGATCCTCTGGCCCAGGACCCTCTCACGTGCGTCCAATAGGCGACTTGCCAGTGCGCAAGCACCGACACACCCCACCGTTCCAGCACCGACTAGTGACGAGGAGCGTCACTGCCACCAGAGACACCCAGCCGACGACTTCTCGTGGAGCTACCAGTCCGGGACCGTCCCCTAGCACTCCTTCTACAGGGAGCCTGCACTTTTGCGACCACTGCCAGCGCTTCCACCAGTAGCCGTCTTGAGACAGTTGGTACTACTTGAGTACTACTCTTGTAGAGTTTTGTACCCCTCGAAGCTTGTAGTCGAGCTACGAGGAGGAGTGGTACTCTTAGTTTTGGTAACAGTAGAGTCATGTGTCTAGACACCTCTACTGGAACCAGGGTTAGGTTACTACTAGTGGTTGTGTAGGAAAGCAGTATCTAGACTCTCTTTGTACATAGTCTTTTGGGTTTGTACTCAGTTGTAGGGATAGCTGAGGCGAGTGTTGATACCTCGCAGTTTGAGATTAGGTTTTTCACGACCAGTCAGTGATCGATTTTGTACTCCGATCCTGTACTACATTTGATACCCCTTATATGCGTGTGATGGTTTTCCTTTTTTTTTTTGATTTCTTCCATGTTTATGAGACTGCAAAGATTAAGCTATGTAATTATAATAAAGTATAAGTATATATAACTATTTACCATATTAATTAAGGTAATAATAAAATTACATCTACTTATCTCTCAGATGGCACCTCGTAAAACAATTAGAGTAAATGCCGGAGTCCATCCTCGTCGCCGTCAGGCAGAGGGTAGAGGAAGAGGTCGTGCCCAAAACCCAATACCTCCTCCCCCTCCAGTTCATCCAACTATGGCAGATGTAATGGCACACCAGACCCAACTTCTCCAAGCCTTAGTAACTCACCAGATAGGAAACCCTGGTCGAAATGGATCCAAGCTTGGAGACTTCCTTCGAACAAACCCACCTACTTTTTCTCAGGCAACAGAACCTTTAGAAGCAGATGATTGGCTTCGTACCTCGAAAAGAAGTTAGCACTGGTAAGGATTCGTGAAGAAGATAAAGTACTTTTTGCCACTCATCTTCTGGAAGGAGCAGCAGCTAGCTGGTGGGATAATTATATGGCTACTAGAACAAAAGAAAAGGAAGAAGAAGAGTCCAAAGAAGAAGTTGAAGAAGAGGAAGAAGAAGCTAAAGAAACAGATAATGAAGATGAAGAACAACCTGATAATCAAGGAGTTGTTCAGAACAATCAGAATGATAATGTTCAACATGATGCCCTAAATTGGGGCATACCAGAAGAAGAAGCTCCATTAGCAGGAATCCCTTGGGATGAATTTGCTAAAGCCTTTCGCAATGCGTTCATTCCAAAGGGAATAATGAAAATGAAGAAAGCTGAATTTAAGGAATTGAAACAAGGAACCATGACGGTGACTGAATATCTAACCAAGTTTACTCACCTTGCCCGATATGACATTGAAGATGTGGAGGATGATGAAGACAAAATTGAGAAGTTCCAAGATGGTCTCCATCCTGAGTTAAAGTATCAACTAAGTGCTCATGATTTTTTGAGTTTCCAACACTTAGTTAATAAAGCCCTTATACTAGAAAATGAGAAAAAGGGCCTGGAAAATTTTCGAAAAAGAAAATGGATTGCTCAGAAGGGTGCCAGTACCAGTCAACGAAAGCCCTTCAAGCCTTCGACACCTATAGCAAACCAATGGAGACCAAATTTTACCTAGAGGCGCTATGTTATCAATGAAAAGTTACGCCCCATGGGATTTCCACCTAGCAGTTCCCCGGCCGCAGTAGTAGGCCAAAGAAACATTAGAAGTACCCCCAACTTCACCTGTTTTTATTGTGGAAAACCAGGGCATTTTGCCAATACATGCCCTGAGAAAGCTACTCGCCTCAATACAACAACTACTCAAAACCAAGGAGTTCAACCGTCCAATGTTGGTCAGAAAGGACCAACTCGAGGAACTCGCATGCCACGGACAGCATCAACAGTCCAAGGGTGTGGTCGAGTTAATCACATCACTGAAGAGGAAGCCCGTGAAGCTACCGGAGTATTAATGGGTACTTTTCTCTTAACTCAAGCCCCGTTAGAATACTTTTTGATTCTGGAGCTTCGTATTCGTTTATATATGAAAATATGGCAAATAAGAACCATTTACCTAGACTCACATTAAAGAAACCAATACTTCTATCATCTCCCGGAGGATCCTTATTAGCCACTCAAGCATGTCTAGAAGTAGACTTGATCTTAGATTGGATACCCCTTAAGGAAGATCTATTAATCCTACCTACTCAAACCATAGATATAATCTTAGGAATGGATTGGTTAACCAAACAAGAAGGAATGATTGACTGTGCTAATCGAACTATAACTATTAATAAATGGCCGTATGATCAGGCCAAAATCCAAGTAGATACCCCAAAATCTAGTGATTCATTTGTAAACTCCATAAAAGAAATTCCTAAAGGAAGAAGTTCCGATGATCCGAGATTATCCCGATGTCTTCCCAGAAGAATTACCAGGAATGCCCCCAGATCGAGATGTGGAATTTGTCATAAATCTTATACCTGGAACAGCCCCAATCTCCAAAAATTACTATAGGATGAATGCCTCAGAATTGGAAGAGTTAAAGAAACAACTAGCTGAGTTGGAAGCTAAAGGTTTTATTCGTCCTAGTTCCTCTCCTTGGGGTTCCCCTGCTATGTTTGTTGGAAAGAAAGATGGGACTAAAAGACTAGTATTGGATTTCAGAGCCTTGAATGAAGTGACAGTGAAAAACAAATATCCCTTGCCCAGGATCGATGACTTGTTTGACCAACTTAAAGGGGCTACTCATTTCTCCAAAATAGATCTTCTCTCAGGCTACCACCAAGTTAAAATTAGTGAGAAAGATATTCCAAAGACTGCTTTTACTACCAGATATGGACTTTATGAGTTCACGGTTATGTCATTTGGTTTAACCAATGCCCCTGCCTACTTTATGAACATAATGAATAAAGTCCTTATGGAATATCTGGATAAGTTTGTGGTAGTATTTATAGATGATATACTCATCTATTCTCGAAGTGCTGAAGAACATGTCCAGCATTTACATCTAGTCTTGCAAAAGCTACGAGAACACCGGCTATATGCTAAATATAGTAAGTATGACTTTTGGCTAAGCGAGATTAGTTTCCTAGGACATATTATATCAGCAGAAGGAATAAAAGTGGATCCAGCTAAAGTAGTAGCTGTTACCAATTGGAAATCTCTAATATCAGTGACAGAAGTCAGAAGCTTTTTGGGATTAGCCGGATACTACCGAAGGTTCATAGAAGGTTTTTCCAAGATTGCAAAGCCTATGACCCAATTGCTTCAGAAAGATAAGAAGTTTGAATGGACTGAAGATACAGAAAAGAGTTTTCACAAACTCAAAACTAAGTTAACCTCAGCCCCAGTCTTAGCAACACCAGATATCACCCAAGAATTTGAAATTTATTGTGATGCATCAAAGCAAGGAATTGGATGTGTATTGATGCAAAATGGAAAAGTAGTCTCCTACGCCTCTAGACAACTTCGGAAGCATGAAGAAAATTACTCAACTCATGATCTGAAATTAGCTGCTGTTGTTCATGCTCTCAAACTTTGGAGACACTACTTAGTCAGTATTCATTGTAAAATTTATATCAACCATAAAAGTTTAAAGTACATATTTACTCAGCCCGAGTTAAATCAGCGCCAACGACGATGGCCGGAACTTATTAAGGATTATAAGTTGACTGTCCATTATCATCCAGGCAAAGCTAACGTTGTAGCGGATGCTTTAAGCCGACAGCCACAATGCAATGCCTTGAATGAATGGCAAATATCTGTACCCTTGACTAAAGAGTTTTATCAATTGAATATGAGTCTTGTAAATCAAGGAACGGTTGGAACATTAATGTTGCAACCAACCCTAATAGACCAAATCAAAGAAAAGAAGAAAGGACATCCAAGTTCAGAACGGATAAAGAAGATGATATCAAAGGATAAAGGATCAAGATTTCTACAAGACAATCAAGGAATTATTTGGTTCGAAAAACGGATATTTGTCCCTCATGACCTAGCTCTTAAAGAACAAATCTTGAGAGAAGCTCATGAAACTCCATACACTATTCACCCGGGTAGCACCAAAATGTATCAGGACCTCAAAACCCAATTTTGGTGGCCCCGCTTAAAAATAGATGTGGCCGAATTTGTAGCCAGATGTCATGTTTGTCAGCAAGTAAAAGCTGAATATCAAAAGCCTGCCGGATTGTTACAACCATTAAAAGTACTAGAGTGGAAGTCGGAAGAAGTAACCATGGATTTTATAATGGGAGTACCTCGCACCAGAACCGGATATGATTCAATATGGGTAATAATAGATAGATTAACTGAATTCGCCCATTTCATACCAGTCCGGACTACCTATAAAGGTAGCAAGTTAGCAGAATTATATATAGCTAGAATAGTGTGCCTAGATGGAGTGCCCAAAATAATAGTTTCTGATAGAGGCAATCAGTTTACCTCTCAATTCTGGGAAAAACTACACACTGCTCTTGGAACAAACTTAACCTTTAGTACTGCCTATCATCCTCAAACAGACGGGCAAACTGAAGGAGTAAATCAAGTATTAGAGGATATGTTAAGAGCTTGTGCTTTAGAATTTTCTGAGGATTAGAGCACATGTTTACCTTATGCAGAATTCACATATAATAATAGTTATCAGCCCAGTTTGAAAATGTCACCCTTTGAGGCCCTATATGGGCGAAGGTGTCGAACCCCTTTGTCTTGGTCAGAAACAGGAGAAGGAAGAGTATTTGGAATAGAGATTTTATATAAAGCAGAAGAAAAAGTCAAGATAATAAAGGAAAGATTGTTAGCAACCCAGTCACGACAAAAAAAGTTATGCCGATCGTCAACGCAGAGAGCTAAGTTTTGATATCGGCGACTAGGTATACCTTAAAGTTTCCCCACTTCGAGGAGTTCAAAGATTCCAAGTCAAAGGAAAACTTGCTCCACGATATATTGGACCATATCAAATTACAGACCGCAAAGGCCAATTGGCTTACAAGATAGATCTTCCAGCCAAACTAGGCGGAATACATGATGTATTCCATGTGTCCCAACACAGAAAATGCATACGACAACCTGAAGAACATGCACCTCCATTAGAAACTCAAGCAATCTTAAAAGACATAGAATCTGTTCTTCCTAAGCATCCGGTGCAAATCCTCGATACCAAAGAAAAACAAACCAGACACAAAACAATCCGACTATGCAAGGTATTATGGAGTCATCAGACTGGAGATCAACTCACCGGGGAGCCTTGTAGCAGATCGAAGGCCAAGAGGGGGGGTGAATTGGACCAAATTTTATTTTTATTTCAAGTGACTACTTAGGCAAAGTTAAAGGAACCACCTAGCTAACCATCCTAAAATCAATCTACCACTAGTACGTGCACATCACACAGAAGATAGATTCTTGCAGAAAGTAAATTGCGGGAAAAGTAAATATGGACAGGATATTTTTTTCCGAGGTTCGGAGACGAACTTCTACTCCTCGTTGAGGCAAGTCTTTGACAAACAAAGACCGGCTCCCTCTCGAGCCTTCCGCCTCGCTTCCACTTGCGGTAACCCTTCACCAAGCGGCAAGGTGGGCTCCGAACCTTTCACAAGAGCTTGAGAGCTCCCACAAGCACGTTGGCGAGCTCCTCAAACCAACACCTCCACCGACACACGGTGGCTCTCCTCCGGCACCAACACAAGGTGGGAGGTCTCTCCACCGACTCACGGTGGGCAAACCCTACCACCGACACACGATGGCTTGACGAAGATGAATCGGTGAAGTTCTTCACGTCGGCGAAGGGATTCCGAGGAGCACAACCGGAGAGACACACCCTTCACCAACACCACTCACACACACATGGAGACCTAAACCCTAGCCACCATGGGAGAGCTCTTGGACCTTGAACAAAGAGGAGATTTGATCCCGGGACTCTCATCTATCCCCTGTGGAGAACAGTTGCTTAAATACTCCACTCACCGGAGCACTCGAGAACGGACCGAACCGACAGGATACACTCACAACCCGGACAGTCTGGCCTCCCAGACCGGACAGTCCGGCAACCAGATCTCGATCTCCACCAAGAACTCGCGGTCAGACTCACCCCGGACACTCAGTCCGGACAGTCCGACCGGACGGTCCGGGCCAAGGCAAAACTTCCCTGTACAAACCACGGACAGACACTCAATGAGACAGGGAGACTCTCACCAGGGCCGGACAGACCACCCCGGACAGTCCGGAGAACCGCAAAGCCTCCCTGTCGAAACCAAGCCAAAACCTTGGCGAGGCCCCCGAGGCCGGACCGTCTGCCCTAAGTCCAGATCGTCTCGAAACGGCACAACCTCCCTGGACCAAAACCGCAGCCGACACACGAGCAAGCCCCTAGGCCGGACTGTCCAGGCACCAAGGCCGGACGGTCCGGACAACGGCACTACCTCCCTGGCCGAAGCAGCTAGCAAGCCACCTAGGCCGGACTGTCCGGCCCCTCCTATGCCCACACGGCCTGAAGCTACAGCGACCCCCGACACTTCTAGGCAGCAAAAACTAGAAGATAAGGGAGAAAACCTAGAAGCACACAAGGAGAGGAAGAACCGACTCTGCAAACTCTCTAAACACTCCACGCCGATTTAATGGCGATCTACAAACTCCTAGACAAGAAAGCACACACACTGCTAATTCTAGGGACCACCGCATGAGAAAAAAATAGAGTAGGGAACACGACGGTTGTGCTCTGGGAACCCTGCAGCCAAGGAGAAGAAATCACCGTAGCATCTAAATTAAGCCAACAACTCACCCAAGAATTAAAAAGAACTATGAATGAAAGATCCTTATTCTTGAGAGTCATCGCCAACAGAAGAACAATGCTTGAGGGGTCCATGAAAACCGAGATTTCCCCATTTGAGAGTAAAGCGCATTAATCACCAAAACAAAATTTTGAAGACCATGGGAGCTTGATACTTACAAGCCTGAAGATCAACTTCGAGAAAAATACCCTTTCTTGTTGTGGATAACATGGTCCCCGGGTACCTCACGGAGACAAATTAGGCGGACCACCTCACAGAGCAGGGTCACGCCTACTATCTAGAAGACGGGCCTGCCCCGCATGAAGACCTGACTTGTATCACAAGGAAGGTACAGTTGTAATCTGGTACATTATGTACTCGGCAACCAACTAGGATACTTGTCTGTAACCCTACCTCCCTCCACTATATAAAGGGAGGCAGGGACCCCTAGTTAGACATCCGGGATCACATCGGTAGGAGGGATCACATCGATCCATAGCCATCTTCAACATTGATCCACCGAGATCAACCCCAATACAATCCACGAGCACAGGAGTAGGGTATTACCTCACCTCGAGGGCCCGAACCTGTAAAAATCTGTCTCCTGTGTTATCATCGGGTTTCGGTCTTACGCATAGCCCCATAAAGTATATTGCCGACACAAATCGTCGACACTTGTTTACTCCAAGGTTAGTAATCTCGAGGACGAGATTATTTTAAGGGGGTAGGTTTTGTAACACCCCAATTATTTAGAAATAAAAATAAATAATTAGTAAAAGAAAATATTAAAGACAATAAACAAGAAATAAACCTAAAGCATTAAAAATGTATAAATAAAGTATATTTATACTATAAATAGTTGAGGATAGGGGTAAGAGTTTAGAATTTCTAAAATAAACGCATAGGAAAGAATATGATAAAACAAATTATTAACAGAAGAAAGTTTTCCCTAATAAGGATATTAACATAAAAACTTAGTAGCTCAAAATTTGGCAACATTTTAAAATTTTGAATTTTTGGAATAATTTGAATTTTCCTATGGGCCTAGTTTCCCATCTATTCCTTTTCTTTTCTTTTTATTTTCCTTTTCCCCCCAGGCTGAGATGGGCCAGCCACAGCCTCAGCCCAGGCCAGACCGGCCCAGCCAGGCCTATCCCGGCGCGCCCCCTTTCTTCCTCCTCTGGTTCAGCCTTGCTCACCGACGCGCCCGACCGGCCGTCCAAGCCGTCGGCGCCGCCCTGACGGGTCCGACCCATGCTGATGAGTCAGCATGGGAGAAGCCGCCACGTCGCGCCCCCTCACCCCTCGCGCCATCATCACGGGGAACCCAGTGGCGGGTTTTGCTTCGCCGCCGTAACCCGGGCTGCCTCGGGCGTAATCCTGGTCAAATCCACCCCGGGAGGGTGAATTTCCGGTGCAGTCCTCGTCGCTCGAAGGTCTAGACTACCCCTAGACACACTGACGACCCTATAAAAGGAAGGACGACACTCAATTTTGTCGTTTTTCCCGTTTCGGTCCGTTTCACCCCCTTCACAAATTCCGGCGAGCTGTAGCCGTTCAAGCTCCCATCTTCGGGCTGAAGCACTTCCTGACCGTCGCCAAGCTTCTCCCAGGGCGGGCTCGCACTATTGGCCGCCGAGGAAGGCCACCACCGACGACCCGTTTGCTCCGCATTCGGCCTCACCGCCGCTAGCCCAACCCGGACCGTTTCAACCCCAACCAAGCATCAAGTAAGCTATCCCATAGTCCCCCGAAGCTCCCCAATAAAAAATCTAAGCTTAAACATGTCCAGAATCACCTAGCATTACAAATCCGTAGCTAATGGCTGCTCCGGCCATGGCGCCGCCGTCCCGGCTCGCCGCCGGCCAAATCCCTATCGGGACGACCTACTCTTAGAGGTCCTAAGACCCGTAGGACACAGAAAGCAGTTGAGAACGGTCTCCTAGCGCCCTAGAACCGATGCCAGAGTCTTCGCCGGAGCTCGGCCAGAAGAGGCACAGTGCGCAGGGATTTAAAAATCCCGCGACTCCCTTTCACCCGAGACCGACAGGTAGGCCCAAGGACCCACCCGTCAGGTCAGGTGACCACGCCTCCCCGTCAAGACCGCCTCCCAAAATGGAAGGCACATGGGCGAAGTGCGCCTTCACCCCGACCGCGTTCGGTCTCCGACCCGTGGGGCCTCCTGGCCTACATGTTAGTCTCGCCCCGTCTCCGACCAGTGGAGCCCACTGGTCACCAAGACAGCGCAGGCGAAGCGCTTATGGGCCGCCTCAAGATCGCTCAAGATGGGCCGTTCGCCTTGGGCCGCCTCAGCGAGATTCAACCCGAAACGAGAACGGGCCAAGCCCGTTACTGTTTCAAAGAATTTAACCCATTTAGGAAATAGAAGAAAACTGTATATTGGTTTACAATTTCTAAAAATATTAAATATCCTCCAAAAATTATGCTAAAATTCTATAAATTACTACAAAGTTCAAGGAACTTAATAAAAATAAAATTTAGGGATTTATAGTAGAATTTGTGTCTATAAAAATTGAAAACTAGATAAACTAAGTAATAAACTAAATAGGAAATACCTAAAAATATTAAATTTATATATATATTTCTCACCCCAAAACCTATATATATATTTCTCACCCCAAAACCTATATAACAAGTATAATAAATTGATAAATAATCAAGTAGGAAAAATCTGCGCGAGATTACAAATAACCCTTTCCCTAACAACCCTTATCCATCTATTGCGAAATATTTATTTTGAATTGTTTAACAATTTAGAGAACGAGACGACCGACGACTTGTTGGACGAAGATCAAGTACAAGATCCAGACTACGAAGAAATAGGCGAGCCAAAATCTCTTGACCATTCCTTTTTGCCTAATTTTTCTACTTGAACTGTGTTGATTTACACTAATAGCTTGCATGCCAAATGGACTTTCAAATACCCTATGATAATTTTAAAAGTGCTAATAGAGCCAGTGGAGCTAAATCCTGTTTACAAGTTGTGCTGATAACCATAACCCTTTCCTTGACTATTCCTGTCTTGTCCTTTGAGAACCTAAGGTTTAGAAAACTAAACTTTGTGGCTAATAAGCCTTTGACCATGGCTTAGACCTGCTTAAGTCTAGAGTCCATAGATCACTTTTCTAGTTGTCAACAGTACGGTCCTAGGATGACAGGTCAATATAAGTAACGGTATAGCCCGCTATCAACGGTGCAAGTGCAACGGTATAGCCTGCTATCAACGGTACCAATTGATCCCGACAAACACCGTACGCGGAGCAGGTACCTCTATGGTACGGTCCCATCATTTGCATGACATGTACCACGACAGAGTTACATTTCTCTAATCAAGACTACAGCACTGAAGCATCTGAATGGCTTCATGTTGGACAGTCTAATCTTAGTGAATATCTCGAGTACATGGTTATGGAAATGTGTCGAGCCCCGTTCCGGAGTATTCCTTGCACTTGACAGACTATGGAAATAATCCATACACTCGGGTATCTGCAACACCTGAGTGTGAACAAAGTCACAATCATATGAGAATTTATTGATTGGATCTGATGATCCAGGCCATAGTTGAGCTCAAGGGGATCACGCCTCTTGGCGAAGAGGGTGAGTCTACCGCCCTTGCCTGGGAAACGTGCGCCAGTTGTTGTATGGGCACGGGTTCGCTAGAAGACAGGAATCGTGCACCAGTTGTAGTATGGGCACGGATTCGCCGTAGTGTCGGGGATAGCTTGCCATGGCGATGGAAGCTAGTCCGCCGATTGTGGAGACCATGTCCATGGCAGTGGAGTGTGTCTGCCACGTGTAACACGTGATCCTTGGTTAAGGACACGTGACCGCCGTTTTGGATATTGACTAAAGCATTTGGCATACATATATGGCCCGATACGTCTTTGATTTTGGAAATACTATATGGTAGGACTTTTAACTCTAAAGTTTTAAAGCATGATTTGGAGCAAACAAAAGATATATAAACCCCCACCAAAGTTAGCTTTGCATCCCTGAATTGCATCCAGCAAGATTTTGGTTCGCGAGCGCGGTTGAATGCGCTCACACTCGCACCCACTCACATTTTAGGTAAAGAGGAAGACGGCGAGGATCCATACAACTGTTTTAGTGGAGAAGACGGTTTAGAAGAAGGACCCGACGACGACTAAAGGTCAACTCCAGTCACTTACCTGTTGCCGTCCCGCTACTTTCGCTTCTGTTTAGCTGTCCAAAGATAGTTTTAGATTTCCGTTTGTAATAACAGGCCCTACCAAGCCTGGTATCTTGAACTTTAGATAATACTTTTGGTTCTTATATGTAATATAACTGTGAAGAATGGCTAGTTTGATTCCAGCTCAATGTAATAATTATGTGCAGTGTTAGCTTGATCCTGATCTAACGCTATGTGCATAAATATGGGCTCTGGATTTTATTTCTTCGGAGCTGGGGCCCACACCTATGCTCACACACACCACACAGGCGTGCAAATCTTATGGGTGTTGACTTACGTTTAATCTTTTTTATTTGAATGTTAGAAGGTAGTTTTATCTATTTTAAATCCGTAGCAATGCACGGGCACCCAACTAGTCTACTAAAGCAAGGCTATAACCATCCAACCGCAATAATCTTAGAGATCATAGACCAAAATGTCCCTTCACCGTCATAATCAGGTGGGGTTACAAATTGGGGGGTTTCACTCTATGAGCAGGTATAGTCTATCTCCTCGGAGAAAGATATATCCAATAATGCTTATCCTGATACAAAGATGTGTCCTCTCTGTATGGTTTGTCCCTTAGGATTGCCACCGAGAGAACTCCACACGAAAGGTGCCACGAAGCTCCAATGCTGCTTCTCCTTGCCGCTCCTTCGCAGTGGGCCACCTTGCTCCAGGAGTCAATGCGAATCATTGGCGTTGCTTGGTCTGGATGCTCCTCCACCGTGGGCTACGTTGCTTCAGAGGCAACTACAAGGTCTCAGCTCTTCTTCGCTTAGAATCTTCATATCGTAAGGGATGGGTGTATCACCCCTCCAACAAAAACAAAATAAAGCAAATCATAAAATAAAGAAAGTGGTGTAGTGAGGTAATGGGTCAAAAAATAGATATGTTGCATTTAAAATTTGTGGTGTGGTGTGAGGAGCTAGCAGATTTGGTGGGAAACAACTTGAAATTTTGTAAAAACATGCCAAGAGCCAGGAGTCGTCAGCACCCCTGGTCTCTCTCTTCTTGTTGGTGTGCGCCATGATAGTGGTGCTCGAGTGGCGCGACCATTAATTGCAGGTTTTGGCCATGACTCGTGGTCGTGAGACGTTGCCTATTGTTCATCCGCAATCAGCCTAGGTCACCTAGGATGCCCATCTCCGATAGGGAGTGTCATCAGGACGTCCTGAATAGCAAATTTCAGGGATGTCCTCTTAGGGACAGTGAGAGTGCGGCCCTGGAAGGCGATCACAACAGGGAAACGCAAGCTAGAAGAGTGTGCTGGGGGCACCCCCTTAGGGACAGCAAGAGTGCGGCCCTGGGAGGTGACCACCACGGGAGAAGTACAAGCTAGGAGAGTGTAAGAGTTTGTATCGAATTTGTGTACTTATAGGGTTACGTGGACTTTGAGTTGTAATAGGTAGGGGAGGATAGAGTTAGAGTCGGATTCTATACCCTGGGCCCTATATAAAGGGGGGCACCACCATTGTAACCCATCAAAACGGTGTAGCTATAGCGCAGGGCGAACAAGGGGGTCAGCAGCCGACTTGTGACCATGACCCAGGTGGTCCGATGTGCATGTACTTTTGGGGAGGAGCGCCCATAATCGTGCCTCGCATATATAGGCAGACGTGTTGAACCGCATTACCAAACATGGTGCTTCCGGTGTTGTCTAGATCTTGCATGGCGTTAAATTCCTACCAAGTGGTATTAGGATAATGTTGCTATGCGGAAGATCTCAATGGAAGCACAAGAATCATGTCTCTACATGGCGTCCGACAATGCCCTGTGATGCAAGGTAGAGCATGGTGGCGTTCGATGATTCGATTAGTGGGGTCGAACACTTCAGGCAGGCGGCTTGGACTGTTCGATGGGATGTAGTTGGTGAGGATCAGCTAGACGTGGTGATTGGACCGACAAGGTGGCTAGGAAGTCAACACGGCAATAGCGAAGACTCCAGATCGGAATCAAACCGGAAAGGGGCCAGATGTGGCAACCAGCTGGATAGATTGGAGCGGTAGAAGCATAGCAGACGACAATGTGACCACATACGTGCAGAATAGGATGCCATCATGGCATTGAGGCCGATTTTGTGTTGATGATGTGGGCGACCAAGGTGCGACATGAGATTGCGCACGACGAGATGTGTAGCGGCGTGGAGATGGTACACAGGAGGGCTTGTGGTTAGATCTGAAGATGGAGTGCGAAACAGGATGACGTCAGTGACCTAGAGGAGCTGAAGACCAAGTGGGCCCTACACTGCATGTGCATAGGTAGGTACGCTATGTATGGACCCGCAAGTACAGAGGGTAGCCAAGGCGTGTGGCAAGCATGCGACATGTTCTCTATGGCGGGCCCCATGGCCAGGAGCAAGGCAAGCGTAGCTACACCTACGTGTTTGGGCTAGGTTAACAACTATGTGCGGCTGCTGTAAGCAGCATGCAGGACAGGCCCATGATGGGACCAAGGGGTGACCAGGCGGTCAGGTAGCTGGGGTGGTTGCGCATGCATCCGTGCATGGCTAGCAGGCAAGGTAGGACCCACATGGCAGGACTGGTGGCGCCCTGTGCTGCGGGTGTTACACGCATATGGCAAGCAAATTGAGCGGGCAGGCGGCTCGCATGGCTATGCTCGACCACGTGGGACCGGGTGCAGCTGTGCGGCAAGCGAGCCATGTGAAGCCAAACAGGATAGAGCTGGAGATGCAAGCGTGCTAGCACGTAGCAAACATGAATACCGAGACGGAGAAAAAGAAGAGGATGCAGAGTTCGAGACGAATTGCAAAACACACATTTTATATTGTAGTCACCTTTTCCTTAATCAAATCATGCTCACAGTCAATCTGATTCATCATTTCTAATTTTAATCATGCTAACTCATCTATTAAGTTTTCCTGATCTTCACTTGATTCTGTTTCTACTTCGTTATTCGCATCTACCTCATCCTGATCACAAGGAGAAGTTCACCATGATGGGTCAGGTACTTGAATTCTTTATGTTCTGGAAAGAATTCAATGTACAGGGGACCATTTTTTTTTTTTGCGTCATGCTCTCTGATTTACGGATTTGCAGGGGGCCGACGGCCAACCTTAGTTGACTGACAATGACAAAGGCTTGCAAAACAAAGTAGCGCCTTTGAAATGGAGTCTTAATTAAGTAGTCTATTAGTGGTGTGAAGCAGCTTTGCCCTTGGGAGCAAAAGATTATACCTTTGTAAGTGAACAGCGGTTCTTCTATGTAGGGTACTAGGTCAGGATACGCGCCTATGGCGCGTGGGTACTCTAAGGTGAGATGTGGTTAACGTGCAGATGTAGAGCATGAAAGACAAGAGAATAAACAGATTATATGTTAAGCTGAAAGACACAGAGATAGAGAAGCAGAACTAACCCCTGGAACAATCACGTGGTCGCTAGAATTTGTGGATACAAGGTTGCTAAGAGTTTCATAGTCTCTTGCTGCTGGGAGGAGGGGATCTATAGGATTTGTCTTTCACGATGTTCATTTCCTGTCAGCTAGCAAGGGACAGAGTTTGGATTTAAGTAAGAATCTAGCTACGCGTGCATTTAAACGTTGAAATAAATGTGCTGCACTTTTTCTTTAAGAGGTAATAAGAAAAACATTTTGTAAGCGATGCATACTGCTTTATATGAAGTTATTCTGTGAGTGTTGCAGTGGACGAAACAATAGAGAAAACATTCTTTTTGGAAACCCATAGAACGGATTAGATATGGTTGTTTCAAAGGTATTTGCATATTGGAGCTAAGAATAAACAGCGGTAAAAAGAAGAAAGAAGCTGCAATGCTTTAGGCTGGGGATCAAGGGAAAACAAATGTGTTTAGGAACTAAGGAAAGTTGCGTTGCTTGGACATCTGGAAACGAACCATTACACATGCATGGGCTAGCCATGTATTTCTTCATTGTCAGGGAGAGGTCCAGAGAACAAAGGCGCAGAGGAGATAGTAACAGGGGACAAGCACGTTTACGGAGAAACGGTATGTACATAGCAAAAGCACGTCTCTGCATAGACTAACAGAATGTGTAGGGGTGGGCAAAAGTTTAGTCTAAGCCTAGGTGGAGTGCCTTTCCATAGGTGAGACGTTCTAAGAAACTGTTAACCTATTCTTGTGCTAACGCGTAGGCAGGCTTCATTCTTGTGGATAACACTTGTCAGTCCTGAAAATGTAATAATCTTTGGTAAGCATGGGCACGCGTGAACGGGGGAAAACATCAGAGTGAAGGAGTGAAGGAGCCGTACCTGACCCGCTTCCTCACCATATGCAATGTCTGGAAGAAGCTTTCTTCTGGTTGATCGATCTGATGTGGCAATCGGGTCAGCACTTGCAATAGGAAAACGGACATATGAGATTGTTGCCACTGCGGTGCAGCATTAATCGTTTAGTTTAACGATGTTTGAAAATTGTATATAGTAACCTGTTTTTGTTTGACACAACGGAAGTATCTTGTTGCAGTGAACTTCTAGACGGCTCTATGTCTCTATTCTGTGGAGAATTTATGATCTGTTTTATAGGATGTATATGCATGCAGTATAGCGGAAAGCAGTAGACATGAATATATTTGTTTCTGAAATGGACCTGTGGCGGAGTGTAACGTTGGATGGTATCGTGTGATGATAGAGCAGTTCGCTGTTTACAGAATACAGAAGGAACATGTATGAGCATAGGATGTTAACAATTTAGTCGGTATGCTGACTATAGTCTACTATAAAAGGAGATGTAAATATCACTGAACAATACTATCATTATAGAGGGACTATAATGTAGAGCATTTGGCCTATATGAGTACCTTGGGTGTGGTGGGGCTAGCCGGTGTTTCATGAAGCTTTGTACCTATACAACATGAAAGAAGGAACATCTGTTCAGCTATAGGAATGCATATGGGCCAAGCGAACGGAACTGCTTTTGTCATTTTAGGATAGATCATTGATAATAAACCGTAAAGTGAAGTACCTTCTTTTCTGGATGGCTCTTGCATATTAGAAGGCGGACTGGATATGTGCGAAGATACCTGTTTCCCTTTTTGATTGGACTCCACGTTGTGTATACATGGTCTGCTAGGCTCTGCCTGTATTCCTGATGAGGCTGCCTGTTCTAGTTGGGGCACCATAACAGGAGAAAAAGAGCTAACCTGATACGTCAATTTTGACAGTCGTAATGTTCTGTCGGTGACATTTGCTACAACATCATACTGCTTGTTGTGAAGGGCTCTTATCTGTTGTGGTATTTCGTCTTCATTATTTTCTGTAGGTGCTATCAATGCTGTCACTGGGCAGCCTATCAACTGTTCGGCAGTGTTACCAAAGAAGACAAAATTCGCCTCTGTGGTGTTAGATTGAGCACTATCAACAGGATCGGTAGCTGTCAAAGTGACCCGGTAGCTGTAACAGAGACGAGTTCACTATAAGGAAGGTTGATAGTAATAATAGTAATATGGGCTTATTGTCACGATGGAAAGGTAGCTTGTATATACCGTATATCAGCTGTTGTAACGCCGCAAGCATAGCATTGATGGGACTCGCCGTGGGTCTTTACTCCTCTCCGACATTTAGTGCATGATCTGAACCACCAGAGCTCCTTGGTGTCTAGTGATATGATAGCTATCCGCAAAATGTAATTTTTTTTCTAAACGAAAGGAAGTAAGGCACAAAAAAATGATGACTGTATACAATGGGTAAACACTAAAGGTAGAAATATAATTTATTACCACAATAGTGTGTGGGTTGATTGCAGTTAGTGCAGAAACAGTTGTCTTGGTCGGGTCTGTTACGGGCAATGAGCTGGGTAGAGATCCGGTTGCAATATTTTTTCCTAGAAATCTAAGAGTATAAAAGAAAATCTGATTACGGATAAAATAGGTTGTATCTGAAAACTTTATGAATTGCTACAGTTATGTAAAAGGCAGCATATTAGAGCTGGATTGTGATAGTGAACTGTGAAAATAAATGTTTGGCACCTGTGCTGGAGTTCAGCAACTTGAGGCAGCGCAGGATTTATGTACCATTTACTTGCGCTACAGGCATTTATTTGCAGTTGTGCTGCAAAGAAAGGTATAATGTGTTAGGATCTGCATATGAAGAAAAGCTGTTTTTAGACTTCTATAACACAAACACAGAAAGTAAAAAGGCAGGCGTTACTAACAATTCCATTCCTTCACAGTAAATCCCACAAGAAGAAGAACAATTGTTTCATTACACGACCTCTGCTGGAGCGCGTCTACGCCAAGTCTTGTGGCGTGAATCGGCCATAATGTGATCTGGGCGTTGTCGCTGTATGCAGCGATTAGGAAGGGGGGAAAATAGTGAGTAAGAAAGGATAGGCATAAAAACTATGCTTCATAATAAAAATAGCATGGTATAGGAAGAAACAGTGAACCTGCCGTCTGTAACATGAAGCGTTTGCAATGGTACAGTCCCATTTGCAGTAGAAATCATTCTGGCATGGCTGATAGAAGTCACAGCTATGATTGTGTCTACATATAGAAAAAGGTCTGTAAGTACGACACACTGAACTGAAAGGGGCAAACTATATAAGTGTAAGATATTTGTAATGGCAATCTAACTAATATGAGAGCAAATGAATTACTGTTGATGGACCTGGCATGTATAAAAATAGTAGGCTTGCTGGGAACATACCTGATAAGAATTCATTGGTAGTTGTTCTGCCCATGAGCATTTTTAACGGAAGTGGATCGCATGCATAGAGAGGGAATGCATCTGGTACGGGACGTATCTCAGTGATCTCAGCAAAAGCCGTAAACCTCGCCATTATAGGACTTTGGGTACAGCGAAAACGATCCTTTGCCTTCCCTACTGCAAAGCAATATATATAGTACACAGAATCTTCATTTAGCTCTTTATCTAAGCGGGTCCGTTGAGCTAGCGGAACCTGAGCGTCCATCATGGAGCCCTGTGGAAGTGTAAGCATGTCTTTAAAGGAAGAGCACACATATTTTTTTTTTGAAAAATTGAGAATACACAAAAACAGGTACAGGTATAGGGATGGAGAATAGGAGGATAGATATATTGGCTGTACTTTCTCGTCGAGCATAACCATGTTAAGGGCCTGTTTTTTCTGCGGGGATTTGTTGTCTATGTAGTGCGAGAATCTGGTTAGCCTAACACGAACCCGCCACGATTGCGATTCTGCTGTAACATCCTTGAGGAAACTGTATTCCATCTGCATATGTTATAAAATTTTTAGCCAGAGAACCAACATCAACAGTGAGCAGCCCTAGATTAGAAGGTATATATAGTTTGTACAAATGAAATACAGTATCCTAGGCAATGAGAAGGTATACGGAGAACTAAATCGATTTATCTCCAAAGAAGAACTAAATCAATTTATCTCCGAAAGTCGGAAGGTCGATGTTAACATTGTGGGCAATGATTCATGAAAAGAACACGGTAAGGGTATAACACAGCCATGGATGATCTAATAATAGGCAAATATCGGCACTGCCATTGCTGATTAACAGGAATAGCTAGAATGATATAGTGAGCGGTGAGAAAAACAATAAACACGAGGGTAAACAGGTACAAAGCAGAGGACCAAAATAGATCTAGGCAGAAAAGGAGAGATGTAGGAAGAAAATGGTGAGAAGATTAGCGAAGAGAGGTTATACTGGTAGATGAAGCTTACAGGGAAGAAGGCGCTGTTGAGGAAGAAGTGCTAATGAAAGGGAGCTTCTTGATCTGGATGCTGACGGCACAGTATAGGAAGTCGAACGAAGACGAAGGAACCAGAGCCGTGTACAGGCGGAGAAAAGCTGAGGTACACAGGTATGTATCGTATCGCTAAACATATATATATTAGACACGTGTGTTCATCGATGAGCCCAAGGCAAGAGCATGAGACACGTGGTGCTTTTGTAGGACGGAGGCTGGGCAACACAATGAAATAGTGATTCAGCTGGGAAAAAAAATATTCTTAAAAGTCAAGGCTGAGATAGAGTAAAGATAACAGTCTGTGCACGTCAGATTTTAGACAGGCACGTCATAGAATACACCTAGAAGAAACAAAAAATAAAAGATTGAAACGCATCTTAATGAATAATGACCTTACGTGCTAAATTGTTTGGATGAAGCACAGGCTATGCGGCAACAATAACAAATATACTGGAAGCATTAGCTTGTGAGTTCAGAAAGACTGGTATTTTTATTTGGCAGTTACTACTATTATTATTATCATGTATATTTTAGAAGTCTAGTCTTGTGTACTTGTGATACATAAGCTTACTGAAACAATGAATACAGACTAAAAGAAGGTTGAAGGGTGAATTTATAAGTCTGGATCAAGTTTTTTGTCAGACAGGCAATTTGGTAATCCCAATGGGCATAGACCCTCACTTTGCAAAAACGAAATAAAATGCACGATCCACTATTCCAAAAAATCCCCAATATTTAAAGGGATGCGCAATATGTATTTCTTACAAATAATTCTTTTTTCAATAACCTGCTACCTGTTGAAGTTCCACATTATGCCCCTTAAGTCTTGCATTAATAACAGGATATCCTTGTTGCTTTGTCCATGTACTCATATCCTTAACAGGTTCTCCAGTTTCCTCTTCAAGAACAGCCCACAATTCTTCAGTTTTAGCATTTGAGTAGGCATACTTTTTTATATATGAAGCCAACGCTTTCTGAAAGAGTAACCATTTTACAAGGTTTAGTACAACAGGATGCATGAGACCTTTTTTCTGGAGCCAGGCAGTAACAGGAAGAAAATTATATAAAAAAGCTAGGCAACAAATAACGTTCACTAAACTCTTTCTGTTCTTCTGTAAAATGTAAGTAGCGTAAAAGTTCTCTCTCACTATTGCATTAAATATGACAGGTTCGTGTAGCATACTGATATCTTTATACATAGGGACAAAATGTACAGAAATGTTAAGGGTCTAGGGCCTGCGGTAAACTGATACAAGGAGAACTGATATCTATCTAGAGACGCGAAGGAATATAAGCACCATGAACGCTATCATGTCAGGTGCATAGAAATACTACAGCAACGCAGAGGCTGTACTAAACAAAAGGGAGTATTTCATTGTACACTATATTCTTTGCAAAGGATATAGGTTGACCATCGTCATCCTCGACTAATATCTTTAGCCCTGCCCTTGAAGTAACCCTGGAAACTGCAACATATAGCTGCCCATGTGTAAATACAGGCGTCTTCAGGTATACGCCTATCTTTCCTAGTGTCTGGCCTTGGCATTTGTTTATAGTCATTGCATAGCAAAGACGAACGGGAAACTGTCGACATTGCAATGTGAAAGCCCATTTCTGGCAAACAGCATTCAATGTGATTCTCGGTATGCATACAATATCGAGATTTGTTCGATCATCAACCGACCTTCGAGAACTTTATCACCAATCCTTGTTATGACAAGCCTTGTGCCATTGCAAAGGCCGACTGATTGATTCATGTTACGAAGAAGGACCACAGGAACACCAACTTTCAAACGCAACCGATGTGATGTAAAATTGTTTATGACCATTGTATTAAGAAATTCGGTGGATACCGGTTGAACATCATAGGGTTGATTAGCTTTGTTAGCTATTGTATCACGGTGAGGTACTCCTTTTCTGCGAAGGAACTCGTCTAGCATGATAGAATTGATGTTATCTACATCTGAATTTTTAGGAGACGGCAAAGACGTTGGACAAGGTATGATGGATCGGCATAGCTAACGGTAAAATCATCATAGACAGACATCACGAGATAGGCGATAGGTGATTTCAGATGGTTTAACAAGAAGATCATCCGAATTTGAACATATGAACAATCCTTGTCAGCGGAACTGTACAGAACAGAATTGCGGGCTTCACCAACGTCAAGGACCCACTGTCCAAACTCTTGCATAGCGATCCTAGTCTGGGAAGGAACATGTGGATTTAGTAACCTCATATTTGTATTCAGACGCAAGACCTGAATAGATCTCCAGAGAGGTGACCTAATGAGAGAAGCATCAACAATATCTGTATGGGAGCCTTGCTGAACAACTGGAAGAATCTGCCTAAAATCTCCTCCAAATAAAATGGACTTGCCTCCGAATGGTTTTGTTGCATTAACGGGGTCAATCACGGATAGCAGGTCACGTAGAGTACGATCTAGCGCCTCTGCACAGGACCTATGGGCCATTGGAGCCTCGTCCCATAGAATTAAAGAAGCACTTGTAATGAGCTCTGCTAACATGGTGCCTCTACCTATAGCACATGTACTTGTGCCATGGATATCCACTGGAATTTTGAACCTGGAGTGTGCAGTACGACCTCCTGGCAAAAGCAGTGCAGCCACACCGGAGGATGCAATGGCCAACACTATGCGGCCATTAGAACGCAGCGTAGCAATGATAGTGTTCCAGAGATACGTTTTGCCTGTTCCTCCATGACCTGATATGAAATAAAAGCAGCTTTCGCCAGTTGCTACCTTGTGAAAAACAACATCATAAATGGCACGCTGTTCATCATTTAAAGCACTGGCCATTGTTGTTGCCATAACACGTAACTCATCTCTGTTGTAGGAAAGTTCTTGAAGCACTAATCTATTACCAGTAGGTATATCAGAAGGATCCATTGCATTAGGGAGGCCATAGTCTGAAATGGATAGTCCATTTTTGTAGAACATGTTGCTCAGGTGGTTGAATACTCTGTCTTGTAGAACGCCATCTGGAATATGAAGATCACGGATACCGGTGATTGCACGAGCAGCATATGTAATATCGTCAGCCATGTACCTCCAATATCTAGCATATAGGCCATGAGCATCTCCCACTTCACAATGGACCAAAACTGTCATGAATAAAGCCCTCAACTGAGATGCAGAGGCCCAGCCAATAGTGTCATCAAACACAGCTGCCCATTCATCATCATCACCGATAAGCCCTCTTGCCTTGCAGGCCTCGCGAAATGTGTCATACACAACATTTTGGTATGTCCTAACATCTTCATAGCATGTAGCACCTCGAACAACCATAAGAAGCATTCTTAGGTAAAACGCTTCGCCAGCGGCTGCGTGGACATATCTAAGCCTTCCAATTTTGGTGCCTCTCTTTCTTTTAGTCCAGGTCTTGTTATGAGCATTCCATGTCCACTGTTTAGGGAACTCACAATATGTTAATTCAGCAGCAGAAGGGTGCTGTCTATTGAGCGTGAACCATTCAGTCAGCATTGTTTTCTTTGAGGAGGGGTTTTCAAGAATATTGTCCAGATCATCTGTGTCCTGATATGTCACAGAATTCATATCTGGCATATGGACAATCAGCCTCTCCACAGAAGGTGTTCTTCCATGTATTTCAAAACCAAATAATCTCCAGTATGCCTCACAGGCAGAAAGATACCTTGTTCTCTTATACTCAGCAATCTCATCAATGCCTAAGTGAACAGGAGAAGAGGTTGATGACTGTCCATGATCAGCGAGAGGTGGTGCTGCAGGTGTAGAAGACGTAAAGGGCTGAGGGCCTGCTGACATAGAAGCATCAGCAGAGTGAGCGGCATTAGTCAGATTTTGAGCAGAAAGATACCTTGTTCTCTTATACTCAGCAATCTCATCAATGCCTAAGTGAACAGGAGAAGAGGTTGATGACTGACCATGATCAGCGAGAGGTGGTGCTGCAGGTGTAGAAGACGTAGAGGGCTGAGGGCCTGCTGACATAGAAGCATCAGCAGAGTGAGCGGCATTAGTCAGATTTTGAGGAACGCGCAAGGTAACAGCTGCAGAATCATGTCCCTTATTCATATACTTAAAGAGATACTTGATAAGGTAACTGCACACACACCATTCAACATTAATATGTGCCTGATATTTCTTGAGCTCCGCAAGATTGTGAGGAACCACCCATCTATTATCAAGGTCAACACCTTTTTTATGGATAGTTCTCCCGTCTTGGCGTCGTCTATAAATGGGTAGGCCATCCTCATTTAACGTTGTTTGAGCATGGAATTCTTTGGGATATTTCTTTGAGCAGCGTCCACGTACCATGCATGGGCTGCTAGGATTGAGATCTCCACATGGACCGTGCATCATGAACTCATCGACAAGAGCATATCCCAGTGGATCAATATCCTTATCTGGAATTTCTGCTGAAATAATAGAGTCAATGAGAGAAGGCGAAGGATCCTCATCAAGTATCAACCAAATAACCTTGTGAGAGTGTGGAAGCCCTCTTTTCTGAAACTCAACAGTATAGACAACTGGAGACCACCGAAAAAGAAGACAGTAAGCAATGCATAAAAGGCAAGAGTGAGACGAGCAAAAAGAAGCATGACATAAACAATACTAACCTGCATGGGCTGGCCCAAATAATGTGCCATTTCGAACATCAGCAATAAATTCTTTTAATTTCATGTGATAGACACGGGTAACAATGTCAGGCCTATCAGCAGATCTTTGACCTTCCTCATGAGCAATAGCTTCAGCAATCTCAGGCCATTTAGGGTTACAGGTAAACGTAACACACAGCTGAGGAGGACCATACGCACAGCAAATAGCAACTGTATCATAATAATTCTGGGCCATGTATCTTTTTCCACCAGTAAAGCTAGCAGGTAGTATCACCTTGATACCCACATCTCTACCGGAGGTGCTTCCTCTGTGAACCGCATCAGATATGCCCTGATATGTCTCTAATCTCAACTTGCCCTGATTGTGGAAATAGTAAGTGAGCCGGTTTGCCTCAATACAGGAGAAAGCATTAACGGCTAGCTGCTGTGATAGCCTTCCACAACAGGTGAATGGGTTTGGTTGTCCAAGCCGATAATGAGCCTCATATCTATAGTATTCTAGCATTGTGATATTGCCAGAGGAAATAGGATGTTCTTCAGACTCTCTATAGGACATACCTAGATGATAGCCAATATCTCCGTAGGGGAATAACAAAGGATACTGCAAGGCCATCAATGCTGGATGCACAGGCGAAATATGCTTTAACTCCCCACTATGTGTCTCAACCACCACATCAAAATGTGCATTTTCAGGAACCATATCTCCAACGATCAGAGCAGCAAGCTCAGAAGACTGAGGCATAGAATATGTGTTGCCATGACCTCTAACAGGACCAATAAGCCTAATGGATATCTCAGGAGTGTTTGATGACAAGAGACGATCCCGGGCCATTCTGAACTGTTGGACAATAGGATTAAACGTGTTCAACATCAACATAAGGCCATTAACAATATCTGGATCAAGTTGTTCCTCTGCATCATCTGTACCCTGGAACAATGTTAGTCTGTTATGAAGTTCATTTTCAGTGTCATATATATAGAGTTGAGCAAACTGCGGACGATGTCCTGGAGCAGGCAACAGAGGTCCAATTCGATGGTGGACAACTCCATTGATACGGAAGATGCAAGGAGCAGAACCAACGTTTATAGTTCTATCAACCTCTACCCCAAGCGAAGCAAGGGCAAATACAGAATTGTATAGCCGCTGCCTTGGCATAAAAATCGATGATCCAGGAGTACCATCGAACCTGGTTAGGTACGATAGTGGCGGAGGAAAAGGCCCATGCGGAGGCACATAAACCCTTCCTCCACGACAACAAAGATTGTAAAAAACTGTGTCATGCCCGAGAACACCCTTCTTTTTGGTGCCCTCTTCATGCCAGTACACAGCAGAACAATGAGGACAAGTGTAGTCTGGAGGGCCGTGGTATGACCTTCCAGGATATGCAGCTACGCAAAAAGATAGAAGGATGGAAAACGGTCATGAACTAAGGAACTGCCAAACAGTCATCCGTACGCAACAAAAACAAAAGATGAAAAACCAAAAAACAGAAGGGAACATACCCTTTAAGGAGTCGATATACTCCTAGACATGGACGCGCTAGATGATCCAGCACCATGAACTGTAAAGAATTCCACAAATAGCACCATTGAGCGAAAATAACGAACGTGTCAGGCATAAACTGTAATAGCATATTGTCAGGACCAAAAAAACTACACGCACTGTAGCACAAATGACAGACAAGCACGCATGAAAAACGACGACGCACCTAAACCGGAGTCAGATACGCTGTTGCCCTGATACAAACGACGTCTTGTAGCAGGTCTGCTATCCTGTAAAGTATCATCGTATGAAACCTGCGCAGCTTGATGAGCCACACTATCAGGTCGACGCAAACGCCGTCTTCGTACAGGCGTGGTCTCCTGAGAAACAGGGTCGTCTGAGGCAGCCATCACATGACGCCCTGAAAAACAAAACGACAAAGAAATAGAAGGATGACAAGGAGATAAAACAAAGCTAGAAGAAACGGCAAGGACCAGACAGGTCTAAAAAAACCACATGCACATGTAGAACAAATGATAGGCAGGCACATATGAAAAAACGATGACATACCTAAACTGGAGTCAGATGTGCTGTCGGCCTGGTACAGACGACGCCTTGTAGCAGGCCTGCTGTTTCGTAAACTACCATCGTATAAAACCTGCGCACCTTCATGGGCCACATTATGAGATTGACGCAAACGCCGTCTTTGCACAGATGTGCTCTCCTGAGAAACAGGGCTGTCTAAGGTAGCCGTCACACAAGGCCCTGAAAAACAAAACCACAAAGAGATAGAAGAATGACGGGAAGATAAAATAAAACTCAAAGAAATGGTAGGGAGCTGTCACATCATAAGGAATAGCGCATCACATAGAAGAGCAACACATTTTTTCTTTAATAAAACAGAAACCTTGCGGAGAACGATGCTGTTCCACACAAGCAGAGGCAATGGCTGCGGTAGATGAGTCTAAGCGTGCTGGAGCTGCAAAATCCGAGGAGCTGCATAAGCTGTAGCACGATTGCACAAACATGCGAGGTAATAAGGAATGACAAGGCATTACCACGCCTAGAACGACATATAAAGAGTCTTCTGGCACGGTTAAAGCGCGCAGTGGCGGCAGAGACGAAGCGATAACCTGGCGTAGCAGCAGCTGTGGACATGAAGGAAAAACGATGAGCAGTGTAACTGGAGACACAATAGGAAAGAGACAAACGTAGAACATTACCTGCATTTGTGGACTGAGCACGGAAGTCAGAACCAACTATGAACGAAGCTGGTTGGGACATCTCTGCAAGCTAAGGCACCATCGGTGGAAGAGGAGGCAGGAGATGCGAGGCAGTAGAAACGAAAGAGGAAACAGAACCACGAGCGGAGGTACCAAGGCAACCACCGAGAAGGAAGCAACCGGAGAAACCAATGCAACAAACGAAATGAACAGTTCGGAGAAAGGCACAACAATGGACGAAGAAAACTATAGAACCAACAGTAAAGCACCATCAGAAGCGTAGGTTAATGGAACCGGAGAAACCAATACACATGGCTGAATAAACAGGACAGGCAAGCGTAAAAGCGCACTAACAGCCAAACACCCTGCGGTTCCTAACAGGCAGAAAATAAAAAAAAGACTAAACACGCTAGGACACAGACAATAGTACAGGTGTCCATAATTTAATACAGGGGCAGCCACGTAATAACGGCTGCTAAACCCAAAAGACTAATAGCACCATGCAGATGCTTTGCGAGACGACCAGGAAAAAAACGACCAGGAAAAAAACGATAAATGAAGACAAAAGTGAAAACCCAAACCTAAGAAAGAGCATGGTACAGGAGCCAACGCGATTGATCGATCTGAAACTGCGCTTGCTGGAGCACCAACCACAACATGAGGGCAGCCATGGACACACACATTCCTTTTTCTCACTGAGTGCGGCTCCATAGAAGACAGCAACTTTAATCTGAGCTTAGATTTGCGCTGAATCTCTGGAACGCATGGCATATCTGCATCAAAAAAAATAGACACAGGGACAACACTGAACAATAACCAAAACCAACAACAACATTTGTAATGCCTAGTAGGCCACCTCCCCTGTGTAGCATAACACAAGTGCCATTGCCTCATCAGCAACTGGAGCAATTTGCTGAAAAGCTGAAAGGACAAAAACAGCAGCCTCCCCCATCACAGATTTTGGCTAACAGATGACATACATTAAAAGGATTGGCTAAGGGACATACCCATGCTGCACCGGCATCCAACAAAAAAAAATCTGGCCAACACCCCATCTACCTTATGATACACCGGTGGAGGTGCCAACCAAAAAAATCTGGAGCAGCTCCCCAATGAGCAAAAATCCAGCGTTCTAGGCCCGTGCAAAGAAGAAAAGGCAGAGACAATACAAAAATCTGGAGCAGCTCCCCAATGAGCAAAAATCTAGCGTTCTAGGCCCGTGCAAAGAAGAAAAGGCAGAGACAATACAGGGGCACATCTATCACCTGGGAAGAAACGCAGCGGGAGGGTGGCCTGCAGTGACAAGAAGAGCAGAGGCAACGACGGAAGAAAGAAGAAGCAAAAGAAGGGGAGCAGCACGAGAAGGGAACCGTGACGGGAGGCATAGCTGCGGCGGGCAAAGGAAACCAGCGGGGGAGGCAGCGGTAGGAAGCGAAGCTGGAAAAAGGCGCAACGGAAGGGCGGCCTGCGGCGGCGAGAAAAGCAAAGGCGGCGGCGAGAAAAGAAGAAGCAGGAAAAGGGCAGCAGCACGAGGAGAACAAGGTGGATGGAAAGCCGAAGAAACACCCTGGGACCGTGGCGCATCTATCCGGGCAGCGGGAACGGGCAGATGGTGCGGGGCGAGCAATCCAACGGCGGACAAAAAAAGGGTGACGTGGAGAGCTGTGGGGGTGGAGTTTTTACAGCTTTGATATATAGATAGATTCCTCCTTTACTCTCTTAATTAACGTTGAACTAAGTGATTTTGTATAGCGTAGTAGAATGAAGGTTACGTACTCTCTTATCCCTAAGCCTCTTCGCTAACTCACTCACCTATTAAAAAAATAGTAGGCGAGGCTAAACTCAGCCGTTGATCTGTTTCAATGATTGAATATATAGATTCGTCATATTTTATTTCATTATTACATACTAATATATTTTCATTAACATTACCTATTATTAAAACTCTTTCTTGTTCTTAATATTTACTAGAGTATCTTTTTTATCTTTGTTTCGACAAATTTTACTTAAATGATCAGGTGAATTACATATAAAACACCTACATGTTTTATCATAATTCTTTCTAGGATTATAGCGTCTTACATTTCTCTTATGCAAAAATGGTGCTTTATTATCTGATTTTCCTAGAAAATATCTTTTATTTGTTCTAAAATTATTTCTACCCTTATTATGAATTATATGAGATTTTCTTCTCTATATGTCAATGGTATTTGGGCTATTTTGTTGCAGAAGTTATAATCAGAATGCTTCATTGATCTCTAAGCTTTTATATTTGTACATATTTTCTTTAATTGTTTAAACACAAATGATATAGCTTGGGATATATTGATAATAGCTAGTTAGTTTTTTTCTTATATTCATCAAATATCATACTTCCTAATGGATCAGATAACTTATTGAAGTACTTTTCAACTACCCCTTTATTATATCCTTGCTTAGCAGTACTAGCATCATAAAAATAGTGTTGTGAAAATTCTTTTATACCTTTCCAATTCATTAGTGTTAATTTTTCTATTTCTCTTAATCTTTCATTCTGTAGAGTTGTATATTCTAACTCTAGATCTTCAGCTATAATAATATTTGATATTATATTTGCAAAGTTGTTTGGATTACTTCTTGCTTTTTCTAACAATTCATATTCATTTGTATTATTTCCTACACACCGTTCCCATTAGACTTTTGCTGATTCTTCTAGAAATGTTTCTAAGTAAGTTAACATATCTTCTACTTTGTTACCTATATTATGCTGATTTTGTATATATTTTTTGACTATCAAACCTTTCCAAATACTAACGATATGTGTCCAATCAATTGGGTCATGTTGTCGGGACCCTAAATTAAGAAAATTGGTGACCCTTATGCTAAACTGGTCTAGGATCGATTCCAATGCGCACAAGTGACATCACCAATGTATATCATTACATTACTTCTTAAAAGTGACAGTAATTATTCCTTACAAATAAGAAGCAAAGCCACGCAGGGCTGAATAAATAAATTAGTTAGAGTATTTGTTGCAGAATAGCGGAAATAATAAAGATAAAACTCAAATAAATGTCCTATCACGAGCCATAGGCATCTGACTAGAAAGCACGTCTAGCTACTCATTATCTTGAATAAACCCTTTCTCAAACAGAAGTGAGGATTCCTTAATTTCTTGTTTTGCCGAATGGAATAAACAGCTGTTGACACCCAATTTTAGTTTCTCAAAGATCGGCTTGGGTTAGAGGGAAATATGGGCCAGGATAGGTGAAAGGAATAGGCCAGACCGACTTGGGACGGATATGGAAGAGCTTAAGCGGATATGAAGTGGAATCCAGATCGGCTTGCAGATAAGGAAGAAGTGGCTAAATAGGGAATAAAAAGAGTCTAGGTCAGTTTTGTTCATGTATATTAGGAATAGTTATGGATAGAAGATATAGATCAAGATTGTATCGGTTACGAATAAGAATCCTGGTTTAAGTCAGAATGCAGAAGTATGCATAAATACTTAGCCCAAAGGGCATGTAAGACATCATCAACACATCAATACAATACATCTAATTTTACTTGTCATTTACTTTTTTTCGCAATTAGAGTAGTTTCGTCGTATTTTGATTTTGGTCGACTTGTTGCGTATCATCTTTCGACCGGCTTTGAGGTGTACCTTAGAAATTGCTTGCAAGTAAGTACTGTCTCGATTTAGTTTGATCTATGGGTTTGTATTGGTTTTTGGTGAAAATATTATTTTAGTTGACATTGCTACGCATCGCCGTTTCAACTAAGGGCTAGATTTCACCCTTTTCTATTGATCAACATATTCATTGATAGTAGACTGTTTATCTTTGTTCTATCGGCCAATAGCTTGCTCTCATGGATAGTCTGTTTATCTTCTTTTTGCTAACTTGTTGATTTCATCGGTTTAATACGAAGTTTGTACGCAAAAGTTACATGCATACCAACTTGGTTCGGTCTGAAAAAATCCTAGAAAATGGAAAGGTGTCCTAGACTGTTGAACCATTGGCCCCATCTGTCTGTGAAGGAGGCAAGCATAGCAGCGGTCAAGAGGGGAAGTTGGCCATGGCCGCGGCTTTGCCGCTGGATGGCTGGATGCTAGCGCAGCACGGGGCTGCAGCTTGTCAGACGTGTCGAGAAGAATCAAGGTGGTTACAACCTTTTACCCATGGTATATACGGGGCAAAAACCCAGCAAAACGCGACACCGTTACCCATCCGAAAGATGTGACCAACGACTACAAGGTTACTTTTTTTAATCTAAGCATGTTACCTTGCCAGATTAATTAAGCGAGAGGCAGAAAGTGCAAGTATTTATAGGAGAAAGAGCAAAAAATCTACAGAGTTGCCTAACACCAGTCAACTCCTGGCCTCCGAAAAAGCTTCTCTCCTAACACCCGTTTGCCTGCCAGGAGTTCAATCGAATACATTCGGTTGGATTTCAAATCCAATTCCAGTTGATAGCAACTTCAATTCTATTTTTTTTATTTGAATGCCATAAGGAATTCAATAATGTTATGGATTCCACTTGTGGACCGCCAATTTACACCGTCTTTTATACACACTAGGATCATCTATAAAAATTTCAATTGATTTTATCAAAACTTTATAGGGTGAACATGGGGTTAATATTTAAAATATGAAACTTTTTATTAAATCAATTTATACAGGGTCATAGGGCCATATTTAGATCTAATCTTATAAACTTGTACGAATTAAATTCCCCCTTAATAAGGACCGCCAATCTTCGTAGCACTAAGGACCGCCATAGTTGAAATTGTTGGTACTTGTGGAGTTGTCCTCGCGGGTAGAAGCTTGACTGATCATGCGTTTGCGGTTTGCTCCATCGTGGCCAAAATCACTAGTGAGCGCCGGTTTTTCTCCATTGAATCATGCCTGGGCGAAAGGTTGAAGGCGGTGAACTGTACCATGCCGAGATCGATCCTGCGGCTGGCCGTTGGATCTGCGCCACGATTGTGCGCCCCACCATTGGATTTAGGATAGTCACTGACATGTGAGCCCATATGGTTTAAACCGTTTAAAAACATATCGGTCGGATCATTAGTCACTGACATATGGCTACCACGGATTCACACGTAGATTAATTGAAGATATATTCTCTTGAAATAAGTTTTCATTAAGTGTAGCACATTCTTGTTCGAGCCGTGTCCGAGCTCCCTGACAAGTGGACCCGGCAGCCCCACCTGTCGGTCACGCTGCTACGTTGCCGCGTGGACTCGGATTGTCCACTCATCAGGCACCGTCACCTCGCTGCATTGTGGGCCCGAGACCCACCCGTCAGCCTGTGGGGCACGCAGGCCGTGTACTTATAATCTGTGGACTACAACACCAGGTGTATCAATAGCCTATATCATAAACCCCTAGGAAAGGAGGTATGTCCCGTTGCCATGTCGGCCAGAGAACACTGGCCGTCCGATCGTCGACCGAAATGAGATCCAACCGGCCGTTCAAACATTATATATAAAACTAGCCATTGCGCAGCTCCATGGCAAGGCGGCGACTTTGCCGGGTTGGTCGTCCACGCTACAACTCGGCTCACCGGCCCGGGTTCGAATCCCAGCCGCGCCCCTTTTCCCCAGTACGTTGCTTTCTTCTTTTTCTTTTTTTCTTTTTTATTTTCTTTTTTCTACGCTGTTTAAAAATTCTAAAAAATAGAAAGATTGCAAAAATGGAACCATGCCTGCACAAAGAATGTCCATAAAAAGTTTGGATTTTTTAAATTTTTTTGAAATTTGAAAAATTTTCAGCTTTAAAAAATATCGCTTTCTTTTTTCCTCTCCTATTCTCTTTTTGTAGCCCGTTTAAAGTTGGAATTTTTTTTAAATCGAAAAATTTTCAACTTTAAAATTTATCTTCCTGGTATAGGCATGGTTCCACTTTTCTTCTTTCTTTTTTCTATGCCGTTTAAAAATTTTAAAAAATAGGAAACTTGCAAAAAATGGAACCATGGCTACATGAAAAAGACATGTAAGAAGTTTACTTTTTCTATTTTTTTAACTTTCTTATTTATTTTTCCCGCTGTTTAGAATTTAAAAAATTGAAAACTTGACAAAAGTGGAACTATGCCTATACGAGGAAGACGTGTAAAAAATTAAGATTTTTTAGAAACTTTTTCATTTTTTTTGTCTTTTCTACTTTCTTTTTTAGGCCATTTTAAAATCCCAAAAAGAAAAAAATCCCAAACATGGAACCATGTCTACATGAGAAAGACCCATAAAGTTTGCTTTTTATTTTTTTGATAATTACAAAAAAAAAAAAAAATTTGCTCCAATACCTATTGTAGCACATTTTTTCTTTCTATTTCCTTTTTTTATGACATCAATAGTCTATATCATAAACCTCCTAGGAAAGTTGGGCTCTCCTGCGGCCACGCCGACACCATGCAATCTCCTCCTTCCAATCACTCGCGCAGTGAAATCGGGCCGTCCGTTTAGAAGTTATATATAAAAGGTTTCTTTTCATATGAACCTCAGCAAGGCGGGACGTTTGCCCAGGTGGTCACTGTCGCTACATCTCGGTTCGCAGCCCTGGGTTCAAATGCTAGCCATCTGCCTTTTTCTCCAAAGCTTTGCCATTTTCATGCTTTTTCCCTCTCCTACCTTCTCTTTTATACCACGTTTGCCCACAGCACAACAGCATTGGTGCTTAGCTCACTTGGTCTCTCATGTCTTCCATCGGTGGCCCCTCCTGGGTTCGATTCCTAGCCTGCCCTCATTAAGACACTATTTTTTTAGCCCATGAAAAAAATCTAAAAAAAATGAAAATGGAACCATAACTTCATGGTAAGCGTCCATAAAAAGAAAATGAAACCATAATTTCATGATAAGGGTCCACAAAAAGATTTAGTCATTTCTAAAATTTTAGGATTCACAAAAAATGAATTTAGAAATAGATCATTCTTTTCTTTCGTTCTAGCTTTTGTAGTTAGCTAAAAAAATCCAAAAAAAGCCAGACCTTTACAAAATGAAACCATAATTTCATGCTAAGGTCCATAAAAAGATCTAGGCATTAAAAATAAATAAAGTTCACAAAAAATAAATTAAGAAATAATGGGGATCAAAGATAAAAAAAATTTATCCCTTACATTTTGTATAAAGCCTCACACGCCATGGGTGCGTGTTCCTCGCTAGTACATATATACAGTTCAGATGGTGCAAGGCAGGGCTGTGCAGCACAACCCAGCTCCCGCCGCGATCATGCGGATGCGGTGCAAAACGGTTAGTTTAAATGTAATAACCTGACGGTTACGTGAGATTCCTTTGGTGACGTGAGCGGCAGAGACGCTTGTTTGTTACGGTTATTTTGTCACACTAGTCTAATTAGCCGTAATCGCTCCATTTTCTTGAGACAAAAAAGTGCGTCTCGTCACACTTGTTTAGTGGTGGAAAAATTTGTCACAAACAAATGTCTTAAGTCTCGATTTTCAAATGAAAAGAAATTTTTTGCTGCATGATGGTCCCCGTTTATCAGCTAGAAAAATAGGAACAATTATATTTTTGCCCCTCAAGCAGGGGCGGAGCTAGGTTAACCCAAAAGGGTGTACATGAATCCGTGTCCAAAACAAATTTAGTAAAGATCAATTTATTTTTTATTATATGTGCACTCCTTAGCTTAAAGATTCGGCATCATGCGTTCTAAAAGTTAGAGCCGATGAACCATGATACTTGATTTTAGTTCCGCCCCTGCCCTCAAAATATTATATTGCTTCATCTACAATAGTCCAGACTTACAAAACGTGTAAACAACCCCCAAACTACTATGTACAGATGTCTAAATAACCCCATCAAAGGTTTCTTAGCCGTCTGTTTTATTTTGGTTTACAGTTTATGCTTATGGCTTATGGTCGTCTCGAGCTAAAAAACTTTTGGTTTCTTGAAGTCCTTTACTAGAAGATTTCAAGTCCCTTGTAAAGGCTCCCAAAACTATACCTGTTCGTTGGCAACCTGGCCTAGACCCGGCGTGATATTCCCTGGCCAGGCTAGAATTTTTTAATTTTTATATTTATTTTTATTTGAAATTAAAAAATAAATACACCGTGTTGAAAATTTAAAAAACTAACTGCTTCCCGCCCAACCGTTGGGTGGGAATTAAATTCACGCCTAACCGTCGTTAGGCGCGTGCCCGCCCGATTGTTGGGCAGTTAATGCGATGGAAAAATCTCGCCGGATGGTTAGGCGGGTTTCAAAAAAATCCGCCTGACAATCGGGCGGGAATTGAGCGAGGGAAAATCCCGCCCGTTGAGCGAGGGAAAATCCCGCCCGTTGAATTCACCTGACACCGTGTTGACACCATCACTCTATCATTGATTTGTTTGCTACTATCATTGATTTGTTTGCTACTGACATCACCCTTGGCATGCTCCTTCTCACTCAAGATCAACTGAGCATGGCAAGCCCAACTGATATAATTACCTGGTCTGACAATTTCACCGGGTTAGGTTCAAGGATATGTTTGACAATCTTAGGCATTGCCCTTAATCTTTTAAATAGCTCTACAACACTACAGTGCTCATTTCCCTTTAGCACTTTTAGAAAAAGCTAATGATACTAAGAATTATCGGAACACGTTCAATATATGTTAACTAGTCCCGCACGCTCTAGTGACCATCCATCCATATCTCTTATTACACTGACCCAAACCACAGGCGGCACCAACAAAACACATTTTCTTAAACGCCGTAAACCTCGTCTTCTGCTGGTGGTTATTAGGAAACTTATTCGATTACGGGCTCTCTAAGCCGTATCCGGATAGGTCTATCCATGAACCTGCCAAACTCTATGAATCAGCACTATAAATAGGAGAGGGATCCGTCCATTGTATACAGACATGAAAGCAATAAAGAATCCGTCCTCTCCCTACATCTGTGTTCATCTACTTTGTGCATCTGTCGATTTGTTCTCCGTCTATGTCTTGCGTGCGAATCAGCAACCTCGGACTACACCCAGTAGCGTGGTTGCTTAACACGTTATCAGCACGAAACTCTTGGAAGGAGGAACCGCAAGTCGGAGGAGATCGATCGTCTATGGCTGTTCATCTACACCAGCGTTTTTCAGCATCGAATCATCGTCACGCCGGCAGGCCATACGGCTCAGCCGAACTGTCCTACGCGATAGGCTTCAAATCACGTGACATGAAGTTACAAACGCTCGGAAGGTTAACGCTCGGAAGGTACTAGATCGGTAATAGATCCCCATCCTAACCTTGAATTCATGAATAGTATCTATCGCTTAATGAATTGAATCTATGAATTACTATTTGCATCGTCTCCACGCGATTTTTCGACCTGTTATGCAATTTGGCAACGCGGGCAAAAAGCCGACGCCACCATCTTCGTTGGTCATGCATTTGTCATCGGTCTTGCCTGCGCAAGCATCGCTACGCCAGCACCCTGGCCGTGCACACAGCGCGCCCAACAGGCGCATCACACCTCGCACCACCGTGAGGTTCGGCCCAAAGCCGGACACGCAGCAACGCTGCCTGAGCCATCGTAGCTCTCAACTGCAGCCTCTCATGCGGTGCTGGCTCGCCACTGGTGCACTCAACGTGTACGAAACTGGGTGTTCATGCTAGCTCGCCACCGGCGCGTACGGCACGAAGCCGGGCCGCCGTCGCACCTCTGCCACTAGCACGTGTGGCACGGAGACGGTGCCGCTGCTAGCATGCTTTCCGGCGCGACGCAGCGTCTTATCGCCTCAATGCCCATATGCCGCTCCGCCCGGCGCCCGGCACCATAGCGTCCATGGGCGCCGCCACCAGCAACGGCAGCTAGGGCAAGCCCTAGCCGCTTAGCTTAGCGTACTAGGTTAATTGGTTGGGCCAAAAGTGGCCATGCAGGCTAATAAGTGGCTAGCCGGTTGAATCATGATAGCCATAAAAACTACGAAGCCACAACATGTTGACTGGCTCGACCGAAGAAGAGCTAGCAGGCCTTGCCCGGGATGGAGAAAAGAAGGGAGAAAAGAAAAGAAAAAGAAAGGGCTGCCGTGAATTTTACAAGAAAGACTCTAGAAATTTAAGAAATTTTATGAAAAGGATTCTTGGGACACTAAAATTTTGTAGAGGTCTTTGGAGACACTGAAATTTTCATAGAAGTCCCTTAAATCAACAGAAATCATAGAAAAGCATATTCGGGCATAAAAGCATCTCGGGATTCTGAATTCAATCTTGTTTTTCGCATTTGAAACTTTATTTTATCCCTGATAATTACTTTTATGCTATTATATGATGAATTAGTTGTTATAATTATCAGTTTATGGCTGTTTATGAATAGAATTTATGCATATGAATTATGAAGGTGAATTTCTGATTATTTGTGGTGCCCGTTCATTACATTTAATATGTGAATTGAAAATAGCATGTTGAATAGTGAAAAACCATGAATTTTATTGAAGAAATATAAGAATATATGTAGCTTACATATAGTAGTCATTAATCAACATTGCTATCATAGAAATTTGGCTTGAATTTCGTAGAAAAGCCCTGAAACCTTTCGGAATTATCTGAAAATTCACCAAAATTAAGAATTTTTGCATAGAAAGCCCCAAAAAAATTAATTAAGAATTTACTGAATGTATATATTCTGGCATATAATTATTCTATGAAATTGCTATTATAATTCTTGTAAAAATTATTTTAGCATGTTTATACTAGAAATTCCAAGAATTTATAGATCCATGTCACGCAACACACACTATGATTACCCACAGTATCTTATGCAAAGAATTTGAATTATGCAAATGTTTGGCATCGTGAGTTGTGAGTTTGATGAATTCTGGCTACGCACATGAAGCTCCCCGCACCGCCATTGGCATTGTAGCAAGGGGCAATACCCGAGCACAGAATAATCAAGCACTGCATTTCATTAGGCACACATGTTCAATACTTTAAAGAATGAATATATGGCAATGGAAAGTGCTATTGATTTTTGGGCCACACTTAAGAAGCGGTTCGGAAAGCTCAAACACACTATCCTGCCATAAGCACAGTAGGATTGGACAAGCCTGAGATATGCAGAAGCTACTAAAGAAGATGATACCATCATAGAAAATGAAATTGCTGACACTGTATAAGTCTATTTTACAGAATTTATTTAGTGCATACATAGCAGCACTAGTCAGCCTTTTAGTGTGGTTGCATTAGCAGACATTTGTGATCTCATCATGAATGAAGAATTGTGAGCTCCAGGGGGAGCAAACCTTTAATTCTCATGATCAGTTATGCATTTTATTCCCAGTATATTTGTGTGAATGCTTGCAATATGAATGATAGCCTAATTGAAATTATATGAATTTATGAAGCGCCCATATGAAGGAGATATGCATTGTTGATAGCAGAATAGCATCTTAAGAGAGACAAAGTATTTTGTTAAGAAGAGAACTGGCAGTATAACCACAATTGGAAGAAGTGGCTCGTGTGTGGTAGGCTCCGGTCAAGCCACGATCGTTCTGCCTATGGGTACTTCACTGAAAATTGATGAAGCTTTGTTATACCCTGAATCCACTAGATCTCTCTTAAGTTTTAAAGACAACCGTGCCAACGGTTTCCACGTTGAAACCACTGAAGAAAATGGCAAAGAATTCCTGTGCATTATGAAGCACGACGGATGTGGAAAAAGAATTTTTTAGAAAAATTTCCTTCATTTGAAACTGGGCTATACCACACAAGAATCAAAGCACCTGACAACTATACTTCTCTAAAAACTTCTTTTAGGAGTGCTGAACTCTTCTCTCTTTGGCATAGTAGACTTGGTCATCCAGGCTTACGGATGATGAGAAATGTAATTACCAACTCTCAGGGCCATGGAATTAGTGTAAAGAATTTTCCTAATCAAGAAGACTTCATATGTCAGGCATGCGCCACTGGGAAAATGATCACTAGGCCCTCGACCATGAAGGTACAAGATGAAATCCCCGCGTTCCTTGAGCGCATACAAGGGGATATTTGCGGCCCCATTCAACCCCTATCAGGTCCTTTTTAAGTACTTCATGGTGCTCATTGATGCTTTCTCGAAGTGGTCAAACGTGAGTTTACTCTCGACAAGAAACCACACATTCGCAAAGCTGATCTCTCAGATCATAAGAATGAAGAATGCATTCACGGATCATCACGTGAAGTCCATTCGCTTGGACAATGCCGGCGAATTCACTTCGAAGGCATTTGATGATTACTGTATGGCATCGGGAATCAAAGTAGAGCACTCAGTGCCACATGTCCACACTCAGAATGGACTAGTAGAAACACTGATTAAAAGGATCAAATTCATAGCAAAGCTGCTCTTGCAGGGTTGTAATTTACCGAACACGTGTTGGGGCCACGCAGTCCTACACGCAGCAGCATTATTGAACTATAGACCGTCAGCGTACAACATCCAATCACTAATGCAACTAGTTCAGGGGATCACACCGAAAATTTCCCATTTAAGAAAATTTGGATGCATGGTGTATGTACCGATACCACCACCACAATAACGACTATGGGCCCTCTCCGGAGGCCGGGGATATACGTTGGTTATGAGACAGTGTCCATAATCAAGTATTTAGAACCCTCGACCGGTAATTTGCATACCGCCCGTTTCGCTGATTGCATCTTTGACGATGATAATTTTTCGTCATTATGGGAGATAAAGAACTCTTAACAGAAGAATGCCGAGAAATCATCTGGCAAGCCACAGGCATTCCCGCACATGATCCCCGTACTAGAGAAGCAAATGAAGAGGTTCAGAAGATCCTCGATTTATAGAAAATTAGCAAAAGAACTACCCAATCATTTTTGTGATTTGAAGGTGTGATCAAGTCGCATTACTCCTAATAATGCACCAGAGAGGGTTTGAAATACCATAGAAGGTATCCTCATCTTGTTCCGAGGCCTCAGAGAAAAGGACAGGAAATCTGGTTACTCGAATCCCAAGTATCAGGGGACTCCTGGAGGAAAGTGGATAAGAGAGCTTATCGCAACCAGTCACAAAAAGCGCCCCGAAAGAAAAAGAAGGGGAGCCAGTTGAGACCTGGCAACTCTGGTAAGAAGCAGCCTGCTAGCGAGGCGCTCCCAGATTTGAACATACCGGTAATAGAAGAAGAAGCTGAAAGAAATACGTATGTGCACATCGGCAACAATAAGCTAAAGGAACTTGCTCCCGTGATGGGAAATAGTGGTGAAGAGCAAGTAGAAATGCACGAAGCACCCCATGACGAAATGGCCATAAACTTTGTAGAATCAGGGGAAATGATGAATAGAGCAACAGCCAATGTCGACATATATTTTGCTAAAATGATTGCCAAGCGAATAGATCCCGATCCAGAGCCGGCATCTCTTTCTGAGTGTAAGCACCGACCAGATTGGGGGGAATAGAAGAAGACAATCACCGCGGAACTAATCTCACTGAACAAAAGAGAAGTGTTTGGACCTGTGTGCCTTACACCCTCCCATATACGTCCCGTGGGATATAAATGGGTTTTTCTTTGGAAGAGAAATGAAAATATGAAGTGGTACGGTACAAAGCAAGGCTGGTAGCTCAAGGTTTCACTCAGCGCCCAGGTGTTGATTATGAAGAAACATATTCCCCGTTCATGGATGGTATAATCTTTAGATATCTAATCTCAATGGCAGTGAATATGAACTTAAGAATGAAATTGATGGATGTGGTCACAGCTTATCTTTACGGTAAGCTGGACTCCGAATTGTACATGAAAGTACCTGACGGCATGCCAACCCCGAATAAAGAGATGAAAGAATTATAGTGTAAAAATTGCAGAAATCCTTATATGGATTAAAGCAGTAAGGAAGAATGTGGTATAATCGCTTGAGCGAGTTCTTGAGCAAGAAAGACTATACGAATAATGTAGATTGTCCATGCGTTTTTATACAACGATCACAAGATGGTTTTTGTATAATTTCGGTTTACGTGGATGATTTGAACATCATTGGCACTGATGATGAAATTAAAGAAGCAAGTTCGTATTCGAAATCTGAATTTGAAATGAAAGATTTAGGTAAAACCAAATTTTGTTTAGGCCTTCAGCTTGAGCATATGCCAGATAGAATACTCGTACACCAAGCCGCCTACACCCAAAAGGTGTTGAAGAGGTTTAGCTTTGACAAGGCGTACGCATCAAGAACCCCGATGGTCGGAAGGTCATTACAAGCAAACCAAGACTCGTATCGACCTAGAGAAGAGGGGAGGAAGTCCTGAGATCGGAATTCCCATACTTAAGTGCCACAGAAGTGCTCATATACCTAGCAAACAGTACACAACCTGACATTGCGTTCGCCGTAAACTTATTAGCAAGGTATAGTGCAGAGCCAACGAAAAGGCATTGGAAAGGGGTAAAGGACATCTTCCGCTACATACGGGGAATAGTCGATCTTGGATTATTTTATAGAAGGAACCAAGATATGACTTTGGTCGGATATGTAGATGTGGGTTATCTTTCTGATCCGCACACCGGTAAGTCCCATACAGGATATGTCTTCCTGTGTGGAGGAACCACAGTAGCATGGAAGTCGTCAAAACAGATATTTGTGTCAACGTCGACTAACCATTCGGAAATTATTACATTCTATGAAGCAGCACGTGAATGTGCAAAGTTTCGAAGAATGACATTCCACATTCTCCAGTCATGTGGATTGCAAATAGAACGAACCCCCACCATCATTTATGAAGATAATGTAGCATGTGTCGCACAAGTACATACTGGATATGTGAAGAGCAACCTTACTAAGCATATAAACCCCAAGTATTTTATGCACATGAGATGCATAAGATGAATGAAATCAATATTCAGCACACTAAGTCGTGCGAGAATCTCGCAGATTTGTTCACTAAGTCCCTACCTGCATCTACCTTTGAAAGATGCATTAAAGGCCTAGGAATGATGAGACTTAGAGAAGCGCAGAATTCGGGGGGATAAACTTCACATATTTTGAATTAAATCTTGAACCAGAATTTCAAGTACCCAACTATTACATTGAAGTAATAAAACAATGTTGAGGTGGATTTGTACTCTTTTTCCCTTAAGTGAGTTTTCAAAGAAGTTTCTTATATAAGGTTTTTAACGAGGCATATTCATGCGCACAGCGAACATATGCTATGCACTCTTTCTCCAAGAATTTTTCCCACTGGATTTTTATGGAGTTTTGATGAGGCATATGCATTACGCGGCAAGGTCCAAGGGGGAGTATTAGGAAACCTATTCGGTTACGGTCTCTCCAAGCCATATCCGGATAGTTCTATCCATGGACCTGCCAAACTCTATGAATCAGCACTATAAATAGGAGAGGGATCCGTCCATTGTATACAGACATGAAAGCAATAAAGAATCCGTCCTCTCCCTACATCTGTGTTCATCTACTTTGTGCATCTGTCGATTTGTTCTCCGTTTACGTCTTGCGTGCGAATCAGCAACCTCGCACTACACCCGGTAGCGTGGTTGCTTAACAATGGTAACCTCGGATTCAACAACCACCACTTCCGGTAGGGGTGCACTCGAAATGGGCTGTTCGGTGGACAAAAATGGGTTGTGTCCGTGCCGGCCGCGTAGTAGTGAATGGGTTGCCGTGGGTGTCCACCAAAAGATTTCATGGGCGATGCGGCGCCTGCATGCTCCCGCATTTTCTATTCAGATACAATACAAGTATACAACTGCATGTAGCAACCTAAGCAGTTGGGCAATCCAAGCCCTCTAGTCAGCATCCAAGGGGAAGCAGCAAGAGCGAAGCGTTACTTCTGCACTGCAGACAATCTCGATGAGAACTGAAGATGTCAACCTCCAAAGTCAGATAAATATGCATGGTCGAAGCTATAGCATGCATGGAAGAGGATAAAAATGGGAAAAATGGAAACGTAGTCTCGATGTTAATCTAATGGGACGGACGGTGAGTCCGACGATGTCCTTTCACAGGTGCAGTTTTAATCTGAAGTTAGGCAGGACTGAAATGGGGACTAAACTGAAGCTAGCTTCTATTGTCTGAAACACCAACAGTGAATAGCTGTTGAATTTTTCTGTAAAAAAGTAATACCTATTTAACTGAAGAATCGTCAAATTTACCTATTGAGATAATGAACTGTTGAACTGAAAATTCCATTTTCTGGACCAAAAATTCCATTATGTAAACAAAAATCAGTGAATCGTATTTGTAAATAAGTACTGAACACAAAAGGAAACTGGTGAAGCCCATTTAACGCATGTGGTCTACTACAAAATGCATAGTCATCAAGTAGCAGGTTCTTGTCCATGCATGCATACAATCACTGTCTGCAGGTAACCTGCTTGTTCCTCCTCACGGTCGTCGAACTCGCCGCCAACTGCCTCCTGTGGTTCTTTCCCACTGCCTGCAGAGAGTAGCGCCAGTGGTGGCTCTTCTTCGTCGTCCCCAGTCCCACTCCCCACCATGATCCCAATGCCCACATCCTCCATCTTAGCGCCCCACCGGGACAGGGTGGTTGACAACGAAGAGAAGCGGCGGTGCGCGTGGATGAGCAGCGAGCCAACGATAAATGGTGGAGCGATGGAGCCCTAGGAGAGTAGCAGCCACAGCGGGTTTAGCGGGCTTAAACAGCTACCGTGGGCTAAGCGGGCTGATCAATTACTGCATCGGACTGAAGTGCCAATTTAGGACGGGCTGCCTGTGGCCACTTGCACCCTTACCTTCCGGTCTCGCTCCCATGATCTCATCCATCCCTCCCCTGTTTCCTCTGCTCGGCACGTCGCCTCGATCCCTCCCTCCTCTGAGCGACGGACACAAGCGGGATTGCTCATTGTTCATTCGGTTTGAACACTGCCCGGTGCATGCCATCGCTTTCCTGCCCCCGGAGTCCAAGACGAGAGGTACCTTTCTTCTCCAGGTGCCATCGCTTTCCTGCCCCCTGAGTCCAAGACGAGAGGTATCTTTCTTCCTCCGCCAGTTGCTATCGTCTTCCTTTCTTTCCGCGCTTTGGCCGTTTCTTTGACTCGGATGTGTACACACCCACCCACCCACCCACCCCCCCTCCCCGAGCAGCTGTTCCTTTCAGGGAAGAGAGAGAAGTGTACAGAGATATAAGGGGAGAGAGGTCAGATTCTGGGTATGTACAGAGATTTAAGCATCATGAATGGTAATCTTTAGCATTTACAGAAAAGATTTGCTGCTTGTATAAGAACGGATCAAGCAACCAAAGTTCTAGATATAGTTACTCGTTGGAGTTTAGAAAACCTCAAAATACAGGGACAGTCACTCGTATACCTATCATTTTGGAGATGTTCTAAGGTGTGCCCACAGCAAAGGGGTAGGCAGCAGCATTCTCCAGCAAAGGAAGATTCTCGACGACGACGACGACCACGACGACAGTCAGCAGGTGTGTTCATTTCAATGAAGGAAAACCCGAGACTACTTAGCTTTATCTCTTTTATCCCTAGAGGCTTTCTTCTACTAGCGAGTTTCTTCGAAAAACTCTATCTTGGCGTGGATGGCAAGCAGACTTGGAAGTATATATACCTATCCCCTTCCCCTCGCTCCACCACCAAACACTCGCAGCTCGCAACAAGATCACGCGCTCGATCACCGTCCAATCCGGCGCTTGAATTCTCGCAGCTTCACAAGGAACAAGTTACGGTTCTTTCTTCTTCTGTCTTTGGCATCTCCATTTCTTGCTTGTATGTATGTTGTCTTGTTAATTGGGATGATGGAGCAGGTCTCTGCACCAAGATGGGAATGGGATCTTCCAAGATCGGGCTATTCGCTGCCTCCGCAGCCAGCGCCGTCGCCGCCGCCGTCATGGATCCCATTCCCCGTGACGGATCCCATCCGACGGGCTTCGTGCTGCCTCTGTGCCTGTTACTCGCGTTTCACGGTGGCGTCGCGCTAGTCATCCGCGGCATGTCCGCGCTCGGGTGACGCCGGCGAGCCGGCGCCGGCGAGGTGGCTTAGTCAGCATCATCTCCGACTAGGCCTAGGCTGTGCTTGCCTCTTCTGCACTCACCGCATGATTCATTTGAAAAATCTTCTGTGAAGCTGATTTCAGGTGGGTTAGAGCATCTACACCGGATGCTGTAAAATAACGTTAAAATAGTATTTTAGAGATAGAGTTTCTGGTGTAGAAAAGAAATCTAAAAGTATAGTGTAAAGTGTGAAAGAATTTTAATGTAAAAAAGAGAGAAAAAATATAGTAGAAGAGAGAGAAAATAGAGATAGAGTAATTAGTGTGGATACTCTTATGTCGTGAATGCAGAGGACACAAGCGTTCGCTTTGGGGTTAATCATCTTAACCAACATCGATTGTTGGATTAGAATAATTATTTTCATTCTGAGTTTTATCCTTAGATTCTATTTGAGGGGTTTGGGATCATTGTAGAAACCCATTCTTGCTACGAGATGGCTCCTCTAGGGTTTAGGCTGGCTCTGCCAGGTGGAGTTCTTTCGAATTATCTGTCTTTTTTTGCAAAAGGGGAAAACATCTGCTTTCATTTCATACCAATAATGGAAACCACGAGCGTATCATCATTCGAAACAAACTAGAGGCAAGGAGATGGTGACCTCACATATCCCCGAGACACCCCAAAAAACAACCATATTTTACCAGGTAACCAGGAAGGAGTACACAACAAAGCACAAGTCCAAGAATCTCACAACAAAACAAACAATCTACTCAAGCTACCGGACACACCAAAGGCACCCCTGCACCACCACCAAGCGGATCAGTTCTCTGTCAGATGTCCCTAGTCGCTTTCGGGGGACTCTTCTGGCTTGACCCTTTTGGCTTCTTTCGCAATCTAGAAGATATTATCAATGCCGATCTCCACTAGCTCCTTATCATGCATCTTCATAAGACCTGACCAGCACCAAAGCCAAGAGCAAACATTATACAAAATGTCAATGGGGTCTTTTAACTGTTTATGCTCAAAACAGCTAGTATTCCTGTTAATCCAAATAGCTCAAAGACTAGCTACCAGACCAAACATATACAGAGATTGGAGCTTAGAATAAGCTTTTTTAGCCCAAGCATAAAAATGCTCCACATTCTCAGGAATAAACTGCATATTACAACAGAGAGCAATACAGCCCCAAATGAATCTACTAATCGAACTAGAAAAAAAGATATGATTGCTGGTTTCCACATTTTCACAGAACTCACAGGTAAGATCCCCATTCCAACCCTTATTTTTAAGATTTCATTTTGACAAGATAACATTTCTATAAAGGAGCCATAAGAAAATTTTAATTTTCAAAGGAATTTTTAATTTCCACAACGGCTAATTAAGGTTACTATCTCTTCTATAGAAGTACCCGTACATAGAAGCAACAGTAAAGCCGTTTTTCTTGTCAAGCTTCCAAATCGTTTTGTCCTGTTGCTGATCATCGTTAGCATGAAGATATTTGTCAAAAAAAGAATTCCAATTATCCACCAGAGGCATTGACATCCATCTCCTCAAAAGTATTCTCCCTAGCCACTAATATGTCATGGTCAGTGCAAATATCATGCACCTCTGGCATACAATTCTTAAGACTAGAATCACCAATCCAGTGATCTTTCCAAAAGCTAATTTTCTTCCCGTCCCCCTTATAAAATCTCCTGTTTTAGTATAGTATTTTCTGATCTTTAGGAGGTTTGACCAGATAGGGGAGTCAGTATATCTGGCTTTAATAGTAGAGATGGAAGAATCCCTCACATATCTTTTTCTCACAATATCATGCCAAATATCAGTACCATTCTCCAATTTCCACCACCATTTACAAAGTAAACTGACATTTAAAAAGTTCAAGTTCTGAATGCCCAAACCCCCTTTCTTTTTTGGTCTAGTTACTTCATCCCATTTAACCAAGTGATATCGTTTCTTATCTTGGCCACCATTCCAAAGGAAGCTTCTCTTAATCTTCTCAATTTTACCAATCACAGTTTTAGGAAGTTTAAACATAAACATAGTGTATATGGGAATACTAAAGAGACAAGCATTAATGAGGATAAGTCTGCTCCCTAGAGAGAAAAATTTCCCTTTCCAGGCACTAAGTCTTTTACGAACTTTTTCTACCACATTATCCTAGTCTCTAACCAGGATTCTTTTCTGGCTGGCAGGGACCCCAAGATAACAAACAGGACATGTACCAACCGGGCACGTAAACATTTCAACATATTTTTGCTCTTTATCAATGTCCCTATTTATGAAAATCACCTCACTTTTATGGAGATTGATTTTAAGACCAGATAACTATTGATAAAGAGCTAACAGCAGTTTTGTGTTCTTGACATAATCCTCATCATCTTGTAAACAAACGATAGTGTCATCCACATACTGCAAGATGGCAACTCCCATAGGTATAAGACCAGCCACCAAGCCTTTAACTAGACCGTTAGCCTGAGCCCTATGAACCATCCTAGTGAAGCAATCCACTGCGATATTAAGCAAGTAGGGAGATAAAGGATCCCCTTGTCTAACCCCTTTACAGCTAGCAAAATAATCCTCTTTAGAATCATTCAACTTCACACTAAGAGTACCATTAGTCAAAACTGCTCTAATCCACCCACACCAAATAGGGCAAAATCCCCTCCAATTTAAGCAGGACAGCAGAAATTCCCAATCAACCTTATCGTAGGCTTTCTCAAAGTCCAGCTTAAGAATGATCCTAGTTTTTTTACTCTTCTTGGTATTGTGAAGGATCTCATAAAGCACCAGGACCCCATCCATAATATTCCTTCCTAGGATAAAAGCATTTTGAGGCTTACGATAATTTTATCCATCACACTATTCATTCTTATCGCCAAGGTTTTTTAATCAGCTTGTAAATACTGTTTAGGAGGCAAATCGGTCTAAACATCTTTAGCGAATCAGCATTATTCGCTTTAGGTAATAAAATGATATTACCATAGTTGATCCTCTGAATTTGAAGAGTACCCTCTTCAAACATCATGAAGATCCCTAAAATTTCTAGTTTCACAATCCCCTAGCAGTTTTGAAGAAATTTATTGGGATCTCGTCTAGACCAGGGGCCTTATTCTTTCCCATACCAATAAAGCTTCTTTTATCTCTTTCTCCGAAAATGGTCTACTAAGCCATTCATTATTTTCTTCCGCAACATTCTTGGGATGTTCCCACAATCTTTGATCCAGCCTGAACCCACGGTTAGAGTTATTGCCAAAAAGCTCTTTATAAAAGCTAGTAGCATGGCTAATAAGTCTTTTTTTCATCAACAATAATCTCTCCTTCCTTATTAAGGTGGGTTATCAATTTTTTCTCCTTTTTCCATTGGCCATCATATGATAAAATTTAGTATTATTATCTCCATGAAACAGCCATCTGGCTTGAGACTTTTGATGCCATATTTTCTCTTCTTCCTCTAACATTTTATTAAGAACAGATGTGAGCTCAACTCTCTGTTCATGATTTTCTATGATCATAGACCCATTAGCTTCTTTATCTTCTAGCTCACTTAATTTCTTTTGGACACTCTGTCTTTTCATTTTGTTATGCCCATGAGTATTTGCACCCCAGCCTTTCAAATATTTTTTGAGTCTCTTGCATTTCAACATAAAGACACCAACTGCATCCATGTTCTTAACTTCAATTTTCCAAATATTTCAACTTTTTCAAAAAATTCAGGCTCTTTTAGCCAAGACATTTGAAACCTAAAATCACTAGATTTTCTGAAAGAACCATGACCATCATTAACAATGATAGGATTATGGTCAGACAAAATTCTAGGAAGCTTGTGAATCGCTGTTAAAGGACAAATATTTTTCCACTCACCATTAATAAAGATTCTATCCAATTTCTCCAAAGAAGAGTTCAATTGATTGTTAGACCAAGTAAATTGGTCACCAATACAATTAATCTCCTTCAGGGCATACCTATTGATGATATAATTGAAAAGTTGAGATACTCTACAATTTCTCTAAGGCTTATTTTTATCAGCAGCCCCTCTAAGAATGTTAAAGTCCCCACCCAGAAGAAGAGAAACAGAAATGGAAGAACAAACAACAGCTAATTCCTCAAGAAACTCTTCTTTGTAAGCCTCATAGGGAGGGCCATAAGCAACCACCAACATCCAAGAACAACGTAATTTTTTGTCCCACAAACATAAGACAATCATATATTTAGAAATCCTGCTAGAAGTGATATCAAATCTCTCACTTTTCAGGCCAACCAAAATTCCTCCAGATTTTTCATTGGAAGGAGAATAAGACCAGAAAAACTGATTATTAGAGTCGATTTTCCTAAAAAAAGCATCATTATAACTCTACTTTTTAGTTTCTAATAATCCAAGAAAATCCAAATTAAACTCACATATCATGTGTCTCAAGATAGTGATAATGCCCTTCTTATTAAGACCTCTACAATTCCAGAACATACCCTTCATGTAATATTCTTGTTTTTTGATCTCCCCCAAGTCAAAATAGTAGATCTCGCACCTATTGACTAGGCAAGACGTTCAGCTAGACCTCTAAGTTGTGGGGACATAATTTTTTTTCTTTTTTCTATCTTTTTTACTGATGACTGGACTGAAGCTATCCTCGTCTGAGGAATGTCCATCGTGCCAATCCAACAGAGCCACATCATCTTGAACTACTTGATTAACTACTTGATTTTTGTACCTGTCATTTTGTTCAATATTTTCTTATGAAGGGTATATCTAGCATTCTCAAGTTCTTTTATCAAATCAATTCTATCCATTTCAGCATCTTGAATAATCACTCCCCATCTTAGCAGCAATAGACATAATCTTACAATTATCTAAAGCAACAAAGGAATTTTTACGGGTGATAGTATTGTTATTACCTTCGAGGTTCCTTTTTTCTGCATGAGGATAGCCTTGGCAGTAATTTGCAAGGAGAAATTTTGAATTCTAGAGCTCCTTCTTAGCTGTTCCTGATTGATTTTCTGACTTTCCACCGCTTTCTTTTTATCAGCAAACTTAGGTTTGTTTTTGCTTGCTGTGCCACATTCATCTTCTTTAGGAAGTGAAGATTCCACTTCTGTTAACTCTTCCAGAGTAACATTAGATCCTTTTGAAAAGAAAGAGCCATATTCATTGATTTTGTTGGTCTTTAGAATATCTTGCACATTCTCACATCTAACCAACTAAATGCCTTGCCATTTTCTTTGAAACTGAGAATCTTTAGAAGATTGACCATGTCCAACCATTTCTTGTTTAGACAATTCCAAGCATCTCTGAATTTTCTCTTCTTCACAATCGCTTAATGATTCTTGAGTCATCTAGTTGAATATCATAGTTAGCTTCCTCGGCCTGATATTTCCATTTGCCTTTTTCAACTGCTCTCCCTTCATTATCACCACATCTTTGTAACTTCTCTATTTGTTTCCCTTTTTCTTTCGACTGATTCTGTTATGAAGATTGCAACCTATCAAGCACAGAATTCTGATTAAACATTCTAGTTCCATCCTTCATCCCTCTCATCTTTTTCAATGGACCTTGTTGATCAGAGTCTTGAACCTCAATAGAAATGTCACCATTTTTCCTATTTTCATTGACAATCCCCTTCTCAACTTCAAATATAAAGTCATAAAGAAACTTCCCAATGGCGCCCTCAGCTACCTTTAGGATCTTGTCAATATCCCTACAAGCTATCTTGGCTCTAACAAACTCCGACTTGGTTAAGCTTGCTTTGTTAATTTCTAAGGTTATCCCCACTAAGCCACCAACCGAATAGATCACTTCCTCTGATTGTTTATTCAAAGGAATGTTTCTGATCTTAACTCACACTTCTTGAAGCTCACCTTTTGCCCAATTTCATCTTCATACATGGAGACTTTCAAAGTGGCATTCACCAATCTCATATTCATTTCCTTGAACTTAGCCAATTCATCCACTCTTTTTGCATTAGGAAGTCGCATGAAGTATTGTTTTTTTACCCACTTGTCTAGCTGTGCATCTCCAAGCCGACCCAAAAATAGTACTGAAATCAGTTTCGATCTCACTAGCAGTGGCTATGCCTCTCACAATAGTAATCACAGCCGTGCAAGCTTGTTCCCTATAATTAACTTCAGATGGAACATCATCAATGAAATGAAAGCCTTGTCCTTCACCAGCAAAACCACATAATCTAGGACTGTAATCAGTTGGTTTCTTTTCTAGACATCTTTTGGATATATGTCCAGGTAATCCACATCTCACACAAGACACCGTACCGCTACAATCAGCTGCCACATGCCCCATCCGGTTACATCTATAACACGGACCAGGAATCCTCTCAACCGTTGGGCCTATAGGATTATTTGTCATCTCTTTCTGACCAGCATTCATCGAAGAATCAATGCCTCCTTGAGTAATCCATGGTTGCCAATTCTTTCCCCCATCTCTGAAAGAATCTTCCACCGATTATCTCCCTCTTTGATACCAACCTCACCATCTTCCATAATAGCAACCTCCATGCTTTCACTCCCTTTTTCCTGCATCTGACGATCTCGACCAGATTCAGGGAGGGTTGAGCCGATTCATTAGGGTCCTTGATTCCCCTCTCTGGAGAACCTCCTTTAGCACAAACCCAACAGAACCGACCCCTCTCACCACCTCGGCCCTGACGACCGCTGACTCCCCATCTGCCGTGCCCCCGACCTCCACCTCTACGCTCTCCGCCTCCCCCACATACTGTAGGGGACGGATCGGAGAGCCTCTGCGTACGATATGGAACCAAAAGGAGTAGGAACCCTAGATCTGGAAGGGGAGTTGGACGAGAGGAAACGCACTGACGAAGTCGCTGAGTAATCCCAAATGTGACTGAAAAATCTTCGGAACAGCCAGCAGCTCACATGCACTCTTATAAACCCATTACCACCCTTAGGCACAACGCGTCGCAGCGACCGTGTGAGTGTCTTCTCACTGTATGTCTATTGCATCTGATAGCATGGTTGATACTTTTAGTGGATAAATAATTTTGTTACCACGAATATCATGGTGGATAATTTTAATGGATGACATGAATTTGTTACAATAAATGGCATGACGGATAATTTTAGTGAAGCGAATAAAATAGATTTTTTACGATGTATGGTAAGATGGATAATTTCACTTAAGTGTGACACAAACCACCAACAACCACGGTAAACTTTTTAGTAGTAGAGATTTTACTATGCATGGTACCTTCCATTTTATTGGCTACCAGGCACAAGTGGTATTTTTTTTCCTCGTTCTCTGTCCTCTCCCACACCACAATGGCACCCAAGATCCCTTTGCCGCTCGTGCGGTCGTGCCCGCAAGCTTCGAATGCCGCTCCACCCCATGGGCCTTCCCTCATGCTCGTGGGTCACAGGCCGCCACTTGGACCTCACGATCCCAAAGCGCTGTTGACCCTCGGGCCTCTCCCTCTTTGTATGTGCGACATCGCCGACCTCATGACCTGTTTCCTAGACCAACCCCTTGCTCCCTGGCCCTGAGTGCACCACTGTCGAGCCAGCGGACCACCATCCCTCGGGTCTCTCCCTTAGAGCATGTACAATGGTATACATTAGCTATTTATAAGCAGTCTCTAAAGGTTGCCATGTAGGACATTCATGTGATGATGTGGAGAAGAGAGAGCATGTATAGATATTTGAGCCGTCTTTAACACTGCTATAGAACTGGACATTACTACCGGCCCATCACTACCGGTTGGATATCAACCCGTAGTGATGGTTGCATCACTACCGGTTCAACGGTTACAAGGGCATCCAAGGCCAGGGCTGGGTTGGAGAGGGTTGTTTTACGACTGGTTGTAGCCACAAACCGGTAGTGAATCTTTCACTACCGGTTTGTAATACAAACCGGTAGACGATGATTGGGGTTCCAACCGGTTGGTTATACCAACCGGTAGTAGATCACTTGGGACTCCCCGCCCAGCGATTTAAACTGTAGTCTTCCTCCGGTTGGTATCACCAACCGGTAGTAGATCACTGGGGTCTCCAGTCTCCTTGCCCGCGATTTAAACAGTCGTCTTCCTCTCAGAGCTGTTGCCCATGAACAGAGAAGGGAGGGAGGTGCTGCTCGTGGCGATTTTTGAAATTTGAGGGGAGGTGCTACCCAAATTTTTCGAAATTTAGTGATTTTACTTCAATCCAAGTGCTTGAAGGTTAGTAACATCAACCTCACTTCATATAGCATTAGATGTATACCTCTTTGCTTTAGATTTGGAGGAAATGTGGTTTTTTCCATGATTCATGAAAGCTTTTGAATCTAGATCCAATCCAAGTGCTGCCCGTGGTGATTTTTGAAATTTGAGGGGAGGTGCTGCCCAAATTTTTCAATTTTTTAAAATTTGGTGATTTTACTCCAATCCAAGTGCTTAAAGATTAGTAACATCATCCTCACTTCATATAGTTAGCTCACCTCATTTTTAAAGTAGATTGTTAAAAACTTGTTATGTATGTTTGGAGTTTACCTAGATTAAATTTGGAATTGGAGTTCACATGATCGATGAAGGATTTTGAATCTAGAGCTAGCTCGATCATTTTTGGAAGTAAATTGCAAATAATTAAAAATTTGGTGATTTTGCTCCAATCTAGAGCTAGCTCGATCATAATTTAATTGATTAATTTATGTGCATGGTGAATAGCCTAGGAAAGGGCTAGAGTCCAATCTAGCAATAATTTATGTACAAGGTAGATTAATGTAGGTTTTGAGATTCTAAAAATTGATAAATCATTATGTGAAAATTAGTTAAAAATTAGCTTGCTACATTCTATTGTAGATGGATCGGTAATGGATGTACAACACGGACCGATGCTCGAAGGACTACATTGAGGGTGTGCAAGATTTTATCAGTGCGGCCGTTGCGTACAAGCCGTCAAGTTTTATATGTTGTCCATGCCTGGACTGCAGGAATGAGAAGAAGTATTCAAATTCAAGACCCCTTCACAGCCATTTGCTCCAAAGAGGTTTCATGCCTATCTATATCTATTGGACCAAGCACGGTGAAGAAGGGATTATACAGGAAGACGATGAAGAAGAAGAGGGAGACAGCGTAAACCTAGACGCAGCCCAATACGGTTCAATGGCAGATACATTGGGGGAGTTTGATGGGGATGATTTAGATTAGATGCTGCGTAATGGTGAGGGAGATTACATCGAAGAAAGACAATTCCAAAAGTTCCAACGCCTATTAAAGGACCACAGAACACTCTTGTACCCAGACTGCGAGCAGGGCCACAAAAAGTTGCGTACCACACTTGACTTGATGCAATGGAAAACGACAAATGGTTTGTCCGATAAGGGATTCGACGAGTTGCTATGTCTCATTAAGAGGTTGCTTCCAAAGGATAACACACTGCCCGAAAGTACTTACGAAGCCAAGCAAGTTGTCTGTTCTCTGGGATTGGAAGTACAGAAAATACATGCATGCCCTAATGACTGTATCCTTTATCGTAGGGGGTACGAGGATTTGGATGCTTGTCCAGTGTGCCAAGCATCACGTTATAAGATCAAGCGTGATGACCCAGGGGCGGTAGAGGGGGAGCCCAAGAAGAAGAGACCCCCCGCTAAGGTGGTGTGGTATTTCCCTATAATCGCCCGGTTGAAACGTTTGTTTGCGAACAAAGCGCATGCCCAAATGTTGCGTTGGCACAAAGAAGCGCGTAAGGATGACGGAATGCTAAGACACCCTGCTGATGGCTCGCAATGGAGGAAGGTCGATAGAACATTCCCTGACTTTGCAGAGGAGGTGAGGAACATAAGGTTTGGCTTGAGTACGGATGGGATGAATCCTTTCGGTGAGATGAGCAGCAGTCATAACACTTGGCCTGTGACTCTATGTATCTACAACCTTCCTCCATGGTTGTGCATGAAGCGGAAGTACATTATGATGCTGTTGCTTATCCAAGGCCCCAAGCAACCTGAAAACGACATTGATGTGTACCTTAAACCATTGGTAGAAGATTTACTAACAATGTGGAACGATGGTGTACGGGTATGGGATGAATACAAATGAGAACACTTCACCCTACGCGCCATGTTATTTGTAACCATCAATGATCGGCTGACTTGGCAACCTAGCGAGCCCGACTATCAAAGGATATAAAGCCCGCATCCAAATGCTTAGATGATCTCGACAAAGATGTACCGAAAAAGCGCGGAAGGTTGTGTACATGGGCCACCGTAGGTTTCTTCATACAAATCATCCGTTACGGAAGAAAGATAAGAATTTTAACGGGAGACCAGACCATCGTTGTGGAAAACATGGGCCCTGGGTATCCGAAGATATACTACAGGACGTACCACCTCCTTGGGCCGAGTCGATTGGGCCTTCCAGAAGGCAGGCTTGGAGGACGGTGCGACCTGGCATGATCTACAAGGAAACGGATTTGTTTCCTACTCGAATACATGGATATAGCTGTAGCTGAATCGGTTATATCTGCATCTTCCATATGCGGATTAGGGATTCTATCTGTAACCCGACCCCCTGCACTATATAAAGGGGGTCCGGGGCCCCTAGTTCGGCATCCAATCCCACATCTTACAATCATTATCATCATCTACCATAATACAATCCACGAGCACAGGAGTAGGGTATTACCTCCCCCCGAGGGCCCGAACCTGTATAAATTTGGCTCCCTGTGCTACCATCGTAGTTTTGATCTTTTGCATCGCCCCAGAAAATACATTGCCGACGCAAATCGTCGACAGTTGGCGCGCCAGGTAGGGGCTAGCGTCACGATCAACTACGTCGACTTCGATGGCTTCCATTGGCGGATTCGTCTTCACCTACACTCCTGACCAAGGCTTCATCTTCAGAGATCTCGGCTTCATCGCCGGCGACTTTGGAGAGCCGGTTGTGAGTTTAACCGTTCGTCCACGACACGGGAGATGGTACGAGACTCCGACCGAGCCTCACCACTTTGGGATCTCTTCTCTGGATTCCGATCATGAGGAGATCCGATCTGATAATGATGATTCCGACTAGCCAACCGCTGGGTTTCCCTTCGGTTACGGTCGGGATCCACCGCTTCTCTCTTCGTCAGCTCCTCATGTTGACGAAGCATCGAGTGGCGATCCGACTCCTGGCCAGGATCGTTCTCGAGATCGGTCGGGGTTACAATCCTCGCCGTGGTCCGTCCGCTCGGACTTGAAAACTCAGCCGCTGTATTCCATCGGATAACATGTCGGCTTTTCCAATCCGGGCAAAGGAGCGAGACACGACACATACACACTTGGGCGAGCTTTCTGAGTCAAGACTCGGGGACAACTCAAGCCAGGCCAAATTCCCGAGTGGCTATACCATTCGGATCGGTCAATTCGGTGAAAGTTTCAGCAGATTCGATTCGCGAAACTCGGTCGGATCCTCGTGACCAGAGATCTCTGACGTGAGGTGAGAGTTATAATCACTCTCATCGATGAGCCAACGAATCAGGACCGGTTGAGCCTTTCCTTCTCGGAATCCGAGTCGGAAGAGAGCGTCAATAGGTTCCCCGATTTCCGCGGCGTCTACATGCTGGACGGCCAAACCTCTGGATCGGCCCGGCACCCTACAGGGGAGGCAGGAGCCGAACCAAACCGCCAAGGCGGAGAAGACTTGCGCGACCAATTACGCGGTCGTGCGATGGAAGTCCGGGAGGAACTGATTCAAGTCCGTATGGGAGATCACTCGGTTTTCCATACGCCACAGCAGAACATCCTCGCTTGTAAGACCCTCCTGGACAATGTTGGCCCTTTGATTGGAGAGAACAACCCCGCAACGCCGATCATGAAACAAATCAAGGCCATGATAACGGCAGCGGCTGTCCAAAGCACTCGGGACCAACCGGCCAACTCGGCCAGGAGCCAGACTATTATGAGTAGTACTCGGCGCAGTCGGCACACACGATGTCGCGGGCAAGACGCCCGCCGGAGTGTGAGCCGTGACCTCCGCCTCGACATCGAAGCCCAGCGCAGGGATCGAGACGGAGATCGGCGCCGTACCCCACCGCGCCGGAATCTCCCCCGACGATCTTCTTCCCTCGGGGAGGCTTAATCGACGGGATCAAGGCATTCACTCCCCGACTCCGACAGGTAAACTGGCCTGAGGGGTTCAACCCTAAAGGCATTGTGAAATTTGATGGAGAACGGGACCCCGAGGCTTGGTTGCAGATTTATTCTTTGGCGATCAAGGCCGCGGGTGGAGGATACGACGTGATGGCAAATTATTTGCCCGTCATGTCAACCCCTCCGGCTCAGAACTGGCTCGCGGACCTTCCAGAGAACTCGATCGATTCCTGGGGAGAGCTCTGCGACCAGTTCGTTGCCAATTTCCAGGGCACTTACGAAAAGCCTAGGACCCAGTGGGACCTTTATAAGACTCATCAGAAAAAAGATGAGTCGTTAAGAGATTTCATCCGGCGTTTCACCAAGAAGAAGAACACAATCCGGGAGATCTCAGAGGCGGTCGTCGTCGCAGCCTTCAGAAAGGAGTTCGCGACCCCGATCTAATCAAGAAGATGTCTCGGAAGCCTCCGACTACCGTCAAGGAGATGTTCGCCTTGGCGGATCGATATGCTACCGTCTCAGATGCTCTCGCCGAGTGTCAAGAGGATCACCCAGGTAAGCACGAAAGCAAGAAGGATAGGCCCGAGTCGTCCTCCAAGAAGGACAAGAAGCGCAAGGGTGAGGAGATGGTAGCGGTCGCAGATCAGGGACGGCTAAGGCCGCCTCGACCCGCCGACTACAATAAAGTCATGGAGGCGCCGTGTCCTTTCCATCCAAACAGGAAGCATGCGGCCAAAAACTGCAACATCTTGAAGAAGTTCGCTGAGAATCACAACAGCGACACTCCAAAAGATGCCAAGCAAGATGAAAAGCGCGACCCTCCTGAGGGCGACGCCTACCAAGAAACTGAGCGAGAGCTCAACTACATATTTGGGGGATCGGATGCATATGAGTCCAAGCGTAAGCAAAAACTTGCCGATCGGGAAATCAATGTAGCTATTCTGGTGACCCCCAGGTATCTCCGGTGGTCTGAAATTCCGATCATATTTGATCGCTCAGATCACCCAGATCACGTCCCTTGCCTAGGAAGATATCCACTCATCCTGGATCCTGTGGTACAGGGTGTCCGACTGCGCAAGGTCCTGGTTGATGGCAAGCGTGGATTGAATATCCTTTTCGCTAGGACTCTGGGCGAGATGCAGATCCGAATGGCGCTCCAGCAGACAGACGCGCCGTTTCACGGTATAATTCCGGGAACGTCGTAGGTGCCAATAGGGAAAATCACTCTCCCTGTCACCTTTGGCACTCGGGATAATTACCGGACGGAGAACCTCAACTCTGAGGTGGCCGATTTCGAGACTGCGTATCACGCGATCTTGGGAAGGCCGAGCTTGGCCAAGTTCATGGCTGTCCCACACTATACCTACCTGGTTATGAAGATGCCAGGTCCGCGGGCGTAATCACGGTCCGTGGAGACGTCAAGTTTTCCCACCTCCTCGATAGGGAAAATTGTGACTTCGCCCAGTCTATCGAGGCGACAGCTAAGTTGAACAAGATCCGACAGGCGGCCACCACCCTCCGCGACGAAGACGAACTACCAAACAAGAAACCATCAAAGTCGGGCATCAAGCCTGACGAAGATGTCAAGCATATTTCGCTTGACCCGTCCGATGCAACCAAAACGGCTCTAATCGGGACAGGGCTCGACTCGAAATTAGAGGATACGCTCGTCACCTTCCTCCGAGAGAACCAGAGCATCTTCGCTTGGAAACCATCTGACATGCCAGGCGTCCCGAGGGAGGTGATCGAGCACTCTCTTAACGTTCACGACAAGGCCAATCCGGTTAAGCAGCGGCTGCGCCGATTTGCGCAAGATCGGAAGGAAGACATCAAGACGGAGATCACCAAACTTTTAGCCGCCGGCTTTATAAGGGAGGTACTCCACCCGATCGGGTTTGGCGAATCCAGACTTGTGCAAAAGAAGAATGGGACTTGGCGCATGTGTGTCGATTACACCGACTTAAATAAAGCATGCCCCAATGATCCATTTGGACTTTCTCGCATCGACCAAGTGGTTGACTCCACCGCCGGTTGCGAGCTCCTGAGCTTTCTGGATGCATACTCGGGTTATCACCAGATTAGCTTAAAGGAAGAAGGCTGTATCAAAACTTCGTTCATCACTCCATTTGGGGCCTTCTGTTACGTCACAATGCCCTTCGGACTGAAGAACGCCGGCGCAACATACCAGCGTTGCATTCAGCGATGCTTCCACAACCATCTTGGGTGCAATGTGGAGGCATATGTTGATGATGTCGTCGTCAAGTCTCGGGTAACCTTTGATTTGGTCATTGACATATCGGAGACATTCGAGAGCCTGTCGGCGTACCACATGAAGTTGAACCCGGAGAAGTGTGTCTTCGGGGTCCCTTCGAGGAAGCTTCTCGGATTCGTGGTGTCTCACCGTGGGATCGAGGCTAACCCGGAAAAGATCAAGGCCATCATGGAGATGGCACCCCAACGTGCCTAAGGGACGTCCAGCGTCTTAGTGGGTGCATGGTTGCACTCGGTCGCTTCATATCGCGGCTCGGCGAGCGTGGATTGGCCTTCTTTAAGCATTGAAGAAGCAACGCGACAAGTTTGTCTGGACACCCGAGGCACAGAAGGCCTTTGAGGATCTCAAACTGTTCCTCACCTCACCACCTGTCTTGGCATCCCCCCTGCCACAGGAACCGCTTCTACTATACATTGCGGCCACCACTCATATAGTGAGCGCTGCGGTGGTAGTGGAACGGGAAGAAGAAGGACGCGTTTACAAGGCACAACGCCCAGTCTACTTCGTCAACGAAGTATGGGCGAGACCAAGATACGCTATCCACAGGTGCAGAAGCTTCTGTATGTGATCCTTATCGCCTTCCGGAAGCTGAAGCACTACTTTCAAGAACATCCAATTTCGGTGGTCACCTCCTTCCCTATTGGAGAAATTCTCCATAATCGGGAAGCCACTGGGAGGATCGCAAAGTGGTCGGTGGAACTCGGAGCTTTCGAGCTCTCGTTTAAGCCACGCAGTGCCATTAAGTCACAAACACTGGCCGACTTTGTCGCCGAGTGGACGGAGATGCAGACTCCCCCAGCAGCCGAAGAGGTCGAGTATTGGAACATGTACTTCGACGGATCTCTCCGACGGCAGGGCGCGGGGGCTGACATCGTTCTCATATCACCCGGAGGCGAGCGACTCAAGTACGTCCTCCAGATCTATTTTCCAGCCTCAAACAACGCAGCCGAGTACGAGGTGCTCATCCACGGTCTCCGTATTGCCATATCGCTCGGCATCCGATGATTGGTGGTTCGCAGAGACTCCCAGCTTGTGGTGAGCCAAGTGCAGAAGGACTGGTCTTGTGTCAACGACAACATGACCGCCTATTGTCAGGAAGTCAGGAAGTTGGAAGACAAGTTTGACGGGTTAGAGCTCATACATGTCCTGCGTCAAAACAATGAGGCGGCGGATGAACTCGCAAACCTGCGCTCCAGTCGGGCGCCAGTTCCAGCTGGGATCTTCATCCAGGAGCTCCATGCCCCCTCCATCACTCCGCAAGAGCAGCTACCCCAACCAGACGAGCAGCAATCCGAGATAGAGGTGCTTGCCCTTGACTCGGATTAGACGAAGCCTTACCTGGAATACCTGCAAGAAGAAAAGCTTCCCGATGATCGGGGGGCTGCTGAGCAAATCCAACGTCGGAGTCGCAACTATGTGGTGCATGAAGGGACCTTGTATCGACGAAGCGTCTCTAGCATACTTCAAAAGCACATATCTGAGTCTGAAGGACGCGCCTTGCTGCGCGAAATTCACTCAGGCATGTGCGGACATCATGCTGCATCAGCTACGCTGGTTGGAAAAGCCATCCGACAAGGATTTTACTGGCCAACCGCGGTCTCTGACTCAAAGGAGATCGTCCGCAAGTGTAAAGGTTGTCAGTTCTTCACCCGGCAGATTCATGTGTCGGCTTAGGAACTTCAGACGATTCCCATCACCTGGCTGTTCGCTGTCTGGGGGCTCGACATTGTCGGACCCTTCAAGAAAGCACCCGGTGGATTTGAACACATCTTCGTCGCCATTGATAAGTTCACCAAATGGATTGAAGCCAAGCCCATGACCAAGATTACGGGGGCCAAAGCCACCGAGTTCTTCTAGGAGATCATCGGTCGGTTTGGCATACCATCTCGGATCATCACGGAGAACGGTTCTCAGTTCAAAAGTGACGAGTTTCAAAGTTGGTGCGAGGATGTGGGCATAAATATTTGCTTTGTTTCGGTGGCACACCCACGAAGCAATGGGCAGGTCGAGCGCGCGAATGGCATGCTTCTACAAGGTGTCAGGGCACGCATCTTCGATCGACTCAAACCCTATGCGGCGAAATGGATGAAGGAATTGCCTGCCATCCTCTGGGGGCTTCGTACGAGCCCCAGTCGAGCTACGGGGAAGTCACCCTTTTTCCTCGTATATGGGTCCGAGGCGGTCCTTCCCACGGAGCTACAGTTTGGATCGCCCCGAGTTCAGAGGTTCAACGAAAACGAGTCAGAGGCCAGTCGGATTGACGATCTCGACCGATTGGAGGAAGCTCGGGACGCTGCCACAATTCGGTCAGCTAAGTACCTCTAGGGTTTGCGTCGTTATCATGATCGTAATGTGCGAGATCGAGCCTTCTCGGTTGGAGATCTGGTCCTCCGGATTAGTCAATCGGGTGGCCATAAACTTTCTCCACAATGGGAAGGACCGTACATCGTCGACTCTATGACATGCCCGGGGGCTTACCGATTAAGGCGAGAAGACGGCCCTCTCCTGGATAACTCATGGAACATCGAGCAATTGCGTCGGTTCTATACCTGACGGCTATTGTAACCCCTGATCACAAATGAATAAAGATAAGTTTTCACTCACATTGTCTTTTATGCTCGCACAATTCAGTTTCTGACTTGCTACTTATTTGCGTTTCAATTAAGTAGTAAGTCGGGGGCTACACCTAATTAGGTGCGCAATCGCGCACCTAATCTCCTATCTAAATTTGACTTGCTCCCTAATCAGATCTTGATTAGCCAGTAAGTCGGGGGCTACACGTAATTAGGTGCGCATCTGCGTACCCTTTCTCCTTTATTGAGTCTGACTTACTCATTGGTCAGAATCCGACTGGTTTGTAAGTTGGGGGGTCATACCTGATTAGGGGCAGTCTCCGCCACTACATTTATTCCTAAAACATAATTGACTTTTTTCGGTTCGAGCTAACGATGAGCCTAAGCGTCAGTCGTCCTGAGTAACGAAACTCCTGCTTTCTAACAACATTCATGCTTCCGGGTCGCGTTATCGGAGATAGAGCTCTGTGCCAACTCCTAATACTAAGGAACTTGATGCGCTGGACAGAGTGCTTAGCGAAAGGGACCTAGCTCGCTTGGGCGAAGCGTACTACTCGGGTCGTAAAAAATCGATTAACTTGCACTAAAAAAAAGAGAAGGAAGAGAGAAGGAAGCATCGCACATTCAGAATAAGCAATTTTATTTCTTGAAGGCCCACGAGCCGTTTACAGGATGTGGCGGCAGGTGTAGGCCTGCGCCCTGATGATCAGATCCGTCACCCCGGCGAGGTCCGGGGTGGCGTCGAGCAGAGCCTCGGCGATGGTGGCGTCGCGGGCGCGGGAGCGGACCAGGGCCTCCACGATTACGTCGGTCACCTCGGCAAGGGCTAGGACGACTTCCACCAGGACCGTGACGGAGGCGACATCGCGGGCGCGGGCCTCCTCCTCGGCCATCTCGGTGAGAGTAAGGTCGAAATCCGCCCAGAGCTCTGCCAACTCTTCATCGGCCATTGGAGCAGGAGGAGGCGGCGGGATTCAGGAAGAAGCTTGGTGAGGAGCGGCCGCTACGCCGGCCTCCCTTTATAGCCGAACTTGGGGAAGTCGAATCGGTTTCGGGGAGTGATAGCGTCGGGAAGCAGCCCCGATGAAAACAGCCCCCGGGAATTGATGTGAAGGTCTCTAGGGGCACGGCGCTGCATTCAGAGCGACACTTGGGCTTCCGGCGAAGTGATGCTGGGATGACTTGTGGCAGCAGGAGATAAGCACACGTTTCCCGAAGAACCGCGGGCGACGCTTCGGCTTCCCGCTGGGCGGAAAGGCACGAAGCCTTGGTTTCACTGTTGCAATATTCGGGCCTGGACTTAGGTTCCAGAAGACACGCTCCTTGTGGGCCGTAAGTTGTACGTTGCTCACATGCGAGTGTTGATTGGACCGAACCTAGTTGGAAAAAAAAGGCGCGCCCCTGGCTGGGCCTTATGCCAGTTATCGATTCTTCGATGACTGGGTGCTTCTTGGGTAAAAATTAATCCAGCTCTTGGCGTACCCCTTGGGGTCAATGGCTGGTCCGATTTTATAATCGGATTAGGTGTTAAAGAGTTACCTCTTTAGTTGGGTCTCAGTGGCATATCTCCGGATCGTTTGTCGCCAAGACAAACACCACTAGGAGGACCTTAACTTGGAGGCGGGCGTATTCCTCTGGGGATCACTAGCTTGTGTTCGCATTAGACGGATCAAGGCGCCTGAACACCCTACAAAGGTTGTGGCATATCCCATGCTAGATCGAATGTCAAGCTCTGCAAGCTAGACTTGAATGCCATAAGTTGTAACAGGGAGGATAACGCTGGGTGGCACTGCACACTCGGCAAAGTCCATTCTTCTGGTATGCCTATCAGTGGGGCCATTAGCCAGTATTCCGATCCGTCGGGCTGGGTGCCAGACATCTTTAACAGACTTGAGAATTTTTCTCGAGTTCTTTGCAACTGTGTTATTTGATCAGCAGGTTACTCGGCGAGCAGATTCTATCAGCCAGACGAAGAGTGACGTCACTCGGGTAAACATCTGAAGGATTGCGAGCCGAACCCCGAATCAAGACAACCTTGTCCCGAAGCACTCGGGGGCTACTGTGGAAAACATGGGCCCTGGGTATCCGAAGATATACTACAGGACGTACCACCTCCTTGGGCCGAGTCGATTGGGCCTTCCAGAAGGCAGGCTTGGAGGACGGTGTGACCTGGCATGATCTACAAGAAAACGGATTCGTTTTCTACTCGAATACATGGATATAGGTGTAGCTGAATCGGTTATATCTGTATCTTCCATATGCGGATTAGGGATTCTATCTGTAACCCGACCCCCTGCACTATATAAAGGGGGTCCGGGGCCCCTAGTTCGGCATCCAATCCCACATCTTACAATCATCATCATCATCTACCATAATACAATCCACGAGCACAGGAGTAGGGTATAACCTCCCCCCGAGGGCCCGAAGCTGTATAAATTCGGCTCCCTATGCTACCATCGTAGATGTGATCTTTCGCATCGCCCCCTAAAATACATTGCCGACGCAAATCGTCGACAGTTGGCGCGCCAGGTAGGGGCTAGCATCACGATCAACTACGTCGACTTCGATGGCTTCCATTGGCGGATTCGTCTTCACCACGCTCTGGCCAAGGCTTCATCTTCGAGATCTCGGCTTCATCGCGGCGACTTTGGAGAGCTTCGGCCAGCGAGAGCGAACGTCGTTCGTCCGCATTTACAGAAAGATGGTACGCGACTCCGACCGAGTCTCACCACTTTGGAATCTCTTCCCTGGATTCCAATCCTGAGGAGATCCGATCTGATAATGATGATTCCGACTGGCCAACCGCCGGGTTTTTCTTCGGTTACGGTCGGGATCCACCGCTTCTTTCTTCGCCAGCTCCTCATGTTGAAGCATCGAGTGGCGATCCGACTCGCCAGATCGTTCTCGATCCATCGGGGTTACAATTCTCGCCGTGGTCCGCCTGCTCGGACTTGAAAACTTCGGCACCAGATTCCATCGGATAACATGCCGGCTTTTCCAATCCGGGCAAAGGAGCGGGACACGACACATACACACTGGGGCGAGCTTTCTGAGTCAAGACTCGGGGACAACTCAAGCCAGGCCAAATTCCCGAGTGGCTATACCATTTGGACTGGTCAATTCGGCTGAAAGTTTCCAGCAGATTCGTTCTGCCGAAACTCAGTCGAATCCCCTGGTGACCAGAGATCCTGCACGTGAGGTGGGAGTTATAATCACTCTCATCGACGAGCCAACGAATCAGGACCGGTTGAGCCTTTCCTTCTTGGAATCCGAGTCGGAAGAGAGCGTCAATAGGTTCCTCGATTTTCGCGACGTCTACATGCTGGATGACGTCGTCCAAAGCGTGGTGAGCCTTGAGATGATCTTTCCTCCATCCTTCTTTGATATTATGGTCCATCTCATGGTTCACATTGTCAAAGAGATAGATATTCTCGGACCCGTGTTCCTGCACAATATGTTTCCTTTTGAGAGATACATGGGTATCCTAAAGAAGTATGTTCGTAACTGATCTCGTTCGGAAGGTTGCATTGCCTAGGGTGTTGGGACAGAGGAGGTGGTTGAGTTTTGTGTTGATTACATCGACGATCTAAATCTAATTGGCGTTCCTATATCACGCCATGAGGGGAGGCTACGGGAAAAGGGACACTAGGGAGAAAAGCAATCATCAGCAATGATCTTGTTTCATTTAAACAAGTACATTACACGGTGTTGCGACAATCAGCTGTAGTGGCTCCATATGTCGATGAGCACAAGAGGATTCTACGCTCTCAATACGCTGGCAAATCAGAGGATTGGATCACTCGGCAACACATGGACCTTTTTGGCGGTTGGTTACAAAAGCACAAGATGGGTAAGGAGATAAATGATGAACAGTTGAAACGCTTGGCTCGAGGACCATCCAGTACAATATTGACATTCCAAGGGTATGGCATAAATGGGTACACATGTTATACTAGAGCCCAGGATAACAAGAGCACCAACCAAAACAGCGGTGTCCGTATAGATGCCATAGACAACAATGGAAATAAGGACACCTATTATGGTTTCATAGAGGAGATCTAGGAGCTTGACTATGGACCTTTGAAGGTTCCTCTATTTTGATGCCAATGGGTCAAACTAACAGCAAACGGCGTGATGATCGATAAGTACGGCATGACAACTGTGGACCTTACACAAATCAGATATAAGGATGTACCATTTGTGCTCGCCAATGACGTGACACAGGTCTTCTACGTAATGGACATGTGTAGCAAACCGAAGAAGCGGAAGAACAAGTCTACCGATCAGCCAAAGCACCACGTGGTTCTTCCAGGCAAAAGAAGGATTGTCGGAGTTGAGGACGTCACATATGAAGAAGAATATAATCAATTCGACGAGCTGCCTCCTTTCGCGGTGCTGATCGACATAAGTGTCCTATATGATATTGATGAAGCTCCCTATGTACGCCACGATCATAATGAGGAAACACTTGTTAAAACAAAGTATGTAAACAGTTAAGAATATTTTTGGACATGTGTGTAACCTATGAATATTTTTTCATATTTTTATTTTATTTGTATGGGCTCACAACATTACAAAACACTCGGCAAAATAGTTTTTAATATTTGTATTTCATTTTTTTGGGCTCCCAAAAATAAATAACCTAGAAAGACAAGTTTAATCAATAAAAAACCCACTAAAATAATTTGAAGTGTAGAAGTTTCTAAAAAGATCATATTTTCTTATATATGTCAATTTTTCATATTTTTATGAATTTTATGATATTTTTTATTTAATTTGTATGGTTTCCCAACGATTTTCTATGATTTTCGAGCACTGTATGGAAAATTACTACCACTGACATGTGGGACCCAAGAGATATGGGCTCACTTGTCAGTGTCCAGGCCCTTTCTACTCGTTATGGTACAATAGCTATACGAGCCCGAGAAAGTTGAACAAACTCCGCCCTCTCCCCTGGCTAGCAGCGTGCGCTTGAGCTTGGGCTCCCGTCTGTGCCATGAGTTCGAGCCACTTCATGCGGCCGCTTTTTTATTTTCAAGGCTCTACTACCGGTTGTTTAGTCAACCCGATAGTAGAGCCATCTCTAGTACGGGTTTGTTTGACCAACCGGTAGTGGCATGTGAATTGCCCCGCCACGACATTTTTTGTTGAGACCACGACCGGTTGGTAAAACAAACCGGTAGTACAGCTTGCTCTACTACCGGTTGGTTAAACAACCGGTAATGGTACATGTGGGAAACCGGTTAATTTTTAATTTTTGGTACATGAATGTATTTGTCGAGAAATGTATAAAATTTGTACAATTTGTAGAAACTAATAATTTACAATAATGTAAGATAAAATCTATTATAGAAAATGTTCATATATTATCATGGGTTTAATATAATTTACAATAATGGTACCCTGTACAATCCACAGGGTTACCGCAAAAGATGACAATTTTTAAGCTAGACACTAATAATATATACTAATTAACTAATTAATTTTCCATTATTTTTTAATTAGTCGTCTTCTTCGTCGTCGTCCTCCTCCTCATCGTCGGTGTCGGCGCCATCGTCGGAGGCGTCGTCGTCCTCCTCCTCCTCCTCCGGATCGTCTTCCTCCTCCTCCTCCTCCTCCTCCTCGACGACGACCGTCGTCGTCGGAGAGCTCGTCCGACATGGAGAACTCCGCCGGGTAGAAGACGGACTCCTTCCACGGCTTGCGACGAATGATGCGCTCCCGAGGGCTCGGATTGTCGTCGTCGTCGGAAGACGGCCTCGGCGGTGGATGCAACGGCGGTGGCGGCGGTGGAGGCAGAGAAAGAAGCTGCGGTGGAGGCGAACAAAGGGCAAAGGCGGCGTCGGTGGTGGGAAGCGGCGATGGAGGCAGAGGCAACAGCAGGGGGAGAGGCGCCGGAGGAAGCCATAGGAAGCGGAGAGGCGGCAGTTGAGGAAGATGAAGACGCGCAAGAGGAAGATCGTCGGTTTTAAAGGAGAGGCAGAGGAAGACAAAGAGGCAGAGGTGGCTCCTCGGTTCGCGCCAATATTGCGTCGTTTGGAATTTCCTATTGTACCGGTTGGTTACACAAACCGGTAGTAGAGAGGAAGCTCTACTACTGGTTGTTTATTCAACCCGGTCGTAGATCAGGCTCTACTTTCGGTTGGTTAAACAACCAGTAATGGGACATGTGTGTTTTCTTATTTTTATTTCTTTTGTATGGCTCACAACATTACAAAACACTCGGCAAAATATTTCTAACTCTCGAGGTTTCTAAAAAGATCAAATTAATTGATAGCATATTTGAATTTTGCTCTTTTTTTGAATTTGGTTATATTTTCATTTCATTTTTATGGGCTCCCAAAAATAAATAACCCTCCAAGACAAATTTAATCAATAAAAAACCATCTAAAATAATTTGAAGTCTACCACTGACATGTGGGACCCACCAGAGATAGGCAACCCGATAGTAGAGCCATTTCTAGTACGGGTTTGTTTAACTAACCGGTAGTGGCATGCGAATTGCCCCGCCACGGGTTTTTTTTTTGTTGAGACGACGACCGGTTGGTTAAACAAACCGGTAGTAGATCCTGCTCTACTACCGGTTGTTTATTCAAACCGGTCGTAGATCCTGCTCTACTACCGGTTTGTTTAAGCAACCGGTCGTGGCCTGTGAATTGCCTCTCAACAACACGCGCGCAAGGGGACTTAACCCTATTCTCCCCCAAATTTCCAACTTCCCCAAACCCCTGGCGCCGCCGCCGTCTCCGCCTCCGACAACCCCGCGGGCCGTCGCCTCTGACGACCCCAGGCTTGACGCCCGACGACCCCCGACCGACGCCTCGACGACCTGCATACGACGCCTCCCGACGACCTGCGCCGACTCCTCCGACGGCGCGGCCCCCTCGTCGACGCCTCCAACGACCCAGCTCTCATCGCCGGTGTCCCCGTTACCGACCCCATCCCTGCCCCCGTCCCCGTCGCAGCCGTCTCCGCCCTACCGGCATCTCCGTCCCCGTCGCCGACCCCTGGTATGTGTCTCCGTCGCCGGCGTTCCCGTCCCCGTCGTTGACCACGACTAGTAGGTATTGCAAATTTGCAACTACTGAATCCACAGATGCATAGGTATATAAACAACTTCTGAATTTGTACAGTCACAAGGTCAATGCTAGTGCTGAACATATACTCGATTAATCACTACTCACAGTACCACAACACTCATCTATATGCAGTCATCATCGAGCTAATATTAAGGTCAATGCTACTGTTTGTTATCCTTGATGTGTTCTTTTGACACAAGCGGAGGATCTCAGGTGTTATGTACGCTTATTAGCTTGTTTAGGGCAGGAAGATTTTAAAGTTGTTCTCTTCGGATCGTTTCTTGTAGGATTTGGTTGGTCTTGCTATTGATAGAGATAATGTAAATATGGATTGCCTTTCAGTAGTGAGTTCAATGCCACTCACCATCTTGTTTCAGAGAATTGTCGAGTGACTAGATTGTCATACTTCAATCGAGGGAATTTCTTCAAAATTTAACACCTGAAAGGAATTAGGGCAACCCTAAGTGTGATGTCGATTTAGGGCAACCAAACACCTCATGGTTTTAGAAACCATGGTATTCTCCAAAACCATGGTTTTGTCTAGAAACTATGAAAACATTTTGTTGCCAAACAGGGCCTTAGTATTCGACTCCTAAAACTCTAGGCCGTGGCTTGGCCCAACCCAATTCGACTCCTTCTCTGTCATGTTTTGCCCAAACTCAGTTATTTCTTTCTAAACTAAATAGGATCATGTTACAGTTATAAGAGATGGCATTTGATCCCATCTTCGAGGAGGAGGAACAAATTCTATTCGAGCAGATCGCGCAAGGTACTGCTGCGCCTGGTGCGGCCGCTCAAGCCGTTCACACTGAGCCCAGTGAGGCCGCCGAAGCTGTTAGCACTGAGGTAATTCATATGAAAGCATATGTTGGTAACCCTTTGATGATTACCAAACATCCTGACCTATATCTTCTTTGTCATATTTTTAAGCCTGCTAGTTCGAGCAGCCAAGTGAAAAGTCGAGGGCCTAACAAGAAGCCGACTGTAAAACATGTAATCACTAAAGTTAACACCGATGGCATGTCTGTTGCACCGGAGTCAGCCTTGGGTCCTTACAACAACGCCTGCAGCTACCATGTCAGGGATCACGTGCCCATTAGCCTAAGAAAATGGAGTGGCAAATGAGATGACAACGACGTGGTCTCTGATGATATCAAGAACATGCTCTGGGCTGATATGAAAGAGACGTTCACCTTCCCACCAGGGTCTGAAGAGCTGGTGAAGAAATACACTTTGAAGAAAATGGTCATCCATTTCCAGACTTGGAAGAAGTATCTGAACTCTACCTACGTGCAGAAGGGTCGAACGCCCGACTTTAATACTTTGCCAAAATTGGCGGATCACTGGGATGCTTTTGTGGAGTACAAGCAATCGGAACAAGGTCAATCTATGAGTGCAAAGAATAAGGTTAATGCAGCGAAGAAGCGATAGCACTGCCACCTTGGCACTGGTGGTTATGTCAAGAAGATATCACAATGGCAGAAGAGGGAACAAGAACTGATGGACAGAGGTATAACACCCAAAACGCACGACTGGCCTGAACGATCGAAAAATTGGTACTTTGCCCACGGGGGAAGCCTTGCAGATGACGGTAGCTTGGTGTATTCAGAGGAAGTGTAGAAAGTGGCCACAAGACTTATAGACGCCCTCGAACAGTCTTCTCAAGGCTCATTCAGGCCAGATAGGGAGAATGACGAGCTAACCATGGCCCTGCAAAACCCCGAGCACCCTGGACGAACACGCGGTGTTGGCATGGTTCCATGGAAGTACAGCTTCACTGAGTACAGCGACAGTTATAGGAGTCGGCAGAGAAGCAAAGCCCAAGAAGAACAAAGGTACCGTGCATTGGAAGAACGGCTTAATGCAACACAGGCAAGTATAAATGAAGAAGTTAAACGACAAGTGCAGCTAGCTATTAGCCACCGCAGAACCGCTTAGTAATCCCGACGCCATCGGCCCTCTCGAGACGGAGCAACAAGGCTTCCCTTGGGCTCTCTGAAGTGGACTTGGGCCATTATCCCGTGGATGACATCACGACACGCCATTCGTGTGAGCTGCATATTGAAGCGCGTAACCTGTCCCTCAAGGTGGCTTATGCCATGGCATTCCCCGTGGAGCCGGGCCAGCTGTTTCATTGCAATGAGATATCGCCGGGCTACTCTAAGGTCAGTGTGGAGCAGGTCTGCGAAGGATATGAGGACCTTGACCTCGACATTCCTGGAGGTGACAGGGTTACTAGGCTTGGAGAGGCCCTACACAGTATTATCTTGTGACGCAAGCGCTATATTATATTTCAAGGTAACCAGGAGGTGTCCACTCCACCGAGGGACCTCTCGCACCCAGATCCTATGCTTGTTAGAAGTCCAACTCCACCACCACCTCCACGCAAGAAGATGGTGGTGACAAGAAGCCCGACTCCTCCACCACCCCTAGCGCCTAAACATAAGCCGGCTTCACCTAAGAAATTGGGCCCACAATAGGAATCGACCAGCCAAAGCAAGAAGACGGCCCCAGTTAAGAAGCGGGCGCCAGCGAAGAAGTCGGCTCCACAAAAGGAGAGGTCTACTCGAGCTAATAAGTCGGCTTCATCTAAGAAGCCATACGACCCAACTCTCGAGGAGACGAGAAAGGAAGTTCAAGCAATTGTAACTGCACACTTCAAACGTCCGGAGCCTAAGAAGACGGTTCCAATTGACGATGCAGTGAAAAAAATTTTCACGACATCGTGGGTGGAGCCGAAGAAGTTGCCGTCAAACTACGAACGTACACTAAGGCTAAAAAGAAGCAGTCGCAGTCCCTAGCGGATTTGCAGATGCAACAGTTCATGGTAGAAACTGGACTGACGGAATCTCAGATTCGTGAAGGTGAGGTTGAAGTGGCACCTGTTCGATGGCCATTTAAGTTGGGTGAGCCATTAGTTTGACCTAATGAGGTGCCATTCTTATCAACGAAAATACGGCAATTGCACGAATGGTACTTGCGGGAGTCAAAGAATGGCAGAAAAATGTTTGCCGCCCAATTCAAACAAGAGGATTTCTTTCGCAGCGACGACCTCGCATGGATTGAATTCGACAATATTTACCAAATGTACCAGCGAGACGCCCTCGACGTGGCCTTGATGGGTTGCTGGACTCTGTAAGTGTCTTATTTGTAAAATTCAACTTGTGCATCTTTAATTAAATTGCAAGTGTAACTGATTTCTTTTTATGCAGAATGGAGATACAAAATTGCAGAAACATGTCTATTTACAATATAGGTTACATCGATCCAATAGTTGTGAATGAATCAACCGTTACGGACAAGGCAAAAAAAATCGAGAACAATATCCTCAATGCTCTCCTTGGACAATACTACAGAAACTTTATACTTCTACCCTACAACTTTGGGTACGTGTTTTCGTATCTTCTCGTTCTAAATTTTTTTTCACATGACATGAAGTTAGGACTAATTACCTATGTTGACATGTGTGCAGGTTTCACTGGGTCCTTCTTGCTATCTACTTAGATCGTAGCCAGATCATTGTTTTTGACTCACAAAAGAGGCCCGTACAAAATTTAGAAAAATCATCGCGCTAATGTAATATTGTTCCTTTCATTATTACTCTAGTAATATTTATTTCGAGTGAGTCGAACTCTAATAACTACTATCCGTAATCATGCTTGATGCATTTGCAAGTTTTAGTACGTATGGGTGGTCAATTCAAGGAGCCACTTCATGTTATAACCGATTTTTCAGTACGTAGCGAATATTCATGTGTCGTACCACTTTTTCGTTCCAATAATGATTTTCACCTTTCCATGCCAATAATATTTTTCAACTCTTCTCACCGCAGTGTATGAGGCAGGAGTCGGGAAATAACTTATGTGGCTACTATGTATGTGAGTTCATGCGGTATTTCACTATCAACCATAATCAGATGCAAAGTACCGAATGGGTATGTAGATACTTATCGATTCGTAATTCTCACTTCCTATACATCAAACTTCATAGATTGATTAATTTTTTCACTTCACCTAATGACAGCTCACCAATTCTAAGAAAGGCATACTCTCGCCGCACCGAGTCAATGCAATCCAAGAAGAACTCGCCGGCTTCCTTGTTGATGAGGTCATATCTCCAAAGGGCGCGTTCCACGAACATGCGTATAGACCATGCCCTACAATAAGGACTAGCGAACTCATGGGCTCAACCTCGGTTTCAAAAAGCGATGGACGAAAAAAATGAACTATTGTATTTTGAATTGTAAACTTGAGTTCCCTCGTATACTTGATATGAATATGTGTTAAATTAATTTGATGTGAATATTATTTGAATGTGAATATGTACTTTGTTGAAGTAATTAATGTTGTGAATGAATTTGTTGTGTTGTCAATTAATTATGTGTGTATTTTGAAAACTGATATGCAAATCTGTGAATTAAGAATCTGATTGAAATGTGGATTGCAATTAAACCTGAATTGAAAGTAATTTGGTGGCCTGTTATCGGATGGGTAACAGGGTCTCTACTACCGGTTTGTAATACAAACTGGTAGTGAATCCCTGTCTCTACTACCGGTTTGTAATATAAACCAATAGTGAATCCATAGATCTACTACCGGTTTGTAATATAAACCGGTAGTAATTTTGCTGTTGGCGCCAAAGGAATCCCCTTTTCTGGCAAGGTGTACTACCGGTTGGTGATACAAGCCGGTAGTAGATATGCTGCAGCGCCATACCTGTGCCCCCTTTTCTGGCATGCTCTACCGGGTAGATCAATCAGTAGTGGAACCCCGTGGGCATCACTCCCGGATGCCTACAGCCGGTTCCAAAACCGGTACTAGAGCCGGTTTGGAACCGATAGTGTACGCCCATGCCCAGTGGTGCAATGCAAGAGTCGACTCTACACAAGAATTAAGAAACTTTGTGTGTGAGAAAATTGCCTATAAAAACGTATAACCATCTCTACCATTGTATATGTTGTCTTTATCGCTGTCTCTAAATAACATGGCAATAGTTAGTTGTACATGCTTTTAGGCCCGTGCACCATTGCTGCCCCCCACACGGGAGAGCCACCGATGTTCGTGCGACAGAGCCGCCGTCTTCGCCCCAGCACCACCAAAATTTTGTAACCCTTCTCACCCCTACTTTGGTACCACCTAGCATCTGGTAGCCGGTGGTATCTTTCCAAAGACAATAAATATGTTCTTGGTTTTTATTTTAGCTTTTTTTAGTTTTATTTGGTTTTCAATATCAAAAACGATAAAAATCACATAACCAGGCCCACCGTCGCTCGACCAGCTCTATTTAGCAGGCAATAGTGTCTTTAGAGCATCTCCAGCAGAGTCCCTATTCAAGCCCCTAAACCAAAAAATAAGGGTTATGATCAAAAAATACACTCCAGCAGGACCCCTACTCAAACCCCTAAAATAAGGAGGCCCCTAAATCTCCCCCTCCAGCCCCAATTCCTAGGGATCTTTAGGGGCCCCCTACTTTTCTGTTGGGGGTGTTTTCCGTCCCGCGCAGCTCCTGCCTCCGCCATCGCCGCCGGGCCGCCGCCTCCGTCGCGCCCCCGCCTCCTCGTTGCGCCACTGTCGCGCCCCTTCTCGGCTTACCTAGCGAGAACGGTCGGACCTGCACTAGGCCCTGGATCAGTAGGCTAGTGCAAGAGTTACACTGGTGGAATCATTTCATACATCGGTGTCCAAATATTACATAACAGCGATCATCCGATCGATTAGTAGCAAACGGCATTTAAGCCTTAGTTCTGAGACCAAAGTTCATCGAGTAGCGGAAATCTCCCAAAGGGCAACTTGCAAGTTCAAAAGAATAACAAAATCGCAAAGAAATGTGTAACCACACACGATGGTGGAACGACTAAACCCTATCTTAAGCAACTACTCACGGTCCCGCATCGAGGATCTCCTTCCTCATGACAATCGTAGGCATCTTCCTCGACGGGCTCCTCCATGTCTAAAGATAGATATTTATGCGAGGTCAGTGTCATCCAAACACTGGCGAGCTAACACCCAACCCAATGCATTTAGTGATAGAGGTTTCAAAGGAAAGGCTGGGTTTATTTATTTGCATGAAAGCCAGTTTTGGAAATGAAAGCCTATGACTTAGCAGTTTAACCAAATTCCCTGTCAAATTGATTATTTATCATGTTTCCTTTTCAATGCACAACCAAACCCATGGCAGTTTCCAAGCACTCTGCCAAACGTTCTCTTCCCACTCCCGCCATCATCTTCCGAGTGTGGCGCACTCGTTGTGGATCACATTCCCCAGCAAAGTACCGGTCTCGCCCTAGGTGGGGCCGCCACCCACGCTAGACTCACGGCTCTCTGAAGAATGGACCTAGATCATCCTCGATGACGACATGAAACCTGTCTTCACCTCAAGCATGGCGGCAGACAGGTACGCCGCAGTCGTAACTACCCCGAATCCCCACTACTTGCACTACCGCGATGATGGCGCGTTGTGGTGTTAGGAACTATCTCCGCAGCGAGATAGTCGATGACGCCACTGCTGTGCATCCTCGATGCACCCGTGCTGGGGAATCCTTGATTCAGCCCACCGATCCACTAAGGGCCTCACCCTTATGCACTTCCTTCTTCGGCTAACTCGCACCCTCCGTGTGAATCACACGATGTGGCGGAACCCTCCTTTTGGGGCGCAAGCCGCGGCATTACGCGGATCTCGCCGCGCCTCTTCCATGCACTACGATGTGGGCGATTAGCTTCCTCAAATCACGAGCCGGCTACTTTATCTCTTACCCAATGGGACCCATCCGCATTGCAAAGACATCACAACCATATACACACACCGGCATGCCAGCCCAAATTCCAATTAACCATATTCTTTGTGTGATCATGTCGGTGAATGTCGGTTCACCGCTCCGAGGCAATTCTAAGCCTAAAATTTATAGTTGGACTGAGCAATGTCTAAGCAAGATTTTAACCAAGACTTAGGAGTCTAAATCAGATTATTTAAATTAACCAAAGCTACCAAGGGTGATCATCAAAGCAATCAATAGCAAAGCCAAATGACAGATGATTAATTCAAGGCAACATCATCATGGTAAATTGATAGCAAGTAAATAAATGGCATGATATATCATGATTGAACAAATAGGCATAAGTACTTAAAAGGGCATGCAGTTTAATACTGTAAAATAAATGCTTTAGAAATCTGGGATTCAATATGATATTATTGGATGTTAACTTGCACTAGGGAAAGCGCATACTCTCCCTAGTAAAAGCAACACTATTAAGGTTAAGTATTAACTCGCACTAGGGAAAATCGAGATTCTCCCTAGTAAAAGCAAACTCCTTCGAGGGTAGATATTAACTCGCCTTGGGAATTGAAGTCCGGGTCTTGTGCGGAGTCCTCGAACAGTGTTTCCGGATCCTCTACGTCTAAACGGAGAATCAACAATTCATCATAAACACGATGCGCGAAGAAGAGAATGATGCATGAAATGCAATCGAGGTCGCTTCAGATTCGCTCATTTACGATTCCTATGTTTAACTATCTACATGAATCCATATATATATATATATATATCGAGAAAGTTCCATGATCCTTCTAAATAATGAATCATAAGCGGAATGGCCGCGAAGTGCTTGTGAGATGATGCACATGATACATGTATATATATGTGTAATGAAATTTCTACCCTAATTAACCCAATAGGACAAAATATGGTTTTATCGGCATCCATGATTTTCTTATGTTTAACTTAATTGTTAATCTATTTTTAATACACAACATTCTATTTTTGCTTATTTCTATATGAATTAATACCTAAAATAAGCTTAATGGATTTAATCTAGGAACCGTGTTTGGTTATGTGTGAGGTACTATTTTTATTAAATCCAACACAAGCTCTAGTATTTACCCTAATTTTTCCAGAATTTTTAATGATATCTACCTATTTTAAATAAATCTTTTCTATTTCTTGTCTTTGTTTTATTTATAAAATCTGGGAAAAATGGGTGAACAATATCGGGCCGCCCGCTAACTTCATGGCCGAGCCAACCACGTCGAAGACGTGCCGAAGGCGAACTTCATGAGTGAAGGCGCTGGGGTCATAGGCGCCTCGATTTACCTCGACATGTGGGACCGAGGGCCCACATGTCGCCGACGAAGAAGAAGCCGCGGGAGTTTTAAATCCATGAAGGCCGACAATTGGGCCCACTGTCGGCGACCACACACGGTGAAGCCGCACGGATCTTAAGCGCAGTCGGACGGCTCGCCGTCATCGTCTTCCTTCACGGCCAAGACGGCCGAGGCTAGCCGACGGCTAGCCGAGCTAGGTGCACCGTTGGGGCGTTCTTGGGTTCGGTGGAATCGATGAGCTAACGCGCATCTAGGGGTGCCCTTGTCGAGGCGTAAACGCCGGACGCGGCGGAGCCACGCGCGGCGGCGAACCGCTACGGCGGACATGAGTAAATGACCTAGGGTCGAGCTTATGGAAAAATAGCGCGCATGAGCTATGCGGGGTTAGTGGGTGCTACCGAGCAAAAAGGTGGTCGGGGCACGGTTGGATCGGCGCGCCCACGCTTGGTCCGAGCAAGGAAGGCGGCGCGCCACGATCTTTGGGGAGACCGTGAAGCCTGGGCCAAAAAGGGAGCACGGTGTGAGGGAAGACAGCGAAGCTCACCGAGCAAGGGCTTGCCGCGGCTCACCAGAGATGATGATCGGCGCCCCCGGCAGTCCGGCAAGGAAGGCGGCGCGCTCAAGATCTTTGGGAAGACCGTGAAGCCTGGGCCAAAAGGGAGAGCGGTGTGAGGGAAGACAGCGGCTCACCGAGCAAGGGCTTGCCGCAAGCTCACCAGAGATGATGATCGGGCGTCCCGTGCAGGTCCGAAACAAGGAAGGCGGGCGGTCGGCGGTGGCGAGAAGCGTTCGACGAGCTCGGGATGACTCGGACCAATTCCTTCGGCGGGAGCTTCACGAGGTCATGGCGCGGCAAACGCGAGACAATGTGGAGACTAAGGAGGTCGGCTTGCTTTTGGCGGCGTGAGAGTGAAAAGAGGGAGAAAACGGCCGATGTGGCGCGGTGGCATATAAGCTCGGTCCGAGCTCGGCTCTTGACCAGCGGTCGCGCGAAGATGTGAGACGGTCACAGAGGAGCTCTAGTGCTCATTGGCTAGGCTGGGCGGTGGCTTGTTGCTGGCGAATGTCCGAGCCGGGCGGCGAGATGGCTTGCTTTCGGGCGGCATTACCCGGCCGAGACGCGGCGGTGCTGGGGGCATCGATGGCGCGACCAAGTCGGCCATTGGGCAAGGTGGGCGGTGCTCGAACTCCACGCCTGAAGCCGGCCGACAAGACGGCAAGTCGTCTGCGTCGAAAGGTGCAGCAGTGCGGCAAGCGAAGGGGCAGCGTCGCGTCATGGTCGGAGGTGGGGTCCACAGGTCCAGCGACACACACAAGCCGCCAATTGAAGATCTTCCCGAGATTCGGGCAGGGAGTGATGGTTGAGCCGGGGTGGAAGGTGGCAGTGGCGCAAAGCGTTGACCAAATGCCCACAAGGGCGAAAGGAATAGGAAGTCGCCATGTGGGCCCTACCAGGTCAAATTGGTCAACATCTGAGTCAAACTCTCTATTAGGGTTTAAACTAATCTATGGATTTTTCTGGGATTTTTAGAGCAATTTAACATATTTAGGCTTATGTGATTATGTGTGTACATATATACATATACATATATTCATATATATATATATGTGTATGGATGTTTTATGAACATGAAAACATATTCCCCATTTAAGATCTATTTGAACTTTTATTCCAACATTTCCTAAATTTTGCTATAAATAATAAATTCTAAGTAAGATTTGTTAATTAGCTATTTGGTGATTTTAAAATTTAATTAGAACCAATCAAATTTCTAATGGCCTTTGAAATCTAGAAATTTGTGTTTGTCACATAGAAATTTTACGGGAAAGCGTCATAGCTTATGCAATGGTACGTAGTGTTTTCAAAATATTATCATAACTTTGGGTCATGTTACAAATCCTCCCCTAAAAACAAATCTCGACCTCGAGATTGATATTTCTATGAAGCGAATAGGTAGGGGAATTCTTGGCGCATTTTCTCTTCGGTTCCCATGAAAGTGTCCTCCGGATTGATTGCTCCATTGCACCTTGCAAAGTCGAATGGTCTTATTCTTGAGCTTCTTTTCTGAGTCTCTAATATTTGAATAGGCTTGACTTGATATCCCAAGTTGGGTTGTAGGGTGTCTCAGAGCGGTGAACTACTTCTCCTTCAGTTTTCTCAAACACTTTCGGAGTTGGGACACGTGAAACACGTTGTGAACTTCTCCCAACTCCTTGGGAAGGTCAAGTTAAATGGCGACCATACCCTTACGAGACAAGACTGGATAAGGTCCCACAAACCTTGGGGCCAATTTTCCCTTGACTTGAAATCTTCGTGTTCCTTTGAAGGGTGAGATCTTGAGATACACATAGTCTCCAACTTCGAAAGATAGGTCCCTCCGACGATGGTCAGCATAACTCTTTTGTCGGGATTGGGCAGCAAGCAATTGCTTCCTAATCGTTTTGACCTTTGCTTCGGCTTCTTGCAGGGTGTTCCTTCCAAATACCTGCCCTTCTCCAGACTCGGACCAATAAAGAGGGGTCCTACATTTTCTTCCGTATAGAGCTTCAAAAGGTGACATTTGCAGACTGCTTTGATAACTGTTGTTATAAGCAAATTCGCATAAGGTAACCATTTTTCCCATTCTTTGGGAATTCCAAAGCACAAGCTCAAGCATGTCTTCTAGAGTTCGAATAGTCCTTTCCGTTTGTCCGTCGGTTTGAGGGTGGTAGGTGTGCTAAATGACAATTTGGTGCCCGAGGCACTATGGAGTTCTTCCCAAAACTTTGAGGTAAACCGTGATCCACGATCGATATAATTCTCTTGGGAACTCCATGAAGGCTTACTATCCCAGGCGATGAATAGTTACGCTAGTTTGCTACCCTTGTGAGTGGTTTTGATGGGATAAAATGAGCTACCTTGGTCAACCGGTCTACTATTACCCATATAGAGTCATGTCCACTTCGAGACCGGGAAGTCCTATAATAAAGTCCATGGTCACTTCATCCCACTTCCATTCAGGATTTTGATTGGTTGCGATAACCTGCTTTGGGCGTTGGTGTTCGCCTTCTTCGAGCAGCAGGTATTACATTTGGCCACATATTCTGCTACATCTCGTTTCATTCGGGGCCACCAGAAGATTGCCTTCAGATCTTGGTACATTTTTGTACATCCTCGGTGCATGGAAAACGGTGACTCGTGTGCTTCTTTTAAGATTTCTTCCTTTAATTCCGGGTCGTGAGGCACAAAGATCCTCTTTTCCATCCAAAGAATTCCTTGTTCGTCCTTAACAATTTTTGTTCCGAAACCCCTATTCATCAGTCCTTCGAGCCTAAGTCTTGGGATGATCTTGTTGCTTATCTTTGATACGGTCCATCGATCTGGTGAACCGTGATGTTGGCTAATTCTCCAGATTTTACGAGATTTAGGCATAACTTATTCAATTCTTCCAGTAGCTGTTCTGAGGAGGTATCTTCCTGAGTATTCATGTCTTCTCCTGGGATCACCATCAGGAAGTTGCATTGGTTCTTTCTGCTTAGAGCATCTGCCACCACGTTGGCCTTGCTGTGGTGGTATAATATATTTAGGTTTGTAATCTTTAATCAACTCTAACCACCTTCTTTGCCTCATATTGAGGTTGGCTTGGGTGAAAACGTATTTTAGGCTTTTGTGATCGTGTAGATGTCACATTGTTTTCCCATCGAAAATGTCTCCATAGCTTGAGTGCATGAACTACGGCAGACAAGTTCTAGGTCATGGGTTGGGTAATTGTCCTCGTGCTTAAGAATCGCCGTGAAGCGTCACGCCACAACCTTGCCATCTTGCATCAATACACATCCTAATCCTTGTCGGAAGCGCCACGGTATACTTCAAACTTCTTGGCGATATTAGGTGTGGCCAAAACAGAGTGGTGGTCGAAGGGTTTTGAGCTTCGAAACCGAGTTCACAATCGTCGGTCCATTCAAACTTCCTTTCCTTTTTCAATAGCTGAGTTAGTGGTCGGGAAATTTTTGAGAATCCTTCGATGAAACGCCGATAATATCTCGCTGACCTAGAAAGCTGCGAATTTCCTTTCTGAAGGTGTGTTTTCCAATTCATGACCGTGTCTATCTTAGATGGGTCCACTTTAATTCCTTCAAGCAGATATAATATGTCCCAAGAAACCGACATCACTAATCCAAAATTCACATTTGCTATATTTTGCATATAGCTTATGCTCTCTGAGTTTATCCAACACCGCCTCGGTGCTTTTCATGCTCTTCGTCCGATTTGAGTACACAAGGATGTCGTCAATGAAGACGACAACAAACTTGTCAAGGTATTCCATTAGGATTAAATTCATGAGGTTCATGAAATAGGCCGGTGCATTGGTTAACCCAAAAGACATGACCAAATATTCAAACAAAGCCATACCGAGTGGTGAAGGCTGTTTTGGGTATATCATCCTTCCGCACCTTTACTTGATGGTATCCAGATCGAAGGTCGATCTTGGAAAAACGTAGCTCCTTGGAGTTGGTCAAACAGGTCATCGATCCTGGGCAGAGGATACTTATTTTTAATAGTGACGGCGTTCAACGCCCTATAGTCCACCACTAATCTTCGTCCACCATCCTTCTTATCCACAAACATGGCGGGGGATCCCCAGCAGATGAGCTTGGCGGATCAAACCCTTGCTTAATAAGTCGCCCGATTGTTTCTTGAGTTCTTCTAATTCTTCCGAGTTCATCTTGAAATATGTTTTGTAGATTAGGGCTGCACTGTGTGTTAACTCTATAACAAACTCTACCTCTCGGTCAAAGCGGTAGTCCGTAAGTCATCCGGGAATACGTCCAAATATTCTTGGACTACCTTTACCTTACTCGGGTTGTCTTCCTTGAGGTACCAGATGGCTCTACCCCATCTGTAGGGTTCATCTACCTTCCATACTCTTTCAAACACACCATCCTTTACAAGCGACGACTTCGCTTGGCGCAATCTAATACTCCCTTATAGAGTCTTAGCCAATCCATGCCGATTATGACATCAACTCCTAATCCGACATGACCATTAGGTCGAAATAGAATCCTACTCTTTCCTTCCTTATTTCTACCCATTTGCGGGACCTATAGGCCTTAAGTATCCCAACGGAGATCTAATGGTGAAGGGCTTATTAAGAGGAAAGGTTTGTAGCTGGTGCTTATCACGTATTCTTGTGAAATAAAGGAATGTGATGCACCGTAATCAAATAAAACTTGTACCGGGAGTCGTGAAGTCCAAACGCACTCCACAAGTACTCCTTCATCTTCTTGTCTTTTCGCAGATGATATTGTTGAGTCTCCCACGCCCCATACCTTGAGCTTGATTCTGCGGTGGGCGACCTCGCCACGACCCCGCACAACATTCCCTTGAGGTTTCTTGCGATTCGACTAGGGCGGTTATAAAGCATAGTGTCAGCCTGGTGGCATAGGTAGCGCTTACTGTCATCCTATTTTGGGTGCACGGTGCATTGCGGGAGCGATTGGTGCTTGAGTACGAAAACCAGAGATTCCAGCACCGCGCCCACCCCTCATAGCATATCCTCGGTTGAACATGGAAGATTGCTGTCCAGCTCTCTGAGGAGGTTGAGGTTTGAATTGTCCCGACGGCTCGACCGGCGACCGTGACGTTCAAACCATCTTGCGCTTACGCGAGAGATCCTCGCCCTTCAAGTCCCTTTCCAACACCAAGGCCTTGTTGACTAAGCGGTGGAAGTTTTGATACTCCAAAATCCTAAGGCGGATTTGTACGAAAATCCATCCCTTCTAGGAACCAATCTATCTTTTCGGCTTCATTGTGGATGTCTTGGGGGCATATCTTGCAAGCTCATTGAACTTAGTAAGATATTGAAATTGTCATCGCCCCTTGAGAGAGTCTCATGAACTCATACTTCTTCATCTGGTGATTCCTATGGGTATGTGAAAATTTTAAAGCAAAGGACAAATTCTTCCCATGGAATGAATCCTTGACCTGGGGAACATAAGGCGGCACTTCAAAGATTATCGGCTTGTTGAGCTTCGTCGGCATCTCCATCTTCAGCGAGTTCATTTTCTTCCATTTCTTCTTCATCCACACTGCCGGGTGGCGACATAATTATCCCACCACACACTGCGGGTCCTACTAGCGGTGGGAGGAATAGCGATACTTTCTCCATTTCGGACATCCGATCAACTCGTGTTCTTGGTCACAGTCGTAACCGGTCTTACGCTTCCATGGGATCGGTAGCTTGAGCGAAGGTAGGGATTGGTCGCATAAAGGCAGCATGTTTGGATCCTCATTTCGATTCTGTCACTTTCTTTGGTTAAACAAGACTTGACCCAACATCGTGCTTGATAAGCTAAGACCGGGCCATGGTTGGGTCTCTGCCGGAGGAGGAGGTAGATTACCTCGGCCTCGATCATGCCCTGACCTCTAGGCTGCGCAAGCACCACGGCTTGGCCAGCTCCTTGGCCACGAAGCGGCATCATGACCTAGATCCCCTTGGCCACGGGCAGCTCCACGACCACGCACCATCCGCATGACGGTGATCCTTAACATTATAGCTAAATATGCATGCATGAGGCCAATATCAAAGAAATCGAATAAATGCAGCCACTAAACGCTTGTCATTTAAGATACCCAAAAGCGCAATAGTCAAATCAGTTTTACATCATACCACAAAAGTACAATTATCGACGAAGGATACAAGTCGCCAATCATCTACTATGGCGAAACAAAAGACACATTTCGATCTAAGTCGATCTGTCAAGCTACTAGCTACTCAAGGGCGGGACGACGAGTGTAAACTATCACCGGTCTCCCAACCGGGTAGCGGTGGAAGTAGCCAGAAGTCCTCTAGCGATCGCCGAGAAGGCACAAGAAGAACAGCAGAGAGGTGGCTCAACCGGGGAGCAAGTAGGTCCACGGAGGTCTCCGAGTCAAGAGTACTCTGCAGTGACAAAGAGGTCACGGGAAGTGTCGTGACGAGGAATCCCCACCAAGGCACTAGGAGGAAGACCCGTTTCCGCATGGTAGTCTGGCGGTTAGGGTACTCAGTGGAGGAAACCGAGGACCCGGAGGGAAAGGAAGGGTCCTCGCCATTGCCGCGCTAACCGGGCAAGTCTTGAGTCCTTTGGCGTTTACTCATCGCCGATCGCCGACGTAGTGGTGAAGACGCCGTCGACCACCCGCAGCGGTTGTCTGTTTGTCAGACGAAGAGAGTAGCGGAGGAAGCCGATCTCTCAAGAGCGCTGTCACGGTCGTCTCGCGCTACTGGAGAAGGCGCGCAACCCTCTCAAGTGGTCCTCGGTGAAGGCGGGCACCGTAAAGCTCGGGAGAAGTGCGGCGTTGAAAGGAAGGTCGGGCGAAAGAAGTGCCCTCCAAGTCGTCGTGGTACCTCTCAGAGCCCCAGACGCTAATGCCGCCGCATCATCGATAGCAGGTGCAAGTGGTCCCGGCCGTCTCCGCCTCAGAGTCAGGCCCATTGTGTCAGTGGTGGTAGTAGACTCGAACCTCTACAATGTACCCTAAGCGGGCAGGTACTGAACGAGCCTCGAGTAGCAAGGGCGGTCGTTAAAGCACGTGAAGTCCGGCAACCTGGCGGAGGACAAGAACCATCTGGTGGCGTGCAAAGGGTCGTCAGAATCAGTAGGTAGCACGCGCTCGAGAGAAAAGGTGTGGGAAACCCGCTCATCCATCTACAAAAACGAAAGAAGAATTCCTTTAAGTAAGAAATAGTATAGTTGTGAAAGTTAAAAGACAAGATATACAAGAGCAGTTTTGGAAAAATATTTTATATAAACTATACGCAATCCTTGGCTAGCGGCGGGGTTTAGGGTTCCTACATCAGATGCTCGATATCAGCTCTTGTCGCGCCCTTCTCGGCTTACCTAGCGAGAACGGTCGGACTGCACTAGGCCCTGGATCAAGAGGGCTAGTGCAAGAGTTACACACTGGAATCATTTCATACATCGGTGTCCAAATATTACATAACAGCGATCATCCGATCGATTAGTAGCAAACGGCATTTAAGCCTTAGTTACGCACCAAAGTTCATCGAGTAGCGGAAATCTCCCAAAGGGCAACTTGCAAGTTCAAAAGAATAACAAAATCGCACCAAAGAATGTGTAACCACACACGATCGGTGGAACGACTAAACCCTATCTTAAGCAACTACTCTGGTCACGCATCGAGGATCTCCTTCCTCATGACAATCGTAGGCATCTTCCTCGACGGGCTCCTCCATGTCTAAAGATAGATATTTATGCGAGGTCGGTGTCATCCAAACACCGGCGAGCTAACACCCAACCCAATGCATTTAGTGATAGAGGTTTCAAAGGAAAGGCTGGGTTTATTTATTTGCATGAAAGCCAGTTTTGGAAATGAAAGCCTATGACTTAGCAGTTTAACCAAATTCCCTGTCAAATTGATTATTTATCATGTTTCCTTTTCAATGCACAACCAAACCCATGGCAGTTTCCAAGCACTCTGCCAAACGTTCTCTTCCCACTCCCGCCATCATCTTCCGAGTGTGGCGACTTTCGTTAAGGATCACATTCCCGACAAAGTACCGGTCTCGCCCTAGCTGGCTGCCACCCACGCTAGACTCACGGCTCTCAGAAGAATGGACCTAGATCATCCTCAGATGACGACATGAAACTGTCTTCACCTCAAGCATGGCGGCAGACAGGGTACGCCCGCAGGTCGTAACTACCCCTGAATCCCCACTACTTGCACTACCGCGCGATGGCCGGCGCGTTGTGGTGTTAGGAACTATCTCCGCAGTGATAGTCGATGGCGTCTGCTGTGCATCCTCGATGCACCCGTCTGGGGAATCCTTGATTCAGCCGGCCCGATCCACTAAGGGCCTCACCCTTATGCACTTCCTTCTTGACTAACTTCGCACCCTCCGTGTGAATCACACGATGTGGCGGAACCCTCCTTTTGGGGGGCGCAGACGGCATTACGCGGATCTCGCCGCGCTCTCTTCCATGCACTACGATGTGGGCGATTAGCTTCCTCAAATCACGAGCCAGCTACTTCATCTCTTACCCAATGCGGACCCAAATCCGCATTGCAAAGACATCACAACCATATACACACTTGGCATGCCAGCCCAAATTCCAATTAACCATATTCTTTGTGTGATCATGTCGGTGAATGTCGGTTCACCGCCCGAGGCAATTCTAAGCCTAAAATTTATAGTTGGACTGAGCAATGTCTAAGCAAGATTTTAACCAAGACTTAGGAGTCTAAATCAGATTATTTAAATTAACCAAAGCTACCAAGGGTGATCATCAAAGCAATCAATAGCAAAGCCAAATGACGATGATTAATTCAAGGCAACATCATCATGGTAAATTGATAGCAAGTAAATAAATGGCATGATATATCATGATTGAACAAATAGGCATAAGTACTTAAAAGGGCATGCGGTTTATCTTGTAAAATAAATGCTTTAGAAATCTGGGATTCAATATGATATTATTGGATGTTAACTTGCACTAGGGAAAGCGCATACTCTCCCTAGTAAAAGCAACACTATTAAGGTTAAGTATTAACTCGCACTAGGGAAAATCGAGATTCTCCCTAGTAAAAGCAAACTCCTTCGAGGGTAGATATTAACTCGCCTTGGGAATTGAAGTCCGGGTCTTGTGCGGAGTCCTCGAGCAGTGTTTCCGGATCCTCTACGCCTAAACGGAGAATCAACAATTCATCATAAACACGATCGGCGAAGAAGAGAATGATGCATGAAATGCAATCGAGGTCGCTCGTATTCGCTCATTTACGATTCCTATGTTTAACTATCTACATGAATCCATATATATATATATATATCGAGAAAGTTCCATGATCCTTCTAAATAATGAATCATAGCGGAATGGCCGCGAAGTGCTTGTGAGATGATGCACATGATACATGTATATATATGTGTAATGAAATTTCTACCCTAATTAACCCAATAGGACAAAATATGGTTTTATCGGCATCCATGATTTTCTTATGTTTAACTTAATTGTTAATCTATTTTTAATACACAACATTCTATTTTTGCTTATTTCTATATGAATTAATACCCTAAAATAAGCTTAATGGATTTAATCTAGGAACCGTGTTTGGTTCTTGTGTGAGGTACTATTTTATTAAATCCAACACAAGCTCTAGTATTTACCCTAATTTTTCCGAATTTTTAATGATATCTACCTATTTTAAATAAATCTTTTCTATTATTGTCTTTGTTTTATTTATAAAATCTGGGAAAAATGGGTGAACAATCTTTGGTCAGCCCGCTAACTCATGGCCGAGCCAACCACGTCGAGCGTGATTGAAGGCGTAATCATGAGTGAAGGCGCTGGGGTCATAGGCGCCTGATTTTACCTCGACATGTGGGACCGAGGGCCCACATGTCGGACAACGAAGAAGCCGCGGGAGTTTTAAATCCATGAAGGCCGACAAATGGGCCCACTGTCGGCGACCACACACGGTGAAGCCGACGGATCTTAAGCGCAGTCGGACGGCTCGCCGTCATCGTTTTCCTTCGCGGCGGCCAAGACGGCCGAGGCTAGCCGACGGCTAGCCGAGCTAGGTGCACCGTTTGGGGCGTTCTTGGGTTCGGTGGAATCGGTGAGCTAACGCGATCTAGGGGTGCCCTTGTCGAGGCGTAAACGGCCGGACGCGGCGAGCCATCGCGCGGCGGCGAACCGCTACCGGCGGACATGAGTAAATGACCTAGGGTCGAGCTTATGGAAAAATAGCGCGCGCATGAGCTATGCGGGGTTAGTGGGTGCTACCGAGCAAAAAGGTGGTCGGGGCACGGTTGGATCGGCGCGCCCACGTGCGGGTCCGAGCAAGGAAGGCGGCGCGCCACGATCTTTGGGGGACCGCGAAGCCTGGGCCAAAAGAGGGAGCACGGTGTGAGGGAAGACAGCGGCTCACCGAGCAAGGGCTTGCCGCCAAGCTCACCAGAGATGATGATCGGCGCGTCCCGAGCAGTCCGAGCAAGGAAGGCGGCGCTCAAGATCTTTGGGAAGACCGCGAAGCCTGGGCCAAAAGAGGGAGCACGGTGTGAGGGAAGACAGCGGCTCACCGAGCAAGGGCTTGCCCGAAGCTCACCAGAGATGATGATCGGCGCGTCCCGTCGCGGTCCGAAACAAGGAAGGCGGGCGGTCGGCGGTGGCGAGAAGCGTTCGACGAGCTCGGGATGACTCGGACCAATTCCTTGGGCGGGAGCTTCACGAGGTCATGGCGGCAACGCGAGACAATGTGGAGACTAAGGAGGTCGGCTTGGGGGCGACGTGAGAGTGAAAAGAGGAGAAAACGGCCGATGTGGCGCGGTGGCATATAAGCTCGGTCCGAGCTCGGCTCTTGACCGGTGGTCGCGAAGATGTGAGACGGTCCAGAGGAGCTCTAGTGCTCATTGGCTAGGCTGGGCGGTGGCTTGTTCGCTGGCGAATGTCCGAGCCGGGCGGCGAGATGGCTTGCTCGGGCGGCATTGCCCCACCGAGACGCGGCGGTGCGGGGGCATCGATGGCGCGACCAAGTCGGCCATTGGGCAAGGTGGGCGGTGCTCGAACTCCACGCGAGCCGGCCGACAAAGACGCAAGTCGTCCTGGCGAAAGAAAGCTGCAGCGGCGGCGATGGCAGCGTCGCGTCATGGTCGGAGGTGGGGTCCACAGGTCCAGCGACACACACAAGCCGCCAATTGAAGATCTTCCCCGAGATTGAGGCAGGGAGTGATGGTTGAGCCGGGGTGGAAGGCGGCAGCGCGCCAAAGCGTTCGACCAAATGCCCACAAGGGCGTAAAGGAATAGGAAGTCGCCATGTGGGCCCTACCAGGTCAAATTGGTCAACATCTGAGTCAAACTCTCTATTAGGGTTTAAACTAATCTATGGATTTTTCCCGGATTTTTAGAGCAATTTAACATATTTAGGCTTATGTGATTATGTGTGTACATATATACATATACATATATTCATATATATATATATGTGTATGGATGTTTTATGAACATGAAAACATATTCCCATTTAAGATCTATTTGAACTTTTATTCCAACATTTCCTAAATTTTGCTATAAATAATAAATTCCTAAGTAAGATTTGTTAATTAGCTATTTGGTGATTTTAAAATTTAATTAGAACCAATCAAATTTCTAATGGCCTTTGAAATCTAGAAATTTGTGTTTGTCACATAGAAATTTTACGGAAACGTCATAGCTTATGCAATGGTACGAAGTGTTTTCAAAATATTATCATAACTTTGGGTCATTATGACCTCCTCACCTCGCCAGATCTGGCCGTCGCCGTCGTAGCCATCACCCGTCGCCGCCATCACCCATCGCTCGCCGTCGTCTCCTCCTCTACCCCCCGCCGTCTTCTCATTTTTCGCCAGCCGCCGCCGCTCGTCGCCTCGCCAGATCCGCCGCCTGCCGCCCATCGCCGTCAGCCGCGCCCCTTTGTCTCGCTTGTGAAGAGATGAGGGAGGAGAAAAGGGGAAAAAGAAGAAAGAAAATAAAAGGATATTGAAAAGAAAAACAAAGAGTCATTGACGAGCCGGTCCCATATGTCATAAGCAAATAGGGGCTGAGATTTAGGGGCTAACTGCTGGAGTTGAAGACAAAATCAGAGGCCCTCAAAAATAGGGACAACCCCTAAATTAAAAGTAGGGACCCTGTTTTAGTGGCTATTGCTGGAGATGCTCTTAGTCGGGGCTACCATCACCCGGTTGGTGCTGTCAAGGGAGCCATGGAGCTAGTAATTTACGTTCCAAAATTGCTCCTAACTTCCTTAGCTTTTTTTTTTTACAAAATTGATTCCATGACATAGAAAGGCCACATATTTTATTTTACATCATTAGAACAATTTGGTACACTTTAATATCATAGTATCATAGGAAGAAGATTTGTATTTTTTTAATTTTTACCGCTATCCAGAATGTTGTGAACTCTTTCACCCAACCCCACGCATGCTACCTACACCTGCTCCCTTCGAGCCACTCCACACGGTCCTCTCCAGCAAGTTCAGCGTGTGCCTGAGCGTCAAATTAAAAAAAATAAAAAAGACGGTGTGCTTTGATTAGAACGTTACCTATACATACATACATACAATTGCTATTCTAGACTCCAAAGCACAACCCATCCGTGCTATCCACACTCCTAGCCATCGGATCTAAGATCCAACGCCCCAACGTGGCAGCCTCGGGTGCACGCGCGTGTCAGCCACATGGGATTTCACAGCACCTGTTTGGCTCCCCTGACAGCACTGTCATAATGCGGTTTATTGTCCATGTGCGGGAAGGCTGGTCCTGATTGCCAGCGGCGGAGCGATGGCCGATGTCGTTGCCTGCAGGAGCTAGTTGCCGAAGGTTGTTCGCTACTGCAGCAAGGAATCGACAGGACATGAAGCAGGTTTGGGGATGGAAGCCAGCAGATAAACCCCCTGCGTACTAGTTGCTCGCGTACGGATTTTGTTGCTTGCTCGTTTCCTGATAGTCTCCCACGAAGCTCTCATGTTATTTAATTTTCTAGTGAACCGATCATTGCCGATGAGCAGAGTAACACCCACCAACATCTGGATGACATTGACCCATATGAAAATTTAGAGTTTACTCCCTTTGTCAGAAAAGAATTTTTCTCAAAAGATAATACGAAGAAGTTCTACAATAATTATGCATTTCGAAGGAGGCTTAGTATTTGTAAAGAAAGTCATTACACAGCCAAATCAGGAGTTGTAACATCTAAATTATGGCTTTGCCCGAAGGAAGGCTTTTCAAAAGATACTATAGAAGCACAAAAAGCAATAGAGAACTCAGTTGGTTAAAGAACCCCTAAGAAGGAGGTTGCACACACTCGAACCGGTTGCAAGGCACGTCTTAGAATCAAGTTGAAGGATAGGGGTTGGAAAGTAAGTGTTTTTGAAGATGGTCATAACCATCCAATGGTTACCTCTACATCAAAGAAAGGAAACCTACGCTCCCAAAGGTGTATGGATGACGAGGACCAGGAAGTTATAAAAGACATGCGTCCTCAAAATATTGAAACCACGAAAATACATGAGTACTTGGGTGCTAAGAATGGAGGTTAGAAAAATCTGAGGTAGGTTGAAAGGATTGATATGTCGCCTAGAGGGGGTGAATAGGCGTAATTAAAAATTCAGAGTTAAAACTGTGGATGTCTTTTTACCAATACCGGACAGTCCGATGGTAGATGGTCGGACAGTCCGATTGTTGGGTATCGGACAGTCCGAAGGTGAATTTTACCTGCGCACACAAAACTGAATCTAGGACCAAACTGGAGCAATTAAGTTAGTTCCCCTGCAATAAATCTCAATAAAAACACACAAAGGACACTATGAATTAAACGATCTACACCAAACCCTAAAGCACAAGTAGATCAATCATAATAATCAATTAGGGTTTGCAAGAACACAAAGAGGAAGAGAGACGAACGAATTTTTCCCGAAGTTCAGATTCTTGAGGGAATCCTACGTCTCCGTTGAGGTAGGCTCGGTCACACTTGAGCCCGGGTCACTCTTGACCCTAATCCTCTCCAAGATCCACACCAAGCTCCTTTGGAATCCACTAGTCGACTCCTTTCCGTGAGGAGGCGGAGTCCGGCCTTCACAATCCTTCCCTCGACCACCACAATCCTTGGTGGCTCAAGGGCAACTCCTAGACCGTCTAGGAGCCCTTAAACTTCAAGAGAATAGAGTGGCAAAAAGCGGATGAAGATGACCAAGTGCTCGAGGATGAACCCTAGAACATCGGTGCACTTGAATTTTCTTCCTCTCAACCTTCCCTCTTGATTTGATCAAGGGATTTGAAGGAGAGAAGTTGGAGGTGAGCTTGTGCTTGAGAGAGAGTGAAGGAGAGGGTTTGAGCTTTGAATGTGCAGGAGTAAATACGGCCAACCCTCTGTCCGGAGGAGGTGAGGAGTATAAATACGAAGCCCTCAAAATCTGACCGTTAGGGTCAATTCTGTGTAATATCGGACAGTCCGATGGTCAAAGTTCGAACAGTCCGATAGGAACAATCGGCATGAACCAGAAAGACCCAAGGTCGTAAAAATCGGACAGACCGAGGATAATTGTCGAAGGAGTATCGGACAGTCCGATAGGCAACTATCGGGCAGTCCGATATAATTAAGCACTGTGAACCAGAGAGTCTTAAGGTTGTAATAATCGGACAGTCCGAGGGTATCTGTCCAAGGGGTATCGGACAGTCGGATAGTCAATTATCGGACAGTCCGGTATAACTAAGTGCTGTTAGACAAAAAGACCCAGAGATCAAAAATCCGGACAATGTCCGAGAGGGTATTGAATAGTCCGATAGAAAATGGTCGGACAGTTCGATACTTAAATAGGTAAATCAGGGTGAAATGAGATGATGTGTTGTTGTGTGTTGACCTACGTGCTAGAATTCATCCTTTGAGCACTTTTTCTTCTAAACAACCACATTTTGTCGCTCCCCCTTAATAGTACGGTCATCCTTAGGACTCAAGAAATTATAAAAATTTATAATCTAGATAGTCTTGATCATTTCTCCGTTTGGATCTTCGGGGCATCACAAATCTTTATCCTCCTTTTATTTTGAACTTAGGACTGAGAGATTTCTAAAAAAACACACATTAGTCTATGCACACATTGTCATTAATCGCCAAAATTAGCTAAGTGCCTATATGCACTTTCAGAGGTTCAAAAGAAAGGTTGTGAGTAATGAGATAGCGTCTACAAAAAGAAAACTTCTTGGCATGGATGTGGAAGCAACATTGGTTTATTTTCAAAAGAAGGAAGAAGAAGATCCAGAATTTTTTTATGACGTGGAACAAGATGGCAGGTCATTTGAAGAATATGTTCTGGGTTGATGGTAGAGGAAGAAGGGCATTCCAAGAATTTAGAGATATTGTGACCTTCGACACGACCTACCAAATAAATAGGTACATTCGAATAGTTGTTTTTAGATTGATAGAGTTTGGAGAATTTATGCTTGGTGTTGTTTTTAGATCAATAGAATTACTAATTAAATTATTGTTTTCTTTAATTTTAGGTACTCATGCCTCTTGCACCATTCATTGGTGTGAATCATCATCAAATTCTCATTATATTCTAAAGGGTGAGATTAATTCGGAAGCACTTTTTCTTATTCTAGCAGACGGAATTCCTTTGGTCTAATTTAGGACTTTCCAATCGATTTTATCTTACATAATTCTATCTATGCTAGGGGGATAATACGGAAACGAAACATTCCTCTCCTTTTTTCCGATCATAGAGAAGCCGTATGAAGCTAAGATTTCATGTACAGTTTTGGAATAGCGGTGAGAACTATGATGTTATCATCGAATATGAATGTCTATTATGTTTGGGATTGCAATGCTAAGGTCTGAGGACAAAGCTAGGTTTGTTTGGTTGTTCAAAACCTGGGTCAAAGCCATGTATGGTAAGGAACCGATAGCTATTATCAGTAACCAAGGTGTTGCAATGAGAATTGCTATCAAACAAGTCTTTCCTAACACAATTCATCGATTTTATTAATGGCACATGATGAGAAAGGCAATGGATCATTTGGGAGCCCTAACTTATCCGGTACCAATAATTGTCACTCTGCAAATTAGCATTTCATTTTTATTTAAACCGCTGTTACTATTTGATTTAAGTTGCAGCTAAAGAATGTGAAAGGAAAAGATAAAAAAAAAAGAAGAGGAGGATAGTGCATTTGAAGATGTTGATTTGGATGGTGCATCCGAAGATGTGGAGTTTCAGGCTAAAGGATGTAGCTGCATTTGAATATGAAGGCTAAATTTTGCTGTTGGCTCCGGTTCTAGTTTGGCTACATTGTGTTGCTGGTTACAACATGTTATTTTGTTCTAGTTTGGTATTCACAGTTGCAACTGAAATGTACACTTTTCAGGTTGTGGCCTATACTGAACTTGAGCACTTTTCTGGTTTTGGTGTGTACTGAAATGAACATCGCTGCTGCATACAAATGTCACCATATCAAATCTGAGACTGAACCTGAGCACTTTTCTGTTTATGGTGTGTACAAATATCTCAGACTTCTCACTTCCATTCAATTCTGAGTAGAGGAGCCCTGCACTTGCACCTTCAGGAGGAGCTCCAAAATTATATAGGCATATATGATGCTCTGAAAAAATCTGAGATTGAACGGTGAGGACGCTCCATGGCGCGCAGCTTGTCCTGGAGTTGAGAGGTAGCCTGCCGTGACACCTAGGGTTTCTACCGTTGGGAGGAGGGAGGGCAAGCGGCTGAGAGGCTGGGCCTTCACGGAGTCCAAAGGTGGCAGCGCGACAAAGAAATGGAGGCAACGACATTGAGAGAGGAAGACGAGGGAGATGTATGGAGGAAAGGTGGCGAATATGAGATTTTGGGGGGGGGGGTAAACGTCGCTGAGATCTGGGGGTAATGGTGCCGTGAGATCCCGCGTGGGTTGGGGACTGCCGTGTTGGGGTGTTGGATCCCAGATCCGATGGCTGGTGTGGATAGCACAGATGGGCTGTGCTATGGAATATATATATATATATATACTAGCACTAACATACTCTTAATAGTACGGAGGGCTTCCGTATATATAATTTTTTAGCCATTGGATTAATTAATAAACACACGTGGAGCAAATCCCCCGTGAGAAGCCCACGGGTGGCTCTGCATGCATTATGCAATGAAGTCAGCGTTGATGTCAGCGAAGGTGACATATATTCCTTCTGTTTTTTATTATATCTTTTAATTGACACATCCGATTGACGAGTGGTTTTCACCTACGTGTTCCTGACATTTTTACGAACAAAACTAGACCGGTCTTGATATATAAATTTATTCTTTAATACTTTTTATATAACACTTTACTACATACATATAGTGACGTTGTATTCATAAAACTAATAAAGTTATGCTTATTGAAATAGTAAAGCCACCGTGTGGCTAGTCTCAATGTATAAATTTTTCTTTACTACTTCATATATAACACTTTACTACATATACTTACTATTGTACTACATACATGTAATAAAGTTGTATTTATAAATGTAGTAAAGTTGTGTTTAAAAAATAGTAAAGCTACTATACGTATACCGTACATAGTATGAAAATATTTTTTAAAAATTTTATATAGCAAGTGTGGTCTAATTTTGTTCAAAAAAATGTCAGGAACCCATTTCCGAAAACCATTTGTCGATTGGAGCTTTCAATCAAAAGATATGGTGAAAAAAATAAAAAATCATTACATGTATGCTTGGACTAGAAGAGAGAGAGGTGATGTCATCATGCATGCATGTTGCCCGCATGAGAGGGTGGCGTGGTTTGTTTTCCATGTGGATCTAGAGGATTAGATCTAATCTAAATCATGTGGTTAAAAAAGTATGAGTACGGAAGGGCTCCGTACTATTAAAAGTATAATAGTCTTTGTGTGTATATATATATATGGGGAAATATGTGGTGCAAACCACCCTTTTCGTGAAAACTCCGTGAAAACCACCCGTAAAAGTTTTGAAAAATTCTCAAAAAATTACCATATGTAGAGGAGGTGAGATTCTACAATCCTACAAAATTTGAAGATGAAAAAGGCAAATTCAGCCTAAATAGTAATTTTTCACTGTTTAGCACTATTTATTTTGTTGTTTGTCTTTTTCATATCTTTTAAATGCGATTGAGTTTCATCTTCAAATTTTGCAGGATTGTAGAAGCTCACCTCCCCTACATATGGTAATTTTTTGATAATTTTTCAAAACTTTTGTGGGTGGTTTTCATGGAGTTTTCACGAAAAAAGTGGTTATATATATATATATATATATATATAGTTAATCAGCACTCCTGGGTCGGTTTGTCGAGCTAGACCCAATGGGCTGGTCGGTTGCATAAAAGACAATCATTTATAATTAAGAAATACCTTATTTGTGCACATTTAATGATTCCATGATTTTAGGATCCTATTTAACGTCCTCTATTCTCCCTCTCCATTCCATTATTGTCTAGATCCAATTGACCGCGGCAGCACTCCGGCAAGGTCGTCCTCTCCTCCACGTGCTATGGCACCCCGATGGCCTCATCAACCCTCCATGCGCGGCAGCGCCCTTGGCGACCACATCCTCCCCTCTATGCGCGGCGTGTCCCGATGACCTTGTCAACCCCTCCACGTGCAGCGGCACCCTGCCGACCTCGTCCTTCCCTCCACGCGTGGCGGCGTCTCGACGACCTCGCCGATCCTCCATGCGCGTTGACACCCTGACAAACTCGTCCTCCCATCATAAGGCGGCGTGACCATGGAGACAACGCCCAAGCGACCCTCCCAACGCCACGAACCCAAGCACAGCCTTAGCTTCTTCCTCACCAAAGATCCTACCAGCTCTCCGGCGAGCATCCATATTTTATCATATGTTACTAAGAAGTTACGTATAATAACATACAATAAAGTTGTAATCGATAGTCATTTTTTCTTTTTTGATGTACACAATTTTCTGTTTTACTGGTCGTTACTGGTCAGTAACTAATTGTAATCATTGCTAATAACAAATTGTTTCATTGGATATATGTTTTTCCCCATTTTACTAGTCAGTACTAGCGTAAAAACAATTATCTTACAATTGATTTGATTCGTAACATACAATAACGAGCAGGAAACTCAATGAGACCACTACCACGAAAAATAAAATAAATTTATATGGTGACTTTGATCTTGTTTTGTTTGTAAAAATGTCAGTATCGCAAAGGTAAAAACTGTTCATCGATCAGATCTTTGAATCAAAATTTATGGTTAAAAAATGAGAGACAATATGTTTCAACAAAGTTTCTAGGGATTTGCCCTCTGTAAGATATGGGCTGCATGCAAAAAGGTGTGGTTTGAAGTTCTTTGTTTCGATTACCCGTTATCCACAATAAAACAAACCAGTCTAGTCCCCAAACCGACCAGTACCCCAAATAGCTATTGAGCTAGCTATTCACAGCTAGCTCCTAAATAGCTCATCCGTGTGTGTATATACAAGTTGTTGCAAGCCCCAGCTAGCTCCTGAATGGCGCATGTCTGTGTATATACAAGCACCTTGGGCCTACCCCCATCTAAGAAATGTACAAGTGCTTAGAGAGAGAAGCTGTTGTCATATCACTAAGCTCTCGGATAGAAAAGCTTTCTTTCAATGCAAATATACTTATACAGATGTCTCTAAGCACTAGGATAGAAAAAGCTTCGTTTCAATGCAAATATGCTTATACAGGACAACCTCCTCATTCCCTCCCCTCGTTGGTGCTATATTCATGGATGAAAAAAATACCTGGTTAAACTGAGCAGAGCACAAAAACACTCCCAGAAATCAATCAAAGCGATCGTGAAGGTGTAAACTGTTGCCATCATGAAGTACTTGCATCATGAACAACAATCTTTCGCATGTACATAAAGGACTTGATGCTGGTAAGAACGAACCGACCAAAGTTATCCCAAACAGGGAAGGGTATCAAAATCATTCTGGTCGCCTCACGTGCCTTCATTTGGCTCCCAGAAACCAACGTCTGCTAATCTCCTAGATTCCTGAACCACCTTAATGTTTCTCAAATCAAGAGTACTAGAAACTCGAATCTCTACTGCTGCTAACTAACGCTTTCAATTAAAGTTCCATGCTTGTAAACAAAACAGAGGGCCAAAAAATGGTTTCCTTCAGGTACTTGGAACAGAGCTCAGTGCTTGCCCTTGTGGCGCTGCAGAGTGAAAGTGCTGCCATGGTCATGGTCTGTTTGTGTGTCAGGTGATGGCATCCCAGCAGAAGGCAGTTCAGAAGAATCAGCCTCTTGTTCTTTTGGTTCTTGCTCATGTTCTCCTGCTTGGTAGCTCCCTCCTTCCATTCTGTTGGACTGGCAGATGCTTTTGTATATCTGGAGAGACTGAGCTATGAAAGATGATGGGTTGCCAGCATCGCTTGGAAGAAGCATTGTGTTGCTCTGGATTTGACAGTCAGATGTCAGTGCCTCGGAAATCATACAGAGGGATTGTAAAACATGATGGAGACAGAACTTAAAATCTCACCTTCTTAGCCAGAGAAGCAAAGGCTTTGATGTATTGTTCAGCAACTCTCAGGTTTGCAGCCTATTGTGTGTGAGAGAATAGCACTTAAGTGAGCACACAGATTTTGAATAACCACCATTTTGAACTCAAATTTGACAAAACTGCACAGAATATTAAACTGATAAGAGTCGACATTTTGTGATACCTCAGTGCTGCCTTCAGCTCTCATGGCCTCAGAAACCAATCTGATTCCTCGAGCAGTAGCTTCTGACTTAGCAAGAATCGCTTCAGCCTCACCTAGTGTTCATTACCAAAAATGACAGCCTTAATGGGCACAGAAAAGTCTTTAATCCACTTAAGGTAACAGAACATATAGCAAAACAAAAAATGTTTCAGAGTAACCAAATCAAACAACACAAGTGATCCAATTTTCAAAAGCAAGCAAAAGGATGGCAGTATAAATGGAATGAACAGAAAATATGCATGCAGAATAAATCCACAGAACAGGTTATCATGAGGAACTTCTTTACATGGGAAGTGTAAAAGCTAAAAAAGAGCAAGATGATGGCAGCATAAATAGAACAAACAGAAAGATACATGCAGAACAAATAGACATGCTAGGTTATCATGAGGAACATGGAAAATGGAAAAGCAAGCATTATGATGGTGGAATAAATGGAGCAAACTCATGCTGAACAAAACTATATACCAGGTTAACATGGAGAAGACAGGAAATTTAAAGTTTTAGAATAAACATGTCACATACCCTTTGCGCGATTTGCCTGATCCAACATAGCTCCTGGTAGTATAAATGAAAAATGTCAAACAGAAGTCCATCTTCCAATACTAAAATCCAATACTTCTCTTGCACATATGGTGAGGTAAATTACAACATTACGTCAAAGCAAGAGTATTTAGGATGTATATTTAAGTATATTAGGCTACAACAGAAGGTGGTAGGATTCCATCTCCAACTTATTCCTTTTCTCAGGGAGAGGATGAAAAATAATAAGAATAATGCATACATCACCTTCTGATTCAAGGACTTGGGCACGTTTTTTCCTTTCTGCTTCAGCTTGCATCTCCATAGCCACCTTAACCCCACTTGGAGGAGATATATCCCCTGCGAAGTCAATGCGAAAATATCAGGAAAAAAAACAAAACAGTGCTTACAGGTGCAACTCAAACAGCTCAAAGGCAGAAAACATACTGATCTCATAACGGAGACACTTCAGGCCCCAATCTGTTGCAGCTTCATTAATGGACCTCTGCAAAAAAAAATTGTCAGGCAATACATAAAAAGGCAGCCCATAAAACTTGTAAATTATGATGAGGTGATGAAAAGCATGACAAAGACTGCATCCCAAAAAAGAGCATACAAAAGATTCGCAGATAACATCTGTATGATTAAGTTCTTTATTTTTCTTTTGCTTATCACTAGAAGTTGACTAGTTATTAGGAACAAAATTTCAATGCAATATATCAAAATTAGAACCAGCCTAATAAATAAGATGGAGAAAAATCCATTGCTACTACGGGTGTTTGCTCTTTCATCACAGTAAACATAGTAGTAGTAGACAACCATTCACTAATAAAATAAATCAACATAGAAAAAATCCCATTATAAGTCATACCACAATTTTCTCATTTAATGTGTCCCTTTCCTCAAAAGTCTTGTCTAAGGTAATTTTGCCAAGCTCACTTCTCATGGTAGTTTGTGCAAGTTGAATGACTGCAAAAATTGGATTCTCCACACCATATGAAGCAAGGTAAGGATCAACAATCTGCAAAGGTCACAAAACAATGAAATAGGAATTAAAACTAAGCACTTGACAGAAACAGACCCCGATTTCCGAATGGCTGACAGTAAATATACAAATATCTCAAAATAGTCAATTACCATAAATCAATTGCTTGACATATATCTTAAACTACAATAAAACAGTGCTCATTTTCCTTCAGTGCTTTTGAGAAAAAGCTAATGATACTAAGAATTACAGGAACAACTTCAATATATCTTAACTGATATACTCAGTGCACACCAGTGAAACCACAAATTCAGATCAATTCACACAACCCTCACCACATCACATCCACACCAGCAATAAAAAATTATGAAATCGCCAACAGCATCACCAACAATAACCACAGGGCAAGGCGATGATGATAAGCAAAGTTCAATACCTAAACATGCCAACAATCTGGGTGGAGACATTGTCCTTGATGATAGCAGATTGGTCAGGGATGGGAACATATCCATCCATTCTATTTCTGACACCACCAAACAACACCTATACAGGAAACCCAGACACCAAACCCAAGATCCCCAAAATGCAGCATAACCTTCTATTCATATCCACTAGTACCAAACAACACCTCTAAACAGGATTCCCAGAAATCCACACACTAAACCTTCGCAAACTAGCTAAATCATTCACCCCTTACATAGAGAACCAACCCAACCTAACTCAATTCAGAAGTCATTAGCACCTCTAAACTGGCCCAGAAACCCACACACTAAAATCCTTGCAAACTAGCTAAATCATTCACCCCACGCACAGAGAACCAACACAAACTAACTAATTTCAGAAGTCATTAGCACCTCTAAATGGGATTGCCAGAATCCACACATCAAACCTTTGCAAACTAGCTAAACCATTCACCCCTCACATAGAGAACCAACCCACATAACTAAATTCAGAAGCCATTAGCACCTCTAAACAGGAACCCCAGAAAATCACATCCTAAACCCTTGCAGACTAGCAAAATCATTCACACCTCACATAGAGCAGGGAGACAACCTAACCAAATTTTGAATTCATTAGCACCTCTAAACAGGACTCCCAGAAATTCACACGCTGCAAACTAGCAAAATCATCGACACCTCACATAGAGCACCGAGCCAACCTAACTAAATTCAGCGAACACTAGTTGAATCACAAGGGCAAATCAAATCATAAATGCATCACATTCATCAATCCTTACAAGGCACGCCTACAATGCGACATTACTGAACCACAACTAGCACAACTAGCATCACTGGTGATATCCGCAGCGAAAGCAAGGACCATGAGCTATAATCGTATACCTTGACGTAGAGGACGCCGTCGATCTGGATAGAGACGTTGTCCTTGGTGATGGCAGACTGGTCGGGGATGGGGATGGCCTCCTCCTTGAGCGTGTGGACGTAGGCGATGCGGTCGACGATGGGGACCAGCACGTGGATCCCGGAGCCGAGCGTCTTGAGGTACTTGCCGAAGCGCTCCACGACGAACGCCTTCTTCTCCGGCACGATGCTCACGCCCCAGTTCACCGGCGTGCTCAGCGACTCGTAACTGCACCACCGCACGAACACAAAGCAGGCCAGAAACGCCAACCGCTTCCATAAGGTCGAGGAAGAAAGAGCAGATGCTCGGGGTCAAGGACGAGAGGAGCTGGCTCGGCTCACCGTGAGACGTCGTCGCGGGAGTAGTAGCGGGAGAAGGCCCGGGTGGAGGAGGGGCCGAGCACGCGGGGGAGGAGGAGGAGCCGCCGCGCGGGGGCCGCGTATCGCCGGAGCAGGGTGGTCGCCATCGTCGTCGGCGGCGATGAAGAGGATGGGGAGAACGAGCGTGGGTTTGGGGGAAAAGAAAGAAAAGAGCCTGCGGGTGTCTCTTGCGACTTGCGAGTTGCGAGACGGTGTGGCCGTAGCAATTTTCTTTTTACCCCCGGCTGGGGACGTGACCGACTTGTGTCCCAAGCAGAGGTGCCAACGGTCCCGTTCCCGTTTCCCGCGGGGAATTCTCCTATTAGGGGACAGGGATGGTTAGAATCTCCTCCCCATGAGACTGCTACCAGTCAAAAAATAGTCTCCATCGGGGCTCGCGGGGATGGGGACGATATGCATATCCCCGTCCCCGTTACCCGTCGGGGGCCCACGAAATATTAATATCCTTGCAAGTTGCAGCTCATTGAACCAAGCGGTCCAAGCCCAAATTAGGTCCTGCAGTCCAGATATATAAAGCAAGAAATAGAAAACCCTAGCGTTTTGCCTCACCTCATCGCTGCCTCAGACTGCAAACTGCAATGACACACCAGTAAAGCTAGGCAACCAATGACCCCACCACCGACGCTTTGCTTCCTGCGCAGCCACGACCGACGCTTTCTTCCGCGCAGCCACATAAGCGAGCTAAGCAACCAAATACCGCCTACCACCGCCGACGCTTGCTTCCCTACTGCAGCCGCCAACGCTTTGCTTCTCGCGCAGCATAGCCGCCAGACAGACAAAGAAGTCACGACGACAACAAGACATGCAACCGATCCCCGCCAATGGTTCCATGGTGATGGATGCCAGGTGAAGCCCTTTCTTCTTCCTCACTTACCTTAAGTGGATTAATAGTAGATGCATTATTATTTACGTATTCTCATATTGATGGATGAATGATGATGGATTAATATGTTGTAGATTGTGCAATGAACACATTTGGTTGACAATTGAGTACTTGACAGCACTAAGGTCTTAACGGGGATGCGGAACCTGTCGGGTCCCCGTTACCCGTGATAGGGACGGGGGCGAGGAAATTTTAGCCCCGTGTGCGGGGATGGGGATAACCATGCGGGATTTTTAGTTTCGCGGGTACGGGGATGGGGTGCTAATCCCCGGCGGGGCTAGCCCCGTTGCCACCTCTAGTCCCAAGACTGGATTTCAAAACACTTGTGTCGCAAGGATAGACGTAACATCCTCATTTTCAAAACCTTAAAATCACGCACATTGTATTTGCACAAAATTTAAAATTTTGTTTACAATAAAAATATTTAAAAAATAAGTATGTTCCTTATTAAAATGTTTTGTAAAATTAAATTTTCCCGAAACCTAATTACAAGTATAATATATTTAAATATTTGAAGTTTGTTAAAAGGTTTATTTGTGGAAGATAAAATGTCAATATTAACTTTACAAATTCTACATTTGTTAAATGATAATTTGCATTTTAATCTTAATTAATTCTTTATCTATATTTTGAAGAATAGATAAATTAATTATTTAATTTTTCTTTTTTTCCTTTCCCTCTCTTACTAGTGGACCCCACCATCTCTCCCTTCTCTTTCCTTTTTCCCTCCTTCCTTCTTCCCTTCCTTCCCTCCCCTGGCCGAGCTCCCCTCTGTCCAGGCACAGGGAGGAAGTTTCCTCTCCCCATTTCTTTTGGAACCCCCCAAAATCTCTCAAATTTTTAATGGGATTGATTCCTGTGATCAAGGAAATCCCTCTCCTGCATAACTCGGTTCTTCCCTTCCTAATCTTCACCTCTAACTTCTGTATAAACCCCAACCCGAGCTCATCAAACACCATTTGCAATCTCTTTGATTCGGCTCGAGTAAGTCTTCTCTCCATGAATCCTTCGAGCACGGTCCTCCTTGGCCTCCCCTAAACTCGTTTTGCCCATCACCCGCAGGAGATCACCGCCGGGACCAACGAATTGTGACACCGAGGCTGCCATCGTCTTCACCGCCACCGCCACTCTCTCCTCGTCGATTCAATGCCGCCGAGGGGTATACCTCCCTCCTCTCTACTCCCTTAGCGCCTCTAGGGGTACCGGAACCGGTTCCTAGGGCCAATTTGGCCGGGACACCGCCGACAACCACCGACACCATGCTCCTTTTCCCCTCCACGGCCGGTAACACCGCCAGGCCGCGATGCCCGCTGCCACACCCCGCCACCGCCATCCCCGGCTTCCCCGTGCCGCCGCCTCGCTAGCGCACCGCCCCCGCCGCCTCCGTCGCGTCGCCACTGTTGTTGCCGTCGCCGCCGTGTCAAGCCGACCCCAACATCGGGTTCGCCTCCACCTCCTCGCCCTTTTCCCCTTGGTCGGTCGCCGCCGCGCTTCGCCGGCGCCACCTTCTCATGAGCCACCGTCGCCATCTCCTCAAGGCCGGGTCATCGCCAGTGGGCCTCAGCGTCACACCAGATATGCGCCGAAAGCAAGCGCGTCGCGTTGGGCCATGCTCGCGCGACTCCACGCCGGCCACGCCCCACACAGCCCTGGGCAGGCGCGCCCGTGCCGTGAGTTGATTGCAAGATTAGGCCGAGCCGGTTGCCCCGCCGGGGCCCGACCTCTGGCCCGGTCCGAAATTAATTTTCTAATTCTTTTAACTGTATTACTTATTTATTTATTATCTTTAATTATATAGCTCCCAAAATTATGAAACTAATTTTAAAATGTTTATAAAATTCAAACCTACCGTTCTGTAATTTTTCATATGCATTTGCACACATATCATTTTCTATTATTTCTTTTGCATTGTATTTATTATTTTATTTTCGTTGCGATAGATCCTAGTGCCGAGTTCGTTGTCGACACAGCGGAGGACCTTTCCTATTATGTTGATCAGGACAAGTGCTGAACCCTTTGAACCCATGATTTGCAAATATGTTTTTCTAGAATTTGACAATCAGCATGTATATTTAATCTAAAAATGTTAATTACCTAATTGCTTAGCTAAATTCCTATTAATAATTAATTCTAATAAAATATTCCTTGCTGCCTTAGTCATTAATTAAATTATGTGTTGCCACACACTTGTCGAGGTTTTTGCTACTGCTTAGTAATGCTCATTTTAGATCATCTAATCATTTGCTTGACTTTATCGGTTACAAATTTAACCATGTGATTTTAAAAAGGATAATTGGTGTTGTCATTTATTTTTAAATGGGCTAGTTGATAGCGGGTGTTATTGGAAAAAAAATGTTTTGCAAAACCTGATCGGAGTGGATGGTTGCAAGAATGGCGCAGCATGCACGAGATTCGGGCCTAGTGTGAGACCCACCCTGATCCCTAATGACTGATTCCTTGAGGTAGACGAACTAAGTACAACAGTGCGACTATCGAGCGCTTGTATGGGCAAGCCCTGGTTGAGTACCCTCCGGACTCCTAGTTTTGGCATTCCAGCCAGTAGAGTAGACAATTGGTGCTGGTTCTACATTCTCAAGAAGGGGTTTCAGCCAACTAGAGTTACTAGCGTTGCGGTGGAATCTTTAGAGGGAATGCCAGGCTAGGGGATGTTGGTTAAAGGCCTTGTGGTGTTTATTTCCTTTGGGTGATTCCTAGGAAACCACCTCTTGTGAGTAAAGCGTGCAACCTCTGCAGAGTGTAAAACTATCGTGATAGCCGTGTCCACAGTCAAGGACGGATGACAGGGAGCTACCTCTTTGGTACTTCTTATCTTTTGTTTTCAAAATGGTGTTTTTAAGAAAAACCACGATTGCAGTCGTGTGTTTTGGTTTTTCGCCTCATAGCAAGTGCTATGAGTGATGAGGTGTTCGCACGGTAGGTGCCGTGAGTAGCCGGGTTATGGCAAAACCGATTGTAGCCGAGATTTCAAAGAAAATGATTCAAATATTTGTTTTTCCTCAACATTTCAAATCATTTTAAAAATCTTAGGAAAAACCTGCAAAACTGGCTTTGTATAAAAGAACCCTTACCCTTCCCTTGTTAAGCCTTAGTCGTATTTAGTCAGCCTTGCTTGTTGAGTATAAAGTATACTCACCCTCGCCTTTCATACGGGGCTGCTCATTCCAACGAGCAGATTGTGATCAGCAATGGTATCCTAAGGAGAAGATGTACTAAGATGAAGGTTTCGCTGCCGGAGTTCAAGGCGAAGATTACCTAGACGTCTAGGACGCGTTTCATTCAGTCTTGCTTGTGAGAATGTTTTTTGGAGTTTCACTTGGAGTTTACTTTGAGTATTTAAGACTTTCGCTGTGTAAGGCCTGCATGCCTGAATTTTATACCCTAATTCAGCGCCATTAGCGCACCCTGATGTAATATTTGTTCGAACTGTAATTGCAATGATCCAAAAATCTGGAATCTGTGTGTACTACCTACTTGATCCAGGGACTAGTACAGGTAAAGCACAGAAGGGACCTGACTCCATTTTGCGGGTCTCGACAATAGAGCTAGCCAAACGGGCTGGCCCGAGTAGGACGAACCAGGTTGGCTCGCACTGTTCACTGAACCAGGCTGGCTCGGTTTGTTCAACAGAACCTAGGCCAAGACCTCGGCCCGTCAGGCTGGCCTGGCTCGGTTCGATTCGTATAGTGGTGGCCCGACTCGATTACGTTCGACCCATTACTGTGGCCCACATATTTAATTAAATATATATATTTATGTGTTTATTTTCTTATGATAAATAATTTATTTATTTATTTTATAACACATATTTATTAAATATAATCATTTTTTAATTTTATATATTATTTTTGGCTAAAATAGGTCGGTAGGCGGTTAGGCCGATTCTTGTCTTGAACCATACTTAGGCTGATACTTCGGACTATTGGCTCATTTGACCCGGTTTGTATAGTGAACCAGGCCAAACAGGCCCTCTTTTTCCCTATTTTGGTTTCCTCTGTTAGATTAGCGCAGTTGGATTGTGTAACATCTCATTTTTTGGAAAATTTCAAAAATTTCAAAATGTAATCAAATTTGAAAGTAAATTACTATTCACATCCAAAAATTTTTAAATTTGAATTGAATTCAATCTATCTCACTAAAATTCTTCCAAAATTCAAATTGTGGGTTTGGACCACCAAGCTTAGTCCCTCGGGCCCATTTTAGCCCAGCCCAACCCAAACTGGCCTAGCCCGCTAGCATGCGCTCTTTCTCGCTCTCCCCTCTATCTCTCTCACTCGCTCCTCTACTATGTCGCAGCACGCCAAGACTAGGCACGCCCGGCAAAGAAGTCGCCACGCCACCGCGCCAGCCGCACTGCTCGCCACTCTTCCCTTTTGCTACCGCTCCGTGCCACGCACGCTACTCGCTAGCAGCGCCGCTAGCACCACCACGCAAGCTAGAGCCACGCCCAGCAGTTGTGCCGTCTCGTTGCCACTTGGGCCGTCTCGCGCCCCATGCTTTGTCACACCCATAGTGGCATCGCCGCGTTGGCAATCATTCCCGCGCCGCGCCGTCCCATCGCTGTTCCCCCTGAAGCCTCTCACCGCAGGAACGGTCCTCTCCCTCCCATACGACCCTCTTTTGCCTATTTAAGCCGTGGCTCAGCCCAATTTGTTCCCTCCTTCGCTACTTCCACCGTTGTACCCAAATAACCCTCTTTTGTCTCACCGGCGCCTCGATACGTCGCCGGCCAATTCCTCGCGTCCCTAGCCTCCCTAGGAGTCGCCCCTCATGACCCTGACTTCAATTTTGGCCAGGGAACACTGGAGCTCCCGGGCGACGTGACCCCTGCTAGAGCCGCCATCACACCCACGGTGACGGCTCGCCTACGTCCTTCATCGAGCTCAGCACCGCCTCAAGTAGCTTCCGAGTAGTCCCTAGATGCTCTTCTCCCCGGTGAACTGACCACTGCCCTCATCCTTCGCCGTAAAACCTTGATCCCGTAGCTTTCCATCGCCTGTGCCTATGGTGCCGCCATTTGAGCTCTCCGCTGACAATGCTCCGGCCTTCATGTCCTAGGTCATCACTAGCCGAATCCTTTCCAACCATGAATCAGTAGGCTAGTGGACTGTAGCGCCATCAGTTGACCGCCGAGGGTTCGCCAAAGTTCGGCCGGAGCCCTAGGAAAATTGTTACCTCGCTGATGTCACCCCAATGTCGGCCAGCGAGACAGAGTCATTGACACGCGGGACCCTCAGCGTATTTTTAAATCCCGTCACACACTAATCTTGAGTCACTGACATGTAGGCCCTGGACCCATATGTCGGGTTTAGTGAAAGCGTATTCCTTTGGAATACGTCTTCCAAAGCTAGTGGCGTACCCCATTGTCAGGCATTAGTGTGGGCCCCGGTCACCGGGAACCTCGGTGCACCTGTGCTAGCCCAGGATCTTGTCTTGCTAGCATGGCACCTTTTACAAAATGCTGGAATCATCACATACCTGCGATAAAAATTATCAATACAATAGAGTTCAATTACAATATGCCTCGTTTTTGCAGGCCGAAAGGCCAAATATACCAAACAAAAATGAACTCTTACCAAAGTTCAACATAGCGGAAACAATAGGAAAAGTAGGGTCTCAAGGCTGTGCCCAACCCAATCAGGCAAGTGACTGGAGTCCCACCTAACCCTCGGCCTATACGTCATTCTTCAGGCTCTTCTTCTCCTTGTCGATGTCGTCCAGGCCAGGCTCCACCTCAACGCGACCTAAAAAGGTGAGTGGGTGCGAGTGTGAGCACTCATTCAACCGTGCTCGCAAACCAAAACCTTGTCTGATGCAGAACAGTTATGTAGAGCTTTTTGGTGAAAGCTGGGTTTTCCGTTTATTAGCTTAAAATAAAAATGCCATATTTTTTAGGTTAAAATATCCAGACTTAGCCTTTAACAAATCAAAGACGTACTGGGCTAAATATATGCCATCTGGTTATCACACAGGGGTCTTTCAGTGGCGACACCGTAGCCTTAGCCAAGGAATACGTGTCCCACGTGGCAGATCCATATCATCGCCATGGTCATGGTCTCCACAAATGGTAGACTAGCTCCCATCGCCATGGCGAGCTATCTCCATCAACATGGCGAACCCGTGCCCATACAACAACTGGCGCACATTTCCCATCTTCTGGCAAACCCGTGCCCATACTACAACTGGCGCACGTTTTCCAGCTTCCGGTGGACCCGTGCCCATACTACAATTGGCGCACGTTCCCCAGGTAAGTGGCGGTAGACTCACCCTCTTAGCCAAGAGGTATGATCCCCTTGAGCTCAACAAAGGCCAGGATCCACAGATCCTAATCAAAAGAATTCTCAGATATAATGAGTTTATTCACACTCAGGTTTTGCAGGTACCCGAGTGTATGGACTATTTCTTTAGTCTGTCGAGTGCGAGGAATACTCGGGAACGGGGCACAACACATATCCATAATTATGTACTCGAGATATTCTCAAGGATTAGACTGTCCAACAAATAAGCCATTCAGATGCTACAATGTTGTAGTCTTGTTCAAAAGAATAATGATTCCGTCGTGATACACATCATGGAGATGATGGGACCGTACTATAAAGGTACCTGCTCTGCATACGGTGTTTGTCGGGGTCAAGTAGTACCGTTGATAGCGTGCTATGCCGTTGCACTTGCACCGTTGATAGCGAGTTATACCGTTGCTTCGACCGATTGATAGCGGGCTATGCCGTTACATAAACTGATCCGTCATCCTAGAACCGTATCGTTGACAGCTAAGAATTAACCCACGGACTCTAGACTTAAGCGGGTCTAAGCCATATCAAAGACTTACTAGTCAAGGAATTTAATTTCTAAACCTTAGGTTATCAATGGACAGGATAGGAAAATATCAAGGAGAGGATTGTGTTTATTAACACTGCATATAATATGGAATAACTAGACTTGCTCTAGTAGCTGTTAATACCAACATATAATACTTGAGAACTTAACATTTGCATGCAACCTATCATTTGAAATCAAAATCAACATAATTTAGACAAGATTAGGTAAAAGGGAATGATCAAGAGATTTTGGCTCATCTGGACCGAGCGTGTCGATTATCTTGTCGTTGATCTTCAGGCTGTCCTTCTGTGTCTTCCGAATCTATCGCATAAGATCATAAAACAGCGATAAAGACACGGATGATAAAATATGCATAGTGCATGATATATGATATGCACGAGGTTGAGGGTGATACTATTCACCGAGGCTACGGTATGATCTTATTTTAAGTAAGTTTCTTATCGAGGAAGTTCCATGAGCTATCGATAAGAAATCTTACTCATAAAAATCACGTGTAGGGGTTATACACGAATATATGCATATGGATTCTACCCATATATTGTAACCCAAATTATAGTTTATCATATTTAGAAAAATACGTCACGTATATTACTTATGTAAAAGAAATCATATTTATATTTTCATGTTTATTGGAGGTCCACTAGTATTAACAAATAGAAAACCTTTTCCTAGAGTTAACTAGAAAAGAATTATTAGAAATATCGTAAAGAGTAGAAATAGTGCAAAATATAAACTATTATTTTTCCTAGACTCCAAATGTCCTGGGATATTTCTGTGAATATTTATAGGATTATTTGAAGTCATTTACTATTTTAAATAAAGCATAAGGCTTAATTGGGTTATTTTATTTTCAAATAGAAGTTAGGAAAGGGTTATTATAATATTTCAGAGACATAAAACAGTGAAATGGGCAAGCTTATATTTTTCCTAGGTTCCTGAGTGAATGTAATATTTTCCAGAATTTTTGTATAATTTATCATGCCTCTAACTATTTTTAATAAATCAAATACCATTTATGGAATTTTGTAAATAGAAAATACTCTGGAAGTGAATTATGAACAGTGTTGGGCCAAGCCCGTCACTGTGCTAGGCGAGACCCAACGCTGTGCGGCCCACGGGAGTGAGATCCCGGCTGAGGGCGCTTTCCAATTTTGGAGGCGTACTCTGAGGAATACGCTTCCACTTATACTTATAGGTGGGGCCAAGGGACCCACGCGTCGGTGAGTGAAAGAGGATCCCGCGGGGATTAATGGCTCCTAATTGGAACGGGCCCACTGGTCAGTCTCTCGGGCGCACAGTAATATGTTTGATGACGTCACGCTGACGTCACCCTTCTTCAACCTCCGGAACGGGCATGACCGTGTGCTTGCAACGGCGATTGCCGGCGCTACGGTCCACGGTTTCGTGCGTTCTTGGGCTCGATGGAATCGGCGTGCTTCCGCGCACCCATGTATACCCGTAGCATGAATGGAGGTGGCCGGAGTTGGTGGCTCCACGAGCAATAGCGGCGGCGGGTTCAGGTAAGCATGGCGGCGGCGATGCAAAGGGTTCCGAGGGGAAGTTTATGATGCGTGAGCATCGGGAGGGGTTGTGGGAGCTTACCGTGTAGCTTCTAGGGCTGGAGATGGTCCGTGGTGGTCCGGCGACATGGGAGCAGAGCAGGGGACGGCGAGGCTTCACGTCGTTGGCACTCTCTGGTGGTCGGCTCGTGCGGGCAAGCTATGGAGGAGATTGGGGACGTCCTGTGGATGCTCGAGGTGCATGGAATTAGAGTTTGGCTCACCGTGGTGGCCATCGGGAGAAAGGGGGTTGTTCAACCGGCGGGATGGAGTTTCCGTCGATTTCGGTGTCCACGGCGTCCTGGGTCAATTCCTTCGAGGACATTGGAGAGGAGGCGATGAGGAAGACGAGACTCAAACCTCTTGGCATGAAACACCGTGGTGTGGGAGAATGGTTTCGCCGAAGCTAGGCGGCGGAAACCGAGCAAGGAAATAAGGGGCAAATTGAGCTCGGGCTGGCCTTTTATAGGCACGGGATTGCCTTGGATAAGCAAAGGAGAGGAAGACGAGTGGCACGCCGCGGCGCTGCGGCACGGAAGCATGGCTGCAGTGTCCGGCAAAGGACAGCATGGCGATGACTTCGGCTTGGTCGGGCGGTATCTTGGCGGCGCGGCCGAGCACGTCGGGCTAGGACGGACGGGCTCAGAGGCGCAAGACAATGGGTGGGCATCTTGGTCGTGGACGCGAAGAATGGGCGTAGCGGGCGGTCTTGGCTCGGCGATGAAGCCGGGTAGTAAGCAGAGAAGGAAGAGAGGGGAAGTCGACTGGGCCTTCCTGGGCCGGCTTGGGCCTGGATGAAGTAGAGAATTGAGGGAGGCCGGCCCAGCTCGGGGCAAAAAGAGAAAAATGAATTTGGGAGAGAGGGAGAGATTAAGCCCAAGGGCATTTAGGTGTTTTATTTTTATTTAAAGTTAAACTAATTTTAAGAAAAGCTATGCACATAATTGTGTATAGTTTATTTTATATGAAATCTATAATTTTGGTCATAGACTTATTTATCTATGTGTATATATATATATTTTTACACATGTAGTTTGTATTCAAGCCGGGCTTTGAAAATAATTGTAAAAATTTAAACTTTATATGGAATTGTTTACACATAATTTATTTGGATTATTTAAATTTTATTTCAAATAGTGTATTGACCGGTGATTTATTATTATTTTGCTATAAATGTTTTATTTTTAGTCTAAGGTCAAATCTTAGGCCTTGTTTGGAAACAAAGTTTTAAAAAACCATGGTTTTGAGATACTATGGTTTGTAAGTGTTATATAAAAAAATATCTTGGTTTTGCCAACCTCCACAAAACCATGGTATTTCTTGGAACTACAAAGTGTTTGGTTACAAAGTTATTTCCTATGAATAGTGATAGCAATGAGCCAAAACTTAGCTTAAAGTGGAGTTTCCAAAACTCGAAAACTACCATGGTTTTCAAAACAGTGTTTTTTGCAGAGCTACCAAACAGCTCATGGCTTTAGAAACCATGGTATTCCCCAAAACCATGGTTTTGCCTAGAAACTATGAAAATGCTTTGTTACCAAACAGGGCCTTAATGTTGATTCCTTGGTCAATTAGGAATTAAAATAGTTTTCTCAAAATTGGGGTGTTACAATTAGCAACACTGACCAATTGGCCCCGAGGCCCACCTGTCCGCTACTCGGCAATCACCAACCATTAGGCCCCCATGGCCCACCGGTCGAAGCCCTTGTGGGCGGTAGAGAGAGCCATGCACGCACGCATCTTGGGCCACGCGAGAGCTTGTGCTCAAGATGAATACTAGTAGGTCGAGCCCATTACTTTTTATTGGACTTTCGGAAGGTTTCCGATTTCCAGTAAATCTAGAAATAAAAGGTGATTTATTGAAAATAGTTTAAGTTACCTAAGCATTATAGAAATTTTTTTGAAAATACCAGATGTAATACTGGACTTAGGAAAAATAGTATCATCCGGATTAAATTAAATTTTGTGTTTTGAAAAAAAATGATAGAAGCTATTTAAACCCTTTTCCTTAGTAATTTACTGCTAGCAATCCTTTTAACTTTATTAAAAGTAGAGCAAATTGCACTGTTCCCCTCCTGAACTTGCATGAAATCTCACTTGGCCCCCTGGACTTGCATTTTACTTTTTCGGCCCCTCCAACTTGTATCCGTTTGCATGATTGCCCTCGTGCCATGATTTCCCCCGTGAAACCCTGACGCGGCAGCTGAAATGGCATTTTTTGCTCCCGTGGACCAGCCACCTGTCTCTCGGGCCCGACACATCAGCCACGGACCGTGTAATTACGGAGATACCCCTATTGGTTATATCCCCAGCCCCCAAATCGCCGAATCCCTAAACTACGCTGCCGTTCCCCACTCGCGAAATCCCTAGATCAATCGTAGCATTCAATTACCGATTGCTTTCGCCGTCAATTTGCTCGCCACGATCACATCCCCAATGGCTGACGGGTTGAGCTACAGCGGTAGCAGCAGAAGGCGGAGGATGACCGGGCTGGAGCTCGTCGACTGCCCCTTCTGCGATGGTCGAGTCATGGAGTGGCGATCGAACACAGTGGACAACCCTAGGCGCTTCTTCTTCAAGTGCGTGAATAATGAGGTTAGTTGTGTGGTGCTGCTTCCGATTTCATCTCCTTGCCTTTTGTGCTCATCTCGGTGTGTCGTCGTTGCCTTGTAACAGAGGGTTGGGTCAGATCGATGCTCATTTTGGGCATGGGAAGAGGAGTATCGTCGAATGCTTGAGGTGGTACAGAGCACCCGGGTGAAGGTTGATGGCAGTACGTGTGAGGTCAGTGGCAAGCATGGGGTTGGGGTGAACAATAGCTCTATGGCTTTGCTTATGCTTAGTGTAATTGCAATTGAGCTGCTTGTAATCATATTTGTGTTGGTTATGAAAATGTGAGAACAATGTATTTGTTATGATGTTATGAATGAAAATTTGATCAGATTGTGATCTATTTTTGCAATGCCTGCTAAATGTTTCACAGTTTACATATATGTGATCAGTTTGTGAAAAGTGTATGTATTTGATCTGATGAGATTGTGATTTGGTCATGAGCATATGAGCAGGCTGTGAAAGGAAAGCAGATTTGGTCATGACCATATGAGCAGATTGTCAAAGGAAAGGAAATTTGGTCATGACCATATAAGCAGATTGTCAAAGGAAAGGAAATTTTGCCATGACCATATGAAAACATAAATTTCAGAACAAATTTCACAACATTTGTTCACATATTTAATGAACATTTCATCACATGATTCATAGAAGCAAGCATATGTCTATGCTTTACAAAAGATAAGCATATAGTCATGCTTTACAAAAGGTAATCATATGTGTTTACTTTACAAAAGATAAGCATATAGTCATGCTTTACCCAAGGTAAGCATATGTATTTGCTTTACAAAAGATAAGCATATAGTCATGCTTTACAAAAGAAGAGTAGCAACATTTGCTCTCTGCACAGTTTTCATAAGCAGAAACACTCCCTAGCCTAAAATCCCTCTCTTCCTTTTCATGTCAGCCCTCCCTTGCTTAGTTGTTGTCCTCAGGCTGCTTGGCAATGCAGTACTCTTTGAGGTAGACACAAATGTGTTGTCTGGCAGTGCAGTAGTTGTGGTGCTCTGTTGGCTCTGAATGCCTACCTGCAGAAGCATAAATCAGAAGTACAAATTATTGTGTGACAGAATGAACAATTGGCTTATAGAAAAGCAAAACATTGTGTGTGACCTTACCTCACTTGGTGTGGCCATGTCTTCAATTACTGCATCATCCCCAATTGAGATTCTTGTGAAATGGCATTCACAGTATGCAAATTCTATGGGTTCTGCTTTTGTCTAGACTTCCTTAGCTTACACCCCTTAATATTATGATCTGCCCCTTTGTAGTAAATACAATGCATGGTCACCCCATGCCTTGACATCCTATTTTTCTTTGGAATTTCTTTTGGTTCCCTCTTTCTGGATTTCTTTGGTCTGCCAGCTTTCGTATCATATTTAGGGTGTTTTACTTCCACTCCATTGGTCTTCTCCCATACTGTCTGGTTTCTCAAGGGCTTAATTATGTTGCCATATACATTCTTGTAGGTGGCCTTGAGGTAGCAATTTAGAATTAGGGAGTCAGGTTACACCCTTTCATACCGAAGACATGCAACTGCATGGCTACAAGGTATACCTATGAGCTGCCACCTTCTGCAGTCACACTCCTTGTTGCCAATGTCTACTACATACCTATTGTCTCTCTGAGTTACATCAAAAACCCCTTGTCCAGATGGCAGTGCATAGCAGGTATTTGCCTATTTAGAGTACTTAGCAAGTTTGGCAGCAGCCTTTGGGCAAATATTGCCCTTGCACTTCTCAGTGGACTCTTTAGCTTTCTTGCACAACCTTGTCATCAGTTGACATCTCACTATCTCTAGCATGGACAATATTGGCTGACTTCTGGCATCAAGAATGTACTTGTTGAAAACCTCACAATTGTTGTTAAGCAGGCCATCACAAAGAGGATACTCCCTAAAGAAAGCCCTACACCATTGTGATGGTGCCAACTTTTCTAGCCAGTCATGTGCCTCTACATCCGGTAGCTTCATTCTGTCCATGTTTACCCTCCATTGGCTTATAGAGCTTGACCTCGCACAAGACCATAGCTGTTGCTTGACCTTGTAATGGACCTAGATGTTCTGGTATAGGTGCCTCACACAGAATCTGTGTTCTACATCTCCAAATTCCTCCACCATGGCTTGAATGACTCCCTTCTGCTTGTCAGACATAAGTGTGTATGGGGCTGTGTTTTCAATCTTCAAATCTGCCTTCAGGGTATTCATAAACCATTTCCATGTTTTCTTGTTCTCAATTCCAACTACTGCCATGGCTAATGGAAAAAAACAATCATTAGGGTCTATACCTACAGCCACTAGTAACTGCCCTCCATGCTTTGTCTTAATGTGTGTCCCATCTAAAAAATTATAGGCCTGCACCCTGACAAGAACCCTCTCTTGCATGCATCTAAAGATACATACAATGTGTCAAAGTGTCCTGCACTCAGAGAAAGGAACAAACTACTACTAGGGTTAGCCCTCCTCAGCTCCACTGCATAATCCCATAATTTGTTATATTGTGCTACCTCATCCCCATATATCATCTTCATTGTTGCCCATCTAGCTCTGTATAGTTTGCTCCTAGATACATTCATGTTGAAATCCTTTTGCACAAGCCTGGATAGTTCAGACACATCAGTCCTAGGCATGGCTCTAAACAGCTCTATATAGTGTTGTGCAATGTATTTGGAGGTGAACCATTTATTTTTCCATGTCTTATGGCAGGAATGGGATCCCTCATAAGTCTTGATCATGACTCCCTCAACTCTTTTTTCATAAGATGCATATAATAACCACTGACATCCATTGTCACAACAGGCCTTCAATCTATGGGGGTCATTCTTCAAGGTTTGGATAACAACCCTATTTTTTTATTGAATAGTGATGAAGGGCCTGCCTTAGGTCTTTCATACAGGCAAACACCATGCCCATTTTGAATTTAGGGTTTGCCATATCAGAAATAGCTCTAAAAATTGGCAATTTTGCCCTCCCACTACCCTCTCCTGCATCTAAATCCATCTGTGCAAGGTTCTCTTCATTAGATTCAACATATCCCTCCTATTCAGCATCACTCTCACTATCCTCAGTTCCTTCACTAACATCATGGTCCTGCAGATCATCATCCCCTTGCCCAACATCATAATCACTATCTGAGAACTCATCATCCACATCAGGTTCACCACTGCCACCAAGTTCCCTAACTATTTGAGCCTTTTCATCATCAGGACCAACCTCATCCTCTCTGCCATCAAGTCCCTTAACTATTTGAGCCTTTTCATCATCAGGACCGACCTCATCCTCTCTGCCATCAAGTCCCCTAACTATTTGAGCCTTTTCATCATTAGGACCAACCTCATCGTCACTGTCATCAGGAACAACAAGTTTGAGTAACCTCTCACTTCTCCTTGGGTTGAACACCTTAGGAAGATTTCCATCATAAAAGGTTGAAAGTTTGTCTGCATAGCTCACTTTTGAGCAGAGATAGATCACAATTGTGCTTCAATTCGGGATAGAACTGACCATTTCAATTGTGTCTGCATCTTGTGCAATCTTCCTAAGACTAATGCTTATATTTGTCTCTGGTGGCAACCAAAACTTGTCAAACCATATCATCTTTCTTGTAGCCTAGTTGCTCTACGAAATCTTCAATCCACAATACAGACCATGTGACCACGTCACACCCATCAAACCAAGCAACATGACCATTCACATACAACTTCTCTTCGGATCCAATAAAATACCCTCCATAATGTATCTCCACTGTGAACTTATCAGTACAAGAACCTACATTTCGGGAAAAAAAAATCCCGTTTCATCGTTTCCGCCCAAAACCCTTGCTCAACCCAAAGGATTTCAAGTGCGTAGGGTTACTTACCGTACGCAGGAGCATCTTCACCGTCTCACTTTCGACGAGGGCCCGACTCCGCCGCTCCTGGGTCACCATCCTCCATAGATGCCGACGAGGGTGCCTCAGTCGCTCGCCGTCGCCGGTGTATGGATGCAGCGGCCAGAGGAGATGAGTCCGACGAAGAGGCCACAATGAATGGCTGAGCAGGGGTTCGAGTCGGGTCCGGTCCAACCAAATTCCAAACGGTCAACACGGTCCGTGGCCGACGTGTCGGGCCCAAGAGACAGGTGGCTGGTCCACGGGAGTAAAAAATGCCAATTCATTTGTCGCGTCAAGGTTTCAAGGGGGAAATCACAGCACGGGGGCAATCGTCCAAATGGATACAAGTTGGAGGGGCCGAAAAAGTAAAATGCAAGTCTGGGGGGCCAAGTGAGATTTCGTGCAAGTTCAGGGGGAACAGTGCAATTTTCTCTTAAAAGTACTTAGTGAACTCTGAAAATTTCCAAATTTTCATAGAATCTATTCTAACTTAGAAACAACTTAAGAAATTATTTAGTCTAGTTTTAACCTTGCAAAAATTAGCAAAATTAAAGAAAACCCCTAAGGGCTTTATAAAATCAATAACTTTAGCACTTTATTTTATTCTAAAAATTATTTTCCAACAGGGTACCTTTACTTAAGGGTAATTAAGACATTTTCATGCATGGCATACCCACGTAGAAACCTCTCTGCCTTAATTAAGAGATGGTGTGTTAGGCATAGATAATTGTAGTTAAATCGTGCACGCATGCATCATCTCTTTTTCATATGTTCATGCTTTGCCTTAATTCTTTCGATTAGACGTGAGGATCCGGAACGAAGGTTTGAAGATGCCGAGGAAGTGTACCACGCCCCAGGACAAGGCGAGTTAACATCTTTAGTTCATATCTTACCCGATTTTACATAAGCTATTTTGATTCAACTAAGAAATTTTATGCCTTATTATATGTTGCAATCGCTCGAACTATTAGAGTACATATGCCCATTCCTTAATCATGTTGTACACATTCCCTGCTTATTATAATGTTTGATTACCAATCATGATTGTTGAAATAGGATCGATGGTCTGAGGGGGATGAATAGGCAATTAAAATTTTTTCCTTATGATTAAGGTTGAATTAGGCTCGCAATATTTATCAACAAGCTAAGAAAAGATGGAGCCTAAAACCACAAACACCAAAACAAAATAATTAAATACAGAATAGTAAATACGAGAAATAAAAAGAGACTTAAGGATTTTTTTCCGAAGGTTCGAAGTCTCCCTCTACTCCTCGTTAGAGCACTCTTATCAAGAGTATAGTTCCCCCCACACTCTACCATGAGTTGGGTTGTTGACTCAGGAAGTCCTTTGCCACTCCAGCAAGGTGGATTCCGAAGAATCTTGTACAACCACCGAGATCTTCCACAAGCTCATCGAAAGATCACTCGGTCACTTTTCCTCCAAGAGACCGTCTAGGAGCTCTTGCTCCAAGAGTAACAAGCCCCAAGTGTCTTGATCACACCGGATCAAAAGCTTCTCAAGAGGGCTTGCTCCAAGAGTAACTACGAAATGGTGCACAACTCTTCCTTCCTTCAGGTAGCCCTCCACCGGACTTCCGATGGTCAACAGAGGGCTGCAGATTGAGACCACGAGGGTGAAAGCTTGCACGTTGCCATGCACACTCCCCCTAAACCTATTCTAAGGCTTTGAAAAAGGTAAGAGAGCTAATGTGCATCACTAGAGATCAAGATTCGATAATAATCACCTAAACCTTGGACCCCCTCTTGATAGTACAGCCTTAAAAGCAAAACAAACCCTAGAGCTACTTTTAGTGACCCTTCTCGACTCCTGGGTTACATCTTTGCCTCTACGGACTTGTCTCTTCTTGATGCCGTCACCATCATACCAAGGTTCCAAGAGAGTCATGAACATCCTTCACGAATCTTAATGTCATGTACTTTATCATCAATACCAAAACACATCTTACCGAAAAATAGGGGCCGAGATGCTTACAAATGCCTTAATTATCATGTCATTAGGAACATTAGGACAATTACTAAATAATTTTGGACCACATTCCATGGGTAAAAACTTGCTTAGACCTACTTAGGTCTAATCAATGATTTGTTACGGGGTGTAGATGCCCCATAACAGTGAACCATAGTTCACCACTTTATTTGCTCATGTCATAATAAGGAATGATATATGTTTAAGTTGGTATGGGATAGAGGTCTGTAATTGAGATGTTGAGTCTGGTTTGAGATAAGGTGTAGTCACGGGTTGAAACCTGGTGAATAAGTTGGTCGTCTAGAGTGGGACCTAGACGTGGAAGTTGAGGACCTGATTGAGATTAAGGCAGGGAGCGGAGTATGAGATCTCTGGCTCTCGGACCATGAGTCTGGTTTTCGGACCATGAGGAGCAGGACCAGAAGTGGCCCTTGAACTTGAACAAGTGTTGGATACAGTCCGACACAACGCGTGGCCATCACACAGTAATGCAGGTGTAGAGTCCAGTTGTGTGCTCTGAGGAGAACCTAGAACAAACTCTAGCTCGAGGCGAAGGCGGACGTGCGCTGTCACCGAGAGTGATCTAGATCATGCACTTGCTGTACCGGTAATTCAGTAGAGTGGTGATCAACAACGGGAGTGACTAAATCTTAGAATATGATGGTGGGAGAAAGGAGAAAGATTGGAACAATGGAAGCATCTAAGTTATGGGATTTCTGGTCATACCCAGGTGTTGGTACGAGGGTAGAAAGAGTTGGTATAAGGTTACTTGGGAAACACATTTCAGTCAATATCTACACATCTACTTAACATGAATTTAAAATTGGCTAAGTCATAGGTTAATTTGTATTATGAATATTTCTAACTGGCTTCATGCAAATAAACAAACCTTTAGCTTTCTCTTGGAGCCTTTATCATTACTTGAATTAGAAGGGTGTTAACTCATAAATATTGTTTGATTGCGCACTTACCCTTGTACTCAGTTACTCTTTAAATGGAGATCAACCCAAAGATCCTTATGAGTGTTATGAAGATGAAGACCCGATCTACAATGGCCAAAATGAAGTTTAGGGCGTCCCTCCAGTCACTTGCAAGATTGCATAGCTGCTGGACAATCTTTTGCTGTCTTTAAGCTTTCCGCGCTAAGCATTGTACTCTAAACTCTCTCTCTCTTTTGGTAATGTCCTATGTCATTTGTCCTGGTCGGTCTTGTTATAAACTATTCGCTAAAAGGCGCTATTTCAGCTAATTATATAAGTTAGCTCTGTAACGTTTGTATGTATTTGATCCGAGTAGGTAATGGTGTGTATGAGTCTACCGATCTAGGAACTAGTGCAGGAAACTTCGTGGGCCTTAAAGGTGTGGGCTCACATACTGTGGCGCAAGCATAAATACGGAAACTCTGCAATGTTGCATATGTAATTACGTATCCTGCGAGATTAACGGTAATTGAGCATAAATAGTAGAAATCCATCCGGAACATCCGCTTCCATTTCAATGTTGTCCAAATGTACCAAGTTGTCTTGTATCTTGCCTTCGTAGCATCAGGTAAAAGATCTCCTTCCAATAGCACCATTTTTTGTTCTAAAAAAATAGCACCCTTTTTTCCGAGGGAAATAATAATCGATTTAGCCGCCTAATACTGAGATTTTATTTTGGTACAAGGCGAGGATGCGTGAAGGGGCACAACCATTTGCATGGTACATTGTCACGGCCTCACGGGCACACTTCGTACACGCCCAAACTTGCAAGGCCACAGACGAATTTTTTAATTTTTTATACTTTTTATTATTTCAAAATAAATAAATAATATTTCATTTAAATATATTGAAAAGATAGACGCTCGTCGTCCTTTGGTTGGGCAAGAGTGAAATCCCGCTCGACCAAAGGGCGGATTTTGTATAATCCATTCAACCAAAGGGCAGATAGGGTATGTTTTCGCACGGCCAGGCTGGTAGGGTAAATCCCGCCTATTGGTTGGACGAGATTGAAATCCTACCCAACCAAAAGGTGGATTTTCTGTCTCACCAACTGACGGGCGGGAATTCTATCCTGCCCAACCAAGGGGGTTTTTTGATATGGAGAAATTTTTGGTGTTGCTCAAAAAAGGTAGACTTTGGACTATTTTATGTTTGGATCTTTTTATAATTGGATCCTATTCGTGCATGCTCGGACCGAAAGAGAGTAAAGGTAGTAGGGACTACTTTTACGTGCAGGACTTTCAGCTATTTTATATTTAATTTAATAAAAAAACAATAAATAGAATAGCATCGGTATGAATAAATAGGTAGAATGCAGTACATTGGAATTACACTAATTGTAACAAATTACCCTAAAAATAAATTGTATCTATGAAAAAAAAATTTAACACCTTACGGTAATTACACTAATTGTATGCAATACCATATTCAACACATGCTAAATGTACGCACCCTAACAATAACTCGTAGATTACTCTATTTCTTTTTCTCAAATACCACATAACATATCGTGTCCAACACACACTAATTATATGCACTATCTCCGTCCAAACTATGTTGCATTACACTAACTATAGTCACTTGATATGGCTAACCTACCATGTTTTCATTAATTCTAAATTACAAAATTAAAAAATTTTATCTTCCAAGTAGACCGTAGATCGTAGCCTCCTCTGTTCCTCCTTTCTTTTCTTCTCCTTCCTCTTCTTTTCTCCTCCTCTCTTCTCCCCTCCCTGTCTCTTTTCTCCTCTTCTCTCTGTCTCATGTGCGCAAGGGAGGCAACGCTGCTGCCTTTATATTGGACCAAATCCTGCCCTTTCAACGGACGGTCTTTTTCCCGCGGCTTAAATCCCGTCCTACCATCAGGCAAATTTTCTCAAATCCCGCCTTCTCATCGAGCAGATTTTCACTACAGGGGTCCACACGCCGTTCAGGGCGAATTACTGCCCAACGGTTAGATTGGAGATTTGTCTCGTCCGATTGTTGGGCGAATTATATAAAACCCGCCGTTTGCTCGGACGGGATTTCAGTCTCGTCCAACCAAAGGGCGACAAACGTCTATTTTTTTAATAAAATTATACGAAATATTATTTATTTATTTTGGAATAATAAAAAGTATTAAAAAAAAACTGAGGCATACTGGGCTGGACGGCCTCTTTTATGGAAAAGCTTATGGGCCTTTTGGAAACTTTGGGAGCCCACAGTCGAATTTCCCACAGAAACCGTTCAAACAGCCGTTTCTCTCCTTACTTTCGTTTCCTAGTTGTGTAAATTGCATGTTTCTGAACTGATTGTATTTCGTATACGTCATGTTTCTGAACAGATCAAGCTTCACCCTTTGATTTTTCGTCTACCAGCTTCTCGAAACAATGCCATAGTATGCTTTAGCTTAAACGCTGCGTTGGATTATAATATAAAAATTATAAATGTTTCTTATGGTACTTGGAGAGGCCAAAAAAATTGTTAAAAATCGGTTTTAAGAGTTCTAAAAGAAACGCTGTCGCTAAGTTCTTTAGAAAAACAACTACAAAGCGTAGTCAAAGTATTTGGCTTATAAAAAGTAAATTTCTAGTTGTAGATTTTTATTTTATTTAATTTAACTGAGATTTTTATTTCATGACCCTTGACAGTCTTATCAAATTTTAGTCATTACCAACCCTAGGACACGACCAAATAATTGGTAAGTTTGTTGTGTTTGGATTGAAGCCAAATTTTGGTAGAGTAGAGATGGTAATGTCTAGGTGGAACCTAAATGAGCTAACCAAAACTTGGCAAATAAAAAATGTGAAAAATTGAAATAATAAAATTTCCAATTTTAAATAAATATTAAAAATCCAAAATAGAATAAATTATAAAAATAAAAAAATTAACAGATAGGTAGACTAGGATTTTAGATGAATTAATAATTTTGTTTTGAGAGATTTAGACTCCAGGTAAAATAGATACGAAAATTAGAAAATCAAATTCAAATGAAATAGACTGACTTCTCATTGCTTCCTCTTGCTAGCTAGTAGCACTGCGTACGCTGGAGCCAGGGACCCACAGCAGCATCTTGCTTGATCTGTGCGGTGCCACTAGCCGCGTGAGCCTGACCAGCGGGCCCGCGCTACGTTGGCTCCGCTGCCGTTGGCACGCCAACGCGTAGGCGCAGCTTTTCCGCCCCCTAGAACCGGCCGCGCATCACGTTGTTTTTCATGGGCGCGCCAAAATCGGCTATGCTCCCAACGTTGACCAAACGATCAGGGCATGACCTATTTTTGGGTACGAATCATACACACCGCTAGGCAACATGTCAAATCATCCCATGCGGCCATGCTCCTCGATTCTTGATGAACCAACGGGTGAATTACATCGAAGGCGTACTGCCGTACGTCGGAGTAGCAACATGCATAGCAGTTGGCAGGCACGGGACCCAAGATTATTGAGAAATTCGGCTTCATGCCACCTCTCAGTAGGGTTGAAAACGGGACGGATAATTTTCGACCCACCGACTTGCGGATATGAATACGAATATGGATACTGGGTGCCGATGTTGGGCTTTTGCCCGTTTGGTGGCTGCAGCAAAAAAAGGCCCATGGGCCTTTGGCCTATGTGGTGAGTGGGTAAGGCAGCAGCGTTGCTGCCTTATGCGTGACTTGTACGCTACTGTCTCGCACGAGCAGTTGCTGGCAGCGGCGCCGGATGACCCGGGGGCGGTGACGTGCGCATTGCCTGCCTCCGTGGTGGCGGCCCGGCTAGTTTTTCGCGCTGGTTGTTGCAACGATCTGTCTCCCTTCTCTCCTCTTATCTGGTTCATTCGTTCCTCTCTACGCCGACTGTTCTAGACATGAAGCAAACTCTAGTTTTTGTTCTTCTCAATCTGGCTCAATCCGAGGTGCTCCAACCTCTGATTCTTGCATTCTGAGGCTGCTGAGGTTCCATATTGGTGAAGATTGGGTTGGTTTCGTGGTTGAGGATAGTGGATAGAGGAGGATTTGAGGTGTGCGCGTCGTTTGGTCCCTTTGGCCGAGGGTGTGAGTGATGTGATCTTGTGCTGCTTGTACTGTTCTTCCGGGAAGTTTGCCACAGCTATTACCCTAGTGACGGCAATACTGTTTCTGGGACAGCGTCTATATGACGTACCTTACCTCTCTGCTCGCTGGTTTGAATCCAGCGCACTGTAAGTCTTTCATTCCCCTCTTTTATGTGTGTGTACAGGGCTAATCAATGTGAATTTGGGGATTTTTCCTAGAGCAAAGGGGCTATTTACCTTGATTTAGGGGTCGTATATTGGATATAGCTGTAATTTCTAATTAAGCTCAATGATGATATGAATGTGAGATTGGTTAGTAAATGTCAGTGATTGTGTGCATGCTATATAGTTGAATTAATTCAATCTAAGTGAGATTTATCTACTAAACTTTAAGTTGGCTTGCTGTATTGAGAATCTCAGTGGTGTGCTGCCTTTAGAAGGTTGCTGAAATCTAAGCTTTCTGTGTCATTTGAGCAGTATATAACTGTGCATGCAGGAAAGTGAAATGTTTAGCATATGAATTGAGTAGATCAGTTGTTGAATACTGTTCTGTACCACTGAAATAATATATATACAGCAGCAATTAGTAGACTTGCTTCTCACTTTAATTGAAAATTTTCATCTATTTAGCACTTGTCCCTTCACTGATATGACTATTAACAATCTGTGATCATATCTATATTGTATGTCGTTGGAGAGCTATTTTAGCAACTCGACATATTTAATCTGAGAGCAAATTTATAACCTTTAAAACTGAGCAAAGTTGCTTTAACTGTTATAAATTTCTGCTGATTGATCATGACATTATTTTACTGTTTATGAATTATACACTGCTGTTAGAACCTGTTGTATAAGAAGAATTCATTGCAGTAGATTATATGCATGATAATTGTTTTAATTGCAGTTAAACAAATCTGGAATTGCTTGATCTTATATATATATATATATATATATATATATATATATATATATATATATATATATATATATATATATTTATATTGCTTATACCATATATTATTATTGCTGCAACACTAGATACGGATACGGATAATGCGGATATTATCCAAAGGATAATACTCGAAGAAAAATATGGATAACATCTGATAAATATTATCCGAATCCATTCTAGGAGTTATGGGCCTGCCAGCCTATCAGACGGCTCACAAGAGTCCAACAAACCATGATACTCTCTAGGCTCAGGTAACCGCACCAATCACCAGCCCACCAACACCAAGAACATGAACAAAACTCAAGAAGCAAGGCTAATGTGTGTGATCTTTGTTTTGCTATGTTAATCTGATATTACTCTATGCTTTCAAAATTATTTTCTTTAACATAATTAGCAGTAGTAGTGGGCAGCGCTATATTGCTATATCTCTTCATTAATGAAATTGTTCACTCGAAGACATATATTGATTCTTTTTTCTAGCATGTGTTTTCGAATAAGCGTATTATTCGAGAAAATATCCGTTCTGACCAATATCCGATCTTATATTATCCGTATTCGTATTCGACACTATCCGTATTTGTAACAGACACTATCCGTGTCCGTATCCATATCTGGCACTATCCGTATCTGATCCGTATTTGAAAAAAATATGGATACGGATATAACATTTGTGATATCCGACCGTATCCGATCCATTTGCATCCCTACCTCTTAGGACTTTAATTATAAAATGTCACTCAAATTTGGTGAATCGGGAATATGCCATTAGCTTTTCAGTTCCTATCTATGAATGCCAATCGCATGGCGAAGGTCCTGTGAATCTTTGACTTAGGCCCTGTTCTCGTCAGCTTATCTTATCTGACTTATTTGTCTTATTTAACTTTTCTTCTAACTTTGAGAGCTTTCCGAAGTAGCCTCGAGAGTCGAATCTGTTTCGTTCAACTTGTGTTTTAAAGGTTTTAGACACGTTTTTGAGGTAGAAAAAAAAGAGATTCGAAAAAACAAATCATTTTTGTTTTAAACAAAAATAAGCTCTAACCCCAAATAAGATAAATAAGACCTTATAAGCTAACCAGAACTGGGTCTTAGCTTCACGTAGCATTTTGGTGAAGTTCCCGCAAAGCTTGTACTTTGCATCGTCTCGGGATGCATGCATGCTACACCCCTAGAGCATTTCTAATGCTACCATTAGCCATAGCCGCCGGCCCTGCGTCACACTCCGGCCGCTCTTGCCTCTTGTCTCTTTGGGGAAGGATGGTAATGAGATGGGTCTAGGGTCACCGCGCATCGTCCGATCATCTTGTGTGGCTTCGATCGGAGGTCGTCACACAAAGGAGAGATGCATACATTGGATGTCACTTTAGCGAAAATCGTTCATGTGGATGTCGGCCATGTCAGCCGGAAAACACTCAAAGCCATTCTTTTGATGGGTAATTAATGATCTTTTTTGTCCGATTTTACTAATTCAATGACTAAATTAACCCAATATCATGGTTAAAGAACCAATTTAATATAACAAATATGGTTCACGGACTAAATAGGTAACTAAGAAGTTAGAAAGGAGCAATAGACAAAGAAAATGAATACATTTTCCATGCAGGCCATAGGAAAGCTACGAGTAATGATGGCCTGCTATACTCTATCCTCGTTGGTTCTGGTGCTGGCTGCCGAGCAGAACTAGCCAAAGATTATTTGTCCGTCTTGTAACACTTATCTAGAAAACACTAGCTCCTTAATTTGACCTGCTAGATTTATTTTTTTTTTTTACTGAAGCTGAACGAATCAGGCTACTGATAACTGCCGCCGGTTGCCGGGATTTTTTTTAAAATAAGAAACAACAAAAAGTTAAAGAAAAATTGGAGTGGCTCAGCTTGGCCGGCCTACTAAAGAATAAGCATGGCCATACTAAAGAATAAGCAAGGCCACGCTGGACTAGGATGACGGCCGAGGAAAATTTTTTTTAACTCTTTGTAAATAATTATTTTAATATTAATCCTCACGAAAAAAATATTTTCGAATTTAACCCTTTTGGCCGCGCCACTGCGGTTGGCGCGGCAAGATCAAGTTGCCGCACCAGGCGGACTGGCGCGGCAGGATCAAGTTGCTGCGCGGCAGGGTTGGCCCCATATAGCAGCCATATGAACCGCGTTTCTCGGTGCCAGTGTGTCACTGGCGCGTCAGTGGACATTAGCCACGCCAACAGCAGTGGCGCGGCCAAAAGGGTTAGATGTGAAAATATTTTTTCACGAGGATTAATATTAAAATAATTATTTACAAAGGGTTAAAAAAAATTTTGGTCACGGCCGAGGGCCATACGCCGCCCTGAAAACCCCTCCAAAACCCACCGTTTCGGCCGACCCTTCTCCTGCAACTCACCAACCCACACCGGCTACCCCAATTTCGTTATTAATTACAAGGACTGAACTATACGGATTGAGATTCTAATAACATTATGATTGATTATCACGTACTTCACCTTGTAAATATAGCCGAATGATGGTTAGATTAGTAGCACAAGCACAAAAAAGATTACTAACAGTTGCATTGTCTCATGTAGTCATGTGTATTGTTTTACCCTTGCTACATGCAAGATCACGTAGCTAAAGCTGCAGGCTTGCAGCATGTGTAGTAGCAAGCAATGCAGCGCTCCAGCGTGTCTAATAACGAATTAACGCAACTAAACCACCCCTGCCGGCCACGCCAATTAAATAATTGTAAGTAAAGCATGGTGGTTATTTCTTAATCAGGCATTGTTTTCTCCTAAATTAATCACAGCCGCGTCGCAACAAAAATGTTTACCATCACACGTACGAACATAAAACCCCACACGCACACACTACTACAGATCTGGCCATCAGTACCAGTTCACAATGGCCATCAGTACCGGTTTTTGAACTGATACAGGCCATCCGGAACTGATGCCCAATGGCATCAGTCCCGGTTCCCTCACCCGATATTGATATAGTATCAGTATCGGTTGGAGGCCACACGTGGCTTTAGCCCGTTCGTCGCCGAGGCCCCTATCGGTACCGGTTGGACGCACCAACCGAGACTGATAAGCTGCTAATCAGTCCCGATTGGTGCTTCCAACCGGTACTGAGCCCGATTGGTGCCTCCAACCGAGACTGAGCAGCCACCACCTGAGCTATATATAATATATATGCGTGTGAGATACGTAGTATATATTATATATGCGTCTGTGTGTGTTAAGTCTAATATTATATATATGTGTGTGTGCGCGCGCGCTAAGTCACAATTAATTAAAGCACATATAATCAATCATGCATAATTAACTATATCACAGAACTTTTATTAACAACTTTAATTGCAACTATAAGGTATCACAATGAATCAATCATGCCTATATAGTACATATATACAGTTCATATAACATTCATTACAACTTTAATTACAGAACGTTCATCGTGATCTTTTATGTGCATCGCTCTTGGTAGTCGTATATATCGACCCTACAGTTCACCGGTCTTTATCGAAGGGCCCCACCTATTTACGACCTCATCGTAAATCCAGCCGACGAGTTGTTCTTGGATCGCTCTCACTTTCGCCGGCAAGAAATCGGACGAACCTTGCAAATCGCTAGCACCTCCGGTCAGGATGTGCATAGTATGGCATACATAGTGTCACATACTCAAAATTTTAAATTTGGCATAAAATTTTTTCGCAAAAGTCATAAATATATTTCTATAACCATTTCTAAAATTTTAAAGAATTTTCTAAACATAACTCCTATTTATTTCCTAAAGGAAATACCCTATCTATCTTATTCCAAAAATATAAATCCCATAAAATAATAAATATTATTTCATATTTGGATTCTACTCATTTTTCTAAATTTTTAGAAATATGATAAGACTTTTAAAAACTCAAAATTGCATATTCACTATAAAGCCTTGCTATTCATTGAATCTTGTTTTCATATAATATTAGTGTTATTCTCTTAAGAAACCTGCAAGTACAATTTGTACTTACCCACATTTGTGGGCAATTTGCTTATTTCTTGAACAGGATCCACTTTATAATCAGGAATGGACATTTATGAAGAAGATTGGAATTCGCATAGGATCGATTTTTAAGGTTTACATTATGCTCAGGTTCTGCCTGTGGTATATAGGCATGTATTTTCTTTTTATTACTGGATTATATTTCCACCTCCACTGTAAAATATTTTGTAACATGTAATAAATCAAGAAAGCTGTACTATTTTTGAATACAACTGAAATCCTGGACAGTTGGCATTCTAGACATTTTCTAGTAATTTTTACTGGAATTTGGTCCGCCACACATAGTAGCCACATATATTGGTGCCCGACGGCTGACGCCAGATCTGTGATGAAAAAAAGCTAAAAGTGTGAAATGGATGCATGGAAATGTAGTTAACTAACTCAAAAGCTACCATGATGACATACATACTCGAGAGGCAAGTGTAATATCCAATTTCTCGTTGAATTTGCCCAAGATTTCAGTACGGAACCGTGCGAATGCACTACACACGTGATTGCGAATTGAACATAATTAGAATTTGTTTAAAATAAAGTAGAACTAGCATAATAATGGAAAGAACAAGAATACCGGTTAAGCATGTCGATCAAGTTTTGATACTTTTCAACCGGTCTCCTCAGCGAGTCCATAACTGTGATCATGCTACGATCTAGCTCGATAATGAGAAGAATCCAGTGAAAGCTGTACATATATATATGGCAACGTAGGTAACTAATTAGTTCTAACATCGTGTTACGGAAAAAGATTAGAACGAAGCGGTACGAAAACACTTACTTAAAGCTGTAGGGTAAAAGTATCTTTGACTGATATCTTTGACCTATTAGCCCCTTATATATGTTGGTCTCTGTATTGGCAGGGGATAGTTGAACAGTCGTCTCGTTGATAACTAAAGGGTCAAGGAAGCTTGTGTTGAAAATGCACTCCCTTTTGCATCTTTGTATCTCCATTCTACATAAGAAGAAATTAGTTAGGCTTGCAAGTAAGTATAGTGCAAGGGCCCGCATGGTGGATTTTTACAATTAAATAAGACACTTACAGAGTCCAGCAATCAACATGGACACGTCAAGAGCATTTGACTGGTATAGCTCGTACATTACTGGCCATACGACATAAAATTCACTGTCGCCGTGAAAAAAATGTTCTTCCTTGTACTTGACGGCAAATGACGCTGGGTTGGAAGTGCAGCCCGCTTCTTGGGTTGGATGGACCTCATCCTCTTGCGAGCTGCTGGGCGAGCTGGCTTGCTTGTCTTGGCGACGATGTTGGAGTTGGAGTTTCGCGTGCGGGGCTCGGTGTAGGAGACGAGCTTCTTCTGGGAGGCATCTTCTTTGGTGACGATGGAGGTGATGACGGACCGCTTATGTGTGCCGGAGGTGATGAAGGTGTTGGAGAGGACACGTCCATGTGATCTCGAAAAATGATGTACTTCTTACGCCATAGGATGAAATTGTGGACTGCCTCTCCTAACTTCGTAGTCCCGTCACCTCCGGGAATATCGAGGTCCAGGTCCTCGCACCCTGGGCATACCTCCTCCACCGAGACCTTGGAGTAGCCCGACAGTATCGGTTGGCCATGGATGACCTCCCCGGCTCCACCGGGTGAGCCATGCCATGAGCCGCCTTGAAAGGGATGTTCCTCGCTTGGACGTGCAGCTCACAAGGTGTCTGCTGCGTGATATCGTCCACGGGCCAGTGGCCCAAGTCCGCTTCGGGCTGCCCACCGGAAGCGCAGCTGCTTCGCCGCCTTGAGGGGCTAATGATGTCCGAATTACTAGGAGGTTCCTGGCCCGCATCCAGCCCTTGGCTCAAGGCTAACTGCACCTGTCTTTGGACCTTTTCTTTCATGCTCTGTTGTTTTTGATTCAGGTGTTCTTCAAGCATTAGAAGTTGTTGTGCCTGTCGAACTTGCTTCTCACCCGACTCCTATAGGTATCGGCGTCCTTAGCGAACCCAATCTTCCACGGAACGATGCCAACACCTCATGTACGTCCAGGGTGCTCCGAGTTTTGTAGGGCCCTTGTAAGCTCGTCGTTCTCCCTGTTGGGCACGAAGGTGCCTTGGGAAGAGTTCTCGATCGACTTTACAAGTTTTCTGGCCACATCTGTCAGCACATTCCCAAACACCGTGTTTCCATCATCGTCAAGGGCGCCGCCGTGAGCATAGAACCATCTCTTCGCTCTGTTTGACCATTCCATTGTCGTGGGTGCGACACCGTTCGCCAGCAGTTCCTGTTCCCTCTTCTCCCATTTGTGCATCGCCTGGCGGTAACCACCAGGGCCGAGGTGGTGGTGGTATTGCCTCTTCTGAGCATTCTAGTTGTTCCTTTCGGTCATACTTTGACCTTTATTCGAATTCTTGTAGTTCACGAACGCATCCCAGTGATCCTGCAACTTTGGGTACTTGTTGAAGCCGGGCGTTCGGTTCTTCTTGATGTAGTCCGTGTTCAACTTCTTTTTATATGTTTGGAATACGATGGACATCTTCTTCAATGTGTAATTCTTCACCTTCTCTTCGGTCCCTTGGGGGAAGGTAAATGTCTCCTTCAGGTCGGTCCAGATCATGTTCTTCGTATCTTCAGGGACATTCTCCCATCTCGCGATACTAATTGGCACATGGTCCCTGACGTGAACGCTGCATGCCAAATTGAACGGTCCAAGCGCCCCTAGGGGTGCAAGAGGTTGGCCGTTATCGCTAACTTCGGTGATAACATGTCTTGCATTCGACTTCTTGTTTGAACCTCGCCGACGTGATTGGCTACTCGATTGACTGATCTGAAAATATGGTACAATCATGAACGGGTTAGAATGTTGGCTTAGCATGATGGTGGAACCGGCATATACACATTCAATCTAATTACCATGGTCGTCTCAGCGGCCTCTGGGGCCTCATCGGTCTCGACGGGCCTTGCGGCCTCAGCGGAATCATCGAGCTCATAATCATCATCTCCCGAAATCAAACTTCTCATGAACTCGTCTCCGTCAAATCCTTCTCCCGCCATCGTAGTTTCGTAGTCTATAAGAAGGCATTGAAAATTAACGAAAAAAGATCAACAAAAGTATACTTGCACATTTCACATATACTTATACATTTGACATATACTTATACATAAACGGGCGGCAACGACGAGGAGGGCAGTGGGGAAGAGGAGGTAGAGGAGGAAGGGCGACGGCGACGAGGACGGTATATACATTACATTTCACATATACTAATACATTTCACAATTGACATATACATCTCAGACTTCAAATTTGCTATAAAATTTGCATATACATATACATCTCAAAATTCATATAAATAAGATACAGAGGCCGGAATGTCTTCCATTATCTAAAAAACTTGTACATATAAATAAGATACAAGATACTCTATTGCTAGCTAAGCTGTAAGCCTGTAATGCTTATCATGCATTCATGTGCTCTTGTATCTTTGTATCCTCTCTCTTTTGTTAACCTCCTCTGCAATTTTTAACACCTTGTGAATGGATGTAGCAACACCCAGTAGGAAATTATGCTCGGTTCAAAAGATGTTATGCTCAATCCAAATATGAATGTGAATACAAACATAATATGATTTGTTAATCAAATGGAAAAATCTATATTTTATTTGTATCCTAATGAATATTATAGTCAAATGATACAAACATTTCACATCTATTTTCTACTCCTAATTAATCTGATGCCATAATATGAAAGCAAAACATACAAATACTCTTTGAAAACTCTTAATAGCATAATGTGGAATTACACGAATACACAAACCTTCAACAGCCGATGACCCGGCCACAATAAAAATAAAGGAAAAAAATATGTTAGCAACATGCCATAGGTTTGGGCATTTCGTTGAACACTCTGTGGGCGCACCGTGATTGTGCTCCTGTTCATCACGCCGCACTCTTGTCGGTTGTGCCCGCCTGTGTCATGCTCCGTCATGCTTGCCCGCGCTCGCACTCACTGTCCCATGCTCTGCCTGCACCTTGCTGAGGAGAGAGAGAAGGGAAGGAGAGAGGAGCACATGGAGCACCTTGCTCGCGGGGTCGTCAGAGGCGATGAAGACGGCAGCGCGAGCGGGGTCATCGGTGGCGAGGAGGATGGCGGCGCTGCTGGGTCGCTGCTCACGCCGAGGACGGCATGCTGCTGGCTCGCTGCGTTAGCAAGGAGGCGGCGCAACAAGGCAGGCTCACCGGAGGCGAGGAAGACCGCGACGCTGCGTGGGGTCGTCGACGGCGGGGGCTGAAGGCGGCGTCGGCGAGAGAGGTTGGAGACAATAACACTTAGTTTCCAACCTCTCTCGCTTTCAAATTTATATGATGGGGGCATCAGTCCCGGTTGGTGTCATCCACGGGGACTGACCTCACATCAGTCCCGGTTGATTACACCAACCGGGACCAACACCCCCATCAGCTGGTGTCCTAGGAACCATCAGTCCCGGTTGGTGTAATCCACCGAGACTTCTTGACACATCAGTCCCGGTTGATTATACCAACCGGGACTGACGCCCCATCAGCCGTCCTATGTATGGTTCCCTAGGGACTATTGGTCCCGGGTGGTGTAACAAACCTGGACTGTATACTCACTTAGTCCCAGTTGATTACACCAACCGGGACGGATTTCCCAAAAATAAAAAATACAGCGGCGCGAGCGGGGCTCGAACCCATGACCACACGGGGTGCCCGCGATTAAGCGCACGCTGCTAGCCAGGGGAGAGGAGGGAGTTTTGATCAGTCCTACCAGGCACGAATTTTTTTTGTACCCTTCTTAGGAGAAAGGGATGTGCTGACATGTGGGCCCATCTCTGGTAGGTCCCACATGTCAGTGGTACTAATTTGCCATTAATTTCTCAAAAATTATAGAAAACCGTTGGGAGCCCATAAAAATTAAATTAAAATATCATAAAATTCATAAAAATGTGAAAAATTGACGTATATAAAAATCATAATTCATACACGGGTTTATACAGCACGATTGGACTTATTTGTTAATATACTTTGTTTTTACAAGTGATCCTTCATTATGATCGTGTCGTACATAGGGGATTCCTCTATATCATTCAAGACGGTAATGTCTATGTCCACCATAAAAGGAGGTAACTCGTCAAACTAATTGTATTCTTCTTCATCTGTGACGCCCTCAACTCCGACGATCCTTCTTTTACCTAGAGGAACCACGTGGCGCCTTGGCTGATTGCTACCGCTAGACTTTTGCTTCTACTTGTTATCTTTGGTAGGCTTGTTCTTCTGGTTCTTGCTTTTAGTAGGCTTGTCCTTCTGCTTTTTCGGTTTGCTGTTCATGTCCATCACATGGAAAACCTGTGTCACATCATTGGTGAGCACGAACCATTCATCCCTATAGGCCACTTGCTTGAGGTCCATGGTTGTCATACCATACTCGTTAATCTCAACGGTTGTCAATTTGACCCATTGGCACCGAAACAAAGGGACTTTTAAAGGCCCATACTCGAGCTCCCAGATATCCTCTATGTAACAATAGTAGGTGTCCATCTTTCCATTTTTGTCCAAGGCATCTATACGGACGCCGCTGTTTTGGTTGGTGCTCTTGCTATTCTGGGCAGTCGTGTAAAATGTGTACCCATTTATCTCATACCCATAGAATGATACGATTGTCATGGATGGTCCCCGAGCCAAGAGTTTCAACTGTTTATTGTCTGTCCGGGAGCCCATCAGTTGCTTTGATAACCAACCACCGAAATGATCCATTTGCTCAGTGTGATCCACTTATCTGACTTCTCTGAATATTGGTCACGTAGAATCATCTCATGATCATGGATAAACTGAGCCATTACAATTGCTTGTTACAAGAATGTGAAATGTGCTTGTTTAAATCAAAGTAGATCGTTGCTAAAGAATTCTTTTCTCCCTAGAGTCCCTTTTCCCCGTAGCCTCCCCTCATGGCGTGATACAGGGACGCCAATCGGATTTAGATCATCGATGTAATCGACACGGAACTCAATCACCTCCTCTGTGCCAACTCCCTATGCAATGCAGCCTTCCGGACAAGACCGGTTACGAACATATTTCTTTAGGACACCCATGTATCTCTCAAAAGGGAAATACTATGCAGAAACACGGGTCTGAGAATTTCTATCTCTTTGACAATGTGGACCTTGAGATGGACCATTATATCAAAAAAGAACGGAGGGAACATCATCTCAAGGCTAACCAGACTATCGACCATGTCATCCTGCTGCTTAGATAAGTTCCATGGTTCAATGACCTTCTGCGACACCGCGTTGAAGAACGAGCACACCTTTACGATTGTCCCTCGTACCCAGTCCGGCGGAGTACCTCTCACCGCCACTTGGAGCAACTATGTCATCAACATGTGACAATCATGAGATTTCAGGTGTACTATTTTATTCTGTTTCGTGTTGATGAGTCTTCTTATGTTCGAGGAGTATCTAGAAGGGACCTTCACACTGTTCAAGAACTTCATCATGTTTTTTTCTCTTCCTTGCTCAGAGTGTAGCTCACAAGGTGGAGGTAATGTTGTCCTTTTGCTATCTTTTTTGGATGTAGGTCGTTCCTGACTTCCAGTAGATGCAGATCTTTTCGTGCTTGAAGTGTATCTTTTGATTTCCCGTACATATCTAGGAAGCCTAGCAGGTTAACGCAGACATTCTTCGTGATATGCATGAAGTCCAGTGAGTGGCGGACCTCTAAGTCTTTCCAGTAAGGTAAATCCTAAAATATTGACTTCTTCCAAATGGGCTTCGTATGACCTTGTTCAGTTGGGACAGATTTGCTACCAGGACCCTTTCCAAATACTACTTTCAGATCCTTTACCAGACAAAATACAAGTGTCCCACTGCAATGCAAGGGCTTTTTACGTTTCTCTTCTATCCTATCGAAATTCTCACCCTTCCGTCGTAACGGGTGCTTCATATGGAGGAACCTACGGTGGCCCATGTACACGACCTTTCGGGAGTTTTCAGATACTTGTTGTCCGTATCCTCTAAGTACTGGATGCAGCCTTTATATCCTTTAATAGATAGGCCTGACAAGTTACCAAATGCAGGCCAGTCGTTGATGGTTACGAATAGTAATGCACGTAGGGTGAAGTGCTCTCTTTTGTACTCATCCCATATATGTACACCATCGGTCCATAGCGTCAGTAGATCTTCCACCAACGTTTTGAGGTACACGTCGATATCGTTTCCAGGTTACTTCGGTCCTTGGATAAGCAACGGCATCATAATGTACTTCCGCTTCATACACAGCCAAAGAGGAAGGTTGTAGATACATAGAGTCACGGGCCAAGTCTTTGTGGATCGCCGCTCATCTCGCCGAACGGGTTCATCCCATCCGTACTCAACCCAAACCTTATGTTTCTCGCATTCTCAGCAAAGTCCGAGTATTTTCTATCGACTTTCCTCCACTGGGAGCCATCAGCCGGGTGCCTTAGCCTTCCGTCGTCCTTACGATCTTCTTTGTGCCAGCGCATCATCTGGGCATGCGCTTTGCTCGCAAATAAACGCTTCAACCGGGGATTATAGGAAAATACCAGAACACCTTAACAGGGGTCTCTTCTTCTTACGCTGCCCCTCTTCCTCGCCTGGGTCATCACGCCTAGTCTTATACCTCGAAGTTTTGCACAACGGACAAGCTTCTAAATCTTCGTACTCATTGCGATAAAAGATACAATTATTCCGGCATGCATGTATCTTATGTACTTCCAACCCCAATGGGCAGACAAGTTGCTTGGCGTCGTACGTAGTTTCAGGCAGCGTGTTACCCTTTAAGCAACTTCTTTATGAGGCATAACAACTCGTCGAAACCCTTATCAGACAATCCATTGATCGCCTTCTATTGCATGAGTTCTAGCATGGTACATAATTTTTATAGCCCTGTCGGCAGTTTGGGTACTATAGTGTTCTATGGTCCTCCCACAGGCGCTGAAATTTTTCGTAATGTCTTTCATCGGTGTATTCTCCCTCTCCATCAAGCAGCATCTAGTCTAAGTCATCATCGCCAAACTCCCCAATGTATCTTCGAAAGAACAGTGTTGGCCAGCATCCGGGATATTGTTGTCCCTCTCTTCTTCTTCACCATCTTCCCGTATAGTCTTTTCTTCACCGTGCTTAGTCCAACAGGTATAGTTTGGCATAAAACCTTTTGAGAGCAAATGGAAGTGAAGGTGGCTGAATTTTGGCCACTCCTTCTCATTCTTGCAGTCTATGCATGGACAATATATGTAGCCTGACTTCGTGTATGCATCGGCCGCACGAAGAAAAGCTTGCAAACCCTGCAAAACTCCGGGAGCGTCGGCCCATGTACATCCATTGCTGGTCCATCTACATTATGTTATATCAAGGCAGCTGTTAGCTTATTTTTCAATACTGATTTTTTTAACATTTCACAAAATTCAAATTAAACCAATATTAAATTTATTTAAAAATTTCAGGTGGATAAATTTTATTTTAGGTGAAATTTCATTAAAAGTTAATATTTTTAAAATATCAATACTTCATTACATATTCAATTTTCATGATAAAATTTCATCTTGCTATATAAATTCAATTATTTCTTCATTGCTTAATAAAAATAATAAATCATACATATTCCACACTAAAAGATTTTTTCAAAAAATAAAATATGGTTATTAGTCATTTAAACCGAAACCTACATTTGAGCTAGATCCACACCTAAAATGAATGATTTGGTAGATAAAAGTCTAGATTCAATATTATTCATCGATTGATGGAATCAAAACCTAAATTTGAGCTAGATCCACACCTAAAATGAATGACTTGATAGATAAAAGTCTAGATTCAAAATTCTTCATCGATCGATGGAACCAAAACCTACATTTGAGCTAGATCCACACCTAAAATGAATGACTTGGTAGATAAAAGTCTAGATTCAAAATTCTTTGCCGATCGATGGAACCAAAACCTAAATTTGAGCTAGATTCACACCTAACATGAATAACTTGGTAGATCAAAATCTACATTCAAAATACTAACCGATCGATGGAAACAAAACCTAAATTTGAGCTAGATCCACACCTAAGAAGAATGACTTGGTAGATCAAAGTCTAGATTCAAAATTCTTAATCGATCGATGGAACTAAAACCTAAATTTGAGCTAGATCTATACATTCAATGCGAGTTACATCTAATCCAAGCAAATTCTAAACTTACAAAACAAGTTATTGCAACTTGCATGAAAAGATCGAGCTAGCTCTCTACATTCATAATATTTTATCGATCATGAGAAAAGCTCAAATTTTCTTTACATTTCAAGCAAAGAAGAAGCTCCATTTTACACCAAATGTAGCGAAGAACGATGTTACTAACCTTGGATACCATGGCTTGGAGTAAAATGAGCAAAATTTTGAAATTTTGGTAGCACCTCCCCCTTCCTTGAAGGTTTTGGCCGATGCTGCACTGTTCTTGATCGATAATGAGAAAAGATCAAATTTTTTTCACATTTCAAGTAAGAAGAAGCTCCATTTTACACCAAATGTAGTGAGGAACGATGTTACTAACCTTGGTTAACTTGGCTGGGAGTAAAATGACCAAAATTTTAGCAGCACCTCCCACTTCCTTGAAGCTCTTAGCCGGCGCTGCACTGTTCTTGATCGATCATGAGAAAAGATCAAATTTTCTTCACATTTCAACCAAAGAAGAAGCTCCATTTTATACCAAATTAGTGAGGAACGATGTTGCTAACCTTGGTTAACTTGGCTAAGAGTAAAATGACCAAAATTTTGGCAGCACCTCCCCCTTCCTTGAAGCTCTTGGCCGGCGTTGCACTGTTGTTGATCTGGCAGAGTGTGCGGAGGAGGCGGGAAAGAGGATGTTCAAATAAGGCTGCTTAGTACCGGTTTAAGAAACCAACCTGTACTGATGCTACAGGCTGGTTTCTTAAACCGGTACTAAACAGGCCGAGTTCCGGTTGGTGTATATATAAACACTGATTCCATTCCATCACAAAATAATTCATCACATAATAACTAACATTGATCCACTACATCACATAATTAAACAACATATATACATATGTATATATATATATGTATATAATAGCTATATTTTAGTCATCATCCTCCACCATCAGTGCCTCCCAGTCGATTTCGTCATCGTCGGGCAGAGGACAAGGCGCAGGGGGAGGACGAGGCGGTGCACGCAGCGTGGGATCCCCACCTCCATGTGCATCCGATCCCGGAAGCTTGGCGGTGGCAACAGCGAGGCTAGTTCCTCCCAGCTGCAAGGTTGATATGGCGGCGGGTAGTAGATGGGGCGCTGGTGGTCGAAGGCCCTCCAAGCCTCCTGCAGGTTGGTGCCGGAGGTTGCGGCGGAGGAGGTGAGCAGGGCGGCGCACGAGGTTGCGGCGGAGGAGATGGGTGGGGCGGCGCGGGAGGTTGCGGCGGAGGAGGTGGACAGACCTGCTCTGGCGGTGGAGGAGGTGGACGAACCTGCGCTGGCGGCGGGAGGTTGCGGCGGAGGATGGGGATTGCAAGTCGCCCTGCAGGTCTTAAGGCGGCGAACCATGGCTGAGGGGATGCAATGCGGCTAGTGGCGGTGGCAGAGGAGAGAAGGGGATCGAAATGGTGCGATACTGTTCTCCATGTGGATGGAGGGGAAAAATATAGGGGAGGGAAAGATAGAAGGTCGGATCCATTAAACACACAGCAAATTCCAATGCAGTCAAATGTGATTAAACACACAAAGCAAATTTCAATATAGAACTGCAAAATCCAATGCGAAATCAATAAAAACAAGTTATAATGAACGGAAGAAAAACCAAGGAACTGCAAAAGTTTAGGAACTGAAGAAAACCAGGGATGAACTGAAGCCGAGGTGGGAGGAAGAAAAAGAGTGTGGGGAGGAGCCGAGGAGACAAGGAAGAGGAGGTTCAAATAAGGCTGCTTAGTACCGGTTGGTTACAGCACAGGTTGGTGTAACCAATCGGTACTAAGTAGCCCCCGAGCCAGCTAGCCCGCTTAGTACCGATTGGTGTAAGCAACCGGCATGGATGTTAGAAAATCAGTACCGGTTGGTGTTTTCAGCCCGTACTGATGTTCCCCCAGACCCATAGACCATTGAACCGGGACTGATGTAGCTGTCAGTCCTGGTTCATGCATAACCGGTACTGATGTGCCGATATGAAAGGTCATTTCTCTAGTAGTGGCACCTCATCACTTGCACACCCTTGTAGCTAGCTAGCTTGTCCATGGCCATCGTCCTCCGCCTCTTCGCGGTGCAAGCCACCGTAGCACACAGCGACGGCGGCGGCGGCGGCGGCGGCGGCCACGATGATGTTGGTGCACTCACGTCCTGCCTTGTGGGTGCCGGCATGCGCAACGTGACACATAGGAGAGGATGCATACATTGGATGCCACTTTAGCGAAAACCGCTTATGTGGATGCCACGTCAGCCGGAAAACACTCAAAACCATTCTTTGATTGGTAATTAATGACCATTTATTGTCTAGTTTTGCTAATTCGATGACTAAATTAACCTAATATTATGATTTAAGAACCAATTTAGTATAACAAATATAGTTCATAGATCAAATAGCTAACTAAGAAGTTAGAAAAGAGCGACAGACAAAGAAAATGAATACATTTTGTATGCAGGCCATTAGAAAGCTACGAGTAAACTAACGATGGCCTGCTATACTTTATCCTCGTGTTGGTTCTGGTGCTGGCTGCCGAACAGAACTAGCCTGAGATTATTTGTCCGTCTTGTAACACTTATCTAGAAAAGACTGCCGGTAAAAATAGAAGTTTGCAAAAATAGAACCATGCCGGAATAAAGAAGGTCTATAAAAAGTTTAGATATTTTTAAAATTCGAACATTTTCTTTGCAAACTATCTTTTTTTTGGATTTTTAAACTGCGTAAAAGCACAAGAAAAGTTTAAATTTTTAAAAAAATTTAAAAGCATTCAAACTTTTTATGGACCTTCTTTATGCAGGCATGGTTCCATTTTTACAAACTTTCTTTTTTGAAATTTTTAAACGGCGTAGAAAAAAGAAAACAAAAAAGAAAAAAGAAAAAGATAGAGAAAGCAGGTCCTTCCGAATTTTCTTCCGCCATACGTCGCCCTGAAAACCCCTCCAAAACTCACCGTTTCAGCCGACCCATCTCGTGCAACTCACCCGCCCACGCCGGCTAACCCCTCTCCTTGTAAATATAGCCGAATGATGGTTAGATTAGTAGCACAAGCACAAGAAAAATTACTAACAGTTGCATTGTCTCATGAGTATTGTTTTACCCTTGCTACATGATCACGTAGCTAAAGCTGCAGGCTTGCAGCATGTGTAGTAGCAAGCAATGCAGCACTCCAGCGTGTCTAATAACGGATTAACGCAACTTAACCACCCCTGCCGGCCACGCCAATTAAATAATTGTAAGTAAAACATGGTGGTTATTTCTTAATCAGGCATCGTTTTCTCCTAAATTAATCACACCCGCGTCGCAACAAAAATGTTAACCATCACAGTTCGTACACATAAAACCCCACACGCAACTCATCACTTGCACACTCTTGTAGGTAGCTAGCTTGTGATCCATGGCCATCGCCGCCTTGTTCTCTCTCGTCCTCCACCTCTCCGCGGTGCAAGCCACCGTAGCACATGGCGACGGCGGCGGCGGCGGCCACGATGATGTTGGTGCACTCACGTCCTGCCTTGCGGGCGCCGGCGTGCGCAACGTGACGACGCACCGGTCGCCCGCCTACGATGCCGCGCTGGGCGTCTCCATCCAGAACCTCCGGTTCGCGGGCCCCGTCGAGCACAAGCCGGCGGCCGTGGTCGTCCCGGCGTCGAGGGAGGAGCTCCGCGCCGCCGTGCGGTGCGCGCGGGCGGCGGCGCTCGTCGTGCGCCTCCGCAGCGGCGGCCACAGCTACGAGGGATTGTCCTACACCGCGGAGGACGGCCGCGGCGCCTTCGTGGTCATCGACCTCGCGGCGCTCGACCGCGTCCGGGTCGACCCCGCGTCGCGCACGGCGTGGGCAGAGTCCGGCGCGACGCTCGGCCAGGTGTACCACGCGATCGCCGAGGCGAGCCGGACGCTCGCCTTCTCCGCCGGGTCGTGCCCCACGGTCGGCTCTGGCGGCCACATCGCCGGCGGCGGGTTCGGGCTGCTGTCGCGCAAGTACGGCCTCGCCGTCGACAATGTGATCGACGCCGTGCTGATCGACGCCGACGGCAGGGTGCTGGACCGCGCCAGCATGGGGGAGGACGTGTTCTGGGCCCTCCGCGGCGGTGGCGGCGGCACCTGGGGCGCAGTCTACGCCTGGCGTGTCCAGCTGAGCCCGGTCCCCGAGCGCGTCACCGCGTTCGTCGTCAACCGTCCCGGATCAGTAGACTCGGTGTCCCATCTCGTCGCGACATGGCAGCACGTCGCGCCATGGCTCCCCGACGAGCTGTACCTATCGGCGTTCGTCGGAGCGGCGCTGCCGGAGTCCAACGGCACCGGCATCTCCGTCACGTTCAAAGGCCTATACCTCGGAGCAAGCCACGAAGCGGTGAAGATACTGAGCTCACGGTTCCCGGAGATGGGTTTGTCGGACCTGAAGCCGAAGGAGATGAGCTGGATCGAGTCCGTGGTGTTCTTCTCCGACCTGCCGGAGGGCAGCCGCGCGTCGGACCTCACGGACCGGGTGCTCCACAAGAAGAACTACTTCAAGGCCAAGTCTGACTACGTGCGCCGTCCGATGGCCATGGACCAGCTCACCAGAGCCGCCCATCTCCTGTCCGGACAGCCCAAGGCGTCCATCATCCTGGACCCGTACGGCGGCGCCATGGATCGCATTGGGACCGCTCATCTGCCGTTCCCGCATCGCAAAGGCAACATCCACGGCATCCAGTACCTCATCAATTGGACGGCAGATGATGACGCCCACAGGGAAGACTACATGGATTGGTTGTGCCGATTCTATGACCTGATGGGACCCAGTGTGGCCAACAGCCCCCGCACCGCCTACATAAACTACCTCGACCTTGACCTAGGCACCAACAGCTGGTCAGGTACTCGGGCGGAGCAAGTCGAGGCAGCGCGGGCGTGGGGCGAGAGGTACTTCCAGGGCAACTTCGACCGCCTTGTGCGTGTGAAAACCACCATCGATCCAGACAACGTGTTCCGCAACGCGCAGAGTATCCCTCCTCTCGGCGACGAGGTGGTGATTAGGATGATCTCACGTGGCGTCTCATCCAGTGAAGCTGCATCCATATGATAGCTACGGAAAACCTCTTCTTGCTCATGACATTGCTTCCGTGGTGCCGTCCAAAATGACGGTTTGTGAATTGTGATCATTTCTATGGAGAAAGTGATTTGGATTGATAGGGCTAAGTAGAAAACAGAGATGATTTGTTAGTGTTGGCATATGTATTGCACTGATTGGTCATGAAATGGTGTACACCGTATCGGTCTATCTATACAAGGATGACTAGCCCTATCTAGCTTGCTACAATATGTACCACGCCAAACTCCAAACCGTATGAACTCGAGGTTTATTCTACAATGGTCCTTGGTTTAGGGCGGCAGCGCACATCTCTTGATTATTTAGCATTTGTCTCTCTCTAGCTGGGTTAGTTTCAATTGGACAGCGACTTCACCGCGTGCAGGGGTGGACGCAGCAAAAAATAATAGGGAGGGCTGACAATAAAGAGAGATCCTTCTTCTCTTTATTTTCTCAAATAATATTAGGTAGGTCTAAAGGGGCTACACTGTTATTTACACGGTAGATGGGGCTAGAGCCCCCTGACCCACTTGTGGGTCAGCCCCTGACAGCGTGAAACAATTAAACGAGCAACTGCCAGTTTGTCTCTAGTGTGCTACAGTACTGCCAGGATTGCGTACGTAGTTGAGTGTGCCACGACTACAAAGTTCGTTTCGAATTCTTGTCTCACCCATTCTTTCTCACCATTCACCCTTCATTGGTTGTCAAGTTATGAGACAATATGTCAATCAGAAAGACTAGGAGACGGTATACCAACCTCACCTCTGCCAATGGTACAACGATGAAAAGCTTGGCTTTGATGCATTTGCTGGTAAGGCCATGCGCTTGCGTTTGTTGTTACGGACGCTACATGTAGACCTAGGCATGGAGGTATACTAGCTGAGCACGTAACCCTACTAGTTGAGCAATACATCGAATATTGTACACATTCATTTTTATTCTTTGTAAAAATCATTAAAAATTCATATGATCTCCAAATTTAGTGAATCAAAAACCAAACAACTTATAAAATCAAGATCTAGCTATTGGTAGAATTTCATAATTTTTGGAATTTGCATAACTTTTTGTATATTATCAACCTGATACACGATGATACCCTCGATATCTCCGACACGATACCCCCGATACACGACGATACCCTTCGATACTCAATCTGATACCTCCGACACGATACATCCGATACTCAACCCGATATCTCCGACATGATACCCCTGATACTCAACCCGATACACAACAATACCCTCCCAAAACTCAACCTAATATCTTCGACACAATGCCCCCGATGCTCAACCCGATACATGACGATACTCTACAGAACCCTATACCGTTTCGATAGCCTGCTATGGTATATGGTCTTAGCTGTTCGATGCTATGCTTTCCACAATTCACTCTGGTAAAACACCATAAAACACTCTGGTACACTCTAAAACACTCATCGCTCTAGTAAAACACCATAAAACACTCTGTTACACTTTGATACCATGGCACACAATGACAGGTATACTTGGCATACTATGGTACACTCTGAAACTCTATGACACATCCTACCACACTATTTAAAGATCTAAAACTCCATAACACACCATAAGTAGTACACCCTATAATAACATAACACACTGTGGTACACCCTGTACCGTTGGTTGGATAGGAAACGGTATACCATCCTCTAGTCCCCTCTATGCAAATATGTCATGGATCCCCAGAGTTGACACGTGGCAGCAATTATTGTACAACCCAAATTCATCGAAATCCAGGTGAAGTTCCTTGCATGTCGTCTACATGTTTCATCCTCCTCTTTTTTTGACACGTGTGCCTTCTGGTGACTCGCCTAGAGATATAGGCAGGTAGAAAACACCAAGCATGGGGCATGACCAGGGGTTCAACTAACTAACCCAATCGTCAGAGAAAATCTTATTCCCGGCAGTCTCTGTTTTTTTTAAAAAACATCGAAACAGCTCGAAAACCGATAGAAATCGGATAATTTTATATTAAAATATTTAAACTCATCTCGTGAAATCGGCTTGGTTTCTTGCAAAACCTTTGCGGTTTTCGCCAAAAAACAAGGTTTTTCAAAAAAAGAGACCGTGATGGCATCAATGGCGCAACCAACGTGGACTTGAGTGGGCGTGCTTTGAGCGTGCATGACACGACACGGGGTGGCCTGGCTCGCCGTGAGCTCGCATGAGCACGCGAGAGCATAGTGGGAAGCGTATCCTCTGTCTTTGCTAGCAGAGATGTATAGTGATCTATGAGAGAAATGGCAGAAGATCTTGTAATAAAAATATCAGAAGATCAATATCGCGACAAACAATACCGACAGACAAGACTTTTTACCATGCCAAGTTCTTGTTTATTTATCAGAGGTACAAGACTGCGAGAAAGCGGTAGAGTACCGTAGCTAGGGATGTAAACGGATCAGATACGGTCGGATATCACTAATATTGTATCCGTATCCATATTTTTTTTTTCGGATACGGATAGTGCCGGATACGGATATAGATATGGATAGTATCGGATACGAATACGGATAGTGTCGGATACGAATACGAATAATATAAGATCGGATATTGGTCGGAACGGATATTTCCTCGGATAATACGCTTATTCAAAAACAGAAAAAAGAATCAATATATGTCTTGGAATGAACAATTTCACCAATGAGGAGATATAGCAGTATAGCGCTACCCACTGCGTACTGCTAATTAAGTTTAAGAAAATAATTTTGAAAGCATGTAGTAATATCAGATTAATATGGCTGAACAAGAATCACACACATCATTCTTGCTTCTTGAGTTTTGTTCATGTTCTTGGTGTTGGTGGGCTGGTGATTGGTGCGGTGGCCTGGCCTGGAGAGTATCGTGGTTTGCTGGACTCTTGTGGACCGCTCGGTAGGCTGGTAGACTCCATAGCCCCTAGAATAAATTCGGATAATATCCATCGGATATTATCCATATTTTTCTTCGGATATTATCCGTCGGATAATATCTGCATTATCCGTATCCGTATCCGTATCCAGCACCCCGTATCTATATCTACAAAAAACAACCGAATATCCGTATAATTATCCAAAACACTATCCAAACTGATTCGGTCGGTCGGTCGGTCGGAAATTATCCGCTCCGTTTACACCCCTAACCGTAGCCCTCTGCCGTTGTAGCGGATATGCAATCAGCATAGCGAGGGTATGGCTTGGCACGCCACAGGCTCACACGGCCGAGGTCATAGCATGGGCCAGCCTAGTCTGTCCACGTGCTGCTCAACACAATGCCCAAATGGGCCAGAGCCAGAAATACCCCAAAAGAAAGCATAAAAAGTTGTCATTCAAAATCCATTAATATTAATTTTAGGATTTTTATGAGATTTTTTTACGGATTTTGAATTTAAATCAAAATTTTGAAGGGGCCAATTCAAACGACGGTTTCCTAAAACGGTTTACGTAAAATCGTGGTTAACCGGCGGATTTTTTATCCTTGGGCATGGCTGGGACATTGAGCCATACTAGGGAGGTCATTGAACATTGATGTTCAGACATAATACTGCATATTAGTTTATTAAGAAATTTTTTCGCTAGGGACAGGACTACGGATCGGACGTCCGATCACAGGGAAAAAATCGACGTTGTTGCAGTAGGTTAGACCAAATGTTTCACTAGGAAAAAAAAAAGTTTCAGAAGGGCAAAACATCAAATGTTTTGATAGTTTTTAAAGAATGTTTCACTAGACACAACCTAATGTTTCAGAAGAACAAAACACATGTTTCAATAAAGAAAACACAGAAAATAGACACTAAAACATTTATGCCAACATGGTGAAACATTCAAGTTAGCCTACTGAAACATTGAAACAAACCTACTGAAACATTGAAATAAGATAAGAGAAACACGATATTTTAGTAAAACACATGGCAAAAAAATGTTTCAGAAGAGCAAATGTTTCACAAGCGCAAACATCATGTTTCAACGGGACAAACCCGATGTTTTATAAGAAAATAAAGTGTTTCACCAAAAGAAACAACATGTTTCACCAGACAAATCCTAATGTTCAATACATACCAAGCTAATGTTTCGGCAAAAAAAGCTTGTCTTCTTCAACCTCTAGCCTCGTCTCTAAATCCAGCCACCATCTTCTCTAGATCCGGCGAGCCTCCACTGGATCTGGCCACTGAGCTCCCCAAATAAGCCCATCAAGAGGGTAGAGATGAAAAAATAGAGAGAGAGGAAGAGAGATAGAGAGCTACGAGAGAGAGCACGAGAGGGGAAAATGAAGAGGCTGTCGTCGGGCCGGACCACCCTGCCGCCGTCGCCAAGTTCGCCAAGCAGCTGGGCTGGATGCGCCTGGGCGCTGCGCTCTACACGTTGCACGCCGTGCTCTGGCCAGGTGAAGATCGAGTCCTCTGGCTACTTCCCGCAGCTCACCGTGCCCAAGGAGTTTGTCCATGTCTTGGAGGCCATCCTGCTTGAAGACTAGAAAATAGAGTAATAGTGGGTCACATGCACATACAGCGTACAGAGAGCAAAGCCCTTCACACGCATGAGTAGGAACCGCGCATGCGTCGGAGGGAGAAAGAGCGTGGGACGTCCGACCATAAGTATTCTCGTTTACTGTTTATCCTGCGCTCCTAGCAAACTCATACCTCCGAACAAACTAGCTGTTAGTACATTGTTCTTTAGTATATAATCATTTTTAATCATCGATTCATCTACGTGACAGTTTCCTGTTACTAGCATCCCTTTGTTTTTGTTTGGTGCACGCCAGTTTGTATTTTATGTTTTGGTTACCGTTACGTGATTTATAAGGCGTCTCTTTATAGAATACCACGCGTAATCACACATGACCTAGGGCAGGCCCGTTGAAGGCCCTGTGCGAGCTAGGCAGCCGCATAGGACTTCCAAATTCGATAGGCCCCCAAATCCCAAAGTTCAAACATCATGTAGTACCGTAGTAGTCCAGCCGGCAGCCGCGATGCAACGGACGCGGGACACCTAGCGACCAGCGCTCGCTCCACTGCCCAGCAGCCCAGCCCATCAGGAGATTCAGCGCCTCAGTTGTGCGCGTATACGGCCCAGCCGTTCCTGTAGACCTATACCGCTACCTGATCGTTCCAGTTGTACGTGTATAAGGCCGTTCGCTGTTCTGTCTGCATTGTTCTGGAGGCCTCGAAGGCTGCCGATCCGTCGATCCATTGCATCATCATGCGGCATCGGCACATCGCCCGACCTACATTGCCGATCCCGTCGATCCACCGTCTACGCAACTAATCGGTGGTGATCGCCTGATCGGTGATCGATCCACTGATCCCCTGTCCCCAATCCCTAATTTTTCTTCCTCAACCTCTCAGCCCTATCCCGGTAAGTGATCGATTATTCATTATTTAATACAAATTAAATACTTGATACTTGATCGATCAATTAATCATGTAATTTAATAATTTCTTAATAAGCTCTATAATATAATTGCTCGTGTAGGTAGTTGATCTAGATGTTGTGCGATGTCCAATAGACCCGTTGCACTTCTGCACTACGAAATTCAGACTTAAGACTTCAAAAATCAGAATTTCACATAGGAGTCTTTAAGAGGAGCAGCCACGTGCCATGATCTGCTTCAAAAACTTTGAGAAACGACTCTAGGTATTTGAGAAATGGCTTTGAGGAAGAAAAATGCTTTCACACATAGCGAATGTTTTCCACCCATTATCTAGACTATCGAACATGCTTTAGAGCATCTCCAGCAGATACTGTATCTAGCCTCTGCTCGGCTTTTCTCATGTCCACAGTAACTCTAGCTCCGCATCTCACTCTGTGCCAATGGCATGTAGCTCTCACACCCGTGAGGAAGGGGCCATCGGGCGTCTTCATTCACAGCCACCACAGGGAGGATGATGGCGCACAGTTGTTGTAGGAAGGATGCCTAGGTTGCAGCCACCAAATGAGCTCGTTGCCATCGGATCCGGTCACCCCCTTGTTGGAGGAGCTCGTATCCACCAAGTCTGGTCGGCCCCATCATGGATGAGCTCCGCCGCACGTTATCCCTCTACCCTGCCAAGCTTGCCCCCGCCATGAGGTCATCGCCCTAGCATGTGCCCCTCTTCTATGTGCTAGTCTATGGGAGGGAGAGAGGAGAGGTAGTGTGTAATACCAATTAAAAAAAAAAACAGGGCCGGTTTGGCCCTGGCGGCCCAGCCACTCACCGCCCTATTAGTGGGAGCCGAGAGGGCTCTAGAATTTCCCCTGCTCTCTCTCCTCCTCACATCACTCCGGTCTCTCTCTCTCTTTCTCTCTCTCTCTCTCTCTCCTTCCCCGGATTGGCACCGAGCTCATCCTCCACCGGCGTCCTCCACTCACCTGCAGCTGGCGCCGCCCTCCAGTCGTCGCGCGGCCGCGCCCCCAACGCCGGCCGCCGCCTCTTCCTCCCGTCTCACCGGTAGCCGCCGCCCTTACCGCCGTTTTGCTGCCCCCTGCTCGTGTTCGCAGCCGCCGTCATCCTCCCACGCGGGGCCGTCGCCTTCTGTCGCCGTCGCCCGTCGTCTAGCCGCTGCCATGGCCGCAAGCTTCGGGAGAAGCCAGGGCGCGCCGGCTTCGTCGTGTCTCCGTCGTCCGCCGCGCGCAGGCAGGGCGGGGCCCGGATTCGCCGTTGGCTGCTGGGGTGCCGTCCCTGCTCCTTGCCTGGCACCGTCCTGCCGCCGGCGTCGCAGTCGCCGGCCGCCGCCCGGGGCTGCTCGGCTACACAGGGAGAGGAAGAAAGGGAAGAAGGGGAATGAAAGAAAAAGAGAAGGAAGGAGAAGGGAAAAATTAGGGTTTCTTGCGCTTGATTCGGTTCCTCGTCAAGCAACTCTTGGTAACGGATTTTGGGTTCATTCTAATGGTTTTTCCCTATTTAGTTGTTAATTGTTGCGATTAATAAGTAATTAGATGTTGGAAACGAGGCCGTGGTGGTAATTTTGCTTGTGTAGTAGCTTGCAACTTGTTTTCGGGATAGTTATGTTGGGTAATTGAACTCGGTTATGTTGTAAGATTTGTAGGTTGTGTTTTTAATTTTTCCATAGTCCTAGAATGGGAGGATTGGATTTGTGGTTTAAAGGTTATGATTATGTTAAGCTGCTGTCCAGATTTTAGGGCCTTTTTCCATGGATGGCGGTATTGCATGTCATGACCTTACCCTATTGTGAAAATTGTATATCTTCGCCTAGTGTTTCCGTGGGGTAGGGGAGTACGAGAACACAAACCTTGGGTACATGATTTAAGAAGTAAAAGTTCGGGACATTTGATGTTCGGACAACGTTACAACCAGCATGTATCATGTTAATGGGCTGATTTATGCTAGAGAATGATTAAAGTAAAATTAGCATACAACTAGATAAGACTAAGGAATTTCCTGTAAAATCTAAGTGCCATATGGTTTGTAAGTTGACTTCTACGTATTGATGCTTAACCCAAGAGTTGTCGGATAACCCTCTTATGGTTTCTACGAGTACGAGTTAGATGGTGGTAAGGTTAATGCTAGTTAATGTTTGGTACCATGTTGTGAATGTGTGATATATGCCTTGTAGGTGATACTATCTTGGGTTGGTGTCCTCGCCGCATCGCTTCACTCCGTAAAAGAGGCAAGTACATAGTGGGATGGTGATCACGGTGTGACTCCCCATCCCCAACTAATCCCTTACCTCTAATATGCATTCTTTTGGGTATATTGTCATGCATGTTTCACCCAGGGGAGGGGATTGAAGTTGATAAGAGTTGCATGTGTACTTGGGTAAATAGATTAGACGGAAAACTCCTAAGTTGGTGCGTATGTTGGGTTGTTACATAGTAGTAAGGGTGTAAATATGGTAAGAGGCTAGTGAATGGACTATGGTCGAGGAGATGGTGGGGTTAAGTTGTTGATTGATTTGATTTGGTAGATAAGGGTGTGATTGGACTTAAGACTTAAATTATCCCCTAGCTTGTTTTCGATACTGTTTATGCACTGATTCCTATACGATATATACAACACTTTTAACGGGTAATTGCCTTGAGGTGAAGGATATTAAGGCATAATGGTGTTCTTTTTGTACTCGCAACTATGTTATTCAAGTGTGACATGTTGCATGCTTACTATCGATAACGAATTTGTGATCAAGAATATGCAAATGCATGCTTGAGCTTAGTAACATATTGAAGCTTGCTTTATACTTGTCTGTTTACTATCACAGTGACCTATTGAATGGGTTATAAATAACGGTCGGGGCTATTGCATACAGTACTATGATTTGTTAAAGAGGTGAGTACGGTAATTGCATCATTTTGCATTCATGTACATAGGCCAAGTCGGTAGATGGTCATATGACTAGTCCAGAGTGCCTCGGGCCAGGTCGGTGAGAAAGCCATATGACCATGACTTGGGGCCCTAAGACCTACGGGAGTAGGCACTCCACGGCAGTGGAGGTTATGTTTAGACCCCGTATAAAAAAGGACGGGGCAATAAGGGTGTCATCGACGGGTGAACCCTTGCTATACCGGTATGAGCTCAGAGAAAAGATGCATCCTGCACGGCATTGCATTGCATTGCATTGCACTATGTGAGTGTGGAGACGGATTGATTATGAGAATATGGAGAATGGACTATGGTTCCAAGTGGTGCTAATATGTAACCTTTATGATTATATGTTCTTTCATATCTATCCCAGGTTTAATTGTGTACTTGCTAAGATTGATGACGGTTTAGAATTGTCTTGATGTAGGACATTTGTGGTCATACGAATTGTTTTACCCTTTTATTTATTTATTTACGAAGTTGCTGAGTCTTGGTGAGTGGGTGACTTATTTAATTGTTAAGCTACACTGCTCTTGTGGTCAAGCGTAGGTGGTCGTATTCTTTTTGGTCATGTTTTCGTTCTAGATATGTCAGGCATTGGTTAGGGCATAGTTTTGAGATGTTGGGAAGAAGCCTAAGGTGGTGGAAAAAGGATTAGAATTAGAAGATATTCTTGAACCTGATTGGTTAAGCACACCATTAATGGTGATTCTATTTTAGAGCCAATTAGGATGCATATAATGTTAGGATGAGTGAGAGGTTATTACTAGCAAGAAAATAGAGGACAATGTTGATACTACCTAGTCACAGAATAAAAAGATCTGTTTTTTAACCACCCAAAAGACATAATTGATTTAAATAAACAGCGGAATAGGCTAGTGCGCTTCATAACAAAGGTGTTGTGTTATATCGTGTTTATCATTTCATTATGTACTTGCTGAGCTGTGGACTCACGCTTGTTTTCTTATGTTTTTTTTAGGTAAGATGTGAAGCTGGCATGCTCGGGCACACGGGAAGTAGCTGCACACTAACACCCACTTCCAATAACTGATCAACCACCTAAATCATAAGTAGTAGACTGCTTCAGAAACAATGCTGTCTAGTTGTAAATGTGGTTTGAGTTGTGATTGCAGTATTCTTATCTATGTTGTCTCCTGTGCGCCCTAATGGCTAAGGTAAGAGGTTTTGGTTACAGCCTTGCTGGGTGGCAAGGCTGGTGCTCGTTGTGGTTTATGGTCTGTGGTATTGCGTTATGGTGGATCGTTGTGAACAAACCCTGCTGTATGCTAAATGTTATATATTGTCTCTTTTGTCTGCTGAGTGGATGTCCAGCTTTTAGGGGAGGTGCTGTCGAAATTTCATAGTTTTTAGGGTGTTCGTAGCATCTTGGGCCTAGGTTAGGCCGGGGTGTTACATAGTGCCATGTTGGGGTGGGAGGGAGTAGAGGCAGCATCGAGCAGAAGAGAGAAGGCTGACTCGGGTGGAACAAATGAAGGAATGAAGAAAAGAAAGAAAGAAAAACAGAAAGGAAAGAAAAAGAAAAAGGAAAAAATGAGAATAGAAAGAAAGAATTAGAAAAGGGAAATTCAGAAATTTGATTTGTAGCTTAATTTTGACTTTGAATTTTAAATCCAAACCTTTTGGTAGTAAAGTAGCCGTACACGTGCTTTAAATTAAAAATTGTGCACAGTTGCACGTCCAAGAACATTGGAAAAAAAACTGTTAGGGTGTGGCGATTAGTAAATATCAATATAATGTACGAAAGAGAAGATATGAAGTGAGTTGTAGGAGTGTTGTTGTAGATGTTTGAGATACAGGGAGTGAACCTTTTCTGAGAGTGTTGTGACAGACAGTTGTTATAGGGATTCAATTTTATGGATCTTTGATTCCTTGTTGGAGATGCTCCCCTCCTACTTTTCCATTGTGGACACGCACCTCTCTCTGGTCATCTTCTTCCTCTCTTCCATTTAATTTCATTTCAAAATATTTGTTTCGCTTCTTTCCATTTAGTTTCTTACAAAAAAAAAAAAAACGCCAACATTAGAGATAAGAATAAGAAGCGTAAAGGAAAGTCATTTTTTCTCTTTCGGTTTCTTCTGAAATACGCAAGAAAAAAATCATTTTTAAATTTAACTTTATATGGAAACATTGTATTATAAAACCTCATTCCATTCATTTCGATCAAGAATGATTTCTTCTAAAAGACACAAGAAAAAATCATTTTTAAATCTTAAGTTTAAATTTAAATGTTGGATTACAAAATCTCAAACCATTCATTTCTTCAGTGTACGTGGAAACATCATATTACAAATTCTGGTGTCATTCTTCTAAAAGACACATGAAAAAATCATCTATAAATCTTAAGTTTACATGGAAAAATCGGATTACATAATATCATCTTATTCATTCTGATCATGAAGGGTTTCTTCTAAAGGATGTAAGAAACAAAAATGAACTTTAAATCTTAAGTTTACATGGAAACATCGGATTACAAGATGGGGAAATATGTGGTGCAAACCATTCTTTTCGTGAAAACTCTGTGAAAACCATCCGTAAAAGTTTTGAAAAATTCTCAAAAAATTACCATATGTAGGGGATGTGAGCTTCTACAATCCTGCAAAATTTGACGATGAAACTCAATCGCATTTGAAAGATATGTAAAAAGACAAATTCAGCCTGAATAGTAATTTTCACTGTTTAGCACTATTTATTTTGCTGTTTGTCTTTTTCATATCTTTCAAATGCAATTGAGTTTCATCTTCAAATTTTGCAGGATTGTAGAAGCTCACCTCCCCTACATATGGTAATTTTTTGAGAATTTTTCAAAACTTTTACGGGTGGTTTTCACGGAGTTTTCACGAAAATGGTGGTTTGCACCACATATTTTCCCTTACAAGATATCTTGCCATTCTTCTAATGGTTTTAAGAAAAAAAAAATCATGGCGTGGTTTAGGGGGAGAAAAGGGGGTGATTTAGGCATGGTGGCGGGAATGGCGAAGGGCGAGGCTTAGGGCTGAGCTGCGAATTAAAAGAGGGGTGAAGTAGGGTCGCGGGGAGGGAGAGGATCATCTCTACGGCGAGAGGAGTCCTTCATTGCTGCAGCAAGGTGGACTCGAAATAACCTTTCACAAACGTCGGGGTCTTCCATAAGCTCGTCAGAAGATCACTCGGTCACCTCTCCTCCAAGAGACCGTCTAGGAGCTCTTGCTCCAAGAGTAACAAGCCCCAAGTGTCTTGATCACACCGGATCAAAAGCTTCTCAAGATTAACACTAAATTGGGCTAAAGAGACACCAGAATGGATGAACTTTTGCAAAGTGGGTGCTCCCTTCTTCCAAGGCTAATGAATGGGTTGGCCAGCTCAATGAATGTTTAAAACCTTACAAGTAAAGCTCACCCACCCTCTTAAATAGCCTAGGACCCAAAAACTAGTCGTTGAAATTCGAAATCCCGTAGGAACTAGCCATTACAACTCCAGCAGACTCAGTCCGATGCCACCGAACTTAGTCCGGTGGAAGTATATCACTAGGGTCCGGTGGTGAGTAGACGCCGTCCGCTGCCTCAGCTTTTTTATGCGCATGCTTCTGGATGCCACCAGACTAACTTGAGGTCCGATGGCTATATAAAACTTGAGGTCCGGTGCCGAGCGGACTCCATCCACTGCCCTGGTTTCCCTCGTGCACCTTTCTGTTATCCATCGGACTCAGTCTGGTCGCCACGGGGCTCAGTCCGGTGGGCTACAGAGAGGTGGACAGCCCTTCCTTCGGTAGCCCTCCACCGGACTCAGTCTGGTCGCCATCGGACTGAGTTCGGTAGACAACAGAGGGCTTCAAATTTAGATAGCAAGGGCGCAACCTCGCTTGTTGCCTTGCACACTCCCCTTAAACCTATTCTAATAGCTTAGAAAAAGGTAAGAGGGCTAATGTGCATTATGAAAGATTAAAATCCGACAATGATCACCTACACTTTAAACTCCTCTTGATACTATGGTCATAAATGAAAAACAAACCCTAAAGCTACTGCTAGTGACGCTTCTCGACTCCTAGGTCACATATTCGCCTCTACGGACTTGCCTCTCCTTGATGCCGTCACCATCATGCTAGGGTTCCAAGAAGTTCATGAGCACCCTTTATGAATCTTGATGCCATGTACTTTGTCATCAATACCAAAATACATCTTACCGAAAATAAAGGCCGAGATGCTTGCAATCTCTTCCTTTTTGGTACTTAATGACAACCAACAATAATTTTCGCTGAAAAATTGGTTAGAGATATGCACAAGCATAATATTGCTATGATCATAAGTATTCAATATAAACGTGATCATGCAATAATTATAATGGAAGAATTAGCATCATATAACATCATCTCGGCTCAACATAGATCAAAGCATGAATAATTTAGCAAGCTCCCTCTAAATAAGTGTATACATAAAGAGATACAAGAGTATTCTTCAAGAACAATCCATGCATCAACACAAAATATGTTATAAGATCAACATACAACTCAAATTTCTCTAATTCACCCCTCCTTCTAACTCCTAACCCCTACTCAACTCTCTACTCTCTCTCCCACTTTGGCATCAAGGACCAAAGAGGCCTAGTCTTCATGTCCACTAGAGTGGGCAGGACTTAGTTGCTTCCATTGTTCCAATCTTCCTCCTTTCTCCTACTATCATATTCTAGTATTTAGCTACTCCCATTGTGGATCACCACTCTACTGTATTGCCGGTCCAGCAAGTGCATGATTTAGATCACTCTCGGTGACGACACCCTTCTGCCTTTGCCTTGAGCTAGGGTTTGTTCCAGGGTCTCCTTGGAGCATGCAACTGGACTCTATACCCGCGCTACCGCACGATGGCCACGCGTTGTGTCGGACGCATCAAACACTTGTTCAAGTTCAAGGGACCAAATCTGGTCTCGCTTCTCATGGCTCGAAAGCCAGAGATTCACACTCCGCTCCCTACCTTGATCTTAATCAGGTCTTCAACCTCCAGGTCTAGATCCCACTCGAGACAACCACCTCATTCACCAGGTCATCCCCAGACCACAACCATTATCACAAACCTTGACGTCCTTAACTGCATTGTGGCACAATCCCAAACTTAGCATCCCAAACTAACTAAATACAGTCCTTCATTTCATGCCAGCTTAGATATAAAGCAATTCATTTTAAGATGTGAGCAGATCTAGTGGTGAACTATCGTTCACCATTAAGGAACAATTACATCCCAAAAATCATAGATTAGACCTGAGCATGATAGGAAGGAATAGGCATAGTTACTCTAGCAGTTCAAGTAATTGCAACATATAATAGAGCATGCAATTTTTTTGTTGAATCAAAATCTTATGTAAAATTGGGTAAGATATGAACTGAGGATGTTAACTCGCTTTGTCCTGGGGAATGGTACTCTTCCTCGGCGTCTTCAAACCTTCTTTCCGGATCCTCAACGTCTAATCGAGAAAATTAAGACGATTATCTACACTTAGCATACCATCTCTTTATTAAGGTAGCGAAGTTCCTACATGTCATCGTATAGTATGTATGAAAATGCCTTAATTACCCTAAAGTAAAGATACCCATGTTGAAAAATAATTTTTGGAATTATTAAGTGTTACAAATATTAATTCTATATAGCTCTTGTGGCCTTTCTTTAAGTTTTGCTAATTATTATAGGCTTAAAACTTGACTAAATATTTCTCTTAAGTTGTTTCTAAATTGGAATAGTTTCTATCAAAATTTGGGAATTTTCAGAGTTCACTAAATATTTTTAATAAATCTAATAGGATTTCTAGCAATACTTTACTAATGAAAAAGGTTTAAATAGCTTCTATCATTTTTCCAGAGCACGAGATTTAACTTATTTCGAACTATAATATTTTTCATGAGTCTAGTACTACATCTAGTATTTTCTAGAATTTGTTTTTATGATTTTTGGATAACTTAAACTATTTTTAATAAATCACTTTCTATTTTTGGATTTACTAGAAATCAGAAATCTTCAAAAAATCTAATAAACAGTAATGGGCTTGGCATATTACTATTTATACTAGGCTTGCTACTATGTAGCCTAGTACGCCCGTGGGGCCTGCAGACGGCTCGCCTGCAGCAGCTCTGACCGGTGGGCCCAGGGCCTACCAGGTAGTGGGCGCAAGCGGCCGACAGGTCGGCCTCAGGGTCCACATGTCAAGGTGCTTCCACGCTAGACACGGAATACGCCACTTGCTCTTGAAGACGTATTATGAAGAAATAAGCTTCCACTAAGTCCGACATGTGGGACCAGGGCTCACATGTCAGTGACTTAAGAACAGTGTGGGGTGAAATTTAAAAACAAGCGAGGGATCCCGTGTGTTAGGGGCTCCATCTCGCTGGCCGACGTCGGGTGACATCAGCGAGGTGACGGCTTCGACTGGTTCTCCGGTTGAGTTCTGTCGAAGTTTCGGTGGGGTACTGGTGGCGCTACGGTCAACCATTTTATTGGTTCATGGTCAGAATGGGTTTGGCTAGTGACGGCCTAGAACGTGATGATGGAAGCATCGCCGGCAATGAGCTAGAACAACGGTGCCATCAGCGCGGGCAGTGGTAGACCATAAGAGCATGGTGCTATGGCGAAGGGTGAGGACGGAGGTCAGTTCGCTAGGGAGAGGAGTATCTAGGGACTACTAGGAGGCTACTTGAGGCGGTGCCAAGCTTGGGGAAGGATGGAGGTGAGCTATCACCGTGGGCAAGGCGGTAGTCGAAACAGGGGTCGCGTCGCCCAGGAACTCCGGCGTATCTTGGGCAAAATTGACACCAGGGTCGTGAGGGGCAGCCCTAGGAGAGGCTATGGGCACGAGGGATCAACTGACGACTTACCAAGGCGCGTGGGGGAGAAAAGGGGGTGAATCGGAGCTCAGCCGGTGAAAATGATGAAGAAGGGGAATTGGGTCGAGTCGAGGGCTTAAATAGAGAGGAACGGTTGACGGGGCGACAGAGAGGAGGTCCAAGATGAGGGGCACGAGGGATAGCGGCAACGGGATGGCGCGGCGCGGTGATGATGGCATACGCGACAGTGACACTGCGGCCACGGCAGAGCACGGGACGCGAGGTGGCATTTGAGCGTAGACGAGACAGCACGACTGCCGGGCACGACCCTAGCCCGAACGACGGAGCGACAGGCAGATGGGGAGGGTGTCACGTGTAGGTGAGGGGCTGGCGCGAGAGACGTGACGGCACACGGTGTGCTCAGAACGTCTGCGGTGTGCGTGCAACCCGCAGAGGCAGAGGGAAAGCGAGAGCTAGATGGGCCGGATTGGGCTGGGTGGGCTAGACTAGACTCAGAGGGCTGAGCTTGGTGGGTCAAGCCTAACAAAACCGAAATTTGAATTTTAGTTGAAATTTAAGAGAATTGGTCTGAATTTGTGTAACATACCCAAACATTTCCCCATTTTTAGCATAAAACTTTTTTCGCATAAAAAATATAATAAAAAATAAAAAAGTTAAAACACCCTCCCTAAATCAAATATAAATTCCTCATCCAAATTCAATTTTTATCCCTTAGAAAACACCTTCTATTAATTTTTCAACAGATAAAAACCTTACAAATATCAAATATTATCTCATATTTAAATTCTCCATATTTTTATAAATGTTTAGAAACCAATTTCACATTTTTATGATTTTTTATAATTAATTATGATTTTTGAAACCTTATCTTTATTTTAAAAATTCTCAAAAATCTAATAAACCCATCCGACCAGAACAAGCCCATTAAGGCCTACGGCCCAATTCAGCCCATCTAGTCTATAAAGTAACTACACCAATTCTGGACCATCGGATTAAGATCCAACGGATCTATTGCCACACCACAATACCGGTTCAAGTTATTCTAATCTTCCCTTCATTTTCGTTCCAACCATCCTGATGCAACCACGTCATCCCGAAGCCCATCGCCCGTAGCCTTTCTTCTTCACTGCCGGTGCCGCCGTCTCTGCCCTCAGTATTCGCCGAAAACGACACAGTCCACCTCTGAAACTCGCCATACTCATGGTTTTGAAGGTTCCAGATCCCCCTCGACGGCCCGAAACCTATCCACCACCTTCCCGAGCCTGTTCCGCCGCCATTTGCCACGGATTTCTCGCCGTTGTTCCACCATCTGCCCCGGACACGGCCCATTCTCCTCCTTACAGTACCTTACTCCGCCACCACACCCATATTCTTCCCCGACTCCGGCCACCTCTCAACTCGCCGCCTCATACTCCATTAGCTTTAGCCACAAAGCCAAAAAGCTTCCACTCGTCATTGCAAAGCTATTGGTACTACTACCCCAAGCCAAAACCTTTTGGAACTCGTCGCCAACAACCCTCCGAGCTCGCCGCCACCCCAACTTCGCCGTCCGGCCATCATAAACCACCCCGAGCTCAAATCCGGCCATCCCTAGGTCCGTATTGACCCCAATTGCATGATTCTAACCTTTAATTTCACCCTCCTACCTCCAATCCTTCCCAATTCCAGATTTCCCCCAAAACCGTACCCTGTTCTTCCCCTTTCTTCTTTTTCCATTTCCATTCTTTTATTTAATAACCTAAAATGCTGTCAAAATTCACTAAAAAAAATAAAAATTAAAAATTAAATTTTATAAAAATTTCACAGAATCAACAATATCATAAATGTTTTTTATAAAAATATAAACACCAATTTTTTTATATATTTAATAAAATAAAGTCTTTTCTCTTTTATCATTAACATTCACTAAAAATCATATTAAATTCAAGAAAATTCATAAAAATTCTAAATCATAAAAATAAAATCATAAAACTTAAAATACCATTTTCCATAATAAATTATATATATAATTCTAAAACCCCCTTTTCCCTTAATTTCTTTAAATATTTTAAAATGACAAAAGAATAACTTTTTGAAAATTCCCTTTTTACCCTCAATTGGCTCTATCTCGGAACTCCAACATGAGAAATGTTGTCGACCCCGATCTCTAGAGCTCAATTGATCCATTTTTTTTATGAACACAATCAAATGTCAAATTTTCTTATTATCTGGACAAAATCCCGAAACTTTGCTAAATTTTTCCAAAATACCTAATCTTATAAAGAAAATGATTTTAAATCATAAAATCATAGAACCCATCACTATCCTATCAAGCTAACCCTTTATTCACATAAAATCATATGCATGTTTCTTTTTGAATTTACATTTTTCTTAAATACCTTTTGAATATTTGTTATTTTTTTTATTTTTATTTCATAGAAAACGAATGAGGACTTCCCTAGACTACTGAGTCGGATTTCTTGGAAGAATCTTTTGAATTTGAACCAACGATCGAAGAAGGCAGGTTTTCTTATTCTTGATGCATTTTGATATACCTACATTTCCTTTACTTATTATTTATTACATATATTTTCTAGTTATTTATTTATACATTCCAAGTATAATTTTTATCCAAACCTCAATACCTTAAAGGCCACTTAAAAATATTCAACCCCTGATAAACCTTAGTATAGGCAAAAATACTAAAATTTAATTAACTCATGAAAAGATGGAGATTTGGTCTGTATAAATAAGTTAGATTTGATAACTTATTTGATATGGTAAAGGTGTAATTTGGAATGTTGATTGAATTTATATAGAGTAATTCGGAAACAGTGATATGTTATTTAGGCCCGTCGGTACATGGAGTACGAGCTCAGTAACACCAGGAGGAGAGAGTGTGAACTCCCTGAAATCGTTACTCTATAAACTATAGAAGCAGATTCGGAGACAGTGTTTTGCCGTCTTGGGATAGAGGATCAAGAGTGTTGATTGACACTCAAGGGCACTAGATATTTACTCTGTGATAAGAGAATATCTAGATATCGTTTGTTTCTATAAAAACTTGGGCTTAATGAATAAGAATGACACAAATTTTCTCTCATCCATGTAGTAGGCCACTATATGGGTAAAGTTGGGTAGGTTCTGCAGAGCTAATAACAAATTTATCGATGGACCTTACTTCGGGTATATGAAGTTGTATCAATTGGGTTATGCCTCTCTTATTTATCAAAATCCATAAATTTACCTTATGAAAATCATTGTATGAATTGTAAATGAATAAAGATGGAGAAAGATGATAGAATTTGTACTCCTATAAAAATTGTTTTAGAAATATAATAAGACTTCTAAAAGTTCAAAATTGCATAATCACTATAAAGCCTTGCTATCCCTTGAATACTGTTTTCATATAATAATAGTATTATTTTCTCATGAAACCTGCTAGTATAATTAATATACTCACCCATTATTTGGGAACTGTTCATTTTAAATGAACAGATCCTTGTTACGTTGCAGATATTGAATTTTCTCAAGAAGAAATGGATATCTTCGGTTAAGAATATTAAGTTTTCCTGTACACTCAAACAAGTTGTAAAATAGAAGAAATAAAATTGTAAATTACTTAGTTTTGGTATTGTAAAAACTATGATGTAATAAGTTAATATTATATAAATTCTGGAGTTTTGTAACTTTAGGGGTGATTAATTTTCAATATGAGATATTAGAAATTGGTCGCCCACAGTTTGAATTTAAAATTTGAAAATTTCGGACGGTGGTAATTACATTTCAATTTGGTTCAAATTTGAGAATTTTTTAAATTTTTCCTAAAAAGGGCAATTACATGGACACCGGTCGACGAAGTGGGGAGTGGTGGCACCCGGGGGCTACGGCAAGAGCTCATGTAACTTGTGGGTTGTGGTGGCTGGGCTAACCAGTGAGGTAGGAGAGATGAGAGGTAGGAGAGGAGAGAGAGGATGGAAAGACCTATCATATTCACATTGGTGGTACAAAAAATGGAGAGGTCATACTTGGAGGTATCACCTCTTGATAGCTATGATTTGTGGTTTCTTAAGGTACTAAGAGGTATTAAGGAGTGTAAAATTCCTCTAACTATAAATATCTAATTTTTTAAATATTTATATTGAGTATACGAAAACCATGCATAGATTTGCATGGAAAAGTGCTTCCATAATGTTATAATTTTACTAGATTTTATAAATAAATTATGAAAATCAGTAGTGATTAAAATTGCATTTCGATGTCGCAGTATGTATTCTTGAGTGGTCGGTGTACATAAAAAAAAAACTACAACGGACCTATGAATATGGCAATCTTTCCATATGGTTCAGACATTTTTTGGTGCAAACTTTTACAAGTCCGATCACTGAAGGGCCGACCAACAAAATTTAGGGAAACTTCCTAAGACACAAAATTTAGGGAAACGGCACGAAATAGCCCAGTGGCAAGTCAACAGACCTCATCTCGCCCACCCTCGACCAAATTTTGTTTTTTAACCCTTTGTAAATAACTATTTTAATATTAATCCTCGCGAAAAAATATTTTCACATCTAACCCTTTTGGCCGCGCCACTGCGGTTGGCGTGGCTAATGTCCACTGACACGCCAGTGACACGCTGGCACCGAGGAACGTGGTTCATATGGTCGCCACATGGGGCCAACCTCGCGCGCGCGAGCCGCTGGCGTGGCAGCGTGATCTCGCCACGCCAGCGGCGGTGTGGCGGCTTGATCTCGCGCGCCAACCGCAGTGGCGCGGCCAAAAGGGTTGGATGTGAAAATATTTTTTCGCGAAGGTTAATATTAAAATAATTATTTACAAAGGGTTAAAAAAAATTTTTCCCACCCTCCGTGTCTCACCTTGGTCAAAATATGTTTATACGGACATCTTCAGCAGATGCCCCATTTTAAAATTTGCCCTATTACTATTTATATACCACGCCATCAATAGGGCTGTCCCATCACTATTTACCTCTCCAACAATCGTTCTATCACTATTTTCACTATCTACTTTTACTATTTATTGCCTCATTCCTTGTCTCATCACTATTGGCTACAATGATGGGGCACCCCATTTGGGGCAAATCCCTGGAGATGTCCTAACTAGCTTCTTTTAAAAAAACCAAATAACATTTATTACTCAATAATAAAAGTTACAAGGCAAACTAAAACAGAAAACAATGAGTCTCAGCTGCAAGAACCATCAAATCCTACAAAAAAAACAATATAAAGAGTATAGTCTTACAATCTGATAGTCCTAAAAACCTTGTATGGCGTACGTAGCACCTTGTCCTCTCCTATTGTAAAAGAATGTGTCTATAACTAGCTAAGTGTCTATGCTTTGCTACTTGAAAAGTCCAAATCCCATTGTTGACACTACGAGCGAATAGGTCATACGTCTTCGGATTCGCCGTGGGTGATTGGTGTTACGCACCGTGTGATGTAATGTGTCGTGAGTGATCGCACATGGGTCATACGTCTTCGACTTCACCGTGGGTGATCGGTGCTATGCACCGTGCGGCGCGTCACAAGCTACCGCACCCAGGTCCGATTTAAACATGTTCTTCAAGCTTTACAGGTCTCGATGAAGGCCCACCAAAAAAATTGGGGGGAACGGCAAGCCGACAGGCCGCAGCTCACCCACCCACAAGCCTACGCCTCCTCCCCCGTGGGCCCTGGCCCATCGCCCTGCTCCCGGCCGAGTGGCGTGCATTGCACGTCGTAGGCTCGTAGCGACCTAGCCGAGCGACGCAGGCCATCGGCGGGCACTGCCGCAGTGCCGCTACCCACAACCGAGTGCCGACCTCCCCGCGAACGCGCAGACAGCGAGACATTCCTCTGCGCAGGCGCGCGCGACGGCAGCCGAGCTCGACGGCCACGCCGCGCTTGACGCTTGGCGGCTCCCACCACGTCGGCGCAAAGCGCAAGCCGCAAGCCAGAGACGCCGAGCCGTCGTCCACCTGCGGTCTGCGGAGCCGCGCACGTCGCGACTCGCGACTCGGCCCCGGCTCGCTTTATCGTGGGCCCACGCCATATCTCGGCTACATCTGATCCGAGCGGATCAGGCACTGGGGCCTGATTACATGCATGGCCCAGCATTAAAAGCCCTTCGTTTTATTAGCGACCATGCCGACACGTTATTTCATTACATTTGTTTCGGCCACGGTCAGGTCAATGCGCCGTTGCGTAGTTGCCACTTGCCAGTCCAATCCGGTTGAACATCGAATAACTAAGGACAAATAGTTGGCGAGGTCTACAAATCATGCGACCTGGTCGGCTTACATAGTACATCAATGTTAAGTGATGGTAATTGCGTCTGCACGGCTGCACGTACTGATCTAGCTGCTAGTCTTCAATTACCAATCAATACAAATTTCTCGGAGCATGTAAGTGTCGTCTATATATTTGTCCATGTCATCTATAGATGTGTACAAACGACTTGTGCACTAGATCATCTTTTCATTTATCTCTATAAACAACACAATTGCACTTATATTTAATAAAATTTTCTTAATTCTTGTGCAAGAGTTGATTATAAGCATAGAGATCACCTCTTTCTTGCTATTTTGCTCTCTCTCATCTATGTCATATAAAAACTGATGTGACAATTGTTATAAACGGCTTATAGAGAGAACAGAAATACCGCTACTATATAACAAAGTAACAACCATTAACCGTGGTGTAAGCACGTACAGCAAACAAGCTAGCTAGCACATAAGCACAAACACGACAAGACACAATGGAGACGCATACATGGCCGTCATGACCGTACGTGCTACAGCAACTCAGCAAGCGCCACACAAACTAGCAATCCTACGCGACGCGACACAGCTTTATTCCGGTGGAAATGAGCCGACCATGTGTAGGTATAGCACGGCGCGGCACGCGGGTGTCAGGCGATGGCAATGCGGTTGGAGGTCTCGGTCTCTATGGACTTGAACGCCTCGAAGCGGGGCTCCTTCGCCTCGAACTTGTGCCGCACGTACAGCTTCATGTAGTCCTCGAACACGAACCTCGGGTACGCCCCGTCGCCCTCCTCCGCCAGCGCCGGCGCCGGGAAGATCACCGCGTCGCTGCCCGGGTTGTAGAAGGACGCGATGGACATGCGGTTGCCGTCCGTCTGAGCCACCACGCGGTGCAGCACGCTCTTGTACCGCCCGTTGGTGATCACCTCCAGCTGGTCGCCGAGGTTGACGACGATGGAGTGGCGCGTGGGCGGCACGTCCACCCACTCGCCGTCCTTGAGCAGCTGCAGGCCGCCGACGCGGTCGTCCTGGAAGAGCAGGATGATGCCGCCGGCGTCGGTGTGCGCGCGGAGGCCGTTCACGAGGTCGGGGCGCGGGCACGGCGGGTAGCTGCTGACCTTGGTGCCGAAGGTAGGGGCGCCCTTGGAGCCTCGGAAGGCACGGGCTAGGTAGCCCTGCTCCAGGCCGAGGTTCTCGCAGAGCAGGTCCAGCAGCCGCTCCGCCAGCTTCTCCAGCTCCACCGCGAACCGCTTCATCACCAGCCGGTAGTCGTGGTCGAGATCGGGTATCTCGGCGATGTTGGACTCCGGGAGGTGGCGCACGAAGAAGGTGCTCTCCCAGTCCAGGTCCTCCGCCTTGACGCCCCGAGCGTCGCAGCCGTCCTTGAGCGTCTTGCTCGCGAACTCCAGGAACCTCTCCTCGCGCACCCTCTTGTAGTGCCCCTTGGTCATCTTCTCCACCTCGTCCATCAGCTCCGTCGAGATGCCATGGTTCAGAATCTGCATACACCGCACCAACAAAACAAAGCAGAAAACTTTAAGATCGATCGATCGACGAGCAGCCTAATTCTTTTCGTTTCTTGTTTTAAGGTTCAAAGTATGATTGATCGTCAGCTACGTTATATTAATCGACCTCGAAGAAGCCCCAGTTCTCGCATGCGTCGCGCAGCAGCTCCATCGCCGCCGGCCTCTCCTCCCGGCCGAGCAGCCCCATGTCGATGATCGGGAACGACAATGCGGACGTCATGTTTCTCCTTCGGTTTGTCGCCGCTCTCTGGACCTGCAGGAGCTAGCTCGCTCAGAGCAGTTGTGTCCAGTGCTGTATGCAAGAGCTGAGTGAATAGAAGAGCCGAGCCTCGGGTGCAATTTATAGGCAAGCCAAGAGAAGCTAGCTTCGAGTGGGTGCAGCGTTTCACGTACTGACGTACTGCTCGTAACTCTGTAATTAACCGGGATCATGGGACTAATTAATACCGGTGGTTGTTGCAGATTAGACCGCCCGTCCGGCCACCTCCCATGTCATCCTCTGCATCTGCATGCGTGCATGGAGATCGCGCGACAGGGGTTTACATTTTCAGAATTGCTAATTCTCAGACGACTGAAATTTTTTTAACTATCAGTCAATCTAAAATTGCACTCTAGTAAGACTAAAATTGCACAGCTTATAAAGGTGCAATTTTAGTATCAAAATTGCTACTTATCAATCATCAGTTTTATTCGTTGATTTCTATGCTTTGTTGATACGTAAATATGTCGAATACACGTGCTTATATGCTTTTATTTTCCTATGTTTCAAATCATCATGTTTGTTTTAGTCAATCTAAAATTGTATACTGGTAAAACTAAATTTGCACTTATTTAGAATGTGCAATTTTAATATAGTTATAGTGCAATTTTATTAATAATCGACTGACACTTATTTTATTATCAGCAACTTGCTCTTAGTCACTCCCAATTTACATTTTTCAACTGCTCACAAAAACTGGAACTCCAGCGGAAACGATTTTATTAAAAAAACCGTTTAAAGCTAATTAAAATTATTTTTCAAATTTTAGATTGGGAGATGAAAAGCAATAATTTTTTAGGATAACTTGGTCGACTTTGAATGAAAACGTTAGATCTCCTCTTTTTAAAGAAAGAGACGAATCCTTGATTTCCATTGGTTCAAACGAAGATAATACAGTGTTTACACCGTTGCAACTAAATCCACTTCTTTATCCTCTCTAGGTCTGGCAATTTAGCTCACAGCTTGCGAGCTGCTCAGGAATAGCTCGATTCTAGCTCAGCTCGAGCTTGGCTCATAGGCCAACGAGCCCGAGCCTGAGCTTATTTTAGCTCGGTCAAAAACCGAGTCGAGCCAAGCCAGGCTTTCGATCGCTCGTGGCTTGTCGTTAGGCAGGCTTACATGGGCCATGAGGCTCAACTCCCTCCATCTCGGCTACCTAGATCAGCACCGCCTCCATCCTCCTCCCTCTCGGCTACCTAGATCAGCACCACCTCCGTCCTCCTCCCTCCAGGCCAGACGCTACCTCACCTTCAACCTCCTCTCGGTCGGGCACCGCCTCGCCTCCGTCCTTCTCTCTCGCGGCTACTCTAGATCCGCACTGCACGACCTCCATCCCCCTCCCTCTCGAGCAGACCGCCATCCTGTCTCCAACCTCCTCCCAACCAGATCACCGCCACGCCGCCAACCTCCCATCGGCTGCCGCCTCACCACCATCCTCCTCCCTCTCAGAAGGATTGCCGCCAAGCGTCCGACCTTTTCCCAGTCAGCTGTTGCCCCGCCGTCCGCTACTCCACCTCTGTCCTTTGCTAGATTCGCCTCCAAGTCCCGAACCGTTTGTCTTCTCTCTCCTGACTCAATTAATTTTCTTGTTTCTCCTTCTGGCTCGCAACTCCTTTTCTTGCTCCTCGGCTCATGGTTGATTCCTTTTCTTGTTCATGAACGTCCACCTGGCATGCATATGGCTTGTTTCCTTTTCATACTCCCTAGGTCGGCTTGTGGCCTGACTCAATCCTTTTCTTGTTCATGGATGTCCACCTAACATCCATGGCTTGGCTCCTTTTCTTGCTCCTCAGCTCCGCTCGTATTGGCTCCCCTTGTGGTCCTCTCTCCTGGTTTATTGGCAATGCTCCCTTTCTTCTCTCTCTTCTTGCTCCTTGGCTTGCTCCTTTCCTCGCACCTCGGCTCATTTTTGAACTGGCTTGTTTTTGGCCTCCTTTGCTTGTGTACCCGTCGACCCCTTTTTTTTTTTTTTGCTTAATCCTCCATGAGACACCCAATTCAGTCCCCTCTGGGACTCGAACGGGGGTGGGTTGGCTAAACCGTTGTGCATACAACCACCGTGCTACTGCTAGGTTCTCAAAACTGTTTGATTTCTGTCCAAGACTGATGATCTGGAGACCGATTTTGGTTTAAGTTAAAAATAGTTTGTCTAGAGTTGAATTTAAATATTAAAAATTTTAATTTAGATTGATTTTATGGATCGGTTTACTGAACCAGATCGCATGATAAGCCCTGGAAACCATAAAAAGCCAACTGGTTTTCAATGGCTTCCTGGACCCTGCCGGCCCCACAGGACCGTGGCACCCAACAAACAAGCAGGATACGGAATCCGCGTGCGATCTGGCGCCGCTGCTTCGCTATCGCGTCCGACTCCAACGTCGATGGCCGACGGACGATGGAGACACCATGTTTGTGTGCTTGGATTGGGGATGGTACGCCACATGGCGCATGTCACTAGCTGTCACGGCGGAGATTGGATGGCTCATGTCCGGCTAGGTAGCCAGTAGCCACCCCGGTCAAGACTCGGGACCGTGCAATGGCGTCGTCCATCTGCACAAGAACCTCATTCTCCTGGTAAGACTAGAGTAGGACGGGACGCCGCTCCAACAAAGTATCGCCTACTTGCCGTGGAAAAATGAACCACCAAATGTTATTCCACCATTCCATGACATTTTTAAAATTATCCCCCAACAAATCCTAGTGTTCCAGCAAGTTATTAGTATTACAATTCTCTTCAAGATAAATAATTGTGAAAAACTAATGTAAGATATTATTTTTTAAATAAAAAGAATCTAGTGGAGCCTGTAGTGGTGGCCGTAATGTTATGTCCTGCTCCTAATTCCCTCTCCCCTGCTAAAAAAATGTTTAACAGGGACAAAAAGAAATATAACAAATAAATCCCACCCTCTTAAAAATTCTTTAACAATTAAAGGCATAGCTCGCATATTTAAGTGTGCGGAGACTTGATGAAGTAGAGATGAGGATGTGTACCAAACACCTTTTTTTTGAAAATGTCTTACATGCCATTGTAGAGCCACCTAATACGTTAAATGCCATCACTTAGAAACTTATCTCTTCTATGCTATTGCAATTGCTCGATTATTGCGTTATGTACCATTGACGAAAACTTATCTTTTTTGTTTACGCTACATAAGCATTTCAAAAATCTTTAAAAAAACACAGATTTATTAAGTATGGAACAATTTGAATATATATATTTTTTAGTATTTTTAAGGTAAATCTTTTATGCTCAAAACGTTTTAAAGTGTAAATTTAACATAAACGTTTTAGTATTGTTATCTATAGATTGAAAGTATTGCATATATGATAACAATGTTTTTAGTTTTTTTGGTATGTTTACGTAGCCTTAAACAAAAAGAATAAGTTTTCAACAATTGGATATAGGACGATACTATATCAATTGTGATGACAAATAAGAAAAAGACGACTAAGCGAAGACATGTAAGAGAGTATCGACTATACCATGGCATAAAAAAAATTGACTTTTTTCCCCTACTAAAACACAGGTATATGCAGTCGAGTAATTAGCCTACAGCATATGCTATCTGTACAGAGTATGCCATGTCCGTTTGCATAGCACTAGGCGGGGGGTGCATATGTTGGACTAGGCACTGATCGCCAATAACGCAACAAAGGAATACTAAATTGAAAATTCTAAATCTAAAAATCGAAAAACGTGACATCTTGTTTGCCACCGCCTGGTCTAGTCGAATCAACTAAAGTCAAAATTAGCCCATCAATTGACTTGCATGAGTGCATCCACGATCCACCCCGCCTTCTGATCTCCTCGTTGATCAACAATACTGTTAGAATACGCCAATATTTTTAGCATGGTTCGGTCCAAATGTTTACAAGCAGAGCAGACCTCTTGTCTGCCTCATTGAATTCAGTTGTACAATTTATAGCCTTGAGCTCCGTATAGACTCCTACCGGAAGAGGAATCCCTCTTGATGTTCTTTTTTTAAGATAATGGAAGTAACTTTTAGCCTCTACATCAATTGGGGATGCACACAGTCATTACAAAGAAAAAACTAAAAATCAAATCTAAATGACAAACAATTATCACACTAAGGCATCAACAAGAAAACAAAAAAAGAAACCGTGTTCCGTCTCAAACAACCAAACTGTATGGTTCAAAGCCCCCTTGGTGGTAAAGCTATTTAAGAATAAGAATGTTTTAGGATGAACTCGAGAGTTGAGATAAGTTTATCTAGATATAGTTATTTTTAATGTTCTTTGTTTTAAGAGAGGTTTAAGATGTTTCTGGAGTTGTTGGAGCTCGTTTTTCATGTATTCACTTTGGTTTTATGTTTTAGGGTTGTTTAAAAGTGTTTAGAGCTTTTGGTTAGAGTTGTCAGTGCAGGCACGATGGTGCTGAATGGTACAGGAATACTAGAGGGCACCCTATTGCATCTTTTTCGGTACGTTTTGTGCTAGTGTTGTGCACGCCGTATGGTACAAGGTACAAGACGGCATGCCATCTGATCTTTTCTAGTAAGAGTTCTTGGTGTGTCGTGCACACCGTATGGTGCGGGATACTAGACAACATGTCATCTATTTTTTCCCGTTAAGGGTGCATAGCGGGTCTATGGCACCATATGGTATGGCGCACTAGACGGCGCTACCGCCCTATTTTTTTTTCTAGAAGTGTTAGTTGAGGGTCTTAGCACCCCGTATGGTACCACGGTACCAAACGGGTTTACCATTTGGATTGTCTCTCTGGGACGCACCGTACGGAATGGCAAGGGCCGTATGGTACGATGTGTATTGTAGGGTACGGCAGTACCGTGGGATTCCTATTTCTAGGTCCCAACAGTTAGTTTTTGGGTGTGGCCTATTTAAGGACTTAGGTACCCCTTTGTTTCATGCTGATTCACTCTCTAAGCTATCTTAGAGTCCATTTGAGTGAGAGCAAAAAAACTAGGGTTTCTATTTTAGAGTGAGCTCATATCTCCTTATGTGCTTCTATAGAAGGCTTGATCCAATAAGATCAAGTCATCTCAATTTTATTACTCAAGTTTCTTGCCTGTGGAGTTTGTGCTTGGTGATCTCTCAAGACGAAACTTGTGAGAGACTCCGAGTGGCAGTGAAGGTCGGAGTCCACCAACAGAGAGGTGAAGTGCTACCCTAAATAAAATCAGAGTAATACTCCTCTTCGTGAAGAGTGTTCCAATGAGAAGTAGGAAAAAGGTCTTTTTTGAACCTCGAAAAAAGATCTCTTATCCCTTATCTTCTTATCCCTTGTCTTCTGTACTTCTTGCATTTACATTTCCACTTCTTATTTTGCGTGTTTTGTTTTGTTCTTGTATATAGTAGTAGAAATTTTAATTTTAAAATTAAATTTAAAAGTAAACCGAAAAATTCTAAAAATTGCTTTAAACCAATTCACCCCACTTGGCCGCCTGGATGCTTTGACAAACGAACCTAACACCCTATACAAGTCTTAAGCTGAATTACATTATGATTCAACCTCTAACAAGGACAAATTGGAAGTAAATAGTAAAAAGGATAGCACGAACAGATGTATTTTTTCCCCTAAATAGATGAAAGAAAGTTGGGATCAATCTGGCAGTGGACTAAAAAATTTAATTTTGAATTTAAATTTAAAAGTAAACCGAAAAATTCTAAAAATTGCTTTAGACCAATTCACCCCATTTGGCCGCCTGGACGCTTTCACAAACGAACCTAACACCCTATAGAAGTCTTAAGCTGAATTACATTATGATTCAACCTCTAACAAGGACAAATTGGAAGTAAATAGTAAAAAGGATAGCACGAACAGATGTATTTTTTCCCCTAAATAGATGAAAGAAAGTTGGGATCAATCTGGCAGTGGACTAAAAAATTTAATTTTGAATTTAAATTTAAAAGTAAACCGAAAAATTCTAAAAATTGCTTTAGACCAATTCACCCCATTTGGCCGCTTGGACGCTTTCACAAACGAACCTAACACCCTATAGAAGTCTTAAGCTGAATTACATTATGAGTCAACCTCTAACAAGGACAAATTGGAAGTAAATAGTAAAAAGGATAGCACGAACAGATGTATTTTTTCCCCTAAATAGATGAAAGAAAGTTGGGATCAATCTGGCAGTGGACTAAAAAATTTAATTTTGAATTTAAATTTAAAAGTAAACCGAAAAATTCTAAAAATTGCTTTAGACCAATTCACCCCATTTGGCCGCCTGGACGCTTTCACAAACGAACCTAACACCCTATAGAAGTCTTAAGCTGAATTACATTATGAGTCAACCTCTAACAAGGACAAATTGGAAGTAAATAGTAAAAAGGATAGCACGAACAGATGTATTTTTTTCCCCCTAAATAGATGAAAGAAAAAGTTGGGATCAATCTGGAAGTGGACTACTTTTAATCGCATCACGTTTACCTGCGTAGCTCTTGTCAGGGTTAGTGGTGGGCAGATTAACCCAAGAGTTTGTGCCCTAGCTTAATTTTTCTCGTATCTTTTTATTAGGTTTCTATCGACATCCATGCTTCATCTTTTGCAGTATTGGAAACGCTAGCCAAAAGTAAGATGAGCCTAAAGCAGGAGAGAAGTAAGTAAGCTTGTGTGGTAGGCATGATGGAATGGTGCATTAAGGTGACAAGATAGAGAGAACCTTGTGGATATGTCGGCAACTTGCGCTCTGGTGCTAATTACGTCCGAGTCTGAACATGTAGCTCGCTGTCATGCATGCTACTCCGGCAAATGGCTCAGTAGCAGTCCATGTAAAAGAGGGAATAATATTCCGTGGCCGTAATTAGCAAGCATACTGATCCATATGTATGGGGTTTGTTCAGTTGTCTTTGTCCCCTGAGAGCATACGGTTAATTTCCGGTACTGAGAGGTGCCTAGTTGGTACTACAGCTTCATACTTGGTACTGAGTAGAGTTTGGTAATTCAGCAAACTGATCGTCATATCCTTGTTAACTTCGAAAGCTCTGAGGGGCGTCTTCGAGAACGTATAAACCAACAAAAACGTTTGAGTGGTTCGAGAAATTTGGTCATAGGACACTGCAATTTAGTGGCAAGAGTTTTAGGCATTGCCTTTTCACATCTATGTCGCACAATACTGCAATTTTTTCTTTTGAAACTGTATAACACTACAATTTAGTGAGCATTTGTCCTATCACATTCTAACTAATATAATAATATGCCTGCTTCTGAAAAATTTGTTTTGCTCCTCCTTTATTCTGTTTTAGTTCTTCCTCATGGACTTCACCGTGAGCCTGCCTCGACCACTGGCTAGTGCCATGAACCCTCGGCCTAGCCCCCAATCATCATGAAGGAGGAGAAGGAGGCACGTCTAGCCGTCACACACAAAGGAGGATATCTCTGTGGGAGGGAGGAGCTTGTGGGTGCCTTCACCGAAGGTCGCAGGAAGAGACACAGCCGTATGAGGAGGGGGGAGGCATAGCTGCCGGTGAGGGAACTTCGTGACCGATGCCAACTAGGGAGCCAAGAGGGGAGGCTGTGCAGAGAGGTGATGTCGGCAATGGCGCTGGAGCTTAGGGGGGAAGAAGCCGCTTGCGAGGGAGAGATGGGAGAAAGAACAAATAAGAAGAAAGAAGGGGTGAAGCGGACTTTTCACCTGCTGGTATAATTATATTGACCAAAATTGTGATAAAGAAAATGACCACTAATTAAATTGAAGTGCTATACTGCCGTACGACATGTCTCTCTCTATATATATATAGATAGTTGAGTTCCGGTGCTTTACGCCGTGCTTTGCGTCTAGTTTATAAAATCCAAGACTCAAATGGATGATCCGAACTGTCCATCTTGATCTTCTTGTTGAAATCTCTTATATGACTAAATTTCGTATTATTTTTGAATTTTTTGCTATTTTTTGTATTTTTGAAAATCACTGATCTAATTAGTTATGGAGCGTCCAAATTTGTTGGTTTTCAAAAAAATACAAAACAAATAAAAAATAAAAAATACGAAATTTGATTATGTAAGAGATTTCAATGAGAAGATTAAGATGGATGGTTGGAATCGTCCATTTTGAGTCTCGGATTTTATAAACTAGCCACAAAGCACGGCGTCTCCAGTGCTTTGCAAAGCACCGGAGCTCAATTATATATATATATATATGTATGTATATATATGAGAGAGAGAGAGAATAGCTAGTGTGCTATGGATAGCATGAGAGATCCGTGCTATGTGCTATCCACAGGGTTTGAAAATTCCGAGACCGAAATAGACGATCCGAACTGTCCATCTTGTTCATCTCGATGAAATCTCACTGCACACCAAATTTCAAATTTTTTTGAATTTTTTACTATTTGTTTCGTATTTTTGAAAATCGCTGATCTAATTTGGTATGTAGCAAGATTTCATCGAGATGAACAAGATGAAAGGTTCGAATCATCTATTTCAGTTTCAGAATTTCCAAACCGCGCGGATTATATATATATGAAAAAATGCCTACAAGCTGATCATTAAATTGCAATGTCCTACGTCTCAATTTCTAAAACTTTCGAATGTAGAGCCTATTAAAGACTACTAAACAAAAGCTTAAGGCCCCTGAACAAAGTCGATGGTGGATGATCTTTCGGGAACCCTTTTCTTGGAGAGATGCTTAAAACTTTTTTCACTGTCTTATCTGCAAAGCATGATTTTTGGAGACCAGTACAGCCTCTCGAACTCTAAGTTGTACCATCAGATTGAGGATTTTGGAGGCGTCTGCCTGCGCACAACATGCCTATGGAAGTAGCCCATCTGATTTCTCAAAAAAAAAAAAAGGTCATCTGGTGCACCATCAGTGTCCGGAATGGGGTCCGATCCGATCCGATCAGGTGGCGAGCCACGCCGGTCGTGAACCAATCCCTAGGCCCCACGTGGCGCGTACGTATAGCATGACATTATAAAAACTTAAGGAATAAAGTATGACCAGGAACCAAAAAGAGAGGGAAATAAAAGAAAGAGAGATTGGAAGCCAGCTTGGGAATAGCGGTGACACTTGACGCGGAGAAAGCTCTGCGGCAACTTTCTGATCAGCTCCAATAAACATTTCAAATTTTTTCTCTATAACCATATTTTCTATACACTCTATCTATTTTTTAAAATTTATTTACACTTTACACTATAATAAAAAAATTATTCTTTCTAACAGCTCTTTTATTCCTAAAAGATAAGATAAATAGTGTTTTTCAGCTACGGCTGAATATATTCTCGACCCTGCAAGCCACACTAAAACTCATCTCATAGAAGATGGGTAGGATGAAGTTCAGATATCCACCTCCACCACAAGGTCTTCCTCTCTTGATGTCATTCTGGTGAAGAGAAGTACCAATGTTTTGCTCTTTGATTAGTGGAGTAATGAAAGTTCATCGAACGAGGACTCTGGAAGTCTGGACTCGGTCTGCACCGGAGCTGTGAGCTTACCTAGACTGAAACTGACACTCTGTGGTCATATTAATTGCAGATAATCATTTCGGCATCCACATCATAGGGTAGGTTATTTTACATGTTTTGACGTTATATGTTAACTGTAACCAATTCTAAACTTCGAGAGTTTGGGAGCGGCTTCAAAAAGCTAAAATAATTGGTTTCACCTTATTTCGAGAGCTTTGGTACACAACTTCTAAATTTCAGAGAAACGTCTTGATAAGATAAAGCGTTTGGCTTTACAAAAAAATCATAAGTCGTTGATTATAAAATAATTATAAACCAAAAAGAATACGAAGAAGCAACGTAGAACATTTTCTGAACAGAAAAAACAATCTTGACATTTTCTCAAAAGAAAAATCGATTATCTATAATTCTGAATAGAAGAAAAATATCTATACTTCAAAAAGTATTTTTGCGAGGATACAACATGAAGCATTTATATGCTGTAAAAAGAAAGGAAAAACAGCTACCTTTCCATAGCAGTGTCCCAGGAATAAATGGAGTCGTGGGCCGAGTAATTCCGACGGCGAAGTCTCAACCAGAGAACGTTTCCTGAAAGTAGCCAGGCAGCTAATAAGCGATGGCCAGGGTCTCCAACTCTGCTTATGTGGGCATCGCCGGTGCCTGAGATATCTCCCGGAATTTTGGAATCGAGGGGGACTCCGATTGCTACATTGGCAAAACCTGCAGACTCGCGGCCACTGACGGCGTGCCAGGTCCATGAGCGACTTGAAGCTCATCCAGCATAGCATATCCATCCTCCGGCATGTCAATTTCTGCGACTTGAAGCTCATCCAGCGTAGCATATCCATCCTCCGGCATGTCAATTTCTTCTTTTTCTCTCCCTTTTATCCGAGTTTGGCCGATCATTCTTCGCTAGCGTGACACATAGTGGCAATGCTCAAGAAAAAAAATACCTTACATACCATTACTTACAGGCTTATCTCTTTTATGCCATACTCTATTATTGCCTTGTGTGACATTGGTGAGAACCTATCTTTTTTGTTTAAACTATATAAACATTTCACAAATTCTAAAAAACAATTACTAAGTATGTAGTAATTTGAATGTACAACTTTTTTAGTATTTTTAAGATAAATCTTTTATATGTAAAAAATTTTTAAGTGTAAATTTAAGATAAAAACTTTTTAAAATACCAAAAATATATGATAACACTGTAATTTTTTGAGAATTTTTAAACAAAAAGGATAAGTTTTTAACGGTGGCATAGAAGACAATATTAGAGCAAGACAATTGCGGTGGCAAATAAGAGAAACGACTAAGTGATAGCACGTAGCAGGCTAACTGACTATGCAATGTCATAAAAAAAATTGTTTAATGCCCTAATGTCAAACCTCGTACTTGAACTATGCAATGTTTTTCGGGTTAAGGGTGGGTTCTTTTCAGCTTATCTTATCCAGCTTATTTGACGTATTTCGTAACTTCAAGAATTTTCCGAGATAGCCTTGAGAGCCAGATGGCCCTTGTGTTTACGGTTTAGGGAGCTTTTAGACACGCCTACGACATAAAAAAAAGGACTCAAAAATTAATAAAAAAAGTGAGATAAGTTAAATAAGACATGAGATAAGCTGACTTATTTGACTTATCTCGTATCTTATTTGACTTATCTCACTTTTTTAGTTCTTTTTTATGTCGTAGACGTGTCTAAAAGCTCTCTAAACCCTAAACACAAAGGCCAACCGGCTCTCGAGGATATCTCGGGAAATTCTCGAAGTTACGAGATACGTCAAATAAGCTGGATAAGATAAGCTGAAAAGAAACCACCCTAGACTAGGGCATCAAGACCTAGATTGGGCTATCTGTGCTTGATCTCTATCAAGGAAAAAGCATGTCTTTCCGAACGTGTATAAAATTTCTAGCATAACATTACTAGTGCAAGCATTTGCTCGCCCTGAAATTTGGCTGTCAGTTTAAACAAATGGTGGGCTTAGGATTTTGGAACCCCGTCAGCACCAAGTTTAGGGTTCAGGGCAACCTAAAATTAGTAAGGTAAAGAAATTAATCAGCTTTAGTTAGCCGATTAAATCCAAGACAGTTAGAAGAATCTATCAAACTTAAACACAATGTCACAAGCTCAACCAATCTAGAGGTAGTGAGAACTATCGGCTTTAATAGAGGTTCAAACTGACAGATCTAAAGGTAGCGGAAACTACTGATCTAAAAAGAAATTGAAACCAATAGATTCAAAGAGTAAACAAGGGTGAACAAACTATCAGCTAGCCAATTAGATCGTTTAATTGACAGAACGAATGATAAACATACTATCGACTAATAGCAAGCTTCAAGTCGATAGAACGACGATAAACGTACTAACGACATGATAACAAACTATCAAGCCGATAGAGTAAAGATTGGAATGTAACCCTTTGCACGAAACAACGATGCACAACAATATCGGTAAATATAGTATTCCGGATAATGCACAAGCAGATACAAGCAAGAAGGTCGAACTTAATCGACTTACTTGCATCAACTTATTGCGGGGTGTATCGTGTAGTCGATCGAAAGACGATGCACAACAAGTCGATAAAGAACAAAATACGATGAAACTAAGTTACTAGTACTCCTAAGAATTGAAAGGACGATTGTATTGAAATAGTAGATTGATTGGACAGGGACCTTTTCCCGATATATAGGTTGAGTATTTATACTCGATACAATATGACTCAAACTCTTAACTTACTATATATAATCTAACCGACTTAGTATATAATTAGGACTCTCTCTAAATAAAAACTTATCTAAAAACTTTCCTAAAATATACTACGTATCCGATCTGGACAACATTGTCTTCCAGAACTTTCATAAATCAGCTTCTTGAATAATGTTTCATATTCTAACTTGTCGTAGTAGATTAGGAATCTTCTTCCATATTAGAACTCCTGGCCAATCATGTCTGATCCAAACTATTCTAGAATCTTCTTTGATATTGGCTTCTTGACCAAGTGTTCTAGCAGCTTCTAGAAACTTCATATATGTCCAAAATTGGGTGTCAACACATGCCACCCATTTTTGAAATATGAGGATCATGTCCCAAAAATCTTGACTAACAACTTTTGATCTTCCCGTCACATCTTTTATAACCAATATCGTCACTCGCACACCATTCAAGAAATTTGCTTAATTGTTTTCAATCTTCTCTTCTCACGTGGAATCCCAAGCATTGCTGCGCATGCTACAAATATTCTGACAGCTTCCAGAAACTTCGGTTATGTCCCAAATTGGGTGTCAACAACACTGTACCACACATGCTACAAATGCTTGATCTGGATGAGAGAAATGGAAGTTGGTCTTAATATTGCTTCTAGTAGGTGTTGATTTTATAGGTGGTGTTGCGTTGTAATAATTTTTCCTATGGTACTAACCCTTTGGTTAATGATCTAATAGAAATTCTACTGTTTAGAAAAAGCTAGGGCATCATGGGTTGCATGCCTTCTACTGTATTTATCGGACAGTACACTACACAGCTCGTACGTCTACATGTAAGTCGTAGGTGATAGTGGTACATAACAACGTTACAATCGACAATGCAAGTATCAAACCAACGTGTCGGGGATTGGCAATGACCTTGTGGACATTTATGTCCCTGGCAGCTCTGTAGGATAACCAAACAAAAGGTTATAAGAGGATGGTTGACGTCAGTAGGAGAATTGATAACTACCGCCAGCACCCACAATTCAGTGTTCTTGCAAGCTCACTTGTTACTAGCCGAGTTATGGAGTGCTGGAGATCATCCAAGCTCTGTAGGATGACGTATGCCGGGGGTGCAGCCCCCAAAACTGGTGAGAACTACAGGCTGTTATATGACACCAAGGATTGCTTCTGTCTTCGGTCCCGGAGAGCCAAGTGCCAATATGGCTCCCTGTCCAGACAAGTTAGCGCGCCACTACCCGGAGTGGCGTTGCTCGGGTAGCATCATTGGCCCAATCAGGCATGGGTGCCCAAGACACTATTGTGCCCGGGAACCGTTACGACCGCCCCCGATCGTGCGGTGGTGGCTGCGCCCACGTTCCCCACTTCTTGGGAGCTGTTGTCCATGATCCGAGTGTGGCGGCAACGGCTCTATGCACACATTAATGTTAGTTACGGCTCTTTTAACCGCGCGGTTAAGAACCCGGTTATAAGGGTGATGTTTACTAATGGAGGGCCTTTATATACACCCCATTCTTCTTATATAGGGGACAGGGAACGATCACACAAGACATCAATCCTAGCATAATATAAAGACACGCATTGGAATAGGGCTATTATCCTCTGGAAGGCCTGAACCAGTATAATTTTCTGGTGTTTTTCGCTTGTTTGCATACATTGTCCACACTAAGAATCTTAGACATCTCAAAAACCACACTTCGGCAGAAAGGAGGCATTCTGATCCCTTATTCAAAAAATAAGCTCGACGAGGAGTCGGTCTCCCAATCGTCGACACAACGCTTCTTCGTTTCCTTAATTCTCCACCAATAATGGCTTTGATGTTTTTTTGTTTTTTCACTAGTGGTCTTGGTAAATTCGTGGTCTTGTTTGGACCAGATTACAAATTAAGGATTATTGATTAGGGTAATGTTAGGAATTGGACGTTGATAGTTTGAAAAAAAATCGAACGCCTTTTCAAATCATACACAGTGAACTATTGAAACATTGAACAAGAACTATTAAAACAAGACAATAGTTCTTTCAAAACATCACGATAACAAGATCCCCCGGTGGCATCTCCGCCCCTCTTCTGCCTTCCCGTGGCCTTCCTTCCCTATCCTCCGCCACCGACAGCATGACTCTAGCGAGCATCCACGGGAAGGCGGTCCATGTCCCTCGTATGAGATCGAAAAATAGTCAAATAATTTATGAAACATAGACGAAGTACTGATAAAATAAGGATAAAGTGCTAATGAAACATGCAAGAAGTTTTGATGAAACAGGAGCGGAGTACGGATGAAACATGGCAAAAGTACTGATGAAACATCGTTGAAGCGATGTTCCCCAAGATGTTTCACCTTATATAGGCAAAATGTTTCGAAAGAGCAAACACTATGTTTCAGAAGAGCAAACACTATGTTTCAGCAGAACAAAATTAATGTTTCACAAGCAAAATACAGTGTTCCACGTATAAGGTGTTTCACCAGGCAAGACACAACGTTTCATACATACCAGAATAATGTTTTAAACCAAATCCGTTATACATCTTCCCCCATCTAGCTTCCAGGCAACCTCTTTTCCAAATCGATGATGCATCTCCAAATCTGGCCATCTTCTTCTCCTATTGTCCCCTCTCTGTTGCTGTCCCAAGCGAGAAGAAGCACGTGGGAGAAAGTGGAGATAGGGAAACAGAGAGAGAGAGAGGAGAATAGAGATGAGAGCTGAGGAGTCAATTTCTTCTCCCACTGTCCCCTCATGTGGCTCCCTCTCCTCTCGCTCGAGCTCTTTCCACCTAGCTCTATTTTTCTTCCTCAAAATAGCAGCAGGACTGCAGACGCCCTGTCACCTTGGCTTTGCTGTTTGCCACTGCGTTGAAAGGCGGCTAGCTCTGCGCTTGATCAGGAGGAGAATCAGGATGAGAAAGAGAGAGAACTCACTGAACTCAGGACGGAGGAGAGAGAAATTGACTCTCGTGAGCCTTGAAACTAGAATTCCTCATAAGCTCGCAAGTGCTGGTCAATGTTTTCTTTTCCAAACCTGGCAACCTCACGAGCCATGGATGATCTTTGTTGAAAGATTCTCCTATTTCTTTCCTTCCAGATGCTCCACATGATGTAAACGGCGACGTTTTCAGTGCCTGCGGGAATACAACATGAAGCTTTGAATGCCGATATTTTACTCAGTCATTCAGCCAAACATAAACGGACCGTAAAATTATAAGCTTAGGATGTTTTATATGTCTATTACAACAGATTGAGCATATTCCAACGACATTGCCATCAAGACTACTTCACAGCCGGTTGGACGAATGCACGTGGTTGAATGAGCAAAACAATCACCAATTCATCTATATATACCTTTCACATGTCTCCCTCTTTCTCTGCCTCTTCATCCTCTACCTGCATCTCCTGCATGCCATGATGTACGCCATTGCTGCAGCCCTTGCGTTCTGCATCTGCTTCTTGGCATCTGAAGCCACGGGCTCCAGTGCGCAACCACCGGCCAATATCTCCTCCTGCCTCCTCTCCAATGGCGTCAAGAACTTCTTCCTCCCCACGTCCCCGAGCTACGCCACGCTACTCAACTCCTCCATCCAGAACCTCCGCTTCGCGCTCCCCGACGTCGGCAAGCCGGCCGCGTTCGTCCTCCCGGCCTCCAAGCACGATCTCCGGCGAGCCGTCCTATGCGCGCGCGACAGCTCGCTGGCCATCCGCGTGCGCAGCGGCGGCCATAGCTACGAGGGCTTGTCGTACACCACCGAGAACCATGTCCCCTTCGTGGTGATCGACCTCGTCAACCTCAACAGCGTCCGAGTCGACTCCGACTCCGGCACCGCCTGGGCCGAGTCCGGCGCCACTCTCGGCGAACTGTACTACGCCGTGGGGCGGTCGAGCCAGACCTTCGCGTTCTCCGCCGGGTTATGCTCGACGGTAGGCTTAGGGGGAATCATCTCCGGCGGCGGCTTCGGGATGCTGTCGCGGAAGTTCGCTCTCGCCGCCGACAACGTTTTGGACGCGATCTTGATCGACCCCAATGGCAAGGCCTTGACGCGTGCGTCCATGGACGACGACGTCTTCTGGGCGATCCGCGGCGGCGGAGGAGGGAGCTGGGGGGTGGTGTATGCCTGGAAGCTCCGGCTCGTCCCGGTTCCTCGCAACATCACCGTGTTCAACGTCGGTCGAACTGGTCCGGCGAAGCTCGTCGCCGAGCTGATGCACAAGTGGCAGTACGTCGGGCCCGACCTGCCCGACGATTTCTACGTTTCCGTCATCATCCCGACGGGGACATCAAACGGCAACCTCTCCATCTCCTTCACCGGCCAAGTTCTCCGACCAAAGCAGCAGACCATGTCATTGCTGCGTGAGAGGTTCCCCGAGCTGGGGCTCGTCGAGTCGGAGCTGTCCGAGATGAGCTGGCTCAAGTCGACGGCGAAGTTCGCCAACCTCACCTCCGTTGCCGACCTCTCCAACCGGCGGCTCGGAGCCAAGCAGTACGCCAAGTCGAAATCCGACTACGTGCGTGCGCCAATCTCGATGCAGGGCGCGATCGAGATCGTCCGATACCTATCGGACGGCCCACGGGGATCCATCCAGCTATACCCCTACGGCGGCGCCATTGCCCGGGTTGGGAGCTCGACGCTACCATTCCCACACCGGGCTGGGAACCTGTACAGCATCCAGTACAGCGTCTCATGGAACGCATCGGAGAACGAACGTGCCGACGAGTACATCGGATGGCTGCGATCGTTCCACAGGTTCATGGCCCCCTACGTGTCGAAAGATCCACGCGCCGCGTATGTGAACTTCCTAGACCTCGATCTGGGCACCAACGGTTGGATGAACACTACGGATAGAACATCCAATGACTCGGTGAATCGGGCAAGATCCTGGGGCAAGCGCTATTTCTTGGGAAACTTCGACCGGTTGGTTCGCGCCAAGACTAGGATTGATCCTGGGAATGTGTTCAACAACGCACAGAGCATTCCTCCTTCCAATTATTAGAAGGGAGGATATATAAATGCATGCTACTTACTACATATTAAGATGAATAAGAGCATGTACAATAGTCCATGTCAGCTGTCTCTAAATCTTGTTATGTATGACAAAAATGATATGGATAAGAGAGAGTGCATAGAGAATTGAGCCGTCTCTTATTTAGAGTTGACTCTAGCACGAGCACAAAGATAGGTTGTGCATGGGAAGAAGCTGTCTACTCATAAATGAGTTGTCTATACCGTTGTATAGGTTGTCTATAACGCTGTTTATAAATGACTTGTCAACCTGTTATAGATAGCAGCTGTCTATACTATTGTACATGCCCTAATGCAGTGTTTGGAAAACTCAGCATGTTCTCTCCAAAATGCAGATGGCATGTATTGGGGAAAGTACACGGCCCGTAGAGACACGGCCCATTTATGTATCTTTGGCCCAGCACAAGGCCCGCGCGGGCTTCGTAAGCTCGCGCTCGAGCTCGGTAAAATCGCACCCGAGCTTTCTCACTCCGGCACCCGGGCCTCTTGGCACCCGAGCTTTGGAAGCTAGAGGTAGGGCTCAGGTTCTAACACAGACTGAACCGCGCCGTGTGAGGGACGCGGCGGGCCTCGCATGTCACAGCGAGTTAAATACGACCGCAGTACCGATGCGCGCCTGCCACAGCCGCTGGCGGGTTGGTGGCTGGTCGTGTCAACGGCTAGCTTGCCCGTTCACCCCAAGGAGAAAGACACGTATTGCTGCGTAGCGGTCGGAATGATGAGCCCAGCAAGTTGGGAAAGCACGCCTAAATATCCGCCAGGCCCTACAGATCCACCACACCACAACCCGACCAGACGGAAGAACACAACCAGTAACCAGAAGGTAATACGGTGCTCCACACAACAAACCGAAGTCAGACTACAGTGGCTAGAAACTGCCTATAAAAGGAGGGCACAGGCCACAACCAAGAAGAGAGACAGACGCGCGGAGTAACAGCACCCAGCCACCATAGAACAGGAGCACTTACACCTGCGTATGGTCTCTAGTTCTAGGTGATAGTTTTTTGTGTTCAGTCACTTTAGAAACACACGTAGTGCCTTGAGCACTTATTGTATTCGTGCCCGAGCTTCCCAAAGCTCGACCTCACCCCTCTGTACTCGTTTAAACTCAATACTAAATGAGGACTGGACGTAGGGCTGTTATCCGGCAGTGGAGGCCCGAACTAGGATAAAAACACCAGCGTCAGCATCCGATGTCACCGACGATCTAACTCGATCCTCGTCAACTCCCTCCTCCCCCTCCCGTATCTTCCCTCGGCACGCTCAGGCTTTGGTCGAGGGGGCAGGGCCACTCTCGGGTCTCGCACCCTTCTTGCATATTGGCCTATGGAGGTTCACCTCCCAGACGCCGACAGCATGTTACTAATAAAGCTTCATACTTGATTGTGCCTAGCTACTTTTTCTTTTCCCATAAGTATGGTAATTAGGCCGGAGAAAAAGTCTTTAAAAAACTTTCACATGAATAAGTTAGATAATCGGATGTTGCAGGGCGCAGCGGCGACAACATGGGTGAGGGAGAGAGGAGAAGGGAGACAGTGAGCACTAGGAGGACATGGAGAGGGGGGAGGAGAATTTGGTATTTAGGAGGTTTTTTGAAAAAATATATATAAAATGATTAGGAGAGAGAAATGACTGAATCTTGATGCACAATCAATGGATAAGACAGGAGATCCTGCATGTAGGAAACCGTACTGGTTTCAAAATATTAGTGAAACTCGACAAAACCAAAAACTTTCTGAATCTTTTCATTAACTTTACTGAAACTTCATGAAACTTGTTGCTACACTGTTGTAATGGTATATCATTGCGTAGTCACCTTCTTCATCATTTTACTTTTATGTTTTATAGATATAGTTTCGAGCATTAGCTGTATCGACTGAAAGTCCATCCAAGCTTAAGATAATAGCCATTTCATTTAAAAGACATGCGTACCATATAATATTTTCTTACATGTCTTGATAAGTACAATTTTGTATTCACCGTTGCATTGTTACCATATTTAGTAAACATGGAAGAAGATGCACCGGATTTGTTACAGGTGTTTTCTTCCAGTCAATTGTCTATGGTTAGACCAAGAACACTTGCTAGATTTTGGTTCCTTCCTATTTTTTTTTTAAAAAATTGACATTTCTACTATCCGCTTTATGTGACATGAATATTTGGCTTGTCAACCGTTGGACTAGACTTTATCATGTAAGATATATACTCACAATGTATATGTCTGTGATATTTCAATGCTGAAAGTGTGTGCTAGACTGCTAGTAACTGACCATGAGATGACCATCTCAGTGGGCAACCCGGTCTGGTGACCTAGCCCAGGCCTAGCTCTTTTTCCAGTTTGGGTCGGACTTTACAATTGGGCCAGGCTCAAGATCTAATGTTGGTTTATATTTTTTTTATTTGGGATCTTGCTTTTCATGCTTCTCATCTCTGCGAATCGCCTGAATTTGACCTGCTATTAATGTGGATATTTCTGTTTCTAGAGTAGGATCCGCAATCTGGCAGATGTTTCGACCAGCCTCGGGCTCTTAATTTCAGGCTGTCAAAAGCTTGGACAGGCCTGTGGAGCCCACTCCTTCCTCCCTTAGATCTAGCCCATGGCGTCTCCCCTCCTTTTTTTCCCTAGGTCTGCTCTCCTTTTCTCCCGTCTTTATCCCTAGACCTCCGCTGCTTTTCCCTTTGGGCCAGCCCATGGCGCCTCTCCTCTCTCTTTTTCATTAGGCCTCTTCTAATTTTCCCTTTGGCCCATCCCAAGTAGGCCTATTTCTCTCCTTTTCTCTTTAGGCTAGCACCATCTAGTGGTTTATGCTAGGCTTCGGGCTTTTAGCTTGGGTCTGACTTAGGTCTGAGTTAACCCAAAAAATGTTGGGCCAAGCCAAGCTCGGGCTTGCCTCCAGAGCAGCAGGCTTTTTCAAACCCAGCCCACCCCAAGTCATGATCAGGTGTTTACACTAGACACATGTCAAAATCATACCCAGACTTGCAACAATATGAAATTTACATCACTGAGTTGATCTTTGAAACTAATGTTAGAGCATTATAATTTTAGGCTATCAATATATTGCTAAAAAATTATCAACATGATGTTATGAAAAATGGTATAGGTCTTATTTATATTAAGGACTCGTGAAATTTCAATATTATCATTATATAAAGAACAACATATATTGTCTGGGTTGGGTAGGGTTGTAATAGAGGGGATTGATTATGCCAACCAATACAATCCTACAATTTAATTCGAATCCAAAAATGGACTGCAAAATCCATGGCTAAAAGGGATAGTATTACATGAAAGGATTGCAAAAATAAATGCATGTTTAATGTTTTCCAGCTAATCCAGATAACATCAAAGGATACGATTATAAATACCGAAGGACACCTCCTCGAAATATAAATACCACCAGCTAGGTCCGAAGGCTTTAAGCATATAACGGCAGAAATACTAGTAGCAAGTAGCAGCCGATCGCTTTTCCTCTCCCTCTCTGATCACTTCGCCATGATGCACACCATAGAGGTAGTTCTTGTCCTCTCCTGGTGTTTCATGGCACTGGAGGCCACGGGCTTGAGTGCTGCGTCACCAGGCAACGTCTCCCCCTGTCTTCTCTCTAATGGCGTCGGAAACTTCTCCGTCCCTACGTCTCCAAGCTACACCACGCTTCTCAACTCCTCCATCAGAAACCTCCGCTTCGCGCTCCCCGACGTTGGCAAGCCGGCCGCCGTCATCCTCCCAGGCTCCAAGGATGATCTCCGGCGAGCCATTCTGTGCGCGCGCAACAGCTCACTTGCGATCCGCATGCGCAGCGGCGGCCATAGCTATGAAGGATTGTCCTACACCTCGGAGAACCATGTCCCATTTGTAGTGATCGACCTCACGAACCTCAACCGAGTCCAAGTGGACGTGGCCTCAGGCACCGTCTGGGCCGAGTCGGGTGCGACCGTCGGCGAGCTGTACCATGCGATCGGGGAGGCGAGCCGGTCGTCGGCGTTCCCGGCGGGGACGTGCTCGACGGTGGGAATGGGAGGCCAAATCTCCGGCGGCGGACACGGGCTACTGTCCCGGAAGTTTGGGCTCGCCGCTGATAATGTGTTGGATGCCGTGTTGATTGGTCCGAATGGTGAATCCCTAACCCGTGATTCAATGGACCAAGACGTGTTTTGGGCAATCCGAGGAGGCGGCGGAGGGAGCTGGGGCATCGTGTATTCTTGGAAGCTTCGACTCGTCCCAATTCCTGAGACCATCACGACATTCACCGTGGATCGAGCCGGTCCGGTGCAGGTCGTCGCCGAGCTGATGCACAAGTGGCAGTACGTCGCGCCCGACCTGCCCGATGAATTCTACATTTCAGTGTCCATCTACACAGCCCCATCACATGGCAATCTCTCCATGTCCTTCAGAGGCCAGGTTCTAGGACCAAAGCAGCATGCCATTTCATTGCTGACACAAAGATTTCCCGAGCTGGGTCTCGTTGAGTCAGAGCTATCTAACAACACGAGCTGGGTTGAGGCATCGGCAAAGTTTGCAAGGCTGAGCTCTGTTGCTGACCTCACGAACAGGCAGGTCAGCATGTACACGCATTACGCGAAGAGCAAGTCCGACTACGTGCAATCGCCAATCTCGATGCAAGACACAATCAAGATCGTCCAGTACCTATCTACTGGACCACACGGGTACATGGAGCTGAGCCCCTACGGTGGCGCCATGGCTCGGATAGGGAGCGCCGAGACGCCGTTTCCGCATCGTGCTGGCTATCTATGCAGCATCCAATATATTCTCTACTGGGAGGCATCCGACATCGGGCGCTCGGAAGAATTCATGTCATGGCTACGGTCACTCTACGCGTATATGGCCCCCTTCGTGTCCAAAGATCCACGGACCTCGTACGTTAACTACTTGGACCTTGATTTGGGCACCAATGGTTGGACTAGCGCCACCGGTGGAGCAGCCAATGACTCGGTGAGTCGTGCGAGATCATGGGGAGAGAGGTATTTCATGAACAACTTTGATCGATTGGTTCGTGCCAAGACCAAGATTGATCCCGGAAATGTGTTCAACCATGCTCAAAGTATTCCTCCTCTACATTAACAAGAGATGTATCAATTACTGATATGATGAAACATGTTCGTTTCACAAATAATTAATGTATTTTGTTCTCTAAAGTGCAAATAGCATCTTCCACCCGGCCCTACAAAGATTTTGAGATATTGTATTTTGGTACTCCTTCGCTGCATTGTGTTCCAATCGATTGGAAGGGAGACTAATTAAATTGCTTAAATTCAAGCCCATGGGCAAAGGGAAGGGAAAGGTAAGAAATAACTAGGGCGCATTTGGATCCTGGGCTAGGATTTTTCTAGCCTAACCTAGCCAGGCTTGGTGTTTGGTACCAGCCCAAAAAGCTTGCTACTGAGGGCAAGGTAGCCCAGGTGAGCGAGTAAATGCTGGCCTAGCCAGGGCGAGCCAGATTGGCTCTCCTTCGACGGCAAGCTCTTGGAGCGGGCAGAAAAAAAATATACATCTCTGCTTCCTCACCATATCCCCCGCCGCAGTCTCTGCTTCCTCAGCACATCCCCTGCCTCCTCCCCTTCCTCAGCCAGCAGCGAAGGCCGGCCTCCTCATCAGCACATCCCCCGCCGCCTCCCCTTCCTCCGCCAACCGCAAAGGCCGGCCTCCTCCTCACCACATCCCCCGCCGCCTCCCCTTCCTTCTCATCCTACACACGCGGCCACGGCCGCATCCTCCTCTACACGGAGCCCAACCAAATTGCCCCGTGTCCTCCGCCACCCTCCCATCTCATCGTCCCACAAATGCGGTCCAGCTTGTATTAGGCGCAAAATACTCGTGCCATCCCCCAACTCCTTCCGTGATCGACGCACCCACCCCCCAACAGGATCTACAACAACCACCTCATCCTGTTGGCCTCAGAACAGATCTGCAACAACCCTATGACCCATACAAATATCTGATTAATTTTGGAGATCGAAGTGAACCAATGACAACGAGACGGTGGAAGGACGAACGAACCTAATCCAACCAAACTCATCCAAATGTATCATCCATCTTTGTGGCTGCTTGTACGAAATTGTTTCTAGTTGATAAAAATTCTGTTGTGTGGCTATTTCATGTTCATGTTTCTAGTTGTTGAGTGCATGGTCAGATTTCTATGTTTTTAATGTTATACTGCCAGGTTGCATCTGCAATATAATAGTTGCACCTGCACTTAAAGTTCACACGCAAAGCATTTTTCTCTTGTGGTGTATACTTTTGATTGATGAGTATCGTTGAACTTCTCAATCTTATCTGTGTTGTAAATTTACTGTCTATTTCAAGCTTGGAGGTTCTTGCTTCCCATGCCCTAACTAGGATTGAAGCTTTGCAGCTACTAGTAAAAATCCTTGAAATGTTGTAGCAGATCCCTAGCTCTTGTAGAGTGAAAAGATTGTTCCTATTTGGATGAGGAGTATTTGTTTGAGGCTTTTTACCTTAGTTTGAACTAAATCCTAGTTGGGAGCTTCAGAAAAAAGAAAGTTTATATTAGTGTAGTGAGGAAAAGAGGCTATATGGCTTGTGAACCTCAACCTCTGACCCCAGAGCAAAGATACAGTTTATCATGGGAGGCAACAACTGAGAGATTTATGGAGTACTCAGATCTTGACAAAGTTTTGGAAGATAGAAATGGTCAGCCTGGACGAGGTAGGAAGAGAGAAACAAAGTGAGAAGGATGCCTTTACTTCCTATGTTGTCAGACATTGTGGATGGGGGACTGGCATTTGCTCATCACTGCCTGACTGGTAACGACATCCTCAGATTGGCAACAGGAGCAATTCCTTGTACACGTGACTATGATAGACAGCAGTCCCTGGATTTGAATCTCTTGCCTCCTCAAGTTCAACATCCTGTATATGGCTGGTGATTTAATTTCTTTGCACATTAGTACTGTATAGTTCAAGGATCGATGTTTCTCCATACGTATGTGCATACTATGATACTAACCGTTATAGTTCCTGTGCTGACTAATTGACTAGATCTTGTATTTTTGTAGATGTAGTCTTGTTAGGTTCTGTAAGGAATTTGTGTTGTTTGTATTCTTTGCCTGTAATTATATCCCCATTTATTCTAGAAATAGGCAATTTGCGTTAACTATAGTATTACTATGTTCCCTTTTAGAATCCCATGGTTTACGAAAATGTTTGCCAACAGCAACCTTCACTAATTGTTGTGAGTCAAAATATAAAAACAGATGGTATTCAATTTCAATAGAACAAAAGGTCACCACAAAACCTGTTCGCTAGTGCGTAACTTTAGGCGTAAAAAGGTAAATGAGGGTAAAAATCTGTGAGCTATGCAGATAAAATCTTGCCTTTGTTTGAGCTGATCTGTGAGCTATGCAGATAAAATCTTGCCTTCGTTTCATGTTTCTAGTTGTCCAGTGCATTTTGTTAGGAACTATTGAAATGGATGCAGCGGCACAATAATGTTTTTTAGTAAATTTTATCTATTCATGAGTTAAGAGCATACCGTGAGTAATTTCTGATATCTTTTATAAATCATTATAGATGATTGATAGTGCAGAAGTAAATAGGAAGGTGGCTTTCCTCAGTGCCTTTCTAGTGGCGTGCCGGACGTTGTTTATATATCAGAAAAATAGTAGAGAGCCTATTAGATATTTGTTGTTGGAAAAAAATAGAGAAAGAATGCGATATCTGAATAATTTGTGCTATGGTGAGGAGAAACATTGCATCTGGGAGTTGTGTATGGGGAAATCTTTTTTTTTCAAACTATGTCATAAGTTACGTATCACGGGAGCATTGACAGATTGACAGATACTTAGCACTGTAACATAGAGGAACAAGTTGCCATGTTTCTCACTATAGTTGGGCATCATAAAAAAATAGAGATATCAATTTTCATTTCACAAGATGAGGTGAAACCGTGAGTCGATACTTCAATGAAGTGTTATTTGCAATTTGACAACTTGGACTAGAAATGATTAGGCATCGATCACTTGATGTGCCATCAAAAAATTGAAGGCAATCCACTGTTTGATCCTTATTTTAAGGTATGGCCTTATATTGTTTATAGGAATTGCAGAATTGGTGTGCCATTAAAAACACAAATCATGAGTTATTTATTGTTAACTAGATGTGTAGGACTGCATTGGCGCAATCGATGGGACGTACATCCCATGTAACGTTCCATCGCGAATAGTGGATAGATTCTGTGGTAGGAAACCTTTTCCTACCCAAAATGTTCTTGCTGCTGTCGACTTTGATTTGATGTTCACATATGTTAGCACTGGTTGGGAGTGTTCAACGCATGATTCAACTATCCTAAGGCATTCCTTAGAGCATCCAAATGGCCTATGAGTTCCTGAAGATTGGTCCAATTTGTTTTCAAACAATTCAACCTACATAGATAGTAATTGTGCTTGTAATGTCATTTTAGGAAAATACTATCTTGCGGATGTTGGTTATGCAGCAAGGATAGGATTTCTACCACTATTCCAACAAACTCAGTACCATTTGCAAGAATGGAGGGGTAATACCGCAAGAACTCCAAACGAACTGTTCAATTTAAGGCACTCATCCCTCTGGACTACGGTTGAGAGAGCGTTTGGAACTTTAAAAAATTGATTCAAAGTTCTCACAACCAGACCATATTACCCCTTTCCTAGTCAAGTGCAAGTTGTTATAGCATGCTGCATACTTCACAATTGGATATTACAAAACAGCGGACCTGATGAACTAGTCTATAGTGAGCAGAGTTGGTTTGATCAATATCCTAGATCAGCCCGCCAAGTTCAACGAGATTTGCGTGACGAACAAAGAGTTGTGGTTCAAAATAGAGACACCATGGCAAGAAGGATGTGGAGAGATAGATATAATGTTAGGCATGGTTGATTTTTGTTGTCAAACATTTTTGTTATATCAAACATTATGTCGAAATTTATTTTCTCCATTATGCAAGTAATGTTACAGTGTTTTGTGTTTCTGCACTATGAAATTGAAAGCTTATTCTATTTCAGTTAGGGTGTTGACATATGCAAATGTTTATGAAGTGTTGGTATAGGAATATGGCAGGCAACAATGTGGTATAAAAGCCCTAGGTTGTGGAGGAAATGTTGCGATACTACAAGCAAAAGATACAATCTGAGGGGGGACAATTGGTTTTTAAGGAGGTGCATCATGAGGAATGCGCTCAAAAAATCAATACGAAATATTTCACAAGCTTCACACAACGGCAAGTATACCACAAGTTCCACAAGCTGAAAGCACAGTGAAAGGTTATATTGGAAGCAAAGAATTTAAGCGGAGCCAATTTAATGATGTGGAGAAAAAGATACTATATAAAGATACTAAGGTTATCCGTATGACTAATGTGAGTATATATTGCATTCAAAATAGTTACCATGTGTTTCGTAGCTACTTTTATGTTGTCTTCTATGAACTGACATTTTAATTTGTTTGATTAACATATGTAGAACAAAGATAGAAGAGCAAAATATATTAATATCCCTATTTGTTTCTACGATGAGATGGAGTTCATTTTTCAAGACAAGCATGCCACTGGGAAAATTTCTATCCTTCAAACGCCATTTGATCGCACAAGTAAAGAGGACAATGATATAATTGGTGACAAGAATACACCTCACACTGAAGATGATCCTTTCATGCTTTATGATTCAGATTGCCTTCCTGAACAAGGTAACAACAATGAAAGTAGCACATCAAAGCGACCGACAACTAGCAAGCATGATAAAGGAAAAAGGGTCAAGTCTGATGATTTGGTTGTTAGAGAAACTACAAGTGTTATGTGTGCTATGTCTGAAATCATGCGTTTCACGCATATGACCAATCCAAATGAGGCCCTATTTAAAATAGTTGATGCTATGGAAGAATTCTCTGCTTGTCAGGCTTGAGGTGCAGTTATATTTGGCAAATAATGAGAAAAATTGCTTCCATGCTAAAGGCCATTGGATACCATCAAAGAGTTTGTGGTCCAATGGATTATTCAAAATTGTCCACTGCGTGTGATTTATTCTTAGATGATTCTTTCAAATGTTGATCTAGTTTACTCAATTTTCCTAATAATTGTATGCCTAGGCATTTTTTTACGTTGGCATAGGTCTATTGAATTTTCCTAATAATTGTTTGTGTAGAATTTTTTTTACTCAATTTGGTACTAAGCTATCTCTTGCATGTAACTGACCGTTGTGAATTAGTTCCCTGCAAATTTATGCAAAAAATGACGGTGCCAAATACACTCGCTACGTTGTTTCACTGCTAACAAAAGTATGAACATGGTAGTTAAGTTTCGATGTGTGTGTGCCTGTGATATGGATTTCAGCAATAATACCATGATTTTATTGGCTTCTGAGAGTAGCATTAATTTGACTGTTTTAGCTCTGCATATGCTCTCGACATTTGAACTTTGATCATTGAAGTATGTCAGTGGGGGCAACAGAGACGCTACTGCTGGCCGTCCTGGGTTGTGGGTTCTGAAGGGGAGCGGTGGGGTGGTGGGTGGGAGCAAATATGTGATTGGGTGATGAGCTGATGATGTGCTGGCAAGAAATTTAAATATTTTGAAATTTATATAGCAAGTGTGGTCTAGTTTTGTTCGAAAAAATAACAGAAACCCATTTTTGAAATCGGTCCGGTAATCGGAGATGCTAATAAAAAGATATAAACAAAAAAGAAAACTTGCACAGAACACAAGGCCCGCATACATGGTTTGCTGGAATGGCGACAGTGGCCCCTTGCGTAGAACATGAGGCTGCCATGCGCTGCATCCAGAGATACGCCCATTTTCTCCGTATCTCCAGAGCCAGGCTGCATGGAGAATCTTACATCTAGAGAGCCAGGCTCAAAACTAGATGCAGGCAATCAAACATAAGAAAAAAAGCAAGATTTTATATTTGTACATGCAAATCTCTGTACATATAGCCAACCAAACAGCCCCATAGCTATCTTTTCTTGCCATCAAAAGTTAGTTCGGCTATTATTAGAACCAAAAAACTAGCTCAGTGCCATGGCCATTTAATATGTGCGCCTTTTGTTCCATTTTTTATGATTTATTTCCTTTTGGGATGTTAGATGGGTAAAACAATCCGAAGCCAAGAAAAAACCCATGCATATACATGGCTGGTGCACTAGCTAACTTAATTTTTCACTTGCCGCGCGTTCGGGAGATCGGCAATGCATTTGAGCATCAAGGCTTAGCCTTCCAGTATGTGTGCACTTGATGCATCAGCTAGCTGTACAGCCCAGCAATAAATGCACAGTTTTATAACAAAAAACAAAACTTACTGTCGGCGACTGGGAGGCGAGCCTCTGCAGGCCAATGAGCAAGAAGGGGGTGCGAGGCCCAAAGGCGGCCCTGTCCCCTGGACCGAAGCCCAGCCGCTTGGACGGACGCCGCCAAGGGAAAGGAAGTATGGTTCCGACGTGGTTGGACACGCCGGGCCCTGGGAAGTGACGCGGGAATTTTTATCCTGGTTCAGGCCTCCACTGTCGGATAACAGCCCTACGTCCAGTCTTCATTTAATACTAAGCTTAAACGAGTACAAAGGGGTGAGACCAGGCTTCGGAAAGCCCAGGCTCGAATACAATAGGTGCTCAAGGCACTGTGTGTATGTTCTTACCGTACCTGAGGGCGAAGAACTACCGCCTAGAACTAGAGCTCCTACGTGCAAGTGCTCTTGTTCTACGGTGGCTATCTTCGGGGTGTGTGTTTATGTCCGCTTGCTTGTGTTTTGATCTCCAGAGCCTCCTTTGTTGTGGCCTGTACGTCCCTTTTATATGCGGTGCCCGGCTACTGTAGCTCGCCTTTGGTCCGTTGAAAAGTCGTTTCCTTCTGCTCTGCCATGCCAGGGCGTACAAAATCCAATGGGTAATCGAGTGTATCTCCTGATTGCCGTGCCGGACCACTACCGGTCAACACTTGTCTTTCTCTATGCGGGCGGTCTGACGAGACCTGCCGCCAACTTGCCAGTAGCCTTTATCATACGCTTCTCGGTACTGTGCTCGCATTTAATTCTCGGTGACCTTCGGGACCCGAAGTGTATCCTATACGCGGCACGGCGCAATCTGCCTTGGGTCCCGAGCCCTGGGCTTCGAAAGCCCGGGCGGGGTGAGTGACCCGAGCTTTACGAGGCGGGGAAGCTCGGGCGTGAGCTTGCCAAGGTCGAGCGCGAGCTTGCCAAGCCCGGGCGTACTTCCAATTCCTGCGGGGCCGGAGATAAGTTAGTGGGCCGTATCTCCATGGGCCATGTACTTTCCCCAACAGCTAGCCCCCGAGCCTCGAGCGGGACGAAGTCGTGCCGCTCGGAGGTTTATTTGGTAACTTCCTTCGAGCAAAATGCCTGCCATTCGCGCGCACGGGGCCCACCGGCTTCGGCGGGAATCCCAAACGAGCGCGGTTATGCGCACCGCTATTTTCCCTCTTGGTTTCCGCGTCTTCGGGCGGACAGACGACGGTTCGTCTCCCGCGCCGGTTTATAAGAGGCGGTTTACCCTTCGTTGTTTCCTTTACGCTCTCTTGTTCTATTGCCTTCTTGCCTTTCTCATCCCTTTGCCCTTATGCCGTTTTTCGCCTCCCGACTTTCCTCTACCGATAGCGCCCTTCACGCGGAGTCTCCTTTCTGAGGACAACCTGCAGGACTTGGCCGCTGTCGGCTTCATCGAGGTCGGTGGTTGGAGGGCGATCGGCGAGGAGACGGTCCCTGCGCCCGAGAGCAGAGAGTTTGTTTGCTTCGAGCTTTTCGCCATTCACGGGCTCCGGGTTCCGGAGTGCGACTTCTTTGCTGCTGTCTTGGCCCAGTGTGGGATTGAGTTGGTGAATCTCAATCCTAACTCGATCCTATTCCTGACGATCTTCGCGCATCTTTGCGAGGCGTTCGTCAGGGTGTAGCCGACGGTTAGCCTCTTTCTCAACTTCTACGAGCTGACCACGACTGGCAGGAGCGATGCAGCAGGTTGCACCTACTTCAAGCTCCGCCGCGACATGAAGCCCGCGTACCCGGTTTTTAAGGCTAAGGAGAACGTCGAGGGGTGGGCATCGCGGTGGTACTATGCCAAGGTGCTCAGCGACTGCGGGCTATGGTTCGCGAACACGAGTCCTGGGAAGCTGATGTTGCCCCGGCCTTCGCTGGATCCGGCGGAGGTAGCGTCAGCGGCCAAAATCTGGGATTTGGCCGGCCGAGGGCTTAACGGCTACGACATCGTAGCCGACTTCATCAGGCACCGGGTGAGCCCGCTGCGGAAGCGGGTTCACCCCTTCTTCAAGATCTGCGGGTGGGACGATCTCACCCGCGAAAGCACCTCCCGAAAGTTCCTTTCTTCGGCCTTACAGTTCCTTTGTCCGAGCTTCCTTTGGGCGTGTTTTTGATGTTCCCGCTCTTTTCTTTGCAGCCTTGCCCCAGGATGACGTGGTTCGGGCTGTCAGGCTCCTGCTGCCCACGAACCATAACGAGCCATCGGGCTCGGGCATCCGTAACGTCCTCGATGAGGTATGTGTCTCCGCGAGCTTAAGCGCCCCTGGAGGCGGTCTTCCCTGGGCACGGGCTGATGCTTCTAGACTTGTCTTGCAGGGGAAAGCGGGCGAGGAGGCCGGGTCCGTCCCTCCCGCGTTGGTGGCAGCCCCAGGGGCTGCGAGTTCGACGATCGGCGGTAGTGCGGGCCCGGTCCCAGCGCGGCAAGGGCGGGCTGCGAGCACGCGACCACCCCTAAAGAAGCAAACTGGGCTCTTCCGCCGGGACAAAGTTGTTAGCACGGGTCGGCCAACGGCCCGGGCTCCTGCTTCCGTCCTCGACCCAACCCGGGCTAGAGGTTCCCGGGACCGGGACTTGGTCGGCGCGCGGGATACCCAGCCGACGCCGAAGAGGCGTCGGTTGGTGCTAGATGATGACGACACGGACGATGGGTTGGCCGGGACGGATCTCAAGCTCGCTCGTAAGTCACCGTGCTTGTTGGTTTCCTTTTCCCCTTTTCTCCACTTATCATGGCTCTCGGGTTGATCAGGCGTGCTTTGACCGCTTCTTTTCTCGTTTTCAGTCGCCATGTCTTCCGGGGCGGGGGAGCTCATCCCGGTGCGGTCGGAGGAAGTGGCCCGAGAGAACGACCCCGTTAAGGAGAATAAGGGGCGTCGAGGCTCGGGGCCCTATTTCCTCCCATTGGTGGCACGCAGCGACGTGCGCTGCTAGGCCGTAACCGTGGAGGTGGAGACGAAAGATGGGACATCGCTCCTAGCACCGCTCCGCGTCGAGGGGCGGACCTCGTCTGGGTGGCGCCCAATTGACTTCGGTAGTTTGTCGGAGCTCTTTGCGGGGTGCGATCTGCCCATCTCACCACTGGACATGGGCGACACGCTCCTCCTTGGCTGGAACTGGCCGGTTCGGGTTATTACGGCCGCCAGCGTCGTCCCGGTGCAGCCGTGGAGTGTGGCCCCGCTGGTCACCGCGGGGTGGATTGTGGCGACGCCAGCGTGGGTTGAGCACAAGCTCTCGCTCGCCGGAAGGCGCTAGAAAGAGTCCATCCGGCTCCGATCGGTTCTCGGCCAGTCGCTCGCGGAGTGGCTGGTGAGCATGAAGGTGGCCAAGCCGAAGGCGGACGGCGGGGTACAAACCGATTTTTCCCCCGAGCCATGCCTTCAAGCCGTCGAGGCGGCTGTGCTCACGAGGGAAATGGTTGAGCCTGCGGAGGAGGCGGCGCCAAGACCGGCTGATGAGACTCGGGCCGAGCCGGCGGAGGGAGCGCGTCAGGCTGCAGGAGAAGCGGTCGAGCCTGCGGGAGGTTCGGCCGATCCTGCGGACGGAGCGCCCGAGGAACCAAGCAGCTCGAGCGATAGCTCGGGCGACCTGGTTATGGCGTTGCCTGAGTCTAGGCGTGCTACCCGGGCTCGGTATAAGTCCGTGACCGCGTCGGCCATGAGGCGGGTAAGTGCCTTTGAGCTTGGCTTTTGAGGTCTTGTATCGACCCTGCTTTGGTTCTTTCTTTTTTCTTAGCCCGCTCTCTTGGTGTAGTTCTACCATGAGATCGTCGGCATTGCGTGCTCGTTTGGGGCTGAGCACGAGGCCGAGCAGGAGGCCCTGAAGGCGGACAGCGTGCGCTGGTGACAGCAGGCCGAAACCGTGCGCACCGAGCTGGAAGAAACTCGCTCGAGCTCGGTCCAGGCAGTGACTCTGGAAGCTCGACTTGCGGCGGTGGAGGCGGCCCTAGCCGTGGCGCGGGAAGATGCCGGGGAGGTCTCCCGTCGGTCACAGGAGGCCCTTAAGGCCGAACTCGACCGTTCCACCGAGCTCGAGGAGCGCCTTCGGTCTATGGAGACATGTCGCGCTGCCGAGGCTGCCCATGCCGCGGAGGAGCATGATCTCCTTGCTGCGGAGTTATCCCAGGTGAAGTTGGCTGCAGTCAAGACGGAGGATCTGCTGAAGACCCATCAGGATACCGTCCGGGACTTAGAAGCAGCCAATGAGGTCTTCCGGACTGAGACGCGGACTGCCCGGGGTGATCGGAAGGCCTTCCTCGAGCTTCAGGACCGCCACGACGAAACACTGGCCGAGCTTTGCAAACTCAGGTGCCAGCCCAGGTCGTAGGCCTTTGTATTTTTTCTTTTTCTTGGGCGGTGATCCATCTTGCCCTTTTTTTTGGAAATGCTCCTTTAAAACGCTATTGACTTGCTTTGATCTTTTTCCTTCATTACCCTTTCGGTCCACCTTCTGCCTAGAATGCTGATCGTCGATTTGACTGTTGCGCCATGTCCCGAGAGATATGCACGTCAAATCATGGAAACAGTTCATCATCGGAGTTGCTTCCCAATGCAATTACTCCTGGAATCGGTTCGACTTCCCGGGCTTGGCTATAAAAAGAGGCCGATGTGGCAGCCGTTTTTCATTCCAAACTTCTTCCTTCAGTACCTCCTTCTCCGCCTGCCTCCATGGATCATGAAGAGTTCATGGCGGTTCTCTGGGCGGAGTATGATCTCGCCCTTGCCGAGGTCGCGGAGGAAGAAGCTCGCGCCCACGACGTTGCCACCGTTGCGGTACTGATCGAGGTCGTCCCGGCTCTCGCCGAGGTGGCCGATGTGATTGTCGAGGCACTAGTCCGTGCTCGCCGTCATTTGCTGTAATTGGCTTGTAGGCCATCTTGGATTTTAATAAAGTTGTTTGTCTTGCCTCCTTCTTTTGTCGTCTTTCCTGTATGCAAACGAATCACAAGTAGTCGTATAGGCAAGAAGGATTTGAAAGTCGAGGTATAATCATATCGATCCTAGCCCCCGAGCCATGGCCGAGCTTCCGAAGAGAAGCTCGGGCATGGCTTAGAGAAGATCGAAAGCTATCACTCGGATTATCGACCTTGAAAAATCAACTCTAGCCCCCGAGCCACGACTGAGCTTCTGGTCTGGCAGAAGGTCGGTTGTGGTTTAGAGAGATCAATTTTTGAAAAATCGACCCTAGCCCCCGAGCCACGACTGAGCTTCTGGTCTGGCAGAAGGTCGGTTGTCGTTTAGAGAGATCAATTTTGAAAAATCGACTCTAGCCCCCAAGCCACAACCGAGCTTCTGGACTGCCAGAAAGTTGGTTGTGGTTTAGAGAGATCACGCCCTTAGAACGGAGCTTATGGCCCTTGCTCTGTTTCTCTGTAAGAGACAGAGTATAGGGTACTGGAGTTATCCTGGGCTGCGACAGTCTTATGTGGGCTTATGATATAGGGCCGGAAAGCGTTTGCCCGCGCGGAGTCTTGCTTGGTGCGATGGATATCGGCTTACCCGTGTGCAAGGGAATCCCGGGGGTTAGCTTCTACATAGCCGCTATTCTGTCGATGTGTGCTGAGACAGCCCGAGTCCTCTCCTAAGCCCGATCGTAGGTTTAGGTTTTGGGGTTTGCTTGAGGGCTTACTAGGGAGTGAAAAAAATGGACAAAAGAAAGAAAGGGGGTGAGAAAGAAGACTTACGACCTTGGTTCAAGCGTAGAACCTCCGGAGTTGGACGATGTTTCAGGAACTGTTGAGAACTCTACCATCCGGCATAGCCAGTCTCATAGCCCCTAGGCGCGTGGCTGATACGACCGTGTACGGACCTTCCCACCTTGGGGTGAGCTTATTGGCGTGGGCCAGGTTCTGAACTCGTCTTAGAACCAGGTCGCCCACTTGCAAGGTCCGGGTCTGTACCCTTTTTGCCGCGTGTCGTCGTAGGGATTGCTGGTATGCTGCCGCTCGCAGTAGTGCTTGCTCGCGGCAGGATTTGGATAGGTCAAGATCCAACAGTCGTTCCTCGTCATTGTCAATTTGACCTGCAAAATCAACACGAACTGAACCAAGTACTAGCTCGGCGGGTAAGACCGCTTCTGAGCCGTATACGCGCCTAAATGGGGTCTCTCCAGTAGCTCGATTGGAGGTCGTCCGGGCTACCCAAAGCACCGAGGGTAGCTCCTCTACCCAGTTTTGACGCTGCTCGACGAGAGTGTCGTATACTCGGTGCTTAACGCCCTGCATGATTTGTCCGTTTGCACGTTCAGCCGCACCGTTGCTCTATGGGTGAGCCACCGAGGCTAGGGCGACCTTCATGCCGAGCTCTTCGCAGTAGTCCTAGAATAGCACGCTTGTGAACTGTGTCCCATTGTCAGCGATCAGCTTACTCGGGACGCCGAACCGGGCCACGATGTTGTTCCTAAGGAACCTCTTGGCCATTTGGGCTGATATGCTCGACACTGGTTCGGCCTCGATCCACTTAGTGAAAGTGTCGATCGCGACGAACAGGTGCGTGCACCCCTTTAGGCCTCTGGGAAATGGACCAAGAATGTCCATTCCCATGTCGAGAATGACTAAGTCAGTGGGATAGTCTGCAGCTCGTATGCTGGCTGGTGGGACACTCGAGCGTGGTATTGGCAAGCTAGACAACGCTTTACTAGTTCCCTTGCGTCGGTCAACGCAGTGGGCCAGGAGTACCCCATACGGAAGGCTTTTCCGACTAAGATTCTGAAAGAGGCGTGGGCCCGCAGGTCCCGTCGTGGATGTCTTGGAGGAGAAATTTGTCTTCCTCCTGGGTCACGCACTTGCAAAGTACGCCGTTAGAACCCCTTCGGTACAACAAGCCCCCGAGCAATCGGTAAGGTCGGGCTTGTCTTTGGAGTCGGGATTTCTCAGCTGTGTCCTGTGGCAGAGTCCCATGCGCCAAGAACTGGACGAATGGCATCATCCAGGTGTCGGCGATTGGGAGGCGAGCCTCCGCAGGCCGATGAGCAAGAAGGGGTTCGAGGCCCGAAGGCGGCCCTGTCCCCTGGACCGAAGCCCGGCCGCTTGGCCGGACGCCGCCGAGGGAAAGAAAGTATGGTTCCGACGCGGTTGGACGCGCCGGGCCCTGGGAAGTGACGCGGGGATTTTTATCCTGGTTGAGGCCTCCACTGTCGGATAACAGCCCTACGTCCAGTATTCGTTTAATGCCAAGTTTAAACGAGTACAAAGAGGGTGCGGCCGGGCTTCGGAAAGCCTAGGCTCGAGTACAATAGGTGCTCAAGGCACTGTGTGTATGTTCTTACCGTACCTGTGGGCGAAGAACTACAGCCTAGAACTAGAACTCCTACGTGCAAGTGCTCTTGTTCTACAGTGGCTATCTTTCGGGTGTGTGTCTATGTCCGCTTGCTTGTGTTTTGATCTCCAGAGCCTCCTTTGTTGTGGCCTGTACGCCCCTTTTATAGGCGGTGCCCGGCTACTGTAGCTCGCCTTTGGTCCGTTGAATAGTCGTTTCCTTCTGCTCTGCCGTGCTGGGGCGTATAAAATCCACCGGGTAATCGAGTGTATCTCCTGATTGCCGTGCCGGACCGCTACCGGTCAACACGTGTCTTTCTCTATGCGGGCGGTCTGACGAGACCTGCCGCCAACTTGCCAGTAGCCTTAATCAGGCGCTTCTCGGTACTGTGCTCGCATTTAATTCTCAGTGACCTTCGGACGAGCGTATCTCAGTGCGTGCGCGGCGCAATCCGCTTTGTCCCGAGCCCTGGCTTGGAAGGCTTGAGGCGGGGTGAGTGACCCGAGCTTTACGAGGCGGGGAAGCTCGGGCGTGAGCTTGCCAAGCTCGAGCGCGAGCTTGCCAAGCCCGGGCGTACTTCCTGCGGGGCCGGAGGTAAGTTAGTGGGCCGTATCTTCATGGGTCACGTACTTTCCCCAACACTTACAAACCAAAATTTAATATAAGTTAAACACAATGCTCAAATCTAGTTAACCCCAAAAAAATAAATAAAAATTTACAAAGCAACAATATAAGTTAAACAAAACTCCCGAATCTAGTTAACCCTAAAAAAAATTATCAAACCAAATTTCTATACATGTTAAACATAAAAAATCTATTAATCTCTAACAAATTCAAATTAAAATTTTAGTCTAAACTTAAAAAAAATCCAATTTAACAAACCCTTTAAAATTTTTAACACAATTATTCATGTTTTCCAAGAGAAAATAGGGTGGAAAAACATATGAAATATGCTGGAAAAAAAATAGTAGCGAAATCGCATGCGCCTGCAAAATAGCAATTCCATTATTAAAAAAAGGTTGTCTCTAAGCACACTCTCTCTTCTAAGCATAGAAAGCATTAAATAATTGTCTCTAAACAGTGAGTCCAAGCTAGAGGCAGATAAATTATTTTACAATCCAGTGGGCCAAGCTTAGAGTCACTGTTTCAAAGGAAAGTGATAGCCCTAAGAGTCTAGCCGTGGTCCCGCGTGCCTTACAAATAAGGATTTTTTAATAAAATATACTAAATAAAAATTATATTTAATATAATATACCACAATTAATGTAAGTAATTTAGCGATTGGCGGCCGCCACCCGCATGATGGTCAGTCATACGGCATGGCGGCGACCACTGCGCCTACCACTGCAGTAGATGCACAATACACACTTTGTAGCAGCAAGATCTTGCTACTTGTACATATTTCTAGCAAACTTTACCAAAATTTTAAAAAACTATGCAACATCAGAATGCAACAAAACTTAAAAATGGAACCACAGGTTCATAAGAAGAGTTCACAAAAAGTTTTGTTATTTTTTAAAAAATTTTGAATTTTTTGAAAATTTAAATTTTAAAAATCATGAAGACAAAAAATTGTAAAAAATTATAATTTTTGTGACCTTTTCATGAATCTATTGTTCCATTTTGAAGCTTCGCTACATTTTTTATGTTTCTAAAAAACATATTTTTTTAAATTCACTATTTTTAAATTCAAAATTTTTAAAAATCAAAATTTCTAAAAAATTCAAACTTTTTGTGAACCCTTTCTGTGAACGTACGGCTCCAATTTTTTTAAGTTTTATTGTATTTTTATGTTATATAATTTTTATGATTTTTTAAAAAAATTCAAAAAATCATAATTTAACTTTGATTTTAAAAATTTTTGAATTTGAAAATCATGAATTCAAAAAATATGTTTTTTAGAAACTAAAAAATGCAGTGAAACTCGAAAAATGGAACAGTAGATTCATGAAAATGGTCACAAAAAATATGATTTTTTAGAAATTTTTGTCTTCATATATTTAAATTTCAAAATTTTCAAAAAACAACAAATTTTTTTGTGGACCCTTCCTGTAAACCTACGGTTCTATTTTTTTAAGTTTTGTTGCGTTTCGATATTACATAGTTTTTTAAAAATTTGGCAAAGTTTGCTAGGAACATGTACAAGTAGCGGTACTGCATGGCTAGCAGTGGGCATCGGTGCATCGGCTATGCAGGTGGTAGTTGCAGGTGGCTGCTACCTTGCCATATGGCGGCAGCCATGCGGGGTGGCGGCGACCACCGTTAAATCCGTAATTTCAATACACTATAGTATATTATAATAAATATAATTTTTATTTAGTATATTTTATTAAAAATCCTTACAAATAATAGTGCCTCTAGCTATTCTATTGTTGACGCCATTACAGTAGAAGGGCTTGATTAAGCCACTTAATATATTGCTTGAATTTAACATGAATCTACAAATGGATTGCAAAAGTCTATGACTAATAAGTTCTTGCCTCTTTTCTTTTGTCTCGAAAGGAGAAACGTTAATGCTTTCCAACTAATCCTCGTCCCTAGATATGTACAAGATTACATCAAAGGAAAGTACTGTGCACCCTACCTGTTCTAGGTGGTAAGATAATTTTGTCTTCGGTTTTATCTAGACTCCTACACTTGCCGAGTAATTCCAAAGGACACCTCCTCGCGTTATAAAATACCATCAGTCTGAGAAGGTTTGGAGCACAATGACAGAGCAGGGAGTAGCTGTCGCATCCCTCTTTCTTCTATGTGTGTTGGTGAATAGGATGTCAAGAGGAAAACATTAGCATGTCAGCAAGTGGTTGTCTGTGTCTCGTCTTTGTTTTCTCTTCTGTGTTCGCGTTGCCTGCCATGTTAGTTGCAACTCTTTTCCTCTGCTATCTGTACTGCATCCAATGTCGTATCTGTTGGAAGGAATTTCAACAAGAACTTCGCTCGATTGATCCTGGAAATGTGTTCAACCACGCGCAAAGCATTCCTCCCTTGCATTGAGAGATAAAGAGCAATGAATACTGACATGTCAATTACCAGTATGATGAGAGGAATACATGTTTTGAACTCCAAAATGCGGTTTGCATGTGTGATTGTGATTTTTTGTCAGCATATTAAATATTGTTGCAATTTATTTTCAAGTAAGCACTTCCACAATGAATTATTAGTAAATCATGGTGATTTTTTTAGAGATCAAATGATGGTAACTACAGATACTGTTTTATGGCGACGTGAGAATAAATTAGGCCCAATTCAGCTTGCTTGGGCTGGGGAGGTAGGTTGTCATCCGCGCCATCCTCCGGTGGGCTCCTCATTTACACTATCTGCTGCGGTAATAAGTAAAATTTGCTAGGCATCCCTAAGGTAGCTCCGCCAATAAGTAGACAATCAAGGAGACAACTAGTAAGAATTTGTAATTATATAAATCATGCCTTTCAATTATAATGACAAGTAACATTTCAAAAGAAAAAACAATTTGCTAGAACATCTTTTTGTTTTGGATGGGTGAGGAATACATGCTAGCTTATTGATAGTGCATCTAGGCCCCTTTATTGATTTTGGTGATTAATGACAAACAATTTATGGACTAATGAGTTTTATTGAGAATATGGACAGGTACAAACTTCTAGTTGATTTTTGATTGAACATGCACATTGTCCATGGAGGTTTTTGGTGAGAAAGTTGTCTCAAGTTTAGTCCTTAGAACTTAGTGCAAATTGTTTTAATTTTGAGTCTAAGGACAAGCCGTACTATTAAGGGGGATGCGATGAAAAATGGATTGTTAGATGATTTGTGTGCTTATTGGAAGAATCTTGCACTTAGATTTCATCCCAAACAATTTCCAGGTCATTCGGACAATTTTCACATCGGAGTATCCGATGTCACTCCGATGTGTATCCGATATGACCCCCTCTGTCTCTATTTCATTTTTTAACATCGGAGTATCCGATGTGTATCCGATGTCACTCCGATGTTACCCCTTCTGTCTGAAATCTTTTTAAACATCGGACTATCCAATATGGTTTCGATGTGTATCCGATGTTACCCCCTCTGTCTGAAATCTTTTTAAACATCGGACTATCCGATATGGTTCCGATGTGTATCCGATGTTGACCCCTCTGTCTGGAACTCAAGAAAACATCGGAGTATCTGATGTGACTCCGATGTATGCTCCGACGTGACCCGCTCTGTCATTTGACATCGGAGTATCCGATGTGACATCGGATACTCTGACATCTTCCGGTCACAACGGCTCTGTGAGGGCTGGTATTTAACCCCTCCTCACCTAGCTCAGCTTACAACGGTTCATTCCTACTCTCCCACGAGCATCTTGAGTTCTTGAGCTTCCAAAACTCCTCTCTCCCACTCCGTTGAGATCTAATCCATCCCATCATTTAGTGAGTTGGAGAGATTGAATCTTGTTGCAAGATCTGAAGAACTTCATCTTCCTCAAGCACTCTTCTCATCTTCAAATCGTTTTTTCACCGGATTTGTTACCCTTGGAGATTGGGGGCTCCTAGACGGCTAGGAGTCGTCCCCGAGCCACCAAAGCTTCGTGTGGTTGGCCGAGGAAAGTTTGTGCAGGTTGGATTCCGCCTCCGCAAGGGAAGGAATCAAGGAGTAAGCCCGAGAGTGCATCGTGCAACTCGGTGAGGAGAGGGTCAAGAGGGACCCGGGCTAAAGTGTGACCTAGCCTTCCTCAACGGAGAGTAGGATCCCCTCAAGGATCCGAACTTCGGGAAAAATATCCTTGTGTTCTTGTGTTCATTGTTCTACTTGCTCTTGTTTCGTTTTTCTCAGATCTACTTGTGTAGCAGGAGCGTGTGTGCGAACAAATTTGTTGCAGGGGCTCTACTTGGTGCCACGAAGCTCAGATTTACTTTTGCCCTAATTTCATATCGGAGTGTCCGATATTGATATCAGATATTGATATCAGATAGTCCGATATCTGATATCTACATCGGACAGTCTGATATTGTTTTTCCACTGTGCTATCTTATAATTTGAGTTAAAATTTGATATCGCCTATTCAACCCCCCTTCTAGGCGATATCTCGATCTTTCAATTGGTATCAGAGCACGGTTGCTCCTAAGGAAGCTTCACCACTCGGAGCATCAAGATGTCAATCGTAGAGAAGAGCGACAAGGCCAAGGAAGGAGACTCCGGCGAGAAGAGATCCTTTGCCGAAGTTCCTTTTGATTATAATTTTATGAACACATCTTCATCTCATCTTTCCGTGCCAACAAATAGAGCGCCTTACTTTGATGGCACTCATTATGCAGCATGGAAGCATAAGATGAAAATGTACTTACGCTCACTTCACCCCCAAATTTGGCGCATTGTTGAAACAGGTTTTAGCGTCAAAGATCCCAATGCCTTGACCGCCGAAGAAGAGAAGCTTCAACATCGAAATGATCAAGCGGCAAGTGTAATTCTTTGTGCAATTAGTCCAACCGAGTTCAACCGGGTCAATGGGCTAGAGAATGCCAAGGAGATATGGGAGACCCTCATGGTTGCTCATGAGGGCACGTCAAGTGTAAGGAAGACTAAGACCGAACTCATCATGGGAAAGCTTGGAAGATTTGTGATGGAAGAAGGCGAGAGCTACAAGGACATGTACACCCAGCTAAGTCTTCTCGTCAATGAGGCCAAAGGGCTTGGAAGCAAGGACATGACCGACACATTTGTGGTCAACCTCATGCTTAGGGCCATCACACCAAGGAATCCAACATTGGTGACACTAATCCGTGAGCGCGACAACTATGATACATTCACCGCACATGATGTGCTTGGGAGAGTACTTGCACATGACCTTATGAGTGAAGAATCCAAACAGGTGGAGAACCTTATGAACGCTAGCACCAAAAGGAAGAACATCGCCTTAAAGGCCACCTTGAAGGGAGAGGACTCCGAAGAAAGTTCAAGTGAAGATGATGGAGATATGAGCTTTGAGGAGATGGCACTCTTTGTAAGAAAGTTCAACAAATTCCTTAGAAAGAGTGGCTTCAAGTCCGGTGGCCGGTATAAGGGTGGACATAGCAAGTCAAGAGGAAGGCACTTCGCGAGAAGGTGCTATGAGTGTGGTGAAATTGGTCATTTCATCGCCGGGTGTCCTCAAAAGAAGAACAAAGATAAGGACGGCGATGTCAAGAAGAAGGACAAGCACCACAAAAAGGAAAAGAACAAGAAGAGGGAGAGTAAGGGACATGCTCATGTTAGCGAAGAATGGGACTCAAACGACTCCGACTCCGACTCAAGCGATGATGAGGGAGTCGCCACCATCGCCTTCGCCACCTCTACTCCACCAAGGTCACTCTTCGATGACCTAAGTGATGAAGACACGCCTACTTTCCTCATGGCAAAAGGGCGAAAGGTAACAATCAAGTCGATCACCAATAATGATTACAATACCTTGATTAGTGATAGTGATGATGATGAGATTGATATACATGTTTTCTCAAGAAGTTCGATATCTCTAAAATGAATGCCATGCTTAAGGAGATTGAGAGGCAAGAGAGTCTTCTCGAGAGTCAAGTAGACTTACTCATCCTTGAGAAGGAGACAAACCTTGACCTCGATAAGCTTCTAGCTCTAGAAAGGGAGAAAACCGAGGAATTGGCTAAGGATCTCAACTTGGCTAATTCCAAGACGGCTAGTTTAGAGGTCACCAATACTTCTCTCAATAAGAATCTTGATCTTCTTACAAAGGATCATGAATCTCTTGAGAAGAAGTTTAATGATCTCTCCACTAGCACTTCCCTCTCTAGTGAGGCAACTTGTGCTCCTAGTTCCTCTACTATTAACAAATGTACAAAATGTGTTGATATTGATATTGTTGACTATACAACTAACCTTGACACCATGAGATCACTTGTTTGTGAAAATGAAAGGCTAAAGGATATCATTGCAAAACATGATCAAAGACTCACAAAGCCTTGTAAGGATCTCGACAAGGTAATGGCCAAGGACAAGAGGAAAATTGAGAGACCATGCATTGGCTATAATCCTCCAAAAGGGAGAAGAGGAGAAGTAATTCATAACTCTTATTCCAGTCCCATCAAATTTGTCAAGGCGCAAGGTCCTAAGCGTTATATGCCTCATGACAAATTTGATGCTTCTTTTGTTTTAATGAAATCCAAATTTGGACATGTTTATACTAAATATGTTGGCAATCGTAGAAATGTTGTTGTACCTAGATCTATTTGGGTGCGTAAGACTCTTGTTACTAATGTGAGAGGACCCAAACAAGTTTGGGTACCTAAGAGCAAGAATTAATTTGTTTTGTAGACATATCTCTCTGGTGGGTCAAGTTGAGTGTTGGATAGTGGATGCACACACCATATGACCGGAGAGAGGCAAATGTTCTCACAACTCAATCTTGACGCTTCAACTCATGAGAGCATTGTGTTTGGAGACAATGGAAAAGGAAAGGTACTTGGTCTCGGTAAAGTTGCTATCTCTAAAAATTCTTTCATTTTAAATGTTCTACTTGTTGAAACCTTGAAATACAATTTGTTATCCGTCTCACAACTTTGCGAGACGGGTTACAATTGTGCTTTCTCTAGTGAGGGTGTGAACGTCTCTAAGAGGAGTGATGGTTCAATAATCTTTAAGGGTCGTTTAGAGGGAAAGTTTTATCTTGTGGATTTTTCCATAGATAAATCCAACCTCATAACGTGCTTAATGGCTAAGACTAGCATGGGTTGGTTATGGCATCGCCGACTAGCCCATGTTGGTATGAGGAACCTTCGCAAACTCGTTAAGGGCGATCACATCCTAGAACTAACAAATGTTACTTTTGAGAAAGATAGGGTTTGTAGCGCATGCCAAGCCGGGAAGCAAGTGAGTGTACCTCACCCAGTCAAGAACATCATGACGACTACAAGACCATTGGAGATGCTACATATGGATCTTTTTGGTCCAATTGCTTACTTAAGCATGGGAGGTAACAAGTATGGTTTAGTTATTGTCGATGATTTTTCACGTTTTACTTGGGTATTCTTTTGCATGATAAGAGTGAGACCCAAGGAGTACTTAAGAAATTTATGAAGAGGTCTCAAAATGAGTTTGAGAAGAAAATCAAAAGGATTTGAAGCGACAACGGGACGGAGTTCAAGAACACCGGCGTGGAGGATTATCTAAATGATGAGGGAATCAAGCACGAGCTCACGGCACTCTACTCCTCCCAACAAAATGGGGTTGCCGAAAGGAAGAACCGGACCCTCATCGACATGGCAAGGACGATGCTTAACGAGTATAAAGTCTCCGACGTCTTTTGGGCGGAGGCAATCAACACCGCTTGCCATGCATCTAATCGACTCTACCTCCACAAGTTACTCAAGAAGACTTCTTATGAACTACTAACCGGTAACAAGCCAAACATTTCCTACTTTAGACTATTTGGTAGCAAGTGTTACATTCTCAATAAGAAATCTAGATCATCTAAATTTGCTCCTAAGGTAGATGAAGGTTTCTTACTTGGATATGGATCAAATAGCTATGCATACTGTGTTTTCAACAAAACCTCTGGTATTGTTGAGATCGCGCGTGATGTGACATTTGATGAGACTAACGGCTCTCAAGTAGAGCAAGTTGATCCTAATGTGCTAGGTGATGAAGAATTAGCTAGCGAAGCCATCAAGAGACTTGCAATTGGGGAGATCAAGCCTCAAGAGCCTCAAGAAGTCCAAGAAGCCGAGAAGGAGCTAGATGATCAAGTCAACTCAACTCAAACGGAACCTCCAACCTCTACACATGATGAAGACCCCACCAAAACACTTCTTGAAGAAGAAGAGGACAACACGGATGTCGATCCAACACCTCCACCACCCCTTCCGAGGATACATCAAAGCTTGCAACGAGATCACCCCGTCGACAACATTCTTGGTGACATCAATAAGGGGGTATCCACTAGATCTCGTCTTGCAAACTTTTGTGAACATTATTCTTTTGTGTCTTCTTTTGAACCTTCCAAGATAGAAGAAGCACTTGAAGATCCGGATTGGGTAGTGGCAATGCAAGAAGAATTGAACAACTTCACAAGGAACAAGGTGTGGAGCTTAGTGGAAAGACCAAATCAAAATGTCATAGGTACAAAATGGGTCTTCCGCAACAAGCAAGATGAGAACGGGATAGTTACAAGGAACAAAGCGAGACTTGTTGCGCAAGGATACACACAAGTAGAAGGTTTGGACTTCGGTGAAACTTATGCACCCGTAGCTAGGCTTGAATCAATTCGAGTATTATTATCCTTTGCTACTCACCATGGTTTCAAGCTTTATCAAATGGACGTGAAAAGTGCGTTTCTTAATGGACCACTCACCGAAGAAGTGTTCGTTGAACAACCACCCGGTTTTGAAGACCCCAAATATCCTTCACATGTTTATTTCCTCCATAAGGCGCCCTATGGGCTTAAGCAAGCACCAAGAGCATGGTACGAATGCCTAAAGGAGTTTATTATTAAAAAGGGTTTCAAAATTGGAAATGTTGACTCTACATTGTTCACTAAACATGTAAATGATGATTTATTTGTATGTCAAATATATGTTGATGATATTATCTTTGGTTCGACTAATGATGATTTTTGCAAGGAATTTAGTAAGATTATGACCAAAAGGTTTGAGATGTCAATGATGGGCGAGTTGAACTTTTTCCTCGGATTTCAAATCAAGCAACTCAAGGAAGGCACCTTCATTTGTCAAACAAAGTACATCATGGACATGCTCAAAAAGTTTGACATGGAGAATGCCAAGCCCATAAAGACACCCATGCAAGCCAATGGACACCTCGACTTGGATGTAAATGGTAAGAGCGTCGACCAAAAGGTATACCGCTCAATGATTGGCTCCTTACTTTATCTATGTGCATCTAGGCCAGATATAATGCTTAGTGTAGGAATGTGTGCAAGGTTTCAAGCCGCTCCTAAGGAGTGTCACTTAGTGGCCGTTAAGAGAATTCTTAGATATTTGGTTCATACCCCTAACTTCGGTCTTTAGTATCCTAAAGGGTCAACCTTTGACCTAATCGGCTATTCGGATGCGGATTATGCCGGTTGCAAAGTGGATAGGAAGAGTACCTCCGGTATTTGCCAATTCTTGGGGAGATCCCTTGTTTCTTGGTCCTCCAAGAAGCAAAATTCCGTTGCCCTATCCACCGCCGAAACCGAGTATATTGCAGCGGGAAGTTGTTGCGCCCAATTGCTTTGGATGAGGCAAACCCTAAGAGATTATGGCCTTAACCTAAACCGAGTGCCACTCTTGTGTGACAATGAAAGTGCCATAAAAATAGCCAACAACCCCGTCCAACATTCCCGAACTAAACACATCGATATTCGCTACCATTTCCTAAGAGACCATTCCATTAAGGGCGATATCGACATTAAATTTGTGAGAACCGAAAACCAACTAGCCGATATATTTACCAAGCCATTAGATGAGAAAAGGTTTTGTGAGTTGAGGAATGAGCTAAATATACTAGATTCTCGAAATGTGGCTAGACCTATTGCACATGGTTGATTGATTGGTTTTTTAAATAATCAAAATGATGTTCATCAAAACCTTGTTTAAATTATTTGTTTCTTAAACCAAAATGGTATTTTAGTCAATTTATTTGTGATCGTAGCTTGTATGATTGTGTGATATCCGATCACAAGTGAAATGGCTTCCCTAGGGCATCCACTCCTATTTCCCCGGAGGCCATCTTATCTCAGTTGCAAAATCTGGTGTTTCCAGAGAGGGGCACATCGGAGTATCCGATGTTAACATCGGAGTGTCCGATGTTCCTGGAGCGCGCGGGTTCAGTTTTCTCTCTCTGGGCAGTTCCCTTATCCCCACCTTTTGTGGAAACTGCTCCACTTTACCTTTTATTCATTCCCGTGCGCACGCTCTCTCTCTTCTCCTCTCAAGCCACCGCTGCCGTCGCTTGGAGGAACCGCAGCAGCAGCCGCCGCCGCCTGAGGAGCACGCCGTCCCGTCCTGGTGGTGCTCTAGGTGCCGCAGCACCTCGGGAGCAAGCCTTTGCCTCGCCCATTCCATCTCAAGGTGAGATTTCTTATCCTCACCGCATTCTAGGGTTTGGCAAAGTTCTTACTTCCCCCACATTTTTACTCTTGGGTAGTTCATCTCTTGAATTGCCTCTCTAGGTTGCACATTACTTGCTTGCAATCTAGATCTGTTTTTGAAATAGCTCTATTAATTGGTCAAAATCACGTGCTCTAGTGATTCTAGGAGTTAGGTGTGTTTATGTGTGTATTAGACAGTCCCTGATCCAATCAGATGTTCAAAGAACCTTGGATTATCTGGTTCCCTAATCAGGTGTTCCAAGTTCATATCGGAACATCCGATCTGGACATCGGACTATCCGATATATACATACTGCCTAATTCTTGTTTGACCCCCTTGAACTTCCATAGAGCTATACCTATCTTAATCCAGTGTTGTGTTGTTCGGATGTCGTCAGGGAAGCAGCCCAGGGACAGTTTGGGAGGTTCAGCTTCTTATCAAGGAAAAAGAAGAAGGCCACCACTCGCGGTGATGACACCTTTGAGATTGTTCCTACTTCCTCAGAGTAGCCCAAGCATCCAGTGAGAAAGGTCGTCAAGAAAGTCCCCCACAAGAGGGCGTGACCCTCTAGCCATCTTGGTGGTTCATCCAGTAGAGAACCTTCTCCTGCTAGGACACCTATTGGTCCCCTCCAACTCCGTCGGGCTGTCAGGACAAGCACAGTTCATGTAAATCCTCCAAGGAAAATAAATTACAAGAATCAAGTGGCTCAGTTAAGGATCAAGCGTAGGATTGATTCTACATTGTATGAGAAAGAGGAAGGTACTGATCCTAGATTCTGGAATTCCTTTCAGCTTGATTTCTATAACTCAGTTATTCTTGAGAAGAAAACTCCTGTAGTTCAAATGCAATACATAGATTGGATGTATATGGAAAATGAGAATGACCCTACTTTTGATGAAGTGATTGCATTGTGTGACAAGTATGACCTCAAGGACATTATGGAATTTGCTTACAAGCTGGAATGTAGAGGTCATAGCTCGGCTTTTATGCTACTTGTTTCTTTGACACCTATGAAGATGAGACCTTGAAGTGGATGGTGAGGAAAACCCTATTCTATAACCAAGGCTCGCTTTGCCGCTTGCTTGGCTTCTCTCAAGATTCTTTCAGAACAAGGACAAGCCGCATGTGCAAGCCCTCTTGATGCTAGCTCAATGGACATTCTTTATGATGAGTCAACTGAGTTTGAGCTTGGTCGTGCCCGTGGTCTTCTTCCCGTCTATTTCATCCTTGCCAGACTTTTTAGGAAGACCATCTCTCCTAAGGAAGGCGATGCCTCTTCCATTTTGGGGTACTCCCGAAATGTGCTGGTTCGCATTGCCAAGAAAGGACGGCCTTTTGATGTTGTGGACTTCATTTGGAGTGAGATCAGGCTCAGCTCCATTGATGCTAGGAGAAGCTGCACTCATGCTTCATACATCATGAAGATAATTGAAGATGTCTCAGGGCTGTTATTTGTGAGGAATACATGCTAGCTTATTGATAGTGCATCTAGGCCCCTTTGTTGATTTTGGTGATTAATGACAAACAATTTATGGACTAATGAGTTTTATTGAGAATATGGACAGGTACAAACTTCTAGTTGATTTTTGATTGAACATGCACATTGTCCATGGAGGTTTTTGGTGAGAAAGTTGTCTCAAGCTTAGTCCTTAGAACTTAGTGCAAATTGTTTTAATTTTGAGTCTAAGGACAAGCCGTACTATTAAGGGGGATGCGATGAAAAATGGATTGTTAGATGATTTGTGTGCTTATTGGAAGAATCTTGCACTTAGATTTCATCCCAAACAATTTCCAGGTCATTCGGACAATTTTCACATCGGAGTATCCGATGTCACTCCGATGTGTATCCGATATGACCCCCTCTGTCTCTATTTCATTTTTTAACATCGGAGTATCCGATGTCACTCCGATGTTACCCTTTCTGTCTGAAATCTTTTTAAACATCGGACTATCCGATATGGTTTCGATGTGTATCCGATGTTACCCCCTCTGTCTAAAATCTTTTTAAACATCGGACTATCCGATATGGTTCCGATGTGTATCCGAAGTTGACCCCTCTGTCTGGAACTCAAGAAAACATCGGAGTATCTGATGTGACTCCGATGTATGCTCCGACGTGACCCGCTCGTCATTTGACATCGGAGTATCCGATGTGACATCGGATACTCGACATCTTCGGTCAACTTGGCTCTGTGAGGGCTGGTATTTAACCCTCCTCACCTAGCTCGACTTACAAGCGGTTCATTCCTACTCTCCCACGAGCATCTTGAGTTCTTGAGCTTCCAAAACTCCTCTCTCCCACTCCGTTGAGATCTAATCCATCCCATCATTTAGTGAGTTGGAGAGATTGAATCTTGTTGCAAGATCTGAAGAACTTCATCTTCCTCAAGCACTCTTCTCATCTTCAAATCGTTTTTTCACCGGATTTGTTACCCTTGGAGATTGGGGGCTCCTAGACGGCTAGGAGTCGTCCCCGAGCCACCAAAGCTTCGTGTGGTTGGCCGAGGAAGTTTGTGCAGGTTGGATTCCGCCTCCGCAAGGGAAGGAATCAAGGAGTAAGCCCGAGAGTGTATCGTGCAACTCGGTGAGGAGAGGGTCAAGAGGGACTCGGGCTAAAGTGTGACCTAGCCTTCCTCAACGGAGAGTAGGATCCCCTCAAGGATCCGAATTTCGGGAAAAATATCCTTGTGTTCTTGTGTTCATTGTTCTACTTGCTCTTGTTTCGTTTTTCTCAGATCTACTTGTGTAGCAGGAGCGTGTGTGCGAACAAATTTGTTGCAGGGGCTCTACTTGGTGCCACGAAGCTCAGATTTACTTTTGCCCTAATTTCATATCGGAGTGTCCGATATTGATATCAGATAGTCCGATATCTGATATCTACATCGGACAGTCTGATATTGTTTTTCCGCTGTGCTATCTTATAATTTGAGTTAAAATTTAATATCGCCTATTCAACCCCCCTTCTAGGCGACATCTCGATTTTTCACTTATACATTTAACCATATGCTATAGTAGTAGATCAATTATTAAAAAAATATTGTTATATTCTGTGGCGCCCCCTTCTAAATTTACATTCGGCTCAATGAAGTAATAGCCCACTCGCTGTTCCTGTGGTTGGTAAATAACATACTAGCGGCCCAAGAGCAAGCCGAGCCTGTTAGCTCCTAACCCGAGCATGCAGCGGTACACACGGCGCGACCTTTATTGAAACGATTGTAAATCGGGTGCCTGGATATGTGCCTGGTGATGACTTCCAAGATCAGCTACCATCACACACATATCCTCACAATGATCAATAGCACAACACATACATCGTCAGGCATAATTTTCATCCAACTGGGCAACATGAACTGCTGCCCGAACAATAAGTTTTAACATAATCAGAGTTTTACTGTAGCGGAAATACGAGTTTGTTCACCAAAATAGCAGCGGAAGAACATCATAAATAAACAAAAGACCAGCGTGGTATGCCCCCATTAACCCCATAGGCAACTGACTGGAAATTAGAACTCCACTTGCCCGCTAGCGTCACCGTGCTCGGCTTGGTAATAGTACTCAAGCACGGGGTCGTCTTCACTTGAAATTGCAGCACATCGGTTGAGTACAGATGGTACTCAGCATTAAGAGGTAATGTATATCCTCAATCATGAATGTTATGTACTCAAGAAAAGGGCTAACAGTACTTTTAGCACAATTTACATTTTTGCAAGACATATATATATATGAGTAGGTTGTAAATTGCATTTGAGGAAAACATTTCAAAACGTAAAGCTTCTAGCATCCATCATAATTCCTCATCATGAAATCCATCATCATCAATCCATGGGGCTCTAACCGCCCTTGGTCTCTATCCGACCATAACCACAACATGCTCGGGCTCTATCCGCCCTTGGTCTCTATCCGACCATACACCATGAGTAACCCTGTGCTCGGAAAGACACACGGCTATCCTACCATACCTAAGACCAATACCCAAACTGAACCATAAGCTAACATCAGTGTCTCGCCTCGCAAGTTTTCGTCCTTAACCCTGGACGCGGCTGTTCGAACAGTTTTAACACTCTACAGAGGTGTACGTCTTTACCCACATGACACAGCAAGCCATGCCGAAGCCTCTTAGATGTACATGCCAGTCCATTGGGTCACCCGAGTTGACTTCACCCACTCCCCACTCCTCGAGTGCGCGCAGAAGGGGGTCAACCGTTGCAATGGATTTGTCCAAGGCCCATCACACCCAAGCACAAGAACGCACCACAGATGGTCCACCCTGCCACCCCACCTTCTAACACAAGTTGCCCCGCTGGTACCCAATGACGCAAGCATGCACAGAAAATTGGCCAAGTGTTCCCATGATACACGTGTGGTCGTACGTATAGTAACTCGAAGGGATTGGCACCATGTTCGGTCCTTAATTCACTCGAACGGGGCTACGTGTCCGGGATCCGTCCTCCCATCATCCCCTATCACCCGTTCAAGTCCAATTTAGAGCTCACACATAATCCATCATCATCATCACTAGTATCACATAGTAAATCATTCACAATTGAAGTCGTACGACCAACGGAATTACTCCATTGATCGCTTGCCCACGTTGACTCTAAGCATGGCTAAGCTTTCGCGGACCAAACCAAATTAATACTACCCTCTTAGGCTGCAAAGGAATAAGGATATCAAACATAGACTACTAAGTAGGAGATAACTAAGTTCTACCCACCAAGTGACATATATATTTTAACTTAGCATGCAAGCTAGTGATAAAACATAAATGAAATCATGCATTCATAAATAGATGATCAATATGATTCAAATAAAGGGAGTATATGTGCCTCGTTGCTGCTGGTCAGGGTACGGAGCTCCTTGGTCAAGCTCGGGCTCCTCCGGAACGTTGGTTCCTAATGTTCCGTAGCAAGAACATCAAATAAAATTTAAATAAAATACCAAACAAATAGGAACATCAAATATTTTTAGAGATTCAGAAAGTTTATGATCTAATGCAAATTTTGCAAAAAGAAACACCCAAATCCGAGTTCGGATGAGTAAGATCGAGCTATTTGAAGTTTGGGTGAAAAACTAGCTCGGGACTGTAAGGACTAAGCTCGGGATTGACCAAGGTAGCTCGGGAATGAGCCTCCTAGCTCAGGAAGGATGTTGTCTTGGTCAAGAGTGGGTTTACAAGGTCGGATATGGCATAGCTTGGTCGGCTAGGACATGACCAAGGTCGGGCTCAACTAGCTCTAACTCGGGGAAGTCACTTAGCTTGTATATTGCTCAGTACGAGCCACTTTTGGGGGTCCTAGTAAGCTCAGTTAAGCTCGGGCTTAACACGAAAGTTGTGGGAAATTTCCTGGCGCACAATTTTCATGTAGAACACTTTTTCATCCGAGCTACGGTTGATTTTATAGAATTTATTTACTAGGCTGTTGTTCAAAGAAAGGCTGAAACATGCTGTTTTCAGATCTGGGGTTCTAATGCTTCGGTTTCCACCAAAGAAAAGCTTAGACATAAATGCTAAATGCTGAAGAGCATAAATAAAAGGGGGTACCGGGTTCTCACCTAGCAAGGAAGGCCTTGCTTAACAATAGAGAACCCAAAGATGAGGGGATCGAATTAGTGGACGATAATCTGTTTAGAACTCGGTTCAGCAACTTTTCAGCTTGTTCCTTGAGGTCCCTTCAACTCCAGTAGCGTGAATCTGCTCCTAGACGTTTCTTAGCTCGTGCATGAACTCTTTTTGGCCATCTCCGAGCTTGCGTGTGAGGGAAAATGACATGCAAGATGAGAAAACTGCAAAGAACCTCACTGCTGTCCAAAACAACGAAGTAGATGAAGAAAGGCAGCAAGAACTCATCCAAATCCTTGTGAACGTGCAAGGGAGTTGGATGTAGTTGAAGCCTACGAAGTATAGATGTTACTCCTGCTCATTACATGACCTGGATTTGAAGAAAGAGGACATAGATGGGCAGAAAACGAAATCAGTCTTTGCTGTCCCAAAATAGAACAGCAAAGAGAAAAGGAAGAGAAATCCATAGTAAACCTTTGTGCATGTGCTTACCATAGAGTGGAATGGATAGCCAACGATTTCAGCTTTCCGACGATATATAACACCCTATATGGATTCTTGGTGGTTTGGGTGGAGATTTGAAAATGGTGGAGGTGGAGATGAAGAACAGCAAGCTGTTCTTCCTGCTGTCCAGAACTTGGACGTGGGAAGAATGAGAGTGAAGGCTGGTTGAAGTGGGTGGAGAGGGGTTTAAATAGAAGTATACTCTTCCATTGACAAGTGGGTCCAGGTCCCACATATAATAGAGAGTCCGCGGGTAAGATTCCGGGTAAGAAAAGATGAGGGTCTAGGCTGCCTGCAGCACCGCCCAAGTCAGCCAGTGGATGGAAGATCCGGTTGATACTGCCGGAGGGCAAAAAGGAATAAAGAATAGATGTGGTGGCTGGGTTGTTTGAATAAGTACGAGCTTACTCGAGCTTCTCCTTGCCCGGTCAGGTCTTCTGTTGCTCGGTTCAACTGTCTATAGCTCGGGCAGCTTCCTCCGGACATCTTCTAGCTCGGACAAGTGATAATCAGCTCGGATGAGTAGCAGCCAAGCTCGAGTAGAGCTCGGTGAAGTCCAGCACAGTCACTACCTTGCTTGATAGTCACTACCTTACTTGATAGAGCTCGGGTGGACTCTACCTTGCTCGGGCAAGTTACAGCTAACTCGGGTATTCAGGAAACTTGCCCGTCGGGCTAGGTCTCACTACTCTAGTAGCTCAGCCAGAGGGTTTAAAGTTAAAAGCCTTATGTTCCCACCATAGAGTATGGTGGTTGAATACAAAACTTTTGTAAACCTACATAAAAACAAATGATTATGCTAATAATATGCATAGCTACACGCAATTTAACAGCCGGGCTGTTACATATTCCCATATAATTGATGTGCTCCGTAAATGCATTACAAATAGAACTTAGTGGTCAAAATCACGCCTTACATTGTTGGAACCAAAACAGCTTGCAGTCACTTCTTGCTCTTGAGTTAAACACTTCCCCAAATTGGGTCTCTCGGAGTTAAACTTGTCCAAGACAAGCAGGCTAGAGTCAATGATGAAGTTCACGGACTTGTTCTTTCAGTTTAAAATTAAAATTAAATGTTATAGCAGCAAATTTGTTATTTATATACAAGCCAAATACTATAACATTTTACAGTCATTTTTAAGATTTTTAGTGGCTCTTCTTAAATCTCTTAAAACATTTTTAATACTTTTTAAATAATTTTTTGGACATCCCAAGCTGTCACGAACTTTTTCAGATTATAATCTTCAGCCGGATTAAACTAAAAAGGATAAGGATGTCACCGACCTCACGGATCGGCGATCAGGGATGCAAGGGCACACGAAGAACCGCTCCGACTATGTGCGGGCACCATTCTCGATGTGAGGGATGGTCAAGATCGTCCCGTACATATCGACCGAGCCGCGGAGCCTTGTCCAGCTTGACCCCTACGGTGGCGCCATGGCTCGCATACACTGTGGTGGCGAGGCACCGTTATCTCTCAATGGCCAAAACTTCGAAAGTTCAGTGCTTGGGTTTTGGGCTCAAAGGCAAGCCGTTAAATAGTAGGTTACATTTAGAACAAATATCCCTAGTGAATTTGCTGTCGATTACTCTGATGAGTGTAGCTCCAATGGCCAGTTGTAGGTAAGTGCTCATAATGCCAATTCTTTTTAAATTCTACACAAACAATTGCTCAATTCAAGGTATTATTAAATCAAGGTTTTTGTTGAGAGATTAAATCATGGTAACTACCAATTCAGCTAGCTTGGGACGGGGAGCTAGGATGTCCTCCGTGCCTGCTCTTCCTCCAGTGGGCTCCTCATTTACACTAGCTGCAGCAGTCAGTAAAAATTGTTACACAATTGCTAATTCTCAAGCGACTGAAATTTTTTTAACTATCAGTCAATCTAAAATTGCACTCTAGTAAGTCAATCTAAAATTGCACTCTAGTAAGACTAAAATTGCACAGCTTACAAAGGTGCAATTTTAGTATCAAAATTGCTGCTTATCAATCATTAGTTTTATTCGTTGATTTCTATGCTTTGTTGATGCATAAATTTATCGAATACACCTGCTTATATGCTTTTATTTTCCTATGTTTTAAATCATTATGTTTGTTTCAGTCAATCTAAAATTGTATACTGGTAAAACTAAATTTGCACTTATTTAGAATATGCAATTTTAGTATAGTTATAGTGCAATTTTATTAATAATCGACTGGCACTTATTTTATTATCAGGCAACTTGTGCTTAGTCACTTCCAAATTGTTAAGGGGCACAAGATTAGCTCCTCCAATAAGTTAAAAAAAATGCCTAGTAAGATTCTGCGGAGATCGAAGGTAAAATCAAGGAGGAGACAACTAAAAATTTGTGGTAAAATAAATCTTTCCTTTAAATTAAAATGACAGGTAGTAGTTGAAAAGAAAAACAACTTGCTAAAGCATCTTTTTTGTTTTGGATTGGTAAGGAAAGCAAAACATGCTTGGAAATTTAACCGTACGTGTGCTATAGGAGTAGACCAATTATCAAAAATACTTTGGTATATTTCCTTTGTTGCGCTCCATAAACGCAATTAGACTCTAGTGGTCAAAATCGGTATCTCGGATACTTCTAGAAATACTAGCTGTATGTTGAGTTGCATCCTAAGATTAATTAGGACATGTACAACAGTAATTGTCTACAACATTGTGTCATGTCAAAGACAACAGTAAAATCAACTAATGTAATGGTGTAGACAATCATTTCTCTATAGATAGCCCGTTTGTATATATATAATCAATGGCCAAAACTTAGAAAATTCAATGGTTGGGTTTTAGGCTAAACGCCAAGCCGTTTAATGGTGGGTTATATCTGTATCGAATTAATACTCCTAGTTAATTTGCTGTCACACTGCAGGCCAAATCACACTGATTTAGTGTAGCTGCAATGGCCTGCTAGGCAAGTGCCCATGCCATGCGTGGTGCCAATTGTTTTCTGAATTCTACAACACAAACAATTGCCTCCGAAAATGGCCACCACTAAAATCCACTGAGTCGGCCACTCCCATGAGAGCAACTTCCACCTCACAAGTCACAAGCTGGAATGTTCCAAAACTCTAGTCAAGTCTCCCCTATTCCTTGGGAGCATTTCCAACTATTTGCAATGGCAATATAAACATTTTTAAACAAAAGCATTTGCAATATATACTCACATACCTCAAGAAATCAATCAAACAATCTCTCTCTCGTGGCAATGCATTCCATTGTAGCTGTCCTAGTTTGCCTCTTCTTGTCACTTCACCAAAGCGCATGCTCTGCTGCTGATGCTGATGCAGGCAGCTTCACCTCCTGCCTTGTCTCCCATGGCGTCACCAACTTCTCCCTGCCAACCTCTCCAGACTACGCCGCCGTTCTCAACTCGTCCATCAGGAACCTCCGGTTCACGCTCCCCGGCGTCGCCAGGCCGGCCGCGGTCGTCCTCCCCGGGACGAGGGGCAGTCTCTGGCGATCCGTGCTGTGCGCGCGCGACAGCTCGCTGGCCATCCGCGTGCGCAGCGGCGGCCACAGCTACGAGGGGCTGTCGTACACCACGGAGAACCACGTCCCCTTCGTGGTGATCGACCTCGCAAACCTCAACCGCGTCCGGGTCGACTCGGCGTCGGCCACGGCCTGGGCCGAGTCCGGCGCCACTCTCGGCGAGCTGTACTATGCCGTGGGGCGGTCGAGCCGGACCCTGGCGTTCTCCGCTGGGTCGTGCTCGACGATCGGCCTAGGGGGCATCATCTCCGGCGGCGGCTTCGGGTTGTTGTCGCGGAAGTTCGCGCTCGCCGCCGACAACGTGCTGGACGCGGTCCTCGTCGATCCGGCCGGCAATATCCTTGACCGGAGCTCCATGGGCGACGACGTCTTCTGGGCGATCCGCGGCGGCGGGGGCGGGAGCTGGGGGGTGGTGTACGCCTGGAAGCTCCGGCTTGTCCCGGTTCCTCCCAACATCACCGTCTTCTCCGTCGGCCGAACCGGCCCGGCTGAGCTTGTCGCCGGGCTGGTCCACCGGTGGCAATACGTCGCGCCGGATCTGCCCGACGAGTTCTATCTCTCCGTGTACTTTCCCGCCGGATCATCGGATGGCAATGTCTCCGTCTCGTTCGAAGGCCAGGTTCTTGGATCAAAGCAACACGCCTTGTCAGTGCTGAGCCGGAGCTTCCCCGAGCTGGGCGTCGCCGAGCTTGACCTGTCGGAGACGAGCTGGGTCGAGTCGGCGGCCATGTCCGCCGGCCTCGATAAGGTCGCCGACCTGCCCAACCGCCGGCTCGGAGGGAGACTCTACTCCAAGAGCAAGTCCGACTACGTGAAGTCGCCGATCTCGCGGCCGGACATGGCCGAGGTCGTCCGGTACCTAGCGTCCGGGCCGCAGGAGGGGGCCTTGATACTGGACCCCTACGGCGGCGCCATGGCCCGCTTTGGCGCCGGCGAGACGCCGTTCCCGCACCGCGCCGGGAACCTGTACAGTATCCAGTACGGCGTGTACTGGGGCGGCACGGAGCAGGCCCGCGCGGGGGAGTACATCGCGTGGCTGCGGTCGCTCCACGAGTACATGGCCCGCCACGTGTCGAAGGATCCCCGGGCGGCGTACGTGAACTACGTGGACCTCGACCTGGGCGTCAACTGCTGGACGCGCGCCGCCGGCGGGTCGTCGGCGGTGGCGGTGGCGCGCGCGAGGTCATCGTGGGGGCGGGCGTACTTCGGGGAGAACTTCGAGCGGCTGGTCAGGGCCAAGACGCTGGTCGACCCGGGGAATGTGTTCAACCACGCGCAGAGCATCCCTCCTCTGCATTACTGAGCTGGAGATCGATGATGCTCGCGCCATGGCAGAACGGCAGCTTCGTTAACGAAACAAAGATGACGCAAATGAACTCGATTTCCAGGAGAAACCATGCTGTTTTCGGTGGCCGGTCAACAATGGGATCTCGCAAACATGCACGAACCACACGCGCGCACTTACACGTTAAGCATTTGACCACTTGGAAGCTTCTGGTCCTGTTGCGACGTGCATTGTTTTTTTTTTCTGTGGCTTTGAATGCTAAGATGGCCTGACATGCACGTAGCTTTCAGCGTTCCAGTAGTTCACTCTTCAGGCCTGACATGGATGCAGGTTTTAGAGTATCTCCAGCAGATACTCTAAAATTGGTTTCTATATATTTTCTCTAAATTAATATTCACTCTCTATATTTTTATTATCTCTAACAGAATCTCTATCTAAAGAAACCAGTGAGATTGACATAGAGAGCTCTAAATTTAGAGGTTAGGAGAGAGAAACTCAAGATTTAGATGCTGAGATAAAACTCTGCTGGAAGACAAGAGACTCTAAATATATAGAATATTTTATTTTACAGACTGCTGAAAATGCTCTTAACCATAGCATCACAAGTGAACCAGTGATGCACTGCTCAATTAGGAAAGGCGACTATGAACACCTTACACTGCTCTCGATCCATATTAGATCATCCACGTCAGCTACTCTATCCTCCCACTCTATAACACTATTTACTACTTCCTCTATTCAACACTCTAAAATTCCTTCACATTTTACACTACACTCTAAAAGATTCGTTCCCTGCATCAACTACTCTGTCCTAAGTTATAGTATTATAGAGTATCTGTTACGGATGCTCTTACGTGGGTTCACGTAATGCTACGACAGACTATAGATACAGAAAAGCATTAAAAAATTTGTTTCTGAGTGATTTTTTCTTTTTTTTTTCTTTTTTGACAGAGAGAAGAGCCTAGTAGCCAAAAGAAACGAGCACCGCGTGCATGGCATATTGACATGACGCTTATCTGCAAGATTGCCTGACTGGGATTCAAGCTTCGTGCTATTGGGCTTAACGGACCGGAGCCCAAATAGCATCCTCTGGATAGAAAATCTGTATTGGGCCTTGAGAAAAAAAAAATTGCATTTTGTAGTTTAGGTGCTATACTCACAGCGCAGTCTCTAAGAGCGTGTTTGGTTGGGTGCATCCAGCCTAGCCTGGCCCATGGGATGCAGGCTCTTGTTGTTTGGTTGCTGAATTCACTTTGAGTGACCAGTGAGGTGGTGCAAAAACACTCAGAGGCATGAGCAGTGAGGAGGAACGTGGAATTTGGCCGTATGAGCTCATGCAGCCTCATGTTCTCCACCGGAGGCCCACTGTCAGTCTCCCTGCGCTGCGACTGTACATGGGAGACAAGTTTTTCTCTTTTATTTTTTATCTAATATCTTTTGATTAACATATCCTATTACCGAACCGATTTCAAAAATGGATTCCTAACATTTTTTTGAACAAAACTAGACCACACTTGCTATATAAATATCTAATATTTAAAATACAAATTTTTTGCTCCTAAACATCAACCAAACACCATCTCAATGCCTGCATGCACTGAGCCTGTTTGCCCTCAGCCAGGCTGAACTTGGCCAGGCTGAGCTCGTCACTCAACCAAACACACCATAAGGACATGTGCAGTGCTAGTCCCTGGCCTAGGGTGGAGCTGACTCTATTTTATCTCCATACAATACTGGTCCTATGTTGACCCTATTTTATATCTCTTTATATTTTATTTTCAGCCCCATTTTTTTATTCATAGCCCCACTCCTTCAGTTATGTGGCCAGAAATATGGCTACCAATAAACATGTCCTAAGGTTGCATCTAAACACTCTTCTGCTTCTAAGCTACAGGTTGCCAGCCTCTAAGCATTTTTTTTGTTTGTATGGCTAAGTCATACTTGATGTTAATTTGTATTTATTTTTATCACACTTGTGGGCTCCACACTATGGAAAGCTACATAAAGCCATAGAGACAAGCCACAGGTCTCGGCTTAGAGACAATTTTACCTCTAAGCATTGTGGATACTCTTAGCAGTTTAGATATTAAATATTTCAATATTTTTATTCCTTCTATATAGACAGGCAGAGCTATGTCGAGGCCAAGGTAGGTCTTGCCCTTCCAAAATAGTTTTCCTTGATGATGTATTATTAGTTGCTACTTATAGTACACTAATAAAATAAAAAGCTGGCCACTTGCCCCTTCTAAGTAAGATTTCAAGCACAATTTGTTTGTTTTATTGGCTAATTTGATATGTTTGGTGTGAATTTAATGGTTAGGCTTGAAAATAGCTATATATTAACAAATTTGCTATCTATCTTTTTTTCAAGTTTTGGTACTTTTTGACTTACCAGTTCGTCACCACAGTCTCCCTCCTCTCCTGCCGCCGCAGTACGATGTACCAACATGTTAGTGTTCAGGGTTCAACCCTTCCTTTGTGGGTTGGAGGAATGCAGGGGTGACGTCGTCGCCTCGTCCGCGGGGTCGATGGAGGACGGTGGGTGGAGCCGTATGACAGATCAACAATGAGGCCGAGGGTCATTAGAAGATGACGGGTGGTGGCCTACCAGAGACGAGGAAGGTGAGTAGGGCGGGGAACCTTGCCGGAGAGGAAGAAGCCGAGGAGGAGCAATGGAGGAAGAGGAGGGGGCACGGGGAAGAAGTTGGCGACGGTTGGTGGAAGTGGTTGGGGGGGGTGGGGTGGGGAATTGGATGTTAGGGTTAGTGGGAGGCGATTATAAGAGGAAGGATGGGGAATAAATCCAGTCCGTTAAATCAAAACCCAACCGCTATAAAAATCGTCTGAGATTTAGGGAGTTTTCATAGGACTCGGAGAGGTGGTCCATCATTCCCATAAATTATTGTTCAATTGCATGTTCTCTCGCGTTGATGTCCACTAATTTTGGGCGCAAGCTCTGCCGCCACAAATTAACCACACGCCGCCTCCCACGTAAAATTCGCCTCGTGTACGTCCTTGTCCAGTTGTCCAACACGTCAACCCGTTCGTGCACGTACGACATCAATAATTTCCACTCGCATGCAGCGCAGGACGGCAGTGGTATGCTGCATACATGCTCCATCATTCGTCCAGGCAAAGCAGCGAGTGAGTGCCACAGAGGAAAAGCTAGCTTGTGGAACAAGCTTGCTTAGGGCTTGTCCGTTTTTACATGTCCTTTTCCTTCTCCTAGCTTTCTATCATCGCTGCCTTTCAATGGTTTGTTTCGTCGCTTTGCTTTTCAGGATCGATCACGTGAGGCTAGGATATGCAGGAAGGGAAGCCGATGGTCGATCCGATCGATCATGGGGTGCACAACGAAACTTGGGGGAAAAAAAAGCGAGTGTCGATCATGACCGGCAAGCAGAGAAAGAGAGACCAGTAGCACTTGGACAGCAAGGTGGTATACGTTGGAGAGAGAGAGAGATTTCGGTTGGGTGTTTGAGAGAGAGAGACTTTGGTGGGGTGTTTGATTGATTCGATCTGAACGTCTGTTCTCAGGGGTGGACCCACAAGTGGGTCAGGGGGCTCTAACCTCACCTACTGTGTAAATGACAGTAGAGCCTCCCCTAGACCCACCTAATATTATTTTAGAAAATAAAGAGGAGAAGGAGGGGCTAATGGATCTTTTTTCGTCATTGGGCTGCAATGGAAGATAGAGGCCCAGAAAATCTATTGTGGGCTGTCAGCTGTGGCCACTCAGCGGCTCAGCCCATCTTCGGGCTTCCTCCCTCCTGGGCCCTGGCCTGCTCTCCCTCTCCCGATGCTGCTTTTCGGTCTGGTCTCCCACTTGGGCCACTCCCAACACCAACACTAGCAAGATTGCAACACACACGACGCCGCACGCGGCACGGTCGGCAAACCGCAAACCCTAGGCGGCGGCGGCGGCAGGCGACCGCCAAAGCGGCAAAGCCTGAGCGGCACGCGGCGTGGCGTGGTACCGCCGTCTGGCTTGGCGCGGCGACTTCCGTCTGGGGGTGGCGCGGCGAGGCCGGAGGGCGAGGCGGCGAGGCCGCGAGCCCGCGAGGCCGAGCGGGCAGCCGACCGGCGATCATGGCCACCAGCATGGCTAGGCACACCACCGACCACCAGTATGGTAGCGGCGGGCCGGTGATGGCAAGACCGCGCTTGCGCCGAGGGCAATGACGGCCGCCGGCCGACCAGCAGCAAGCGAGCAGCGGTCACCGCCTCACCGGTCAGGTTATTCAGCAATCAGCAGTGATTTGTCATATTTGACATTTAGTCATTACTTATTTTCATTTCTCTGTCCAATTATTCAGCAATCAGCAGTGAACAATTCATTCAAATTTCAAGTTCAATTGTTCAAACATGTCGAAAAGAACATTGTTGACTTATTATGCGGGTTCAAGCAATGCTAATACCAGTAGTACTACCCCTACTCCACCTGTTGATGAGAACACAAGTCAACCAAAAAAGCCTAGGGCGGAGTTTAGTCACTCGGATATAATTAGTGATCCAGGGATTCGTAAACCAATTGAAGATTATCCATATGAAATTAGAGATCAAGTAAAGAGGGCATATGTTTTGAATGGTCCAACTCAACCTTTGAATCATACATTTACTCGTAAATGGCAAAGTGGTCAATGGAGATCGTTTCAAAAACTTGGTTTCATGAGTTTGATTGGTGGAGTATAGTGTTTCAAAGGATGCAACTTATTGCTTGTATTGTTATATTTTCTTTGGTAGGAAAGCCAAAAAAGTGAAATTCATTGTCTTTGCAAAGGAAGGTTATACCAATTGGAAGAAAGCTATGGAAGGTTTTCATCGTCATAGCAATTGCATGACTCATAAAAATGCAAGGCTAAAGTGCGAAGATTTTATGAACCAAAGAACTAGTGTGTCCCAAAAAATTAGAGATACTAGCAAGGAGGAAGAAATTCGATACAAGGTCCGGTTGACAGCTTCTTTAGATGTTACAAGATTTATCATTGAGCAAGATCTTATTTTTCGTGGACATGATGAGTCTTCCACTTCTCTCAACAAGGGTACTTTTAGAGAGATGGTTGACTGGTACAAAGAAAAGAGAAAGAAGGTGAAGAATGCATTTGAGAAAGGCTCTAAAAATTGTCAAATGTTATCTCATCGAATTCAGAAGGATCTTAAAAAAGCTTGTGCAGAAAAAGTCACGGCAGTGATTATGGATGAGATTGGAGACCGTAATTTCTCTGTGCTTATTGATGAGTCCCGAGATGTATCAATAAAGGAGCAAATGGCTGTGATTTTGAGGTTACTACTTAGTAGTTTACTAGTTTGATTATGTAACTTTGATTCTATTTAGGACTAATTTAATTATAATGTATATGGATTGTGTTGTGTAGGTTTGTGAATGATGAAGGAAAGGTCATGGAGAGGTTTCTTGGACTTAAGCATGTTGAAAGAACTACAACAGCGCATTAAAAGAAGCTTTGGTCGGTATGCTTTCTAGTCATAACTTAACCATATCTAGACTTCGTGGACAGGGTTATGATGGAGCTTCCAATATGAGAGGTGAATTTAATGGTGTGCAGAAATTGATTCGGGACGAAAATCTTTATGCTTTTTATGTGCACTGCTTTGCCCATCAATTGCAGTTAGTAGTGGGTCATTGTTTCAACTTCTACTCCAGCGATTGCAGATTTCTTTAACTATGTTCCTTTAATAGTTAACACTGTTGGTGCATCTTGTATGAGAAAAGATGCTTTGCTTAAAAAACATCATGATGTGTTGTTAGAGAAGGTAGATAATGGTGAGATTACCAGTGGAAGAGGTTTGAATCAGAAAAGTAGCCTAGCTAGGCCTGGAGATACTAGATGGGGCTCACATTTTAAAACTTTGCTTCGCATTTTCGTAATGTGGAAAGCTATCCTAGAAGTGCTTGAGATTGTAAAGGAAGATTCCGTTAAACCGTCATGTAATGGTGGGGCTTTTGGTTTAATTGGTAAAATGGAAAGCTATGATTTTGTATTCATCATGCATTTGATGATAGACTTATTAAGCATTACAGATGACTTGTCACGTGCTTTGCAAAGGAAAGATCAAGACATCGTTGAAGCAATGAATTTGATCATGGATGTAAAAGATCGTCTACAGGATATGAGGGAAAATGGATGTGAGCTATTGATGGAAAGAGTGAAGTCATTCTGTGATAAAAATAAAATTAAAGTGCCAAATATGGATAAAGAAGTAAATGCTAGAGGGACATCTTCACGTAAAAGGCAGAAGGTAACAAATATGCATTTTTACAAAGTTGAGATATTTCTTGCTGCCATATATGCTATTTTGTCAGAGTTGAATCATCGGTTCAGTGAAGTTAGTTCAGAGTTATTAGTCTGCATGGCTTCTCTTAATCCAAAGAACTCATTCTCTAATTTTGATGTGGATAAGCTTGTGAGACTTGCTGAAATTTATGCTGAAGATTTCATGGTTGGTGATATTATGTTGTTAAGGTCTCAACTTCAAAGCTTCATTAGTAATGTTAGGAGAAGTAAAGATTTTCTTGGATGTAAGGATCTTCCAAAAGTTGCTGAAATAATGGTTAAGACCAAAAAGAATAGATCCTACCTATTGGTTTATCGGCTCATTGAGCTAACATTGATACTACCGGTGGCAACAGCTTCAGTTGAGAGAGTCTTTTCAGCTATGACTCTTATAAAAACAGATTTGCGTAGTAAAATGGGAGATGAATGGCTTAATGACTTGATGATATGCTACACTGAGAAGGAGATATTTAGAAGCATTAGTAATGATAAAATCATGGGACGGTTTGAAAAGATGAAAGAACGTCGTATGTTACTTCCTCAAAAGAACCTAGTGGTATGCTACATTCTCTTGTAATATTTATATCTATTTTTAGTTATTATTTGTCCCAATGTCCCTTGTCACTAATCTATTGTGTTTTTGTGTATAGATCACTCCTCATGAAGAATAATGGGTATCACAATGTCAAGCATTACGAATTCCTTCGGTATGAAAAAATTCTCTTTTTATTGTCAGCCCCCTATTATTTTTGGCTGCCTCCGCCCCTGTCTGTTCTAGTGATCCTGCATCGATCATTGCTTGTGCTGGAAGATGCAAATGTTGAATTACTTGTCCTCCTAGCTTATTCCTACAGCAGTTACTGGTGAGGGAAGTGTTAATTAAACCACTGGTACCTGCATTTCCTAGCCCCTTCGATTGTGCTTCGAGATCTGTGCACCGGCTCCCTACCTCTCTCCTGCATTTTTCAACATAAACCCTCAATAATTCTCAAACTCTTGACCAAGTTTCCCTTCTCTCTTCCTCTTTCCCTCCGGCTACGGTGGTCTAGCCGCTGCCACTAGAACCCCTCTCCACCCCTGACCACTGCATTGTCGGTGGTCGAGGGTGAGGTGGGGTGGCACATGTTGTATTGTGAAGTTGCTCCCTTGCCTTTGGTGGTCGCATCGCCGCCACCGCAACCCTCCCCCACTCCTGACTCCCCTAAATCCAGTGGTCAAGGGCGCAATGTGGTGGTGCAAGCCCACGCAATATGGCGGCTCTGTGCGGACGACACGATAGTTGAGATGCAGGAGGGTGGCAGCGACGAGCCCGACCATTGGAGCGAAGGGAGGATGAGTAAGGAAGAGAGATAGAGGAGAGGTACTTTGTTATAAGAATTTGAAATAATAGAGGAACGCTTTTGCAAAAATAGCATGAGAGAGGGAATGGCCAATGTACGGATCTGAAAGCACGGTTGAATGGCATGTGAAGTGCTATGAAACGCAGACAGTGGTGGGATATGTGTTCTCTTACCAGTAAACAGGACAGTGGTACAGTTATAGGGGCTATTTGGTTTATAGTTAAGCATTGCCATACATTGCCGTAACTATAGTTAGCTAAATTTGACCAAGTTAGGCAACCTACTTACAAAAAAGTGTGGCTTGCCACAATTTTCCACACTTAGCTAAGTTTTGCATCAAAAAAATTTAGCAAAATTGTCAAACCTAGTCAAAGTTTAGCTAGCAATTTCATGAACTAAGGGTCTGTGTAGTTTGAAGCCATGACTTTCCACGACACAAGTTAGGTAGTCACAACTAGTTAGCCAATTGCTTGTTTTGCTGCCAGAGTTTAGGCATGCCATAAGAACTTAGACTTCTACCCCACCTGTCATAGATCTATTTTCTAGCCAAATTTTACCATAAGTGAACGCCACAAAAAAAACTGTGGCACAACATACTTATGGCATAAATGTGTGGTAAAATATAGTAACGAACCAAGCAAGTCCTAAGCTTAGGTAACTTTAACAAATCATTTGTGGCAAATTATGGCAAGTTTAGAACATCAATTTTTTTGGTCGATAGAATTTTGTGTGGTAGTTGTAATGGTTCATAATCATTTGCTTTCGCCTTTGTACAAATCTGCAAAAGCAAATGTGGTTTCCTCGTTGATAATGTTGTTAAGTGTTACAGGCATATTGCTGATAAATGAGGTTGGTTTTATCCCAGAGATATAAGATATATCTTTACTATTATAAAGAGCCTAGTGGTGATTCATATATATCACATATCACTAAAATTATCAATCATGTCATCCATTTTAACAAACCCATCATATTTGATTCGACCCCTCTTCCTCACGGTGGGTACAACTAGATTATAACATGCATCAGCCTATGCTACCATCTGCAAGGTCACTTGCAACATATTGCCCCGCATAGTGCGTAGAACCAACCGTCCATGGCGAAACCAAAGATATATATCCCTCTCACTCATAGTCTCGATGGTGAAATTTGTATTTCCTCATAGAAAAACGCAGTCGTTTGGCTAGCGTAAAGAAAAGGAATCAATTAGTACTATCATCTATTGCTCTAATGGCTTTGTTTCTTTGGATCAAAAAGTTGTTTCTGATTATAATATGAAAATTTGTAGCATCTTGATAAGAAGCTTCTTAGGATAAAAAATCATTCAAAATTAGTTTTGAGAGCTTTGAGAAAAAACACTAAGCTATCTTATTTGTAAGTCCTAAGGGGTTGTTCTCTTTAACTTATTTTATTGTTTATAAGCTGAACTTTGAGAGCATCTTAAGCTATCTTGGAAAGTCCGGTGCGCTTAATTTGACTTTTCTAAAAGCTTTGGGATGGACATTCGAGATAAAAAAAAGGAACGGACTCCAAAAGTCAAAGCGTTTAACTTTTCAATTCGAAGATAAGTAGATAAGATAAGAAGATAAATTGAAGAAAATAACCTCTAAAATATTAAAAAAATTACTTTAAAATACTAAAACGTTTGGATTGTAAACAATAATAAACAGGGGAGCACCCAAAAAAAGGGTTGCGAAGGGAGAAGAACCAAAGGCGTTGAATCTCTCAAACACCAAATGTGGCTGAGGTTTGTGCCATGTAAGTCGATCTCCTCCTAAGTGAAGTGCAATGCATATTCGCCTAGCCTGGGCGATTCTTTCAACGAGAGTATCATCGATCCGTTGTCAATTAGTCAGACCAACCTCGATAAACTTATTCAAGTGTGCATGATCAGCGAACATGGTAAGTAATTAGTGGAGTTGTTAAAAGTAGAACTATCTAGAGCATTTGCGTATGGTAATAATCATGGTACATCTTCGTGTAGTACGAGTGAAGCTATGATGTTGGTGTCTAGAACATTTGCGCATCGTCCATCTACTCGGTAAAAATCACGAACTAGGATAGATTGATGTAGTGCGCACGCACTAAACATACGGGATTTATTCGGTATAGCGGTTATAAGCGATTTCCAGTAAGATATATTTAGATTTACCATACATGTGTGGTCCAACAGTTAAGTGATCTTTTACCAACCCGTTCCAGCCTAAGACATTTGTACTTTTTAAATAAAAAATTATTGTGGATCTTTGACAAGGGATTGAGACGTCGAAAAATTATTAAAAGTTGGTTTTAGGAGTTTCAAGAAGAAAATATTAAAGATCTTAAAACAGATAGCTGCTGCTATCAAAGTATTAGACTAGTAAAAAACACATGTCCCATTGTAGATCGTAAGAGCATGCACACCAGAAACATTATCCCCACTACTCTAAAATACTATTCACCATAATTTTATCTATCTTCCTAAAACTCCTTCACACTTTACACTATTTTTTAAAAGATTTTTCAGTCCATCAGAAATCCTATTCTCGTTAAATCAGCGCTACAGTATTTATAGGGTTTCTATTACGGATGCTCTAACTGGATTGGTTGCTCCGCCGCCCGTCTGTCAGCGGAGAAGCTAGGGCCAGCAGCTGTTGCCTACACGCCTCGTCGTCCGTTCGCTCTCTTGTGTTTTCTTCTTCTTGATCTCACTTTGTCCATGGAAAAAGCCGAGGTCGGGGGCGCGCCGGTGGCCCAAGGTGTCGGCGCCGTCGCGGATCCGCCACCGCCAGCCGGCCGCTGCTTCCGCCCGCGCGCGCGCGCCACGAAGCCCGGGACCCAGGCGCACTCCGCATTGCCGCACCAATCACCTTGCTGCTTTTTTCTCCGTGTCGATTCCGCCGTCTCGCCAGATTCTTCTTGCTTCCATCTTCGCAAGCTTCCAAGTTCCAACATTTGATCACCGGGGCAATGCTACCAAGTTCCAACATTTTATTTTCTTCCCCCAGCGTTTTGCCACTGTTTTGGACGCGGAAGCTGCTGTAGGTCCACGTGCCAGGAACACAAAGGCAGAGTACCTTCAGACAAGGATGCCATTTCTTTAAACGTGTAATAGACGTGTTTTGGATAGGTAGATCCTAAGAGCATCCACACTAAAAACTCTATCTCTATTTTTTCTCTCTTCTACTCTATTTTCTCTCTCCATTACTCTAAAATTCCTCCACACTTTACACTACACCTTAAAGATTCCTTCCCCCACCAGAAACTCTATCTTTAAAACTCTATTTCTATACTAGTATAGGGTTTCTACTACGGATGCTCTAATGCATATGGTATTTTCTCTTGTTTGATAGTGTTGAAAAGTTATGGTAGATTATAATCCAAAATGTTAAGTATTCTCGAAAAGAGCCTTGGAGAGCTGAAAATATATATAAAAAATAGTTTTATGAGTTTTGAGAAGAACTATTAAAGGCCTTAAAAAATATACAAGTGCAACAATATATGATTTGTAAAAAATAACAAATTTTAAACGGTAGATTTTCGTTTGATGTTAAGTTGTAACGAACAGAGCAGATCAAGAAACGTTACAGCAAGTATCATTAAACACCATTTGAAATGTACAGCATTTTGTATTATTTCTATCAAGAAATGGTCTAGGGCTGGTGCTAATTTACGAACTGTGGGACTGGCCTAGCCAATGTGATCTTTTATGTTTTTATTTTTATACTTTCTTAGATTCTTTTGGCATTTAATAGAGGTTCTGTTGGGTTTAGTCCCATAAGATATTGATTAGTGAGAGCATAATTTAAAGGGGTGAGGCTCCTTCGCGTATCAGACTGGGCTTGGAACCATAGTATTGGTCTAGGGAACCAACTCATGAGTATAGCAAGATAGGTTGAACCATTGCATGCTTTAACAAGTGGTATTGGAGCAAGGTTGGCGATGTAAAAGATCTTTATGGATGCGTGATGATCACGCCTTTACATGGCTTAGGTGAGACTCAGTTTGACGCAAGGTGGAGAATGACCGAAATTGACGAATCAATTGGTGGAGTTGAACACTTAGGGTGTTGACTCAGACTATTCGATGGGCTACGATCATTAAGAATCACCAGACATGGTGATCAGACTAACAACTTGACTGTTAAAGACGATGCAGTGACAACGATTGCTTTGGCTCACAATTAGATGGATGACTAAATGTGGTGCGATCGGATAGATTGAAACGGTGGGAGCACCGCAGTGGTGGGTGATGCGATTGGTGTTGTGCAAGGGCAACATGCAACTTTGAGAGCAATTTTGTGTCGGGATACGGGTGGCTAGGGTATGGCACGTTCAAGCATAGTCAGGTGTGCAAAGGTAGGGGTTTGAGAACAAGCGAGGCTCGTCGAGCGGCTTTCTTTTAGTGACAAAGTAAACAACTCAAGTTTGGGTATAGCGAGGTTCACATAAGACAATTTCAACATAGCGAAGGTCATATTCATAAAGGTGGGGTTTATTAGAGTTTATATCAAATATGTGTGCGATCATGTTAGGACTCTTAAGTTGTACTTTGCTCAGGCTTTGCAATCTGCGTTTTTCAACCTCAGCTCCATCCACCGTTGTTTCAGTCTGTTTTGAGTCGTCCCCTCCTTATCACCTTCTCCTCTTTGTTAGTACATTCCCACAAATACGTTAGTGGGTTTGAGAAGTGGCTTTAATCTAAGTGTATAATTCAGTTCTACAATGATCTTTTACGTGCAGAAACCCAAAACAGCAAGACAATTCAAATAGGAGCACAACTTTTGCCCAAGGAGTTCCCATCTTATCTCTACCATTGGCCGTGCGCCGAGATTCATGCTCAAGCCGCTGCAAGGGGCACGGGCTCTTGGCTCAGCTCGGCGCGGCTGCGACTAGGCCGTTGTGGCCGCTGGTGGCAGGTGTCGCGGGTAGAACTGGCTCAGCCGGGTGGAGAAGAGAGGAGGGGAGGAAGAAGAAGGACCTGATTACATCTGTTTCGAAATTTAGGGAGGTAGTTGCAAAAGATCATATGAGAGGTTGGGGCTGTGCATAGATCTCAGCATACGACTATAAGACAGAGAACTCCTTAGCTGAGCATAGATGGATCTTTCGAATAGGCCAAGGAAAGGGGTTTACATATTTTTATACATCACATACTTTGGATGTCACGGCTTTTGTGGTGCTAATAATTGGGTCAAAAAGAAAGACTACATGAAAAAAAACGAGATAAAAAGTCGTAAAGCTGGGAGCCCACTAATGCTATGTCAGGATCAAAGCACCCAAATCCCAATCTTCGCTAGTACCATCAGTACTGGTATCTACCAAAGCATATATGCTCTCTCTGAATCATTGCGATGCGTTTCGTCACCTTGATCTTTCACAAGTTTGGACCAAATTTAGTGACGCCTTTTTAAAGGCAAACCCAAGAAGAGGCTTTTCCTCGTTCATTTGAGATGTCAAGTAGAGACCTCGTTTCTGATCCCAAGTGATTACAATTAGTCGTAGTGGTGGTGGCTCGAGGTATCAGAGAACAGACAGACCACATGCTGTCGGTGTGATGATTCCGATAGAGACTTTAAACCATCTCCAACCATTTTCCCTTCATTTCATTCTCTTCCTATTCCCTTCCCAATCCACTTTTTCTTTATTTCTCACCATCTCCAACAGCATCCCTTTGAAGGGAATGTACAGGGAAAGAAGAGATAATCCCTTCCTAGAGAGATTGGAGAGAGAAATCCTTTTGTGAAGGAATTGCTGAAGGAAATCCGTTGGAGCACTGAAAGGAATGAGAATCCCTTCGTGAAGGGAACGGGAGCCGCGACGGGAGACGGTTGGAGTTGGTCTTAGAGCATCTCTAGCAGCCACGTCAAATTTCTACTCTATAATACTATTCTCTACGCACTCTATTCATTCTCTAAAATTCCTTCATACTTTACACTGTATTCTAAAATATTTCTTCCCTCTATCAGTTATTTTATCTCTAAAAAATCAGATGAATCGTGTTATAAAGTGTTTGCTAAAGATGCTCTTGCACTACACAAGAAAAAAATCAGGATGTTCCGTAGGCGGCGTTCCAATTCGGCGGCACCAGAACTAGGGTAACAAAAGAAATCCGCGCAAAAAAAATTTAGACAGAAAAAATTACTATTTTACTATGTTAATAGGAAGGTAATGGTCTAATAACCGGCAGTGCCACGGCTACGGCTACTAAGATGACTGTTTGAGTGACCGTTGTCTAGTGGCATGTAAGAAGAGAAGAACATTAGAGCATGTTTTGCACAATTTTTTAAAAGTATTTAATTATCTTTTTAAACTCTTTGATTTTTTAAAAAATCTCAAAGTCGCGAGATAAACATTTTCAAATCGAGCTTCGGGTTTTCAAAGCAATTAAACGGTAAGAGTCTAATTTCAATAGATAATAAGATGATTTTAGTGCCACAGAGAACTCGGACTCAAGATAAACATTCTGAAATCCAGTTTCGGGTTTCAAAACCACTGTCCAAGACGGTAAAAGTCTAATTATAAAAGATAATCAGATGATTTCAGTGTCGTAGAATTATGACCCATATGTGCTGATTTTAGACGTATTTTACAAACATATCTTGTGTGCTTGCCATTTGCTGCTTGGCCACTTTCACGTTGAGAGAACACTTGAAAAAAAAAGTCTAGAACTGTGTGAGCTCAACGGACTCCCTGTTCTGTTCCTCACCTGAAATCCAAATGAAATGGACCAAAATCACCTATCTAGCATACTCCCTAATTTCTTTCCATCTGACACCCAAACCTGGAGAGAGAAACCTCAAAATTGAGGAGTCCCTGTATACTCCCATTCTTCACCTTGCTCAATGGTCCTCCGTTCATGCGCCACGAGGAAGATGACAATAGGCAAGCAGCCACCACCGTCGTAAGCCTACTCATCGGGTTGTCATCATTGGTGTTGGTCCCTCTTGCCATCGTAATCGCCTAACCCCCACTGCCCATGCTAGCCCTCACACTTGTCCAGCCGTCGTCGCCGCCTAGTCGTGAAGGAGGACAACGAGGTCAAAGGCGGCGCAGCCTCTAGATCTGGAGGAGGCGCAGGGCCGGAAGAGGGAGGAAGGAGAGGCGTGCGGCGTGCTCAGGAAAAAGAGAGAGGAGAGGCAACGCGCTCGGGAAAAGGAGGGAGGAGAGACGACACGGTCAGGAGAGTGAGGGAGAAGAAGCTACTCAGGAACGAGGTGAAGGAGCGGAGGGAAGAAGGGGATCGAGTTTCGGGTGGCCTAGGTAGAAAAGGGGGAAGAAAAAGAAAGAAAAGAAAAGAAAAAAAAGAAAAGGCATGAAAGCAAATTTTAGAAAAACTAGGAATGTGTAATAAATAATATTATAGCTAAGAACAAAGAAATAGGCTTACGAATATATGGCGGATGATACGATAATTAGGATTTAAGAATAAAATATAGGAGAGAATATATGAAGTAGGATATACGGATTGCTATTGTAGATGGTTTTGATATAGGGAGTAAAATAGTAATAGAGATTGATATAATAATAATGGATATAAGGAGTGAAAGACGAGTATATTGGTCTCGTGCTGTACTTTTTTGAATGAACCGAGCAAGCAACCAGGCCGAACAGTTGGTTGGTCAGTGCAGCTGTTGCTGTTTAGCAAGATCGGGCAGCGCTGGCCAGGAGACGTTTCAAGCTAGCGTGGCTGCTCCTAACATCGGCGCGTGCGACGTTGTCAAAGCTCCTCTAGAAGCAGTGTGACATATGCGTGGTTCGAGTAGCTGCAAACCTGCAAAATCCGTAACTCACTGATTCAAAGCAAGCGGATGTGTAGGAAAACCTCTCCACGAAATCACGAATGACACCGTGCGCATGGAGAAATCGGTGGCATCGTTCGTCTTTTCTCTGCCTGTCCTCGGAAGTAGGGTTTAAGTTTTCATTTAGTCAGACCCTGAATCTTGCTCCCTAGCGAGATTCAAAGATTCGAAGTTTCGAGCGAAATCCTGTAGATTCGGTGAAAATTCGAAAACAAGGTTTTAAAATCATCGGTAGGCATGTTTAATTTGAAAATAAAATTTCGCTACGGTTTGCTGAAAAATCAAAGGAAAAATTTGAAAACCGACAAGTTCTATGCTCTTCGAAATTCCAAGCAAAATCTTTGAAATTCCTTTCTTTTTTCCAATTTACATTGAATTTGGTGTGGTTCAGTGTTTAGAGATACTAATTTTGGTCTAGACCAAAACATCGAAATCCCATAATTTTGACCCAATTTCCGCAAGATGGCAAACCTAGTTTAGAAAAATGAAATCCCAATTGAGAGTTCATAGTTTGCACCACATGATAACCAATCTCAACACATTGCCGTCGTTTTCATGACGAAAACAGTGGATTTAACCGTTGTAGCGTGATACATCATGGCCACTTGCCTCGACCACAAAAGTCTCTTGAGACAAATGAGCACAATGTGGTCACACACACACACTGCTTTGCACAGCATATTCCATTTGTCTATCAAGGAACTAACCAGATATCTCACCTAAAAACACATCCTTTTATTTTAGCTTCATATACACATAACACGGGTACTTTTCATACAGAGATGATCAAAATATAAAGATATAGAGAACGAATAATAATTTAGAAAAAAGAATACATAAAGTCTGTTTTTAGAAAATCTGCTACGATTGCCCTAAAAACAGTCCAATTTTCAGATAATTTGCATCTGTTTTTTTTTTTTACCACTCATTGCAGTGGCAGAAACAGATAGCTAGCTATTCCACATTGCCAGAGCCTACTGGTTAAGCTGAACTGCGGGGCTAGAGGCAGGGGCAATGGCAGAAGCGTAATATTGCGGGAACGCGGAGGCCCATCCCGTACGCGGTGGGTTTATATGCAAAAGAAATTCCGGGGACGCGGTAAAGCCACTCGCTTTCTTCCCCATCACGTCTCCTCCTCCTCCATCAAAATCCCCAAATCCAAACCAAACCCTAGCCAGAATCCCCCTCCCCCCTTCCACTCCGCGCCGTTTCCTTGGCCGCTAAGTATATCCCCCTCCGCTCCTGAATCCCCGGCCGGATCGAGCCCTCCCGCTCGCGCTCGGCGTTGGATGAGAGGCTGGAGGCGGAGATGACGGTCATGGAGCTCAAGGCGCTGCCGCTCGGCTTCCGCTTCCACCCCACCGACGAGGAGCTCGTCCGGCACTACCTCAAGGGGAAGATCACCGGCCAGATCCAGTCCGAGGTCGAGGTCATCCCGGAGATCGACGTCTGCAAGTGCGAGCCATGGGACCTCCCCGGTACTGCAGCCTGCCGCTAGGATCGCCTCTTCATTTCATCCTTTTTCTATAATGTTTTCTCCTCTTCTGTTTGGGGTCTTGGTTGGTCGCGTTCTCTGTGACGAAATTTGGTTTTTTCACTAGTTTTGGGGTTTATTTCGCTCTCCTAGGTCCTGATCATTTTGATTTTGTTTCAAATTATTTTGATTTTGTGCCTAATTTGGGGTTTCTGAGCTGGTTTTGGGTTTCCCCATTTTGGCAAGTCTGCAACAGTAGCTCAGTGCTCATCCTTGGGGTTTCCGTGTGGGATTCTGATGCCCTGTGTACCGATAATTTGGTATTTTGGTGCAGATTACCGCCTGCTTCTCGCGGTTGCATCTTGCTGATGGGAAATTTCTAATTTTTTTAAAGAGGTCTTTCCTTTCTCCAGGTTCTAATTTGATGCGATTCCCTCGAACTCTGCTGAATCGTCTACCTACCATACCCTCTTTCCAAGATGCGATTTTGTGCGATTCGGTTCAAATCCTTGGCCGTGTTACTAGTTTTATTAATAATCCATATGATTCCGTGTTTCTGATGCGGGTAGGTGGTGCTTTGCAGATAAGTCTCTGATCCGCTCCGATGACCTGGAGTGGTTCTTCTTCGCACCCAAGGACCGGAAGTACCCGAATGGAAGCAGGACGAACCGGGCAACAGAGGCTGGGTACTGGAAGGCAACCGGGAAGGACAGGGTGATCAGGTCCAAGGGCGAGAAGAAGAAGCAGCACACAATCGGCATGAAGAAGACCCTTGTTTTCCATCGTGGGCGTGCCCCGAAGGGCGAGCGCACTGGGTGGATCATGCATGAGTACCGCACCACAGAGCCCGAGTTTGAGTCGGGTGAGCAGGTATGCAGTCACCTGGTTTTGCATAATCCTTTCTTTGTACAGTTTGTGACTATCAAGTCTTGTAGTGGCAATGTTGGTAGATACGCATGCTGTTCAGATTCTGGTGCAGAGTTTTTCATAAATATAAACCACCTTCTGTTCACTGAAGAGTGTCTTTCAAGTTTCAAAAGACAATCAGTGTTAAAATGAACTGAACTGATGATCAACACACAGAGTATAACCTCTTGCCTTGCAGTTCTGTATGGTATACACACATAATGAATGAACAGATATATTCTTGCTGGATTGGAAATTGTAAACCTAACACATGATGCGTATGTTATGGTATCTCTGTATTTTCAGGGTGGTTATGTTCTTTATCGCCTGTTCAAGAAACAGGAGGAGAAAAGTGAGCGCCCCTGCCCAGAGGAGGTTGATAGAAGTGGATACTCTCCTACGCCATCTCGTTCCACTCCTGACAACATGGAGGCAAATGAGGAAGCAAACACACCATTAAATAAGGAGTCGCCTGAATCTGCTCTGCATGAAACTCCAATTGATTTGCCTGGTCCAATCGAAACTCAAGCTGCACCGATTACAAGGTGGCTTGCAGACAGAACAGATAACTTGGCCACAAACGAAACAAACATTTCCCACATGCCTCTTCATGGGCCTGTTGATGGAGGTGCTAAGGTCAGTACAAATGTATAAAGAGCATGTAAACCTCCGTTAGTATCTGCATTTCACTCTATTTTTCTAGCATGTTATATACTAATCTCTGTATTCATTCTAATGATTTATTTTCTTCATATAATATCTAGCAGGCCTGTCCTTCAGTTGGCTCTTTGCCTCAGCTAGTTGATTCGCAGAAGAAAAATGTCTATGCTGATGAATTTGCAACTATTGCCCCCCCTATGCTACCAAATGAAGATCTTTTTAGTGGTGTCCTCCAACAGCCAATTGGTGATTTTGATGGGAATATGAAACCTCATGATCTGGAAGATTTCTTGAATCAGACACTTACTGATCCAGATGATCATTCGTCTACAGCATCAAAAGTTCAGTATGATTCAGACACTGGAATTTTGCCCACTGAGTTTGAGAACCATGGAATTATGCTGGTAATGTTTTCTGTAACCTTTATTGGCATCTTTTGTGTAGGCCATAATTATTGTTGACATTCTTATGTTTGCTACCTTTCCAGGGACAGTCCTTAGATGATCCAAATTGGTTTGAGAATTTTAATTTCATGCCAGATGATGTAAATCCACAACTGAGTGCATTATATGAGAATACACCATTGCTTCCTTATGACAGCACCGATCAAGATGTTCTTTCGATGGACTCTGGCGCTGAGTCCTTGCAAGACCTTTTCAATATCATGGAGGATTCAAGCGCAAAGAGGGATGGATGGAGCAATGATCCTGCTTTCCAGGGAACTGGAATTGCTATCATACCTCGGCAGTCACAGTCCACTATGCATCCAAACTATTTATTTTCTCAACAGGGCGATGCAGCAAGGAGGATCAGGCTACAGGAATCATTATCTGCCAATATTGAATTCAGAGAGATCATGACTAGAGATGACATTGAAGATGAAGAATCAGGTGTTGTAACTTCGAAGTATTCAAATGAAGCTTCCGAGGAATCTACTGCAGAAAAGGATGTGCCTTCTGATGGACATGATGCTGAATCAACAGGGATTACTATAAGAAGTAGACCCCCTGCTCTAAGTTCAAACCCAGATATTTCATTTTGTCAGCAGGGGGCTGCAGTGCGAAGGCTGCGGCTACAGTCAGACCTTAGTGCAGGACCATGTCCTAGTGTTGATGGTTCATCAAGTTGCATCATAGATGAAAATAGAAGTCAGCCCGAAGCGGGGAAAGCTGAGGTGAGGAATTTGGCTTGTTGTCCTAAAAATTAAATCTGCAATTGTGTTTTGCATGAATACGTTAAGTGTTAGAAATTCCACAGCTAGCTTTGTTATAAACTTGTGCGTCAAGTGTGACAAGCGACTTTGTTATGAACTGTTTTGGATCCTGGTTGATCTATTTTAACAAATTAGGACTAATGGCTGATAAGTGATAATGTACTGCATTTTGAAGAAGTTTCTTTGCATCAGGAATGCTAATTTCTCTTTTGTGCTTGCCTGCCAGGTTGAAGGGCACACAGACACAAACTTTCCTGAAAGCGTCGATATTCCTGGGAACAGCAATGATTATGAGATTAAGAACTCAACCGAGCATGGTAATCTAGCTTTTGAACAGTCAATACATCTTGTATTTTTTTTTTGGTCATACTCTACTTCTGCTTCACTAACAGGATTCAATATGTTGTTGACATGCAGATGCTGCAACGGTTGTTCCAAAAGTTAAATCTGTTCCTAGGCTGCGGAAGACAGCAGAGGAAAGCGACAAGGAGAACAAGCAGGAGGGTAGCCTCAATTCACATGTGAGAGCACCAAGGAAGAAGGGAGGCTTTCTGGCTTATGTCGTCTGGCTTGTTATCTCAGTGGCTGTGCTCTTGCTTATCTGTGTTGGGATTTATGGATGGGTATGATAGCTCCCTCGTTGGAATTTGAGGTGCTATGCTTTGCCTAGACAGTTTCCAGCATTGACCGGCGGTACTGCGTTTTTATGTACATAATGCGTCTTACACAACGAGTCGTTTAGACGGTAAGACACCCTGAAGTGTTTGTTCCCCTTCCGGTGTGCCGAGGCAGCAGAAAATCCAAAGAGGAAAGAAAAAAAAGAGAGCAAATGAGTAGGGAGAGATCAATGAGAACTGTTGTAGTATTGCAGACGTTTGTGACATTAGGTGACCACGTTTGCGTGTCCTAGTAGTCGAGCAGTTATAAGTTATGCCTAGGGCCGTCGTATCTTCTGCATTTTGTTGTGTTGATGTACTGTAGCAGGATCTGAACCAACTTTAATGTGATGCAGTTCCTTTTGTCAATTATTGTTCTGTATGTTTGTTCCTGGTTGCCAAGTCAGCCCCTGTTGATACCCTGAAAATACATGCATATCAAATGAATCCGGTGTATAGGTAGTCGTGATGAAGATTGTGCACTCTTCATTTGATACAGAAACAGGATGTGGTTGAACTGATTGTCACTGCTGTTGCACGTGGTGATCATCCGATGAATTGAAGCTTTTGATGCACCCGAAGTTTCATGTATGCCTGTGCATCGCGGGCCCGTGCTGTATCTTTTCTGATTTTAGTGCAAAACAACCAGAAGTTTTAACTGAAGCTGCGATGTTTTGGTTTTGAAAGAACATGACACATTTGCACACGTTTCCATGGCGGGAGATTAAAATTTCCCTTTTTCAGAAATCATCTGATTTAACTAATAAGTCAACGAATAGGTAAAAAGTCCTTGACTGCTGTACTGAAGATTGAAAAAGAAAAGAATGCCACCATCAATTCCAAAGAATGACGAATTATCGACTCCGTATCTGCAAAATACGAAAATAGAAAATGACAATCTGATGATCTTGAAGCATGTGTAGGACTTTCGCCACCGTAACAGTTTTTTTTTTTGGGTTTTTTAGAGCATCCATCTAGATTTTATTAAGGCATGCCGGATCCAGTTTCAAATTGTAATTCCAGTTCTTGTAATCTGGATTATATGCCTTCATAAAATCTAGGTGGTTGCTCTAAAAAAAAAAAGGATTACTGGATAAGGGATTATTTAAGTTGTGCCAAAACTATTTCGGACCGTTCTTGTGTCGAATTTCAGTGTAAACGTCACCAACAACTGGGTCGGAGCCTCAAATCATATCAAATGGATGTCCAGCCCATAAAAGCCCACTTCCTATTCTCCATCATTTTGGGCTTCCAATCCGTACTCTTCGCAGACCATGCGTTTTTCTAGCCAGGCAGCAATGACCTATTCAAACATCTACCGCACGGACAAATATAATCCTATATTTTAAACAAAAATTGAAACGGTTTTCAAAATTTCAGATGTGAGCTATCACTGAAATGACCAAATAATAATGTACCAGTAAACCCTAATAATAATAATCAAACAAAGAACATAAAAGATTTTAATTTCTTACTCTATCTTTCTTAAAAAGAAATCAATATTTTGAGACTCCACGAATCCCATCCTTCTCCTTCGCTGGGAAGCATTTGCTTCGCAGGATGGAGAGGCCAAAAGTCACCGGATCGTCCAAAGCCTGGCACCACTCCACCAAGCCACCACCAACCCAACCCACCGGCCTCGCCGCCGGCGATGAGATGATCTCCTCCTCCGCCGCCATTTCGTCCGCCCCGCCGTCCACCCTCTCCCCGCACGCCGCGCCCTTCAGCCTCCCCGCCCGGCCTCCGGGACGCCGCCAGGATGGTAACCTCCCTCCATCCTCACCTCTCTTCTCCTCCCCCATGCTCACCCTCTGCTCGTCGATTTCCACTCAGCTCTTGGCTAGCCCCCATGTTCTTGCGTTGCCCGCTCAATGATTCTGTGAGGCTGCTAGGTTGATTTGGCGCGTTGGCTTCGCGAAAGATTCCACCTTTGTGTGGTTGTGTTCTTGCGTGATAGTGAGTTTCTTCAGTTTGGGGTGGTAGGCCAAGATTTGGTCGATCCTAGTTCAATTATCTAGTACCCATTAATAATCATCATTAAACTTTTGTGTTAATTGTTCTCTACTTGTACATTTAAACTTTTGTGTTAATTGTTCTCTACTTGTACATTTCCTTTTGCGCTCTTTTAGTGGACACTTAAATGACTTTATCCATGACTATCCAATCGCCACGATAATGTAGATGATTATTTGCGCTTTTGGTTTGCAGTCTTTATCCGTACTTCTTGTTTACATAGCATAGGAATTAAAGTGTGTTATGGATGTTTAGGTGATGTTTCTAGGTCGATGGACGAAGGCTTGGTGATGTACGGAGAAGACAAAAGATCAGGGGAAACTCGTTCAGTGTCACCAATAGAATGTGCTGCTATGGAATCACGCAACACAGTTTATGCACCTTCTACACATGGAGTGCACGCTGGTCACACAAGTTCATGGTCTGAATTTTGCATGGATGTCCATCCGTCATCCACTTGTTCTAGTTCTGGGATGGTTTCAGCACCATCGGTAGGGATGACTTCCAATTATAAGCACCAAAAACCCTTGACCTCAGGAAATGGAAGAAAATGTTCCACACTGAAGATTGAACGCCCACCAAATAAAACATCAGAAACTGACAAAAACAGTTGCAGCTTTAGGAGCAAGTTGGTGGTTATAACAGAAAATATTAAGTCCAATAAAGAAACTGTGAAAGATACCTCCTTTCCCAGAAATTTACAGATCAGTAATCCTGATGGTGCCAATGAAAATACACAGGGTCCCACAATCTACAATGAAGAAGCAAATCCTGTCTTCAATGCGAAGCCTCTTCATATTCCAACTAAATGTGCTGGTCCATGTGTTCTCGCGGCTGATGATGTGTTTTCAGATCCATCGGAATGTTCTGTGGATTCACCATGTTGGAGAGGAGCTTCAACTTCTCTTCTGTCTCCATTTGATGTTCCTCAAACATCAGCTCTCCAACCAATTAATCAGGAGCTAGAAATTCTTGATGCAGGACAGAAACAGAGCTCTAGCACTGTTCGACATTATGAAGCTCCGGCTGAGCTTCAAAGTTTGGTCATTAGCAACTGCAAGAATAAGCATGATCAATCCCAAGGCCATGTTAAATTGGGTATGTCAGAGAAATCTGGAGACATAGGTACAAACCAGACAAAAGATTCCCATGGGAAGAAGCTTGAAGGTACAAATCAAATTGCAGCAAAATGCACTGCAGAGCAGAAACAATGTTTGGAGCTGAAAGGTAATTGCATGAAGCAATCTGGTCTAAATTCTGCTGCTCCGGATTTTGTTCCCTCATCAATTGGGAAATCAAAAATTGGAACAGGTCTGTCTAGCTCCATTAAAATATTCTACACAATTGCACCTGGCGCTTGATATTTAAAGTTAGCAATTCCTTCTTATATGCATAAATATAACTACTTGGCATATTGCAGGCCCCTGTTCTTCAAACGGAAGGAATATATCAGGAATTTTCAAGGCGATCCAGATTTTAACAGAGGTGCTTCAGAATAGTTATTCTGATGATGAAATTGAGCTGGAGGAGCATGACTACATCCTCTTCGAATCAGTGATTGGGAATCTTCAGAACTGTCTTCGTAAAACAAGAAAGGTGTGTTGTTTCTGGGATTATTTAGGCATTCTGAAAATGGCAAAATACTTCCAATTGAGCGCATATACGCAGCCTGCAACTTTGCAAAACTAATTTTGACATGAGATGACAAGAGTAAGCTTAACTACTTTGATTCATTCTGCATTTTTGCTTCACTTCCAAGTTTCATTGTCTCCTCCTGTGCTAGATGTTGTTTATAACTTATCTGATGTTCTCTTAGAAGGAAAAACTGTGAAATGACTATTGTTAGTCATTTAGTCCTATTTTGTACGTAGGATACTTGGATTAGCAAAGTGTATGATTTCTGCTGTTCTGAATTTTCTTGTTCTTGCTATCAGAAATGGTAAGCTTTAATAGTAGCTTTGATCCTTGAAAGTTCTCATTTTGTTAACAAGAAAGAAGAATAAACAAGCTAGTAATACTTGCAACATTATTATGTTATGTAAACTAGTGATCCCATGATAATTTCTCTCTATTGTTTCTAGGGTCCTATTAAGGGTGCTTCTGACAAGGCAGGGCTAAAGGCTCCACATTCTCAGACCACAGTTTTAAAATCTGATGTAGGAAAATACAATGGTAGTTACATTGCAGATGGTGGAAACGGCATAATCGTTAATAATTTTGCTGGTTCTAGTCATGTGCTCAATGATTCCAGAAAGAACATCTTGACACGGCCCCAGGTAAACTTTTCAGCTTTTCTACATATTATAAATGTTCACAGGGGTTGTCAAACTGTTTTACATGCAAATGTCAAGAGACGTGCTAAAAGGTCTGGTGATGTGTGCCAAAGAATTCTGCTGCTTGCAATTTGTTTTAGGAGATGTATTGGATATTTTGCTTACCTTTCTTCAACTAAGCTTGCGATAAGATCTCGCAGGACCCAACGGAAACTCACATAGAACTTAGGTAGTTTAATTAGTAGCCTCCTGATACACTTTCTTACAAACTGTTGTTACTGATTGGCCAGCATTCACCCAACAATTTTCCAAAGAAGATACCCTGTGAGGAAGAGCATTCGCAGGTTCTTGTCTATAAGAATCTGTGGGTTGATGCGGAACGTGCAAATTGTGAATTGAAGTACCAACTGAAAGACATCCGTGTGAAAATCAACCTAGAGTCCAGCATGGCTCATGCGGGTGGTCCAAGAAACAATCATTTCCAGGTATCTGATTTAGGTACAGATCCAAGTAATTCGTATGGAGCTGCCTTAGCCAACCCACAGATACTGAGCTTTCCAAAGGATCATCCTACTGAAGAAACATCAGGAGCAAGAAACAGTCAAAATCTCCTCTATGCTGGCGACTGCATTCAGTCAGGAGGCAACAGTGCTCATAGCTGTTCTTCAAGCACCAAAGGCTACGCTACTCTGCCGGCGATTTTGAGTGACCATTTCCCAACAGGCCTGGAAGAAACTGGCATGCATCGTCATGCGCATCCTAGGCTGCAACTAGCTCCAAATAGAGCTCACAAGGATGGAGGGTCTGCTAGCTCATATGTCACCGGCATGGTGGGCGTCCTCCCCGGCAATCCTGAGTACGGCTCGTCGGACTGGGAGCATGTACTGAAGGAAGAAATCGGCTGGAGCTGAAGGCATCTGCCAGCCAGATGGACATGCACATGCTTGTACATATTTGAGGAAGTAGGAATGCAGGGAGCCAGGAATTCTAATTATATTTTTGTTATTAATTAAGACTGATGAAAACGGCTTTGTTTGGCAAAATGATGTATTTCGGCCGGCAGGAAAATAGTAGCCCCGTTATATATCTTGCCTTAGAAACATGGCTGTAGACTTGTAGATCATTAACTTGAATGCCAGCATTGGCCATGCTACTGACTAGTATATTTGCTAGCATTGACTTTTCGTAACCAATTTTTGTAGATCTTACTATTTCTTCAACTAGCTCTTAAAACCATTTTTTCTATAATTTTTTGATCCTTCGGATGTTCTTATCGAGGAGGTACAAATTTTCAGTTTAAACGCAACCGCAACCGCTCAAAAAAACAAAGCCTAAATATGCACACCAACTACCATGGTACTACTAACTAGCATTTATCCCAAGGAGGATATGTAAAGTCTGCACAGTTTAGGGTCCCATCACGCAGTGAAAACGATGTTAATATCTAAATCGAGCCTGTTAAGAAATAGATTAATACGGAGAAATAAGTAATTAGGAAACAATTAAGATTATTCAAAAGGTAGCCATTAGAGATGCCTCTTACAAGCATCTTTTCATGAAAAGGTGTCTCTTTGAGACATCTCTTGGTATACTATATAAAGGGAACTCACTCTATTGTAATTACTGGATCAACTGCAATAAAGATTACATTAAGCACTATTTGTTCTTTTTCTACTCTCTACTTTGTAATGGACCCAATGGGGACTGGCGTGGTGACGATGAAGGCTGGCGTGCCTCCCCATGGTCGGCCTACAGCGGCGGCAGGCATTCTCCCCTCCGGTCGGCTCACCGCGGCGCCCGGCGCTCTCTCCTGTCACTCGGCCACGGTGAGGCCCACGGTGCCCGGCGCTTCTCCGGCCGGCCGACTTGAGGCGATGCCCGCCATGGCAACCGTGGCACCGGTCACGGGCTCCTGCGCCTCCGTCTTTGTGGCTCCCTTTGTCAGACCTAGAGGGGCAGCGGCGGAGGTCGGAGAAGGCCCGATGTGCGGTGCCGCTCGAGCGGAGGCGTCGGCCGGCCCGTCGGCACCCCTCCTAGTCTACTGCTGGCGGCGGCGCATAGGGCTAGGGGTGGGAACCCTAGCCCCCATCGGTGGAGAGCAAGAGGATTAGATGGGCCTTGGCCCATCCCGCCCCCTCCCTATAAAAAAAATAAAAAATTGCATTTAGGCCCTTTAGAAAGAGCAAATTACGAAGGAGTTCAGCCGTATGAAGAAAATGGATAATTTCTAAATGAAAATTTGTGATTTAGTCCTGATAATTTGGGAAATTGCAAAATTTTTCAGTTCAGTATGGCTATATTATATTTCGATGTATTTTCTGCATATTTGCGATTTTATTCCTATATTCCTATACAAATTGTAAATCGCAACTTATATGTATGTATATATGCAGTTCTTTACATCTGGATGTTTTTGGATTCATTTTTTTTTGGCATTCGCATCTTTTAAATGCGTTTTAAATTGCAAATGTGATTGCTTTCTATGGATTGGCTAAAACACAAGGTTATGGAGACTATGACATTGGCTGCGATTGTAGTATCACCCGTTCACCCGTTCTCTAGAACGGAGTTTTGAAAGGATCGGGATGTCGCCTAGAGGGGGGTGAATAGGCAATATAAAAATTTAATCAGAGTTGAGCGAAAAATACTTCACCAAACAATATCGGACAGTCTGACTCAGATAATATCGGACAGTCCGATGTACCTACTTCGGACAGTCCGATGTTGTGAAACACTTAGATTTTGAGTCTGAGCAGTTTCTCCTAAAAACCAAGATGACTTCCTGCAGCAAATATGTGAGGAAATACCAGCAACACAGGAAGAACACACAGATCTAGATCAAAAGGTTCACAATAAAGTAGATCTAGAAGAAAGGCATAAAAGAGAAAGGAGACAAAGTGAACAAACGATTTTTCCCGAAGTTCAGATCCTTGAGGGGATCCTACGTCTCCGTTGAGGTAGGCTAGGTCACACTTTAGCCCAGGTTCCTTTCAACCCTTTCCCTCACCAAGTCCGCACAAAGCTCCCTTGGTTTACTCAGTGGTTCCTTCCCTTTCGGAGGCGGAGACCGGCCTTCACAAACATCCACGGCGCACCACACCAAGTTCCGGCGGCTCGTGGTAGACTCCTAGCCGTCTAGGAGCCCTCAAACTCCAAGAGTAATAGATCGACGGAGTGTGAGCTTGAAGACGACCCAAGTGCTCAAAGTTGAAGCCTAGTCGTAGGTGCACTCGGATCTTTACCTCTCAACCCTTCCCTCTTGATTTTGCTAAGGAATGGAAGGGGAGTGGTTGGAGGCTTTGAATGCTAGAGAGAGAGAGAGAGCAAGAGCGATGGCGGTGGTTGGTGGAGTAAATGCACTTTCTAACCCTAGCTCGGATCGAGTGAAGGGTATATATAGCCCTCGGTGGAAATCGCCGTTAGGTTCAAAGCATGTAACATCGGACGATCGATGTCGATATCGACGATCCGATATTAATTATAAATAGGGACAGAGAACCCAGAACTCTGAAAGTTCGGACAGTCTGATATGCATGACTTCGGACAGTCCGATATAAACATCGGACAGTCCGATCATAAAATTAATTTCAGACAGAGAACCCCGAACTCTAAAAAATCGGATAGTCTGGACTAGGGTATATCGGACATCGGACAGTCCGATCAAAAATTTATTTCCAGACAGAGAACCCCATACTCTGAAAAATCGAACAGTCTGGACTAGTCAACATCGGACAGTCCGATACTAAACATCGGACAGTCCGATACCAGACTTTGTGAATTGAGAATGTGGTGGTGTGAGACTTGCCCTATGCACTAGGATTCATCTATTGAGCACTTTGGGGGTCTAAAAGTCACATTTCGCCACATCCCTCTTTATAGTACGGCTGTCCTTAGACTCAATTAAAGTAAAAAAAGTACAAGTCTTCAGAAAACCTTCTCACAACCGATTAGCTTAATTGAGGGGTCCGTATCCTTCACTATTGCTCTTCCTGGACTAAGACCTAAATAAAATCTTGACAAATTCATTAGTCCCTTTGTTCGGTTGTCATTAATCGCCAAAATAATTAGGGGCCTAGATGCACTTTCAATCTTCCCCTTTTTGGTGATTGATGACAACACGAATAAAGCTTGCAATAATTACAGATTTGGGAAATGGACAATTTTAAAGATTTCTATGGGAGCTCCCCTTGAATGAGTGCAACAGGAATATGCATGAAACATGGCATCAATATGGAGCTCCCCCTAAACATTGCATCAATATCAAGGAGCATAAGACAAAATAGGATCCAAACAGCATGATTTAGCTTAACATGGCACAACATAGTATCATCATTACATAGCAAACACATAAAACTAGAGAAGTTCGTTACATAATAGGTCCAAAAGTTTAAGATTCCAACAAATTTAAGATTCCAACAGAACACAAACCACAGAGCATAGGAGGATTATAGATAGTAATATTAAGCATCATATCTCCTCAAGCTTCCACATTCTCTCCCCCTTTGGCATCAAGACACCAAATAGGAAGAAAAGCAGCTTGAGGAGGCCTTCGGTCCTCCTCAGAGTCATCCTCTGAGTCCTCCTCACTGCCACTGTCAACCTCCACCACCTCATCTTCATCTTCACTGTCACCCTGATCCACAGCAGACCCAAAAAGCCGATTCACTGGTTGCTCATCCTCACTAGATTCCAGTTCTCAACCATCTGAAGGGCATTGGATGTCGAGCTTACGCTGAATTTCCTTTTGTCGCTGTGCAAGCTTCTTGATTCTCTTGAAATTTTTCTACCCCATGCAAAAGATAGCACGGAGAGCCTTCATGATGGGAGAGGAGTCCTTGGACTGAGCTGGAGAGGATTGAGCTGCTGCAGGTGGCTGCCTTGAAGAGGAAGCTCCCAAAGAGCCTCTACGAGGCACTTTCCCAATAGGCCTCACTTGATAGGCTGTATGTTCAACTTCTTTGTGAAAAGTCAAACCACTTACCCTCTCAATCATGCACATGATATATGGAGCATATGGACAGCTCCTCCTAGGGTCAAAAGAAGATAAGTGCATTTCTTGCCAAATAAAGTCAAACACATCAAACTTCCTATCATTTTCTCCCAAACGCTCCAAAAGATTTCTTGAGTAAGCTGAAATATTTGAGCGGTCTCCCTCTTTTGGAGTGAGTGTCTTGCGAAAGAGCTTATTGAGAACATCATAAAAAGGTAGAATTCCCACTGTGGTGCCCAGCTTGAAGTGTTTTCCTTCATCATACATGAAGTCCATTGAATTTATCCCTTTAAACCCCTCATCATGCAGCTTTTCTGTGTTCCTCCTCACAGCTTGAGGAAATCCAAGAATATTTGCAAAGTCTTGCTTCTTGATGGAGTACCACACTCCCTGAGTGGCCCAGTGGATGGTCTGATCTATGTCCCTCTCAAAGTACACTGTGGCATAAAACTGAGCGATGACCTCTACACACCAGTTGTACTTGAAGGCCATGATATCATAAACATTGTGCCTCCCACAAGCTTGAATTATTTCATTGAAGAGGTTGTCTTGGGCTTTTTCCATATAGGCCCAATCTATCCACTGCATAAGGACAACCAGAGTCTTTTTCTCAATGATAACAGACTCATAGTAGTCCTGCTGAAAGAAATTCCAGAACCTATTATCGGTGAACTCCATCTTTTCATAAACTAGAGGGTCCTTGAGCCTTTGAACCCTAGCTTGAGCAACTTTTCCTCTGTAACTGCTGACTCTTCTTGGATACTGAGGGAAAGTCCGAGGTTTGGTGATCACAAGTGGGCCAATCACTTGTGCAGGTTCTTCCTGCTGCTACCCTTGGTTCTGCGGTGCACTGCTGTCCAAGTTTGGTGAGTCCCTAGGCAGCCCTGCGGAGGATGCATAACGCTTCTTGACAGTTCTGCGAGTCCGACCCCCTGACCTGCCACCTGAACCTCCTGCTGAAGAAGGGGAGAAACTAGGATCGTGGCGGGACTTGGTCCGACGCTCAAAAGGCATGGGTGCCTTCCCACGGTCCCCACCACATCTACCCATTCCATGATCCATCACAAGTACTGAAAATGGTACAATAGATGGCTTAGATTGTGGAGAAACTGAGACATATAGATTAGGTTTGTTCTGAATTTCAAAAACATCGGACAGTCCGATGGTCAGGTATCGGACAGTCCGATATTGACTGAATTCAAACACAAAGACCTAATCAACAATCTAGCCGATGGAAATCTTTGCCATTTCAACAGGGATAACCAGAGGCATCAAGGAGCATCTTCCCACCAGCATTTACCCTAGGGTTGCAAGGAATAAGAGATCGGATGAAGGATAAACCCTAGGTACCTTGAGAGAAGAACTGCGCGAATGCAGTGAAGACTTCGAGGAGGGGAATCAATCTCTACTCCCAAGATGCGAAGAGGATGAGGTTCCCTTCGGATTTGAGTCTCGGAGAGGTCCCCAACTGAGGGAGCGCGAGGACCGGGAGGAAATGGGTAACTGTCCGAAGTGGAGTGAAATGGGGAGAAACTCGGGGACTTCGGACATATACCCGACTCACTCACATCGGACAGTCCGATATGCAGACATCGGATAGTCCGATGTTGCCAAAAAAGATTTTCAAGGAATTTAAAGATGACCATGATGGATTAAGGAGAGGGCTAGATTAGGAGAGTTAAGCATGTGTCTTACCACCTGTGATCAGCAACTCCAAATCACTTTAAGAACTATGATCACAAGAGATTTGACTAGATTAAAATCCAACCCACGAAATCAAAAGAATCAAAAAGAAACTTTTCTTTGCTTTTTAAAAGTTTGAAATTCATTTTTCAAGCATCATTCAAATATGTGCACAATTTCAAACCACGTTTCGAGAATCTTGGATATTTAGCTCATTTCTTAACTCACAAAAACGTCGCTCATCAAGGGGTTTGGTGAAGATATCGGCTAATTGGTGTTCGGTTCTCACATGTTTGATCTCTATATCTCCTTTTGTTGAATGATCTCTTAGAAAATGATGGCAAATATCAATGTGCTTGGTTCGGAAGTGTTGCACGGGATTGTTGGCTATTTTTATGGCACTCTCATTGTCACATAGGAGAGGGATATGAGAAAAGTTATAGCCAAAGTCTTTTAGGGTTTGCTTCATCGAAAGCAATTGCGCGCAACGGTTTCCCGCAGCAATATACTCGGCCTCGGCGGTCGATAGGGCAACGGAATTTTGCTTCTTGGAGGACTAAGAAACTAGGGATCTACCCAAAAACTGACAAGTACCGGAGGTACTTTTCCTATCCACTTTACAACCGGCATAATCCGCATCCGAATAGCCAATTAGATCAAAGTTAGACCCTTTAGGATACCATAGGCCAAGGTTTGGAGTATGAACTAAATATCTGAGAATCCTCTTAACGGCCACTAAGTGACACTCCTTTGGAGCGGCTTGAAATAGAGCACACATGGAAACACTTAGCATTATATCGGGTCTAGATGCACATAAATAAAGTAAGGAGCCAATAATTGACCGATATACCTTTTGGTCGACGAGCTTACCACTTTTATCTAGGTTGAGGTGTCCATTGGTTTGCATGGGTGTCTTGATGGGTTTGGCACCTTCCATGTCAAACTTCTTGAGTATGTCCTTGATGTACTTTGTTTGACAAATGAAGGTTCCATCCTTGAGTTGTCTCACTTGTAGCCCAAGAAAGAATAACAACTCCCCCATCAAAGACATCTCAAATCTCTTGGTCATGATTTTGCTAAACTCATCACACATAAGCTTGTTAGTAGAACCAAATATGATGTCATCGACATATATTTGGAACACAAATAAATCATCATTTATATTCTTAGTAAAAAGAGTTGTGTCAATTGTACCAATTTCAAAACCTTTATCTAAGAGGAAATTCCTAAGGCATTCATACCATGCTTTTGGAGCTTGCTTAAGCCCATAGAGCGCCTTATGGAGTTGATAAACATGATTAGGATACTTTGGATCTTCAAAGCGTAGTGGTTGCTCCACATACACAAGTTCGGAGATTGGCCCATTTAAGAAGGCGCTTTTCACGTCCATTTGATAAAGCTTGAAATCATGGTGAGTAGCAAAGGCAAGCAATATTCTAATAGCTTCTAGCCTAGCTATGGGTGCAAAGGTTTCATCGAAATCCAAACCTTCAACTTGCGTGAAGCCTTGAGCAACCAACCTTGCTTTGTTTCTTGTGACCAATCCATGTTCATCTTGTTTGTTACGAAACACCCACTTTGTTCCTATGACATTTTGATTTGGCCTTTTTACTAATGACCATACCTCGTTTCTTGTGAAATTGTTCAACTCTTCTTGCATGGCCATCACCCAATCAGGGTCCTTGAGAGCTTCTTCCACCTTCAAGGGTTCAAGAGAGGAAACGAAAGAGTAATATTCACAAAAATTTGTAACACGGGATCTAGTAGATACTCCCTTGTTAATATCACCAAGGATGTTGTCGATGGGGTGATCTCGTTGGATGCTTTGATGTATCCTTGTGTGAGTGGTCGTTAACATTGGATCTTCATGTAACTTATCTTGATCATTGACCACTTCAACTTGATCATCATTGACTTGCATGGATGTAGATGGTTCAACTTGAGTTGATGAAGGTGGTTCAACTTCACTTGACCCTTCTTCTTGAGGCTTGACTTCTCCAAGTGCCAAATTCTTGATTGCTTCGTATGGAACTTCTTCATTCTCTAGCACATGGGAGTCAACTTGCTCTACTTAAGAGCCGTTAGATTCATCAAATGTCACGTCTCTCGCTATTTCAACAACACTGGAGGTTTTGTTGAAAACACGATAGGCGTAGGTATTTGATCCATAATCAAGTAGAAAGCCTTCATCAACTTTTGGAGCGAATTTAGAAGATTTAACCTTTTTATTAAGAATATAACACTTACTTCCAAAAACTCTAAAGTACGAGATGTTGGGTTTATTACCGATGAGAAGTTCATATGATGTCTTCTTTAGGAGTTTATGAAGATAAAGTCGGTTGGTGGCATGGCAAGCAGTGTTAATGGCCTCCGCCCAAAAGACGTCTAAGACCTTGTATTCGTCGAGCATTGTCCTTGCCATTTCGATGATTGTTTGGTTCTTCCTCTCAACCACTCCATTTTGTTGAGGTGAGTAAGGAGCCGAGAATTCATGTTTTGTACCCTCATCATCGAGGTACTCCTCAACTCCGGTATTTTTGAATTCTGAGCCATTATCACTCCTTATCTTCTTAACCCTCAACTCAAACTCATTTTGAGCTCTCTTCAAGAACCTCTTCACATTTCCTTGTGTTTCACTCTTGTCATGCAAAAAGAAAACCCACGTGAAACGTGAAAAGTCATCTACGATTACAGGATCATACTTGTTACCTCATATACTTATGTATGCGATAGGTCCGAAGAGGTCCATGTGAAGCATCTCCAAGGGTCTTGTAGTTGTCATTACATTCTTGATGGGGTGAGAAGCTCCAACTTGCTTCCCGGCATGACAAGCGCTACACACCCTATCTTTCTCAAATGCAACATTTGTTAGCCCAACAATGTGATTGCCTTTTAAGAGTTTGTGAAGGTTTCTCGTACCAACATGAGCTAGTCGGCGATGCCAAAGCCATCCCATGCTAGATTTAGCAACTAGGCAAGTCCCAAGGCTAGGTTTATCTATGGAAAAATCCACAAGATAAAACTTTCCGTTAAGACGGCCTTTAAAGGCTATTGAACCATCATTCCTCTTAATAACATTCACACCTTCATTTGTGAATAAGCAATTATATCCCGTTGCACAAAATTGAGGAACCGATAGAAGATTACATTTTAAAGAATCAACAAGTAACACATCGGTAAGGTAATTATTATTTGAAATTGCAATCTTACCAAGACCAATGACTTCACCTTTACCATTGTCGCCAAATGTGATACTATTGTTTGATTGTCCACTTATATCAAGTTGAGAGAACAAGCTTCTTTCTCCGGTCGTATGGTGTGTAAAACCACTATTTAGCACCCAACTTGTACCACCGGAGAGATATTCCTATAAAATAGAATCATGCCTTGATCTTAGGTACCCAAACTTGTTTGGGTCCTCTTAAGTTAGTCACAAGCACTTTTGGTACCCAAATAGATCTAGTGCAAGGAATACCCTTTGATTTGGGTCCAATATGATAAGCAACTACCCTACCAAGGTTAGTTCTTCTAAGCATATATGAAGCATTAGAGATAGTATGAGTAATATGATTAGAAGATCCTTGAGGCTTGACAAAGTGAATGGGTTTTGTAATTAGGGCTACCACAATGTGTCCCTTTTTACCCTTAGGAGGAATGTACCCAAACCCTTCCTTCTTATAGTTGCTTTGTCTTCCAAGAAACTCTTCAAGGCCCTTACTAGCCTTGTATGATTTTTGAAGTCCATCTTGAACTAAATTCTTTAGCTTCTCATTTTCATGTGCTAGATCTTGCATAGTTTCAAAGTTAGTACTACAAGCATCAATATCAAATTTATAGCATCTAGCACATCCATTACTAGTGGAAACAATAGAAGGAGAGGTTGCCTCATTTGAGGATAAGGGAGTACTCTTTGAAAGATCAACAAGCTTCACTTCAAGAGCCTTGTGTGCATCCTTTGCACACCCAAGTTCCTCTATGAGTGAAGCATTGGTGATTTCAAGAGTAGCTACCTTAGATTTGATCATGTCAAGATCCTTAGCCATTTTATCATATTTCTCTCTCTCAAGGGCTAGTCTCTTCTCAAGGTCAAGGTTTCTCTTCTTTTCTTGGATGAGCAAGTCTTCTTGACTCTCAAGAAGATCATCTTATTTTTCTATTTTCTCTTTCATAGCATACATCTTAGATATATCAAGTTTCTTGAGAAGTTTAGATAAATCAATCATATCATCACTTTCACTACTACTATCATCAAGATGAGATGTGATCGAGGATTTCTTTGTTACCTCATGCCCCTTAGCCATGAGGCAAATTGGAGTCTCATCATCATCATCATCATTATCGCTCAACTCGCCAAATAGCAAGGTTAAGCATTTTGATGTGGAGGTAGTAGGAGGCATAGCAATGGCAAGAGTAGCAATCTCCTCATTGTCATCGAAGTCGGAGTCGGAATTTGAGTCCCATTCCTCTCCAATGTGAGTATACCCTTTCTTCTTATCCTTTTCCTTGTTCTTGTCCTTCTTATAGTGCTTGTCCTTTTTCCTCCCTTCCTTTTCTTTCTTGTGTGGCACTCGGCAATGAAATGACCGGTTTCCCCACACTCATAGCATGTCCTTCTTGAGTATCTCTCTTTTTGCTTTTCGGAGGACTTCTTGTGACGACTTCCAAAGTTGTAACCATTCTTCTTGAAGAATTTGTTGAGATTTCTCACCAATAGAGCCATCTCTTCCAAGTTCATGGTCTCCTCACTTTCTTCATCACTTTAGCTCTCAAGAGGCTCCTTGGAGAACTTAAGTGCCACTCCCTTGTTCTTGGTTGGTCTCATGATTCCTTCCACTGCTTGTGCTTCTTCATTCATCATTTCATCCGTCAAGATTCTCCCAAGCACATCATGAGGTGTGAGAGAGGTGAAGTTGTCATTTTCCCGAATGAGTTGAACTAAATGTCGATTGGTCGGTGTGATGATCCTTAGGATAAGCTTCACCACAGCCTTGTCCGTCCAATCCTTACATCCAAGTCCCTTAGCTTCATTTACAAGCACCATCACTCGATCAAACATGTGCTTGTATCCTTCACCTTCTTCCAAGACGATCCGTCCTAGTTGTCCATTAATAATCTCAAGCTTGGATTCACGGACGCTTGAGGTTCCCTCATGTGCAATTTGGAGTGTCCCAAATTGTTTTTGTATATTCAAGTCCATCCACTCGATTGAACTCGGATGAGTTCAAGGCTTTGAGAATTGCATTGGTGGCTTGATCATTGAGGTAGTGTTCTTTTCTTTCTTCGGGAGTGAGCTTGGAGGGATCTTTTGGGTGAAAACCTGTTTCAACAATCTTCCAAATGCACGAGTGAAGTGACCTCAAGTGCATCTTCATCCTATGTTTCCATGCCGGGTAATGAGTACCATCAAAGTGTGGTGTTTTACCGGATGGCACGGAAATATATGATGAAGACGATGAGGTGCCAAGAGTAGAATATTCAAATGGAATGCTTGCACCTGTGCGTTCACGGTTTTCTTCCATGAACTCAGCGGTGTCCCCACTCTTGTCCTCAGTCGACATCCTAATCTCTCAAACGGTTAAGCTTAGTGCAAGAGACCAAGCTCTGATACCAATTGAAAGGACCGGGATGTCGCCTAGAGGGGGTGAATAAGCAATATAAAAATTTAATCAGAGTTGAGCGGAAAATACTTCACCAAACAATATCAGACAGTCTGACTTAATAATATCGGACAGTCCGATGTACCTGGGGCTCCATGGGGCCTGGGCTCCCATCCTAATATCCATTGGATTTGCCCTCATGATTACCATTAAAGCATTGATGTCAATACCTTCCATGCATGAGAATGTTTACCATTAATGTGCATGAATCTTAACGCAATTCTATGGTTAATAAGTGGGGAGCACAGGCCCCTAGGAGTCCCAATTCTCTCTCTCTCTCTCTCTCTCTCTCTATATATATATATATATATATATATATATATATATATATATATATATATATATATATATATATATATATATAAGGTCTTTACATATTCTATATGAGAGTTAAAATTCAGCTTGAATTTTATTTTTCTTCTCTATAGAATTTTGGTGGAGCAATTCGATGGAGGAAGAGACTTGTCTTGTGGATAGTTGCACAACTAACACTATCTTAAGGGAGATAAAATATTTCCAATATCTTATGAAAAAGAAAGGAAATATTATGACAACCACTGGGAGCGATTCATTAATTGTTGGCTCCGGAAGAGCAACAATTATTCTCCCTATGGGTACTCAAATTGTAATCAAGGATGCTTTGTTATATCCTGATTCCAAACGTACCATATTAAGTTTCAAAGATATCCGTATGAATGGTTTTCATATTGAATCCAAAAGTGAGAGTGGTGAAGAGTCTCTTGACTAAACATAATGGATATGAGAAACAAGTTGTTGAACAACTTCCTTCCTTTGCATCTGGATTATACTACACATACATAAGACCTGAACCTCATGTTGCTATGAAAACAATTTTAAAGACCTAGACAGTTTTAAGGTCTGGCATAATCGTCTAGGCCATCCAGGTTTGAGTATGATGCAAAAAAATATAAATCATTCTGCTAGCCATACCATAAAGAGTTCAGATTTCTCAAAATCTGGAGATTTCATATGCACGGCATGTGCAAAAGGGAAACTGATCATAAGACCTTCATACCTTAAATTTAAGGATGAATCACCGAATATTTTTTGGAAAGAATTCAAGATGATATCTGTAGTCCCATTCAGCCCTTGTCGGGGCCATTTAGGTACTTTATGATATTACGTGATGCCTCTACAAAGTGGTCCAATGTATGCTTGTTATCTACAAGGAACCACACATTTGTAAAATTAATAGCCCAATTATAAGGTTAAAAGCCAATTATCCTGATGATAGGATAAAGTCAATCTATTTGGATAATACTGTTGAGTTTTCCTCGTGGGCATTTAATGACTATTGTATGGCTATGGGCATTAATGTAGAGTATTTTGTACCATATGCTCATACACAATATGGATTAGCAGAATCTTTGATAAAGAGGATAAAACTTATTGCTAGACCTCTTTTACAAAATTATAGATTGCCAACCAATTGTTGGGGCCATGCGGTCTTACATGCCGCCGCATTAATACAACTTAGACCAACTGCATACCATACGGTCTCCCGGTTGCAGTTAGTACGTGGGAATAAGCCAAGTATTTTCCACCTGTGAAAGTTTGGTTGTGCGGTATACATACCGATCTCACCACCGCAGCGTATATAAATGGGTCCCCAAAGAAAGTTGGGGATCTATGTGGGGTATAATTCTCCGTCAATAATTAAATACCTCAAGTCAGTAACAGTTGATCTGTTTATGGCTAGGTACGTTGATTGTATTTTTAATGAGGACAATTTCTCGGCATTAGGAGGAGTAAGTAACACAATGAATGCCGAGAAATAGATTAGAATGTCACGGACATTCGGTCCTTTGACCTACATACTAATGAAACTGAACTGGAAGTTCAGAGAATCATAAATTTGTGATCCATTTACTGATCAGAAGGGGGTTACTAAATCCCATATACCTGCTAATAATGCACCGAAAAGAGTGGAGGTACCTAAGAAAATCACTCTTACCCCTAATGTAAAGAAGAGGGGGAGAACTCCGGTTATTCATGACCTAGTTCCGCGGAGACATCCATAGAAGTAAAAGTCTGACAAAGGTATATTATCAGTAAATGAAGGTAACCATATTGGAGATGGAAATCCTAGCAAAGATGTGCACACACAAATTCAGATGCTAGGACATCGGAACCCTTAAACTCAATCGTTGTAGGAAATCACGATGAGTTAAAAGGTATAAATGAGGAGGTTTTCATAAATTATGTCAATTTAGGAGAATTATACAAGAGAGATGCTACAATTGTCGACATAAATTTTACCACGAAGATTGCTAAAACCCTTCAACTAGATCCAGAACCAAAGTCTATGGCGGAGTGCATAAAGCGCTCAGATTGGATCAAATGGAAGGAAGCAATCGAGGCAGAGTTGCACTCGCTTAATAAGAGAGGTATTTGGTCCAGTTGTACCAACACCTCCTAAAGTATTTTCTGTTGGAAATAAGTGGGTCTTCGTTCAAAAGAGGAACGATGATAATCAGGTGGTGAGATATAAAGCGAGGCTAGTAGCACAATGGTTTACGCAGAGACCTAGAATTGATTATGATGAAATATATTCTCCTGTGATGAGTGGAATTATGTTTCGATATTTGATACCATTGGCAGTTAATATGAATTTAACTATGCGGTTGATGAATGTTGTGACCGCATATCTTTATGGGTCACTTGATTCGGATATTTACATGAAAGTTCCTGAAGAAATTAAACTTCTGAATCCTAAAACAAAGCGCAACATGCATAGTGTCAAATTGAAAAAGTCACTATATAGATTAAAACGGTCGAGAAGAATGTGGTACAACCGACTTACTGAATTTCTTTTGGATAAGGGATATTCTAATAATGATGATTGTCCTTGTGTGTTCATCAAGAAATCACAAAAGGGATTTTGCATTATGTCAGTTTATATTGATGATTCGAATATCATCGGAACCACAGAAGATATAAAGAAAGCAAGTACATATCTTGTGATGGAATTTGAAATGAAAGATTTGGGTAAAACCAAAGTTTGCTTGGGTTTACAACTCAAGTATATTTATGATGGAATATTGGTTCATCAGTCAGCCTATATCCAAAACATATTGAAAAGGTTCAATATGGATAAAGCATACATATGTAAGACTTCTATGGTCATGAGATCTCTAGATAGAGATAAAGACCCATTCAGACCAAAGAGTGATAATGAAGATATTCTAGGACCAAAATTTTCATATTTTAGTGCTATTGGAGCATTAATGTATTTAGCAAATTGCACTAGGCATGATATTGCATTTGCAGTTAATCTATTGGCTAGATTTAGTGCTGCTCCTACTCAGAGACACTAGGATGGCGTTAAAAAATCTTCAGATATCTCCAAGACACACAAGATCTTGGATTATTTTATAAGAAAAATCAAGATATGATTATGATGGGATATACGGATGCTGGCTATTTGTCTGATCCCTACAATGCGAAATCACAGACTGGTTTTTTCTATATGGTGGTATGGCTTTCTCATGGATGTCTAGCAAACAGACTTTAGTGGCCACTTCCACTAATCATTCTGAAATAATTGCATTATATGAGGCATCACGTGAGTGTGCATAGCTTCGCAGAATGATTAACCACATTCAAAAACCACGTGGTATTAACTCAATGGATTCCCCTACCATTATCTATGAAGATAATGCAGCTTGTATTATTCAAATGCAAACAGGTTATATTAAGAGCAATATAATGAAGCACATTGCTCCTAGATTATTCTATCCACATGAACTCCAAAAGAGTGGTGAGATAGAAATTTTACAAAGTCTTGTGATAACTTAGCAGATTTGTTTACTAAATCTCTACCAAAATTTACAGTCCAAAATATGTCCATGACATTGGAATGAGGAGACTTTGTGAGTTGCAAATTTCAAGGGGAGTGAACCACTAAACTATAACCTGTTCATATGATCTTGGGAATCATATACATTGCACTCTTTTTCCCTTTATGAGTTTTTCAGGAAGGTTTCTCATTAAAGGTTTTTAACGAGGCAATATGAATACAAGCTTGTATGCTATGCAAGTTTTCTTCACCTGATTTTTTCCACAGCGTTTTTCAATGGGAGTTTTTAAAGGCATATGCATATTATTTATTTGCCTAAGGGGGAGTGTTAAAAAATACATTAGTATGGGCAAATAAGTAATTAGGCAACAGTTAAGATTATCCAAAAGACAACAGTTAGATATGCCTCTTGGAAGCATCCTTTCATGAAAAGGTGCCTCTTTGAGGCATCCCTTGATGTATTATATAAAGGGAACTCACCCATTATAATCACTAGATCAATTGCAATAAAGATTACATTGAGCACTATTTGTTCTTTACCTACTTTCTACTTTGTATTGCAACAGAGGCAACAAGCCGACATAAGCTATCCTAGAGTGGATCAAGTGAGTGTCGACTAACTACCCCCTCAAGTCACAAGTAACTACGATTTGGACATCGTCACTATAAAATACAACTTTGAGCATAAATTACTATTGCAATATATCTGTAAAGCCGTTAAAGTTATATTAATATGGACGTATTTTTTTGGACGAATTTATACATATGATTTTTATGTACCCAAACTAAATAAAAAGATATTTGTCACTAAGGTTTCAAAACTTTAACTTAATTATTTATTTCTAACTTAAAAGGGGAGTGTCCATGGTTCAAGATTTCAATCACTACCCTATAGAATTATAGGACGTAAAATCTGAATTCCATTTGACCTTGATTGTATGTAGCATTATTGCACATGTTATGACTACATCGAAGATAACACGTTACTAGCTATGTGGCAACACTTGTCTATCTATCTAGCCGAACTAAAACGCTTCTTTAATCCTTAAGAGAGAGACGAAAGTTCCAAGTACGAAAAACTTTTAATTTAAATTGGATCCTGTGCCAATATCTCTGGGATTTGCCTTATGATGCTATACATGTCTGCGGCTTAGATAATTTTAGGGCCGTAACACTCATCGAAGAGTTGTTGAGATTCTTCTTGATATCATGGCAAAAGTCAGCATACAATATGCACACATGATCTGCAAATTAAGAATGAAGTGTATATAATAATACAGGAGTACTAGCCTGAACATCAGCGTTATTAGGGCTAACTATTTTGGTTGAGCACATGTACTAGTTCATCATTGACTTTTGGTGACCAGTTGTTGAATTACCAATGTACGAACATACGTGCTTGACAATTACAACAAAAATAGGAAATTTGAAGTGCTACGGCGCCAATTTACTCGTAATATTATGGATAGAGTTTTGTGATAATTAAAGCTATGCCGAGCGGGCTTGTCAAGTGCTAGCTAGTTTTTGCCTTTTTAGTGTCAGCGTTACAAATACAAAGTAATAAAGGCCACAAAGCACCCAAGAAACTGAGCTTGATCTTGTTTGAAAGATGCACATGCATGCATGATACATGAAATATCCTATTTTCAAAATCAAGTTGAATGCATCTTCTACTGAAATTTTCTCTGAGAGCAACCATACAGTAGAGAAAGCTGATTATTAGTTGGAAGGTACAGGTGATAACATAAAGCAAGGATGATCCTATCCACTTGAACATACTCAATGCTAAAACAATCTGTAACTTCTAGCTGTACGTGGATTAACTTGTGTCAACTTGTTGTGACCCATGCATGCAGGCTCCCAGCCCAGTCAAACGTTCCAAGAGTACAAGCCTGTGATGTATTATTGAGTTACTCATTTAGAAGTGTGTCTGTTTATATTACCTGTTGATCTACTTTGATTATTGGTCGATCTGAGATGACGTGCATGTTCGTATATGAATTAACATTTTAATACATGTTAATTGCGAAAGTAATTTCAACTCTGCATAATCCAAAACATTCTTCCTCGACAGGAAAAAAATACATACATTGAGAAACATAATCCATCAGAAATAAAAAAATATTCCGTTAAAAAAAATACAGTAGAGATTAGTATATATAGCTTGCTGCTATATATATGAACCATATGTTAAATTTTGTCATAACTTTTGGCTAGTAAATTTCTGGCTGTAACTCCACATATCTGCCCAGTAATTTGCATAACAGGGTACACGACGTAGACTAGTCAAGGTTTTACTAAGCACCCACATGTCCCTGTATCATCAGATAAAATTTAAAGCACAAGCTAGTACATGTCATCATGTAATTACAAAATCTGATTGCCAAGCATTTATATGACTTGCTCACTAACTGCATGCTTGAATTGACCACGTATACGCTCGAATGAGTCTAACAATGTTAATTGTAACTCTAGCGAAGCCTCATGTACACTCACGCAGGACAAGTTTCCCAGGCGAAGGTAATTAAGACTAGAAGACTCTCTCCTACTCCTTATCTTCTTTTAGAGGTAGGTGAGACTGCGACCAAAAAGTAAACACAATAAAACTAAAAAGGTTGCAATTCACACAAGGTATAAATGTTGAGAGGATACATGCATGATGTGTCATACACATAAGAGCATGTACAGTGCTACAGGTCAGCAGCTGTCTATAAGCTGACTATACTACACGCCACGTCAGCTTGCTGGTGATGTGGAGGGAAGAGAAAACGGAGAGAGGAGGGAGCCGTCTACAGAATTGGCGTCGACTCCAGCACAAACACCAAAGTGCTATCGACGGCTTCGACTCCATTGTATCTGTTATAATATCGATCGATCGCGGCGGTAGTCGAACACAATAATCAAGAATAGAGACGTCAATCACAATCACAGTGAACACCAATATAGAGAGAGACAGAGCCAGGGCGCTTTATTGATAATTGATCAGCACTGTTACAACAGGGGTCTCTCCTTTATATAGCCCTAATCTAATTCGGGTTGCCCACAATACCCCTAGGGTTTAACCCTAGGTTTATAACACTCCCCCTTGGGCAATCCGCGATAAGCCAGTGCCTCGTTAAAAACTCCATCCAAAAACCCAGTGGGAAAAAAAGATTGGAGAAAAGAGTACACTGCACACGCATGCTGCATTGTGATATTGCCTCATTAAAAACCTTGATATGAGAAACTTCAGGAAAACTCATATAAGGGAAAAAGAGTACAATATTCAGATCTCCAGGATCAACATGGGCTATCGTTCGGGGTATCTCCCCCTAAACGCTGCAACTCATGAAATCGCCTCATCCCTATTCCGTGAACACATTTCCGGAATATCGAGGTAGGCAATGCCTTTGTGAATAAATCTGCTAGATTATCACACGATTTCACTTGAACTACCTCAATTTCACCACTCTTCTGGAGCTCATGAGGGTAGAACAATTTTGGAGCAATATGCTTCATCATATTACTCTTAATATAGCCCGTTTTCATTTGCGTAACACAAGCAGCATTATCCTCATGGATAATAGTGGGGGTATCGATGGTTTTCATGCCACATGACTTCTGGTTGTGGTTTACCATCCTCCGAAGCCAAACACCTTCTCGTGCGGCCTCATACAAGGCAATTATCTCAGAGTGGTTGGTGAATGTAGCCACAAGTGTTCGCTACACGATTTCAAGAAATCGCCGCATCGTCGCATAAGTAAACAAACCCATCTGAAATTTAGCCGCATGCTGGTCGGATATATACCCCGATCGGTGTATCCTTCCATGGTCTTGGTTGCATTCCTCACATAAAACAACCCAAGATCCTGCGTACCTCGCAGGTACCTAAATACAGTTTTTACGCCGGCCCAATGTCTTCTGGTTGGTGCCGATCAGATCTCGCCGAGAGATTCACCGCAAATGCGATATCAGGCCTGGTATAATTTGCCAGATACATTAGTGCTCCTATGGCACTGAGGTAGGGAACTTCTGGTCCTAACACCTCCTCATTTTCTGTCTTATGTCTATATAGAGCTTTGTCCTCTTCAGGGACCTTATTACCATGAGGTTAACATTAATTGCAACATCATATATCTTACGGATATAACGATCGAACCTTCGGGTCTTGATATTTGCAATTACCTACAACCAAGTAGCCTATTCTGTAGGGCTTACATATGGTTGTGCTACTATAACATAACCAATCTTGCGGCATTTGGGGATTAATCAAGTTGCATTGCCACCAATTTTATCATACCTTCAAGGTACTCGAACCATCTGGGTTCTAGAGGATACTACCACTCTCCTAACTTCAGGTAAGAGATGCACATCACAAGTGCTCCTGTGGCGGACTTCCGATCTAAAAATCCTCGTTTCATACTATCGGGTATCAATGGATCACTGTCCACTTTCAGGGACTATTGGTGTTTATCTTCCTTCAGGGAGTTTATCTTTCTTCAGGAAAGTTTATGTTCCTTCAGGGAACCACTCTTCTTCTTCTAGAAGAACTATTAGGTATGAGTTTCATTTTTATGTCGCAATTTTATTTCCTTTATCACAAGGAACAATGAGTCCTTCTAGGATCTCAATAAGAATTTTATAATCCATTAACTACATATTTATATCATCTGCCAGAGTTATCATATAGCGAAACATTATTATCACTAGGAGAGTATTGGTCTCTTCAGGGACCTTTTTGAACCATAGCTTTCACCACCTCATTATGACCCATCAAGTCGGAGCTCAAATAGCTCTAACAATTTTAGCTATTATGGTTCAACCTTAGTTGCTTTCCTCATTTATCCCGATATAAGCGCTTTGGGCGCTATGCCATGGACTTTGTTTTGGATCCGTATCATAGCAACTTTAGAGGTAACAATTTGTCGACAATTTCTCTCCATATCTCATAATTAAGCTTAGCTCAATACTAACCAGAATTTCGCTATTTCCCAAAACGAAAATTCTTGGTCGTTCCGCATTCCCAGCACTATAATATGTGCGCACAGATTTGCTGGGGTATTCATCTTCAGGATGATCCTCTTCGGGAGGCCTCTCACCTTCAGGGTGATTTCTCTTCAGGAGAATACTAGGAGTGATGAGCAATTACTTGACTAGTGTCATTCGATCTTAAGACATGCAGGCGTCCCTGCAGGCTTTAGATCATGACCCGCTAAGTCAATTTCGCAAAGATGGACATATTATTCAAACCCGGGGTATTCCACTCCTAGCGACATATTTACTTCAGGTAAATAATACTCCTTTATATAAAATATCTGGCAGGCTCCGCGCTTCTGGCGTACAAGAGCAGGCTCCTCGCTTCTGGCGACCAGGAACACTCCATTTATGCGTGAATCTTTACACTAAAAGATCATCTCGAAGCATTCCAAACATGGGCATTTCTCTCCCCCTAATGCCGAGATCCGATCTTTTACTATAAGCATACTTACAAAATCCCCTTTAATGAGCGTAAATCTAATGGAACTTCTGGTCCAAAATCTTCCAACTTCTGGTGGTGGCTCAAAGTGTATGCTTGGTGGTGATATTATATGGGAAATACTTGATTCCACGCATTAAGCTTAATAAGGGGTTTATTATTTATATGCAGTGAGCATAGACTTTTATACTTTCTCTTCGCGCTTGCTCGGGCTACCGTGATGCCCAAGGCTAGGGTATCACGTGCCTACGTCGGGACATAACCCGCGCTAGGTCACCTCACATCCCAACAACTTGTGGGTTTCAAAGTCTAGCTACTTATATTGCCCAATATTTGGCCCAATTACTCATACCACATATCTAATTTATTTGGGCCATTAAACTCCAGGTTTAATATCATTGCGACTATATCTGCATGGGAACTTTAATGTTCTTCTAGAACATAATAAATATTATATGTATGCCAAATAACACCTCATCATGGGGAAGTCAACTTGGTGACAATAATTTTATGTAGGTGTGATTATAGTGGTGCTCTAATAACACATGACTTCTGGCATGTCTTAGCGACTTCAGGCGCCCGTGACAACAGGTCACTTAATCAAATAGGCCATTATATCATATATTTGGGATTATATTGCTTTAGGCATACCAATATGACTTCTGGTCATATGCAGTTTATAAACTGCATAATGCAATTGCAAAGTAAGCTCTACACCAACTATAAAGTTGTGTGCTAGAGAATAACATATTACTTGGTAATAATCAGCTATGTTCAGGACCCTCTCTCACTGAACTATTTTTATCTCACCACTCTTCTGGAGTTCATGTGGATAGTTTCAGCAATTACAATGGGCCCGCGTCGGATCGCCACGCGTCCGTGGGGCCAAGTATATCCCAAAATAACTATTTGGAAAGATATCCTCTCTCTACTACTAGGACAAACTCAGTGTCCAATGGCCATTTTATCCACCTTTGTTTACAATCACCGGCCTACAAATACGCACTTCTAGTGCTCTAGCTTGCCTTTTACTTACACATGCCCAATCCTCTCCCTCTTTTCACGTCAGCCAAAAATTTTACAGTCATAACATGTGCTTCAGGCATCTGCTAAAAATCACATTATAACTATACTGCTACGGGAGTATAATTTTGTTGTCGTGAAATCAACATATATTTTGTAACATTCAGGTTACAATTTAGCCACCTCAAACAGCCGGTCGGTCATGCCATACCGGGGGGTCTTGTATAGACTTCAGGTCTAAATCTTTCGGGGATTGACATATGGCCAGGAAATTTTTCTATAGTGCTACTACTCATGTCTTCAGGACATCGACGCACTTAAGACGGTGTCGAGAATAAATACTCTTCACCAAGGCAAGCCTATCAATATATCTAAGTCTTAGGCATACAATCTATCTGATTTTTCCTCCATGCAAGATTGCTTACTACAGGTAAGATATGTGCTTCTGGCACCATGTTCTATTTAGCATTTATTCAGATAATTAATTCTACTATAGGAGAGAAGCTTAAAAATAGAACAACTCGCACCATTATTATGGCATCGGGAAATAAATATCTAATGCTAAACATCTGCTCAAGTAAAAGATGTAAACTACTCATCGAGCAAATCCAAACTCGCAGAGTTATTAAAATTTCCAGAATTTTCCTAGCAGTCTCAAGAGTTTCTAATAATTTAGGACTTTAACCCAACAAATTATATTCAAACAAACAATGCTAGTGAAAATAAGCCATTTAGAATGCTCAAAAATTTTCTGAAATTTCATGAATCTCTGCTAATTATTTCTGGTCTGGCCATATTATAATTATAACAATGTAGGAAACAATTTTTTACAATTTCTATGCCAGAAAATAAACCCATTAATATGAAGCTTCCAAAAGAGGGCTAGGTCTAAGATTTGCATATTAAGGAAGCTCATATACCTAAAATCAAATTCTAGGATTTCATGTTAATTTTCAGAATTAACAAGTACAAAATTGCAGTACATACCAGAAGCTAAATATCAATAATCGCAAACACAGAGGAGTTTCTGTGGTTACCTGGAACTGCATGAACTGTAATAAAAATTACCATCGAAGACAACTCGTGCAATTGCAGTGTCCTTCGAGAAAAACTTTTGTACCTTTTACTCTATGCCAAACTTCAGGGGCACTAATACAAATCCGATATTTTAATTTTCCAGGTACCATCCCGGGGTGGGTCTTCAGGCCCATTTAGTCCAATGCGCGGCTAGGGTTTGCCAAGCCCAAGTTCCCATCGTGAGGGGCCAGCGAGGCCGAGCACCATCTCTGGACGGTGGCACGGCGCGCGGGGCGGCGCTGGTCCGGCGGCGCGGCGGCGCGAGGGCTGGGCGATGCACGGCGGTCGGCGCGGCTATGGCGCATGCACGGCAAAGGCGAGGGCCGATGCGGCACGGGCCGGCTTTGGCGGGTGTGGCCGAGGGTCGAGGCGGTGCGCGGCACGCGATGGCGGCTGCAGAGAGCGCGGCGGCCGTCGCGCGATGACGGCGATGACGACGCCAAGATCGGCGAAGCGTTACAGCGTGGCCACGCCGACGGAGCGAGGCGAGACCGGTGGCTGGTACGGAGGCAACAGGGAGCCCCGGCGGCGACGGCAGCCTCTTTTGAGGCGGCGGTAACGGCGGTAGTCCGCGACGCAAAGCGGCGGCTCAAAGCGGTAGCGCGTGAGTTCTTGGCGGCGGCACGACAGGCGGCTACAGTGCGGCGGGCGCGGGTTTCGGGTGGCAGCGCTTAACTACGGGCGGCGGTCGCGAGCTCTGGTGGCGGCGACGCTCAATGACGCGCAGCGGCGCGGGCTACGGGCCCAAGATACGATCTGTCAACAGATACGCCCTTGCGGTGAGCTCCAGACCTATGCTCAACCCCGATCGATAATTATCGATCTATCTGATGAGAGATGCAAGATGCAAAACTTGCAATAGATACAATTTCCCCCGATCTGGACTATTGTCTCGAAAACAATTAAGATAGTATCAAGAGCGAATCTACTATAGTAATCGTCCTCCAATTGCTTGGCGACGCGAATTCAACGGTGAGTCAAAATGCATTTACGAGGTAGCGATGATTCATACCCCATGATTTTACCATGCATGTGCGTTGCACAGTGCTTGACCGAGCCATGTATGATCTAATCATGCATGCTACTTGTGCCATATACGATCATGTATAAGGCTACTGTGCGTGCAAACCGCATGGCCGGCCGAGTCGCGGCTGTGATCTCCTGCCGCGGTGCTAGTATCCGCGATCTGGCGACGGTGTGACGATGCTCCAATCGACAGATGCGATCTCGTTGTTCGTGTTCATGCAAATCAGTTGCAGATCAATCTATGATCGGTAATCAATTAAATAGATCGATCTAATTGTAATTTATAGAGCGACATACCCGGATCGAAGAGCAACTCGTGCTGATAATGTGTTATAATATCGATCGATCGCGGCGATAGTCGAACACAATAATCAAGAATAGAGACGTCAATCACAATCACAGTGAACACCAATATAGAGAGAGATAGAGCCAGGGCGCTTTATTGATAATTGATCAGCACTGTTACAATAAGGGTCTCTCCTTTATATAGCCCTAATCTAATTCGGGTTGCCCACAATACCCCTAGGGTTTAACCCTAGGTTTATAACAGTATCAGCGTTGTCTACTACAAGCACAATAACTCCAGATCCAGTGCGCCCGCGGGAATGGGTAATACGCTAAAAATTTTCCCACCCCAATTTCTCTCTTCCCAGTCTAGATCCAGTGGCGCGAAAATCTTTTCTTCCCCTGCCATTGCGCGCGAAATAGGTGGATCCCGTGATTTTCCCCCATTTGCGTTCACTGCTCGCGCCCGGCATCCTGCTCTAGTTGCTGTTTGGCTTCTCCGCTCACCGCCTGCTCGGCATCGCAGGTAATCTTCCTGGTCCTCATCGCTTAATTTCAATTGGATCTGGTCGATCCCCCCTGCTAATGCTAATTGGAGGATTGATAAAGTTGATCTCTAGAGAGTTCATTGCTATGTGAAGTAACTGGAGATTTGTATGGTTCTTCAAAGGAGGCAAACGACTTCTCTCATTTGTTTTCTTTCCGCGTATTGTGACGTGTGAGTGTGTGTGAACACCTGCGTACTGTTATGTGAGACTGTGTGAACAAAAGGTGTAGCAGAGTGTATGTGATGCATATTTGGCAACACTATGGAAACAATGCAAATGTTTAGACTTGTTTGAGTTACCTAATTATTTTATATATATTTATGTTACAGTTTCTTGTGATTTTGTTTTCATATTAATATATGAAAATTATCATTTCAACCTTTATGTTGTTCTTTTTATCATGTATCTAAATCAAGTTAAAACGAAATTACAAGTGATGTACAAAGATGAGTGACACAATTGATCACAAGAACCATAAATGATTGTGTATTGCATATAGACAGCTATATAGACAACCCACTGTAGAAGCTGTTTATAAGACTATATATAGATGACATGGCAACTTCTTATAGACAGCAGCTGTCTATGCACTGTACATGCTCTAAGAAGTGTTTTGAAGACCAAGAAATGCCTGTGCAAAAAAAAAAAATCCCAAGAACTTAATGACGGGTTGTTCACCCCAACCTTCCTTGTCAACACATCTTTTTGAGCAAATGGCAGGAGCTCTGCCGTTTTGATATATCGATCTTCTTACTCGTTACAATACTTAGATTTCATGGCAATCATCAAATTTTTAAAAACAAATAATTTAAAATTGGGAAAAGGAAACTGGACAGGTTTGGTTTAGAGAGGAGAACACCAGAGTTATCCAGATTCCGTTTTTGTCACATAAACTATTTCCAAATCATGTGTAAAATTAAGTCACTACTACAGATCGCCGTCAAGACGGTTCTAACGGCCATCAAGACGTTTTTGAACCGCATAGCTATTCGGGATCGATGCCCCATGGCATCACCCGCTGTCTCACCCGTGCTTGATATAGCCACACGTGGCTTTAGCCCGTCGCCACCAAGCCTGGGCCAAGACGGTTGAGGCACTAATCGGTATCGATAAGTCCGATCGTTCGGTTGGTTCTTCCAACCGATCGAAAGCGAGCACACGTGGCTTTAGCCCGCGCGTCGCCAAGGCCCTGTCGACAAGACGGTTGGAGGTACTAAGCGGTAATCGATAAGCTCTTGATCGCCAGCCACCACTACGAGCTATATATAATATATATATGCTTGTGAGGTAATATATATTATATATATGTGTGTGTGCTAAGTCACAATTAATTAAAGCACATATAATCAATCATGCACAATTAACTGATAATTAGATCACAGAACTTTTATTAACAACTTTAATTACAACTAAACAGTATCACAATGAATCAATCATGCCTATATATAGTACACAAATACAGTTCACATAACATTCATTACAACTTTAATTACAGAACGTTCATCGTGATCTTTTATGTGCATCGCTCTTGGTAGCCGTAGATGTCAACCCGACAGTTTACCGGTCTTTATCGAAGGGCCACACCTATTTGCCGCTGGATCGTGAAACTCGGCTCTTGGATTTACGACCTCATCGAAAATCCAGCCGACGAGTTGTTCTTGGATCGCTCTCACTTTCGCCGGCGAGAAATCGGACGAACCTTGCAAGTCGCTAGCACCTCCGGTCAGGATGTGCATAGTATGGCACACATAGTAGCCGCATAAATTGGTGCCCGACGGCTGACGCTAGATCTGTGGTGAAAAAAGCTAACAGCGTGAAATGGGTGCATGGAAATGAAGTTAACAAACTCAAAAGCTACCATGATGGCATACATACTCGAGAGGCAAGTGTAATATCGAATTCCTCGTTGAATTCGCCCATTATTTCAGTACGGAACCGTGCGAATGCACTACACACGTGATTGCAAATTGAACATGATTAGAATTTGTTTAAAATGGAGTAGAACGAGCACAATAATGGAAAGAACAAGAATACCGGTTGAGCATATCGATCAAGTTTTGGTACTTTTCAACTGGTCTCCTCAACGAGTCTATAACTGTGATCATGCTACGATCTAGCTCGATAATGAGAAGAATCCAATGAAAGCTGTACATATATATGGCAACATAGGTAACTAATTAGTTCTAACATCGTGTTGTGGAAAAAGATTAGAACGAGGCGGTACGAAAACACTTACTCAAAGTCGTAGGGTAAAAGTATCTTTGAATGATATTTTTGACCTATTAGCCCCTTGTATATGTTGGTCTCTGTATCGGCAGGGGATAGTTGAATATTTGTCTCATTGATAACTAAAGGGTCAAGGAAGCCTGTGTTGACACTAGAAACACTTTTGCATCTTTGTATCTCCATTCTACATAAGAAGAAATTAGTTAGGCTTGCAAGTTATTATAGTGCAAGGGCCCGCACGGTGGATTTTTGCAATTAAATAAGACACTTACAGAGTCCAGCAACTCAACATGGACATGTCGATGGCGTCTGACTGGTATAGCTCGTACATTACTGGCCATTGGACATAAAATTCACTGTCGCCGTGAAAAAAATGTTCTTCCTTGTACTTGACGGCAAATGACGCTAGGCCATGCTTGAATGCATCCAGTTACCATTCATGGAATTGGCGCATCCTAGTTGGTAGCTGGCCAAGCTCCTCATGCCTGACCAAGGAAGCGCTCGGTGTAAATGGCCATCTGACTTGTGCAGCTTCAATCTGCATGTCGCCTAATATTTGATCTGGGTGTAGACCAGTTTCCTTGACGTCTCCACGACAGGCCTTGCGGCCTCGATGGAATCATCGAGCTCGTAACCATCTTCTCCCGAAATCAAACTTCTCATGAACTCGCCTCCATCAAATCCTTCTCCCGCCATCGTAGTTTCGTAGTCTATAACAAGGCATTGAAAATTAACGAAAAAAGATTAACAAAAGTATACTTGCATATACTTATACATTTCACATATACTTATACATAAACGGGTGACAACGACGAGGAGGGCAGTGGGGAAGAGGAGGTAGATGAGGATGGGCGACGGCGACGAGGACGGTATATACATTACATTTCACATATACTTATACATTTCACAATTGACATATACATCTCAGAATTCAAATTTGCTATAAAATTGGCATATACATATACATCTCAAAATTCATATAAATAAGAAACAGAGGTCGGAATGTCTTGCATTATCTAAAAACTACTACATACAAATAAGATACAAGATACACTATTCGATCACATTTATTGAGCGGGATATCTTCTCCAAGGTTACCGATGATGCTAAAATAGAGCGTTTCCAAATGATGAAGACCCTAAAATAATATTATAAGGTACTATTTCCATCATTCCATGCTCATTTTATTGCATGCTATGTTTTATTTTTTTTAATGTAAGAATTTATATCTAGAACCAATTATTTGGCAAATTAACTACTTTACTCCCCAGTTCTGAAATCCTGCCCGCCATCGCGCAGAGGTTTGGGCATTTAAATGAACACTGTCGCACCGTGATTGTGCTCTGTTGGTCGTATTTGCACTCTGCCGGTCGTGCCTGCTTGTGTCACGCCCGTCATGCTTGCCCGCCACACTCATCTGCCCCATGCTCTGCCGGCTGCACTTTGTTGAGGAGCGAGGAAGGGAAGGAGAGAGGAGCACATGAAGCACCTTGCTCACTGTGGTCGCTTGAGGCGAGGAAGACGGCAATACATGATGGGGTCGTCGGTGACGAGGAGGACGGCGCTGCTGGGTCGCTGTCATGAGGAGGACGGCCTTGCTGGGTCGCTTGAGGAGAGGAAGACGGCGGCGGCGTGGTTCGTCGGCAGGGGCCGAGAAAGCGGCGTCGGCGAGAGAGGTTGGAGACAATAAAACACTTATGCCTCCTACCTCTCTCGCTTTCGGATTTATATGATGGTGGCATCAGTCTCGGTTGGTATCATCCACCGGGACTGTAACATCCTCATTTTTTTTTCTTTTCAAAAATAAAAAAATCATGCATACATGCATTGCATTGCATTTGTAAATTCTTGAAATTCAAAACCCTTTTAAAATGAGTATGTTCCTTGGAAAAATATTTTAAAATGATTTATTTAAACAAAGTAACATAATAAAAATATATTCTTATTGTTTTGACTATTGATGTTTTATTTGAATATTTAAAGCATAAATGCATAATAACCTTATGTTTAAACCAAGATATAAATTTATATTTAAATCTTTCTTCTCTTACGTGGACCCACTTGTAAGTCTCTCTTCCCCTTCCTCGTTAACTTGTCGATAATTAGGAAGTCCCCTAAAATCTCTCCTCCTTCTACCATTACCTTGGAAAGATTTTCCTAAAATTAGGAGTCATATCTGTTGCTCCAATCCCTACTAGGACTCTCCCCATATAAGCCCCCGATTTGCATCGTCCTCATCTCCAAAATCGACACACAGCCCAAAACCCATCTCCTCCAACCTCTCGCTTTCCTCACCAAAACTCGACCTTCCGGTGAGTTTCGACTTTGATCCTTAAGGAGAATTGTCCCGGTGTCTACTTGACCCATTTTTTTGTCGTGACTCGTCGTGCCGCCGCCGGAGCTCCGCTGTCGCCGAGCCGACGCCGTCCCGCTTCGCCGTCGAACCAAATCGTCGTCCGATTATCGCCGTGGTGAGCCCCTTAGCACCCTTGCCTCCTAGAAGCCTCGCCGACCACCGCCGCTTCAGCTCCCGCACGGTGAGCCCGCCGCCGTGCTACCCGTCCGTGCCGCGCCCCAAGACGCCCCGGCCACCACGGGCGACCCGCCAAGCCACCACCTCCATTGCCCTCCTGCGCCAGAGGTGCTGCTCGCCTCGCCGCCGCCGCCGCCGCAGCCGCCGCCGCCCAGTGCCTCCTCCGCCGCCGCTTAGGCTGCTTGCACGCCGCCACGCCCGACCATGGACGACGCGAGGTGCCGGTGAGCCGCCTTTGGCCCCTTCCTTTCCGACTGCTGCCGCCGGCCGGGGGGGCCGCCGCATGACCCACTCGGCCTCCTGTTTTGACCCATCGACGGTGGGCCCCATTGGTCAGCGCCTCATGCTCTGCTCCCTCAGGCGCGATGTGGCCAAATGGGCCGGCCCACTTGGGCCGCCGGCCCAAGTGCTTTTTTTTTCCCCCTTCATTTCTTTTATTGCAAAATATACCTAATGTTGTAAATTGCATAGAAAATTGCATAAAATTCCAAAATTGTAAACTAAATTTTATTAGATTCATAAAATTCTATATTATTTTTGTGTACTGTTTATTTGCATAATTATTTTAATTTTAATTTTAATAATTATCTTAGTGTTTATACTTGTAGGAATTTTATAGGATAAAATATAGCTCCAAAAATATCCAAAATTGTTTTATGGAGTTAGATATATTATGATATAAGTTCTGTACTGTTTTGGTAAAATTTTGAAATTTATTTATTATTAACTCTCTTTTGTACCTTTAATATTAAGATTATAAAAATCATAACTAATTATAGGGAACTCTAAAAATAATGAAACCAATTTCAGAAGTTTTATAAAATTATTTTATACTGTTCTGTACTGTTTGCATCATCCTCATGACATGTCATGCATGCATCATATTTTATCGCACATGGTTCTTATTGTATTTCTTTTAAACGTTAGATCCGTCGCTGAAGGAGATTTCGCCACGATCATCCAACTACCGTGATCAAGGCAAGACATTGTGCCATGTTGCTATTACCCAATTTTCATAAATGTTTTATTAGATTTTTGCAAAACCTAGATGCTAGTTAAAAGTTAAAACAATATTTAAGCTAAGTTGTAGATAAGTCCTATATGATTGATATACACGTACCAATCTCATCAACCTTAGCTAATTAATATTATTTAATCTTGCTACCATCCTTGTTTAGTGATTTTTACATTACCGCTTAGCAAATGCAATCTAGAGACTTACTTTTGTGTTCAACCCCGATACAAACTTGATTGCAATTGAATGGCTTAGTAGTGGGTGCTACCGTGTCGGAATTGTCTGTAGGGATAGTGGGTGCTATTCCGGCTTTTTAAATGGTTTCTCAATCGGGTGGATGGTTGCAAGGTGGTTGGCAACGCTTTCGGTGGCAAGATGCTCGAGATTGGGTTGATGGTGGACCATACCCGCTTGACTTAAGGATCGATTCCTTGTGGTACCTAGACTAGTTCAACAAAGGCGACCATTGAGTGCTCAGTATGGGCAGGTCCTGGTTGAGTACCCTTCGGACTTTTAGTCTGGCATTCCTGGTGGAATAGGGAGTGGGCATCTGGATATGTCCATAAGAACAGAACCTTCCTTTGTGGTTGGGAGTGGGTATCCGGGTGTGTCCATAGAATGTAACCTATCAAGACAAGAGGGGCATTGGTGTGGAAACCTTAGTGGGAATGCGGTCTAAGGGAAGGTTGTGGTGAAAGACCTCGTGGTGTCCACTTCCTTTGGGTGATTCCTAGGAAGCCACCTACTCATGGGTAAAGCGTACAACCTCTGCAGAGTGTAAACTTTCATGAAAACCTCGCACAATGGTTAAGGGTGAACGACGGAAGCTACCCCACTGTAGTTTTGGAAACCTCTCTTCTCCCTCTCTTTATTTTGGGAATTGCCTTGCAATCGGTGTTGCATGTGCGTGGTTGTCTTCATGGTGGGTGCCATGATGATCTGGTTAAGTCAGTAGGTGCTGTCTTTTCCAAAAGAAAAGGATTATAAAGTTCAAACTTCTATTTCAAAATCGCTTTCTCAAACTAGGTTTAAAAGTTCGAAACTTAGCTTTATGCAAAACTTCCCAAACCTCCCTTGAAACCCGTGATAGCATCTAGGCATTGTCTTGCAAGTAATTAAGATTACTTACCTCGAGTTTATTCTCGGGCTGCTCATTCCAACGAGTAGGATGCAACGCCGATGAGGAAGTGTACCAAGACGGGGATTTCGCTGATGGTATTCAGGATGAAGACTACTTCGACGTCTAGGAGCGCATTCTTGGGCATGCCCGTGGAGTTGTGATTTGGTTTTCATTCGCTGAACTGTTATTTAAATTTTCGCCGCTAGGCCTTGGAGCCTGAACTTTGTAATAATTATGCGACTCGATGTAATAAATTACTTTTCGCTGAATGGTGATGATTCAAATCAGATATCTGTGTGTACTAGCTACTTGATCCGAGGACTAATGCACGTAAGACACATCGTGATTCGACTCAGTTTTTGGGTCCCGACAGGATCGACTACATCGATCGGCTGATTATACCAACCGGGACCGATGCCCCCATCAAGTGGTGCCCTAGGAACCACCAGTCTCGGTTGGTATAACAAACCGGGACTGAATGCTCACTTAGTCTCGGTTGATGACACCAACCGGGACGGAATCTCCCTTAGTCCCGCTTAATTACACCAACCGGGACTGATTTCCCAAAAATATGGCGTGAGCTGGGCGAACCGTGACTGCAGCCAGACGGGAGCTGCGCTCAAGCGCCTGTTGCTAACCTCAGCGACATGTGGGCCCATCTCTCGTGGGTCCCACATGTCATTGGTACTAATTTGCTATTAATTTCTCGGAAATTATAGAAAACTGTTGGGAGCCTTGAAATTTCTCTTTAATTTTTTAAATTTTAGTATAAATTTTCACCATTTATATAAATTCAACAATTGCTTCATTGCTTACTATAAAATAATAAATCATACTTATTCCACACTAAAATGATTTCAAAAAATAAAATAAATTAAAAATTCACATATTCTTTACAATTTAATTTTCCAACCATCTTAATACAGATTTTCACCTTTTATATAAATTCAATTATTGCTTCCTTACTTAATAAAAAATCATAATTCATACACGGGTTTATAAAACACGGTTCGACTTATTTGCTAACATACTTTGTAATTTATGGCAAATTACTACCACTGACATGTGGGAACCACAAGTCCATGACCTCCATTTTGGGGGAAGTAATCCCGGTTGGTGTCTCCAACCGGGACTATGTCTCGCCGAACGGGTTCATCCCATCCGTACTCAATCCAAACCTTATGTTTCTTCTATCCTCAGCAAAGTCCGGGTATTTTCTATCGACTTTCCTCCACGGGGAGCCATCGGCGAGGTGCCTTAGCCTTCCGTCGTCCTTACGATCTTCTTTGTGCCAGCGCATCTTCCCGAACAGGTTCATCCCATCCGTACTCAACCCAAACCTTATGTTTTTTGCATCCTCAGCAAAGTCCGGGTATTTTCTATCGACTTTCCTCCACTTGGAGCCATCAGCGAGGTGCCTTAGCCTTCCGTCGTCCTTACGATCTTCTTTGTGCAACAAGATCATCTCGACATGCGCTTTGCTCGCAAATAAACGCTTAACCGGGATTATAGGAAATACCGGACCACCTTAACGGGGTCTCTTCTTCTTCTGTTGCCCTCTTCCTCGCCTCGGTCATCACGCCTAGTTTTATACCTCGAAGTTCTGCACACCGTACAAGCTTCCAAATCCTCGTACTCATTGCGATACAGGATACAATCGTTCCGGCATGCATGTATCTTTTGTACCGCCAACCCTTATCAGACAATCCATTGGTCGTCTTCCACTGCATGAGTTCTAGCGTGGTACACAATTTTTTGTGGCCCTATCGGCAGTTTGGGTACAATAGTGTTCTGTGGTCCTCCCATAGGCGCTGGAACTTTTCGTAATGTCTTTCATCGGTGTATTCTCCCTCTCCATCAAGCAACATCTGTTCTAGGTCATCATCGCCAAACTCTCCCAATGTATCTTCGAAAGAACCGTGTTGGCCAGCATCGGGGATATTGTTGTCCCCCTGATCTTCTTCTTCTTCACCATCTTCTCGTATAGTCTCTTCTTCACCGTGCTTGATCCAACAGGTATAGTTTAGCATGAAACCTCTTGAGAGCAAATGGAAGTGAAGGTGGTTGGATTTTGGCCACTCCTTCTCATTCTTACAGTCTATGCATGGACAACATATATAGCCTGACTTCGTGTATGCATCGGCCGCACGAAGAAAAGCTTGCAAACCCTACAAGAACTCCGGGAGCATCGGTCCATGTACATCCATCGCCGGTCCATCTACATTATGTTACATCAAGGCAGCTATTAGATTCAAAATTCTTCATCCATCGATGGAACCAAAACCTAAATTTGAGCTAGATCCACATCTAACAACAAAGACTTGGTAGATCAAAGTCTAGATTCAAAATTCTTCATCGATCGATAGAACCAAAACATAAATTTGAGCTAGATCCACACATTCAACGCGAGCTATATCTAATCCAAGCAAATTCTAAACTTACACAACAAGTTATTGCAACCTACATGAAAAGATCGAGCTAGCTCTCTACATTCATTATCTTTCATCAATCATGAGAAAAGATCAAATTTTCTTCATATTTCAAGCAAATAAGAAGCTCCATTTTACACCAATGTAGTGAGGAACGATGTTACTAACCTTGGTTAACTTGGTTGGGAATATAATGACCAAAATTTTGGCAGCACCTCCCCCTTTCTTGAAGCTCTTGGCTAGCACTGCATTGTTCTTGATCGATCATGAGAAAAGACCAAATTTTCTTCACATTTTAAGCAAAGAAGAAGCTCCATTTTACACCAAATGTAGTGAGGAACGATGTTACTAACCTTGGTTAACTTGGCTGGGAGTAAAATGACCAAAATTTTGGCAAAGACCTCCCCTTTCTTGAAGTTCTGGCGGCGCCAGACCGTTTTGATTTGGCGGGGTGGGGAGGAAGCGGGGAAGAGGATGTTCAAATAAGGCTGCTTAGTACCGGTTTAAGAAACCGACCTGTACTTATGCCCTAACATCGGTCCCCGTTCTTGTAACTAACCGATATTAAGCAGACCGAGTTTCGGTTTGTGTAACCAACTGTGGATAACATGGCCCCGGGTATCCGAAGATAAGCTAATGGACGTACCGCCTCCTTGGGCCGACTCAATTGGACCTTCCAGAAGGCGGGCTTGGAGGCTGGCGCGGCCTGACATGTTCTACAAGGAAACGAACTCGTCTCTTACTCGAATACATAGATATAGGCGTAACCAAATCGGTTATATCTGTATCTTCCATACACGGATTAGGGATTTTATCTGTAACCTGGCCCCTTGCACTATATAAAGGGGGTCCGGGGCCCCTAGTTCGACATCCAATCCCACATCCAACGATCATCATCAGCATCCACCATAATACAATCCACGAACACAGGAGTACGGTATTACCTCGCCCCGAGGGCCCAAACCTGTATAAATTCGGCTCCCTGTGCTGCCATCGTAGTTATCATCTTTCGCATAGCCCTATAAAATATATTGTCTACACAAATCGTCGACAGTTGGCGCACTAGGTACGAGCTAGCATCACGATCAACTACATCGATTCCGATGGCTTCAATTGGCGGATTCGTCTTCACCTACGCCCCCGGCCAAGGCTTCATCTTCGGAGATCTCGGCTTCATCGCCGGTGACTTCGAGAAACTTCGGTTGTGTGAGCCGAACTTCGCTCGTCCACGACACGGGAGGTGGTACGCCATCTCGACCGAGCCTCACCACTTTGGGATCTCTCCCCTGGATTCCGATCCAGAAGAGATCCAATCAGGTGATGGCGATTCCGACTGGCCTAGCGCTGGGCTCCCCTTCGGTTTCGGTCGGGATCTATCGCCTCTTGCTTTACCAGCTCCTCCGGCTGGCGAAGCGCCAAGTGGCGATCTGATTCCCGGCCTGGATCACTCTCAGATCCAGTTGGGAGTCGCAATCTCTCAATCGTGGTCCGCCCCGTTCGGGTTCGGAAACTCTGGCCGCTATTTTCCATCGGATAGCATGCCAACTTTTCCAATCTGGGCTAAGGAGCGGAGCACAGCAAGCACATACTGGGACGAGTTTTCCGAGTCAGGACTCAGGGACAACTCTAACCAGGTCAACTTCCCGAGTGGACATGCCATTCGGATTGGTCAATTCGGCTGCGAGATTCCAGCGGATTTGTTCCGCTGAATCTCAGTCGGATCCTCTTCTGACGAGAGATCCAGCACGAGAAGTGGGAGTTATAATCACTCCCATCGACGAGCCAACAAATCGAGATCATTTGAGCCCCTCCTTCTCGGAATCCGAGTCGAAAGAGAGCGTCAATGGGTTCCCCGACTTTCGCGGCGTCTACATGCTGGATGGGCAAGCCTCCGGATCGGCTCGGCGTCCCATGGGGGAGGCAGGAGCCGAACAAAACCGCGGAGGCGGAGAAGACCTGCGCGACTAGTTACGTGGTTGTGCACGGGAAGTTCAGGAGGAACTGCTTCAAGTCTGTATGGTAGATCACTCGGTCTTCCGTATGCCGCCGCTGCAGAACATCCTTGCATGTAAGACCCTCCTGGACAATGTTGGTCCTTTGCTTAGAGAGAACAACCCCGCAACGCCGATCATGGAACAAATCAAAGCCATGGTGACGGCAGCGGCTGTCCAAGGCACTCGGGATCAACAGGCCAACTCGGCCAGAAGCCAGACTGCCACGAGTAGCACTCGGCGCAGTCGGCACACACGAAGTCGCGGACAAGACGTTCGCCGAAGTACAAGTCGCAACCTTCGCCTTGACATCGAAGCCCGGTGGAGGGAGCGAGACGAGGACCGGCGCCGTACTCCACCGCGTCGGAATCTCCCCCACCAATCTCCTCCCCCCGGGGAAGGATTAATTGACGGGATTAAGGCATTTACACCCCGACTCCGTCAGGTAAACTGGCCCGAGGGGTTTAACCCTAAGGGGATTGTGAAATTTGATGGAGAACGGGACCCCGAGGCTTGGTTGCAGATCTACTCTTTAGCAATCAAGGCCGCGGGCGGAGGATACGACGTGATGGCAAACTATTTGCCCGTCATGTTAACCCCTCCGGCTCAGAACTGGCTTGCGGGCCTTCCAGAGAACTCGGTCGATTCCTGGGGAGAGCTTTGCGACCAGTTTGTAGCCAACTTCCAGGGTACTTACGAGAAACCCGGAACCGAGTGGAACCTTTATCAGATTCATCAGAAGAAAGATGAGTCGTTAAGGAATTTCATTCAGCGTTTCACCAAGAAGAAGAACACAATCCGGGAGATCTTAGAGGCGGTCGTCGTCGCAGCCTTTCATAAAGGAGTTCGCGACCCCGATCTAATTAAGAAGATGTCTCGGAAGCCTCCGACTACCGTTAAGGAGATGTTCGCCTTGGCGGATCGATATGCTACCGCCTCGGATGCTCTCGCTGATCGTCAAGAGGATCACCCAAGCAAACACGAAGGCAAGAAGGATAGACCCGAGTCGTCCTCCAAGAAGGACAAGAAGCGCAAGGGTGAAGAGATGGTAGCCGTCGCGGATCAGGGTCGGCAGAGGCCGCCTCGGCCCATCGACTACAACAAAGTCATCCAAACGGAAAGCATGCGGCCAAAAACTGCAACATCTTCAAGAAGTTCGCTGAGGAGCACAACAGCGACGCTCCAAGAGACGCTAAGCAAGATGACAAGTGTGACCCTCCTCAGGGTGACGCTTACCAAGAAACCGAGCGAGAGCTCAACTACATATTCGGGGGATCGGATGCATATGAGTCTAAGCGTAAGCAAAAGCTTACTGATCGGGAAATCAATGCAGCTATTCCGGTGACCCCCGAGTATCTCCGGTGGTCTGAAGTCCCGATCATATTTGATCGCTCAGATCACCCAGACCACGTCCCTTGTCCAGGAAGATATTCATTCATCCTGAATCCTGTGGTACGGGGCGTCCGACTGCGTAAGGTCTTGGTTGACGGCGGAAGTGGATTAAATATCCTTTTCGCTAAGACTCTGGACGAGATGCAGATCCAAGGACGGCGCTCTAGCAGACAGACGCGCCGTTTCATGGCATAATTCCGGGAACACCATTAGTGCCGATCGGGAAAACCACTCTTCCTGTCACCTTTGGCACTCGGGATAACTACCGGACGGAGAACCTCAGCTTTGAGGTGGCCGATTTCGAGACTGCGTATCATGCAATCTTGGGAAGGCCGGGCTTGGCCAAGTTCATGGCCGTCCCACACTACACCTATCTGGTTATGAAGATGCCAGGTCCACGGGGCGTAATCACGATCCTTGGAGATGTCAAGTTTTCCCACCTCCTCGATAGGGAAAGCTCTGACTTCGCCTAGTCAGTTGAAGCGGCTGTCGAGTTGGAGGAGATCCGGCAGGCGGCCACCACTCTTTGCGACAAAGACGATCTACCAAACAAGAAGCCATCTAAGTCAGGCATCAAGCCTGACGAAGGTGACAAGTGATGAGACGCTCGTCGTTCTTCTCCAACTAGATCAGGACGTCCTCACGTGACCCGGCGGTACGCCCGGGGGCTCGCTAACTAAAAGCGTGGAAACGACACTCTCTTGAACAACTCATGGAACATCGAGGAATTGCGTCGGTTCTATACCTAACGACTATTGTAACCCATGTTTACAATCAAATAAAGATAAGTTTTCGCTCACATTATCTTTTACGCTTATGCAATCCAATTTCTGACTTGTTACTTATTTGTGTTTCAATTAAGTAGTAAGTCGGGGGCTACACCTAATTAGGTGCGCAACCGCGCACCTAATCTTTTACCTAGAATTTAACTTGACTTGCTCCCTAGTCAGATTCTAACTAGTCAGTAAGTCGGGGTTTGCACCTAATTAGGTGCGCATCCGCGCACCCCTTCTTTCGAGATTAAATTGACTTGCTCCCCAGTCGGATTCCGACTAGCCTGCAAGTCGGGGGGCTACACCTAATTAGGTGCAGTACCTGAGCCTAATCGACTTCTCTCTTTTCTTTTTTCAAGTTTATGTTGAGCCTAAGTGTTAACCGTTCCGAGTAACGAAACTCACGTCTCCTGGCAATACTCATACTTCCCGATTGCGTTTTCGGAGACAGTGCTCCGTGCCGCCTCCTAACGCTAAGGAAACTTAATACGCTCGGCAGAGTGCTAAGTAAAAGGAACTTAACCTGCCCGGGCAAAAAGCATCTTGGACAAAAGAAAAGGCGATTGGCAGATATTAAAAAGACAATAATTTACATAGATAATTTACAATGAATTCCTACATTATAGGGGATCTAGCTCTAAGTTATCCACAAGGGACTCGGCGGTCGGCCTCACCTCCTCGATCAGGGCCAACGCTTCATCCTCGGTGCAGGCAAAACCATGCTTGACAGTGTCAAGCTCAACTCGAGGGTAGTGCGACTTGATGATGCCCAGCGCCTAGCTGGCGCTCATCAGGCCGACCTCCTTGAGCCGAATCTTTAGCTGCTCGGGGGCTTCGGTCTACCTTTGGATCAGCTCGGCCCGGGAGCTTGGCTCGGCGTCGCCAGCATAGAGCCGTCGTCGAGTGGGCTCCACGGCCGCCAGGAGTTCATTATATCGTGCTTGCGTAGTTTCGACGTTCTTCTGTAGAACGTCATAGTGCGCTAGCGTCTTCCTCTTATACTCTGACAAAAACAGAGAACGCACAGTTATTCAACTGTATGAGCATCGGAGGTTCGGAGCCGGTCGGGTTTGGGGACTTACCCTCCAACTCGGCGATGGCTTTCGCCGCTTTTTCGAGGCGACCTCGGTCACAGGACTTCGCTAGTTCTGCTTCAAGACTGGCAATTCTGGCATCGCGCGCTGCACATGGTGCGGAGCATGATGTCATTCGGTCACACACAAGTCGAGCGATCCTGACTCAGGTCAAGGTACTTACACCGGAGGGAACCTGCAAGATCAATCTTCTCGTCCTGCAGCTCCTCGATCCGGGCCTGCAGCTCTCGGTGCTCCTTGGCTGCTTCGGTCCGGACCTCAATAACCTCCCCCTCTACGGATTTAATCCGCTCTATTCGGGGGAGGAAGTAATTGAGGAACTTGGTTTTTCTTTCGAAAAAACCACCAAGCTCCTGCAAAGAGGGAGAATATTCATCGTCTTACCCCGAGCCAAAGAAAATCTACTCCACAGATCAAAAAGGCTTACCCTGGCCATTCTGCCGCATTCAACGGCATGCTCAAAGAAGGCCTTCCTCATCTCCTCCTCGGCCTCGTCGTCAATGAGGGCCCAGTTCCCGGCCTCGTCCTTCGGCCGTAGCCGAGATTGGGCTCGGCCTCGCCGGAGGAGGAGGGGGGCATGGGATCTCCTCCACCATCGGCTCGATCCTCTCACCGCCTCGTGGGTGGGTTCGGGTTTGAGGCTGCGGCAATGGCGCCTCCTCCGACCCCGGTTCCCGACGCGGCTTCCGCCGGCTCCGCCGGTGGGGTCACCGCATCGGCTGTCGAAGGAGGTGCCGCCTGACTTGGCTCGGCGAGTTTTGATCTCGGCTTGTCAGGCGATTCGACGGAACCTCTATCAATGGTTTCCTGAAATAAGGAAATGGTTCGGTCAGAGAAAACGTAAAAGAAAACTATCAGGCGGCGGCAAGGCTGTGCTTACCGACTGGAGGTCTTAATCTTAATACCGGTGCCCCTCCGGGGGGAACTCCTGCTTGAGGAGGCATTGGGCGGGCCACTCGGCCTAGCCTGAGGGGTTGGATCTTGTCCCCCCTTTCGCGACGCTCCGCCGTTCGCCCTTAGGGGATGAGTCCCCCGACTACGCCCGGAAGCCGGCGTCGGTTGGCTTTTTCCCTCTTTGGGAGCCTCGCCGACCTTTGGCCCCGAGCTTCGTGGGCCGTGCCCTCCGGGTAGCGGGACATTTTCTTTCACGGAGGAAGCCGGACCCTTGCCTTTCTTCGCAGCTGGGGTTTCTTCGGACTCTTCTCCTGGGCGCTTCTCGCCCTTGTTGGCGGAAGCCTCGGGAGTTGGGGCAACGGACACGAAAGCCCGGCGGTCCTGCATTGAAGTACGGCATCCCCGAGCTAGCATCAAAACAGAGCTGTTCGATACACAAAACAAGCGAAAAGAGTACTCAATCCTTACCTCTGGAGGCGGATTATTGAGGGAGAAGCTCCTAGGACTCCCTTGGTTAGAAAAGATAGTCCCTAGAGCGAAGAACTCGGAGAGTCGATCAATGGCGTCCGAATTGGAGATCGGGACATCCGTTTCTCGTGTCGAGTCGGATGGCCCGGTGTACTCGAATCCGAGACGGATCCTCTCCTTGAGTGGTTGGATACGGCGCTTTGTGAAGGAGACAGCAATCGCAAAGCCGGTCAGCCCCTCCTCTTCGAGGCGTTGGATCAGGCCGAGTAACTCGGTGACCTGATCCATTTCAGAAGAAAGGGGGGAGAATTCCAAGAGGATGAAGCTCGGGGCTTTCTCCCATCAAAACAAGGAAGACTGGGGGAGGATTGGAGTAGTAGAACCATTCCTGGTTCCACCCCTTCAAAGAGGTCCAGAGTGGCAAGGCAAAATACTCCTTCTTGAGGCCGCTTCGGAGTTGAAATCCGGCCCCGCCAACAGCCTTGGGGACATTGTCGGTGGGGTAGGCTTTCAAGAAGAAGAGATGGCGAAAAAGGGCGAAGTGGGGAGCGATCCCCAGAAAAGCCTCGCAGAGATGAACAAAAATAGAAAGTTGAAGGATGGAATTGGGATTCAAATGAAAGAGCTCGATCCCATAATGGTTGAGCAAACCGCGAAGAAAGGAGGAAGCGGGGAGTCCGAACCCGCGGGAGAAGAAGGATTCGAAAACGACGATCTCCTCTTGGAGAGGAGTGGGAGAGGACTCACCCCTGGCAGCGCGCCAGTCGATGAGCTCTGGCGTTGGGAGAACGCCGGCGTCAACCAGGGCCCGTAGCCGCTCATCGGTGGTGTTGGAGGTTGCCCAGTCCCCCGCCATTGGAATGTGGTGGATCTGGAGTTCGGCGACGGCGGCGGCACTAGAGTTGCTTGGTGGTGGCGGAATCGCAAAAAACCCTAGCGGAAGTGTTTCGGGGAGTTGAACGGTTTGGCCGCACAGTGTGAGCGTACCGGTTCAAATTCCTCGGCGTGCTTCACTTAAAGGAAAGTGGGCAACTTTTTGTTTCCACACAAGGCGGGAAAAATGAAGCCCAAGAGTTATCGTTTCAAGATTTGGGCCCGGACTTAAGTCCTTGAGAACATGCCCCACGAGGGCCGTAAGCTACACTCGGGTACAGGTGTCACTCGGGTCGACTTAATCTGAAGGTTGGGCGCTCCCCAAAATTATAACTTAGCTTTTGATGTGCCCTCTAGGACAATAGTTGGTTTGACTTTTAGCCAGATCAAACATCGAAAGTCCCTTTTAATTGTCCTAGTGGCACATCTCCGGATCGTTTGTCGTCAAGACAAGCACCACTTCGGCAAATTTTAAATCAGCTCTTGGCGTACCCCCTGGGGTCAACGGCTGGTCTAGTTTTCTAATCAGATTAGGCGTCAAAGAGTTACCTCTTCAGTTGGGTCTCAGTGGCACATCTTCGGATCATTTGTCGTCAAGACAAACACCACTCGGAGGACCTCAACTTGGAGGCGGGCGTATTCCTCTGGGAATCACTAGCTTGTCTTCGCACTAGTCGGGTCAGGACGCCTGAATATCCTACGCAAGTTGTGACATGTCCCATGCTGGACCGAATGTCGAGCTCTGCAAGTCAGGATTGAATGTCATAATTTGCAACAGGAAGGATAACGCTGGGTGGCACTGCTCACTCGGCAACATCCACCTTTCTGGTATGCCTCTCCGCGGGGCCACTAGCCGGCATACCGACTAGTCGGGCTGGGTAGCAGACATCTTTTAAGACTTGAGAATTTTTCTCGAGTTCTTTGCAACTGTATTGTTTGATCAGCAGGTTACTCGGCGAGCAGGACTTCATTAGCCAGACGAAGATTGACGTCACTCGGGTAACATGAAGGGCTGCAAGCTGAACTCCGAATCAAGACAACTCAATCCCGAAGCACTCGGGGGCTACTGTGGATAACATGGGCCCCGGGTATCCGAAGATAAGCTAATGGACGTACCGCCTCCTTGGGCCGACTCAATTGGACCTTCCAGAAGGCAGGCTTGGAGGCTGGCGCGGCCCGACATGTTCTACAAGGAAACGAACTCGTCTCCTACTCGAATACATAGATATAGACGTAACCAAATCGGTTAAATCTGTATCTTCCATACATGGATCAGGGATTCTATCTGTAACCCGGCCCCTTGCACTATATAAAGGGGGTCCGGGGCCCCTAGTTCGACATCCAATCCCACATCCAACAATCATCATCAGCATCCACCATAATACAATCCACGAGCATAGGAGTAGGGTATTACCTCGCCCCGAGGGTCCGAACCTATATAAATTCGGCTCCCTGTGCTACCATCGTAGTTGTGATCTTTCGCATAGCCCTATAAAATATATTGCCGATACAAATCGTCTACACCAACTGATACTGATGTTAGAGAATCAGTACCGGTTGGTTTCTTCAGCCGGTCCATGTTATGGAAGGCCTATACTGATGCTTTAACATCGGTCCCGGTTCTTGTAACTAACCGGTATTAAGCAGTCTGAGTTCCGGTTGGTGTAACCAACCGGTACTGATGTTAGAGAATCAGTACCGGTTGGTTTCTTCAGCCGGTCCATGTTATGGAAGGCCAAATCTGTTCGGGGTTGCTATACCGGCTCATGTTATGAACCGGTCCTGGTGGGGCACCCAGATCACCATTTCATTGCACAAATCACCATTTCAATGCAAATCGGCATTTGCACATATCACCAATTCATTGCACAGATCACCATTTCAAATTGAAGAAAAAGGCTTAACATTCATTTGATGAACATTTGCACAGATCACCAATTCATTGCACAGATCACCATTTCACAGATTCATACTTATACTCATTTGATGAACATTTTTGCACATATCAACAATTCATTGCACAGATCACCATTTCACCATAACTCTTTTCATGAACATTTGCACAGATCACCATCACTCACAAATAACCATTTCATCATCCATCACACACTGATACAAATAATTCATAATTAAGGACATCACATAATTAAACACTGATCCCATTCCATCACAAAATAGTTTATCACATAATAACATACATACATAATAACTAACATTGATCCATTACATCACATAATTAAACAACATATATACATATACATACATATATATATATATATAATAGCTATATTTTAGTCATCCTCCTCTGCATCAGCGCCTCCCAGTCGATTTCGTCATTGTCGGGCAGATGACGAGGCGCAGGGGGGAGGACGAGGCGGTGTACACCGCGTCGGATCCCCACCTCCATGTGCATCCGATCCTAGAAGCTTGGCGGGGCAACAGCGGCGGCAGCAGCCAGGCCAGTTCCTCCTAGCTGCGAGGTTGATATGGTGCCGGGTAGTCGATGGGGCTCCGGCGGTCGAAGGCCCTCCATGCCTCCTCCAGGCTGGTGCCGGAGGTTGCGGCGGAGGTGATCGGGGCGGCGCACGAGGTTGCGGCGGAGGAGGTGGGTGGGGCGACGCGGGCGGTTGCAGCGGAGGAGGTGGACTAGCCTGCTTTGGTGGTGGAGGAGGTGGATGGGCCTGCGCTGGCGGCAGGAGGTTGCAGCGGAGGATGGGGATTGCAAGTCAACCTGCAGGTCTTGAGGCGGTGAACCATGGCGGAGGGAATGCGGGCGGTTGCGGCAGAGGAGAGAAGATCGAAATGGTGCGGTACTGTTCTCCATGTGGATGGAGGGGGGAAATATAGGGGAGGGAAGATAGAAGGTCGGATCCATTAAACACACAGCAAATTCCAATGCAGTCAAATGTGATTGAACACACAAAGCAAATTCCAATGCAGAACTGCAAAATCCAATGCGAAATCAATAAAAACAAGTTATAATGAACCGAAGAAAAACCAATGAACTGAAGGAAACCAGGAATGAACTGAAGCCGAGGTGGTAGCTAGCCGAGTAGGAAGAAGAAGAGTGTGGGGCTAGCCGAGTAGGCGGGGTTCAAATAAGGTGCTTAGTACCGGTTGGTTGCACCAACCTGTACTGATGTTAGAGCATCAGTACAGGTTGGTGTAAGCAACCGGTACTGGTTGGTTACACCAACCTATACTGATGTTTAGAGCATCAGTACAGGTTGCCGGTAGGGCAGTGCGGGGTAGGGCCAGCTCGGCGCGCGTGTGGCTCGACGTAGCACGATCGTGGCTCGATGCATTGGCTGCCGGAGCTGCACGACGGCTTGAGCTTGGTCGCCAGGAGAGCAGTGCAATGGTCGCCTATGGCAGGGTAGGGCCAACTTGGCCGGGTGGAGGAGAGAGAGGAAGAAGGACCCGATTACTTTTGTTTCAAAATTTCGGGAGGGGGGGGTGTTTGCAAAAGACCATATGAGAGAGGTACATGGGTCTCGGCGCACGACCAACGGTGGGTGATAAGTATAGACGGATTTCCAAATCATTTGTAAAATTAAGTATATGTTGTATTTCGTTTCATTATTCCCTTTAACTCATTTCAGAAGGCGGTGCTTAAAGTTTTACACTTTATTCAAATGCCAAATTGCGTACTGACCTTTCTGACCAAATGGAAAAGATGGTTTCATGAGCACCTTACATACTATTATTTGTAACAAACGAAACATATCATTTACATTGACCAATAATGTATAACATTCAATGTTCTGTTCACTTACTAAAACTATGTACATACATATAGATAAGAGATCAGAACTCAATATGCATGTATGGAGTTTTGCTATATGGTGATTGTCGTGTTTGAAAAATCCGAAACTAAAACGGTTGATCCGAACCGTCCATCTTATTCATCTAGTTGAAATCTCACTACCCACAAAATTTTACATTTTTTTTGATTTTTTACTATTTGTTTCATATTTATTAAAATCCATGATCTAATTAGTTGTGGAGCCTCCAATAATACTGATTTTGAAAAATACGGAACAAATAGTAAAAAAAAATTTTGTGAGTAGTGAGATTTTGACGAGATGAATAAGATAGACGGTTCGGATCGGCCGTTTTGATCTTGGATTTTTCAAACATGGTGCGAAGCACGAATCCTTCCGTGCATAGCAAAACTATGCATGTATGCATGGAATTTAGAGAGAGAAACTGATGGGCAACTCGCAAATCAGAAAAGACAAAAGGACATATGAAAAACCCATAGCAAAATAGAGTGAGAAAACTCTTAACTTGTAATAATACTCCTACTATATATATATATACAAGTTATGGACTACTCGCTCTGTTTCACAATATTTCTCAACAATTACATCAAATACACAAATAGTAGAGGGTAGAACGAAATATAATCAAATCACTAATGAGAAATGATAATATATACCACTAGCTATTAATTGACATAATATAATGAACCACTATGTCCGAACTTCTTTTTTCTATGGGTGGTGGATCATTTTGTTCAACGACTGTAAAATGGCTCATGATCATGGAACTTTAATCTTGTAATAATAGAAGGCTATATGCACTATTTAGTGGAGAGGCCGGGATAATAGTATCTATCTAAAAAAAACTTAACCCAAAACCTTTTAAGTAGAGTAGAGAGTGAAACACTGTAATATCTACATTTTGATTTCCTCCACAAACAAACATTGAAATAGATACTTTCGAGGCCACACACATACTAAAAAATAGGAAGGGACTTTTATATTATACAGCATGGGAATAAAATGGCATAAAAGGTCACGCAAGAAATGCAGACATTCTTGTTGACACTAATTTCACCTGATATAACCACTAAAATGCTTATTAACTAAAATGTGCATAAAATTGAGAATAAATTAACGAAGATCACTGAGGATGATATATAGTTCAATCTTGCACTTGGAATGCCATGATCGCTCTCAATTCTTCATGAGAAGCTCATAGATAAATCTAATTATTATGTGATTTCTAGTCCCTTCAATATCATAATCAATCACACTACATATATAGTTAAACAGCAAGAACAAGAACAAGGAGGCAAATTGCAAGAACAAGGAACTAATTGATCATAATCAGTTCATGTAAAGAATCATGATCGGCAGATGGAATTAAATCTAAATATAGCTCATTAAGTACCCAGTGTATAGCTAGAATTGCCAGCTGATCTACCTATATATGGTTCCTCCACATCACCATCACCCTTTCTTCACCGCGCCGGTCACCATTGACTTCATCTTCTTCCTCTGCCGCCACCGTCTCGTCGGCACCGGCGCCGCACTCGACATTCACCCCAAAGAGCCTGAAGCTCTTCGGACCTGTGGGTCCCACCTCGACGTGATGACCGGCGACGACGGGCACCGTGTCCAAGATCATCGTCGCACTCCCCCCACTGGCCGCCGTTTGCACCCGGCCGAAGAGCGGCCACACCGGCACGGCATCGCCGAAGCTGATGTCGCGTCGGCGGCGCTGGCAGTGGCGGTAGTCGATGAAGTAGCGGCCGCCGGCGCGGGAGAAGGAGACGGTGTCCCCCGCCGAGAGGCGCGCGGCGCGGACGAAGCGGCTCCAGCCCTTGGTCATGACGTAGCTCTGGCTGCTCCCCCAGTAGGAGTACCGGAACCGCCACGGCATCCCGGCGCGGTCCTCGAAGCACAGCTGCGTCCCGGCGGCCGCCGCCGGGAAGTACCGCTCGGCGTGCTGCTTCGGCACGACCAGCCGGTTGAGCTTGCCGACGTCGCTCGGGGTCACCACCTTGTCGAACATGTGCTCCCGCTGCTCGCCTTGCTCATCGTCGTGGCCGCGGTGGCGATCTATGGACGAGTTCGGTGCAATTTCTTGCACTACCTCAAGACCTAGGACTCGTTGCTCGTACAGATCTTCTTGTTTATGTTCTTCTTGATCTTTTTGGGTGGTGGCTTCTACCAGTGTGGTTAGGTTTAAGTCCATGTACATATATGGGTTGTTCTAGGAAAAAATCTCTTGGCTTTTTTGGGATTATTTGGATGAATCTTTCTTGGATCTGAGGGGGAAGTGTTATCTGAGGTTATGGCCAGCTTATGAGGTTTTTCTTTGTGGTGGTCTGATCAAATAACCAGGTACACAGTGTGCATGCAATGGAAAACTATTTCAGAAGGGAGAGATTTCACCTAGCTAGCTAGCTCATCATCATCATATGGGGTTCTTGACTGATCTTCATTAGAGAGTAGAGGGGATAGCTTAGAGAGGATTGGGCAGGAAGATGGTGGGGAATGGGTTTGATGAGAGAGATCTAGATAGAGAGAGAAAGTGAGAGAGAGAACCTTCTTGCAAGGAGAGGAAGAGGGGCCCGCATCATATGTAAAATGTACCTAGGGAACAAGTGGGTTTGTCCTTTCTGCAATTGGCAGGGGCAATGCAAGGTCTGACTAATATAGTAGTTGATTAGCTAATTAATTTTTTCAACACCACTTAATGCTACCTGGATACATGCATACATGCATGCAACTTGTTGTAATAAGTTCATATATAAAGTTATCAACTAAGCCTTATGTATACAAGGTGGACATTTATTTTCTTGCCAATTTCAAAGTGCCTATGGGTGTTTTTTTTTTTCATGTGTTGCGATAACTGAGGTAGAAGATGAGCAGGTCTAGGTTGGTTCCCGTCTACCGGCCAAGAAAAGGTCAGTTTCTTAAAATAAACATAGTGCTGACGTTTAAAAAAAACATAGTGCTGACGGGATGTCACTTATATTTTTAGAATGCTAAATAAATAAAATTGCTGCAGATATCTCAGTTTTTTATTTTATTTTAGTGAGTTAGTATTTTGGGAAGTATTTAGTTTATACCCAACCTTTTGATTTAATCTACTTCCTTATATCGTGCGTGTGGTGGTATTTTGGGAAGCTTTTATTCATACATGCGTATGCGCTCAAGATGACATGTGACGCAACATAGGAGTTCTAAACCCAATTATATATTCCATTTGGTCATGAGGCCATGAATAGTGCAGCCTATAAGTATGCAACAAAAAGGAGAAGAAAGGACGCTTAGCTGTTATCTCTAACCATTACGAGCTAGTTGTAACATCCCATTTTTGGGGATTTGTAAAATTTTTGAAAATTTTAAAATAATAATAATGCTCTTAATGTTTTAGAAGGCTTATGTATTATAATATATTATTTTTGATCCAATAATACAAATATACCTGTACTCATAACTAAGATGTTTAGTGTTAAGTAAAACATATTCAATATTTCTCACTTTTATTTGAATCTTATTGAAGGTTTTGCTTCAAGGCATATATCCAACTCTATATACATATATAGGTCATTTTTGCAAATCTTTATTTTTGCTTCTCTTTAAAATAATTTTAAAGAGCCAATGATCATTTCAGTTGCTACATATCTATGTATGCCGTACAAAGGCATTAATTGGGTATCTTCTAAAGGCTTTCAAACATTGTTTACTAGCTAAATAATAGTTAGAAGCTACATTATTTTGATAAATAGTCCAATTATTGCAAAATTCTACATTCTTGTACTATTCAAAAACTCACATTTGAGGTATCTACTATTTCCAACTTTACACCTTGCATATTACATACAAAGGCCTTATTTTCTTATTTTTCAAATTAGGCCATATAATGAAACCCATCTTTCGACCTTGACTCCAAATATAATGTGAATTTGGTGATAAATTAACCAAAATGCCCTTTTTGCCAAACTTATCACACTTCCTCTCTCTACCATTTCAAAACCTATGAATGGAATATCCCCTATGATTAAAATCCTATGCTACTTTAAAAATTGACAATTTCCCTCTTCATGCCATTATAGCCTTGTGAAAAGATAACATTTTTATTTGAATAAAACTACATTTATTTCAAAAACTAATTTTGGAATGTGGCTTTTCTCCAAAGGCGGCAATGCAATATGTAATATATATATATATATATATATATATATATATATATATATATATATATATATATATATATATATATATATATATTTGACCAATGTAATCATATGCATATAAATATATAATGGCACTTATATTTTCATATCGCGAATAGTAATTTCACCAAACTTTAATTTCCCAATATATTACCTAGATTATAATTATATTTATATTGTGATCATGTTTATCAAAATGCTTGGAAAATAGTATTTTTCATACCTTAAATAGTGTTTCATAGCTCAGGCTATTCTGGAAACTATTTCCAAAACCAACTCTAATCCACTTCTCTTGATCTCCAAATTGTATTTTATATTTGAATTTTGAATTACGGCTATGAAATTTACCATTTTGCCCTTGGGCTAAATTATGCTCACTCTTATCTATCTTGCTCCAGCCCAATCCACCTCTCCCCCCTGGCTTGGCTTGCATCGGCCTATCTCTCCTTCCCAGGCCCATCCCTGGACCAGCCCAAAGCGGCCCGGCCTCCTCCCTTGCTTCCCTATCTTCTCTCAGTCGAAGCCCACCACGGCCCATGCGAGCCTCCCCTGTTTCTTCCTTCTCCTCTTTGCTTTAGTCGAGCCGGAGCTACTTGGCCTGCTCGTGCCCGCCACGACACGCTTCTCCTCCGACCGGTTCTTGGCGCCGCAAAGAACGCCACTGTGATGTTATTGCCGCCCATGCCACGGACCAGCGGTCCTTGCCTCAATCCGCATCACCACCGTGCCGAATTGCCACGACGCCGATCCAACGGCCACGCGAGCTCTGTTCTTGCTCCCTCCCTCCTGGACATTACTCCGCGCGAGAAACCTGGCAGCGACCTCACCTCCCCACGGAAATCTCGGAGCCATCGCGTCTACCATTGGTTGGACGGCGACAAGGATAGTACCGGATGGTACTTGCAGTCCTAATCAAATCCTGGCAAGGACGAAGCCCCGCGTCGCTTACATGCGCGTTCGTCTTCCCCAAGCCGCACAATGCCCTCCCCTAACCTATAAATACCGGCCGAAGCTTCATTCTCCATCTCCCTGTCTTCCCTCCTCCGCCACCTCCGCTCGACACCACCTCCCTCCCTCGTTAGAGCCCCAATTGGCTTGTACGAGGTATCCACAGAAAGCACTTCTTCTCCCCTCCGACGTCCTCCACCGAATCGGCCCGAGACGCCCTAGAACTCACCGGGGTTGGATCGCCATTGCCGCCGGTCGCCTTTCCTCCGGTTTTACCCCCTTCTTGATTTCCTCCACGACGGTGAGTTATCCGTCGATTCCTCGCTTCTAGAGCAGCACTGTGGTGCCACTAACCTCCTCCAATCTTCGCCTTTGCAAGATTTTCGCCGAATTGAGCTGTCCACGGCGTCCCTACTTCACCACCGCGCGGTCTCCACGGTGGCAGCTCTCCTCGGCCCCTCTTCGGCCCAATAGATGGCACGGTGAGCATCCTTATGCCTCTCTATAGCTCATGCGCTCCTTATTCCCGCTCGGATTAGTTGAGGATGCCCGAGCACCGCGTGCCCGAACTCACCTCCGCCGCTGCCCATGGCACCGCCGGCTCCGACCGTCACCAACGATGCCCCTGGTGCCCGCCAAGATGCGGGGGTACGCTGAAGCCAGTACCCCCCTCAGACTCGCATGACAGGGACCGGAGCGTCGGCGAGCCAGGTTTCTCCTCTCGCGGATGCGCACGCCCGGAAACAGAGGAAGATGCCGGTGTCGTCTCTGCGTGCGAGATGGCGCTGACATGTGGGGCCCGCCTAATTTTAAATATGTTTTATTCCCGCAGAGTCTCCCCCCTAGAGTCACTTACTCGTGGGCCAGCCGGTCCTACTTGTAAGAGCAAGTGAAGGCATAATTTGGGATTACACCTTCACCTTCGGATCGCGCCCGCGCCACCATGGCTTCAGGCCAGCCCAACTTGGGCCGCACTGTATGAATGCCGGCCTGTTACTGTTTAAAATGTTTTCTAGACATTTGTCTATTTAAAAAATCTCAGTAAATGGTTATGATCTATTATAAATACTTAGAGACCTCTAAAATTCTTGGAAAAATTTGGTAAAATAGTATACAGTCTACTGGACCCATGAAAAATATAACTTTGCATTTTTCAATTATTTGAAGTCTCTGTAAAGTATTTATAGCTCTGGCCTATATATTTCTTTTATAAAGAAAACCCCATAAATACTCATCAGGCTTTCTTAAATAGTTTTTACCCTAAAAAATATTGGGAAAATTTTGGGGAATAGTATATGTTGTACTTGACTTAGGAAAAATATTTTTAGACTTGTCCTATTACTATTTTGCCCCTAAAAAATTAGAATAGCCATATGGTAGCATTTTCTTTACAAAAGAAATGCCAGAATTGGTATTCCATTTATTTAAAATATTATTTGATCCATATAAATCTTGATTATTCTTCTGTAAACTTTACAAAGAATACCTACCTTAGGAAAAATACTAATTCTTATAAGTTTATAGTAAGATAATTAGTAGAAATAGAAAACCTCCCCTAGGGCTAACATTTAATGCCCAAATAGATGTTTTAATGGATATTCCTATATTTAAAGCTCTTGGTATATTTCTGAAAATACCTCATAATGTTTCTAACCTTGCAAAAATATTGGGTCCTTTAGGATCTTGGTTTCTTAACAAAAATACATGATACCCTTTTAAAAACTAATTTCTCGTATCTTTAAAAGTGTTTGCTGAAGATATTTTAATACAAATAATAGGCTTATTCCTTGGGAGCATAATTAAGGGTATTTAGGAGCATTCACACATGCATGACATCCTTAGTACGTTTATCGTGAAGTTTATGGAACTTCCTAGATAAGTAGGATAGATTATTATACAATCATCGATATAGCTCGATGCAAATAGTCACCCACGCGATTAGATGTGATTGCATAAAATTCATCATACTCTGACATATTTCTAAATATATTTGTGCTATTTGGATTATTCACGATAGATTCGGAAGACCCGGAAGGACAGCCCGAAGACCGGAATCCAGGCTACAACACGCTCGGTCCAGGCGAGCCAATATCCCTAGTTCATTTATCTAATCCCATGTTTTACTTAAATTATGTTGAATTAAATGATGAAAATTGCATGCTTTTATTCTGTTGCTATAATATGTTGTTAAACACAAAGCTGAAAGAGCTGGTCTAGATATTACCTGCTTGACCACCTGTGTTAATAAGCACAACCCTTATCCTTAACATCATCCCTTACCTTATCCTTTGGAATCCTAGGAAATTAATCTAAGTCTTCCCTGACTAGTAAGTCCTTGGGAAATGCTTAGCCTTTGCTAGTCTAGGTCAAATGGGTCGATCCTTGCCTATCAACGATTTGCAGCATAGATATGACGGATCGATCCTATCAACATTGCAACGGCATAGCAGAAGCTATCAACGCTATAATGGTATAGCTAGTCGCTAGTCCCGACTATCAACGTAAACAGAATAGACGGGAGAATACTCATGCACTTGGGTGCTAGGTCTGCCTGTGTGCGAATGTTGGTCAAATGATCACTTTTTGATATATTTGATAATGAATACTTGGATCGTTGGATCCTGGCCTTTGTTGAGCTCAAGGCGATCACGCCCCTTGATTAAGGGGGTGAGTCGACCGCCACTTTGGGAGTCGTGTGCCAGTTGTAGGTATGGGCACGGACTTGCTAGTTGATAAAGATAGTATGCCAGTTGTTGGTATGGGTACTGGTCCGATTGTTGTTTTCGGAGAACATGCCCATGACTATAGGATGGATCCACCGATTATTGGGACATGTAGTCCATGGCAATGGATGCGGTGTCGCCATATTGAAATACCTTAGATGATGAACAATTTCAGCATATATAGCCCAGTACGTCTTTGATTTGTTAACTGGCTAAGTCATAGGATTTCTACCTATTAATTATTGTAAATCTGGCTTTATGCAAATAAAATAACCTAGCCTCCACCAAACAACCTATATCATTAAATTGCATCAAGTTGGATGTTGATTCTCCAGCGTGGTTTGATTGCGCGCTCACCCTCGCACCCACTCACTCTTTTAGGTGGATCCGAGGAAGGACCTGGATCGCATGATGGTAACAAGGAGGAGATGAACCAGATGGATGACGGTATTGACGGGTGATAGGCGGGACTCCAGTCGCTTGCCTGTTTGGGTTGGGCACAGCCTCGAGACCCGACTCTTCTTTCTGTTTTTCCGCTTTTCTGCTAGACTCTGATAGGAGTTTATTTTGGCATTGTAATATTTGGCCTGCTTGGCCTGTTAAACTGAGCCATCATGTAATTGAACTCTAATGTAATATTAATATTCAGTTTCGACTGTATGAGATGATACAACATTTTGTAAATCGTACAGCGCTAGCAAGATAGATCCTAGGCTAGCGCAGACGTACGAAGGTCCCTAGAAAATCGGGGGTACGAATAGCTACTCTTGTTTGAGTTCCTTTTTTTTAAGACAAACTTCAAAATACAGAGGTAGACACCCAAATAGCTACCCTTTTGGAGATGCTCGATCAAGAGCTATAAGGATGCCTATCAATGGATATAGCTACGTTTTTCTAACTGATGGTTGGAGTCCATATCTATTTTAGAATTCTAAATCTTTTAGGGAATAGCTATGTTGATATATGGGGCTTAATTTTTAGCTACTATTGTTGGAGATGCTCTAAACACTACCGAAAATGCCTATAAGCTTTAGAAGCCAACTGTGGTCCTAACTTAGAAGCAAAATTATCTTTAAGCACTATGAATGCTCTATATGGGTGACATTATGTAATATGTATGTATAGTCAACTTTTTTACAAACTTTGGTTATGGACATCTCTAAAAATATTTGGATTGGATGTTGTTTATCAAAATTAAATGGATCTATATCAAAAGTAAATTCATAAGATTATAATTTTGTTATGTTCAATACATATATCACAACAATCAACTTTGTATTTTTAGACCATGTTAATCTCTACTATTAAAAAAGCTAGTTGTGACGGTGGCAGAAGGGTATGTCGTAACGACCCTCCTAAAAAGGTCATACCATCCAATCGATTCAACCAACGGTCAAAACTCTCTCTTTCCTCTCAAAAAACTCTAACAACACTCAGTTCAAAATTAAATGTGAGTTGCTACGAAGCAGTACAACCATTGATCAAATGCAGACTGTGGGCCGTGCAGGGGTTCACCACTAACTACACCATGAGTGACATAGGCAGCAGCTAGCGACAGCGTGTCTGTCGTCCTGGCGAGCACCGGAGTGCTTTCGTGGTTGCAAGGTTAATTTTCTCTCTAAGATCGCATTTAGATATACCCATGCTTATTGGTTTCTTGAATATAAATCGAACAATGCATCAATTGGAAAGAGAACTCATCCGAAATCAAACATGAGAAAAGTCAAGTATTTTCATGAGAAGAATGTCCACATGAAGATTATGCATGAATATGTGGCATCTTATTTTTAAGGGAAAATTTTGTTTGTGCCACTACAAAGTTGTACAATATCAGATTTGCCACTGTATAATCAGAATCGGATTTGCCACTATATAATCAGAAATATCCTTTTTGCCACTACTTTTTTATGCCCTATTTCGTCTATGCACTTCCGTCGGTCAAACCCTTTTAACCGTCATGTTAGGCTAACGACAGCGGGTGAAATGACCATTATGCCTTTGGTTTGACTGGTGGGCAATGTCACATAACATATGCAGTAGTCATGCAATGTAGTGCCAAATGTTTTGTGTAAATTTGATATACAGTAGACATGCAGTGTTCGGTGTAAATTTCTAGACATGTAGCAGACAAGCAAATTTAGTAATTTATGAACTTGTTCTATTAATGTATGCAAATTTTGGCATCAAATGTTACGTGACATCATGCACTAGTCGAACCAGGGGCATAATGATCATTTCAGACACAGTTGTTAGCCTAACATGACGGTCAAAAGAGTTTGATTGATGGAAGTGACATAGACGAAATATAGCATAAAAAAGTAGCGGCAAAAACGAGATATTTGATTATACATTGACAAATCCGATATTGCATTAGTGGCACAAACAAGATTTTCTCTCTTTTTAAATTCGGTTGCAACGCATTAACATTAGCTAAAATGTCACTATCTTGTGACCGAAGAAAGTACCAGGAGAAAAAAAAAAAGCTAAAACAACGCATTAACATTAATAAACATTTTGCTCGCGTGGTTAATTGGTTGTACTCGATTGTCCAATTAACTGCGTTTCCCTAGGTCAACAACTCTACATAAATAGATGAAGTAACAGTGTGCTTCTGGTGGCCGGATGGAGTCCATGAGAAGTCGGTTTGGTGACGTCATCCCTGGAATTGCTTGTTGCGTCAGCTTCCACGTGATTTGGCGATTTATATTAAAAAAAATGCAGCATGATCATTTTGTTTAAACAATGCCACTGGAACAAAGATTTAATTAATTCCGTTTTAGCAGATTGTTTCATGGCCAGTACTATATATTTATACAGTCAGAACTTTAGGGTGCTCAAACGCAGTGGCGGACTGGTGGAGGCACATTCAGCGCTAATAGTTTTTGCAATGAAAATACATAAAACTTCAAAGAATTTAGAGAGTTTGACCCCGATCACACCATATGTAATTTGGTTTCGGCTGCCACTACCTACCCAGAGGAGTTCACAATACTACTAACAATCTGAACTTTTTTTTTGGGGGAGAAGGGAGGGGGATTAATTCATAAAAATTTAGAAAAAAAAATTAGGCATGGGACATTGCTAATTGCATTGTTTTGCTCTTGGCTCACTGACAAGTGAGCCACAGTAACACATTCAGCGTCGAGGAGCCGGGTCTAGAAATTTACAGTTACAGTATATATTTCCTCTATTAATTTCTAAGGTACTATATATATGTTTGTCGAAATTGATTAATTAATATATATAGGATCTACACACACATGGTGGTTGACACATCTCTAAGCATAAATTGCCGTACCATATAGTTAATTGGGTTATGGGCTTATGGCGTAGTACAACTGTACAAGTGCCACGATTAAGGCCCTGTTTGTCACTGCTCTAACTCCTAGCTCCACTTCAAATATAGAGTTTGTAGGTTAAAATAAAGTGACATAAGTTTATATTTTTTAGTTTAAAATTTAAATAAGATGATTCACCTAAATATCATCAATGCACTCACAACTCCAGCTCCATGAATTTCTGGAGTTAGGAATAGGGTATTCCACCAACTCCACCAAGTTTTGAATTTATTTGCTTATATTTCGAGTAAAATCATGGCAATTCTTTACTAAATAATTTGTCGCGTTCTTTGGTTATGTTGAGTACAGAAACATGAATCCTGGTTCAACCGAGAGAGAACAATGCTAAACAAGGTTACCTAGGTGATTAGGTCAACAAAATCCTCTCTTATAAGCTCCTTGCGGTTGCGGTATTGCCAGTTAGAGACCTCAATTAATTAATTATACAACTTGTCTGATTCAAAACCAAAGAGCCTCTTTATCTATAGCTTGAATCTCGGTTAAGATTTTGTAAATGCATGGTATGATCGAGTCCAGCATTACAAACTACAAATTACTAGTAGAAACAGGAATAAACATGGAGCACTTCTCCATAGTGTAACTCATACTTCTTAAACAATAGAAATAGCATGTTTGGAGTGGCTTAAACTTAATTGAAAAGAAAAACGATTAAGCTTTTTTAGTCCAATTTTTTTTTATCATGAAGTCACCTCCAAAAGTTCTTAAAAATAACATAAACTAAGTAGACCAATTTCAAGAAGCAGATTCAAGAACCTCTCGAAATCCAGCTTAACATTTAGCTCATTTTTAACTCAGCCAACTTATTTATACATATCAGCCACTCCGAACATGCTTGAAATTAGAGCTATATTTGGAGGAATATGCAAATGCATGGATTGAGCTAATTAAATCATGAAATTTGACCGCATCAATTGCGGACAGTCTATTTGGCTTTATCATAATGACATTATATTTAACGAGAGAAAATATATTACTTTTATTCAGGTTATCTTCAGCGGATCATACAGGCTACGCCATATATTGGACATTGCTACATAAGGAGGAGGAGGAGAGAGAGCCTTTCAACGCCATTTTTTGGAAGTGGTTGCTACGGTGTTCTTCTTTTAGCATGGTTGGAGATTTAATAATAGGATTTGCAATTATTAATATCTTTCTATTTATTTGAGTTTGTAATAACTAGGTGCGCCAGTCATTTTATTTGATGTTTAGATGTTGTATTGGCCATGTACATCCCCGGACGTAGAGGCCATAATTCTTCCTTTATCTAAAAAATCAATTGCTGACTTTTTTTTTGAAAAAAAGTAACACTTTCTTTAACGATATATTATAAAAAAAAAACCTTTCTAACTTATTTTTTAAAAAAAGATACTGAACATTTTTTTAATGATACAATTGTCCGTGGCCAGCTGAGCTACTTCAACATGTGTTGCAACTTGTATGCAACATGTACAATTAATTGCTATGAATTATCTGCACTGTATACTTACTGTAATAAGTACATGTTTGCAAGTGGACACGTGATGAGCATGTTATTCCCACTCTGATAGTCTGTTAATCTTGATTAGGCAACTGGATCACATATACAATGTTATGTACACATCTTTAACATATATAATAAACAGAAAAGTGAATGAAGTAGTTGGTAATCACTTCCATAACTTATCAGCCCATTAGTGTACTTACATTTATGTAAAAAAGAAGATAAGGATTAACAAATTGAAGAAGGTACACCCAAGAATCATCAAATCTCAGATGTAAACACAGATATAAGGCGACCATGTTCCATGTTGACCACTTTTCAAGGTTACATGTGCGAAACGTGCAACGCCAAAATTTTCAGTTAGGGCAAGCCGAAAGCATGCCCATTAGGGCAGTCTCAATGGGCTACGTAAGCGGTATCTAAGCAGTTTCCAAATTATGCCACATAGGCAAAAAGCTGATGTGGAGGATCATTAAAAAAAAAAAGAGAAGAAAGTGATGTCTCATGCAAGACATCACTTTTTTTATTAGGGCAATCCCAATAGGCCACGTAAGCAGTATCTAAGCAGTTTCCATACTATGCCATATAGGCAAAAAGCTGACGTGGAGGGTCATTAAAAGAAGAAAGAGAAGAAAGTGATGTCTCATGCAAGACATCACTTTTTTTATTAGACCAAGACGTATAGACACCACGAAAGTGCCACTGGGACTCCAACAATTTCTTTGACACGCGCATTAGTGATCTACTTTGGATTTTCTGCGCCATACAGATCCAATTTGATGCTATGTGTGTGTGGCTCTGCTCAAACCGGATCATAGCACATGCATGAGTAATGACTTTGGATTACTAAACATACACACTACCTATTGGAGATTTGTCATAAACATCACATAATAAATACTCAATCTCTCCTCTCCAATCCTCTAGACATTGCTATACATACTACTCATTGGGATTACCCTAACAATTTCTCTGTCATGCGCATTAGTGGTCTACTTTAGATTTTATGCGCCATACAAGATCCAATTTGATGCTCTGTGTATGGTTCTGCTCACACCGGATCACAGCACATGCATGAGTAATGACTTTGGATTACTAAATATACACACCACCTATTGGAGATTTGCTATAGACATCACATAATAAATACTCTATCTCTCATCTCTAATTCTCTAGACATTGCTATACACACCACTCATTAGGACTGCCTTTATCATGCTGGTTTAAGGTCTACGGTTTAGCATTTTGCAAGAAAAAAAATGTCAAGTAGCCAACCAATTAGCCCTTTATATGAAAACACATGGAAGAGGAAGCACATATATCTATATTGATAAGAAGGGTTTACCATTTTTCCTAGGACAGGACAAGGCAAAACCATGTTGACAGATGACAATATGTTCAAGAGTTCCATTTCTGTAAATACTGCCACAGCTTATTTGTAACAACAAACAGGAAGGTTTGAAAATACTTTTGCACTATAGTAGCAATTGAGATCACCCAACTATCCACTTTAACTAGATGGAACTGAACACACGCATCAGGTGCGCACTGCACTAGGGGAGTAAACAATCCTTCCATCAAAAGGTGAGTACATGATCTGGAAAAATGAAACAAATTCCAATTATTATCCTTCATCAAACTATAAAAGTATAAGCAGAATACCTTTTTACCAAGAAAGTTCTATAGAAGCTTAATGCTCAATTCGAAGTCGAGATACGGTTTGAAAGCAGTCTAGATGGGCCGCTTGGCAACCATTAACATACAACACACAATAAATTGAGTTTTGTGAAAGCACTGCATTGCAAAGTCTGAAGTCCTATAATAGCTTAGATGTAAATATAATATTTGACAAACTTCTTGGTAGAGGTCGGCAACCATGTGGAAAGCAAATCAGGTGGACGCTTCGCTCTCAAGACGAATCCTCTTGGTACCAACCTCGTCACTAGCTGGCACCCTATTCTCCTTTGCTTCCACAGAGCACCTCTTGTATGGTTTGAATCCTGTTCGGCGAGATTTCAGCTTCAAGTGTGACAATTCATTGGGGAAGGAAGCTCTTGGTCCATCCATTGTATCGAGGTCATGATCTATAATTGCCGCGTTTTTGTTGAGGTCAACTGTCACCGTTGTCGCTTCATCTTCTTCTTCCTTGGTGATCTCCTTTGATTCCTCTGCTTGTGGAGGAGAAAAGCTTTGGGGAAGCTTTTCTCTACTGAACAGTGCATCGAAAGCCAGACGACCCTGACAGTAGAAACGTAAATTAGAAAAGCAGTGATGGATGTTCACAAAATGAGATAAAAGTGAATTTGCGTAATGCTGGTAGACTACAACCTCTTCAGAAACTTCCTTCCATGAATCACTTGTGCTTCCACTGCTCCTAAATCTGCGGTGGTTAGTGTCACCAGCTGAAGAGTTACTGCAAGATGTTTGCTTTGCCTTCTCATTAGCTTCTTGCTTCTCAGGAACATTGTCTGCCTCTACATCACTACTTGACGGCGTGTTGGAACCACATGAAGAGCGATCCTGCTTTTTCTTGTTTCCGAACACATCACTTGGGTCAGCTCCTGTGGCAGGTGTGGTGTGGACTTTATCAGATGGAGATATCTTTAGCTCAGTGTGGAGCAGCACCACTCCTTTTCCACTCTCATCAGACTCTAAAGACGCCGCAACCTTAGCTTCAGATTGATCTCGTTTTCGTGCTTCTTGGCATTCCTTCTGTGCATTTTCAACTGGGTAGTCTCTCTCTTTCTCTGAAGCTCTCTGAACATCCACTGTGGGAAAGGCAGCACTAGGAGCTGGGACAAATGGAAAAGCCATAGGTGGAGCAAAAAGAGGGAGAAGACCTTGTGTTGCCCACCATGCGGATGCTGCAGCAACTGTAGCTGCTACAATAGAAGCCATGCTGGGAGGTGAGCCATTGTGTCTTCCTTGAGCACCCTCAGCAATATTTTCTTGATTTGGATCGACAGGGTTATGGCTATCTGCTGCTGGCCAGTATGATGCTGCAAGTCTTGCTGCTGCATGGATTGCAGGGTTTGACAACAATGTGGAAACAAGCATGCTGGAGAAGGTGGATGACATACTGACCAAAGACCTGTAGGCATCTTGATTGCAGTGGCATTGCATCATCGGTGCAAAGGCTGCATAGTTGTGAGGGAAGGGTTGAGCAGTGGTGCTACTGTCAAACTTCGGATCTGCAGAAAGTGTTGGGTGGATGCATGGATGCATGCTTCCGTTTGATCCTCCCATTTGATCACTAGCTTGATCAGGATGGCTTCCTTCAGTTCCAGATAATGGAACCCCTGTTGCCCCATTTCTGTCCATTTGGTAGTGTGAAGCTCTTGTGACATGTTGGTCCACATATGTTGTATCCACTGACTTTGGCTTTAGCTTCATTTGCTGTCTTGAGGTATCCAAACAGTCTTCATGAGTATGGTCGGATTTAGCACTGACATGGATTCCATTGAACCTTACGATTTCCTGCCCATTAATATCTTTTACATCCTTCTCAACATGAATAGAAATTGAATTTCTTTCCATGGGGGTCATATCTTTGATCTCTGTTTTAGTCAGTTCATTCCCCATGGATGCACCACGATTTGAGGAGCTCTTGTTAACCGATGAAAATGATGCAGATGGTGCATCTCGAAAGAGATTAAGAACTTCTGAACAACTTCCTTTTTCGGACATCTCCTTTCTCTGAAGTTTCTGAATGCAAGTGAGTTTCTTTTTAATGAAAAATGATGGATAGAAATACACACAATAAGGATAAAATAAAAAGATCACTAATCAAAGAAAATACTAGAGGTTTTTACCTGAAGAGATGCATCACCTGCCATTTGTGCATTGCTGTTGAACAATGCTATATTTGGTTTAGTTGACTTATCATTTGGAACTTCCCTGGTGGATGTGTCGGAGCTGAGACTACTTTTTCGTGGATATGGACTGTTAGGTTTTCTTTTAGGCCTAGGTGGAGGTATATCGATGTCATGAGCTTGTCCTGGAGAAGTACCATTGTTGATAGCTTCCTTTTCCAACTGCAATTTCTTAGTTAGTTAGCTACAGACGAATACTGACAAGAAGCTAAAATTACATGATTGAGGAACAGTAATTTTGAGCATACATGAACTGCTGCAGTTACTTATTTTTTGTTAATTTACCAAACTATCATCTTAGAAGGTAACTGAAAACATTTGGCATTCAATTTCTAGAGAATACCAGTACTGGGAAGTAGGAACAGACATTTTCTAGCTGATAGGGTTTTGGCCCCAGTTGAAAAATACATGACTTTCATGGGAGAAAAGGATTTTACAATGCCAGTTTTCTATTTTACTAATTCTCTGAGCAATATGATAAGACAGCGTGTTTGTGAAAGAACAATGTGAAAGCAGGCAAAATTGGTGTCAGGTGTGAATGAAACTGCTCCCATTAGCAAGTCATGAATTCACTGATGCTCGCATAAGTTGACTGGGACTCTATGATGAATCATGATGATTATGCTCCAATAATATGGTTTTGAATGGGAACTGAACTTAGAAAATATGTTATAATGAATGGTTCAAGTGTGCAACATACCTTCCGGCTGTGTTTGGTTCAGGGTTAAGGGGTGGATTAAGGGTTTAATCCACCAAATGCATCTGGGTTATGCGGGATTAAGTTAATCCGGTCACGTTGACTCAGAAAATGGGTGGGACAACTTATCCCTCCCTACTAACCCCACTAACCCAGCCAAACAGAAAATCTGAGTTAAGCTGGGATAAGCTAACCTAGATGGGTTAAGGTTAACTAATCCAGTTAATCTAACCCCGAACCAAGCAAAGCCTTAGAGGTCACTTCTACAGAAAGCAAAGCATTCAAGTTCCTTACTGATGAATCTCATTGGCTATGAGAGCCCCTTCTAAAATCAGTCAACCAATCCCCTTCGCTATCTTTTTTAACCAGTCATTCTCTTGCTCTAGTGATGAAAATACTCTAATTTCTCTAAAATGAAACCCATGGATCACGAAAAAAATGGAAAAATATATTGAACTGTGAAGGGCATGGCAAATTCTTTAGTACAGGAAAAATCTCAGGTAGTTTTCCTTGACAGATTGATGCCAAGCTCACAACCTGGAATTCAAAACTTTGCTAACATTAATGCAGTAACCAATTTTCACCAGCATCAAAACAGTGCTATGAGCTATCCCCACCCAACAAATTACAGGTGCAAGCCTTGGAATCATTTCCATGTCTAAAAATATTATCCACCTGGTCTCAGATTTACATGCCAACGTTAAGTTAGAACATCAGCCTTGACGCCCATCATCATTGACCAAGCAGGGTCACAGCATAGAATCACTGCCCTCAAGGAGATGGCAGTGAGAAACACCTTATGGCATTTGACTAGATGCCTCACTATGCTAAAAAAAATAGATGCCTCACTACTAAATCAGACAGCAAAATGAAGCTTAGTAACAGTGGATTTCAGCCCACAAACCAATAGTACTAGGCATGTTTTACGGTACAATAAAATGAATACGAGCCATCCATTCCTCTTAATCTAACAGCTCAGACCGTTTTTGATTTTTTTTATACTACCATGGTAGTATTTCTACTATAGTGATAGTATATTTTTGTGAAGGATACCCTCTAAACGAACGGATTATACTACCGCCGTAGTATATTTGCCGGCGTGTACCGTAAAAGAGCTATAGTACTAGCTAGAGCTATACTGTGGCGTTTACTGGTACAGGGCTGATGTAGAACCAAAATACCAGTGCATCTGCAGCTCGGATTAGTCATAACTCATAACCATTCAGGGTTCCACTAGCTCTTTAGTAGCCTTTTTCTAATAGAATCAATGTGATGTGTTTTGGAAGGCCCAAAGCTAAGAATTAATGTAGTGCCATGAACCATAGTGCACAGTGCACACTCCACATTTGCTAGTTTTCACTTTCTAGACTATCAACATCAGGGTTCAAGAAACAGATGGTAACTGGCCTCAACAGTCAGCACCACTTTCTGACCAGAATGGTGGGTCAGTGTACCAGAAAATATGTACCAGTACCAAGCCTCCCAGTTTACTCCCTTCCTACAGATCTGCCAGTAGAACAAATTTGAACATTCAAAAAACCAGAAGAATTTTCTTAAGTCTGAAAAAACCTTTGACAATCCAATTAAGTAGTATCAAATAAAATATACTCCCTCTTTTTTCGAAACACAAGGCATATATTTTTATGCCAGTTTGTTTCAAAATATCAGGTGCCGAATTTATTGATTTTTTCCCTGTCTAACTTTCTTTTATCACATATTTCTCTCCTACATTTATAAGTAACACACAAACTATTTTATCACACATTTTCAAGGTATTTATAGCAAGGGTAGCATGGTCATTTCCTCTTGTCTTTCTCTTGGTTTTGCAACCTTCTCAATTCCCGTCCCCAGCCAAAATACAGAGAGCATTAAGTCAATATTCACAGCATAGATTTGCTCTTAACTTGCGCCTACCAACCTCACCACAATTTTCACCACTGCTCCACCTGATCAGAGGTCCTGAGGGTGGATGACGAACTTTAATTTTCACTCATCCAGCTCTCCTGTGCTGAAAAGTAAAAAATTTAAGCACTACACGGATTGGTTAGATTAAAAGTTCACTTGGCACCCTAATTTTTCATAAACCTAGATTTTGTGAGAACATGTCAATTATTGGTGTGTGCAATGAGTGAAGCTGTGTTTAATAAAACTGTCAGTTCTTTTATATATTTGCACGCACATTAGGGTGAGGCTATGGTATACTACACCAAGCAAGGTCAGATGGTCATGGCTGGTTGGCAGAGGATGAGTTTTGAGAGCCCACAAAACTATCATATATTATAAAATACTAACCTTATCCTCCTCCCCCATCAACAGATCTGGCAAGGAGACCTCTGAGAGGATGATGGTGCTATATCAACAACACAACAATTCGGTGGCTGTTGCAAGGTGATGGCAATGTAGCCTCCATCAAGTGGCAGTGTGCAGCCCCCTAAAGGCACAGGGTAGGCAAATTGTGCACAAAGAACAGAAAGAAGAGAAGAGATAAAAGGGGGGGAAATAAAAAGGGAAATGACTGGGATTCTTCTTTTGTTGTTTCATAAAGAGGAAATGTATAATAATAGCTTGATGTTTTATCTTGATTAAATCCAGCCTTTCATGGAATTCTAATGGAAGGGTAAGATTTTTGGTAAATCTGTAATTTGTCTGACAATATTTTTTTTTAATGATGACATATATGAAATACATTGTCAAAAGTTCTTTATACCTACACCGTGAAATAAGAAAAAGGTTTATACTTCTAACTTCTCCATGCTATTTTTTGTACTTTTTCAGGATGAACATCGTTCTTTGAAAATTGAATAGTCTCGAATACCTTCCTAGTCATTTAATACAATGTAGATAGTGAAGCTGTGAAACATGTTTGATTAAATTCTTTTACCATCTCGATGATTTTTCTGATAACACGTAAGAATAAACTTGATATATTTAGTTCAAAAAAGAATAAACTTGATATACAACTTTATGGATGTTTCTTGTGGTTCACTCAAGTGCACTCAAATATAATATTAAATGATGTAATGAAGTCATATGTAAATTTAACTAGTACTATAATGTTTCCTTTGTCAATGTTATGCTCAATGGCAGTAAAAATATGTAAATAAAGAAGACAGGGACAGTAAATAGCATCTTGTTTGCAGCATACTAATGTCATGCCACTAGGCAAACGCTTCATAGTCATAGCATGCTTCTTCCATTTGCACATGCTTTAGTTTTAATTTTTATTCAATCAAGCACCAAGGTCATAAAGATTAGTTCTTGTGATGATCAAATCTCAAATGGTTAATGATCTAGATACCCATCACTGCAGTGGACATATGTAAAATGTAAAAAGATCGAAAAAAATACAGCAGTGAAATAAAAATCAGGAATCTAGGCACAAAAGCCATTCATTTTCAAGGAACATAATTAGATATGGCAAACCAGAAAACTAAGGAGAAAGCAGTAAAGCAAACAAGGCATGTCAACAAAATAGATAAGAGAAAGAACCTTGGTAAAGAATTTTTGAGCATGACTTCTGATTTGCACAGCCGTCTTTGTCCCAACATGCTCTATAGAATAGTTTAGAAGGCAAACAAAAAAGCAAAAGAAAAGGCACAAGATCCATAATCAGTAGACAAACCAAATCTATATCAATAAACCAACTAATAATCACAGGGAGTACAACTTGTTGAATTCAGAAAGCAATAGCATGCAATTACAAGAGATATGATGTGTATGGAGATTTCACCTTCTATGCGCTGCCAAGCTCTGCCATACAGTTTCAGGGCTTCAAGGAATCGTTTATGCTCTGCCTCAGTCCACCGCTCCCGCTGTTTTGTGATTGTGTAAGGCTTTCTCACCTACAAACGACACTTAAAAAATGTTGTTTCTTTCACCACAAATCAACAAGCACATTCAAGGACAACTCACCTTTACAACAGTTTCCTCACCAGAAGAATTCATCTCCATCTCCAATTCCAGGGGGGAAAAGAAAGAAACAAGGGAGGTGTCGACAACCGGTCGCTTTGTCACTTCGAGTTGAGATCTTCCACAAACAAGAGTGCCCCTCCTTCCATATCTCCAACCAAACGCTGGACCTGATGCAAGTAGTACCTCATACCTCCTCCTAGACCTCTATATCGCACCAACACTCCCAATATTTCAAATTTGTGTGCCCAACCCCAAAAGAGCAGCCAAATTAGTGTTACAAACCCAATGGAACCTATAGAATTCACGACTCAACACGTGAATTGTGAACTTGGATCAGAATCTTCAAAGGGATCAATTCCACTCACCTACTTGAATTGATCCAATTGCTACTGATCTGCAAAACCATGCAACATGGTGCAAAACTTCTTAAATATCCGTCCGCTCCCCCAAGAATTATAAAATTACATATGAACTCCAATTTTTTACCAAGAAAATTGCAGGTCAATGAGGGAAAAAAATTATTTCATTCCAAAAATTAGGCATAAAATGATTAAAAAAAGAAAGAAATCCACATTTACATGAAAATGTTCCTCTAGCAATCCTGGGAATAGCACCGTTCCGCTCACCTACTGAAAATCTCAATTGAAATTGGTCTTCTGCACACAGAAACTGAATCAGCAGAGTTTAGCCTTGCTCCTCTCTTTATCTTCAACTCTAGAATCAAATTAAAACTTGCAAGTTTTCAAATTATACAACCATTCCAAAAAAGAATTGGATTGGATTAGACATACAACCAATAAAAAATATGGAGAAGCAGTGAAGCTAATAATCAAGCTCACCTGCTAAGGCCAAACACTCACTCTAACCTGTCAGAATAACAAAATCCACATTGTTAGTGCCTAGATCCTATCAACTTTCAGTCTTCAATCACAATTTATGATCAAATCTACCATGTTTAACAATGTTTATAGACCAATTGACAAACTTGGAATCTGAAATCATGCCTAGATCCTATCAACTTTCAGTCTTCAATCACAATTTATGACCAAATCTACCATGTTTAACAATGTTTATAGACCAATTGACAAACTTGGAATCTGAAATCAACCAAAAGCTGGACTGATCATAACTACCTGAATAAGCAGAGCTTTGAATTTCCAGTACTTTGCTTGAATGGATCCAGGCAAAAGAGTGGACCGTAAAGCATAAAAGCAGTCAATATCCCCTCAAATCTTACACTTGCAGCTGCGAACAAATATTATGCTATTATGAGACTAACAAGCCACGTCACCTAAAATCAGAGACCAAGGTAGTATGAAAACAAAAGAAAAAAACTACATAGACTAGTATGGTAGTATGAAAACAAAAGAAAAAACTACATAGACTAGTATACCAATCGTATTTTTTTCTTAGATCTATCCACTATTAACCTTCAGCTCAATTTTAGAGAAACACACGTACGTAGTTTAACTAAACTCACCTGCTTAAATGACTAGATCAAGTTGATCTCTTCCTGCATAGCAAATTGGGAAGTATAATTATACCCTTTCTTCTCAGAGCATTAATAACACCATATTAAGTTCAGAGATCTGATAAGCACACCTCAAACTGAAGAATGCAAAAAAGTTTGTACCAGAATTAACTAATCAATCCAGCAGTCTTCTACCTGTAAAAAAAACCAGCTTGAACAAACCAACCTCAGAAATATGTCCCTGTATGCCAAGTGTAAAACACACAATTAGGGGGTGTTCTTTTGGGCTTATGAGCTCTGACTTATCTATCTTATCTCCAACTTCGAGAATTTCCCGAGGTGGCCTCGAGGGTCGGATGGCCATGAAATTTAGGATTTAGGGAGCTTTTAGACTCGCCTATGAGATAAAAATAAAACGGATTCAAAAAGTAATAAAAAAAGTCAGATGAGTCAATATTAGTCGATGTGACTTATCTGACTAATATTGACTCATTTGACTTTTTTTATTACTTTTTGAATCCGTTTTATTTTTATCTCGTAGGCGAGTCTAAAAGCTCCCTAAATCCTAAATTTCATGGCCATTCGACTCTCGAGGCCACCTCAGGAAATTCTCGAAGTTAGAGATAAGTCAGATTAGATAAGCCCAAAAGAACAGGGCCTTAACCTAATCGGACCCTTAACCGTCAGTGTTCATACAAAAGAATTTAGCTACTCTGATTATCATCGTGTTCAGACTCAAGAATTTGTCACTCAGTTAATCATCGATGTTCAGACTAACTAATTTCACCACTTCGTTTATCATCAATGTTCAGATAACCAAATTTCGCCACTTCATTAATCCACTTATCCCAAGTAACTAGCATCCAGAAACCAAAACCAGATACCCATAGATAGGCACATACACAAGGTAAGCCCAGCCCAGGTCAGTGGTCACACTGCAGCTACAGTAGCAGTTCATTGAAAGTTCCCAAATTTGAGCACATCGTCAATATGATTTGTCAAAAATCACAACTCAAAAGCCGTGTACCCATAAAGAGAACTCACCTCCACGAAACCGAGCCCGCCACCATGCACTGATCCCAACCGCCGTTGCCCTGCAAGAATCAAAGATACACCATGAGAAGCAGCACAGCACAGGTCACTAGTGAGCATCCACAGTACGGACACCTAAGTCTCAACTTTTGTCTCCGTGATCCATTCAGAGCAGAGCAAGGCTAAATTAAGCACAAGAAAACACATAAACCGAGCAAGCAGAGCAACCCCGAGGTGAAATTCATATGTGATTCCAGTCACAAACTACACAGGAAAAAAGGGCAAAAAAAGAAATGAAATTGTACCCAAAGCAAGCGACCAATGGAACTGAAAACTAGTATGGATTCTCGGAGCTTGCCTGGAGCGAGCAGTCCAAGCCAACCCAATCTCAGGTCGCCGCCGCCCGCCTCGCTCCCCAAGTCCACCACCTCCACACGGCGGCCTGCACCAACCCACGAGCACGGAATCAATCAACCAAGCAGCTGTCCTCATCGCAGAAATGGCAAAGCAAGGACAAACCCGAACCCCACCTCAGGCGACCGCCACGGCGGGGATCATCGACCTCGCCGGCCCCGGCGCATCAGCAGCAGCAGCAGCACCCTGTACCCCCTAGCTTTCCTCTCCTCCGCCGCCACCACCACCCCGACGCTCCAAGAAGCTTTCTTGGCTGCCTCCTCTGCGGCGGGGATCTTGCGCGCGCGCGAGCGAATGGTGCGTGCGCGGGTGAGGGGGGGCTTTGCTGTTTGCTGTGGTGGTGGTGGTGGTGGTGGTGGTGCGGGCGCGGGCGCTTTTGGTCGCTCGTCGTCGACTCGCGGTCGCGGCTGGCCGCCGATGGGTGGATGGCTGTATGCTGTGCGCGGTGGTGGACAGGTGGAGCCGTGGGAGAGGGCGAGAATTCTCAGCCACTATCTTTTCTTGTGGATTTCTAGCGCTCCTCCCGCGCAATCTTGCCTGCGCGCCCTCCGAGACCCCCGGAATTGCTCTCGCTCCTTCCCGCGGAAACGGTTTGGTGCCGCCATGCCGGTTCCCAAAACTCCCAAGGACCAGTAAGCAAAAGAGAAAAGGGCGTGGGCAGGAGAGGCCGAGAGGGGCGCGCCCCGGACTTGTGGCTGTGGTGGAAAAGCGCACCGGACCGTGGGCCCACCAGTGCAGTGTACGTGGTGACGGGGCGCGTTGGAGAGACGGATGCCTGTATAGCGATGTCAGGGACAGGGAGTATCGCTCCCTCGTCTCAGCCATTTATTTCTCATCCAAGGGCTAGCAATCAGTGAAAGAAAATGAACAGAGGGAGAGGAAGAAGGCTGGGCAGCAACAACTCAGGCGACAATACGACCAACAGCGGCAATTTAAGAGAATTTATTAGCTTAAGGGGAGACCTCTCCCCTTAAGACACCTGCAATGCTATAGACGGTTTATGTCTATAGCAATTTATCATGTCACATATAGACGATTTATAGATAACTTATACAAGAATATAGTTAATCATCTTCTTTATAGATGGTTTCTTCACTCACAACTTGTTATGATACACGTGTCAAAGTTGACTATAGAATTACATATGGCTGATCAATTCTCTATGTACATCTCTCTCATCCACACATCTTGTATCCTATAAGTGGTAGAATTTATAGATGGCTTAGGACATGACAATGCTACAAACAACTGTTGTTTACAGCAAGCTGTCATGTCACCTATATACGGTCTTGTAGACAACTCATACAATGTGTATAGATAACCATCTTCTCTATATACAACTTCTCCATGCTCACAACTTGTCTTGGTTCCTGTGCTATACTCGACTATATAATTACAAATGGCTCGGTTCTCTATGTGCATCTCACTCGTCACGTCATATTTTCTTCTATGTGCTAGAGCTTATGGACAGCTGAGGTGGAGCATATGTACATGCTCTTATAAACAACTGAGGTGAAGTATTGTACATGCTTAAGACAACAACTAAATAATGGTTTCGAGAAGTGCACAAGGGATGCTACTACTAAAACAAAACCCACACCTATAATTAAAATAAATAGAAATTATCATTCATTCCAAATGACAAGTGGGACCATATAAACATTTTCATTACTGATGATACATCTAGCATGGTAGACAATGCCAAGGAAATTTACTTGGAGGCTAAGGTCCGTGCTTGCCTGTTTTTTCAGCTTATGGCTTATTGCCATTTGTTTGAGACTAGCTTCGGCTTTTTTCGAGTATTCTAAAGTTATTTCTCAAAGCTATGAAAGCTCAACTAGCCATTAAACATTTCAACCTAACTAAAAAGAACCGTCACCGCGGATAACTTCTAAAGCTTATCTTATTTTGCTATAGCGTATAGAGGTTTAAGATTAACCCTACAACTATAATTTTTTAAAATAAAATTATCATCCAGTCCAACTGACAAGAGGCAGCTTGCATCAATTTTATTGGTTGGAGGGGGCCCCAGTGGCAATGCCAAGGAAATTTGCTTAGAAACTAAGATTTGCAATGGTTGAAGGCTGTCTCTAATTATTCTTTTTTCTCCTTGAATGCAATTTAAAAGGCTCTACTGTGAATTCTCTTATAGAAAGATCGGCTATGAGCTAGACGGGTACGTGTGTAGTTTAATTTATGCACCTTTGTGCGCATTTTGTGCACCTTATACTAGGTCGAGGAAAATTTTGAAAACCTCTTGCAGCTCAAAATTTTAAAAGTTGTAGAATCTCATATGCAAAATGTATAAGTATTGTTTTGGGGAAAATATTACTTTGGATGGCATAGAATCTCTATCACCGTCGATAGACTGCCAGAGTTTCTGTTGTTTTGCTTGTTGTCATCCTCTTTCTTCTCTTTCTATATGGCACTGTTGTTGGCGTGAACCGTTGTGTTGTGTAGGTGGAGACATGCTAACCTAGATTAATCTTACAAGTAACCTTTGACTCTATAGTTCTTGTTCTAAGCACACTTACTTCTCCGCTTTTGTCTCCTGCAAATTGAAAGTATAGTATTTTTTACTATGTATAAGCTGAGTTTGGTGCAGATAAGTCCCGTGTAGTTTCTCCAACAAACAATACTCACACATACATATATATATGGTCATACACAACCTGTTTTCCATTGTCCAATATGCTTTAATCTGTCTTACCTTTTACAGTTTTGAATTACATTCATGCCACGGCAAAAAAATATTAATGCAAAGTCGGTGTTCACAAAGTGTCACTGTGAAATAAAATTAGATTCCTAGCTTCAAACCGAGCCCGCCACCGCGCACCGATCCCAACCGCATTTGACCTGCGAGAATCAAGATACGCCATGAGAGTCAGCACAGCACAGGTCAGTAGGTCACTAGTGAGCATCCACAGTACGGCCACCTCAAAATCTCCTCGACTTTTGTCTCCGTGATCCGTTCAGAGCATAGCAAGGCTAAATTAAGCACAAGAAAACACAGAAACCCGAGGCGAAATTCATATGCGATTCCTCTCAGTCACAAAGAAGAACCGCAGCTGTCCTCATCGCAGAAATGGCAAAGCAAGAACAAGCCCGAACCCCACCTCAGGCGACCGCCACGGCGGGGATCACCGGGCTCGCTGGCCCCGGCGCAACATGAGCAGCAGCACTCTGCTCCCCCTCGCTGCCCTCTCGTCCGCCACCGCCACCACCACCCCGACGCTCCAAGAAGCCTTCTTGGCTGCCTCCTCTGCGTCGGGGATCTTGCGCGCTCGTGAGCGAAGGATGCTGCGTTCGTGCGTGCGCGCGTGGGTGAGGGGGGCTTTGGTCGCTCGTCGTCGACTCGCGGCTGAGCGGTGATGGGTGGATGGCTGCTGTGCGCGCCTGCGCGGTGGTAGGCCACCCCATGGTGGAGTTGTGGGAGGAGGTAGGGGGTCGCTCTCGGCGGCGAGCGCCGCGAGAATTCTCAGCCACTATATTTTCTCGCGGATTTCTCGCGCTCCTCCCGCGCCAATCTTGCCTGCTCGCCCTCACAGACCCTCGGAATTGCTCTCGCTCCCTGTCGTGGAAACGGTTTAAGTGCCGGTTTCCTCTTTTGGACATAGGATTTTTTTTAAAGAAAAATTGGTTCCAAGGCCCCTTTGGGCAAGTTCAATTATGGCAGGAACACAAGAAAATCATATGCGATAGGTTTTATCTTATTTTATTTAATCATCTTTTCTTTGACTTTTTAAAAGTTGTTTCTAAAATTTCAAAGGCATGAGATAAATATTCGAAAATATGACGGGTTATCAAGACATGTAACCATATAATTTCAGTTCTGGAGAACACCAAATCATTCCTTTGGATTGCATTGAAGCTCATCAAAATTCCTTAGATGTATCGTTTCTTTCTAGGTTTCAAAGGGATGAAAGTTTCAGAAGCCTTATTTTTTGCTAAACTGCTCCCTTACAGTCGCCTGGGTCACTTTTGCAATGCAACCCAGGCGATTTTGCAACGCCTCTGCCGCCCCTCTATCTTTTCCTCCTCTTGGCGCCGTCCTTCCCCCTTTTCTTGCTCGTCGCTGGCGCCGCCTCCCAGGGGCGGATCTAGGGGGTGCTCGGTATGCCGGGGCACCCCAGAATTTTTTTTGTGACATTAAGTTAATATTGAATACCAGGCACCCACATACGATATATAAAGCTTAGTGACTATTAATCGCATATCTTTAGTAGCTCAGATGATAAGGTCTCCACTCTTATAATACAGTTGGTCTTGAGTTCAAATCCCTCTCAACACATTATTTTTCCATTTTCTTTTCCACTTTACTACTTTCCTTTTTTCCTTTTTAGCTTGCATCTCTTTTCCAGTTTGCTTCTTAGGTCTTGTGCTTTTTTTTTTTCAAATATGGTTGTTATACTTTAGGGGCAAACACTTTTATTTCAATCTTTTTTTAGTTTCCATCACTTTTTTGATTTGCTTATTAGTTATTCTACTTTCTTTTTCAAATTTGGTTGTTCTTGCACTCTAGGGGCAAACAATTCTTTTTTAATTCAAAGAGATTTGTTCCCTTCTTTTTTATTTTGCATCTTTTCTCTGGTTTGCTTACTTCCTGCACTTTAATTGGATAAACACTTTTTGTTTGCACTCTAAAATATTAGTTGTGAAACCAATATGACAGTTGCAACACTTTTTATTTGCACTATAAAATACTAGTCGTGAAACCAATATGGCAACTCACGCCTTTTGTTAAGAGAGAGAAGCAACAAGCGGCACACAACGGTTATGACATCTTGAGGGGCGGGGTGGGGTTCACCCTTTTTTTTTAGAAAGGGTAGGGTTCACCCTGTCCTTGGACTTAGAGAGAGGCCGAGGAGATGATGGCCTGGTGGTGGGAGGGGATTATGGTGGTGGAGCAAGGTGCCGGCAGGAGAGCCAGAGCTGCGTGAACGAATGAAAGCAGTGGGTGGCAGCCATGGGTGCATTGGCACATGACGGCCTGACGTTAGAGTGGGTGAGGCTGACATAGCAGCAGGAGGAAGGGGGTGGAATCGTGAGGCGGCGAGGGTGACGTCGACCGTGGGTAGGTGGATCGGTGGGGAGGTGGCTGGAGCAAGCTATGTTGGAGACGAGGAAGAAGAAAAGGAGAGAACAGCACACGTAGAGGAGGGTGTTGCCTAAGTCGCAATGAAGCAATCCAGGTGGTTGTTCGTGAGTCGCTTCCTATTTTTTTTGTTTAACACTTTCTCATGATTCATTAATTTGTTGTTCCTATTATCTATTGAAACTTTGTACTCACGCATTTCACCTACGTTTTTCAATCCTTTGTTTCTGCTCGTGCAACTCTTTCCTGTTCTTTATTTAATGCTTATGGTTTTTTTTTTTCATTCAAGATATCATCGTTTGGTAACGAGAGAGAAGAGAGGAGTGATTACTGTCAACGTGGTGCGCCACAGAAAGTGCATGGGGCTACTTATTGTGGTCCATAATAATCTGAGTGTCTTTTCAGAAGTGTTTCGATCTGATTAATTAATCTGAGAAATTTATGTGCCTTCGTTAGTTGGTTTCGTTACCTTGAGATTATTGTGGTCCATAATAATCCGAGTGTCTTTTCAGAAGTGTGTCGCATGGCGAGTGTTTTTATTGTTTCTACATGCTTACGTATGCTTTATTTATTATTAATTAAGTGCGTGACGTTTTACAAACTGCAACTACAATCTCTCCGGCCAGGTATTTAACGATCGATCATAATGTACAAGCAAAAATTTAAAAGCTCATAAAATTGTTTATTTCATCGGCTAAAGTTCTTTGTATGTATTTTTTTATATAGAATAAAAAAGGCAAGACAGCTAAACATTTTCCTACAATGAAAAAGCGAGAAATTCATTGTATGCAGTGTTTTTAAAAATGACTATAGGCACCACCTAGGCGCTATGCCCCGGGCACCCACCTTGACCGCCTAGAGCTTTTTTTCCCAGCTAGGTGGTGCCTACGAGGGACTAGGCGCTAGGCGTCAGTCAGCCATTCAACTAGCACCTAGCGTCTTTTAAAATACTGATTGCATGTTGTTAGCTAAAAACACAACATTAAGTTAGGCATTTTGATGCTAACTAGCTACAAGTAGCATAAATTGTGATAATATTAATTAACAACAAGTAGTTCTAGTATCCCTATTTCTATTGGTGCCATTTCTCCGAACAAAATGTTTCATCTTAAAGAAACTATTTCTCAAAAATCTTAAAACCGCTTCGTAAACCTCTCAGTCAAGTCAATCCAAACATTTGTTTTCTCAAAATTACTCGCAAAGTAACATTTTAGCTTAGCTATTTGTTGGTGTTTTGAAAAAAAAAAAGTCTTAACACCGAGCGAATTTCTTGATTTTGTGAGGCCAAATTTCCTCCTCCAAGCTAAGGATGGACATCCGGATCACAAGGCCCTGATCACACCCACAAATTTTTATCCTAGTTCAGACCTCTCGGGATCGGGAATAATAACCCTACATCTATTATATATATTAATAAGGGGTAAAATACAGATTAAAACAAGTAATGAAAAGAGAAAAGGAATTAATAAGACAAAGCCTTAGAAGTGTGATTTCCGTGGGTGATAGCATGAATGAAGGATCTCCTAATCTTCCTTGTCAAGGTAGGAGTATGTGGAGATTATGAGAGTATCTGCTTCCTTGTTTCCTGTGTCATCTCTTCTTTCTTTGTCCTTCAGTGATACATAACTGGGTGTTTATATAAAGCGCCAAGCTAGCTTAGGACAAAATACACTTAATTCTTTGGTAGATATATGTCTTGTCTATCTTTCCAAAGGTGGATAGAAGTGATATTGCCTTTGCCCACTTACCATAAGCTTTTGCAAAATTTTTTGTCATAGAAAGTTAGGCAAGTTGTTAGAATACATGATTTTACTCGCTTCAAGTTACACATAGCAAAGCCGAGTCATTGTGATAGTTCATGGCCAAAGTAACGCGTGCAGGAGTGACTTATTTCGAAGTCAGTAAGGATCCCTTTTTTGGCATCGATGTATAATTAAGTGGTGATAAGTCGCAAAAGGTGGCTCGTGGCAAGAGTAACGAATTATTCAGAGGTATGAGTGTCTTATCTTGGTTATATGCTTTCTTTGCTAGGAGGGGGATTTAGTGCTCGAGGTGACTAGTAAGGCAGAGGTGAATGACCTGAGGTGTCATGCATAAATTTTAAATTTTGCGGCCAAGGTAGAAATAAAGAGCTTATTTCTCGACACTATTTACCTAAGGACGAACAAATAGAGAATGTATTTTGCAAAGAAGTACCCCAAGTTGTCCTAGAAAAAATTGGGCTATTCACCACGGATCAAACCTAAGAAGCATTCGTAGAGCTAACAATCCTAAACATGGCCGCCAAAATTCTTAGTCCTTCAATGGGACCTGCACGTGAAGCCCAAACTCCCCAGGGACTTGTACGCAAAAGGGAAAAGGGCGCAGGCTATAACGAATAATTTGCGGTGGGAAATGGCCGTGCCACGCGGGCCATACTCGTCGCGCTTTTCCCAACTCCGCCAAACTCTAGTGGATGGAGTTGTCCGGAGAGATCAGCCACTGGCCCCATCGGACAGTGATTCTTGGGCCGAGCCGCGTAAGTGGGCCCGTGCGGGCAAGAGAGGCGACGGGCGTGTGGCTATGGAGGAAAAACGCACCGGGCGCGGGGGCCCCGCGTGGTGCGCGGTGCACGTGGCGACGGGACGCGCGAGAGGGATGGGGGCTCCCGCTCCGTTGCGCTGAGAGTTGATGTGTGGGCCCGACACTTGTACCTAGCTTATCTTTAATGCCGCCGTGTAGGCGGTGACGTGGCGTGGGCCATCCTTGATTCTTGACGTCACTAAGGCTGTGTTTGGTTAGAGAGCACGGTAGGATGGGATGGCTCCGTCCCAGTTTTTAAGAATAGGATGGGCTCGCATCTGGGTTTTCGAGATGGAATGGCTCAGTTCAGGTTTTCGAGGATGGGTCCATTGTCATCCTCACGCCCAAAGTGGGATGGTGCGTTTATCGTTTTTGTGGGATGAGCTCGTGCAAAGATCTTGAGAATATTCCTCTATGGGAGCCATTCCACCTCTCCTTTACACCAACCAAACACATGAAAAAATAGGATGGGATGGCTCCATTCTTGCACATCCCACTAACCAAACACACGCTAAGGGGTTGTTTGGTTGTTAGTATGAAGCTTCGGCATTTGGTCGGAGGCGGTGAGGTGATCTGAGGTTGTTGTTCGATTGGTTGTATGAGATTGAACAGGCTGCGTAGAGATGTTGTTTGGTTGGTTGCACTAGAAGAGAAGTAGGATGGACAAATTCAAAAGAGGGAAATCAAAAAAAAAGAAAACAAATTCAAAAGTGAAAATAAAATAATTTAAAAATCCTGGAAAAAAATAAATTCAAAAACAAAAAACAAAAATTCAAAATAACAAATACTAGAAAATCAATAAATTCAAAAACAAAAATAAAAATTCAAAAAATTCTGAAATTTTTTCAATACCTTGTATTTGAATCTACGGTTCCATTTTTTTTGTTTCATTGAATTTGGATGTCGTTTGAATTTTTAAAATTTTTCTAAAGAACGAAAGGAAATGATAGTTGTACTGTTCGTTGCTAGCAGTCCGGTACTGTGCTGGCCTGGCTGGCCAGCAACACTCGCCCGGAGCATTTCTTGGGAGCCAGGCCAACACAGTGTTTTTGCACCGGCTGGCCTGGCTCCAGCATCCACACAGCCAACAAAATACACGGTGGATGCACGAGACGAGCCTGGCCGGGCTAGATGCAGCTAACCAAACGCCCCCTAAGCAACACTACAGCATTCGGAGCCCTGCTCAACGAGATAGCTAGGCGACAAAAGTTAACGTTTGACGAAGCCGTCCATCTATAAATCCTACCCCTTTTACCGCTGCTCCTTACGTCAGCCCACTAGCCTACACGCGTATGTACGCGGATCTCTTAGGCCTTTTTTGGCAACGAAGTATTTTCATAGTTTCTAGGCAAAACCACAGTTTTGGAGAACACCATGGTTTCTAAAGCCATGAAGTGTTTGGTAACTCTGAAAAAAACATTATTTTAAAAACCATGGTTTTGCCAAAACATGGTATTTTTGGATTTTTTGAAACTCCACTTTGAGCTAAGTTTTGGCTCATTGCTATCACTATTCATAGGAAATAACTTTGTAACCAAACACTTTGTAGTTCCAAGAAATACCATAGTTTTGTGGAGGTTAGTAAAACCATGGTATTTTTGTATATAATACTTACAAACCATGGTATGTCAAAACCATGGTTTTTTTAAACTTTGCTTCCAAACAGGGCCTTAGTATGATGATACTACATTGACACCGTTGCTATATACATTGCCTTTAGAGCATCGGCGGTCCCTCTAATGCACGGTAGCTCTGACCTTTTTAGAATAGAGCAGCTGCTGGAGAGAAGGAATCTTTTAGAGTGTAGTGTAAAATATGAAAGAAGTTTAGAGAAATGGATAGAGGGAACGCTAATAGTGTTTTGGAGGGAAGAATTTAGAGGGGCTACTGGGATGATCTTAGTTGATTTTAACTTCGCAATTTCATATGTATTTCATACGAACTCTGTTTTATACAAAACAGAATTCATAATTCATCTAAAATTAAGATCTAGCTTCCTATAAATTTTTTATAATTTTATAAATTATATTTTAATAAATACTTTTTATTCACTTTTGTTCTTTGATTTTAAAAGTATTGTCGAATATCATAAATAAATATCGTCGTGTATCAAAGCCAGACGCAATCGAGTATCAGGTTCAATATTTTCAAGTATAAGATCAAGTATGGGGTATCATGTAATATCGGGTGTCACCAACAAGTAGGGGTGAAAACGGGTCATATACGGGCGGATATTCCTTGTCCCATATCATAACCCATATTTATTTCTCGGATTCGAATCTGGGTATGAATAAGCCAGATACGAGTTCGAATCCGGATTATTTCGGATACGAATACATGACGAATACGAACCGGTCTCGGATCGGGATCGGATAAACAAATGGGTATTTCACATCCTAAAAAATAGCATATGATATAATTATTTAGTTCTATAGCAATAACAATTAAGCTTCCATGTTTAATAGAAAAGCTAACAATATATCTATTGAATCAAAGATGAGCTATAGCCAGGTTTTAATCAACATTTAAACTAGTTTTATTCATGGTTCATTCAACAAAAAGATTCAAATTCATACAACAGAGGCATACTTCAAGTTCAAAAGTTCATGTAGTAGAGGCATACTTCAAGTTCAATAGTTACTCATGTTATATATTACACGACAACTATAAAACATACAAAATATTTATGTTTATCGGATATGTTACCAGATATCTATTTTGCTAATTTACATTGATATCTTTTGGATATCTCGGATATGCGGGTACGAATCGAATACGGATCGCATATTTATCTTCCCATATCATAACCTATATATTTTCTGGATAGACGGGTTCGAATCCGGATATAATCGGATATCATTTTTCGGATTCGAATCAGGTTCTAAACGAATCCGGGCTCAGATCGGAGGGGAATTTCCTGTCCCGTTTTCACCCATACCAACAAGTATCATATAGTATCATCGAGTATCAGGTATCGTCGAGTATTGAGTTGGGTATCGTCGAGTATTGAGTATCATGAACATGTATCATGTAGTATCATTGAGTATTGTGTATCACGAACAAGTACCATTGAGTATTAGGTTTTGTCGAGTATCAAGTTGGTATTGTTGAGTATCGGGTTAATTGATTGTGTATCATTGAGTATCAAAAATCATGAGTAGGTGGCATAAGTATCATCGACTACTAGTAATCTCATTGAGTATTAGGTTGAATATCAGTTATCGTAAAGTATCGGACATCATAAGTAGGTATCATAGCTATCGTCAAGTATCGGGTTGAGTATCATTGGTAGGTATCGCAATTATCATTGAGTATTAGGTTGAATATCGTCAAGTATCAAGCATCGTCGAGTATCATAGGGTATCGTTCCGTATTGATCATCGATTATTGGGTATCACCGAGTATGAAAGAGATATCATTGAGTATATCATCTAACCCCCGAGCATTTGTCAAGAATCGGGAATATCGCAAGTATCGGAGATCATCAAATATCCATCATATATCGTCAAAGTATTGGATAGGTGCCGGCAAGTATCGAAAAAACTTTTAAACCAAAAAACAAAAGCTAATAAAAATATAAAAAATAAAAGAAACTCATAAAATCATGAAAAATTATAGGAAAATAAATCTTGATTTTAGAAGAATTATGAATTTTGGTTTGCGTTAAAAGAAATTTGTATAGAATAGAAATAAAATTCTGAAGTTAAAATTAACTAAAAAAAGTACGCACTCACTACACCAAAACATGTCATATATATATATATATATATATATATACACACACACACACACACACATTTGTACCGTTCAATTAGAACTAGCACAAATAAAATTAATTGTGTCAGTTCTTCAGCGGACATGCCACTAATGCTTTTAGCTGCTAGTGCTTATTACCAACTGACACAAATTATATACTATATGTGCCAGTTCTAATAACCAACCAATACAGACTATATCTGTGTCGGTTCGTATAGCGAACTAGAACATATAATTTGTATATATGTGCTGGTTAGAAATTAAAACTGACACATATAAAGATTTTTCTGTGTGTCAACTAAAGAGGCGCGTCGCTTTGTTTTCATATACGCCCATTCGTAATTACAATCGGCACACATAACATTTCATCTCCTAAGACGTTTCGTGGGTATTTCTTTCATGTGCATATCTATATAATCTTATATCCGATCGATCCCCTCCACAATTTGATCGTTCTCTCCACCACTTTCCACACCTAGATCTTCGCCTCTTCCCACTCTGCCATGGCCCAATCACCTTCTTTGCCCATGTCACTGATGTCCTCTCCACCAACTCGTCGCCGCTGCCCTCTCTATCAACCTCGTTGCCACAGCCCTCTCCACCTGCCTCCCCATTGATGTCGTCTCCACCAACCTCGCCGCTGTGCCGTCTCCACCCGCCTTGCCACCGCGGCCAGCCACACCATGGTCACCATGGCCTGCTAGCGATTCGGCGCCCCCACGAGAAGGAGCCCGCTTGCGAGGAGCCCCACGATGAGGGCCACTGCCCAAGCTGCAGTGGGCCATATTATCCAAGGAGGAGGAGGAGGAGGATGACGACGACGGCAAAGGGCTCACCCCCGCCGTGTCGTCCGAGGAGTCAAAATAAGAGGTGGTCGGATGGGCCCTATGGCCGTCCGGCGATAGGAACACCTCATCCGATCCTATAGACAGCCCCATCACGCTTAGCGGGGAGTACTTCTCCAGGCCTGATTACCTGGAAGCGACGGGCGGCAGCTGGGGCGACTACAAAGTCGACCACTGGTGGATATAGCTGTAGGGTAGTGTACATGCGTAGTTAGCTAGTAGCTAGCATAGCTAGCACGGTGGTGCTAGCTAGCTATTTTAAAAACTATTTAAAAATATATCTATACTGGTTCTAGGCATAAATTGATACAGATAATAGGTCATCTGTGCTGGTTCGTAATCGGCACAGATGACTAGGCATGTGCCTATTGTATTGTGCTAGTTCAAAAACTGGCACTATTGTCAGTTAGGACCGCCACTAATGACCATTTCTATAGTAGTGATTGATAGCTACACTACTACAAAACACCACATCAGTGCCCGTTCGAAACTGGCATTAGTGCCGGTTTTTGAACCGGCGTTGCATAAGCGGCAGTGATAGCCTTATCACTGCTGGTTTTGGAACCGGCAATGATAGCCAATGATAGCCTTATCACTGTCGGTTCTCGAGTAAAAACCGGCAGTGATAGTCCCTGCCGAACAGTGTAAAAAATAGGAAAAATATTTTTTTATGCCGAAATCTATACACTAATCATCTACCACCTACTATAGGTTATTAGGACATATTTTCGCATGAAATACAAATGTTGCGTTACCTGGGACTCGAACCTGCAACCTCTCCACTCTACCTTCACCTTTCTAACCATCCCACCCAATCTCATGTTTTTACTTACAGAGGATATGCATACCTTTTAACCTTTACTTATTACTGTCGGTTCTTGGCTAGAACCGGCAGTGATAACTCAGTGATAAGTTCTTTTACTCCCGCCCCCAATTTTCAAACTAGCAGTGAAAGAACTTATCACTGCCGGTTCTAGCCAAGAACCGGCAGTGATAAGTTCTTTCTCTATCGGTTGAAAATTGGGGGCGGGAGGCCTAAAGAACCGGCAATGATAGGACTTATCACTGCCGGTTCTTTTCTCAAACCGGCAGTGATACTTCACTATCAATTTGAGCAATGAACCGACTGTGATAAGTCCTATCATGCCAGTTCTCAAGCGCACAGCCCGCTGAGGCTTATGAACCAACAGTGATAAGTTATCACTGCCGGTTCTAGTCTAATTAGCAGTGATTGGGGGACATGGATGATCATTTTTGTAGTAGTGCTAGTCCATCCCCAGATGCGTGCACATGCATGCGGGAGACGCGCAAAACATGGGACGCAACGCGTGTGGGAGGAGGTGCACACCGAACGCAGCCTCCTTTGTCCTTATCCTATACTGTTGTGAAGAGAGGTGAAAGTATAGCTTCTTTAGCATTCCTCTTATGCTTTGGCGACACGAACAAGCGGGGGCGTGGTAAAGGGTAGCACCAAGTGTTCGTCCATGGGCATTGGTACTATCATAAACATTTTTTCTCTGGGCTGTTTATTACTCCCTCCACTCACAAATAATTGACATTTGGTTGTGTACGTACAAATTATATGTGTAGATACGTGTCATTCAATTAGATTGTGTAAAAAAAATTATATGTGACATTTATCTCAAAAGATACTTCAATATTATTATAATTTTAGCTTGTTTTTAATGTTAATTACAATAGTAATTAGTGGTCAAAATTATATCTTGGAGATTGGAGACCGTGCAAAATTGAAAACGTCAAATATTTGTTAGCGGGAATAGATGCTGGCCAAATCTCGCGGGCCCTCTGATCAACCTCTCTCCTCTTACTATCGTCTCTCCTAATCAGCACCATGCAACGGCCATGACTACAATTATCGATATTTACTTTGCGTCTGAGATTACTTCTTCCATAGAGTTAGACCGAGAACCTAAGACCATGGCAGAGTGCCTCAACCATGGCAGAGTGCATGAGGCACTCGGACTGGGCTAAGTAGAAGGAGGCAATTGAGGCAGAGTTACGCTCGCTTAATAAGAGCGGAATGTTCGGTCCGGTTGCACCGACTCCACCTAAAGTACTCCCTGTTGGAGCCAAATGGGTGTTCGTCTGGAAGAGGGAAAGAATCACCGGGTGGTGAGATATAAAGTGAGACTTATAGCACAAGGGTTCACACAAAGGCCCGGCATCGATTACGATGATACTTACTCTCCGGTTATGAAGGAATAACTTTCCAATATTTAATATCTCTGATAGCTTGTATGAATTTGAATATGCAGTTTTTACGGGTCATTTGATTTGGATATCTATATGCGGGTCCTCGAAGGGGTAAAGATTTGAAAAAGAGGAGATCACAAGTTATATAGCGTTAAGTTGGGAAAGTCGCTATACAGAAACAATTAGGCAGGATGTGGTACAACCGACTGAGTGAGTTTCTCCTACAGAACGGTTACTCCAATAATGATGATTGTCTCTGCGTGTTCATAAAGAAAATCCTAGAGTGGATTTTGCATCATCTTGGTCTATGTCGATGATTTGAATATCATCGGGACAGCAGGGGATATTGGTGAGGCGAGTGCTCACCTTGTGATGGAGTTCGAGATGAAAGATTTGGGTAAAACCAAATATTGCTTAGGCTTGCAGCTTGAGCATCTTTCAGAGAGGATTTTTGTGCATCAAACCATCTATACCAGGAAGATATTAGAGAAGTTTAATATGAGTAAATCACACCCCCCCTGAAGACCCCTATGGTTGTTTGGTCCCCTGAGTTAGACAAGGATCCGTTTAGACCGAAGACAGAGGATGAGGAAATTTTCGGACCGGATGTTCCCTATCTCAATGCTGTTAGGACACTAATGTTTCTTGCTAACTATACCAGGCCTGACATTGCTTTTCCAGTGAATTTATTAGCTCGATATAGCTCGACGCCAATGCGGCGGCATTAGGTTGGAGTTAAAACTGTCTTCAGGTACCTGTAGGGTACTCAGGATCTTGGGTTGTTTTATGGTAGAAATCGGCCTATGACCATGGTGGGTTATACGGATGCAGGATATATGTTTGATCCGCATATAGGTAAGTCCTAGACTAGGTTTGTTTGCTTGCTCGGTGGTGCAGCGATTTTGTGGAAATGGAATAAGCAAAGGCTTGTGGCGACGTCCACTAACCATTCTAAGATTATTGCTCTTTATGAGACCGCATGTGAGTGTGTTTGGATTAGACGGATGATCAACCACATACAGCGGTCATGTGGATTGATCGCCGTTGATACCCCCACGATTATACATGAGGACAATGCTGCTTGTATTGCACAAATGCAGACGGGCTATATTAAGAGTAATATGACAAAGCATATTGCTCCTAAGTTGTTCTACCCTCACGAGCTCCAGAAGAGTGGTGAGATAGAGGTAGTACAAACGAAATCATGTGATAATCTGGCGGATTTGTTCACTAAGGCATTGCCTACCTCAACATTCCGGGCTTGTGTCTGTGGAATTGGGATGAGGCGATTTCGAGAGTTGCAAGGTTCACGGGGAGTGTGCTTCACTAAACAGTAGCCCGAGTGATATGGGAGATCACATATACATATTGTACTCTTTTTTCTTGTATGAGTTTTTGTAGACTTTCTCATAGCGAGGTTTTTAACAATATAATATGACAATGTAGCATATGTGTGCAATGTACTTTTTTCTCTAATCTTTTTCCCCACTGGGTTGTTGAATAGAGTTTTTGACGAGGCATGTGCATATCGTTGTTTTGCCTAAGGGGGAGTGTTGTAACCTAGAGAATAAAGCCGAGGTGGGACCTGGTTTATCTTTAGGGGTATTGTGGGCAAAACTAAATTAGACTAGGACTATAAATAGGACAGGTACCCCTTTGTATTCAGTGAATGACCGTCCCAATTAATAAAGATCTGTACTATGGGTTGCCTCTCTATATCTGGGGTTCTGATTGATGCTATTGTATTTTCTCATGTGAACGACTATGCAATATTATAACAACGACGACCTGCAACCACATGGATGTTGTTGTCTAGAGCGGTCAATGCAGGGGATGAAGAAGAGGTGGCCATATACCTGGTATATATATAGAGAGGATGGAACAACTAGCCGTTAGAGTTCCATTGGTTTGAAATACGACCGTTGGAATCTAGCCACTGCATAGTAACTTGTGTGTCAGCGGAAATCTAGCCATTGGACATCCAAAAATAATTTATGATAGATTTTATACGGTGCGAGTATATGGCCTATTTGAAGATGTTTGTACAATATTTTGATGATAGCTGATGGCGGTGACAAGGTAAACGTTAAATATAGAAAAGAGAAGATAGAGAGTGATATTTAAAGAGGCTGCTGGAGATGGTGTAGAAATAGAGATGAAAAATCTATAGCGAGCCATCTATATGGGGATATAGAGAGAACATAGAGAGAGGTTGGACAACATTTAAATATTAACATGTTTTTTCGAAAGTTGACAAGGGGTGCTGCTGCTAAAATGAACCCACATCTATGATTAAATATAAAAATTATCATTAATTCCAATTGACAAGTTGAGCCATATAACTTTTTGGTTACTTGAGGATGCATCTGGTAGATGGTGCCAAGGAAATTTGCTTAGAGCAACCTAAGCAAAATTTTTAAAAATCAGCTCCGTATACCCCTTCTCTAAATCACTATTCGTTATCTATATTTCTACCCTTCTCAGCAGCATCTCTATCCACGGAAATATATAGGATGACGAGAGAGAATACCTAAATATTAGGAACGAGACAAAGAATTCTAAATTTAGGAAATGAGATAAGGACTTTGTTGGAGTGATAGGAGAAGAATCCCTAAATATAGAAGATTTTTTTTACGGATTCTATGTCCATACTTGCATGTTCTTTTTGGCTTATGGCTTACTATCATTTATTTGAGACAAATGTTACATCATTTTTCTTGAATATTTTTAAATCTGTTTCTGAAATCTCTAGAAGCACAACAATTCATAAGTCTTTCAGCCCAACCGAAAAGAACGTTCACCGCGAATAACTTCTAAAGCTTAGCACCTAAGACAGAGTTAACAACTATGACTTAGAAAAATAGAAAATATCATCCATTCCAACTGACAAGGGTCACTTGCATCATTTTTATTGTTTGGAGGCTGCCTCTAGCCTTGTCATGTAGGCAATGCCAAGGAAATCTCTTACAAACTGATGTTCCTATTGGTTCAATATTATCTGCAATATTTTAAACCCTGTTCTTTACGGCTTAAAGTCAGATTAAAATCTATGGCTTGAAATTTGTCTTTTTTTACAAGGCATACATTGTTATATTTTGTAGCCATTTTTTAAGACTTTTAATGGTTCTTCTCAAATACCCCAAAACTACTTTTTAATATATTTTTAGCATCTTCGAGTCTCTTTTTGAGGATCCTCAACTTTTTAAATTATAATCTACCGTAAAAAGGGATGTGTAGTTTATGCATGCACTTTGTGCACATTTTGTCCACCTTAGACTAGGTCGAGGAAAATTTTGAAAACCACGTGCAACTAAAAGCTTTATCTATTGCAGCCATCTCATATGCAAAATGTATAAGTATTTTTAAAAAAGGGATAATTGGTGATATGCTCCAAAGTACTTGCTCAATTGATGATTTGCCCTTCCTTACATGCTCCTTTACTATATGTCCAAAAGTTTCTCACTCAATTGATAAAATGTCCTATTTTAAAACTTTGAGCAAAATTTGCCATACAACAAGTGCAAAAGGTCCTATCTATCCCTCATATTTTGTGCTTGATTTTTCCAATGCTCTGAGATATATTGGAGCTTTTTTCATTTGTTAGTGACTTTGTTATTCATACAGGTCTAGCATGCTTAACAGACAGACAAAATGGCTTCTATCTTTCATTCCAGATTACCCATTGCTGAATTTTATGCTTACTACAGCAATATATCTTCTTGTACGTGATGAAACTTGAATTCTATTTCTTTCAAATTCTAATGTTCAATAGAATAATAATCAGTAATATTCATTTCATTATTTGTACTGCAGATATCATATAGAGTATTTGAGCTCACAGGTGTCTTGAAGTCAGCTTTCATTCCCAGTAGAGATGACAAAATATGAGGGGTAGAAAGTATCTTTTGCACTTGTTGTATGACAAATTTTGCTCAAAGTTTTAAAATAGAACATTTTATCAATTAAGAAAGGAACTTTGAGGCATATAATAGAGGACCATGTAATGGAGGGCAAATCATCAATTGAACAAATACTTTGGAGCATATCATCAATTATCCCTTAAAAAATGCATTACTTTGGATGCACAGACACTCTATGACGAGATAGACTTGCAACCTACCAATGGAAGTAAGATTGTTTACCGAATTTGTTTAATAAAAAATTGCTAGAGTTTTCGTTGTTTTTGTTCGTTATCGGCCCTCTTTCTTTCTCCCTGGCACTCTTCCTAGCGTTGAACCGTTCTGTGTCGGCGGAGGACACGTAAGGTTTAGAGATTCTTAGAAGTTTCTTTTAACTCTGTGTTGTTGTGCGTGTTGAGAAACCGGCCCACGAAGACTCGATATTGGCCCATGCCGAAATCCTATAATCACCCTATAAAAGGAGGAGGGTTCCACCCATTGTGTACATGAGAAAAGAGAATAAATAATAGTCGTCGTTCCTCCTACTCTGTGTCTTCCTCTTCCTAAGTTTTTAGATCTGTTAGGCAAGCCCGGACTACACCTGATAGCAAGGTTGCGTAACACGTTATCAGCACGAAGCTCTTATGAACATCGGAGACTGACAGATTGAAAATGTATGAAAAGGTAGGGAAGCATCTTTGAATCTTTTACATCTACGAGGAGCACACCACCGTCGTTGACTTGCAGTCGCTGGCATGAAGCCAATTAGGGTGTTGCACTAGGCTATCACAGATTCGAAATCGCCGGCATTATGCCAATCAGCCAGAAGCGTAATTCCTCACTTGAATTGCATGAATTGAATCTTTGAATTTAAATCTACTATTCATGAAGAATAGATTAAAACCGATGGTGCTTGATCATAATGCCATCCACATGACGAGGGCTAGCGCCATCTTTAGATACTGGCCGGCCTTGCCGCCACCTCTAAAAAGGGCTAGCAATCATGAATGATGTGTATCATGCACAGATCAGAACATACTTGAAATACCGAACCTGGCGACTAGAGGGGTGAATAAGAGCCAAATAAATTTTCTCGCAAGTAGATGAATGATGCTCTTCACCCAACTCGCCTCAAAGATGACAACCCACAAGAAAAGCCAAGAGAGGTTCTTTCTTTGTTCAAGATCTTAAGAGAAGAGATCAATCTACGATCATGCTCCAAGGTGTCATTGTGATCAAAGATCCTATGATGATATCCCATGAAGAGGCATAAAGATTGACCCCCAAAACTCCCAAGAACAAGAACACTCAACAGCTATACATACCCTAGTTGCACAGGTAAGAAACCGTGATAGAATGACGCGAATTTCAAACCATATTCCTGGTTGTTGAGTGCTGAAACAAAAGAAATATCAGTCTAAAGTGGTTGCACTTAAGACAAAACACCCCACCTAATAAAGGTGCTTTAGGAAAAGCGGGCAGGAATATTCTAGCAAAATTAGTTCTGATCACAGGAGTGGTTGTTGGCTTTCTTGGACTCCAAAAATTATGGAAATTTTGCTCCCTGTTTCATAATGAGTAGTGAAGCCACCAGCCAAGTTTCAGATCAGAACTCTTCACAGAACAATCAAAAAAATTCTTGAGATAAAAACTGTCTGGAACTCGCGCACAGAAAATTTGGGGCTCGGTGTTCATCTCATGGATCCCAAACGAAGAATTTAGATGACTCCAAAATTTTTTCATGGGTAGATATGGAAGTCAACCTTCTCCAACAAGAATAACTCAAAAATCATCTCGGATGAGTTTTCTAAAAATCTTACACTGATTGCTGCGCAGGAAGAACAAATCTGCCAACTTGAACAAAAGTGGGAAGAACGTGATCTCTTGTTTCTCACAAGTTACCAAGGGTGTCAAATCATATAAGCAACCTCAAAACATCATGGATCAACAACATGTAGAAGAAGGTGAGGCAAATAAACTTGTTGCAAACAAAATCACTAAAGAAAGTATATCAAACACATGAACAACACAAGAACAAAGCCATGATTTGAGAAACTAGTTTCTATTGCTTGAGAGGGTTTGTTCACAACCACACCTAGGTGAGCAAAACTCACAAAAGAGCATAATACAATCCACAAAACCTCAGCTCAAGACTTGGTGAAGGCAGCCCCCTCCACCCCTTCTTTTATAGGGCAACCGGGTGAACCACAACCATTGATTTCTTGCCTCAACCCTAAGCAACCAAATCAAGTGTTAAGATTCACCCACTCAACCAGCCACTTACATGGGCCTAAACCACTCTCACACAGCCAACATAGGCCAAATATGCTATCCATGGGTTTTACACAAAACCCGATTAATCTGATGCAATGGGCCTTCATCTGCCGGACTTGATGCTCCATTTCCGTGCCTTTGGGCCTCCAACCTGAACCGGTACCTTTGAGCCACCTCAAGTTTTTCTCCATGGCGTCCTCATGAGCCCCAAGCTTGAGCCCATATGTCCCGCGACATCATCACCGTTGTAGACCTTGATCCACCCGACCTAGTCCCGGTACCGTCGCCGACCACGGTTGCCTCCAAGCCTACGCCCACAAAGACCAAACCATTTTCCACAAACAAAAATATTTTTTTACCTTTGTTTCCTGCATGCTAGTCCAATTTTATCATGAATTGAAACATATATGACTACGTGCCCACGTTCCCACTCGAACTAAAACTAAAACCTTTCAAACCAATGCTTCCCGTACCACAATAGAACAGAGATAGAAAATTTAAAAATACTTCCCTTACTCAAATGAAAAGGTCATAATATAAAAAAGATGCGTCTCAAAATTCTCTACAAAAACCATATATAACATTTTTCCATCTGAGCTCGGGAAGACCCTCAAAAGCGCAAAACACTCTGCCCTAGCACAAATGGCTAAACCGACTCAAATTAGTCCCCAAAACAAACTCCTCAACCAAATCAATTTAAGTCACATATAACCATCACAATATGAAGTCCTCCACATGGTCTCACAATACTGCGCATCGTGCTCGTAGCCATGCACACAGCCGCCACATGCTATCGCGCATGCAGCCCGCGTATGTGCACATCCTAGCCTCGCCGAGCTGAAGGTTGTGCGCGCCTCGCTATCGCTCTATGTGCACCGCCATGTAGGCGCTGTTGGTGCACGTCCTCCCGCCGTGAAGGCTGCGCCGCACCGTTGCCGACTTGAACGAACGATGAATTTATTTGCAATCTACTATGAACTTTCACCCGCATAAATAGTTATCATCACCGCTGCTGATTTGCAGTCGCCGGCACGAAGCCGATTGGGATGATTATTTGACTGTTGCTGACTTGAAGTCGCCGATCTAATCGATCAGTCAAATAATAGATTAATGCTTGTTTCTTCCTATTTGAATCTATGAATTTGCATTTGATTTTGAAATTTTGGGCACGAAGCCACATTAATCGGCCGGCCACTGCACCACTGCGCGCATCATGTCGCCAGGCACGCCGTCCGGACGTACCGCCCGAAGCCGTACGCTAGCAGAGACCGTCCACGTGCCACCGCGCACCATGCTGCCTGGACCCGTGCACCGCACCGATGCGTGTTGCCCACGATCGACCGCGCCGTGCGGGTGCTCGTAGCACGCCGCGCGCGTGCTCGTAGCACGCCGTACGATGAACGGCCGCCGTGCACCGTCACTTAGAAGTGCGGTGCCGCTGCCCAAGACGCGCCGCCGGGCGTCATCACGCGCAGCATCCGCCACGCCACCGTGCCGGCCGCGCCGCGTGCCCGAAGCCACGCCGTGAGCCGCACCATGCCATTGCATCCACGCTGGATTGCAGCATCCTCAGAAGCATAGGATGCTGAAGATCATACTCGGAAGCACGAAGCTTCGGGTTACCATTGGGATTAGATCCTCAAAGGATGGAAAGTGTATCGATGAGCAGAACAATCAAGCATTACACTTTCTTTGTCACTACCTCTACTATTTTAAAAAAATAAATATATGGCTGAGGAGGAGTGCGCTAGAGCATGGGGCTGTATGTCTGAAGCAGTTTAAGAAGCTCAAGCACACTATCCTACCACTAGCACAGTAGTAACCGGTGTACATGAGACTTGCAAACTATAGAACCATGGCCTAACAAAATTCCAATTTGCATAGACCTTGCACTAATCCCTTTCTCCATGACAAGAAAATCACAAGCAAGGAGATGATATTCCCTATTTTTTTGCTTCTTGGTTCAATGGCAGCTACCAGAGAGAGAAAGCCCACCCATTAAAAGAAGGGCTATAAGGGGAAATAAGAAGTCAGCCTAAGAAAAAGTCTACTGCTCAAGAGAAGCAAAAAAAAAGGAGAATACGACCAATAGGATTATACGTGCTAAGTATGGCATTTAGGGGCAATGGTCAAAGATTTGTTGTGACATTGAGTATGTAATCATGACTTATCAGACCAATAAGAAAGAAAAAGGCAGCATTAGAGGTCCACCTTGCTATGGCAGGCAGGCATGACCTCATGGAAGAGGACACTCATGTAGAGACATCTCTAACTCGGCCCCTTGATTTCATTATAGACACATATGAAATGGTAAAGAAAAGAAGATACCGACATATAAAATTAAAGCTAAAACAGTAGCATCCAATGGATTTTTGTGAACCTTCGATGCGTCGAATGCAGCGACTATCGCCGCCTCAGTGTGCCTGCACGAAGCAGTATACCTTTTAGATTGTGGTTGGTAGAAGACATTGAATAATGAATATGAAGCTCCAGAAGAGCGAAGTATATGAATAATAAATTGAAGCTCCCGAAGAGCAAACTTCTCAACAAAGAATTGAAGCTCTAGCAGAGCAGACCTTATTCTCATGATTGATTTTACCTTTATTCCAGTATATTTGAAGTTGCAATCCTTGTTTAAATTATATGGACTATAAATTTTGCCATTGCCAGATTGCAATATAGAATTTTGTAGTGCCCTATGTGGGAGGTATGCATTGTTGATAGTAAAACAACAAATAAAATTGAAGAGAGACCAAATACTCCAGTAGATCATGAAGAACACTGGTAGTATTAAAATCATCGCAGGTAGCGATTTATGCATATCAGACTCAAGAAGAGTCATAAGAATATTATCTATTGGTACTACACCAGCACTTAGGGAAGCATTATCGTACCTAGAATTCACTTTGGCTCTCTTAAGACATCCGTGCAGATGAGTTTCATGTAGAAAGCAATGAAGAAAACGAAAAGAATACTTATGGGCTATACCGGATGTGAAAATATGACCTCTAAGAAACCCTTTCATTTGAATATGGGCTATACTACACTTAGAATCTGTGCACCTGAAGTATACACTCTTGAATTCTGAATTTAAAAGCTCTGATCTCTTCTGTTTGGCATAGTAAAATTGCCATCCTAAACTTAAGATGATGAGGAGAAAAATAACAACTCATAGGGCCATAGTATTAATTTTAGAATTTTCCGAATCATGAAGATTTTCATGCGCACTCTCTATACCACCGAGAAACTAATACATGGGCTCCTACCCTAGATTGAACTAGGGGCTATATGCAGCCTAATACAGCCCGTATTAGGGCAATTAAGTACTTTTGATGCTCATTAATGTTTCTTTTGAAGTGGCCAAATGCATACTCTCTACAAGGAATCATGTATTTGTGAAATTGATCTTACATATCATAAGAGCTAAGAATATATTTCTTTATTGTTGTGTGAAGTTCATCAAGAAGAATGAACAACACTAAAGAATTCACAGCATTAGAAAATAAAGAAGAGCACTCAGTACCTTATGTCCACACGAAGAATGGACTAGAAACGACATTAATTTTATGAATCAAATTAATTGCCAGGCCGCTCTTACAGAGTTGTAACTAAAAGAAACTACAAGCAGTAGCCCTCATTAATTAGTGTAAGGGGACACACAGTCATACAGCATCCAACTAGTGCATGAAAGGGTCTGAAATTTCCCACTTTAAAATTTTGAATGAATATGTACCTATACCACACATAGAAATGAATTGCATATTTGATGAGGATCTTTTCCCATCATTAGGGGGAGGAATAGAACTCCTGATAGTAGAATGCCAGAAAATCACGTGGAAAGCCATGTAGATCCCCGTGCATGACCCGCACTGGTAAAGCAAATGATGAAGTCTAGAAGACATTTAAAGCAATGAAATCTGTCTAATCATTTTTTGTGATTTGAAGGATGTGATCAAGTCGCATTATTTGCAATAATGCACCAGAGAGGGTTGAAATACCATAGAAGGTATCCCTCATCCTGTTCTGAGGCCTCAGAGAAAAGGACAGAAAATCTGGTTACTCGAATCATAATTATCTGGGGACGCCCAGAAAAAAATGGATAAGAGAGCTTGCCATAGCCAATCACGAAAATGCCCCGAAGAAAAAGATGGGGAGCCAGTTGAGTCCTGGCAACTCTGGTGAGAAGCCTGCTAGTGAGGTGCTCCCAGATCTGAATATACCGGTAATAACAGAAGAAGAAGAAGTTGAAATGAATGTGAGTACACACATCGGCAATAATAAACTAAAGGAACTTGCTCCCGTGATAGGAAATAGCAGTGAAGAGCAAGTAGAAGTGCATAAGCACCCCATGATGAAATAGCCACAAATTTTGAATTAGCAAGAGAGTATTTGAATAGAGCAGCAACCATTGTCGATACAAAGGAAATAAAACAGAATTGCCACCATTATTGAATTTGATCCCAAGCCTGCATCTCTCGGAAGAGTGCGAGAAAGGCTAGATTGAAAGAAATGGAAGATGGCAATTTTCGTGAAACAAGAGAAATGAATGAGGAAGTGGTATGGTACAAGAAAGGCTAATAACTCACTCTCTGGTCATGGGATAAACTACTTTTAGACATTTAATCTAATTGGCAGTACTCAACATGAAGTTGAGGATAAAAAAAATGAATTGAAGGATGTTGTCACTGAATATATGTATAGAGACTTGGATTTGGACTTATATATGAAGATACATGAAGTATCACCGTCCCGAACCATGGAGAGCAAATAGAAATCTGTATAGTGTGAAACTCGATGAGTCACTATATGGATTGAAGTAAAGAAATAGAAGAAGCAAATTCATACTTGAAGTATGACTTAGAAGTGGAAGATTTGTGTATTGTAGCTTAGGCTTGTAGCTTGAGCATATCCACGAAGGAATTTCGGTACACTAGTCAGCCTACACTCAGAATGTGTTGGAAAGGTTTGGCTTTAAGAATGCATAATTAAAACCCTATGGTCGAGAGGTCATTACAAGTAGACTAATATCCATAGATACCTAGAGAAGAGGGGAGGAAGTCCTCGGACATGAAGTTCCATAATTGAGTACAATTGAAGTACTCATATACCTCGTGAACAGCATAGGTCGGACAAAGCTTTGTCACTGATTTGCTGGATTGGTATAGTGCAGAGCCTACAAAAAGGCATCAGAAAGAAATTAAAGGACATTCTTCGCTATCTCGAAGAATCATAAATCTTGGAAAGAAAGAGTCGAGATCTAAATCGTGGGTTTATGAAAGTCGTCGAAGCAGACACTTGTGTCAACAACGACAAACCACTTGGAAATTATAATCTTGTATGAAGCCTCTCATGAATATGTATGGTCTCGAAATGAAGAATATTCTAAATCTAGAAGTTATGTGGATTGAACTTTGAAATGAACCTCCTTTTAATGAAGATCTGGAGTTTGTGTTGCTCGAATGAAATTGTGCTATGTGAAGAGCAATTGGATGAAGCTCATTGAACCCTAAAATTCAACACACTGAGTTATGTAGAAATCTTGCAGATTTATTCAAAGAAGTGCAGAATTCAGGGGGAGAAATTTCGCATGCTTTGAACTAAAATTTTGGACATGAAGTTTGAGTACCTAATGTTAATCTTAAAGATTAAGTAGAAGAATTGGGTGGGTTGTACTCTTTTTTTCCCTTAAGTGAGTTTTCAATGAAGTTTATCACATAAAGTTTTTAACGAGGCAATCTGTGTAGTCTTTTTCCAAGAATTTTTTCCACTGGGTTTTTATGGAGTTTTAATGAGGCATATACATCTCGCGGCAAAGGCCAAAGGGGAGTGTTGAGAAAACGGCTCACGAAGGCCCAGTATTGGCCCATACCGAAACCTTAGAATCACCCTATAAAAGGAGGAGAGGTTCTACCCATTGTGTATATGAGAAAAGAGAATAAAGAATAGTTGTTGTTCCTCCTACTCTATGTTTTGCTGTTCCTGAGTTTTTAGATCTTTTATGTAACCCCGGACTACACCCGGTAGCGAGATTGCGTAACAGTGCGCACACTTACCTCACTGCTTTTGCCTCCAAATCTTCTTTAACTTTATATAGTATATCTTTTACTATGTGTGACTTACCATTACTAAACCAACTTATCTGGACATGGCCATGATGCCACCAAGCTGAGTTTGGTGGTACAGATAAATCCCGTATAGTTTCTCCAATAAATGGTACCACTGCTAAGGTGGTACAGATAAATCCCGTATAGTTTCTCCAATAAGTCACAAATACATGTATATGGTCGTGACGGTCTATTTTCCATGGCCAACATGACCTTAGTGGCTTACGTTTTTTTTATAGTATCTTCGAGCAAAACACTGTAGATTTTATAAGACAATGTTTCTTAAATATTCCCGAAGTTTAGTTAAATTAAACATTTGAACTTTCTAAAGCTCTCGAAGTCTAATATTTTAGTTTAGTTGGTTGGCCGCAACGGTATTAAAAGATGATAAAGAAGTTTAGCCTATTGAACTACTTAAAAGATGTTGGCTGTTCTCTCCGTGGCTTGCAACACAAAGTTAGTAACCGATGTAGTCAATATGAAATAAAGGCTGTTTAATTATTGAAAGAAGACATATATAATTAATTGGTCATGTCACTCGTGAAAATAGCACACATATTTCTGTTTAAAATTTTGAGGGAAAAACTTGTTTGCTTAGAGCCCATGGAGAATCGTGCACGGCGGATAAATCGGTATTAAAACGTGAGCTTTTGCAATATTTATATTTGTGGCACTATTATATATAATCATGTGGTTTAGTGTGACGTTCCAGCATCTTGTGGCGCGGGATCCTCCAGGTGTTGGAGGAGGGACACGTGCAAACTGCAGCCGAATGAATGGCGTGGCGTCATGTTGTGGCCGTTCAACCCTAGTCCACTGGCTTATTGGCTATGGAATAGTGCACGCAAATGTGCAATGCGGAAATGGGATCTCCACGTTCTCGTCCTTTTTTTTCTCTTATCGCTTGTAGGTTAACGTTTATAGCTGTTTTTTCCGCCGTTCGGTGTTTCTCTAAAATCTCAAGACCGTTTTAAATCTTTCAAAAGTAAGTTGCTCTCTAAAATTTTTTCCTCCCTATGTATCTACCTACTCTCCACAGGCTCCCTATCTCGCTCTCAATCTTCTAGTTCTGTACTTTAATCTTTCATGGTAACTGCCATCAACTGCCATCCAATTTAGAACATTTTTCACGGTACAATTTATACTAGATTAGATGAACTGCACTATTTCAAAGTGGAAATGGTGAAGCTCTATACAACATATACTTCATGGGACCCATAAAAGAGTTATTTCATAGAACTAGAACATTACTGGTTATATAGCTACTACTTCGTGGGACCTACAAAAGTGTAGGGCCTCTACGGCGACTAATTCACCTGAGATGCAAAAGTGTTGTACCACTACTACTGTAGCTACCTATTGCGCTTAACAATGTAATCTATTCCACGGGTGACAGCGGAGGCAACCAAGACGGTGATGGAGAAGGAGTTGCCATGGCAAGCACCATATGGAGGTGTGGGCAGAGACAGGGGAGTAGGCGGAGATCCATGGTTTTTAGGAGGGCCGTGGATTGGGAGAAGACGCGACGACACTTTAAAGTGCCATATTGGAAGACGAACCATCACCACTCCATTGTTACTGGATGTCTTTGTTGCTTCAATTTCTTCACGGGAGGAATGGTCTTTGCATCGGCGGCACTGAGTAGGGAGATAATAGTGGCAGAAGAATGTCTAGTGAGATTTGGACAACCTCTCTACTCTCACTATCTTGCTCGCCGGGGATAGCGAGACTGTTGGAGCCGTGCGTCACTCGCCATCGTCCCTACCTCGTCATCCGATAGCTCACTCAGCGCTGGGTGGTAGCCCAAGCCCCTCTGGAACACATAAACACAGAGTCAAGGGAACACTGAGACATGGGTTGTGCATGGTTGCTAGCCGTTCGTGGTAGAATAAAACGAAACCGATAATAAGAGCATCCACAGCAGCAGCGCTATATGCACTGTAGCGCTGACGTGGCGAGAATAGAGTTTCTGGTGGAGTGAAGCAATCTTTAGAGTATAGTTTAAAGTGTGAAGGAATTTTAGAGAGATGGAGAGAGAAAATAGAGTAGAAGAGAGAGAAAATAGAGATAGAGTAATTGGTGTGGATGCTCTAAACTACAATATAGCACTGCCTTTTCAAAGGAAAAAAAAAGGAGCAAGACGTGTGCCGCGCGGCCCACGAAATGTGAAAGTGAAGACTCCGCGCGCGGCCCAGTCGCCCGTGCAGTCTCTGGCGAGCGAGCGGCGGCACGACCCAATGCATGAGAAGCCGGAAATGGTGTCATGCGCTCAGGCCGAATCCACGGCCCCGCTCCGAGGTGCACGCGTGCGCCGTGCGCGCCACCATAATTCCGCGAATAAGTTCATTTTCACCCTTGACCTGTTAGCTAAGTCTGATTTTCATGTCTGAACTTTAAAATCAGGTAACCAAACCCTTGAACTCTTTATACCATACAAACTTCTCTCTAAGTTGAAACCATCCCGATTTTGGTTGACATGGCATCCTAGTCAATAGGGTTTTCAAAAAAATTATGTTCCGAAAAAACTAATAAATTGTAGAAAATCATAGCAAGCTCAAAAAATAAAATAAAAATATTAAAAAATTAAGAAAAATGTGTAGAGTCCAAATATACAATAAAAATATTATATTTTTGTGGAAACTTATATGCAAAAAATATATTTGTTTTATAGAGTCTTTTATTGATTAAATAAATCAAGTATCTAGAGAAAATTAGTTTGGCTTGTTAGAAAATTGGAGAACACTAATAAAAATAGAAGGATGTTAGTTTGACCTTTGATTTTGAGTTCGTAGAAAACTAGGAAGAATAGAAAAGTGTTAATTTGACCTTTGAATTTTAATTCATACACATTTAGATTCAAAGGTCAAACTAACTATTTTATTAATTTCTCCATTATTCCAATAAGCTAAAATAATTCCCCTTTTCCAAGAACCCAAACTAATTTTTCATATATACTTGATTTATTTAATCAATAAAAGACACTCTAATATAAAATATAATTTTTGCATATAAGTTTATGTACAAATATCATACCTTTATTGATACGGGGCGGCCCGATCTTCACGACATAGGATCAAGGATAGTGGTAGAACCGTGAATCTTGACGAAAGCTAACGCCAACCACCGTCTCGATACAGCAACCTGCGTTATGCGAATTTGCCCAAGAACACGCTCTGTTCCTCGTCTACTCAACCACGCGAAGTAGACGTGCGTCCTTCCTGCGAAACACGGGGAATCACAAGAACAACGATGCTAATAACTCAGAAAACACTCCTATTCCTGTAGGCAGCACTTGGCATGAACCTCGAAAATCAAGAGCAATACCTATTTCTTAATTATACGTGGTCTAAGCCATTACAATAGAATGTAAACAATACATATAGGAGGGTGGGAGCGTGGTTACTGTTCACATGTACAATCACCCAAAAACCTTCCAAAAAATGCTCCCACGCTAAACATAGAAAGTAATCCTAGGATTTGGAAACAATTTCAAAAGTTTGGAAATAGACTATTACATGCTCAATTAGTTGTTTGCTTTCTAAAAAATATGAAGATCGTCACTTTCCTTTCTTGGATTTTTCTTACTCCATACTCCATTGTGGTACTGTAGCACACTGGTACTGTAGCAATAGCACCCAAGCCGGCATCGTGCAATGTTCGTGTCATCTCTGCTTGTAGCCTATCCTCCCTCTCCTCCCGCTGAGCAATCCGTGTATCTTGTGTAGGTGTTTGCGTGCCCGCATAATCCTCCCCTTTTTCAAGAAAAGCTGTCCTCGACTTTTGATAATCTGAAAGTGTACTAACAAGAACAATGTATATACATGGTATATGTATTTATCATTCGTTTTCAAACTTCTGTTTTGTTAGCACAATGTATTTCAGACAATAACATGCAAAGATCGTATTATTTGCACTCAAAGACATAATATCCACATCATACCCTTTCCCCTGAGAAAAAGTCGACCTTGACTTTTGTAAGCATGTGTTCATGTTTTGCCTTGGTATCGTCGTACTTATTGGTTCGAAACAATTAGCCATATCACTATTGATGATCATCTCAAAAATTTCATATTGTCGCTCATAAGACAGTTTGCCCGAGACATGCATCTTAAATTCAGTAAGCTTCTCACAAATGATGCATATACAACGAATGTGAAATTTCTGATCTACATATTCACCAATCAAATTAAATTTGTAAGTGTAGGTATATGTCTTAGCTAATGAATTTAACCAATAAATTTCGTCAACTCTACCAATCACATTAGACAGCTCTAAGGTTCATCAAGTATGACATGGCACAGGGAATGTTCCAGGGATATTCTAGTGAGAATTTCTTTATGAGTAATCAATTTCACATTATGAAAATTATGCAAAGTAAACTCAGAACATGGAATTTTAGATTGATTGCAAAAGATTTCACAATTATTTACCTTCTCTTGATAAACTATCGGTTCAACAATATTTTTGTTACCTTCTATGTTCTTCTCAATTGATGCAGATGTCGTAGGACGCAATCCATGAACTCTCAACAATGGGATAGCGAGTAGCTTATCTTCAATGGTGCCTATTTCGTTATTGAAATTTTCCAACGGTACATGTTGATCTTCATGTAACCTTTCCTCTTTGTCAATCTGCATATGTAAAAAGACAGCATTAGAACAAGAGATTACTTCGTTAGCGTTAGCAATATAATCACATGTATCACTCTTTTCTTTTCTGGCTCTCATACACTCAACTTCAATGTTCTCAAACTCAAATATATTGGAGACACATAACTCACTTATTTCATTATTTTCACTCAATTTGGCTATGTGGCTCTTATTCTCATATGGGTTATCATGCATCTCATATCTAATTAACTATAGGTCAGCCATGGTGCAATTACCATCAATAATGACATCATCTTGTGTTGAAGTTACCAAAAGATTAGCACCATCCAACATATTCATCGAAGGAAAAATCCCAAGCTCAACCTTCTCCTCATACACTGGCACCTTAATATTAAAGATATATTCAGGTTTTGCCTTAAGATCAGATCTACGTTTTGTGGTGACTTGATGCTAACTATATGGTATAAACTCTTTTCTCATAATTTCTTTCAACTCCTCTCAAGTTTTAATAATGTATCTCTTTGGATGGACTGACCACCAATATTCAGCATAATTCTCAAATTCCATGATAGCTTGTGAAACTTTCTTGTAACCAATAAATTCATGGCGCCTGATTTCTTTCTCCATTTGATACTCCCACTCGATATATTCATTAGGATCATTACTTCCATAGAATGGAAGTTCCACATATTTGTAATCTGCCATGGTTAGGGCAAACACAAGAACAAAAATAGCAAGTACATCACGTATATGGTTGAACACTCAAGCTCACCCACTCACTTACCAACCAAAGTTCTTATGACCCTCTACTGAAACGAGGAATTTGCACGCTCCTGGTTTTGGTAGACAGAACAGAGATGATTACTCAAGTGAATTCACAAACACAAGTGCTATATGAAACAGTGGCTTATATGTGGATCTTGGAGGGAACTGTTTAACCTATACAATCTGAATTCTAGTTATTGTAATAATAAGTAATGATCCAAACTAAAATTTCTATTGCCCTAATTGCCGATCTGATAGATATAAGTAAATAGCAATGGAAACTCACACGCAAGAATATTGGAACTTGATGCAACCAAGGATGAGCCAACAACAGATTTAAGTGAAACACTAAGCAGCTCTGTTGCACAAGTTATGGAGAAACGCTAGCTAATTGCTTAAGCAATAAATTAGGCACAAGATTGGTCAACTAAGTAAACAAGCACAATCTGAAATTTTGGAACAACTAGCACATGCTCTCAAACAAGATTTTAGCGCACACACTCTTCTTTTCTTTCTTTTCTTTTTTTCTTTTGCCGTACAGTTTTTTTTTTCTTTTTTTAGTACGGATCTCTTTTCTTTTGGCGTGTGGTAGCAAGCAATGAGGTGTGCAATTTGGTTCACAAGAATTGTGCACAAGAGTATAGATTTGAGCAGCCTAAAGCAATATCAACAGCTAGTCTCAATAGGAGCAAAGTTTTCGCAAAAGGATGAAAAGACTATCAAAGGGTGGCAATTTTTTTTTTGATTTTTCTGTTGTCTATGGATTAACACAACTAGAGGGATGTACTGGACTCAGAACAAATCACAAATTGGTTGAAGAAAGAAGACGTGAAACAAAGTGCTCTAAACTGACATATTAGTTCCAAAAACAAATGATTGATTACTCGACATAGATGGCAGAATTAGAAGCTAAGTTAAACTAAGAAGTTGTAGAGGACTCTCTAAGCTTTCCAAAAAGCACAAGAATATGAAAATCCGAGTTTGTATGCTCGAGTTATGACACAAACAATACACTAGATAGAAACTACGGAATCAAAAATTGATGGCGACGCAAAGGATTAAGATCAACAACTATTGCAATGATTCTAATGGATCAAAACCTAACAAAACTCATCAAAATATTAGATTAAAACTAAGGGTTAATTTTTTTTTAGCAATTTTCAATAATAGCACTGAAAAATAAAACTAACCTAGGGATAAGTAATCCTACCGTGTGTCAACCCGGCGCTCTGATACCAGATGATACGGGGCGGCCCGATCTTCACGATGTAGGATAAAGGATAGTGGTGGAACTATGAACCCTGACGAAAGCTAACGCCAACCACCATCTCGATACAACAACCTGCATTATGCGAATTCATCCAAGAACATGCTCTGTTCCTCGTCTACTCAACCACGCGAAGTAAACGTGCGTCCTTCCTGCAAAACACAGGGAATCACAAGAACAACGATGGTAATAACTCAGAAAACACTCCCTATTCCCATAGGCAGCACTTGGCATGAACCTAAAAATTCAAGAACAATAGCTATTTCTGGATTATACATGGTCTAAGCCATTACAATAGATGTAAACAATACACATAGGAGGGTGGGAGCGTGGTTACTGTTCACATGAACAGTCACTCGCCTAAAAACCTTCCAAAAAAAAAGCTCCCACGCTAAATATAGAAAGTAATCCTAGGATTTGGAAACAATTCGAAAAGTTTGGAAATAGACTATTATATGCTGAATTAGTTGTTTACTTTCTAAAAAATATGATGATACTCTCTTTCATTTTGTTGGCTTTCTTTCATGGATTTTCCTTGCTCCATACTCCATTGTGGTACTGTAGCACGCCGGTACTATAGCAACAGCACCCGAGCCGGCATCGCGTAATGTTTGTGTCATCTCCGCTTGTTACCCATCCTCCCTCTCCTCTCGCTGAGACAATCCGTGTATCTTGTGTATGTGTTTGCGTGCCCGCATCATTTATTGCATATTTGGATATTGCACTTTTTTTTGATTTTTTTATTTTTTTGAGCTTGTATGATTTCCTATAATTTATTAGATTTTTCTGGCATTTATTTTTAAGAAATTTAAGTAGCAAAATAGACTTTTTCTTAATTCCCAAAGTGCGGGACTTATCGTGCGCTTTCTGGTCTGGGCTGTGTTGGGCTGCCTTGTGGCCCAGCTGAGCTGCTGTCTGCTGCCCGCAGGCCGCAGCGCTTGCATAGTTGCATCTCTCTCCGCTCCGGTTAAGACCACGCGGTGAGCTTCAGTCCCGTGGAATCAGACGAGACCAAGCGGGCTTATTCTCCTCGGGTTCATGCCTATTGACTTATGGATTTATTGCCATTTTGAAGAACCAAACATTTTGTGATCGACATTTTTTTCAACCTCGAAGCTGCTTCTTGAGACTCCTAAAAACAAATCAAATTAAGTAGGACAGTTTATCCAAGCTTCTTTGAGAAGTTTTCCAAGTCCAGCATTTTTAGCAAACCAGCAACTTCAGCAAATCAGTCCAACCTATAAGAAATCAAACTTTGTCTTAAGGATGGTTCTCTTCAGCTTATCTTATTTACTTATAAGCTGAACTTTAAAGGCTTCCTAAAATAGATTTGAAACTCCGGTGCGTTTTATTTAACTTTTTTCTGTAAGCTTTGGGACGCAGCGTCGAGACAAAAAAAGAATAGACTACAAAAGTCAAAGCGTTTGATTTTTCGATTCGGAAATAAATATATAAGATAAAAAGATAAGCAAAGAGAACAGTCCTTTAGACTCTTAGCCAATCTAAACCACCCAAAAAAAACCGTCCAAGTTCAGAAAAAAAAAGAAAGAAAAACAGTCCAAGAAATAGCACGCATGGTTGAGATCACCATTCACAGCTAAAAATCGCCAACTATTTTACCAAACTGTCTTGCATCTCCGACCATTCCTCTTCCCTTCCCCTCCGTTTTGAGCCATGAAGAGATCCCCTTCCCAGTTTCATCCCCTTTCCATAACCTACTCTCCAACCCTTTCTCTTCCCCTTCCCTTCCGGCCAACCAACTCCTATAGTTTATTTTTCCTTGCATCTTTGTATATAGTTTCTTATATCGTCAATGCCTTTTTGTGGTGTATATTTTAGAAAATCAAGTCTATCGCTGATCCAAATTTTATTACAGATATATTTTCAACAAATTATGATCGATGCGTCTCTGCTGATCTGCAAGAAAATCATGTATATATGGTTGATTCATTTTTGGCATTTTTTTTTAAAATAGAACAGTAACTTTGTTTTAATTTTGAGCGTGGAATATACTATACAAATGTGTTTTTGGCTGATAAAGGATCAACTTTTTGATAAGATTAGAATAGATTAGATTTAAGTAATTAATATAGTTCGTCTATGGGGCGAATGGGGAGAAGTGAGATACGCTGCATTAAGGGTTTCTCTCTTCTCCCCCTTCGCATTGCGGATTGGGGAAGAGGATGGGTTGGAGGTGGGCCGAAACTCTTTCGGGCGTGTTTCACGCTACGGGAAGGGGAAGAGGGCGGGGAAGCATGCCCCTTGGAGATGCCCTTACCACATCTATGCAAGATCGAAAGATTGCTATATTAATCCCTTTCGTTGTTCTGTTCAGCAAGTAAGAATAGTGCGGATCGGAAAAGCTCCCACTTGACAGTGTTGACACATCCCAACATGCAGACCACAAATAGCCTCTCATGATCAGGGCCCGATCCAGAAAAATAGGTCGTTAGAAGCGCTACATTAGATTATAACTTGTAATAAGCAGTTTACATATATGTTTATATACTAAGAAAATACACTAAATTTACATAAGATGTGCTCAAAGTTACTGGGGGTCGCTTGACCCTAGCATTTGTATGCTTGATCCGCCCTGCTGACGATGGAGAGGTCTAATGGTCATGGCATGGCTGCGGCTACTACGTACAACTAAAGCATCCGTCAAATTAGAAACCGACCACTTTTCTCTGCACTCGATCTTGGATGCACAAACGAGTCAAATACACCTCAAGTTGGACCAATCTTTGCAATCGTACGTGTCGCGCGCCCTGCATGCATGTGATCGCTGGCATTGTGTTGCATTGGATGAATACATTAGAGGAAGGTGAGAGTGAGAGTACGGTGGCTAGTGACTGCCAGATTAAGGTAGTATTTCTTTCGGCGTTTGCGTCTGCGTTTGTTTATAAGATGAAAATTTGTTATTTTTGTACAAGTCAAACGTTTTAACGTTTGGTAGCCAAATTCTGTGGGTCTTACTATTTCTTCTCAAAGCTCTCAAAACCATTTTTTCTATAATTTTTGATCCCTCGGATGCCCTTATCGAGAAGGTATAAATTTTCAGCTTAAACGCAACCGCAACCGCAACCACCGAAAGAAACACTACCTAATATAGCTATACCGGAGACTTGCAATACTCAAAGCCAGGCCAACGTTGTTTAGAATACCAAGAGATGAACGTACTGTGAAGTCTGTAATTGCACTCAGGCCTCAGCACTAGATGTCGACCAAGCTAGGATCTGAATGCTTTTCCATCCATCACATATTCACATTGACACCAGCTACAGTACTGTATGTGATCTGAATCTCTTTCGTTTTCTCCGCTTGTTTAGTCTGGGAGTATCTATGACATCTTAGGTTCACCTACTACGCTTCACCAAACACCTGAAGGGGACGTTGCCCCGACCTTTCGTTCACTGCCCACCGTATATTTTTATTTTTATTAATTCCTCGTCTTCTTAATCAGAAAAGCATTGCCGGTCAGGCAGCAGGTCTTGAAATTCCGAGGATCATTTTTTTTTTTATTCTCGTTTTTAGATAATATAAGTATAGCTCTCGGGACCAGCTATGGATGTACAAACTCATTACACAACTATAAGCGAAATACTTATGACAATCCAAAGGCCGAAAATAAAAGGCACAACAACAAATTGTCACGCTAAGGTTAATCCAAGAAAAGAGATAAGTATGTGCTTCCAACTCGGACAACCAAACAATCCAATCATCCATATAGTTGTAGTTTTTGTTTATCCTCTACATATATAGAAGATGGTCACCGATTTTCATGGTATTCCTCTGCATTTCAAAGGAACACTTTAAAAGCCCCAAATTTTAAAGGTCTACCACATCACTTAATTAGAGGAGCAAGTGAGGGATAGGAGCAAATGTTCAAACTAATCAGTCTAGAGGAGAACCGTTGACTAGTCAAAACCAAGTGCAATATTCCAAATCTTCTGCTAAGCCATCCATCGATTCAACAAACATAAGGATAATTCTAAATGAGTGGGAATACCAATGCTCCTCATGAATGACACCTATAACCGGATAAGGATACCCTCTTAGGTGTCACCATTTTTGGATCCGGTTAAAGAAGTCAGAGAAACAAGATTTCTCTTGAATTGGTACTTCAATACCCATCTAACCTCTCGACGCCGTTGCAGGCCTACCGCCACAGGTCACCAATAAGAAAGTTCGGTCGTCCGCTTACTCTACGCAACAGCTGAACCTATCCAACCTGTCAATACCAGTCAGATCTAGGCAGCCACACTGAAAACCTCTGCATTTAATCCTTAGGGGGCACCTAGATGAATATCACCTTAGAGATGACACACCATGATCCCTCAGTTGCCGCTAGCGGCCCAAAGCACCACCACGGACTGGAACCGTGGACTGGTGGCCTGGCTGCACTTGATTTGGCGATGGTGGTGGACCACCATCGTACAGTCACTAAGCGCCCGTCGTTGCTGATGAGCCGACATGACAAAATGAACTGGCGTCGACCAGGTCCACACCCCCTCCATCCACTACCACCGCGCCCTAGGCCACACACTTGCTGTCGCAAACAAGAGCCAGTGACACAGAACCGCGCCAGATTGATCTAAGCTAGGGTTATTTGAGGGGGTTACTTAGATCTATGCCACTGCTCAATATCAAAATTAGAGAATTGTCACTGCTCAAAGTGAAATTGTAAAAATGCCACAATTGACACGCGAGAATAGATCCATGTCATTTTACGGATTTGAAAGCAATTTTCCAGCTCAGCTATGGAGGTGTCACTTTTTTTGAACGAAAATACCCTTGTCCCTTTCTTCTTCGTCTCTCCCCTCTCTCTCTCTTTCCCAATCTCTCTTTCCCTCCAGAGCTCCCCCAATCTCTCTCCCTCCCTCCCTCCTGAGCACCTCCACTGCCAGGCCGCCAAGGACACCGTCGATTATATTGTTCCATATGTGATTTAGCATGCTAAAAAAAAGTTTAAAAAAATTTTGACGTTCCAAGCTACGGGTTTCCATGTAATCGCCTTAATCGAGTTACCGATATGCTTTAGTGTATAGAGATGTTCGAAGATAATCATCAGTAGTTTTGCCGATTCTATCCTACCTCTGCACTATACATCGGATCAAAATCTATACAGTGACGTGTTCAATACTTTTATTTTTAAAAAAATTTCCATAGTCCAAACATTTATTGTTAATGTAAAACCATTTCCATCATTATATAATACATTTAAATTAGTTTTTCGTACTCACGGCTCGAAAAAATTTAAAAAATTGATTGCAAACTATAAGAACTAATTTCATAAACCTTGCATTGCCAAATTTCATGATTGTAATTCATATTATCATATGTATGCATTTGGTAAAATTTACAAAAGTGAAAGAACTAGGTACTCGACGGCCTATCGAGAGCAGTGGGGGTACCCGATGGCTTGTGTCCGGCCGTCGAGACAGATCACTAGCGCGCCACCTGTCCGGCCCAAATTTTGTTTTCGCGCTCAAATGTTTTTGACGGGTAATGTTAAGCCATCGAGAGATGTTAACGTCGTCTCCGCGGGCTCGCGCACGTGAGCACTCACTGATCCTATCTCGGCACTGTGAGTTCCAGCCGTCGAGAGAGACTCATATACTCGACGGGTGTTTTCTAGCCGTCGAGAGTGACTACTATACTTGACGGTTATTTCTTGGCCGTCGAGAAAGCTTGCTGTGGTCGGTTTTCCATACGATTGCTATAGTGAGGCAGGCATCGGTGGCGTTTCTAAACGCCACGGTAAGTAGAGAATTGGTGGCACATATATGTTAACGCCGTGGGATCACTTCCCCGACCACCGACATTTTGCTCGACACTTTTTAAAAGCAACGAAAAGAGCATATGATGGCTTTTACTGTGTTTATAGGACATATAAAGATAAGGAATTAAATTTGTTACATTTTTTTTGAAAAATAGAACTATGTTCCGGTCTCTACACCGTGAGATGTACACAGCCTTACATGCCACTACAGAAAATTCTAATTCCCTTTATGTCATCATTGTGTGCAGACAAGCCATAGCATATACATGATCATGGCAATTTGCAGTGGTATATGAGGATTTATCCTGTATAGACGCTCCGGATTGAGGTCGTCTTGTGGTGAGACTAGTGCAATTATGTCAGCTGCTGATGAATTAATTATATGACAAATACTAATTTGGAATGAGATCAGAAATATTGTACTCTATACCGTAATAATTAATTATGAAGTAGCGACTGAATGTAAGAATTCCAAACGACACATCATTAATTGTTGTTGAGTCCACCAAACCAAATACTAATTAATCAAGACTTTGGGTTAAAGCAAAAGCAAAAATTAAGAAAAGCAAAAAAAAAAGTGCGAGATTAGTTAAGCCCTCATGGCTGGTCCTGGCTCATCAGCTAGCTAGCTTTGCCTGCCTGCCGCGTCGATCGATCGGTTACCATGTCGCAGTTGCTCGAGAATCATCTCATGGACGATCCATCGATTGATCCTGTGAAGGTCGCCATCGACGACGATGTGTACGTGGACCTTCTAATCGTGCGTTTTCTGGGTCCCATGATCTATATCCTGACTGGTACGTAGATGTTGCTGCCTCTTTTGCCTTTCTTTTGTTTTCAGAATTTCAGGTCGCAGGGAATTATGCCATCTGCCACACGTCATGCTTCCTTCAGGTGTCAAACCTACACTTCATTAGTACCACTTGATCGATCTATCCCATTTGGGCTTGCCTTCAATATCTCTCTCTATGATATATAAGAGGGACTAATCAACTATCAGGAATAGGTGTTTTAAAAAGAGAATAAATATTGATTGGCACAATATATATTATGGTATATTTAGCTTTGTCGAAATAAAATGGTATTTAACAAATACAAAAGATATTTCTTTCATGCAGAATATCTTCCAAAGAAGCTACCGATTGATTGTGACACCGGGAGTTGCTACAAAAGGGCCATGACCAAGAGACGATAATCAAAGTGTGTCAATCCTCACAAGTTATGGCCATGGGGTTCGTCAATAATTATGGTTGGAGATCTAATAATAGGTTGTGTGGTGTTTGAATTTGTTAAATCTTTCTGAAACATTCTCTATCTACATAGAGACCGAGAATAAAATTTTCATTATCTAAAAAATCTCTCTTTACGTTGCCTGTGGCCTAACATGATTTAATTTCGAGCGTGCATATAATTCGGTGGCATGCAGAGAGACGACGTAATATCTTTTTTTTTTCCGTAGAAAGGGAGGCATGACCTCAGTGGCTCATTACACTTGCACAAAAGAGAGAGCAGTTCAATTCTCCACGCACTGTGCGAATGAACTGTCGCAAAACGAATTCCAGGAAGAATGAAAATGATATATAGCGAGTCATCTAGGGCTAGACGTACGAACGTTAATGCATGCTTTCTTACTACTCCATTTGTCCTCGCGTAGCTTAGAATTGAAAGCACATGCACTTAAAGCACTTTTTTTTAGACACTTATTAAAGCACTTTGTTAATTTAGCCAATACCGGTGGCGTGAGTTATAAAGGAGGATGAATGGAGGAGATTCAAGGCAGGCCAAGATTCAAAAGTTGTTGCTACAAGCTTCTTTGTCAACCATGAATAAAAATTTAATTATACGTAATTTGTCATATTTAATGTTATTTCAGGCTTCATTTGGATACATAATTTTATTTCAGCTTTTAAGCTGAGACGATACGTGTTTATAAATGGCTATGTATATTATATGATATAGAGACCGGAATTGTATATTAGTATTTCTATTATCTAAAAATATAGCTAGTTAGCCAATAGCATGACAGATCCAAAAAAAAAAAAGCTGTTTGATCGCATCAAATTAATTCATAGCATTACCCTGCTTGTATATACAATAGACTTAAATATGCGCTTATCTATAGTACGTACTAATCTCCTGTCACAATTTTTGACATTTTAGACATTGGCACGATCTCTACAATGCAATTTTGATAATTAATTACTATCATAATATATATTTATAAAACCCACTAAAATTATAATATTATTAAAACACTCTTTGAGACTATCTACGACACATATGATTATTATATAGCCAATCTACATATTTTAAAAAATATTTATATATAATGTTTTTAAACTTTGACTTGTACACATCTCAAATATGGAATATTTGGTTACTAATAGAGCTAAGTAGGCTGACTTTGATTATGCCAAAGTCGCTGACTCAGCGTATCACCTGGCCTTGGCTAGGAAGTTGTTTTTTTTTTTGTGGTCAATTAAATAGGAAAAGAACCTCTGCAAATTTTTGCGGGAGAGGGGTGATCTCTAAGAAAATGATTACCATTTTTCTCACCAACTAGCTAGCATGGAAAAGAATACCACACACACAATAAGAAAAGCATGCAATATCTACCATATCAAATTTAATTAGAGATTGAACATTTTCCCAATGGAACATAAGGAATTCCGGCCCCAAAGTTTCTCCGATGGTGAGAAGTCTACCAGTGGTAGGTGGTAGTGTTAGGTGAAAGAATTGATGTGTATGTAGAGAGAGAGCATCTACGGCAGCAGAGGCTATAAAATAGAATCTTCTCTATATTCAGTGTATCTTGTTCGGATAGTCTCTAGATTTAGAGTTTATCTCTCTTAGTCTCTAAATTTAGAGGCTCTCTATATCAATTTCAATAGTTTCTCTGGACAAAAATTCTGCCGAAGAGAATGAAAATATAGAGAGCGAATAGTGATTTAGAAGAGATGTATAAATATTTGATTTTAAAGTATCTGCCCGAGATGTTCTGATTCGTGAGTGACTGCGTCGTGTGCGCGCGGATACCGATCATTTTGTCCAGTCACGTCAGAGTAGGCGGGCCCGTGACCACACGAGTTGGCCACCAACCCCAACCACACTTGGACCCACGACCTACTGATACTAAATACTAGAGACACCAAATTTCTTTGAGCGTGTGTGGTACATATGTCAAGTGAGCTGGTGTTGCATGGTTAATTCCTTTGGAAATATGCTACTGTCAAGACAAAGGAAACATGTTGCTATCAATGTGACAAAGTGATTATGTACATCATGAATAGCAGCATTGGTATTATTAGTATTTATCACTGATAGTAGATGGCTAATTTGAGCAAACAAATTAACAATGGTACATTTGCTTGACTCTAGCTAGCCAAATTAGTACGTTATTGATTAGTATTCCTGCTAGTTGAGCCAGGAACCAATATATCTAGGTAGAATTACTACGTTACTTCTGCTGTTGCATTTGATACCTCTCCATGTGTGCAGTATGTAAGCCAATACAACACGATACAACATTATCAGAATTGCAATATGTACGCCAATGCAGTATGTACATTACTTCTGCTAGTAATTAATTAACTCCTAGATCAGTTACCAGAATTACGCGATACAACATGAACGAGCGTACACGATTAACATTTTTTGTTGGTGGCCGATCAAAAAAAGTGTGGTGCAAACAATTAATGTTTTGTTTAAGTGCTAGATTTTTTTTCCTTACAAAAGAAAAGAGTAGTTGAACTAAACTAAGATACTCTAGTTCAACTAACGTCACACTTCGTTTGAAAATGGTTCCCCGTTAAGACTCCCTCAGTCCATCTTCGAACTAGCTATTTTTACTTGGATGATTTTTCATTTATCCAAAACATTGGCATTTCAGAAACATCAAACAACTCATGCTGATGCAGTATTATTCGATAGACAAAACCCAATGTAGATTTAAGAAAGATTCAGAGCCATGGATCTCAGAAGCCTGTTGTCTATCTGAATCACGACTATGACACACACAAAAGAAGAAAAAAAATGATGCAGCAAAGCTAACACTGGCCAACCGCTGCCACTCGTGCTCACTCCAACCTACCTGCTGCTTGGTCCACTTACCAACCTACCCACCAATGACCGGTCCCACCACCCAAAACAAACTCATTTTTTTAAATACAAAAACCAACTCTCATTTTGATCCTAGCAGAAAACCAAAGAAAAAAATCAAAATGTTGTTGAATTATATATCAGTGGGAAGAAAATTGACCGTCTTTGATCGCAAAGACAAATATATAGGGCTATGTAACTAATTACTTATTTTACCGGTAGGGTGTTCTCCGGTGCTACAATTATTTACTAAAACTAAACTTCGATAAGCTTTGGAAAGCGGCTTGAAAAAGACCGAAGCTGATAATCAAAATCAGATTTAAGAAAGTTTATCATATGACTTCGAGGTTTTCAAGAAACGACATCAAAAAATCGAAACGTTTTAAAATGATAAGCGAATAATTTACGGAAAAAACATGTCAAAACATGCTCAGATAGATAAAACTGGAATTATGTTTTTCAAACAAATGGAAAGGTGCATGCAAACGCAAGTTATCACCAACAAAAGGGGCTATCCTTCGTATTAGATAGGCAATAATCAAGTAGGTGGTTAGCTTTCCAGCCCAATATTTCTTCCTTCTTTTTTTTTCTAAAAATTAAGGGAGAAAAGGAGAAATAAAGGCATTTGGTATGGTGTGGTGGTTGGTCAAGGTTCAAGCCCCCATATAAGCCCTTCCAAAGCCTCCCTCCAAGCATCCCTCAGCAGCAGTCAGCCGCTCGCTCACAGTGACACCAAGAACACCACCCAGCTCCACCCCCACCCCCACCAGCTCCGGCGAGATGGGCTCCAGCGCCGCCGACATGGCCGCGGTCGCCGACGAGGAGGCGTGCATGTACGCGATGCTGCTGGCGTCGTCGTCGATCCTGCCGATGACGCTGAAGAACGCCATCGAGCTGGGCCTGCTGGAGATCCTGGTGGGCGCCGGCGGGAAGGCGCTGTCGCCGTCGGAGGTGGCGGAGCGGCTGCCGTCGAGGGCCAACCCGGACGCCCCCGCCATGGTGGACCGCATCCTCCGGCTGCTGGCCTCCTACAACGTAGTGTCGTGCGAGGTGGAGGAGGGCAAGGACGGCAGCCTCGCCCGCCGCTACGGCCCCGCGCCGGTGTGCAAGTGGCTCACCCCCAACGAGGACGGCGTCTCCATGGCCGCCCTCGCCCTCATGAACCAGGACAAGATCCTCATGGAAAGCTGGTGAGTTCATCAGCTCATTAATCCTCGCTACTGATCTCACCTCATGATCCTCATCGCATATGCTGTTCTAATTATGTTAATTTCATTACTAAAGCCATTAGCAACAAGTGGGTTAATAACTTTAGTGTGTTGCAATGATGCTTATTTCCCGTGAGAATTAAGCTACCGGAAGAGCCCTGACGTCGTGCCCGACCGACCGAAAATTGACAGCCACCGAATCAGTAGATATAGATAGCATGGATTTTCTACGGGAAATTGGAAAGCCTGAAGATTCGTTGGTTGTGGAGTGTGGACAGAGAGCACGTAGAAAGTAAGCAAACGCTAGCTACGGCCACTGAGCCAGAGCTGGAACACACGGCCACTTTTCTCTCCTGCTGATCCCTCCAGAACCATGTAACCGGCCACATAGCAATGTGCCAATTTGGTTAGAGAGAGTTGGTGACTTTTTTCTTTAAGTAAGATTTTGGGTTAAGAGCTCCATGTTAGAGCAGAATTCAGTGAGATTTTGGGTTCAGAGCTTCGTATTAGAGCAGAATTCAGTGGCATCTCGTAGTACTTGGTTGCCCGCGTTCTGACTCTGTAATGCGATTCAGCTTGGGCAAGTGAGCAGCGACTAGAGACTAATGAGCGACTTTGGCCCTGACAGCTGAGCGAGTCCAGCCAGCAACAACTAAGGCTTCCTCTCACTGCTAAAAATCTATGTTTTGCGGAGTGTGAAAAGTAATGACCTATGGACCGGTGGTAAAATTTAAAGTAGCCGATGGTGCATCTTATTTTTGACGGTGAAACAAAAACGGTCAGCTATTAGAAGATTTACCGATGGGGATTACCACTAACCGGCTGTTGATGTAAAACCTTCGGCCATCGTAAGCAATCACCGACGAGGATAAACATTTATCGTGGGTACAAGGCTAATGCTCAGCTATTATATGCAATCACCGACTAGGAAAGGCATTTACCGTGGGTGCAAAGCTAACACTCGGCTATTGCAAGCATTCACCGACATGGTACAATTTTTACCATGGGTGCAAATCTAACACTCGGTTATTGTAAACATTTCTATGTAATTGGATGGAGACGATCTCTATAGAAAAATTGTAGCTCTCAATAAGATCTACAACTTTGTAGTTGACAATCTTTTCATTTGAAGTTATCTAGTTGACTAAATAATTGACAAAACATTATTAGAAAATGGTCAAAACGAAATCATTGATAAAAGATTATTGGAATAATGGTCAAAAGGAATGCTTGTCTTATTTTAAGCAACAAAACAAGTTAGGTAAGTTGGTTTAGGTGGGAGAGTTTATGTTTAAGAGGATGTGAGTTCGAACCCTCAACACCAAAACAATCGCACGCTTGCGAGAATTAATTGAGAGTTTTATACCTCGACAGAGAGAAAAAACCTCTCACCCATGTATCTACTGAGTGCTACGAAAACCATCGTTTAACTAATAATTGAGGGTACCGTTGATAACTTCACGAATGGCCGACCATGGATGGTTGAGAAGTTGTCGACGGTTTATGCTCGGCTATATACTTTGCATACGGTATTTTCTAATGGCCAACCATATTTGCCTTCTCAATAAAAATTAGAAATCCAGTAGTGTCTCCTCTCCGTTGCTTTCCAAAGTAGCATCTCTTTCCAACTATGGCCCTACAGAGCTACCACCAACCCCGCCGGTTCTTGCAAATTGCAAACCATGAATAGCCGGCCGGCAGAGCATGCTGAAACAGAGAGACATGACCCATCAATGCCTACATCAAGCAGATAACGGTGCTCCGACTATTCAAGGATACATCATTTTAGACATCCACATAGTCGGTCCCGGCAGATACATGATTTTTACCTAGCACCATTTAGTAAAAAAAAAATGAGTTAGTAGCAGTAACCATGGAAAATTATATCAGCGAAATTTCGTGTGTTATTGGTAGGTTTTAGCAAATAAATCTATTGTTTAAAACAATTTCGGTACGCTTGAATTTGGATGTACTTTGTCCGAAATTTTTGGATAGACCGATATATATTTCTAATGACGCCAAAATTTCGGGCCTTTCGGCCTATACAAATTTATAAATTCAAGGTTTTATTTAAAAATTTCATTAAAAAAAATCTGAAGATCCGATTATCGTCGGTTTTCGGTTGTATCACTACCCTCCAGTAAAATTTTAGAAAGAACTTTTTCCCCTGGTGATAACTCATGAGATTGAATCCAGGTGTGTGACTAATCAAATTAGCTTGGGATTGATTCGGTGGTTAATTTGATCGATTGACTCAGGTACTATCTGAAGGACGCGGTGCTGGACGGGGGCATCCCGTTCAACAAGGCGTACGGGATGACGGCGTTCGAGTACCACGGCACGGACCCGCGCTTCAACCGCGTGTTCAACGAGGGCATGAAGAACCACTCCACCATCATCACCAAGAAGCTGCTCGAGTTCTACACCGGCTTCGACGGCGTGGGCACCCTCGTCGACGTCGGCGGCGGCATCGGCGCCACCCTGCATGCCATCACCTGCAAGTATCCCGCCATCCGAGGCATCAACTTCGACCTCCCCCACGTCATCTCCGAGGCGCCGCCGTTCCCCGGCGTGCAGCACGTCGGCGGCGACATGTTCCAGAAGGTGCCCTCCGGCGACGCCATCCTCATGAAGTGGATCCTCCACGACTGGAGCGACCAGCACTGCGCCGCCCTGCTCAAGAACTGCTACGACGCGCTGCCGGCGCACGGCAAGGTGATCATCGTCGAGTGCATCCTGCCGGTGAACCCGGAGGCCACCCCCAAGGCGCAGGGCGTGTTCCACGTCGACATGATCATGCTCGCGCACAACCCCGGCGGCAAAGAGAGGTACGAGAGGGAGTTCGAGCAGCTCGCCAGGGGCGCCGGCTTCGCCGGCGTCAAGGCCACCTACATCTACGCCAACGCCTGGGCCATCGAGTTCACCAAGTAGACCCGTCCTTCATCCATGCATCGCGGTCTTGATGCTGAGAATCTGCTGCTCGATCCTGCGTTCTTCTACTTTTAACTCCCTTTGTTTCCTGCTTAATTATCTCTTCATTACTTGTGATCTCTTTCTTGCTCTGGGAACTCCAATTAATGGGTGTGTTTGTCAGCTCCATCTGTACTATTAATAATTAATGATCAAGGTTGCATATATGTATGGCATGATTTCTCTTCCTTTGTTCGCGCGTAGCTTATCTTATTCATCTTTCGTGGTTTCTCTTGGTCCTATACTCCTACCTGAAAAAAATAACTGGGGAGTAGCTCTATGTGATTTAGAAAAGGGACCGACTAGTCGACTAAAAAAATATCAGGTTTCAATCGATTTTTATCCTTTCACATATATCCTAACTCAAACCTAATCACACCCCCCCAACCCCAACCCTCCTTGATCCAACCACCACAGGCTAAATGCTCACACCAGGCTGCAGCTCAGGTGTCATCACCTATGCTCCTTCCCCACCCTACGATGTTCAAAGATTCTTTTCCCGCCAACATGTGATTCCTCCTCCACCGGTTCCACCTCCCCTTAGGCGATGCTCACATCTTTTTCCTCACCTTTGGTGAGTACCTCGTCCCGCCCCCTTTCGTCTCCAGCGGCTCCCACCGTTGGATCTACCTCCACATCCTAATAACCTTCCTCTTGTTGATCTGCTAGCTGACACCATCGACCGACCTTTACCGATCCCATGCCCAAGAGGGCGATGTTGTGCCTCCGCCGCTCCTGCATACCTCTAAGAATGTGATTAAGGCCAAACTCTAGCTCAGGGGTGGTGGCGGAAGATGGCGACGGGTGAGTGAAAAATCAATTGAAACCTCTTTGTTTTTTTTCCAGATGACTTACTGATGGTTACCAAGCTTTGTTTAGAAAAAGCCCCCAATCATTTCATTCGTACAACCCAACAAGAAAAGTTAAAAAAAATGGAGTGGCTTAAAAGAGTTTTGGTGCACCTCCAAAAATCCCGAGAAAAACCAGACAGGTGATTTAGCGAAACCTGGAAAATAGAACTTTTTTAAGAGGAAAACTATGAGCCACTGCAGTGCTACTGCTGTGCAACTATTGTGGGTGTCACTGTGTCAGTGGGCTTTTGGGCTTTCAACGCATAGATATCAAGAAGAGGCGAGCCCAGCACGGCCCATGGACTCAGCTGGTCAGGACCATGCGTCCGTTTTTGTTCTTTCCTCTCCTCGCATAACCTGCTGTCCAGTTCAGCTACATGAGCCCTTCTTACTTTCTCCTCCAAAAGAAAAACGCATACGCAATTTTTTTTTACTTTTCTAGCCTGTTTGGTAGGGCTGTAGCTGAACGACTGAGCTTCGAGATGCTAGCAGGTTTGGTTTAACTGGAATTTGGAAATTTTAAGAAGCACCATTGAGATATCTAAGAAACGGATTAGCTTAGAAAAATGATAAAAGGTCATAAGCCAGACAATATAAGCCACACCAGGGCGACTCCGTTGGTCTACACAAAAAGTGGCCCCTGGCTCTTCTCCCCTCTCATGTCACTGACTGCTCAGCTCAAGTTTTGTGTCTCGAGCTTATACGGCTTCACTCCAGGCTTATATGGCTGCTGACATGGCTCTACCAATGCTCCGTAACAGAAAGTTGAACGTTTTGTTTTAATAGCAGTTTTTTATCTGAAATTGTATCTCAAATCTCTTAAAAACAAATCAAATAAAGCGATTAGTCTCTCCAAACATAAACATCAAATCAGATTAGACCTAGGGAGCGCCCATCCTTAGTAATTCTTATGTTCACCTTGGGTAGCAGGTGCGGACACTGAATCCAACTGTTATTTTTTGTCCTCTATAGACTATAGGTGGCCTTTCCCGACAGTCGACCGTCAGTAAATGTGCCCCTCTGTGTAGTGTCCATACAGGCCAAAACAAAGGAGATGGGTTCATCTGCAGGCTGCATCTACAAATCAAGCTAATTACAGTACAGCACCTAGCTAGGATGCACTCAAATGTGCTAGTGCAATGAAACGAGACTGATTGAAAAGTTTTTTTGTTGTTGTAGAAGCTGATTTTCCAGTACTCACGTATGGAGACGAGCGAGTATGTTCGACAAGTTATTTGATGTAGAAATTTACGGTGCTACATTGAGGTGAGCCCGTTTGGAGTTCGACTAGCCTTTGAACCGTGCTGCATGCATGTTCCTAAAACCCTAAAACCCGACAAAAAAAAATATATTACAATGTAAAAATAAAGAAAAACAGAAGCCAACGTAGGTTGCACCACCAACATAGGCTAATTAAGCCCACCCAAACAATCGCCAAATCAGCCACCGTCGGCCGAACACAGCGGCGTGCACGTGGGATGTCACCTACCATGCGTGGTTTTTTTTTTTCCGTCTAGCACACGTTATGTTGTTGTCTTGTACGGAACGGTCCCATGGTGAAGCATATTTCCAGCGAAGGAAATCTCATTTCCTTCGACGATTAAACAGATTCTCTTTACTGTTCTCTTTTGAAGGGATTCTCTTTTTCATTCCCTTCAGGAAGTGATTCTTTATTCTTTTTCTGTATCATTTTATTGAAAAGCATACAGTTGAAAATGGTGAAAAATAGAGAGAATAAATATGGAGAAGGAAATGAGGAATGGAACTAAATGAAGAGGAAATAGTTGGAGATAGTCTAAATCGCTCCCTATTTTTTTCCTTGTATTTGACCATATTCAGCACCGTCGAACGGCTCTAATGCTAAAGCTGGAATGTTTGGTTTAACTAGGCTTTAAGAATTTTAAAAAATATCTTTGAGATATCGTATGATCTCCCATATATAGTCCACTGTGCATGGCCGCGTCAAGTTGCTCAAGGTAGCACGCTTGTGGGTGAACCCATAGCCACATCGATCGGCAGATCAAGGAGCTGGTTAATTGGGAGCCTAGGATTAATTTCAGCTTCACTCGGAGTCTCCTAGTTATTTTTAGCTTAAAATTCGACTATAACTTATAGCGAGATATTTGTTATTTTTCTAAGCACTTTGTAGCCTTTTTTTAAAAAAAATTGTTCTTGTTGACACCCAATTTTGGACTTAGCCGAAGTTTTATAAAAAAACTGTCAGAATACTTGGTCAAGAAGCCGATATAAAAAAAAAGATTTTAGAAGTTTGGATCAAACACGATCGGTAAGAGTCTTAATAAGGAAAAAGATTTCTAATTTGCCCTAGCAAATTAGAATTGGAAACCTTATCTAATGAGGCTGATTTAGGAAGATTCTGAAAGACAGTGTCAGGATCGTCTACCTAGTATATTTTAGGCATGTATTTAAATAAGTTTCTATTTAGAGAGAGTTCTAATTAATTATATATCGAGTTGGCTAAGTTATCTATAGTAAGTTTGAAAGTTCAAGTGGTATTGTTTCGAGTCCATGTTTTAGATATAAATACCCAACCTATGTAACAAAAAAAAGATTCACGATCAATCAATCTACTATTTTAATGCAATCGTTTTTTTAATTCATAGGAGTAGTAGTAACTTAGTTTTGCCGTATTTTGTTTTCGATCGACTTGTTGTGCATTATCTTCTCTATGGACTTCAAGGTACAACCCCAAGTGAGTACTCTCTCGATTAAGTCTAATCTTCTCACTTGGTTTATCAAAATACTATCTTTGCCTATATTGCTGCATATCGCCGTTTCATGCAAAGGGTTAGGTTCTATCCTCCTTCTATTGGCTTGTATCTTGCTATTTAGCCAATAGTCTGTTAACTTCGTTCTATTGGTTTGATTAACTTGTTAATCTAGTCGATAGTTTGTATATCCTTCGTTCTGTCAGTTAGATGATCTAATCGGCTAGTTGATAATCTGTTTACCCCTTAATATACTATTTAGTCGATCCGTCGGTTTAGTTGTAGATTGTTTACGCTTTGAATCTATTGGTTTGAATTTCTGTTTAGATCAATAGTTTTTTACTTTTACATCTATTAGTTTAAATATCTATTTAAGCCGATATTTCTCTCTACTTTTGGAACTATTGAGCTTTTGATCTTGTCTTTTAAGCTTGATAGGTTATTCTCATATTCTTGGATTTAATAGGCTAATCTAAGCTGATCAATTTATTTATCTTGTCGATTATTGGTCAAATCGGCTAGCACGTCCTGAACCGTAAACTTAGTGCTGACGGGGTTCCAAAACCCTAAACCCACAGTGTGTTTAACCCGACCGTCAACTTTCGGCGCAAACAGTTCTCAAATCTCTTAAAACTATTTTTTAATGAATATTTTGGTCTCTTCAAACCCCTTGCTTGATCAATACTTTTTAGATTATAATTCACATGTGATTTTCAACTGAAAATAACAATGTTGCAGTCCTGCGTTGCATGGCAACATAGGTGTGGACCTGAATCCAACTGTTATTTTAATATTTTTGGTCACCTGATACTGATCTTTCCCGACGTACGACCGTTAGTAAATGTGCCTCTCCGTGTAGGATCCAATCATCGATCCATGCAGTCAAAACAGAGGAGAGGGGTTCATCTCTACAGGCTGCAATGCAACACCTAGCCGGGATGCACTCAAATGTGCTAGTACATTGAAACGGGCCTGTTTGGCAAGTTTTTGTTGTTGTTTTGCTATACAACCTTATCGGGCTAACTCATTTTTAGTTTGGCATGGCCTCTTTGCCGTCTCTTCAAGCCAACCGTTTCGACTTCCCGAACATAATTTCATGTCACGCCACAATCAAGCCAGCTATATATGTTCCATTCTCAGCACAAAAAAAAGGACAATAGCAATGGTGATCTACATGGGCTACTGAGCAAGTGCGACGACACTCCGTTGGGAGGTGAACGCCGAGGGTGGTCCATGGCCGCAGCACATCGCACACGCGCACGCGCACGCGCAGAAGAGGAGGGTGGGTGAGCGAGCGATCGAGGCCATGGCCGTCGTACAGACAGGGAGTAGAAAAGCAGAGCTAGGGTTTTCCATGTACCCCGAGCCCGCCGGTTGTTACTGTGAAGTCGACATCGTCATATAGTGGCGCACGCACGTCCTCTTTCCCACCCTGCAGTCATCTCACAATTACGCGTCTCCGAGAAACACCAAAAATAAATAAATTTTGCATGACAAAACACTTGACAGTATTGAGTGATGTGGCATCACATGCGTCATATTATGTGGTAGCTCATGTGGTGTACATTTGAATTCTGTTTTTAGTTTATTTCTAATCACCTTGGACCCACATGTCATACTAAAAATTATATTAATTATAATACTTATCAATCATTAATAATGGTTAATCCTTTTCTTTATCATCACTCTATTCCCTTCTCCCTTTTCTTCCTACCCTCCTCCTTCAGACGCAAGCTTTCCTGATGGCGCCACCTCCTCTCTTCTCCCTGGTGGCGGCTCCTCCCACCTAGCGCAAGAACTCTCCGATGGTGGCTCCTCCTACCCCAAATGTCGGTTCCTCACCGTGTAGTGCAAGATGTCGTCTCTAAGCTTTGTCTGCCTAAATTCGAAGCAGTGTTGTCGCCCTAGTAAATTTCCTTCGAGCTCGAGTTGGGACGGAGGAACCACTATTGAAGAGGGGAGAGGAGGTGGTCCTGTCAACTAGGATAGAGACGACGCACAAGGAAGAAGAAGGCTATCATGAGGTAGTGGAAAGGAAGCAAGTATGGTTGGCTGGCGCCCAAGCCACCCTCTCTTTCTATGCCACTACCACACCTGAGCAGGCATGGCCTCCCCACCGCTTCATATGTGCCATCGCGGCATTATGCTCCTTCTCCTTTTCCTCTTCTTGTAATGGCCGATCAACTACCTGCTCTCCACCGTAGTCGACCACCAACTCTTGTTGTTTCCCTGGCGAAGATGAGTCAAGCGGCGACAGCTTGGGCACCCGTAGCCACCTAGAGAGATGTAAGGAGAATGATTAAACGGAGCTGACATGCTGGACACCACGTGAACTCCACCTTTGTCATGTGCAAGTGGCATTCACAAATGAGGAACCAATTCTGTTCGGCATTAGTGTTTAGGCACCAAATGATATCGACAACCATATTTGAGGGACCAACAGAAGTTCTTTAAAAATTAAAGAGTAAATTGCACTGTCGGTCCTTAAAGTTGTCTCGTATTTTTGTTTAGGTCCTAAAATTTTAAAACCAGATATTTGGGTACACAAAGTTGCCTTACCGTTTTAACTAGATCCAAGGTTGTATGAAGAAGGTGTGTTTGATGACGTGGTCTGCTTAGTTAGCATAATATGTCACAAAAAATGGCCACTTGTCATCCTAAATAAAAAAATTCAAATTGAAAATTTGTAAAAGAAATCCTAAAATTCTAAAAAAAATCTAAAATTCTTTCAAAATCTAAAAATCATAAAATCCATAAAAACTTAAAATTTTTAAAATTCATACAAAAAAGAACTCACAAAATCCTAAGAAACCTTAAAACTTTTCTAAAATTCGTAAAAAAAATATAATCTAAATAAAATGGAGAGAGGGAGCAATAGAGGAGATTTCGGATTTTATTTATATTTTATATTTTAAGGAATTTTATAAAAGTTTTAAGGTTTCTTAGGATTTTGTAAGTTTTTTAAAATGAGTTTTAAAATTTATTTTATTTTTTATGAATTCTTAAAAATTTAAGTTTTTTTTAACAGTTTTTAGGATTTGAAAATTTTGGATCTAAGCGAAAACATGAGACAACTTTAAAACCTGCAGTGCAATTTAATCAAAATTAAATGTGATGTGCCTCTCCTTGTTATTCATGCAAAGCAATGCCACAAGGTGTGTTATCGGTATGACATGTTTTTTCGAACGTATATGGCCAGATACTCTGGCATTCACTGATCAAAATATGATTTATAATGGTGGAGGAATAGTTGAGGCAAAGCCAGATAAAAGGCCCTCCAACTATTATATTTTATCCCTCCAACTATTACAGGCTGTAGTATAACTCAAAGAAAATAGCAGTAATTTAGCTCGTGCTACTAATAACTAGTGTCACCTCTACATATCTTGTTGGGACATATATTATGTAATCTATAGGTGGACAGCTACATATTCTATCTTACTCTACATATAGTAGCCCTATGATTAACCTTGTGAATAACTAACCTTTGCATGAGTATCCATTTACCCCCTTTGGTGATTTTGCTCGAGCTCCACCACCAGAACACCGGTAATTATTCCAATATCCACGTTCAACAACCCCGTCCACGTCGTCTCCCGCATGGACGGCCTAGAAACACGTGTCGTCGGTGCCTTCTGAACAGAATGGGAGATGGGATCTCATGGGGATGCAGGGGACGCGCATCCTCTGCAGAGGCGCATAGCAAAATGAGAGCGCAAAGGCAGAGAATCAGAAGCGACGTCATCGCAGCAAAAATGCAACAGAGATCAGAAGAAACAAAGAATATCAAGCAAGCCTTTTCATCGTTTAAGATCGCACATTCATCAGATCTACTGATAATATGTGAGGTGAACGCCAGGGGCACGACAGAGAGAGGCAAAGGCAGATGATACAAATCCAGGTGGCAGATCCCCTAATCTATGGAACGCACACGAGCTTGGTAGCCACACTCTGCTGGCTTCTGAATTTAGGCGCAGACTAGGCACTACACACTAGTGCCAACAATTCAACAACGACATGGCAGCTAGGCTGGGCTAGCGGCTTGGCTCATCCTCGCCATGGTGGTCCGGCTCCGGCGACGACAGCATGATGGCGATGCCCGGCAAAGCTAATCCGACAAAATCACAAGGTGCCAACAGCTGCGTTAAACCTAATCCCGTCCATTAGTTAATTAATCCTAAATCGCATATATACTGCGTTTGATTAGCATGCATGCCATGTGTGTTTGTGTGTGCAGGCAGCGTACGTTCTGCCTGCCCAGCCACCAAACGTGCTTGATGTACCTAAATATTCCTTCCTTTTCTGGGACCATGCGTGCTTTACGTCTCCGCAAGGGAAAGGCGCACTAGAAAAGAAAAGAAAGACCATGGGTAGTGTATGATGGATGGTGTTGTGCCAACTGCTAATGGTTTTCGTTACGATTTCACCGCCCCGAAAAATCTGGCAAGAGAATGAAAGGAGCCGGACGTGGCAATGGCTGTGATGTCTAGCATGTGTTATATGGATGGCATCTATGCACAACCTCGTTACTCCCATGCATCAAATCAGGGTTTCATATCTCCTTTGGAAATCGAAAGCCCCACCCCAATGGTATTAGCACTCGTCGAAATTCACTCAAAAAGTCTTCAAACGCCAGGTTTTTATGAAATTCTAATTAGTTTTTCCTTTTTAAGAAATTTCACTATTTTTTATTTTGGTTTCCAAAAAAAATTAAAATTGGGCCAAAATCACCTGCTAACTTTTCATGCTGGCATGATGCCGCTCCATGAAATGGCAAACCTAGTCATAGCTACGCCGTGTGAAATTTCCTGCGTTCCAAATATATCTCAAAGATCCCGCAACGAGAGAAGCTCCAACGAATCACAACATGTTCAGAGTGGCTTAGATTTATTTGGATGAAAAATCAATCTGACTTTTTTAGTCTATTTTTTAATCATGAAGCTATCAAAAATAACATAAACAAAGCATACCAATTTTGAGAAATAGATTCAAGAATCCCTCGAAGTCCAGCTTAATATTCAGTTCAGCCACACGGAAATTCAGTTCAACCACACAGAGAAACCGGAAAAGGAGCCACCGAAAAGAGAAGAGAAGGATTAAAGAAGAGGAGGACGGAGGGGCATGGAGCAGCCGCATGATTGGTGTGTGTTTCGGAGGATGGAGGACGGTCATGGTGGGGGCCGGCCATGAGGGTTTGTCTGTCGCGGTGGGCGCGCACGGCGTTGGCATTATTTCCCTCCGTTCCCCCCTTTTGTCTCTCAACAAAACCGCCTCATATCATAATTAATTAGCCAGGCCGATTAGTTTAAGGCGCAGCTAATCAAGGCGATCGCGACGCTGGTTACCTCGGTGCGTGCGGCGCGCCTTTTGTGCCCTGCTTTCGCGAGGCAGCGGGGTACAAGGTGAAAAATCGCACCAACAACTATGTGGAGCAGTGGAGAGTGCGCATCTTTTACACAGTGATTGGAGCTTGAAATTTCGCTTCTTTTCTATCCGTAGATACAACTATGTAGAGATGGACATGGAGGGGGTGCTAAACTTGTTTGTTTGTTTTAGAGTCAATGGGTGGGTTCTATGGGCGTGTTTGGATCATAGCCCTGGTTGGCCATACCAATGAAAGGTCATGGCCAATCCAGGGCATGACCTTTTGAGGGTAAATTTTAAGACATTTAGTTCGCAGCCTTCAAAAGTTACCAACGAAAAGATAAAAAAATCAAAAAAATCAAAAAATTTGAAAAGTATTTAAAATGGGTTGCTTAGGATTTTAGATGAATTATAAAATTTATTTCATGCGATTTGGACAACGTATAAAATTTATGCAAAAATGAGAAGATTAAATGGAAAACAAGAAACTAAGTTTAGCAGCAACCAGGCTGCTGCTAGTTAGTTGCGCGCTCGCTGCAGGTGGGACCTCGCGGCCCGTCGGCGGAAGGCGAGGGCGACCGAATCGAGCGCCCTGGCGTTGGCGTGATTTGCAGTAGAAAAATTTGGCAAGGCCCATTTTTTTGAAGGCATGCCATTTAAGGGCTACGAAGCAAACGATGACCAAATAGCGAAGGCATGCCAATATTTGGTAAGGTCAGTCAGGGTCGTAAACCAAACACACCCTATGTGCCCTAAGGTTTCAAAAACGAACCGGGTAAGAAACCGCTATCCCGTTTGTTTCCGTTTTGCGGTTAACCCCTCAGAAATGAAAAAACTTACAAATTGAAAATAAAAAATTTGAGTTGGAGGGTCAGTTTTCGTGAAACCATAGCGATAAACCACTAAAACCGTGTGGTTTCTATATATCCAAATTTGGTGGTTTCTCGCCAAAATCCAATGGCTTCGACGGTTGCGTGGATGGGCAAGCTTAGAATGCGTGCGAGCTACGTGACAAAGCACAGCCTAGGCTGGTGTGCGACATCGCTAGGACAGGGCATCGAAAGGTCGTGCGGTGGCACAGGATGACACCACAGAATGGGGCGCGGGCAGTGCTACGGAATGCCAAATGCCAAATGTTTGCAACTTATTAGTATTATTTTTTAAGAATTTTTTTAGCTTCTTTTTACGGATTTTGAATTTGAGTTGAAATTTTGAATTTTGGACGGTTTAAACCACGATTTTTCTAAACCGCACCGCAGCGGCTTAGCAGTTAACGTTGGTTTTCTAGCCTTTTTTCCTTGGTTTTCTTAACCCTCGCTATACCCTGCCAAAAAAAATCTATGGTTTGCATGATAAAGTTAACTCAGATCAAAAGTTTTTAACCACTTCAAGTTAGGATCAAGTGTTACCGCAAAACATGCTATCCCTTGCAACTTTGTTTTATGTTTTAGTTCTTCCGACTACCATACGACCACTATCATGCTAAGGCCTTGGTTGTTCTGGCTTCTAACTAGCTTCTAGACCGTAGGCGCCAGAAGTCCAAATAAAGAGTCAACTTTTAGACTTTGCTTCTCCAAAAACTAACCATTTAAAAGGCAGCGTTACAATTGGGATCGAGAAGCCCAGTTTCACCAGCTTTTGTGGCTTTTGCAGGTTAAAATTGTGACATTGTCATCATAGTTAGTAAGAAATTATCCACCATTGCTATCGTATAAAAATAATTCCCACCGCCTCCACCCTAGAAATCATCTCTCCCCCTACCGCGACACCATGCCCACCCTGCTGCCTCTGGCGACTAGGGTTCGGCGCCGCCGCGGCTAGGTCCTCCTCCCTCGACGCAGCCATAGCCGCCTCCTCCTCCCTCGACGCCGCAGCCACTGCCTCCTCCTCACTCGACGCCGCCGTGGTGGACATTATAGATAGCAGAACCAAAAGCTGGTTTGCCAAACAGATATAGCTTCTGCAAAAGCTGCCTCTCCAGAGTCAAAAGCCAGAAACAACTTTTGGAGAAGCCAAGCTCAAACAAACAGGGCGCGCGTAATAGATGAACCAGCCAAACATTATTTTAGATTAATTAGGTTAGCTGCCAAACATAAAACATGTTAAACTAATCTAGTTGGTCAAGATCCGTTAAACCAGTAGATCTAACACCAAATAAAACGGTGCTTATTAATTTCTCGCTGTTGCATTATGGCTTCCATGCTACCCACCAGGAACTACATATCAACCAAGCACGAGCGCCACGGCTTAAGCATGTATTACGCACGCATGTGGATGGTAAAAGAGGTTCAGAGATAAAAACGCAATATCAAATTTGATGGATATCTATTTAGGCCCACGAGTCTTGCCTCCTGGCCGATTCTAATTAAACGATTAATTTATCTAGGCCTCTTCCTGTTGTTGTGTTCTCCCGTGGCAGGCATCTTTCGGCTTGATGATGGGCATGGCTTTGTTTATGTGCGCAAGAGAATTTCGGGGCTCTTGTTCATCGTATCTTGACGGGACATTATTGCCAAACGCATAAGATTGGTCGAATAAATCTGCGATAAATATTCGGCCAGCCTATTCCTCTATTCAGATCGGCATGATTTGCCATGAGCCGATCAAGTTTAGGTGCATGCTCTCTGCTTTCTTTATATTATTTTTTTTTATCAGAAAACAATAGGTAAGAGACGTACCAAAATGAATTGAAAGAAGATATATACCAAAGGCTATTTACAAAAGAGAAAAAAAAACACTATCTAAAAGCATTCACGCTTAAAGGTAATTTTGCCTTTGACGTGAGGGGAGATACTAAGATCCATGGTTGTACTTTAAAACTTAAAGGCTTTTCCTACAGGACTACGCTCACTACCGCCTCTAAGATGGGAACCTTAATTATTTTTCTTAAAAAAATAAAAATTAGCATTTGACTACAAGTGGGACCATATGATTTATTTATGCTTAAAGGCCGCCTCCTAGCTTAGAGCTTAGACCATCTAACGCGTAATGGTTAGAGATAATCTCTAGACAAGAGGTAATCTCTAAGCAAGAGACATGGTACTTAGAGTTAGCCATAAAGGCTCCATTATGGATGTTGGAAGTCAGGTTATCCATATTTTTCCCCTACACCTAGACACGCTACGATGACCTCCTATAGTGGTGCTTGGACAGTATCTTAGCAAACTTACAGAATAACATGTGTTAGCTCCATCATCATGGACACCTTTGTGAATTTTGGAGCAAATGTAATGCTCGACTTGTCAGACAGATTGAGCAACCCCTTAGTCATTTTCATCAGTGTCGTTAACGATGACTTCAAATTTTGGACGGACACAGACGCCAAACATCTGCTTAGCCTAATTCCATAATACTCTCCTAGATCTTTGGGCATGTACATCCCCCCTTGTCGTTTGGGTACCTTGAAGTTCTCCTGCCTTTTCTTCAAATTTTTTCCCCTAATGTATAACATTATAACTAAAAAATTATCTTGCAATCAGGAAGGTCGTAATGTTCATTATGAACAATCCTCTTGCTTGTGATTTGCCAAATACTCCATGTCATGAGGACAGTGATTCACATGAAGAAGAGCCGCTTGTTTTTTTTCCCATGAGTCATCTTTTGCATATCCCTTTACAATATAGGGTGATTTAGATTCATGCCACTCCAAAATTTGAGTTTTGAAATATGTCACTCGATGTGTCAATGGCATGTAGGCCCTAGGTTTACATATCATCGACATATGAAGTGACATATTTCGAAATAACACACCTTACAATGACACATATCTGAATTTTCTTTACAATATTGGGTAGCCAGGTAAAGGAGCCCCATAAATCCAACAGGTTTCGAGCCCGGACCCCGGACCAGCCGGCCCCATCGTGTACGCGCTCTGGTCGATCTATCTAGCACCGGCCCAGCTGTGGAGATGGAGTCATTCATGCGTGGAGAAGGGGATGGTGGAGGGAGGCGAGCTAGCTAGGCAGCAATGGCGCGTCGCAGAGAAGTGCACATGCCCTGTCACCTCCACGTACGAAGCCTTGGGGCTGAATGATTCGAGCGAACCATGGGTGCTCCACGAGGCGAGAATGTGTCGTCGTCCCTGATCCCTCCCATGGCGGCCCTACCGCACACATGGCTTGCCCACCGTGCCCATCAACCGGAGCCGGCCATGGATCGCCGATGCGTCGCAGTGGAGGCGGCGAGGAAGATTCTTCGGCAGCGCGCGGCCGGGGCCAAGTCCAGCACCGGACTGGAGCCGACTGTCTGCCCCGTTTGGAACAGACGCGTTCAAGAAGCTATGTTGCTTTGAGTGTCTTGAGAAATGGCTCTGAGAAATCATAATATTTTTTATTTTTAGGAAGAAGGAGCCGTTGACTTTAATTTAAAGAAACAAATTTTTACCATATAAAGTTGGATATAGTTGATAGCGCCGTACACCTAGCATGAACTGGTGTACCTCAGATTACATGGCTAGTTGGCTACCACATCATGTTTATGCCCCCTTATACAAACACATAAATACTATACGTGCAAACTTTTTTCCCTATACATATATGTCAAGGCAAAAAAAGAGCCGGCTGTCCTGTTTGGTTTAGTTTACGAGTATGACTTATTATTGTTGCTTCCTGAATCAAAATAGTTTTAAATTATTTCTTAACTATTTTAAAGACACTTCTTAAAGCTCTTAAATCTTAGCCATATGCTCCAGATTATCGAAGCCAATTTGTAAAGCTCTTGAAGCTTAGCATTTCAACATTAGTCGATGTCTAGTCGCATCTATACATAACGGGTTATTTGATTGCTTGCATGTGACTCGGTTGAACCGGCATAATATATTGAAATGATGTTTGACTATCTATATCTATGTACAACTTGGCTTTTCGGATACTTTTGCATCCACTTACACTAGTTCTAGATAAAAGTGTATTTAGTCACATCCCACAGGTCTAGCTTGCACAGACTCCAATATATTTTTTAATCATTTCTTATTTCTTGCATCCACTAAATCCCATGTAGGCAGCCAAACAATTTTATAATAAGATTGACCTAACAGATGTAAGCAACCAAACACATCATCATTTGCATATATTCATTCTAACCAAATATCAAACTAGATACCTTGTACGGGCTAGACCGAGCAAGTGCATACAACCATTCATGGCCTCAAAGGTAGGCGTGTGAAAACAAGCATCCCTCTCGTTTATATAGACCTAACTCCCCTCTATTTCTATCCCTCTCCCCCTTCATCTGTCGTTACTACACACGCTAAAGATGTTCTTTAGAGTTGATTTGATTTGTTGATTGTTTATTTGATGACAAGCTAAACATTGAGAGGTTCGTGTTGCGGCTTGGAGAGTTCGACCGGCTTCATTTCAATTGTACATGCCTTTGAGATAAAAGGAAGGGCTCAAAATACCAAAGTGTTTCCAACTTAGAAAATGCAATGTTTTGGTATTTTGAGCCTTTTTTTTATCTCAATTGTATGTCTCAAAACTTTTTTAAAAAAAGTCGAATAAAGCAGACCAGACTCTCCAAGCCGCTTTGGTAAGCTATCGAAGTTCAGTTTATTGACAAATAAGACATTCAACAAATTAGATCAACTCAAAAGAACATCCCTTATAGGGATGACAAGCACCATACCCAAACCTGAAACTTGAAGCTCTAATTAACTCATATCCAAACCTAAAGCCTCTCGTGAGCACAAACTCGTAACCATACCCAAACCCTGATAGGCGACGTGTATCCAAACCCAGTGGGGACTCAACACCCGAAATCACCGTGGAGGATGGGTACCTATGAAGGAACTCACGGCGGTTGCCGTGATGCCATCCACTGTCAAGCCGTAGTAGCCAGATCTGCAGGAGATGAGTCCGCAGCGTCGGGTTTGATCGCGTCGTCGCCTAGAAGGAGGAGATGGCGAAGGGCCGTCATCGCCGTTACTCGAGGGTGGCGTGCCACTGGGGAAGGGGCCGCCACTTGCCACCATAGCCATCAGCTAGGAAAAAGGGGAGGGGTCGGCGGCGGCTACAATATGGAGGAAGGCGAGGGGTCGTTCTATTCTATTTTCTATTGGAGTTCTCTCTCCTCCTCCTATTCTATTTTCCTATTCTATTTTCTATTGGAGTGGAAGTTTAGAAGTGCTTTGAAGAGAGTACAAATATAACAAAGAAATCTCTTTTAAGAAGTACCTATGGAAGGCAATTTTTTAATGGAGCTGTTAGAGATGGCTTTAACCCTGAACCATATAGAGTCATTTTTTCCGGCTAAATCGCTTCACTTCTCATTTATCCAATATCCTTCAGCCTAACATTTCAACAATACCCGTTCAGCCGAACCTTACCCTCGAACAGGTGCGAGCAAACACAACCCATGATATATATAGACCCCACCCCTTCCCCCTTGTCACCACTCACCACACACGCTCTCTCATTTTTTTTTTCTCTTTCCTTCCGGAACAGGCAGCCGGCCGGTCAGCCATGGGGTTCCCGTCGGTTTGCTACTGCGTCATCCTGCCGCAGCCGCTCATCCTGGTGCTGCAGCTGCTCGACTTCCTCCGCCATGCCTTCCTGCTCTGCCTCTCTTCGCTCGGCCTCGCGGCTCCCCCGGCGGCCGACGACCACCCGGCCTACACGCCGCCGCCGGACCTCTGGGCAGCGCCGCCGGCGTTCGCGCCCTCGTCCCCGGGCCCGCGCCCGGGCCGGCGGCCATCAAGGCGCGGCTCCCCGCCGTCCGGTACGGCGACTTCAGCAGCCGCCACGCCGGCGCGGCGCCGGCGCCGGCTGTGTGCGCCGTGTGCCTAGGCGCGCTTGAGGCCCGCCACCGCGTCCGCGAGCTCGGCTCCTGCGCGCACGCCTTCCACAAGGCGTGCATCGACAAGTGGGTCGACAAGGGCCAGGCCACCTGCCCCCTCTGCCGCGCCCTCCTCCTCCCCGACGCCGGCGCCACCCTCACCTCCTCCTTCTCCTTCTGACCTCGCCCCGCACCCCCAGCCTCGCCGTGGCCGCCGCCGCGAGAGAGAGAGAGAGACAGAGGCCAGCCAGGTCAGTACGTACATCTAGCTAGCTAGGCCTGTGTCCATCCAAGCATCCATGGATGGATCCATGCTTTCTTGGGAGATATTGGGGAGCAAAAGGGTAGGAGAGAGAGAGGAAGAAGAGGTGAGGGGTGTGTGTGGTGGAGTATTATTGGTAGGTGAGGCACTAATTATGAGGAGGACAGGGATGGCTACCTGCATTGGATCTGGTGAATCAGCTCACCCCTATGCACACCAGCACTAGATCCATATGCTCTCCTCTCTTCTCTTCGCATTTTTCTTCTTTTTTTCCCCATTTGTAATTTCCCTTTTTTCTTCCATTCCCTTCTCTTTTGTTAGGGTTCCCCTTGTGATTAACTTAATTTGTGAGGGGAACCGAGAGAGATTGAGAGATGTACATAGCTGCCTGAACTTGACAATATTGGAAGAATAATTGTCTCTCACAAAAGTTAACTTAATTTGATACAATTGATATATTTTATTTCCTTCAGGTAAGCATATAAATATGCTTGTATATCTGTACGTGTGGTTGAGTTGTGTAATTATCTATCAGGCCTTTTCGGCGCAGTTTCAGCTATGGATTCTCGACCGAAGTGGGTGGAGTTGTGCCAAACATCAATTTGTAGTCCAGATTATAGTAAAAAAAACGCTAAGAGAATGAAAAGCCGCCTCTCGGGTCATTAATTTCTTTATTTCGAGACATATATAGTGATCGATAGCGGGTTCCCAATAGATATGCTGCTCTCATGTTTGGTATCTAGGGTGTTAGGCCTTGCGTCATTCTAGCGGGGAGGGAACATTTGGGATAAGCTTTGCTTGAAGCAACGTGCAAATTAAGCGCTTAATTAATCACCACTGCTAGGTGGTAGCTCCCTTAATACGTAGCCGGTGATGACGTTTTGTGTATTGGATTGGATTGTCATAGTGGTCTACTCCTTCTATTCGCAAAATAGAATTTAGAGGGCCATTTGATTTCCAAATACATATTGTTTTAGGTTTTCAAGGCAATGATGCAAGATTTTAACTGCGACATGTTGGCAGCCACGTCGTGTATGTGTATTAAGCCAAGAGACACAAACTTGGGTAAAGGAAGAAGATTCCAATTTAGAATGCAGAAATTTAAACGGTTCTATTCTCATATGAACTGTGAAAAGTTCATGTGTTTTAAGAGCTCTTTTATGCTATACATTGACAAATATACTAGGGTGAATGGTAGTATAATCTAACCGTCTATTCAGAGAGCCCCTACGGAAGATGAAAAAGGTGAGGACTAAAATGAGAAAGGAAGGAGTTCGGCAAGACGACTTCGCTCCGATGATCCAGATCCAGACATGGTTCAGTAGTCAAAGCAACTTCGTCACTTTTGTGTACCCATCAGACGGCAACCCTTTTGGGGGTTCCTTAGGGACCGATTTACTTTGCAAAGATTGACTGAACGAAGAAAGCTTTCCACCATGGTAGTATAAAAAATCAACATCAATCAAAACGGTTACATTGAGAGAAATAGATGGTTCATATTTATTTTTACGTATGTACAATTTCTCATGTCAGAGGTTGCACTGGTTTGCATTTGGTTTTCTTCGCCCCCTTGTGGGATTTTAGTTAGAGAAATGGCAGACTAGCGATTCAAAAACCCTAGCAAATGTGGTAATTAATTAATTACTAGATCCCTCACGGTTTAAACTGTTCTGATTTTCCTAGCTTAATTCGTTGGATCTCCGTTGATGCATCTGGAATGGTACCTAAAACAAAATTTTGCAAACTTTTTTTAAATTATCTTTCTTACGCTCAGGGATTGCGTTCGTAGCTCGTGAGCTTATTAAAACCATCTCTAACCATCTTCTCTTTATTTCTTCTCTTTCCTATTCCCTTTCCTATATTATTGCTTTCATTTTTCACCGTTTCTAACATCATCCCTTCGAAGTGAATGATATAAAGAAAGAAGAGAGAATCTTTTCTTTAGGAAAATAGAAAAGAGAATTCTTTCTAAAAATAAACAGTAAAAAGAAATTGTTGAAGCGTCGAAGGAACGAGGTTCCCTTTACGACGGGAACAGACAAGGGAGGAGACTCCCCTGTAAATGGTCTAAAGTCCCACACCTAAAGCTGTACAGAGCCATCAATTTTCTGTGGCGATGGGTCCCTGGACGCAATTAACACCTGCAGTCTGGCGGTACCATTGTCTCATCAAAACTAGGGTTCTCTTCTCACCAGCTGAGAGACGGATGAACCAAAATTCAAAGTTAATTATTTTTTTCGAATAGAAAATATCTGCTGCTCACAGTACTGATCGGAATTCATCAAAGTACTAGCTGGTCGATGAAGAAGACGCAAGCACAATTAAGCATAGCGTCGTGACGTCGTCGTTTGTCGAACAGAGATGGGTTCTTCTGTTCCAGGTGTAGTTGTTATACATCCGAGTTATTGGCTACTCCATTTGGATTACAAATATTTGTTCTCTCAGACACCGATACAATCTGCAAAAATAACTTTGATCATCGATTACTGCTATCACGGTAATATTATTTTTATTTTAATAATACGTCAGAACCTCTTAACTCTGATATAATATTGAATTGGATGCAGCGAAATTAAAACCTAATTAGTGGGGTCTCATCTCTATACAATCTCTAAACTAAGCTAGAACTAATTGCATTACACGGTAGCCCTTTGCACTCCTTTCTATATGCCAATGGGCTGAGATACGTATATGGGCTTGTGTACACTAGTAGGCTGCTTGCAGCAAATTGTGTGATTTGGCCCAGGCCAAGTCAAATATGAAAGATCACCCAAGTTTCCCTATAGCACATTGGAAAAATAAGTAAGAGAGAGAGAGAGAGCATAAAGATGAGGTCAGGCACCCAATTTGGCACGGAAAAGAGTCAATTCTTGTACCAAGCCAAGCAATAACTTGCCCTACCAATTGCAAAGCTAATTTGACCAATTTGACAGAAAAACACAATGAATTATGCAGAGAGCACAAACTTGTCCAGCAGAAAATAATAGATGTAATGTTTGAATCCGTCAGAACACAATCTGCTTTGCAAAGCTAAGCGTCCAATTGCAAATAGAAAACAGTGGCCCTAAGCTCTACACAATAACTGAAGCAGAAAAAAACAATGCGTGTATCTCCTGAATCAATGACGACACTGCAGATGAACGAACTCCTACAGCATTGTAAAGGCTGACATGGTCAATTTTTCAGCACCTCAAATATTTTTCACTTGTCAATCACCATTTTTTTATCCTAAGGTTCCATGTCAAGGTTGTGGCACCGGCTAGCCGGAACTGTCTAGCTTGCTGATCAGCTGCTGCCGCACACAGGACTGCAAGTAGCTCGATGTGGTGCGGCTGTGTCGTGGCCATCCACTACCCCCAGGAGCAGCCACAGAGAAAGCACACAAAGACATTCTTTTAGGTAAAAAAATGTTGGCTCAGGAATGGTTCCCGACGGCGGCCTCAGGTCGAGGCAGCTCCTCACATTGAGACATTCTTTTAGGTAAAAAAAAAAATAATTTCGGTTTTCAGTTTTCAGTTCGATTTTTGTTTTGTTACTGTTCGGTTTACAAACCGAGGAACCAACTCTACAGCGTACAATGAGTCAACGTATGCCATAGTTCACGGCCCACTCGGCCCACTTTCCTCCTCAAGTCCCAAACCCCGTCTCCCCCAGCCTAGCAAAACAAAACCCTAGGCCACCATCACTTCCCCCTTCCAATCCTACCTGACTCTCTCTCTCTCTCTCTCTCTCTCTTCTTCTCTCAATCTTGCGTCACCGGCTGTTGGTGCACACGACAAAGAGAAAGATGTCCATGGTTGGGGTCGTTGCGAAGCGCCACCGTCCCCAGCTATTAGTGGACAGGACCAAGGTAGAGCTTCAACAGACGATGGTGGCCATGTTCGGGGCTATCGCAAGGCGCCGCCCATTCCCTGGCTTCCTGCTGGACATGGCCTAGCGACCCGAGCCGCCGATTTAGCTCCAGCTGCTCGTACAGTGTCCAATTCCCCATCTGTTCTCTTTTCTGTTCCTTTGTATTCCTACGGCAAACATGGAGCTCGTTTGTATTTCTATTCATATGCGAAAGCAACATATTAGCATCTGCTCTTAATTGCTCAGAAAACATATGCACTTTAGCCAGCCAACTCATACTTAAGTTTTTCACTGAAAAACCGAACCAAATTTTTTAGATAAATCGGTTCGGTTTTCAATTTTTGTAAGAAAAAAATCGGCGGGCAGTTTGTAAAAACTAAAATTTGTTTAAACCGAACCGATTCTACTGAATAAACTGAATGCCCACCCCTAGACATTGTAGCCGGGAGGGAACATTTGGGAAAGTGAGGAACTAGACAAGTATCGTCGGGAGCCGCCTCAACGGTACAGAAAACAACAACCACCTAGCGTTGTCTTCTTCCACGATCCATCCCCTCCTCCTTCCTCAGCAAGCTTCACGCGCCTCCTATGCTGCCTCGCTACTCCTCCCTTGTCCTCCTACCGCCACATTGTCCTCGACCAAAATTTTTTAGATAAATCGGTTTGGTTTTCAATTTTTTTTAGGAAAATTCTGTTGGCAGTTTGTAAAAACTAAAATTTGTTTAAACTGAACAAACCAAACCGATTCTACCAAATAAATCGAATGCCCACCCCTAGTCATTGTAGCCGGGAGGGAACATTCGGGAAAGTAGGGAACTAGACAAGTATCATAAGCGCAGAAGGATAGGTCCTATCTCGTTGGTTAGCTTAGGAATGGGACACTGTTCATTAGCATTTCTCTTTGGGAAAAGCTTTGCTTGAAGCCGTGTGCAAAGCGCTTAATTAATCTCCATTGCTAGCTCCCTTAATGTGTCGGCGCCGATGACATTTTGTGCAGTGGATTGTCATAGTGGTCTACTGTTTCTATTCCCAAAATAATGGAATGCATTTTGATTTCCAAATATATATGGAACCGTCCAAGTGGTCAAGGGTCGTACGAGTTGATTGGAACCGGTCTAGTGTGCTCTAGCGATCTCCTAGTCAACTGTGTGGCGCAGGCACGTTAAGGAGGCCACATATAATTTGGCGACACAAAGAATTGGCTCGAGGATTACCAGCGAGGGAGAAATCTGAAAGGGTATGATTGTGGTTGACGATGGCATCTCGAGAAAAGAAGAGGGAGCAAAGGAGGGCTTGGTGGCATGTTCTATACCGGAGTGGAGCTTTGGGAGGCTCGGGGAGGTGAAAGGGGGCTCCAAGAGGCACTAGTAGGGGTGGCCTGGCATTGCAGGGGCAAGTGAGGTAAAAAGGGGGAAAGGTGGCATGTCTAGGGCTACGGGTGGACTTAGAGCTTCAATGGGGTGGTGGTAGTGGAGGAGGCAGAGGTGTGCTTTGGCATTGTCCTAGGTGGCGTGGGGGAGTTGCGACTGCCAAGGACTGATGGATGGAGCGGCGGCAGACTAGGCAGAGGTAGAGGTTAGTGGAGTAGAGGAGGAGGAGGGGGGAGAGAGAGAGACAGAGCAAGAGGGAGGAGGTGGTCGGATGGACTAGCTGGACCTATGAGGCAGGGACAAGGCACACTCAAATATGAGCTCGAGTTTAAAACCTTTGAATTCAAACTTCAAATATATAATTTCAATCTAGGCTTTGAATATGCATTTTATTCTTATAAGGTGGGTTTGAATTCCAATTTGGTTTTTAATTTCTTATGTTAAGTTCAAAAATTTAAATTTCACAAAAAAAAATTTGAAATTCCTATAAAACGGGGTGTTACAAATCGAAAGGGACTAGCATCAGTAGAGATTTTGAGTTTTGAGTAGTCTTGGTTTGAGAAACTTTCAAGAAGCTTACGAGATGGACAGACATTGGTTTCTAGGAGCTGAATGCCAGGCAACCAGAAAAGATTTTGATCCCCTGGGTGGCTTGAAGCTAGGCTGCCGATAGTCCCTTGGGAAGATGGACTTAAATGGCCCAGTTTCTGGCCTTTTCTTTTGAGTAATCCTGTAATCTCAAATGCTACTGATACTTATGTAATCAGGGGTTTTGTGTGTAATAAAGTGCACTGAGTTTTGCTTAAAAAAAGATAATTACATAGATACCACTATAAAGTTTGGAAATTAGAGTAAAGCCATTACAAAGTCGGTATTTGTAAAGTTGTCATTATAAAACCCTAAAATCAGAGGACTGCCACTATCCAAGTCTCAAAACACCTTTTTGGTATATCTAGCACATATTTATGTATTAAGATGGTTTTTTCTTTAGCTTCTTCCTAACTTCATCACTCCCTCCCTTCATCTCCTTTTTCGGTGCCTCCTCCAGCGAGACTGCTACGCCTCGTCCCAGCCACCACATCGCCTCGCCTCGCCATGAGCCCCCACCTCACCGGTACCTCCGACCCACTACCCTCCTCTATCCTGTCTCCCTCTCTCACACGTCATAGGCAGCTGTAACATCTCATTTTCTATTAAAAATAAAATGCACGTGTGTCATTTGCATAAAAATAAATTTTGGTTTAAAAATAAAAAGAATTGCAAAATGAGTATGTTACTTGAAAAATATTTGGTATTTTTAGTTGAAAAATACATAAAACAGTTCAAAAAATGTTTTTTGTAAATTAATTTTATTGTTGGAAAGTATTTTCAAAATAAATTTATTTGGAACTATAAATTATTGGAATAATTTCTTAAATTGGTTTGGCCTTAGAAAATCTCTAGCTTTCTTTAAATTCTTTTCTCTCTTGAAAGTGGGCCCCACCTCTCCTTTCTCTTTCTCTCTCCTTTTCCTTTTTCTTTCCAGCTGACAAGCTCTTCTCTAGTTTCAGCTTCTTGCCGGAAGTTTCTGCTTCCTCTCCCTTTGGAAACTCCCCAAATCCTCCCTAATCTTTCACCTCCACACTAAGCCATCACTCCCTCTTAATTAGCATCGGTTTTAGCCTTGATTCTCCATCTAATCACGCAGTTAATCCTCTCCCCTTCCTGTCTGTTCATCTATAAAACCCCAGTCCCGAGCTCACCATTCCTCCTTTCATTTTTCTTCGATTCTGCCGCAAGTAAGTCTCCTCTTCCAAAACTATTCCGGAATGCCCTAGAGTTCTTTCTCACGGTTCCATTTTTCCTAGGAACTTGTGGATCCGACATCCGTAGCTCCGGGAATTGCGTGCCGAAGACCTCGCCGGAGTTCGCCGTTTTCCTTGGTTTTGGCGCTGTCTCGATGAGCTCCTCCTCTTTTTTTTTGGTTCCTATGCATTGCTCTGGTCCGGGCGCAACATTTTGGGGTCCGTGCCGCCTCATGGAACCATCGCCGGTGAGCTGTGACGCTGCTGGCGCCGCCACGGCCGTCGTAGCGCGAAAGCACATCTCTGGCCGGGTCGAGCAGTCGCGCCAGTGGAGCTGTGACCCATGATTCTTGGGCAGCGTCTTGTGAGTAGGCCGGAGCAGGCGAGCCGCCCAACTACCGGGCCGTTCGTTATTGGGGCGCATAAGCGGGCCGTTGTGGGTAGGCAGTCGACCTTCTTATTGGGCCGTGGACGCAGGCACGAGCGAGCCAGATCTGGCCGGGCCGCTCAGTGACGGGCAGCACCATGTAGGACCTGTCCAATCCAATTTCTTTTTATATATATTATGAACAGTGATCCTTGTTAATTTCATATCTTTAAACATATAGCTCCAATAATTGTGAAACAAATTTTGACAAGTTTATAAAATTAAGACCTACCTCTGTAAATTTTGTAAAATTCATATTCATACATGTAATTTTATTTATATTTTTCGCGCATGTGTTTATTGTTGTTTTTCACATGCGATTAGGATCTTGTGGCGTGGGTTTCATGGCAAGTGTTCTGGAGTAAGATCAAAGTGTTGCTGACCAAGGCAAGCACTGAACCTTTGTACCCATGTTTGTAAAATGAATTTGTTAGATGTTTAACTTGCACGCTATGTTAAACAATAGAAAATGCTAGTTGTTAACAATAGTTAAACCCCATTTAATATTATCTTATTAAACTTGTACCTTGCTACCCTAGGACTAATTATTTAGTCTTTGAATACTGCCATCCCTTGGAAATAGGTATTGATCATATCAGCTATGCTTAGTTGCAATCATATTGATCTCAGATACCTGATGATTTATCAAATGCTTGTTTAATCGATGATTTCAAAGATAGTTGAAGCTGTCATGTTTCAAAATGGGTATAGTTCGGTTATCTTGATAGTGGGTTTTATTGGGTAAAAATGTTTTATAAAACCTGATCGGGGTGGATGGTTGAAAGATTGGTGCAGTAAGCACAAGATTTGGGTCCAGTGTGGGAACCATCCTGATCTCTAAGGTCCGATTCCTTAAGGCAGACGAGCTAAGTACAACAGTGCGGTCATGTGTGCTTGTATGGGTAGGCCTTAGTTGAGTACCGTTTGGACTCCTAGTTTTGGCATTCCAGTTGGTGAAATAGGCAGTTGGTGCTGTTCTGCAGGCGCAAGATGGGCATTGTAGTGAAAACCTTAGCGGAAATGTCCTAACTAGGAGGACGTCGGAGAAAGGCTTTGTGATGATCATTTTTCCTTTGGGTGCACCCTCAGGAAAAATCACCTTGCATGGGTAAAGCGTGCAACCTCCGCATAGTGTATAACTGTCATGATAGCCGTGCCCATGGTCAAGGGCGGACAACAGGGAGCTGCCTCATAGGTACTTCTTATCTATTTATTTTCAAAATGGTGTTCTAAAGAAAAACCATGATTGCAGTCATGTGTTCTGATTTTTATCCTCACAGTTGGTGCTGTTAGCGATGAGGGTGTTTGCATGATGGGTGCCGTGAGTAGCCAGGTTGCGCAAAACCGGTTGAGGCTGGAGTTTCAAAGAAAATGATTCAAATATTTGTTTTCCTCAACACTTTTCAAATCATTTTATAAAATCCTAGGCAAAACTTGTAAAACTGACTTTATGCAAAAGAACCATACCCTTCCTTTGTAAGGCTTAGTTGCATTTAGTCAGCTTTGCTTGTTGAGTATAAAGTATACTCACCCTCACCTTTTATGCGGGCTGCTCATTCCAATGAGCAAGTCCGGATCAACACTGCCCCTACCCCGACGAAGAGATGTATCAGGATGAAGACTCCGTTGAAGGAATCCAGGATGAAGGCTACCCCGACGTCTAGGAGCGCGTCTCTATAGTCTTGCATGTGGAGTTAGTTTTGCTTTTGTTGGTGTTTAAACAATGTAAATTGAAGTTTCCACTGCATTTGTAAGGCCTCAGTGCCAAAACTATTGTAATAAGGGCCATGTTGGCTATACTCTGATGTAATTTACATTTTACGTATGATGGTTATGATCCACATCTGTTTATCTGTGTATACTAGCTACTTGATCCAGAGACTAGTACAGTTAAAGCACAGCAGGGATCCGACTCCGTTTTACGGGTCCCTACAGCAGCCTTGGCGGAGCTTGCAGGTGACCATGGAACTTGTAAGCACATGGACGACGTCGAAGGCCGTGGCAGAGCTCAGAGGCATGCGATCGAGCGTCGACGGTCTCTGACGAGGGATTTTACCGGAGGAGGCACTCTCCAGCGAGGGTTGCATGGTGGAAGGCAGCGTCAGCAAGGGTTGCACTGGGGATGGTGGGTGGAAGAGGGAGGAGCAAGAAGGAGGAGGAGCCGCTGGCCTCATTGGCTGGCAAGGACAAGGCTGAATTAGGCTGGCAGAGTCGGATATAAGCTCATGCGGGCCAGAGTAGAGGAAGAAGGAGACATAGGAGAGTAGCTGGCTATGAAGGTGAAGGGGAGTGAGGAGAGGAGGCAACTCCAATGAAGGTGGAGGGGAAGGAAGAGGGAGGAGGCACCGGTGGCTTCACCGGTCTAGGGAGGATGGCCAGGAGGTAAGGAGAGAGAAAGATTGAGGGGAGGGAGCCAAGGAGGAAAAAGAAAGATAAAGAATGGAGACGAAGAAAAATTTGACCGGTGAATGTTTGGGTTTTTGGTCTAGTGTGATGAATTTTCTTTTCCTTTTGTTTTTTTTTGAGGTACTTGACTGAGCCAAACCATCACTTGAACTTGCATTTTTTGCAAACAAGGGCCTAAGTACCGATAAGTTAGTGAGGCTTACGTAATGCGTACGCAGAACAATAAAAAGGATTGATCCTTCAACTGTTTTTTAGTTTTTATACAGGTTTTCTCTATTGAACACATATTTAAACCCACCACCAATAAACAATTTATTTGTCTATTTTATGGAAATGGTTGCCTCGAAGCCACAAAAGACACTATTAGAAAAACACAAAAGGCATTGGTTTGAGAACCAAGATCAATTTGTTGAAAGTTTACCTATGTTGGAACAGAGGGAGTATCTAGTGGATCAAAGTTTACACAGTATGCTGAGGGACTCTGATTTGCAAGATTCTATGTTATGACATACTGGATCTCATAGAAACAAAAAACCACACATAAATTATTCAAAGGGTTAATTAAATCTATGCCACTGCTCAATTTAGAAATTTGACAAATGACACGGCTTAGTTAGAAATTGTATGGATGCCACCACTCCTTTTCTAAATTATATATATGCCATTCTCTGATTTTTAAAGCGCCACATGGCAAAGTGGGACAATTTTGCCCCTATATCTTCATCGGATTTACACCAAACTTGCCATCCTCCCCCTTTTCTGACTCGCTCCCTCTGCTCCCTAGCAAGCTCACTGGCGACCACAACCACGTATCCTTCCTGAGTTCTCTCTCCTCTCATCAATGAGAAGTAGCACCGGCGACCACAACCACCTCTCCTCCTGTCAACGAGTAGCGACGTCGGAGAGCTCCATCTCGTGGGAAACCTATGGCTAGAGGACGATGACCGGAGGGCGTTGACAACAAGTTTGTTGCGGCTGAAGGACGCAGGTGAGCACCGACCCAGGGGTGGTCGTCGAGGGGAGGGGGCCTCGTTGTTGTCTTGGTCCGTGCCACCGTGCTTTCATGGCCGCCGCCGTCGCCACAGCTCGTTGTACCTTCCTCTAGCCGAGCCAACCCCACCATAAACTTCTTCAGCCTCCCCTCGTTCTTCCTGTCCCTTCATTGTGGTCCGCCACTCCTACCATTGCCGCACCACCATGCGGTCTTGGCAGCGGCTGCCGCCATCTGCAGACCTTGATCGTGTGGGAAGCGGTGTCGACGAGAGCTACATGGAGAAAAGTGGGGAGGGAACTGCACAGGGGAAAGATAGAGATGGGGAGGTGTGGCGGACCAAATTCCGATAAAAATTTACCAGAAAATGTCCAGAATGCCAACTGTCCAGGATTTCAGTTGCATTCAGAAAAAGCATAGTTTGCTTGATTTATTACATGTTTCAAAATATTTTACAGCAAAAGTGGAAATATAACCTGGTAATAAAAAGAAAATACATGCCTATACACCACAAGCAAGCCTGAACATAAAGTAAACCTTAGAAATCGATCCTATGTGAATTTCTGTCTTCTTCATAAATGTCCATTTCAGAATATAAAGTGGATCCTGTAAAAAGAAATAAATTGTCCACATAATGTGGGTAAGTACTAATTGTACTTGCAGGTTTCTTAAGAGAATAACACTGTTATTATATGAAAACAGGATTTAAGGAATAGTATGGCTTTATGGTGAATATGCAATTTTGTGCTTTAAAAGTCCTACCATTATTTTAAAACAATTAATAATAATAGAACAAATTTTATCATCTTTCTCCATCCTTATTCATTTGCAATTCAGACAATAATTTTTATAAATTCATGGATTTTGGTAAATAAGAGAGGCATCACCCAATTGACACAACTTCATATACCCGAAGTAGGGTTCATCGATGAATTTGTTATTAGCTCTGCAGAACCTATCCAGCTTTACCCATATAACAGCTCCTTATATGGATGGATGATTAATATGTCATTCTTATCCATTAAACCCAAGTTTTTATAGAAGCAAACGATATCTAGATATTCTCTTACCACAGAGCAAATATCTAGTGCCCTTAAGTGTCAATCAACACTCTTGATCCTCTAACTCAAGACGACAAAACTCTGTTTCCAAATCTGCTTCTATAGTTTATAGAGTAACGACTCCAGGGAGTTCACACTCTCTCCACCTAGTGTTATTGAGCTGGTACTCCACGTACCGACGGGCCCAAATAACAAATCACTGTTTCCGAATTACTCTATATAAATTCAATCAACCTTCCAGACCACAGCTTTTCCACATCAAATAAGTTATCCAATCTAACTTATTAGTACAGACCAATTCTCCATTTTTTTTTATGAGATAATCAAATTTTAATATTTTTACCTATACTAGGGTTTACCAGGGGTTGAATATTTTTAGGTAGCTTTTTAAGGTATTGGGGCTTGGATAAAAATTATACTTGGAATGTATAAATAAATAACTAGAAAATATATGCAATAAATAGTAAATAAAGGAAATATAGGTATATCAAAATGCATCAAAGATAAGAAAACCTGCCTTGATTGGAGATTGGATCACACTTAATATATCTTTTGGACATTCTTTCCAAAAGACGTATCTTGTCGTCTATACGTTGTAAAAAGAGAGAAACTCCAATAAATATCCAAATAAGAAAAGTTTTGAATAAATGATAAAATAAAATAAAAAGGGTCTGGGTAAAAAGATGATGGGTTGTACGATTTTCTAAAAGTTTGAAAATATTTTCTAAAGGGAAAAGGGGTAGGGTTTTTATGTAAAAATAGATATTTTGGGCAGCATGACGTTAAGGTTAAGGCATGGGATTGATAATTTAGGGTGATTTTTATTTATGGAGAATTATTATTAATTTTAGAATATTAATATTTTTATTATAATAATTAAAAGAATTGATTTTGGCATTATATTCTTATATAGAAATGTCTTATATGGGTAAAATTTTATATTTAGGAAAAATTTTAATTTTAATTATAGAAAGGGTTTTTAAGTTCAAATTTGGATTTCTATAAGTTTTTAAAAATGTAATGATATTATTTCTAGATGTAAAATATTATTTTGAATAGTTTTTATATTGGAAATTTTTATTAAATTTATGCTATATTCTTTAATTAAAATGTTTTAATATATAAAGAAGAGAAAGTAAAAAGATTTATTTAGGGTTATTTATTGAAAAAATGATATTTTATATTTTTAATAAAATTCTTTAATTCATTTTAGATTTTCATGGATTTTTGTAGAATTTATAAAAGTGATTTGATATTTTAAGTAAATTCAAATTGCATAGGTGAAATTTTAAAAAATTAAAAGGGGATTAGGTTCTTACTGGGCTGTCATTGGGCTTGGCCCAGAATGGCTGGGCTACTGCGGCTGATGGGGCTGATAAAGGGGACCGGATGGTCAGAGAGAGAGCATGAGAGGCTTCAGCTGACGGGTGGGGTCGACATGGCAGTGAAAGGAAAAGGGGAAAACGAGGGGGCGGCTAGGTGGTCATCAGCGACGGCGGACGGCAGCCGGCGGCGAGCAATTAGGGGTGGACTAATGAAATTGGCATCATGTAGGTTGTTTTAGTGGTTGCGGGAAGGTTTAGGGTGGCCGAAGATGGCGGCGCGGCGAGCTTAGGGCAGCGGCAAAAATGGGTAGCGGCGGCGGAAGTTTTCTGGTGAGGATTGGGATTAGGTGATGGTCAGGTTAGGTTCATGGGGAGAAATGGGTAGTGAAAGGGAGTAGGGAGGTGGAGGAAGAGAGCTTGGGGGTGAGGCGGTGTTGGGAATGGGTTTATATAGGGCAATAGGTGGAGTGGCGAGCACGTATTGCGGCTTAAGGTGGTGGCGGCGGCGCAAGGTGGCCGCGGTGGATTGGTGAGTGGTTGGGGACGGATGAAGCTGATGATGTGGCGGGGCAAGCTAGCGGCGGCACGAGCTCGTCCGTGGCGGCGAAACCGGGACAGGGAAGGGGAAAACGGCGGCGGTGGCGAATTTCCTATGGGCGACGGCGGCGCCGGCGGTTGGGCAGGGCGGCGCTATGGTGGGAGAAAGAAGAACATGGGCGGCCGTCAGATTGCGGACTAAACGATGGGCACCGTTGGATTAGTTCTTAGGGGATGACAAGTGGAGTCCGATTGTAAGTGAGAGAGGGGCAGGGAAGGTTTTAAGTGGAAACGTCTTTCCAAAAGAGGAAGGCATATTCTTGGTGTTTGCCCAAAAAGGAAAGTCTGGATTTAAAAGAAAAGGATTTTTCCAAAAACTATTTAGGGCTTTAAAAATTTATAGAAAATAGTATATAGCTCAGAAAAATATAAAATAAATTTATAAAAATCCAGAAAATGAGTAGAATCCAAATATGAAATAATATTTATTTTTTATGGAATTTATATTTTTGGAAAAGAAAGATAGAGTATTTTGTTTAGGGAATAAATAGGTGTTTAGTTTAGAAAATTCTATAAACTTGGGAATGATTACAAGAATGTAATTATGACTTTTGCGAAAAATTTTACACCAAATTTAAAAATTTGGGTATGTGACAGGAGGCGCCGCGATGGTGCCCGTGTGGGGGCTCGGCCGCATGGGGGAGAGAGGAGAGGCATTAGGGAGAGGGAGAGGGGAAGAAAAAAGGGGCAAGGGCATTTTCATACGAAAAATACACCACATCCTCGGCTGAGCTGTAAGGATGCTGTGAGATCTGCATAATAGCATGGATCTAATTTCACAAAGTAAACAGCGGCAGTTTTACGATTTCTGACTAAGCGATGGTATTTCTCGAATTTCCAAACAGAACAATGGCATGTATCTAATTAACCCTTGTTCAAAAGGGCACCGACTGCTGTGTAACCGAGCGCGTCGTGCACTCGTGCAATCGCAACATCTCCGGCGTCTAAACTCAATCCAACGGTAGGTTAGGAAATAAGCAAATAAACGCCCGCACGGCCTGCTAAGTATGCGAAAAGACCCTCATTTGTTCGCGCGCTTAGCACGCGTTTCGTCGTCGGTCGCGCGCTAAAGTGGCCGTGTCGGGTCTCCAGCGCCGTCATCTATCTTCAATGGCGCACGCGCGCGTGGATTCTCCAGCACCGGCATCTCCAGCACCAGGAGCACCGATCGAGCCCATCATCGGTGATTAGTCTCCATCATCGGTGATTAGTCTCCATCATATCCGTGAGTTTCTCCAGCACCGGGAGCATCGAGCCCATCATCGGTGATTAGTCTACATAATCGGTGATTAGTCTGGCATGATCGAGCGCCATTAACGTAATTCTCGTATTAATCTTGTCGGATAGTGTTGTTCCTATTTTTTTCTCTTACGACATTGCTCGGTTCCCCTCAGCATACATTCCTGGTTTGTCTAGGGGCAAGCCCTAATAGTACTAGTGGTATGGATCCTCTGGTGGTATGCCCTCGGAAAAATTTCGTGATGCCACGCTTTCGGAAGATGCTAATGATGGATTTATCACACCAAGAAGGCCGTCTAATGTACCTTTCGTTGTGAGTATATGTTGAGTACCCTTGTTGTTGTTCCATTCAATTAAAAGACGCCGCATTAAGACATTAATTACATATCAATTTGATGTTGCAGGGTTCGATATTTACACCAAAAGGTCAAGGCCAATTAATGCCCGTGGTAGGGATGGCATTCGATGATCTTGACTCGGTGGAGATGTTCTACAAGAGATATGCACATGTTGGTTTTTCTGTTCGAATCGGACAGCAGAAATTGGTTGACAATGTAGTGCAGACAAAGCGCTATTTGTGTGCAAGACAAGGATATAAGTCAGATAAAGGTAAGAGCATTGCTGATCCTTCGAGCATATTTCGTAGACAGAAAGAGACAAGATGTGGATGTGATGCTCACATCTTTGTAAAGCTAGGTGGTGATAACAAGTATCAGATAGCTGCATTTGTTGAGCAACATAGTCATGAGCTAGTGACACCTAGTAAACGTCATTTTTCTTAGATCGAACCATCAAATAAATGAGAAGGTAAAAACCACATTATACAACTGCCACAAAGCAAGTATAGGCACATCGCAGGCCTTCAGGTTGCTTCATGTAAGTTCAGGCGGGTTTGAGTATGTGGGATGCACAAAGAAAGACCTGCAGAATTACTATAGCGACTTCAAAAATAAAATCAAAGATGCAGATGCTCAAATGTTTGTTGACCAGCTGAGTCGTATGAAGGAACTTAATCCAGCCTTTTTCTTTGATTACGAAGTGGATGATGGTAGGTTGGTGCGTGTGTTTTGGGCGGATGCCACTAGCAGGAAAAACTACAACCATTTTGGTGATGTGGTCTCCTTTGACTCTATATATAGTACAAACCAATATGACATGATTTTTGCACCATTCACCGGCGTCAATCATCATATGCAATGTGTTTTTTTTGGGGCTGCATTCATAGCAAATGAAAAGATTGAATCATACATTTGGCTGTTTGAGACTTTTCTAAGAGCTATGGGAGGGGTAGCACCTACACTTATTATAACTGACGAGGATGCGAGCATGCGGACTGCTATTGTGAATATTCTTCCAACCGCTGTCTACAGGTTGTGCATGTGGCATATCATGAAAAAACTCCCTGAGAAAATCGGTCCACATTTAAGAGAGAATCCATTGTTTTGGCAGAGGGTGAATTCATGTGTATGGGGTTCAGAAACTTCATCAGAATTTGAGGCAAAATGGCATTCTTTTATTTCCGACTTTGAGTTGGAGGGCAATGAGTGGCTGGCTAAAAGGTATCATATCCATGAGTCATGGATCCTGGCATATTTCATGGATATACCCCTTGCAGGTATTCTCAGAACCACGTCAAGGTCATAGAGTGCAAATTCCTTTTTCAACCGTTTTATAGGTTGCAAGCTCGCCTTTGTTGAGTTTTGGCTTAGATTTGATACAGCTCTGCAATGTCAACGACAAGAAGAATTGCTAGCTGATAATACAAGCCAGCACACAAACCCTTGGCTGTTTACACCATGGGAAATAGAGAAACATGGTAGTTTGGTGTTCACACATGAGGTCTTCGAGAAATTCCAACAAGAAGTACTTGCTGCAAGAGACCAATGCGATGTTCAGAGCACATCGATAATGGATGAAATAAAAATAGTGAGCGTGAATGACGACTCTACGAAGATTAGAGAAGTCTGCTGTGATACAACATCAATAATAGCTAATTGCTCATGTATGCTTTATGAGTCTATTGGAATCCCTTGTCGCCATATAATAAGTATATTCAGGGGTGGAAGACTAAATGAGCTACCACCCCATTATGTCATAAAAAGATGGCGAAAAAATTGCAAAAGGTAAATTCTTTTACAATCTATCTAATTTATTTTCTTGTAACTGATGTGAATTTTTGTTCTATAGGGAGAGTGCTTACGATAATGAAGGCAATATACTAGCAGAGACTCCTACTGACTCTATGGATGTAGCTATGAGAAGGAAGATTTCATCAGCACAAAACAAGTTCGAAGATCTCATTCAAATGGCTAAGTCATCGGGAGAAGGCATCGATTTTTTATTAAGTAGTTTGGACAGCATTGAGGCACCTTTGTCACAATTGGTTTTTGACCACTCGCGTACTAAGCAAGAAGAACATGAGGCTTTCATTGGTTGTAGAATTCCAAATGAAGTTGACGTCCACCCACCTACTAACATACATACAAAGGGGAGGTGCAAGAGGATACTTGGACATGCCGACAAGGAAAAGAAGAAAGGTGTGTTGCAAAAAAAGAAGAAAGAGGTAGGAACACGCACGTGTAAGACCTGCAAGCAAGTTGGGTTTCATGATAGCCGGAATTGTCCAAATAAAGAAGCCCAAGCATGAAACATGTTTTTAGATTGTCGCATGGAACAATATGAGTAGTACCAAGTCTTTTGGTTAATGTTCAAACTGCATTATGCAACCATGATATTTTGTTAAAAAAATTTGACTTTTGATTCATACTATGTTGTGGTTGTGAACAATGCTTCAGTGCACACTACCTGTAACAAATAGATAGGTTGTAAGCTGGAGTTAAGATTCATACTATGTTGTGGCTATCAACAATGCTTCAGGTTGTGAACCAAAATGTTCAAATTGTACACAGAATTTCCATAGACAAATATAGCTCATATATTCCATTGATTCTGTATGACAAATACATCAGGACAAAGCATACAAGGACTAAATTTACATACAAAATTCTGAATTCCTAGGTACATAACATGTACATTCTGAATTCCTAGTTACATAACATGTAAATTCTAAATTTACATACAAAATTATGAGAAATCAAAGTGCATCTCAAAGGTCCCTCTCTTTCTCAGGTTCAACAAGGTGACCTCGAATTCAGACTTCAAAACCTCAATGCTCATGCTCAGCTCACTATCCTGACAAGCACTGGTATCTACACTTTGTGTCTTAGCAGATAGCCTCTCCAATAGTTCCCTAGCTGACTTGGTCATTCCACTATCACCATTGTTGATATTTGATCTAACACTTTTCACAATCGATTTGACAAAATGAGGAGCACATTTAATTTCCTGAGCCTGAAAAGCCACCTGGAAGCTCAGCTTTTGCTTGAACATAACTCATGCGGCGAGAAAATGCACCGATCCACAGTTAGGATAAGGAACAGGACAACATGGTAGTGAAGCTATTTGCTGAACAAAATTTCCTAAACATGAAAAAAAAGTGAGTGGCTGGAGATTTTGGAGAAAGAAGAAACGCGAAAAACATCGGTTGCTCACATTAGTGGCTGGAGATTTCGAATTGTATCAACTTGTTTGTGAGAATCTGTTCACTGTGTATCTTCAATCCACAACATGGGGCTGGCCGAAGGCGGGGGGGAGCGGGGCATGGGGCGGGCCGGAGGAGGAGGGGAGTGGCGCATGGGACGGGCCGGAGGCGGAGGGGAGGGGAGCGGTGGCGGATGGGCGGGCATCGGCGGAGGGGAGAGGCACAGCAGGCAAGCCGGAGACAGGGGGGAGAGCCAGGGCAGGCGGGCCAGAGGCGGAGGGGAGGGGAGAGACGGACGGGGTGGACCGGAGGCAGAGGAGAGGGGTACGACGGATGGGATGGACCAGAGGCTTGGAGCGGCAGCCGGAGGCAGAAGGGATGCGCTGGAGACCCGACACGGCTAGCCCTAGCGCGGTGACCCGACGACGAAACGTGCTAGCACGGCGAAACAACCGAGGGTCTTTTCGCATACTTAGCAGGCCGTGCGGGCGTTTATTTGCTTATTTTCTAACTTGCCATTGGATTGAGTTTAGACGCCGGAGATGCTGCAATTGCACGAGTGCACGGCGCGCTCGGTTGCACAGCAGTCGGTGCCGTTCAAAAGATGTATCTAGTCATCCCATAAAAAAAATATTAATATTAGTTGATTAGATAGAAAATGAAGAAAGACAGAGAGAAGAATTGCATTAAAAACAATTCCTATAGATGTTTGATTTGAAGGATTGCACCAAAAGGATTTCATAGGATACAAAATTTTCCTCCAAATTTAGGAGAATTCCAAGCAAGAGGTATAACCTCCTTTTGCATTCCTTTGAAAATTATAATGCAACCTTTTCTCTTCCTCTATCCATCTTCTATCAACTCAATCAGGATTTAATTTTATAGTTATTGTAATTTTCCAATGGTACAGTCAAATGCTATGCTTGAAGAATCTCATGCATTACAATCTTGCGAGATTCATGTCTAGTCATCTCAATTCTACTTTTCTTTTTGATATTCATGTGTTTCTTTAAAATTCTGTGAATCAAAAATCACCTAAAGTAATATAAAATTTTACTTTGATGTAAATATCCTTCCCTCTAAATTCCTTTGAATAAAAGCAATCCTAAGTTTTGATTAATTATTCTCTCTAGCGTAGAAGGAAATTAGCTACGATTAGCAGACACATTGAGGCACGATCGAGAGATGTTTCATGTGGTTGAGATAGCATAGACTAACTAATGTTGTAGTATTTCTAACATATTTTAAAACTTTTTTGTGACACAATAAAAGACAAAAGCATTTTTGTTCTCTTCAATAATAAAATATTATGGCTAATTTGATTTGTATGGTTTTCAAAATACATGAATATAAGAAAAAAAATTGAGAGACCATGTGATTAATATTTGTCAAAATTTGTCTTAGGGTTTCAGTTCGTGATTGAATCAAGTTCTGATTTTTGAAAACTATCAAAAGAGGCTGAAAAATCACACATTTAGCCGGATAGTCAGGCACCGTCCAGCGGGCCGACCTATTGAAACAAAAACATTCTTGAGAGGTGTCTTGGCGAGTTGTACCATCCAGTTCGAGCTGTACTGTCCGGTGAGTCGTGTCATTTAGCCCACCATCTAGCAGTCCATCGTAATTTCACAAAAATAATCTAGAGAGGTGTTTTGGTGAGCCGTACTGTCCGAGTTGAGCCGGATCGTCTGCCGTCCTGTCCTATTGGGACAACACACCGTATTTTTCACTTTTGAAGGTCTTCTCGGACTCGAACAAAAAGGTGTTCTACATGAAAGAATTGGTTTGGCCATGCAGATAAAGAATTGGATCTGCCACATTGAGAATTTTGAGGTGAATTGTTTTTATTTTGGAAAGTTTTTCATTTTAGTAATATATGAATTTATAAAAAAATTTAGTGCACTGTTGTCTGGTATGTGTTGGTACAAATGCCTAGTTGTGTAGGGATGGTTCATTTCTTTAGATGGCATTGTGGCTAATGTTGATTTCATGATGGTTTGAGGTAGTGTAGGTGTTTATGGACTTATGTGGATCAAGTTGAGATATACTTGTCTCTGGAAATTGGTTTTCTTGTCTAGTGTGCGTAGGTGATCGGAATGAATCGATGTCGGCGAAGGGGATAGAGGACGTTGATGTGTGATCCATGGTCCAAGTGATCAAGAGTTCATGCGAGTTGATCGAACTCGGTCTAGGCACGTGGACGTTGGCGACTGGCAATGGAGGCCTCAAGGTGCGCAAGCCGAAGCAGCCCAAGAGTAGTTGGGTGTGTGGCGGGTTTGGTAGCCGAGGAAGCGAAGAACGATAGTTTGGAGAAATTGCGGCACAAGGATAAGTGGTTTAGGTCATCATTTATGTTGGAGAGCAAGATGGATCAAAATGGGTTACCCGATCGTCATGTATGCACCGCTTTGAGAAGCGTGCAATGAGAGATAGAGAAAAAAAACCTGGTGTCTTATTGGGTTTCGAGTGAGCTCGTATATAATGAGAGATAAGACCCTAAGGGGATGGCTGGTTGAGCCTCCCTATATAAGGGCCTCATGTCTTAGAGATAATGATGAATATTTAGAGACTTTGGAGAGGGCTTGAGAGAGATTGGTTTAGCCATATCACTTAAAGTTGTTTGGAGGTGGGTTTGTGTTGATCCACCCCAATCATTCCACTATAATCATTACTCCTTAATCATCAAGCAAACTTCAAATCATGGTTATTTCATGTTTCCTGTCTCTAGTTTGATTTTTGCCTTGTTCTTGAGTGTTCATAGCTTGAATCTTATCAAATATTGTTCCTTCTATTTTGGTTGGGTTGCCCCTGCATTTTAGGATCATAAAACATATAGGAACACATCTAGGTTCACCTTATACAAACCTTTGAAGGATTTTGAACATGTATTAGAATTTAGTGTTTTGCCTGGTTTGTGACCTAGAATTGATAGAACCTAAAAAGGTTGAGTCTTTGGATAGTATAGCTTTGATTTTTGGTTGGATTAGGTGCTAAACATTCTAAGATAGTTATGTTTGGAATTTGGGGTCTATCTGACATTCCAATCAGGAATGTCGTCAAGTTTGGTTTCCGCTTGAAGTGTAGTTTTCAGAGTTTGTATGACCCGAATAGCACCATCCAGCACACCGGACCATCCGGCATACATCGGACTATCTGACATATACTAAGTAGTGCTTTGTTGGATTGACTTGATTCTTTGTTTTCCTTATGCCTTGGTAGCTTCAATAGATAGTCAAGACACGACTAAACATACAAGGTGGATCAAGCAAAAATTGTGAAGAAAGGGTTGAAATTAATTTGGCTCCTATTCACCCCCCTCTAGTTGTCTTCCCGGCCCTTAAAAAACATAGGACTACTATATCTTGGCTTTGTAAATACTACAAGATTAAAAGCATGTTCGAAGTGGCTGAGTGAAGTGAGCTTAATGTTAAGCTGGACTTTGAGAGGTTCTTGAATCTTCTTCTTGAAGCTGGTCCACTTTATTTATGTTATTTTTAAGAGCTTTTAGAAGTGGCTTCATGGTAAAAAAATAGACTAAAAAAGCCAAATTATTTTCTAACCAAATAAGTCTAAACCACTCCAAACATGTGTAAAATCCACATGAATTTTCATAGCACGCTGTTTGAATGTATCACATTAATTTTCTGCTCACGTTATTTTTTCGAAGCAGCAAGCTTGCTTAGATTGGGGTGGTGGGGTTTCTGGGTATTAAAAATATTAGGAATCGTAATATTAGTCTTTTTATGTAGATGGTGGTGTATGTTGGGTAACAGTGAGGGGATGTGGCATAAATTGGTTAGGAAAAAAATATTTGCAGGGGGAAACAATACAACAAGTTGAGCATAGATGGAATGATTCACCTTACTGAAGTGATTTGTTGCATATAAAACCTTTTTACACTCAATCTAGGAAATATAAAGCAGGTGATGAGGAAAGCATTGATTTTTGAAGAGATTATTGGTTTGAAGCTGAAGCCTCACCATCCCTCATATATATTATGTTTGTATTGATGATGATATTAGTCTATCTACCTATAAACATTTTGAAGCTGAAGCCTCACCATCCCTCATATATATTCTGTTTGTATTGATGATGATATTAGTCTATCTGTCTATAAACATCATAATTGGAATTTGACTTTCATGAGATGGTTGGATCCTGATGATAAAGCTTGCCGGGATAAGTTGGTTACAAAATTCAAGAATGTCCAGTTTAGGGGGTGGGGGTGGGGGGAGTCTCCATGCTAGAAATTAAGTTCAAAAGAGCTTTTTTATAGTTTCATCTTTTTAATGATGACCTTTATAGTAATATCGGTAGCAGGTGTCATCACAACATTTGAAGAGCAAGGAGGAATCCAACTTGTCATTTCTGTAAGGATGTCGAAACATCTCAACAATTAGTGTGTTGTTCTTTCTGGTTAATTAGAAACAAGACAATGTTTAAAGGTGTCTTATTGTCTTCTCCTAATTCCTTGATTTTTTGCAACTTGTGCTCTGCTTCAATACTATGCAGGAATGCAAAAGGAAGACCTCCAGAATGTCATGCTAGTTGGTGCTAACCGCCTGGAGCAAATGGCTAAGGGTGGGTTCTCTTCATTTTATCTTATCCACTTATTTGACTTATCTCGTAATTTCAAGAATTTCTCGAGATAGTCTCGAGAGCCGGATGCCATTTGTGTAACTTGTTTTAGAGATCTTTTAGACACATCTACGAGATAAAAAAATAGATTTAAAAATTAATAAAAAAGTCAAATAAGTTACATAAATCTGACTTATTTGACCTATTTACGTGACTTATTTGACTTTTTGATTAATTTTTGAATCCTTTTCTTATCTCATAGGCGTGTCTAAAAGCTCTCTAAAACAAGTCACACAAAGGGCACCCAGTTCTCGAGCCTATCTCAGGAAATTCTCGAAATTATGAGATAAGTCAAATAAGTGAATAAGATAAGATGAAGAGAACTAGCCCAAGTGTTTGGACTGTAAGGACCCAAGGCGATGCTGCAGCTTCCAAGAATCCAATCAATCCAAGATGGGAGACTCATGGATGCAAGGATCTCTCCTTAAGTCTTGGAGTTGTAGAGTCTGAAAACACTTGTAGCATGGCTTTTTGTCTGTATAACTATGGTGCGTCAGAGAGGTTTCTTTCTATTACTAACTTTAGAAGTTCTGGCTTGTAATTTAGCTCTTGAGGAGGTTGTATTAAGTTGTCTTTCTCTGGAAAATAGCTAAGGCTATATCTAGCAGCATGTCCAATGTCCCAGCCCCATCAATATTCATATATAGTGTTAGAGCATAACCCTATCACTATTTATTATCCCGACACTATTCATCTCTTAACAACAACCATATCACTATTCCCACTCTCTATATTCACTATTTGCTTCCCCAACAGTGCACCCATAATATATGATGAATAGTGTTGGGACACCCTATTTGGGGTAAACCACTGGAGATGTCCTAAGGTAGCCTTGGTGAGAAGGAGCAGTTTCAATCGAGTATCACTTTAAAGTCCTAGATGTCTTAGTATAGTGTGAGTGCTTAAAGTCGAGGTGTCTTTTTTTCCATTTGGATTTACTTACTCTGCACGACGGTTGTTTCCGTTGTGAGTAATGGTAATAGGGGGATCTTCCTCCTCCTTGAAAAAAAAGCTTTTCGAAGGAGTAAGAGGTTATGTCCATTTCCTTTGTAATTGAGTAAATAAATAAGAAACAATTCCATTGAAATCTTACTACCATGTTCTTGCAAACCAAATGATCTGTATAGGAATTAGGAAAATTTTGATAGGATTATTAGATTATGGTTGGGCAAAAACCGTGTTCTTTGAATTTCTTGAAGATAAAATACACATTAACTAAATACCATCTAGCTCAGAAAGCCCTCCCTCCCCCTCCCCCTCCCCCTCAATTCAAGCAAGCTCTAAAGATGTGTAATCTAATATTTGTATTATATGTATTTGACATACAAGCCTTGGATTTGTTTGTCATTGGCACACTAAATAGCAATTTCTATAATGCATATATTTAAAGTGACAAATCCTAAATTCATAGAGTCTAAAAACAGTAGATAACTGTAAAAGCCCACGTGAAATATTTTCGAAGCGAAATAGGACGTCTTCTCGCTACTCCACTGAGCATCCTGACGTCAGCACCAGTTGCACGTCTCCCTCCGTCCGAAGATCCGAGCAGCCTTCACTACCACAACAAATTTAGTTTGTTTTTGAAACCAAATCCCCAAATCCAACCAAAATTCGGGGAATCAGCCAGAATCCAAAGCTTGCGTTCGCACCGAGCCCCAAAGACTCGAAAAAAAGCAGCCTCGCGCACCTGCCTGTGCCTGCGCCGAGGGAATTTGCCCCACCCGCTTCGTCTCCCTCGCCGAATCGTCCAGCATACATCAACGTGCGAGATCTTCGCGTGGATCTGGTGGGTCTCCGGAGCTTCTAGAAGCTTCTGCGGAGGAGTAGGTAGCCGCCACGGGTGCGGGGTTGGTGCTCGGGGGGTTAAGAGTTTGGGGGGAAACCCTAGCCGCCGCCGCCGTGCGATGGCGTCGTACCGGCCGTACCCGCCGCAGCCGCCGCCGCCGCAAGGGGGATTCCCGCCGCAGCCCCCGCCGATGAACCCGTATGGGCCGCCGCCGCCGCAGCAGGCGGGGTACGGCCACATGCCGGGGCCGCCTCCGCCATTCCACGCGCCGCCGCCGCCCCCTCCCGGCCCGCCGCCGCCGCACCAGCCGCAGTTCAGCTTCGGCCCCACGCCCCCGCAGCAGCAGCAGCCGCCGCCGCCTCCGCCGCAGATGTATTACCAGCCCCCACCGCCACCGTACGTCGGGAACAGCAACCAGCCGCCCCCCCCCGCCCCCGCCGCCGCCGTCTCCTCCCCCTACAGCGCCGCCCCCGCCTCCACCACCTCCAACCCAATCACAGCCTCGGGAGGCCCAGGCCCCGCCGCCCCCGAAGGAGCAGCAGCACAAGGCCGCCCTGCCAAGAGTGGAGACAGAGGAGGAGCGGCGCGTGCGGAAGAAGCGTGAGTATGAGAAGCAGCGGGTGGAGGAGCGGAAACAGCAACAGATCATGCGCCAGTCACAGGCCACAGTCCTGCAGAAGACGCAGCAGGTTCGTGCGGCACAACAACAGCAGCAGCCGCAGAGCCGCCACCACCACCAGCCAACAGGTGGGTCTCGGCCAGTGGCAATTGGGTCTCGCCCAGTATCGGTGCCGAACACTGAGAGGTTCGAGAATCGACTCAAGAAGCCGACAACGTTCCTCTGCAAGCACAAGTGAGTAGAGCAAAATTTTGGATTTTTGGTCTGTGCAAGTGCTAGCTGGAGAAAATTTCAGTCAACCAGGTCTTAAACACATGCATTTGGTCAAAATTTTAATTCTTGGCATGAATTTTGGTTGTTTATTCATTACAAGTGTAAAAATGGCAACCTGGATAGTTGCTAAATGATGCAATGCTGGATTAGTGTCAAACAGTGAGCTAACTATTTGTAATTTTGCTGTAACTTTTACTTCTTTGGTGAAGTACAGTGGCATTAGAATGCAAAGAACATTCTTTAGTTTTTAACCTCTGGTGGCATTTGTGCGATGGTACTATGCAATTGGGTTGTTACAGCTGGTTTATGATACTCAGTATCTTTTGGACATACATGCTTGTTTCTTTATGTACTTGGAGAAGTGAGCACTTCTGCTTAATTCTGGATAGTTTTGGAGAATGTAGTGCCTAAACGATTCATGGATTATGCTTGCTAGTACTACAGTACCTAGTGGGACTAGAAAGAGCATCCTTTTGTGCAGGAGGCACATCATAGGCAAAAATATTCTTAAAGCATCACTCTACTAATTGACAATTTCCAGTTGAATGTTTATCTAAAATGTTAAATGTATTTCTAGTGCTGTAAACGTTTTGATCAGCTTTGCTAGAGCTACTGATTTGCGTTGAATGCTATCATCCTGTCTATTTCAGAATGAAACTATTGGATGACCCTGGTTTCATTTTTGGTTAATGCAGGTTTCGGAATGAACTGCCAGACCCAAGTGCTCAGCTGAAATGGCTGCCTGTGAATAAGGATAAGGACCGGTATATATACATGAGTGTCCACTCTCCTTTGTCTCAGACTCTCTGTTTTGATGCTACTTATATTAGTGATTTATACATGTTTTGGTGCAGTACAAGCCAATTCAATGTTGTTTGTCCATTAAAATCATCTCTTTATTTGTAGGTCATTTTTTACTTAGATAATGGAGATTAATCACTTGTTTGATTATATAGCATATCTAAGCTAGTAATTTTTTCTGTTGCCAATCCTACGACATCCTTTTTCTGTTTGAGAGTACATTCCTGAATTTTTGGTCATGGGGCCATATTCGATGCATAGATTCAGGAGACCGAATGTATAAACTGTATGGAATGGATACAAAAAGTGCATTATTCCCTGTTGCTTTATTAGCCTAATCCAATTTTGCGAGGTGTGATGGCTACATTAGCCCATCCAATTCTATGCAAATAATTTGTTTTTGTTAGACATATTTCTGGATTAATATTGGTAATTTGTTAGAATTAACTCGTCATCGTCCAAAGCAAAGCTGTTAATTCCATTCTGGAGGCTATTCTGGTTTGACTCTGGTATGGAATGTTCTGGTACCGGTCCATTCCACTGTACTATTCTGGGGTATAATACTGTAATATATAAATATATGATTAATGTAAATATGTAGTTGCTGTATAACATGTTTGCATCTTGGATGGTGAGGCTTGTATCTGCTATTAAGCTTGAGCAGTAAATATCTGTCTACATAGTGGGCTTTTGTGGGGGCCTCGCTCGGAGGTCCACCGAATGATTCCTGCACTAGTCTTTCGATCGGTAGGCTAGTGTACACCATTACATAGCCAGATCAAACAAGCATATAACGTTTAGAGTGAAATGGATAAATTGCAAAATTAACGCCTTATGGCGAATAGTTTTACAACACGGCCGTCCAGGCCAAATAGCAGTACAGTCCACATGGGAGATCAAAGTACAAAAGTGGAAGTTTTCATTGCAATAAAAGGAGTATCCAGCGGCTATGCATCCATGCAAGTGGCTGGAGAGAACGCCCTAAGCATCTTCTTGGCCTTCATATCCAGGGTCCTCATCCTCATAACAAGCATAGGGATCTTTTAGGTGTTCTCCATCTAAAGAGTGAGTGAGTGCGAGGGTAAGTGCGCAATCAAATCGCACTTGCGAGTTAACACCCTCTTAATGCATTTAATGATGAAGGCTCCAAGGGAAGGCTAGGGTTTGTTTATTTGCATAAATCCATGTGGAAATAATTCTAGTATATACCTTGACTTAGCCAATTTTCATCGGGAAAAGAGAGTGTTATTGAAGTGTTGTGATTTCTTAGAATTACCAATCCTGTTTAATCCCGGTATCAACTCATGGTACGACTAGACCAAACTCAAACTCAGCTGGAACCACGATTTCGGTTCTTCCTCCTTACAACCGCCATCATATTCTGGGATTCGGCAATCCCGTTGTGGATAATCGTTCCTGGATTGCCGGTCCAGCGAACGCATGATCTAGATCACCCTCAGGTAACGGCGCCCTTCCGCCTGTTCCTCGGGTTGGAATATCGTCCAAAGCCTTCATAGAGCGCTACGTTGGAACTCCACACCTACACCACCGTGCGATGGCCATGCGTTGTGTTGGATGCATCCAACACTCAATCATATCCAAGGGATCCTTTCGATCCCACTTCTCATGGTCCGAGAGCCGGAGTGCCACACTCCTCTCTGTGCCTCAATCTCAATAGGTCCACGACCTTCCAGTCTAGAGCCACTCTAGACAACAAGCACAAACTCCAGGTCTCAACCCGTATCTCAGCCCACAGACTCTCATCTCGAAATCAACTGACATGACACAGCCTATAACCATACCAAACCATACCATATTCAATTCATACTATAAAGTAGTAGTTGTAGTGGCGAGCTAGTGTTCAGCACTATGGGGTTGTTATACCCCGAAAACAAGAATTTATAGACCTAAGCATGTCTAAGCAAGTTTTACTCAAGGACTAAGAGTTCAAATGTTTTATTTGTTTTAATTGGGTTACAAGGGATATGACTATCAAGGCAGTCATGGCATGATATTTAAGACAATCATAGCATGGTAATTTAAAGTGTCAAGGGTCATGGCATGTTATAACATGATTAACAAGCTAGGTGTTAAATCATATTGCATACAATTTCTTAATTGAATCAAAATAACTTTAATAAAATCTGGTTAAGACATGAACTAAGGATGTTAACTCGCCTTGTCCTGAGGCTTGGAAGTTTTCTTCAGTGTCCTCGAACCTTCCTTTGTGATCTTCGACGTCTACTTGGAAATATAAAGACAATGCATAAATAAATACAAAAAGGAATGATGCATGTATGCACACAGGGAAATACTAATACCGAGGTGAGGATCCTACAGGTCATTGTGTAGATATGAATGATCATGCCTTAGATACCCTTAGGTATTATTACCCATTTTGGAAAATAATTTTTGGAAATTATTTACAGTATTAAAATATTAAATTCCTAAGCATTTGTTTGATTATCTTTTATTTGCTAAATTTTTACCAAAGGCTAAATGGATCAAATATTTTTATTAAATTGTTCTTGAGTTGGAAATGTTTTTGTGAAAATTTGGGAATTTTTGGAGTTCAAACAATATTTTAATTAAAACCCATTGATTAACAACAATTTTAATCCTTAAAGAAAAAGGGTGTAATTAACTACTAAAAAGTTTCTAGTGAACAGGAATGATGTTAAAATTGTTCAAATAATTTTCGTAGGTTTCAAACTATATCTATTATTCTCTGGAATTTTGTCATGATTTATGGAAGTTAAAAACTAATTTATTTGAACATAAAGGTTATTTACATTATTTTCTAAAAAGGTTGAATTAAAGCTATTGGAATAGTACAAAGGGCAAAAATAGGTTACTGTTCAAAGTCATAATTTTATTAGATCCAGCATGCTGTCTGGTATTTATCATGATTTTCCAATATTTTAGGTGATGATTTACTATTTTTAGAAAATCATAAATACCTTTTTTGGAATTATTTAAAATAGGAAAAGGACTGAAATTTCTAAACAGGACTAGGCTGAAATCGACATTGCGGCCAGCCCGCGAGACAGAAACGGCCCGAACGAGCCTGCGAACTGAAGGCATAAACCAGGAGTACGTCTCCACTAATACTGATAGTTAGTGGCTGACAGTGCTTAAGCGCGGAAGATTTAAACGCTAATCACTGTTGTCATGGGTCCCACATGTCAGCGACACATCGCGCGGACGACGTTGGGATGACGTCAACCGGGCGGTGGCCCGCGTGGTTCTCCAGCCGATCTCCGGCGAACCTTTGGCGGAGGATTGACGGAGCTACGGTCCACTATCCTAGTGGTTCATGATCAGGATGGGTTCAGCTAAGTGAGACCTAGGACGTCCTAGCCGGACTTCGCCGGTGGCGAGGCAGATTGGCGGCACCATGGGTGCAGGCGGCGGGAAGCTATGGGAATGAGCTTCACCGGCGAAGGGAGGGGGTGGCGGCCAGTTTGCTTGTACGGGGAGCAACAAGGGACTACTAGGGAGTTACGTGAGGTGACAGTAAGCTCGGGGAAGGACGCAGTCGAGCTGGTACCATGGAGGGTGGCGGCAGCCAAAACAGGGGCGTCCTCAGCCACTTACTGCTAGTTACTGATGCCTTCCTCCCTTTCGTCCAAATCTTCTTCACCTATCAGGACCAACAAACTCACTGCTAGCTGTTAGGCATTTACTTCTCTCTCTCCATCTCCCTGTATCTCGTCTCCACCTCTGATTGGAACCAAGAAGCCAGAGCCCATCACCAAGAACTAACAACTGTTTCCTCATGGAAAGAGAAGGTGGAGGAGGAGGCAGTGGCATATATTGGTGGAGAGCTGTCAGTGCAGCTGTAACCTGTAAACGATGGCTGTGCTGGAATCAGCGGCAACACGGGCATCCAACATGTGTGTCCAATGGCAACAACAGCTGCTGCATGCCACCCTATCTCCCTGAAACATCGCCAGTACCAGAATCATGGGAAGCTTAACACCGCCCACAAAGACCAGAATTGAATGGAATTGGCTGGAATTGTGCCTGAGACGGAATTTGACCTCTTTTGTGCTGGTTTGAGGGGCAGAATGGTACACTCACAGCCATTTGAGCTGGTACCAGAACGGAATTAACAAGATTAGTCTGAAGAGCTTGCTAATATGAAGGTTATTGAGTGCTTTACTGATACAATTCGGCATTGGCGACCGATCATTTCTCCTGATTGGAAGGACAATTGATTTTTACATTATTTCTGGTACTTCTGTTAGAGGAATTCAGTGTTATAGTTTCAAAAAGAAACGAGCCACCTAAGTTGTTTGATATTTGGTTACTGAAACAAAGAATTTTATACAAACATGACCATTATTATCTTATTTTAAGACCATTACGTGTGAGTGCATGGTGTCTTCACTGTTGTTTGTTACTGTCTTGACAGGCCTGAGACCTGTGCCATTGCCATGAGATTTGCACTGGCCTGCTTTCCTCTTGCAGTGTTATTCTTTGTGTTTCTCTCATTTTCGCTTCATGCTGCATATTGCTATTGTATTGGGACAGCAATACTCAGTCATTGTTTTGCTATATTCTGCCATTTTTGCAGATATACCACATACAGGATCACTTCCTTGGAGAAAAACTACATTCCCAAAATGATTGTCCCTGAGGATCTTGGGATACCCCTTGACCTACTTGATATGAGTGTATACAAGTGAGAATGAAGCTGATCATATATTTCACAAGTGTTATCCCTCTATGAGGTTTCTCTCGCAACCCAAACTTACATGCCGAATGTATCTTTAGCCCTCCTGCTGTTCCACCACCAGTGGCGCCAGAAGATGAAGAGTTATTACGTGAAGATGAGGTTCTCACCCCTTTAAAACAGGAAGGTATAAGGAAAAAGGAGAGGCCCACCGACAAAGGTGTTTCTTGGCTGGTTAAAACACAATATATTTCTCCCCTTAGTACTGATGCAGCCAAAACGGTAACACCAACTATTTATTTTGTAAATGTAGTTACAGAAGTCCTCCTGGGTTACTTCATTTATATTAAATAAAGCTGCTTGTCTATTCTAGTCCATTACTGAAAAGCAAGCAAAGGAAAGGCGAGAATCAAGGGAGGGTCGCAACACTTTCCTGGAAAACCTTAATGATAGGTATGATTTCCTTTTACCCAGTACCCAACTCAGATCAATCTTTGATTTGAAAGGTTACCCTGTTTTGCAAACCTGGTGCATCCAGTGACAGTGTTTATGTGCATGTGTATATCAGAGAGAAACAGATCAAAGCCATTGAAGAATCCTTCAGAGCAGCTAAATCACGCCCTGTTCATCAGACTAAACGTGGGATAGAAGCAGAGTGGGTTCTGCCTTTGCTGCCTGATTTTGATAGGTATGACTTCTAAGATGCTACTTTTTTTTTTGCTGTACATTGTTCATTCTTGACATGACATGCAATGGCCACTCACAGTGCATTGAACTATGTTTTGTTGCCTGTAACTTTCCTGTGTAAATGGAGAAAGGAATGTTTAGCTTCCTGCCAGTTATAATCTCAGAATATACTCCAAATTGTTTTTTTGTTGGATAACCTCATTTTCTGTAATAGTAACTTGCATAATTTCTTCTGTTTTGCCATTAATATTAAAGGTATCACTGCAAAAATTTGCCTTTATAGCCATCTAGTCTGATGGGTGAATTTAGTTCTTGATTTTTCCCTTTTTGACCTCTATAGGTACAATGATCAGTTTGTTATGGTGAACTTTGATGGAGATCCTACTGCTGATTCAGAGCAGTATAACAAGTTAGAGAGATCTGAACGTGATGAATGTGAATCCTGGGTGAGTTGCGATTTTATATATTTTTTTTCTGTTGTTAGCTGTGTGATGTGATTGCAGAATATGTTATCATGCTCAGTGTTCTAAAAATCGGAAAAAACCTGCAATTAATCGGTAGTCGATAAGGTAGCATTGGGATTTCACCCACATTGGACCATTAATTGGCAGGGGCGATTAATTGGTCAAAAATCGGTTTTGACCGATTAATTGGCCATTTAGTTGGACGCAACCCCAATAGAACCCAATAAGTTTTGTAGGACCCTGCGTACCCCTGCGGGAAGAGCTGCGCAGGAGGCCAAGGAGCGGCCTAGGGTTTGGGGAGAAGCTGGCGCTGCCGCTGATTTCTGTTGCCACCGTCGATTCTGCTGCCGTCGCTCTAAGCAGACCACTCTTGGTCTCTCGCTGCCTCGTCCTGCTCCACCGAAGGTAAGACGCTGCACACACCTCCCTCCTCTCTGCTGCCCCCACCACCTCCTCCCATCTGCCGCCACCACTGCCTCCGCACCACCTCTTCCCATTTGCTGCCTCACGGCCTTCCTCTGCTCTGCTCTGCCTCCACTGCAACATCTTTTCCCCCTCTACCGCCGCACAGGCCGTTGCCTACCACTGCTCTCTGCCTCTGCTCCTTCACCCCTCTGCCTCTTTCCTCTGCTCTGCCACCGTCGCATCCCTCTGCTCTTCTCTCCGCCGCCCCATCGGCCACCGCCTCCCTCTGCTCTCTGCTCTGCCACCACCCTTCTCCCCTCTGCCGCCTCCCTCTGCAGTCTGCTCTCCCTATTCCCCTCTGCCGCATCCCTCTGCTCTCTCCTCTGGACAGTGGATATTGGAGAATGAGACTGCAGGGCTGTTAGACTATTAGTAAGTTGTTATTGCATATTGTTTACAAGTTACAATTTGTCTGAGTCCGCAAGGTATATCTACTATTTAAGTTCGCCGATTAATTCTGATTAATCCCTAGTCCTCGGCTCACTGACCATCTAGCGATTAGTGATTTCTTGAACCTTGATCATGCTCATGTCAATATTGGTGAATATATGTAGTTCATTGGAGCATTGCAGAAACTGATATTACATGTTGATGCTTGATACCATGCCGATATGAGATTATATCTAGATACATATTTTTCTGGATATGCTGCCGATATGTCACTGATACTCCACCTAGATCTTCCCTTGCAATGCATATAATTGAGGCATTTCCATGTTTTCCTGACAGGCTGTGATGAAAAGTTTTCTTGTCAATGGTTCGGACCCTACAAAACAAGAGAAATTTTTAGCATACATGGTTCCATCACCCCATGAGGTATCCATCTTCTTCCTGTACATTTCTACTTCATACAGGATCAATCAACAAATTATATTCTTGGTTATTACAGCATTCATAGATGTACTTTGTATCAATAGTATATTAATCTTACGGTAACTATTGTGGTTTCCCTTCAGCTTGGCAAGGACTTCGATGATCAAAATGAAGATATTCAGTACTCTTGGCTTAGAGAATATCATTGGGAAGTATGTATTATTTTGCTACTATTTTTGTGTCTGTGTCACATTTTCACTCTATTAGCTAGTGAATAATTGCTCTTCCATTTTACAAACCTTGTTTCATGACTCAGGTCAGGGGGGATGCTAAAGATGATCCCACGACATACCTTGTCACATTTGATGGTGATGGTGCAAAATATTTGGTAACTTGTTATGTGCATATTTTCTTGATTTTGATATACGATAATGATTTGTTGCACATTTGTCTGAATGTATCGTATTTTTATGTCCTTGCAGCCTCTTCCTACTAAGCTAGCATTGCAGAAGAAGAAAGCTAAAGAAGGGAGATCTGGGGATGAAATTGAGCATTTTCCAGTGCCTTCAAGGATTACTGTGAGCACGACAGCTCATGGTGGTGCACTGGAACATGGCGAATCTTCTAGCATGCATGTATGACTGATTCTTCCTTTGTACTCCCTCCGGTCACAAATATTTGATGTTTTTGACTTTGCATGGTCTCCAAGATGCAACTTTGACCACTAATTACCATTGTATTTTATTTTAAAAACCCAATAAAATTGTCATTTATTAAGGTACTTTTTGAGACGAATCTACACATATAATTTCTACGTACACAATCTAATTATTTAAAAAGATATCTATCTAATTATTTAAAAAGATATGTGTGAATCAAGTTTTAAAACTTTGACTGGCACGCATCTCAAACGTCAATTATTTGTGACCGGAGGGAGTAATTGCTGTCATGAAAGCTTGCTTTGCAGTGTATGTTTGTTACTATAGACAACATACTGCTCCTGGCTAACATATTACTTCTTTTGTTCCTTGTTTCTAAATTCTATGTATTTTCTGTAAGTAGTTCATCTTGTCACCAAACCCTATTTGTAACTACTGGGTTTCTTGCTATCAATTCACATTGTTGCTCTTAGGATCTTCACCTTTTTGCGATCACTATGTTACAGCATTAATAGCCATCTTTATGCATTACTGTTAGCTTCTGACTAAAGGTTTTCTTTCTTGTAGGAAAATTTAAAGCGACAAAGATCTTCAGTTGATGATGATCTTGATGAGGATCCGAAGCATTCTCGTGTAGAAGATATGGACCAGTATAGTGGAGAAGAATATTCTGATTGATCATAGATATAGGTCATAATTATCTTGCACCAACAGATTTGACCAGCACGCATGAAATTTTTAAGAACTCATTTATATGGTGTGGTGCCTTCATAAGTAGCTTAGGGTGCAGGATGGACGGAAGAACATGCCTGAGTCCATTCAGGCAAGAACAGATTTTGAATCGCAGAGTGTACGAAGCAATGCAGAGTGTAACTGGACCTAACAATTTTGGTCTCAGTAGTGATGGTAACTGGACCATCACTGTAAAGAAGTCTTGGAGTGATTCTCAACTGTTTGTTTTGATGATATAGACCACCATTTTGCATCTTTTTTCCCTTTCCCCCTATTTGATTGTGTAAGTACGACAATTTATTTATGTTAGGATAATGGACAGCTTGTATTATGCTAGCTGTTTCTCCGGTGGACATGATGCCTCATATTGAAAGTCTTGTATTTATGCACTAGGAATGCTAAGGTGTGCCTAGTGAAAACTGCGAGCTGCATTGTGAGAGGAGTAAATTATAGTTTCAGATTTTTCGTGAATGGGTAATTGTGATGTTAATTGTCAAACTTGTTTTAGGCACCCTTTTTCTTTTCTAAAGCAAAAAAGGATTGAAAATAACTATAATTTCCTTGTATAACATAAGAGGAATTATATTCTTTTCCAATATGGAGTGGTTTTTAGTGAGATTCCTTGTTTACCTAAAATAATGGAGACTATTGAGGTGGATGCAAGTGCAAACTTAAAATGGCAGGTATGTCTAGGTAATTTATAAATTATAAACCACATTTACTTTTTTAGGAAAGCTTGAAACCACAGTTGTGTGCAGTCAATTTACATTACAACAAAATGATAATGTTTATGCTATTGTGCTATTAGCTGTTGGTAATGTGTTGATTACAGTGAAGCAGTGCCTCGTCAGGTGATCTGCAGGAGTTCCAACTATTCCTAGAATGTTTCAAGTTGGCATTCGAGATTATTTGGTCATCATCTTATGTTGCCAATGGGCCCTGTTTTTGACAGGCACACTGGGTGGCAATCAGGTATTATTTTTCATCATAGTATTGTCAAACAGCTGTTGTAATTTTGTATGTCTCATATTTTTTTTATCGTGCTGTTAAATCAGACAGAATCTGATGGATTTTAAGCTAATGGGCTTCTCTGAAAAAATAGTGTGGTATCATGCATATTCTGGCATCCTACTCTCCCATGGCTTCTTTTAACCAGCATTTCTGACACATCTCATGTCTGCACTCTGCTATGTTATTTTGACAATGCGGATATCACGATTTGTTCTGAAACTATTGCCAGAAAATAATTGTAGATGTAGGGTGTAGGTCATATATTTGTCTTACATAATTAATAATTCAAGAATTCCATATGCTGTGTCATATTTTTTAACTAATGGGTTCATGCAAGCTTTGTGTTATACAATCTGTTGGAAGATAGTTTACATCTTGTTATTTCATTGTATGCTAGTTTATATTTTAGTCTCAGATGGTTTATAAAATTGTAGATTCATTAATACTGCTTGCTTGATCCCAAACCTTAGGCTCACAGAGTTTTTAGAATCATCTTAGAATCACCAGCTTAATAAATGGTTGAAACATGCTGTGCAGTTTGTGCTGATATGCGTGTCTGTATAGATACTTATTTTTAGTGCTTACATGCTAAAGTAGGTAGGTTCTTAACTATGTATAATTGAAAATACCATTTAGATATCTTGATCTCTATTAGAGGTGATAATGTCTTCCTCAAAGTGTAGAAGTATAACAGTATATAATAATTTTCTACAAATGTTGCAACATTTTATTTGACCGTATTTTTTTTTTTTATGTCATCTGCTCTTTTTGTTGTGTTGGACAGAGTCTAAATGGACCATGTTATGGTAATAACACCCATGATGGAGTTTTGGGAACACCGCAGGCTGCAACATGGGCGAGCTGTGTTGTCCTGAGTTTTGGGAGCATAGGAGTATAGGACCATCAACCAAATGATCATTCTTGTTAGTTCTGCCAGGAAAAGAGTCGACAATGGAAAGCTTTGCTGTTAGCGTTCCCCGTTTATTTCAGATGTAATGATTATCGGTTCTCATTGGGGGTTAAAGCGTGATGTAATGTCTTCCTAATTCTACCATTGCAGGGCATTCTATGCGGGCTTGTTATTGATGCTGTTAAAAAGGTTTCACACATGTACCCAAAATATGTCGTGCTACCTTGGATGTGGGCAGTGACTGTGGATCATGTTGTGGTCAGGATACATGTTGAATCGTTACTGTTCTGTTTTGTTCCTCAAGTGTGCGCTAAAGAAATAATAATCCATTTCCAATTATTAATTTTTTTAGAAAATTTTCGATGATACAACAATGGAAACATTATGTCAAGCGATTTTCTGTTCTAGACTGTGATGGCAAATTCTTGAATTGAGGAACTCTATAGTGGCACGTATCTAAATATCCCAATTAAAACATAATAGCAGCCACTGAGGTGAACTGAACTGTTCTCGACTGAAGTGCATCTGGAGAGACTAGTACCATGATCCATAGCTAGTGACAAGTGACAAGCTCCCAGGTCCCTTACGCATACAACCAAAGGGGGTAGGTACAACCTAAGAAGATACGGATAAGCTCCCACTTTTGACTACAAATTATTGATCTAGTTTTCGTGTTTCATAAATGTCCAAATTTTCGACGGCTAATGCGTCGCCGACAGGCCAAGAGAGGAGATGCTGAGGGGTGGTCGCTGGTACGTCTTGTTGCTGGCTCATGCCCTCGCCCTGAGAGCTGATAGATGTGCCATTTCCAAATTTTCTTGATCTTTTACGTTGGGAGCTGCTCAGTGAATTGGTTCAGGGTTGAACTTGAGTGCCTCCCTCCATATCAGTTCCTTGATATCTTCTTCAGTGAAGGATGGCTGCTCGAAATCGAAGCTGAAAGGCGCTGGGCAGACGGGTTCGTCATTGATCTCGTGGAGGGATGCCAAGTATGGATGGCACAGAGCCTCATCAACTGCATTGCATTGCCACGAAAGAGGAAGGTTAGTAGTATGTTTCTAAGAATGTTGCTCATGATATTTCAAAGAATCTGACAATGGTATTTACATTAGTGCTTTAATTGTAGTAACAACAAACAAGTGCCATTTCAACTTGGTTCTAATAATTTTTGCATGTGCATCTTAAACAAGAAGCATTTCAGATGATTTTTCACATTATTAAAATTTGTAATTTCGCAATCTAGCGAGATCATGCAAGGCTGCAAGATTACCAGTAATCCTTTTGCTGGGATCAAACACAAGCATCCTCTCAAGCAAATCCATGGCACCACTAGACATAGTGGGAAACCGAGAACGGAATTGTTGCTTGGGGTATTGAGGAAGCGACCTCACATATCTGCGGGCGTTATCGCTTCGAAGAAAACCAAGGCTCGAGTCATCAGGTGAGCCTACCAGCTTTTGGATCAACAATGAAGCAGAGTTACAAAACAGAATTGACTAGATTTGAGACATTACCATTCAGTAGAAAAGAAGCACAAGTTAGATAGAGGCGCGAAGAATATAATTACATTCATCGTCCCAAAATATGAAATGTGCTTGTGCTAATTGATTTAATAAGCAAATTTATGACGCCTCAAGTCACTAATGTCCACAAAAGCTGCCATTCTTGTTGTTTGCCCATATGATATATTTGGTGAAATAACAAACTGATATTACAAAAGTCATCGTTCCAAACTTGATTTAAATCACATATAAGATTCCTTTTCGTGTTTTTTTTTGTTAAAAACTTTGCAAGACTGTCTTTCCAACTCACCTGTTTGGTAATGGAATCTGTAAGGCATCAATGGTAAACTGAAATAATCGTGGTCTCAGACTTTTCCCTAAAATGAAAAGCAGAAGAATGGCCCAGAAATAAAAACCAAATCTTGAGTTATCAAGTAGTGACAATACCTGAGCTATTAGTCTGAGCTGATGAACATAATCCTTCCCAGGAAACAAAGGCTCTCTTGTAGCAATCTCACCAAGGATGCAGCCTACTGACCAGATATCAATAGCTGCAGTGTACTCCGAGCAGTTTAGTAGGAGTTCAGGCGCCCTGTACCATCTAGTAACAACATACTCCATCATGAAGTCAGTTTCAGTCGTTGTCCTTGCAAGTCCAAAGTCCCCAATCTTCAGATCACATTTGGCATTCAGCAGCAGATTGCTCGGCCTGAGGTCTCTGTGCAAGACATTCGCCGAGTGCACGTACTTCAATCCTCGAAGCAGCTGGTAGAGAAAATACTGCACAAGGAAAATGTTGAGAGAAAAAACTAACAATTGCGTAGCATCTGAATTGATTGATACTGATGAACGAAGAAAAGACTAATGTAATATAAAAACCGACAAGAACATACTAAAATGTTGAAAGATGAACCACAGTCTAGACAATTTTGCAAGATAAAACACCACACCTGACAATGATCATCTGTTAGTGGCTGGTTTGATCGTAGAAGGTGATGGAGATCAGTGTCCATCAACTCGTAAACAATGTAGACATCATTGAAGTTCTCCCTCCTTGGTGGGCGTATGATGTCCTTTATTGAAATAACCTGCTTGGGGGTAGATATTGTGACAATCCATCAGAAGTATCAAATCATTATCTAATCTAATATCATGTGTTATATCACCAAAATTTTAAAGAACACGTTTTCCGTATCATAAGTGAAATTAGTGTCACATAAATTGATGATGCAAGTATTCTGACACCATGAGTCGACAGCATCTGGAAACATAAATCTCTTTTGCAAGAACAAGATATATAGGCAATTCTAGCTTGGATGAAAGAAATGAATGGCCTTGCTTTGAGAGAAAATCACCAGAATTTTTGGCAGATCCCCTCAGGACAGCTTACCTTTGCAATGAACTACAGAGTTAACCATGGTCAATAGCATGACATAGCAATTCATATTGAGAACTGTGTCCAACAAGAAGGGAGCATGCGAACCACAGAGAATGCACAAGGTCAGCCATATGAAGAGCAGAGATTACTACTCACATTCTCATGATCCATGTGCCGGAGAAGCTTTATTTCTCGTAAAGTGCGTTTGGCATCAATCTGGTTGTCGAACGCGTTACCGATCTTCTTGATTGCAACCTCTTCGCGGGTCTGGGCATTGACAGCAGCACTGGATGCAGCAAGGAAAAGAAATCATCAGCACCAACTAAAGATCATCTCTACAAAATACAAATATCAAATGCAACATTTGGCAGGCATATACTCCTTAATAGTGGATCATACGCCTACAACTATAGTACTTCCAACTTCCAAGGCCAACAAGATTAACGAGTACGTAGTTCATGAGCACAGGAGGTGTGGCAACATTTGGCAGCAAACCAAGCATACTTTTTTAGGCCAAATAACTAATTCAGCGGTAATTAGGAAGTAGTAAACATGCTAAGCTCTGAATCTACCAGAAGCATGAGTGTTTCTACAGGTGAATAATAATACTGTAAGATCACAGCCAATCAAGCAAAGTAGTTGATTCGTTGGTGATCAAGAAGCTGAAGCTGACCAGATGATGCCAATGGCGCCGCGGCCGACGGGGCGGATGGGCGGCACGTACTTGGCGGATACCTCGAAGAGGTTGCCGTAGACGTTGTACTGCACGTAGCGGCCGCCGTGCGTGGGCGTCCCCTTGATCTGCGCCTCCCCGAGGCCGACGCCGCCGTGGCCTCCTCCGCCTCCTCCCTCCATGCGCATCGATGATCGATCGCAAGAACCACCACCAAGCTAGCCACACGAAGCAAGAAGAGAGAGAAGGGAGGCAAGAAGCCAAGAAGAGAGAGAGGGAGAGGGAAGTTGGGTGGCGGAGCACGGAGGAGATAAGGCCGGCAGGGGGGAGAGCGTTGGGGGGAGGTTAAAGGCGGGAGCTTTTTGGAGGAAAATGCCCGTGATCGCCCGAGACGAAGTTGGTTTCTGTTGCTGTTGCCGCGGCGCGCGCAGGGATCAGACCATTCCGGCCTCCTTTTTTCTCTCTCCTACTCTTCTTCCAGGCGCCATGGGAGAGCAACCAGGGTGTGGTCGCTGTCCATGGTTTCTTTTGCCAAGCTTTTCTCTTTCCGGTGTGAGCTCACGCACATAGAGCTCGTCGTATGGGCCGAACCGTGCAAACCGAATCGGACGGTTCGGTACTATTTGTCGGGCCAGTCTTGTCTGATTCGGTGACAAAACGAATTGGACCATCCGGTTTGGTTTGGCGAACCGTGCTTGGGTCTGATCCTCGGCCTATCAGGCTAACATAGTTTGGTTTGCATAGTAGCGGCCGATTAGTTACTATATTTGGCCCAGAATACTATAGCAATTCGAAATTTGAACGCTTTCGTGCCCGTACCCTCGGCCATGCATCAACAGCTCCGCGCCACCGCTGCGTTCGCCACGCCCGCGACCAAGACGCACCCCACGCTATGCGCCCAGGTGCCGCGCCCGCCTCCGCGATGGTGCATCGGCGCTGGCTAGTCAGCGCCACACCGCAGGCGCCGAGTGGCCGCCTGTGCCACGTGAGCAAAGCGGGTCGACCCGGCTTGCTCGATTCATTCAGTTCATTTGAAAATATAAAACTTTTTAACCATTTGGATGAATATAGCCTTTTTTGATCGTTTGAAGTTTTAAAAATTTATTATAAAAAAAGAACGAAAATCCAAAAAATCTCAGTTTTTCTTTCTATAAATAGACATGCATCCCCTCCCCATCCAGCTACACTTCCAACCCCATTTTCTTCAATGGACCGCGAGCTAAAAATTTAGTTGTTCTTTGCGAATTTGGGAAAAGTTTGAAATATTTTGCAAAAAATATTTCCAATTTCCAGATTCAGTAGCGTGAGGTTTGTATGATTATATCACAGCAATATTTTTTTATACTTTTTTCACTCTCTAATTTAGTTATTCAATTGTTTTGCAGTTGTAGCTATTCGAAATAGCCGATGAAAATTCTCCGTACAATGAATTTCATCTTAACTAGTTCGATTTAAGACCGGAAGACTATGAACCAATTGATCTTAGTGTGTTGTATCCGGATGACGAAACATGAACACAAGGAAACGGAGAAGTACCCTACGGATCTTCCGGTTCAACATGTTCCTGGGGCTCCAATACCGTTGGATCGAAGTGGGCCCGAGTGAATCGGTCAAGGGTGTGGGAGGACTTCGATAAGTTGAAGCAACTTGTCAACGGGTGGCAAGTGAGGTATGTAGCTAGATGTAAAATTTATCGATAGGAGTTATCGGTAATAATAGGCTTGGGCACGGGACACTTGAAGAGGGCCACCGCGGCGTGTAAGAAGAGAAAAGACGTTCAAATAAGGCAACAACGATTGAACTACAACCTTGACGGTACAGTAAATAATTGGGATTACAATCTCGAAGTAGCTAGAGAGGCTTTATGTTGTCCAATTGCTTTCGAAGATTTACCGTTAAGATTTGGTGAATCTCTTGCTTTTTAAAAATATATTAAAACCGCTCGAAGTCCTAGATTTACTATTGTTTCCTTGTCAGACAACAACTAGATATTTCAAAAAATTTTATAACACTAATAAGTCGAAATTAAAAGAACAGTTTAAAACGTGCATATTTTCTATTTCGCTAACCTTGGACATCTGGGCTAGTAGGGTTAGGAAAGATTATTTAAGTGCTGTTGCTCATTATGTTAACCAAAATTGAGAAATAAAGAAAAAAATTGCCCTAAGACTTACAGATGTTAATCACATAGGTGAGAATATAGCTGATATCATTATGAATGTTGTTGAGAAATTTGAAATAATAGATAAGATTTTTTTCTATTACCTTAGATAATGCATCAGCTAATACTAGTGCTATGAACATTTTGATACCTCTGCTAACTATATATGTTGATTCTTTCTTAATGCATCAACTTGTGCATGCCATATTATTAATCTAATTGTTAAAAGTGGCTTAAAAAGATTGCAATATTAACTTTAAACTATTCGGGATGCCATCTCATTTTTAAATAGCTCCAATGTAAGAAATTGTTGCATGAAAGAACTATTATTGTGCCTCACAGATAAAATTTAGAAAATTTGGTTTAGACATGCCTGTTAGGTGGAATTCCACTTACCTTATACTTAGCATGTATTACCATATAGACACGTTTTTGAAGTTTTTATTAACACACGATATCAAACTCGTGATGGCATGTCACTTCTGACTCTAAAGGTTTGGCAAGTACTTACCCATTTATATTCATTTTTAGAGTTCTTTCATGAAGCCACCCTCACTGCTTCTGCTCTGTATGAACCTACATCTTGTTCTATTATTCAATTTATTTATCATATCGCTAATCATTCGAAGAGATTTAAAAATGATGTTATTTTATTTGATGTAGTTAGCCATATGAAAGCCAAACATCTAAAATATTAGAGAGAACTTCTATTTTTATATTGTTTTATTTTTTGTTAGACCTTAGGGTGTGACATCCTAATAAAATTATTATGTCACTTGTTATTAAAAATAATAATAATAAATAAAATATAAAAATAAGAAATAATAATATAAAAAGGCTCTATTTAAACTTTAGTAATCTTCCTGGGCCCAATTTTAGCCCAATCCCCTCTCCTAACCAATCTGTAGCCTATTAGGACTCCTAAACCTATCTCTACTCTAATTCTTATTTAAACAGGATTCTATCCATATTAGACCTCCTTAACCATAACCTACCCCCTATAAATACCCTCTAGACCCCCTCCCTCAGGTCCCAAGGTTGGAGCCTCGAAATTGGAGCTCTAGCCACCAAAACCCTAGCCCCCGAAGTTAATCCGAGGTATCCCTCTTATTCCCGTGCTCAAACCCTAGATCTAATGCCAACACGTTATAGATCTCGTCGAGATGATCAATTTGGATATATGGAAGTCCTATTTTGACGAAAAATTGGAGGAGTTATGGAGCACCGAAAGATTGCCGGATTTAGGCTGTCGCCGCAGGCGCCGTCGAGCCGCTGCCGCCGCCTTGCTTTCCGTGCCTCCCACCAACCCACGCTGCCACCAGCCGCTCCAGCGTCTTGGCGCCACGCGCCGCCTGATCTGACTCCCCACCAATCCTCTACGCCACGCACTCACTCAGTGTGCCATTGTTGCCTTTGTCTCGTCTCCGCCAGCCGCGCGCGCCAATCCCACGCCACGCGTCGCCCACCTCTGCATCGTCTCGCCCGCCGACCGCTACTAGTCGCCCGCGCCCCTGCCAATCCGGAACTGCCACCGGTCCCGGCCCAGGATTGAAACCCGATTTTCCTAGGTTAACCTGGTTTATTTATTTTTTGGCTTTTCTATTTATCCCGAAAGTTCCAGGATTTGTTTAGGGAGCATTCGAACTCTGATTTAGATGATTCCTGAGCCCAAAAATCACAAATAATCTCAAGAATTTTATATATTTTTATCACACTATTTTCTCTGTATTGATTATTTATTTCTGTTATTGTTGTTTCTCGCGTAGATCTCGGGTGTACTTGCGGTACGGGAAACGTTCCGAGCCTTTCGAAGGAGGACAACAAGACCAAGACTTCTTCGAAGGCAAGCTAAATTCATATTGAATTCCTAGTTTGTTAAAATTTTATTCTTTCATCTTTATTTAATTTGCATGCATGAATTATCTTCGTATGTGCAATCTTGTCCCGTTTTCATGTTAGTCTTCTACTAATGTGAATTAGCCTACCATTGATAGCCCGTTGGTTATATTTTCCTAACCTATCCTTTCTGTAGATGCTTAGCCTTACTTCTGGGTTGGTAGTTGTTAGGTTTTACTCATTTATAAATTTGTATCTTGAAGTTACGGTTTCGTGGTATTGTTTTGGTAAACCTAATCAATTAAAATCAACGTGGTGTGTGTTGATTTGAGGAGACCCAGAAGAGGAGGATCTGAGGCTTGTGGTTGTGTCGTGTAGGTCTCCTCTGTCATATAAGGACCATATACTTGTGGCTACCATACCGAACCTAAACAATATAGCCACTTGTGCGTTTTAGCCCTAACTTATTAGCTGTGGAAACTTAGTTTCCGGTGTACTCATAGGCGGTCGGATGTGACTAGCTATCACCGGTTCCGAATGGCTTAAATGGGGGCCAACCTCATGTGGTGCGCTATCAGGTCCGACTGAAGGAGATGCGCATGACTGTCGGCCTGGTCGCAGCGTAACATATGGGGCGTGAAACCAAAAGAAAGAGTACACTAAGGGACATGTGAAAGCAGTAAACGGTTTTGTACTGTGTCTCTCTTTGAGATGAGACAGGGCTTGTGGGAACGTGTACACACTCTACTATTACCGGTTCCGGTGTACTCGTAGGCGGTCGGATGTGACTAGCTATCACCGGTTCCGAATGGCTTAAATGGGGGCCAACCTCATGTGGTACGCTATCAGGTCCGGCTGAAGGAGATGCGCATGACTGTCGGCCTAGTCGCAGCGTAACGTATGGGGCGTGAAACCAAAAGAAAGGGTACACTAAAGGGCAGGTGAAAGCAGTAAACGGTTTTGTACTGTGTCTCTCTTTGAGATGAGATAGGGCTTGTGGGGAACATGTACACACTATGCAGAGGTAAAACTGTCATGATAGCCGTGCCTACGGTTATGAGCGGGGAAAAGGAGTTTGATACAAGGTAGTCCCATATGTTTCAACTAATTAACTGGATGGTATAGTGTGGGCAGGGAGTGCCTCTTTTGAGCCGGTTAGCTGCTTTCATGGCTACGCTCATCATGTGTTGAGCCGGATAACTGCCCTTTGGCTATGCTCATGTGTTAGAAGGTGACCTACCGTGTTCAATGAATTAAAAGTAAATAAATAGATAGGTGTTATTTTGGCAAAATAACCAAATCCGTCCTTTGTCATTGCATTCATTAGTAAGGATTGCTTGCTGGGTAGCCGTGTACTCATTATATGGATCACGAATTATTTGTTCAGGAGAAGATCTCGACGTTGGTGCCAGTTGTGACCAGGAGGGTCCAACTCAAGGTGATTTGGGGAATTAGCTATGCGTTCCGGGTCAACCTCGGAGTATCGTCGCATTGAAGTCTTCCACTATGTTCTTTATGCCTTTGGTTTATGTCCTGTTATTTAGTACAAGACTGTGTAAACGTCTATGTCAACCGGATGTTATTTATATTATGTGAACTGTAATTTTTCTAGTTAATTCAATGCCTGCGGTGATATTCCAAACTGTCCTTCGGTGCAATACTAGCTACGATCTTCTGGGATTAGTATTAGGTCACTCGAGCCGGTAGAAATACCGAGGAGCATGACATAGGGCCAAACTTTCAAGACTAACTAGTGTTCTAACACAACTTGGTGTTGCTACTGGCATAGATTACTCTAATTATTTTCATGTCGTTAGCAGTAGGCTAAAAGATTTGTATAAAAAATACAAAAAAAAGTATGTAGGAGTTCGTCCACAATGACCGCAACTAATTCAATAGCCAAGCATGAAGATGTCCTTTTGAAAATCTGTCATGGCAAAGAACAGTTCAATTTCTTCGAGCACAACAGCTCCGCACATGCAACATCACACAGATCTGTTGATGAGCTTGTCTCATACCTAGTGAAGGACACCGTCGACTTCCAGGAAGACAGGAATAGGAGTTTAATAGGAAGACAGGAATAGGAGTTTAATATTCTCACATGGTAGCAGTAGCATAGTGGAACATATGCAGTGCTATCCATCCTTGCACATGATGCGTTAATCGTTCTAGTCTCCACGGTTTCCTCAGAGTCTACTTTCAATCTCACGGGGAGAATACTTGAGGATAGACGAACTTCCCTCCATAGCGACATGGTTGAAATACTATTGAGCATGAAGGACTTGGCGCTAGTAGAAAGATGACTCTAGAGCCTCACCGCCGAGAGGCACAATCAAGAATTGGCGGCTGCATTCGGAAGCCTAGAGCTTGATAAAAAGGCCCTTCAAACATTTGTATTGTAGAACTTTAAGTTGTACTCTTTTTTCTTTGGCAAGGTTTTCTCAACTTTGAATTTTTACTTGGCATAGTTTTAACGAGGCAGCCATGTACTACATTCGTACTAATAAGGCTCTTCAGTGCATTCCAAATATCTTTTCCTATTTGTTGAAATTTTTAATTATTTTCATGATTTTTCGTTGCCATTTTTAAATTCCCCTAATTTTTCTAAAATTTTAAAATATTTTCCTCGAACTGAGCCAATTAGCACCAAAGGGGCCAACCGGGCCGGCTCGGTTCATTCTGTTCTGTATTCGAACCGAATTTGGGCTCAGACCACTTTCATAGCGGTTGGCCCGATCAGATAGTAATCGAGCCAAAATGAACCGGCCAAAACAAATGGGCGAGCAAGGCCGGTCAGGTTATTACGTCGACGTAGAGATGGTGAAAGTGCATCTAGGCACTTAACCAATTTTGGCGATTAATGACAATGTGTGCATGGACTAATGCGTTTATTTGATAAATCTTTCAACTCTAAGCTCAAATTAAAACGAGGATAAAGATTGGTGATGTCCCGAAGATCTAAATGGAGAAATGATCAAGACTATTTAAATTGTAAGATTTTATAATTTCTTGAGTCCTAAGGACGACCGTACTATTAAGGGGGAGCGACAAAATGAGGTTTTTTTTGGAAGAAAAAGTGCTCAAAGGATGAAATCTAGCGCGTAGGTCAACACACATCAGCACAGTATCTCATTTCAATTTGATTCACCTATTTAGGTATCGAACTGTCCGATACCCCCTCGGACATTGTCCGGATTTCTGAGTTTTGAGTTTCTCTGTTTGGCAGCACACTCTTCTATCAGACTGTCCGATAGTTGCCTATCGGACAGTTGCCTATCGGACTGTCCGATACCCCTCTGACAGTTACCCTCGGACTGTCCGATTTTTACAAACTTGGGGCCCTTTGGTTCACAGTGCTTAATTCTATCGGACTGTTCGATAGTTGTCTATCAGATTGTCCGATACTCCTCGTACAATTACCCTTGGCTGTCCGATTTTCACAGATTTGGGTCTCTCTGGTTCACGCTGATTATTCCTATCAGATTTTCCGAAACCTTGCCTATCGGACTGTCCGATATTACATAGAATTGACCCTAACGGTTAGATTTTGAGGGCTTCGTATTTATACCCCTCCGCTCCTTTGGGCAGAGGGTTGGCCACATTTTCACCTGCACATTCAAAGCTCAAGCTCTCTCTCTCAAGCACAAGCTCATCTCCAAATTCTCCCCTTCCAATACCTTAATCAAATCAAGTGGGAGGGTTGAGAGGAAGAAAATTCAAGTGCACCGGCGTTCTAGAGTTCATCCTCGAGCACTTGGCCATCTTCATCCACATTTTGCCACTCTATTCTCTTGGAGTTTGAGTGCTCCTAGATGGTCTAGGAGTTGCCCTTGAGCCACCGAGGATTGTGGTGGCCAAGGGAAGGATTGTGAAGGCCGGACTCTGCTTCCGCAAGGAAAGGAGTCAACTAGTGGATTCCAAGGGAGCTTGGTGCGGACCTTGGAGAGGATTAAGGTCAAGAGTGACCTAGACTCAAGTGTGACTGAGCCTACCTCAATGGAGACATAGGATTCCCTCAAGAATCCAAACTTCGGGAAAAATTTGTTCGTCTCCCTTCCTCTCTTGCATCCTTGCAAACCCTAGTTGATTTTTTTTTGTGTTTGATCTACTTGTGCTTTAGGGTTTGCTGTAGATCGTGTACTTCATAGTGTCCCTCATGTGTTTTCATTAAGATTTATTGCAGGGGTACTAACTGAATTGCTCCAGTTGGTCCTAGATTCACTTTTGTGTGCGCAGGTAAAATTCACCTTCGGATTGGCCGACATCCAACCATCGGACTATCCGATACCCTTCGGATTGTCTGACCATCTACCATCGGACTGTCCGGTATTGGTAAAAAGACTTCCGCAGTTTTAACTCTGAATTTTTTAATTTCGCCTATTCACCTCCCTCTAGGCGACATATCGATCCTTTTAATTGGTATCAGAGCCTAATCTCCTTCTAGGCTTAACTGCTTGGAGAATCAATATGTCGACTGAGGAAAGAAGTGGCGCCACTAGGGTCCAAATTCCTTTTGATTATCCCATTCCTTCATCTTCATCTCATGTCTCCATTCTGACGGGGCGTGCTCCTCAATTCGATGGCACATACTACCCTTAGTAGAGATATAAGATGAAGATGTATCTAATATCTCTTCATCCATCTATTTGGAAGATTGTAGAAACAGGTTTTGCTCCAAAAGATCCGGAGAAGCTTACCGCCGCCGAAGAGCAAGACTCTTACCATAATTACCAAGCCGTCAATGCCTTGCTCGGAGTGCTTAGCACAAGTGAGTTCAATCGAGTTGACGGGCTTGAAGATGCTAAGAAGATATGGGACACACTCAAGATAGCTCATGAGGGAACTTCAAGTGTCAAGGAAACCAAGATTGAGCTCATTTATGGAAAATTAGGAAGGTTCATCCTGAAAGATGGTGAGAACTATAAAGACATGTTTGACCGGCTCAGGGTGCTAGTAAATGAAGCCAAAGAACTTGGATGCAAAGACCTCACGAATCACGCCGTGGTCAAAATATTGCTAAGAGCCATAACTCCCACCAATCATCACTTGGTACAATTGATATGGGAAAGAGACAACTATCACTCACTTACCCCGCATGATGTGCTTGGAAGAATCTTGAGTGATGAGATGATGGTGAAGGAGGCCAAGGACATTGAAAAACTTGCCCGGTCTAGCAAGAAGAAGAATATTGTCTTGAAGGCCGGCAAAGAGATCAAGGAACGAGAAGATAGCTCAAATGATGATGGGCACGAAGGACCCATGAGCCTGGAAGAAATGGCGTTCTTTGTGAGGAAATTCAACAAGTTCCTAAAGAAGAGCGGCTACAAGGGAGATAGAGGCAATAAGGGATCAAGATCAAAAGGAAGACACTCCAAAATATTGTGCTACGAGTGTGGGGAAGTCGACCACTTCATTGCCGAGTGCCCACAAAAAAGACAAGGAAGAAAAGAAGAAGGATAAGTACTACAAGAAGGACAAGGACAAGGAGAAGAGCAAGAGCTATAAGAAAGGCTCCAAAGGACACACTCACATTGGAGGGGAGTGGGACTCCAACTTTGACTCCAACTCCGAGTCCAACTTCGAGTCTGAAGATGAAGGCATTGCTTGCATCGGACTCACCTCCACCACTACCACAACTCCACCATCAAAGTCGCTATTTGGCAACTTGAGCGATGATGACGACAACACTCCATTTTGCTTCATGGCCAAGGGCCATAAGGTACCCTCTAAACCTTCTATCAATACTACCATTGACCCTTGCAATGAAGATAGTGATAGTGAGTTTGATTTAAGTCATGCTAGTATGATGAGGATGCTTAAAGGACTAAACTTGGGTAAAATGAATGAACTCATGGAGAGAATTAAGCAACAAGAGGAATTTCTTGAGAAAGGAGAGGACTTGCTCGTCCTTGAAAAAGAGAGAAACCTCCAACTCGAGAAGGACCTTGCAAAGGAGAAAGAAAGAGTAGAGAAATTGGCCAAAGAGCTTAAAGCGGCCAAGTCCAAGGTTGTCTCTCTCGAGATTAACAATGCTTCACTCAAAGAGGACCTCATTGGGGGCAAAGGAAGCTCATGAGACTCTTGTAGTGAAGTTTGATGATCTCTTGAAGAGCCCCTCCACCTCTTCCAATGCAACTTGTTCCGCACTTCTCTCCACGAGCAATGGTTGTGCTAATTGCTATAACATTGATGTGAATGCTTGTGCTACTAACTTTGCCACTATGCAAGAGTTGGCAAGTGAAAATGAAAAGCTCAAGAGGTTTCTAGAAGATGGACTTCAAAAGTTCTACAAGGCGAGCAAAGGCCTAGAAGAGTATTTGGGCAAGAGACAGGGAAACTACAAGAAGGTTGGTCTTGGGTACCAGCCCCCAAGGGGCGAAAAGGGTCACATTGTGGTAGTTCGACCATCTACCATCGGACTATCCGGTATTGGTAAAAAGACCTCCACAGTTTTAACTATGAATTTTTTAATTTCACCTATTCACCCTCCCTCTAGGCGACATATCGATCCTTTCACATGGCGACGGCCGCCTTGCTTGTGCTTCCGTGCAGGCTGAAAAAGGCTCGAGGATCGCTAGCTGCTCAAATTCAACTCATATCAAAATCGATTCGAGGGATTGGTAGTTTAGCTTGCAGCTTGCACAATCACCTCAGTTTTGGCTCGGCTAGAGCTCGGCTCGTAGGCCAACGAGCTCAAGCTCGAGTTTTCTTTCCTAGCATGATCCAAAAACAAGCCGAGCTTGGATCCGGGTCGCTCGCGGGCTTGTTAATCTGGCTCGTTTTTTTAAAAAATCCAAATTAAGATGGGTTGATCCATCTCAATTTCGCAAACCTAGCTTTCTCACTCTCTCCGCTTCCTGCACGCACACACGCCACCTCTCTCCTTACGCAGTCATGACTCACGCACGCTCTCCTCTGAGTTCTCTTCTCTTTTGGCCGAATCGTCGCCGCCTCACTCCTCCTAGGTGAACACCACCGCATTCCTCCTCCTCCAGGTCGGATGCAACCGCCTCCCTCCTCTTCCTGACCCAGCTCCCTCGCCCTTGCCTCCCTTCCCCCTTCCCTCTTCTAGCCAAATTGCCACCGCCTCCCTCCTCTAGCCGAGTCATCTCCACATGCCTCCTCTTGCCCGGTGCTGCCACCTCTCTCCTTCTATGAGCCTAACGCTGTTGCCATCCCCCTCATCCTCTTAACCGGAAGCCCCCGCCCCCACCTTTTTCCCTCCTCTCCTCTTCCGGATGAACTGCCACCACCTTCCTCCCCTATCTAGGTCGTCTCCACGTCCTGGCCAGCCAGCTATCGTCTTTCTCTTCCTCTAGGCAGACGCTGTCACCTTCCTCCTTCCTATCGAACGCCCTACCCTCCTCTCTGCATCTCGTCTCGTGAGCCCTCACAAGCCTGCTCGAACTTGGAGTGAGTCCAAGCCAGTTTTTTTCTAGCTCATGAACTAGCGAGCGAAGCCCGATCCAGGCCAGGCAGTAACTGAGCCGAACCTAATCGAGCCAGCCCCTAGCTCACTCGAAGTTGGCTCGTTGCCACCCTACTCCCATATAACTGTGTCACGTTGGTTGAAATTTCAAAACAATTCCACCCACCTGGTGCTCTACCCCAAGGTCTATCTCTTGCCTAGAGCGCAAAACCGCTCTGTAAACTAGGAAAAGCGACGATTTTCATAGTTTGATACTGTATGCGTCGGTTTGCGAATGGTTTATCACTTGGTTTTCTCGGTTTGCCATACATTTTTTAACAAAAAACCGCAACCGCCAGAGTAGCCGTTGTCACGATCCGTTTAGGGCTGTGAACCGTGGTACGCAGCTGGCCAGCTCGCAAGTCCCATGTCCCTGACAATTTTTGAGTTTTGACTGATATGACCACCCTTTCCACCCATCCGGCCATGCCTCTTCTCATTTTCTTAATCCTTCTCCTTCCTCATCTGTCACCAACCAACCGGCCTTATGTGGCCTTTTGCTTCTCAATCTTAGTTGCCTACTCGCCTTCTGCCCGGCCATCAAGCGTGGAGCAGGGTTTAAAAAGCCCGTGGTGCCGTGGCCACGCAAACACTCCCCAATGGTTTAGTGGTTTTCGCTAAAAACTGCTGGAAAAAAACCAGCGGTTAACCGCTTTGGCGATTTTTCTCTCTACGATTTTTATGGTTTTTTAAATAATGGGAGTAACTTTGGACCTCGGTATCAACTAGGGATGCATATACCCGATACATCGTTTAATAAAAAGCTTAATTCCAAAGTAAAATGACAAACAATTATCACATAAAGGCAAACAACAGAAACTAAATAAAAAAAGAAACTAGGTTTAGCCTCATAACAACCAGACATCCTAATACTCTGACGATTGTTAATCTGAGCATTCTCACATAGAAGATGATCACTGACCTTCATAAGATTCCTTTGCAGTTTCACATCAATTCTAAAATCTTCTCACATCACCCAAATGGATTTAGTGGGGAAGAGGATAATAGTCGAATCAACCAGTCTTGAAAAACAATACTGACCAGTCAAAACCACGTGCAATAACTCAAAATTCACCGCAAAGCCGCCCATCGAATCAATGAACAAAGAGACAAACTATTGGGGATTGGTTAATGGCCCATGGGCCGAGATTAACCCTAGCAGCTCCATAAATCGACGAATGCCTTGGACGTGTTTCCTAAGACGGCCCAGTCTCGGGCAGAGTACCTGTCCGAAGTGGTTCTTGTTCGGGGAGAGACTGGGTGCTGCCCAGATGGGGTTATCCGACCCGTCTTGACATCAGCGTCGTGCTTTGGCTCCAGCCGAGCAACGCCCTAGTGCCCGGGGCGATCCTGTTTGCTGGGCACCGATGATGTGGGAGACTTGCCCACGATCCGTGTGGTTTGTGGGGCGGCCACGCGTGCGGCGCACTATCAGTTTTCTCGCCCACGGTGCGCGCAACCGTCTCTAGGGATTCAAAGCCGACGGTTGGGAATAGGCCCTATAAATACCTGTTTTTCGATCATTTGAAGCACGTTTTTGACATTTTTCACACACTGAACTGACGTTGAGCTCGACCGTATACGTTGTAACCTCACATTCCACAATATACGCACACTAGAGTAGGGCTATTATCCTTCTTAGGAGGCCCGAACTAGGATAAACCCCGTGTCTTGTCCATTTCTAGCTTGCTCACACTAAAAAGTCTTTGACATCTCATAACGCCACACTTTGGTAGAAAGCGGCTTTCTGATCCCTCAATCAAGAAATAAGCTCGACGGGGAATCTGGTTTCCAATCATCGATAGCTGGCGCCGTCTGTGGGGATTGTAAGTCTTCTCTGCTGAAGAATTCCTTTGGGATGTCAAACTCCGGTGATACCCGTGACCTCTGTGTCTTCGATGACGTGGACGACCATGACGTGTATTACACTAATGGGGAAGTGGCCCGGATCATCGACCCTGACAGACACACTGAGAAGATTTCCCATATGTAGTGAGCGATCATGCTCCCCACCCCCCGGCCGCAGAGGTCTGGACTTGGAGTATGTTCTTGAGCCACTCCTAGATTAGTTCTGGGATGTCCTTAACCTGGATACCATCATGCTTGATGGGGATGACGACGTGGATGAGCTGTATCGCGGGATCGATATCCCGGACTGCGATATGGTCTCCTTGGGCGAGAGCGCTTCCTGTGGCGACACAGTGATGACAGGCGAAGAAAGGAAGGCATCCCCCGGTGCGGCGGCTTATGATTGGCTACGCGCGGGAGTCAGCTGTCCGACGCTTCCTGGATGAGTCGTTAGGCTAGACGTTGGCCGCGATGAGGGACCAGGCAAGAGCTTCTGCTCGGCACCAACCACAGACCCCACCGTGGTCACCGACTTTGTCATGTCATATCCCAGTCCAACGTCGTGATCTGCCTGCATCTCTACTGGACGTCCTTCTTAGGAGTAAGGAGCACCTCAAAGCGCTCACCTCCGTTGTCCGGGACATGAGAGAGAACCTGGGTGGCATAGATTTGGTCACCATGGGAGGGGCCATGGCGGATGACCTGGAGCGCCTTGCTTTAGGTCTTGACTTCTCCGACGCGCCTAGCCGTAGTCGCGACCGGGACAATTCTCGTCCGTAGGACCAGGCCTCAACTCGCCGCGGCGAACGAATTGCTGGCCGAGACCGTGATCCTCATCACGATCGGGCCCGCGATGCGCACTGGAGCGCATCTCGGGGCAGTACTAACTGAGAGGAGCGTGGAGGTTGATCCTGAAGGGAGTACCAGGAGGCCTCTGGCACTGTGAAGTCACCGCGCCACATGCGGCATGAGGTTTTTTCACGGCTCATCCTGCGAGAAGGCGGAGTTGCCCAGCAGCACCCTCAGGCATCATCCTATTGCTGCAGGGCCTTTTCAAATGCCCTACGCGTCGTGGTGTGCCCGCGAGGTTCAAGCCTAGGCATATCGAGAGGTTCAATGGGACCTAGAACCCGATGAGTTCCTCTCAGTGTATGCCACCAACATCCTTACGATTGGCGGTGATGAGGTGGTCATGGCGAACTACTTGCCTACGGTTCTGGAGGGCCTTGCCCTGCCCTGACCTGGCTGTTCAACCAACGCGATGGGTCTATTCGGGATTGGGAGAAACTCTGTGATGCTCCGTGGATCATCTTCCAGAGCTGTTATACTCACCTGGGCAGGGAGGAAGACCTCCATCATCTGATTCAGATGGACGGTGAGTCGTTGCACGCCTTCGTGCAGTGGTTTATCAAGGTCCGCAACACCATCCCCAACATCTCGGATGACGTAGTGCTTCGTGCATTCAAGCAGGGGGTGTGAGATGTGCAGTTTACCCAAGACCTGGAGATCAATGCACATCTCATGGACAATGAGCTCCTGAAAATGGCTGACTGCTACGCCAATGCGGCAGAAGCGGTGGACTGGAAGAGGATGCTCGACGAGGGCAAGTTTCCCCGAAGAAGAAGAAGAAGTCATCCTCAGAGGACAAGAAGAATAAGAAGAAGCGGGGCTCATCTAATACAGTCACGGCAGTGGAGCCGGAGCCCGCGCCCAAGTCTGAGCAGAGAAAGTAGTACACCTCGGGCAAGGGCAAGGGCCGACCTCCCCAGCGCTGTAATGATGACTAGGGGAGAAGCCCAAAAGTGCCAAGTATTGCCCCCTCCATCAGGTTTACAGGCACGATCTCCGAAATTGTCGTATCTGGATGGCATGTATGGAGGATCTCTACAATGGCAAGGGCCCGATGCCCATCTTACCCAAACTGGGAGAGGGCAGCAAGGGCAAACACCCTGCCCGCGATAGCGAACCGGGTTCAGATGAGTTTCCTGAGCTTGAGAATCACATCACCATGATCTTTGGTGGCTCCTCCGCCTACACCTCCTGGCGCGACCTCAAGCAGGCCGCTTGGGAGGTCCACCACATCGACCAGGGCAAGCCGCAGCCCGGGCAGCTCAAGTGATCTGAGCTGCCCATCACGTTCTCCAAGGATGACTGTCCCCTTGGAATGGTCAAACCCAGAGGCTTCCGCTCATCGTGGCGCCGACTATCGGTAACACAAAGGTGGGCTGCGTCCTTGTCGACGACAGTTTCGAATAGATGAACGAGGCCAACAACTCCTTTGAGGATCTCAAGGAATACCTGTCTAGTCCATTGGTGTTGACTACGGCACGGCCCGAGAAGACTTTGTTGCTCTACTTAGCGGTGACCCCCAAGCTGTGAGTGCTTTCTTGACCATGGACAGGGAAGGCGTTCAGCGACCAATCTACTATGTGAGCGAGGTGCTTCACGGATTGAAGGAGCGCTACCCGAAGGTCCAAAAGCTCCTCTACGCCTTGCTCATGTCCTCTAGGAAGCTAAGACATTATTTTCAAGCGTACCAAGTCTTGGCCCCACTAGTTTCCTGCTGGGGGAGTTCTGATGCTAGTGGTCAAATCGCTAAGTGGGCGATGGAGCTGGCTGAGTTCGATATTTAGTTCTCTGTCCCTACGACGGTCAAGTCCCAGGTCCAAGCCGATTTCTTGGCCGAATGGACTTGCCTGGAGGCGCCCGCGTCGGGCACCGGGAAACCTGAGGACGAACATTGGACCATGTACTTCGACGGTTAGCGCTCTTTCGAACACGCAGGGGCTAGGGTTGTTCTCATTTCCCCCAATGGAGATCAACTCTGGTACATCATACAATTACAGTTCCCGGGGACGAACAACACCGCGGAGTATGAAGGCCTGTTGGCCGGGCTCCGGGCATGCAAATCGCTCGGGGTCCAATGACTAACAGTGAAAGAGGAGTCGCTGTTGGTCGTCAACCAGGTCAATAAGGAGTTTCAGTGTTTCGATGACTTAATGGCGCAGTACCTGGTTGAGGTGAGGAAGTTGGAGAGGTACTTCAAGAACTTCGAAGTACTTTACGTGCCTAGGAAGAAAAATTCCCTAGCAGACCAACTGTCCAAGTACAAGTCCTCATAGGAATCCACTCCGACAGAGTGCTCCTCAAGCACTTGTATAAGCCCTCTATTACATCTCGGACGAGGCAACTGAGACGAGCAGTGACGTCTCACTCCTCGAGCAGGGTGTAGACTGGACAACGCCATTTGTCCAGTATTTGGCACATGGGACACTGCCTGAGGACGAAGCTGAGTGTTTTTGGCTTATAAGGCGAGCCTCCCCCATACAGCCTGGTGGACGGGGGCCCTCTACCGCAAAGGTGCGCTTGGAATGCTTTTCAAATGCATCTCCCAAGAGGAAGGGATCTACCTCCTACAGGACGTACACGGAGGGATCTGTGATGCACAATCTTTCTTCAGAACCTTGGTCGGCAAAGCTTTTCGCATGGGCTATTATTGGCCCACAGCGTTAGCTGATGCCCGGAGCATCGTGCTGACGTGCAAAGCCTGCCAATTCCATGCCCAGAAGACACACTTGCCCACCCAAGTGCTGTAGACGATTCCTCTCTCTTGGCTGTTCTCAACTTGGGAGATTGACATCCTCGGTTCGTTCCCCCGGGGGCGAAAGGGTCGTAAGTATCTGGTCGTCGCTATCGATACATTCACCAAATGGATCGAAACCAAGCTAGTGTCGGCCATCACGGCACAAGCAGCCAGGCGTTTTTTCCACAATAACGTGGTCATGAGGTTCAGGATTCCCCACCGTCTAATCATGGACAACGGAACTCAGTTCACCAGTGAATTGTTCCAAGAATATTGCAAAGACGTTGGCACCAAGGTTTGCTTCGCATCTGTGGCTCACCCGCAAAGCAACGAGGCTGACGAGCGTGCTAACGGGCAAATTGTCCATGGTATCAAGAAAAGGGTCTTCGACCAGCTCAACAACCTCGGCCACGAATGGGTGGACGAGCTCCTTTCCATCCTTTGTTCGGTTCGCACCACGTCTAGCCGAGCCACGGGGGAAACACCCTTCCAGCTCGTGTATGGTGCAGAGGCCATTTTGCCCGCTGAGGTAAGGTCAAGCTCCCCGCGCGTCAATTCGATCGATTAAATCGACCAAGAGCCTGAACAGCTTCTCGACCACGACCTCCTTGAAGGCTGCCACGAGCGAGCCCAAATTCGCTCGACATCCTACCTGCAGGTTTTGCACAGGCATGCGGCTAGGTTGACACGGCCACGGACCTTGCAAGTCAGTGATCTCGTCCTACGTCGCGTTCAGGACTTGTCTAAAGCCAACAAGTTAACTCCCTGTTGGGAGGGTCCGTACGTGGTCGTCTCGACATCACGCACGGGGGCTGTTCGGCTCGCTATGGAGGACGGGCGAGTTCTTTCCAGCACGTAGAACATCGAACAGCTTCGCAAGTTCTACATTTAGTTTTCTTTCTTTTTTCTTTAGCGCTTCGTTTTTCCAAAACGCCGACCGGGCTACATTGTAAGTACAACCAAGGGTAGTGGATGTCACCCGAGCCCTTGAGCCCGTTTCTCACATGTCCTTCGTATCTGGTCACACTTCTTGTTGCCCGGATATTCACTTTCTTGTTAGCACTTGCTCGGCGCGCGATAACCCTTGCACGTCTAACACTTGTGTTGTGCAGCTACGACACCCGCCCTTGAGAGCCTTGCACCTATAAGCCGATCCTCATTGCACGGGCGTTCCTCTTGGCCGGTTCAAGGGTCCGGTCAGTGCTACATCTGCAACACAGTACGGGCAGCCTGCAATGTTCGTATCGCATGTTTACTCCTTCTCTGTGTCCATACCCAGGCTTGCAACTTAGATTCACAGGCATGAACAAAGCGGGGACTGGGATAGGGAGCGCTCTACCGTGCTTTCTAAAACGGGAGTTTTCGCTATCATGCATGTCTTGGTTTGCCTTGTGTGTTTTGGTTCTTTGTTTTTACAGTAATTTGCACAAGGCACAAAAAGGAATGCAATTTTTATTAAGCATACAAGGGAATATACAAGGCAGGAGAAAGTTACACTGCGGTCCTACTCTACTAGTCCTTGAAGGCTGAGAGTTTCTCCCTCAGCCTATCGAGTTCGTCCATGAGCTCTAGGACTTTCCTCTGCGCAGCCTAGCCCTCCGCAGCGTGTTCATGCAATCGCTTTACCTCCTCCTGCTGCTCCTTCTGGTGCCCGATCAGCGATGTGACCTTCGCCTCAAGGGCTTCCACCCTGGCGACATTGGCCTCCATCTTGGTGACCTTGGCCTTGAAGGACTCCACCTCCTCGCGCGCCTCTTCCAGCTCAAGCGCCCTCTCCTCCATGGATTCCATGGCCACCTTGAGTCGATCATGGAGTATGTCTTGGGCAGCCTTGGCGCCGGCCAGCTAAGCGCGCAGGTCCTTCAACACCTCCCGTCGGAGGAACTCAGCCTCAAAGACGATCATCCCCGAGACGTCCTCCACGGTCACCTTAACCAACTGCGATACAAAAGGTAAGCCATTAGTTGAATTTTGTTTTACGCTAAGTCAACGTGCTGTAGGTCACGATTTTACCTTGGTCGCGCGCAATGCCATGCGCAGCCTGAAGACGTCTTGCGCGTTCACCTCCTGGAGGAGCACGTACGACTACAGAATCCTCTCCGCACCGCCTTCCCGCTGCTCGTACGTCTCCTCCACGAGCCTGAAGGTTGGCTTGGGCATGTGTAGAGACGGGCTCCTAGGCATGTCTTCAGCCTAGGAGGAGGGACCAGTCAGGCCCTACACTAGCAGAGGATCGTTGGCGGCCTGGTTGGCCTCAGGTTCCTCCACCTCACCTGGGAGCACCTCTTTCTCCTGAGGCTCCGCCGCGTTGCCCGGGAAAACAGTTTCTTCCCAGGCTTCTTCTTCCTCCCCGTCCTCTAGGACCCCGAGCTCCATTGCACCCGGGGCCGGCGGCTCGTTGTCGTCTGATCGCTCGGGGGTTGGCTCTGCCAGGACTTGGTTGGCGATCTCCTGCAGCAGTTCTGTGGCGACACGTTCCAGAAGATTGTCAATCTCTTCCCGGAGTCGGCGCTCTCGCATTGGAGAGGGAAGGTGTTAGAATGCTAAAGTCAACCATAATGTGCAAGCGCTTTGGGGACATACCTTTCTCTACAACCTCGTCTGCGGGGCCTTGGCCATTCCCCGCAGCGGCCTCAGTCGACGCTGCGTAGCCGGAGGCCACCTCCTCAACGTGCCGGGCTTCTACCTCAGACGTCTTCGCCATCTTCGGGTCGACATCATCCATGTCAACCTCTTGGAGTGTGGCTGGCGCTTGGGGCCTCTTCCTGGCCACCTTGTGCTTCTTAGGCGGTGGCGGGTTGGTGTCACCACCCTCCTCCTGCTCGTCCGTGCCCTTCCTGGCTGACACCCTTTGCCCGGCACCACTCAGGGGGCCGGGCGAGGAGCAGTCGAGTTGCTTCAATATCTCCTCCCTCAGCCGTGCGTTTTGCTCTTGTAGCGGATGCAGGCGCTTGTCCTCCCGGGCTTGGTCCGCTAGCTGATATAACCGGACAACTCGTTCCGGGTTAGAGCGCTTAAAATTTTCCCACCAAAGCCTGGGATCACTTACCTCGAGGCGGTCTTGGAAATCTAGGTGCCGCTTCGTTGGGCACGGCCGAGTCAGGGCCGATGCCTAGACAGGGGCCGTTGCCCTGGCTGGTGCGGCCAGGCGTGCCGCGTCGGTCGCGCTGCGCTTCCTAGCTCGACGCAGTGATCGCCAGCCTGTCGGCTTGGCGCCGACGGTCGGGGAAGCCGCTGGTCTCCGGCGAGTAGTCTTCTTCACCACCCCCTGGCGCCCTTCTCTTTCTTGGACGCAATAGGTGCGCCTAGCTCCACCATCTTGCCCTCGATCTCATTGTTTTCCTGCCTGACCAAGAAGTAAAGGACAATGTTAGTAACAGATCTCATGTCCAGGCTTACCCGATTCGAGATAGGGTGACTTACTTCCTCGGAGCACTCCAGGACGTTCTAGGGGCACTCCATCAATTCTCGGGTCTCGTCCGCCTTGATGTCCTTGCTCCAAGGCATGCTGAATAATTCAGAGACACGCTCCTTGATCCACTTGTTGGAGGGCGCTGAAAAAAGGGAAAACTTGAATAGAGCAAGAAGAGAGGCGATCTGAAACTGAGGAGAGGCCAGGTCCCGGTACTTACCTGCATTGTCGCCGTGGGTGAAGTCCTGCCACCCGTTGATTTTGTAGAACGGGTGATTCCTTCGCCGCCGAGGGCTGATCTGGTGTGCGATGTAGTCCCGCACGATCTTCTTCCCAGTCAGCCCAAGTTCCGCCAGTGCCGCAATCTTGCTGATAAGGGCTCTCTCCTCCGACTGGACCTCAGGGCCCGGCGGGGCCTTTCCCTTCTACGGAACAACACCTAGAAAGACGAGGGAGCTCTCTAGGCCCTTCCAAGCATAGAACCACCGGCTCACCCACTCTATGATGGAGTCTTTTAGTTGGAAGATAGGGTAGGTGAACGGGGCCTTGGTGCGCAAGTGAAAATACGCGCACCCTACGGGCTGATCCAAGTGACCGAACAGCCTGTAGTACTGCAGGAATAGGCCCACTGTCGGCAGTGAGCCTAGAAAACCCTCACACAGGTGTGTGAAGATGGACATCATGAGAAAGGAGTTTGGGTGGAGATTGATTACCTCCACCTCACACTGCACTAGGAGCGATGCGACGAATTCGCTCTCCGGCGCCTGCAGCCCGTTGATGGCATAGAGTTCACATGACACGAACTCCCTATCGTGGGGCTGCGGGTGTGGGTCGTCCCCGGCGTAGCGCCACATCCCAACGTCGACATGGCCCTGCTTCTCCAGTTCTCGTAGCCACGCCAGCGTGATTTGGGTCTTCCCTAGGATCGCCATGGGTTTTGGTGAGAGAGGGGGATGGATCGGAAGTTAGGGCTCACCAGCGGGGATGCGACAGAAAGGGGAGCAAGGAAACACATAGAGCGGGAGATCCTTACTTCCCTAAGCCTATTTATTGGTACGAAGCGGTAAAGGTCGCGTCCCTGAGATGGGAAACGGTCGAAAATCGCCGCATGTCACGCGACGGTTCGGCCTCCGAGAATCGTCGCGACGGTTCAGCTCCCGGAAACTGCCTCTATTGTGGCGTTCCGTGTCCAATGGCTCATAAACTCTGATTTATGATCGTAAGTAGGAACCGCTACTAGCGCTTACTGCCCGGCGCGTAGTGAGAACCTTGCCCGGTCGAGCAGGTGCCCGGTCTGGAGATGATCCTTGCCCGGCCCAGGCGTGACGTGCTTGGCGGCACAACAATTGCTCGGCTTTGTCTACGAGATGTTGGATGCGGCCATGGAATTACACTGCCAAAACCAATTCCTCTCCTTTTGGTTTAAAGCCTCAAGAGGAAGGCCCTGTCAAGTAGTTTTCCACTTGAGTCTCGAGGGCTAACTGTCGAGGATTGGTTACCGGCCCATAGGCCGAGACTAATCCTAACAGCTCCGTAAATCGGTGAATGCATTGAACGCATTTCCCAAGATGGCCTAGTCCGGGCAGAGTACTTGCCCGGAGCAGTTCTTGCCTGGGGAGAGACTGGGTGCTGTCCGGATAGGGTTGTCCGGCCCGCCCTAATGTTAGCATTGTGCTTTGGCTCGGGCCGGGCAATGTCCCAGTGCTCGGGGCGATCTAGCTTGCCCGGGCATCGACGTATCTGAGTGGCCTAATATATCGTGCCACGTGGCCACGTCTCCCACGATGCGGGAGCCGTTGCTCACGATCCGTACGGTTCGTGGGCGGCTGCGCGTGTGACGCGCCGTTGGTTTTTTCGCTCACGGTGCGCGCAATTGTCTCCCAGGGATTCGGAGCCGACGGTTGGGGATAGGCCCTATAAATACCTGTTTTCGATCACTCGAAGTACGTTTTTTACATTTTTCACACACGGAGCTGACGCTGAGCTCGGTCGCATACATTGTAACCTCACATTCCACAATATACTATACGCACATTGGAGTAGGGCTATTATCCTTCTCAAGATGTCCGAACCAGGATAAACCCCGAGTCTTGTCCATTTCTAGCTTGCTTACACTAAGAAGTTTTCGACATCTCAGAACGCCACACTTCGGTATAAAGGGGTTTTCTGATCCCTCAATCAAGAAATAAGCTCGACGAGAAATCCGGTTCCAATCGTCAACACAAACCAAATGTGTAGGAAGACCAAAACCCCTCAACAGCACCTATAGCAAGGTAAGACACCCATGGGCGACGGCATTGTTAAATCCGACTAAAAAAGATAAAAATAAGATTTCTCTCAAGATTAGCACTTCAACATTCTTTTGGCAACTCACTGCCGCTACCGGGCATGCCACCACAGATCAACGTCCAGCTGTCATTAAAGCCAACATGGGTAAAAAACATGGATGCACCGAATATAAGTCACCACAGTGCCGCCGTTTCTACCGCCGTTTCCGAAGCCGAAAAGCAAATGAGGTTTTCACAGTTAGCCCATCGGTTTTTTAAACCGTGGAGTCGAGCGCTTCCTCGATTCCTCCGGGCACGGCCAAGTATGAGGGAGTAGACGAGGCAATCCCAATCGCCGGCCGTTGAGTGCTTCCTCCGGGCATGGTCAAGCATAACCATGAGGGAGTTGAGGAGGCCGGAGACAGCGTGGCTGGACGAGCTTGCACGCAACGCCGTCGTGACGGGACAGCAAGACCTCGAGCTGCTGTGCGTGCGTCGAACTTGTTCGAGCTTTGTTGGAGCCGAATTCGAGCCTAGCTCAAAGTTGGACGGCCATCTTAGGCTCGCTGGAGGTCGGCTCGAGTTTGTACCGTGCTCGAGCCTGACAGGCTAGTATGAAGCAGCTCTACTCCTGCGCATGGAGATGTGGGCCTTAATATCTTCTGTTTTGGCCCATACGTTTTCGTCGACGGGTTTGGGCCCATGGGCTCCCGCGGCGGCTTTTAGGTGGCCTACGTACCTGTCAGTGGCCTGCGCGCGAGTCGGTCGGCGGCAGCGGCGCGGATGATGCCGGAGGCGGACGTGGCGGCTGCCTCGCTCTTCGGCGCCGACCGCCGCCTCTGCTCCGCCGACATCCTCCCGCCCACCGAGGTCAGCGGTCGCGCCTCTTGCTCACCTACTCCGTCGGCTCCCCTCGCCTCCGCCTCTGGTCGATCGAATTGAAATGGCTGTTTATGTGTACGTGTCGAATTCTGGCAGGTCCGGGCAAGGATCGAGGTGGCGGTGCTCAACTTCCTCACCGCGCTTGCCTCCCCCTCCTCTCCGGCCATCTCCGTCCTCCCGCTGGTACGTCCACTGATAAATCCTGAACCCCCCATTTCTTACTTGCAGCGGTGGTTCTCCCATGTGGCCATGGCTAAGCACGGAATCATGGCCAATAACAGGCGCCACAATAGTGGAACTTTACCTGTTTAGATATACCATTGAGGTTGCAGCATTCACAATTAATAACTGCGATTTCTCTTTAGGTCATCTTGGTTAACCTCGAGTTTTGTGCCGTAAGAATCTGGTACAACCTGAACATGTAGCTGTAACCATCCAATGTCACCTTGGCAAAAATCTGTAATGTCCATGTGCACCATTGACCAATGCACCTTGCAGTTATGAATCACTGAGCGCTTTCGGCATGGCAGATTAGCCGGAGATCTGCCAACTGCAGCCTGCGCAGCGGCTTGCTGAGTGACGTTTCCTCGGTTTACCTGTCGTATGCATTCTGCAAGAGGTCTCTGATGAGAGCCAGTGATGCCATGGCATTCGTGAGAGGTTTTCGCGTAATTCATGCTTTCTCCTGGTTCACCATACCTCTTGAGTCAGCTAAAAATGGTTGTGCATTTTTGACAGTATGGAAGGTCATGGAGATGTGCTACAAGATCTTAGGGGAGGGGAAACTAGTAACTCAACGGGAGTTGTTCTACAAGCTTCTATCAGACTCGCCCAAATATTTCAGTTGTCAGCGCCATGTCAATCAAACCATTCAAGGTCTATAAATCCACACCCCCCTTCTGTTCTTGTTTCATGGACGTGTACCACCTCGGTAATCAGATTTTGCACTATGTTCTTGCGCAGATGTTGTTTCATTGCTCCGCTGTTCAAGGCAGAGCCTAGGAATCATGGCATCAAGTAGAGGGTCATTGATTGGGCGGCTTGTGTTGCATGTATGTCTCATATTATGCTGAAACATGTCTTACCTAGTAGAACCATCTGTTGATGGGATCAATAAAAATCATCTTATTTATCTCTCTTATGAAACCACATCAGCCTGAACTTTGTGTTCACTATCTTAGGAGCTGGAGGAAGAACACATTGACTGCTCTACCCTTGGACCTTCTGGCCATTCAATTACTGGGGACCTGAACCTGTTGAGCAGATTAAATTTTTGTTCAGATGCTCGATATCTCATTCTAGTGGAGAAGGTATTTTCATGTGCATTGTAGTAATGTATTGCCCCTGTTGCTTCCAGTTGGTAGCTCACTGGTTTGAAATAGGATGCCATATTTCAGAGGCTGGCTGAAGACCGCTTATATAATCAGCTTCCATGTATTCTGATCACGGCAAAAGGATATCCTGATATTGCCACAAGGTTCTGTACCTCCAATGCAAGCCCTTTCTTTTCTAATTTAGGTTCCATCTTATGTAGTGGAGCACTTTGCTCAAAAATATGTAGTAGTTGCATCCAAATATACTATCCATGATATTGTCGACAATATTAGGTTGTTCACTGTACTGATCTCATTTATCTTTCAATGATCTGAAACAGGTTTATCTTGAGTCGACTCAACCAGACTTTTCCAAATATGCCAATTTTCGCTTTAGTGGACTGGTTAAACCCTTCTAGTGCTGATATGTATAATTGACTTTATTATAATTATTTCCCTGATAAAGTTATATTTCTTCTTTTTTTCAGGAACCCAGCAGGGCTTGCGATATTATGCACTTACAAATATGGAAGCATATCAATGGGTTTGGAATCATACAGATATGGTACTTCATTGGGGGACCTCAAAGCTTGATCATGCCCATATTATCATAATAATATTAATGTTATCCTTCACTTTCAGCTTGCAATGTGAAATGGCTTGGCCTAAGAGGAGATGATCTGCCACTTATCCCAGAGAGTGCGTTGCAAGAGCTGAAGCCACGTGATTTGCAGATTGCCAAAAGCTTGTTGTCATCTAACTTTCTGCAGGTTTGTATGCTATTCATGACTCTTTTTTAGTATGTATTGGTGTTGGGAATAGAAAATTACAATTTAGCTAAAACTGTACAAACGATTATTCAATCATGTAGACTTGTAATAAAAGGGAATTCACTGGATTCATGTGACAAACAGGTAAATTATGAGATCTTGGAACATTCATATTTGAGGCCACCACCTTGTTGGCTCTGACCAAAACTTACCACAAAAGATATGCATGTCTTGACAACATTGTTTGGTTAATTTGACCATAATAGCGGCTGAAGGAGTGACCTAGGCCGATACCGGCCCTGACTTTAGGAATTTCTGAGCCAATGGAAACAAACTCTATCAAAATCAAATGCACGGCCAAGTATGGTCAGTGTTGGACATGCATCAAGTAGCATCAAACTTCTCTCAGCTCAAAGTTTTATTAGATATGAAAAAGGTTTTCTTTGAGATCATGTTCCAAAAGGAATTGCTTGAAATCTATTGCCATGTTCGATGAATTGGCTGCAGTTTTGAATATAGAACTACTATACCCGTTGCCAGTAGCCTGAAACATAATGTGCAAGGATGGATTAACTGTGCTAAATTCATTTTTCTTCCCAGTAGAACACCAGGGGGACTGCCTAATGCTTGACTATTTGTCCTTTCGTCAAAGCCATAAACTTCTTGTTAGTTCCACATTTTATTTACTCTGGATTTTTCCCTGCAGGAAAAGCACAGAGCTGAATTGACTCTGATGGTCGAGATGGGCAAGCGTGCTGAGATCGAAGCACTCTATTCCCATGGGTTCAATTTCCTAGGTAAATATATTGCAAGAAAGATTGTACAGGGTGATTACATTTGACAGACAGAAAAGAATGTTGTTTATTTCTGTGTTTTCTTGTTCGTTCAACTGGTTGTATCAAGAACCGAATTATTGGCCTAGTTAATTAATTTCATGAGTCCTGGCTCTGCCAAATTTTCTTGAAGATGATGCTGAGTTCTCTAGGATACAAGAATATTTTTCATTTTCTTTTTCATCATGGTCTAATGCTTATCTGAGTATGGAAAATACTTGAAATCCCCAACATGCATAAACATGTAAACTCTGGTAAAGTCTGAACTTCGATATAATATGAAGTCTGGAAAAGCGAAGTGGTTTATTATGAATGTGAGATGAGCAACAAAACATGTAACGGCTGGTAAAGTCTGAACATGCTTCATAATTTTCTTACAAGCAAAGTTTTCTTCGGTCCTAATAATGTTATGCAATCACAAGCTTGGACTGCTGAAATCAACAATGGAGACATGCTTCACAGCTTTGGTGTTTTTTTAGACTTCTAATTAGGTGTTCTGCAGGCGTTGAAATTATTTAACATAACTAAACTTTGATCGCTCAGCTTTGAAAACCTGAAATTGATAATTGAAGCCGGATTTATGAATGTTTATATTGTGGCTTCAAGATTACCGAGAAATTGATAATTGAAGCCGGATTTATGAATGTTTATATTGTGGCTTCAAGATTACCGAGAAATGGCGTAAAAAAGTCAAAGCGTTAAAAAATAATTAAAAGATCTAAGAAAAATGCTGAACAGAAATAAAGATTCCACAAGATTCAGCCATGCCGCCTCCGCCCTTCTCCACATCCAGATCGGCACCGCCGCTCCTCCAGTCCTCGGATCCAACGCGCCGCGCCACTAGTACCAAGGGGGCTGCGCTTTCAAGCCCTCCTGGATCCAGCATCTTGTCTCGCTGACCACCTTCTCCATGGGAGGCATTCCTGTGAATGGATACGAAAGCTTCATAGCAACCTCAGCCTCAGGGAAGGAAGGAATCACGTTGCTACTGCGTGGAGAATAAAATGAAGTGTATAAAGTGAATATCCTAATGCTGTATGAACTACAGTCATGAGGTGTATCATCTCGTTTGAAATGAAACTCTATGAAGTGAGTTGTGAATTGTGTATCAGGTAAAGATGTATAAATCTTGTATATTGTGAAAACATTCATGTATACTGTAATGTTGTAATTGTGTCAATACAACATAGAGGTTCCTCTTAAAAGATATTTCGGTCATATATGAAATGTGATATTTTGGATGAGTAGTGTACTTCTGTTCTGAGTTTGGATGACCACTGGATAGGATTTCATTTTGCATTTTTTTTTTTTCATCCAGAGGCTATGCTACCCTCTATTCATCCAAGTGGAGAGTACTGGATTGGTTGACTCTAGAACAAGTGATGCATTGTGACAGCAAGTAGCTTGTGAGATACAGTCATGCAGGTTGGGACTTGGGAGATGCAGTTTTTGCATATAATTTGTGATTATTTTTTTTCGAAATGTAGCAGAAGGTCTGCTGATTATATCAAAACAGGGGATCAAAAAAAAATACAGTTCCAAGAGCCTGCGTGCACAAGATAGAGGCTATTACAGAAGGGTGATAAGCAACAGCGACAGGACCATTACTTTGGCCGAATTTGTGATGATTTGTGAAACAAGCTTCCATGAATATTTCCTGATTTGTGATGGTTTGACACACCACAGCAACAAAGATTGCTTCCTTCTGTGTCACTTGTTTCAACAGTGAAGTACTCAAGTTCAGAATTTTGATTGTTACATTTCTCATCTTCTCTTCAATGACAAAACAATTTGGAGAGTACATCATCTCTCTATTTGTAGTTCTGCTTTCTTCTCTCCACTTGTAGGAATGCAGTCATCAGCCATCACTAAAAAAAATGCACTAAAAAATGCACTTTTATGTGATCCTTTGTGTTCCTATTCCTGTGTATTTACGTAATAGTCTCATCGAGCGTCCACACCAATTACTCTATCTCTATTTTCTCTCTATCCCCTAAAATTCCTTCACACTTTACACTATATTCTAAAAGATTCCTTCACTCCACCAGAAACTCTACTCGCCACATCAGCGCTACAGTGTTTATAGGGTTTCTGCTACGGATGCTCTTAGAGTGGTAGATCTAGATAGTACATATTAGTAAATCTTTGATCTGCCATATAAGTACTTTAAAACGGCTGATTATGTACACTGCAGTTCAGAAATATCGATATGCCAAAATTCATACATATGACATACATAGCTCTGAAATTGGTCAATCTCACTTCATACAGAATTCATACACAACTTGGTCAATTCCACTACGACATTCATACAAAAATTGCTTCAATTCATACACAATTCATAAAGAAATAGCTTCACTTCAAAGATACACTTCACTTCATACATCTTCACAAAATTCAAACCATGTCTTCAATTTAGAAGACCAAAATTGGGGAGAGGAGAAGGTCCTCGACAACTCTGCCTGCTATGGGCATGTCTCCAAGATGGGGAAAATTGGATGATTGACACTCAATTCGTGCGCCTCAGTCAAAATGACATTAATTTCGTTTGTCCTTCATGAAATGACACCGGGCACACGAATTTCTTTTACCGGTGACACTCACGAGGGTATTTTGGGTATTTTACCCGTGAGTGTCTCCCATCACTCTCCTCTCTTTCTTCTCCATCTCCGGCGAGTGGAGGCGGCGGCGGCGCGGACGTCGGAGGAGGAGGAGGCAGCGGCGTGGACGTCGGAGGAGGAGGAGGAGGCGGCGGCGTGGACGTCGGAGGAGAAGGAGGCGGCGGCGGCGGCGATGACGACGGAGGAGGAGGAGGGGACGGCAGAGGAGGAGGCGGCGGCGGCGGTGACGACTGTGGAGGAGGAGGAGACGGCGGGGAATGGAAGGAGAGGAGAGAGAAGTAAGAAGAGAGTGAGTGGGAGGAGAGAAAAGAGATGACAGGTGGGCCCCGGAGGTATTTTGGGTATTTTCCATCGAAAAGTGTTATCAGCAGAAGAAATTCGTGCGCCCGGTGTCATTTCATGAAGGGCAAACGAAATTAATGTCATTTTAGCTGAGGCACACGAATTGGGTGTGAATCATCGAATTTTCCCTCCAAGAATGGGGCAGCCAAGGGGAGGACGGCGTGAATGGAGGTGTGGTTGGGGATGGTGGTGCTAGGTTTCAGGCGAGGGGGAATCGCCTAAGACCATGGTTGGAGCAGAGGCGGCAGCGCGTGGTTCGATGGTGAGCCGCGCCGAGTAGAGGAGAGCAAGAGGATTGACCGGATTGACCTGGGCTGAGAAAGGAGAATCCGTCGCCGCCGACTCCGAGGACGATGACGGCGGTGGCTGCTGGAGCCTCCACCTCACCCTCCACCGAAGAAACAGCCGCACGGAAAGAAGCGACGGGGAGGACGATATCTTGATCCCCCACCTCGCAAACCTTTCCTCCACCACCGAGATCGAGCCGAGGGGACCGACCTGGACTAGATCATGCGATGAGGAACACCAGGTTACTACGTAGAGCGCCAGAGCAGACGACCCCGCCGCTGACCCTGCGCCTCCACGGAGGAGCAAAATTGCCAGCTGATCCACGGCATCGACGACGAAAACCCTAGACCTACTACTAGTAGTAGTATAAGTGCCCGACACGGATCCGTGGCCGGAGCACCCCACCGACGACCCGAAGGCCGCCGGCGCCGAGGGATTCGACCGGATTCGCGCCGGCGAGCAAATTGCCTCCTCTCTCCTGTAGCAGGTGGGGAACTTTCCCTATTCACGCACAAGAGGATGACTCATAGGGGAAATTTCGCTATTTGAGACTCAATTCATCGGCCTCTCTCCGCTTGACACCCAATTCGCTTATCTTTCGGTATTTGACACTGAAACCATCAATTTCTTTGTTTCATGACACCCATCCATTTTTTTCTCAATTTTGATTTTCTTATTCTCTTTTTGTAATGTGTTTTTCACGCGCTATGACAGAATTACCCTTGCAGGGCACCGTATCGCGAGGATGTACCTGTTCGATCGTAGGGTGGGTTCTTTTCGGCTTTTCTTATCTACTTATTTATCGTATCTCGTCACTTCGAGATAGCCTCGAGAGCGGGTTGGCCTCCAATTTTTGGGTTTAGAGAGTTTATAGACACACCTACGAGATAACAAAAAACTGACTAGTGTTGGTTGACCATGACTAAAGGGGTGTTCTTTTGGGCTTATGAGCTCTGACTTATCTGTCTTATCTCCAAGTTCGAGAATTTTCTGAGGTGGCCTCAAGAGTCGGATGGCCATGAAATTTAGGATTTAGGGAGTTTTTAGACTCGCCTAGGAGATAAAAATAAAACGGATTGAAAAAGTAATAAAAAATGTCAGATGAGTCAATATTAGTCAGATAAGTCACGAAAATTTTGTGACTTATCTGACTAATATTGACTCATCTGACTTTTTTAATTACTTTTTGAATCCGTTTTATTTTTATCTCATAGGTGAGTCTAAAAGCTCACTAAATCCTAAATTTCAAGGCCATCCGACTCTCGAGGCCACCTCGGGAAAATTTCAAAATTGGAGATAAGACAGATAAGTCAGATTAGATGAGCCCAGAAGAACAGGGCCGAATTGCAAGGGTTGGCTGCATTTTCAGTAATATAATGCTTATAAGTTTTTTTTGCATGTGCTCCATCAGCTAAATGCCTAACCAACAATCACTAAGTGTCATGGTGCATCACTTATTGTTAGCAAGCAGTGCAATTGCACCATGGATGTGTATCGCTCGATAATTGGCACATATATGAAATATTGTTTATGGGGAGATTTCAAAATTTGATACTCTTTAAAATTCGTATTTCAGGATTTGCCATCTTGGCACACTGTCATAGACACATCCGGTCCCACATGTTAGTGTCACAGGGTGTGAGACATGCCAATTGAGTGTCAAATTCTGAAATTTTCCTTGTTTATGTGAGAGTTGAGATTGATTTCATGCATTACGATTCCTATTTAGATATACATTAGTGATCAATTTTTGTACTGAAATTCACATTCTTGTCTTACTCTTGTTATATTGTAGGCTATTCCAAACCTAGATTTTTAGATTAGTTTGCCATAGACTATGAAGGTAAGCTAAAATAAATGTTTATTTCCTCAATAGAAGCATGCTATGTATGAGTTATTTCACTGTGTCTGAGTATGTTTTTATTTTCATTACTAACCATGTTTAAACTACACTTCTGTTTTACTTAGGTATAACAAACATGTTGTTAAGATTCTCTCATGATGAATTCAATAATTAAGGACTAATTGATACTTGTAAACTAGTCTCATTAGTTCCAAGCATCTAATATAGGTCTGTAATAGTGTAAGGGATTTAATTAGTTGGTAGTCCCAACAATAAACTGTCGACGATTGGGAACCGGCACTACTAGAAAACAAGGCATCACAAGCGGTACATTATAAGCGGTTCGATGCGCACCGCTTCTAATAGTTGTAACACAAGCGGTTCAATAGATCAAGCCAGGAAACCCCCTCTAGAAGCGGTTCGTAATACGAACCCCTTCTAAAGCCTAAGCAACAGAAGGGGTTCATGTCACGAACCCTTTCTAAAGCCCCCTGCACCTCTAGCAGCGGTTGGGGACACGAACCCCTTCTAAAACCCAAGCAATAGAAGGGGTTCGTATTACGAACCGCTTCTAGAGGGGGCTTTAGAAGGGGTTCGTATTACGAACAGCTGCTAGAGGCCTATTTTTCAAATTGTTAAAAGGAAAGCTTGCCTTATCACATCAGATAGCACGCGTGGGTGGGTTGGCTAGCTGGGTGAGGCGTGGGTCATGAGGAGGGGTGAGGTCCTAGGTTCGAATCCCACGTACCCCAATATTCTTTACCTTTTTAGACACCACTAGAACCGCTTCTGATGCTCCCACGAGCATCAGTCACGGTTTCTTAGAAGCGGTTATATAACCGCTTCTAGAGACTTTACGAACCGGTTGTAGAGTTCAAATCTGCAGTAGTGCGGATTCCCCGTCGAGCTTATTTCTCGATTGAGGGATCAGAAAGCCCCTTTCTACCAAAGTGTAGCATTCTGATGTCGAAGACTTCTTAGTTTGAGTGAGCTGAAAATGAACAAGACTCAGGGGTTTATCCTGGTTCGGGTCTCCTAAGAAGGATAATAGCCTTACTCCAGTATACGTATATTGTGGAATGCGAGGTTACAATGTATGCTGATAAGCCCAGGCGTTAGCTCGGTGTGTAAAATGTGCTTTAAATGGTCGAAAAATAGGTATTTATAGGGCCTATCCCCAACCGTTGGCTCCGAATCCCTGGGAGACGGTTGCGCGCACTGTGGGCAAGGTAACCGACGGCACACAGCACGCGCGGCCGCCCCATGAACCGTATGGATCGTGGGTAACGGCTCCCGCATTGTGGAAAACGTGGCCACATGGCATGCTATAACGGGCCACTTAATTACGTCGGTGCCTGGGCAAGTAGGATCACTTTGAGCACCGGGACGTTGCCCGACTCAAGCCAAAGTACGACATTGACGACAGGACGGGCCGGACAACCCTATCCGAGCAGCACCCGCCTCTCCTTGGGCAGAAACCGCTCCGGACAAAGACTCTGTCCTGACTGGGCCGTCTTAAGAAACATGTCCAAGGCATTCGCCAATTTACGGAGCTGCTAGGGTTAGTCTCGGACCATGGGCCGTTAACCAATCCCCAACGTAAAAAGTGTTTCTTTTAATATAACTTCAGCCTTCAATGCATAATAACTTCATTTTAATGTGCCAACATCTCTTTAGAAAACAACCGTTAAATTCATCCGGGCCTGGTGCCTTATCCATATGAATTTTGGAAACAGCAAAATCAACTTCCTCTATGGTGAAAGGAGCAGTAAGATCATTCAAGTCATCACATGGTCAGCAATTATGTTAAATTAAAATGCATTGCCACATTGCTAGAGTAACTCATTCGATCTTTGAAAGCATTCCATAAAATAGCTGCTTTCTCTTCATGAATAGTAGTGGTTGCTTCCTCTAGCAATGGTATAGCATTTTTTTTTTCTAAGAAGGCTGGTGGATCCACTGTGAAAGAATTAGTTATTTTCATTAGCCAGTTTAGCCCATATTGCGGGTACATCGTTGTTTCCAATATTTCTTTTGTATCTTAGGTAAGGATTGCAAATTTTTGTTCTACCACTAGACGAAGATGTAACTCTATGAAAGATAATCTCCTATATATGTTCCTCCACTGCTGACAAAAAAGGAGCACTTGCTGACAATTGGAAATTAGCCACTTAGGATCTGTTTGGTTGAGTGGATGAGGGTGGATGGGACCATCCCATCTAGTTTTTGGTCTGTTTGGTTTGGGGACAAGAGTGGATGAAACTATCCCAACACAGGAATATTCCTCTTAGATCCTGGATGGAGGGGTACGCAAAAAAGTCACGTACGTAGCCATCCAACTTCTCCTCACTCCAAATCCAGCACTCATTCAGCCTACCAAACAAAAAACAGGCTCATCCCATCCACCCAAACCAAACAGGCTGCTCGGATGGTCCCATCCCAGAAACACATGGATGGGATGGTCTCATCTACCCTTGTACTCAAACCAAATGCACCCTTAATGTTAGACAATCTCTTACTCCACTGCCATAGGCATCTTCGGAGCATTTTTAAATTTGCATTAATTAATTTACCAGCATCATTTACTTCCTATAAATAATTCCAAGCAACTTGGAACACTTCAAAGAATTGTAGGTCAACCCAATAATTTTCAAACCGAAGACTTCAGAATATTGGTACCAATGTAGACAGTACAAGGAGCATAATCTGACATAGGAGAGGCAAAGGCTAAAACACAAGAGTTAGGATAATCCACGACCCAATTAGGGGTGGTGAAACCAGCCTAGCTGCTCTAAAATAGGGTCAGTCTACATGTTGCTCCAAGTGTATCTTAGCCCTTCTAGCGGCAATCCAATTAAGCCTAGATGTCTGAACATGTCATTGACATTAGCCCCTGGCTTGTTTATGTTATCAACTGTTCAATAAAAATGAAAATCACCAATGATGAGTCTATTAAAAGGGATACAAATGAAGGTCTATTAGCTATTGGACAAAATCGTCACTAGCGAGACTACGACCACTACTAGAGAATAGGCCTTTCATACCGGCACATCAGTCCCGGTTGGACACTAACCGGTATTGATAGTGACATCAGTCCCGGTTTGTGGCTCCAAGGCTTCAATCCCGGTTGGGCTCTGACATCAGTCCCGGTTCGTGATACGAACCGGTACTAATAAGTGCTTTGGCAGACGGGTACAAAACAGCTGGCATGGGTACTCATCAGTCCCGGTTCGTAACATGAACCGGGACTGATGTCTCCTCATCAGTCCTGGTTCGTGTCCTGGTTCGTTCAGGACTGATGCCTCGTTTCAGGAAAGTTCAAAAGGAATGCATATTTTAGTTATATCAGAATGCGTGGAGAGGTGGGTTGGCTAGAAGGGTGAGTCAGTAGTCTTAAGGTCTTAGGTTCGAGTCCCACTACTCCTATATATCTGCGAGTTATTTTTAAATATTTGTAGCACATTAGTCTCGCCTGGTTGGAACCAGGATTGATGTCTAAGAGGCATCAGTCCCGCATAGGCTGTCCCAGTTTAGGAACCGGGACTGAAGCCGGGTTCTGAACCGAGACTGAAGACCCGTTCCCTAGTAGTGGACATGGTCCATAAATTGTAGTGAGTAACCATTGGGCTTTATTATACATGCATGTGAACTCAACCAAGAAAGCAAAACATTGACCTCTACCATAGAACCAACAAAAATATAACCAACCCAAAGAACAGGAATACCCCCTGAAGCTCCCACATAAAGAGAATAAACAAATTTATCAAAATGCTTAGGAGCAAAATTTCTGATAATTAAATCTCCCATCAAAGAAGTCTGTTTTGGCTTCTTGCAAACAAACCACTGGACAAGCACTTTTCTCAATCTTTAGTCTGATAGCAGGCCATTTGTAAGAGGCATTCAAACTCCTAACATTGCAACATGGAATATGCCAATTACATGTATTCATGATAAACAATAATTAGATAAGCAACTAGGATGAATCATAAATTTACATCCTTGAGCAACAAAATAGACATATTGTTCGAAATAAAAAGGCCAGATTAATTGAGTCACAAGGGTGGCATGCCAAATAGATGGATGGAGCAAAAGAAAAATAAAATGGCCAATTTGAATTTGCTGCATGTATTCTTCATCATTTTGTCTCTAGTCTTCATCATTATTTGAGATGACAATGATGTCTAGTATGTCACCTTGAGAGACTCCACAATAGTCACCAAGTACCTAAAAAATTGAAAGTGTGAGAGGCTGCATAGAAGCAGGACCTTGTTGAAAGATATCAGCTGCTATGAGAGGGGTAACAACAATTGTGGCTAGCTCAGTGGGTTGGGCCAATTTATTGTGTGGGTTGGGCCTAGAAGCGCAAGTAATTTTGGGCTAAAATCCATCATACAAAGCATACATCCTAGAATTCCTTCTTAGGTTTGAAACATCCACATGAGCTTTATGTGCTCGCTAACAACGAGTCTTAGGGGGTAAGAAGAAGTGATTCTTGCAAAAACTCCTTTCAAACTAGAATGATGGCAGATTGTTCGTCGCTAGTGCCCTCCTAACTCGAAACATCAAGAAATAGTTGATGGGCCACTTTAGTCCTTTTGGGAGGAGAGAGTACTGATATCAAATTATTAGTCCTTACAATCATACCAAGTGCAGGGTCAGCAGAAACCATGAGAGACACCTCTCTTGAGCGCTTGTGACTGCCACCAGAAAAGAGATAAGTGTTGACAAGAGAAAGCGAGATAATTCTAGAGAAAAAACTCTTGAGAAAAGTAGGGTCGGCCCCTATGGTTGAGAACAATCCAACCTTGATAATCCATCAGAGTTATGAGTTGAAATATTCATTGAGCTCTGAGAGTCTTCTTGCCTTGAGCTACAACATTTTCTTCCATATTCTCTTATCGATCCCAAGCTGTCCATCTATCTTCATGCAAAGGTTGGTTTTGAGCTTTCGGTATTAAAGCATCCCAAGCTAGATCAAGTTGTGCAACTAGCATCACTGGCTTGATTTATTTAATAGGTCCAAAAAAATGGTGAGGATTGATAAGATCAGAAGGGAGTGGTGCAGCATCAGGAACCATTAACCATTGTGTTACCAAGCGATCATTGATGATGTAGCAAGGGATTGTCCTAAAGCAACCATGCCCACCAAAGGTAGCACCAACCACAATCTCAACCACTGCGGTATCCAAGGATCCCTAGCCAGCACCTGCAAAAGGATTCTTGCTCTGTTTTGTGCAGACTGGGTAGAGGAGAGGAGTCTCTCAAAAGTAGACACCATAGTCATGAAAGATTGATCATCTATGAAATCCAGCGGGTAAGTAACAAGCATGACCCAAGCCATTTGACCAAAAATAGTGTTGCGTCTAGTCATACTGTCATCTTGGCCAGTGGCGGAGCCAGAAAATTTTTAAAGCCCGGGCAACTCTAACTACGTTGAGTATTTGCTATAAAAATACTATTTTCAATCCCTGCGATTACACCAAATTTCTATTGCGTATTCACCGACGAGCCTAGGCGGCCGCCCGAGGTCGCCGGGCGGTGGATCCGCCCCTGATCTTGGCAAATAAAGTGAATCATGCGTTCATGATCGAATTCTCTAGGAGGTGACGAGGCGAGAAGTTCTATTTGAATGGAGTTACCAACTAAATTGAGGCCTGCACTGAAGTGATGACGGGATGCACCCATTACTTGGATCCATAGCTACCTTGCATAAAGAGTTGGTCATCAACTTGAGCTTAAGGAAGATCTTGAAGATCAAAGTTTGGTTCTAGCACAACGACAAAAAAGCTTCATGACTATATAGGGAGGGGGGAAGAGGGGAGGAGGTTTTCCAGCAATCACCACCGTGGTTTGCTGGACACGGTTATCTCCTCCACCAAAGATCAAAGTACTATTTAGGAGGAACCTCATGGGGGTGGAGAGTGAAATTAGCCATTGGAGGTGGGAGAGTAGGAAGCGGTGGTAGTGGTGAAAAAGGCTGTGACAAGGAGGAAGAGGAAGTGGCGTGAGATGGTGCACAAGAATGGATGAAGTCATTTCTTTCTTGAGTCAATATGGCAACAGTGGTTCAGGTATCATTGCCACCCCAGATTTTACCAATATTTCTTTTGATATTGAAACAAGACTTAATGGTATAACTGTAATTGGAGCAAAAAGAACATTGAGTAGGAGTTTTGTGGGCTTGGACTTTTGCAACCCATACATGTTTAGCTCTCAACTGTCTAGAAGGGCATGAAAAATGAGGCTGCAAAATTAAACTACTGTCAATTGGCTATCCTGCTCCAAAGGCCACATCTTTTATATATATATATAGAGAGAGAGAGAGAGAGAGAGTTTGGCTGTTGTGAGCCGTGGCGTGTTTTGTAAAATCGGTGATCGAATTCGATGATCCGAGCCGACCATCTCCTTTGTCTCGCTCAAATCTCACTACTGACAAAATTTCACTTTTTTTGGCTATTTTTTCGTATTTTTGAAATCCAGGATGATCTAATTACTTGTGGACCCTCCAATAATCCTAGATTTCAAAAATACAAAAAATAGCAAAAAAAATAAAAAAAAATATGAAATTTTGTCGATAGTGAGATTTCAGCGAGACGAAGGAGATGGTTGGTTTAGATTATCGAATTCGATTACCAATTTCGCAAACACACTACGGCTAATGGAAGGATCCGTCAGGATGATCTAATTAGTTGTGGACCCTCCAATAATCCTGGAATTCAAAAATAAGAAAATAGAAAAAAATAAAAAATATGAAATTTTGTCAATAGTGAGATTTTAGCGAGACGAAGGAGATGGTTGGTTTGGATCATCGAATTTGATTACCAATTTCGCAAACACGCTGCGGCTGACGGAAGGATCCGTCGGCCGCGGCTAACTATAGCCAAACTCTCTCTCTCTCTCTCTCTCTCTCTCTATATATATATATATATATATATATATATATATATAGCATAGGCTCTATGATTAAATACCCTATGTTGTGCTTTGAGATTCGTGTTGTTTGACGTGTACATCTTTACATACCTACTAAATAAAATATTTGAGATGCCAAACTCCAAAAAGAACTAAATTTAACTCCAGTTTAAACTAATTTACTTTTAAATTTAAGATAAATATTGTTCAAACTAGTTTGAACTAGTTTAAATTGGAGTTATATTTAATTTTTTCAGAGTTTGATGTCTCAAATATTTTTTTTGTGGGTATATAAATATACAAATACTAAACATCACGAATCTGAAAGCGCATCCAGTAGTAATGGATCATGGAGCCTAGCTCCATGGAGCTTTATGTAATTTCCAAAAAGGAGATTGAGTCATCCGATGATGAGGATGACAATAGTGATAACGATGATGAAGGAGATGGAGACGCTAAAGAGCTTGCCTTGTTGATGAGGAAGACTCGACGTCTACTCAAGAACCCGGAGATAGCTGACGTGATTGCGTTTTTTGTGAGAGAATTTGTGCTCTAATTATCTGACTAGAAATCCATGGGGTAAGCCCAACTAGCCTAGCCGGTCCAACTGCGAGTTCCTACGAGCCACAGCACTCTTGACTGACCATAAACTTTCCAAAACTGTCCTGACATGTAGGTAAAATTGGCAATATACAACTTGATGGAGAGACAGCGCCACTTAGACCATGTTCTTTTCAGCTTAAGTTAGATTATAATCTGCCACTACTAAATTTGTCATTTTTGTATAAGCCGTATGCCATAAAACTTTGTAGCCATTTTTTAAGTCTTTTAGTGGTTTTTCTTAAAACTACCAAAACTATTTTTAATATTTTTTTAACCTCTCCGAGCCACTTTATGAGGGCCTAGACTTTTTAGATTATAATCTACCATTGCTTTCCGCCGTAAAGAACGAGGAATTAATTAGTTGTGCTTAATCATCTAACTTAATGGGGAAGCAAACATTAAAGGTAGAAGGTGGGGCCCATTTGTCAGCTACCCTTACAAATTTGCCAAGAAAACATGAACGATCTACGTATCATAATCCTTTCCTTCTAAAGGGTGGGTACGTGGCCAAGCTATGGGAGCAATGCTTTCATTCCTACCCATTTGGGTTCGATTGAAAAGCATGTGCAAGGGCTAGCTCTTGTGGCCATAGAGCCTACACAAGCATGGGTGCTTGTTTAGTGGGCATGTGTATTTAGTAGAAAAGTGAATACCGTGCTCGGTGTGCCCATAGGACCTCCACAAAAATTCCTTGAGGTTGTGTTTGGCTGCACAGGAAAAACATCCCTAGATGGAAAACATCTCGACGGGGATTTTTAAGGCAAGTTGAAATCCTGGGGGAACTCCCCCTCCTAGGGATTGGTTTGGGGGCTGTTTGGAGAGCACCGGGATAATCCCGGAAGCTCTAAATGGCTCAAGCGTGTACTTTATATGGCACTAGAGAAGATCAGAAAATGCAGCACACTGAAGCATTTAAATGGCTCAAATGTGTATTTTATATACACAAGAATATATGTTAGCTTAATATGCATCACCGTATTCACCATAAACATATGAAAAAAAAAGGAGAAATCACAGACGATTATATAGAAACACTCAAATTTGTAAGCATTTGGCTTAATGCATCACCATATACACATGAAAAAAAAAAGGAGAAATCATAGATAATCATATAGAAACACTCAAATCTGTAAGTATCTGGCTTAATGCATCACCATATACACAAGCAAAAAGGAAAATCACAGACAGGCATATAGAAATGCTCAAATTTGTAAGCATTGATCCATGCATGAGGTACTACAGAAGGAAACAATCATCAATATTACACAAGAAAAGATAGTTCAGGTGGCTCTCAAGGCAAATCTCCTTAATTTGTTATAGTCATTACCAAGTATTACGACAAGTTGCTTATGAAAATGAAATGAAATAGAAATGTAAGTTTTCAAACTCTACAACTTCAATCTTTTTGTTTGTCATCATAATAGAAAACTCTCAGCAACTAAGCTAAGATTCACGCATTCGTAGCTGGTCTCTTGAACTAAACGATTATGGTTGTCATGTTGCTGATTCCTGAATGCTCTCGACATGGTGCCTCAAAGATGGTCTTTAGTTTTCCTTTTAAAAAAGATGACCTTTAGATCTATATCCCATGCAGAGTTTGATTAAAGCCCACATACACTTATCAAGAGAAAATAATGAATCAACAGTTTCAATAGTTAATCAACTGTACAATGCAATGCATGCTACACTTTCCAAATGTAGAATTATAATGTCATATTGTCAATTAGATAGCAAACTGGCATTACGTGTAGCCAAACACATAAGTTGCACATAATATTCTGTGCTATCATGTTACTGAATGTAAAATTATAATATCATATATTCCAGAAGCTAACATAATATTTTGCCAAGATATATTCCAGAAGCTAAGGAGGTAATTTACTAGAGCCCTCAATGCTGCTACAGGTTAATGAAAAAATAAACTGAAGTGCTACAAGCATATGCACACTTCCAACAAGAATATATTCAGTGGAGGTTTTAGCTAGTGGTGATCTCCAAAGAAAAGTGAATTTAACATCACCATAAACATAACTAATATGAGATTATGCTATTGCAGTGTTAAAATCTACTGTTTAGAAGATAAGGCCAAAAGCGTGGATCGGAAATAATCTTCACAAGAGGGTGGGTTGAACTTGGGAGCTTGACAAATCTATGAGTTAGAGCAGAAATTATATCAAACATTTCATTCATTTTTCTATGAATTTTTTCATTGTTGTGCAGAAAGGCAGCCTTTTGAAGCTTTCGATTGCTAGCATTGTGAGATATTATATACATAAGCATCCCTAACTGCTCCTCAATGGTTACACCCCTTTGTGTTTCAACAAACCCTCTCTCCTAAAAAATTTTGCAGTAGCCTTAAATATCTCTGGCTCAATCCGGAACTCAACCATACACCAACTCTCATGGCCTTCTAAGATTTCCTTAACTTTTTTAGCGCTGGTAAAAGAAGAAGGATGAAGTGGCCTTTTGCATCATAAAGGCATGAAAATAGAGTAGGAACCAGTACAAGAAATAACTCATCATCATCATCCTCCTCTTCTTGAAGCATACATTTTCTAATTTTGTCCTTTCTAGTGCTCATTTGCTAATAAAGTACAAAAAAATAATTCAGAATTCAACCATATTGGCACTAGGAGATACTGCACAATTATAATTCAAACATGCTAGTACTATGAGATACTGTGCAAGTATAATTCAAACAAGTACTAGGAGTATGTTCAAGTAAAACATATTTTGCAAGTATCTTCTTCAAACATACTAGTACTAGGATAATACATCCTAATAATTAAAGAACAAGCATAATGTGCAAATACAAAACTATTGCATAAGTCTAGTACTAAGAGAAAATAATGTTATTTCTTATGTGATAATACATAATAGATCCTTAGTGTAGAAATTTCTCTTGAAATGTCTTTAGATAGGTTGACATGGATATATCTCATTTCATTTTATATTACCTATAATCTTCTTGAGTTATAACTATTTTTAGTGATGCCCAAAAGAAACTATTGCATAAGTCTATAGACTGTGACGAACTCTGATATGACTAGGAGGCTAGTGTATTAAGAAGGCTTGTGGTCATAATCTCCATGTTCCGTTGCTCTGTTATACCATGGTGAGTTTCAGCTACATACTTCTATGATCAAGGCTGGATAATCAAGTTAAATCCCATGCAACTGCACAGCCTATGCATATTTATGTGACTAAAATTTATGCACCACATGCATATTCACCTGTTAAATTGACTACCAGATGACTGTGAGTTCTATCGCTTGATGTAGAATTGTAGATTAAGCATTCAACATATTTTGTCATATGAATATTGATCCAGGAAGTATCTTTGGAAGGCAGAACATAATAATAATCAAAGAAAAAATAGGAAGAGAGGGAAGATGGGCGAAATCATACCTAGGAGATGGGGAATGGAGGCGGCAGCAAGGACTAGAGGCGGCGGCCAGTCTGGATATATGGGAGGGAGGTCTAGTCTAGCTCTCTCTTGAGAGCTATCTCCTGTGCACCAACCTCTCTCCCGAGACCCATCCCGTGCGACGACATTGGCTCAGGTGGTGGCGGAGACTAGAGGCGTCGGTAGGGACCAGAGGCGGCACTAGGCTGTCACGACAGTGAGGACTGGATACGACAGCGGGGACTGGAGGCAGCTGCGAGGACCAAAGGAGGAGGCAGCGGGTGGACCGGAGGTGGCGGAGGGCAGAGGCGGAGGGGACTGGAGGTGGCTGTAGGTAGAGCTAGGGTTGTGGAGGCCAGTCACGAGAGAGCGAGTCGTGGAGAAGGAGGGGAGGAAAATCCACGAGGTTGGAGAGGGAGGAGATTTCCCCGAGGGTCACGAGGGGGAAAGGGCCAAAAATCCCTAGATTGATGGGCTCCCAAACGCACCCACAAATGGCCCAGGGGAAATCTCCCACAAGGGTCACGACCCTGGGAACAGGCGGGATCTCGATGGGGTTACGGGCTTCCAAACAACCCCTAAGCATGTGATGGAAATGATAGCACACACGTGTCTGGGGTGTTAGTAGTGTGCATCACTTTGTGCTCTCAAAATAAAATTTGTTTCTTCTAAAAACACGTCTACAATTGCACCAATATAATTAGCTTGTCTGTGATGGAGATTGTACGTAATCATAAAACAACAGTGGTAAAAATGCACTAAATTATCTAACTTTTAGGCTACACGTGTTAAAATTACCAAACTGAAAAACTCCTTTAAAATGCTTGTTGGGACCAAGAGTTCCCCCAAACACTTCACATTAATGCCCACTCTAACTCTAGAGTAATAGAAAGACGTATGTGAAGTGCTTGAAGGGAACTCGTGGCGACACCAAGCGTGATTCTCTTGACTTCAACTCTCATTGACACCTTGTTAACACTTCACTAGCTAGACATAGAATATTGCAAAATTGCATTAGGGCCTGGCTGCTGAAGTGTTTGGAGGGAAGCCCTAGACATCCAGCCATGTAAGAAATCAACTTCTAAACAAGCTCCTTGCATTTACTCCCTTGGCTGATGAACTGAGAGACGGTGGCTAGCTGCTATTTATAAGGTACAATAGCTTGCTCTATGCTATGTATATTCTTCCTCCTACTCTATCTCGCAATGCTAGCTCTAGACAGCAAGGAGAGATTGCTCAATGTACCTAGCCGTGATTGCAGCAGAAGTGGGGAGGGAAGTATAAGGGAATATGTAGGCTCGTGGAGATATCCGATAGTGTTGTGAGCTCTATATATCCAATCATGTTGTAGCCATGCATATATTATGAGAAGTGTAATTATCAAAAGTTGAAGAATAAGCGCGAAGAGCATGCATGGCTTTGGCTGTGCCATACATACATTATGAAAGTTTCATGACTAACTAATTTACTTATACCATTTTTGTATATCTAAACGTCATAGTTAATGTACATATTTTTGTCAAATTGGTATGAGTTGACCGGAGGCAATAGCTTTCTTCTATCTTCCGCTAGGAATTAATTATACTTGTGGGCAGAATTTACCGATGGTCAAAATTTGTCCAGGTTCATTGTATGTCTTGAGACGATAGTGTTAAAGAGGAGAAGATTAGATACTCAAAAAGATGGCAACGTCAAGAACATTGATCGAGCAAGGGAATGTTCTCTAAACCATACCGAGGGAAGGAATAAAAGAAAAGCAGAAGGCGTCCAGGTTCATTGTCACAACGCAACGTTGGCACTATACATATACGCAACTTCTTTGATCTCACACTATCAGCTCCAAAGCTGAGTTGTTCAAGCTCCAAACAGCGAGCCATGCATGCATGTAAGTAGAGCTAGATTTAGAGAGAGATTTTTGCATTTTAGGGATGTAGCTATGTACCAAGGCCCTATTCTCGTTAGTTTATCTTATTTGACTTATTTGCTTTATTTGACTTTTCTTCTAACTTCGAGAGCTTCCCGATGTAGCCAGGAGAGTTGGATCCGCTTCATTTGATTTGTGTTTTAAAGTTTTAGACAAATTTTTGAGATAGAAAAAAAAGATTCAAAAAACAAATCATTTTTATTTTAAACGAAAATAAGTTCTAACCCCAAATAAGACAAATAAAATAAATAATCTGACAAGAACAGGGCCTAAGTATTCTCGGAGAAGAAGTGGCATTTGTCATGGGAACAATTTAGATGCATCTAGCTTCTCCATGAAGAGAGGAGAATACACATACAGATCACACTTACATGGTGGGTGGATGGATGGATCTCCACGTTTCGCTTCTTGGTTCTTGCATTTTTGTTTGTCAGATAGATATACTCTTCTTTCTTTCTTATCTTTTCTCTATGGTGGCCAGTGCACTCGCTGCAGTTTGATACTCCCTCAGGTTCTTAGAAACTTATATTTTGGACATTGATATGTTTTTCGAAATGTAAATTTGACCACTAATTACAATTACAATTTATTTATAAAATCCATAAAAATTATGACATTATGAAAGTATCTTTTGAGACAAATTTTTATGTATGGTTTTCATGCACCTAAAAGATTTTCATAGATAAAGTTTTAAAATTTTGACTTAAAACATATCTAAAACGTCATGTTTTCGAGAACCGGAGAGAGCTAACTAACTTGTGATCGCCAATTAATGGATCGAATGGCCATGAGGAATTGAATAAGATGACTGCATTTTTCAGAAGCCCATCGCTTGATCCCCGAAGCTGTGTGTTTGCATACTTCATTAGATAAATTGCCTCACTTATGTGAAAACGCCTTGACGAGGAGGGAAAAAATAGAGCACTACCAAATGAGCTTCATGCAAAATTGTGCAGACCTGTCAGCTGCTGAAATGTTGAATAAATAACAAAATCACCCAATCCGAGTTGTGGGTCCGCCCTTAGGAATTGGACCGGGGAGATGAGAGAAGTCTGGAGTACCCACTTACGAAAGAAATAAATGGCTTCCTTAAGCAATTTATATTTTTGTAGGTGTAAAGTTCCGAAATCAGGGTAAAATAAATAAAATACCAGTTTACCATCCACCCAAGCATATATTTAGCGTAACTTAGAAAAAGTTTAGGTCTATGTCTTTACAATGGTTTTGGACAAATTAAACCCCTCGTCTAAGCAGGCATGAGGGGTTCTAACATAGTCTTTCTTGTTTTTCATATTCTCCAACAACTAATCTTCCGGTTTGCATCCTGGAGTCTGAAGCAGAGGTTTCATTGACACCAAACAGAATGCAATTGTCTTTCGGTATATCAATCGCACCAACCCTTTATAATCAAACCAAGCTTATCCAACATGGCTTGGGTGAAACAATTTAAATCAGCGAAATTTTCATCATAATTTGACAACATTCATCAAAAGCAGATATTTTGGAACCAATTTTTTCGACCTACGATCTAAATTAAGGAGCTCATAGAGTATGTTGGAACTAAGTTGAGTCAAAATTCTGGATCGCTCGGTACAGCTAGGAATTTCTCCGGCCATCCAGTGAAAAAAGTTATTACTGGATCATCAGTGCAATTGAATAAGGGCTGTAAACTGGGCACGAATCCTCCGAACCGATACTGTTGTTATGCAATCTCGCTACCAGGTGTAGTCCGGGGTTGCCTAACAGATCTAAAAACTCAGGAACAGAAAGACACAGAGTGGGAAGAACGACGGCTATTCTTTATTCTCTTTTCTCATATACACAATGGATGGAAACCCTCTTCCTTTTATATTGTGATTCTAGGGTTTCGATATTGGCCAATACCGGGCCTTCGTGGGCCGGTTTCTCAACACTCCCCCTTTGGCCTTTGCCGCGAGATGCATATGCCTCATTAAAACTCGATAAAAACCTAGTGAAAAAAATTCTTGGGGAAAGAGTACATAGCATACGCTTGTTGTGCTGCACAGATTGACTCGTTAAAAACCTTATGTGAGAAACTTCACTGAAAACTCACTTAAGGGAAAAAGAGTACAACCCACCCAATTCTTCTGCCTAATCTTTAAGATTAACATTAGGTACTCAAACTTCATGTCCAAGATTTTAGTTCAAAGCATGCGAAATTTCTCTCCCTGGATTCTGCACTTCTTTGAATAAATTTGCAAGATTTCTACATAACTTAGTGTGCTGAATTTTAGGGTTCAATGACCTTCATCGAATTGCTCTGCACATAGCACAATTTCATTCGAGCAACACAAACTCCATATCTTCATTAAAAGGGGTTTCATTTGAAAGTTCAATCCACATAACTTCTAGATGTGGAATATTCTTCATTTTGAAACCATACATATTCATAAGAGGCTTCATACATGATTATAATTTTCGAGTGGTTTGTCGTTGTTGACACAAGTGTCTGATTCGACGACTTTCATAAACCTACGGTTCCACTATACAGGAAAACATATTCATATTCAAATCTCGGCTCTTTCTTTCCAAGATTTATGATTCTTTGAGATAGCGGAGGATGTCCTTTAATTTCTTTCTGATGCCTCTTTGTAAGCTCTACACTGTACCAAGCCAGCAAATCAGTGACAAATGCATTATCTGACCTGTGCTGTTCATGAGGTATATGAGTACTTCAATTGCACTCAATTATGGAACTTCATGTCCAAGGACTTCCTCCCCTCTTCTCTAGGTCTCTATGGATATTGGTCTACTTGTAATGACCTCCCAACTATAGGGTTTCAATTACGCATTCTTAAAGCCAAATCTTTCCGACACATTCTGAGTATAGACTGACTAGTGTACCAAAATTCCTTCGTGGATATGCTCAAGCTACAAGCCCAAGCTACAATACACAAATCTTTCACTTCTAAGTCATACTTCAAGTATGAATTTGTTTCTTCTATTTCTTTACTTCAATCCATATAATGACTCATCGAGTTTCATACTATACGGATTTCTATTTGCTCTGCCATGATTCGGGACGGTGATACTTCATGTATCTTCATATATAAGTCCAAATCTACATATATTCAGTGACAACATCCTTCAATTCATTTTTTTTTATCCTCAACTTCATGTTGAGTACTGCCAATGAGATTAAATGTCTAAAAGTAGTTTATCCCATGACCAGAGAGTGAGCTATCAGCCTTTCTTGTACCATACCACCTCCTCATTCATTTCTCTTGTTTCACGGAAATTGCCATCTTCTATTCCTTTCAATCTAGCGTTTCTCGCACTCTTTCGAGAGATGCAGGGTTGGGATCAAATTCAATAATGGTGGCAATTCTGTTTTATTTCCTTTGTATCGACAATGGCTGTTGCTCAATTCAAATACTCTCTTGCTAATTCATAATTCATGGCTATTTCATCACGGGGTGCTTCATGCACTTCTACTTGCTCTTCACCGCTATTTTTCATCACGGGAGCAAGTTCCTTTAGTTTATTATTGCCGATGTGTGTACTCACATTCATTTCGGCTTCTTCTTCTTCTGTTATTACTGGTATATTTAGATCTGGGAGCACCTCGCTAGCAGGTTTCTCACTAGAGTTGTCAGGACTCAACTGGCTCCCCTTTTTTTTTCCTTCGGGACATTTTCGTGATTGGCCGTGGTAAGCTCTCTTATCCATTTTTCTCCAGGTGTCCCTGCATAATTAGGATTCAAGTAACTAGATTTCCTGTTCTTTTTTCTGAGGCCTTGGAACAGGATGAAGGATACCTTCTGTGGTATTTCAACCATCTCTGGTGCATTACTCCAAGTAATGCGACTTGATCACATTCTTCAAATCACAAAAGATGATTAGACAGATTTCATTGCTTTAAATGTCTTACAGACTTCATCATTTACTTTACTAGTGCGGGGTCATGCACGGGGATCTACGTGGCTTTCCACGTGATTTTCCGACATTCTACTATCAGGGGCTCTATTCCTCCCCCTAATGACGGGAAAAGATCCTCATCAAATATGCAATTCATTTCTGTGTGTGGTATAGGTACACATACATTCAAATTTTCAAAGTGAGAAATTTCAGACCCTTTCATGCACTAGTTGGATGTTGTGGGACTGCATGCCCCCTTACACTAATTAATGAGGGCTACTACTTATATTTTTTTTAGTTACAACTCTGCAAGAGTGGCCTAGCAATTAATTTGATTCATAAAATAAAATTAATGTCGTTTCTAGTCCATTCTTTATATGGACATAAGGTACTGAGTGCTCTTCTTTATTTTCCAATGTTGCGAATTCTTTAGTGTTATCCATTCTTCTTGATGAACTTTTCTCACAACAATAAAGAAATATATTCTTAGTTCTTATGATCTGCAAGATCAATTTTACAAATGCATGATTCCTTGTAGATAGTATGCATTTGGCCACTTCAAAAAACATTAATGAGCACCAAAAGTACTTAATTGCCCTAATACGGGCTGTTTTAGGCCGCACATAACCCCTAGTTCAATCTATGGTAGGAGCCCATGTATTAGTTTCCCGGTGGCATAGAGAGTGCGCACGAAAATCTTCATGATTCGGGAAATTCTAAAATTAATACTATGGCCCTATGAGTTGTTTAGTTTTCTCCTCATCATCTTAAGTTGAGGATGGCAATTTTACTATGCCAAACAGAAGAGATCGGAGCTTCTAAATTCAGAATTCAAGAGAGTGTATACTTCAGGTGCACAGATTCTAAGTGTAGTATAGCCCATATGCAAATGAAGGGGTTTCTTAGAGGTCATATTTTCACATCCGGCATACTTCATAATGCATAAGTATTCTTTTTATTTTCTTCATTGGTTTCTATGTGAAACTCATCTGCACGGATGTCTTAAGAGAGCCAGAGTGAATTTCAGGTACGACAATGCTTCCCTAAGTGCTGGTATAGTACCAATAGATAATATTCTTATGACTCTTCTTGAGTCTAATATACATAAATCGCTACCTGCGATGATTCTAATACTACCAGTGTTCTTCATGATCTATTGGATCTCTCTTCAATTTTATTTGTTGTTCTACTATCAACAATGCATACCTCTCACATAGGGCACTGCCAAATTCTATATTGCAATCAGGCAATGGCAAAATTTATAGTCCATATAATTCAAACAAGGATTGCAACTTCAAATATACTGGAATAAAGCTAAAATCAATCATGAGAATAAGGTCTGCTCTGCTAGAGCTTCAATTCTTTATTGAGATAGTTTGCTCTTCGGGAGCTTCAATTTATTATTCATATACTTCGCTCTTCTGGAGCTTCATATTCATTATTCAGTGTCTTCTAGCAACCACAATCTAAAAGTATACTGCTTCGTGTAGGCGCACTGAGGCGACGATGGTCGTTGCATTCGACGCATCGGAGGTTCACAAAAATCTATTGGATGCTACTGTTTCAGCTTCAATTTTATATGTCGGTATCTTATTTTCTTTATCCACTTCATGTGTGGCTATAATGAAATCAAGGGGGCGAGTTAGAGGTGTCTCTACATGAGTGTCCTCTTCCATGAGGTCATGCCTGCCTGCCATGGCAAGGTGGACCTCTAATGCTGCCTTTTTCTTTCCTATTGGTCTGATAAGTCATGATTGCATTCTCAATGTCACAACAAATCTTTGACCATTGCCCCTAAATGCCATACTTAGCACGTATGATCCTATTGGCCATACGGCTTTCTTTTGTGGTTTCTCCTTGTTTCTTTACTTCTCTTGAGTAGTGGATTTTTTCTTAGGCTGACTTCTTCTTAGTTTCCCTTATAGCCCTTCTTTTAATGGGTGGGCTTTCTCTCTCTGGTAGCTGCCATTGAACCGAGAAAAGAAAAAAAAAAGGGAATATCATCTCCTTGCCTATGATCTTCTTGTCACGGAGAGAGGGATTAGTGCAAGACCTATGCAAGATGGAATTTTGTTAGTCCATGGTTCTATAGTTTGCAAGTCTCATGTACACCGGTTTCTACTGTGCTAGTGGTAGGATAGTGTGCTCGAGCTTCTTAAACTGCTTTAGACATGCAGCCCCATGCTCTAGCGCACTCCCCCTCAGCCATATATTCATTCTTTAAAATAGCAGAGGTGGTGACAGAGAAAATGCAATGCTTGATTGTTTTGCTCATCGATAGGCTTCCCATCCTTCGAGGATCTAATCCTAATGGTAACTCGAAGCTTCGTGCTTTCGAGTATGATCTTCAGCATCCAATGCCCAAGTGAGGTTGCTCTGGCATTCGGTTCCAGTTCCTTAGATTCATGGTTAGCGATACCCGACCATTACATATTTCAAAGTTCATTCACATCATTACTACATGTAATCTAGTAGATAGTGGTGCATGACATAATTCTTTTAAATTCTCATGAATTCCAGTATACAAATAAGCCATTACCAATTCATAGCATAGACATAATAAATAGGCATAAAATGTTAATTGCAGCAACTAATTCAAAGTATAATTGCATAAAGGTAATTAATAGATATAAAATAGTGCTTCAAATTCAAAGACAGATTCAAAATTCATAGTCTCGATGCACTTTTATGCATAAATATGTCTTTTCTATAATTTCTAAAAATTCTAAAGATCTTTCTGCAAAATTCAATGGCCTGGAAAAACTTTCGCGTAATTTCTAGATTTTCCTAGGGTTAATTTACAAAAAAAAATGGCTCGGCACAGCGTACCCTACGCCCCCTCCTTTTTCTTTTTCTTTAACCGGCCCAGTTCGGCCTTCTTGGCCCGGCCCGTCACGGCCTCTCAAGTGGGAACGGGCAGGGGGCTGTAGGGTTTTCCTGCCACCCCGTCTTCTTCAGGTGGCGGTGGCGGATCGAGCGGGCCTAGCGGCGTGCCCTCAGGGCACGTGCCGGTGAGCTCGGGCGGCGTGTGGTAGCGGCCTTCAGGGCACACTTGATGGCGCGGCGATGCGGGGCTCGCTGCGGCGGCGCGAAGCGGCGGCGGCGCTTCGAAGCGGCGCGATACGCTGTGGCGGCGCCAGTGCCAGTCTTTGGCGAGGGCGCCGAGCCGACGTGGGCGGCGGCAGCACAGGGCCGGCGTGGCTGGTGTGCTTCAATGCCGGTCGGTTCAGATCCGGGACATGACGGCGGTGGTCTTCGAGGTGACGCATCTTCGGGGCAGCGTGGCAACCGATGGCATAGCGGCGGCGGCTTCAAGCCAGTTGCGTGAACATAGCGGCTGGCGGCGCAGGATGCCGCAATCTTGAGTGGACGCGGTGGCGCGTTGCGGCTCATGCGCGGCGCACGCGCGGCGCGCCGACGACGCGGCGGCATGGCGGGCGTTGCGCGTGATGACGCCCGGCGGCAGCCATCTTCGGGGTGGCGGCGCCGCACTTCAAGGTGACGGTGCACGGTGGCCGTTCGTCGTGCGACGTGCTATGAGCATGAGCGTGGCGCGGTCGGTAGTTGGCGGCACACAACGGCGCAGCGTACGGCTCCAGGCAGCATGGTGCGCGGCGGCACGTGGACGGTATCGGTTGGCATACGGCTTCGGGGGGTACGTCCGAACGACGTGCCCGACGGCGTGATGCGCGCAGCGGTGCGGTGACCGGTCGGTTAACGTGGCTTCATGTCCAAAATTTCAAAATCAAATACAAATTCATAGATTCAAACTGGAAGAAATGAGTGTTAATCTATTATTTGACTGATCGATTAGATCAGTGACTTCAAGTCAACAACAGTCAAATAATCATCCCGATCGACTTCGTGCCGGTGACTGCAAATCGGCAGCGATGATGATTACTCGTTATGTGGGTGAAAGTTCATAGTAGATTGCAAATAAATTCATCGTTTATTTACTTGAAGTCAGCAATGGTGCGGGCGCGGCCTTCATGGCGGCGGGAAGATGTGTACCGGCAACGCCTGCATGGCGGCGCGCACAGAGCGACGGCGAGGCGCGCACAACCTTCGGTTGCGTGGTGGCTCAGCGAGGCTAGGACGTGCGCATGCGCGCGCTGCAAGCGCGACAGTATGTGGCAGCTGTGCGCATGGCTACGAGCACGATGCTCAGTATGTTCTGATCTGTGCATGAGACACATCGTTCACGATTGCTAGCCCTTTTTTAGAGGTGGCAGCAAGGCCGACCAGTATCTGAATGGCGCTAGCACTTGTCGTGTGGCTGGCATTATGATCAAGCACCATTGGTTTCAATCTATTCTTCATGAATAGTAGATTTGAATTCAAAGATTCAATTCATGTAATTCAAACGAGGAATTACGCTTCTGGCTGATCGGCATAATGCCGATGATTTGGAATCTGTGATAGCCTAGTGCAACACCCAGATTGGCTTCGTGCTAGCTACTGCAAGTCGGCGACGGTGGTGTGCTCCTCATAGATGTAAAAGATTCAAAGATGCTTCCCTGCATTTCCATACTTTTCAATCTGTCTGTCTCCGATGTTCATGAGAGCTTTGTGCTAATAACGTGTTACGCAACCTCGTTTCCGGGTGTAGTCCGGGGTTGCCTAACAGATCTAAAAACTCAGGAACAGGAAGACACAAAGTAGAAGGAATGACGGCTATTCTTTATTCTCTTTTCTCATATACACAATGGATGGAACCCCTCCTCATTTTATAGTGTGATTCTAGGGTTTCGGCATGGGCCAATACCGGGCCTTCGTAGGCCGGTTTCTCAACAACTATACCTGAAAAAGATCTACTTTTTAATACCACTTTCTAAGTGCCAAACCGTATATGATATTATCCTTATTCATATCCGAAAAATAAAAAGGATTATGGGTTAGGATATAGAAAGAGAAATATACAATCCGTACCCATATTTTCTAGATACCCAAAGATATTCACTAAATCCATAAAACAGGATTGATACTCACTCTTGTATAAGAAACCATATTGCTTTCTCTTCTCGTTAATTACCCTCCACCTCGGCAATCCGTCCTACATGGCAACTATAAAAACGACGGACATCATTGCATTGGGTGTGTGCCCTTAGGGCATCTCTAATAATGGAGTCAACCACAAGTATATATAGAAGCTCTCCAATAGACTAGCTATAGGGTACTCTCAAAAATTAATATAAGTCCACATGTAGTAGTCTACATGCATTTTGCAATGCGTTATAGCCTGACTCTTGGTGAAGAGCTATCTCTTCTCTCTCTCCTTCTCTTTTCTCCTCCACGCAAGGAAAAAGTGGAGTTTGAATCTATAGGGACCCGTAAAACAGAGTCGGATCCCTGTTATGTTTTACCTGTACTAGTCTCTAGATCAAGTAACTAGTATACACAATTAAACAGTTTGGATGATCACTATCACATGTAATTTAAAGATTACATCAGAGTATGGCCAACATGACATTTATTATAATAGTTTGGCACCAAGGCCTTACAGCAGCGAAAATTCATAAGTAGCATTGTTCAACTTAAAAAAAAAGACCCAAACAGCTCCACAAGCAAGATTGAAGAACGCGCTCCTAGACGTGAGAGAAGTCGTCATCTTGAACTCCTTCTGCAAAGTCTTTATCTTGGTACATCTCCTCTTAAGGGTAGGAAGTCTGCAGATGTGAACTGCTTGTTGGAATAAGCAACCCCACATAAAAGACGGGGGTGAGAATGCAACATTCTCAACAAGTAAGGTTGACTAATGCAATATGAAGGCTTAGTAAGGAAGGGTAGAGGTTTTGTTGGCCAAAGCCAATTTTGCAAAGTTTTGCCTAGAGTTTTAAAAAATGTTTTAAAAGAGTTGAAAGAAACCAAACATTTGAATAATTTTCTTTTCAAACTTTGGCGAATACTAGTTTTGCCCAAGTCTGGCTACCTCACGGCGTCCACCATGATCTCAACAACACCCTCATTGTTCATAGCACCCACTGCGAGGAGAAAAAACAAAATCCACAATTGCTATCGTGGTTAAAACTTTGAAACGTTATTTTGAAAACAAATAGGTAAGAGGTACCATTGAAGCAGCGTCCCGTCGTCTGCTCGTGACTATGGGCACGACTGTTTAGACAGTTTTACATTCTGCAGAGTTTGCACACTTTACCTATGAGAGGTGATCCACAAATAAACCATCACAAGGTCTTTAAATAATTGGCTCTTAGCTAGGCACCCCTAGCTCTAAGGTTCACCGTTGGAGGGTTCAATCTGCCAGAGCCAAAGGTCTCCTCGTGTGCCAATAGAATTAGCAACTACTGTTTACACCAAATGGAATACCCGAACTAGGAGTTTGAAGGGTACTCAATCAGGTCCATACTATAATAGGAACTCGTGGTCGTACTGTTGTACTTAGTTTGATCTACCTTAAGAAATCGGTCCTTAGGGACTAAGGTGATTCCCACACTAGGCCCGGGTCTCGTGCACGCTGCACCCGCCTTGTGACCATCCACCCCAATCAAGGGTTTGCAAAACATTTATCCCTTGATAGCACCCACTATCTCAACTAACCCAATTTACAAAACCTGACATCACTGACTGTCTTTTAAAACCGCGAAAGTAAATCAAGTATTTGACATGTATCAATTATCTGATCAGATAATCTATGACTAAGCATTGCTAAGCATGAACAAAACCTAAATCAAGGGTGGTGGCAATATTTAACAATTCTAATATACTAACGCTGCCTGGTGCATTTTCAAAATTTGATTCAGTTATACCAAACATATCAACATGTATGGGTATGTAGGAAAATCTTACACCTATAGCTATGCATTTCCACATACTACCCACACCGTTCATTTGCACTCCGACATACATGAAGCTCCCCTCCATATCTAATCATATTTTGCAAAAAAAAAAAAGCACCCTAACTCTATAAAATTCTTATATGAAGTCCCTCTCCTCTCTCTCTCTTGTCTCTCTCCCCGCCCATTTCTCCCCTTCTCCTAGCATGAGCTCCTCCCTGAGCGATGCTGCCATAACTATCACCATGCTGATGTCGATCGGTGCATAAGGGCATGTACAATGGAGAGTCAATGGGAGTCTCTTAGCACATTTATCTAAGTACAAAAAATAAGCATGTATAAAGAACATGCACAAGAGCCTGTATGCTATTTAATGCTGCTCATCTCTAATTCTGTCTAGGAGCCTGTGAAGAGTCGTCTCTTCACCAAGAGACAACTCTAACATTTATTCTCTTTCTCTCACCGGCACATCAGCAAAATCTCTCCACATCACCTCTAAGAGACCACCTATTTAATAGCTTTGTACATGCCCTAATGCCCCTGACCTCCCAAAATTTTTCCCGCCTCCTCCTCGGTTCAAGAACCTCCCTACGCGGCGCTGGCCCAACCACCTTGCCTCTGTTGTAGACCACAGCACCTTGCCATTGGCTATCGTACCGCACCCCTGGCTACAGCAAGAAGGTCACGACCACATGCGAGGAATGGTTGGGGCACGACGCAGTGGCTGGTGTCGAGTTTTGGCGGTCAGTGGCGACGTGAAGGTGGTCAAGTTGGTACTACACGGTAGGGTCGATCTTGGATCGAGAGGAGAGAAAAATGGAGAGGGAGAGAAAGAGGAGAGAGAGACCTCGTGCAAGAATTTGAAAAGATGAGGGAGCTGTGTTTGCCAAATGAGATGGAGGATCTACGTACAAGGCTCTGAAAGCACAACGGATGCCATAGATGGCAGGTGAAAATGCATAAGGCGAGGTGGAAACCTTGTTCGAAAATGAAGGTACGTGTTCGTCACCAAATAGAATTGTCTGGGCGTGCCGTATGCCCGTATAGTACGTCCAAACGTGTATGTCTGCGGTGTGGACGTACTCCTGTAATCTCTCGAGGAAAAAAAGTTGTAACCGACATGCTTCCCAGGTACCAAGAATGAGACCCTAACCCGTCAATCACCATGCATGCTTATATATCCGCACGTTTCCCTTCTGCGTGAAGTCGACCATTCCACCTCCTGCCCCACGTTCACCATGAGCGTCACCTAGCTAAAAAGGCAAGTTAATAGTGTTTCATTGAGCGAGAGAGCGAGTAAGAGCGGTGGCGACGGAGAAAGGTGAGAGAGATGGTGGCTGCACTTGCGACGGAGAAGACGGGGGCCATAGGATGATCAAGCTAAGGATCTCGGACGATCGTGGAGGCGTCGAAGTTGTGCAAGACCATCGGCCGCATTATCGTTGGAGGTCCAGTTGACAACGTCACCTCCAACGACCTCAACATGGTCATTTTGATTTTGTACTGCGAGAAGCATATCGAGGATTGCTATGTCACCCATCCATGTGCCTCTCTTCTTCTTCCCTCCTCTCTCTCTTTCCTCCCTCCCCTTTTCTCTAGGCCAACCCACATGCTGCTCAAATCCTATCCGATGGCGGCTCGTCCTCATGGATCCTCTCTGACAGCGGCTTGTCCTCAACGCCTCCTCTCATGTATGCCGGCGTGCTTACGTGGATGCCTAGGCGGCACTAGTAAACGAGGACAAGAACAACTGGGCAGTGGCATGGCCGAGGAGGAGTAGGGGTGGCCGGTGAAGGCGTCGCTGGGCAAGGGGCGAAGGTGGCGTCTAGTGAGTGAGGGAAGAGGTGAAGGCAATGGTAGGCAGGGAGGAGGAGGCGACGGCCAGTGTGGCTGTAGGCCGTCGTTGTGAATGGCCCAATGGCGGCGGCGGCGAGGCTGCATGCTGTTTGTGGCCAGGCGTTGGCGCGGCGTAGGGCTAAAGCTGGGGTGGCACGACACAAGCCAGGGCCCAAGCTACTAGGCGCTAGGACGGTGTTGGGGTAGCACGACGCAACCAGTGTCGAGGCAGCATAGGTCGGGGCCAGAGCTTAGGTGGTTAGTGAAAGAGAGAGAGGAGAGAGAGGAAGAAGAATACGAGGGTGTGGGGAGAAGAAAGAGAAATAGAAGGGTTTTGTTTTGCAAAAAAGAGAACTACGTGTGCGGGTGGCATGGCAATACACGTCACTAAAACGCTGACTGCATGTCACTTTAGATCTAATTGAAATAAAATATAACTTTATATATAGAAATATATGGTTTTACTAATTTTGAATCTAATTAAAAATTCGGGACAACCGCAACCCCTGGACTATATTTAGCTACATGGATAGACCTCATTACTGGACCCAAACCACCCTAGCCAATCAGTAGAGTCCATAAACAGCTCATCCGGCCCTCAAATTGGGCCTCTTGGACGGTTCGTGCGGAATCGGAAGTTTGGAACTCGTTAAGCGTGTGTATGGTCTGTGTATATATGCGCACTTGGCTTGGCCTGTTGGCCACCGACCCGGCGACCCCGACCGTTTCGAGCCACCAACTCACCGTCATTCCGGCTCCTCTCCCCGCATTGGGCGAGGAAGCGAGAGCAAGAGCGATGGCGGTGGGAGAGGGAGTGACGGCGGTTGCGAAGGAGGAGACGGCGCAGGGCCGCAGGACGATCAAGCTGAAGAGCTCGGATGGCGAGGAGCACGAGATGTCCCAGATGGCGGCGATGCTGTCCAAGGCTCTGCTCCATCAGATGGACCGCGGCACCATCCCGCTCCCCAACGTCGCCTCCAACACCCTCAACCTTGTCATTCGGTACTGCGAGAAGCACGCCGAGGTCGCCCCCGTCACCGGCAACAACTCCGACCCCAGCTCCAGTGCCGCAGCCAGCAGCGGCAACCCACCCGCTCCGGCCACGACCAAGGAAGGCAAGGACGGGCTCGCGAAGTGGGACAAGGAGTTCATCGACGGCCTCGAGCAGCGCCCCCTCTTCAACCTCATCCTCGCCGCCAACTACCTCGACATCACGGGCCTCCTCGACCTCACCTGCAGCAAGATCGCCTGCATGATGAAGGACAAGACCCCCGTGCAGATCCGCAAGATGTTCAACATCGTCAGCGACTTCACCAAGGAGGAGGAAGGCGCGATCCGCAAGGAGCAGCCCTGGGCCTTCGAGGATTCCGACTAGTAGAAGAAGCACTCATCCCCAACCCTAGCAGTTGCTGCCATGGAAGCACTCATCCCCAACCCTAGCGGTTGCTGCCATGGGATTACGCCTCACTTAGATCTGCCGGCCTAGCGGTGCTACTTTGCTCCCTGATCTCCTTGTCTTGCAATGGTCGCTGCTCTTTTATTGTCCCTGGATACTGCCCAGAAGAACAGAGTTGCAATGCCGGAATGGCTTGACGAGTTGTTCAGAGTTTTGTTCTGCTTGGTTTCATCAAGTGAATATTTTCCCGGGCCTGATTGCTGTTGGACTTAGTGATCTCGGCTAACGTTTTTTTCCCGAGTCCTAGGGTTAGTTAGCCCAACGGACGGGCGCTAAGTTCACGCCCAGCCGTGCGCTGACCACCACACAAGCGCGGCTAACAGCCAACTACCTCGACATCACGGGCCTCCTCGACCTCATTTGCAGCAAGATCGCCTGCATGATGAAGGACAAGACCCCCGTGCATATCCGCAAGATGTTCAACATCGTCAGCGACTTCACCAAGGAGGAGGAAGACTGGTAGCACTAATCTTGACAAGAGTATTTATACATGTAGTTACATATGGTAGTTTTGTAACTAGCATGACGTGTGGTATTAGGCCTTGCATATGTTTGATGGAATTAGCGGCATCATTAGTGTGTTAGTCATTTAGTTAGTCACGAGGATCATGCAGTGCGTGGTCCGTGCATGTAGTTTTGGTAGTTGCATGCAGTTCGCGAGATGCAGCTGTTATTACGGGGTCTGTTGGATCACTGATGGAGTTTGTTGCAGTTGCAGACCGATTCGTCCGGCGTCGTGTGGCTTTACGCAAGTGCGTGTGCACGTGGGCACGTTCCGGAGACGGGAGCCATGCGTGTGTGTGTAACGTGCTGTGAGCCTGTGAGCACGATGTATTCGTTTCTATAAGTAGCAAGTAGTTGCACACTTTGTATTCGAAGAGCCGAGAGGAATAGAGAAGAAAACCGGCAGGTTGCCGGGCCAAAAAAATCTCACGTGTTCTTGTTCTTCTTCTTTGAGTGTGTGTTCAAGAGAGGTCATGAGTGAGTGTTCTCTAGAAGAGTCTGGTCCAACAATTAGTCGTGTGCTTTTTGTTCTTGTGTCCATGGATCTATATGTGTCCATCTTGGGAAACCTAACAAAGACGCGATCCGCAAGGAGCAGCCCTGGGCCTTCGAGGATTCCGACTAGTAGAAGAAACACTCAGCCCCAACCCTAGCAGTTGCTGCCATGGGATTACGCCTTGCTTAGATCTGCCGGCCTAGCGGTGCTACTTTGCTCCCTGATCTCCTTGTCTTGCAATGGTCGCTGCTCTTTTATTGTCCCTGGATACTGCCCAGAAGAACAGAGTCGCAATGCCGGAATGGCATGACGAGTTGTTCAGAGTTTTGTTCTGCTTGGTTTCATCAAGTGAATATTTTTCCCGGCCTGATTGCATCTCATCTCTGCTTAGTTCCATGCAATTAGTCATACCACATGAATTTGATTGCTCGGCTTCTTGTCTTTGCATAGATGTTTTCTTGTGTTCCATGTTGTGCTTGCATTCCAGTAGCATCAGGGTGATTTGTGGAGTAATCCACATCATGCTCGGTTTCCAAAATGAATTGAACAGAGGAAAAGGACTAGAGCTGGAAGATGCATGTTGCTTTGCTGCCATTACCTTGCCTTAAGGTTTATAATTCATGCGGACTAGTCAGCCAGACTCTGTGGAAAGACGTCAGGATTTGGCCAAATTTTCGTGAGCTTGGCGGCTGTTCATAATTAATAGCTTTTTAGGATTCGTTATTCATGCTGGAGTTCGCAAATTCACCTGTCATCTTCGGGTGTCACCGCGGCATGTTTGGTGCTTTGGATTTTGTCATCCGTTAGATCACTGTAATTACAGAACGGTGGTGGGTCGGTTTTAACTTGCTCCCTTAATCTCCTTGCTTGTGTCGCAATGGTTGCTGTTCTGTTCTTGCCTTCGGTAGATTCAGATGGACTCGCCTTGACACCTTGTCGACTTGTTTTACCTTTTCATGCATTGATACTGCCCAAAGAAGAATTGTCACTAACAGAATCGGAATTTGAAAGTTGTACTGCTTGCTTCTATGAAGTGAACATTTACCCCAATTGCTTTTCTTGTCTGCTTTATTAGTTCCATGCAATTAGTCATGCTAATTGCATGTTTTTTTTTTAAAAAAAAAACATGTATGGGTCTCTCTGAAAAGCATCCAACCATAGCTATGAATTCCTACATACTACCCGCACGAATCATTTGGGCTTTGACATCCGTGCAACTTCCCTCACCCATATCTCATTACATTTTGCAAAACAAGTCTACTAACTATAAAATTCTTGCAAGGAGTTCATCTCTCGTCACTCTCCATCTCTCCCTTCTCCTCTGCCGAGCGTCTCCCTGAGCAACTTTGCGCTGACCACCAACTTGCCTCCTCCAACCATCGCACCGCGCCCCTGACCCCAAAAATTTCTCTCCCTCCTCCCGCGGCCGGAGAACCTCCCAGCGTGGCACCGGCTCGACCACCTCGCATCCGCTGTGGATCACAACACCCTGCCATTGGCTGTTGCGCCACACCCCTGAATACAATAGGGAGGTCACGACCACTAGTACTGTCGAGGGACGATCGAGCTAGGGCTTGGCTCAGTGGATGGTGGCAGTTAGCAACGGCGTAACAGTGGTTAGGCCAGCGCTGCATAGGGAGGAGCTTGGACCTGGAGGAGGAGGATGTACAGAGAAGTAGAGAGAGACCGCGCATTAGAATTTGAAAAGGCGTGGGAGCTTTTTTCAAAAAATGAGATGAGGTAGGAGACGTAGTGATCTCATAGCACAACGGACAGTGCAAATAGCAGGTAACAATGCATAGGATGCGGTGGAAACCGTGTTTGGGGCTCCAGATGAAAGTTTTGGTTCAAACTTAGCCGAATCCACGATCTGCCATCATTTGTTTTGAAGTTCATGACTTGTCCTTGTCACGTGAACTTCTTCACTCAATGCTTGTTCCGTCAATGTGCCGTATGTTTGCCATTAAATTGGCTATGAAATGCCCTATTTGCCCTTGCCTTTTTAATACATTACAAAAATATAAAACTTCATAAAAATTAGTAGAAAATTAATAAATTGTGAGATAATCTTTAAATTTATGTAAAATCTTGTTCTACATGCCGTTCAAATTTCATAAATTTCTGTATTTTCTATTTTTCTCTTTTTCATTAGACATGGTAGGTACCATTAATTTCTTTTAGAAAAATACATCCCAAAACTTTTATAATTCACTTTTATATTTCAGTATGCATTTCTGAATCCACAAATTTTTTCTCACAGTTTTATGGATTTTCTTCTATTTTTATGAATTTTTCCATTTTGTAACATATTAAAAAGTCCTGGGCAAAGAGGGCATTTCACAACCGACTTAACGGCAAAGAGACGACACATTTATAGAAGTTTCATTAAGGGGAAGAAGTTCACGCGACAAATCGTGAACTAAAAAAATAATGGCAGATTGTGGATTTGGCTAAGTTTTAATGGCAAATAAGGAATTCTCTCAATAGTATTGATTCCGTGTGTTGTATGTCCATATAGCAACACTTATGTTATGCAGTGGACATAAGCACAACATTTGCATTTGTGCGAGGAACTCCCTGACTTATCTCCCACCACTGCTTTATTGTAACATCCTAAAAAAAATTGGTGAGTTTAAAATACTTTGATATCTATCAAATAATTGAAATAAATTAATTTTATAATTTCCCCGTAATTAAAAATAATTAAAAGGGTGTTTCCTAAATAATCTAGAGCTTAAAATAATTAATTAAGGAAATATAAATGAATAGTGCTTGATAAATTTTTCCTTAGGTCCTAAATGCTTCAAAGGATTTTTAGGAATTTTATCATAATTTTTTTTGAAGTGTTTTGGTATTTTTAAACGTAAGAAAACAAGTAATCAGCTTTTTAGAAAAGGGAGAAAGGGTTTTGTTTTTCTTTTTCTAGAGAGGGGTGGCGTGGTGCAATCTAAGCTGCTATTTTGCACACGTGCGTGTTAGTAGCTGTCAGATGCCACTTATCCGAGCAAACCGGTATCCATGGATATCGGACGCCCGTTCGTGTGATGTAGCCGCATGGGAGCCGTTGGATCTCACTGCGCCTCAGTCTTTGTTAAATGTTGATTACGTAAAACAATCATTAGCCAATCTATTGCACAATGCTTGCATATAAAGGTTAGAATTGCATCATTTCACTGTGTGTGATTTGCTGAGTATTCGTCTATACTCATTTTTGCAAACTCTGTTTGTGGACTACCTATTCCATCCGGCAGGACAAAAAGCTGAAGAATCATCACCGCTGTTTGAGGAGGAGATCATTCCAGATGGCGAGTAGCTGGATGTGCTTCCCAGTCAAAAACATGTGGCCCATGATAGGATATCTATTTGAGTTTATTTTCATTATTTCCGTTATGCTGCAATAAGTACTTGAATGACTTTGCTTCTTATTTGCAAGGATTTATAATGATTACCATCACTTCTACGAAATATTATAATGATATACATTGATAATATCACTTGTGCGCACTGGAATTGACCTGGACCAGTGTAGCATTAGGGTCACCAATTTGATTAATTTGGGGTCCCGACATTTATGCTCTGAAATCCATGCGCTGCTCACACTCCCCCTCTCATGCTTCTTGCGGAAAATCCCTAACGAAATTAGAATTCCTCTTCTCTCTTCCTCCCTCTTTCGGTGCCCCCTAGCCTGAGCATAGAGGTTGCAGCATTGATCGACGTACTGCCTGGTTCGGCCTTCGCGCTACGTCTCGAGGTCTCAACCATTGCTCTACTTGGTCCATGTTGCTCTCCCATCAATGATGCACTGAGTGGTCCACGCAGACCGGTTCACACCCCCTCGGTCCATGCCGCCAGTCCACACCACACCGAGTGGCCCATGCTACCCGGTCCTCCACCACTGGAGGGGAGGGAGGAGGAAGGTCGTGCTCGGTAGCTCAACCACGATGATGCAGTTTGAACCACCGAAGGAGAGGGAGGAGAGGGAGGAAGGTGAAAGATGGCCACTTGTCCAAGGGTTTTTGAAATCATGCGGTTTTTTTTTTGCAAGAATGTGTAGCACAATACTCCCTCCAATCCAATGTAAGTGACGTTTTAGCTTTCACCCCAAAGACCAAGGTGCAATGATGAGGTAAATATTGTGACCATACTATCCCTATTAATGTTTGCTTGGTGCACCTCATTAGTACGACATTGGAAGCGTTTGCATGCCTGCTGCATGCGCCTTTAATTTGATCATGCATGTGCTTCGGGAGCATGCACAGTCAGTCAAAGCTTCCGCATGGGATTAACTCATGTAGGGGTAGTAGTGGCAAACCAAGTTGAAAACTTGTAGTAGTGGCAAACCAAGTAGAAAATTTCTCAAACGTTACTTATTTCTGACCAATATCCCAAGTGCTAAAACGTCACTTATATTGAACCGGAGGGAGCAGGAGCCAGAGGAAGGGTAGCAGCACGTAGGGATGTAATCGGATCGGCTTTGGATCGGATATCACCTAAATCATATCCGGATTCGTTTAGCTTTTTTCGGATTCAGAGTCGGATCGGATATTTTTCGGATTCGGAGTCAGATCGGATATTTAATTAATCGGATCGGATACGGATACTAATGAAATTATCTCTCTTCTACCTCATATTACAACCCTCTTATATAAGCGAGTATATACGATGTTTTTTATACACAACCGTCTTATATGTCTTACCATAGGAAACACTAGAAATTGTGCAAAAAAAAACTAAAAATTGGTGAAAAAATTACAAAAAATACCCATGATCTCTTGACTATAACTTAACCCACCTAACCAATCTATCTCAAGTAACTTGTTGTCTTACATATAATGTGTGGGCCTTTGTATCTTTGTTGTTCAAATCTTTCGATAGTTTTTAGACATGTAATAGCTTCAAATAGAAAATTTTCCAACTACAAAGTTGTAGATCTCATTGAGAGCTACAATTTACATGTAAAAGTTGTTCTCATCTGATTTTGCATGAATAAATTAAAAATTTTCTAAACTAATGGCTCGCTTATGAAAGCAATGATATTAATCTCACATGTTACCCCTTACCTATATTTACCTTACTTTACATGAAAAAATAAAAAAAATGTGTAACACATCTGAACACTGAATATGTAACCGATCCAAATCCAAATATTTAATAGAGACACATAACAGACATTTCAATTGATAACCGCCTCATATGATATACCATAAAAGTCACTTTGTAGCAAGGAAATGACTCTTATTCCCTAGCCTTATTAGATACATTTATTGTTTGGAAACCGTCTTAAAAACATCTAACATATGAGACACTTCTTTTAAAACCGTCTTCAAAACATCTAACATATGAGACACTTCTTTTAAAACCGCCTCTTTCTTTGTGTCGTCACGTAACAAATGTGTAAGTACATCTAGGCCATTAAGATTATTTTGGTGATTAATGACGATCAATTAAAGATCTAATGTGTATTTGAGAGAAAAATGCAGATTACAGGAAACGTCGATCATTTGAAAGTTCTCAATTCGCCTCTCCGACCCAAGGATGATAATATATTCTGTAATCTTTAATTTTGAGTCGTAAGGTCTTTTGCCGTACTATTAAGAGGGATTTGACGAGAAATTGACTCTAGTTGTCTAAAGTGCTCACTAGATAAGTCTCACACAAATCCATAGACACCAGGTCCTTTTCATAAAATTTTCAGGTTGTTATCTGACTATGCACACCGGACTATCCGGTGTATCTGTCCGAACTATCTGGTGTATTCCGGATTGTCTACTCCATTTCTTCACCCTTGTTCCCTGCAATGAAATCCAATTTAACCGGACTATCCGGTATTTTAGTCCGGATTATCCGGTCCTGACCGGAATGTCCGATCCTCTTGACCACTCGAGGTTTCTGCATGAAAATTAATTAATCGGACTATCTGGTATTCTAGTCCGGACTATCCGGTCCAAACCAGAATGTCCGAACCTTTTGGCAACTCAAGCTTCCTGTATGAAAATTAATTAACCAGACTATCCGGTGTTTCACATCGTACTATCCGGACTTACTCAGCTAGTGAACTTCAGATTCTAAGTCTTCCGGACTGTCCGGTGTTTCCTACCGGACTATCCGGTACCGTTGTTGTAAAACTGAAGCTAGGGTTCTGAGGACCTATAAATACCCATTCACTACCTCCCTAGCCAGCTCTTGCCCGTTGGAACACCTGCATACTCTCTCTCTCACACTTGTTCTTGCTTCCTAGCACCTCCCCTCTCTAGATCTGAGTGATTCTTGAGCTTAGAGGGTTGAGGAGCTAGGATCTGGTGCTAGATCTGAGTTGGTCTCATCTTGTGAGCACTAGGGCCACCTTCAAATTCAATCTCTCGTCGGATTTGTTACTTTTGGAGGTTGAGGACTCCTAGACGGCTAGGGGTCATCGGGGAGCTCCCAAATCTTCGTGTGGTGAGCCCCTGAGTTTGTGAAGGTTGGATTCCACTTCCTCACAAAAAGGAATCAAGGAGTAAACCGGTGAGTGCTTTGTGCAACGCCGGTGAGGAAAGGGTTGAAAAAGACCCCGGCTTGAGTCTCAACGGAGACGTAGGATCCCCTCAAGGATCTGAACTTCGGGATAAATATCTTCTCGTCTTCGGTTTGCTCTCTCTAACCCTAAACTCTTAAATCTTAGATATCTTTAGAAAGTTTTTGTCTTGATAATTTGATAGCTGCCTCTAAGCTTATTGTGCTAGTTAATTTACTTCATGAGGTGCTATCTCAGCTTGTGGAGAGTTCCCTGTGGTACCACTTTAGGTTTTTCAGCAAGCACCGGACTATCCGGTACAGAAAACCGGACTGTCCGGTGAGGTTCGGACTGTCCGGTATAAAACACCGGATAATCCGGTATTGCTTCTGCAAATTAAACTCTGTTTTAATTTTCACTGCCTATTTACCCCCTCTAGGCGACATATTGATCCTTTCAAAAGACGATTCTAGAATAGATACACCAAAACCGTCTTAAAATGTGCGTCTTATATTACTCATCCTGTAGTATTGGACGATCAAGCTGATGAGCTAGGATGGCCTAGAGCGCGAGATGTCTGTGGAGGCGGCGGGGCAGTGCAATACCATCGGCCACATGGTCGGCGACGACTTGGCTGACCACCCCTCCCCGTTCTGGGCCCGGAACGTCGCCTCCAACGCCCTCGACTTGGCCATCGTGTACTGCGAGAAGCACGCCGAGGTGGCCCCCGTCGCCGACAGCATATCCGACCCCAGCTCCGGCACCGCGGCCAGCAGCAGTAACCCCGCCCCGCCACGACCAAGGACGCGCGCTCGAGAAGTGGGACAAGGATCGGAGTTCGTTGACGGCCTCCAACAGCACCCCCTCTTCAACCTGATCCTTGCTGCCCACTACTAGAGGTGGGACTTAGGCCGTGCGAGGCCAGCACGGCCCAGGCCCATCGTGCTTTGGGCCTGCATGAAACGGGCCGGCACAGCCCAATCATTTATTCGTGCCGGGCCGGGCCACACAGATGGCAAAAATCAAGGCCCAGCATGGCCCAAAGGCACGTCGGGCTGCTGTCGGGTCGGGTCGGGCCAGCCCGAGCACGGCACGGGAGAGAACACAGCACACTAAAATTTTTTTATAAATTCATACGTTGCTCAAATTAAAAAGTTATCTGCATAAAAAAGATGAGTATCGCAATTATCTACAACTTTTATGTAGAATATAAATTCATATGAGCAAAGGAAGAACCCTAAAAATGCAGATTACCGAGAGAGGTGGCGTCGGTCCGAAACTATACAGCGCACTAAATATTTTTTTATAAATTCATACGTTGCTCAAATAGAAAAGTTGTCTACATGAAAAGGATGCGTCTCGAAATTTTCTATAACTTTTATGTAGAATATAAATTCATATGAGCACAGGAAGACTCCGAAAATGCAGATTACCGAGAGAGGTGGTGTCGATCCAAAACTACACAGGACACTAAATATATTTTTATAAATTCATACGTTGCTAAAATAAAAAAGGTGTCACATGAAAAAGATACGTCTCGAAAGTCTCTACAACTTTCATGTATAATATAAATTCATATAAGCACAAAAAGATCTCGAAAATTACAAATTACAGTTTCGGGATTCAATTCGGACCGTGCCAGCCCGAGCACGGCCCATACAGTCGGGCCATGCCGGGCAGCAAGGCGTGCCCCGTTTTGAGGCACGGCATGGGCACGGGTCTTAGGCCGGGCTGACATGGCCCATCTGCCATTCGTGCCAGGTCGAGCTTTGGGCCTTTTTTTCAGGCCGTGCTCTTGCCAGCCTGACCGGCTCGGCCCATTCTCCCAGCACTACCCACTGCCTCGAAATCACGGGCCTCCTCAACCTCACCTGCGACAAGGTCACCGGCATGATCGACGGGAAGCCCCCGAGCAGATCCGCATGACCTTCAACATCGTCAAGGACTACACCAAGGAGGAGGAAGATGAGATCCGCAAGGAGCACGCCTGGGCCTCGGATGATTAGGACCAGCGGAAGAAGCCCTCGTCCCTAGCCCAATCCGTTGCTGCGATCACGCCTCACTGAGGTTTGTCGGCCTAGCGGTATTAGCTCGCTCTCATAATCTCCTTGTCTCGTTACGGCTTCTGCTCTTTCCTTACCTCCTGTAGATTCATGTAGATTCTCTTCTTGTTTTTACCTTTTCGCGCACCTATGCTTTCCTGCCCAAGAACAGAATCGGAATCGGATGATGTGTTGTCGAGACTCGAAAGTTTTGTGCTACTTGCTTGCATGATGTGAATGCTTCACTCCTAATCGCTTCTCTTATCTGCTTAATTACTTCCATACATGCAACTAATATTTTCCGTATATATGATTTCTCTCTCTCAGTACATCATTTTGGTTGCTATGCTTACTGGCATGTGGATTTTGCATGCACAGTTTGGTTGCAAGTTCTCGGTCCAATTAGTCGTCTCTGTATAGTATGATATCTTATTTAGATTTATCCTGCTCTTGCTCCAAAAGATTTGTTGGTTTCAAATCTCAAGACTTCGTGTACAGCTTGAGTAGGATGCTTTCTTGTTCATTTATTTTGCATCATGCGTAACAAACTAGTTGCCATATTATGCTTGAGTTCCAGTAGCATCAGGGTGATTTAGACTAATCCATATATTATGCTCGGTTTTCCATTTCTAAAGAAAATTATGCATGACTTGAATAGAGCAAAAGCCACCATCCTTCGCGTCGCGCCTCTGATCTCCTCCATTTCTCTTCCCTTATAAAGATAGCTTTCCTGTATACTGTAATACATGTTGTGGGGGTGTGAGACTGCCAGCAATCAAGATAAAATTTGCCTTTTCTCGATAATAGGAGAGATATTTTGAGTCATCTCGATATGGTTGGTGATAGGATTGATAGGCCAAAAGAAGGGGCTTGAATTGGCTAACCACAAATATTTATCTTTTTAGGTTTTACTTTATTTAGCAAGAAAGATTAAAACTTTCAATTACTAGAGAGAAAATGCAATACAGACTACCAAGAACAAGCTACAAGCACATGCAAAGCTAGGAAAACAAACACAAGTGGAGAAACATAACCGTGGAAAGTAAAAAGGATAGAAAGACTTGATTTTTCCCGAGATTCAAGGAAGGCTTTCGTTTCTCCTACTCCTTATTGGAACACTCTTCACCAAGAATAATATCGCTCCAGCTCTTTCTCGATGATGAAGCTTAATCCATTCACTTGGGGTAGTCATTCACCAACTCGGGCAAAGTGGACTTTGAGAACTTGTACTTCTCTTGAAGGCTTCCATAATTAGCTCCTTGAAAACTCAATAAGTACCACCACCAACCAACTTTGAAAGTAACAAGCCTGAAGATCACCAAGGATCAAATCCAACCATGAAGCTCACAATCTTAGGCTTGAATCACTCAAGAACGTCACACCCAAGTACAAGTGGCTCTCACTCTCGCTCACAAGCTATGGGCTCAAGGATGTTCAGATAAAGTCTTCAACCTGAGTTAGGAAACAACCAAGCAGTTTAAATAGGGTCAAAAAGGCAAAACTAGTCGTTAGACACCGGTCTGTAAAAGACAGTGTAGGCCAGACGTTTGCGCTGCACTGCCCTGGATGACCTCCCTCACCTTGCCACGCCACAGACACAGCTGTCGGCGGGCCCGGACGTCCAGCCTGGCCGTTTGGTCCCCTGGACCTCGATGCATCGCCTCACCACTAGTGCTGGCCCGGTTTGGTTTTGTCCCGGTTACTATGCGAATCGGGCCAACCGGGCTGGGATCTAAGCTCAGGTTCGGTTCACTTACTGAACCGGGCGAACCGAGCCGGCCCAGTTCTGATTTGGCCCATTTGACCCGGTTGGTCCGGTTCGCATATTATACATCCATAAAATCAGGAAAAAACAAGGATTCCAAAAATAACAACAAAAATTCATAAAAGAGATTGAAAAAATTGCAATATATAGAAAAATATTTGATAAGCATTGAAGGGCGGGACTTTAAAATTCAAAATAAAAAACGGGCCAAAATGGATCGAACCGGATCGGCCCGGTTCGCATAGTACCAAACCGGGCCGTCACTATGCAAACCAAACCGGGCCAGCCTGATGGGTCTAAGGTCAGGCCTAGGTTTGGTTCGCTAGACCGAACCTGGCCGGCCCGGTTTGTTTCCGAACCGAACCAGACTGTGCTAGCCCAATGAATAGTTCTGAGCCGCCCGGTTCGGTCTAAAAAATTCGGTCCATTTGGCCAGGTCTGCTCACCACCATGTTCCTAAGCTAACTGTTTGAGGGGTCGGACGTCCAGCCTGGGCATCCGATCCCCTAGACCTTTAGGCTTCACCACTAGCACGCTGTTGAACACGCTATCTGGTAGGCCGGACATCTGGCTTTAGTCGTTTGACCTAGGGACTGTTTTTTTTGGGCGGTTGCGTTTGCATTTGCGTTTAAACTGAAAATTTGTTATTTTCGTACAAGCCAAACGCTTTGACGTTTCGTAACCAATTTTTGTAGATCTTACTATTTCTTCAATTAGCTCTCAAAACCATTTTTTCTATAATTTTTTTATCCTTCGGATGTCCTTATCGAGGGACTACAAATTTCCAGCTTAAATGCAAACGCAACCACAACCGCCAAAAAAAAAAAACAGTCCCCTAGCTAGTCACGCAGCACCACCACAGTGCCAGTGCACTAGAGGAGCCGTCCGACAGCTAGGACGTTCGAGCTGACCTTCTGGCTAGAATAGCGAACCCAGAACTCCAAAGTACCAAAGCACCGTATTGACTATCCGGTCGGCTAGATGTACGGCCTAGCCATTTGGCTTGCATGACACAAACTTTGGCTTGCATGACACAAACTCTACAACACTGTAAACATTCACCACCGCACTCTAAGAGCTTGTTCTCCCCAGCTTATCTAATCTGCTAATCTGACTTATCTCGTAACTTCGAGAATTTTCTGATGTAGTCTCGAGAGTCGGATGCCCTGTGATGCCCTGTAATGGGCCGGTGGCCCAGTCCGGCCCAGCAACACCCCAGCCCTCTTAAGAGAGCAGCAGAGGATGAGGACGGGATTTTCATCCCTATCCTGCTCTCCTTGCTCTCTGTCCTGTTCCTGTCTTGCTCGTCGCCGACGTCGTGACCGTCGTCACCGCCGGCCGCCGTTGTCGTTCCGCCGTGGTGCTGCCAAGTTGGCCTTCTCTGCACCCTCTTCCCCCATGATCTGCTCTGTCCCGTGCGTCGCCGTTGCCGTCGCCGTGCCGCCGGCCGCCGCCGCTGTCCCACCGCCGAGCTACCCAACCCGGTCTCCTCCTCATCCCTTCCCTCTCTCTCTCTTTGCTCCCTTGCCCTGCTGCCCTATCCTAGCCAGCCAGCAAAGAAGAAGAGGAGGGAAAACAGAGCAGGAAGAGAGTAGGAAGAAGGTAGAAGAAAAGAAGAAAGGAAGAAGAAGAGGCTAGGGATTTCACCAAGATTTAGGGAAATGGTGTATGGAGATAGTTTATCTATGATTTAACATCCCTATGTGCTGATTAGGATGGGATTTAGGGGAATTTCAGAAAAACCCTAGCATGGGAATACATGACTAATAGCTAAAGCCATTTTTGCAGCAGTTTGTGACCATAAATCGAATTGTTTATATTCAAAATGGGAGCTCGGTCATGTTACAAGAATTGTAGCCTATGTTTATAGCTTTCCAAAGAATCCTAGAACGTGCGAATCGGATGAACGGTTTAGGAGATATGACTGTTTTCACGCTGCTGTCCAGATTTGGGTTAAGGGACAATTTAATTATGCTAAGACTAATGTGATTTATCTAATGACTAATCCTAGCGCTAAATGGTATGATAAATGTGGGCTTAGTCTTGTACGGCCTAGAAATGCTTAGAAATGATTGGTTAAGGATTATACACCTAAGGTCGAAATTGATGTGATGCTTTGCGATGGTGTCAATATGGTTAAGTCGGATGTTTGCTATGTAGGTGGTTTTGCCCTGGGATCGGCTTCGACATCCCGTCCTTCTGCCTCGTCTGGTAACAGAGGCAAGTACCTAGTAATATGATGACATGTATAGTTGATGTTTAATTTGTCTGTTCTCTAATTGGTTGCTTGAGCTGAATTTGGATTGCTATGATGGGGTTTATCATGAGAAATGCTATGAACTGTTATGCTATGAATCTCACACATGTTAAGTACCAAGTTAATGATCAAGTACCTAACGTTAGAGGTGCTATGTGGACAAAGGGTTCAACTTCATGCATTTGCATTGCATTATGCACCATAAACATGTCATACATGATGGTCTACTTCGGTAGACAAATACCTACTTATGTAGGTCTCTCCAGATCAGCCTGGAGAATATGATGGTGGGCATCGGCCAATGTCCACTCTGCTTTACCGGTAAAAGCTATGAGATGAGATGAGCATGTAGAATGTTAATGGGCATGCATATGGCATGAGCATGAGTATGTGTTTGTTTGCTATTACTTTAACTCTTCAAATGATACTCATCGACCAGATTAAATGTGAACTGTTCATTTCTCATTTTATTATGTACTTGCTGAGTCCTGAACTCATGCTTGCTTCTTTATGTTTTTCCTTTTAGGTGAGCCGTGACGATGACATGCATTGGGAAGGGCATAGCAGCACTTTTGACACTTTTGACCACAGTACTTAAATAGTGGACGCTTTAATATGTTGAGTTAACTTAGTGGTCAAAGTCTTTTAGAATGTTATGTAATGTCCATATGAATAAATAGCCTCATGTAATATCTGGTTTGCTTGGTTATGGATTGCTCTAGCTACACCAAGGTGGGTTTGGTGTGAGGTGCTTGGTTCTGAGTTCTGGGATGAGACGTGCTCAAAGATTATGTTTTGGACATGATATATATTATTATCTGCTTATTGCCTGTGTGTGGATGTCCAGTTTTTAGATAAAACGCTGCCGAAATTTTGAATGATGTATGATGTTGGTAACATTCTGGGCCTGGGAGAGTGCCGGGGTGTTACATGCCCTTGATTTTTAGGATTTAGGGAGCTTTTAGACACGCTTACGAGATAAAAAAACAGATTAAAAAAAATAAATAAGTCAAATAAGTCAATATAAGCCATGTCTTATCTGACTTATTTCGTGTCTTATCTGACTTATATTGATTTATTTGACTTTTTTTATTACTTTTTGAATCTATTTTTTATCTTGTAGACGTGTCTAAAAGCTTCCTAAATCCTAAAAACCAAGAGTATCCGACTCTCGAGGCCACCTCGGGAAATTCTCGAAGTTACGAGATAAGTCAGATTAGCAGATTAGATAAGCTGGGGAAAACAGGCCCTAAGACAAAAGCGAGGGAAGAGAGACTATGTGCTCCATGGTTCAATCAACATGAATTGATAAACGTCTTTTCCAAAACCCCTCTCAAAGAATGGCAATCAAAAATAAAAAGCCCTAATATATATTATTAGCTCAACTCGACTCCTAAGCCCACCTCTAAACTGAGACCCCTAGCCTTGATGCCATGCTTCAAAGATCTCCAGGGGTTCCAAGAACACCATGAACACTACACGGAGCAATATTGTCGAATGACCATCATCAATCTCCAAAACACATAACTCCAAAATTATGGGGTCATAGATTCATCATTATTGGATTGGAAACTGCATGGCTATACCAATGTGATTAAAGAGTTAATTACGGTTTCAGAATCCATCACAAGATCGAGTGAATGGTCGAGTTATGACAAGAGTGCCACTTATTTCGCTTTGAACTTTACTGGTATTATGCGGCAAAGGGATTGATACGTGAGTGTATCAAGGTTTAGCCAATGTGATTATTCTATGTATTCAAAGGTCAATATATCTTGCTAAGAACTAATTTTGACTTTGTGGTCTGGAAAATAATTTCCACAGCCATGGCCGCTTGCGCATAACCATAACGGGTCACATACTTAATGGGTTTGAATAACTCTAATGAGGTGGATCCATTAGTGGGTTTTATAGATATGTGTTCATGAGAGATTATAGTCCTAACTGGCTTCAATCTAGAAGCTCATTAGTGCGGGCTCTATATAAAGAGAGGCGTGGCACGATGCGATAAGCCAAATGATTCGAGCCGCCACGAAACCCTCGCAATCACCTCACTGGACCTCCTGGAAACCCGGCCACTTGAGCAAATCGTAGCACACTGGTGCACGACGTTTCTTCTCTAGATGTGTGGATACCATAGAGACGTTGATGCAATTGCTGCAATGCTGACGGCAATAAGGAGAAAACGGTCGATGAGATCAATGAGGTCCTCTATAGCAGTTCAGACGATGTTGTTGCAATGGTGATCGGCGAAGAGGAGAAGACATCTGACTCAACATGAATGATTATTTCTTGTATCTCAATGCGTGCTCAATGCATGCGATGTTAGAACTGACTGCTCCCACTCTCCTTTCTCTATGGCTAAGATCAAGGGTAATGATCTATGATCACATACTTAAATGATTTTATAGTTGCTCATAGTAGAATTTTTAAAATTATGCTAGCATAGCCTACCGGTTCCTCAAGAGGCACACCGCGCGGTAGCGCTCCAGCGGAGTCTGACGAGAAAGGAGGATGGAGGAGGTCCATGTTTATAGAAGGACCAATGAGCTGACGACACATCTTTAGAAAGTAGGAGACTTAAAATTTCTCTCCTTCCGTGGCTAGATAAAAAAGAAAAAAGTACTGATCGAGCAAACTAAGTTTAGCTCCAGGTTGTGCTCGGTGTACGCGATGCCATTCCAATCCATCCACCTAGGTTTTCAAAATTGCACTAGTATACTGTTTACATGTGTCAACCGGCTATAATAGTGACAGATTTACACAAACATCAAGGGGAACTGTATAGATAGCTTCCCTTCCCTGAAAGTTTACTGAGGAACAACAGTACCTATTCCCTGGGTTTCTGGGTTGATCTTGTCAGCTTTGATCCGAAACATCTGAGAGGTTAGCAGATGATGTACTATTTTCTTTAGCTGGAGAGAGAAAGGAAAATTAGTCTAGAGTAAGGCCTTGGCTTTTGATTAGATAGATAGCCATACCATTTGAGTTTGATTTTGTTTAATGATCAAGGAAAAGCATCACTAACCTGATCTATGCCAATTTCACCCTGTACAGATACTCGGATGGCACCTTCTGGCCCAAATCTTTTGTATCTCCCTACCTCATCATCAGCATTGTCAAAGTTTGACGTTGCAGTCTTGTCCAAAAGATCACATTTGGATATAACATCCAGCCATAGGTGGTCGCGAAATCTTTCCTTTATATGCTTGTATGTAATGTACTGTAAAAGAAGAATGGTGCATTCATTACTGTCAAACTCAATATTTGGGCCAAATGATCGTGAAAGGGAGGACTTTGATCTGTTTGATACTAGGAAGCTAGAATGTATCATAAATGACACCAAAAACTCTGGAGAAGCAAAAATAAAAAAGAAAGACCTGATCAGCCACTGAGGTCCCACAGTCTTCAGATAGATCATGAACATACAGGACAGCAATTGGTAGATAAGAAAGGACAGCAAGTGTCAACTTCTCTATATTATTCCTATCATCTGTCAACCCCAAAAAAAATCAACAGATCAAAACGAACACAACATAACAATGCCTGGAATCAATCATATAGTTGTGCTGATTTAAAGAAAAGTACATCATCAATTGGCTAAAGAAATGACAAGATAAATGTAGAGGCCCCGTCAGCCACCAACGGTGTTTATTGTATGCATCCATATGTATTTCACTAAGTGTTCAAAAATCTTAGTTACTACTTACTAGAGATCAAATTGTTATGAAAAATATTTATTTATTTAGGTCCTGTTCTCGTCAGCTTATCTTGTCTGACTTATTTGTTTTATTTGACTTTTCTTCTAACCTTGAGAACTTCCCGAGGTAGCCTCGAAAGTCGGATCCACTTCGTTCGACTTGTGTTTTAAAGGTTTTAGACAAGTCTTTGAAATAAAAAAAAAACGGATTCGAAAAAACAAGTCATTTTTATTTTAAACGAAGATAAGCCCTAACCCCAAATAAGACAAATAAGGCCTTATAAGCTGACAAAAACATGGCCTTATTCAAGCACAGGTGGATATCAAACTTCTGACATTTAGATGAACACTACAGAAGTAATCATGAAAGCTACACAGTATCAAGTAATAAACTACTTAAACAAGGTTAGTCTATCTGACCATCATGTCTTGTAAGAAGTCCTGGTGTGTCAGTAACCTGCAGGTACCTTGCTTATTCAGTGGTGCACATCACACAGACAGAATGGAGGAAAGCAACAATGCAATTTTATTTTTCATAATGTAGGTGGTTGGTAATCTAGAACTGCAGAAGTTTGAACCTGAAAACGTTCATGATTGGATACAATATGACCCATTAGAATCCCTCTTGTTGTGAAAGGATAGCTGCAGACCTGCAGAAAATTGAGTAGAATAAGACAATTAAGTATTAAATTAGACTGAAACTAAAGAAAGGTGTGGACTAAGGATGGGTTCTTTTCAGCTTATCTTATCCATCTTATTTGACTTATCTCGTAACTTCGAGAATTTCTCGAGGTAGCCTCGAGAGCCGGTTGGCCTTTGTGTGTTTAGGGTTTAGGAAGCTTTTAGACACTCCTACGAGATAAAAAAAAGGACTCAAAAAGTAATAAAAAAAGTGAGATAAGTCAAATAAGACACGAGATAAAAAAAAATGGACTCAAAAGTAATAAAAAAAGTGAGATAAGTCAAATTAGAACACGAGATAAGACAGATAAGCTGATTTATCTTGTGTCTTATTTGACTTATCTCACTTTTTTTATTACTTTTTGACTCCTTTTTTTTTATCTCGTAGGGGTGTCCTAAACCCCAAACACAAAAGCCAACCAACTCTCGAGGCTATCTCGGGAAATTCTTGAAGTTACGAGATAAGTCAAATAAGATGGATAAGATAAGCTGAAAAGAACCCACCCTAAGGCTATACAAATATTCAACTACACTAAGAATAAAGAAAAACAAAGAAAGGGCATCCTGAACATGGTGCAGAGGTAAATTAAAGCATTTGATGAGATATTATTAACCATCAGTCTGTTAGTTTTGGAAGCATGATATAAGAAAAACAAGGGAACAATCAGAACCAAATGTTACATGTTTTCGTTGTGGTGAACAAAAGAGAATTGTGCTTCGGTGTTAAAGTAGAACAAGAAGCTCACCATACGAGGTTCGGTTAGCAAAATATTTAACGGGGCATGAATATTGACAACTGCTACTTAAGAACTATAGCCATATAACAATTTGAAAGAGATGATCACAATCACTTAAAACCTTCAACAATTACTAACCAGCAATAGACAGTTGCTCCAGAAGTTGCCTACCACCTAGAGAAACTCCAACTAAGCTATACATCATATAGGGAGATGCTTACCTCAGGTTTTCCGGATGATAGTATGCGAACTAATGATGACTTCCCCACATTGGGCGATCCAACAAGACAGACTGTTGGTATATGTGGATCAACAACTGGCATAGAACGCAGCGTCTGTAATAGCAACATCAGAAACACTTAATCGTAAAATAAATATGATAGAAATCTTTGAAATCTAGAAGAATATAAACAAAGTGTGGGACCCCATAATCACTATCTCAGAGTTTTACACCTCCAATTTAATTTTAAAAAAACTGTAAAACATACCTTTGCAACATTTAACAAATCATCGATTGCACTCTTCCCATGCTGGAAAGTTTCCTCTAGTTTCTTCCGGCCCTAAAAAATTAGTAGATGTAGGCAAAGAAGTAACATGTCAAACAGAGAAAGGTACACTCACAAAAAAAATTAAAATTTAAACAAAGAGCTTAAAACACAGATCAGGGTCAACGAGGATACTTTTCCATTTATTAATATGTGCTTAAACTTCAACTTACCTCAGTGAGTCGTTCCTCTGCTTCACGCTTTGTTAGTGACTGTCATGGTCAAACATATACCCTGAATCAAACTCTATACAATAATGCTAAACAAAGAACCATCAGAAGTAGTAAATGAACTTACCTGTACAATCCATTAAAACAAGCAGTTTTACATCATACTCAAATATCATGAGACTAACTCAGTTTATTCACAACTTTCTTATGACTCTTTAAAAGGTCAACATGTATTTGGTTTTTGGTTCGGTTGTTTTGTGCGGTAATCTGATTACATGTTAACTGATCACATTATTTTCTGTTTGGTTGGATTAGGGTTTAATTACCTAACACAAGACCTGACAACAGCCCTGTTGTAAGCCCATAACGTCAATAGCGCGTGCAATCGGATTACAATACCACAGGCGCAAGCTCATGACCCACCAAACAAATCCTATGATCTCTCTCCCCCAAGAAAACATCTTCTATCCCTTCCCCCAAGCGGGTTCTCTACGTGATCCTCGCAGCGGCAGTGGTCTCTTCACACAGGCCCAGTGGCTACATCTGTGCAGGTGAGTCTAGGGTGGCAGCTGCATCCTCGTGCAGGTGAATCCTAGGCAGCAGCAGCAGGTCTGGACAGGCATGGTTGGGGTGGTGGTGTTTCTTTTTTTTCTCAATGTGCATCGTGCAGGCGTCGCCCCATGTCGCCTAATGATCGGAATTGCCTGCTCTTCATCTCAGTTTATATTGGATCAGAACCACAAATTAGATGCAACAACTTTTTGATTGGTTGTGAATGTTCCATATAATTTTGTTTGTTCCTATATTTCAGATCTGAGTTTATTAATTCGTTGTTCATGCTTTTACACTTTCTGTCAATTTAAATTGTTTCGATTACAACTCCATACTCTGTGACGAGTTTAAGATCACTTTGTGATCTATAGTCTAAACTAAATGCTGGAATAGCATTCAATACCATTACCTATACAAAATAAACAAAATTGGTTTTCAATCATTTCTGTTTCAATTCCAGTGCAACATGAAATTAGGATTACAGTTTGTTGAACCAAACACTACCATATGTCAACACAGTTTTTGGACTAAATAGAACTCTACTGAATTCTGATTAGGATTTAGCATTACCAGAACCTGACTTTGAGAAGTGCAACAGTCAGATGGAGAATCAGGTTTGGCCATCTTGGTTTGGGGTCTAACATTCAGATAATTAAAGAATGATATACTGAAAGGAGGCCATTAATTTAACCATAACATCAGCATGTTTGTACACATAGCTATGTTCTATTAATAAATTATCAAAGTATGCTACTGAACATTTTTTTCTGGAAATATGCGTACCACCTTCTCTTATCATGTACTAAATTACCTTAAGAGTGCAACCATGCGATAGGTTTTGTTGTCTAAGGTCTATATTACACTCAGTGTGCTAAAACTCTTACCTAAAAGTAGAAATGGTCTATTTTCATCAATAGCTAGTAATAAGTTGGTAACCTACCATAAAATGCCTAACAAGACAGTTTTACAGTACTCAATGCAAGAGTCAAAATATTGACAGACGCTAGAACTATACTTTAACATATAAATTTATTGGCCTCTACTCTAACCTTAGCACACAGAGAAGCTTGTTGCTTGCCAACAGAAGTAATCTTTTTCCTGAGAGCATCCACTTGTCCAATTACCTGTGAGGGTGATACCAACACATCATAATAATTCAATAGGTAGTATGCAAAATTTTCATAAAAGATGCACATGGAAAAGAAGAATGGTAGCAGTAATCTCGAAGTTTCTTCCTGTACTACCATGGATAGCCCCATGCTTATATTCCGAACCAAGAGAAAGATTATATAAGAACCATACCTGCTCATAATAACCCTCCCCAAAAGTCAACTCAATGAGAGATCTCTCGTAAGGATGCAAATCTCTCCTCTTCGGGAAGTTTTCTGTATACGTTCTCAGTGGTACAGAAAGTTCCTGAAGAATAAAACAGCTCTCAATAGCCCAGGTGAATTACTTAGGGCAACAACACAGAGGAGTGGCAGACTTACTTTCATTAAGGCATCAAGTTGTTTTGCACCTTTGTTCCTTTCACGCTTAGCGATATTTGTTATACCTACGGCATATGTGCATAGTGAAGTAAACATGACGAATTGGTGACACTAAGTCCTATGTGAAATCACATACTAGCTTCGGAGATAAGCATGTGACAATAAATAGTAAGGTGAAGACTACCCTTTGTGGGTGGGACATTTCTTGATTTTCTTTGGGCGGACATGAGTATATCGATCGCAGGCATCACCATCGGCATTTTTTGGAATGCACCAACCATCTCATGCTTTTGCACAAGGTTTCCCTGGAAACAAATATAATCAGCAAAAAAGGGGTTTTTTTTTTACCACAAATAATCTTTACATTTCAGCAATGCAGGATTCAACAAAACTGTGATTAGTGACGGTTTGGAAACCACTTTACCTTTGACGCATCCGCAAACTCTTCATGCGACCTGTCCCCTAGGGAAACAAGACATGCTGTAGAGTGGATCCGACGGCACAGGTAGACTGTAGAAATCACTCGTTCCAGAGCTGAGCAAATACATAAGTTGCATGAAGCGACAGCGAAAACTAGGAACAGTATTCTAGAATCGATTACATGTAACAAGAAATACGCATGCTGCGGAGTAAACTTTTGGTGCTTGCAAGCGTATTGACACTGCTAAGGGTTACAGTTGGCGTTAGGCATTTCACCGAACACCCTATGGGCAACCAGCGGCCGCAGGGATGAGGGAGGAGGACAGGCGATAAGACGTACCAACCTGTTGGAGGGAGGCGCCTGAGGTGGCAGCGGCTCGCCAGCGCAGAGTAGTACCAGGGCGCGATGGCGGAAGGAGGATGAGGCGGAGGAGGACGCCGCGGCGGGCGCGGGAGGAGGAGGTGGTGGTGGATGGCGCGGCCTCCTGCTGCAGCTCGCATCTCTGTCGCGACGACTCGCGATGTGGCGACGCGCAAGGAGCAAACTGCCAAGGAGGAGCAGCGCGCGCGGGAGCGACCCCGCGATGACGAGCAGCCGGGCGCGTGGGAGCGGGCCGAGCGGCAGTGCACGAGCAGGATAATCCTACGCTAGGGGTGGAAATTGAGCCTTAAGTGGTACCTTTTTTTTATTTTTTTCGAAATTAGTGCAGATGGATTCTATATAATCTCAGTTGTAGCTTAGAAATAGTTTTAAATCGAACCAACGAGTTGAGCCAAAGTAAATTTATTTAAAATCGACTTATATTTACTATCGGATCAATTAGCAAGTGTATTTAAAACAATTTTGAGTCGATCCCACAATCTCATGAACGAGCTTTTTACATAGGTATGCGGGATAAATGTTCTTGGTGGGTATCGTGGCGAACTAACAAAAAAAAGGAAAAAGGTATCTATCTATACTGATATAAAAAAAAATGGAAAAAATATCTATTTAGTACTTGATCTATGTCCGTTATACCAAATTAGTCGTTGAACTTAAATATCAGGTTTACTTGGTCTTTAACTAGCAAAACCGGGACAAAATGGTTCTTTAACAGGTCAAAACAGTGGTTTTAGGGGTTGTTCACTGACGTGACATCTACATTCATGTTGGATCCACATGTCATGTAAATATTATGCGTATCTTTTTCTTCCACCTTTGCTTCCCCTACTTTTCTCGTTCCACTAGAGCAACTAACAAAGGGAAGGTAGGGGAGAGCCTCACACGGGCACGTCAGCGAGCGACATGTCCTCTTTTGTCTCTCCTCCCTCAATTTCTCTTTTCTCCCTTCTTCTCCTACCTTTCTCCTCCTAGAAGCACACAGCAACGGAGAAAGAGAGTAGCCTTGTGCCTCGGGGCACTATTGTGTGCTAGACGAAGGCCAGCTAGCCACCGCCAGGATACTATTATGGGTTTTTCTGCTCCTAAGGATGCTCGAGGGACAGAGAGAGGGGAAGATTATCGGGCGACGGCGACGAATCAACGGCGAGGCAGAAGCGGCGGCGGCAGCTCAGCTTCAGCGATGAATCCCGTAGGCTCCGGTGACAATCGCCTAGAAGCAAGGGGCAAAACGGGTCTAGGGCACGTCGGGGAAGAGCATCACCGATAGGGCTGGACATGAGCCGAGCCCGAGCGAGCTCGGTCCGACTCGTTCGGGCTCGGTACGGGCATCGAGCCACGGGAGCAGCTCGGCTCGGGCTCGTACCGAGCTCGGTCCAGCTCGCGAGGTCGCGGCGGAGTTAGCGGCAGGGCCACGGCGAGAGGCGGCGGCCAGGCGCGGCCGGCTCGAGCACGACAAGCGAGGCGGTGGCTGGAGCTTCAGCGTGGGCGGAGGCGGTGGCGGCGGGCGTGGCCGAGCTTCAGCGTGGTAAGCGGGGACGCAATGAGCTCGAGCTCAGCGGCAGAGGCGGCTGGGCTCGAGCCTTGGCGGCAGAGGTCGGCAGGCGGGCACGGACGGAGGCGGCGGCCGAGCTTCAGCTTGGCGGCGAGGTCGCGGGGGGCGGGCACGGACGAGGCGGCGGCGGCGTGGCGCAGCCGAGTTTTGAGCGATGGCGATTGCCAAAGTGGGAAGCTTCGGGCGGGCGTGGCCGGAGCTCAGTTGCTCAGTTGCTCTGCTAGTCTGCTCCATGGCCAACCAGCTCGGCTCGGGCTCGGTTGAGTGACTAAGCTGAGGTGGAAGCTCGGCTCGGGCTCGTTGGCGGCTCGAGCCCGAGCTGCTCGCGAGCCCGAGCCAAATTTCCAGCCCTAGTCACCGAAGGGGAGAGGCGACGATGGCTCACGTGCGGTGAATTGTGCATCAGGTCGGCAGGATGGAGAGTAGGCGGCAGTGCTTAAATAGAGGAGGGGTGGCAGTACCAGCTGGCAATCGGCCTAGAAGGAGGGGAAAGAAATCCCCCTCTTCCTAATTCGGGTTAGGAAGGGGATAGGTGTGGGGGCCCAATTTTTCAAGATTCACAATAATGAAAAATTGCACTCCCAAATATATATATAATAACCAGACGATACAATAAGCATACTTTATTACATAACTATTGTTTGATTACATGGTACAATACCAAAATTGGTAATTTACAACCTAATTCTAGGAAAAAATTGCGAGTAAGGAAAAGTCCTAATCATCTGAGCCGAAGTATCCCATTTATTCTTTAGTAATATTAAAAGGTATATCTCCAATAGTAGCGGGATCTATTCATTTAATATGAATAGATTATCCCGAAAAACGGGTAAGTGTAACACTTAGCAGGTTTTCATAAAAAATGTAACTATTAATTATATGCAAATTGTTTCAAGGGAGTGGTTAAACCTTTTTAGTGTATCATGTGGTATTTATAATAATTTATAAAACCTATAAGTATATTTTAAATCAAATTTTAAAATATAACGTGTTTAAACTGAACTATCTTCTTTCTCCATAACTATTCATCCTTTCATATGCTTCACTTTTTTATAATTGCATGAATTATGTGGAATAGAATAGGCATCACCCAATTGACACAACTTCATATATCTAAAGTAAGGTCCATTAATGTTTTAGTTATCAGTTCTGCAGAACCTACCCAGCTTTACCCGTAAAATAGCCCGTATTACGGTTGGGTGTTTAATGTGTCATTTCTATCCTTAATAATTCAAGTTTTGCAATATCTAGCATCACCGCATAGATATTGAAGGAAAACCCTCGGAAATACCAAGCTTCGCACAGTTACTCGAAAAGCAATTCAAGGATGCCAAGCTCCCCACAATCACTACGGTAACCTTGCTTGTGATTCACTTGCTTAAAACATCTGAAAATTGCATATATCACTTGCTTAAAATATTCCGGAAACTGCGCAAGTATTGCAAAATACTAAGGCAATACCTCGCCCGCACAGTCATTACGGTAACCTTGAATGACTTGTGCCTAAATTTTTTCTCTTCATTTTTAAAGTGATCATTTCCATGTCAATAACTCCATTTATCACATAGACAATGATTTAACTATCCCGTCTATTGAAATATTTTAATATTTATATTTCCTTATGCTAAGTTTTGATGAAATTTTGAATTATCTGGGATAGCATTTGGCTGTGGAATTTGGACTAACTATTCTACACAAAATGTTAAATACATATTTTAATTAAATGATCTGTAAATAAATAGCTAGAAAGTAATGTAATATATAGTAGAATAATACTAAAATTGGAATTTCAATATGTATCAAATGATAGGAAAACCTGCCTTCAGGGTACTATTCTTCAAATTCAGATATATCCTCAAAATTTTTTGAATATTCTTGACTCTCGTATTCCGATATATAATCTGAAATTTAAAATGAATGAAATTCAATAACAATAAAAACATATATGCAAAACTTGATATGAAGTTTTAAAGGGTGATGGAATTTGATTATTGGAAATGGTATATTGGAGGGATATTCAAAAGTTATTATTAAAAATAGAAAGAGTACCTTTGGATTTTGCGTGTTCGTGGAATTAATTGTGTGGATCGACAAAATTCCAGAGATTGGGGTCGACGACAAAACTTGTCGGAGTTCTAAGATAGAATTTGTCAAAGACATAGGGGTGAAATAGTCAAAATATGGTTTTTTTTAGAATTTAAAATAATTTCTAGAATTTTTGGAGAATTTTTCTAAATAGTATATATATATTTACATAACAAAAGTTGTAAAAGGATTCTTATTTGAATATTTTATTATGAAATATTCATGTTTAATAATTTAATAAATTATTAATGTTATTTTAGATTTTTGAAAATTTTGGTAGAATTTTAGGCAGTATTTTGCTATTTAAATAAATTCAAAAGGCTTTTCTGAGAAAAGAAAAAGAAAAAGAGGTGAAACGAGACTAGGCCGGATCGGGCTGGTCGGCCGAACGAGGTGGCTCGACAGTGGGGCAGATGATAGTGAAAGACTGAGTGGGGACGAGAGGAGCTTGTCGGGAAGGCTTCGCCGGCGACGAGCGGTGGCCGGAGTAGGGTGGCCCATGGTCAGGGAAGGTAGAGGAGGGTGAGAGCTACCTTTTGGTAGTTTAGGCCAAGGCTAGGGGAGGCTGGTGGTAGTCGGCGACGAGGTCAAGTGGCGACGCGGCTTCGGGCTCCGGTGAGAGGGCAGCTCCGGTGGGCTATAGGGCAGTATGAGGGGTGGAGGTGGTTGTTTGGGTTGAGCCAAGGTTGAGGGTGGCCTTTTATAGGCAGGGAGGGACTTGGCGGCCACGAAATCACAGAAATGGCGACGGCGGCGTTGGCGGCGTGTCCGGGTGCAATTCGTCGCAGCCCACAGCCGGATGAGGCCGATGAGGTGGTGGGTAAGGTTTGTGGAGTCGAGAGGCATCTAGAGGGATCGAAATCAGGGGCGCGGCGAGTCTAGCGACGCTCCTTGTCTTCTCCGATGAATTCAGCGGTGGAGGCGGCGGAGGCGGGATTGGGGAAGACGAGTCCGTGGGCTGGGGCTCAGGAAGACGACATAGACACATCTGGTCCATTGGATTTTATTTGGGCGAATGTGATTAGATACCCGAAGCGGTATCGTTGTCCAATGTTGGATCTGGGTGAGGGAGACGTGGCTTAATCCTGGCTGTTGGTTGCCACTTAAGGCATCGGCGGGGGAACATGGGCCATTTCGGCCTTGGGCCTTAGGCCCATACAGAACTTCGGGCTGGGAAAGAGGCTACGCCGAAGGCGTATTCCTTAAACGGAAAGCGTATTCTTAAATATTCGAAAAGAGGAAAGAATTTATAAAATTTCCAGAAGATAATATAAGATTTGGAAATTCATAAGAAATTATTAAAAGGTCAGAAAAATATGAGACTAAACTTTTAAATTCATAAAAATAAGGAGAATTTAAATACAAGATTTTTATTATTATTTTATAGGATTTTGTACCTTAAGAAATTAGAATAGACTTCTTTATTTTAGAGAAAAATAGTAGATGACTCCGGAAAATGCTAAATTTTTAGAATTGGTTTAGAAAGGTTTTAAAAAGAAAATTAGATATGATGATTGAATATTTTTGCCAAAAATTTTTCTGCAAAATCTGAAAATTGTGGTATGTTACAATAGGGAGGTTTCTGTCAGGACCCGGTTTTACTAAACCGAACCCCTCTGTGTCAACGGTATGAGTCCCAAGGATCCGTGCTCATACCCACAGCAAACAAAGATAAATTACCAGTATCACACTGCATAACTAAATAAAATAATCAGAGTGCAACAGCTCCACTTATTACAATAATTTATAATGACCATAAGTCTTCACTAAATGCAATTAAGAAGCAAATAAAGAACGATAATGGTGTCCCATCTCGCCACGCACACGATCGAACGAGCAGGGGCGACTAGTAGTCCTGCGCATCATCAGGATACTCATAACGAACTCTGGGCGTACTCGACCGCTTTCGTGGAATAAGCAGCCCCGAATAAAAACCGGGGTTAGCACACGAATGCTAGCAAGTCTTTTTTGGGAAGGGCCAGGCTAGGCTTATTCTAGAAAAGATAATGGCTCATTTGCATAAAAGCATTTAATTTAACAGTATAAAAGCATTTAACAAAACATAAATAAATTAATAGCAATTCTCATGATTAATCTCAACAAATGACATAATTCTCAAACTCAGTGTCTCATATCTCAAATTCTCATTATCTCAAACCATCATCTCAATAAAGTTCTCATGCTCGTTCTCGTTCTCCAAGAATCATCTAGCAGCAGCACACGACCGGAATAACCTTACCCAAGTCAAATTAATTAAGGTGTAGCTACGATGTGAAAAACCACCAAGACGCTCATAACCGGGAGCACGGCCATTCGAATGGGTTTACACTCTGCAGAGGTTGCACGCTTTCCCCACAAGATACGATACTCCCCCGTCGGAAAACATCGTAACAAAATCCATCAAAAGACCAACCCCGAAGTTGACACGGTCATACCTGATATTCACACAAGTACCGGGGAACTTCGACATCAGATGCGATATTCACACAAGTACCCCAAAGTCCAACACGAGTGTACACGGTAATAGCGCATCCTCGGGACCTCATTCACGGTGCAAGGGCGGCGGCAATCCCGGCGTTACTCTCCTCTAGATCGAGCCCGCCCCATTCAAGACTTGCGGTCGCACGGAAATTCTCGATTAAATCCATCACAATCATCGGTCCTTAGGGACCGGAGCGTTGACTCAAGTCACCCACTCCGAGTCAAATTATTAGTTGGTCAAATTTTAATTAATGAGTGAATAAACCCTCCATAAAACCCAAATTCTCATGTCTCATGCTCAGATAATCCAGATTCTCATATTAAAGTGCGTAACGATGATTATATGAGTGGGAATCACTCCCCGGTGACTTATCTAAGCAATGCTAAGCCACCTAATAATTAAAAACAGTAGCAAATTACGTAACATTCTTATCCTAAGGTTTGTGCTGATCGTGGATGCATATCATGTAAATAACGACATGCATTAGGAATCACTATTGCAAATACGCATGATTTAATTAAATAGCAATTTTGGTAAAATCTAAAAATTAGGATTTTAGGGGAAAGACTTGCCTTCCTGATCTTCTTGACCTTGCGGAACGTCGGCGGCGTCGGCGAACTCTCCTTCGTCACCCGCGTGGTCTACCGCCCACAAATCGAGAAAAACAATAATAAATACCAAAAATAGTAAGTAAATTGAAAAATTATATAAAAATTACAGTAGATAGATATGAATTTTATGAATTTTTAGAAACTAGAATCGCCGGATTTGGAGTTCAGATGAATTCGTAGCGGAATAGTGAAGGAACAATGTTGCTGAAATTTGGGAAAAAGGGGGAAAAAAGTACTGTAGCTCACGGGCTACTGTAGCTACGAGGCCCAACACGTGAAGAGATAAGGTACTGGGTGCTGGCTGGTTTTGAATCAGAGAGGAAGAGTGAGAAGTTTAGAGAGAGAGAAGAGAAAGAGAGAAGAAGAAGAAAGGAAAAAGAAGAAAGGAAGAAGGAAGAGGAGAGGGAGGAAGGAGGAGGAGTGGGGCGCCGGCGGTGGGGTCGGCTCCGGCGGACGGGTGCAAGTGCAAGTGCTTCTATTCTATGGTGGCCGAGTGCTCTCCTATGCGTACTGTGAGTGTCTTTCTTGCGTGTCCCTTTGATTGTGGCCTATGCCCTCCTTTTATAGGCTGCTTCCAGTCACTGTGTTCTGACTCTGGTCCATTGTGAAGCATCGTATTGTCTGCTGGTCACTGATTGTATCCTCCCGTCTTGCCGAGCTGCGGCGTGGCGGACCTACAAAGTTCGCCGAACATTCAGGTGTGTTTTTCCAACTCGCTGGGATCAGCATTCGGACCGCCACACGGCAATACGTGTCTTTCTCCTTGGGGCGAACAGCAAGCTGACCTAGGGGTGGCAACGGGGGCATTCCCCGCCGGGGAGTGCCTCCCCGTCCCCGTCCCCGCGACCCAAAATTTTCCCCGTCCCCATCCCCGTTCCCCATCTCGGGGGAGAAAATCCCCACGTCCCCATCCCCGTTCGGGTATCGGGGCCCCGTCGGGGACCCATCCCCGCAAAAAATTCACACAAGAGAAGAGCTCTTATAGCCATTTTAACTCTAAAATCATATCAACAGGCAAGGAAAAAAAGAATGCATGTATTCATTGAAGATTATGTTGTCCCGTTTATGAAAATATGAATATGATGGGCTAGAGAATATGTTTGCAATTTAACAATTAAATTGGATTAAACTAAATTCGGGTCCCCAAAGGGTCCCCATGGAAAAAAATTCCCGTCCCGTCCGCCATCCCGACGGGAATGATTTTCCGTTTCCATCCCATGGGACAATTTCTTCCATACCGCCCCTAATAGAGGAATTTCAGTAGGGATCGGGAGCAGGTCCCATTGCCACCCTAAGTCGACCGCTGATCGACCGCCACCAACCGGTCGGCGGCTTGTGTCATGTCTTGCTCGATCTGCTTGGTCGCATTTAACTTCATGGTGACATCACGGAACCCACGATTGCATCGCGCACGGCGCGGCACATTCCACGTTGGGGTCCGAGCCCCGGGTTTTGGAAGCTCGGGAGGCGAGAGACCCGGGCTCTGGAGTAGGGAAGCTCAGGCGCGAGTTTACGAAGCGCGCGCGGGTCCTCTTCCGGGCCAAAGGCGGGTAGGTGGGCCGTGTTCCCACGGGCCATGTACTTTCTCCAACAGCTAGCCCCCGAACCTCGAGCGGGACAGAATGTCCCGCTCAGAGGTTTTTTTGGTAATTGCCTTTCGGCGAAACGTTGCGCCTCGCGCGCGTGGCCTTGGTTCCAGCAGGAATTCCAACCGAGCGCAGTTATGCACGCTATCCTTTCTTCGGTTTTCGCGCCTTTGCGGACAGGCGACTGTTCATATCCCGCGCCGGTTATAAGACGCGGTTTGTTTTTCCACGTCGCTTTCTTTACGTCTTCCTGTTTTCTTCGTACTCTTGCCTTCTCGCCCTTCAATCTCTTCGCTTTCCATCGCTCTTGCTCCTCGACCTTGTCCCCCTAATGGCGCCCTTCACCCGGAGTCTCACCTCCGAGAAGGCCCTGAAGGAGATGACCGTGGCCGGCTTCATCGATGTCGGCGGCTGGAGGGCGGCCGGCGAGGAGGTGTTCCCAGCGCCCGAGGACGACGAGGTCATCTACTTTGAGCTCTTCACCGTCCATGGATTCCAGGTCCCGAAGTCCGATTTCCTTTCTGCCATCCTGGCCCAGTGCGGGATCAAGTTGGTGAACCTCAACCCCAACTCAATCCTCTCAATGGCGATCTGCGAGCACCTCTGTAAAGCGTTTGTCCGTGTGGAGCCAACGGTGAGCCTCTTCCTCAACTTTTACGAGCTCACCACGACCAGCGGGAGCGACGCGGCAGGGTGCGTCTACTTTAAGCTGCGCCACGACATGAAGCCCGCGTAGCTGGCGTTCAAAGCTAAGGAGAACGTCGGCGGGTGGGCGTTGCGGTGGTATTACGCCAAGAAGCTCGGTGAGTGCGGGCTATGGTTATAAACAAGAACCTGGGAAGCCGACGTATTTGTCTTTGGCCGAGTCGGCGGAGGCGATCTCTATGACCAAGATTTGGAAGCTGGCCGGCCAAGGGCTGAACGGCGGCGATATCGTGACCGATTTCGTCAAGATCCGGGTAAGCCCGCTGCGACCTCACCCGTGAGGGTAACTCTCGTAAGTCTTTTCTCGACCTTTGGCCTTTCGTCCAAGCTTTTTCTAACATTCCTCCCTTTCTCTGTAGCCTTACCCTAGGCCGAGGTAGCCCGGATTGTGGGGCTGCTGTTGCCCGCAAATCACAACGAGCCATCGGGCTTGGGATTCAAAATATCGTTGAGGAGGACAACGAGGTTCGTACTTCTGCATGCCCTTTGCCCTTGGGCGGTCTTCTCCGGGCGTGTATTGATGCTTCCCCGGTTTGCTCATAGGAGGAGGAGGACGAGGAGGCCGGGCCCGACGCCTTGGTGTTGGTGGCGGCCCTAGGGGTCGCCCCTTTAGCAAGCTCGGTGGACAGCAGCCGCGTGGGCTCGCACCAGGCGCACCAAGGGCGGGCTGCGGGCGCACAACAGCCTCAAGGGAAGCGGATCGGGGTCTCCCGGCAGGATAAAGTCGTCAGCGCGGGACGGCCGCCCCTACCATCGTCCACGGCCAGGAGGTCGGCACCCCGGGCGCCTGCTTCCGTCCCTGACTCGGCCCGGGCTAAGGGCTCCCGGGACCGGGATTCCGCCGGAGCGCGGGATACCCAGCCGGTGCCGAAGAAGCGTCGGCTGATGCTAGACGGGAAGCCCGTGGACACTGGGTCGATAGAGACCGACCTCGACCTCGCCCGTAAGTTGCCACGCCTTTAGTCTTCCTTTCCTTCTCCTGACGTTGCGTTTCACTTGTTGATCGCGGGATTTTTGTTGTTGCCGCTGCCTGTCGCTATGTCCGTGGGGGCGGAGAGGATTCTCCCGGTGCCAGGCCATCACCGTCGAGGTGGAGGCCGACTTCGGGATGATGACCTTGGCGCCGCTTCGAGTCGAGGGGCGGACCAAGTTCGGGTGGCATCCTATCGACCTCAACAGCCTGGCGGAATTCTTGAAAAAGACGGCGGTCTATCTCATTGCTAGACTCGGCGGCGTGCTCTTGTTAATTTGGAATTGGCGGTCAGGTCATCATGGCAGTCGACACCATCTCGGTCGTGTCTGCGGCGTGGCCCGTTGCTTCGTGGGATGGATTGTGGCGACGCCGGCGTGGGTCGAAGAGAAGCTCGCGCTCATCGGAGGCCGCTAGGAGGAGTCCGTCCAACTCCGGCCTCTCCCTGGCCAGTCCCTCGCTGATTGGGCGGTGAGCGCCAAGGAGGCCAAGCCAAAGGTGGACTTCAGGGTGCAAGTAGACCTTGGACCCGAGCCACGCCTCCTGGCCATCGAGGCGGCCGACCCCGCGGAGGAGGTGGCCGAGCCTGCGAAGAGGGTGACGCCAGCCTTGGCCGGCGAGGCCGAGGCCGAGTCCACGGGGGAGTCCGAGGAGGAGGCGAGCAGTTCGGGAGGCGGCTCGGGTCATTTGTTCGTGGTGTCGCCCGGACTTTGCTTGAGGCCGATCTTGCCAAAATCATGAAACGGGTAAGTGCTTCCAAACTTGGCTTTTGAATTCTGTTTTGACTTTGCTTGGTTTTTCCTTCTCCTCGAGCTCATTTTCCTAGCGTAGGCCTGCCGCAAGGTTGTTGGTCGTGCATGCGCGTCCAGGTCCGAGCAGGAGGCCGCGATGGCGGATGGTGTGCTTTGGCGGCGGCAAGCCGAAGCCATGCGCGTCGAGCTGGAGGAGGCGCGCCTGGCCACAGTCGAGGCCGTGGCCGTGGAAGCTTGCGCCGTGGCGGTGGAAGCGGCCCTTGCTGCGGCGCGAGATGACGCCGGGGAAGTATCCCGGCGTGCGCGGGAGGCGCTTAAGGCCGAGCGCGATCGCTCGCTAAGCTTCGAGGCGTCTTCCGTCGGAGGCGCTGCCAGGCCGCCAGTCGCTCGGGCCACGGAGGAGCGCGATCTTCTTTCCGCGGAGCTGTCCCGAGTGAAGTCGGCGGCTGCTGCGACGGAGGGTCGCCTGAAGACCCATGAGGACGCCGTCCGGGGTATGCGACTATGAGCGTTCTGGATGAAGCGCGGGCGCCGAGATGATCGGAGGGCCCTGCTCGCGCTTCAGGACCGTTATGATGAAGCCACGGCCAAAGTCCGCAAATTCAGGTGCCAGCCCGGGCCATAGGCCTTTGTACTCTTTTCCTTTCTTTTGTTATAGTTTGTACCGTCCCTATGACTTTGAAAGTAATATATTTGTTTGCTTGTCTCCCTCCCTTTTGTCACCTTTCCTACATGCACAGAGTAAACGCAAATTGCAAGTAGTCGTATTGGCAAGAAAGGTTTTAAAGATCGAGGTATGCGCCTATCGATCCTAGCCCCGAGCCATGGCCGAGCCTCTAGGTGGCCAGAGGGTCGGATGTGGTTTAGAGAAGGTTAATTCTTAGAGGAAAATCGACCCTTTGAGAAAAATCGACCATTTGAAAAAAATCAACCCTTTGAAAAAAATCAACCCTAGTCCCCGAGCCACGGCCGAGCCTCTAGATAGCTAGAGGGTCGGTTGTTGTTTAGAGAAGATTAATTTTTTTGAAAAAATCGACCCTAGCCCCCAAGCCACGGCCGAGTCTCTAGATAACCAGAGGGTCGATTGTGGTTTAGAGAAGATCAATTTTTTGAAAAAATCGACCCTAGCCCCCGAGCCACGGCCGAGCCTCTAGGTAGCCAGAGGGTTGGTTGTGGTTTAGAGAAGATCAATTTTTTGAAAAAATCGACCCTAACCCCCGAGCCACGGCCAAGCCTTTGGGTAGCCAGAGGGTCGGTCGTGGTTTAGAGACCGCGACCTTTAGAATGAAGCTCGTGGCCCCTGCTCTGTTCTTTTTCAAGACGCAGAGTTTTGGGACTCTTGAGTTATCCCGGGCTTCAACAGTTTTATGCGGGCTAATGGTATAGGGTTGGAAAGCGTTTGCTCGCGCAGGGTCTTGCGAGGTGCGATGGATATCGGCTTACCCTCGTGCAAGAGAATCCCAGGGGTGTAGCTTCTGCATAGCCATAACCTGCCGATGTGTGTTGGGATAGCCCGAGCTTTCTCCTAAGCTCAATCACAGGTTAGGTTCCTGGGGGTTGTTAGGGGTTGCAGGGGGTTCGTTAGGAAGAGACAAGACAGAAAAAGGTAAAAAGGGAAACTTACGACCTTAGCTCAGGCGTAAAACCTCCGGAGTTGGGCGATGTTCCAGAAGCTATTGAGAGCTCTTCCATCTAGCATAGCTAGCCTCACAGCCCCCGGGTGTGTAGCTGACACGACCGTGTACGGACCTTCCCACCTCGGGGTGAGCTTGTTGGCGTGAGCTAGGTTCTGAACTCGCCTTAGAACCAGGTCGCCAACTTGCAGAGTCCGGGTCTGTACCATTTTTGCCGCATGCCGTCGTAGGGATTGCTAGTATGCTGCCACTCGCAGTAGTGCTTGCTCGCGGCAAGACTCGGATAGGTCGAGATCCAATAGTCGTTCTTCGTCGTTGTCGATCTGTCCTGCAAAATTAACACGAATTAAATCAAGTCTTAACTCGGCGGGAAGGACCGCTTTCGAGCCGTATACGAACTGGAATGGAGTCTCTCCAGTAGCTCGATTAGAGGTTATCCGGGTTGTCCATAGCACCGAGGGTAGTTCCTCTACCCAGTTCTGGCGCAATTCGATGAGAGCGTCGTAGACTCGTCGCTTGACGCCTTGCATAATTTGCCCGTTCGCACGTTCGGCCACGCCATTGCTCCGTGGGTGAGCCACCGAGGCTAGGGTGACCTTCATGCCGAGCTCTTCAGAGTAATCCTGGAATAGCTCGCTTGTAAACTGTGTCCCATTGTCAGCGATTAGCTTACTTGGGACGCCAAACCTTGCCACAATGTTGTTCATGAAGATCCTTTTGGCCGTTTGGGCTGATATGCTCGACACTGGTTCGGCTTCGATCCACTTAGTGAAAGTGTTGATAGCGACGAACAGGTGCGTGCACCCCTTTATGCCTCTGGGGAATGGACCGAGTATATCCATTCCCCACGTCGATAATGGCCAGGTCTGCGGGATAGTTTGTAGCTCGTATGCTGGCTGGTGGGACAACCGGGCATGGTATTGGCAAGCCGGGTAACGTTTCACTAGTTCCCTTACATCGGTCAGCGCAGTGGGCCAGTAGTATCCTATGCGGAAGGCCTTGCCCACTAAGGTTCTGAAAGAGGCGTGCGCCCCGCAGATCCCGTCGTGGATGTCTTAGAGGAGAAATTTACCTTCCTCCTGGATCACGCACTTACAAAGTACGCCGTTAGAACCCCTTCGGTACAGCAAGCCCCCGAGTAATCGGTAAGGTGGGGCTTGCCTTTGAAGCCAGGATTTCTCAGCTGTGTCCTGTGGCAGTGTCCCATGTGCCAAGAACTGGACGAATGGTGTCATCCAGGTGTTGCGCTGCTCTAGGAACAAAACGGTACCTGTCGTTTTGGGTAAGGCAAATGTCTTCTCGGGGGCCTCTTCTCCGGAGGGAATAGAGGGCTTTAGTAGGTGCTGCATGAGCACCCCCGTCGGGGCGGCTTCTTGTGAGGAGCCAAGCTTTGCGAGCTTATCGGCTAGGCTATTAGCCAGTCTGGGAACATAGCACACTTCGAAATTCGTGAAGTGTTTTCCAGCTTTCTCACTTCTGCCAGGTTTCGCGCCATTGAGTCATTGCAACATTGAAACTCCTTGTTTACCTGGCAGATGAGTAACTGTGAATCCCCTTTTGCTGTTAGTCGTTTTATGCCGAGCGCAATGCATGCTCGTAGGCCGGCTAGGAGGCCTTCGTACTCTTCAGCATTGTTCTTTGCGGGAAAATGGAGCTGTAGTATGTGCTGAATCTGCTCTCCTTGGGGAGGAGAAGAGAACAAATCTGCAACCTGATCACTCAAATTGGCGCGACCCATCAAAGAACATGGACCAGTGCGCTTCCAGACTTGCAGGCTTGGGCGGGCTTTCGAGAGGGTCGGCCGGCCCGGTCCATTCAGCGAAGAAGTCGGCCACGACTTGGGACTTGATCGCTGTGCGTGGAACGAACTTGATATCGAATTTACCAAGCTCGACTGCCCACTTCGCGACCCGCCCATTTGCGTCGGGATTTCTAATGATATCTCTTAGCGGGAAACTTGTTGGGACCGTGACTGGATGGGCTTGGAAATAGTGGCGCAACTTTCGTGAGACTATAAGCAAGGCGTACAAAAATTTTTGGACCTCGGGAAACCGTTCCTTAGGTCCGTGCAATACCTCGCTTACGTAGTAGATGGGTTGTTGTTTGCCCTCGCGTTCGACTGCTAGTAGAGCACTCACAGCCTGCGGGGCAACCGCCAAGAAATCAGAGTAGGGCTTCCCGAGCCGTAGTGGCTAGGGCAGTGGCGTGGGCAGTGCGCTTTAGCTCATTGGCGGCCCGCCTCTGCCGACCACTCGAAACCTTCGTGCTTGTGCGAGGATCTTGCGAAAGGTGCCGCGCTTTCGAGGCGAATATAATCATCCGAGAGCCGCCATCTTCGGTTAGGGCTTGCACCTCCTTAGTGCGGGTTGGCGATCTCATATTCTCGATAACCCGATTTTTTCGGGTTAGCCCTATATTCGCCTTTCCTATCACATAGCGAGCAACATCTGCATCGGACACCGAGAACACACTTTTCAGGATTCAATTTGACTTGATGTTTCCTGAGATTAGCGAATGTTTCCTGAAGGTCGGTTACATGATCCCGCGGGACCTTGCTCTTTACAAGGATGTCATCTACGTAAACCTCTACATTGCACCCTATCTGATCAGGGACCGTCTTTTGCATTAACCGCTGGAACATGGCTCTCGCATTTTTCAGACCGAACGACATGGTCGTGTAGGAGAAGGTACCAAAAGGTGTCACGAAGGATGTCTTCTCTTTGTCTTCCCTGGCCAGCGCGATCTGGTGGTAGCCCGAATAGGCGTCCAGGAAGCTCATGAGCGCCGAGTCCTCCGTTGCGTCGACCAACTGGTCTATGCGCGGTAGGGAAAAATTATCTTTGGGGCAGGTGACGTTGAGGTCACGATGGTCGACGCACATTCACCATTTCCCGTCCTTTTCTTGATAATGACCGGTTAGTGAGCCAGTCGGTGTGCTCGACTTCTCGGGTGAAGCCGGCTTGGAGGAGCTTGCCAAGCTGCTTCTGTATGATATCGGCCTTCCACTTGGGAAAGTGTCATAGGGCTTGCCTAACAGGCTTCTTACCAGGCTGAACAGCTAGCCTGTGCTCGATTACCTCTCTTGGGATTCCAGGCATGTCGGATGGTTCCCACATGAACACGTTTGCGTTAGCTTGGAGGAAGGTGATGAGCTCGAGTTCCTATTTGGACTTGAGGTTGGCCCCCACGTGGGCGACCTTAGCAGGGTCGTTCTCGGAGAGGGGGACCGCTTTGGTAGGCTCCTGCGACTGTAGGGCCACCTTAGGGCGGGTTAGCGGTCGCTTGCCCTTGGCCGGACCGCGCTCAGGGAGCTGCCCGACCATTGCTAGGGCGATCTCGTCACAAGCCATTACAGTCTTGTGACTGCCCTTGATCGTGATGACCCCGTGAGGGGCCGGCATCTTGAGGCAGTGATGCCCATGATGGGTGGCCGCCATGAACTTAGATAAGGCGGGACGACCCAAAATGACGTTGTACGGTAGCCCGGAGTCCACCACCTCGAAGGTGACGTACTCTGTCCGAAAATTCTGAGGGCCCCGAACGTTACAGGAAGAACGATATGCCCGATCGGTTGCAGGGACGACCCCCGGGAGAATGCCATGGAAGGGGATGGCTATGTTCTTGATCTTGGACCGCGGGACTTGCATCTGCTCCTGGACCTAGGCTGTGATGATGTCGAGGAGCTTCGCGAATCCAAAGACGCGATCAAGTCGCGTGTTGCGATGGTAAGCGAGCACCGGCGGCGGAACTTGGGGCCTTGTCATTCCGGGGGGATAATCATCCCCGGAGAAAGTAATCGGCTGGCTGGACCACCGCATGGGTGTGTCCCCGGGCTTAACCCTTTCGAGGTGGTAGACTTCGCGGACAACGGCCTTAAGCTTGCGGCGCAAGCCGTAGGCAGACACGCCGCCGAAGATCACGGCAACGTGCCCGCTAGCCTCCTGGAAAGCGTCGCCGTTGCCGCCCGCGGATGCCCGGTCATCCGGCATCCTATCGTCTGGGAGCTCGGGCATGGGGCTGCGTCCGGCGTAGAAGTCCTTTTGTCGCGCTGCCCATGTCCTGAAGTTATGTAGGTCGTGGCCGTAGTGGCGGTGGAGAAGCGATGGCGGTTGTTCCGGGGTTTGCCTCTGGCCGTCGGGCGGGGCTAGGAGCTCGTCCGCTTACAGGCAGCGTCGCGGCCGTTCACCACTATTTGGGCGAGTGGCCGGGAAGGCGGTCGCTCGGGATGAGCGGGCCTCTCGGGCTCCACCGCCGCGACGTAGTTCGGGGCAGCGGGCTCCTTCTTCTTCTCGGCGTCGCCCTTCTTGGAGTTTGCTCTTGCCTGGGCCGCCACCTTCTCCTCCGCTCTCCCTGTCTTGCGCTCTACCGCCTCGGAGGCGTTGATGTATCCCTCCACGGCGTGAAATAAATCAGCCGCAATGTGGACCGGGTGGAACTCAAGATCCTTGGTGAAGCGGGTATTCCACACCCCCTCCTTGAAGGCCTCGACGATGGCCTCGTCGGAGATTGACGGAATAGTATTGCATACCTGGACGAACCTGCGGACATAATCCTGCAGGCCCTCCCCCGTCTTCTGGACCACAAGCTCGAGGTCCTGGGGCTTCGCGCCCTGGAAGTTCGTCTGGAGCGCTTCTTGCAGCTGTTCCCAGCTGCATATGGAACCTCGGTGCTGGTTGAAGAGCCAGATTCGGGCCATTCCCTTCAGGACGGTAGGGAAGTAGTTGAACATAACGGCCTCATTACCGCCGGCGGCCAAAATGGCGGTAGTATACACGGCGAGGTACTCGTCGGGATTCTTACTCCCATCGAACTTCTCGATGTTCCCGGGCTTGAACTTCTGGGGCCAAGGAGCCTCATGCAAAGGCTGGGAGAATGCCGGACACCCTAGGGCAGTCCGCCCAAAAGCGGTTCAAGGTGGGAAAATACTCCGCCCGAAGTGCGGTGAGGAGCGCCGTTTGCCGTGGACGTGGATGCCTGTTGGCCCGACCGAACACTCTGGCCACGCCGTCTTGAGGTGCCACTGGTGCGGGAACGGGCTTGGAGGTGCTCGCCGAGATCCCCGGCGAGCTCCTCTAGGCCGTCCGCAGCTGCGGCTCCTAGATCGACCATCGTAAATCCACGTGGATCTTTCTTCAAGTCGCGCATGACCTGGGCAATCGTCCGAACCCGTTGCTGACTATGCAGAACCGGTTTGGTGACAGTAGTGGTGGACGAGGGCACGCGTGCGGCACGAGTGGCAGGCGTCGGGCCGGTGGGCCTAGGGCAGATATCCGCCAAGGTCCGCCCGACTGACCCAGCGAAGAGACTTCGCGCGGTCTTGCACCGGCGGTGCTCCTCGCCCAGGTCGGCGCGCGCCTGGTGCAGAGTCCTTTCACCTGACGCCACGAAGACGTGGCGTGAGGCAGGCTCTCGCGAAGGGGACATGCCAGTGTCACCCACGGAAGCGGTGCCGTCGGCACCCTCGACTACCATGGGTGCACTTTGGTCGTTCTGCGGCCTGGCAGTCAGGCGCCGATTCTTGCAGAGGGACCGGTGAAAGTGCATGTAGGTCCCTTAGTAGGTTTTGGTTATTAATGACAATAAAATTAAAGGACTAACGTGTTCACCTTGAGAATGAACAGGTACCGAGAATGAGCAAATATTTTGGGGACCCTTGTATACCCAAAAGAGATCGTATTTAGACACTAGGGCTAAACAAGGAGCTTATTTTGTTTTGAGTCTAAGGATAAAATCATACTATTAAGAGGAATTAGACGGAAATAGGGTTTTAAGATTCTAAAGTGCTCAAGTGAATGAATGTCACATGTTTACATGTCTTACAGTCCACATATCAAAACCCTAGAGCTTAAAACCAAGTTTCATATCGGAATGTCCGATGTTTACATCAGAGTATCCGATGTCTGTCCGGAACTTCCGTTCCTGAGTCCGATCGACCTCGCTCTGTCTTCCTCGCCAGAAAAATATCGGAACTTCCGATATACTTCCGATGCTAACTCTGATCGGACCCTCTCTGCCAGTCTGCCCAGGAAAATATCGGAATGTCCGATATTTTCTATCGGAGTATCCGATGCCAGATCGGATGTTCTGATCCAAGTTCTGATCGGCCCCTTTCTGTGAACTCGCCTGGAAAATATCGGATGTTTCTATATTAACATCGGAGTATCCGATATGTTTTTGAGGGCAACAGTCAGATCTTCACCCTGGGCTATAAATATGAGTTCCCCACCTCATTTGGACTCTCTTGGACGCACAAAACATTGTTCTTCCTTCTCAAGAGCCCTAAACACAAATCCCTCTCACTCTCTCCTTATATCTGTGATTCAAATCTTGTCAGAGAGCTTAGAGAGCAAGAGATCAAGCTTAAGCTGTGGTTGTTCATCCCTTGGAGCACTTTGGTCATCTTCAACCTCATCTCCTTCGCATTCATTACTCTTGGAGTTTGGGGGCTCCTAGACAGATAGGAGTTGCCTTGAGCCACCGAACTTGGTGTGGTGGCAGAGGAAGTTTGTGAAGGCTCATCTTCGCCTTCGAAAGGGAAGGAATCAAGGAGTAAGATCCAAGTTAGCTCGGTGCGGAACTTGGAGAGGATAGGGTCATGTAGACCCCGACTCAAGTGTGACTGAGCCGCCTCAACGGAGAGTAGGATCGCCTCAACGATCCCGAACATCGGGACAAAATCTTCGTGTCTTCGTTGTGGTTACGTCTTCTACTTACTGGTACTTTTGTGTTTGTACTTATTTAGTTTTTAGCTGTCTTGTTGTCTAACTGCGCCATCTGCATTGGAGTATCCGATAGACACATCGGATAGTCTGATCCATATTGGACTATCCGATCCAAGATTTGATACTTCGGTGTGTTTCTAAAGTTTCCGCTGCTATTAGTTTAAATTTTGTACTTGCCTATTCACCCCTCTAGGCAACATCTCGATCCTTTAACCGGTTCTGCTCTTCGGACGGGGCCACAAACGTGTGTGGGACGTCCTGCTGTGGCATCAGTGGTGGCGCCTCTAGTCCCTCCATGAGGGTCTCACTGACGTGGGTTAGTGAGGCGCTGCCCTGGCCGGACAATGCTGGGAGGCGAACAGCTGCTTCCGAGGCGGGCGGTGCCTCTACCTCCATCTCGTCGACCTGGGTTTTGGCGAGGAAACCAGCTTGCCCTCTTTCGTACGACTCATTGACATCGTCGAGATCGTCGCAGTCGTCGAAGTTAAGGTCTAAGCCTTCGTCGTCATCGTATGACAACAAGGCCATCCTCGACTCGATCGAGAGGAGAAGATCACAATCGGGCCCCACGGTGGGCGCTAGCTGTCGGCGACTGGGAGGCGAACCTCTGCAGGCCGATATGCAAGGGAAGAGATGTGTCGTGTATGCTGACACGGGTGTTTTTATCTTGGTTCAGGCCTCCTTTGTCGGATAACATCCCTACGTCTAGTCTTCGTTTAGTATCGAGCTTAAACGAGTACAGGGGGTGAGGCCGAGCTTTGGGAAGCCCGGACTCGAGTACAATAAGTGCTCGAGACACCGTGTATGTTTCTACAGTACCTGAATGCGAAGAACTATCGTCTAAAACTAGAGATCCTACACAAGTGCAAGTGCTCCTATTCTATGGTGGCCGAGTCCTCTCCTATGCGTATTGTGGGTGTCTTTCTTGCACGTCCCTTTGGTTGTGGCCTGTGCCCTCCTTTTATAGGTGGCTCCCAGCCACTGTGTTCTGATTTTGGTCCGTTGTGAAGGATCGTATTGTCTGCTGGTCACTGATTGTATCCTCCTGTCTTGCTGAGCTGTGGCGTGGCAGACTCACAAAGTTCGCTGGATATTTGGGCGTGTTTTCCCAACTCGCTAGGATCAGCGCTAGGATCAGCGTTCCAACCGCCACACGGCAATATGTGTCTTTCTCCTTGAGGCGAACAGCAAGCTGACCGCTTGATACGACCGGCCACCAACCCGTCAGTGGCTTGTGGCGGTCTTGATAATCTTCTTGATCGCATTTAACTCATGGTGACATCACGGGACTGCTGTGTGGCATGGCAAGCATAGTCGCGATTGGGGTCCGAGCCCCAAGCCGAAGCTCGAGGCGAGAGACCCGCGCTATGAAGTGGGGAAGCTCGGGCGCGAGCTCATAAGCGGGTCCTCTTCTTGGCCGAAGACGGGTAGGTGGGCCGTGTTTCCACGGGCCGTGTACTTTCCCCAACAGAAAGCTTTCCCAATCCGAGACAAAGAAGAAGAAAGGGGGTTGGCCAGGGAGAAGAAGGAAAGAGGGGGAGAAGAAGAAAGAAAAAGGAACAAGGGAAAGAAAGAAAAAGGAAAGGGAAAATAGGAAAGAAATTTGAAAATTTTGGATATTCATAAGATTTTATGAATTAGGAGAATTTATATATACTTTTAACATTTACAAAATTCTTTGAATTTACCGATATAATTCTTAACCAAATTAGCCATTTAGTCGGTTTATTTTAGAAATATGAAATATTTTATTTAATTTAGTAAACTCATCTATTCTTAAATTAACCTTTTTTAGTTTGTTTAGAATATAAAAGTAATTTTATTACAATTTAGTAGTTAAATCTTTTCTAGAAATGGAACATGCTCGTTTTTAATTATTTTTAAAATTAAATAATTTAAAAATAATATGCAAATGCATGATATATGAGTTAAATATTTTTGAGAAATTAAGATGTTACAGGGAGGGGCAAGGCCAACAACAATAGCAAAAGAAGAAGATCCTATCTAGAAAGCATAGTCATACTGGACCGCCCGACGAGCAGGGTCTTAACCCAAATTTGGTTCTTGGACCTAGGTAGTGTTTCTTTGAGCGGTTGCGGCTGCGTTTGTTTATAAGCTGAAAATTTGTAACTCCTCGATAAGGGCATCCGAGGGATCTAAAAATTATAGAAAAATGGTTTTGAAAGCTTTGAGAAGAAATAGTAAGACCTATAAAAATTAGCTACCAACCGTCAAAGCGTCTGACTTGTACAAAGATAACAAATTTTCAGCTTATAAGTAAACACAAACGCAAACGCTGAAAGAAACACTACCCTAGCTGGCTGGCCTGGCTGGTCCTACTGAGCCTTGTCATTTGGCCACCTTTAGGATTGTTGTTGTTTTTTTACATTCTAGCCCCTCCAGTTTCTTAATGTCGCACATAGACCCTAGTTAAACTAGCTACAGGTTCCACGGTTTCCGTCGCAAAGCAGCACCAAGTAGGGGTGCAAACTGGATACCAAATAATCCGAATTATCCGACATCCGTATCCGAAAAATGGGCTATTCGTATTCGAATTATCCGCATCCGAATAGAAAACGGATACGAATACGGATACTATTCGATTTTTACCGGATCTGAATCTGAATACGGTTTGAAAATAGGCCGGATCTGAATACGAATACGGATATCCGTATTATTCCAGCGCCGATCCCACCATGCCTAGCGAGGCGTAGCCGACTAGACTACTCCGATCTGGCGGTTCGATCTGTAAGCATTATGACCTAGAACTACTGTAATGGTAGAACAAGTATTGCTGTAATGTTGTGTTGGGTTGTTGGTTTGTTTTGTCGTTGATGTGCTGAAGTTGAAGGATATTCATATCCGTCCGAATTGAGTGAATATCCGATCCGTATTCGTATCCGCTATGTTATCCGATTCGTATTCGTATCCGAGAGTTATCCGAATCCGAATCCGTATCCGAAAAAAAAATATGAATACAAATATGGAAATGATGATTTCTGATCCGTATCCCATCCGTTTGGACCCTTAGCACCAAGTCACCAACGCACGAGCAGTCCAACTGTTCTTTTTTTTTTACAGAAGCACTCGAACTGTTATGATGCATGTCTTGAGGTGTAAAATTACCATCCGAGACTCCGCAGGCTCAGCTGCCCGCACGGTCGCACCTTCCCTCTTTGCCCCACCTTGCTTCGGCGAGCAGCGAGCCACCGACCTCGCCGCCGGCCATGGAGTTCATTGACGACGACTGGGACTCCCAGCCCCGCGCGCGTCTCGTCCATTCCCGCGCCAACACCATCTCCTCCTCCACGAACCACTCATCCCCCTCCCTCCCCCACGCCGCTGCCTGCGCCGCAGCGTCCGTGCTCCTCCTCGCCGCTGCCTACTACGTCCTCTCGGCCTACCAGGTCCTCTCATCTACCCTCATCTGGATCGCCTCCTCGCTCCTCCTAGGCCCCTTCGCACCCTCCTCCGCCACTGGCGGCGACATCTCGGTCGGCCGCGGCCACGCCCTCCCCGACCAAGATCCGCCCCAAGAATCCACCACGGACCCCGCTCCCATCCCTCGCCGCGCTCGCCGCCAGAACGCGACCCCGCCGCCCCCAAAGCACTTGGATCTGATCACTGGTCCAATCCAATCGCCGTCTCCTTCTCGACAGCCACTGCAGGAGGCGGCGGCTTCGGGGACAGCCGTCGTGGACGTTGGCGAGGGGGAGGACGACATCGGAGAATGGAACGACCGCGAAATGGAGCTTCTCCGGCGTCAGATGGCGAAGCATCCGGCAGGGGAGCCCCAGCGCTGGGAAAAGATTGCCGCGGCTTTCGGTGGCCGCCGCACGCCGGAGAGCGTCATCCGCGCAGCGAAGTCGGGCGGCGCCGCGACCGCCGGGAGCTCGTTCCAGCAGTTCCTGCGCAAGCGCAAACCGCTCGACCCGAGGGCCGAGGCAACCGATGCAGGTGGCATTGCTGGGGGAGGGGAGGGCGAGGACGGTGGATGGAGCTCTGGCGATGACCGGGCATTGCTGAACGCGCTCAAGGAGTTCCCCAAGGACACGGCGATGAGGTGGGAGAAGGTGGCAGCGGCGGTGCCTGGAAAGACAAAGGCCGCGTGCATGAAGAGGCTCACTGAGCTCAAGCGCGACTTCCGGAGCAGCAAGGCAGCCTGAGAAGCAGTCCCCTAGTGCTGTCTGCTTTTCCTGCCTGCCTGCAATTCTTGTAGGTAAAGGCCTGCAATTCTTGTTGCTACTTGATAAATTAGCTAGTTGCTTAAAATCTGAAACCATTAAGACAGTAAGCCAAAATTACTTAAGAAAAATTTATGACCCGATGAAATTGATAATGCTGTTCCATTTTTCTTGTTGCAATTGTTGACGATATCATATTATCATACATAGTAGTGCGCCCTAGTGATAGTACCTATGATAATTTTTTTAGATAATGGAAAAAAGAACCGATGATAATTTAATTCAATATTTTTGAGAAATGATAATCTGGATTCAATAAGAGCTACTGTTGAAGATGTCCCATATTGGTGTGCCATGACGAAACCTTAGACATTTCATGTCTCGAGTTTGAAAGGCTCTCAAATTGGTTTCATGGCTTGCCTTTTTAGATTATCAGACCATTTTTACCTTACCAGGATCATTAGCATTTATTTATGTGATGATTAAAGTGAATACAATCAATTTTATTCTTTGCTTGTCTGTCATTCATGTTATATTGTTATATGAATTGGGTGGGACTGGAGGAAAAGATAGCCTGTTGCTTGAATTAACTAATTGCTTATACCAATAAGGCTGTTAACTGAAATAGCTTAGAGAATTTGTGTAAATGAAATTAGTAAGGCTTGTTCCCTTTTTGGATCCAGCTTAACTATTAACTAGAATTGTGTTCCTTGTGTTATAAAATATGTAAAACTACACCTGTATTATTTGACTTATAAGCGACAAGTGTGGACAAATGATGTAGGAGAGGAAGGATTTGGTGAAATATAGGGTAATTGTGGATTAGCGGATATGCTTTCTGTGTGAAGTAATTAAACCTTTTTTCTAGCCTTGTTCATAAAGGACAGAAAGTCATGTAACAAACTGAAATAAGAAAACAATGAGAGCTATGGGACATATACTTTGTGTAATACAAACTGGTAATGTACTATGTCTTTGCACAAAGTGGTAGAATATGTGCTTTTTTATTCCTATATATCAAAATTGTTATGGTCAATTGTTACTGTCAATTTTACCAAACAGCTGGTTCTGGACAGAAAAATATACATTTTATGGTATCTGTTTTATTTTAGCACCATGATTCTGTAAATGAACTTACTGTAACAAAATATATTTCAGGTATCGAGCTCAATGCAGCGACTCTATGATCTCTTTCTGAAGTGTAACTAGAAACACACTGAGTCATGGTGGTGCCAAATGAAGGAACCATAAAGTTCAACAACATATATTGTAGTTTTACTTATTTCAGCTAGAATCAGAAATATGCTTGAAACAGTTGAGACGATTATTTTCAATTTTTGACTGACCTGGCAAGGTAGTACCAACTATTTCTTCCTTTGTGGATTGTCATCATTCCTGTAGCTACCAGTCATGCACAAGAAAGGAAGGTTGTTGGCTGTTTAGCATATTCATCGTTGCTGGGATTGAACTGTTTCTAACGTTCTATGAAATTCCTGCATTCTAGACATTGTTTGGCATGTTTAAGAGTTTACAAATTGCCTTGAACTGTTACTTCTCCCAATTGTTTTTGGCACTTTAAAGAGACAGTGATCTTTCAAAAGTCTGCACTAAATATTTGTCTGAAATCTATTATTTTAGAGTTGCCCCACTTGTGGCCCCAGCAAAAAGAAAGAAAGAAAGAAAGGAACAGGCTCAATGGGGTGGGTTAACCATGGAGGCATGGACTGCTTGCCATCGGTTGGGTGCTGTTGATCTGCGAATCAGCGAGCTACTGAGTGACCATCATCCAAGTAAAATAGACGGCAGAGCAACAAGCGTACACAAATCGAGCTGTCTATCTTTTCAGGCGAAGACTACAGAATTAAACAACACATGCTCTAGTATTTCTTTTTTTAAAAAAATTTTGAAGTCAGGATTTGATTTTTTTTTTTTTGAAACGGTAATGACAGTTGAGAGCATGCAGGTGAATAATTGCTTGTCAATCTCCAGAATGCCAATGAATAATGCTTGGACATATGTTGAACTCAAGATCTTGGCTCTAGCAGCTAATGTTTTCTGGAACCGCCCTACATAAATTCGAAACCGACGAGAAGAATCCAAACCGGTCAGGTCATTTTCATTTCATTTATCCAATATCCATCCAATGAGAATAATCGAGGCTATTCACGTGGTCCCACTCGCAGTGACGGACAGACAGATGATCCAAAACCACGAGGAAAATACACGTAGCCATCGCGGTGTCATCTCGAATGCGTCCCACACTCTCGAAGGCTTGAAGCACTCTGTCAAACGTCTCACTAAACTTAAAATCACGCACGCATCAGGCTTGACAAGAAGAAATCGACAGAAACTTAATCAAATCGATACCTGTTCATGTCCAATTATCAAAATCATACGGCGAATTTGCTGCCGTCAGAGAAGTATAAATATATATGGTGAGTATCGCAGAATTTTTTTTTATTTTTGAAGAAAGCATCGCAGAAAATTTCATCACCAAGAAACAAGCCATCGCTGTGACACATCACACAATTACAAACATTTCGGTTACGGTTTACGAGAGAGAAAGAACCGCACGACACCACTTCCCTCCCGCAATTTCCCTTCTTATCGCTTCGGATTCCGCAGGGCTCCAACCCCCAAAGGCCCAAGAACTCCAGTCCAATCCCCTCGATTCACCTCGAAATCGATCAGGGTGTTCCCCAGATCGATCAAAGGCGTCTCCTTTCTGCTAAGTCCGCCATCTTTTTCTGGGATTGATGCGCCTCCGCTGTTGAGATTGCGGGATCGAGGTGACGTCTCTGCGCCGTCCCCCACCGGCCGGCCATGGCGTGCAGGGGCTTCTTCGAGTGCGTCCTCAAGCTTCTCAATTTCGTGGTCATGGTGGTTGGGCTGGCCATGACAGGGTACGGCGTGTACCTGCTCGTGCTCTGGCTCCAGGTGCCGCCGACTCCGCCGCTGCCGCCATCGCCGGCGGTTGCTCCCAGCGGCGAGCTGGTGCGGCTCGGGAGGCCGCTGCTCCTGCTTGTTGATGCGTCTCTGTCAGACGGGACCTTCGAGAGGCTCTCCAGTGCCTGGTGCGTCAGTTTCTTGAGAATCTCCTTGGATTTTTTTATGTTCTGATGGCAATTATGTGATCTAAGGAAACACAACACCGGTATTAATAGGTTTAGACAGATGTTTGACACCTTGGTTACAATGTTATTTCCGTCTTCAGTATGCAAATTGGGGTGTTCCACTTATGGAAAACAGTTAGATGTTTGACACTTCACATGTTATATCTTGCCACTTGCAGTCTTGTTTCTTTTTCCCATTCCCTTTCAGGATCACCAGTCACTTGTTTTCAGATACTACTTGTTACTCAATGACTTAAATTGTGCGTATCCTCAAAAAGGATTTGACTTAATTGCACAATTACCTCAGAAAGAATCTATATAATGGGGTACCTCAGAGAGAATCTATATAATGGGGTACTAGACCTGGGCACAAATATTCTTTTCTGTATTTTTTACCAGTGATGATACTTAGCTGTCGAATCTCATTAGTACTGTAATGAGAATTTGAAACATTGCAATTTTCCTATCAGGAGATGATGTCTAGTGACGAAGGAAGAGGCTGATAACGTCATATATGTTCTGCCATTCCCCATGATTTATTTTTTGGTGATCGTAAAAACTGTTTGTGCTTACATGATAGGCAAGGAGTATGTATGAGTTACCTTTGCAAAGTTTGGTTAAAGTGCTATCTTTTTCACGATATGATTCTCAATATTCTGCTTGAAGTGTTGCATATGGAGCATTGGAGTGGTCATGCAAGAAGTTCCATCAACTAGAATGCTTTGCGTTGTGTATCATATTTTACCTCTCTTTTTTTCACTTTTATTTGGTGCAGGTTTGTCTTGGCATTTATTGGTGTTGGTCTCATACTCTTCATTACATCTATCTTTGGTTGTGCTGGGGCATCAACTAGGAGCGGATGCTGCTTGTCCTTTGTATCCAAGTGTATATACATTTTTACACAATATCTTGAGATGCTTTATTTTGTTCTTTTATGCATGTTATTATATGAACTATCAAGTAATTATTTACACACTGCGTAACAAGTAATGAACCATAGAAACATTCATATGAATTCTTATCCTAGGGAAAATCGAAATGTGATTAAATTTCGGTGTAAAAGTTGCTGACCAGCACTAGAGAAGATTCAATAGTTTGATTATTTAATAATGAAAGGTCCCACGTGTAGTTTTAGATCCTTTCTTGTTCCATGGAGGTTATTTTTATAGCTGTTAGCAATATATCCAGCTGTATGTATCTACTCTTGCATGTTGTGCTTTCCTTGACATCCAGAAAAGTATTCGTTCCTCATTATTTTGTTCATACTAGTAGAGCTTGCTGCAGGAGGATTCATTTTCTTCAACCATAGCTGGAAAGAAGTGGGGGTTCCTATTCCTAATCTCCTGTTTGTTGGCTATGATTTTTACTTTGCATCATATCATTTAATATTGTTCATTGTGCAGGCAATTCCAGTTGACAAAACTGGAAATTTTGACATGATCTTTAGCTTTTTGAAAGCCAACTGGAGAATTGCAAAATGGGTTGCACTTGGAGCAGTTGTGTTTGAGGTAAAAATCGAATAACTATACAATCCCTTTCTTTTTGTTTTTGCTTATGGACTGACAGATTAAGTATGCTTGACCTGAATGATCTATTCTTACTATGTAATCATGATATTTAGTCAAACTTTGACCAAAAGGGGCCATCATAATTTAAGCGGTTGGTGAATTGGAATTTCTGATTATATTGTCCTTTCTATGCTTTGATTTGTTTCAACTAAAACAATTGTAGGAAAACCTATGTAAATTTGTTTCGACTATACAAACCCTTTCTTTTTGTTTTTGCTTATGGACTGACAGATTAAGTTTGCTTGACCTGAATGATCTATTCTTAATATGTAATCATGATATTTAGTAAAACTTGACCAAAGGGGGCAATCATAATTTAAGCGGTTGGTGAATTGGAAGTTCAGATTATGTTGTCCTTTCTATGCTTGGATTTGTTTTGACTAAAACAATTCTAGGAAAACTTATGTAAATTCTTTGACTTCCAACTTATAACAAGTCCCAATTTTATCCTATATATTCTCTTCAGGTTATCTCCATGATTTTTCATAAGAGTCCTAAGGCAAAAATAAAATAAAATAAAAAGGTGTAGGGTACTGGTTGAGAGATAAATTTTGTGACTAGAATCGTTTATGAGATCCTAAATTTACATATATTGTGTTATGACCGATGCCTTCTATACTCGACGCCGACACTACGCTAACCAGGCACAACAGCCAGGGGACAGCAGGGTTGCAGCATCGGCGCCAGGCACAGAGGAGGAAGGCGCATAGAAGGAAAGGACTCCCTGACTTGCGGAGCACCTTAGGGAGATTACCTAGATTATCTATTTCCTGTTATTATTCAATCAAGGATTAGTTTCCATATTGTAAGAACGTTGGCTCTATTTAAGGGGCAGTCCGATTAGTTGATAAGGTTAAGCAATAATAATCTTCTTTATCGTTGCTTTCTCTCTATTTCCCAAATCTCACGCACACGCCGGCAGCGCTCGCTGCCGTCGCCCACCAGTCCACCACCGGAGGTTCGTCTGGCGCCCAAGCACCGACAGGCCTTTGTTCCGACTCCGTAGTAGAGGTCGTGACATAGAGTAATTTGTGAAATAACGTGTTTTTACTACTGTGTCGTCAATTATTTAGCAAGTATAGTCAATTTCTAGGCCTGGATTGCTGTCATACGATCAACATATTTTAGGCATTTCTAATGATAGATGACTGTAATAGACATGTCTAGAATGAATTTGGGATCTGGTCAGATTGAAACAAGCTGCACATGATTGAGAGTTTACCATTTTGGTGAAAGAAGTGGCACCTGTTGAAAAATTAGTCAGTTTTCCTTTTCAGTTTCTGTCAATATGCTTTGTCTAGGCTACCTTTATTATTTCTCATGAAGAGTCTTTAACAAAAAATGGTGTGGTACTGACTGAGGTCTAGATTTGGTGACTAGAATCACACAGCAGAATGAACACAATATGCACTAATTTGTGCAATGACAACTCTTACTGATGCCTTGCCAATTTATCACAAGTATAGGCCGTGATATTAACATGTGCAGACCTGGGCTGCTGTCATATAATCGTATTATCAACATATATTACTAGTTAGACTAGGAACTGCCGTGCCACCTTTCACTGCATTAGGCACTTCTAATGTTAGATAACTTAACTGGACCTGACTGACAAGAATTGAGGAATCTGGTACAATTGAAGCAAGTTGCACATGAATACATGATTGAGATTTTCGTGAACATGTGGCAGCTGCTGTTAAAAATTGTCACTTCATTGTGCATATATTTTTTTTTTATGTTCACATAAAGGTGTGCCTCACATTTTTTTGTGCCATCTTAAATCTGAAATATTATTAATGGAGTGAACAATATATGATCATTTGATGCAACATTTCAGTAACTAGATAAGTAATAGGCAACGATTAAGGTGTTAAGCTGTTCACTTCAGTGCATACATTTTCTTTTTTGTGTTCTCATAAAGGTATGCCCTTTTTTGCAGGCACTTTTGTTCACTGTAGCTCTCATAGTGCAGTCAGGCAATCAAGCTGACTATGACAGTGATGATGAGTACATCGGGCCAAGTTCTGGAGTCCGGCAGCCATTGGTGAATAAGCAAGCTGTTCCCGACCCTAGGGTGCCCAACCTTGACTACCGTCCAATCCGGAATGATGCGTGGAGTCAAAGAATGAGAGACAAGGTATACCATTTACCAATCCTTACCACTATATCGCTCATGCCTTTTCCTTCCTTTGAACCTGTGCCTTGTGTTTGTGCAGTACGGAGTGGATACCTTCGATCCCAACAGGTTCCAACAGGCCACGATATCTCCTGCAGAACAACGAAACCGGTGTACGATTTTGTGAGGCTTGGTTGGTATCAGGCAATGGTAGTTCTGAATTCGCGTCCAACTGTGGCTGATTGTTCCAATGTTGTCCAGTTGTGTTGAATGTGGGGAGAGCCTCTGCAGTCTGCATTTTCCGTTGTCAGTAAGAAATTGTAGGTGCTGCGCCCTACAGTCTCTTGCAAGTTGCAATAATTCAGCGTAGTTTTGGTGACAGAGAACATATTCCGTTGTGCATAAAAACCTTGTATAAAACTTCTCTGTGGATTGGTTTTCGTTATGCGACGAATGTGTTCAAGCTTGAGGTTTTTGATCGGCACTGGCTCAGTGGCTCTTATAGATGCTCTTGTGAAGCAAGATGTCAAAAGTCATGTCGTCAAGTAGGGTGATCCAGTTCCGATTCCGATTGTTTTCCAGCCGTGCAAATAACTGCGACAGTACATTGTCTTTCTCCGCAGAGAGAGCTTGAATGCATTTGGAGAAACCGGCGACGGCGGCGGCGGTGCGGGCACTGCTGCTTCTTAGCTAGCCATGGCCGCTGCCATCTTCGTGTACGCGTGCTTCAAATCGGAGGCAAGAACGGCGACGAGGTCATCTACTGGCCGGCGTCCTACTGGATCAGCTCTTGGGAAGCTCTAAACAACGGATTACGAAGCTTGTCTTCGAGCGACACGATCAAATCAAATCTAGGATTAGCTCCACTCGGCTACCGAGCTAACCCCTTCGAGCTAACCCCTGTTATACCTTTATATCATCAACACCAAACCAAATATCCAACCAAAATTTGGGGGCCTATATATATTTTCACTGTCACTAAAATTACCTAGCATGCACTCCTCTTATTGGGGCCACGTTGCTCCCTCTCCTCTATCATGTGAATGCCGTTTTTTCACTTCTCACCATTAGAGTCGTCATTCCTTTCAGTCGATACGTGTGCCCACAGCTTTGACATCGTCGCTCAGTCAGCAACATTGTAGTCGAGCCTTAATTGTGTAGATTTTTTTTATGCAATTATGTGAATCTGGTAGAAAAATGATTGATCGTATTTTAAACAATAAATTGATAGAATTTGGGGACCAAAATTCCATAAAATTACAATCTAATGGTATGTGCACTATTAGATTACATGATATATTGTCCGTAACCAATTTACGATTACTTGTGACATATAATAATTTGAATGAAACACCCATGGGATTTTCTATCGTTACCTATACAAAATAATCGGTACGATTGTTCTTTTTAAGCTTAACCCTTTAGCTTACTAGCCGATTACAAGCATGTACAAATATCACATTACTCTCCGTTCTGTCATATTTGGACTGTTTGACCCATCTCATTAGCTCTATTTTCATTCTTTAACACTCGACTATATGGTGCTTCCGTATCCTCATCCTCACTTCCATGCTCACTTTCGTCATGCTGACCCTCTAATTTGGTAACTAATCGAAAATTTTCTAAAATACAACATGCTAAAATAAGGAAGCTAGATAAATATGATATTATGATGCTTTCATATTTTTTGAGTTGATCGAAGACTTTGTAATATATAACGGGCTAAAATAAGAATGTTGTTGGGAATAGTCCCACATTGGTTATGGAGAGGGCTTGAGCATGATTTATAAGGGTGAGAGAGCACCCCCTCATTGAGCTAGCTTTTTTTTTTTTTGGGGAGATGGCCCAAGAGACCTTAACTCGCTGCTCTAGTTGGGCATGCAAAGGTACTACAGCCCAACGACCTAGGGTCCGGACGCGCTAAGTGTGTGGCTAGCGGTCTGGCTAACAATTGGTATCAGAGCCTAGGTAGCCCAGGTGGTTTCCGGACAAGTCTCGACCCAATGTGTGAGGAAGAAATTTGTTGGGAATAGTCCCACATTTGTTGTGGGGAGAGCTTGAGCATGGTTTATAAGGATGAGAGAGCACCCCTCATTGAGCTAGCTTTTTTTTTGGGGAGATGGCCCAAGAAACCTTGGCATTGCTCTAGTTGGGCTGTGGAGGCTCTGACCTGACGGCTTTGGGGTCGGACAGCGCTAAGTGTAGCGGTCCGGCTGACAATTGGTATCTGAGCCTAGGTTGCCCAGGTGGTTCCCAGACAAGTCTCGACCCAACGTGTGAGGGGGAGATTGTTAGGAATAGTCCCATATTGGCTGTGGAGAGGGCTTGAGCATGGTTTATAAGGGTGAGGGAGCACCCCCTCATTGAGCTAGCTTTTTGGGGGGGGGATATAGCCCAAGAAACGTTGGCCCCGCTGCTCTAGTTGGGCCTGCAAAGGTACTGCAGCCCAACGACCTGGAGTCCGGGCGCGCTAAGTGTGTGGCTAGCGGTCTGACTAACAAATGCAAGTCTAGTTAATTAAAAAAAAAACCCTTATGATGTCTTGGCCATTGAATAAAAGAGGGTAGAGATGAATGACTACCACCGTCACCACAACCACTCGAGACTTTTCAATAGTATAGATTATTATAAGCGCGCCGTTTCTAAAAACCAAACCTATTTATCAAAATCTTAAAGCCACTTATGAAAGCTCTAAAAGCAATCATTTTAAGATTTCCAGGTCTAGCTTAATAAAATCAGCAAAAGTTGAGCCAACAGGTACCCAAGTTGTTTTGCGCCTTTGTTCCTTCCACTTTCACGCTTAGCAATATATGTCGTACCACCGTAATTGCATATAGTATGATAGTAAAGCAAGCACGATATATAACGCATGCATTGCAGGCAATTAATGACAGTGTGCGGAGCGAACCCAAAGTCCTAAAGAGGTTAAAAGTCTCTCATCTGAAAGTTAGTATTCACTTTTAAATGGGCGAATTACGTACGTGCCATTATAAAGTTTCAAAATTGCATAGCCTATACAAAAATGCACTGCAGTGGCAGTTTTTGTACATGCTATGTAATTTTGCAAACTTTTTAGTGGCATGTATGCAATTTTTTTTTAATATTTTATAAATTTATACAATGTTCATTATGTGCCAAGTGCCAACCATGCCTTGCATAATAATTGAGGGTTGCTCTCACCAGTTTATCTTTTTATTTCTTATCTACTTATCACTAAATCAAAAAGTCAAACAATTTGTCTTTTTTAGTCTTTTTTTTCTATCTTGAAACTACATCTCGCAACTTAGAAAAAAGTTAAACAAAGCGGATCGAACTTTTCAGGCTACATCGAGAAGCTCTCAACGTTTAACTTATAAACAAATAAGACAATCAACAAATAAGATAAGTTCAAAACAACAGCAAATTAGATATACATCGGAACTTAAACTACTCACCACAATATATTGCCGGAGAATACGATCGACCATGCATTGCATGCTAACTCTTCAAAGGATCGAAGAGAATCGATCGCGGATTAGATCGCAAAATGTATACAGATAGAATTAACCCTACATGCATGCACTGCACGCACGTTTGACACAGTGTTAATGTTCCTAGCTAGCTAGGTTATTTTCATCCACGGTGGAGGCGACCGGGGTCATGTGCAGGCGAGTAAGGGCCGTGATCTCGCGGTGCCTGCGCCAGCAGCACGCCGCAAACACGGCGGTTATCAACGTCAGACCAGAGCCCAGAACGATGAGGACCACGCCGGTGGACTCGTCGTCGCCGGTGGACCCCTTGACGTAGAACAAGATGCCCTCGATGACGACCAAGAGCATCACGACGAACAAGCCGCCGAACATGGCGACTTCGACGCACCTCGCTGGCTGATCCCACGCCAAGTTGTCGCCGGGCTGCGGCTCCAGCGCCACCGCCTCCATTGATCGATCAATTCAATATTTTGAATGCTTCACCAAGGGACACTATATAGCGTAGAGAATTAGCGATCGACCAGGATATATATGTTGATCGAGTTTGCAGCGGGAGAATCGCACGGGCCGGCCGGCCGATCTCCGAACATATATACGTACACACACATATATATCTCTATCTCTATCTCTATCTCTATACTATAAAAGTACGAGTTTCAATCAGGCAATCCACTTCTCAATCATATCCATCCATTCCTTAGATCTAATGGTCCTCATCCTGAGTTGGATTGCACCCTAAACATCCAACTACGCATCTCAGCCCTCCATCTCGCTCATCCGACGGCCACGTTTGTTCCCCCATCGCGCGCCTTCACCGCCCTCACGCGCCTGCCGCGGACAACGCCGGCAATCAAGCCCTGCCCATCGCGCGCGCCTGTCGTGGCTGCAGACAACGCTCCACGCCTCCCGATCCAGCCGCCGCGCCTCCCGATCCAACCTGCCAGTGCCGCGCCGCGCGCTTTGCGGTGCCGCGGAATCCAGCCGCGGACGACGCCACGCTGCCGGATACTGCGCGGACGACGCCGGCGCTCCAGCCCTGCCCATCGCGCGTGCCCGCGCCTCCCGATCCGACGAGCCGCGTCTCCCAATCCAGTCCGGCGTGTCTCTATTGTTGCTGCTCCATAGCGCACGTGATCCAGCCCTGCCGCGGACGACGCGCGCCTCCCGATCCAGTGCCGCCGACGACACCGCGTCTCCCGATCCAGTGCCGCGGACGAGCCGCGTCTCCCGATCCAGTCCGGCGTCTCTCTATTGCTGCTGCTCCATAGCGCACTCACGTGCTTCGTTGCCTCCCGATCCAGCCCTGCCGCGGCCGCGGACGACGCCACCCCACGCAGTTCTTGAATCGTCTTCGCATCTCCGTCTTCAGGTGCCTGGGTTTTGGTGTTTCGTTCTTTTCATGTTTCTTTCTTATTTAGTTGCAGAGAGCATTTCTTAGTTAGTGTTCAAGAGGTGCTTTTGATATTTGGCTGGCGAGAATATTTAGCTGGCAAGTGTATCCGTATGTCTTAGTGTTCTAGAGTTGTACCATGGCCTCATCTCTATCTGAACTTGCATTGGACACTGCTTTTCAATATCTACAGAGGTAAAGCTCATTTATTAACCATCCCTGATGAGCTTTGTTTTGCAAGCCAAAGGTCCATAATTGGTGTTCCTCCTAAGATGGTAAACACAAATCTTGATCAGTATCAAAACCATCACTCATGGCTCTGCTTCACAGTTCAAAGGTCCACAATTGTTATTCATTCTAAAATGCTTTGTAGTTTCAGCCAAAAGGTGCTTCAAAATCATAGATTCAAACAGACTACATTCAACAATCTGAAACTTGCCACACTCTGCATTCAGAATTCATTTTGGTTGGTTCACTTAAGCTTATTGAATTACTATAACCATCTTCTGTCTCCCTGTTGTTACTGTGTATAAATCTGAAATAGTACCTGTGCAATGGAACCAATTTTTTGTTTAAGAAAAATTAGTGCACCGACTCACTCTCTTGTTCACATTCACACACACACATTAGTAAAGAAATATTACATCTAACAGACTGAATTTAGAACAACGTTTAACATGTACCATTATATACTTTTAACTACTATTCAATAATTATTAATTATCAATACGTGGTTGTAGTTAGAACAAACTATATAGGTCAAAAGGCTTGTGTTTGGGGCACAGATTCAGATTTGATAACAATCTAAAACTTGCCACACTCTGCATTCAGAATTCATTTTGGTTGGTTCACTTAAGCTTATTGAATTACTATAACCATCTTCTGTCTCCCTGTTGTTACTGTATATAAATATGAAATAGTACCTGTGCAATGGAACCATTTTTTTGTTTAAGAAAAATTAGTGCACCGACTCACTCTCTTGTTCACATTCACACACACACATTAGTAGAGAAATATTACAGCTGACAGATTGAATTTAGAACAACGTTTGACATGTACCATTATATACTGTTAACTACTATTCAATAATTATTAATTATCAATACGTGGTTGTAGTTGGAACAAACTATATAGGGTTACACAGTCAAAAGGCTTGTTTTTAGGGCACAGATTCAGATTTGATAAGATGCCATGTCTTTATGGTTGTGTTGGGACTATAGTATGTGCTATATAGAGACATTAGAATCAACCCCATGATCTCTTTCTCCATTGATTCGCTCTGAACTGCCAAAATTTCTAGACTGCAATAGTAACCAACATTTGTGAGGCGCCACTTGTAGTTTTCACTTGTGGAATTGGATCAGTTTCATCAGGGCAGGGCCCACGGTATAGCCTTACTAAAATTCGCATTGGCATCTGCTCCTCATACGCAGGTCCAACTTGGCAATGGTCGTCTCTCTACTGCTCCGTATCAGCTACTAAAAGATTGCTTTACAATTTGGATTCTAAAAGATTGTACGTGCATGCTCAGCTCAATTGCTGCTAATATCCCATCAGGTACTATTCTAAATCATTGGCAACAGGTTAACTACTGTTATTTTTATAACTAAGCAATCTTATTTCTTTATGTCATTTATTGCAGCCATCATGTCTAAGAGACCTCTACGTGATATAACAAATACACTAGGGTCGTCTTCTAATGTCACTGCTACTCCAAATGCATCCCGTCAAATTCAAAAGAGAGGATACGACAAGACAGCATATGAAAGCATGGATGCAGCAAAAAAGGCAGACATGTTAAAGAGAAATCGTGAATATAAAGCACGGCTGAGACATTCTTTGAATAATACCCAATTAAGCCAATCCTCTCCATGTAAGGCTTCCATAACTTTTGCTAATTTCTTACCTTATTACATCATAGTATCAAACTTACCTATTTTCATTTAACAGCTCAAGATGAACCTACGCTCATCTCACCAATTTCTGGAGTAACAAATCCGATTGCTATCATATCTTCGACTCCTCCATGTAAGCATGTGAACATCACCATCTTTATGGAATATTCTTTTGATTGATATGATTTAATACACTGTTTAATACAGTTTTTCATGCAGCTCAATCCGGTTCTATACCTATTCTTCCTAATAGTTTTACCACACCAGTTAATCAACGCCGTAGGACAAATTACGCAAACATGGACAGTGGGAAGAAATCTGAGTTACTTGCTAAAAATCGTGAGTACAAATCAAGAGCTATGACAGTATCAACCACTACCCGATTATCAAAACCATCTACATGTAAGTGCGTGTTTTGTATATTAGTATTACTCAATATTATTCCATGAATCTTAACGACTACTATTATTACAGCTCGATCTGAAGCTATGCCTATGTCCAGATTATCCAGTAATTTTTCACCAATACGTCGCCTCTCGACACGCTTTTGGCACAAACCAACCATCGGGTTAGTAGGCTCAAAACTCATATTGTCGCTCGACACACATGTATTGAAGCATTATACAACCCATTGATGCAGATCCATATGACAAAATCTACAAGAACCTTGAAAGTAGTACTTTGAAGGCAACACAAAGTTGTCGTTATTGTCGTGCAAAGAGATTTCAGTATGAGACACCAAAGCATTTTGTTGCGAAGCGGCAAGATCAACTTAGTTACTCGAGAGGTTCCTCTGAGTTCGTCGGTTATACACAGTGATGATGCCGATGTAAGGTATTTGAGAGATAACCTTCGTTATGTGAACTCACACTTCTCATTCACGACTTTTGGAGTAACACTTGGACCAACGGTATAACAACAACGAAAGGGTATTTACGTTTGAGCACGAGGACAAGTGTACCACCGGTTGACCGGTGGTCCACAGGAACCATGGCCCACGACATTTGCGGCTGTATTTTTATGATACGGATGCTAATCTAACACATAGGTTACGTCGGTCTCGAGATCCGGACATAATCGATTAAGCCTTTTGTCTGCATATCCTCGAGAGATAATCCATATGTCCATACTTTCAAGAGTATTGGTCTTTGTTACAAATTTAGATGACTACAAGATTGAGTTGAACACCGGCATCACTCTGGACGGCGTGTCTACAATGCTCCATCGGCATCGAGTTCTTTGCAATCTGGGTTGACGGGAATGACCCACAGCACAATTTTGATAGAAGCGTCGTCGTCTACGGAATAGAAGATCGGCCACAATATATCAAGGCATACCACGGATGCTATGACCCTTTGTCTTATCCATTATTTTTTCCGGGCGGTGAAGTAGGATGGAGTCGATATATTCCATACAATGGCAGGCCATTTAATGAACATCCTTATGCCCGTTGTCCAGTTCAAGAAGAAGGTAATCGTGTGTATATATATATATATATATATATATATATATATATTAAATTCAGTTAGCTCAATTTATTATGTCCAAAATGCATACTTATGATATCCTTGCTTTCTTTTCCATCATTATAGTTGAAGAGAACGAAGGTGGATCATATGTATCTGCGAGAGAATACTACTGTTACAAGCTGCAGATCCGTGATGGTGTTTTCAATGTGCTTTTGCATGGACGACGCCTTTTGCAGCAGTTTGTGGTCGACACTTACATCAAGATTGAATCTATGAGACTGGATTTCTTCGCCAAGGAGTCCACCCAAAAGCTCATAAGGGCTGACTTGTACCAAGGCATGGTAGATTCCATCATGGCCGTGAGACACGTGCATCTATATTTGAAAGAGAATTATTCTTCCTGCTAGCTTCACTGCGGGAGAACGCGACATGAGGCGGAGATTGCTTGATGCTACATCATTAGTACAGAGATTTGGAAAGCCAGATATTTTCTTGACGATGACTTGTAACCCGTAGTGGGAGGAGATAACAGCTGAGCTTGAACCTGGCCAGACCGCACAAGATAGACTTGACCTGGTTGCAAGAGTATTCAGGGCAAAGTTGTGGGATATACAGGATCTTTTGTTTAAGAAGCACTATTTCGGAGAAGTTGCTGCTTATGTCCATGTCCTTGAGTTTGAAGAGGGTCTTCCCATGAGCACTTTTGTTGATCATCGCGATGGCTTCAAACTTACAGTCGGATCAAGATGACAATATAATATCTGCCGAGATTCCTAACAAAGACAAGTACCCTGAGTTGCATGCTTTGGTGCTTAAGCACATGATGCATAGACCTTGTGGAAATCTAAAGAGAGACAACCCTTGTATGCTCGATGGAAAGTGCAGATTTCGATTTCCTCGGCAATTCTGTACTGCCACACAACAAGGAAATGACTCATATTCTATCTATAGGAGAAGGGATGATGGGCAGACAGTGGTGGTGAGGCATACTAATATGGATAATAGATGGGTTGTCCCTTACAACCCTGGACTGCTTATGCGTTATAACTGTCATATCAATGTAGAAGTTTGTTCAAGCATCAAGGCAGTTAAGTACATATTCAAATATGTCTACAAGGGACATGATCGAGCTTCTTTCTCCGTTGATGCTTCAGGCGATGATGTTGAGGTAAATGAGATTCGCCAGTATATAGATGCAAGGTTCATTGGCCCTCCAGAGGCGATGTGGAGGATATATGGTTTTGAGTTGTTCGATATGTCTCCTCTAGTTTTACAGCTGCAGCTGCACTTGCCTGGCATGCATATGGTGGCTTTCAGAGGTTCCCAAAACTTAGAAGATGTTGTTGCTCGAGATGCTTCTTCACGCAGCATGTTAACCGAATATTTTAGGATTAACGAGATAAATCCTTGGGCACGAAATTTTCTATATAGAGAATTCCCTGAAAATTTTGTTTGGCAGAAGAGTAAAAAGTGTTGGGAGCAACGTAAACAAAGGACACAGCTTGGAAGAATTGTTGCCGCCAACCCCAATGAAGGTGAAAGGTATTTCCTTAGATTGCTGCTAAACCATGTGCGTGGTGCTACTTCATTCGAGGATTTGCGTACTGTTGAGGGTGTTACATGCTCTACTTTCTAGTTGGCAGCTGAGAGAAGGGGGCTATTAGAGTCGATATGAGTTTAGATGAGTGCATGATGAGCGGCTACTTTCGGATGCCTTGACCTTAAGAAGGTTGTTTGCGACAATCTTGGTTTTCGTGAGGTGCGGCATCCATGGATTTCGGGATAGGCATCTTTCCTCTATGTCGAAGATTTTGAAAACCCGCTCATGTAACCGGTTAATCGAGCAAATGGTTCTTGTCGAGATACAAGACCTCTGCATTCAATGGGAAAGGATATTAATACATTTGGGCTCTGGGACTTGGATGAATCGGCACCTTCATCCAGCCATCTTGTCGAGGAAGTTAGAGAAGAGATGTCTATTCATGTGTATACGGACCATGAAGAACTATATGCCTCTTTGAACGCAGAGCAGCGAGTGAGTTTTGATGAGATCATGTGTCATGTAGTATCCAACAAGGGGAATGTTTTCTTCATTGATGGTCCAGGTGGTACAGGGAAGACTTTTTTATACAAAGCTTTGCTTGCTAGAGTAAGATCATTGGGTCTAATTGCCATTGCAAAAGCAATATCTGGCATAGCACCATCAATAATGCCTGGTGGGCGCACGGCCCACTCTAGGTTCAAGATTCCGATAGATGCATCAGATAACAGCATGTGTAGCTTCACAAAGCGAGTGCACAAAGACGATTACTTGGCGGCATCGCGATAATATGGGATGAGGTTGCCATGACGAAACGTCAATCAGTTGAAACACTAGATAGGTCATTGCAGGATGCCACAGGTTGTGCATCACCTTTCGGGGGAAAGGTTATGGTGTTCGGGGGTGATTTTAGGCAGGTTCTACCAGTTGTTAGGAGAGGAACAAGGGCACAAATCACGAGATCTTGACGATCAGAGATCTTACTTGTGGCCAAATATCGAAAAATACGTCTCACTCGCAATATGAGAGCACAATCTGATCTATGGTTTTCTGAATTTCTATTGAGAGTTGGCAATGGCACCGAAGAAACCATTGGAGATGACTATATCAGACTTCCTAATGACATCGTGGTTGGTCATGGTATAGGTGAAGAGCCAATTGACAGTTTGATACAAAATATCTTCCCTTTGCTTGAGTGTAATGCCACATCAGCGGCGTACATGAGCAGTCGTGCCATCCTTTCAACAAAAAATGAATATGTCGATGAGTTGAATGCAATAATGATCGAGCGGTTTCCTGGAGAGGAAATGACCTACTACAGCTTTGACTCCGTTGAAGATGACCCCTGTAATCACTACCCAAATGAGTTCCTCAACACACTCACACCAAATGGATTGCCTCCACATATTCTAAGGCTGAAAGTACACTGCCTAGTTATCTTGCTACGGAATATTGACCCACACAATGGACTTTGCAATGGAACAAGACTGATGATCAAAGCATTACAAAGAAACACCTTTGGATGCTGAAATTGTTGGAGGTCAGCATGCTGGAACTAGGGTTTTTATACCTAGGATCCCGTTGTGCCCCTCTGAGGACCTTTCCTTGCCTTTCAAGTTCAAAAGAAAACAATTCCCCATCCGTCTCAGTTTTGCGATGACAATTAACAAGGCTCAAGGACAAACCATACCACATCTTTGGTGTTTACCTCCCGAGCACTGTGTTTGCCCATGGTCGACTCTATGTTGCTTTGTCTAGGGGTGTGTCTAGAGATACCACGAGAATTCTAGCTAAACCAAGAGATGACATCGATCCGTTGGGAAAGAGCACAAAAACATAGTATCAGAGATGTCTTTGGTTTGAAGGCTCAAAAACAGGTTTTAATTTTGGAACTTGGAACTAAATAACAATTTCTTTAGCTGCAAGTCACTTTTTTAGTTCACTGCTATTTCTTGACCTGACGATATATTTTCAGCAACTACAAAGAGAATTATCCCGCAACTTGACAGATGATCAACAGCAAACAGAGTCTGAAAACTCGCAGAGGTGCTTGGCAACGGTAAGAATGTAACATAGATACTCAGCTTCACTCTTCTTTTATTTTCCCTCTTCTTTTTGTGAATCACATTTTCTCTAATATGCTAGGTACCGTAACAAAGTATTTTAGAAACTTAGCGCAGTGCAATGCATTTTGTATGATGTTTATGTCTTCTCTACCTCTCAATTAGTTGTGAAGAAAGATGCATATAGCATACCATGTTTATTTACTCTTTTCCCTGTTTTGCTTACTTGTGTTTTATTATCTTACGGTTAATAATTAATTTCTCCTGTCTCTAAGCAGTATAGGATTGTTTTCATTTACCTTTTCAATTAAGATTGTTTTTTTCGCAGTGGTGTATAAACTGAAAACTTATAGTACTTCCCTGCCAAATATTATGAGATTCATGTTTTGATTCATCTATCATCTTAGGCGTCTTTGGGTGAACGTGGTATCCAAAATGCGGCTGGGCTTCCTGAGCAAAAACTGTTGAAGAAGAGAAAGAAACAAAAGCCAGACCTGCTGCCTGAAAAACAAGCTATAATGGATGACATCCCCATAGATATTGTTGAACTACTGGCAAGGAATTAGCATGAGAGACAGCTTATGGCCGAGGCTAATTCTTTTGACATTATTCATACTCAATCCAAGATAATTGGAGATGATGATTGTCCTGTAGTAGCTGCTGAGCATGGTTCAATAATCCAAGATAATTGGAGGCAGGTTTTTGAATTTATAAATGTGTGTCTTGTCATATGTGATCTAAGATGTTGCATTTCCTTATGACCAATGGAGAAGAATCCATGGGAGAAGTCCTTATGACCGCCAGCTTATGCTACCTCCATGGGAGAAGTCCCTATTGTATAATGGATATTAATCACTAGGCTATATTAACTTCGATGTAATCTTCTTTCACTAGGTTACTATTTTATATCCTACGATATATTACAACGACGTGCTTTGCACGTGCACGCGTACTAGTGTATATATATGTGTGTGTTTGTTGTGATATGCATGCATGTTGACATATTCGGTTGTTGGCTCTGGTGTATATCCATATGTGATTGTGATGGAAACTAAGAGGAGTCCGTGCATATATACGTTACATCCCGAAAGCAAGACTTACGTGTAGAGGGTTAATGGCATTAGCAACTCGATGACTATCATGCTCTTCATGTCTCCTTGTTTCTGCAACGAGCAGAATCCCTAGGCGCTTTGGCATCGTCTGCTCCTCGGATCGATTAGGCCTTGTTTGGCATCAAAGTTTGGAGAAAACTATGTTTTACTATATATAGAGTTTTACGATCACTACAGGAAACAATCACAGTCTCGACGGCCAAATATAGTATCAACGGCTTGCGGCTAGCCGTCGGGAGTAGCAAGCCTTTCTCGACGATTTTGTATAAACCGTCGAGAACAACAGAGTACTCTCGACAGCTGAGCCGGCGCCGTCAAGACATAGCACGATACCGTACGTCAATGCCGGAACCGTGCGCTGACGGCGTTGGGTACTCTCGACGGTTTCATTATATATAGCCATCGAGACAGACAATTCGCGCCAACGGAGGAAAAAAATTGATCGAGCCCATGCCTAGGGCGCTATTCTCGACGGCCATTTTTGGCCGTCGAGTAATGCCGGTCAGTGGGCGCGGCCCAATGTTTTTTCTTGACAGCTTTATTACAAGCCGTCGAGAGAGTACTTAATTTCAGGAATTTTCCAATGATTGCTTCATTGCATAGTTAAATTCAAATTATGTTTTTTTATTATCTCAAAATGAAATCAAATTGTTTATTTAGAGGACGCATGGAAAGTTCAATTAACATGTAAGAACTAATTAACATGTTCGCATTCTTTTATAGTTATTGTTATTAGTGTATTATAAAATTAATAGGGGAAATAGGAATTAATGCCTATTAAATTCTGAAAAATTGCCTGCAAAGTGGGGGGTGGTATGAGAGTATAGTGCGAGCTAGCACGGATATAGGGTAACGTAGCTGCATAAGAACAATTTGATGTGGAAGAAACATGAATTTTGCCACTTTGCAGCCATGCATAATGATAATGTTTAAAATTTTTAAAAAATTGAAATGATGCCAAACATATGTTTATCTGTCTATGACATCGTGGACACATGAGAAACATCAATTTTCCAAATTACAAGAGAAATTGCCATTGGTTGATAAAAGGTCACCTGAAGAATACATTAGTTGATTACCTGATCGATCGTTATCCAGAAGCTGCACATTATAAAAGGGTCAACAACTTGGAACATCAATTTCCCAAATTACAAGAGAAATTGCCATTGGTTGATACAAGGTCACCTGAAGAATTCATTAGTTGATTACCTGATCATTATCCAGAAGCTGCACATTATAAAAGGGTCCACAACTTGGAATGTCAAATCATGTTAACAAATTTTTTAAAAGTGCTTTATGATGTAAGAACCAATATTTGTTGGGTTTTACCATTACTATGTTAGTTTTACAATTTTTAAGAAATCGAGGAAGGCACGTTGACCATCAGCGGCCCTAGGTAGTGGGGGAAAACCCTTGAGAGAAAGTCCATGCCCGACAGATTTAGGTGAAACCATCGAGACTAAGGGCTCTACCTCGAGGGTTGTCAACGGAAACCCTTGAGAGATACTTGTCTCGATGGCCACACTAAAAATAGCCATCGTGACAGATGTCCCCTCTCCCGAGGGTTTCAACCCAAACTGTCGAGAGAGGGCTCTGCCTGGCCACCTCCCTAACAGCACCTCTCTCGACGGTTCTAGCCTAACTGTCGAGAGAGCGCTGTGCAGGCACAGCTAACCAGGCCTTCTCTCGACGGTTCACACAAAATCGTCGAGAGAGGGCTATGCTGGGCCACCCCTTTAACAGACCTCTCTCAATAGTGCGAAACAAACCGTCGAGAGAGGGCACTGCCTGGCCACCCCTAACAAAACCTCTCTCGACGGTTGCTGCTGAACCGCCGAGAGAGCGATGTGCTGGCACCCCTTACCTGGCCCTCTCTCGACTGACTGTTCGGGCTGAACCGTCGAGAGAAGGGAGTCAAGCAGCCGTTACTCGCTGTACTCTCGACGGCTGCGGGAGGGCAGTTGAGAGTACAACGATATTTAGATCTGCCCGGCTCAGGACTTGGACAAAACTCGCGAGCGCCTCGCCCTGTCCTACCAATACCATCGGTCCAAACCATCTCGGCCCTTGCCGCCCCGAGCCTCGCCGTCTCCTCCCTTGCGCCCGGCCTCGCCGCCTCTTCCCGGTGCTGGCCCTTGCCTCCACCGGCACCCGGCCGCCGCCGCCACGCCGCCTCCTCCCCTGTGGCTGCTGCATTACCTCTCTCCCCGCCGCCTGCTACCTCATCCCGGCGCCCGACCACGCCGCCTCCTCCCCGGCTCTCGGTCGCGCCACCTCCTCCCTGACCCCCCTCTGCGCTGCAGCGGCTCAGATGCCACCGCTGGTCACCTCGGCCGGTGCCCTTGTCTGCGTCAACGCCGCCGACCCCTCCTCATCCCCAGTCCGTCTCAACACCGCCGTTCCCGCCATCTTCAAGTAAGGTTCGCAGTGTTTTTTTTTTTTGCAAATTTGAATGGTACTCTCGACGGAGACTAATTAGCATATTTAGATTAATCTAGTCATTAAGTGGTACTTAGTGAAATAATTTAGAAAAATTAGGAAAAACGAACAAAGGTGCGAGGATAAATAGGAAAAATTAGAAGAATAGTAACTGCTAGTAAATTAGTGGTGGCATGTCCAGAAATTAGTGAAAATGTAAATAATTAATGGAAGCATTTTAAAATCATTGAAAATTCATAATATGTAGAAAAATATGAAAATATTAAATGGAAGATTAGTGCTAATTAATTATTGCATTGTTAATGTGAAACAAATTAAAGTAATTATGAAATTGGAAAATTAGGGATAACAACCAATATTTGTGTAGGGTTAGTTTTGAATGGTTTGATATTGTAAAATTGTGTTAACAAATGCAATTTTTTTTCTAATTTGTATTGTCATTGCATGTCTGTATAACCTAGACGTACGTCACCTGTTCGGGAACAGCACAACTCTTAAGGAACTCGGACGGTGATTCGTTGGGTTCCATTACGAGTTGTGGCAAGCGTTCCCGAATTGTCCAGTGGACAGCCCCGATCGGGTGTCCCAGTGGACAGCCTGTGAACGGCCGTTTGAGTATGAATCGTTGTGGTACCTGGTCGAGACAGAATTTCGGGGCATGACCCTGTGGTTCTCTGGTGCATAATATAAGTGCTTGAGTGCTGAAAATAGCACCATAGCCATTGTTGCACTCAGAGATCCTTATGGTTTTGTTGCCAAAATTTTGTCTCGAATCCACAAGGGCCACAACGGTCGTACTCAAACGGCCGTTCGTGAGTGAGTTTCGAAGTATTTCTAAGCCTTTACCAGAACCCCTCACATGCACAAGATTTTAGCTCATCGGTGGACACAAAGGTGGTCGAGGCAATCTTTGGAACAAATTTTGACATAGTCGACAAGTGCAAAGATAACGTTAAAGCACTCTAGATTGTGCGGTAATATGCGATCGACCATCGATGAACATGATAGAAGGGTGGGCGAAGAAGCCGAAAGCTCCATATTGTCTCACTGTAGCACATAGGAACGGTTGAACGACAATTTTGTAATCGATATTGGGCTAGACCTAGACAACCTGGTTGCCACTGTTGACGATGATGTGGGTGAAGATCATGGTGATCAACAAGAACCTAACGCCATCGAAGAAGATGGTGTTAAAGAAGAACCTAACGTGGAAGAAGTGAAGGGAATGTGCCCTAGAGGCAATCATACGATGATTGTGTAACGTCTTTGTTCATGTACTTATGATAACATTGTTTATCGGTTCCATAAATTAATGTCACGACTTTATTCATCAAATATGATTTGGTTGTGAGACACATTGTCATTGTGATATTGTTCTAAATGATCCCTGGTCCATATCATTACGAGGAGCGGTAATGATTTGATTAGCACATGTATTGATTGATGTCATTGTTTCACATACCATAGATATGGAGATATCAAATCAATAATGTGGACACATATTAGAGAACATAGGTGGTTGGATAGACCTACTCCGAGACGTTGCTGATTGTTATCTACAAAGTGCCATCAATGTGTAGTCTCGAGTGGTACACTTATATGGAATGGTATGCTTTGGTGTTATCAAACGTTACACCGTAACAGGATAGTTATAAAGATAACTACTGGGTATACTGTGAAGCATGTTGTAGGGATGTGATTGATCAAGACGGAATTTGCTCCTCCTCGATAATGGAAGAGATATCTCTGGTGTGGATGGATAAGAAAAGCGCATGGCCGTGCTGATATGATTAAATAGTTAATCATGATATTTATATCCATCACATTGACGAGTGAATGGTCAAGCTATCACAAGGGTGGCACGTATCTTGCCTTTACCTTGACTAGTATCGTGTGGCAAAAGGATCGGTATGTTGAGTGTATCAGGGTTCAGCCGATGAGATCGTTCTATGCATTCGGGGTCAATATGCTAGGTACCACTATTGATCTGTGGATTGGAAAGGGACTTTCCGAATTCACGGCCGACTTGCATATGAACCTAACGGGTCACACACTTAACGGGTTGGAACTTATCTAGTGGATTTGATCCATTAGAAGAAGGATTTGTGAACGGATACGGTCCGCATAGGAATTGGAGTCCTAATGGGCCTCGACTAGAGCCCACTAGCGCATCCACAAAAGGGGAGGCTTGGAACAGCGCGTGGGTGACAGACGAGCTCTCATCAAGCCCTAGCCGCGTGGTGAGGTGCTAGCACACCCTACACGACGTTCTTTCCCCGAACGTGTGGATACTTTTAGAGGCGTTGCCGCACGTGGACACGCTGATCGGTGGAACCTCCGACGACGACGACCACGACGACCTCGTGGTGTTTGGCTACGACCACGTGCTGTTCGACGCTGCTCGGGGACGTTTGACGACCGGCGAGGAGGAGGTGTTCGGTATGTACGACTACTTCCTCGACGCGCGTGACTCTACTTCTGCTGCCTCTGCGCGTCAAGGGTAACGATTCATGATCCCCTACTTGCATGTGATCTTAGGTGTTCATGGTAGTAAATTTTCAATTTATGCGAGCGTAACATACCCATTCCCCAACAAAAACATCATGATGATCATTTAGATGTCGACGACAATTACTTTAATTAGATGGTACAACTTATTTGACTCGGCAGTTATTTTCCATGTTTAATTCAATTTATCCTGTTTATTTCATTAAGACCTTTACTAACCCTTCTATATTGGAATCGCAGGATGCCACGCTGTCGACTTTGCGTGCTCTTTACGTGGCAGGAGGAGGAGGACGAGACTCCCGACGTCCAGGGGAGCACTTCTGCCTCCGGCCAGGGGGGCACTTCCGCCTCTGGCCAGGAGGGTGCACCTGCCTCTGGTCAGGACGGCACGCCGTCTGGTCAGGAGCTAGCCTTGACCTAGGAGTCAGGTGCAGGCCAGGCGGACACCCCAAGGGCTAGCTAAGTCCCCGAGACGCAGGCTCCTACGAGGAAGTTGGGTCACAACAAGGTGCCCAGGGCTCCTGCTTACCCGAGCCATCGGATCCCGATTGAGATCGACGGGGACATGTACATAATAACTCATATCTTTTTCCTGGTCTTTTCCAACTAACCTTGCAACTGATTAACTTTATACACTGTGTGCAGCAATGTGTCGACCGTCGATCCTAGGCATAAGACCTAGCCAGGGAGTATACTCGGGGCACTCGTTAGGCAGTACTACCCTGGCAAGGTGGACGAGGAGGACGATGCACACCCAGCCTATAGCTGGAACGACTACAGGGCGGCGCCACACGGCGATAACACCTCCGCTGCTGAGTGCTTGAGGGAGTTCTGGGTAAACCATAGATAACCCTGTTCTACATAATGTTTTCAATTTTGTTACTAATCTTCCTGGTTCTTGCTCATTCAGCTTAGGTACCGTCCACGTGACGGTCTTACAGAGGAGCAGTTCGAGCCAGTGCTTAATAGGAACGCGAAGCAAAAGATCTAGGACTTGATGTCCGGGGCGAGGGTCGCCACGATCGATGACTACTACAGGTGATAGTTTTTTGCATAACTCAATTGAGAAATACGTTAAGATCATTTAGTAGCACTAACTCTCGTCATCTTGTATGAGAGAGCACAACGAGAGGATCGGCAGCACCCTCGCTCGCCAGAAGTACCTAACAGCTGTGCAGTACATCTCGGTGCGTCCGGAGTGGGCCACCAACTGCCCCAATGCCTGGGAGGCACTCGCGCAACACTGGGCCAATCAGGAGTTTAGGGAGAAATCCGAGACGGCCAAGAAGAACCGGGCGTCCAAGGACTACAAGATGACCACTGGAAAGTGGTTGATACCACAGCTGTGCAAAAAGATGGCACTTTATTTGTTTTCGTTTTGTTATCTTGCCATTTCTATGGCTAACTGCACTATTGTCTTTTTAATGCAGTCTTAGGCGACCGGGAGGATTCCCCACTTCTTGGATGTGTGGAAGGCGAGCCACACTTCGAAAAGCAAGGATGGCTCCCAGCCGGCCATGGACCCCATCGCTCAGGCCAAAATAGTAATTATCATCCAATATTTGATTACTACGGCTTTCCACAAAATTTTATATATTACCTTTGATCAAACGCAGGATCACTACCGAGAGGCCTACGTCGAGAAGCATGGGGCTAACAGCAACCCCGAAGAGTTGCCCTTGGACGCCTTGCTGATCCACCAGAGCATGGGAGGCAAGGCTCACGGTAGGCTTGCCATTAGCGGGGACCACCTGAGGTGATAGCTCTTTGCAGTTTTCATATGTCACGTCAACTCTTTTTTCCTTACTAACCAAAACACTATGTTCAAGGTCCAAGGACTACATGCCAGAGGTCCGAGCCAGCCAGTCACAGGAGGAGGGCCGCCGACAGTTCGAGGAACGGTTGACCGGGCAAAGGGACGAGGAGAGGGCCCAGCTGATGTAGGCCTTGGAGGCCAGCATGAACACAGCGGCGGAGGAGCGCCAGAGGCAGTAGGAGGAGTTCAGTAGGCAGCTAGACATGCAGCACCAGGAGTTCGAGGCATGAATCGCCGCCTTGGAGCGCTTCTCACGACTCTCTGGGGTAAGATGTTCAATACTTGCTCAAAATTTTAGTTTCCTTTATTATTTTCGTTTACATAATGTTTGTTAAATGTGCAGGCCGGTCCGAGTGGGTTTGGCAGAGCGGCCCTCCCTGACCAGCCTGGCGCCTAGGGGATCCCTAGCCATCCTGGCGCCTTCGGGGTCCCACCTGCCCAGCCTAGCGCCTTTGGGGTCCCGCCTACCTACCCTGGTGCCTATGGGGTGCCGCCATCCCTTCCGGGCTACTATGGGATGGCACCTCGTTATCCTGGCGGTGCACCAGCTCAGCTGCTCCAGCACCTGCTTAGAGGGATGATGGCAGTGGCGACACGCTCGGGACGAGGGACGACGAGCAGATGGCCTTGGAGCTAACTCGACAATTCTTCGACGGTCTGCCGCCTCTTCCTTAGGAGTGAGGTGATGAATGGGGCTTATTATAACGTTTGTACATGCATTGTGGATGACTGGATAGTGATTTTGCATGAATGTTACTTTTATTGTTTGTGGATGAACTGTGCATGGATCATATCGATGTGTACGTGGTTGCAACTTTATTGCCTCTATTTCCTATTGTTGATAATTGTGGAATGTGTGATGTCGTGTGAATGTCGGGGATATATATGTATATGTGGGCTGTTTCGGGTTTGCAGATTGCAGCTGCCGTTGCTGGGGCAGTGGTAGTTGTAATTTTTTTCCCAATTTATTATTATTTTTAAAATATTTTTTCTTGACGGCTAGCCCAGGAACCATCGAGAACAGCGGACTGGAGCGGGCTAGTGCAAAAATCCTTGGAAGGCTCTCTCTCGAAGGCCAAGAATAGGCCATCGAGACAGATCTATTGGGCCGAGCCTAGGCCAAGACTCTCTCTCGACGGCTCTGTAGAAGGCGTCGAGAGTGTAGCCCATCCAAGGCTCCCGGCATCTTATCTCTGTCTCGACGGTTTGGCCCCTTGGACCTCAGACGTCGCTGTTGACCAGTTTCTCGACCCCCTCATGTCAGCCATCGAGAGATATGCTCTTGATGGCCAAGCCGTTGAAATAAAGGGGTCTATCTCGACGGATCCTTCTCGATGGCCATCTCTCAATGGCTGGTCTCTCGACGGTTTTGGGGACCTATTCCGACGGCTTGGGCCGTCGGGACTATCAGCGATTCCTGTAGTGAATGTATGCATATAAAAAAAACGGTTTTAACTAACATCATCCTGATCTCAGTTTTTTTGGACTAGAATATATTTGTTTGCATGATTTTGTGGATGCAAAACATTGACCAAATACAACGGAGAAGTACAACCACAACACTGGTCAAGGGTCAAAGTTAGAAAAAAGAGGTGTGGAGTGGAGTTACAAAAACTTCTAAAAAAGGTTTTAGCCAAAACAGAGCTGTGAAACTATGCCAAAGTTTTATATTCAAACACCTCTAAGTTTTTAAATCATTGTATTTTCATATTAGAGTTTTGTCTTGAAACAATAAAAAAATCATGATGCCAAACAGGACCTTAATGATTGAGATTACATGCTATATTGGTTGTACGAATTTACTACTACTTGTGACATGGAGTATAATTGAACCAAACACCTATGAGTTGTCCCTAACGTAGTGTATATTTAGCCTCCTAGTGCCCTTTGGGAGGACAAAGTCCTGCCTTTTTTTTCAAGTCGGCGGTATCTCACTCGCAATCCCTTTGCATAGGTTTTTCCTTAGCCCGGCCCATGATACGTGAGACTCATGTGGATTAGTTATGATGAAATAGTGCCACATTGCTTGTCCACTAAAGAGAGCTGTACCAATGTATATATAATGGCCAAATATAGCATCGTCGATTAACCCTTTCACGCAAAGCAATACCAAAAGCCCAAGTGAAGTGGTATGGATATACGTACACGGTGGGATGGCTTGAACGGCTGGACCCATGGTCGCACCTGTGGGGGCAGTGGTCTCCGGTGGTAGGACGCCATCGGAGCCAGTCGAACCAGAGCCAGGCGAGGAGGGAAGCCAGTGCCGAAGACGGTGGCATGACAGCAAGCGAGGCAGTGTGATGGCGCCAGTGGATGTCGCCGTGGTCACATCCGCGAGTGTCGTGGTTGCTAGCGGTGGACGGGCCCAAGAGCAATGGAAAGAGAAGAAAAGAGAGAGGAGGATAAAGAATGACCTCAGGCAGCAATTCGATGAAGCGGAGGGTTTTTTTGGGAAAAAAAATCCTAAAAGAGGGTGGGAGCTGTGTGAATCTTGGCACCAGATTAGATAGCGACCAATGTGCGTGAAACTCCGTAGCGTTGTGGAGTTATATTTCCTCTCACAAGGGACATCATCGATAAAAGACCATGTCTAGGACATGACACTACTAGAGAACAGGACATTACTACCGGCCCATCACTACCGGTTGGATATCAACCCGTAGTGATGGTTGCATCACTACCGGTTCAACGGCTACAAGGGCAACCAAGGCTAGGGCTGGGTTGGAGAGGGTTGTTTTACGACCGGTTGTAGCCACAAACCGGTAGTGAATCTTCCACTACCGGTTTGTGATAACTGGTAGTTGATGATTGGGGTCCCAACCGGTAGTAGATCACTTGGGTCTCCCCGCCTAGCGATTTAAACTGTAGTTTTCCTCCGGTTGGTATTACCAACCGATAGTAGATCACTGGGGTCTCCTTGCCCCGCGATTCAAACAATCGTCTTCCTCTCAGAGCTATCGCCCATGAACAGAGAAGGGAGGGAGGTGCTGCCCGTGGCGATTTTGAAATTTGAGGGGAGGTGCTGCCCAAATTTTTCAAAATTTGGTGATTTTACTCCAATCCAAGTGCTTGAAGGTTAGTAACATCAACCTCACTTCATATAGCGTTAGATGTATACCTCTTTGCTTTAGATTTGGAGGAAGTGTGGTTTTTTCCATGATTCATGAAAGCTTTTGAATCTAGATCCAATCCAAGTGCTGGCCGTGGCGATTTTTAAAATTTGAGGGGAGGTGCTGCCCAAATTTTTCAAAATTTGGTGATTTTACTCCAATCCAAGTGCTTAAAGGTTAGTAACATCATCCTCACTTCATATAGCTAGCTCACCTCATTTTTGAAGTAGATTGGTAAAAACTTGTTATGTATGTTTGGAGTTTACTTATATTAAATTTGGAATTGGAGTTTACATGATCGATGAATGATTTTGATTCTAGAGCTAACTTGATCATTTTTGGAAGTAAATTGCAAATAATTAAAAATTTTGGTGATTTTACTCCAATCTAGAGCTAGCTCAGTCATAATTTAATTGATTAATTTATATGCATGGTGAATAGCCTAGGAAAGGGCTAGAGTCCAATTTCGCAATAATTTATGTACACGGTAAAGTAATATAGGTTTTGAGATTCTAAAAATTGATAAATCATCATGTGAAAATTAGTTAAAAATTAGCTTGCTACGTCCTATTGTAGATGGATCGGCAATGGATGTACAACACGGACCGACGCTCGAAATTAGTTAAAAATTAACTTGCTATATCCTATTGTAGATGGATCGGTAATGGATGTACATCCTATTGTAGATGGATCGGTAATGGGACACGGGTATTCGCTATGGTAAAGGATTTGAATGTTGTTTTTGGAAAGGGTGCTGGTAGCAAACCTATCACGAGTGAAGAAGGCAAGGCACCCATGTGGAAGAAGAAGTTATTTTTTTGGGGCCTACCTTATTGGAAACTCTTAGAGGTCCGTCACTCAATTGACATCATGCACCTAGTGAAGAATGTTTGCGTCAATCTGCTAGGATTCCTAGATATGTATGGCAAATCGAAATATACACTTCAAGCACGAAAGGACCTAAAACAATTGGAACTAAGAAACGACTTACATCCAGAAAAGAGAGGGAAAGGAAGACATTACCTACATCCTGCCAGCTACACTCTAAGTAAGGAGGAGAAAAAAAGCATGATCCAATGCTTGAACAGTATTAAGGTCCCATCCGAATACTCCTCGAACATAAAGAGACTCATCAATACGAAAGAGAAAAAAATCGTACACCTAAAATCCCATAATTGTCACGTGTTGATGACATAATTGCTTCCAATTGCAGTGAGAGGTATTCTATCGGAAAGGGTACGAGGGACAATAATCAAGTTGTGTTCATTCTTCAATGAGGTGTCACAGAAGGTCATCGACCCAGATAACCTAGCTAAGCTGCAGGATGACGTCGTCCAATGCATGGTGAGCCTTGAGATGATCTTCCCTCCATCCTTCTTTGATATTATGGTCCATCTCATGGTTCACATTGTTAAAGAGATAGATATTCTCGGACTCGTGTTCCTGCACAATATGTTCCCTTTTGAGAGGTACATAGGTATCCTAAAGAAGTATGTTCGTAACCGATCTCGTCTGGAAGGCTGCATTGCCTAGGGTGTTGGGACAAAGGAGGTGGTTGAGTTTTGTGTTGATTACATCGACGATCTGAATCCAATTAGCATTCCTATATCACGCCATGAGGGGAGGCTACGGGGAAAAGGGACACTAGGGAGAAAAGCAATCATCAGCAATAATCTTGTTTCATTTAAACAAGCACATTACACGGTGTTGCGACAATCAGCTGTAGTGGCTCCATATGTCGATGAGCACAAGAGGATTCTACACTCTCAATACGCTGGCAGGTCAGAGGATTGGATCACACAGCAACACATGGACCTTTTTGGCGGTTGGTTACAAAAGCACATGATGGATAAGGAAACCAATGATGAACAGTTGAAACGCTTGGCTCGAGGACCATCCAGTACAATATTGACATTCCAAGGGAATGACATAAATGGGTACACATTTTATACTAGAGCCCAGGATAACAAGAGCACCAACCAAAACAGCCGTGTACGTATAGATGCCATGGACAACAATGGAAATAAGGATACCTATTATGGTTTCATAGAGGAGATCTGGGAGCTCGACTATGGACCTTTGAAGGTTCCTCTATTTCGGTGCCAATAGGTCAAACTAACAGCAAACGGCATGATGATCGGTAAGTACGGTATGACAACCGTGGACCTTACACAAATCAGATATAGGGATAAACCATTTGTGCTCGCCAATGACGTGACACAGGTCTTCTATGTAATAGACATGCGTAGCAAACCGAAGAAGTGGAAGGACAAGTCTACCGATCAGCCAAAGCGCCACGTGGTTCTTCCAGGTAAAAGAAGGATTATCGGAGTTGAGGATGTCACAGATGAAGAAGAATATAATCAATTCGACGAGCTGCCTCCTTTCGCGGTGCCGGTCGACATAAGTGTCCTAGATGATATTGATGAAGCTCCCTATGTACGCCACGATCATAATGAGGGAACACTTGTTAAAACAAAGTATGTAAACAGTTAAGAATATTTTTGGTACATGTGTGTGACCTATGAATATTTTTTCATATTTTTATTTCATTTGTATGGGCTCACAACATTACAAAACCGTCGGCAAAATATTTTTTCATATTTGTATTTCATTTTTATGGGCTCCCAAAAATAAATAACCTAGAAAGACAAGTTTAATCAATAAAAAACCCATTAAAATAATTTGAAGTCTAGAAGTTTTTAAAAAGATCATATTTTCTTATATATGTCAATTTTTCGTATTTTTATGAATTTTGTGATATTTTTATTAATTTGTATGGTTTCCCAACGATTTTCTATGATTTTTGAGCACTGTATGGAAAATTACTACCACTCATATGTGGGACCCAAGAGATACGGGCCCACTTGTCGTGAGCTCCCGTCTTTGTCATGAGTTCGAGCCCGCTCGTGCACAGCATTCTTTTATTTTTAAGACTTTACTACCAGTTGTTTAGTCAAACCGATAGAGTCGTCTTTAGTACGGGTTTGTTTAACCAATCGGTAGTGGCATGCGAATTGCCCCGTCACGGAATTTTTTTTTGTTGAGACTACGACTGGTTGGTTAAACAAACTGGTAGTAGAGAGGAAGCTCTACTACCGGTTGTTGATTCAAACCGGTAGTAGATCTGGCTCTACTACTAGTTGTTTTTTAATTTTTGGTACATGAATGTATTTGTGAATAAATGTATAAAAATTTATACAATTTGTAGAAAATAGTAATAGGCTTAAAAATGTAAGATCAAATCTATTATAGAAAATGTACATATATTACCATGGGTTTATAATAATTTACAATAATGGTACCCTGTACAATCCACAGGGTTACCGCAAAAGATGATAATTTTTAAGCTAGATACTAATAATATATTAATTAACTAATTAATTTTCTATTATTTTTTAATTAGTCGTTGTCTTCGTCGTCGTCCTCCTCATCGTCGGCGTCGGCACCATCGTCGGAGGCGTCCACGTCGTCGTCCTCGTCGTCGTGGTCCTCCTCCTCCGGATCGTCATCCTCCTCCTCCTCGTCCTCGTCCTCCTCCTCGACGACGACCTCGTCGAAGTCCTCGTCGTTAGAGAGCTCGTCCGACATGGAGAACTCCGCCGGGTAGAAGACGGACTCCTTCCTCGGCTTGCGACGAATGATGCGCTTCCGAGGACGCGGATTCTCGTCGACGGAAGACGGCCGCGGCGGTGGATGCAACGGCGGTGGCGGCGGTGGAGGCAGAGCAGCCGGCTGCGGGGAAGCGAACCAGCAAGAAAGCGGCGTCGGTGGTGGTGGGCGGCAATGAGGCGAAGCGGCGGCGATGGGGAGAGGCGCCAGAGGAAGCCATAGGCAGTGGGGCGGCAGTTGAGGCAGAGGAGGCGGTGAAGGGAAAGGCAGAGAGGCGGCAGTGGAGGCAGAAGACGCAGAGGAAGATCGTCGGTTTTAAAGAAGAGGCAGAGGAAGACAAAGAGGCAGAGGAAGACAGAGGCGGCTCCTCGGTTCACACCAATATTGTGACGTTTCGAATTACCTATGGTACCGGTTGGTTACACAAACCGGTAGTAGGGAGAAAGCTCTACTACCGGTTATTTATTCAACCCGGTCGTAGATCTGGCTCTATTACCGGTTGGTTAACAACTGGTAATGGTACATGTGTGACACTTGTCAATATGTTTTCTTATTTTTATTTCTTTTGTATGGGCTCACAACATTACAAAACACTTGGCAAAATATTTTTAACTCTCGAGGTTTCTAAAAAGATCAAATTAATTGATAGCATATTTGAATTTTGCACAATTTTTGAATTTGTCATATTTTCATTTCATTTTTATGGGCTTCCAAAATAAATAACCCTCCAAGACAAATTCAATCAATAAAAAACCATCTAAAATAATTTGTAGTCTACCACTGACATGTGGGACCCACCAGAGATAGGCCCACATTTCAGTCACCATGCCCTTCCCCTCACCTCTCCCAGTTATGGCACGAAAGAAATACATAACGTCGAATAAACACCCTCCTCTCTCCTGGCTAGCAGCGTGCGCTTGAGCGTGGGCACCCCGTGCTGTCGCGGGTTCGAGCCCCACTTGCATCGCTGCATTCTTTTATTTTCAAGGCTCTACTACCGGTTGTTTAGTCAAACCGATAGTAGAGCCGTCTCTAGTATGGGTTTGTTTAACCAACCGGTAGTGGCATGCGAATTGCCCGCCACAGGATTTTTTTTGTTGAGACCACGACCTGTTGGTTAAACAAACCGGTAGTAGAGAGGAAGCTCTACTACCGGTTGTTTATTCAAACCGGTCGTAGATCTGGCTCTACTACCGGTTTGTTTAACTAACCGGTCGTGGCCTGTGAATTACCCCTCAAAAACGCGCGTGCAAGGAGACTTAACCCTATTCTCCTCAAATTTCCAACTTCCCCAAACCCCTGGCGCCACCGCCGTCTCCGCCTCCGACGACCCCCTGTGCCGACGCCTCCGACGACCCCCCACGCCGACGCCTCCGACGGCCCCCCACGTCGACGCCTCCGACGACCCAGCCCTCGTCGCGGGTGTCCCTATTGCCAACCCCATCGCTGCCCCCGTCGTCGTTGCAGCCGTCTCTGCCCTACCGGCATCTCCGTCCCCGTCGCCGACCCCGTCCGTGTCTCCGTCGCCGGCGTTCCCGTCCCCGTCGTTGACCGCGACTGGTAGGTATTGCAACTACTGAATCCACAGATGCATTGGTATATAAACAACTACTGAATTTGTACAATCACAAGGTCAATGCTAGTGCTGAACATATACTCGATTAATCACTACTCATAGTACCACAACACTCATCTATATGCAGTCATCATCGAGCTAATATTAAGGTCAATGCTAGTGTTTGTTATCCTTGATGTGTTCTTTTGACACAAGCGGAGGATCTCAGGTGTTATGTACGCCTAATTAGCTTGTTTAGGGCAGGAAGATTTTAAGGTTGTTCTCTTCGGATCGTTTCTTGTAGGATTTGGTGGTTCTTGCTATTGATACAGATAATGTAAATATGGATTGCCTTTCAATAGTGAGTTCAATGCCACTCACCTAAAAATTCAGAGAATTGTCGAATGACTAGATTGTCATACTTTAATCAAGGGAATTTCTTCAAAATTTAACACCTGAAAGGAATTAGGGCAACCCTAAGTGTGATGTCGATTTAGGGCAACCAAACACCTCATGGCTTTAGAAACCATGGTATTCTCCAAAACCATGGTTTTGCCTAGACTAAGAAAACATTTTGTTGCCAAACAGGGCCTTAGTGTTCGACTCCTAAAACTCTTGGCCGTGGCTTGGCCCAGCCCAATTCGACTCCTTCTCTGTCATGTTTTTCCCAAACTCGGTTATTTCTTTCTAAACTAAATAGGATCATGTTACAGTTATAAGAGATGGCATGTGATAGCACCTTCGAGGAGGAGGAACAATTTCTATTCGAGCAGATCGCGCAAGGTAGTGCTGCGCCTTGTGCGGTCGCTTAGGCCGTTCACACTGAGGTCGGTGAGGCCGCTCAAGCCGTTAACACTGAGCCCAGTGAGGCTACCGAAGCTGTTAGCACTGAGGTAATTAATATGAAAGCATATGTTGGTAACCCTTTGATGATTACCAAACATCCTGACCTGTTTCTTCTTTGTCATATTTTTAAGCCTGCTAGTTCGAGCAGCCAAGTGAAAAGTCGAGGGCCTAACAAGAAGCCGACAGTAAAACATGTAATCACTGAAGTTAACACCGATGGCATGCCTGTTGCACCGAAGTCAGCCTTGGGTCCTTACAACAACGCCTGCGGCTACCATGTCAGGGATCACGTGCCCATTAGCCTAAGAAAATGGAGTGGCAAACGAGATGACAACGACGTGGTCTCTGACGATATCAAGAACATGCTCTAGGCTGATATGAAAGAGACGTTCACCTTCCCACCAGGGGTCTGAAGAGCTGGTGAAGAAATACACTTTGAAGAAAATGGTCATCCATTTCTAGATTTGGAAGAAGTATCTGAACTCCACCTACGTGCAGAAGGGTCGAACGCCCGACTTTAATACTTTGCCAAAATTGGCGGATCACTAGGATGCTTTTGTGGAGTACAAGCAATCGGAACAAGATCAATCTATGAGTGCAAAGAACAAGGTTAATGCAGCGAAGAAGCGATACCACCACCACCTTGGCACTGGTGGTTACATCATGAAGATATCACAATGGCAGAAGAGGAAACAAGAACTGATGGACAGAGGTATAACACCCATAACGCACGATTGGCCTGAACGATCAAAAAATTGGTACTTTGGCCACGGGGGAAACCTTGCAGATGACGGTAGCTTGGTGTATTCACAGAAAGTGCAGGAAGTGGCCACAAGACTTGTAGACGCCCTCGAATAGTCTTCCCAAGGCTCATTCAGGCCAGATAGGGAGAATGACGAGCTAACCATGGCCCTGCAAAACCCCGAGCTCCCTGAACGAACACGCGGTGTTGGTGTGGTTCCATGGAAGTACGGCTTGGCTGAGGACAGCGATAGTTATAGGAGTCGGCAGAGAAGCAAAGCCCAAGAAGAACAAAGGTATCGTGCATTGGAAGAATGGCTTAATGCAACACAGGCAAGTATAAACAAAGAAGTTAAACGGCAAGTGTAGCTAGCCATTAGCTAGCTGCAGGAACCGCCTAGTAATCTGATTTGTCATCGGCCCTCTACGAGGCAAGCATTGCGCTTCCACCGGGCTCCCTGAAGTGGACTTGGGCCATTATCCCGTGGATGACATCACGACACGTCGTTCGTGTGAGCTGCATATTGAAGCGCGTAACCTGTCCCTCAAGGCGGCTTATGCCATGGCATTCCCCGTGGAGCCGGCCAGCTCTTTCATTGCAATGAGATACCGCCGAGCTACTCTAATGTCAATGTTGAGTAGGTCTACGAAGGATATGAGGACCTTGACCTCGACATTCCTGGAGGTGACGGGGTTACCAAGTTTGGAGAGGCCCTACACAGTATTATCTTATGGCGCAAGCGCTATATTATATTTCAAGGTAACCAGGAGGTGTCCACTCCGCCGAGCGATCTCTCGCACCCAAATCCTATGCTTGTTAGAAGTCCAACTCCACCACCACCTCCACGCAAGAAGATGGCGGCGATAAGAAACACGAATCCTCCACCACCCCCAGCGCCTAAACATAAGCCGGCTGCACCTAAGAAATTGGGCCCACAACAGGAGTCGACCAGCGAAAGCAAGAAGTCGGCCCCAGTTAAGAAGCTGGCCCTAGCAAAGAAGTCGGCTCCACAAAAGGAGAGGTCTACCGGAGCTAATAAGTCGGCTCCATAAAAGGAGAGGTCTACCCGAAGAAGTTGCCGTCAGACTACGAACGCACACTAAGTAAGGCTAAAAAAGCGATCGCGATCCTAGCGGATTTGCAGATGCAAGCAGTTCATGGCGGCGGGTCGACGGAATCTCAGATTCGTGGAGAAGGTGAGGTTGAAGCGGCACCTGTTCGATGGCCATTTAAGTTGGGTGAGCCATTAGTTCGACCTGATGAGGTGCCATTCTTATCAACAAAAATGCAGCAATTGCACGAATGGTACTTGCGGGAGTCAAAGAATGGCAGAACAATGTTTGCTGCCCATTTCAAACAAGAGGATTTCTTTCGCGGCGACGGCCTCGCATGGATTGAATTCGACAATTTTTACCAAATGTACCATCGAGACGCCCTCGACGTGGCCTTGTTGGGTTGCTGGACTCTGTAACTATCTTATTTGTAAAATTCACCGTGTGCATCTTTAATTAAATTGCAAGTGTAACTAATTTCTTTTTATGCAGAATGGAGATACAAAATTGCAGAAACTTGTCTATTTACACTATAGGTTACATCGATCCAATAGTTGTAAATGAATCAACCGTTATGGACAAGACAAAAGAAACTGAGAACAATATCCTCAATGCTCTCCTTGGACAATACTATAAAAACTTTATACTTGTACTCTACAACTTTGGGTACGTGTTTTCGATGTTGACATGTGCACAGGTTTCACTGGGTCCTTCTTGCTATCTACTTAGATCGCAACCAGATCATTGTTTTCGACTCACAAAAGAGGCCCGTACAAAATTTGGAAAAAATCATATGCTTGCTTAAGGGGTAATATTGTTCCTTTCATTATTACTCTAGTAATATTTATTTCGAGTGAGTCGAACTCTAATAACTACTATCCGTAATCACGCGCAGTGCATTTGCAAGTTTCCATACACAGAAGGGTGGTCAATTCAAGGAGGCACTTCATTTTATAACCGATTTTCCAGTACGTAGCGAATATTCATGTGTCGTACCACTCTTTCATACCAATAATGATTTTCACCTTTTCATTCCAATAATATTTTTCAACTCTTCTCACCACAGTGTATGAGGTAGGAGTCGGGAACTAACTTATGTGGCTACTATGTGAGTCGACAGAGAAGCAAAGTACCGAATGGGTATGTAGATACTTATCGATTCGTAATTCTCACTTCCTACGCATCAAAGTTCATGGATTGATTAATTTTTTCACTTCACCTTATGACAACTCACCAATTCTGAGAAAGGCATACTCTCGCCGCACCGAGTCAACGCAATCCAAGAACAACTTGTCGGCTTTCTTGTTGACGAGGGCATATCTCCAAAGGGCAAGTTCCACGAACATGCGTACAGACCGTGCCCTTCGATAAGGACTAGCGAACTCAAGGGCTCAACCTTGGTTTCAAAAAAACGATGGACGAAAAAAATGAACTATTGTATTTTGAATTGTAAACTTGAGTTCCCTCGTGTACTTGATGTGAATATGTGTTAAATTAATTTGATTTGATGTGAATATTATTTGAATGTGAATATGTACTTTGTTGAAGTAATTATTGTTGTGAATGAAGAATCTGATTGAAATGTGGATTGCAATTAAGAATCTGATTGAAATGTGGATTGCAATTAAACCTGAATTGAAAGTAATTTGTGGCCTATTGTTGAATGGGTAATAGGGTCTCTACTACCAGTTTGTAATACAAACTGGTAGTGAATCTCTAGATCTACTACCGGTTTGTAATACAAACCAGTAGTGAATCCATAGATCTACTACCGGTTTGTAATATAAATCGGTAGTGAATTTGCTGTTGGCGCAAAGAAGCCCCCTTTTCTGGCAAGGTGTACTACCGGTTGGTGATATAAACCGGTAGTAGATACGCTGCAGCGTCATATCTGCACCCCCTTTTCTGACAAGCTCTACCAGATAGATCAACCGGTAGTGGAACCTCGTGGGCATCCCTCCCGGATGTCTACAGCCGGTTCCAAAACCGGTACTAGAGCCGGTTTGGAACCGGTAGTGTAGGCCCCTTGCTCAGTAGTGTGATTGGTTGAAGACTTGCGATTTTCTATTGTTATCTATTCAAAATAACCGGTCAGACTGTTCCTTTTAGCTTACTAGCTTAAGATTATAAGATAGGGCTGTTTCTAAAAGCCAAACCCGTTTATAAAAAGGGAGCGACTTGTCATCAGACGACTGAAAAACTGATATACTTCGGTCAACGTGGGCAGCCGTTGGATATGTTTTAGGTCAGATCCAACGATTTCCCTGATTCCACATTTGTCTGCTCTATCCCTTTTTTCCACGGGAGTGACACGTACGGGCCATTGATCAGTACATAGCTTGATCTTGCGATAGAATAGTACATAGCACGTATAAAATTATATACGAGCACGTACAAGCCATTGATCTTTCACGTCACTAGTCTTAAAATTTGTTTGGTTCATTCCTCTATCAATTACTATGTGCACTTTACATCCTCTTGTCACATAAACTTTTTTATAGTTAATTATGCACTTTTTACATATCCAATTATATGTAAATTTAATTATTTACTAGTGTAAAATCATGTCGACTGAGATTTCGCTTATTTTTAGGCGACTGACAAGGAGCAAATCCGTTATAAAAAAAATATCGAAGCCGTTTATGAAATCTGTGCAAGCAGGTATTTTCGAAGCTCTCAAAGTCAATCTTAACAAAATTAGCAAAAGTTGAGCAACAGGTAGCAGAGTTGTTTTGCGCCTAAGTTCCTTTCACTTTCACGCTTAGCAATATTTTGTCTAGCACCGTAATTGCATAGTAAAACAAGCACACGATAACACATTGCAGGCAGTTAATTTATCAATCAGTGTGCAGAGACGCAGAGTGCACTCAAAGTCCTAAAAGGCCAATTAAACCAATCACCACAGTTGCCGGAGAAGATAACCATGCATGCAGCCGACTTTCAAAGGAAGAATCCCTTGCGGCGGATTAGATCGCAAAATTGATACAGATAGAACCCTACATGCATGCATGCACGTTCCCGGGTTACACCAACTGCGGATGAGTCACGGGCAGCATGTGGAGGCGAGTTTGGTCCATCATCTCGCGGTGGCGGCGCCAGCGGCACACCGCGAACACGGCGGTCATCAACGTCCAACTAGAGCCCACGACGATGACCGCCACGTAGGAGCGCTCGTCGCCGGTGGATCCCTTGACGTAAAACAAGGCGCCGACCACGGCGAGCGAGAGCGCCGTGGCGAACAAGACGCTGACCTCGGCGACGTCGACCCACGTCGCCGGCTGATCCCGCGGCAAGACGCGGCCGGGCTGCGGCTCCAGCGAAGCTGCATCCATTGATCGTAGCGTAGCGATCGATCAGGATTCACGATGTCGTCGTTGATCTCAGCGGGGGAATCGAACAGCCCGGCCGGCAGGTGTCCGTGGTATCTTCCGTAGATCTGAAAAACTTTGTTATAAAAATATGATCGGAATTACGATTTCCTTATATATATATAGCCTTGTGAATACCTGTAGTCAAGCATTGGTCACCTAAATGCATAAGACTTTTGCGATCAGTATGAATCTCAAAAAAAGTTATGATGCAAGTATGATCTCCATTTATTAACAGCCATCATAATTGGTAGCTATTCCTTTTCATAAGTGGATATTTGTTGAGTCTTTGGCCCAAGTGCTTTGCTCCAATATGCAATTGGATAACCCATCTGCATTAAGAGTGCACCAATGCCGTGATAACCTGCATCCGTTTCTACGACAACCTCTTCTGTGAAATGTAGCAAAGCCAGGACAGGGCTGAAATCAGAGCTTGTTTGATGGCCAAAAACACTTGGTCCTGTTTGGATATATGGTTTTGAAAAACCATGGTTTTGCAATACTAGAGTTTGCAATTGTGTACATATAAAACTATGGTTTTATCAAACTTCACTAAACTCTGGTATTCATTAGAACTATCACCTGTTTAGATATGTGGTTTTTAGAATGATAAAATTGATTAAACATAAGAGCTAGTGAGAACCAAACCAGAAAACTTTAGGTTGGAGTGGAGTTTCAAATATTCCAAAAATACCTTGGCTTTGGAATGGAGTATTTTTTTAGACATCCAAGCACCTCATGTTTTTAAAAACCATGGTATTTTTAGAAACTATGGTTTTACCTCGAAACTATAAAATATCTTGTTACCAAACAGACCCTTACTGTTCATGGTTAGTCCAGATAAAAGGGACATGTTTCTTCAGGAGATCTGTAGGTGGTTTACTGAGAATACCATAATGATAAATAAATTTGCAATAATATCCTGAAAGACCCAAGAATCCCTGTAATTGTTTGACTGAAGTGGGCACCGGACAATCCTGAACAGCCTGAATTTTTTTATGGGTCAGTAGCTACCCCTGGAGAACTAATAATGTGGCCAAGATATTCCAATTTGGACTGAGCAAATGAGCAATGCGAACGTTTAACAAACAGATGATTAGCACGATGAATATTTAAGACTTCCTGAAGATATTGTTGATGCCCCTCCAAAGTGGCACTACAAACAGGGTCATCCATGGAAAATTGGAAACATGTACAAAATGTCGAAGCAGATGAGCAAAAATGCTATTCATAATAGCCGAAACGTGGCCAGTGCATTGGTGAGCCTGAACGGCATCATTTAAAATCCTAGTGCCCATTATGTGTACGGAAAGCCATTTTATACTCCTCGCCATCAACTAACCATATTTGATGATAGCCATACTGTAAATCCAATTTAGCAAACCATTTGGCCCCATGTAATTCATCGAGAAGCTCATCATCCACTGGTAATGGGTACTTATTCTTCACGGTAATAGCATTCAATTGACGGTAATCAACACAAAATCTCCAAATTCCATCCTTCTTATGAACAAGGAACACTGGTGAAGCAAACGGGCTTGAACTGTGCTAAATAATCTCATTGGCTAACATATCTTGCAATTGTCATTCAATCTCATCTTTTTGAGTTGGGCCATAATGATAAGTGCGTATATTAACTGGTTTCACACCGGGCAACACTTGTATTGTATGATCAACTGGCCGGTGAGGAGGTAATCCAGCAGGTTCTTGGAAAATAGAAGCATTAGCAGCAAGAATATCACTAATAGAAATTATTGTATCATTGGAAGGTGTATTGTCCTCCAACTGATGTAGGTGAAGTGGTGAACCAAATGAGAAACACTACCATTCTTAATTAGACCTTGTACTTTGGCCATAGATATCTCAGTGCAGTTCGAAGTAATATCATGTACACCTTTTAGGCTGATTTCAATGCCATGATGAGTAAATTGAATAGATTTGTGTTGCCAATGTAACCACATGGGGCAGCAGGTACCCAACCACTCCATGCCCAAAATGAGATCATAACACCCCAATGGTAGAAATCTTAAGTCAGTGAGAAAAGTATGGCCCTGAATCAAGTACTGTAACTGTGATACTTGAGCGTCACTGCACAATTTCACCTCATTGGCAATGGTGACATGCACGACTTGAACTGGTTCAGTGGGGCCATTGTAATTCTTTTACCAAATTCTCACTATTGAAATTTCCTGAACTCTGGAGGTCAACCAGAATAGAGACAGCACAATTGTCAATTAAACCATGAAGACAGATAGTGCGTTTACCCTCAATGCCTTCTTCTGCAGACTGAAAAATGTTCAACAGAAGCTCCTCAGCATAATCAGTCTCTTCCTAAAGGATATCATCAGAAGCGGTAGTGACCAATTGTAAAAGCACCTGCACCAGCAAGTCATCCAAAATTTGAAGTGATATGGTTTTGGGGCACCTATGTCCATGCTGCCATTTCTCTCTACCCTTCATACAGAGACCCTGGTCTTTCTTTTGAGTGCGCACACTTTCATACTTGCCATCGACTGGTGGAGCACCAAGCATACCTTTGCCCGAGTGTTGGGAAGGTTTAGAGTTGAACTGCAAATACTCATGCTCATATTTCTGGAATGATTTCTTCGAAATCGAAGCCACTTCTTCCTGCAAAAGGACCAAGGACAGAGCCGCACCAATAGTTCACAGCTTATGCACCACGATGGCAGATAGAACATCAGATTTAAGACCTACAAATTTGCTGACAAGAAAAACATCGTCTAACAATTGTTGTGAGCTAACACCCTATGAACAGCGTTTTGAAACAGTCCATACTAGTCCTGCACACTGGAAACTTGTTTGATACCAAGCAAATTCTTCATATAATCCTTTGCCAAATTTATGTTCTTCTGCAAAGCAGAGTTTTCTACCCACCTCTCCACTGCATTGTGTTTCATAAGTCTGAAGCCACAGGGTAGCATTGCCTTGGAAATGTAGAGTAGCAAATTAAGCCCACAGATGAGATGGAGCATTGAACATTTGAAAGTAATTTTCACATTTCATTTTACACACTCTAGGGGGATTGCATCAAAAAGAAGGAAGTCAGTTTTAGGCATGCGAAACTCCTTGTCAGTATAACGAAACCCTCTGATTGAATTCACTCCTCTAGCTGCCCAACATCAGTCATGCTGAATAAGGTGATTGTGCATAGGACACTCACTCCTGACCAGGGCTTGCCCAGAGCTGTCAAGAACCTCACGAGCGTCACCCTGGTAATGCTAGCTGTGTAGTGCCCGTTGGGCTAAGCCAGTGGTGGCAACTCCTCTAGCTAGGTGACATGCATGCCCAACTCCTCTAGCTAGAGGACATGCATGCCCAGTGGTGGCAACTCCTCTAGCTAGGTGACATGCATGCCCAACTCCTCCAAGGAATTCCTCAGCCCTGTCAGCGTATGATCCACAGTCGAACTCCATGTTTCAGCGTGCTTCAGTTGCTCAGTCATCGATTCCACTCACCGCAGACAGGACCGCCTTCACGTCTTTGCTCAGTGACAACATCCTCGCCACCACAGCTGTGACCCACACGGTGAGGGTCCGCTGGGTCACCTTCTCCTTCGCCACGATCGCCGGATTCAGTTGCTCTGATACCACAATGTCTAGATCTCGGGTCAAGACTGGAAAAATTGGGGAGAGATTTGGGATTCAGAGGGAGGAAGAAAGGCGAGAGTATGAAGCAAGATTACTTTGCTATTCTTCTTGCCGGAAAAGACACAGTACATGGGTTTATACTCTCATTACATGGTACTTGGGCCAACTCAGGACATAGCCCATCCAACAGCCAAGCAGCCACCAACTACTAGGTAGGTACTGATGATACTAGCTCCTGACATCAACTGAAAACCAATATAGAGAAAACGACATGTTAAACAATAGATATCATTTGCAGAAATTCTGCCTAGATACAATCAATGCGCTCAAACTCCTAAAAGATAATAACATGATAAACCACAAGAAAATAGAAGATGCATGAAAGAATGGGGCTCCATACATGAAAAAGCAACTCATAGCCAATAGCCAATCCTTGTGCCAGAGCAGAAGATACTACCTCAAGACATAATAATCCATCTAAAAGCTTAACAAATAATTACAAAAAAGGACTGGATTGACTTTTTCGAAAAATACTAAATGCCAGAACCATTTGTTAACATGTAACGGCTAAACTCAAGTACTGAAACGAATGCACAGGAGCACATGCATATTAATTTGGTGACCACAAGTTGTCAAAAAATGTGACTAGCAATGCCACATTCATGTTAGATGATATATTTTCTGAGGCAACGTGTACATCCCAAATTGAACAATTCCACAAGGATATCTGAGATCAAGCCAATTCGCTCTTGCTAGCTAGCACAGCACAAATAGTTGCTTTCAGTACCCTCAAGAAACTTCACATGACCCTCTGCGTTCAGTTCAAACCCCTATGAGAGCCATCTAATTCAATTCCATCTGTAATCTGTGCATTACTACCATAATCAAAGTACGGAGCAGCACCCTTCCCAACAGAAGTCCAGGCTAGGCATATGCTCGATCACCTTATCTGCATCTAGAAACTCAGCACATCCTCATGCAATTCATGACATCCACCGAGCTGCAGCAGAAGTCAGGAGGCGGAACATCTCCTGCTCGCTGCCTCGCGCCCCAGTCCTGGACCTGCCGCCTCCTGGAGGTGGAAGGAGTGAGGAGAGGCACGTAGCGATTCGGGGGGTGGGGGGTGGGGGAAGGCGGAGAGGGAGGCTGGCTCTGACCTCGTCTCCCGCCTGCGGTAGGTTGATTTGGCCCAGCGCCGAGTGAACCTTCGCCGCATCCGCTCCAGCCCAGGGCAAGCCATCTTCCACATCTCCGACGGCTACAGCAGAGGAACCCCCTTCTGGCATCCACGGGACCCGGCAGCAGATTGATACACCGCTATACTGCTATGGTGATGGTCCGTCCGATTACATCCAACGATGGAAAGCTTGGACAGGGAGGCAACAAGGGCCCGCCAGCGATTAGGACACGAGTCTAGTTATTTATTCAGGCATTCCCTTCTCCCGTGTTTTTGCTCCCAATCCAGAGTCTCACGGTTAGGGCAGAACAAAACTATTTAATAGTGCGTCTCTTAACGATGATGTAGATATGTTTCACTAATATGCCAGGGAAAAGTGAAAAAAATGCTAGAGTCACCTCTTGGTGAAGAGACGACTCTTCATAAGCTACTACACAGAATTAGAGTGGAGCAGCATTAAATATCCACCTCATCGCTAAGAGACGTCCTATTAAATGGCTTTATACATGCCTTTACAGACTTGTCTTTTTTACTTAAAAGAATGTGCTAAGAGACACCCTTGACTCTCCATTGTACGTGCCGTTAGAACCCTCGTCTTCGTCTCTCTCTTCTCAAGAAAAACCTCGTCTCTTTCCCTTCCTTCTTCACAACTCAGGCAACTCAAATCCCAAAAAGGCTCACACTTTCCAACACTTTTCCGGCGCAGGGGCGAGGCGGTGGGGTGGCGTGCCGTTCTCCGGCGAGCGCGAGCCGAGAGGTCACCACGTGCGCTGTGTTCCCTGACCACCCTTAAACCCTCCCTGGGCTGGATTGAACTCAAGCAGTCACCTACTCACGCGCAGGTACGAGGCGGCGGCCAGCATCTCGGTCTCTTTCGTATCCCATCGTACGTCCACCGCGCCTGCGGCTGCACCTCCCTTGTCGTCGCTCGGCTGGCAACCGGCCCATCCGCACGCGGCGGCGACCCTCTAGTAGCTACCTAAGATATCCTCGTTCCTCGATCGCCTTGCATGCCTAATATGCTGAGGGTTTGATTCATGCTATGAGAATTTGCAATGCATGTCTATTAATTGCTTTGCGGCTTGTAGCTTTTGATTGATACGATGCAGGGGGTGTGATGAGTGATGCTTGGATGTATTGGATTTAATTACAACTACGCGTGATTCTGATTGATACGATGCCGGGGGTGTGATAAAGCGATGCTTGGATGTATTGGATTTAATTACAACTATGCGTGATTCTGAAATGGAACCTAGCTAAATTGAAATAATTTCCTTCTAGTGGGCTGCCACAAATGTTTGCACATGCTACATTTGTGCCAAACTTGAAAAGACCTTTTGCATATATAAGGATTTGTAGTAGTTTATCTCTAATTTATCTTGTTACAAATATATAGTCAGGTAGTTGTGTCATATTGGTTCACTAATATATACACACACATACTCCTTCGGTTATAAAAACATGACATTTGATATATATATATATATATATATATATATATATATATATATATATATATATATATATATATATATATATATATATATATATATATATATATATATATATATATATATATATATATATATATATATATATATATATATATATATATATATATATAGATAGATAGATAGATAGATAGATAGATAGACACACAGTCAAAGATTTAGAACATTATCTATAAAAATAGTTTGAGCTATATGGAATAACCTATTTAATTAGTCCACAAATATGAGATGCCTTAATTGCTCCCCATTAGTCTTAACTGATTGAATCAGCAACCAGTTAAGACAAAGCAATCAGCTAAGACAAGGTGGCCTATAATCATACAGCTGCTAGTCGGCTGGCAAAAGACAAGGCAACCCAAACCATGCCCTTTTGTAGAATGGATTTTCAAAGTTATCTGGAGCAGTGGCTACTGTGGAACCTCAAACTCTTCAAACAGCGAGGTGATCAGTTTGTCAGGCTCTGAATGGGTGTTCTACGTAATGTCCCTGTTACTCCTCGCCTCCACAGGCTGCATCCGCTCGCAGCACCGACCGGGACACGCTCTGGGACATCCTCGCCGGCGGCAGCTCCGTGCCGGCTGTCAAGTGAGGCGGCGGCGACCGCCTTCAAGCACCGGGGCTTGGACGTGGATCGACGGTGGATGGTGCGTGAGCAAGAGTAGCGACGGCACGGGCTACGTGCCCGAGGTGCACCGGCGCGGATCTAGGGCGGCAGCACGTGCGTCCGCAACGTGCAGGCGGCGTGGCTGCGAGCGCCGGCGGCTGATGCGGAGGTGTACGCTGGCAGCTTCATGCCACTCGACCGAGAGGCTCGTATCCCGGTGGAGGTGCCGCGTGCACGACTGGAAGTGAGGGCTTCCTGCCCAATGCCTGGCACAGGCGGCATTGCTCTGTGGTATTCCGGCTATCTGTGGCGGCTCCTGGTTGTGATTCTTGCATAGTACAAAAATCTATGGGAGGAGCGGCAGCAACAACCTCCCCACCTGGATGGTGGTGGCAGCTGTAGGCCGCGGTGGCATAGGTGTGCGGCGGTCTGAGCGTAGGATGTGGCCGGCTGCACCGCGGCCATGTGCGGAGGCAGGGGTGTAATGCTTCCCACGCGGGTGTCACGATACGGGTCGAAGCCGGAGCGCAGCGCAGCCGGGGCGAGGCATGGCGGCAAGCCGAGGCGAGGGTGACGGCGAAGTGTCGGTCCGAGCCGATGGCGGCACTAGTGGCCGTGTGGGGCCAGTCTTCGTGGTTGATGCGGTACCACAACTACATGCGCGTCCATGGACAGAGCACGATTGTTCCATGTGGCGTGGTGAGCAAGATTGACCACGGTGCGTGGTAGCATAGCGTGATGACGACTGTATACACCGAGCAAGTGTGGGTGCATGGGTGCTAGCGCAATGTGTTTGCTTCGTGTCATGTGTGTGCACGTGCTAGGGTTGTTTAGGGTTTTCGAGCTAGATGACATTTACTTTGTATTTCTTTTTCTTGGGCTAGCCTTTGTGTGACAATTTGTTTGTCGTAATACTTTTGATTCTTTGCCTTTAGGTTGTAATATGCGTTTGACTTGTGGTTGTGTAATGGCGATGCATCCCTAATTGGTGTAGAGATCAGAAGTTTTGCTTCCATTTTCTAAATACTTTCTTCGGTCACAAATAATTGACGTTTGAGATACGTGCAGGTCAAAGTTTCAAAATTTAAATCATAAATTCTTGCTACATAATTAGATTGTGTACATAAAAAATTATATGCGTAAATTCGTCTCAAAAGGTAATTACATAATATTATAATTTTTGTGGAATTTTAAAATAAATTATAATAGTAATTAGTGGTCAAAGTTGCATATTAAAGACTATACAAAGTCGACAATGTAAAATATTTGTGATCGGAGAGAGTAGAAAGGTAACCTGCCTACTGAATAAAGAACTTGACATGCTAAATTATATTAGTAAAGGATCCTATGCACCTCTATTAGCATAACTTAAAAGTTCTAGTCATAGGGACCTTACTCTATGTTGTTCTTTCGTCAATCGTCTCTCCCTCTACACCCATTCATAAATTGCATAATTGATATATGTTCTATTAATTAATATTTCAACAGGGATTAGTCCTCTGTGTTCCATTTACTCATCAGAAAAGAGATTATGATTCTCTGACAATGGTTTGGACGGACACCGTACTTACCAATCTTCGTAAGTCAAATGCAATCTTTTGCTGCTTTGTTTTGGATCTCACTTTACCATATGTGCATGCATTGCATTGACTCGTTTTGTTTTTTCCCCACCTATGCAACATATTTTCACCCGGCCGTTTGGTTTTGTTTTTCTCATGACTGCAGAAAGTGTGGGTGCTTTCTTGATGTCAGTAGCACAAGAGTAAGAATGAATCTATCCCTCCCTTAGAAATATATATATATATATACATATATATATATTGTGTGTGTGTGTTACCACTAATTCCTATCCTATAGGCCAACGTTCGCTGACATTGGGAGGAGTAGATCGGTTGGGAACTATTCATCTTTTCCCTAGATGGCAACCCTGCTAAGTTTAATGATGGGTGTACTGAATTCCCTGCCTTGGGTCCGGAAGGAAGATATCCCGGGCATAGAAATCAATGGGCTTGGCAGTATTGTTGAGTGCTTCTACATTGCTTTTTTTAGTGTACTCTACATTGCACTTTTGATTCTTTGCCTTTAGGTTGTAATATGCGTTTGACTTGTGGTTGTGTAATGGCGATGCATCCCTAATTGGTGTAGAGATCAAAAGTTTTACTTCCATTTTCTAATTACTTCCTTCGGTCACAAATAATTGACGTTTGATATACGTGCAGGTCAAAGTTTCAAAATTTAAATCATGAATTCTTGCTAAATAATTAGATTGTGTACATAAAAAATTATATGTGTAAATTCATCTCAAAAGGTACTTACATAATATTATGATTTTAGTGGAATTTTAAAACAAATTATAATAGTAATTAGTGGTCAAAGTTGCATATTAAAGACTATACAAAGTGAAAAATGTCGAATATTTACGACCGGAGAGAGCAGAGAGGTAACCTGCCTACTGAATAAAGAACTTGACATGCTAAATTATGTTAGTAAAGGATCCTACGCACGTCTATTAGCATGACTTAAAAATTCTAGTCACAGGGACCTTACTCTATGTTGTTCTTTCTTCAATCGTCTCTCTCTCTACACCCATTCATAAATTGCATAATGGATATATGTTCTATTAATTAATATTTCAACAGGGATTAGTCCTCTGTGTTCCATTTACTCATCAGAAAAGAGATTCTGATTCTCTGACAATGGTTTGGACGGACACCGTACTTAGCATTCTTAGTAAGTCAAATGCAATCTTTTGCTGCTTTGTTTTGGATCTCACTTTACCATGTGTGCATGGATTGCATTGACTCGTTCTGTTTTTTCCCCACCTATGCGACATATTTTCACCCGGCCGTTTGGTTTTTTTTTCTCATGACAGCAGAAAGTGTGGGTGCTTTCTTGATGTCAGTAGCACAAGTTTAAGAATGAATCTATCCCTCCCTTACAAATATGTGTCTATATATATATATTATATGTGTGTGTATGTTACCACTAATTCCAATGCTATAGGCCAACGTTCGCTGACATTGGGAGGAGTAGATCGGTTGAGAACTATTTATCTTTGCCCTAGATGGCAACCCTGCTAAGTTTAATGATGGGTGTACTGAATTCCCTGCCTTGGGTCTGGAAGCAAGATATCCCGGGCATAGAAATCAATGGGCTTGGCAGTATTGTTGAGTGCTTCTATATTGCTTTTTTTAGTGTATTCTACATTGCACTTTTGATTCTTTGCCTTTAGGTTGTAATATGCGTTTGACTTGTGGTTGTGTAATGGTGATGCATCCCTAATTGGTGTAGAGATCAGAAGTTTTACTTCCATTTTCTAAATACTTTCTTCGGTCACAAATAATTGATGTTTGAGATACGTGCAGATGAAAGTTTCAAAATTTAAATCATGAATTCTTGCTAAATAATTAGGTTGTGTACATAAAAAATTATATGCGTAAATTCATCTCAAAAGGTACTTACATAATATTATAATTTTTGTGGAATTTTAAAATAAATTATAATAGTAATTAGTGGTCAAAGTTGCATATTAAAGACTATACAAAATAAAAAATGTCAAATATTTACGACCGGAGAGAGCAGAGAGGTAACCTGCCAACTGAATAAAGAACTTGACATGCTAAATTATGTTAGTAAAGGATCCTATGCATGTCTATTAGCATGACTTAAAAATTCTAGTCACAGGGACCTTACTCTATGTTGTTCTTTCGTTAATCGTCTCTCTCTCTACACCCATTCATAAATTGCATAATGGATATATGTTCTATTAATTAATATTTCAACAGGGATTAGTCCTCTGTGTTCCATTTACTCATCAGAAAAGAGATTTTGATTCTCTGACAATGGTTTGGACGGACACCGTACTTACCATTCTTCGTAAGTCAAATGCAATCTTTTGCTGCTTTGTTTTGGATCTCACTTTACCATATGTGCATGCATTGCATTGACTCGTTCTGTTTTTTCCCCACCAATGCGACATATTTTCACCCGGCCGTTTGGTTTTGTTTTTCTCATGACTGCAGAAAGTGTGGGTGTTTTCTTGATGTCAGTAGCACAAGTGTAAGATTGAATCTATCCCTCCCTTACAAATATATGTGTGTGTGTGTATATATGTGTATATATGTATATATTATGTGTGTGTGTTAACACTAATTCCTATGCTATAGGCCAACGTTCGCTGACATTGGGAGGAGTAGATCGGTTGAGAACTATTCATCTTTGCCCTACATGGCAACCCTGCTAAGTTTCATGATGGGTGTACTGAATTCCCTGCCTTAGGTCCGGAAGCAAGATATCTCGGGCATAGTAATCAATGGGCTTGGCATAATTGTTGAGTGCTTCTATATTGCTTTTCTTAGTGTATTGTACGTTGCACTTTTGATTCTTTGCCTTTAGCTTGTAATATGCGTTTGACTTGTGGTTGTGTAATGGCGATGCATCCGTAATTGGTGTAGAGATCAGAAGTTTTACTTCCATTTTCTAAATACTTCCTTCGGTCACAAATAATTGATGTTTGAGATACGTGCAGATCAAAGTTTCTAAATTTGAATTGTGAATTCTTGCTAAATAATTAGATTGTGTACATAAAAAATTATATGCGTAAATTCATCTCAAAAGGTACTTACATAATATTATAATTTTAGTGGAATTTTAAAACAAATTATAATAGTAATTAGTGGTCAAAGTTGCATATTAAAGACCAAACAAAGTAAAAAATGTCAAATATTTACGACCGGAGAGAGCAGAGAGGTAACCTGCCTACTGAATAAAGAACTTGACATGCTAAATTATGTTAGAAAAGGATCCTATGCACGTCTATTAGCATGACTTAAAAATTATAGTCACAAGGACCTTACTCTATGTTGTTCTTTCGTCAATCGTCTCTCTCTCTCTACACCCATTCATAAATTGCATAATCGATATATGTTCTATTAATTAATATTTCAATAGGGATTAGTCCTCTGTGTTCCATTTACTCATGAGAAAAGAGATTCTAATTCTCTGGCAATGGTTTGGACGGATGTGGATAACATGGTCCCCGGGTATCTCACGGAGACAAATTAGGCGGACCACCTCATGGAGCAGGGTCATGCCTATCATCTAGAAAACGAGCCTATCCCGCATGAAGACCTGACTTGTATCACAAGGAAGGCACAGTTGTAATCCGGTACATTACGTACTTGGTAAGAAAAGATAGAGATAGACTTCATCTCTATCCCCAGTTTCCATAACCAACTAGGATACTTATTTGTAACCCTACTTCTCTCCACTATATAAAGGGAGGCAGGGGCCCCTAGTTCGAGATGGTAGATCATCCTGAATCACATCGGTAGGAGAGATCACATCGATCCATAGCCATCCTCAACATTGATCCGTCAAGTTTAACCCCAATACAATCCACGAGCACAGGAGTAGGGTATTACCTCACCTCAAGGGCCCAAACCTGTATAAATTTGTCTTCTGTGTTACCATCGGGTTTCGGTCTTACGCATAGCCCCATAAAGTATATTGCCAACATAATTCATCGACAGTTGGCGCGCCAGGTAGGGGCCAGCGATAAGATCATCTTCATCAAGCTCGATGGCATCTCTCGGCTGTAGCGCCGTCGAATTCACCATCGGCCAAGCTTCCTGTTTTCGAGGCTTGGATTTTGTCATCAACAACCTCGGCAAACTTGCCCTTAAAGAATCAGATCAGATCCGATCGGAAGACAACTTCAACCGCGAAGCGACCGCTAGAAGAAGATGCGATCTATTCGCGTCCAGAATCTGGACGGAGATTGCGTCGCGATTTTCCATTGACTCGAAAGGAATTTTGAGGTGGTTTCAAATGCGTTGGAAAGCTTATCTCGTTATCTTTCCAACGAGTCCAAGATCATCGAAAACCGAGTTCGGATGTGACTGTGGCGACCGTTTGAAGACAGACTGCGTGGGGTAAGATGAATCCTGCGTGAAGATGGAGCTTGACGTGAATTTCGCTCGACACCTCGGCGAACCTTGGTGCACCTCAACAAGGACGTGGCGGACCTCGACGACAAAACGGGTCTCATCTCGGAGATCACAGCGAGGCTCCTACGCCGTCCCGACTTGCGGCTCCTACGCCCCCCGACTTGCGGCGACGACGACAACGACTACCGCCGCACCCACTCGTTGCTCCGGCAACAACGACAAACCGCGATCTTCACCATGACATTGAAGCTTGGCGATAGGAGCGAGAAGAAGATGGGAGACGTCACCATGGTGACGATAGAAGAAGTTTCGGTCGAAACCGTGACCGCCGACTTCCAAGGCTGGCTTCTCGCGCACGACGCCGAGGACAGCCACGCCGACTTCCTAGGCCGGCTTCTCGCGCGCACGACGCCGGCTTCTCGCGTGCATGACGCCGAGGACAGCCGCGCCGACTTCCTTAGGCGGCTTCAAGATGACATATGAGGACAGCAAGGCCGACCACCTTACGCCGGCTTTCGCAAGACGACACCGAGGACAGCCACGATGACAAGGTGACATGCCCGGGGGCTCATTCACTCGGGCGTGAGGGCGACACGATCAACAGCTAAGTTGTCTATTATTCATACTCAATTACATCATTATAATTTATCTCCTGACTTGCTACTTAGTTGATATCCAACTAAGCAGTAAGCCGGGGGCTACACCTAATTAGGTGCAATCTGCACCCAATCGTTATCTTTCTTTTTGAATTTTTGTTGAGCCTAAGTATTGGTTGTTCCAAGTAACGAAACTCTTGTCTCCATGCAACACTCATACTTCCCGATTGCGTTCTTGGAGACAGATCTCCGCGCCAACTCCTAACGCTAAGGAACTAGATGCGCTTGGCAGAGTGCTTAGTAAAAGGATCTAATCTACTCGGGCAAAATACAGATTCAATCACAGAAAGATAACATCTCTTTTCAAGTTTCTTTTGTTCTTTTCCATGTTGACTTTACCGATTCTGAGTGTCACACATTCTGAGTAGTGAAACTCTGATTCCTATGCAAAATTTGGGTTTTCCTGACACGTGTTCGGAGACAGAGCTCCGCGCAAACTCCTAACGCTAAGGGACTTGATGAGCTAGGCGTAGTGCTTAACAAAAGGAATTAAACATACTCGGAGAAGCGTAAATCAATACGAGAAAGATAAAAGGACGACAATTTGATATCATGCATATTGCTTTACAATCCAGTTTTTTCTGTACTACTCGTGTTTTTCATTGTCTCCACAGGGTACAATGCAGGATATTGCGAGATGATTTTTTATGGGACGGCTGCACGACAACGCCAGCACCCCGAGTGCATTATATGGCTCGGCTGCATGCCTACGTCAACTCGGCACGGCTCCGCGCCAACGCCAGCGCCCCGAGCGCAACCTTCGGCACGGCTGCACGCTTATGCCAGCACCTCGAGTGCGTTATACGGCTCGGCTGCATGCCTACGTCAACTCGGCACGGCTTCACGCCAACGCCATCCGTCGAGAACGGTCAGGGGTCGGCGCGAGGCCCTGAGCTCTCATGTCGGCGCACCCATTGTGCGCTCTCACGCGCCATCCGTAAAAACAATACAGTTAGTAAGCATGGCTCATGTTAGGCCACTAGCTGGTGACCACCACGTGGAATCAGATGCTGAAAGCTATTAAGGGTTCGGGTTCCGAGGATACGCTCATTGAGCTGCTTGCTCTACACCATTGGTTATGGGTGCACTCGGTTAAACCTAATGCCTCATGCTAGGTCAATTGTTGTCTCATGTCAGGTCAATTGCCGGTTACTGCACGAGTCAGAATCGGATATCGCGAACGGGTTTCGAGATGACCACTCGGCTAAGCCCTTGGTACGCTCTCCGTGAGCCACAAGCCGGATCCGACACACTGGGCCGGGTACCGCCATATACCGGTATAACCTCCGGGGTCAATTGCCAGATTTAATATACTTGGTCTGGGTACCGCAAGAAAAAAACGATTCCAATGGGTCTCCTAACTCGGCACGGCTTTACGCCAACGGCAACGCCCTGTGCGTAACCTTCGGCACAGCTGCACGTCTACGCCAGCACCCCGAGTGTATCATACGGCTCGATTGCACGTCTACGTCAACTCGGCACGGGTACAAACCCACGTCTGCGCTTCAAGCCTACAAGGTGATACGCCCGGAGGCTAAAAGCTCAAAAGCAAGGACGACATCATCGTCAGCAAAGCAGGTAAGTTTTTTATCATCATAATCTTTTCACATATAAACTCGTGTTATTTCTTGACTTGCTACTTAGTTGAATTCCAACTAAGCAGTAAGTCGGGGGCTAGACATAATTGTGTGCACTTGCGCGCATCCATCTTTTTCATAGTTGTTTCTTGACTTGCTACTTAGTTGAATTCCAACTAAGCAGTAAGTCGGGGGCTACACATAATTGTGTGCACTTGCGTGCACCCATCTTTTTCATAGTTATTTTTTGCTTTTGTTACTTAGTGATTTAAGTGAAATCCGAGTGCGCTATAATTCTAAGTAGTGAAGCTCTGAATCCATAACACGACGAACTGTACGTCACCAAAACGCGTGCCTGGGATAAAAAGCCATGTGCCAACTTTCTACGCTCGGGGGCTAGACTAGTCGGACAGAGTGTTAACAAAAGGAAGAAAAACCACTCAGACTAACAAAAATCATCAAGTAAGAAAAATAAAAAATGGCTATTTCGCACATAAAGATAGTCGGATTTTATATCCGACCAAATATTTTCATATTTAGATACTGCCTAAATCCTACATGTACATGTTACAGGGGTTCAAGGAAGTGTTTACGCTACAAGCACCGACCATGGCACAGTTACGTGTCAACACCCATGCCCCGAGCGCAATCTACGGCATGGCTCCACACCTACGCCAACTTCGGTACGGCTGCACGCTTACGCCAATACCACGAGTGCATTATATGGCTCATTGCATGCCTCACGCCGGCCGAAGCGTAAACTATGGCTCGGCTTCTCGCGATCAAGGCCGAGACACCACGCCGACTCCTACGCCGACTTCGCTGCTCGCAACGACGAGGACGGCCACCCCAACTTGCGGCTTCTCGCGCACTGTGCTGAGGACAACCGGGCCGACTTACTATGCCGACTTCTCGCGCTTTGCGCCAAGGACAACCGCGCCGATTTACTACGCCAGCTTCTCACACTGCGCTGAGGACAGTTGCGTCGACATTCTACTCACGCCGCGACGTCAACCATCGCGCCGACTTCTAGGACTCCAACAAATTGGGCTAGGAGTCGCTCGGAGGTTTCAACCTGCAAAGCCCTCTTGAGCCCTTCACAGCCTCCTTGCATGCCAATGGAGCACTCGGCATAAAGAAGGTTCCAGTCGGAGCACTCGGCATCAATTCGGCTGTAAAGCACTCGGGGGCTACTGTGGATAACATGGTCCCCGGGTATCTCACAGAGACAAATTAGGCGGACCACCTCATGGAGCAGGGTCACGCATACCATCTAGAAGACGGGCCTGTCCCGCATGAAGACCCGACTTGTATTACAAGGAAGGCACAGTTGTAATCCGGTACATTACGTACGACGTAAGAAAGGATAGAGATAGACTTCCTATCTCTATCCCCAGTTTCCATAACCAACTAGAATACTTATTTGTAACCCTACCTCTCTCCACTATATAAAGGGAGGCAGGGGCCCCTAGTTCGGGATGGTAGATCATCCTGGATCACATCGGTAGGAGAGATCACATCGGTAGGAGAGATCACATCGATCCATAGCCATCCTCAACATTGATCCATCGAGATCAACCTCAATACAATCCATGAGAACAGGAGTAGGGTATTACCTCACCTCGAGGGCCTGAACCTGTATAAATCTGTCTCCTGTGTTACCATCGGGTTTCGGTCTTACGCATAGCCCCATAAAGTATATTGCCGACATAATTCGTCGACAACGGACACCGTACTTACCATTCTTCGTAAGTCAAATGCAATCTTTTGCTGCTTTGTTTTGGATCTCACTTTACCATATGTGCATGCATTGCATTGACTTCGTAAGTCAAAGTCAAACAGTGGCGCGTCAGCAAGAGAGAGGGGAAGGGGTGATGCTAGCGTGGGCAGAAGGCAGAGGTACGGTGGCAGCAATGCCAGCGGCGTGCAGGGCGCGAGAGAGGGCTTGGTATATGTAATTTTGTTAATTTACTCTTCATCTTGATACGGGTTTTGGTATTTTACATAAGTCCATAATAATGTTAGGAAGCTACACAAAAAAAATCATAACTTTAGACTTCATCTACTATTTTTAGTAATTTGTTTTATATTTTTGGAATTATCTAAATTGTTAGATTAAAGAAAAATCATTTAAACAACAGTGGCTGAAGCCCACACTATTTGGATCAAAGCCTAGTGCTATGCGGCCTAGGCCATGCGGAGGAGGCTAGCTCGCGCTTAGCCCTCATGCACGTGCTGACAGCTTGGGTCTGCATGGCAGTGAAGTATGCACGGGGCTGAGGGCAACAAGCGCATAAGCATATACAGAAAGCGTGGGTGACACCTGAGGTGATGGTTGAGCCAAATGATGTATGGATGCCAGCGACGTGGAAAGTGGCGGTAGTTGAAGCAGAGCTCGTGGTGGTGGCGCATTCTGGGCCTGTGATCTTCAAGTAAATAGCATGGTTCAGGACATGTTAGACATGACCCAAGCTAGGTCAACGAGTAGTTTGGTGAGGGACAAGGAGTTTCACATAGGTACCAAGAATGAGCCATGAGACTCACCCGAGAGAAAGAACTATGTGATCGTTCATCAGTGCTGGGGAAGGAAGAAACAAAGGGACCGACTTAAGGCTGGTTTTTATATATCAGGAGCGTTCAAGGAGAGGGGAGGCATAGGGAGTGGAGGAGGAGCTCAAGGGTGCTTTGCTATGTAGCCTGCAGGATGCGACAGGTGAGGGGGGTGACAGGTGGCAATGCTAGGGTCTATGGTTTGATGTTGAACATCGATGAGTCATGGGAGTGGCAGGAGCCTCCTCTGGGCCGCGATGGTGAAGGTGAGCTAGGGTTAGGCCTACAACTCACTTGCTACTGAATTCTGGTTTGAAATTGCATCATAATTCATACGAAGTCTGAATTTAAAATTTGGTGTGTAATTAATGCAAGGATTAAATTGATTCTTAAGTTCGATTTTTGGTTTTTTTTTTAGAAATTTGCACAAGTTTGATATTTCATAACAGGTTCATATTTTCTTAAGTTTTTGTATTCCCTCAAATTTGGGGTATTTTTCTTTGACATGAAAAGACGAACGATATTGATCCGTTTCCTATTCAGTCTCTAATTATCCCACTATTCCTGAGGTAGTCCCGCCGGACTCGATTCACATCCTGATTGCTACCGTCAGTCGTCGTCGGATCAAGAATCTAAGGATTTGCCATCGGTTCTCCACACGTCTGCTTCGGAGTCGAACAAGTTTTAGTTTGGACACGAACAAGTTTTAGTTTGGACACGGTTTCTATCGCCTATATATATATACTAGGATGGATGGCGCACCCATGGCACGTAGTATTGGGTGAGTCAGCTGCGTGACATATATAACTGAACTTTATATCAACGTGTATGTTTACATATATAACATAGACTACAATGCATTGAATCCCTAGCTATAAGAACGACCAGGTAGAGATTATTTAAGGCATTTCAAATGTCAAATACAGGGGAATGGGCATTTTCAAAAGAAGGAAATCATTTTAAATTGTCAAATAAATCTTGCAATTTTGTAGATGACAGTTCGGAATCTGAAAAAAAACAATGTTGTGTCAGTGTTGCTCTATGACAACCTTAAAGAGGAAGATCTTTGATCGAAGGCTGTAATGGTGAAACAATTAAAAAATGGAAATCTAACCTGTGGGGTGAAGGGCAACCTGAGGTTGAAGCCAGTTTTGGTGCGGTTGGAGTCTGTCGAGACAGAGAAGATTTTAAAACATAGGAAATTCTCGATTTGATACAAATGTTGAAGAACATAGGCCTGATCATTTACATGATTGTTTTGCTTGGTTGACTGAGAGGAGGGTGTAATAGCAAAAATCACATCATTGAAACTTAGGTATCCCAAATAGAGAGAAAGCCGAATGGAGGTCAGTTGAAGAAAGTGGAAGACTATGCAAAAATAGGATAGAACTGATATCTAGCATAGTTCTGAAGTTGAATATGATAAGGATTGCTTTTAGATTGTATTAGCCGGGTTGCTCAAATAGCCAGTCACGGCAGTAATAAAACACGATCATGGATTTTACTATGGGAAATTGAAAGAATAGACAAATGCTAAATAGACTATACATATTCCAATCGACAGATTATTGCTCTTCTAAAATTCCAGCAAGACAACATAGCAGGATGTGCTAAACAAAAGATATAAGTGATCGAAAGAAACTATAGTCCAATCGACAGTAAGTTTCAACATCCGATCATCATGTTCTGAAAGGAGATGAAACTGACAGCAGGAAAACATTATCATCAAGTATAATGCATATACTGAATTAAATTAGATCTAATCAGCTATCAAACATGCACACATTGAATGAACTGCCATAGATAATCTCACAGTGACAATCATCCTTGAGCTGAAGAGCGATGCACCCACATATTTGTGCAAGGTCCCCAAACAGTGGTAATCGTAATCCCTTTGTTCAATTAAAACATGCCAGATTAAAAAATGCATTCAGTTTTATCTAGCGAGACCACTAAAAGATAATAACAAAAAAAAATTGTAAAGTCTATGCATTGCATCAGGTATCCTCCGTAGATAGACATAAAACGTGAAATTTAGTAGCTGAACAATAGATTTCAATGTTTGTCTCTGAAAAAATATTGTACAGTTGAACAATAGGTAATCAGCCTATGAGGGTGCTAACATTGTACAGTTCCAGGGAGGAGAAAAAAATTGAGGGGACTGATTGTACGATATTAAATTTCCTTATAAATAATGAGCTGAGTAGGCAGTAAGGAAGCAATTACCTATATGTAAGATTTTCAAACCAAAAGACTGTCATTTACAAAGATGTGAGGTATGCACCATTTCGTGGCATTAATCAGTATCTAAGTATAAGCAACAAAAAAGAGTGCTAATGTAATATTTTGCTGAAAATAATTATTCTAGATCAGTAATTATTCATTGTAGCTAAGTATTCTATTTGTAGGAGATTAATCATGCTAGAGCTGGTGTAATATAGGCAGAGTTTGTAAGTAACAAAGGTACTACTATTGTTGTAAGCTGTTATGAGACTTTGGACTGTACTTGCAAGGTATTTGAGACACATTATGCACAAAGAGGCAAGCTAGGAAGATTTATTTTAGCAAGAGGAAGATAATTTTTTTGTAAACATGAAAATAATTTTTGGATTCTAATTTGTTGATCTAGCTTCCACTGAATCAATTTGCCGCTGGCCGGATGAGATAACTTGCATGGTTTAACTATAACTAACCTACTCTCTATGAAGAGAAAAAATGGCAATTCACAGTTAATAAGGAGTTTCAATCTACATGTGATGTATAGATGCCCAGTGGCTTAATCTAGCTTTTATCCATATAAAGCACCCATAGGAATCTCATTTTGTAATTGGGTTTGAGAAAATGGGCGGTAGCAATGGCACACATGTATATGAGTACATCACAAATTCACTTAATGACACATTATCTTCACCCATTACTTGCAGCAGTTCACTGATGACTTGCAGTAGCACATAGTACGTAACACAAATTAGTAGTAGAATTGTAGCCGGATTGCAGAGGAAGAGGTAGGGAGTGATGAAGAGCTGGAGTGGCCTACCTATGTATGGTGATTGATGCCGAGGTGCTGCAGCTGAGGACGTCGGCTCAGGCCGGCTGTGGTTGCGCCCTCCCGTGCTCCCGACGGCAGCACTGCCTCTCTCCTAAACCCTAACTCGACTTATCCCCCTTATTCCGTCAACTGCAGAGGCAGAGGCAGAATTTGGTGGGCGCGCATTATTAACTGCTGTACCTGGTTTTTTGTTTTATTTTTTGTGCTTGCTTTTGCACATTTTGTTGGGGTTTATAAATAGAGGTAAATACAAGAAAAACATATAGACAAGCACTACGAAATAGGAATAAATACAAATTTAATATTTTATAATTTTAAAAAAAGATGAGAAATCTAAACTCTTTAGTGATCTCTTTGTGTAGCTATGGTGTAATTTTTGCAAGAGTTTTTTTTGAATCTTTAAATGTCATAGAAAAAAGGAAATAGAAAGAAAAATGTGCTACAATAGGCAATGGAGACAATTATTTTTTTGTAATTATAAAAAAAAGCAAACCTTTTATGGGTCTTTGTCATGTAGACATGGTTCCGTGTTTCCATTCAAATATTTTTTTGAAATTTGGGAAAAAGGAAATAGACGAGAAAAAAGAGATCGAAAAAGTTTTTTAAAATCCAAAGTTATTCTAATTTCAAAAAATTTAAAAAATGCAAGTTTTTTATGGATCTTCTTTGTGGAGACATGGTTCTTTTTTTTGAAACATTCATCTCTCTGGATTTTTTAAAGGTCTACCAAAAAAGAAAAAGAAGAAAGAAAATGAAAGAGTGAAAATATTTTTAAAAATCGAAAAGGTTTCTAATTTGGAAATTTTTCCAAGAAATTAAAGTTTTCTGGGACCTTCTTCGTTTAAGTATGGCTCTATTTTTGGAAAAAAAAAGTTTATTGAATTTTGAAACGGTCTAGAATTAAAAATAGAAGAGAACAAAGTTTAAAATCCGTTTTTTCTCATTTTAAAAATTCAAAACTTTTTATGGAATTTCTTCATGGAACTATGGTTCTATTTTTAATTTTGTGGAACTCTTAAGTAGCGTGCAAAAAGGAAATAGAAGAGAAAAAAAAGAAAGCGAAAGCATTTTTTAAAATTAAAAAACTTTAGAAAATTTTGAAAGAGACTAAACTTTTTATGGACCTTGTCTGCGCAGCCATGGTTCTATTTTTGGAAACTTTCTATTTTTTCGAATTTTTTATAGCATAGCAAAAATAAAATAGAAAAGGGAAAAAAGGTAAAGAAGCTAGGAAAGAAGACAAGGAGTTTTTAAATTTAAAAACTTTAGAAAATTCTGAAAAATACCAAGCTTTTTATGGACCTTCACTGTGCAAGCATAGCTCCATTTTTGTAAACTTTCTATTTTTTGAAATTTTTTACAGCACGAAAAAACAAAATAGAGAAAGAAAAAAGGGAAGATATGGAGGTTTTAAAATTAAAAAACTTTAGAAAATTCCAGAAAAAGACCAAACTTTTTATGGACCTTATTTATGGAGGCATTGTTTCATTTTTGCAAATTTTCTATTTTTTACAGCATGTGAAAAACAAAATAGAAAAAGAAAAAGGGAAAGAAGGGAAGACATGGAGTTTTTAAAATTAAAAAACTTCAGAAAATTCTGGAAAAAAACCAAACTTTTTATGGACCTTCTTTATGTAGGCATTGTTCCATTTTTGCAAATTTTCTATTTTTTTTACAGCATGGGAAAAACAAAATAGAAAAATAAAAAAGGGAAAGGAGGGAAGACATGGATTTTTTAAAATTAAAAAACTTTAGAAAATTCCGGAAAAAGACCAAACTTTTTATGGACCTTCTTTATGTAGGCATAGTTCCATTTTTGCAAACTTTATATTTTTGGGTTTTTTTACGACATTGCAAAAGCAAAATAGAAAAGGGAAAAAAAAAGGAAAGAAGCTGGCAAAGGAAGCGTTAGTTAGAAAACATGGGGAAACCAGGATTCGAGCCTTGGCCTATGGAGTGACTGGTAGCGCGCATAGTTAACTGGCCGTTCTGTCCACCTTGTTTGGAAAAAAGAAAAAAATTGTTATATATAATGTAAGAACGGACATGAGCACGGGACTGCGCGTGTTTGCCACGCCATTTAATCGCGCGGCTGCTGGGAATCGAACCCAGGCCGGCTAGGTGAGGACTTGCATGGGTGACCAGCCAGCCATTCCATCCGCCTCGTCGAGAAAAAAAAGAAAGAAATGCTTTTATATATAATTTAAGAACGGACGGCCGGATCCTATTTCGCCCGACGATAGGAAGGCCGGCGTCGCCCGGCCGACGCGACAAGCCAGCCATCAGAGGAGAAAGGCGGGCACGTGGAAAATGGACACACGGCAGGACAACAGCTAGCCAGCGCGGCGAAACTGTCCTTTAGTATATAGTATAGATATATACGGGCATCTCATGGGAACAGATCAATCTAGATCAGAGTATGATTGTCTCAGTTCGTTCCTCACCAAGTATTAATCGGTCCATGGACCTCGACGTGGAGGCAGCTCTGGAGCCGCAGCCCGGGACGAGCATGGAGCCAACGCCGGTGACGTGGTTCGAACTCGTCGCGCCCTGCGCCTTCCTCCCATTTGTGCTGGTCTTCTTCGCCGCGGGCATCACAATCAGGGCCGGCCCAGGGCCGCACAGGCGTCTCCAAATTTTAATGCCCCCAATTTTATATTTTTAGTTTATCTCCACTGTCTAAGTATATGACGCTAGACTAAGATATCTCAATTACACATCACTTAAATCTTTCTTTTACTTTCTCTTTATTTTTCGTCTAATTTAAAATTTAAATTTCTTGTAATGCTATGTTTTTAGAACTCATTTTGAAACTTTATATAGTTTTCGCATTAGGGCCTCAAATTTCTAGAATCGGGCCTGATCACAATGTACATCACTGCCCATGGGGACGCGTGCCGCTCCGTCTGCGTGTTGCTCATCCTAGGGGGCTGCTTCGTCACATCGTTGGCCGTCATGCTGGCGGCGCTCTAGTGGTGCCAGAACTGCCACATGAAGGCTATGACTCGCCGGCACACGTCGCCCGTCTCTCCTACGCAAAAGTTGTAGGCCGCCAAGCTGGCCTTGTAGCCCGTCTCTGCTAGTTTTGGTGGGCGGTGCATGTAAATAATCCAGGAACGCTATATTTGAAATTGTTGTATCGATTTTGAGAACATTAGTACATTTCTTTCACATCAAATCCATGATTTTTGCCCTGAAAATCAAGGATGCATCAAATCCATCGTCGTCGCCACTCGTAGGCTCAGAGTCAGAGTAGCTGCCGACATCGTCATCGTGGTCCGTCGTCTCCTCATTGTTCTCAGGGGAGGTGTCTCCATCGTCAGACCCTCGGGTGAATCCAAGGACGACAGCAGCCACCTTCTCCGACTCCTCCTCGGAAGGAGCCCAAGGGGTCTCACTGTCCTCTAGCGGCTCCTTTTCGTCACCATCCTCCGGCTCCGAAAAGCCGGTGGGTCGCACACCGAAAGATCCAAAGACGGATCAACGTCGTCCGATGGCGATGTGGACCGCAGCCGCTTGGGCGGCGGCGCCTCCTCTTCCACATGGAGCCCCTCGCCGATGGTGGCCGATGCCTCCTCCTTGCGGGCGCCTGTGGATAACATGGTCCCCGGGTATCTCACGGAGACAAATTAGGCGGACCACCTCATGGAGCAGGGTCATGCCTACCATCTATAAGACGGGCCTGCCCCGCATGAAGACTCGACTTGTATCACAAGGAAGGCACAGTTATAATTCGGTACATTACGTACTCGGTAAGAAAGGATAGAGATAGACTTCCTATCTCTATCCCCAGTTTTCATAACCAACTAGGATACTTATTTGTAACCCTATCTCTCTCCACTATATAAAGGGAGGCAGGGGCCCCTAGTTCGGGATGGTAGATCATCCTGGATCATATCGGTAGAAGAGATCACATCGATCCATAGCCATTCTCAACATTGATCCGTCGAGATCAACCCCAATACAATCCACGAACACAGGAGTAGGGTATTACCTCACCTCGAGGGTCCAAACCTGTATAAATTTGTCTCCTGTGTTACCATCGGGTATCGGTCTTACGCATAGCCCCATAAAGTATATTGCCGACATAATTCGTCGACAGTTGGCGCGCCAGGTAGGGGCCAGCGCTAAGATCATCTTTATCAAGCTCGATGGTATATCTCGTGGCAGCGCCGTCGAATTCACCTTCGGCCAAGCTTCCTATTTTGGAGGCTTGAATTTTGTCATCAACAACCTCAGCAAACTTGCCCTTAAAGAATCGGATCAGATCCGATCGGAAGACAACTTCAACCGCGAAGCGACCGCTAGAAGAAGATGCGCTCTATTCGCGTCCAGAATCTGGACGGAGATTGTGTCGTGATTTCCCATTGACCCGGAAGGAATTTTGAGGTGGTTTCACATGCGTTGGAAAGCTTATCTCATTATCTTTCCAACGAGTCCAAGATCATCGAAAACCGAGTTCGGATGTGACTGTGGCGACCGTTTGAAGACAGACTGCGCGGGGTAACGTGAATCCCGCGCGAAGATGGAGCTCGACGTGAATTTCGCTCGGCACCTCGGCGATCCTTGGTGCACCTCAGCAAGGGCATGGTGGACCTCGACGACAAAACGGGTCTCATCCCGGAGATCACGGCGAGGCTCCTACGCCGTCCCGACTTGCGGCTCCTACGCCCCCCGACTTGCGGCGACGTCGACAATGACTACCGCCACACCCACTCGTTGCTCCGGCAACAACGACAAACCGCGATCTTCGCCATGACATTGAAGCCTGGCAATGGGAGCGAGAAGAAGATGGGAGACGTCACCATGGTGATGATAGAAGAGGTTTCGGTCGAAACCGTGATCGCCGACTTTCTAGGCTGGCTTCTCGTGCACGACATCGAGGACAGCCACGCCGACTTTCTAGGCCGGCTTCTCGCGCATGACGCCGATGACAGCCGCGCCGACTTTTTAGGCAGGCTTCTCGGCGCGGCTTCTCGCGCGCACGACGCCGAGGATAGCCGCGCCGACTTCCTAGGCAGGCTTCTCACGTGCATGACGCCGAGGACAGCCGCGCCGACTTCCCTAGGCAAGCTTCTCGCGCGCACGACGCCGAGGACAGCCGCGCCGACTTCCTAGACAGGCTTCTCGCGTGCACGACGCCGAGGACAGCCGCGCCGACTTCTTAGGCCGGTTTCTCGCGCACGACGTTGAGGACAGCCGCGCCGACTTCCTAGGCCGGCTTCTCGCGCGCATGACGCCGAGGACAGCCGCGCCGACTTCCTAGGCAGCCTTCTCGCGCATGACGTCGAGGACAGCCGCGCCGACTTCCTTAGGCTGGCTTCTCGCTCATGACGCTGAGGACAGCCGCGCCGACCACCTTACGCCGGCTTCTCGCGCATGACACCGAGGACAGCCACGATGACAAGGTGACATGCCCAGGGGCTCGTTCACTCGGGCGTGAGGGCGACACGATCAACAGCTAAGTTGTATATTATTCATACTCAATTACATCATTATAATTTATCTCCTGACTTGCTACTTAGTTGATATCCAACTAAGCAGTAAGCCGGGGGCTACTCTTAATTAGGTGCAATCTGCACCCAATCGTTATCTTTCTTTTTGAATTTTTGTTGAGCCTAAGTATTGGTTGTTCCGAGTAACGAAACTCTTGTCTCCATGCAACACTCATACTTTCCGATTGCGTTCTTGGAGACAGATCTCCGCGCCAACTCCTAACGCTACGGAACTTGATGCGCTTGGCAGAGTGCTTAGTAAAAGGATCTAATCTACTCGGGCAAAATACAGATTCAATCACAGAAAGATAACATCTCTTTTCGAGTTTCTTTTGTTCTTTTCCATGTTGACTTTTACCGATTCTGAGTGTCACACATTCTGAGTAGTGAAACTCTGATTTCTATGCAAAATTTGGGTTTTCTTGACGCGTGTTCGGAGACAGAGCTCCGCGCCAACTCCTAACGCTAAGGGACTTGATAAGCTAGGCGGAGTGCCTAACGAAGGGAATTAAACATACTCGGAGAAGCGTAAATCAATATGGGAAAGATAAAAGGACGACAATTTGATATCATGCATATTGCTTTACAATCCAGTTTTTTCTCTACTACTCGTGTTTTTCATTGTCTCCACAGGGTACAATGCGGGATAGTGCGAGATGATTTTTATGGGGCGGTCAGACGCCTCGCCAAAGACCGAGTGCATTATACGGCTCATTGCATGCCTACGTCAACTTCGGCACGGCTCGGCGCTAACGCCCGCTTCGAAGCGCAACCTTCGGCACGGCCAAGACGCTAACGCCAAAGACACCGAGTGCATTATACGGCTCGTTTGCATGCATCGTCAACTCAAGACGGCTTCACGCCAACGCCATCCGTCGAGCGGTCGGGGTTGGCGCGAGGCCATGAGCTCTCACGTCGGCGCACCCATTGTGCGGTCTCACGTGCCATCCGCAAAAACAATACAGTTAGTAAGCATGCCTCATGTTAGGCCACTAGCTGGTGACCACCACGTGGAATCAGATGCTGAAAGCTATTAAGGGTTCGGGTTCCGAGGATACGCTCATTGAGCTGCTTGCTCTACACCATTTGTTATGGGTACACTCGGTTAAACCTAATCATGTGATATGCCTCATGCTAGGTCAATTGTTGCCTCATGTCAGGTCAATTGCTGGTTACTGCACGAGTCAAAATCGGATATCGCGAACGGGTTTCGAGATGACCACTCGGCTAAGCCCTTGGTACGCTCTCTGTGAGCCTGGCGGATCCGACACTGCGGGCTGGTACCGCCATATACCGGTATACCCTCCGGGTCAATTGCCGATTTAATATACTTGGTGCAGGTACCGCAAGAAAAAGAGATTCAATGGGTCTCCCAACTCGACGCTTTACGCCTAACGCCCGTATACTGTCGCGCAACCTTCGCACGGCCAAGACGCGTCACGCCGGACACCTCGAGTGCATCATACGGCTCGGCTGCACGCCTACGTCAACTCGGTTGTGTGCACTTGCACGCACCCATCTTTTTCATAGTTTTCATCATCATAATCTTTTCACATATAAACTCGTGTTATTTCTTGACTTGCTACTTAGTTGAATTCTAACTAAGCAGTAAGTCGGGGGCTAGACATAATTGTGTGCACTTGCACGCACCCATCTTTTTCATAGTTGTTTCTTGACTTGCTACTTAGTTGAATTCCAACTAAGCAGTAAGTCGGGGGCTACACATAATTGTGTACACTTGCATGCACCCATCTTTTTCATAGTTATTTTTTGCTTTTGTTACTTAGTCATTTAAGTGAAATCCTAGTGCGCTATAATTCTAAGTAGTGAAGTTCCGAACCCATAACACGGCTGAATCAGACGTCACCCAAACGCTGCGTTCAGGATAAAAAGCCATGTGCCAACTCCCTACGCTCGGGGGCTAGACTAGTCGGGCAGAGTGTTAACAAAAGGAAGAAAAACCACTCGGACTAACAAAAATCATCAAGTAAGAAAAATAAAAAATAGCTATTTCGCACATAAAGATAGTCGGATTTTATATCCGACCAAATGTTTTCATATTCAGATATTGCCTAAATCCTACATGTACATGTTACAGGGGTTCAAGGAAGTGTTTACGCTACAAGCACCGACCATGGCATAGTTACTTATCAACACCCACGCCCCGAGCGCCATCTACGGTATGGCTCCACACCTACGCCAACTTCGGTACGGCTGCACGCCTACGTCAGCGCCCTGAGTGCATTATATGGCTCGGCTGCATGCCTACGCCAGCGCCCCGAGTGCAAACTATGGCTCGGCTTCTCGCGCACTGCGCTGAGGACAGCCACGCCAACTCCCTACGCCGACTCGCTGCTCCGGCAACGACGAGGACGGCCACCCCAACTTGCGGCTTCTCGCGCACTGCGCTGAGGACAACCGCGCCGACTTACTATGCCGGCTTCTCGCGCTTTGCGCCGAGGACAGCCACGCCGATTTACTACGCCCGGCTTCTCATCGCTGCTGAGGAGGGCGATTCGTCGACATTCTACTCACGCCGTGACGTCAACCATCGCGCCGACTTCCAGGACTCCAACAAATTGGGCTAGGAGTCGCTCGGAGGTTTCAACCTGCAAAGCTCTCTTGAGCCCTTCACAGCCTCCTTGCATGCCAATGGAGCACTCGGCATAGAGAAGGTTCCAGTCGGAGCACTCGGCATCAACTCGGCTGTAATGCACTGGGCTACTGTGGATAACATGGTCCCCGGGTATCTCACGGTGACAAATTAGGTGGACTACCTCATGGAGCAGGGTCACGCCTACCATCTAGAAGACAGGCCTGCCCCGCATGAAGACCCGACTTGTATCACAAGGAAGGCATGAGCTTGTCGGTACATTACGACATTTCGGTCTAGAAGAAAGGATAGAGATAGACTTCCTATCTCTATCCCCAGTTTCCATAACCAACTAGGATACTTATTTGTAACCCTACCTCTCTCCACTATATAAAGAGCGACAGGGGCCCCTAGTTTGGGATGGTAGATCATCCTGGATCACATCGGTAGGAGAGATCACATCGATCCATAGCCATCCTCAACATTGATCCGTCGAGATTAACCCCAATACAATCCACGAGCACAGGAATAGGGTATTACCTCACCTCAAGGGCCCGAACCTATATAAATCTGTCTCCTATGTTACCATCGGGTTTCGGTCTTACGCATAGCCCCATAAAGTATATTACCGACATAATTCGTCGACAGCGCCAGATCGCCGGCAGACCATGGTGTCCATGGTGATGACGGACGACGCGATGAGGCGGCAGGTGGAGAGGGCTAAGGTGTCGGCACGGCGGGTGGACGAGGGCACGGCGGGTGGACGAGGCCAGTGGAGAGGGCATGGCGACAAGAGAGAGGAAGGAGATTGTTGAGCCATGGCGAGCACGCGGAGAGTGTGGAGAAGCGGCCAGTAGAGATCTAGGCGAGGTAGTTGCCAGCCGCCACATGTAAACAAATTATATGTTCTGGCTCCCTACACGAACCGACATAGATATATTTGCGCTAGTTCGTAGTCAGAACCGACACATATAATCAGTAATATGTGTCAGTTAATAATGAGCAGTGATACATCTATGTTTTTGCCGCGTGTCCTTTAAAGAGCTGACACTAGTAACCTTATTTGTGTTAGTCCTACATGAACCGACACTGATGTACCGGTATATATGACCTGTTTTGGTGTAGTGCTAGGAACAACTTGGTTCACTATATTAACTGAGGACTACGTACCATAGCTGGCAACTATATATTCCTAGGACTAGTGCGCTATGCAGAGGGGTGCTTGGTCCACTAGATTAACCTAGGACTACCTTTGCTAGCAACTAGTCCTATTCCTATAACTAGTGCGGTATACATAGAGGTTTTTGGTTGTAAAATTAGGGTCCAACAAAGATGGTATCAAAGGGTATGAAGGTATAACCCTATTTGGTTTAAAGGATAGGATGATGAATGGGATCCTCCCATCTTAAGGAATGGAATGAGCTGGTCCATCACCACCTCATCTATCACAAGCATAATACTAGTATAAATTGAGGGATGGTGTCATTCCACCAAATTTAATGGGTTCGGTCATCTTATGATAGGCTAACTCATCTAGCATGAGATGGTTTCCCTAACCAAACACCCTATAAAAACCCTTTTTGGTCCTTACACAAGGACACTACATATTTTACAAGTATTTTTTTTTTGAAAATTAACAATTTGTATTGTCGGTTCACTTTCTAACCTCACCTTGTTGCTACATCACATGCTTCTTTCTTCATACTTTGAATTTCAAAAATTATATCTCCAGATGTCAAGGTACGTGGACACCTTCAAGAAGAGCTTTGTCACATTCCAAAAAATGTAGTGACCCTAAGGGGAATTTGTAATTTGTGGTCATTCTCCGTTAGTTACTCTAGCATCTATGGTACACCAAGCCACCCTACTTTCATGTCTTAATTTTTAGCCAAGACAAGCCCTCGTGGAGCATATTTATGGGGTGTTTGGTGTGAGAAACCATCTCATGCTATATGAGTTTGTCCATCATAAGATATGATCCCATCAAATTTGGTGGGATGACACCATACCTCAATTTGTACTAATCTTATGTTTTTAATAGACAAGGTGGCGATGGATCAACTCATTCCGTTATTCAAACAAAAAAAGAGAGTTAGGTTTGAATGATCCATTCACCGTTCAATCCTCAGCTCATTGGTAACGGTCAAGATCTACGCCATGAACATCTTCTGCACTGACACCACTCGTGTTCACACCCATCACGCAATGTGATATGCAACTATCCGGACAACCAGTCGTCTGCGCCAGATCCATAACGATGCATCGACACACTGTATCTTGACACGCTAGACCTCTCATCCAAGGAAGATGCCCAACTAATCGCAAAATTTCATGCCATGGCACTAACTATGAAGGCCTTTCTCAAATTGACATTAAGTTCAGACCACTGAATAACCCCGTGGCTGCGAATTATTCTATTTCGTGCCACTATCCTCTTTTGTTCCGTAAATTACCCCTGGTAGGACCCACATGTTATCCCTCACCTCTCTTCTTCCCCATTCTCCCTCTTTTGCTCCCTAAATTACCTCTAGTGGGACCCACATGTCATCCCTCACTTCCCTTCTTTCCCTCTTCCCCTCTCACGTTGCCCCCTCCCGTGGACCCCACCATCCACACTCTTGCACCATATCCTTCCATGGTGTTCCCTCTCATGCTACCCTCTCCCGTCGACCTCTATTCCCGTGACGCCTCCTTCCTCCCACATCAAGCAGTGATGAGGCAAGGAGGAAAGTGGCCGACAAGGAGGAAGGAAGACGAGGAGGAAGCCGAAAAGGAGGGCGAGAAGAGTGGTTGATACAGGATGGAAGAGGAGCAAGGATCTGGCTGTGGTGAAAGCAAATTCAGCAGGGAGAAGACAACAATAAGGTCGGCACTAGTGGCCGAAGCAGCAATCGACTCAACTTCGGCGATGGTGAGTCTAGCCAGTCCCATGACGATGACAGGGACAGGTTAGCCCACTTTAATGGACCTCGTTGATGTGTTGCACAACAGCTGATTTGCTTGCTTTGCCATCATCTCTCTTCTGCTACCGCTTCTGCCATTCCCTAGGGCATGGTCAAGACAGAGCGTGGTGAGCTCCCTAGGGCAGTATAGATAATGGGAGAAAGGAGGGGAGAAGGAGAATTTCATATTCAAAATTCAAATTCACCTTGGAATCAAACATAAATTGGAAAATGAGCCCAACTAGCCCAATTCATTTTCCCCAAACCCAGACCTAGCCAGCCCATCTAAAGCATCCTCTCTCTCTTCCTGGTTCTTGCCCACCGGTCCTCCACCTCCACACCACAACATCCGAGGCATATGTGCCCCTAATGTTGTACGACTGTATGCACCGCCTCGTCCCATCACCGCCCGCACCATCCTCACACCACCGCACCCCTCTCTCCTCCCTCACCCCTAGCTCCTGTCCGTGCCAAGTTGTATGAAGGGCGAGGAAGCTTCCTCACAACTTCCTACCTCACTCCTCAACCCCCTCTTCTTTCTCGACCTATTTAAGGTGCCCCCGAGGTCACTCCAAGATTTCTTCTATGCACAACTCTGCCGGTGAGCTTCGGCATCCACTTCCACCCCCTAGGGTAAGCTACCACTCTTCTTTACGTCATCCCCAATTTAATTGCCCATTAATGCCATGTAGGCCGCTTTTTGAGCTTGAGCACCGCCACTAGTCGGGTAGTGCCCCTTTTTAGATTTCTCCGCTGCTGGTGAACCATTCTCCAATGCTTCTCCCACACACCAACCGCACCATCTTGTTGGCTAGGAGATCACCGAGGCACTCCACCAGCATGAGCTCAGTTTCGGCCACCGTCAGCTACCTCGTCGCCAGCCACTTCCAATCATCCTCTGCCTCGACCAATCCTAGTTCTAATAATCTGCGAGATCAACTTTGCAAAAACATGGTTTCTTGTAGGTAGCAAGCATACATGTGACCATTTCGAGTAAGCATCAATTAGTACCAAAAATACCGAAATGGTCCTGACAAGGACTGAATTGGACCGCAAATGTCTCCCTGGATGCGTTCCAAGAATGCAGGGATTTCATCCTTTACTTTCATAATAGATGTTCTAGTTATCAATTTTCCTGTGGCACATGCGGGACACACAAAATCATTGTGATTTAAAAATTTTGTAACATTAATGCCATGACCCTGCGATTTGTTCACTATATTTCTCATCATTCTAAGACCGACATGGCCTAATCTACTGTCGGGACCCCCCTGGCGGAGGGAAGGTCCCGCCTGTGCTTTACCTGTGCTAGTCCCTGGATCAGTAGCTAGCACACACAGACAACAGAACTTGGATCGCAACCATGTCGATTAATTTACATAAATTTACATCAGAGTGCGTCTTATGGTGTGGTTACATAAGTTTGGCACGAAGGCCTTACAAAAAAAACTGAAGTCCTTATAATACAACTGAAACTCCAAAAGACATAAGCCAAGACAAGTCCCCATAGGCAGAGTTGGAGGAGCGCAATCCTAGGCGTCGAAGTGGTCTTTGTCTTGGATTCCGGCGGCGAAACCTTCATCGTGATACATCTCCTCCTCGGGGTTCCACTACTGTTCGCATCCTGCTCGTTGGAATGAGCAGCCCCGCATAAAAGGCGAGGGTAAGTATACTTTATACTCAACAAGCAAGGCTGACTACTATGCATCTAAGGCTCGACAAAGGAAAGTTAGGGGTTCTTTTTGCATAAAGCCAGTTTTGTAGATTTTCACCTAAGGTTTTATAAAATGATTTTAAAACGTGTTGAGAAAAACAAATATCCGAATCAATTTCTTTGAAGTTCCGGCACCCACCGGTTTTTGCCCAACCTGGCTACTCACAGCACCCACCGTGCAAACACCCTCATCGCTCACAGCACCCACTGTGAGGAGAAAAACCAAAACACACGACCGCAATCGTGGTATTTCTTGGAAACACCATTTTGAAAACAAATAGATAAGAAGTATCATGAGGCAGCTCCCCGTCGTCCGTCCTTGACCGTGGACACGGCAATCATGATAGTTTTACACTCTGCAGAGGTCGCACGCTTTACCCATGCGAGGTGGTTCTTCCCGAGGGTGCACCCAAAGGAAAAATGATCACTACAAGGCCTTTTTCTGACCTCCTCCTAGTTAAGTCATTCCCGCTAAGGTTTCCACACCGATGCCCCTCTTGCGCCAATAGAATAGCACCTACTGTCTACTCCACTGACTGGAATGCCAAAGCTAGGGGGCTGAAGGATACTCAACCAGGGCCCGCCCAAGGCCCGCCCATACAGGCACACATGGTCGCACTGTTGTACTTAGCTCGTCTACCTCAAGGAATCGGTCCTTAGGGACCGGGGTGGTTCCCACACTGGGCCCAAGTCTCGTGCTCGCTGCACCCACCTTGCATCCATCCACCCCGATCAGATTTTGCAAAACATTTTTACCCGATAGCACCCACTATCCCAACTACACCCATTTGCAAACATGACAGCACCCACTGTCCTTTTTAAATCCATCATTTAGACAAGCATTTAATCATTGCAGTTATCAAGAATGGACAACAATTTAGTACTAAGCATTTCTAAGTATTATGCAAAACCTAATTCAAGGGTGATGTTTAGTATTAGCAATTTTAATAACCTAGGGTAGCAAGGAATATTTTAATAGAGTAATATTGATTGGGTGTTATCTAAGCAACTAAGTGATTAGCATTTTTAGTTTTTAAATATAACATGCAATTTGTAAACTTCTAAAAATTGAGTTTCAAAATCATAGGATACAAGGTTCAGCACTTGCCTTGCTCAGCAAAATCTTGGTGATCCTCCGGGGGATTTGTCGCGAAACTATTGTCGTTAGAACCTAATAACACAATAACACAAATAAACACAATGCCAAAAATAAATATGGAATGGTATGTATTGCAAATGGAGAAGCATAAATATGATGGTGATATTTTATATTGAAATCTGTGTAAATTGAATTTTTAATCCTTTTTATAAATTTTGGAAACCCTATTTCACAAGGAATTAACTAATATACATATGTTGCAAAAATATTTCTTTTTAATTGGAAAATGTAGAAAATAAACTAATTTCCTAAAATAAATGTTTATTTTATTATATTTCACAATTTAAGAAATCATCAATTTATTTTTACTTGGCATAATTAATAAAACTAATTAATGCATGTTTTGTATTTATAAAACTGGATATGCATTAATGTGCATTATATTAGGAAGATTATATTTTTAAATTAAAGTTTACATTTTATGAGTTTTAGAAATTTATTTCATAAATTTTGGATTGATATTTTAAAGATATAAAATCTACAAATTTTCCTATCTAAAATTAATTGGAAAAGGATGAAAAAAGACGGGCCGGGTAGGTCGGCTCGGCTCGGCATAACCCGAAATCTTGGCCTTGACCAGTAGCGATCTGCACGCTGTGGAGAGTCTGTGACCCAGCCCGGCGTCTTCGTGCTTCTCGGACACGCGGGCTCACGTGGCCAGCGTGCGCCTGCCATGGCAGAAGAGCAGCGTCCGACGGCAAGCCGACGCGTGGCCCAACCCGCGGCGGCCTAGCGGCGATTCACGCAGGCGGACGGAGCCGGCCGTGGCCTTGGCTGCCCGCCACGGAAGGACCGACAGGGAGGCTGGCCGTCGGCCGACTTCGGCTCGGTGCTTACGACCCTTTGTCAGCGACTCAAGCGGCCAGACGGCAAGGGCCGATTCCGGGCGCCGGTCCGGCCCCATGGCGCTCGGCGAGAAAAAGGAAAAGGAAGAGAGAGGAAGGGTAGGCCAGGGTGGGGTTAGTGGCGAGGTGGAGGCCGGCGGCGAGGTCGGCGGTGGCTCGGCGGCGAACTCTGATGGCGCATGGCGTGGGGGGGCCTGGCGTGGCGAGTGGAGGAGAGCGGGGTCTTGAGCAAGAGGGGGCAAGGGAGGGCGAGGCAGTCTGGCTGCCAAGGCGGGGTGGAGCATGAGCATGGCATGGCAGGTGGTTCCGGCGACGGCGGCGCGGCACCGGTGGAGGGAGTAAGCTCCTAGGGGCCTAGGGAGGGAGAAGGGGGCAAGAACGAGGGGAATTACCTGGCAGCGGCGAGCGACGGTGTGCCTAGGCAGGGTGACTCCGGTGGCGGCGCGCGATGAACTTCGGCGGTGACGAGGGCGGCGACCTAGCAAAATGGGGTGAGGAAGGTGAGGGTGAGGACGTCCTGGAGGGGATCGGGCAGGGAGGGAGTACCTGGGCGGGTGGAGTGAGAAGTCAGTGAGGGAGTGAGGGAGGAGAGTCCGAGAGAAGATCAAAGAGAGAGAGAGGGTTAGCATGGGAATGAGGCAGGGGGGTGGGTGGCAAGGGTGAAATTGGTGAGAAAGGGAGGGTAAAAGGGGAAAAGAGAAATTAGGGGCTGTTTTGGAAAAGTCCAATTAAGGAAAGGGCAAAATTAAGGGAAAATGTTATTTGGGGGCAAATGACAAGTGGGGGCCCACATGTCATAGAGATTGGAGAAAGATAGAGTTTAGGACTAGGGCTCAAATATATTTCTACCCAACCTAATTAGTTTAAATTTCGATGTCGAATTTTTATTTAATTTGAGTTCCATTAATTGGTTATTTTCTAACTTAATATGAAATGGTTAATCTAAAAATTGCTAAAATAGATTTTTAGCAGTTTAGATATTTTCAAATGAGATATATATATATATATAGGTTAAATTCTTAATTAGGTTTGTAGGGAAAATATTTATAGTAACATGCACATTTTTCAAAAATGATTTTAAAAGTTTGGATTCACATGTGATGATGCCATGCTGATGCATTTTCAAAATTTTTGAAAAATAGGGATGTTACATCTACAATGCCATGGGGAAAATAATTCAGAACTTCTGAAAGCAATCTTCATAGAAGTATACACTGCAGGTGTGTTAATTCTTTTGTAATATAACCTAGATTCAAATGAGGGGAATTTCACTAATACCATTTTCTTACATTCCGCTTGTTTCACAATGCATATGTATTCTTTACAGTTGTCTTCATTGGTTTCTACATGAAAACCATTGGCACGAATGTCTTTAAAACTTAGAAGAGTTCTAGTGGATTCCAGGTACAATAATGCTTCTTTAATTTCTAAAGTAGTGCCCATTGGTAGTATAATTGTAGCTATTCCTAAGCCTATTATACATGAATCACTGTTGAGATCATAGTAATAATGTCGATGTTCTTCATGATCGACTGAAAGTACTTTGTCTCTCAAAATGGTATTCGTTGTGCCACTATCAACAATACATGCATTCTCCATAGGGCGCAACACAATTTGTAGAAAATACAACACAATTGCAATCGAAAAGTAGCAAATAATTCAAACATTGATTAAAGTGCATAATAAATCATGAGAATTTAAAGTACTGCTCTTTTACATCTTACAGACCATTATTTAATGTTTACGAAAAATACAATCCAAAGAGAATACAAAGAGTGCATGGATGCACTCAAACGGAATCAACAAAGATGTCAGTCTCTACCTCTATGTCAGACGTAGAGGTTTTCTCTTCTTCAGCCAGGATCTTTCCAGCCCCTATGAGATCAAGGGGAGGGAAGGACGTTGCAAATGGGATGTACTCATCTATGGTGTCTACATCGCGTGCCGTGGCGAAGTGCGCTTCTACTTGCGCCTTGCCCTTTCCATTTTTCTTTGCCTGGTAGGTGTTAATGACATGTTTGGATTCACAGCAAATCTTTGACCAGTATCCCCCAAATGTCACACTTTGGCACGTCTGGTCCTGCTGACCATACAGCTTAGTCGGTGGCTTTTTCTAGTCTGTCTTTTTTACCTGGACAATGGACTTCCCTTTGTCGGTCATCTTTTTCTCCTCACCACCCTACTTGCCCTCCTTCCTTTGAGTGGGCTTTCTTATCTTGTAGCTATTGGCATTGACTTCAGTACCAACGCCTTTACCACCTGGTTAGGAGACAAAGTTTTTGCATAGAACCTCGTCTTGTGACTCCACAACTTTCATGATATCGATCAGTTCGCAATATTCCTTGTATGCGTCCTGACGGTAGTTGCGAGCACTCTGTATGGCATACGAATGAAAGGTGGAAAGAGTCTTCCCAATCTTTTCATCTTTTGTGATCTTCTTACCACAAAGAGAGAGATTGGTACAAATTCTATGCAAGGCAGAATTGTAATCGTCTACAGATTTGTAGTCTGCAAACCTCATACGTGCTTAATCTTGCTGTGATTAGGGACAAAATGGTGTACTTCAGCTTCTCAAACTGCTTCTTAAGCGTAGTCCAAAGAGTCGTTGCACATTTATCTGCCACATACTCATTCTTCAAGGTGGGCGAGAGATGGTTCCTGAGAAAATGCAACGCCTGATCGTTTCGTTCATCAGTGGGCTTTTTGTCCTTCGAGAAGTCCATCCCAATGGCAACTCCGAGCTTCTTGCTCCCAAGTACGATCTGGACATCAGATGTCCAAGTGAGGTAATTCTGACTATACGGGGCCCACTCCTCGATCTCGCAGCTGACAATGCATGTCATTTGCATATTTGCAAGATTCCTTCGTTAGATTATTGCATGTGATCCTTTAGAGAGTGGTTTCAAAAATTTGCATAAAGTTATCATGATTTTCAGTACACTAAATATAGCAACGAATATATATAAAAGATTGCAAAAATTCATAAATCATGCAAGTGAACATAAATAGCATCAAAAGTAAGCTTCAAATGCAAATCCATGATCAAAATTCAGAATCCTGAGACCCTTTTGCGCCAGAATATGTATTTTCAGTGAAATCAGCACTTTCTAGGGGCTTCCTATATAATTTTCAACGTTCTGGAAAAATTACTTTGTGTAATTCCTATTAACCTGAGGGCTTTTCTGCAAAATTTCCAATGTCTAGCCCAATTTCTTTCTTCCGCGTACTAATGGGCCAAGAGGCCCAATTTGGTCAGCCCAACGTGCCCTGTTGTATTTTTTCATATTTTTCATTTCTTCCCACTGGCCCAACGGCCTAGCCTGCATGGCTTGGCCTAGCCGGCCCATCCACACCATCTAAGGATGGGGGACGGCTAGGTTTTTCTCTTAGACGTCGATTTGGCGGCTACGGACGAAGCGATCAGGTGGCCAAGTAGCGGCGTTCTTGGGATGGCGGCGCGCTGGCGGCTGTTGTAGGGGCGTCCGCATGAGGCAGAGGTCGCTTCAAGAGAGTGTGTGCGGTGCCGAGGCTGCTTCGGGTGGCGGCATGCACGACGTGGGGTTGGCGAGCGCGTGCAAGCGCAAGGGGCCGTTACAGGCAGCGACGCGCATGACGTGGCGACCTGCAACGGCACGCAGGCACGCAACAACGGCAGTTGCGTATAGCAGAGTAGGCTAGGGGACGGTGGAGTCGTGCGGCGAGCCCACAAGCCACAAGTGCACGGGGCGACGGTGGTCTAGGCAGCGATGATGACGAGCCCACGCGCCATCTTCTTGCTAAGGATGCGGCGGTTAGCACCAACATGCAGGCCAGTGCGAGGCACGGCTTCATGCCCGTGGTCGGAATGGACTAGTGTGTGGCACGACTTCGTGCAAGCACGGTGCACGTGTGGATTATGACGGCTTCATGCCATCGAGGATTTCAAGATTGAAAAATTAACAAAATTACAATTCATAGATCAATCCTATACAAGAAGGTTCACATCTAACTGATTGCTACGACTTTGAATCGGCAATAATCAGTGCATTACACCCTAATCAGCTTCGTCCTGGCAACTTCCAATCGGCGACGATGGTATATCTCGCAATACTAAGATACAAATAATATACAGGGAAAAGGGAGATTCAGATTAAGTTCCTCTTTACCTTCGATCGGTCTCTTGGAAGGAAGTGCTTTGTGTTGATAACATTATGATAATATTTGTGTTAATACCTGACCTAATTCTCGACTTATTAGTAAAAACATGACTTGGCTTATTACTATGAACACCAAATTAATAAAAACTGAAAACCCTTAAAGGCTTATATAAAATCAATATAATATAGAATTACTAATGAGACAGCTGTGGAAAATATGGGCCCTGGGTATCCGAAGATACACTACTGGACGTACCACCTCCTTGGGCCGAGTCGGCCGAGCCTTCCAGAAGGCAGGCTTGGAGGCTAGCGCGGCCTGAGGTGACCTACAAGGAAACGAACTCGTCTCCTACTCGAATACATGGATATAGGCGTAGCCGAATCGGTTATATCTATATCTTCCATACGCGGATTAGGGATTCTATCTGTAACCCGACCCCCTGCACTATATAAAGGGGTCCGGGGCCCCTAGTTCGAGATCCAATCCCCACATCTTATAATCATTATCAGCATCCACTATAATACAATCCACGAGCATAGGAGTACGGTATTACCTCCCCCGAGGGCCCGAACCTGTATAAATTCGGCTCCCTGTGCTACCATTGAAGAAGTTCGCTGAGGATCACAACAGCGACGCTCCGAGAGATGCCAAGCAAGACGATAAGCGTGACCCTCCCCAGGGCGACGCTTACCAAGAAACCAAGCGAGAGCTCAACTACATATTCGGGGGATCGGATGCATATGAGTCCAAGCGTAAGCAAAAGCTTACCGATCGGGAAATCAATGCAGCCATTCCGGTGACCCTTGAGTATCTCCGGTGGTCTGAAGTTCCGATCATATTTGATCGCTCAGATCACCCAGATCACGTCCCTTGACCAGGAAGATATCCACTCATCTTGGATCCTGTGGTACAGGGCGTTCGACTGCGTAAGGTCCAGGTAAGTTCATGGTCGTCCCACACTACACCTATCTGGTTATGAAGATGCCAGGTCCACGGGGTGTAATCACGGTCCGTGGAGATGTCAAGTTTTCCCGCCTCCTCTATAGGGAAAGCTGCGACTTCGCTTGATCGATTAAGCGGTTGCCGAGTTGGGACGAGATCCCATGGCGATCACCACTCTCCGCGACGAGGGCAATCTACCGAACAAGAAACCATCTAAGTCGGGCATCAAGCCTGTAACATCCTCATTTTTAAAATAAAAACAAATCATTTATATCATGCATTGCATTGCATTAAAATTCTTTTTAAATGAAATCAAAAAATGAGTATGTTACTTGTTAAATAAAAACTTTAAAAAAAATTAATTGAGTTGTTTTGTAAATATTTTATAAAATGATTAAAGTGGAGTATTTGGATTTCAAAAAGAGAAAATGAAATTGGAATTTGTTTTCAGATGGGAAAATCAGAAATAAAAACAAAATATTTTAAAGAAAACCCTTCCTCTCCTCCTTGGTCCCACTTGTCATTCTCTCTACCTCACCCTCTCTCTCTTCCCTCCACTCCCTGTTCAATCTCCCTCTCTCTGTTCACGCAGAAACTCATCCACTCCCTCTCCTAACCTTCCAACTCCCTCCACTACCTTAATTACATAATAAAACCCCTAACGGCTTCGGTTACTGATCACTAGCAGAGTTAATCACCACTAATTCCCCCCTCCCCTCATCTCCCTTCCCGTAAAAAAAACCCCAGCCGAACCCCTCCCTTCCTCCTTCCATTTTCTTCGACTCGGCCGTAAGTAAGTCTCCATTCCAAAATCTGCTCCGGGACGTCCTAGAGTTTTCCCTCACGGTTCCATTTTGCCCAGGAACTCATCGATCCGACGCCCGTAGCTCCGGGAATCGCGTGCCGAAGACCTCGCCGGAGTTCCCGTTTTCCCTCGATTTTGTCACTGTTCCGGTGAACTCTTCCTCTCCATTTTTGGTTCCTTTGCTAGCTCCGGTCCGGGCGCACCTTTTGGGATCCACACCGCCGCTTCAAGACAGCGCTGACGAACGAGCTGCTGGCGCTGGCGCTGCCGCTGCCGTCCATCGCCGGTGGGCAGCAGCCTTCGCTTGCCCGGGCCCTGTAGCAAGAAGCCGCTGAGCCACCGTCGCCCCGAGCCGCCTCCTCCCAAGCACGCAGCGCCTCCGACGTTAGCCAGCCGCTCATTGGCACGCCGCCCGCTTCGCCGCTCCACGCGTGGGCCATCGCCGCGATCTGGCGTCCGGGCGTGGGCGTCGCCGCGCTGCGCATCCGCTCGGCCGACGCGCGTGCACGGCGCCGCTTTGCGGTCTTGGCGTGGTATGCAGCACTGCCAGCCGCTCCGCTCGCGTGGGCGCCGCGCGTTACCTCGCCCATTTGGGCCGCCCAGCAGGCATGCTGTCCGCCCGCTTCGTCGTCGTGTTGGCAGCTGCCGCCCGCTCCATTTGGGCCGCCTCATGGCGCTGCTTAGGCGAGCCCATCGGTAGGCAGATCTCTATTTTGTTTTTATTTTCTTATACATTTAAATTGTTTCATTCATAACTTTTATTATATAAGTCCAAAAATCACCAAATAAATTTTAGAATGTTCATAAAAATGAGTTCTTATATTCTCTAAATTTTTCATAAATATTTGTGAATAGATAAATTTCTGTTTAATTGATAAATTGATAAAAGGATAAGATGTCTTTAAAATAGGTTGTTTAAATAATTTTTTGTATTGATAAACTTGTAAATAAAAATTGTTTTTACAAGAGAATGAAAATTTGTCATTTTATGATATTTAGCATAAGCATGAGCATACATGTCATCTCATATTTTATTTTGAGCTTTCGCGTTTATTTTGGTTTAATTCGTTGCTAGGGACTAGCGACGTTAGCCCCGTGATCAACCCCACGGAAGATCCTCAAGAGAGTGCTGATGAAGGCAAGTGCTGAAATTCTCTACCTATGTTTATAAAAGATTTTTCTAGAATTATTGACTTGCATGTTATGTTAAAAATGTAGAAAAATGCTAGTTGGAAACCATAGTTAAAACCCCATTTAACATTACCTTATTAAACTTGAACCTTGCTGCCTTAGGACTAAATATTTAATCTTTGAATATTGTCATCCCTTGAATTAGGTTTTAATCATGATAGCTTTGCTTAGTGCAATCATATTAAATTGGTTACATGTTGATATAATCAAATGCTTATTTAACGTGGATTTTAAAGGACAGTTGGTACTGTCGTGTTTGCAAATGGGTGTAGTTGAGATAGTGGGTGCTATCGGGTAAAAATGTTTTATAAAACCTGATCGGGGTGGATGGTTGCAAGGTTGGTGCAGCAAGCACGAGACTTGGGCCCAGTGTGGGAACCACCCTGGTCCCTAAGGACCGATTCTTTGAGGTAGACGAGCTAAGTACAACAGTGCGACCATGTGTGCCTGTATGGGCGGGCCCTGGTTGAGTATCCTTCGAACTCTTAGTTTTGGCATTTCAGTCGGTGGAGTCGGCAGTTGGTGCTGTTCTATTGGCGCAAGAGGGGCATTGCAGTGGAAACCTTAGCGGGAATGGCTTAACTAGGAGGACGTCAGAAAAAGGCCTTGTGGTGATCATTTTTCCTTTGGGTGCATCCTCGGGAAGAACCACCTTGCATGGGTAAAGCGTGCAACCTCTGCAGAGTGTAAAACTATCATGATAGCCGTGCCCACGGTCAAGGGCGGACGACGGGGAGCTGCCTCATGGTACTTCTTACCTATTTGTTTTCAAAATGGTGTTTTAAAGGAAAACCACGATCGCCGTCGTGTTTTTTGTTTTCTCTCCTCACAGTGGGTGCTGTGAGCGATGAGGGTGTTGCACGGTGGGTGCCGTGAATAGCCAGGTTGGGTAAACCGGTTAAGGCCGGAATTTCAAAGAAAACAATTCAAATATTTGTTTTTCCTCAACACTTTTCAAACCGTTTTATAAAATCTTAGGCAAACTTGTAAAACTGGCTTTATGCAAAAGAACCCTATCATCCCCTTGTGAACCTTATATGCATCTAGTCAGCCTTGCTTGTTGAGTATAATGTATACTCACCCTCGCCTTTTATGCGGGGCTGCTCATTCCAACAAGCAGGTCTGGATCAACACTGCCCCTATCCCGAGAAGGAGATGTACCAAGATGAAGGTTTCGCTGCTAGATTTCAAGATGAACATTTCTCCGACGCCTAGGACACTACTACAGCTCGCCTGTGGGATTGATTGTTGAATTTTTTCCTCTCCCATTTGGAGTTATGAAAGACTGTTAAGACTTCCGCTATGTAAGGCCGGCGTGCCTGAACTTTGTACTCTGATGTGATATTTATTCGAACTATAATGGCAATGATCCAAAGATCTGGAACCTGTGTGTACTAGCTATTTGATCCAGGGACTAGTACAAGTAAAGCACAGAAGGGACTCAACTCCGTTTTGCGGGTCCCGACAAAGCCTGACGAAGATGTCAAGCATATTTCGCTCGACCCGTCCGATGCAACCAAAACGGCTCTGATGGGACAGGGTTCGACTCGAAATTGGAAGACACGCTCGTCACCTTCCTCAGAGAGAACTGGAGCATCTTCGCCTGGAAACCATCTGATATGCCAGGCGTCCCGAGGGAGGTGATCGAGCACTCCATGAACGTTCACGACAAGGCCAAGCCGGTTAAGCAACGGCTGCACCGATTTGCGTAAGATCGGAAGGAAGCCATCAAGATGGAGATCACCAAACTTTTAGCCGCCGGCTTTATAAGGGAGGTGCTCCACCCCGACTGGCTGGCAAATCCGGTACTTATGCAAAAGAAGAATGGGACTTGGCGCATGTGTGTCGATTACACCGACTTAAATAAAGCATGTCCCAAGGATCCATTTGGACTTCCTCGCATCGACCAGGTGGTTGACTCCACTGCCGGTTGTGAGCTCCTGAGCTTTCTGGATGCATACTCGGGCTATCACCAGATTAGCTTAAAGGAAGAAGATTGTATCAAGACTTCGTTCATCACTCCGTTTAGGGCCTTCTGTTACGTCACAATGCCCATCGGACTAAAGAACGCCGGCGCAACATACCAGCGTTGCATTCAGCGATGCTTCCACAACCAGCTTGAGCGCAATGTAGAGGCATACGTTAATGATGTCATCGTCAAGTCTCGGGTAACCTATGATTTGGTCATTGACCTATCGGAGACATTCGAGAGCCTGTCGGCGTACCACATGAAGTTGAACCACGAGAAGTGTGTCTTCGGGGTCCCTTCAGGAAAGCTTCTCGGATTCGTGGTGTCTCATCGTGGAATCGAGGCTAACCCGGAAAAGATCAAGGCCATCATGGAGATGGCACCCCAACGTGCCTAAGGGACATCCAGCGTCTTAGTGCATGCATGGTTGCGCTCGGTCGTTTCATCTCGTGACTCGGCGAGCGTGAATCGGCCTTCTTCAAGCTATTGAAGAAGCAACACGATAAGTTCGTCTGGACACCTGAGGCGCAGAAGGCCTTTGAGGATCTCAAATTGTTTCTCACCTCGCCACCTGTCTTGGCATCCCTCTGCCACAGGAACCGCTTCTACTATACATTGCGGCCACCACTCATATAGTGAGTGCTGCGGTGGTAGTGGAACGGGAAGAAGAAGGATGCGTTTACAAAGCTCAACGCCCGGTCTACTTCGTCAGCGAAGTATTGGGCGAGACCAAGGTACGCTATCCACAGGTGCAGAAGCTTCTGTATGCGGTCCTCATCGCCTCTCGGAAGCTGAAGCACTACTTTCAAGAACATCCAATTTCGGTGGTCACCTCCTTTTCTATTGGAGAAATTCTCCATAATCGGGAAGCCACTGGGAGGATCGCAAAGTGGTCGGTGGAACACGGGACTTTTGAGCTCTCGTTCAAGCCACGCAGCGCCATTAAGTCACAAACACTCGCCGACTTTATCGCCGAGTGGACGGAGATCTGAGACTTCACCACAGAAGAGGTCGAGCATCTTGGAACATGTACTTCGATGGATCTCTCCGACGGCAGGGCGCGGGGGCTGGCATCGTTCTCATATCACCTGGAGGTAAGCGACTCAAGTACGTCCTCTAGATCCATTTTCCAGCTTCAAACAACGCAGCCGAGTACGAGGCGCTCATCCACGGTCTCCGTATTGCCATATCGCTCGACATCCGATGATTGGTGGTTCGTGGAGACTCCCAGCTTGTGGTGGGCCAAGTGCAGAAGGACTGGTCTTGTGTCAACGATAACATGACCGCCTATTGACAGGAGGTCAGGAAGTTGGAAGACAAGTTTGACGGGTTGGAGCTCATACATGTCCTACGTCGAGACAATGAGGCGGCGGATGAACTCGCAAACCTGGGCTCCAGTCGGGCGCCAATTCCAGCTGGGATTTTCGTCCAGGAGCTCCACGCCCCCTCCATCACTCCGCAGGAGCAGCTACCCCAACCTGATGAGCAGCAATCCGAGATAGAGGTGCTCGCCCTTGACTCGGATTGGACGAAGCCTTACCTGGAGTACCTGCAAGAAGAAAAGCTTCCCGATGACCCGGGGGCTGCTGAGCAAATCCAACGTCGGAGTCGCAACTATGTGGTGCATGAAGGGATCTTGTACCGACGAAGCGTCTCCGGCATACTTCAAAAGTGCATATCTGAGTCTGAAGGACGCGCCCTGCTGCACGAAATTCACTCGGGCATGTGCGGACATCATGCTACATCAGCTACGTTGGTTGGAAAAACCTTCCGACAAGGATTTTACTGGCCAACCGCGGTCTCTGACGCAAAGGAGATCGTCCACAAGTGTGAAGGTTGTCAATTCTTCGCCCGGCAGATTCATGTGCCGGCTCAGGAACTTCAGACAATCCCCATCACCTGGCCGTTCGCTGTCTGAGGGCTCGACATTGTCGGACCCTTCAAGAAAGCACCCGGTGGTTTTGAACATATCTTCGTCGCCATTGACAAGTTCACCAAATGAATTGAAGCCAAACCCGTGACCAAGATTACGGGAGCCAAAGCCACTGAGTTCTTCCAGGAGATCATTGGTCGGTTTGGCGTACCATCTCGGATCATCACGGACAACGGCTCTCAGTTCAAGAGTGACGAGTTTCAAAGTTGGTGCGAAGATGTGGGTATAAAGATTTGCTTTGCTTCGGTGGCACACCCACGAAGCAATGGGCAGGTCGAGCACGCGAATGGCATGCTTCTACGAGGTGTCAGGGCACGCATCTTCGATCGGCTCAAACCCTATGCGGCAAAATGGATGAAGGAATTGACTGCCGTACTCTGGGGGCTTCGTACAAGCTCCAGTCGAGCTACGGGGCCGTCACCCTTTTTCCTCGTATATGGGTCTGAGGCGGTCCTTCCCACGGAGCTGCAGTTTGGATCGCCCCGAGTTCAGAGGTTCAACGAAAGCGAGTCAGAGGCAAGTCGGATTGACGATCTCGACCGACTGGAGGAAGCTCGGGACGTTGCCACAATTCGGTCAGCTAAGTACCTCCAGGGTTTGCCTCGTTATCATGATCGTAATGTGCAAGATCGAGCCTTCTCGGTTGGAGATCTGGTCCTTCGAGTCAGTCAATCGAGTGGCCACAAACTTTCTCCATAATGGGAAGGACCGTACATCGTCGACTCTATGACACACCCGGGGGTTTACCGGTTAAGGTGAGAAGATGGCGCTCTCCTGGACAACTCATGGAACATCGAGCAATTGTGTCGGTTCTATACCTGACGACTGTTGTAATCCATGTTTACAATCAAATAAAGATAAGTTTTCGCTCACATTGTCCCTATGTTCATGCAATTCAGTTTCTGACTTGCTACTTATTTGTATTTCAATTAAGTAGTAAGTCGGGGGCTACACCTAATTAGGTGCGCAATCGCGCACCTAACCTTTCATTGAAAAATTAATTTGACTTGCTCCCTAGTCGGATCCCGACTAGCCAGTAAGTCGGGGGGCTACACCTAATCAGATGCACAGTCGCGCACCCTTTCTCTTATTGAGTCTGACTTACACGTGGTTTGTAAGTTGGGGGTCATACCTGATTAGGAGCAGTCTCCATCGCCACATTTATTTAACGCCTGATCGAGTTTTTTTTCGTTTCAAGTCTGTGATGAGCCTGAGTGTTAGTTGTTCTGAGTAACGAAACTCTTGTTTCCTAGCAACACTCAAACTTCCTGATTGTGTTATTGGAGATAGAGCTCAGTGTGAGCTCCTAATATTAAGGGATTTGATGCGCTGGGCAGGGTGCTTAGTGAAAGGGACCTGACTCGATTGGGCAAAACGCATGATTTGAACCGAGAAAAGTCGATTAGCTTGCACCAAGATAAAAAAGAAAAACAACACACAGAGAAGAGATCGAAGGCAAAATAGATAATTTATTAATATTTACAATGGCTTGCAAGCCAATTACAGGATATAGCGGCAAGCGTGGGCTGCGCCCTGATGATCAGATCCGTCACCCCGGCGAGCCCTGGAGCAGCGTCGATCAGGGCCTCGGCAATGGCGGCGTCGCGAGCGCGGGTACGGACCAGCGCCTCCACGATGACGTCGGCCACCTCAGCAAGGGCTGGGGCAACCTCGATCAGAACAGCGACGGAGGCGACGTCGCGGGCGCGGGCCTCTTCTTCGGCCATCTCGGCGAGCGCGAGGTCGAACTCCGCCCAGAGCTCCGCCAACTCTTCATCGCGTGCCATGGGAGCAGGCGGGAGAAAGGAGGGTGGAGGAAGAAGAAGATTGGGTGAGAAGCGGCCGTGGAACCGGCTTCTCTTTATAGCCGAGATTGGGGAAGTCGAATCGGCCTCGGGGAATAATGGCGTTGGGAAGCAACCCCGAGGAAAACTGTTCCTGGGCTTTGATGTGGAAGCCTCTGGGAGCATGGCGTAGCATTCAAGGAGGCGTCTGGTCTCCCGACGAAGTGACGTTGGAGATGACCCGTGGCGACCAATAGTGGCGCGCATTCACCAAAGAACCGCGGGTGACGTTTCGGCTTCACGCTGGGCGGGAAGGAGTGAGGCCTTGGATTCATCGTCGCAATATTCGGGCCCAGACTTAGGTTCCAGAAGGCACGCTCCATGTGGGCCGAAAGTTGTACGTTGCTCACATGAGGGTGTTGATCGGACTGAACCTAGTTTGGAAAAAGGGCGCGCCCTTGGTTGGGCCTTATGCCAGTTATCAATCCTTTGATGGCTGGGCGCTTCCCGGGTAATTAACTTAGCTCTTGGTGTACCTCCTGGGGTCAATGGCTGGTCTGATTTTTTAATCAGATTAGGCACCGAAGAGTTACTTCTTCAGTTGGGTCTTAGTGGCACATCTCCGGATCGTTTGTCGCCAAGACAAACACCACTAGAAGGACCTCAACTTGGAGGTGGGCGTATTCCTCTGGGGATCACTAGCTTGGCTCCGCACTAGTCTGGTCAGGGCGCCTGAATACCCTATGCAAGTTGTGGCATATCCCACGATAGATCGAATGTCGAGCTTTGCAAGCCAGGCTTGAATGCCATAAGTTATAACAGGGAGGATAATGCTGGGTGGCACTGCTCACTCGGCAAAATCCACTTTTTCTGATATGCCTCTCCGTGGGGCCATTAGCCAGCATTCCGATCCGTCGGGCTGGGTACCAGGCATCTTTAATAACTTGAGAATTTTCTCGAGTTCTTTGCAACTGTGTTGTTTGATCAGCAGGTTACTCGGCGAGTAGACTTCATCAGCTAGACGAAGAGTAACGTCACTCGGGTAATATCTGAAGGACTGCAAGGTGAATCCCGGATCAAGACAACCTAGTCCCGAATCACTCGGGGGCTACTGTGGAAAACATGGGCCTTGGGTATTCGAAAATACACTACTGGACGTACCACCTCCTTGGGCCGAGTCGACCTGGCCTTCCAGAAGGCAGGCTTGGAAGCTGGCGCGGCCTGAGGTGACCTACAAGGAAACGAACTCATCTCCTACTCGAATACATGGATATAGGCGTAGCCGAATCGGTTATATCTGTATCTTCCATACGCGGATTAGGGATTCTATCTGTAACCCGACCCTCTGCACTATATAAAGGGGTCCGGGGCCCCTAGTTCGAGATCCAATCCCCACATCTTACAATCATTATCAGCATCCACCATAATACAATCCACGAGCACAGGAGTATGGTATTACCTCCCCCGAGGGCCCGAGCCTGTATAAATTGAGCTCCCTGTGCTACCATCGTAGTTGTGATCTTTCGCATCGCCCCTAAAATACATTGCCGACGCAAATCGTCGACAACAGCTATACCAAAAATGTATATTATTTAATTATTATTGGGTATTAATCTCAGCTCATGCATTCCTGTACTTAGCTCGTACACCGATCCGTAAAACCTAATTAACTAGGGCATAAGCGCTACTAATAAATGTTAGCACTAAGAGCATAGGTAACAATGACAGTTTCACTAAGGGCACTTCCAATGGGTTACTAAGCTTATTACTAAGCTGATGTGGAGCTGATGTAGAAGCTAATTAAAGTGGAGAGAGAGGGGGCTTGTTACTAGTTTAAGTAACCAGTACTTCACAGTATCCTAAGCGATAGAAACGGATGAAATGTGCATTAGGGAGTCCATCTCCGTTACTAGTGATCCAGTGTGGCAATGAATGCAGCTAATCCTATATATATTTTCATGACCATGACATAGAAGATCCATAGATTTGTCTAAGTATAAAACAATCTAATTAATTTTAGTAACAGATATAGTAACAATCCATTGTAGTACTAGTTTCTTATCTCGTAATTAATACACTTAGTAACAAGTTTAGTAGCAATCCATTGGGAGTGCCCTAATTATAAGGACCGCTATAGATTCAGTATATAACGGATTTCAAGATGCATATACAATATTACATATGGCCCATATTAATTTTAGAGACTACGCTATAGCTAGTTTATTGGAGAGATTGTCTATATGCTATCTATAGATGATATGTTTATTTGTTATAGCTAGTGATTTACTCTACTATTAGAGATGCCGTAAGCGAGGGTCTCAACCCTATGTTATATAGATTGTAGCTGTACTCATGCATCGTACTTTGATATTGCCAAATGTTTATTGGTTCTTCCAATTGATATAACGCTATAGACGCTGGGGCATCGGAACGGTCAAGGCGAGACAACATCCATAGTTCATACTTATTTCCCAACTTTTTTATGAAATGTTTCCTTGATTTAAATTATGAACCTGCAATCTTGCATGCTTATTTATATATTGCAAATATTTTATTGTTAGTGATAATTAATTCCTGCATGTTAATCATGCTATAGCCTGCCTTGTTTCTTAAATGCTGTGTGTACTATGTCCTTGATTACCTAAAGCTAACCACTAGTTGGTCTGACTACTAAGTCATGGATAAAAATGTTTAGACATGTTTAAGTCTAACCTATCATTTAATTAGGGTTTGATTAATTACCCCGACATGGTAGACCAATGTTCACCAAACACTTGTTCACTGATTAGAACTAGACCTAGAACATGGGTAGTATGGTAGCATGGTGGTAATGGGACCGGGATGGATGAAAGTTGGTATCGAAGTGGAATTGGATTGGATTATTGAGTTGGATAAGTGCTAGTGGAATTGGATCGTGATGGATTGAGAGATTGGCCTGGTGCACTTAACCAAGGAATTGGATTTGGGGCTGGTGGTCCTAGCTAGTTCGATCGAATGGATATGATGGAGTTAAACCCTGGCAGAAGGTCCCAATTTAATCAAGGATTTACGTGCGGATGGAGAGGGACACTAATCCCACATTATGGAGTATGCGGCTGCCCAGTGCAGCCGCTGAAACCGATGGACCGGGGTGACTCCATACACAATCGTAATGTCATTCTGTGGGAATGAAATAGTGGGGAGCATAGAGTGGACAATTGGACATGACTAAGAAACTTAAACTAGGGGCAAGAAGGTCCCGGTTTAATATAATACATGGTAGGATGGAGTTATGAAATATGGAATAGGGATTGGTCAGTTGGACATGACAAAGGGATTAAGCTTCGGGCGGGAGGTCCCATTTTAATATGATTCGTGGGTTTCAATCGTGGATTGTGCAATTGGTGATTGGTAATTGTTAACCTTGTGGGAAAATGGTATAGGGATATTGTGAGACCCCTTTTTCCAGAAACCTCCGTACGTCTGCGCTAGCCCAGGATCTGTCTTGCTAGCGCTGTACGAGTTACAAAATGCTGGATCATCTCATACAATCGACACTAAAAATTAGTATTACAATAGAGTTCAATTACATGGTGGCTCAGTCTGACAGGCCGAGGAGGCCAAATATTACAATGCCAAAATGAACCCCTATCAGAGTATAGCGGAAAAGCAGAAAAACAGAAAGAAGAGTCAAGTGTCGAGGCTGTGCCCAACCTAATCAGGCAAGCGACTGGAGTCCCACCTAATCCCTGGCCTTCACATCAATCTTCCGGCCCTTCTCCTCCTTGTCGATATCTTCTAGGCCAAGTCCCTCCTTGACGCTACCTAAAAAGGTGAGTGGGTGCGAGTGTAAGCGCGCAATCAAACCGCGCTCACGAACTAACATCCAACTTAATGCAATATAATGAGATAGGCTGTTTAGTGGAGGCTAGGCTATTTCATTTGCATAAAGCCAGATTTGTAATAATTAGTGAGTAGAAATCTTATGACTTAGCTAGTTAACAAAACAAAGACGTACTGGGCTATATATGCCAAAATTATTCATCATCTAGGGGTATATCATCCTGGCGACACCGTATTCATCGCCATGGACTACATGTCCCAAAAATCGGCGGATCCATCCCATAGCCATGGGCATGGTCCCCGAAAACAAAAATCAGACCAGTACCCGTACCAACAACTGGTGTACTGTTTTTATCAACTGGCGAGTCCGTGCCCATACCTACAACTAGCGCGACTCCCAAAGTGGCGGCTGACTCACCCCTTAATCAAGGGGCGTGATCGCCTTGAGCTCAACAAAGGCATGGATCCGTAGATCCTAAGTATCATCATCAAATATATCAAAAGTGTTCATTTGACCAACATTCGCACTCGGGTAGAAAATGGCACCCAAGTGCATGAGCCTTCTCCTAGGCTTTTATCGGGTTGCAAGGTAAGCTCGGGAACGGGGCACTACACACTGCCATAGTTAATGTACTCGAGATTCACACACACTGATTAAACTGTCCAACGCTTTAGCATACAGATGCTACAGCGATGTAGTCTTGATCAAGCTGCATCTAGTCATGATACACACCATGGCAATGATGGGACCGACCCATTGAGGAACCTACTCCGTTTACGTTGATGGTCAGGATTAATCGTTGCAGCGTTGATAGCAAGCTATGCCGTGCAAGAGGACTGATTCGTCGTCCCATACCGCAACGTTGATTAGCCGAGATTCAACCCATTGGACTCTACACTTAATCAGCCAAGTCTAAGCATTTTTCAAGGACTTACTAGTCAGGGAAGATTTAGATTAATTTCCTAGGATTCCAAAGGATAAGGTAAGGAATGATGTCAGGGATAAGGGCTGTGCTTAATAACACATATAGTCAAGCAGGTAATATCTAGACCAGCTCTATCAGCTTTGTGTTTAACAACATATTATAGCAACAGAATAAAAGCATGCAATTTTCATCATTTAAGTCAACATAATTTAAGTAAAACATGGGAATAGACAGATGAACTAGAGATATTAGCTCGCCTGGACCGAGCGTGTTGTAGTCTGGATTCCGGTCTTTGAGCTGTCCTTCCGGGTCTTTCAGATATATCGTGACTAATCCAAATAGCACAAATACATTTAGAAATATGTCAGAACATGATGAATGTTATGCAATCACATCTAATCGTGTGGGTGACTATTCGCATCAGACTATATCGAAGATATATAATAATCTTTCCTACTTATCTAGGGAGTTCCATGAACTCCACGATAAACGTGCTAAGGATGTTATGCATGTGTGAAAACTCCTAAATACGCTTAATTAGGCTCCCAAAGAATAAACCTATCATTTGTATTAAAATATCTTAAGCAAACTTTTTAAAGATATAGGAAATTTTAGCCCTAAAAGGGGCTTCGTATTTTTAATTAGATAAGAGACCAAGCTCCTAAAAGACCCAATAAAGTTCTAAGGCTAGAAACCTTATAAAATATATATCAAAATATTTTCATAGTTTCAAATATACGAATATCCATTTTAGGGCATTAAAATACTAGCCCTAAGGGAAGTTTTCTACTTATGCTATCTTATTTATTATAAGCCTATAAGGTTTAGCATTTTTCCTAAGTTGAGTATCCTATGTAAAGTTTACAGAAGGATAATAAATATTTTTATAGATCAAATAATATTTTAAATAAATAGAATACCATTTCTGGCATTTCTTTTATAAAGAAGATACTACCATAAGGTTATTTTAATTCTTCAGGGGCAAAATAGTAATGGGATATGTCCAAAAACATTTTTATTAAACCCAGTACAACATATACTATTTTCCTGAATTATCTCAATATTTTTGGAGGGTAAAAACTATTTAAGAAAGGCCAGATAAGTATTTATGGGGTTTTCTTTATAAAATAAATATATAGACAAGAGCTATAAATATTTTACATAGACTTGGAATAGTAAAATATACAAAATTATATTTTTCATGGGTCCAGAGAATTATCTAGTATTTTACCAAATTTTTGGTGGTCTCAGGATTATCTAGTATTTATAATAAATCGTAATCGTTTTCTAAGATTTCCTAACTAGATAAATCTCTGGAAAACACCTCAAATAGTAATGGGTTGTGTGTGTGTTAGGGCTATTTTGTTTGTATTTAATTTAAAATGGAGATAAAACTATATGCTTTAGCGAGTGTAGAAATCTATCCATGGTTTCGAGTTGTTGTGGTTGAGATGTGTGTAATCTAAGTCGGGGAATAATTCTTAATGTCATATACATTTTGAGATATATTTTTCTATGGCTCTTTTATATTATTAATGCTTAAAGAAGATTGTTAATATTTTCCTATGGACATGAAATGGTGAAATAGTTCCTAATATATTTATGCTAGGGTTGGTTTAGGGTATCTATAATATTTTTATAGAAATATTCTCACAATTTTGGAAGATCGTTAAGCATCTTAATTAAGTGGAAAACCATATTCTAGATTTATCTAATAATTAAAAGGTTAGGAATTTCGTGGGATCAGCAAAGAACCTAATTCGTCGCCCTTCAGCATAACTTGCACCATTAGGGTCAAGTGCTCGCTTTGAGCTGTCTCCACCATCGGTCGCCGTCGGTTGGACCGATGCAGCTGAACTGCTCCTACCATGCCAGCACCGTAACGGGGCCACGCCGTCCTCGCTACTACTAGCTTCATCGGCGCCTCGCTGCAACTCTTCTCCGACTGCCACTACCTGAGCCAGCCCGACAGCACTTCCCCAGCCTCGGCTGTTCGGTGCCATGGCTTATGCCCTTGGCCGGGTCTTTTCCCTCTCGCCCTCGACAACGTGCCCACAAGCCTTCTCACCATGTATCTCCACCACGGGGTAGCCAACGCTGCTTCGTGACCACCGTCATCGTGCCGTGGCCAAGCAGTGTCGCCGCCATGGTACCAATGCCGCTACCCTACTGTCGGTGCCCTTCCTCTTTGCGACCTGCATCATGGTCGGGCGCTATTCACCCCCAGGCTCCGCCCTTTGCCGGTCTCCATTGCCGGAGAGGTCGTCGCCAAAGCTGCCCCCCGTGTGGCTTCGCCACCAAGCCACTGCCCCAATCTGCCACTAGCACCGGCCGCTCGCCGTTGAACTGACGCTGTCTCTAGGCTCCTGTCCCCGACCGAGGAGCCACCGCCGCCGGCCAAGCTGGAGCCGCCGCCCGCTAGTGTCACCTCCTGCGTGGTTCTGCCATCGTCGCCTTCTCTCTTTGTAGGCCGCTGTCGACACTGCCGGGCAGCTACACTGCTACCCGCGCCGACGCACTCCTCTTCACGGCTGCGCTACCACTGCTACTAGAGCACCGTTGCAGTGCGCCGCTGCTACCTTCCTTGTGACACGCCATTGCTCACGCTGCCTTTGCTTAGGCCGAGCTGCTGCTTTCTCGTGCGCTGGTGCTACCACGGCTGTGCCTCCGGCGCTACTGCTGCGCGCCGCTTCCACTCGCGCGCCTCCAGCCATGCTGCAGCTCCGCCGCGACGCCGCACCGGCTGGTCGCCGCGCCCGCCACCAACAGCCACCCGTGGCTTGCTCCCACCGCGACTAGCACCGCCGCCTTGCTGCTGGCGCCGCATGACGCCGCCATGCCGCTGCGCCCACCGGGGTAGTCGAGCTCTGGGCCGCGGCGCCGCTCGTAGCTGCGCTGGAGTTGCCTCCGAGCTCCGCCATGCCTGGGCCGAATCGCCGCCGCAGCGCCGCACCCGCCTGCCGGCTGAGCCACCGTCACGCACCGCATCACCGCCCCGGGCTCCGCCGCGAGCGCTCCAGCGCCAGCTTGCCTAGCCGCCGCCGCCGCCTGCGCGTTTGCGGCGCCTCCTCCGCACCGGGCTCCTGCGCCGGTCGCCGCTCGCCTGTGCCGCCGCCAGCAACCCCTCACGCCGGCGCTCCCTCCCCCTCTCTTCTCTTCCCCTCTTCTTTCTTTCTCTGCGCGTGCTCTGTTTGCGTGTGAGCTCTCCAGAAGCTTCATGGTGGGATGGTTAATGGTTGGGAGGGAGATATTTTTGGGAATTTTGCATTTTAGTCCCCTAGGTTTCTTGTAACTTTATAAAGGTACTTAGGGGTTCTTTGACAATTCTCAAAAAAAGTAATAAAAATATATTTAGGTTATTAAAAATGTTAGTACTTCATTTGTTTGATTTATTCTGATGTTTTAAAACATTTATTTTAGGCAATTGTTAAATATCTTTCGATGCCCTTCTTGGGAAATCATAAATTCCTAGGTATATTAATATACAACTATATGCATCTAGTGCAGTGGATTACAATCAAGGTACATTGTTTTAGGTTACTATTTATATTTTGGCAAAAGAAATTACTTGCATATGCACATGTGCCTTTTATACTTTCTATAAAGCAAATTTTTAGAGGACATATATGCTTATAAAGAGAACATCGCTGTAACAATCCAGCTGTTAAATTGCGTATAGCTATGCATATTATTAGCATATTCATTTGTTTTTATGTTGGTTTATAAATGTTTTGCATTCAACCACCATGCTTTATAGTATAAACATAAGGCTTTTAACTTTAAACCCTCTGGCCAAGCCACTAAAGTAGTGAGACCTAGCCTGACCGATATGTTCCCTAAATGCCTGAGCTAGCTGTAGCTTGCCCGAGCAAGGTAGAGTCCACCCGAGCTCTATCAAGCAAGATAGTGACTGTGCCGGACTTCACCGAGCTCTACCCGAGCTTGGTTGCTACCCATCCGAGCTGGTTATCACTTGTCCGAGTTAGAAGATGTCCGGAGGAAGCTGCCCGAGCTATAGACGGTTGAACTGTGCAACAAAAGACCTGACCGGGCAAGGAGAAGCCCGAGTAAGCTTGTACCTATTCAAACAACTCAGCTACCACATCTATTCTTTATTCCTTTTGCTCTCCGGCCGTATCAGCCGAATCTTCCATCCACTGGCTGACTTGAGCGGTGCTGCAGGTAGCCCAAACCCTCATCTTTTCTTACCCGAAATTTTACCCGCAGCATCTCTATTACAGGTGGGACCTAGACCCACTTGTCAATGGGAGCGTATACATCTATTTAAACCACTCTCCACCCTCTTCAACCAGCCCTCACACTTATTCTTCCCATGTCCAAGTTTTGGACAGCAGCAAGAACAGCAAGGTGTTCTTCATCTCCACCTCCACCATTTTCAAATCTCAACCCAAACCACCAAGAATCCATATAGGGTGTTATATATCGTTGGAAAGCTAAAATCGTTGGCTATCCATTCCACTCCATGGTAAGCACATGCACAAAGGTTTACTATGGATTTCTCTTTCTTTTCTTTTTGTTGTTCGGTTTTGGGACAGCAAAGGCTGATTTCGTTTTCTGCTCATCTATGCCCTCTTTCTTCAAATCCAGGCCATAGGCTTCAAGTACATCCAACTCCCTTGCATGTTCACAAGGATTTGGGGTGAGTTCTTGCTGTCTTTCTTCATCTACTTCGCTGTTTTGGACAGCAGTGAGGTTCTTTGCAGTTTTCTTATCTTGCATGTCATTTTTCCTCACATGCAAGCTTGGAGATGGCCAAAAAGAGTTCATGCACGAGCTAAGAAACATTTAGGAAAGCTGCTGGAGTTGAAGGGACCTCAAGGAACAAGCTGAAGAGTTGCCGAACCGAGTTCTGGACAGATTACTGTCCATCACTTCGATCTCCTCATCTTTGGGCTCTCTATTATTAAGCAAGGCCTTCCTTACTAGGTGAGAACCCGGTACTCCCTCTCATTTCTGTTCTTCACCATTTAGCATTCATGGATAAGCTTTTCTTTCGTGGAAACCAAAGCATTAGAACCCCAGATCTGAAAACAGTCTATTTCAGCCTTTCTTTGAACAGCAGTCTAGTAAATAAATTCTATAAAATCAACCGTAGCTCGGATGAAAAAGTGTTCTACATAAAAATTGTGCGCCAGGAAATTTCCTACAACTTTCGTGTTGAGCCCGAGCTTAACAGAGCTCATTAGGACCCACACAAGTGGCTCGTACTAAGAAACATACAAGCTAAGTGACCTACCCGAGTTAGAGCTAGTTGAGCCCGACCTTGGTCATGTCCTAGCCGTCCAAGCTATGCCATATCCGACCTTGAAAACCCACTCTTGACCAAGACAACATCCTTTCCGAGCCAGGAGGCTCATTCCCGAGCTACCTTGGCCAATCTCGAGCTTAGTCCTTATAGCCCCGAGCTAGTTTTGCACCCAAACTTCAAATGGCTTTATCTCACTCATCCGAACTCGGATTTGGGTGATTCTTTTTGAAAAATTTCCATTAGATCATGAACTTTCTGAATCTCTAAAAATATTTGATGTTCCTATTTTTGGTATTTTATTTAGATTTTATTTAATATTCTTGCTACCGAACATTAGGAACCTACGTTCCAGAGGAGCCAGACTTGATCCAGAAGTTCTCCCCAACTACGACCAGTAACAAGGCACTTATACTCCCCTCATTTGACTCACCATATTGATCCTCTATTTACATGCATTGATTTAATTATATCCTATCACTTGTTGTATGCTAATTTCGAGTATGTTACTTGTTGGGTAGAAAGTAGTTATGTCATACTTAGTGGTTAGTACCTTATTAGGCTTGATACCCTTATTCCTTTGTATCCTAAGCAGGTACTATTATTTATGTTGTGTCATGAATGCTTAGCAATGCTTAGAGTCAACGAGGTAAAGCGATTAGTGGAGTAGTCCATTGGTCGTGTGATTCAATTATTGATATACTCAATGGTCGTTTTGGATTGATGAGTATTTGGATTACGTGTGAGATCTAAGTTGGACTCGAACGGGTGATAGAGAATGATGGGAGGACGGATCCAGGACATGTAGCCCATTTGGGTAATTAAGGACCGAACATCGGGTACCTTCCTCTCAAGTACTATACGTACGACCACACGTGTTTTATGGGACACTTGGTTAACTTCCTGTGCATGCTTGAGCCCTTGGGTACCAACGGGGCAATGCGTTTGTGGGTGGGGTGGCAGGGTGGACCATCCGTGGTGCGTCCTTGTGTTTGGATGTGATGGGCCTTGGACAAATCCACTGCAATGGTTAACTCCCTCCTGCACTCGCGGAGTGGGGACTGGATAAAGTTAACTCGGGTGACCCAATGGACTGGCATGTACATCAAGAGGCTTCAGCATGCTTGTTGTGTCGTGTGGGTAAAGTCGTACACCTCTGTAGAGTGTTGAACTGTTTAAACAGCGGCGTCCCGGGTTAAGGACGAATCTTGAGTTGGTTAAGCTGCCATTTATTACCACTTGGTTACTAGTTCTGGTTATATGATTTGGTTATGTGTTCATTTCCGAGCACCGGGTTGCTTGTGGCGTTACTAGTCGGATAGAGACCAGGGGACGGATAGTCCCAGGTATGTTTTGATATGGCCCGATGGAGGCTATGGACGGATAGAGTCCAATGGATTGATAATGGTGATGATATATTAATGAGATGATGATATTATTGCTAGTCACATTGATTTAAAATGTTTTATTCAAATGCCATTTACAATCTACTTATGTTTACAACTTGCAAATGCACTTTATGTTGAAATTGTCATGCTAACCTTCCATTGGATACATTATTCATGAATGAGGATATGCATTACCTCCTAGTGTTGAGTACCATCTGTACTCATACAAGTTGCTATTATTTCAGGTGATTATGACCCCATGCTTGAGTATTACTATCAAGCGGGTTACGATGACGCTAGCGGACAAGCGGAGTTCTAAACTTCCAGTCGGCTGCTCTTGGGTTATGAGGCATACCTTGCTGGCCCTTTTGGTTTCAATATGATTAAGTCTTCCGCTGCTATGTTGTTGAACATCTTATGTTTTTGCTGCCATAAAACTCTGAATTATGTTAAACTTATTGTATGGACAGCAATCTATACCCTGTTGTAATATAAGTTTATGTCCTTTACCGTTTGTGTTGTGTTATCGATCCACATGAGGGTATGTGTGTGATGGTAGCTGATCTTGGGAGCCATCACGAAACGCATATCCGGTACCCAGTTTCACTTTCGTTTCAATAGAGTTGGCTCACATGAGTTGTTGCTACCCGGTTTGGGAGTTGACCTACCCGGCTTGCTCTCGGGCAGCCCGTATGTTGATTCTTGACCATAGGGCAATAAGTGGGTGATTTCTCTATTGAGCCTAGTGTGAAAAAGGGGGCTCCACAATCGTTCATTTTATAAAAGTAGGATTCCGAGCTTCAGATCCTAAGAAGGCTTGTATTTGGTCAAGTATCTTTTACATTCTTGTGTACAAATATTCATACACGTGTTTTTGAGCTCGGTATTAAAATTTTTACCATTGAGATTATGAACTTTGTTCGAGGTTGTTTATACATAATTTCATATTTCTTTGGATTGTTTGAATTTTATTTCAAGTAGTGTATTAACCGGTGATTTATTATCATTTTTACCATAAGCAAAAATAGGATGTTACAGAAATGGTGACCTTGTTGTCTAAGGATTAGGAATTGTTAGTCGTGACATGGTAGGTTCTGAAATATGTTGGATTTTCTATGATAATATATACTCCTTGAGCAACTGCTCATTCATTTAAAGTTTATAATAAATATTGCTATTTCATAGGATTTTTTATTTATAGTAATGCAAAACTGTCTTGATGCAAATAAAAGAACATTAGCCCTACCAAACAGCCTCTACTATTAATTGTCTTAATTTGGGGAGCGTCAGCTCCCAAATACACTTTGATTGCGCACTTCCTCTGACATACACCTTACATTTTTATATGGACGACAAGAAGATGATTCATACGAGTGCCATAAAGACATTGATCCAGCGTAAAACGACCAATACATTTTACGACCAATGCAGGAATTAGGGCAAGACTCTAGGCGTTTGCCTATGGGCAAAATTGGTGGATTATATTTTTGATTTATTGATCTTCCGCCTTTATTTATCTTCAGCCTCTGATAAACTCTTTATAAGACCCTTTTGGTTATGTGCCAATTCGACCTGATCTGGCCATGTTGCAAGAACTAATAGTCGTATGACCTATTTCGAGCTTATGCTGTAAATGTATCCCGATCAATGTACGAAATTTCCATTGCGGTGCACACATGGGTTTCCATTTTGCAAAATTTGGGGTCTACACTACAAGACAGCCTAGTCCTTAATTCTTCCATCAATTTGCTTCATGGTACTGGAATGAACAATTGCACTGATCTTCACTAGTTCTGATTTTTTTTGTTCATGCAATTTTGTCTGGTGAGCTTCTAAAAGCGTTGCAATGCGAAGGATCATTCTGTGCCGATTGCACTGCAACATAATGTTTTTAGTGTTTCTTCCTCTGTTTAAGTTGACCAAAATTTTTTGGATAATAAAAAAATATTCCTGCCTCTACTTCGTGTGAGATATATACGACCACAAGCATTTCAGCCTTAAACCTTATGAGCAAGGACGATTACAAATAGAAACCAAATAAATTTCAAATAACACTACTTTTAACAACAAATCTCCATCTATGGTTGTCAAAGCAGTCCATGGCCACCACTTCCAAGGAAAGTCAGCCAAATTTAGAGCATGTCTAGTAGGGTCTCTAAAAAAGAATTTTCTCTATATTAATTTAGAGACTCTCAATCCCTATATCACTCTAAGAGAGTCTCTATATCAGTCCCTAAATTTAGAAATTCTCTCTCGAATCTCTATATTTAGATATTCTCTCTCATGTCTCTATATATTTTCGAGGATAGAGACTCTGCTGGAGACGATGGAAATATAGGGAACGAATAGTGGTTTGGAGAAGGGGATATAGAGATCCGAATTTAGAGACGCTACTAAAAATCCTCTTAGTTCATGTTATTTGGTACTTCCTCTATTTCAAAATGGAAGATATGGTTTGACTTAGCACGGTCTTCCAAAAGATACTTTGATCCTTGATTTCTCTTATATTATATCATTCATAGTAATAATATTATAATCATCAGAAAATACTTTCAAGTATAAATCTAATGGTACAATTTTTTTATCACAAAATCTATATATTGTTATATAAATCATTGGTCAAAGATTATAACGTTTGAATCTTGAAATACGGGTGCACCTTATCAAAAAAATGGAGGAAGTATAATTTAACAGCCATCGGTATCTTTGTTATTCACAATCTAAAGCAATGAGTCATGATCGTTTATTTTACTTAAAAACATGCTGGTGTCGATAGATGAAGAGGTGGTGATGTTATTCTTGGATTCTTGATGCTACTCCCTCCATTGAAAAATACAAGACATATAGATTGAATAATTTTATGTAGAAATATAATATATGTATGCTATCTTAATAAGGTGTTTTCTCATATACTCCTATTTATTCTTTTTAATTATCTACATTTATTCATTAGCATACACACAAAGTATTATTTCTCATCTTTTCAAGACAATTATATAGGGACATATAAGTCAATTTATCTCACTCGTTTCTCAAATTCATCACCACCTTAATCTTTGTGCTAAATCAAAATAAATCATATTTATCAACAACAAGACACCACTTGGTATGATTTGAGAACATTATATTGTGCCATTTCGTGTTATGCCAAGAATTCGACAGTTTGTTCATTAATGTTAAACTTGCATTTATCCAGGCATCTTGCAGGCATGAAAGGTGTAATATATAATATAAGAATGCCTTGCTTTGGAGTTTGGATAAGGAGGAGTGAAGATTCAGAAGATCAAACATCAAATGGCTATGCTGGTGCGTGGGTGGCGTCGATCGGACTAGGACTGGGTTGGTCCGACGCCCATCGGATCGGACACACCTCGCTCCTGCCCGTCCCGTATATATACTAACCCAAGAGTGGGCTGGTAGCATCCTCTCTTCTCTGCCTAGCTCTCGCATGCTTTAGCCTCTTCATTCCCCCTCAGAATCCTTAAATCTCTACCTAAATCATTGATCGATCGTCAACCTGTAGCGCCAGTACCATGGAGTTGAGCAACCTGATGGGGCGCGGTGAGCAGGACTTCATGGCGGACACCCCTCCAGTAGTTTTGGACCCCGATGTCATAGAGTTGAGAAACCTGGCGGGTGCGGCAAGCATGTCTTCGTGGTGGACGCACGTCGAGTCGATTAGGACCCCGGCGCCATGGGGTTGAGGAACCTGGCGAGGCAAGGCGAGCAGGTCTTCATGACGAACGTTCCTGCCCGTCCCGTATATATACAAACCCAAGTGTGGGAGATAGCATCCTCTCTTCTTTACCAGGCTCTCGCTTGCTTTACCCTCTTCATTCCCCCTCAAAATCCCTAAATCTCTACCTAAGTCATCGATCGATCCTCAACCTGTCGCGCCAGTGACATGGAGTTAAGCAACCTGACAGGGCGCGGCGAGCAGGACTTCATGGTGGACGCTCCTCCAGTAGTTTCGGACCCCGACGTCATAGAGTTGAGAAACCTAGTAGGGTGCGGCAAGCATATCTTCGTGGTGGACGCTCGTTGAGTCGCTTCGGACCCTGGCGTCATAGGGTTGAGTAACCTGGTGGGGCATGTCAAGCAGGTCTTCGTGGCGAACGCTCCTTAAGTCGATTCGGACCCCGACATCATGGAGTTGAGCAATCTGGCGGGGCACGGCGAGCAGGTCTTCATGGTAGACGCTTCTCGAATCGATCCAGACAACAATGCCATAGAGTTCAGCAACCTACTGGTGCACGATGAGCAGGTCTTCGTGGCTGACGCTCCTCGAGTCGATCTAGACCCCGGTGCCATGGAGTTAAGCAAACTGATGGGGCGTGGCAAGCAGGTCTTTGTGGCAGACGCTCATCGAGTCGCTTCGAACCCCGGCGCCATGGAGTTAAGCAAACTGGCGGGACGCGGCAAGCAGGTCTTCGTGGCGGATGTTTGTCGAGTCGCTCAATACCTAAGCACCATAGAGTTGAGGAACTTGACGGGGCGCGGCAAGCAGGTCTTCGTGGTGGACTCTCGTCAATTCGCTCTAGACCCTGGCGCCATGGGGTTGAGGAATCTGGCGAGGTACGGCGAGCAGGTCTTCATGGCGGACACTCATTGAGTCGATCAGGACCCCGGTGCCACGCGGTGAGCAGGTCTTCGTGGCGGACACTCCTCGAGTCGATCTAGACCCTGACGCCATGGAGTTAAGCAAGCTAGCGAGGCGTGGCGAGCATGTCATCGTGGCGGACGCTCGTCGAGTCGCTCCAGACCCCGGCGCCAAGGAGTTATGGAACCCCTCGAGTCGATCTAGACCCTGACGCCATGGAGTTAAGCAAGCTAGCGAGGCGTGGCGAGCATGTCATCGTGGCGGACGCTCGTCGAGTCCCTCCAGACCCCGGCGCCAAGGAGTTATGGAACCTAGCGGGACGCAGCAGGCAAGTCTTCCTAGCGGACGCTCGTTGAGTCACTTCAAACCCTGGCGCCATGGAGTTGAGCAAACTGGCGGGACATGACGAGTAGGTCTTCGTGGCAGATGCTCGTCGAGTTGCTCTGGACCCCGACGCCATAGAGTTGAGAAACCTGACAGGGCGTGGCAAGCAGGTCTTCATGGCGGACACTCATCTAGTTGCTTCGGACCATGGCGCCATGAAGTTGAGGAATCTAACGGGGTGCGACAAACAGATCTTCATGGTAGACCCTTGTCGAGTCGCTCCGGACATCGGTGCCATGGGGTTGAGAACCTAGCGAGGCGCGAGTAGGTCTTCATGGTGGATGCTCGTCGAGTCGCTCCGGACATCGGCGCCATGGAGTTGAGGAACCTGGCGGAGCGCGGCCAGCAGGTCTTCGTGGCGGACACTCGTCGAGTCACTCTGGACCCCGGCACCATTGAGTTGATGAACCTGACGGGAGGCGGCAAGTAGGTCTTCGTAGCCGAAGCTCTTCGAGTCACTCCGGACCCCGACGCCATGGGGTTGAGAAACCTGGTGGGGTGTGGCGAGAAGGTTTTTGTAGGGACAATCCTCGAGTCGATCAGGACCCCGACGCTATGGAGTTGTGCAAACTGGCGGGGTGCGGCGAGCAGGTCTTCGTGGTGGGCGCTTGTCGGGTCGCTCCGGACCCCGGCGCCATGGAGTTTAGAAAACTAGCGGGACGCGGCAGGCAGGTCTTCATGATGGATGGACGTCAAGTCGCTTCGGGCCCCGGCGCCATGGAGTTACCAAACTGGCATGGCGTGGCGAGCAGGTCTTCGTGCCAGACGCTCGTCTAATCGCTTCGGACACCGATGCTATGGAGTTGAGGAACTGACGGGACGCGCCAAGCAGGTCTTTGTGGCGGACGCTCGTCGAGTTGCTCCGACCTTGGCGCCATGGGGTTGAGGAACCTGGCAGGGCGCAGTGAGCATGTCTTTGTGGCAGACGCTGGAGTTGAGCAATCTGGCGGGGCATGGCGCACGAGCTGGTCTTTATGGGGGACGCTGCTCAAGTCGACTCGGACCACAGCGCCATGGAGTTTAGCAAACTGGTGGTGCGCTGAGCAGGTATTCATGGCGGATGCTCCTTGAGTCGATCCGGACACCAAAGCTAGGAATTGAGCAAACTAGCGGGGCGCGGCGAGCAAGTCATTCTGACGGACGCTCGTCGAGTTGCTTCAGACCCCGGTGCCATGGAGTTGAGGAACCTGATGTGGCACGGCAAGAAGGTCTTTGTGGTGGATGCTCGTCGAGTCGATCAGGACCCTGACGCCATGGAGTTGAGCAAACTGGCGGGGCGCGGCGAGCAGGTCTTCGTGGCGGAAGCTCATCGCTCCGAACCCCAACACAATGAAGTTGAGGAACCTAACGTGGTATGGCAAGAAGGTCTTCATGGCGGACGCTTGTCGAGTCGCTCCGGACCCTGGCACCATGGGGTTGATGAACCAGGCAAGGCACGACAAGCATGTCTTTGTGGCAGACGCTCCTCGAGTCAATCAGGTCTTCGTGGCGGACGCTCGTCGAGTCGTTCCGGACCCCGGCGTCGTGAAGTTGAGAAACCTAGCGGGGCGCAGCAAGTAGGTCTTCGTCGTAGATGCTCATCAAGTTGCTTCGGACCCTTGCGCCGTGGGGTTGAGGAACCTGGCAAGGCACGGCGAGCAGGTCTTCATGGCGGACACTCATCCAGTTGCTCCGGACCCTGGCTACATCCCGAACTTCCATGACCACATCTTTTTCATCGAGATGCTGGTGGTGGCGTCGCGTGCCTCCTCGTCTACAGGTACTGTATTCACGACGCGAGCACCACGACAGACGTCCTCCTCACCACAGGCATCCTGTTCGTGATCAGCGGGTGCCTGGTACTCTTCGCTCTCGCTAGGAGGTACAATTTGCTGTGAATGTGATTGCGGCCCGTAGGCCGGGATGAGAAAACGCTGCTCTGTCTCCGAATAGAATTGGTGCTTAAAAACAATACGTTGGTTGCAAGCTATAATTAGTACTACATTGTGCAGTAGCTAAGTAGTAATCTGTTTTTTCTCTAGTTGTCGACATTTGGGAGTACGGAACTCCCACATGCTGAGCTTACTTGTTGAGTGTAAGAATCAACCGACCTCTTCCCTACAGCCTCAGGATCGTTCGAGAGGGCGAACACAATCAGACAATCGTAAATAGAAGAGAGGAGGATTTTAGCATGATTCGGGCCCCTCAGGGGGAAGTAATAGCCCTACGTACAGTGATCTGTATTCAAGTAAACACAGGGAGAAATTACAATGGGCTCCCGAACCTCCCTAGCAAGGGGAGCTCAGGTTTCTCGGGAGGGAGACGAGAGCTTCGACTCGCTCTGGGCTCGGCCAAAGCTCTCGTATGTGTGTCTATGTCTAAAAACCACTCTCTCCTCTTCTGTACAGCAACGTAACCTATTTATATACAGGGATGAGAACCCTATACTAATGCGTGTACAGCCCAATGTCTAACAGGTCCGAAGGCCATCTTTGGGCGCGTCATGCTGGAACAGTTCTCACCGTCATTCGGGATGATGGAAAAAGGAATGGAAACAGTAGAACAAGACCCGGTAGGTAGCCACGGTCTTCAATATCGGCGGCGAGACGCAATGGTTGTGTGGATGTCAGGTTATTTATTACAGGGACAAAAAACGAGGTACGGTCCAAACCCCGTCATCTAACCCCCGAGCCTTAAGTGGGGAGACGATTAAGTCCCCTCTTGAGGCTGACCCTGCATCGAAGGCTTTGGAGACCGGTCGTTTGGATAGGCGGATGACCCGGGAGGTTGAAACTTACCCGAGCAGAACTTCGGGTTAGCCGAGCAAGGGCCACCGGAGCAGAACTTCGGGTTAGCCGAACAAGGGCCACCCGAGCAGAACAGAACTTTGGGTTAGCCGAGCAAGGGCCACCCGAGCAAAAGGATAGCCGAGCAAGGGCCACCCGAGCAGAACTTCGGGTTAGCCGAGCAAGGGCCACCCGAGCGGAACTTCGGGTTAGCCGAGCAAGGGCCACCCGAGCGGAACTTCGGGTTAGCCGAGCAAGGACCACCCGAGCAGAACTTCGGGTTAGCCAAGCAAAGGTTACCCAAACAGAACTTCGGGTTAGCCAAGTGAGGGTCACCCGGGCAGAATTTCAAACGTGGGGTCCCCAACAGTTACTTCCTATAGTGAGTGCACTGGCAGTTATGCGGTTTCAAGGCGACGTGACGGCTGCACGCGTGCCGGATCCCAAGATTTTTGGGACAGTTTTCGCTGGTGGGGAAAAATAAAAACCCTCGCCTTCTTCTCCCGCTATACTTCCGGCTCTTTCGCTTTTGAATCCTTCACCTCCTTCTTCCTTGCCTTCGCCTTCGTCCGCTCCATCTTCCATGGCGAAGTTCATTCCTTCCCGGACCACTTCCACGCGCCTCGAGGATCTAGAGGTGCAGGGACATCTTGACTCCCGGTCATGGCGCGCCCCCGGCGGCGAGGCCTTCCCGGCGTCGGCGGACGATGAGTTTGTGAGCTGCGAACTCTATGCCATCAACGGGCTTTGTGCCCCTGAGTCGGAGACCGAGGAAGCTTTGAAGAATTTCCTTCGGTGGGCAAAGGAGCAGCATCCGGAATGGCTTGAGGCAGCGAGCCTTGCCCGGGTCGGGGCTAGCCCGAGCGAAGAGCTGGAGACTGCACCGGCGCTGAAGCGGGCGGGGAGGAAGGTCTCGGCCTACAAGACGAAGGTGCGTAAGGAGGCCCGGACGGAGGATGCTGACACTGAGCCGGGGTCGGAGGACGTCGAAGAAGAAAATGAGTCTTCCTCTTGTACTCCTTTTGTCGGGCCGCGATTTGCCGCGGTCCTGATTTTTCATTCTTTTTTCGAGCGTAGTCAAGGATCTGTGGGGGAGAAGACTCCCTGTGCCCATGTCGGGAGCAGCGGTTAGGACACTGATTGACGAAGCATTTCAAACCGCAGCGTCCCAGATTATTGAAGACCTGGCGGCAATGATCATAAAGGAGCCGATCCCGGGGGATGGCTCGGCCGAGCGGGACGAGGGGGCAAACCCCTTGGAGGTTTCAAGCCCGGACGTCGCTCCCCTGGTAGTTAGGCCATGGAAGGCGGCGGCGCCGGGTGCTAGGCCAGTCGTTCCCCGGGGGAGCAAGGAGCAGAGTCCGAGCAGGTCCCCTGCCCGAACCGCGGTGGAAGAGAGAGAAACGGCGCAGCCCCCGGGCGTGGAGGTGGCTCGGGCTGAGGCTATCACGGCAACCTTGCCTCCGAGCGTGGAGGGCAGCCAAGGCGACGTTGCCGAGGAGGAGACAGTGCTTCCGGATGAAGTTCTCTTGGCCGGGGGTAGTCGAGGCGGCCCAGCCTCTGAGCGCGGAGGGTGCTCGGGCCGAGAGGGCGGAGGGAGAAGCGGAGCCCCAGGGCTCAGGGAGCCCCCGAACTCCAGCAGCTGTGTCCCCCTTGGTCGAGGCAGCCGAGGCGGCCCAACCCCCCAGCACGGAGGGTGCTCGGGCCGAGAAGGCGGAGGAAGAAGCGGAGTCCCGGGGCTCAGGGGGCCCCCAAACTCCGGCGGCTGTGTCTTCCAATACGAAGGATGCCCGGGTCGGGCCATGGCCCGGGCTGAGGGTGTTGCTCAAGCGCCATCGCCACGAGGTAGTTTTTCCACGAATGATGTTGCTCGTGGCGTGGTGCTGCTGCTAACACTTGTTTTGTTGTAGTTGGCCGCCGCCCTGGACGATCGGGTCACTAGCATGGAAGCTCGGTGCCGGGCCAAGGTGGCGGCGATGCGCTGCGAGCTGGGTGAAGCCCAGACGGAGATTGCCTGGGTCCGGGAAGAACTTGAGCAGGCTTTGGAGCACGCTCGGGAGCTCGAAGGGAATACCCGGGCCGCAGAGGAACTTGGCAGAGTTCGCAGGGAACTCGATCAAGAAAGGCGGCGTTCCGCAAGCTTGCAGGAGACGGTGGAGGCGGAGGCCGAGAAAGCTCGTCCGGTCGCCGAGCAGGCGGCGAAGCTTCGCGAAGAGATTCGTCCTGGGCGTGAAGCCCAGATCGAGGTGCTTCAGCTCCGAAGCCGTCTTGAGGACGTGGAGGCGGAGCTTGAAGCTTTAAATGGTAGTTCTAGGGACTAGGACTGTGTGCGTGTGGTGTTACATGTGTTATGTAACAGCAGTATTTTGTTTAATACAAGTTTTTACATGCTTTCCTTTTACTCCTGATATGTCTGCGTAGTTCTGAGAAAGGAGCTTAGGGGAATTATAAATGTGATTACTCATCCCTCCAGCCCCCTCCTCTGGCTAAGCTTTTGCCCCTGAGATTGGGAACAAAGGCTAGGCAGAGGAAGCAGCCGAGCAGCCGAGTGCGCGCGAAAGGCAATGTCCAGCCCCTCGTGTGGCCAGGTCTTTGTCCCTGAGAGTGTAAGCAAAAGACTAGGCACACGAAGCAGCCGAGCAGCCGAGTGCGCGCGAAAGGCAATGTCCAACCTCTCGTGTGGTTAGGTCTTTGCCCCTGAGATTGCGAGCAAAAGACCAGGCACACGAAGCGGCCGAGCAGCCAAGTGCGCGCGAAAGGCAATGTCCAACCCCCTCGTGTGGCTAGGTCTTTGCCCCTGATATTGCGAGCAAAAGACTAGGCACACGAAGCAGCCGAGCAGCCGAGTGCGTGCGAAAGGCAATGTCCAGCCTCCTCATGTGGCTGGGTCTTTGCCCCTGAGAGTGCGAGCAAAAGACTAGGCACACAAAGCAGCCGAGCAGTCGAGTGCACGCGAAAGGCAATGTCCAGCCCCTTCGTGTGGCTAGGTCTTTGTCCCTGAGATTGCGAGCAAAAGACTAGGCACATGGAGGTGTACGTGAATTCGAGTTGTTAGTTTCGGGTCCTCATGGGTCTCGGGATCGAATTTGTTTGCGAGGCGCTACCGAGAACCTACCGGTCCAATGTGGTATTGGCTTATCCGAGCAGTGGAATTCAGGGTGGGACGCAATTTCGGATCTGTTGACCACGTGGAAACTCGGTTTTGACAACAGAAAATCGTACTTGGGTGGGACATCGAAAAAGTTGAAGTGAAAGTTTAACAAGCTTCGAGAAACACGAGCAGAAGTCATTCGAATATCCATTGGTTAAATAGAAAGGAGCAGGCTGAAAGGTAGAAAGGAGTGAGATTACGCGTAGAACCTGCGTAGCTGGGCAATGTTCCACGAGCTGCTAAGGACATGGCCGTCCGGGAAGGCGAGACGAACGACCCCCAGTCGTGAAGACGAGACGACCGTGAACGGACCCTCCCATCTGGGAGTGAGCTTATTGGCGTGCGACAGGTCTTGAATGCGACGTAAGACTAAATCGTCTTCTTGCAAGGTCCTTGGTCGGACCGACCGGGCTGCGTGCCTACGCAGAGCCTGCAGGTAAGCGGCCGATTGGATGAGGGCTTCTTCAAGCTTTTCTTCGGACAGGTTGAGGTCAAGGAGTCGGCTCTGGTGCTCGTCGCCCATTTCCGCGAGGTCCACGCGAGGAGATCTCAGGGTTATCTCGGTGGGGAGCATGGCCGGTGTCAGATATGAGCCGGAAGGCGTTTCGCCGCGGGTTCGGCTGGGGTGGCGCGATGCACTACGTGACGGAAGGAGCTCGCCCACCCGATTCGGCGTAGTCTGGTAAGCCGGTCGAAGACCCGCTTCTTGATTCCTTGGAGGATCTGGCCGTTGGCACGTTCGACGGCTCCATTGCTCCGAGGGTGAGCCACAAAGGCGAAGCAAATCTTGGTGCCAACATCCTCGCAATATTCTTGGAACAGCTCACTGTTGAACTGAGTTTCATTGTCCGTGATCAGTCGGCTGGGGACACCAAACCGCGTAACCACATCGTTGCGGAAAAATTTCTTGGCAGCTTGGGCCGTAATGCCAGAGACTGGCTCGGCCTCTATCCATTTAGTAAACGTGTCTATGGAAACAAAGAGGTATATGCATCCCTTTGCTCCTCTGGGGAATGGACCGAGGATGTCCAGCCCCCAGGTAGAAAATGGTCAGGTGAGGGGGATAGTCTGGAGGATGTACGCTGGTTGATGCACCTGGCGGGCATGGAATTGACACGCCCAGCATGTGGTGACTATCTTACGAGTGTCGCCCAACGCCGTGGGCCAATACTAGCCTATCCTGAAGGCCTTTCCAACGATGGTTCCATAAGACGAGTGAGCCCCGCAGATACCCTCATGTAAGTCCTTTAGCAGGAACTTCCCTTCTTCCTGGGAGATGCAGCTGGAGAGGACTACGAGCGCGCCTCTCCGGTACAGGGCACCCTCCACTAGCCTGTATAGTGGGGCTTTCCTGATAAGCCGGGATTTCTTAGCTTCATCCTCGGGCAATGTCCCGTGCGCGAAGAACTGGATGAATGGCGTCATCCAGGTTGCGCTTTGCTCAAGGAGGGAGACGTTACCGTGCGTCTCATTCTCCTCTTCTCCAAGGGAATAGAGGGCTTTAATAGGTGCTCAACGAGCACCCCCGCCGGAGCGGGTTCTTGCGAGGTGCCTAATTTGGCAAGTTGGTTGGCCAGGGTATTCACTCTCCTGGGCACGTAAGGGACTTCGAAATTCCTGAAGTTCCTTTCCAACTTCCTCACTTCAGCTAGGTAACGTGTCATTGAGTCGTCGGAGCACTGAAACTCCTTGTTAACCTGGTTTACGACCAACTACAAATCCCCTTTCACAGTTAGTCGTTGGTCCCCGAGCGCAGAGCATGCTCGGAGCCCGGCCAAGAGGCCCTCATACTCCGCCGCGTTGTTGGTTGCGGCGAAGTGTAGTTGTATGACGTACTGGAGCTGTTCTCCCTGGGGGGAGATTAGAACGACGCCAGCCCCCGAGCGTTCGAAAGAGCACGAGCCGTCGAAGAACATTGTCCAGTGAGGAGCTTCGTCGTGCCCGGCTGCTTGCTCGGTCGAGGCGGATTCGTCCATTCTGCCACGAAATCCGTCAGTATCTGGGACTTGATCGCCGTGCGTGCGGTGAACTTGAGGTCGAATTCCCCGAGTTCCACTGCCCACTTGGCGACGCGCCTAGAGGCGTCGAGATTTCTGCGGATCTCCCTCAGCGGGAAGCTGGTCGGAATCGTGATCGGGTGTGCCAAAAAGTAGTGGCGAAGCTTTTTAGAAGCCATGAGCAAGGCATAGAGGAGATTCTGTACCTCAGGGTAGCGCTCCTTTGGCCCGTGAAGCACCTCGCTTACGTAGTATATTGGTCGCTGAATCTCTTCGCGCTCGGCCACGAGCACCGCTCTAACCGCCTGGGGCGAGGCCGCCACGTAAAGCAGCAGAGACTCCTGCTCCCTCGGAGTGACCAGGACGGGCGGGCTTGATAGCTACTGTTTAAGCTCCTTGAAGGCATTGTCGGCTTCCTCGGTCCAGACAAAACCATCGTGCTTGCGCAGGGCCTTGAAGAAGGGTAACCCGCGCTTACCCAACCGAGGGATAAAACGGCTGAGGGCCGCCATCCGCCCGGCGAGTGATTGGACTTGCATCTTTTCGATGGCTTCGATCTTTTCGGGGTTCGCCCCAAAACCTGATGATCCGATTACATACCCGAGCACCATGCCCGTGCACACGCCGAAAACACATTTTTCAGGATTCAGTTTTACTCGATGCTTTCTCAGATTACAAAAAGTTTTCTCGAGGTCACGGACATGTGCCTCGGCCAGACTACTTTTGACGACTATGTCGTCCACATACACTTCTAGGTTCCGCCCGATTTGGTCAAGGAAGGTCTTCTACATCAGACGTTGGAAAGTAGCTCCCGCGTTTTTCAGACCGAACGACATGGTCATATAGCAGAAGGTGCCGAAGGGCGTAATGAAGGCAGTCTTTTCCTCATCTTCCCGTGACAGGCTTATTTGGTGGTACCCGGAGTACGCATCCAGAAAGCTCATCAGCTGAGCCTCCGCCGTTGCGTCGATCAGCTGGTCTATGCGCGGGAGGGGGAAGTTGTCCTTCGGGCACGAGCCGTTGATGTTGATGTGATCAACGCACATTGCCACTTTCCGTTCTTTTTCTTGACCACAACTGGGTTTGCCAACCACTCAGAATGCTCGACTTCACGGATGAAGCTGGCCTTCAACAGCTTGTCCAGTTGTTCTCGGATGATATCGACCTTCCACTGCGGGAACCTCCTCAGTGCTTGACGCACCGGCTTTTTGCCAGGCTAAACTGCCAGCCTGTGCTCGATCACCTCCCTTGGGACACCGGACATGTCGGACGGTTCCCACGCAAAGACGTCCGTGTTTGCCCGGAGGAAGGTGACAAGCTCGATTTCCTATTTCGGATCTAGGGCGGCCCCAACGTGGACCACCCTGGTCGGATCCTCAGGGGAGATCGGGATCTCCTTTATTTGCTCTTGGGGCTGGAGTATCACCTTGGGCCGAGCAGATTTGCGAGAGTCTTGCTCGAGCCCGCGTTCGGGCAGCTGGCCGACCAGGGCCAACGCCATCTCGTCACACTCTATGGCAGCCTTGTGACTGCCTTTGACGGTGATTACCCCCTTTGGCCCCGGGAGCTTGAGGTAGTGGTACGCGTGATGTGTAGTTGCCATAAACTTCGCAAGAGCCGGCCTGCTGAGGATGGCATTGTAGGTCGACTCAAAGTCAACTACCTCGAAGGTGACCAACTCAGTCCGGAAATTGCTCGGATTGCCGAAGGTCACCTGTAGGACAATCCGCCCGAGGGGGGTCATGGACGTGCCCGGGATAATGCCGTGGAAGGGCATGGAAATATCCTTAATCTTGGAACGAGGGATCTGCATCTCGTCGAAGACCCAGGCGGATATCAAGTCGAGGGTGCTCCCCCCGTCGATGAGTACTCGCGCGACCCTCGTGTTGCTGATGGTCGGGCAGAGCAACAGAGGGAGCCTCTGCGGCTTGGTCATCCCCAGGGGACAATCTTCCCAGGAGAAAGAGATGGTCGTGTCTGACCATCGAACGTGCTCGGGAGCCGGGCCCCCGCGGTCGGCGTGGTAAACTTCCCGTGCGGCGGCCTTCAATTCCCGCCGGGAGGAGTACGCCGCGGAACCCCCGAAGATTACCGCGATGTGATGACTCGTCTCGTGGTATTCTTCGCTATCTCGACCCTGCCGGTTGGTATGTTGGTCGGATCGTCGGTCGGTATTGCCCTTGCCGGCGTCCGGGAGGACGGGCATAGGGCCTCGACTGTTGTAGAAGTCCTCCAGGCGGGCGATCCAGGTGCGGCAATTGCGAAGGTCATGCCCGTGCACCTGGTGAAGCGGGCAGAAGCGGTTGCTCGAAGAACTCGGCGACGCGTTCCGCCCGAGCTACCGCCATTGGTGCTGTCTTGCCTGGGATGGGCGAGGTTTCTTGGCTTCAAAGATTCGAGGCGGGGACGACTGCTCCAAGATGGCGGCCACCATCTTGGCCGCCTTTGCCTTCTTTTTCTTCTTGGCCTTCTTGTCGGAAGACTTCTTCTTGCCCAAGGATTCCACACCGGCCGTGGGCGCCGCCGGTTCAAGAACCGCTTATGCCGACGGCTTCCTCGGCGTTAATGTATCGCTCCGCCGCTTGGAACAGCTCGCTAGCCGAAGAGCCGGAGTATATCTCGAGGTCCTGGGTGAAACGGACATTTTTGAGGCCTTTGGTGAAGGCTTCAACGATCGTTTCGTCCGGGATGCTCGGGATGGTGTTTCGCACCCGGATGAACCTCTGGACGTAGTTAGGGCTGGAAACGAGCCGGGCTCGGCTCGGCTCGGCTCGCTCGGGCTCGGTCAGGTAGCGAGCCTAGCCAGGCTCGGCTCGGTGATTCAGCGAGCCCGAAAGGGCAGCTCGGCTCGGTCCTGGCTCGCGAGCCGGCTTGTTGGCTCACCGAGCCAGCCGTTCAAAGACTTCAAAGACAAGCACAAGAAGACTCAAAGAGCTATCCAGCAGCCTAATATTGATCAACAGTAACAACAACAAGAAAATAAAGCATAGAAACAACCATGACCATGACCAACCAAGCCATCAAACCCATGATGAACATTTTAGCCTTCAAACAATCCGACAGCAACATGCTGTGTGCCGGCTCGTTGGCTCGCGAGCCGGCTCATGGCTCGGCTCGGCTCGGCTCGGCTCGCCTAAATTGCGAGCGAAAACTAAACTCACTGGCTCGCCGAGCCATGAGCCAGCCATGAAGCCGAGCCAGGCTCGCCCGAGCCCGAGCCGAGCTGCGAGCCTCGAGCTTTCTGCCCAGCCCTAGACGTAGTCACGCAGGCTCTCATCCTCCATCTGGACCACTCTCTTGAGGTCCTGCGGTCTTCCCGGGCGTGGGCAAAACCCCCGGAAGTTTGCCCACAGGGCATCACAGAGTTGTCCCCAGCTGTGGATGGATCCTTCCCGTTGGTTGAAAAGCCAGGTTCGAGTAGGCCCTTCCAACACGGCGGAGAAGTAATTGACCATCACACCTTCATCACCGCCAGCGGCAGTGATGGTAGTAGCATACACCGAGAGAAATTCGTCCGGTTCGGGCCCGATCAAACCGCCGATGTGGCTCGGCTTAAACTTGGCGCCACGCCGCTTCGCAAATGCACGGGAGAAGGCGGGACACCCGTGGTTCGCCCGGGCACCGTGGTCGCGAACGACACGGCTGTCGTGACCCCGGAGGGGGCCAAGGCATGAGAACACGTCGCCGCGCCGAGGCTTCGGAGTACCCGAGGGGGTGCCACTCCGGTCGGTGCGGCGAGAATGTTCGCGATGTCGCTTTCTTGCCCGGATTCGGCGTGCCTCGATCCGAAGCGGAATTGCGGTGTCGCGTCGTTGCCGCGACGACGCCGTCCGCCGACCGCCGAATGGCGACGATTATGTCGTGTCGGCGAGGGGGCCTTGTTGTTCCTTCGCCGATCAAGATCCTCGCAAAGGTCACGACGAGAGCGGTTGCTTCTTGGGGCACGGCTCTCCCGGGAAGTACTCCGGGAGGAGGCAGTGCGGGGAAGGTTGCCTGCCAACTGCTCCAAATTTTCCGCCACGGCGACACCCAGTTCGGCGGCCTGGTCGAAGTCCGGCCGGAGGTCCCACACCACATGCGCCAGGGCCTGAAGACGTTGGCGGCTCCTACCGATCGGATCGGAGGAGCGGGATTGCGGCGAACGGGGAGTTGGTTGAGGGCTGGGCCCTGGGTCGTGGCGACGAGTCGCTAGAGCTTGATCAATCGAGCTGGCCAGCCAGTCTCGCGTGGCTTCCAGGCGGCGGCGTGACTCGTCTTCCCGAGTCGCGGGAGCGGGCGCATCGGTGGTGCCTGCAATATTAACTTCCTGTGGGAGCACCGGGCATGAAGGGGTCATGACAGTGTCTCCGTGGGAAGCTGTCTCATGATTGGATTCGTACGGAACATCGGGGATGTCAACCCCCTCGTACAAACCGGTGTCTTCGCATCTCGCGAGCTTCTCCTGTTCTGGTATCTCTCGAAACTGAAGGGGCTCAGGAACGTATCCCTCGCCTGCATCATCGCCGGTAGGGCGGCTGACATCCATGGGGGAAGCAGATTCCTCCACGGTGTGTCCTTCCGGATCGACGATCCGGGCGACCTCGGTATCGGACCAGTACTTGTCCAGGTCGTCGAGGTTGTCGAAGCGGATGTCTTGATTGTCTTGAGAGTCGCCATTCTCAAGGACCTTCACCGCAGGAGCTAGTTGGCGATCCCCACGGACGGCGCCAGCTGTCGACGGTTGGGAGTACGAAACTCCCACGTGCCGAGCTTACTTGTTGAGTGTAAGGATCAACCGACCTCTTCCCTACAGCCTCAGGATCGTTCGAGAAGGCGAACACAATCAGACAACCGTAAATGGGAGAGAGGAGAATTTTAGCCTGGTTCGGGCCCCTCAAGGGGAGGTAATAGCCCTACGTCTAGTGATCTGTATTCAAGAAAACACAGGGAGAAATTACAATGGGCTCCCGAACCTCCCTAGCAAGAGGAGCTCAGGCTTCTCGGGAGGGAGATGGGAGCTTCAACTCGCTCTGGGCTCGGCCGAAGCTCTCGTATGTGTGTCTATGTATAAAAACCACTCTCTCCTCTTCTGTACAGCAATGTAACCTATTTATATACAGGGGTGAGAACCCTATACTAATGCGCGTACAACCCAATGTCTAGCGGTCCGAAGGCCGTCTTTGGGCGCGTCATGCTGGAACAGTCCTCGCCGTCATTCAGAATGACAGAAAAAGGAAACGGAAACAGTAGAACAAGACCAGGGTAGGTAGCCACGGTCTTCGATATCGGCGACGAGACGTAATGGTCGTGTGGATGTTAGGTTATTTATTACAGGGACGGAAAACGAGGTACGGTCGGGGTAGCCACGTCTTCTTATGTAGCTGGTGCCCGGCCGATGGGGGTGACCCGTCCCTGGCCCGAGCAAGGAAGACCTTCCCCCAGGCCCCGAGCGGCGATGGCTTGCTCGGAGAGATGACCAGGTCTGAGCCACCAAGAGCGGAAAAAGGGGAATTCCCTGAGGATTCCCCCCAAACCCCGTCACTAGTATATCACCAAAGGGATTGAAACGCATGGCTTACCATTGCATGCTAGATCGGTTACATATGTTCTAGAGACACAGATATTTTCTTGAAAATGCCCGATGAGTACAAAGTGATCCCTCTCCCCCAGCTTGGATGTCCACTGCATGTCAAAAATGATGAAAATTTCCAATAATCGGACCTCTGAACCTTCACATTTGTGCTTAAAAAATTTGGCCGAAAAATGACAAAAATTTCCAAGGAAATATCGGACCTATCTTTGGGGTCCGATAAATTTTCAATTTCGATTATCAAATTCCTGCCCTAGACCACCATCAGCTCCATCGGCAAGCCCGCCACCACCACCGAGGCCGTTGCCCTTCCCACCTTTGAACCTGCCTCTGGCAAGACCACCGTGGCACCGCCTCCACCTAGAACACCACCTTTACCACCTCTGACTCACATTTTTGCTCAAAAAAAGGTCAAAAAAATATGAAAATTTCTGATAGTCAGAAATATGAGACCTATTAGTAAGTTCCGGTAAATTTGCAATTCCGATTATCAAGTCCTTGCCCTAGACCACCACTAGCTTCATCTCCATGCCCGCAGCCACCACCGAGGTCACTGTCCTTCCCACATTCGAACCCATCTCTGGCAAGACCACCGCTTCCTCCTAGACCAGCTCCTTTACCACCTCTGAACCCACCACCTAAACCTCCACCATGACCATGTGACAACAGAGGGTGCAGGGGATGCGACTCGGGAAGGAAGCCCTAGCATGGCATGCTTCTTGGTGCTGATGGTGAGAGAGGAGGAGGATGCTGGTAGGGAAGGGAGGGAAGCAGGGATGGAGGGAGAAGGTAAGGATGCTTCACCCACTAGGTAAGTAGAGTAGCGGCGGCGAATCTGCTAGGTGGAGCAACAACGGGACAAATGGAGGTGGAGGAGGAGGAGGAGGTTCTGCGGACAGGTGCTGAGGCAGTAGCGTGTAGATGTCCTAGAGAGAGAATCAAGATATATATATATATACATACATATATATATATAGAGAGAGAGAGATTTCTTTAGTGTCATATGGATAGACGGAGGATCTCTCGTGCTATCCATGAGTTTCAGTTTCTGAGGCGAAATAGGCGATTCAAACCGTCCATCTTGTTCATATCAATGAAATCTCGCTACACACCAAATTTCAAATTTTTGAATTTTTAGTATTTGTTTCATATTTTTGAAAACTGGACTTATTGGAGGTCCACAAACTAATTAGATCAGTGATTTTCAAAATACGAAATAATAGTAAAAATTTCAAAAAATTTGAAATTTGTGTGCAAAGGAGATTTCATCGAGATGAACAAGATGGACCGCTTGGATCGCCTATTTCGATCTCGAACTTTAAACCAAATGGATAGCACGGATCTCTCCGCTATCCATAAGACACTACTATCTCTCTCTCTCTCTCTCTCTATATATATATATATATATATATATATATATATATATATATATATATAAGGAGGGCCAAGTAGGACTGGCTGCCAGTGAGCCGAAGCCGACGGGCACGTCTGCATGCATGATGGGCAGGGCACCACCGCCCCCTGCTATGCTCATTTGGGGGAGCGATAGGGAGAGAGAGAGGGAGGTAGGTGAAGAAGAGTGAGGTTGACTAATTTACATTAGCCCAGTCAAACACCACATCACGGCCACGATGGCAAAACCGCCTCCTAAAACATCTTAGGATTTATTTGTGTTAGTTTTAACGTTTTCCGAGTCAGAATATCTGGTTTAAAAGTTCAGGGGATTATGTAAATGAAGTGCGCTAGTTCAGTGTGTAAAATAGATTTTTTTTTTCTTAAAGAAAAAAACTACATTTGGACCTGAAGGGGAGACATAAGAATTTTGAGCAATGCATAGGCATCATAGGTTTGTGTATACATCAAATCCAGTTATACAGATAATTCCACGAATTTGAGCGATAGGTATGACCAAAACTCTCATTTATTCCGCTAGCCCGCCAGGTCCAACGAAGGAAGCGAGAATGAAGAAAACGGAGATAAGAAGAAAAAAAAATTGCTTCAGGGAAGAACTCTATACATGTGCACTCAAAGCGTCCTTTTGAGAAGCAGCCTTCACAATTTTGTGGGACTTCAGTTACTTGGCTTCTGGTCAGCACCGGGTGACGCCTGAAAAGAGTTAAAAAAACTACACTCTTCAAGAATTGGTGCGTATGAATTTCAGGGGACAGTATAATAACAATAGCAATTAGATCATGTTGATTTCGTTAAAAATTATGTTCTCTGATGATGAATACGTACCCCGACTGATGTCACAAAATTACAGACTGCGCATTTGACAGACCTTGCACCATACTGGTACATGAGCAGCATACGGCAGTTCCCGCAGTTCACATGCGCAACTTGGTTCGCTGCTACAAGAACATGGGAATCATATGTTTAAGATTAATTGACCACTCATCCTAATGTATTCTGAACAAGCTTGGAACATGCCCAAAGCAGGACTAAATGGTAATGGGTATCTTTGTGAAGCTTTCAGTAATTCTATGGGATATTCATTGAACATTTGGTAGATCTAGGATATCCTTGTCAAACCTTTTTTGTTTTCTGAATCACAACAAAATGGATATCTTACTGTTCAGTTCTCATGAGTATGACTTGAGGATGAGCCAATTCTATGATGTTAATTGTTATCGACTGATTGCTATAGCTTTCTTTTTTCGTTTGGGAGACCAAACTGATTGCTATTGCTTTTGGCCTCAGAATATATTGTATTCAGAAGGACTATTTTGCGTAGGAATCAAAACCCCAGAATATACCATTTGCAACTGAGGGAAAAAGGAGAACGAAAAGCTTCGGTTGATGTACCTTCCATGGCCAGGTTGACAGTGTGACAGCAAGAACATTGTACACTTGTGGCACCACGTATATACATAAGTAGAGTGTGGCATCCTCCACAAACTAACTGCGCCATCTCGGTTCCTGCACCAAAAACCGCGTTTCAGGACAACTTTCAGCAAATGCAAAGCATCTCACATTGGTTTAAGCCCAGGCAACAAGTTATCCCTTTTGATGATGTCCCTATATTATTGTGAAATCTGCAAGTAGATTTCTGTAACCAACAGAAGAAACACGACACCTCCTTTCTTCATAAAGTTCAGAAGATGTCAAGTACACATATAGAGTAGATGTTACTTCTTGTTACATCAGATAGAGTAGAGCGATTGGAATAGACACTACTAGTACTAATCCTGCATAGATGTAACTCAGTATTCAGATGCCACATTACTTACAAATCCTTGAGAGAAAGATGAATGATTCGTGTGCATACCGGGAGCCGGCACAGCGGTCACGGTATTGCAAACTGCGCAGCATACCGACGTCGCGCCGGCTGGATACATGAGCAGATTACGGCAACCGGAGCAGACAAGTTGGCTTTGCGCCCCTGAATAAAATTGCAGAGAAGCAGCAGCACTTTAGTTGCTGAATCTCACTTACCAATAACTGAAGTTCCATTTCAGAAAAGCAGTTTCATGCATTGCAATAACAAAATCAGCATAGAAACTTCTCTGTTTTATTTGAGAACATCTTGAGTCTAATTTGTTCTTTGATAACTTGAAAAAAAAATAGCAGAAGGTACTGCAAGTTCTGAACCAGCTAATGGAACAACTTATTCAAGGGCTAAATTTATGATACTTATCTTAACAATCCAACATTTATAGGTGACCAACTAACATCAAAGAAAGACATCAGTAGATGTATTCTTGCAGTACCCAGTTGGAAACCATACCATTAGGAGGTGTAAATGGCACAGGAGGAGTTGGATAAGGGGCAAGGGGAACCGGCATTGCCGTGCCGGCTGCCTTAACCGACGACGTCGTTGTTGCTAGTAGAGACTTCGCAGATTCCGGTGGAAATGGAGAACCAAAGACAGCTTGCCTTTCCCTACATGAAACCCTGCAGAAAGTTCAGGAGAGAGCAAGAAAGGACTCGGTTTACAGAAACTGGTGAAAGCTCCAATTGAAATTTTAGAGCATCATTCACTTTGCAACAAGCTGATTTCATGACTCTCTAGACAATAGAAAATTGCTTCTTAAATGCACATCTGCTGGAAATCTTTCGCCTCCCCATTTGAAACTACCAACAAATTGGATGTTCAATTTCTATGACCAAAGCACCATAAAAGAACCACTTCATAATTTTGCCAATGAATATACAGATAGGAAAGTGGCTATCTGACACTTATTTTTATCTCTTTTGAACTTAGATTGGCAACCAAAGTTGCATGGGTACAAGAACGTTTACTAGTTTGAAGAACTTAACCACAACACTTTGGATTTTCATGACCATCCACATTCATGGGAACTACTTGACACTGTTGGCCTCAAAGGAGATGAGCAAGAACAATTCCAGCATAACGTAGGACGACACAATAAGTCACAGCTAATCTATTGACCAAAAAGAACAAAGAAATGCTTGTCATCTCCAATAGAAAACAGGTAAGAATCATCCACATGACCAGAGAAAGGCAAACACAAAAGATTAAAAAACACGAATCAAATATGGAGATGTCAACCACTAAACAACGCTTCAAAATTACGGGGCAAAGAGGAAAAAGGAGCAAGAACAGCTGAGAGAAGCAGCACCTACCTAGTCCTATGATAAACTGGTGAATGCGTAAGAGCAGCTCATTAGTTAGGACACATCTCTCTCTCAATGTTAGATAGAGCTTGACAAATATATAGGGGAGAAGAAAAAACAGAGCGATGCATGATAGGTGGCCAAAAAGTGCCCGAAGGGCTCTATGATCGAAATGAGCCAAGCTTGAGCGAGCCAGAACTGACACGGCTTGGCCCGGTCAGAAGCGGAGGGGAGGGCAGGAGGCTGGTGGCCGGTGGGAAATGAGACTTGGGAATTGAGGAAGGAGAAAGGATAACGAACCCATCTAAATCTGAGCCGAGCTCACGTCGAGCTAAGCTCCTGGCTTCCAGCCTTACCAAAAGCTTCTCACGGCTAGGAGTTTTTTGTGTTCACAGAAAATTTTGTCTTTTTTTTTTATCTATCACGTTTCGTTTGTTTTTTTTTGTCTAAAAGAGATTATTTGAAACATTTAATTTCAGCAAAATATTATAATACTAAATTTAGCGATAACCTAAATAATAGACTATTAGGGAATATTTGGTTCAGTGCCAAACAATTTCACCATTTGCAAATTGCCACAATACGGTTGAGTTGGTTCGATGGCACACTTACGACATGGCACACTTTCTTAATTTGATTGATCCACCTATCATATTCCTATTTTAATGGCAAAGTTTATCACAATTGTGACCAACAATTTATTGCCACACTCTCCATGGCATGACACCATAAATCATAAGGAAATGCTATGGGCAAATATTTTGTATGCTCCGTGACATGGAAAGCACACATTTATAAAGCAACACACAACAAGCTAAAAGGCTGATTGATCTGTACCAATCCATCACCAGTAACCATTGCTACTTTTAAGCTCAAGGAAGTTATCTTGTTTGTGATGCATAGAAGCAGTCCTCAATTTGCCCTCTCCAAATATGTTAGTCATCCATGATGCAATCATTTTCATTAAAGAGGATACATCACGAAGCTGAGTTCAACTAACATGAGTGACACAAATCGATTCACTCATCCAGTGTTTTTTCCAGCCCATGGTTTCAGTGTTTTTACAAGGAAGAAAATATGAAGATAGAAGTGAATTATATACATCTATTTTCACCTGAATTTCCTCCTGCAAAAAGAATATGCACTCGACATATACTTACAGATTAAGGAGTAACAATTTTTTAGAAAAACCAAGATAAATATGATGATGGACCCATGTTCACATTGTTGTTTTGCCACATCAAAAAGCTAGGTAGGTGAGTTGGTGCTCACCAAAAAATTAAAATTATTTTCTTAAAAAAAAACAGAGCTGTCTAGCGGCTACACACAAGTGAGAGAAAAACTTTCTCGTGTGGCCCACCACCCAGTGAGATGAGATGACAGCACTATAGTACTTCACGTTTGAGATGTAAGAAAATAGTGGCTGAGGAGACGCCACGTGCACACCAGACAAGTCACGAGGCTCGTACACAAAATCCTGGGGCCACACACGTTGTCACACAGTGAAAAGCGATGCACTATGCACAGAGCATAGAGACCCCCGTCCTTGTATGATATATATGATAGTACTAACTTGCATAATATGTGGCGAGTGCATTTATAACACTTAAGTGTAAGAGACATGTGCTTCAGAATCTATTTGGCATCATAAGAGCACCCACGTGACATACTTCAAATTCCTACTCTATAACACTATTCTCTATGCACTCTATTCCTCCTTCTAAAATTTCTTTACACTTTACGCTATACTCTAAAAGATTTTTTCCCTCCAGCAGCTACTCTATCCAGATGAACAGTGTTATAGAGCGTCTGCTACGGATGTTCTAAGTTGAACCATGATGTTAATTAATACCATAATGTCCAGTTAAGCGGAAATTAAGAAATTGTACAGTAGTGTTACAAAATTCAACATCATTTTGAAAAGCACATCACAGTTGTTGCAAATTAAATAATGAAAATAATTTAAAAATTAATATGGAGACGCTTCAGTGCTCATTATGGTCCATCGTGATATTCAAGCTACAACAACATATTGATTATGCTAGCTATAAGAATATCGTTTTGCGTGGCTCCTAACTGCTAGGTTCTTGTGACCGGAGCCGATGAAGCTGAGACAAATAGCAGAGAAAAACCGTTTCTTGACATGAGCAAAGCGGAAGAAAGAAACCCCTCAATCACAGCGCAATATAAATTGACAGAATATAGATTTGTGGACATAGACCTTGGCAAATCAATAGCACTACAAAAATTAAGCCTAATCTTATGATTACTGGTCGATCTTGCCTGAGTGAATAAAAAGATGCATTGATATTGTTGTCGGGTATTAGTTACTCAAAATTTCTTGGACTTATAGATGCAAAACACTTGGGGGTTTTTGATAAGGGCCAGGCCTAGGGTTGGTTGAACATTCTGGCCAGGACCAAGTTAGACGTATGCTGCAGGGTAGAGATCAGAGTGTCCATTTGCTGCGGTAATTGAGACAAATGAGGGACGAGTGGCTGCCAACGGGCACGTCCCCATTGGTAGATCCCCGTGATCTCTTGGGACCCTCACGTACGAATCGCCTCCATCGTGAAATCATAATCATATCCTTCGCGCCACCTAGAAAATGCAAAAGAGAGAGGAAATGGAACAACTCATAGAAAAATTGGCTCTTTTTAATTGGTACGGTCTATTGCAGCCTCCTGTGCCTTCTCCACGATAAAAAGCTATTTCTCCAATATATTTGGTCCCGGCTTCTTTTCTATAAGGTCTCGAAACCCTTTCAACTGCAAAGATCTATTTTAGACAAGGTAAGGATGCACTAGGGGTGCCGTGGACCAACGCTATAGGAAACAATCTATTTTCGTTGGCTAGATGGATGCCAACGTAATTACTAATGTATTTTTGTTGGTTGGGACAAAACCAACGAAATTATAGTTATTTTTGTCGCCTTTGTTCCAACCCGACAAAACTACATGGGTAGCCCGCACTGGGTTGAAATTTGATTTTTTAAAAAAAAAAAATTATTTTTACGAAAATAACTTGGACAAAATATTTTTAATATGTTTTTGTTGGCTTGCTATTGGCCAGCCCACGGTATAGCCAACGTGGCTAGCTGATGAAAATAAGGCATGTATTAGACCCACATGGCGATACACACAAATTTTTGCCGACCAGACCGACGAAAATATTAGACTGCTTGTGTGGCCTATAACCCGCGCGGTGTCATGTGGCCTTATTTGTGTCCGCTTGGCCAACGTTAATAAGATTCGGACCTATTTTAAGGCCCACATGGGTAGCTCAATTAGTCCCTTTTTCTATATGGATATGGTTCGCATAACCCTAGCTGTTGCTCGCCTGCGCCAAGGCTGCTCACCTGCACTTGCACGCCATTGCTCGCCTACGACGTGCTACCGCTCGCCACCGCCGAGCCACCTCACTGTCGCCCCATGCCCACACCGTCGCTCGTCCCAAAGCTGCCTTGCCACTGTCCCGTGTCGTCGCTAACTCGAGCTGCCCCTAACCTATACTCACTGGTGCAGAATACGTCATCACTGGCGGTTTTCAAACCGATAGTGATTATGTGACAGTGATAATCGGGAATTTTCACTGACAGTTGTAGAACCGCCCGTGATATTAATAATATCATCGGCGGTTGTTGTGAGCACCGCCGGCGATATGTAAACCTTCACCCGCGGTTTTTATATGGAACCGCTAGTGATATGCACCGTCACTGGCGGTTGTTGTATAAACCGACAGTGATATCTTTTCCAGGGTCAAAAAATAATTAGCTCACCCCATATTTCATCCATACATATCCAGAATTCATCCATATACATATACATCTATATACATATACATCCATAATTAAAATAAACAAATTTCATCCATATACATATACATATATATTGGATTCCTGCTGTACAACCCAATAAGTGCATGTTTAATTAGTACGACAAATATTTCTTTGGCTATAGCATATATAAGCCTGTTTGACTACATCATTATTGTAGGTGCCATGTGAAGATTAATTGGAAGCGATCTATCTAGAATGGAGAGAGCACAGTAGTAGAGTAGCATAGGGTGGCCACTAGCCAGATTGAGATGCCCTAGCTAACCACCTCCAATGTGGATAAGGCAGCCATGCCATAGCTTTCCCAGCCCTGTAGTGTGCCCAGGAAGGACACACTCCCCCTTGTGTGCTGGAATGGGAGTAAAATGTCAACACTCTTAACAGCAACCCTGTACATATCACACGCAAGAAATGTCAATATGATACGGAGAGAGAGAGGGGAGGGGGTTGATAGAGACTTATCAGCTTGTTTTAAGTTGATTATCATTAATACAGTCTAAGTGTTTCTAAAAGGCAGACATTATGATTTCTCAATCCTACTTCTCTAAAACCTCGAAGCACTTCAAAACAAGTTGAATCAAGGAGATAGACTTTTTGAAACCGTTTCTAAAATCTCTCGAAGTTCAGCTTTCAACGATTCAACTCATCACTTTAAAACATGAGAGAGAATGAGAGATGCTTTACGGATTAGTGTTAGAGCTCTTTTACGATACGCATTAGCAAATATACTAGAGGTAGTATAACTCAGATCTAACCGTCCATTTAGAGCCTCCCACACAAAAATATACTATTATTGTAATAAATACTATCGTGGTAGTATAAAAATCTAAAATCAATCTGAAACGTTAGATCGGAAGGATTAGACGATTCATATTCATAAAATTTCTGTTAGTGCGCTGTGGTGATGTACCGATGGTATTATTATCTCCAGGAGTTCTGATCAAATCCAGGCCAGTTAATGGCGGATGCAGACACCTGTTGTGACCCCCGCGTGCTCCCAAGTTAGGTCCTTGTCGGAATCAACTTGCCGTTGCCACCATTGCTGTTCTTGAGATATATTGCCGATCCATCCATGGCGCCGGTTAATCGATCTATCTGCTGCTTCTTTTTTTTTTACTGTTTCACTGTCATGACGGGATTCCTGACGGTTAAAGGTACGACATGTCCGGTTCTGATCATTGTTCATCCACAATTATTCGAGCACACATCGGCAGGCACCCCAAATCCAAACCACATGTGCACACGTAGGTGCCAAAGCAGTGTAGGTTCAAAGGGGAAAAAATGGATACAGACTAATTATGTACCTGATTGATGTTAGATTAAGATTTCTTTTTGAAACATGTGAAATTTCTACATATTCCCAAATTAAAGGGGACAGCTACCGAATGGTATATATATATAGAAGTACATCCGCGAGCGTCAGGCAGCATGAAATATTTTATTCGTACTTTTCTAAATTTTTCTTTCATCCTTCTGGCATTTATTTTGATCTTTTGCTATAAAAAAATACCATTTTCAATTAACCGGGGTATGAGTCGGCCACTACTACCTAGAGGCATAAAAGTACATGATCAGCGAGTATAATATAGCATGGAAAATTTTATTTGTACTTTTTAAAAAAATTTCTTTCATCCTTTTAGCATTTATTTTTTTTGCTATAGAAAACTCTTTTCAATTAACCAGGTATGAGTCGACACGTTGACTCCAATACAAAACAGGTACAAGAGACGCACAAAATAGTTTTCAATTTCTTACAAGTGGAAAGAGCTACAATTACTTTCTCTTTGTCAATCGTGACAAGTCTCCTGTCACCCATGCTCACATGACCACGTCAGCAGCAATATCACCACCTAACGGAAGACTTAACGGCGTGGAGCTCGAATGCAAAGAGAGATAAGTTAAAGGGGCCGAAAAATAGTTTTCAACTTCAGAGTGCAAAGTGGGATTCACTACAACTTTTTAGGGGCACAATGCAATTAGCTCTTTCCTTTAATTTTGCTTTAATTTGTTTTAGCAGTACTGAAGGGATCCGACGATTAATTAGACCGGTCTTATAAATATATCTAACCTACCCTTAAAGTGAGATCTGGATTTTTATTGTCTAATAGGAATTTGGGGCTGGATGGTGGACTTTACAACTATATAAGCTCCCTGCCACCTATCATAAAGACAGGTCTAGACTTCTAGTTTGGCGTTAATGTTAATGTGATGAACAGAGAAAGAACCTTCTGGTGTATTATTACGCATGAACAGACGCCACAGTGATAAAATCAGCTCATGGTGTCGGAGCTATACATCAGGGTTGCATGATTCTGCCGTGTCAAATTAATCAGAGTGCGGCGCACACGGGATGTATGGGGGCTTGTTTTTCCTCTTTCCGGAGCGCAAAAAGGTAAGTGGATAAATGCTTAAGGGCTCTAATCTGGGCCACTAATTCAAGATTTGCAGCGTTCAAAAATATCCGTGGCTGCCCTCCTCTGTGGTCAAAACACACGAAAGGCACCCATCAGAGATCAGGATATATGTGTTCCATATTCGCCAGTTAATCGCAAGCAGCTAAATCTCGTGTTACATCACTCTCATGTCACACTTGCGCCAAAAAAAAAAAGATCGATTTTTATAGAGTAAGAGAAACATCTTTTAGCTCTACTTCAAGGGGTTTTCAAACACACACTAGTTTTCTTAAAAAGTTCCTGGGGCAATGGGCGCCATAGAGCTACAAATTTTATGCCTTTTTCTATGTACCACTTCATATGTCTTAATGAGTAAATTCATGCAATTTGCAGAGAAAGGGAAATTTCTTGTGTAGCATTGCAAATTCCTTTTTTTTTCCAAAAAAGAAGATAGTAACTACAGACTCTTTTTAAACAAAGGGTAATATATTGATTCAGACAAATAATACACTCTATATTCACACTTTGGACTACCAAACATCAAATTAACAAAGAAGTCCCTCACAACACTACATCAATGCAAGTTCGGAACTGGCATTAGTGCCGGTTTTTGAACCGACATTGTGTAAGCGGCAATGGTAACCCAGGTTTTTGCATTCGGTTTTGGAACCGGCAGTGATAGCCTTATCACTGTCGGTTCTCAAATAAAAACCCGCAGTGATAGTCCCTGTCAAACTGTGTAAAAAATAGGAAAAATATTTTTTAGCCCGGAATCTATACACTAATCATCTACCACCTACTGTAGGTTATTAGGACACATTTTCGCGCGAAATACAAATATTGCGTTACCCGGGACTTAAACCTGCGACCTCTCCACTCTACCCTCACTCTTCTAACTATCCCACTCAATCTCACGTTCTTACTTATAGAGGATATGCATACCTTTTAACCTTTACTTATTAGTGCCGGTTTTGACAAGAACCGACACTGATAATGAGTTATCACTACCGGTTCTAGCCAAGAACCGACAGTAATAAGCTGCCGGTTCTTTGCTAGAACCAGCAGTGATAAGTTCTTTCACTACCGGTTGAAAATTGGGGGCGGGAGACCTAAAGAACTGGCAGTTATAGGACTTATCACTGCCGGTTCTTTTCTCAAACCGGTAGTAATACTTTACTGTCGGTTTTGAGCAACGAACCGACAGTGATAAGTCTTATCACTGCCGGTTCTCAAGCACACAACCCACTGAGACTTACGAACCGGCAGTGATAAGTTATCACTGCCAGTTTTGGTCTAACCGGCAGTGATTGGGGAGCACGGATGACTATTTTTGTAGTAGTGCAAGGCCAAACTGTAAAAATTTTACAATCCATCCTCTGCACGTCCGCTTGCCTGCGAAGAAGGTGAACATCTTGGGCAACGTCACCATGCATTCCATTTCCAATGGCCTTTGTGGAACAACATTGAAAACTGAGTTGCAACCAAGATAAGCTTTTGAGCCCTAAAGCTCCCAACCATGCTAAATGAGAAACAATACAACTGTCGTCCCACGAATAAGAAACACCATGAAGCAACCCACTCCCGGCAAGATCCATGAAGAAGACCCCAAGATCTCCACAGGACTCACTGGGAAGGAAGAACATCCTCTAGCACATAGGTTTGAGCAGCATGATGTCACCGCCACATCAACTGCATCCTGCGCCGAGGCTTGACGCAATCCTCCTCTGCTCCACCAAACACAGCCTAGCACGCATAAAGAGGCTTGATCTCCTCCTCCTCCTCTAGGGAGATCCATAGGGCACGTCAACTACGGCTAATGAGGAATCGCTCGTGAAGAACCGACGTATCGTCCAAACCAGAGATGCCACGTTTAAAGATTTTTTGCTACCCATAGGTTAAATCTAACAAAACTATACATCCAGCGCCGAATATTGAGCTTCTTCCCCACCCTAGCAACTGTAGCAGGAGGGGAAAAGTCGTTTAGTGTACTAGTTGATAAATGTGGTAATTAAAGAAAAGAAAAGAAAAGGTAAGTTGAATCGATATTAATCAGCAAATTATCCATATGCGTCCAGATTTCGTTCGCCAATTCGATGACGAAGGATCACTGTGGCTACAGATAACCACATGCGTGCATGTCCATTTTAGCTCGAATGATCGATATGATTAAGATGGACATGTCCGTACACGTCGAAACATCTGAAACTCTCGTTATACAGGAACAGTTGCAGTGTACGTATACACCTGGTGGTGCCACGCCTAACAAGGCAAGCACAGGAGCAAGCCTTGTCGCCTTGGCTTGAATATTCCCTTTTCATTAATTCCTTGCGTTCGATCCTCCCTATCAACAAGCAATCATGCACACTGATCTTTCATCTTACATATTAATCAGCTGCTAATTAATCCTGTACGGGCCTCAATTAAAGACCATGCACATCCATGCATGCTTGTGCTTGCCGCGTCGATCGATCAACGAACACGATCAGAGATGGAGTACAGTAGTGTACATGCGTGATATATGGATGATGGCTCACACATTCATGCATGCATTCATAAATTCATACGATGAGCATCTATCCATCCATTGCATGCACGGACCACAGCTGCCGTTGGAGTGGTGCATCGCTGAATCGTTCGTCCATGGAAACGTCCAAGGAGAGAGAGAGAGAGCAGTACGTAGTTCAGAGGGGGGCCATGCATGCACAGTGGCCAGGCTTGGCTTCACCGAAATCGGACCGACGAATATTCCGACGGGCCGGGGCCGGCAGCTTTCGGCATCGCCGACGACAGCCACACGATCGCGGTCGGCGGTGAGCCCCGAGGAGGAGAGCTAGGTGGACCTGCGACTGTGAGCTGAGATTTTAGGTTAGGCCACTATGAAACAGTGGCCACCCATTCCATGATGCTGCCAGCCAACTTGAGCAGTACATCTTTCCTCCGATCCCTAGCTCTTCTCATCTTCTCCTTCGCTTAATTATTACTGATGAAAGAAGAGGCACGGCTAGCAATAGCATTGCAAGATTATTGGTTTCCAATAAAAAAAAGTTGATTCAAGTATGTCTCCGTTTCATGAAATGGGAAATCGAGTATACCCAAGCATTGCTAAGATCATTGGTTTCGAAACAAAGAAATTGTTGCAACTATTGTTTCCGTTCCTGAAATGAAAATTCGGGTATCTATACCGAAGAATTGCAAGATTATCGGCCGCAATCTGGGATGTGATGTGATGTGATTCACGGAGTTTCTGCTGCTTTGGTTCAGGCTAAGATGTGGCATTCATCACTGATACATCACCCATATATGGCAGTATTACTGAAACCATTGATCAGCTGCATGCATATGTGTTGATGAGATGGGCTTCATCAGGCCCAGATCGACTTTCTTGTGGTGTTAAGCGGAGCTTAATTTCTTCAAGATCAGGCTGCCGTTGGCCTGCCAACACAACCTTATTAATCTCCTAAGGCCTCAGATTGGCTTATTAATCTGCAGTGTCAATTTCAACGTCGCTCTCTGGGCTCTGGCTGGCTCCTTGGATGCTGACTCCCGAAAAGCAGCCCCTGCGCTGCTGCGCATGCTGCCGCTTCTCATTTCCCTGCCAAATAGTCTGAACATAAGAGCATCTTTAGCGGCGTCTCTAAATTCGGATCTCGATATCTCTTTCTTCAAACCACTATTTCTTCTCTATATTTTCATCATCTCCAGCAGAGTCTCTATCCTCGAAAAGATATAGAGATAGAAGAGAGAATATCTAAATATAGAGACCCGGAGAGAGAGTCTCTAAATTTAGGAACTGACATAGAGACTCTGCTGAGTGATATAGGGACTGAGAGTCTCTAATATAGAAAAGATTCTTTTTAAGAGACCCTGTTGGACATGCTCTAAGCATATCTGGCAGAGTCCCTAAAAGGGAATTTTCTCTATATTTAGAGACTTTCAGCCCCTAAAGCAGAGTCTCTATATTAGTACTTAAATTTAGATATTTTCTCTCCGAGTCTCTATATTTAGAAATTTTATCTTCTATCTTTACATATTTCTAGGATAAAGATTCCGCTGAAAATGGTAGAAATACAGGGGACGAATAGAGGTTTGGAGAAGGGAATATAGAAATCCGAATTTACAGAACTTACTTGGATCGACTGTGGCTGCAGCACTAAAATATGGCGGTTGAACGACTGACTGGCTTTTAGATTTCAAATGTCGTCGGATCACACTGTTGAACAGTTGGCTTTTCGATGCGCATATCATTGAAATATTGTTGAACCTCGCCGGACCACCGCAGAAGTTTTTGGTTGTAGTCCAACATGCTACCTTTTTTGAAGGCAAAAGGGTAGGAGCTCCGCTAATTCTATTAAGAGGAAAGACCGAAAGAGGGATTAAAATGTACAGGAGTAACCATAGGAAGCCGATAGCAGCCTAGCCACTAGGACTACCGCTGGCTAGGGGAGTGTGCTTTCAAAATGTGTTTTTTTTTCCCCAAATGTTCAAGGTTCCTGGCAACATAAATGACAAACCCATTGAAAACATTTCTGTCAGGGCATGCTATCTTTGTTGTGGCTTGGTGCACCAATCCAAGAAGTGATTACGGGGAAGTGGACGAATGGCAACGAGGAACGTTACGTTGAATCCTTAATCTTGTAAATATTATGGCCCAAATCTCCACCTTAGAGGCAGCGAAGGAAAAGGTTACAGAGGCAGTGAATTAAGAGTAATATAAGGCCAACCCTTTCTTGCTAGAGCCAGTGTCCTGCTGTGGATATGTGGGCGAGCGTAGACGCGAAGATTTGCATTTATTTTCCGTTTTCGCTTTCCAATAGAGTTTTGCATTTGCGCAAGGAATGTTGCCCTGGAATTGCAACATCAATCTTTGGCTGGCTCCTTGGATGTCGACTTCTGAAAGCAACCCAGTGCATCTTGCCACTTTTAATTTCCATGCCAGATAGGTTGAACGACTTGGTTGAAGGACTAAATTTTTGTGGTTGATCAGCTAGCTTCAAGAAACCAGAACATTTGGTTTGACTTTGCGGCTTTCGTCCTGAATTGAAGTGGCTTTTGCGAAGCCGAATCAAACAGGGCTACATGTAGTCATGCACACAGTGATCAGCTCCGATTATTTCCAAAGCATTTGTTCACAGCTCGTCCCCCATTCAGGATCTCTGGCCTGCAGCTGCAGCTGACGAATGACGATCACGCTCCCATTGAAGATCTTTGGCACCAAATTCAGATACATGATTCAGTTACGCTCCTGCATGCAGGAGGGACCATTCCGCTGGCTCTTGCAGCTGAAGATTGGGGGGATCGGGCACGGACGAGACGACGTCCAGTCGATCCATCCACCGCCCGGAGAGGAGAGGCGCCGCTTCACCCTCGCCGGCGTGCGGACAAGAGCCCATGATGCGCACGGTCCACAGCGACAGCGACTCCGGCGAAGCTGATGCGTGCGTCCTGGGACGCTTCTGCATCTGCTTCTGCTCTGCCTGCACCCTCCAATTACAAGGAGAGAGAGAGAGGTGAAATGCAATGCCATGTGTTCCAACAATTTCTCTACTGCTCCGAAAGTTTGGGGCTTAGAATTCCGGCCTACATCGATCAGCACCACCGGATTGATTGTATGGCCCATGCATATGTAAGACACAAGTGCACAGCTGGCCCAAGCCCAATGAATTAACTCCTCATTCTTCCTATGAAAAAGTTCTCATTTCATAATCTACTCAAAAAAATTTCTCTGCAAAGAAATTCGGGACACTGGATTTTGTACAAAATATTCGGGACACTTGGGTGAAATTATAGTTGATTAATCCAAATGCTTAATCAACCAAAAAATCATTATTTAGACAAAGGCTCCGTTTCTTTGGGCGGTTTCCCAGCGGCCGCGGTTTCGGCCCGTGGTCCTGCCAAAAATCAGGCATGCCGCTTCGGGCGAGCGAGCCATCCCTGATCCCTAATCTTGCTAACCCTAACCTCTCTCCCCACAGCGGTCTCTCCCCCACTCTCTCGCCTCCTCGCGGCGCCGGCCTTCTCCTCACACCCCGCCCAGTCCCCCCCCCCCCCCACAGATCTCTCGCGCCTCCTCGCGGCGCCGCCCTTGTCCTCACACCCCGCGCTCGTCCTCTCCGCTCTCCCCATAGCCGGCAAGGTCGATGAGGACGCTGGCACGAGCTGAGGCGGCCGCGGGGGACGATTCGGTGGCGGCGTCACCGGACGATTTGGGCTTACAGGCGGCTGCGGCAGCTGGCCCCTCAACCTGTTCGCTGGCGTAGGTGGACGCCTTGAGGAGGCGGCGACTTTGCGCTGCAGCTACCTGACGATGACTCGCTCGCCGATGGGGGCTGCCGAGCTGCTCGGCGCCGTCGTCGGTGAGGGTGAAGAGGGGCCAGCGATACTCCCCTCCGTCGCCAGGTCTGAAGACAAGGAGAAACCTCTGCCCGAGGAGTCATACGACGGGGACCAATAATTGGGGGGAGAGCACTGTTCAGTATACTGTAGCAAACCGTAGCGAGGCACGGGACCGCCAGCGAAACCGCAGAAAAGAACGGGACCAAAGTAAATTATGCTTACTCTACGTACGTAAAGGTTGTGTCGTTGGTTTCATTAGGTCCTAAATTTCAAAAATAATGAAAATTAACCCAAGTACACGGAGTATCTTTAAATGGGTGACCCAAGGTCCCAATGGGATTATCTGTGGCAAATGACGAACACAGGTTTTGATTTTTGCAATAAAGCTCTCCCATTCTCAGTTTTTTGCATTTCGTCTCCCCTTTTATCTGTGGCAAATTAATGGCCAGTGTTTTGGTAATACCCACAGATTCACGGTTAATCCCCAAGGTTTTAAAAATTACAAGATAGTACGATAATCTGTGCTAAGAAGTGGATGGGAAAACCCTAAACAATAAGAGCTCCATTACAAAAACTGATTGTTCCACGTCGGGCTTAGCACATGGGATCCAGTTTGAGACCTCCAATCACGGTCACCTACTTAAGATACCCAGGGTACCTAAATATGCAATTTTCAAAAAATGAGATCTAATTGAACCAACATAATTAGGTACATGTAATGTAATTTACACGTTGAGATATCCACCGAAAAGGCTTAGGGTTGTGTTATCAAATAAAAATAGAGTTTTTTGTAAAAAAAAAAAATTGGTTTCCCATGAAACTTAGAACCCATGTTGAACTAATTAAACTAGACAAAGAAAAGAACAATTATATGTGTAGGATATATAAGAAAATCTGTTTATGTGATCTTAGCTAACATGGAAAGCTCCGTAATTAAGGCTGTAATTAAGGGGATTTCCTCCCAATAATCTGCGCCCTGACCGGGGGCGCGATTCACACGCTTTGGTCGTGACCTCCCATCATGCAGCGCTATAAAAACTCTAAGGGAGGCCCGGCACTGTTTGCACCAACGTGCTCTGCAGTTATTTTGCCCATCCCAACAATCCTAAGTCCTAACCGATCAAGGTTTGCGCTGCATCGATCTAGGAAGGCCATCGCCGTTCGCGCTACTAACCGACTCCCTGCATCCTCTACGACTCATCTATACCGACTCATCACCAGGCAGGCTTAACGGCCTAATCCTATGGCTTCCTCTAACGGTAAACTCCCTCTAATCCAATGTTCATGGGTGTTCAAGTTTTAGGCTATGATGATTTTGGGTTAAGGTCATGCGATTAGTCCTACAAAATCAACTCCACAGGTACATCCATGTTCATGTGGGAGCTATTGGAATGCTTCAGAGGCCATATGAATCCGTGTCATATGGACCCTAAAGTACATGGAGGCACGGATCTTGAACGAACCCATGGGCTCCCATGGACAATCATATACTTGTGAAAAAACAATTCTTACATAGGACAAAGCACATTCTATATTAATATTGCGTGCTCTTGCCCAAAAATAATTTTAAACCGCAGTTGTTTAATTTCTTGAAAAATCCACCTTTCCCATGAACCCGAGAAGTTGATGTTATTATTCTGACTTCTGTATTTCACCAAAACAATGCGTTCGTGCACTTGTAAATCATAACTCTGGAAAAGAAATCTTCAAGCTCAAAATGCTTAGCTAGCATGTATGCATATTTTGGTTTGCTGGCTAGTTATAATTTATACTTCGTCTCCGTTATTTGAATCATATAGGATATATATATTATACATCCAACTTATTGGAACGAATTTGGTTGAACCTAAAATCGGATCCTACAATTATATGATGTTCAGATGTTCCAATTACTAACAAATTTCGTGCTGACTATGTTTACTTGCATTTTTAGTGGAAGAAATAGCATGCCTACATATTAGTTGCTGTGTCGTTGCACTATTGTGTAGGCATAGCATATCACTGTAAGCACTTTCTTTTCTAATTAAGTACAGCATTGCTTGTCCACTAATTTGTAGGCACGGTACACTGTGCGCACATAGAACAAGGAGCTAGCTAGCTCCTTCTCTCGATGAATTCCCAAAGCTAAAACTGATGGGACACTTGCATCGATTTCTTTTCTTCTAGCTTTCGATTGTTAAATAGAATCAGATATAGCTCGGGGTATTTTTTTTTTCCCAAAAACTGTGCCCCTAGCTATTCCCAAAGCTCATGCTGATGTGTGGATCAGCATGAGTTTGCATGTATACATCATCACTATGAGTGCATATCACTTGCAGGGACATATATGTGGACAATCTGTTATGTAGATTGTAGATAATGGATGTGAGAAGTTAGTTAACGAAAAGCAAACATATATATACTCCTGTTCTATGCGCATGAAATGATAAAATAAGAGATGTTGCGATCAAGCAGCAGTAGGGGATTGCGCGTAAAGTGAATTAACTAAGAATCACAAGGAATATTTATCTGCTTTACAATCAGTTTAGTTCGACGATTGAAATTATACTGGCATACATATCATGTAGTAGCTAGTGTTATCCGATGATCCAAAGAAGAGTAAAAACTCATGCAGTGCTTATAAATCAAACTTGCAGTTCCCTAGGCCACAGAAAAGGCTCTAGTAACAAACCTGATCAGACATGCACGAAAAGAACAGCAAAGGAATGAAGGACACATGTAGATCATGACATGACACCATTAATTGAAGTGAAGTGAAGTGAGACTGGAGTCTGGGAGAGAGAGTTCAGCATCTGTGAGAAAGGATGCATAGTTTTGCTCATTTGGGCATGCATGCATGGTAGTCATGTACCCCATTTGGGGGAAGGCAAAGATTCCAAAAGGGCCATTTCTCGGCTTCAGAAAGAAAACAGTCAGCTCATCAGGATGCTCATAAAAGAGCTCGGTGCCACCTGCATCCATCATTTATGTACTTGTGTGAAGTGAAATCATAATCAAGGAGTGTGGATAGGCTTGCACACGTGAATCTACTAGAAAACCCAATAAATGTATATACTGTACTACTGTGTGCACATTTTATAATGCATGTGTTTCTATATTTATATTCTAGTGAGAATTAGCGATTGGAGTGATCTAAAACAAGTTGAGAACACCAATCAAAGGAACGAAGGTAGAGTTTGGCTGGAATTTATGTACCCCAAACATCAATCTTGCTCTTGGTCTTTATAAAAAAAAAAAATCTAGCTCTTGGTCGGATCACACGGCTTCTTGTATTTGTATTCGTTCATTTGAGTTCTTGAGCCAAACAATTCCATGGTATGCATGCATGTTATTAAATTGAAGTGATCTTTAATTTCTGTGTTCTACAAGGCATAACCAAGTACATTGTTAATCATCATATTGTGTTTTCTTTTCTCTCTTTTTTTCCTTTTTGCCCAGGTTTCGAAAGAAGAACCAAAGGACACTAAGGACAGTCCCAATGGGCCACGTAAGCGGTATCTAAACAGTTTCCATACTATGCCACATAGGCAAAAGGCTTATATAGAGGATCATTAAAAGAAGAAAGAGAAGAGAGTGATGTCTCATGCAAGACATCACTTTTTTTTATTAGACCAAGACGCATAGACACCACGAAAGTGCCACTGGGACTCCAATAATTTCTTTGGCACGCGCATTAGTGATTTACTTTGGATTTCCTGCACCATACGAGATCCAATTTGATGCTATGTGTGTGTGGCTCTGCTCACACCGGATCACAGAACATGCATGAGTAATGATTTTGGATTACTAAATATGCACACTACCTATTGGAGATTTGCTATAGACATCACATAATAAATACTCTATCTCTCATCTCCAATCTTCTAGACATTGTTGTACACACTACCCATTGGGATTGCCCTAACAATTAATCCATGGACGAAAGGGAACTACATACATGTTATCTTATTTGACTCTTCTCTTGGATCTTTCCTCTACCATATATGTTTATGTTTATATATGTACCCAAACATGCTAATCTATCAGTTTTATCCCCTAAATGATTCAGGATCTATTTGGGATTCGTCAATTTTGCAAGAGACAAACAATATTAGAATTATGCAAAGTTCTTGGCTGTGTTCCAAATAGTGCATTAATAATTAGTTTTAGCAAATATTCTGTGAATTGCTATTCTATTAATTAAAAGGTGTATTCAGCACTCTTTTACATGTTATTTGAATCTGTACAGATGAGAGAGGTCTGAACTGGAATTCCCGTGCTTCTTAAACACTTCATTACTAGCTTATCTAGCAGTACTACCCTACCTTTCTTTTGACCTAAATCAACGTTAAAGTGTAACAAAAAGAAGCAATGTTCTTCCATGGCTAGCTTTCTAGCTCTTTCCCCAATCTAAGGAAAAGAGCTTGACTTAACTAAAACGAAAATCTTTCTTTTGCTTCTTGTATACTTCATCAGATTACCTGATTCTATACTTTTTTTTTTCCTCCAATGACATATATATCCAGGTTAATTTGAAGGAAAGGGGGGTCAAGAGCAAGAAGAAACATATAGCTCTTGCACTTTGTAAATTGGCTCGATCATTAGGAATGAGATTGAGCTGAAGCATGGAAATTGAAGAAAAATAAATCTGGTAAACAGCAAGTATGAAAAACAAGCTGTGCATGTCTACTTGCGAGAAACACCTGCGATCATTAGTTATTCATATCAAACATTGACATGCGAGCAACATCAGCAAAGAAAAAGAAAAGTAAATCAAAGAAAAATGTACAATTAGCAACGAATAAGAAATGGGTTCTACATATCTAATGAAATCAAATTAATGCACAGCGAGTGACCAATTAAAGTGGTGATCTTTGCCATTTAAACCACAAGAATTCATGTCCTCCATCATCGTACTATACCCAGCATCAATTTTAACATAGACGACAACACTAACTTTGATCAATTTATGAGTGCATGTTCTCACAGCATAGTCCAAAAGAAGACACCCGACTGATGAACAATCAACACAAGTCCCATACAGGTTAACACAAAAACATTAGGAGATCACAAAGACATAAGAGAGAACAAGAGCAAGATCAATCGATCGAGATTCGAGAGAGATAAGAGAGGCTACTTGTTGTTTTACATGTACTCCATGCCGTCCTCGCGCTGCCGACCTCGTGGGACAAGATCCATCATGGGAACGGCGGCCTCCCGATGCCGGCGCCGGCGCCGGGCCAACCGGCGTGCCCGTCCACGGGCATTGGCGGCATCCCCAACGGCAGGTTGAAGAACGGGAGCCCACCAGCCGCGCCTGACGGATCACCGGCAAACGGCACGCCAGCGCCGCCGGGCGGGTCGCTCCCAGCGGGCGCTGGAGGAACCACCTCGTCGCCGTCCTCGAGTGGCAGCCTCTCGTACGCCACGTTGCTGAACGATGCGGCCACAACGACCACAGGCCCGGCCGCGATGAGTGCGCCGGCAACGCTGCCGCCGACCACCTGCCCCTGGCCCCCGGCGAGGAAGGCCGCGAGGCTGGTGGCGCCCGGTGGCGCCGGGGGAGGGAGGAAAGAGCCAGCGAGGGAGAGTATCTCGAACCTGCCGTGGAGCGTAGCCACCGCCGGGGAGGCCGGCCCGGCCTGGGAGGACTGCGGCTGCCGGAGCGTCACGTTGGTGACGGTCCCTGCCGCCGAGAGCACGCAAACCCCGCGCTGCCGGCGGCGCGCGTAGGCGGTGAGCGCCTCGAAGACGTCGCACCCGGCGGCGACCTCGAGGATGTGCGCCCGGAGCGCGTTGGCGCTCTCCCTGGTGATGATCACCGGCGGCTTGGGCTTGTTCTTGGAGCCCGGCGGGCGCCCCCGGGGGCGGCGCCCGACGACCTCCCCGCCTCCGATGCCCGCGCCTCCAGCCGTGCTCGGCGGCCCACCGCCGGCCCCCGGAGACAGCGAGTCCTGGCCGTCATCCTCGCCGCCAGCGCCGTCGTCGTGGTGGAGGTGGAGCGACTGGTGATGGTGGAGGTAGGAGCTTGTGCCCAAATCCAGGCCTGCCATTTTCTAGGGTAGTAGAAGAGCTAGTTATACGTAAGTAAGCAGCATAGTAGCAATAAGGGAGTAAAAAAAATGGCTAGATAACAGTACCGATAATATTAACAAATAGAGATGCAAGAGAGAAGCGGCGGTGGTGATGATGAAAATAAGAGGAGGAGGAGAAGGCTGCTAGAGCTGTTTGCGAGTGTGTTTCTTTAGGGTTTGTGGTGCTTGTTTTCTTGGAGGAGAGTAAAGAATGGTTATTGGGGTGTGGGGTGAGAAGAAAAGGGAGGCCGAAAGAGCTGATTTTCTTTCTAATTTGTGTGTCCTTGCTGATGGTGTTTAGTTTAATTTCTCATGTGGGTTTGTGGACTGAATATTTCAGGAGGGGAAAGCTAAGCTATAGGAAGGACAGGAAAGCAAAAGATTGGGACAATGGAGGAGGTGTATATAGGAGGAAGGCGATGGAAACCAACAGGGGTAGAGAGAGAGAGAGAGAAGGAGAGAGGAGGAAGTGAGCTAGGGAGTGGAGAGAGGAAGGGGAGATCAGGAAGTCATGGCAAAGGAAGATGAGAAAGGGCTAGGTTAGTGGTCTTTGGAGTTGATGGCAGGAGGAAATATAAAACAGGAGCTAGAGAGAGAGAGAGGGGGTGATGAGCAAGATGCACATGGTCTGGCTATGTGAGCACCTTCACTGACATCTGGGGTACGGTGGTTGGAGGGCCACATGTCTGTCACAGGTGCAACACGCGTGGAAGTAACACAAGAGTGCTTTACTTGTGAGAGAAGGGTGGCTACAACGTTGATGCTTATGCACGCAAGTGGGGGCGATTGGTATTAGTTTAATCGTGCAAGTTGGGGCTTATTATATTGGCCCTAGAGGCCAAAGTGTTGAGCCATTGGGTTTGTGCATTGAGAATTTCGGTTTAAGTGGGGGGCATGTGGGTCTACTGATCTCTCTCTCTACATGTGTGTGCATGTATGTAAGTGTGGCTTACAACTATTCCGAAGTGTCACTCATGTCTAGCTCGGTCCAAGTTGGAATATGGCCTGTATAGCTAGCCAACTCCATGATTTGGTGCCAATTAGATGGGGGTTTAGGTTAGGGTTAGGGTTTCCTGCTAGGTCTTGCGTTGTTGTTTTCTTGGTTGTTAGTGGAGGATGAAGGGGCATTTTGACCAACACAGTAAAGTACGTACCCTATGATTCTCCTCCTCGATGCCTTGCCTTGCACTAATAAGTGGAACTTCAAGAATCAATATTGAAGCTCATGCATGCCCCTCAGCTCTTTGATTGACCAAAGGTCCAAAGTAGCATGTGACACTACATACACTTCAAGACCGACTTCACTTGTTCTAAGAAAAAAGGCATGAAGCTTAACTAAGATTTTTTTTTAATTTTTTGACCACCTAGAATATGTCGTTTATCCTTAATTTGTAGTAATTAATTAATCCGCTACATGACTAATTTTCATGTGCAATGAAAGCGCTCACATTTGTTCTTAGTGCATATATACATTGAGAGAGAGTAAACATATATACTTGATCTAACAAGTAACCAGGCAGACATAAGCATTAATGGCACACGTTGCTACATTTATTGAAAATTATGTTCAAATTGGATCAGCACCATCTACTTGATTAGTTAACTGACACGACAATAAAGAACATCGACATGAAGTCAAAATTTCATGACGAACTAGCTAGTTCAATTACTATCTTATTAGTACTAATAGTTGAATTAATGTTGATCGTTCCTATTTCCTCCGTTTTATATGGCGTATTTTTTGATTTAAAAGGGTCAAATTTTATAAACTGCGGCCAACAATTAGTCACATTATATGTATATTTAGTGTGAAAAGATGTAACAATAGATTTGTATTTCAAATAATTATTAATATAATATTATTTTATAGAAATTGACAGTATATAATAAGATAAATTTAACGGTCAAACTATACCTTTAAAGATTTTCTCTAATCAAAATAAGCCCTATAAAAATAAATGAAGGGGTACTTTCGTATGTATTCCCCAAAAATAGTCCTATCTCTCAATTTTTTTTAAAAAATACATATTTTCAATTAAGCAGGGTTCCATGCATCAGCATTATGGATGAAGTCATACTCTAGATTATGGGTGTACGCATGGTAAAGAAAGAGTATATATCGTTGGGTAAATTTCCTCTAAAGAGTCAAAATAGACGCTTGTAATTTGGAAATATATATAACAGTACTGCACAAGTTTGTCATCAAGTAGTCTTTATTAATATCGAAGATTCAAAACGGATTTTTACTATATATCTTTCAGATACTTTGTTAATACCAATGTGTGATTTTGTCAGCACTTGTTGAATGATGCGCAATATTCAACAACTACCTTCTGTATTGAGTCGTATTGTAATTCACATCATTGATTGGCCGGGCCTCTGTACAGTGGCATCAATTATTTAATTAAAGTTTATCAATCAGGTCTTTGTTAATATCAAACATATTATATATCTACTTGCTACAGAACCAATTAGTTTGCAGAGTTACTAAATAAACATATTTTCGCCAAAGATGGCAACTTTTATAGAAGCTAGCACAACTCCAGTGCGACGTGTGCTAGAAATAATATTGTTGCAATCTCACAAGCCTCAACTCAAATTGCTAAATTATGCTAATTAATTTACAATCGTTTCATGAGCAATATTATAATTATAATGACTCCCGATTATTTTCAAACGGGAAAAGATTTATAATTGAAAATTAAATTAATTATCTAATTCCACATTGACTTGAGTGATTTAATTGGTACACTACTGTAATCCATATGTTGGTGTTAACTTTTTCATACGAGAATGGTTAGATGTAAAGAGGGTCATAATTAATTAAGACCAAATCTTAGACACATAGTTTGTAAGGATTAAGGTCCAAATCCTGTTCTTGCGCGGTTAGAGGCCAGAGAAATTGAGTGCCTTTTTTTAAGGGGATCAAATATATACGGGCTCAATTAAACATTAAACAAATGAGGAATTTTATGGTACGTACATCAAAATGTAGAGGTGCCATGCTAGGGGTAGAATTGGAATTTTGGAAATAACCCTTCTTTTTCATTCTCTCTCTGAGTGTGTGCATGTATGGACGGCAAGGGTGGCCAAGCGGTGGCCTATTAGCTGGATCGCTACACTTAGCATTTCTAGACTCTAGGTCGTTGGGCTGCAGTACACTCGCAGGCCTAACCAGAGTAGCGGGCCAAGTTCACTTGGGCCATCTCCCCTAAAAAGCTAGCTCAAAGAGAGGATGCTCCCTCACCCTTATAAACCATGCTTAAGCCCTCCCAATTTTTGTTGTGGGACTATTCCCAACAATCTCCCCCTCACACATCGGGCCGAGATTATCTAGGAACTACCTGGGCAACCTAGGCTCTGAAACCACTTGCTAGCCGGACCGCTACAATTAGCGCGTTCGGACCTTAGGTCGTTGGGCTACAGTACACTTGCAAGCCCAACCAAAGTAGCGGGCCAAGATCTCTTAGACCATCTCCCCCAAAAAACTAGCTCAAAGAGGGGGTGCTCCCTCACCCTTATAAACCATGCTCAAGCCTTCCTAATTTCCGATGTGGGACTATTCCCAACATAGCCATGTGGCGCGCGTGTCGTGGCGAGGGCGGCCATGGAGCGGCGCAACCCGGCGGGACACACACAAGCAAGTTGTGGCGTGGGGCAAGGGTAGGCGGCGGAGCGATGCACGTGAGCTTGCGACAGCGGTGCAACAACGGCAAGCAGTGGAGAGGCTCACGAGCGAGCAGGCGGCGATGCAGCGCACGCGAGGAAAGTCGGTGGAGCGTCTTGATTGGCAAGGGAAAGTAGAGGCGTCGTGGATGAGCGAGTAGGCGGTGACGTGGTGCACGTGAGCAGGCGGCGATGCGGCACATGCGACGAGCGGTAGCACGGCAATCGAGGGCAGGGTACGTGCACGGGCTAGTGGTAGCACGGAGTGGGTAGCGGCGGCGAGTGTCCGGAGATGCCCCAAGAATAGTCACCGGAGGTGGAAGAGATAGTGGAGGGAGAATGTGGGATTGGGAAAATACTAAAAAGCCCTCTATCCATTACCTCTATGGATGGATGGGCGGTGGCACAAGGTACCATCTTATGTGAGCCATTGGATCCGAGACAACGGAGAGTTCAGTTTTATGGTATCTCAAGATACCAAGAGATATCAAGGATTAAAAAAAGGCTATAAATAAATAGTATATGTGAGCTTAGCTGAAAACTTGACTTATAAAACTCCTAGGTGACAAATATTTCCATTTGAGATATGTGCAAGTCAATTTTTTGAAATTTTATCTATAGAGAGCTTGTGAGTGGTCTTGAACTTTGAGAACTTCTCGAAGTGACATTGAAAAGCTGGTCCATTTCATTCGACTTGTTTTTTGAGCTTTAAGAAGTAATTTCAATATAAAAAAATAGGCTCGAGAAGTTTGGCTTTTCAAAACAATCATAAGCCATAAGCCAAGACAAAGCCGTTTTGAACATAGCTTAATATTGGGTAAATAAAAATTATATATTTATATTTGTCTCAAAAAAGTACTTTCATAATATTGTGATTTTAGTGTGTTTTATAAATACATTGAGTTAGTAAGTAATTACTGGTCAAAGTTATATTTTTGAGATCATGTCGATGTCCAAAATGACAAATATATGTGACCGGAAGGAGTAAAGAGCTTGATTAATTGCACAGAAGCTTAATAGTTGGGGGACTCGAATCAACAACTTTGAACTTTGAGATTGAGCTGGATAGCACAAACTCTGCTAGTTTTAATAGTTTGTAGCGTAAACTCGCCTATTAAACCTGATGGCTGTTTTGTGTTAGTCTGTATATGTTGCTGCTACCTTTTAACGATACGTGATGTCTGCGTTAAGAAGACACTTTCAGCGTTAGCCATGGCCATGTAGATCTAGCTACTTTAACTAATCACACAAATGATTATGGTAAAGGGGAAAAAGAAAAAGGCATGTGCATAAATACGATATAAATTATACTGCTCCACTCCAACGTTATTGATGGTAAACGACACCAAGATCTTAATTACCAAGATTCTTGAGATCTTAGCTTATTGTTATCAACGGAACCAAATTAATCAAAGCCATCTGAAAGAGACTGGACCCATGGATTATATGTGCATTATACGCTTGATGCAACTTTATAAGTTTATTTAAAGAATTAAACCATTTGCCCATTGATCGATCAATTGGCGGCCTAAGTTGACCAACTGCCCTAGTAGCTACCTAACTCGTAGAGATATAGAAATGCATGGCAGTTGGTCTTAATTTTATACAAAACCACGTCATTTTCACTTTATTCAAGTGATATGTGCACTTGCAATATCGGGATAAGATGGGCTTGTGTATATAGGGGCCAATGATACAATAAGTTGGCAATTTCCTTTAATTAATAAATTTTAATGCGCTTACATCAACGGAAGAAAAGAGGTACACTAGTTGTCGCTACTGCCAACCCACTTGAGTGTTGAATAATTAGAGCAGATAATCAAATATTGACAAGAAAGGAGTAATCACGCACATGTACGTAGCATCCAGTCACCATCCCTGCCGTGTCTACAGCAACAAAATATGGTGTTAATGGTGCATAATTAATTATGTTTGATGGCTCCATATCTTACGTAAGTAACGTACATTAGGTATGTCTCGAAGATTATCTCCTAATTCAAACAATACACAATTCAAGGCCGTGCAACTTCGTTACAAATAGGTAACGTCGCCTGAAGTCAACCGCTCCAGATAGTTCAAATGGCATGGAATTTTGGTTAATTCCTAATTTATTTCCTCCGTTCGAAATTCGTCATCATCATATGGTCAATCGACCGTGAGGAGATCAAAGAACGCCATGGTTGCACGCTAAATCTCGATTCAAAGCTGGCTGCGAATTCTAAGCTGAATATCGGCCGGCTTCTTCAAAGATCGGTATAACACATACTTTAAGGATTTAAGACATATATTCATCAAGAAGGTAAACTATAAAGATCGATATGACGTCGATTAACATAAAACCTACCCTGCGCAACTCTCACCAATAACCTTTGGAATTCCTCAAAATTTAGGTAAGATGGCGGCAAATATTCATAGGTTGCAGTTGTCGATAAGGTGGGGCCATTTGGCTCATGTCTTAAAACAGAGAAACTCTTTGGTCGCATTGATACATGGAGCTCTCACTTACTCAGTTCAGGTCACTATATATCGCGTATTTGCTTCATTAATTTGCCAAGCCAACACTGCTAGAGAATAGGGCATCACAAGCGGTACATCACAAGCGGTTCAATACGCACCGCTTCTAATAGTTGCAACACAAACGGTTCAATAATTCATGCCAGAAAACCTCCTCTACAAGCGGTTGGTAATACGAACCCCTTATCAAGCCCAAGTAATAGAAGGGGTTCGTGTCACGAACCCTTTCTAAAGCCCCAAGCACCTCTAGCAGCGGTTGGGACACGAACCCCTTCTAAAGCCCAAGCAACAGAAGGGGTTCGTATTACGAACCGCTTCTAGAGGGGGCTTTAGAAAGGGTTCGTATTACGAACCGCTGCTAGAGGTCCATTTGTTGAATTGTTAAAAGGAAAACTTGCCTTATCTCATCAAAGAGCACACGTGGGTGGGTTGGCTAGCTGGGTGAGGCGTGGGTCACGAGGAAGGGTGAGGTCTTGGGTTCAAATCCCACATACCCCAATATTTTTTTACCTTTTTAGACATCACTAGAAGCGGTTCGTAGAACCGCTTTTGATGCTCCCGCGAGCATCAGTCGCAGTTGCCTACAACCGGTTCTGAAACCTGTTTCGAACCGGTTGTGATGGCTGTTTCGCTGGTAGTGTAACTTCATGCCTTCATCAGTTAACATAGGTCTAAGTTGAGCATCTCCAAGAGAGTTGGCAAAAAGAGAGCCCTATATTGCATTATAGGTACTTCTAAAAGGTTTTAGGATTTCAAAAAATATAACTCCAACAATCAGCACTACATATAGCTATATCCACCTAATTAATGTGATATACCCATTTTGTTGCTCCTAAAACATAGCAAAACAAAATATAGGATTTGGCAGATGGCTGCTAAATTTAGCAACTTATCCCAAAGTCCTAAAGTTTTTTTAGACTTTTTGTTAAGATAGCATCCGTTGTTGGAGTTGGATTTTTTTTTACAAAATCCTAAAATAAATGGATATAAAACCATGTAGGGATTCTCTTGGAGATGCCAACTAGCTCAATTAACAAACGTGATATGATTTTCCAAGACTATAAAAACTGGCACTAAGTGAATTTTATGCTAATTTAATATATCGTACGCGTTTGCGTTCTTTTGATTTGGTATCCATTGTTCATCTCAACACTAGGTAATTTCTATGATGATAAGAATGCAACACCAAACGACATGCGCTTCCTTGAGAACCGACTAATTTTTAGGGGAAAAAACCTACTGTTGCAAAAAAAATTTAGGGATATCTATTAGACCTGATCATGCACCGGGCCGGGTTGGGCTTTGGGTCGGGCTTCGAAAAGCCTAGTCACTTTGACCCAAGCCCGAGCCTAGCCTAGCCCAACATTTTTGGTTGCATCGGGCCCGAGCCTAACCCGAAAGCCTGAAGCCCGGCCAAAAAGCTCGAAGCCCGATTTCGCACTGCCTTTTAGTTTTTCTGCAGGCCCGAGCCCGGTCCGAATTTTTCTCTGGGCTTGGTTTTCTGGCCCGAGCCCGGCCCGGCCTAGAAAAATCGGGCCGGGTCCAGGGCACATGATTAGGGGTGGGTTCTTTTCAGCTTTTCTTATCTACTTATTTGTCTTATCTCGTCACTTCGAGAATTTTTCGAGATAGTCTCTTATCGGTTGGCCTCAATTTGGGGTTTAGAGAGCTTATAGACTTTTGAGTCGGGATAAAATCCAGACTCAAAAGTAATAAAAAAGTGAGATAAGTCAAATTGGCAGGCCAACTTATCTCGAGTCTTATTTGAATTCTCAAGTGACGAGATAAGGCAAATAAGTAGATAAGAAAAGCTGAAAAGAACCCACCCTAGGTCTAATACCTATCCCACTATAAGGTCCACGGTTTGAGAATATATCACTTAATGTGAGAATGACAAGTGGGTTCATAATATGTTCTTCCCAAAATTTCACGGGAGGGGAATGATGGAAATAATCCGTGACAAGTGGACTTTGGGAGTTCCCTTTGAATTTGCAAATTTGTATCTTCTGTAATTTGCTTCCAATAACATCAAAATTTCAGTCCAATTTGTTTATAATCTTTATTAATGCACTTTTTTTAAACCAGTGATTGACTCCACTACTATAAAGATGCTTAGTTAGTCTATTGTAGAGGGTGAAATATGTGGTGCAAACCACTGTTTTTGTGCAAACCCGTAAAAACCATACCTAGAAGTTTTGTAAATTCGTGAAAAAAAAATACTGGAGATAGGTTTGACATGAACTATATTATCACCAAATGTCAAGACCAAATTAAACTTCGTTTGGGAGCTATAAAAAAGACAACTTTTGAATAAATAGTTTCATGTCGCTGTTTGTTCAAAATTTGTTTTTTTTTTATCTCTCTAATGAAGTTAAGTTTGATTTTCAGATTTGGTGATAATATTGTTCATGACTATCTCTATCTCCAGTAATTTTTTCATGAATTTACAAAACTTTTAGATATGGTTTTCACGGGTTTGCGTCACATATTTCGCTATTGTAGAGATTGTCTATGTACGGAGTTTCTATAGATAAAATGAATATTTTTCGTAACCAGTGATTCATTATTGGATCCACTGCTACCAAGATAGTTTGATGGCATCCATTATTGGAAAAAAAAAATTCTGTGCTAACGGTACTCGAAGTTGAATACGTACACGAAGCTTCGCTATCATGTACCGGTAACCAGCAGAAGCAGCTACTATTTAGTACGTGGCTGATCACTGTGTATGACGCCGCGTGCGGGACCGTGGAGCATCCATCCATCTACGGACGTGTGCGTGCGAGAGCGAGAGGCCGGCCGTGTGCTTGTACACGCTTGGACGTGTCGGCCGCGATGCCATGCGTTTACCTAGCTTTCTGGGTACTTGTGCACTCATGCACCCATGACCCATCTCTCTCTCTCTCCTGCAAGTGAGCAGCAGACCCCCGCGGATCCCGGGCTGCATGCATGCACCCATCACTACCGGTCAAGTCGTACCTCGATCCATTACAGTAGCTCAGCTCAGCTAGCGTCTGTGAGTGAGTGAGTGAGTGTGCATCTGCGCGTCCATCTGCGTATGCACTAACAGCCAGCCCAGCATGCGCTGCTCCGTCCATGCACACATGCATGCGTCCAGGGAATACGTATACCCGCATGTGCAGTGGTGCTGGGCACGCACGCACGACCCGCGGCTGCCATGCCCTGCTGCCTCTCCGGCATCTTCTCTCCTCCATCTATCGTTAATTCTTGACTTTGCTTAATTGCCATTGTGTTATGTTATGTATATGTGACATGCTCAATTTCTTTCCTTTTTTTTTTCTCGTCGATGCAGGCAAAGAAGAGGTTGAATTGAGTGCGACAATGATTGTCGTCGTGAATCACTCTAAAATAAAAAGGCTGTCCAGAACTCCATAATAGAGCTTCAAAGGTGGTTTCTAACTCTAAGCAATTTCTTTCATGTCTAGAGATAACAACATCTAACTATTGTAGAGCTCTTATAAACTGCCTTTGCAGGCAGCCTCTAAGCATAGAAAAGAATAAGAGCATCCACACCAATTACTCTAACTCTATTTTCTCTCTCTTCTACTTTATTTTCTCTCTCCATCCCTCTAAAATTCCTTCATACTTTACACTACTCTAAAAGATTCCTTCACTCCACCAGAAACTCTATCCTCGCCACGTCAGCGCTACAGTGTTTATAGTGCTACTGTTGTGGATGCTAAATGGTTGTCTATTACCGATGGATCTAGTATGTCCAAACTTAGAAACAATAATGCCTCTAACTATTGCAAAAGGACCCTCTAAGATCAGTATTGTGTCCCATATATCTTATCGGTGACGATATTGCCTCTAACAACTATGGATGCATTTAGATGCATGTTCCATCGCGACTTGCCTTCCTCCTCACCTCGATGATCACACCCCGTCGTCTATAGGCCGATCCCCCCGAACCCTCGCCTCAATCTCGATCTCTTGAATTAATCACATGAGAAGTCCACTGGAGTAATTGACTTCCGTATCCCTTGAACTTTAAAATGATACATCTACAATATACTGCCGATATATACCACCGTCGTTGTGCTGTAAATCACCTTGTTTTACCTATGCATGAGTCATATACTGTTTTGTAGAAATTTGATTAAAACCATTTGTATCTCATCTTCAATTTTTTTAATAAAGAAAAAGTTCAGACCACAACGTTAAGGATCTCATCCTCACCTTAGTTAATTAATTACAAAGATTCCCGACCAAGCTGCAACCCCGAACCCTATGTGCGCTCCCGGCCGGTGATTTTGCCTGTGAAATCATGGATAAGAAAAAACAGCTTGTGAACAAAATATCAAAAAAGAAATTGATAAAATAGGACTTGCTTTTAGCTAACACACATCTTGCGGCGAACAGATTGTCTGGCACAACTTATAAAAATGTTGCTAACTAAATAAGTGTATGACATGCATGCTGGTAATATAGGTACAGAAGTATCGTGGTACAACACAACAGTGATAATGATGATCCAACGGGAGTGTATTCTATGCCGTAATTAAGGAAAAGTGCTGTTGTGACATATAGATTGGGAGAGAATCTGCGTCCGATACAAACATATCTTTATCTTTACTACTTAAAAAGCCTTTTTGATGGTGAGTAATAATGAGTGATGAGCTTACCTTGTGTTTTATGTTCTGTCTCTTTGGGTTTCTGGTTTATGCACCTCTTTTGAGTGATAGGTACACCTTCGATTTTATTTTTTCCCCCTTGGTTTCCTAATTTTGCCCATATGTCCTAGTTTTTAGTGTTTTGACCATTATGCTTCTCGATTTCTGACGCATGCCTCTGTTTTTTATGTTTTGCAATGCTGAGTTTCCCGATTTTGTTTTTCCTGTAGCAAAACACAGAAACTTGACAAATATTATATGCAGGGTGTTCCTGACTTTTGGAAGAAGCATAACACTTATGTGATTTTATTTGAAGAGGTTAAAAAGTGGATAAGAAGATAATTATGCTAAAATAAGGTTCATTAGCTGGTAATATAAATTATGTCAGCTTCAATTCAAACCTAATAAATTTTGGAAGGGACTGGACATTGGGAAGAAAAGCAGTGGGATATGAGTGGAATATGACCTAGATAGTACAGATACGAGACATATAACATGATAACATCAAGCATTATTGATTGCATAAGAATCTATATATGCTTCAAGAGAGATTGCATTTGCAGTTTAATTTGTTTTATATATTATCTTTGGACGCACAGTTGATTTATGAATAAATATGCCCCTTTAATTTGCAGACCTGGGCAACCAATCCAGAACGAGTTTTTTTCCCCTTGTTGCATTTGGAATTTTGTGCCAAATTAATAAGAAAACCTGCATCTTAACTTTCGTCTTCGGACAAGGTTTTTCAAGACGCATGGAAGTTTTATTTAACCAAAATTAATTATAGACTGCAAGACATGTTTTAAAACAGGTGTTCATAAAAAGTGTGTGGTCATTATTTTTTAAGTTTTAATCATCTATGCACATAATTGCATGTATTAGTTTGAGCTGATCGATCATATATTGTAGCAATTGTAGAGGCTTCATCAAACGGATTCCCAAATTATCATGCTTTTATAACTTCCATTTACATGAAGGTTATTCTAAAATTTTCTCGCCAATATATATATATATAGATATCCGAATCGTATCAAATTCATATGCTTCATTGGAGGTTATGTTTTATATTTGGTGGCAGATTAGCTACCGTTTAGTTGATATACTAAATTTGTCAATATATATCACATTTTGCCATATCTCAAATTTATCAAGAAAATATGATAAAGGACTACATAAGTTGATTTCCAACCAAACAAAACAGGGTACGTATTACGAAAAATTACAAAACCTTGAAAATGAAAGGGAATACTCGAGAAGAGATGGAGGGAACACAGATAGCAGAGTGGGCCCCTTGTGCTGACAGTAAAGCCCACAGCACATTCAACGCCGATTAGAAATTAGGCGCATTTCCCGAGATCCGATCTGTCTGGCCTACACCTGCAGCCAACCGCGGCGCGCCACGTCTCCGCGGAAGCCACGTGGGCTGTCCCCTGCAGCAGCGTGCTCTGTTCTCGGCGGCGGCGGCTCGGTGCGAGCTCAACACAAGCGGCCAGTGACACGGCCATGTCAATGCCTGCCTTCATTTACAAGTTATTGCTAGAAAACCTGCCATGCACTGCACATTTTTGGTTAGCTTCGTATAGCGGTGAACTATCTCATTTACACGATTCCCAAAATCATGAGTAAAAAAAATGTAGGATTAAAATATGTAGGCATGTTAAATCTCACGTTACTGAAATCCACGCGAATTCTTCAAAACATGTTGTTTGATTGTACCACATGAAAAATACAGAAATTTTAATATTAATTACCAACTAAATAGATAGATGATTGGGAAAGGAGAGAGAAATTGTATTGAAATTCTATAATATTGTAAAAAAGGATGCTAGACATCATACTTGAAATCTCCCACTTTTTCTATGAACTTCCATTGAATCAAAGAGGCCATGAAACTAGAGTTCTTTTATGGTACGTTACACGAAGGTAGTATATTATGGTGGTGAGCAAGTTCAAGAGATCCCCTAAATTTTCATCCTCCAAACCCAAATTTTGGGTCCCTCATTCCTTATGGTTTTCTCCTAAAAAAATTAGGATCCATTATGAGCTTATAGGGGATCCTATTTAAATTTCAGAGTAAATTACATCGCAAGTCCTTAAAATTGTCCCGCGTTTTCGCTTAGGTCCATAATTTCCAAAAACCAAATATTTTGGTCCACAAAGTTGTCTTACCGTTCCAACTAATTCCAAAGTGGTACGCAGATTCAGGTGGTTTCAATAACATGGTTTGCCTAATCAGCATAATATGTGGCAAAAAAGACCACTTGTCATTCCAAATCAATAAAAAAATAAATTCAAATTAAAAATTCATACAAAGTCCTAAAATTCTAAAAAACTCTAAAAACCTCTAAAATTATTTTAAAAATCTAAAAAACCTAAAATGCATAAAAAGAACTTAAAATTTTGAACATTCATGAAAAATCAATTAAATTCTAAAACTCGTTTAAAAATCTTAGAAAATCCTAAGAAACCTTAAAACTTTCCTAAAATTCATAAAAAATATAAAATCTAAATAAAATGGAGAGAGAGCAATGGAGGAAACTTGAGATTTTATTTAGATTATATATTTTTAAAAATTCTATAAAATTTTTAAGCATTCTTAGGATTTTGTAAAATTTTAATGAGTTTTAGATTTTATTTTATTTTATTATGAATTTTCAAGTTTTTAACAGATTTTTAAAGAATTTTAGAGGTTTTTATAGGTTTTGTAGAGTTTTAGAATTTCTTTATGAATTTTCAATTTGAATTTATTTTTTTATTGATTAGAATGACAAGTTGCCATTTTTGGCCACATATTATGCTGACTAGGTAGCCTATGTCATCAAAACCATTTTCTCTATACCACTTTGGACCTATTAAAAAGGGAAAGGCAACTTAGTGCACCCAAATATTCGGTTTTGGAAATTTTGGACCTAAGAAAAAACGCGGGACAACTTTAAGGATCTGTGTGTAATTTACTCTAAATTTCACTCCAATATTCATCGCCTAAATGCAACACCTACACACATTTAATTGGTTAACTATCCCTAAGTCCAACGTATAATGGAAGAGAGAGCATCCACCACGGAGTTGAGAGAAAAACTAATTTTTTATGTTAGGGGGTGCCTAGCAGACCAAGACCCTTCTCCTAGATTTAAGGGATGGAATTAGGGATGACAACCAGGGCATTCCCTGCGCGGGGAGTGCCCCATCCCCATCCCTGATTTCGGGGATGGCTCCTCCCGCTTCTATTTGGGTGATAGGGAATCAAGGACCCATCCCCACAGAATCTTCACAGCCAAGAGAAAGCTTGGAGAGGAGGTTGGGATCATTGGGGAGTCATTCTTGGTGCACGAGATCTATCGGCGTGGTGTACATTTACATACCTTAGAGAGGAGTTGCTGCTGCTTGGGGCTCATGCCATTGTTGTCGTGGCTTCCTTCGATCCGCATCATCAATGTGGCTACAAAGCTCAGCAGCCGCAACTTTCCACGTCGTGGCTCCAGAGCTCAGTCATCATCGTCGCGCTGCTGCTCTGCTACTCCTAACCTCAACCACCGCCATTGAGGCTCGTACTCCTGTCGCACCGCCGTCACATGCTACCTCCAACTCCCAAGTCCCATAGCCCCACATACGCTTGGTGAGGTGTGGCGTCTAGGGTTTGTGTGATGGTGAAGGACTGGAGGGTGGACTCAAGGGAAACCGGGAAAGGATTAGGGTTGTGGCTTGTGTGTTAGTGTATAGCCTTGTAGAGGTCAAGACCGAGGAGGTGGTTGCCTTGTTGGCCGCGAGGGATAGGCGAAGATGTGGTTTCTCAAGGTCTCGTCCCAATCCCGTGGAGGACAAATTCCCCTCCCCCACCCCTATGATACCTGAAAGAGATGATTTTTCGAGGGGAGAGAGAACGGGGAATAGGGCCTTATTACCATCACTAGATGGAATAGGAATCTCTTGGTAGCTCAATTTAACACATTTGTCACTCAAATTTGACTTGAGGAAGCTTTTTAGGGGATCTCTTAGGCTTGCTCTTAGATCCAACCATTCAATCATGAGAATTATACTACACGATGCATTTAGATGTAACACGTTTTAGATATTTGTTTGCTTGTTCATAGGATGAGTAACTTAGACAAGGATGAGATTCTTTCTTGGATTAATTCTTTAGATGACCCTCAGTTCCTTGTGTTTGTACTTGAAACTTTGTAAATATGTATTTTGTTTTAATTAATATATGTACTTGTAGCAGGAGCATCTCCTGATGTGGTTTTGGGTAAAAGAATAAGTGATACGAACCATTAGATCATGAGAAATGGATGACCCACATTCAAGTTAATGTACATTAAAAACCCTAAAACTAACACTTAAAAGTTTCTTACTATGTTATATTAGCTGAGATAGGACCTGTAGATTCGAAGCTCCAGCTTTCAACTAAGATGCATATCTCCAAACTCACAAGAGAAGAAGTTACTCTAAACTAAGGAATGGTTGAAAAAGTAGAAATGCCATAAAAATTTTGCACGAATGTTGCAATATCGAAACAATTAAATTCATATAGGAATCTGAAAAAAAAACTTCGTCCTAAATATATAGGTCCTAAACCGAGCTAATTTATCCTCGGTTGCCATAGCAACCAGGGCGGATCTACAGCGTGCGTGCTAGGGTTAAGTGACCACGGCATCCTTGAGGACTTCCCTTATGACTTTAATGGTAAAATATTAGTGTATAAAAGTGTCTTATTATAATTTATAGTTAGTGTAGTGACCGGCAACCCAACGACCTAGCTAGCCTCTAGTATATATGTGTTGATAGCCAGAGCAGCCGTAAACGTGTGAAGCATCAGTAGATGCTTAGGACTCAGGACATGCTACAAATTGGATGTCCAGCGGGATTGATATTAATTGGAGCTTCGTCGGAAAAAAAAAAGTATACTGTCAGAACAAAAAAAAAACTTACTGCAGGAAAAAAATTACTCCTGTGCAACATTTCTCGCTGCAACAAAAAAAAATCACCGCATACAACAAAAAAATCAGAGTCGAATACTTACAACAATTGAGGAAATGCGATAATGAGCTAGTGCAACAATCGAGAAGATGCGATGAAACATTTATACTTAAGAGTTGCAACGTAACAAAACCTTTGTCGCAACAAATAAAAACAGTAATTAATTGCAAGAAAACCAACTCATTTTTTATTGCAACAAGCAAAATCAACAATTGTAACAAAACAAAATCTTTGTTGCAATAAAAAAAACACCGATTGCAACAAAATCGAACCATGGGTTGACGATGTGGAGGAATGGTTGGGCGGTGCAGCGCTACAAGGCAGGCCGAGGCGGCGTGGAATTCAACCAGATCGAGGAAGGTCAAGTGCTTGGCGCAATGTTGAGGAAGGCCAGATGGTGAGGTCGAGCAGGGCCAGGCGGTGCGATGCTACATGGCATGTCGATCGGATGCAAGCAGAGTTCGGCGATCGAGGTCGAGGAAGACCGGTGGGCCGACGACCGACATGCCGTGGCGGCGCGCTCCACGATGAGGTCGAGCATAGAGCTGTGGCAAAGGTTGTCCCGGCGTTCTTCTCCTCTAGAGAGAGAGAGGTGGAGGAGGGGAGAGGCGGCGACATGCACTGGCAGCTAGCAACGCCGGTGAGCTGGCCAGGACGCAGTTCACCTCCCCCTCCTGTCCTCTGAGAGCGAGAGTATGAGCCGGAGAGGAGAAAGGATAGGGTGATCGCACCCGTCTGATTTTTTTTCCGAGTCTTCGGACGGCTGGATCGATAAGCAATGTTGAAGAGCAAGAAGATTCGAGGGAACTCAGAAGGGTATATATACTCTCTATATAAATGGCTTCTTTAATTATTTCCCACTATCTTATTAAATATACCCACTCGAAAAATAGCAAGTCTTTCTATAGGTAAGATCTCCTTACAGAGAAAAATAATTTCATTTTTTTTTTCTTTCACAGGGATGAAGTACGACACATATATACTTTGGCTGATCCAAAATTTGTCTACTTAATCAGTATATGTATAAAGAGACAGTGATTTGCACATGCCTTTTTTTCAGGTTTAAAAAGAGATTGCATTAATTAGATAATAGGCGCAAAGCAGTCAATACGAGGAACTCGAGTAAACCGGACTGTGCTACTGTTCATTTGCACATGCTTGGTAAAATGCACAAATGGTACAACAAGCATAGCAAAAATTTACCGATCCAAAAACACAAGATGCTCATGGAAAAGATAAAGGATACTAACATACTCCCTCCATATCATAAAAACTTGATTTTTTGATATGTATACTGATCTTCAAATACAACTTTGAAAGACTAGCATTATCATCATTTATTTATAAAATCCACTAAAATTATGAAAGAGTTTTTCGAGACAAATCTATATGCATGATTCCAATTGCTCAATCTAAATGGTCTAAAAAATTCATAGATAAAGTTTCAAAACTTTGATTTACACGCATCTCACACATCAAGTTTTTAGGATACGACGGGAGCAGTGTATAACAGCCAACATATGATGCATATTACGACTAATATGGCGCAGAAAACTCTGCATCTCCGCTGGGATACAAAAGATGCGGTGAGCAAGTACGATTAAATGGCCGAGACAACGGCGGCTGCAACGGGACGTATGCACGACTTGGAACAGATCAACAGATAAGTATGTATGTGCAAAAGTCAATTGGGAGGACGCCATCTCGCTCATACCGTGCTTCACTGTCAATGCCTGCGTGGCGCCTACGAATTATCCATTTTTTTTTGTCATCAATCGGTGATGCTTTCATGCGTCGCTCTCCAAGAAAAAAGGAAATTAACCGATGGATGATTTGCTTTCAGGTTTGGATGCATCATCAACGTACTTGCCGTCATATTTTTTACCATGTAATTTACTGAAGAGTCGGTGCTCCCCCCTACGTGATGACATTTTCCTTCTTTTTAAGCGAAACGTGGAGTTGGCCATTTTGTTATCACGCACACAGATAGTATTATTCCGTCGCATTAGGAAACAGTGAGCATGGATTAAATATGTAAACACTCTAGTTTGGATTGTTAACCTTTCTCCATTGAAGTATCCAGGACAAGGTTGTTCTTTTCACCATTTCTTTAGTGCAATGTCACCCACTGAACGATGTTTCCTAGGATAAGATGATTCGAAACAATCTAGTATATATCTGTGACCTTAGTTACAACTAATTTGTTTTAAGACTTCTTGTCAAGTAGTACTAGGCATTGGGCAGCTGGATAATGTTGTCAAGTATCTCAAGATTCCAATCTAGAAAAGAAACGTATGGCAAGATTCCTCCGACCTAACGCTTCGACAGTGATACGCAGTGAGCTAGCTATCACTTCTTTTTTACAAGAACACCTAATAGTACTGTACCATCGCCTATTATACTTGAAAATAATATAACACAACGCCTTTGCACATATATACAATTAATTCTAGCCTTTCATGAAGATATATGGATCACACTAAACCTAGTGGTGTAGTCTGATTGCAGCAGCACCTGGGGTTTGGGCTGTTGGGCACTGGGCCTGACGAACAGTCTTGAGTAGTATTCTTTTGAGAACTATCTATCGACTTATCTATCTTATTTTTGAAACGAGAATTTTTAGGTGGCGCCGAAGTCGGATGGCCTTGAAATTTATGATTTATGGAGCTTTTAGACTGTCTCGAGATAAAATAAAAACAGATTCAAAAATAAGAAAACGAAAGTCGGAAAATTCGATGACTTATCTCGACTAATATTGACTCATCTGACTTTTTTATTACTTTTGAATCTGTTTTATTTTTATCTCGAGGCGTAGTCTAAAAGCTCCCTAAATCCTAAATTTCATGGCCATCCGACTTCGAGGCCACCTCGAAAATTCTCGTTTCGAGATAAACAGATAAGTCAGAAATTATGTCTCAAAAGAACACCCCCTGAATGTTCCAGCAAAACTGATGAAGTGGCATGTAATCCAAATCAATATTTTACTGGCAAAGAAACTGACTATGAGCTCAAGGAAAGAGCCAATATAACAAAATATCAGAACAAATGACAAGGAGACATGCAGTTGAGACTATTGACGTCCCGAATTCCTTACCAATATAGGCCTTCTGCAACAGAGTTTATTACCGGCATTCGTACAACAGAAACAGCAGGACTTGCAGCAAACATAAAATTCAGTCTTACAACACACAAACTCTGTTGAGACCAGGTTTTGCTTCAACCAAAACTTCTAAACTGGGTAAGGAAACCGACCTACAGGGGCGGAGCAGCAAAAGACCAAGCGAGCCTGCTCTTTCTACTCGTTTTCGTCTATCCAATCACCATATATCCTGCTGATCTTGTCAGGGCCCTTCCATTTCTGAATGGGCCTTTGTACTTGCCCAGACCTTTGGCTGACGATGGTAGAACGCTGTGACTGGACGCCTAGGTGGTACACATCTGCGTGAGGGGGTGCTGCTGTCGATGCAACAGCAGCCTCTGCTGGAGCTTTCGCAGAGGCCACAGCCTGCTTCGAGTCAGGAGTTGATGCAGCGTCCCTGCTGTCCATGTCAACAAGTCCCCCGCCATACTTGTGGAGTTCTGCAATTACATTCCCAACATATTAAGAATGTAAACTACAGCAACTGGGTCTCGCTTTTTCAATAAAACACTAAAAAGCCATCTCATTGAGCAGGACTGAAGTACAAATAATTTCATCCATTTGTTCAAGCAGGGATGGGAAATACAAATGTACATATCAGCAGAGAGTATGTAGTGTAAATTTACAAACTGTTCAGAATGTCAATGCACATGAATAATGCACCAGGTATGTGTGTGACTGAAAAATGGCAAGCCATTCTGTAGTAAATTCATTTTCTCAAGAATGTTCATCCTTATCATAGAAATAAAATGGCAATATTATGTAAGATAAAACCTGCAATGGAGATATCAATTGTCCACAGCTAGTCATGAAACATAAACCCCCCTAAAATCCAGGGTGAGTGGGAAGAAGCAGACACGGCCACTAAGTAACATCCAACATGTCATTTTGCTAAACCTCAGATGAATTCTTTGCTAAACCTAGAAATACCCCTATTCAATACGTAAGCTGTAAAAGATACATACAAAGTGTTTATTTCCAAAAACCGCACAGATTAATCAGTGACTTAGATGATTGGATTTTAGTTGAAATTAGCTTTCCCAAAATCAATTAGTAGACACACAGAGTTTGATTTACAGTTCATATATCATCCAGGTTTCCCAATTCAGTCATGCCATAGAACAATTTGTTTTCACTTAAAAGCATGTATGTCAATGAGCTGGTAGCACCAGTGAACATATTCTGTACATAATCTAGAAGGATTTCTAGGCTAAATCCAGGTCAAGATTCGCAATATCACAAGGTTGATGATTCACTTGTTACCAGTGGACTGTATCCCAGATATCGTGCAGAGCTAGACTGCTAAGCATCACATAGCTTGGAAAATATTAAAATTGGGCATGGACTAAGGGCAGAACATATGAGAAGGTTTCAAATGTTATGCCACAGCTTGATATGCATTTCGCCAGCACCTAGAAGCTTCAAATCGGCCAAAAAACATTTTCTGCTATCTGGTCCCAGACTCTTAATCAAATAAACATACATTCATGTCAGTTGAAGAAACAAAAAGGCAGGATGAAGTTAACTCATGAACAATCAGAAAGCCTCAACCACGCTGGAAAAAAAATTAAGACAAGACGGATTGGAGCAGACACTAGACCTGCCATCAACGTATGCAATTATGCATCATCTACCAAAGACAACTCAAAAGGCTCCAACTCACCAAAGACAACTCAAAAGGCAACCCACCTCAAACGAACCAACAGGTAGCTGTGTTGGACTATGAATAAATACTTCCCATCCAGTCTATCACACAAACAAGTGTAAGAATCAGGGGCTGAGGATAATTGGGGCCAGAGTGGGTAACATGGAGTACTAATAGCATTTCAGCACATCTATTACTCAATCCTTCCCCTGCTCCCTTTGGCAACTATTTTTATGAGTAACTATGAGTGTGTAATGGCACCTAGGCTCATGTATTCCACCAGTGAGGAATGTAGAACTCACAAGGCCCAACACAGGTTTCATTTGAAACTTAATCTCCATAACAGGGCCATGCAGCATTCCACAAACTAATTGCAGATATGGGGACTAAATATATACTGTTGTTAGGGCCAATAACAATTGATTGGCTACATGAGCTGTAAGATGCACTAACAGTATAACAATTCAGGAATTAAAGATAACAGGAAAAATGAGACTCACCAGCAGATCCATGAGCAAAGTGGCACTTGCTACCGAAGGGGCAGTAGCCAGTCATCTCCCACTTGTTACATATCCTCGTCTTCCAGTTCGACGGCTTCTGAGTCGGCCCATTCGCGGCAGCAGCTGAGTTGTAGCTGCCCCCGCCAACAGTCGGCGAAAGGCTGATGGCCACACTCTCCCGCGCCTTGGACTGCTCGTCGTGCAAGAAGGTGCACGCGTCGCCATATGGGCACCCCTCCTCAGTGTAAAACTTCTTGCAGTGCCGCCCCTTGTACGCCCTGCCGGACCCATTGTCACCGGACACCACGCTAGACGAGGTCATGATCGGGATCTGGTGCTCCTCCCTCTGCTCCGTCGCTTCCTCGTGTGCCGCCACTATCTCCTGCCAGTTTGGCGGCGGCTTGCGCAGCTCCTCCATCCCGTGAGCAAAGTTGCAGTTAGTGACATACGGGCACGTCCCAGCCCGGAACTTGCAGCAGAGCTTAGTCTTGAAGAACATCTTCCCGATCGCTCGCGACTTGCTCGTGCTCCCCCCGCCATCACCGCCGCCCGATGGCCCGCCGCCCCGGGACTTCTTGCCCGGCGGCGGCTGCTCGCTCCCGGCCCTCGACTGCGGCTGCGAGGAGTTCCTATCACCGCCGTAGCCACCCCCGCTCAGCCCCGGGTCGGCGTTCCACTGGCTGTAGTCCTCCTCGGTGGCCCAAATCCCGGCATCCCCGCCCGCCGGCGCCGCCGCGGTGGCCCAGGCATCGGGCCCGGCGGCGTCCGGGATGATGTGGATGGCGTTGGTGTAGTCCATCGCCGATCCAAAGAACCTTTCTTTCCCCGATTCAGCGACTCCTACAAGAATTCAAAGGCGGGTGGAATCAAAGGCGGAAGCTTTCTTTCTACCAAATTGCAGAATAAGAACACAGTGGCCATGGCAAGAATCAGCAGAAGCCATGATCCAAATGAAGCCCAAGAATCATTTGCTTGGAAGCAATCGAACGGCGCATGCGTGGAAAGGAGAGAGATTGGGCGAAGTGGAATTAGGGTTTACGAAAGGAGCAGCGGGAGGAGGAAGAGAACAGCTGGGCGCTGGTGGAAGAGGAGGATCGAGAGAGAGCTCGGTTGGTGATGGAGAAGGGCGGCTCCGGTGAAGGCGGCAGAAGCCGCCGGTGAGATGGTGCTCGAGAGAGCGGCGGCGTGAGGGAGTGAATGTTTCATGGGCTTTGCAGCCTGCTAAGATGAGGGAACATGACAAACACGAATCTTTAAGCAACAAACAGTTTCCTCTAATTTTTCATTTTTCCAATTTTGAGTACAACATGGAAGTGTACGCGCTTGTACCAACATAGACCACACTTGCACATGGAAGGGATTCCTCTGCCATACTCCCTGCAGTTATGCCACTAACACATAGGCTCCATCAGCAACGGGCCCACATGTCAGTGGCAAAACTGCTCTCTACAGTGCAGCAGAGGATACACGAGTCTTGCACACATGATATGAAAGCGTGCACACATTGCTACCACCACAGATGGGACATGTGCCGTTACGGCGGAGGTATGGTCACTTGGGTGTGAGGGCGTGCATGAGAGAGAAATAATGAGTCCAGGTTCTTTTCAGCTTTTAAGCTGTATATTATAATCTAAAAAAGTTGTAGGTCCTCAATAGTGGATTTATAGAGAAAAATGTAAAAGAAATGGTTTTAGGCTCTCTAAGAAGAACCATTAAAAGCCTTTAAAAATGGCTATAAAGTGCAACAACGTTTGACTTATAAAAAATAATAATTTTTAGATGTAGCTTTTAATTTTAATTTTAAGCTAAAAATAACAAGGCCTAAACGAGGAGAGAGGAGTGAACCGTAGGCGTTAGATTCACATAAAATGGGCGGATCTCATGCCGTATCACATATGTATACATGTCTTGATCACTCTTGAATGAGATAAGAGGTTCAATGCCTTCGGAGCCCGGACACGCACTACCCACTTAAAAGACACGTGTGTAGAAATAATTTAGGAGGTAAGACACAACGGTGCGGACTCTATGGGTTGAACCTGGGCAGGCAACATGCATAGCCGTGGCGCTTAGACTTCTACTTTTGTCCATTGCACACAGTAGAGTTGCTTTTAGGTGATAGTTAGATTTCACATGTGACTAGAAGGGATTGCATTGCCTTCTACACCATCGCTAGTCCCTGAACCTTTTTTAACGGCAACACAATGATTCCATTACCAACTAGGAGAGGCGACTAAATCGCTAACTACCCTAGAGACACTAGTACAAACCCTTGTGAGGGCCATACCAACTAATACTACACAGCAGGACAACAAACACGAGGCTATAGCACCTACATGATGCCATCCCAACTGTGGAGCTGATGATTCCAATTGCGGTCATCGACGGATCTGCTCCCTCCAGTCTTGACCCACATTGAGTTAGAGACCGGTGAGCTGGCCAATGAGTCCTGCAACCATGCTTGGTGAGGTTGCTAGAATTTTTTTTTGGCACAAAGATTGCTAGAATTTGAGTAACATCAACCTAACGGTGAGCGGCAAAGGTCAAAGGAACACCATGCTTGGTGAGGTTGCTACAATTTTTTTAAAAAATAATAGAATTTCTATTAGATCATTGACCAAAGAATTACAACTATAAGAAAAACTATCATAACACAACACCTATAGAACCAACACCTCCTAGAAACAGTATTAAGATCAACTTACATTTCTCTTGTCCGGATCAAATATTTATAGCATGTGTGGCATAGTGCTTGCACTAGTAATGACATACTACGAATTTTATGCATATTCTGAAAGGCATATGCTTTTTGCTTGATAGAGATGATACCCGAACATTCCAAGCCAACTCCTCCATCGTTCTTCTCTGATCAGCTTCCGTCGACTGCATTTGCAGATCATAAAAAGCGTCCGACGTCGTCGTGCAGAAAAACTCTATATAGCAACTCGGCACAAAACTCCCACAATAGAGGGAGACAAATCCTAATAGCCCACAAACAGACTGGGGACCACGGGTACAAATCCTACCAAAGACGTCGTCGAGAAGGTCACCGAAATCAAGCATCATGCCAAGGAATCTTAAAACAGAGTTTATTATCATACCAAACTTCTCCGCCATCTACACTGCCACGAAGGACGGTACGGACAGCAAACCCTAACCCTAGAAAAGCAAATCTAACTTAAAAATCTGAAGCTTGAAGACAAGAGAGGGTCCCCATCACCTCTCCAACACCGGCGACACCGGTAAGGTCACCAAAGTTAGAGGGGCGAGGAGGCCAGAGAGTTTTGGCCCGTGAACTCCCTTATCACCGCTGAGTCGTCCTCCTTCTCTTTTTCTTCTTTTTTTTCTTTCGTTGAATAGGTTACAATTTGAGTTGAGATTTTGTATGCAACAATGCGGCAAACGAATGTCCAAGTGGGACGAGAGAAGACGGTTTGTACATTGTAATCTAGTTGTTACCAACTTGCCATAGACAGACATTTTATGTTGTGTTTGGTTCAGAAACTTTTATGTGAGTCTGCTGCGAATTTTGCTTGATTCGATTTACTTCAAGTTTTTTTCATGGTAAAACAAGGAAAAGGAAACTCGAACATATAGGCCGGCCCCTTCTTTAAGCTTGTGCATGTCTTCAAGCCATATTCAGGCACTTGCCGCATGGAACAGTATTAATAACAGTAACAAATAACAACGCCAGCACCTGACTAGAGGTATGTAGATAGCGTAGATCGAGGTGATTAGATATTTCGCAAGCGGAGTTTCTATTTTTTTTTCCTACCATCTAATCCATAATAGAACACGGATGGAATTTGAAGCGAATCAAATACGGTCAGGAATATTTTTTCAATATTAAAAGACATGCAAATTGTGCATCCAAAATCAATTAGAACATGTATGCTGTTCAATTTATCAACCATGGACCTATTCTTGGTCTGACACCTACTAGCAACGTGGCACTTACTAGCAATGCTGATAGCATCAAGAAGACGATTTTTTTACTGTTTAAAATTTAAAATTAAAAAATAATACACCATTTAAAAAAATTTAAAAATTAGTCGCCCATCACCCGTTGGTCGAGCGGGCCTGAAAATCCACCCAACCAACTGGCGGTTTTTGCTTAAATCGCCCGGCTATCGAGCAGCTAGCGCCTGGCTGGCCTAGCGGGGTAAATCCCGCCCGACCAAAAGACGGGATTTGCCCTGTCGCCGAATCAACGGGTGGTATTTATATCTCGCCCATTCAACAGGCTGGATTTATATCCCCCTGCTCGCTGTGATGTGTCTGAACTGTGACTGGCACGCCTCCTCTGCCTCCAAATGTCGCATCACGCTGACAGATGGACCTCCACGACCTATCGACTGTGGTGTACTGCCACCTGCCGCCACTACTCCCTGTGTCATTAGCCTGGTTTTGATTCTCGGTCTGTACACCAAGCGTGAGTTTTGAATTTGGCTTGGGACACTCCCTAACGAAATGATCGAGCCCACCACAATTGTAACAAGTGTCATTCTTCCTATAGCAAGTTGACACATGACATGGAGGAATTTTTGGTGTTGCTTATAGGGGACGACATGCGGGACTTTCATCCTCGGACTATTAGTGCGGGTCGACGAGTTCTACATGCTCTGCGGTTGGTGTTGGCATGAATTACACATGTCGGTTATGATATGTTGAAATGTTGGCAATCATTTTTGACATGGGCTTCACGTAGAGTTCGAGACCCATACATATGGCACATAACAAGCATGGTGTAAGAGTACATAAGAAAGCACAGATGACATAGATGGTGCGATAGTCGGCATGGTCGTTCACCATGGCTATGTAAAAGGGTTATGGCATTGGCATGAACACCAACTGACCGAACACCGAGCAGTCGCTTTCTATTCCATATCATAATACATGGGTAGGCCTCTTGCATGATCGCTCGTCGACAGAGTACTTCGGCGTTGGGTGTGGCGAGTGGTAGCCACAAAGGCATGTAGGGTCTTTTTTTTTTTAGAACTCTCATTGGGGTAGAGTTGTAGTATCTGTTCAAGTGCGTAACTCACACCTCACACACCCACACACGCCCCATCCACGCACAAGACTGAAACTACTTCTGCACATATAGCATCAGGGCACAGAGAGCGGACCACAGTCCATTTACACCTTTATTCTGGGAATTAACCCAGCAAGCGAGGCACCCAGGGATCGATCACACGATCGCCTAGTGGGCTAGCTGCCTGAGCTAGCCAACCGAGCGCAGCTCGGTTCGCATGTAGGGTCTTGATAAGCACGGTTCGGACGATAGCGTTGGTTTAACATCGGCTGGTTGTACATTTGATGCACCGGCATGGCCTGCCTGGGAGGCCTGGGGGGCCTCACAATCCTCTCCTGGCCTCTTTGCTGCACTGACCCTCCTGTTGCATCTAATCTAGCCTGCAGCTGGTTAATTCTTGTGTGGAGATATGTTATGTAGGCGTACGCTGCTGCCGAGTATGGCTCATCCATCCAGCAAGTCCAACCGCATATAAAATCTCGTATCTGGAGGTAGAACAATGTATCAGTCCATAGTATTGATGATAACATAACATGCAAGACACAAACTTACGTGGTAATCAGGACATCGGTAGAAGCTGCGACCAGTGAACCCCTCATGTACGTGGTCAAACCATTGGACAACTGAGGGGTTCCCACAGGCGCATCTCGGCTAGTCAAAAATCGATTCGAAATGATGATCTCTCAGCAAAGAGGGCCCATGTCTCCAATCCCTATAATCTATGACCCGCATGTCATCGACGGGAGGACAAACATGGTCTCCAAGGCCAAATGACTCCCACCAACTATCAGACACATATAGCCGTGAAAGAGGCTCCTTAGCTCGCCATGAAAGTGGTATGTGGTGACCCAATGGTGCTTTCGTGATCATTTTATAGCCAAGCAGAGGAGCGGACTTGTTGTTCGTTCAAGTCCGGGACACATTGGATGCCCCGTGTAGTTGGGCAGATTGCAGTCCTACTCGAATCGATGGCTCCTGTACCTGTACAGTTGAGCTTTGGATGCCCTGCATAACTGAGCAGGTTGCAATTATACTTGAAATGATGGGTCATGCAATGGTACGCTTAATTCGATGCAGCTTTACAGCTTTGTAGGGAGGGGCCGTTAGGTCGCGAAAAGCAGACATAACAAGATGGACGTGAAAGCGACGGGATGTATAATGAGAAGTGAGACGATGTATGAATGAAAATCGAATGGTAGGAACGTTTGGACATTGAATGGGAAGTGCAATGTGACATAAACACTAGTACACGAGGTTCACAAAACGTACAAAGGTAGTAGTATACGGTGTAACTACCGAAGCCCCCTCCTAGGGGCGATCCCTTGAACTGCTCCCTGCAACTAATGCTTGCGTCCTCGGCCTCTGACTTGTCCACTAGGGAACGTGAACCGATCTGCTGGGTGTACGTCCTAGCGAGGCCGTCCCTCCACGAGCAGTGTCATGGCGTCTGGCTGAGATGGCTGCGTGGGTGGAGGAGGTGCCCCCTGCAGCTGTGACGACCCCAGCTCGTTGTGAGTAGCGAAGAAGGTCAACACGTCAAACACGGGGATGTACCAGTCTGAATCTGTGGCGGTCTTTGGGCTCTCTCAGGTAGCAAGTTGAATACATGAAATATGAATTTGCTAGATTGAATAGAGCAGATGTAAAAAATTAAGAACAGAATACGCACGCTTACCTGCGACATATGAGTTGGGGGTCGGTGCTGCCTGCGTAGGTCGAGGCCTCCACGCTCCCTACAGTGGGCTCTGCAAGATAGGCCTAGGTGTGGCCTGCGGTATAACTCAGGCCGGCGGGACAGCCTGCAAGGACGGCCTAGCCTCGTTGAAGTGAGGCCTCCATGCTCCCCGGGGGTGCCCCCTGTGAGGACGGCCCAGCCTCGTCGAAGTAAGGCATCCACGCTCCCTGGGGTGGCCCATGTGAGGATGGCCTAGCCTCATCGACCCCTCCACTCTCCCTGGTGTGTAGGCTGCGGGGACGGCCCATGGCACCGTGTGCCTGCATGTGTGTCGAGTGTTCATATGCGATAGTATGGTGACATGTATTGCGAGGTCATTACCTGGCGCGCTGCAGAAGGGAGGGTCAGCGATCGGTACTGAGCCCTCTGTGCGGGCTAGGGGTGTCCGGAACCCCATAGCACAAAACAAGACGAATGGCTCGTGCCGTCTTGTCGTGGATCAGGCAAAAAGTCGCTGCTAGCTCCGCCCCGATCATCTGAATCCCGTGATGCAGCGCTCCAGGGCTGAACTCGCATCTGCATTGCATTGGCGCAAAAGGTCCTGCTGTAAAATGTATGTGTGTTAGGCCTGACTACAGTACATACGGAAGTAACATCATGGCAGAAGGTTGTAAGATAAAATATGTACTTCCCAGTAGGAGGTCTGCACCCGGTGGAAAGGGTACATGTCGGTGACAGTAGCCTTGTGGACGATCTCCATAGTCAGCATGTAGCCCACGCGTGTCCTGGTGGTACTACAGTACATCTGCAGATATGCTATGTACATGTCGTCCACGTACGACAAGTCCTCCTGGACACGGTCCTCCATGGTGTGGCTCCACTACTCAACTCAGGGCAACATCACTGGTGCCCACAGGTATCCGGAAGTGTGGCCTCGCCTTGTCGACCTGAAAGAAAAAAGCAATGGAAGACACTTGTAAATGCAAATCGAAATATAAAGAAGGAAGGGCATCGTTTTACTGGTGAGCCTGACGCGGCACAGTGTCGGTGAGAGGGAGGAACCGCTGCAACAGCTCGAATTGGCGCATCACCCAATGGGGTGAGTACTCCTCGAGGAAGATGTCGAAGAGTACCGGCTTCGTCGTGAACTAGTACTCCGAGTCACGGTCGCACAGGGTCAAGAGACTGCGTGGTGCGTGCGCGTGAACCCGGTCAGCATTGTACAGTGTCCATAGGACGTCTTGCTGCTGTTAGACGTCGAACTGTCGCACATAATCAGGATAGTCCCTATGCGACTGTAGGTGAGCCCATGTAGGCTATAGGAAAAAAATAACAGTGGTTTAGCAAATCTGAACGAACATTATGTAAGGACAAAGGATGGTTAACAATCCATACCTAGCGATGAAACCAAACCCATTGTGGGCCCATCCTCCGGAGTGTTGTGGTAGAAGGCGGCCTTGTAGGGGCTGTGATCCATGAGAGGTCATCCGATGGCGATCCTCTCGTACAACCACAGCTGGAGTAGTAAAGGGCACCTATCGAGCACGGTTTGCATCTCCGTCTAAGCGCAGGCATCGTACAGGCCTCTGTACGTTGCTACTAGGACTGCGGAGGCCCAACTGTAGGAGGGCACCTTGTACGGCACTGCGTCCGCGATCTCCCTGGTGTACAGGAGAACGTGCTTGTCCACCGTGTGGCCGTTGGTACTGGTGAACATCACCCACCCAAGCAGCCAGAGGAGGTACTCCTCGAGGTGCCTTGAGACAGTGCCCTCATCCGCTTTAGGGTGCATGTGCTTAGCCTACGAAAGCAAAACAAAAGTCATGTTAGCACACAATGAAAGTGCATACCGAGGGTTGACATTTCTTACCATGAACGGTAGAATCCACCTCTTAGGCGGGCCACGTGTCTCGGACTGAGGGAAGGGCCTACACACCCCAGCCATGTATCTCTCTACGCCATGTGTTCAGCAGCGTTGGCTTCAAGAACTACTCCGACACGTACAGGAGGAAGGAATGATTTTTCATGGATGCAACAGTAAGTACATGAGAGCAGGGCTTGTGTAGAAGCTTGGGCTTGCGACACGAGAAGATGCATGTGTGGGCATGGAGAATGCACTCCTGTCTTGCCCCTCCCGCCTCACACCCCGATGTCCCCTATCTCTGCAGATTACCTAATACCCGAGCTCCTCAGTTCCCATTGATGATGCTACGTGTCTCTCTGCCTTCCTCATCTTGTCTTCCATGTACTTTGTCATGACAACAGAGTAGATCAATCAACTGCCGGTCATAGTGTTACACGCCGCACGGTACCGGCCTATGAAGTACTTGCATGTACCGTGAAGAATCCCCTCCACAATTGCCACCAGAGGCAATGCCATCATCCCACGCATCACCCAGTTGTACATCTCAGCTAAGTTGGTGCTTATGATGCCATATCTAGCCCCTTCGTTGTTGTACAACAGAGTCCACTTCTCTTTCGGATCATCTTTAATCTAGTCTGAAAAGCACCTTATTGCCGGAGTGTCTCAACCTCTCAACTGCCAAGTGCCGACTGTCTCTGCAGTCTGCTTTGTGGTCAGCTCATCAAGGATCTTCCATAGTCTGTTAAACTTCCTTTGCTGGTTCTTCTTGCACAGACTCTTAAAAAGATTCATCAGGTGTTTGTTCTTGAAGTGTTTGAAAAAATTAGCACCCATGTGCCTCATGCACCACCTGCTCTGTATGTCCCTCCACTATGCATTCCCACGGTAGTCTGAACCATTCTTGATGTTTTCAATTGCACGCAGCAAACCTACATGCCTATCGTGTATGACACACATATTTGGCCTCCCTAAAACAACTGCATGCCTGACACGCTTTAGGAACTAGTATCGGTTATCAATATTCTCACCTCCACAAAAGCAAACACCACTGGCAGAATCTAGTTGTTGCCATCCATAACAATTGCTGTCAATATCTGGCCCTTGTACTTGCCAGTAAGGAATTAATGTACCATCCACGCATTGCACCAGAGGACAATGCATGAATGCATTTATGTATGGTCCCAAAGCAAAGAATGCCTGTTGCAGAACCCACTTGCCGGTGTCTGGGCTAGACACGGGGTACTCCTTAATATCGTAGTACGTTCCCGGATTCCTTCTATTTATCGTCTCTAATAGGGCTAGGAGGTTCGCATATGATGCTACATAAGTACCGAACCTTATCTTCAAAACCTTTTGCTTTGATCTCTATGCTGTCGTATACTTCATCTTGTACTGAAATTGCTTCTTGATGGCTCGAATTATGGACCGAGACTCATAGTTGATGTTATCCATTATCTACGAGTACATGACCACCGCTGCAAAAGTTGAACTCAGGTTTCTGTGCCTTTGCTGCGCTTGTTCCAATTAACAGTTGTGCTCTGTCACGATCAAACAAACCCAGTAATCCACCCACTTTCCTTTGAAGGTATGAACCCGCCAAGAGCAACCGAGCACCACGCACTTCACGTCGTACACACTTTTACTAGACTTCTCAATCCTGAATTCCCTCCTGAGAGAGCGCTCAATACTTGACAGCATCCATAACAGCCTCCTTAGTGGGGTACATGGATCCCTGGGACACCTCGTTCTCATGGCAATCCGATGCCATCTGTGTGCCTTCATGGATAGATATATCTTCAAAGTTATATAAGTTCCGCTCAGCCGGCATAGAATTCTCTCAACCGCTTCTCTCATCATCTGACATGTCCTCATTGAGGACCTGCTCGTGCTCTGCATCCTCTACCTCCATCTGTTGTACTATTGCCACGATATGTTCCTCTTCGTCAGCCGCACCCATCGGCTCATGCGTTTCTAGGTGCTCACTTCCTCCCTCCTCTGTCTCCCAACGTTCCCTTGCATCCTCCTCTGTCCCCTCTGCCTCCTTTGCCCCTTCTGCACCGGTGGTTGCCCATGGCTCTTCGTCCCTTGTCTCATTTAAACCACCATGTTGTTTCAACTCTGCCTGAGTAAACAACACTAGAGGAAGACCGCGTGTAGTCGCAATCTCCACGTAGCGCCTCTAGTTCCAGGTGCCCTTGATCGGAAGAAACTCCCAAAAGAACTCTTCTCTAGCATGGTTGACCACAGCACTAACATTCATCACATGTTCTTGTGGGTTCAGTTGGAACGTCCACAACAGCCAGTTTTCCAATCCACCGAAAGACCTCTCTGTGGGCCTCGATATCCCTAGCGTAACTGACTAGAACGAAAAAAGATCTACCTCACTTGGACCATGCATAATCTCTCCCTCTCTATAATAAATCTGAAAATATACCTGGTCTGACATTCCTCTTGGACAAAAAACATCGCATATGAATTATTTTCAAATAATGTTCGTTTCTCATATGTACCCTACAAATAACTCGTACCTATGATGCATACAAAAAAATTCACTAAACCCTAGATCCTAAACCTGAAATTTCACTACACCCTAAATTTCACTAAACCCTAAATTCCCTCTTATGGCTAACCTACCATGTTTTCAGTAATTGCACTAAACCCTAAACGTTTTGGCATTTCATTAACTACAATCATTTCATATGGCTAACCTACCTTGTGTTAACTAATTTCAAATTATAAAATGAAAAAAAATTACCTCTCAACTAGCGCGCAGCCTGCAGCCTCTCTCCTCCTTCCTCTCTTCCTCTCCTCTTCTTCCTCACTCCCTTTCCTCTATCCCTCTCCCTTTCTTCTCCCTCCTCTCTCCCTTTCTTCTCTTCTCCCTCTTCTTCTGTTTGCCTGATGAGGGCGAGGGCAGACAGCACGCTGCCATATATAGGGACAAATCATGCCTATCCATCGAGCGGGTTTTCCCGGCGCACAGAATCCCGCCCAATGGTCGGGCGGATTTTTTTAAATCCTGCCTGACCATCGAGCAGGATTTGCCTCTGCCAATAAATGCCTAACAGTCAGACAATTTGAGCTACCCGCACAACAGTTGGGCAGTTTAGGCAAAAACCACTCGTTGGTTATGCGGGTGTTGAGTCCTGCCCGACCAATGGGCGACAGACGGCTAGTTTTAAGCGGTGAATTATTTTTTAATTTTTAATTTTAAACAGTATAAAAAATTCTCAAGAATATCCATGGATCAAGGTGCGAGGCCATACATGCAAAATTTTTTTAATATTTTTAATTCATTTTTTGGGGAATACTCGTAGACATTGATAAATAGCAGAAATAGGAGCTCGTCGCCCTTAAGGAGGGCGATCGCCCTAAGAAAGGGCGATAGGTCACCCGACCGTTAGCGCCCTAACAGTCGGAGAGATGGCCATTAGGTGAGGCTCACAAATCACCCCTTATTGGGGCGATAGGTGGCTAGAGGACGGGAACACCATCTAGCTAGGGGACCCGTTGCCCAAAGTACAAGCGATCACCCCTAGGGGCGACAAACTCCACAGGCAAAATTCAAGCCGACAATGGGTATTTTGAGGTCTCTGCAGTAAGGAATTGGATGTCATGACGATGATAAAGATTTGAGCTGTAAACACAAGAAGTAAACGCCAAATTGGGAGTTGGGGTTCCTTAACTTAAGTTGACGGTGGAACCCCTTTGAACACCCCGCCTAAATGGGAAGGAAGCTCTAGAAAAGGAGCTCGTAGTTCCTCGATAATAGACTTGCACATGGGAGAAGGGGATCCAATATATAAGGTTGAATGACTGGAAGAAAAAGAAGAATAAGCTTGAACTTACAGCCTTATTTTTCATATAGAAGAAGAAGAGGAAGAAGAAGAGTAATCTTTGTCTTTAGACTGATCTGTGTCCTCAATCCTAAGCTCATTGAATTCAGAACATAGAGAAAAGAATTGAAGTGAAGATGTTCCAAATCTTTCAAAAACTTCAACCAAGTCGCGTGCATCATGGCTTTCTTGTTATTCCTTTATTTTTCTGCCTATTACTGACATGCCTAGCCTTATCAAGGAGAATTCCCTTGCTCAATGTTATATTAAAAAGAGTGCTTTAAGGCACCCTTTTTTCCCTCAATGACGGATCATACATGCACGTGTGTGCATGCATGAAAAAACACAAATTTTAATTAAACATCGAGGCTTTTCGGATAGCACCTCAACCCCCTCTCTTAACTCCCGGCTCCCAGTCTTCAACTCAATTCCCGGTTCCCCTATTCCCTAACGGCAGGACGGTCTCGTTCCTCAAACGGTTCTCTTTTTCCTAGCTCCCAGACAGACGAGCGGTTTCGTTCCCCGAACAGTTCTCCTCTATCGAACAGACGAACGGTCTCGTTTCTCGAGCAGTTCTCCTTTTCTTTCCTATCCCAGTTGGCAAGAGGGCTCCTTACCCTTCTTGGGCAGGCATCCCTCTTGCTTGTTTTTCTCTGGCTAACTGGCTTGCTCATCACCTCGGTACGTTTTTGGCTCCCCTCGGGTTCCGGTAAGCCAGCTTAGAGTTTCTAGACTGTCTCGTTCCTCAAACAATCTCTTCTCGTCTCTTCTTCGCGGGTCTCTTTTCCGAATCGGAAACTCGCATATTACGATCTCAGATCGGGCCCGGATTGGCATCAGAAAAGCTCTGTAAGCCACCCTTAAGCAAAGGCATGTATATGCGTACCTAAACGTCAGACGGGCTGGACTAGGTTTGATGAGCTGCACCTAACATGGCTTTTCCGAACCAAACCCGGTGGTCAGTTGATTGCGGTTCATTCCGGTCCTCGAGTTTCTGTTTCAACACTTGCCCTAAACAAAAACTCGATGTTTTCGGTACTGACGGAAGGGTGCGGAGCCCCCTTCCTATACTGGTCGGACGGACAAACAATAGGATCCCCTCGACGCCCCACCTATCGTGAGGACGGATGGATCGCGCGCACGTAGGAATAATAATACCTCCTGACAGGAGGTATTATTCCTTCGGAGAATTCCCCTGCTCAATGTTATATTAAAAAGGGTGCCTGCTTTAAGGCACCCTTTTTTTCCCTCACTGACACACCATACATGCATAAAAAAACACGAGTTTTAATTAAACATCGGGGGTTTTCGGAGGATTCCATTCCTCTGCAATTGAAGGCACGGTGACTTCGACTGCAGAGGATCACTGTCCAGTTTTCGGATGGCACCTCAACCCCCTCTCTCAACTCCCAGCTCCCGGTCTTCAACTCAATCTCCGGTTCCCCTATTCTCGGACGGATGGACGGTCTTGTTCCTCAAACAGTTCTCTTTTTTCTAGCTCCTATTTCTGTTATTTATTAATGTCTACGAGTATTTCAAAAAAAGATTTAAAAAATATTAAATAAAAAAATTCCCATACATGCAGCCGATCCATGGCACGGCAAGAGCAACTGATCCATGCAGATTTGGGCCATTTGATTTGGCAATGGGCCTTACGGGTAGACCGGTGGAAGCCTGGACGGTGTTGGCAGCGGGCTGAATCTGTGACTTGAGGCGGACCCATATCCAGCGCTTATTACTCTCCTATATCCGTAACCAAAAAAAAAATATCCATTCCCAAGAATAAACGACAAAAAATCCAATCCAAATCCGTATTCGACCGGAGCAGTCAGCAACTATCCGAACCGTTTACACCGTGTCTGATTTTACCTTGTGCGTCTTCTGCTGCACAATGAAATCAATTAATTATGCAAGAATCACGGTTGCTTCTACCCAGAAAATAGTTTACTAACACAGGTAAATGCAGTGCAGTACAAAAAGTTGAACAGAACAAACATTACTCTATATCCTGTGCTGGGTCATGGCTACCACGATAAATCATCTGGCATGTCATATTAGCAAATATATTGTTACTCAGGAGCAGCAGCGCACTATATGTTTATAATAACAGTAACAATTAACACTATATGCATCTCTCCCTCTCACCCTTTCCCAGTAAAGATGGAACATAAATGAAATATGATATGATTGGGAAGATGATACGCAGAAGTCCCTCGTTCACCAGCAGCCAGCTGCACCAGCTCAAACATATGATCCTCGGTTTGCAACAATATAGTACATCTGAACATCAAAACAAGAGCATCATGGCACCCTTTTTGAACAAATGAAAAGACTTGAATCGGAGCGCACAAGTAACCAAAAATAAAATGAAGGGTAAATAAATTCATATCAAATAGTAATCTACCCTTTCTTGCTATGGCTTCCAAAAGGGCAAATCAATAACGTAGACCTGGGATAATCAATTGTTGGTCAAACATTCCATTCATTATCTCATTCATAAGCAAACAAATAATAAGAGTGGCTATTCAGTTTTAAGGTATCATAAATTCATAACCCAACCAGGCAACCGGTACTGTCAAAATCGCACCAGAAAGCTCAGCGCCTTCTATTGCATTATGCAATTCCTCAATGGTGCTTGGGGGTGTACACTGCAATGTAGATTGAGGGGTGCCATGACTCAACCATGTAATGTTCACAGCACAGCAGAAAACTGTGTGGAACACATTCTGAACTAACCACCAGCGTTTTAAGCCTTCTGTCCAAAGGTAACCAAAATTTGTTAGTAGAGTTTAGATATCGTCAAAATATTCCAGATTAGACAATTTCCACAATAGCCATGTAACACTAAGTAACCATTAGCAGCCTTATATGATCCTGAGTTGATGCAGTCCCAGTTGTCCAAGTCAACAAGCCTCCGCTATACTTGTGGAGTTCTGCAGTTACATTCTGAACATATTAAGAATGTAAACTACATCAACCGGGTCTCGCTATTTTAATTAAGCAATAAAAAACCATCTCATTGAGCAGAATTGAAGTACAAAGCAGTTTTATCCAATGGTTCAAGCACTGATACGAAATAGACGTGCATATCAACACAAAGTATCTAGTGTAAATTTCCAAACCATTCAGAATGTCAGTGCACATGAATAATGCACCAGGTATGTGTGCAAGTGTGTAACAGAAAATGCCTAGCCATTCTGGTAGTAAATTTATTTTCTCAAGAATGTTCGTCCTTAGCATAGAAATAAAATGGCAATATTATGTAAGATAAAACCTGCAATGGAGATATCAATTGTCCACAACGAACCATGAAACATAAACCTCCCTAAAAACCAGGGTAAGTGGGTAGGAGTAGGGATGGCAATGGGTACGGGTATGGGTAAATACCCGCGGATATTTACCCATCGGGTATGGGTATGGTGGGATTTCATACCCGCGGGTACGGGTATGGGTATGGTTCGGTACCCGCGGGTATAATTTTGGCGGGTATAGGTTTTAGGTATCCATACCCGTTACCCGTTACCCGTGAGCTGACATGTGGACCCGTTATCCATATGTCTTTTCCCTATATGTTGTTGTCAGTCTTTATGAGTACTAGTCATCTTTATTATTAATTCAGGTCCTGTATTTGTCATTATAGCACACTGAAACTGAGGATTAGGTTGAGATATAGAAATAACTAGCAGTGGCAAGTGGGTACTCATGAACTCAACGAGCTGTGTGCGGGTAGGCGGGTACCCGTCGGGTACCCGAAACCCGATGGGTACGGGTATGGGTATGAGTCTATACCCGTGGCGGGTTTCGGGTACGGGTATGTGTATGGTTTTCGGGTGCGGGTACGGGTCTGCGACACTACTATCCATGCCCAACCCGCCCGATTGCCATCCCTAGGTAGGACGACACGGTCACCAAGTAGCATCCAATAGCTCATATTGCTAAACCTATGATGACATTTTTGTAAACCCAATACTTAAAAAGGCAGGGCCAATATGTAGGCGAAATATGTGGTGCAAACCATTGTTTTGGTGCAAATCCGTGAAAACCATACCTAAAAGTTTTATAAATTCGTGAAAAAATTACTGGAGATAGGTCTTGATATGAACTATATTATCACCAAATCTCAAGACCAAATTCAACTTCATTTGGGAGCTATAAAAAAGACAAAATTTGAATGAATAGTTTCATGTCGTTGTTTGTTCAAAATTTGTCTTTTTTATCTCTCAAACGAAATTGATTTTGATCTTGAAATTTGACGATAATATTGTTCATGAGTGTCTCTTATCTCCAGTAATTTTTTCACAAATTTACAAAACATTTAGGTATGGTTTTCACGGGTTTGCACCAAAACAGTGGTTTGCACCACATATTTCGCCTAATATGTAAACTGTAAAAGATACATAAGAAGTGATCATTGCCTAAAACTTAATGGATTAATCAGTAACTTGATTGAATTTTAGTAGGAATTGGCTTTTTAAAGATCAGTAGCTAGACATGGATAATTTGCTTTTCAGTTCTTATTTCATCTAGATTCGAGTAAAAGCCAGTAATTCCAGTTGTCACTTCAAAACATGTATGTCAATGAGGTGTTAGCACCAGTGAACATATTCTGTACATAACTCTAGAAGGTCTTCTAGGCCAAATCCAGATCAAGGTACACAATATAACGATTCACGAATTGGATCATTCACTTATTACCAGTGGACCGTATCCCAAATATTGTGCAGAGCTAGACTGCTAAGTATCACAAAGCTTGAAAATTATCAAAACTGGGCATGGACTAAGGGCAGAACATATGAGAAGGTTTGAAATGCTATTTCAGAGCTTGGTATGCATTTTACCAGCATGCTTCAAACGGGCAAAAAAACCATTTTTCTGCAGTCTGGCCCAAGACTCTACACCAGATGAAAGTACAGCCATATAAGTTGAAGATTCAGACAGGCAGAATGAAGCCAACTCCTGATTTCTGAACAATCAGAAAGCCTCAACCATGCTGGGAAAAAATAAGACGATACGGATTGGAGCAGACACTAGGGACCTACCATCATCTATGAATCATAAACCAAGGATAACTCAAAAGGCTCCAACGAACATGCACCCTCACCCCAAACAAACAAACAGGTAGCCGTGTTGGATGGTGCATATTTCTCATCCGAACCTATCACACAAACAAGTGCATGAATCAGGGCAGAGGATAGTTAGGCCCAGAGTGGGTCATAGCCCCCCCAGGGTTTTTATTAATAAAAAAACACTGTGTTTAGTAGATTTAGGCACATCTATTACTCAACCCTTCAAATAGCCACTCCTGCTCCTTTCGGCAACTATGTTTTGATCAGCTAAGAGTGAAGACACTCATAAGTTGCTTTTCAGTTATTATATGATCATGGTTTCCTGATCCTATTGAGTACAAGCCCGTAATTCCATAACCACAATTTGTGTCACTTAAAAACATGTATATCAATGAGGCAATGACTTAAATATTGTGCTATAGCCCCTCTATAGCAGCCAAGGCATGCCAAACATTACATATTAGCTAATCTTATGGTTTCATGCAATACCACTGATATATCATGCCGATACATACACTATCCACTATATCAGCGCTATCTCCCAAAATGTTCAATTGTCTCTGATTGATAACATCCATTAATAACGGCTATTCCATTGATTAAGCCTTCATATTCCCACCTAATCCCAGTAATTAGCTTTCCATATTCCCACAAATCCAATGAAGGGGTCATTGATATTCCCACTATGTGACTTGTATGATTTTAACGCTATCCTAGTTGTAGACATATGGGATTTCATATTTTGGATGGTTTATGCAAATTATGTGTAAGATTTACAGTTTAAGGGTGGGTGGGTTCTTTTGAGCTTATCTTATCTACTTATTTATTGTAGCTCGTCACTTCGAGAATTTTTTGAGATAGTCTTGAGAGCCGGTTGGCCTTTAATTTTGGGATTTAGTGAGCTTATAGACACGCCTACTTAATAAAAAAAAACCGACTCAAAAAGTAATAAAAAAGTGAGATAAGTCAAATAAGACACGAGATAAAACTTATCCTACTTATCTCATGTCTTATTTGACTTATCTCACTTTTTTAATTATTTTTTAGTCGGTTTTTTTTTTTATCTCGTAGGCGTGTCTATAAGCTTTCTAAATCCCAAAATTGAAGGTCAACTGGCTCTCGAGGCTACCTCAAAAAATTCTCGAAGTGATGAGCTACAGTAAATAAGTAGATAAGATAAGCTCAAAAGAACCCACCCTAAGATTAAGCATACCTTTATATTTTAAATGTTTCATAGCTCAACACGCAGCACCCGCTATATCTCTGATATATGCTATTCACAATAAAAAAAATAGTTCATTGTTGTGCGCTGTTTAAAACATTGCAACCAGTTGTTAACATAACCCTTTTCTAGGCCTTCCTAGCTAAATTCGAATCAAAATTCAAAAATATCACGGAATTATTCATATATTGCAACAGTACAATTATGGTATATAGAGGTAATGATACATACCCAGAGAACAGTCAGCAAATAAGATTCACAAACCAAAAATAACATAGAACTGGATAATAAGGCATTCAAAATACAATGCAGGAAGTCGGAAATACATCAGTTGGGTATCATGACGTGCTAGAGAAAACAAAACGAATTGTCAGGAACCATTTGGCATATTGTGCCCATACACATTACACAAGCAGCTATATTCAATCTATGGAGTATGAATTAATATTTTTGTTTCATACCTTCTCAAGAAGGTCCCAACATCTTGATACTCAGCCTTTCTGTATCTGTTCTGCAGCTCAAATAACAGAGTATTTTCCGGTTTGAGCAGAACCAGGAAGGTTCAGAGCCTGGTTGGCACAATCCTCAAGTACTCGCTTCAATTCTGCTTTGGCCTTCTTGACAGATAACTCAGTGGGGCCCTCAATAAACAGATACAGCTTGCGTTCGTTCGCACCAACAATTTTTCCTTGAGGAATATATGTTCCCCTTGTTGTGATTGCCGCTCCAGTCCATTCCTGAATAGGAACCAGTGTCTCTTTGTGAGTGATCTTCCAGCGAGCATTTTGTGGGAAATCATTAATTTCAAGCTCAGCCTCATAGTGTTCTGGAACTGCATGGGCCTGTATCCTTGCCAAATTTTGCTGTATGTTCATTGCAGCCTGAAGTGCGCGTACTGTGGCCTCATTATTATGTTGATTAGGTCCAACAGGTAACGGAAGCAAGGGGCCTGCCGTGGAGCCTTGTGCTTGCTGATTGGCATTACTAGCAGCCTTGGCTGCAGCCAAAGCAGCAGCAGCTTGAGCGGCAGCAATAGCTTGTGCTGCAAGGTCACCTCCTGCCTTGCGTACCCCTTCCTCATCAGAATCTGAATCTGACTTGTCCTCTTCATATCCATATTCCCTTGCCTGAGCCTTCTTTGCGGACCTTCGTGCTTCATCCTCTTCTTCGTTGAACTTGAAACCGCTTCCACCATAGCCTGTTCCATGGGCCTGCTCTGTTCCTTGCTTCACCTTTGCCATAAACCGATCGGCTAGGGCTTTCAGGTCCTCTGGAACAGCCTGTTCAGAGAGCTCCAGAGCCTTAACAAGGTCTGGGGCATACCGCTCCTCTTCGTCAGAAATAAAAGTAACGGCAAAGCCTTTCCTACCAGCACGACCTGTTCGCCCGACACGATGAACATAGTCCTCATAATGGTTTGGGACATCATAGTTGACAACCAGCTCAAGCTCTTTCACATCTAAACCCCTAGCAGCAACACTAGTAGCAATCAGTAAGTTGCAGACATTGCTCTTGAAATCAGCAAGAGTTGACTCACGGTCAGTCTGATCTTTGCCACCATGTAGAGACAGACAAGGGTATCCATGCTGGAACATGTCTTTTAGTAGAGAATCACATTTATCTTGTGAGTGGACAAAAACAAGAATTTTCCCCTTTACAAACCACTCTCCAAGCAACTCCAACAGCCTCAAGAACCTCTCACTTTCTGGCCGCACCTCAACCAGTTGTGTGATATCTTTGTTCACAACACTCCTCCCACCCACCTGAATCTCAGCGGGCTTTGTCAGCACCTTACGTGCTAGTATCTCCACCTGCCGTGGAAAAGTGGCAGAAAAAAGAACAGTCTGCCTATCCGGCCGGGTGTTCTGAACTATCCGAGTAATTTGAGGCTCAAAACCCATGTCAAACATCCTATCAGCTTCATCCATCACCAAAAACGTCACTCTCCGAAGGTTCGTGATCTTCCCACTGCTAGTGCAAAGGATATCAATCATCCTACCTGGTGTACAAACGACTATTTCAGCACCCCTCTTCAGTTCACTTATTTGCTGGGCAACCCCAGAACCTCCGTATATAGCAACACAATTGATACCGAGTGCCTTAGAGAACTTCTTAATGTCTGAATGTATCTGCACCACAAGTTCTCTGGTAGGAGCCATAATGAGCCCTATAGGGCCATCTCCAGGCACAACAGGCGGCTGGTCTTTGACATGCCTGAGCATGGGCAAGACAAAAGCTAGAGTTTTGCCAGATCCAGTCTTTGCAATTCCTATGCAATCGCGTCCACTCATTATAATCGGCAATGCCTGTGACTGTATAGGCATTGGCTGCTCAAAACCAAGCTTCTTGATGGTGTCAAGTAGCTTGCTCGTCAGCCCACTCTGTACCCACGTCTTTATTGGTTTGGGCACATCTTTCCCGTGCACCTTGAGCTCCAACTGCTTCCGGTAGGCTGCCACTTCCTCTGCTGCCATCTTTGTAATATCCCTCACCTCAATGTAGAAATTCTTCCGGAATGGCTGGTAGTCAATCTTGGAATGGTCAACAATAGCCAACTTCTCTGCCTTCGTCTTCTTGACACGTTTCATGAACTCCTCATCATCCTCATCTTCCAATCCAGCCTCATCATTCTCGTCATCGTCATAATCCGAATCTGAGTCATCCCCCTGCATAATTCTCCCCATCGCCTTCTTCAGCCATTTCTTGTCCCCATTACTCATGACCTCCTTCACACTCTTATCATTATTGCCATCCGCATTTGCAGCAGGCATGGGCTCCGTTGCTGCCATGGTACTCTCCAGCTTTGCAACCTCTGGCAACACCATGGCGTTCATGAATGCATCGAGTGGATCAATCTCATCGTCCTCCATAGCAGCGCCACCATTTGCATCATTACCCCCATTTGGCAAGTCAACATCCATGGCACCAGCAATGGCACCGCCATTCTCCTCCGACTTCTTGGCATCCTCCTTATCCCCTTCCTCATCAGACTCCTCACCATCCAAGGTCCAGTTCTTCCCGGCCTTACCTCCACCATCAGCCTCAGCAGCAGCGGTAGCACTGCCAGCGCCATCCTCCTGGTGCACCTGCTGCTCACGGCGCTTCTCCTGCCACTCCTTGACGCGGCGGCGGCGGCGCTCCATCTCATCGTCGAGCCTCTGCTGCTCGGCCTCCATGTCCTCCTCCTTCTTCTTCTGCCTTCGCCTCTCCGCCTCCTCCTCATCCACCTCCTCCCTGACAGCCGGTGCCGCCTCCGACTCCGCGTCGCGGTGGTGGTGGTGCGAGGACCGGCGGCGGCGCTTGCGGTCGCGGTCCTCGTCGTCCTCCTCGTCGACCGCCTCCCGCCTCCTCGACCTCTCCCTCTCCTTGACCCTCTCCCGCTCCTCGCGGTCCCTCTCCTCGCGCCGCCTCGCCCGCTCCCTCTCCCTCTCCTTCTCCTTCTCCTTCTCCTTCTCCCTCTCGCGCTCCCTCTCCCTCTCCTCCCGCTCCCGCGCCTTCCGCTCCTCGCGATCCCGCTCTTTCTCCCTGTGGTGGCGGTCGCGCTCCCGCTCCCGGTCGCCGTCCCTCTCCTCGCGGTGATGGCGAGAGGAGGAACGCTCGCGGTCCTTGTCGCGGTGGTGGCGGGAGGAGGAGCGCTCGCGGTCCCTGTCCTTGTCGCGGTGGTGGTGCTTCGAGGTTGTGTCGGCGGCGCCGCGCTCGTCGTCGCCGGAGCCCATGTCGACGGCGAACTCGAAGCTCCGGGAAGCGGAAACCCTAGGCGCGGATGTGAGGTGGTGCCGTGGTGCGGTGGGGAGTTGAGTTTTTTCCCCCTTTGTTTTCTCGACTTATTATTATTGAGAAGACGGCGTCGATTTACCCCAAGCCGCCGGCTTGGGTAAGCCCTACCCATATGGGATGTTTGTGTTGTTATGTCAGGTAAAAGATTCTGTATATAGATTACACCACGGTGACAGCACATCCTTATGGAAATGACTCAAATATACATTCCTTACTCCCAGGCCACTGTGACAACCGCATGAGCCATGGAAGAGCTTCAATGGAGGAATGACATTCACTGCAAGAGGAAGAGAGAGGAGAAGAAGTACACTGCGGATGGCGCTGGATCCGGCGTGGAGGCAAAAGGCAAGAAGGCTGGGGTGGAGGCAAGGGCAACCACCGGAGGACGTCGCGGGCGACGACCACCGGGAGGACGACGCCGAGCAAGTGGGAGGTCGGCGAGGAGGTGGCCTGCGTCGTGGTGGTGGAGCCTCCACCGCCGCCGCTAGACCTAGGTCGATCTAAGCAAAGGGACTGGGCTAGGCAGAGAAGCATCGGGTTTAGTCTTTATGAAAGAGGATATTTCAGTCATTTATAGGGTAGGAATTATGAGAAAATGATAAAACGAATTGAAATGGTAAAAGTGGCATATGCTCATCCTTTGGAGTCTTCAATTTACTCTAAAAATAGAGAACTCTATAGGAAGCAGGAAAACATACGGTGGATACAGGGTAAAAAATCATTTAGATGTACCATGATCAAGCTAACGAGGCAAATGCATTAAAAAAAACATGCTCTTTCCCAATTGCCAGCCCTAAATGTCTAAATCCCATACATAATCTAGCAAGGAACCACAGCAAAACATCAAACTCTTGCAAAATTCAACTGCATTTCTTGTTCTACTAATTTCCACTGCTTAGTTTCCAGATCAAACAAATTGGTGGAATAATCTTTACTGCTACTAGCTTAACGCTATCGCATCAGGATCAAGCACGAGAACCTCTATGTCGAGACACTAGACCACGAAAACTTAGCACTGCAGCAAGCAAAACAAGAATGTATCCACTACATCTTGCCGCAGTCGCAGTTGCTACCAACCGCAAGACACTGGATAAGACCCAATGACTGCGCTAGTCACAAGCCAATGCCTTCATCTACAATCTCCATGGAGTGATGGAGACCAAGCTCGAGCAAGACCTACCCCGGAAGGGGCGAGCGGGCGGAATCCACCGGAAGACGAGACGACAAGGAGAGCGTAACGTGCAGTTGTGGAAATATAAATATCGTGGAGGGGCTAGTGGCTAAAACGTAGCGAGGGGAAATGTAAAAATGGAGGGAAATTCAGGGGCCACAATAAAAAAATGACTGGCGAGGCGTGCGGCGACGGCGACGGCGAACGTGAGGAGACGAGCCGCCGGCCCATCGCTCTCACTGAATCTTCTGCCTCTCTCTGGCCCGTTTGTTTTCTGGGCCGGCCAATGCTGCGAATGCTCGGATCCTTCGTGATTTTCACCTGGGCCGCATGGACCATCACGCTCGAGCGAAACGCTCGAAATCGTGGCAGGGAGTGCCGCGCGAGCGCGGAACGCATGAAAGCATCATTATTGGTTGGGTTGGGTGCTTTACCTCAATTTACAACCCCTCCACTACTCTCCTCCTCCGCACTATCATTGGATTGTACATGCAGCATGCACACACACACAACACATTTTTCCTCTCTTTTCTTTTTTTCCCCCCTCCCTCCTCAAAGATCTTCAGTAGCTTGTTATCAAACAGAAACTACATGATGCTATTACGTTAATTAGAACAATATAATAAGTATCATAGATTTCACGTAGTATAATACTACATGGTACCACGTCATACTTACGGTCAACTGTATATCATGGAGTTTCACTCTCAATGATATCCGATAATATATACTCCCTCCGTCCACTTTTATAAGACATATTTTGATTTTAAAAGTCAAACTTTGTAAGCTTTGACCCATAATTAGTTAAATTATATGCATTGCTAGTGTATAAAAGTTGTATCAATACGTTCATATTCAAATTGTTTTTGATACAATATTATTTTGTGGCAATTAAAATATATAATAAAAAAATGTAATGTTCAAAGTCTATCTTACCAGATTTTCTTAAATCAAAATACATCCGATAAAAATGGACGGAGGAATTACTTGCTATACTGTTCAATGGTACAGTGTTGTCTGGTCGAAACCATAATTAATATATCAATGATGCTATCGATATTCGGTCGATTAAGAAAGGCATCTAGATGAGAGGTCTTCATGGGATGATTAGGAGCTAGGAGGCCTTCACGACGCCACGACAACAACACTCCAACGCCCAAAGGCAGGGGTCTCAGCTGGGACGGCAGGCGTGTCATTCATCCTAGCTAGAGGGATCGAGCTGTCTCCCTCGTATCGTATTCATTCATGCATTCACCAACCTGCCGGTGCTCACACTCGTACCGTCCTACGTGCTCGATCGGTCGATCGATCGACGCTCCAACTGGCACTAACCATAAGCAGCGAGTGAGCAAGCTACCAGAAAAAATTTGCAATAGTTTGTGTGATGTTGCTTGGAGATCGATGCATGTGTGATCGACGAGAGATCTTTTGTTAGGTGACGGTACAAAACGCGTTGGTGTAGCATAGGCGCATAGCTAGGTTAAGTTCAGTAAACATGAACATGCCGAGGAGTAAACTTTAGTCGAAAGTTACGAGCAGGCAACCAACTTACTTTGGAGCTTCATTATGTCACACTATTAATGCGTGTAGTGGCTTCAAGAATAAAGGCTATGTAAAGAGTATAAGCGTACGTCCTTTGCAAGTAATTCATCAGCCCGAGAAATTAAACTGCATTTTTTGGATTAACTAACTAATTTTTTGCATAAAAAAATAAACCTACGAGTACTTTGGCACAGGCCGTTAATTATCTCATATAAAGCCTTGGAAACTTCTACACATATATCGAACTAAAGATCTTAATTAGCTAGGACAATGAAGTCCACGATCCATCCAGATTTGGAAATCATTGGAAACCTCACTCAGCTGCACGAGTTGAAGCGGATGCTCTCAACATTATGGGTTTGCAATCGTAGCATAGAGGTTTTGCCTATAAGATTTATTTAAGATGCACGAGAACTGTTACAAGTCATTAATTTTACTTTAATATAACGATCCAGTGATACGACTTAAGTATATTTAGATGACCTCTCCTGGATACAAGTACAGCCTCTGCACCTCGCAATGCAAAAAGAAGAAAGAAAAAAGAGGCGATATTTGTGTTCGGATTGGTGTTTAAAACGGAAACTAAGAGATAAATTCTATTAGATTCTGAATCGTATTTGGTAAAATCACGCCCACATTTAATAGCCTTTGGTCTGAGCGAGCATCCGTCCAGCTGAATAGCTGATCAAACATGCTTCACATTTCGGGCAGCCTATCTGGAGCGTTGGAATTTTGTAGCAAATGTTGCTAGTCGTACAAGATAGCTACAGATTTTCTGAGTTCCAAAATCGAACCTGAATCTAAACTACACTCAAAAGAGCAACCAGTACAAGTGCTTCTGGTTTATGTGCTACCATGGGTGCCAGCACGAAATTCAGACAACGCGCACACACAAGCTGTTTACTTCAGCTAGCATGGCAAAGCAGCGCATTTTTGAGTGTTCAGTAAATCATAGCACTACATATTCGAATCTCAAGGAATGCACATGTTACACCACAATGTACTCCTTTTCTTCAAACAAGCAATGGCATGTCATAATGCATCTCCTATCAAGCCGATACAGACCTATTTCCTCCCAGGAAAATGTAGCCGTGTTTGTGCGTTCAGGGCATGCAACTCACTTGCGCTAGCATCATTGATCAGTCTACAGCCATTGCATCTGAAGCACCGCCACTGCCTTCATCTATGCTCATTTTCTGTTCTTCAGTGGCAGCTCTCAGCTCATCTGCTATGCTCCTTTGCTCATCTTCAATCGAGATTTGCAATTCCTCGACCTGTAGAAGGTCAAACATTAGAATAGACATTCTAATATCATTCTGCCTGCCCTACTACATATGAATATATCGAAAGGCTTGAAGCAAGACAGTAAAATGCATGGTTTGATTAAAAGAAAAAAACTACTTTAGCCTTTCAACTTCAGCTACTAATAAATGGATGGCAAGGGATCATTTGATGAGAGGATATAGGGGTTGTTCTCTTTAGCTTATCTTCTTATCTACTTATCTCCTAATCGAAAAGTCAACCGCAGTCGAGTCTACACCACAAAAAACTTGGCATGCACTGATAAAATTCAGAAATTAAGTCATATACTGCTAGTTGCTACTCCTCCCTAAAAGATGTTTCGTATTGTGGAAAACAGAGCCTGGAGACATTTGACATATCAGGCAGCTCGGCATGCACTGATAAAATTCAGAAATTAAGTCATATACCGCTAGTTGCTACTCCTCCCTAAAAGATGGTTTCTATTATGGAAAACAGAGCCTGGAGACAAGACATATCAGGCAGAGCAACATTTCAATTGACTATCCTACATGTCACTCTAACACAGATAAGGGGAACTTGATTCAGAGGGGGGGGAATGGGACATCAAGAATCACAAACTCACCACGTGTAGAAGAAGAGCAAACTGCTTTTTCCTAAGTTCCAAAGTCCTTATGCATGCTGCATTCTCAGACTCCAAATTAGCAATCTCCTTCTCAAGATCCGCAATGAGTTTCTCTGTTTCTGACCGCGGAGGCTGCAAAGAAATCAGTTTTCTGATAGCTTCACACTCCTCTTTGTGCTGCCTCTCAATCTTGCTCTGTTCAAGCTGCTTCTTAAGATCCTCAATATCAGACTGAGCTTGCAAGATTTGTTGCTGGATCTCAACCTGCAGCTCATTGAAGCTCTCCTTCTCCCTAAGGTTTGCATCAACCACAGCCTTGCTTTTAAGGAGAGGCAGCTCAAAAGTGTTGATTTCCTGTAGAAAGGCCTTTAACAGCCTCTCGCAGTCACTTGTGTTGTCTGCATCCTTCTCGATCTCAGTGGCAAAGGACATGAACTTCTTCTGAAGCTTCTTTAGCGGTGGTTCACCCCTTGTGGTTGTTGTCCTAGTCAGAAGCCTGTGTTTAATAATCACATCATCCTCCTGTGGCCCAAATGCATAATGTGCAGCCATGTCTTCACCCCTTCCAGCAAATTTCCTCCCTTTGGCAAGCATTTCACAATTTGAGGGATGCAAGAACCGAAATCAGCACGGTGCTATGACAAAAAGAAACCGTATTATTTAGAAGTCAAAACTAATTCACCTTTTTTGACTAAACATATTATTCAAAAGCCAATTAATTAACCTATATGGAAATTTACATGAATGTGCATAAACTATAGAAATCATGTTTTATATCTGGAAGACTGCAATTTTAATCATGTGCATAAACTAATTGATGATATGCCACTCTTAACATTAGCCATTTGAGGATATGCCACTTTTGCCATTTCAATTTGTTTTACCATTTTATCGTAATTCCTACCCTATGGAAATGACTCCAATACCCCTCCTTAACCACTGTGACTAGCATGTTCGGAGTGGATTGGCTTAGGCTTAAGGGTTAAACCTAGCTGAATGAAAAGTTGAACGCTTTGACTTTTTTTAGTCCAACTTTTTTTATCATGAAACCACCTCTAAAAGCTAATCAGATAAACGACATGGACCAGCCTCGAAAATCAGATTCAGCAGATCTCTCGATGTCTAGCTTTAGCATTCAGGTTAGCCACTCCAAACACTCCGAACATGATTGTACACCACTGTGAACCATTCTCATGCTCCCAGGCGTTTCTAGTGACCAGATCACATCATAGTGACCCATTCCTATGATCCCAGGAAAAGAGATTACACCACGGTGACAACACATCCTTATGGAAATGACTCAAATATACATTCCTTGCTCCAGGCCACTGTGACAACCGCATGAGCCATGGAAGAGCTTCAATGGAGGAATGACATTCACTGCAAGGGGAAGAGAGGGAGAAGGGAAGTACACCTGCGGATGGCGCTGGATCCGGGCGTGGAGGCAAAAGGCAGCAAGGCCTGGGGTGGAGGCAAAGGGCAACCACCAGAGGACGTCGCGGCGACGACCACCGGAGGACGACGCCGGAGCAAGTGGGAGGGTCGGCGAGGAGGTGGCCCTGCGTCCGTGGTGGTGGAGCCTCCACCGCCGCCGCTAGACCTAGGTCAGTCTAAGCAAAGGGGACTGGGCTAGGCAGAGAAGCATCGGGTTTAGTCTTTATGAAAGAGGGATATTTCAGTCATTTATAGGGTAGGAATTATGAGAAAATGATAAAACGAATTGAAATGGTAAAAGTGGCATATGCTCATCCTTTGGAGTCTTCAATTTACTCTAAAAATAGAGAACTCTATAGGAAGCAAGAAAACATACGGTGGATACAGGGTAAAAATCATTCAGATGTACCATGATCAAGCTAACGAGGCAAATGCATTAAAAAAACATGTTCTTTCCCAATTGCCAGCCCTAAATGTCTAAATCCCGTACATAATCTAGCAAGGAACCACAGCAAAACATCAAACTCTTGCAAAATTCAACTGCATTTCTTGTTCTACTAATTTCCACTGCTTAGTTTCCAGATCAAACAAATTGGTGGAATAATCTTTACTGCTACTAGCTTAACGCTATCGCATCAGGATCAAGCACGAGAACCTCTATGTCGAGACACTAGACCACGAAAACTTAGCACTGCAGCAAGCAAAACAAGAATGTATCCACTACATCTTGCCGCAGGTCGCAGGTTGCTACCAACTGCAAGACACTGGATAAGACCCAATGACTGCGCTAGTCACAAGCCAATGCCTTCATCTACAATCTCCATGGAGTGATGGAGACCAAGCTCGAGCAAGACCTAGTGCTTCTCTCTAGAATTTTCCACCGCTACCTTCGTTGCGCAACTACCTCAGAATTGAGCCGACGACATAGCACGAGCGCGAGCAAGAAAGATACCAACCTCATGATCCGCCGGCGGCCAGTCACCGGTGCCCTACGCCGTCAGCCGCGAGGCTCTTGAGCTTGGGCTTTGGGGGGGGCGACGGCGCAGTGGCAATTGGATTTGCAAATGGCCTATCTAGGCTGATGTAGAGGCGGCCCATGGCTAGGCTGTGCACCAAATACATGAAAAAAATATTCTTCTTTCCCAATTGCCAGCACTAAATGTCTAAATCCCGCACATAATCTAATAGAGGAATCACTGCGAAACATCAAGCTCTTGCAAAATTCAACTACATTTCTTGTTCTACTAATTTCCACTGCCTAGTTCCTAGATCAAACAAACCAGTGGAATAATCTTTGCTGCTACTAGCTTAACGCTACCGCATCAGGATTGAGCACGAGAACCCCTATGCCAAGACACGAGACCAAGAAAACTTAGCAATGCAGCAAGCAAAACAAGAGCGTCTTTGCTACATCCTGCCGTAGGTCGCTGGTTGCTACCAACTGCAAGATATTGGATAGAGACACGATGACTATGCTAGTCACAAGCCAACGCCTCCATCTACAATCTCCATGGAGTGATGGAGGCCATGCTTAAACAAGACCTAGGGCTGCTCTCTAGGATTTGCCACCGCTACCTTCGTTGCGTAACTACCTCGGAACTGAGCCGCCGACGTAGCACGAGCGAGAAAGATATTAACCTCGGGATCCGCCGGCGGCTGGTCACCGGCACACGGTGTTTGCCGCCAGATCTTGCCGTGCCCTCAGATCATGCCACGGTTGCCGACATTTTATTTTGAACAAATATTTTTGAAAATAAAATAATTACATAATAATTGAAATATTACTGGAATTTGATTTTGGAAGTTTTGGAAATAATAATAATTCTTATCCTAAAAGAATAAGCATAAATGACTAATTGCAATTAGGTAATTCATTTTCTTTTTATTAAAAATATTTTTGTAAATAAACTAATTACATATTAAACATTATTTGTAAGTTTATTAATCATTTTCAGAAACATTAACTTATTTTAAAGGTGTATACAAACAATTAAAGCAATGACAATATGCACTTTCCTTTAGTCCAAAAAATGCAGAAAATAAAATACATTTCAGAAAATTATGAAAATTTTATGGGAGCTAGAATACATCCCAATCTACCCATTTTAGCTTATTTCACAAAAATCGGACAATCGAGGAAGAAATGGCGGCCTTCGCAAGGCGACAAAACAATAGCACCCTAAACTGGACAGAGACTGTCTATGTCTCTGCTCTGCCTCTTGCGGCTCTTCTTCTCCCTGCTAACCTTCTTGCTCCTTGCTGCTTCTTTCTTCATGCTGCCCCAAATACAAGAATCCACATGCTACTTTGTACTCACATCACAGGAAGGGGGGAAAGAGGGAGAGACAGCAAGGAGGAGAGGGAGGCTGCAGCAGCAATCAACAGGGGGGAGGGGGGCTTGCACAGAGAAGGAGGGGGCAGCTGCAGGAAGATGGAAGAGGAAGGGTGTAACACCCCGGCTCCTACTGAGCCCAAGATGGTACTAACTCCCTGATTTCTTAAAAATTTCGATAGCATCTCCCCTAAAATATGGACATCCACTCAGCAGGCAAAAGAAGCAGTTCATATAAGTAGTTCTTATCATAACAAATAACCAGCCCGAGTGCTTATCGGCACACATAACCACAAATCCAACAATCCATACTAACCCACATGGTGCCAACCAATCTTACTTACCATAGCCCTTAGTAAACCGTGGAGACTGATACCATGGACTAGCACAGTTACATTACTATCTCATATACACAAATAGGCATACACTAGTTGGTTAAAGTTCAGCCACTAGTCTACTTATTTTAGTTTATACAACTAATTAGTTAGTTCAGTGAAGGTGGTGCAAGTGTGGGTGAGCTACCCTTCCCGTGCGAGCCATCGACAGGAGTTACCTAAAAAAAACATAAGAACAAGAGTGAGTCCAAGACCCAGCAAGTATATATTTAATCAAAGGGGCATAAATACATAATTAATCAAGGAAGCATATGGAAATAAAAACGTCATATCAACAATATTGAAACACAATCTTTCACACAGGTCAACCATATCCAAACATGTACCAATAAATGCCATGCACACATACCATCCACATCCGAACCAGTCATATCACCCATAAACGTTCACAGTTCCATGAATGCAATGCAATGCCGGATGCGTCTCTTCTTTGTAGCATATACCGGTATAGCAAGGGTTCACCCGTCGATGACACCCTTAGTGCCCCGTCCTTTTTCATACGGGGTCCAAATATAACCTCCACTCCCGTGGAGTGCCTACTCCCGTAGGACTTAGAGCTCAAGTCATGGTCATATGGCTTTCTCACCGACCTGGCCCGAGGCGCTCCGGACTAGTCATATGACCATTCACCGACTTGGCCCATGCACATGAATGCAAAATGATGCAAGCAAATAAACAATCATATACCACGATACATCGAGCTTTAACAAGTTTTATTCATCCACTCGAGTTATATGCACAGACACTTCAATGGGTCATAAAGAAATTTCACAGTGAAAAGACAGAACAGAATATGTCACTTCGAGTAAATATGCACTTGCCTTTAACCTCGGCGATAATCTGACGTCCTGTTTGCAGTATTAGAAACCTCCAATCCTAGAGAATAAAACAATACTCAATTTCATTCTTCATGTGAATATTGCCACTAATTCATCGATACAAACTCTAGTGACCTGAAATCCAAACTTTCCAAAAACTAGCTAAAACCCTGCTTGCCCAGTGTTCTAGCCATAACTTTTAAACAGTTGAACCAAACATGACACATAAATACATCTGGAGCATCTACAGAGAATTATCTACAACTTTCATGTTGAGTAAAAGCTCCAATTCTATTTCTATCACTCCTAGATTTCAGAAGACAACTTCTGCATTGTTTCCGAAACCGGTCAGAAATACTGTTTTAGCGAGGATTTTCAAACCACTCGCCCGACTAACGTGGTCTCGGACACTATGGAAAGCTGAGAAACATAACCTGCCTTTCTTACAACCTGATCAAGTTCTGACTCTTGTCATAAGCAGCTCATGTATACGCCTCATCCTACTGTATAAGCGATTCCATCGTCTAGCTCGAATTCTAACTTTACGGTTTCCAATCCCGAGGCGGCAACGTCTCCTAAATTCCATCAAAGCCCGCAGAATTGCTTAACACATGGTTTCGATAACAAAAGAACAATAATTGTCTAATCCCCAATCCCTAACTCTAGGATCGCCTGATACCAAGTTATTTGCCCGAAAATCCGGAAATCTAGAATTTCCAAACAGCTGGCTAGCGGGGGTCCTAACTCCTAAACCACTTAGCCGATACTCGCGTTCCTGGACTCGATGGAAATATGAGAACATAAGCTACAATTGCTACAATACGAGTTCGCCCTGAAGCTCGACTTATATGCCCCAAAAACAGGTAGGAACATACTGCATGGTGAATACACCCTCTAAATCAAAGGATTTCCAACTAGAGTTCCATTATTCCTCCTAAAAAACTCATTCTAACCTCAATCGAAACATCAATTTGGAGAGGAAATCATCAATTGATTACCTTTATGAAGATTTGGCCCAAACCCTAAATTCCTTCCTCTTCTTCCCCTACTTGGCCGGCCTCCTCCTTGCTTGGGCTCGGACGGCGCTGCAACAGCAGGAGGCGTCGGCCTTGGCAATGGGACGGCGGCGGCGTTGCTAGCCGCGGGCTGGCTGGAGGCGGCGCTGGGACGGCGACGGCCGGTGGTGGCGACGGGTTGCAGGCGGCGTCGGGGTAGCACGACGGCGAGGGCGGAGGCGCGACGCGCTGGGCTGCGTCGGCTGGCGGCGCGGTGGAGTGAGAGTCGTGGTGGTGCGACGGCGGCGAGTGGGGTTGGGGCGCCGGCTGCTGGCTCGGGCGGGGAAAGGAGAGGCCGAGAGAGAGATTGAGGGAGAGAAACCAGGGTGGTGTGAGTAAAGGGAGAAAAACGAGGGTTCCCCTCCGGCTCGTTCCCGGTTTTAGGACAGTGGGGAGTGGGCCGGCTAGGCCGGGCCGGTCTACCTCTTTTTTTTTTTTCTAAAATTGGTATTACATACGAGCCGGAGAGCTCTAAAACCCTCTCTTTTTTTTTCTAAAATTGGTATTACAAAGGGGGAGGGCGCAGCACCAAAAGGGGGGTGGGGATGAGGGCAGCCAGGAACAGAGGAGGAAGGGGGAAAGCAGGGAGGAGCAGAGAGGGAGCTGCGGTTGGAAGGGAGAGGCAGTGGTGGCGGTCTGCCTGCAGCAGCAGATCTGCGGCCAGCAGGGGGAGGGGAAGAGGAAGAAGGGGAGGAGAAAAAGAAGAACTCACCCAAGTGCTTACCTGCAGGGGAATGGAGTGGGGGTGGCGCCGAGCTGGAGAGGAGGCAGCAGTGGGGGGTGGTCGGGGTGGAGGGGAAGGAGAGGGGGTGGCTGCGGGTTGGATTTGGAGAAGAAGGGGAGGGGAGTGGCTGGGGTGGAGGAAGAAGGGGAGGGGATGGTCGGGGTGGAGAGGGAGGAGGTGAAGCGGTTGGTTGCAGGGGAAGGGGTGGCGTGCAGGAGTAGGGAGGAGCTGGGGGGCACAGGGAAGATGAAAGAGCGAAAAAAATTTCTGCCGGTTCGGAGAGAGAGGACTCAGAGGAGGAAGAAAGGGAAAAAGATAAGGTTAGGTCTGAAGAGAGAGAGAGAAAGAAAGAAAAAAGATAAGGTTGGCTCTTAGAGCATGTATAATGGTCCATGTCGGCTATCTATAAACAGTCTGTAAGGGTTGCCATGTAGAACATGTGATGATGTGGAGGAGAGAGAGCATGCATAGATATTTGAACCGTCTCCAATGCAAGAGTCGACTCTACACGAGAATTAAGAAACTTTGTGTGTGAGAAACTACCTATAAAAGCGTGCAACCATCTCTACCATTGTATATGTTGTCTCTAGCGCTGTCTCTAGGTGACATGGCAATAGTTAGAGACAGCTGCTGTCTCAACCATTGTACATGCTCTTAAGAGATAAGAGGTAAAAGTTAAATTCCTACATAAGGGACAAAAATGGGCTGCCAAACGAAAGAAAAAGGCTGACCCGTGGGACCTGCGCGTCATGTAGTGCCAGAGAAAAGTGAGGAAGGAGAAGAGGTGAGGGATTCGATGGCAAATTCCCGCGAAAAGAAAACGGGGCAGGTTTTAGAAAAAGAGAGAGGTTGATGGGTGGGGCCGAAGCCAAAGAAATTAGGGCTTGATATAAAAATAGAATATTAGGTTTTCAAAAATAATTATTTCAAACAAGAAATTAGAAATTTTAATTTTGGCAATCCCTGGATTATGAATTTATTAGAACTCACGATCCGGGTTTCATAAACAAATTTTTATTTTGCAAATCAAACTCAACAAATTAATTAGTTTCATTTTTCTCTTAAATAATCTTTTGCGAATATTATTTTTAGAAAGATTAAAATATTAAAAGTAACATACTTATTTTCAAAAGCTTGGTTTAAAATGCAATTCAAAAATTATGCGAATGCAATGATGCAAATGATTTTAGGGCTTTGAAAATGAGGATGTCACAATATTAAAGTCATTTCGCAAGGCGGTGGCCTCAGAGACGTACCTTCGTCCGAAGCCTCGCCCACCTCGGCTTGGCTGTCCTCCGCAGCGACTCCAGTCGGGGCCACGTAGCCAGCGGCCACCTCCTTGGCACGCTGGGCTGCCGCTTCGGACACCTTCGCCATCTTCGGGACGACGTCATCCATGTCGACCTCTTGGAACATGGCCAGCGGCTGAGGTCCCCTCCCAGCCACCTTGTGCTTCTTATGAGGCGGCGGGTTGGCGTCATCGCCCTCCTCCTCCTGCTCGCCCAAGACAATCTCTGGCAACGCATCTTTCCTGGCGCCACTCGGTGCGCCGGACGGGAAGCGGTCGAGTTGCTTCAACATTTCGTCATTCAGCCGCTCCAGTTCGAGCTCCTCCTTTATCCTTGTGTTCTACTCCCGCAGTAGGTGCAGGCATTCATCCTCCCGGGCTCGATCCGCTAGTTGGTAGAGAAGAGACACTCGTTCAAGGTTAGAATGTTTAAAATCTCTCCACCAAAGCTTCACGTCACTCACCTCGACGCGGTCTTGATACTCCAGGTGCCGCTTCTTTGGACGGGCTCGGGTTCGGTCCAATGCCCAGGCTGGCACGGCGGGGCGTGCTGCGTAGGCCGTGCTACGCTTCCTAGCCTGACGTGGGGACCGTTGGCCTGTCAACTTGGTGCCAATGGTCGGGAGGCCGCACGCCTCCAGCGAGTGGTCTTCTTCACCATTCCTTTGGCGCCCTTCTCCTTTCCGGCCACGGCGGGTACGCCTAGCTCTGCCATCTTGCTCTTGATCTCATTATTTTTCTGCCCAACCAAGAAATATAAGGGTTACTCACGTCTTCGGAGCGCTCCAGGACGTTCCGGGGGCACTCCATCAGTTCCCGGGCTTCATCCTTCTTGGAGTCCTTGCTCCGAGGCACTTTGAACAATTCGGAGACGCGCTCCTCGATCCATTTGTTGGAGGGCGCTGCAAGAAAAAATAGGGAGACATGAACCGGGCAAGGAAAGATGCGATCTGAGGCTGAAGAGGTGCCAGGTCCCGGTACTTACCCGCGTCGGCGTCGCGGGTGAAGTCCTGCCACCCGTCGATTTCATAGAACGGGTGGTCCCTTCGACGCTGGGGGCTGATCTGATGCCCAATGTAGTTCCGTGCAATCTTCTTCGGTCGGCCGAGTTCGCGCCGCCACGATCTTCTTGATGAGGACGCTCCTCCCATTTGGACCTCGTAGTATGCAGGGCCTTCCGAGCAGTACCGAGATCACCCAAGGGGACATGTCACAACTCGTGTAGGGCATAGAACCATCAGCTCGCCCACCCCGAGATGGAGTCGTTTAGGTGGAAGGCGGGGTAGGTGAACGGGGCGCTGGTGCGCAAGCGAAAATATGCGCACCCTACGAGCTGTCCGAGTGACGGAACAACCCGTAATACTACAGGAACAAGCTCGCTATCAGCAGCGAGTCTAGGAAACCTTCACACAGATGTGTGAAGATGGACATCATGAGGAAGGAGTTTGGGTGGAGATTGATCACCTCCACCTCGCATTGCATGCAGGAGCGGTGCGACGAAATCGCTCTCCGGCGCCCGCAACCTATTGATGGCGTAGAGTTCGCATGACATGAACTCCCCGTCGCGGGGTTGCGGGAATGCGTCGTCCTCGGGGTAGCGCCATATCCTGGTGTCGAGGTGGCCCTGCTTCTCCAGTTCTCGCAGTCGCGCCAGTGTGATCTGGGTCTTCCTAGGATCGCCATGAGCTCAGGTGGAAAATGGGGAAGCGGATCGAAGGGTAGGGCTTGCCGGCGGGGATGCGATAGGAAGGGGAGCAAGGAAACTTAGAGAGTGAGAGATGAAGGATTTTGGCGCGAGGGAGTGAAAGTGATGGATCCATACCTCCTTCTGCCTATTTATAAGTGTGAAGCAATATAAGGCAGTAAAGGACGCGTCCCTTCAACGCGAAACGGCTGAATACCGCCGCATGTCGCTTGACGGTTCACCCGCCGAGAATCGCCGCGACGGTTCAGCTTCCGAAAACTGCCCCTGTCACGGCGTTGTGTCCAACGGCAAATAAAGATTGATTTATGACCGTTATGAAAACTGTCCCCGACGCTCGCTGCCCGGTCCGCCGTGAGGATCTTGCCCGGCCAGATTGTTGTCCGGTCCGGAGATGATCTTTGCCTAGTCTAGCCGTGACGTGCCTGGTGTTGCGACAATTGCCCGGCTCTTGCCTACGACGTGTCGGATGCGACTGCAGAACTATGCTGCCAGAATCAATTCTTCTCTTTTGGTATGAAAGCCTCAAGAGGAAACCCCTTCCAAGTAGTTTTCCACTTGAGCCTCAGGGGCTAGCTGTCGAGGGTTGGTTAACGACCCATAGGCCGAGACTAACCTCTGCAGCTCTGTAAATCATCGAATGCCTTGGACGCATTTTCTAAGACGGCCCAGTCTGGGCAGAGTCTTTTCCCGGAGCGCTCTTTGCTCGGAGATAGACTGGATGCTGTCCGGATGGGATTGTCCGGCCCGCCATGACATCAGCGTCGTGCTTTGGCTCGGTAGAACGCCCCGCGTGCGGAGCGGTCTTGCTTGCGGACAGCGACGAATCGGCGATTTTCATCGGCAATGTATTTTATAGGGCTATGCGAGAGATCACGACTTGATGGTAGCACCGAAGCGAGGATTTATCTGAGTTCGAGCCCTCTATGAGAGAGGTAATACCCTACTACTGTGCTCGTGGATTGTATTGTGGATGTCGATTACAATGTATGTTCTCGTCGGGATGGCACGAGAACAGACAACGATCTTGGGTGTATATTGTGTACTGTATCTCTAACTAGGGACCCCCGACCCCCTTTATATAGTGCAAGGGGTCGGGTTACAGATAGGTTCCCTAATCCGTATAAGGGAGGTAAAGATATAACCGGGATGGTCACATCTTCCTCCACGTATTCGACTAGAATACGAATTCGCTTCCTTGTAGAGCAAGTCGGGCCGCACTATCCTCCAAGCCTGTCTTCTCGAAGATCCATATGATTTGGTCCAAGGAGGTGGTACGTCTAACTGCCTATCTCCATGTACCCGGGGCCCATGTTGTCCACAGTAGCCCCCGAGTGCTTCGCGGCTGAGTTGTATTGATTACGGGTTGACTTGACCCATCAAATGTATCCCGAGTGACGTCACTCTTTGCTTGGTTGATGAAGTTCCGCTTGCCAAGTTACCTGCTGATCAAACAACACAGTTGCAAAGGACTCAAGAAAGAATCTCAAGTCTCAAAAAGATGCTTGGTATCCAGTCCGACTGGTCGGTATGCTGGCTATTGGCCCCACGGAGAGACATACCAAAAAGTGGATGTAGCCGAGTGATTAAAGTCACCCTGCGTTATCCTCCCTGTTACGAATCATGACATTCGGGTCTGACTGGCAAAACTCGACATTCGGTCCAACAGGGGACATGTCACAACTCGTGTAGGGCATTCAGGCGCCCCGAACCGACTAGTGCGGAATCAAGATGGTGATTCTCGGAAGAATACGCCCGCCTCTAAGTTAAGGTCATCCGAGTGGTGTCCGTCTTATGACGAACGATCCGGAGATATGCCACTGAGACCCGACTGAAGAGGTAACTCTTGACGTCCAATCTGATTAAGAAATCAGACCGACCATTGACCCTAGGAGGTACGTCAAGAGCTGAGTTGTAATTTGGGAAGCGCCCAATCCTCAAAGGCTAAAGACCGGCATAAGGCCCGACTGGGGCACGCTATCTTTCCTGACTGGGTATAATCCGAGTGACACCTGTACCCGAGCAATGCCGTGTACAGCTTGTGGCTTATGCAAAGCGTGCTACTCGGAACCCAAGGCAATTAGGCATCCTGACCCGACTAGTGCGGAGTCAAGTTAGCGATTCTCGGAAGAATACGCCTATCTCCAAGTTACCCGAGTGGTGTCCGTCTTGATAACGAACGATCCGGAGATATTCCACCGAGACCCAACTAAAGAGGTAACCTTTGATGTCCGGTCTGGCTAAAGCCAAACCGACTATTGTCCCCAGGAGGCACATCAAAAGCTTAAATCGATTATCCGAGAGGCGTCCAGTCTTCAGAAATCGACGACTGGCATAAGGCCCGACCTGGGGCACGCCCTTTTCCTGACTAGGTTTGATCCGAGTGACACCCGTACCTGAACAATATCGTGTACAGCTCGCGGCCCACGTGGGGCATGCCCTCCGGAACCTAAGTCCAGGCCCGAACCTGAAAGCAGGGCTTCATTCTTTCCCGCTCAACGCGGAAACTAAACGTCGCCCATTTTCTTTTAAATAAAGCACGCCGGGACATTTGAACAGGTACGCTTGCATTGTGCGCCCGAGCCTGTTCGTCCTCCCGAAAAGCTCCCGCTAGGGTATGTCCCGAGAGACATCCACGTCTAATCTTTGGAACGGTTCTCATCGGAGTTGCTTCCGGATGCCATTACTCCTGGAATCGGTTTGACTCCCCGATCTTGGCTATAAAAAGAGGCCGATGCGGCGACCGTTTTTTATCCCAAACTTCTTTCTACCGTCCCTCCTCCTCCGCCTGCTCCCATGGATCATGAAGAGTTCATAACGGTTCTTTGGGCGGAGTACGATCTCGCTCTCTCCGAGGTCACCGAGGAAGAAACCCGTGCCCGCGACGTCGCCACCATCGCGGTCCTGATCGAGGTCGTCCCGGCTCTCACCGAGGTGGCCGATGTGATCGTTGAGGCGCTAGTCCGCGCTTGCCGACATCTCCTGTAATTAGCTTGTAAGCCATCTTGTAGTTTAATAAAGTTGTTTTTTTGTATGTAAACGATTCTTTTTGATATAAAATGACCTAATTGATCTCTCTTAACTGAGTTCTATATTTTGCCCAAGTAGATTAGGTTCCTTTTACTAAGCACTCTGCCACGCGTATCAAGTTCCTTAGCGTTAGGAGTTGGCGCGGAGCTCTATCTCCAAGAACGCAGTCGGGAAGCATGAGTGTTGCATAGAGACAAGAGTTTCATTACTCAGAACAATCAACACTTAGGTTCAACAAGAATTCGAAGATAGAGAGATTGATTAAGTATAGAATAGGTGCAGTCTGCACCTAATTAGGTGTAGCCCCCGACTTACTGGCTAGTCGGAATCCGAGTAGGGAGCATGTCATTAATCTCGATGAAAGAGAAGGTGTGCGTGGTTGCGCACCTAATTAGGTGTAGCCCCCCGACTTACTGGCTAGTCAGAATCCGACTAGGGAGCAAGTCAAGTTAACCTTAATCAGAGACCAAAAAAGGTATGCGATTGCGTACCTAATTAGGTGTAGCCCCCGACTTACTACTTAATTGAAACACAAATAAGTAGCAAGTCAGAAACTAAATTGCACAAGCGTAAAAACAATGTGAACGAAAACTTATCTTCATTTATTTGTAAGTATGTGTACAACGGCCGTCAGGTATAGAACCAACGTAATTGCTCGATGTTCCACGAGTTGTCCATGAGAGTGTCGTCTTCTCGCCTCAATCAGTAAGCCCTCGGGCGTGTCACCGAGTCAACGATGTACAGACCTTCCCAGCGCGGAGAGAGTTTATGTCCACTCGATTGATTGACTCGAAGGACCAAATCTCCAACCGAGAAGGCACGATCCGGAACATTGCGATCGTGGTAGTGACGCAAATCCTGGAGGTACTTGGCCGACCGAATTGTTGCAGCATCTCGAGCCTCCTCTAGTCGGTCGAGTTCGTCAATCCGACTGGCCTCTGACTCGTCCTCATTGAACTTTTGAATTCGGGGCGACCCGAATTGTAGTTCTGTTGGAAGGACCGCCTCATACCCATACACGAGGAAGAAGGGAGACTGCCCCGTTGCTCGACTAGGACTTGTGTGAAGCCCCCAGAGCACGGCAGGCAATTCCTTCATCCATTTTTCCGCATATGGTCTGAGCCGATAGAAGATGCGCGCCTTGACGCCTTGTAGAAGCATGCCGTTCACGCGCTCGACCTGCCCATTGCTCCGAGGGTGTGCCACCGAAGCAAAGCAAATCTTTATGCCCACATCTTCGCTCCAGCTTTGAAACTCATCACTTCTGAATTGAGAGCCGTTATCCATAATGATCCGAGAGGGTACGCCAAACCGACCGATGATCTCCTGGAAGAACTCGGTGGCTTTGGCCGCCGTCATCTTGGTCACACACTTGGCCTCAATCCATTTGGTGAATTTGTCAATGGCGACGAAGATATGTTCGAAACCACCTGGGGCCTTTTTGAAGGGCCCGACAGCCCCCAGACGGCGAACGGCCAGGTGATTGGGATCGTCTGAAGTTCCTGAGCCGGCATGTGAATTTGCCGAGCGAAGAACTGACAACCCTGGCACTTGCGGACGATCTCCTTTGCGTCAGAGACGACAGTTGGCCAGCAAAAACCTCGACGAAAGGCTTTACCAACCAATGTCGCTGAGGCAGCGTGATGGCCGCACATACCCGAGTGAATTTTACGCAACAGGGCGCGTCCCTCGGACTCGGATATGCACTTCTGAAGTATGCCGGAGACGCTTCGGCGGTACAGAATCCATTCATGCATCACGTATGCACGACTCCGACGTTGAATCTGTTCAGCAGCCCCCTGATCATCGGGAAGCTTTTCTTCTTGCAGATATTCCAAGTATGGCTGCGTCCAATCCGAATCGAGGGCAAGCACTTCTGACTCGGGTGGCTGTTCATCCAGTTGAGGTAGTTGCTCCCGCGGTGTGATGGAGGGGACATGAAGCTCTTGGACAAAGATCCCAGCCGGGACTGCTGCCCGACTGGAGCCATGTTCGCGAGCTCATCTGCCGCCTCGTTGTCTCGTCGCAGGATATGTATGAGCTCCAACCCATCGAACTTGTCCTCCAACTTTCTGACCTCCTGACAATAGGCGGTCATGTTGTCGTTGACACAAGTCCAATCCTTCTGTACTTGGCTCACCACGAGTTGAGAATCCCTGCGAACCACCAATCGCCAGATGCCGAGCGATATGGCAATACGGAGCCCGTGGATGAGTGCCTCGTACTCGGCTGCGTTGTTTGAAGCTGAAAAATGAATCTGGAGGACATACTTGAGCCGTTCGCCTCCAGGTGATATAAGAACGATGCTAGCCCCCGCGCCCTGTCGTTGGAGAGAGCCGTCGAAGTACATGTTCCAGTACTCAGCCTCTTTGACGGCTAGGGGAGACTGCATCTCCGTCCACTCGGCAATAAAGTCGGCGAGTGTTTGTGATTTGATGGCGCTGCATGGCTTGAATGAGAGCTCGAAAGCTCCGAGTTCTACTGACCACTTAGCGATTCTCCCAGTGGCTTCCCGATTATGGAGGATTTCTCTAATAGGGAAAGAAGTGACCACCAAAATTGGATGTTTTTGAAAGTAGTGCTTCAGTTTCCGAGAGGCGATCAAAACCGCATACAAAAGCTTCTGCACTTGCGGATAGCGTATCTTGGACTCGCCCATTACTTCGTTGACGAAGTAGACCGGGCATTGAGCCTTGTAGACGCGTCCTTGTTCTTCCCGTTCCACTACCACCGCGGCACTCACTACATGAGTGGTGGCCGCAATGTATAGCAGAAGTGGTTCCTGCGGCATGGGAGATGCCAAGATAGGTGGTAAAATGAGGAACGATTTGAGATCCTGAAAAGCCTTTTGTGTCTCGGATGTCCAAATAAACTTGTCGTGTTGCTTCTTCAATAGTTTGAAAAAAGACGACCCACACTCGCCAAGCCGCGAGATGAATCGGCCGAGTGCCACTATGTACCCATTCAGACGTTGGACATCTCTTTGGCACGTTGGGGGAGCCATGTCAATGAAAGCTCTGATCTTTTCTGGGTTAGCTTCGATCCCGCAGTGAGATACCACGAAACCGAGCAGCTTTCCCGAAGGGACCCCGAAGACACACCTCTCTGGGTTCAACTTCATGTTGTATGCCGACAGGCTCTCGAATGTCTCCGATAGGTCAGTGACCAAGTCGGAGGATACCCGAGACTTGACGACAACGTCATCAACGTATGCTTCCACGTTGTGCCCAAGCTGGTTGTGCAAACATCGCTGAATGCAACGCTGATACGTTGCTCCAGCGTTCTTCAATCCGAAGGCATCGACGGCGTAAAGCCCGAGCAGTGATGAATGAAGTCTTGATACAATCTTCCTCCTTCAAGCTAATCTGGTGATAGCCTGATTAGGCATCCAGAAAGCTCAAAAGCTTACAACCGGCAGTAGAGTCAACCACCTGGTCGATGTGAGGAAGTCCGAACGGATCCTTGGGGCATGCTTTATTTAAGTCAGTGTAATCGACACACATGCGCCAAGTACCGTTCTTCTTTTGTACAAGCACCGGATTTGGCAACCAATCGGGGTGGAGCACCTCCCTTATAAAGCCGGCGGCTAAAAGTTTGGTGATCTCCGTCTTGATGGCTTCCTTCCGATCTTGCACGAAACGATGCAGCCGCTGCTTGATCGGTTTGGCTTTGTCGTGTACATTCAAGGAGTGCTCAATCACCTCTCTCGGGACACCTGGCATGTCAGATGGCTTCCAAGCAAAGATGCCCCAATTCGCTTGGAGGAAGGTGACGAGCGCTTCTTCCTATTTCGGATTGAGCCCTATCCCGATTAGAGCCGTTTTGGCCGAATTGGACAGGTCGAGCGAAATACGCTTGACATCTTCGTCAGGTTTGATGCCTGATTTAGATGGCTTTTTATTCGGCAAGTTACCCTCGTCGCGAAGAGTGGTGGCCACCTGCCGGATCTTGTCCAACTCAGCAGCCGCTTTGGTTGACTGGGCGAAATCGCAGTTTTCCCTATCAAGGAGATAGGAAAACTTGACGTCTCCGCGAACCGTGATTACGCCCCGCGGACCTGGCATCTTCATAAGTAGGTAGGCATAATGTGGGACAGCCATGAGTTTGGCCAAGCCTGGCCTTCGCAAGATTGCATGATACGCAGTCTCGAAATCGGCCACCTCAAAGCTGAGGTTTTCCGTCCGGTAGTTGTCCCGAGTGCCAAAAGTGACCGGAAGAGAGATTCTCCCGATCGGCACTGAGGAGGTTCCTGGAATTATGCCGTGAAACGGCGCGTCAGTCTTCTGGAGCGCCGACTTTGGAATCTTCATCTCGTTGAACGTCTTGGCGAAAAGAATGTTCAATCCGCTCCCACCGTCGACCAAGACCTTGCGCAGACGGACGCCCCATACCACGGGATCCAAGATGAGTGGATATCTTCCTGGACAAGGGATGTGGTCAGGATGATCTGAGCGATCGAATTTGATCGGAACTTCGGACCATCGAAGGTATTCGGGGGGTCACCGGAACAGCTGCATTGGCTTCCCGAGTAGTAAGCTTCTGCTTACGTTTGGACTCGTATGCATCCGATCCCCCAATATGTAATTGAGCTCGCGCTCAGTTTCTTGGTAAGCGTCACCCTGAGGAGGGTCACGCTTGTCGTCTTGCTTGGCGTCCTTCGGAGCATTCTTGTTGTGCTCCTCAGCGAACCTCTTCAAGACATTGCAATTCTTCGCTGCATGCTTCCCAGTTGGATGGAAAGGACCCGGCGCCTCTATTACCTTGTTGTAGTCATTGGACCGATGCGGCTTCTGCCGACCATGATCCGCAGCCGCTACCAGTTCCTCACCTTTGCGCTTCTTGTCCTTCTTGGAGGACGGTTCGGGCTTGTCCTTCTTGCCATCGTTTTTGCTTGGGTGATCCTCTTGACACTCGGCGAGTGCATCTGAGGCGGTAGCATATCGGTCCGCCAGGGCGAACATCTCTTTGACAGTGGTTGGTGGCTTCCAGGACATCTTCTTGATTAGGTCGGGGTCTCGAACTCCCTTTTGGAAAGCCGCGACGACGACCGCTTCAGAGATCTCCCGGATTGTGTTCTTTTTCTTCGTGAAGCGCCGAATGAAATCCCTTAACGACTCATCTTTTTTCTGATGAATCTGATAAAGGTCCCACTGGGTTCCAGGCTTCTCGTAAGTGCCCTGGAAATTGGCGACGAATTGGTCGCAAAGCTCTCCCCAGAAACCGATCGAGTTCTCTATAAGGCTCGCGAGCCAACCCTGAGCCAGAGGAGTTAATATGACTATCAGATAGTTTGCCATCACGTCGTATCCTCCGCCTGCGGCCTTAATTGCCAATGAGTAAATCTGCAACCAAGCTTCTGGGTCTCGCTCCCCGTCAAATTTCACTATTCCCTTAGGGTTAAACCCTTCGGGCTAGTTTACCTGACGAAGTCGAGGTGTGAATGCCTTGATTTCATCAATCAATCCGTCCCCAGGAGGAGGAGACTGACGGGGAAGAATCTGGCGCGGTGGAGTGCGGCGCCGGTCTTCCTCTGGCTCCCTCCGTTGAGCTTCGATGTTGAGGCGGAGGTCACGACTTGTACTTCGGCGAGCGTCTTGCCCGCAAGTTGGTGCGCGTCGATCGCGCGAAAGTGCTACTCGTGGCGCTTTAACTTGGCGAGTCTACTGTTGGTCCCGAGTACCTTGGACAGCCGCTGCCGTCACCATGGCTTTGATCTGATCCATGATCGGCGTTGCGGGACTGTTTTCTCCAAGTAAAGGCCCAACATTGTCCAGGAGGGTCTTACATGCGAGGATGTTCTGCTGGGGCGTACGGAAGACCGAGTGATTCCCCATACGGACTTGGAGCAGTTCCTCCTGGACTTCACGTGCCCGACCGCGCAATTTGTTGCGTAGATCTTCTCCACCTCCGCGGTTTTGTTCGGCTCCTGCCTCCTCTATGGGACGCCGAGCCGATCCGGAGGCTTGTCCATTCATCACATAGATGCCGCGAAAGTCGGGGAACCCGTTGACGCTCTCCTCCGACTCGGACTCCGAGTAAGAGAGGCTCAACTGATCCCGATCTGTTGGTTCGTCAATGGGAGTGATGATAACTCCCACTTCTCGTGATGGATCTTTTGGCCGAAGAAAACCCGACTGAGATTTAGCAGAACAGATCTGCTGAATCTTGCAGCCGAATTGACCAATCCGAGTGGTATCATAGCATCCACTCGGGAAATTGATCTGGTTAGAGCTGTCCCCGAGCCGGAACTCGGGAAACTCGTCCTAGTGTGTGTTTGTTGCACTCTGCTCCTTAGCCCAGACCGAAAAAGACGGCGTGTTATCTCATGGAAAACAGTGGCCGAGTTTCTCAGCCCGAACAGGACGTCGGACAACTGAGAGGTCGCGATTCCTGACTGGATCCGAATGCGATCCAAATCAGGAGCAGTATCACCGATTGATTCGTTACCAGTGGAAGAAGTTGGCAGAACCTGAAGCTCGTAATTCTGACCGGGACCGAAGGGAGTACCTGCGGTGGGGTAGTCGGAATCGTCGTTGTCAGATTGGATCTCTTCCGGATCAGAATCCGCAGCAGGCAACCCGACATGGTGTGGTTCGGCTGAAGTCGTATTCAGCGTCCCCTGGGTGTTGCCCGGCTGAAATAGCCGGAGTTCCCCGAAGTCGTCGGCGAGGAAGCCGAGATCTCCGAAGATGAAGCCTTGACCGGGGGCGTAGGTGAAGACGAATCCGCCGATGAAGGCCATCGAAGTCGATGAAGTTGATAGTGACGCTAGCCCCTACCTGGCGCGCCAACTGTCGACGATTTGCGTCGGCAATGTATTTTATAGGGCTGTGCGAGAGATCACGACTTGATGGTAGCACCGGAAGTAGGATTTATACAGATTCAGGCCCTCTATGAGAGAGGTAATACCCTACTCCTGTACTCGTGGATTGTATTGTGGATGTCGATTACAATGTATGTTCTCGTCGGGATGGCACGAGAACAGACAATGATCTTGGGTGTATATTGTGTACTGTATCTCTAACTAGGGACCCCCGACCCCCTTTATATAGTGCAAGGGGTCGGGTTACAGATAGGTTCCCTAATCCGTATAAGGGAGGTAAAGATATAACCGGGATGGTCACATCTTCCTTCACGTATTCGAGTAGAATACAAATTCGCTTCCTTGTAGAGCAAGTCGGGCCGCACCATCCTCCAGGCCTGTCTTCTCGAAGATCCATGTGATTTGGCCCAAGGAGGTGGTACGTCTAACCACCTATCTCCATGTACCCCGGGCCCATGTTGTCCACAGTAACCGAATGGCCTGCTATTGCGTGCCATGTGGCCACGTTTTCCACAATGCGGAGCCGTTACCTAGGATCCGTGGAGTTCGTGGGACGGCCGGGCATGCAATGCGCCGTTGGTTGCCTCGCTCACGGTGCGCGCAACCATCTGCCAAGGATTCGGAGCTGATGGTTGGGGATAGACCCTATAATATTTGTTTTTCGATCATTTGAAACAGGTTCTTGTTCTTTCTCACACATCGAGTTAGCTCTCGAGCTCATTGTAACCTCACATTTCGCAATACACGCACGCTGGAGTAGAGTTATTATCCTTCTCAGGAGGCCCAAACTAGGATAAATCCCATGTCTTGTCCATTTCTAGCTTGCTCACACTAAGAAGTTTTCGACATCTCAGAATGTTACACTTCGGTAGAAGGGGGCTTTCTGATCCCTCAATCGAGAAATAAGCTCGACGGGGAATCCAGTTCCCAATCGTCGACACTCTTAGTTTTAGTGGGTGGCTGACTTAGCAAGCTCCATGGGCACCGACGAGGGTGGGTGAGAGGGAGAGAGTGGAAGAGTTGGGTGATGGTTGGGAGCAAGAAGAAGGGAGCTCACCGGCAGCACTGCCATAGAGCCACTTCTCTAGTGAACTGAACCACTGTAGTGAGCTCCGTCAGTGACCACCTACCTGTCCCTAACCCGCAGCAGCCGGAGCTACCCTCCTTCCTCCCCTTCCTGCTTCGGTGACCAACTCCCCTAGCCACCTCTTGTCATCGTCAAGGTTGTTGATCGATGCTAAGTCAACCTCTCCCTGTTGCCGTAGCCGCTGGTCTACGCCAAATCCAACCCAAATCGACATCCATTGTGTCACCTTGTCATCACTATGGTGAGCCTAAAGCCATGCTGATGAGCTCGACCTTGTGGTGGTGGCTTGCTGTTATGTCATTGTTGTCCACGGCTATGATAGCAACCACACCATGGAACCACAGGAAGAGAGAGGTGAGGAGTAGTGTGTGCCATCTAGCAGTGCCCGCTAGTTGTGGGAGTGGTACTAGGAGAAGGGGGAGGAGGAGATGGTTGCTAGAGTGGGAAGAGGAGGGAGGAGGGGAGCTCCAGCCATTGTGGTGTCTATGGAAGGAGGAATGAGGGGAGGAGGATAAAGAATAAGAGAGGTAAGGGCATTTTGATCATTTTTTACTTTTGGTGGTATATTTGTGAGAGTTTGAACTTTATAATGGCATCTAAGAGATTTTCCACTTTTTAAATGGCATATGTGTTAAGTTCCACTTTGTAGTGGCATGTATCTAGTTAACCCTTAAATTTGTTGGGTAAACTGGTCTATTTTTTGGATGAATTGGTTGGATCATGCAATTCAATATGGTATTTAAGTTAGGAAGTCCTGAGATAAAGACTTGGCCAACTAACACAATATTAAAAATATAGATATTTTAGGTACAGAATAGTGGTAGCATATGGTGGCGGTATATTTTAATTTTAATCTTTTTATCAACGCACCACAACCCCCTCCCACACCCCGATTGGTCTGCTGCCTCGCATGACGAGAAAATGTGTTATGTCCCAATGTCGTGAACATCGATCAATACCCAAGCATAAGAGTTCCACTCACCAAACCAACAAAGGATACAAGATATAGATGATACAATTCAAAGAGAACTTGAAGCAAGACCAAGAAAAACAAACATAGTAGCTATGGAAATCAAAGAAGAGAACAATAGGGAAGAAGAACAGTGGGGAAGGATGAAGAGGGTGCATCCCTGGTTCTATTTGTTGATGCCTTATGTTGTTGAAATTGTTTCCCTTTCATATTGTTGCCACTCGCCTCTACAAGTGGGTCATGTGTCAGCCCAATTATTATACAATCATGCCAGGCCCATGCTTGTGGCATACTTCCCCATGGAATTTAACATGTCCCCAAGTACATGCCAATCAACAGGATATTAAGGCACATGAAATTGGGCTTGTCCTCATAAAAATTAGCTCTTCACATTTGTCTTCAACAAGAATCTCTTTCATAGTATGGTTTGAATCCATAAGTTCCATGGTGGCTCAATTTTCATGAATTATTTGCTAACTGAAATCCGATTGATCTACATTTGTCTAAGTCATGATAGTTTTATTCAAATAGTTTGCTTTTTCACATTTGACATTCCTATTTTTCTCACCAAATACCCCTATCTTCATGCTGCAAGCCACATAGCTTGCTATTCATGGCCCATTGCATAGGGACATGAGGGATGTGAACATGTGGCACCTACTTAATGATCCAATGCCCCTTCTTCATTAGCGTTAAGGTTGTGGGCTATTATTGTCCTTCTTATGGTTGGAACTTATCGTCAAACATCTAACATTCACGGACGAACTGCCTTGTGACAAGGTTGAACATACTGGACATCAATCCAACAATAGTCATCATAGATGCAACACCTGTGGTGTGCTTCTCAAGATCATGCTAGCCAGAACGAGACTAGGGCCTCAACGTGAGTACTCTACGTCACTTGTACTTTCTTTGATGCTCCATATGGTCTAAATATATGATGTAGTAACTCCATGGTCACCCAGATAGATCACGCGACTCATGATGACGTTAAGGACACCTTTGTTGGCCGTCTCTTGGTAGTGTCACATTTCATCGAACAAGTGGTAGGTGACAAGGATTATCTTATAATTCTAAAGTGGTTACTTATGACCTTGTCTCGTGACTCTAACGGAGAGTTACCCCTTGGATTAATGATTCCCTGATGTGTCACTTGAGGAGTCCTTAGGTCATTGGTAACATAGTTCGCAAGAAATTGGGTCAAAATCAGTTGTTTCTATGCCCTCTTAGGTCGCGAGAGGCGGTTGGATCCTATTTTGTATTATTATTTGTGACGGACCAAATTCCAGTAAAAATTTACCAGAAAATGTCCATCGCCAACTGTACAGGATTTCAGTTGCATTAAAAAATAGTATAACCTGCTTGATTTATTACATGTTACAAAATATTTTACGGCGGAAGTGGAAATATAACCTGGTAATAAAAAGAAAATTACATACCCATATACCACAGGCAAAGTCTGAGCATAAGGTAAACCTTAGAAATCGATCCTATGCGAATTCCTGTTTTCTTCATAAATATCCATTTCTAATTATAAATTGAATCCTGTAAAAGAAAATAAATTGCCCACATAATGTGGGTAAGTACTAATTGTACTTGCAGGTTTCTTGAGAGAATAACACTATTATTATATGAAAACAGAATTCAAGAAATAGTAAGGCTTTATGGTGAATATGCAATTTTGAGCTTTAAAAGTCCTATCATAATTTTAAAACAATTAATAATAAGAGTACAAATTCTATCATCTTTCTCCATCCTTATTCATTTGCAATCCAGACAATATTTTTTTAATGTAAATTCATGGATTTTGGTAAATAAGAGAGGCATCACCCAATTGACACAACTTTATATACCCGAAGTAAGGTCCATCGATGAATTTGTTATTAGCTTTGCAGAACCTATCCAGCTTTACCCATATAACAGCTTCTTATATGGATGGATGATTAATGTGTCATTCTTATCTATTTTAAACCCAAGTTTTTATAGAAGCAAACGATATCTAGATATTCTCTTATCACAGAGCAAATATCTAGTGCCCTTGAGTGTCAACCAAAGCTCCATCGGCTTGATCCTTGGAGGATCGAGATGTCGCCTAGAGGGGGGTGAATAGGCGAATACACAAAATTAAACTAGTAGCAGCGGAAACACTAAAGGGTACTAGAATATCCAATCTTGGATCGGATAGTCCGATATGGATCAGACTATCCGATGTGGATATCGGATACTCCGATACAGTCAGGTCAGCACAACAGCAGCACAGCGTAGCAAGTCAAACACAAGCAAGTGCAAGTGAGCTAGCAAGTAAAAGAGGTCACCACAGCGAAGACACGGAGATTTTATCCCGAAATTCAGATCATTGAGGCGATCCTACTCTCCGTTGAGGCGGCTTGGTCGCACTTGAGCCGGGGTCTCCTTGACCCTACCCTCTCCAAGCTCCGCACCAAGTTAACTTGGATCTTACTCCTTGACTCCTTCCCTTTCGGAGGTGGAGACGAACCTTCACAAACTTCCTCGGCCACCACACTAAGTCCGGTGGCTCAAGGTGACACCTATCCGTCTAGGAGCCCCCAAGCTCCAAGAGTAATGAATGTGGCGGAGATGAGGTTGAAGATGACCAAAATGCTCCAAGGGATGAACAACCACAGCTTGAGCTTGATCTCTTGCTCTCTAAGCTCTCTCACAAGATTTGAATCTCAGATCTAAGGAGAGATTGAGAGGGGTTTGCGTTTAGGGCTCTTGAGAAGGAGGAACAGTGTTCTGTGCATCAAGAGAGAGTCCAAATGAGGTGGGGAGCTCATATTTATAGCCCAGGGTGAAAAGCAGACCGTTGCCCTCAAAAACATATCAGATACTCCGATGTTAATATCGGAACATCCGATATTTTCCAGGCAAGTTCATAGAGAGGGGCTGATCGGAACTTGGATCGAAACATCCGATCTACCATCGGATACTCCGATAGAAAATATCGGACATTCCGATATTTTCCTGGGTAGACTGGCAAAGAGGGTCTGATCGGAGTTAGCATCGGAAGTATATCGGATGTTCCGATATTTTTCTAGCGAGAACGATAGAGCAGGGTCGATCGGACCTAGGAACGGAAGTTCCGGACTGATATCGGATACTCCGATGTGAACATCGGACATTCCGATATGAAACTTGGATTTAAGCTCTAGGGTTTTAATATGTGGACTATAGAACCTGAAAACATGTGATATTCATCCACTTGAGCACTTTAGATATCTAAAAACCCTATTTCCGTCATCTCCGGATACAATCAAAGGAAGACTAATGATAGGATAAGGATAGGATAAAGATAAACTAGACTTTCTCTTCCCCTTTGGCATCAAAGCACCAAAAAGGAAGGGAAAAATCTAGAGACAGAAGTAGATCAATCCTCGTCTCCGTTGCCCTCTTCAGCGAAGTCTTCATCACTACTAACATCCCTGATAGGAGGAGCAAAAGCTGACTCCAGCTCCACAATCTCAACCTCCTCCTCGCTGCCCTTAACCTCAGAGCCATCAGATGAGCAGGAGAGGTCGAAGTGTCTCTGAATCTTCTTTAAGCGCATAGTGTTCTCCTTGACACGGGCAGATAGCTTCTGACGGGCTGCTCGCTCACGCTTACCGAGGCAAAAGATCGCCCTGAGCATGTCCTTGATGCGGGATGGAGAGCCTGAGGAAGATGCAGTAGCAGTGGCAGGGGTAGCTGAAGGGGTGGAGGCCCTGGAAGCTCTAGTGGCTCTAGAGGTAGCACGTGCCTTGGCCTTGATTGGACGGACTTGGTATGCCAAGTGTGGCACATCCTTCACAAAAGTCAGCTCGGTCACCTTCTCAATCACAAGCATGATGTATGAGGCATGTGTACAGCTCCTCCGAGGATCAATAGCACCGAGGCGGATCTCATTCCAAATGAAATCACAGACATCAAAGGGCCTCGATCCCGAACCAATCGTATACAGAAGATTCCTAGAATAGCCTAGGATGCTTGAGGCATCTCCCTCCTTTGGGGTCAGGGTCTTTCTGAACATCCTTCACAGGATAGTGAAAGCTGGAAGCAGATCCTTCACCTTCCCAAGCTCAAAGTCCACCGACTCATCATAAATGTACTCCAGGTTGTTCATGTCCATGGGAGCAACAACATGTAACTTATCAGTGTTTCTCCTGGAGGCACCGGAGAACCCTAGGATTCTCCCGAACTGAGCCTTGGTGACGGAGTAGTGGGCCCCTTCAGTCATCCACCACATAGTGCACTCTGCATTAGATGCGAAGTAGAGGGTGGCATAGAACTGTGCTATGATCTCGTCACACCACGGGTATTGGAGACCCGTGATGTCCTTCAGGTCATACTTCTCGCACAGCTCAAGCACCTCATCAAAAACAGCATCTCCTTGCTTGGCCATATACTCCCAGTCAATGTACTGCATCTGAACAATGGGAGTCTTTTTAGGTAATATCACCGAATCATATAAGTCCTGTTGAAAGGAGTTCCAAAACCGGCAATATCACCGAATCATAGAATTCAAATATGAAATAATATTTATTATTTTATGGGATTTATGTTTTTGGAAAAAGAGATATAGGGTATTTTCTTTAGAAAATAAATAGGAGTTTAATTTAGAAAATTCCTTAAAATTTAGGAATGACTATAAAAGTATAATTATAATTTTTACGAAAAATTTTTATACCAAATTTAAAATTTTGGGTATGTGACATTATCTCTTTGTGGCAGATATCTACCAGTAGGATATAGATGGTATCGGGGTTTCGGATTATGCCCTTAGTATCAGACACCCCCGAGTGACCCTAAGCACGAGCTTAGCAGGGTCCAACCATCCACGATTGCTTGGCCATGGGCAAGAACTATGGCCCAGGCTCAACAACTTTGCCCGGAGCAGCCTCACTGCTCGGACGTCTCCCCGAGCATTCCCCTGCTCAGACGAACACGTGGCAGGAGGCCACGTGCACCTGCCTGCACAGCGAACCGGTCCCAAGGCACAAAAGTCAAAAGCGACTGTTGCATCCATCTTGTCCGCACTATTCTGGTGTCACGGTGTGGGAGGAAGCAAGGTCTACCGTCGGCCCCGACGCGCTACAGTGGCGCTATGTCCCGCGGTCCGTCACATGTACCCGGCGTACAAACGGGAGTAGACATCCCCTGGTGCGGGTATAAATAGCACCTCGCAGCCATCGATTAGGAGGGGTCCGCAACACTCAAAAGAGAAGCCAGCACGACGTGTAAAGACACACACACGAACATCCACAGTTAGAACCACCACTTGTACTCAGATCAGGAGCGCCTGATCCGCTAATGGCTTGGTCGCTTACCCCCTTGTACGCACTCTCTTTTGCTATCGAGCAAGGCTGGACGTAGGGCTGTTATGCCAGCAGTGGGAGGCTCAAACCAGGGTAAAAAAAAAAACCACCATGTCACCACCCTTCCTTGCCCGGCCAACCCCGAAGCGTTGCTCGAGTGGCCTTCACCTCTCCCGAAGCTGTATCATGAGAAACCAGCGCATCCCTAAAAGTCCTAGCCAGACATGGAAAGGGGCATGTTGATCCTCACTTCAACAAATAAGCTTGGCACCTGGGAGCTTGAACTCCCAACCGCCGACAGATGGGTTTGAAATCCTCAACCATATGGAAGGAGTGGATCGTGCACTATCAAGACATCAAAACTCCGACATAAAATCTAAACTTCCCATGGTTAGAGGTGCTAGGCGGAGACTATATTTAAGGCTTTCACCTCCCAAGGGAAGGGGCAAGGACAAAAGCAAATGAGATAAGCACTTCGTAGGCCTCGGGATCTTAGAAATTCTAGACACTTGGTAATCTCTAGTCTCTTCAATACATATATTGAACAAAGGTTGGAGTAGAGCTATTATTTAATATTGGGGGCTCGAACCAGGGTAAAATCGTGTGTTTCTTCGTTGATTGATTGCCATCTCCACTTCCAACAAGGAGAATTGAATTGCTAGTTCTTCCTCAACGAACAAACAAATTTACATGGTGGGAGATATTATCGTGATACAGTAGGCCCGGTAAAAACCTTGCACCTACACTGATTTGATCGCTTGTGACCCACAAGCCCCAAGCTTTTCCTGCATTACCTATGCATTGAAAAACCCATGCATGAATCTTTGGATATGATACCAACTTGCTATGTCCCAACGCCATGAATATTGGTCAACACCCAAGAACATGAGTTTCACGCACCAAACTAACATATGTGCAAGATGTGGAGGATACAATTTGGGAGAAATATAAGAAAGAATGGGAAAAAGGCATAGCAGTGTAGACGAGGAAATTAGACAAGGGAATAATGGAGAAGAACACCAGGAAAAAAGGAAGAGGGTGCAGTCCTCATTTTGTTCATCGATGTTTTCGGTTGCTGAAGTTGTTTTCATTTTGTACTCCTATTTCATCCCCTACAAGTGGACCATTTGCCAGCCCAATTGTTACACATACATGTAGGGTCAATGTCTATGACACAACAAAGACAATACATTGAGCATGTTCAGAGTGGCTGAGCTGCATGACAAGCTAGACTTTGAGAGGTTCTTGAATATGCTTCTTAAAGCTGGCCCGCTTCGTTTATGTTATTTTTAACTACTTTATAGGTGGCTTCATGATAGAAAAAAGCTAGACTAAAAAAGGTAATTTAGTTAGGCTTAAACTTTAAGCCTAAGTCAAGCCATTCCAAACAATTTCTTAGTCTTTTATCCTTCCTTCACAACCCCCTTCCTACTCCCCGTTTGATATGTTGCTCCCCGCTGGCGAGGCCGTCTATGCAAGCCTACTTTTACTTTTGACATATTATACTATATACATAGCTAGTGAGTGTATAGAATGTATGTATCGTCATTTTAGGACCTTGTTCAACTATAGAGGCAAGAACTCCATCCATATAAAACAAGGAGTCGACCAGCTTCTTGCTCTCACTTCTGGTGGATTTTGAGGGCGACGGTGGTGCCACATATCAAATCGTTACAGCGTCGTAGGTCTGATCCACCATCGTCGAGCCCTAAAAGACACAGTTATACCCGTTTTCTTGTTCCTACGACTGAATAGCACATGATGAAGAACCCTAAATTATGGATCAAATCAAAACTCTATTTAATAAAGGGCAAATAAAAACTATATATTGGAAGCATTATTTTTGTGCCATTTGATTAAATATATAAATTGTTATTATTCCCCGCAGAGATATATACTATAGTTGTAGTATATAAAAACAGAGAAAATTACATTGTTGCCACATGAACTTGAACTTTTTTTACCCTTCGAACTTGTATGTGTTTGCACCCCCGACCCAAAAAACCGTTAGGGATATCGTTAAATGCTGAGGTGATCATTAGTTTTCCATTAATTACTCAGGTGGTTACCACTTGTGCGGATTTTTTAATGAGATGGCATCTGTGTCACCTCCCTCCCTCCTCTCTATGAACAAATTCAACTTCAAAAAATATTCAAAATTTTAACCTTTTTATAAAAAAAATTCAAATTTTACTCCACATTTTTTTGAAAATACAAATTTGAAAGTATCAAAAATTTTAAAATGTGAAACTTCAGTTTTTAATTTTGAACCATGTGAAAATTCAAAATTGAAAACTTTTGATTTTTCAAATTTTGAAAATTGAAAATTGCATTTTTGAAAGTTTCAAAGTTTTGAAACTTTGAAATTCAAATTTTCACATTCAAAAGTATCGAGAATTCAGAAAATTTAAATTTATAATTTTAAAATGTGAATTTGAAATTTTTAAAAAATCAAAATCAAAGCTATCAAAATTATAAAAAATTTGAATTTTTTCTATTTTTGGAAGTTGAATTTTCAAAAAATTTCAAAGTTGAGCTTTTTAAGAGAGATGGGGGAGTGAGGTGACTTGAATGACTTCTCATTAAAAAATGCACGTGTGGCAACCACTTAAGAAATTAACGATCACACCAGTATTTAATGGTATCCCTAACGGTTTTGAGCTTTTCAAAAAAATTTCAAAGTTGAGCTTTCGTAGAGAGATGAGGAAGGGAAGTGACGTGAATATCATCTAATTAAAAAATACATGTGTGGCAACCACTTAAGCAATTAACGGAAAACTAACGGTCACCTCAGCATATCCCTAACGGTTTTGGCTAGGGTGCAAATGGGTATAAGTTTGAAGGAGCCAAAAAACGTAAATTTCAAGTTTGGGAAAGCTAAGTGAGACTTCGATACAAGTTTTATGGGCAATTGTGTAATTTTCTCTAAAAAAAATATGTAATCTAAATCGTTACTTCGAGAACAATGGCTAACCCATATTTGAGTGCACTGTGAAAGTGCTCTTAAACAAGGCCCACGAAAGTCTATGTGTTCACCATCCATTCTTGTGCGTGCATCCCAGTGCTTCTCCAACCATCGTACATCCATCTACAATCATCTCCTATTTTCAATGCCATTGAATGCATGAATGGTCGTGAAAGTCAGTTACAGATCCTAAAAAGGGTTCTAGGCAAGAATAGCCCCTAAACCCACCTAGAAATAGATGGGTAAGCTTGGTTTTTATGACAAGTTGTAGAGTCCGAATGAAATTTCAATAGCATAACCCAGTTATTCTTCGATACATGGGTTATGCTGCCAAAATTTCATTCGAATTATACGACGTGTAATAAAAATTGTGCCTAATAGCATGGGCAATTTCGAACCGACAATCTAATATGAGATGTGTCGCTTCCAAATAGGTGATGTGTAGGCTATGTGACTTATGTTTGTGAAATGATTGATTTTGATATGTGCCACTTGAACAATTGTTACTCGGAGATATGCCACCCAACATGACAAAAACATATGGACCAAGGAGCCACATGCGAATATCACATAGAGTGAAAAATTTCCAAACGCCACCTTTTTATTGGCATGTGTCGAATTTAATCATTTCATGAAATGAAGTTCAAATATAAATACAACAAAACAACAATTCAATTGATAATGGACATTACTCAAAAAATATTAAACATGTAAATATTGCAAATAATAGCTACAAATAAAGTGTTCATCAAATTATCTTAAATAGAAATTAAGTCACTAAAATTTCCTAAATTTAGTATGTACAAATTGTATCAATATAAATCATGATGTTTATAAGTTCTTAATTATTAAGTACTACACAAATGAAGCATTAAGATATATCTATGTCATGTTTTCTAATTCACAGTTAACTTGCTAATTCCTAGTCTAGTTTCACAATTCACTAACTTAACTTTTGAAGCTTGAACTTAGAGCTTGAACTTTTGTTATATATTGAATTAATTCCTAACTAGCTAACTTTCAAAATATGAACTTATTGTTATATATTCACATTTCACAATTCTCTAACTATCAAAGCATGAACTTATTGTTACATATTGAATTAATTCCTCAGATAGAGTTTAGAGCATGAACTTACTTCCTCAACAGGGAGGTGAAGGTGGCGGTAGTGGGGCGAGAGGGGGTGGGGTTTGCGGCGGCGGGAAGGCACGGAGGTAGGCCAGGCGAGCGGCAGGGAGAAGGTGACATGGTGCATCAGGGGGCGGCGCAGCGAGGAGGCAGTGCACGGCTGGGCAGTGCAGTGGCGAGACGGGGTGGCTAGTTCGCGGGGTGCAATCAACATCGTAAGGCGGCTAGAGCTAGGGTTAGGCGGATAGGACCTTTAAGTGGGCCTATTTTCATCGGTCCGGTGTTAGCGGGCCTCTGTTTTCATCGACCTGGCCAACGAAAATAGGCCACACGTCCATTGGGTGGGGCACTTTTTTAACAGGCCTCTATTTTCATCGACCCGGCCAATGGAAATAGGCCACTTGTCCACTAACCTGAATTGACCCTTTGGCAAGCACCCTACCTGAAGAAACATCCCCAAAGGTGATGGATTCAGCATTTGGGATACGGACGAGGGAAGATAACCAACGAGAATCTCTGGTCATGTGTTGGCAACACTCGGATTCAACAATCCAAACCTCTCCCTTCCTTGCTCGACGCACCTGCTCAACGAAACAGAGAAGTGAATGACTCAGTATTGGGACAAATCAAGGCGGATTTAGAAACCCAATACTTAGTCACACCATAAACAACAGAAACTCCCTCTGAGCTAGCACCCTGACGCCTCTCAACTCTCAAAAACCCTGAAGGAACCCCAGCAGGACGTCTAGGGTTGGGGCGCCGTGGTGCAAAAGCCGGTCCACCCCAGTGTGCCGCTCAGGCCTCCTACCATCCAAAGTAGGAGCAAAACCACGTCGCGGGTGTCTACCTCCACGAGGCAAAGAAGGCACACCCTGAGGATGACAGGAACCAAAACCACAGAAAGCGCTAGGTCAAGCAACAGGACCAACAACCTGTTCACTTACACCTGGCCTACGCACAACTACAAGAGCCAACTGCCTAACTGTCTGTCTAGGAGCTGTGGGTGCCTTAGGAGCTCTCAAGGTCTGAGCATGACCCTGAAAACCCCTAGGAGCAGAAGCACGCTCATGCCAACAACTTTAGCTCTCCTGAAGCAAAACTCAAACAAGTATCCATCCTTTTGACAGAAGGTAAACGTAAACTTCGCTCTACCAGGAGCAGAAGTCATAAGGGGAACAACCTTCTGAGAAGAAGTCTCTTGGATAAAGCCAGCAGATCGAAACACAGTCCTCTCAGGGACTCCTGAAGAAACCTCAACCATCTGGCCATCCTTACCAGTAGTGACAAACCTGGCAGGGTGGCGCTTGATGTGCTCAAACCAGTCAAGCCTAGACCTCTACCCTTGGAAATTTTTGACTTATCCAGGATCAAATTTAGCTTCTTCGTGCCACCAACAAACTTCTTAATAGTGCTCACAAGGTACTCACACTCCTGATGAAGCTGGAGGCACAGTTCATAAGCAAGAGGGAGTAAGACACTAGAAGAACCCTGACCATCTAACTTGTCTTTACCCAGAGCCCTACGACACCTCTCACTCAACATCTCCACCCTCATTTAAGCTAACTGGGTACTTAAGTGTGTCATCTGAACGGTGTGCAGCAGAATCAGGACAAGCAAACGATAGTCCAGAGGGATCAATCATACTAACTGACATGTGGCTAGGAGCAGAAGTAGTAACAACAAGAGCATCTCTAGTCTGATCTAGTTCAAGTATCACACTAGCATGTCTCCCCCTAAGTGACTCAAACTCAGTAAACACACTATCATGCAAGGTCCTTAGTTCATTCAACTCCTGCACAAGCTTTTCACATTCTCTCCAGCCATCAGAATCTACCTGCTAAGGAGGCACAAAGCACTTCAAATTCTCTAACTTCTGGGTTAAACAAGCTACTTTCTCCTCCAGTTCCCTACGCCTAGCTCTAGACTTGGCATGAAATCGACCTATCTTTATAAATACATCATTGAGCTCCTCGTAGGTCGGTACCTCAGTGTCAGAGTCGGTGTAGAGGTTGGAGTCGCTTGCTCCATCCTCGTCGGCCATGAAGCACATGCCGGCGCAGCAGCAGTCGTCGTCGTCGTCGTTCTTGGGCTTCTGGTCGTCCCCTCCATCATCGCTCCAAGTCTCCCCCGAGTCCAAGATGTTGGCATCATCCAAGGTAGCTAACACCTTCTGGAAGAGTCTCCGTCCCTTGGAGAATTTAGGCTTCTTGTCACCTTTAGGCACCGGCTTCTTATTGCAGTTCTTGTTGATGTAGTGGTTCTTGTCCGGCGTCGTGTAGTCGTTCTTGTCTTTCTCCAGCCTAAGGCAGTTGGCCCAAATGTGGTTGGGGCCACCACACTCGAAGCACTTGATCGGCCCTCTTCTCCTCTCACTCACTCTCTTGTAGCCTTGTAGGCTTGGCTAAATTTTCTGGTGAGCAAGGCTAACTGATCCTCAGACACTCCATCTAGCCTCTCATCAGGCATCTCACAAAGAGCAGAAAGAGAGAAACTGGAGCCATACTCCAAGGCACTCGAGGAACACCGCAAAGAAAGATCGGTGACCAAAGCAGCAGATACTGGACTAGGCTCACAGGACAGATGCTCAAGCTCGTACGTCTTGAGGTTCGAATATAGCCCATCCAAGATCAAGGTCATCAGATCTGTAGCCTGCTGGATCATGGTCACTTTCACACCCCAAATCTTCAAATCTAAGGCGGACAAGAAGTGGCGAGCATTCTCAGAGTCGGTGTAAGTAGTGCTAACTGACCTGAGGTTGCTAAGGATCTTAGTGAACCGACTGAATCAGGCGTCCAGTGATTCACCAGTCTTCTACACAAAGCGATTGTATTCCCTCTTGTACTGATCCTGCCTCACGGTCTTGATGTGGACCGTCCCCTCATGGTAAGCAACAAGGGTAGTCCAAATCTAATCTTGTGAGCGGACTTAATATGAGCAACTCTCTCATATTCATTCCGACTAAGCCCTGGATGATCATGCTGCGGGCTTTTGCATTCAACTCCACCGAAGCCTGGTTGGTCACGTTAATCTCACTATCAGGGGGCACAACAAAGGGGTTTTTGACCTTAAGCCATATAGAGTATCCCTGTGCCATGATGTAAGATTCCATACGTGCCTTCCAAAACAGAAAATCCAAACCTGAGAACACATGAGGCTTCGTAGAGTCCCGGAAACAAGGAGAGGCTCAAAGATCGGTGAAGATCAAGAAAGGAGCGCAACCTTACTCTGATACCAATTGAAATACCAAACTAGGCGACTAGAGGAGGGGTGAATAGGCGCCAAATTGAATTTTGACCCTATTTCTTCGCACCCAACGCACCTTTATCACGTACACGTGAAAAATTCACCACCAACAATGGAATTGGGATAAACCTGCATCGGAGAGAAAGTTTCAGTCAAAAACCTACCCCTAAACAAGCACAAAAATCGCGATTACTCCTAAACCCCTCAACGAACAACCGCAAAATTTGAACCATAGCAAGGTGATGGAGTGCACAGCCCACGGTTTGAAGATCAAGTGAAGAACATGTCAAAGTTCAGACCTTTATCGTGTCCAAGCCAATTAGGTGCAAAACCAGGCAAAACCAAGAAATCATCCCCAAGCATAGAGGGACTGTCTATGGGGCTTTGGGGAATGGTTCCTAGGTCACTTGTGACCCTTTTCCATGTCTAAGAAACCCCTGAAACAGCCGCATGCAAGAGCACCACCAACGATGCAAAAACCGGGCAAGCCGAGGCAAGAACCAAGCAAACAAGCAAACGAATGTGAATCAAACCATGCAAATGCTAGGGAATGGATGGATGAACCTTTTCATTGCTCAAAGCTCAGGTTTTTCACAAACCTAGCACAAATCCCCTTGTACAAGACACATGCCCTCTTACACACACTCACAAGTGGAGGCACACACAAAAATGACTTAGATAAACCCTGCCTATCTCAGCTGAAGGGTATTTATATCCTTAGCCCCAACATGGACATAAACACTAGGCCAACCCGAAAGCCCACTAACACAGGTTACACACACAGTTGCATGGATCTCAATGCAAATCCAGCTGCCACTTGTGATTTCTTCGCCTCGAAGCCTCCGTCTCCGCGATATCTCATGCTCGAGACGATAATCCTCTCCATCGCATCGACTCCGCGTCCGGGCCCTTCCTGAAAAGGCAGGACACCTGGCCGAAGACTTATCCATCCCACCTACACCTGCATCCACACAGACAACCGACATGTGTACCAAACTGTTCGCGGTTCCACCACGAACTCAACTCATCAAACCGATCGGGGTTAGAAAGGACAAAATTCATCCAAAACGGGTCCCATCCCAAAGTCAAGACAAGATGGCGGACCGTCCGACTCCCAGGCTATTCGGCATCGTTCGCCATGTGCCCGACCGGGTTACACGCTTCTCACATGAATCTCTAGACAGAACGATGACAGTGTTGGCCGAACCATCCAGGCACCTGCTCGGACTGTCCGAGTAACACTTCTCTAGGAACTCCAAAAACTCAAACCGAACGATGGCAGTGCAGGTTGGACCGTCCAGCCTGGAGCCCGGACCATCTGGGCCTGACCGAGACAAAGAACCATTTGAGACAAAGAACCATCTTTAAAAAATCCTAAAAATTCCTGGACCTATCTAGACCCTTCTAGAATCTAGACCCTTCCTAACATATTTTCTCACTGACCAAAAGTCCAGAAAATCTCAAAACTTGGTCAATTTGCAAAACACGCCACCGAGAGGTTTAATTCATCGAAAAATCCATATTTTACCCAAATAGACTACAAACCCCTCAAACTCTATCTATATATTCATCACATGGATTCACAGTTATTTTTTAAGGATTTTAGTAGTTCTTCTCAAAGGGCACAAAACCATTTTTTACAACTTTTTAGGCTCTCTAAACCCCTATTAAAAGCTGACAACTTTTTAAAATTATAATCTATAGACATATTAAGCTGAAAAGAATAAGCTCATATGAAGGGAAATTCCAAGTCAACTCTGCAGCCAGTACGAATGTACTTCTCTGCGGCTTATATATGAACATCTAATATACTATGTACTATATGCGTATACACTTGCCAGCTGATTGGATGCAGAACGACGAATCTACTCACAGCTTTGCACGTCGCAACGCATGCACCTTGCGCTCGAGCTGCGATCCATGAGGAGAAAGCAAGTGCCAGAGGTGCTCGCTAGTGACGAGTGACGACTCGACCAGGGACAAAGATGCAGAGCTAGGTGCATAGAATAACACGGCATCACGTGAGCTCGATCCGCTCGACGCTCTCTCATGGCTGGTCAAAGTAAAACCTAGCTGCCCCTGGCTGCTCCTGCAAAAGCATTCTTCCCTTCCATCCTCTCTCCTGTACTGATCGTTGCATCATATCATATCATACTCATGCATGGATAGATTCCTCATCGAGATTCGAGGCTGCCGCACGCACACGCGCACACACAAATACATGCACAAGCTAGTGAATTAATTGAAGCGAAGCCTCCGATTGTTATTGTCATGATAAGATATTCATTGGCAATGGTCAGCAGCAGCAGCTAGCCCTACCAAACCTTCCTTGGTTCTAGACTGAAATGTCTAATGTGCCTCTGGGACAGGAATTATACTATTAGTGCCAATCACTCGGCATTATCTTAATCCATGGATCCTCGATCCTCACCTTTCTAGGAAGAGTTGACATTGGTTGGTGTATCACGTAGTGGTAAGGTACTACTTCGTGACCCGGAAACAGTTGGTTGTCTTCTTTAGCGCAAAGAATAAGAGCGCGCTGTAGCTATTATAATGCTGGTAGAGCCATTTTGCGGTACACAACAAAGACGGTGGTACTATAGATGGTATCAGCATAACAACATCGGTTATTGTGGATACTTTTTTAAATAATGGAAAAGATTTTGACCTCTATATTGTCAATGAACACAGCCCCAACAAAATAAAGTTTCAAATAAAAAACTGAAAAGAAAACTCATCCCTCAATAATTCCCACAATAATTCAATCATTACAAATTCTGTTATTAAATCTTCATCCATGGTCGAAGAAGAGAGCTATCACAACAACTTCCAAAGATTGGCTTGCATAATTTCAGGACCTTCTCTCTTTCATCCTCCTTAAGCAACAATGCTCAATTCCTCGGCTTCATCTGAAAATAGTTTGTCGGCATTTGTTAAAAACAATATTATTCCGACAGAGCCAAATGGACCGAAATAAAGCAACAGTATAGACTAAGAATTTTTTCTTATGGTTTAAAACCTATTCCTCAAAACTAATCCCCTCTCATATGAATCATACTCCTAGGAGAACATAATCCGAGGACTATTCAGACTAAATGCCAAATTGATGTTGAGAAATGGCAATAAAAATATGTTGAATGTTCTCGTTATTGTTACAAAAACAATATATTTTTACTGCCCTTCTAAACCTGTTTTGTTAGGTTATTTTTTTTGTCAAGATTATTCCCCTATCTACATTATAGAAAAATATTTTTATTTTCAAAGGAAGCTTTATTTTCCAAACTAGTTTGTTTGGATTTTGAATGTTTTGGTTAATCAAAGCCTGATACATTCAGTGTGGGTAGAAAATTGCCCATTTTTATGAAGCTTCTATAAGAAACTACCCAATTATTCCATGCTCCAATTGAACTCAAGATAATCTAGATACAAGGCCTGCCATTGAATAAGCTTTTACCCATTAATGTTCTAGAAAATAAGCATTAAAGGGTACAAAATTTAACACATCAACTATAGTAAGATGCTTCCTCCGAACAACTGCAAACAAATTCGAATATTGATCTTTGAGAGGATAAGTGCCCAACCAAATGTCTTCCTAGAACCTTATTTGGTTCCATTTCTTAATTGGAAAGAACCCCCAATTGAAAAAAAAAAAGCTCCTATAAGACCCTTCCAAAAATGTGAATCTTATCGGTTGAGCTTCCACTTGTGAGAGGGTTTTCTGCAATAGATATTTATTTCTGAGCATTCTTTGTCAAGTTCCATCCTCATTCAAAAGCTTAAAGAGCCATTTGCTAAGTAAAAATTTATTTTTAGTGTCTACATTTTGAATACCTAGGCCCCATTTATCTTTTGGTCGGCACAATATATTCCGTTCTGCTAATTGATATTTTATTTTTATGATTGTCACCTTGCCAATTACTCCTTCCACTTCTTAAAAACTTGATATTCCACTAATTGTCATTGCAATTTATTTATAAAATCCATAAAAAATTATGATATTATGGAAGTGCTTTTCGAGATTAATCTATATGTATGATTTTCATGCATCCAATCCAAATAGTTCACGAGATTTTCATAGATCACTACTAGAGAAGTGGGCATCACTACCGGTTATCTGCGAACCGGTAGTGATAGTTGAATCACTACCGGTTTGAACCATGAACCGGTAGTGGTGCCTCAGTGAGCCATATGAGTTTGAGCCATGAACTGGTAGCGGTGCCTCAGACACTACTACTACCGGTTTGAGCCACAAACCGGTAGTGATACCTATCCACCACTACCGGTTTAAGCCACAAACCGGTAGTGGTGTCTTGTTTCTAGAAATTTTAAAAGGAATGCATATTCTATCTATATCAGTACGCGATAGTGGGTGGGTTAGCTAGAAGGGTAAGACTAGAGTCACGAGGTCTCGGGTTCGAGTCCTACTTCTCCCAATATATTCCCAACTTATTTCAAACATTTCTAATACTATCACTACCGGTTGTATGAACCAGGAGTGATACTCCTGCTTCTCCCAATATATTCCCAACTTATTTTAAACATTTCTAATACTATCACTACCGGTTGTATGAACCGGTAGTGATACCCTGGGGTATCACTCCTGGTTGCCCTCTACTGGTTCCAAAACCGGTACAGATGCCGGTTTGGAACCAGTAGTGATGGGCTAATCCGTAGTAGTGGATAAATTTTAAAATTTTGACTTAGGATATCTCTAAAACGTTGTGTTATTGAGAAAGGGGGGGGAGTATATAACTTGGCTCTAAAATAATCCATCATATTTAGGACATATTTAAAAAAAAAGACTCATAAACAACGGTAAGCAGCTGAGAACATAATAGAGTAATACTAATCTTGCTCCCAATTGATAAATTTTTGCCTTTGTAGCTATGTAGTTTTTCCTCAACCCCTTTCTAGTTGATAAATTGTTACTGCGGGTGCTTAATCATTGTTAGGATATAATATTGTGACTCATATTATTAGGTAGTGTCAGCCTGCATGTAGTAGTTAGTCAAGATTAGCATTGTGTTAGCATAGCATAATTAGCTCAATTTGTTAGTGATTTATATTTGGTCGGTTAAGGCATGAGAACCGGCCAATTAGTTGAGCACACGTCATGGAGTTAGTTAGTAGTGAAGCAGTTAGCTAATAACAAGGTTAGCCAGGTCGTTAGTCTTTAGGCATTTATCTCTTTGTAATTGTTATCTTGTTAGCCCATATAATAGAAGGAAAAGCTGAAACGGTGTAAGCATCGCACCATAAAATAAATCTGTCATTTTGTTTTCGTGTGAGTTAATATTAATGAGTTTACATTTGGTATCAGAGCCTGGTTTATGCCGAAGACCATGGTGTCGCTACAAGAATGCACTCGGCGTAGTTGAAGCTAACCCGAGAGTGCTCTGGGTAAAGTACACCTCTCGGACAGAACAACCTATCCCGAGAGTACCCTCGGGATAAGAAAACACAACACCAAGAGTACTCTCAGCATAGCTGGCTTCCAACCACGTAGACCAAACAATTGCTAGTGTGCACTCGGGATAGGTCCTCATCCACCACGTCGACTTCCCGCCTCATCGCTCGTATGCGCGGGAGCGAAATAATATTGGAAATTTTGCACTTTTACCGAGAGTACACTCGGCGTATCAGCAAGTGACGCCACGTCGGCTCCCTGCCTCGCCGCTCATGTGCGCAAATATTATAAATCCGATCTTGGACCTATCCCGAGTGGGCACTTAGCACAGGCCGAGTACGCAGATATGCCGAGAGGGCTCTCGGTGATGTTGGGCGCATGGGGCCACACGCTATGCCGAGAGGGCTCTCGGGGAAGTGGGCTCGTTGCCCTTGGCGCGTGGGCCCCAACCCTATGCCGAGAGGGCTCTCGATGAAGATCTCGGTCCGTTGGCGCGTGGGGCCTACAACCCTATGCCGAGAGTGCACTCGGTGTAGTGCGAGCGCGTGGGGCCCCCAACCCTTTGCCGAGAGTGCACTCGGGGAAGTGGGCGCATGGTGGGGCCCCCAACCCTATGCCGAGAGTGCACTCTGCGCAGTGCAGGCGGGTGGGCAAATGGGGAAGTGGGCGCATGGTGGGGCCCCCTGATTGGCCGAGAGTGCACTCGGCGTATCCCCTATCCTTTACCCGCAGCCTCAAGCCCGTGACCGTGCCTCCCTCCCACCCAGCCTATCATGTAGTAGTAGTTAGTCAAGATTAGCATTGCGTTAGCGTAGCATAATTATCTTAATTTGTTAGTGGTTTATATTTGGTCGGTTAAGGCATGAGAACCGGTCAATTAGTTGAGCACCTCATGGAGTTAGTTAGTAGAGGAGCAGTTAGCTAATAACAAGGTTAGCCATGTTGTTAGTCTTTGTGTCTTTATCGCTTTGTAATCGTTATTTTGTTAGCTTATATAATAGAAGGAAAAGCTGAAACGGTGTAAGCATCGCACCACAAAATAAATCTGTCATTTTGTTTTCACCTGAGCTAATATTAGTGGGTTTACAATAATATTAAAAGAGATTAAAAAGGTGAAAACAGTGGCTGAGCCATGCTAATTTAATTTTGTTTTCTAATGGCAATTTACGAAGTGATAAACCATGCTATGGTCGTTCAAATCCTTGAAATCTAGTAATATTGTAATAATTTATCGATGCACCACCCAATATATACTCGTATATGGGAAAGGTTAATTTGCAGCTTTACATGGTTGTTGACTGCTCAAAACTAGAAGAGCATTTCCCTCGCAATCCAAGACCTGTAATCACACATCGGGGCAAGTATAAGTTAATCACGGTCAAGCACTAACTACACTCCAAGACAAACACACTTATTCAGACCTGTACATGCTAATGCTAGTACTAAAAGCATTTCGAACCATCTGATCTGAGCTGATTTGATCAATTCTCTGAACACCTCACGTGCCACCGCGATCGATCTCATTCTTTAGCTCATGGGATGCCGACTGAATCACTGGCTAGTAGCTAAGGACGACCGTGTTTTTTAACTGACAAGTCGACCCTGAACTTGCGGTGTCAGCGAGCGGTTCAAGAACCACTAATTACTGCCGCGCCTGTTCGTAAACAAATCACCACCCCATGCATGGTGGTGAGATTAAAAATCCTGCAGCTGCAATGCTGCATGGTTTCCAATGCCCTGCCATTAATTCCATGGAAGACTTGATGCCGTCGCCTTGTTCCATGCATCGACGTCCGGGCGGCAAGAACATCAACTGTAGTTACTCTCTCTCTCTCTCTCTGCGTAGGTATTTATGTTTCCAAAGACACCATTGGCGATTTGTCCTGCCTTGGCCGGTGTACGAGGCCAGATGATATCCTTTTTTTAGTAGGGCATTTTCCAGGCAAACTGATCTTTGCTAAGTGTACACATAGTAGCTGGTAGTTTGGGTTTGTTTAATTTTTCAGTGTCAGTGCTAAGCAATTTCAGAAGATGTTTTTGTTCAGTCAGCCCTTTTTATTCCACACAGTTCACTGGTGTAGTCTGAATGTCAACTGAACTCACATTTGAATATAGAGAACAAAATGCTCAACATATATAAGGCTATCTCCAACCATTTTCCCTTCATTTTATTCCCTTCTCCATTCCCTTCTCAATCTATATTTCCTTTATTTCACATCATCTCCAACAACATCCTTTCGAAGAGAATGATATAGGAAAAGAAGAGAGAATCCTTTTCTGAAGGGATTGGAAAGAGTGCTGAAGGGAATTTGTTGGAGCGCTGAAGCAAACAAAAATCTATGCGTGAAGGGAACAGGAGCCGTGAGAGAAAACCGTTGGAGTTGGTCTAATAGTACTAACATAAAGTTGCGGTTATATTTAAAAAATGATATGAGCATGGTGCTCCGCTCTTTGTGTAAGATTAGATATGAAGCTAATAAGGTTTTCAATCTTTATTGTGTATCGTAGATATGACAATCAGTTGACAATTTCAATCAACTCATACTTACAATAGAAAAGTACTACATTGTACTAAATTGAAGATATATGTGGTGACAAGTTACTTCTCAAAACTCAATACTCCTACATTATAATCCATACATGATTTATGTAGTAAAACAAGCTACTTCTCAGTACTCTACTAGCAAGAAGTAATTTATCAGTCTGCAACTCCACTCAAAAGAGTTTCAGAAAAGAATGGGGCATGGCAGGTAGGCAAGTGTGTACATGTTGCAGGAGTATATATATACACTTGTTTCAATCTTTACACAAGTACATGGAGGAAAGGAAAGTTCTTTTGACTCTGGGGCAGGCAGGAAGCCAGTGACTATAAAATTTCTAGTTTTCCATTGAGGTGACCTCCAGTGACCTCACGGCAGGCAGGCAGGAAGGGTAGCCCTCGCCTCAACAGTGAAACAATTGTTTGATACGAGCGCCAATTCCGACGTCCCAACCAAAAGCCTTTCATGGCATTGAAAGCTATAGGTTTTCCTACTACAGGCAGCATTGGGTTGGGTTTGGTTCTGTTGGTTCTTTGCACATTATTACTACACGAGAGAGAGAGAGAGAGAGAGAGGGGACTGAACTTGCAGCTGCATGCAGTGGTGCTCCTGTTCTTTGTCTGATCTTCGCCATCAAAGTGTAGTATATGTGTAGGAAGGAGTAGGCGAGCATGGAGTGGCAGTGGTGTGCAATTCTTTACTCCTACTCCTACATTGCATACTGCCGCATTCATTTCAATGTGCTGTGGTAGTGTAGTAATACTGCTGACAGGGTTGCATTTCTGAATACCATGACATGCTAGTACTAATATTTTGGAGGAGTGCTTCATTTTTTTTGTGCAGTGGTACTCTCATCTTGCAGTCTTGGAACAGTGAAAGGCACACTACACTACTTGACATGTATTCACTGGGAACCTAGGTTGCAAAATGAATCGTAGAAACATCAGCAAACATATAATCAAAATTAACCTATCTAGTTCTTGTTTGGCTTTCATCTTGGCACTGTTGTGTTTTATGCAATGCATCGTAGTAGTATTTGGCCTGCAATGCAATGATTCTGTTCGTCTGAAACCAAAACTGTATGGGCAGTTTGGCGACAACGATGACCCAAAGGTAGCTTATTATTTGCCAAGAGAACTATTCCAAAGTATGAGAGGCCGGCCAAGATTTCGCACTGGATGTCTGAACTAAAGTCATGTGCTTGTTTTTCACTACTCATGGAGACAGTGAAAAGGCAAAAGTTTCCTTGTGAGAGAAACCCATCAGCATATTCTACAGGTTATAACATGAGGCTGACCAGCAGCATGTTGTTACTAGTACTTGTCAAAGGGATTTCCGCGTGGCCCTGCGGTTCAAGGTATATTAGCGATCATCCGATCTTACTCCAAGATTCGTGCTCTACCCTCACTTCTCCTCACACACTCTTTTTTCAAAAAACCCCCCTAAATTTCTAAATAAAAAACAATTGGGTCCTTCTTCCTACTCTTCCCTCTCCTCTCCCCGCCAGCCCGACCGAGCCAACTCCCCTCTGCACAAGCGCCCGTCAACGACCACGTCTACTCCCACAAGAGCCGATGTGTTGTCTGCTCGCACCGCACTGGGGGCTAGCTAAGGCACATCCGTGGGCACCTCCGCAACTTGTGGGGGCACCGAGAGGGTGGTAGTTGCCAACAGCCTAGGGCGTGAGAGGGAGACGGCTCGGGCAGGGCAGGGGGAGAGAAGGAAGAAGAAAAACCCGATTACTTTTGTTTTGAAAATGCAAGGGCTTGCAAAAAGAAACATGTGAGGGGGTGAGTAGTACACTTATCTTAGGCAGTGTTCTTTTCAGCGTTTGCTTATAAGCTGGAAATTTGTAACTCATCGATAAGAACATCCGAGGGATCAAAAAATTATAGAAAAAATGGTTTTGAGAGCTTTGAAAAGAAATAGCAAGACCTATAAAAATTGGCTACCAAACGTCAAGGCGTTTGACTTATATGAAAATAACAAATTTCCAACTTATAAGCAAACGCAAACGCAAACGCTGAAAAGAACACTACCTTAGTGCAGATCTGTTGGTCGTGAAAGTGCCTAAAACTGCACATACCTGCGGATTTGCATTCCTCTTGTCAAATGTTTGGGACCAGGGTTCAAATATCAACAATTATCGTGCTACGACTTGATAGATGCAGTAAATTTGAAATTAAAAATTGTCAAAATTTTAAATTTTGAATCTAGCAATAACCAACTGAAAATCAAATTTTAAATATTTGTTGAAAAGGTCAATATCTAACAGTAACCATAAAAAACTCAAATCAATTCTGAACAGGTTAATATCTGTTGATATTGTCGATTATCTCCCGATATCGAGCAATTATCATGTACATTGAGCAATTATCGAGCATTCAAAATTTGGCAAATAAATTTTGCATCGTTTCACCCTTCAGCGATTGTTTCTGAAAATCAAAACTCCACAAACGTAAATGCACGATTTTGACCCATTTTAGCGAGTATCGAGTTTTTTTTTTATGAAAATCATAATCACAATTATCGAACTGCTGGATATTGTGAACCCTGTTTAGGACAAATCCAAAAAAGCTATGTATGTATGTGTGTGTAGAGAGAGAACGAGATGCATCATGCAATGGGTCCAGTCCTAACAAGAAAAACGTGTGCCACCAACCCCCAACATGTATATGTATATACACACAATAAGGAACAGTGAGATTAGGAGCTCCATCTCACCCAAAATGCATTGCACTCACAGGAACAGTGAGATTGCCCTTTGATTGGCTAGCATACGTACCATGCATGTCCAGTTGTAGCAGTGAGAAAGTGTAAAAGTGGTAAATTGGATGGGATCTTTACCCCTTCCTTAAGCAAGCAGCCTTCAGCGCAGTGTGTCATTCATCTTCTTCCTCCCAACTCCCGTTCAAGTTCAAATGCATCGTCTTCTTCAACTCAATTACTTATGAAACTTCGACGAGATAAGCTAACTGTGAGTCGCAGGGCTTCTGCTACTGCTGATCCTCCTCGTCCTCCCATGCATGCATTAGTACCTCATCACCCACCCCCCTTATGTCGAAATTATACTTTGCTCTCCGTGAAACACCAGCCAAGAGCATCTTCAGCGAATGCTTTAAAATCAGGTCTCTATACATCTTCTCTAAATCACCATTCGCTCTTTATATTTTCATTCTCTCCCGCAAAACCTCTATCCAGAGAAACCACGGAGTCAATAGAGATCCTTCAAATTTAGAGGTTGAGAGAGAGAAACTCTAAATTTAGAGACTGAGACAGAGACTCTACTGGAAGACAAGAGACTCTAAATATAGAAAAAATTTTATTTCAGAGACTCTGACGAAGATGCTTTAAAGGAAAGCGCGCTCTCTCTCATGGTCACACACAGAAGGATAGAACGACTGTTGCTCACACATTCCCCAGACTCGTTTTACATTACTACCCCTTCTCTCTCTCTTCCACTCACTTAAAGGGGAGTATCCATCCATCTAGCTCAAGCCTTACAACTTGCACGAAGAAAGAAACAAGAGAGAGAGAAGAGGCAGTTCGTAGTATAAGAGGAGAGGCAGAAGCAAAGAGGAGAGGTAGCTAGCAAAAGATCAAGAGAGAGAGAGCGAGAGAGACAGAGAGACCAATGGAGCTCTTCCCTTCCCAGCCGGATCTCTCCCTCCAGATCGGCCTCCCAACGGGTGCAACACCACACGGCCATGGCCATGATCACCACCACGCCCTAAACGCGAGGTTCTTTGCGCCTCCTCCTACTACCAGTGGAAGTGGCAACCCTGCCATGGTGCCGTCGCTGCCGCTGCCGCTGCCGATACCTGTGCCGGTGCCGGTGCCGGTGCCGCCTGGTGCCATCGGCGCGGGACACGGCGCTGGCCTGTACTACCACCCCGACGGCGGCGTGCTGAGGCCCATACGGGGGGTGCCGCTGTACCAGAACGCCTCGGCGCCGCCGATGCCGATGCCGCCTCACGGCGCGGCGGCGGCGCCGTGCTACTGCGAGCCGTGCCACGTCGCGGGCGTCTGGCGCCGGGCGGGTGCGGCGCAGGGGAGGCCGCGGCGGGTTCCCGGCGAAGCGCGCCGCGCGCGCGCCCCGCATGCGATGGACGTCCACCCTCCACGCCCGCTTCGTCCACGCCGTCGAGCTCCTCGGCGGCCACGACAGTACGTACCTGCATGCTCTCGATCGATCGAACACTTTCACATGTGTGCTTGTTTATATCTCGTTCTTGATTACAAATTCTTGTACAAGTGTTACAAGCGTTCTCATCTCATCTCATGACACTTTGATTAAATCTTCTCGTGTTGTTTGTGCCCATAATCTCAGGGGCGACGCCAAAGTCAGTTCTTGAGCTGATGGATGTGAAGGATCTCACACTGGCTCATGTCAAGTCTCACTTGCAGGTAATCACTAATTAACCGACAACTAACTACTTACTCATTTCCTCAAAACAAAACTGCTTGCTCATGCACTAGCTAGACTTACACCTCCTTTTAATTCCCTCCGAATTTCTTATCATGCAGTACACCACGCAGTAACTTGCTTATAAATAAATTTACCGTGAGTGAGAAACCAAGGAAGTCACACAAACACATGCATGGATCTGTTCATCTCCTGGCCTCTCCTCTATCTTCTTTGCCGCAGCAGTGCTAGTTACTCCTACACACTGCTCAATGCTGTAGTGTACATGTGTACATACATGCAACAGATCACAAAAGTGAAAGCGAGCGAGAGAGAGAGAGAGAGACCCAGATGTGGTTAAGCAACAACAGTGCCACCCTCTGTCTTCTTCTGCAGCACCTCTTGTAATTATCATGGAAACTTCTCCTTGGCTAGGTCAAGTCTGTCAAGCAGGCGTGCAGGTTTCACATCTATGGCAATGGCATGGCGCCCTAGCTAATCCATCTTGTCTAGCACACACACGCACACCCCTCAGACATGAACACTATACATGAATACACGATCAACTACAGTGGCGATGTGAATGGGGCTCCAAACTTCCAATCTTCTCCATCTTGATAACTCTTTCTTTTCGCCCCCTCAAGCTGTCATGTCAAATCTTGCAGCCATGGTCTTTACGCAGCTGCAAATCTTGTGATTTGCCAAGATTCCTGCAGATTTCTCCTTGCTAACAGTAGATAAAGATAGATAGGTAGCTAGCTAGATAGATATGCATGGCTTTTGTTAGATTGCTAAACTATCTTTTTTGTTGCCTTGCCGATGCATGCTGCAGATGTACAGGACCGTGAAGAACACCGAAAGGCCGGCAGCTTCGTCAGGTGAATAGTACATGCAAATTCGTGATACGCTTTGCCTCGCTTTCGAGTAGATGCTACCATGAACCGGCTGCTTTAGCCTTCCATTTTATTCCATTCCATTCCCATCCTGTGCTACCTGGCTTCTCATCGTCAGATTCTCATTGCCATTCTCCTTTGCCATCTCCTGTCTCCTACTCCTGGTGAATTGATCTGATGTACGTACATTGCAGTAGTAATTACCAATGCGCTGATGTGCATTCTTGAATCTTGATTTGCATGGGAGCAGATCAGGCTGATGGGTTCGAGAACGGCTCGGCCGGCGAGATCTGCGACGACAACTCGCTCGACCTGCACGGTGGCGGCAGGCCGGAGTTGGCGGCGGCGCGGCATGGAAGGTTAGCCTGTAACGACCATGGGAGCAGCACCGGTGCTCATGGCGCCCTGTGGAGTAGCTCCTCAAGGTGGTCATCAGTCATATATCACTAGCTAGCTTGTGTAGTTGTATGTGATCATATACATAGCCGGGCCGGGATTTGATAACCAGTTTCCCAAGAAAACCGGGGACCAGTAGGGCCGGTTTCTTCAAACATATAAATTTGAATTCAATAAAAAAAACCTAGAAGAATTCAAATTCAAATAAAAATTGAACAAAAATTGATATTTAAATGTGAACAAAATTCATTTGAAACCGGTATATTTTTGCCCGATCGGGGGGGTGCGCGGTATGACCGGTAACCGAGCGACCGGTATGATACGTAGTAGTCCTACCACTAGTAGTAGCTCGCCACTACCTCCAATATATACATACATGCACATATGCTTTTAGAAAATACTATGTTTCTGCTGCTTCTTTTTGTGTGGAAAGGGTTAAAAGTAGGATGATTAAAACATGGATCAGGCCTTTTGATTGATGTCACCTCACACTGTCTATGCCCTCGAATTGGACAGCTTTGCTGCTTTGGGCCGGCATGTAAAGCAAGAAGCCTCTTTTACCCACATGCACACACAACCACATCCATCCATATATCCTCTCCAGCTTGCTGCATGCTCCAGCATTAAGAATCAGTTCCCTCTAGCTAAGTGCTTGCTTTGTTTGGATAAGTGGAGATTAGAATCAGTCACCCAGGCAGATGTGTATGATTCAATCATGGCCTCATTATGGTCCTTTTGCTAGTTTAGAGTGCTCATCTAATGTTCATGGAAACAGCAATCAAGTTGCTACTATATATGTTAAGATCTGTAAGAGCATGTCTTTCTACGAGAGCATGTGGGTCAAAGTTTTTCCAAACTCCTCCATTTTGTTTATTATAGTTAAGTCTCATTTAGTTATCAATGTACCAGCCATAGCTATTAGCTAATGATCACAGTTATGTTTTTGTCCCTGACAATTTAGCATAGCTGCGTTTACTTGTGGATTTTGTCAATGCCTGGAGAATTAGGGAGTGAATGAAAAGATAAACTAACTAGAGTTGCTGATGGCACTGTACTGTCGGCAGGGAGGACTGGTGTGGCTTCCCAAGCGAGTCCAACAACGGAGCCATGCAATCTTTCAAGGTACAAAATAAGCAATTAGCCGGTGAATTCATGTCAATGAGCAAAATGAAAACTGTGCATCAATTCAAACGGCTATAAATCATCCGAAGACAGCATCAACATGTGCATCAACCTAATCATACTTCATATCCATTGTCATTCTTGCGCAGGATCATATGCAGTCCAAGAGCCTAGAGATCCTATCAGACATGAACTCCTCGTGCGTGTCGGAGACGACGTCGAGCGCGAGCGAGCTGAACCTGGAGTTCACCCTAGGGCGGCCGCACCACCGGCCAAACTAAAGATCACCCATCGTCGTGACCGATCGTCTTCGTCGACAAGGATTAGAGGCGGCACTTTGCATGTTCATCACTCATGCTAACATGGTCCCAAAGAGGCACCATCTTTCACTGTTGAAAGGAGGTGGCGATGGACAGGGAAAAGGAGGAAAGCTAGCTAGGGCAGTGGTAGTGGTTTTATGATGAGAGGTGAAAGCTACCATCCATGGATGCAGTTGTAATGGGAAATGGGGCTGGTGTGTTTAGGACACAACGTACCTAAAGTGCTTTTTTGCAGTGGTAACAATGAGCTATAGGGGAGGAGAAAGGTGAAGGGGTTCTTGGTTTCTACTGCATCACATGTCCGTCCATGGATGCATGGCAGCAGGATCTTTAAATTTGGTAGCTAGATTGCTTTTGTAGCCCTCACTCTGGGGGTGAAAAAGAAAGAAAGTTGATGATCGATGTGCATGATCTTGAGGGCCGGAGAGAAAGCTGGCCATGCATTGCAATTTACAAAGGCTATCTCTCCGGTATTTATGTACGGTTCATTTTGTTACTAATACTAGATTACTAGTGTAGTAGCCCTGATTAATTACCAGCCAGCTGTTCTCAACTCTGAAGCATGCAGATTTATTCAGGAAAAATCTGGTGTGTTATGACAGATGATAATAGGACTCATTTCACATGGAAAATCCACGCAGGAAAAAACCATGTATGCACGAAATTACAAGCACGAAGTTGTTCGGCACCATTTTCACACTTCTATGTCATGGGACTAAAGGGATATATTTACATGGTAAGAAAACAATGAGATCTAGGAGAATACAGAATCGATATAAGATCGGTTATGGTTATGACATGTATGTCGATCGGTTGTAATTATGTATGAGTCCAAAGTGTGGAAACTACCCTACTTCGGATCAATCTCTACCACTACCGGAGTGTCCGTCCATACAGTTGTTTGATCATCTTGATCTCTAGTGATGAGGAAAGGAGCTTGCCTTTCTCCCTAAGTTAATACCTTCTCCTCTGACCTCTATAGATGATGTGCCCGGTGACCTTTGGGAACGGTGAGCTGAGTGAACTGGATGACTCAGCACATACTACATGGATGCAGGGACCAAGCTAGCTATATAGCAAAGCAAAGCAAAGGTGATGGATGGATGGATGGATGGACGGCTGGCAATTAAACTGAAGAGACTTTGACAAATGCAGGATGTGTGTGGCAGTAGTAGACTGGTAGTAGTAGCATGCAGCAGCCCAGTGGAGCAAGTACTTAATACTATACGACTTATTACTTACCACACTGCTGCATGCATGCAGTGGCAGTGGCAGTGCTTGTGTATAGTAGCATTATGTTTTGACAAATGACAACAAGGCCTTCCTGTGCCATGTTCTGCTGCTGATCAGTGCTTGGCCGGGAGGGACTAGGGAGGGACACTGGGGCTCTCTCTACTGACACACGGCAAGCATGGCGAGAGAGAGAGGATTCAAAGCTTGCGTAGGGCTGTTGAGACTCGTGCTGGCTATAGCTATCCTTGTCCAGATGCAGATAGATACATACATATATGCATGTCCTCTATGGATCATGGTACTCGCAGGAGGCAGCAGCTAACAGAATGTTTTGCAGAGACATGCAATGCAATGCAATGCACAAGAATCAGGTCATGGCATTATATATGCAAGGCAGCTTTTCTAGCTATATATGTCTGTGCCGTAAGCATACTGTTCTTTTGGTCTGAAATTCTGAATAGTAACACTTTGGAAGGAGAGCACACACTACTGATCGAAGAAAGATCAATAACTTAAGTGCATGATCAATGGAGGCCTCAAAACGCATGAAATTCAGAAGAAGAACCGGGTGCTAGAGTCAACGAAGGGAGAATTCAGTCAGCTCCTTTTGGGTGCCGACTCAGAGAGAGAGAGTAGCAGCATGAGCACAGTACTATGATGAGGCCATGCCTGCGTGAGGCAGCAGCATGCAGCTAGTAGATAGGAGCACTTTGCACGCAGATATAAATGATGACAGCAATCAAGAGGGGGAGCTTTGCGCCGCATGGGGAAGGAGCGGAGACTACAGCACGAGGCAGGCAGAGATCGATCGATCCATGTCTAGAGAGAGAGAGGAGCGATGAAAGCAAGGAGATCGATAGGAACTAGGAAGCGCACGATGGGTCACCTCAGCCAGGGGCCCTACATGCACAGTGCCTCTGACTCTGGCCCAGTTCATCACTCTCTCTCTCTATCTCCTCTGCTAGGCCTTCTGCTTGCAGCCAGAGCCCCGTCTGTTCTGCAGTCACTGCGGGGAGAGGAAGACTGTCTCGGCGTCTCGCTAGCTGCTGCTTCGTCTCTGGGGCCTCGCGTCGCATGCATGCACGTAGTGCTTGTAGGACAACCCAACCGTGTAGGTAGAGCCACCGTGCATGCACATATCATAAGGTAATCATTCTCGTATTATTGGAGGATGGAGAGTACATAGTCCCTCGTCCAACTTTCGGGCTGTTATTAACCGAAAATACCTAGAAAGAGCTCGATGTCAGGCATGAAAACAAGCGTTCCCTCGTGTCAGAGATATTTGTCGGTTTGGATATAAACATAAACATAAACATGATCCTTTTAATCGTTGATTACTATTGTAATTTATTTATAAGAGTAAACCTAATAAAATGATAATATTTCAGAACTACACTACACATGTAATTGTCATGTATGCAATGTATACATTTTAAAAGAGGATGATTTAAATTCATATCACTCCAATGTTCGCGTTTGAAAATATATCACTCGATATGCAAATGATGCGTGGGTCTTGAATCTACATGTTATTGACATATTAAGTAACATATTTTAAAATATCATATTTTATAATGGTATATATCTAAATTTTCCTTTAAAAGATACATACATATAGCTAAATGTTTAAATTTTTTACTGCATGCACATAGCTGCCAAGAAAGTATATACAGGTTAGCCTGAGCCGGACGGTAACAACATGGCATGAGATCGAGGACGTACATGATCGGGCGGATGGCATGGTCTGGTAGGTCGGGCTATAATTAAGCTGACCAACTTACACGACGGCCCGACATGGCACGACCGGTCTGTTATCAAGGCTAATGTTTACTGTATCTTATTTCAAAAAGTCAAATGCTTTGTTTTTTAGCCTTTTTTAATATCGAAGCTACTCCTCGAAACTCTAAAACGAAGTAGACCAGACTCTTCGAGGCTTTGCAAAAATCTCAACATTGCAGCAATCAAACCACAAGAATAAAGGAAAACGTTTCATTTGCACCCACTTCTCCTATCTCTCAGAACTAAAAAGCTAGGTATTTTGCTCGTCAAACTATACAAAATCGTGCAAATAACCCTAGGACGGTTTCAGAGATGGTTTCACCATCATGATGCGTGATGTGGCCCACTAGTCATATACATGTCATATTAGCCACATGTTAGTCTCCCATCTCAGCTCTTCCTGTAATTTGCTACTTCTCTCTTCTTCCTGCATCCATGGCTAATCGCTGCCCATCGCCCGTGATCGAGTTGACCACAAGCACAATCCCCATGGCAAATGTCGTGTCGGAGGCGGCTTGCATAGTTGCAACCGTAGAATGAACATGTCTTGCTTTATCACCATACGTGTGCCCTTGTCCACCTTCCTTTTGACCTCCGCCACCACCATCACCACCTTGTCCTTATCATTGACGGCCGCAATGATAGGGGCACATCAAGAAGGAATCACCGATTTGGAACTTGGCAGGGGTAGGGACAAGACGAGGAGGTCATCAAGGATGGTGGTAGCGCTGAAGTCTACTCCAAGAATGGAGAAGTGCCATGTGAAGAAGATCTACTGTCTTCTACCCCTGCGCACACCGTCTTCCTAGGAAAGTCGTCCCAACGGTGGTGCAAGGTGGGGCAATGGATATCGATGGTGAGAACAGGCTCCCTTCAGTTGCCTTTCTCCTCTACCGCTTCCATGCACATTTTCGCCTCCACCCATCATCCAGGAGTTATTTGCATGGTTTTGCATAATTGGGGGTAGAGATAGGGTAGGAAGAATACCTGTTTTTTAGTTAATGCTATAAAGTAGGTGAAGCTAAATACTTAAGGGTGCAAAGTAAGCCTTGTCTATTTTTTTTAGCTAAAAGGACGAGAGTTCTGCCATTCTATTAAATAAGAAGAGATAACAACAACCACTCCAAAGAGTAGAAAAATGAGCACAACCAAATGCCCCAACAACCTGAGCGGTCAGGCACTCTATTAGTTTACTCCCTAAGAAGAGAGACTAGAACAGCAGGAAGACTACATTAACACCTTAGAATGGGGCAACAATATTCTACGATGCACCAATTGAGCGTGCAAGCGACCGGAAGGATGAAGGAAGGAGTAACCCCTCCAAGCGTGCCACAAAGGCCTCTATCACCCAATCATCGATCTTGCCATCTTTTCCAAGCCTAGCTATGTTACCAACTTCACACTACTCCTAAAGCTAGCAATGGAATCCGTGCGAGAGACCAAAGATTGTGAAGCAACCATCTTGGAAGAAGCCATCAATTGTGGCGGCTTAGACTGCTTGGGCGCTTGGCCCTTGCGCTTGTTTGAATCTTCAATGCTAGGAGAAGAGGCAACCTAGAACCCCCTGAGGAAGCATCAGCTAGTGCTGTCCCATCAACCTACAGAGGTGACTCCAACTCCTCAGGTAAGTAAAGAGAAAGGGGAAGAAAGTGATAATCCACTCTATCTTATAGCGAAGTGACACCAACTCCACAGGGAGGGGAAGAGAAAGAAGGTGATAATCCACGATCCATCTTCCTAGCTAAGGGTGACGCCGACTCCTTGGGGAGAGGAAGAGGAAGAAAGTCATGGTCTGTTCCATTTTCTAGTGAAGGTGATGTCAAATCCTCAGAGAGAGGGTCAACATAATTGACAGGGGACTCCCTAGCATCGAAGGAAGGGCAAAAGCTCAAACTGGTGCAGCCAACAAGGCTCCCACTGAAGCACTGATTTAAAAAGACCTACACAAAGAGGGAGTCGTAGGGGTGTGGAGGTTCTCACAAACAACATGAGAAATATCTGTCGTAGAAATCGACGAATAAGGCACCTCAAATGACACAAGCACCATGTGACTTTCGGAGGTCTCTTTTTCTCCTTAAGAGTTACAACATTCTTCTTTAGGAGAGGAAAAGAAGCTTCACATGAAGAAGGTGGTGGTGAAGGTGGTGAAGCATGCGATGATGACGAAGGCCAAGCAATGGGGTTGCAGAGGTGACTACTTTGATGACACCAGCGGGCAACATGGCCAAAGCCCTAGCATTGGAGACAGTGAAGCGGATTCTAGCATTTCACAACTTGATGATCCAAAGAGAGGCACCTGAGTCCTAACCGTCTAGGGTTCTCAACCTCCAAGAATAACAAATCCGGCGAAAAATCAACTTGGAAATGAACTCAAGTGCTCAAGAATACGATTTTAGCTCACTAGCACTCTCAATCCTCTTCCCAACTTTTCTCACAAGGTGCATCACTTAGATCTAGAGTGGAGAGGTGTTTAGGGTTCAAGAAGATGGAGGTTTGCTCAAAAAGTCAGCAATAGAACAGCCACCGCGCGAGGTGAGAGTGAGGGGGGTATTATATAGAGGTCCCTGAAATGTAGCCATTGGGGCCTTCTCCAACTCACATCGGAACTTTCGATGTTACACAACAGAACTTTCGATGTGTGCAAAACTCCAGCAAACAACTCCCTCGACTCAACTTCAATTCTAGGATAAAACACAGATCGGAACAACCGATCCAGTGCATCGGAACTTTCGATTAGCAACCCTCACCAAACAGAGAATTTATAGTATAAAATATCGGACACTCTGACTGAATCGGAACTTCTAATTAATTAATCGGACCTTTCGATTAATTATAGACAGCAAACCCGAAAAACTCAGATTTGGCAAAACAGGACAGTTCGATGGGATCAGAACTTCCGATTCACTGAGATTGAAAACACCCGGTATGCACGAAGTGATGTGTTTTGTCTCTCAAATTTGTAAAGATCTATCAATTGAGCATTGAGATATTTCTAAGCTATTTTTCGTCGCATCCTTCTTAATAGTATGGCGATCCTTATACTTAAATCAAATGAAAAATACTACAAATCTAGAAATAACCACATGCCATCTTCTTTCCTTACTTGAGGGGTCCATGACGCTCTAGCTTTTCACCATTGGGACTTTTCACCTGTTCATATGCTAATTGAACGCATTAGTCCCTTAATCGTTTGTCATTAATCACCAAAACCCACTTAGGAGGCCTAGATGCACTTTCACTTTTGGCGGATGTTGGAAGGGGTGACTTCAAGCTAGGTTCGCCATGGTCATCGACCATCGGACATACATGGGTGGTGGTTGTGCAAGTGAGGATGGCATTGGTGGAGGTGGTTGCATGCCTCGAGGAACCTTGCGCCTCCTGTTCAACGCCGAGGGCAGTAGTGTGAGGACAACGTTCCTTCTGCTTGACGATAGGGTTCTTGCTGCCAAGCTATCAGAGGATGACGTTGGCAACCTCATTGGCGATGACAGTGTCAAAGATGTGTAGCAACTCATATATAACCCTTGTCATTGTCTGCCACCGTCCGCCAGCTCTTCACGCCATTCTTCTAGTCGTGAGCAGTGTCACGAACGCCATGCTCACCATTGGTCCTCATGCACACCCTTGTGCTTCAGTGCTGGTGGACCCTGTGGAGGTGGTGATTGACAACACTACACGGAGCTTTGAGCTCCCGGTCATGGGGGAAGCCTGTGTCGCTCCCATGTTCCCTGGATCCAGTTAGTATTACCCCTAGATTTGGCAGAGGAAGACATGGCATCCTCAAATTTGAAGGTGTCCTACTCTTTGGCCACCACCGAAGCTTGTGGTGCCCCTATGCGGATATGCTCCACGGATCCTGCTGGTGGAGGCAACAGAGGAGCTCCTACTGCCCCTATGTATGTCTGTCGGCCGCCTCGAATCCGTCGCATCCTGATGCACCGCTGCTGCGACTTTTGCCGAATCTACTTTGCTCGAATCTAAACTCCGTCACGTCGGGGGTGAGTGAACTTGAGATCGGCGACCTTTTCCAATTCAAAAATACTTTAAAATATATCACAATATTCAATGTATTTATCCATTTTTCTTATACCATATATTTCATTTCTTTAATTTTTAATATCTATTTTTTATTTCATATATTTTTCTGATTGCTTTTATATATTTTTTAAATAGAAATACTAGACAATGCTATATCGTTAGTTGAAGACGGTCTTCAATGGCACAGCTAAAAGACAAAAAACTCAAGTGTGACCCACATAACGAAACTACGTGATATCACGTGAAACCATACTTTGATGTGGAGTCCATCCGATAAAATCACATGATTCCACACTTCGATAGTAGGGCCCACCTGATGAGACTACAATATACCGTATGAAACTATGCAATTCTTTTTTGTCTCCTTAGGGCACATCACGGTAGAAATAAAGCCATGAATAGTGAAAATAAGGTTAAGTAAATATAAGAGAGAGATATGAAATAGGGTTAAGGTAGAGCCAGCGTTATATTAGGAATAAAATAGGGTCACGTTAGGATAGAGTTAGAATAGGGTTAGCATTGCATATGGCCTTACTATCCCATTAGTTCAGCTGCCAACGGGTAGCGTCGTCTGGTGCTGTCTTTTTTTTTAAAAAAAAATTGGCCCAGGCGGGCTAACAAGCCGAAAGTGGCACGTGGGGTTACCGGGCCTGACTAGCCACAGCGCAGCCTGGTCTTGGCGTGCCGTATGCCATGGGCTAGATGCTGAGCTCTTGAGCTGGAACGATACCACAAAGTAAGCTTAACAGGCCCAACGGGCCGTGCAATGTCGAGCGGCCTGTTCGGCCAGAAGCCCAGCACTTCCAGGACGACAGGAAGGGAGCCTTGCATTATTTGTACGCTATGCTTGTACGGTTCCGCTGATTTGTTTTTCTGGGTTGTTGCATAGTCAATTTTTTACGGTACTTTAGAAATGGTCTATGGAAGGGAATCTTCTCTATTATTTAGAGATTTTTGTCTTCGATATCACTCTAACAGGTCTCTTTTCTTTTAGTGAATTTGTCAGAGCCTCTTGTCTCTCTAAAAAAACGTTCGTGTTTCTCCGCTTGTCTCCTCATGCATGATTGTGGGACGACTAGACGAGTAGCTGTAACATCCCATTTTTGGGGATTTGCAAAAATTTTTAAAATTTTAAAATATTAACAAAGCTTTTGATATTTTGGGAAGATTTTGTCTATAATATACTATTTTGGACTCTAATAAACTAATAAGATGTATTTTATATATATATGAGTGTGAATATTATCTTTGGTATACCTATATTTTCAAATCATGAATAATAATTTCCCCTTAAATTTGATTTTTCAACATATTGTTTGGGATATATTTATATTATGAATATATCTATCCAATTATAATTGAAAAATGGTATTTTCATACCATGAATAGTAATTATTAGCTATACCCTTTTAGCAAACCAATGTTTCAAGCTCTTCTTAATCCATTCTCTTTGATATTCTAAATTCCATCTATACTTAAATTTGAATTTACCTAGCAAAATGACCATTTTGCCCTCAGCCCAAAACCCCCTATTTTCCCTCTCTTTCTCTCCTGCTTTGGGCTCAAATTTCATAGGGCCTCACCTCTCTCCCGGCCTTCTCTCCACCGGGCTTGCCCCCTGCTCTCCCGGCCAAGGCCCAGTTGGCCCACGCGAGCCCCCCTGCTGGCTCCCCTGCTCTGCTGCCGCTGCTCCTGCTCCTTTCATTGGCCTTGACCGCTTCACCATGCCGTCAGTCAGCGCGCACCATTGGCTCGCCGGCCACGCCCACGTCGCTCGTACCAGCACTACGTCATGGCCCCAGTCAACTCTGTCCTTCCCCCAAAAAACCCGCAGCTCCGGCGCCCTGCCATTGGATGCACGCCGACAAGGATGGTACTGCCGCCCTAAACAAATCTGCGCAAGGACATCGACCAGCGTCGCCGACGTGCGCGCATTCATTCCACTGTCCTCCCCGCACCTCCTCGCACCTATAAAAGCCCAGCCGAGCTCCCGCTTTCTTCCCCGTTCCACCGTCCGCTCGCACAAAGGCGACCTAGACGTCGCGAGCCACTTCCGGTGCACCCCGAGCCCCGGCAACCCCATCTATCTCTCCCTCTCTTCCCCTTAATGCTCTCACCAAACCTAATTGAGCTTTTGTTGCTTGTAGCTCGCGAACGAGCTCTGCCGCCGGCCGCGACCGCCCCCTTTCCGATTGCGCGTCATCGACAACGTCCCCGACCTCCTCCTTCGGCCCACGGAACCCCAGCACCATCCTCCACCTCCTCCTGGACGGAATCGGCGTGAAGCGCCCCGAAGCTTCCCCACGCCGTGTCCCCTGTTTTGGTACCTACGGCCTCCTCGTCGCCGGCCTCCTCCAGACCTCCTCGGCCTCGGACAAGCCCAAGGTAACGACCCTTGAAGCCCCTTGAAGCTCTAGGGCAGCTTACCTTTGCTTAAAACCCTGTGGAATGCCGACGCCGCTGCTTGCGTAGCTCTCTGCCGCCTATCCTCGTCGCGCCGTTGTTCCACTGCGCCTCCGACATGAAACACACGAACACGTTCTAGCTATCCTCCTCCCGAGTCTGTAGAGCCCAAGAAATCCTCAAATGGAGCTCTGTAGCAGTCGCAATCCATCGTCGAAGATCGCCGAAGTTCTGACTGGAGAAACGACCTCGCCGATGTCATGATGACATCATCATTCAGTACACAGTGCACCGTTTCGCTGCCATCTGGGACCCGCCTATCGGATTTATTTTAAACCCGTAGGAGTCTCATTGCGGTGGCCGACCGGTGGGCCTCACCTCGCTGTCATATTTAGTGAAAGCGTACTTTTGAGTCGCCTTCCACCAGTGTTCTGTAAGGGTTGCCGCGCCCGGCTGAACCCATTTGGGCTGCACAGTAGCCGGTCTGCTACTGTTTATAGCCTTTTTCCTAAACTTTTCCCATTTGATTTAATACCAGAATAATGGTTTTGATTTATTAAAAATACCTAGTGACTTTGTAAAATCTTGGAAAAATTATGACAAACATTTTATAGCATGCTGGATCTAATAAAATTATAATATTTCATATTTGTGAATTATTTACCTTTATAAAATATTTGAAGCTTTGTTTAAACCCATTTCTTTTGTAAATACATAAAATACTTTCTGTTTGTTTAAAATAGTAAACAAATTCAATAAATTCCCATTTTATTTCTGTAAGAACTTTAAAGGCTCCATACCTTAGGAAAAATATTACTTTTTATATTCAACTAATATAATTCTCTATAAAATATTAATAGCCTTTTGTACAGAAAATCCAGTAAAGGTTTTTCCTTTATTAAAAATACTAGATGACCTCCAATAATTATGAAAATTCTTCTGGAAACACTAAATAGTGTCTGTATCTTAGAAAAATTAATATTTGCTCATATACCCATATATTATTTCTCAAAAAAATATTTGAAAAGGCTATTTTTACTTATAAATGACTATAGGGTTATTTGTATTAAATATTTTCCATATAAAATATATTGATATCTCTATAAGTATTTTGAATACTCTAAACCTTAGGAACAATAAAATATTACATATCTCACTATTTTTAAGTCTCTGTAAAATATTAATAGTCCTTTTTCCACATATTTCTCTTACAAAGAAATCCAGAAAAGTGTTTACTATTTACTGAAAATACTATTTGGCTTCCAGAAAATTGGATAAAATTCTATAAAATAGTTTATACCCTTCTGGTTTTATTAAAAATATGTTTGGCCATATTTAGTCACTATTTTGCCCCTGGAGTATTTTAAAAGCTATATTTAGTGTTTTCCTTAAGTAAAGAAATCCCAGAAATCCTATTTGACTTACAAAATATCTTTTGAACTTCATAAAATCTGTAGACTTTTACAGAGCTGTTTTACATGACCTGTAAGCTCGGAAAAATATAGTTTTCATATTGAACCTATATGTTACTTCCCTAAAATATAAATGGCCTCTTTTAAATATGTATTGGATATAAAATCTATTATTTTCTTGTATAACTTAATAGGGATTATCCCTTGCTGTGTTGTGACCTATTTGTAATGTATTTTAGCATATTTAATCTCCTTTGAAAAGCTTATCTATTGGGTAGCTGTATCAATCATGCATATACATTCACTATCATACATGTAGCTTATCATTTTATGTGATTTGCTTAAGTATTTAAATTGGTAGATGCACTGTATTGTTATTAGGACCATGAGATTTGTAGGCCACTGCATAACATGCATCATGTTCTAGCATATTTCTTATTGCTTTTGTGCTATTTGATTTGATCATGATAGATCTGGAAGACCCAGAAGGACAGTTCGAGGATCAGGATCCCAACACGGTCGGTCCAGGCGAGCCAATATCTCTAGAATCATTCTTCTAACCCAGTTTTTAATTAAATTATGTTGATTTAAATTATGAACTTGCATGCCTTACATTTTGTTATTCCATTATGTTGTTAAATACAGAGCTAATAGAGCTGGTCTAGATACAATCCAAATTGTTACATGTGTTAATAAACACAACCCTTATCTTTGATATGATTCCTACTCTGTCACTTGGTAACCTAAGAACTCGATTAACAACTCTTGGACTAGTAAGTCTTGGGCGAATGCTTAGCAATGCCTATGTCTAGGTTCGAATGGGTCGAACCCCTGTTATCTACGGATACGGATATAGGATGACGGATTGCTCGCAATTCCGAACTATCAACGTACATGTCGTTAACACGGTGAAAACTCATGCACTTGGGTGCTCCTTATTGCCCGAGTGCGAAGTGTCTTTGGATAAACCATTTTCCTAAATTTGGGATTCGATACCAGGAAGGGTTTGTGTACTGTGATGGGCATATTTTGGTGTGGTGTGAAATCATGTTTTCGACATGATGCCGCGAAGGGCATGTCTTTCCGGGATGGAAATTATGTTCGAGTACCGCGATGGGCATATTTTGGCGTGGTGTGAAATCATGTTTTCGACATGACGCCGTGAAGGGCATGTCTTTCCGTGATGGAAATTATATTGTCTGCGAAGGACAATACCGTGGAAGTATCTATCTGCGAAGGAAGATTCCGAGACGGATGTTTATAAAATTGCATGCTGTGAGTCTTTTTGAATCGCTGGGATAGCTGAGTTTTGGATGTTGAGATAAACCCCAATTATGAACATTTTGGCATATATAGCCCAGTACGTCTTTGTTTTGTTAACCTGGCTAAGTCTTAGGCCTTCACTACTATGATTATAACTTTGGCATTTATGCAAATAAAATAAACCTTAGCCCCACCATATGGCCTGTACCACTATGTGCAATAGGCGGGGTTTTGGCTCGAGAGCGCGGTTTGATTGCGCGCTCACACCCTCGCACCCACTCACTCTTTTAGGTCAAGATGGAGAAGAAGAGGATCCCTACGACTGTTATGATGACGAGGAAGCTCTTGGAGCTGGCGCGCAGGAAGGGTGTTAGGCGGGACTCCAGTCGCTTGCCTGTCGGGTGGATGGCATAGCCCTTGGAACCCAAATTTACCTTTGTTTCCGTATTTTCGAACTCTGATTAAAGAGCTCAATTTTGGTATTGTAATATTTGGCTAACTCGGCCCTACAAACTTGAGCCACTATGTATTTGAACCTTTATGAATGTATAGTTAAAACGTGCTTGTATGAGATGGTTCCATTATTTTGTAACTCGTACAGTGCTAGTAAGACAGATCCTGGGCTAGCGCAGACATACGGAGGTCCTTGGAAAATCGGGGGCCCACAGTAGCAAATTAATATCTAGGGTAAGCGCGTAAGATCTACTCGAGTATACTTTAGATAATCATATACATACTGAAAATAAAGGTTTTTTTCCCTCTAAATCGAGGACGAAAATACAATCAGTCAGCCGCACAGCAGCTACCCACGCCAAGCGCAAGTAAGACAACATAGTAATAGAAATAAAGCTTAATATATATTGTTTATTCTTTTTTCCAACGGTTCACATTAGTTTGTATTTAATTATATTGTACATATTAGTTTTGGATTTAATTGTATTGTACATGGCCAACATACATAGTATAAATTTGCTAAATCAATTAATGATTAGATCTAAAATTTATACCGCATAATGATCTATTGTAGTTATCGCCGTAAATTGATCTAGAAATATTACTAGACCATTTAGACCCTCGAACATCACATATCGCCTTGGCATGTGGGCCATGTGGGGGCATCTGTTTTTCTAACTTTTTTTTTTGTTTGCTGTAGAGATCCGATGATATATATATATATATATATATATACACACACACACACATACACACTATAGAAATGATCGCGCGTGTTGCGTGCACGTCCCGGTTGTTCCGATGGACTCAAAGTGCATGATTGAGAAACATGCATAGAACGATAAAAAAGAATGTAAGTTAAATTCTCATTTACTATTAAACTTTTAAAAGGGACATCCTGGCAAGTGTAGACCAATATATGTGCAAAAGAAAAGGTTGTCAGTGGAAACAACACTGAATGTGTGACAATTAGGCTATCATCCCAATTTTTATAGCAAGAGACTTATGAAAATCAATCACATCCAAGAAAGTATGGTAGCATAGCATGCTATTCTGAATTGGGAAAAGTGCCAACATAAGAAATAAGAACTTTGTGTTTATGCTGCATCGCCGTAACTGTAAGACAATGCCTAAAAATTGAGTAAACTAAAATAGAAAATGTTGTGGGACAACTAAAGGTCAAAGCTATTACATGGGTAGGAGGAATATGCTTCCCACTAAGGACATCCAACAAAGAAGGTGCCAAAGTCAGATATGACACTTTCAGGAGCGATACGTCCTGCAGTTAAACAAAAAGCGAAAATGAAAGAATGAGATGGTCACGTTAGAGGCAAACTGCAACATAAAAGAAGTTACATTACCTCATGTTTTGCAGCAGTGAAGCGTTATGCATAGTTAACCAAAAATAATGTTTTGTTGCCATGTAAGGACATAAAATATCCATATTTTTCAAGCAAACAAATGAATAATTCTGAAGCTAACATTAAACCCAAGGTTGTTTAAGAAAAAGACAAACTATTATTTGGAATTTAGAATCGTCTGTACCAACTACCGGGTATATTTTTACTTCACAGATCAGACCATGAAGGTGCAAAATTGTTTCAGTAAGAATGTAATGTAGGATATTAGAAACATGGTGCTAAATTATAATATAACATGAAATTGCATCATATGCGAAGTTTTATTGAATAGCTGTGTCCTACTCACATTACAAAGATTAAGGATGTTCCAAACGCAAAAGCAAACTCAAGGTGTAATCTCACAGAATATGACGGTATGATTAGAACAATACAGCTTTCTTAGAAAGCTTGACAGCAATGGAGCCTAACCAAAAGGACTCTACTTAGATCATGAAACTCACATGAAAGGACGACTATATAAAAGCAAACTTCAAAACTGTTAGAAAAGTAAGAAGGTACCAACCAGTTTTCATGTATTCTGAAGGAGTAAATGCCAAATTGGTACTATAACTTTTTCCATCCCGACTATTCTTCATGAGGCCAAAACATGAAAGTCTAGTTAAGTTGATGCTTCTTGCAAGTTGAAAATAGTTAAGTTGCAGCATGGAACAGAGTTAAGCAGAACTACCTATGTGACAACATTCAAGCAGAAATAGTATGGTAGCATACTATGATGAGATTTTCATTTTAGAGCGGACTTAAAATTACTGAATCAAAAGCATCTTCCTTGAAAAAAAATCTATTGTTTTCCTATTGCCAGGCAAAAACTTGATATTTTTCACTACCAAAAACAGAAAAGGCACTACTACTAATAATAGGAATGTTAGCAACAAATAGTCAGTGTTAATACCCTACCATAGAGTCCCTTGAAACCATGATCTCTCTAGATAGAACAACCAGTATGGAACATTCCATTATAGTACCCATACATCTGAGTGCCAGGAGTTTGAGGAATGTTCCCTTTTGTAGCATACATCTGACTTCCATTCGTTGTTTAATGACTGGAATCTCCTGGAATGAGAAATTGTGGTGTGAAGGAAACAACATCAGAATTTTCATGAGATGCCATGTATTCATTATTCAAATGAAAGGTTAAATTGCCTGTGGTGTCAAGGAAACAACATCAGAATTTTTCATGAGATGCCATGTATTCATTATTCAAACGAAAGGTTAAATTGCATGGATAAAGTAGATAATATAGTGATAAAGAGACAGCTAAAGTTTGCATTTATAGATATGAAGACATTGCCTGTGGATGGTACACAAAAAAAAGATCTTTCATGGCATATTCCATGCAGACAGCATGTAAAACACATCAGCTTCTACTTCTAGTTCCCAATAACATACTGATAAAACATATTGTAAATTTTAGGTAGCATCATAAAGAATTTCAGAAAGTAAATTACAGAAAGAGACATATGAAAACAACTGCTCACCTATTTCTCCAGCAATAAAGAAATCAGTAATAGATCATTGGCATATCACAAAAGAAAAGGCAAATAAGCATATAGAATAAGCGCTTTAGAAATGTATATATGTATCATATCTGCATTGCAGAAATTACTCGCTGAGGAGGATCAATTTGCCGGCTACCTTCTGCATCACTCAAATGTAGATCATCAGTTCCATCAAGAAACACATCCTTAACTGCAAAATTACCTGAATATGTACACACCATGCAATAACAAATGAAGCATTCAGTGAAGGGCGGTCGATCCAATCCATTCGGCTTTCAGGTAATATACACCTGCAGGATATACACAACACAAACATTATAGCTCATTAGTCAATCCCTCCCTCTCAAAGATCCCCACATGTAACATGCTAAATGCAAGAAAGATTTAGACTTCTACCTAAACTTAGAATTTGAAGATTACATGGATGGTTCCCACGAAAAATTAGAGATACATAATCTACTTATGCATGTGAAACCCAAATGAAGGGGAATGCACTAATGATCTTAGCCGAAATTTTTGTCCAGATGCAGTGGCGTTCACGAAACGAAGACCGAGAAGGCTTACCATCGGGACGATTGTGAGGCCAGGCAAAGTAGCCCCAATCCCACATCTCAAACTTGTACGTGGGGCGATGCAGCTTCACCAGAGGCTGTCACACGGCAGCGGCGAACCCCAACTCCAGGCTCCTGCAAGCCAAACACCAAGAAAGTGATCAAAGTAAGCAAGATTGTGATCGAAGACTCAGGATTGGGTGGAAGCAAAGCGAGCAAATCAAAGAAAGCAGTAGAGAGGAGGCAGCAGCGTGGCGATGGAACAGCGAATCCCCTATCGATGTCGATCTCTGCTCTGCACCGGCCTCCGCGGTGGTCTCTCCTCCTGCCGACCCTCTCCATGGCCTAGTGCCCAGGAAGAAACGCAGAGGAGGAGTGGAGGGAAACCGAGGCTGTTCGTTGCGGCCGGCCCTCGCTTACCCCCGGCATGAACCCACCGCTGCATGAGTCCGCCGATGCCCCCGGTGTCGGCACCGCCCATGCGGGCACCACGGAGTTCAAGAACACGGCCAAGAAAAACTCTACGGATGGTGTCCCCAAGAGGGCAAAGGGGGAAGGAGAAGAAGAGGGGCGCTGCTGACGTTAGATCTAGGAGGAGCGGGCGGCGCCGGCGTGGTAGACCTGCGAGAAGGGGGTGACGACGCCTAGACCCGTGAGCACCACGCGACGGCCGGCGGAAGCGTGAGGCGGCGGACCGAAGGAGGGGAACGGGGCCTGGCGGCGGAGGTGGAGCAGCCGACGGTGGAGAAAGAAAGCTGGAGAGAGGAGAGGAAAGGAAGAGGAGGGGATCCGATCTGGGGTCCGCGACCGACGACGGGGAGGAGGCGGGGATCGGCGACACCGCAGAGAGAGGCGGCGAGGCGGTGACGGGGATCAAAGAGCATGGAGGAGTGGCGTGGTGGGCGAGACAGGGAGCGGGCTGGGCGGTGAGGCGGTGGCGGTGGCAGTGGAGAACACCATGGCGGGGCGGGGCGAGAGGCCTAGAGGGAGGCGGAGACGTGGAGGAGGGCTCGGAGGTGGAGACGGGGAGGAGGGGGGGGCGGGGACGGCGGCGAGGGGACAAAGAGCCTGAAGGGGTGGTGGCAAGAGAGGGAGCTGGTGGAGGCGAGGTGGTGGTGGCGGTGGAGAACACCCTGGCGGGGCGGGGCGAGAGGCCTGGAGGGAGGAGGAGAAGAGAGAGTGAGACCGGGGAGAAGGGAACGGGACGGAGGGGCGGAGCGGAATGGGGATGAGCTAGGGTTTGCGCGAGGCTGCGCGTGGGAGGAGCGCGAGTTGAGCACAGAAAGCTGTGGGGGGCAAAACGTAAAATGGAAAGAACGCAGGCCACTCGATCGACGATCCTACGCACGCGGACACTCTGAGACCTGTCCGTGAAATCGTAAAAAGACTAGGTTTTTTTGCATTAGCACTCGGGCGTTGCACGCTGGACGTCGGATCAGGCCGGAGAGGCCGATCGGACGGCTCCTCCTTTTCGGCCGACGTGGAGGCACGGCTGAGCCGGGTTGCTTCCCCCTATAGGAGATATATATATAGGAATATAGGAAAACAATTCAAGGCTCCATGGAGCCTGGAGCCTAGGCTCCATCATCGAATACTCTATGTTGTGCTTTGAAAATCGTGTTGTTTAACATGTACGTCTTTACATACCTACTAAATAAAAATATTTGAGATGCCAAACTCTTAAAAAAAAAATTTATCTTCAGTTTGATGTAGTTTAAACTAGTTTGAACTATATTTATCTTAAATTTAAAAGTAGTTTAAACTTGAGTTAAATTTTAATTTTTTTCAGAATTTGACATCTCAAATTTTTTTAGTGGGTATATAAATATCTAAATATCAAACATCACAAATCTCAAAGCGCATCTAGTGGTAATAGATCATGGAGCCTAGGCTCCATAGAGCCTTATGTAATTTTCATATATATATATATATGATGGCTAGTGTACTCTCGAGAGTACTCTCGACGGGTTTACGAAATCCGAGATTTTTAACGACAGATTCGAACCGTTGATCTTGTTTATCTCATTGTAATGTAGCTACCAACCAAGTTTCATTTTTTTTTGAATTTATTTATTATTTGTTTCATATTTTTAAAAATCAGTCTTCTAATTAGTCGTGTGGCGTAAAAAAAAAACTGATTTTATATATATGTGATGTGCGAGAGGAGAAACGTGTGTCCGGGCCGAACTGGCAGAGCAAAAGTTTCTGGAGTTACTAGAGCGGGCCTGCAGCAACAGCTTAATTACTTGAAGCCCACCTGCTAAGTGGTTCTGCGCATTGTAGGCTCAAATAGACAGGAGTGGTGTCTTTTTCTTTTTCAAAGTTACAAAAGCCTCGGCCACCGCAAAAACATGGTTAATGGCATAAGCCTACGTCTACTCTAAGAAATGCCATTTTAACAGCTTTCCTGCTATTAGACCATTTCCAGTAAACAATTCAAATTTTTCCTCTATAACACCATTCCATATACATTCTATCCATTGTTTAAAATTTCTTCATACTTTACACCACATTCAAAAAAATTTCTTCTCTCTAATAGACACTCTATCTCTAAAAAGTCAAATAAATGGTGTTTTCTAGCCAGTGCTTAGTGCTCATATGTGTTTCTATTCACCTTTTCGACCACTAGATTGTGTTTCGAGACCATGCACTGCCCTCCACCCTCTCTACAACACATTTGAAAAAAAAAAAGAGTCCATTGATTTGTTGAATTCTTCCTATGAGGCCCCTTTTTCCTCCTCTCTCGACTCTGGTGTCCAGCGCAGCTACCTCCCCCTCCAACAACAACAATACAATGTCCCAAGTGTGTTGTCATGCCTCCGAACGAGTCTCACGGTGGTCCTCCTCCCCCTCTCTCCCTTCTGGCTACCTCGTGTCGCCCTCGAGAGAGACCACGTTGGACTGTAGTGTTATGGTCACTCTAGGGGCAGTGTCGTGTGAGAAGGAGCCGATTGACCAAAAGGGAGAGAAAAGGAGAGGAATAGAGAGGATATAGATTTGGGAGAGGAAGGACTTCGTGCAACAATTCTATATTTCGTAGGTTTTTTTAAAAAAACGTAATGAGTGAGAGAGGTAGTGCATAGGTCTCGAAGCACAATCTAACGGTTTTAGACGTACATGCAAACACATGTAGTAGCAGTAAATCCACTCCTTATTTTTTTATATTCTTTGAAAGCACCAATTTAATTATCTTGATATAAAAAGGAAGCACCTATTTTTTTAGCTAAACCGGCATAAGAACATCCACACCAGAAACCTTATCCCCACTAATCTAAAACACTATTTACCACAATTCTATCTATCTACCCTAAAATTTCTTCACACTTTATACTATACCTTAAAAGATTACTTCACTCTACCAGAAACCCTATCCTCACCAAATCAGTGCTACAATGTTTATATGGTTTCTGTTACGGATGCTCTAAGTGTAGGCTGAAAGGATGGGTTTTTCCTTCTGTTTTGCGACAACAAAATCTTAAGAAGAAAATCAGACCCGACTGGAACTGCTTCACTTAAGTCGCTTTTGACTTCTTCGTAGTGGAAAAATTGCACGGCCTATAACTAAATGTTTTGGTTTCTAGATAAAAGCGACTTCCAGCCTCCGATTGATACATTTGGTTTTGCTTTACACCTTTGTACAGTTCAAATTAATCCGTCCCAAGCGTACGCGTTTTGAGGAAGCTAAACATTTTGGCTTCCCAAGCCTGTTTTTCTTTATCTCAAAGCTATTTTAAAAAGATCTTAAGAATGTTCTTTCAGTGCTAAAATTATCTGAACTTTGACCCGTGCCTGTTCTCAGCCTTCTACCGAAAAACACCATGGCTCCATCTCATCTTGGATTAATCGTCAGGTAGGAGCAGAAATGAATGTACTACTACTGGAGTACGACATATCTGAGCAATTTGGGACCGGTCGGACACGGCCTGAGCCGCAGCTCTGCAACGGTCGCTGCTACTGCGTGGCTCCGAAGTCTCTTGTCGTTTGCCTCTCTGCTTCGCGACGCTGCGCAATCTCGTCGCCTTCTTCGTCGATCACACACACTGTCACACTGAACTACTTTCCTTTCGTTTTTTTTTACGTGAGGTTAATTATGTTGCTGCTAATTAGTCAGGCCCTGAACGCGACAAAGATGGGCATTCCCCTGGACGGCTGGACCCGTCTGCTTTATCTCCTCCTCGCAGACAGACAGTACAAATTTCGATCTGCTTTAGTTACATCTCCATCTATCTAAAAAAGAGGAAGCAATTAGGCAGAGGCCATGCATGGATCGCAGGCTAATTATCTCCGTGTAACTGTGTGTCCTTGGCCGGCCAGAGGTTAGCGATGATGAATTAAGTAGGTAGGCAAGGTGGCAAGAAGCAGCTTTCTTTGCGCGGCCAGCTATATTCTTTACTGCTTATACTTTTTTATCTACATTTTGAAAATCTAAACGATTTCTTTTTAAAAGACAGAACAAACAAGTCGAAAGAAGATGAAAATCTAAACGTCGGTATTTTTTTAATCTTGAAGTCGTTTCTCAAATCTCATAAAAACAAGTAGAAGGAAGTGTGCCGACTTCTCTAAACCTCTCCTTTTTTGGATTAGAAATGAAACAAATTTTCGTCCTCTATGTACACGGCCTTAAATATACATGCCGTGTCGAACCATAGCAAGGGTGGATCTAGTATTGGAGTGCTTTGGGGCTAGCGCACCGCCTCCGTCTGGCAAGGCAAGCGTGCATGCCATCGTCGCTCACCGGCATTCAAGTCCCAACAGCTTAGTGCTTAGTGCCATGGCTATGGGTAAAGAGTACTTTAGAAGAGAGGTTTAGTTGCATGCTAGTCGCTGCTGCACGTCTGTGTGGGTCTCTCCTCTGCCCTTGTGACCTAGCATGTCTCTACAAGCTCTCACCTCGTCGCTAGGATGCTATCTAGTCTCAGCAATACAGGATGTTGAAGACGAAGATATATGGCCTAGCCCGGCTAACTAGTGGAAGCATTAAGCTAGAGCACTTGGGCATGACGTTAGTGGCTCATGGACGCATCCAGTCAAATCGGCAATAAAAGTGGCAATTTGGTTGATTAATTTCCCAAATTAAAATACATAGTTAAAATCTTAAATCGTAATCCACGTGATCATAAATTAAATATTGTTGTAAATTTGTTAAATATAGAAAATCGAACTTTGCACAAGTACTAGTTTTGAAATGATGATGCATTATTTTAGAAACACTCTTGTAGGCATGATATGGAGGATATTTTCCGTGTGGCGACGAGTTTTTGACATGATAACTTAGCCCCACCTCAAATTTTGCCGTGCATTCGCCACTGGATCATAGAGATCACACATGGGTGGGTAGGAATGAACGACCAGACTCTCACCGTAAGACTTCTTTAGGTCTTTTCTAAAAACTCTTAAAATTTAGCTTTTCAGCAAATAAGCAACCAGCAAATAACTTTAGCCCACGAGAAGATGGCAGCCTCTGATGAGCCTGTGAATCATATGCGTCCTCTTCAAAGCCCTACCTCACTACCTCTCTCCAGTGCCAGTGCCGGTGCCGGTGCAGGCGCCACCATTCTTTTCTTCCCCCTCTAAGCATCTTGCTCACTCCATTGATCTGATCTCCATTCTACTGTCGCTGCTGCTGCTGCAGCAGCAGCTTTCTCTCTCACTCTAAATCAGTCATTTGTGTGTCGACGAAGAGGGGAGAGAGGGAGAGGGAGAGGAAGAAGCTGCAGGGCCGTATGTGATGGGCCCGAGGGACAGGCTGGCCCGATCCACCCGGATCGCGCGGTCGGTCGTGCCCAACCAGCCCGCCGAGTGACCAGCGTCCCTCCTCGCTCCGCGTCGACCACCTACCAAGACCCGTCCTTTTTGTCCTTCCCTCGCCTCTGGCTCCTCTCTCTCTCTAACCATTCTCTCTCTCTCTCCGTGTGTTCTTGTATGTGCTGTCCGCGTCTGCGATCTCCCGAGGCTGTGCTCGTGCGCGCCATCGTGATCTACCCAATGATGAAGCTCGTGAGTGACCGTTGTATTATTGCCTTGCCTGACGCTGCTCGGCTGTGTGTTGAGTGTCCGTATGGTTTTCTTGGTAGAGAGAGAGAGAGGTAGCAATATCACTGTATGAGTACGTGGGGCGGAATCTTTTCTGCCAAGGCTCAATAATGTACAAGCACAATGGCGATGGCAATGGCAATGGCAATGGATCGAGTTTGAGCTGGGCAGCACCTTCGGCTCTCGGCTCGTCTTGCCTACCTCTCCACTCCATGCAATGTTGGCGAAGAGGCCAGACGATGGGTGGATCGATTGCATTGTCCGGAAAGCAAGCGAACATGATTGCCCATCTTCAACCGTGTTCCATCACGAAACACGTTTCCGTCACCAAGAAAATCTCGTTTCCTTTAACGTTCCAACAGATTTCCTTCACTGTTTCTTTAAGAAGAAATTCTCTTTTTCATTCACTTCAGAAAGGGACTCTCTTTCTTTTCTCTATATTGTATCCTTCGAATGGTTGCTATTGGAAATGATGGAAAATAAAGAAAACAGAATATAGGGAAGGGAATAGAGAATAGAACGAAATAAAAGGAAAACAGTTGAACATAGTCATATTGGCGAAATGGTAGCCTAAGGCTCAAGCTTTATGTGCATGCTTGTCCAGCCCTGTTTGGGAATTACTACGTCTCCTGCATTCAATACGAATGCCACGCCCTTGCATTCTATACAAAATCTCCAAACAAGAGCACCAGACCATGCTTCGCAACCTAGGCCGACCGCGAAAACCAAAACTACGAGGTTTCGGTTTCTTAGGTTAACCAAAAAAACCGAATAGAACTTGGTAGGTGTTGTAATGGGTTCGAGTTTGTGCATATACACCTTGCTCTATCACTTTGAAATTACCACAGGTGCAGAACATGAACCCTTCTTTTCATGTAAGGAGTGTTCATCGCTTCTGATCTCGCCATCGACGGTTCACAATGGCCATCGCATGCATTTTCATTAGGCATCGATCCGGTTCTCTCACCCGGCCGATATATAATATACGGTTGGAGGCCACACGTGGCTTTAGCCCATCGTCATTGAAGCCCAGTCGATCTTGGTTGGAGGCACCAACTCAGATCTTGATAAAGTTCTTGACCGATCTGGTTGGTTTCTCCAACCAAGATCGAAAGCGTGCACACGTGGCTTTAACCGTGTGTCGCTGGTTTCACAAGATCTGGGTTGGTTCCTCCAACCGATCTTAAGCGTACCACCACTGAGCTATAAATAATATATATATGTGTGTGAGGTAATATATATTATATATGTGTCTGTGTGTGTTAAGTCTAATATTATTATTATATATATATATATATATATATATATATTTGTGTGCTAAGTCACAATTAATTAATTAAAGCACATATAATCAATCATGCATAATTAACTGATAATTAAATCACAGAACTTTTATTAACAACTTTAATTACAACTATTAGGTATCACAATGAATCAATCATGCCTATATATAGTACACATATACAGTTCACATAACATTCATTACAACTTTAATTACAAAACGTTCATCGTGGTCTTTTATGTGCATCGCTCTTGGTAGCCGTAGATGTCGACCCCGACAGTTCACCGGTCTTTATCGAAGGGCCTCACCTATTTGCCGCTGGATCGTGAAACTGGCCTCTTGGATTTATGATCTCATCGTAAATCCAGGCAATGAGTTGTTCTTGGATCGCTCTCACTTTCGTCGGCGAGAAATCGGATGAACCTTGCAAGTCGCTAGCACCTCCTGATACCTCCGGTCAGGATGTGCATAGTATGGCACACATAGTAGCCGCATATATTGGTGCCCGACGGCTGACGCCAAATCTGTGGTAAAAAAAAGCTAAAAGCGTGAAAACCCAACTTGATTAATGAGCCAATTTGGTAAGCCTTATATTTCGACTGATTGTCTTTTGCAGAGCAAAGAAACCACTTCTTTGAAACAAAAAACTATGGCTTTTTTAAGATATTAATGCCACTTGTCAAATCTTCCTAAACTCAAATGAACCAAATGTTACAGCTTCTTGAAACTTTGGTATTTGGCCCATGAGGCCTATCCTGAAAATATTAAAGCTAGCAATGTTTAGTACCACCTTACTAGTGGAGAGGAAAAAATACCAATTTATAAGGGAAAACTCTCATTCCACATTGCAATGAGGCACATAGGGATGAGTGGGCTTTATGCTAAAGTCGTACGCGCGCGCGTTTTCGAGAATTACCACGTGTTCTTCTCGCGGGACTTGTGACTTGTGATGTCGTCGTCGTGTCGTGGGTTAACTCCTGGCACGTTAATCTCCTTTTATTTTTGGCTTTTCCCGTCAACTGCCCACGTTCGATTTTTGTGTATCGGGAACGACTCGCAACGTGTGTCCGTTCACGCAGGGTCGGTTACGAGTTGGAGATAAGTCTCCTAGAGACGTCTAGGCGATCTTCTTCACTCGTTTTTTTCTCCGTTCGCTGTGTTGAGTCCTCGCGCGACTGCTCCTTGTCTATCCTCTTCTTTGCGTGCACCTGGAGGAGGTAGAGCGGGAGCTCCGTTCTTGTTGTCGCTGCGAGACCTGCACGGGAGGGCGGCAATTAGGTTTCTGGGTAGCACATTCGCGCGACCGCTCATGAACCTCGACGTCGTCTAATTCCAACTACTTCCTCTACGGCCGCCCGTCCCTGTTCTTCGCCAATCCCTAAGTAAGTTGCTGCTGCTTCTTAATTTGTTAATCTGCTAAATAGTCGTGCGCGACTAGGGTTTACTGTTTTATGATCATGAGTAGCTTGCTGTTGTCTGTGATAATTATTCATGTAATTTGCCTCGTAATTAAACATGGAATTAAATTCATACCTAGATTTCTATCAGAAACAACTTATCAAGCTCTTCAAGCTGTCATTTTAGCTATAGCCATTCAACTATAGTGATTCCAAACAGGCAGCCTAAAGGTTGGAACAAATGTTGATAAAATTTGCAGGCTTCTAGCACAAAAACACACACACTCTTTCTCTCTCTGTCTATGTGTGTACATACATATGTGTGTGTTTTTGAAAAGTGCACATAAACTTTTTGCAACATCAACAATTCAGCCAAGGTCATCGATAACACGCAATAACATAAGAAGATCACATGGCTTTCAGCATCACAAAGCCAACTCCAGAACATGGAATTGTTCCATGCTTCTCGGAAACTGCTTATCAAGCTCTCCAAGCCTAGCATGTTAGTCAGTCGTAGCCATTCCAAACATGGGGAAGACAATAATAGCGTGAAGGATACAATAAAGCTTGGTAAAATTTGTAGGCTTCTAGTACAAAAATATCTCTCCGTATAGGTGTGTCTAAAAAGAGCTCAAAACATATAGAATATCAACAATTCAGCCAAGATCATCACCAAACACTTAGCAGCACGGGGAGACCACATGGTTTCCACCTTCATCAAGTCAACTACAGAACATGGAAAGATTGAACAAAATCTCTCAATAAGTATCATGTACGAACAGCTCATCCATCATTCACCGCCATTACTAGTACTGACCAGTACAGCAATGAACACACCCACAAAAGAGTAAGCCATGGACACATGCACGAATGAAATTAAATTTATTGTTTCCATATACTAAAAGAATACCACCCCCAACCCCGGCGGGCCCACACCCCAATCTCTCTCTCTCTGTGACCTGTCTCCGTATACAACATCGTCCAGCATGTACAGTACAACACATATCCCCGGGCCCACCTGTAAGCCCCTCCTCCTCCCCTTCCTTCTCCCTCTTCTCTCTTGTTGGCGTAAAGTATACGTACATAATTAATTACCACGGGTAATTAAAAAAACTAAATCAAATCAACACCATCTTTTTTTCTGGACAAAACTAAAAAAGAAAAAATAAGGGTAAAAGGGGGAAGAAAAAAAAGGTTCAAATTTTGGCGGGCTCGCTCGATCAAACGCATGCATGCACAGTTCAGTGGATGGCTTTGGAGGTAGCGAGTTGGTTCTTCGGTAGTAGCAGTACGTACTCTTCGTCATCGTCGGCGGCGGCGTCTTGGGGAGTGGTCACGGCCAGGCGTACATCTCGTGGAAGCCGCCGAGCTTCTTGCCATGGTGGCCGTGCGCCTTGGAGTGGGCGGCGCCGTGGCGGCCGGGGCCGTGGATGTGGGGGATGTTGATGTAGAGCACGGCGGTGATGACGAAGGTGAAGGCCCACCAGACAAGCACGACGACGGGGGTCTTGCCGTGCTTCCCGAGGATGCCCTTGGCGAAGGGGTAGAGGTGGAAGAGCACCCAGAAGTTGAAGAAGACGCCGCCGGCGACCTTGAGCCAGTGCGTCCACTCGCCGTCGAGCACCTTGGCGAAGGCCACGGCGGAGCCGATGATGTTGACGAGGATGATGCAGATGGGCGGGATCATGAGCCACGTCCACCGCACCACGTACAGGTCGGCGTAGGGGTCCTTCTTCTCGTCGCCGGCGGGCAGCTTCGAGGTGAGCTTGAAGGAGATGTCCCGCCGGAACACAACCTTCGTCACCACCTGCAGCACGGCGGCCAGGTACGCCGAGCAGCTCGCCGTCATCCAGAACTGCCCGTTCCGGAACCACTCGAACACGGTCACGCCCGCCCACTTCACCTCCAGCACGGCGAGGATGAGCAGCGTGCCGAGCACGATGGCCAGGTAGACGTAGAACATGGTGGTCGGCCGCTGCACGATGAAGTGGCCGGTGACGAAGGAGAGCGCCGGCACGGTGGTGTAGAAGATGAGGAAGATCGCCGTGAAGGGGTAGGTGGTGATGTTGATGTAGGCGACGCGCTGCAGCGGGTGCAGGAAGGTGCTGCCGAAGAGCGGGTTGTTCCGTGAGAAGAAGATCTCGAGGGATCCCGTCGACCATCGGAGCACCTGGAACAGCCGCTCCGTCAGGTTGATGGGCGCCGTGCCGATGAAGGCGTGCGGGTAGATGGAGCAGTAGCGCGAGCGCCACCCCTTGATGTGCATCCGGTAGCCGGTGACGACGTCCTCCGTGACGGTGCCGTACACCCACCCGATGTCGCTGCCCCAGCCGCTCTTCTTCTCGTACGCCGCCGCCGTCACCGCCACCGCCTCGGCAATGGACGCCTCGTCGGCGGCCACCGCCTCGGCGGCCGCGGCATACGGCGACGGGTGCGACGCGCGCGGGATGGTGTCCACGAACGCGTCCGACTTGCCGTACGTCTTCTTGGGCATGGGCAGGAAGCCGTGCTTGCCCTTGGCCGGCGCGGCGGCAGCCTTGGCCTGCGTCATCTCGAGCCCGGGCTTCTCGTACTTGGCCTTGGTGAACATGCCGGCGAGGGACGGGAAGCAGGGCCCGCCGACGTTGATCCTCGGCGGGTCGAAGCCGTAGAGCGTGATGCGGCGGAAGAGGCAGCCGGTGCCGACGTAGATGGGGCCCTGCATGCCGTCGAGCGCCCGCAGCGTGCCGTCGAAGAAGATGCGGTTGTGGTTGGCGTACAGGTCGGTGGGGTCGACGCCCTCGAAGCGCTGCGGGAACTGCACGAAGGCGACGGTGTCGCTGTCGCGGCCGAGCATGAAGCAGATGCCAGCGCGCAGCGCCTGCGAGTTGTTGATGTAGTGGTCGCAGTCGAGGTTGAGGATGAAGGGCGAGTTGGACAGCACCGCCGACGCCCTCGTCAGCGCGTTCATGGCGCCGGCCTTCTTCTGGTGGTTGTGCCCCGGCCGCTTCTCCCTCGAAACGTACACCAGCATCGGCAGCCGTACGTCGACGGCGCTGAAGTCCAGCGGGTTCTCCGCGCTCGCCGGCGGCCCCAGCTGCCTCGTGTGGCTCGGCCTGTTCAGCAGCACCTGCACCCATCACCCATCCATCCTCCTCGTCAGCACTCACTCACACCAGTGACAGTTACCGTTACAGCTACACTTGATGTCAGTTAAAGGGTAATTAGTGAAAGGTGAAAGTAATTTACTTTACTTAGGGTAATTAGATCAATGCTTGGGGGTGGTGAAAAGGCAGTTAACGAGACGGGTGGTAATTAAGTGGGAATTAAAGTGGATGTGGCGGTGCTGTCGGGGCGAAAGGACCACCCCAACCACCAGGTCACACCGCGAATGAAAAGCTGGGCACAAGACGAAAAGCGTGGCCATCTTCTTCAATGGAAACAGTGGTGCGTGTCTCTGTGTATGTGTCTGCGTGCGTCGTTCATGGTGGTTGCGCTCTTGAGCGTCAGCGAGTCAAATCGCCATGAAAAACACCCTCACATCCAGCAAATCAGCCCATATTCCCCATCGACTCGACAGCCATCCGCGTGGACGTTGCCACTGACAGCCGACTCCTAAGTCCTAACTAACTAAGAGCATCCATCCATCACTGACCAGGATCGAGCAGTGACCAGAAATCCATGCATGAATCGTAAATTAAGAGCTTAATCACTCGTGGAAATGTAAAGAAGAAGAGGAGGAGGAAGAAGATGGGTGTGGGGACTCACCAGGACGATGCCGGCGTGGTCGCCCTTGCGGTGGTTCTCGGAGGGGTCGACCCAGGTGCCGGGCCACTGGGAGCCGTCGGACATCCAGGTGGCGGGGGGCTGGCCGGCGGCGGCGGCGGCGTTGTAGCCGTCGGAGCGGTGCTTGATGTCGTGTTCGAGGGCGTTGATGCGGGCCTTGAAGTCGTCGTATTCCTTGCGGACGCGGCGGCGGTCGTTGACGAACTCCTCCTGGGCGCGCCCCATGTAGGGGTGGGACTTGAGCTCGAAGTAGCTCTCGGGACCGCGCGGCTCGATGGCGTGCTTCCGGCAGAAGGGCACCCAGAGTGTGGCGAACTTGGCCGCCTCCGCCATGGCCTCGTAGGTCAGCAGCATGCCGCTGTCGTCGGAGAGGTAGCACACGTTGCGGTCGACGGGGTAGTCGGCGGCGAGGATGGAGAGGATGGAGTTCGCCGTCGAGAGGATGGGCTCCTTGAAGGGGTCGGCCGTGGTGACGAAGATGTCCAGCCCCGGCAGCGAGGAGGTGCCGTCGGCGTGGTCGAAGCGCTGCCGCAGCACCCCCAGCTCCGGCACTCGGTTGATGGGGTTCAGCTTCGGCAGCTGGTCCAGCAGCCACGAGAACCCGAACCAGAACTCGCCGCAGATCGACGTCACCCACAGCCACTGCGCGTCCGGGTTCTTGTGCTGGATGCGCCATATCACGAACAGCGTGAATGCGATCAGCCGCACGAAGATCAGCACCCTGCGCCAAAATCAACAGAACAATCATCAATCTTTGATCAAATTTCATGAAACTTACATCGTTTTCACTAACATTGCTTGCTGATTAGATTAATCGCTGCTAATCAGCGGCAGTGATTAGCTCGGCGCATGCACGACCAGAGCACCATGAGGGGTGCAATTATTGGAGGGAACATGCATCATGGACTGCATTAACCTCCGCATCGCCAAAGCAAGGACAAGTGCGAGCATCTGCATCCCTATTACTCCATTTTTTTTAATCATTATTATTCCCTATTACGACAGGTAACTAAAATTTCAAAAAAAATTTCTTAAGCATTAAGCATATAAGCATCTGCATCGACGTGCTCGGCTATCATGTGACAGCGAGGGCGAGCGAGCTGGCAGTCAATGGGCGGTGAGCTGGCGCCGGAGCTGGCTCCGTGTGCTCGGCGCCAGCCACCTACATGCTGCTGTCTCCGGTAGGGCCGCCGCCGGCGTGGGGTCGCCGGCCGGCCGGCGCATGTTATGGTGCGTGGTGGTGCCTGCCTCTAGATTCGTCGCTCCATTATGGACTCGGTGCCACCTTCTTTTGGGCTATTGGTTCCAAAAAGAGGAGAGGGGACCTGGTTTGTGTGGCTGGGCTTGTGTTTGGAACCTTCTCCTCCTAATTACCTGAGCTTGCTACACTAACCCAAGTGGTTAGTTAGTCAAGCATTCCCATGGCACTATGCGTATATCTCTGCAAAATCTTGTGCTAAAGTTAGCTAGGATGTTGTACAGCTTCTTCCCATACTAGTACTGCCACCTTTTGAGCTGTGATTGTACCATCCTATTCATTCCTGCCTTGGTGTCAACACGCCATGCCTACGCGTACAATTACGCGCATTCAGCACTTTTTCCTTCTCTCTCTACCCCTCTCTCTCTCTCTCTCCTGCTACTACTACTTTATGATACGCTAGTCCTTTCTTTTCCTCTATGCGCTAGACATGGAGCAAATCCAATCAACCAAAAGCTACCCACACCATCTCATCTCATCTACAGCTACAACTGGGATGAGAAAAGATTTATACTCCTATCCAACAAGATTAGTACTAGCACAGTACTACCAAACTTTTCTCCCCTACATAAAGACAATCAACTTTACTAATTACCCCATGTAATTAGGGAAGGACAGGATGGAGGCTGCCTTTAATGATGCTGCTTGCACTCACATGGAAGCCGTGCCTACTGTCTCTCACACCCAATCCACCTCGGATTCCCATTCCAAGCAAAAAAATTACACCCAAAAAAATTTACTGTTCCTACTGTGAGTTTTAACCCGAAACGGAGCTGGGGGCTGGCGATGGGGCCCACTGGGCAGCAGGACACACTGCCAGCCTGGCAGGCAGGCGCAACGAATAACTCCCAACGTCTAGCCGGGCCCACCGCGCAGTAGCTCTCGCGGGCGCTGGTCACGCGCTAAAAAACAAAAAATAAAAATAACGGGAAGAGAAAAAAAGGGAGGCGCCGCACCGAGCCGACAGCCCCGCGCGGGACGCGCTACAGCGTGAGCCGACTCTAACGTGCACCTATCCAGTAATTAACTGCTAATACTAGTACTAATTAACCTCCCCAGAGTTTAACCAGATTTTAATCTTCATTAGCTGGTACAGCTATTGATTGGCTGCGTTAACACCGACCAAGTTATGCGGCGCAACTGTTAGTGCAGAAGAACAAACACAATGCACTTTGTCCTTGTCGAGCTGGATGCGTGATTAGCCAGTGGGAGCAAGTAATTAAGGTCATGATTTTAATTTGCAGGTAAGAAAGGAAGGAGAGTGATTAGCTTGAGGAGATTGTTTAATTACCGGTAGGGGTGGAGGAGGACGCCCTTGATCTTCTCGGTGCGGAAGACCGGGCGGTCGTCGAGGGCGGCGCCGCTCTGGTCGGTGCCGGACATGTCGTCGCTGAGGTCGACGGCGACCCAGCTCTCGTCATTGACGGCGCCGATCTGCCCCGCCGTGGCGCTGGCCGCCACGATGTCCATGTCCGCGGACGACGCGGCGGACGCCACCGCCGCCGCGCCCGCGCACGCGCACACCGGGAACCCGCACACGCAGTTCGCCGGCGCCACCGCCTGCCCCTCATTGTTCCACCGACCTCCGCCGGCCACCGCGGGCGCCATGGCCGCCGTCAATGCCCGCCCACGCGCCCCCTCCTCTCCCCTTCCCTCTCCCTCACGCCAAGCCAAGAACGCAGCAATGGCAAGCAGCAAGCTACCTCTGCTCAGAGGCAGCCTTTCGCATGTGTATACCAAGAGCGCGAGAGAAGAGAGACAGAGAGAAAGAGAGAGAGAGAGAAGAGAGAGAAAGCTCCGAGGCCAACTCGGGAGGGGTTGTGATGAGAAGAGCAATGGCAAGTAAAGTACGTGGGGGATATATAGAAATTATTGGCCGCAATTCACGAGTGTCGGTCGGGGCTCACAGAGCCTGAGCTAGCCCTAATCACCAAGCAATTGAGTGGATATGCCCCTAGTTAATCAACCCCAAACTTAACCAGCTGGTTAGCCAGTGTGTATGTGTGTCTCTCTGTGTGCGTGTGTGAGTTCGAGGTGAGCTGTGAGTGTGTGCGTATATGTAGGTGATACAGTGGCAATGTGGTGTGGTGCGGTGCGGCATATGGACGCACCGGCACCCACCTACCAGCTGGGTTGCTTCCGCTCGTATTCCTCCCCCCACGCCATGTGATTCCCCTGCATAAACTAGCCATTTCTCAATGGCCCTAACCATATGGCAACACCATGCCCATGATTACTAGCATCACAAGATACGGTGCTTAATTAATTAATTAATTAGCTATCTCCGATTTCTTCTCTGTTCTAATTAATTTTTTAATTAATTAACCAGCTAGTAGGAGGAGGAGGGAATCGTAGAATAAAGGGGAGGTGATGATTAGTTTGTTTGTTATGTGGTAATGTAAATATTATTTTTGCTGGCTAGCTAAGCTGAGCTAGCTCCTTGGTGCTCTTGAATCTTGATTGGTGGCATATTCTTTCCCTTCGCCTTTCTCCTCCTTGACCCCTCCCCTCCTGTAGCAGCACATCGGCCTGTGCATATATCGCCATGCATGAGCTGAGCTGGGTTGAGTCTTCAGCAAGTCTGTGTACGCGACTTTGCAGCGTCTGTCTGTCCATCCGCGTTCAGTGCCATGTGTTTACATGCACACCTTGGACTGGCACTGGCGAGTGATGCCAGCCAGCTTCACCAGCCGGACTGGGGTTTTACTAGTACATGTACATTCTTGCCCTGAACAATTTGGTGGGCAGGCTTAATTGGAGTCATTTCGCCGATCACATTCTCTTGTTTTTTTTTGCAAGCAAACGCTTCACGAGAATACGCTTGAATTTCGCCGCATGGTCCCCCTCCGTTCCCTCCGTCGATCGGTACATTTCTCCCGAGAATCCTATACATCGATCCATGCCAAAAGTTTCATTTTCCCCCCCTCATCTGGACAAATAAAATTAGCAATTAGTAATTACACATATTTGAGTACTGTCTCCCTATTTTTTGGCAGGGGTGTAGACTAGGGTCAAGCAACCCTGACATCCTTAAAAACGTCCCCCATAGCTCTAATGGTAACAAATTACTATACAGGTTTATAAGCACACCTTATTCCAAACTCATAAGTTGAAATAGCGACCCTAATGATCTCTTTTCCTTGCCTCCGTTTTTCAACGACGGTCCATCTCAGGCCCCTAGCATAGTAACATGTAGGGGAGAGAGGACCCGTTTGCAAAAATGAGAAACCCGGAGGGCGGGGCGGGGAATGTCCGGGGCACCCTTGTGCGCATATGCCTGTGTGTATGCGGTGAGAAATGGGGGGTGCTGATGGTGCTGCCTGAACTAACGGGGTTAAGCATGAGGCCTACAGCTCGCGCCGGCCACTAGGCCAGTTGTTCAGACAGAGACGCATATATGCAGATACACGTCGCTAATTATGCAATTACACATGCTATAGAACTATCTCTGCTGGTGATGCGCACGGTAACTAACGCGAGAACACAATTAGCCGACGATAATGACGCTGTTACCAGCTGCTAATTAACATATCTCACCATCAGATTAAGCTAGCGTACGTGGAGAGACTAGCTAGAGGGGCAGTACTTAATCAGGGGTTGCTGCTCCATGGATCCAACCACATATGCCAACACGTTAATCCAAGCATTGATGCAGCGCAATTAACATCTGACACCGTACTTATATAGAACCCCGGTAATGAAGGCGATATGCGTGCATGGATCTTAGCTAGCTCCGGCCGTCGTCTACAATGCCTAATTACTCGACCTAACCAAGGACGCTAGATAATTAATTAGGTTGGTTGATCCCCGGAAGCATGCGTCTGCATGCCGTCGATCAGCAGGTTAATTAGCCTTGCACACAAGTTAGTTAATGAACCTGACTGGTTCTTTTTACTGCCGGTTACTTCCTCTTCTGGATTAAGCTAGTTAAGATCGTGACCTGACTGCCTTCTTTGAGTTCTTTCACGGCTGGCTCCGATCATATATGCTTGTCCGCCGGTAATTAACTTGGCCGTTCTAACATGTACTCCATCTAGTCGTAAATATATGTCCTCGTTTTAGATATTGTTACGGCCTTTGAAATACACATTTGATCACTAATTAGCAATAACTTCATTTATAAAATCCACTAAAATTACAATATTATGAAAGTTTTTTGAAGACGAATGTATACATATAATTTTAATGTACTCAATCTAGCTAAATAGTTCAAAAAAATACCTAAAGAATCAAAACTTTGATTTGCATGTAATTAAAATGATATGTATTTATAATTAGAGTAAGTAATTAGTAGCTCGGCCAGGTGTGATTGTCGATTTGATGGGGGCCGTAATTAACACGAGTTTAATTCTATCGCGGCTGGTAATTAACTGAGCGATTACAATTGCTCAGCTGAATGAAGCTACCGCTGCCTGTAACTCGATCCGCTAGTTAATCTCTTTCACGGGGGAGCCGTCTCCATCGTAGTTAGCTGCCTGGCATGCAAGATCAGGGAGCAAGAATTCTGGTACGGCTTATTTCAGCTCGCTCCCAACTTTTGTACAATACAAAGCTACTTCTCCCAACCAACATGGTACGGCGTGTCAGGTCATGTCTTCAAGATCACAAAGCTGCTTCTCAAAGCTCTCGAATGCTTGCTATCTGATGGTTCTGATTTTTCTTAAGCCGCTTCTCGAAACTCTAGAGTCCTAGTGTTTTGGCCACAGACGCAATCATTCCAAATAGGACAAGCTCTTTTAAGGTACACTAGTCGAGTGTCCGTGCTTTGCTACGAGATGAAGCCATGTTTAGACTGATGAGGTTGGCCGACCTCAGGAAACACGATTAATTAATCGTATATCCCTAGTATATACGGTTGACAATTAAGTAAAATGGTAAGGACGAAAGTTCAATTATGGTATAGAACCATGAGGATTTGATGTATATAAAAGAATGTATGGATAGAGTGAACATGCATGAAAGGTCAAAAAGAAGCAATGCGATCACAATAGATAGTAGGTAATTATTACAATTAATTTTGAAATTTGAAAACGACGTATCACTCACCATTAGGCTCTTTTAATAGTAGAGATGTATTGAGGTACGGTTTTGTGGCACTAGCATACTTGTATTCGGACCTAACAATTCAATTAGAAGGATCATACTATCTATGACATCCAGACATAGTCTATTTAAAATCGTAACTAATCTGAACCACAGGATTGAGACAAAAACTTTTTTGGATGAGCTTTTTATCGTCTATGAGGAGTGCAGGAAGATCTTATAATTTCTAGTGTAAATTATAGACATCTCGATACCTTCCGGTGTTAAAATGCATTGAGAGATACTATAAATTAACACTAAAAATTATGATACATTCCAGTACTTCCTCAAGAACCGTAAAAATCTCTTTTTGGATAATGAAAAGAAGTCCCGCTCCCTACGTCACAAGAATGTACACAACCTTTTACAAGCTCATGTAAATTGTCTCCAATATTTAAGCTGAATAGTACGGGCCAAATGGGATTGAGTATAATTAACAATAAACAAATCCTATCGTTGAATGGCCTAAGCATGACTCAGCAATCACAAATCCTATCGTCTGAATGGCCTAAATTGAGTTTAACGTAGAGATCAGTAAAAGAGCTCAAGCTCGAGTGACCGCGTCCACGTGTACGCCGACGCCGGCACGACGCCGCGACCGCGAGAGTCGCATCGATCGATCCATGAATGCAATGGCTCCAGGCCGAGCTAAGTAGCCCTAGGGCGCAGCTGGAATTGACGAGAGCCATTAGGAGCTAGTCAATCGCTCACATGTACACCTCCTAGATTTCTTTGCAGCTTCTTCCTCCTCGTCTCCTCCAGCTTCTTCCATGTCAGTCCAGCTCGCCAGGTAGGACTGGCTGGCACATGCATGCATGGCTAGCTCCCGGATTCCTCTACCCGGAGTTCATTGATTAATCGATCTAGTAGTATATATAGTAGTAAGGAATTCAATGGCGGTGCTGCTGCCGCCGCTACGAGGTTGCAGAGACCGACAGGAGTGGAGGGGAGGGGAGGGGAGGGAGAGGATTATACTGGTGGCAGCGGCCGGTAGGCGGTAGCTCTGGGCATGGAGAACATGGGGTTGCCGCGTGCGCGCGTTGTTTTTTTGGGGGTTCCCCGATGCGAATGGGACAATCCCACGCGCCGCCCGCCGCGCCGGCAATCTGCGCCGTCTCCGGGCGCCTCCGTTCCGCAATTCTACCGCGCTCCAAACAGAGGTGTGAATGTGATTCGATAAAAGCTGCTAAACAACCGTTAAAGAACACGAAATTTTGAATCTGGCCTAAAAAAATGAGCGATTTCTTGGAAAATAATCTGGCGTACGTGGGCTGCGATATCCACGAGATGTTGGACAAATTGCTCATTCGAGGGAGAAACTTCTAACGCTGAATAATATGAATTTTTTTTTAATAAAAAACGTGTCAAACGTTTCAAAAATAATATTTTTTGATGATCTTTAACTGATTTTAAATTTAAATTTGATTTTTTTAATTAGACGGGTCCAAACTGATCTTTTTCTTACCGCTACCTATTAGTTTGACAACAAGCAACACAAAAGAGCGGTTTCATTATTTTTTTTTTAACCGTAGTGATGCATGAGTTGTTCCTACACTTGCAGTTTTTTCACAGCTATAGTTTTTTTTTTTTTGGCTATTTCTCTCAATCAAACAAACAACTCTTTGAAGGTCAGCATTTAAGCCATTCAACCATAACAACACAACACAGATGTGGTTGCGCTTTAAAACCTTCAAGAATTTGAAACATTTTGGTTCAAACAAGTAGCTTCCTAGTGCACATAAGCTGAAAGAGCCTACATTAAGTTGTTACAGACGGGGGACATAATCTTCCCATGCCACTGAAGACATAAGTACCGCTCCCGCCAATAAAAATGCATGTCCATTTGTGATATATACATGTAATCTAACATCTGAAACTTTAGATATCTAGATTTGATGCATGCAAAATCAAGTGCAATCAAAGTTACATTCTAAGTTGATTTTTCGACATGTATTTTTGACCGAAGGGAGTAATAATATCCTAGGTTCAGACACCACTAATTCACTCTAAAAATATGAGGTGTAGGAAGGAAGATTTGACACTAGCCAGTATAGTTTCTGCCCCCAAATCATGCATGCGTGCCCGGCGTCCCATGTTTGCGCCACCAAATCGACGGGGGAATCTGCGCGGTTTATTCGGAATGTCAACGAACGCGCATCGCTGCCGGGATGGATATATGAATGTTCCTTCGCCAACTTTTAGATCTTGGCCAAATTGCAGAGGCAGTTAATTAGCAAACGTAGGTAGGGAAGAACGTGCACAGTAGAAGTGGTTCTGCAAAAATAAATAAATAAATAAAAAAATGGTCAGTGCATTATTATCGGTTGTAAAATTAATGTTATCCCACTGGTTCAGCTGTAGAGATTGTGGAGCACAGAGTATATGCAGTGCAGACAAAAAGCTGAGGTAGTAAAATAGTGGCACTAGGCATGTAAGATCATATGGGGATTGTTTTTTTTTGGGTGTGCAAACACTGCGGTTGTAGTGGCCGTTTTATTAATTTTGAGGTTCAAGAGGCTTATCATGATGACAGCGGTTACTGTATATCAAGAGGCTTAATGTCTTGGAGATACACATCTACATGAAGATGAATGTATATGTCATTTTGTTTACTTGATTCCGCTGCAACAGATGAACACTACACTGTACTTTAAAAAAAGAGCACATTGATTTTTTTTACTGTTTCTCCGTTGATTCTTCGGTCATATGATCCACAGACATTACCTATTTTTTTTTACGTGTGCAACGACGACGTATATATGCCCATTTATCAAGTTTAGGAATTTGATCCAATATTTGAAGAGATCAATCGACTTGCCCCTTTTCTCTAAAACAAATCTTAAAAGCTTGTGAATCTTGATCAGGAGATATTTCTTGGCAAGCAATCAAACGCCTTATTCCTCATCCTGACGAAACAAAAAAAAGAGAGAGAGAGAATCGGACGTAACAGGGCAAGCTAGTTAGGCCAGCGCCAAGTGGCAACATCACACAGCTTATAAAAGGCACAGCTCAGCACGAATCTCGAGACTCCGATGGTGACCAAAAGAAAAGAAAAGCAAAAGATAAGAGGAAACCAAAGAAAATAATTCGTCGTGGAGGAGGAAGGAGAGATGGCGCTGTCAATCAAGCTGCTTCGCCCGATCATTCCATGGCGTTTTGCAGCGGCGTGCGTGTATGGCTGAAACGTTCACAGACGGACACCGTCTCTCTGGCGCGTCGACGACACGATGCTATGTATCAACCAGGATTCTTTGCCGTAGCCGCCGGCCACTGCCATATGGGTCCGGACCCATACGGCGGTGGCTGTAACTGCATGTGTAGCTACGGTAGAGGATACAGACCGGCTATATGTACGTACCATGGTCAGTGCATGCCAGGGACGAAGCTAGGTGGGCTAGGGGGTGCCTTGTCTCCATGTTCTATGTATATGCTTATATATCTATATATATATTAGAAAAAAATTTCGAATATCCATCAATTTATATGTTAAAATAGTGAAAAATTATAAAAAAATCTCAAGTACATATGGATTTGCGAGCTAAAATAGTAAGAAAGTTTTAAAATTTCTTACAAACATATACATTTTCAAGTTAAAATATAAAAATGTTCGATTTTATCCCCTCAATAAAATAAAGATTCTTTCTGACACTTCCGGAAAAATTTTTCTAGCTCCGTGTTCCTGGTGCATACCTTCTGTGCTTATATTTCCATGGTCAGTGGATGCCTTCTGTGCTTATATTTGCGTGAACTGTTATTGAACACAATCCTCAGGCACGCACGTATGAAGAATAAATCCGCAAGAAGTTAAATCGTGCACAAATTTATATCTTTGAACAATCGAGAGCAAAATTCCCGTGAAATTTCAATCCCATGAAATGTGAGCTGTTGATGGAGGTGCTAGCCGAGTAGACATGCGGAGGTGTTGATGTCACGATTTGGTCACTGGATACAGTGACGAGGCGACCATGGCATTAATGGCAACACAACTAGTTGTAGACAGGATTCGAGTGCAGCGCCACATTGCGTTGCTGATATTACTGTTGATGTCTTTTCTTTTTCTTTGTTCAAGACCTGTCCAGATGGAGGAATCTCCTGGTTCTCTAGGAGGCTGTTTGGTTGCCATATCAGCTCAGCCAGTCTGTATGAGTTCAGCCAGACTGGTGAGAGTCAGACTGAGATGATGCAAGGGGATGTTGTTTGTTGGTTATATGAGATTGTACATGCTGCGTAAAGATATTGTTTGGTTGGCGGTACTAGGAGGGAAGTGGGATGGATAAATTCAAAAAAGAGAAATTAAAAATAAAGGAAATAAATTCAAAAGTGAAAATAAAATTTTGTAAAAAAATACTGGAACAAAATAATTTCAAAAATCAAAAATCAAAAATCAAAAATAAAAAAAACAAATACTAGAAAATCAATAAATTCGAAAACAAAAATCAAAAATCAAAAAATTCTGAAATTTTTTCAATACCTTGTACTTGAGTCTACGGTTCCGTTTTTTTGTCTCATTGATTTTGGATGTCATTTGAATTTTTAAAATTTTTTCAAAGGATGAAACCAATTGTGTAGTGTACTGTGGGTTGCTATGGAGCGAATCTTTGCTTTGGCTCGCTTGTAAGCTTGGTGAGCTGTGTGTTTCTAGAGCAGCTAGCACAATGTTTTTGCACTAGTGGAGCCTGGCTCCAGCGCCGGTGCAGGCAACCAAACAGACGTTGCCTGCACCACATGAGCCTGGGCGGCTTCCGTGCGGACAACCAAACACGCCATAGATTTTAGTGTTTTGTCGACGATTGGGAGCACGGGGCTTCCAGGTGTCGAGCTTACTTGTTGAAGTGAGGATCAATCAGCCTTTTTCCTACAGCCTCGGAGACGTTTGAGAAGGCTGGCTCGGTCCAGCAACCGAAGAAGAGAGATTTTTTTACCCTGGTTCAGGCCCCTCAAAGCGAGGTAAAAGCCCTACATCCAGCAGTCTATGTATACGGGTGTAAAGCGATGTTACAGTGGTGTTACAATAGCGCTATATTGGTGCCCCGAGCAATCCTGAGCAAGGGATACACGAGTTTCCTCGAGGCGCCGGAGGGGGGAACACTCTCTTATCCTGGTGGGGGTTGAACATGCGTTCTGTGTGCTTGCGTGTTCCTTTTTCGTGTCCCCTCGGGCGCCTGTGCGAGGCTACCAATTTATACACGTGCAAGTGCTACTGTTTTTTGAGAGGTGTTTCCTATAATCTAGCGGTCCATACGATGCTCTTTTCGGTCCGAAAGCTGTTCTCATGACTAGAGCCGTATTGAGACTGTCACGCGCCCATGCCTCGGAACGACATAAGGCGACGTGGTGCGTGACGTGCAGTGTTGTAAAACGTGACGGGGGCAGATAAATGCTGACTTTTCTGTCTCCGCGGTAGGACGCAACAGTGCGATGGACGTCAGTATGACGGGCTCGAGGGAATAGGGAACAAGGTCTAGTCCGGGCAACCGCATGTCCCTCTATGATGTTCGAACAGAGGAGTTCCCGAGAACGGCGGCATGCGCAGCCGATGTTACTCGGGTCTTTCAGAGTGACAATCTGTTCGTTCTGAGCAACGCTTTTGGGGTAATGGTCCATCCCAAGCAATACTTCGAGGTACTTGGCTCTCCCAAGCAACTCTTTCGGGGTACTAACAATATCGGGGCCAGACCGATTCTGGGTAATTACGGAGATGCCGCTAATCCCGATCATGTTTGTATTTCCTCCTTCCTAAGGGCAGTCCAATGGGCTACGTAAACGGTATCTAAACAGTTTCCATACTATGCTATATAGTAAAAAAGATGTGAAGGGTCATTAAAAGAAGAAAAAGAAGAATGTGATGTCCCATGCAAGATATTTTTTTATTAGACCAAGACGCATAAACACCATGAAAATACCACTGGAACTCTGATAATTTCTCTGGCACGCGTATTAGTGGTCTACTTTGGATTTTCTGCGCCAGTGGCTTTGCTCACACCGGATCACAGCACATGCATGAGTAATGACTCTGGATTACTCCTACTAAACATATACACTACCTATTGGAAACTTGTTATAGACATCACATAATAAATACTCTATCTTTTCTCTCTAATCCTTTAGACATTGCTATACACACTATCTATTGGGACTGCCCTAACGAAGAGTTCTTGTCATTGCTTTATTTGCTTATATAAAAAAAAAATCTAGAATTCTTGATATCGCCCATCAGGGTACGTGACTTATCGTCTTGCGTGGTACACCGCATTTACTCATTGGTGTACGGATAAATTGGACGGCACATCGATCACATACACGGTGGCACGGCACGAGACGTAGGAATCCACCCGGCCGGCCGGTGTACTACCGCAAGAATCGATCAGAGTACACGTCATTAAAATCTGTGCTAAAAAAGGCCTTATAAAAGGAAAAAAGAAAAAAATAGAAAGGGAGAGGTCAAACCATGGGTGATTGATTGCATAAGCATGATGCTCGACGATGAGTGGCAACAGGCTAAAAGAAGCCAAAAAAAAAGAAGAAAGAATTAAAAAAGAACATTCAAAAAAGGCTTCAAGGAGATGCCACCACCGACAGTTTGGGTGGACCTCATTGGAAGCAAGAAAGAATAAAGATTTTAAAAAACATTCTTAAAAAGGGGAAAAAAATATAGAGAGAGAGCCTTGCATTGCATTGCATTGGGACGATTGGTGCTTTTCAGTCAATCTCAATCATTGGAGATGGAAGGAAAGAAAAGGAGGGGCAGCCAGAAATAACTACCAAGTACACCGGCGGAATAAGCCAGCCGGTGCTGGTTTTATCGCTCATAAATTGACGGATGCTTTTCAGCTAAGTACCATCTTAATCCATATCAAGCCCCTTAACTAATCACGTCAACTCACGTTGAAGCTAGACCAAACATGTGGGACTAGTATGCATTATCTATACAATATGTAGTAAAGATTGTAACACTTGGAAGCTTCTCCTGTTATTCACCATAACCATTCTTTCTTCATACCATGTAAGAGCATCTCTACCCAAGACTTTAAATTTCTCCTCTATAACACTATTCTCTACAAACTCTATCCTTTCTCTAAAATTCTTTCACACTTTATACTACACTATAACAGATTCCTTCCATCCAACAGCTTCTCTATCCTAAAATGTTAGATAAACAGTGTTTTATAGCTTATGCTAGAGATGCTCTAAGGCTGTGCTGTACTTCTATTGGCATTTTTTTTTTGGTATGATCTTTTGCTTGTGGTCATTGGAAAATAGAAACGTATAATAAAGATTTTCCCCTGTTTGTGGTATTAAAGAAGAAATGAAAGGTCCTGTGCATGACAAGTATATTTGCTTTTAGCTGTATCAACTCATTTTCATTTTAAACGTCGTATGCATTGTGCAACAAAAAATATAGCATGTGACATTAGGGCATGTTCAGTGCTAGCTACATCTTAGCCCTATCCTGTCCATATCAATGTAGAAATAGGACTATGAATAGTGAAAACAAAGTTGGGAGTAAAATATAAGAGAGATATGAAATGAGTAGGATAGGACAATGTTGTGTTGGAGATAAAATAGAGGCAAGATAGGATAGATAAGAATAGGGCTAGCATTGTACATGAACTTAGCCCTTTTTTTAAAAAAAAAACCTTACATGACACTCTTCTAAGAGAACACTTTGATGCGATTGAGATTGAGGTATTCCTCCCCTCAAGTTTTTTAGCTGCACTGAGTCCGACGTTCCATAAAAAAAATAGGTAAGACACCCAAGCCGGTCGACTCAAACTCAAGTGGATGGAGAGATAAGACAGTCTCCCACCACTAAACCACTAGTCTGTTCTCTCCTCAGATTAGAAATCGATTTATTTGGAACAACTTCATCTGCTCCGATCAAGAATCTGGGAACTACAGCCACCAAGTAAAACCTAAAATGGGTGATCACAAACTGATCATGCCAGCCATATGACCAAGAAATAACCTCCTAGTCACGGATGGCTTGAAACCATAATATCCTATTTCTAAAACCCTTAACTAATCACGTCGACTCACATCGAATTAAGCTAAACCAAACATGTGGTGCTAGTACATCTATACTTGTAGTAAACATAGTAACACTTGGAAGCTTCTGCACCCTAACCTTTGTTCCTTTGTGGTCACGGGAAAATAAAAAATATATAATAAGGGGCTATTCTTTTCAGCTTATCTTATTTGCTTATTTGACTTATCTCGTAACTTCGAGAATTTTTCGAGGTGGCCTCAAGAGCCAAGTGCCCTTTTTGTTTAGGGTTTAGGGAGTAGACCTAATTATGCCCCGGGCTGGGACCCGAGCCCGGCCCGAAGCCCGAAGCCCGAAAGCCCGGCAAAAGCTCAGCCCAGATCCCGTCTTTCTCTCTGGATTTTTATTTTCTGCAGGCCCGGGCCTGGCCCGAGCCTGAGCCTGACCCGATAAACAAGCTCGGCCCAGCCTTGCCCAAAAAAATCGAGCCGAGTCCGGGCCGGGCTGCCCATGATCAAGTCTATTAGAGAGCTTTTAGACACGCCTACGAGAAAAAAAAAGAATTAATAAATTAATAAAAAAGTGAGATAAGTCACATAAGTCACGTCTTATCTGACTTATTTATGTGTCTTATTTGACTTATTTTGCTTTTCTAATTAATTTTTGAATCAGTTTTTTTATCTCGTAGGCGTGTCTAAAAGCTCCCTAAAGCCTAAACACAAAGGGCACCCAGCTCTTGAGGCCATCTCGGAAAATTCTCAAAGTTACGAGATAAGTCAAATAAGCAAATAAAATAAGCTGTAAAGAGCAGCCCCTAAAGCTTCGTTATCAGAGAGGAAACATACATCATACATGGCACGCATATTTGTTTTCGGGTGTACTTTTTTTCATTGCAAACGTGGTACGCATTGTGCAACAAATATATAAGATGCCAACCTCCCTTTTGTTGCTGTAATTATATTCTTGAATGGCTTTTTTTAGTGGAACAGTGTAAAAAGGTGGAAAATACCTGGTCATCTACACAAGATACGAGCCATCTTATCGAGAAATAGAAACTCTCCAAGTTCTAATCCCACTGTTTAGCAGGGATTTGTTTTTTAGTCCGAGAAAACCGAAAATCGGTGAAAATCGGTATTCTCGAGATGGGCCGAGTTTTTATGGTTTTGAATTTCTAAATAGTCCAGGTGAATCAAGCTGTCATGAAAAAATCGGCCGATTTTAAACTGATTTTCACCCTTTTCAACCCAATTTTGTTTGAGTTCAAATGTCAGATTTAAAATTTCGGCAAAAATCAGATCGAAAAAACCGATTTTCACTCAAATCGGTTCTCTCGTCCTCCCCGAAGTTTTTTTACCAAAACGAAAAACAAATACTTGCTGTTTAGACAGCTCAAACGATGAGACCCCATTTTAAAATCGATTTTCCCCTGACCCATTGTCATCTGCACACTAGCTCACAGGCACCGCCCCTTCCTCTTCTTTCTCTTCCTTGCCGGCCCCTTCCCCTGCTCTTCCTGTTGCCGGCGGCATCCCCTACCTCTCAGGTTATATTTAGGATTTAGATTTAGGGTAGGGCTCATCCTGTCCTTGGGCTTATAGGAGGGCGGGGAAGCTGAGGACCGACGGTGGACGACGGTGGCGCTGCCATGAGGGATCGACACACGGCGGCCCGAAGTTAGGGTGGACAAGGCTGGCCGGCTATACTAGAGGAAGAAGAACAAAACGACGAGGCGGTGAAGGCATCGTCGAGCGCGAGTAGATGGTCTGCGGGGACAGAAGCAATAATGGAGACACGCAGAGCACCGTCAAAGAGAAAGGAGAAGGTAGAGACGAGGCTGTACGTCAGAGAGGAGAAAGGGAGTACGGCGGTGACCAGGCAAAATCGTCTACCGCTTGCGAAGGATTGATTCCCTTTTGAGACCGCTTTAGATTTTGCGTGTCTGGATCAAAAGGTGCTAGAACGGTGCCAAGTGAAACCTAAAATGTGTGGTCACAATCCCATATTCCCATGATACCTGACCGAGGAAAAACCTCAATAGTCAGTCTGAAGCATGAGGTCCTATTTCTAAAACCACTGGAATGAAACAGAGCCAGTAGTACTACTGCTCTCTAACTCATGTTCCATGTCAGTACAGCAGTACTCGCTGAAGCTTGGCTCACATCCTTTAATGGCGGACACGCCTTTAGCCAGTCTGGAGCAAGAAGAAGAAGATGATTAAGTAGAAGATTTTAAAGCTGAATAAAGGGGAAGAGATCCAAATGGATAGATGCTTATTTCAGAAGTCTTGTTGATTAAATACCCTCAACCAACTAAAGCAGTAGTTGGCTGGGCTGGTTGTACATTATTTGTAGAGTACAATAGTACCATCTGTATGAGCCTATATATGAATTGATTAAGCAGGACATGAATACCGAACAAGAGCCCTACAATCAATCCACGGATAAGTGCACGCATGCATGCAATGGTACAGCATACTGGTTCAGTACGCAGTATACTCATTTCCAGCAAATTTAGGAGCTAAGTTGCAGAGACCACCCATCCTAATCTAGCTTAGAACATCCCAACAGCTCCTCTATAGTCTATAATCTCATCCTCTATAATACTATTCACCGCATACTTTAAAAAGATACTCTCCATCTTTTAACATTACTTCACACTTTACACTACATCCTCCAAAACATTGTTCCTTCAGCGACTCCCCTATTCCAAAAAGTCAAAATAACAGTAATTTGCAGTACCTGCTGGGATGCTCTTAGAATGGATTACGCATGGTTTAGCTATCTAGAGGCACCGCAAGTCTAGGTTAGGTCATTTGAAACTGCTTATTTCAGCTATTTCAGACTTCATTGCTGCAAAGCAGAACGAAATGCTTCAATTTCTCGAGAGCAATTTATAGTCATATGTCACTAATTGATACCTACCTATCTGTACATGGAGGTATTATACTTTTTAGATAATGATGGAGGTATTAATACATCAAGGGCATTCTAGTACTTTTCTTCTTCTCTTCTCACAACCACCGGACGCCACCTACTCGTGCGCCATCGACCATGCCGCTTGCTCATCTTGCACCGTCTCTAGCTCGAGCGCCGTGAACAACCGTCTTCAACAAAACCACGGCCTCCCTACTACGTGCGTCGCCAACACACCAGAATGTCACCACTGATTTGATTCATGGTGGGTTCTCTAGATGACCAGATCTCTTTGTCTATTCCGATCCTAAGCCTAATTAACAAATGAATAGCTATAGATTTAAGCGATATCTCTTGGTACCTGGTATCTTATGGTACATGGTAAAGGGCTATAAAAAAAACCTCATTTCTCAAGACCATCCCTAGAAGCCTAGCTGAATCAAACTCTCATCTCCTTAGAAAGGCACAGTTCGATCAGCCACATCCGTTCAAATAGGCCATATCTTTTGACCGGTAATTTCCCATCAATAAGTTACTCGCGGCGGTGACAAAGAAGAGTGAGACCTATCATGTTCCATATCCTTAATTACTTCCTTAGTTTTTTTTTACCCCTGGTATTGTTACTTTCACCAGGTGTCTTGTGGAACTCGAAATTTTTTTAACCCTTTGAAAATAATTATTTTAATATTAATCCTCGCGAAAAAATATTTCCAGATCTAACCCTTTTGGCCGCGCCACCGCGGGCGGCGCAAATAGCCATCTTGCCGCCAATGCATGGCGCAAGCAAGATCAAGTTGCTGCGCCAGGTGGCCTGGCGCGGCAGGGTTGGCCCCATGTGGCAGCTATATGAACCACGTTCCTCGGTGCCAGCGTGTACTGGTACGGCAGTGGACGTTAGCCGCGCCAACCGCAGTAGCGCGGCCAAAAGGATTAGATGTGAAAATATTTTTTCGCGAGAGTTAATATTAAAATAATTATTTACAAAGGGTTAAAAAAAAATTTTCGTTCGTGGAACTCTACCTAGCTACACCCTCGATCGGTGTTTCTTCCACATGTTGTGCTGTGGTCAGGCTTACCAAAAGCCGTAGATGATCAGTGGAGAAAAGCTGCTTCTCGATCGTTAAAAAGTAAACGAGGGTAAACAAATCAAGCAGCCCGAATAATTAATCATATGGGGTTAATTACTTTGTTTTAATGTGAAGGTACTGCATCAGTTACAAGAAACGAAAGGACATAGCTAGGCAGATCCGATCGTGATTGTTACCTGCAAGTAAGCTTAGAGAGAGAGGGGGTGGTGTAGGGCAGTGCATTGCATTGCGTGGTAGTGTGGTACTAGTGGTGGAGGAGTGCGGGGAGCTGGCCTGCCTCACAGTGTCACGCACGCACGAACACACACAGAGAGAGAGAGAGGTGACGAGTGGCTAGACGGAGGGGATGTGGAAGACGATGACGTTTCGTGCACGGTAGCTGCCGGGCCCTTGTCCCCGGCGCACGCCATCCCATCGCGCCGTGCGCGCCCACCGGCGGCGCGAGAGGCAGCTCCGCGCGAGGCTCGCCGCGTGCCGGTGCGGCGCTGCGGTTGCGGCGTTTCTGTCGTCAGATTGTTCCGTTGCGCGCGTCCCTCCGGGGCAGAGCGGTTGCCGCGTTGCTGTTCTTGCGGCCGATTGGGGATGTCATGTCACGTCACTGCCCTGCCGATCGGCCTCTGCAAACCCTCGCTTCGCTTGGGATTAGTTTTAACCGTTAATGCTACCATCGTAACAGCATGGCCAGCAGAGTCTCCAAAAGAGAATATTATCTATATTTAGAGACTTTCGGTTCCTATATCACTCTAACAGAGTCTCTATGTCAGCCACTAAATTTAAAAATTCTCTCTTTGAGTATTTATATTTAGAGATTCTCTCTCATATTTCTATTTTTTTCAGAATAGAGACTCTGCTGAAGAGGATGGAAATATAGGGAACAATTAAATAGTGGTTTAGAGAAAGAGATATAGAGATCTGAATTTAGAGAAACTGCTAGAGATGCTCTAAGGGCAGATGGATCGGATATGAATACCATAAATATACGGATTGGGTAGTATTTTACTGTATTTATATCTATATTTTAAATTCGGATATTCTTAAAAATATTGTAACCAACGTGGATATATACAAATCAGATATGTAGAATCAGATGCAGATATCCTCGTAATATATGATGTGGTTATGAGATATTTATGATATATTTTATCTTTGTATATAATGTACTTCACCATTCTAATTTATTATTTGACCTAAAGAAACACGAATTGACCTTAAACTATAAATATTGGTCCAGCTAATTAGCCATATGGCAATAAAATACATATATTATTTTATAAATACGGATAATATAAATACATATATTATAAATATAGATAATATAGATAAAATAACAAATCTGATAGCAAAAGTCCTCTCTATTTTGCATCCGTATTTTGTATATAAATACAGATGTAGGTGCGAATTCAAATAGTAGAAAAATTGTTAATCGGATGTAAATATCTAATCCGTATTCATATCTGTTGTTCGAATACAAATGTTGGATAAAACAAATAATTGGTATCCCTTTTGTTGCACCCCTGCATCATCGATCTATCTGACCATAATGGCCCATCTAGAATGGCTCCTGCATAGTAAAAAAAATCACAAAGTCAAAATAAAAGCTCTAAGCTTCTTAAAGCTTTCGAAGCCTGACTATCAACCTTTACTTCTTTCTGGAAGGGGCAATTGGCGTTGTACCACTTTAAATAGTAGAAAGATCGAGAAGGAATTTTTTATTTTTATGGAGATCATCATCACTTTGTCATGGTGTATTTGGAGGATAAGGAATAATTAATCTCCTATTCCAAACACATTCAATCGGAAATAAAATTGAGAATGTCAGAGATTATTTAAACCGGAGTTTGCCATGGTTATCCAAAAGGAGTCATCAATCTTCAATACAACATTTGTCCAATGGCTTTTAGATTGAGATAACGACTTGTAGCTTGACAGGCTAACTTGTTTTTTCTTTCTTTCTGTACATAGTGTTATTTCTGTACATAGTGTTATGTAATATAACAGTGGACACCTTTCCTATTGTTTTCATGCTAAAAAATTCATAATTTTGCCATAAACCATTCCATGTGGATCATAAGACCACATGTCAATGACTTAACAAGCAAAGTCATACAATTTACATTGCCCCGTGGCAAATCTTTCCTTTGAAAAATGGGTACATTTTTGTCCCGTGAGTTCACCCGTGTTGTAGGTTATACCCCTGGCGGAAGATACACCATGTGCCGTGGCCCGTGGACCATGTGATCGAAGAGCTGAGCTGAGATTGTCAGGTAGCTCCCCTCGACCGGTTTGACAAGCCAATAACTAACTAACTAAACGTCTAAACTAGACCATTAATTTGTCAATTGGTTCGCGTTGCACTGTCACCTCTCTTGAACCCGAACCGCCATCTCGACCGGCGCCGTGCGCCTGGTCAATCGGTTAAGTCCCGGTCAGTTCAATCAATGCACTGCAAGTGCAAGCCACCCGTCCATTCAGCTCAGCTCAAGCAGGATCGATCGATGGAGCTAGCCACCTCGCTCGATCGCCGGTGACGCGACGTCGCATGCATCCGATCCCATCGGTAGCTCGAGCGTTCGTTACCAAGTACATGTTGCCGCTAGCTTGGCAACACCTTTCCCTCGCCCTTCCAACATCGATAGATCGATCGATCACCATCGTACGTGTATGTACAATGGCGGCATCTCAGCTAAGCTAGTTCCTTGCGACCTCTATGTTGAAGTATATATTGCCAGAGCCAAGAGGTGTATATATTCCCTCAATGTCTTTTTTTTATTAGCTTAAGTTTTTTAGATTAACTGGTCGGTGAATACGGCTCAATATAGTGTCAGAGTCAAGAGGTAGCTTCGGCTCATGTATTATTAAAAAAAATAATTGTGATCCACTTTAAGCTAAGAGGATGTTCATCACATTTAATCTCTTCAGCTTAATTATCTTATTTGCTTATCTTTCTATTTGTTTATAAGTTGAACTTTGAGAGCTTCTCGAGATGTCTTGGAAAGCTCAGTGAACTTTATTTAACTTGTTTCTGAGAGCTTTGAGACGTGGTTTCGAGATAAAAAATGGACTATAAAAGACAAAACGTTTAACTTTTCGATTTAGAAATAAGTAAATAAAATAAGAAGATAAACCGAAGAGATCAGCCCAGAAAAGCCTAGCGTCAAGAGTACGTTGCGCTTCTCCCTCTCTCCGCTTCGACTTTCGAGTGAGATGCATGGTAGCTTGATTCGACGTGTGTGTGCCGCGTGAAGTCGTACTCCAAATTCAATGTCTATACGTGATATATACGTACGTCGACGACGATGGCCAGTGACATGCACGACCCATCTTTTTTTCATAAGGGCATTTCAGCCCAATTCCATTGCAACACAATGGAATTACAATGTAGCAAAAGACACAAAGTTAACAACAATAGTAACTTGAAACCCTAAACGACCAGAATAGGAAGCTGAGACTAGAAGGCACCCAAAGTAGCCAGCAAAATATGTACAGATATGACAGACAACCCAACATCTTGTATCACCCGCTCCAACCCCTAATTTGATCACAGGAACTGAAACAGGACTGTCTTCTACACAGGATCATCTGACCCCAACAAGGAAGTGGTCATCGTCTTCTCCAATCCAGTCAGCATCCGAACCATTTGATTCACCCCTTTATTTAGAACGTTTCGTTCTTCTTCATCATATAGACCTGCCCAATGTTTTAAAAGCGCACACGTATTGTGCAAGATAGCAAGAGATGATGTCAGGACCCATCTGTACGATCAGGAGCTAATTTAAGTAGCAGCAGCTGATTGGATCGTGATCTGTCGGCTAGCTCCACTGTTGTTGCTTGCCACAGCAGGCAGCAACTGCATGCCTAGCTAGCTATCGAGTGTGCATCGATCCGAGCCGGTATGCTGCGCTGCACACATGCACGTTGGTTATATATCCTCTCCAGCATTCAGATACTGTGCTTCTAAGAGACGGGAAGGGGAAAAGGAGACGCGTCATTTATGCACCGTCTCCCCGGCTCCTGCGGTTACAAACGTTCGTGCATACGTATACCCGCATCTACGTTCGTTCCGATAAAGATTTTTTTTTTTAAGATGCGCCGAAACTTATCTTGATCTTTTTTTAATGTATAACATTCCTGGAAGACGATATATAATGGTAGTATATTTATATTTAATGGTTCCATCAGAAGAATTGTACTAACCATGCTGCTTAGGTGTAGTATGTTTAAATTATAAGCGAAATGAATTGTTGCATGGATGGATGAGGAAGTATAAATGATATGTGTTTAGTTTTAATATATCTTAAAAGAGCCTGAATATTTTGGAGCGTGCATTTGTTTTATCTAGTCAAACGATGTACTCCCTCCATTTATAAATAATTAACGTTTGAGATATCGTCAGTCAAAGTTTTAAAATTTGAGTCATAAATATCTTTTTAAATAGTTAGATTGTGTACATAAAAATTATATGTATAGATTTGTCACAACAAGTACTTCAATAATATTATAATTTTTAAAATAAATTGCAATAGTAATTATTGATCAAAGTTACATCTTGGAGACTGTGCAAAGTCAAATATTTGTAATCGGAAGGAGTAGTAATATGTAAGTACCTCTAGGGATAACACACGGATGAAGACATATGGACCATAAGTATTGATCTAATGGTGCAGTAATATATATTACCTAGAGGCAGGTTTCACTAACTGAGCCGCCAAAGAAAACCAAGGTGCTGGTCATGACGGTTTTCGTCGATAACCACTGCAATACCGCCAAAAAGGCAAAAACCGAATGGATTCATACTTAAAAATTTGAACTCGGCTCACGAATTCGGCTTGGTTTCTTGCAAAAACCTAGTGGTTAACTATCCAAACTGCTCAGTTTTTGACACAAATGAGCGAACTGAGGCAACCATGCAGCGCTTGTGTGGTGCACATGGGCCGGAGTATGCACGTCAGGTGTTTAATTGCTCGAATGGGGAAGGAGCCAAAATGGTGCAAAAATGCATAAAAATTTTCACACCAAACATTTCAAACACATCATACCTATTTTTAGATTTTTAAAGGATTTTGAATTTGAGCCAGTTCAAACCGCGGTTTCTGGAAACTGCACCGTGTCGGATTCACGAAAAACCACCGTTAAACACAGTTAACCCACAGTTTTTCGTGTAAGTTGGAGAGCACCTTTAGTAGGGCGTTGCCTTGTCAACATATATAGTACGTGTACACACGCACACGGTCATCGCCTCGATCCGACGGCCCAGACGCGTGCAGCGCGCTGGCTGGCCAGGCTACGATAACGGTTGAGGAGCTGAGGACGCGCGAGGGTGTCGGTGTCGGCGGCTGGACCTACGCCGCGGCGCGCGTACGTTCTGGCAACGCGCGTCGCGGCCGAGGGCGCGCTCTGGCGCGAGCGACAGCTGCCGCTGGTGCGCCGTGCGCGCGCCCAGATCGATGGATGCCGCGTTGCAGAGGGCAGGCCAGGCAGAAAGGGAAGGGGACAAGGAGCCATGGGTGTCACTGCTCATGGATGCCTAGCTGGAACGGTAGGCAAGAGGCTTCCAAGCTTGCCATCTCCGCACCCCCAGATTAATCTAACACCGGCCCTCACATGGAGCATATGAGCACTTCACACCCACGCATCAATGGCATGCAATGGCCATTCCCTCTCTCTCTCTCTCTCCCCTTCGTCTGCTCTGGCCCATGATTAGTGCCAAATCCATTTTTAACCGGGACAGAAATTAAAATTGCGTGTGGTTGGAGCTCCATGATTGATTGGCTCATGTGTGTGCGCGCGCTCTTGTGAAGCATGTGATTGGCGAGGCTAATTTCAACGCAGTGTTGACCACGCTCTTGACAAGAAGCGGAGGAGCGAGAGGGACGCGGCAGCCACACCAACCGCGCCGCATGGACGAGACAAGATCACCAACACCTCTTCCTCGCCGGCCTCCTGTCGGCCGTATGATCTGCAGCCTCCATCGCGTCCGTCCGTGCGTGCTTGCATGCCTTGTTGCTATAGAATAAACACGCGCTAACTGTGTCCGCCCAATCACCACACCAACACGGTTTTCAACGTGCCGGACTAACAGTGACAATGCACCCCCGTCCTTTGTTCCTTTAGAGCATCTCTAGCAGAAACCATATAGTTGTGTAGAAATAGAGTTTTAGAGATAGAGTATCTAGTGGAGGGAAGAAATCTTTAGGGTGTAGTGTAAAGTGTGAAGGAATTTTAGGGTGAAAGAGAGAGAGAATAGAGTAAAAGAGAGAGAAAATATGGATAGGGCTCCTGGTGTGGATGCTCTTAGGCGTAATGTGGCGTCATCTCTCCAAGGTTTCTTAGGGCCGAGTTAAATCAAACATTATGTGAGCGTTCTCGAAGTTGAGCATGTTTAGAGTGGCTAAGCTAAATGAATAAGCTGGTTGGACTGAATGTTAAGCCGCGCTTCGAGATGTTCTTAAATCTATTTCTTGAAGCTCGTTCTTTTCGTTTATGTTATTTTTAAGAGTTTCTAGAAATGGCTTCATGATAAAAAAAAAACTACACTAAGAAAACAAAATCGTTTAACTTTTCAATGCGGCTAGACTTAGCTTTAAACCTAAGCCAAGCCACTCCGAATGTTATCACTTTTCAGCCATTCAACCACAGCGGAACCAAACAGGTAGTATCTATCTTTTTACCTTTTAGCAGCAACAGAGCTAGTGTATACAACGATCTCTCTAGCCACTGATGACGATCAACCGGTTGCTACTACTTGCTACTGATCATTACTTGTTGTATGGTATGCCTTGCTGATGCAACATATGCGTCAAGATTACTCCCATCTGAAATTTAATTGACACCCGAATCAACTCCTCTCCTGTCTTGTGCAGCATACTGAGATCTAAGACACCGATAGGTGCATGTGGATCACAGGTTCCCTTTTGAAGCATTGACATGTGAATCACAAGCGATCGTTCAACTCTGTGTGCTTTCTATTACCAGCACTGTACAGTATGGCTGTATCTCCAAATCAAGATCCCCAGATTGTGTAATACTATAGTTTTATGTAGTGACTATTCGTCATTGTTTACATCAACATCTTCTCAATATATATTCCCTGACAGAAAATCATCACATCCTGATGCCTGGATGCAGAAACTGTCATTGTAAAATGACCATTAGTCTATACTTTGAGCTGCAAAATATCTGGGAGCAGAGGCATCAGAATGTGCAAACACATACCCCTAACCGTATTATATATTCAGCAGTCACACATACAAACGCTGTCTTTGCATAGTGATTGGTCATTAATTGTCTGTTTGTTTACATCAACATCTCCTCAGTTTCTCGGACAAAAAAAAAACTCTAGTTCTTGATCTGAAGAAATGGTCATTGTAAAAGCCAGAGCCTCAGAGCTCGATTGCTCATGAGACCCAGGACACAAAACATTCCGAGCCTGCTGGCTCAATCATGGGGGTAAGTCAGACAGATCCTCCATACGATCCCATCATTAGCAAAGAAAGAAAGAAAGAAAGAAAGAGTGAGGGAGAGAGAAGAGCTAAACCTAATCAGTGTAAACACTCCAATAATACATGCATACATGCAGGCAACCTTGCCGGTTGCCACCTTCCAGAGACGACGACGGTATTGGTCGCTGGTTGCTGCTAGTACGGCTGAAGATATCACTAGCAGCGTCACTGCTAGATGACACTGAACACAGCTCCCCTGTGACTGTATGCAGATGCTACAACCCTGACTGCCCCTCCCTGCGACATGCTCATGCCCGGCCATGTGGGGCCCACACTGGTAAGGGGACTCCCCAGCTACCCCAACCCCAACCCCAACCGGTAGTGGTGCATCCCCAATGCAAGATGCAGTGAACCGGGCACGTAGATGCCAAGAGCAAGATCATAATAAATGTAGTTGAGAAAAGATTATGTACTATATATATGCACACACACAGTTCTCTGAATAATTTAAGAGGAGGGGCTGAGAAGTGCAGCATCTGCACACTGGTTAGCTAGTCTAGCTAATTTGGAACTAAAGGCGATTTCTTATACTTTCTTTCGAGGTAGTCTCTCCGTTGGGGAGTAGCATGCCATGGTGTAGCGCTCGATCCCTTGCTGATTGCTGTAGCGTGGGCGTGGCTTGGTGTTTGGTGTCTTTTTTTTAATCGAGTCATTTTGGTTGTGGGTGTGTTATGAGTTGAGGTATCTACACTCTACGATTCAGTCTTTGTATTCTCTACTTCTTAAAAAGAAAAAGGCATAGCTCCGCGCTTAGTTAAAAAAAAACCGGAATCAAAGAATCCTAGAGAAATTACATTTTTTTTTCTGCAAAATTCATATGAAATTCGTGCGCCTAAGCTTGATTCTTCTTGTTCATAATTGATGGGATGGCTTAAACAAAGATGATGTGATTAGCTTAGCTGAACGCAATGAACGACCAATAATTAAGGGCACCATTACTTGCACCAACCAGGCAGTAGTATTAGTATACGCATTACATTAGGGCCGGGTGGGCGCAACAGAACAAGATCTGCCAGGTCGCAAGATATGGAGAACTGCATGTTACATCAACACAAGCGAGCAAGCCAACACCAGCCATGGAATGGAGCCATGGACAGCAGAATCGATCGATTCTTCATTACGCCCATGATATGATATCCTGCTCTAAACAAGAAAGAGAAGAAAAAAATCACTGAGAAAGAAATATTATTATCAAGAGGGGGCAATGCCAATTAGAGAAGCAAACAAGCAAGGGTTCCCCATCACCTTGGTGTCCCATGCCCCACACATCACATTGCCATGGACCAGTGTACTGGGACACTTGAGCTACTACACTACAGCTGCTAATAAGTCTACTATACTACCATACACATGAACAGCATTGTACTGGCTCAGCTCAGTGAGAGGGAGGGAGCCAGCCATGGCCTTCCACAAACAGCACATCTCCATCCATGGCAGCACTGGCACACCTGCAATTTCCATTCATTTCATCCTCCCCTCCTCGTTACCAGAATCTTGATGTGCCATCTTCTGCCATTGAACTAACTGAAGCACACTGACACACACACACACACACACACACACACACACACACACACACAAGAGTGTGTGTGAGAGAGAGATAGTATATCTGTACGTCTGAGCTCTGAAGAGTGTTAAGAGTGCCCGTTATTGTGTGTGCACACACCATGTTGAGCTGAATTAGGTAGCCTAGATTCTCATTGTGAAAGGTACATGGCAAGAGTACAAGCAAGCTAGCTAGGCCAAGAGGTCCTGGAAGCTAGCTCAAGCTCATGCCACTGCACAGCTCACCATTGGTTGTGGTTCCTTGCACAGATATATACACGTACAAGGACCCTGAATGCGTACAAGATACAAGGCTACAGCGCTACAACGAGGCCATGCCATATGCTCGGAGAGATGAACAACATTGCACCACCTACTGACCAAGCCACCTTGTCAGTGTGTGTAGCGTAGCATTCCGATTCCCATCACGTCGTTTCCAACCCCTTCCCCAGGGTTTGGTAATCGATCCCAAATTGGAATACGGACGACGATCCCCTGCAGGTCCACCTCGCCTGATCTTCGTTATGCTAATTGCTGAATGAGTACAGGGGCATGCATGCCTGATCTTGGAGGATGCAGCTAGCTAGAGATGCAATGCAATGCAATGCATCATTATATTGATACTCTGCTGCAATGATCAGCTTAATCATTATATTGCTACTCTTCTTCTTACATGAGCAGCTGTGATTTCTTGCTAGATTAGATTGCTACTCTGCTGCAATGATCAGTGATTGGTGCTGTTGCTGGTGTTGGTTCAGTCACGCAATTTTTTGTCAAAAGGGGATTTTTAATGTCCTCACATGCATTTGGTGTAAGATTATGAGCAGCTGGCTCCGGTATGCAACTGTGTGCACGCATAAATGTTTCCTGAATCTGCACGCATAAATGAGAGGCCTGTCTATGATTTCAGTCAGGTATGGCAGTAGTGGTCCAATGGTGGTAGCTACTGCTGCGTCTGAATGCCAGTGCACAGGGATTGGCACGGGCTAACCTGATCTTGTCTTGTCCACCACAGTTCATCAGTAACCGGCCGGCTTCCCCAGCAATTAGGGACCTCGTTTTTGCATCTGATTCAGATTTAGAGAATAAGATCAGTCCATCCTGCTGCATTGTAATTGATCAGCAACCCTGACATCAACAATGGTATAATACCAGCTTGGCATCTTTCACAGCAGTGGTAATCTGACAAAAATACATGGCCTGTCTGTCACCGAGAGGCATACCTTGAGAGTCAGGCCTGCACATTCCAGGAGGTGCAGTATTTTGCAGCTGCGGATGGGGCAGAGTTCAGAGAAGTGCAGACACAAGATGTTATTGGATGGGAAACATACCAGAACAACTGAAAGATGGCTGAAAACAAACCAAAGCAGACATAAGGAGTGTTCTAAACTTTACAGCGGTCAGCTTATGCGATAATTAGAAGAATTCGACAAGCAACTACAATGGAGAACGGAAGAACCGAATGGCAGGGGCAGCAATACGAACATCTCTTTTCTTGTCATACATGTTTAGCTAACTGAAATCTAAGTTTAGTCCTACAACATTTAAGGGTTAGATATCTCAGGACCATTCCTTTTGCTATACACACACAGAGAGAGATTGGCATTAGTGCGCATCTCCACCACAACAGCAGCACTTGAAGCAGCTCCTGCAGCTGCAGGAGAGGCAGGTTGTGCACTTGAAGCAGCTCCTGCAGTTGCAGGAGATGCAGGTTGTGCACTTGAATAGACGGAAGGTGAAGCAATTCCTCAGTGCATAGCAGCAGCTGCAGCTGAAATTCCAGCTGGGGCAAGTCGGTTTGCGGACTCGAATACGGCAGCAACAGTTAGTGGTGAAGGTGGTAGTTGTTGCGGTGTTCACCCGGCAGACCTTCTTTGCGGGTTGAAGGGACTGTCGAATCTTCTTGAGCCTCGTTTTAGTTGTGATACTTTCCATTTCACGGATGAACTTGGAGAGGTGACGGATAAAGTCAGGGTACAGCTCCAGATTGCAGTGACCGCCCCCTTTGATCCATAGTGGATCATAAGGCTCCCTTGCCAGTTTCCACAGCTCACTGCCGTGCGACCAATTCACAACATCATCATCAGTTCCCTGAAAACATCAATTAGTACAATCTAAGAAACCATTTCTACACACATGAATTTGGTGAGATTCAGACTTCAATAACTTGGAGAAAGAAAAAATGGAAACAAATTAATAGATTAAAACTGCTTAATCATAAACAGAAAAACAGTCCACAGAAGTGTAAGCCCACATCAAGACTGTCAACTACAAAAGCAATTCATGACTGCTCATTGACCTTGATTGAATTGGGGAGATAGGTGTTGGCAAGTTGACCATGTTAAGGTTGTCCGCAAGAAGCAAACTTGATAATTTAAAGCAACCCACTTTATTAGTGAGGAACAAAAGAAAATTTGAGATTGCAAACAGGACTAGACAGCAAATAGTAAGGCTTGTTTGGTTGATGTCCAATTTTTCCTAACATTGCTATAACTAACTTGCCAAAATTGTCTAAGGTTAGTTTGTGAAATTCTTAGCCACACTTTAGCAAGGTTAGGCAAGTTTGCCACACTTTTTTGTACTTATGACATGTGGGGTCTATATGTTGGAAAAGGAATCTTAGCTAACCTTAGACATGAACCAAACACTTACCTAGCATGGTCAAACCTGACTAACCTTAGGTGTGACAATATGTGGCATGCTTAGGCAACAACCAAACAGGCCTTACTACATGGTACGGCAATAAAACCCTTAATCATGTCATTGTATTTTCTCTGTCATCGTTTACCTTTCTGTTTCATTACCCTGCTGTACCAGAGTTTCCATCAGTTCAGCACCAGTTGCCCAAGCTGTATGACGTGGTCCCAGCTGGGAGTTTGATGTAAATCATTTCCAAGTATGTCTTGACTTATGACCAACTCATGCTCACGCCTCCCGAGGTTATTAGAGCAATTGTTAAGTAAGACTGGTTCTGACCAAATTACAGCCGGCAGGCTTGAGTCATAGTTTGCTAATAAAGCTTGGAAACCACCCAGTTACTGGTAAACCGGTAGTGTTTGGGAACTATGACATTTCTAGATTTTTTTTTTAATCCTGCTAAGGGTAAGCATTTCCATCCATGACTACAGTAACAACTTAATTGGATTGATGATTTAGTTAGACCTATGCAAATTTTGGGGACAGAAAAAAACCTGATCTTTTGGGCCAAGTCCTGCCCATCACAGCCCCTACACATTTGGTTGGCCTCACCCAAGCCCAAAAATGTGAAAGTCAAGCAAGGCAAGGCCTGCCAATACCTGATAATTTCGGTCTAGTCCTGCACATCACAGCCTGTCTTACATGGCTACAGATTACTTGACTGCAGCTAGACCTAGATAGTGAAAGTCAAGCCAGACAAGGCCCGCCACCCAATTATGCTCATATAGCAGGCTGAATCAAGCCAAATCAACTCCTACAGGTGCATAGAGTGAGTTCCACCACATGTACTAAACATGCACAGAATGACACAAAAAAAAAAATCATAACTGTTGATAGCACATCCAAGTCTCCCAGATCATCAGATGTGCTAGTGTTCAATGACCATTTTATTTATTTTTATTCCTATCCAATGCATTAGTCTATCACTGCACTTGTTTGGGTTAAAGAGAAACATAGGGGGGAATAAGTTTGGAACTTGCAACAGGGATATGAGCTGTTGTACTAGGAATAGCGGCAGATTTCAAAGGAGAAGGTGATAAAAATTCAACGGATCAATGTATCCTATGCTGAGATGTAGCACTGAAACAAACTCCAAATATCATGGATTGGAAGCAAATAGAAATAAGAGTTGAGGTGATCGTCTTACCTTAAGAGGAGTTTGCCACTAAAAAAACAAACTTCTTTTCTAGATTCCTCTTGTTCCTCGCCTTAATAGTTCTACAGTAACTTTCTACCTAAACGTAACACCTTCTCTGTGGCGATGAGTTAAATTGTTATGACATGCGTACATAATTCGCCAATTATTAGGGGAACTAGTTGCATTATTTCTCCAAGACTTGCAACTAACAGCAGCAAGGACAACAGAAACACCACCAAATATGCATAGAGTTGAATATCCCAAAAGTCTTTTGAGTGTATAAAATCAGAAGATGCAGCTTACACCAATTGTGCAAGAAGACAACAATATTATATAGAGAAAAGGCTTGATATTTTATTAGTAAGACTTACATGAATAACAAGCACCGGGCATTTCACCTTCTTTATTTTCTTGACATTCTGAATAGACAAGTTGAGCAGACATTAGAAAAGCTATATCTGGCACAAAATGTTCAGATTGAAATGAGAACCAACTCGAGATATTTACTTTGTAAATGTCAAAGCAGAAAGTAAAGTTCACATGACAAACAACACGTAGTCCTGACAGTATAGCACTGTGGAGAACCACGCCACGCAATCTTGGCAAACGAGAGGCTAAATGCAATGTTGGCCCACTGCCAACAGATTGTCCATACAAGATAATGTCTTCCTGGCTGATTCCGTACTCGGTTTCTAAGCACTGGTAAACTGCTTCAATGTCTGCATATGTATTCTCTTCACTTGGCTGCACTTCAAATAACAAACATAAGATTTATTCCTCAAAAATGCATTTCTTAAGAAATAAGGGTTATACACACGGTCAGTAGAAATATGACTGAAGCAGCAATAATTCAAAGTCAAAGTGCCATCTGATTTAGCTCAAATGAGAACATATTAAACAAGCAGACATTATTTTCAAACACAACCATGCATAACATTTCCTAAGGCAGGAATTCTCAGTGTACTGAATGGGAGGGTTCCTAAAATAGCCAACAGTAACTATCAATATAACATAACCTCCATTTGTGAAATTTCAGGAATGAAGCCGCAACTAAAATGAACTTGATTCTTGAGGACATTTATGGATAGTTCATATAGAGATTCTTTATTCTCTGCAGGATGAATGGTAAAAGGTAAAATTTGCTGTGTAACACTGCAAATTGCATGGTTTTGCTCATGGAGTCACTGCCATGTGGCCCACATGTCAGTGACACATTGGAAAATATTCTGGCCTCTACATCTTGGGATGTATATAGCCAAGTACACTAAAAATCACACACCAAAATAATAGATAAAAAAGAGGTTCACCAGAGCAGCCCCAACATAGGCTTAACCACACCAATTCTGAGTCTATTTTTCCATCCATAGCTGGTGAAGAAAGACATAGCAATCGCCTCCAACGCATGACAAGGAGCGAGCAATATGTTCTTTACATGACAAGAAGTGACACATGGAGTGGTATATAGGAAATCCATGAAATTTGTGGTTATAGTACTACAAATTTCTGTACTATTTATCCTGAGAGTTTATAATGGCATGCATGGCTGAAAACAAAGTTTTGAGGATTTAATAATAAGTTTAAAAACATGATAATGTTTGCTATTTTGAACAACGATGCATTGGCCCATGTTGCGGATGAAATGCACCTGTCAGGCATGGCCCAAACTCTTCTGTTACAGATGCACGCAGCATGCTCTTGGAAAGTGAAACTGAACCTCATTTCTCAAGGTATCCAGCATACGTAGATAAAAGATTCTTTCAGATTGATTAGTGCAAACTTTATAGCTAGGCACATAGCATCATTTCATGTCTGCACTAGTCAGGAAGACCATTAAAATTTACCAGAAATGATTTAAGCAACCATTCACCGCTTTCAACCATACTGTAGTATGTCCATGGTACAATTTGAGAGATTTCACTCATGGTAAATAAGTTACTAACCTTGCCAGTAGATGCTCCATACCCAGAGTAGTCATATCTGCAGTTATTGCAAGGTAAATCACATAAGCATACTCTGCACAGGATATGTCTTATGTACCTCCAGAGCACTTTAAAATGGTAATAAGAGCATCTGAAGCAGATACTCTATAATACTGTAACTCAGGATAGAGTAGCTGGCACAGAGAAGGAATCTTTTAGAGTGTAATGTCAAGTGTGAAGGAAATTTAAAGTGTTGGTTAGAGGGGATAGTGAATAGTGTTATAGAGTGAGAGGATAGATTAGCCGGTGGAGATGCTCTAACAGAAGGAAAAAAAAACAAACTACCACCTGAAAATAAAGACTGACATAGCTGTAATTGAGGATTCGTTCAAGATGCTCTCAACTTGGACTGATAATTTAAAGAATTGATACTAAGAAAAAAGGCTTAGGTTTTGCTGGACAGGCACTGAGAACAAAATACCTCTTATGCTGCAACATCAATCAAATCTACCATTGATACCACGCTTCATATTTGGAACATAAAACAGGTACTGAATAAAACATGCTAAATTGATTTTTGATTATTATGCCTTAGAATTAGGAGGAAAAAAATAGCAAAAAAGTTCCGCCCCGCACCCCCAACCATTACATTAACTGCGATGTTGTTTGTTCCGCTCACTACAAGCTAAATGATATTTTCCATCCTTCTTCACTAATTTTACCAACCTAAACAGATTTCATTCTTCGCCGAACAACAAGCATTGTTCCTCTTGCACCCCAAAATTCAGAAAATGGAAAGGAGAAAACATATCAGGTACAGCATCCTAACAAGAAATGCATTAAATTTGCAGTACACTTTCCGGAATAGTCAAACGAGTATATGAAGCGTTTGATCGCAGAACAGAATAAATGAAACAAGAAAAAAAATACAAAGATCCTAGAGATGACCAGGAAGCATAATGCACCACTAACCCCATCAGATTGACCTTGAGATTGACCTTGAGCTGCACAAAGAGATCATAGAGCTGGCCGAGGTCGGCGGCGTTGCCGTGCGAGTAGAGCACGGTGAGGCGGGCGCAGGGGTTCCTCAGGTAGAAAGCCACCACCTTGTTCCCCCTCCTGGTGTCAACGAGCAGCACGTCCATGGCGTTGTCCCGCGGCACGCCGGAGGCCACGAGGCGGCCCGTGGCCTCGTCCTTCCGGACGGCGTACGTCGCCGGCTCCGGCGGGAAGAAGGCGAACCTCGCCGCGAGACTGGACACCGAGCACCCCGAAAGCATCGGAGACAGCGCTCAGTCATCGACGAGCGGCGATGCTGCTGCTCATCAGAGGGAACCTCTCCCCTCCCTTCCCCTTCTCTCCAACACCACCACCCACACAAACAAATCAATTGACAGCAATCCTTTGCAGGAAAAACTCAACGATCAAATGGATCCAAATATTTTGCAAGAAAGGCGGCGCCTTTTGGCCTTCTTGTTCTTGGCTCAAATCGAATTGAAAAATCAAATTTTCCGGGGGGATTTCTCAGTGGAAAATCAAATATAACGGAAGTGCAAAGGATGGCTCTTGGATGGAATCTCGACGGGATCTTTCCAACGGATTTGAGCAAGAAAACATGCACTTTTTTTTTCTCTCCGCCAAGACTCCAAGCTGACAAAAAAAATCAAGAAGAAATCCGCTCACTCACTCCCCCGGGCGATTGACACATATCAACACCACCACAGCGCCCAAACTCCTCGCTTCATCTTCCCAAATACGCCAACGCGGCCGCGATCAAAATGCGCCCACAACAAAAAAAAAAAACTAATCTTCTCTTCTTGGCCCCATCAGGGAGAGGTTTTGGAGGGTTTAGCGCCGTGCTCAACGGGAGGAAAGAAAGAGCAGCGGCAAGAAACCGAGAAGAAGAGAGTGCGCTTGGCTAGGACTGTCCAGCCAGCAACAGCGCAGCACTGGAGCTCACTCGTCAACTAGCCACGCTGCTCACTGCCATTTATTACTCTCGCTGCACGGAGAGAGAGACGACGCTGCTGCTGCTGCTGCTGCGTCGTCGTGTGTATGTGGGAGAGGGCGTGCAGTGCGGCAGTGCGCGCGCGTGTAGAGAGAGCAGCAGATGAAACTGGAACAGGGCAGCGGAAAGCGCAGGGGATCCCCACCTTTGCAAAAGATGTTCTTCACATGTTCCTGCAGCATTTGTTCCGTTCCGCCCGGCGGTTTTGGGTTTTCTGCTCTCAGCCGCACGGACGGATCACGGGAACGGCCGCATGCGTGGCTCTGGTCGTCTCAGGGCCGTCCGATGGTGCCATTGGACGGTCCAGATCGCGCGGGGATGTGACCTGGAAGAAGGCAAGTTGGATGTTTGCTAAAAATTGGATTTTTTTTCTCTTCCATGGTGGTGTGACCGCATTTCTTTGGCAGGTTTCTTTGCTTATGGTGAGACCATGAAAAATTGGCTTTAGTCAAGGCTGTCATATCATATTTGCCATGGAGAGTAAATTGTATAGTTGAGATAATTTTTTTAGAGAGATGCAATCGGTCGTTTTGTCAGTAGAAGGGTTTTAGTAACCAAGAGATCAAATCAAGAAAAAAGAAATTACAACAAACACGTGTACACATTCATGTAACCAATAAGACTCAATTTATAAATGTTAACCACGAGATAAACATGATATATCATGTTGAACTAGGCATCCATGTTATTGGAGGCTAAAGTAACACAAAGATGGGAAAATTACTAAATATTTTTTTATTAGGATTTAATGTTTCTTACAAATAGTTAGTTGGATAGTTCGGACGATGCTAGGCTAGTTTTACCCTTTTTGTTGTAAAAGTGCTTAGGGTCTATTTAAGAACCAAGAATTTCACAGAAAAATAGCTTAATTTATGCAAACTGCACATGTTCCCTTAGAACCGGTTCATTGTAATGTTCAACACAAAGAATTGCAATATGTCATTAACAGCTACAGTGAATGCATCTACATGTATCCTATTTCTACACGCGGAAATGCATTGAATTTGACTTGATAGCTTAGTGAAGCGGTTTCGTGATATTTGAAAAATCTTTTTGGCTTAAAGAAATGGGAGTGACTAGGAGCAAGTTGCCTGATAATAAAATAAGCGTCAGTCGATTATTAATAAAATTGCACTATAACTATATTAAAATTGCACATTCTAAATAAGTGCAAATTTAATTTTACCAGTGTACAATTTTAGATTGACTGAAACAAATATGATGGTTTGAAATATAGGAAAATAAAAGCATGTAAGTATGTGTATTCGATAGATTTATACATCAACAAGGCATAGAAATCAACGAATAAAACTGATGATTGATAGGTAGCAATTTTGATACTAAAATTGCACCTTTGTAAGCTGTGCAATTTTAGTTTTAATAGAGTGCAATTTTATATTGACTGATAGTTAAGAAAAATTCAGTCGTCTGAGAATTAGCAATTCCGTAAAGAAATAGTCATAATTCGTAGCCCATAGCCTGGTCCAAACAACGGGGCTCCTTCTGTCTTCTACCACTAGATCAATCTTTATAAAAACAAACATTCTACCATCAGATCTAGATTTGCAGTACAAATCCAAAATGGAACGGACAGAGAGATGAATAACCAAAACGAGGCAGTGATGAATAACCAAAACAAGGCAGTACGTGATCGCCAGTCGCTACATCCGTCATATCACCACCAAACCCAAAAATTACTTGCGTTCTCAAAAGAATATGTCGACGTAAGCTGTCCACATGCTTTTGGAACAAAGACAGGCACCTCCTGTTTAACTGCGGAATTAAAATATCACATCAGTCTTGGCAGGAAGTTTAGGCACAAGAAAGTAGGGCTTTTCTGTCCTCTCTTCCCCAAGGCAGCTATCCCTTTCCTACGCTGCCAAACCCTCCTCAAATGTTTCTTTCTTGACTTGTGATTCCCAATTCCCATGATTTCATCCCTTTGTTTCAATGTCTAGGAGAGGGATTCCTGGCTTTCTCCCATGATTCTAGGTGCCTGTGCTCTTTATGCTCTTCCCTCTAGCATCTCCATGGCTTTGTGTCATGGCTCATGATCCATCACTGCCGAGTACTACCCTAGTCTCTTGCTACTTGCTAGCTTAGTCAAAATCCAATGCCCTCAGATTCAATCCAAAAAAAAAAGAAAAGAAAAAGAGATCTGTCTGAACAATCCTTTTTTATAGCCATCTGAATAATTCACACAGGTAGGCATAGATTGCCGTGGAGATATATCCTTGGTGATTTCTAATTTTCCTCAGTATTCTTTCCTGCAAATGCTGTACTTATTATTACTACAAAGATTCATGTAAAGTGACCATCTAAGAGCATCCGTATAAGGCACTCTATAATACTGTAGCTCTGGCTTTTTTGATAGAGTAGCTGATAGAGAGAAGAAATTTTTAGAGTGTAGTGTAAAATGTGAAGGAATTTTAGATAAATAGATTGAGGGGACCTAACAGGGTTTTATAGTGGAATGTAAATGTGAAGCCGGTTTGGATGCTCTAAAAGCTGCTTTGTTTCAACGGGGGATTCCCTGCACACGTACTGACTATACACACATACACTCAGCAGTGGATTTTGTGCCATTAAGGACACACACGGGCGCACACCTACTTGAAACCTTGTACTTTCTTCAGCTCTTGCAAATCAAAACCTAGCAACTGGGCCATACCAAGATTCACTAGAGAGAGAGAGTTTATTATGGTAGTGTTTTTTTCAGTGTTTGTGTTTGCTTATAAACTAAAATTTTATTATTTTTGTATAAGTCAAACGCTTTAATGTTTGGTAGCCAATTTTTATAGGTCTTAATATTTCTTCTCAAAGCTCTCTAAACCATTTTTTTCTATAATTTTTTGATCCCTCGAATGTCCTTATCGAGGAGCTACAAATTTCGAGCTTAAACGCAACCGCAACCGCGACCGCCGAAAAAAACACTACCTATTATGTCTTTTCAGTTTTGATTCAGGGATAGGTGGTCCTCTGCAAGAAGCTGCAGCCAACAGGTACAGCACAGGAAATGCAATGCGTAGGTGGCCAATGAATTTGCAAAGTTATTGCCAACCAGCCATCAGTTATTCGCTATCAACGGCTAAGAGCTTCCGTATCAGAAGTTCTATTCCTATTTTCTCTCTCTTCTACTATATTTTCTTTCTCAATTATTCTAAAATTCCTTCATACTTTACACTACACCCTAAAAGATTTCTTCCCTTCACCAGAAACTTTATCTCTAAAACTCTATTTCTATACTACTATAGGGTTTCTGCTACGGATGCTAACAAAGCATTTCTAGTTTTCCTTGGAGAAAAACAAGAGTAGAAATGTGAGCTTTTCTTATGGTGCCAACCAACCAATCGATTTCCCAATCAAATTCAAGTATTCAAGGCTAGCCTGAATCAGAGCATCAGTTACTGGTCTGCTCAAAGTGCTAGCAATAGCTGTGCATGATATGATGATCCTTTCAGAAAGCAATTTCCTCTCACTCCCCACGGCTTTAACGAGCATCAAGGCTCCCTTTCATGTTGATTTGACGTTTTGAACACTCGAGAGTCACATTTTTCACATCTCATTTTGCTGTCATTCATCTGATTATTTCTGTTCAAAAGAAACTGATTCACACGATACAAGGAAGGAAAATTTAGATACATATCATTGCAAAGTGTAGCAATCTGTATGCCATTTAGATACATATTAAGCAAAATATTTCGAAATATGAACTTTGGAGTGCCATGAATCTAAATCACACAAAAATAAATTGCTTGGTTGGATTAGTACTCTAAATAAAGATAAAAAAGGTGCAAGAAGAAATATTTTGGTTGTTGCCTAAGCATGCCACATATTGCCACATCTAAGGTTAGTCAGGTTTGACCATGCTAGGTGAGTGTTTGGTTCATGTCTAAGGTTAGGTAAGATTCCTTTTTCAACATATAGACCCTACATGTCATAAGTACAAAAAAGTGTGGCAAACTTGCCTAATCTTACTAAAATGTGGATAAGAATTTCACAAACTAACCTTAGACAATTTTGGCAAGCTAGTTATGGCAATGCTAGGAAAAATTGAGCATCAACCAAACAAGCCCGACATCTTCTACGTTACATTAACATCTATAGTTATCTCCACTGTTGAATGATTCCAAAAGGCTTAACCTGACAAAAATTGTGGCAGCTTCTGTTTCTGGTACTACTTCTGCAGGTACCTGGATGACATGTTTGACTGTTGCAGCATATATATATACACTATAAACACGACCTTTTTGACATTTCGATTCAGTACTTTGCAAACTTTTGTGTATCAAAAAAATTAAGAAAAACTTTGTTTTTTAATAATGGAAAAAGTGTCAGCCTCTACCATACGTATGCAACCAAAAGAAAAACTTTGTTAGTGTATTGATTATTATTGAACTCTATCCTCCATGAAATGGTAGAAAATACTATATGTGCAAGCCAAGAGGATCTCACGTAAGTTTCAGTAATTGGATTCATCTAATAACATATTCATCTGTTACCCTTGGTGTGGATGTATTCTTTTCCTGAATTAGCGAAGAAGTGCTCTGCAGTGATATTTTCATTTGCTCACCCTAGAAGCAGTGTTTCGGCGCTTAGTAGTTCACTCAAGGTTATTATATTATATATATTAAACTAAAGGGCCACTGCAAGTCTAACACAGGGAAAGGCAAAAAAATATTCCAGCACAGATTATGCTCTGGTCCCCATTACATACGACCATTTGTTTAGTGCTTTCAAAGGCCAAAAACAAAGGCTCTTTTTTTGGAATCCTTTCATCTTTGTTGTCTGTTACTTTGTCCCTCTATGATCAACTTAGGGATCATGACAAAGACTGCGCATCTTATCTCACGGAAATTGAGAGGCTACAACAGATAAACACGTCGACTTCTTGGATGCATTTTTAATGCTACTTTTAAAATGCATTTGAATGGACATTTAGCGGTGAAAAGGATGAGAAAAGTTATCTATACGGTCAAAAAAAACTACGGTAGTCTTTGTGACGATGGATATCACATTTCACTAAAATTATACATCATGCTATCTCTATAATAAATTTATTTTATCCATTAAAATTATCCAACATACCATTGGATGCAGTAAGTGTACGCTAAGAAGAGTTTTTGACCAATGGAAAGCTTGGAAAAAAGATGATGTACCACATACTTCAATCCAAAGAGGCAAGACTTTTTCTTTCTATAAGAAATTACCTAATCAAGGTTAGCACATAGACGACTTGGGATGAATGAAGGACTACGCGAAGCTTTGTTCCTGCATTCTTCTCTCAAAGGCATTTTTTTCTTGGATTTGCATTTGATAGTTGGTTAGGAAAACAAGAGACACTCACATGATCGCTCGCGAGGCATTGTGCTGTGCACATAGCAAAGCCGAAGACATATAACTCGCTCTTTATAGTCTCGAATGTGGAATTTGGATTTTCTCATTGCAAAGCACGAGTGCTCGACTATTTAATTTAATAAGTTACCATTATTTGTACTATTAAAAATAACCTAATGGTGGTCATTGGCACCTTCTACACAACCACTTCTCTAAGAACAGTGCCACTAGATAACTTATATTTATAAACCATGTATATCTCACGATGTATAGGCCAGGATGGAATTTCCCTTATCTAAAAAAGACAAGTCATATTTATATCAAAAGATGTTTCAATAAAAAGATCACATTTATCCTAAAAAATCTATTAAAATTAGAATGAACCTTAACAGAAAAAACAAATTCCACTAGAGAATTGAGAATGTAACGTGGGCTCAGTTTCTTTCAGCGTTTGCGTTTGCATTTGCTTATAAGCTAAAAATTTATTATTTTTGTACAAGCCAAACGCTTTGACGTTTGGTAGCCAATTTTTGTAGGTCTTACAATTTCTTTTTAAAGATGTTAAAACCATTTTTCTATAATTTTTTGATCTCTCGGATGTCTTTATCGAGGAGTTACAAATTTTCAGCTTATAAGCAAAAAGCAACCGCAACCACCGAAAGAAATAGGCTCATGGTAGGAAGTAGTATGATTTTATTCGTAGCAAAAAGAACCGGAAGGGAAGTCAAACATGATATTTTTGCAGCAAAAAAAATAAAACGATACGTTGTTTACTATTTGATTGCAATTTTCATAATCTGTTTGGTCGTTAGTCCAAATGGGAATAGGATTGAATGCTCCTAGGAGTTATATCCATATGCTAGAGGATGGGTCGTAGGTGGGCTGGCATGTCCTATAGGTTGGGAGAGGTGGTGTTGTCTAAGATAAAATCTTACATTTATTTGGTAGGTAACTATTGGAAGAACATATGAGTTAGAACTTGTGTTCTGTCCGTACGGCAAGGAGGGATTCAGCTGTTGGGAGTGATCTCGGCTAACAGCCTAACGGCTCTAGCCCGAGACACCGGGGTGGCTAACCACTCCGCTTCTCGCGTTCTAATCGGAGGCGTACAACCAACAATTAGTTGCGGCTTCCCGTTGCACAGCGCTACAGGTATAAGGGTGAGGTGGCCCTCGAGGTGATGTTTCACCGTTGAGCTACCTTCATCCCTAACATACCTAGTCTGATCCAAAGTGACGTTGTAGCGACGGGAAAGCCAACGCTGAAGGACGACGCCGGTGATCTCATCATCACAGAGACTGCTACTCCTCCCTGCACCATGCCTACCTCAAGAAGGCACAGGACTTCGCCCTACGCACTACCCTACCGATGGCATCTTCAAGTGGTTAGTGTGATCTCCGTACTAATTAATTGTGTGTTCATGTAATCAGGCTAAGTAAATTACATTATTAGTCTAAGTTAATTTAGCTTAAGACCGGTTAACGCTCAACAATTGATATCAGAGCAACTTAGCCTAATTATGAACCCTAATAGCTTGATTTTGCCGCTGCAACTAGTATGTTTTAGCAATTAAAAGGAGGGGAATCGGCAAATCGGAAACTTAAACCCCAAATTCCCAATTTTCTCCCGAGCCCAAAACCCTAAATTTTTTCCCAATTTTTGTTTGGCTCGGATTAGTCCTCAAATCTTCCAATTAAGACTCAACCAAACATAGATTAGGGAAGAAAAGAACTAATTGAAGACCGAATCGGTCAAATTTTGAAAATTCCCTAAAATCCGAAACCCTATTTTTCCCCAAATTATTTTTAGTTCGGATTAGCCCGATTTTACTCAAATTCGTGGCTAATCCCATAAGATTAAGAGGGAAAAGTAAACAAAACCCCTAAATTGCTCAAAACCCTAAAACCCAAATCAGGGCAATGTGCCTCGGATTCGCGTACCTTTTGATGGATGGACATCGGCGAGCCTTCCTTGGCGTCGCCGATGTGCATAGGAGTCCCCTCTCGCCATCGCAACGACGGGTTTCAGGACCGGTGGGGGCCACGACGACGAGGCCAGCTCGGTGGAGTCGCGCGCGGGGGTGGTTCCCCGCATGCGTGCTCCAGCGAGTAGGTCCCGTCGCGTCGCTGGCCCGACGCTCCACCGTGCTCTCACTGTCGCTGCACTCGCGTGTCGCCGTTGCGGTCACCACGCGGATCGCCGATCTCGCTCGGGAGGAATGGGCGGAATAGGGTTTGGGTTCGGGGTCACGGCCGCTCCGCAGTTTTCTTGTGCACGGGGCAAGCGCGAACTGTCGAATTGATCCGACGGTTGTACAACATACGCAGCGTTAGCTAGGTAGGGCGCCGCACAAGCGTTGGGTCTAGGTCGCGCCATTGTCATGCTGCAGATTGGGGCAAAGCTTCTAGGCTGGGCCATTAAGAAACAGTGCATCTGTTATTTTTCTAGTATTTTCTAGAGAAAATAATATTTTCTATTATGTATATGCACTATTTTAATAGTGTTTACTGCCCAACAATTATGTATTAAAATTATTAATATTTATGTTAAAGGCACGGTTTTCCTAGAATTAATGTTTTATCCCTAATTAAGATGGAACCAACGAGAAGTCTTAATTAGAGATTTATGATGTCCATTTTGCATGGCTCATGATTATATTTTTGACCAACGTTGATTTATAATCATGTGTCATTTTATGTAATTGTTGTTCTTTTCATTTTCTGCCCAACGGTGATATGAATTAGGACAATAATTTTTACATGTTTTTAAGCAGACCAACGTAGGTTAATTACATGCTAAATAATATTTTATGTGATTCCCTGATTGAGCCATATTTAATACAGCTGTAGATCTCTCTAATGTCGCTACCACTATTAATAACATAGAGCAGTTGACTGGAAATAACTTCCACTCTTGGAAGGAAAAGATACAGGTCGTCTTAGGAGTGTTGGATCTGGATTATGCTTTGAGGGTTGACTCTGCTCCCACTCCTCCCACTCTTGGGGAGGAAAACTATATATGATGAGAAAAGAAGAACCTATGAGGCTAATACTGAGAAGTAGGAGCGGTCAAACTGTATATTACTAATGATCATGAAGAGCTCTATCTCAGTCAGAATAACGGGAGCAATTCCCGATTCTGAAAAGACTGAAGAATACTTGGCTAAGGTTGAGGAGCAGTTTAAGGGCTCCTCCAAGACCTATGCCAGTACTCTGATACAGAAGCTCTTAACAACTAAATATAACGGATCCGGCAACATTAGAGAGTATATTATGATGATGACAGACATGGACATGGCCATTTCTGACTGCTTTCTAATATATTTCATAATGACTTCCTTACCTTCTGAGTACACTCCTTTTAAAATCAACTACAATACTTAGAAGGATAAGTGGATAATCAGCGACCTCATAGCTATGCGCGTCCAGGAGGAGGAAAGAATCAGGGCGGAAAGAAAGGATAATGTGAACTTTGTTAGCTCTGGGAAGAGGAAAACTCAGGGCGACAATAGACCAAAGAAGAAGCCGCACAACTCTCCTAAATCAACTTCCAATGCCTCCACTATCACCTCTCCTGCCAAGGATAATGCATGTCGTTTTTGTGCAAGGAGGGACACTATCAAAAGGATTGTACGGGTTTCCTGAAATAGCTCGCTAAAAGGGGTAATAACGTAATTACTTTTGTTTATGAATCCCTTTATGTTGATTATTCTTTAAGTTCATGGTGGATTGACTCTGGTGCCACTGTGCACGTTTGCAATTCATTACAGGGATTCCTTGCCACGAGTACCCTCGAAAAGGGGGAGAGAAGCATTAGGGTTGCTGATGGAAAGGATGCTGAAGTTAAAGTTGTTGGATCGACTTCATTAATTTTAGATAGTGGCTTTACTCTTCAGCTTAATAATGTTGTTTATGTGCCTACCATGAGGAGGAACTTGATTTCTGTATCTTTGTTGGATGACGATGGCTATGAATGTTTATTTGGTAATAATAAATGTGTTATTCAATTTAATCATAATAATGTTGGTCTTACCATCCGACAATACAAGTTGTACATGCTTCTTCTCTGTGAATCATATGTGAATGTGTGTGATATTACAAATAAACGCAAGAGATGCAGTAGTGAAACCTCATCGAAATTGCGGCATTGTCGTTTAGGCCAAATTTTGAGGGGGGAGAATGGAGCGTCTCATTAAGGAGGAGATACTCCACGTATTAGACTTTACTGATTTTGACTACTGCATCGATTGTATTAAAGAAAAATACATTAAACAAATTAAGAAAGATGCAACTCATAGCACAGGACTTTTAGAATTAATCCACATTGACATATGTGGTCCCTTTCCTATAACATTTGTAGATGAGTATGACTCCTTTATTACTTTTACTGATGATTTCTCCCATTATGGGTATATCTTTCTTATTCGTGATAGATCTGAATCCTTAGATAAGTTTAAGATATTTAAAGCTGAAGTAGAAAATTAGCTTAATTTAAAGATAAAGGTTGTAAGATCTGATTGAGGGGGAGAATACTATGGGAAACATGCACCTTACAGGCAAATTCCTGGTCCCTTCGCTAAGTTTCTACAAGAAAGTGGCATCGTAGCCTAATATTCGACGCCTAGTGAACCTCAACAAAATGGAGTGGCTGAAAGAAGAAACCTCACTCTTATGAACATGGTGCGTAGTATGATCAGTTACTCCAGTTTACCGGTCAGTCTGTAAATGGAAGCATTAAAGACAGCCACACATACTTAATTGGGTCTCCAGTAAAGCAGTACTTAAGGCACCTTATGAATTATGGACTAGGAGAAAACCGAGCTTAAAGTATCTACGTGTGTGGGGCTATCTCGCTGAAGCTAAAGTCTTCAATCCACATATTGGGAAATTAGATGATAAGACAATTAGTTGCCACTTTATAGGATATCCTGATAAGTCAAAGGGATATCGATTCTATTGTCCAGATCATACCACTAAGTTTGTGGATACGAGACACGCTGTGTTCTTATAGGATAGCCAAATCAATGGGAGCTCGGAGCCCAGGAACATAGATCTTGAGGAGATGCGGGATTTTGTTCCTTCACCGATGATTCAAGAGCCTGTTTTTGCTGTGGCCCAAATTGTTGCACCTCCAGATGAAAACACTATGGCTGCACCTCCAGTTGAAGACTTAGAAATTCCTAGTGCAGCACTTAATGATCCCCCTAATGATAAACCTCAATAGCTCCCTATTGTACCTAATGAACCCTTAAGGAGATCACAGCGAGACAGGAGGTCTGCCATGGCTAGTGACCATGTTGTTTACATGAATGAAGATGTGAACAACATAGGGAAGGTAGATGATCCCACCTCTTATAAAGAGACCATGATGAGTGAAAATTCACCTTAGTGGCTTGAAGCCATGAAGGATGAAATGAAATCCATGAGCACTAACAGTGTATGGAGCTTGTTAGAAATTTCTGATGGGGCCAAAACAGTAGACTGCAATTGGGTCTACAAAACCAAGTATGACTCCAAGGGAAATATCGAAAGGTTCAAAGCAAGACGGCTAAGGGCTTCTCATAAAGAGAGGAGATTGACTACAATGATACTTTCTCACCTGTCAACTAAAGATTCTTTTAGAATTGTCATGGTGCTTGTGGCTTATAATGATTTAGAGCTACACCAAATGGATGTTAAGACTGCATTCTTTAATGGTGACTTGCATGAGAACGTTTACATGGTTCAACCGGAAGGTTTTATCGTGAAAGACAAGGAACATATGGGATGCAGGCTTAAGAAATCAATTTATGGATTAAAGCAAGCGTCTAGATAATGGTATTTTAAGTTTGATGAAATTATTAGAAAATTTGAATTTAAGAAAAATGAAGTGGACGATTGTATATATACTAAATTTAAGGGGAGTAAATACACCATCTTAGTACTTTACGTGGATGACATCTTCTTGACCAGCAGCGATAAGGACATGCTGTCTGAAACCAAAAGATTTCTTTCCTTAAACTTTGATATGATGGATCTTGGTGAAGCCTCTTATGTTTTAGGCATTGAAATTCATCGAGATAGGTCCAAAGGAGTCTTAGATTTATCAAAAAGACATACATAGACAAAATACTGAATAGATACAATATGCATAAGTAGGCTACTTCATTTGCTCCTATTGTTAAGGGCGATAAGTTTAGGACATTTCATGTCTAAGGAATCGAAATGAATATGATTAGATGAAGTCGATTCCTTATGCTTCAGCTGTCGGAAGCATCATGTACGTACAAGTGTGTGATAGCCTGAAATTTTTTTGCATAAAATTTTTCGCGCATCAAAGTGCATGAAAGTTCTCCAGAACACTACCTACATTTCCAAATCCTTCTTAAGATCCCAAACTACCCTTTTAAGAAATTTCCCCTAAATTTATAATTTTAAAAAGCCACATGTCATATAGAAAAGAAACTTTATCCATTTTTATATTTAAAGAAGATCCTTTATAACATGCAACCTATTATTTTATTTTCCTATCATATATATATGTTATGAACCCTCAGAAACCAAACCATAGTTTGACCTATTTTTAATATTTCATACGATGAATAGTGTTTTCAGATAATGAATAGTATTTTCAATACCCTCTGTTTCAAAAAATTCAACTTTCTATTCCTTCTAACCATTTTCACCTATAAGCAACTAATTCAACTATATTACAAATATAATACCCAACCATCAGGTATCGACGAAATTACCATTTTGCCCTTTTAAGACAAAAATCCCTAAATTACCCTTTTCTTTGACTCTTTCATATTGATTTTAATAAATCCTTTATAAGTACAAAATATGCATTCAATTGATGTACTATTTTCAAACTCTGAATTTGTATCAAAAGTGCACTAGTAAATTACAAAAATACCCTTTAGTTAAAATCCCAAGCTTTCCTCTTTTAAATCTAAATGATTACTCATGCATACTCGATTTCCCCTAAAACTCAAACTCCAATTTAAACCTTAAACTTGCATCAAATATATATATACCTGGTAAAACTACCAATTTGCCCCTTTGGCTAAAAATCTCCAAATTCCCTCTTTTTAAAACCTATTCAACTACTTTGCATGACCAATATTCATTTAAATACAACTCCAACCCCTGGACATATTTTAAATTTTGAACTAGAACTATCTTCAGTCAAATCACCAAAATGCCCTTTCAACTTGATATTTCCAAAATCATCTTCTTTTACATATTCACCTACTATCTTTTTATATGACCATTTGCATTCAATTTAAACCCCAATTCTGATTTCAAACCTTGAATTCCATTTTAAAATTTGAATTGAAGACACTTTCAAAGAAATTACTAAAATACCCCTCAACACTTAAAATCCCCAAAAATCCTCTTCTTTCTCACTTTACTTAATCATTATATGCATAATGTTTTCCTATTAATTCACATTCAAATGTTGATCTAAACTGAAAGTTGTTTTTTAAACTTTCTTTGTGAAATTACCAAACTGCCCCTGGCACCTTTCTTCCTCCTCCTTTCTCCTTTCTCCTCTCCTCTCTCCCTTGTCTTCTTTGTTTCTTGTCCACCGCAGCCACTCCAATCAATTGCACCGATCCAAGTTCAACCTTGCACGCCAAGACAGGGAAGAATCGACGCCACTGCCATCGCCGCTTGAACCCCGCCGGAATCTCCCTTCCCCGGCCGCCATCATTGCTTCCTCCGGCGCCGTACACTTGCTCCACTGCAATTGGACCGAATCCCTGCACAGTCATCGCCGATTCGAGCTCATCCGCTCCTCAGTGTCGCGGAGTACCTATCCAAACTCAGCCGCGCCTATAAATAGCAAGACAGAGCTCCAATTCGTTGCTTCTTCATCACCGGCCGCCACTGCCTCTCCATGAAATTCCTCCCAACCACGGCGAATTGAGCTCGGTGCCGCCGGCCAGAGCTTTGTAGCAACGTCGCCGAGCTATGGCCGAGAGCAATTGGCGCGGAATTAATTGGCGATCCCGATCGGCATCTCCCCTGTTTTGAGCCGCCGCGAGCTTCACGTCGACAAACTGCGTCGCGGTCGCGCGAGCTCCAATAGCGGCATGGTAAGGTTCCTAGATACTCCCTCATGCTTGAGAGACCATCAATTTGTTCAATTGCAAAAGGAAACCGAAGTTCCCAAATTTGTTCTTCACCGCCGCCGCCCGACCACACCGCCCGGCCAACACCGGCGACCTCGATCCTCCAATCCACTTCCAAAACGTTCCTATACATCCTAGAAGCAAAAGCCCCATGTTTAATTTCCCTAAAACCAAGCCAAATCCAAAGCCCCAATTCGGGTGCTCAAGAACCCTAGAAAATCACTATTCATTTCCTCCCGATTTTGTTCTTCCTTCAAATTGAAGGCCTTAAAGCCAAAATTAGCAAAAGGTTTCTATACAAAAGTTGTTCCAAATAATTGTTTACATCTAAATATGATTTTTCCAGATTTTTAAGTTCATCCAGATTTCAAAACTTGAATTTAAACCCTCTCCTTAGCTATTTAATAAATTACTATAAATAGGAAATATAATAAAAAGTGAAATTGATATTTTTACTGTTCATATATAATATATACAAAATTTATAAAATGTTTATATTTGAAGTTATTTCATAATACATGCCACCTTTAGATTTTACTTCTTTAAAACTTTATAAGAACTAATTTCTTAAAATAAAATAAGAATTGTCATTCCTCTTAGCTAATGTAAAATATACATAGGAAATTCATTACACAATTAAAATAATTAATTACTAGACATATTATGTAGTAATTCCTTTTCACAAAATATTTATCAAATCCAATCCTATAAAATAAAAAAGAATAAGATTGATTTCAAAATTATAATAAACCCTTTCTCAATATAATTAATAAATATAAATCTTGTTTTTAGGATAATGCTAAAAGATTTGCAAAAATCCAAAAATAGATTATTTCCTCCTTTAAGATTTTCTTTAAAAAGTATATATATAAAGTTCAAATAAATGACCAAATCATTTTAAACCCTTAAACCTAGTTAAAATAGGTAACTCCTAACCTATAAAATCCAAACCTTCCTAGACACCCTTACCCAAGTTTAAAACCCTACATAAAATGATAGCCACAACCTTGAACTGTTTCAAAAGAAGATTCCTATATTACATTCTAAAACTTTTTCATATAAAATCATTTCTTCATTCTAAATCTATCCAAACATATCTTTTTGTAAAGTATTTCCTAATAGGAATTCTTTATAAATTTATTCATAGAAACCTATTCATACCCCTCATAAGTATCTCTTCATAAAATATCCTATGAGCCTATCCATTCGTAGAATATCCTGCAGTAAATCTCAATTACCACAATATCTCGTAGTAAACCTAAAAATATCCCAGTCACTTCACTCCAATTCAATTATGTGCTAAGATTCTATTCTATCCATAGCCATCATGACAATCCAAGAAAAATCAGATAACCACTCTTTTGTAATTCTATCCATCCACATCCTCATACTTAACCTAACCATTTTACCAATTTCTAAATATACTATCCACATACCTATAGCCCTCCAAATACCCAAACCCTTTCAAAAGAATATTTCTGCATAGCATCCAAAATCCTTTTTACTTGATTTAATTCTCTCTTTATTAAAAACCCGCGATCAATAGACAAAGAAGATCAAGCTTTGAAGACACAAGCTACTCTCTGGACGGAGATGATAATCAAAGATGGAACAGAAGAAGAAGTTTAGTAGCAACCATAACTAAGACAGGTTTCTATTCCTTTGATGCACATTAAATTCCTATTTATTTAATCATATATGCATTACCTTTTAGTTATTACTTTATTTGCCAAATTACTATTTCATGTGTTATAAAATGGTCATGCCAAGATACGAATACCAGAAAGCTTACCTATTGTTGATTAGCCCTATCCTTTGAAGCCTAGAATAGGTTTTGAAATATTTAAATTGAGTAGGATAAGTCAATCATTTGCCATGTGGATAAGTAGTATGGGATGCTTATCTGGACATGGGGATGTTACGAGAAAAGAATTTTATATGAGCCACCAGGTGTAGTGAAGTTGGACTAGGCCAGTAACTCATGGAGCTATATATATATCCTATGAGAATCTATCGCCCGGTAAGGCGCAAGGGGGCTATTGCCCGGTAAGACTCGAGGGGGACATATGCCATACAAGACCTACAATGGTACCTGTTGTCAAGGGGATACAACTAGGCTGTGCTCATATAAAAACTTGAGTATAATGAGTAAGAATGACACAAATAACACCCATCCATATAAGAAGTCATTATATGGGTAAAAGTGGGTAGGTCTGCAGGCTAATAACAAAATCATCGATGGACCCTACTTGGTATATGAAGTTGTGTCAAAATGGGTGATGCCTCTCTTATTCAATAAACTCATGCTTTCAAGGAAGGTTATGGTGTATGGTATTTGCATAAGGCGGTAGAAGGTGGAGAATGGTGATAGTGTTATGGAGAGATGAAAATGTTTCAACCAGTTTATTAAAAGTTCTTTTAAACCTTAAGTTCTTGAATTTATTGTATATTATTGCATTTACGTTCCTGTATGAACCTTACTTCTTGTCAAATCCCCGCATATCGTAAGTTAAGCTTCCTAATGGGAACCTGCAAGTACTGTTGGTACTTACCCACTATGTGGGAAATAACCTATTTTCAGGTCTTCCAGTTCCTGACGATTTTGAGAAATCTTCCGCGGAGGAATTGAACGATTATGGCATTATTGGTTTCTAGAGTCTTAGTTTTAGAGAGCTTTTCCTATCCTCACAACTTGTGCAACAGTGTAAGTGTACAGTAGAGGTCTGAGTTGTAATATTTTATGTAAAATGAATATATCCCCATATAATAAAGTGAACTTTGTGTCAGCTCTGGCACTGTTGCATCCTGGGTAATTGTGCTTTTGAGGGAACATTTTTCGGTAAGATTTAACCGGGAAATGGGTCCTCACAGAGTGTGCACTCACCCTGACTTAACATTCGTGACCAGGATGCTTGGTAGATATTAGTCATATCCAGGAATGGACCACTGGAAAGCTGTTAAAAAAAGTCCTACATTATTTACAGGGCCCTAAGCATTACATGCGCACATATAAGAAGTTTAAAGGCCTTGAAGTTGTAGGTTATTCAGACGCAGATTTTGCGGGGTGTGTGAATATTAAGAAATCAACGTCAAGTTATATCTTCGCCCTCGCAGGAGGGGCAATTTCATGGAAAAACTCCAAACAGACACTTACTGCATCATCCACGATGCAGGCTGAATTGTAGCATGTTATGAGGCTATCGGGCAAGCAGTATGGCTAAAGAATTTTATCCCAGAACTTAGAGTGGTAGACAACATTACTATGCCACACATCTTATATCGCGATAATGAACCCGTAATCTTTTACGCGAGTAACAACAAGTCAAGTGGTGCTACCAAACACATTGATATTAAGTACCATGTTGTGAAAGATAGAATCCGAGATCAAACAATTAGTGGTAAGCATATTAGTACTCAGTCAATGCTTGCGGATCCGCTTACTAATGGCTTACCACCCAGTATATTTCGTGATCATGTTGCCGGCATGGATATATTGGAAAGCCTCTGATCTTGGATATGAGGGTCATTAAGCAAACCAACTTCCATTAAGAATAAGTAAACTACCGATCGAGATAAAATAAATGCCCTATTGGTACTGATGTCTCATTGGCTAATCAATAGATAAAATAAATGCCCTATTGGTACTGATGTCTCATTGGCTAATCAATGGTTTTTGCGGTGCTTGCCTTAGGGCACTATTTTGTTGAGAGAGAACTTATGATGTTAGCCTTTCGATCAAGTGGGAGACTGTTGGGAGTAATCTTGGCTAACCACCCCGCTCCTCATGCCCTGATTGGGGGTACACAACCAACAGTTGGTTGCGGCCTCCCGTTGCATAGCGCTACAGATATAAGGGTGAGCTAGCCCTCACGGTGAAGTTTCACCGTTGAGCTAGCTTCATCCCTAACATACCTAGTCCAATCCAAAGCGACGTTGTAACGATGGGAAGGCCAACGCCGACGACCCCGTCATCATCGAGCCTGCTACTCCTTCCTGCACCGACCCCTCTACACTGTGCCTGCCTCAAGCAGGCATGGGACTTCGCCCTACGCATTGCCCTACCGATGGCATCTTCAAATGGTTAGTTTGATCTCTAATTCCGCACTAATTAATTGTGTGTTCATGTAATTAGGCTAAGTAAATTATGTTATTAGTCTAAGTTAATTTATAGTCTAAGTTAATTTAGCTTAAGACCGGTTAACGCCTAACATCAACTACAGTACAAGATCTAAACTTCTCAAAGATAGAGATACCATTTGACGCTATATAAAGGGTGTTGACCCTCAAGGAAGGAGATCCAGAAACCAATCCTTTTCGAGCGACTCCTTGTTCTTCATACGTCTATACCAAGGTAGTCAGAGTCGGGATCCTAAGTTGGATCGATTTTCCCTAGAAAGAATCGAATCGTAGTATCCAATCGTAAAATCGAGGATTCTATCTAATTTGTAAAATAAATATATTTTTTGTTCTCCACTGTACTTTTATATTATATATATATAGTTGAGCTCGGTGCTTTGCAAAGCAAGAAGACAATAAATAACGTCTAATTTATAAAATCCGAGACTCAAAATGGACAATCCGAACTATCCATCTTGATCTTCTCATTGAAATCTCTTACATGACCAAATTTCGTATTTTTTTGAATTTTTTTGCTATTTGTTTTGTATTTTTGAAAACCAGAAAATTTGGACACTCCATAACTAATTAGATCGGTGATGTTCAAAAATACAAAACAAATAGCAAAAAATTCAAAAAATTACGAAATTTGGTCATGTAAGAGATTTCAATGAGAAGATCAAGATAGATATATCATGATTCGATTGAATCATACACTAATTAACATTATGATTGCTGTCAATTATCAAAAATAACTTCTAAACCTTATCTGGAGTAGGATCGCGATTCTACACGATTCTACACGATTCTACAATTTGGATCGCGATCCTACTCCGATCCTATGCGATCCCGATTCACTAAGCGACTCAGATCGACATGCTTCCATAGGATCGTAGAATCGCACGACTCTACGAGTAAGATCGCGACTTTAACTACCTTGGTCTATACTCTTTGATAGATATTAAAGAAAGGTTGCAATTATTCACTTTGGATGCTCAAACCATGGTAAATCTCTTAATTCTCTGAGCGATTGTTTGGCACTCCTCAAGTGTATCGTTGTCAAGCAAGGTGCATTGCCAATCCCACTAATAAGACAAATCTGTGTTCGTCATGAGAGAAGATTCTGATCGTTGACAGGTATAACCATCCAATTTATTGTGGTTTGTAAGACTATAGCCAATGCTAGAGTAAATAGTAGGAGGGATACATTATGAGTAAGACCCGTTTGAAACCTAGAGATTATACATAGATTTCATAGGAAACAACACAGCCATGATCCAAATAAGGACTTCACCTTGGTTGGATCTATGAACCAGCCTGACCAGTGATATTGCCTTGGCCCAAAAGGTTTCTCCTGCATTGCATTCAAAAGATCCTCAGGTACCTTAGCCTAGGCAAGTGTGTCTGTGCTAACAATCAAGATCCTCCCCTTCTCCATCTCCTAGGCATCCCCATTCAACCCTTGTCGGCACCCCCAAGACCTAGATTCAACCAACACATTAACCTACTCTTCAATGTTCAGTTTTACCAGCAGGGTTCTGAACAGAGCAACCCTATCAAAACGTGAGATTATTCTAGGACCTCATGCATATGGCCACTGGCTTAAACAAGTGCTTTAGGACATGCCTGATAATGCCAATCAAATGTGCACTTGCTTGACCTAGAGCCAATCAAGATCGGATAATCTTGGGTAGAGCATGCGTGATCCTCTAGCGGTAAGCAGATCAAGCCATGGCATTGGGGGGGAGGGGGTAGAGATCAAGAGGGTAAACAATATTGTAACAGAATACTGTGGTGTTAATTAAATTTACCATAGGAGGAGGCAAACACTTGCGCCTGTCGTATGTTTCATTGACATGTGGCACTCGGTAAAATATGTCTGATGATAGGATCCACCTGTCGATGACTCACTGGGGGGATTTGGCACGTGGCAACTTGGCCAGACAGAGGGTGCAGTGCAATGCAACGCAACCATTCTTTTTTTTTTGGAAGTGGAATTAAGTAGCAGACAAGCACAAGTCCAAGGGCGCCAATTGACCAGACAAAACGGCGAGGCGATGCGTGATCTGATCATGAGGAGATTGAAAATGTTTCGCGGTCTTGCTGATGGGGCTTGTGGGGCCGACTTGTTCTGATCTCGGGGACCATGATGCTGCAATGAGGCGGGAGGAGCAAGAGGCCAAACACACTATCACAGCCAATTGCTCATTGCTGCCAGGAGAGAGAGAGAGCAAGAGAATGTCAATCTTGGTCTGAATCATGAGTGATATGATCTCAGCCTGCCGGGTAACACATCACTGACATCAGTGGTGAATGATTCAGATTCATCCATGGATGTACTGAGGCTACAATTACGAATCAGGGTATGAGCATGGGTACGTGGAATTCAAGAAAACTTTCCTGCTCAAAGCATCACTTGTTTTCTGTTGAGTAAAGCACACTTTGCTCCCCTAAAGTTATAGTGAAATCTCTCTTCGGTTCGGTATGTTGAAAATTACTTTTTAGACCCTATAAAGTTGTCTTTGTTTGCACCCTAGCCCCAAATTCGTTAGGTCATTCGTTAAGTGTTTAGTTGGCTGTTAGTTTTTTGTTAATTGCTTAGGTGATTGCCAAACGTGTTTGAGATGACATCAGGTCATCCCCCTCTCCCCTCTCTTTGAAAAATAGAACTTCAAAAAAAATTCCACTTCAATTTTTAAAAAATTCAAATTTTCAAAAAAATTGAATTTTTTAAAAAATCAACTACACTTTTTTTTTTTGAAAAATTCACCTTCATGTTTTTTAAAACTCAAATTCAAAATGTCAAAGTTTCAAATTTGGAAGTTTTGAGAATTTGAAAAGTTTGACAATTCAAAAAATCAAAGTTGAATTTTTTAAAAAATACAAAGTTGATTTTTTTAAAAAAATGAATTTTTCAAAAAATTTGAAGTTGAATTTTTGAAATTTTTTGAAGTTGATTTTTTGGAGAGACATCTCAAACACGTGTGACAGCTACATAAGCAATCAACAGAAAAGCTAACAACCAATTATGCACTTAACGGTTTACCTAACGGATCTGGGCTGAGGTGCATACAAAGACAAATTGTATTTCACCATCCTAGAGCTAAATGAGATTTCGCTACAGTTTTAGAGGGGACAAATTGTATTTCTCTTTTCTGTTTCGTTGTTAACTAGGAGCAGAACATACATCAGGTCTTGAGTTGACAGATCCTAGCCGGCGGCAAACTCTCCAATGAACAAAATAAAAAAAAATCAGTCGGATTACAACTTACAGACGCCATATTTATCTTTTTTAAATCTTTTTGACTAAATAACAAGGAAAAGCATGATACCTGCAAATTATGCAGTTTACACACGTTTCTAGCACCGCCTGCTGTCTGCTGATCAAAGTGAGAGAGCAAGTCTTTGAAACATTTTTTACAAAATAAAAAGATTGTATCTTGTATTTACCATAGCCATCCCAGTTAGTTAGCAACAAACAGGGAAAAAAAGCGCTAAAATGTTTAAAATGAACATAAAAAGGCTAAAATCTAATCAAATATACACTAATCAGCCGAAACTTTGGCCCAGGACAATTAGGGCGACATTATTGGGCCCCATTATTAGGCCGGGCTCATTTCAAGAGCTAAGCTAAAATTCACATGAAAAAAAAGAAGTAACTTGTCTCCTCCCCGCTCTCCCGAATCGTCTAACCTTCTCCGGCCCATCAGACGCGTTTTTTGAGCAGACAGAGGGTGCAATGCTAATATATGCGGCCATTTTTTTTTTCTCTTTGAGAATAATAGAATTTCCATTAGATCATTGACATACAACTATATGAAAAACTATTATTTTCTCCATATCACAAAAACTTGATGCTTGAGATACGTATAAGTCAAAGTTTTAAAACTTTATTATGAAATTTTCTTAAGCTATTTATATTGAGCAATTGATAACCATACATATAGATTTATCTCGAAAAGCTCTTTCATAATATCATAATTTTAGTGGATTTTAAAATAAATTGCAATAGTAACTAGTGATCAAGTTATATTTCGAAAAGTGTAGATGTCCAAAATATCAAGTTTTTGTGATAGGGAGTACAACGCAACACCACGTATAAAACCAACACTGACCTGAAGCAGTATAAAGATCAATTTGCATTCCTTTGTTTCGGATCAAGCATTTATAGCCTGCTAGTACAATGTTTGCACTAGTAATGTCATATTAGGAATTTTATACACGTACTGAATGGCATGCATTTTGCTGGTTAGATATGATGTACGAACATCTCAATCCAGCTCCTCCACCGTTCTTCTCTGATCTGTCTCTGTTGATCATATCTGTAGATCGGCAAAAGCATTCGACGTCGTTGTGAAGAAAAACTCTGCATAACAACTCGTCGCAAAACTCCTACCACAGGGGGAGATAAAATCCCAATAGCCCACAAACAGATCGGGACCATAGACACCAACCCTACCAAAGACACCGTCGAGGAAGTTGCCGAAGGCAAACATCACACTGAGGAATCTTAGAAGGGAGCTCATTACCATACTAACTGCTTCACCAGCAACGCCGTCACGGAGGACAGGACATACATCAAACTCTAGATTTGACTAAAAACATGATGTTTTAAAAGGGTTACCATCACCTCCCCTGCTCCAGCGAGGTTACCGGAGCTAGGAGGGCGAGAGGGTCGGGGGCTGGTCATCGCCGAGTCACCGTCCTCGTCTTTTTTTTCATGCCCTCCCATGTCTTTGCCACCAGTTCTTGTTACTCCCAGGTAGTTATTCAGTTTTAGCCATTTGCTATTGGGAGTTAAGTAGTAGAGCCTCACAGGGATTAGTGGTAGTTGCGTGCTCCTCACTACATGAAATGCGCAGTTTCTCGACGGCTGAAACCATGGTGAGAGGCCTCTAAATGTCGAGAGTACTTTCTCTCGATAGCTAGCTGTCGAGAAATGACCGTCAGGCTAGCCCGGTCGAGAGAGATGACCTTTCTCGTCAAGAACACCTATCTCTACGGCTTGAGAAAGTGCCATCGAGTGAATTGGGCGGACGGCAGTTTGGCCGTTTGACGGCTTCGGCTCCACCTGTGGAGTCAAGATGATGAGCATGTGAGGAGTTGGTCAAAACTTTCGGTTTCCGACAAAATTCTTCCAAACTTGACCACTTGGACGTGGCTTGTTGTTTCTTGAGTCTTGCGAAGTTTTGTGATCTCCTTAGCATGAAAAAGACCCTTAGATGATTTAGGTAAAGCCGGCGAAGTCGCCAAAGTGCCATAGGACGCACTTGCCCCCAGGCGGTTGTTTCGTGTCGGGCTAGTCACTATTTCGGTTATCATTTTTGCATACTAACCCCGATCGAGGATCGGTTGTCGTGTTGGGTTCGTGGTGATGCCGCGGACGTTCTAGATGTGTTTTGGTTGTTTGTTGTTGTGGATGCAGGTGAGAACAGGGTGCGAGGTGGAGTGGATGAGTCCGTTCGCCAGGTGGGCTGCCGGTTCGGTTGGAGGCTGGGCGCGGAGCTTCACGGTGGGAACGGCTATCACTTCGGAGCACGAGTTCTTACTGGACGTTGGGACGTGCGGATGCTTGGACGCGAATGGATCGTTGGAGGCGGTTCGCGACGCTCTAAGATTCGTGTGTGTGAGTTAAAACCCGTGTATGTGTTGGGTTTCGGGTTAGCCCATGTATGGTCCATGTTGGGCCATGAGTGAGTAGGCTAAGGCCCATGTAAATGGCTGGTTGGAGAGGGTTAATCTCAGCCATTCATGGGTGATTCAAGGGAGATCTCAATATATCGCGATATATCGAGATACCCTAGAACCGGTTGGCCTACAAAAGAAGGGGTGGAGGGGTGTCTCCACTCAAGTCTTTTGTAGCCAATAGTTTCTGAAGTTTAGCCACTTGTGAGTGTTTTCCACCCTAGGGTGGCTGTGTAAAACTTTCTCAAATCAAACAAAGCTAGTTTCTCCATGTTCATGTCTTGTTCTTACAAGTTCTATTGTTTCAATCTTCTTTTCTTGATGTTTTTTGTTGCAACTTGTTTGTATGTCTCCCCTCCTTCTTCATGCTTCTGATCCATGATGTCTTGAGGGTGTTTATGTGGTGTTTACACCTCTCTTGCACCCTAGGATAGACTAGAGATCAAGTTTTCCATCAAGTTGCAAATCTCTGCAGATTTTATTCTTCGCGCAGCACCCAGTGTTTGATTTTTAAACAATTCTAGAAAAATCATTTTTGTGTGCTTCTTGTTGGAGAAGGTGCGTGACTCATATGTGCATCTAAAGAAAATTTGTTGAGTCATTCCATTGCACCGTTTGGACGCCATGAGGTGAAAACCGAGCTCCAAACTTTTTGCTCGAAGTTCCTGATAGTCTGTAGTGTTTGATTTTTCATATTTTTTCTACAGAGAGTTTTGAGGATATTTTCGGTGAAGTGCTTCGAGATGCATGTAGGATTATGCACACAAAATTCCAAAAATATTAGAGCTTCAGAAACCCACCAACCTCCTGCTCCAAGTGGGGGAAAATTCTGAAAATCTGTTTTTACTTTTCTGAAAGTATCTTTGATGGTTTGTCTTTCTCTCTTTTCCTTTTTGCTTTTGTTTTCCAGAGCTAATCTGGTCCATCCAGGTTTGAACTGGTCCTTTACTTCTTGTTTCTTCCAGATCTGAACAGGTCCCTCCCAGTCCGATCTGGTCCAAGTTGAGCTTCCAGATCTGAGCAGGTCCTTCTGTGCAATCGGTCCATGTTGCATATTTCTCTCGGTGTTGTTGGAGGGTCTTTCAATAGTCCAGATGCCCTTGGGTATCTAAAGGACATCCTCTACCTCCAACGGTGGCTTAAGTCTTTTCTCTTCTGTCCATTGTTTTATCTCGGTGTTTGGGTTGGAGTTGAATGGAGCACAAAATAGTGAAAATTTGAAAAAGGCTCCATTCACTCTCCCTCTCTGTCGCCTTGGTGAGTTCACAGTGGTATCGAGCGAGTTGAGCTCTTGTGATTCTTGCAAGTCTTTGAGCCCTTCCTGTCTTTAACCATGGCAGAGGAGAGGTACTCAAACAAACCACCGATTTTCAATGGCCTTGATTTTTCCTTTTGGAAAGCTCGGATGGGTTCCTACCTTATGGCACAGAGTTTTGATGTTTGGGCCAAAGTCAAGAAACCATATAAGGTGCCGAATGAGGAGGAAATGACCCCCGAGAACAAAAAGGATTTTGAGTTGAATGCTAGGGCCAAGAACATTCTCTTCCAAGGTTTGGGTCGAAATGAATATGACCGGGTTGCTCACCTTGAGTCCGCGCACGAGATCTGGACTACCCTCATTGCTTTCCATGAGGGGACAGCTCAGGTCAAGACCGTTCGCCAGACCAATTCAAGCGTGAGTACAACCGGTTCTCTCAAAACTGGTGAATCTTTGGATGCTTGTTTGGTAGGTTCACAAAAATCTTGAGCAACATGCGGCAGTTGAGGCAGTGTTCATCGACTCGAGAATGCTCGTCACTTTCTCTCAAAGACTTGATTTAAAAATTTGGGGAGTAAAGATCACCACGATCCCAAGAGGCTACGGATCTCACTACACTCACTTTAGATGGTCTCTATTCGAACTTGAAAACTTATGAACTTGAGCATCTGTCAATTCTTGAGACCGACCAGTTTCCTGACTTTGGTCACAAATCATACGGTTCTTCCTCTTGCGATCTTGGTGGAGTTTCTTTATGCATTCTTGTGGAGCTTCTGACGAGCGCTTAGATACAGTTCTCAAGAGAGTTTAGCCCTCCTATCCAAAAATTTGCTAGAGCTTACAAGAGAGTGAGTGAGTGGAGGAGAGGCAACTTGAGGTGCTACGAGTGTGGAGGCCTCAACCACATTCGAGCAGAATGCCCAAATCTTGAAGGGGCGAAGAAGCTCCTGCTTGCCAAGAATAACTACCCCAAGCGAACCGCAAGCCAAACCGAAGTCATGACTGGTGGCGAAGCCCACATTCGGAAGGGCGGAAGCTGTTCATAAAGTCTTTGGCGACCTGGACTCACTGCGTCTCGGACCGGGAGGCGAGTGGCGATGGGGAGGAGCCCCAAGACGAGGACTCGACGACGCCGGCTCGCCAAGCATGTGCTTCATGGCGGACACGCCGGTTCGGATCTGCTCCGACATCGACTCGACTCAGAGGTACCTTGTTCTGAAAACTATGATGATCTCAATCTGCGTTTCTCAAGCTTAGTGGCTTCTCTCTCGTGCAAATGGTAGGGTTAGAGATTTGAAGGAAGAAGTAGCCTATCTTACTTTAGAGCTAGAGAAGTCTAGAAATTGCGCCTAGTTCTTCTACTATTTCGCTCTTGATTACGATGCTTGGAAAGTTTGTGATGAAGCTCTTTCGAACTTCTTGCATTAAAGACCTTGCATGATAGTGTGATTAAGGAGTTTGGAGAACTTAAGGAAAAACATGTTTGTGTGCTTGAGGAGCTTGAAGAAACTAGAAATGCTTTAAAAGCTGCTCATTTGCTCTTGAAATGGTTGCTTGTCAGGATCCTCATGCACATATCTCACATGACACACTTAAGGACCCGGTCGGTCTAGATGAGGATCTGTAGTGATCATGATGCACCTAAGGACACAACTAGCGATGGAGATGACAGTTTTCACTCTACTTCTGTGTGCAGTGAGTGTCTGATGCTTAGACTAGAGAACTTAACATTGAAGAGTAAAATTGCTGAACTAAAAAGGTCTCTAGATGAGTGCTCTACTTGTTTGCGATGTGATGAAATGAATGGGAACGTAGGTAAAGCGCTAGAGGAGCTAGGCCGTAGGTATCAAGGTCATCTAGCAGAAGTGCAAAACTCTTAGTGTCTTTCCTGTCAGTCCTTCAAGAGAGAGCTTGAGATTCTAGGTGATAAAGTGCGCAGGTTGCAGGGTAAGGATGTTGCTAGTGGTCAGGGTGACACAAGTGCTGCTAGGTCCTCTTCCCTCTCGTGTGAGTTTTGTCCACAGCTTCATCAGGAGTGTGAGTATCTCATGAGCACTCTTGAGAAGTTCGTTGGTGGTAAGAAGAAACTGAACTTGATCTTGGATCAATCCAAGATTTCACAGGGTAGAGGTTTGGGTTTTGGTGGCTTGATCACATCAAGTGTCACCCACCTAGGGTTGTCCTTCTTGAGGAGGTAGGATGGTGGTTGCGTCCTCAGGAGTCCCAGAGAAGACAGTCTTTAGGTCTGCTGGTCTTCAGGTTGCTTCTGACCAGGTGGTTGGTTCTTCTGTAGCACCTCCTTCTACTAAGAGCAAGAGTACTCAGTCAAGTTCCAAGTCTGCAACTCCTGTAGCACCACCTAGGACAAAGCCAAGACCTAGGTTCGCTTGCACTTAGTGTGGCAGGACTGGTCACATAGCTGAGTTCTGCTATCAGCTGGTAGGTTTTTCTAAGCGACATCCCAAGAGTGCCCATAATCACACTCAGCAGCTAGGGTCTCGAGGCACGTGTTTCACCACACGGGTAGCTAGACAAGTGGAGTCTAGAATGAGCATTAGGCACGGTGCGGGTTTCAGGAAATTGAGCCCTCTGGTGGGTTCAATAGGTCTAGGTTTGAGTTTCCGCCGTCCTCGGGGTGTGCCTTCGTTTTACGGTGGAGGTAGACACCGGCGCGAGAGTTCCTGCAGAGGTTAGATGGGTGACGGAGGAGGCGGTCGAGGCCGAGGATGGCCCAAGGAACAATGTTGTTAGGATAGGCGTGTGCCACGCGGTTTTGTAGAGGTGGAGTCGATGGGACATCTGGTCATGTGTCTCAGTTTTTGGTTCCTAGGTGCGCTCTAGTGAGTCCTCACACCGAGACTCGTTTCTTCTCTACTTGACTCGAGCTCGTGAGGGTTGGGAGGAAGGAGGTCGGATCGTTGACTCCGGTTGTTGTCGTCACATGACCGGTGAGTCACGATGGTTTGCCTCTCTAGCCCGAGACCCCGACGTGTGGTGATCACTTTTGGGGATCGTCTCTGTGTCGTGTCCTAGCTCACGGATCTGTCGAGTTAGTCCACGATTTGTTCTTAAGGGCGTAGCCCTAGTCGATGGTGAAGTATAATTTGCTTTACGTTTGTGACTTATTGATCGGGGCTATGAGGTCGATTTAGGACTTCGGTTCTTGTGTCTTGAGCCCCTCTGGGCAAGTTCTTTGTGGGATTTCTCGTTTTGGCCGAGTCTTTCGAGCTGCTTTTCCTTTTGCTTCAGCTAGTGCTTCTCACTGCTTACTTGCTTCTGATTCTCGTGACATTCAGTTCTGGCATAGGCATTTGGGTCACATTGGTTTTGATCACTTGGCTAGGGTGAGCTCTTCTGATTTAATTTCTGGAATTCCTAAGCTCACTCTCTCTCGATTTGGTTTGTGCTCCTTGTCGACATGGTAAAATGGTGGTCGCTTCCCATCCACGAGTAACACGTGTGATGGTGATGCAACAGACAGCTCTTACATATGGACCTTGTTGGTCGGCTAGAGTTGATCGATGGGTGGGAAGTGGTATGTGCTTGTGATCGTGGATGATTTCTCGCGATACTCTGGGTCTTCTTCATGGCCTCAAAGGAGGAGACATTGAACTGTTCGAAACCTCTCAAGGAGGCTTGCGGTTGAGTTTCAGTGCGCCGGGCCATTCGTTACGATAATGGTACCGAATTCAAGAATGCTTCTTTTGAACATTTACGCATACTTTACGGAGTTGAGCATCAATTTTCTTCGCCTCATGTAGCCCCAAAAAGCGGGGTGGTAGAGAGAAAGAATAGGACCACCGGTCGAAATGGCGGACGATGTTGGATGAGTACTCCACCCCACGACAAATTGGCCGAGGCGGTTACTCTTGCTTGCTATGTCTCCAACAGGTGTTTCTCCGTGCCAAGTTGCACAAGACCTCGTCTGAGCTTCGATATGGGCGTAAGCCCAATGTTTCACACTTCGGGTCTTTGGTTGCAAGTGTTTCATTTTGAAATCGGCAATTTGGACAAGTTCGAGTCTCGCTCTTAGATGGTCTCTTTTTGGGGTATACTAAGTCCACTAGGATCTCTGGGGTTTGGGACCTTTGCTAAAAGAAGGGTAGTGGAGTCTTGTGAGGTCACTTTTGACGAGGCTAGACCGGGTTCTAGGCAGGACATCTCTCGGTCGATCTTACCTTTGAGCCTATCTTTGTAGAGGAGAAGGTGAGTCGGGGTGTTGCTAAATCAATTCGATGAGGAACCTCCTCCACGGTAGAAGCCGAGTCGGACCTTCGCTTCGACCCACCCTGAGCCCTCCGTGCCTTGACCTCTTGAGCCTACTCTTGTTAGGACTTCTTACGAGGTTACCCTCAGAGAGTCCTCCTTGGTGGCTCGATCTGCTTCCGCTTCACATGAGGCAGAGGCCACCTCGGGTGCACCTAGACACATTCAAGCTAGTCACCCTCCGATCGGATGATAGGACCTATAGGTGAGCAGTGACTAGGTCTAGAGCACACCATCCCTCCTCTCTGCTGCCTTCGTTTCTTCTCTCGAGCCTAAGGACATAGCTCAGACCCTTGCCGATCCCGATTGGGTCAATGCCATGCATGAAGAGCTAGAGAACTTTGAGAGAAATAAGGTTTGGGACTTAGTAGCATGCCCTATGGGCGTGAATGTCATAGGAACAAAATGGGTTTTCAAAAACAAGCAGAGTGAGGATGGGGTAGTAGTGAGGAATAAGGCTAGGTTAGTAGCACAAGGTTTCACTCAAGTCGATGGGATTGACTTTGATAAGACCTATGCTCCGGTTGCTCGACATGATTCCATTCGCATCTTCCTTACTTTTATGGCTTCACACCGTTTCAAGGTTTTTCAGATGGATGTTCGAAGTGCTTTCCTAAACGGTTTCATTGAGGAAGAGGTTTTTGTTCGGCAACCCCCTGGCTTTGTCTCTGCTGAGTTTCCTGATCATGTGTACAAGCTCTCCAAGGCATTATATGGGCTCAAGCAGGCCCCTAGAGCTTGGTACGAACGGCTCAAGAGCTATTTGATTAGAAATGGTTTTCAATGGGCGTTGATAAGACCCTATTTATCAAGCGCAAGTCATTGGACTTTCTTGGTTGATTTATGTGGATGACATTATCTTTGGAGGGTCTTCGATTCTTTGGTCTCTGAATTTTCTTCCGTCATGAGTTACGAGTTTGAAATGAGCATGATGGGTGAACTGAACTTTTTCTTGGGCTTTCAAATCAAGCAGACCCCTCAGGGGATCTTTCTTCACCAGTCCAAGTATACTAGAGATCAGCTCAAGAGATTTACCATGGCTAATAGTAAGCCTGTTTCCACCCCATGGCAACTTCTTACGTGCTTGAGCGACCCGATCTTGAGCCGAGTAGATCGAAGCTCTATAGGAGCATGATAGGAGCCCTTCGTACCTTACCTCGTCTCGACCGGACATACACTTATTTGTGTGTCGTGGTGCTCGATTTCGAGCTTCCCAAGGATTTCTCATCTTGAGCGATCAAGCGAATCCTTCGCTACTTAGTAGCCACCCTCGAAATAGGAATCTGGTATTCTTCGCTTCTTGTCTATCTCTTAGAGCCTATTCAGATCTTGACTTTGCGGTCAGAGGATAGATAGGAAGAGCACTTCAGAACATGCCGGTTTCTAGGCACTTCTCTTATCTCTTGGTCATCTAGGAAAGGCATCAACAGAAGTAGCCGATCTGGCCGAGGCCGAGCACGTAGTCATGTTGCTTGTTGCGATCAAATGTTTTGGTTAAGGCAAATGCTTGAGATTATGGGTTAGAGGTTGGTAGTGTCCCACTCTTGTGTGATAATACCTCACCATCAACATTGCCAAAAACCCACCAAAGCATTCTAGAACCAAGCACATTGATATCGGTACCACTTTCTTAGAGACCATGTAGAAAAGGGGATATAGGGCTAGGATTTGTGGATGGTGATCACCACTTGCCGATATTCTCACCAAGCCCTTAGATGGTCCTAGGTTTGCCACTCTCAGGGAGAACTTGGATTGGTTAGTCTTTGTAGGCATCAAGTGAGGGAGCTTGATCTTGTATGATATGTATATTATTGTTTGCCTTTTTGTTTGGGTTTGTTCTTAGAACAGGCTAGAGTCATAGCACGTTCTTTTGGCACCTCTTACCTTTTAGGTTGCTATCATGCGTGATTAACAATGTCCTCTGCTCTAACTAGTGAGTCTCACATAGACTTATGGGTTGACCAGGTATGTGGAGGATACCTGGGTAGACAGGGTTTGTGTTTGCTCTCTCTAGTAGTCGAGTTTAGGCTTGCTATCTTTCGTAGCTAGGAGTGTGCCTTGCACTAAGCGTGTCTCTTTGTTTCTCTTCATTGTTCTATCGCAAACCACTTTCTGCCTCTTTCCTTCCTCTAAATGCTTTGCCACGGGTTCTTATTTTGAGGGGGAGGTTTGCAGTTCTGCATTTGCACGTAGTCTTGCTTTCTTTTTATAAGAGCTTTGCCTGTTAGGCTTATTGGTTTTCATTACAGTTGAGTTTCGATGTTCCAAAATTGAGTTTGTAGGAAACCTGTTTGATTTGACACAAGTTTGAGAAAAGGCGAAAAGGAGCATCAACATCTTTTTTAAAAAAAGTATTGCAAAAAACCAGACATTTGCATTTGTCAAAAGTTTGGATTTTCATTGTCAAATGTTGGTACATCTTCTTGGTCTCTTTCAAGATTTTGAAACTTGTGTTGCCTTCGTCTAATCTTGGCCATTCTTTAGTGGCGTCTTGTCATTTGCCCCTTGTGTGTAAAATAAAGCAAACAAATATGGGTTTCAATCCCTGAAGTTTGCAGTTTGTAGACTCAGCGGGTGACCTAGCGGGCCGGTTCCAAGTTACCCTTGGGCTGTGCTCTACTAGCAATCATTTGCTATGTGAATAGGTTCCAAGAAGGCCTATAAAAAAAAGAAAACAAACAACAAATCATCAAAAAAAGGGAGAAGGCCAAAAATAAAGAGTATTGCAAACACATAATGGGGAAAATTTTGGACACATTCTTGAGTTGGCCATTTCGTTTAGGTAACCTTGTCTTTTTGGTCTTGATGTTTCTCAAGCTTGTGCACCTATTTTGACCTTGAAAATCTTCTCAGTTGACTTATGCAAATGCCTTGTTACAAAATTTGATTAGCTCTTTGCATGCCATAGTATCTCTCTCACGTCTTGTCAGCTTGTGATCCTCAGACTTGGTTTGAGCATTAGCCTCCGGTTTTGGTGACCATTTTGCTAATTTTCAAAGCTCTTGTCTAGGTTTTCAATTATTTTCGCATGTGCATGTTTGGGGTATCCTTGATACTTTGGTTTTCTTGCTGATCATTTTCACAAAAAGGGGGAGAATTTGGGCCAAAACAAAAATGATGCATTAAGACAGGGGGAGGCAAATTTGAAAATTTGTGAGGGTTTGATCAAGGGTTTCTTTCTTGGTTTTACGCATGAATTCTTCCAAAACCCTTGCATCTGTTTATCAAAACTTCGCACATTTGGCCACTTGGTTTGGTTTTGTCAACATGCTCATCAAGGGGGAGATTGTGGAGTCAAGATGATGAGCATGTGAGGAGTTGGTCAAAACTTTCGGTTTCCGACAAAATTCTTCCAAACTTGACCACTTGGACGTGGCATGTTGTTTCTTGAGTCTTGCGAAGTTTTGTGATCTCCTTAGCATGGAAAAGACCCTTAGATGATTTAGGTAAAGCCGGCGAAGTCGCCAAAGTGCCATAGGACGACTTGCTTTGAGCGGTTGTTTCGTGTCGGGCTAGTCACTATTTCGGTTATCATTTTTGCATACTAACCCCGATCGAGGATCGGTTTGTTGTGTTGGGTTCGTGGTGATGCCGCGGACGTTCTAGATGTGTTTTGGTTGTTTGTTGTTGTGGATGCAGGTGAGAACAGGGTGCGAGGTGGAGTGGATGAGTCCGTTTGCCAGGTGGGCTGCCGGTTCGGTTGGAGGCTAGGCGCAGAGCTTCACGGTGGGAACGGCTATCACTTCAGAGCACGAGTTCTTACTGGACGTTGGGACATGCGGATGCTTGGACGCGAAGGGATCGTTGGAGGCGGTTCGCGACGCTCTAAGATTCGTGCGTGTGAGTTAAAACCCGTGTATGTGTTGGGTTTCGGGTTAGCCCATGTATGGTCCATGTTGGGCCATGAGTGAGTAGGCTAAGACCCATGTCAATGGCTGGTTGGAGAGGGTTAATCTCAGCCATTCATGGGTGATTCAAGGGAGATCTCAATATATCGCGATATATCGAGATACCCTAGAACCGGTTGGCCTATAAAAGAAGGGGTGGAGGGGTGTCTCCACTCAAGTCTTTTGTAACCAATAGTTTCTGAAGTTTAGCCACTTGTGAGTGTTTTCCACCCTAGGGTGGCTGTGTAAAACTTTCTCAAATCAAACAAAGCTAGTTTCTCCATGTTCATGTCTTGTTCTTACTAGTTCTATTGTTTCAATTTTCTTTTCTTGATGTTTTTTGTTGCAACTTGTTTGTATGCCTCCCCTCCTTCTATATGATTCTGATCCATGATGTCTTGAGGGTGTTTATATGGTGTTTACACCTCTCTTGCACCCTAGGATAGACTAGAGATCAAGTTTTCCATCAAGTTGCAAATCTCTGCAGATTTTGTTCTTCGCGCAGTACCCAGTGTTTGATTTTTAGAAAAATCTAAAAAAATCATTTTTGTGTGATTCTTGTTTGAGAAGGTGCGTGACTCATATGTGCATCTAAAGAAAAATTTTGGAGTCATTCCATTGCACCGTTTAGACGCCATGAGGTGAAAACCGAGCTCCAAACTTTTTGCTCGAAGTTCCTGACAGTCTGTAGTGTTTGATTTTTCATATTTTGTCTACAAAGAGTTTTGAGGAGATTTTCGGTGAAGTGCTTCGAGATTCATGTAGGATTATGAACACAAAATTCCAAAAATATTAGAGCTTCAGAAACCCACCAACCTCCTGCTCCAAGTGGGGGAAAATTCTGGAAATCTGTTTTTACTTTTCTGAAAGTATCTTTGATGGTTTGTCTTTCTCTCTTTTCCTTTTCGCTTTTGTTTTCCAGAGTTAATCTGGTCCATCCAGGTTTGAATTGGTCCTTTACTTCTTGTTTCTTCCAGATCTGAACAGGTCCCTCTGGTCGATCTCGTCCAAATCTGAGCTTCAGATCTGAACAGGTCCTTCTGGTGCAGGCGGTCCATGTTGCATATTTCTCTCGGTGTTGTTGGAGGGTCTTTCAATAATCCAGATGCCCTTGGGTATCTAAAGGACATCCTCTACCTCCAACGGTGGCTTAAGTCTTTTCTCTTCATCATGTCCGCTGTTTTATCTGGTGTTTGGGTTGGAGTTCTGAATGGAGCACAAAATAGTGAAAACTTGAAAAAGGCTCCATTCACTCTCCCCTCTCTGTCGCCTTGGTGAGTTCACACCACCTCTCTCGACGGCCACTTGACCGTCGAGAAAGGTGACATCCAGGGCTCTGGGCCATGTGGCCGTCTTAACTTCTCTTGACGGCCGTATGTCAGCTATTGAGAGTGCTGGCCTTCATGGGGTTCCTGGAATCCCCCTTTCCTGCTAGCTTAGGCTTGGCTGTTGAGAGTAATAGATTTCTAGCAAAAAAGAGCTGGATAAATGGCTAAAAACAATCCAATTTAGTAGTTGCTACTGCCCCAGCAGCAGCTGCACCTACATACCCAAAACACCCCTCATATATCATCATCCCCATATTTTCACACAAATATGCATGCACAAGCACAATTTCAAACCACAAACATGTAATATATTACAAATAGAACCACAATTTGAACCAAAAGCATGTAATATATCATAAACATGTCTAATAGTACCATTTCACATTCACTCCCTTACAGTCCTGTACCACTCAAGGGAAGGGCGGCTTGTCGTTCTGCAACAAACGTGATACCAGGTCCATCGGCTGGCTCCTAGACCCATCGTCTTCGTCCTAGGCATCGTTGCACCGAGCTAGATCTAGAGCCTCCGATCTTGAACCAGCAGGCGGAGGAGAGGGCGGGTGACCCCCGTAACCGCTCGACAAGGCCTACACATTCGCGACACATTAGTTAAAGACATGTAGATTTGAAAGAAAGGAAATGAGGTGGTGGTAGTCTTTTACCTTGGCAAGTCTCGCCGCTGCCTCCAATGCTAGGAGCCTAGCGTTGAACTCCTCGCGCTCCTGCCACTGGTCCTCCTCCGCAGACCCGAGGCTAGTCTAGAACGCCTCCATCATCTGCTGGCACTCCCTCATCTCCAGCTCCCTCTCCTCCTCCCTCTGCTTCCTCTCCTGCTCCCTCTCCCTAAGGATGCGGGCCTCGAACTCGCACCGACTCTCAGTGGCCCTCTGAGAGGCCCAGACCTCGAGCATGTAAGCCTCCGACCTACAATTAAGGACTGTGGTTAGATCGCAAAATCAATGTTTTCAAAGAAATGACATGCTAGATAGTAATTAGCTCACCTAAGGTGGTCCCTTCCGATCACCGGACTCCCGTATGTCTTGCCCCCCATGTGCTAATGGATCACTACTGGGTTGAGGGGGGCGTCCTCCTAGAAGCTATCCGGGCCGTGCACCCGAGTGTAGGCCTCTCAGTAGCGATCCTGTATTTTTTTCAAGTTAGACTAGGCAAAACTACAAATCTGATAAGGGTGAAAGTTTTTGTTAGCACTTATCACCTTCTGTTGTGTGAGGGGGTCCATCGTGGGCTAGGTGCTACACTTGGGCTTCAGTGTGTGTGCCCGCTTCCACAGGTCAAACACGCCGAGCCGAGACCCTGTCTTTAGCGTCTGCAAGAAGGGAAAGACAAGTTAGCCAAAAAAAGTAAAGAAAAAAAACAGAGCTTACCAGTTTCTTGGCTAGCTGGGGAATGGACCACTTCCCCTTGCTTTTCTTGATGTCCTTGGAGGCCCGATTATGGCCTTCACGGACTTGTCCCGGAACTCCTGGCTGGACCGCTTCTCGCCAAGAGCCCTTCATGCCTCCGGGTGGTTCGTGGCCCACTCAGGAAGCACCTCGGCGTAGTCGTCCTGAAATATACAAACAATTCGCAGTTGTAGAAATAGTAAATACCATTTTACAATAATTATAGGGATGGTTGCTTACTTGTGGTACTCTTTGACCGCCGCGACACGACCGCCGGACATCAGGTCCTGGACTTTTTGCTTCGCGTTCCTGTCCAGGATGGGCTTAAACTCCGCCTACCTCTCTCGACGGCCCCACTTACGCTATCGAGAGATATCTCCCTAGGGCACGATAACCGCTTACCTTTCTCGACGGCCCTACTTAAACTGTCGAGAGAGGCCTTCCTAGGGCACGGTCACCGCCTACCTCTCTCGACGGCCCCACGTACGTCATCGATAGAGGCCTCCTGAGGGCATGTTCACCGCCTACCTTTCTCGACGGCCCCACTTAAGCCGTCGATAGAGTCCTGCCTAGGGCACAGTCACCACCTACCTCTCTCGACGGCCATGCGTAAACCGTCGAGAGAGGCCCCTTTGCTCTCCCGAGGGCTTTTTTGCCCTGGTTGTTAAGACACATCTGTCTCGACGGCTCTCGTTGACAACCGTCGAGAGAGGCCAATTTGTCTTGATGGTTCCTGAAGCTGTCGAGACAGATCTTTGACTCGACGGCCCCCTTTCTTAGGCAAACAGTGGTCAACCCCGACTCTTTTAATTTTTATAAAAAAATGTACTGATGATATTGACCGTAACCTTCGATTATATTGCTCCATACATGACTTAGCATGCTTAAAAAAGTTCAACAAAAATTTTGACGCTCCGAGCTACGGGTTTCCATGTAATCACCCAAATCAAGTTACCGATGCGCTTTAGTGTATAGAGATGTTCAGAGATAATCATCGGTAGCTTTGCCGGTTCCATCCCACCACTGCACTAAACATCAGACGTATCAAAATTTACGTGGTGACGTGTTCGATACTTTTATTTTTTTCTTTAAATTTTGAAAAATCCAAACATTTATTGTTAATGCAAAACATTTTCCATCATTATAAAATGCATTTAAATTAGTTTTTCGTCCTCACGGCTCGAAAAAATTCAGAAATTGATTGCAGACTATAGGAACTAATTTCATAACCCTTGTAATGCCAAATTTCATAATTGTAATTCATATTATCATCTGTATAAATTTGGCAAAATTTCCAAAAAAATTAGCCCATGGCCTGCCATCCAAAACCTAGCAACCATCTTCCCGCTCGAGCTCACTCGATGGCTTGAGTCAGGCTGTCAAGAGAGACCCCTAACACGCCACCTAGCCATCCCAAATTTTATTTTCGCACTCTAAGTTTCTCGACGGCGAACGGCAAGCCGTCGAGAGAGGTTAATGCCGTCTCAATGGGCTAGCACCTGTGAGCGGGCGCTGAACCTCTCTCGACGACTTGAGTGGCAGCTGTTGGGAGAGATAGATGTACTCGACGGTTAGACCGTGGCTTATCATTCTCGACGGTGTGTTCGAGGCCATCGAGAGAGCTTGGTGGGGTCGGATTTCCGCGCAATTCCTGCAGTGCCTGCGAGAAACAGACAAGAACAAGTCCAAGGGCACCCAATTAAATATGACCAGACAAGAACGACAAGATGATGCGTGATATATATGTCCCTGATGCAGCAATGAGGAGCAAGCAAAGACCAAAAACACCATCGCAACCAATTGTTCATTGCTGCCAGGAGCTATATATGTTCTTGAAAACAATGAAAGAACTCCAGTATTCCAAAAATACATTTTTGCTCTGTAGGGGCTACCCCAAGAGCTGTTATCTCAAACTAGTTGGAGAACAAATCTCTGTCTTGTCGGCAATCGAGCCAGACAATGAGATTTTGGAGGGGTTTGGGTTATAGCTCCGAATGATGTCCAACCCTGAACTACCTAATGGAGGACCCAGAACTCATATTCTATTTTTGGATGGTATTCTCAATTTTTAGTCCTCCTTCCTACCTTTGTACAACACTGTAGACCCTATTTATGTGTGCCCTAAAGATTACATGGCCATCTAAAGTACAACTGATACCCTTACACCTACCCCAAACTAAGGGTAATGGTATTTAGCCACTCTGACACTGAAAGCGACATCCCTAATTACATTTTGGTCCCACTCATGGGACCCAACCTTTACTCTCGTGCATAGGTGTGTGCCCTCGATTTCTTCAACTGAGGACCTCTGTGATAGTTGCACTAGTATCTGAATATGTAGGTTAGTGCACAAATTTACATAACCGGATAGCATCACATACATTCGATTACAATTCTTTTACTATTATTATAATATTGAAGTTAAGCCATATGTAAGGAATTCGGATGCCTAAGAGGGGTGAATTGGGGTTTTGAAATTTTAGTTTCTATTCAATTTTTACACATGTGTCCAAAGTCTAAATAAATGTGGAAGCTAATGCTAAGTCTTTGAACACAAATAATATATCTAGATGATAGCAATCCAAAGGTGAGAGCAAGCCAAAACTACTAGGTGAGCTAAATACACAATTTATCACAATCTAGATACTAGAAGATCTAAGCTCACAAAATTAGACAAGTTTATGGATACTAGTAATGAACCTATGGAAAGAATGTAAATAGCATAATACACATGTGAGATGGCATAGACTAAATTATGGATGCAATTGGGTCTATACCTCTGGGTCCAACCGGCTCGGACCTAGACCCGGACCTGAGACCCGAAACCTCTACCTAGACCTAGACCCAAAGCCATTCGTGAGTCCAAACCTAGACCCATACTCGGACCTAGTGGGTACCTGAACCTGTATTGGTACCCGATGGGTCCAATTTCACCGCAGCATAGAGATATGAGAGAGAGAGAGAGGAAGGCATCACCGGAGAGAGCGTACCAATAGGAGATGTCATCGTCGGAGAGCCCACGTCGGGAGGAGGTCACCGTCGCTGGAGAGGCCATGTTGTTAGATCCGACATTGCCGGAGAGAGCACTGCCATAGGGAGCAGGCGGAGGCACCGCTCGGCTCCCTATCACATTGCTGTGAGGAAGAGCTATTGCTGCTCCCTCGTCCTCTAGACATAGCCGCCGCGCTTGCACCCTTTAGAAGCCGCCACCGCCGTGGATGGAGGGAAGAGAGAGGGAGAGGAGGAACGCTGTTGGATGGAGGCCACCGAGAAAGGAGGGTAAGGGGGATGGCAGGCAGGCCGACGCAGAAGGGAGAGAGGGTGGCGCCGCCGCGTCGGTGTAGGCCGAGAAGAGGAAGAGGGATGGCTAGGGGTGGGAGGGGGCGACGGCTGTGGTGTGCTGAGGGAGTGGGAGTGGAGGAGTTAGGGTTAAGGGGAGAGGGAGTTGGATGCTCGGGTGGGGTTTAGGGGCAATTGGGCTAGATGGACCTTAGGGGAAGAGAGGGAGGCTGGTAGTTTTTTTTTTTGAAAAATCATTTTTGAGTACCCATGGGCCCAACTTAGTACTCAGACCTGACATAGTTTACCTGTGGGTCTAGGTTGAGACCTAGACCTGGACCCGTCGAGTCGGGTACCCATGAGTATTTTGCCATCCCTAGACTAAATGAGCAAGAGAAGCAAACTACAAGTGACACAATTCCCTTTTTACCTTGGTGCTTAGAGACTTGCCAGTCTCTCTAATCCATGTTGAGAGTTGATCCCACGCAAGGACCGGCTCTCTCTCTCGACAACCGCCTCTTATTCACTAGTGGTTGCTAGTTCCTTCCCTTCGGAGATAGCAAGCACCAATGCCACTCACATGATTCGTCCGAGCCTCCTCATTAACTCCTTAAGAAGGTCACCAACATACGACGCCTCCCATGCTGGTTAGGTGCTGGAAAGCACCAAGTGTAACAAGCACAAAGCTCAAGAGTGATGCATACAAGACTCACTTGGTCACTCACTTTTCTCCCTCTAGGGAATCACCTAATCTCACACATAGATGTGACATATGAGACGTGTAATATATTATATGATTTTAGTTCAAATTGTATTTTTGGTTTTGAAACTGTGGGTGTTTTGTATTATATGATTCTGGTTTGAAATTGTCCTTGTAGATGCATTTGTATGAGATGTTGGGATGATGATATATATGCAGGGTGTTTTGGGTATGTAGGTGCAGCAACTACTGCTAGGGCAGTAGCAGCTGCTAAATTAGATTTTTTAAGCCATTTGCCTGGCTCTTTTTTTTTTCCTGGAAGTCAAGTACTCTCGACGGCCAGCTCTAAGCTATTGAGAAAGGGGGGGTTCCAAGGAACCCCCGGGAAGTAAACACTCTCGACGGCTTCGCTCTAGCCGTCGATAGAGGTCAAGGTAGCCACGTGGCCTAGAGGCGCTTTCTCGATGGTCACCGGGACGTCGAGAGATGGTAAGACAACCACGTGGCCCAGAGCTAGATGTCACCTCTATCGACGGCCAGGTGGCTATCGAGAAAGGTGGAGCTGGAGCCGTGAACCGGCCAAACGGTAGTTCACCCAACTCACTCGACGACACATTGTCTAGCCGTCGAGATAATTTTTCAATCCATCTCTCTCGACCGGGCTGGCCCGATGGCCATTTCTCGATGGCCGACCGTCAAGAGAACGTACTATCGACGGTTTAGTGGCCTTTCTCGACGGTTTTAGCCGTCGAGAAATCACGCGTTTCCTGTAGTGTGTTCAGGCCATAGAGGTAAAAGTAATTAATAATTTTGATAAACAATCTAATAATTTCAGTAAATGGACTATAATTCAAACATATATACATATTGGGCCATAAGAAAGGTTATATACCATACTAAAAAAACTTAAATCGACAATTACTTCATTTATATTAAGTTTTGAATTCTTTTTTTGTTTTGAGAGGGCCTAAAAGCACTCGTAGTGCCTAACGAGTTGTTCCTAAACATGTATTTATACATGTATTTATAAGCCTTATAGAAATGACTATAGATGCATCCCTCTAATTGCAATGTATCTAGTAATTAGTTTTTTGTATTTTCTTTCTATTTATAAGCCTTATAGAAACGATTTGACATGCTTCTCATTATTTCCTCTTGTTTCTAGAATAAAAGTCATTTCTTATATAACAAATGATCATGTCCTCTCTCCTCATTAATTACCCTTCACCTCAACGGTTCTATATGGCAGATATAGGGATTGTTCTCTTCACCTTAAGGACAACTACAATAGATTATTTACTTGCATGCCACTATAGACGATAGCTTAATCCTATATTGTTCCCGTGGTACGGTCGACTACAACATAAGAGACGACTCAATTATCTATACTCCTTACAATTCTCCATTTCATCTCATATCTTGTATGGCAAATCTTATAGACAGGCAGCAGCAGGACTAGACCAAAAGCTTGGGGCTGCTTGATCCGATCCGATCCAATCCAAGCTTGTGTCGAGCTTTGATTGAGTCAAGCTCGAGCCTAACAGATCTCAAACATGTAAATTGAGGTATTATTTGTCCCCTGAGCTCAAACCGAGCATGAGCTCGAGGCTAGCAAAGCTCAAACATATAGTTGGAGGTATTATTTGTTTATCGAGCTCAAACTGAGTTGAGGTCGATCCTAATCAAGCTTCTACCGAGCTCAATCTCGAGCCGTGGTCATTATTGGATTGTCATTCGATTCGAGTTTGAGCCTAACCGGGCTCGAGCCCAAGCAAGTCAAGTTTGCTGAGACTCGGCTCGAATCCAACCCTGGCCGATGGGACCATTATACATGGTCTAAGATTCATGCGGGTTTAACAATGCCATTAATTTAATAAGTTTAGTTTTACACATAATATGTGTAGACCTTCAAAGTACTCCTCCGATCATAAATAATTTAATTGATGTTTGAGATAGGCGAGTAAAAGTTTTGTGAGTTACAAATATCTATAAAAAATATACTCTTTTGGTCATGGTTTAAGAAGACCCTAGTAACTAGTCGATAGGTTGTCATATTAGCCGGCCGATCTGGTCACCGTTTTATGCTCTCTTAAGCAAAATTATTTTACCATTGTATGACACATGCTTGCAGCGGACATGAAATCGTTTCCTCGTCGGGCGTTAACGGCGGCGTCGTTTTCGGCAAACCTCACGCGGCCGGGAGCGCGAGCGCCTCGCAAGACCGGTTAATCACATGCAATTTACCATATTTAAGGGTCAGGAGCGAGCGCCTTGCATGCAGTCTACGCGTGCCCGATTCCCTGGGATTCTACTTCCTGGAATAATCTCGTAAGTAGCCACCACGTGACCGGCAAAGGCAGCTGGTGACCTATTACCCCTAGAGACAAGAGCTATCTTGAACTTTGGATCAAATTAAGCAAATCAACGGTCTAAAACAATCTGGATGCGTGTTAAAAATCTCCATCAAACAGAGCCTGTGACCGTAAGTCTAACAAGCTACCACGAGAAATCAAGGCGCCAGAGAAAATTGTAATCCGGTGCTATAGCAATTTAATTTGAATGGTTGAATGATCGGCTTGCTGAGAAGTACAAAGGAATTTTTATACCTAGTGCTTCCGGAGGAGAATGGTGAAGTATCTGCATGAGCATAGTGCTGAATTTCCCTTGTTAATTTTGAGTCCATATAATAATATTTATTTAAGTTCTTAACTATTCAAATCTATGTTATAGATACTTCGTGACATGAACGATTAAGTTGTCTGAAGAACACTTTCATTTTTGTCCTTAGAGCAGCTACACTACTATAAAAATGATCATCCGTGCCCCTCAATCACTGCCGGTTAGACCAAAACCGGCAGTGATAACTTATCACTGCCGGTTCGTAAGCCTCAGCGGGTTGTATGCTTGAGAACTGGCAGTGATAAGACTTATCATTATCGGTTCGTTGCTCAAAACCGATAGTGAAATATCACTGCCGGTTTGAGAAAAAAATCGGCAGTGATAAATCTTATCACTGCCGGTTCTTTAGGTCTCTCGCTTCCCATTTTCAACCGATAGTGAAAGAACTTATCACTGCCGATTCTTGTCAAGAACCGGCACTGATAATGAGTTCCAGCCCCCAATTTTCAAAGCGGCGGTGAAAAACTTATCATGCGGTTCTTGTCAAAACCGCACGCGATAATGAGTTCCCGTCCCTAATTTTCAAACTGGTAGTGAAAAAACTTATCACTGCCGTTTTTTGCTAGAACCGGCAGTGATAACTCATTATCACTGCCGGTTCTTGTCAAAAACCGGCACTAATAAGTAAAGGTTAAAAGGTATGCATATCCTATATAAGTAAGAACGCGAGATTGGGTGGGATGGTTAGAAGGGTGAGGATAGAGTGGAGAGGTTGCAGGTTCGAGTCCTGGGTAACGCAACATTTGTATCCTAATAACCTACAGTAGGTGGTAGATGATCAGTGCATAGATTCTGGGCATAAAAAAATATTTTTTCTATTTTTTTATACAGTTCGACAGGGACTATCACTGCCGGTTTTTACTCGAGAACTGGCAATGATAAGGCTATCACCGTCGGTTCCAAAACCGGCAGTGATAACCTGGGTTATCACTGCCGCTTACGCAGTGCCGGTTAAAAAATCGGCACTAATGCCAGTTCCGAACCAGCACTGATGATGTGTTTTGTAGTAGTGCTAGCTATGCATGCATAGTCAAGCTACTGCTACGCCCACTGATATATGCATGTGTTATATTGCATTAATGGTTTGCAATGTGATATATTTTATTTGATTTCACACAAAAATTTTCACCATGAAAACAACATAATTTTACTGCGTAACTACAAAGAGTCCAAGAAATGCTCCAATTGTAAATATTCGATAGTTTGAATTTCAATCAATATGGTGACTTCAAGTGCTAACTTAAATCAGTTTCTTTTTAGTTACTTTTGATGGTATTTCTTTGGCTCATATCATTGTTTTGTGCATGTTTAGTTTTATCATGTGCATTGGCGCGACGGCTGCAAGGGCACTAAAGATCGTGCTGCAAGGGATGCTACTGTTGATCACTGAAAACTGTAAGTAAGGGAAGATAATATTGATCCTTATGAGGGTAATGGCAAAATAAGATTAGAAGATCAAATATGAACTGACAAGGTATATCTAGGAATCAACACGACATTATCTACATGGAGACTTGATATTCTATTCCACTACCAAGAGTATCTATAGTTCTTCTAGAATCACCAGTTATCTGTGGGTTTAGCTATAGTTAAATTTTGCATTTTACTCCATTAGTTGTATCTGCCTCAGAGATCCTCTTAATTATCTCCTAAGACAAGTGTGTGTTCGGTGTCTGCCTTTCTCTTGTTGCAGCATACGTAGGATGAGGATGCTAGCCAACTGTACAAGAAGTTCATGTGAGTGTCGCCTCCAACGGCATATATATGTTTGAGCCATTGGCTGATCTCCATTCTGTTTGTGCCCATAGTGTTTTCAACTTTTCATCAAACTATTGTATAAGATCCAACCAATAAGGATACAAAACAATGCATCATGATGAAAATATTTTAGTAGTATGCACTGTAGCATGAAGTATATGCCATTCTTTGAATAAAGCTCACAACTGACATGTAACACTCCCTTGTCATGCAGTTCCATCGGAGGAGCCATGAACTCGAGAAATATCAGTGTGTTTGCTTTGAGAGACCATCTCATGCTAGATGAGTTAGCTTATCATAAGATGATCCCATCAAATTTGATGGAATGATACCATCCCTCAGTTTGAACTATTCTTATGCGTGTGATAGATAAGGTGGTGATGGGCCAATTTATTTCATTTCTTAAACCAAACAAGTGAGTTAGGTTAGGAGTTAGGATCTGATGATCCATTCACTATCCGATCCTTTAAACCAAAGAACCCATAAGTGTGATTGTCTATCTGAAATTTTGAACTATGAAGATTCAACAAATTATTTTCAAAATTAGTTATGCACTTAATTTGAATTGAAAAGGCAACTTTCTTATCAGTCTGGTTCTTTTTCTTTTGCACCAGGTGTGTTACCATAGTAGCAATATAATGGGCTAAAACATGCAAGTTCCTTAGTACAATCTATGCATCCACCTATCAACTAAACATATGGTCTTTGTATATATCTTAAGTGATGGATGTTGGATGCTGCCATGATGCATGTTTGATTCTTTTTCAGTTTCAAGTATGGGGTGGAGGAAGAAGACGACACATGAGTAGAATTGTCCAAGTGGCATGCGTCAATTTTTCAAACTAAGAAACACAATTCTTCGCATTTCTGACTTTTTGGATTATCGTATCTTGGAATCCACTACTTTGAAGTGGTACATGTCTAAATAACCCTTTCTGTTTGGTGTGGATGATGGCCACTTGTTAGTTGTGCAACTTTAATTTTGTGAATATATATAATGCAAGATATATGAAACAATCCCTTGCAAAAATTCTATGAGTAAGAACACAATCGATCAAACTCATTCAATCATATTGTTAAGAAAAAATTGTATTTAGATGTCAACATCCACGAAAATGTTTCCCATGTTTCTATGGCACAAAAAACGTGCATTTCACGTGCACGTTGACTAGTATCCTTAAGGTTGTCGAGATAAGATAATTATGCACTTATGGAATATATATATTAAACTCACGTTTTAATGAAGTAGAAATACTTATAAGCCACTCGTATTGGCAAGAGTCAGTGGTTTGGGAAGTTTTTTGTTAAACTTTCCAAAAAATGATTCTTACAATCCTTGATACCTTGAATGGTGCCTCGCATTGGAGCCATCCATCAAGTTAGATCTAACGGCTATGAAGATTTAGCTCATGTTCGGAGACTCGGAGTGGCTTGGCTTAGCCTTAAAGCTTAAGTGAGCTGAATTAAAAAGCTAAACACTTCGACATTTTTAGTTCAACTTTTTCAAATCATGAAGCCACTTCTAAAAGTTTTTAAAAATAACATAAACGAAGCAAACTAGAACAAATTAAAGCAGACCAGTTTCATCAAGATTCACTGCATCCTGGCAAGGTTCAGCTTATCGATGGCCCCCTAAAGAATCACAATCTCATAGGAAGCGATTATCATAAGATATTCATGATTATCGTTGAAAATAGGCGCAAATTCGTTTGGATGAATTTGGAATCGTGCGACAACATCAGCTGATTTGAAGCTCGATTATCGCTTGATAATATCTCAAATAGATCTAAAATCATGGGCGAGCATGTAGCCACGACGTAGACATGCCACAAAAATAATATGAATAAATTATTTTTTAAAAAAAACTTTCCATGTCAAGTGTTTTAGACATATTCGTACTATTTTTGGAAAGTTTTGTAGAATTTTTAGGCATTTAGTTTTTTTTCCCCAAATTTGGGTTAGGTTTAGGTTCACGTATAGCTGGATAATCAATATCCAACTCTAGCGATGTCACAAAAATCAAACAATTATCATGGAAATCACACTATTAAAGAATATGTCTTTAATACCAAAGACATCGATCCGGTTGGACTGGCCGAATCTTGATAGTGGCATCGATCCGGTTCGTGGCTCCAAGGCTTCAATCCCGGTTGGGCTCTGACATCCGTCCCGGTTTGTGATATGAACCGGTACTAATAAGTCCTTTGACAGACGGGTACAAAACAACTGGCATGGGTGCTCATCAGTCCTGGTTCGTACACGAACCCGAACTGATGCCTCTTCATCGGTTGGGGTTCGTGTTACGAACCAAGACTGATGCCTCGTTTGAGAAAAGTTCAAAAGGAATGCATATACTAGTTATATCATAACACGTGGGGTGGTGGATTGGCTAGAAGGTTGAGTGGGTAGTTTTGAGATCTTAGGTTCGAGTCCCACTATTCTCATATATCCACGAGTTATTTTTAAATATTTATAGCACTATTAGTCTCAGCTCGTTGGAACTGGGACTGATGCTCAAGAGGCAACAGTCTCGCATGGGCTGTCCCGGTCGAGGAACCGGGACTGAACTGGGAACCTGCGAACCATACCTCCTATTAGCTTGAATCATAGCCTTCGGTCAAACTAGATCCAACGCGTGTTAGCTCTTAGTACATTGTGAAATACTAAAATAGCTCGTACAAAAATAATTAAACTACCTCAACCAAAATGTCTTAAACAGTGATGTCTTAAGGAATGTGTTCTTTTTTCTTAAATCATGCCACGGGCCTTAGCTAGACGCTCTCGTTTCAGATCTTCTACATGTGCAGATCCAAGGTTGGCTGGAATTACCAACTCCTTGAGGCTTCGAGGAGTGAACTACATACCTTAAGAAACATTTCCCAAAAGACGAAGAAATATGCAAAAATAATTAAAAGTATAAGATGAAACGAATTCTTAAGAAGAAAAAAAAAACATTAGGCCTATACCCGAGGAACAAACCCCTCTCCCTGCAGCCTTGTCCCATGCAAGTGTGCGACACCCGCGACCTGTGTCGCAATCCTTCTTACTCCGCCTCACTCAAGGCTCCTGCGCTGCGACACCTCCGCCCTCCACGTCGAACAACATACCACCCTCTTTGTCCTCAACCTCTTACAAGCCCAGCATAGAGCTCATCATCATCCCCATTGAACGTAGGGGAAATTTGTTCTAGCAAGGTCAGAACGGAACCGGCTTAGGAACATACTCCGAGTCTACTCCAACGTGATGGTCGTAACACCGGCCAAAGGGAGCACGGTGGATAGGTGAACGCTTGATGTTCGACATCTCTAGGATTCATTCGGCAAAGGATCTATTGGTCCCTACGAACGGCACCAGTTATCGACGATCAGGAGACAGATTCCTTACCGAGCTTATTTGTTGATTGGAAAACCAAATAACCCCTTCTTGATGAAGGGCTTTTGTCGTAAATGCGTTGAGTCGCCGAGATGAAGAGTATATCAAACACACAGAGATTTATCATGGTATGGGTCTCCTGGAAAGAGATAATAACCCTATTCCAGTCACATATGTGCATTTGTGTTATTGTGACAAGATTGGATCTCGAGATCTGTCGATGCCCTCCCCCTCCTATGGGGGTATATATAGTACAAGGTATATGCAGTCCGAGTCCTACACGACCTAGAAAGCGTATCGGGATAACCTAGAATCCTACCAGCTTTACAGATATATATTTTATAAACATGCTAATTTATGCTCTAAGAAACATCCATATCTGAAAAGCTTCGGGTTCTGGATATAGGAAAATTTCAAAGACAGCGGGACTGTCGGACCGACCATCTTAATGTATCTCTATAGGGCCCATGATGATACATACAACGGTTCATAAACAAAGAGAGCTACTCCCGAGCATCAATCGCCGGGGTATCAGTCCAAGATTATCATGCTCGGCTTATTCTCCCTGGGCATGCGCTCCAAGGGCAAATTTTATACAGAACCTAGCCACCTGGATATCTTATCCAATCCCTGACACTCGGGTTGATTTATTTAGAATTTATTCGGGGATTTTTGAAATGGAGGTGTTACAGGGTCACCACAGTCCACAGATACCCTTTTGTATGACAGAAAAGATTTAGGGTAAATTAAACCCTGGTGCATAAAGTTATTGCAAGAGTCCAGATAGGCACCAAATCCAAAACAATGCATATACTTTACATAAAGTTGACTATGTGTTTCAATTCAGGTCTATATTGGGATGATTTGTGCATATATAGTGGACGTGCATGAACATTTGGAAAAAATGATAATAATTATAATCTTGCAGTTCACTCCCTTATTCCGCCTTTATCACACTTACTTGTCTCCTTTCTTGTTCCCCGAGGCGAGAAAAAGGGTGGAGAGGATGGATGCGTCGTCACTGGCCATGCTAGCTACTTCCGTTTGGATTGGCGAAAATGCAGCGTCGACGGTCGGATGATAAGCCATCGGTGCCAAGGCATGCTCGGGCCCTTAGAGGAATGGTGGTTTGAGCCGCCATTGGTAGGAAAGATCTACGTTGACAGCCTAACATTAATTAGGCCATCAACAGTCTAACGTTAGGCCATCGATACAAGTATATTCGAAGTGGCTTGGTTTTGATTTATAGTTTAAGTCTAGCTAATCGAAAAGTTGAATATTTTATTTTTTTAGTTCTGTTTTTTTATTATGAAATCAACTCTAAAAACTCTTTAAAATAATATAAACAAAACAGACCGGCTTTATAAAAGAAAATTCAAGAACCTCTCACAATTCAGTTTAATATTCAACTTAGCTAACTTATCCATTCAGCTCAACTATTGCTAACATGCTCTAAGCTCTTTTCTCGGGTCAGCCCTAACTTTCAAATATTTTTTGCGTCGTGCCCCAAAGAAGGTCAGTGTTGACCACCATCTCGTTGGCCGTCAACACTGCTCACCAATGTCAACGCACGATTGACATTTGGGTATCGAGATTGTAAATAGATCGTCGAGATTAAATTGTTTTCCTACAGTGTCTAGGAATAGCTAGAGAGCGCTGGACGGCGACACGCCGGTTATTTGGTGGAGACGGAGCTGATCGCCTAATTTGCCAATCGCGAGCGTCGTGGAGGAGACAAAGCTTCGGCCCAGCATAGCTGGGCTGACATTGTCGGGCCCCATTGTTGGGCCGGGCTCATTTCAGGAGCTAAGTTAAAATTCACAAGGAAAAAGAAAAGAAATTCGTCTCCTCCTCGCTCTCCCGAATTGTCTAGCCTTCTCCCCCGTCAGCCATGGCGACCGCCGCGAGGAGGCTGCTCCCGACGCTCCTCAAAACCCTAGCCAGCGGCGGCTCCGGCGCCGGTGCTGGCGCGGCACGGGGTCTCTCCACGGAGAAGGCGGTCGGCGACGCGGCGCTAGTCGGCAGCCACACCGCCAAGTGGATGCAGGTATGCATCATCCCGGTGCCCTGTTCGTCATATTCCGATCCGTTTGCGTTCAGATCCCTGGGCCTCGCGAGTCTGACCCCTTCCGCCGATTCCTGAGGCTGAGGAACATTCGCTTCTTTGCGTCTCCATTTAGGTTGTAATCCAATGGCTTCAGTTGTTTCTTGCTAGATCTGGAGGTTTGCTGGGCTAGGTTTATGCCTGTTGATAGCACATGCTGTGAGTGGATGCATGAGGTTGGGACTTGGAAGAGTCTCTTACGTTTTTAACCTACTGATCGGTTTGGAATTCTCTGGGATGGATTTTTTTTTTTTTGAGTGGAGGGGAGGGATAATTTGATGTGTAGTTAGTGGGAGTTTGCTAATAACTTTGCAGGCAGTGTTATAGTCTAGTGTTAGAAGTAGAATCCACATTTGCCCTATGGGTTCATACATCTGCAAGTTATTACTATGAATGTTGCAGTGTCCGAATTCCCTCAGGCGATTGACTGACTCCATCCTTGAATTATGAGTGGACTCATGTTAACGATGTGCAGTTACAGCTGAACACATGGGCAATGTGATGGCGCGCTCATAATGCTCGTTTTACATGGATTTCTAGGTTGCTTAATACACTTAAACATGGCACAGGCTGGGTGGTAGAATCAGCATTTTGTGAGAGTGGCCATCATACATGTTATTGGGTGCTTTTGTGAAACTAGCGATGATTTTTGAGTAATTGAAGGTGCCATGGGTGCGCGTCTGTTGATCTGTTCAATGTTCACGTGCGGCACCTTGACCCATGCCCATAAAGGAAGACACAGCGTAAGTTCGTAGGCTTCAGTTGTCCTTGGATCAGATGCACTAGCCCTTGCTTCTAGCGTAAGCTGCACATTCATTTGTTACTTCACACAAATTATTATCTTTATGCAATTTGTATCTTTTGAGTTTGTGTCATATTGCTTGATTTCATGTCATAGATTACTTGTTTTTAATTTATTATAACTGATGCCATCAACCCATTGCTGATCAACTGAAACCATTTTCTCATCATGTTGAAAGATAGCTCTTACAGAGTTAAGAATGCGTCCCAATGTTTAAGATGTATTTGAATTATTCGTCCTATTACACTTATACTATAATTATATCACAGCCATCAGTTCAATACTTTTTACCATACTTTGAGGGTATGCTTTTTAATTTTTATCCATTTGCTGAATGGAACTTAGATGACGAGTGTTGGTTTGAAGTAGTCTTTTCTGAAATTTGTTCTGTAGCCAATGAAGCAATAAATTTAGGGCTGGAAAAAAAGCTCGCGGCTCGTGGCTTGGGTTGGCTCGGCTCGGCTTGAGGAGGTAAGCGAGCTCGAGCCGAGCCTACTTTTGAGGCTCACTGTTGGACCGAGCTGGCTTGGCTCGACCGGCGAGCGGCTCGGCGAGCTGAACCAGCTTGGCCGCTCCGCAGCCCAGACCTGCCCCTTGGCGCTGCAGCTCTTTGTTGGCCCGGCCCACTGGCCCAGTTGTGCCTAGTACAGAGCCTAGCGCCCGATTCAACATAGTAGTAGCCGAACGTACGTGAATAGTGCCCAACTAGGGATTCCCACGCACGCCGCCGCCGCGTGACGCCTGATCTCCAACTCTAATTCTCAATCCATCTCGGCATCTCCTGATCGATGAATCAAATCTATGCGAATGTGACGACATGTACATAGCTTCTCATGATTTAATATATTTACTTGGTCTATGTGTCTATCTGGCGCTGACATGGACATAGCTTCTCATGAAAACACGCACTGAAGCCTGAAATTGAAGTGACACGGCAAGCCGCAGAGCCGGCGGCGAGCCGAGCCGAGCCTGCCTGAAGGCTCGCGGCTCGGCTTGGCTCGGCTCGGCTCGGCTCGTTACCACCCTGAGCAATAATAGATGGGAAACCATTAGTTGAACAGAGTAAAGGCCAGTGTTGCTTGCATTTAATAAAAACCATTCTTAAAAGTAAATTATTTGCCTTTTTAATTCCCATATCCTTGAAGATACCAGAATTTGTATTTACACCACTAGACCAGGTAGTTAGTAGTATTTTTATCATTTGAGACCATGATTGAGTTTAAGAGTTGCTCATGTGGTATTCACACCCCTTAAGTAGAATTACCTACTATGTGAGCTCTATTGGTTGCAGAGTGTAATATCTGCTATCAGTTATGTTCTGAGTTTCTGACTTCTGTTATTGAATCGTTAGTTTTTCTTAATTCTTTTTCCTTTTTGCCTTTTATTTATTTCAGGACACAAGTAAGAAATCCCCAATGGAACTGATCAACGAGTATCCTCCGATCAAGGTTGAAGGGCGAATTGCTGCTTGTGCAGGGGGTAGGAAACAAAAAAAGCATTCAAACTTTACTCATCTTTATGCATTTTTACTAACATGCTTTGGCCACACTGTTTCTTGCAAATAAATACTTGTGATCATGCATTTTCTGCGGAGCTGACCTTTTCTATTTTGATTACAGATAAAAACGGTCCTGCCCTTGGCCACCCAATCGAGTATATCTGCCTTGATCTGGATGCACCTGCTGTGTGCAAATACTGTGGGCTTCGTTATGTTCAAGGCCACCATCACTAAGTAGAGAAGATACCATCCTTTGCCACAGCAGAAATATGGGGTTGCTGCTTGTTTATTTGGTTCACAATGACTAGTGTTTCTGTATCACGCCTGGCGGCAACGTCCTGTCTTCGGCTGTCAACCTACTTCGAATGACATAATAATGCAGCATTAACTGTGATTACTTTTCCATGGACGTCATTTGTTTCATTTGCTGAATCAAGGCGATTTCCATATCGAACTTTCTACTTTGTGGATACAAGACTTGAAATCAAAAGAACATGTGACTGGTTTTCGGAACCGCCGAAGCTCCAGACATTTCTGTTTTTGTGAAAAGCTTAACCGATTATATACTCTCTCTCTCTCTCTGTTCCTCTTGATGTTGAGAACAATGTTAATTACAATGTTGATGCAATGTTGAGAACAATGTTGATGCAAATCACAGTTCCAAGTCCAACTAACGTAGAAATAGACGGTACAAAGCAAGCATCCTATTCAAAGCTTTATCTGATCTCTTCGGTCTTGACCGTCCATGATGTGCATTAGTGCATGTCCTAAACTGCCAAAGCCTAAATAAAGGAAGGGAAAGATAATGCTAGAACTTCCCAAGACAAGGGACAATTGTGTAGATTTGCAAGGTAGCAAGGGCCAAAGTGCAACTGCCATTAGCGGAAAATAACCAGCTTCTTTTCATTGGCCACGCGCCATTCTCTTGCAGACATAGGTTTCGGTTTGTCCCAGGGACCAGAGAACGCAAGGATTTATTCATGCCAAGGGATTTCCTCAATGTCTCCTAACACCGATCCATCATCCGATGACGAAAATGTCAACCCTACCGCGGTATTCCCGAGTATACATATTTCATGTTCCTGTTCTTAATTTGGGCTCAAATCCTCTGTTTTTTGATTAGATGTTTCCATTCAAGTTTTCGTGTCCAAATCGACACTAGTTAAAGAAATCATGAGTTCTGATGATCCTGTACCAAGACTCTCTGAATGGTATCTAGAGTTCATCCTAGATTTTACTCTTCCCGAAATAAGAATTTGATCCTCATCAAATATGTCATAGCATGGAATACTCGTTTGATGATTGAATGACCCAGTGCTTAGATCTTGCATTTTCCATTGGACCTTTCTGAGCATTTGTCATGATCAATTCAGTGCACAGCCTGAGTTTAGGCAGGGCACCGATTCAGTATCATGACGACATCAGTTGGTCAATTTGTGATGCATTTTAGATGGGAGCTTCGGCATCTGCACCAGCGCCGGCGAAGAAATCATGGATCCCGGCAGGTTTGGGAGGCAGCGGCAAGCATGGCGCCACCGTCGACATCCCCCTAGATGTATGCTTGCTGTTCACAGTTCTTGCATCGACGGTTCATGCTAGTAGATGATAATATTAATTGCGTTCTTGATAGGAATTGCCTGTTGAGAACTCCTGAATTCTGCCATGTTATTTGCATGTAGGATCCGAAGAAGCGGGGAGATCTCTCGTCATGGGAGGAGGATTTGAAGAGGAGGGAACGGGTTCGATCGTCTTTTTCACTTTGCTAAAAATCTATATTTCTCTTCATGCTTCAAACTTCCATTTTTTTTATGTAATGTTTAATCAAGTTCTCAAAAGCGTGAGGATTGTTGCAGGATATCATACAAAGGGAGCAGGCAATGAACAGAGGTAGTTCTACTAGATCATCATTAGGGCTTAAGCATGTTTAGATGTTTAGCCTGAATTATAAAATTTGTTTTGTTTGTGCAGCTGGAGTCACGGTCGAAGAGAAAAATTGGCCGCCATTCTTCCCCGTGATTCATAACGATATAGCCAATGAAATACCAATCCATGCTCAGAAGTTTCAATATGCAGCATTTGCCAGTTGGCTAGGCATTACCCTTGCATCCTTTCCAATTAATTGAGAGCACAGCCGACAAGATTAAATTCCATATCCATCGGCTGTTCGTGTTGCAGGACTGGTTGCATGTCTCAGTTGGAATGTCTTTGCGGTCTTAGTTGAATCAATTCATGTGGAAGGTGCTAAATATCTTGCCATTCAAATAATTCTCTTTATCAAATACATTTTTTCATATATTTTATTTATTTATGGCAGATATTGGTCTTTTCCTCCTCGCCGTCATCTATGCGATATCTGGGTGTCCTCTTTCATACATCTTGTGGTACAGGCCTCTGTACCGAGCCATGAGGTTTCTTTTACGACTCCAAATCAATAGCCATAAGCAGACAACACTATGAAACTTCTAATTCTCTGCTTTTTCATCTACCAGAACTGATAGCATGGTGACCTTTGGCCAATTTTTCCTCTTCTACTCAGTAATTTTTGTCGCTTAGCCCAGTTTCATAATTCCGTGTGCTTTTCATTATTTTCTAGTCTTTATCTTTTGAAATGCTCCTTTGCATGATGAGCATAATGATGTCTTGATGTGTGCTAGATGCATGTTGGATTTTGTGTCATTGCTGCAGTTGCTCCTCCAATAATATTCAAGGGAAAAACTCTTACGTAAGCCTTTTTAGTGAAGTGTTGTTCTTGCTAAAAAGTTTCCAACTGCAGTAGTCCTTAATTCAGTTTCTTTACCTGAAATCAGTGGAATTCTTGTTGCTATCGAAGTTTTAACTGGAGATATGTTCATTGGGGTAAGTAGCTTTGCATTATTTGGATCATTTTGAAAATATTTTTATTTCGGTGCTGAAACTTTTTCCCCATATGAGCCCTTGAGGTAAATCGTAAGTGAAACCTCTCCAGGAACACTGATTGCTGTTGTTTTTGGAGTACTGCAGGTACTTTATCTAATTGGCTTTGCATTGTTCACCGTGGAATCACTTATAAGCATTTGGGTGCTCGAGGTTGATGTCGATACATCCTTGTGTTTCTTTTGGCTTACTTTCTTTTCACATAAGTATATTGAACATTTTGGATTGCTTACTACTATCTTTCTCAGGAACTGATTTGGTTATGACAAACATGCAAGTCCTGGCTTTAGCTGCATGAATTATTCATCTTTCATTTGCATGGATTAATAATTCATAATTTCTTTTATTGACCTCAGATTAAGATAGAAATCAGGAAGGAACGAAATTTCTATTTTGGTTCTCACACCGCTAATTTCTTGCACAATTACTAGATTTAATCAGTTTTTGTTGTGTCCTTACCAAATTACCTGAAAGTTGCTGAATATAAATAATCTGTGCTCTTGGTTGTGTTATGTCCTTACATATCTACTCTTTTGCAGAGAGTATACATGTATTTCAGAGGGCACAGGTGAAGATTGGCAATGTGATAATTGATCAGAAAATGTTAGGCCATAACGCAGGAATTCAAAGAGTGGAAAGCTTTTGCTGAAAAAGAGTGGAAAGCTTATGCTTTTTGGATAAAAGCGTGGGAAGGTGAAGAATTGTTTCTGCCCAGTTCTTGAATGTGTGTTGTGTGACGATGGTAGTGCATAGCCTATTGTCTACTGCAGTACTACTGATAAGCTTTTTATGTTTGTTTCTTTTGTCCTCAAAACCATCAATCTGCTGATGTGTAGAGAGGAACCTGTTTTAACAGACGTTAGGTACATTGTTGGGATAGCTTATATGTATTTCTTTATTTGACATTTCTGGATACAACAACTTAATTTTATTGTGTGCATGCTTTTATGTATCATGGATCCATGTTTAAACTCACAGGTAAAAATACAGCGTTGCAACAGTTACAAACTCGCTTCAGAGTTATTGGCTTCTTCATGGATGCATTGAAGCCTTCCCCCAGGTTATGTCATGTCCATATAAACAAGGTAAGAAGGGGAAGGAAACACTTGAAGCTACTTAGCTACGTTTTGCAATGAAGCCATCGAACTGTGACTGTGTTACTCTGAAAATTCAGTAACAAGGTTCTACCTCCAGCTTGTCAAAAATCCTTAAGTCCACTGCAAATGGCATCTCCAAAGGATCACAATTAGCGAATACACATAACAACTATCGTTCTGGTAAAAAAAAAAAGGAGAACTATACATATAAATGTTCAATTGGGAGATAATAGCAAGTGAGTAGCGACCACTATGCCCTCGTGCTCCCGAGCCCCGTCCCCTCCCCCTCAGCCGCTGCCATAGCCGCCCTCCCAAAACTCCGGCCAATCAACCTCTCCTGCCATGGCTCCAGCCTCCTAGGTATTCTCCCCCTTCCTGGTCCCGTCCCCGCACCGTGGCCCTGCATTAAGCTGACCAGCGGCTTCCATTTTAGAGAGCTCTGGCTCCCAAGCCCCACCAGGTCATGCCCTAGCCCCAACTCCAGCCGGGTGCCAGAGTCGCTAGATCGACCCCTCGATTTGCATCCCTCCAATAGACCAAATCTATTGACACCGGCCTCGATTCCCCTCCACCCCCCAGCGTGGCACCCGCAAAGAGAGTGCGGTTTGAATCCTCTTCACCTACCTATCGGGGCCCCTTGAAGCTTCCCATGGCCTGCGATGCAATTGGCGCAGTGACACCTACATGGACAGCCGTTCGGTCACCTCGCTGGTGGTGGAAGCAGGAGGAGCGAATTATTCCTGGCCGCTTTGCCTCCTACCGCAGTTATGCGAAAGCGTTGCACTTCGGGAGCAGCGAGCAGACTCAGCGCAGACAGCATTCAATCTGGGCGATGAATCCTCCAGCGTCTCATCTTCAAGGCCCCTCAACCACCAGGTGCAAGCGCTGCTTCAGGTGTTTAGAGCATCTTCAATGGTGCTTAGTCAGCTAGCTATAAGAATGCGAACTCAGTATTTTTGCTTATGTGGAGAAGAGTTAAGGAGGAGAGAGATAAAGACTATCTACTAATTTATAGTCAGTCTATAACTATAGCTGATTTCAAGATGCATGCCCTCTATTACATGTGGGGCCATAATAATTTTATAGACCATGTTATAGCTAGTTTATTGAAGAGGTTTGGCTATATACTATCTATAGATGACATGTCCATTTCTTATAACTAATGGTTGACTATACCATTGGAGATGCTCTTAGGGTTGGATCACTCTCTGGCCAACTACCACAACCTCCTGCGCTACTCCCATTGCGGCCGAAACAACCATAAAGAAGCCTGCTGTCGTGCCGCTGCACCTTCTCGCTCGGTCCACACCTAAGCCTCGCCTCCCACGTCTTCTCCGTCTCCACCGCCTCGTCGAGAAATGGCTAGCCACCGCCACCATAGCTCCCACAACCGCCACCCTAGAGAGCCTCGTCGCCGACCATGCAGGGCCTCCAGCACCATCCTCTGCTCTGACGCCATGATGGAAGACCTCGCCGTGCTGTAGTCACGCTACGCCGTGGCCAACATCCTTGGCAGCAACAGCTCGACGCCGGTGCTTGACCTTGACGACGTGCAGCTGGCCGTCATGGGCATCTCTGGCATCTCGTGGGAGAGGGTCTATATCACGAAGCACTACCTCGAGGGCTTCCTCATCAAGTTCCCCTCAGTGACCAGCCGCGAGCGTGGCATCAACCACAGTCGCTTCACGTACGGGAACTTCGACCTTCAGCTCTAGCTATGGCAGCCCTGTCCATAGAAAACCCTGCCCGCCTACCCTACCGCGTCCGCCTCTGCTTGAAGAACCTTCCTCTTCATGCCTGGCACGAGCGGGTGGTCAAGAGCGTCCTAGGTTCTTCGTGCGCCTTGGACCTCATCGAAGAGCGCACACATCGCCACGAAGAGATAGCAACCTTCAATGTTTCGGCTTGGACGACCAATCCACTGGAAGTCCCCAAGATCCACTACCTCACCCTTGCCTCGCCTGTGACCGGTGACGGGCCGGTAGCCAAGGAGGCCATGGCCTACAAAGTCCTCATCCACCTCGATATCATCGATGATCGCTCGGCAGGCCACATTGTGGGCACAAGGCTCACCCGCCTACCTTGGTGCCTTGGGCGGGTTGATGGGGGAGGAGAACCCTCCGCGCTTGGATCCGACACCAGCGTCATCTCCACATCACCATGACCGCCATGACCGCAACTCAGAGAACGATGATCACTCTCGCCGAAGGGGTTGCTCCATCACCCGCTCCATCAGTGACACCCTTCAGAATGTCATCTCCCGTATTGGACATAGGACCAAGTCCCCCAGCCATGGAAGCTCCCCGCAGCGTGGCAACGAGGCCGCATCCAGCCGTCATCGTCGGGCCTGCACACCTCCCATGGTCCAGGTGCAGCCATAGATCTACACCGCGCCGACAACCCCGCTGGTCAATGCTCCGATGCCACTGCCTCCAGCTTCACTGCACGGAAGTGTCTCCTACTCTCCACACCAACCACCGACATCGCCTCCGAAGCCCATGAACTCGGCACCTACATCACCAGGCCGAGTATCTCCCACCCTGCCGAGCCTCGCTCACCACACTCCTCCTCTGCCGCCTTTCCCCACTCCCCCCTTGAGGCCAGTGAGCCGGATGGGCACTTGCAGGCCATGCATCTCGCCATGGTGCCTTACCTGGCGCCACGCCTAGTTGCACATATGGTACAACCAACTAGGGCAGCTTTGTCCCCAGTCGTCTATCTACCCCAATCGACAACGCCGCGGTCCAAGTTCTCAACACCATGCCTCCCCCGCTCTTGCCGATCACCCGCTTTACGCGTGAGTTCACCCTGCCAACTAAACCACCCGTCTTGCAGTTCTTTCGTCATCGCCTGCGGAAGACGGTAGCGTACCCTGCACTAGCAACTGGGCGTCGCAGTGCCCACCTAGCTGCCAAGCCCACGGCCAAGATGCCTGCTGACCTCAAAGCGCGCTGCATCATTGCCTATCGCTTGGAGCCATGGCTACCCGCCCTGCAGCACCTTCTCAACGCTGGTGGCAAAAGTGACCTAGTAGGAGTCAAGTTGGCCACCCCTGCCCTAGCTGGTGGCATGGTTCCCCCTCCCTGCCCCATGAGTTGTTGCTTAACCTGCCACCCCATGTCACTACAAAAATCGGCAACCCCTTTTGTTGTTGGTCTCATCAACAGCAGACACAACGCCCCTTTTGCCGATAGAGCCATCACCACCAGATGCAACCTCCCTACAGCCGTCCTAGACGGCTGTGCGATAAAACGATGTCACCTTTCCCGTTTCTTCGGTGACCATCCTATTGCTCGGAAGACAGGCTACGCCCACAAATCCCTCCCTGGACGACACCACTAGAATCTTCCATCCCCTTTATAATAGGGACATCTGCTCCCCTCCCCCCATGTATTAAGGCTCAGACCGGACTTGCAAGCATTCCAGTGCTCCCTCCCCTCAAACGTCCCAGCGTTCTACCCCTCTCTCCCTCCGTCGTCGCTTCGTCCTGACCATGAATAACGCCACTCCACATATCCTCAACTTGAATGTTTGCAATCTGAACTCGGTGCCCGAATAAATGTGCTACATGATATCACCGACACCTCGGGATCCTCGATTGTCTGCGTTTAGGAAATGAAGCTGGCTACGGTAACTCTGCAAGACATCACCGATTACCTAGGGCAACGCTTCGCGAGCGATTACATCTACCTCCCAGCCGATGGCACGCGAGGGGGATCTTACTTGTGGCAGATGACAACCTCTTCTCTCTCAGCGCTACTGCTGTAGCTAAGCATCGTCTCTCCGCAACTGTGACCTCCAAGCTCAATGGTAACACTTGGCGCATCACCGCCATGTAAGGACCACAATCCACAGAGCTTAAGCGGCAGTTCCTTAAAGAGCTCGCCTCCTGCAAGCCCATGTCGGCCAATTCCCCCTAGCTAGTCATAGGAGACTTCAACCTCATCTACCAGGCAGCAAACAAAAATAATAGCAACACCAACCCAATGCTCATGAAAGCTTTTCGCTCGATCCTTGACGAGCTTGAACTCTTGGAGCTCAACCTTGCTGGCCGCAAATGCACTTAGAGTAACAAGCGCGCCAACTCTACCCTCGCTAGAATCAATAGAGCCTTCTGCAATGCGGACTGGAATCTCCTATTTCCAACACATCCCTTTCTACTTTTCCCACCATAGTCTCTGACCACACCCGCTGTTGCTTCTAGGCGACACAGACTACCCCAGAGCTAAATATTTTTGCTTCGAAAACTTCCGGCCCTCCCACAACAGCTTTCACCAAACCGTCCAAGATGCCTAGGCTAGGCCTATCCTAACAAGCAACCTTTATCGTGCCCTCCACATCAAACTCTCCTGCACCGCTAAACCCCTCGCCAAGTAGGCAAAGAAAAAGGACAGCAACCTGTGGCTTCAATTAGAAACGATCAAACTACTGATTCTCCTCCTTGAGAAAGCCCAAGATAGGTGAACCCTCCTACATGAGACAAAGCTCAGACATCTCCTCAAGATCCGCTGCCTGGAGTTAGCCACCCTTGAAAAAACCAGAATCCGGCATAGGGCATGCATCTAGTGGATCAAAGTTGGAGACGCCAACACTAGGTTCTTCCACCTGCCGGCCAATAGCAGATGTCGCAAGAACTTCATTCATTCACTACACACCCCTAGAGGCCTTGCTACCTTGCACCTAGACAAGGAGTCCAAGTGTTACCGCTACTTCCAACAGCAACTCGACAACCAGGCCCCTAAAGTTTCCACCCTCGCCTAGGAACGTCTTGGTTATGTGCGCCACGACCTTTTCGACCTGGAAGCCCTCTTCGAGGAGGAAGAGATAAAACAGGCCATCCTCTTCCTACCTCCGAACAAAGTCCCTAGGCCGGATGGCTTCATTGGGCTCTTCTTCCATTCCTACTGGGACGTGCTCAAGGACGACCTATCCGCACTTTCCAGCACTTATACAACCATGGTCGCACCTCCCTTGACCTCCTTAATTCTGCAAACATCATCCTACTGCCAAAAAATGACTGTCAGCATCTGTCTGATTATAGACTGATCAATTCACAACATAGGCGAGATCCTGACCAAGTTGCTCGCCAATAGACTGGCACCCCACCTAGACCACATCATCTCTGTTAGCCAAAGAGCCTTCATCAAGAGGCGCTGCATCCAAGACAATTTCCTCTACGCGCAGAACGTCCTTCGCGACCTCCACAAGAATAAAAACCGAGCACTCTTCCTTAAGCTAAAGTTCGCCAAGGCCTTTGACTCGGTGCACTTGGGATACTTTCTTGAACCGCTCGACTGGCTCAGAGTCGGCCAAAAATAGAGGAATTGGATATTCGCGCTACTTGGATCGAGCTCGTCCTCCTTAACGGAATCCTAGGGTCAAAGCTTTGGCACAAGCGAGGAGTTCGCCAAGGGCACCCCATCTCCCCCATGCTCTTCATCATCGCCATAGACCCCATCCATCATCTCTTCTAGCTAGCCTTGGAGCGAGGGCTCTTCGCCCCAATTGCCTCCAATCCTCTGACTCTCCGCACCTCACTTTATGTGGATGATGCAGCTCTATTCATCAGCCCTATCAGGAAGGAGCTTCAGGCAACTCTATCCATCCTCCGTGCCTTCGGGACCACCTCAGGTCTACATACCAACCCAGACAAATGTGCAATTTACCCAATCAACTGCAGTGAAGACACCCTGAGCAATGCTCTCGCCTCCTTTCTAGGCTAGTGAAGCAACCTTCCCTGCCTATACCTTGGTCTCCCCCTCCACATCCGCAAGCTCCAACGCGCCCACTACCTAGAAAAGATCCGCGGTCGGCTCTCTGTATGGAAGGGTCGTCTACTTTCCAAAGAATGACAACTAATCCTGGTCAACTCGGTCCTCTCGGCCCTCCCCACCTACTTCACCACAGCTCTCCACCTCCCCAAATGGGTCATCAAAAAGATCGACAAGGTCAGATGGTCCTTCCTTTGGAAAGGAACAAAGAGTGCACATAGGGGGCACTCCTTGGCTAATTGGGACACCGTCTGTCGACCCAAGAAGCTCGATGGGTTAGGGACCCCCAACCTCCTCAAATTTAGCAGAGCCATCCGTCTCCGCTGGCTCTGGCATGAGTGGAAGGCCCCAGACAAACCCTAGGTAGGCACCAACACACCTTGCAACAAGGTTGACAAAGCACTCTTCCATGCCTCCACCATCAGCAATGGTAGGAAAGTGGACTTCTGGCATGACCGATGGCTCCAAGGAGCAGCTCCTTGCAACCTCGCGCCTAGTCTCTATCGCATTGCCAAACGCAAGCACCACAGAGTTGCAGACCACCTGCATAACAACAACTGGATCACCTTGGTGTGGCACTTGACCATGCTAGAGCAGCTGTTGGAACACTTGTTTCTCTAGCAACTCATACGATAGATCAACCTTCAACTGCTAGTCGAGGACGACATCATGTGGACTCTCAGCTCCTCTGGAAACTACACCTCCAAATCAGCCTACAACACTCAGTTCCTTGGCACCATCCCCTGTGGCCTGGCCTCCACTATTTGGAAGGTAAAAACAGAAAACAAATGCAAATTCTTCGCCTGGTCACTTAGACACAACAAAATCCACACCACCGATGTCCTAGCAAGAAAAGCCTGGCCCAATCAACCTCTTTGTCCACTCTGCGCCACTGGCCAAGAGACCATAGACCACCTTTGTGCACATTGTCCCTACTCCAAGGTCATCTAGGAAGAGATGCTCTGCACGCAACCACACCACATGCCACGATGCCCAACCACCACTCACTTCTGCAACTGGTGGCAACAAACTTTATCCTCACTCTTGAAGGAGATCAGGAGAGAATTCAATGGGCTTGTTATCTACACGATCTGGAATCTCTGGAAAGAGCGCAACCGCCGGTTATTTCAACAGTGTAGCCTTAATCCGATCCAACTTGCCTCCTAGATACATGAGGACTTTCTAGTCTGGGGCTCGAAAACACTATAACCATGGCTTACATTCTGCCATGTCTTAACACCTCTTTCCTCCCTCTCCCTCTTGTACATCCTTTCGCCTTCAATGAAATGGCAAATGTTCAATTGGTGATGTAGTACAAAGCCATGCACAGACATATTCAAAAATGGGATCATCGTGTTATGTACTTTAGAATCTACCATTTATATATTCATAAATCGGATAAAAGCAAAATTCATATAAATTTTCTTCCGTTAAATAATAGCAAAGGAGAAAAATCTACGCTACGCATAACAAATGCAACTATATTTTTTTCTCAAAAGCATTAGAGTTATAGAACAAATACAATTTACAAATACAATATCTAGCCACTCGATTGCACAGGCAATTCGCTAGTTCTTTGAAACAACTGCAATGGTTTTGTCGATATTGATGATTTAATAATACGTAGTAGGATGTAAGATGCAAATGAGTAAGCAAGGAACTTCACTGATCAGTGCGAAATGTCATTGTTCTTATAATAGTACAAATCTCTTGGTACAAACAAAGCAGAGTCACTTTGATGTCCTAAAACAACATGCTAATCTCACTGCACATACTGTAGGGGATTCTTTCCACAAAATTGTTTGGGCATTTCGTCTGGATACTACAAGGCATCATGAGTCTGAGTCCGAGTCCCCTCCAGAAAGGTTTGACTCAGACTTGTTTTGCCTCTTCAGCCCCTCTTGAATCCGATCTTTGATCGCGGTTTCCTGTCCAATTAACAACACCAAACCAAGAACAGCTTAGGATCACAAGGTGCTAATTTTGCATATTTCCTACAAATTCGTATAGACTTTTGCTTACCATCATGTGGCAACCTTCCTCAAACTTTTCAAGGAACCCGACGACCCAACGGTCCGCATTCTCCATCCACTCCACAGGATTGCTTCTGGCTATCATTGCCGCACTGTGCAACTGCATATATACATAGTAAAGTAAGTACCAGAGTTTCAGACTTTCAGTACAGCCATGTCAAAAATCTGTCTGAAACAGCTGTGAAAATGGCCTGGTCACCTTCTCCTGGTGTTCCTTCACCTTCTCTCTCAGCTTGCTAATCCCCATGTTCACTCTCAGTTGCTTCTCCTGGTCACAGTGCAGTGAAAGACGGCATAATTCAGTATTTATTTCTTCTTTATTTCTTTTGTAGCAATTTTTTTTCATGGACCAGTCACCTTGACATAGCTCACACCGAGGTCTTTGCGGGTGTATCCCCGGGTCAGGTTCCGCATGATGTACTGGTTGTAGTCCTTCAGGATCCTCATGATGATGTCCGACGTCGAGACGCCATCGGTGCGCTTCGTCTCCTTGAACTTCCCAACCGCCTTCACCTGCACAGATACACATATCATCAGACATTGAATCATGCACCTAGTCACCAGAAAAGACTTGATGCAAACAATGAGGAGGTTCCAAGATCCCGACAAATTCATAGACATCATTGGCAGCTCCACTGGTGTCTGCATACCTGGAACCATCACATGACATGAACTCACTTGGTCAAAAGATTTACACAGCATGTATAGAATGAAATGCCAATTTCGTTACATGAATGTATGCAACTTACGGAAGGGCGTCGTGAGCGACGTAGTCGATGCGGTGCTTGTCGAGGAACTCCTGATTGATAACCCAGGGAGCATCAGGTATGACCTCGTCGACCCACCTTGTGGATTCAGAACACAGGTAACGAAAATAGCAAGAAAATTTTCAGATGTGTGAGGGTGTGACATTGCTGAAATCTGAAACCTACTTGCAATGTCGGAGTGATTCATAGCGCTCGTCTTCAGTCATGACAGTCTTGCCTTTGTACCGGTGGGTGATCTCGTCGCTGCAGCAACCGACGAGCAAGTAGGCGTTGGGGAATCTAAGTAGAGGAATTGAGCATCCATCATGTAATGCGATTGGGAAAAAATTGATATGAAGATTCAGAATTAAAGCAATATATATTTTCACCATCTCCATGGTTCATCTTCATCATACAGGCAAGAACGATATTTCTTCAAGGGGGAAAAAAATACAGTTTGCGACTTCCAATTCGACTACATTCACAATGATTTTTCTTGCTCTAGTTGAGGAAACAAACCTACGCAATCATGAAGTTTAATTTAAGAAAACTACCAAATCATCCAGATCAAGGAGATGATTCAATTTGAAACCACATTTCCTACCAAGAAAAGTAGCATTAATTTTTTCCCCTCGATTACGCAATCCGAGTAATTTTAGCAGTCGCCATGCGATCCGATCGCAAGCCCAAAACGAAACAAAGAACGGTCGATCGGAGCTCACGATTTCTTGGCCTGCTCGAGCGCGCGAGCATGACCGAAGTGGAAGAGATCGTAGATGCCGTCCGCGTACACCCTGACTGGCGGCGGCGACATCATCGGGTCGTACCACACTGTCGGCGCCGCTGGCCCCTGGACCTGGTCGGCGGCGTCCTCCGCCGGCTTCATCAGCGCCGGCCGACCCCGAATGCCGGCGTCTCGGATCGAACCCACTGGGACACGACAGGGCAGCGGTTCTAGCGGGCGCGGGAAAATAACGACCTGGAAACGGAAACGGAAAGTTTGGACGGTTTTTAGAGGGAAGGGGCCCACAAATGAAGCAATGCCGTTGCTATTTACGGAAGGAACGGGCAGTAGATTCTGCATGTTGAGAAATGCTAGGACCAGCGTATTCTGGAGATCCATGTTCGGCGTAACTCTTCTAGATTCTTCAAATCCGTGTTGGGTATGACTTGAGCTTCTATATTCTTGGTCAGAGCGGGGTGAAGATGTGCTAATGGCGTATAATAAAAAGAAATAGTTCTATCGTACCATTAAAAATCAAAAATTTTAAAATATATTACTCGATTTCATTATCAATTTATCATAAATTTATTATAGATATAGGGATCTTACCTCTCAATGAGACAGGGTGATATAAATTCTAATGGCGACATAAATGCCGCTTTGAAACCCCATCAACCAATGACGCCGATATCCTTTCTATCGGTGAGCTCTTTAAAAAGCAGGACCAAGGTCATTGCTTCAGATGTCTCTCCCCTGGCCGTCTCGTGGCCGAATATGCAGAGCGCTTCCCCGATGCCTCCTCTGTAGAGCTTCGGGTCACAGAGCCAGGCAGTGCTCGCAGGTGAAGGGGAAGGCCCCCACCGCCACCACCTGCCACCGCACCTCGCTTGATAGCCTCACCTCAGAAGCTACCCGGCGCCGCCATGCGGCAAGCCAGAGACGTCAGCTCCTCCTTCCCAGGCGGCCATCTCCCACGGTCGTTGGCCATTGCGCATTCCGAGAACTAGCTGGTCACCATGGGGCTGGTCGGTCTCAACTTGAGTGGAGAATACATCAGTCCGAGGTCTTGCATCGAGCGGTTGTTGCGGCTTTCAACTTGGCAGAGGAAGACACTGAGGTATCGCTGCACTCTACCAACAATTTCTTCATATGTTGCGCCTCAGAGCAACTCCAGCAGATACTCTAAAATCGGGTCTCTATTATCTCTTCTAAATCGCTATTCGTTCTCTATATTTTCATTCTCTTCAGTATAATCTATATCCAGAGAAACTATAGAGATTGACATAGAGAGCCTCTAAATTTAGATGTTGGGAGAGAGAAAATCAAAATTTAGAGGCTAAAATAGAGACTTTACTACGGGACGAGAGACTCTAAATATAGAGAAGATTCTGTTTTAGAGGCCCTGCTAGAGACGCTCTCAAGATCTATGAGAGACTCTCTAGAAGTAGGGGGAACCTTCCAAGGGGAAGGATTTCTCCACCAGGCAGTATTGGGATTCACGGATCCTACTTGGTCTACGCAGATGGGGAGACTGTAAGCACAATTGCAAGCTGTTAGATATATGTATATATGGGGTTTAGGCACTTTCCTTTTGTATTTTGGGCTTTTCTCTTTTCACGTTCCCACAGTTTCTCATGTTTCTAAACTAACCATGCAGCTTATATCCACCGGCCAACTCACTGGTCATGACTGTCGTGTGATTCTTGATACTGACTCTTGTTCTGTTTAGGATCATCGCACGGGTCTTCTGGTTGGTACTGGCACCCGGCGCCGTGACTCGCAGCGTCTTTGGGAGCTTGACTGGCTTCGTCTTCCTTCCGCTGCTCCTGCCAGTCTCTCCGTCTCCGCTGCTTCCTCCACGACGTATTTTGCTTAGTGGCATCATCGTTTGGGACATCTTTGTGGTTCACATCTGTCATCTTTAGTTTGTCGTAGTCTGTTACGATCTGTGTCTAGTAATGTTTCTTTAGATTGTGCGAGTTGCAACCTTGGCAAGCAAGTGCAACTCCCCTATTCTTCTAGTGAGTCTATGTCAGCTCGTCCTTTTGATCTTGTTCATTCTGATGTATGGGGTCCGGCCCCTTTTGTCTCGCAAGGTGGTCATAAATATTATGTCATTTTTATAGATGATTCTTCTCACTATACCTGGATATATTTTATGTCTCATCGTAGTGAGGTTTTGTCTATCTATAAAAATTTTGCCACCATGATTCGTACTCAGTTTGATTCTCCTATTCGTGTCTTTCGAGCTGACTCTACAGGGAATATCTTTCTGGGGCTCTTCGCGGGTTTCTCACTGAGCAGGACACTCTCTCTCAGTTCTCTTGTCCCAGTGTTCATGCTCAAAATGGTGTTCCTGAGCATAAACATCGACACCTTCTTGAAACAGCTCGTGCGCTCATGATTTCCTCTTTTGTTCCACCCCATTTTTAGGCTGAGATTGTCTCTGCTGCTTGCTATCTTATCAATCTTCAGCCTTCTTTTGCACTTAAGGGTGGTATTCTTGTAGAACATCTCCTAGGACACACACCAAACTATTCTGGTCTTCGCTCTTTTGGGTGTGTGTGCTATGTTCTCCTTGCTCCACGTGATCAGTTGAGTGTGTTTTTCTTGGGTATAGTGCTGAGCACGAGGGCTATCGGTGTTGGGATCCTGTTGGTAGACAGATGAGGATTTCTCGGGATGTTACCTTCAATGAGTCTTGTCCTTTCTATCCTTGTCCTTCTTCCCCAGCTTCTACTATCGATTCCTCGTCTTTCTTGACTTTTCCCAATACTTCTATCTCCACTATACACCTTCCTATTTCCTCCTTTCTAGAGCCTTCTACCTCAGAGTCTCCTTCTTCTACCTCAGAATCTCCTTCTTCACCGACTCCTCCGACTGTTCCAACTCGTTTTGCATCTCCTTATCCTATTGTCTACACTCGTCGTCTTCAGCCAGTTGAGGATCCCCCTGTTGCCTTATCTTCTGATGAGACAGCTTCTACCTCTCCTCATTATGCTCTTCATGATCGTCAATCTATTCGACCCCCTGAGCGTTTTGGCTTTGCTGGTGCAGTTCCTGTAGAACCGGTCTCTTATCGTGATGCTATTGTTCATCCCGAGTGGCAGCATGCGATGGCTGAGGAGCTTGCTGCTCTTGAGCGTACTGGCACTTGGGAGGTTGTGCCTCTTCCGTCTCATGCTCGTTCCATCACTTGCAAGTGGGTCTATAAGGTTAAGACTCGCTCTGATGGTTCTCTTGAGAGATTCAAAGCTCGTCTTGTGGCTCGTGGTTTTCAGTAGGAGCATGGTGTTGATTATGATGAGACTTATGCTCCTGTGGCTCACATGACCATTATTAAGACTCCTTTTGCTGTGGCCTCTGTTCGTGCGTGGCCTATCTATCAACTTGACATCCAGAATGCCTTTCTTAATGGGGAGCTGTATGAAGAAGTTTTTATGCGGCCTCCGCCGGGGTATTTTGTTTCGGATGGGATGGTTCTTCGCCTTCGTCAGGCTCTGTATGGGCTTAAATAAGTTCCTCGCGCATGGTTTTAGCGTTTTTCTTTCGTGGTCACTGCTACTGGTTTTTCTATTAGTGATCATGATCCTGCGTTGTTTGTTCGCACCTCATCTCGTGGTCGTACTCTTCTTCTGCTCTATGTCGATGATGATTATTACTGGTGATGATCCGTCATACATTGATTTTGTCAAGACTCGTCTTAATGAGCAGTTTCGTATGTCTGATTTGGGTCCTATTCGTTATTTCCTTGGGATTGAGGTTACCTCCACTCCAGAGGGTATTTTCTTGTCCCAAGAGAAGTATATTGGGGATCTTCTTGATCGGGCCTCTCTTACTGACCGCAAGACAGCTGAGACTCCCATGGAGCTTAATCTTCAGCTTCGACTACTGATGGGGAACCTCTTTCGGATCCTACTCGGTATCGACACCTCATTGGTAGCCTTGTGTACCTTGGTGTCACTCGTCCTGATATCTCCTATGCTGTTTATATCTTGAGTCAATTTGTCTCCGCTCCACTATAGTCACCTCCTTCGTGTGTTGCGCTATTTGCGTGGCACTATCTCCCATCGTCTTTTCTTTCCTCGCTCCAACTCTTTGTAACTTCATGCTTATTCTGATGCTACTTGGACTAGAGATCTTTCTGATCGCCGGTCTCTTTCTGTTTATTGTATTTTTCTTGGTGATTCTCTCATTGCCTGAAAGACTAAAAAGCATACAGCAGTTTCTCGATCGAGTGCAGAGGCTGAGTTGTGCGTTATGGCTCTTTTGACGGCAGAGGTTACTTGGTTGCGTTGGTTACTTGAGGATTTTGGTGTTTTTGTTGATACACCAACTCCTCTTTTGTCTGATAGCACCGGAGCTATTGGTATTGCCCGTGATCCGGTGAAGCATGAGCTCACCAAGCATATTGGTGTTGATACTTCCTATGTACGGTCACAGGTTCATGAGCATGTTGTCTCTCTTCAGTATGTGTCCTCTAAGATTCAGATAGCAGATTTCTTTACGAAGACACAGGCTCGACAGCAACATAGTTTTTACCTCTCCAAACTCAGTGTTGTTAACCCACCATGAGTTTGAGGGGGTGTTAGATATATGTATATATGGGTTTTAAGCCCATTCCTTTTGTATTTTAGGTTTTCCTCTTTTGCCCCTGTATTGCGTATATATACCGGCCTTTTGGCATCAGATTAATACGAGTGCTATTCATGACACAAGCAACGCTGTTGCTCATGGAAGCTTGGGCAGTCAACCTAGAGCAGCACCTTGTTGCTGGGTTGCAGGCATCTCTCCTCACCCAGTCCCGATACACCTTTCAATAGGGATGAAAACAGGAAACATCCCAATCCAGACCAGTCAGATCCAAGTCCAAATCCAATTAAGTATGGATTTTTTTTATTTTAGATCCACAGTAGAATCTGATTCAAATAATATCCGACAGATCCGGTTCAAATCCTTATCCGAATCCTAACCCAGCGCAGCCCATTCAACATCAGCCCCTAATATTATACTCCTATATTATATATTAAAAAGGGCCGGTTTAATTGAAAAAAGCAGGTTCTTTGTTGAACCACCCGGCTTTCAATGAACCGAGCAGCATACAGTTGTGTCCCTTCCTAGCCAACGCCTAGGCTCATTATATGGAATCCCCAGCAAGTCACTCTCCTGCTCCCGTTAGCGATGTGGTACTGTCTTCTTTGTGTTGTAGCTACCGATTGCCTGTTGCATCTTGCACGTGCTGTTCAGCCCATGCATGAAACTGTTGCACGTGCCAATCAGTGCTGTCCTGGTCCCCAGCCCATGTGGCTAGTAGGATAGATTGTGGTTGGCCTGGATGGTGGCTTGTGTTGATTAAATCTATACAGGATTAACTAATCTGATTCTTTTACTTTTAGAATTCTATCAATATGTCTCATAAAAAATTAATGTGATACTTAGTTAAAAGTATCATATTTATGACTATATGTGGTGGTGTTGGGTGTGGTGTGATTGAGACCATTGGATTAAAGCTATATGACTAGATGGACGGTGGATACAGGAGATAGTTCGTCAATTTGTGTAAATTTTATAAATATGTTTATCAATTCAATCATTTATATTCTTTAATTGATTTTGGATATACAATTTAAGGCGTTTCAATGTTCCGATTAATATTCGTAACTATATATGTTCCGATCGGTATCTGCAGCATCCTCATTTTTTTCAAAATTATTCACTCATGCATCATACATATGCATATTGTTTTAAAATTATTAAAATTTTGAAAATAATTAAAAATAAGTATGTTCCATTCCTATGAAAAGCTTTAAAATACTAAATTGTATTAAAATTATTTATAATTCTAAAATAAATAATTACGGATAATTGGCTAATAATTAATTTAGAAATTCAAAATAATTCAATAATTAGTATTCTATAATTATTATTCTATAGCCCTATAAAAATTTTATAATTTTTAAAATTCCTTTTCACCTCCTGGGCCCACCTATTTTCTTCTTTCCTTTTTTTTCTTTTTTCCCTTTCCTTTTTCTTTCTTTCTCTTTTTCTTTTCTTCCTTCTCCTTCCCTCCTTCCTTTTTCTCCCTGGCCAACTCCCACTCCTCCCCTTCTCCCTTGCACAGGGAAGGTTCCCATGAGGGGAAACCTTCCCAACCTCTTACAAATCTTCAAATTGAAGAGGAGGATCCCCTTCCCCCTCTACAGACCGACCCCTGGTCGGCATCACCCCCATCTACCCTATTTAACCTGGCCTGCACCCCGTCTCTTCCTCTCGCCACCCCGATGCCAAATTCGTTGTGCGTGAGTCACCCTCGCCATTCCCCTTCGGTGACGCTCTTCCCCGGCATACCCCTAAACCGTTTTGCCCATCGCATCCAAGAAATCACTGCCGGAGTCGCTGAATTCCGCCACCAGAGCCGAGCTACCGCCACCGCCGCTGCTTTGGAGTCACCGCCAATTCGCCGCCGTCTCTCGGTAATCTCCCCCTCTCTCTGCTCCTCTAGCACCTAGACGTAGAGGAACCCCTTCATCCGGCTGCTACTGTGCAACCCCTTCTTCCCCACAGCAGTCGTCGCCGCGCCGCCGCACCATTGCACTATCCTTCACGGGGGCATGCCCATTGGCATCTCCTTGGCCTCGCGATGCTTTTTAGCAACGCCGTCGCCCCCGAATTGTCGTCGTTCAGCCAGAATGTTGTGCACTACCGCAAGCCACCGCTGCTGGAGTCGTCGTCGTCGATTTTCCTGTAAGCCGACCCCACCAGGAGAATCGCCGAACCTTGCTGATCCTTCCCACTAGGTCACCATCGTTGGCGAGCCGCCGTTCGTAGCCGTCGTCTCTTCCGGACGCAACCGCGACCGCCTTTCCTGTTCTTGCCGCGGACAGTAGGCCCCGCTGTCGAGCCTCATGGAGCTAGCCAGCCGAAGCTAGGCTGCCGCTCAGGCGAAGTCGCGCGACCACGCCACGCCAAGACTGGGTCATGCCAGGCCACGAGTCGCACCATGCTACGCTGGACTGAGCCGCGAGCGCGCCTACGCGCGTCGAGCTCTGGGCCACGTTCATTGTCAGGCCGAATTAGTATTTATTAATTTTAATAAACAATGAAACTTGGTTATTTTGTATCTTTAATTATATAACTCCAAAAATTATGAAACCAATTTTACAATATTTATAAAAATAAGATCTATGGTTCTATAAATTTTCATATGCATTTACACACATGTTATTTTCTACTTTTTTCTCTTTATAATTAATATTTTATTTGTCATGCAATAGATTCGATCGTAGGTGATTTCGCTGACCAAGGCAAGTACTGATCATATTGTTCCTATGATTGCAACTGTTTTTTCTAGTGTTTTGCAAACCTTGCATATTAGGTTTAAAATTAAAAATGTTAATTTGATTAGGTTGATTAGTTAAAAACCTACCCAAGTAATTAATCTAATAATAAGATTTACCTTGCTGCCCTAGTATTAAATTTGTCGATTATTACTACCATCCTTGATCTAGAACTATTCATACTTAGCAATGCTTAGATTATTTGTTCGTTAATAGATAATTGATTCTCGTCAATTGCTTGATTTACTTCCATGGTTTTAAAAATGACAGTTGATGCTGTCGTTTTTCATGTTAGGTTAGTTGAGATAGTGGATGTTATCCTTGGGCAAATGTTTTTGCAAAACCCTGATTTGGGTGGATGGTTACATGGCTGGTGCGGTTAGCACGAGATTCGGGCCCAGTGTGGGAACCACCTCAATCCCTAAGGACTGATTCCTTAAGGAGGAGACAAACTAAGTAAAACAGTACGACGACGAGTGCTTGTATGGGTAAGCCCTAACTGAGTACCTTTCAAATTCTTAGTTTGGGCATTCCAGTTGGTGGAGTAGACAGCAAGTGTTGGTTCTATTGGTACACGAAGGGACTTCTAGATCGAGTGGTGTAACTCTCCAGCAGTGGAACCTTAGCGGGAGTGCCTGGCTAAGAGCTAATTGGTTAAAGGTCTTGTGATGGTTCACCTGTGGATCATCTCTTGTGGCATGGGTAAAGCATGCAACCTCTACAAAGTGTTAAACTATCGTGATAGCTGTGCCCACGGGCACGGACGGATGACGGGCGCTACCTCAATGGTACTTTTTATCTATTTGTTTTTAATATGGTGTTTTTAAGTAAAACCAAGATTGTAGTCGTGAGTTTTAGTTTTTCTCCTCGCACTTGAGGGTGTTGTACACGGTGGGTGCCGTGAGTTAGCCAAGTTTAGGCAAAACCGGTTGTTACCAGAGTTCAAAAGAAAAAGATTCAAATGTTTGATTTTTCTCAACTTCGTTTCTATCTTTCGAAAATTCTAGGCGCCCTCACCTTTCATGCAGGTTGCTCATTCCAACGAGCAGATCTTGATGCAGAGTACCCTTACCTTGAAGAGGAGATGTACCAAAACGAAGATTTATCAGGTGGAGTTCAAAATGAGGACTACTCCTACGTCTAGGAGCGCGTTCCAACAGTCTTGCTTGTGGAGTTATTTGGGTCTTTCATTTGAACTTTTATTTATGCACTAAGACTTCCACTGTTGTAAAGCCATGGTGCCAAACTATTGTAATAAGTGTCATGTTGGCCAATACTCTGATGTAATAACTGTTTTATTTGTGATGGTTGTGATCCAAAATTGTGAATCTGTGTAAATTAGCTACTTGATCTAGGGACTAGTATGGTAAAAGCACAGTAGGGACTCGACTCTGTTTTATGAGTCCCGACAATATCCGGCCTGTATCTATATCCGATACTATCTGTACCCGTATTCGAATGCAGAAAAAATATGGATCTAGATCTAGTTCAGCCATTATCTGATCCTGATTCGGACCATTTTCATCCCTACCTTTCAACATGACAGCTAAATTCTGCAAGTTGCTATGCTGGAACATCAAGGGCATGAACGCAGCGGCTAAGCGCGCGGTGGTGAGAAATGTGGTGAGAGATTACAGTGCTACAGCGGTGTGCCTACAGAAAACTAAGATAGAGCAAATTTCAGCTGACTGTATTAGAGTAGCTCCAGGTGGTACTCTATAACATTGTTCATCTGGATAGAGTAGGTGCTGGAGGGAAGGAATCTTTTAGAGTGTAGTGTAAAGTGTGAAGAAATTTTAGAGGGGTGAATAGAGTATGGAGTGAATAGTATTATAGAGTGAAAGGATAGAGGGCCAGCTGGAGATGCTCTTAGAGCATCCGTAGCAGGCGCTCTATAATATTGTTCATCTGGATAGAGTAACTGATGGAGGGAAGGAATCTTTTAGAGTATAGTATAAAGTGTGAAGAAATTTTAGAGAAAGAGATAGAGTATGTAGAGAATAGTGGTATAGAGTAGTAATTTGGAGCACCAGCGGTGGAAGCTCTTAGGGAGCTTTTAGGCCAAAAATTTGTGAACAATTGCTGCTTTCTCCCGGTCCAAGGAACCAGAGGTAGGCTTCGTATGGCGGTGTCTTTGGAATTTTTCAAGATGACGGATGTAAGGCTGCAAACCTACTCGGTCACGATAACAGTTGCTTCACTTTTCTGCGAGGAGCTTTGGTCCTGCTCAGGAGTTTAAAATTGGACTTTCTCGGTGAAGTCTCCTACCTAAGACATCGGGTCAAAGCGGCATGGGTCTTGTTAGGTGATTTTCAATATGGCTTATTTTGGCCCCTTTTTTCTGCGGCGCGTTGCGTTATGTTAGCTGTCACGGCGGCGGCGTGGCCTGCGCGTGCCATTAATGCAGCTGTCCGCGGTGACCACAACGCGTGAAGGAACGGAGCCTTTGATAACAACAAAAACAAGCCTACCAGAGGTGGAACAATGATGGCCGCCTTCAAGGATTGCATTGATGCGGCCTCCCTCGAGGAAATACACTTGGTCCAATGAGAGAGCTAATTCTGCTACGACCAAAATCGACAGGTTCTTCGCTACACCGGCTTGGGATGTCTTGTTCCCGGACTGTCAGCGGACGCTCTGTCCACTATGACTTCCAACCACTGCCCTGTCTGCCCACTCCTAACCGGGCAGGTTCCAAAGCGTCAATTCAAGGGGTTTCGTTTTGAGAGTTTTTGACACGGTGGAACAAAATTGGAACAAGCAGGTGCAGTCGAGGGATGCGCTTCGGAGATTACATATCAAGCTATGTCCAACTTCCAAAGCTCTTAGAACTTGGAGCCGTCAGCATGTGGACTATATCAAATTGCAATTAGCGTCGTCGGGGAGCTCATCTTGAGACTGGACAAGGTGCGGGAACAAAGAAATCTCACAGCACAAGAGAGAGTCTTCCGCGGGCAGCTCAAATGCAGATTGATGGGGCTGGCGGCAGTGCAAAGACCAAGATTCAAACAGAGGGGCGCACAAAATTCTTCCACATCAAAGTCAAATGCAAGAAAACATAAGAATTTTATGGGGTCCTTGACGGTAAACCAAAGATTAGTAGTCACGGATGAGGAGAAGCACATGGAATTTGAACATTTTTTCAAAAGCCTGATATGTAGCATAGGGTTGTCATCTCGATAGGCCATTTGAGGATGAAGATATCAAAGCAGCTGTTTGGTCCCTGCCTTCGGAAAAGGCACCGGGTCCGGACGGATTTATAGGGCTCTTCTCCAGCTGGCCCTCTATCCTTCCACTTTATAACACTATTCACTCCACACTCTATCCACCCTTCTAAATTTCTTCACACATTACACTACACTCTAAAAGATTACTTCTCTCCAGCAGCTAGCTGCTACTCTATTCAGATGAATAGTGTTATAGAGTGCCACCTGGAGATGCTCATAGGGCTCTTCTACAAGACCTGCTGGAGGACAATAAAAGATGGCATAATGGCTTCATTGGATCAGCTGCACAGTTGCCATGGTCGTCTCCTCTCTCTACTGAATGCAGCACACATTATCCTCCGCAGGAAAAACGAGCAAACCAAGGCCACCAAAGATTATAGACCGATTAGCCTGATCAACAACTTTGGAAAGCTATTCAGTAAGGTTCTGACTGTTGGGCCTTTGGCCCATGCGGGGAGAACAAACGGCGGCAGCAGCTGCTGGCCGAGACGAGCTCGTGCTCGTGTGCACGTTCCAGTGCTGGCGGCGGTGAGAGACCCGGGCGACGAGTGACCTCGTCGCGCATGGGCGGCGCCTGCCTGGCCGGTTCGCGCGTGGCTGTTGCATCAGGCTAACCGAGCCTTTTTCTTCCCCGATCTGGTTTGTTTCCTCACACTTCTCTGGCTCATCTCTTGCACTCGCCGCCTCGGTCTAACGAGAGAAACCCTAGTTTCTTTTTCCTTTGATTTGGTGCCTTCTGGGTCGATTCTGCCTCTAATACTTCGTCTTTGAGCTTGTGAGGAGCTCAATTTGGTGGAGGCTGTGTTGATTTCTTGAGGGGAGGCCGGATTGGAGCCTGGACAGTGGGTGACTTGGCTTCGCATCGACTTGGTCCCTTTGGCCGAGGGTTGGATACCGTGATCCTGTGTTGTACTCGCTGCTCCTCGGGAAGGTTGAATTATTTGCTTTGTGCACATAAATCAGATCAATCTGCGAAATTTTCAAAGGTAACACTTCTCCTCTCAATGGCATCAAACAGTGTTTTCTCTGAATTGCTTAGATCCTGCAAATTAGATGGCTCCAATTACACGGTTTGGAAAAGGAAAATCATGTTTTTGCTTTGTGCTGAGAACATTGATTATGTTATTGATAAATCCGAACCGGAAAATCCAGATAAAGATGCCACTGTTGAGGAAAAGGAAAGTTACACGGAAGAATATGAAATTTGGACTAGAGATAATAAAAAGGGGCACATATATATATTGGGTTCCATGGCTGATTCTTTAGCTGCCGAATATGAGGGTGGTTTGCTAGGAAAATTATGCGCAATCTGGAACAGGATTTTGGTGAAGTTTCTCTCATAAAGGTGCTTAATCTTGTTAATCGTTTTCTCTCTACCAAGATGACTGAGGGTGTTTCTGTTAGTGAGCATGTGAATAAACTCTGTGTTCTGACAAAGGAATTAAAGAATGCAGGCTATCCTTTTAATGAGGAAGTGCAAGTTATGGTTGTTTTGAACTCTTTGACAAATTGTCGGGAACAATTTAAAATATCCTTCTGTCATTCTGAAAGGATGCTTAGCATGCGCAATCTGAGGCATCATTTGCTCATGGAGGAAGACAGAAAACTTTCCCAGGGAAAGGAAAGAAGCTCTAATAATTCTGAGTTGCATCTTGGAGAGCATAAACATAAAAAGAATTGGCAAAAGAGGAAAGCTAAAGGCGATTTGAGAGATAAGCTTAACAAGAAACGTGATCGGGATGATCGTGGAAATTATGACTCGGCACAGAGGAATGACAATGACAGAAAGAATTTCAAATGTCACAATTGTGGTCAGTATGGACATTTCAGAGCTGATTGTAGAAAGAAGAAGAAGCCTAATGAGCAAAAGAAGGAAAATAATCAGCCAAATCAGCGTGAAGGGAATACTTCATCGGAAGGTATATCTAATATTTTTGTATGCATTGAATCTTTTTTTTCTACTACTTTTCCAAATAGTTGGGTCGTGGATTCTGGTTCTACATTACACATTGCTAGAGACAAAAATGCTTTTACTTCTATGCAAACAATTCCAAAGGGAAATAGATATGTCTACTTAGGCACTAATGTTAAAGCTGATATACTTGGAATTGGAAATTATGTCCTTCAACTCTCTGGTGGAGGAAAATTGTTATTAAAGGACACTTTATACTCACCCAGCATGAGAAGGAATTTAATCTCTGTCTCTCAATTGGAATTTACTGGTTACGATATACTATTTGGAAATGGAAGAGTTAAAATATTACTCAATGGAAAACTAGTGCATACTGGAATTCGTCATGATGGCCTTTATTTCCTTGATAATCCATTAGATGAGAACAATAATGATTGTTTAGTTGGTGAAGGTAACTCTATAGTGAGGACTATTAATGATAGGATCACATGCTCGGAATCTTATTTGTGGCACTTATGATTTGGTCATATTTCTAAAAACAGAATTAAGGGACTTATTAATTCTGAAATTTTGAATTTAAGTGGGAGGATTATGGTATTTGTGAGGCTTGTATAATGGGTAAAATGACTCGTGCGCCTTTTCCGAAGGCGAAAAGATCAAATGAGCCTCTTGCTATTATTCATTCTGATATTTGTGGTGAATTGTCTACTCCCACTAAAGGTCAAAAGATTTATTTTATCACATTCATTGATGATTACTCTAGATATGGATATGTTTATCTTCTTAAACACAAGTCGGAAGGTTTTGATCTGTTCAAAACTTTTAAAACTGAAGTGGAAAATCAATTGAATAAAAAAAATAAAGTTTTGAGAACAGATCGTGGAGGAGAATACACTTCAGGAATACTAAATGATTTTTGTAAAGAGCATGGAATTATTCATCACTATACTATGCCATATACTCCACAACAAAACGGCGTAGCCGAACGGAGGAATAGAACTCTTATAGATATGGTTAGGTCTATGATGGCATATTCAGATCTTTCTTTATCTTTTTGGGGTGAAGCTTTACATACTGTTGTTTATTTATTAAATCATTCACCGTCTAAAGCTGTCACAGTCACTCCTTATGAGTTGTGGACTGGAAGGAAACCTTCACTTTGTCATTTAGTTGTTTGGGGATGTAATGCTCAAATTAGAGTGCCAAATCAAAATCGTAGTAAATTGCAACCCAAAAGCACACCAGGAATTTTCATTGGATATTCTATGGAATCAAAAGGATATCGGTTTTATGATCCAGAAAATGATAGACTAGTGGAAAGTAGGGATGCAATATTTTTAGATAAAAACACATCTCGTCGTGCCAAACAGGCGAGGGTGGAATTATTGGCAACACCACTAGAAACACAGATGGATACATCTGGAACTAATACTCATAATGAGGAAAATTTAACTCCGAATGAAAACACAAATCAAACTCAAACTCCTATCACTAACATGCTTAGGAGAAGTGGGAGGAATACACAAACACCATCATATTTGGATGATTATTATGTGTTTTTAGGGGAAGTTCACTCTAAAATTTCAGATTTAGAGGAAGAGCCAAAGACTTATAAAGAGGCGATTAGTTGTCCTGAATCAAAACTATAGGTGGAAGCAATACGGGAAGAATTAAACTCGATGAGGAAAAATAAAGTTTGGGAACTTGTTGCTTTACTAAACAATCGCAAACCCATAGGTTGTAAATGGATCTTTAAAAGAAAACTAAATGCTGTAGGTTTAGTGGAAAAATATAAGGCTAGACTTGTTGCAAAAGGCTTTACTCAAAGGGAAGGTATTGACTTTGTGGAAACTTTTTCTCCTGTTGCAAAATTTACTTCAATTCGCATCATTAGTGCATTGACGGCTTATTTTGATCTTGAACTCCACCAAATGGATGTAAGAACTGCTTTTCTTAATGGTCATTTGGAGGAGGAAATATATATGGCACAGCCGGAAGGTTTTATAGAAAAGGAAATGAAAATATGGTTTGCAAATTGAATAGATCAATTTATGGTCTCAAACAAACTTCACGTCAATGGTACATTCTTTTTGACAATGCTATCACGTCATATGGGTTTTCAATGACGGAAGGTGATCATTGCATATATACAAAGGTTATTGGTGGAAAATTTGTGCTACTGTCTTTATATGTTGATGATATTCTCATTGTCTCTAATAATAAAATTACATTGATGGAAGTTAAAGCTTGGTTGTCTTCTAAATTTGATATGAAAAAATATGGGAGAAGCTTCCTATGTTTTGTGAGTTGAAATACATAGAGATCGGAATAAACGATTTCTAGGTTTGTCCCAAAAGACATATCTTCGAAGTGTTTTAAAAAGATTTTCTATGGAAGATTGCAAGCCAATTAATGTACCTATGGTATAGGAAACTAAACTTAGTGAGGAATTATGTCCAAATACTCCTGAGGAAAAAGGAAGAATGAAAAATATTCCTTATTCTTCAGCTTTGGGATATCTCATGTATGCTATGTTATTTACATGACCTGACCTTAACCATGCAATTGGAATTCTGAAAAATATTCCTTATTCTTCAGCTTTGGAATGTCTCATGTATACGTCGGGGCTAGGTCTTTTCCTTCGGCAGCGTCCGGCCAAGCGGCAAGGCTTCGGTCCAGGGGAAAGGGCCGCCTTCGGGCCTTGCACCCTCTTTCCTTGCTTATTGGCGCCGCGGAGGCTCGTCTCCCGGTCGCCGACACTTAGATTTTACCACTAGTCGCACAGAGCAGCAGAAGGAGAGTCAATGAAGCTGGTTCGATCGATCTGCACGTAGTCATATGAAAGTACAGTCGATGATGTCTCCTCCTTGAGTCCGATCAGCACGTCTCCTCTTTGTCGCGGTTCATCGCAGATCTTCCCGATCAGCACCACAAGGTAGCAGCACCTCTACCGAAGTCTATATGTGCCAAGGAGAAATTTCGTATGTCAGTGTGCTAGCAGCGAGACGCACGGACGTGATGACGGCTAGGGTTTGAAAGAGAGAATTGATCTATTAATCTAGCCTCTACCGCCCTCTTTAAATAGCCTCTCGGTGGACCCTTACCCGAAGACCCAACACGACACAAAGTCTACGTCTCACGTGGCCCATATGACTATTGAACACAATCCCAACATTAACATCCATCACGGCGTATCACCTTACCGTCTTTCATATGAGCAAATGGGCTCTAAAAAGGATTGATAAGCTTTGTTGCACTTTCCTTTCGAAAGGAGGTACCGAGGGCATAGAAGGATCCTGCTTAATCAACCGGAGGAAAGTTTGTATGCCAAAGCAGCTAGGCGGGTTAGGGATTAAAGACCTTTGCACACGTTTGGACGCGCACTTAGGCAGAGGTGGTTGTGGGCGGCTTGCGAGTTTAGGAGCTGACCGTGGGTGGGTTTTGAAGTGCATGGTGACCATTCGGACTGGGACCTGTTCAGAGCCAGCACCTCAATCAGCATCGGAGACGGAAAATTCACTGATTTCTGGACAGACAAATAGCTTCACGGGCAATCACCACACGATTTGTTCCCCACTACTACAACAAGGTAATTGGATTGCAGGCCTGGAGAATTTGTTCACTTCCCAAGATTTGAGGGAGTTCATTCATCTTTGGAACCTGCTGCAAACGGTCAGTCTACAACCCAATGTGGAAGACAGTATCATCTGGAGGTGGACTTCAAATGGTAAATACAGTGCCAACAGTGAAGGATAAACATAACAACGCCATTTGGAGAGCGAGCTCGGAGCCAAAATACAGATTCTTCATTTGAGTGGCTATTCAAAATAAAATTCTCACGGCAGATAATCTTGAGAGAAAGAGGTTGGCCATATTTTGGGATTTGCCCACTCTGTGGTTTGGCGCCGGAGAGAGCTAATCACTTACTGGTTCTTTGCCCCTTCACCGAATCTATTTGGCGCCGGATTATAGGAGAATTGAGGCCTCATCTGCAGGCCGAACTTCCGCATCACCATGACACTCTCAGTAACCGGTGGCTCAAGCTAAGAAGCAAAGCGCAAAAGCCAGACCGTAGAAACTTCTATGGCATTGTTCTCTACACCTGCTAGAACGTGTGGAAGGAGTGGAATAAGCGTATTTTTAACTCAGACTATTGCACGGTGAATCAAGTATTTCAATCAATCAAAAACGGCACACTGGATCGAGTCCTGGCTTTTGGAGCTTAGGGCCATGGCTAATGTTGGCTGGCAGCACTTTTCATTCCTGTCCTAACTTGTTTTCTGTCTTTGTAGCTGGCCGGGTCTTTCAGCTTGCCCAGGTCTTGGGTCTCTTCTAGTTTAAAAGTACAGCAACCCCTGTATAGTTCTTTGGTTTTTACTCTGCCCTTAATGAATGTGACAGAACCCCTGTCAATTGTTCAGAAAAAAAAAACTTTAACCTTTCGGATGGTATGAAACGAATTTTTCTAAAAATGTGGAGCAGGTGACCAGAGCAGGGTGAAGTTGTGCTGATAGCGCATAATAAAAATATGGAGTAGGGAAAAAGCCGCTTCATGGCGGGAGCGGATGAGTTGATTCATGTTTTGGTTCAAGTTGATTCATGTTTTCGCATGGGACTTTGGAACATATATGTCTGGGCCATGCTTAAGGAAGGTTTTAGATCCTACAAAGAATACAAAGCAATTGATGAGCATCAGCATATGCCATACAATAACATAATTTTTTAACCTCGAGCGTTTGACCCGGTTGTCTACTTTTTTTTTTTGAACTAAAAGGCAGGAGCACTGCCGATTCATTGAAGGTAGAGAAACTGTACAAGAGGAGAAAGACAGGGGGGAGGGGAGGGTAGAAGAGGCCTAATTAGGCGTCAGTGGAGTTTGCCCGAAGGCCCCACAAGCGGCGGTCATTCCTAATAAGTCCTACGACGACACAGGAAGGCGATGGCAGATGGAAGATTCTCCTGTTACGCTCCTTCCAAATGTTCCAGACCGTATAGATGACTAGGCCATTGAAATCACTCCTAACTCCCTTAGGCAAGCTGGAAGAGGCCGATAGCCACCAGCTTGTAAATGAGATGGAGTGAGTACAGCACTGCAAGGAGTCGTAAGGCGAGCTGAGGACGGCCTCCCAAATCCTGACAGAATAAGGGCAATGGGCACAGAGATGATCCGCTGTCTCGGAGCTGGCCGAACAGAGTGTGCAGAGAGTCTGGTGTGGCCACCCTCTAGAGGCCAATGCATCTGCAGTGAGAATCCTATGATGAGCGATGGTCCAAGCGAAGAATCTGCATTTGTTTTCAGTTTGGGCCTTCCAAATGAGGGATTGATGAGCGAAGCGGGAGCTACCGAAGAACTTCATGGTGTAGGCTGATCTCGCACTATACTTGCCATTTGGTAGTAGGGTCCAGGTGATATCATCAACAACCTCCGGGTAGAGTGTGATTGACTGAAGACGTTGCCAAAGGGTGAAGAACTCCTGGAGGTGTTCTAGCAACCCCAGACGACACACCGAGCGGATCCAGCTGTTATTGGCCAGGTGCTGTGCTACTGTTCTGTACTTCCTTGAAGTAATCCTGAATAGATTAGGCGCCAGAACCCGGGGGGCGTCCCCATCAAGCCATTTGTCATGCCAGAAGTCGGCTTTAGTCCCATTGCCCACAGTGACGACGGTTGCAGCCCTAAAAAGGCTACGGTCAGTGGCATCACAAGGCGTGGAGGAGCCCACCCAGGGCTTGCTTGGGGACTTCCATTCCTGCCAGAGCCACTGAATCCTGAGGGCCCTACTGAAACAATCCATGTCGAGGATCCCTAGGCCCCCAAGGGCTTTCGGACGGCAAACAGTGTTCCAATTGACCAGAGAATGGCCCCCGGGTGCATCCTCGACCCCCTTCCATAGAAAAGAGCGCCTGATTCTGTCCATCTTCTTTCGGACCCATTTTGGAATTGGGAAGGCTGTCATGAAGTAAGTGGGGAGCGAAGAGAGGACAGATTGGACCAGGGTCAGCCGACCCGCCTTGGAGAGCAGCTTTCCTTTCCAGTTGGGCAGCTTCGCTTTCATTTTGTCGATGAGGGGGAGGTAAAGGTTCCGACTTGGCTTGCGAATATGGAGCGGCAAGCCAAGGTAGCGGCAGGGGAAAGATGCCCTGATTCCGGTGAAGTCCTGCAGCAAATCTTCAAGATCCAGGTCTTGACAGTTGAGGGGTAGGACGGCACATTTGTCAAGATTGGTGACTAGACCGGAAGCCTGGCCAAATTTGCCAAGAATCTGCAGGAGGGAGCTGATTTCCTCCTTGACTGGGGCGATGAAGACTGCTGCATCATCCGCATAGAGAGAAGTGCGGAAGGAGAGTGAATTTGGTCGCAAAGGGGCGAAGTGGCCTTGTTCCCCCGCAAGCTGCAACAGCCTCTGAATAGGGTCCATGGCGAGAATGAAGAGCATTGGTGAAATAGGGTCCCCCTGCCGCACCCCACGGAGGTGATGGACTTTGGGGCAAGGCGATCCGTTTAGAAGGACTGTAGAAGATGAGGTTCTCAGGAGGGTGGAGATCTAGCTGCGCCATCTCGGACCGAAACCTAAGGCAAGCATCAACTCCAGGAGATAGCTCCAGTTCACATAGTCGAAGGCTTTGGCAAAGTCCAGTTTGAGGAAGAGGGCCGGTTCTTTGCCCTTGTGGAGGGCTTTGACCGCGTTCTGGACGTAGAGGAAGCTGTCTTGAATGCAACGCGTTTTGATGAAGGCACTTTGGCAAGGGGAAATCAGGTCATTCAGAAAAGGGGCAAGCCGGTTTGCCAGCAATTTGGAGATGATTTTGCTGAAACTATGGATGAGGCTGATTGGTCTAAAATCGGCAAGACCCCTGCAGTTAACTTTTTTGGGGAGGAGGACTATGTTGGCCGAGTTGACTAGGCCGAAAGCGGACCCATTCTGGTTGTAGAAACACTGACACGCTTGGATGAGGCTTGAGGTCAAGCCTGACGATATCCCAACAGGATTGGTAGAAGAAACCTGTGAAGCCATCCGGGCCTGGTGCCTTTTCCTGTGGGAGGGAGAAGACGATCTCCTTGATTTCTGATTCTTCGAAGGGGATTGTCTACTTGAAGAACAGAATCCACCCCAAAAAAATAAAGCAGGGGGATTAAGCAAACATAACATTGATATCTGTCGTTGAAGAGGTAAATTTTAAAGAGTGTATTACATTTACACATATGGAGTGGTCAACAATTAATACCGCTATTTTTCCGAGGAAGGGGTAGATCAAGAAGAACCGCAAAGCAAAACTAAACAAACAAGTCAACTGAAGAAGAACATGCCAAAAGCCTTCCTAGCATTATGGAGAACTATGGAACAGGTGATTTGCTTCTGGAATGTGCTGACTGCTGCAGAGGTTGCCCTCCAAGAACCTTCCTAATGTTGTGCCTTTGCTCTGATGATAACCTCTTGGGAAATTCGACATCTAACTTTATCCTCAGATTGCCTCTCCTCCCGTTCTCCTTGATAATAGGCATCCCCTCCTTTGCAATTGCAAGCTCGTACCCAGGCGTCACCACATCTGTCAGCTTGATCACCAGGTCACGCCCATCGAGAGTCTTCAGATTAACCGTTGTTCCTGCCAATGCATCCACCAAGTCTATCTTCTGGTAGACCAGGAGATCGTTCCCTTCTCTTGTGTACAGATCGTGGGGCTTCTCATCAATGACAAAGACGAGATCGGCAGGGAGCTGGTTCGGCTGCTCATTGCCCTTGTCTGGGAATGTAATCTTGGTTCCTTTCTTCCAGCCAGGTTTTATATCAATTGTCAAAATCTCTGATTCAATCCCTAGTTGGCTGTTCAAAAATCAGCAGGCAACAAAAAAACAAGTTAGGAGAATGAAAATGGAATGCATCTCTTAAATCTCCATTTCGTTATTTATGGACTGCTTTTAATATAAATATGGGGTTGAATGAAAAGTAAAGCACATTTTGCTCGTAACTGAATTACTGAACATAAGGAAAATAGTGGAAAGAGTCTGCTCCAAGACCTGCCTAGAAATATGCATATGCTTACCCATTAGGCTTCACGACGTTCCTGGATATCTTCATCTTGCGCGTCGAACCAGTATAGAGCTCTGCAAGCGTGCAGGGCAGTTTGGTCTCCACAGGTGGTGGCTTCCGAGGCTGACTCGAGCTGGTACCAACCGAATCATTGTATGATCTGAATCTGTTCTCATTCCCACCAAACCCACCAAAAGTGCCAGCACCTTCTGTCTGGAACCTCATCGACTTTGCACGCCCCATCCCCTCGAACGGCTTGCTGCTGCCAAAGAACTCAGCAAACACGTCTTCGGCGTTCCGAGGATTGAAACGTTGTTTACCAGGCCCGTTTGTGGATGATGAACCACCAGCATCTGCTGCCTTGAGACCCTCCTCTCCATATTGATCATATATTGCCCTCTTCTGAGGATCGCTCAAAACCTGAAGGCATTAAACATTGTACACGAATGGCTATCATAAGCTGTGGTATTAATTCAGTATCTGCAAATTCAATTTGAGCAGCGTTGCTTTCAAATTAGAAGTGGGCTCAGAAGCACATCATGCAATCAAATTAGCAAGCATAGCAAGAAAGTACAGTAAAGAAGCACAGGAACAAACAAGCAGTAGTCAGATATACTAGAAGCTTAGTACAAAAAGAAAATGATGCATTCATCAATCCCTACGTATCAATGCAAGAATGCAAAAATCAAGATTAACATAGCCCACAGTGTGCACAGGCAGGCATGAATTTAAGAACAAAATTTCTAAATCATACACAGAAAAGGTGAAAAAATAGCATCATGATCGTTCAATCACATTGCATCTTGCACTAAAACATTTCCAAGATGGATTAACATGGTAAAAAAATCAAAACCATCGAATCATGCAGCCTTGCATCACCCGAAGCAGTATCAATGTACACCAGAACTCCCTAAATTTGCCGCCAAGACTGTAGAGCTACAAACAAAAATAAAAACCCTTTGCAATGGAGCGGTTGTTCAATGATTATTAATTTATTATACTTCGTACGCCTCGGAGATCTTCTTGAACTTGGCCTCGGCCTCCTCCTTGTTGTCGCCGGGGTTCTTGTCGGGGTGCCATTTCATGGCCAGCCGCCGATACGTCTTCTTGAGGTCCTCCTCCGTCGCGTTCCGGTTCACCTTGAGCACGTTGTAGTAATCCATCCCCATTTCCTCCAACGCTCATGCCAAGAAAACCCCAGAACCCAAACCCCCAACGGTCAATCCCTCCTGGATCCACCACACCAAGCCGCCGGCCTCCTCCACGCCAGCCCACTCCAAATCCCCCAAGAAACGCGCCGAACCAAACGCGACTGGGACAGAAAGCTGCCTCCTCTGATGCGAGATTGGCAGCCTCTAACGCCACGAGCAGCGACGGCAGGCGGTTCCGTGAAGCATCAACGCCCAAGACTCCACCTTTTCCGGCGTGTCCTTCCTTCTTCCTCCGGCCAGACCGAATCGACCAAGAAACCGGCCGAATCCTGGCGCGAACTGGAGCTCGGGCGGTGGTCAACGGCGGAGGGGGCGGGCGAACTTCTTCGTGCGGAGCAATGCGGGGAGGGGGAGGAGGAGGACGAGGGGTAGATCTTGGGAGGAGGCGGTGGCGGGTATGGAAGGGGACGTAGACGACAGGGAGGTGGAACAGGGGAGGAGATCGCGATCAGCCGCGCTATTATTATTGGCTCTGTTTCCTCCTCCCAAATCCTGCTTCGCTTTGCAGAAAATAGCTACACGCCACCGGGCATCGTATCTGGGGGCGCCACGTGGGGCCGACAGGTGGGCCCAACGCGATCCACCTGGCGTCTGTTTTCTTCGCCTTGTTAATGTCGGGGAGAGTTTCATGGATAATGACGTCGGTGGCTGTTTTCTAGCAGACGATAAGTGTTATTGGCATTGTTTCATCCAAACGGAGATGAATACAATCATGGTTTTCTATGTATAGAATATATATATATATATATATATATATATATATATATATATATATATATATATATATATATATATATATTAAAACATATATATAGCTAATGAAGTCTTAAAAGTTTGATTGCAAGTATCTTCAACCGATATATATTCATGATTGGAAGACGTAGTTGTGAATACGGTTATATAAAGCATGCTAGGCAAGTCCTTTTTTTAGATATTATTATGGACCTATTTTTAAAAAAAAATCTTTAAAATCATGTCGTCAATTTTTTTGCTACTTAAAATTTGATTATAATACCATTTGATTTCAATAAAAGAATTAATTTTTGAGTAACATGCGGTTCATGGGAATTTATAAACTTTCGTGGAAGGGTTAAACGAGTGCAATTTTTGGATGATGTTTTGTGCTTAGAGCCTTAGACCATGCACACCAGAGGACAAGATCGATGTGTTTCATGAACTTTATGCTAATTTTTAGTGCTCAGAGCAATTCCTTAAATAAATTACATGTTTAATAGTTTTCATGTAAAAGTTCGGTGGGTTTAGAGAACGAACATGGCAAGTGCTCCAAATTGAAAAAGAAAGCAAGGATGTGAGGACTCAGGCGTGTAGCTGAAGTGGGTGCGGTAGAACGAGGAAAACAAAAGTAAAGTTGAGGCAGGCACGACTATGCACGTTGCCGCCCAAATGAGCAGGCATGCAAGCATTGCTCGGATCCCTCCCTTTACCCTCTTTTCTCCTGTATCTGAGAAATCGGTCTTTCCTGATCTTCATTGATCCTATTTCATCTTCAAAATTTGTTCATCTTCGCGTTACATTTCCCCTATATTCATTCTGACATGTTGAAATCAACCATTCACCTATGCTCGGCTCCCTCCGTAAAGCTTTCCTTTCCAAAACTATCAAATGACATAACAATCGTAATCTATATTCTAATTATCATTTCATATCTTTAATATTAAAAATAACATAAGAACGACGGTACGTCAACTCTAGTTTTGAAATCTCGAGCCTCGGTGGCATTAAACTGAAAACTCAATCTAATATTATCAAATCATGATCCTATTTATCCAAAACCAACCATATATGGTAGGAAACCAAGATCAAATTAGGATGCTACTATCCGAATATTTATATACACGTCATCCTTCTAATTTCTCTTCTTTCTCCTGGATCACGACATGGCAGGAAATAATGTAATATTCTTTTTTTAAAAAAAAATTTCCAAAAAAATATAAATATAGAAATGCCCAACTTTTGTAACCTTTTGCATAAATACCCATCTCTGCGTGGTGGAGACACAGCAGTAACCCTCGCCATTTGTGCGAAAGCGACAACCCCTACATTGCAGCAGACATCGATGACCCCCTGCAGTCATCTTGAAATTTATAATTTTTTAATTTCATTTTTCAAAAATAGAAATTTATAATTTTGAATGAAATTAAAAAATTATAAATTTTGTTTTTTGAATGAAATTTATAATTTCAAATTTTCATTTTTCAAAAAATGAAATTTATAATTTTTTTAATTTAACTTTGCAAAAAATAAAATTTTTAATTTTATTTTTGAATGGGTAGGTAATTGCAGAGGGTTGGTTGCTGCTGTACCACATAGCGGCAACTGGGTTGCCGCTGCAAAAGATGAAAAAATGTGGGCATTTCCATATTTATTTTTTTGGCATAAAATTTTTTCATCTTTTTACTACTAGCAAAGCACAATACTTTGTTAGTGTCTTTTATTTGGCCTTTTTCTTCGGAACCGTACAGAAATTCTCTAGCATTGCTTAAATTCAAAAGCAAGCCAGTTTTTTTTATGTTAACCCCATCTTCCACTCCTCTTTGACGTGTCATCTAAGCCAAAAGGAACATGAAAAATTATTATGGGGTTAGTTGCATTCATGCCACTGCAAAAATTTTCGATTACAAAAATGCCACTAGAAAGTCGGTATTCACAAAGATGCCATTATAAAGTGATTCCTCGTAGATATGCCATTGGACTGGTCTTTCATTTTTTTAGAACCAAAATACCCTCGCTTCTTCTTCTTCCTCCTCCTCTTCTAGTTCCAGGCTGGCCACGGTGGCGCCACGCTACCACCTGCCGGCTCGTCGTGTTGCCACCACCCCTCCGCTATACTGTCTCCACTACTCCTCTCTACTCTGCCATGTATCATAGCCCTTAGCTCGCTATTGCCCTAGCCACCACTACGGTGATGACGTCCTATGACCAAGCGCCACCACGCTCAACGTCCCGTGGATGAGCTGACCTCATGAAAGGATCTAGTTGGCCTAGAGGGGGATGAATAGGCAACTTTTAAAATTATTATTCAAGTATGGAATCTTATCACTGGTTCAAGCAAACCTAAGTGCCTTAAAATAGGTGAGCCAAGAAATCTCTAAGAATACTAGACGAAATCACTACCTAAGGCAAGAGGAGCAGAGCTAAACAATCTAAGCGGCGGAATAAAACAGCACAAGCAATATGCAAGAATGTAGATGATGAAAAGTAAAGGGAAAGAGATGAACACAATAATTTTTCCCATGTTTCAGTGCCAAGCACCTACATCCACGTTGGAGCACTTCTAAGGAAGTCTAGCTCCTCCAATAGCTGGTTTGCATCAACAGCTATGGGTCTCCACTAGTGGTGACTCTTTCCACACTCCGGTGAGGTGAGTCCCAAACCTCTCACAAGTTGGGTGCCCTCCCACAGTCAACCTCGGGCAGGTCTTAGCATTTCTCCTCCTCCAAGTCGTCTAGGAACACCTAGTTCCAAGAGTTATAGATCCACCACTGATCCTATCTCTTGGTTCACTAGCAAGCACTCTCTAGACACTACATGGAGTAAGAACTCTTCACAAATTGAGGTGAAAAGGGTTTACAGGTTCAGCTCAGCCCCTTGGGTGGAAATTAGGCTTAGGATACCAAATTTACAAGGGGGACAGTAGTCTTGAGCCAAAGGGGCTCAAATGTGCTTATATAGGCCACAGATTTCAAAACTAGCCGTTGAAGGCTGAAATGGCCGTTATTTTTGGACTATAGTTGGGTTAGATGAATCATATGTACTGCAGATTGAAATGCAGTTCAAATTTCTGAGTTTGAATTACGCCGGACCGAAGGAGTATCCAATTTTAGTTTGCGGCGAACCGAACCAAGTTGATTCGTCGTGAAAGGATTATGACGCGGGACCGGTCCGTAGTGAAGGTTCTTTACAGAGGAGTTAGAATACGTTTGCGTCGAACCGAAACAAGGCACGGTCCGTCGCCAATATAAGTGTACGCCGGACTTAGGATATAAAATCGAAAGTCGGTCCGACGTAGCCGCGAAACTCTCTGTTAGAATATTTTCAAAGGATTTCAACGCCGGACTGAAAATAGAGTTGGTCCATGGCAGAACTAGTCTGCGCTGGACCGAACTCAAAAGACCAAAAAGCGGTCTGGCGTGAACGACTAGCGCTCTGTTTGTGAATATTCAAGGATAGTGTACGTTGGACTGAGTTAAATGGGAATTAAGGATTGGTCCGGCGTGAATGTAATCTGACAGAGTTTTGGACTTAGGCTATTTGGTGGGAATGAAGATGAATTTTTGCTCCAAATATTTTCTAGGGTATGCTAAGCTAAGATCCAAGCGACATTAAGTGCTAAATCCCCCTTTATAGTACGGCTAAAATAAAATAAGCCCTAGCTAAGGCTTGATACATCTCCCAAGCCAAAACTAGTAAAAATTAAATCCTTAGCCTTGTGTCCTTCTGCCTTGATGCCTTCTTAATGCAATTACCAAGAGGGTTAATTAAGCTTGTCATCAGCACCAAAACCCCACAAATAATATTAAATAAAAATTAGGGGGGCCTAGATGCTTTCACCTCATCAAGGGCCGTCCCCGCTGAGCATCCTCCATGGTCGATGCCACGTTGGCCGAGCGTCGCTCCACCGCCAATTCCACCTGCAAAGCACTCCCCTACCCTACCTCATTCACTCTGGGCCCAAGCTCCAACTTCTCCTTTACCCCTCACCCCTATGAGCAATGGTTGGATCTGCCGCCGCCACAGCCAAATCCATCGCTGAAGCAACAAGCAGGCCATAGGGAGACATAAGTTAAGGCAATGATGGTGACGTGGCCTCGAGACAACGGTGGCGCGAGCCCAAGCTGTGGCTGAAGGTGCGGGAGACAAGACAACGCACAAGGTAGTGGGCCTGTGCGACGGGAAAGTAGGTAAAGCAGCAGCCTAAGAGGGAGAAAGAGAGAGGAGATGATGAAGAGGGGATAAGTGTAGGAGGGGGTAAATTTAAAGAGTGTGTAAGGATAAAAAAGTCGGCAGTGACATTTTTGTGAGAAGGCGGTGAGCCCGTGCGACGGGAAAGTAGGTAGAGCAGCAGCCTAAGAGGGAGAAAGAGAGAGGAGATGATGAAGAGGGGATAAGTGGAGAAGAGGGTAAATTTAAGGCAAAATTGGTTCTGTAGCATTGAAAGAAGGCCCGTTTTAATTTATACCACTAAAACATCTCAGTGCACTTTAACAGCATCCAAAGGCCGCACTGTTCAATTTTTCACCACTCCGTCAACTCCATCCAATGCCTATCCAGTTCAGTCCGTTTGGCCTGCTCCCGCCTTTTTTACTCCACCTTGTGCAACCCTCTTCCATAGCCAAACCCTAGGGTGTGGACGGCTGGTCCCTCCCCATGCCACGCCTTCGGAGCTTGGCGGCTGCCTCGACCCCTCCCCTCGCTACCCCCATTCTTCTCTGAAGGAGCTCAAGGCTGTCTTGGGGCCAACCTCGTCACGCATTTGGAGCTCTCCGCTGGCTGCTCTGACCCCTACCCTCGTCGCGCCGCTTCTCCTCCGAAGGAGCTCGTGGCTGGCTTGTCTGCATGGTAAGACGGGACGCCAACGAGGTAATTAGTTTCTCTCTATCACCTCCTTGTGTGTTTGCTGTGTTTCTCCTTCCCTCAACCATAGCCTTGAAATCGATTGCTCTTGTAGGCTTGACCCTAACAATTAAGTGGGATGTGGCAATCTGAGACTCCCGACTGGTTTCAATGTAGTGATGACACTGCTATTTTTAGGGTTGATTCTAAGAGAGCATGTAAAATTGAGGTAATAGTGAGGTCTTATATTTTTATCATTGATGGTAGGCGCGAGTACAGGAAGGGTAGCACAATTGGATGGGTTGCGGATTCAGAGGAGTATTCCATTATTGAATTTCGCAAAGACATCATGGAGTACTATAGATGGGGAAGTCACCAAGAGTGTAACTTTTCATATACTAGGAAGGATGAGCAAATGGTTAGGCTACACGATGACGAAGAGCTACTGTAGCTGTTGAGGTCTTGTACGAAGGCTAAATTTGTTATGACCATTGACAATGTTGGAGATGATGGTGCTGCTTATGGTGATACTAATTAATGATTGGGCAATCGTACCGCTATTTGGAGATACAATGGCAGGTCCTGCTAGGGTGGAAGAGATAGAGACAAATCACTATATGGAATCAGGTGTGGATGTTGAAGGAGATGAACCTACCGGAGCCGATGAAGAGTGGAGGTACTTTAACAAGTTGAAATAAAATCTTAAGAAAGGTGATATAGAGGAGCAGTTTGATGATATTGCAGACTTTGATCCGCATAGTGTGCTAGATGATGAGGCAAATTGTATTGATACTATTCATTGGCCATGCCTGAAGAACATCTCTATTAGACATAACATTCATTTCATGATAAACGTGTTAGTATGAACGAAATACAGCACGTGATAGAAACAAAGCATAATAAATATCAGCAAAATCATGCAAACATGATTTCTGGGATGCCATATCCATAGGAATATATGTTGTGAATATATTTTTGAAAAACTTAAAAATTTGCTAACAACATTGTATGCGTATATGGTAGTAGTACTTACACCCATTAGCACATGACAACATCTTCATAGCTGAATTTAGAAGCTGAACCGGAAAATATTCATATATTTGGAGTAATGCACTGCTGATGTGCACATACGTTGAAACAACTTGGCAGAGAGCATATGAAAACCTTAATTAGATAAAGAATAATAGTTTGTTCAAAAAGCTACGACGATGGTTCCCTTGGCATCCATAAGTGAGTTTTTTTCATAAAAATGAACTGTCACCAGCAAGCATTTATAGGTAGTAGCTATCATGCTATTGACCTCGTGCAGAAAAATACCATACAAAAAAAGGATACTCCACTTGATTGTCAGCATGGATGCCAATTTGAGCATGCTAAACTTATAATGTCATCCCCTAGTTGTGCCAACCAAGACATTACAAAGATGATGCAGCATAGCTGTAGGAAACCATTACCCTTAATGAAATCTGAAACACAGAAATAGACATAAAGAGGTGAGAAGCAAAACTGGGCATGAAACAAAAGTATAATCTGCATGAGGATCTTCAAAATTAAGTGCAAAATAGTTGTCTTGTAAGATTTGCTCAAACACATTAGGATGTTGAAAATGAAGTAAAAAATTATTATCTTGTAAGATTTGTTGAAGTGCACTAGAGGTACTGCTGTACCGAAAACTAAAACTCGACAACCGAGAAGTTGATACGGTGAAACGTATTGTTTTTTAGGAGAGAAGCTGATACATGGGGCGTATTTTTTTCTATAAGAAAGAAAAGGCAGTCTGTAAATCAGCATGATCCTTTGTCAACTATTGGTGTATACAGCAAGAAATATATGGCATATGAAGAGAAGAAATGGGAAGAATTCATAAATGGCCAACCAACAAACATACTAATAATTATGAGAACTCAAAGTACCCACCAATAAATGGACAAACTACATCAAAAAAATTGTGGTCTCTCTATATATGTTTCTATCGAACGGACAAACTACAGGCAAAAATTGTGGTCTCTCTATATATATTTCTATCAAATGGAAATGAAATAATGATTATTTTGCTTCAGTTCTTGCAAGTGTAATTTCTGGGAGGGTCATGTCTTATCACGTAGTTAAATGTGTGGCAAAGGATTTTGTTCAACCATATACATGACAGTTACTTTAAATAATTCCTCAAACTTTGTACCAACAGTAATATTTCTAGGAGTGAGTCACATAGACAGCCATTACAGTAATATTTGCCAAGAAAATAAAAGCATTAACATTCTATGGTCTGTCATTCATCTGCAATATGAACTTTATACAGGGAGGCAGAAGCTAGAAACTAAATACAAAGAACATCAGGATCCTGATATCTTTCAGTTAATTTTCTATATTCATACTGAGTTTCTGTAAGTGTGTGATCTGACAAAAAAAAATGCTTGGTACAAACTCGGCAGAAGGGTCCATTGTTTATATGTTTATTTATGTAAACAAAAAAATCACACTTACAATACACAAAGATAGCAATTTTTCTATGGGCAAAAACAATTTTGTTCCTGAACCCAAGCAGCATTCATTGAATTTGACATTCATCTTGAGTTTCTGCGTGTGCTCTTTCAAAAAAAATGCTAGGTATGAATTCAGTAGAAGGTACGAATTCAGTAGAAGGATTCATTGTTTATGTGTTTATTTATGTAAACAAAAAAATCACACTTTCAATACACAAAGATAGCAATTTTTCTATGGGCGGAAACAGTTTTGTTCTCGAACCCAAGCAGCATTCATAAATTTGACACACGAAAAAAATCTAAATACTGGAATGAAATTTGAGAATGACTCGTGGAAAATGTATTCATGAAGGTATTAGAGGTTGATTGGGGTTTCATTTAGCAAAACATTATGCAACTAAAGGTCTACATGACAGTAAGGGTAAGATCCATGGTTCTGATGCTCTTTCCTATAAAAAGCTACAATGTTCTTCAATTCTTGAGTCCTCGATAGAACCATGACACCATGTAGCATAAAAGAGATATCACCTGTAGCTGTAGAAATGAAAACTATGGAATTAAAGTGTTTTTCCAATAACATAACACAAACATTCTATGAAGCATAAAAAGCAGTTTGAACAGGTAAAGACAACTAAAGCAGATAGTCATGAGCACCTATCTGTTTTAGTTCGTGTACTTAACTAATTGCATTTGCAGAAAACCTAGGAATTGTCAAGAGCAATAATCTACTTTTGATAATCGTTGTTTGTGTAAAGTGAAGGAAGTCAATGGCTGGTCTTTGTACATTTAAATTCAAAATGGCCATTTGGGCATATAGTTTTGTAAATTCCAATGGCCAGTATGTATAGAGGATTGTGCTCATCTTCTGTAACCAACAGGAAGGTCCAAGAATTAGCTCAAACTGCACAATGGCTGTTTTAATAGAGTATCATAATCTATAAAACATCAATGAAGCTTTTCTTGTGTATAATCATCTGTGACTTAATTTGCAACAAACCATGAACATGCTGATGAGGATATCACTACAGTGTAAATTTAAATAGAAGAAAACAACTTTTAGCTATAGCGTTTTATATCCATCATCCATTGCCTGCACACAAAGTGTCGAACCTGAAACTAAATTGCTCAAACAGTGCTTTTAGGTGTTGGATTTGTATATACCGAAACATTATTTTTTTGGCAAATTTTATTTACAACTGTAGTAGCTAGGATATGTGGAGGAGTACGCTCATCATCCATAAGCAACAGGAAGGATCATAGTGTGTTTTATGTATGGTGTAATCCAATAAGTATGGAAATGCTGAGAACATCAGCTCTTCCTAAATGTAAATATAACATAACTGTAAATTATAGGCCCCTAAATGCTTCCTGACTGGCTGAAAGAGTGAGAGGTACTGAACACAGAATCCCAATTATGAAAGAGGACCCTACAAACATTGATGAAAGCAAATAGTACAAAAAAAATTTTCCTGAAACCAAAGGTACTACATCCTACAATGGAATGTTCAACCACGGATGAAATGTTAAAAGGCATAGCAGGTCAACCTAAATATCATAACTGAGTTGAGGTGAGTGCCATGTAGCCTGAACTTTAGGCTTCACAGTGCACAAAATTGATGAATATTGTATGATGATACAGTGCAACAATAAGAGTCCTATAATTCGAAAAGCAAAACATGGCAACATTAAAGAGATCCACGTCTAAATTTATTGAACATATGGAAAACTATATGAGCATAGCCTTTTTTAGACAGAAGCATACTCGTTTTTAGCCTTGATATTAAGTCATGTCGGCATAGCAATGATCCATCTATTTCCATGTCCAGTAAAAAAATAGTTAGCTACAACCATAGAACCAAAGAGCAGTGCAAATATGAAAACTTTGTTTTGGCAAGTCAAGTCCAGATCACTGTAAATCTCATAGTACGGAATGGCTTGATGGCAAAGATTGCATAAATACCAACATATTATAACAAAGCACGCAAAGTTACACTATGCAATTAAATTGTCATTCGGTAAAAAGTTCGACAGGTAGGTACCTTTCAAAATGAAACATGATGATGTCGGAAAGGGCGTCTATCTATCTTTCAATTTTTGTATCTATAGGTTTTAAAACAAGAAGGACTATATCAATTCGATGATTCAGTTATGGTAACTTCTTTGATAGAGAGCAAAAATAAGTAGACGGTACATAAATGCAAAGAAGGTGTCAAATATAAATATACCTAAATTAGGAGTAATATTTTGGCTGAACACGTCATTGAAAATTTCGTTGTACACTACATTGTGTGTTTTGTCTTCATATGTAGCAAGATTGTTCTTAATGAGGATGCGTAGCCCCTTTGGTGACGTAACACGTGGCAGAGCAACGTAAAGTTGTCCATGAGAGAAAATAGGGGTTGGTAGATAAACACCAACTATAGTGAGTGTTTGCCCCTGGCTCTTATTTATTGTCATAGCATATGAAATGCGTATTGGGAACTGCCGTCGTTTTATCTTGAACAGCCACTTGGGGTCAGTTGAGATACATATTATCCTTGGAATGTGCACCTTTGATCCTGCAGCTTTCCCTGTGATTATTTGTGCCTCAATGACCCGATGAGTCAGTCTACAGTCAAGTGCTTCAAAGCAGTGTCTATGGTTGACAGGTGCCTCATCCCATATAATAAGTGATGTTTGTTGCAGCAACACACAGAGCTGTGTATTTTTCTTAATTGCACGCATGGAGTGCTCTTGGATGTCTAATGGGATTCTGAAACGTGAGTGTGGTGTTCGGCCGCCTGGCAATAACAAAGCAGCTATACCAGAGGAGGCAATAGGTTGAGCCAATTTACCTTGACTTCTAATATTATTCAGTGTTACATTCCATAAGGTCTTGCCAGTTCCACCATAACCATAAACAAAGAACGTGCTGCCATACTTATTTATAACTGACTGCTCTATAGCATGAAATATTTTTTTTGTTCGAATTCAATTGGGCGACTTGCTTAACTGCCTCTATGCCTCCATCATTAGATCCATAAGCAAGTTCATCCATTATTAGTCTATTCTCAGAAATAGAGGCATCATGAAATTCTTGCTCTGGTAAGTCAAATTGAGCGAGAGTGTACCCCGCATTTTTCAACAATTTGTCTATCTCAAATAATGCATAAGATCTAACATGTTGTTGCAGTAAAGGCACATAAATCTGTGGCGATAGCTGGATCATGTGTTTTTTTTGTCATCTCCCATTGCCTGTGCATATTCATCAAATAGCTTGGCTGGGCTTGTGACCTGACAGAATAAGAGTATTGTAACAAATAATTGCCTTAGTTGATAAGAAAGTGCCCAATTAGCTGCATCACCCATAGCAGTGGACCACTCACAATCATCACCAAGCAAACCCAATGCCTCACATGCAGTATAAAATATGGAGTATTGTTTGCCACCAACAGTACGTAAATCAGAATAGAACTGTGCTCCTTCGACTACATGAAGTAGCATGCATAGGTAAAAAGTCTCTCCTTGATTAGGGGCAACATTTGCTATACAGCCAACCTTTGCTCGTTTATTATGGCGCGGTGCCCAAAACTGGCCATTTTGATGCCATGTCCAATTCTCAGGAAAGTCAACATAAGTGTATTGTCGAGCTTCTGGGTATGCTCTATTGGCCTCAAACCATGCAGTCAATTTTGTGACAGCAGTTAGTGGATTATTAATTATTTGCTCAAGATGGTCATCTTCTGTGAAGACAACGCTATTTTCTAGTGGAAGGTGCACAGGCAACCGCTCTACTGTTGGATCAGTGTGATGTATATCAAACTAGAGTAATCTCCATGCTGCATCATTCGGTGTGACACATTTACAATCAAGGTATTGTTTTATCTCATCTATTTCCTCAGTAGAAGAGCAATCCGTTCTTTCCCTCTTAATTCCAACTCTGGAACAATCAGGTCCTTTGGTTGTGTACTTGAAGAGGTATTTCTCCATACCATCGCGATCGACGCTCTCAATAATATGTACTTGGTACTTAACACATAGGTCAACATTATGTGGGATCACATATTGGTTGTCAACTGCAAGACCATTTCTATCAACAGTGATCCCTGTATTCGGTCGAGCATATCTGACATGGCCATTGGCCAAAAGTGTCATCTTGTTAACAAATTCCTTTGGGTAGAATTTGGTACATTTTCCATCAACTATGCAAGGAGATGTGGAACGTGTAAGACCACATGGGCCATGTATCATAAATTTTGACACAGACTCGTAACCAATCCTATCAATAACTGGATCTGGTAATTGAGCCGATATAAAGGCATCTATTGTGTCGACATCCAAATCTTTCTTCAGCCATACAATGATGTGGACATGTGGAAGACCTCTTTTTTGGAATTCAATCGTGTAAACAACTGCATAAGAAATGTGTAAACAAATAAGGAACAACAAGCAATAGAATAAAACGGAGATGCAATAACGTAAGGCAAAAGAGGACATGGGTTGTGAAGATTAGATGTAACCTCTAGCTATTGGTCCAAAGAATGGTGCTTGACGATATCATCCATGAGTAGGTTAAGTTTCATCTGGAAAACTCGATCAACGATATCAGGACGATCACATGGTTGTTGTCCAAGAATGATAGCTAGGGCTGCCCCTATCTCCGGCCACATAGGATTGCATGTAAATGTGATGAATAGGTGTGGGCAACCAAACCGTCGGCAGAGAGCAACACAATCTCGGTAGTTTTGGTAGTAGTACCGTGGGCTTGTAGTATATGAAGATGGTAATATAATTCGTTGACCAACACAAGCAGCTTCAGTTATGCCACTACTAATAGTCTGAACCAAAGACTGATATTGGGTGGTTCTATATATATTTCAGCTGAAATGACTTCTTCCGATAATGTCGTAGCCGACTATCTTCAACTGAGCAGAAAGCATCAACTTGGTACGACTGTGTGAGCTTTTTACATCGCAATGGAATATTGAAGTCACCATCTCTATCATGTAGTCTATATGCATAATATTCCATCATAGTAACATTTTTTCTTCGCATACCCTCTGAGTGAGCACACTTTAGATATTTCAGTTGCTCATGAAATCCATCTTCTCCATAAGAAAACAAAAGAGGATATTGCATAGCCATAAATTTGCAATGAGTTTCTTTAACCCTTTGTAGCCGAGATGCATAGTCTTTAACAATTAAATCACGACCCTCATTAGAAGCCCCCAAATCATTTATCACTAAACCAACAACCTCTGATGCAACAGGAGCACTATAAACACTGGCATGTTGGTTAGGGACAACAAATAATTTTATAAAGTATTGCTGATTTGAGTAATTAGACAATCTATTGCGAGCAGTACGAAAGAGTCTGACAACTGGATTGTGGTTGTTGAGCATTTCTATTAAAGCTGCAACAATAGACTCATCTGGTTGAAAGTCTTCATCATCATGTGAAGCAACTGCCATCCTATTTGCAATCTCATTTTCAGTATCAAATATATATAGTTGACAATATTAGGGCCTTGTGTCTTGCGTTGGAATCAATGAGCCTATTCGATGGCATAGTTGACCACTGATTTTGAAAACATAGGGACCACGTCCATCGTTGATAGAGTTGACGATGGTGGCACCCATAGATGTCAATGCAAACAAAGAACTATAATATCTTATATTGATAAAGAAGTGGTTGGATAGGACAGGATCTATACCAGTTAGAAGTGTAAGCAATGGCTCAGGAGGTGGTCTGTATGAAGGTAGAACAATACTTCCTCCCTTGCAACACTTGTTGTATATAGGTGCATTTTGTGTGCCATGGCCACGTACATGCTCCTCATACCAAAAGTGGGCACCGCAATACGGGCAAACATGGGTAGGGCTAGCTTCCAAGATAGATAGGTGCGAAAATGGTACCTGATTTAAAGAAGGAAGGCAGACAACAAAATTTGTTTTTCTGTAGCGAATAAATTAATGTGTAAATAAAATGTCGCAAATGTAAAGTATCATAGTTGTGTCGTTATCACCCTTCAGAGGCGAGTATATAGGAGTAAGTTTAGTCATGACCGTAAATAATGGATTGTAAGCGGCTATGTGCATGACATGGTCAATCTGAACAATTGTAGAGGATTTCAGCTAGCTGCATTGAATTTGAGTAGTTGTAGAGCATCTCAGCAAAGTATATTCAACATGGCATCCGTGAAGTGCTTCAGCTGAGTACATTAAGGAATATTAGTCTTCAGCTGAGTACATTAAGGAATATTAGTATGATCATACAATAGTCAGGCAATATTTGCGTTAGAAGAGAAATAGTTGGAATAGTTTTATCGTAAGGCATGTGATGGCATGGAAGGAGACTTGCTGAACATAATGTATGTACCTATCAAATTGAAGGAAAGAAATTAGGGACTTACGACGGTGTTTGCTGGCCTCATTCAAATTGTGGGGTGTGGCGTTTATGTCATCACTACTCCCTACTTGATGTATAAGCTGAGAGGCACACGAATGGCTATCATCAATAGGTTGTAATTGGTGTGTACACTGAGATGTAGAGGAAGTGACGTCATCAGGAAGCGACAATTGGTACGTAGGCTGAGATGCATAGGAACGCATAACTACATTAATTGTAGTTTGCATTGGTACGTAGGCTTTTTGTATGTCGGGGCAAATCAAGCTGGCTAGGAAAAATCAACCCATTTGAGAAGATGATGATGAATTGGTTAAAGCAAAAGAAAAGCAAACGCAATACATCTTAGAGGAAAAAGTGCATAGAAATGAACAAAAATGGGTAGCATTTTTGTTAGGGGAAGGAACCACGGGGAAAATTGGAAAAACGGGTATAACTCATGGAGTAGAACATACATGTGTGGGAAGGAGGAACAACATAAGTAAATCATGAACGATAAGCACAATGACATACTTGTCTGCTTTTGAAGTTGTAAACACGGCCTACGCTTCTTTGATGGCTCGAAAACGATAGTGTTGCTCCGCAGTGAGGAATTACCTATTCATTTTTTCTTAAGATCAATACCATATAAGTGACAGGGGTAATGTAACTAATTAAATTGAGTGGGAAAGCCATGGATGGGTAGAAAACAAATAGGAAGATAACATAGCTATTGTTGTGCGAAGCTAGCTGTATGGTGTTGTACCTTCATTATGTAGCTCAAGAGGAACATGTTGGTTCGCCGATGAAGTACCTGGTCATTTTTTTTCCACGGGAAAAAGGAAGCACAGCTTATGGAAAGAAGGTGGGCAACTGGTATAGTTAAATGTAGTGATGCAAAAGCAGTACAGTGGTGCACCTATTGGTGTTGTCAGGCTTGTAGGTACCTTCCGTTTGTTGCATGGTTTGCCAATACTTTGGTGTACTGGTCATGTAAAATGAGGTACCTGGATGAATGAATCTAAGAATTAGTCAACACTCAGGAAGTCAGTAGAGGTTAGTCAGGTCAATGTTAATAGCGTGGGCAACAAATAAATGATTCGTTAGTTTAGAGGCAAACAACTGTATAGCCCAAAAACGATGGCATAAGCATGAACTATGACAACATACTTGTTACCCTCCTCCAGTCCATAAATGCCCGGCGTTTTCTGCGGGCCTCAGCAGCGTTTGTTTGGCTCGGGCACGGCACCCCGTCTATCCCATTTTTAGATAACAATAAAGGTGATGCAAGAACAGCATGGTGTATTAGGTAGATACACATAAGGATAGTGAAGCATAAAGACAAAAGGAAAGCATACCATGAAGGGTATCATGCGCTCTTTCATACATACTTCCAGTCCAACAGATGAGGAAGGGTAAGCAACCATAGATGTTGAGCTTTGCAAATGTATATATGAATCGTCCGACATGAAAAACCGAAGGGGCCTAGACAATCTACGCAGCGAAATGTGCGAATCATCACTTGGTTGCTGGAAGGTCATGGTTTCCAATGTTGTTTCCATGGAACAGTCTGCAAGGGTCGTCCACGAAACATAAATCCTAACTGAAAACATCGCAAATTTGGCATGGCATACACTAAAGGCGGATGCTCAAGCCCTCCACTATAGAATAGAAATGTGTAACTGACCTGCATATGGTAGTTCCAAACAGTGACACATTTGCTGCTTATCTGCCTTATCAATTTTTTACGACAATGGGTCTAAGGCTGCCATGAGGTTTGGACGTACTGAAGATGGTGACTACACCATAAGAATCAACATCTAGAGAAAAGCAAATATGATAAGCAGTCGTAGAACATGGAGAATACTGGCCTGAATTTGTTCGCAATAGCATATGCATATGCACATGGAGAAATGTAAAAGCTTCTATATAGTAAAAGTTTGACTGTATGGCGATGGACAAATACAAAAGCCTCTATATAGTAAAAGTTTGACTCTATGGTGCATTATCAGTATCGTTTAAGAGGGCCACATACACTTTTCCACAGGCTGTAGCTACATGAAATAAGCAGATGGTTACACTGTTATGCAGGGCACGCTATTTTGATAGCTTCAACAATATAGCATAAGTCTGTAAACAACAATGTTTTCAATGTAAACTGGTAACCTCCAATTGAAGCTGATAATCTGTATTACTATAATGGATAGAGTAGTCATTAGTGGCAGACATAAACATTCAAAGAGGATGGCGCATGGCATATACAGATTTCTGATCCAAATACACATATCGGATGGCACAACGGATCAGAAGCGCCGACCATACAGAGTAGAGCGAGCAGACGTGGGCAAGGGCTGGATGCAGTGGTGAATAATACCCGTGGCGAGGGAGCGGGGAGTACCTGTGAGCGGACGGTAATAGCAACACCAAACGGACACAGTGGCGACGGAGGTAGCAGGAGGCGTGGAGGATGAAATCAATGGCGATGGAGAGCAACTCAATGCTGTACGGAGCTAGAAGAGGCCGACACTGGTCGGTGCTTTGCAGAAAGAGTGGACCGACGCGGTGACGCAGTCAACGACAGCCGAAAGTGTGGAAGACGGGCTCTGCTGGGGCAAGGGCAAGGCCAAAGGAGCGGTGCCTTGGGGCGTCTAGGGGAGGAGAGGAGGACAATGGCGCTGCCTCGGAGGCCGGGGAACGGATGACCAACCTAGGAGAGGCCTAGCGAGCAGGGAGGCCGTGGAAAGGACGCGGCGACGACGACCGATTGAGGGGCACGGCGACGGCAACAGATTGAGGAGCATGGCGGCAACTGCCGATTGGAAGGTACGGCGGCAGCGGCGGCAAGCGCTACAAGAGACCGCCGGAGGGAGCACGCACGGCAGCGACCGCGGTTGGAGGAGCGAACAGTGCCGTTGTAGATAAGAACAGGGCGTACGGCACTATGGATTACAACAGTACAGAGCACACGTCGGCTGGAGCACTGGGGTTCTCTAAAAAATAAATATATAGATGGATGTATTTTCTGCTCACACTTCATATGATAGAGACAACCTAGTTATCGAGAGGGAATCGACATTTGTGGACAAGAAAGTGTTTATCTTGGCTATTAAACAATATGCAATCAAGGGGGGTTTGAAACTAGTATCACACATAGTGATCCTACGAGGTATAGGGCAAAGTGTGTGGATCCAAATTGCAAGTGGAGTGTATATGCGAAGAGGTTGCATGGCGACACAACATTCATGGTACTTGTGTAGATTTAATCTATAGCGAGTAGTGATTTTGTGATGTGCAAATATGTTACTAATTTACTTGTTGTATGTGCAGGTGGTGAACATTAGCCCTGAGCATACATGTGCAAGTACTAGCAGGTTGAAGGGGAAGGAGGCTTCCAACGCATGGATTGCAGATAGAGGAAAGGAAATCATGAGGAAAGAGCCTACAGTCGGTGCAAGGGAGTTGCAAAACAGGCCACAAGCCCAATTTAATATAGAGTTGAAGTATAATAGAGTTTGGGCAGGCAGACAAATAGCACTAGAGGATCTCCATGGCACTTGGGAGGGTAGTTTCAAGATGTTGTGGAATTTCAAGGCAGTAGTAGAGAAGACATATCCTAGGAGTGTTGTGGAGATTGACTGCAATAAAGTGGGTGGATAAATGCATTTCTCCATGATGTTTGTGACTATCAAGACCATATGTAGATGGTTTCTTGGTTGGATGCAGACCATATCTTGGGGTGGATTCTACCCACCTAACAGACAGGGAGGTACAATGGACAACTTGCAGCAGCAACCACTATAGATGGGCATAATTGGATGTACCCAGTGGCTTATGCAATTTTTGATAATGAGACAAATTCAAATTGGGCTTGGTTCATGACTCAACTGAAGAGGGCAATTGGCACACCCACCCCCCTGGCTTGACAATCCACACTGATGCTTGCAAGGGTCATGAATATGGCGTGGCCAAAGTGTTTGGTGCTGCCGCAGAGCATAGGAAGTGTTTTAGGCACCTAATGGTGAACTTCAAAAAGAAGTTTAAGGGCGATGTACTGAGGTACATGTGGCCTTGTGCTTGGGCTTGCAAGACCGAGAGATATGACAAGTTAGTTGAGAAGATTGGACAAACTTGTCCTGGAGCTATGAGTTATCTCCAAACCCACCATAAACACTTATGGTCTAGGGCCAAATTTTCAAGGACATGTAAAGTTGATTATGTCAATAACAACATTTCTGAGTGCTTCAACAATTGGATAAAGAAATTCAAGGAGCTGCCTATGGTTGACCTTGTGGACAAGATAAGGGAAATGATACAACAGAAGATTGCTACAAGGCAAGAGATAGCCAATAGGACATAAGGTTTAATCCTACCAAGCGTCATACATGAGTTGAACATGAAGAGTAGGGGGCTAAAATACAACATTGGGAAGAGTGGCTATATGAAGGCTGAAATATTAGGACCTAGCAAGGATGGATCCACTTGGAGGTATGGAGTTGATCTTCTAAAACATGCATGCTCATGTGGACATTGGGAAGTATGTGGCAGGCACTCTCACTGCCAGTAAAACTTATACCCTGCTGTTTACTATTGGAAAATATGTAGGTACTGCATTAGTAGACAGTGTTCCCACTGTCTCTTTTATAAATTCAAAATTCGTAATAAAATTAAATTGCAAGATTGTGGAGGTAGGATCATTGAAGGTAGTAGTAGCCAATGGAAATGTCCTTCACAACAAGGCAAGTGGTGAAGAGTGTGAGTATATAATTCAAGGAATTAGATTATCTGGTTTTTTCTGAATTATTGATCTGACTGGGTATGATATGATCCTTGGGGTAGATTGGATTGAAAAACATAATCCAATGGACATTGGGAATTATGTGGCAAACCTTGTACTCATGCTATTGCTTACATCACACATTTGAGACAATTGAAGATAGAGTCCTATGTGGACGATTACTACTCGGTCCAAAAGTTGAAGGAGTGCTACCAGTTTGACATGAACCCAATGGATGACAAGTCATAATGGCCTGAAGTGGACCTAGGTTTCCAAATGAATCCACCAAAACTTGAAAGATCCGCTGGTAGGCCACGAAAGAAAAGAATAAAAAATAGTGGTGAACCAGGCAAAAGGGGTCTATATCAATGCAAAAAGTGTTTTTAGTTTGGTCATATTGAGAAAGGCTATCCAAATGCTAGGATAGAACCTGATGAGGAGCTGCCACGGCCAACAAAATTAAATGCTACCAAAGGAAGGTAATCTGCACTTGTACTTTTACTCTTTTGCTCTTTTACCGTGTAACATTACCCAAGCAAAATTTATATACTTGTAGGAAGAAGAAAACACCTCTAGAGCCAACAGGATCACCATCTTCTTCTCTCACAAGGCAAAGAGATGCTGTTGCATCACCCTCATCTCCCCTCACAAGGCAGAGAGTTGTCGCTGCACAACAAGATTTAATTTGATCTTAAAAGTTGTGGATGAACCAATGTTACATGGCCTACCTATTTTGTATATGTTGTGGATAAACCAATGTTACATGGTCTTCCTCTTTTATATATGATGTGAATGAACCAATGTTATATTTTGCTGAAATTTTTACTAAATGAAGCCAATATGCTAATGAAATTTTTACCAAATAGTGCTACTGAATTTTTTACTAATCAATGCTCCTAAAATTTACTAGTACTTGTTTTTTGAATCTAAGGAAACAATAATTAGTTTGATTGTATGTTATGTCTTCTTCAATGACTAGTTATAATCATGAAGTGGTAACCATTGTGTGATGAGATGCACACTGGTTCTCAGGCAATCTGGTTCTTTGCTTGATCTTGTAACAGTTGCTCTATGCCCTTGCAAAAATAAAAATGACTAGTTAAGAATTCATCCTCACAATGGAAGCAAGGAAGATAATTAGTGGTGTTCTCTGCTAAATAGAACCAACCCAATACATGGTGTCTACAAGAAACTGGTGCTTTCAGAAAATTTGGCTAGCAGAAGGCTATAAGAACCTGCTGCTTGCATTGAGCACAAGAAACATTTGAGATTTCAGAGAATTCAGCATACATATTTGACCATATTCAAGTGAACCTGATGTTCATTTCACATCACTAAACACAAAATTCAACACATAAGGTTGCGAGGTTCCAATTCATTCATTTTTTGCGACCAATAAAATTTAGTTGGAATTGTAACACATGTCATTGACCAAACTAGCTGCCATAACATTTTTTTCTACCATTACAACACATATGTAGCAGGAAAGATGTAAAGTATGTTGCTGCCATTGCAACATATAGCTATGCTTCTACCATTATGATTTTTTCTACCATTACAACACAGTCATGCTGCTCTCTTTGTACATTCTCAAATCGAGCCAAAACACTCTTCGGAGGTTGCCCTCTGTCTTGCTCTCCCTTTCCTGCTCTCACTATACAACTGTTGTTGTGATGTCCTCGAGGATAATAGGCGATGAGGAGGTGGCGAGGACGGTGGGGCTGAGCCAACCATGAGCTCCTTCGAAGGAGAAGTGGCGTGACGAGGGAAGGGGTACGAGCAGCCGGAGACAAGCTCCAAATGCGCGATGAGGTTGGCCCCAAGGCAGCCTCGAGCTCCTTCAGAGAAGAATGGGGGCAGCAAGGGGAGGGGTCGGGGCAGCCTGAAAGTTCAAGTGGCCCTTGTGATTTTAGTGATTAATGACAAATATATTTAATGACAATTATTATTGAATGACAAACATAGTTGATAACAAATATTGTAAATAGCAAATATTGTTTAATGCTTGATTTAGTTCTTACCAATGACAAACCTCTAATATGTGATTAATCTTCTTATAAGACTAACAAGTTTGATGCTAAGCTCTACTTTAGTTTTATTCTAATAGAAGAACAATTATGTCAAGTGGACAAGCTATCCATCCTAGCAAGGTACGTCTTGTGTTAATCATCTCATTGAGATTAACACTTGATTGTTGCTCTTCCTTATTCTCGTATATGCAAATAAGATAGATTACAAAATAAGGTATGCAACACGATATCTCACTCATATTTATTGTTACATTCCTTATGTGCAAGTGTATGTTGAGCTCTAAATTTATGATTATATTTATGTACATTGCTCCATCTCATATTTATTTGTGCATAATTATTCTGTGAGCTCGACATATGGATTGATTGCTTGCACATATGGATATATAATCATATTGCATTATTCAATTGATTTATTGATAAACTTCACCATGCTTGAATAGTTATGTGCATATATGCTCTTCATGTCTATTATCACATGCATTTAAATTAGTGAAGTTTAATTTAAATTGAATCATAATTTCATTCATGCTTTAAATATGAATTGTACATGTGTAATTCTTGAATATACTTTCATGTGCATCTTTAAGTGAAGTTGTTTTCATGAAATTAATCAATTACCATAAATTATTGATCTATCTTTTGGGTAATCATCTCTCTAAGTGTATATAGATCAAATATATCTTCATCATGATGCACTTACTAAGACCTTTCTTGTCAAGTGTTCTATTTATGTTTGAGCCTTAATGTTGAACATTTGTTATGCTTAAACCTTTTTGATCATCTAACCAATCTATTCTTCTATTGGGCTTTTGAGACTAATGTCTTTCATGAGTGGTGTGAAGAGAATTAGATTCTAGGAGTGTGTGTGATGACCAAGGTGTGTTGAAAAATGATGGTCAAGTCAAGGTCGACAAGACTGGGGTGTCACCAAGAGTTAAGTACTAAATCAAGATCGATTTGGTAGGATGATCGTCGGGAGGGGGAATGATCAAATCAAAGTCGATAGGACAGGAGAGTCTCATGAGATGATCAAGTCAAGGTTGACAAGACAAAAACATCATCAATCGTGTGATGAAGGTTATTATGCACAATGCATCAAGGGGTGATGCATGGAGCGTTAAAGTGGACTTGAAAGCATTGATGTGGGACATCAAGCTTCAAGATGGTGCTCAAGGCCAAGGTGTGGCTAGTGTAGGGCTAAGGATGTTTTCTAGTCTTTTACCGGTCTCGGTGATTGGTTGGAAGACCGGGTTGGTTGGATAGTCGTCGTACTATCAAGAAGGGTCCGGATCATTTTAATCAGATTGGTTTCTAGCTCTGAAGTGATGCATTTTAGGTTTCCTTAACCCTAGGTTGAGCCTAAGTGAGATGTCAAGGGTGTAGGGGGTGTAGTAAGAGAGAAGCGTCGGTGGTGTTGGAAAGAGGGAGTTTTAGGGCTGGTTTAACTTCCTTGTGTTTTCTATACCTATCTTTTGGGTGTGAGGTGGTGAGACCTTGTGAGTTGGATAGCCCTCGTTCTTAACTTTCTGTAGATTCCAAGATCACCTAATTCCAATACCCGAGCTATGAGATATGGCCTTTATTTTTCTTGTGTTTTTTCTAACTGGACTGAGTCCAGTGGAGTCCAGAAACAAGCACAAGTGGTTAGTGGACATGAACCCATAACGGCTAGTTTTCGTACCAAACGGCTAGTTTTCGGATTGGGGCCTATAAATAGAAGGTTTTAGGCTGAATTTTGGAAGCTTTTAGATCTTGGATGAGTTCCTAGGTGTGAGGGGGTGTCAAGGAGTGTGATTGAAATATCCTCATCTTGTGAGAGATTGAGTGAGCCCTATGGCATTAGTGAGTACCTAAGTGTGTCTTAGTGCATCACTTTTGAACTTTGATTTAGTGTGATCAAAGAGTTCGGGCTTATTACTCTTGGTGCTTGCGAGCACCTAGATGGCGTGGGAGGCGTCGTGCGCCGGTGATCTTCTCAAGCAGAGGTTGTGAGAAGGCCCGGGCGAAGCTTGTGTGTGGCATTGGTGCTTACCACCTCCGGAGGGGAGAAACTAGCAACCAAGAGTGAAGACAAGGCGGTAGGCTCGAGCAAGAGCCGATCCTTGTGAGGAGCAAGGATTTGCCTCAACGTGGATGTAGGAGTTCGACTCCGAACCACTAGAAAAAATCTTCATACCACTTGTGGTTATCTTGTGCTAGGATTTATTGTTAGCAATTTAATTACTTGCATTTACATACCTAGAATTAAATTGCTTACTTGTTATCCTAGGATTACAAACCAAATTTAGTTTATCATTACTCTAGGGTACTTATCTTGATTGCCTTATTGTTATAAATCACCCAATCTAGGATTGTCATCACCTAGGCTAGCAACTTGTGTTGAAACATTAGATTTGAGCTTCCATATTTATTTAGGATTTGTAAAACAAGAATAAAACTTGGTAATTAGAAAGTAAAATTTGAAAACCCCAATTCATAAAATTTGAAAACCCCAATTCACCCCCCTCTTAGGCATCCGGTTCCTTACGCAGCCGTCGGCGAGCTCCGAAGGCGCGACATGGGGAGGGACACACCTTAGGGTTTGGCCATGGAAGTGGGTTCCTCGAGGAGGAGAAATGAAGACAGGAGCAAGCCAAACGGACTGAATTGGATGGGCGTTGGATCGGGGGTTGACGTAGTGATGAAAAAATAAATAGTGCGGCCTTTGGATGCTATTAAAGTGTATTGAGATGTCTTAGTAGTATAAATCAAAATGGGCCTTCTTTCAATGCTATAGAACCAATTTTGCCTAAATTTAAAGAGTATGCAAGGATAAAAAAAGTCGGTAGTGATATTTTTGTGAGAAATCTTATTTTATAATGGCATCTTTACAGATATCAATTTTATAGTGGCATTTTTATAGTATGGTAACTTTGTAGTGGCATATAATTAACACTATTAAATCAACCACAATATGCTTGTATGTTTTAGAAGCAGAGGAATTCTTTTTACCGATAAATGCTTGTTTTAGGCGAAATTCCACTTCGTGGTGCCAAATGCCCAGCTACACAATGCAATGCGGCCAAACTCCATGAAACCAAGTCAAAGGACGGACACGTCCAAAATATTTATTACACGGTCTCACTTGGATCTCAGAGAGGAAAAAAAAATCGCATTTTTATCCCCTTCGCAAACTGCTTGACCTGACCAAAGGAGGAAAAAAAAAATCCTTTTCATCCCTTCCCCTCCCCCTCCCCCACGAATCCGCAGGCGTTTCCTCCCCAAGAACCCCATCCCCGCCTCCGAATTCCCACCCCGACTCCCAGCTCCGCCGCCCCCTCGCCGAAACGGCGCCGTTTCGATCCACCTCTCCGCCGAGAGCCCGGGATCTTTTGGTACCCACCTTCGCCGTTTTGGCGCCGGAGCCGGAAAGGTTGGATCTTGGTGAGGATCTGAGGGGCTAGCGGGGGCCAAATCTGACCTCTTTTTTCACTTGCAAAGATCTTGATTCCTATGCGCCTTGCTGAGGTAAATGTCTCCGAGCTTTGTTTTATCTTGGTGTTCTTGTGTAGGTGCTGCTTGCGGAGATGGTGAGGACGGCGGCGGTGGGCGCTGTTCTTGCGGTGGTGGTGTTGGGCTGTGCGCTAGGAGCTGCAGCTGATGGCTCCAATCACAGGTACAAGGAGGGAGATCGCGTGCCGCTCTACGCGAACAAGGTCGGGCCTTTCCACAACCCAAGGTATAATTCTTTCTCTTGCAATGTGAGAACTACTGATTAGGTAACCACTTCGTGTTACTCTTACACCGTGCAATACTTTTTTGAGTCGTGTGTTAGACATGGTTTATTGTTTGTGTTCATTGCTGCTACGCAGGAATAGGATTATTGCTAAGTTAGACTAGAAGCTCAACAGCGAGTATTTTTGCCTTTAGGTGTTTTGTATCAGTAACTATGAGTTAGTAGGTGTGGGACTCTTCATGGGTGGGGGCTGGGGTGGATCTGTGTTATCAAGAGTAGCTAGAATTACTTGTTACAAAGTCTTTGTGATTCCGCTTCTGCAATATACAAGTAAGCTGTATAGATAACTCAATCATAGGGGAAGCCAGAAAGGAACTGCATGCTAGCAATAATGCCATGTGAACTATGGTGATTTCAAAATTTCAGTATTGCCTTGATAATGAATTATATAGGTGAATAATAACAATGCTATGTTTCCAAAAGAAAATCGATTTGCTTTTCTGTTTGATCATGATCATGATAACTGAGTTCCTCTTTGTGTATTGCAGTGAGACATACCGGTACTATGATCTACCATTTTGTGCACCAGGTTTGTACTCTTTTGAATGCCAGTATTTTTTATTGTTATTTTCTTTATTTAGCAATTTGTTATGTGCAAGTCCTTTTTCTTTCCTGTTAACTGCTGCCTGGCTTGTAATAGAACACCCGAAGGACAAAAAGGAGGCTCTTGGGGAGGTTTTGAACGGTGATCGGTTGGTTGATGCACCATATGAGTTGAACTTCAATGAAGACCAGAACTCCAAGATTCTCTGCAAGAAAACACTATCCAAGGAGCAAGTTGCCAAGCTCCGAGATGCAGTTGCAAAGGATTTCTACTTCCAGATGTACTATGATGACCTGCCATTATGGGGATTCCTGGGCAAAATGGACAAGGATAAGGACCAGGGCAATGCAAAGTACCTGCTGTTTAAACACATCCACTTCGACATCATGTACAACAATGACCGTGTCATAGAAGTCAATATCCAAACAGATCCAAGTGTGGCTGTGGATATCACAGAGGACAAGGAAGTGAATGTAGAGTTCTCTTATTCAGTAACATGGAAAAAGACAGATATTCCTTTTGAGAAGAGAATGGAAAAGTACTCCAAGTCTTCCTCTATGCCACAACATCTAGAGATCCATTGGTTTTCCATAATTAACTCTTGTGTAACAGTTCTCCTCTTGACTGGCTTTCTGGCAACAATTCTGATGCGCGTTCTCAAGAACGATTTTATCAAGTAAGACCTTTATGCATTCCATACACTTTGCATGAATTGCAGCTTTACTAAATGCATTCTTAATTTCCCATTTTCATTGAAGATATTCTCATGAAGATGAGTCCCTTGAAGACCAAGAAGAGACTGGATGGAAGTATATACATGGTGACGTCTTCCGCTTCCCACAGCAAAAATCTCTTTTTGCAGCAATTATTGGTTCTGGAACTCAGCTTCTTGCCCTGTAAGAACTTCTTCAGTTCAGTTTTGATCTAATCTTTGTTGGTGCTGATTCTAACAAATTAAAAAAAATTTCTTGTTTGACAGTGCAATTTTCATCTTCCTCCTTGCACTTGTTGGCATCTTCTATCCATACAACAGAGGATCCCTTTTCACTGCCCTTGTTGTCATCTATGCTCTTACATCTGGTATTGCTGGATACACAGCCACTTCCTTCTATCTTCAACTGGAAGGAACTAACTGGGTAAGGCATGCTTTAATTATCAGGTTTCTTCAATTATTTGCTGCTCTGTGTTTACACATCCTGTCTTATTGTTCCAGGTGAGGAATCTGATATTGACTGGCTCCTTGTTCTGTGGACCTCTTTTCTTGACATTCTGTTTCCTAAACACTGTTGCGATAGCATACAGTGCTACAGCAGCTTTGCCTTTTGGTACTATCATTGTCATTATCCTCATTTGGGCACTTGTAACCTCTCCTCTCCTTGTGTTGGGTGGTATAGCTGGGAAAAATAGCAATACAGAATTCCAAGCTCCCTGCCGCACAACCAAGTACCCAAGGGAAATCCCTCAGCTGCCCTGGTACCGGAGCACCATTCCTCAGATGGCAATGGCAGGGTTCCTCCCTTTCAGTGCTATTTACATTGAGCTGTACTACATATTTGCCAGCATTTGGGGGCATAAGATTTACACCATATACAGCATCCTTTTCATTGTGTTCATTATCCTCATCATCGTCACAGCGTTTGTTACCGTGGCACTCACATACTTCCAGCTTGCTGTTGAGGATCATGACTGGTGGTGGAGGTCAGTGCTCAGGAGCTGGAGATCAATTCATCTTGATACTTCTATCTCCTCATTTGTTGGTCTTTCTTTTTGTTTACTTGTTTGCTTCTATGCTGTGTTTGCACAAGGCTGCCCCCATGCCCCCGCATGTCATGAATACACTGCTTGCTTAAAAGTTATCAATGGAAAGTGCTTTAAGTCATACATGAAGGACTGGAACTTGAAAAGGAACAGGAATACGTTAGGAAATTAGCCATAGAGGTTTCTAGAAATCCTTGATCATGAACTGTGAACTTAAAAACACCAGAAGTTTTTTCTTGGCAATAAAACATAAGAACTTGAGAAACACTAAGGAAAAGAAAACTGGTCATGTACTAGGAAACCATGTTTCAATACTTCCCATGTTCCATTTTGCTCTTGCCTGTGAAAAATAAAAGATTTTTTGCTTCTGTTTACAGATCTGTCCTTTGTGGAGGCTCCACTGGTATATTCATCTTCTTCTACTGCATCTACTACTACCATGCCCGGTCAGACATGTCAGGCTTCATGCAAACGTCCTTCTTCTTTGGCTACATGACCTGTGTCTGCTATGGTTTCTTCCTCATGCTGGGCACTGTTGGTTTCCGTGCATCGCTTCTGTTTGTGCGGCACATTTACCGTTCAATCAAGTGCGAGTAACCTAGTCTGGAGTAACATAAAAAAAAAAGAGTGGCTGCCACTACGCAGCTTGAGAACCAGGTTGACAAATTGTTACACCAGAATACCAGATTGTGGCTGAACTTTGTGCCCAGGCTGTTGCGTGTCCTCAATATGAACATCTTCTCTCTTTCCTCCCCTGTTTACATGATCTCGCAGTTCTCTTAAAGGGTATAGTGTAGGACTGATATCAGATAATGATATGTTTGTATCTACTCTTATTTAGTTGAAGGCGCCCCTTTTAATTTGTTCCTGGATCCTGTGTTTTGTTCAGTGGCATGTTATTGCTGTGCCTGTGTTTACCTGGTGGGAGATGCAGAATGCTTACCTGTGAAAAAGAAATAGAAACTTCTGACCTGGATTTTCTATACATTATCAAGAAACAAAGTCTATAAAATCCACCTGAGCAGAATTGCCAGTTCTGAAGAGTGCTTTTTTTTTTTTTTTTGAGATGTTCTGAAGAGTGCTTATTTCCTCTGATTCTATGATGTAACTAGGGTCAAATAGCATCTAGCATGGAAAGCGTCTGGGCTGACGGCCCAAGACAGACAGCAGCATATCAAATGTTAGAGCATCTCTAATAGTGAGCCATAAAATTTGAGCTCTATACTTAAAGACAACATATCAGTGCTAATGAGATATTAGGTGTTAACATGCTAACTCTAACTATCAGCCCTTGAATCCATCGTGTATGGCTGAGATTAGCAGAGGTGGAAACCCATCTTGCCACTTAAACCTTTTTTAGAAAACCCCTTAGAGTTTATTTCCCTCTTAGAGTTGGACAGAGGGCTTCCACATTTCTTGATCAAGACCATTTAAATACAATTCAATGGTTACTATTTTGAGTTATCACGTTAGCACCCAATTAGGCATTAGTACTAGATATGTTGCCATATTTAAATATAGAACTCTCTAAATCTTTTTTGATCTACAAATATATAATGACTCTAACAATGAGTCATAAACAATACCTAATTAACATATCCATGCTGTTCATTGGCTCCATTACCTCCATATGAGCGTATCGCAGGAAAATTACTTTGTGCGGACTCATAAATCCACGATAGACTCGTACTTGCAAAGCTGGCAGCTGCATTTCTTGTAGCGTATATGCAACGGCTGCATTGTTGCATGCAGTTATGGCACCGTTCCTTGGCTTGGTATGTGTGTGTGTCTGGGTTCGTATGTGCGGCGGCTAGCAGATCAAGCAGATGCATGGTGCTCGGCAGATCAAGCAGAAGCAGCGGCGCTCAGCAGATCAAGTAGAAGCAACAATCGAGAGTGCGAGGAAAATTCACTAGAAGAGCGTGAAGAGTATTTGGGGCCGGAGATGGCGTATCCAAATATGGTTACTTTAGCCAAGGCCCTAATCTATTTTAAAGTAGGAACTCTTGTAGGAACCGATTTTTTTTTAAAAAAAATCCCTATAATTAAAAATAAGTATGCATATAGGGTCTCTTGTTGGAGACGCTCTTAGGCCTATTTAGAACACTGTAATTCCACAAGAAACGGTTCAAACCTCGCATGAATTCCGAAAAATTCGTGCGTCCAAACAGGTCGTTAGTTACTGCTGTGCATGCCTGTTGGAAAATCCAGAATGCTTATCTTTAAAAAAAAAATGATATAGAAGCGTCTGACAATTGCACAAGAACTTTTTTTTTTGATAGGAGCACAAGAACAATTTAGGCACATGAATTTCCATACATTATCAAGCACAAAGCCAATACAAAATCCACCTGAGCAGAAGTGCCAGCCCTAGAGAACCTTTACTGTCCTCTGATTCCATCATGCAAATGGGCTCAAAACTACACTTACATGGAAATCACCTGGGCTGAAGGCCTCATAGCAATGCAGGCCTGTCTCTCTGTCCCACATTTTTCCCTTTTTCTTTTCTCCAAACAAAAAATGGCAAAGGGAGTGAGAGAAGACCAAAAGACACATGGAGATGAGAATCATGGGATGCAGACGTCTTTAGGAGGCTCTGCCTTTGAATAAAACTGCTACAAAAGGTCGACATGACACAACACATGTTCAGTTTGCTTGCAGAGGAGGAGAGATTCTTGAATTTGAAAGGAAGGAAAGGAAAGAAAAGGCAGGCACTGGGGGAGCCAGCCAAAGATTGAATAATCCGAGAGCGAGCTGGGGGAAGAAAAGAACATTGGTGACTGGAACCTTGCCAAAAAAATAAAAAGAAATGGAAATGGCTAGCTCGCTTTAATCCAGCCGAATATTTGTGGCGATGTGCGTATGATGGAGACTGCAGCAGCAGCTCCCTGGCCGACAAGGCATCAGCTGCAGATTACAAGGCTATTTGTTTTGTAGCCAAACCATGATACACTTTGCCCGCAACTAAAGTTAAGCTAGACAATTTTGGCAAATCATTTGTGGAAAGTTTAGTATATGGACCAAACAGATCTAGAATTTCGGTTTCGATGCACTATGGAGAGGGTGACTTTTTGCATGGTAGAGATTGCGCTGTCGTCGAGGAGATCACCCCGCGCCGATGACACCGGTGACCCCCTCCCCCCTACCCAACAGGAGGCGATGGTGCTGCCTCAACGCAAGCTTGTCGGATGGATGGAGGAGGCAACTATGTCTTTGGTGGCACTGGAGTTGCCTATTTAGCCCTCTCCCTTAGTTAGATGGGGATTGATTATACGCTCACAATACCCGAAAATGTTTCATTATTGAGTATGTATAAGGGCAACTTAATACTTCCCAAAAACTTTATGTAGAACACAAAATTATCTAAAAAAATATTGTTCATGTAACCAGGAAAAAAGGTGATGTGTTAAACCCAAATGAATTCTACGGTTAAAACTTACTATACAACTCTTGGTCACTGAGTAGACAAAAGGTACTATTGTTTTTAAAGTGAACATCCATTACTTTAAAGAATGAGTCCATGCTGCGGCTTTTAGGTGGAGCTTCACTAGGACCAACGTAGGCACGAGCCTAACGTCCACCTCATCAATTTGAGCTAGATTATCGCTAGGGCTAAATATAATCTAATTGCAAATAATCGCTAAAAAAGCTCAAATCTGGTTTAAAATTTTTGAAATTTATGGTTGAATTAATTTGAAATTTTAGCTTCTAATATTTAAACTTGAGTTTTTTTCCTTTTTATTTTTATGTGATCCTTATGTATCAAAGTATTTTTTTAAAAAAAACTGAGGTCTACAAATCACTAAATATGCCATATAAACCAGCGATATTGATAAAACCAGATGCTACATCAACAAAACCATCGGCCTACACCACCACCATGGGTGTTAAATGATCCAATATGAACATACGGGACGGAAGACATCCGGTTTCATAGTTAAAAGCGTAAAATAGATCTTTCTCTCTAGCCCAGGCATGTAACATGAGCTTGTTCCTTCTTTTTTTTATTTTTATTTTAACAGAGTCTTGCTTCCCGTGAGATTTCCAAAACCCTAGAGACGCAGACCTCTGCATGGTGTAGTCCACGGAGGAAGAGGTCCAGGGGACGCGTCCTTGGGTCCTTTTCAGCAACGCAACAAATTCCCAGTAGTAAATTATTACCCCTGTCCGTGCTAGCGAGAGAGAGAGACAGCGACGGAGTTGATGTGAAGCCATCTCGCGTCCATCCCACATCTCGTCTCACGAGACGACAAGCGCCCGCTCGCTCGCTCGCCGAGATCTCGCGGTAAACCGCCCGCGCACGAGCCCCGACTCGAGAGATGGACGTGTCTCGGTTGATTCGGTGGCTCTGGCTCGTTACCTTTATCGGCCTGATCGCGACGTGCCTAATTAATTACCGTCGCGATTAATCGCGGGGTTTTGGTCAGTTTGTCTTTAAGATGCAGCCTCCCACCCAACCCAGCACCATGCGCTCCAGTCTCTCTCTCTCGGATGTATAGGGCTGGGGACCCTGCTATGCGCACCAACGGACATTGTCGATCTTGCGAAATTCATACCTGCTGTAGCCACGTGGACTCACCAGACAGTCGATCTATCGATGTTAGAGCATCTACAGTATAGTCTCTAAGAAAGCATCTCCAATGGCACTAACTATAAGAAATGACCATGTCATCTATAGATAGTATGTAGACAATTTCTCCAATGGATTATTTATAACATTGTCTATAATATTAAATCTCGACCTACATGTAATAGATAATAAGTGCCTTGAAATCAGTTATTGCTTGGTTGTAAGTTAGTAGTCAGTCTATATCTCTCTCCTCCTTTTCTCTCTTCCACCTAAGCAAAATACTGAGTTGACATTCTTATAGCTAGCTGAAATGGCACCATTGGAGATGCTCTAAGAGCATCTCTAATGGTGGAGTCAACTGCTAACTATAAAAAGTGTCCATGTCATTTATAGACTGCAAAAAGACAACATTTTCAATGAATTAGCTATAGTATAGTCTCTATATTTATTATAGGCCCACATGTAATAGTAAGCATGCACATTGGAATCAGTTATAGACTGACTCTTGTTGAAGAGCTAGTCTATATCTTTTTTCATGCCTTCTCTCCTTCACATAAACAAAAAGCTGATTTGGCACTCTTATAACTAGCTGAAGTGGCACCATTAGAGATGCTCTAAGCACACGCTCTCTCGCTAATTGTAGAGGCAGTCTCTAAGCATAAATAGATGCTAAGTATATTTTTTAAAATTATACTCGTGGGTCCGTCTTCTTTGAAGCTGTAGCAGTCTCTAAGCACTGTGGACAAGACTTGTAAACCTTATATATAAGCTAAACATGGTCCTGTTTCAATGACAGCATTGTTCGTAACCACTGTGGACGCTCGTGGTAAAACAACAGCATTAGCAAGCTACCAGAGTTTTTTCTCACGAGTAACAGCTAGCGAGTTTAAGCATATATATGATTTGAAAGTAGAGAGTTGGAGCTGTAGCTGGGCACCAATGAGAGATGGACAGCAAACGCGCAGAGGCACAAGTAGTGGCGGTGTGGTCTACCGACGCGTCTAATCAGATAAAAAGGAAAGCTGATGAAAACACCGAGAGAAGAGAACGATGCTACCTATGCTCGTATTATCTATATATATTTGGCGATGGCAAATGCTAGGTAGGATCACTCACTTCACCTGCCATGCCACCCCCAAACTCTGACAGAGTGGTGTCCACATGTGTTTTGGCACCAGGCAGGCGTACCCTCTTCTTTCGATATACTAGTAGCTAGCACTTATAGGTCCTCGTTGAGCATGGCTGATGCTTATTTATCCGCTCGTGTTGGTAGTGCTACGGAAGGTACAAGAATAGTAGTTGGTAATTAATGTCCGGCTAGTAAAACGCATGGGCATGGATGGATGGATCATGCACAGACCAAGCATCTCCGTTACTCCAAGAGACCTAAAACACATTCTTTAGACGGTTCTTTTCGACTTATCTGATTTACTAATAAGTTGAACTTTGGGAGTTTTTTGGAACGGTTTGGAGAGTCTAGCATACTTTGTTTGACTTATTTTTTAGAGCTTTTTGAAGCATCTTCAAAACAAAAAAAGAATAAACAAAAAATACCAAAGCGTTTGTACTTTTGTACACCGCAAGAGATTTTTTTTAGTGGCTTTTAAGATTCCAACGTGAGGAAATCCAGAAGAGCAAACTCTTTTACTTAGTATGCAGTCTGGCACGGTGTTTTACGGATCTGTATCCCTGCCTTTGTGAGTTAAGGCAAAGTTTGCTTTTGTCTCTATTATATGTAGACCCTATCTTAGTCTCAACTATCTCTATGGATCATTGATTGAAAGATGGATGGAGAAGATGAAACAAAGGCAAATTTTGTCTTAGCCTACAAAGACAGAAGACACAGATATCAGTGTTTTACACATTTTGTATTCAAAAGCTAGCCCATCTACCATAGTTGTTTTAGCCCTCCAGCGCAACCACACACCATTTCAAACAGGCCATGGTCTAAATCTCTAACAAAACCAAAAGGAAATCTAGTCCCGAAACTTAATTACTTTTAGCAACCAACCTATATATGGATGCTAAGTTTTTTAAAAAATAAATATACGGAGAGTTATCAAAAAGTATATATATTAAAAGCTCATGATAAGTGGTCAGAGGTCCCAATAAAAAAAATCCTTAACGCTCATTTTATGTGGGTTATTCACCTAGTTGATCTAAAGGATTGAGTAGCTAGCGTTACAAATACTCCCGCCAATATAAACCCCTCTAAAGAAAAGAGATGCATGTCATAAATTATTCCAAAAATCTACACTTACAGCTATACATATATTTGGCAAAGAGCTATTTCATTTCAAGGCGAAGGCACATGTGCAATGGCAAAATTAGGGGTCATACCTTTCTGAGAAGCGGCAGGAAGAACACCTAAAATGCCACCAATTATTGCATGCAAGCATGCTTAGTTAGCACTCCTTTTGGACACACATCTGGTCTACTTGCATCAAGGCACTACTCCATGCATATTGGCAACTGCAACTGCAAATGCCAAGGTCTCTAGCTCTACAATAGGTCATGGCCTTCTCCTTTATCTGATTTTTTTTTTTTTTGGCTTTAGCTTGATGTATTGGAGACAGCAACACAGGGTAGGGTGGGATGTGGCCTACCCCTTTCATGTTTGGATCTTGATGGTGACCCTTGCTAAAGCAATCGCTCAAGAATTTTCTGCTCAATTATATGCACGTACCCTGTGCTCCAAAGGCAGCTGCTAGAGGGGCAGGTTGGTAATTAACATTAACGTATTCTCACATGCAAAGAGTAGCCTCTCTTGATCAGTGATCACTTTGGGGTCATGTACTTTAGTTTATCGGATCACAAATATATATTTATTTGGACATTGGCATGGGTTCTAAAAATGTACAGGTACATATTTGATAACTAGTTATGACTGCAGTTTATCAATGAGACTAGCCAAAATTATAATGTTTTTGAAAGTACTTATCAAGACGAATATATAAATATCATATACCTAGTATAAATATTTAAAAAAATATTCATAGTTAAAGTCTCAAGACCTCAACTTACACATATCTCAAATAATAAAAGTTTATTTTTGGTCCTTTTGCTATAAACTCGATTTATTTATTCTCTTAATTGGAACTTCACCTACTTTGCATCACATAATTTATTAACCAGAGTAGCATACTCTCCTCTCCTGATGGCGGCCAAAAGCACCATAGTGAGAGAGAAAACTATTTTCATGTGACCGGAATAAAGAAATAGGCAAACTGTTTACTTGTACGATAAGGAGAGACGTTAAGGTGTAGATCTATAATGAAAACATTCACTTATACTGGATGCCACATTAAAAAAAAACCACTGATAAAACCCTAAAGTCAGGGTTTGGAGGCTCTTTGAACAGGACTTGAAAGTTGAGCTAGCTAAAGTGAAGATACTGCAGCTCATGAGAGTGTGAATCAGACTCATGTCAAAAAAAAAAAAAAGAGTGTGAATCAAACTCGTGTCATTGTCATGGTTGGGACGAATGGCGTGTGAGAGGGAATCTTCCGAAAATAACCCTCCAAGTTGCCATGAATTCCCAGTCGCTGCTGTCCTCTCAAGGACAGCGACCAGCGGCTTGCATGCATGTGATTCCCAAAAGGCCACACCTTTTGCCTAATTTCTCCGGTCCAAATCAAGCAACCAATCCGATTTTATTCTTCTAGATAATCCCCTAGCTAGGCCTAAACGGTGATCTTACCAGTAATAATTTGTTGATCTAAAATTGAGCAAAATAATTAACCTGAGTGTACAATCACCACGTACCTGTCACAAAAGAAAAATCGTATTTATGTTCTATCGATACTATACGTAAGACAAATTGAACTGACATCTCGAGAAGACACGGCTTGTTTGAAAAGCCCAGGAAAATGACAGTATTTGTTAATTACACCTACCATAGAATTTGTGGTTACAGTGAGAGCGACACAAAATAGTTTCAACGCCAATAAAGTCTCTGGATATTCTCCGATCTCTTAGACTAGACCTTCTTTGATTAAAATATAAAAGTGCAGGTAGAAAATTAATATCACTAGCTTGTAGGTCAACTGTCTATAAGCCCCACTATATAGGACACAATATACTGTGAATAAGAGGCTCTGTATAGAGAATTGAGCCATCTGTAGTAGAGATACAATAATCGACTGTAGCAAAGAGCTAAGACAAGCTTTGTGTGAAAAATTAAGCTGTATTTAAAGAAAACAATTGTTTATACCATTTCATAGAGTGTGCTTCGGTGTTGTCTATATGTGGCATGATATATATTGTCCTATATATACAATTATTGTCTAAACTCTAGACTCTTGTATATGCATATTCCAAGACGGAATTGATAAAGAATTCCAGTGAGTTGCACTTTCGTGGAAGCAACAAATTGTGATGCCATGCATGGCGGTTTGGGCTGTTCGTTCTCATCTACAATATTGGACTCAATCAAACTCATGAAAGAACTCGAAGGATTAGTTGGTTTTGACCATTAAATCCTAGTTTGTAGTACGTACTTGACAGAGCCTGAAACCTAATATATATAGGCAACATATCTAGTGCTAATGGTGGTTGGGTGCTAACATGCTAACATTTAATCTAGATCTTTGGATTAAGATTTAAAGGTTAAGATGAAGCTAATTACTAGTTGTGTGTGAAATCATTTATGGCAATGAGTTGTCTTGCACCTAAATGTGTAAGCATTTATGTGAGTTGGTTGGCCTTCATCTCAACCTTTAAATCTTAATCCAAAGGTCTAGATTAAGTGTTAGCATGTTAGCACCCAACCACCATTAGCACTAGATATGTTGCCATATATATAGAACGTAAGTACGGAGCTATATATACACAGAAAAACCCTATACATACAAACAACTGTTTGGACAAAATAATTAAGGTGCTTTTGAATTTCTATGTTCTTTCGTTACATTCTCCTTCTACATTTTTTTTTTTGGAGTATCTCGTAAAATATAGTAAACTTATAGACGTGGGTTTACGACTTCATCTACCAGAGTTTAAATTCCAATTAAGTGTTTAAGGGGCATTTCCTTGTGTGCGCGTCATCCTTATAATTTTTTTAAAAAAATAAAAAATAGGGTCATATCGATCGATGTCAATTAATCGATCGCCAACCAGAACACTACGTATCAATTGGACGGACGTATCATATGACTGTAGCAAAAGGACAATGGTCAATTTCAATGGTCCTCTCCTAGATCGAGAAGTGTATCTATATGTACTAATTAATCGTATTCCTTGCTGTTTTAAATTTGATTTTCTCATGGTCCTGAAAGCGCCACATATGTATATCATATATCATATATTGTGTAGTTTTGGTTCCGACGGTGACTCTTGGCCAATGGACGCAAATGCATTCATTTTCAATGATGATGAGAGTGAAATGTTTGTCCCAAGGCAATCTCAAAAGAGCAGTAGTGCTACCGTACCGATATGTACTCTCTCCGGTCGGGAAAAGTTGTCATACCTTGTATCAGTCTTGTAAACATAATATTAGCTACTTTCTCTGGTTATAAATACATGTCGTTTAAAGTATGTGTAAGTCAAAGTTTTAAATCTTTAGATATAAATATCTTTTGAACTATTTAGATCGAGTACATGAAAATCATATGTATAGATTCATCTTAATGAGTGTATATGTATAGATTCATCTTAATGAGTACTTTCATAATAGTATAATTTTAGTGCTTTTATAAATGAATTATATTGATAAATAGTGGTCAAATGTGTATTTTGAAGACCGTGTCAATATAGAAACAACATGTATTTATGACCAGAGGGAGCAGCAGTTACTATTACATGTTGTTAATAAAACTTAATGTGGTTATAGTATTAGCTAGAAAGTAGTTTCATAACTCTATTTTGGTTGAAACCACGGTTTTTTGGAATTTTTGTAACTCTACTCCACACTTCTTTTTTTATAACTTTGACCGTTGACTAGCGTTATGGTTGTACTTCTCCATTGTATTTGATCAAAGTTTTACTTCTACAAAACTATGCAAACACAAAGCTCAAGTTCCAAAAAACAACTATGGCCAATATGGTGTTAGTTGAAACCATAATTTTATATGCACATACTATAAAACTCTACGTATACTAAAAGCAGAGTTTTCTCTTAACTTTGAAACTAAACGGGGCATTATTTGTAAGCCAGCGTTTGGTTCATGCCACAGTTAGAGCATCTGTAGCAGAAACTCTATAGTAGTGTAGAAATAGAGTTTTAGAGATAGAGTATCTGATGGAGAAAAGAAATCTTTTAAGGTGTAGTGTAAAATGTGAAGAAATTTTAGGATGAAAGAGAGAAAATAGAAATATAGCTTCTAGTGTGATGCCCTTACCATGTATATATAATTTTTTAAAAGCCCTACGGCGGTATGGCCTACTGGTGGCAGCGACTGACACCTGCTGTCCTGGGCGGGTGGTGACCTGGGAACAACTAATGCCATCCTCGCCGTCGGTTCCCGCTCCTTCCTTCCATGTCGTCTCTTTCTCGCGAGAAACACTCCCCGCCATCTCGTGAGAGAGAGAGAGAGAGGGAACAAAAAAGCTCTCGATAAAGAGCAGCAAAGTGGCTGTCAGCGCTCAGCAAGGCAAGGGCTGGCCTCCATTTAATTATTTCTTTTATTATTATTATTTGTAGTTATTTATGGAGTGCTACTGTATCCGTAGTGTGCGGTGCTGGGCAGACCGAGTACGGGCGTGCGGGAATCCTATGCATGTGATATGTAGTTTGCCCTGTGGCTGTGGCTGTGGCTGTGGCTTCGCTGGTGTACCCGCGCTAAGAAATAGGGCCGGGCAACAGGTACACAAGTACGGCATTATGGAACTTATCCAGCTATTCCAGATTAATTTGAGCTCGGCTCGAATTTACTCTTGAGTTTGTGTTGTAAGATATTATATATATATATATATATATAGTAATTCTAGATTCAAATAACAGTAAATTATCAATATTATTATGAACTCAATCTACTGACATGAATTCTATTAATGTAATTACAACAGTTTAACAATTCATGATCAGCATGATAATAACATAATAATATGCAGGAATCTATAATATTTAAATAGCAGTAATGCTCAGTCTGAAATTATTATAGAATTGCTCTCAGAATTAACATGTCGGGTTGTTAAAATAGCCTTCTGTTGACACCTAATTTTGGAATCAGTCGATGTTCTACAAATTTCTATAAATCGTATTGGGCCTAAAAGAACTACGGGCCAAAAGCAAACAAAAAAAGGCAACCAAAATCGGCTAGGATGGAAAGTACAAAAAGAGCCCCGATCGGAATAATGGGGCTAGGAAGAGTCCGGGTTGGCTAAGTCCAGGAATATTAGGAATAATTAGGTAGAATTAGATGATAAGATCGAGTCTGTATCGGTTACGAAATAAGAGTCCTAGTTTGAGTCAGAATGAGAAAGTCTGTATAAATACTTAGCCCTAGGGCGTGTAAATCATCATCACATCAATACAACACATCTACTTTTACTTGTCCTTTACTTTTTCTCACATTACAATACTTTCGTCGTATTTTATCTTTGATCGACTTGTTGCGCATCGCCTTTTGATCGGCTTCAAAGTATAACCCCAGGTGAGTATTGTCTCAGTTAAGTCCGATTTTCTCACTTGGTTTATCGAAATACATACTATCTTAGTTGATATTGCTACGCATCGCCGTTTCAACTAAGGGTTAAATTTCACTCCGTTTCTACTGATCAACGCATTCGTTGGCAGTATACTGTTTATCCTTTGTTCTATCGTCTTATAGCTTACTATTCATCGATAGTCTGTTTACCCCTCATTCTGTCAACTAGACGATTCAATCAGCTAGTTGATAGTCTGTTTATCCTCTTTCTACCACTTCATTGATTTCATCGGCTTAGTGGTGGACTATTTACCCCTTTGAAACTATTGGTTTAGATTTAATCTAGGTCGATAGCTTCTTTACCTTTTTACCCTTTTGGATTTGCTTCTAAGTGTTGCAAGTTCGTTACATTATAGATCCAATCGGCTATCTAAAAGCTGATTGCATCTTTTTTGCCGACTGTAGATCAAATCGGCTGGCACGCTAGAACGCTGCTTCCGGTGCTGTCGGGGATCCAACTCTTTAAGTCCACGTGCGTTGGTGTTGAAACCACCTTTTAGCGTCAACGCCTTCCATCGACATACACTACATATATCACAGATTAAACTATGACAGATTTAATGGCTAGTTCACTGCTAGATAGATGATGAATAATCCAATCTAAAAAAGAATTATTTCTGAATGCTCGGTGTTATCTCAGTTTTCAGCCATAGTAATTAACCAAACAGCGGTGTACAGCAGTAGTATATAGCCATTGCTCAACTAAAAATTATGCTACTGAAATTAACAGAGTTAACAGCAGATTTGGCAACCTCAGGTGTGTTGAACACAACAGCATAAACAACAGTATAATTCTCATAGATAAGAAGCAATTGAACTGAATTTAATCAACTATACAGCATGCACAAAATCAAAGAACCGTCATAGCCAATCTCAATATACTAATCATCACATAGCTTAACTCGACACCACACCTAAAACCAGTGTATAGTTCACAAATCAAGGTAAACAACCCCTTTGCCCTAAGCAAGGTCCTCAAATTTACCTCGATTAGCCCTGTATACAAGCCCACAAGAGGGGATTTGATAAACGTACAATGCACTAATTCAAATCAATGAGAAGACAGACAAGGCGCGTCACAAAGACGCTGTCCCAGAATACAGTATTGTCGTCACGCAGGCGCGAGCAGCAGCAAGACATCCCAGAGATACAATGACGTCGGTCTTGGTGCCAGGGTGCAGCTCATAGTAACACAAAACCATAGAGTTCAATCCTTTTGCAAAAGAAACCAAAGTCGAAGAAGCCAACACCGGTTCACCAAATTCGGCCAGCAAACCCTAGTAATCAATCCAAGTTCACAACCTTGCTCTTCCAGCGACCCCTCGGCTCAAGGAGCAGAGGCTGAATCAGCCTAGAAAAATCACAGATCAAAGGTATGAGCAAAGCTAGGGTTTAGAGCTTGTCTCGAAATCCGACGCAAGGGGGAGAGCATACTTGGTATAAGAGGGCCGGATCGAGAAAGAGGCGGCAACGGCCTCCGCAAAACCTTGGCCTAGGCTGAGTCCTATGCCCCCACGACCGCGAGCTCCGCTTGGAGCAACGGCCAACGGCCGCCGCCATCTTCTCCTCATTTGTGCGAGGGAGCAAGCTAGTGAGCACAGCCGCAGCTGCGCGTGAGGATAAGACATCTATCCTTTCGTCGCTGGGTCACGCGGCCAAATGGCCTATGGGCTGCAAGGTAAAGAGCAAAACCCCAATAGCTTGTGATTGGGCTCGATATACATCGGGGCTCGAGCTCGACCCAAGCTCAAGTAGCTCGGTGCGAGCTCAAATAGAAGGTCCACAAAGGCATCAGGTAATCAAGGTTCACCTGATTCAAGCTTCTGTCAAGCTCAAGCCACCAATCGCAAACATGTAATTTGAGGTACTATTTGTCTCCCAGGCTTAAACCGAGCCTAATCGAGCTCAAATATGTACGTTGACGTATTATTTGTCTACCAAACCGAACTAGAGCATGACCGAGATACTATCAAACTCAATCCCAAGCCCCAGCCATTACTCGAATATCATTCGATCCAAACTCAAGTTGAGGCAGTTCAAACTCGCTCATACTCGGCTCAAATCCAGCCCTAGGCTAAAGGGTGTATTCAGTTTGAAGTCAGATATGTGTCGAATATAATTTTTTTCATACCGGCCATTGGTTTGCCAATCAAAGGTTTTGGATTTTGGAACCCAAGTTTTGGTCAATATTTAGTGAAAAATAAGCTAGAGTGCTACTGATGGAGAAGAGAATCTTGTCAATATAAAGACATGCACCAAGTCAAGCAAAAGCCATATACGGCTCACAATGCAAAATTTTGGTATGGTAATAAGCATTGGTAAATATTGCAAACCAAACACGCCCTAAAGTTATGGGTGTAACAACCAAGTGTGGATATGCTTGTGCATGCTAGCTAGACTCGTCTATCATAACCTTAGACACAAATGTGATATCCAGTTTAATTGCACCGTTCCAACTAAAGAATTCTCTAAGCATTTCTCTTAATTTATGGCTAGGACCCATGCATGCATGCACGTTTCCTGTCGTAGGGGTCGAATGGCAGAGGGTACTGTTGCTCTCCGCCTGTCATTAATTTGTTTGATGTAAATTGCTGGATTCAAACCCAACGATCTGGATTAATCGTTAGCTATAGTACACCTGATTTACTACTGAATCACACTACTACTCGGTTTTTGATCCATCGACACCCCCTAAAAATCCATAGGTGAAGGTTTTTTTTTAAACACAAGGGCAGGAGCTCTACCATTCCATTCAAGAATAAGAGAAACTGTACAGTGAATGAGAGAAAGAGAGGGGTACAGTGGAGGGAGAAAGAGGACAGAAGGAGGATGGGAAGAAGGCGATCCAGCCGAGCAAAGGTCACAACACACCGACACGCAACAACCGCCTCTGCGACAAACCACTGCTAGGTGCGTGAAGAACACCGACCGACATCGCCACAAGGGATGCATGGCCAAAATGCCAGGAACATCGCTACCGATTGAGAAGTGGAGCACGCGAAGATCGACTTGGTTGTCGACCGCCACCGCCGCATGGGATACTCGGATGAGACGACAAAAGAGAGGAAGGGACGTCGTCTGTCACCGTTGCACGGGATGCTCGACCAACAGCACCAGCGACTACCACCGCCAACCGCACCCCAGGGCACGCAGAGTCTGAAGAAGAAGGCCGCTACCACCAGGCAGGAGGCTTGGCCCAGGAGAATGCCCGCCCACAACAGGGTATCCACAGTTATAGCCACCAGCCAGCTAATAACACGAAGGATCTTTAGGGCGACGCCTTCAGCAAGGATGCGACGACAAAGTCACCGCCGTCGCACCCGCCCAGACCTAGGTTTTCACCCAAAGATACTCTAAGGGTAGAGGCACCACAACGAGGCCTCCAAGGAGAGAACGACACCCGAGGGCGCCGCCATCGTCGACCCAAGCAAGAAGCTGGGCAGGGCTTTCACCCAGAGCACCTACACCCCGCAAGCCGTACTAGAAGGAGGCTGAACAGGGTTACGACCGGAGATCATCTGTCGGGCGCCAACGCTTCAGGAAGCCAAGAGGGGAGGGTCCCACAGCTGAGGACTGCCAAACCAAAGAATAGACACCGTCGCCACAAGAGGAAGGGGCAACTGTGACGCTTCGACGCAGCCGCCAAGGAGAAGAACGGACGTTGCCAACGAAGAGGAGGGGATGACGATGACGCTTCCCTTGACGCTCCACAGGCAAGCAAACCGCCGCCACCAGCAGAATCAGGACGAGTCCGGCCATCGATCAGCATCGCCAGGAGAGAACGGACGCCACCGCCACAGGGAAAGGGAGCGATGGCGACGCCTCACCCCAGGCCACCAAGAGAAGAACGGACGTCACTGCCACAAAGGAGGGGGACGATGACGACGCTTCACCAGGCGATCCGCAACTAACAAACCCTAGATCCAGCCAGAACCGCCATCCTCGACCGTCCCGCAAGCACCAGCACCTCGGTAGCGAGCGAGCCACCCACCAACGATAACGCCGAGAACCTCCTCCTTGGCCCACTGCTTAGATCGCCTTCCAAGGCTGGATCTGCCCGGCCCCTGCCAAGCGAAGAAGACTGCAGCGGCAGCGTCTCGAGGGCCTGCAGCGTTAGGCGCCACGCCAACCAAGGCTGTCCACGGCAGCAGCGCCAGAGACCAGCGGCCGGCGGCCACCGACGGAGGAGGAGGAGGAGGAGGAGCCGCCATCGCCGCCGCCACCCTATGGGAAGGAGGGAAGATGGGAGGCCGCCACGCCGCCACGCCGCAGGCCGCCACGTCGCCGCCGCCACACCGCCGTCCGCGACGCTGCTAGAGGCGCACTGAAGTACAACCACGGCCGCACTGCTCGCTTCGCCTCAGGGAGGAGGGGGCGCTCGCTGCTGCTGCGGCCGTGGCAAGCACCGCTCGTCAGATCCGGCGCCGCCATGAAGCCGGTTACAGACGTCACAACCATGAAAGCGACCCACATTGACCCGCCGCCGAGCCACCGGATCCGGGCGCCACCTCACCACACGCCTCCGGAGTCAACCGATCCATCGCCAAGGGGATTCCAAGGACAACGCCAGGAGTAGAGGAAGAAGAAGGAAGAAGGGGGAGGGAAAGGAAAGAGCAAAAGGGAAAAAGCCCAAGCTGCGGCGGCGGGAATGAGCCGATGGGGAGGGGTTTTTGGTGGTGTGTTGTTCGCCCCTCGAGTCGCATCTATAGGTGAAGGTTTTGAAAGACACCAGAAGAAGGTGATGTTTACTTTTTTTTTTTAATCAAGCAGCATGCCTTACTAGCAAGGGCATGCACATAACGATTGAAACAGCTGCTGTTGTAGCAATATGTCACGCACAATTACGATTATCTCTAACAAAGTTACGAATTAATTGTACTTATAGTTGTCTTGGTTTCCATAAGAGAGTCGACTTTAGGTGGAGAGATATCGTTATCTTTCTTTTTTCTTTTTCCCTTACATTACACAAATATAATGTGGCACACATTAGGTCATCTCCAGCGGTGCCTCAATTACCCATGTCCCATCACTATTTGCCTATAGTGTTGAAGCGCTGCTCCAACACTATCCATTGTCCTATCACTAACTATTCATATCTTAACAATAACCCTATTACTATTCCGCTTTCTATATTTACTATTCACTGTCTCCATCACTATTCTCCTCCCCAGCAGTGTGTCCTAAATTTCACTGCTACAGTGATAGAGCAACCACTGGAGATACCCTTATAGACAGCTTAGAGATGGTCGACATTAGTGGCGATAGTGAGCTCTACCCTAGTGATATGGTTGGTGAGCGGCCACAGCTGGTGAGCGTGTGGATAGTGAACGAAGTAGAGGTGCAAGGCAGGCAGTGGACGGTTTGCCTGGGCTTCCAAATTTATCTGGCTCACGTTGTTTTCTAGGAAATACCCCTTGCGTTACCGACTCACGGGAGTGCACGCGCGCGTGAGAGACGAGAGAGTATTTTAAAAGCTAGAAAATACCGTGGATCTCTGGTGCAGTCATGACCTACCTTCAAACACGAGCAGGCAGCAGCACATTCAGCCACTACACGGCAGCCTGCAACGGCTAGAGGAGGAGGAAGCGTCCAGCAACTTTTGACCCGTCCCGTTCGTTAGCTACATCAGCTGGCATGCCCATGCCATAACCTACCCCTTTCTCTCTCTAGCCTCTGCTACCATAGTACTATCGTACCATACGTACATACACACCCCTTTCTTTCCCTGGCTTCTCCTAACATGTAGCACTCCTAAGAACATATCCAACAGTTCTTCTAAATTCTCTTCTATAAAACACTATTAGCGTTCTCTCTATCTATCCCTCCAAACTTCCTTCACATTTTACACTATTATCTAAAAGATTCATTCTCTCTAGTAGCTATTCTATCCTAAAAAAGTCAGACCTACAGTACTTTAGGAGGACCGCTGGAGATGCTCTAAGAGCATTTTCAGTAGAGACTCTAAATTTTTTTTCTTTATAATACTATTCCATATAAACTCTGTTTATCCTCTAAAATTCCTTTTCATTTGACACTATATTCTAAAAAAATTCTTTTCCTTTCATAGAGACTCTATTTCTAAAAGCCAAGTAAGAGCATCAATAGCAGAAACCCAATAACACTATAGCACTGTCTTTTTAAGGATAGAGTATCTGGTGAAGTAAAGAAATCTTTAGGGTATAGTGTAAAGTGTGAAAAATTTTAGAAGAATAAATAGAGTAGTGGTTAATAGTGTTTTAGAGACGTGGGAATAGAGTTTTCGGTGAAGAGGCTTGTACCGAAGGTGCTGTAGCCTGCCTACCTATCCGTTTCTCACTCTAGCCTCTGCCACCTTGTGATATACTAGTACTCGTACCACACGTACCCCTTTCTCTCTCTGCCATGAGCAGGACCAGACAGGAAAGAAGCGTACAAGTCCAGGCTTTAAAAAGACTCCCCTTTCACACCACCCCACACGCAGTCCTGCTACTGTACCTCATCTCGTCTCATCTCATCCCCCGATATATCGCCGCCCTCGCCTCTGCAGCGAAGGAGAGGGGCATGCACGTGCGCGACCGCGAGATACCGGCGAGATACCGCGGCGCCAGGGGGGGATTAGGGGCGGGTGGTCCCCCGCGCGAAGGACGTCGGCCCATGTTCCTCGGTCCATGCGACGGACGGTTCTACCCCTGCGCCCCCCGCGCGCATTATTTATTGCCCCCCGCAGGGGCAGCCCCGTCATTTCGCCCCCACTGTCCGGTCCGGCCCTGCCGCTGCTGCCGCATCTGCAGCTGCTGCATCAAGAGAGAGAGAGAGAGTGAGTGAGAGCGACCCATGGGGGGGGGAGAGAGGGATGCATTGCAGTGTCACAAGTGATTCGATCCACTGCTCACGCCGCAGGCCATCCACCCGTACGTACGCGCACATGCTGCTATATGCTAGGGGCACACCACGCTGCTAACCTCCCGGGTGGTCTATATCATTGACTCAGGCCGCTGAATATCCGTGCATTGCTTCGTTTAGGGTTTAGAAACACCTGGATCGAGGTTAGCGTTTGTTAGCTTCAATGCCTAACCTTGCCAATTGCCATTGCTTTTTTGACATACGTCTAGTTCGATGCTACATGTGTGACATGCTATAATTTTTAGACAATTCTAGCGATCTCTAAAAATCGACTCCATATACCCTTTCTCTAAATCATTATTTCTTTTCTATATTTCTATTGTTTTCAACACATCTCTATCTACATAAATATAAGATGTGAGAAGAGAGAATATCTAAATACTGAGATTAGGAGATAATTTCTACATTTAGGGAGCCAGATAGAGGCTCTGTTTGAATGATATAGTCATATACAGATCGAGAATTTCTAAATATAGAGAAGATTCCCTTTTATTGACTCTGCCAGAGATGCTATTGCCCATGTGAGGTACACTCAAATTCTTACGTAGTGTTTACTTGCATGAACTTTGATATCAAGAAAACCAAAACATCAATGTGAAAGAACATCAAAAGATTAGAACTATCAATTGTATTATTGCACGCCAAATTAATTAGCCGAGTCATGTCAAGCGGAACGATGCATCTATCTTCCATTGTGGTTCTTAATATAAACCATGACTTTATGTTTACCTTTTATATATGGCTATTTTTTAGCTGCTACTTATACGTACCCTAGCCATTCGTCATTTTTTGTAGCTTCAAATACTGTTTTATGCCCTAATACATGGATACATCTATCTTTTATCATGGGTTCTTTATAAAAATTGTCTCTATGTTTATCTTTATGTCTATAGTTATTTTTGACCTGCTACTTATGTTTAGCCTAGTCGTTATCATTTTATGCCTCCAAAGATGGCTCATCTAGTAAATGAGTTATTAGACATGTGACGATGTTAGGAAAAATAGTTATAATATCCGGTATAGACATGGAAGTGAATCGGGCAGAAGTCTCAAGTAGGTCCTCCGTGTACGCTTTCCATTTTCATCCGTAGTACGTAGGGGGTGAGGACTGAGGAGCCTGCCATTGTAGTTCCTCCAACCACAAGCCACCTCACTTTCCCTGACATCGACCCCTCTTCCCTCACTCTCTCTAGAAAAAAAAAAATATATAAAGTAATTAAATAATTGTAGCATGGAAAGGAAAAAAGCTAGAGCCAAACAAAACAATCAAACAACCGTATGCATCAACTCCACTCACGTCACCTCCATCCTTTCCCTGTTTCCCTGTCAATTGGTGTTCTTCTTGGAAAGAGCAAATGGGGAGAGAGAAAATAACGTCCGGTTAAAGTACCAGCGGGTGTCGCATTGACAAAACCCACGACCATTTGATGCGTCCTGTTTCCCCCGTCTTTATCTCTGGTAAATAAACACTGACATGTTTTGTTTTGTTTTATTTAATAAAACTTTATTCCGCTCTTTATGTCATATACAGGACGTGGTGCTAACGGTAAGAATCGATATGGATAGATGGAAATGAACAACCTAACTCTTATTACTAGGATACAAGCCCATTCACACTATGACATGTCTGTATGACAACGGTTGAACGGTCAAGCTAAAATATTGGAGTTTCATAGCTTTAAGAAAATGAGATATGACTTCTCAAAGCTAGAAAGTTTGGTTTGGCTGGGCTTTGAGAAGCAGTTTAAGAGTATGTTCGAAGTAGCTGAGTAGAATAAATAAGCTGACTGAACTAAACAATAAGTTGAACTTCGAGAAGTTCTTAAATCAGCTTCTCAAAACTGGCCTAATTCAATTATGCTATTTTAAGAGCTTTTAGAGGTGGCTTCATAATTAAAAAAAGCTAGACTAAAAAAGTCAAAACATTCAGATTTTCAATTTAGTTAGGCTTAATCTTTAAATCTAAGTCAAGCCACTTCGAACAATGACTTAACATATTTGTGAAATGGCTTCAAGAAACCGAAAGGGTTAGCTAAGGAATGACAAAAGGTCATAAACCTTAAATTGTACTACCTCCGTTTCATAATGATTGTAGTTCTAGCTAAATGCACACAAAATAAGGAGACGTGGAAAATAACTTGTCTACCCTCATTTAATGAAGGGTAGTTGAACAGATTAGCTAAATAGATGGCTGCATTGATGAAGGGTACAAAGGTCATATTGGCTCTAAAGTTGCATTGGAATGTGAGAATTACAACTATTTTGATAAAAATTTTGAATACTAGAACTACAACCATTGTGAAACGGGGGAGTAAGATAAAATGGAGCTCATGTAATTTGCAAGTCTATGAATTGACAGTGGAATTCTATGCTAAGTAGCCCATTGATAACGGTACCTGGCTATTGCAAGTTCATTGCAGGAGTCCTTTTTGAGAAAAACATTGAAATTTTGGTACAAGGACAGAATGGATTTATCCTAGCAACCAATAATTGATGAATATTCGTTGGCTAGTATAGATCTTTCACAATAATTGGTGTCTTGATGAACATCCAGTGGATTTTTTGGTTAGTACTGTACAACTCATGAGCGAATTGGTGTTACCTCACAAATTATATAAAGGTGTCTTCAACATTGGAGTCAATCACTACTTATAAGAAATGAACATATCATCTATATATGGCAAACAGGCAACCTCTCCAATTGAGTCGCTATAGCAGTCTCTAAAATTAATATGGACCTATATGTAATGGTATGCATGCATATTGGAATTTGTTATAGACTAACTCTTAGTAGCTAATCTTTATCTCTCTCCTCCCCTTCTCTCCTCCACATAAGTAAAAAGTTGAGTTTGAATCCTTATAGCTAGCTGAGGTGTCCTTTTGAAGATATCTTTTTTTTGCCTTATTTACTTATGCTTATCTACTTATTTGCTTATCTTCTGTTTCAAAAACACAAATCCTTTGGTATTTTTGGTCCATTCTTTTTTTTTTTGTCTTGAACATGTGTCGCAAAGCTCAAAAAGCAAGTCAAACAAAGTGTGTCGGACTTTCCAAACCGCTTTGGAAAGCTTCCGAAGTTCACCTTGTCAGCAAATAAGCAGATCAACAAATCAAATAAGTCAAAAAGAATAGCCGTTTAGACATACAAGTATTCAACTTAAAAACCGTTCCATACATATGTATTTAGAGCTGGTATATTTTTTGAGGGAGGTGAGAGCAAAAGAAAAATCTATTGTTTGGATATGCTCAAGGGTCTCTCAGATTCAAATGAACTTTAAATGTAAAATGAATGAATCTAATCAAAAGACAAAAAGGTCCCTTTAGATGTATTTGATTAATTTGTAGGATTATCCAAAGGAATTTTGTAGAGAAGTAAATTTTCCTTCATGGTCTAAGAATTTCCCACACGAGCCATAGCCTTATTTTCAGGGTTCCAATATAAGTAGCTTCTCTTCTCCTCTCTCAATCTTTATCTAATCAATTAATCTTAAAATTCATATATTTTTCATGTGGTAAATACGAAAAGTCGTACTTTTTTCTAATTTATATTTTTTAATCATCCTAATCAAATAGGCCCGAAAGGAATGCCTGGGTTGTCCTTGTCCCCCATCTGATCTACCCAGCCATCCCTTTTTAGTGGTGTAGAGAGGACACGTGGAACTCCGCATGCCTCTTGAATCAGATGGGGAATTGCTACACTCGTGACTTGTCTATATATCCATATATCCATTCATTTTCTTTCCCCTGTGTAGAGAGGCAACTTGGCAGCTAACTACTCCTGCTCTTGCCTACACGCTCTGAACAACACTCAGAGAGAGAAAGAAGCTACAGAGAGGAAAGCCAGGAGGGCCTTCGGATGGCGATCACCCGCGGTTTTATATGCACCAAGGGTTTTTAAACCGGATAGGATCGCACCGGTCAACTCAAAAAACTAATAAAAACCCATTTAAAACCCGCAAAAATCGAGATAAATTGATTGGTGATTTTTGACTCTTGGTTTTTTCATGCCACCAGAAAACATCTGGTCTTTAAAACCCTAAATCCATCGATGCTAACTCATGATTCTTGTTTATTGCTTTTTAGATCCATTGATGATAATGTGACTAATAAAGTTGCAGGTACACTAGCAACCACACCATGTCCTCTTTGACACCAACAATTAGTTATATGACTCGTGTTTCAACTCACTGAATAAATTATAAACATATGTTTGACACAGGATAAAAACACAAGAATGAGTAGAACAAATTAACGTCACTAAACTTTAGAAAGAGAAGTTTAGTGTGGAGGCAGTAAATAGTCCGCATCACCATATTAATGAATGACTTGTTGTTTTTCATGACCAAGATGCTATGCAAGTTTTGCTGTTACACGTGTGCTCTTTTGAGAATACTAGAACATTGTCCGGATGAATCTAAGCAAAGGATCGTCGTTGTAAATAGTCTTAAAACACACCTTTGATGAGAACACACGGACACTAGCCCACCTTTACAGTAATTCAAATGCATTCCATCACATAAATCACAACATTGTGATTTCTTCTAAAGCAAAAAAATTGAAATGAAAATACTAGAGGGCAATTTTTTACAAAGAAAAGTACATTGTTGTTCTCAAAACTTCCATTGAATCTCACTTGGCCCTCAAACTTGAACTTTACTTTTTTGGCCCCTTAAACTTATTTCCGTTTGCATCTCGACCTTAAACCGTTAGGGCTTCCGTTAAACACTGAGGTGCCTGCCCATGTATCCATTAAACATTGACATGTCTGTTAATTGTTGACATGGCTAGCAAGAATCTCTGGCCAGGCCGCTCGTGTTGTCCATGTCCCTGGCCTAGCCACCCCAACGCGGTCCCCATCGCCATCTCGTCTGCCCACGCCATCCTTGTCCTCAGTCGCCCTACGTCGTCCTTATTCCCAGTGAGCCGCCTCGTGTCGTCCCTATCTCCTGTCAGGCCACCCGATACCATCCTCATCCCTGACCTGGCTGCCCCACACCAACCTCATCCTTGGTCTTCCCGCCCCGCATCGTCGTCGTCCTCCGCAAGGCTGCACTGCATCGTCCACATCTCCTCTCATCAGGCTCCTCTCGATGGCCATGCAGGTAGGGTGGCTCTAGATGGTAAGCGACGGTAGCGAAGCAAGAGCAAGGGCCTATTGTGGCATTGGACTAGTCAACCACAGAGAGATAGGGGAAGATATTAAGACATAAAGAGAAGAGAGAGATTGTGTGGGAGAGAAATGGAGGAAGGGGAAAATGGCATGGAGGATAACATGGAGGCCAGGTGATTAGCCACACATCGGCACAGACATGTTAGCCGTTAACAGACACATGGAAGTCACCTGAGCGTTTAACGAAAGCCTAACGATGTAGGGGCTGAGTGCAAACAGATACAAGTTTAAGTGACCAAAAAAGTAAAGTTCAAGTTCGGGGAACTAAAAGTAAGGTTTGTTGCCAGTTTAGTAGGGCAACAATGTAGTTTTCTCTTTTAATATGTCATTGCAAAGTCCAATATTATGCAACATCACTTAGTGAAAATTTTATCATTTTTTGTTTAAGTAGTATAAATATACAAAAAATTCTTCAAAAAATCATAATGCTATAAACTATGCAATACTTCCATTTTATATTTTTTTAGTATTTTTATGATTTTTCATTCAATTTTAAACTTAAATTTTTTAACATAAAAGATTAATATCACAAAACCAAAAATATGTACATTCAAATTGCTACATATTTGATAACTCTACTATTTTTTAAGGATTTTTAAAATGTTTAAACAACCTAAACAAAAAAATATATGTTCTCATCAATGGCACACTTGACAATAATCGAGCAATTGCGATGCCATGGAAGGAAAAAAATCACTAAGGGCATCCACAATAGGTAGAGGCAATGACTCTAGGGTGGCACCCACGATTGACCTTTAAAGCTTAAAGTCTCTCTGCGTATTAGTTAGAGGAAATATTGCCTCTAAACTTGGGCTAATTGGACCTACTAGTCATAGACACCATTTTTTTTAGAAATAGAACTTTGTTCTAACATCTACGTGGTAAGACGTACATAACCTTAAATATACAACACAACATGCCGATCTTATGAATCGAACCTAGGTGTGTAGGAAAGAACAACCTCACTTCCACCATAGGAACACCATTTAATGATTAATTTATTAGAGACTGCCTCTATCTTAGAGGCTATTCTGGGAGCATCCATAATAGTTAGAGACAACTTTAAGAAGTATAGAGAGAGTGCGTAAAGGCAATTTATTAGCTCTATTGTGGATTCTCTAAGTGATGACACGGAGAGGATTAGGCTCAAGCGCAATGACACACAAGATTTTATCCCAAAATGTTATTGCACTAATTACACCTATCTAGTTTATACATGCCATGCAAATTTATCTTAGGATAAACCTTCGCTCCATTTGGCTCATGGTATTTTTTTCAAGCCAGACACTTTGGCTTAAGCTACTGTTTTTTAAAACTCATATGCAGTTGTCGAGGTCCGTGTGGGCGGTGGGTGTGTGCGTAGCGGAGAGGCTCTGGCTAGGGAGCGTCCTGCCCCTGGCTCCTGCACACACGGTTGATGGTATACTAGCACGCACATGATGAGGGTGCCCACCACGCACGCCTATACCAGCTAGCCCCTCCCAATTATGGTGTACCAGTTAGGGTGTTCCCAACAAAGATTCCTCGGCTAGCTATAAGGATTCTAACTTAGTTTTTTTTTTACTTATGTGAAAAAGAAAGATAAAGGTTAGTTACTAACTAAGAGGCAGTCTATAATAGATTTTAAGATGCCTACACACTATTATATATAAGCTTATATTAATTTTAGAGACTATGTTATACCTAGTCTATCTGAGAGGTTATCTATTTGCTATCTATATATGATATGTCCATTACGTATAGTTAGTGACTACACTATTAGAGAATCCCTTACCACTTAAGAGCAACCACAACAGTCCCTCTAGAATCCCTTACCACTTAAGAGCAACCACAACAGTCCCTCTAAATTCTCCCCTCCAAAACACTATTAGCGTCCCCTCTATCCATCCCACCAACTTCCTTCACATTTTACACTACACTCTAAAAAATTCCTTCTCTCCATCGGCTATTCTATCCTAAAAAAGTTAGAACTACAATGCTTTAGGGGGACTGCTAGAGAATTACCACCCCCATCACCTCCTAAATCTCTTCCCTCTACTGCACTGCACTTTCTCTAACCCCCTACCACCACCACCACCTCCTGCTCTCTCTCCCCCCTCGTGTCCATTTCTTTCGAATGGGTATCCTCTACAGTTATGACCTCTGTTTTTTATGTCACTGACATGTGGGTCCCACATGCGCGAGGCCCACATGTCAGTGGCATAAAGGCAGAGAGAAGTACTGCAGAGGATACTCTTCCATTTCTTTCAGGTTAGTGTTATTTTTATCTAACAACAATGCAAAATGAAGAAATTTTTGTGAATCGTGCTAAAGCAGGGATCATTTGGAAAAATATGGAAAATATTTAGTGAATGTTTGGAGCGGTTGACCTGAATTAATAAGTCAGCTGAACTAAATATTAAACTAGACTTCGTGAGGTATTTGAATATGCTTCTCGAAATTGGTTCGCTTCGTTTATGTTATTTTAAGAACTTCATGATTAAAAAAATAGACTAAAAAAGACAAAACGTTTAACTTTTATTTTTAGCTAAACTTAAGTTTTAAATCTAACCCAAGCTGAATTGAAAGATGACATTAATATCCACTAGTCTTTAATTGTTCTGATTTATCTAGGGAAAGAGTGATATCATATAATGGGTGGTCGTGAATCGGGAAGCCGTTTGTTGTTAAGCAATTAAAGTAGAGGTATGGAAATATAGTTGGATTGCTTTCATGAATAAAACACCATCTATTGTTAAGCAATGAAAGTAGAGGTATCGAAATATAGCTTGATTCTTTCACGGATTAAACACGAGGATGCCTAACTTAGATCAACGAGTGGTTATCTAGAGCATGTTCGAAGTGGCTTAAACTTAATTTAGAAGAAAAACGACGTGACTCTTTTAGTTCAAGATTTTATTATTATAATAACCATCTTTAAAAGTTCTCAAAATAATATAAACAAAGCGTACCGGCTTCGAGAAACAGATTCAAGAACCTCTGCTATCAAATTCAAACTTAATATTCAGTTCATTTAAATTTAGCCAGTTTATTTATTCAGCTCGGCTATTCCAAACATGTTCCTAATCTTGTCTTTCATTTGGGTGATAGATAGCTGAAGAGGAAATCCACCACCCTCAAGATACCTGCCCAATAGCCTCCACGAGCGGCGCATTAAGAACCTTTCAACTCTTAAGTACTATGGCGCTGTAAAAAAAGTTTCACCGGTAATCACCATTGTCAGTTTTCTCACGGTACTTATTCAAATAACCCAACGAGGGCATGTACTCTCGTTGGTCCCCATCCTACAGGCCAACACCCAAGGGACCAAAAGAGAAGAACACCACTCTGCAGTCAGCACAGTAACAGCCACAGCCCGCCGCAGAAGATCCGACGGCCCCACGCATGTGACCGCCACTGCCGCGCGGATACGGACGGCCGCGATTGAGCCCACCACCGCCAAACAGGACGAGGATTCCCCGCGTCCGTCCGCGCGATGCCCCTGCACGATCCCCGAGGTCACTCACAGCCCCAGTGGCATCCTCCGTAATTACCCCGATTCTCGTGCCCTCTTGCGCGGCGGCGCTTCCGTCCCCTCCACGGTCGCGTGGGCCCCATCTCGCGGCTAGTCAAAGAGGAGGATGGCACGTGACCAGGTGGTCTGGGATACACGCCACGTGTCTCTCTCTGAGTGGCGGGAGAGACGTGGCTGCGGGATCTCGGTGTGGTCTCGTGTGCGGATCTAGCACCTTTTCTCTCTGTGTGGGACCCTTTTTTCCGGGTTAAAAAAAAGTCGGAAATAAATTCGGATCGGATGCGTTGCATGGGTGGCCAGTTGTCAGAGAAGCCAGTTCACTTATATAAGCACTGTGTGATAAGAACATGGGCTTATATCGTGTTAAAGGCTCGACAGCTACTCGCGCACTACAACGCAGCGGGAAAGCGACAGTTCTGGAAATGCAAAATAATTGAGACCTTGCCCGGCTCCGCTACGCGCACCCAGAAGAACATCCTTGCTTTTGCCTTTCCCTTAATTGTTTATTTGTTTTCATTTCATATCACTTTATGGATATTTTTTCTCTCGCATAACAGAGAAAACACGTTGAGCGGTATTACTATGATACAAAATAAAACACATCAAATTCATGTGTTTTGTTAGCTAATTTAAATTATACTTTATTTAGGACATTTACAGTGCAAGATGCTTGTACGCACATGTTTAAGGAAAGAGAACATTGCCGCATCATTAAGCACTTAACTAAAAAAATCTCTAACCCAATGCAAAAAAAGCTTATAAAGGTTTTTAGATATTGCAACGAGTGAAAAATAGGCATTACCACCACCTAAGCATCGGTGCCAGGCCATGTTTTTAGGGTTTTATTTGTTTATTTGTGTTTTCAAAATCTAAACGTTTTTGCTTACTGAGTTGGTTTTTTATATCTCGAAGTCTTTTCACAAAGCTTAAAAACACAAGTCTAATGAAGTAGTCTAATATCATGTTTAGAGTGGTTGAAATTGAATGAGTAGTAAATTGAAATTGAAGTGAATTTGAATGTTAAGTTCTGACTTGGGAGATTCTTGAATCGTCTTCTTGAAGCTAGTCCACTTCATTTATGTTATTTTTAAGAAACTTTTAGATGTGGCTTCATGATTAAAAAATTTGGACTAAAAAACCAAATTAATTTCTAGCCAAATAAATCAAAGCCACTTCGAACATGCCCTAACTTCATCATGCCTCTTGTAGAGGCTCTCGAAATTTAACTTTTCAACAAATAAGTGACATCTCATTTGTTTATTCTTATCTATTTATTTGCTTATCTTTATTGTCAAAAAGGCAAACTTTTTGGGTTTTTGAGCTTTTTTTCAATTCCGAAGACATGTCTCAAAGCTATAAAAAACAAGTTGAACAAAGCAAGGACGAACACTCCATGCCGCTTCGAGAAGTTCTCAAAGTCAACTTATCAACAAATAAAAAGATAAGAATAAATAGATAAGCTAAAGAGAATAGGGCCTAGTTTAGTCCAGAGAATAGGGCCTAGCATCCCTCCCACCCTTGTAAGCACTTGAGCTATCCTATATGGCAAAATAAAACCGTATTTTTCACATAAGCATTCTCCAATCACTTGCATTGTATATGCTCATATTGTTAGAATAATTGAACTTGTGCCTATCTTCCTTTATGTGATATAGATTATTAAAATGTTTTTTTTTCAGAGGATGTCCATATATAACATGGACAAAAGTACATCAAGGAGCGAAAAAAAATCAATCACCAATACTTAATACTCAAAATAAATGAAATTCTATAGTTCCGAGCATTCCACAAGCAAGTTTGCAGCAGAAGAGTACTTGTCCATCTCCTCCATCATCAAAGCTCTCAGGTACATGCCTGAAAAGTCGGGTAGCCAGTACGGGGTGCGCCTACCACAAACACCCCCCACGCGCCGTTCAAAATTCGAAACCGGGGATACGCGAGAGAGCGGAGCAAAAAAAAGAGAAAGTTAATGGGTACGAGGAAGGATGACGTGGCGGCAACAAAAACTCAGTAGCCAGCGACGCGTGCAGAATTACCACACTGCCCTCGGTGGGGCCCACGTCTGCCGTGGTCCCGCGCCTGCCCGGATGCCCCTAGTCCACGACGCGGAATTTACCCTTCTGCCCCTCGATGGCGTCGCTCCCGCTTCTGCCCCGCGGGTGGGGATTTACCGTCCTGCCCCTCGAGACCCCCCACCCGAGTGGCATTTAAGTAAATAGAGTGGGGCTACTGGGGGCTGCGTCGTCATTGGGCGCGCTGTCCAAACGGGTATAAATGGGACTGCGAGGCGAGGCGGTTATAAAATGCTGCCCCGAAAAAAACCAAAAGCAGAAGGGAAATAAAGCGAGGCGAGGTTTGGAGAGAGAAAGTGAGAGGAGGAGGAGAGAGAGAGATAAGAAGGGAAACGCGGCGGCTAGAGCGAAGGGAAGGCGAGCGAGGTCGAGCCGACGGAGGAGGCGGCGGCAAACCCTAGCTGGCGGCGAGCGGGGAAGGTGGAAGGTGGAAGAGAGGCAGCACCGGCTGCTGAAGTCGGACAGCCGGCGCCGAGAGCTGCGGATCGGCGGTCGCGGAACCGGAATCGGGGGAGATCCCGCGAGGATGTGCGGCGCGGCGAGTGGTGCGTGCAGGCTCTGAACTAGCAGTCGCCGTCGGTTTGGCCGCTTGAGATTTTTTTTTTACTCGTCGCCGTTTGGGTTGTGGGCTGCTCGGGGTGTGCTTGGTGCGGCCGCCTTTTGGGGGCGGTTCCTGCGGGGATTTGGGAGGGGATCTGCCGGAAAGGCGGGAGCTTCGGTCGGATTTTGAGAGCTGGAGGCGCAGGCTGGGATCGGGGGAGCCATGTCGTCGCTGAGCAGGGAGCTGGTGTTCCTCATCCTGCAGTTCCTCGACGAGGAGAAATTTAAGGAGACGGTGCACAAGTAAGCTTCCGCGAGTTGATCAAGGGAGGGTTTTGGAGCCATTGGGGTTGTTGGAGGGTGGGGTTTTGATTTCTTTTCCGTCCATTTCGGTCGCGCAGGTTGGAGCAGGAGTCGGGGTTCTACTTCAACATGAAGCACTTCGAGGACCTGGTGCAGGGTGGGGAGTGGGACGAGGTGGAGAGGTATCTCAGCGGGTTCACCAAGGTGGAAGACAACCGCTACTCCATGAAGATATTCTTCGAGATCCGCAAGCAGAAGTACCTCGAAGCCCTCGACAGGTAGCTGATATTGGAATCTTCTCTTGGTCAGTGGCCGGTATGGAGGTTGATTTGTGCTGAATTGGATTGGTTTTTGCAGGCATGATCGGGCTAAGGCGGTAGAGATACTCGTGAAAGATCTCAAGGTGTTTGCTTCCTTCAATGAGGAGCTGTTCAAGGAGATAACGCAGCTGCTGACCTTGGAGAATTTTAGGTATGCAGGAAGTGCTTTCACGATCGGAGCATTATTTTGGTTTAGCAAAATATTTGGTGTATTGAGGCAATGTTGGCACGATTGGGAATAAATAATGTACAGGCAAAATGAGCAGCTGTCCAAGTATGGGGACACAAAGTCAGCCCGGAATATCATGCTTATGGAGCTCAAGAAGCTTATTGAGGCAAACCCACTGTTCCGAGACAAGCTGAATTTTCCGCCATTTAAAACTTCAAGACTGCGCACATTGATCAATCAAAGGTGTTTGTCTGATTTAAATTTCGTCATGCTTTTTGTTCCATGCTACTACTTTTTCTTGGGTGCTAACAATCTGGACGAACAATTATCTTTGTATTTTTAGAGCAACTTGTAATTCCTGTCAGTAATATCCAGTATAAACATTCAAATATGTGTACATGGCAGTCACCTCTACGATTTTTAGTGGCACACTAAGTTTAGAAAAGAGTTCTGTCACAGAACTTCTATATCTGGAGGACTTCCGTTTCTGTTTGTTTCTTTCCTAGTTGTGTTTCCATCTTTCCTTAACAATGATGGATGGATAAGGCAAAGGGGTGTGTGGTGTTATTATATGGAAATTTACATGAATTTTTAGTACCTACCCTTTATAAGGGACATTGCCAATTCATGACTGTCCAATTGACATGCCCCAACCAATGTATTCACAATTTAGGAGTGATTGTTCCCTGAAAGGCTAAAATAAGATAAGAAATGTTAGGTGCTTTGCCAAAACGTGGTTGTACTTTTGGAGAGGGAGGGAGTTACCCAGTTTATTTCCTAAATGTTATTAATGCCTACCTGAGACTTTAGCTAATTGAATTTCTAGTGCCCATTCTATTGATAGCGCGTTTCTAGAAAAAAAAAATCTCTTTGATACATTTTTTGCATTAAAAATTTGTATGATGTTGGTTGGTTACTTGTATGTGTTTATCCCAATCAACAAGCTGCCATGGAATATGGCAAATCTATGAAAGTTGGCGCTATGTTTTATTTATTATTAATAATGGGTTTTCTAATCTTCGCTGCCTACCATGAATGATCTTTTTGGTACGGTTGTATCATCAATACAAGCAATGTTTGCTGTTTGCCATAACATGGACTGACTAGGCATTAACACCATCTCTTGCTTTAGTTTTGTATAATATATAATATAAAAGGGTGAAGCTAATTAGAGTGTTTTTCTCTCTTACGTTTTGTAGTCTTAACTGGCAACATCAACTGTGCAAGAATCCCAGACCAAACCCTGACATCAAGACGCTTTTCACTGATCACTCTTGCGCTGCTCCTACCAATGGAGCAAGAGCTCCTCCCCCTGCCAATGGGCCCCTTGTTGGACCAATCCCTAAGTCAGCTGGATTTCCACCAATGGGTGCTCATGCTGTATGTATTACACCAGTAATAGGACAATTGGCTTACTTTTTATATTGTTCTATTACTAACTATATATTCAACCTCACAGCCATTTCAACCCGTGGTAACACCATCTCCGAATGCAATTGCGGGTTGGATGACAAATGCCAACCCCTCTTTGCCACATGCTGCTGTTGCACAAGGACCACCTGGTCTTGTTCAGCCTCCAAACACAGGTAAGATAAAACAAAATAATTCAGCAAGAAGTGATTGTCACTGGTAGCAATGTTGTTTGATTGTTCTGTTTGGATGTTATATTTGTTTGCAGCGGCGTTTCTAAAGCATCCAAGGACTCCTACAAGTGCTCCTGGCATTGACTATCAATCTGCAGATTCTGAACATTTGATGAAAAGAATGCGTGTAGGCCAACCGGATGAGGTATTAGATGAACTTGGACTTACCTTTATTGCTCCTACTCAGTTCCGCAACATTGCATGATCAAATAAATTATGATACATTAAAACATATGTTAGGTGTCATTCTCTGGTGCAAGCCATCCTGCCAATATTTATACGCAAGATGACCTTCCAAAACAAGTGCTTCGTACCCTTAATCAGGGTTCGAATGTTATGAGCCTGGATTTCCATCCTGTCCAACAAACCATTCTTTTAGGTACATGCTGGAAGCATATCTCCTGGTTACTGAATTGTTACTTTGTTGGTCCATATCCTTTCCACTGTATTTACAGTTTTCTGATGTAACACAGTTGGGACAAATGTTGGTGACATCGGGATATGGGAGGTTGGTTCACGAGAAAGGATAGCTCACAAGACGTTCAAAGTTTGGGATGTTGGTTCCTGCACCTTGCCTTTGCAGGTTATGACTTAAATTATCAGATCATGGTCTATTTGATTCTGTTCTATTACCGAGTCTGTAATTGGCAGCATTATGCCTTTTCAGTGGTGTGTTCTGATGCAAAATCTGTTAACTTACATGTCCAGGCTGCACTAATGAAAGATGCTGCAATATCTGTCAATAGATGCCTGTGGAGCCCTGATGGAAACATTCTAGGTACAAAAAGCAGCTCCTTGTGCTCATCTGGGCATTGCTTTATACTTGCAAATGTTATTTCTGTTAAACTTTTTCTCAGTGGAAATATTGAACTATTCTCAATCTGTAAGATTGATTTTTGTAAGCTTGATTTAATTCCCAGGTGTTGCTTTTTCAAAGCATATTGTTCAGACTTATACATTTGTTCCCAATGGAGAGTTACGGCAGCAAGCAGAGGTAAATGCATAACGGTTGGGAATGAATGTCAAATGGCTTTTGCCTGTTTGGATAGTTTTTTTTGGGGGATTTGGTTTAATCCCCGATTCCCCATCATCCGAACAACCCGTTAAAGTTTTGTAACTCTTGTAAATGACACAGATTGATGCTCACATTGGTGGGGTTAATGACATCGCCTTCTCTCACCCGAACAAGACACTATCAATTATTACATGTGGTGATGACAAACTCATTAAGGTGATATACTTGTATGATCTGTTTATATTTTTAAAAGAGAAGAGAACATCTTTAGCATGCTTGTAAATTTGATTGGCAGGTATGGGATGCTCAATCTGGACAAAAGCAGTACACATTTGAAGGTCATGAAGCTCCAGTGTATTCTGTTTGCCCTCACTACAAGGAGTCCATTCAGGTATTTTCTTGGGTGCCTTCAATTCCGATATTCTTGAGATATGCTTCCCGTCTACTTTGTACTGGTGCGCTTTGTTGCACATGCAGCACATCTTACTCATTTATAGTTCTGGCTATTTTGCATATTGTTGTCATTTCCATGATAAAAGATACATCTTCCACTCTTCTTTAGCAATTAGCTGCCTCACATTCACTTGCTTTAATTTGATATGTGAAAACTCTACTTCATATTATTTCATCATTATTTGTCATCTGTTCTATGGGCTTCTTTAACTTCAGCTTTCTCTGTAGTTTATCTTCTCTACAGCCATTGATGGGAAAATTAAGGCTTGGTTATATGATTGTTTGGGTTCAAGGGTTGATTATGATGCTCCTGGACATTGGTGTACTACCATGGCCTACAGTGCTGATGGTACAAGGTGAGACGTTGTAATTATTGTATAGAGTATAATAGCTGTCAAACTGTAACAAATTAAGTGTATGTGGTGAAGGATGAATATCTACAATTCATCATGAGTTTCTCATATACAAATTTGATGTTGAATTCTTGATGCTTCATTTCTGGTTTTCACCCATATAGGTTCTCTGACCATAGTATTTAATTGCAGGCTATTCTCTTGTGGTACTAGTAAAGATGGCGATTCCCACTTGGTTGAGTGGAATGAGACTGAAGGGGCTATTAAGAGGACATACAATGGCTTCAGGAAACGATCACTGGGTGTAGTCCAATTTGACACAACCAGAAACCGCTTCTTGGCAGCTGGAGATGAATTTCTTGTTAAATTCTGGGATATGGATAGCACCAACATACTAACAACAATGGATTGTGATGGTGGACTGCCTGTTAGTATCTTTTTTCTTTTGGCTATCATCAGAATTGTGCATACTGACGGTTTTTGCTTAGCCTTCATTTGCTGATAATTTTTCAGGCAAGCCCACGCTTGAGGTTCAATAGGGAAGGTTCATTGCTTGCTGTTACAGCAAATGACAATGGAATAAAAATATTAGCCAACACTGACGGGCAACGTTTGCTAAGGATGTTAGAGAGCAGAACATTTGAGGGCTCTCGCGGACCTCCTCAACAAATTAATACCAAGGTACGGATGCATTTACATTAAATCGCTGTTTGTTTGCATCCTCCTATAACTTAATGAATAACTATCACATTGATTTGGTCCCGTTTAGTTTCTTGTTTTCAGATATGTGTTTTCTTTGCTTCATACTGAAATTCTTGTTTGGATCTACTATTGCCTATTGTCTCAACTCTCAAAAACCAAAATTATTTGCATCTGGTTCATTCATAAGATGCACCAGAAGTATTCTGAGCCAATTGATTCATTTGACTTCATTAATTCCACTCTAGCTGCCTGTATTTCTATTCAGTATTAGCTGGGCAGTTAGTGAATACTAAATTACTAATAGGGTCTGTTAGTACCTTCTACTCACTTTTGTTTGTAATGCAGCCCCCAATTGTAAACACCCTTGGTTCTGTTTCGAACGTGTCTAGTCCTATAGCAGTAAACTCTGAGAGACCTGATCGGATCTTGCCTACAGTGTCGATGAGTGGCTTGGTGAGTTCCCACAGCTTTTCTTGTTGTCTACTTGCTGTCCAATATGTTGTTTTGCTAAAGGTGTCATACAAATAGCAGGCATCTATGGATGTTAGCAGAACCCCTGATGTTAAACCAAGAATAACAGATGAACCTGAAAAGATTAAGACCTGGAAGTTGGCTGATATCATTGATTCTGGCCATCTCCGAGCAGCACGTCTACCAGATCCAGCAGCAACTCCAAACAAAGTATGTTGACTATTGTTTGCATGGACATCTTCAGTATGCTGTTATTCAGTTACAAATTTGTGCAATATATCAACCAGAAAAATGAGTTTATATTTCATATTTGAGGCAGGGAAGAGGAAATTCGTAGTATACGTTTGATTTTGACTAATTATCTCTCAAACTTTACGTTTGACATTCTATTGATGGGACATTTTGGTGTGATTTATCTTTTTTGGTAGAATGGCCAGTTTAGTAGCAGTCAAGCAATTATGTTTATGCTCTGGTCAACATAAAATTTCGGATGAGTGATGTGTTTTATTTCTTTGATCTACAGGTTGTCCGTTTGTTATATACCAATAATGGAGTTGCACTTTTGGCTCTTGCCTCCAATGCTGTCCATAAGCTGTGGAAATGGCAACGCAGTGATAGGAATCCTAATGGCAAGGTTAGACCGCCGAATGTACTGCCTATTCCAATCTCTACCACAATCTTTTTTACTTGCTTTCTGAATTGTCATTATTCTTTTTCTGTTAGTCTACCGCATCTGTTCCACCTCAGCTGTGGCAACCAGCAAATGGGATTCTAATGGCAAACGACATTACTGATGGTAACACAGAAGAAGCAACTGCCTGCATTGCATTGTCCAAAAATGACTCCTATGTAATGTCTGCATCTGGTGGCAAAGTCTCGCTGTTCAATATGATGACATTCAAAGTAGGTGTCTTCAGCACCTAAGCAAAATAAACTGCCACTTTCATTCTTGATCTCTTTTTATTCTTTACTATGTGCCTTAAGGTCCTGATAACCTCATATAACAAAAGTTTGTTCCATAATTGCGTCACTGACTTATTCTGACATTCTGACTAAATCTGTGGAACTTCTCACAGGTCATGACTACTTTCATGGCACCACCACCTGCTGCTACTTTCCTTGCATTCCACCCACAAGACAATAATATCATTGCTATTGGGATGGAGGATTCTACCATCCAAATCTATAATGTCCGTGTTGATGAGGTGTGTTTTATTATCTAAGATTCTCACTAGAACCGAAGTATTCCTGTTATTAAATAATATGTTCTTATTTCACGTTTGTATCTTTTGCTTTTTATCTGATGTATTAGAGCTGATTAGACTTTCTAAATGCCATTTTACAAATTTTCTTTTGACAATATAAATCATAAATGCAATGTCTAAGGGCCTGTTCTTTTCAGCTTATCTGTTTTATTTCTTATTTGCTTATTTGACTTATCTCGTAACTTCGAGAATTTCCCGAGGTGGCCTCGAGAGTCGGATGCCCTTGGTTTTTAGGATTTAGGGAGTTTTTAGACACGCCTACGAGATAAAAAAAAAGGATTCAAAAAGTAATAAAAAAGTCAAATAAGACATGAAATAAGTCAGATAAGACGTGGCTTATTTTGACTTATTTGACTTTTTTTATTACTTTTGAATCCGTTTTTTTTAATCGCGTAGGCGTGTCTAAAAGCTCCTTCAATCCTAAAAACCAAGGGCATCCGACTCTCGAGACCACATTGGGAAATTCTCGAAGTTACAAGATAAGTCAAATAAACAAATTAGAAATAAGATAGATAAGCTGAAAAGCACAGGCCGTAATGCTCAGCAATCCTCAATGAACTAGAGCTGAACATTTGGGAACCTCCCCCTAGTAGTATTAGACTCCTCTTTTGTGGAACCATGCGTTTAATGTTACTCGTTAGTCATTACCCATTAGTTTACACTTAACACTAACATGTCATAATATTGGCCTATCTTAATCATATTACACAGGTTAAGAGCAAGCTCAAGGGTCATCAGAAAAAAATTACTGGGCTGGCATTTTCTCAATCAATGAATGTTCTTGTATCTTCAGGTGCTGATGCTCAGGTATGAATTTTACTTCATTAGATTCCAATATATGCTGAGTTGAATGTTGAAATCTGTCTGCATGCATAGCTTCATATTTCATAGGTCATGTTAGTCCCATGCCATCCGTTAATCTGTTTTGGAAAAAAATTGTTTGTGATTGCACCAAGTACATTATATAATTATCTCTGAACAAGGCTTGCTGGAATGAAATTTTGCAGCTATGTGTTTGGAGCATTGATGGTTGGGAGAAGAAGAAATCAAGATATATCCAACCCCCGGCAAATCGTTCCGGTGCTCTAGTTGGTGATACAAGGGTGCAGTTTCACAATGACCAAACACATCTTTTGGTAGTTCATGAGAGTCAATTGGCGATCTATGATGGGAAGCTTGAATGCTTGCGCTCGGTTAGTCCTATTCCTTAATTTAATATGTGTGAATGGCTTGCTATATTCGCATTGTGTTTTGAGTAAACTTATTGCATTATGCTAGTGCGATAAATATTTATGATGCTCCTTTGAATCCTAACACTAGGTAGCATGACGATCCTATTGATTCTCTCTTTTCCTTTCCTTTACTGATAATGCAGTGGTCCCCAAGAGATGCACTTCCAGCTCCAATTTCAAGTGCAATATACTCATGTGATGGTCTCTTGGTTTACGCTGGATTCTGCGATGGTGCTATTGGAGTATTTGAAGCGGAATCTCTTAGGTTACGATGCAGGATTGCTCCTTCTTCCTATATACCACCTTCATTATCTAGGTATATATAGTCATCTCTCTGTTTGTGCTTGTTGTCTGCTGTCTTACTCCCAAGTGACCAATGTCTGTTGCCCACATTTTGCATCTTATCCAACAGTGGTGGAAGTGCCTATCCCATGGTTATTGCTGCGCATCCCTTGGAGCCTAACCAGATAGCAGTCGGCATGAGCGATGGTGCAGTTCATGTGGTGGAGCCGTTGGACACAGACCCAAAGTGGGGAGCGGCGCCTCCTCAGGACAATGGAGTCCACCCAGCGATATCAGCAGCACCGCCAACAGCTAACAACCAGACATCTGATCAGCCGACAAGGTGACTCATTTGGAAGTGCTGAAATTTGTTAGCCCAAATGGTAGGATTGTAGGAGATAGGGAGAAAGAAGAAACAGTTAGATTTATGAGATGAGATGATATGCATCAAGTCCACAGCATCTCTTTCGCCTGTACCGGCGGTAGTAGCAGCACAGGTGGTGATTGATGATGACATGTCTAAATTAGTTTTTGGTTATTTTTTTGGCCCAAAAAATCATTGACCTCCCTACTCACCTGGTGCCGTTGCCGTGGGAGATGGCTGGCATCTTCCCTCTTTTGTAAAGCTTTTACTGCTCTAAGCTAGTGGTACCTTAGAAGATGTTTATTTCTGCACCCATTTCTGGGGTGCAGCTATGTGTAGTGTAAAATATGGTTGGTATGTTGGATGGTGGTATTTGCTTGGCCTGTTATGATGATGGATTCAACCAATATTCGTCTTATTTGGTACCTCTTGACATTGAAATGATTTCATTCTACTTGTTATCCTGTCTTCATGAAACTCCACACCTTGAGAGGCATCATGCTGTTTGCTAAGAGGGCTTTGCTTGGACGAATTCTGACCCAGCGTTCTGTTTCTCTCTCGTTCATTTGTTTATCTGCTCTGAACAAGTATCAATAGCTTGGAAATAATACGAGTCCAAGCTAAGCTCAACATGGATATCTCCAAACTATCCAATACTAGGCATGCCATTTACAGGGTTTAACAATCTGAAATCACTCAAAAACTTTTTTTTTTCCCTGATAGGGGACATTTTTGTGGGTATTTTTGAATTTGACACTTTAAAATTCGCATTTTATGATTTGGCACCCTAACCTACTATTATAGACACATTTGATTCTACATGTTAGTATCACATGATGATGCTGATGTAAGGCTTTTGAATTAAGTATCAGATCTGGAACTTTCCCAATTTTTTTTTTGCCCTCATTTCCATCCGCAAGAACGGAAACAAAATAGTTTTTCAGATAAGTAACAAGAGACAGCAACCGGCAAACAATCAACCCGTCCTACTTTTGAAGTCTCACCACAAAAAACCCCATCTCCATCTGACTGAAAGGACATGATAAGATCCCTCCCTTCCATCCCAGCACTGCTGCTCTGCTCCTAGTCGTATTGCCACTACTTGAGCTCAATTGTTCTGTTTCACTCCATGTCATGCAGCACTCCAGAAGTCTTGAAATCACTCAAAACGGTTGACAGCCTGGGCAACTCCACACATGTTCAGTAATTACATCATTGCTTTGGTCTATCTTGCTACTACTACTAGTAACCATCCCCTTTCTTCAAATTGCTTAATAACCTCTCTGCTCTCGATACACCCTGAGGTAGCATTGGATGTACTTCTCGCACGTGCTAGATTATCAAAACGTGCCTTCGATTGATATGCCACTATGTGTCTATGTCACATATAAATTTTATATTGAATTTGCATATTTTCTGACCGTTTCATTGAAAAGCTTAATCCAATGAGGATAGACGGGCAATATACTTTGATATTTTTGTGCTAAGCACTTTGAATAGTTAATTAATGCATGACCATTGCCTACACATAGGGTTAGCTTTTCCGAGGAGAAAATATGGTTTGTTGGGGGTTAGGACACTCGGTGGTCCGGCTGACCCAAAATCTTGCAACCGGGTGTGGCTGTGTTTATGTCGCGACCACGTAGGTATGGCAAAAATACCTATGGGTTCAGGTACCAACAGATACCCGATCCGACGGGTCTGGGTCGAGGCCCAATTCTAGAACCATGGGTATTTGGCTCGGGTCCGAGTCCAGGTCTAGGTTCAGGTCTGAGTCTTAAATTAGACCTATGATTATCCAGACCCGGATCCAAAAGGTAGTATTGGATCTCATCGGACCCAGGCCCTCTTCTCTTTAGCTTATCTTCTTATCTTATCTACATATCTTCGAATCGAAAAGTCAAATGGTTTGACTTTTGCTATTCTTTTTTCTACCTCAAAATTACATCTCAGAGCTTTGAGAAACAAGTCAAATGAAGCTCACTGGACTTTTCAAACTATTTCGGGAAGCTCTCGAAGTTCAGCTTATAAACAAATAAGAATATAAGTAAATAGGATAGGCTGAAGAGAAGGGGACCTCAATCCGGTGGCGACCAGACCCAGTCTGGTGGATATTCTCCATATGTGCATTCTACTGGACTCCACCGAAGGCCTAAAACCCTATATGCTAGTTTTGGGTCTCAGGTACCCGTCGGGTCTAGGTCCGGGTCCGTGTATGGACCCATGACATGACTGACTTCGGATTCGGGTCCAGGTCCATATATCAGGTCTCGGGTATAGGTTCACGAAGGCTAGACCTGGAGGGACCCGACCATTGTCACCTCAACGACCACACATGGTCCTGGCCGACATGGCACACGTAGTGACTTGTCTCGCACGATATGGTCGATATGGAAGTTTAGGCCCGGTAAAAAAAAACGGATTTTTTAAAAAAGAACTTTTAAGAAAATTTCAAATTTCAAATATATTTCTCCAATTTTTATGGCATATAATTTTAAAAAGTAACCTATATATTTGGATTCTATACAGTTTATACTGGGCAGCCCTACACGCATCTCGGCACGGCCTGTTTAGTGGTCTGACCAAATGGGATGGGCCTACAGCCCTAAGGATGAAAGTGGTCCGGATAATATTCGGATCCGACTGGATCCGTATCCGGATTTTATCCCATATGGTAGTCATTTTTCTATCCGAACAAAATCCGTATCCGGATCCGGATAATTATATGGGTAATTAATCCGGATATGGGATAGAAGATATCCGACGGATCCGGGTACCCGTGGAAAATATCCGGATATAAGTATGCGGGTACCCGGATCATAATTCAACCTAACTATTTTTCTTTGAATGGTTACTTGTATTAATAGTATGTAACATTCTTTGACCTATATATTTCTGCATGCATGAGCTCGCTATTCATGGGAATATCATTGTGTATATGATATAGTACATGTTGTGGATAGATAATATCGAGAATAGCCTATGTCTATTTTTTCCCGACCAACTAAGAGAATATGGTAATACCCGGTATCCGACCTGGTTCTGACCCGGATCCATATCCGAATCCGACACTATCCGGACCTGGATCTGGTAAAAAAATATGGGACGGATATGGGATGACCATTATCCGGTCCGGATCCGGACCATTTTTACCCCTATGTAACAGCCCTACACGAGCCGTGCGGTGTGGCCTGTCGGGCCTTCCCTGCATATAGGGATGTAATCGGATTGGATACGGTCGGATATTGCTTATCCCATATCCGTATCCATATTTTTTTTATTAGATACGAAGTCGGATACGAATGGTGTCGGATGAGAATACGAATGCAAATAATACCGGATACTATCACTTACGAATACGAAGCGAATACAGATCGGATTCAATACGGGTATGAATATTTTTAGCCAGATAATACACGAAAATATAGATCATTTATTGCACACGTAACATGCTGAATTGCTGATGGTAGATTACTTATGAGTTATGAATAATTACTGACAAATTATGAAGAAAATAGTAAAAGAATTAACTATAGTTGCGTTGTACATAATTAAGAATTAATAATGAACGTACTAGAGATTATATAAAAGCTAAATGTAGAGTCATAATAGAATTATCAAAGACAATGGCACTAGCAAATTAGAAGTCACAGACTAGTAAGCTAAACATGATAGAATCATATAATACCATATATTAAATTTATGCACTACTAATTCTAGTCTACTTAACCAGTTAGGTGCATGCATGTACGACGTAAGGTTATAACATAACCAGTCTACCAGTGCACCACTTGGCACTTGTCAAAGGCACCACCTTAGAAGTCTTTAAAGTTTTCGGATAATATCCATATTTTATATCCGGATATTATCCGATTATAAACTCGGATATTTTTATATCCGTCGGATCTATCCGTGTCTGTATCCTTATCTGAGATAACTATCCTTATCTTTATCCGTATCTGAAAAATTCTTTGAATATCCGAAAAACTATTCAAATCGCTATCTGAATTGATTCGGTCGGTCGGAAATATCCGTTTTAGCTGCACCCCTACTTGCATACATAGCCCGCACTAGGAAATTTCACTTTATAACATTAAATTGGAAGGCCTCGCTCAAAATGACACCTAATTGGCTTGCCCTTCAGCCACTAACCCTGTGCACGCGAATTTCTTCAGTTTATGATATTTTGACATGTTTTCTCATTTTCCTTTTCTTTTCTTCCTTTTTTCTATTTTCCGCCCAATTTGCCCCTGCTTCCGCTCCAACTGACAGGTGGGGCCCGCATGATAGTGACATTCTATTTTGTTTTGAATTTTAAAATTCCAAAATTAAATAGTTTGAGTCAAAACAAAAATTTTGAATTTTAAAATTTGAAATAATTTGAAATTTTGGAATTTTAAAATTTAAAATTTCATAAACGTAAATTTTAAAATTTGAAATTTCAGAATCTTAACATTTGAAATTTTGGAATCTTAAAATTTCGAAATATTAAAATTTGAAAATTTGGAATTTTAAATATTACAGTTTGAAATTTCGGAATTTTAAAATTCAAAATAAAATAGAATTTCAAATTTTTGTTTTTCCAAATTTCCTAGTTTTAAATTTTTAAACTAAACGGTTTGAGTCACTACAATGCGGGCCCCACCTGTTAGCCAGCGCGGGAGTAGAGGCAAATTGGGCAGAAAATAGGAAAAGGAGGAAAAGAAAAAAAAGACTAAAATGTCATAAATCGAAGAAATTCGCGTGCACTGTGTCAGTGGCTGAACGGTAAACTGTGTTATTTTGAGCGAGGCCTTCCAATTTAATGTTATAAAGTGAAATTTCCCGCGCGCACTTCGCTCAATTTCTGAAAGGTGTTGAGATGAGGTCGCCGGCGAGGAGTAGGCACTAGGCACTTTAGGCAGTGGTGAGGACAACGCTGGCCATGCCCGCCGCCGCCGTATACAACTCGCCGTTGACGCTGGCCATCCGCGCCGCGGCGGACCAGGGCCGCCCGCGCCGGGCCATCGCGCTCTACCTCTCGTCCGTCCGCTCCGCTGCTTCCCCGCACCGCCCCTGCCCCTTCGCGCTCGCCGCCGTCCTCAAGTCCCTCTCCCGCCTCCCCGCCCACGCCGCGGCGGCGGCCTCCCTCCACGCCCACCTCCTCCGCCTCGGCCTCCTTGCCCACCCCTACCCCAACGCCGCGCTCGCGCACCTCTACTCCCGCCTCCACCCGTTCAACGCGCGCCTCCTGCTCGACGAAACGCCTCCCTCGCGACCGCAGGCGCTGCCGCACTCCCCCGTCTCCCGAAACTCGCTCCTTGCGTCCCTCCTTCGATCCGGGGACATCCTCGCCGCGCGCGCGATGTTCGACGGAATGCCCGTGAGGGACGTCGTGTGCTGGAACTCCATGGTCGCTGGCCTCGCCAAGGCCGGCCATCTCGACGCGGCCATCGACCTCTTCAACCAAATGCCCGAGAGGGACGCCGCGTCCTGGAACGCCGTCATGTGCGGGTTCATCGCCAATGGCCACCTACACCGGGCGAGGGAGCTGTTCGAGCAGATGCCCTTGAGGAGCAGCGCCTCCTGGATCACGATGATCTCCGGGTACGCCAAGGCTGGCGACGTCCACGCCGCCGTCGGCCTGTTTGACCGGATGGAGAGCAAGAAGAATCTTTACGCGTGGAACGCGATGATCTCATGCTACGCGCAGAATGGCTGCGCACGGGAGGCGCTTGCAACTTTCAACCGGATGCTCAAGCCCCATGTCTGGGTGCTGCCCAACGAGAAGACTTTCTCCTCCATCATCTCGGCTTGCTCACAGCTAGGTGACTTGAGATTTGGCTTGTGGGTCGAGAGCTTCATGGGGTCTGTGGGAGTTGAACTGGACGATCACTTGCGCACTGCTCTGGTTGATCTATACACCAAGAGTGGGCGGATCGATGGTGCTTTCAACTTGTTCATAGGCTTGAGGAACAGAGATGTGATTTCTTACAGCGCGATGATCGTGGGCTGTGGGATGAATGGCAGGTTCAACGAAGCCATTGATTTGTTCAAGGAGATGTCCAGTGCAAAGATTAAGCCTAACGCAGTGACCTTTGTGGGATTGCTGTCTGCATACAGCCATGTGGGGCTGATGGAAGAAGCCCGCGCCTGCTTTGCGTCCATGTCGGAGAAATACAAGATTAGCCCTTCAACGGAACACTACACTATCATGGTGGATCTTCTTGGGCGCAGCGGGAAGCTGGAGGAAGCGTTCCAGTTGATCATGCAGATGCCGATGCAGCCAGATGCTAGTGTTTGGGGTGCTTTGCTTCTCGCTTGCAGGTTGCACAGCAATGTCGAGCTTGGGGAAATCGTTGCTTCCAAGTGCTTTCAACTGGAGCCTGCAGAGAGCGGGTATTACATCCTGTTGGGTAATATATATGCACAAGCAAACAAATGGGACAAGGCTAAGAGGTTAAGGAAGATAATGGCGGAAAAAGGCTTGAGGAAGATACCTGGAAGTAGTTGGGTGCAGCCTGTATAAATCTACTCTGAAAGGATCTTCAAGCCAATGGGGGGGTGAATTGACTTTAGCAAATTAATACGAAGGTACAGATGAATTTACTTTAAATCACTGTTTGTATGCATCCTCCTATAATTTAGGATAACTATCACGTTGATTTGGTCCCTTTTAGTTTCTTGTTTTCAGATATGTGTTTTCTTTGCTTCATACTGAAATTCTTGTTTGGATCTACTATTGCCTAGAGTCTTAACTCTCAAAAACCTACATTATTTGCATCTATGTACCGGAAGAATTTTGAGCCAACTCATTCATTTGACTTCATTAATTCCAATCTAGCTGCCTTGTATTTCTTTTCAGTATGAGCTGGGCAGTTAGTGAATACTAAATTACTAATAGGGTCTGTTAGTACCTTTTACTCACTTTTGTTTGTAATGCAGCCCCCAATTGTAAACACCCTTGGTTCTGTTTCGAACGTGTCTAGTCCTATAGCAGTAAACTCTGAGAGACATTATCGGATCTTGCCTACAGTGTCAATGAGTGGCCTGGTGAGTTCCCACTGCCTTTCTTGTTGTCTACTTGCTGTCCAATATGTTGTTTTGCTAAAGGTGCCATACAAATAGCAGGCATCTATGGATGTTAGCGGAACCCCTGATGTTAAACCAAGAATGACAGATGAACCTGAAAAGATTAAGACCTGGAAGTTGGCTGATATCATTGATTCAGGGCATCTTTGAGCAGCACGTCTACCAGTTCCAGCAGCAACTCCAAGCAAAGTATGTTGACTGTTGTTTGCATGTACATCTTCAGTATGCTGTTATTGAGTTACAAATTTTATGCAATATATCAACCAGAAATATGAGTTTACATTTTTTATTTGAGTCAGGAAGAGGAAATCCGTAGTATATGTTTGATTTTGACTAATTATTTCTCAAATGTTTATCTTTGGCGTTCTATTGATGGGACATTTTGATGTGATTTATCTTTTTTGGTAGAATGGCCAGTTTAGTAGCAGTCAAGCAAGTATGTTTATGCTCTGGTCAACTTAAAATTTCGGATGAGTGATGTGTTTTATTTCATTGATCTACAGGTTGTCCGTTTGTTATATACAAATAATGGAGTTGCACTTTTGGCTCTTGCCTCCAGTGCTGTCCATAAGCTGTGGAAATGGCAACACAGTTACGCAGTGATAGGAATCCTAATGGCAAGGCTAGACCGGCGAATATACTACTTATTCCAATTTCCACCACAATCTTGTTTGCATGCTTTCTGGATTGTCATTATTATTTTTTGTTAGCCTACCACATCCGTTCCACCTCAGCTGTGGCAACCAGCAAATGGGATTCTAATGGCAAACGACACTACTGATGGTCACCCAGAAGAAGCAACTGCCTGCATTGCATTGTCCAAAAATGACTCCTATGTAATGTCTGCATCTGGTGGCAAAGTCTCGCTGTTCAATATGATGACATTCAAGGTAGGTGTCTTCAGCACCTAAGCAAATTAAACTGCCACTTTCATTCTTGATCTCTCTTTATTCTTTACTATGTGCCTTAAGGTCCTGATAACCTCATATAACAAAAGGTTGTTCCATAATTGCGTCACTGACTTATTCTGACTAAATCTGTGGAACTTCTCACAGGTCATGACTACTTTCATGGCACCACCACCTGCTGCTACTTTCCTTGCATTCCACCCACAACACAGTAATATTATTGCTATCGGGATGGAGGATTCTACCATCCAAATCTACAATGTCCGTGTTGATGAGGTGTGTGTTATTATCTTAGATCCTCACTAGAACCGATGTATTCCTGTTATTAAATAATATGTTCTTATTTCACGTTTGTATCTTTTGCTTTTTATCTGATGTATGAGAGCTGATTAGACTTTCTAAATACCATTTTACAAATTTCCTTTTGACAATTTAAATAATAAATGCAATGTCTAATGCTCAGCAATCCTCAATGAGCTAGAGTTCAACATTTAAACATTTGGGAACCTCCCCGAGTAGTATTAGATTCCTCTTTTGTGGAGCCTTGCGTTTAATATATTACTCGTTGGTTATTACCCATTAGTTTACATTTAATACTAACATGTCGTAATATTGGCTTATCTTACTCACATTACACAGGTTATAAGCAAGCTCAAGGTTCATAAAATAAAAGTTACTGAGCTGGCATTTTCTCAATGAATGAATGTTCTTGTATATTCAGGTGCTGGTGCTCAGGTATGAATTTTACTTCATTAGATTTCAATATATGCTGAGTTGAATGTTAAAATCTGTCTGCATGCATAGCTTCATATTTCATAGGCCATGTTAGTCCCATGCCATCCATTAATCTGTTTTGGAAAAAATTGTTTGTGATTGCACCAAGTAGAATATATAATTGTCTCTGAACGCTGCTTGCTGGAATGAAATTTTGCAGCTATGTGTTTGGAGTATTGATGGTTGGTAGAAGAAGAAATCTAGATATATCCAACCACCGGCAAATTGTTCCGGTGCTCTAGTTGGTGATACAAGGGTTCAGTTTCACAATGACCAAATACATCTTTTGGTAGTTCATGAGAGTCAATTGGCGATCTATGATGGGAAGCTTGAATGCTTGCGCTCGGTTAGTCTTATTCCTTAATTTAATTTGTGTGAATGGCTTGCTATATTCAGTGTTTTGAGTAAACTTATTGCATTATGCTACTGCGGTAAATATTTATGATGCTCCTTTGAATCCTAACACTAGGTAGCATGACCATCCTATTGATTCTCTTCTTTCCTTTATTGATAATGCAGTGGTCCCCAAGAGATGCACTTCCAGCTCCAATTTCAAGTGCAATATACTCATATGATGGTCTCTTGGTTTACGCTGGATTCTGCGATGGTGCTATTGGAGTATTTGAAGCAGAATCTCTTAGGTTACGATGCAGAATTGCTCCTTCGTACTATATGCCACATCCATTATCTAGGCATATATATGCTCCGTTTGGTATAGCTTCAGCTTTACCAAAAGTGGTGGAGTTGGTGGAACACCCTATTTCTAACTCTAGAAATTAATGGAGCTTGAGTTGTAGGTACATTGAACATGTTTAGGTGAGTCATCTTATTTATATTTTAAACTAAAATATAAACTTAAGCCACTTTATTTTAATCTATAAACTCTATATCTAAGGTAGAGCTAGAAGCTAGAGTTGTGCTAAACGGGGCCTGTCTCATATTTATCTGTTTGTGCTTGTTGTCATTTGCCTCAGGACAATGGAGCCCACACAGCGATATCAGCAGCACCGCCAACAGCTAACAACCAGACATCTGATCAGCCGACAAGGTGACTCATTTGGCAGTGCTGAAATTTGTTAGCCCAGATGGTAGGATCGTAGGAGAAAGGGAGAAAGAAGAAACAGTTAGATTAATGAGATGAGGTTGTCTAGGTCGCGACTCGCGACCACAAGATGGTCCGGACTGACATGGCACGCAACTAAATCCGACTCTTTTGTGTTAACCGTACGTGTCTCAATGATTAAGGCACGTATGCACTATAAAATAGAAATAAAGTATCGATTCTAACATTGCAGATTAACTAGAAAATAAATCACAGTATGCCAAAACCACTTATTATAATAATTATGTCTCCCAAAGGATGAAATAAAACTAAGGGAGTCCCATTATCAGCCATAGTTAAACTGACCGAGGTAGTTTTAGTAGTTTGTATCACCCTCTGGGAAATCTCCAACGTTGTACCTTGTATCCTTGTACTTCTGACTTGCTTATGGAATAAACAGTCCTGCATGAAAAAAGACGATGGTTAGAAAGTGAATGTTAGAAAGTCTCTCTGAGGAAGGGCAAGTTTAAGGCTCATCCTAAGAGAGGTTATGCTTTATTTGCATGAAAAGCATTTAACTTAGAAGTATAAAAGCATTTTAAAAACATAAATACATAAATAACAATTCTCACGATTATTTAAACAGTAACATTTAATATGGTATAGTTCTCACTCTCAGTGTCATGTCATAAGTTCTCAAGTCTCAATATCTCGTCAAAAGTTCTCATTCTTGCTCTCATCATCGTTAGCTTATCTAGCAACGGCACACGTTTTGATAAACTTTACCCAAGTTAAATTAATTAAAAGTGAAGTTACCATGTGAAAGCCACCAAATTGCTCATAACTGGGAACACGACCATTTGAATAGGTTTACACTTTGTACAGAACGTACACTTTACTCACAAGATATGATATCTTCCATGCTTCGGTTGCTAGGAGAAACATCATAACAAAAACTATTAGAAGACTAAACCCGAACTTGCTACGGTCATACCTAATGCTCACACAAGTACCTTGGAGTTTAGTCCTAGGGACCTCATCTATGGTGCAAGGACGGTGATAATCCTGACGTTATGCTCCCTCTAGATTAGACCATGTACCATATCGGACTTGCAATCGCATTAAGAATTCTTAGTTAAATCCATCACATTTATCCATTTATCGGTCCTTAGGGACCAGAGCGTTGATTTAGATCACCCGCTCTAGTTAAAATCATTAGTTGATCAAATTTTAATTAAACATGAATGAACCAACCCACCATAGCCCACATCTCATTCCCAGATTCTCATTTCTCGTACTATTCTTTAATGATGATCATAGGAGTGGAAACTACTCTTCGATGACTAACTAAGCAATGTTAAGCCAATTATTAAGTTACAAACAATAGGGAATCATATAGTAAAATTATCCTAATGGCGATCCATGGTAGTGGGTTCAGATACCGAAAGAATACATACTGCGAGTATTTCTAGATCAACATACACACTTTAAAAATATGGCAGATTTGACAAAATCTATAAAAATGGGATATCTAGGGGAAAGACTTGCCTTGACAAAGAAAGAAGAAGTAAGGAAGGGCTATGGCTGGGACAAGCTTAAGAAGAAAAAACAAAGATAGAAAAAGAGGAGTTCCTAGGTGTTGCACCACAGGATCAGGAAGCAAGAAGGAAAGAAGAGGAGGCCCACGCCTCACAAGAAAGAAAGAGAGGAAGAATCGAAGAAATTAGAGTTTTTAGAAAATTTTCTAGAATTTAGAATTAAATTTTGAATTTTAGAATAAAATTGATTTGAATTTTGCCTTTTGAATTTCAAATTTTAAAGGCGAGCGTAGTAGATCGGACGTTCGATGGGATGATTCCCATTAGAAGCATTACGTCATGCTACGCTAGCATGGAAACTTAGAAAAATAACTGCAGAAACTTGGAAACCTACTGATGAAACTTGACAATATACATATGAAACAGAGGCGAAACTGATGAAAATTTGTAAAATAACTGCTGAAAGTTGGGAAAAATACTGATGAAACTTAAAAAATACCAATGAAACTTTACTACCTACTCATAAAACTTGAGAGTGCCAATAAAACTTGGCTAAACTGCTGAAACTTGAAGAAGGAGCAATGAAACTTGGCCAAACTGACTGATAAAACTTGAAGAAAGACTAATGAAACTTGAATAAATACTAATAAAACTTGCCTACATTACTGATGAAACCTCATGTTCCATTGTTGTTCAAAAAATCACCCCGCGCAAATGTAAGAAGTTTCACAAGAACAAAATCAAGTTTTGCCAAGCAAAATAGAAAGTTTCGTACGTACATAGCTGATTTTCCATGATGAAAATGGAGATGCAACTTCTCCTAGCCTCTCTTCTTCTCTAGATCCGGCGAGCCCCTATGTCGTGCTCGTCGGATCCGACCGTCAAGCTCATAGGATAAGGTCGTCATGAGATTAGAGACGAGGAATAAAGGAGGAAGATAGATAGGTAGGTATAAGAGAGACGCAAGAGAGAAAGAGCCATGGGGATGAGCGGCAGCGCTGGTGGCTAGCCGGCGAGCAGCAAGTGAGCGAGGAGCGAGCGAGCAAACGATTAGCAAGCGAATGGGCAAAAGAAATAAAATGCCATTGCGAGCGCAACGTGTCGTGTCCGCGTCCGTGTCGTTCGATCGGACGTTAGATTCCAAGAGTTTCCCAATTTTAAAATTTGAATTTTGAGATGTGACATGACGTGTCCAGTTCGATACGGTTTAGACATGGAATAACCGCCCGCTCAAAAAACACAATTTTTTAAAAAAAGAAACTTTAAGAAAAATTCAAAATTCAATATATTTCTCCAATTTTTATGGTATATAATTTTAAAAACTAACTTATATATTTGGATTCTATACAGTTTATACTAGGTAGCCCGAGTTCGACATTTGACCAGCACCTGTGTGTCGTGGTTCGAATTTTTTTATTTTTTATACTTTTATTATCCTAAAATAAATAAATAATATTCCGTATAATTTTATTAAAAAATAGATGCCTGTTGCCTTTTGGTTGGGCGAGACTGAAATCCTGTCCGACCAAAGAGCGGCTTTTGTATAATCTGTCCAATCAAACGGCAGATAGGGAAATCCAGCCCGTTGGTTGGGTTAGATTGAAATCCAGATCAAAGGGCTGGTTTTCTGTCTCGTCCAACCGATGGGCGAGAATTTTGTCCCGTCCAATCGAAGGGGTTTTCGGATACGATATAGAGAAATTTTTCGTGTTGCTAAAAAAAGGTAAATATTTCGTGATGTTATTCGACAACCCTAAACCCTAGCATTATGCCACAAGGTTCTCGGATAAAATATGTACCGCCTAGTAGGAGGCCTGAGCTCAGTGCAATGGGTATATGTCGATGACCTTAACCTTGTGGACGATCTCAGTAGTAGACATGTGTCCCACACGTGTCCTGGTGGCCCTAGAGTACCATCGCAAGTACGTTGGGTACGAGTCCTCCAAGTACGGCCGGTCTTCCTCCGTAAAGATGGTCACTACTACCTTTACTCTCTTTCGGTCCGGGCATGCACGAATAGGCTCCAAATATGAAAAGATCCAAATATAACATAGCCCAAAGTCTATCTTTTTTAGCAACACGAAAATTTCTCCATATCATATAAAAAACTCTTTTGGTTGGGCGGAACAGAATTTCCGTCCATCGGTAGAACGAGACAGAAAACCAGCTCTTTAGTCAGGCTGGATTTCAATCTAGCCCAACCAATGGGCTGGATTTACTCTATTAGCCCGGTGGCATGGAAACATGCTCTATCAGTCCTTTGGTTGGGCGGATTATATAAAACCCGCCCTTTGGTCGGGTGGGATTTCAAGTCTCGCCCAACCAAAGGGCAACGAACATCTATTTTTAATAAAATTATACAAATATTATTTATTTATTTCAAAATAATAAAAAATAAAAAAATTCCTCTAGGTGCCGTGTCTGCCTAGAGATGAACTTACATGCGGCTTGGCACGACCTGTTTAGCTGGTGAAGCAAATGAGATGGGCCTTTACGGGTCGGACCGGCCCGTGCGGTGTACCTCGTTTGGGCTTCCTGCATAGATTTTTTGAATTTTTATATTTATTTTTATTCAAATTAAAAAATAATATATCGTTTAAAAAATTAAATAAGTAGCCTCCTCTCGCCTAACGGTCGGACGGGTAATAAATTCCTGCCCGACCGTTGGGCAGTAAATGCGCCGACCAAATCCGCCCGATGGTTGGGCGAGAAAACTTCGGCGGGAAAACAGAAAATTCGCCCCATAGACGGGCGGGATTTGGGCGCGGGCAATTCCCACCCGATGAACTTGCGAGTTTTGGCGCTTATAACGCGTGCGGTGGCTCTGTCGCATCTGCGCGCTGACTAAGGGGGAAGTGAGACCGAGAGAGATAGAGAGAAAGAGAGGAAGGAAGGAAGAGGGGGAGAGAGAGAGGGAGAGAGAGGGAGAAGGAAGGGAGGAAGGGGGAGAGAAAAAAAAAGAAGAAAAAAGGTAATTGTTTTTATAATTTTGTAATGTACAATAATTGAAAACCTGGTAGGTTTGCCATATGGATAATATTATTTATTATTAGGGTAATTAGTTTAGAATACTGGTGGCAATATTATTTATGGTAATTAGAAGTACGAAAGTATTAGGACACAAGGTAGGGTCGGTTGTTAGGGCATTAGTGTTTACGTCATGATTTAGGTTATTATTTACGGTAGATTGCTACGATATTATTTAGGGTAGGATTTCAGCGCACTATTTAGGGCATTATATCTTCCTTTTTTTAGGGTAATTTGTTGGTGGCATTATATATGCCATGCTATAGACTAGGGTAATATGGTGACGACATGATATGTAGATATGTTTACGGTTAGTTTGGTGACTTGCACCCAAGTAGGATAGATATGTTTAGGGTAAAAATGGTAGGATATTATTTAGGGTAATATGTTAATAAAATTATATTTTACAGTATGTGAGTCAAATTGTTCATGTTGAAATAATTTGTACTGGATGTTTTTTGTCCAGGCAGAATGTCAGAGAAATTATATTTCGAGATATACTATGGAGAGGAGGAGGTTATGCATGGGCCAAGTGGGATAGATCTGAGTATGTTCCAATCAGTGACTCTAGGAATATCGAGGATCAGGGAAATTACATTTGGCGGTTTGCATAACTGGCTAGTGAGGACGCTAGAATTGAACCTGGATGAAAATATGATCAACATCAGTGCAGTGGTGAGTCGTGCTAGGGAAGGGTTTTTTTGGGAGCTGCTTCCGATCGGGCAATCGGGAACTGGAGACGCTATGTGGAGATTATGACCGCTCGCGGTCTCCCCCTAGTGTTGTTTGCGCAGGCAGAGCTGAAAGTAGTAGTTGGGTCAAACAAGACCGGTGAGGAAGGGGCAGAGGGGGCAGAGGAGGTACAGGAGGCAGAGGGGGCAGAAGGTGTGGAGATCACGCCACAAGATGTAGGGCAATGTTGGGATACAACAAGAAGATCACACGAAGCGACAGGTGTGGCGGATGAAGGGGAAGAAATTGAGGCAATAGTATAACAGATGGAGGCGGAGGATGCAGAGCATAAGTAGGTGCCCGATGAGGCAGGGGCTGGACAAAAAGTTGTACCGGGTGAGTGAAACTCCTACAACTTTAAAGATTTACATGTTGATGAAGGTACAAGGAGGACATAGAAGTACTATGAGAATGAGATGTCGCAAGGATCCATATACCCCACCAAGGAAGTTGTTATGGATGTTGTTGAGTACTGCGCATTGTCGCTTAGAAGGGAATTTAGGGTGCAAAAGTTCAGCAAATGCGTGTACGACGTGAAATTGCATAGTGCCTGGGTGCCTATGGCGCGTTCATGTTTTCAAAGGCAAGTGGGTAGATTACTGGTTGTGCCCAATAGTGACAGAGCACAACTATCAGTTGGAACAAGCGCATCAAAGGCATAGAAACATGAATTCAACCTTCGTAGCGGTGGTCATGTATTCACAAATAGTGGATAACATCAACTATGAGCCTCGTTCCATAATCCGAGCTATGGAAGAACAATTTCAGTATAAGATAAAGTATCCTACAACATGGAGGGCAAAGCAAAAGGCTTTAGAGATACGGTTTGGCACGTACGAAGCATCGTGTGTGAATCTCCTAGCCATGTTGGAGACCATAAGGAGGAGGAATACAGGGACGTATTACGATATTAAGGAGTACCCTTGAAAGTGCATTTAGGCACATAAGTGATTTTGGTGATTAATGACAAACACATATAATGACAATTATTAGTAAATGTGTAAATGCTTGAGTTAGTGCTTACTAATGTCAAACCTCTAGTATGTATTTATTTGTATTATGAGACTAACAAGTTTGTTGCTAAGATTCTTTTAGTCTCATCCAAATGGAAGTATTCTTTAGGTCAAGTGAGTAAGCAAAAATGAGGTATGCAATCTCGGTAACCTTCTATATATCTATATTTATTATTGCATTCCTCTTGTGCAAGTGCATAGTGAGTTCGAAGTAACATATTGATTATATATGCACATTGGTTGATGTCATATCTATTTGTGCATATATATCCACTTGAGTTCAATATGTGTCTTGCTTCTAATATACATGTCTTAATTAGAGTTAAACTTCACATTGCTATAACTTGACTTGGTGCATGTATGCTTTGTTTGTATATCTTCTTATGCACATCACTTAGTGGAGTTTAATCTAGATTGTTCCATAACTTCACTCTAGCTTGAATATTATTTGCACATGTATAATTCTTGTATATTCTATCATGTGCTCCATTTTAGTGAATGTTGTGGTGCTTACCATGGTTTAGTTAATTTATCATATTGGCAATTATCTTCCTAGTGTATCTAGCTCCATTACATATTTATCGTGATGCACTTAGTAGAGATCTTTTCCATGTCAAGTGTTTCTATTTAATATTGTGCTTATTTATATGAAACACTTGTTGCACTTAATTGTTCACAAACATCAATCTATTTATATCTATTGAGCTTTTGGACTAATATCTTCCATGAGTGGTTTGGAAAGATTTAGGTCCTATAAGTATGTGTGATGACCAAGGTATGTTAAAGGATGATGGTTAAGCCGAGGTCAATAAGACGACGGTGTCACTAAGAGTTGAGGACTAAGTCAAGATCGACTTGGCGTGGAGATCGTCGGGGAGGATGATCAAGTCAAGGTCGATGGGACGAGAGTCTCATGAGGTGAATCGAGTCATATTGGATAAGGCGAAGGCTTCATCAATCATTTGGTGAAGGTCGTCATGCATAATGAAGAAAAAGACGGCAAGTGACTATCTTAGACTTGTATTATCTTTGATTTAATTTGAGTCTAAGGATTGCCGTACTATTAAAAGGGATGCGATGGAAAATGACTTCTAGATGTGTCAAGTGCTTAAGTGATCCATCCTTATAAAACCTAGAGAGAGTGTTGTGTTGGTGTCGAAAAGTGAGAGTTGTAGGTCTCCCTTATCTTCTTTGTGAGTTCTGTATTTATCCCTTGGGATCTGAGGTTAGAGACCTTATTGGTTGTATAGCTCTCGTTCTTAGCTTTCCGTAGAGTCCAAGATCACCCAAAACGGAGTCCGGAGTCAAAAGTTATGCCCGTTTTCGTCGGGGTGTGCAGTGCCTGTTTTCAGGCTTCGGACTATCCGAGGTTTACTCGGAGTATCCGAATGACTCGGAGTATCCGAAGTTTGTTCGGACTATCCGAGCTGGCTCTCTCTGTCTCCGTTACCAGTAATTACTCGGACTATCCGAACATCACTCGGACTATCCGAACTTATACAGAACTGTTTGTAACGGTCAGAATCCGTGGAAGCCTCTATTTAAACTCCTCTCTCTCCCCACTTGAATAGAGCTGTTATACCACCATTCCTTGATCTATCTAAGTGTTCTTGAGCCCCTTAGAACCCCTCTACTCTTAGATCTTTGTGATCCCCTTTGGAGAAGGGTTTGGAAGACTTGGAAGGAGGGATTGAGGGAGAATTGGGAGAAAGGTTGGGAGGTGATTCATTTGTGGAATTAGTGTGTTCTTGAGCCCTAGTGACCCCTCCACTCTTCGATCTAGGTGATCCCCTTGGGAAGAAGGGTTGAGAAGAGTTGGGAGGAGGTGCGAGTGTGGATTAAGCAAGAGTTGATCTTTGAGCACTTGTGGTCATCTCCAAGTTCATTCTTTGTGGGCATTTGTTACTCTTGGAGGTTGAGGACTCTTAGACGGCTAGGAGTTGGTCACGAGCCACCGAGCTTTGTGTGGTGCGCCGTGACAAGTTTGTGAAGGCTCGATTTCGCCTCCGCAAGGGAAGAAATCAAAGGAGTGAAGCCGGCGAGTGCATTGTGCAACACCGGTGAGGGAAGGGTTGAAAAAGACCTCGGTTCAAGTGTGACCGAGCCGCCTCAACGGAGACATAGGATCCCCTCAAGGATCCGAACTTCGGGAACAAACATCTTCGCGTCTCCATCTTCATTTCGGTTTTATCCCTTTCACTCTCAAGTTTGATTTACTTGCTTATTTTACAATTGAATTGATTATCTTGTCTTGTGTGATACTACTACACCTATGCTTGCTTGTGAACTATCTTTGGTGTAGGTGATATCTTTGAATCTGTAATATTTGAGATGAATTCGAAGTCACTGTATCATTCGGACTATCCGAATAGACTTCGGACTATCAGAGTACTTTCGGACATTCGAGGTGAACTCTGACGATCCAACCCTTTTGTTTCATTGTGTTTAATTTAGTATTTAAAATTTATAATCGCCTATTCACCCCCCTCTATGCGACATCCCGGTCCTTTCAACCCCGTGGCCGGCTCAAACATGGGCAAGTGGATTTTGCAGCAGACTTTCTTTGCTTTGGGACCCTGCATAAATGCCTTTAGGTATTGCTGGCTGTTCTATGCGTTGATGGTACATTCCTCACGGGCAAGTACAAGGGGCAGATATTGACGAGAATTGCTGTAGATGGCAAAAACTAGATTTTGTCAGTGGCCTTTGCCTTCGTGGAGGGTGAAAATTCAGATAGCTGGTACTGGTTCCTAGAGCGTTTGAAGCATGGAGTCATTTTAGGGAGGCCAAATGTGTGTCATACACGATAGACATGCTAGCTTGTTGCGTGCAATTGAAAATATTAAGCACGGTTCGAATAACCGGGGTCACGCGTAGTGGGGGAACATACAGAGCAGGTAGTGCATGAGGCATATGGGGCAAATTTCTTCGGGCACTTCAAAAGCAGGCATCTCATGAATCTTTTCAAGAGGCTGTGCAAGCAGAATCAACAAAGGAAGTTCAACAAACTGTGAAAGACCCTGGACGAGTTGACCAGGAAGCAGACCGCTGAGGCATCGCACACTCCACAACCGAGGGGTAGAGGCACCCCGACAGTAAGGTGTTTTTCAGATTGGATAAAAGATGACCCGAAAGAGAAATGAGCTCTGCTATATGACACGGGAGGGGGCTAGATATGGCATCATGACCACTAACTTGGTAGAGATGTACAACTAGGTGATACAAGGGATGAGGGCACTTCCCATGGTTGTAATTGTGGAGGAAATTCTTCACGGTACATGTAAGTACTTCATGGATTGGTACCATGCGGCGTGAAATGTTATGGCTGACAACCGTTTGATTTACTCCACCATGATTACGAAGTACATGGAGAAAAAGATGAAGAAGGCACAAAAACAAGTACCATCACCTATGGGAGCTGCTGAGCTGAGGTATGAGATAATATGTATGGATAGGGGACGCCGGGGTGGGAGACGGGAGAGGGCAAGGCATGAGTGCAATCTCTGTGACGACACTTGCATCTGCTCGTGCCGCAAGCCCAGGCTTCTGCACAAGCCATGCTCCCATGTACTTGTTGCTGCTTCCATGATAAATCAAACCGCCGTTCCGTACATGTCGGAGTATTTCATGAAGGAGGCGGTCATGAACACATGGCACAACAAGATATATGGGTACGCAATTTTCGGCACATTTACAGAAACACCAGGTGCGGAATGTCGTCATGTCCCAAACAGGCAATTGATGAAGTGCAATCTTGGCCAACGATAGCACCATCGGATTCGAAACGACATGGATTAGTCCGAGGCTGGGCAGGCAGTAAAGAGATGTAGCAGGTGCAATAAGTCAGGACACATGTACAAGAACTGCGACAAGCCGGCTGGAGCAAGGTACTTGGATCTACAGGTGGGTCCTTCTGGTTCCGGGGCGGACAGTCGACGTCCCGATGACTTTTGTATGCCAGTGAGTAGTCTACTGTCTCTCAAGTAGTCATCATAGCGGTGTTTCTACTCGTCGTTGCATTCCTGTAGGCCGACTAGGCATTTTGCGAAATTCGTGCAGGCTTGTTCGAATGTCGCACGGACGCCACGAGTTGAAGGGTCGACCACCGTGTACCATATGACATCCCAGGTTACTCCTCGTGGTAGTTCGGGGCCACCACGCGGGGTCCACGATGAAACCAAAACCCCTAAGTGGCCATAGTGTTGTTACTGCCATAGCCGACAAGGCAATTTGCCAAATTCGTGCAGGCTTGGTGGACTATCGCATGGACGTCGCGAGTGTCTGGGTCGACCACCGTGTACCATTTTACGCCCAGATTATTCCCATGGTATTTCAGGCCCACCACATGGATCCTACGACGAGACTAAAACCCATAAACAGTCATCATTTCGTACTTGCAAGAGCCATTGGTTACACTACCTACACATTGGTTACAGTTACTCTTCTTCCAACTTACATTGACTATTTATTCCCTACTGTAGAGCGTTCTTCTTTGGGCTACCGCATCGCACATATGGCTTCACGACACTCTATGAACGGTTAGATCAGGCAAGTCTGGTGGGTGTCAAATGGTCCTGGATCCCAAGCGCGTCCACCAAGCGAGGATTTGCCTATTTGGACGAGAGCTAGCTACAAGAAGGAGCCAACCATGATTATAGACCCAAACTTCTACAGGGGATGGCCACGGTGCGCATATGCAGTAGACATAGTTGTTCAAACCTTTGACCATATAGTCGATGGCTGGACTGCCTGACGTTTCTATTGTTGTACGTACTATGCAGTGAGTCACCCAGACCACCACAGCCGCGGTTACAATAGTTTTTCTGCTCACTTTTTGACCTCCCACATGCAGACCGATGACTGCGGCTTCAACAAATGGATGGATGACCCCTTTCCAATGGCCGCCAACAGCTACATCGAACATCTCTACGCAAGATTCTCCCGCCTTGAGGAGCGAATAGACCATGTGACTTGCTTGAACAATATGTATGCCCGTATGGAATCGCTCCACTGACACCGCTAAACTTGTCGTCTTTGGTGCAACGATCCATTTCATTCCATATGTCGCACCAATCTTCGGCCTACTTGGATTTCTGTCTTTTAATGCGTAACATGTTCGGAATGTGACTGCAGCACCACATTCAGTTTGTTTATCTCATGCATTGTCACTGAAGCTTTCAATTTTTATACTACCGTTGTTCTATACTTTGCATGGAGGGTGTTGACATGGTTTTTTAACACACCACGAGAGAGTGAGAACGGCGAGGAGAGGCCTACGCGTGACAACACGGATACCCTACGCAGGGAATACGGCAAAGAAACTTCTGCGGGTGGACGGATTATATACCATACTTTAGTCAGTAGTAGCACGATGAGGGGTGTGAATTTTTGCGATAGGAAATAGGATTTCGTTCGATACAACATATAGTTATCAAATTCCATGGTAATGACTGTGGTTAACAAATATCTAATGCACATGTTTCCTCTTATGTAGTACTGATGTTCCGTACTTCGACACTTGCATATATTTTCATGGCCACCTAGAGAGCCTTGTCACGGCCATTCGTGCCTGATGCATGGTGGGAGTCTTTTAGCCCTAGAGACCATCCTCATCCTCCTGCCGATGACATGCGGGTCATACAATATGGGGACTAAAGAGATGGGCTTCTTTCGCTAGGAGATCGTCACTTTCCGTCGGTTTTCAACTGGCTGACATGCGACTGTGGGAACCCTGCCATTGTGCAGGGTTTGACCACGTGCACAAGGGGTTTACTGGATGCAGGTTCTACCGATGCCCCGATTACAACGTAAGTTCGTTCCTATTTATATTGCGCTACCATGATTATTACGTACTTATCATTTCTTCTACCTCCAGTTACCAGACGTTACGTGCAGTTGGACTCGGTGGATGGATGAGCCATACGCGGTAGCAGCCTACACCTACATAACATACATGTACACAAGAATCAACCGCTTGCAGGCTAGATTGCATGCCACAGGAGGGCTGGCGCAACCGACAGGTCAGCAAAGGTCCGCACGGCCTCCCAGGTCTCATTGGCAAACCATGCCGGCACGTGCAACGCACAACCAGCCAGTCCTGGACTAGTACTATCAGCTGAACCGATCCTGTCAAGATCCTGCATGTCTTTGCGGATGCCACTACCTCGGCGGACCAATTCCGAAGTTCTCCGTCGAAGAGCCATCATGCAAGAGGCCTACCCCATATACTACGACACAGAGTGGGAAGCGACTGCTCGGTGTTCGGCCACTTGGTGTTCATGCCAGTGCCACAATCCTTTCACCCGTCAATGGTGACCACCCATGCATGCCATCGCATCTCTTATATCATTAATGCTTTCCAATTAAAATGTGGTACTTATCTATTTGTCAAATCCCCTAAAGGCGACGTCCATAGCTATGTGCCTCTTGCATGTACGTTTATGTCTGAAATGGTTGCTCACTTTTCAATATGGCATAACCTACATGTGTATTTCATGCCTTTGTACCTGCAGTCGGTGAAAAATTGCATGCGTCCTAGCACATATATGACTACTATCCAAACATTGTCTATAGAATGCTAGCCCGTCCAATGTCATTTTGGGGTGACAAATTCCTGCTTCACCTGCCAACGATATGGTTGTGCACGTGGGTTTGTCTAGAATCGAAAAAATTAGCCCGACCATTGGGTGGGTTTTGAGCATGGGGAAATCTCGCCCGTAGATTGGGCGGGTTTTACGGCCATATAAGGCACATGACTCCTGCCTCGCACTCGCACGCCGACAGATCGATAGGACAAAGGGAAAGAGAGAAAGGAGAAACAAATGGACAAAGAGAGCAAGTGAGAACGAGATAGGAACATAGGGATGAATAGAGAGAGTGAGAGAGGGAGGAAGGGAGTGGGAGGGGGGCCGGTTGCCCTCCCTGACGCCACCGCTGATTCTTTAATGACGCCCGCGGGTGTGGAAAACATGGGCCCGGGGTATCCGAAGATATATACTACTGGACGTACCACCTCTTTGGGCCGACTCAATTGGACCTTCCAGAAGGCGGGCTTAGAGGCTGGCGCGGCCTGACATGTTCTACAAGGAAACGAACTCGTCTCCTACCCGAATACATAGATATAGGCGTAACCAAATCGGTTATATCTGTATCTTCCATATACGGATTAGGGATTCTATCTGTAACCTGGCCCCTTGCATTATATAAAGGGGGTCCGGGGCCCCTAGTTCATCATCTCTTTCATCATCAGCATCCACCATAATACAATCCACGAGCACAGGAGTGGGGTATTACCTCGCCCCGAGGGCCCGAACCTGTATAAATTCGGCTCCTTGTGCTACCATCGTAGTTGTGATCTTTCGTAGTGCCCATAAAATATATTGCCGACACAAATCGTCGACAGTTGGCGCGCCAGGTAGGGGCTAGCGTCACGATCAACCACATCGACTCCGATGGCTTCAATTGGCGGATTCGTCTTCACCTACGCCCCCGGTCAAGGCTTCATCTTTGGAGATCTCGGCTTCATCGCCGGTGACTTGGGAACCGGTTGTGAGGCGAACCGCTCGTCCACGACACGGGAGGTGGTACGCGACTCCGACCGAGCCTCTCCACTACGGGATCTCTCCCCTGGATTCCGATCCGGAAGAGATTCAATCTGATGATGACGATTCCGACTGGCTTACCGCAGGGCTCCCCTTCGGTTTCGGTCAGGATCTGCCACTTCTTTCTTTACCAGCTCCTTATGCTGACGAAGAATCGAGTGGCGATCTGATTCCTGGCTTGGATCGTTCTCAGATCCAGTCGGGAATCACAATCCCTCAATCGTGGTCCGCCTTGTTCGGGTTAGGAAAGTCGCTCGCTGTTTTCCATTGGATAACATGCCAGATTTTCCAATCTGGGCTAAGGAGCGGGACACGGTTCATGCACACTTGGACGAGTTTTCCGAGTCAGGACTCGGGGACAACTCTAACCAGGACAACTTCCCGAGTGGATATACCATTCGGATTGGTCAATTCTTACCGCAAGGTTCCAGCGGATTCGTTCGCTGAACCTCGATCGGATCCTCTTTGGTCGAGATCCAAAGACGAAGTGGAGTCATAATCACTCCCATCAACGAGCCAACAAATCAGGATCGATTGAGCCTCTCCTTCTCGGAATCCGAGTCGGAAGAGAGGGTCAATGGGTTCCCCGATTTTCGCGGCGTCTACATGCTGGACGGGCAAGCCTCCGGATCGGCTCGGCGCCCCTTGGGGGAGGCTGGGGCTGAACAAAACCGTGGAGGTGGAGAAGACTTGCGCGACCAATTGTTTGGTCGTGCACGGAAAGTCCAGGAGGAACTGCTTGAAGTCCGTATGGGAGATCACTCAGTCTTCCGTACGCCACAGCAGAACATCCCCGCATGTAAAACCCTCCTGGACAATGTTGGTCCTTTGCTTGGAGAAGACAACCCTGCAACGCCGATCATGGAACAAATCAAGGCCATGGTGACGGCAGCAGCTGTCCAAGGCACTCGGGATCAACAGGCCGACTCGGCCAGAAGCCAGACTGCCACAAGTACCACTCGACGCAATCGGCGCACACGAAGTCGCGAGCAAGACACCCGCCGAAGTACAAGTCGCGATCTACGCCTTGACATCGAAGCCCGACGGAGGGAGCGAGATGAGGACCGCGCCGTACTCCACCGCGTCGAAATCTCCCCCGCCAATCTCTTCCCCCCGGGGAAGGATTGATTGACGGGATCAAGGCATTTACACCCCGACTCTGTCAGGTAAACTGGCCCGAGGGGTTCAACCCCAAAGGGATTGTGAAATTTGATGCAGAGCGGGACCCCGAGGCTTGGTTGCAGATCTACTCTTTAGCAATCAAGACTGCGGGTGGAGGGTATGACGTGATGGGGAACTATTTGCCCGTCATGTTAACCCGTCCGGCTCAGCACTGGCTCGCGGGCCTTCTAGAGAACTCGGTCGATTCCTAGGGAGAGCTTTGCAACCAGTTTGTAGCCAACTTTCAGGGTACTTACGAGAAACCCGGGACCCAGTGGGACTTTTATCAGATTCATCAGAAGAAAGATGAGTCGTTAAGGGATTTCATTCGGCATTTCACCAAGAAGAAGAACACGATCCGGGAGATCTCAGAGGCGGTTGTCGTCGCAGCCTTCTAGAAGGGAGTCCATGACCCCGATCTAATTAAGAAGATGTCTCGGAAGTCCCTGACTACCGTCAAGGAGATGTTCGCCTTGGCGGATCGATATGCTACCGCCTCAGATGCTCTCGCTGAGCGTCAAGAGGATCACCCAAGCAAACACGAAGGCAAGAAGGACAAACCCGAGTCGTCCTCCAAGAAGGACAAGAAGCACAAGGGTGAAGAGATGGTAGTCGTCGTGGATTAGAGTCGGCAGAGGCCGCCTCGGCCCACCGACTACAACAAAGTCATGGAGACGCCATGTCCTTTCCATCCAAACGGAAAGCATGCGGCCAAAAATTGCAACATCTTGAAGAAGTTCGCTGAGGAGCACAATAGCGACGCTCCGAGAGACGCAAAGCAAGACGACAAGCGTGACCCTCCTCAGGGTGACGCTTACCAAGAAACTGAGCGAGAGCTCAACTACATATTCGGGGGATCGGATGCATATGAGTCCAAGTGTAAGCAAAAGCTTACCGATCGGGAAATCAATGCAGCTATTCCGGTGACCCCGAGTATCTCCGGTGGTCTGAACTCTGAAGTTCCGATCATATTTGATCGCTCAGATCACCCGGACCACGTCCCTTGCCCAGGAAGATATCCACTCATCCTGGATCCTGTGGTACGGGGCGTCCGACTGCGCAAGGTCCTGGTTGACGGCGGAAGTGGATTAAATATCCTTTTCGCTAAGACTTTGGGCGAGATGCAGATCCCAAGGACGGCGCTCCAGCAGACAGACGCGCCATTTCATGGCATAATTCTAGGAACATCATCAGTGCCGATCGGAAAAATCACTCTTCCTGTCACCTTTGGCACTCGGGATAACTACTGGACGGAAAACCTCGCCGAGGTGGCCGATTTCGAGACTGCGTATCACGCAATCTTGGGAAGGCCGGGCTTGGCCAAGTTTATGGCCGTCCCACACTACACCTATCTGGTTATAAAGATGCCAGGTCCACGGGTCGTAATCACGGTCTGTGGAGATGTCAAGTTCTCCCACCTCCTCGATAGGGAGAGCTGCGACTTCGCTCAGTCAGTTGAAGCGGTGGCTGAGTTGGAGGAGATCCGGCAAGCGACGAAGGCGATCTACCAAACAAGAAGCCATCTAAGTCAGACATCAAGCCTGACGAAGATGTCAAGTGAGGAGGCGCTCGTCGTTCTTCTCCAAGTAGATCAGGACGTCCTCACGTCACTCGGCGGTACGCCCGGGGGCTCGCCAACTGAAAGCGTGAAAACGGCACTCTCCTGAACAACTCATGGAACATCGAGCAATTGCGTCGGTTCTATACCTGACGACTATTGTAACACATGTCTACAATTAGATAAAGATAAGTTTTCGCTCACATTGTCTCTATGTTTATGCAATTTAGTTTCTGACTTGCTACTTATTTGTATGTCAATTAAGTAGTAAGTCGGGGCTATACCTAATTAGGTGTGCAATCGCGCACCTAACCTTTTATTGAAATTAACTTGACTTGCTCCCTAGTCGGATCCCGACTAGCCAGTAAGTCGGGGGCTACACCTAATTAGGTGCGCAGTCGCGCACCCTCTCTCTTTTATTGAGTTTGACTTACTCACGGGTCGGATTCCGACTGGTTTGTAAGTTGGGGGTCATACCTGATTAGGAGCAGTCTCCATCACTACATTTATTTGACACCTAATCGAGCTTTTTTCTTTTCAAGTCTATGATGAGCCTAAGTGTTAGTTGTTCTGAGTAACGAAACTCTTGTTTTCTAGCAACACTCATACTTCCCGATTGCGTTACTAGAGATAGAGCTCCGCGCCAACTCCTAATGCTAAGGAATTTGATGCACTGGGCAGAGTGCTTAGTAAAAGGGACCTAACTCGCTTGGGCAAAACGCGTGATTCGAATTGAGAAAAGTCGATTAGCTTGTGTTAAGATTAAAAAAACACACATAGAAGAGACTGGAGGCAAAATGGACAATTTTATTAATATTTACAATGGCTCGCAAGCCGTTTACAGGATATGGCGGCAAGCGTAGGCCTGCGCCCTGATGATCAGGTCTGTCACCCCGGCGAGGCCTGAGGTGGCGTGGATCAGGGCTTCGGCGATGGCGGCGTCGCGGGCTCGGGCCTCCTCTTCGGCGACCTCGGCGAGCGCGAGGTCGTACTGCGCCCAAAGCTCCGCCAACTCTTCATCAGCCATTGGAGTAGGAGGAGATGGAGGGATTCAAGAAGGAGCTTGGGTGAGGAGAGGCCGTTGTACCGGCCTCTCTTTATAGCCAAGATCGGGGAAGTCGAATCGGTTTCAGGGAATAATGGCATTGGGAAGCAGCCCCGATGAGAACTGTTCCTAGGATTTGATGTGAAGGTCTCTGGGAAAACGGCGCAACGTTCAAAGCGACGTTTGGCCTTCCAGCAAAGTGGCGCTGGGATGACCCGTGGCAGCAAGGAATAGCGCGCGCTTATCAAAGAGCCGCGGGCGACGTTTCGGCTTCGCGCTGGGCGGGAAGGAACGAAGCCCTGGATTCACTATTGTAATATTCGGGCCTAGACTTAGGTTCCAGAAGGCACGTTCCATGTGGGCCGTAAGCTGTACATTGCTTGCATGCAAGTGCTGTTTGGATCGAGCCTAGTTGGGAAAAGGGCGCGCCCCCGGTTGGGCCTTATGCCAGTCATCAATCCTTTGAGGGCTGGGCGCTTCCCGGGTAATTAACTTAGTTCTTGGCGTACCCCCTGGGGTCAATGGCTGGTCTGATTTTCTAATCAGATTAGGTGTCAAAGAGTTACCTATTTAGTTGGGTCTCGGTGGCACATCTCCAGATCGTTTGTCACTAAGACAAACACCACTCGGAGGACCTTAACTTGGAAGCGGGCGTATTCCTCCGGGAATCACTAGCTTAACTCCGCACTAGTTGGATTAAGGCGCCTGAATATCCTACGCAAGTTGTGACATGTTCCATGCTGGACCGAATGTCGAGCTCTGCAAGACAGGCTTGAATGTCATAATTTGTAACAGGAAGGATAACGCTGGGTGGCACTGCTCACTCGGCAACATCCACCTTTCTGGTATGCCTCTCCGCGGGGCCACAAGCCGGCATACCGACTAGTTGGGCTGGGTACCAGACATCTTTTAAAGACTTGAGAATTTTCTCGAGTTCTTTGCAACTGTGTTTTTTGATCAGCAGGTTACTCGGCGAGCAGGACTTCGTCAGCCAGACGAAGAGTGACGTCACTCGGATAACATCTGAAGGGCTGCATGCTGAACCCCCAAATCAAGACAACCCTGTCGCGAAGCACTCGGGGGCTACTGTGGAAAACATGAGCCCCGGGTATCCGAAGATATACTACTGGACGTACCACCTCTTTGGGCCGACTCAATTGGACCTTCCAGAAGGCGGGCTTAGAGGCTGGCGCGGCCTGACATGTTCTACAAGGAAACGAACTCTTCTCCTACCTGAATACATAGATATAGGCGTAACCAAATCGGTTATATCTGTATCTTCCATATACAGATTAGGGATTCTATCTGTAACCCGGCCCCTTGCATTATATAAAGGGGGTCCGGGGCCCCTAGTTCATCATCTCTTTCATCATCAGCATCTACCATAATACAATCCACGAGCACAGGAGTAGGGTATTACCTCGCCCCGAGGGCCCGAACCTGTATAAATTCGGCTCCTTGTGCTACCATCGTAGTTGTGATCTTTCGCAGTGCCCCATAAAATACATTGCCGACACAAATCGTCGACAGCGGGTGGAGCTGGTGATTCGGCTCCGACGACGATGCTGCTATCCCAGAGAAGGGCAGCGAGTAGTCCCCTCGCTTGGTGCTCGCCTCTCCCACACCGAGATGGTCGGCAGCGCTTCTGCCACCGAGGCAGCGAATGGCGTATCTACATCACCGGCGGTCTCTGTCCTACCTCGGGCGGCTTTTTGGACATAAGCCGCCTGACAGTCGGGCGGATTTTAAATCTAGCCCGACCAATGGGCGGCTTTTGATTCCCGCCCCTTCAACGGGCGATCTTTTAAATCCAGCACGACTGTCGGGCGACTTTTATTTCCAGCCCGACAGTCGGGCGGGAGGAGGCTAGTTATTTAATTTTCTTACACGCTGTATTATTTTTAATTTTAAATAAAATAAATATAAAATTTCAAAAAATTCTCCTGCATGCATAGCGCGTGCACTTCACTGAGGTGTTGAACATGTGGTCGCCGATGAGGAGTAGGCACTAGGCAGTGGTCAGGACAATGCTGGCCATGCCCGCCGCCGCCGCCGCCTACAACTCGCCTTTGACGTTGGCCATCCACGCCACTACGGACCAGGGCCTCCCGCGCCGCACCATCACTCTCTACCTCTCATCCCTCCGCCCCGCTGCTACCCAGCACCGCCCCTGCCCCTTCGCACTCACCGCCTCAATTCCCTCTCCCGCCTCCCAGCCCACGCCGCCGCGGCAGCGTCTCTCCACACCCACCTCCTTCGCCTCTGCCTCCTTGTCCACCCCTACCCCAACGTCGCACTTGCGCACCTCTACTCCCGCCTCCACCCTTCCTAGGCGCGTCGCCTGCTCGATGAAACGCCTCCCTTGCGACCGCAGGCGCCACCGCACTATCTCCCCCGTCTCTTGCAACTCGCTCCTTCTGTGCCTCCTTCGATTTGGGGACATATATCCCCGCTGCGCGCGTGATGTTCAACGAAATGCCCGTGAGGGATGTTGTGTGCTGGAACTCCATGGTCGTTGGCCTCGCCAAGGCCGGCCATCTCGACGCAGTCATCGACCTTTTCAACCAAATGGCCGAGAGGGATGCCGCGTCCTGGAATGCCATCATGTGCGGGTTCATCGCCAATGGCCACCTGCACCGGGCGAGGGAGCTGTTCGAGCAGATGCCCGTGAGGAGCAATGCCTCCTAGATCATGATGATCTCCGGGTACGCCAAGGCCGGCGACGTCCACTCCGCCACTGGCCTGTTTGAGCGGATGGAGAGCAAGAAGAATCTTTACGCGTGGAACGCGATGATCTCATGCTACGCGCAGAATGGCTGCACACACGGGAGACGCTTGCAAGTTTCAACCGGATGCTCAAGCCCCATGTTTGGATGCTACCCAACGAGAAGACTTTCTCCTCCATCATCTTGGCTTGCTCTCAGCTAGGTGACTTGAGATCTGGCTTGTAGGTGGAGAGCTTCATGGGGTCTGTGGGAGTTGAACTGGACGATCACTTGAGCACCACTCTGGTCGATCTGTACACCAGGAGTAATGATCAAATACAAACTCAACTTTGTCAAGATTATTTTCAACACCGTCGAGTCCCCTGCTCCCCTCCCCGGGGATAGGGAGAAATTGTCCTCAAGCCCAGGGACGGAGACGACGAGCAGGGATTTTCTAAGGTAATAGATTCGGGGAGGGGGAGTGGGGTGCCATCCCTAGGAGACGATCATGAGATAACGGGAGAAAAGAAGGAAGAATGTGAGCAGTACCAGACCACTTGGGTGGGCTACATGAGCCGGGGTGTTTGAGCCGAATAGCGACCAGGGGAGGCTAGGCTTGGCCTAGAGAACAATTATGTTCTTAATTTAATTTGGTTTGAATTTCAGTTCCTGTGCTTTGGGTTGGGTTTAAATTTAAAGAAAAACAAAATTATGATTTTTTTTTTGCAATCTCAGACGTGCATAATAATTTGTTTACAGACATTCCAAATGAAATATGTATCTAATGGTCCTTTGACCAAGTCAACAAGAAAATGGTTGACCGAAGTGTTACATGTATTTCTATATAAAAAGATTGTACGAGATCCAAATTAGACTAGATATTTGAATTTCATAGGATAACTTAATCACACAGAAATTTTTCCATAATATTTTTGAATTTTCACAATTGTTTAGCATTTTATCATATTTTTACTATGCTAGAAAATTAAAAAGAATGAATACAATGCTGTCAAAAATGGGAAAATTTTTTTATGAGCTTACAAAATTATTTGGAACTCAAATATATCATTTAATTTGGATTTCATAAAATATTTTTATGTACAAATGCATGTAACACTTTGATGAAGCTAACTAATCAAAATCTTCAAGGAACCATTGGTGAATGCAATGTTGTAACATACGCGAACAAATTTTATGATCTTGCAAGATTATTTGGAACTCAAATGTACAATTTATATGCGTAGGTTATAAACAGAGCCGAGCTAGGCTTTTTAAGGGTTAACATGAGGATTCGAGCCTGGCCTAAAATTTCTACTAGGCTGTCCGGCCCGGCCTGGCCCAGGAAAAAGAGGCCGGGCCCGAGCTGGTCTGCCCATGACATTGGCGCCGGTAAGAGGGGGAGGGCACGGGCGTGCGCGCTGCGCAGCTCGGTAGTCGTTCGACGAATCGCCGCGATGGTATTGGCGCCGCTGGGCGCGCTGCTCCGGCGCCGGCGGCTGCCGATCGCCTTCGCCACCGCCACATTTTTAACCAGATCCGGAAGCGCCACTCCTGGGGCTCCGCCTCTCCCGCTGCCGCCTGCGCCGGTGGAGTCACGTAATGAGTCGGAGCAGGAGGGCTCGCTGGCGCGGCGGGTGGAGCGGGCGGCGTCGGTGTGCGCGGCCATCCGGGGGTGGATGGCCGCGGGCCGCGCCGTGCACCGCGGGCACGTATTCCACGCCATCAACCGCCTCCGCCGCCAGCGCCTCTACCGCACCGCCCTCCAGGTCTGTGACGCGCCGGCCCACGCCCACCCCCCTCTCTCCTTGCTTTCTTTTATCTCATTTGATGGCTTCGTTACGATGAATATTAGCTTCTCTCTGTCTCTGTTGAGTATTGAATAATGTGTTGTAACTATCCACATGAAGATCAGATTTTTCCTGCCTCTAATTTGTTCAATAGGCGACACTACAATTTTGCATTTTTCTTGCCACAGGTTATGGAATGGGTGATGAGAGAGAGACCCTACAAGCTGAGTGAGCTTGATTACTCCTATCTCCTAGAGTTCACAGCTAAAGTTCATGGCATCTCTGAAGCCGAAAGCCTCTTCCTTCGTGTGCCTCAAGAAAACCAGAATGAGCTGCTCTACAACAATCTTGTCATGGCTTGTTTGGATTTGGGCTTGATTAAGCTTTCATATGGTTACATGAGGAAGATGAGGGAGTTGACCCTGCCGATTTCACCATTTGTTTACAATCGCCTGATCATCCTCCACTCTTCCCCAGGACGCAGGAAAACTATCTCCAAGATCCTTTCTCAGATGAAAGCTGATAGCGTGACCCCGCACACGTCAACCTACAATATTCTATTGAAAGTACAGGCCAATGAGCACAACATTGATGGAGTAGCAAGGGTGTTCAATGATATGAAAAGAGCAAAGATCGAACCAAACGAGATCACCTATGGCATTCTGGCAATTGCACATGCTGTAGCAAGGCTATATACTGTTTCCCAGACGTATGTAGAGGCTATCGAGAATTCTATGACTGGCACTAATTGGTCTACACTGGAAATTCTCCTTATCTTGTATGGATACCTTGGAAAGGAAAAGGAGCTCAAGGTGACGTGGAAGCTCATGCAAGGTCTGCCTCATATTCGATCCAAAAGTTTCATACTAGCAATTGAAGCATTTGGAAAGGTTGGCTCCATTGAGCAGGCAGAAGAGATTTGGGTGGAAATCAAATCAACAAGAAAGCTAAGGCTTACAGAGCAGTTCAATTCCATTTTATCGGTGTACTGCAGGCATGGTCTTGTGGATAAAGCATCAGCCATATTCAAAGAAATGAGAGCAAGTGGTTGTCAGCCTAACGCTATTACATATCGTCACTTGGCATTAGGTTGCTTGAAAGCAGGTCTTATTAAAGAAGCTTTGAACACCATGGCTATGGGAAACAAAGAAGTTGTCACCAAAAAGGTGAGAAAATCAACACCATGGCTGGAGACCACGCATATGTTGCTTGAAAACTTTGCAAAAATCGGTGACTTAGAACATGCTAAGGGAGTTTATGAAGAACTAAATGAATCAAAGTACTGCAAGAATTCCTTTGTGTATAATACCCTTCTAAAAGCTTATGTTAAGGCAAAAGTTTATGAGCCAAATTTGGCAAGGACAATGATTTTGAGAGGAGCAATGCCTGATGCCGAGACACATAGCCTTCTGAGACTGATTGAACAGTTCAAGATATGATGCTGCCTGTACATTAACCGACTGCTGGTGCTTTGAAGGATCAGGACGAGAAAGAACAAAATCAGTACTAAATAGAACCATTTCTTTGGCACATTATCATCCCAACATGTGCACAATCCAATTCATGAAATGCAGCTATGCTTTGCTATTCTAAGCAGTTTGCCAAGGTATAAGTTGCATGGTCCAAATATTTGAAATGTTGTTTGTTCAGTGCATGAGTTACATAAAATAATCAGGTAGGTCAGCCGAGTCTTGGTGGCAAACCGTGAACCATATTGTAATTTAACATTTGTTTTCTGGAAACAGTACAGATGATCTGCTTTTCATTAGAAAGTAGGGAAGAAGGGTACAAGGCAAAATTATAGTAGAAGAAAGGAAACAGTCCCAAGCAAGCAGGGGAATAGTCAGCATATTACAATGAGGCTGGATATACAACATGTTACACATACTAAAGATATCATTGTGTTACTTGCAAGCCTTTGCAGGCCCATGGTCATCCTGAAGCTCGCTTCGTGTTGTACACTACAAATGAGAAAACAATGGTAGCACTCTCTGCACTCGGTTAGGCAAAGCCAAACTGAAGAAACAAGTGCTGTGTTGTCCCTAGGTGCTGGTCACACCACCAGCAAGCGTGTGCATATCTGTCTCCAGGAAGTAGTTGCATACCAGCAATCTTGACATTTTTCCTGTACAATAGTCCGGATCCGTTGCCAAACTCAGCTGATCCTACACCCGAAGCCCCAAGAAAAGATGGCCCTGGAGGATTGCTGAGCCCAGAGATGGTGTGACCACCACCAGCGGTGTACTTACCGTCCAATGCGTTCTCCACCCCAGATGTATCGATGTTAGATCCGATGATCTTCAACTGGCTCAATGCATGGTCGTGGCACAGACAATGCAGAAACCCTTGATTCTGTTGAGCCGGTTGTGGCAGTTGATGTGCTCCCAGAAGATGCCAACTTCTCGGCACGGCCTCTTGCTTGGTTGGGAAGGAATGGTCTGGAACCAATGCTGTTAAGAGCTTCACACCCCGGTTCTGTGGCTCCTGCCGCCTGTGGAGCTGAGATGATCAGCGTGAAGGAATTGAGGCACTCTATAGAGATTGCTATAGAAGCCATGGCGCCTGAGCTCCGCCTGCAGAGGCTGATCCAGTTGGGCGAACAGCATGGCACTGTGAGCTCAAGGCCAGTGAGCCGCAGCCAGAGGGCGTCTAGTCCAGAAGCGGAAACGCTGGCGCGAACCATCCAGGAGCCCCATACCTCTCTAGACATGTCAAAGCAGCAGAAGCTGGACGGTGATGGCAAGGTGGAAGGAATAGATGCTGTCAACAACAAGAGGGACGGGTGCTGTGGATGCAACTCCATTTTTCAGTGCAATATCTGCCTTGAAATGGCTGAAGAGCCTCCAAAGACTTTATGTTTTGCAGAAACATATCTGTAAATTTCCTCTCTTTTTTTTTTGCAGTTTGCATGTACCAATTCCCAGTGATATAAAAGGACATCTTAAAATGTTTAGCACTGACATATAGGCAAGTAGCTTTTTTGAGCAATGGCATATCTACTATGTCGAGTGATAGGCCTAACACCTGCTAGAGAGAGGCGCTTGGATTACGCTAGTGGTATACTGTATGCTACAAATTCTGCTGCCATTCATAAGGGTGCTGGCATTTCAGATCACTTAAGAAAAACTAGGTAAAAGACTCGTCCCAGATTTTGGATACTATACTGCCTTTCTTGACTCTAGATTAATTGGTTAAGACGAGGAAATACTTGAAATAGAGAAGAACAGTGCTTTGGTTGCTACCTTCAGGAGTCCTCAATGCAGAAACTGTAGCTGATCAAATGAATGCACACCTGACTAACTACAATCTTTTTTCTAGTTTCAGTACCAGGAAACGTAATACACAGTGCAGTCACACTGTAGTACTGTATCAGAAACAGTCCCAATATCAGGAGAACGCATCCCACAATACATGATAGCAGCACATTCAGCCATTGATATTGAAACTGAAATTTTGATTCCTTTGCACCATGAAGAAGGTATATACATGGATACACCCAAGAGAAGGGAGGAAACAAACAACTGGATATACATTCCTACATTATAAATTAAAGTTTTTTTTAGGTATCATGGTGGCAATGGGACATGGTGTATATGTTTTATTGGAGAAAATAGCAATGCTACTTTTGCCTACTGCTGCCTCCTCCTAGTTCTCCTTGTGCTTGTAGATTCTGAAGGCCTGGCCCTTCTACCTTGCACTGGCTCCCCAGCTATAACAGCCATGGTGCTTGAATTCGACGCTTGCTCCATAGATGATGACTGCTGAGGAGCTGTAGGAACTGCCAGTGCAGCATTATCAGCATTAGAAGATGGCAAAAGGACGTTATTGCTGCTCTCAGGGGCAGCATTGCCCACATCCATATGCAGCACTATAGCCGGTACAGAAGGCAAAGTATTGTTATCTTGTCTTTGCTGTCTTGAGCCCCTAGCCCTTGACCGGCCTGCAGGAAGAACAGTCACCTCAACCCCTGAAAGTGGAGCTGCATGACCTCTCACTATATCCTGGTTCTCTATCAACCGCCTCACCATGCTTGCAATGCCTCTTGGGTCTGGCATTTGCAGCTGCTGCCTCAAGCTCTCACTCCTGTTTGCCCGCGGTCTGGGAGGGACATCATTGCTGGAAACATCCCGTTCACCACTTCCTCTTCCATAAATCGGAGTGACATTTACTTCGAGCACCTCTCCCTTGCAGACAGGGCACTCAGAGTGAGCTGAATATCCATGAAGCCACTGGTACAAGCATGGCCAGCAGAAGAGGTGACCACATGGTGTAATCACGGGCTCTTTAGCCGTTTCAAGACAGATATTGCACTCAAAACTGGAGTTGCATGCACAGCACCCGTCCTTGTTGACAGCATCTGTTCCGCCCACCTTTCCATCACCATCCAGCCTCTTCCTCTTTAACACATCCAAAGAGCTATGAGACCGCTGGATGGCCCGTGCCAGCCTTTCTGCTTCTGGACTGGATGCCCGCTGGCCATGGCTTACTGGCCTGGGCCTCACAATGCGGTGTTGTTCGCTCACCTGGATCAACCTCTGCAAGCGGAGCTCAGGAGTCGTTGCTTCCATAGCAACCACCCCTATAGAGTGCCTCAATTCAGTCACGCTGATCATCTCTGCTTCACTGCCAGCAGGATCTGCAGAACCAGGGCGTGAATCCCTTTCCATCACTGGTTGCACATCATTCCTTCTCAATCCAGCAAGAGGCAGTGGCGATAAATTGGCATCATCTGAGAGCACATCAAGCGACACAACTGGTTCAACAGCATCAATGGCCTCTTCACTGTCCGTGCCATGGCCATTGAGCCAATCAAAGATCATTGGATCTAGCAGCAACATATCTGGGGTGGAGAGCGCATTTGATGGTGAGTACACCACTGGTGGTGGTGGTGCAACCTCTGGGGCTAGCAATCCTCCTGTTCCATCGGATCTTGGGGCTTCTGGGACTGGCACAGGATTGGCCGAGTTTGGCAACGGCGCCGGGCAATCCATAGCTACATCCAGCCGGCCTGGAGGCCGCGGCAACGGAGGCAGGCCAAGGTACAGGTTTAGATCCATCCTCCTCCTGCTCCCACTGCCCCCCGCAGCCTCCTCCCCAGCCATGCCCGAACAACTACAGCAGTTGCTTGCTACCCACCGATGAAACAAACAAAACACATACGTCTACACTTCCAAGTCTCCCATGGACGGGCACATCGATCCAAGAACAGCGCGCTTACTGCGCGTGGGATGTCTGCATCACAGCCGAAAGACCGCAAGGATCAACTTGAGACTAGAAGGGTCCAAACAAAACCGAATTTTTAGCAGAATCTTACAGAGATTTCACGGGATTTCGCGGCGCCGGGCGTGATCGGCGGGGATGTTCTGTTCCGGGCGAGGGTTTTGCTCCGGAGCGACGAGCGCTTCTTGGAGGAGGTGGGGAATTGCTCGGCGGAGCCTGCCGCGATCAGCCGGGGTAGGGATTTGGGGAGGGAGCGACGTGATCGACGGGGTTTGGACAGGAAGTGAGCTGCAAATTGGGAACTTTTTTCTGGTATTAGGAACGGCCGGGGTGGATCGAGAGGGAGAAATGTGAGGAACAGGGGAGAGACGCTGGGGTTTTCGTTTCGGCCCCTCCGTTTCTCCCGTCGTTTTCTGCCTGAGGAAACCGGGCTAGATGCAGCTTTTTATAGGATGATTTGCATTTATTTTTGGCTCAAAAGATTTGGGTACACATAAATGTTTACAAGATTTGGGTACAATTTAATGCTATTGGATTTGGGTACAATTTTTGCTACCGAAAAAACAATTTTTAGTAATTCTTGGATACAATTCAATCTCAAACATGCATGTTCAGTAAGAGAAAAAAACTAGTGAATGAGATACTGTTTAGAGGCTTCTCAACGGGACATTGTCGTTGCTTTCCATACCTTCCTTCTCACGCCGCACTGTCTTTCTTCCTCTTTCCCCCGTGCTGCGACCGCCTCTCGCTGGAGTTCGGGTTCAAGATATACTCATGCCACACCAGGGCCTAGGCTTAGAGGGAGGTCGGAGATCCAACAGCCTGGTGGTGGTAGGGGATTGTGGTGGGGTGGTGAGGCCGCGACAGCGCCGCCAGAGCCATTAGAACGAAGGAGAGCGGTGGACGGGGCTGGCAAGGAGATCAACGTAGATGGTCGAAGTTAGGGTGGACAGGACCAACGGGGCAATAAGAGGATGAGAGAGGAGCAGCGAGGCTACCGTCGGCAGCGGGTGGCGGCCGAAGGTGGCGGGGGTGGTAGGAGAGGCACGCGAAGCAAACCGAAGGAGAACGGAGAGGAGGAGGGCGAGGGTGAGGGCCAAGAACGTGCGCGTCGAGTGGAAGAAGAAGGGAGAGCTTGAGGTAGCGAGCCCCGCTCTATTCTTTTGGTTTAGCACCCAACGGGATAGTGTTGGGTAGTTGCTCCCTTCCAATAATCCTTAAATACAATTTAATGCTATCCCAAAATTCATTTTCATTAATTCTAAGATATAATTTAATGCTTTCTCAAACATCCATTTTCATTAATTCTTTCTTCGATGAAATTTAATGCTATGCCAATAAAAAATTGTATGATACCTTGTTGTTTTTTCTCACATGAAAATGATTTTTGCTCAATCTAACTCACAAAACTAGGTGAATACTCCAACATAACCAACATAGAAATGATTTTCCATGTAGGGGATTCGTTAATGATACCTTGTTGTTTTTCTCACATGCACTGATCATCATTTCCTCTACCAAGTCTTCCATGTTGACTATCTCCTTCTCGAGCTCTGATAATCATCATCATTTCTGATTTAATTTTTGCAACTCCAACGCATATCCCTGCAATGGCATCCAACAAATCATGATGGTGGTAGAAGATAGTTGTGGCCTATAGAAGAGGGTGAAGAGGAGACGGAGAAGAAAGATGCGATCAGGCGGCGGCGGTGGGATAGAAAATGGAATGGCTAGGGTTAGAGTGCGACCCATGAGAATTTATATGGAAGAAGAAAACATGAGTATCGTAGGATCTTAATCCAAAGGTTGAGACTTCAAGTGATTATCGACTTTACACAACTTCATTTGTTTTGACGCGACAGATATGCCACATGACTTGGTTCAAGCTACGTGAAAATATTAAAGGTGACTCGAGCTTACATGGATCAATATAATATAATTATCAGCACGCATTTTACTTTATTTGTGTTATTTTGGGCCATTTCAACCAAAGCCTAATCTATGTCAGCCCAACCAGCCTATTTAACTTATTTGTGTGATTGTAGGTTAGATTGTAGCTAATCTAGCTCCCAACATAGACCACTGCTCCAACGTATACAACCTATCTCAATCATGTTGAAATATGTAAGTGTTGTTCATGCATAGATGTTCATGTAAGTGTTGTTCATGCATATATGTAAGTGTTTTTCACACATATGTAAGTGTTGTTCACGCATACGTGTAAGTATTGTTCATGCATATATGTAACTTTTTTTACCACATGGATTAATAGACCTTGTGAAAAATTATTATCAATGACATGTAAGTGTTGTTCACACATACATCCATTGATTATTTTTCTAATGGCGAGGCCTCCCACCGTCCATATCTTGATCTCCTTCTAACCTCTATCAATGGATATAATAATTAGTACCGAATCATATTAGGTTTTTATCCCCTAGTGTATATATTCATGCATCATCAATTGCCATTGTACCAAAGCTTTCCAGCAAGTAGGCTATATTTTTAAGCAGCGGCGATAGTCAGAGATGGCAGTGGCACATGGAAGAGGACAATAAGAGAGTATGAAACCAAGGTTTGGGGTCATGTTGGGAACGTGAAGAATAGAATGGCTATGGTTGATGAAAATTAGAGATGTCAAAACAGGTCTAATGGCATGGTAACATGCTTATATCCAGCCAGGTTCTAAATATGTTTGGTCAATATGGTTTGGTTGGCCAAACCGTTCTTGGATCCACACCCGAGCACTACGAGCTAGGCTGGCATGACCCGCATAGTGTTATCCCAACATGACCGACTACTGTAGCCCCTTAAAATTATAGTGAAATCTCATTTTGCACCCTAAGTTGAAAACTTTCTTTTGAGCCTCTTTAATTTGTCTTTATTTGCATATGATCCTCACACCATCAACTCTCCTATTAAGTGCTGATGTGGTCGCTTACTTAGACTTGTCGCCATAGGTGGTAGATGATGTGGCATAATAGATAGAGAGAAAATACAATGTAGCCCCTTAAACTTTTAGCCCTTTCTCACTTAGCATCCCAAAGTTGGAAATTACTTTCTAGACCCCTTATCCATTTGTATCAAAGCCCCTAAGAACTGCTGTTGACTCTTGAACAAAACTGCCACCTTGAACAGAACATCCCAATTTACGCTAATTCCCTAATTTCTAATACTCTTCCTTCGCAAATCCCCACGATCGCATGATGAGAGTGGTGGAAAAAACTTTACTACCACTATCTTGCAAAAAACATGGTTCGTCAATCCTACAACCCTTCCAGTAAAAAATTGAAGAAATTAAATTGAGATGGATAATAATAAAAGGCTATGGAATAAGAAACAAAATCAAATGAATTGACAATCGTCTAATAAAGATCATTTTAGATAGTATTAAAAAGGTTTATCATGACACTGATGTCATGATTGCCACAGAGAGAAGTGTCACCACCGCTTCCAATAACAAGTGGAACTCCTACTAGCTCCTATTCCGCCTCCATCATAGGTGTTGGTATCTACATTAAACATCATGTGACATGAGAATTATAGTAGCAAATGACCACTATTGGAGTTGTAGTCTCCAAGGATTGAGTTTACAATGTGATAAAGGGAAAAGGAGAAAAGTTTACAAAGGAGAGAAGGAATGTCAGACCATAAATCACTAAAGAAACTGCCTTATAGGATGAGTTTTACCTTGTTTGCACTACCGTAGGTTGGGTTTTGTCTCAATCCAACTAATAAAACTAGGCAACTACTCCAATCTAACCAACATAGAAATGATTTTGCGTGGAAGGGGGATTTGTTGATGATACCTTGTTGTTTTTCTCACATGCACCTATCATTGTTTCCTCTACCAAGTCTTCCATGTTGACCATCTCCTTCCCTAAATCCAACAATGGCTATGATAGTCATCATCATTTTTTATTTAATTTTTGCAACTCCAGATGTATATCCCTGCAATGGCATCCAACATATCATGTTAGGTTTTAGAGATGTTTTCCTATGATCAAGTTAAATTTTTTTAAGCAATGATAGTGTTGGAAGATGATTGTGGCCCATAGAAGTGGATTAAGAGGAGATAGAGAAGAAGTACGTGAGGAGCGGCGTGGCGGGATGGGAATGGAATGGCTAGGGTTAGAGTGCGACCCCATGGGAATTTATATGGAAGAAAAAAATATGAGTACTATAGGATCTTAATCCAAAGGTTGAGACTTCAAGTGCTTGTCGACTTGGCATGACTTATGTGTATGACACATGTCACGTGACTCGGTTCAAGCCACGTGAAATAGAAAAGGTGACTCAAGCTTGCATGGATCAATATAATATAATTATCAATACACATTTTACTTTACTCGTGTTATTTCTAGCCATTTCAACCAAGGCCTAATCTATGTCAGCCCAACCAATCTCTTAACTTATTTGTGTGGCTGTAGGTTAGGTTTTAACTAATCTAGTTCCTAACATAGACCACTGCTCCAAAGTACACAACCTATCTCAATCATGTTGCAATATGTAGGTGTTGTTCATGCACACATGTAAGTGTTGTTCATACATACATGTAAGTGTTGCTCACGCATATGTGTAACTTTTTTACCATATGGCACAATAGACCTTGGGAAAAATTATTGTCAATGACATGTAAGTGTTATTTGCACATACATCCATTGATTATTTTTCTAGTAGTGAGGCCCCCATCGTCCATCGCTTGATCTCCTTCTAACCTCTACCAATGGTTCTAATAGTTAGTACCAACTCATATTAGGTTTTTATTCCCTAGTGTATATTCGCACATCATCAATTGTCATTGTACCAACGCTTGCCAGCAAGTAGGCCATATTTTTAAGCGGCGGTGGCAGTCGGAGATGGCAAAGGCACATGGGAGAGGACAATAAGAGAGTGAAGAACCATGGTTTGGGGTCATGTTGGCAACAGGAAGAATAGAATGACCATGGTTGATGGAAATTAGAGGTGTCCAAATAGGCCTAACGACATGGTAACGTGCTTATGTTCTCTTGAGTTACTAAACAGGTTAAGCCGGTACGGTTTGGTTGGCCAAACCGCGTTTGGGTCGACACCCGGGCACAACGAGCTAGGCCGGCATGACCTGCATAGTGTTAGCTCGCCATGGCTAACTACTGTAGCCCCTTAAAATTGTAGTGAAATATCATTTTGCACCCCAAATTGAATTTTTTTTAGCCCCTTTAACTTCTCTCTACTTACAACTGATCACCCACATCATCAACTCTCTTATTAAGTGTTGGTGTGGCTACTTACTTGGACTTGTTAGTATAGGTGGTAGATGATGTGGCATGATAGAAGGAGAAAATATATTGTAGCCCCTTAAACTTTTAGCGCTTTCTCATTTAGTTTCCCGATGTTGAAAATTACTTTCTAGGCCTCTTAAAGGTGTATCCGCTTGTATCAGGCATAACAATAAAAGTATTTTCAAACTTAGAGAAATTTTATTTGTACTTTTCTAGATTTTTTTTTCATATTTCTAGCATTTATTTTATTTTTGGCTCTCCAAAAATGTTCTTTTATAATTAATTGGGGGAAGAGGCATATTGAAGCTCCACTACAAAAAAGGGTACACTTTCAGAGGGCGCAGAAAATAGTTTTCAACTTCAGAGTGCTAAGCAAGAAAGCGCTACAAATTCAAGGAGTTATACTTACCTTTTACTTTATCTATCGTGCCATGTCACCTGCCACCTATCCCACCAACAAGGTCACGCCATCAACCACATCAACACTTAATGAACGACTCAATAGTGCAGTGACTGACTCGAATTCAAAAGAAGACCCATTAAAGAGGCCAAAAAAGTAATTTTCAACTTTGGGGGTGCAAAATGAGATTCACTACAACATTAAGGGGCCACAGTATAATTAACTTTAAATTAAATATATATAATATATGCATGTAATTTTCTCATCGTAGATAATTATTTTCTTTAATTTATAATATACTAGCTAAGCGCTAGTGCGTCACATTTCATTACTTTGACTCACACCATTAGACCTTCTTTCAGCCTTTTTATGCTCGATTGTATCATGCTTCCGCACCCTTAGCGTCTTGCTTACACAACATTGGTATATGTTAAGCTCACGAAAAGTTTTCTAAAGTACAACGTGCTAAAATAAGGAAGTTAGATAAATAAGATGATTTGATATATCTTGAGTTAATTGAAGACTTCCAAAAATATAATGCGTTAAAATAAGAAAGCAAGTTTAATAGATAGAAAACGCCCTTATGATGTCTTGACCATTGGATGAAAGATGGAGGGTGGAGATGGATGTCGTACCACTACCACCACCACTAGAGTTTTTTTAGTGGTAGAGATATTTTTGAATTCAACTTATTTTTATGTTTTCTTTACCATTGTTGGTCTAAATTAGCCTAGCACGCATCAAGCTAGGCCCTCAGTTGGCCAAAACAAGCCCTAGTCTCCTCTAGGGCACTTTAGCACATGGCTTGTGAGCAACTCAATGCCCAATTCAGTTTTTCGTATGATTTGGTTCACAGGTCAAGCGTCCTTTCTAGTTCGTGATTTGAGCAAGTTGAGTGAAGCCTGCCCCTAGCTTGCTTAGGCTAGGCTCATTTAGACTTGTTTGAAGAAAGAACTATAAACACTATTTACCAATTAGCAATTAACCATTAACAAAAACTTCACCCTTAAACCACAAGCCCAACTGCCCAACCTATCGGGCCACCCACGGCGGGCTTCACTATTTTACCATTTTGGTCTACTGTCATAGGGTTTTCTGTCCGTCTTCTTGTGGAGGCTATATATAGCCACCCTACCCTGAGGGGAACGGTTTTAGGGTCTCATTTGCTAGGTTAGCCACAAGTTCATCCTAGAGTTAAGTAGAGAGCTCTCCCATGGCAATCTAGGGTTTCCTAGGCCCCATGAGCTGGATTTGGTGAGGGATTGGTTCTTCGGTCGTGCTCTTCTTGATCCCCTCGCCAAGGTGAAGGTCTTGTCCAAGCTTTCTTCGTTCTTGAGCCTCCGTGTGTTGGAGGGGTGAAATCTGCCGTGTGTCGGCGGTCGGTGCCGTGTGTTGGTACCGTGGAGTGGGGTGCTTGTCGCGTGTAGGAGCACTCGCCACCTTGTGAGAGGTTTGGAGCTCACCTCGCTGTCCATCGGTGCAAGGGCTACCACGAGTGGATTGAGGCATAGGCTCGAGAGGGAGCCGGCTCTCGTTCGTCGAGGGATTGCCTCAACGGGGAGTAGGAGTTCGTCTCCGAACCTCGGGAAAAATTGTATTGTCCCCCTTTTGTTCTCACTTTTAATTTTCGCAATCTGCTTTCTTTACATTCTAGTTCTTGAGTTCCTACTATTGCTTTGCTAGATAACTTGGGTCCCTAATTTGATTAATTAAAGAAAAGAACAAAAAAAAATAAAAGTAGACCAATTCACCCTCTCTTGGCCATAAGGTTCCTACGGTATGGACCGTTGGATTATAAGTGGTATTTCTAAAAAAGTTAGTGGCTCTTGTACATGTATAAATAGATAGCCTTGCGCACACACGCGAAGAGAGAAGACACACAGAAAAACACAACACAATTCTCTTGCTCCGGACAGACTTGAGTGTTGGTCACTTGAGCTTGCTCGGGCATCCTTGTAATGTCTCCTCCGGTTGCTTGACTGAATTCGCTGTCTTGAATGTCCTCGTAGCTGCGAAAAAGGGCCCGTTGATCCCCAGTTCAACAAGTAAGCTCGGCACCTGGGGTCCGCACTCCCAACCGCCGACAGAGGCTGACCCCCGTAGGCATAGCACCACTCTTGAGTTTTTGGTCTCGCTTCGTCCAAAAGAGTTAACCTAGGGTGCTATGTTTTGGTCTATCTGGCACTATATGCTAGTACAACTCTCTTTTGACTAGCAAGATGGTAACTATTCCACCACAACCAATCCACATAGGCCACGTGAGCCTCTACATCATAATGAGCCAGGGTATTACAACTTTGCTTGGCTTCTCTAGTTCTGTTCTCTAGGCCAACAACAGCGAGGACAGAGCACAAATCTGTAAGTCATCCGAGTGAGCCAAACCGAGCCAACTCAATCCATCGAATGAGCCTAATTTAAGAGCATGTTCGTTTCAAGTTGGCGTAGGCTTAAAGCTTAAACCTAACTAAATTGAAAATCCAAATGCTTTAGCTTTTTTAGTCCAATTTTTTTTATAATGAAGTTATCTCTAAAAATTCTTAAAAATAACATAAATAAAGTAGACTAGCTTCGAGAAGCAAATTCAAGAACCTCTTGAAGTCTAACTTAACATTCAACTTAGCCAGTATATTTATTCAGCTCAACCACTTCAAACATCCTCTAAGTTTAGGTTGGCTCACTCAAACTTAGCTCGTTGCCAACCCTATTGCCAGGAGAATGAGGGAAGGCGTTGGCTTGCAAATGCACTTAAGCTTTTTATGAGCCTGGGGCGAGAGCTTAGCTTGTTCGGTTCCTCTACCGAGCCTAACCGATCGACTCGCTCAAGCTCCGCTCATTTCCACCCCGATGGCCTCATCCTCCCTTTCTTCCTAAACAAAAGCAAAAAGTAACTAGAGTTGGCCAAATAGGCTGAACCATGCCAATCGAACTGAACAGGGCCGGTTCGGTCTGGCGAACCGAGCTTGGGCCTAACCCTCGGCCCGCCAGGCCGGCATGGTTCAGTTCGCATAGTAGTGGCTCGGTTCGTTACTATGTGAACTAGGTCGACCCTATTCGATTCGTTTGGCCGAATCTTGTAGCAATTGAATCTCGAACTAACTGCGCCCATCTGGCGCTTCGCCGCCCATGGCCATGCATCGGTCGCTCGCGACCACGCGCGCCACGGCGCCTAGCCGATCAAGACACGCCAAGCAGGCCGAGCGGTGGCACAACTGACGGCAAGCAGTGGCCCGGCTCGCTCGGTTCATTTGGTTCGTTCGAAAATATATCATTTTTTAGTCATTCAGATGAATATAGCCTTTTTTACCTTTTTAAAGTTTTTTATTATTTTTACCATTTTTCGTTGCCATTTTTAAATTCCCTTAATTTTTCTAAATTTTTTCAAATATTTTCCTCGAAGCAGCCCAATCAACACCAAAGGAGCCAATCGGGTCAAATCTGAACAGGGCTGGTCTGGTTTGTTCGGTTCTATATCCAAACTGAACTTGGACTCAGACCCCGGTTGTTAGCCCGGTTGACATAGGGTGTCAGGGTGTGTTTGGTTGGGTGTATGTTTGGAGAAGTGGTTGTAGAGATGCAAGATGAGGTTGTTTGGTTGTCTGGACAAAGGTTTAAACCTGGCTCACCCGATGCAAAAGCGGCCTCGCGGCCTGGCTCGCGAGAAACGAGCGATCCGGCCGTTTTCCGCGAGCCTGGCTCACGTGACGTGCTGGCCATGCGCCGGCTGACACGCACGCAGAATGACTAGCAACACGGAAAGACTAGCAAAACAACTAGTAATGCAGTAACTTTTTCAAACTTTCTCATTTTTTTAAAAATTCAAACGACATCCAAATTCAATGAAACAAAAAAAATGGAACTGTAGGTTCAAGTATAAGGTCTTAAATAAATTTCAAATTTTTTTGAATTTTTATTTTTGTTTTTGAATTTATTGATTTTCTAGTATTTGTTTTTTTAAATTTTTATTTTTATTTTTAAATTTATTTTCTTTCCGGTATTTATTTTTGAATTTTTATTTTCGTTTTTGAATTTATTTTTGTTTCAATATTTGTTTTTGATTTCCCTCTCTAAAATTTGTCCATTTCTCCTTCTAGTGCAGCCAACCAAACAATATTTTTGCGCAGCCTGTCCAATCTTATACAACCAACCAAATAACATCCCTTGCATCACCTTAGCCTGGCTTTATACAGCCTGATCGAGCACATACGGCAAACACACCCATAGTAATCGGATCAAAACGAACCGGGCCGGCCCGTTGGCAACCAACCATTTTGCGGGAATTCTAATTCGAATTTCGAAAACCTAAGCGGCGTCTCTGCCTCGCCGGAACCCCACCACCACCACCACCGATGGCGGCCGCGGCGGGGAGGTACGGGAACCTCGACAGGTCGTTCAAGCTCGCCGCCCGCTCCCTCCTCACCGCCTTCTCCCGCGAGGTTGGTCCTCCGTTTCCTCTCCTCGATTGGCTTCCCCTTCTTCGCTAGGGGTGTGCCCCGCCCAGCGGGAAACTTCGGGTCTTGGCCGGGGAGGCAACCCGTCGGTTTCTCATCGTTCCTGTGGATGTTTACGACGAATCGATTAACGTTTTCTGTGGCGTTTTAGGATGTTAACGAGGCTTTCCCATCGTTCACGGCGGCCGAGAGGGAACGCCTGTACCAAATGTTCGTCTATGTGAGTGTTCTAATCTTTCCTAGTTCACTATTGCCTCTAGATCTGGCAGTGTTTGCACTACTAAATGCTAAATTCCATTACACTGAAGAACATTGTATGTGAATTCCATTACACCATGTTTGTGTATTTGTATCTGAATGTGGCTCCTATGATTTTATCTTTTTGTTTTTACCTTTTTCAGGTTATCAAGTCTTTGCATGGCAACATAGAGGTACCGTTCTTATTTTCAAGCTGATTTCTATCGTAATACATAGATTTAAGAATGCACTGAATACTTCATTTTAAGTGGAGTTAAACACTGGTGTGGTTGCCGGACCCATCGAGTATTGTTTATATCAATATAATACCTTTAGAAACTGAGACAGAATCATCCCATTAGCTTTTATCGTCATATTCCATGACATTGTATTACTTTTAAGCTGTGCAATAACTTGTAGTAATGTTTCATTCATTTTACTAAATGTGCATGACAAAACATTTTCAATGTGTAGGCTTCTCAAACACCATTTTAGGGATTAAAAAAGGTGATGAACGATCAGCTATATTGTACCAGAAGATTAATGTTTAGTAATCCCAAGCTTGCTGATATCTGTTCTTTCCCCTCGCCCTTTCCATGTGCTTGATTATGCTTAAATGTTTATTTCTTGTTGGCGTGCATGGTTGAACTATGAGACTAATTCTCTTATGTTATTTTTGCTGAACCTGATGTGTTCTTTTCTTTGTTTGTTTGTTTCTCACATGCACTAGCACTGAGTTAACGCAATCTTTTGATTTGGTATCTCTTCTTCATGCTGCAGGAGGAGTTTGAAACATTCTGCCAAGAAATACAAGTAATTTCTGGAGAAATACCTACCCATAATGTTATAGATATTGAGCACACTTTTCAGTGCAACATAATTAGTTTCAAGTTTATGACAAACATAAAAATTTCTAACTGTATGTTTGTAGCAGCATTTTAAATGTTTAATACCCTGACCGTCAATTTTTTTTAGGTTGCTACTGCCCTTGAAAGGGTTGATCAGTTTGTTGAAGAGCAAAATTTGGATATGTTATCTTCAGACAAGTATGAGCTGTATCCTTTACCTCCAATACCCTGTTTGCAAAATTTCAGGGTTCCAAATCCTGTGCATTGCCTAAGAAGTACGATCACATGTTACAATAAGCTGGTTAGGATTTGCAATTGCATACGGGGTTCTCTTTTATATGGTACTCAAACTATATAAATGCATGACTATATTCTTTCTGGAAAATCGGCATATATTTTCTTGACTTATTTGTTCAAAGTAGCCCTATTTTATCACTTGGGATGACAGCTCATTCAATTACAGGACTAGCATCGATGACATCAAAGAAAGGGTATCGGAGGCAAAGAAGGATGAAATTGGATATTTAACAGGTTTACTACAGAAGGTATTATCCATCTGGAAGCAGTTTTGCAGAATGGTTGTGACAAACTTTTAGTTTATTAGCACTGGACCTTCATGCCCTGTCATATATTTCAAAGACAACTCTTAGCATTCTTCCAAATCATAGATTGACAGGTTTTGAGTTTTGACTTGATCATCAGTATCAGGGTTGAAGTCTTTCTGGTCATATTTTGAAGCTTAAGGGCCATTTTATTTGTGCAATATTACCAAATGATTCCAAATGTTACACAAGCAACCATTGTTTTGTATATATGTAAAACTTTAGTTCATTTCACCCAAAATTCACATGACCACATGACTGCTGCCATGGTATTATCTTATCTTATTGCAATATTACCAAATGATTCCAAATGTTACAGGATGGTCAGATCTCAAGTTAAGAAGTGTACATAAAGCAATTTGTCATCATCTCAATTTTCGCTAATTTTATTTTGGGTGAAAACATTGAATGCTTAAGTGCTAAGTTACTTTCTTCTCACAAGAATATAGGTTGAAGAAAGGAACAATGCCATGAAGGCTCAAATCGAACTCTTGAAGAATGAGGAGAATTCAAATGCCGCAAGAACTGTCCTCGAGAAGGTTTTCTTAGAACCCTCTCTGTTTCTATCTTGCTTCTGCCCCATTGTCTTGCTCATTTTGATTCAATTTCTTGCACTTATTTGGCAGCTGACGCAATGGAATTTTGCTTGTCAGAGTTACAAGGATCATTGAGCTTGGCTGATAATTACTTGTCAGAGTCAAAAGGCATCTGCTGTATAGCTGTGTTTCTGTAGATTGGATGTTAGATTCAGGAATCAGGACGGGTCCTCCCCCATGAAGCATGAATGCTTTGTCATATGGAAGAACAGAAAATCGGTGATCTGTATCTTTGGTACGGCTGTTTAGGTACTCGGATTTATGAACCACCTGTAGACTGTAGTATTGCTCCTGAATTGAAAAACGTAGCTATTGCAGTGCCTGCTAATAGCACGTGTTCTGTATTATCTCCGGCTTATGCCTGTTTTGTCCTGTTGTTGTTTGCATCAAGTTGATTCCTTCAACTAACATCAAGATTTGACCCTGTTGTTAGTGATCATACGGGTGACATGTCCCTGGTTCCACTCCCTTAACCTTTATGTGATGTTGGTATGGGAAGACCGTGTCATTACCGTCCGATCATTCCTCGAGACTCGTGAGATCACCATTACACTTGAGGATCAGCCCTGTAGAAGAGATCTGTAGCATACATAAGGCAGAGCTATAAGACAGCCAACCTCAACGGTGCGAATGCCAGGCGGGCCCCACATGTCAGTGCCAGGCTTGTGGTTTCCACAGGAGGCAGGATGGCTGAGGCCACACGCACGACACATCACTCTTGTCTTAGCCACACCATCTCCATCTCCACTCATCCAAATGGCAGCCATCCTCTTCCTCCAGCTCCACACCACCACCCGCCATCCTCTCGGCCCCTCATGGCTGCCACGCTCTCCTCTGTGCCTGCCTCCTCCAGGCACTGCTCCATTGTCAGAGCTCAGCAGTCGCCATCAACTGTGAGCGCTTCCACTCTGCAGAGTGCAGATGCATGCATTGGCTGGTGTGTTTCTTGTGGATTCTGATCGCTGCCATTGCTGACGCACGTTCTTGCTCGGTGCAGAAGACTGCCTTCAATGGGGTGTCGTTGGTGGACAGGCGGTGGGCGGCCTCCGCCGGTGCCGGCCACCTGAGGCTGCGCGGTGGCGGGCGGCGGAGGCTGCTGCAGGTGAACGCGAGGACAGCCGGCGCGGCGAAGAACATCGAGGTTGAGGTAGACAAGCCGCTCGGGCTCACCCTGGGCCAGAAGTCCGGCGGCGGCGTCGTCATCACTGTCAGTTATCAGCCACTCTCACTATTCTCCAGCTTTGCTTGCTTTCGTGATCTGATATGGCCACCGGTTCTTGCTTCATTTCATGATCTAGGAAGTGTGCAAATTTCAGTAGTATTGCGTTGCAGTTCTTCAAGTACAATCACTATGTTTCTTCAAGAAAATATGAGATCAAATCAACTTGATGTATCAGTTTAGCTGCATCTGTACAAAAACAGGAAGTAGCTGTTGCATATGTGGACAACTTGCTTGCCTGAAATTTGAAGCTCGAATGGTTGCAATTAGTAACTAGAAAAGTGTTCCTTTGATTTATGTTAGTCTGTGGAGTCTGGAGGGAATGCAGCGAGAGCAGGCCTGAAATCCGGTGACCAAGTGCTGTATACAAGTAGCTTCTTTGGAGATGAACTGTGGCCGGCAGACAAGCTGGGATTCACCAAGACAGCCATCCAGGCAAAGCCAGACTCTGTCTACTTTGTAGTAAGCAGGTGAGCACTTGTTTCTACTTGGTGAGTACAAGGTCAAGATACATAATCTATTCAGAATTCAGATGGCAATTTCTGCTAGCTTCTATACTGAACTTTAGGAAACTAATTGTCCTGGAAGATACTCAATTTTCATGTTTCTTACCTTTCCCCAAATTCTCATTTTGTATGACATCAGGGGTGCTGAAGTTGATGTGAAGCGCCTACCGAAAAGGCCGGCACCGCCTCGATTTGGCCGGAAGTTGACTGAAGCCCAGAAGGCAAGATCAAGATAATCCTTGCAGCTTCACAATTCTTCTGTAGTTCTGTTGCTTTTGAGTTTGTAGCCATGTGCTCTTTCCACTTGTAAGCCTCAATCTGTATGTTATAACTTCCACACCCATTTTTTCCAGGCTAGAGCAACACACATCTGCCTTGATTGTGGATACATATACTTCCTACCCAAGCCCTTTGAAGAACAGGTATGATTTACATGTTTGTAGGAATTCAGCTTTTCGACATGAACGAATGGCAAATTGGAAGTGTCATTTTCTACTTTTGCTGCCGACTTATGTCCATTTTCTCGTTGTTTTCAGCCTGACGACTATGGCTGTCCCCAATGCAATGCGCCAAAGAAGCGATTTGCAAGGTACGATGCGAACTCTGGGAAGCCTATCGGTGGTACGCTGCCGCCTATTACGGTGATCGTCAGTTTGGTAATCGGCATCGCTGGAGTAGGGGCTTTGCTTGTATATGGCCTTCAATAGGCTGTTCATATCTTCAGAAATATTTTGCTGTGCATCAAGAAGTACAGCCAGTTGCTGTTGTACTCTTGTCTAACATAAGATTACCAGTGATATATATTTCGAAGGGAAAAAGGCAACATATTATGTTTGAGGCTAATGGCTAATCCATTCTTATTTATATGAATGGAGATTAGTTTAACAACTCCTCTATTCTTTGGATCATTATTTTTTTTTAGCAATACCTTGGATCATTATTCATTATTCAGCTGTGTCACTGAAAGGTAGCCCACTTTTCAGAAATGCTTCCAATGTCATGTTGCTCTCAACAAGGCAGTGAATTTTCGCAAAAGTTTATGGGCTGTGTATGGTACTTGGAGTGAAAAACATACATCTTGGTCATCCACTATGTTTCTCATTTCAACATGTGCTCCAAAAATGAATATGCCTACAACCATACAAAAGGCCAAAGCCCCTTTTTTATGACTTGTAGCTAATGAAGTGATGTGCTAAAACCCACTGAACTTTGTCGACAATCTGAAATTCTGAATGAACTGCATTGCTCATGCCTGACCAATCACAAAAGCTTGGCCACTATCTTCTTAGATGACCATTACAATAAGAGCAAATGTACTGAAGCTCATAACCACTACCACTATGGTTTGATCAGTTTTCTGTGGTTGAGGCCATCCTTGGTCCAATCCATGATGTCAGCCATCATTTTCTGCTACTTAATCACCCTCTGTTAAGTCTTAATGGAGGCAATAGAAGAATCTTGTCCCCAGCCTAACCAAAGGGTGCATGACTCATGAGAATGACCTGACCTAAAAGTCCCTATTGTTTATGTCATCTTTCTCTAGGATCAGTTCATCTACCAGATTGAAGTAGGCCCCTGTCTCAGCTACACTCCAGGGCAATAGACATCAGCTCAAAAGCAGGTAGTTAAAATTAGTTGGGATCAGATGAACCTGATATTTCAGGAACTGATCAGGCCTGCATTGCCATTTCCTGCAGCTATAAGCATACGTGGTAGTGCTCCATAGTAGCAAATCTAGTGCTTGATCAGTGCAAGAATTGCAGAAGTAGCAGAGGGAGTAGTAAGCTGAAAGAAGAGGTGATCATGAGCTACTGGGGAGGTCCAGTTACCTCGCCGGCGTGGGGGCCGAGCCGCCGCGGGCCGTCTCCGGTGGTGCCCCTCCTCCTGGTAGTGGCCCTGGGGTGGGTCATCTGCAACGAGACCCTGATGGAGTGGTACGAGCAGGTGACGGAGGTGCAGGAGACGGTGACTGACAATGCCATCGCCCTGACACTGGCCGCCGGGTTCCTGCTGCTCGCCGCCGTCGTCCTAAGCAACCGCAGCGAGGTGGCGCTCGTGCCGGTGGCGCTGGTGCTGGTCATGCTCCTCATCCAGAACATCATGGTGGCCGCCGTCCTGCTGCTGCTGGCGGCCTACTTCGCCGGCATATATTACTTCCCGGCAGACCGGGGCTACGTTGGCGGCTACGACGGCGCTACCGGCGGCGAGTGGGCAGGCTCCAGGCTGGGGTTCTACATGCTGCTGCTGCTCTGCCTGGTGCTGTGCGCCATGTTCTCCGAGGAGGGTGGCAGCTGGTGGATACCCGGTGTGCTGCTGGCTGCATGCCTGCTCTGCCTCAACCTCTTCTCAGGTGGCAAAGTCTTGGGCCATGAATACTTCTGAACAAATTTCCTTTGCTTTCTTCAGGACACAGCTTGGTTCTTGCTTCTTGCCATGCATCTTCCAGAATCCAGATGAGATGATTTATGTGTAGGAAGAAGATAACTAAGGAAGTATATATATATGAGCAGTGCAGTGCTATTAACTTAATATGTGTGTACGATCAGTAAAGCTTCTTGCTTTGCCTTAACTACTGTTTTTTTGGCTGCTCATCAGATACAGACAAACTGGTTTGCCAACCAGTCCTCTATGCAATTCAGCATACAGACAGATAGATGTAAACAGATGATGATTCAGAAGATTCAGAGTCTGTCATAGATGGATGGGTAGATTAGGCGAAATAGTAGATAAAAGGGGTACATGGTTCATATCCCCAGTGGATATAGAGTGATCTAGTTCTCATAATCAGATAGCATGCAGGGTTCAGCTGACAATAGCTGGTTGAATCAACATTTTAAGAGGCGCCTGCAGCAGCCTCCTCCTGGAGCTGCTTCACCTTGGTGATGTAGTCACTCATGGCTTCCTCCTTAGATTTGCCTGCCAATATCTCCAAATTTTTAGCATACTGTGGTGGGGCAACCGTGCAATAGTACTAGAGAAGGTAGCATGATGTAGTGAATTGTGACAAGAAATGAGGATCTGAGAAGTTTTATGACCTTCAACAGCCTTCCATGCATCCCATTTGGCTCTCTCCCTTGGGCTGAGTATGCCAGGCCGAGCTACAGATTTTTTTTTTTTTTTAAAAAAAAAAGGTAAGTACACTGGTAAAAAACATCTTCATAAACATAAACACAATATATGTTCTTGTGGAGTTAATGGCAAAGTAGATTGAATTCAGATGGGCAATTGACTAGAAGTTCTTTTAATGCCAAATAGGCTCTTTGACATGACTTGAGTGAGATATGGCCATTAGAGTCAAAAAAGTTGAAAGAAGCAGCAAGATTTTACAAGTTTGACTATGAAATTGAAGCTCATTTTATAGTTGTATTAGTTGTTTTTCCATTGGAAAGCAAAATATATATTAAAAAGCTCTAAGAAAGTTATATTAAGATGTTTTTAGTGCATAATCACACTAGCCGATCATGTTTTGCGTGCTTACTACTCTGAACATGGATTTTCATTAGCTGCTACATGCAGAAAATTTCCTCCATTATCATATACTGTAGGTAAGTTTATATGAGCCGAGAAACCTGTATTTCAACCTTGGGTGCACTTATAATTTCCAACTATTTGAAATGGGCATATGCAATACATCTGAGTATCTGACTCTTTTGGCACTACATTCAACACATGAACACAAGATTTTGAGAGGACAACAATGAGTAGGTACATGCTCAGGTAATGTATTATCTTGCAAAGCCTTTTGCTGTCAAGTCCAACCTCAATGTTTCAAGTTTAAAATTAGAAGTTCAAAATCAGAAAAATATAGGGCGAAAAGAGGCATCCTCCGATTTGTATGTTCATGTAAAACGTCAGTTTCAACCTTAACTAAAATCTCAAGACTAATTAGCCAAACTTTTGGACATTCTTCATGACGATCTACAAGATCTTGCTTGTGCATTGAATCATGGCATATAAATTGTGCCCGTGAGTTTGATCAAACACAACGAATCAAGAATTATATTCACTCCTGGTTCAGGAAAAGAACTGGCAAAAAAGAGTAGCTTGTGGTTAACCACTAATATACATACAGGTATTCACATCTCCAACAGTGGCTTGCTTGTAGAGTCCATAGAGGATAAGCTTGCTCTCATTGCTAGTGCTATCAGGCAAGGCCTTCGCCTTCTCGGCGTACTCTTCGAAATCCTCCTGCAACAGACATCGATTCACAAATTATCACCCGATCCCACTGCCCAGTAGGACCAACAGGGAATTGTCCATCTTACAACCTAAAACATCAAGATTGTCCGGATGAATGAATTCTCAAGAATGTCAGAATGCATCAGATTTCATCAGCAGGAAAGCTACATGCGTTGAAAATTCAACGGAGAGTCGAATGTGCTGGAAAGATCTCTGACAGCCAGGCAAGAACATCAGGAACTGCCTGCATCTGACAGATCTTGGCAAAGTGCACAAATCTACACGGAAATTAAGACCCTGCAGCACTGAATTTCCAGCCTAGATCTGTACTACAAGAAATTCAACACCCCTAGTACTCGCTCTGCATATTACAACGCAAAAATCCGACGGAACAGCCGAATTAACAGAATCAAATGCCAGGAGAAGCAAAGCTTGAATTGTGACCATACGAGATGCTTCAACATTTCATCTTTAGCCGTATTTAAGTGGGAAAAAACAATGCTGATTTCTATATACCTGCAGAACCATGGTGGCTTCAAGGTTTTAGAAAACAAAGCGGATTTTCCACACTCTGATCCCTCCTTGGTTTCAACGATGACGCCCATCGCTAGGTCGGGTCTCCTTATATATAGCGTCAGTCCTGGAAGAGTGTAGTGCTAAACTCCTTACTTTTACTGTAATTGTAAACAGGTCCCTGAATTGGAGGAAAGTTTTGCAGGGAGGCCATTGGTATGTTCTATATTTATGTTACAGAAAGAGAAGTGATTTATCTGCTAGGATATCTGGTATTTCTATTAGAACTGAGGTTGTCTGTGAAAAAACATATAGATTGGAGAAATTAGAGTCAGCTGTCAAGAGAGCTTCAATCATGGCATGTAATCTTCACTAAACAAATCTAGAAACAAGTATGGTCAAATCTCCTTTAGGGAAAAAAGATACAACTAAAAAATGATGTACATGAGGAGAGATTCAGATTTGGTTATGGTACAGGGGTTTGCTAGAGAAGATTTTAGTCCATGATTAAGGATCAAACAAGAGCTTTGGCATGAGGTTCTTCTGTGTTCCATCTTTTGTTCTGCCTGCTGGTATTTTGGCAGTCATCTTGGGGGCAAAGAAGTTAATAAGTATATTGTTGACAGAGACCAGAGAAAGCATTAGCACCACTGCACTAGGGCGGTGCCAATCGGTAGTCAAGTGATTGGTCAGCATTGAAGAAGAGCAGCAACTACCAACTGCTGGAGGCTTTGACAACCTACGCTTAGCATGAACAGCAATCAATGTCGCATTACCGCGAAGTGATACAAGATAGATGTGGAGAAGAGAGAGAAGGAGCATACAGAATTAAACTATCTCTTGTGTTATAATCGACTATAGTATGAGAAACAAGAAAATTGTACATAAATTTGTTGTTTATATAGTCATGAATAGATATTAGAGACAACATGATGTATATCTCGTCTTTAGAGCTATCTATAGATGATATGGATCTTTCTATATGGATCTTTCTATAGACAACGGTCGGCTAAACCGTTGAGTGCTTTGCAAACCGTATTTTCGTCCATGATGATAGGCAGCTGCTGATACTGTGAAAAACATATGGTGTCTAGATAATTTAGCATCAAATAGCCTTAAGCCGTCTAGACACTGGGCAGTCAGCCTACAGCTTATAATCAACAGCCACAAAAAAGTCAATATTCTTGTTCGTACGTGTAGCATTGCTCAATTTTCCGGCAACTGCAAGAAGTGCTTATTCGATTGCAAATGGTACTATGATCTACGGTAGGGAACAACAGGTCAAACAAAAAAGTTTCCATGGTCATCTGGTAAGCTGATACTTTTTCGCTGAGCTTGTCGCCCAAAACGATCAGGTGATGAGCTGAGCATCTATCTTGCAGGTTGCAACATGGATGCTTGCAAAACTAGATGAACAACTTATAGAAACTTGAACTGGTAGCATACGAGCAACAACCCGTCAGTCAAGCCGGAAAGAACGGCGGTAAATCACTCTCTTTTCCAAGTGATACCAGTGCTAATTCCTTATGGCCAGTGGCAGTGGGCACAGATTCTCACCAATTCAACGGTTTGTTTGCCTTCAGTGCTCCAACGGACAGACTTTTAGCGATCCCTCCGTAAAAGAATTTCTTTCTCCAATCCCTCTAGAAAGAAATTCTTTCTCCTTTTCCTATATCGTTCTCTTCGGAGAGTTGCTGTTGAAGATGATGTGAAATAAAAGAAATGTTGATTGGAAAGGAAATGAAACAAAGAGAATAGTTAGAGATGACCTAAGATCCTATGCCGTGCCATGCCAGCGGCACATAGAAGGAACAGCATCTCGCAACAATTGATTCCACTAGCAATACACTTCAGTCCAACATCAACCATCCATTCTCTTCCCCTTCCATGAAAAGAAATCCATTTTTCTTCGCAACAAAGTTATCAAATGCCAAATTAAAAATTCCTATCAAAAGGAGAAGCATAACAAATCTTAACTGGCAAAACATGCATTACTATGGCAGTCATTGACCGACACATCTAATCAATAATGCAAAATTATGATAGACCTCGTCTCATCCAAACGTAACACATCATCAGATGATCCAAAACAATTAACTAATAGGTTTGATGGCACTAGCTCATCAGATGATCCAATACACAGCATCCTCAGAACATTCAAGGTAATATTTCAGCTAATTCAGATCTGCAGATCTTCTGGCCATCAGTAACAGCATCAAAATTCAGACGTGCCAGTGCTGTTGTAAACGGAAAGAAAATATAACCTCAAAATCTCAAGAGATCAAGAAACATGCTAACATGGATAGCAAATCCAATGACCCATTAGATAGCAGAGCATGCAAGCAAGTACCAGATATAAAACAGAAGGGGTGTGGGGACATCAAATTGATCAGCTGGTCTCTATTTCCAGCACCAAAACAAAATTTAGAACTAGTCCTTGGTGATAGCATCCAGTAGGCACTGAATCAAACAAAACAAGCACTATATCCTACCACTTCACTTCTTCTCTTCCTTCTCCGCCTCGGCAGCCTTCTTCTGGCGGGCACCAATCTGGCGCTGGTTCATCCTCTCGACACGGAGCTTGGCGTAGGCCTTGAACGCCTTCATTTCATCGGTGACCTTCACAACCTCAACTGAGCGCTTCTCACCACGAGCAATAGGCATGTAGTCACCCTGGACCTGGGTGGCAGTGGCAAGATCCTCCGGAGTAGAATCACCAGCCTGAGACAAGTGTGTAACCAAGGTCATAAACCGAAGACAGTGATCAAAAAATGAAATGAACAACACAAGAAAGTGTAGCCATACCTTGACCTTGCGAGCACGCCTTGGGAAGATAACAAGCTTGGCCTTGTATGTCTTGAGCCTCTGGACATTTGACTGCAGTCCCTCAAGTGATCGGTTCTTGCGACGGTGATCCACAGAAATGCCAATGGTCGGAGCAAGCTTCTTTGGAATGCCTGCTGCCTGCAATTGCAGTATAAGAACATCAGCAGAAAGACAAAGGATGATACATTGTCGTCAGATAACTTAATTGCAAGGAGTACAATTAAAGCAGATGCCCATCAAACTACCATCTGAATCCAAACTTAAGAATCATGCAGCATTCATACAAGGGGAAGAACAATGCAAAACTACTGAGTACTGACGCAGAAAAAATCTGCTTATAACTGACTACAAGTTAGCAAGTATGCCTGCTATAGCACCTCAAAAAAGTATGCCTGCTATAGCACCTCAAAAAAGTATGCCTGCTATAGATGCAAATAAAAAGGACAAAGAATCCCTGCATAATGTAAAGAAAGAACTGACTCCCTTAAACAACAACAGGTTATTATTTGTTCATTCCCGTTAAAACTCAAATAGGAGATCTGAGAAAGTAACATGCCCCAAGGGATATATAAAGGAGGAACAATATAGTAAAGAAACACATCACCTTCAGCTCCTCAAGGGTAAAGCCTCTACCAGCCCTTGACTTCATGTTATACTTAAGGGTCTGGCATTGCACAATGGGGCGAAGAGGGCCAGATGTTGGGCGAGGGAAGATCTTCACAGCCTTCTTCTGACGAGCTGTACAAAAAAATTAAGATGGATCTTTTAGAAAAAATCATGCATGCAAAAATACACACATATTAATTATAGCATATAATAATTTAAGGGTAACAGATTAGTAAAGCAGCACTACAGATTAAATATAATTAGTCAAACAAGAAACCAGTGATCCTGCACAACACCCTATTTTTGAAGATTGAATTTGTTCAAATAATACACAGACCTAAAGTTATTTGCATTTCACTCCATGCTTGGCATTCAAAGTATACCGATGCCAAACAAATAAAAACATGGAACAAAACACACATAACAGATACATATATCTAATAAGAAGCTATCTTGACTTCAGTCACGTGCTCAGGTAGGCGTACTAGAAAAATATAAATAGCCTGGTGATTAAGCATAAGTACTTGCAGACAAAGAAAAACAAGACAGAGAATTCTCATTCGCAATAAGCATACCATACAGTAAACTCAAAAGGCCAATCCACCAAACTACCAGTCCTCCACAAGATCATTCTGTTTCGACTAAATTGCTTGTAACCAAGCATCGCAATTGCAACATAATAAAGATAAAGTGCAGACAACATTTACAATGGTATCACGTAATGGAGGATACTTAAAATAGATATAGTGCTGTCAACCTACTAAACTACATATGGCATAACAAAGCATTTCTAATACTTACAACCCAATTTACTTATTTACCACAATCTAGCACTCATTGCCACTGCATAAACCATTGCTATCATCAATGGATCCATATCAAGTTTTCTTAACAAATGCTTATACAGTGGAAGAAGATCGGAAGGGTCCTCACCGATGCGGCGCCTCTGCTTGCGGGCAGGCTGGTTGAACCAGGTCCTGACATAGTTCTGCCAGTGCTTCTTGAAGTGCCCATTGGGGATAACGTTGTTGTGCTTCACCATTTCCTCCTCCTCTTCTTCTTACCTGCACAACCAATCGATCAATCACACCAAGGCGAACACTTATCACACGAGCTAAACAAAACAGTGCAGCTCCAAACTAGTGAGCAGCATCGCGCGAGCTCGCAACCTAACGAGCAAGATCAAGAACGCATGGCCGGCTGCAGACTGACACACGCAAGTGTTTGCCAAGAGCAAATTCAAGAACCTAGAATCGCACGACGGACTAAGATGGCGAGGGCTCGTAGCGAGATCTGGACGCGTCAGCTCAAAGTGCTACAGGTTCACTGGTGTCGTAGCTTGGAACAGCAGGGACGATTGCGTCGGAGCAGGCAACGCAAGAAGCGGCGCGAGTGAGCGAGAGAGGGGACGAACCTGCGCGGCGGCGCGGAAGAGGAGACGGCGCGGCGGCGGGAGGCGAGGAAGACAAGGAGGCTGCGCGTGGAGGAAGAATGGATTTTCGACTAGGGTTGGGATCTTATATGGGCGCGCTCCCGACGCGGAGCCCTAGATCGGACGGCCGAGATCGCCCCTTGCGCGAGCTGCAGCGCCATATGGGCCAAGAGAGACGGCCCAAACTGTATCTTTGACCGGTCTGGGAGAGAGGCCAATCGATTTTGCTAAACAGCTAACACTGTCTTCAATGCTTTCCCTTCGCGAGCGGGACTCCTGTCACGGAGGAAATTTCGTTTCCTTTGTTGTTTTAATATTTTTCTCACCCTTCTCTTTCGGAAGGATTCTCTTTTCTATTTTTTTTAGAAAGGGATTTTCTCTTTTTTTTCTAAATCATTCCCTTCAAAAGGATGCTGTTAAAGGTGGGTGAGAAATAAAGAGAACGAATATGAGGAAAGGAATATAGAAGGAAAGAAAATAAAGAAAAATAGTTGGAGATAGTCTAAGGCTCTTGCCATGGATTCTGTGCATCCAATCTTAATTGCGTGTAAGAGCACCCACATCAGCTACTTCAAATTTCTACTCTATAACACTATTCCCTACACATGCTAAAAAAACACTATTTCTTACGTACTTTATATATCCCTCTAAAATTTCTTCACACTTTACACTACACTTTAAAAAATTTCTTTCCTCCAGCAGATACTATATCCAGATAAACAGTGTTATAAAGTGCCTGTTACAAATGCTCTAAGGGTTAAACTGGGTCGGACACGGGCAGATAGTAGCTTTTTCCATATTCTACACATATTTTTTCCCTTAGATACGTATACAGAATTAGGTAGTGCCAAAATTGGGTAGGATACGAATATGGATTTAGGTATTTACGACTGGATACAAATTCGAATTAGGTACCGATAATGGATATTTGATCGAATAGTACGCGAATCACACTATAGGTCTTGACCCATGATAAAAATAATCTAACAAAGACACTCAGAGCACATAATAATACATTGTTTAATGCAGCAACTTCTTTTTTTAGAAAAGGCAATGCAACAGTCTTGATGTCTTTGTGGGCCAAGCACAGAAGCATGCCTAGCAGCACAGATACAGCCAGCCTCAGCTGTGAGAGTTGATGCTTTGATGGGGGCGGAGTGGTGGGCTGAGTGGTAGCTAAACTGAAATCATGTGAGCGCTTTGTTGCACTGAGAATAATACCACCTCGCTAATTGGTGGTGGAAACAAAGTATGACTAGTAACATAAGAAAGCACAGTGCAGGCTCATTCACTCGGTCAGGGTACATGAGATAGGTGAAACCAGGTACTCGTTTTAATTAATTTGACAGGTACCCGTATCCTACCAGTATTTGTTGGGTATTAGTCCTTCTGTATCCTATATCCTATCCGTATCCGCAACCGAAAGAACATATATGGTTTTTCGGATATAGGTAAATTGAGGCTTTCGTTTTATGTAAATCAGGTATCGGATATTACTTGTTCCGTTTTCACCCTACTTGCATGAGCTACACCTTGCTCCTCACACTCCATCCGTTCCACGGAGCAAAACACCTTGCCGCTAATCCTCTCTTTCACGCCCGCATTACACACACTCAGATTGACTTATGACTAATAACCAATTGTGTATGTGTTTTATTTTCAAACATGACCCATCCGTTGATAGCCTTACCAAACCGTTCCGCTCTCCTCAGGCTTCCTTACAGAGAACCAAGCTCACTGTTCTTCCTTCCACACGGAGCTCGAGGGGGGAAGCAATAGACTGCAGGTAGGTGTGTATATATATGTGTGTGTGTGTGAGTATCTGTATGAGATAGCAATGGAGTTGGAATTAATAAAACAATCTTTCATTTCAAGTTATCTTTATTTCTTTCCACGCATCAACCCTTTCCTTCCTGAGATAGAGCGTAGTAAGGGCGCGGGAGCCCACGGGCATCATCTCTTTGATCTTCGGACTTCTCAGTTGAAAGTTAAGCACTCTTTGCCCCTATTCTTTATTACGATTCAACAGAGCCCCGCTTATTTCCAGAAAGATCCGCGCATTGTGCGCATTGCGACACACACCTATCATATTTTTTTAGTGAGATCCTAGTGGTTTATAATTATATCACCGATGTAAGTTAGTAATGTTTCATGAAGTAGGTATTCATGACAACGTGCTCCTTCGCGGATGAGATCTCATTTGAAGGAATAGGTTCTTCTAGAATAGCGGGGTTTGTATCTGTGTAGTAACAGCAGTGGTTTGGACACAATTTATTTTGTAGCTATCGATCTCTCCTTCAAGATTAGTGCTAAACTGCTAATATGTTTGCTTGAAAAAAAATCCTAGTTCTTTCCTCACCATTCCTTGTCAGATTCCACCCCCACACGGTCAGAGATGGCTAGATCCACTGCCATGAAGCCATCTACACCGCTACTAGCAGTGACGGCGGTGGCCGCGAGGTGGTCGAGGTGAACTAGTGGAAGGTTTGAAAGCAGCCTCACCGGATGTCAACAGGAGCGACTGGAACACGGCGGAGTACTCCAGATAGGTGTATCACCTTGGCGTCACCTTCATTGCCACGATTACTATTGCCTCATCTTTCTTATCATTCATGGCAAATGAGTCACCATGTAATTCGGATGACATCAACAAGCCTTCTCACAAAGTGGAGACGATAGTAATCACGGCGATGAAGGTGACGCACGAGGTGATACACCCATCCAAAGTACTTCGCCATGCTCTAGTCGCTCTTACTCCCGTTGTCGACATCTAGTGAGTCTGCTTTTGAATCCTCCACCAAGCCACCTCGACCATCTCGCCAGCCGCTGCCGCCGCTAGTAGCGATGTAGGTAGCTTTGTGGTAGTGGATCTGGCCATCTTTGATCTCTGACCACGTGGAGTGGAATCTGATAAGGAATGGTGGGAAAGAGCTATGTTTTTTATCAAGCAGATATATTAATATTTTAGCACTAATATTAAAGGAAATATCGACCGCTACAAAATTGACTACATCCAAACCATAAATGTAAGACCATGTTCTTTAGCAAAACTGTATATATTTTTCTTTTTCTTTTTGAGAGAAGGCAAATTGTGACGCGAGGAAGGGAGCGGAGGATGTGGTGCATACGTGCCCCACATGCAACGATTGCCCGATGAACAAAGTAGTGGCCTATTTTCGCAGGCTTCACTTGCCGCCGCCTTCTTCCTCCCGCTGCCAGCAAACCCTGCGAGATTTACCACCGCGACGACCATCTCAATATCTCACAATCGATGACCATCAACGACTGCACTGCGTATGCTTGACTCGGAAGGCACGGAGCGAGTGATGATCAGGCTGTCGTCGTTGTCGCCGCCAGCTCGCTACTGCCAAGGTCAGGTCTTTGCCGCCCGGGCAGCTTCCATGTCGCCCCTCGCCATCATCCTAGCTGCCTCGCAACATCCACCAGTGAGCACGTGATGGTGCTTCGACTGTGAGAGAGGTAGTTCCAAGCCACACGGCCGGCGTCGCGGGTGGTGTCGTGTGGCTTCGTGCGTCATGTGTGTGCATATCTTATTAGGGTAATGCCATGTACGGCTGCCACTAGCACTGGATCTCTACCACCTCTCTCGGGTGGTCTGACGTGTGGCCTTGTGGGTGTACTCCTCTCTCTCTCTCCCTCTCTCCGTCTCCTCTTCCTCCTCCTCGCCGGCCGGACTAGAGGGCGATCTCGAGGCCGTGCTATGCTCTGCATGTCGACCAGGGTTTACAAAGCCGACGAAAAACCGCAAAAACCGGCGGTTTCTCGCCGAACCGCTGGCCGGCGGTTTGAGAAACCGCCGGTTTTTGCCCGGGCAAATTCAAAAATTTGAGTTTGAATTTGATTTTTTAAAAAAATTAAGAAAAAATCTTATAAAAAACTAGATGGTTTTTAGAAGGGTTTGTATGAAGCAAAATTTTAAATTAAGACCCCTAATTGTGTTTAGGAGAGTGAAGTTGATTGACATGCATTATTGCATGTACAGGAGACCCGTGAGCATATGCCTTTAGTCTTGCCAAGAAGAATGCTTGGCCCCGTGACCACATAATCTTCTTGCCCTCTCACGCCCGCCTCGACATGGCTCCCGGGAGCCATCGCCGTCTTTGCTGCCATGCCACGGGAAGGAGAAAACCGGCGCCCCAGAGAAGCCGCTCCACTTCGGCGAGAAACCGCGAGGTTCCTCCTCTCCTCTCTCTCTCTCTCTCTAGATCTGTGTGTTTGGAAAATTTTGTCTCAATCTTGATATGTCACCTAGGTCATTTGGAGCGGTTGGAGCAAGATGATGCCATCTCAATGTTCTTTCCATGAATTTTAGTTTGCCTCTCTTGTATATAAAGCTACATACATACATACATACATAGGTTTCTTGTATATACATCTATGTTTCGACCAGATGTCCCAATAAACCTACATACATAGCTTTCTTGTATATAAAGCTTCAAAGTTGCTTCATGGAGGAAGGTATTATAGGTTGAATTGATGTGGAGTCAAAGTTGCTTGACTTGCACATGTAGTTTAATTCATGAAATTAGATTAATGAAGTGCACAAGTGAGAGGGTTTTAGTTGATGTGTGAGAGCAAAGCTGTGGGTTAGAAATTACTAATATGGCATTAAGGGTGAAGTGCACAAGTGATAGGGTTTCAAACATGCACATGTAGTTTATATTCATTAATTTAGATCAATAAAGTGCTTGATTACATGTGGTTGTGGTTGTGGTTGTTTTCGAATTTTGTGCGTGATGCTTGGGACAGGCGATTGGCGAGTCTGGAACCACGGGACTCCGGATGGGAAAGGATTCATATGTAATTACTGTCGAAAAACAAAGAAAAGGGGTGGAACATCAAGGTTGAAGCACCATCTGGCAGGGCGGGGGAAGGATGTTGCTAGCTGCAACTCTGTTCCCCCTAATGTGCGACAGTATTTCCAGCGTGAATTGGACAGGATCAAGGACCGAAAGAGAGAGAGGGTCCAAGCGCAGTTTAGACGGGAGGACATGGCGGCAGGCCATGGGGACTGGCGTGACGCATACACTGCAGGGCTAGATGAGGAGGAACAGATCCGTCGTGCAACTGCGCAATCAACCATGGAGGCGGATTTCAGGACGCAGGCTGGGCAGAGGTACGAGCACGGAGGTGGCAGTGGAGGCACGCAGACAGAGCAGGGGTCCTCCAGGTTGGGGGGTAGGTCCAGTTCAATGAGGTTCAGCGGTCGAGCTCCTGATTACCATCTGTCTCAAGCGTCCGCTCCGGTCCAGACGAGGATTGATAGGGGGCCTTGGTCTAAAGCAGGCAAAGCGGCCAAGGAGATGTTAGGGGGAGTGTGGTCCAAGTTTTACCACGTGTCCGGGATCCCTGGGAGGAGGGCGATGACCCTTACTTTGTGGGCGCCATCAAGGAAACATGAAGCTAGGTATGGTTATGGCATTAATTTAATTTGTACTTGTGTGTGAACTATGGATACTTAGACATCAAATTTGTGCAGGTGAAGGTGTGACCCCTCCCACAGGGAGGGAAATTGATGGCAAGTACCTAGACGAGAATGAGAGGAGATCAAGAAAGATTTGGAGAAATGGCGGACGGAGTGGTTGGACTATGGGGTGACTATTATGTGTGATTCATGGGCCGGGTCCAACAGGGATGAGCATAATTAATTTTATGCTATGTTGTAATGGTAGGATTTTTTCTACAAGTCCGTAGATGCCACAGGAACACGCAGAGTGCGAAGTACTTGTTGAAGGTAACATATTTGCATATTACGGTTTCACAATAATTTTAAGTACACAGCTTTGTAATATTCTCTACACATGACTTGAATTTCGAAGATTATAGAAGTAGTCAACCGTTGGTCCGGATAACGTGGTACAAGTTGTCACGGACAATGGGAGCAACTACAAGAAGGCTTGTCACCGCTGGTGAGGAGAATAAACACATTGCTTGGCGACCTTGCGTGGCGCATTACGATCAACCTTATCTTTGAAAGAGGTTGGATCATGGCGGATCATGTGGAGGTCATCCGAGTGCAAGAAAGATATCGAGATGGTCAGTACAACTCAAACAAGTTGCATGCAATGATGAAAAATGCCATCGATGGGGAGCTAGTGAAGTGGAATGCTACGATTTGGAACAAACTACATGTTCCTAGACGACTTCACGAGAAGAAAGGAGAAGTTCATGCGATGGATGGCGTCTCTCGAGTTTTTAGGTTCAAGTGTTTTCATTATTTCAATCCATACATGATTATCGCTTGTGGGCACTCATATGATGGATGGCATCTTCTATGTTTTCAGGGAGTTCCATCATCAGGACAGAAGAGGGTCAGTATGCTCACCAATGCATTGCGGCTCTAGATTGGTGGAATAATATGGCTTATGTTTGCAAGGAAGTGGAGGCCTTTGTCTGACTTCTTCTACGATTCGCCGACCAGGACAAGCTCCCTACTCTTTGTGAGGTCTTAATGAGGTACCAAAATATACGCGCAGAGTATGCTAGCTTGTTTACAAATGACACTGGTCGGTTCGACAAGATGATGGGAGTGATAGACCCTAGGATGGCAGATATAATAAATGACACCTACGTCTCTGCCGGTACATTTCTCATCTTTTCAATTGAATAATCCGTACTGTCCATACATGTTAACTAACTCTTCTTTTCTTCGTGCAGCTGCCTACTTCAGCCCTCTGGTGTCGTACACGTATGGGACTGCCCCGAACATGATGGGCGACCTACGCGATGCACTTGAGAAGATGTGCGACACTGAAACCGTGGCTTCGGCGCTCTTCGAAGCCGCGGCCTTCTCTAATAAATCTGGTCCTTTCTCCTCGCGTTGGTACATGCGCATGGCACGAGATGAGAGGACAAATCCATGTAAGTTCTATATACTACTGGCCACCATTTAAGTAGATATGTCAACAATTTAATTGAGTGCTTCACATTACTTGTAGCTCACTGGTGGGGAATGTTCGGCACCGAGACACCTATACTCACCAAGATTGCTAGACGACTGACCTCTCAAGTGTGCTCATCAAGTGGGTGTGAAAGGAACTGGAGCACATTTGCCTTCGTCCATACAAAGGTCAGGAATAAGCTGTCATATAAGAAGCTTCATAAGCTAGTCTATGTGAACTACAATCTTAGGTTTAGACTGGCACAACAACAGTCAGGGTGGACACAACCTGAAGAGGATCCAATTGACCGCTTTGTCCACCTTACTTTGACTGACCATGACAACCCCATCAGAAAGTGGATGGAGCATGGTACGCCTAACGCCATCACGGTGCTTGACGAAGATGACAATGACAGACGGTCCAATCCCTCCACGCTTGTCACACATTCAGTAGATACTGCACAATTGAAAGGAAAGGGCAAGGCTGCAGAAATTGTAGATTGGGTTTCGAAGACAGTGGGAGATACACATATTGGAAAAAGAAAACAAAGAAAACAACTAACTACAAAGGTCCCAAAAAAGCCCAAGGTCAAGGGAAGGAAAGGCCGATAGCGATGAAAGCAGATGATTACGCTCTGGCAGAGTCCACCATACCAGAGTCCAACGACAGCTCTTCCGCAGAGAGCGGCGGAGATGACGATGGTGGAGGACAGGAGGACAGACTGGGCACACACCGAAGCGACCTCCGTCTCCGTGACGCTTCTGAGGAGAGCCGGTTCGATGGGCCACACAGGACCAAGATCATGGGATGCCTACATCGCAGAGGAAGACCTGGACAGGTGAAGGTACTCATAGAAGGCATTCCATTTCAGTGGACCCTCGTCAGCATAGCTCAAGCACGTCGACATCTGAGTCTTACGGCTACCCCTCCTATGCAAACATGTCAATTGCACCACCACAGCCCCGTGCTCGATATATGTATGAGTGGGTAGAAGGGGAATTATATACCTACCATTTGAATCAATGGAGTCGATCGAGCGCGTGGACCGGCTTGTCCTGGCATGGATATAAAGTGCGGTTAGCGTAACAAGAGGACTAATTACATGCGACCGAGGATTTCAACAGGTGATGTATTTAAATTTGTTTTGTCTCACAATTTTTGTACTATACTAACCATTCTCACTTCGCAGATTCTAGGAATGCTATGGGCTGGAATGAGTAGTATGGCTCTCCAAAATTATTCACCGTGATTGGGTTCATCTTCATATTTTGGTATGAATTAATTTGGTCCTATATATATATTGAGAGAGTGGATGGCCTGTAATGCAATACATGTATGGATCTTGACCTTATGCAATGCAATATATGTTTGTATGCATTTGACTTAATATTGAAATGTTCCAACTCTCAAATAATTAGCATAGGTCATGCCAAAATTTTTATTGAAAACTACCATCCATATTACATTATGACTTCATATTGATATGTTCAAACTCATATGTTTAAATTGACTTCATATTGACATTTGTTGTTGGAAACTACATTGTTCAAATTATTGACTACATATACACATGTTCAATATGTCATATATTTATCAACGGTTGTTCCAAAATTTTTCCATAATTAAACAAATTACAAACACATATATCTCACCCATCTATGATTTTTCCCAATTTTTAAAAAAATTTTCAGACCTATTTTTCTTTTTTTCCATTTTCCACTATTTTTCTTTTTTTCCCGGCGATTTTTAGCCAGAAACCGCCGGGAAACCGCCAAAACCGGCGATTTCTCGGCTAAAAACCGCCGGAAACCGCCCGCCCAATTTCCCCGTTTAATTTTGAATTTGCACGGTTTTTACCGGTTTTAGGTGGTTTTTGGCGAAAAACCAACCCGCCGGGAGGGCGGTTTCAGGGCGCCGAACGGTTTTGTAAACCCTGATGTCGACTACCGCATCGGCCGAGCGGTAGATGGTGAGCGCAAACTGGCTAATCTCTTCCTTCCTTGTGCCGCTCTCCTCTTCCGGTTGCTAGATTCGCGTGTTACTCCAGGATTTCTTGCCTAGCCTTCTCCTGATGCTCCTCTAAAATTTCTTGCTGCTGATGCTGATGCGGCTGTGTCTGCCATTCAGGATCATTTGTTCTCGATCGCGTTTACCAGAATTTGGGATTAACAGTGACAAGAACAGTTAGTTCGTTCTTTCTTAATCTGTCGGGTCACAGTCCTACACCACTTGCATCCAATCCCGATCAAGTTTAAACCTTTTTTGTTCCTTTCCTGCAAAACCTGATGAACAGATCAGTAATCGTGTGCGAGGATTTTCTTTGATCCACTCCCATGTGCCACTCATATGTAAAGTCAGTGATTTGATCCTAAAGGCCGCGACTGATCCTTTAACCTGAAGTAACTTTGTTGTGTTTAGTGCCTTCCTACCTGTAAAGTTTCTCATTTTTTTTGGTTAATAAAAAACTAGGCCTTAGGACAGACTGAACCAAATTGCATTACTAAGAATAGAAAGTACTAGCTTAGATCTCGTGGGCTTTGAAGTAAACATAATATAACTTTAACTCAATGAAATTTGTTTATTTATTTAGTTAGCTATTAGTGACGCCAATAGACGCGCCACATTATCAGGCAATACGACACGCCTGGACACTTCTGTATATCAACCAGCTAAAACGTATTATATCACCACATCATTGAGCGAATGGAACAACCCTTTCCGCTTTCTACATATTATACGACTAAAACGATGATTTTGCCATACGAAACCATGAAAATCGATGATTTCACCATACAATAGGCATGTGATGAATACGTTCGGTTGACATTGGTGATTCAAGCATGTCAAGCGATTAAAATAAGAATTTAACCATTTAAAATGACGAATGTGATTCCGGTCTACATTGTTAGAACTATTTTCTTATCGTGTGTTTACGCGGATACGATTAGTTTTGTTGTAAATGTCAAACACTATTATCATCATGCTCTCAGCTCCTGCCCCTTCTCACGAACCTTTTCAACAAATTTATGTGTCGGTGCTAATTTTCAGTCGGCACAGGTAGACAGATTATATGTTCTGGTCGTTATACGAACCGATAGTATCTATGCCTTGGTAATCAGAACCGGTACATATAGTATGTAATCTATGTCGGTTGTTAATTAGCATCGGCACATAAAAACTTTTGTCATATGCCAACTGAAGAACCGGCACTAAGAACCTTATATGTGTTGGTTCTAATTGAAAAAGTACATATAAATATAAATATAACATGTTTTGGTGTAGTATCTTTTCCTCCACCCTCACCTCACCGTTGCTTTTGCCCTGCCACCTTCTCTCTTGTGAAATAAACAAGTCGAGCGGAGCTTGTCCTTGGTGTGTTCGAGCTTTGGTCGTTCTTAAAATAAACCCTATAAAATATTATTATCAATTTACAATCTTTAAATCTCACATAGCCAACTAAACACCATTTGGCCGAAACCTATCCCTAGCCTTAACTCATCCAGGATAGGCAAATGTTGCTCGCATCACATACACCTAGATAGGGCCGTAAATCATTGGAGAAGATGGCGGTGACACCAGCGACACCTACCGGAGGTTAGGTCTTCTCTTTTGCAATAATTCCTCGTCGATGTTTCTTCAGGATTTAGCGGAGGATCCGTGACAAGCAACGACGGCGGCGCGTCCTATGGATCTCTCAATCGGAGGATGGTGTTCATTTCCGTGGGCGGTGACCGAGTCTGGCCGATGTGGGGATGGATGGTGTGCTAAGAAAAGGAGGGAGATTCCCCAATCCTAGCTCTGTTCTACGTCGGCGACCCCAGTGGCAATGGTGACAATGACAACTTCAATGTCGGCACCATAGACTTTCTTCGCGGTGGTGTTATGTTGTTGTGTCCTCCATCGTAAGCTCCAATGATGCCACTCCAAATCCACGATTCGAGATATCCATCCAGGTGGTTCGGCATGCAGGGCATATTGGGTGGCGCGCCAGTGATAACCCATGGTGGGTCACAACTAAAGAATCAATCTCGATGACGACGATAGATGGCTATTTGTGCTCCCTCCTTGTCGGAGTCCGGTGAGACATTTGGAGTCTTGTATTTTAGCTTTTATGCCCTTGAGAGACTTAATTAGACATTTTCCAGTCTCAGTATCTAAAGTGTAAAAGGGTTGCATTTTTCTCTTTTCAAATCATTGCCATCTAGAGATCTAGATGGCCCGGTCGAGGCTAGGTTAGGCCTTGACCCGACTCGACCTGGCCCGCATTGAGGAAACCGAACCCCGACCCAGACCTGACTCGATCTGCCGGTTCCCTAGCCTAAAGCCGAGAGATGCGGAGATGGTTGAGTTGCTGCTGACAGCGAGGGAGGATGTGGTGTGCGTGGGAAGGAGGAAGAACCCACCCACCGCCGTCGGAAGGAGGAAGCGAGAAAGAGCCCGCCTACCGCCGCCATGGGGAGGCGCTATGGGGAGCTCGTCATGGGGAGGCGTCGTTGTGGGGAGCCTGCTGTGGGTGTTGGCGAGCCGCAGGCCATAGGCGGCTAGGGCCAGACCGTGAGCAACTGAGCATTGCTGAGAGAGAAAGAGAGATGAGAGGCTGAGAGGGTGGCGGTGGGGTAGGGAGGAGAATGGATCAAGAGAATTGAAGAGGCTAGGTTTAGGTTGGACACAATGCAGGGTAGTCATAAGATTTGATCATAACGATAGAGGGCAGAGTGGGTCGAGTTGGGGTAGGGACGGACCCAGACCCAACTTGGCTAGAACCAGGGACCCGACCTGAATCCCACCCGGCTATCAAGTAAGGTCAGGGCCTAGTGGGTCGAGTTAGGATCTTGACCTCTATCACTATCTAGTATTCGTGTCCCTGTTAATAGGCAAGCAGATCCTCTGTCGACAGTGGCAGATCTAGGTAAGGTGCCAGGCATGCCGAGTATGCCTTGGCACCCGAAAATTTTTGAAAACCTTTGATCATTAAAGACTACAGAAGTAGCTCAACTGGTGCAGCTTAGGGGCTGTTTGGTTGTCGTATGAGCTCAGCTAGGCTGTATGAGCTCAGCCAGGCTGGTGGGAGACAGGCTGAGGTGATGCAAGGGGATGTTGTTTGGTTGGTTGTATGAGATTGAACAGACTGCGCAGAGATGTTGTTTGGTTGGCTGCACTAGGAGGGAAGTGGGATGGATAAATTCAAAAGAGGAAAATTAAAAACAAAGAAAATAAATCCAAAAGTGAAAATAAATTCAAAAACAAAAAATCAAAAAAATCAATAAATTCGAAAACAAAAATAAAAATTCAAAAAAATCTGAATTTTTTTCAATACCTTGTACTTGAATCTACGGTTCTATATTTTTTTGTTTCATTGAATTTGGATGTCGTTTGAATTTTTAAAATTTTTTAAAAGGATGAAAAGTTCATGTAGAAATCACGTTAGTCTCGTTGTTAGTCGTCACGCAGCACACATACGGCGGCGTCTTCTTGAACTGGCTCATGAAGCGGCCCTTGGCTGCGTTCATGAGCCAGCCGTCAGACAAGAATATGCATGAGGAGAGCCTGGCTCTGGAGATCATTCAGCCAACCAAACGCCTGGCGGGTGGCTCGCGCGAGCCAGGCTCAGCGGCGGCCACCCAACCAAACACGTCCTTAATAAAATGTTCGGAGTGGCTGAGCTGAATATTAAAATGGACTTTGAAATGTTCTTTAATCTGATTCTCAAGTTAGTCTACTTCGTTTATGTTATTTTTAGAAGCTTTTAGATGTGACTTTCTAATAAAAAAAACTAGACATAAAAAACAAAGTGTTTAACCTTTCAATTTAGTTAGGTTTAAGTTTCAATCCTAAATCAAGCTAAAACAGACATGCTCTAACTTTCCTTTGTGCCTTCTCCAAAAAAAAAAAAATAAACCTTCCTTTATCCTCCCTAGTCACCACACTGTTTGCTTCTCTTCTCCTTTACCAGTTTGCTTATTTCTTTTCTTTTCTAGCTTGTTAGTTCCTTTCGTGGAGTTTGTCTAGTTCCCTTCATTTTTTGCAGTTCGTCCAGTTCCCCGTTTTCTTCACTTCTCCTTTACCAGTTTGCATTTTTTTTTCTTTTCACGTTTGCTTATTTCTTTTCTTTTCTAGCTGGTTAGTTCCTTTTGTGGAGTTTGTCCGGTCCATGTTTGCTTTTTTTTTTTCACCTTTTCCAGTTTGCTTTCTTTTTTTTTTTCTTTTCTAGCATGTTAGTTCTCCCTGCCTTAGGTAGTGTTTCTTTCGGTGTTTGCTTATAAGCTGGAAATTTGTTATTTTTATACAAGTCAAACATTTTGACGTTTGACAGCCAATTTTTATAGGTCTTACTATTTCTTCTCAAAGCTCTCAAAACCATTTTTTCTATAATTTTTTGATTCCTGGGATATCCTTATCGAGGAGTTACAAATTTCCAGCTTATAAGTAAACGCAACCACAACCGCTGAAAGAACGCTATCTTAGATGTGGAGAAGCTCTTTTTTTCACTCTAAAAGTGAGAGAAAAATACATGCGAGGCTGAGACCTCAGGCCATCTCCAGCAGTGGATGGTCCATGCCCAAGCCCCATCACTGTAGCAACAGTGATGGGGCATGAATAGGAAAAATAGAGTGTATGAATAGTGATGGGCCAGTTGTTGGGGAGGTGAATAGAAATGGACAGCCCCATTTGCTGAGGTGGCACGTGAATAGGGATGGGACAGCCCTAAAATGGAGCGTCTGCTGAAGATGCCCTCAGGCGGCGGGGCAGTTGACCACGGAGCAGGAACGACAATCATCGTTAGTCGTGGCCAGCGCACAGCTACTTAGGAATCGACAAGTGATAGACTACTACTGCAGCGTTTATAAATCCTGCATCCGCCGCTGTCTGCCGGCCGTCGGATACCCTTGCTCCGATCCCCTCACCGGCAGCAATCCCAGGACCCAGACTCCCAGAGCGACCTCGGCTGGTAGTCCTCCCTGCTCCCTCCCTCCTCTACCAGCGCGCGGCGGCGTGCTTGAGAGGGCGACATCGAGGCTCGTGCGCGGCGACGGCGGCGGCACTGGGTGGGAATCTCTCCCTCAGACCTCCTCCTCTCCTCTCCCTCTCTCTCGGTCCCCTCCTCCGAGCGTTGCCCCTCCTTCTTCTCCTCAGAGGGGGTGGGATTGGTGGCGTGGGCGGCGGGGCGATGGGGCGTTTGAGGCAGAGGGGGCGGTGGCCGGTGGTGACGGGGGCGATCTAGAGGTGGGGAGGGGGAAATCGTGGGGTGTGGATGCTTGATTGGATGGTGAGGTCCATCACTCACCACCACAAGAGGCTTTTTAAGTAGCAGGGATAATTAGAAGAGTATTAGGGGCGATGGACGCCTAAAATGACGTCACGGCTATTACAGACATTATTCACCCCACTCACTTAAACGTTGACGGCAGATCGGATTCTTGCTTCGGAAAGCTGTTGCAAGTTGCAGCCTTAGAATGCTTATGGCAAGATCAATTACTGCTGATATTCTATTTGCGTCCAGCAGTAACTATGTCATGGGGTTGGTGTAGGAAGAAGTTCTTCACAGTAATGAGTATATACTATACTATATGATGTGCTGTTTTAATTCAAGTAGACATCATGTTCTAATTATTAAGCTGTATTATTTGAGCTCTCCTGGCACCATCCCATAATTTGCTGATGAGCCTTTCTTTTCATCGCCTGTCTTTTTCATGCCACCGTGTATCAACAAGTTTGTCGTAACTACTCACTTTCACTCCAGATCTCACATTAATATAAGGGAAAATTGGCTATGGGACACTACAAATTTTATATGTTGCTGTAGGACACTGATTGTGTCAATCACATATCATTGACTCACCGGTGTCCTAAAGCAAATGGCATGAAATTAAAAATGTGCTAGCGCAAATTCCCCCCTTAAGATAATGGCCAAAGAGTCACAACCTAATCTCTTGTGGTGGTGTGGTGATTTGCTGAGGTCAAACTCAATCGTGGAACTCAAACCTTGTCGTATTGTGCATTCTCATAAAACATTGTGCATCATCTTCCTCTTGTCAATGTATTTATTACTCAAGGTTGCTTACCTTGCAGAGTTTCTTTGGGAATCAATATTTTTTGTTCTATCCTTTGCTTATTTTGAGATAGTTATGTATGAATGGATAGCTACAATTTGCTAGGATCCTTCAGTTGAACTTATGCAATACTCTACTTAAATCTGTTGCAAACAAGCAAACATATTGACCCTCAATGACCAGGATAGTCATTTGATTTGTGGGTGTGTTGGGGTTCTCACAACACCAATGCCCCCATTGTTTTATACAGCTAGCATATCTTTTAGAGCTCCATATTTTGTGAGTATTACATGCACAACAAGCTATGCCATTCTGAATTCAAGGTCAAAGACATCGGAATTCGGACTGCACTGTGATTTATGTTCCTCATGTACATGTGTTGCTTGGTCTAACAACGAACACCCTAATGCTTGCTTTTTTATTAATCATGTTTGGCTTTACTACTGCAGAAATTGAGGAGCTCAGCAATAACACGAGCAAATTCAGCCTGTTTTCCCATGGGGGATTGTGTTGGTATCAAGTACGGTGGTGTCAATGAGGGCGAGGACTGTAAGAGAGGCCATGGCATCCCAAAGGTTTCCATTGTTCCCCTCATCTTCCTCATATTCTATGAAGTTTCCGGGGGTCCTTTCGGGATTGAGGATAGCGTCAAGGCTGCTGGCCCACTGCTAGCAATTGTGGGTTTTCTTCTGTTTGCGCTTATATGGAGCATTCCAGAAGCTCTAATCACAGCTGAGATGGGCACTATGTTCCCTGAGAATGGTGGTTATGTTGTTTGGGTCTCTTCAGCTCTTGGGCCCTTTTGGGGCTTTCAGCAAGGATGGGCAAAGTGGCTCAGTGGCGTCATAGACAATGCTCTCTATCCGGTCCTCTTCCTTGACTATGTAAAATCCAGCATCCCAGCTTTTGGTGGTGGGCTCCCAAGGACCTTGGCAGTGCTTATCCTCACAGTTGCGCTTACTTACATGAACTACAGAGGATTGACAATAGTTGGCTGGGTGGCAGTTTTTCTTGGGGTGTTCTCTCTCCTCCCATTCTTTGTAATGGGATTGATTGCTATTCCCCGGATTGAACCTTCCAGATGGCTTGAAGTGGACTTGGGAAATGTGAATTGGGGTTTATATCTCAACACACTGTTTTGGAACCTCAACTACTGGGATTCAATTAGTACATTGGCTGGAGAGGTCGAAAATCCAAAGAGTACCCTTCCGAAGGCACTCTCTTATGCTCTAGTTTTAGTAGTGGGGGGATACCTCTATCCTCTGATCACCTGTACAGCAGCAGTTCCGGTTGTTCGGGAGCACTGGTCAGATGGCTATTTTTCAGACGTTGCAAGAATTATTGGTGGCTTCTGGTTGCATTCGTGGCTTCAAGCAGCTGCTGCACTGTCCAACATGGGCAACTTCCTTACTGAAATGAGCAGTGATTCTTACCAGCTCCTTGGGATGGCTGAGCGCGGTATGCTCCCTGAATTTTTTGCCAAGAGATCGCACTACGGAACCCCACTGATCGGCATCCTCTTCTCCGCATTCGGTGTGATCCTGCTGTCCTGGATGAGCTTCCAAGAGATCATCGCTGCGGAGAACTACCTCTACTGCTTCGGAATGATCCTGGAGTTCATTGCCTTCATCAAGCTGAGGATGACCCACCCGAACGCGTCACGACCTTACAGGATCCCGCTGGGCACTGTTGGTGCCGTCGTGATGATTGCCCCGCCTGCCATCCTGATTGTCGTGGTGATGGCTCTCGCATCCTTCAAGGTGATGGTGGTGAGCGTCCTGGCCATGCTTTTTGGGTTTGTGCTGCAGCCGTGCCTGGTGTTCGTGGAGAAGAGGCGGTGGTTGAGGTTCTCTGTAAGCGAGGACCTGCCTGATCTGCCGGATTCACACGTCGACGGCGATGACACCACCCCCCTCGTCTTCTGAATCCTGAATTCACATGTATCTTGGTTATGGAATTGCAGTCCCCAATCCAATTAGAGGATGCTAGGAGGAAGGAGCTGGGATTTACAGACTAGTTTCTCCTCATGACTTGCAGCTAGGGTTCTTTACTCTGCCTTGTATAATGAATGGATGATTTGTCGTCATACCATTGTATACCATGTTGGCATCTGAAAGAAATGCAATTCCAGGGATGGTGCGAAGAATACTTCACTGATGTTCCTCCAAAACGCATACATGATGCGATGTATGTTTATGCGCAGTTTGACTCTTAACATTGACATAGTAATTTGAAGAACATCAAGAACCGACGTCAGACTCATGTCCTATCCTCTTAAAGTTGATATAGTACAGTAAGAGTCGAAGGCTCACATCACCGACATGAATGGACGAACATCAAGAACATATGACGGCTCTAGACAACATACTGGAACTGTTTTAACGGACGGTTGTGTTTGCGTTTAGTTGAAAATTTGTAACTCGATAAGAACATCCGAAGGATCAAAAATTATAGAAAAAGTGGTTTTGAGAGCTAGTTAAACAAATAGTAGGATCTACAAAAATTAGTTACGAAACGTCAAAGTGTTGAGCTTGTACGAAAATAACAAATTTCAGCTTAAACGCGCAACTACAACTGCCCAAAGAAACGCAACCACTATCCTCTTAACATTGACATAGTAATATCAATCAAAGACTCATATCACCCACATAAATGGATAAATATTAAGAACTTTCGACGGGAGACTATCTATATTTAGACTCTCGGCCCCTATATTATTTTAACAGAGTCTCTATGTCAGTCCCTAAATTTAAAGACTTTTTCTCGGAGTCTCTATATTTAGAAATTCTCTCTTATGTCTCTATATCTTTTTAAGGATAGAGGCTCTACTAAAAAGGATGGAAATATAGGAATAAATAGTGTTTTAGAGAAGAGGATATAGAGATCCGAATTTAAAGAAGCTGTTAGAGATGCTGTAACATAGTAATGTCTGAAATCAAAGGATAACAACAATAAAAATATCGCACTGAAAATAGTGTAGAAACCGACGTCAACCGTGACTGCTAGGAGATTACATTCAGTTCGGCAGTTCGGCTGAGCTGAATTGAAGTTGGGGGAAAAAAAGAGCCCAAAAGCTAAAACATTTGTAGCCGAACTGAATTGAAGTTGGAAAAGTGCTCTGAAAGCTAAAATATTTGGTTTTTCCAAACGGCAACAAGCGGCTAGTCCCTAAAGAGCTTATGTCACCTTGACATTGTTTTTAGAGGATCTCAATCGTCAGTACCTGACTACTCTACGCAATAACTTCTACAGGCACGGTGACAACGGGACTACAATAGACAAGCTTCAGCTGAACGGATCGACCGCAACAAATATCGATTCACAGCTACAGCGAAATCTGGGCAATATAGAATCAGAACTGGTAAATCTGGTAATTTGATGAGGATTCCGGCCAAAAACCTAAATTGAGGATCAAGGATGAAAGCTACAAACCCAGATTTTGCATACATATGAATGGAACTTGTCTCAGTAAAACTTAGTTTAAACAAAAATAACAGCACCAGTACATAGATCATCTGTTCATAAAAACTTAAGTAACCAAGTGTAGTACTGCTGCCCTTGCTTATCATAAAAGACCTAGCTAGAACCGATCCAACATTTTGCAGATAATGGCAGCCACTGTGCTCAAGACTCCCAAAAGGAGTGACATTTTCATGCGCACCATTGGGAGCTTAGAGCTCAGGGACCAAGACTGGGCGCAGCTCCTCTTCCTCCTTGGGAGGATGGATGGTGACAAGGTCTGGCAGCGGGGTCATCGGGCCAAGCTTGCCCTTCGGGTCCCAGTCGAGCATGATCTTCACCTTGATGCCAAGAACCCCCTGCATATCAAGCAAAATGATGAGTTCATTAGTCAAAAGGCGTTAACTTGAGCAGTTACCGGCAAATAGGCTTAGGCAGTGCAGCAAACAGACCTGTCTGAGAAGCACATGTCTCACAGCCGAGTCAATGTACTCATTCACTGGCTGACCAGATGAGATCATGTAGCCATCCTTGAACTTCATGGACTTGGCTCTTTGGGCCCTGAGCTTTCCACTCACAATGACCTAAATATGTATGAATAGATTAGACCGCAATCCAACCATAAAAAATGCATAAAATTTTATATTATATGTAACATCTAAAAATGTACAGGAAAACAAACCTCACAACCCTTGGCACCACTCTCCATAACAAAGCGGAGAACACCATAGCAAGCCCTGCCATGTATACAAACATGTCAGCATGTCAAAAGGAACTCAGATGATGAAAATTCAGAAATCATATGAATCACCAACATGGCATTGAAGAATGCAGTGATTTCCCATGTATTCTAAATAAGATCCAAAATGTCTTACAAGCAAATGTTAAGCTTGGGTAGCATTAAACCAATTTCCATTGAGATGTAAAGATTAAGAAAGAAAGAGTGAAGAACATTCATATCACAAGAATGTGAGAGATAATTAGTAGACAAACAACAGAACGACTGTTTATCTGTGGATCTCTCTCAACGGTTGTCTGGCCGCCGCTGCTTCACAAGCAGCATTTCCTTTGTGCACCAGTTTTAACATCCGACAGTCATAAAAAGAGAGCTGGAATATAACAACTTCCAGGTGCAGTTGTTCACAATTGCACACTACTATGCACCACAATTACTCACATTTGACATTACCCATGGGTTGGGCATTGCAGCAAGAATAACAACCCAAATTTTAAACAGCTTGGTTTAGCTGCTGCAAGGAAAAATACATTAAAGCAATAAATTAATATAGGCAAAGAAACAAACATTTGCCACAGTCCTAACCAATCTTATAATGTAAGTATCTAAATATAGACTAGATACACATCTGATCCAGGGTAGCACTGCATACTACAAACTAAATACACATTTTGTCTGGGGTAAAAAAATAGCACCATCAATCCATTCTAACTTGCATTCTTTAAGCATCCTATAATATACTACACTAATTCAAGAGTAGATCAACACCACAAATAGCACAAAAAAATGTGAGATAGAATTAGTAGACAAACAGCAATAGATTAGCCAATTATCTGTGGATCTATCTCAACGGTTGTCTGACCGCCGCCACTTCAAGGAGTGGCATTTCCTTTGTGCACCAGTGTGAATATCCCACTAACATGGCCAGAAAGCAGGACAGCACAAATCACAGGTGCAACAATTCCCAATTCCCCACTTACATCGCAACATTAACAAAAACATCCCAGCTCCTCGATGAACAAATCTACATCTACTACAACAAGCACAGGAATCGATTGTTATTTGCTAAGATCTCATCGTCACCGCAAATACCATAACAAATGAACAGCACAGCATATCAACTCTAGTGTATTCAGAGCAACATATACAAACCATACGGCTAAAGATGTAAACTAATGGCGTCAGAAAAGAATTGAAATTGTGGGGTTATACCTGCGGACAGCGAGGCCTCCGAGCAGCTTGTAGCGCAGCGACTCCGCCTGGGCGATGGCGCAGAGGCCGCGGTTGACGACCTTCTCGGCGTAGAGCTCGACGCCGTTCTCGGGGAAGTTGAAGCGCTTCTGCGCGACGGAGGTGAGCTCCCTGATCCTGCGGCCCTTCTCCCCGAGCACGTTCTGCGTCCGCGTCGCGCGGATGATGATCTCCGTGCGCATCGGCGTCACGCGCACCTCCACGCCGGAGTAGCCGTCCTCGGCCAGCTCTCGCGTCAGCATCTCGTTCAGCTCGGCGTAGAACACGCCGTCGCTGACGAATTACAGCAGCGCGCAAACGCAGAATCGTCAGATCGGACCGGCGCGTCCGCCCATCGGCACAGGAGGCGAGAAATCCAGCAGGGTTAGGGTTCCGTACCTTCTTCTTCTTGCTGATCTGGGTCGCCATGGTCGGTTGCGGCGGAAGGAAGGAGCTCGCGGCGAGCCGCGTGCTTAAGAGTTAGGGTTTTTCTAGGGAGCGGAAGGGAAGGACGAAGGAGAGCGGCGGCGCGAGAGGAGGAAGGGGACGGAGAGGAGCGGTTTTATAGGTAGTGCACGAGGGTAGGGTTTGGCCGTTTGGGTGGGTGCGAGGCTGCGATCTCTCTCTGGACTGGACTGTGGAGATGGGGGGCGAGTGGGAGGTGGGCCTATCGGGCCCATTTTATGTGTTAGGCTATGGGCTTGGGTAGGACGGGCATTCGTTGATCGTCGTGTGGACGGGCTTTGGGACTGAGACTTGAGGAATTTTATTTTTTTTATATTTAATTATTTTCGGAAATAAATAAATGATATTTAGATTTAAAAAAATAAATAAATAGACTCCTATCGCCAGCCCGTTGGGCGGGAAGTTTGAACCGCCCTCCAGTCGGGCGAGATATAAAAAATCCGCCCAACAGGAGGGCGACCTTTGCTGCATGCCATTCGCGACAGGAGGTGAGCAAATTCCGCCCGACGGAAGGGCCAACTTTGGAGCGCAAAAAAAATCCGCCCATTCAAAGGGCGGGCTTTGCTCCCACCACCCCAACGGCGCGGTCGGCCCAAAATCGCGCCCAATCCAAGCAGAAGTATAATCCGCCCGCCAATAGTATAGGCGAGATTCGCAATTTTTGAAATTTTCACTTAAAAAAATAAATTATGTGACTTTAGAATAAAATAAGTGATGTATGATAAAAATAAAACTAAATAAATGGAGTCCCAAAGATCGCTTCAAAATGTAAGTCATAATAGGTGTGTCAGATCGAACCAAATTTTTTTTGCTTACCCAAAAACAATTTGCAAATATAAAAATGCCCATTGTTGTAACCCAAAGACAATAATACCCTCCACCATGGCGGTTTGGTAGCCTAGAAGATCGGCATATATAACTATATAATATATTATATATTATATATGCCATATATAACATGTATATAATATATTATATATGTTATATATAATAATAGTTAATATATAAGATATGTATGATATATATTATATATAAAAGTATATATATTATCAAGATATATGGCTCGTTATTTGGTCTATGTAATATTTACAAAATAATAATATGGAAATAATGAATAGGTTTCAAAGAGACTTTTTATATTAATAATTATTCGAAAATTAAATAAATAGATAGAACAATAAACCGGTTATGGTGGGCGAGATTTAATCATAAACCTCACATGCCGCGTTGAAGAAAGAGCACTCTCAGAAATTTTTATTCTCGGGATTACAAGGATGTTCCTATCGAGTACAACGGGATATTTCCCCATCGATAGCATCAGTCCAGCCTCCTTGCACGACGCGTGCCTCTCTCGCTTTCTCTCCTTTTCACCTCTCGTGCCTCAAGAACTTGACGTTCGGCGTCCTCTTGTCGCTTCCGGTATTCTCCTGCGCGAACGCTTCTCCTCCCGCTCCTCCTCATATTGGCGCCGCTGAACCATCGCTCTTCCAACGGACCTCACGCCGATGTGTTTCTTGTGTTCTCCGATTGTTCGTGTCTAGCCAACGCCGAAATCGCATAGAGGTGGGGGAGACTATATGTTAAACAGAAAAACATAAGTCAGTACAGATCACATGAAGCATATAAGACTATATGTTAATCATGCAGGATAGGGTGAGCAAGTACCTTTGGACGCCGCCAAAGGCAACCTTGGGTGGATCGACTCGTAGTTTGCACACATGAAGAACCTCCTTCCGTAAGTATATGAGAAATCTTCGTCGAATTGAACAAACTTGCAAAGGTCACCGCAGGCACATTGGAACATTGACCCTTCAGGACGGTGGTGTTAAACTTGCTTCATGGACGGTCCTCGAGCCGAGGTCGCCATTGCTCGTTACAACTAGATTTGTGCAATGTATGGGCTGGAGTAATATGTGAGATTGAGAGGAAACTTGGAGCGCAGGGACTCGGAGGCCGAGGGAAATAAATAGCTAAGTCGCGCGGTGCATGGACCGAGTTCATGCTATCTTCTTGCATTTGATGTGATTGGATGGTGTCAAAGGATCATTGTTGGTGAGCAAATGCCCGCAATTATTGATGTGACCGGTGCGGTATCTTGTTCGTCAGCGTGCCCGCAATTATTGCCTTGGACCGTGTCCGTCGGCATCGCTGGTCGGTCAGCGTTCGCAATTATTGATGGATGCTGCTGCAGACGATGTGACCGGACGCTGAAAAGAGGAACTGTTCGTCAGACGACATGCAATGTTAGCAGTGAAATTAAAACAAGTGGCTAAAGCGGCCAGCCAGCCCGTCTTTGAAGGCGGTAATTCGGACAGCACTCATTCCTAGGCAGCTAGCATTCAAAGCACCGCACTACTCCACCTTGTTATCTTTACAAGACCGCCGACCGATGGAATGAACGACGGAGATTCTGCCATGTCAACGTGAACAGTTAATTAATGATAATTAGGAGCTAATTTAATCAGGTGATGATAATGACGTAACACCCTATATAGAGAGGAAGGAGGCATCACCGCTCTTTGCCTCTGGTCCCCTCATTGACCCGTCCATGGTGACCACCCTTCCATATCATCGCACCCTGTATGTCATGCTAGCTTTGAAATAAAAATTGTACGCACTCTATTTGTCTAATCCTCTAAAGGCCTTAAGTTCAGGTCATGCAGTTAGACCCCATTCATCCATCACGGCTTACACGTCACATTTTGAGTGTAATATAACCCGTAACATCGCAAAACTCGCGATATTAGGATCATATTACAAACAAAAGCGACAAGCCGTGAAGGATGAACGGGTCTAAACAGAACATTCGCTGAATAACCACAGAGTTGAAAAAGCTAGCATGACATTGCTTCGTATCCCTGCCGAAAATGAAGCATTCAGTACGTAAGTAAAGCTAAATTATAAAAAACGAAAGTAAGGAAGGTTCGCCTTATACGATGTACTGTCAACCCAACGCGGCGCCCAGAGTGAGCAACTCGGCAGTGTCCTAGTACGAAGACACCTAGCGACCGCCTCCATCAGACCGAGGTAGGCCCGATGCCTACGGTCAATGGAGGGTCGGCAGGCCTCTCTGCTGCTGCTGCTGCTGTGGCGCCGGCTCGGCCGCCCATCTCGCTCGGCCATCGCCACGCCACCTCGCGAGATATGCAAGTATGAGTTATTTATTTCAATTCAAGCAAGATTAATTCATAAAGAAAAATACGATATACCAAAAGATAATGTCATCAACAGACACTACATATCATGCAAACATAACATATTACATAAACATAAATAAGTCATCATATTACATTGCCACCAAGAAGTAAGCATATTACATTGACGCGAGTATTACAAATGTAAATTACACATATCAAGTAGTTCGATTAAGGTTTCATAGATACATTTTCAACCGAACGGTCGCCGTCCATCCGCCTCGGCCGGACGGCCCAAAGATCCAAATCGAGGACCCAAATGCACTAGGCTTGTCACAGTTCACATAAGTGTGACCGTCCTCGTTACTCTTTGCATCTCTTCTCAACTCTTCCACCTCCGACCGATCCATGTCGTTCGAATGCGACGGTGTCGGCGACGACCAAGATCACACTTCAAGAATTCCTAGCCGGTACATGACTACTGTTCGAACCAGTGGATCAAGAATGTACCGAAAATTGCATACCCATATATCTCGCATGCCATGTATTTCGGATTGTTTCCTTCCTGAAATATTCGGACACAAATGGAAAAGTAGGGTGATTTGTCATTGAAACCGCCGCTAGTACATGAGAGCATGGCTTGTGAAGAAGCTTGACTGCGGCATGAGCATGTGCATGTATGATCACGCAAAGATGCACTCTGCGTAACCGCTCACGCCACCGCCACGACGCCTCTATCCCGCAGATTATGTGGTACCGAGATGATCTGTCCCCATCGCCGTCGCAAGCAATGTCTTTCGGCCTTTCCTATCTTCTCGGCCATATACTTTGTAATAGCAATGAGTATATCGGTATCGTCACCATAGCAAAGCAGACGCGCACGATAACGATCCATGAAGTACTTGCATGTACCGTGAAGAATTCCTCCACAATTGCAACCAGAGGCAATGCCCTCAACCCCTCATGACCCAATTGTACACCTCTCGCCAAATTTGTTGTCATTATTCCGTATCTAGCCCCTTCAAGATCATATAGGAGAGCCCACTTTCTTTTGGATCATCCTTAATCCAATCGAGAAGCATCTCACGGTTGGCTCGTGTGGCCCCGCCTCGCCTTTGTCAGTAGTTCACTACGCTGCGGTCATCTCATCGAGTGTTTTCCATAATTTGTTGAATTTTCTTTCTTGATTCTCGCCGCACAACCTCTTGAATAGGTTCATGCAAGGTTATTCTTAAAGTGACTAAAAAATTTGCCCCCAAATGCCTCATGCACCACCGCTTTGCATATCACTCCACCGGGCACCCCCGGTTGTCGGAGCCATTTGTAATCTCATCAATCGCACGCAGAAGCCTGCATGTCTATCATGAATGACACGACATTTGGTCTTCTGTTACAACAAAGATGTTTCACACGCCTAGGAACCAAGATTACCACTATCTCAGATTCTCTCCTCCACAAATGCGAATGCCACCGGTAAAATCGATTGTTGCCATCCACGGCAATTGTTGTCAATATTTGCCCTTATACTTGCCGGAGAAAGGTTCCATCTACACATAGCACAGTGGACAATATGTGAAGGCTCTTATGCACGGACCCAACGCAAAGAATACCCGCAGTAACCCACTTGCTTGTCGACGCGGAAGGTGATACTCCTTCATGTCATAGTACGTTCCAGATTTCTTCTACTAATCGCTCTGCAGTTAGCTTGGGACATATTTGCATACGATGCTTCAGATGTCCCGAACCGTATTTCCAAAGCCTTCTGTTTAGCTCTCCAGGCAGTGGGATACTTTATGGTGTACTGGAATTGTTCCTCAATGGCCCGTATAATGGACCGAGGCTCATATCTTATGTTCTGAACAATTTGTGAGTACATTACAACTGCAACAAATGTTGATGTCATATTTCTGTGCCTTTGTTGTGCATTTTCTAACTGACAGTCATGCTCCTTTACAATTGAACACACCCAGTAATCCACCCACTTTCCTTTAAATGCATGTACACGCCACGGGCAACCAGGAACAACACACATCACATCGAGACGCTTTTTATCGACTTCACTACCCTGAACTCTCTCCTCGAGATAAAGACCAATACTTCACGGATCCAATACTGACTTCCTTAGTTGGGTACATGGCTCCCTCGAGTCACCTCATTCTCATGGTAATCCCATGGTGTGTGCGTGCTTTCATGTACAGATAAATCTTCGGTTGTAAGTATTCCACTCTAAAGGCACGGTCGATCACTCAAACTTCTCTCATCGTCTAACGATCTTCATCGTGGACTTCCTCATGCTCTGCATCCCTACCGCCATTTCAAAGAACTATTGACTCGATTCGTTCCCTTCATCGGCCGCCTTGCCGCCTCTTCATTTGTTTCATTGCCTTCTTCTCCTATATCTCTCTCCGTGCGCTTCTCCCACGCCCTCTGTCACCTCCGTGTTCCCTACAACCTCCACCTCCTCTTCCCTACAAAGACCACTAGTCTCCCCTGGCTCTTCCACCTCAGTATGTTGCTTGTACTCGGCCTGCACTAAGAGAACTAGAGGAAGGCACCGTTCGATTGCAATCTGAACGTAGCGTCTCTAATTCCGAGTACTCGATATAGGTATCAACTCCAAACAAAAACCTTCAGCAGCACGGCTCACCAATGCCTGAACTCTCATGACATGTTCTTCTTCGTTGAGTTGAAACGTCCGTAATAACCAATGTTGTAGCCCACTAAATGACCTTTCGGTGGGTCTTGATATCCCTAATATACATGATTCGAACATTGATAAATCTACCCCATAAGGACCTTGCACAATCTCTCATTCCCCATAATGGATCTAAAAATTGACCTTGTCTGTCATGTACCCTGCCCAACAAATTTCGCACATTGATTATTATACGTCAATCTCCTTTTTCTACATCTATTTTTTAACAATATTACTACAGCCAAAATATCGACCAACATCTTGTTCATTATCTCTACAAATAAAATACTCTTCAACATCTAATAAATTAGTAAAGTACTATACTATTTTCAATGTAAACACTACATATTACCCTTCTATTCCTTATCTAAATCCTAACCCTACCATGTTCGAAACATACCACACAATCGTACAATTTATTGAATATACTATTTAAATCTAAACTCTAAATATTACCGTGCTATTTGTAACTAAAACCCTAATCCTAGCCTAAATAATAGACGCCTATTTTTAGCCGTGTAATATCTAACCTGGGCATAAATATAACTATGCTATTTGTCTAAACCCTAAACCTAGCCTAAATAATACACGACTATTTTTAGCCTAAACCCTAGTCTAAATATTACCCTGCTCTACACACAATGTAACATACACTAAATTCATATATGACTATCCTACCAAGTTTTATCAAATAAATTTTTTTACTACATAATAAAAATACCATGAAATGGAAGAACCGCTCGCTCTGCGCTTTCTTCTCTCTCTTCCTCTCTCGCTTCTCGCTCTCTGCGTGAAATGGAACAGTCTTGCGATGCATGATCGCGCTGGCGCTTAAAAGGCAAAAGTTCGCCTGTTGGTGGCGGGATTTGACCGCCCTCAAAATCTCGCCCTTTGAATGGGCGGATTTTTTTCCGCGTCCAAATTTCGCCCTTCCGTCGGGCGGAATTTGCTCGACTCTGTCTTGACCGTGGGCATGAGAAGGTCGCCTCCTGTTGGGCGGATTTTTTATATCTCGCCCGACCGGAGGACGGTTCAAACTTCCCGCCCAACGGGCTGGCGACGGGAGTCTATTTATTTATTTTTCAAACTGAATATCATTTATTTATTTCCGAAAATAATTAAATATAAAAAAAATAAAATTCGAGACTTGAGAGGATGTGGGCCTATGTTATTGGGCTGTACAGGCCCAGATACCATGCCCTTTTCTTGCGAGAGAACACGCGTGTCCCTCGTTGATCTGTTTGCTCGGGCGAGAAGTGTTCGAGTGGTCGTGGCCTAGCTACACCCGGTGCATCGTGATTCGTGCTATCATCTCACTGTTGCAATCCCTCCATGGGTTGAGAACTTTTTCTCTAGAAACAGTGAGTTCAAAACTTGAAGGTACTAAATTTCCCGGTTGTTGCTCGTGAATTGTGATATGTTTGCTAGATTTGTCTACTCATATATATATTGTAACTATGGTATGATTTTTATTTTATTTTATTTGGTTATTTGTAGTTTGTTTTATGGTTACATTGTAACATGGCATTTATCGCTTTTATTACTTGCTATGTGTTTGAGCATCACATCATGTGCCACATGTCTAGGCACATGGATTGTAATTGTGATGCATATGTGGTGCCAAACCAGCTAACTTTCAATCAAGACCACTATAGTGACATAGGTTTTTGTTCTAGCTAACACCGCTACACAACATGTCCAGCATCTAAAGTTGCATGGTTACAATGGAGATTTTGTAATGAGGTGTAAGGCATCTCTAAGCTCCATTGCACATGCTCTACCATTTTGCATGTTTATTAAATATGGCACATGTCATAAGTTACTCTTGTCTAATGCATAGGAAGAGATGAGTGCCATCATGACACTATAACAATTAATCCTAAATCTAAAATAATTTCTCACAACATAATATCAATACAAATTTGTGTTTCGATAACCCAAACATAGTATATACGACCCGCAAGCTTTACCAATATAGGCACAAACATACAATGATGTTATCCACTTTGCCATAATTTCATATCAAAACACTTTATATCAAATTGCATGTACGACAACAACCCTCTTTTGTCTATATATATTTTTCTCTTTTTTATATGGTTCCTTGTTTATAATCAAGTAACATTTCTTAATTTTTTTTTGAACAACTCCCTAGTCTATTAGGGAGGTCTAATGTGGTCACTTAACACAAGTAACACAAACTTTATTACGTTTAGGTACTACAAGTAGAGCACCTATGCATGCTTTGCCACGAACAAATATCATATTACTTTTTACTAAGACATATTGGATATGTTTTGGCTCATGTCTTTGACTTTCACTTTGCATCAACGGGGCCATATCTTTGCTACTAAAAGCAAAAAATGGTGATGGTACTTTCTTTGTCCCTTTTTCGCATATTTATGTTTTAGCCCTCTTGTTTCCCATTTTCACAAATATGCCAATGCTCCCTTGTCTTTTATGCAAATTTTTGTTTTGGTACTTTAAGTTTCCCAATCTCGGGCATAGACCCCCTACTTTTCATTATAATGTTCATGTTTTTTGTGTTCTACCCCCTCCTGTTTCTCAATTTCACATATAGACCTCTTGATTTATAGCATTTCGGACCATGGACTTTCCTAATTTCCCAAATCTAGTGACCAGTTCTACTGTTTTCGTTGCGAAACACAAACGCAGACTAGTATGAAAAAATGTACAGGGCAGGTAGCCAACGATATCGGAGAACTTTAGCACGAATTCGTCTGAAAAAGAGAGAGAAACAATGGCGATGGATGCGCTGTAGCCTGCGGAGAAGTGCAGGATGTGTACAGGGCAGGTAGAGCAGCGAGGAGGGCACAAACCTAGATAGATCTTGATCTGACTCGGGAATCTCGGGGGTCGGATCATGGATGACAGCCAGGCCGCGCCCATCCGCCGTCCGTCCCCCCGATCCGACGGCCCACGGCCCCTCCTGCCCCCCTGCAGGCTGCAGCCACTGCGCCGGCCCACGCCTCATCTGCGCTGACGACTGACGAGCGTGCCCAAATCATTTGCCTGCGTCGCGGCAGCCTTCTTCCACCTGGCACCAGCGGCAGGCGGCTGCTCCACAGCCGCGCCCCTGCTCCCGACTCCGATCGAGAGGGGAGCGAGCGAGGGAGCGGACGAGGAGGAGGAGGCGGCGGCATGAGTCTCTTCGGGATCGGACGGTGAGCGCGCGCCATCCCTATCTCCCCTCTCCCTCCTCTCTGCTTCGCCTGGGTTTGGTGTGCCCTGGGTGGTTGAGATCCAGCGCGGCCGGTGCTCGAATTCGGGGAGCCGCGCCGGATTCCGGGGGGCTATTCTCGCCTGATGGATTCTTTATGGGCTCGTCGGCGGCTCCGGCAAGATGCTTTCTAGCAGCAGCCCTAGTCGCTAGCGCTGTGCCGCGTGCTACCTTGCTCGATTTCCGTTCTCCATGGTTGATTCCCAAGAGAAGCAGCTTGGGGCATCGGATCATGCTGACCAAATCGTTTTCCTTTTTCTGCTTGTTTTTTTTTTGGTTTCTGATGCAATCGATCATCCTGAATTCCTGACCCATATCTCTCTGTCTCTTTCTGCGGGAACCAGAAGACGTTCCGCCCCAAGAAGAGCGCTCCATCCGGCAGCAAGGTAAGGAACCAATAATTTCCTTCCAGACGCAACTTCCTTCCTTCGGGTAGGTACCAACAAAGAGTAGCTTGTGCCTGCCTGTCTTTGCGAATTGTAGCGCACACAGTGTGGGTGTGGGTGTATTAGGAACTAGGAACTGTTTTGCTTTGGGCCATAAAAAAGGATTTGATCGCGCATAAGAGCTTGGCCGAGTAGCTATGGTGTGGCAACATGTTTAGGTGTCAGTTTATTTTCATGGCTGCCTTCGCTTAAATAATGATATACCATGATTTTCGCTGATTGCCATAAATTATCTTCAGGAAATTCATCTGATTGCATAAACTTCAGGGTTTTGAAATTTATGATACACGTGAATTGGTGATGGATCTAATCAGGGGACTGAGCTTCTTTTTTCCAAGTAGACAAACTACAAGGCATCTGTTTTAGTTCTTTTGCCTTTGTCCTCCATTCTAGTTCCATCATGCTACTCACAGTCACTTGACAGTTGGTTTTCACTGAGTTCTACATGAGCTCAGTGTTTCAGTTAACATCTCCTTGCATAAGCAAAAGGGGTTTTATTGTGTTATTTGTGTTCCTAGATCCATCTCTTCCAAAGCAGCCCATCAATCATTTTGACACACCCTGATACTAAGATTTGTTTTCTTGCATGTCCTGTATTCAGTTCAGTACAGCATGTTAACAGGAATACTTTTATTAAAAGGTATTATAACTCATGTTATGCTACACTATATTTGTTTGACATGCATGACAAATGGTGAAACCATGCTACGACTCTGGGTGTGTTTGGTACTTTGGTATATGCATGCTGATTACTACACCTTGAACACCATTTGTTGCTGTATAACAGATTCAATCTTCACTAGTCACTACATTCCCTAGGTTCCTGAATCACCTCGGATGAGCATAATGTTGCTGTTTAACGGATTCAATCTTCACTAGTCACTACATTCCCTAGGTTCCTGAATCACCTCGGATGAGCATAATGTTGCTGTTTAACGGATTCAATCTTCACTAGTCACTACATTCCCTAGGTTCCTGAATCACCTCAGATGAGCATAAATTTAAGCATAACATATATTATATGTGTTGGTTCTAATTGAAAAAGTACATATAAATATAAATATAACATGTTTTGGTGTAGGATCTTTTCCTCCACCCTCACCTCACCGTTGCTTTTGCCCTGCCACCTTCTCTCTTGTGAAATAAACAAGTCGAGCGGAGCTTGTCCTTGGTGTGTTCGAGCTTTGGTCGTTCTTAAAATAAACCCTATAAAATATTATTATCAATTTACAATCTTTAAATCTCACATAGCCAACTAAACACCATTCGGCCGAAACCTATCCCTAGCCTTAACTCATCCAGGATAGGCAAATGTTGCTCGCATCACATACACCTAGATAGGGCCGTAAATCATTGGAGAAGATGGCGGTGACACCAGCGACACCCACGGAGGTTAGGTCTTCTTTGCAATAATTCCTCGTCGATGTTTCTTCAGATTTAGCGGAGGATCCGTGACAAGCAACGACGGCAAGGCCCTATGGATCTCTCAATCGGAGGATGGTGTTCATTTCGTGGCGGTGACCGAGTCCGCCGATGTGGGGATCGATGGTGTGCTAAGAAAAGGAGGGAGATTCCCCAATCCTAGCTCTGTTCTACGTCGGCGACCCCAGTGGCAATGGTGACAATGACAACTTCAATGTCGGCACCATAGACTTTCTTCGCGGTGGTGTTATGTTGTTGTGTCCTCCATCGTAAGCTCCAATGATGCCACTCCAAATCCACGATTCGAGATATCCATCCAGTGGTTCTAAGATGCGGGGCATATTGGGTGGCGCGCCGATGATAACCCATGGTGGGTCACAACTAAAGAATCAATCTCGATGACGACGATAGATGGCTATTTGTGCTCCCTCCTTGTCGGAGTCCGGTGAGACATTTGGAGTCTTGTATTTTAGCTTTTATGCCCTCGAGAGACTTAATTAGACATTTTCCGGCCTCGGTGTCTAAAGTGTAAAAGGGTTGCATTTTTCTCTTTTCAAATCATTGCCATCTAGAGATCTAGATGGCCGGCCGAGGCTAGGTTAGGCCTTGACCCGACTCGACCGCCCGCGATTGAGGAAACCGAACCCCGACCTGACTGACTCGTCTGCGGGTCTCTAGCCTAAAGCCGAGAGACGCGGAGATGGTTGAGTTGTCACGACGATGAGGAGGATGTGGTGCGCGTGGGAAGGAGGAAGAACCCACCCACCGCCGTCGGAAGGAGGAAGCGAGAAAGAGCTCGCCACCGCCATGGAGGCGCTATGGGAGCTCGTCATGGGAGGCGTCGTTGTGGGAGCTTCTTTGTGGGTGTTAGCGAGTCAGAGTTACAGCTGGCTAGGGCTGCATCAGTGAGCAATCGAGCATTCTTGAGAGAAGAGAGATGAGAGGTGAGAGGGTGGCGGTGGGGTAGGGAGGAGAATGGATCAAGAGAATTGAAGAGGCTAGGTTTAGGTTGGACACAATGCAGGTAGTCATAAGATTTGATCATAACGATAGAGGCAGAGTGGGTCGAGTTGGGGTAGGGACGGACCTGCACCCAACTTGGCTAGAACGAGGACCCGACCAATCCCACCCGGCTATCAAGTAAGGTCAGGCCTAGTGGGTCGAAGTTAGGATCTTGACCTCTATCACTATCTAGTATTCGTGTCCTGTTAATAGGCAAGCAGATCCTCTCGTCGACGATGGCGAGATCTAGGTAAGGTGCCAGCATGCCGAGTATGCCTTGGCACCCGAAATTTTTTGAAAACCTTTGATCATTAAAGACTACTAAGTAGTTCAACCGTGCAACTTAGGGTCGCTTGGTTGTCGATGAGCTCATTTAGGTCAGATGAGCTCACCAGTGGTGAGACATGTGAGGTGATGTAAGGGGATGTTGTTTGGTTGGTTGTATGAGATTGAACAGACTGCGCAGAGATGTTGTTTGGTTGGCTGCACTAGGAGGGAAGTGGGATGGATAAATTCAAAAGAGGAAAATTAAAAACAAAGAAAATAAATCCAAAAGTGAAAATAAATTCAAAAACAAAAAATCAATAAATTCGAAAACAAAAATAAAAATTCAAAAAAATCTGAATTTTTTTCAATACCTTGTACTTGAATCTACGGTTCTATATTTTTTTGTTTCATTGAATTTGGATGTCGTTTGAATTTTTAAAATTTTTTAAAAGGATGAAAAGTTCATGTAGAAATCACGTTAGTCTCGTTGTTAGTCGTCACGCACAACATACGGCCAAGCGTCTTCTTGGAACTGGCTCATGAACGGCCGCCACTAGCGTTCATGAGCCAGTGCGTCAGACAAGAATATGCATGAGAGAGCTCTGCTCTGGAGATCATTCACCAACCAACGCTGGCGGGTGGCTCACAGCCAAAGCTCGTGGCGGCCACCCAACCAAACACGCCCTAATAAAATGTTGGAGCGGCCGAAATGAATATTAAAATGGACTTTGAAATGTTCTTTAATCTGATTCTCAAGTTAGTCTACTTCGTTTATGTTATTTTTAGAAGCTTTTAGATGTGACTTCCTAATAAAAAAAACTAGACATAAAAAACAAAGTGTTTAACCTTTCAATTTAGTTAGGTTTAAGTTTCAATCCTAAATCAAGCTAAAACAGACATGCTCTAACTTTCCTTTGTGCCTTCTCCAAAAAAAAAAAAAAACCTTCCTTTATCCTCCCTAGTCACCACACTGTTTGCTTCTCTTCTCCTTTACCAGTTTGCTTATTTCTTTTCTTTTCTAGCTTGTTAGTTCCTTTCGTGGAGTTTGTCTAGTTCCCTTCATTTTTTACAGTTCGTCCAGTTCCCCGTTTTCTTCACTTCTCCTTTACCAGTTTGCATTTTTTTTTCTTTTCACGTTTGCTTATTTCTTTTCTTTTCTAGCTGGTTAGTTCCTTTTGTGGAGTTTGTCCGGTCCATGTTTGCTTTTTTTTTTTCACCTTTTCCAGTTTGCTTTCTTTTTTTTTTTCTTTTCTAGCATGTTAGTTCTCCCTGCCTTAGGTAGTGTTTCTTTCGGTGTTTGCTTATAAGCTGGAAATTTGTTATTTTTATACAAGTCAAACATTTTGACGTTTGACAGCCAATTTTTATAGGTCTTACTATTTCTTCTCAAAGCTCTCAAAACCATTTTTTCTATAATTTTTTGATTCCTGGGATATCCTTATCGAGGAGTTACAAATTTCAACTTATAAGTAAACGCAACCACAACCGCCGAAAGAACGCTATCTTAGATGTGAGAAGCTTTTTTTCACTCTAAAAGTGAGAGAAAAATACATGCGAGGTCGAGACCTCGAGCCATCTCCAAGAATGGATGGTCTGATGTTTAGCCCCATCATCAGAAGCAATGATGATGGGGCATGAATAGGAAAAATAGAGTGTATGAATAGTGATGGGCCAGTTGTTGGGGAGGTGAATAGAAATGGATGACCCATTTGCCGAGGTGGCACGTGAATAGGGATGGGATGACCACTAAAATGGAGCGTCAATGAAGATGCCCTCAGCGGCGGGCGATTGACCACGGAGCAGAACGACAATCATCGTTAGTCGTGGCGGCCGAGACGACTACTTAGGAATCGACAAGTGATAGACTACTATCGCAGCGTTTATAAATCCTGCAGATCCGCCATTGTCGGCCGTCGGATACCCTTGTTCGATCCTCACCGGAAGAATCCCAGACCCAGACTCCCAGAGCGACCTCTACCGGTAGTCCTCCCTGCTCCCTCCTCCTCTACCAAGGCGGCGGCGTGCGAGAGAGGCGACATCGAGGCTCGTCTTGTGCGGCGGCGGCAAGCTGATCAAGGGAATCTCTCCTCAGACCTCCTCCTCTCTCTCCTCTCTCGGTCCCTCCTCCGAGCGTTGCCCTCCTTCTCCTCGGAGGGTGGGATTGATGGCGTGGGCGCGGGCGATGGGCGTTGAGGCAGAGGCGGTGGCGGTGGTGACGGGCGATCTAGAGGCGGGAGGAAATCGTGGGGTGTGGATGCTTGATTGGATGGTGAGGTCCATCACTCACCACCACAAGAGGCTTTTTAAGTAGCAGGGATAATTAGAAGAGTATTAGGGGCGATGGACGCCTAAAATGACGTCACGGCTATTACAGACATTATTCACCCCACTCACTTAAACGTTGACGGCAGATCGGATTCTTGCTTCGGAAAGCTGTTGCAAGTTGCAGCCTTAGAATGCTTATGGCAAGATCAATTACTGCTGATATTCTATTTGCGTCCAGCAGTAACTATGTCATGGGGTTGGTGTAGGAAGAAGTTCTTCACAGTAATGAGTATATACTATACTATATGATGTGCTGTTTTAATTCAAGTAGACATCATGTTCTAATTATTAAGCTGTATTATTTGAGCTCTCCTGGCACCATCCCATAATTTGCTGATGAGCCTTTCTTTTCATCGCCTGTCTTTTTCATGCCACCGTATCAACAAGTTTGTCGTAACTACTCACTTTCACTCCAGATCTCACATTAATATAAGGGAAAATTGGCTATGGGACACTACAAATTTTATATGTTGCTGTAGGACACTGATTGTGTCAATCACATATCATTGACTCACCGGTGTCCTAAAGCAAATGGCATGAAATTAAAAATGTGCTAGCGTAAATTCCCCCCTTAAGATAATGGCCAAAGAGTCACAACCTAATCTCTTGTGGTGGTGTGGTGATTTGCTGAGGTCAAACTCAATCGTGGAACTCAAACCTTGTCGATTGTGCATTCTCATAAAACATTGTGCATCATCTTCCTCTTGTCAATGTATTTATTACTCAAGGTTGCTTACCTTGCAGAGTTTCTTTGGGAATCAATATTTTTTGTTCTATCCTTTGCTTATTTTGAGATAGTTATGTATGAATGGATAGCTACAATTTGCTAGGATCCTTCAGTTGAACTTATGCAATACTCTACTTAAATCTGTTGCAAACAAGCAAACATATTGACCCTCAATGACCAGGATAGTCATTTGATTTGTGGGTGTGTTGGGGTTCTCACAACACCAATGCCCCCATTGTTTTATACAGCTAGCATATCTTTTAGAGCTCCATATTTTGTGAGTATTACATGCACAACAAGCTATGCCATTCTGAATTCAAGGTCAAAGACATCGGAATTCGGACTGCACTGTGATTTATGTTCCTCATGTACATGTGTTGCTTGGTCTAACAACGAACACCCTAATGCTTGCTTTTTTATTAATCATGTTTGGCTTTACTACTGCAGAAATTGAGGAGCTCAGCAATAACACGAGCAAATTCAGCCTGTTTTCCCATGGGGGATTGTGTTGGTATCAAGTACGGTGGTGTCAATGAGGGCGAGGACTGTAAGAGAGGCCATGGCATCCCAAAGGTTTCCATTGTTCCCCTCATCTTCCTCATATTCTATGAAGTTTCCGGGGGTCCTTTCGGGATTGAGGATAGCGTCAAGGCTGCTGGCCCACTGCTAGCAATTGTGGGTTTTCTTCTGTTTGCGCTTATATGGAGCATTCCAGAAGCTCTAATCACAGCTGAGATGGGCACTATGTTCCCTGAGAATGGTGGTTATGTTGTTTGGGTCTCTTCAGCTCTTGGGCCCTTTTGGGGCTTTCAGCAAGGATGGGCAAAGTGGCTCAGTGGCGTCATAGACAATGCTCTCTATCCGGTCCTCTTCCTTGACTATGTAAAATCCAGCATCCCAGCTTTTGGTGGTGGGCTCCCAAGGACCTTGGCAGTGCTTATCCTCACAGTTGCGCTTACTTACATGAACTACAGAGGATTGACAATAGTTGGCTGGGTGGCAGTTTTTCTTGGGTGTTCTCTCTCCTCCCATTCTTTGTAATGGGATTGATTGCTATTCCCCGGATTGAACCTTCCAGATGGCTTGAAGTGGACTTGGGAAATGTGAATTGGGGTTTATATCTCAACACACTGTTTTGGAACCTCAACTACTGGGATTCAATTAGTACATTGGCTGGAGAGGTCGAAAATCCAAAGAGTACCCTTCCGAAGGCACTCTCTTATGCTCTAGTTTTAGTAGTGGGGGGATACCTCTATCCTCTGATCACCTGTACAGCAGCAGTTCCGGTTGTTCGGGAGCACTGGTCAGATGGCTATTTTTCAGACGTTGCAAGAATTATTGGTGGCTTCTGGTTGCATTCGTGGCTTCAAGCAGCTGCTGCACTGTCCAACATGGGCAACTTCCTTACTGAAATGAGCAGTGATTCTTACCAGCTCCTTGGGATGGCTGAGCGCGGTATGCTCCCTGAATTTTTTGCCAAGAGATCGCACTACGGAACCCCACTGATCGGCATCCTCTTCTCCGCATTCGGTGTGATCCTGCTGTCCTGGATGAGCTTCCAAGAGATCATCGCTGCGGAGAACTACCTCTACTGCTTCGGAATGATCCTGGAGTTCATTGCCTTCATCAAGCTGAGGATGACCCACCCGAACGCGTCACGACCTTACAGGATCCCGCTGGGCACTGTTGGTGCCGTCGTGATGATTGCCCCGCCTGCCATCCTGATTGTCGTGGTGATGGCTCTCGCATCCTTCAAGGTGATGGTGGTGAGCGTCCTGGCCATGCTTTTTGGGTTTGTGCTGCAGCCGTGCCTGGTGTTCGTGGAGAAGAGGCGGTGGTTGAGGTTCTCTGTAAGCGAGGACCTGCCTGATCTGCCGGATTCACACGTCGACGGCGATGACACCACCCCCCTCGTCTTCTGAATCCTGAATTCACATGTATCTTGGTTATGGAATTGCAGTCCCCAATCCAATTAGAGGATGCTAGGAGGAAGGAGCTGGGATTTACAGACTAGTTTCTCCTCATGACTTGCAGCTAGGGTTCTTTACTCTGCCTTGTATAATGAATGGATGATTTGTCGTCATACCATTGTATACCATGTTGGCATCTGAAAGAAATGCAATTCCAGGGATGGTGCGAAGAATACTTCACTGATGTTCCTCCAAAACGCATACATGATGCGATGTATGTTTATGCGCAGTTTGACTCTTAACATTGACATAGTAATTTGAAGAACATCAAGAACCGACGTCAGACTCATGTCCTATCCTCTTAAAGTTGATATAGTACAGTAAGAGTCGAAGGCTCACATCACCGACATGAATGGACGAACATCAAGAACATATGACGGCTCTAGACAACATACTGGAACTGTTTCTTTGGACGGTTGTGTTTGCGTTTAAGCTGAAAATTTGTAACTTCTCGATAAGAACATCCGAAGGATCAAAAAATTATAGAAAAAGTGGTTTTGAGAGCTAGTTAAACAAATAGTAGGATCTACAAAAATTAGTTACGAAACGTCAAAGTGTTGAGCTTGTACGAAAATAACAAATTTCAGCTTAAACGCGCAACTACAACTGCCCAAAGAAACGCAACCACTATCCTCTTAACATTGACATAGTAATATCAATCAAAGACTCATATCACCCACATAAATGGATAAATATTAAGAACTTTCGACGGGAGACTATCTATATTTAGACTCTCGCCCCTATATTATTTTAATGTAGTCTCTATGTCGGTCCTAAATTTAAAGACTTTTTCTGAGTCTCTATATTTAGAAATTCTCTCTTATGTCTCTATATCTTTTTAAGGATAGAGGCTCTACTAAAAAGGATGGAAATATAGGAATAAATAGTGTTTTAGAGAAGAGGATATAGAGATCCGAATTTAAAGAAGCTGTTAGAGATGCTGTAACATAGTAATGTCTGAAATCAAAGGATAACAACAATAAAAATATCGCACTGAAAATAGTGTAGAAACCGACGTCAACCGTGACTGCTAGGAGATTACATTCAGTTCGGCAGTTCGGCTGAGCTGAATTGAAGTTGGGGAAAAAAGAGCCCAAAAGCTAAAACATTTGTAGCCGAACTGAATTGAAGTTGGAAAAGTGCTCTGAAAGCTAAAATATTTGGTTTTTCCAAACGGCAACAAGCGGCTAGTCCCTAAAGAGCTTATGTCACCTTGACATTGTTTTTAGAGGATCTCAATCGTCAGTACCTGACTACTCTACGCAATAACTTCTACAGGCACGGTGACAACGGGACTACAATAGACAAGCTTCAGCTGAACGGATCGACCGCAACAAATATCGATTCACAGCTACAGCGAAATCTGGGCAATATAGAATCAGAACTGGTAAATCTGGTAATTTGATGAGGATTCCGGCCAAAAACCTAAATTGAGGATCAAGGATGAAAGCTACAAACCCAGATTTTGCATACATATGAATGGAACTTGTCTCAGTAAAACTTAGTTTAAACAAAAATAACAGCACCAGTACATAGATCATCTGTTCATAAAAACTTAAGTAACCAAGTGTAGTACTGCTGCCCTTGCTTATCATAAAAGACCTAGCTAGAACCGATCCAACATTTTGCAGATAATGGCAGCCACTGTGCTCAAGACTCCCAAAAGGAGTGACATTTTCATGCGCACCATTGGGAGCTTAGAGCTCAGGGACCAAGACTGGGCGCAGCTCCTCTTCCTCCTTGGGAGGATGGATGGTGACAAGGTCTGGCAGCGGGGTCATCGGGCCAAGCTTGCCCTTCGGGTCCCAGTCGAGCATGATCTTCACCTTGATGCCAAGAACCCCCTGCATATCAAGCAAAATGATGAGTTCATTAGTCAAAAGGCGTTAACTTGAGCAGTTACCGGCAAATAGGCTTAGGCAGTGCAGCAAACAGACCTGTCTGAGAAGCACATGTCTCACAGCCGAGTCAATGTACTCATTCACTGGCTGACCAGATGAGATCATGTAGCCATCCTTGAACTTCATGGACTTGGCTCTTTGGGCCCTGAGCTTTCCACTCACAATGACCTAAATATGTATGAATAGATTAGACCGCAATCCAACCATAAAAATGCATAAAATTTTATATTATATGTAACATCTAAAATGTACAGGAAAACAAACCTCACAACCCTTGGCACCACTCTCCATAACAAAGCGGAGAACACCATAGCAAGCCCTGCCATGTATACAAACATGTCAGCATGTCAAAAGGAACTCAGATGATGAAAATTCAGAAATCATATGAATCACCAACATGGCATTGAAGAATGCAGTGATTTCCCATGTATTCTAAATAAGATCCAAAATGTCTTACAAGCAAATGTTAAGCTTGGGTAGCATTAAACCAATTTCCATTGAGATGTAAAGATTAAGAAAGAAAGAGTGAAGAACATTCATATCACAAGAATGTGAGAGATAATTAGTAGACAAACAACAGAACGACTGTTTATCTGTGGATCTCTCTCAACGGTTGTCTGGCCGCCGCTGCTTCACAAGCAGCATTTCCTTTGTGCACCAGTTTTAACATCCGACAGTCATAAAAAGAGAGCTGGAATATAACAACTTCCAGGTGCAGTTGTTCACAATTGCACACTACTATATACCACAATTACTCACATTTGACATTACCCATGGGTTGGGCATTGCAGCAAGAATAACAACCCAAATTTTAAACAGCTTGGTTTAGCTGCTGCAAGGAAAAATACATTAAAGCAATAAATTAATATAGGCAAAGAAACAAACATTTGCCACAGTCCTAACCAATCTTATAATGTAAGTATCTAAATATAGACTAGATACACATCTGATCCAGGGTAGCACTGCATACTACAAACTAAATACACATTTTGTCTGGGGTAAAAAAATAGCACCATCAATCCATTCTAACTTGCATTCTTTAAGCATCCTATAATATACTACACTAATTCAAGAGTAGATCAACACCACAAATAGCACAAAAAAATGTGAGATAGAATTAGTAGACAAACAGCAATAGATTAGCCAATTATCTGTGGATCTATCTCAACGGTTGTCTGACCGCCGCCACTTCAAGGAGTGGCATTTCCTTTGTGCACCAGTGTGAATATCCCACTAACATGGCCAGAAAGCAGGACAGCACAAATCACAGGTGCAACAATTCCCAATTCCCCACTTACATCGCAACATTAACAAAAACATCCCAGCTCCTCGATGAACAAATCTACATCTACTACAACAAGCACAGGAATCGATTGTTATTTGCTAAGATCTCATCGTCACCGCAAATACCATAACAAATGAACAGCACAGCATATCAACTCTAGTGTATTCAGAGCAACATATACAAACCATACGGCTAAAGATGTAAACTAATGGCGTCAGAAAAGAATTGAAATTGTGGGGTTATACCTGCGGACAGCGAGGCCTCCGAGCAGCTTGTAGCGCAGCGACTCCGCCTGGGCGATGGCGCAGAGGCCGCGGTTGACGACCTTCTCGGCGTAGAGCTCGACGCCGTTCTCGGGGAAGTTGAAGCGCTTCTGCACGACGGAGGTGAGCTCCCTGATCCTGCGGCCCTTCTCCCCGAGCACGTTCTGCGTCCGCGTCGCGCGGATGATGATCTCCGTGCGCATCGGCGTCACGCGCACCTCCACGCCGGAGTAGCCGTCCTCGGCCAGCTCTCGCGTCAGCATCTCGTTCAGCTCGGCGTAGAACACGCCGTCGCTGACGAACTACAGCAGCGCGCAAACGCAGAATCGTCAGATCGGACCGGCGCGTCCGCCCATCGGCACAGGAGGCGGGAAATCCAGCAGGGTTAGGGTTCCGTACCTTCTTCTTCTTGCTGATCTGGGTCGCCATGGTCGGTTGCGGCGGAAGGGAAGGGAGCTCGCGGCGAGCCGCGTGCTTAAGAGTTAGGGTTTTTCTAGGGAGCGGAAGGGAAGGACGAAGGAGAGCGGCGGCGCGAGAGGAGGAAGGGGACGGAGAGGAGCGGTTTTATAGGTAGTGCACGAGGGTAGGGTTTGGCCGTTTGGGTGGGTGCGAGGCTGCGATCTCTCTCTGGACTGGACTGTGGAGATGGGGGGCGAGTGGGAGGTGGGCCTATCGGGCCCATTTTATGTGTTAGGCTATGGGCTTGGGTAGGACGGGCATTCGTTGATCGTCGTGTGGACGGGCTGTGGGACTGAGACTTGAGAGGATGTGGGCCTATGTTATTGGGCTGTACAGGCCCAGATACCATGCCCTTTTCTTGCGAGGGGAGCACGTGCGTGTCCCTGTTGATCTGTTTGCTCGGGGGCGTAGAAGTGTTCGAGTGGTCTGTGGCCTAGCTACACCGGTGCATCGTGATTCGTGCTATCATCTCACTGTTGCAATCCCTCCATGGGTTGAGAACTTTTTTCTCTAGAAACAGTGAGTTCAAAACTTGAAGGTACTAAATTTCCCCCCGGTTGTTGCTCGTGAATTGTGATATGTTTGCTAGATTTGTCTACTCATATATATATTGTAACTATGGTATGATTTTTATTTTATTTTATTTGGTTATTTGTAGTTTGTTTTTATGGTTACATTGTAACATGGCAGCTATCGTTTTTATTACTTGCTATGTGTTTGAGCATCACATCATGTGCCACATGTCTAGGCACATGGATTGTAATTGTGATGCATATGTGGTGCCAAACCAGCTAATTTTCAATCAGTACCACTATAGTGACATAGGTTTTTGTTCTAGCTAACACCGCTACACAACATGTCCAGGCATCTAAAGCTGCATGGTTACAATGGAGATTTTGTAATGAGGTGTAAGGCATCTCTAAGCTCCATTGCACATGCTCTACCATTTTGCATGTTTATTAAATATGGCACATGTCATAAGTTACTCTTGTCTAATGCATAGGAAGAGATGAGTGCCATCATGACACTATAACAATTAATCCTAAATCTAAAATAATTTCTCACAACATAATATCAATACAAATTTGTGTTTCGATAACCCAAACATAGTATATACGACCCGCAAGCTTTACCAATATAGGCACAAACATACAATGATGTTATCCACTTTGCCATAATTTCATATCAAAACACTTTATATCAAATTGCATGTACGACAACAACCCTCTTTTGTCTATATATATTTTTCTCTTTTTTATATGGTTCCTTGTTTATAATCAAGTAACATTTCTTAATTTTTTTTTGAACAACTCCCTAGTCTATTAGGGAGGTCTAATGTGGTCACTTAACACAAGTAACACAAACTTTATTACGTTTAGGTACTACAAGTAGAGCACCTATGCATGCTTTGCGACGAACAAATATCATATTACTTTTTACTAAGACATATTGGATATGTTTTGGCTCATGTCTTTGACTTTCACTTTGCATCAACGGGGCCATATCTTTGCTACTAAAAGCAAAAAATGGTGATGGTACTTCTCTTTGTCCCTTTTCTGCATATTTATGTTTTAGCCCTCTTGTTTCCCATTTTCACAAATATGCCAATGCTCCCTTGTCTTTTATGCAAATTTTTGTTTTGGTACTTTAAGTTTCCCAATCTCGGGCATAGACCCCCTACTTTTCATTATAATGTTCATGTTTTTTGTGTTCTACCCCCTCCTGTTTCTCAATTTCACATATAGACCTCTTGATTTATAGCATTTCGGACTATGGACTTTCCTGATTTCCCAAATCTAGTGACCAGTTCTACTGTTTTCGTTGCGAAACACAAACGCAGACTAGTATGAAAAAATGTACAGGGCAGGTAGCCAACGATATCGGAGAACTTTAGCACGAATTCGTCTGAAAAAGAGAGAGAAACAATGGCGATGGATGCGCTGTAGCCTGCGGAGAAGTGCAGGATGTGTACAGGGCAGGTAGAGCAGCGAGGAGGGCACAAACCTAGATAGATCTTGATCTGACTCGGGAATCTCGGGGGTCGGATCATGGATGACAGCCAGGCCGCGCCCATCCGCCGTCCGTCCCCCCGATCCGACGGCCCACGGCCCCTCCTGCCCCCCTGCAGGCTGCAGCCACTGCGCCGGCCCACGCCTCATCTGCGCTGACGACTGACGAGCGTGCCCAAATCATTTGCCTGCGTCGCGGCAGCCTTCTTCCACCTGGCACCAGCGGCAGGCGGCTGCTCCACAGCCGCGCCCCTGCTCCCGACTCCGATCGAGAGGGGAGCGAGCGAGGGAGCGGACGAGGAGGAGGAGGCGGCGGCATGAGTCTCTTCGGGATCGGACGGTGAGCGCGCGCCATCCCTATCTCCCCTCTCCCTCCTCTCTGCTTCGCCTGGGTTTGGTGTGCCCTGGGTGGTTGAGATCCAGCGCGGCCGGTGCTCGAATTCGGGGAGCCGCGCCGGATTCCGGGGGGCTATTCTCGCCTGATGGATTCTTTATGGGCTCGTCGGCGGCTCCGGCAAGATGCTTTCTAGCAGCAGCCCTAGTCGCTAGCGCTGTGCCGCGTGCTACCTTGCTCGATTTCCGTTCTCCATGGTTGATTCCCAAGAGAAGCAGCTTGGGGGCATCGGATCATGCTGACCAAATCGTTTTCCTTTTTCTGCTTGTTTTTTTTTTGGTTTCTGATGCAATCGATCATCCTGAATTCCTGACCCATATCTCTCTGTCTCTTTCTGCAGGAACCAGAAGACGTTCCGCCCCAAGAAGAGCGCTCCATCCGGCAGCAAGGTAAGGAACCAATAATTTCCTTCCAGACGCAACTTCCTTCCTTCGGGTAGGTACCAACAAAGAGTAGCTTGTGCCTGCCTGTCTTTGCGAATTGTAGCGCACACAGTGTGGGTGTGGGTGTATTAGGAACTAGGAACTGTTTTGCTTTGGGCCATAAAAAAGGATTTGATCGCGCATAAGAGCTTGGCCGAGTAGCTATGGTGTGGCAACATGTTTAGGTGTCAGTTTATTTTCATGGCTGCCTTCGCTTAAATAATGATATACCATGATTTTCGCTTGATTGCCATAAATTATCTTCAGGAAATTCATCTGATTGCATAAACTTCAGGGTTTTGAAATTTATGATACACGTGAATTGGTGATGGATCTAATCAGGGGACTGAGCTTCTTTTTTCCAAGTAGACAAACTACAAGGCATCTGTTTTAGTTCTTTTGCCTTTGTCCTCCATTCTAGTTCCATCATGCTACTCACAGTCACTTGACAGTTGGTTTTCACTGAGTTCTACATGAGCTCAGTGTTTCAGTTAACATCTCCTTGCATAAGCAAAAGGGGTTTTATTGTGTTATTTGTGTTCCTAGATCCATCTCTTCCAAAGCAGCCCATCAATCATTTTGACACACCCTGATACTAAGATTTGTTTTCTTGCATGTCCTGTATTCAGTTCAGTACAGCATGTTAACAGGAATACTTTTATTAAAAGGTATTATAACTCATGTTATGCTACACTATATTTGTTTGACATGCATGACAAATGGTGAAACCATGCTACGACTCTGGGTGTGTTTGGTACTTTGGTATATGCATGCTGATTACTACACCTTGAACACCATTTGTTGCTGTATAACAGATTCAATCTTCACTAGTCACTACATTCCCTAGGTTCCTGAATCACCTCGGATGAGCATAATGTTGCTGTTTAACGGATTCAATCTTCACTAGTCACTACATTCCCTAGGTTCCTGAATCACCTCGGATGAGCATAATGTTGCTGTTTAACGGATTCAATCTTCACTAGTCACTACATTCCCTAGGTTCCTGAATCACCTCAGATGAGCATAAATTTAAGCATAACATATATTATGCAGCTAGACTTTGCTACTGAAAAAGTGTATCTCTAGGGTTTCTTCACTATATTAAATTTGCCACAGAGCTTGCATGTTATATGCGACATGTAGAAATTAGGAACAAACACTAACCTATAGTTTACATACTAATGACGTATATAACGCAACATTGGTGCTATTATTATTTCTTATGCAAATCTTCCCTTCTAATTTTCAGGGGGCACAGCTCCGAAAGCATATAGATGCCACCCTTGGCAGTGGAAACCTTAGGGAAGCTGTGAGGCTGCCTCCTGGAGAGGATATCAATGAATGGCTTGCTGTGAATAGTAATGTTCTTCCTTTCCTTTTTTTCTCCTTAACCTGTACTCAACCTATTTTATTTTGTTCTTGTTTTTTGGAATTTGTCCATTCTAGCTAACCTGAAGGTTTTAGAATGTTATTAAAATCCAGTCATTTTTTAATCTAAGCTAATGTATGTGTTTTGCTTTTCAGCTGTGGATTTCTTTAACCAAGTTAACCTGCTATATGGCACTCTCACAGAATTCTGCACATCAGAGAGCTGCCCAACAATGACTGCAGGCCCAAAGTACGCCTTCCTGTCAATCTCATTCTTTGGACTTGTCAAAAAGAATCAAGCCTAAACCTTTTTATCCAAGGCAACTCTTTTCAGCAGCTACAGCCTATTTGTCACTTTGTGTGATTGATATTTGATGTATGGGAAACCATTTCACAATGCTTAGGTCTACAATGCTCTGTCATTATCTATCTGTAACCTTTTAAATGGCTAAAACTTGACGATGGCTTTTATAGGCTACCTGCCTGGTGAAAAATTCCCCACCGATGGCCTGTTTAATTTCATTGCCCATGCTGATATCCAACAAGTTACTCATGCTGTCTTCATTTTTTCCCTAACCTTACAATGACACTACATAGAAGCATGCGAAAAACTGGTTTATGTCTGTCTGCTTAGAAGCTAATATATTAGTGAGTACCTTATCATGTTTGAAAAAAAAGAAAATACCGGAGTTTATTTTGGAAAAATACCTCAGTCGTTAAGAATTGGTTCATTGCATATAAATTCTTAGGTCATTAAAGCTTGGGCCATGCGCGTTTGTGCAATGCGATGCGACTGCGATATAGCTGTTAGCCACAAGCGCTCACTAGTGCTCAAATGCATCCGCACCACCCACTGCAGTGGCAAACAAAGCCATAGGATATGGTTCGGAAATATTGGTGTGCCAAGTACTTGTATGCCTCATGGTAGCTTTTTATGATTTTGCATCTGGAATCTCTCTTCAGTGCCTGCTATAGTTAGCTTTGAACACCGACTAAATGGATAATCATGGCTGCACCCTTTCTTTAAAGAACAAAATTTCCAAAACAAAAACACTTTGTTTATGACAACTGCCTTCTGTAGTGCTAAGCATTAGGCAATCAAAATATTATAGTCCACCTATTATAATTTGGACTTTTCATGTCTGTAACCCCTTAAAGACGTTTTATTTAGAATTATAGATCCATATTTAGGTCATATCACAACAAAAGTCACAAGACAAACTTGCATTTCATGTAGGTATGAGTACAGATGGGCTGACGGTGTACAGATAAAGAAGCCCATAGAAGTGTCAGCACCAAAATACGTGGAATATCTAATGGACTGGATTGAAGGCCAGCTTGACGATGAATCCATATTTCCTCAAAAGCTTGGTATGTTGATTGTATCACGTGGACCATCCTTTGTTTCTCACAAACACTTGATATTGGAGCAGTCAAGCATAACTGGTCTGCTAATTTTCTTTGTAACCAAATAACAAGTCTGGGTTTAATTCCTTTCTCCAGGCACACCATTCCCACCCAACTTCAAGGAAGTTGTGAAGACAATTTTCAAGCGCTTGTTTCGTGTTTATGCCCACATATATCACTCCCATTTTCAGAAGATTGTCAGCCTCAAGGAGGAGGCTCATCTTAATACCTGCTTCAAGCACTTCATTCTCTTTACAAATGTAAGCCTCCTGTTTATACATTGATGGTGAATTGGTGATCATTAAGCTATTTTACATGTCTTGGTTTGTGCCACAGGAATTTGGACTGATTGACAAGAAGGAGCTGGCTCCACTCCAGGAGCTTATCGAATCCATCATCGTTCCTTACTGAGAAGAATAAGAATGCTGGGACGGAACCGGACATGGATACCAAGTTCTCTATACGGATAATTGAGGATTGAGGAGTTAGGCTATGGCTAACTCCGTGCCATAGTAATTTACTGGCATAGAGTTTATTGCTCCGTTTATTAGACCTTAAAAAAAGGACACGTGACATTGCTAATGCTGTAATATTTGTGTGTACCCGTTTTCACCCAGATGAATCTATATTGGCCGTGTAAGCGTGCTTGTACGGTTGTAAACAGCCATGGTGGGACTGGGACAACAGACATGTTGCAGAGAACATAAGTAACCTAGTTGATCAACAATCTAGGCTCTGTTTCTTTTGGCGGTTTTACTGTAGTAAATTTATAAGTTTTTTAAAAAAATTTAAATAATTTTAAAAAAATAATCTAAATTTTTTACTGTAGCAAAACCGCCGGCCGCCGACCGCCGACGGTTTGCAAAAAGAAACGGACCCTAATATGAAAGCACTGGGAAATCGGTGCACTTGTTGATGGATGTAACTATACCAACAGTGCCATGTTTGTATGGAAATTGGAACACATAATACTTTTTTTTTTAACTCCTGTGGGAACTAGGCCTTTTTGTAGAATTTTTCTGCAAAATTTATGAGTTCCAAACAGAGTCTTTGCATGAATATGATGGAAGCGTTGAAGATCGGGGTATAGATGTTTTGGCTCATCAACGTGGATATCTTGCTGAAGTACTGGTGGTATCAATGCAGCTAAAATGCCCACCCTTGCCGCAATGCGATGCAAGGCCAGAAAATGCCATTTCTGATGATCACGCGCACACAAGACGCATCACATCACATTTGATCACATGGTGTCACATAAACATCGATCGGCATAAAGAGAGATACAAGGCGGTGTCAAGTACTAGAAGACTAGTAGCCTACAGGAGCAATGGTGGGCTGGTAGTGGTGGTAGTACCACGAGGTGGTAGGTACTAAGGTAAGTTGAAGCTCTTACTGGAAGCGAGGAGAGGCGAAGCGAGTGGTGGTGCTCTCCTCTCCTAGACGCGGCCCTCCCAGAGGCACGGGTGGGCGTCGGAGCAGAGGGCGGGCGGCGGGGCGAGGCCGAGTGCGGCGGCGCGGCGCCAACGCTGGGCGCGGGTGAGGCCGAGGCAGGGCCCGTAGCGCATGTCCATGTCGAACTCCCGAGCCGCCCTCTCCCTGTCCTCCTCCTCCTCCTGCTCCTGGTGCCTCGTCCTCGCATCCGCGTCGTCGCCGTGGTCTGCCGTGGCAACAGAACAAGAGATGGATGGATCGATCAGTCTGTGTGGGGGACGGAATCGAATCGAATGGATCGGCGAGTACCTGCTGCTGGTGCTGCCTGGAGATGAGCCGCGGCGGTGGCTGCTGCTGCCGCCTTGTGGAGGTGTTGCGGCGCCTTCTTGGAGACGCCGCCGGTGGGCTTGGCGTGGGCTTTCTGCTGCCGGAAGAAGGACTTCATGCCGCCGCCGCCGCTCCTCATGGCTCCGCCGCTGATCTCTCTCCGGTGTACCGTGCCTGTGCGTGGGATGGAAGGGAAGGGTAGGCGAATCCGCGAATGCTGTGGGTTCCCTTCCTTCCCTTGCCTATATAGCTGGCTGTTCGGGAGGGTGTTGCGGCCGTTGCGCCTCTGATTCGAATTTTGAATTTTCAAATGGGGGAGTCTACTCGTCCTTGCTGTTGGCTGGCTCGCTGGAACGTGAACCGATGGATGGCGTTTGTTCCGTCTCGGGGAACGCCTACGAGTCTGACCGTCCGTCGCGAGCGAGGTGTTCACACCATCTTCTATTTTTAAGGAAATTTGTGTCCGTGCCGCTGGGGATGAAAACGAATCCGGATCTTCCCGATCTGGACCAGTCTGATACGGTTTCGAAACCAATCGGATCAGATATTTTTAGATCCGGATCCAAGATCGGACCAGATACGGTTTCGAAGCCAATCGGATCAGATATCTTCATATCTGAATCCGAAACAGTTGGATCCAGATAGTTTTTTTATTTGGATTCGGTTCAGGCAATATCCGACAGATTCGGATCCGGATATTCGAAACTGTACAAATTCGGATCCTTATTCGAATCTTAGCCCAACAGGCAAATATGCATTGTAAAGGAGAGATTTTAGCTATTTAAATCTAAAGCCAACTAGCCCATCGCTCACCGGGCTAGTCATTTAGGCCTATAACCTTTTCGCAAGTGTAAATTATAAGAACATTTTAATTAATTGAGTTATTTGTGTGTTATAATTGATTTTGGGGCATACAATTTATTGGGTTTAAATGTTCGGGTCGGTATCCGCAACCGTATTCGATCTGATCCATATTCGACCCGTATTCATATCTGTCAATATCCGTTTTTGTATCCGTACCTAGATTTAAATCCGAAAAATAATATAGATACAGATATGGTTCAACCATTATCCGATCCGATCCGATCCGTTTTCACCCTACATGCCACCCGTTAAACCCTTCATTTCAAAAATGACGCTAAAAATTCTCCAATTGTAAATATACCACCACGTATGTTTTCATTTGAAAATGTCAGTCATGTTAACCAAACGTTAGATTCTCGTTTACATTCTTTGAAATACCATAAATATCCTTACCCTATCGGCCCAACCTGCTACACGCTTAACCTGTCTCTCTCCAACTCCCAAATTCCAACAAGGGGTGTGTTTCTTTTTGCGTTTGCGTTGCGTTTGCTTATAAGCTGGAAATTTGTTATTTTTGTACAAGTAAAACGCTTTGACGTTTGGTAGCCAATTTTTGTAGATCTTACTATTTCTTCTCAAAGCTCTCAAAACCATTTTTTCTATAATTTTTTGATCCCTCAGAGGTCCTAATCGAGGAGTTACAAATTCTTAGCTTAAACGCAACCGCAACCGCCGAAAGAAACACTACCAAGGTGAGTTATGTTTAGTGTTCTCAAGTTCTGAAATTATGGGTATGTTTCATTGCTGGTTAGGCTCATCCTGACTCGTACGAGCCAGCCATGCTGGTTGAAGCTTGCATAGACTTGTTGGGCTTATGTCAAAGAGGCAATCATGGGCCATGTAAGACGCGAGCTTCATGGCCTCGTCCGTGCTAGCCCTGCCCCGCGCGTGGCCTTCCTCTCTGCCGCGCTGCGCCATCCCGTCGTTGCTCTCCCTCGAGCCCCTCACCGCGGGAGCGAGCCTCTCCTTCCCCCACGATCCCTCCTCACCTCTATTTAAGGTTCTGTGAGGCTCAAAGCCCTGAGCCTCGCCCTTCGCCATTGTCACCCCGTAGAGCTCCTTCGCTGCCACCGGCCGTAATCGCCCCCTTTTCGATTTCTTGTCGACGGCAACTCCATGTGGATGCTCCTTCCGTCTACGCTACCTCTACAACACCCTCAACCCCCCCTCCCCAGGAGCAATTGACCGAAGACTCACCGAAGCTCGCCATCCTCGATCCCTTGCTTCGACTCTATTTGGTGTTACCATCGCCAACTTACTCCGGCCATCGCCGTTTCCAATTAACCGTTTGGTAACTATCCTAGTAGACCCTAGATGCTCTTGCATGGCTTATCCATGGGGTAAAACCCTTAGATCGCCATAGGTTTGGTTTCCCGTGGCTTACCATCGCCTCTGCCATGGCGCTGTCGTGTTTGGCTTGCCGCCGGCATCAACTCCGGCAACATGTCCTTCGCCATGTTTCACTAAACCTGTAGAGATCATGCACACCCTCTCCAGTGAATCGTAGAGCTACGCCCTAGAGAAGAAGGCATTCGACGTCAGCGTGACGTCATGCTTCCGAGCCTAATGCATGTGGGTCATTGACATGTGGGACCCACCACTAACTGTGTTTAATGTTTAAATCTCCCACAGTTAGTCCAAATTACCACTGATATGTGGGCCCGTGGCCCCACCATTAGTATTACTGGAGGCGCATTCCTGATTTATGCCTTTTGATTACGGGCCTCGGTTGGGCCCTTTCGCTCGCAGACCGGACCTCCCCTAGGCCGCACAGGTTAGATTTAGCCCATCACTGTTTATATGAATTTCTAGGCCATTTCCTATTTTAGTAATTCTAGTAAGTGTAAATAATTTTCTAAAAATAGTTAAACATCTCCAAAAAAATTATGGAAAAATTATGATAAATATTAGGTAGCAGACTGGATCTAATAAAATTATTATTTTGCATAGTAAAATGTATTTCACCCCTGTGGAATAGTAGTAGCCTTATTATAACCCTTTTTCCTTTTTGAAAAATATTTAAAAGCCTATCTGTTATTTAAATTAGTTTAAGGCTTCCAAAAATCTTGGTACAATTCTGGAAAATACTAGACTTGATACTGAACCTAGTAAAAATATAATATGACATACTTATTTACTGTTTCATCCCTCAAATTACAGATTCACCTTTTATAACATTTTCTTATATACATGGAAAATTCTAGAAGTGATATTCTATTTATTAAAAATAGTACGGTAACTTTAAAACAGCCTGACTAATTGACTACAACTAACTGAGATCGTACTTAATTTAGTAAAAATGGTTACTCTCATTTATGGTTACAAATAAATTAATATCCTTGTGAAATCTCTCTTAGGGCTAATAAATAAAACACCTAATCAACTATTTTCAAAGGTTAAATCTTTAGTTTAGGCCCTGTTCTTTTGGGTTTATCTAATCTGACTTATCTGACTTATCTCGAATTTCAAGAATTTTTCGAGGTGGCCTCGAGAGTCGGATGACCTTGATTTTTAGGATTTAGGGAGCTTTTAGACTCGCCTACGAGATAAAAAAAACAGATTCAAAAAATAATAAAAAAAGTCAGATAAGTTAATATTAGTCAGATAAGTCACGAAATAAGTCTGACTTATTTCATCCCAGTAGTATATTCAGATAGTAGCATATTCAGATAATAAAAATTTTTTGCTTAAGCCCGCACATCTTATTCATCCCAGTAGTATATTCAGACAGTAGCAGCACTCTACTTTCTAAACTAAATAACAATGAAATAGCTATATAGTGCCTAGCCTTCTGCCTCCTAAGAGCATCACCAGCAGCTTCCCTAAATTCAGATCTCTATATCTATTCTCTAAACCACTATGCATTCCCTATATTTTCATTCTATCCAGCAGAGTCTCTATCCTCGAAAAAATATAGAGATAAGAGAGAGAATCTCTAAATATAGAGACTCGGAGAGAGTCTCTAAATTTAGAGACTGACATAGAGATTCTGCTGGATGGATATAGAGACTGATGCAGAGTAGCAATAGTGATAGAGTACAGAGATAGAGCACCTGCTGGACTTGCTCTAAGCTGTGACGCTTCTAGCTAACCTACCATTTCATAAATAAAAACTTATTATTTTGCACATCATATTGGAAGCATTTATGCTTGACTATAAAGCAAACGTGGCCATAACTGGATGTCTGTATGTGATTGATGCTGAACAAGATTTCGTAGTTTCGTAACAAGCACAAGTGCGAGTCTGTTCTTTTGGACTTATCTAATCTGACTTATCTGTCTTATCTCGAACTTCGAGAATTTTTCGAGGTGGCCTTGAGAGTCGAATGGCCTTGAAATTTAGGATTTAGGAAGCTTTTAGACTCGCCTACGAGATAAAAATAAAGCGGATTTAAAAAATAATAAAAAAGTCAGATGAGTCAATATTAGTCAGATAAGTCACGGATCATAATTTATCGGTCCGAAAGCAACACATTTGTAGCACATGGGTCGAGGTCTAAAGGATGTGCGTGCACGTCTTCCTGGTGATCACAAAAGTAAATCACCGTTGCACTCTTGACAGTGCACACGTTTGCTCAGTGCAATATCAGTACCCAACAATTCAGGAGCATACCGTCAGCACCCTACCTATAGACTGTAGCAGAGAATCCTCTTCCTGTTCCTACGTAGACTAATTCTTGTAGGTTTATAGGTTCGGCGCTCTGATTTGACTGACTATTTGATTCCCATGTGCATCACAACCATAAACTAAACATGATTACTCCGGAACTAGTGCCCTAAATTCAATAATTCCGTAATAGATGAAACATCTCCTAGATTGCAAAATCGACAACAAACAGACAACCACAACACTAGACAAGATTATCCAGGAACCAGTGTCCAAAATTTGGGATAGACGAAACATCTCCTTGATTCAAAAATCCAAAACAAACAGATAGAAAATTCGTTGTTAATTTTGAAGCTGCAAAAACACTTAAAAATATCTTCTCAGTTTTTTCAACCACTTGAGTACTGAGACAGCTTATCACCTAATCATGGTATGTTCTGAAGGATGTTGATATGCAATTGCTTGCCATTCGCAACCTCATGCATGATACATCCTCATTGTGGTAACAGCGACTCAAATCACCTAAAGCATAGAGTAACAAAAATAATAACAATTTCAAACAGCTCAGATCATCTAAAGCATCGAATCGAAGTAGCAGCACCAACAACGAGTTCGAGTACTCATCCATCATCCATGGAACGAAACAAAATAGTAGCACGTGCTATGGTTGGCCGAAGCGGAGGGAGCCTGTGCCTGAGGTTGGCCGTCAAGTTCATCTGATCGCTTCTTGCAACGCTGACTGTGTCAGAGATGTTGTGGTACATGGCACTGCTCCTGCCACTGCGCATGCTCAGCGCCAATGAGACATGGTGATGCTGGAGCTGAGGCAGGTAAAGGCGGCAAGAGCACAACATGTTCGACAGTGAGCACATGCCGTGCTCGTGCGCTTGCGATGACGTGGATGGATGTAGAATACGCCGGCCACGGTAATTCACCGTCTCTCTGTGTCACTGATAGTTCGTGCCCCATGACTTAAAATTTTTAACTCCAATTCATTCCATTTTTACCTGCGTAGCGGATGAACAAGTCGTTATGGCTGTGGACGCCAGGCTGGTGCTATATTACAATATGCCGTGAAGCGAATCCGTCACAAGCAAATCCAAGTTCGAACACACCGGCAGGGGCGGAACTAGAGCAAAAACTACCCTGATTCACCACTTTACTAGCATATATATGTATACATATAATATCGTGTATAATTATTTATGAGCATCGATAATTTAGTACCATACTACCATTGAAACTAATGAAGATGTACAATTATAAAGAAGTAGCAACAAAATACGAAAATGCTTACCAAAATGAAGGAACTAACTAAAAACGGTGAATGATTGTTGCAAGGGAAAGAAATTAAAAGTGGAATCATCGGCAAAAGATGGCGGACATTGATAAAATATATCATCCAATTTCAATAGCCTGAAAAGGAGTAATATGAATTAAAGTTATAAACAAAAAAGATAGAATAATCAAATAAAATAGATACATTACCTTTTAGTATTTTCGTTCTTTCAAAATCATAAAACAATCAACAACAGTATCATCGGTGACTTTCTTCAGTTCTTCTTTCTCCACGTAACAAATGAGACTATCACTCATGAACTCATCGCCTATGCGATTGCGCAAATATGTTTTTACTATTCTCATGGCTAAAAAGCATTTCTCAACAGTAGCTGTGGCGACAGGCAATACCAATACTAGTTTCAAAAGTCGATAAACCAAAGGATAGCATATATGTTTCTTTGTCTCCATCATTTTCTAAGAAACCTGACAAATAGTTTGTATGTTGGAGAATCTATCATCTGCTCGCACATCGGCAATATAGAGACACAAATTATGGCTAAGATCTCTCAATTCCAAAGAATTAAAATCATTTGGATAGAGTTTAGCTAAACTTATCTGATTCTCCAAGTTGAAATAATGAAATGAGTCCCTTGGACTTAAAGAAGCTGACCAAACAAGCAAATTGGATGTGGTCTCGTTGAAACGACTATCAAGCTCTTGGCATAGCCAATCAAAAACATCATTGAAACAATCCACTTCATAATGATGCTTATTGGTAATTCCAGTTCGTTGTCGTTGCTTCTTTGGATTAATATAGGTTTCTTCCATTTCTAACTTGGGGATATCATATTTCTCACAAAAGACATATACTTCACTTAGGACAGATTTCCATCCTTCTCTTCTAAGGTTGAACAAATGCAACCTAGTTGATTTAACACATTTGATAGCATTCACAATATCTTGGTCCTTTTGTTGTAGTGCCAATGACAAAGTGTTTGTACTTACCAAGATAGTCAACATTAGATGCAAATAGAAGACAAAATCAAATGATTGAAAGTATATTAAAAGACCCAATGCTTGATCTCTATTTGTTCTATCCTTGTCCTTTTCTTCCACAAATTCTAGCACTTTAACAACTACTGGGAACAAGTCAACCAAACTATTAAGAGTTTTATAATGAGAACTCCAACGAGTATCTCCAGGTCTTTGAAGGCATTGCTCTTGATTTAACCCTATCTCAGTTTGAAGAAGGCCACAACCTAAAGCCTTCTGCATATGTTCATGATTGATATCTCGAATCATATCCTTTCTCTTTGAAGATCCACCCACCACATTCAACAAGAGAGAGATCATGTTAAAGAAGTTGCTTATTCCTTTATGCTTTCTTATAACAGCCACAACCACTAACTGAAGTTAATGAGCAAAACAATGGACATAGTATGCTGTACTATTTTCTCTCATAATCAATGATTTCAAGCCATTAAACTCACCTTGCATATTGCTTGCGCCATCATAACCTTGGCCCCCAACTTGCTTCAAGCTTAACTTATATTCTGCAAATAGAGAGTCAATAGAAGACTTGAGATAGGAAGAAGTGGTCTCTTTTACATGAATTAGACCAACAAACCTCTCTTTCACAATTCCACAACTATCAACATATCGCAAAACAACTACCATTTGCTCTTTACCTGAGACATCCCTAGACTCATCAACTAGCAAACAAAATACATCATGTCCAATTTTCTGTAGAATTGACCGCAATATTTTCTTTGCAAAACAATGAGCGATTTCCTTCTGAATAGGAGGAGATATCATTAGACTATTCCTAGCGGCATTTTTATCTTTGCTATATTTCCACTCATGAATTTCCAAGAAGTTACCTTTGTTATAGGACTCCTTTGACTCATCATGTCCTCGAAAAGGTAATCCTTGTTTCAATAACAGATGAGCAACATCAACTAATACCCTTAGTCAAGTGAAATAAGCAATCTTAGCAGCTTCACTCTGTGTGTGGATAGCAATATCAATGTGCTGGTCTCTTTTTAACAAATCAGTACAATTTTTCAATGCATTGTTGTGAACACTATTGATACCTCCTACATGCTCTTTTAGTTTTGCTTTTTTATTCTAGCTATTCCAACCATTTATAACAAATGCATCATACCTAGATTCCTTCTTGTTGCGGTCCCTAAATAAGAAACAACAAAAGCAGTATGCTCTATCTTTGGATTCGCTATACTCAAGCCAACTCCCAAACTCATCAAACCATTCAGGATTAAACCTTCTCTTTTTACCCCCAAATTATGTGTATGGAAAATCATAAGTCCGAGGTTGACAAGGTCCATTATCTAAGTATTTTCTTCTTACCGCATCTTTGTGATTAGGATGACAGCAATCTATCCCTTTCCTTTTACCTGGATCAAAATTAATTTCCTCTTCCCAATTGATGTCTTCAGGCCATGAATTTCCAACATTTGTAGCATTATTTGGAGCTTTCCTTTTGAGAAATTTTGCAATTAGTTTACCTATCATTTGCATAATAGATGGCAACTTAGTTACAACTTACAAATATACATGTCGTTGTTAGGTCATAAAAAGAGAGCAAATGTTCATCGATAATGTTACATACGCGGATATGCTATGCAGCTATGCCTCTGCTTCAATCGACGCCTAGTTGACAACTCAAATGTGCAATTCCAAATTTCCAACTCTGCACAGCATGGAAAACATCCAAGTTCAAAGATATTCAGTCAATTATAGATTTATATTACATTTACACAATTACACTGCTCATGTCATATTATTATGTTAAGATATATTTGTTACCGCTCTCATTTATATCATGAAGAACACAAGATTGGAATAATGGAAGCGGAAAGCTGAAGAGTGAAGATGGTTACAGATTACTTACTGCATAGGCGAAGACCGTCTGCTATGGCGCCGGTGCGAATGCGCGACACGCCGATACGAGTGCGACGCGCGGACACCGAGTAGAGCCGTCAGTGACTCAGCCGTGCCCGAAAAATCTTGCCACGGCGGCACAGCGGCTGGCGCCCGGCGGCCCGGTGTGATCGCGTCCAGTATGTTGCGGGCCTTGCGGCGGTGTTGCCATGTCGGTGCAGGCAGTCAAGCAGATCAATAGTCGCTGAGTCGCGTAAGACGTGACTCGCATCTGTGATCTGTTCGGGCCGTTCAGCTTCCTATTAGGCCATTAATTCCATGCAGCGTCACTGCATCAGCGTGCAGATCAATAGCTGCTCAGCGCTGCCTTTAATCAGCCCAGCAGGCCCAGCCGCATTCTTGCTGCCGCACGCCAGCCGAACGACTGAACGGGCTGCTTGGCCCAGCTTCAGGGGTTCACTGGTTTTTGGCGAATTTTATTTTTTTTATATTTAAAAATAATTCGAAATAAATAAATAATATTCCATTTAATAAAAATAAATAAATAGCCTCCCGTCGCCACCCCATACGGCGGGAAAGATAAATCGCCATATCAAAAGGCGAAATTTTGAAATTCGCCACCCCATTTAGCATGATTAAGCCCACCTCGGCGGCGGGGCCTAGGGCGATAGATCGCCACCCCAAATGGCGATATTTTAAAAAACCGCCAGTTCGATTGGCGAAATTTTGGCGCGGGTTTAAATCGCCAAATGGGGTGGCGAACTATCGCCCATATCCATCCGGGCCTTGGCCGCTACAAGTAGCGATCTTCTTTGCCGAGACCCAAGCGAATGGGAGAGAAAAAAAAAGGAAGAGAGGTGAGGAAGAGAAAAAAAAGAAGAGAGGGAGAGGAAGTGGAAGAGAGGAAGGAAAATCACTGCCATCTACGTTTTCAGGTAAATTTTCTATATCTTGTATTATTGTTTTATTCAAAACATGGTAGGATAGCAATATGAATGTTAAAAATTAGTAGTAAGTAGATAGTAAAAGGGATATTTAGGATATTTGTAGGAATAGAGTTTAGGGTTTTAGGGTATGTATAGATTATCAGTAGGGTATATTACTGGCCTTTTTAGGAGCAGGATTTGATATATATAGGGCTAGGGTTTACTGCTTCGTATGATATTTACAGAGTATTGTTAGGGTTTGTTTACGGTATTTTTAGGGGTGGAATTTGATATCGTGAGGGTAGGGTTTACATATGTCGAGTGTATGTATAGATTATGAGTACAGTATGTTTACGGTAATTTTAGGAATGAAATTTGTTAGTGTAGGCTATGGGTTTGGGGTTGGTAGGTATTTATAGATTAAGATAAGGGTTATTGATGGTGGGATTTACTTTCGGATGTAATTAGTACATACAAAAATATCTCGAGTTAAAATGATAGCTTTGCCTGAATTCTTGAGGTCATACAAACGTAGGTTTGATCCTCCTCCCATGAGCTTTAGATGAGGGAAAAATATAGGCGACTTAATATTCGCACCCACGTGTAATAATTTGCGTTGGATGGTTTATTTGAGGACAAATGTTAGAGAAGTTATATTTTCAGATTCACTATGGGGACGGAGAGATTATGTATGGTCCAAACGGGTGGATCTTAGTAATTTGGAATCAAGAACACTAGGGATATCGAGGCCCACCGAGAGAACGTTTGGGGTTTACAAACTGGTTATTACGGACGCTCGGCTTAACTCGTAAGAACATGTGATGAAGGTTAGGGCCGTGGTCACCCGTGCTAGGGACGGTTTCTTTTGGGAGTTGATGCCGATATTGTGTACATGGAGTTGGAGGCGGTATGTTGAGATAGGAATTGAACGCGCTTTCCTCTAGTGTCGCTTGCTCAGCAGAGTTCAAACCAACCGTGACTCAAACGAGACACCGGTGCAAGAGACGCCGCCTACCTTTGGTCAAGAAGGGCAGAGGAGGGTGAAGGGCAGGGAGCACGGAGGAGGAGGGAAGATATAGGCAGAGATGACGGACGTAGGAGGTTGGCACCGAGCACCCCAGAAGAGATGAGGCGACGGTGTCGTAGATGAGGGGAAGAAATTGAAGTGCTAGTACAACCGATGGAGGCAGAGGATGAGGCGCACGAGCAAGTACCCGACGAGGACATCTCGACGATGAGGCAAGTTTTGGAGATCGTCCGGCCCCAAGTGAGTGGAACTCGTACAACTTCCAAGATTTATGTGTGAACCAAAGTAGCTGACTTCATGGAATTACGATCGTAACGAAGTGACACAGGATCAATGTACCCTAGTAAGGAGGCCGTTATGGATGCAAATGAAGTATTGGGCATTATCTCTTAGGAGGGAATTCCGTGTTGTCAAGTCTAGTAAAAGTCTCAGATGATGTTCAAGGTCGTCGTCCCGGATGTCCTTGGAGGTACATGCATTCAAGGAAAGTGGGTCGACATGGATGTGTTCGACAGATGGAGCACAACTGTCGGTTGGAACAACAAGAAGAAGGGCACCGGAACCTAAGTTCCACTTTTGTTGGAGTGGTGATGTATTCACAGATAGTAGACAACATAAGTTATGAGCCACGGCCGATAATTCTAGCAATTGAAGAACAATTTCAAGACAAGATAAAGTATGCCACTTGGAGGGCAAAGGAAGGCTTTGGAGAGGAGGTTTGGTACATACGAAGCCTCATATGCCAACCGGGCCACGCCTACTACGATGTGGACTCCTTCTTCGCCCGCCTCGACGAGCTCGCGCCTCTCGTGAGATCGAGCCACCCTCCACCGACTCAGACGTCGCAGCGGGAGCAGCCACACTGCCCCGACCGAGCGCCAAGACGGGACTTGCACCCTCCGGACCGCCTTACCTTCCCTAGTGGGCGGCCGACGGGTCGCAAGCCTGGCTGGGAGGGTTTGGTCGAGGGTTCGCCCAAGAGGGTCGTGATGTATAGATTAGTAGGGCCCCTAGTACTAATTTAGTTTGACCCTTGTATTTCGACCTTGTTGGGCATTTGCTTCTATATGTTTTGTTCACTTGTTCTGTTTTTCTTGCGTATGTCTTCGATTTTCAAAGTTATGCTTTTCCGATTTCAAGACGCCTTGGGGCATACACCGTCGGAGACGGACGTCCACATAAATATGGTAGGCGGCGTATGCGACGTCCCCCGATTTTTGCCATAATTTTTCGGAGACATCGGGTGGGCTCGTGACCCTACGGAAACCCATAAGTGAGCACAATTCCTGGTTTTTAACACAAAGTTAAGCTTTTCCGATTTTCAGACGCTGGGGGCATACACCGTCGAGGCGGACGTCCACATAAATGTGGTAGGCGGCGTTGCGACGCCCCCGATTTTTGCCATAATTTTTTGGAGACATCGGGTGGGCTGGTGACCCTACTGAAACCCATAAGTGAGCACAATTCCTGGTTTTTAACCGGGTTAAGCTTTTTCCGACAGACCGGGGGGGCATACCGTCGGGCGGACGTCCACATAAATGTGGTAGGCGGCGTTGCACGTCGTCCGGTCTGATTTTTGCCATAATTTTTCGGAGACATCGGGTGGGCTGGTGACCCTACTGAAACCCATAAGTGAGCACAATTCCGATTTTTCATACTTGATGTTCTTTTCTTCTTTATCTTGTAGGCCGAGAAGTAGTCTACTCTATCTCCCTCTTTTCAGTCCGGTCACATCAATCGCGCAAAGATCCATCAATAATGAAGGGCACTGGCGACCAACAATTCCCCTGTCGTCGTCCGGTCACATCAATCGATCAAGATCCAAAGAATAATGAAGGGCATCACGACCAAGCTGTACCGCTTTTCGGCGTCGGTCACATCAATCGGATCAAGAAGACTCGGGAGGGATGCGACGCTTCCATGAACTCCGCCCATGCACCGAACAAACTTCGCTATAAATACCCACCTCCATTCGGGTCCTCTCATACGCAACTTCCTCTGCAAGTCCCATACTCCTCCGCAAGATACACTCCACAAATCTCCCCATAACAAGCAATGGCACCTCGGCTCTGAGACCCTCCATGAACAAGTTTAAGACCACCGTGCGGAAGGGGTCAATGTTCCAATGTGCTTCTGCGGTGACTGTGCAAATTTGTTCAATCCAACGAAGATTTCTCATACACTTACTAAGGAGGTTCTTCATGTGTGCGAACCACGATACGATCCACCCAAGGTTGCCTTTGGCGGCGCCCAAAGGTACTTGCTCACCCTAACTCAAGATAATTATATATACGTACATAGCGCATGTGAGCTGTACTAACTTTTGTTGAACAATTAGTCTCCCCCACCTCTCTGCGATTTCTGGCAGTGGCTAGACACGGAGCAATCGGAGGATGACAAGAAACACATCGAGCGTGAGGTCCGTTGGAAGAGGGAGTGGTTTAGGCAGTGCCAGTATGAGGAGGAGCAAGAGGAGAAGCGCAAGCGTTGGCTAGAGGAGTACCACAAGCAACAAGAGGACGCCGAACGTCAGGCTGCTGAGGCACGAGAGGCTGACAGGGAGAGAAAGCGCGAGAGGGCACGTCGCGCAAAGGAGGCTGGACCTGACGCTACCAGAAGGAAAATATCCCGCTGTACTCAAGAGAAACTTCCTTGTAATCCCGACAATAAAAATTTCAGAAGAGCACTCTACTTTCAACGCTATATCTGCTGCCATGCGATGAATGCTTTGTGACAATACGGACATTTTTTCTTTTTAAATCTAATAATAGAAAAGAATGGAGAATCCCGCCCGAGGGAGGACCATATTCTAAATATCGCCCAACGGCAGGGCAAAATTTAGCAAACCTCGCCCTTCAGTCCGGCAGCTTTTAGGTCCGCCGGTGCGAGAATATAAAATAAAGCTCGTTAGACCGGAGGCATTTGTTTAGGCCACAAAAATGATAATATATATACTTTCATATGTAATATATATCATATGTACTTCAAATGAATTATTGCCCGTGCCAGGGGCGGTCGCCCCACTACATGCCGACAGGTCGCTCTTCCCCCCCACACATGGTCGGGACGGTTAAGGCCCAGCTCTTGTCGCCCTTTCCGATGATTTATTCGATAAACACTTAATATTTAATAATGAAAACAAAATTTTAGGCAAACATCGCCTTTCAATCAGGCGATTTAAATTTTCGCCAAACCAAATGGCGATTATAACCCACCCTGACCACCCTTGGCCGTGGGGGCAAATATCGCCATTCCAAATGGCGATTTATATAAATCGCCCAACCAAATGGCGATTTTTATAAAATCGCCGTTTGATATGGCGATTTATCTTTCCCGCCGTATGGGGTGGCGACGGGAGGCTATTTATTTATTTTTATTAAATGGAATATTATTTATTTATTTCTAATTATTTTTAAATATAAAAAAAAATAAAATTCGGTTTTTGGCAGGGGGTCACCCATGGGCCATACTAGTTCATTCTCACTAAAAAATTTTTTGGACCCTGTGTCCTGTGACACCCGGTGGGCCTACTGGGCTCCACCCCTGCACACCGGTAGGAGAGAGACGAGAATGAGATGGCGGTGTCGACATGTTCGATGCAGTTTTGGGCGTAGGTGACCTTCGCAAACCAGCAGCAATGTCGTCGCGGCATCGACCCCTACGGCTATCTTCTCCTCTATGCCAGCTAGGGGCTCTAGACGGAGCCTGCCGACACCATCTTCACCTTCATCGCCGCAGGCCTAATCTCCGACCCTCGAGGTGGTGATGGCTACATCACCGAGCTCATGAGCGTTGTCAGAACAGACCGCGCCACCCTCTGCTACATCGCGGGGGCCAGCAACTGGGTGCAGAAGGTTCTCAACCATTACCTGGCCTAACAGCACCCGAGGAGGGAAACCATGTTGATTAGTGGCATGATCACCTACAGCCTCACCTACGACCCCTTCGCCAGCCAATTGGATCTTCGCTACATTACGCTTTTGAACAGAAGCTTCATCTGGCATGACCCGCCTCGTGTCTCCCTCCTCACCATGCGCGAGGGTGACTCCATCTCCGTCGTTCTCCTGGACGTCTCCCCGACCATGAAGATCGCGTCATCGCCGTCGACTCTAACGGAGACCCCCTCATCTGCGCCACCCGGAGGCGCCCACAGTAGCCTCGCTTCGTCTCCCACAGCAGGAAGCTTTCGTGGCAGGATCTCTCCTATGCCCTCCTCGCGTGCATCCCCTTCGACGATGAGCCGAATGTGAGCTTTGTTGTGCTCCCTGAGAGATGCGAGCTGCGGGTGACCTTGGGCAGTATAACGAGCGTGTCCTCTTCCGGTGATGAGATCACGGACAGTGACGACCTCTGCCTCTCCGTCCTCACCATGCGCTAGAGTGACTCGTCTTCGCCGTGCCCTAGGACGTCTTCCCCGACAGTGACGACTACCTCTACGTCGTCGTCGTCGACTCCAATGACGGCCTCCTCATCCGTGCCACCTGGAGGCGCTCCCAGGAGCCTTGCTTCATTTTGTGGTTGGACCCTGAAGGATCGAGTAGCTTGGCATATGGGAACGTCACTGGCCACGACAACCAACGGTTCTGCATTGATGGACGAGTGGCTCGAGAAAGAGGTCAGCTACTCATTGAGTCAGGGGCCATGGGGCAGCAACGGCGTTGTCTCCCACACCCGGATGCTTTTGTCGGTGGATCTCCTTGCGTGCACGACCATGAACTTCATCGCGCTCCCTGAGGGATGTGAGTTGCCAGCGCCACAAATCAAGAACAGGAGATGGCGGCGAAGACGTGGCCGACGCGGTTTCGGGAGCGGGTGATCTCCGTAGACTAGCACTACTGTGGCGCCATCAAGTTCCTCACCACCGTACCGTCAAAGATCGCATACGGATGATGTCAGTCGAAGATGTCGTATAGTCTACTGGTCATTTGCATTTCTGCTCTTCCACTTCGCATTGTGCGTTAGCACGGCACACCAGGATCAAGAACAACCGAGTCCTGTAGCCGTTAACAAAAATGGTTAGTCCTCAACAAGTGAACCAGCCTCTGTTTGTTGCAAATGGGAAGACGATCAAATTGATGTAGAGACATGCGTTGAATATACAATTAGTTCATGCATGTACTGATGTGTACATATGATATATTCTTAACAGAGCTAATAGGAGTTTGCTTGGCATTCGCAATCACGGGTGAAGTCGTGACACTGATGCTCTACGCTGCTCTAGGGTATGTGCTAGCTTGCTCGAAATTGTACATGTGGTTCTCTATGTGTGTCGCGACCACGGGATATGCTCCAAGATTTGTGCTTAGCTACACTCCCCTCACATGCTCATTTTGCAAAAAAAAAAAACCCCTTACATTTGTGGATTCCAAACCGGTTGTGGCCATGGTCGTCGACGGCAGCGCTTGCAGAGGGTGGCTGGCTCAGTCGGGCTAGAGGAGAGAGGAGGAGAAGGAGAGGGAAGGAAAAATAACGCGATCTTTTGGAATCCAAAAATCTAAGGGCTTTTTTTTTGTTGCAAAAAGAGCATGTGAGGAGGGGAATGAGACTGAACACAAATCTTGGAGCACATCCGATACTCGCGGATGTATATAGAACTGCATGTACTAGGGGAAAATCCAATTTTCTTGCTTGCACATGAAACTCGCCTAATGCATCACATTAGTCAGTTGTGTGTAGCAGCATGTTTTGTCTAAACGGTGCTGCAGTGGGCTCTGTGTGGCCTTATCATGTGACAACCTTGAGCTATTCATTTTAGTCGCTCTATGGGCTTCCATTCGTTCAACCCAACACTCGCCACTTTCATCACGGTTTCCAACACCATCGGTGTGATTATATTATCTATATCTACGTCTTGATGAGGCCCACAGACCTAGACAGAATTAACCTCAACATAATCTTTGGTGGTGCAGAAATTTTGCTTGTTATCTTGCTAGTAGGGTACATGTACTTCTTCGTTAATACCTAGAGGTTCCTTGTTACAATGGTCGGCGTCCTGGCAAGCTTGTCCAGCATCTACGTGTACCTTGCGTGTACCTGGCATCCTTATGCAATGTGGTACGTACGAGTACGTGGCATTGTTTTTTGAACACCACATATCTTCACCAGAACATGCATGATTAACTATTTCTTGTTTCACGCTTGCTGCCAGACCAGAGTCATCGATGAGCAGAACGTTCACCGCCATATCCTGTTCCTGTTGTTGCCCTGTTATCTCCTCAACAGCGTAGCGTGGACCGTCTATGGTGGCCTGCGCCACAATGTTTATGTGATTGTGAGTTCGCTCACCTTGCAACAACAATGAAGGCTAAAACTCCAATAATGAAAAGCTAAAGACGGCTTCTTTCTCTTTTTTCCTGTTTCTAGGTACCACACGCTTCGGCGTATTTTGTGCTTTGTTCGACATGATCTTGGACGCAAGTGCTCTGCGGGGAAATTGGGAGTGGCTGCAATGGTCCCTTCAGCACGTGCGACAAATGAAACCTGCGGTCAATACCTAGGTGAAACTGCAGAAAGGCGAGGACGCTGACCACAACAACCAGCTTGAGGATGTCCACATTGACCTGGAGACCGACAACCAGAACCAACAGCTAAATGATGACAATGCTGTCAACGAGCCTCAGGACAATGAGTCGCAGGACGACCAGAGTACTATCAAATAGGATGTCCATGTTGGCTTGGAGATTGGCAACTAGAAGCAGTAGCTGAATGCGTCGCAGGACGATCAGAGTGCTATCGAAAAGGATGTACACGTTGACCTAGAGACCGACAACCAGAACCAGCAACTGAATGATGACAATGCTGTCAACAAGCCTTAGCCTCTGGACAATGAGTCGCAGGACGATCAGGATGCTATTGAACGGGATGTCCATGTTGACATGGAGACTGACAACCAGAACCAGCAGCTGAATGATGACAATGCTGTCAATGAGCCTTAGGACAATGATTCGCAAGACGATCAAAGTGCTATCGAATATGATGTCCATGTTGACCTGGAGACCGGCAACCAGAACCAGTAGCTGAATGATGACAATGCTGTCAGCGAGCCTCAGCCTCTGAACAATCAGTCGCAGGACGATCAGAGTGCTATTGAACGGGATGTCCATGTTGACATGGAGACTGACAACCAGAACCAGCAGGTGAATGATGACAATGCTATCAATGAGCCGTAGGACAATGATTCGCAAGACGATCAAAGTGCTATCGAATAGGATGTCCATGTTGACCTGGAGACCGGCAACCAGAACCAGTAGCTGAATGATGACAACGCTATCAACGAGCCTCAGCCTCTGGACAATGAGTCGCAGGACGATCAGAGTGCTATTGAACGGGATGTCCATGTTGACATGGAGACTGACAACTAGAACCAGCAGCTGAATGATGACAATGCTATCAATGAGCCTTAGGACAATGATTCGCAAGACGATCAAAGTGCTATCGAATAGGATGTCCATGTTGACCTGGAGACTGGCAACCAGAACCAGTAGCTAAATGATGACAACGTTGTCAACGAGCCTCAGCCTCTGGACAATGAGTCGCAGGACGATCAGAGTGCTATTGAACGGGATGTCCATGTTGACATGAAGACTGACAACCAGAACCAGCAGGTGAATGATGACAATGCTATCAATGAGCCTTAGGACAATGATTCGCAAGACGATCAAAGTGCTATCGAATAGGATGTCCATGTTGACCGAGACCGCAACCGAACCGAGAGTGAATGATGACAATGTCGTCAACGAGCCTCGACCTACGGACAATGAGTCGCAGGACGATCAGAGTGCTATTGAACGGGATGTCCATGTTGACTGACAACCAGAACCAGCAGCTGAATGATGACAATGCTATCAATGAGCCTTAGGACAATGATTCGCAAGACGATCAAAGTGCTATCGAATAGGATGTCCATGTTGACCTAGAGACCGGCAACCAGAACCAGTAGCTGAATGATGACAATGCTGTCAACGAGCCTCAGCCTCTGGACAATGAGTCGCAGGACGATTAGAGTGCTATTGAACGGGATGTCCATGTTGACATGGAGACTGACAACCAGAACCGGCAGCTGAATGATGACAATGCTATCAATGAGCCTTAGGACAATGATTCGCAAGACGATCAAAGTGCTATCGAATATGATGTCCATGTTGACACGAGACCCGAACCGTAACGATGGTGAATGATGACAATGCTGTCAACGAGCCTCAGGACAATGAGTCGCAGGACGATTAGAGTGCTATTGAACGGGATGTCCATGTTGACATGGAGACTGACCACCAGAACCAGCAGCTGAATGATGACAATGCTATCAATGAGTCTTAGGACAATGATTCGCAAGACGATCAAAGTGCTATCGAATAGGATGTCGATGTTGACTCGAGACCGCAAGCGTAACCAAGATGGTGAATGTTGACAATGTCGTCAACGAGCCTCGACCTCTCGGACAATGAGTCGCAGGACGATCGAGTGCTATTGAACGGATGTCCATGTTGACATGGAGATCGACAACCGTAACCAAAGCGGTGAATGATGACAATGCTATCAATGAGCCTTAGGACAATGATTCGCAAGACGATCAAAGTGCTATCGAATAGGATGTCGATGTTGACCTAGAGACCGGCAACCAGAACCAGTAGCTGAATGATGACAATGCTGTCAACGAGCCTCAGGACAATGAGTCGCAGGACGATCAGAGTGCTATTGAACGGGATGTCCATGTTGACATGGAGACTGACCACCAGAACCAGCAGCTGAATGATGACAATGCTATCAATGAGTCTTAGGACAATGATTCGCAAGACGATCAAAGTGCTATCGAATAGGATGTCGATGTTGACCTGGAGACCGGCAACCAGAACCAGTAGCTGAATGTTGACAATGCTGTCAACGAGCCTCAGCCTCTAGACAATGAGTCGCAGGACGATCAGAGTGCTATTGAACGGGATGTCCATGTTGACATGGAGACTGACAACCAGAACCAGCAGCTGAATGATGACAATGCTATCAATGAGCCTTAGGACAATGATTCGCAAGACGATCAAAGTGCTATCGAATAGGATGTCCATCTTGACCTGGAGACCGGCAACCAGAACCAGTAGCTGAATGATGACAATGCTGTAAACGAGCCTCAGCCTCTAGACAATGAGTCGCAGGACGATCAGAGTGCTATTGAACGGGATGTCCATGTTGACATGGAGACTGACAACCAGAACGAGAAGCTGAATGATGACAATGCTATCAATGAGCTGTAGGACAATGATTCGCAAGATGATCAAAGTGCTATCGAATAGGATGTCCATGTTGACCTGGCGACCGGCAACTAGAACCAGTAGCTGAATGATGACAACGCTGTCAACGAGCCTCAGCCTCTGGACAATGAGTCGCAGGACGATCAGAGTGCTATTGAACGGGATGTCCATGTTGACATGGAGACTGACAACCAGAACCAGCAGCTGAATGATGACAATGCTATCAATGAGCCTTAGGACAATGATTCGCAAGACGATCAAAGTGCTATCGAATATGATGTCCATGTTGGCCTGGAGACCGGCAACCAGAACCAGTAGCTGAATGATGACAACGCTGTCAACGAGCCTCAGCCTCTGGACAATGAGTCGCAGGACGATCAGAGTGCTATTGAACGGGATGTCCATGTTGACATGGAGATCGACAACCGTAACCGGCAATGAATGATGACAATGCTATCAATGAGCCTTAGGACAATGATTCGCAAGACGATCAAAGTGCTATCGAATAGGATGTCGATGTTGGCACGAGACCGCAACCGTAACCACCGAGTGAATGATGACAATGTCGTCAACGAGCCTCGACCTACGGACAATGAGTGGCAGGACGATCGAGTGCTATTGAACGGGATGTCCATGTTGACATGGAGATCGACAACGTAACCGGCGGTGAATGATGACAATGCTATCAATGAGCCTTAGGACAATGATTCGCAAGACGATCAAAGTGCTATCGAATATGATGTCCATGTTGGCACGGAGACCGCAACCGTAACCGATGGTGAATGATGACAATGTTGTCAACGAGCCTCGACCTCACGGACAATGAGTGGCGAGACGATCGAGTGCTATTGAACAGGATGTCCATGTTGACATGGAGACTGACAACCAGAACCGGCAGCTGAATGATGACAATGCTATCAATGAGCCTTAGGACAATGATTCGCAAGACGATCAAAGTGCTATCGAATATGATGTCCATGTTGACCTGGAGACCGGCAACCAGAACCAGTAGCTGAATGATGACAATGCTGTCAACGAGCCTCAGCCTCTAGACAATGAGTCGCAGGACGATCAGAGTGCTATTGAACGGGATGTCCATGTTGACATGGAGACTGACAACCAGAACCAGCAGCTGAATGATGACAATGCTATCAATGAGCCGTAGGACAATGATTCGCAAGATGATCAAAGTGCTATCGAATAGGATGTACATGTTGACCTGGAGACCAGCAACCAGAACCAGTAGCTGAATGATGACAATACTGTCAACGAGCCTCAGAACAATAAATCGCAGGACGATCATTGTGCTATCGAACAAGATGTCCACGTTGACATGGAGACTGGCAATGAGAACTAGCGGCAGAATAATGACAAGCCTAGTAATGAGCCTCATGATAAGGAATCGTAGGATGGCCAGAGTGCTAGCGAGACTGTCAACCACAACGTGCCACCGCCGGAGGACAAGCTAGAAAAAAAGAGCCTCAACTTAGAGAAGAAGCAGCAGGACGAGCTCCAGCTAAGCCATCACGAGTCCATCAAGCCTGTCTCACCGCCACTGCATGGTGAGCACTGAACCCCAATTCGAAGAAGCACAAGCAGGGCGAGCTTCAGCTAAGGCATCATGAGTCCATCAAGCTTGTCTCGCCGCTGCTAACACAGAGATGTGTTGTTAAAAGGTCAAATAAACATTGTTGGGCTCTAACCAATGATTCAGTATGTTGGTAACAAGCCCAAAAAGGCATTGTGAGCCAGCACCAGAAATATTGAGAACGTGGCAATGTTTCTATGCATTGTTAATTTGCAACGATGGAATTATTTTTAATGTTCTTTTCCTATGCGAATATGTTTGGCAATAAAAATAGTTGGGGATAGGATAAAATAGCCTGACGGTTGGGCCCCGTACATGACCTACCTATAGGGTGCGTACCTAGAGAGGATAATGCGAATATAGCAAACCCGGACTGATACCCTATTGATTGGTGCTCGATAGTGGGCCTCTTTGTCATGACTCATGAGCCATTGTGCAGGTCATATTGGGTCCTAAGGGGATATCTCGAGGCGATTGTCCCAATTTCCTTAACCGTCTTAAGAGTCCTTCTATATCCAAAGCTCGAAGCATCCAGTTATGGATATTCATTGGAGCATAACTTACCGTGTTTTTAGGATGTATCTACAAATATGGTGGGATTTGGAGTTGTCTACATAGAATCCCGGTTCATATGGAACCAGGACTGTATGTACCCCATACTATAAATACCTCCCTCATAGGATGGGGAGGGCATAAAGATCCACAAGCCCATCGCAATAATACAAATGCTCACGTGCGACTATAATAGGGCTATTCTCTCTTTCCGAGAGGCTTGAACCAGGATGGATCTCTGTCCTTGGTTCGTTTTCCATCTCGGGAACTCGACGCATCAACGACGAAAACCCTTTGACAGGAAGGGGCTGTTTGATCCCTTAATCAGCAAGTAAGCTCGGCGGGGAATCATTTTCACAATTGTCGACAGCTGGCACCATCAGTGGGGATCGACAAATCCTTTACCGAAGGAATCCCAAAGATGTCAGACGTCGAATGTTCACCTGATCGCCGTGTTCCCATCGATCCCTGCTTTGACTATCGTAATGGGCACTCGGAGTATGTTCTCGAGCCGGTTCCGTTCTGTGCCTTGCCGGAACAAGCTTCCCCCACATTCGATGGGGACGATGATGACCCCCTCATACCCCTCTAATGGCTCAGCTGAGTCGCGTAGTGCGGAAGCTTGATATGATCCCATTATATCCCTCTATTGGCAGATGCGTCTTTATGTCTACCCATTGCAATCACCAGCTTGAGGGAGAAATTTCTAAAACAGCCTCGCAACGTGCTCGTGATGTTGCCCAAGCTTGCCTCAAATCCTCTATGGAAAGGACCTGACGAGCATCTGGCAACGCGTAGGGATAGGCCCTGCAACAATGGCCGAACACCTTCGTCTTCGCTAATCTAGGCATCAGAGACCCAATTCGTGGAACGACACCATTCAGTCTCGGTTCCTACTAGGCAAGAAAGGCTATGGGAACTGGCAATGGTCATGCACAAGCTCGCAAACGAACCCGAGCAAGAAAACCAGGGTGACATAGGCATCATCGTCTTGGAAAATCTCGAGAGGCTGGCCGCTGATCTAGCCCCACCAGCACTCCCCGAGCAAAGGGGATCCGAAGGATGTTCTCGAGAGCGTCCTTAGGGGCGTTGTTTGGCTAGAGTATATTATTCTCAGATCTATTTATAATGGGATATCCTCCTCTTTATATAGTAATGGCTAGAGTTTTGATTAGGTCCAGATGGATTGATGCGGATCTATCCTCTGTTGCAATATCGTCTCATGATTCTAAGTCTCCACATGATCACACTACTTCTTTTGCTGCTGCTAATGTGCAAGGAGGTCACATGGCCAATGCACATTGTGTTGATGACGCGTCAGGTGTCGAGAATTGCAATGCACAAGAAGGAGCGAAGGAAGATGACTTGGCTATGCATCTATAAGGAGTAAAATCCATCTCATTTGGAGATATGCCACGTGAGAAAGGAATTCTAATTGGATCCATATTTGTTAGGATTTTTTACAATGATCAATTTGCATGGAATGCAAAGATGAGTTACATGTGTGAGGATGGTCCACGCCAATCTGTCCATCCATTAGATTGTCGTGTTGGTGCTAATCACGACCAGTAACATAATTACGGGCTACATGGATGGAAAGATATGGAAGTCTAGTTTCTAGCATTTCAAAATTGTGCATCATTTCGACTTCGGAGGTGGGAGTTATGATAGTTTTGGTGGGAATTGCACAGGCTGTCAAGAGCTGCACGAGATCTGATATTGCTGTCCAACTTCCAAGGCTTTAAACCTTTTATCTTCCCTAGAAAACCCCTTTAGCTTCTTGTTTGGTTTCACACCTAAACTAGGAGGGATGTTCCTCATATAAATACATATGTATCCTATCGGTTTAGGGGGAGAGTTTTCATTTTGAGAAATAGACAGTAGAAAGCCATGGTTGTTTTTGGTGCAAATACTATGTGTTTGTGTTAAGTTCTACCTATTCTTAAGTTTGCTATCGTTGGTGCAAGTCAAGAACGTCTTGTTTTTGAGATTGTCCACAGAATCTATACGATTCAAATACTCAATTCGCGTTTAAGTGTTGATCGTGGTTTGTGTGATCGGTTTTTTGTTTCTTGACCGGCGTTCTTGCTGCTTGAGTGCGAGTACCACCAAGCTATCATTGTCGTATTGTGAAAGATTGGGCCATCCGTTTCTCAACAAGAGGTTGGGCTGCATCATCTACCCTTTGTGGGCTGGTTTCCCGATTGTCTAAGAGCATTCCCAGCAGTCCTCCTAAACTATTGTAGCTCTGACTTTTTTAGGATAGAGTAGCTGCTGGAGGGAAGAAATCTTTTAGAATGTAGTGTAAGATGTGAAGGAAGTTTGGAGGGATGAATAGAGGGGACGCTAATAGTGTTTTGGAGGGGAGAATTTAGGGGATTGCTGGAGATGCTCTAATCCAACAATGCACAAGCCTGGGACTTGGCTAGACAAGCAACATGATTTGAGTGCTACTTGAATAGCTCATCAAGCCCGCCGATGACTAGACTGAGCTATTCTTTCCTCTCTCTCAGCTCATCACCACCACCGTCCATCAGTCCTATCACTCAATTACTCCATCTCTCATGGCCTTGCGCACCACTTTACCTCTTTAGAGCATCTCCAATGGTGTTTAGTCAGCTAGCTATAAGGATACCAACTCAGTATTTTTGCTTATGTGGAGGAGAGTTAAGGAGGAGAGAGATAAAGACGATCTACTAACTTATAGTCAGTCTATAACTGATTTTAAGATGCATGCCCTCTATTATATGTAGGGCCATAATAATTTTATAGAGTATGCTATAGCTAGTTTATTGGAGAGATTGGCTATATGCTATCTATAGATGACATGTCCATTTCTTATAGCTAATAGTTGGCTATACCATTGGAGATGCTCTTACTGCTTAAACCCAAAACCGGGCACTCAATATCTAGTCTTCCACCATCACATGCCACCCTAGCCCTCCAATCAGGTTCTGAGGCGGCTGCCTCTACTCAACTCCACCGATAGCTTTTCCTTGCCCTAGCTCCCTACCTTAGCCTTAGAGCATCTCCAATGGTATACCCAACCATTAGCTATAAGAAATGGACATGTCATCTATAGATAGCATATAGCCAATCTCTCCAATAAACTAGCTATAGCATGGTCTATAAAATTATTATGGCCCCACATGTAATAGAGGGCATGCATCTTGAAATCAGTTATAGACTGACTATAAGTTAGTAGATAGTCTTTATCTCTCTCCTCCTTAACTCTCATCCACATAAGAAAAAATATTGAGTTGGCATCCCTATAACTAGCTGACTAAGCACCATTGGAGATGCTCTTAGTCCCAGCGTCGCCTCCCTGCTCCGCCGATGCCCTTCTTGGCCTTCCGTCCCTGCTCAAGTGGCACCCTTTCCAATCCTGCCTCCCTGCCTTGGTGACACCCCTCGAAGCCCTGATCTTGTCAAGTGTTGATCGCTAGCTCTAGGCATTGTTTTTTTGGCGGTTGCGTTTGCGTTCGCTTATAAGCTGAAAATTTGTTATTTTTATACAAGCCAAATGCTTTAACGTTTGGTAGCTAATTTTTGTAGATCTTACTATTTCTTCTCAAAGATCTCAAAACCATTTTTTCTATAATTTTTTGATCCCTCGAATGTTCTTATCGAGGAGTTATAAATTTCCAGCTTATAAGTAAACGCAAACGCAACCGCCCAAAAAAACAGTGCCATAGTCTTCTTTGAGCACTGCTAACTCCAAGCGTCGCGCCTTCCTCAGTCTCTTGGTCGAGCTCAAGACTGAGCTCCAACTTTCTTAGAACTCGAGCTTGAACTTAACCACATGCTTGATATTGATTCCAGCCGAGCTTGAGTGAGCATTTCTTCTATGTAATGAAAAGTAATGGAGTAACTCAAACATATTAGGTAACACAATGGCATGGGAATTAATTAGCAACCGTCATTTCATCTAACATGAAAATAAGAAAAAAAAAAGAGTCTATTCTATGTGTTTCAATATACATACCTTCTTGCAGTATATAAGAATAGTCTACCAATTAGCATGTGTAAAGACATACATCACCCGATTGTTAGACTATCCCAACCATTTTCTCTTTATTTTATTTCCTTACTTATTCTCTACACCATATTCTTTCTCTTTATTTTCCACTGTATCGAACAACATCTCTTTGAAGGGAATGATATAGAAAAAGGAAACAAAATCTCTTGCTGAAGGAAATGAAAAAGAGAATTCATTCCGAAAGAGCACATAAAGTGAATTTGTTGAAACTTTAAAGGAAACAAAATTCCCTCTGTGAAGAAAATAGAAATGGAGGAGGGAAACTGTTACACATGGTCTTATAGGCCAGAATCAACAAGACGCAGGTCAGATCGAACTGAGAGCATAATCTGTCTCTCCTTTGAACTCCTTGTTGACTTACCTGAGATTTCAAATCAAGGCTGTTAGTATCTCAAAATAAAATAAAAAAATCAAGGCTGTTAGCGTTCCACCGTTGGCGTGGTTTCCTCCTGCTCAGTTGGGATGCCGAAACTTGCTTGGGGCACGCTCTCCTGAGGTTAGTCGCCAGCTCACGTCAGTTGTAACAGATTTCTGTGGGGCCCATTTCCATAATGGATTATTTACCCCTACTCCCAGGAAGGAAATTCTATAGCATATATACCACATGGCATCCCCGATCTGTCCGTCCATCTAGCAGACGGCGTCAATCTCAGAGCCGCGTGAGAGCACATGAACTGACGGATCGGAGAGTGCCATGGCCCGTCTCCTAGCCACCTGGGCACAGTAAGAATGCGGTAACTTCATTTGGCTTCTCAGAGCATCCGTAGCAGATACTGTATAACATTCTTCATCTGACTTTTTAGGGATAGAGTAACTGCTAGCTGGAGGAAAGAAATCTTTAGAGTGTAGTGTAACATGTAAAGAAATTTTAGAGAGATAAATAGAGTGTGCAGGGAATAGTGTTATAGAATAGAAATTTGAAGTAGCTGATATGGATACTCTCGTGAGAAGGAACCCAAGTAGCCGCCCATCTTCTGCATCCCGCGCCACCACTACAAACAGCAACGAAACGACAGCGAGCAAGAGGGAGGGGTAGCTCCATGGCAGTGGAGTAGTACGGAGGGATCTGGCGCTGGCGCCTGGCGGTGCCGGCAATCCTCTAGAGAGTCGGGGCACGCACCTCGGCCTCCATCTCGAAGACGAGACGACCCCGCGGTGGCAGACCTAGGAGGAACGCCGCGCCGGGGCCGCCGAACACCTCGATGCGGCGGCGGCGCGGTGCAGAGGGTGCCCTCCGCGTGTCGCATGTCCAGGCGGGCTGGACAGCCTGAGTGCCGGCAGAGGAGCAGATCTGTCGCTCGCCGCGCGCCCCGCCCTAGCGCTGGGCGCGATATGCGAGATGCACGACGCCGTCCTTATGAACAAATCAAACAAATGCACAAGTATGAGGGAATTCCACACCCTCTGTTCTTCGGTCTGTGTATTATATAGGGGTCGCCGTATCGGCTACAGAGATGAACCGGCAACAGAACCAGGGAGAGCAATTACAACAGAGTGGCAATTACAACAGAGTGCGATCCACAAGACTCCCACTAAGGCTAACAGCCACTAACCACTAGACTAGGAGGCTAATAGCCACTAATCACTAGACTAGGTCTACTAACAGAAAATACTAACAACATTCTTAACATGCCCCCTCAGTCTCAACCCACATCAGTCAGGTTGAGATTGCGCTGTAAACTCAAATGCTGTTGCTTCATGAGAGGTTTTGTGAGGCCGTCAGCTAGCTGATCTCGTGTTGAGATGAATCTGATCTCCAAAAGCTTTTGTGCTACTCTTTCCCGAACGAAGTGAAAATCAACTTCTATGTGTTTTGTCCGAGCGTGGAACAATGGATTTGCTAAGAGGTACGTTGCCCCTATGTTATCGCACCACAAGCTCGGAGGTCTGGACTGATATACACCAAGCTCCTTCAGCAGTGACTGAATCCATATTAGTTCTGCCGTTGCGTTTGCTAACGCCTTGTACTCCGATTCTGTACTGGAACGGGAAACAGTGGCTTGCTTCTTGGAGCTCCAAGACACCAAGTTAGGACCAAGGAAGATCACATAACCACTTGTGGACCTTCTGTCAATCGAGCAACCTGCCCAATCCGAGTCGGAGAAAGCACTGAGTAGTAGTGATTCTGACTTCTGAATTTTCAGTCCCGTTGCAAGAGTATGCTTCAAATATCGCAGAATTCTTTTCACTGCTGACCAGTGATTACTAGAAGGTGAATGCATGAATTGACACACTTTGTTAACTGAATAGGCTATGTCTGGTCTTGTGAGTGTCAGATATTGTAAACCCCCCACTATGCTCCTGTACCGAGATGCCTCCTCTCCAGTTAGGAGATAACCTTGTTCTGGTGAAAGTTTCTCTGTAACTGACATTGGTGTAAACACTGGCCTGCAATTTTGCATCTTCCCTCGAGCAAGCAGTTCTGCCATGTACTTTTTCTGTGTTAGAACTAGTTCATCTCCAGAGTTTCTCTGAACTTCGATCCCTAGAAAGAACCTGAGATCCCCCAAATCCTTGATTGCAAATTCCTTCTTTAACTTCTCCAGCAAACAGCTCACGGCCTGTTCAGATGAACCGGTGACAATGATGTCATCTACATAGATCAGCATGTAGATTACAACACCTCTTTGATTGTATATGAACAGCGACGTGTCAGTTTTGGATGGTACAAAAGACAGTTCTTGAAGTTTTGAGCTAAGCCTTGAATACCATGCCCGAGGTGATTGCTTCAAACCGTAGAGAGCTTTCTCAAGTCTGCAAACATGGTCAGGAAAATTTGCATCTTCATATCCAGGGGGTTGCACCATGTGTACCTCTTCTTCTAACACACCATGTAGAAACGCATTTTGAACGTCTAGTTGTCTCAAACACCATTGTCGTGATACCGCTATGCCAAGGACCAGTCTGATTGTGACTGGTTTGATCATTGGGCTAAATGTCTCCTCATAGTCCAATCCGTAGCGCTGCTTGAAGCCCTTTGCTACCAACCTCGCCTTGAATCTTTCCACTGTCCCGTCTGCTTTGGTTTTGACTTTGAATACCCATTTGTAGCCAACAAGATTCTTGGCAGCAGTTGATGGTACAAGTCTCCAAGTTCTGTTTTTCATCAATGCTGAGTACTCTTCATCCATAGCTGCTTTCCACCTTGGGTCAGACAAAGCCTTGGTATAGCAAGTTGGAGCTTCTGGAACTTCACTGTGCAAGGTACTGAGTTGAGCTTGACGAGGGCCTCTACGTGGATCATAGAACATGGTGCCGTCTGTCAGTTGCTTGGGTTTATAAATTTGTGACTGAGACCGTGTGACAGGGCCACATTGGGTGGTAGCAGAATTTGGAGGAGAAGTCTCAGTTGTCAGACAGTGAACAGTGTCAATGGCTTCGCTACTGTTGCTTGTTGAGTCGGAGTCTGCTGCTGACGCCGGCTCCGGCTCCATGGGAACATCACCAGCCAAAAACGAAGAAGCTGCTGCATTGTTAGTAGTGTCTCCCCCTGGCTGGGAGGAGCCTGCAGAGGCGTCATTAGACTGAACATTTAAAGGTGAGGCAACAGGCATTTGGTAAGAACCAACTGGAGATACAACTGGTAGCAACAGAGTGTCGACGGTTGGAGGAATATAAGTTTCAGGCGACAGGGAAGCGAATGGGAACTGGTGCTCATCAAAGACTACGTCACAGGAAATGTAAACTCGGCCAGAGGGTATGTGAAGACATTTGTAGCCCTTATGGCACGAACTGTAGCCTAAGAAAACGCACGGTTTTGAGCGAAAATCAAGCTTGTGGGCATTGTAGGCTCGGAGATGTGGCCAGCAAGCACACCCGAAAGTTCTTAAGAAATTGTAATCAGGTTTGGATGAGAAGAGGCGCTCAAGAGGTGTTTGGTTGTTGATCACACGGCTGGGAAGACAGTTTATAAGAAAACAAGCAGTGGCAAAGGCGTCATCCCAAAATCGTAGAGGAACCGAGGCATGGGCTAAAAGTGCAAGTCCAGTTTCTACGATATGGCGATGCTTCCGTTCAACTACGCCGTTTTGCTGCTGGGTGTGTGGGCACGACACTTGGTGACTGATGCCTTGGCTAGTGAGATAAGAGTTGAGCTTTTGGTACTCGCCTCCCCAATCACTCTGTATGGTGATAATTTTTCGGTTTAAGACATGTTCAACATGCTGCTGAAATTGGATAAAAGTTTTCAACACATCTGCCTTGCGCTGGAGAGAGAACATCCATGAGAATCTACTAAACTGATCAACAAAGCTTACATAAAATTTATTGCCATTTACAGATGTGCGAGCAGGGCCCCAAACATATGAAGAAATAAGTTGAAGTGGTGCTGTGTAAACACTTGTGGAAACAGGGAAAGGGAGTTGATGGCTCTTGCCTAACTGACAAGCATTACACACAGCATTATTTGGAGATGAAACACAAGGCAAATGATTATTTTGTAGAACATGCTGAACGGTAGTAGAGGATGCATGGCCAAGTCGCCGGTGCCAAACTTCAGAGGAGATCTTCGGGCTATGGAAGGCAAGCTTTGGTGAAGGACGTTGGCTGGATGAGACGACATATAGACCACCCTTGCAGTCGCCCCTAAGTAGAATTTCCTTCGTGTCCTGGTGCTTAACAAGAAAGCAGTTAGGATGGAATTCTAGGAACACGTGATTATCTTGAGCTAGGCGTTGGACAGACATGAGATTGCGTGCAGTGGAAGGGACGTGAAGGACATTATTCAGATGCAAAGATTTGCTACCAGTTGCAAGAATGGAATGACCGATGTGCCTGATTGCCATACCTGAGCCAATGGCTGTGTGGATCTCGTCCTTCCCTGCATACCTCTCCTTGGTACTCAGCTTGTCGAGCTCGTTGGTGATGTGATCTGTTGCACCCGAGTCCACGTACCAATTTGGATCGATGTCGTAAGACGAGTTGTTGACAGAGGCAGCCACTTTGGGTTCTTCAGCTTGGTATGAGTGATCAAAGCGGTGATAACATCGCAATGCGACGTGTCCCACTTTTCCACAGACCTGACACACAGGTCTATTGCCCCCTGTGTTCGGCATGGAGGATTGTCTACCTCCACGTCCGGGAACATTGCGTCCTTGAGATCCCTGCCTGCCACGCCCGTGGCCGCGGCCACGATTTCCTCCGCCCCTGTTTCCCTTGTGCACCATGTTAGCCGATGACATTGAGATCTGTACAGAGCTGTTATGATGGTCTTGTCGCATCTCATAGCTGAGGAGATGAGCAAAGATGTCATTCAAGTTCATGGCTTCAGCTCTGGTGGTCACAGAAGTGACGAATGGATCGTAGTTAGAGTCTAGGCCAGCCAAGAGATAGGAGATGATTTCTTCAGTCCGCAGGGGCTGTCCTGCAGCTGAGAGGGTGTCGGCTAGGGCTTTCACTTTGTGAAAATATGCAGAGGCAGTAAGATCCTTCTTTTGGATGGTGGCTAATTGGATTCGAACTTGCATGATTTTGGCTCTGGATTGAGACGAAAACATGCATTCTAGGGCTACCTAGACATCACGAGCAGTGGTATAGGACATAACTTGGGAGAGGAGATCAGGGGATAGAGAGGACAGAATAGTACTCAGGACCATTTGGTCTTGCTGCATCCATGTGCGATGTGCTGGGTTGGGGACATGCGCTGTCCCGATTGTCGCCGTCTCGGTGATGGTAGGTTCCGGCGCGACGATGGTGCCGTCAACGTAGCCCATGAGGAGCTGGCTGCGCAGGTAAGGAAGGAGCTGAGCCTTCCATAGTAGGTAGTTTTCGCTGTTCAGCTTCAGATTGATGAGATGGCCAAACGACGGTGTAGGGAGAAGGCCTGCTGAAGTGGAATTCATGGCGAAAACGGCTTGAGAAGATGCGGAGCTATCGGTAGACATCTTATGAATTCGTTTGATGCTCTGATACCATGTGAACAAATCAAACGAATGCACAAGTATGAGGGAATTCCACACCCTCTGTTCTTCAGTCTGTGTATTATATAGAGGTTGCCGTATCGGTTACAGAGATGAACCGGCAACAGAACCGGGGAGAGCAATTACAACAGAGTGGCAATTACAACAGAGTGCGATCCACAAGACTCCCACTAAGGCTAACAGTCACTAACCACTAGACTAGGAGGCTAACAGCCACTAATCACTAGACTAGGTCTACTAACAGAAAATACTAACAGCATTCTTAACAGTCCTTACGGAGCTCTTCCACGCCCGATGGTTCTGAAATGCTGAGCACGTCGCCTCTCGGTCGAGTACGCAGCTCCATTTGCGCGTGCAGAGGCAAACAACGAACTCACCCAACACGTGTGAGTTTGTGTTTGTACATGAACTCGTGCATACGTGTTAATTTACGCTGTTTTGGTTTGCCACCCCTGTTGGATTTGTCGTTAATTTGTTCGTCGAATATCAAATCAAACACCAGGAGTTATCTGATTCGTTAGCTACTGCCTGGCCTTATGGATAAGCAGTTCGAACTCCCAAATGAACTGGTCATTGGATTTGCTAAATAGAAACCGGTTATTTTGCTCTTCATATTGCAAGCATTTCTTGCTTGACTCTAGTCAGTATGTGGTCTCCTACGTGTACATACCATCAGTTGACGCTGAAAAAGATTTTGTCGTTTCATAAGAGAATGTATAATGGTTCACGTCAGCTATCTATAAGTAGGGCTGGAACTTTAGCTCGTGGCTCGCGAGCAGCTCGGGCTCGGCTCGGAGAAAGCTCGGGCTCGGGCTCGGCTCGTTTACAAATGAGCACGAACCGAACACATTTTTTAGCTCGTTCAAAAAACGAGCACGAGCCGAGCCGGGCTTAGCTCGCTCGTGGCTCGCTCGTGGCTCGTTCACATATTACATAGAGAGGTGAATAGCAATATCCCGACCCAAGCCCTCAATCCCTCATTCCCCCGTCCCCTCAGTTCCCCACCTCGCCTCTCTCTCACACGGCGCGGCCCCCAATCCCCCGTCCCCTCGGTCCCTCACCTCATCTCTCTCACACATGACGGGCTTGGCGACCTCGCTGTGATGGCGCGGCTCCCACGCGGCGACGGCATGGCAATGATGCGGCCCCCTGGCCCCTGCCTCCTCCCTCTCCACCTCCAGCCAGCACCGCCCCCTCCCTTTGGTCTTCCAGCCAACGAACCACGAGCGCTTGCGAGCTTTTGCGAGCCGAGCCAAACAGGTTTTCCAGCTCGGCCATCCGAGCGAGCCGAGCTGAGTCAGCTCGCTCGCAAAACGAGCCCAAGCCCGAACATGCCCGGCTCGCTCAAGCTCGGCTCGGTTCCACCCCTATCTATAAGTAGTCTTTAAGGGTTACCATGTAGGACATGTGATAATGTGGAGAAGAGAGAGTATGCATAGATATTTGAGCCGTCTCTAATGTAAGAGTCGTTGACTCTACATAAGAATTAAGAAACTTTATGTGTGAGAAAACTGCCTATAAAAACGTGTAACCATATGTACCATTGTATATATTGTCTCTAGCGCTGTCTCCAAGTGACATGACAATACTTAGAGACATCTGCTGTCTCAACTATTGTACATGCTCTAAGCGGAACCTTGATTTTTTTTTTTACCAAGTGCAACCTATTTATATCATACAGGAGATAAAATGAAACACATTTATAGCACATGAATGACTCAAGTAGTACGTGTCTGCACTTCTTCGTAATCATAAAGTAAGGGTTTGACTAATTCGCGGTCAAATGTGTTTATACAAAAATCCAGCCACTTCAATTTACACAAAATTAAGCCTAAATTTATTGTCAAAAAGTTAAATTTGCAATCCTATTAAATATGCAAATTTAATGCAGTCATACAATAAATTTTATCTTTGTTTGTTTTTATATTTGTAGGTGCACATAAGTTAGAATTTGTTTGTTTCTAGATTTTAATAGGGTTTATTAAAGTTAATTTTGTATTTGTCCAGTTCAAAATAATTATTTTTTTCATATTTGTAGGGTATATATATATTTTCTGCTTCTAGATTCTACGGGGTTCACAAAACATAATGTTGTACTGATCTAATTTTGCTTCCTGGTAGTCTGACGACTGCCAGTGTGTGGTGTGGGGTGGGGTGGGGTGGGGGAGGGGGGGGGGTGGGGTGGGGTGCGATTACGTAGCACCATGCAAGCCACTACCATGAAGTAGCTTCCTAAGGCTAGCTCCAATGGTTGGGGAGTTAGTGGAGGTGTTCAATGGTGGAGGTGGGAGAGAGGTGCTAGTGTGGGACTCACATCTCATTAGCACTTCCACTAGCTCCCACCCCTTCAATGGTGAGGTGGTATGGAGGCGGTAGCAGTGGGTCCCAAATATTTATATGTGTTTATTATTCTTAGTTAAATCTATTTTTATTTTTTACATAATGTGAAATATAACTAAATATGCAAATACAAATTAAATATTATTGATAATAATGATAATATACAATAATAATATTTAGCTAGTTTTTGAAATATGTAGTTCACAAACGATTACAGTGCATGGATTAAATTAAAAATACATAATAATAATACATTTATAGGCTTAAGATACAACACATTCATAGGCTAAAATATATAAGGTACGTTACATTTATTCACTATAACATGCAAGCTAATTCTCTGGTATATGCCCACCAAACATCTCGTGGAAGTAATTCAGTGCATGATCACGTTTCTTCGTCTCCTCTTCGCTGAAACCTGTGGTGTCCTTAATTAGTAGCTTGCAATACGCTGCGTATGCCTTCGCATGGCTGCCTTCTCCCTTGTGATAGCTAGAGATGTCAAAGAACTCCTCAACTCTGAGGCCTCTCTCTTCCTCTCAGCTATATATTGCCACCTCTGTTCCACCTCCTCGCTTGTAGCCGGATTAAGCGTGTTCTTACCCTTACGCTTTGCCTTTGCAGCATCTCAACCTCCTGGCCTTCGTAGCCCTGCATCGGGTGCCTCCGTTTCTTCAGCATCGGCCTCATCCCTTAATTATGAGGTGTACTCTCTGATCCAGAGAGTTTGGTCCTTTTGTTACCGTCCGTCCCCTTCTTCATGTACTACCTAGTCCATTTCGGATGGCCACGAACCCATTCCCACCAATAATCTAGGTTGAAACATGCATTCTTTGGGTCCTCCTGCATGTACATCTTCCAAACTTCTAACATGATTTGATCATCAGATCGACCACTTCTATACAAATTCTTCACTCTAACCCATATGCCGTTGAAACGAGCAACCTTTGTATTCGTCCATTGCCAGTGGTCTTTGCATTGCTTCCATGTCCTATTTGTTGTAGCCGTTATGTTGTAGGTTACTGCACCGTCGTTCCAATACCCTTCCATTCTTTGTTGATTCCCCACGATCGGGTTCTGTGTGTTGTTCAGCCAAGCACTCACCTGAAAAGTGTAATCATACATAAAAATAAAATATTGCTATAGTTTAAAGTTACCACAAAGACGATGAAGATGCAAAGCATGCTTACTAGACGGATGTCATCCTCTCTGAACCAGTTCTCACGCTTCTTCTTTTTGGGGAAGACAACTTTGGCATGCATATTATCATCTTCCACTTTGATGACTGGTTTCACCACAAGTGTTCCCATGTTCGAATCTGAAGCCGATCCCGCTATTCCATGAGAATATGCTTGTGGTGGTGACCTTTGGGGAAAATTCAATTGCATGCCGACAAAATAGAAGTTTTGGCCCATGTTTGCTAGTTGCGAAAACATAGGATTTGATGACAGAAATTGGGGTGGGATCTGAGAGGAAAACAGAGGAAACATTGGAGGTTGAAAGGCTTAGGGTGGGATTTAAGAGGAAAATAGAGGAAATATTGGAGGGATGTTTTGTAGGAAACTCGACTGCGATGGCACATAAGCATTTGGAGAGTCAGTATTCTCACTTGGGTCTACACCAGATGAATTGAGTAAGTTTATGAAGCTGCCAAGTGAAGTATTAGGATCCATGGGATGCAGATGTGGTCCGAAGAGAAGGATGCATGTGTTGTGATTAAAAGAGGATGGTGGATGGTTCATATAGGCTTTCATGGTGTGTGTGGTCATTTGATGACTGTTTTCGCAGTGTGTCGTCATTCAATGTTGGCTTTTGCAGCGTGTGGTCATTCAATATTGGCTTTCGCTGTGTGTGGTCATTCCATGACTGCTTTCGTAGTATGTGGTCATTCCATATTGGCTTTCGCAGTGTGTGGTCATTCCGAGTACATTAATGATAATACAATAAAAATTAAAACGGTAATACATTGATGAGGTAAGATACATGGTGGGGCAAGTGAAATGAAAATTACATTTTTACCAAATAGTCCTACTACTCATATTAGGCCCCTAAATGCTGCCAGATGTGCTCCACTAAATTTGCTTTAAGTTGTATATATGTGGCTCGAGCATGGATTCTAGCATTTGCTGTCAGCACCTTGTCGAAATTTGGAGTCATACTAGTCTAGGCATTGGGTGTGATCACAGTTGCCGCCATTGTGCTTTCACTATAATCATAGTCAAAAGCGTCGTCGTCTTGCTCATCTTCCACTATCATGTCGTGCAAGATGATAGAAGCTAGCATGATGTCCCCCGAGCGTGGAAGGATCCCAACACCGAGCGAGACCATGGATTATGGCAAAGCGAGATTATAGCACTCCCAAAGCTCACTCAATGTCCTTTCTTACTCCTTGTTGTTTTGCATAGAGCTTATTTTTTGGCGTTTATGGGAGATGTATTGTCTTGACAAACACCGCCTACTCTGGGTATATACCATCTGCAAGATAGTAACCTTGGTTGTATTGCCGACCACCCACATTGAAATGGACCCTCGAAGCTTGTCCCTGCAATACTTCAATGAATAGAGGGGATTGGTTGAGAACATTGAGATCATTATTAGAGCCGACAACACCGAAAAATGCATGCCATATCCAAAGGTCATATGACGCCACAGTTTTGAGTATCATGGTTGGAACCCCATGATCTCCATGGGTGAATTGGTCCCTCCATGCAATAGGACAATTCCTCCACTCCCAATGTATGCAGTCAATGCTTCTCAACATCCCTGGGAAGCCTCTAGCCTCTCCATGTTGTAGCAGTCTTTGTAGATCTTTAATAGTTAGCCGCCGAAGATACTCTGGTTCGAGTTTCGCAATCACACCTTCAACAATTTTTCGTAAACACTCAATCACCGTGCTCTCGGCCACCCTCAAGTACTCATACACTTGGTCTGCCAGGACACCATATGCCAACATGCGCATCGCTGTGGTACACTTTTGTAGAGGAGATAGCCCTGCACGATTAGTGGCATCCCACCTCTATGTGAAATAAGCAACCCACTCACCAAGAGCTTCAACTATGCGAAGGAACAAAGGCCTCCGCATACGAAATGTCCGATGGAATGTATGAGGCCTGTAGGTGGGGTTGTTGGAGAAGTAGTCTGCAATAAGGCGTTGGTTGGCTTCACCATTCCGCTCAACATATCTTCTTCTACCACCCTATCGCCTACGGGATGGCTCTCCCTCGAGCTCGGCGATGATGCGCTCCTCCTCCACATTTTTAGCATCTATATGCATTGCATACTCTAGTAACGTGTCTTCCATCTTGTCGAAATCACTGCTATCACTCGAGGTTGAGATGGAGCTTGAGGACATTGCGGATGTGTGGAGTTTGAGAAGTTGGATGCATGTGTTGTTCTTGAGAAGAAGAGAATGGGTTGTCTTTATAGACAAACTTGACCAACGATTAGTTTTCCAATGGGCAGGTAGGAAACAGGTAGTTTGCTAATGGCTATTTTTTGAATGGGTACTTGTCTAACGGCTAGTTTTCCAACAGGTAATTGTCCAACGGATAGAATGGTAATTGTCCAACGGCTAGTATGAAAAGCTATATACATTATAATCTAAACAGTACAGAGCCCTCGAAAAGAGGCTTGGAGAGGCTTAAAAAATTTATTGGAAAACATTTTTCAAATATTTGAGAAAACCGTTAAAAGCCTCAGAAAAATGGTGACAAAATGCTATGGTGACAAAAATGACAAAATTCAAGTTGAATCTTTTCACCCGACTTTTAAAAGATCTTAGTATTGTTTAATTCTCTCAAAACCATTTTTAATTTTAGCAGTTTTTTTTACCTCTTTAACCCTCCTTCAAATAACAATAACAATAACAATAACAATAATAATAGTGATAATAATATTTATAATAATAATAAATACGCAATGCATGCACATGCGTCGACGCATGTTGCTGCAACGGGCGGCGCAAGGGCAATTGGCGCGTCTCACTTCTCCACCTGGCATCGCCCTCGCCTCTCGCATCGCCCTCGCGCTGCCCATTGGAGACAACCTAAGAGGAATTAGTTATGAACTGAGTAAAAACTCTGTTTAGTTGGAGGGGATATTTAAGAGGAGGGAATAATAAGCTGTGAACTAACTAAATCGGATTATTCAATTAGAAATGTCCAAATCTAATGGAAGCTACTTGGGATCGGCTGTTCGATCCGAAAAAATTGGACGCTTTTTAAAAACACAACTTTTGAAATATTGAGACAGAAAGTTCAAGTATTGTGAAGCACGTTGATACAAAATGTTTCAGCAATTATTCAAGAAAGTTAATTTTACCCTAACAAAAATTGAATAGTTCTGAATGCTTGTATACCAACATAATCAGTGAACTGTGGAAACAAAACCCAAGTATTGCTGAAACATCCAAGTTTATCCTAGGAAACACAAACACCATAGCATAGCAAGGCAAAAATTTCAGATGCTTTGACATAAACATCATGAGAACATAGTCGAAGTACCGATGAAATATGATCAAAATATTGATGAAAAATGGTCAAAGACGGATGAAACGTTGTTGAAGAGAGGTGATGAGATAGAGTGAGAGGCTACTTCCTCCCTTGTAGAAAGACAGAGGGGATGTTTGGTTGGTGCCTATGCATGCCACAACTAAGGTTAGGCGTACCAAAGGGTCTTAGGGAGGTGTTTGGTTGCAGACTAACGTTGGGTATGCCTGAGATTGTTAGGCGCACTCGTCGCTGCCGCCGTAGAAATTTTTGCCAATATTTGGCGGACGAATCGAGTGCCAAAAGCAGCTAACTTTCCTAGCGCGCTGTGCACAGCCACGGGTTCTCATTTTTTTTCCCAGCCACGTCTCTTGACCCAGCCACATCTCTCATTCCCACCCTCATTTTTCTCCCCTTTCCCGATCTCATGGCACGGGCTCCTGCTAGGGTTTGGCGGCAGTGAGGGAGGGAGGGCGGCGGCGGCTCATAGGGGGAGAACTGGCGGCGGCTCATAGGGAGAACTGCTGCGGCGGCGGTGGCGGCTGGGAGGGCTGGCGGCGGCATCCACGCTTGGGGAAGACCGACGGAGCGGCGGCTGGGAGGAGGACCGGCGGCGGAGGCTGGCTCTTCTTGGGGAGGGCAGCGTGGCAACATCCACCAATGTGGGAAGATCAAGGGCAGCGTGGCACTGAAAGGCAGGCGGCGGTGGGGAAGACCAGTGGCGATGGCGGCATTTGGGCGAGGCGGGCAAGGTGGGCACAGGGCCAGGTCGTTGGGAAGGACCGGTGAGCGGCAAGCGGCCGCAAAGATGGGTGGTGGTGGCAGCAACAGAGGAGATTTGGGGTCTGCTGCAGCTTGTCTTCAAAGGTACCTATCCTTCAAAGGTCATCCCCAAATCTGTTGCTATTATCATTCTTTCAAAAGGTCATCCCCAAATCATTCTTGTTCATGTGTTGCGATCGAGGTACTTGGAAGACTTTTGAAGATACTCCCTAGGCGGTAAGGGTTTTGTCAATCTAGGCATCGAATAATTGCTTCTATATATGTGTATCCCTCCTTCAATCTCCGTATCTGTTGTTGATCTATGGTACTGTTTGAAATGTTTGCATAGATGGGTGCACGGAAGTTATATCTTGAATACTATAATCACTGCCAATACTTGAGGAGGAGAAGACTCATCATTAGCATAGCAATTTGTGTAGTTCTATTATGGTATAAGATTTTAAAAAGAACGAGGAGGAAAGCTCTCACATATGCTCCTATGGCAGTTAGAGATGTTGCAAGAGAATTACGGTTGAACCGCCTGTACAATGGCACTGAAGCCCACTATCTTAGCGAACTGCGCATGAAAAAGTTTGTTTTCTATAGGTTATGCAATCAACTTAGAAATCGTGACCTGTTAGTGGATACACTTCATGTGATGATAGAGGAACAAGTAGCCATTTTCATTCATATTGTTGGGCACAAATGGACTAATAGATCAGTTGGTTTTGAGTTCAATCGATCCGGGGAGACAGTCCATAGGTATTTCCATGCTGTGCTAGATGCTCTGTGTATCTTCTCGCGTGATCTTATTAACATCAGGACCACAGAGACACATGCAAAGATAACAACCAACCCGAGCAAATTTTACCCTTATTTTGAGGTACAAAACGTCACATATACTTGTTTCTTTATGCAATGGTATGGTTTTTTAAGGTAGCGATAATAATACTTTGTCCTTTTCATAGAAATGTATAGGAGCTTTGGATGAATACGCTTTTATCACGGCATCGGTACCTATCCACATGCAGGATAGGTTTCGGGGTAGAAAACTCATTCCTACCCAAAATGTCCTAGCTGCTGTGGACTTTGACCTCCGGTTTGTATACGTTCTAGCTGGATGGGAGGGTTCTGCACATGACTCCTATGTGCTACAAGATGCATTGTCCAGACCAACAGGTTAAAAATTCCAGAAGGTAGCAATATGACCCATTCCTCGTATGGATTAAGGTTGAGTGCTTAGCTAATTGCACTGTACTGTCATGTTGTAGGTCATTATTTCCTAGCTGATGCAGGATATGCAGCAAGGACAGGAATACTACCCCCGTACCATGGTGTTCGATACCATCTTAAAGAATATCAAGGGGCTAACCAGCCAGAAAACCCTAAAGAATTGTTCAACCTTCGACACTCTTCTGTTAGAACAACCGTAGAAAGGGCATTTGGCACATTAAAGAATAGATTTAAGATATTTGCAAGTCAACCCTTTTTTCCTTTGAAAACTCAGGTTAAGATAGTTGTTGGTTGCTGCGCTTTGCATAACTTCATCCTTGAGGATGGTCCTGATGAGTATGTGTATGATGATCTTACTTGGTACACCAACCTTCCAAGGAGCAATCGTACCCATGTCGACTTCTGGTGATAGCCAAGCATGGGCTCGCAAACGGGATGATATGGCTAAACAAATGTAGGATGACAAAGTAGCTGAAACAATAGATGTGTTGCCCTGAAAATTGTATTGCTGTATTTTAAATTTAATTATGACAATTGTTGTATTTGGATTTTAATTATGTATGAAGTACTTGAATTATTCCATAGAATGTTGTTATTTCACTATATTTATGCACACTTTCTGTTGTGGCTAGTGATGGTGAAAGGGAAGGGGAAGCAAGAAAATGACTTACCATCCCGTGAGAGGACTATTTCTTGGGATGATGGTCAGACTAAATTCATGCTAGATTGGTATATTGAGTTATCCAAGGACCAACATGCTGGGTTTAAGATCAAGAAGCATCATCACACCAAATGTGCAGATGCCTTGAACAAAGAATTCATTATGGGGGTTACAGTTGCACAAGTGGAGCGGCACTACAGACACTACAAGGAGAATTGGAAGTATGTTGCAACTGCTTTAAATAAGAGTGGTAATGCATTTGATACAACCAGATGCTTGTTGACAATATCTGAGTTTGAGAAGGCTACCCTTACTGTATGTTCCATGCCACTTACATATTATTTTTTGCTTCCTCGTAATTGTCAGCTATATTAATTAGTGTTGCTTCCATGAAATACGAGACGAGGCAAGGCGGCTACTTTGTAAACCCATCAAGTTCTTTCATGAGATGAAGGAGTTATTTACCCAAGCACCAACGCAGATGGGTCTCTAGCCATGGATCCTTCCACTTGCATGAATGAAATTGCTTGAGCACGATGATAGTGATGGAGTCAATGATCTGAATTGCTATGTCTTTTTGAAGATCTTACAGGCCATGACTCCGACACTTTGCCTTCTCCTATGGGTAATGCAGCCACCGGTAGTCCTTCCCCTATAGGTAATGCAAGCACTCCTTCCCCTATAAGTAATGCAGGCACTAGTCATGGTGGAAGTGGTGCGAACAGCTCAACCACATCTGGCATAAAGCGTAGAAGACCCATCAAGTCACCTGTGAAGAAGCATGTTAAGGTGAAAAGTCATATTTCCAAGTCAACTGATGAAATCAGCGATACTTTGAAAACACTTCAACAATCTTTGGCGGACATGACTCTTCCTCCACCTCCAACCATTGTTGATCCACATGTTGCTCTGTGGGAGAAGATAGAAGCTATGCCAATTACCACTGACCAAAAGCTGATGGTTGGTACATTTCTGGCACGCAATGAGCACAAAGCTCTTCGTGGTTTCCTATGCAGTGTAAGTGATCAAACACTACAGACTTGGGTTTTTAGGTTCTTGAGTGATAATTCTGCGTTGTGATGGATGGGAAAAAATGGTCTTTTGCTATGTGTGATGGTGATAGCTGCACTGGCCTTTTGTTTCCTATTAAATGGTCTTTTGATGTAATGAACTTCTTATATGATGGACATATTAATGGTTCATGGCATGTAATGGACTGTAATGGACTTGTAAATATTTATTACTCATGGTCTTCTCTTTTTTTTTTTTTTGAGGGCTCATGGTCTTCTCTTTAACATGGACTATAATGGTTATGGGATTGGACATTTTGCACCTGGAGGATGTGATGGTAAAACTGCTGGATGCTACTTGGCTGCCCACTTTCTATAGCTAAATAAACCAATTTGATCATTGTGCCATGTTATTTGCCCCCGATCACAGAATTTAATAGGTGTCCTAGGTATGCTAATTTTTTCAGACATGTTTATTGTTGTCTTTCTCTGAAATGTAAGGTAATGGTTGAATTATTCATGAGTGTTGGTTTCCTGTTTCTGTTCTCAATCATTGATACTTCAAAAAATTTAAGCCTAACAACTCCAGGCTGATCTTGGCATGAGATTAATAAAATGCTTGCTTCGGTGTTGACTGATGGGCTTTCCACCGATTTATCTTCTCTCTTATGTCATCGGAAGGGATGTTGCATGCATCCATAACATTCATAAGTGTTAGATCATGGGTGACCTCGGTATTGTTTCGGGCAATAGAAAATTTCTAAGCCTCCTACGCATGCTCAGTCTGCTCGACTTCATCGAGACCACGTTAGGTGCGCGCTGACCCTTATCGCTTGTCACAGACTACGACGTTATGTAAGAATTATTTGGACAATTTCCCGAAATGGAATATGTGTCACAAATTTGTGGCAACCATCCAAACATCTACCATAAGTTCTTAGCCCTGCCTAAGTAAAGACATGACAACAATCCAAACAGCGACCACCAATTTCTTAGGCGTGTCTAACTTTAGTTGTGACAGCAAACCAAACAAGTGCTATCATTAGCCAGCTTAGTCACGCCACAACTGTGACACACTCCTAATGTTAGACGAGACAAACATAGTCACAACCAAACAGGCCCAGAGTCTCGCCCTCTCCCTCAGATGCATCCGCTTGAGAAATGAGATAGCAGAGGAAGCCTGAAAAAAAAAAGAGGAGTCTCGGCTGGAAGATGGTGATGGCGAGACCCACATATCACGTGCAGGCGGAGCAGCAACACCCAGGGGCAGGGCGACCAGACGAAACACGACGCGTAGCATCGGACGGCCTCGCAAAAGTAATTTTGAATTCTTATTCAATTAGAAATGTCCTTGTTCTAGATAGAGGACGAAACATCTTGATTGCAAAATCACAAAAAGAGAGATAAAAAATCTGTTATATATAAAGCAGAGGCAAATGAAGTCACCACTTTAATCAGAGAAATTTTCACGTAAATCAGAGAAAAAGAAAAGATCTCCACCATTGATTACAGTGGAACCAGATTATAATGACTTAGATTAAAATAAATAGTCCATATCAGCTACAATAAAAAATAACACAAATTCAGAGTACAAATTAAAAAAAATCCATATCAAGTATAAAACTGAAAAGAGAGCCATATCAACTACAATATGCTCTAAAAAAAACTTCAATACAAATTAAAATAACATAAATTCAAAATAAAAATAATAGAAAAAAAGTCCATGTCAACAACAAAACGAGAAAAAAGAGTTTATCAACTACAATAAAAAATGAAAATAACACAAATTCAAAAAAAAGAAAATATAGTCGACGTCAACTAGAAAACTAGAAAAGATATCAACTACAAAAAAAATAAAAGACTATAATTCTTATTAGATCGAAAGAAAGAGTCTATATAACCTATAATTAAAAAATATTATATATATAAATTCAAAATAACATAATAGAAAAAAGAGTCCATGCCAACTACAAAACTAGAAAAAAGTTTATTAGCTACACCAAAAAAATAACATAAATTTAAAATAAAAAAAGAAAATATAGTCCATATCAACTAAAAAACTAGAAAAGGGTTTATATCAACTACAAAAAATAAAAAATTCTTAGTAAAAATAGAAAAGATTCCATATCTACTACAAGACAAGAAAAAGAGTTCATATCTATTATAACTAAAAAAGGAATAAAATTGTGGAATAAAAAATAACAGAAAAAGTATGTATCAACTGCGATACTAGAAAAAGAGTCCATGTCAACTAAAATAGAAACTACGGAAATGAAAATGAAAGATAGAAAATGAGGCAATATCAAGTATAATAAACAAACAAAGGCAGAAATTAAAATAAAGGCACTAACATAAAGGGAGAGCGAAGAGCTCGCCGCCTCCATGTAGGCAATGCCGCGGGTGAGATGCTTGGACGCTGCCATGACGTTGGCCCCCACGACCTTGAGCAGGATGCGCTCGCCCTCCGCGTTGAGTGTCTGCATCACCGACAGTGACGCTAGAAACATGGTGGCTCGTGATCGGTTCCAAAAATCGGTTTCACGTTGAGATGCTCGGCACGAAAGTGGTCGACAAGGAACACACTCATGCATCTAAGACACGCAGCCTATTGTGCTTCATGTAGGATCTTACATGTACGTGTGTTGCTAATGCATCTCGTGCTATGATCAATACATGCAGATCTTAACAAAAGATGGATTTTGGTGATGCCACTCTTGCACCTTTTCTTTGACCTATGCCCCTTTATTTATACTAGCAAAATTACATGGCTCCTATTCTAATACGAACTACAAAATATAAAGAAATTCTATCTCTAAGACTTTAACTTCCATACGAACTATGAAACTTAATCCTACTTGAAAACAACGTAGACTCTTATTACCATATCAAAATTAGACCTAACAAAACCCCCCCAATCTTGATACTAATCTCCTGGTTCATCTCCACGTACTCGACGTGGTCTGCTAGCTTGATGAAGATATCTGCCTCATCCTCTTTCATAGCATAAACTATGTAACTGTATTGCTACAGACCGAGTTCCTCGGCTTCTGGTGCTTCCTTATTGAGTTGCTTCCCCGTGACCGGGAACGTATCCACTTGGCACATGCACCTCTCGCTTACCACCGGTCACCCTGCGCATCACCTTCCCGGTCGTAGCGCATTGACCGCGCTTGCGTCTTCGAGATGCCATGTTCCGCCTCCCTATAGCTGCGCTTGATGGCAACACCATAGGACTTATTGTCGATTTGTTGTGGCGCACCTGCTTGGACACTCCCTCGCTTATGTGTTGTTGGAATTTGCCCACATCCTAGGGTTCTTTAATATCGAGAAGCACATGCCCATATTCCCCAACGCGGGATATGAGTTTGGATCCGAGGGTTTGTAAAGATCGTCGACATCTTCCGTGAGCAATGCATCTCGCTCTTCACTGCCAAGCGGTTCATCAATCATATGATGTGGCATAACTTTCTTATGTCTGCCATATTGACTTGTCTCAACACATATGTCCAACTGAATTATATATAACCTATCTATGGATCTTTCCACTTTCATGAACAGCTTCCCGCTTTGCTTGTAGGCCTGTAGGTGTTCTTGGTGCATGATCACCTTGTACCTATCTTCGACAAACCATACAAATCTGATGATGTTTTTAGAGAGACTTGGTATAAAATATACCTCGGAGAGTACACACTGTTCTCCGTTCTTGCACTAGAGAAGAATTGACCCCTTACCCTTGATCTCCACAATAGATCCATCACCAAATTGGACCTGTCCTTAAATGCTCTCATCCAGCTTCTCGAACACAAACATTTGCCCTGTCATGTGGTTGCTTGCACCATTATCCAAGTATGACTCCTTAGATGTAGGTTGTGTTTCTCTCTTGATATGTAACCTTGGCATCACCTTCTCCTTGTTTGGCACCACGTCATGTGCCTCCTGCACATGCGCAGAGACACATGTGCAGAGAGAAGTAGCAAGGCTCGTCATCAGCGTTTGCATGGATGAGATTCTCCTCCTCGTCCCAATCACGTTTACGACGAGGTTTTCGAAACTCGGATGCATAGTACCCATATACATTGCAGTTGAAGCACTTGATCTTACTCTTGTCCTTTGCATCCCCTAAGTTTCGCTTGGCAATTCTTATTTGTCATCGTTGCCATCGCTTGACTGATCAACACCGTCAATATCGCTTGACTGGTCATCATCGTCATGGTCATCCTTGCTATGTTGACGTCCACGACCACTGTTGCATCTATCTTTTAGCTTGGATCCTTTACTAGAACCCTCCCTATTCCTTTTGTACTTGGTCTCCCACTTTGCTCGGGTGAGAAGAAGATGTTCTTCTACCTCCTCTCTGGTGTTGCACATACGCTCCTCGTATGCCTTTTGGCGACCGACAACTTCCTCGAAAGTCATCTTTGTGAGATCATCGAATTGCTTGATTGTAGCAACAATCTGCAAGAACTTCGGTAGGATAGCGACTGAGTGTAGAAACTTCTTCATGACATAGACCTCCTCAATATAGTAACCCAATGCACGTACCTTGTTAATGATACTTGTCAACTTGATAGCAAAGTCATCAACTGACTCTCTATCCTTCATGCGAAGAACTTCGAATTCACTTTTCAAGGTTTGAACCTTCGTCTCCTTGACGTGCTCTGCGTCAACATGCATGGTTTTCAAAGTTTCCCATGCCTCCTTTATCGTCTCCTCCTCAGCATTGGGTAGTAAGGTCTCTTCAGGAATAGCCTGATAGATGACGGGTGGTGCCATCTGATCCACCACCACATCAATCGCTTTCTTCGTGTCCACTGGATCGATAGCGTCCCAGACGCCCAGAGCCCCTAGGAAGATGCGCATCTTGATCACCCATTTGGTGTAGTTCGTTCTAGACAACATCAGGTACTACAGCATTAGAGCACCTCCCTTTGCCGGAGCTCTAGACACCACCGTGTCCATGAGCTCATCATCCGCAACATGGTTTTGCTCGACGAGTCCTCCTTGTCCTTCGACATCAAAGCCAAGCTCTGATACCACTTGTTAGACGTCTTGCAAGATCTAGATGACACCGAAGGCATAATGTTTGGTAACACAGTTTTGCACGACTACCTACATCTGTGGGGCACGATTACGGTTGACCGCTAACCCCTGCGCGCCCTGAGCTACAGCTCAATCGTCATGATAGGTTATAACGGCAGTGCCCCTTTATATAGGGTCTAGCGTACAAAGTCTGACTCCAACTCTATCCTCTCCTTGCCTATTACAACTCAGAGTCCACGTAACCCTATACGTACACATATTCGACACAAACTCTTACAAACTCTATCTTAACGAATATGACTTCATCACATAGAAGCTCGAAATCGTCCTATGCAAACATCCATATGCACAGACTTGAGTTGAAACTTTGCAACTTACTGAGAGTCGCCCGATGAGTCTGACCTGTCCTTAGACCCGCCGTCTTCCTGCGTGTTATCTGCACACCACCTCACACCTCGTGTGCGAACATGTCACATGCTGGTCGCCCACATTACTGACACAAAATTTCTCCTAGTGTCACGATGGCATCCCATGCCGCATGTACGTAGTCACATCGCCTCCGCCAATGCTCCTACCGCTCCAATCTATCAGGCTGCCCACCATGTCTAGCTCCACATCTTATGCATCTTAGTTATATATTCAGGCAGTTGCAGCACTCTACTTTCTAAACTGAATAATAATGCAATAACTGTATAGTGCCTGGCCTTCTGCATCCTAAGCTATGACGCTTGTAGCTAACCTGCCATTTCATAAATTAAAACTTATTATTTTGCACTTCATATTGGAAGCATTTATGCTTGATTATAAAGCACACGTGGCCATTTCGTAATTGGATGTCTGTATGTGATTGATGCCGAACAAGATTTCACAATTTCGTAACAAGCACAAGCAGGGTTATGGATCATAATTTTTCGGTCTATAGGCAACACATCTGTAGCACATGGATCGAGGTCTCAGCAAGTATGTGCGTGCGCGTCTTCCTTGTGATCACAAAAGTAAATTAGCATTGCACTCTTGACAGTGCGCACATTTGCTAAGTGAAATATCAGTACCCAAAAATTCAGGAGCATACCGGCGGCACCCTACCTGTAGACTGTAGAAGAGAATCCTCTTCCCATTCCTACATAGACTAATTCTTGCAGGTGAATAGGTTCGGCGCTTTGGCTTGACTGACTATTTGATTCCCATGTGCATCACAACCACAAACTAAATATGATTATTCAGAAACTAGTGTCCTAATTTAGTAATTCCGGAATAGATGAAACATCTCCTAGATTGCAAAATCCAAAACAATCAGACAACCACAACACTAGACAAGATTATTCAGGAACCGGTGTCCAAAATTTGGGATAGATGAAACATCTCCTTGATTCAAAAATCCAAAATAAACAGATAGAAAATTCGTTGTTAATTTTCAAGTGGCAAAAACACTTCAAAAGATCTTCTCAGTTTTTTTGACCACTGAGTACTGAGACAACTTATCACCTGATCTTGGTATGTTCTGAAGGATGTTGACATGTAATTGCTTGCCATTCGCAACCTCATGCATGATAAATTGTCATTGCGGTAACAGCAACCCAAGTCACCTAAAACATAGAAGTAACAGAAAAATAACAAGTTCAAGCAACTCAGATCATCTAAAGCATCGAATCGAAGTAGCAGCACCAACAACGAGTTCGAGTACTCATCCATCATCCATGGAATGAAAAAAATAGTAGCACGTGCTATGGTTGGCCGTAGCGGATGGAGCCTGCACCTGAGGTTGGCCGTCAAGTTCATATGATCGATTCTTGTGACGCTGACTGTGTTGGAAACGCTGTGATACATGGTGCTGTTCCCGCTGCCACGCGCGCTTGGTGCTAGCGAGACATGGTGATGGGAGCTGGGGCTGGCAAAGGCGGCGTGCACACAGCATGATCAACGGCAAGTGTGTGCCTTGCTCGCGTGCGTGTAACGATATGAATGGATGTAGAAGACGATGGCCATGGTAATTCACCGTCTCTCTGTGTCACTGGCAGTTCGTGCCCCATAACTTAAAATTTTTAACTCCAATTCATTCCATTTTTACCAGCGCGGCAGATGAATTAATAAGCCATTACGGCCGTGGGTGCCAGGCTGGTGCTATATTACAACACGCCGCGAAGCGAATCCTTCGCCGACCAATCAGACCATCACTACGTTACGCTTCCGAACAGAAGCTTAAGCTAGCTTGACCCGCCTCGCGTTTTCCTCCTCACCATTGTTAGTTCACTAAAACCCTGTGCTATTATTTCAGTTAGTAGTTTACTTTTGCTTAGTGTCAGTTAGCGTGCACGAGCTCACGGTTTGTGTGGAGGCCGTGCATGCCGTTTGAGGTCAAGGCGAGATTAGCTCACTTGACCGTGTCCTGCGCTGGAACGAGATGCACGTCGCATGGGTCGTGGGGATGGACGCGACTGAGGTGCGGCGTGAGAATCGGCCAAGCTTGTTACATTTTCAGTTATGTTTGCATGAGAATAAAAGGAGAAGAAAAAACCCCGAAAAGCTGTAGCTTCATCGCAGCACAAAATCACTTGTGTTCTTGTGTTCCTCTCCAGTTTGTGTGTGTTCTCGTTTGTTCGTGTGCATCTCACGATCGGCGATTCTCGCCTGGAATCACAACTTGTTTCTGACAATTGGTATCAGAGCTACGGCTTTTGATCCATACCGGCGATGTCGCAGTCAGGCAGGAGGGAGGAGCGGTCGGCGACGCCGCCGCGGATGCGGCGCGGACGCTCCATGACGCCGGCTGCGCTACGACACCGGAGCCACCATGTTGCCGATCGACAGATGGTTGTACATCGAGTGGTGAAGGAAGCAGGTGGTCCGGCGAACTACCCCGTGCTCACGAAGACGAACTACAACGATTGGAGCTTGTTGATGAAGATCAAGCTGCAGGCGCGTTACTTGTGGAGCGCCATCGACCCCGGTGATGTTGAGCTCCATGAAGACAGGATGGCGTTGGACGCCATCTGTAGTGTGGTACCGCCAGAGATGATCTCCACTCTGGCGTCCAAGGAGACGGCCAAGGAGGCGTGGAACTGCATCAAGAACATGCGGGTGGGTGACGACCGCATCCGCAAGGCCAATGTCCAGAAGCTCCGAAGGGAATTCGAGTCACTCACCTTCCTTCGGCAGCACTCGTATCATTTTCCTGCAAACATCAATATCTGGCAAAGGAGAGTCGAGCCCCTTGAGCTCATTGACAATAGGGTTCAAACGAGTGAACATATCATTTGCAGATTCATTGGGAAGCATTTTAAATTGATCAAATCTCTCCTTAACAACCACTAACTTTTCTTCCTTAACAGCAGTAGTGCCCTCATGAATCTCAGCTAGAGTGGTCCACACAGAGTTCGCAGAAGTGATATTACTAACACGATCAAACACCTCCATACTCAAGCACGAGAATAGGCGTTGATCGCCTTAGCATCATTGTCAAGCAATTTAATATCCTCGATACTAGGATCCTTCTCCTTGTCTATCACAACACCCGATGGGTTTTCGTCGCTTTCACACCTCATAACCTAGAGGCGGAGATAGCACCTCATGCGTATCTTCAATATGGGAAGTTTGTACCATTGAACAAAGGGATCCTATTGGCGGAAACACTATTAGCCCGTCGTTGGCCATCTCCGAGCAATGAAGCTCACACGGAGATCCTGATGCTCTGATACCACTTGTAGCGGATCGAAGGCCAAGAGGGGGGGTGAATTGGACCAAATTTTATTTTTATTTCAAGTGACTACTTAGGCAAAGTTAAAGGAACCACCTAGCTAACCATCCTAAAATCAATCTACCACTAGTACGTGCATATCATACAGAAGATAAATTCTTGCAGGAAGTAAATTGCGGGAAAAGTAAATATGGACAGGATATTTTTTCCCGAGGTTCGGAGACGAACTCCTACTCCCCGTTGAGGCAAGTCCTTGACAAACAAAGACCGGCTCCCTCTCGAGCCTTTCGCCTCACTTCCACTCGCGGTAACCCTTCACCTAGAGGCAAGGTGGGCTCCAAACCTTTGACAAACACTTGAGAGCTCCCACAAGCACCTTGACGAGCTCCTCAAGTCAACACCTCCACCGACACACGGTGGGCAAACCCTACCACCGACACACGATGGCTTGACGAAGATGAATCGGTGAAGTTCTTCACGTCGGCGACGGGATCCCGAAGAGCACAACCAGAGAAGCACACCCTTCACCAACACCACTCACACACACATGGGGGCCTAAACCCTAGCCACCATGGGAGAGCACTTGGACCTTGAGCAAAGAGGAGATTTGATCCCGGGTCTCTCACTTGTCCCCTGTGGGGAATAGTCGCTTAAATACCCCACTCCCTCGGAGCACTCGAGAACGAACCGAACCAACCAGATACACTCACAGCCCGGACAGTCTGGACCCCCAGGCCGGACAGTCCGGCAACCAGATCTCGATCTCCACCAAGAACTCGCGGTCAGACTCACCCCGGACACTCAGTCCGGACAGTCCGACCTGATGGTCCGGGCCAAGACAAAACTTCCCTGTACAAACCATGGACCGACACTCAACTCGACAGAGCGACTTTCACTTGGGCCGGACAATCCACCCCGGACAGTCCGGAGAACCGCAAAGTATCCCTATCGAACCATTGCCAAAACCTTGGCGAAGCCCCCCAGGCCGGACTGTCCGGGCACCAAGGCCGGACTGTCCGGGACGGTCTGGCCAACGGCACTACCTCCCTGGCCGAAGTTAGCAAACAAGCCACTTAGGCCGGACTGTCTGGCCCCCCAAGCCGGACTGTCCGGCCCCTCCTATGCCCACACGGCCTAGAGCCACAGCGACCCTACAACACTTCTATGCAGCACAAACTAGAAGATTTGGGAGAAAACCTAGAAACACACAAGGAGAGGAAGAACCGACTCTGCAAACTCTCTAAACACTCCACGCCGACGAACGGCGATCTACAAACTCCCTAGACAAGAAACAGACACACCTGCTAATTCTAGGGACCACCGCACAGAGAAAAGATAGAGTAGGGAACACGACGGTTGTGCTCTGGGAACCCTGTAGCCAAAGAGAAGAAATCATCGTAGCATCTAAATTAAGCTAACAACTCACCCAAGAATTAAAAAGAATTATGAATGAAAGATCCTTATTCTTGAGAGTCATCGCCATCAGAAGAACAATGCTTGAGGGGTCCATGAAAACCGAGATTTCCCCATTTGAGAGTAAAGAGCATTAATCACCAAAACAAATTTTTAAAGACCATAGGAGCTTGATACTTACCGTGACTCCACCCACTCACCGCCCTGCGCGGTCTCACCGGCGGCCATGTAGCACCCTACGGAGGGCTCTCCTAAGTGTCGGCCCGACGGCGTGCTCAAGCTGGTGGAGGCGGAGGCCTTCGCCACATTCGGGGGAGCAGAGGAGCGTGAGTCGGGACGCTGGGTGCTCGACACTGGCGCCTCCAACCACATGATGGGCAGCCGTGCCGTCTTCTCCGACATCGACACCAACATCACCGGCACGGTGCGTTTCGGCGACGGATCCATTGTCAAGATCGAAGGGTGTGCACGATCTGTTACTTCAAGAAGAACGGGAACATCGGACTCTCTCCAATGTCTACTACATACCGCGCCTCACCGCCAACATCATCAGCGTCAGGCAGCTGGACGAGATTGGGTGCCAAGTCTTGATCCAAGAAGGGGTGATGCGGATCCGAGATGAACACCAGCGTCTCCTCACCAAGGTGCACTGAAATTCAAATCGGCTCTTCCTCATCGAACTCAACATTGCTCGCCCAGTGTGTTTGGCAGCGCGAGCAAGTGAAGACGCATGGCGTTGGCATGCTCGGTACGGCCACATCAACCCATTTATTTGCGGAAGGGGGGAGAGAGGGCTGGCGCTTGGATTGCCGATGCTCACCCAGTGGAGCAGGTCTGCGGCGCTTTGTCTCTCGCGGGCAAGCGGCGTGCACCTTCCACGAGTGGCGCGAAGAACGAGCCACCGAGCCCTGCGGTTGCTCCACGGTGACCTCTGCGGCCCAATCACGCCGGCGACCCCAAGTGGTAATCGGTACTTTCTCCTGCTGGTTGATGATTACAGTCGCTATATGTGGATTGCCCTTCTTCCAACGAAAGATGCTGCTGCCACTGCCATCAAGCGCATTCTGGGGGTGGCTGAGAGGAGGTCGGGGAAGAAAGTGCATGCACTCCGCACGGACAGAGGAGGAGAGTTTACCGCCAGGGAGTTCAATGAGTACTGTGCCGAGCTAGGTGTGTGGCGAGAGCTGACAACACCATACTCCCCACAGCAGAACGGGGTCGTCGAGCGTAGAAATCAGATGGTGGTCGGGACAGCAAGAAGCATGCTCAAGGCAAAGGAGTTGCCTGGAATGTTCTGGGGAGAGGCAGTGTGCACAGCTGTATATATCCTGAACAGAGCAATGTCCAAGAGCACAGGAGGGAAAACACCCTATGAGCTTTGGAATGGAAGGGCACCGGCGGTTCACCACTTCAGAACATTTGGATGTGTAGCACACGTGAAGACCACTACACCAAGTTTAAAAAAACTCGAAGACAGAAGCCGGAAGATGATCTTTGTCGGCTATGAACCAGGATCCAAGGCTTATCGAGCCTACGATCCCAGCTCAAGGCGTGTGCACATCACTCGTGATGTTATTTTCGAAGAGGAGGCGAAATGGCAGTGGAGTGGTGATCAAGGCGGCAGCGACATCGACAATGACTTCATCATCGAGTGCGCTGCGGTGAGCCAGCCGGGCGTGATCACCACGCACCAGACTGACACTGGTGCACTGGAAGCTTCGACGCCAGCCGGTGCAACTTTGGCATCCCCTGTGGCGCCCAGTGCTCAATCAAGTGGCAGAGCTCCGGCGGTGTTCGTGACACCACCAACCTACAACCCGGAGGTTCATGATGCAGATCAAGATGATGCACCGCTCCGCTATCGTCTCGCCAGTGACCTGCTGGGGCCTGGATCGCCACCAGGTCTGGCAGTCCGTGAGCTGCAGGAGGAATTGCTGCTTGTAAGTGGAGAAGAACCAGTCTCATTCACCTAGGCTGAACAAGAAAAGGCGTGGAGGGACGCCATGCTTGATGAAATCACTTCAATTAAAGAAAACAAGACCTGGCGCCTTGTGGATCTTCCTCCAAGACACCGCCCAATTGGACTGAAGTGGGTGTACAAGCTAAAGAAGGATGCAGCAGGCAACGTGGTGAAGCACAAGGCACGACTCGTGGCAAAGGGCTACGTGCAGCGGGCGGGCATCGACTTTGATGAGGTATTTGCTCCCGTAGCTCGCCTTGACTCAGTTTGTCTGTTGCTTGCACTCGCTGCTCAGGAGGGGTGGTCTGTTCATCATGTGGATGTGAAATCCGCTTTCTTGAATGGGGATTTGGAAGAAGAAGTGTACGTTGTCCAGCCTCTAGGTTTCATTGTCAAGGAAGAAGAAGAAAAGGTGTATCGACTTGACAAGGCACTCTATGGACTTCGTTAGGCACCAAGAGCATGGAATCAGAAACTGGATCGCGCTCTAAAAGGTCTTGGTTTCATTCAGTGTCCTCTTGAGCATGGCCTCTATGCAAGAGGAGAAGAGAAGGCGCGCTTACTGGTAGGAGTGTATGTTGACGATCTAGTGATTGTTGGTGGTGACAACAGGGAAATTAGGGAGTTCAAGGCACAGATGAAGAGCGAGTTCAACATGAGTGATCTTGGTCTTCTATGTTTCTATCTGGGTATTGAAGTTCACCAAGCTCAAGACGAGATCACACTGAGCCAAGCTGCTTATGCATCGCGGATTGTGGAGAAAGCAGGGCTCACTGGGTGCAATCCCTGTGCAACCCCGATGGAAGCTCGCTTCAAACTCAGTAAGGAGAGTACTACATCGTTGGTTGATGCTACTGAGTATAGGAGTCTGGTGGGAAGCTTGTGATACCTAGCGAACACTAGGCCAGATTTGGCATTCTCGGTTGGGTATGTTAGTCGTTTCATGGAGGAGCCAACGACAGAGCATCTCTCAGTAGTGAAGAGAATTGTTCGTTATGTGGCAGGAACAATCCAGTATGGCTGTCGCTATGTGAGGGAGAAGGAGAAGAACCTAGTTGGATACAGCGACAGTGACTATGCAGGTGATGTGGACACTCGCAAGAGCACCACAGGGGCCATGTACTTTACGGGAGCAACTTGGTTAGTTGGGCGGTCGAAGCAGTGGTTGCTCTCTCCACATGTGAAGTCGAGTACATTGCTGCTGCTACAGCGGCATGTCGAGGAATTTGGCATCACGGCTCATTGGTGATCTCAGAATGAGGAGCCCAAAGGGGTTGATCTAAGGATTGACAACAAGTCTGCTTTGGCTCTCATCAAGAATCCGATTGTATCATGACAGAGCAAGCATATTGAAACGAAGTTTCATTTCATCCGAGATCAAGGGAAAAGCGGGATCATCAAGATAGATTATGTTGAATCGAAGAACACTTCATGAACATCTTGACCAAGGCATTGCCCAGGGCAAGGTTTCAGGAGCTGCGAGGAAAGATTGGTATGATCTCTTTAGTGTAGGCACAAGTTTTAGGGGGAGAATTGTTAGTTCACTAAAACCCTGTGCTATTATTTCAGTTAGTAGTTTACTTTTGCTTAGTGTCAGTTAGCGTGCACGAGCTCACGGTTTGTGTGGAGGCCGTGCATGCCGTTTGAGGTCAAGGCGAGATTAGCTCACTTGACCGCGTCCTGCGCTAGAACGAGTGCACGTCGCATGGGTCGTGGGGATGGACGTGACTGAGGTGCGGCGTGAGAATCGGCCAAGCTTGTTACATTTTCAGTTATGTTTGCATGAGAATAAAAGGAGACGAAAAAACCCCGAAAAGCTGTAGCTTCATCGCAGCACAAAATCACTTGTGTTCTTGTGTTCCTCTCCAGTTTGTGTGTGTTCTCGTTTGTTCGTGTGCATCTCACGATCGGTGATTCTCGCCTGGAATCACAACTTGTTTCTGACAACCATGTGCGAGAGCCACTTCGTCTCCACCGTGCTCCTAGACGTCTCCCCCAATCATGAAGACTACCCCTACGTTGTCATCGTCGACTCTAATGGTGACCTCCTCATCTGCACCACCCGGAGGCGCCCACAGCAGCCTTGTTTGTCTCCCACGCCGGGAAGCTTTCATGGCTGGATCTCTCCTACAACCTCCTTGCATGCATCCTCTTCGATGACGAGCCAAACGCGAGCTGCATCGCGCTCCCTGAGGGATGCGAGCTGTGGGTGACCCTGGCTAGTATACCGAACGTGTCTTCTTCCGAAGATGAGCTCATGGACCATGACGACCTCTGCTTCAACTGCCATGATCCGCCTCGTGTCTCCCTCCTCACCATGCGCTACAGTGACTCCGTCTCCACCATGTCCCAGGACATCTCCCCCGACCGCAACGACTACCCCAAAGTCGTCGCCGTCGACTCCAATGGCAGCCTTCTCATTCGCACCACTTGGAGGCACTACTAGGAACCTTGCTTCGTGTTATGGTCGGACCTCGAAGGACCGAGTGTTAGATCTAGCTAATGATCTAATGACAATGAGTCTTAGCCTAAACATGATTACCTGGTTCTAATGCGGAATTAGGTGTACTGACCGGAAGAGTTTGAAGCCATTAGCGCCTCGTAGTCGTTCGGTGATGTAGAGGATGCAGGGAGGTGGGCGCCGGCGTCACTGCACAGTGGTCGTCGGCGAACAGTCGGTGGGTGGCGGCGGCCTTCGGGTCGCCACCTACACTGTCCCTGGACAGCCCTTCGACGCTCCTCCAGCGCCAATGAGGATCAGTAGAAGATTAGGGTTTTTGGAGAGGGTTAGCCGTGCGAGAGATCGTCACCTCTCGCACGAGCCGGCCTCTCCTATATATGTAGTGCTGAGGAGCTCGGGGGCAAGTCCCATGGTATGGAAGGCGCCTCCGATCATGGCGCGTAATTAAGGTATGAGCTAATCATGGGATTAGCAGTTAATTAGAAAGGTTCTTGATTTATGAAAGTAATCACGCGTGTGCAGGTGGTAATGACCACGCGTGATTTAGAACGATCACGAATGGGGAAAATATAGCCATAGCGAGAGAAATTATCAGTGAATGTAATAAAGGAATCATAACCATCCACTGATGTCACTGGGAAGAGCCCACAAATATCAGTGTGGATTAATTCTAAAAGACCCATACTCCTAGTGGCTCCTTTCTTAATTTTCTTAGTGAATTTACCTTTAATACAATCTAGACAGTGGTTCGCGTCTGAAAAATCTAAGGGTTGGAGTATCTCCTCTCTAATGAGACGTTCCATTCTCCCCCTAGAAATATGGCCTAAGCGATAGTGCGATAATTTCGACGACGTCTCACATGTCTTCTTATTCACAACAGTACACACATTTAACACAGATTCATCCATAGAGAGTAAATAAAGTTTGTCTTGCTCGAAGGCAAGACCAATAATGTCATTATTTAACTTAATAAAGCATTTCTTGTCCACAAACTCACATGAATAACCTGTTTTAGTCAATCTGAGATGAAATTAAGTTCCTCTTAACACTAGGAACATACAGAACATCAAAAAGATGAAGATTGAAGCCGCCTCCTAATGCAAGTTGAAGAGTTCCAACTGCTTTGACTTCAATCTCCATTCCATCAGCGAACCTAAGACTTCGGTCCCCTCTTCTTATGGTCGTCACGGAACGCAATCCCTGTAATGAATTAGTAATGTGCACAGTTGCACCTGAGTCAATCCACCAAGTATTAGAGGTAAATTCAGTAAATAGGGACTCATCAACGTGAGAGATAATTTCATTACCCTTCTTTGCTAACCACTGCCTGAATCCCGCACAGTCCCTCTGTGCGTGCCCAGGCTGCTTGCAGAACTTGCAAAATAAGTTTCCTGCGGCTGGTGGTGCAGGCGGTGCAGGAGGTGGTAGAGGTCCATGAGCAACAGCCTTTCCCTTCCCATCATTTTTAGGAGGGTGATAAGGCTTCTTATTTGGCTTAAAGCCACTAGACTCCCCCTGATTCTTCCTCTTGCCAGAGCTGACAAGATGAGCCTGCTCCTTCAGCCTCTCTGCCTTCTGCCTCTCTTTCTCTTCAACAGAGTGGCTAATGAGCTCAGCTATGGACCACTTCTTCTTCTGAGTGTTATAATTGATCTTGAAGGGTCCATACTCAGGTGGCAAGGAGCTCATGATGAAATAAACAAGAAAGCCATCAGAAATGGCCATGTCCATCCCCTTCAGCCTAGCCGCCATGTCAGTCATGCTCATGATATGCTCCCTCACACCGCTCTTGCCATCATAGCAGGAGGTGAGCATGCGCATGATCAAAGTATTGGCATAAGTCTTGGAGGTACCCTTAAAGTTCTCCTCAACATTAGCTAAGTACTGTCTAGCACTTTCAGAATCAGGGATTCCTCCCTTAATCCCGACAGAAATGCTATTCTTTATGATCATCAGTGACATGCGGTTAGACTTCTCCCACCGCTCCGCCTTCTCATCGTATTGTTTCTTGAGATTAGTGTAATTCTCAACATTAGGGGCGGGTGCGATGGGAGCATCCTCTCGTAATGCTAGGTCAAGGTCCAAGACCCCTAGCGTAATGAGGATCTTATCTTTCCACGAGGGAAAGTTAGTGCCATTGAGCTGTTCAATGCCATTGATCTGAGAGGCAACATTGTTAATCGCTGAAAAATAATAACAAATTTAATCAATAATTGTAACAATGCCATATATGTAATTAATCCTACGTTGGTCTGATTAAATACATATAAATGACAAAATATCATGAAATTTCATTTCGTATCACCGTTGGGCAGAAAACGAAATGAAAATTAACAGCAAAAATTAATTCCTAAATTGCATCACCGTTGGGCAGAAAACAAGATAGGAATTAAATGTACAAGAAATGACTTAAAATTACTAATAACGTTGGTTATACATAATTTTAAGTAAAAAATTAATTCTCTAATTAAATTTTCCGTTGGTTCCATTTAATCAGAGATCATAAAATTTCCGGAACAATTTTTACCAATTTTCAGCAATTTAAAGGCATTAAATAACATAAATTATACTGAAAGGAATTAACAGACAAAAATTAAATTAATTTGCTTTATCGGGCCGCATACATGGCCCAGTTCAGCTGAAAGTGTGCTAGATAGGCCCATTAACCATGAGCGGCCCATCTAGCGGCTTAAACACGCCGCGGCCGTTGGATCAAATCCAACGGCGCGTGATGGCTTGTGCGGGACCAAAATCCAACGCCAGTGGAAACCCTAAGCCACATTTCCATTTTTCCTGACTCCACCCACGCGTGATGGCAAAACGGCGGCGGTGGCGGAAAAACGTGGCGGCGCGCACGCGGTTGATGGATTCGGCGGCGATTGAGGCGAGCGGCAACACCGGCGTCTTGGCGTGCAAGCGGCGGTGGATGGATGTCATGGGCAACCAAGGGCGGCGACTACGCAGACGAAGGCTTGGTAGAACTACGCAAGAAGAACCGGCGGCGGCGTACCAAAAGGCGACCTAAGGGCGGCGACCTTGCCGGTGACCACGACGGCCGACGGGTGAGCCGCGCTGGAGACGAGGTACGCCCACAGCCTCTGATTTGGCTCGGATTTGAGCAATAGGGTTTCATGAATTGGGAAAAAATTTTGGGAATTTTTTCGATTCGGCCAAAATTGCTCTCATTTTGCCTTTTCTCATCAATGCATCACTATTATGACGCGAAATCATGGCTTATGGGGTTTAATCCGAGCCAAAATTTTGGGGGAAAAATTTTAGGGTTTCGGGTTTGGATGAAAAAATTGGGGATTTTGATTTTTTGTTTCTCAATTTGTCAAATTCATCTCCTTCTCACTGCTATCTAACATTAATTTAGACTAAAACCCACTAATTTGATCCGAGTTAGTCATGACAGTGAGCAAATTAGCAAAATACCGAAACATTAGGGACTAATCCGACGACTAATTTTAGAGGCTAAAAGTGGCTTCTAGGGTTTATTCCGGGATGATGGAATCATGAAGGCTAAGAGTAGGCTCTGATACCAAATGTTAGATCTAGCTAATGATCCAATGACAATGAGTCTTAGCCTAAACATGATTACCTGGTTCTAATGCGGAATTAGGTGTACTGACCGGAAGAGTTTGAAGCCATTAGCGCCTCGTAGTCGTTCGGTGATGTAGAGGATGAGGAGGTGGGCGCGGCGTCCTTTGCCAGATGGTGGTCGCCGGCGATCGATGGTGGCGGCGGCCTTCGGGTCGCCACCTACACTGTCTCTGGACAGCCCTTCGACGCTTCTCCAGCGCCAATAAGGATCGGTAAAAGATTAGGGTTTTTGGAGAGGGTTAGCCGTGCGAGAGATCGTCACCTCCCGCACGAGCCGGCCTCTCCTATATATGTAGCGCTGAGGAGCTCGGGGGCAAGTCCCATGATATGGAAGGCGTCTCCGATCATAGCGCGTAATTAAAGTATGAACTAATCATGGGATTAGCAGTTAATTAGAAAGGTTCTTGATTTAGGAAAGTAATCACGTGTGTGCAGGTGGTAATGACCACGCATGATTTCCTCGATTGATTAGCCGAGATCAACCAACACCGAGCAGTCCGGCATACGGGAACGCCATTGGCTGTGACAACCAGCGGTTCTGCATCGATACGGACGGGTGGCTCTAGTAGGAGGTTAGCTACTCATTGGATCAGGGGCCATGGAGGCAGCAACGGCGTTGTCTCCCATGCCTGGATGCTTTTGTTAGTGGATCTCCTTGCGTGCACGACCATGAACTCCGTCGAGTTCTGACCACCGTACTGTTGAAGATCGCGTACGGACGAGGTCAGTAAAAGATGTCGTATAGTCTGCTGATCATTGCATTTCTGCTCTTCCACTTCTCGTTGTGCCTCAGTGTGGCACACCAGGAGCAAGAACAGCCGAGTCCTATGCCCATCATAAAAAATGGTTAGTCCTCAACAAGTGAACCAGCCTTTGTTTCTTACAAATGGGAAGACAATCAAATCGATGTAGAGACATGCGTCAAATATGCAATTAGTTCATGCATGTACTGGTGTGTACATATGATATATTCTTGATATATAGTGCTCACAGGAGTTTGCTTGGCATTTGCGATCATGGGTGAAGTTGTGATACTGGCGCTCTAAGCTGCTCCAAGGTATGTGCTAGCTTGCCGCAAATTCATTCTCCCATGTACATACGGTTCTATATGTGTGTCACGACCACTGGATGTGCTATAAGATTTGTGCTTAACTACACTCCCTCTCGCATGCTCATTTTGCAAAAAACCCCATACATTTTTGGATTCCAAGCCGGTTGATGGGGTGGCCAGTGGTCGCCGATAGCACTGCCTATGGAGGGTGGCTGGCTCGGTTGGGCTGGAGGAGAGAGGAGGAGAAGGAGAGGGGAGGAAAAAGACCTGAGCTATTGGAATCTGAAAATGTAAGGGCTTTTTTATGCAAAAAGAGCATGTGAGAGGGGAGTAGGATTGAGCACGAATCTTAGAGCATATCCGATGCTCGTGGACAGATATGGGACTGCATATAGTAGGGGGAAATCCACTTTTCTTGCTTGCACATGAAACTCACCCAATGCATCACATTAGTCAGTTGTGTGCAGCATCATGTTTTGCCTGGATGGTGCTGCAGTGGGCTCTGTGTGGCCTTATCATGTGGCAATCTTGAGATGTTCAATTTGGTCACTCTATGGACTTCAATTCGTTCAGCCCAACACTGCCACCTTTCATCAAGGTTATCAACGCCATCGGAGTGATTATTCATATTATCTATATCTGCGTCCTGCTGAGGTTCACCGACCTAGACAGAATTAACCTTAACATAATCTTCGGTGCGGAGATTTTGTTTGTTATTTTGCTGGAGGGGTACGTGTACACTTTTGTCAATAGCTATAGGTTGCTCGTTACAGTGGTCGGCGTCTTGGTAGGCTTGTCCAGCGGCTGCGTGTACCTGGCATCCTTCTGCAATGTGGTACGTGTTAAGCAACCACACTACCGGGTATAGTACAAGGTTGCTGATTCGTACGCAAGACATAGACGGAGAACAAAATCGACAGATGCGCAAGTAGATGAAACACAGATGTAGGGAGAGAACAGATTCTTTATTGCTTTCAGGTGTGTTTACAATGGACGGATCTCTCCCTATTTATAGTGCTGGTTCATAGAGTTTGGCAGATCCACAGATAGACCTATCCGGATACGGCTTGGCCAGCCCGTAACCGAATAGGTTTCCTAATACTCCCCCTTGGGCCTTGCCGCGTGATGCATATGCCTCATCAAAACTCCATAAAAACCCAGTGGAAAAAATTCTTGGAGAAAGAGTACATAGCATACGCTTCTTTGTGCTTGCGGATATGCCTCGTTAAAAACCTTATGTGAAAACTTCCTTGAAAACTCACTTAAGGAAAAAAGAGTACAAATCCACCCAACATTGCTTTATTACTTTAATGTAATAGTTGGGTACTTGAACTTCTGATTCAAGATTTAATTCAAAATATGTAAAGTTTCTCCTCTTAAATTCTGCACTTCTCTAAGTCTCATCATCCCTATGCCTTTAATGCATCTTTCATAGGTAGATGCAAGTAGGGACTTAGTGAATAAATCTGCGAGGTTTTCGCACGACTTAGTGTACTGAATATTGATTTCATTCATCTTATGCATCTCATGTGCATAAAAATACTTAGGGTTTATATGCTTAGTGAGGTTGCTCTTCACATATCCAGTTTGTACTTGTGCGACACATGCTACATTATCTTCATAAATGATGGTGGGGGTTTGTTCTATTTGCAATCCACATGACTGGAGAATGTGGAATGTCATTCTTCGAAGCCATGCACATTCACGTGCTGCCTCATACAATGCAATGATTTCTGAATGGTTAGTCGATGTTGACACAAGGGTCTGCTTTGACGACTTCCACGATACTGCGGTTCTTCCACACAGGAAGACATATCCTGTATAAGACTTACCGGTGTGCGGATCTGAAAGATAACCCGCATCTGCATATCCGACCAAAGTCATATCTTGGTTCCTTCTATAAAATAATCTAAGATTGACTGTTCCCCGTATGTAGCAGAAGATGTCCTTTACCCTTTTCCAATGCCTTTTCGTTGGCTCTGCACTATACCTTGCTAATAAGTTTACGGCGAACGCAATGTCAGGCCGTGTACTGTTTGCTAGGTACATGAGCACTTCTGTGGCACTTATGGGAATTCCGATCCCAGGACTTCCTCCCCTTCTTCTCTAGGTCGATGTGGGTCTTGGTCTACTTGTAGTGACCCTCCGACCATCGGGGTTCTTGATGCGTACGCCTTCTCAAAACTGAACCTCTCCAACACCTTTTGGGTGTAGGCGGCTTGGTATACGAGTATTCCATCTGGCATATGCTCAAACTGAAGGTCTAAGCAAATTTGGTTTTACCCAAATCTTTCATTTCAAATTCAGATTTCAAATACGAACTTGCTTCTTTAATTTCATCATCAGTACCAATGATGTTCAAATCATCCACGTAAACCGAAATTATACAAAAACCATCTTGTGATCGTTGTATAAAAACGTATGGACAATCTTCATTATTCGTATAGCCTTTCTTGTTCAAGAACTCGCTCAAGCGATTATACCACATTCTTCCTGACTGCTTTAATCTATATAAGGATTTCTGCAATTTTTACACAATATAATTCTTTCTTCTCTTTATTCGGGGTTGGCATGCCGTCAGGTACTTTCATGTACAATTCAGAGTCTAGGTTACCGTAAAGATAAGCTGTGACCACATCCATCAATTTCATTTTTAAGTTCATATTCACTGCCATTGAGATTAGATATCTAAAGGTTATACCACCCATGACCGGGGAATATGTTTCTTCATAATCAACGCCTGGGCGCTGAGTGAAACCTTGAGCTACCAGCCTTGCTTTGTACCGTACCACTTCATATTTTCATTTCTCTTCTGAACAAAAACCCATTTATAGCCCACGGGACATATATGGGAGGGTGTAAGGCACACAGGTTCAAACACTTCTCTTTTGTTCAGTGAGATTAGTTCCGCGGTGATTGCCTTCTTCTATTCCGCCCAATCTGGTCGGTGCTTACACTCGAAAGAGATCTTGGCTCGGATCGGGATCTATTAGCAGCAATCATTTTAGCAAAGTATATGTCGACATTGGTACATTGCTCTATTCATCATTTCCCGATTCTATAAAGTTTATGGCCATTTCGTCATGGGGTGCTTAGTGCATTTCTACTTGCTCTTCACCGCTATTTCCCATCACGGGAGCAAGTTTCTTTAGCTTATTGTTGCCGATGTGCGCTTTACGTATTTCTTCGGCTTCTTCTTCTATTATCGGTATATTCAAATCTGGGAGCGCCTCACTAGCAGGCTGGTTCTTACCAGAGTTGCCAGGTCTCAACTGGCTCCCCTTCTTTTTCCTTTGGGGCACTTTCGTGACCGGTTGTGATAAGCTCTCTTATCCATTTTTCTCCAGGCGTCCCCAGATACTTGGGATTCGAGTAACTAGATTTCCTGTCCTTTTCTTTGAGGCCTCGGAACAGGATGAGGATACCTTTTATGATATTTCAAACCCTCTCTGGTGCATTACTAGGAGTAATGCGACTTGATCACACCTTCAAATCACAAAAATGATTGGGCAGTACATTTGCTAATTTTCTATAAATCGAGGATCTTCTGAACCTCTTCGTTTGCTTCTCTAATGCAGGGGATCATGTGCGGGAATGCGGTGGTTTGCGGATGATTTCACGGCATTCTTCATTAAGGGTTCTTTATCTCCCCTAATGACGGAAATTATCTTCGTCAAAGATGCAATCAGCGAAACGGGCGGTATGCAAATTACCGGTCGAGGGTTCTAAATACTTGATTATGGACATTGTCTCATAACCAACGTATATCCCCGGCCCCGGCTTCCGGAGAGGGCTCATAGCTGTTCGTTGTGGTGGTGGTATCGGTACATACACCATGCATCTAAATTTTCTTAAATGGGAAATTTTGGTGTGATCCCCGAACTAGTTGCATTGGTGATTGGATGTTGTCTGTTGACGGTCTATAGTTCAATAATCTTTGCTGCGTGTAGGGCGGCGTGGCCCCAACACGTGTTGATGAAATTACAACCCGCAAGAGCGGCTTTGCTATGAATTTGATCCTTTTAATCGATTATACCTTGTCCATTACGAGTGTGGACATGTGGCCCGAGTGCTCTACTTTGATTCCGATGCCATACGGTAATCATCAAATGCCTTGAAGTGAATTCGCCGGCATTGTCCAGCGAATGGACTTCACGTGATGATCAGGAATGCATTCTTAATTCTTATGATCGAGAGATCAGCTTTGCGAATGCGTGGTTTCTTGTCGAGAGTAAACTCACGTTTGACCACTTCGAGGAAGCATCAATGAGCACCATGAAGTACCTACAAGGACCTGATAGGGGTTGAATGGGGCCGCAAATATCCCCTTGGATGCGCTCAAGGAACGCAGGGATTTCATCTTGCACCTTCATGGTCGTGGGCCTAGTGATCATTTTCCTAGTGGCGCATGCCTGATATATGAAGTCTTCTTGATTAGGGAAATTCTTTACACTAATTCCATGGCCCTTAGAGTTGGTAATTACATTTCTCATCATCAAGTAAGCTTTGGATGACCAAGTCTACTATGCCAAAGAGAGAAGAGTTCAACACTCCTAAAAGAAGTTTCTAGAGAAGTGTATTTATCAGGTGCTTTAATTCTTGTGTGGTATAGCCCAGTTTCAAATGAAGAAAATTTTTCTAAAATTCTTTTTTCGCATTCGTCATGCTTCACAATGCATAGAAATTCTTTGTCATTTTCTTCAGTGGTCTCAACGTGGAAACCGTTGGCACAGATGTCTTTAAAACTTAAGAGAGATCTAGTGGATTCAGAGTACAACAAAGCTTTATCAATTTTCAGTGAAGTACCCATAGGCAGAACAATCGTGGCTTGACCGGAGCCTACCACAAACGAGCCACTTCTTCCAATTGTGGTTATACTGCCAGTTCTCTTCTTAACAAAATACTTTGTCTCTCTTAAGATGTTATTCTGCTATCAACAATGCATATCTCTTTCATATGAGCGCTTCATAAATTCATATAATTTCAATTAGGCTATCATTCAGATTGCAAGCATTCACACAAATATACTGGGAATAAAATACATAACTGATCACGAGAATTAAGGGTTTGCTCCCCCTGGAGCTCACAATTCTTCATTCATGATGAGATCACAAATGTCGCTAATGCAACCACACTAAAAAGTGACTAAGCGGCGCTATGTATGCACTAAATAAATTCTGTAAAATAGGCTTCCACAGTGTTAGCAATTTCTTTTTCTATGATGGCATCATCTTCTTTTAAGCTTCGCATATCTCGAGCTTGTCGATCCTCTTGTGCTTATGGCAGGATAGTGTGTTTGAGCTTTTCGAACCGCTTCTTAAGCGTGGCCCAAAGATCAATAGCACTTTCCATTGCCATATATTCATTCTTTAAAGTATTGAACAGGTGTGCCTAATGAAATGCAGTGCTTGGTTATTCTGTGCTCGGGTATTGCCCCTTGCTACAATGCCAATGGCGGTGCGGGGAGCTTCATGTGCGTAGCCGGAATTCATCAAATTCACGACTCACAATGCCAAACATTTGCATAATTCAAATTGTTTGCATAAGATACTGTGGGTAATCATAGTGTGTGCTGCGTGACATGGATCTATTCATAAATTCTCGGAATTTCCAGTATAAACATGCTAAAATAATTATTACAAGAATTATAATAGCAATTTCATGGAATAATTCTATGCCAGAATACATACATTCGGTAAATTCTTAATTTTCGGGGCTTTCTATGCAAAAATTCTTAATTTTGGTAAATTTTCAGATAATTCCCAAAGGTTTCAGGGCTTTTCTGTGAAATTTAAGCCAAATTTCTATGATAGCAATGTTGATTCATGACTACTATATGTAATCTGCATATATTCTTATAATTCTTCAATAAAATTCATGCTTTTCTACTATTCAACATGCTATTTTCAATTCATAGATTAATGTAATGAACGGGCACCACATAGAATCGGAAATTCACATTCATAATTCATATGCATAAATTCTATTCATAAATAGGCATAAACTGATAATTATAATAGCTAATTCATCATATAATAGCATGAAAATAATCATCAGAGGTAAAAAAAAATTCGGAATCGAGATGCTTTTATGCGAATATGCTTTTCTATGATTTCGCTTATTTGAGAGACTTCTATGAAAATTTTAGTGTCTCTCGGGACTTCTGTGAAATTTTCGGTATCTCCAAGAATTCTTTTGCATAGTTTCTTAAATTTCAAAGGGCTTTTTTGCAAAATTTCCACATGACCATCCCTTTTTTTCTTTTCTTTCTTTTCTTTCTCGGGCCAACCCGGCCCCATCCTTTCTTCTCTTTCTGTCGTTCTAGCCCACGACCTTCCGCTGCCCGATTTCCTTTCCCGGTTTTTTCTTTCCTTTGGTCTAGCGGCCCATGCATAAGCTTCGGCCAGTGGCTTCCCTTCCACTTGGGGTGGTTAGGGTTTTCCTTAGCCACCGCTTGGCGTTGCGGGCGCGTGGTGTCCTTGTCTTGAGGCGGAGACACGAGGCAGGCGGCATGGGTGCTCAGCCAGGGTCGGGAGCAGTCTTGAGGCCGCCGAGTCTTGGCGGTGCATGGTTGGCCGTTGGCGGTCTGCAGACACTGGGTCGCCGAGCTGTGGCTTGATTGGCGGCGGCGTTGCGATTCGATGGCGAGCCGTCGGATTCATAATGGCGAGGCCGTGACGGCGAACCCTTGTGCCTGTGCGGGGGCGGCGCAAGGTGTGCGTGGCGGTGAGGCCGGCTGCCGGCTCGGTTCGGCCAGGGCCGAAAATAGTGCGACTTTCCAGATTCAAAACAAGAATCCCCAATTTTCTTTCAAATCAGATCTGATCTACTATTCAAAATTCGATTCAATGCAATACCTTCGATCTACATTGGGGATTCGTAGACTGTCGCGTAGGACAGCAGTCGCGTAGGACTATTTTCGGCTATCCGAGTGGAAGCCGGCGCGATGACGATTCGATGCGAAAACGCGGTGTAGGCGAACGGTAGTAGTCGATCGATCTCCTCGTGCTTGCGGTTCCTCCTTCCGGCGTGTCATCGCGATAGCGTGTTAAGCAACCACGCTACGGGTGTAGTCGAGGTTCTTGATTAAACGCAAGGCGTGAGCGGAGAACAAAATCGACAGATGCTCAAGTAGATGAAACACAGATGTAGGAAGAGAACAGATTCTTTATTGCTTTCAGGTGTGTTTACAATGGACGGATCCCTCCCTATTTATAGTGCTGGTTCATAGAGTTTGGCAGGTCCACGGATAGACCTATCCAGATACGGCTTGGCCAGCCTGTAACCGAATATGTTTCCTAATAGTACGTACGAGTACATGGCATTGTTTTTTGAACACCACATATCTTATCTTCACCAGAACATGCATGATTAACTACTTCTTGTTTCACGCTCGCTGCCGGACTAGAGTCATCGATGAGCAGAACATTCAGTGCCATATCCCGTTCCTGTTGTCACTCGATTACCTCCTCAACAGCATGGCGTGGACCGTCTACAGCGGCCTGCGCCACAAAATGTGATTGTGAGTTTCCTCGCCTTGACAGATACTTACATAGGTGTTAGAAAATTCGAGTTACCACCTTGCAACGACACCAAAGGCTAAAACTCCAACAAAATTTTTAACTCCAATTCATTCCATTTTTACCTGTGCGATGGATGAATAAGCCGTTACGGCCGTGGATGCCAAGCTGTTGCTATATTACAACACGCCGCGAAGCGAATCCTTCACAAGCAAATCCATGCTCGAACACACCAGCGGGAGAGAGAGACGAGAACAAGATGGCGGTGTCAACATGCTCGATGCAGTTTTGGGCGCAAGTGACCTCCACAGACCAGCAGCACTGTCGTCGCGGCGCCGACCCCTATAGCCGCTTCCTCCTCTACGCTCTACGCCATCCAGGGGCTTGAGACGGAGCTTGCCGACACCATCTTCACCCTCACCACCGTAGGCCTTATCTCTGACCCCCAAGGCTACATCGCCGAGCTCATGCGCGTCGCTGGAATTGACCGTGCCACCCCCTGCTATACCGCAGGGGCCAGCGAGTAGGTGCAGATGGTTCTCAACCATTACCTGGCCCAGCAGCACCCAAGGTGGGGAACCATGTCGATCAGCGGCGTGATCACCTACAGCCTAACCTGCGACCCCTTCGCCGGCCAATCAGACCTTCGCTACGTTGCGCTTCCGAACAGAAGCTTCAGCTAGCTTGACCTGCCTCGCGTCTCCCTCCTCACCATGTGTGAGAGCGACTCTGTCTCCACCGTGCTCCTAGACATCTCCCCCCTGACCGTGAAGACTACCCCTACGTTGTCGTCGTTGACTCTAATGGCGACCTCCTCATCCACGCCATTCGGAGGTGCCCGCAGCAGCCTCGTTCGTCTCCCACGCCGGGAGCTGGATCTCTCCTACAACCTCCTATCTTGCATCCCCTTCGATGATGAGCTGAACGTGAGCTTCGTCGCACTCCCTGAGAGATGCGAGCTGTCGGTGACCCTGGCCAGTATACCGAACATGTCCTCTTCTGGTGATGAGATCACGGACTGTGACGACCTCTGCTTCAACTGCTACGACTCGCCTCACATCTCCCTCCTCACCATGCACCACAGTGACTCCGTCTCCACTGTGCCCCAGGACATCTCCCCCGACCACAACGACTACCCCTATGTCGTCACCGTCGACTCCAATGGTGGCCTCCTCATTCGCACCACCAGGAGGCAGTCCCAAGAGCCTTGCTTCGTGTTATGGTCGGACCCTGAAGGACCGAGCAGCCCGGCGTACGGGAACACCACTGGCCACGACAACCAGCGGTTCTGCATCGATACGAACAGGTGGCTCGAGCAGGAGGCCAGCTACTTATCAGGTCAGGAACTATGGGGGCAGCAACGGCGTTGTCTCCCATGCCCGGATGTTTTTGTCGGTGGATCTCCTTGCGTGCACGACAATGAACTTCACCGCGCTCCCTGCCGACACGGTTCTGGGAGCGGGTGATCTCCACGGACCAGCACTGCCATGGCGCCGTCGAGTTCCTCACCACCGTACCGTTGAAGATTGCGTACGGACGAGGTCGGTCAAAGATGTTGTATAGTCTGCTGATCATTACATTTCTGCTTTTCCACTTCTCGTTGTGCGTTAGTGCGGCACACCAGGAGCAAGAACAATCGAGCCTATGCCCGTCAACAAAAATGATTAGTCCTCAACAAGTGTACCTGTCAGGACCCGGTTTTACTAAACCGAACTTTCTGTGTCAGTGGTACGAGTCCCAAGGATCCGTGCTTATACTCACAGTAAACAAAAATGAATTACTAGTAACACACTGCATAACTAAATAAAATAATCAGAGTACAACAGCTCCATTTATTATAATAGTTTATAATGACCATAAATCTTCACTGAATGCAACTAAGAAGCAAATAAACATTAATAATGATGTCCCATCACGGCCATGGGCACGCATTGAACGGGAGCCGCTAGTAGTCCTACGCACCCTCCGGATACTCCGCAACGAACTTCTGGTCATACTCTTGACCTGCTCGTGAAATAAGCAGCCCCGAATAAAAGCCGGGGTTAGCATGCAAATGCTAGCAAGTCTTTTCTAGGAAGGGCCAGGCTAGGCTCATCCTAGGAAAGATAAGAGCTCATTTACATAAAAACATTTAACTTAAAAGTATGAAAGAATTTAACAAAACATAAATAAATAAATAAATAGCAGTCCTTCTGATTAATCTCATCAATAACATACACATGGCAAAATTCTCAATGTCTCATGTCTCGAGTTCTCATAGTCTCAATATAGTTCTCGTTCTCGTTCTCATTCATCATGAATCATCTAGCAACGGCACATTGCCGAAAAAACCTTACCCAAGTCAAATTAATTAAGATGAAGATACGATGTGAAAAGCCACCAAGATGCTCATAACCGGGAGCTCGGCCATTCGAATGGGTTTACACTCTGTAGAGGTTGTACGCTTCCCCCGCAAGATACGATACTCCCCCATCGGAAAGCATCTTAACAAAATCCATCAAAAGACCACCCTCGAGTTTGTCACGGTCATACCTAATATTCACACAAGTACCCTAGGGCTTCGACCGTACCTGATATTCACACAAGTACCCCGAAGTTCAATCCCCGAGTATTACACCGATAGTGACGTATCCCTCGGGACCTCAACTACGGTGCAAGGACGGTGACAATCCCGATGTTACTCTCCCTCTAGATCAGGCCCGTCCCTTGCCGGGCTTGCGGTCGCACGGGAAATTCTCAGTTAAATCCATCACGATTATCGGTCCTTAGGGACCGAAGTGTCGGCTCAAGTCACCCGCTCCGAGTCAAATTATTAGTTGGTCAAATTTTAATTAATGAGTAAATAATCCCACCATAAACCTAGTTTCTCATGTCTCATACTCAGATAATCCATAATCTCGTACTAAATTGTTTAATGTTGATCATATAAGTGGAAATCACTCCCCGATGACTATCTAAGCAATGCTAAGCCAACTAATAATCAAAATCAGTAACAAATTACACAATAATATTATCCTAGGGTTTGTGATGATAATGGGTGCATAACGTGTAAATAAACGACATGCACTAGGAATTACTATGTGAAATACGCATAATTTAATTAAATAACAGTTTTGAAAAAATTTAGAAATTAGGATTCTAGGGGAAATACTTGCCTTCCTGTTCTTCTTGACCTTGTGGAACATCGGTGGCTTCGACAAATTCTCCTTCGTCACCCACGTGATCTATCGCACGCAAAACAAGAAAAACAATAATAAATAACAGAAACAGTAAATAAATTAAAAAATTATATAAAAATTACAGTAGATAGATATAAATTTTCTGGATTTGTAGAAACTAGAATCGCCGGATTTGGAGTTCAGATGAATTCACAGCAAAATAGTAAAGGAACACTATTTAATGAAATTTGAGAAAAAGAGAAAATCTACTGTAGCAACAGGCTGGCTACTGTAGCATGCGGCCCACACGAGTGAGGATAAGGTTGGCTGCACTGGATGGCTGGAAAATTTGAGAAGGAGAGAGAGAGATACAGAGAGAAGAGGGGAAGGAGAAGGAGAGAGAGGACGCCGGCGGTGGGGAAACTCGGCGACGGCGGCGCGAGGATCCGGTGACAGTGGCGCAGCTTGGAGGCGGCGGTGCTCGGCGACGACGAAGCTGCGGCCTGCAAGTAGCGTAACAAGCGGCTTCGCTGGCGGCAGCGGCGGCGGGATAAGCGGCGGTGGCGTGGCGCTTGGTGTCATGAAGCGAGCGGCAGCGCAAGCGGCGCGCGGCAGAGAACGCTGTGGCGGCGTCGGTGACTCTGCGTAGAGGCGACAGCAGACGACGGCTCGGCCCAACGGTACATGCGACATTGGTGAGGAGTGGCGGCGAGGCACGACATCCACGCATAGCGGTGACGATTGCGGCTGCGGCAACAGGGCGCGGCAGTGGCCGACGCTGGCCAAGGCGACGGCGCGAGTGGAAAGCAGGGAGGCAGCGGCGGCTACCTCGAGATGACGTCGACGACAATGAGGACAGGGCAACGGTGACGACGCAGACTTGGATGTAGATTGGTTTTGGGGTTAGACGAGGATCAGGGTAGCATTAGGTTTATATAGGGAGAATTATGGGTGAGCACGGGTTGGGCTAGGATTGGGCTGGCCTAAACCACAAAGGATTAGGGTTAATCTCCTAATTGCTTTAAGATTCATAAAAAAAAAATTTAGAAAACGAATTTTGAAAATTTTTAGGGTGTCACAGAACCAGCCTCTGTTTGTTGTAGGGAAGACGATCAAATCGATGTAGAGACATGCGTCGAATATGCAATTCTTGACAGAGCTCACAGGAGTTTGCTGAGTAGTTTGGTTTGTAAGACCTTGTCTGATATTTTGGTTGTCAAGTGCAGTGAGAATAGAGGGCAGCCCTTCTTTAAAAAAAGCACCCATTATTACAAAATTGTATCTTTCCCTTGACAATAGAATGGAGATTGGAGAGTGCGTTCTCAATTGCATCTGCAAGTTGTATTTCATTGTTGTTCCTTAAAAGCCTATACATGAAAAAACTTCTTTTTAAAAAAAATTAACCTCTAGGGTTGAAGGTAAAACCTTTAGAGCAAGTCTAGCAGAGTCTCTATTTGCATACTCTATCACTGTTGCTACTCTGTCTCAGTCTTTATATCCATCCAGCAGAGTCTCTATGTCAATCTCTAAATTTAGAGATTCTCTCCGAGTCTCTATATTTAGATATTCTCTCTCTTGTCTCTATATTTTTCGAGGATAGAGACTCTGCTAGATAGAATAAAAATATAGAGAATAAATAGTGGTTTAGAGAAGAGATATAGAGATCCGAATTTAGGGAAGCTACTGGTGATGCTCTTAAGGCCTCAATATGCATGGTGATCCAAGGGTGCACTCTCAAGCCTTGCAACTCCCTAGGCGGCCTCATTCTAGTGCCATGAACGCATTTTTGGAAAGTAGATACCATCATAGACTTGGGGAGGTTTACGTCATGTTCAACTCGGTAAAGTTTACATCATGTTCAACTCGCCATTCTTTTGGAATTTGCTATGATAGAAGAGTTTTGGAGCAACGTGTTTCGCGATATTGCTTTTGACATGATACGTTCGCATTTGCGTAGCATATACAATATTATCTCCATTCATAATCATGGGGATATCCGCAATGTTAATGTCACAAGACTTGTAGTTTTGGCTAATGGCACATATGAGCCGAACACATTTATATGATGCTTCATATAGTGCCATAATATAACATTGAAGTAGCTACCAGAGTTTGCGTAAATAACCACTAGACTGTACCACCTCTGAGGACTACAAATCCAATATGAAATTTACCACTACCAGGATCGGAATGATAGGACAGCTCACCTTTTTGTACATAAGAAGAGACTGGTAGGAGCTGTATTGTATATTTGTATCTAGCTAACAAGTTAGCCACAAACAGAAATATAGGGGCTGTTTGGTTGGTGGCCTCGTATTGCCACGCCTAAACTTAGGCTGGCCACACTGGCTTAGGCATCTGTTTGGTTCGGTGCTAACCGTAGGCTAGCCACACTGGCTTAGGCAACCAGCGGCATTTTTCTTCCTACGTTTTTGCCGCACATTGTGGCGTTGAAATCCAACGCCACAACACGCCGCACTCTTCTCTCCCTCACGGGCGACGATGGAGCGAGCTCCACTTCCAGCTCAAGCGGCGGCAGACAGCGTGGGCTCCGGCCTTGGCTCCCGGGCGCAGGCTCTGGGCAGGCTGGGGCTCGGCAGCAGCGCGAGCTCTCTCCAGCAGCAGGCTCCAGCGGTGGCGCGAGCTCTCTCAGCAGGCTTGAGCTCCCGGGCTTGGGCTCCCGGCGCGCTGGCTCCGGCGGCAGCGCGGGCTCCGGCGGCAGTGCGGGCTCCCGGCGGCGCGGGCTTCAAGCAGCGGCGCGAGCTCCCGGCCATTAATCCCATTCATCGTGGTGTGATTAATCCAGTGGGCTCCACATGATTAATCGGTGTGATTATTGCATGATTTGCTTAATTCTTCAATTCATGGTGTGATTTGTTAATTAATTGGTGAATGATGGTGTGATTTGTTCATTGATCAGCGAATTGACAGTAAGTTAGGCAATTAGTTGTGGCTACGAACCAAACACTGGCCATCAATTTTGCCTAACCTAACCTTAGTCGCGGCTGCAAACCAAACATCAGCTAAGGTTGGCCAAGTTAGCCGTGCCACAGGTGTGGCACGCTGCTAACCTTAGGCGTGGCTTTCTTTGTCATGAACCAAACAGACCCAAAAAGACCATGCGAAGTACATAAGGCACATTGGCAAAGTATGGAAACTCATCTAACAAGTTGACCACGGATGCAATAGAAGACCAGGTGAAATTTGCAAGATACATTGGTAAGCATGAAAACTTATGTCCTAAAAAATTTGTCTCAAAGAAATCAAAGCATTCAGTTATTTTTAAGGAAAGTATTTGGTTAAGGAAACAAGAAAAATCCACGAACCAATCCAAACAAAGCGAAACTACCTATTAAGACCATCACCGACCATTTTTCCTTTATTTCATTTCCTTCCCTATTTCCTTCCCCATATTCATTACCATCATTTTTCGTCATCTCCAATAGCATCCCTTAAAGGGAATGGTATAGAAAAAGGAGAGAGAATCTCTTTCTAAAGGAAATGGAAAAGAGAATCCCTTCCGAAAGGAACGGTGAAGAGAATCTATTGAAACCACGAAGAGAACGAGATTCTCTTCGCATCAGAAATAGGGAAAGGGATAATCCCTCGGAGAAGGTCTAAAGTCATCCAGCCAGCTCAGCTTGGTAACAACTAACAACATGAGTATAACCGATTTTTTATTTTAATCTATTTTTAATTCAAAATTAAAAAACTAACCACTCTATTCAAATATTAGCAAAAATAACCACTCCCGACCTGTCCATCGGGTGGGTTTTAATAACCAGCCAGATGGATGGGCTGGATTTGGCCAGCCCCCAGAACCGGTCGTTCAACAAAAAAAAATGGAAACCCGCCGGTTTGATGGAGCGGATTTGAATTCGACCTATTGGGCGGGCAGAGATTACGAGGCAGCAAAAACTGCTCGTTGGACGGGGCGATTTTGCCCCCATACAAAACCCACTCGTTGGACGGGCCGATCATGCCGCAATGTGTGGATGAGTACATACCCAAGTCATAGGGATTGATTACACCGCAATGTGTCGCCGAGAAGCGTCAATCCTTCACCCGAAGAGGTTAGGACGACCTTGGAAGTGGCAAAAACAACACAAGTTAGGCACAAAGAGATATCCAAAAATTTAGGAAGAGCACGAAGAACTAGGTTTGATTTGATGCATACCGGAGCCCAAAACGATGAGATCAAAGGAGAAAACCACCAATCCCTAGCCTTAGACAGAGGAGGAGCACCAAATCGACGATTTCTAGGGTTTATATATGGATTTGGGGGCAATAGGAATCCAACTAGGGCTAGGGCCGGCGCAAGGGTGAGAGAAGGAGAGAGGGAAAGTCGGGTTCGAGTAGGAGAAAGAGAGGATGAGATATATAGAAGAGACTCGGGTCGAGACGATCATTGGCGGCAGACCGTCCGTTGCAACGGTCAATACAGGGGAAACGGCTACTTTTGTAATAAATAAATTTTGAGAAGCTTGAGGAGATATTCTTCCATTTTCCAAGCTTATAAAATTCAAATAAAATCAAATTGCTTGGATTTGGTCGAATTGAGGTGATTTTCAAGATTTTCGAAATTATGGCCTAGTGCCCACTCACATTTCGCAAAATTTTCAAAAATTCCAAGAAGATCAATTTCGATGAACATCCAAACAAGGAAGCAATTTCGCATCTATTTAGGGTTTATGATTTAGGGTTTACGGTTTACGATCTACTCTAAACTTCATTTACATACATACTCTAAACAAATTTTTAATGACATGCTAATGCACCATCAAAACGTAATACATAAAGAACGCACCACATACAGACACGATCCACATTACCACAATCACGACATGCGAAACAAACCATACATAGTCCAACATTACTTAGCACATTAATAATGTCCTAAAGGAAGCGTCGAATTTCCTAAATTAAGGATACAATAGTGGGCACATTGCTCGCCCTCCAATCCATCACGAGAGAGGGTTGTTGCACCTACTGCGTGCACCGGGGCCATTTGCCCTTATCGTGGGCACCTGTAGGGGCCTCTCTTGCGCGCCTGGCCCTCTCGCGCTTCTTCTCCCTCACAGCCTCACGGGCCTCCATCTCAAGGCGACACCTCTCCTCCTCCCTCGTGTAGTACTCCCTCTCCCACTCTCGCTGTACTTCAAGCTGTCCGCGTCCTCAGCGCTTATCAACGTGTCAATCCACTCCTTGAACTCGCAGATGGTAGGAAGGGACTACAATGAAGACATAAATATGTTAGCGTTCAATCAGCTTGCTTAAGACAATGCAAAGCAGTACAACGTTGTTCTCACCGGTGCATTGTAAAGACTCTCATTCCATGTGGGATCACGCTCGTAGTTGTCGCACGTCCAGCCCCTCTGTCCGAACGTCTCCTCATAGGACGTAGTCACCCTGTAGGGATCACTGCCAAAACACATCGGCGGCGTAATGCCCGGTGGCGGGGGCAATAGCTGGAACGGGGTGTAGCCAAACCTAAGCTCTGGCGCCTGCAGAGACATCTTCGCCTTGCCTTTGCCTTGCTCCCTCCTGGTGCCATCACTACAAACGCAGCAACAATATTCTGTCAATACCGTCCACACTAAAAAGAAAAACTAACGCGACGTAAATCAACAATGAGTGACGTAAATCAACAATACAATAAATGATGTGTGTTCAATGTTCAAACATAGCCATGTTCGTCATTTCATTTGGCTAATCTACCATTCCGTATAACTTCTACGTTTAATACCGCTACGGCCGTTATTTCATGTGGCTAACCTATCATGTCCACATTAATAAAACAACAACAACAACATACCTTAAAGAGGAACGAACGCCCGAGTCTTCTTCTTTCTTCTCTCGATTCTCCCTCGCTTCACTTCTTTCCTTCATGCGCAAATGGCAACAGGGGAGATGGGGCGTGTTTAAATATCCAAACCGGTTTTGGCCTGTGCCTAAAATCCCCCGTCGATCGGGCTGATTTTAAAACCGCTCGTTCATCCGGTGGATTTTAAAAAACCGCCTAATCAATGGGCCATATTGACCAGCTAGACCATCTAGCGGGCCTGACCAAATCTTACCCGTCCAACGGGGGTTTATTAAAGCCCGCTCGTTGGTCCAGCAGGTTTAAAACCCGTCCATCGATCCGGGTCGAGAGTGGTCATTTTTGACAATATTTGAATCAAGTGGTTAGTTTTTTAATTTTGAATTAAAAATGGATTACAATAAAAAAATTCTGAGTATAACCTGGAACTGGTGGGCCGGCGGCGGAAGCCCACGAGAGCAGGACCCATGCACCCAACAGAAAAAAGTGCACAGAAAGGCCCATCACGAGGCGGATACGGTGCGGCGCGACGTGTGGCGGCAACGAGGCCGAGGGCCGTGGGGAGGCGGGGGATCTTTTGTTGCGAGCCGGCCCCGAGCGTGACCGTCGCGTCCAGCGTCCAGGTGGACGCGAACTGGTGGCGGGGGCGCGCGCCGGGCAAGGCGACGAAACACGCCCACAATATCTGCCCCGACCAATGACCTCCCTCCCTCCTGCTCCCGCACCCTATCCTCTCCCTCCCCCGCTCCACTCCACTGCGCGCGCGCGCGGTAACAATGGTAAAACCACACGCGGCATCGCGCGCGCGGCGCTGCTCGCTCGCTTCTTGGTAGTGCCGCCACCGCTGCTGCTCGCCATTACTCCTAGTTTATAACCGCCGGCCTCTTTCGTCGTCGTCCGTCTCTCTCCCCCTCGGCGTGTGGCGTCCATAGTTCCGCACTTCTTGAGTTCTTGGTTGGTTGGCGTGTCCGCCGCCGTGCGCCTGTGCCGTCGTCGTCGTCTTCTTCTTCTTCATCCTCCTGCTCTGCTCTGTCGCACAGGTACGAGCACGACGCCGTCTAGGCGGCGATGGGTGTGACTGGTTAGTTTAGGCGTTTCTTGCTCTCGTTGTTTCGGTGGCTTACAGTAGCTGTCTGTGCGCGCGGATAGGATGACGGCGACGCCGGCGGTGATCGGGCTGAGCGCCGGCAACCGCCTCCTCAGCTCCGCCTTCGGGCCTACCGACCTCCACGCCGACAAGGTTGCCCAGCTCGACGGTTCTTCCGCGCTGCAGTTCGCGCCCCCGACCACGTCCAAGCTCACCGTCGTCGCGCATAGGCTCAAGCTCTCCCCGCACGGCCGCGCGCAGGTCATGCGGGCGCTCAGGCAGAGCGCGCCCGCGCTCGCCGCGCCGCCCTCCGCGTCGCCCGCGGGGCCCGCGCACGCGCCCGACGCCGCTGAGTTCGAGCTCGACCTCTCCCTCGAGGCCATCGTCCTGCTGCAGAGGTCCATGCTCGAGAAGCAGTGGGAGCTCCCCTTCGACGAGGACGGCCGCGCTGACGAGGACGACAGCGAGCTGGCCATCGGTTTTGCCGAGGACAACAAAGACAAGGCCACCGTCGTGGTCGCGCGCTCCGGTGTCTCGGCGCGGCAGAGGAGGATGAGCGGCCGGAGGCGGGGGAGGCCCAAGAACGGCGCCGCACACTTCACCATCAGCCCCGAGCTGCTGCAGAGCAGGAATCGGATCTACCTCAGGGGCAGCGTCAGCAAGGAGCTCCTCACGCACAAGCAGGTCGTCCACCTCTCCAAGAAGATCAAGGACGGCATCTGGCTGCAGCAGCAACGATCAAAGTATGACGATCACAACAATGCTATGAACAATTAAACTATGCCTTTTACAAAGCTGATTCACCATCAAAACATATTTCAATGCAATGAGAAACTAGGTAGACTGATTCCATCATCAAGAACCATTGATAGTGCTATTCTGCACTGTAGTCAATGACCTCTCCATATTACTAGCGCAGGAATGCCTAAATGTTCTGTACTACTAACAAGTAGCAATTCCGATTCCCTCTTTGATTGTTCTCTGTACCCAATCTTGATTCAGGCTAAAGGAGAAACTGGGGAATGAGCCATCATACAAGCAGCTTGCGCAGTCGCTCAGGTTATCAGCGCCGGAACTGCGCTCTAGGATGTACGAGTCGTACCTCGCAAGGGAGATGCTGACAATGAGCAACATTCGTCTGGTCATATCCATTGCCCAGAAGTATGATAACCTCGGTGTCGAGTTGGCAGACCTTATTCAGGTAATAACATTGGTTGGCTTGTAATAACATTCCAAATAGTATTGTTTGTTGTGATATAACAAATAGGGTGATTGTCAATTTTAAGCATGGTGTGACATGCAGCTCAACTTATGTTGTAGGGTGGTCTCATTGGGCTACTCCGTGGGATCGAAAAGTTTGATGCCTCAAGGGGGTTCAAAATTTCCACTTATGTATACTGGTGGATCCGTCAGGTGAGAGCTGTATTCTAATCTCATTAGTATTATTTGCTCAGGTAAATGGCAAGAAGCAAACAGTGTATTTATGCTACTTAGAACCAATCAGAGGACGACTCAATTGAGAATTGACACATTCTTCGTTCATTTTTTTTTGTTACCAGGGTGTTTCAAGAGCATTGGCTGATAACTCGAAGACATTCAGGCTTCCTACGTATCTGCATGAGAGGCTGATCGCGATTCGTGGTGCAAAGTATGCACTGGAAGACCAAGGAATTGCTCCAACAATAAAAGTAAGGCAGACTGCATTGAATAAATCTTGATTAGTTTTGTTTCTGTGAACCGGAAAGTATTTTAAGCTGCAATTTGTTTTTTTTGAGGGAATCAATTTGTTATGTTTTTATCATGCTACTCTTTTTTTTTTGTTTAGTTCAAATTTGAAAAACAAGTCTCTGATAGTCTGCTGTAACCTTTTGTGATGGGTCCTCAGAACATCGCAGAGTCACTCAACATATCGGAAAAGAAAGTACACAACGCTACAGACGTAATACATCTTCATCTTACCTGGTGGAATTTATTTTGTTCAATGCTTTTGACATGTCTGCCATTCTTACAAGTATTTTTCTGGTTGCAAATGCAGGCTGTGAACAAGGTTCTTTCACTGGATCAACAGGCATTCCCCTCCTTAAACGGACTTCCTGGGGAGACACTCCATAGTGTAAGCTTTTATATGGCCACACTTTTAAACACCACACAACTGTTTTCATCTTTTAAATATTGTATGGAATTAACTTTCATTCTTTCTATTGTCCTCACTCCTCAGTATATAGAGGATCAAAATGTTGCAAATGATCCATGGCATGGATTTGAGGAGAGGTATCTAAAGGTATCCATACTGTTGTTGATTACCGGTTATGATACCATGTCTGCATTTTTTTTTCAAATATGTTGTCACTTAAAACATTTTGCTGATACCAGGAGGAGGTCAACAAGCTTATAAACTCAACCCTCAATGAGCGTGAGAGGGACATTATTCGATTATATCATGGTATAGGAAAACAATGCCATACATGGGAGGATATTAGCAGACAGTACGTACTACTACTTTATCCGAGGAAGTTTTTTTTTTTAATTGTGTACATCCGGTCCTCGTTTAACTTCCAGTAACAGATGAATCATTGTGAAGATAACAATTTGCAGACAATTTCTTGGCTAGGCTATTCCTGTTCAACTTTCTATTTGCTAACCAATCATTTGCTTACCTGAAATGGTTCTGAAATTGTTATATATGTTTTCTCATACGATCGACGCACCCATGATAATTTGCAGATAATTTATTGACATACGATGTTCTAATTCTAGCATTGAAAATATTCTTCAGGTTTGGGCTGTCGAGGGAGCGGGTGAGGCAAGTAGGACTTATCGCGATGGAGAAGCTGAAGCATGCTGCAAGGAGGAAAAATTTGGACGCATTGCTTGAGGATTATTGAGGTGTTTTTGATTTGAGTCAGATCCACACTCGCAGTAGTTGTATATACTCGGAAGAGACCATAGGGAATATCCTTGAAAAGGCTTTACTGCCACTCACTTGCAAATAATTATACGTGTACATTTTGTGACAATAGGCATGAATGATCAAAATCTCTAAGCCTTTGTTATCATCAAGGCAATTCAGCAACCAGAGAGATGACCTTTTTCTTGGAAGGTTTACAAGTATTCTGTAATTTATGTGTAATATATCATCTAGTTTGATCAATAGAGCAACTATTATGCCCTGAATTTTTTTATTATGGATTATGCTCAGAATATTTGTTCTGTTCTAATTACGTAAAACAAAATGATTATAATACGAGGTTCTGTTTTTTCATGACATCTAAAAGAAATATTGTATGAACAAAGGGATGTCACTGAAATTTATATCTTTGTTGAGAACATCTAAGCACATTGAATAAAATACTGATCTCAGTATGGTTCAGTACAACTATGGCATGCTGGCAAAGAGTATAGTTTTCCCAAAGGAGATTTAAAAGCTTGACATGAGTGTGGGAAAAAGTTCTGTACATTTCATAGAACTTCAGTGCTTTAGTTCAAAAAAACTTCAATGCAGTTCATCAACCTTGCCATTACCTGAAGTATGAGGCGCAAGCTATGTATCCGCCTCAAACACCAGCAATTCAACGAAGGTAAGATATTGGAGGAAAACAAACTGGACAGTTATTCAACTGCGTTTAGTTTGATTTCCTCCAGTTCTTACATTCGATGCCTGGTAGTTGTCGATCTCTCTCTATACATATCTGTGAGTACTGACTAGAATTATTTCCAAATGGGCCATTCAAGGTGAGATATTAGAGGAAACTGAACCATCTCCTTTTCATCAATGGTTCAGTTCCATCTAATTCTCACTTTAAATGGCATATATGTAGTAGTACTAATGCCCAATCACCAAGCAATTTACTGAAGGTGAGATATTGGAGAAAAACAAGCTGAACATGTTTGCCCACCTGAACATCAGTCAGTAATCAGTTTGTTTTCCTCCAATCCTCACTTTCAATGCCTGAACATCACCACACAGAAAATAGCATTTCCAAAAGAAACATTTACAAACTAAACTAGCAGGAACAGTAGGAGGAATGGAAGTGAGGCTGGCTAGTAAACTATTCAGAAGCTAGATGTGTACTGTGAAGCTGTTGGCTCAGCTAGAGATAGATTTTATAGCCTTCTTGGAAAGAAGATAATCATTCAGAGCAGAAACAGCATCTGCTTCTGACTTTCAGTTACAACTGCCCTTCATGCCCATCGTGCTCTGTCGCCTTGAACAGAATCAACAGATGCACCTCTTGCTTTCAGTATCAGAAATCTAGCAGTACAGACACATATTCTGCTGTCTGTATTTGCAGACCATCATGACCATTTGTTGCACCCACGATGCTTTGTAACTAGTAAAGATGATAAGTTTTTTTAGCTAAATCTAACTGTTCCATCCACGTCTTGATCTCGCGCAGAACACAAATTAAGCCCTCACCAAACCTCTTGGCTGGGCTGGAGCCTGAGAGAATTTCACAGGATTCTGGTTGGAATTACAGTGGTTAGTGTAAGGATTGGGGGTTGTAAGTAGACCCTAAGCTTGAACAAGGTTGGAAGAACCGTGCTCAAGTGTAGTTGAAAGTGTCTAACTTAACTCACCCTTTATCCCATAGGACCCATACTTATTTGAACGTCCTGTCCGGCTATCCCATGAGGAGCTGAGGTGAACCTATAATGGGTCAAGGGTGTTTTATTGAGCACTTTTTTTTTTTTTTGCGAAACACCCTTTAGTTACTAGGCATATTAAATATCCCCCTGTCACAGCAAAACAGACTCAGATAATTAACGTTTCGAACGTTGGCACAATCCCTAAAATACAACTTTAACCACTAATTAATATAAATTTATTTATAGAAACCAATAAAATTAAAATATTATAGAATTATTTTTCAAGATGAATCTATACATAATGATTTTTATATACCCATATAAATATGTAAAAGATAATAATGGATCAAATATTGAAATTTTCACTTGCAATGTATCAAATGACATATATTTGTGATGCGAGAGAGTATATAATCATAATTAGACCAACTTTACATTGGTCGCCGGATTAATCTTAGCTTACCATAAGCTTCCCCGTCCAAGCTTGTCTCAAACCCTTCTCAAACTCTTGTCTAAAGATTCTTTACCTCAAAGTAATATCAAAGAATTTTTAAGACGAACTCTCTTAGACTCTTACACATAAATTAGTACATATGAACTGTAAACCTAACGGATGTAACAGCCCAAATTATTTGAAAAATTGAAATTAAGCTCAAATACAAACTCTATTTGAATCAAAACTCCCCCAAATCAATCTAAATTTTAGACCCATTTTTGGGCTTGGCACATCGGACCCTGGTCTACCCGGCCCCCCTCCACCTTGCTCCCTCACTCCCCTATATCTTCCTCCCCGCCAGCGTGGCGTGCAATGGGCATACCCTGCGCCTGCGCTGCACCTGCCGCCTATTGCGTCGGCACTATCACGCTGTTCGCCACAGGCCTCGCGCCTCACACCGCCACGTCCGTGCCGCACCGCTTCGCTATTCCCCCGGTCATCATTGCCACTGCATCGAGCCCTGTGCTGGACCACGCTGATCCCACCGTGTCGCTTGCTCCGTCCTGTCCTGCCACTCGTGTCAACCAGGCCACTGGTCTCAGCTCATCACCCTTCCGCACGTCGCTCAGCGCCTGCCTCACGCCCCATACCATGCGTCTGCACCCTACGCTGTCGCTACACTGGTCGCCGTCACCACCTGCGCTAGTGCTGCTCTGCGCCATTGACCACTCTCTCTCGAGCCCCATGCATGCGTGGCACTACTTCCCTCTCCCGTGATCCTCCCTCCCTATTGAAAGTCCACAGCCCCGGCTCTATTCCTCCCCTTCCCTATTTCCGCTGCCGCCGAATAAATCATACCCTTTCGTCTCTCTTATGCCTCTATAAGCCTCCGACCAATTCTATGCGCCCGTAACCTCCCTAATGGCTACTTTTCATGTTCTTGTCATCAATTTTTTCCAGAGATCGCCGGAAAGCTTAGGTGTGGTGACCCCTATTTTGGCCACCACCACCGTTCACGGCGATAGCTCGAGCCAGACAGCCTCTGAGCTCGTCATCACCTTAGGTAGCCTCCTTGTAGCCCCTAGAACCTCACTCCCCCCATCAATTAGATCCTAGACATCGTACTATGCCGTAGCTTCATGCACCCGTAGCCGTCACCGCCATTGCGCACCATGTCGCTACTATAGGCCACCAGCGGCAACGAGACTTGGTGTAATAGGACCACATTGAAGCCTAGATCATTCCTCAAAATCTCGTCGACCCTCATGCCCCGTAACGCCCACGAAATGGAGATGGATTTGCACGGCCACTCGGCCGAAGGATAAAGACATGATGACGCCACGCTTGCGTCGTCCCTGCGTATTGCTGTGTATTGAACTCGGGTTTACCACCTAATTACTCAATGATAGGTAGGGCCCCTTGGATTAATAAAATGTAATTAAACTCAATTATGGGTTATAAGCCACTAACGTTTGGAGCCCACCACAAATTTAAACATGGGAAAACCCCCATCTCTGTGAAGAACCACTGACATGTGGGTCCCATGGTCCCACTGTCAGGTTAAGTGGAAACATATTTGGTTAAACTACATTTTTAAATTGAAGACACGTAATTGACAATGAGGCCTCGCTAGCACGGACAGGTAGGCTCTGTGGACCCACCACTCAGTCCCAACTGGCACACCACTGACGCGTGGGCCCAGGACCCACATGGTAGAACCGGCCACGAGTTGACATCTTATGGGCCATCCGTATGCATCTGGGCCACGTCCGCGCACCATGCTGGGCCTTGTAGCGTGGGCTCAGTCTGAACATTGTCTGGCTTGGCCTGTTTTCGTTCATTAGGATTTTCCAGAAATTTTCAATATTCAGTAAATCCAGAAATAGAAATTGAATTACTAAAAATAATATAAAGCTTCCAAAAATTCTAAAAAAAATCTACAAAATACTAGCTGGTGTACTAGACCTAGGAAAAATATAATGGTTTAGGTTAAATTAAATCTTGCTCTCTGGAAATTCAAAGGAACTAATTAAACTATTTTCTTTATTAAGAAAATTGGTAGAAATCATTGTAGCTTTATTAAAAATAATAATGGAACTCTTAAAATTCTTAAATTTTCATAGAAATTACTCCAAGTTAAGAAGAACTTAAGAAAAATATTAAACCCAAGTAATAACATTTTTGTAAATTATGAAAATCAAGAAAACCCACGTTGCTATAGAGAACTAATAAATAAATATTTTAAATTATTCTAAAATTATTTTTCTAGTATGGGTATCTCTATTAAGGGTGATTAGGTGCATACTCATGCATTGAATATGACGACTTGTAATAATCTCAATACCTTAGTTGGAGAGGATACACTATGTGCAGTTAATCGTAGATAAGTCGTGCATATATGCATCATTCTTGTGCATATGGTTATTTATTGCCAATGTCTTTACGAATAGACACCTAGGACCCAGACAATATATTTGAAGACGCTGAGGAGGAGTATCAATCCGTAGGACCAGGCGAGTTAACATCCATAGCTCATATCTTACCCAGTTTTACATAAGTTAATCTGATTCAACTAAGAAATTGCATGCTCTATTATATGTTGTAATTACTTGAACTGTTAGATTAGCTATGCCTATTTCTTAATCATGTTGTACACATGCCCTATTCCTTACTATGTTTTGATTACATACCTGATTGCATTGATTATCATGTCGACTCATAGTATGTGGATAAAACTTGCTTAGACATGCTCAGGTCTAATCAATGATTTTTGGGGTGTATTTTTCCCTTTATGGTGGACAATAGTTTACCACTACAACTGCTCACATCTAAATATCAAATGATATATATCTAAGCTGGTAGGGAATAGAGGTATGAAATTGGGGTATTTTGAGAATGTTGAGTCTGGATTAAGTTACGATGCAGCTAAGAGGTTAAAGGTTTTGTGATTGTGTTTGTGGGTCCATGGAGGACTTACTAAATGAGGTGTATGTCTACAGTAGGATCTAGACTTAGAGGTCAGGGGCCTGAATGATATTGAGGCAGGGAGCGGAGTGTAGGATCTCTGGTTCCTAGGCCATGAGAAGTAGGAGCAGAAGCGGTCCCTTGAACATGAACGATGTTGGATATGGTCTGACACAATGCGTGGCCATCGTGCAGTAGTGCGAGTGATGGAGTCCAGCTGCATGCTCCGAGGGGACCCCGAAACAAACTCCAGCCCAAGGCGAAGGCAGAAGGCCACCATCATCGAGTGTGATTTAGGTCATGCACTTGCTGGCCTGACAACTTAGTAGAGTGATGACCCACAATGGGAGCGCCAAAATCCTGGAATAAGATGGAGGGAGAAAGAAGGAAGGCCGGTTTGCTGGAGCAGTTAAGTCTGGGTTTAGGTTTGGTCCTGCTCGAGGTTAAGTCCAACGGATGGTATAGGTTGGATAAATGTTTACATAGGAACCCATAACTCATTCAACAAATACATGACTATTTGACAACATTTTTAAAAGTGACTAAGTCATAGGTTTGTATTATTGGTATTACTATTTGGCTTTATGTAATTAAAAGAACCACTAGCCTTTCCTTAGAACCTCTACCATTACTTGTATTAGGAGGGTGTCAACTCAAAGTGCGGTTTGATTGTGCACTTACCGTCGCACCCACTCAATCTTTTAGATGAAGCTCAAGAAGAAGACCCTCATGAGTGTCACGAGGATGAGGATCCGGACTGTAGTGGTCATGATGAAGTCTAGGGTGGCCTTCTAGTTGTTTGCATGATTATATAACCTCTGGATGATCTTTTGTTGTCTTGAAGCTTTCCGCATTGCTTTTGAAGTCTGAACCTTCTTTTGGATGTACTATAACATTTGGCCTGATTGGTCCTGCTGTAAACTAATCACCGAAAGGCTCTAATTTAGTTATGTAACGATGAACTTCTGTACCACTTGTAGGCAAATGATTTAGCTATGTAAATATGCGCACTAGCCTACCGATCCAAGGACTAGTGCAGAAATCACAGTGGCCCTCAACGACCGAGAATTGAGGGCTCACAACCGAGCTCCTCTCACTATTTTTGTTAATGCTAGCCAAATGGATTGAGCCTAGCAGGCCAATATGAGCGGACTGAACCGATACTGATCTTCGGGCCAACCCAGCCCATCAAAGCCTGAGCCTTGGCCTAGCACAGTTCGGTTTGCGTAGTGGTGGTTGGGCTCGGCCTAGTTCAACTTGTTTCGGCCTGGTGTACCGTAGCATTTCAAAAGAAAGCATAGGGATTGGACAGGAGGAGAGCGAGTGTTGGGAAGGAGCCAAGAGAGAGAGAGAGCACTAGAGCAGAGGTCGCTTGCTAGACTAGCGGGTAGAGGCAAGAGGCACAGAGGACTAGAGAAGCTGGCATTGGCTTGACAGCTTAGGCCATCTCTAGTATTGTGCCCCCATTGCCCTAGCCTCAAACTATTCATCTACAATGTTGGGGCACATCCCTAACACTATTCATTGTCTAATAACAAACCTATCGCTATTCCTACTCTGTATATTTACCACCCACCTCCCCAACAGTGTGCCGCAAATTCACTTGCTACAGCGTTGGGGCACCCCAAATGGGGGTACACTGCTAGAGATGCTGTAAGTTCAAGTAGCCCTTGTGATTTTAGTGATCAATGATAAATATATTTAATGACAAATATTATTAAATAACAAACATAGTTTAATGCTTGATTTAGTGCTTGTCTAATAACAAATCTCTACTATGTGATGAATCTTATTATGAGACTAACAAGTTTGTTGCTAAGCTCTATTCTAATTTCATTCTTATAGAGAAATTATTTATGTCAAGTGGACAAACTATCCATCATAGTAAGGATGTATCATGTTAATTATCTTGTTGAGACTATCACTTGATTGTTGATCTTCGTTAGTCTCGTATATGCAATTAGGATGGTTTGCAAATTAAGGTTGCAACTCGATATTCCACTCATATCTATTGTTGCATTCCTCATGCGCAAGTGTATGTTGAGTTTCGGATTTGTCTGAATAAATTTATGCACATTGCTCCATTTCATATTTATTTGTGCATAATTATCTTGCGAGTTTGATGTATGGTTTGCTCATATTGCCATTATTCATGTGATCCATAAGATAGACTTCACCATACTTAATTTGAGAGTGTGTGCATATATGTCTCTCCTGTATATCCTCTTGTGCACTTCTTAAGTGGAGGTTATCAGGTATGATGTGTTGTCTCCTATATTGATCTATGCTTCTATTTATCACTCATTTGTTGGATCGAGAACTTCATGTATGCCTTGAATCATATTGTACATGTGTCTTTCCCATATATTTATCCATGTACACATTATGTGAACATTGGAGTCTAATTGAATTATTTGATTGCTATGCCTTGAAATATAATATGAATATCTTTTCACATCCATCTCCCATGTGCATATAGATCTTTTGTTCTATCACAAGTTGTACTTTTGAGAGTTACTATGTAATAAGTGTTTCTATACTTGGTGATATTTATCATGAAACACTTATGATGTTTAGATCCTCGTGAAAATCAAATCTATTCATATCTATTGAGCTTTTGGTACTGATATTTTTCATGAGTGATGTGAACAGAATTAGGTCCCGTGAAGGTAAATGACGATTAAATGATACTAAGGGATGACGGCAAAATCAAGGTCAACAAGTATAAGGAACCGGATGCCCAAGAGGGAGGGGTGAATTGGGTTTTCAAAATTTTGCTTACTATTCAATTTTACACTTGTGTTCAAAACTTAAACAAATGTGGAAGCTTAAGATTATTCTTTCAACACAAGTAATAGCCAAGATGATAGCAATCCTAAGCTGAGGAAAACCAAAATACAATTAGACAATCATGATATACAATAATGCACAAGGTAGATTCTATGAGGACTAATATTACTAGCACAATGATAAATAAGAACAAGTTCAATCTTGGAGCTAGTGGCAGTCAACACATGTCAATGGGGATAAATAGCACAATAATCATTTCATGATATGGCAATGAATATGAGAGCATAAGAGGCAAACCACAAGTGACACAAAGATTTTTTCCGTGGTTCGGAGTTGAACTCCTATGTCCACGTTGAGGCTTGATCCTCGCAAGGACCGGCTTTCTCTCGAGCCAACCGCCTCCATTCCACTAGTGGTTGCTACTTCCTCTGCTCCGAAGATGGCAAGCACCAACACCACTCACAAAATTTGCTTGGGCCTCCTCACAAGCTTCTTGAGAAGGTCACCGGGGCACGACGCCTCCCACGCCGTCTAGGTGCTCGCAAGCACCAACAGTAACAAGCCCAAAGCCGCTTGATCGCACCGGATTAAAGCTCAAGAGTGATGCACACAAGACACACTTGATCACCTACTCCTCTCACTAGCTAGGGTTTCACCAAATCCACACAAGATGGTACTTTCCCTCTTTCTCACTTCTAACACTTTGGGACACACTCAAATCTCACCCAAAACCACCCCTCAAGCCTCCTAAAAAACGAAGCCACAAAGGATCCACTTAGGGGTTTAAATATGCTAGATCTGAAAAACAAGCCGTTGGAGGCTCGGATCCTCAAAATCGCAGGCAAACCTAGATCGTCTGAACCCCAGGCCAGACTATCTAGCCCCGAAACAGAAACTTGGAAGTATAGGTTGGACTGTCCAGCCTTTGGGCCGAACCGTCCGGCCTTCGAGGTGGATTTTTCACATTTGGCCCGGACCGTTCGGCCCCCGGCGTAGACCGTTCGGCCTCCCCTGACAGCCCGACAGCCTTCCGCTGAAACGCCCGTAAGTTCTAACTCCGAACTCCGATTTCGGTAATCTTGGGCTTTTTGGAAAGCTAAGAACGAGGGCTACACAATACACAAGGTTAAACCACCTCAAACCCAAAGGAGAGGTGCATAAAACCTAGGAAAACCAAAGACACCTCCCAATCTCACACTCTCCAACCCTCCAAACATCTCTCTCTATAGCTAAACTCCTCCAACACCCTTGACACCCCACAAGGCTCAATTAGGGTTTAGGAGACTCAATGTGCATCACCCAGGAGCTAGGAACCTATCCGATCAACACTAATTCGGACCCCTCTTGATAGTACGGCGACTATCCTATCGGTCTCTCTCCCGACACCAAAACTGGAACAAGACTAGAAAAGATCCTTAGCCTATACTAGCATACCTTTGCCTTGCAATTCCTTGTACATGACGACCTCCAAATCCCGATGATGCCTTCGTCTCGTCAACCTTGACTTGATCCCCTCATAAGGCTCTCCGTCCTATCGACTTTGACTTGATCATCCTCCCGACGATCCTCCCGTCAAATCAATCTTGACTCCGTCCTCATCTCTTGGGAATCCTCGTCTTCTTGACCTCAACTTGGCCATCATCCTTCGACACTCCCTCGGTCATCATGTACCTCCGCGGGACCTAATTCTCTTCACAACTCATGAAAGACATTAGTCCCTAGTACTCCACATAAATGAGTTAAGTTGATATAACCAAGAACATTTAAGCACTACAAGTATTCCATAGATAAATGACAATAGGCATAGGAACACTTGTCATATGATCAACCTCACATGTGCATCTAAAATAGGACAATGAATGTATATGCACATGAGAGAACAATAGCCAATGATATATAGACAATTAGATCCAAGGCTTATGACAATTAATCAATGCCCTATACAAACTATGACTCCACAAAGGATGTGTATATGAAAGTAAACATGGATAGCAAATATATACATAGCCAATCAAGCATGGTGAAGTCTATCTAGTGAGTCACCTAAGGAATCACTAATATATGGCATATTTAAGAGCAAAGATCCCCTAGAACAAACAATCATCATATCCATGGCATAGACCAAATATAAGTATACTTAAGTATCCATGACATGAAGCAATGAGCATAAATACAATCCAACCATACCATGTACTAGCATAAGAGGGATGCACTTATGGATAGCAGTGGAATATCGAACATATACCTCAATGTCGTATATTCATCCTATTTACAAGTGTGAGACTAAGACGATAAATTAACAACAATGGTTAGTCTCACAAGATTTACCGAATTCACAAGATACATACCTTGCAATGGATAAGCAGCTTATCCACTAGATATATATAATTCCTCTAAATAGGGTGAGACTAGAATAATCTTGACAAACATATTAGTCCCATACAAATAAGCATATTAGAGGTTTGTCGTTAATCAAGTATTGTCATTAAATATGTTTGTCATTAATCACCAAAATCGCACGAGGACTACCTTGAACTTACAACAAGATAGGAAGTCGTCAAATGTTGATGATCAAGCAGAAATCGATAGGACGAGAGGATAATCGGTGGATGGTCAAGTCAAGGTCGATAGGACGAATGAGTTATCAAGGATTGGTGATAGTCAAAGTTGATAGAACGGAGACATTATCGTGTGCGAAGAGTCGTCAAGAAAATGATGTGAAATGTGAAGGTATGATTAGTGCAGGGCTAAGGATCTTTCCTAATCTTTCACTAGTCTTGGTGTTGGTTAGAAGACCAGATTGACATGATAGTTGTTGTACTATTAATAGGTCTAGATCTGTGTTGATCAGATCAGTTCTTAGTTATTGGGTGATGCACTGAGTCTCCTAGTCCTTTGTGTGAGCCTAGGTGAGGTGTCGAGGGTTGTCCTAGAGTGAGTTCTTTGGAGTTGTGTTGCTGCCATATGGTACGGTGTACCATACAACATGCCATCTGGTCTTATCTAGAGAGGGTGTCAGTGTGCTTTGTGTGAGCTGTGTGCACGCCGTATGGTACAGGGTACCAGACGGCGTGTCATCATGTTTTCTCCAGTAGGGTGTGCCCCTCTTGTTGGCAGTGGTGTGTGCATGGTACGGGGTACTAGACAGCGTGCCATCTGGTTTTCTCCAGAGAAGGTTCCTGGCAGCCCCTGGTACACCGTATGGTACGGAATAATAGACGGCGCGCCGAACAGTTTAGTCCAGAAGGTTTCTTGCAAGCTGTGCCTATGTGTATGCCGTATAGTATGGTGTACCATAAAGCACACCGCCGTGTTTTGTCCAGTAGGGTTCATGTGTGCCCGTGTAGAGCACCATACCATACTAGGTGCCCTAATGGCTAGTTTGTGAGGGCCTGCGTACAGCATATCTAGAATACATAGTTCCATAGGAATTGGACGGTTTCATGTTCTAAACATGTCCTTACATAAATTCCAAGGCAAAAGAATATTCAAGATAAACTACAATTTTTTTTTTTACTTTTTTTTGTAATGTATCTAAATTATTTTTGATCACATTGTTGTCTTTAATATTTTTTAATAATGGAAAGCAATGTTGTCTTTAATATGAATAATTTATATTTTTATTTTTCGCTACCTGGACCCTTGCTGCCAAAGGGTTTTTTGTTATAGATGCGTCGAGTCATCAAGATAGAAAACAAAATAGGAACTAAGATTTATCCTGGTTTGGGCCTCTCAGAAAGAGATAATAACCCTACTCCAGTTGCATGTGGGCATTTGTATTATTGCAGTGAGATTGATCTCGATATGGATCTCTCTCTCCCCTCCCATGGGAAGGTATTTATAGTACAAGGCATAAGCAGTTCAGGTCCTATATGGCTCGGAGAGCCATCTAGATAACTCAAAATCCTACGAAATCTACAGATATATCCTAAAAATATGCTAACTTGTACTCCAAGGGATGTGCATATCCCGAAGGCCTCAGTCTTTGAATATATAAGGACTCCAAAGGTGGTTAAGGATACGAGGCTGATCGTCTCAAGGCATTCCCTCAGTGCCCAAAATGACTCGTATAATGGCCCATGAACAAACAGGCCCACTTTTGAGCACCAAAGCCGGGTACAGATGCAAGTCATTACTTCGAGCTTGCCATATTTGACTTATCCTTCCTGGATATGCACTCCAGGGATATGTCATGCATCGGGTCTAGCCGTTAGGGTATCTTATCCAATCCTCGACAGCTAGCCACTGAGGCTCAAGTGAAAAGCTATATGGTCGGGACTTTTCCTTGAGCCTAAAACTCAAAGGAGGGATTGAAAAATGGTAGCGAAGCACTACTACCTCGTCCAAGTAAGCCATGCTCACGAACAAGCTAAAATCAGACTGAATCAATAACACCTCATCCGAGCAAGGCATGCTCAAGAACAAGCTTAAACTAGCGAGCATAATGAAAACATGCATGGGGCAAGGCTAAGGAGCCTCCGGAGGAACTCCTTCTCTAGGAGGACCATACGCTTCTTCCCTTAAAGGACACTGAGCAGCCTTGAGCATGCAAGATGCTTGGGAGGGCATGGAGCCGGGGCAGAGAACGCCCCCCACCTAGAGGTGGCTGAGGATGATCCCTTCGCCTGGCCTTTGCGGCTGGTAAAGGGCACCTGCGCTGATTACACGGCTGGCACCATCGTCCTTGATGATGTCGCCAGGGACCGGGTGGAGCAAGAAGCTCAGATCAATGACTTGGATCAACGCTTCTCCGGGTTTGAGGCCCGTCTAGAGGACGAAGTTGGGAGGCTGGAGATGCGCGCACAGGGGTTACTAGCAGAGAACTAGGAGATCACCACCACACTAGAGCAGGAGCGTGCTCGTTTCGAGTCCTTGGAGGCCATCATAGGAAAGCTTACCAAGGCCGCTCGGGAAGCTTTAGAGCAGGGTAAGGAGGGTCAAGAGGCGGCGAAACAACTACGCCTCAAGGCCCAGGAGGGGCATGAAACTCGGATCTAGGTGTTGAAGCTTTAAGGTGAGCTCAACGACATGAGGGAGAGACTCTCAGCCCTTGGAACAGGAGAAACTCGACGGAGAGCTCGTGATCTCTCCTTAGTGTAGGCATCTCCAGTTCTAGTAATTTTATTCCTGTAAAAACTCATTATGTAATGAAACAACTCATTTTTACCTTAACGCCTTCCTTCTTCCTGCAAGACGAGCAAATGGAACGCACAATAGGAATAGAACATGCGATAGGATTAATTTTTTTTTTATGAAAATCACGGTAGTGCGACCTTACTTCCAGCCCTCGCTGTGATTAAGTTTTGTGCACCTAATTTGCATGCACGAGCTTGGTCACAAAAGAGTTGGATGCAATCGTGCCTATAGGCACCTGAGCCATATGCCCCTAAGTTGCGAGCATAGGCTGGAACACTTAAGGAGATCGAAATGGCGCATAGGGCTTATCTCCCCAAGTATCCCAGCCCATGCACCTAGATTGCGAGCAAAGACTTGGCAACAAGGAGGGATGACTTGCGACCACATGACACTTAGATTATAGGATATTCACGTGCTAACCAGGCTGAGTTCTTGAACCAACCAAAGGGGGCCTATGTACAATGAATGTCGGCTTATTTAGGTGTAGTCCCTTCATGGCGAACGCAGGGCAGAAATGTGTGTCATATCCTTAATTAACATCTATTGTCACACGCCGTCCAAAACTAGTGAAAGATTGAAGTGTTGACTCTCATTGCTCAAAATTTTGTGTCATTTTTAGGTCGGGTTGCCTCTCTACGAGTCTTGCTTAGCTGACTAGGAAAAATCCCCAAACACTCATGGTCACTAAATGAGAGCAGAAAGAGTTTGAGATTTAGGGACAAAGCAAAATATAATAAATAAAAAGGAGGTGTAAACATAAGAGATTACTTGTGGAACTTGCAAAACTGGTCAATATTCCATGTGCGAGTGAACTCATGACCATCTTCCATTGATAGGCACACAGCCCCTTGGTGTGGTTCCGAAAATGACCGTGTAAGGACCTTCCCAGCGTGGGATAGGTTGTTGGCTTTCGATAGGTCCTAGATTCTTGGTAGGACAAGATCGCAAACCTAAAAAACCCGTGGTCAAACCGACTTCGCCGCATGCTTATGAAGAGGTTGTAAGTAAGAGACGGAGCACAGTAATGCTTAGTTGTGTGTAGCCTCCAAGAGGCCGAGGTCAAGAAGTCGTTCTTCCTCTTGGTCGGTGTAATCGACTATATTGATCCTTGGAGAACCTAGCAGAACATCAGTGGGCAAGATGGTCTCTACTCCGTAAACAAACTGAAATGGAGTTTCTCTGGTTGCTTGGCTTGTCGTGGTGCGAGCCGACCATAGGACAGAAGGTTTTGTCCACCCATGCCCATCCATGATGGTCGAGATAGAGCCCGCGCGGCCCTATCCCCCTTGGTGACTTGGCCATCAACCTAAGCAGCGAGCATAAAATTAGCCACCAAAAGGGAAGAACGCGCAGTCGTATGCCCGAGAGACGTATGGTTGAACGCGTACAGATTGCATGGGCCATAAGGCCAGCCATGGGTGTCTTTTTGTGATGAGAATCGGCCTATATAGATTGAACCTTAATGGAGGCGAGCCTAGCGATCTGTGCTTGTTTGTCTCTTGGTCTTCTGACATAACCATGCATGTCGGTGAAAAGATACAAAATCTCATAGTGAAAGCCCCTGGCTGCCCAAAACACATCTCGACATCTAGAACATGTGAGAACAAACGCCCTTGTACAAAGGAAGATCAGCTTACCAAAGGGTAGAGCCATTACGCGTTCACAAATTCTTGAAAAAGGAATTACATGTGACACGGCTGTCGAAAGCTTAGAAAAAATGGACAGCTAAAAAGAACTAAAAAAAGAAAGTTATATGTGGAACTTACGTAGTTGAACAATATTACATGTACTCTAAGCTTGTGCCATGCCAATCAACAAGAGAACGATAGACAAGTGAGTTCTCGAAACTTGACATTTTCAGGATTTCTTCAGCAAAGGACTAGTCGAATCCCCACGGACGGAACCAGATGTCGACGATTAGGAAACAGATTACCCAGTCGAGCTTACTTATTGATTGAGGGATCAAATGGCCTATTCCCGCCAAAGAGTTCTCATCATAGATGTATGGATTTGCCGAGACGGAAAACAAATTAGGGATAGAGATTTATCCTGATTTGGGCCTCTCGAAAAGAGATAATAACCTTACACCAGTCGCACGTGGACGTTTGTGTTATTGCAATGAGATTGATCTTAATATGGATTTCTCTATCATCCTCCTATAGAGGAAGGTATTTATAGTACAAGGCATACGCGGTTTAGGTGCTATACGACCTGAAGAACCATATAGATAACTTATAATCCTACGATATCTACGGGTATATGCTAAAAATATGCTAACTTGTACTCCAAGGGATGTGTATATTCGGAAGGCCTCAGTATTTCGATATAGAATGACTCTAAAGACGGTTAAGAGTACCAGCTAATTGTCTCGAGACATTCCCTCAAGCCAGGATTCGGGCTAATCGCCTCGAGACATCCCCTCAGGGTCCTGGATGACCCTCATAATTGCCTACAAACAAAGAGACCCATTCCCAAGCACCAAAGCTAAGTACAAATGCGAGTCATTAATCCGAGTTTACCATATTTATCTTATCCTTGTCGGATATGCACTCCAGGGATAGATTCTGCATTGGGCCCAGCCGTCAGGTATCTTATCTATTCCCTACAGAATCTATATAAAAAGGTTATCTCTAACATAAATGCGTATTCACACGTCCTTAAATGGTTCAATTACTTTGTTAGCACTTGTACAACACATACGTGGTTTCTGATGCAAAGCTAATTACTTTGTTGGCACTTGTACCAGCATCAACTGAATCGGCGATTAAGAGCAACTCCACCAGCTACTCTATCCTCTCACTTTATAACACTATTCACTACTCCCTCTATCCAATACTCTAAATTTCCTTCACATTTTACACTGGACTACAAAGATTCTTTTTTCGCACATACTTACTCTATCCCGAGTTCTGATATTATAGAAGTCTGCTCCAGATGCTCTAAGAACATATGCACCCAAGCATCGGCGACACATTTAGGGCGTGCTCTTTCTTTGCGCAAGTACGGAGCATGTTTAGCAGGATCTAAAAAAAAAGAAATTTCTCTATATTTAGAAACTCTCAGTCCCTATATCACTTCAGCAGAGTTTTTATGTCAGTCCCTAAATATAGAGATAAATTTAGAGATTCTCTCTCTGAGTCTCTATATTTAGATATTCTCCCTTATATCCTATAGGATAAAGAAGAGAATATAAAGATCCGAATTTAGAGGTGCTGCTGAAGATGCTCTAAACCATCCTAGCTATATAGATACGAAAAGTTCCTTTCATACAAGCATCCCTCTAAGCGCACACATCATACACCGTCACACATTTTCTTCTTCTCTGCCGCCGCGACGAATACGGAAAATAAATTTATTAGAAAAAAAATAGGTGGAAAAATTGGCAGGAAAGGGAGACCTAAAAGGGTGGGCGTGAGTGGTTGCTGTCCATGCCTGGCTGTCGGAAAGCGAGGTCGCAAGTGGCCGCGGTGCACTCCAGCTGGCACCGATTGCTCCTATCTGCTACTACTAATCCCCTATCATTAACCCCATCATCGCGTACCACTCCGTCCTTCCCCATTCATCTAATTTAATCGCGCGCTTTAATAGTATTTGATCACGCCTGCTTAGCTCACTCGCGCACACAACCAACTCAGCTTCATGCTACGACTGGTACAAGTCCAAGTCCATCATGTGCAGAAGTAACAAAACCAATGAGCCACTGAATTTGAGGGAAAAAAATAATGTTATCGTAATGCATATCCATATTAATTTTACAATAGTATAATTTGAAAATTAGGCTTAATAAAGTACTTCCTCCTGCCTGTCACAAACTTATGCCGTTTGACATGTACAGTCGTTTTTTTCTTTGTTCCCTGCTTTTAGAACTATGTAATATTTTTTGCTCTCTTCTTGTGAATAAATGGGCAGTGCACCTGACAGTTCTTAAACAAAATATTTACAGTGGTTTGAGACATGGGAATGTCAAAATTTTAAAACTTTAACTTATATATGAATATCTTTTAATTATTTATATCTAGTCCACAAAATATCACACGTGTAGACTCATATCAAAAGGTACTTCAATAGTATCATGATACTAGTTGATTTTATAAATAAAGAAAATAAAATTATATTTAATAATCAAGTTTTATTTTGTGACGAGAAAAGTACTAATTAATATTTTGAATGAGCTTGGCTTAGCTTGCTCGGTTTCTCCTGCCTAAAACCTTCGCCTAATCAGCGATTAGCTAACACTTAAAAACTAATGACTTTGTTCGGGTTCGGGTAGGATCAATCGCATTGGGCAGCGAGGGGTGCGGTATAAGTAGTCGCGGTCGTCGTCTTCTTCCTCCTCTGCTCCCTTCTCTCTCCAGTCTCCCTAGCTGTCGAGCAACCCTTCCTCCTCCAAGTCGATCTCCACCTTACCTCCAATTCGACGCCAGGCGAACATGAAATGCAATTCCCCGCGTCCTGCGATCAACGGCGGGTCGCTCCCGAGCTCGCCATCCACCGTCCGGAGCTCGGTTGAGCTGCTATAGCATAGCAGCTCAAGTCTCCCTCCTCCGTCTTCTTGGAATCTTGGGAAGAACAAAAGAGATAATTTGAGGAGACAGGTAAAAATTCAGCTGCTTTTCGTGTTCCTTCCATTATTTCGTGCCTTGCTTTCGTTTGATTCTGTACATGTATGTATGTATGCTCTGGAGATATGTATGTATTGGTTATTTGCACTGGTAGTGGTTTGAGCTTTGGGAGGATGAGTTGGAGATTCTTGGGATCCGGGCTTGGGTTTCTTCTATAGATACTTGGATCAAAAGCAAGCATGGAAAGATGGAAGGATCAAGGAAAGGAAGGAAGAGAGCAGCAGTAGCACATGCAGGCCACTGCTAGGGTCCCAATCCCCAATTCCCCATTAAGTTAGCACAACACATTTCTTCCTCCTTTTCCTCTCTCTCCACTCTTGTTATCTTCCAAGCAAAAAAGCCTGTGAGAAAAAAGAAAAGAAAAGAAAAGGAAGGTAAAAGGAAATTTGCTATGTCTGATTGTTTCCACTAGTCTGTGTTTCCCCAATCTTGTCACCTCGATCAGGGGCTAGGACTCTGGCAATCTAATTTACAGGGCCTGATCCCTATCTAATTGTACAAATTGATCATCTTTTTTTTTCACCAATCTATACGTAAATACTAGAGAAACTGAGAAAGAGTCCAAGAAAGCGTGGCTGTTCTTGATAATAGCTAGAATTCCATGAGTTGGATTAGGCGAGGTAGAACACGAAGAAGAAATGGTGTGGTGGTGATGCATGCCGTGATGTCAGAGCCGGGCCTTGGACTTGCAGCTGAAGTCGAGCGCCGTGCCGTTGGGCCAGAAGAAGCGGAGCTCGCAGCGGAGGCGCGACCAGAACCTGACGGCGTCGAGCGAGCCGAGCTTCCAGTGCGCCCTGGCCTGCCCGGCCACGGAGAAGGGCACCACGCCGTTGCTCAGCGCGGCCTCCATGGCAGCGCGCCCGGCGTCGTCGAGCGGGATCCCCGACGAGCGCGCCACGTAGCCCAGCGGCAGCTTCCCCTTCCTCGGCACGCCGAACGGGTCGGCGCGCAGGATGGCGATCACCATGCCGTGGAACCTGAGCCTCAGCTCAAGGTCCGAGAAGAACACGTCCGTGCGGGCGTTACCGTTCTCGGCGACGACGCCGAGGGACAGCTCGGCGTCGAGTGCGCCCTGCTCGTCGTAGACGAGGCCGTCCAGGCGCGCCGACCGGACTGCGATGTACGGCGTCTTGGGCTGCAGTACCAGCACCACGAGCAGCACGGCGAGCGCGGCCACCAGCACCAGGACTGCCAGCACCGTGAACACCACCGCCACCGTCCACTCCAGCGCGCCGGACCGGTCGGCCCTGCGCCAGGGCACCGGGTACCGCTGCTCATGGTAGCCGTAGCGCTGGGGCTCACCGTGGCCGTTGTGCTGGCGCTCACCGTGGCCGTGCGCGGTGTTGGACATTGGCATGGGAGCTACAAAGATGCAGCATCAGGGAGGGGAGAGAGGCTAAAATGATCGAGGCGGTTTGCGCGGCGAGGCCGTGCCGTGCAGCCGTCCACCGCCGCCTTATGTGGGACTCGGCGCCGCGGCGGCGGTAACCTTGCCTTGCTCGGCGCGGGAAGAGTCCTGCTTTCTCCTTGGTGGTGGAGCACCGGTGGCGGGCAAAGGTTTGGTATCTCCCCTCGGCAAGCTCATAAGTAGCAGCATGATCCAGAAAGCATCCTTCTGATGCCGGAGAAAGCTTTGCAAAGCAAGGGAGAATTCTGAGCCCGGGCTACCTCACCAACACTATCATGGCGACCCTTTCCACGACAATTGCCAGCTTAATCGCGGCGCGCCATTGACACTGTTCCTCTGATCGCTTTTGCAAGTGCAGCTCCAGCTCCAGCTCCAGGCTCAGATAGCCCTGTGGTGCTGTAGCTCACTGATGATAATGCTAATGCCATTGCGTAGGGGTTACCGTTGCCAACCACTCCGTTCCATCATTGCAAAGCACCGGATGCCCTTCACTTTAGCCTCTCTTTCTTTTTCAGTTGTTTAAGCTAGTGAGTGCCTTTTGTAGTGCTTGCACTAGGGATTGTCAAAGGGGCCGGGGAATATGCTGGATCAGCATTCATCTTTCTTCAGATTTGTGAAGGATCTCTAGGGTTACACAAAGAATGAATGACACGTATCTAGGCGCCGTGATGCGATCGTCGTCCAGTTTTCGCCCAAAAAATCTTGCTTCCTCTGCCTGCTTTGCCTTATGCTAAGCTGGAGCTGAATTGGGCAGATTATTTGTTCAGTAGTTTTCCGGTGATCAGCTCAGCTGGCAACCAGGCAGATACTACTGGTACTCTGCGCAATGCTTCATTGCTTCATACTTCGGATGCCTATGGCTGCTTCCTGTTTACAGAAAAAAAGCCCCAAAGTTGCTAATCTTTTCAAACACTGCAAAAACCTAAGCTATCAAAATTTTACAATCAGTTGCATGCACACCTACTTCAAGTTTAACTACATCAGATGCAGATTTCATTTTCTACAACCGTTCACATTTCTATTGATTCTGACATGATGGACATGCCAAATTTTCAGCTCAAGCCCTGGAAGGAGCTCATTTCCATTGACACTCACACCATGGATCCCCAGACGTTTGTGAGGCTGTCAGTTGGGCAGTTTGGTCTGAAGCTCCCCGGGGCAAGTGCCAGCAAGGCGGCCCGCGCCTGCCATTGCGCGATCCGGCTCCGAGGCTTCCCGGTGCAGATCGTCGACGTGCCTCTGATCCACTCATCGGAGTTCAACCATGATCCCCACACGAACGTGGCCGTCTTCTCCCTCGACGAGTCCGACATGAAGGCGCTGGCCACGCCGGGGTGCTTCCGAGCCCCTGAGGCGTACCTTGAGGTCGCGGTGTACCTCGGCCGGCGTGGCGGGCATTGCGGCAGCATCGCCGGGAGGAAGCGGCTTGTTGGGGTGCTCAGGGTGGACGTCGGCTCGGAGTGGCGTGATGGGAAGCCCGTGCTGCTGCACCATGGCTGGGCTGGCATCGGCAGGGGTGAGGCCAGGCCGGAGCTGCACCTGAGGGTGAAGCTGGAGGCTGACCCCCGGTACATCTTTCAGTTCGACGACGAGATCGCGCTCAACCCGCAGGTAGTGCAGCTCCATGGCAGCATCAGGCAGCCCATCTTCAGCTGCAAGTTCATCCGCGATAGGCGGTGAGTGCATCCCGCCCGCGCCGCCATTGTTTTCTAGATTACACCTTGCATTGTGATGTGTGAATTCGTGAGAAGATTGTTCATGGTGCTGTGTGATGTGTTATTGGCAGGGCGTCGCAGACGGATCCGCTGGGCGGGCCGTACTGGTCGAGCTCCGGCGGCGAGGAGGAGATGGAGATGGCGAGGAGGGAGAGGAAGGGTTGGAAGGTGGTGGTCCACGACCTGTCTGGTTCCGCTGTGGCCGCGGCGTTCATGGCCACGCCATTCGTCCCCGCGACGGGCTGCGACACGGTGGCGCGGTCCAACCCCGGCGCCTGGCTCATCGTGCGCGCCGACACGTCGGGCTCGTCGGAGAGCTGGCAGCCGTGGGGCCGGCTTGAGGCGTGGCGGGAGGCGGCCCCGAGCAAGGACACGGTGTGCCTCCGGCTGCACCTGCTCCCAGAGCGCCAGGACGCGTGCGTGCTCGTGTCCGAGATGCCCCTGAGCAGCGATAAGGGCGGGGAGTTCTTCATCGACATGGACAAGCAGGCCGCCGAGGCGGTCGTCCCCTTCGCCGGAGTGGATGCGCCGGCGCCGTACTGCGCGGCGACCCTGGGGGCCACGTGCGTGGGCAGCGGGTTCGTTATGAGCTGCAGGGTGCAGGGCGAGGCGAGGAGCAGCAAGCCGCTGGTGCAGCTCGCCATGCGGCACGTCACGTGCATGGAGGACGCTGCCATGTTCGTCGCGCTGTCGGCCGCCGTCGACCTCAGCGTCAAGGCATGCCGGCCGTTCCGGAGGAAGACGGCAGCCAAGAAGGCTGGCCCGTCGTCTCCCGATCCCCTCGAGCTCGACACATAGCTACTACATCTACCCTGCACAGTTCCGCTCAGGAATCATGAAGCATCCAAGCCTCCATAGACACGCCCATGCATGGGATTCCTCTAACTCTGTAAATCCACTTGTTTTAAAGAACTGGACAGATTCGTTTCGTTGCAGCAGCTACAAGAAGTTCACAAATCAAATACGAGGGTTTCATAATCTGCATCTTATTTGCATGTACATATCTCACCTCTTCCGTGCAAATTAACTCGACGGCGACGACTCAATCATGCAACATTGCAACGCCGTGCCGGCGTAATTCCGGCTGCCGTTGAGCTCACCAATGACACCTCTGCAATACTGTAAGTGCCAAAAAAGGCGGGGACAGTAGTGCAGAGGATGTTCTTCCGCCGAGAGTTGGCTGCATTTGATGTGGCACTGCATTTGGCCCCACCAGTCAGTGACATATTCAAGCAAAATTCATATTTTTTTTACCAATCTGTAGAATAATCGGAGCATACCGATGGATCCAATAAACGGTGCTAATCAGATATTATCGGTCAATATCTCTACTATTAAAAAGAGCCTTATGGTGATAGTGGTGGTGGTGGTGGTGGTGGTGGTTTCACCAATCTGATATCTCAGCCCTCCATCTCTCTGAGCAAATCTTAGCCACCGTCCATCCCAACCCTACGCGGCCCGCCACGCTCCCACCCCTGCTTGCCTCCTCTCACGCCGCCGCCGGCTCCCTTCAACCCGCACCTCCCGCCGCCCGCCTCCTCCGCCCCTCCGCCTCCTCCCCGCCTCCCTCCTCCTCCCGCGCCGCCCGCCTCCTCCGCCTCCGCCTCCCGCGCCTCCTCCTCGCGCCCCCGCCTCCTCCCGCGCTGCCCTCCTCCTCGCGCCCCGCCTCCTCACTGCGCCCATGGACTCCTCGCCCCTTGAGCCATCTGCTGCCTCTGCCCCACCGCGACGCCTCCTCCTCTCCTCTGCCTACTCCTCCTCCTCGCTTGCTTGCTTCGCCCATGCTCGCCTGAGCTCATGAGCCCTCCGTATCAACCCATTCGCCAGTAAGCTTCGCCTCCCTTACTTATCCCTCTGGGTGTGTCGAGATGTGTGGGCGGATCTGTCCTTCGGCGGTTCCAGCGTTCGTGGCTTCTTTGGATTCGTGTTAGGGGTCCGATTCGAGGGCGACTACGAATGGATTGCTTCTTGTTTGAGCGGAATGACCATTTGATTCAAGTTGAAACGACGATGAACTCGTGCTTGACAGCTTGACTTGCTGTTCTTGGGTGGAGGCTCCCTGAAATGAGAAAATTTGTTTATTTAATTTGAATTGCTTCTTGATTTGGAGTGTAGCTAAGTTGGTGTTAATTGGTGTTGTCCTGAGTGTAGGATCCTTCGGGTTATGGATACACATCCATGAAGAGCTTGAACGAGGCCAAGTACGGATTTTGGGGGACACTTGCCCGGAAAGCAAAGTCATTTCTCGACGAGGATGGTTCGCCAGGGCAATATGATTCATCGGTTAGACAGCAGCCACCAAGAGATGGTCCGTCAATAGATGTCCAGGTGCGAGTTGCAAACCTGCCATTATCTTGCAGTTAATTTAATTCTTGGGTAGTAAATTCACGTCATTTGATATGAGTACTAATCATTCCTTCAATAGGTGGCACTATATCGGTACAGTCTCAACTTTTGACTTCTGCTAGGAACTTTAGAAGTGGCATTGTTGTTATTAGTGTTTGTTTTCTATCATCATGGCTAACACACGATCATTTGTATAATATAATCTGCACCTTGTAAATTTGTGTTTTTAACTAACTGTTGTCATCATTATGTCTATCACAGAGGTGTGTGTGACCCCCTTCTAGCTCGTTCATGCAATTATTCTCTGAGCATATTTGCTTGCGCATGGAATTGGTTCGTGTTTCTGGGCGTTAGCCGTGGAGGTGGTGCAGATCTTACGCGGGGAGTGATCTGGGGCATGTATTGGGGTAGGGCATCCGATGCGCAACATTTGTTGCGTGATGCGGACTCGCGATCGAATCTAGGAGTGCTTGGGGCTGGTGGTAGTAGGGGCAGTAGTGGTGTTGATCTAATCCTGAGGCACTCAATCAGGTTGCATGTGGGGAATCGGGGGTTTGGAAGGTTGTTAACTGGTAAGCGGTGATTTTAGGCAGCTTGTTTTGTTTTGGGAACTGCGGATTTAGGAGGAGCATGAACTCAATACTGGATGACCTGATTCGCCATGCTGGTTGTAGTTGCTTTATATGATGATTTTTTACTTAGATAAGGGGCAGTATTTAACTGTTTGTAGGACCATATGCTACACTATTTCGCCATTCCCTTTTGATCTTGAGCTAATATGTTTTGGTGTCTGATGGTGCATTGTAATAGGCGATTGATATGTGAGGCAGTGAAGAATTGTAGTTACCATAATGCAGAATGCATGTCATCCATAAACAGGTACGTCGACACATTGATCTCAATGATTCATGGTTGTTCCCAAAGCTAGGGTTTAGACTTTGTTTCCTCTTCTCTCACTTGTCCCTTGTATATATAGGATAGTTGAGGAATCCATGTTCTTCTCTGTGGTTAGCCATCACCTAGGAAGAAACACACTTCGTATTTGATTACCAAGCGAGGTATGTTTTAGTCATTCAATAACCTAATTTATCTGTTTATATTCATTGTCAAAGGCTTACTATTCATGGGATTAATCAGCGAGTTATTGGTGGTGGAGGTTGTTGCAAGCAAACGAAGACAAAATTCAAGCGAAGATAAGCGGCAGTCTTGTCATCCTACCCTCGAACATTGCTCAACATCACAATATATGCCTTATGTTTAGTGCAGCTTGGCCTTCAGTTGAGTTGGTCAAAGGAACAATTCCAATTTTATCTCTGGTTCGGTGATTTACGAGAAGCGATATTCTAGAACTAGCTAGCTGATTTGTAACTTGCAGCTACCACTGTCGATGAATAAAAAAACATAGCAAAGCTACTGCGGCAACAAACTAGATACTTTTTCTATGTGAAACATTGATCAGCTTTTGTTTGGATTATATGAAGAAACACATAGACTGATCATAATTTCTAGAATCTACTAATTGGCGATGGTTGTTTTGTCCAAGTGTATTTTAGTGTAATGTCACTGTTGATGAAAATTGTGATTTTTTGTTTACCACTGAAAATTTGGATATGTGGATTATGCCATTGGCCTATACCACTTTCTTATTAAAAATGGGCTTAACTTTCAATACTAAATAAGAACGTGGCAATAATTCCTTTGGCGGACCTATCATTGATGGTGTAAATAGATTTTTTTCCCCAAAAGGGTGGTCTTTGTTGTTGATTTCAATATGCACATATGCACATATGTTGTTAGGAAGTATCTCCTCTATTGGATGCTTTGATTTTATTGAATTGGTTTTAATTCTTCCAGTCTTGTGCTTTTATAGATCTTGAGCATGCTCTGGATCCGACCTTAGCAGAGTCTATAGGTGTTAAGGCGAACACCTACTCTGTCTCAACCAGATTGTGGTGAACAAGCCCTTGGCCTTCTTGACATTCTAATTGAAGTGGTTCTATTGATGTTGTGGTTGTGGACAATTGCACGAGAAAGTTAGTACCTTCACTATATCCATGCTTAGCGAGCTATCCATGCTTTGCTACGCCTTCCTTCTGGGTCTTGGAGCTTAAACAATATTGATAGCATTGAGCGGAGCTTAATTACCTGATTGTTGTATTCACTCAATTTGAGAACTTCAATGCCCTTTTAGCATACTTGTGATAATTTGCACTCCGGTGTTGTGCAACCATCCAATATTTCTTTTGTCTTGCACACTCCATAAGAACCAACTTTTACATCTGTTACGGCTATATTTTGGTTCTTGTTAACTCGACCGCATAATTATACCAGCAGTAGCAGCTCTTGTCTCAAAAAGCAGAAATGGATGGTGCTATGGGAGGTGCACATATTGCACTTCAAGCAAGGCTTATGAGTCAAGCACTTCGCAAGTTGAGCCATTCTCTTTCTCGCTCCAGACAATCTTGTTGTTTGTTAATCAGGTTTGCCATCTGTGTAATTAATTTAGCAAATATTGGCAATACATGCTTATGGAATATCTTTGAAAACTATTAATAGCATAATCTTTTCAAATCACTTTGCATGCTTCTAGGAATAATTGTACCTTGACCGCATTTACATGGTGTCAAATGCACTATATTGAATTTTAATCTATTTTTCTCTTAACATTTTATGAACTTCTGTTCCAATCTATTTAGGAATTATATTTAGGAACTAACAATGTATACTATATTCTACCCATTTTGGAATGTCAAAGAATTATTTTTGTAATGACATGCCAAGAATTATAGTATCACACATCTATTAACTCAACAGAACACTTGAAAATAATTAATTCAGTCCTTACCATCATTAAGAGCATGTAATTGTTGCATTATAATATGGCGGTAGTGTCACGACATAGAAATACGATAGAAAATGTTTTTGTAGAGTTGTATTCGGATGTGCTTTGATTTTTATTTTCGTCTTGAGTGTATTATTATGAATGCTCCGCTCCAATCAAACCTAATTTGTTTATCGTTATTGCTTAGCACACTTGTGATGTTTGTTTAGAGGTAGCGACCAGTATTTATTCTGGATTTGGTGCACTAACTGAAGTAACATGTGGAGAAATGCCTTGAAATTTTATGCTTCGTCCGCTTGAACATCGAAGGATCGGGCTTATCAAAAGGTCGAAGGCGAGGTAGAAGCATCGCAATGGTTGTTTTTGAGTACTTTGTGTTAAAGTAGCATTGTATAGGGGTTTCTTTGCATATTTCCTTCTCTGTTCACTTTGTTTATACAGCCCACTTTGGGCCCATAGCAATACATCTGCAATTCTAGCTCCCACTCTAACATGGTATCAAGCTAGGGTTCTCTCTCCTGCAGCCGCCGGTTCCTTTGTCGGCAAGCTGCTTGCGCCGCCTTGATGGTCCTCACCGGCGACGCCCTTCTTCTTCCTTTCTCCCCTCCCTCTTCCTCCCGTTGCTCCTCTTCCGGCGGGCCCCACCGTCGACGCCACCATCGCGGCCCTCGCCATACCTCGGCGCCGGCAGCGCCATCGTTGATGGGGTCCTTGGCCACCACGACCCGCGCGCCTTCGTACTCTCCCTCGCGTGGCCCTGCACCGTATCTAGCGAGCATGTAAAAAAAGTAGTGTCTCTGTGTACCTGAAATTCTATGATTAGCTCTTTTTGATTTGAATCTATTTTCTTTAATTAATGAACCTGCAACCATTAGCTTGTGTGTGTGTTACATCATGCTCTGGGTAGTTTGTTGCATTTGCTGGGTTGAATTTTTCATCAGCATAACATGTCAATGTAACATGGTCCTTTATTTTGCCAGAAAAGGAGAAATTGTGCCTCTATGGACTACCTTATAAAATTTGGGAAGTGACTCTATTACCTGATAAATATGAGAAGTGACTCTGTTACCTAAGCTCAATGTGAGAACCAAAATTATGGTTAAATTTACTCATGATGGTGTGGTCAGATATATTGCCTCTCTATTGTAGCTACGACTATTTTGTCTTCTCCGGTTTATTTTTGTATAATGACTTTGTAAGATTATCGATATTATCCTGTTAGTGTGGAGCTTGGAGGATTTAAAAAAGTGAGTTCACTCATCTTTAACATTTTTTTGGGTGCTATTCCTCAATCTCCAATTGAACAGCCATGCTACCATCCATGGTTTGTATGCTTACTAATGTTAAATCGTTTGTGGAAATTTCAACATTGTGGTTTTATTAATAATCAACTGAATTGATATATGCTCTAATTTATGTTTTCCTATCTTTCTTTGATAGTTCCGTTGCAACGTACGGGCATTGTACTAGTATAAAAAAAACCCCTGCTCGTCGACCCATCCCTCTGCTCCTCGATGAGCTCACCTCTGGCGACTCACCGCTGCTGCCAAGATCGTCGGCAGGCTTCGGCGCATGGCCGCCGACGGCCGGGCGCCGCACCGTGGTGGTAACCATGCGTAAGCCGTCGTTGCCGCTCTACCACATGTTCCACAACTTGGTCTGAATCAGTATTGCTTTGGTTGACCCTCGTGCTCGTATTGCTGCACTGCAGCGCTTGGCCATATGCCATGTGTTGAGACATGCGTCTCATACCATGATACCAATAAGAGCATGGATACGAGACGTGTACATATAGTTACATATATACATGTATGCTCTTTTACAAAAAAAAAACCTCTCAATTTTTTTAAATAATCGGATCGATAGTTCTTTCTCCTCTTCTCTCTCCCTCCTTCTTTCCCCTCTGGCTCGACCGAGCCGGCTCCCCTCCGTGGGCGGCAGCAGCAACCACCTTCCCTTCGACCTAAAGATCACGTCAGGCCCGCTCAACCCATCACGCCACGCCCACGCCCATGCCGAGCTAAGTGGCTATGGCGGGCGTGCCGAGCCAAAGTGGTGATGGTTGCCAGCAGTGCCGGCACCAAGGAGCCAGCTTGTTCGGGATAGAGAGGAGAAAGGAGATGATGTGGGGGAAGAAAAATGATATGACTGTGTTTTCTCTGAAAATTTTAGGTTTTTTTTTCAAAATAGCTTGTATAAACCATTGGGAAGTGGGGGCAGAGCACAAATTTTAGAGTATATCCAATGGTCGTATACATACATGTAACTACATGTGTACATCTAGTTTAGCTTTTCCATAACAATAAGCATGATCTGTGCATGCTTGATTAACGGGATATAAGTAAGCACGTGTGCATGCCAAGTGTTCAAATCAAGTAGCACTTGCCACTTGGACCGGGTTTGTGACGTGATGTACCCGCAACTGACCGAGTCGGAGACGCTGTGGTACATTACGCTGCTAGAGCTGAGCAAACGGCTTGCACGAGCGTGTGCCTCAGCCTGTACGGCCTTCTCGACTATTCCTCCCCAAATGGATTCTATTGCAGATTAATTCCTGCTAAAATCCCCAAATTGCTCCTTCCCTTGGCTCCAGCAGTACACTAGCGACGATGACTCCTTGAGATCCTCGTGCGGGGCTGCAACGATGGCTTGCACGAGCGACGACGACGAGCTTTGGCGGAGCAACGATAGCGGCACCGAGCTTGGGCCATGGAGAAGGCGTTGATGGTGACCCCATGCCCCCGTCCCTTGGCTCCTGAGAAACCTGGCCGCGATCCCTCCTCCTCCAACTCGCCGACGACGTCGTTCTAGCTCCCGGCAACCTGGTGTCGCCTCTGTAATCGCACTCAGGATCGACTCGATTACGTACCCCTAGGGGCAACGATGGCTGCCGGGCCGTGGCGGCTAGACGCGGATCTAGGCGAACAAGATGTCCATTGGGGCTGCACTGGTGCGGATAGGCGAGGTGCTGAATATTGAGGTTTAACGAGTCACGAGCCTCACTGGCAGCTCGCGAGCTTCTACCAGCCCAAGCAGAGACAGCATCCAGCTCGGTCATTCAAGCCAGCCGAGTCGAGTCAGGTCGTTTTTCAAATAAGTCTAAGTTAAGCCAGCCCTATCTCACACAAGCTTGGCTCGATTTCATCCCTACACATATCATGATCGGCGGTGAGCGCAGGCTGTCCAGCGGTGCGTGCATCCAAGTCAGCATTGGGCTCGAGATGCTCATCGACCCATCCCTCCTGCTACTTACGAGCCCACCTCTAAGCTTGACTCTACCACCACGACCATTTTTTTTAAGATAAAAGATATAATCCGACCTCTACACTTGAACATGTACACGGCCTGATAAGTGTTTTACACAAAAGTTATTACCATATTACAATACCAAATTGACTGTCTATCCAAAACAAAATTTCTAAAAGAAAAGGATGACATCTAAGAGAGAGAAATCCTATTATTTAAACACCAACCATGTTAGTCGAAGACCTCCATTGACCGGCATGTTTAAAGAAAAACCTCCCTGTCATTCTTCCTTTGTGATAACGCTCAGTACGCTCTTCTGAATATAACCTAAATAAAAGTAATATCCTTTGTATCGTTAAAAACAGTATCATGGACAAAACCAAATGAAAAAAGGAAAGTCATGCACACCCAAAATGTCTGTTTAGACAAGCACTCTTTAGACCACCGCGGCCATGATCATTGGTATTCTCCGGCACGTGGCCACCAACGGCCGCCACTATACACTGTGGTAGAGACCATCCACCCGTTGGCATTGCTGGTGCTCCTCCTGTCTGCCGACATCTACTACGGCCGCACTCTCCTACTTCGCATCGCCGCTCTGAGGCTCTACCTCTTTCTCTGGCCCGCGGGTGTCATGACACGGATGATTCACCATCTTACATTGACTTGCGGGAGAAGCCACAGTAATTCACCGTCTCTGTGTCACTGACTGCACGTGCCTTGCCACTTCAAAATTATAACTGTGTGTCATTTCATTTTTCACTTGAGCGGCGAGGTGAATAATCCGTTACGGCCGTGGGCTCCTCTTGGCTAGGCTGCCAATTATTTCAGAACACGCAGCAAGCGAAGCATTCAGAAACAAACGTTTGAACAACATCGGCCCGGGACGCCCGGGAGTAGAAGAGACGAGAGCGAGAGGGAGACGGCTGCGGAGACAAGCACCGGGGAGAGGGAGAGAGGCGAGAGCGAGATGGTGGTGAACACATGGTCGGCGCGTTTCTGGGTGCGGGTGAGATCTCGACAGACGAGCATCGTCACGGCGTCTCGCCGTCGCGCAGTCGAAGATCGTGTCGCCGATGCCGTTGGATGATGCGGAGGTCGGGCGTGCCTAGTTGCAGGTTGTGGTCGACAAGCTCGGAGGAGCGTCCAGCGATCTCTCCTCCGCCATGGCTCCTATGGGCGCAGCCAGGGAGCTTGCGCTCTGCGGCGGTGGCACGGAGCCATAGATCTCCATCGACGACCTCACCGACGGGTTCCTCACGGAGTGGAGCGCCGCGATCCAGGAGGCCAACGCGCTCGCGCTCCACGGCGGTGGCACGAAGCCGTCAAGCCGCTGGTCTCCATCGACGTCTTCACCGAATAGATTTCTCATTGCAGTGACCCAAGACCTGAGCAACTCCATCATGGTCGTGGTGTTCATGACCACAGCGCCGTTCGTCACCGCAATAGGCTGCGAGCCTGCGACACGGTGCTGCGGTTCAACCCCTGCGCCTGCCTCATTGTGCTCGTGGGAGAACTGGCTGCCGTGGGGCTGGTTCGATGCGAGGTGGGAGACGCCACCGAGCAAGGACACGGTGTTCCTAGCGCGGATGGCTTCATCGAAGCCGAGCGCCTCGCTGTCGTCCGCAAACTCGCGCACGAGAAGACACCCCAGCCCTAGCCATCGACTGGGAGGATCCGCTACCCGTCTCCCTTGATCCTCAACTTGTCCGTGCCCCGGCCCCCGGAGCATCATCCCTGGCCACTTCAACTACTTCCTCAGGCCGTCTACCCCTCCGATCGCCTCCTCCTCTTAGTCCTCTTCCTCTACGACACGTACGGGCTCGAGACGGAGCCGCTCGTGCCCGGACGGTGACAAAACAGACCGCGCCAGCCTCCTCTGCTACACCGCGTGTGGCGATGTGTGTGGAGAAGGTTCCCAACTACTCCTAGGCTCCCAGAGGCACATGAGGCGGGGAAGCAAATCAATCAGAGGCGTGATCAACCACTCCGGGAAGATCTGGTCTATAGATCTCTCCTACGGGCGTCTTGCCGCGACCACTTCGCCTAGCAACCGAACCTTCGCTACATCGCGATTTCGAACAACAGCGAGCTTGCCGCCGCTGCGTCCATGGGGGAGGACCTCAACAAAAGCCGCTGCGTGGCGGCAAGCTAAGGTGCTTGCAGATCCATCATCCACGGCTCCTCCAACGGCAACATGATCGGCATATGGACGACGAACACGTCCTGCGACGGCACCTTCACCGGTGTGAGCAATCGGGGCGTCGCGTTCGCGCTCCCAACGTGCCTTGAGTTCTGAAGACACAGTTGTACCGTGTAGGGAGTACGAGATGATCCGCCAGCGCGCGGTCGTCGTTCCCACTCCGTCCGCACATGTTGATAGTATGCGGAATTGCTGATGTTGTTGTGCCTCTGATCTTGCAAGCTAATGTGGATTCTGAACTCATGACTGGTGTCGCTGCCCCGTTCACCAAATCCTGCGTCCTGACCATGCTAAGAGCATCTCTAATGGGGACACCTCAGCTGGTTATAATAAATTCATCTCAGTTTTTTTGCTTATGTGGAGGAGAGAAGGAGATAAAAGAGATAGAGGCTGCCTCTTAGCTAAGAGCCAGGCTATAGCGGATTATAAGGTGGATGCACACTATTACATATGGGTCCAAATTAATGTTAAAGACAATGTTATAACTATCACCATTGGAGAGGTTGGCTATTTGCTATCTATAGATGACATGGTACTTTTTATAGCCAACACTATTGGAGATGCTCTAGCTGAACTTAGTTAACGGAGGTCTCTAGTTAAGGAACATATGGGTGTAATCAATTGTGTATAGCTCGCTATATGTTCGTATTAGATAGAGTATCATAATTAAGCGAGTCATAAAATATCGTGGATGATGATATTAGTTAATTCATTTGTTGTTAAATCTGTATTTAATTGGACCTTCATTGCAATTTAGGTAGAGGATAGGTTACCAGAAGGGGCAGCAATTAATTACTTCTTGATATAGACAAATCGCCAATTTATTTTTGCTTATTCACGTTTAAACTTCTCAGCTTAATTTGGGTGTTTATTAACGCTAGCTATTCCAAATGAGTTGCTCCTGTTAAGTTATCGCATAGCATGCTTGACATCTCACTTTTGCATATTGATCAACTAGTATTTCTTGTCAAGCGAGCCTCATATATACATAGAATGTTCTCATGATTCATGGATGTTGATGCCTTGTTATGTTCATGGATGTTGTTTCTTAAACTAATTTATGTATGGCATACTGCGCTGGAATTATGTGTGCATATAGATGACGGAAATTTGTAATATGTTTAACCATTCAAAGCAAATTGCTGGTCACATAGTCACATGCATGCATGCATGGCAAAGGTTGTATAGACATAGCACGCATTATGTATATGCTCGTGCTGCTACGCCATGGTAATTGGTTCTAAGGTTCAGAGGTTTGAATCCTTTTATGGGGCTGATCTGGCCGATAATTAGTTTTTTTTATGATTTCGGTGGGTAACTTAACACATAATTTTTGAATGAAAAGAAATAGGCCAACAATTGATTTTTTTAAAAAAAAAATATCATGGCAAATGTTTGAACCAATGTCGGTCAAAAAACACTGAAAACTGATAAAAACCTATGTAAATCAAATATTTCTAAACATGGTGTCTGGAGGTCGGACAAACTTGAAAACATCCCACAGTTATATAGAAGAGATTTTTACTATTCACGGAAAGATAACTTGAGAGATACCATGTACCAACCCAATGGGTGAAAGGGGTATTATTAATTTTTAGCGGCACCAACAATGCGGTACAATGGCACAGGGCGCTGGCGGTGACCAGTGGTGACACACGGTGGCCAGGTGGGGTGGCCTGCGCGACCCGAAGATGGCATGGGGTAATGTACGGCGGCGGCCTATGCTACAGACTCAGGGGTGCAGTGCCTTGGAGGCTGAGATTGCACGCTACAGAGCGACGTCAGCGGCGATACGCGGCCGAGCATGTGCTGGCAACGAGACCGGTGGGACATGGGGCTAGTGGCATGTCTCGCTGGCTGCCGGCAGTGGTGGTCGGTGGATGGTTGGTGGCAGGCAATGGAAGAGAGAGAGGAGACATATGAAGAAGAGAGAGAAAAAAAAAACCAAAATGTTGTTTTATCAATTTGTATCTAAAGCATGGAGGGATGGTTAGTAGGTGGTATCATCTTATCTAACGGAAGTCATTGAATAAAACGCAATGGATAGGAAGATACTAAAAGGCTGTAAGCTTGGTAAAACATTTGTATGTAAAGGTGAACATGTAATGAAGAACGAAGATGATATCTTGCAGGGGACAAACTGTAGAAGGTATTGTGAGACAGCCAGAAGCAGCCAAAAGTTGATTATAGGTTTAAGGGCTCCATTGCTTTGCGCTACTAGTCGTGTATAAGTCAAAATGTATACTTCCAATCTTCCAATTGGACTACACGTTTCACCTACAGAAAGAAAGCGATTTTATTCCATAATAATAAAAAAAAAGCGATTTTATGGCCTTCCGAAGGAAAACGTTTGGGCCGACTGGAGCTAGACACAGCAAAATGTAGATGACCTTCCATCACGGAATTTTATTTTTTTTATATTTAATTATTTTCGGAAATAAATAAATGATATTCAGTTTTAAAAAAATAAATAAATAGACTCCGTCGCTTGACCCGTTGGCGGAAATTTGAACCGCCCTCCGGTCGGGCGAGATATAAAAAATCCGCCCAACGGGAGGGCGACCTTTGCTCGCGTCGGCCCACACTAAGGTGGAGCAAATTCCGCCCGACGAAAGGGCGAACTTTGGACGCGGGAAAAAATCCGCCCATTCAAAGGGCGAGTTTTGAGGGCGGTGAAATCCCGCCGCTAACCAAGCGAAATTTTGTTTTTAAGCGCGCCCATGCATGTCTTGCCAAGACTGTTCCCATTTCACACAGAGAGGAGAGCGAGAGAGAAGTGAGAGAGAAGAGAAGCGCAGAGCGGTTCTTCGATTTGCAGTATTTTTATTATGTAGTAAAAATTTATTTGATAAAACTTGATACGATAGTCATATGAATTTAGTGTATGTTACATTGTGTGTAGAAGCGGGGTAATATTTAGACTAGGGTTTAGGCTAAAATAGTCGTGTAATATTTAGGCTAGGATTAGGGTTTAGGCAAATAGCATAGCTATATTTATGCCTGAGTTAGGGTATTACGGCTAAAAATAGGCGTCTAATATTTATGCTAGGATTAGGGTTTTAGTTACAAATAGCACGGTAATATTTAGAGTTTAGATTTAAATAGTATAGTCAATAAATTATGCGATTGTGTGGTATGTTTGAACATGGTAGGGTTAGGATTTAAATAAGGAATAGAAGGGTAATATGTAGTGTTTACATTGAAAATAGTATAGTACTTTACTAATTTATTAGATGTTGAAGAGTATTTTATTTGTAGAGATAATGAACAAGATGTTGGTCGATATTTTGGTGTAGTAATATTGTTAAAAATAGATGTAGAAAAAGGAGATTGACGTATAATAATCAATGTGCGAAATTTGTTGGGCGGGGTATATGATGAGACAAGGTCAATTTTCAAATCCATTATGGGAAGGAGAGATTGTGCAAGGTCCTTATGGGGTAGATTTATCAATGTTCCAATCATGTACATTAGGGATATCAAGACCCACCGAAAGGTCATTTAGTGGGCTACAACATTGGTTATTACGGACGTTTCAACTCAACGAAGAAGAACATGTCATGAGAGTTCGGGCATTGGTGAGCCGTCTTCTTTGAAGGTTTTTTGGGAGTTGATACCTATATCGAGTACTCGGAATTGGAGACGCTTACGTTGAGATTGCAATCGAGCGGTGCCTTCCTCTAGTTCTCTTAGTGCAGCCGAGTACAAGCAACATGCGGAGGTGGAAGAGCCGGGGAGACTAGTGGTCTTTGTAGTGGAAGAGGAGGTGGAGGTTGTAGGGAACACGGAGGTGACAGAGGGCGTGGGAGAAGCGCATGCGGAGACAGATATAGGAGAAGAAGGCAATGAAACAATTGAAGAGGCGGCCAAGGCGGCCGATGAAGGGAACGAATCGAGTCAATAGTTCTTTGAAATGGCGTAGGATCAGAGCATGAGAAGTCCACGATGAAGATCGTCGACGATGAGAGAAGTTTGAGTGATCGACCGGTGCTGTAGAGTGGAATATTTACAACTTCCAAGATTTATCTGTACATGAAGGCACGCACACACCATGGGATTACCATGAGAATGAGGTGACTCGAGGGAGCTATGTACCCGACTAAGGAAGGCTGTATTGGATCTTAGTGAAGTATTGGTCTTTATCTCGAAGAGGAGTTCGGGGTAGTGAAGTCGAGTAAAAGCGTCTCGATGTGATGTGTGTTGTTCTGATTGCGTGGCGTGTACATGCATTTAAAGGAAAGTGGGTGGATTCTTGGGTGTGTTCAATTGTAAAGGAGCACGGTATCGGTTAGAAAATGTACAACAAAGGCACGAAATATGACATCAACATTTGTTGCGGTTGTAATGTACTCACAAATTGTTCGAACATAAGATATGAGCCTCGGTCCATTATACGGGCCATTGAGGAACAATTCGATTACACCATAAAGTATCCCTTTGCTGGAGAGCTAAGCGAAGGCTTTGGAAATGCGGTTCGGGACATATGACGATCGTATGCAAATATGTCCCAACTTATGAGACGATTAGTAGAAGAAATCTGAAGCGTACTATGACATGAAGGAGTATCCTGCTTGGCGTCGACACCGGCAAGTGGGTTACTGCGAAGGTATTCTTTGCATTGGGTCCGTGCATAAGAGCCTTCACATATTGTCCATTGTGCTCTGTGTAGATGGAACCTTCCTCATTGGCAAGTATAAGGGGCAAATATTGACAAAGAATTGCCGTGGATGGCAACAATCGATTTTACCGATGGCATTTGCATTTGTGGAGGAGAGAATCTGAGATGGTAGTCTTGGTTCCTAGGCGTGTCAAACATCTTTGTTGTCACAGGAAACCAAATGTGTGTGTCATTCATGATAGACATGCGAGGCTTCTTGCGTGCGATTGATGAGATTACAAATGGCTCCGACAACCGAGGGGGTGACCAATGGAGTGATATGCAAAGCAGGTGGTGTATGAGGCATATGGGAGCAAATTTTTTTAGTCACTTTAAGAATAAACACTGCATGAACCTATTCAAAAGATTGTGCAAGAGAATCAAGAAAGAAAATTCAACAAATTATGGAAAACACTCGATGAGATGACCACAAAGCGAGTGTGAACTACTGAGACAAAGGCAGAGCGAGGCGACACGAGCTTCGCCGTGAGATGCTTCTCGATTGGATTAAGGATGATCCAAAAGAGAAGTGGGCTCTCTGTATGATCTTGAAGGGGCTAGATACGGAATAATGACGACAAATCTGGCAGAGGTGTACAATTGGGTCATGCGGGGATGAGGGCATTGCCTCTGGTTGCGGTTGTGGAGGAATTCTTCACGGTACATGCAAGTACTTCATGGATCGTTATCGTGCGCGTCTGCCGCTATGGTGACGATACGCTTTGATATACTCATTGCTATTACAAAGTATATGGCGAGAAGATAGGTAAGACCGAAAGACATTGCGCGACGGCGATGGGGACAGATCATCTCGGTACCACATAATCTGCGGGGATAGAGGCGTCGTGGCGATAGCGTGGCGGGTTATGCAGAGTGCATCTTTGCGTGATCATACATGCACATGCTCATGCGCAGCGAAGCTTCTTCACAAGCCATGCTCTCATGTACTAGCGGCGGCTTCAATGACAAATCACCCTACTTTTCCATTTGTGTCCGAATATTTCGGGAAGGAAACAATCCGAAATACATGGCATGCAGAGATATATGGGTATGCAATTTTGGTACATTCTTGATCCACTGGTCGAACGGTAGTCATGTACCGGCTAGGAATTCTGAAGTGTGATCTTGGTCGTCGCCGACACCGTCGCATTCGAACGACATGGATCGGTCGGAGGTGGAAGAGTTGAGCGAGATGCGGCAGGTGCAACGAGGACGGTCACACTTATGTGAACCGTGATAAGCCTAGTGCATTTGGGTCCTCGATTTGGATCTTTGGCCCGTCCGGTCGAGGCGGATGGACGACGACCGTTCGGTTGAAAATGTATCTATGAAACCTTAATCGAACTACTTGATATGTGTAATTTACATTTGTAATATTAGCGTCAATGTAATATCTTGACTTCTTGGTGGCAATGTAATATGATGACTTATTTATGTTTATGTAATATGTTATGTTTGCATGATATGTAGTGTCTGTTGATGACATTATCTTTTGGTATATCGTATTTTTCTTTATGAATTAGTACTGTTTGAATTGAAATAAATAACTCATACTTGCATATCTCGCGGGGTGACGTGGCGATGGCGGCGAGATGGGCGGCCGGGCCGGCGCCACAGCCAGCAGAGGGCCTGCTCGACCCCTCCCTTGACCGTAGGCATCGGGCCTACCTCAGTGCAGTGGAGGGCAGGCTGCTAGGTGTCTTTCGTACTAGGACACCTGCCGAGTTGCTCACTCTGGACGCACGTTGGGTTGACAGGTACATCGTATAAGGCGAACCTTCCTTACTTTCGTTTTTTATAATTTACCTTTACTTACGTACTGAATGTTTCATTTTCTGCAGACTGCGCCTCTCAGGCCTCCTCCCGCTGTGTCGGATGCTGGAGGCTACGGCCCAGGCGTTCGTTGGAGACCCGCCCCCGGCAGATCGTCAGAGGCGTTTCGGTTTTGACCGGTCCCTCCTTGCAGCACTTGTGGACCGATGGAGGCCGGAGACACACACTTTTCACCTCCGTGCGGGAGATGGCGCCGACTCTGCGGGGCGTCTCGTACCTTCAGGGCTTCCGTGCGCCGGTACACGGTCGTGGCGGTGGGCGTCTCACCGCTGGCGTGTCGACTGCTAGGGCGGTTCGCCGGGTAGTCCGTGCACCAGCGCAGGAGTGTACGGCCTTTCCTCGGCGAACACGTGGTCCATCAAGAGGTGGCTTCAGAGTTCACGGAAGAACTAACGAGCAGACTTGTCCTTCTTAAATTACATGCTAACATTGGTACTTGCAAACATTGTGGCGGAGCACATCCACCCTCGGCCGATGGCGCTCGTGTCCCGACACCTTGAGGCCTACCGCTTTGCATTGTTCGGTGGGTGATGTTCACCCGATCGGACGGCCATTGCGTCGACAAGCACCTCCTGCACGCCAGGAGATCGCCGACGCCGTCCCGACGAGGTCCCCGATCTGATTGGGCTTCAGTTGTCCTTGCGGGGCGTATAGAGGTTTGTGCGACGCTGTCTCGAAGACGGATGCTGGCCGATCCTCGGTGGTCGCCCTTCCCTTCTGTTGTGGTCGTATGGCGGATCGCCATTAGGCGTCGCTCATGGATCCTGATCCTTCTGGCGGCGTACTACCACGACACACGAGAGGATAGGCCCACCATGGGCTTCCTTTGGTTTCGCCGGAGGGTCGTAATGTTTAAATCATGATTTATGCATTATTTACGTAACATAGCAGTAACTACAGTTGTTTTCTACTTTTGCAGCCCACCTGGGCCCACGTTCAGGCGCACAAGGACTACCCAGAGTACGTGAGGCGCCGGGCGAGGTATGTGAGGGGATGTCGTTGGACACCCTACGGTGAGGATCGAGTGCTTGCTCGCGCCCTCACGGGTTGTCGTCGCTTTGGCGGGACGATTATCTTGGCTTCGACCCGACCGTTGCTCTTGACATCTTCGTCGAGAGTACTCACCGCAGCGGGTGATCGGCGATTCGGCCTCCACCAGACTTCCTCACTGTTGTCCACACCGCCCCGCATCGAGGCTCACCGAAGACGATCTTTTCCATTAAGCTCTAATTTCCATTTCGATCATCCGCCTTATAAGTGTCATACACGATGTTTCTTGCAGATCCACTAGGCGTGGCCACACCGCTAGCTATCTGTGGGCTCCTGTGATGGAGCCTTGGGTAGCCTGATGGGAGGATGCTCTAGATGAGCGGGTCGAGGAGGACCGGCCGTACGACGCCACGTCGTATCCGGCGTACGTACGGTGGTACAGTGCGTCTACGAGGACGCGGGTGGGTCACACCCCTTCCACTAAGATCGCCCACGTCGCGCGAGCCACCGACACGCACCGCCGCGCATTGCAAGAAGTCGCCTACCAGCGGTACCGATCTTTACCCCCTTTTCAATTTCTATTTTAGCGGCATACACCGCTTGATTGCTATGGGCCTATATCTGATCGACATTCTTCGTGAGTGCAACGTCGATGCACGCACGGTTGTCGGCGTCTGCAAAGACGGCATTGGATGACCGGAGAGAGATACTCGCGACCTTCCGGAGGCTCTCACGAGAAGACAACGCGAGCTATCGCCTCACGTCTTTGTAGCCTTCCGGACGCCCTCGGCCTACACCGAAGGGTATGAACTTTATTGCCCTTCTCCACCCTACCTTCATTAAAATTTATAATGTTGCAATACCTTAATATGTAGGATTGTACGGAGCGACGACGTAGTTTGACGAGGCTGGCATGTCGGCCCAGGGGCCACCACTGTCCTCCTTGAGGGTACCGCTAGGAGGCCTTTGGCCGTCCTCGCAGTGGCCGCCCCAGGGAGCGTGGAGGCAGCAGTTCGCCGAGGCCGGGACGTCTTCCTCTGCCGCCGCGTCTTCTGTCCAGACCGCCGCGCCGTTCACACCCTACGGTGCTTCCAGGGCACCACCACCAGGGTCGCAGCCCACACCACAAGCACCGCGCCCTCCTGTTACAGGTGCGAGTTAGTTTTCTAGTCGAGCACTTCAATTTCATGTATTTATAATTTATCGTTTAGTAATGTGGACATTACATGGATTAGGTCCTATCTTCACGAGTGGCACGGTCCGGTCGGTCGGTTGTGGGCGACGTGGCCGGCGACCTTGACGTGGACGATGCCGTTGGCACGACGAGGTTGGGGGCTCCCGGTTGTCGGCGCCTCTGTAGCGACACACCTGGCCGTCCACAGTGACTTGGCGACGCGCTGCGGCCTGAGCTCGTCCTCACCGGACGTTCACCGCCGGACCGCTTCACCTTCCTAAGCGCCTGGTGGGCGTGCCCGCAAGGCCTGACCGAGGGATCGATCCATGAGTGAAGCCCAGCGGGACGACCGTAGTTTCTTTTCTTTGCATGTTTGTTTGTATCTTCGATGTATATATTCATTAGTTGTATAAACATTTTCGCCATTGTCATTTTAGCTTTATAGCTTTTTATTTATGCCATCTATCGCTCCGATATTTTTCAGTATTTTCGCCCCACCGAGTGCGAATGTGGCACGAGAAGTTATGTGCACGCCATCGGTGGGCCCCGCCACCCCTCATAAACCCTTAGGTGGCCATACACGTATGAGGGCTACCGGCATTACCGCTTTCGAACGCGGCGGTGTGGCCGAATTAGCCACTTCATGTTCTATTCTTCTTTATCTTGTACGCCAATAAGTAGTGTCTTTGTATCTCAAGGCTTTGCACGATATGAATGAGATGAAGATGGTGCTCGGTGACATTGACAATGTGAAACGCATTACATGGTAGTAATCCACGAGGCGAATCTTTATGCAAATGACTTGAAATAAACCCTATTGTAGTAGGGGCGCTAGGTTTCTTGCCATCCACGGAACGGTTCCACACGGGTATACGTTGTAGGCCGAGTAGCAAAGTCAACTCGCTCCTCAAGCGGGAGATTCTTGCGTGAAGATGTTCAATGTAACTGAACGCGGCCATTGGGAAGGATCGTCCATCCATTTGGTGAAGCCGATCATCGGTCTACATTTAGAAATGAGAAAAATGTGAGATGGAAAATGTATTAAACACTTGGTCGTTGTCCGGATGGTTACTCACGGCGAAATGGGCAGCGCGAACGGTAGAAAGCGTCGGCCGATCCATCCTTCGACAACTGGTCAAAGTTTGTACAACTGTGTTCACTCCGTGCGCACAACGTGGCCATCCCCTGTAGAAGTTTGGGTCTCTTATCATTGTTGGCTCTGTGTTATAGCTAGCTCTTGTTCAAATAGGCAGGTCGTCGCTTGGTAGATGGGCTTGCGATCCAGGACCATTTGACGTCCACCAGGCTTGTCGGATCCAACCGTTCGGTGTGGGTCGTGAAGCCATATGTGCGATGTGGTATGTCTATCTCTACTCGCCTCCTCCCAAAGCCAACCCTAGTAGGGAGTATACACACATAGAGTCGAGTGAGAGTGAGGGTGGGAGTGAGAGGACGCTTGACTACGCCTCGCATTATATAGGCCGAGGTGTACTTAGCTAATTAGATTAATAAGTTGTTCATTATGCTTCTTGACATCGTTTAATGATTAAACACATGCTACCGATGCCTATATCCGCCTCGGCCACATTTAAATCGATGGAGGCGGTGATTGCTAACGATGCATGCCCGGTCACATCACTAAATGCGGCGTTCACGACGACCAAGATGCCGCGGACACCGTCATATCAATAATTGCGAACGCTGGCGACCTCTGATACCGCCGAACACCGGTCACAGCAATAATTACGAGGCTGGCGACCAGCGATGCCGCGGACACCGTCACATCAATAATTGCGAACGCTGGCGACCAGCGATGCCACGGACCGGTCACGTCAATAATTGCGGTCGCTGGCGACCAACGATGCCGCCGAACACCATCACATCAATAATTGCGCACGCTGGCGACCAGCGATACCGCCGGACACCGGTCACAGCAATAATTGCGGGCGCTGGCGACCAACAAGACTACGCGACACCGGTCACATGAATAATTGCGGGCCTTTGCCACCAACGATCCGCCGACACCGTCCAATCACATCAAATGCAGCAGCAGCAGCATGAACTCGGTCCATGCACCGAGCAGACTTGGCTATTTATTTTCCTCCGACCTCCGAGTCCTCTGCGCTCCAAGTTTCCTCTCAATCTCACATATTATTTCCATCACATGGACCAGCAGCACTCGGCAGGGATACGAAGCAATGTCATGCTAGCTTTTTCAACTCTGTGGTTATTCGGCGAATGTTCTGTTTAGACCCGTTCATCCTTCACGGCTTGTCGCTTTTGTTTGTAATATGATCCTAATATCGCGAGTTTTGTGATGTTACGGGTTATATTACACTCAAAATGTGACGTAAGCCGTGATGGATGAATGGGTCTAACTGCATGACCTGAACTTAAGGCCTTTAGGGATTAGACAAATAGAGTGCGTACTATTTTTTATTTCAAAGCTAGCATGACATACAAGTGCGATGATATGGAAGGGTGGTCACCATGGGCGGGTGAATGAGGGACCAGAGGCAAAAGCGGTGATGCCTCCTTCCTCTCTATATAGGCGTTACGTCATTATCGGCTTTTGATTAAATTAGCTCCTAATTATCATTAATTAAGCATTCACGTTGACATGGCGAATCTCCGTCGTTCATTCCATCGGTGTAGCGGTCGCCAAGATAACAAGGTGGAGTAGTGCGGTGGCTTTGAATGCTATTTGCCTAGGAATGAGTCTTTGTCAGAATTACCGCCTTCAAAGAGCGAAATTTGGTGGCCGTTTAGCCACTTGTTTTAATTTCACGCTAACATTGCATGCCGTCGACGAAACGAGTACCTCTTTTCGGCGTCCGGTCACATCGCTGCAGCGACATCCATTATAAATCACAGCGCATCACGACGACCAGCGATACCGCCGAACACCGGTCACGGCAATAATTGCGGGACACCTGGCGACCAACAAGATACCGCGACCGATCACATCAATAATTGCGGGCCTTTGCCACCAATGATCCGCTGACACCGTCAATCACATCAAATGCAAGAAGAAGAAGATGAACTCGGTCCATGCAAAGCGGACTTGGCTATTTATTTCCCTCCGCCTCCGAGTCCCTGCGCTCCAAGTTTCCTCTCAATCTCACATATTACTCCAGCCCATACCTTGCACAAATCTAGTTGTAACGAGCAATGGCGACCTCATTTGTGAGGACCGTCCATGAGTAAGTTTAACACCTCGTGCTGAAGGGGTCAATGTTCCAATATTGCCTGCGGTGACCTTTGCAAGTTTGTTCAATCCGACGAAGATTTCTCATATACTTACGGAAGGAGGTTCTTCATGTGTGTAAACTACGAGTACGATCCACCCAAAGTTGCCTTTGGCGGCGTCCAAAGGTACTTGCTCACCCTATCTGCATGATTAACATATAGTCTTATGTGCTTCATGTGATCTGTCTTGACTTATGTTCTTCATTTAACATATAGTCTCCCCACCTCTCTGCGATTTACGGCGTTGGCTAGACACGAACAATCGGAGGAAGACAAGAAACACATCGGCGTGAGGTCCGTTGGAAGAGGCGATGGTTCAGCGGCGCCAATATGAGGAGGAGCAGGAGGAGAAGCGAAGCGTTCGCAGGAGGAGTACCGGAGCGACAAGAGACGCCGAACGTCAAGGCTGCCGAGGCACGAGAGGTGAAAAGGAGAGAAAGCGAGAGGCACGTCGTGCAAGGGAATTGGACTGATGCTATCGAGGGAAATATCCCGTTGTACTCGATAGGAACATCCTTGTAATCCCGAGAATAAAAATTTCTGAGAGTGCTCTTTCTTCAACGCGGCATGTGAGGGTTTATGATTAAATCTCGCCCAACCGCAGACACGGTTTATTGTTCTATCTATTTATTTAATTTTCTGAATAATTATTAATATAAAAAGTCTCTGAAACTTATTCATTATTTCTATATTATTATTTTTAAAGATTACATAGACCAAATAACGTGCCATATATCTTGATAATATATATACTTTTATATATAATATATATCATACATATGTTATATATTAACTATTATTATATATAACATATATAATATATTATATACATGTTATATATGGCATATATAATATATAATATATTATATAGTTATATATGCGATCAAGGCTACCAAACCATGATGGAGGGTATTATTGTCTTTGGGTTACAACAATGGGCATTTTATATTTGTAAATTTTTTTTGGGTAAGCAAAAAAAATTTGATTAATCTGGCGACCTATTATGACTTACATTTTCAAGCGATCTTTGGGACTCCATTTATTTAGTTTTATTTTTATGATACATCACTTATTTTATTCTAAAGTCACATAATTTATTTTTTCTGAAAATTCCAAAAATTGCGAGAATCTCGCCTACTATTGGCGGGCGGACTATACTTATCGCCTGTTGGAAGGGTGATTTTGGGTCGACAACAAAGCCGCTTGGATTCAGCAGGCGGTTCATTTATCTTCTTGCCCATCGAGGCGGACTTTGCTCCACCTCGGGCTTGGCGCGAGGCAAAGATCGCCTCCGTTGGGCGATTTTTATATCTCGCCCGAACCGGAGGCGGTTCAAACTTCCACCACGGCCATTGGTGACAGAGTCTATTTATTTATTTTTTAAATCTGAATATCATTTATTTATTTCTGAAAATAATTAAATATAAAAAAAATAAAATTCTTCCATCACGTGCAGCTGATCTCTATGCTTGAACTCCTGTGAGTATATATGGCCTATATGTGGGCGCTTCTCAGGCCAGAATTACTACGACACTAGTAACTAATTTGTTAACACCGTATGCTCTAATTGATACCACTGAACAATTATGTGGTAAAAGTAGTTCACGGTACTAAAACGGAGCGGGGGATCGAACTATCGAAGAAGCGTAACTAACTTGCCTTTCAAGCCAAGCGCTCGCTGCAACCAAACCAAATCGGCCAATTTCCCCAGCGCCGACGCGACCATTATATCAAGACACTCCTCCCCTTCGTGACGCAAATTAATCAATCCCCACACACCCATCTCACCCCGAAATCACCACCACATTTCACTAAGAAATGATGACGCCGGCGCTGCCGATGGAGGCGGACTATGCATTCAGGATTGGAAGATGAGGCTCTCCGGAACGCAGCGAAGCAGAGCGGTGGGCAGCGGAGGAGGAGGATGCGCGGCGGCCGGCCTGTATACCCAGCGTGGTGTCCTCTTCCGGTGATGTGATCACCGACGACGTCGACCTCTACTTCAACTGGCGCGACCCGCCGCGCGTCTCCCTACTCACCATGCGCCAGAGCGACTCCGTCGCCCCGGTGCGCCAGGACGTCTCCCCCGACTGCGATGACTATCTCTACGTCGTCGCCGTCGACCCCAAGGCAGGGAAAAATTTACCGGCCGAAAATCGGTGATAAACCCGATTTATCAGTTTTACCGGTGGAGCCTGGTAAAAAACCAAACCGGCCAAATATTTCGGCCATTTCGGCCCAATTCGCATCGTTCCCCACTCTTCCCAATTCCCGAAGGGCTTGGCCCTTGCACACAGCCGCCGCCTCACGACCTCCCTACCGCCGCCGCAGCCGCCGTGCGAAATCTGCGAGGTGGGGTCGTCGTCGGGGCCGCTCCAGCGGCGGGCGGCGCGGCGGACGAGCTCGCCGGCGGAGGAGGCGATGTCCAGGGAGCCCTTGCGGCTGGATCCGTCCCAGTCGCTCTCGCCGGGGGGCTCAGAGGGCTCGCGGTGGGGGCTCATGAGGGGGTGGTCGGAGGAGGGAGGCTGCGGTGGCAGAAGGTCGCCCATCGCCGGCAGCGGCGAGGCATGGGTTGGCGGGGGAAGAAGCTCCTGGAGCTCTGCAGGTCAAATTCCGGGAGAAGCCATTGGGGTTTGCCGTGGTCGGGACACTGCAGCTGCAGCTGGAGGCTGGAGCTGGAGGTAGGAGGAGGTCATGGACGCTTTGGACTTCATGAATTTTGACTTCATCCTGTTGTCTTATGTTGCTTTGGATGATCACTCTGATGGTTAATGATATCTCTGATCTTGTTCCATGATTGCATGGCAAGCATGTAACATTTGGGAATACCTAACTTATGAGATGATTTCAAATAGCAATTATAGCAGAAAACCATACCCTATTCAATTTATATTCACCAATGATATTCATTTGATATATGTTCTATCTATTTATGATGACATTTTTACGTTCGGTGTAATGAATCTATATAATGTGCTATGGACTTGTTATATTGTCTTATTTCATTGTTGTCATATGCAATTTGTGATGATTAATTGATTAGGGATAATTTTTAGTAAATTCGTGCAAATTTTTTAAAATTTATTTGAATTTGGTCCAATAAATCCGATAAATCATATTTACCGGTGACCTCGGGTAAATTTTATTTACTCATAAGGAAAACCCTGCCCCAAGGACGGCCTCCTCGTCCGCGCCAAGCGGAGGCGCGCCCAGGAACAAGACCGTTGCTCGGACCCTGCAGGAGTGCAGGACCGAGTACAGAAACGTCTACGTCTTCTGTTACGCATACGGCCTCAAGGCCTCCCCCTTGCCCTTCCAGTCCGACCGCTGGCTCCTCCGCGCCGGAAACGTCGGCCTCATCCACGCCCCTGCAGACGACGGCACCGGCTACATGGTTGCCAAGCTGCAGCCCATCCACGGCACTGGCCACGCCAACCTCCAACGTTTCTCCATCGATATGGACGGGTGGCACGAGCTGAAGGAGGTCAGCTACCCGCCGGGTCTGCGGCCGTGGGGCAGAAACGGCGTCGTCTCCCACAGTCCCACGCCGGGAAGCTCTGGTGGGTGGATCTCTCCGACGGCCTCCTCGTGTGCAACCCCTTCGACGCCGAGCCGAACATGAACTTCGTCGCACTCCCCTGAGGGATGCGAGCTGCCCGGCGGCACGGAGGACCTCACCAAGCGCCGGTGCGTGAAGGTGAGCGACGGCAGCCTGACGTACGTGCAGATCGACGACGGCCGAGGCGCCGCCGCGACGGTCAGCATGTGGAGTCTATCTGGCTTAGTGGGGTTGTTGGACGCCTCGACACACGGTGAGCTTTGAGGAGATCTGGGACAATCGGACCTACCAGAGGACCCAGATGCCGCGGAGCGTTCCGGTGCTCGCGCTCGGGCACCCCAAGAACTCCGGCGTGGTGTGCTTCTTCCAGATAACCCCGCAGAACTCGTGGGTGTTCGCCGTCGACCTTAGCACCAGGAGGGTGCTGGAGTGCGAGGAGTACACGATGCCGCACCTGTCGACGGAGCATCACTCTTCCCGCTACGTCGCCGCTTGGGAGCTGCCACCTTGCCGTGCTATGTCCTTCTTCCAGCTGTGCAGCTGCTGTCTCGTGTGCTAGACTGCTCAATTTCCGTTTATAATCTTGCATTCCCGGCATGGATAAAGTAGTACCGAGACTGGCATAATCTAACGCAGTAGCACTGTTCTTGTTCATCTGCATGCATGCAGTGTGTTAAAACTAGTGGAATCAGAGTATTATGTGTTGTTTCACAATGATATTGCTGAGATTTAGTTGGCTGGTTTAGAGATTAGGATTACTGTTCCATCTTGTATAACAAACTGATTCTTGCTTCTTGGTATCCACAGTACTCAACAGATTGCTCAGTATATAAATTCTGTTGTGCCTCTGATCTTGCAAGCTGTTGTGAATTTCGAACTCATGACTGATGTTGATGCCCTGTTCAATTAAACTTGTAAACTGAGGTCTTCAATTAAGAAACATATGTGTACAATTTTGTAGAGCTCGCTATCTGCCTGTTCATATGAGATATCATAAGCAAGTCATAAAATTCCATGGATGACGATCACTACTAGAGAAACAACCTTTTATACCGGCTTATCAGTCCCGATAAGATACGAACCGGTATTAATAGTAGCATCAGTCCCGGTTCATAGTTCCAAGGCTTCAATCCGGTTAAATCGCTCACATTAGTCGGTTGATAATACCAACCGGGATTGATGCTCCTCCCATCTTGAGCTAGTACAGCCAATTTCACCGGTATGGAAGCTCATCGATCCGGTTCGTAATACCAACCGGGAATGAAGGTAGGCCTTACAAACCGGGACTAAAGCCTCATCTAAGGAATCTTTAAAAGGAATGCATATCCTAGTTATATTAGAACGCGTGGGTGGGTGAGTTGGTTAGAAAGGTGAGTGGGGAGTCACGAGATCTCGGGTTCGAGTCCCACAGAAGCCATATGTGCGCATTATATTTTTAAAAATATTTCTAACATCTATCCGGGTTGAGAACAACGGACCGATGGCTCCATGCCATCGCCCCGATGCCTATCCGGTTCCAAAACCGGGATTGATGCCGGTTTGGAACCGGGATTGAAGGCTCAATCCGTGGCAGTGGATATTAGTTCATTCAACTGTTGTTTGATTTTTTTTTCCAAACTATATTAATTTGGATCTTCATTGCAATTTAGGTAGATGACAGGATACCAAAAGGGGCAGAAATTACTGCTTGATATAGGCAAATCATCAATTTTGTGCTCATTCACGTTGAAACTTCTCTACTTAATTGAGAATTTATTAACGCTCTTTCAAAAGAGTTTCTTGTATTAAGTTATCGCCCAACATTTTTATCATCTCACAGTTGGCATAGTGCGCTAGCTGCTGGTATATGCATGCATATAGATGATAGAAATTTGTAATTTGTTTGACCGTTCAAAGCAAATTGCTGATGCATTCATGGCTAATGTGCTATAGACATAGCACGCGTCTTTATATGTATATGCATATGTATATGCATGTACTGCTACGCCATGGTACGTAATTGGTTCTTAAGGTGTAGACTTTCTGGTAACCAGGAAAAAATTAATCGATAATTAGTTTTTCAATATTTTCGCTGGTGGTACCGAGATTGGCAGAATTTGACATGTTAAATTGGTCAAGGTTCATATGCAAGTTTATTAGTGCCTTATGTGTCTTATAAATTCTTGGCCTAATGGGATTACTTCCATTGTTCTTTGATCAATACACTACCTGCCGCTTTAATTACTAACACTTTTAATATGATTTTCTGTTTATAAATTTCTGCGAGTTTAAGACTGCATACTAACAATTCTTGGGATCCTCCTTCGCCTTGGGCTGAAGTTTGTTCCAGGTTCTCCTCGGAGCACACAACTAGACTCTAACACCCGCACTGCCGCGTGATGACCACGTGTTGTGTTAGACCGCATCCAACCTATTCAAATTCAAGGGACCACTTCTGGGCCAGCTTCTTATGGCTTGAAAGCCAGAGTCCCCGTATTCCCTTCCCTGCCTCATTCTTAATCAGGCCCTTGGTCACTATGTCTCAATCTCATTTTCAGATATACACCTCATTTTACCTAGTCCTCACCCCTTAACTGCATAGTAGCCCAAACTAGACTCACCGTCCCATGATACCCAAATACAGGCCTCAATTTCATACCAGCTTATACGTGTGCCATTTCATGTTATGTGAACAAATGAAGCGGTGAAATATTTGTTCACCAATATGGGGCAATTATGCCCTGAAAAAATCGGAGCATATCGAAGCAAGTTTTAACTAAGGACTATGAGCCCATGTTATCTAGCAATTATCCTAGAGTTCCAAATTACATGATAATCAAGACAATCAGGTATGGTAATCAAACATAGCATGGAACAGGGCATGTGTACAATATGATTAATAAATAGGCATAGCCACTCTAGCAGTTCAAGTATTGCAACATATAATAGAGCATGCGATTTCTTAGTTGCATTAAAATAACTTATGTAAAACTGGGTACGATATGAACTATGGATGTTAACTCGCCTTCTCCTGGGGAACGATACTCTTCCTCGGTATCTTCAAATCTTCTCTTCGGGTCCTCAACGTCTATACGTGAAAATAAGACGGTGCATAAACATGTGCAAAAAGGGGTGATACATGGATACATGACTTAATTATGATTATATGCACCTAGCATACCATCTCTTAATTAAGGTACCGAGGTCTTCTATGTGTCACCGTATGTCATGCATGATAATACCCTTAATTACCATAAATAAAGATACCTATACTAGAAAATAATTTTTGAAATAAATTAAAGTGCTAAAATTATTAATTTTATAAAGCCCTTGTGGGTTTTCTTTAATTTTGTAATTTATATAAGATTAATACTTGACTTAATATTTTCCTTCTGTTGTCATAAGTTGGAATAATTTCTGAAAAATTTTGGGAATTTACAAAGTTCCCTACATATTTTAAATAAAGCTAATTTGATTTCTAGGAATAATATACTAAAGAAAATGGTTTAAATTGCTTCTATCATTTTTCTAGAGCACAATATTTAATTTAATTCAAACTATTATATTTTTTGTAAGTCCAGTACTACAACTAGTATTTTCTGGAATTTTTCTAGGATTTTTAGATATATTATACTATTTTTAATAATTCACTTTGCATTTCTAGATTCATTGGGAATCGAAAATTTTCTAAAAATCCAATAAACAGAACTGGGCTTGGCCTGCTACTATTTATACCGAGCCTGCTACTGTGCGGCCTAGTAACGCGCGCCGCGTGCTTGCAAACAGCCCATCCGTGGCAGATCTGACTGGTGGGCCTAAGGCCTACCGAGCATGGGTGCAAGCGGGCAGCAGGTGGGCCTCGGGACGGACATATCAGGTTGTTCCCATGCCAAAATGTAATACGCCACTTTCTCTGGAAGACATATTCTGTAAGACGTATTCCGAAGGAATACGCTTCCACCAAATACGACATGTGGGACTAGGGCCCATATGTCAGTGACTCAAGATTAGTGGGCAGCGGGATTTAGAAAAATACTGGGGGTCCCGCGCGTTGGTGTCTCAATCACGCTGGCCGACGTTGGAGTGACGTCAGCGAGGCAATGTCAGAACTTCCCATGGCTACGAGGAGCCCGACAGGGTGAAAATCAAGGCTGGAGCTCACTAGTGCGCGCTTCCTCTTAAGCTCCCTCTCTCTCCTCTCTAGCTGCAGCCACTACGTGTGCTCCACAATCAGAGCTTGCGGCTGATCCATGGATGGTGCCGTCAAAGCTCGGAGGAAGTTGGTGGTAGATCTAGGAGTTTGGGGGAAGCATTAGGAGTTGGGAGCTTGGGCAGCGAATGTCGGTTCTGGGAGCTTGGGGCGGGAGAGCAAGAGGAGGAGGACATACCAGAATTAGGGAAGAGTTTGTCAGAGTTGGGGGAGAAGGGGAGGATGGTGGAGGAGAGGAAGAAGAATCTAATGGCATATTAGGCATAAATTTGAAGAGGGCAAAGTGACAAGAATGACCACAATGACATATTTGTAATAGTTTGTACTTTATAATGGCATTAGGGCATTTTCTCCCTTTGCAGTGGCATTTCTGAGATATCCAAACTTAATAATAGCATGAATGCAATTTTTTTAAAGGTTGTGTAAATCTCATGATGTAGAGAACAGAGTGATTTTTCATTATTAAAAAAACTTGAATAAAGGATGCGCATCTCTACGTGATGGAAGAAAAATTACTCTCTCTTGCATTCCCATAGGTAATAAGTCTAAATTACAACCCTTAACTATCAAAAAAGTCTATTCTACATCCAAAGCATAAACCTAGTTATTTAACATCCCAAACTATCAATACCGAGCCATTTAACACCTCGGTGGTTCTGAAGGGTGATTTTGATGACTTGACAACTGTTTTGTTCACGTGGCTTGCACACATGACAAAATTATTGATTTTTGGACTCAAAAATTCTAGAAAATTTTTTAAAACACTTTGGTGCATACGGATCACGAGAAAAATTATTTTTATAGATTTTATTTTTAAAATATCAAACTAAAATTTGTAATCTCAACCAAAATTAAAAAAATATTTTTGATTTTATGCATTTTTAAAATGTCCAAAAGTAATTATTTCATGACCTTATACACCATTGTGTTTATGAGAATTTTTCTATAATTTTTGGAGTAAAAAATCACTAATTATGACACATGTGGAGGCGATGTGGACAAAACTGACCATGAAGTCATCAAAACCACCCTCCTAAACAAACAAGACGTGGAATGATTCGTTATTGATTGTTAGGGATGTAAATGTGTAATATAGACTTATTTCTTTTCTAAGGATAACAAATTAGGGAATAGGAATAAAAAAAATTGCCACGTAAACAAAAATAATTAGCAAGCTAACGGCAAGAGCCATGGTATGGAAAATGAGCCGAGCAGGGAGCTATGAAAATCCGAAATCCCGAGCTCCTATGGGCATTTCAGCTACACAGCCAAATACAAGGACACGTCGGGCCGAAATTAGCCGGCACGGAGCCAGGCTCACACCGTCACGGATGCACCAACAGTTGGTTCTCTTTGATTTGAGCATACCGCCATCCGCCACGAACGAACGACCACGTTGCACGTGTTTCCACCGTCTCCAACCTCGTAAAAACGACAGGTAAACATGCCACGTCGGTTGCAGCGAGAAAATCCATGATATGGCCTAAAGTTAAGAGATCATTAAAAAAATATTCTAAAACATATCGATCTCTACAAAATGGTTCAAAGTTGATAGGGCAATTGATGCTCGGTCCTTTTTCAAGCTTTTGGCCAAATTTTGCTATGCAACCATTGCGAATGATCGCTTTTATTCAGACCGTACCCAGCTGGGCATCTTAGCAGCTTCCCTAAAATTTAAACCTCTACAACACTATTACCACATCCTCCAAAAAATTCTTTTTATCCTATGAAATCCCTTCACACTTTATATTATATTCTCTAAAAGATTTTTTTTTTTTCATTCAGCATATACTCTGTCTCTAAAAAAATCAAATGAGCAGTGCTTTAGAGCACCATTTGAGGATGCTGGCACAGCTGTTGACATATGCAATGTTGAATTAGAGCAAGCGTTCACTGGTTAATTTTTTAAGGTAAATGTCCATCCAAATTCAGCCAGTGGGAAGCCTCGGTGCATATTCAAAATGACAATTCACAGTGGCTGCATCGCAAAATTTGGCCAAAAGCTTGAAAAATGGAAAGCATCAATTGATCTGTTAGTCTTAACTTTAGAGCATTTTATAGATATTAATATGTTTTAGAACATTTTATGGTCTCTCAACTCTAGAACATAACATCAATTTTCTATTTTCAACCACACCGAAGCGTGTAATACTCGAGCACCGATTCGTGGCTGCGAGTCAAAACCACCGCTCTTCACGGTGAAGAAATCTGGGAGGGATAGGGTTTACAAGGAACTGACAGCTCTCCCTCGCATCCTTCCTCTTCGGCAGGCTATGCTGCTACACCATGGACTGGGTGGGGATCAACAGGGTGGAGGCCAGGTTGAAGCTACACCTGAGGGTGAAGCGACCCCGGTACATCTTCCAGGTCGACGACGAGATCGCTCAACCCGCAGGTGGTTCAGCTCCATGGCAACAACGGGCGGCCCATCTTCAGCTACAAGTTCATCCTCAACAGGCAGTGAGAGGCGTGGCGGGAGGTTGTGCTGAGCAAGGAAACCATATATTTCATGAGGACAAACACAATGTTTTATAACCACAAACAAATTGTTTCATAAATGCAAACTAACTATTTCAGATATTTTTACGGGTATTTCATATGAGCAAACAAAATGTTTTACAAAAAAAACAAAACAAATATTTCAGCACTTATTCAAAGATGTTTCAATAACATATGATAACATATGAGCAATGTTTCATAGAAACAGATTGAATGTTTCACAAGGATCAAAATGTTTCATACATACATGAATAATGCTTCATGGCAAATAAATGATGCATCCCATGAGCTCGTTGTCATCGTCGTTGTAGCCGCCCCATGAGCTTTGCTCACCATCATGAGGCTGAGCTCTGATGCTGCTAGATGAGCTTTCCCCACCACATTATTGCCGTTTCCGTCACGACCACCATGCCATCGCAATAGTAGGACGAGGAGAAAGAAAAAGGAAGAGGAGATCCTAGACATGACTGACCAGCTCCCGCAGCGCCATCACCTCCCCTATATCCAGTCACCATTAGATCGAGGCGTGTTCACGGTGGCGCCCTTTCTCCGCCTTGGTTACACCACTCTCTCCTCCCCTTGTTTCTTCCTTGGGCCATATTCTGAGGAAGAGGAGGAGGAGCAAGAGAAAGAAGGTGGAGGAGGAAGCTTGGAGGAGTGGGGAGGAACAGGTGGGAGGGAAAGGAGCGCCTTCTTGGAGTGGGGGAGAGGAAAATATGAGTACGGTAATGGATAGGAAGCAAGCACGGGAAAGGATAAAGAGAAAGGGGTCCAATGGGTGGCTCCATCCCAAACACCTATCACTAAGTAATTTCATAATGTAATCGATAGATAGATGAGAGGGCATTTCCCATATATACAAGGATTTCCATGCACCATTGAGGACCGTTGGATCTCATGCGAAAATCCGTGTGCGAGAGGAAGTGGTGGTCTATCCGGATCCTTAAACAAGATCCAATGATTCTCATGGTGTATGGAGATCCTTATACACATGGAATTAATTTCCCTATCTAGGTAATGTGAAAAATTGTTATGCAACGTGGATCTACCGGTTTCAATATTACCCTTCCAAGTGATAATTATTAATTACATGAAATCTTGATTAGTTCTGTCGGAATGAGATAAGTTCATTTACTTGTAATGCAAGAAGGAAAAGGAAAAGGTGACAGCTAAGCAATATAACAAACTCTTCTTAGAGAGTCTTACTTCTTGCCCCTCCCCTCCCATCGCTTCGGACACCAGGTATCATTTTTGTTTTGCTTTATCCCCCAAATTAAGGGAGCATCTACGGCTCGGACATCCCGCGCAAGGCCATCGCGTCGGACGCTAGCCCCACTCATTTAATCTGCTACGTCGTTATTTAGCCATCGATTTGTTTTACACTTTTACTATACCAAAATAAAATCGTTTACCAACCGTGCAACGTATATACCACGCTCACAACATTGCATCTCGCACATAACAAAAACGAGACATTCTATCGGACGCTTGCGATGGCCGTTTGATTCGTACGCGCCGATCTCCGCTCTCTCCCGCTCTTGTTCCCACTTAAACATGCTTCTATGCCTACTGAAACAATGCGCTGAGCTTGCTGAAACAAAATGTATCGCACTCAAAAACTCCCCCCAAACACACCAGAAACAAAAGCACTGAAATATTTGAAAAATAATGTCTGGGGCTGCAAAAAGATTTAAAACAAAGCTAATGAAACATTTGAATTAAACAACTGAAACATTTGAATTAAAAACACTGAAATATTCAACGTGAATTGCTGAAACATTTGAATTAAAGCACTAAAACATGACTTAGACAGTGTTGAAACATTGAAAGTAAATTGCTAAAACATTTGAATTAAAGTACTGAAACATGACTTAGACAATGTTGAAACATTGAATGTAAATTGCTGAAACATTTTGAATTAAATCGCTGAAACATGATTTAGACAACGTTGAAACATGAGATTTAAGGTATTGAAACTTTGAAGCTAACTACTAAAACATTTGAATTAAAGTACTGAAACATTGAAAAGTAGCTGCTGAAACATTTGAATTAGTGCACTGAAACATTTGAATTAAAACACTGAAACATTAAAAAGTAAGCACTAAAACATTCAAAAATAGCTAGTAACGTGAGGCCAAATTGGAATTTCTTTTCCAAATTGAGGATACTCCTTCTCCAAATCTGGCCATCTTTTCCTCCGAATCCGGCGAGGCTCCGCTATCTACCGATGTTGTGCTCGCCGGATCCAGCCATCAAACTCGCCTAATGACGCAGATAGCCCTCTTGGAGCTCGGTGCCGTCGCCCGAGCTCAAGCTCTTCAAATTCGGAGAGCTGGTCTTAGGCTTTTCCAAAGCTCGAGGCTGTTGCCGGAGACCTCGCCGTCGCGTGGCGGCGACAACGCTCACACGGCGGCTTGAAAAACGTCGCATCACTACGTGCTAAGCTGAGCAGCATGTGAGCATCGGCTGCGTGTGACTGGAAAAGTATCTGACTATGAGGAAACATCGAACAACAGTGTATAAAAGTAGAAGGATAATGTTGAGCGGCGCCCGATTTTTGGGCTTGCGTCGGACGCCCAGCCCTAAGCAATTTCGATATACTATTGGAACATGCATATATGCTGTTGGAACATGCAAATTGTGACACAATTTAAAAATTTGTCATTTTTGTACAAGTCATATGTTGTAACTTTTTTTAATGATTTTTAGAGACTTTTAATAGTTCTTCTTAAAGATCTCAAAACTATTTTTATTATATTTTTAATATTTCTAATTAAGACACTTTTGGAGGGTTCTTAACTTTTAGTGATTTTAACATTTTTAAAATATTGTTTAGCATTTTGAGTTCACGTAAGTGTGATGGGCCTGTCAACCGGAAGTAGTGGCGTTCAACGGGATGCGGCCAATGAAAATGACATGAGAATCCAATGAAAATGACATGAAAATAACAAAGTGATCATTTGGAACTCCATCGAACGGCCAGGCCATCCGGTCGTACTCGTACGTGCATGTCCCGTCCGATGTGAGTGTGATGGGTCTGAATTCAGCCGGAAGCAGTGGCGTCACTGGCGTGCATGCCTAAAACCATCCATTACAAAGAGCCCTGCGCCAACCCCAACGTGGTCTCGCGCTGGTGAGGGCTCCGGCATCCGTTCTCGCGCCATCTTCCACCTCCACTCCGACCGGCGAGGCTCCAGGACCCCGCGCGTACGTCGTCGTTCGCATCGGCACCGACCTCTCGAGCGAGGGCTATCGTGCTCGCGCACGCCGAACATCGTCGACCACTCAGGCGAGGGTTCCAGGATCGTTATCGCGCAGGCCGTACGTCGTCGACCGCATCGACACCCTCGTCACCGCAGCACGAAGGTACGCATGTTTTGCTCTGCATGGATGGATCAACATGGCGAACTGGGGGGGTAGGGCGTGGGTTTGCAAGGCGGTGTCTAGGTAGCAGCTGTTGCTTGTAGCCGTCGCCCGTCGGCCGGTGCGTATGCTCGAGGTCGGCACCCTCGGCGGTCGCTAGCGGCTCGACGGCCAAGGCAACTGCGTGAGCGGCTCGACGAACGCCTGCGTCCCGCATTCAAGTGGGGACTGTGGAGCGCCTGCGCACCGTCCACGCGGTTGCGGTGGGAGGACGCAGCACCAGCGATTTTTTTACCGGCCGATTTTCAGTAGTAAATCCGAAATTTCGGTTTTACCGGTGTGGCCCGGTAAATATTGAATTTTTCGACCCATATTTGAATTAATCGGCCTGGTCCAACTCCGGCGTACCCGACGGCCCGACCCGCAGGCCGCAGCTTCACCTGAGGCAGCACCGCAGCACCAACCTAATCCCTAAATTTACTGGCTCTTGGCCGACCCTCACCAGCCACTCCAGGCCGCCGCCGCCTCAGCCTCACCAGCACCTTCCCGCCGTCGCCGCCGCAGCCTCACGGTCGTTCTTCCTGCAGCCGGCGAGGCAGCTCACGCCCGTCGTCCAGGCGAGGCGCCGGCCCGCCGCGGCGCCGCCTCACGGGCAGGCCGCCGCTGCGCAGGTGTAGGGCGGGGGCCAGGGCGCCGCCAGCCCGCCAGCCGAGTAGCCGCCGCCGCCTCACTTGTTAGCTGAAGCCTGAAGCTCTCCAGCAGTGCAGCACTGCAGCGGTGCAGCCTCTGCTCAAGACTCAAGAGCTGTACACTGTACAGTACAGTTAGTAGTTTAGTACTATACCGTATAGAATATTGTATTAGCTGTGCTCACTTAGTTAGCTCTCAGTTTGTTTAGCTCACCTCAGAATGTTTGATATTTAATTAGTGCTATGAACTTGTCATATTATCTTATTTTATTGTTGTTATGTGCAATTTATGATAATCTATTGATTAGGGATAATTTATAATAAATTCATTCAAATTTTTTAAATTTTAATTTGAATTTGGTCCGATAAATCCGATATATCTGATAAACCATGTTTACCGGTGTCCTCCGCTAAATTTTATTTACCGATATTGAAAACCCTGCACAGCGCACGGCGGATCGCATCTTCGGCTAGGCAGTGGGGAGCATTCACCTACCACAGCGTTCTTGCACGCTCGCCGTCGTGCTCCGCCGGTCCGCCCTGAGACGCACGCGCGAGCCGACTCATGCCAAGGACGGCATATGCCTCGTGGGACGAGGTACGCGACAGAGCCGCCCTCTCGGCCTCGCTGGCAGACTAGGGCTCATCCAGCAGGCGCCGCGCGAGCGCCGCGGCGTCGATCTCTGGGAAGGGGACAATCGAGCTCGAGTAGGCACTAGGCAGACAGCGATTATGGAACGCGCGTCGAGGCCGCCGGGAGCAGCGCCACCCGTAACGGCAGCCGGGGAGGATCCCGGCGAGGTCCTGCGGCGGGTGGAGCGGGCCGGATAGGGGACGGTTGAGGTTCGGAAGGTTCTGGGCGTGGCCGTTGATGGGAATCGGGGTGGGGACTGGGGAGTGGGGAGTGGGGACTAAGGGGCGGCCGTTGAAGGCGGCGACGATGCGGAGGGATCTGTGGAGGGAGGGCGCCAGGTCCGGGACGAGGCACTGGAGGAGGCGATGAGGGCGAGCTGCGCCTCGCAACGGAAGGAGATGGCCTCCTCCAGGGCTCCAGGCTGCGGCACTGCTCGGGGACGGTGGCGAGGTCATTCCCGCGGGCCGCGGCCGTCGGCCGAATTCAATTGGGGAGCGCCTGCGCACCATCCAAGCGGTGGGGGGACGAGTAGTACGCGTGGAACATCTTCAACCGGCGGTGGGATGAGCAGTACGCGGCGGATCGCATCGTCGGCTGGGGAGTGGGGAGCACTCACCGACCACCGTGCTCCTGCACGCTCGCCGTCGTGCTCTGCCCTTAGACCCGCCCGGGCCGACGCATGCCAAGGACGGCATATGCCGCTTGGGACAAGCTGTAAGCGGAAGAGCGAGGCCATTTGCACGTCGTCAGCTGCCAGTCGCAGTTCGACGGGGAGTTCGACTAGCCGACAGGGAGTTCGATGGGCTCCCCTCGAGCGATGACACTGACGTACGCCTAGGAATATTCGGAAACGAGGACTACGTGCAGATAGCATACTTGTGATCAAGGTTGCCGTTGCCTAATTTGTCTATGAAGTCAGCATGATGTCACGTGCGATCAAGGTTGCCGTCGACTAATTAGCAGCGTATTTAATCTGTATAGCGTCTGCGGCAATGACTCGTGTTCTCATGTTCGTGTTGAGTGCTCTCCTAGACCATCTCTTCTTCGGTTACCGCCACGAAGAAATCTCGTTCTTTTTGATGTTCCAGTAGATTTCCTTTACTGTTCCTTTTTAAAAGGGATTCTCTTTTCTATTCCCTTCAGAAGAGATTCTCTCTTCTTTCTCTGTATCATTTTCTTCAAAAAAATGCTGTTAAAGATGATCGAAAATGAAGGGAGCGAATATGGAGAAGAAAATGAGGAAGAAAATGAAATAAAGAAAAAATGGTTGGAGATGGTCTTATCTTCTCTAACCGAGGAGATTCTTGGCCACGTTTTGTTTCTCTCAGCATCCGCGGAAGCATGGAGCGCGCTAGAGCACATGCTTGCCTCGCGTTCACAAGCCCGTGTCATGCACATCAGGATGCAACTCACTAATCTGAAGAAAAAGGATCAGTCTATGACTGATTACTATCGTCAAGTCAAGCAACTTAATTGTGGATGTCATGGCGTCCACGCCAGGAAGAGGAGGCCGTCTCATACCTTCTTGCAGGCCTTGGAAGTGACTATGAACCCTTTGTTGCATCCATGGTGACAAGGACAGAATGACAGATGCAGTCAGCTTTGCCGATCTATATGCTCATCTTTTGGCATACGAGTTGCACATGAACTGAGCTGATTGCTGACTAAGAGATAGGATAAGAAACCCGCACTATACCACTGTTGTGTGCATAGTTTTTACCATGTTTTTAGTTTTTCCATTTATTGCTGAGAACATCATACTATGAGAAATGATTAATGACGAGCAATATATATATCATAACAAGATAAACAATCCTTGTATGGATGAAATAATCATGTTTTTACCATGTTCACCAGCTAGCATGATTTTGTTAAGATGGAGCTTTATTTAATATTTATACGCGAATTAAAATGTTGATGCCTGCAAATAATCATTCATACACTGATTAGGAACATATGTTTTGAGGAATGATTAGGAACATGTGTGAAACTTACTGAATCTTCATTTGGTGCTTTCTTGTATATACTGTAGTACCTCTTATCATATTATGAGTGTCCTGGCTGTTAATTAATTTTAACCATGCTAAATTATTGTCATGCATGTATAAACATCAAGGTTGATTTTGGGGGGGACTTAATTGACTGTGTGTTTGGTCCCAGTTGCAGTTTGGCAGCCCTTATTTGGTGTTCGTGTTGAGGCCATCCGATCATTCCCTGTGCTGTAATCCACAGATCGAGGCGCCCATGGACCTGCTCCGAATAGCTGGATTTGTGTTCTCCATCGGGCTCTTCATCTTCCCAATGTAAGAATTATAATATCATGCATCTCCTGTCCCCATTAATTACAATTACAAGAGCTGATTAGAACTACATACTTTGTACACTTACTTGTTGACTCTTTTCATTCACCGCCGTATTTATATGTACCCCCTTTTCTTCCTAGATGCATGCACTCCATGGACGTTGTGTACTATTATGTGTGTATACACCTGAATCAAACTAATATATCTGCATGTATGGTACGTACGTACAGGTGGTCGTGCTGTCCTGTCTGGATAGGGCAAGACGGGGCGGCGATGGGGGGCTCGGCGGAGCTGTACATGCTAGCGTTCTTCAACTGCATGGTTTGGACCGTGTACGGAGCCAGACTCGGTTCAGACGGCGACTTCATCGTCGCCGTCAACGCCGCCGGCTTGGTCCTTGAATTGTTGTACGCGCTCACCTCCATACTTACCTTTGGCAACGGGCAACGCTCTCGTATGACGCTCTACATCTGCCTCCTCGTCCTTGTCGAGCCTGGCTTCGTCAGCATCTTGGTTCTTCTCGCCCACTTCTACAAGGCCTTCTCCGGCGCCGTTGGCTGGCTAGGTGTCGCTTCTTGCGTAGTCATGTACGCGGCTCCATACTGCAGATGGGACTGGGTAAGTACATTCCATTCTTCATATGACTAGCACATATATATGCATTTGATCGATCGACCTCGATCTTGGGATAGCTGCACGTACCTCGATCTCGATCAATCCATGATTGTGTTCCAGTTCCTTAATCACTCGTCAACCTATATATATGTAGGGAAGAGCAGCAAACGAGCAGAATTTGGATGCGCTGATGCCCTGGTACATAGCGCTCGCCTCCCTGTGCAACAGCGCCCTGTGGACCTGCTACGGCTTCCGCGCCGGCGACTACGGGGCTGTTTGGTACCCTTGTCCAGCCTTGCTCAGCTTTGCCTGACAAGGTTTGGTGTTTGGTAGTAACTTAAAAACTTGCTTTACAGCAGCTCGCTTCACCTAAGAAGAAATCCTTCCCCATCCAGGCTAGCCAAATTGGCTCTCTGCGTGGGCAAGATTCTATATAGGTAAGAGAGAGTTGAGGAGCAGCCAAATAAAAGATGAACCAAACACCTTTACATCCTTCTTTTCTTTCACCTCGCTTCTGCCAGCTAATGGAAAGCAAAGACAAAGCAAGGTGAGCAAGAGAACCAAACATGCCCTACAACGTCGCGGTAAGCTGGTCTCGGCCCGGCTTGCAGTGAAATTTGGCATGCATGTCCCATAAAGTGATATGATGACAGCAGGTCAAGATCATATATGCGCATGAATGTCGAATCCGATCGATATCAATTTGCTAGCTCTTCTCTTGTGTGTGTGCAGCTTCCGAACCTTGTTGGCGTAGCGTGCGCAGCGGTGCTGCTCTACCTGCACTGCACTAGGCATCCTATGGCAGGTCGTGCGCAGCAGGTACTTGACGCCCTGAAGAGCATCGCTAACTGGCCCAGGATGATCCGCCAAGCTAGCTACCGCATCCTAGGGCAGGAGAAAGCCCCCCGTGAGTTCGACTTCTGTTGTTGTTTGATTTTGTTTTTGAAACTATATTTGGATCTTCATTGCGATTTAGCTACTGGATAACTATATATATTTGTAGCCTGCTTATGTGCGTGCAAACATCTGGTGCGTCTACTCGGCCCTTCCCTATTTCTGCTATTGGCTCCGTGTGTTCACGCGGAAAGCTACGAGCAGCCACCGAGTGTCACTGTCAACGCAGTAGGTCAGAGTCATATATACTAGAACCTAGCTAGCTAATTAAATTCAGTTTGTACTGTGTTCTAATCCATATAAATTTTTATAATCCATAGAAGCGTTCATGGCGCAAAAGGACTGCAACAACCCGCTGGCCTACTCTCTAGGTGGACTAGGAGATGCGATGTCGTTCATGCTCTTCTGCTCCCCTATGTAAGAAAAACCTATCACAAGAGTTCTTCAAAGATGACGTAGTTGAATTATTGTGTCATATACACATAAAGAAATTTGTTTCTACATATGAACATGTGTACAGTTGGGAGCCTTTCAGAGGTGTGTGGTTCGGAGGTGCTGAGCTGGGGGACTCGGTGGTGCCGTATCTGGCAGCTGCTGGGAATTGCATGTTGTGGTCTGTGTATGGAGTCCTGAGAAAAAACTGGGTACTCGCCGGAATCAACTTTGCCGGTGTCGTCCTTGAGTCCGCTTATGTGGTGACTTACTTGTGCTGGATTGGCGGGGCTGCCCGTATTTTGTTTAGCAGCTGCTTCCTTGCCGAGATCGCTGGCGCTGTGCTTGTCTACTTCTTTGGTTTTGGAGCTATTGGATGGATCGGGCTGAGTTCCAGTTGCCTCATGCAGGCGGCGCCTTTCTTCGGTCCGATGGTATGTATATAACACTTTGAGCACTTTGTAATCATGCATACATAAATTTGTACTGTTCACCAATTCTTTTGTTTTATTTTTCCATTTCATCATTTTGCAGTGGAGGGCTATCCTATGTCAGGGGAACATTCAGATGGTTCCTTTGCCCTTGGTTGTGGTGTTGTGTTCGTTAGCCAACAGTATCTTGTGGACGACTTACGGGCTTTCCTGTGGCGGGGGGTTTATTTCGGTAAGTAGTATTTGTCATGTGCATACTAGTTCCAGAACAAAGCCCATCTATGGTGGAAACAACTCAGATGACAGTTCTATTTTTGTGCAGATTTCAGGTATGGTGGGCGTCGTGTCCTCGCTGGTGCAACTGGGGGTGCATGCTAATCGGTGGAACTGGGCCTGGGCCTGGGCCTGGGCCCTGGCCAAGCTGTAGAACGTTGGAAATTGGGCCAACGGGATCTGGCTAGCCATCTAGCTGCCACAACGAATGACGAGCGTTTCGTTGGATGTCACTTCTGGAGAGCACTCCTGAGATTTCATTTCCTCTGCATTTCATTACAACATGTGTGAAATTTAAATACGTGTACTTGAAAGAGTTTATTGATATGGAGTGGGATTTTTAGCTTTGAGTTTCTTATATAGAACCTATATATCCTATAATTTTCTCTGTTGAATACATGTTGTGGTATCATGCTTCAGCTCCTGTGTTGTTGACAGTGAATGATCTTGTCAGTCATCGCAGACCATGACAAAATGGATTCAATAACTATGACTAATAAACATTTAGCTCAGCCTCTGAGCAATGTCCCAAACTAGAGAAATTCATATGGCCAAAACCTAGCCCGAGCGAGAGTGCAAAACTACCACCGACAACTATCGTTATTGTCTGAACTAATTCCTTTGTTGTCTATTTCATTCTTGTAAATTCTAAGTGTGTTTGTCGTGGCCACTTATACCCCATGAACACATATGACACCGTTCACCGGGTACCAGCAGCCATGGCAGTGCTGAGCATGTTCAATTTAGCTTGACTCCTAAGCCAAGCTGAATTGAAAAGCTAAACGCTTTGACCTTTCTTTAGTCTAGATTTTTCTAAACCATGAAACCATTTATAAAAGCTCTTAAAAGTAACATAAATGAATTACGGATCAGATTTAAGAAGCAGATTTAAGAACCTCTTGAATACAACTTAATATTTAGCTCAACCAGTTTATTTATTCAGCTCAACCAATCCAAACATGTTCTAGTTTTATCGGCAAATGAAGTCCACAAAATTTATCCGCAAAAAACCATTAAGTGGGCTCCCGCATATCAATCCACTAAGAAAAATGGACAACTGCATAATCCTGCAAAGCACACTAAAAGGCCGTAGAGCCTGCAAAATACTACTAGGTGCTGGTTTGAGTCCTCCCTCTTCGCATGTCGCTGCTCGCGCGACGGTCGGCTTCTCCCTGCGTGTCTATAGTAGCCGCTTGCTTCCTCCCCTGTGCGGCCGCAACGGCCGCACGCTAGACTACATGTGGGCCCTTAAAAATGAGGTCCACGAAGACTCTTGCACTAGTTTCTGAATTGATAGGCTAGTGCGCACCATTATATAGCCGGAATAATTGCATACAGTCATCACAGAGCTATCTTATATAATTGAAGTAGTGTCTTATGACGAATAGTTTAGGGGCTGTTTAGTTGCCTGCATGCACAGAGATTTGCATCTACAAATACAGAATCTTGCTTTTTTTTTATGTTTGGTTGCCTGCATCTAGTTTTGAGCCTGGCTCTCTAGATGCAAGATTCTCCATGCAGCCTAGCTCTAGAGATACGGAGAAAATGGGCGTATCTCTAGATGCAGTGCATGGCAACCTCGTGTTCTGCGCAGGGGGCCACTGTCAGCCACAATAGCAAACCATAAATGTGGTGCTACGTGTTCTGCGCAAATTTTTATTCTTTTTTGTTTATATCTTTTGATTAGCTTCTCCGATTACCGAACCGATTTCAAAAATGGGTTCATGACATTTTTTCGAACAAAACTAGACCACACTTGCTATATATAAATTTTAAAATATTTAAATTTCAAAATACCTGCCTACTAAATACTCAACCAAACACCGTCTCTGCATCTGTGTATCCCATATCCCATCAGTCTGGCTGAGTCGAACGGGCCAGGCTCGTGAAAGAAGACAACCAAACAGCTCCTTACAAAAGGGGCCGATCAGGCCAAATGTCTCAGTACAACATAGAGGAAATGAGAGTTCATGCGGAAGGCTGCAGATAACAAAAGGTCTTCCAGGAGCTATGCAATCTTGCAAATGAATGGAGGGATGTCCTAAATTTTATTGTGTCCGTCGTAGATGGCGTTTTTATCTTCATGGCATTCATATGGGTCTTCAACTTGATCTCCATCTAAAGAATAAGTAAGTGCAAGGGTAAGTACGCAATCAAACCGCATTTACATGTTAACATTCTCCTAATACAAGTAATGATAATGGCTCTAGAGAAGGCTAGGGCTTGTTTAATTGCATAAAGCCAGTTGGAAATAATCATAATAAAATCCATGACTTAGCCAATTTAAAAAATCATGGTTAAGTAGAAGATTAATTGACAACTGAGTTGTGTTTCCCAAACAACCTACTATCCAACCTTTCTATCCTGTACCATCCCAAGATACGATGAGACCACACAACTTAGCTAGAACCTTGGTTCCTGTTCTTCCTCCTTACACCCGCCAACGTATTCTAGGATTTGGCAATCTCATTGTGGATCATCGCTCTTAGATTGCCGGTCCAGCGAGCGCATGATCTAGATCACCCTCGGTGACGGTGCCCTTCTGCCTGTATCTCAGGTTGGAGTTTCGTCCAAAGCCTCCGCAGAGCGTGCAACTAGTCTCCACACCTGCACTACTGTGTGCATGATGGCCACGGGTTGTGTCGGACGTATCCAAAACTACCGTGTGCATGATGGAAGAGGGTGTGGAACCTGGCCATCAGGACTTCTTATCTTAGTTCTAGAAACACTTAAGTGCCTTTAATCTTGATTTTGTGTTCGATGATGTATTGCATTCGTTTGCTAACTCTTTTTCCTATTTACCATGCCAGCATACATAATGATATTCAGATTATGTCACGTGGATGCAAGCATTTTGTGAAAGTGTATGGATGTTATGATGTCAAAGGTTCCGTTATCGGTCCGCAGCAATTGAGCATCTTAAGCCTAATTTGAGGTGAGTCAACAGCTGCATCATGTGCCGTGGGGACGATGGGGTCGAATACTATGGCATCATTCAAGAGATAATTGAACTAGTATTCGATGGAAACAAAGAGCTTTCGGTGGTTCTGTTCCGTTGCGATGGTTTGACCCTAACAGCGGCGTAAGGCGTCAAGTTGAGCTTGGCTTAATCGAGTTAAAATATAGTTCAAGACTAAAAGGATATGATTTGTTCATTCTCACTAACCAAGCCGAGCAAATATACTACCTACAATATCTATGCACTGCTAAGAAAGAGTTGGAGCCATGGTGGGTCGTGTACAAAGTTAGACGTCTTGGAAGATTGCTAGTACCGACAGCCGATGACTACGATGGGCCGATGCAAGAACAGCACTTGCACGGTGGATTTGTGTTCAACATAGGCGTAGGAATGGACAAACTAGAAGCCATAGTGGACGACGATGTCAAAGAGGAACACGATGGTCAGGCTGAACCTGATGACGTCGAACCATCAACCGACAATCCTCTCGATTTCGATTCAAATTACTTCTAGTGCATGGCACAGTTGCACTCAAATTTATTTATATATCTGATTGAATTATTTGAATTTATTACTAACTTTTCATTAATGTGCAGGATGACTCGACGCTGCTTCGTTGACCCCCGCCAGGAGGAGATCCACGAGATGGAGTCCCAGGGTTCTAGACAGGGCGGCACCTAGGAGGACTCTGGCCTGGAGTTTGGCGCCCACTTAGGGATCCGGGGCCGACCAGGTGAGTGGGTCTCATGCCCCTAAGAAAAAGAGGGGCTCAAACAAGGTCCCCAAGGCACCCATGGACGCCAGCTCGAGGATCCCCATCCAGATCGATGGGGACAATTATGTTTTATCGCTTTGTTTCAACCTCGTATTTTTTTTATTTTTTCAATGTAAAATTGCTAACATTCGTTCAATCTCCACAACAACATGTCGACGGTGGATGCCTCGCTGAGGACGCAGCCGGGCTACACGCTGAGGGGCTGGTCCGCCAACTTTACCCTAGCATGGTGAACATGGGCGATGTCACCAAGGCAACCTATAGCTAGGACGACTACAAGCTTGTCACCCATGGGGACACGACCACCGCCACCTAGTACGTTCGAGAGTTCTGGGTAAGTCTGTCTAACCTACTTTACTTTCTAAATTTATGATCATGACGCTAATCTCCTTGGTTTGTAAAATCTCAGCTTAGGTACCGTCCCTAGGCGGGGTTGACGGAGGCGGATTTTGAGTCCGTCCTAGACAGGAACACGAAGTAGAAAGTCCAGGACCTGATGTCCGGCGCTAGTGTCACGGCGGTCGATAAGTACCATAGGTAAGCAACAATCCCTATAATCCTTGTAAAATGGTATTTACTATTTCTACAACTACGAACTGTTCTTACATTTCAGGAGAGAGCACAGAGAGTGGATCACCACCTCCAAGGCCCGTGGGATCTACCTCGACGCGGCCCATTACGCCGGGGTGCCTCCCAAGTAGGCCACGAACCATCCAGAGGCATGGAGGGCTCTTGGCAACAAGTGGGCCAGCCAGGAGTTTCAGGACAAGTCCGCGAAGGCCAAGCATAATCGGGCCTCCAGGGACTACAAAAAGAGCACAGGGAAGTGGTCCACTTCCCAACAGGCCAAGAAGCTGGTAAGCTCTGATTTTTCCTTTATTTTTATTTTTTTGGCTAGCTAACTTGTCTTTCCCTTCTTGCAAACGCTAAAGACAGGGTCCCGCCGCGACATGTTTGAGCTATGGAAGCAAGCCCACACATCGAAGGCCAAGCCCGGCACCCAGCCCGAGATGGACCGCCTCACGCAAGAGAGGATGGTAAGTGCTAAACAAAACTTTCACCCTTAACAGATTTATAGTTTTGTTTAGTTTAACTAAAAAATGCAGGATCGCTACTGGGAGACCTACACTCAGGTGCAAGGCCTAGACAGCTTCCAGGAGGACGCCCCCTCAACCCAGTAGTGATCTACTAGCACATAGGAAGCAAGGCGCAACGGAGGCTGGCGATCGGAGGGGACCACCTCAGGTGAGCTAATTACTATGTACCATGTCAATTTTTTGAAAACAATGATTTTGTGAACTTACCACGGTCCTTAATTGTAGGTCGGAGTCGTACATGCTCGAGGTCTGAGCCTCTCAGAGCACGACTAAGAGTCGATACAAGTTCGAGGCCCGCATTCTCAGGAAGAGGGAGCAGGAGAGGAGGCAAAGGGGGAAGGAGAGGGAGCTGGAGAGGAGGGAGTGCCAGCAGATGATGGAGGCGTTTCAGGCGAGCCTCAGGTCTGCGGAGGAGGACCAGTGGCGAGAGCACAAGGAGTTCAACGCTAGGCTCCTAGAGTTGGAGGCAGCGGCGAGACTTGGCGAGGTAAGACACTATCCACCTCATTTCCTTTTCTTTCAAATCTATATGTCTTTAACTAATATGTCGCAAATGTGTAGGCCTCGTTGAGTGGTTACGGGGGTCGTCCCCCTCTCCTCCGCCTGCTGGTTCTGGATCGGTGGCTCCAGCTCTGGCTCTGCGCGATGATGCCTAGGACGAAGATGACAGGTCTGGGAGCCAGCCGATGGACCAGGTGTCACGTTTGTTTCACTACGACCCACCGCCCTATCCTTGAGTGGTACCGTGGATGTGACATATGAGACTTGTGTAATATATTACATGATTTTAGTTCGAACTGTGTTTTTGGTTTGGAAACTGTGAATGTAATATATTATATGATTCTGGTTTTGAAATTGTCCTTGTGGATGTATTTGTGCGAGATGTGGGGATGACGATATATATGCTAGGTGTTTTGAGTATGCAGGTGCAGTAGCTGCTGCTAAATTGGATTTTTTAAGCCATTTGCCCGGCTCATTTTTTTTCCTGAAAGTCAAGTACTCTTGACAGCCAGGTCTAAGCTGTCGAGAAAGGGGGGTTCCAGGAAATCCTGGGAGGCAAGTACTATTGACGGCTTCCTTCTAGCCGTCTATAGAGGTCAAGAGGGCCATGTGGCCCAAAGGCGCTCTCTCGACAGTCACCAGGCCGTCGAGAGATGGTAAGACGGCCACGTGGCCCAGAGATGGACGTCACCTCTATCGACGGCGAGGTGGCCATTGAGAAAGGTGGAGCCAGAGCCATGAACCGGCCAAACGGTCGTCCGCCCAACTCACTCGACGGCACATTATCTAGCCGTCGTGAGAAGTTTTCTCGATGGTTGAGCCGTCGAGAGAAGCCATCTCTCTCGACCGGGCTGGCCCGACGGCCATTTCTCGATGGCCGGCCGTCGAGTGAACGTACTATCGACGGTTTCAGCGATCTGTCAAGAAATCGCGCGTTTCCTGTAGTGAACAAAAATTTCATCCACGTGTTGAACGGCCTCTGATTTCCTTTAGTGAGGAGGGTAATTGCGTAGTAGTTGGGGCTTTACATGTTCGTTTGGGGGGCCTAGTCCATGCTCTTCCCCCCTACATCCGCCTCTGCCCCACCAGCTCGCCATCACCGTCGTAGCCCGCCGGAGCTCTTCTCGCTGGTTGCCGAGCTCAATCCATGTCGCAGGGGGGTCGGGAGGGGACCCGGTTGGTTGGGTGAGAACCCGGTGGGTTCGGTTGGTATCTCGATCTCTAGTCACCGACTCACGTACGTGGGCTAGCTGTACAGTGTCCATCCCAAAGCAATACTGCTAATATTTGACTACCGTCACACGTGCATGTCCCATTCACGTACGTCCATTCCTACGACGGTTTGTGCTCCTGCTAACGCGCACTATCCATGTATCTCATTTAACTGATTCCTTGTACTTAGAGCGTTAAAAATATTGAGATAAGTCAAGGAACATGCATTTTTTTCGAACAAACCTTCATCTGCATGCAGCATGCCGTAGGCTCGTAGCTAGTCCATGCCAATTAATTATAAGTAATAGGGTTCAACTAAGAGTAAGTTACCTGATAATAAAATAAGTGTCAGTCATTATTAATAAAATTGCACTATAACTATACTAAAATTACACATTATAAATAAGTGCAAATTTAGTTTTACTAGTGTGTAATTTTAGATTGGCTGAAACAAACATGATGGTTTGAAATATAGGAAAAGAAATGTATGTAAGCACGTGTATTTGATAGATTTATACATTAATAAAGCATAGAAATCAACGAATAAAACTGATGATTGATAAGTAGCAATTTTGATACTAAAATGGCACTTTGTAAGCTGTGCAATTTTAGTTTTATTAGAGTGCAATTTTAGAGTGACTGATAGTTAAGAAAATTTCAGTCACATAAGAATTAGCAATTCTGTTATAAAAACTAAAAAGTTTATTGTAGTGAGAAGCGTCTTATTTCACTTAAATTACATACCACATAGCATCGTATAAAATCCTTCACCGACGCTATAATTACCCACCATGCATATGTCATCGTGCATAGATCCTTGTTTTGATTCTTTCAATTGAGTTTTTATAATTCGGGCATCAACCCTTAATTTTCTATTGTTTTCATCCCATATATAGCTAGATTCCTGATTTCGTGAATATGGGTACCTGGTTTTTTCGTGTTCTTCCTAGTCGCGAAGAATAGTCGTCAGACTAGCTAGTATATATCTATCTCTTTTAGTCCTCAATCACGTTATTATTCTGATCCTCTTCGTTATGCACATTTACTCGAGGATTATATCTAGGTAGTTCCAACCGTAGTCCGATTTAGTTGTATTCTAGTTTGTTTCATTGAGTCCGTTTTATGTTTGAATAGGTTTGAGTGTATATGAGATCAGAAGAGTTAATTTAAAGATAAGAGTCTGTTTAGAATTAATGTCAGAGCCCAAGTCCGCGTCAGAGTCGCGTCAGACTCCAAGTAATTTGTTTGAGTTTGTTAGGAGCCGTGTGTAACTTGTAGTACACCGAATCTTGTAAGTTCTCCATATAAATATAGAGCAAAAGCCGGGGCAAAGCGAGGCAGAACAAGCACCACCAAAATTTTCCTCGTCGAGTCGGCGAGCGTCTCGCTAGCCGGATTGTTCGATCGGTAACCTCGTCGCCGGCAAGCTGCTGAATTCTTGCCGTCGGCGTACGTGTATTCAGAGTGATCGATCGCCTGTGCAGTTGTGCTTCCCTTTTTGGTGAAGATAGCAGGTAATCGATCGATGGCCGTCGACATGGAGGCAGCTACAGTGGAGCCGCAGCCTCGCAACAAGGAGGAGCGGCGGGGGCCACCTACGTGGTTCAAAGTCGCCTTCCTCATCTTTTTCTTGGCGGTAGAGCTCTCTCAGCTCGTCTTGGGCATCACGTTCTGCGTCGTGGCGAAAAAAGACGTCAAGGGCGAAGGCGCCCAAAAGGACCTACTCATCGGCGTGTTCTTGATCATCGGGGGCCTGATCAGCATGTGTTTTGTGCCCAATTTGATCGCCGGAGTTCATCGAGACGATGAAGACTGTGATACGTGGAAGTGGAACTCAAATGCAATCGCTTATGCTATGGCGCGGCCCTAGTCGATCGTTGCGGATAAATAATCTAGAAGCAATTATATTCTTGAAATACATTTGGATTTGTATTAATTTAATTAATCTGATTTGATGGAGTTAATATATTACTTATTTTTACGTCTCTTCCATTATTCAGGCTTTCCTTTAATTCGAAGCCACAAGTGTCATTTTTCTCCGCCAATCTTTCAAGTTAATTACATGCAGCAATATTGTGTGCATCTAACTTGCTTGTCTTCTTTCCTCATCTTTTTTTAGAGATTGCACTTCAGATTACTAGACTGTACTCTTTTTACCTGCAAGAGGGGCGAGTCTCTGTACCGTGTTTTGCGAGGCATGTGGGACGTTCAATGGGGAAAACAGGTTTGTCCACAGGAGCCACGTAGTAATTGGCGGGTATATGGGACTGTCCACTTGATACTTTCTCTGACATTGCGGGTCTGAAACCTGCTTGCACTAAGAGCATTCCGAACAGCTCTCCTATAATTAATTAATCCTATACAAGTCTATTTTGCTATATTTTTAAGAGATTTGCTTCATCATCTAAAATTCATTCATTCTTTATATTGTATTCTTCAACAAATTCGTCCCTCCAGCAAAAACCTCTATTCCTAAAAAGTCAAATAAATTGTTTTTTTCAGTTCATACTGGTCCCATTAATCAACATGTATGCAGCGCACTGTGCACTAAGTGCCATACATGTGTCCAGCATGGTGCCAATGCCAAGCGGCTTCCGGCCGAAGTCAACAGTGCAGTGAACAGGTAGGCGGCCATCTCGGCGAGCGAGTTTTCTAAGGCCTTGTTCTCGTCAGTTTCTTATCTGACTTATTTGATTTTTCTTCTAACTTCGAGAGCTTCCTGAGATAGTCGAGAGTCGGATCCGCTTCGTTCGACTTGTGTTTTAAAGGTTTTAGACAAGTATTTGAGATAGAAAAAAAAAGATTCAAAAAACAAATCGTTTTTATTTTAAACGAAAATAAGCCCTAACCTCAAATAAGACAAATAAAGTCTTATAAACTGACAAGAATAGGAATTAAGAAAGAAAAGGAGGGAGATTGGTTTTGAGGTTGATACTTGCCAGCATCAAGGCTCAGTAAACCAGAACACGTGTCTAATATGGAACCTCAAGACGAGGAGTTCTCGACGTTCTTGCCGGCGTCCTTGTCCTTGCCATCATCGCTCTCGCCTTTGTCGTCGATAGACGTCGTCGGCGATCGATGCATGTGTGCCTGCCGTTGGTCGACGCGATGGCGTACATGGCATCGTCCGCCCAGCGGCACACGAGGTACCAGCGCGACGCCGTGAGAGGAGGGACCGATGTGCTCGGTGGCAACGACCAGGGAGCAGATAGTTTTTCCTATCTTGGAGGTATTTTTTAAAACACTCTAAAAAAAATCAAATAGAGCTCAAGGACACTTCAAGAAATCCCTAAAGTTAAAAGGTAAGTCAGGGAAATTTAGCTAAGAGAAACTCAATTGGTTGACTCAGAAAAAATTAACACCCAATTCGACTTACTTTCTGCCAGCAACACTGTGGCAACGAATTGCTTCGTCTAATTACATTTTCGTCTATTTCCACTGATTTTCCCTATTTTTCTCCCTTTTTAGCCATTTTAACCTATTAACCAGACCATTTTGCCCCTGCCTGAGGTACTTCATGGCGGCGGGGATCATCCTCCTGGAGTACTGCATCGGCGGTGCGGCGGTGGCGCACGCGTGGACGTCCTTCTTCGCGACGCTTCTGAAATCTGAACCACCACCCCCAATGACTTCCGCATCCACGCCGCCACCCTCTCCGCTGACTACTCGAGGCTCGACCCCATCGCCGTCATCGTCATCACGCTCATCTGCGCCTTCGCTGTGCTCAGCACCAAGGGCTCCTCCCGCTTCAACTACGTCCCCTCCGTCGTCCACATTGCCATCATCATCTTCATCATCGTCGCGGGGCTCACCTCACCAAGATCGACACTGCCAACATGCGGGACTTCATGCCCTACGGGCCCCACAGCATCTTCACCGCCTCCTCTATGCTCTTCTTCGTCTACATCGGCTTCGACGCCATCAGCACCATGGCCGAGGAGACTAAGAACCCGGCGCGCGACATCCCCATCGGCCTCGTCGGCTCCATGGTGCTCACCACTGTGTTGCTCGTCAGCGCCATCGGCCAGGCGCGCTACCTCACGCATATCGCCCGGACGCACATGATGCCGTCGTGGCTCACGCAGGTGCACCCCAGGACGGGCACGCCCGTCAACGCCACTGTCGCCATGCTCTTCGCCACTGCCGTCATCGCATTCTCCACCGACTTCAACATCCTGTCCAACCTCCTGTCCATCTCCACACTCTTCATCTTCATGCTCGTCACCAATCCACGCTGCCGTCGTCGCCGGTATTACGTCTCCGGCGAGACGACGCAGCAATGACCGCAACAAGCTCATGGCTGCTGGTCGCCATCTTGGCGTCGTCGGTGGCGGCAACAGCATCTTGAAATTTGAACGCCAAGGGTGGGTGCCGTCTGTGATGATGTCTTGGCATGGTTTTGCGGCGACGGTGTGCCTATGGGCGTTCATGCTGCAGGCGAGGGCGCTGAAGTTGTGGGAGGTGCCGCTGGTGCCGTGGCTGCTGTCGGCGTCCATCGCCATCAACATCTTCCTTCTGGGCTCCATCAATTCCAAGTCGTTCATGTGGTTCGGGATATGGACGGCGGCGCTGCTCATGTACTACCTCTACATCGGACTAGCACAGGGGCATAAGTATCCCAAAAATCAACTGACATAGGGCTGAAAAGGGGGAAATAGGGAAAATTAGTGGAAATAGACGAAAATGTCACTAGACGAAGTAATTCGTTGCCATAGTGTCTCTCACAGAAAGTGAGTCGAATTAGGTGTCATTTATTCGAGTCAGCCAATTGAGTATCTCTCAGCTAAATTCCCGGTAAGTCATTCCAACGATATGTCCTATTGTCTCAGTCTTGTTACTATTCATCTACAGTGCTAACACATCCCATCGCTATTCATTATCATATCACTATTCACCTCCAATCATCATTAATATCACTATTCTCTGGGCCTATTCTCCTCAACTTATTTGTCTTAAACTTATTTGCTTATTTGACTTATCTCGTAACTTCGAGAATTTTCTGATGTGGCATCGAGAGCCGGATGCCTTGGTTTAGAGTTTATGGAGCTTTTAGACACACCTACGAGATAAAAAAAGGATTCAAAAAGTAACTTTTGAATCTTTTTTTTTATCTCGTAGACGTGTCTAAAAGCTCTCTAAACCTTAAAAACCAAGGGCATCCGGCTCTCAAGGCCATCTCGAAAAATTCTCGAAGTTATGAGATAAGTCAAATAAGATAAATAAGTTTGGGAGGACATGCCCTCACTCTTCATATTCACTATTTACTATTCCAATACTATTCACCTTCTCACTCTTAAAGCATGTACAATGGTCCAGGTCCATTGTCTCTAAGCCTTGCCATGTATGACAAAAAATGAAGTGGATGAGAGAGAGGATGCATAGAGAGTTGAGCCGTCTCTTAATCTAGAGTCGACTCTAGCACGGGAATCAAGATATGTTATGTATGGAAAGAAGCTGTCTACTCATAAATGAGCTATCTATACCGTTGTATGGATTGTCTATAACGTTGTCTATAAATGACATGTCAACCTATTATAAACCGCAACTGTCTGTACTATTGTACATGCTATTAATGGGGGCATACATTAAAGATGGGCTAAGTAGACGAGTCAAATAAGGGCATGTACAAAGCCATTTAATAGGGCGCTCTTAGCGATGAGGTGGATATGTTTCGCTGATGTGGTAGGAGAAAGGGAAAAAAAATGTTATAGTCGACTCTTGGTGAAGAGACGACTTTTCACAAGCTCCTAGACAGAATTAGAGACGTTTTATTAAATGGCTTTATACATGTTTTTACATACTTGTCTTTTTTACTTAGAAGATTGTGCTAAGAGACGTCCTTGACTCTCTATTTTACATGCCCTAAGAGCATCTCCAATAGTGTTGGCTATAAGAAAGTGCCATGTCATCTATAGATAGTAATAGTCAACCTCTCCAATGGTGCTAGTTATAACATTGTCTCTAACATTAATTTGGATCCATATGTAATAGTGTGCATCCACTTTGTAATCCATTATAGCCTGGCTCTTAGGGTGGGTTCTTTTCAGCTTTTCTTATCTACTTATTTGCCTGGATCTCGTCACTTTGAGAATTTTTCAAGGTAGCCTCGAAAAATCGGTTGGTCTTCAATTTTGGGGTTTAGATAGCTTATAGACACGCCTACGAGATAAAAAAAATTCCGACTCAAAAAGTAATAAAAAAAGTGAGATAAATCAAATAAGATACGAGATAAGTAGGTTGAGGTGGATTTTTTATAGCTAAGAGGTAGTCTCTATCCTCTCATCTCCTTCTCTCCTCCATATAAGTAAAAAGTTGAGATGGATTTTTTATATCCAGCTGAGGCGTTCTATTAGAGATGCTCTACGAGAGCTGGAGAGTACTGGATAGAGTCTGGCTGTTTACTTTGCTAGTACGAAGTCTAGCAACTTACCATTATCCACGCTCAGGGAAAAAAAAAAACAACTAATTTCATCACAGCACGACGAGCGTGAGGAATCACCGACGACTGGGGTCCACTGTCGCTGAAGTCTAAAGCAAAAACCCAAATTAAAACCAAGAAAAAAAAAGAAGGGCAGAAAAAATAAAACAAAATCAAAGGCGAAGCAAAGCGCTGCGTGTGCGGACGCGGCCGCTTTCTCGCCGGCGATCAACCGGTCTTTCCTCCCCTCCCGGCCGTCGACCGTAGCAGCAGCAGCCGCCGCAGCCCAAAGGTACTGCGCTCCCTTGCTGCTCCCGGAACTGGCCTCCTTTCCTCGCATTCCCCTGGGTATCCCAAGTCTCACCGAGTCAAATTTCTAGGGTTCTTGCTCTCCATGCCCGGAATTGGAGCCACCTGCTCACAAGTTCTTGGCAGAGCTGTTGAAAGCTTGCTATTTGTTGCTTCTCCCCGGCAGTTGGACTGACATCAGGTAGTAGCCAGAGCCAGGTAGATACCTGGAGTTGGTTTGTTGGTTCTTGGATTGGGCAACAGGGGGTAACGGCGGCTGGTTTCTTGGTTCTTGATTTTCTGTTCAGGAGGAGGAGAGGAGACGAGGGAGGGTAATGGAGGTTGGTGGGCAGACGGCGGGGCACGGGATGATGGAGCCCCAGGTGGTGGAGCTCGAGGACGACAGCATCAATTTCTGGGCCTCCCTCGGTGTGAGCCCCCATGTCCATGGCGTCGACCAGATGCCGCTGCACAATGTCCAGATTGTTGACCAACAAGGGCAGCCATTGCCAGCCGTGGTGGCACAGCCGCAGTCTGTCTGCATGGAGCTCTTCCCTGTCGAGTCTGATCACTGCCCTGAGCCCCGGGTGGGGATGGAATTCGAATCTGGCGATGCTGCCAAGACCTTCTACATTGCCTATGCTGGCCGTGTTGGGTTCTCCGTCCGCATTGCAAGGTCCCGCAAGTCCAAGTGCAGCGAGTCCATCATCATGTTAAGGTTTGTTTGCTCAAAGGAAGGGTTCAGTAGGGAAAAGCGTGTTGTTATGGGTAAGAAAACAAGGAAGCGAGCTGCCTCCATCAGGGAGGGTTGCAATGCGATGCTTGAGGTGCTCCGCAGAGGCAATAACAAGTGGGTTGTCACGAAGCTTGTTAAGGAGCATAACCATGAGGTTGGGATGCCCAGCATGGTGCACTATATTGCCACTGAGTGTGACGCTATAGTTGACCCTTACATCGGCATGGAATTTGAATCCCTGGAGGCCGCCAAGACATTCTACTACTCATATGCCATCCGTGTGGGATTTGAAGCTCGTGTGCGCCAGTCCCGCAAGTCGCAGGATGAGTCACTCAAGATGCTGAAACTTGTGTGCTCAAGGCATCGCTATCATTCAGGACGAGAGAATAACAGAGAGGATACCAAGAGAGTACAAGCCTTGGATCCCTCCAGGGATGGTTGTGATGCACTGTTTGAGATAATTCGAAAGGACAGAGATGTTTGGATGGTCTCTAAACTCATCCTAGAGCATACGCATGAGCTGAACCCTGCACCACCAAGCAGAGTTCGCTGTGTTCGCTCACAAGGTAAGGTACTTGTCATTGCAAAGAACTTTACCGACACACGCAATCTCCTATTGAACACTCAAGATTCCCAGCCTCCTAGAGAGATACGGTATAATGATTTAGGGCCAGAGGATGCTCAAAGCCTACTTGAATATCTTAAAAGGACACAAATCAATGATCCTGCGTTTTTCTATTCCGTGCAGTGTGACAAGAATGAGCGCACATCCAATATTTTCTGGGCTGATGCTAAAGCTAGGATGGCTTATTACCATTTTGGTGATGCTGTTAGGTTTGAGACAGCATACAGGAAAAACAAGGAGCGTATACCTATTGTCCTATTTTTAGGTCTCAATCATCATGTGCAGCCTGTTGTTTTTGGCTGTGCACTACTTGTTGATGAATCTGAAGAATCATTTGCATGGTTATTTGAAAAATGGCTTGAAGCAATGCATGTGGGGCCTCCTGTTTGTTTGGTAACTGAGCTGAACCAAGGGATGGCAGCCGCAGCTGCAAAGGTATTACCTGATTCCTGTCATATTTTCTGTGGGAGGCATATCTTAAACACTATCAGGGAAGAGCTGCACAGTATGTATCCAGAACTAGACCCTTTCATAACTGATCTGAGAAAATGCATTGATGAATGCAGAACTGAAGAATTATTTGATTCATGTTGGGACTCGGTTATCATAAAGTATGGCTTCAGAAATAATGAACTTTTGCAGTCTATCTACGATATTCGCCAACGATGGGCCCCAGCATACACGAAGAAGACATTTCATGCTAGAAACCTGCTGCCAAAAAGCTGTGAAAATCTTGAAACGGTTATTGAGGAGTACTTCTCATCCAAGACCCAATTGTTGGTGGCTGTCCAGCAACTTGGACAAGCTATTTGTAATTCCTATGAAAAAGAAGCTCAGGCTGATTATCTGACAACATTTCAAATGCCGGTGCTGAGGACTGCTTCACCAGTGGAAAAACAAGCGAGTTCAATATTCACTGGGACAGTATTTGATATATTTCAGGAGCAATTTGTTCTATCATTTGGGTACCATGCAGAGAGGCTCGAGGATGGGATTCTACACAAGTATCATGTCGTAGTAGATGATGATGATGAGGAGACACATACTGTGTCTTTCAGTCCAGATCAAATAACAGTGTGTTGTAATTGTTGCCTGTTTGAGAGCTGTGGAATCTTGTGCAGGCATGCTCTTCGAGTTTTCATTATTGAAGGAGTGCGTTCCCTTCCAAAAAATTGTATCTTGAAACGCTGGACAAAACATGCAAAAAGTACTGTCATCTTGGATAATTACATCGATATAAGGGGATGTTGTGGGGATCCTTCAGCTGCAAGGTACAATGATCTTTGCTATGATGCGATCAAATGTGCAAAAGAGGGTTCAACATCTGCTGAGCTCTATAACATTGCTAAAGGGGCACTGCACAAGGCTTTTGATGAGGTAGTGTCTTCAAGGAACATTAGAGAGCAGCAAAACCTGCAAAGCTGTCCAGCGTCATTAAAAAAGCCAGTCAAGAAATTTGGGAAGGCCAAAGATTTCTCTGGTAAGAGCTTAAAGAGGTCAGCATCAAAAAATTCCCTCATGGAGAACAATGACATTAGATGACCATATATTGTGTGTTGGGACATAGTGTCTTTTTACCATTTCTGACCTTGTATAATTGTAGCATCATCCAATCTAATAGTTACCCTATAGATTTTAGCTGGCTGGAGGCTATTTTCTGTTTGCACATCTAGTGACTGTAAGGGTGCTAATGAGCCCTTTGAGACATTAATGTTCAAAAGAGGTTGTCGAAACAGATGCCTTTGTTTGGATCATTTTATAAATGCCACTGTAAAACTAGACCATTTAGGTCTATGGAACTGTACTCGTAATTTTCTATGACATTAATGTTCAAAAGAGGTTGTCGAAACAGATGCCTTTTTTTGTATCATTTTATAAATGCCACTGTAAAACTAGACCATTTAGGTCTATGGAACTGTATTCGTAATTTTCTATGAACCATTGCAACCATGCAAGTGCAACTTTCCCTCATACCAGTAGTGATTCAATTTTTAAGCACTCTCTAAATAGCAGCTTCTATGGTCTTAAACAGTGGCACATGTGGAAGTGACAGTTGTGTGCAATGCTATGCATAGCAGTCTAATTTAACGCTTAAGCAGGCCTTTAAAGACATATGCAGCCAACGATAGATATCTATATTTTTGAGTTGTGTTCTTCTGTTTGATCTTTTTTATGAAATGCAGTATGCCCTCATGGTCATTATTTTGCATTTATAGGTATTCATATTTTTTAACATTTTGCATTCTGCATTATCATTACAAAGTGAGATGGCAGCATGTTAACCTCTATGCAGAACATTGCTTCAAAATTAGCTGCAGACATCAGATTGTACAGAGACACCCATAGTACTGTCTGATCTTAATTGTAATGGCCAACATTTACATTGCAAAAATTACCTTGGTAGCCCATCCCACTGCCTAGTGATACTGCCTTATTGATGATTTATCCTTGCCTCGTGCCAATTCTCTACCTTAGTTTGATTCCACTTAATATGGGGCGTGTTCGAACGAGCTGTAGCTTTTGACATAAGCTGGCTTTTGGTTTTCCGGCTGAAAAAATGTAGTTTTTCTACGAACTTTTGGAGGCAACATCATAACTTTAGCCCACCAAATACCAGTACCTGTGAAAGAACCTCTCCTTGTTTTCCAGATTTTAGTTCATTATTCCAAAAGTTGTGTTTTTCCTTTTCTCTCAAGCTGATTTGAAACTAGCATGTTTGGGTTGGGGGGCTTTCGCCTGTTTTGAAGCAAATGTGGCCATGGTCTGTGGCATGTGCTCCTCCTCCCATCCTTGGCCACATATGGAGCATGCATCCAGTGGCTCCTCTACACCCCTTCTTTCTTTTGCCAACACCACTGTACATGTATCTGGCTTAATGCTCTCTCTAGCTCAATTGCTAATTTTTGTCATGTGCAGGCTGATTGGTGGAAGCATTGGATCAGAGGGTGTAATTGTAGTGAGTAATCGGGTGAGGCTTTGGACCCCTTTGGCGCGATTGTGAAGCCGTGGTATGATACCATAATACTGCTATGGCAACTGCGCGTCAAGGGCAATGAACGTGGCTGGAAGAGAGAGGGATTTGGGATTTCTTCTTTCTTATTCCTCAACTTGCACCACATCTTCTTGTATAGAGACCAGCCATAAACATGGAAACTAACAAGCAAATGAATCCAAAATAAGAAACTGATCCTTATCTCTAATAAAAGGAAAGAAGCTAATTAGAAGGTATGGCTTATCTCGAAGCCTGATTTGCTGCCTTAGATGGCTCAGTTTCCACGTGAGTGCCTTGGTTTCCGGGCAGCCTGGCATAATGCAGTCCCACATGGCAGTTTTGCGGTTACTCTACTAGTATGTGGAGAGATTAACAAATTAATAATTTGTGAGTGCATGTCACAATTTCTGAATTATCCCATCTAACACTTTAAATTGGACTAATTATAGTAAATATACGTGCACTGCTGTTTTCTTGCACTGCAATTTGTAACGAGAAAGAAAACAGCTAGTTAACTTCAGTAAGTTGCTATAATTGAGGTTGACTAATCAAAATGTTCTGCATTTTTCTTTTTTTATATTCTGGTCTTTTGATTTATTTATACTCACATGAAAATTAATAACCATGGTGGATAAGTGAATTTTGGACTGGTTCTTGTTTTAAAATATTCTTGTTTTCTGGTTTATACTATATCTTGTTATATATTACACACCTCATTTCATCCGTGTTTGTACATGTGTTGTAGCAACTAATGATTTGTTCACGCTGTAGTGCACAGATAAAATTGTGCTTTATAGAGTTGATTATAATCGCGGATTTCAGCTGGGCAATGTTATGCTGTTTGCTTGATCACACCGTATTTTGATGTCTTTAATGTCTTATGCTCTTCTTCCCTGCCTGCTTCCATTTGCTGCAAACATTTTTTTTCTTGCAGGGTAATAAATCCCGTAATTAATAAGTTTGGTTAAATACTCTGACCAACGGTATTTTGCTTTTGTTTCATGAAAATTGCAAAATTCTTGAGTTATATGCCTTGTAGTCGCATAGGCTGGCATAATGTGATTTGCAACTTCCAACTGGACGTACAAGTCTGCCTCGTGTTTTTTGTTCATGTTACATGAGTTGAATGATATTGTAACTGTTTTTTTTTCCTATAACATGTGTACCGGTTGTGATCCCTAGACCTCATGTACTGATCTAGATCATAGCTTTCAGACTTTTGGAAATTTTGATTTTGGGATCAAGGTTTTTCTGTTTAGTTGTGTCTCAATGTCTTCCATGATGTTGTATTACTTGATCTGGTAGTGAAATTATCCAGGTTTCTCAATGGCCACTATGGCATCTATGACCCTTAGCTTGAAGCTTCAGGACATTTTAGTCCACAATGAATCTGAATAGCTGAGTTATTTTCCATCATTTAGCTTACAGGCCCTGGATATGTGGTAAATTAAGTATTGTGTTTTTCCTTGTCTAAGGTAGGTGCTGGGCACTGTATCAAGTTGCTTATCTTGCCATACAGAATGTCAGGTGCAGTGCACAGTGAAACACACTTCCAATGGGTGGAAAGAGGCAACATGTTAGAGAGATTGGCAATGCTAGAATGCAGTCATGTGCTGGTTTGCCACCACTGTTGTTCTACAAGTGTTATTACGCTTATATATTTTTTTCCCAGTCTCTCTGTTTGTCAATGCTTTGGTGCCTGTGAATAGGCAAAGCTGACCATTATGTACATTTTTTGTTGATAGTCTGTTAGTGACATGAAGACAAGAGTGCAATACCACTTGTATATCATCTTTGAATTGTGCTGTAGCAATCTTGGATACTGCTATTCCGCAGGCTGATAGAGCAAGCAAGTTCATATTTCTTTTTGAGCTTTTGATATGCTTTCATTTGAAGCTTGGCCTTTCTGCTGATCATTTTCTTGACTAAACAAACTGTCGCAGTACTTCACAAAACGAATGGAGGCATGGAGTTGTTGAAAGGAAGCTCTGTTTTCCCCCATTATGGAAGCAAGTGTAAAGAGAAAGATACCACCTTACAGGACACGTCCTCATCCAGAGTCCACAGCTCATAGTAAGGATGTTGTAGATTGTTGTTGGATCAGTTGAAATTTGCTGGAACAGCACTCCACATGCGCTGTGCAGCGTGCCAAGATTGGTCAACATAGAAAGCAACATATGTACACAGGCACGGTGCAAGATCTAGCTCTAGAAGGATGCTTCAGTCATCGGCAGTTTACACGCCAACCACTGTGGCATGTTACCTGGGAACAGAATTGAGAGGAGGGAACACCTTTTATTTTGTTGTATATCAGGATAGCAATGTGCCATGTGCATCAAGCTCTGGCCTGATCGTCGTCTCAGCGTGGAAAAGAGAAGATGAAAGCTCTGATGGTGGTTTTTCAGTTGCAAATTGCAGAGTTTGGTGGTACTTGTGCAGTTGCAGCTGTCAGGATCAGAATGGGAGCATGGCAAGGCTCCCTGAGCTTTCAGCCCCTGGTGCTTCCAGGCCCAGGCAGACGTGTCCCAACAGTGGGTTCTTCCTTGTACATGTCTCCATCTGCGTGTTCATCCCCACCAAATCCGTCGCGCCGGCCCACGGTCTCGTCGCGGCGAGAGGATGGAGATAGGATGTGTGCTGTGTGTTGTCGCTGGAATGGAGCTCGTGGCCGAACGGATAGAGCACTATGCCGCCCAGCCATTGGCCATCCAGGGGCAAGGGGCAGCATGCCTGCCTTTACCTCATCCTTGGTTTCTGCTCTCTCCTTTGCTTTGCTGAGTTCATATGCATAATGCATCATGATACATGGTTGCTGCAGCTTCCCTCCCCAGTGAGTACTCCAATGTCAAACCTTTCTCATCATCTGATTAATTATTTATTCATCAACTCTATTGTATCTTGCTGCAGTATTGTATTGTATTGTTACCCCCTTTCTTTGGGCAAACTCGATGTGGACCAGTTCCTGCCATGCATATGCTTATGCTTAAAACTAAAGTGTACCAATGTGGCTCGATGCAAAAGCTTCCTGCATCATATCTGTAGTGCAATATATATGACTAATTGTATTGCATAAGTACACTTATATACTGATAAAGAAAGGGGACACCGAAAAAAAATCTCATAAAAATGCACAGGATAGAGAACAATTAAATGACTCGACTCGCTGGCTGTGACATATGGTGCCGAAAGCCGTGCACTCTAGGCCAACACCAAGGTGTACTAGTTTGGCTGTAACACGCAAGGTGGAAAAGCGAGCTCGGCTCCCTAAAATGATATCTTGGCTCTCTTTTGGAGACTGGAACGATATCTTTGCATGGATTAATTATTCGGTGATACAAGAAAGATGAGCAGATGTGCATGCTCACTCAAGTAAAGCTGCTGCGGATGATGAAGAAGAGATGAGTGTGTGTGTGTGTGGGGAGTTTGATGCAACTAGCCTAGTTGGTATTGGGCCTGCCCCTTAAAACAAATCCCAGAACTAACTCCCCAACTCGCCTACGCTTGCAAATGATTCCGTCACCCATATAGTGCACGCCCTAAGTGACACTGCTTTCTTGTCAAGAAGAGGGTTTAGAAAAACATTATTCTTGATTTGCCAAATCAAGGTTAGATGTCCATGCTAAAATCAGATGCCGGTTTCATCACCCATCACTAACTCTGACTCCCAAGAGAAACCTTTGGAAATTAAAAGGCGACGCAGTGGCATCGATCCTGGTTACAAGTGCACATGAGAAAAGAAGTGATCAACTCTTTCTAAAATTCTAAAGGTGCATTAACAAAACCATGGTGCATCATGGCTCGTCATTCTAATCAATCACCAACCGTGTCATCTCAGACAGGTCCGCTATAGAATTTGATCCTCCATATGAATTCATAAAATAGATATATACAGGGAGCATGTGAGAACTTTCCACTCGCGGTCCGGGTTGTCCTACTCATGGAAGAAATTCGCTGGTTACCTGTGTTATCGATGAGTCCCAAAAAAACATCTATTGGTACAAAATTTAGATGTGTTTAAATTTTAAAAAGTATTTTTAAAAAAATTTTGGCTGACATTTGAGTAAATTCGGTCAGTACAAATTTGAGAATTCAAATTTTATTAAAAAAATCTAAAAATCTCAGTAATTATCGGTTATGCATTGTATCGCTGCGCTCCGATAAAATTTGTCTACCCAATTTTTCCATGATTTTTACCGGTCTGGCTATCGGTATCATCCATGCATCGAATCACGCGACGCTATAAATGTAAGTGTAAGCATAGCAACAAATGTAGGACGACTAATAAGATTACTATACACGATTTTTTTTTTTTGGTCTAACAGCCCCCTTTGATACAACTTAAAAGCTACGGTAGATTATAGGGATAAATTCTTCTATGCCATTATAGTCTTCTAATCCTCTCCGTGACATTGTATCCGCACTCTACCCTTATGTGTCATCACATTCGCAGCTTGATATCTTTTATATCAATGTTAACCGGTCAAGCCGTTAAGGAGTTGCATAAAGACGCTTATACCTGCCTTTTCAATGAATTAGAAAATAAGATGAATACCTAAAAAATTATAGAAAATTAGTAAAATTATGAGAAAACTTTTTTTGGGTTTAGAAAATTATGTGTATTCAAATGTGCTAGTGAAATTAAAATTTTTTGAGATGTGAAATTTTATATTAAAATTAAGGATACCTAGTGTCACAAAATTATTTTTTATATTATAATTTTGTATTGTGAAAATATAAAAGTTTAACAGCAAGTAAAATATGATTTTACATAAATTTAGAAATTTGAATCAATCGATTTGGAGTTAAGATGCATGAGATACAATTTTTCAATGTTTTAAAATGTATGGTATTATGGACATTATGGTCAGCTTTCTAACTGACGGGGGTCGGAGGGCTTTTCCGGAATTCCCCTCTCCGCTCTCTTGGGACCTGGTCCTAATTATCTCCCCGAGCAAGCCATCTTTTGCTCGGGGCCCGAGTAAGGCCCTACTTTGCTCGGTGTGGGACTCAGGCCATTCCCCTGCCCGGCTAAACGCCGGTTACATGCACCTTGCTTTCCACCCCTGTAATAAATGCTCTGACACCCTTACGACTATTATGTCCCGTCGAACGTGTCGGAGACCGTGGCTACCTGCCCGGGTCTTGTTCCACTGTTCCCGTTCCGCCCTTCCGTCATCACGAATGACGGCAAAGACTACTCCAGCACGACGCGCCCGGGAACGGCCTTTGGACCGCTGGACATTGGACTGTATATTCATTAGTATATGGTTCACACCATGTATAAATAGGTGACGTTGCTGTACAGAAAAAGGAAGTTAGATATTAGAGACAGACACGAGAGCTTCTGCTGAGACGAGAGAGTTGAAGCTTCCATCTCCCTTCCGAGAAGCCTGAGCCCCCCTCACTAAGGAGGCTCGGGAGCCCATTTTAATTTATTCCTGTGTTCTCTTGAGTACAGATCACTGGACATAGAGCTGTTACCTCTCCCTGAGGGGCTCGAACCAGGCAAAAACCCCCTCTCTCCCAATTACGGTTGTCTGATCGCGTTTGCCCTCTTGAACGACTCCAAGGCTGTAGGAAGGAGGCCGGTTGATCCTTACGCTCAACAAGTAAGCTCAACACGCGGGAGTTCCGTACTCCCAACCATCGACAGCTGGCGCCGTCCGTGGGGATCGTCAGCTAGCTTCTGCAGCAAAGATCCTTGAGAATGGCGAACTCTCAAGACAACCAAGACATCCGCTTCGACAACCTCGATGATTTGGACGAATACTGGTCCGATACCGAGGTCGCCCGGATCATCGATCCGGAAGGACACACCATGGAGGAATTTGCTTCCCCCATGGATGTTTGCCGCCCTACCGGCGATGACGCAGGCAGGGGATATGTCCCCGAGCCCCTCCGGTTCCGAGAAGTACCGGAACAGGAGATGATCGCAGAATGCGAAGACACCGGTTTGTACGAAGGGGTCGACATTCCCGATGCCCCGTACGAGTCCGATCATGAGACAGCTTCCCGCGGAGACACTGTCATGACCCCTTCATGCCCAGTGCTCCCGCGGGAGGTTAACATGGCGGCCACCGACGATGCGCCCGTCCCGGCGACCCGGGAAGACGAGCCGCGCCGCCGCCTGGAAGCCGTGCGGGACTGGTTGGCTAGCTCGATCGATCGAGCTCTAGCGACCCGCTGTGATGACCTAGGACCTAGCACTCGACCGACTCCCCGCTCGCCGTGCCCGAGGACGCCGCCGCAGTCCTACTCCTTCGACCCAATTGGTAGGAGCCGCCAACGCCTCCAGGCCCTAGCGCGTGTGGTACGGGACCTCCGATAGGAATTCGACCAGGCCGTCGAGCTGGGGGTCGCCGTGGCAGAGAATCTGGAGCAGTTGGCGAGCGACCTTCCCCGCACTGCCTCTTCCCAGAATACTTCCCGGGAAAGCCGCGCTCCAAGAAGCAATCGCTCTCGTCGTGACCTTCGCGAGGACCTTTATCGGCGAAGGAACGACGGAGCCCCCCACCGACACGACGATCGCCCTTCGTCCGTCGGGCAGCGGGACGAGCGTCGCCGTGACGACGACTCGACCCACAACTCTGCCCGGGATCAGGGGCACACCGAATCCCTGGCAAGAGGCGACCGCAGCGAACATCGTTGTCGCACCAACCGGAGTGACACCCTCTTGGGTACGCCGGAGCCTCGGCGCGGCGACGTGTTCTCACGCCTTGGCCCCCTCCGGGGTCACGACCGCCGTGATATTCGTGACCACGGTGCCCGGGTGAACCACGAGTATCCCGCCTTCTCCCGAGCACTCCAAGGGGCGGCGTGGCCGCAGAAGTTTAAGCCGGGCCACATCAAGCGGGTTCGATGGGACCCAGAACCCGGACGAATTCCTCTCGGTGTATGCCACTACCATCACTGCCGCTGGCGGCGATGAAGGTGTGATGGTCAATTACTTTCCCGCTGTATTGGAACGGCCTGCTAGGACCTGGCTTTTCAACCAACGGGAAGGATCCATCCACGGTTGAGGACAGCTCTGCGATGCCCTGCGGGCAAACTTCCGAGGGTGTTGCCCACGCCCGGGAAGACCACAGGACCTCAAGCGAGTGGTCCAGATGGAAGATGAGAGCCTGCGCGACTACGTCCAGAGGTTCATCCGGGTGCGAAACACTATTCCGGGCATCCCGGATGAATCGGTCGTTGAAGCCTTCACCGAAGGCGTCAAGAACGTCCATTTCACCCAGGACCTCGAGATATACTCCGGCTCCTCGGCTAGCCAACTGTTCCAAGCGGCGGAGCGGTACATTAACGCCGAGGATGCCGTTGAGCGCAAACGGCTGTTGGGAGCCGGCTAGGCGCCCCCGCAGCCAGGTGTAGAATCCTCAGGCAAGAAGAAGTCTTCCGACAGGAAAGCCAAGAAGAAAAAGAAGGCAAAGGCGGCCAAGGTGGTGGCCGCCATCTCGGAGCAGTCGTCCCCGCCTCAGACGCTGAAGCCCAAGAAACCTCGCCGTCTCGGGGCAAAAGGTGGCGATCGGCGGCCGGCGACTCGGCAGAACGCGTCGCGAGCTCCTTCAAGCAACCGCTTCTGCCCACTTCACCGGGTGCACGGGCACGACCTTCGCAATTTCCGTACCTGGATTGCCCGCCTGGAGGACTTCTACAACGGCCGGGGCCCTATACCCATCCTTCCGGACATAGGCAAGGGCAGTTCCGACCGACGGTCCGACCAACATACCGACCAGTAGGGTCGAGATAGCGAAGAATATCGCGAGCCGAGCCATCACATCACGGTAATCTTCGGGGGTTCCACGGCATACTCCTCCCGGCGGGAACTGAAGACCACGGCACAGGAGGTTTACCACGCTGACCGCGGGGGCCCCGCCCCTGAACACGTTCGATGGTCGGACACGACCATCTCTTTCTCCTGGGAGGATTGTCCCCCAGGAATGACCAAGCCGCAAAAGCTCCCCCTGGTACTCTGCCCGACCATCAGCAATACGAGGGTCGCGCGAGTACTCGTCGCTCGGGGGAGTGCCCTCGACTTGATATTCGCCCGGGTCTTGGACAAGATGCAGATCCCTCGTTTCAAGATTAAGGATATTGCCATGCCCTTTCATGGCATTATCCCGGGCACATCCATGACCCCCCTCAGGCAGATCGTTCTGCCGGTAACCTTCGGCAGCCCAAGCAATTTCCGGACTAAGTTGATCGCCTTCAAGGTGGTTGACTTTGAATCGGTCTACAACGCCATCCTCGGCAGGCCGGCTCTGGCGAAATTCATGGCAGCTACGTATCACACGTACCACTGCCTCAAGCTCCCGGGGCCGAAGGGGGTAATCACCATCAAGGGTAGCCACAAGGCTGCCCTAGAATGTGACGAGATGGCGTTACACTGTCGTCGGCCACCGAACAACACGCGAAGCGAGTAAATCCGCTCGGCCCAAGGTGATATTCCAGCCCTAAGAGCAGACAAAGGATATCCCGGTCTCCTCCGAAGACTCGACCAAGGTGGTCCAGATCGGGGCCGCCCTGGATCCGAAATAGGAAATCGAGCTCGTCACCTTCCTCCGGGCAAACACGGACGTCTTCGCGTGGGAACTGTCTGATATGCCCGGTGTCCCAAGGAAGGTGATCGAGCACAGGCTAGCGGTTCAGCCTGGGAAAAAGCCGGTGCGTCAAGCACTGAGGAGGTTACCGCAGTGGAAGGTCGATATCATCCGAGAGCAACTGGACAAGGTGTTAAAAGCCGGCGCATGTGCGATGATCACACCAACATCAACGGCTCGTGCCCGAAGGACAACTTCCCTCTCCCGCGCATAGATCAATTGGTCGATGCGACGGCGAAAGCCCAGCTGATGAGCTTTCTGGACGCGTACTCCGGGTACCACCAGATTAGCCTATCGTGGGAGGATGAAGAGAAAACTACCTTCATCACGCCCTTCGGCACCTTCTGCTACACGACCATGTCGTTCGGTCTCAAAAACACAGGGGCTACTTTCCAACGTCTGATGCAAAAGACCTTCCCCAACCAGATCGGCCGGAACGTAGAAGTTTATGTAGACGACATAGTCGTCAAAAGTAGTCTGGCCGAGGCACATATCCGTGACCTCGAGGAAACCTTTTGTAATTTAAGAAAACATCGAGTAAAGCTGACTACCGGAAAATGCGTCTTCGGTGTACGCTCGGGCATGGTGCTCGGGTATGTAATCGGGTCGTCAGGTATCGGGGCTAAGCCCGAAAAGATCAAAGCCATCGAAAGAATGTAGGCTTCTTCAAATGTGAAGGAAGTCCAATCACTCGCCGGGCGGATGGCGGCCCTCAGCCGCTTCATCTCCCGGTTGGGCAAGCGCGGGCTGCCCTTCCTCAAGGCCCTGCGCAAGCACGACAGTTTCGCTTGGACCGAAGAGGCCGACAATGCCTTTAAGGAGCTTAAGAAGTACCTGTCGAGCCCACCGGCCCTTGCCAACCCGAGGGAGCAAGAGCCTCTGCTGCTCTACCTGGCGGCCTCACCCCTATGATCGCGCTATTCGTAGCCGAGCGAGAAGGGGTTCAACGACCAATATATTACATGAGCGAGGTGCTTCACGGGCCAAAGGAGTGCTATCCCGAGGTACAGAAGCTTCTCTATGCCTTGTTCATGGCTTCTAAAAAGCTCCGCCACTACTTTTTGGCACATCCGATCACGATTCCGACCAGTTTTCCGCTGAGGGAGATCCTCAGAAACCCTGACGTATTTGGGCGCGTCGCCAAGTGGGCGGTGGAACTTGAGGAATTCGACCTCAAGTTCACCGCACGCACAGGGATCAAGTCCCAGATACTGGCAGATTTCGTGGCGGAATGGACGAATCCCCCCCGACCAAGTAGGCAGCTGGGCACGTCGAAGGCCCTCACTGGACAATGTTCTTCAATGGCTCGCGCTCTTTTGAACGCTCAAGGGCTAGTGTTGTTCTAATCTCCCCTCAGGGAGAACAACTCTAGTATGTCATACAACTACACTTCGCTGCAACCAACAACACAGCGGAGTATGAAGGCCTCTTGGCCGGGTTCCGAGCATGCTCTGCGCTCGGTGTCCAGCGACTAACTGTGAAAGGAGATTCACAGTTGGTTGTAAACCAGGTTAACAAGAAGTTTCAGTGCTCCGACGACACAATGGTGCGTTACCTGGCTGAAATGAGGAAGTTGGAAAGAAACTTCAAGAATCTCGAAGTCCTTTACATGCCCAGGAGAGCGAATACCCTGGCCGATTGACTCGCCAAATTAGGCACCTTGCAAGAACTCGCTCTGGCGGGGGTGCTCGTTGAGCACCTATTAAAACCCTCTATTCCCTCTGGAGAAGAGGCAAATGAGGCGCACGGCAACGTCTCCCTCCTCGAATAAAGCGCAGCCTAGATGACGCCATTCATCTGGTTCTTGGCGCACGGGACATTGCCCGAGGATGAAGCCGAGAAATCCCGGCTTATCAGGAGAGCTCCACCATACAGGCTAGTGGAGGGTGCCCTGTACCGGAGAGGCATGCTCGGAGTTCTCTCCAAGTGCATCTCCCAGGAAGAGGGAAAGTTCCTGCTAAAGGACTTACACGAAGGTATCTGCGGGGCTCATTCCTCCTACAGAACCATCGTTGGAAAGGCCTTCAGGATGGGCTACTACTGGCCCACGGCATTGGGCGATGCTCGTGAGATAGTCACCACGTGCCGGGCATATCAATTCCATGCCAGCCAGGTGCATCAACCAGCGTACGCCTTCCAAACTATTCCCCTCACCTGGCCATTCTCTACCTGGGGGCTGGACATTCTCGGTCCATTCCCCAGAGGAGCAAAGGGGTGCGCATACCTCTTTGTCGCCATAGACACGTTTACTAAATGGATAGAAGCTGAACCAGTGTCTGGCATCACGGCTCAAGCCGCCAAGAAATTTTTCCGCAACAACGTGGTTACGCGGTTTGGTGTTCTCAGTCGGCTGATCACGGACAATGGGACTCAGTTCACCAGTGAACTGTTCCAAGAGTATTGCGAAGACGTTGGCACCAAGATTTGCTTCGCCTCTGTGGCTCATCCACATAGCAACGGGGCCGTCGAACGTGCCAACGGACAGATCCTCCAAGGAATCAAGAAGCGGATCTTCGACCGGCTTACCGGACTACGACAAAACTGGGTGGACGAGCTTTCTTCCGTCCTGTGGTCTGTCCGTACCACCCCCAGCCAAGCCACGGGCGAAACACCCTTCCGGCTTGTTTACGGCACTGAAGCCATGCTTTCCACCGAAATAACTCTGAGATCCCCTCGCGTGGATCTTGCGGAGATGGGCGACGACCACCAAAGCCATCTGCTCGACCTCGACTTCTCCGAAGAGAAGCGTGAACAGGCCCTCATTCGATGGGCAGCCTACCTGCAAGCCCTACGCAGACACGCGGCTCGATCGGTCCGACCAAGGACCCTGCAAGACGGCGATTTAATCTTATGACGCATCAAAGACTTGTCGCACGCCAACAAGCTAACTCCCAGATGGGAGGGTCCGTTCACAGTCGTCTTGTCTTCACGGCCGGGGGCTGTCCGTCTCGCCTTTCCGGATGGTCGAGTCCTCAGCAGCTCATAGAACATCGCCCAACTACGTAGGTTCTACGCATAATATCGTTTCTTTTAAGCTTTTCTTCCCAAAACCTGCTCCTCCTTATTTAACCAAGGGATCTTCGAATGACTTCTACTCGAATTTTCCAAACCTGTTAAACAAGGAGGAAGGGTACCCTAAGTTCTCTCCGCATGATTCATTTTTTCATTGTCCCACCCAAGTACGATTTCTTGTTATCAGAATCGAGTTTCGAGGCAGTCAACGGATCCGAAAAATGCGTCCCGCCCTGAATTCCACTGCTCGGATAAGCCGATAGCACATCGCACCAGCAGGTTCTTGGCGGTGCCTTGCAGACTTTGATCTCGAGACCCACGAAAATCCGGAACTAACAACTTGGACTCACGTACACTTCGTGTGCCCAGTCTTTGCTCGCATTCTCAGGGGCAAAGACCTAGCCACACGAGGGGCTGGACATTGCCTTTTGCGCGCGCCCGGCTACTCGGCTACTTCGTGTGCCCAGTCTTTGCTCACAATCTCAGGGGCAAAGACCTAGCCACACGAGGGGCTGGACATTGCCTTTTGCGCGCACCTGGCTGCTTGGCTATTTCGTGTGCCCAGTCTTTACTCGCAATCTCAGGGACAAAGACCTAGCCACACGAGGGGGCTGGGTGAATGAGTGGTTGCATTTATAATTTTCCTAAGCTCCCTTCTCAGAACTATGTAAGCACGCGCAACAGGAGTAAAAGGAGAACGTGTAAAAACTTCTTGTTTTAAACAAAATATTATTTTGTTACATAACACATGTAACACCACGCACACACTTAGTCCTAGTCCCTAGAGCTACTTCTAAGTACTTCAAGCTCCGCCTCCGCGTCTTCAAGACGGCTCCGAAGCTGAAGCACTTCGATCTGGGCCTCATGCCCGGGACGGATTTCCTCCCGAAGCTTCGCCACCTGCTCGGTGGCCCGGCGAGCCCTCTCGGCCTCCGCCTTCACCGACTCCTGCAAGCTTACGGACCACTGCCTTTCTTGGTTGAGTTCCCTGTGAACTCAGCCAAGTTCTTCCGCAGCCCAGGCATTCCTCTCAAGGCCCCGAGCGTGCTCCAAAGCACGCTCAAGTTCTTCTCGGACCCAGGAAAGTTTCGTTTGGACTTCGCCCAGCTCGGAGCGCACCGCCGCCACCCTTTCCCGGCACCAAGCTTTCATGCTCACGACCCGATCATCCAGGGCGGCGGCCAACTACGACAAAGCAAGTGTTAGCAGCAGCATCGCACCACGAGAGATCATTCGCAGAAAAACTACCTCATGGCGATGGCGCTCGAGCAACACCTCAACCCAGGCCATGGCCTGACCCAGGCATCCTCCGTGCTCGAAGACGCGGCCGCTGGAGTCCGGGGGCTCCCCGAGCCCTGGGACTCTTCTTCCTCCGCAACCCTAGCCCGAGCATCCTCCATGCTCGGGGGCTGGGCTGCCTCGGCCACCTCTTCCTCCGCAGCCTAGGCCCGAGCATCCTCCATGCTCGGGGGTTGGGCTGCCTCAGCCACTTCTTCCTCCGTAGCCCCAGCCCGAGCATCCTCCATGCTCGGGGGTTGGGCTGCCTCGGCTGCCTCTTCCTCCACAGCTTTATACCGAGCACCCTCCATGCTCGGGGGGTTGGGCTGCCTCTCCTGCCTCAGCCAAGGGGACTTCCCCCTCGGCAACGTCGCCTTGGTGGCCCCCCGCACTCGGAGACGGGGCAGCCACGACAGCCTCAGTCCGAGCGATCTCCGCGCTCAAAGGCTGTGCCATCTCTCCCTCCTCCACCGCGGTCCGAGCAGGAGACCTGCTCGGAATCCGCTCCTCGCTCCCCTGGTAAACGGCCGGGCCAACACCCGGCGCCGCCGCCCTCTGTTGCCCGACCACCAAGGGAGCAAAGTCCGGGCTTGAGCTCCCCGAAGGATCCACCCCTTCGCCCTACCTGGCCGAGTCATCCTCCGAGATCGACTCCTCTACGATCGCGGCCGCTAGGTCTTCGATGATTCGGGACGCTGCGGTTTGAAATGCCTCATCAATCAGAACCCTAACCGCCGCTCTCGACGTGGGCACAGGGGGTCTTCTCCCCCACAGGCCCTTGACTACGCTCGAAAAGGAAAGTAAAAAATCAGGACTGCGGCAACTCGCGGCCCAGCAAAAGGAAGGATAGGATAGCCTTTGCTCGGCGAACCCGAAGTCCTGTTCGGGTGGTCTTCGCATGGCTAACCCAAAGTTCAGCTCGGGTAGCCTTTGCTTGACTAGCCCGAAGTTCTGATTGGGTAGCCTTCGCTCGGCTAGCCCGAAGTTCTGCTCGAGTAGCCTTTGCTCGGCTAGCCCAAAGTTCTGCTCGGGTAGCCTTTGCTCGGGTTCTGCTCGGGTAGCCTTTGTTCGGCTAGCCTGAAAGTTCTGCTCAGGTAGCCTTTGCTCAGTTAATCCGAAGAGATCATCGGATGGGTTTCTTTCGACCTTTCCGGCCAGTCGCCCATAAAAACGCCTCAGCCTCTGAGCCGCCGAAACGAAGAATCATGAGCCTCAAGGGGGAACACGGTCAAGTCTCCCCACTTAAGGCTCGGGGGCTAGATGACGGGGGTCGGAGGGCATTTCCGAAATTCCCCTCTCCACTCTCTCGAGACCTGGTCCTAATTATCTCCTCGAGCAAGCCATCTTTTGCTCGGGACCCTAGCAAGGCCCTACTTTGCTCGGTGTGGGACTCAGGTCATTCCCCTACCCGGCTAAACGCCGGTTACATGCACCTTGTTTTCCACCCCTGTAATAAATGCTCTGACACCCTCACGACTATTACGCCCAGTCGAACGTGTCGGAGACCGTGGCTACCTGCCCGGGTCTTGTTCCACTGTTTCCGTCCGCCCTTCCGTCATCACGAATGACGGCGAAGACTGCTCCAGCACGACGTGCCCGAGAACGGCCTTTGGACCGCTAGACATTGGACTGTATATTCATTAGTATATGGTGCACACCCATGTATAAATAGGCGACGTTGCTGTACAGAAAAAGGAAGTTAGACATTAGAGACAGACACGAGAGCTTCAGCCGAGACGAGAGAGTTGAAGCTCCCATCTCCCTTCCGAGAAGCCTGAGTACCCCTCACCAATGAGGCTCGGGAGCCCATTGTAATTTATTCCTGTGTTCTCTTGAGTATAGATCACTGGACGTAGGGCTGTTACCTCTCCCTAAGGGGCCCGAACCAGGCAAAAACCCTCTCTCTCCCAATTACGGTTGTCTGATCGCGTTCGCCCTCTCGAATGACTCTGAGGCTACAGGAATGAGGCCGGTCGATCCTTATGCCCAACCGTTGACACTAACCATATACCCTAATGGAGCTAACGGCGATGGCATATAAGGTATCAAGCTATAAATGTGATAGTACATAAGGGTAGAGTGCGAATGTGGTGGCATGAGAGGGATTGGGGGACTTTGAAGTGGCATCCAAGGATTTATTCCTAGATTATAATCTAAAATGTTTAGGGCCCTCGAAAAAAGGTCAGAGAGGCTAAAAAATATATTAAAAATAGTTTTAAGATCTTTGAGAAGAATCAATAAAAGTCTTATAAAAATGGCTACAAAGTACTACAGTGTATGGATTATACAAAAATGAGAAATTTTAAGCTATTAATTTTAATCTAATTTTAAGCCGTAAAGAACAGGGATAGTAGTCCGATTGCTTTTGCTCCCTGAAATCCAATATTAGGTAAAAACGGTCCCTTATTTGTAAAAACCATGCACACATGGTCCTTCGACCAGTGATAATTTTTGGTGAGACGACACACATAACATTTTAGATTTTTAAGTACATATATTTCATAAAGTTAAAATTAAATTGTAAGTTTGAGTTCCTCCTAATTGTGTGACCTCATGGAATTGTTTCCTATATTTTTAAAACTGTCTATAATTGTATAGCACTTTTTCTTGTATAATCTGAACCACTAGAAATGCTATTAAATTAATTAAAAAACTAAAATAGAAATTTATGAGAAACTAAGATATGCAATTTAGTTTTGATGATACGATAACTGTGTATACAATAATTTAGTCTTACATGTGCCACTTGGTCCAAAATCGTCACCGACTAGTCAAAGAACTATATATAAACCGTTAACAGTGATTGGAGCAGAGAATGAAATTGCATTAACAAGGGACCACGGTTACCTGGTATTGAATTTCATGGACCGACAGCAATCTTGGTCAATAGTTGAGATAAATTTTTAGGTTCACTAAATAACTATGCGCTCTCTGTCCAATGTTTCAGACATATTCGATCTTTTCATACTATTTGGGTTTTTTTTGAAAAATTTAGATTAAAAAAGGTGATATTTCAAAATATGTCACTCTCAATATTCCAATAACATGTGGATCTGGGACCCACGTACATGTCATTGATATATCGAGTGACATTTCGAAACATAAACTTTGGAGTGGCATGAACCAAAATCGGGTCCATATGTCATTGACACATCAAGTGATATATTTTGAAACACAAATTTTGGAGTGGCATGAATCAAAATCACCCGATATATCATAAATTTTGGAGTGACTTTTTTTTTAATACTACCACATCAAGTGATATATTTTGGAGTGACTTTTTTTAATACTACCACGATAGAACATTCTTGTGACAGATGCACTCTAGGAACCACCGGATATATATAAATTATGCTACCTCTCTATTATATTTGTCTTTATGTACCTAAAAGAGCTTATACTTGAGGCTATTATTAATTATTAAGGAAAAAGTTAATTTACCTCCCTCAACTATGTATGGTGGTGCACTTAACCATCTGGTCTAGGAAATCAGATATTCCGTCCCCAGATGAAATGATGCAAATACCCTTCCACAGATAGTTTTGCCATCCGAACTGCTCACGTGGAGCAGTATTACCATACAAATTGAACATATGGCATTTTTTTTTATAAAAATCTATTTTATACGTGGATCCCACATGTTGTGCCCCTCAACTCTCTCTTCATCTTCTCTCACTTCTCTCTTCCTGTCTTCTCTCTGTTGCTTGAGAGTTGAGAGACATTGCGATGTGGAGGTCGACGCCAATGAGCATAGAGGGGTTAGGGAGGAAGCCGCACTGGGACGCCGCCGCTGCCCGGTCGCCGCCGATGAGCAAACCAACAGCTTGAGCTTAATCGGTCGCCGGCGCCATGAGGAAGATCTCCGCAGAGCCACCCCTAGTTGCAACCGAGGAGCAAAGCCAACAGCGACCTCTTTTCATCAAGAACAACTAAAAACGTTCACAGGGGAGCTGATAATTGACCAACAAATAATCAAAAGGTCACTTATTTACTCCTCAAAATCACCTATTCCGCACAATTCACAACTTAAACCGCATCAAATTCCTCAAAATTCGAAGAAGAACCTAGAACAATCGGATCGATGCAAGCCTCCCAAAGAGACGACGAAGCGAATTCGAAGGCTAGGTAGCTCACCGCAGCACTTGCCGTAGGCCTGGGCCGCGGCGGGGCACCCGACCATGGTGGCCTCGAAGACGCGGGATCCCGTGGGGCAACCATGGATCTGAGCACCGAAACCCTAGGCCCTGCCTCGCCACCGGCAAGCCCACCACCACCGCACCGTCTCCTCTCGACCTTGCGTGCGACACCGGCACGACACGACAAGAGAGCACACTGCGAACGCGGAAAGGAGAGAGGGGGAGAGGCTAGAGGCATTAGAGCGGCGCACGGATGATGCAGTCGAGGAGCGGCGTCATCCAAGGTGGCACTAGGATGGATGGAAGAGGGAGCAGGGGAGAGAGAGCGGCGCCGGGCGTCGGAGGGAAGGTGTAGCATCTCATTTTTGGGTATTTTCGAAGAACTGGTAAATGATCAAAATTGGAGTTAAATACAAAATATTTAAATTTTTGAACTATAAATGTCAATTTTTTTAAATGCAGTTTTTCTATTTTCAAAAATCTTACTTATTTGAAAGACTTGTGCAAAGTTTATATTTTTTAAAAAATGAAAATATATGATTTGCTACCGTGAATAGAATGAACTATTTTCAAAACCTTTTGCAATACAAGTGTATAGATAAGATATATAGATATATATACAAACATATATACACATGTATTTTATATTTTGAAACCTTAATTGGATAAGCTATTTTTAAAATATTGTTTGAATGCTTGTATGCATCTAAGTACATATATTATGGTATTTTCATACCATGAATAGTACTTTCATATTATGAATAGTATTCTCATACACTAACCTTGTTGAAAAATTAAACTTATGCACATATGTATATACATATGTATGTATTTTCTTATTTTCAGACAATAAACATTATTTTCAGACCTTGAATAAATAACCCAATTGCATTTTTTTTATTTTTCTAAAATACCTTTTTCATTTTGAAACCTTTGTGAAACGATAGTTTTGCCCTTAATGCCTTGCAGCTTGGCCAGCCCAACCCTCTCTCTCTTCTCCTCTGCTCTTGGCCTAGGTGGTAGGCTCTTCTCCTCCTCTCTCTCGGCCTAGCAGCTCAGCAGCAGCAGTAGTGGCCTAGTTTGGCCTAGCCCAGTCCCCTCTCCTATAACATCCTCATTTTCAAAACATAAAATCATGAGCATTGCATTTCATTAAATTTAAAATTTTAATAATATTAAAAATGAGTATGTTCCTTATTAAAATGCTTTGTAAAATAAAATTTTTCCAAAACCTAATTGCAAGTATATATATATATATAAAGAGAATGCAACAAGTTTTAACTGTAAAAATAGAATATTAATATTAATATTATAGATTCTAATTTGTAAAATGCTACTTTGCATTTTAACCCTTAGTCAAAGGTTTAATTCCAATTTAGCCTAGTCTATTCCCTTTCTCCTTTTCCCTCTCTTGCTAGTGGACTAACAATTAAGGGATTGATTCCCATGATCAAGGGGATTTCCTTTTCCTAAGGGATTCGACCTGGGATGGACCCAAGCGCTATAAAAGCTTTCTCCCAAGCTCCTTCCTCTCTGGTTCTCTCTTTCTCGAATTCGTCGCAAGGTAAGCTCTATTGATCATGCCCTTCAAACACGTTCTTCTTTTCCCCTCGTGAACCCGTTTCGCCCTTGATTGCAGGTTCCGTCGACCGAGCTCGCCGGATTTGGACACCGAAGACGCTGTTGTTCTCACCGTCGCTGTCACTGCCTCTCCCGAATTCGCCGCCGTGGCAAGGTGATTCCACCTCCTCTCCCATCCCTTAGCACCCCTAGGTTCCATCCCCGCGACCAACCTGGCCGGAGCACCGCTGGTTAGCCCTGCCACCGTGTGCCATCTTTTTCCCTCGGCCGGCTATGCCATCGGGCCATGATGCCCATTGCCTCCCCTCAGGACCGCCACCCATGGCATCCCTATGCCATCGCCTCGCTCGCATAGCTCCTCACCACCGTTTCGCTAGAGCTACGCACGCTGCCATGATCCGCTGCCTTGGGTGACGCCGCCGCCATTGATGTCACCGGATCGGTGGGCCGACCATACCGGCGGGTTTGCCGCGACATCCTATCCCTTCACCACTGCTTCCCTGCCGCTGAGAGCCGCCAGAGCGCCGCCGCTGCTATCCCCTGCTCTGAGCCACTGACAGGAGGGCCACACCTGTCGGGTCCAAGCAGGCCAGGCCGGGCGTTGCTGCATGTGCCGATCCACGTCGGGCCCTAGCCGAGCTGGGCCACGCGGGACGATCTGCGTCGGGCCGAGCCGCTGAGTAGGCCGCGCGCCAGGTCGCCCACGTGCGTGTTCGCACGCCGAACCAGGCCGAGCCACCGTGGGCCTCATTCACTGGCCGGTCCGAAATTAGTTTCTCAATTTATGTAAACAGTGTTACTTGTTTTATTTATATCTTTAATTATATAACTCCAAAAATTATGAAACCAATTTTAAAATGTTTATAAAATTAAAATCTACTGTTCTGTAATTTTTCATATGCATTCCCCTACATGTCAATTTCTGTTATTTCTTATGCATTGTATTTATTATTGTATTTTTATTGCATTAGATCCGAACGCTGAGGGTCTCAATTCCGACGCAACGGAGGACCTTTCTCACTACATTGATCAAGGCAAGTGTTGAACATACCATTTCCAAACATTACAAATGCAATTTCTATTATTTGATAATCTGCATGTTAAATTAAAACTAAAGATACTAACTACTTAGTTTCTTAGTTAACTCCTAATTAATAATTATTTTGTTAAAATGTTTCCTTGCTGCCATATGTTATTAAAATTATTAAAATATTGCCACACCCTTGAATTAGGTTTTTCTTATACTTAGCATTGCTCATTGTAGACTATCTTTTCAAGTGTCTATTATTATCAATTGCTTATTTGATCTCGTGATTTTAAAAGGGCAGCTAGTGCTGCCATGTTTGCAAATAGGCTACTTGATAGTGGGTGCTATCATGTAAAAATGTTTTGTAAAACTTGATTGGGGTGAATGGTTGTAAGGATGGTGCAGTATGCACGAGACTCGGGCTTAGTGAGGGAACCACCATAATCCCTAAGGACCGATTCCTTGAGGTAGACAAACTAAATACACCAGTGCGACCATCGAGTGCTTGTATGGGTAAGCCCTGGTTGAGTACCCTCCAGACTCCTAGTGTTGGCATTCCATTCGGTGGAGTAGGCAGGTTGGTCTTTGGTTCTCTGAGCTCAAGAGGGGCTTGACCAACTAGGGTTACCAGCGCTGCAGTGGAAACCTTAGAGGGGAATGCTGAGCTAGGAGAATGTTGGTTAAAAGACTTGTAGTGTTCATTTTCTTTGGGTGATTCCTAAAAAACCACCTCTCGTGGGTAAAGCATGCAACCCCTGCAGAGTGTAAAACTATCATGATAGCTGTATCCACGGTCAAGGACGGACGACGGGGATGCTGCCTCATTGGTCCTTCTTATCTATTGTTTTAAAATGGGGTTTTCAAGAAAAACCACTATGGAAATCGTGTGTTTTGATTCTTCTCCTCATTGTAGGTGCTATCAGTAATGAGGGTGTTAATACGGTGGGTGCTGTGAGTAGCTAGGTTTGGGTAAAACCGGTTACGACCGAAACTCAAAAGAAAACATTTAATTATTTACTTTCTCTCAAATTCTTTTCATCGGCTTTCCAAAACCTTAGGAAAAGTTGCAAAACTGGCTTTATGCAAAAGAGCCCTTACCCTTCCCTTATGAAGCCTTAGTTGCATTTAGTCAACCTTGCTTGTTGAGTATTCGCGTACTCACCCTCACCTTTCATGTGGGGCTGCTCATGCCAATAAGCAGGTTGCGACCCTCAAAATCTTTATGCAGACGAGGAGGTGTACCAAGACGGTGCCTTCGCTGAAGGTGTTCAGGATGAAGACTACTCCGACGTCTAGGAGCACATTTCTTTGGACATGCCTGTGGTGTTGAGTTGAGTTTTCCATTTGGAGTTTGAACTATGTTATTTGAATTTCCGCTGGTAGGTTGTAGAGCCTAAACTTTTGTAATAAATATTCGACTCTATGTAATAATTAAATTTTCGTTGAATGGTGATGATCCAAACTGTATGTCTGTGTGTACTAGCTACTTGATCCAGGGGCTAGTACAGGTAAAGCACAGTAGAGATCTGACTCTGTTTTGTGGGTCTCGACATCTCCTCTGCGCCCTCTTTGTTTCCATGGCCCATGCTGGAGTAGCATGCTGCGCCACCACCACTGCTCCTCCATCCGATGCGCCTAGCCTCAGACACGCTCTCGTCGCGTCGCGTACTAGCCCGGACATGCGATGGCCATGCACCATGCTAGCACCCACGCCCTGGTCTGTGCCAGCGCCGCACCCACCCTAGACGCACTAGTGTGCGCCCACGCGCATGTGGCTGCATTGACGCCGCGTCAACCTCATCCTTTCCCCCTCATCCAAGCCGTCCTCCTCGCGAGAAACCCAAGATCGCCATGTCTCCATATTGGCTCCACGTCGGCAAGGACATCCTTCCTCTCCTCTATTCTAAGCCCGGCGAGGATAGCACACCACTCCGGCTATGTGCACGTCGTCCTCTCCCCACCTTCGCTTCTAAGCCTCAGATTTCGCTCCCCTTCTTGCCCATCCTCTCTGCTCCACTCTGGCCGAGAGCCCTCACCACCGCCAGGTCGCCTTGGTGAGCCCCAACCTCCGTCATGGCTCTTCACCTCATCCTCTACATCCCCTCTAACTCTCACCCCTTAGTATTGGACTTTGATTGGTTGTAGCTCATGGGGAGCTTTTCCACCACCGCCGGCCACAATCACGCTCTTTTCGATTGCTCGCCGTCGATGACTTCTCTAAGCCACAGTATTCGTCTACACCACCCCGGTGACCCCCTTGACCTCCAACAGGACGCAATCGAACGGAGGTTCACCGGAGCTCGCGGGCAACGCGTCTCCTGTTTTGGCTACCTGCAGCTTCCACAACAACAGCCTGTTCTGGGCTTCCACATCCACAACCGACCGCTTGGTAACCTCTTTGGTAGTCCCTAGATGCTCATACATAGCTCAGCCTTGTCATTGAGCCTTTAGTTCGCCGTTTGCCATGCAATACCAAACCCACCCCTGCCTTCGCCCATGGCACGACCTCTACGGCTCATTGTCGGCACAAACTCCAGCGGCACATCCTTAGTCTTGTCCTCCCGAACCCACAGAGACTTTATACATGCGATATCATGCCCTAGATTGCCAATGAGAGGACACCGAAGATTCATCGGAGCTTCATCTCGGACAAGAGGAGACAATGACGTCATGTCAACATCATGGATTGGATAATGTGCAGCAGTATCACTAACAAGAGGGACCCGCTCGTAGTTGTGCTTAACGGTTTAAATCCCCTGCAATTAAGAGTTGTTTCGCTAACTTGTGGGCCCACGGATCCACCCGTCAGTTTAAGTGGAAACATATTCCACTGGAATACGCTTTCTATTTTGTTTACCGTACTTTTGAAAAAGCCTCGGGCCCGAGACTTTCATGGGCTTTTGTGGGCCGCTGTGGACATAGGCCTTGGTGCACAGTAGCACATCTGGCCCGTTACTATTTATAGTATTTTCCAGAAGCTTTTTTATTTAAATAATTCTGGTAAATAAAAATAATTTTCTATAAATAGTTTGAGACATCCAAAAATTGTGATAAAATTGTGGTAAATACTGGATGACATGATAGATTTATTAAAAATATAATCTTCCATATTCATGTGTTTTGTATCCCTGTAAAAATGTTTGTAGCTCTGTTTTAACTCTTTTTCCATTATATATTAATCAATAAATGCTTATCTATTTATTTATAATAGTTTTTGTCTTCTAAAAATTTTGGTAAAATTCTGGAAAATACTAGATATGGTACTGGACTTAGTAAAAATATTATATGACATGTTGTGTTACTATTTTACCCCTGAAAATTCAAAACAGCCCTCTTTTAGTATTTTCTTGTATAAAAAATTCCAGAAATTGTATTCTATATATTAAAAATTGTATTTGGACTCTGAAAATGATGATTATTTCTCTAGAAATGTTATTGAGGACTTTGAACCTAGGAAAAATATGGTATTTGCATCTTCCACTATCTGATATCTTGGTAAAATTTAAAATAGCAATCTTTAACATGTATTTGATAATAGAAATCCATATATTGTTTATTTCCTTGCTAATAAAATGATTGTTTCTGTGATAATTTATATATGTACCATTTTTATCCCTGAAATTGTTGAGTGTATTATGGGTAGACCTTATACATATATCATGCATTCATATTCATAGTGTATATGTGTGTATATATATTGCATATTCATGGAATTTGCTAAATGAGTAAATTGAATATGAAACTTGGGATAAACCATGTTGTATATAGAATCCTTGCATCACATACATCATGCTCTTAACATTTTTCTAAGTATATTTGTATTATCTGGCTCTTCACTTTAGATCCGGAAGACCCGGGAGAATAGCTCGGTGACTCGAGTCAAGATTTCAACGCACACGGTCACGGTGAGCCAATATCTCTAATTCATCTTTCTAACCCATGTTTTACTTAAATTTATATTTCTGTAATTATGAAATTACATGCTTTATGTATCTTGTATCAATTTATGTTGTTAAATCAAAGTTGGTAGAGCTAGTCTAGATATTTTTCACTTGGTTACTAGTGTTATTAAACACAACCCTGTCCTTGGTATAATTCCTACACTATCATTTGGTCACCTAAGAATTAGTTAAAACTCTCTGACTAATAAGTCCTTGAAAATGCTTAGACCTGGATAAGTCTAGAGTTCAAATGGGTCAGTCTTGGCTATCAATGCTTGCATATAGATATGACAGATCGATCATATCAACATCGCAACGGTGCCATGTTATAGTTGATCGCTAGTCCTGATTATCAACGTAAACGGTATAAACAGGAAATAGCTCATGCACTCAAGTGTCAATTCTCCCTGAGTGCAAAGTGTCAACAATTAAATATCTCCTTATTTTAAACTATGCCAAGAAATACATGATATCGAGAAGAACATGTCTTACCGAGAAGGATATTACCGTGATGGATAATACCAAGAAGGATATTACTATGATGGATATTATAGTGAAGGATAATGCCGAGAAGGATATATTTTTGAGAAAAATGTTACCGTGAAGTACATGCCTAAGAGTCCTATGAAAGCCTTAAATTTTGTGACAGTGAAAAATACATGGTTATGAACATTTGCATATTATTAGCACAGTACATGGCAAAATCTTATGTTTTTTATTATTATTGATCATTGCAACTCTGGCTTTACTCAAATAAAATAGCCGCAGCCCTATAAAAAGGCCTATATCATTAAAATGCATTAGGTGGGGTGTTGGCTCGCGAGCGCGGTTTGATTGCGCGCTCACCCTCGCACACACACTCTCTTTTAGGCATGATAGAGGAGAGGAGGACCCCTACGAGTGCTTGGAGGATGAGGAGGTCCAGGAGACTGACGAGTAGGATGGGTGTTAGGTGAGACTCCAGTCACTTGCCTGTCGGGTAGATGGCATAGCCCTTGGAATCTGGACCCTTACTCTCCTTTTGTTTTCGCATATTCTAACTCTTATAAGAGATCATTTTGGTATTGTAACATTTGGCCTAGTCGGCCTTACAACTTGAACCACTATATCTTTGAACTTCTATGAATGAATATTCCATCTATGTGTGTTTGAAATGGTCTAGCATTTCGTAATTCGTGTCACGCTAGCAAGACATATCTTGGGTAGTGTAGAGAGCTCGAAGGCTCCCAGTTTGGCCAAAAAAAACTAGGGCTCATAGAAGGTAGGAGGCTAGCCGGGATGGTTCGGTAGGAGCATGGGACGAGGATGAAAAGGGAGAAGGGGAGGAAGAAGAGGGAGGAATAAGTGGGAGAGGGAGAGAAGAGAGATAAGGGGATGACACATAGGTCCTACAACTAAAATGTTATTAAGAAAAAAGAAATGTCACATGTGCATCCTATGTGGCGAAACCGCTTCTGTGGATAGAAAATTCTGCCATGTGGACTGCCACGATGACAAAACCATTCTTAAAACCACCTGTAAGGGTTATTTGCACCACTTTGTATACTTGTGGAGCCAGAATAGCTGATTTCCAGGCCAGGAGGTCATGTGAACCACCATGCATAGTTAAGAGGATAAGTAGACTTTTTTGAATTATTAAAGATCCTTCCTACGAGCTTGTACACCTGAGAGTCTGAAGACAGGAAAGGGTGAAATGGTATATATATACTTTGGAGGTGCATATGCTCTTTGCATGCATGCATCGACCTAACGTTGGCATCATTTTCGTCTAGCCGCCGCTTTTGTTATTCCAGAGACATCTCAATTTTTGAGAAGATCAAAGCATCCAATGCATGAATACGCATACGCATCTATCGCTCTTTCATATCCGATTTTGATGACATGCATCGCGGTCGACGGCACGTGTATCGTACAGATTCCTTTTACATCGAGGTGAAGAGAACTTTGCAAATTGGGGGTCTTAATTAAGTCGTAATGTTCTTCAAAAAAAAGAAGATTTTAAGCGGTAATAACAACAGTGCGTGGTAGTATATCTGGAAATGAGATCAATCGATGTGGTCGGCGTCATGCTGAGGATACGCACTTACAATTAGCTTCCTATTTTTAATTATAGGCACGCACAAATCATAATAATTAATCTCTGAACTAGGGAGAGAGGTACGAAGGCAACAACCACTAGCTTTGCTTGCACACTAGCAAGACTGCTAGCTAGATAGCCCCAAAGAAAGATCATTGGGAATTTAATTGGTTAAATCTTGGGGAGTGTTTGTCATGCATTGCATTGAAGATTTGGAGGTACTAAAATGTATTATAATATTATGGTAGCATATATTGCTGATGATACCAGTCGAACAAGGAAGTACAGAAAATAAGGATGTTCCGCCGAAACAACTTTATCGATATTTTTCGGTGTGCCTACGATAAGAGCTCACTGCCTCCTATTCAAAGAGAGGAGCGGTCCCCTTTCATTATTGAATCAACAATATATATATATATATATATATATATATATATATATATATATATATATATATATATATATATATATATATATATATATATATATATATATATATATATATATATAGCATATCCAGTGCTAATGGGGTAGTAGGTGCTAATGGGGTAGTAGGTGCTAACAAGCTAACTCTCGTCACCAGCCGTCGAATGGAGAATCTGCGGCCCAGATTGATCAAGGTGGAAATTCCCTTTGCTACTTAAACCATTTTACACAAAACCCCTAAAGTTTATTCCTCTCTCGCGAAGACATCCTCCCACCTCGTCTGTTCGTTTTCCATACGATCTCCCGATTGCTTTTCGTATGCCTCATGCAGCACATGGCGCAACAGTAGCTTGGGGGACGCGGAAGCGCAGCAACCTAGGACTCGACGACGGACGGAGAGGATGGCAGCGGTGCAATCTGCGGAAGCACGGCGGCGCCGCGTAGGACTCCGTGGTGGCGCCGCAGCTTGGGACTCGTTGGGATGGCGGTGCGCCGCGTGGGCCATGGGGAAGAGGCGGGACGCCGTGCTGGCCGTGGGGAGGAGGCAGATGCCGCACCAGCCGTGGGGAGGAGGCGGGGCGCTGCGCCGACCGTGGAGAGGATGGCACCGGTGCAACCTGGGGAAGCACGGCGGTGTAGCGTGGGACTCTATAGCGGCGGCGCAGCTTGGGACTCGTCGGAATGGCAGTGCACCGCGCTGGCCGCGGGGAGGAGGCGGGGCGCCGCACCAGTCGTGGGGAGGAGGAAGGACACCACGCCGGCCGTGGGGAGGAGGCAGACGCCACGCCGGCCGTGGGGAGGAGAAGGGGCACCGCGCTGGCCGTGGGGGAGGAGGTGGGGCGCCGCGTTGACCGTGGGGAGGAGGCAGTAGCAAACCTAAGACGACTAAGCACGGGGAAAAGATCGGGACTTTGGGAGAGGAGAGACATGAGGTGGAAGGACGTCTTCGCGGGTGAGGAATAAACTTTAGGGGTTTTGTTGTAAAATGGTTTAAGTGGCAAAGGGGGTTCCACCTTGATCAATCTGGGCCGCAGGTTCTCCATCCAATGGCTGGTGACGGAGTTAGCATGTTAGCACCCACTAGCCCATTAGCACGATATATATATATATATATATATATATATATATATATATATATATATATATATATATATATATATATATATATATATATAGGCAACATATCCAGTGCTAATGCTAATTTAGTGCTAACATGCTAACTTTGAACTAGAGCCTTTAGATCCATCATGTATGGCTGAGATCTACATAGGTGGAAGCACATGATAGATCTGAAATCCCAGGGGGTTTTTGTAAAAAATGGTTTAAATCAGGAAGGAAGTTTCCACCTCAATGGATCTCACCCGCACGTGATAGATCTGATGGCCTGCATCGCATGTTAGCACCGGCCTTAACACTAGAAGAACACCCTTTCCGTGCAGGCTCGTCACTGCCGGTTGTCTCAGAAACAACAGTGATAAGTTATCACTGTCGGTTTGTAAGTCCCCATGGCTAAGAAAAAACCAGAGGCCGTAAGAACCGACAATAACAAGGTTTATCACTGCCAGTTCGATCAACCAGTCAGCAATGATATATTACTGCCGGCTGTAGCCCACAACCGGCAGTGGTAATCCATATGTCACTACCGGTTGTAGCCCACAACCGGCAGTGCTATGCCTCATGCCACTACCGGTTGTAGCACCCAGCCGGCAGCCGGCAGTGATACATCACTACCGGTTATAGCCTTAAACCGGCACTGATAATTCAAAATGAGCAAAAAAAAAAAAGTAACATCAAACAGAAGCAGATGAAACAGATGAAATGATCAAATGATCCAGTCTTTTTACAGTACTGATCAGTCATTATGGAGAACATTATAATTAACATTCAGCTATACATAATGGTTAGCATATATATAACACAATTAACATAAAACATTTTATAAATAAACGCTGCTCATGCATGGCCGCGCGGCATGTGTGATCACCACTCGCCACTTCTACCTAGGGGTCAGAGATAGGGTCATCGTCGATGGTGTCGAAGCTGGAGGCGGCATGTGGTTCGTTGCCACTGTCCTCCGATGTTGGAGGAGTGCTCCCCCAGCCGATCACGGTGGGCGCCCCATCCTCGTCCTCCTCCTCCTCCTTGTCATCGTCCTCCCCCTCTTCCTCCTCCTCATCATCGTCCTCCTCCCTGTCGGGATCCTCTCGTGCGCGCTTCATTCCGCTGGTGGCGGCTCCAGGGGTTGCGGCTACGGCGGTGGAGCCCGGGGCTAAGGCGGCGGGAGCAGAGACCTGGCACGCTGGGCATTGCAGCGATAGTCCTTGCGGCTGAAGCCGACGCGTGCGAGCCCGGAGGAGTGCACACGTGCCGAGACCGGAGGTTTTGAGAACAAATGGAACGCAGTTGCAGAGTGACGCCGGGGGCGGTGATGGCAATGCTGGCACATACCTCAACTCAACGGAGGAGTCAGAGCGCGCGGGAGAAGGAGGAGGCGCCACCATGAAGGAGACGGCGATCGCGAAGATGGGATGAGACGAAGAGAAGACGAAGACAGTTAGAAGTTCTGATCGCAACGGATCGATTTAATAGGCCGAAAGACGAAGAGACGGCTCTTCGCTACAGCCTTTGAGAGTACTTATCACTGCCGGTTCGATTAATAAGCCGGTAGTGATATATCACTATCCGTTGTAGCCCACAACCGGCAGTGGTAACCCCCATGTCACTGCCGGTTCTAGCACTCAACCGGCAGAGATACATCACTACCGGTTGTATCCCCCAACCGGGAGTGATAAGGCCTTTCCCGCACCAGTTTGTGGTGGCGCCATTTGCTACAGTTCTTGGCGGGAACTAACCACTGCCGGTTTGTGGCTTCGGCCCGTACCAAACATAGCACCGCCGGCTTATAAATGGAACCTGCAAAATTAATACTTATCACTACCGGACCGATCTGTAAACCGGTAGTGATGTGTTAGCAGTATAAAACCCCCAACCATCTTCCTCCAGTCCTCCTCAAGCCCGAGCTGTGCTTTGGTGTTCTATTGGAGTCAATTTTGGGCGGCGATTTTTTATCATTCCCGCTTAGAGGCTTGAAAATTTAGAGGAAATCCACCTGGAGGCTTTCAAATTTGGAGGAATCCTTTTGGACGTTATTAATCTAGCTATTTATTTCATTCCATTCTATATATTTTCTATGGCTAGATTGCTTAGATCAAGATCATGATGTATATCCAATTTAAGTTTTGAAATTACTTCAATTGTAGAAACATTTTGGAGGATCAAAACTTTGGAGAGATCCACTTGGAGGCTTTAAAATCTAGATGTATCTATTAGGAGGTACTCATCTAGCTTATAAATAGTTATGTTAATTGTTGCCTTAACATTTTATTTCTAACTATAATTGCCACTACACAATTTGAGTTTTGAAATTTATTTAAATTATACATCCAATTTAAGTTTTCAAAATTTATTTCAATTGTACAAGTAGATTAGGTAATGGTTGTTTTAAAATTTTATTTGCAACTATAATTGGCACTACACAGTTGAAATTTAGGTCATCCTCATTAATGAGAGGAACATGCGGGCCGTACCAGCCTAGAGTTCGTTAATGGTGTAGATTTGTTTCTGAGGGCTGCCAAGGCATACAAGTCAAACAATCTTGTTGACTGCGTATATTGTCCATGCATTGATTGTAAAAATGAGACAATTTTCCAGCATAAAGCAGATCCATCCTCACTTGCTTCGAAGGGGTTTCAAAGATCGCTATACGTGTTAGACCAAGCATAGTGAAGATGATGAGATCATACAAGAAGCCTCGCAACCAACAGTTGAAAAAATAGGTGGCACCGAGATGCCGGCTAACATGGAAAATGATGTGTTGGTTGACGATGGCGATGATGATCTAGATCAGATGTTGCACGATGGGAAGGTAGACTTCACTAGTGAAAGACAATTTCAAAAGTTCGAGCGTATGATAAAGAACTCTAAAACACCATTGTACCCATGCTGTAAAGAGGAGCACACAAAGCTACATATCGTTCGGACACTGCCTCAGTTGAAGGCAAGCAACGGTTGGTCTGACAAGAACTTCGAAGAGTTGTTAGTTATTTTAGGTGGCATGCTTCTAGAGGGTAACGTGTTGCCTGAAACCATGTACCAGGCCAAGCAGGTTGTCTGCCCATTGGGAATAGAAGTAGAGAAAATTCATGCATGTCCAAATGATTGCATGTTGTATCGGGAAGAGCATGTAGACTTAGATGCGTGTCCGGTGTGTGGAGCATCACGGTACAAGCGTAGCGATGCAGAACCCACGGTTAAGCGTAAAAATAAGAGACCCCCACCAAGATAGTGTGGTACTTCTCTATAATCCCATGTTTGAAGTGATTGTTTGTGAACAGAAGGCATGCCTAGTTGATGTGGTGGCACGCCGAAGAGCGTAAGAATGATAGAATGCTCAGACACCCTACTGATGGTGCCCAATGGAGGAACATCAATAGAAAATACAAGAAGATATCTGCATCTGATGTGAGGAATATAAGGTTCGAGCTGAGCACGGATGGGATGAATCCTTTTGGCAACATTAGCAGTCGTCACAGCACTTGGCCTGTGACTTTATGTATCTATAACCTTCCACCTTGGCTCTGTATAAAGCGGAAGTACATTATGATGTCATTGCTGATCCAAGGGCGGAAGCAACCCGGCAGCGATATCGATATGTACCTCAAACCCTTGGTTCAAGATCTACAAATATTATGGAACGATGGTGTACGTGTATGGGATGAGTATAAATGAGAGAACTTCACCCTACGTGCAATGCTCTTCGTACCAATCCAAGACTGGCCTGCCCTCGGTAACCTATCGGGCCAGGTTGTAAAAGGCTACAATGGATGCGCAGTGTGCTTAGAAGAGACCTATGGCCGATGGCTGAGGAACAGCCAGAAAATGGTCTACATACGTCACCATAGATTTCTTCGCAGGAATCACCCATACCGCAAGAATAAGAAATCTTTTGATGGGACACATGAGACTCATTTAGCTCTGAAGATTCACAATGGCAGACAGGTGTTTAAAATGGTAAAACATATTAAAGTTATCCTTGGACTGGGACCGGGCAGTACATCTACGCCGAGTGGTTCTATCTGAAAAAAGAGATCCTTGCTCTAGGACTTACCGTATTGGAGGGATTTGGATGTTAGACATGCACTCAACGTCATGAACATAAAGAAAAATGTGTATGAAAGCATGCTTGGTATCCTATTGGACATATCAGGAAAAACAAAAGATACCCTCGAAACCCAGCAGAACCTACAAGATATGAAACTTAGGAAGGAGCTACATCATAAAGAACTGGATAATTGGAAAAAGTACCTTCCCGCGGCTTGCTACACACTGAGTAAGGCAGAAAAAATTAGCTTGTGCAATTTCTTGCATGGTGTTAAAGTTCCGTCCGGTTACTCCGCAAACATGAAGAGGCTAGTGAATATGAAAGATTTAAAATTAAATGGCATGAAGGCTCATGACTGCCATATGATGATGACACATATGCTCGTAATTGCAGTTAGGGGGGGTTCTGCAGGAAAAAGCACAAGGCCCAATCATAAAGTTGTGTTCATTCTTGAATGCGATTTCACATAAGGTCATCGATCCGTTGAAACTAGATAAGCTGTAGGAGGACATGGTCCGCACTCTATGCCAGCTTGAGATGCATTTCCCACCAACATTTTTCGATATGATGCTCCATCTCATTGTTCATATTGTCTCGTAGATACGGATCCTTGGGCCTGTGTTTCTGCATCAGATGTACCCTTTTGAGAGGTTCATGGGGGTTCTCAAGAAATATGTTCGCAACCAAAATCAGCCGGAAGGATGCATGGCCGAAGGTTGGGAAACTGAGGAGGTCGTGGAGTTCTGCATTGACTACATGGATCTGAAACCGATTAGTGTGCTAGTATCTCATCATGAGGGAAGGCTACATGGGAAAGGGATCATTGGTGAGAAATCAGAGTGAACAACTGATATTGTTTCATTCACGCAAGCACATTTCATAGTTCTACAACAAGCAGTTGTAGTTTCTTTATATGTCAACATGTACAAGAGAATTCTAGGCACCAAAAACCCAGACAAGTCAGATGATTGGATCGCGAGAGAGCACAGAAATCATTTCGGTGATTGGTTACGCAGACACATAAGACCTGTGCTCAGTTGAAAGGGTTGGCCTAGGGACCATCAACTACAATTCTAACTTTCCAAGATTACGAAATCAATGGCTATACATTTTATATGAGAGCACAAGATAACAAGAGCACCGATTAAAAAAGCGGTGTCCGTATAGATGCCTATGACAGCAATGGCCTCAGGGAGACCTACTACGGATTCATAGAGGAAATTTGAGAGCTCGACTACGGAGCTTTGAAGGTCCCTTTATTTCGGTACCAATGGGTCAAACTCCCTGGGGTAGTGAATATTGACAAGTACGGCATGACTACCGTAGACCTGAAACTCGTTGGATACAGAGAAGAACCATTCGTACTTGCTAAGGATGTCATGCAAGTCTTCTATGTAATCGACTCGGGTAACAAAGAGCACCACATGGTTCTTCTAGGAAAAAGAAGGAATGTCGGAGTTGAAAATATCGTCGACGAGAAAGACTACAATCTTTTTGATGAGCTACCTCCGTTCGGAGAGAACACCAACCTGAGTCTCATGGAAGAGACTGAGAAAGCTACTTACATCCGCCGCGATCATAACGAAGGTCTAATCGTTAGTTGAGTGCATTGATCTTAATTGTATCCATTGCTGATAGGTTTATTTGTAATATATCGAATGAAAACATTTCTGTAGTGTCGAAAATATGAAGTATTTGTCTCATGATTGTTTATTTTTTCCCATTGTACAACAAATAGAAAAATTTCATCTATACGGAACAATTTTCTTGGAAGGGGAATCACTCCTGGTTCAACACAACAACCGGGAGTGATCAGGATTATCACTCCCAGTTAAACATAACAACCGGGCATCACTCCCGGTTATTGTGTCGAACCGGCAGTGATAATATATATCACTCCCGGTTGTTGTGTTGAACCGGGAGTGATGCCCCTATCTATATATTTGGATGAACCATTCGTGTGCTTACCTGTTTTGTTGCCCTAGCCGATAGCGCCGTCCTGCACCCTCCCTCGACCCCGGTGACCGGCGCCCGCTCCCCCACCTCGGTGACTCGCGCCCTCCCTCAACTCTAGCAACCCACGCAAGCGCTCCCCCACCCCGGCAACACGTGCCCTCCCCTACCCCGGCGACTCACAAGCTCCCCTACTCCGGTGACGCGAGCCCACAGTTGACTCCGGCCACTCGCGCGCTTTCCCACCCCGACGTTCCGCGTGCTCCCCCCACCCTGGCGACCCTCGCCTAGCCACTACTCTGGCGACTCGCGCGCTCCGCCACCCCGGTGACCCGGCGCTCCGAGATAAGTATTCGAGGTAAGTCTGTGTGATTAATTAGTTAATGTCTGTGTGATTTTGAGTTTCATGACTTCTTCTATGGTGAAGATTTATTAATCCTTCGTCTATGTTCTTTTCTTACATAAATAACATATTTCATTGAATTCACTACACAGGGGGTTTAATTAGTTAATGTCTATGTAATTTTGCTTTTTCATGTCATTATAATATCTACAGTCCTATATTTATTTTGACTGTGAACTTAGTGTGAACTTAGTATGAACTTAGTATGGTCCTATATTTAATTAGTTAATGGTTGTGTACTTAGTATGGACTATGAACTTATTTTGACTTATGGGCAACGTTAAGTATAAACTTATTTGGACTTATGGGTACATTTTAAACTTATTTGGACTTATGGGTACTGCCAAGTATGAAGTAATTTGTATTTATGGGTATTTCTGAACTTAGTTGGACTTATGGGTATATTCTGAACTTATTTGGACTTATGGGTACTGCTAAGTATGAAGTAATTTGGATTTATGGACATGTCCGAACTTGCATGGACATAACCTTCCACCCGGTCCATTGCTGTTTTATATATGATTTGTTCATTGGTTATACTAGTGTGCATATGTGCATGATGCAAATTAATTTACATTATGCTTGGAATCGACAACATATTAAGGAAATGAGCTAGGTATATGCCGGGACAGCTGTTTTGAATAAGTCTATAAATATTAACGCAGGGTAATTGAAAAAGATAGTTGCAAAAGCTAGCTGGTTGGTGAACTTGGTATGTCGTAGCGGCTAGCCATTGACCGTGTAGCCCGTAGACCTCATGGCCCACTACTCGCAGTCGGCGGCTAGCCGAGCAGCCCCTACATTAAGAAGTAACACTGGGATCTTTTGAAATGTCTATGCAGTATACCATAACATATGATATGAGTGCAAACTCGGACAATGAGCGTTCGAGGAGCATTGGTAGCCCTAGTGCGTACCTCAACATGGGCCAGCCTGACGCCGCCAGCGTCGTTCATGCTCCTGAGGGCTAGACATCCACCGAAACATCTCGGTGTGGTCATGGTCCTAGCAAGATGTCCAAGGAGTGATCAATCATCATGGAGCTCTTGCTAGTCGGAGAGCCTATTGCCCCTTGTCAGTAGTAGGGCCATACAAGACAGCTTGTAGGGTGCGCATTAGGGATCATGTGCCCATCACATATAGAAGATGATCTGGCCGAAACGATGACAATCAAGTGGTTCCTAATGCCCTAAAGGATGTGTGTTGGGACAATTTGAAAGAAAAGTTTAAGTTCCCTGAAAGTTCAGAGAAGATTGCAAAGAAACATGCATTGTACATCATGGCCAACTCATTTAAGATGTGGAAGACAAAGTTGAACAAAGACTATGTGAAGAAAGTTTTGATGCCAAGCTTTAATACATTTCTACAATTGCATGAATTTTGGGAGGAATTCGTGCAGTACAGGATGTCGGAAGAGACAGTGGAGTTGCGCAAGACAAACAAGCTCAACTCAGACAAAAATATTTACCCCCATACACTCGGCTCAAGTGGATACGTGAAGAAAATAGCCTTGTGGGATAGGCGGGAGGAAGAACTAGCCTTAGGGATGTCACGCATGTGACGGCAGAGTGGGTCCCACGTGCTAAATATTATCTGTATGAAAGGGGCGCTACTTTGTCAGATGACGGCTCTTTATCCTTCCAAAGCCAACAAGACCAGGAAGTGCAACAAAAGATTGTAGATGCCCACGCCAAGTCTTCCCAAGGCTCTTTTAGTGCAAATAGGGAGAAGAACGAGCTAACCTTGACACTTGGTAACAAGGAGCATCCTGGTCGGGCATGAGACGTTGGTTTGGTGCCTTGGCTACAAGCATTCCCTTAGGACGTAATGAACTACAAAAGTCGAAAGAGGAGACAGCTTGAAAGGGATCAGATGCTAGAACATCTACGAGATGAAATGAACCAACGTATCCAGGAAGTGGTACAACAAACGCTAAGCCAACAGCAGGAACAAGTCACTGAGAGAGCAGTTGGCACCAGTATGCCGAGCAGCTGCACGCCTGGCGGGCTTCTGGAAGAAGTCAATGCCCATTTTCTCGTGGATGACATCACGGAATCAACGCCATGCAAGCTGTATGTGCAGACGCTCAACTTTACCACCCAGGTAGCCATGGGGCAGGCTTTCCCATGTGTCGAAGGGTCAGCTGCACAACTGCCCGATACTGGCGGGCTTCGCGAGGGTTTGCATTGACAATGTAATTTCGAATAAGTACAAAAGAGTTGAGCTAGAGATCCCCGGAGAGGAGGGAAAAAACACATTAGGGGACAACTTGTACAGTTTGTCACGTGGCGGAAGCGATACATGGTCTTTGGCTCTGACTCAGAAGATGATGATGACGAGGACGAAGCACCACGGAGAGACCCCTTATCACCGAGTAGAAGCCAAAGCCCACGGTCTGTACCAAGGTGTACTACTCCTCCACCGTGCATTACTCCTCCACCGGCAGCAGCTACGAAAAGCCCTACTCCTACACTGCCACCGCAAAAAAAGCAAGTGTCGGGACCATCTCAAAGGTCAAATTTGTGTCAGAAGCGAGGACAAAAAGCGTCTCAGCCTCTCAGGAGTTGCAACCCCCTACTTCATCTAAAAAGCAAGTGAGTGAAAGCATCACATCATTGCAGAAGAAAGGACCTGAGACGTCTGCCGAAAAAAGCGTAGTCCCTAAGAAGACAGAAGACTTCTTCCTACGCATGGCTACAGTTAAACAAACGGGGTCCAGTTCAAGAAAGGAGAAGTCTGACTACAAACGCATCGTCAAGAAGCCTCACATGCAACAATTTGCTAGAGATGTGTTCCTTGCAGAAGTAGGACTGTCGGCATCCCAACTAGAGCAGGTTGAACGTGGAGATGATTCGCTTCCATTCGCACCTCTGAAATGGCCGTACAAGCTAGGTGAACCATTGGTCCGGCATGAGGATCTCCGTAATCTAACCACTCGACTGTGGCAACTACATGAATGGTACATGAGGCAGTCCAGTGCAGGCTATAATACGCTCACCGCCGAGATAAAGGATGAATTTTACCACAGTGGTGATGACAAATTGTATATGTCATTTAGCGACCTCTACCAAATGTACCAGCAAGGCGCCTTCGACGTTTCCTTGATTCGGTGCTGGACTCTGTAAGTGTCATGCATTGGTATGCATTCTTGTACCATCGAATGGCACGTCTAACTACCTTCTTTTGTAGAATGGAGGCTCAAAAATACAAAAAATAACTCATCACGGGAGTAGGGTATCTCGAGCCGAGACTTGTTCAAGAGCCGGTGGTCTAGATTTATCCTAAGGACACTGAAGACTATGTATGCAATGCTATGCTCCTTTAGGATCACAAGACATTCGTACTTTTACCGTATAATTTTAGGTATGTACACATAACCTGCTTGTTCTACTCTTTTATGAGCAACACGATGTCAACACTGATTGCACTAGTGACGTATGTGCAGTTTTCACTGGATCCTGCTTGTCATCCAGCCCTCGGTTAGCAAGATCGTCGTCTTGGACTCGTTGCGCAAACCTCAAGAGAATTATCAATCCATCATATACTTGCTAAACAGGTTAATCCGAGTTTCGTGATTGCTATAGTTTTCTTCCATTCAATTGAATCTAAGACCGATTACCATCTATATATGCATAGGCCTTTCGCACGCTACTGTGCCAAGAGCAAACACTTTGCTCTTTATAGGAAGTTCTTTATTGTGAGAACAAACTTCAAGGTACGTACGGAGCAATCATGGTTCGTATTTCCTACTTAACGGTCAATAGAACAAGGCTGACATTCCCTTCCTCAGTGCCATAGGCAGGAACAGGACACAAATCTTTGTGGGTACTATGTTTGTAAGTTCATGCTCGTTTTCACGTCCGATGAAACAACAACTAGTGATGTGGAGGTATGTTTCGGCTTAAAGCACATAGTTTTGTAACTCCCGTAGTAATCAATGATTAATTTCTGCCATTCTTTTCATGGCAGCATTTAAATCTACCCACAAGTAAGCTACTGGCCCATGAAATCGTTGCCATCGCAGAACAGCTAGCTAGGTTCATCCTCACGGAGGTCGCCAATCCGCGTGGCGAGTTTTACACTGAGGCATAGCGAGCCGAGGGCTAGCCAGCGGACCAAGAGGGCGAAGTAGATAGTACGAAGACCAAAAAGAAAAAAATGAGCATATCCATTCGAAAATTTCATGTGTCTGTAATTAATTCATCTGTGCAAAACATGCAAAACTATAGTTATATATGTTTTTTTCTGATTTCACAAAAACCTATGCATGCATACATTTTGTAGGGGCTTCGGTTTTGCTCGATGATGAAATTGTTATACACTTGATAATTGTGATACTTTATTAATCAAGGTAGGCACTGATTTATCCATTCTTTTAGAAGTTTTATCCGTTTATATAGTATCTGGCTGGCTTGTGCTTGCTCAGCAAGGTCTAACAGGAAAGCAACTTCAATTGTTAATCACGATATTAACTAACATGAGTGGTTCTTATGGTAAACTCTTTCAATGGAATCTAAGACAGATGATTATTATGTTTTCTTTTCAATTTAAGATTTAGGTTTCATACAATGATAGCATATGTAGGAAGAGTACTAGGATCTTTCTGAGACCGAGCTTGTTGGGATAAGTACGTGTTGTGCACCTACAAATGTTCAAAAAGGTAGGAAACAGTATCTCTGAAATTTGCCCCTGAAAATCAATGTGAATGTAGGATGGAGTTAAAGAGTGAAAACGTGATATAACTTTTCAATAATCAGCTGTTTCCTACCTTCACATTAATTTTCAGGGCCAAATTTTCAAGATATTGTTTCCCACCTTTTTAAACAAATCTAGGTGCCCAACACTTAATTACTTATTACAACAAGCTCGGTTTCACAAAGTTGCTTTATTCTTTATACATATGCTATGAATGCTACAAACTTGAATCTTAAATTGAGCATGAAATAAATAATTATTAGCCTTAGATTCCATTGAAAAAGACCATAAGAACCACTCATGTCAGTTAATAGTATGATTAATAATTCAAGTTGCTTTTCTGTCAGATCTTGCTGAGCAAGCTACAGACTCCACGTAATTTGTGATCAATTGAATGTTTTAAATCAGTGCCTAATTTGATTATTAAATTATCTTTTTTTTGTAAATCTAGACCTTGTGCTAAGAAGGCAGCGCCTTGTGCTTTTACAACCGTCGCCTGAGAGCAATCCTTTCAGTAAAATTTTGTGGTATGCTATGTCAATACAATGCATTTTTTTTGTGTGTGGGCAACATCATTAGCCCATTCCTAATTTTTTCGTTTTATGTTATTTCACAGTCCCTTTTTATTTACTGACTTTCCATTTGCTGCTGAGGATGTATCTATGGACAAAAAAGCAGGTATGCATACGTATTGTGAAATCAGGTATGGTGAATTTCACCATACAGTTTCAGAAAAAGCAGGTATGCATACATATTGTGCATCTGGATGGTTTCAAATTGTGCATTATACATATTGTCTTGTATGGTGAATTTGTACCGGTCATGACATTGATATTAATTTGTATGGGAACATTGATCTGTATGGTGAATTTGTACTGGTGATGATATTGATATTTGTGAGGTGAATCTTTTGAAATGCATACCAGTGCTGGCATTGATCTGTATAATTTATGCAATTTTTTTTGGGGAGGAGGTATCACTGCCGGCTCTATTTCCTAACCGGCAGTGATATAAATAACACTGCCGGCTCACGGATACAGCTGGCAGTGATATCTCCCTATCACTACCGGTTGATGGCATGAGCCGGTAGGGATACATAAATATCACTGCCGGTTGATGGCCTGAGCCGGTAGTGATAAGTACATATCGCTGCCGGCTCATGGCTTGAGCCGGTAGTGATAAGGATATATCTCTGCCGGCTTATGGCCTGAGCCGGTAGTGATAGACCATATCACGGCCGGTTGGTACCTTGAACCGGTAGTGATATGGCCGTAGCAGTGCTGGCTCATGCCATGAGTCGGCAATGATAGTTCTCTATCACTGTCGTTTCTTTACCTGGCAGCAATAAGGTGCCTCATCACTATAGCTTATTCACTGCCGGAGCCAGAACTGGCAGTGAAGCCTGTTCCAAGCCGGCACTGAAGGGGTATTCCATAGTAGTGTGCACCCATGAAATAAAATATGAGCACCCACTCTCTAAACAAAGAGTGTTTCATTGTCACAGGGAGCTACTATCCACCAAACAAAGCTAGCTAAAATTAGTAACCTAACCAAAACAAAACAAAACAAAACAAAAGCTGCATTATTGTTAATTAATTTCTTCATTTCCGAATAGATGCCTAGCTAGCATTAGCATGATATGCCGCACAGAACTTTCACTACATTCTAAACGTATAACGTTATGAAAATACTTTCGATAGCAAATATACTAATATATATAATTGTGTGAAAATATAATTATTTTTTTATATTGTTGGTAAAAGTTTTAAAGGAGTTAACAGATGTCGAATGGGGCATGTTGGCCCAGGCCATTGTTGCAAATCAATCAAATGAAACAAAACGAGCTAGTTAATTAATTAAGCACCTTTTGTATGGTAGGACCTTAGTTAATTAAGCAACTGGGCTTGAATCTAGGGCATAATTAACTTTAACTAGAGTTAAGCAGAGCATTCTTTTTGGGCAATTCAAGATCATTATCGATCATCACCATTGTAAGTGGGATTCTAGAGAATCCACCCCCCTGCCCACTTCTTTATCGTAGATAATTTCTTTTAAGCATCGATCCCCCAGTTAATTAGTTGAATAATTAATAAAACGATTATTTTAGTTAGGCATCCATTAAATTCAAACTTACTTTACCACTTTTCTACAAGTATATGTATCTTTCGGTTGCCGCAGAATATTTCGTCAACCAGATAATGCAACATATATACACATATGTTGAGCATAGATGCTTGCAATGCATACCGGCCAAACAGGTGTAGATCTCTAGTATAGAAGGAATGTTTGAATTAATGCCATGCATCTATATCATTGTACTTGCCACCTAATAAAGTTTCAGACCTAAAGTTCACTGCAATCTGAACTCTATTTGATCTGCGTATAGTTTGATTTCATTTCAACTGTGCTCTGGACACCCACAATATATACTGATGGGTACATAAAACCGACGGGGGAGGGAATATGTGGATGACCTAGTGTAAATATGAGAAACAATAGATTATCCAAACTAAAGATATGTGGGATTTTAATTTAACCTCAACCTTTAATTCCTAGCAAATCTATACTACATATCTTGATAATTCAAATATTCATGAAAACCAATGTATGTGCACTCCCTCCAACTATATAAAGCCTTCATTTAATTTGTACATCGACGGGTCCTAATATACAACTTTGACTACTAATTACGATTGCAATTTATTTATATAACAAGAAAAAATAACATTATATATGAGAATACCTTTCAAGACTAATCTAGTACACATGATTTTCATATATCCAATCTCAATATTTTTTTAAAAAATAGATATCAAAAGTTTCAAAATTTTGATTACGCATTCCGAAAGTAACATATTTTCTTAACCGAAGGAGCATATGTTAAAGCCGCCGCACTCAAGGCCGAAGCCTTGTATATATGTATGTCATTAACTTGGTTCCTATTATAACAAGTATTCTCGTGAGGATTAATGAATGCATAATTAATTGCATACTTGAACTCTATCCTCACATGCCGTAACCTAAAATTAAGATCTCTCGTTAAGTGCCCTAATTTCCACTTTGGTTGGCGATACACAGCGAAAGGAATTTATTACTCTCTCCGGTTCATAAAAACTTGTGTTTTTAGACATTGATATGGTTTCCGAAATACAACTTTTACTGTTAATTGCTATTGTAATTTATTTATAAAATCCACTAAAATTATAATATCATGGAAGTGTTTTTCGATATGAATCTATATATAATTTCATCAGCCAAATCTAAATAATTCAAAAAAAAATTTATAGATAAATTTTAAAACATTGATTTGCACATATGCCAAATATCATGTTTTTTAGGACTAGATGAAGTAATTAATTAATAGCAAAAGCTCCAGCACGTACTTGTTCCACTGATGGTTATATGCAGTGGAGATATGTATTGTGTTGATGTAACTAATGTACGTACTAATCCTATGATTGCTGTTTCAAAACTTTGCACGGAAAGTTAAGACTGAATGAAGTGAGTGGGAGCTATAATTTGTCCTAGGATACAACATGAGCTCCAGATTTCCTCCATTATCGAGCTGAGTAGGGAATGGACAGGATGCGACATCCAAAAATAATGTAATTTTTACCTAGTGCTTTCACCTTTGATATGCCTATAATGGCTAGATTATAGGTTGAAAAAAAGGTCTACTCCAGGTGTACTAACGCTTTCACTTCCTGTATATGCAATTATGCATAAATACAATTGACTCCAAAAGGGGGACCCAACTGATAGCATCGAAAAATATACGAGATACAAATAGTGAGATAAAATCGACGTAGAAAAGATATTCCAGAGTCCAACGATACTCTGAATTTTTTTCTTTATTTTTTAAAAAATGGAACAAAGTTCCAGCTTCACATCGTGAGACGTACGTATATAGCCTTAAAAAGACCCTCTGAATTCTTTCGAATACTATGTGGTCTTCAAATCCATATGTGATGCGGATCGAAGCCTTGTAAATCCTGAAGTCACGACTTTTGTCGGCCACAGGTGCTAGCAGTACTGTACTCCCCATGGAACAGCGATCGAGCACATTTCTTTCGATCCGTTTCTCCTGTTAAAAAGGGATGGTTAATGTTACAAGATTGTTCCTTGATGCTAACGCAAGTAATAGATTCTAAAAGCTATACACTGGTCGATCGAGCTGCATTGCATCTAGCTAGCTAGAGATGCTTAGGGCGGCCGTATCTGCGCTGTCCAAAGCTAAAATGTTTAGACCGAGGATTGATGCCCGGCCTCTAGACTTTGCATGATTCCATGATCCAAAAATCAAAAGGAGGACAAGGAAAGCAAACCTAAAGGTTTACAAAATAACACCGCATACAACATGCTAACCCATATGGATATATATTTTAACACTAGCTTTGACGTGTATATATAATATTGTTTTAAACTTCTAATCAATGTTCCATCATGCACACTAACTAAAATCTCCATGTAGATTCAGCTTGGTTCCCAGATATGGCCTGATTCTGATCTCATATTGTGGAATTAATTGTAGTGTAGGTTAGGCTCAACCACACTGCATCCCTGGAAATTAATGGAGGCCCAGTAAACGGGCACCGATTAACATGGAAATATCATTTCAACTTTACTTGCCAGCCTTTTTTTTCAGCAAAGGCTAAAAAGTTAAATAAGTTTTTTTCAGCAAAGGCTAAAAAGTTTAAATAAGTGCTATGGCATTTTCCAAAGATAGTCGTCATGGTAAAACAAATGGCGATTAGCATGAGTAAACCTGCTGGCCTAGACATGCATGTAAGCATGCTGTTTGTGTACACGTTGTTTAATCACTATTGCAAATTAAACCTGTGGAACCTTTCTTCTAGAAAGGATATCTTCCCCTTTTTTTCACTTGGTGCGTGCGATCTCCATAGTACAACTTTAATTTTTTTTCTTGTTCTATATACATCGGCAAAACTACAAAACCACAATGTTTTCGGAGTACTCTCTGCGACAAATATATATGCCATTTTCTCTCGGCTAATCTTAATATTTACAAATACAATTTTTTAAAAACCGAGGTGGTGCATCTGAGATCTTGACTTGGCAGGGGAAAAAAAGATTGATCGATCGATATATAGATTTGATCCCATGACATCTCCTCTCGCTCTAAGAAAAAATATATTTCATTGCGGGCGCGCGGGAGTACGTGTCGATTCTGCAGGTCCATATACCACCCTTCTCCCCTTGCAATATTGCATGCTCTGCAGAATATGATCACTTTATTCCCATGTACGTTTGCCTCATCATCTCCCAAAGAATATTGCTCCTGCAGACTGCACCACTCGTGCACAGTACGTAGCAACCAAAGTAGCTAAAGCACTACTATTCCTGAAAAAACAAACTAAAAAAAATTGGGATCGACTATTGCTCAGTCGCCTGAAAATGGCCAATGTTTCAGTCGATTTTACAAAACACAAGATTCCACAGTGGCATGCTGAGTCACAGTTGCGGCAGCGCATCACTAGGCAATTGCAGTGCACAGTGGCGACTATGATGTCCTAATACCATGCCCCTCAAGGGAAAACACACCTATATGGGGTTGCGATGTTACCGTGGATCCTTCTCGTCACATACACTTTTTTTACAGTTAATTATTTACTTTTTACACATCCAATTATATGTAAATTTAGTTATTTACTAGTGTAAAATACGTCGACTGAGATTTCATCTATTTTCAGGCGACTGACGACCTGGGCCCAGGGCTGGGTGGGCTCAAGCCCGGGTCATAGGCCTGCTGGTAAAGATATTCCTCAATAGAATTAGCCCGGTAAAATTTATAGCAAGGCAGCTCAGCCTGAGGTGGGAGACTGGCAGGCATATTCGCAGGATGCCGAGGCGAGTCAGGCGACGCGCGACTGTTGGCATTCTACGCGAAACGCGATGCAAGTCACGCAACTACGCGTAGACGAGACGACAACTAACGAGGAGACGAGCCTCCTGCATGCGAAACGCATACTAGCAACTAGTAGTCAGCTGCTAGTAACGATGCGGCGGCGGCGACGCAACTACGGCCGCTCGCCCGCTTGGCGCCTTGGCCCGCTCCGGCTACGGCCGCTCGCCCTATGGGCTACGGCGCTAGGTGATACGCCGACCGGCGACGGCGACGCCGAGTTGCCGACGACCCAACTCGCAGCCTGTCTACGCGCACATAAGTCAGTAATTAAGTTAAACAGTAAGTCATCTGTGATTTAAATGTTTAATAAATCGTTTAAGATTCAAAACTATATAATCTATATTAGCCTAGCTATTACGTAAACAAAACAGTACTTATTTTCTTAATTCTTAATTCTAAATTAGGGATGGGTGTTGTGTTGTCTTTTGTTCTATAATGGATTTTATGGTTAAAATCTTAAATTATTTATGCATTTATGTTATATGTTTTTATTATTGTTTGCTGTAGCTAATTTTTGGTATTTATCAATAAGTTTTAGTATATTAGATTTTAGCCTGGGGCTCAGTGAGATTCTGGGTCCGCTATTGCTGACAGAGAGCAATTCCGAAAAAAAATACCAGAGATATCGAACAGCTAATGCACTGTTCCTACAGAAACAAAATAGCTAACGCCACCATTTCATAGTTAAACGCCACAGCTTGCTCCGTAAAGTGTGCGTGCATGATGGCACTAAAACGACATCTAGAGATGAGATCGGCCGGGATCGGTGTGAGCAAGCTTGGCCCCCCGGCTGCCTCCTGAGTGCATGCCACTTAAGTCATCAGCATGCAGTGCAGGTGCTTGCTCGATTGCATCCATGCCTGTTTATGAGCAGGACAGGAGCAGCTAGTCATGCAGTAACCTCAGGCTAAATACGAGGATATCAAGCAGATGATGGAGGCGTGACGAGGAGACAGCGCTTAGAGGCCATTGTCTCTAAATAGAGACGCAACTAGCCTCTAAGTCTAAGCACGCTTGTGCAATGTTTCGCAGTGCTTAGAATCGTTGGAGCCTCTAAGACGTACGGCTCCACGTACGCTATGGCTTAAAAAACTAAAAGGTATCCTTTATTTTAAAATGACAAGTGGGATCATATAAACACTTTATGTTTATAGACTGCCTCTAAGCAATTAGAGGCGATGCTAAAAATCCTATAATAGTTAGAGACGGTCTGTAAGCGTTTTCTCTTAAAGGTTGCATTGCAGGTGCTCTAAAGGAGGACGCAGGTGGTGGCTTATCCAGTAGCATTCGAGCCAATAATGGAAGCAAACGCAGATCGCAAGTACGATCCGGTGGGCACATCACCATGTCCGCCCATGCATACCATTGCCATGGATCTATCTCCATATCTGCAACCCCATTATACATGTCTTGTGCATGCGCGCGTACCTTCATATATATCTCCTGTCTAATTTGATTCTTCGGCTGATCTGCGGCTATCGTGCTGACCAACTCCATCGATCGATGTGCTACGTATTATCAATCAATCTATCTGTATAGCTGTGAGCAATGAGATGGGAAGCTAGATAATTTGCGGGGTTGACAGATACGTCTCCTACGAGCTTATATTGAAGTATAAGTGGACTGTGGGCATTTTTTCATTGGCTTAGCTTTTTGGGTGAACTACATGTAACTCATGAATATATTATCAAAGCCAGATGTCTCGAGTTCGATCTCTAGTTGGCACAATTAAAATAAAAAATGTTGAAGCATAAGTGAATTAATTGTCTTTCTTTTCAACCAGCTTAGACTATTGGATGAACTTGTTCCTGCATATAACTCAATACTTTAATTTTGAAAGAAAATCATGATTGATCTGTGTGTGAGAGAGAGAGCTCGAACCTATTCTTTTCTCCGTTGCAAAAGCTAGTAAAGGGCACATGAGTATATATAAACATATGCAATTTGGTTGTACTTTCTCTGGCTGTCTGGCTGGCTGCTAGCTAAACAATTCTTCTTCTTCTTGCAATGTACTTGAGAATTTACTGGACTCATCTCCACTGCACCACTCAATAGCCTCCCCTTTCCCCTCTTTTCCTTTTTTTTTTATGTCTCACTGTTGGCTGCTAGCTATACGCTGCCCTTGCACAAAGGAAAGATGATCGGCTGTGAGTGAGCACATGGATTTGATCAGTTGGAATTCTTTCCATCATTCCTGCCTTCCCCTCAGCACACAGACATGCACCTTGCAAACCCTAGCTAGATAGCTAAAGTCTGCTCCATGATTCCATCAGGCTGTCTTTTGTTGCTTGTGATGTCTTGCATGATAATATAATAATATATATGTATACCAACACATACCACTAGCTATTACTGCATATATGCACCGTGATTACATGCACATATATGTGCATCTAGTGGTGGGACGCATGTGCTTAGCTTCACGTACCCGTGCTTAACTCTTTGCAGCATAAATATATATGCGTCTACTTATGGTTATACAACAACCATGCACCAAAAAGATACATTCACTAGTGCTAGCTAGTTCAATTGTATTCCATCAGTGGCATGCATGGAGTGTGAATTAGAAAGTAAGATGCCCTGCTAGGGGCCAAGCCCTAAAGACACAGAAGAACACTAGATTACATGCATGTACACAAGCAAACATAAGTACCCATCCATCCAGCTAACTCTCTATATATCTATCTCTATGCCTTTTGGTCCAACTCCTTTGAATTGTTCCTACGTACAAACCCGAAAGACTTAAAAGTTGATATTCCCGCGGAATTATTGTCCCCTAGGCCTAACTATATATGTTCTCTGAGAACATAAACATCCAGAAAGAACTAGCTAGCTAGAGCTTAGTCAATATATTCAAAGCGTAATACATACACATTTCTCTACCTACTAATGAGCATGTTCTTCCAAGATGCCTATGCCGGTCTTGGAAGGAAGGAAGAATTAATCAGATCTTTTAGATGCAGAAACTCGCATTAGCGCAGCCGCAGATATGTGCACTCACACTAGCCTTCCATTAACACCGATGATCAGCGCATGCGCATTGCATGGGATTCTCCAAAGTTCATCAGGATTGCCTGGTGTGACCAATCAGTGTAGGAGAGGATCACTTAGTACATAAAGAGCATGCAATTATAACCAAACACGGATCATGTTTGTGGGGATCGATGTCGATACCAATATCGATCCGTAGATCGATCCATCGATCGTCGACTTGACATTTATTCCTTGGGCACCAGATGGATCGGATGATCATGAAGATCAACACAAGTGCTGGCTTAGCTAGCAGATCGACACTGAGGCATCACCATCAAGCCATGATCATGCATGATGTATATCCATCATTCTGCACTCTTATTCAATCGCAAAATACATACAACAAACGGTCCCCAGTTTTCCAAGCTTGATATGTGAAAAGGACTCATGAGCACATGCCCAGTGGATGAGTGGAGCACACTAGCTGAGCTATGAGAGATTTCTTGGGCATATGTCTGAAGCAACAATTGTTAGTTGATGCTGTGGAATAACATCACATGATAGGGGCAGGCAGCAAGCTGAGAGAGTAGTTGCATACATATGGATGCAACAACAAATCAAGTATCCGCCATTGCCTCACTAGATTCTCAAGGTAGCAGTTGGGTCTCCCCCCTGCTCATGAACACCATCATATGCTCAACCAATAAACTAGCACAAAGTATATCATCCTCAGAAAAGAATCTCCCCCATTTATGGCTAGGGCACAGCTGCTACATTAAAAATCGCGCGATACCATCTTAAAATTTCACTGGCTTGATCATTATATTAGTCTACAATATCTCAGGCTGATCAGCACATGGTAGTCAACTCCATTACATTAGGAATGAAAGGAGTAGTGCTCATGCTCATGCTCATGCCTTGTAGGCTACTTGTAGTCTGCCGCTGAAAAGAAAACTGAACATTTCTCCAAACAGCCACGGTCACTAATTCTTGGGTGCCAATCGCCTGTTTGGTTGCTGTATTACGACTTACGCGACCTGGAGCGGTTTTCTTTTTGTGAAGCAATTAGCACCCCTGAGAAACATAAAAATTAGCACCCTCCCTCTTTAATTATGTGCAGTCGCTACTGAGCTTTGAGAGGGTTCACATCATGATTATTGCAGCCAAGTCAGGCAGTGGATGGCAGCTGCTGGGGAAAAACTGAACAAGTACCACTATGCTTTTGTTCATGTCACTATGCTTTTGTTCATGTCAATGCAAAGGCAACCAGCTGATTTGGCTATAGTACAGTCGATGTGGCTGGTTCTGGTCCTCAGATGCATCATTGCCTGCACATGTTTATGCAAACGCCCAGGAAACAAAACAGTTGATCTACCAGAGATCTCAAATTGGCAGCCTTTACAAATCTGTAGGAGCTATGGTTAGTGCAGGCAAGCAATCAAGAAAAAAGAGAGAAAAAAGAGAGAAAGGAAGAAGATGAGAAAGAAGGAAAGGGAAAGAAGGATAGAGGGGGGGAGAAAAGAGGCTAGTGGTGGCAGCATAAATACAAATGACAATTTGACATGCGTGGAACAGATTCACCTCCCTTGACAAAATTGGTGACACGTTACTAGCCAAAGGTGCATGGTTAGCCCTGGCTTTCCACATAAATTAATGTGTCACTCACCTAAATACTTGGAGCAAGAAAGAATTGCAATGGCTGCATGCATGCATGCATGCATGATCTCTCCTTGTTTCTTATTACCCATGCAGTAGCAGCAGCAACAGGGACTTCTTTACTCACTCCCATCAGTGCATGGCTGTACTGTAGGATCAGTAAATTGTTCTGCCTTGCATGCATGGTTGCTAGCTTTGTGCCGCATGCAAAGGTGCCTGGGGCCTGCAATTGTTCAGCAAGTAGCCAAAGTTATGGGCTTTAATGTTAATGTGACATCACTGGCCAAAGGCAAATCTTGTTTCAAGATCTCTCTTATTTCCCAGCTCATGATTCTCAACAGTAATATGCTTTCTTGCCAGTGATATTAACCCATGAGCTAGCTTATACATAAACCAACGCAAGTATTTCTGTTCCAAATGGGTTAGTTTGGAGTTAGCTAGATGTCTAGCCAAATTTTTTTATTTATATATCTTGTAGTTGAACTGTTGAAGAAATAAACAAAGAAATGGACAAGGGAACAGGGAGGAAAAAATAAAAGGAAAAGTGGCAGGTGCTGGTGCTGGTGCTGGCGCGCGAGCTTAGATTAGATTGCACACAAGAATGGATGGATTGTGTATGAAGGAGATGAAATAATGTTTTTAAAACTTCTGAAGAAATAGATAAACAATGGAAAAGGGAAAAGACGGATCAGAGAGTACATGTACTTGCGTTGTTATATATTTTTGCAGAACTAATTTTGGGTCAGAGCGCACCCAACAGCCGGACATCGCAATCATCTCTCTCATTTAGATCGATTTCATATATATTCGCATCATCTTTAATCAGTTTGCGATCCATCGATCGCCACAACCTCTCTTAACCATGCATGATTACCTTACACACAAATATGTGACCAGGGAAAAAGTTTCATTTCTAAAATTTTACAGGAGCATAAGCGATAGCGATACAAGCAAAAACCAATGATAACCGGGTTTTTCAGTTCTTTTTATGAAAATTTAAATATGCAAATTTGTGTCGGTCAAAACCTTTGAAATTTCTGGTAACATCGAATTTTTGATATATCAGCAAAAATTCAAAAAAAATTCCCAATTCAAATGTACTAGAATTTTTTGAACGATTTTTTTCAGACCTCCACTACTAGAAAACTGACCTTTCATACCGGCACATCAGTACCGATTGGATTGGAACCGGTACTAACAGTGGCATCAGTCCCGGTTCATTGGGTATAGGGCAGTAGTCCCGGTTGGAGCCACGAACCGGTACTGATGCCCTCACATTAGTCCCGGTTCGTAATACGAACCAGTACCAAAGGCACAGGGTAAATTAGTCCCGGTTCGTAACACAAACCGGTACTGATGCCCTCTCATTAGTCCCGGTTCGTGTTACGAACCTCGTGTTACGAACCGGTACTGATGTCTCGTTTCAGGAAAGTTCAAAAGGAATGCATATTCTATTTATATTAGTACGTGATGGTGGGTGGGTTGGTTAGAAGGATGAGGCTAGAGTCATGAGGTTGTGGGTTCAAGTCCTGCTTCTCCCATACATCCTTAACATTTTTAAACATTTCCTAGTACTATTCAGTACCGGGTGAGGGAACCGGGGACGGCTTGTACCGGTTCAAAAACCGGTACTAAAGCCAGTTACGAACCGGTACTAAAGGTGAGTTCTCTAGTAATGCTCACTGATAACACCGATAATCGGCAATAACCAGTGAAATTTTGACAATCCAATTTTCCATGATCATGGCTAGCTAGGTGCAGAAGGCATACATATATACGTCTCTCTTATACATTGTGCTTGCGACTAACCAGGCGTGCCCCAGATTAGTGTAATAGCTATTGAACTTTTGTTATTAACCTTACTACCGATTTTATTTGGTTATAAAAAAAAATTCACTTGAGGGGTTCAATTTGTGTGTGGTTGGGTTCGTTCAACTCAAGACCCACAATAAGAGATCAGATGGGGGTAGTGCAGAAAGTAGGTAGTAATTATAGATAAAAATGATGTCTATATATCTAGTGTGTTGCAATTTACATATAAAAGAAGACTAGACATACCTTGGAGGTGAGTGTGGAGCGCCTGAGGTGGCATGCACCCAATAAGCCCATGTATATTTGTACATATGTACCACATTTCTCTACAATTAAAAAGTGGCCATATACAGTGTAATCAGCTCTTATATAATACACTTATGAATAGTAGATCACAATGATTAGATCTAGATCTAACCAAACACTCTCAGGGATGGCATTTTTTTTTAAAAAAAAACATCCGCCACTAAGTGCTAAATTTATGAAAACCCCCTTCCACTTCCCTTTCTCCTTCTCCCTCTTCTTCTTCCTCTTCTCCCATTCCTTTCTCTCACCTAGGCCATGGCGCCGCCACCACGGCACTTCCATTCCACCACCTTCAACTACAGCCATGACACCGCCATCCCATTGTCGATGACCAAATTCATGGTAGAGGGCAACATCATGTTGGATCTAGATTGAGAGAGGGAGAGAGAGAGAGGACAAGGAGAACGAGGCACCAGCAACGTGCGGCGATGACTCCATGGTAGGCCATGGAGGGGAACGGGGCAGCCTGAAGAAGAGACTACGGCATCACCGGCCGAGCAACATGGCACAGAGGAGGCGAGGGGCATCGTGGAGTGGAGGACAACTAATGGAAAGGGAGTAGAGCAGTCGTGGGCATCCTTTGATGAGTTGCGACGGTGGAGTGGGCATTACCGACAGTGTTTTTTCAAATGTGGGAGGGAGTGGGAGAGGAAGAGGGAGAAGACAAGAGGGAGTGGGGAGGAAGAGGGAGAAGGGGAAGGTTTTTTTTCAAACGTGGGAGGGAGTGGCAGGCGTTTATTTTTTTGTGCGAAATGCAGTCCTTTGATATGTTCCGCTAGATCTAGACCTAATGGTTATGATTTATTGATTGCATGAGTGCTTAGGAGCTTATTGCACTACATACGTTTCCTAAAAGGTCTCTAGTGGTGGTGGTGGCATGGCCATATTTTCATCTCCACCGTCCATCGCTCCTTTATCCAACCGGCCATGCATTTATAAGGATATTTTCTATTTATTTACACTGATTTCTTATTTTAGTGCGTTGTATTTTTTGTAAACTTTTGATTAGCAATAATTTTTATTTATTTAGATTATTTTTTAATTTTACTTTATTAGTATTATAGAAAGATTTCAGTGACCACACCCATGAAAGAAATAATCGGTGCTGAGGCCCAAGGGGATGTAAGCATGGCACAGTCGCATGTAAAAGCATAGTTGAATGTATGGACCAAACGTAATGATCACAACATGATAGGATGTTATTTGGTATTCTTTTAATTCATACCAAACTACGAGCACTTAGCTAGTAGTACAAAAAAATGCATGCATATGTGCTCACAAATCCATTTTTTTTCACCTTATGGTTCTCATGTGTATATCAGTGAATCTTGTGATCTCCTTTATTTGCATTCACTATTAACTCTTATATGTCAATGAAAATTGGATTCTTTTTTTAAAGACGCACCTAAACTATTTTGTAATATTCATTTTGCTTGATCCAATGGCATAATGACCTCTAGGGGTAAGCTGATGAGTACATCTGAACTGTGTATGTTTATGTGTATGTTTAATCCAATGGTATAGAGAAACCTTACTCTATTTTGTCATACCGTAGAAGTGCTCATGAAAATTCTAATATCCCTAATTGTATCATCGTCTAGATCCAGGCTCACTTGTAAGTGCTAATACATTCTTTTTTTTATAGGAAACAAGGGAGCGTCTCACATTCTTACTAATATTTAGAACTTTTTTAAGAGGCTTTTTACCATCCTTAGACAGGTACCAAGAGGTACCAATCAAATCTAGATATTCATCTGTAATGGTAGGATTAGAAAAGTCTCTCTTCCTCCTCTCTCCTCTCTCTCTCCATATCACATGAGCGAGGCGTGGTGGTTTGGCCAGCGGTGGCGGCGGCGGTCTGGCCAGCGGCGATGGCGCGTACTAGCGACGGCGGCACGACTGTGTGGCACTCACGAGCAACGGTGGCATGCACGAGCGGGCAGTGGTGGAGGCACCCGCAGACGGCTACGGCGGCGTGGCTGGGTAGCACGGACGACAGATGACGCAGCTGGGCGGTGCGTGAGGATGATGACGGAGACGCGGCTAGGAGGCGCGAATGGTGGCGACGGTGCGGCTGGGCGGCATGGACAAACGGTGGTGGACAGCTGGCCAGCAGTGAGGACGACGCTGGTGGGAGAGATTGGAGAAGAGATGAGGTTGGGTGAGATGGAGAAGAGATAAGGGAAAGGAAAATACAAATTTTCCCTTCTATCCATTAGTTTCTTTAGGAGATACTAAGAGGTACCATTTAATGATAGTCATTGAAATGAGCATGATGGATGATTCTGATTAAAGATAACAAGAGGTATCAAGGACCATAAAATAGCTCTTTCTATAGGTTTGACCATTTGCCTCTTCCTCTCGCTCCCTCCATTTGGGTAGCATATGAGGCCTTTAAAATTTAGGGCTTCAAATTGTTTATATGAAACAGTAAATGAATGCCACGAAGGTCCGTGGTCATCTTCAATGTGGAGGATGAATGAAACTAGCTACAACCGTACGTCAGGATGCTAAGGTGTTTTAGTTGTTCTAAACCAAAAGACAATTTCTTTTCATTTATTTTAGTTGGGCTAGTCTTGGCGCGACAATTAGTTTGTCATATCGCTTTTGATTCTTAGCATTTGGATTGTAATATGTGTTTAACTTGTGGATATGTAATGGTTGTGGCATCTTGGTTGGTGCAGAGATCCGAAGTTATACTTTTGTTTTAAAAAAATTTAAATTAGCTACCAAATAGCTGTAGGTGTACAGTATAATAGTGAAACCTGCCAGATTGAAGAGGAAACACGGCAGAATGCAGATTATGGCACAGAAGATATGTGGCCGACTAAAAGCTAGCATGGAGAGGCTAGAGAATAGGGAAACACTAGAAACCTAGGGGATTATTCCTAACATTTTTGAAAATGAGGGTTGATCTCCTTATGTCAGCCTCCACAATCAGCCCACTAAATTCATTCGTAATGGGTAACAACGTAAACCAACAACTAATGCTTTGTCCTTGTTCTGCTCAAAAGGGTTAAACTGTCGTGCTTAAGACAAGTGTCTAAACCATATGCGAAATATTCCTGTATATAGTGATAGAAAGTTAGAAACTTATGTTGCGTTGCTCGTCAGCGCGAGGCTTATAGGTGACATCTTTCGTGTTTTACCTATATGTATGCATGTCTTTACACACTAAAGGAATAAAAAAAGAAAATCATGGTGGGTATATATATAACAAAATTGCTAATTCTCAGGAGACTGAAAATTTTCTTAACTATCAGTCACTCTAAAATTGCACTCTAGTAAAACTAAAATTACACAGCTTACAAAAGTGCCATTTTAGTATCAAAATTGTTACTTATCAATCATCAGTTTTATTCGTTGATTTCTATGTTTTTGTTAATGCATAAATCTGTTGAATATACCTGCTTACATACTTTTCTTTTCCTATATTTCAAGCCATCATGTTTGTTTCAGTCAATCTAAAATTGTACACGGTAAAACTAAATTTGCACTTATTTATAATGTGCAATTTTAGTATAGTTATAGTACAATTTTATTAATAATCGACTGACACTTATTTTATTATCAGGAAACTTGCTCTTAGTCGAACATATAATATTATATTTTCCTTATTAATTTTTGTTTCTATGACTTTTTCTCTCTCTCTCTCTCTTTCTTATTTGTTGTCGTGTTTATATGATCGATCTGCATCTCTATTTTTCAAAGAGCTTCCTATATGAATATTAATTTGGGATCCCATCAAACTGATACAAGATTGAAACCACATAAGAATATATCCAAGTTGCAAACCAAGTTCCCAGCTTAATCAAGTTTAATCAACAAGCACACTATACATCACCGTTTTATTGTCTTCATAAGGAGATATGTTATCTACTGAATATACTTCCACCCATCAATGCATCCCCCCACACAAAGAGCTACAGCTAAGCACTACATTTGACACTTGCAAACCTTCCCTTTTAAGTTTTAACACTAACTGCCATTTGTAACCGCAAGATCAATGCATAGCTAGTAATGTCACTTTCACACTCCACACAGATTAATTGTTAATTGCAATTAACATCAGTAGAGAATTATCATAATTAATTAGAACTAATTAACTACCTAGGGGCGCCATCCTAGCTATATTTTTTTTTAAAAAAAAAGTGACAGCAACAAGCTAGTGTTGCTCCCTTGCCCCATCCTTCTGATCTCTTACTTTGCCTTTGCCAATCCCTCCTCTCTCTCTCTTCTCTCTCTCTCTCTCACACACACACTCCCCCCTCTCCTCCATGATAAATACCCTGCATTGAGCGAGCCACCCCAGCCCAACCACTCACTACTTGCAACAGCAAGCCAAGCACAAGTACTAGCATATAGCAAACCAAAGCCAAAGCCTTTGCCAATCTCTCTCTCTCTCTCTCCCCCTCTCTCTCTCTCTCTCTCTTCAGAGGCAGTCAATTGAGCTAGCTTGCTACCCTACAGCTGCAGTGACAACACCAGGGGATCAGCTAGAGACAGAAAGATCGATCGGCATGGCGCCTCTGGAGTTGCATGGTGATGATGGTGAGCCGCACCAGACAGCAGGAGGTGGTGGCCACCGAACGCCTCCAGCTCCTAACATGCTCACCTTTAGTACTCCTCCTTCAGCTGCTAATTGTACTATCGCCGCAGCCGCCAACCCTTCCGGCGCCGTCCATCCCACCACCTCCAGCCCCCCCTCCGCCGCCGCCCGCCTCCGCCCCGCCGCCACCAACTCCTTCCCTCTCGTCGTCAAGGTAAATTTATACATGTGTATATGTGAATGTACAAGCACGTGCGTGTGTAATTGTGCATGTAAATGTATTAAAGGTTAGTGATGAATGATGAGACGTGTACATGCATGTGCATACGTGTGTGGGTGGGTGCAGTTTGAGGAGGTGGTGTACAAGGTGAAGGTCGGGCAGCCGGCGGGCGGGTGGTGCGCGAGGCTGTCGGCGGCGTGCGCGACGATCGGCGGCTGGGAGGGGAAGAAGAAGGCGGCGGCGGTGCCGCCGGCGGAGAAGACGATCATCACCGGGATGTCCGGGGTGGTGCGGCCAGGGGAGATGCTGGCGATGCTGGGCCCGTCCGGGAGCGGGAAGACGACGCTGCTGACGGCGCTGGGCGGGCGCACGCCGCGGCGGGCGCTGCTGTCCGGGAAGATCACGTACAACGGCCAGCCCTTCTCCGGCGCCGTGAAGCGGCGCACGGGGTTCGTGACGCAGCACGATGTGCTGTACCCGCACCTCACCGTCTCGGAGACGCTGTGGTACACAGCTCTGCTCCGGCTGCCGCGCGCGCTCGGCCCTGGCGAGAAGCGCGCGCAGGCGGACGCGGTCATGCTGGAGCTGGGGCTCGCCAAGGTGGCGCACAGCATGATCGGCGGCGTCCGCGGCGTGCGCGGGCTTTCCGGCGGCGAGCGCAAGCGCGTCAGCATCGGGCTCGAGATGCTCGTCGACCCGTCCCTGCTGCTCCTCGACGAACCCACCTCCGGGCTCGACTCCACCACCGCGGCCAGGATCGTCGGCACGCTCCGGCGCATGGCCGCCGACGGCCGCCGCACCGTGGTGGTGACCATCCACCAGCCGTCGTCGCGCCTCTACCACATGTTCGACAAGGTGCTCCTGCTGTCCGCCGACGGCTGCCCCATGTACTACGGCCGCGCCGCCGACGCCCTCTCCTACTTCGCCTCCGTCGGCTTCGCCTCGCCGCTTTCCGTCAACCCCGCCGACCTCATGCTCGACCTCGCCAATGGTACGACACGCCTCACCCACTCACCCTCCATTGTCTCTCTCCACCTTTCTGTGATGCCTTCCAATTCATATCGCATATTGGCATGTGCCATTTGATACCTCATGCCAGCCACGCTCAAGGGGAGTGAGAAACAGAGTTCATAGTTAGGGCCAACTGAATTTTCGATTGGACTATCCTTGAGCACATTGCAAAGAGCAATTGGACGTGATTCGGCCTGTCCGGTTTCTCGTCCAAAATTAGACGTGACACAGGCAACAAGACAGTAATGTACGTATCAGGTTCCACTTAAAACACATAAATTAATTAAACGGCTACCTTTTTGAAATTCCCGTGTTCCAAAAAGAGCCTGAAATAAAGAGGAGGAGGAGGATGGACGCTAACTGCCCGTCGAATTCAGAAAAAGCTAAAAATAAAATAAGTAAAGCACGAGAACACATACATAAAGAGGTGAGCGGGGAGGGGGCAGGGGAGTGTGAGCGAGCAGCACAAACCCACAGCCAAATGTGTGCTTCATACGGTGTGCCTGGCCCATGAGGGTCCCCGGCGACTGCGACCACATCCCTTTTCCCGCCTCCGCATCGCCATCGCCATCGCCATCGCCTTCGCCTTCGCCTTGGCGCTGCGCTTGTGATTGATTACATATATGTATACGGACGCACGCCAGCCACTGCGGCCACTGAGAGGAGAGGAGCGAGGGCGCGCACCGAGAGGCCGAAAATGGCCATGCAATTGGCAATGATCGGCCTGGGTGGGGGTGGAGAGGGAGAGACATGGACAGGGACACACTGCTCCGTCCACTCCCAATCATGGAGATCACTCCACCCGGTGGACCGCCTCCGGTATTATCCCCCTCATCATTCGCTCCTCCATTCCGATCTTGAATCTTGGTGAACAATGGCGGACACCTGTCGACCACCCGCTCGCTCGTGTGGCTGACGACGTGCATTGTGCATGCAGGTATCCCGCCGCAGGCCGGCGGCGGCGGCGACGGAGACGGCGGTGGGGTGACGGTGGTGATCGCGAGCGGCGGCACGGAGGGTGACCAGAAGGAGGTGAGGGGGAAGCTGGCGGCCGCGTACGAGCGCCACATTGCGCCGGCAGTGAAGCTGGATATATGTTCGAGGGAGGCGGCGGGGGCAGGAGGTGGAGGGCCAGCGGCGGCGAGGCGTGGCGGCGCGGAGTGGACGACCGGGTGGTGCGAGCAGTTCTCTGTGCTGCTCCGGCGGGGACTCAAGGAGCGCCGGCACGAGTCGTTCAACAAGCTGCGCATCTTCCAGGTGCTGAGCGTGGCGATCCTGGCCGGGCTGCTGTGGTGGCGCACGCCAGCGGCGCACCTGCAGGACCGGACGGCGCTCATCTTCTTCTTCTCCGTCTTCTGGGGCTTCTTCCCGCTCTACAACGCCGTCTTCACCTTCCCGCTCGAGCGCCCCATGCTGCTCAAGGAGCGCTCGTCGGGGATGTACCGCCTCTCCTCCTACTTCGCCGCACGCACCGCCGCCGACCTGCCCATGGAGCTCGGCCTGCCCACCGCGTTCGTGCTCATCCTCTACTGGATGGGCGGCCTCGACCCACGGCCCGCCTCCTTCCTCCTCTCCCTCCTCGTCGTCCTCTACAGCGTGCTCGTCGCCCAGAGCCTCGGGCTCGCCATCGGTGCCATGCTCATGGACGTCAAGCAGGGCACCACCCTCGCCTCCGTCATCACCATGGTCTTCCTCATCGCCGGCGGCTACTACGTGCAGCATATCCCGCCGTTCGTCGGCTGGCTCAGGTGGCTCAACTACAGCTTCTACTGCTACCGCCTCCTCGTCGGCATACAGTTCCAGGACGGCGGCTACTACCAGTGCGGCGGCGCGCTCTGCCCAGTCGCCGAGTTCCCGGCCATCAAGGCCGTCGGGCTCACCAGCCACTGGGTCGACGTCTGCGTCATGGCGCTGCTGCTCATCGGCTACCGCGTCGTCGCCTACCTCGCCCTGGACCGCCTGAAGCCAAGGTGAAGCCATCCATGGAGCAGCAATCCACCGTGCTGATCCATCAGTGGCGCCAAAGCCAAAACGGGTTACCTGACAGAACAAATCAGTGTTCTTGGATGGATGGCGAGAGAGAGAGAGACCCGATTGAGCCTTAACACTCCTACTTAATCGAGTGATTAAGAGAAGGACGAGAGGATTAATGGAGGTTATTAGGTAGCTAGCTGCGATCTTAATAAGTATCAGTACTATTAATCAGCCGCGAGACAAGGAAGGAAGAAGCGCTTGTGTAATAGTACTACAAGGAAGAATTACAATACAAATTAACCTGCAGCTGCAGCTTGGCACTGACCAACAATTTTCTGAGGCCGCTGCTAATTCAGTAAATAATCTCTTCTGTCATTCATGCAGTGATTTTTCAGCACTTGTTAGTCAAAAGATCATGGTGAAGTGAAGTGCAAAGACGCATGCTGCTCTATCTGAAATCAGAACCTGTATCCTCTGATCATGGTGGCTATGGACCTGCCTCCAGGATCCAGCTGAAGCAAAAGCTTCACATGCTGACTCCTGTACTGGTTTCTAACTGATGCTGGCCAGGCCACACTGAAGGGGAGGATTTGGAGGGAAACAAACTGGTTGTATAGAGCATTCATTAATTAACCATGAGCTAGGTTCAGAAAGATAGAGAGAGGCACAGCCAGTGACTGACTGAAACTCAGTCCTCTGAGGCTGAGTGAAAAGATCATGGTAAACCCTAATCAGTTGCATCATTTGCATGTGCAGGAACACTTGCACAGAACAGGGCACAGAGTTTTACAGCTTTTTAAGCAATGCTCGGGACTAGGCAGCGAGGCGTGCTGCTTTGTCTCTGAAGCTGAGCCCTGAACCTGTATCCTCTGATCAGGGTGGCTATCAAGTATGAACCTGCTTCCAGGGCCAGGCTCCAGCTGAAGCAAAAGCATCACATGCTGCCTCCTGTACTGGTTTCTAGGTGATCGTTAATTGGCCAGGCCACTGATGAGGTGAGGATTTGGAGGGAAACAAAACTGTAGATAGATCATCAGACATGGTCACTGATCACTGATCAGCTTGTTTTGGTTATTTCTCCAATGCCTCACCTTGGCTTCCGTCGATTGCTTGGTGGATACAGACAAGAAGATTAAGCACCTCACCTCGAACATCGTGGTCGGTTAACCTGGGAGCTATGCGTTTGGGATTGGTTCAGAGTAAAAAAAACCCTGGATTAAATAGGATTAAGCTAATCCGGTCAATGACATTTCATCCTTTTAACATAGGATTATCTATAACCCAACAAAAGGATAATTAGTTGTCCCTTTCTACTAACCCTGCTAATTTAGTCAAATAATATTAGATTAATTAAAGGATTAATTAGATACATGCTATTATAAAGTTGGCACTTCTCACATATGCCATTATAAAATAGAAAAATCACCCCATGCTATTACAACGGGGCAAGTCTCACACATATGCCATTATGAACAATTATGCCCCTTGGCCATCTTCAAATTTACCTCTAATCTACCCTCCTCTCCCTTCCTCCACTTCCATTCTTCTCTCCCATTCTCTAGCTCTAGCAAGAGGAGGGTAAGCACCCTGGCTTATATAGGCAGGTCCCCCACACATTGGCATTCATCTCCCACGCTGCCATATGTTGGCACCTATGGCCCACGCCGCCATCCACTGGCCCTGCTGCTAGCTCCTCCCGGCTCACCGTCGCCGCTCCTACCTTAGCATTATTGATGCTCATGCGTGGCCACCATTGCTGCTACCTCCTTGGCGCCGTCGTCGCCCCGTCCTAGTGACGCGGGCTCCTATCCCACAAACCCTACTACTTTATCTAGCTCACCGTCTTCATTCCTTTCCTGGTGCCACACCGATGCTCATACGCGGCCAATCGTTGCCGCTACCACTAAGGTGTCATCATTGCTCCCTCTTGGCTCGCCTTTATCACTCTTGCCTTGGTGACACCCCTGCTTCATCGCATCTAGCTGTCACCACTTCCACCCTAGTGTCCATGGCAGAGCTTAGGGAAGTCCATGGCGGGAGGAGAGGGAGATGGAGCAGGAGCTAGAGGAAGGAGGGTTAGCCGGAGGTAGTGCTACAGGCTAGGGGAGGAGGGAGAGTGAGGGGTGGTTGAAGCTTCGGCTGGAGTTGGAGATAGAAGAAGGAAAGAATGAGAAGGGAGATGGAAAGTAGGAAGGTGACATGGGCAATTTGGTCTAAAAATGTTTTGAAAAGATCGTAATGGCATATGTGTGAGTCTTGTCACTTTGTAATGGAATGCAGGCAATTTCCCTTTTTATAATGGCATACGTGTGAAATGTAAACTTTGCAAAGGAATGTATTTGATTATCTTTTTATATGCTTTGACATTTTGTCCCCGTTTCTTGAAAATGTCCAAGTCACAAGTGGAATATTATCAAATCCGGCTTTGATTATTAGTTTTGGATTTTTAAAGCCACTGTACCAAACGGTCAAAATTCAGTTTCAACAAATAATCATATAATTTCATCAATAGAGAACACCCTCTAAATACAACATAAGTTATTTACACTTAGGGAAAATTGGTTGTAAGGTGCTGCAATTTGGTGGCTAAAGCCTCAAGGCACGACCTTTTTACACATAGTATGTGACATACTTTTATTTGATAGATGTTTGCCTAAATGGTTAACATATTGGAAAAATACAAAAAAAAAATTTCAAAACATTTCAGGTGCCAAATACATATAATAAGCTCCTCATATCATGGACCCTGTAATTTAGGATTTGAAATGCCAAACTCAAACAAATTTAAAAACATTCAAAATAATTCAAAAACAAATACAAAACAAACCTAGAAAGAAATGTTAAGATGTCAAATATACTTGCATTTTACTATCTTGAATTTTGTTTGATTTGTTTTATATTTGCTTCAAATAATTTAAGGGAAGGACTATAGATCGAACATCCGATCCTATACAAAAAAATCGGGTGCTCTACCTGAAACATGAGTAGTGAACTATTGCAGCAAATTCAAGAACTGCTGAAACATTTTGCGCCAACGTGTAAAACATTGCAATTATTTAGAGATGTTTCAAGCCAAACAAATGATGTTTCACAAGATGTTCTAATCTTTACAAGCAAATGTTTCACAAGAGCAAACAAAATATTTCATATTTTTAATAATGACGTTTCATACATACCTAGTAATGCTTCAAGCCAAATTCGATGACGCTCGGTCTCACCGATGGCGGCAGCTTTCTCATCACCACCATGGAGCACCTCGAGCGAAAGCCAACCGTGAGGCCATGTAACAGCCTATTTTGCGCACATTTTGAAAATTATTTCAAAATTTAAAATTTAAAATTTCATTTGGGTATTTACAATTCACTATCTGAAAAATATAAAAATCAAAATTCAAAATAAATTCAAATTCCCTAGAATTCTAAAACTCCTTGGGCTTAGCCCTACCCTAGCCTAGCCCAGGCCTAAGCCAGGCCTAGGCCCAGTTTGGCCCAAGCTAAGCTCCCCCTTCCTATCTCTCTCCGTGAGCGCACCGTGCTCATCACCTCACCGCCATCGTCCCCTCTCTCCCTCTGCCTCTACCTCTACCCCTGCCGCGTAGGCTAGCAGCGCCGGCCAAGCACGCTGCAACCGCATCGTCCCGCCACTCAGCCATAGGCCTTGCACCCCCGTGCAACCCTGCCCTGTCCATTGTGACTCCGCTGCATGGGAAATCATTCCCGTGCCGGCCCGTTGCCGCTCCTCCTTGAGCCTCTCGCTGCGGGAGGGTCTCCCTCTATAACATCCTAATTTTAAAACAAGAAAAAGGTAATAACAATAATAATATAAAAGAAATAAACACAATAAAATATTCATAGAAATGTATAAATAAGTGTTTAAATTTGAATAAAAGAAACTAAATTAAGCATTTAGTTGGAAAAATTTATTAGGTAAACAAAATTCAAAATTTTGAAGAAGGGATATTTACTAAAAATTCCAAATAAGGATATATGAGAAAATAAAGATAAAAAAAATTATTACTAGATAAAAGGTTTTCTTAATAAGGTTTTAACAGAGAAATTAATAATATGAAATTTTGATAAATCCAGAAACTTAAATCTCTAGAAAAAAAATTTGATCATTTGCACAAATGGGCCTAGCCCTTTTTATTTTTCTCCTTTTCTCCTTCCAGGCCGAGCTAGGCTAGCCACAGCCTCAGCCTCAGACCAAGCCGAGCCGGCCTAGTCATGCCCACCCCGGCGCCCCCTTCTCCTTTCTTCCTCCTCCCTACTTCGTCCTCCCCACTGGCGCGTCTGACCGGACCAACCCGGCGCCGTCCGGTCCGACCCATGCCGATAAGTCAGTACCAGGGAAGCTGCCGCGCCACGCCAGCTCACCCCTTGCCATCATCACGGAGCGTGCGGTGGCAGGCTCCATTTCGCTTCCGTAACTAAGCCCACCTCGGATAACTTCCCTAGCCAAATCCACCAAAGCCCGGTGAAATTCCGACGCGGTCCTCGTCGTGTGAATGTCTGGAATGCCCTCTGCCGCGCCAACGACCCTATAAAAGGGAGCTTGATGCCCCAATTAGCCCATTTTCTTCCACTCGGCCAATTTCACCACTTTTCAAAATTTCGGCCAGCCGTAGCCACCCGAGCTTGCATCTTCAGCCTGAAGCATCCCCAGGCCATCGAGCTATTAGCTACCGAGGGAGGCCGTCGACGACGCCCTGTTTACTCTACTTTTGGCCTCACCGCCGCCAGCCTGACCCGGACCACCTTGACCCCAACTAGTCTTCGGGTAAGCGTCCATATAGCCCCTCAAAGCTTCCCCACTCAAAATCCGAATTCGAACATGGCCAAATTGCCTTAGCATCTTCATGTCATAGCAAATGGCCGCTCCGGCCATGGCGCCGCCGTCCTGACGCGTCGCCAGCCAAATCCCAGGCAGGACGACCTTCCCCCTCTCACTGCCAGGCAGGGCCCAGCGTCTCAGTACGGGGAATTTAAAATTCCCGCGACCCTACTCAGGCCCAAGGACCCACCCGTCAGTTCAAGTAACCACGCCTCCTTGCCAGAGCCGCCACCTATCGCGAAAGGTGCACGGGCGAAGTACGCCTTCCCCGAGCTGCACTCGGTCTCTGACCCGTGGGTCCTTATGGCCCACGCGTTAGTCATGGCATAGTCGCCGACCGGTCTAGCCGCCCTGTCTGCTGGCTCACGCTCGGGAGCGCGCGCGCCCGCGTGGGCCGCTCGGATTTGGGCCGTCTTCTTTCCCGCGGACCGAACCAGAGCGTGAACAGGCTGAGCCCGTTACTGTTTTAACAATTTTTAACTCATTTGGTAATTAGAGAATTCTAGATAGTGGTTTAAAATTTCTAAAAATACTATGTAGCCTCCAAAAATTATGTAAAAATTCTATAAAATACTACAAGACCCAAGAAACCTAATAAAAATAATTTGAAGAGGTTTATAGTAAACTATTACCTTTTAAAATTGAAAACTAGGTAACATAAGTAAGTATAGGTTATATAGGAAATACCTAAAATAATATTACCCATAAAGAAAACATATTAAATAAGGAATTAATTTAGAAGATAAAAATTTGTACTTATAAAATTAATTAAAAAAATATCTAATTAAGTAAAAGCCAAATCACCGCCTGTATGCTCTTCGTTCCTAAAACTTATTTAATAGGAAAATAGGTTATATAAATAATCAAGTAGAAAAAATCTGCGCGACGCCCCAAGTAGCCCCCTTGTCCGACAATCCTCATCCATCCTTTGCAAAATATTTACTTTGTAATTGCTCGATACTCTGGAGAACGAGACGACAGACGACCTACCGGACGAGGATCAGATACAAGACCCGGACTACAAAGAAACAGGCGAGCTAAAATCTCTTCATCATTCTTTTACCCAATGTTACCTGGACTATGTTGATTTCCAATGATAGTTTGCATGCTATATGAATTTTCAAGTATGTTATGTTAATATCAAGTGCTAATAGAGCAAGTCTAGCTATTCCTTTCTATAAGCAGTGTTAATGAACACAAATCTCTCCTTGACCTTTCCTATCATGTCCATTGATAACCTAAGGTTTAGAAATTAAATTCTATGACTAATAAGTCCTTGAACATGGCTTAGACCTGCTTAAATCTGGAGTCCATAGATCACTTCTTAGTTGTCAACGATACGGTCCTAGAATGACGGGTCAATTTAAGTAACGGCATAGCCCGCTATCAACGGTGCAAAAGCAACGGCATAGCATGCAATCAACGGTACAATTTGACCCCGACAAACACCGTATGCGGAGCAGGTACCTCTACGGTACGGTCCCATCATCTCCATGACATGTATCACGACAAAGTCACATTTCCTTTGAATAAGACTACAACATTGAAGCATCTGAATGGCTCCTCTGTTGGACAGTCTAGTCATTGTGAATATCTCGAGTACATTGTTATGGAAATGTGTTGTGCCCCGTTCCCGAGTATTCCTTGTACTTGACAGACTAAAGAAACAGTCCATACACTCAGGTACCTATAAAACCTGAGTGTGAACAAAGTCTATAAACCCGAGATTTTTTGTTGATTAGGATCTGTGGATCCTGGCCATAGTTAAGCTCAAGGGGATCACGCCTCTTGTTGAAGAGGGTGAGTCTACCGCCACTGCCTGGGAAACGTGCGCCAGTTATTATATGGGCACGGGTTCGCCAGAAGATGGGAATCATGCGCCAGTTGTAGTATGGGCACGAATTCATCATACCGTTAGGGATAGCTCGCCATGGCAATGGGAGCTAGTCCACCGTTTATGGGGACCATGACCATAGCGATGGTATGGATCTGCCACGTGGGACACGTATTCCTTGGTCAAGGATACATCGTCGCCACCCTGATACTCTAGTATCTGAAGTGTTTGGCATACATATACGGCCCGATACGTCTTTGGTTTTGAAAAGCTATATCATTAGGCTTTTAACTCTAAAATTCCATGGCATTGGTTTAAAGCAAACAAAAGAAACCCAACTTCCACCAATAAGGCTTTGCATTACTGATTTGCATTCGACAAGATTTTGGTTCGCGAGCACGGTTGATTGCGTGCTCACACTTGCACCCACTCACATTTTAAGTGAGGAAAACAACGGCAAAGAACCGTATGATTGTTTCAACGGAGAAAATGAGCTTGAGAATGATGACCCAGGCGACGAATAAAGGACGACTTCAGCCACATGCCTGTTGCAGCCCTTCTACTTCCGCCAAAATGTTTGTTAATAGCTTTAGGTTTTGGTTTATAATAACGGGCCCTACTTGGCCCCGTACTCTGAATCTTCAAAAATGCTTTTGGACCTTATGTATAATTAACCTGTACAGAATGGTAAGTTTGATTCCAGCTGATTGTAATAATTTGTGCGGTGTTAGCATGACTCTGGTCTAACACTATGTGCATGAGAGGGATCCGGTTCTATTATACGGAGCCGGGGCCCACACCCTCCTCTCCCCTGCAACCTCCCTTGCCTATTTAAGCCCAACTCAACCCCGAATTCCCCTCCTTCCACCATTGTCACCGTTGAGCCCGATTCTTCTCCTTTTTGCCTCATCGCCGACTTGGTATGTTGTCGGCCAATTCCTCGCATTCCTAGCTTCTCTAGGTGCCGCCCCTCACTGCCCTGTCTCCAATTTTGGCCAGGGAACACCGGAGCTCCCCGGCGATGAAGCCCCTATTTTGGCCGCCTCCTCCTTCGCGGTGACAGCTCGGCTCCACCCTCCTCCAAGCTGGCTGCCACCTCAAGTAGCTCCCTGGTAACCCCTAGTTACTCCCTGCACTGGCAATCTAGCTGCCGCCCCTACGCTTTGCATAGAAGCATGCTCCCGTAGCTTCTTTTCGCCCGTGCCCATGACGTTGCTGTTTTGGCTCACCGCTGGTGATGTTTTCGCCAGCACATCCTAGGTCTCACCTAGCCGAACCTATCCCAATCATGAATCACTAGAATGGTGGATCGTAGCACCGCCAGTCCCCTACCGAAGGTTCACCGAAATTCGGCCGGAGAACCAAGCGAGCCGCCGCCTAGCTGACTTTACCCCAACATCAGGCACGAGACGGGGTCACTAACAGGTGGAACCCACGGTAATAGTGATTAGCTTTTAAATCTCCTGCGCTTAGAGTTGTTAGCCACTAACAAGTGGGTCCACAGCCCCACCTGTCAGTACTAGTGGAGGCGTACTCCTATTCGTGGGTTTCGTTCGGGCCGCTGTTGTGCTCGCAGACCAGACCACCCTGAGCTGCACAGTGTTGGATTCGGCTTATTCTTGTTTAGGATTTTCAGCCTTTTCTAAAAAAAGTAAAACAACACCTAAAATATTGAAAATTTTATGATAAATATTAGACAGTAGGCTAGATTTAATAAAATTATAACTTTGCATAGTAACCCATTTCTTGCCTCTATAAAATAACAGTAACCCTAGTTTAGCCTTTTTGAAAAATGATTTAAACTCTTTCCTGTTTAATTAAATTAATTTATTATTTCCAAAAATCTTGAGAAAATTCCAGAAAAGACTAGATGTAGTTTTGAACCCAGAGAAATTATTCTAGAAAATTTTAATAAATTCTTGTTCCTTGGAAATTTAATAAAACTATTTAAACCTTTTTCTCAAGGATAGATATTGCTGTAAACCTATCAGATTTATTTAAAATATTGTCTGAACTCTTAAAATTTTCAAATTTTCTTAGAAACATTTCCAACTCAGAAGCAATAAAAATATTAAACCTAATTAACCTCTTGTAAAAATTAACGAAATAAAAAACCCTAAAGGCTTTGGGAAATTAATATTTTAACACTTTAATAATTTTCAAAAAAATATTTTCCAACAAGGGTATTAGTACCTAAGGGTATTTAGAGCATGTTTATTCATATCATACGTTGACACGTATGATCCTTGTATCGATATTAGCACTCTAGTTCGTGCATCCATGCATTATTTCTTTTTGTATTTGTTTATGAATTTTCTTTATATTCCCGAATTGACGTCGAGGATCCATTTCAAACACAGAAGAAGACTTCCACGTCTCAGGACAAGGCGAGTTAATATCCTTAGTTCATATCTTACCTAGATTTTTTAAAAGTTATTTTGATTCAATTAAGAAATTGCATGCTCTATGATTTATGAAAATATCTAGCTCGTTCATCATGTTATACACATGTTGTGACCCTTGACAAGTTTAATTATCATGCTATGATTGCCTTGAATATCATGCTGTGACTGCCTTGATAGTTATATCCCTTGTGTGCCACCAATAAACAAGTAAAACTTTTGGACTTTTGGTCCCTAGGTAAAAACCTGCTTAGACATGCTTATGTCTAATCAATGATTTGTTTTTGAGGTATAACTACCCCATAGTGGTGAACAATAGCCCACCACGACAACTACTACTATATATATTATGATTTGGTTATAAGCTGGTTTGGGATAAAAGTTTGTGTCGAGTGGTCTTGAGATGTAAGCCGGTTAGGCTAAGATATAGGTTGAGACCCGGAGTTTGTATTGTTGTCCGACAAAACGTGTGGCCATCGCGCGGTAGTGCGGGTGTGGTGTTCCAATGTGGTGCTCTGCGGCCCTGGCTGATACTCCAGCCCGAGGTACAAGTGAAAGGGCGCCGTCACCCGAGGGTGATCTAGATCATGCGCTCCGTGGACCGGCAATCCAGGAGTGATGATCCACAACAGGATTGCCAAATCTCGGAATGTGATGGCGAGTGAAAGGAGGAAGAACAGGAACCGAGGTTCCGGCTGAGTTTGGTGTTGGTTTGGTCGTACCATAGGATGATACATGGTTAGACAGGATTGGATTATTTGGGTTATATGGAAAACACAACTCTTCATTAATTCATTCCATGATTTGAAATTGGCTAAGTCATAGGTTTGTATTATGATTATTTCCAACTGGCTTTATGCAAATAAACAAACCCTAGCCTTCTCTTAGAGCCATTATCATTACTTGCAGGGGTGTTAACCCTCAAGTGCGGTTTGATTGCACACTTTCCCTCGCACTCACTTGCTCTTTAGATGGAGAGAATCCAGAAGACCCTTATGCTTGCTTCGAAGATGAAGACCCAGGATATGAAGGCCAAGAGGAAGTTTAGGGCATTCCCTCCAGCCACTTGCATGATTGCATAGCAGTTCGATAACCTTTTGCTGATTCAAGACTTCTACTTTTGTACTCTGAGACCTCTGGTGTACTGTACTATTATTTGGCCTGGATGGCCCTGATGTAAAACTATTTATCGAAAGCCGTTAATTGCACTAAATTATCTATTTTACTCTGATTGATTGTATGTTTTTAATCTAGTTATGTAATGGTGTGCACTAGCCTACCGATCTAGGGACTAGTGCAGGAATCCTTCGTGGACCTCAAAGTTGAGGGCCCACAGGCTACGTGGAGGTAAGGTTGAGCTAAGGAGGCAAGGAGCTTAAGGTCCACACGGCCGCTCGCTCTTGTCGTCAGCGAGGCCGAGCCCAACAGTCATTGAGCCAAAGCAGGAGGAGGATGGGAGGCCTGGCCACGACGAGCTCTGGGAGGAGGTCAGCGTGGTGAACTCCAGGAAGACTAGGCTGCAGCAAGCTCTGGGACCCGTCCCTATGTCGCGCTCCATGGCCGTCGCTCAGGAGAGAGGGGAGGAGAGGAACAGGAGGATAGCCATGGCTGTCACTTGAGTAGGGGGAGTGGGGAGGGAAAGGGAGGAGCATGAGGAAGGACGAGGGAGGAGGGGGTGTAGGAGGAGGCAACGTGCTACTTGATGATAGGGAAGGAGAGGAGAGGTGAGAGAGGAAGAGGATAAGAGCGCTGTGTAGGATGGAGAGGGGCGACAGAAGTGGCTGGAAGCTAAGTGAAGCATCCGATCAGGCGGACGCCTGGCAAGTAAGTAATTCTGATATTTGAAATGATGGTAGCATACAGAAGTGTGTCCAAAAAAAGTGGCATCGACTAGGTGCGAAAAGGTAGTTTCTAGGAGCTCTCGCCGCAAAGGTGCAAGTGGGATAGGAAAATCCTGCTCGATCTGAGCCAATTCGTTTAAAACATGACTCGGATCCGAAAATATGGTATCTGGTTAGTATCCGAATTTGGATCCGATTCGTACCATGTTTTTCTGGAAAATTAATGGAACGGATATCGAACGAGCGATATCTGATTCAAACCCAATTTGTATCCGTGTTTCCTATCCAGAAAATAAATGAGACGGATATCGGACGAGCGATATCCGATTCCTATCGATATCGAAAAAATATCAATGTAAATTTGAAAAATAGGTATATGATAACATATCCGATAAACATAAACATTCTTTATGTTTTATAGTCGGCTAGCTACTGCATAGTATGAATTACTATTTTATTATGTATATGCTATTAAGTATGATGAATATTTTCTATACTAATAGTTAGTATAGTATTATACTTTTCAATAAACTTGTATCCATTAAGTTATTTGTAACCGATCCGAGTTTCATCCGTATACATCCATCGTATATCTATATCCAAATAAAAATAAATGAAATGACGCGGGACATGGATATCTGCCCGTATCCCATCCATTTGCACCCTACTGGCTGCCAAATTATATACCCAGCCAATTTTCCCTAATATACTTAGTACCACTTGTTATCCTATGAAATCTGCATGCGGGGTTGGCTCCTTCCAGAAGGCAGGGCCCAGGAGGAAGAAGAGGAGACCGGTCCAACGGAACGGTCGTATCGGCCCAACCACGCTCGGTCGGTTGGACCTGGACCACTTCTCTCAACCTACAGGCTACAGCCGCTTATAAACCCGCGCCGCCGCCGTGGTTTTAGGTTTCGCCTCCGCCGCTCTGCGCTCTGCGCTCCTTGTGGACTTGTGTCCTGTGGTGTCCATGGCCACCGCAGCCACGCCCACCCGCCGGCCCTTCTCCCACCACCACCATTGCCGCGTCAGCCTCGCCGGCGCCTCCGCGTCGCTCCAGGCGAGCAGCCTCCCGCCAGTCCGTCTCGCCGCCGCCTCTCACCACCGCGGCTACAGCCACGGCCGCCCCGGCCCACCGACCGGGGGCGGCGCCGGCCCCAGGAGGGCGTGCGCGTGCTCGCCGACGACGCACCCTGGGTCCTTCCGCTGCGCGCTGCACAGGGGGGCCGCGCGCCAACAGGCCGAGTCGGTGTCCAGCTCGGGCGGCCTGCACGCGAGGCGGTCGGCGATGGCCAACTCCCTAGTGCGCATCGCGGCGGTGGAGGGGGGCGACCACGTCCGCCGCGCGCTGGCGGCGCTCATCCGCCCGTCCTCGCACCACCAGCGCCGCCGCGCCGCGTTCCGCCCGCAACCCAGCCGCCTCTCCGGCATGTCCACGGCCGCCGCCGCCGCCGCCACCGACGACGACGACCCGTCACCATGACCGGCCGGCGTGACAAGTTTTGCAGTCCACGTTCTCCTTGTAAACCCATTCAATTCCGGATTCCTTTTTTTTGTTCTTGGCTCGTGTTGCTCTGTTTTTTCGCGGGAGATCTTCGTTTCGTCCGGACATTCACATTAGAGCTTACCTGATTCTCCCAATACACATTGTGAACTGTGAATTAATAGTATACTAGTCAATCGCATACATTTCGTCCTCGTTTCTTGGAATCCATTGATGGAACCTGGAAGCTGATGAGTGCATGCAACAGGTCAGATGTGGGACGGGAACATGGAATCGTATTCCAAATGAAAATTTCAAGAGTCTGCATCCTGGCAGAGCTCCTGCCCTTTGCCTCAAGAAGAGTAAGAATCTGCAGAAAGTACGTTGCTGTGCGGATCCACAAATTTCACCCTGGGAAGCCTGCTTTATCAATTCTGTATGATTTAGTGGAGTCAAATCTTTTAATTTATGACCAAATATGGATGAATTTTCATGGCCCGATTTTTGTTTTTTAAGCACGCGAGTAGGCAAAAACACAAATAAAGACATAACGTCATGCTGCCCGCTCGAAGCCCCATGTTCCCAGTGTGTTTGAATGCATTTTCCTCAGTTCCGGCGAAGTAGTGAATAGTGAAAGTGGAGAATGAAAATAGTGATAGGATGATGGTTGGAGAGGTGAATAGTAATGGAACAACTCTATTGATGGCGTGGCATATAAATAATGATGGAGTAAAGGTGAATAGTGATGAGACAATTCTATTGATGATGTGGCATATAAATAGTGATGGAGCAAATTTTGAAATGAGGCATCCGAGGTTATGTGTTTGAAGATCATCAGGCTGTGCCGATTTCTTGCGCGAGGTCTTTGACCATGGAGCTCGCTGGTTCATTCATCCGGTGATTGGAGGTGAACGGGCCATGGGCAGCCTCTGTATGTGAAAGAGTATAGATGTGAGCGCGGCACTTTGACTATTGCTGTGGTTGCGTTGAAGGAACGCAGAGGCGGACTGGTTGGGCGTGGGGAGCAAGAAACGGAGTCGACATCCTTGACGCCTCCTTAATTTCCATTCTTGGACGCGCTGCACGGTGGAAAGCGTGGCACGATGCTACATCTTACATGTTTACAGTGTTTGTCACCAAGCATTAGGATTTTAGTTGACGGGGACAAGTGAGAGTGAGAAAAGAGAAGGAGAGGACGAGAAAAGAGGAACAGAACAACTCACTAGGATCAAGAAAATATTATTAAAGATTAGTGGAATCATGCATGTTGTCGAGATAAATCAACGGACAAACGTCGTCTAACATTTGTATATACTAGTTAGACGTCCATGCTTCGCAGGGGTTTATTTAAGAGATCAAGAAACTTAAGTAGTCAAAAACTAAAATACAAGGGCCTATTTATGTGTGAAATGCATAAACGCGACTGACTGAAATGTTAAGAACCATGGACCTATGTGTTAAATTGGGGAATTATGGGGGACAAAACGCAAATTTCACATAAATGCAAGAAATCATGAAACTTGAGGGGCTAAAGCACTAAAATCTAAGGGCCTATACGTGAAATACAGAAACCTAAAGGGCTAAAATGCAAAGAACCATGGACCTATACATTAAATGCACAAAAAAGTCAAAACACGCATCACCAGTGGCTACCATAACATGTTTTTGGTATTAAAGATATAATGTATGTAAACAAATAATATAGACAACAGTTGTCTGCACCATTATACTGTCCTTCAATACTTCTACCTCTATTGCATAACCACCGTACATGCCTTTACTTCTACCTCTACTGCTAGAAGCATTTGGAATCACGGGAAAAAAGATTTTCAATCATGGGTGGTTCAACCCAAGGTTGGATTTTCAACCTTGAAGCCTAAAACCGTAAACCGATGAAACCATTCAAGCTACGCTCCTAGACCTAAGCTCGGATGGCTCTCTGCCAACGTGTCGTCAGGGTAGATTGGATCGGGATCCTTTGCGGTATGCATGTAGGTTGTTGGATCGATACCACATATGTATATTATCCACACCACAAAACTGCAATAAACGCACAATGTTTTTTTTTTTTGCAGCACATCTACGGTGCTTGCTACTATACAAGTATAGTTCCTTTGCTACAATGCGCCTATTGCCTGCATGCTTCAAAAAAAAGCCTAGGCCTTCTCTTTAATTATTCACCTCCGTCTTTATAAGTGTACACTTAGTAAACTTCTATCTCTTTCTTCTTTCTCTCTCCACTTTGTTCTCTCTCCCTTTTAGGTAATGGAATATAAATTCCGGTCTCTACGTTCTGAAACGTACACGGGTAATTGTCCTCTCCCCTAGAGTCAGGATCCAATACCACAGCCATTGGGGCACGTAGCTCGTTGGCCATAACCAGCGGCGGATAGTTCTTTTTTCCTTGCTATGTAGCAGTAGATTGATGGATTCTAGCGCTAGCAAATATGTTGCATACTTGTATAGTTGTATGGTGAGGAAGAAATGTTGCTTTGTGCGGGCTGGGCCAGCCGCCAGTCAAGTATTTTCAGACCGTGGGCCTGGGGGCATATGGATCCTGGAGCTAAGTTGGAAGTTGGGTTGATGTGGGTCAAAATTTTCTCATTAACAAAGAAAGGGTTATAACCCAAACATAAGTTGAAAAGTAGAAAAGGGCAAAAAAAAAAAAATGACCTTGCCCCTTTGTTCCTTTTCATCGTGTCATGTTGAAATGGAGGAAGTGCCATCAGATTATCAGTCAACCGATGGATGACCGGATTGATACACTGCAGGCAGTTAATCATAATACAATCGTGGAAAATTGTATCGCTCAAATTTCATTGGTTATCACCGATTATCAGTGTTATCGTGGGATTAAAAATGTATTTTAATTTACAAAAAAATTCATATAACATCTTGCCGATTGACCCAAATTTCGGCCGATATAAATTTGCAAATCTGAATTTTGTCAAAAAAAAAAATCCAGTTTTTGCTTGGATTGCCTTATTTCAAGTGGGTGGATTCTTTTCAGCTTTTCATATCTACTTATTTGCCTTGTCTCGTCACTTCGAGAATCAATTTTGGGGTTTAGAGAGCTTATAGACACGCCTAAAAGATTAAAAAAAAAATCGACTCAAAAAGTAATAAAAAAGTAAGATAAGTCAAATAAGACACGAGATAAGTAGGATAAGTCAGCTTATCCTACTTATCTCGTGTCTTATTTGACTTATCTCACTTTTTTTATTACCTTTAAGTCGGTTTTTTTTATCTCGTAGCAAAAATAAGGCAATCCAAGCAAAAATTCTCGAAGTGACGAGACGTTTTCCCATGCAGACAGTTCATGGAATTGGCTGAAAAATGCAAGTACAGATTATATGTTAGGGGTAGTGGAAAGTGTGAAACAGACGACCCAAATGCACAGTTTCAAGAACCACAGATATTAACCTGCACACGATTCACAGCGATTTCGCGGTGCTAGATTAGAATCATAGATAGGCTCAGCTAGCGACCTCCTGCTCCGGGTCCGGGCTGCGGCAGCTTCACCATGGCGCCGAACCAGCTCCTGCACTCGTAGACGGAGCAGAAGGTCTGCAGCGCCGTCATGAGCAGCAGCACGACGGCGGCGAGCAGCGTGAGCACCCTCCACGACCCGAACACGTACTTCTTGATCAGCTTCCGCGCCCGCACCGCCGCCTTCTGGCTCCGGTGCGCGTTCACGTCCCGGATCACGCCGTCCAGCCGCGGCACCTTGCTCAGCCGTATCGCCCGGCACATCCCGTTCCACATGTCCGCCGCCTCCTTGTCGCTCTTCATGCGGTTCACGACGACGCCCGACTGCCGGAGGAGTTTCACGTCCTTGGGCGTGTCGATGATGCCGTTCATCAGCTCCGTGTACCGCGCCATCACCAGCGGCCCGCGCACCGCCACCGCCTCGTAGGCAACGAGGTTGCGGAGGATCACCTCCGTGTTGCCGTCCAGCGTGATGATGGGGAGGCTCAGCGTCGCCGTCGCGGGGTCGAAGGCGATCCCCGCGATCCCCTCCGGCGTCGGCGCGAACCGCACGCCGCACTTGGCCAGCTGCGCCACCGACGGGATCATGATCTCCTGCATCAGCGGCGAGTTGACGATGGTGCCCAGGTTCACGCCCTTGAGCCGCGCCTCCACGTCCGTCGAGGCCATCAGCTTCCCGACGAACGGCGCCGCCGCGGCGAGCAGCGGCACCTTGCTCATGATCCGCCCCGGGAGGCTCGACGCCAGGCTCATCGGCCGGGAGATGAGGTTCTTCTTGATGAAGCGCACCGGCGCGACGTCGAGGCTGGACACGTGCACGCACGCCTGCTTCACCTTGTCGTAGTCCGGGAGCTGCTGCTCGAGCGCGTCGAGGGAGACCTCCCCGGTGAACAGGGACGGCTCCTCTTGGGCGGCGCCGTCCTCGGCGAAGGCCGCCGCAGGGACGAGAAAGTGGTAGAGCAGGTCGAGCATGTGCGCGTGCCTGGCGACGTCGTCCACCACGGCGGCGGCGCTGGTCTTGATGGGGGACACCTCCTTGATGAAGCGGTCGAAGAGGGCGCGCAGGGCGTCGGCGGCGGCCTGCTCGGAGTTGTGCCGGAGCTCGAGCGTCCTGGCGAAGAGGAAGAGCGGGATCTGGTTCTCGAGCATCATGGCGTCGCGCACGACGGCATTGATCCAGTTCGTCGCCGACGACACCATGTCGGTGGCCTCGTCGTGGTGGTAGCCCTCGAGGAAGTCGAGGACAAAGCACGTGTCGATGGCCATCATCCATGCCAGCGTCCGCTCGTTCAGCTCAAAGAACCTACAGTCTCAGAGTACATAGAGGTTGAAATTGTATCAATATGCGTAGCTTGAATAAGTTTAGGAGCACCCGAATCATTACAAAGCCAGAAACACAAATGTTTAGATTAGGGATAATCATGGAAAAATCCCAGCTAATTACTAATAATGTTATTTTTTTTAAAAAAAGATACACCAAAACTAACGTGTATTGTTCATTTTACTTCATCCAATTGTTCAGTAATTTTTTACGGTCTAGATGGTAAGACAATGAATATATAATGTCAACATAAAAACCTATTTGTTTTCAAATAGACCAAAAAAAGGGAGGGGTAACCGGCTGGCTGCATATGAATTCGAACTGATTACTGAATTGTCTTAATGGGTTACTGAATATGAATTTAAAATCTTGTTTAAATATTTCAGCCGTTTTCCTCCAAATTTCTCTGTAGTCCTCATTTATTTTTTTCCCCATAGTCCTTTTTAACCGTGGAGGTAATCGCTAATTCACACTTTTTTTTTGCTAGAGTAATGATCATTGCAACTTAGGCTGTGGATAAGCTTTGGTGTTCATGTATTTCAATCTATTGGGAGGGAATAGACCTAATATATATTCTTTCAATTTTTGCTATTAATCAATAGATTGATTTTTTTAAATGTCAATCAACTGATCATTTAGTCAATATCAACCACTTTGTGGGCCGTCTTCGATTTGATTTTGGTTTTGGGATTTGTGTTGGCCCTATTTAATAGTCAATTGAAAATTTAAAACAATCACCTAAAATTGCACATTAGGATGACTAAAATTACAATATGAACTAAGATGCAATTTTAGTATATCTATATTGTAACTTTTAGTTCACCTAAAATTGCATTATGAACTGAAGGGTAATTTTAATACAACTATACTACAACTTTTAGTTTCATTCATATTAATTTTTTAAGAGTTCACTAAACTTTTTGTTATATATATTTTGTTTTGTATTCCGTGTTGTATTTATTTTGCATTTTGATGTGGAGCTGAAGATAGTTGTGTGTGCCTACATTACTGAAATGGTTTAAATATTATCAACCAATTGATCAATAGACAATCCCATATTCTTTATATCTTGGCCGATAAGGTAAGTGCATACACAATAGTCTCTAAGACTGCCTCTAAGCACTCTTCCTCTCTCTCCTGTTTAGAGGCAATCAAGCATGTACAACGGTTGAGATAACTGTTATCTCTAGAAATATGTCATAACACTCAGAGAACTAATATTTCTAGAGAGAACTAATGTCTTTAGCAATATGACATGTACAATGGTTATCTCTAACAAAGCTACACATCAATTGTCTCTATAGTTGCCTTGTTTTCGCATAGAGTCAACTCCACATAGAGCCCTCCACCTCTGATGTAGCACACCTTAGAGATGACTCAGAGACAACTAACATGTAACATTATACATGCTCTAACTACTGTGGATGTTCTAAGAACTGCCTCTAAGCTAGAGGCACCATTCAAGTTTATAGAAGCCTCTAAGCATAAATACATTAAATTGTTACCTATGATTAGTGGGGATCCAAATTTAGAGGAAATATTACTTCTAATTATTACAGAAAGAGCCTCTAAGATTTAAGAGACGAGGCGTAGGTCCCACCTTAAAAAAAATATTATATCTAACTATTGTGAATGCTTACGGGCATGCTATATCAATTAGTTTGGTAAGTACGTTGTCTGTGTGTCAATGGTAAGTACGTTGTCTTTCATTTCTTATCTTTAGCCCTGCATGGTCAATATTATCTTGCTGCCGATGAGAATTTTATTGGGAATCATTGCTTTTAATTGATATGTGTCACTGTGTCAGGTTACGTAATACAATGGGATTTTAATCGGGTTACGTGCGTTAACCATTCGTTGAAAGCATGCATCCAATGGAATTTTAATCAGGTTAATTAAGTATAATTCTTGAAAGCTACATCACACCGAATACGGCTGGCTAGAAATGTCAACCGGCTGTGCTCCTGTCCACTCGCTCAACTGCCGGCCTCATGATATGACTCTCAAGTGGGAGAAAGAAACGACCCTTCACATAAGTTATCCAATTTTGGCAAATGACTGACGACCCTTCACATAAGTTATCCAATTTGGACAAATGACCGAAGCTACTAATTAATTGTTATTTTTTGTATCATAGCAAATGTTGAAAATACTTCTAAAGGCTCATCTAGTTCATACCGGATCTTCTCAATGTAAACATTTAGGTAGGCATTATTCACGTATATAAAAGGATTAGATTTTTTTAGAAGAAATAAAAGGATTAGGTTTGGTCCCTTCGTATGGGCCTAGATTTTAGTTCATTTTCCTTGCCTAACCTACTGTAGGTAACGGGTCTAATCCATCTTTATCCAAACAAAGCTAGTAAGGCTCAGTTTGGTCCAGGGGTTAGATTAACTGGGTTAGCTAATCTCAGGGTCGTTCTTGACATTTTGGCTTTATGATAATAAAATATATAAGAATATTTTTTTTGTTAATTAGATTTCTGGCACTACTAAGTGTCCACTATTAAAAAATGTCATTACACTGCTAGAGAAATGGCTATCAGTATTGGTTGGGAAGTGGCGCTCTGATATGAATAGGATATGCATACCTTTTAGTCTTTTCAGAAACGAGGCATCAGTACCGGTTCATGGCTACAACCGGTACTGATGCCCTCGCATTATTACCGGTTCATGATATGAACCGGTACTGGTGAGCCTCCGTGCCAGCTGGCCTGTACCCTCCTGCCAGGGGGTTCCTTAGTACTAGTTCGTGACACAAACCGATACTGATATTAGAGCATCGATACCGGTTGCTGCCTCCAACCGGTACCGAGCTGCCCCCGTGGCCTAGTAACCGTTGAACCGGTACTGATGCCACTACCAGTACTGGTTCTAATCCAACCAGTACTGATGGGCCGGTATCAAAGGCTAGTTCTCTAGTACGTAGTGTCAGAAGTTGGAAATCTAGTAGGTGCAAGTCAAGGAGGTGAGAGTAGATGGATCAGATGTGGTTGTGGGCAAAGAGAATGTCGGCTGATTAGTGTCGCCCGTGCAAGTGCCCAGTGGAGTCGAGGACGTTGTGGCAACCGCTCATGTAGATCTATAGATGACAACGGATAAACAACACAAACGAAGGTATAGTTGAAATTTAGAAGTTAAATATGGAGTCTAGGACATGAGAGCGTGTTGTGTGTCACTCTTTACTCCATTAATGGCTAATTCAAACGTACGAATGGTTGAGCTAATATTTAGGGGAAGATCTCCTTTGTTGTATATTATGGAGAGTCTATTGTGGTAGTCTATTTAGATCTATCTGTTCAATCAGAAATATTATCCTACCCATATCATTCCAGTGTAGTATATTTAAATCACAAGTAATTTGAACATTAGATCACGACAAAAGAAGGACCCACATTTAGTTTAATGTATAATAAAAGAGCCCTTTTGGAAAAAGGTTACCAGAGCAGATTTCGTGGAGTATATTCACTGCAGGGGAGGGATTTGGAGTTGGGAGAAAGACCAGAACTTAAGAAATTAAATAAGAGGAATTAGTGTAAGACTAATCATAATTTTTACTGTCTATTTGCTGTATGTATGTATGTTTGTATGTACAAGAGCTATGTGGATCAAGGGTCCTGGGCGGTTGCCCCGGCCTTTCGCCCTGTCCCGAAATAGGCATGGGTCTAATATTAACCCAACTATATATATTAGCTTAACTGATTTTTTCTTGGAAACTAAGACTACTAGTTAATCTAGAATTATTTGGCTATGGCAACAGATTTAACAGAGGGGTAATTTATCGCACCTCTTTTGGTTAACTTAGTTCAAGATTGGCAGTGTTTGGCATGTTAATCCAATCAGGCTTAATATACAGTACGTTTGGTATGTTAAACTCCTATCCCAGCTCTTAGCCCCAAAGAAACACAAACTAAAGACCACGCTAAAACTAACTGACAAATTAAAACATGGTAGATGCAACGAGGTTAGCTGGCACACCGCACACTGACAACTAAGTATGTCAGACAGATATAGCTCTGACTTACATATATATATTTCATGTTTGCTAAATTGCTAAGCTAGCTACTACCACCTGCAAACTAGTGGGTACATCCAATGGCGCCATGCATGTTTCTCCGCCTAGCTACACGATTGCTAAACATGGGAGGGTAACCAGTGACATTAAGTGTCGTCCCACTAGGGAAAATGCTAATCCATATGCATGCATGCGGTCACAGACATGTTCCTTATGGCTAGATTTTGCCTCAAGATCCGCACATGACCCTACTTGCTTTCTCACTTCGTTTTCAAATTTTTGTTTGAAGTCTCTTCTTTCCCTTCCTCTTTCTTCTCCTCTCTCCCTCCACTTCGATGGACAGCCTCCCTTGCGACGACCCTCCCCCCTGCTGACCACCTCCCCTGCCTCCCAACATGGTGACCTGCATTGCCGCACCCTGCAACACCCCACGCCCACGGTAACGCAAGCTTGCGACCACTGTGCCGCCCTCTTGGGCCCAAGTTCTGGTCCTACCATGCCAAAGGGGCCAAAAAGGAGAGGGGAAGGAAGAAGGATTTCAAAGTTCTTTTAGCTTAAATTAAAATTAAAAGTTATAACTGGAAATTTGTTATTTTTGTACAAACCAAACGCTATAATACTTTGTAGCCATTTTTTAAAGCTTTTAGTGGTACTTCTTAAAACTATTTTTAATTTTTTTTCAGTCTCTCTGAGCTTCTTTTGGAAGGCTTTTAATTTTTTAGATTATAATCTACCACTGCTTTTAAGCTGTAAAGAACAATGCTCGAGAGAGGAGGTGGGGGGGGAGGAGGGTTAGATATGAATCTTAAAGCAAGATCTAACAAAAGTGCATGCAACCACATGGATGAGTGGAAAATCGGCTTTTTATCCGGATGCCCAATAATTTGCTATGTGGCTATGTGGCAAGGATCTATGAAATAAGAATTCAATTCAATTGGAAAATATATGCATGGGCACAACATAATTCACCAGTTCCAGGATCGATGGAGCTTACATTCCATATGACCATGCAAGTACGAAATGTTAAGTTCCGTTTGAAATTCAGAATTCCACAGAAAACAGTTCAAATTTCTTTAGAGAGAGAGAAAATTTTCTGAAACGAGGCCCTAGCACGTCCTCTTCGGCTTATCTTAATTATTTCCTTATCTTCTTATGTACTTATAAGCTAAATTTCGAGAATTTTTTGAGATAACTTGGAAAGTCCGATGCACCTCCTTTAACTCATATCTAAGAGTTTTGAGACGTGCATATGGTTTGAAGATAAAATCAAAGTGTTTGATTTTTTGATTTGGAGATAAGAAGAAGATAAACTGAATAGAACACCCAAACATAAATAGCTGTACAATTGGAAGTGTATGTACCTGTGGTAGGGCGCACGGATCTTGTCCTGTAGGTCGAGGAATCCCTGGACGAGGTGGTCGAACTTGCGGTCGCCGGCGAAGAGCTTCTCTGCGCGCTTGGCGGCGGCTAGCTTGTATCGCTCCATGTCCCTGAGCTCGGCGGCGCGGTGGTGGTAGGGCCCCAGCGCGAAGTACTGCGGCGCGTACGCCTCGGGCCTCGTCGCCCGCAGCGAGCGCGGCACGTCGAAGACCTTCGCCGCCGCCCCCAGCTCCTCCGCCGACGCCCGCTCCATGCTCCGCCGCACCCGGCTCAGCCACCGGTCCTCGTCCAGCTGCACCCCCGCGTTCGCCGCCGCCACCCCCACGAACCTCGCCCGCTCCTGCAGCTGCGACAATGCCATGGCCGAACCGATCTCTCTCTAAAGATGTGATCTGCTTCGCTTGATCCAAGCTAGTAAGCTAGCTCAGTCGCTCTACTTGCAGCTGTGATCTGCTTCGCTTGATCCAAGCTAGTAAGCTAGCTCGAATCCTATGGCTACTTGCAGGGAATAGGTTAGTGAGGTCAAGGCATGCACTGTGAACACATATATGCAAGTGGGTGGTTAGCTGCGAGTTGAAAGATGTTTTAGAGTTTAGACAGCGCGTAAGCGTGAAACATGCATAATTAAGGATGTAGATGGAGGAGGAGCTGTAAAGCTGGGTCGTCGTCTCCGAGTGAAGAAAGGGCAGACCTGTCATTGCAATGATAAACTTGTTCGATATGCGTTTATGTTTGTATCTTTGTGCAAGCCTGACGTGAACCATCATATTCTACTGAGAGAGAGAGAGAGAGTTAAAAGAAACGTTGCAAACGTGGAGGGTGGCGGGAAAAATGGTATCATAAGTCAACTGGTTAACGATGATTGAAGTATGACAGGTTGAATTTTTTTGGAAGAGTTTGTTGGGGTTTCAGAGTTCAGACATGGGTACGTATCTCGGCTGATCTGCTGGAAAAGGAGATATAGGTAACTGGGGCCGTCTGCGGATAGGAACAGGAATATGATTCCTTGCCATATAGATGTACCACATTTTTATTAATCAAACAGGCTAAGCTCTCGATCAGCTGAGTTGGTGTGTGAGTGAAATTCAATATGTTGTTTAGAGAATTAGAGAGGATGGTTTTCAGTTCAGGATACGTTAGGCCTTGTGAAACCCACCTTAATTAATTTATAAACACGTGCACGAGATGCATGCGTTTCAATATATAGGATTTTTTTTTTGGTCACGTTGGTTCATGGATTATATATGTACACTGTAAATTATCCTCAGCCAAACCTTCACGGTAAAAATCTCCCATTAGGTCCTTTGCAGGGCCTCATCATCAGCGACTCCGATTCAGTAGCAATTAATCTTGGTACGTAAGAGCAGGTTTATCACGGCCTCTATCCGTCTAATTAAGTGTGTGATGATTGTATTTTCTTATAATCAAAAGAAAATATGTAGAGGTTTATTTATTGGAATAAAAAGTTTGCACACCGTTATTCTTCTCACACATATTGGTGTTTCCTGTCTCCTTCCGAAGGAGTAGCTAGCGCGCGATCCTGTTAAACTATGGTTGGAGTACGTTCGATTTTTGTTGGGATATATGCACCTCACACATGCTTCTCTGTCCTACGTCTCAGGTCGAATCAATCGACCTCTAGATTAATGGCACCGGCTGGGAGCTTTCAAGGTGAAACACATGTTCATGATGTGACCATGTTCTCGACCGGAACCACGTGTGCACGACGCCACGATGGGGCAGATGACAAGAGCAACAGAAGTATGGTCGATCACTCGATTGAGTGCATGCGGTCGCGCCCGTTCAGACTAGCTAGGTTAACCCACCTGAACCGTTCTAAAAAGAAGAATGCCTTAGGCGCTACTGCAGAGTCGCATAATACCATCGTAAATAGACAAATATTGTCTTCCATGTCACTGCTGCATGTCAATGTCAGTTATTTTCTATAGTTATACAGACTTCTAATGTCTAAAATACTCTCTACACACTTGTGTACGGCTAACTAGCAGGACCCACATGACAGTCGCTCTCTTTGTTCTTCTTCTTCCCTCTTCACTTCTCACTCTCTCTTAATCTTCAATCAGCCCTCCTCCCCTCTCCTTGTGTGGCCATATATAGAGGGGAATGTAAAAGGAGGGGGTAAAATGGTCTTTTCTTAACGGTTTGACTGACGGAAAATAGTTAACAATAGTATATAGGACAATATTGAACTCATTGCAATGGCAGGTAGGAAGATGCGACTAAGTGATAGCACATAAGGGGTTATCCAACTATACAATGATATAAAAAATTTACCTTTAAGAAAACCAAGTTTCATTTGGTTTTATTTTTCAGTGTAAACCGCTCAAAAACCAATAAAACCATATAAATTTAAAATCCAAAATTTGAATTTTTGAGGAGCAAAATTTGATGGTTTTAAGAACGGTTTTCACAAAACCTGAGTGATTTACTATAAAAACCTAGCGGTTTCTCGTGAAAACGGGCATTTTCGGTCGACAGCGATTTGAGCTAACAAATCGACCTTTTTTTTTTTGCAAAATCCTAGCATTGATTTATTGTTCAAAAACTAGAAAGGTCTAATTAATGCACGATTTTTTTTAAGAAAATGAAAGAAAATTCACACCAAACGTTGTGAGCACATTAATACCTTTTTTTTCAGAATTTTTAATTTTTTGAATTTGAGATGAATTTTTACAATTAAGATGGTTTAAAACCATGGTTTTTGAAACCACATCATGCGGTTTGGCGGTAAACCGCGTTTCTCGAGCGGGTTTTTATGGTTTTTTGAACTCTGTTTCCAACCAGCAAGGTTGGTGTTCCGACGGGCAAAACGCGGCTGCGGCAGTTGCAGTAGCTCGTTGGTAAGCCGTGTGGTATGCAGGCCGCCGGTTCAATCACCCAAGTGCGTCCCTCACACGCATGTGCGTTCAAGGCTACAACTGTGTAGCATGAGTGGGTGCGTGTGTGCGTTTGAGTGCTACCTAAAACAAACTGAGCTGCTCCTACTGTTTCTGAACAGAAAAAACCGCTGTAACACGTGTCTTCCTAGTTCCTAGGATCATAAGCCTCTCTTCAATCCTTTTCGGATGGGAACAGAAGAAAAATTTCAGTAAACTATGTTTTGTTTTTATGAAATGTATCGCAAAACCGGACATTAGTTAGTTTCAGAGAAGCACACACACTTCTGCATCATCACTGGTGGAGCAGGAGCGGAATCTTGAGGGGGCCAAATGAAAAAAAAAAGAAAATCTAGTTTGCCAAATACTACATCGTGCTAACAAACACACTAGATAAAATTTGTACCTAACTAAGGTTGAATTTTAAATTTGTCTTAGTAAGATATATAGGGGGTGGCACTTTGCGCCACTTCTACGAACCTTCACCTAGCCCTTCCGTTTCTCTTCTCAACACGCACTTCCTAGATATGATCGATGGGTCCAAATAAACATCGTCAAATTAACTTTTCTTGGTAGCTTTTAATTCTTTGCACATTTTTTTGGACATGTCATGGTTTTTTTAAGCCCAATGGTCTACTGTCATTAGCTCACGTCTTTACGAGACAAATGTCTAAAGTTTGACCAACAAATTTTTAGGCGCAAAAGGTGTAGCAACCAACCAAATAGGCTATAACGGATTTGTTTAATGCCACAAGTAAGGTTAGTCAAAGTGTGGCATAATGCCATAAAAAGTGTGCCAATCAAAATGTGGCCACGAGTATAGCAAAGTTATTTTTTTAAAAAAAAAAACGAGCCTATAACATGTGGATCGAAGGGCCGAGAAACTATGGTAAAACTATGGTTGTTCCATTGATTCAAAATTTCAAACAGATACATATAAGAAAATGTGGCGCAACTAATAAAGTGTGTCATTACAACCTTTAAAATTTAAAATTAAACACGCAAACCTGTGCTGGCGTGTCAGCTAATAAACTGTGGCAATTATCTCCATGCCACGAAACTGAGATGCAGCATTAATTTGCTAATGGTAGCATAAATTAGTCCGTGTTCGAAATTTCATAGCAAATAGTTCACTTTTTAAAAATAACTAAGAACAATGTGCGCGTTCCAAAACGAGGATCAGAGTGGGAGTGATTTTGGTCCATTTGCTCTCTTGCCTGTCTAGGTCTAACAATCTCCGTCACTTCTTTTTGTCCATCAAATTATTCAATAAAGTTTCTACTCCAAAACTTAGTTTTGATTCGAGTTTTGAATACTTTCTAGCAGCGTGTGAAAATATTTAACACCCCATTTGGCTGCCTAGAATTCAATTGAAGTTCAACTAGTTGGATTTCAATTTGATTGATGTTCATTCCAATCTTAAATTTTCTTTTTTTGGGTACGTGCAACATGGAATTCAATTACGCTGTGGATCTCACTTGTTCACCCTAGTCCGTCAATTTACATAAAGTAGCGACCATGCACGCTAAATAATCTAGGAAAAAGTCTACTTGACCCCCTGAACTATATAGCTTCGTCTATTTAACCCCTGAACTAGAAAACGAGGTATTCTACCCCCTGAACTATTCAAAACCAGTCAAATAGCCCCCTGACGAGTGTTTTTGCACCCCTGAACTATTCAAAACAGGGCAAGGGGGTTAAATAGACGAAACTATATAGTTCAGGGGGTCAAGTAGACTTTTTTCTTTTTGTTTTTTTATAAAGTTTAGCTGCAATTTTGTAACATTATAAAAATTTTGAATGTTAAATTTTCAACTTTCAAAGTATTTAAAAATTATTTCATAAAATACTCAAGGGCAATATAAAACAATTAATAAATGCATATAAATATATGAAGATGTCTAAATCATACATGAAATCATATAGGAGATAAAATATTTACATAAAAGTAGGATAAATATATAGAAGAAATTAGGATATATAGGTATACATATATACATACCAAAATATCAAAGTAAACTACTAAATGAATATCTATATATACATTTAATATCAAAGACATAATTGAACAAAGATGCAAGTTAGGCTAAACACTATTCATAATTACTAAATACTTTGAATAGTATTTATAAAACTTTATTTTATGCAATTACTAAACATTATTCATAATTACTAAATACTTTGACTAAATTTAGACATCTTCATATATTCATATACATTTATTAATTGTTTTACATTGCCCTTGAGTATTTTAGAAAGTAATTTTTAAATACTTTGAAAGTTGAAAATTTAACATTCAAAATTTTTAGAATGTTACAAAATTGCAGCTAAACTTTATAAAAAACAAAAAGGAAAAAGTCTACTTGACCCTTGAACTATATAGCTTCGTCTACTTAACCCCCTGAACTATTGAAAACCGGGCAAAAAACCTCCGGCGACGGGGTTATTTGCCCGATTTTCAATAGTTCAGGGGTAGAATACCTAGTTTTCTAGTTCAGGGGGTTAAGTAGACGAAGCTATATAGTTCAGGGGGTCAAGTAGACTTTTTCCAGTATACTAATTCTATCTCGATTGGTATATACTTATTTCTTACGGGAGTGGTTTCTTTTGTTGGCTGTCATATCCAGAATCAGAGGCTTTTCAACACAACCATGCACGCAACATGATTACGAAAAGTACTGTGTGGTAAGCCTTTAGTAAGCGGATCCGCAAGCATCAGCTCAGCATTTATATGCTTGACAATAATGGTTTGATCCTGGGTTCTATCTTTCACAACATGATACTTAATGTCAATGTGTTTTGTAGCACCACTTGACTTGTTGTTATTTGCGTAAAAGACTGCGGGTTCATTATCGCAGTGTAACTTGAGTGGTTTAGAGATGCTGTCCACCACTCTAAGTTCTGGGATAAAATTCTTAAGCCATACGACCTGCCCAGTAGCTTCATAACATGCCACAAACTCAACTTGCATCGTAGATGATGCCGTAATTGTCTATTTGGAGCTTTTCCACAATACAGCTCCCCCTGCGAGGGTGAAGATATAACCTGATGTGGATTTCTTAGTATCCACACACCCCACAAAATCAGCATCTGAATAACCATTAACTTCAAGGCTATCAAATTTCTTATATGTGAGCATGAAATCCTTAGTGACCTGTAAATAACGCAAGACTTTCTTAACGACTTTCTAGTGGTCCAAACCTGGATTTGACTGATATTTGCCAAGCATCCCAGTCACAAAAGCTAAATCAGGGTGTGTACAAACTTGAGCGTACATGATGCTTCCGACAGCTGAAGCATAAGGAATCAATTTCATTTGATTAGATTCAAACTGATTCCTTAGACATTGAAATGTCCCAAGCTTATCGCCCTTTACAATAGGAGCAGGCGAGTCAGAGCACTTATGCATATTAAATCTTTCAAGTACTCTGTCTATGTAGGCCTTTTGAGATAAACCTAATGTGCCTTTGAACCTATCTCGGTGAATTTCAATGCCCAGAACAAAAGAGGCATCACCAAAATCCTTTATGTCAAAATTAGAGAAAATAAATCTTTTAGTCTCATGCAACATATCCTTATCGCTGCTGACCGATAAGATACCATCAACATAAAGCACCAAAATAATAAACTTATTTCCCTTAAAACTTAACATAAATGTAGTTACCCACTTCATTTTTTTTAAATCCAAATTTTCTTATAACCTCATCAAACTTAAGATACCATTGTCGAGATGCTTGCTTTAAACCATAAATTGACTTCTTAAGACGACATCCCATATGTTCCCTGCCTTCCATAACAAAACCTTCCGGTTGTGCCATGTAAATATTTTCTTGCAAGCCACCATTAAGGAATGCAGTCTTAACATCCATCTGTTACAACTCTAAATCATAATGAGCTACAAGCGCCATGACAATCCTCAGTAAATCTTTAGTTGAGACAGGCGAAAAGGTATCATTATAATCAATCCCCGGTTTTTGAGAGAAGCCTTTTGCTACAAGCCTTTCTTTGAACCTTTCGATATTTCTCTTAAAGTCACGTTTGGTTTTGTAGACTCACTTACAGCCTATTGTTTTGACTCCGTCAAGAATTTCTACTAAATCCCATACATTATTAGTGTTCATAGACTTTAATTCATTTTCCATAGCGTCAAGCCATTTAGATGAATGCTTACTCATTACAGCTTTCTTATAAGAAATAGGATCATCTACCTTCCCTATGTCGTTCACGTCTTCATTCATGTAAACAATATAATCGTTCGGGATGGCAGATTTCCTGTCTCCCTGTGATCTTCTCAGAGGTTCATTAGCTACTATCGGAGGCTCCCGAGGCTCATCATTAGATACTTCATTAGAAATTTCTGAATCCTCAGCAGGAGGTGCAACCACAGTGTTTTCAACCGGAGGTGCAACAACCTGAGTCATAGGAAGAGTAGTTCGTGGGATCAGCGGTGGAATAACCTGAGAAGGAACATAAACCTGCTTCTCCTCAAGATCTACCTTCGTGAGCTCTGAGCTTCCACTGATTTCGTCATTCTCTAATAACACAGCATGCCTCGTATCTACGAACTTAGTGATACGATTAGGACAGTAAAAGCAATACCCCTTGGATCTTTCGGGATACCCTATGAAGTGGCAACTTATTGTTTTAAGATCTAATTTCTCAATGTGTGAATTAAAGGCTTTTACTTCAGCGGGACAGCCCCAGACACGTAAATAATTTAAACTTGGTTTTCTAGCAGTCCATAACTCATGAGGAATTTAGGGTCTGATTTACTGGGGACCCAATTAAGTATATGTGTCGCTGTCTTTAATGCTTCCGTCCATAGACTAACTGGTAAACTGGAATGACTGAGCATAGTTCGCACCATGTCCATAAGGATACGATTTCTTCTCTCAGCAACTCCATTTTGCTGAGGTTCATCAAGTATGGAATATTGGGCTATTATGCCATTTTCCGAAAGATACTTAGCAAAAGGATCAGGAATTTGGCCATAAAGGACGTGTCTCCCATAATATTCTCCCCTTCCCCCGATTAGATCTTACTACTTTAATCTTTAAATTGTGCTGATTTTTAACTTCAGCCTTAAATATTTTAAACTTATCTAATGCTTCAGATCTATCTCGAATGGGAAAAAAAATAGCCGTAACAGGAAATGTCATCGGCCCACGGACGTTTCAGGAAAAGGCCCACATATGTCAATGTGGATCAATTCCAATAATTTTGTGCTACGTATGGCTCCTTTCTTAATTTGTTTGACATATTTACCTTTAATGCAGTCTGCACAGTGGTCTGAGTTAGAAAAGTCTAAGGGGTGGAGTATCTCTTTCTTAATGAGACGTTCCATTCTCCCCTTCGAAATGTGGCATAAACAACAATGCCACAATTACGATGAAGTCTCATTATGACTTATCTTACGTTGAGTAGAAACATCATAGACATTCACAACAGATTCATAAAGGGAAAGCATATAAAGCTTGTCTTGTCGGATGGCAAGACCAGCGTTATTGGAATTAAACTGAATAATACACTTATTGTTTCCAAATAATCAGTGGTAACCATCGTCATCTAACAATAATACTGAAATTAAATTTCATCTCATGGTAGGGACATAAGCAACATTATTTAATTAAAGTACAAAATTGCTGTGTAAGACTAAGGAAAACGTTCCAATAGCTTTACCTTCAAGCTCCTTTCCATTGGCGACTCTAATGCTTCTCTCCCCCTTTCTTAGTGTTGTCATGGTAAGGAATCCTTGTAATGAATTTGAAACGTGCATAGTGGCACCAGAATCAACCCACGACATATTAAGGCAATAATCAGCATAAAGTGACTCATCAATAAACAAAATTAGGTTATTACCCTTTTTAGCGAGCCACTTTAAGAAGCCAGCACAATCTTTCTAGAAATGCCCTTCTACATTACAGAAGCGACACTTCCCACTGTTTGATGCTGAAGACTGATTTGAGGCCTTCTTATCATCCTTAGAAGAGTTTTTAGGCTTCTTCTTTGGCTTATTATCATTTTTGGCCTTTGTTTTTTCAGAGCCGACAAAATTGACAATGTCCTTTCTAACAACCCTGATTCTTTTTTTCTCTTAGACGCGCATAGAAGTAAGATCACTCAAAGTCCACTTAACTTCTGAGTATTGTAATTTATCCTGAAGGGAGCATACTCAGAAGGCAAAGACGTCATGATAAAATGGACTAAGAAATCATCAGATATAGACATCTCTAAGTTCTTAAGCTTAGAAGAGATATTTGTTATCATCATGATGTGTTTTCTAATGCTACCAGAACTATTATACTTAGTGCTTAAGAGCCTTTGAATAAGGGTACTCGCATAGGTCTTGGATGAGCCCTTAAACTGCTCCTCGATCTTAACTAAGTAATCCTTTGCATTATTAGAATCGAGAATTGCTCCCCTTATTCTTTCTGAGATGAAGCTCTTCATAACGATAAATGACATGCAGTTGGACCGCTCCCACTTTTCTAAGTTAGTGTCGTAAGCTTTCTTTAACTGAGGGTAATTTGGCTCTCCAAAAGTGGGAGCCACAGGAGGATCAACCCTGAAAACATAATCAAGGTCTAACACCCCAAGGACAACTTGAATCTTCTCCTTCCAAGAAGGAAAGTTGTTGCCAGTGAGTTGCTCAATACCATTAAGGGTAGCAGTAACACTTGAAGCGTTTAAGGCTGATTGAGAGAAATAAATAGCAAAAATTAGCATATTTGGCATGAATTTAATCTATGTTGGTCCGATTAAAGACATGCAACAACACTGCTCTAATTCGCATTATCGTTGGGCAGAAACGAAAAAGAACAATATGACATATGATTATACATCAATGTTGGTCAGAAATATAATCCTAAGTCATCATTAAATCTCCAATTAAAATTTCTCGTTGGTTCCATTTTAATCAGAGATAAAAATATAATTTTTTTGCAAAATTTGCCATTTAACATTATCAACATTAACTTAACACATCATTATTAAACATTATTTTTAATTATAGGACAGGCCTTATTTTTTTTGGCCCATCAAATTGCTAAAATCCCAGCCCACTAGGCTAACTAATTTATTTACTGCCTTATTTAGCCTACCGAAGCCGAAATTGCCGGGCCAAAAACCCAGCTAGAAAACACCCGCGGCGTGGCCCAGACGTGTGCGGTGAGGCCCATGGTCTTAACGTGCAGTGCGCTGCCGGCCCAACTCACGGCCCGGCAAGCCCCCTACACGCACTGACGGTCAGATCGAATCAATACAAAGAAGTGGTTCATGGCTTCATGCATGCATGATGCACCAGCGCTGGAGAGCAGCAAACCCCCAAGCTGAACCGCTTCCGTATGACGTGACGCACATCTCTTTCCCATGCGCACACGAAGATGAAAAGATGGCTCCAAGCGCGAGGAGATAGCGGGCAGCGGCGGCGACGCACGCGGTGGTGGCGTGATAAAGCTGTCGATTCATGTCAAGCAAACCATGTCAAGCCATGCGCGCCCCCAAGCGCGAACCCGACGTCGGAACTCCACGTATCGCCTCGCCTCCTTACATGTCTTGTCTTCTCTGGCCTCCTCCCGAGTTGACCGGCCTGTATAGGCGCACGAGAGCACCGCGACAGCGTCACCTCCGGCTCCACTCATAGCTCCATCTATCTGCTGTTGTTGTTGGGGGACGACAGGATGGGCAGTTCCAACTTCCAACCAGCAGAAGATACAACGAAATTGGAGGATTGACCACCGAGACCATAGGCCACTACTGCACATCAAGCTTACACAAGCGGTTTTGGAACCGCTTGTAAGCAACCGCTTATGGTGTGACACCATAAGCGGTTAGAAAGGTTTTCTGGCAGGCTGTTGAAATGCCATGTGGGAGCTCTCTAGAAGAGGTTGGTGTTACCAACCGCTTGTGGAGAGGCCTCTCCACAAGCTAGTGGAGCTGCCACGTGGGGGTTCTCCAGAAGCGGTTGGTGTTACTAACCGCTTGTGGAGAGGCTCTCAGCCAGCAATGGGAATGGCCTCTCCGCAAGCGGTTAGAGTTACCAACTGCTTGTGGAGAGGCTAAGAGCACAATACTTTTAATCATATTCAATATAGAATATGTTTTGAGAGTGGTTTTCAATATGAATGTTGATATTAAAATTAAATACAACTACGGGAGTTTTTTTGGCACAATTAAATATATATTATCATGCGTACTCATTCACACAACCACAAATTCGCTTACACAAAAGTACAAACATAATTGAACAAAAAAAATGAACAAGCTGATGATGATCATCACATGAAATAATTATGAGCACATGCATAGACAACGTTTACAAGTTTCAAATAGTACAAAGGCAATTCTTAAGCTCATTTCTTGCGTGCATCGCTCTTTGTGCCCTTAGACGATGATTCCGTCAGGTCACCTGTCCTTATAGAAGGACAATCTTTCCATCCCGTTGCGTGGAACTTGCCTTTGGTGGATACAATCTCATCCATAATGAAACCGGCGAGTTGTTCTTGGATTGCTAAAACCCGGTGCAGCGGGATCACGCCTTGCACATCGATGTTGGGCTGCCATGAACAGGTAGTGTAAGTACTAAGAAATTGACATGCATATATCATTTGTTATTATTACACACACGCACCTCGGTGTTGCTTGTCGGCACATTGCCGTGGATAAGATTTTGAATATAGTGGAATACATAATAGCCACATAAGTTGTTTCCAGTCATCTGTTGCAGAACCTGCAAGCGGTGAAATTTGAATAGAAAACAATTATTGGGATGAAAAACTGTTACGGCATAATAATATTCTTTAGGACATATACATACGTGAGTGCTCAATTCGACATGGAATTCGTTCTTAAAACATCCTTTGTTCCTTTGTCGGAACTTTGCGAATGCCCTATTTAGGACGTCAATGATATATTAATATTTTTCCACCGGTTTTCTTCTTGAGTCATGAACAATGATCTTATTGCTATCAAGCTTGACGATAAGAAGGATCCAGTGAAACCTATTCATATATTGCAACATATGTGTAACTAGCTAGTCGTATTAATCAATGCCTTGAAAAAGACAAGAATGAGAGGATGTGAGAGCACATATATATACATACTCGAAGTTGAAGGGCAGAAGTATGTTCGTTTTGTAGTGCTGTGCCAATAATGCATTCAGAACGTAATCCTCAACTTGCTTTCGATGGTACCCGAAGACAAACTCATTGACAATCGTTGGGTCAATAAAGCCCACGTTGTACTTGTTCTCTGTTCTGCATCGTTGTATCTCCATTCTACATGGAAAGGTATAAGTTAGAGTTGCATTTGACGGTACGAGAAAGCACACGGTGAACTTAGCTTGACACTTATAGACACCAGCAGGTCATGAAAGACACGTTGATAGCATCTCCTTGGTACACATTGTACAAGTCTTTGAATTCGAGCCATAATTGTTGATCCCCGCGATACAAATGATCGTTTTTGATATGGTAGGGGAACATTTTCCTTCCTTGAGCGGACTCTACCATGTAGTATTCATGCAATTGATGCATCTTGGTTGGCAGATTCTTTATGTCCTTAGGGTTACTCAGCTCCTGGCCTAGCTTATATTGCCATCTAACTTCTGCCGTTGGAATATCATCTGTTAATCCAAGGGCTGCAGCCGTGGAACCGAGTCCTGCCTTCTTCATGAATGCCTCGAGGTTCTCATCATCCTGCCGCTGCCGATCTTGCTCTCTTTTTTTCTTTGCTGCCGCTGCCTTATCCCGTTTATTCTTCTGTGTAGCCTTTATTATTGTTCGTTCGTAGTTGGACGGCACAGGCAGTGGCACTGCACAGCATGTCTTGAAGTGTTCCGCAACTTTTCGATCAATTGGAACCTTCGGCTCTGGCTTCTTTGGTGCGAAGTGTGCAGCCACATCTTCCTTAACCTTTTTACTTGACTCCTCGTCTATCATATCATATGCCCTTTTTTGAAGTTCTTTTGACTTTTTTGAACGGCTAGACTCCGCCTTCGTGGGAGGGGGGAGAAGGATGGCTCCTTCTGATATCGAGCTTCTTCCTTAGAGGAGATGGTGGAGGCGTACTTTTCCTGGGGAGGTTCTTTTTTGTTTGAGGTGCTGGTGGTGTAGGGCTTCTGCATGGAGCGGGTGGTGGAGGAGGCGTGCTCTGTTTTGCCGGCGAGGCATTGTGTGGAGGTGATGTTGGAGGAGGGGTGGGTTTTCGTTGAAGAGGAGATGACGCCTCCACGCCATCTGAAAATATGATGTACCGTTTTTGCCAGAGAATGATACCGTAGAGGGCCTGTCCAAGCTTGGTCACCTCGTCGCCTCCAGCAATATCGAGCTGAACGTCTTCAAATCCGCTCAGCACCTCCTCCACCGCGACCTTCGTGTAACCCGGTGGTATCTCGTTGCAGTGGAACCTCTGGCCTGACTCCACCACAAACGCCATGCCGTAAGCCACCTTGATGGAGAAGTTACGCACGGGAATGTGTTGCTCACACCGGCGGCGAACCGCAATGTCATCCATAGGGTAACGAGCCTGTAAGTCGTCCGCTCTTGAGGGGCCCCGGTGGATGCGCAGCTGCTCCGCCACGCGGAGGGGCTAATCACGGGGTCCGGCTGATTACTTGGACCTGTTCCCTGAAGCTTGCTGAGGGCTATCTGCACTTGTTGTGCAACTATGTCGCCGATGCTAGCCTGCTTTGCTCTCAGCTCCCGTTCCAATTGGCACACTTTATATGTTTCTCTTATTTTCCTTCTTTCCTGGCTCCTGTACGTATGCGCATCCTTGGTGAAACCGTACTTCCACGGTGTCTTGCCAAAACCTCATGTCCGTAACAGATGCTCAGGGTTTTGGAGGGCATATGTTAGCTCATCATTTTCCCTGTCTGTTACCAAGGAACCTGACTGAGACTGCTCGACCGTTTGTACAATCCTTTCACCTACATCTTGCACTCCTGGTGCCATCACCAAGCTGCCGTCATCTGCAAGGCTAGGCGTTCATCCCACAAAGAAGTAGCCGGTGTGACGTCCTTGGCCATTAATTCTTCTTTCCGCTTGTCCCATTTAGGTACAGCCTTGATGTAACCACCGGTGTCGAGATGGTGGTGGTATTTCTTGTTTTGTGCATTGATCTTGTTCTTCTGACTGGCGGCTTGGCCTTCAGCGGACAGTTTGCACTCCTCAAATGCTTTCCAATGATCTGCCGACTTAGGAAATTTGTTAAAGTCGGGCCTTTCTCCCTTCTGCACATACTTGCGGCTGAGAGACACCTTCCAAGCCTGAAATGCGATTGCCATCTTCTTCAATGTGTATCTCTTTACCTTGTCTGAGGACCCTTCAGGAAATTTGAAATTTTCTTGAATATCTTGCCAGAGTAGGTCCTTGGTAGCTTGAGGAACGTCAACCCATTTCTTGAAGCTAATTGGGACGTGATCCCTTACGTGGTACCCACAAGCGTTGTTGAACGGCCCAGTTGCTGAAAGGGGGGCAACCGGCATCCCATCGTTGTTAACGTCGGTAAAGACAACTACAAAATAGCACATATGAGACGATTTTTTTTAGTTCTTTGATACGGTTTTAAAATGACTTTTAGACCTGCCGTCTCAAATGATATCATTCATTTGAGACGGTTTTAAATCGTCTCATACGAGTAAGTATCTAAGACCATTTTATATATAGAACCATCTCAAATGAGGAGTTTTAAAACACAATATTTTAGGCATAAATATTGATGAAAAAATAGAGAAAAATATTTTTTGAATTTGAAATCAATATGCCTACCACCAATCACCCATCCACGCACGTTTAACACAATTTAAACACATAATATAAACATTGCATGTCCTATGATTCGAACCCAAAACCTCTTGACTCTAACCTTATCCTTCTAACCATCCTACCCCACACCATGTTTTGATCATAATAGGATATGTTTACCTTTTGATATTAGTTCTGCTAATCTTTTAACAACTTTTTAGGCATGTAAATGACATCAAATGGAAAACTTTTTAATTACAAAGTTGTACAACTCTTTGAATTCTACAATTTCATATAATTTTTATTTCTATATGACTTTATTTTAATACGTCATAAATGTCTTAATCCTTGTTATGATATTTAGACATCTATATTAAGGTATTTTAATTTTTTTAAAATATTCAAATAAAATATAAAATTTTAAATTTTAAAATTATTTTTGAAATTTAAAATTTGTAATTTTGAAATTTAAAATTTCATTTTTTGAAAACTAACATTTCTAAATTTCCTTCTATTAATAAATAATCATTCCAAATTTATTTTTAAAATTTAAAATTCAAATTTGGTTTAAAAATAAAAAATTGAAATTCGTTTTTTAAAAAATATGGAATTCATGTTTTGCTACATATATAGCTCATGTAAGGCCACATATTAATGACGCTAAAATATAAGGAAATGACTCTTCTGCTCTAACCTTATATAAGTCTGTTCTTAATTTCAACCGTCATATTTGCATCGATCATATAAGACGGTTATGATTTGAAAGCGTCTTTTTTCTTATATAAGTCAGTTCTTAATTTCAACCATTTCAAATGCATCGATCATATAAGACGGTTATGATTTGAAAATGTCTTTTTCTTATATAAGTCGGTTCTTAATTTCAACCGTCTCAAATGCATCGATCATATAAGACGGTTATGATTTGAAAACATCTTTTTTCTTATATAAGTCGGTTCTTAATTTCAACCATCTCAAATGCATCAATCATATAAGACGGTTATGATTTGAAAACGTCTTATTCGTTATATAAGTCGGTTCTTAATTTCAACCGTCTTAAGTGCATCAATAATATAAGATGGTTATGATTTGAAAATGTCTTTTTTCTTATTTCTGCGATAATAAGAGACACTTTTGGTTTAAGAAGGATAAAACCGTCTCATATTGTGCGTTTTATATTACCTGTTTTGTTAGGTCCCCGTTGCTTGGATTGGTTGCTCGATGTACCGGCCTTGAAATACACAAACATATATCCAATAAACCCGGATTTCAAAAATACGAAAAAAATAGTAAAAAAATCAAAAAAAATGTGAAATTTTGTCGGTAGTGAGATTTCGGCGAGACGAAGGAGATGGTCGGTTCGGATCGTCGAATTCGATCACCGATTTTGGAAAAAAAGCCGTGGTCGACGGAGGTCTCGTCACCATGGCTCCTCCCGTCACCATGGTGACCGAGCTTAACTCTCTCTCTCTCTATATATATATATATATATAATATTGTCAGAGTGTGTTCTATCAATGCATTGCGATTAATTAACATGTCCACGGGGATTATATTTTTCTGGCTATACCTCGGTGTCACCGGTGTCCTCGCCGAAACCAGTGTTATCGGCCTCAGCGGCTGGAGAGTCATTGGCCTCATCGGCTGTAGTCTCAACGGCCTCACCGGAACCAACGTTACCGGCCTCAGCGGCAGCCGCATACTCATCAATGTCGTAGCCTAAGATGCTACCTTGCGCGATGGAGTCTAGCAAGAACTCTTCTCCCTCACCGAAATTAGGGTTCGCACGTCCTGGTTGCGCCATTCTAAAAAAATATTGACATATTAGGGTCTACTATGCCGGAACCTCTCCTCAATAATTTTTTCTGGCTATACCTCATAATTAAGATAACATGCATATTTTATACTTCTACACAAGACCATTCAAACTATGTGACTTATATTTTTCAATGAAGGGAGCATGAAATTCATGTATATTTACAAATATTTAAAATAAAATCAATCCTAGGATTCATCCCTTTCATGTAAAACTATTCACCGAAAGACATTAATTTCGTTATCCATTTCACTCTGATCGTTATATGCTTTATGATCTGGTTATATAATGGTATGCACTAGTCTACCGATCCAGAGAACAGTGCAAAAATCACTCGGCGGACCTCCGAACGAGACCCACAATATCAAATAGACATAATTATGTTTGCAAACAAAAGAAGGGCTTATTTCTTCATTATGTATAGGCTTATAGTCTACCTAAAGGCTAAAGTAGTTAAATTAAAAATACAAGATCAGCTCAAGAAGTATTCCACAGAACCCTATAGCATTCCAGATTTTTGGCCACATAACATAAAATTCTAAATGAACTTAAACATGAAATTCATGTATATTTACAAATATTTAAAATAAAATCAATCCTAGGCTTCATCCATTTCATGAAATTCATCCACTGAGTAGTTATCGCATCCATCCTCTCTGCCTAAGTCTTCATCTTCAACCTCCATTGCCATGTGCCACTGGCCCCTTCTCCTGCCTTCCTATCGGTCCAGCCGGTGCACACCCATGAACCTACATGCCGAATCAAAGCACCGGGCCAGAGCCCCCGCTTGCACCCCCAGGCGCACCAGCGGCGCCTCCGCCACTGGCAAGGAACACGTTGTCGGCATTTCGCCGAACAGGTTGTGGGCAGTAACCACAGAGAGGAGAAGGGGGTGGGGGCTGGCCAACCTAGGTCCTCCGGCTTGGAATGGTGCAATGGTGACGGCCTGGATGACAACGGTGTGGCGGTGGACGAGGCGATGACGGCGGCGCGGATGGTCGACAGTGGCGGCGGCGCGACAGAGGATGGGAGGGGCGCGCGGGGACTTAGAAAATTTAGGGGTGTGAAGCGTGGGGAAGAGGAGAGGGCTGATATATATATAGGGGTAAGACCTCTACAAGCGGCTGTATTTAGAAACCCCTTGTAGAGGACCTCTAGAAACGGTTCGTAAACGAAACCGCTTCTAGAGACCTGTTCAGGGCCAGCTTGGAAACCACCTCTACAAGCGGTATTAATTACAAACCGCTTGTAGAGGTCCTCTAGAAGGAGTTCGTAAACTAAACCGCTTCTAGAGGGCCTTTTTAGGTGCTTCTAAATGATTTAAGTACTTTAGTTTCATTTAAAAATTTGTTAAAATACTTTAGTTTGATTTCAAAATTTGTCAAAATACTTTAAGTACTTTACTTTCATTTAAAAATTTGTACAAAATAATTTAAGTACTTTAGTTTCATTTAAAAATAATGAACACACAAGTCCAAATGCTTTAAGTACTTTAATTCATTTGATCACACAAGTCCAAATACTTTAAGTACTTTAATTCATTTGATCACATGAAATAATGAACACACAAGTTCTTAACTAGTAACATATTTTGTCTTTACAAGTGTTCCTTCGTTATAATCGTGACGTATGTAAGGAGCATCCAAGGCTGTGTCATTCAGGACGCTTATGTCGACATCCACCGCAAAAGAAGGGAGCTCGTCGAACTGACTATACTCTTCCTCGTCTGTGACATCCTCAACTCCGACAATCCTTCGTTTGCCTTCGAGAACCACGTGTCTCTTTGGCTGACTACTACAATACTTCTGCTTGTCCTTTTGCTTCTTAGGTTTGCTTGACATGTCCATTACGTAGAAGACCTGTCTCACATTGTTGGCGAGAACGAACGGTTCGCGCCTATAGTCGACTTGTGTGAGGTCCACGGTTGTTATGCCGTATTTGTCGACCTTCACGCCGTCTGCAGTCAATTTGACCCATTGGCACTTAAATAGAGGGACCTTCAAAGGTCCATAGTCGAGCTCCCATATATCTTCAATGAAACCATAATATGTATCCACCTTGCCTTTGTTGTCTTCCGCGTCTATACATACATCGCTGTTATGGTTGGTGCTCTTCTTATCCTAGGATCTGGTGTAGAATGTGTAACCATTTATCTCGTACCCCTTGAATGTCACGTTTTCAATTGATGGTCCCCGAGCCAAGCGTTGCAACTGTTCATTGCCTGACCCTTTGAAAAGGATGTAGTTTTGTAACCAAGTGCCGAAAGAATCCATGTGCTTCAATGTTATCCAATCCTCAGACTTCCCTGAGAATTCGCAGCGTAGAACACTCTTGTGCTCAAGGACATACAGGGCCACTACAGTTGATTGTTTCAAGACCATGAAATGTGCTTGCTTAAATGTTAGAAGATCATTGCCTGCAACTGCTTTTCTTCCTAGTGTCCCTTTTTCCCTTAGCCTCCCCTCATGACGTGATATAGGGACGCCGATAGAATTTAGATCATTAATGTAATCCACACAAAACTCAATCACCTCCTCTGTCCCATAACCCTTAGCAATACATCCTTCCAGACGAGAACGGTTACGGATTACTTTTTTACGACACTCATGTACCTCTCGAAAGGGAACATGTTGTGCAGATACACGGGTCTGAGAATACCTATCTCTTTAACAAGGTGTACAATGAGATGAACCATAATATCAAAGAATGCAGGAGGAAAGATCATCTCAAGGCTAACCAAACTTTGTACCACGTCAACCTGCAACTTACTTAGTTTTTCAGGATCGATGACCTTCTGCGAAACAACGTTGAAAAAAGAACACAGCTTTGTGATTGTCCCCTATACCCACTCGGGCAGTATACCTCTCACAGCTACTGGGAGCAACTATGTCATCAACACAAGACAGTTATGGGATTTTCGGTGAACGATTTTATTCTCTTTCGTGTTTATGAGTCTCTTAACATTCAAGGAGTATCCGGAGGGGACCTTCACACTATTCAGGCACTTTATCATGCTTTTTTTCTCCTCTTGGCTTAGAGTGTAGCTCGCAGGATGTAGGTAATGCTGTCCTTTCTCTCTCTTTTTCGGATGTAGGTCGTTCCTCAGTTTCAAGAGTTTAGCGTCCTTCCGAACTTGCTGTGTATCTTTCGATTTGCCATAGATATCTATGTAGCCTAGCAGGTTCAAGCAAAAATTCTTCAAGATGTGCATGAAATCAAGAGAGTGACGAACCTCCAAAACTTTCCAATAAGGCAAGTCCTAAAATATTGACTTCTTCTTCCACATGGAAGCCTGACCATCCTCATTCTGCATAGGTTTGCTTCCAGGACTATTTCCAAGTACTACTTTTAGATCCTTTGCCATAGCAAACACACGTGGCCCACTACGATGCTGAGGCATAGGATGCCCATTAAAATTCCCGCATTTGTACCACAACGGGTGCCTCGTAAGAAGAAACCTACGGTGGCCCATGTACATAACTTTCTGAGAGTTTTTCAGGTACATGCTGTCCGTTTCATTTAAGCACTGCACGCAGGCTCTATTTCAGGTACATGGCGCAACCTTTTAACCTTTACTTATCAGTACCGGTTTTTAACAAGAACCGGCACTGATAACTCACCTTTACTTATCAGTACCGGTTTTTAACAAGAACCGGCACTGATAATGAGTTATCACTGCCGGTTCTAGCCAAAAACCGGTAGTGATAAGTTTTTTCACTGCCAGTTTGAAAATTGGGGGCGGGAACTCATTATCAGTGCCGGTTCTTGACAAGAACCGGCAGTGATAAATTTTTTCACTGCCAGTTTGAAAATTGGGAGCGGGAACTCATTATCAGTGCCGGTTCTTGTTATCAGTGCCGGTTCTTGACGAGAACCGACAGTGATAACTTCTTTCACTACCGGTTGAAAATTAGAGGTGAGAGGCCTAAAGAAACGGCAGTGATAAGACTTTATCATCTATTTGCGATGCCGACGGCGAGTTTTGGTCTAACCGGCAGTGATTGGGGGGCACAGATGACCATTTTTGTAGTAGTGTTAGTAAATTGTGATGCATATTGCAGCATCCACCAATTCTCTATCACTCCATGTATTTATGCTGTCATCACTAGGATGCCAGGCCGAAGGTGTTTAGCATTCCTTTTTCCATCTATTTGCGATGCCGATGGCGAGTTAGGGGATCACCGGCGATGTCAGGGCGCCGCCGATGAAGACTAAAACATGAGGTACGCCACCGAATCGAAATGATTTGGGGATTTAGGGTTTCAGGGATTTGGGGATTTTGGGGAAAAACTATGGCCCGGCCAAGAATCAACCTCTATTGATCTTCTTCTCCCCAAAACACAACTAATGCATCTTGATTCAACTTAATTCAGAACAAAGAACAACTTAAATCTTGATTTACAGTTTCGGGTTTCAAAAGAAAATTGGGGCTTTTGATTTTAAATTTCTTATTTGTCTAACTCATCTCCTTCTAAATGCTAAACCGACATCAATTAGGTCAAAAACCCATCAATCCAAGCCGAATTAGACATGATCGTAGCTAATTTAGGGTTTATATTTAGGCTACGTTGGCTCTGATACCACAATGTTGGACTTAATCGCATGACTTTAACCAAAATCGCCATAGCCTAAAACATGAACACCTATAAACATTAGGTTAGAGAGGGTTGGTTTTCCATTAGTAGAAGCCGTCTCCAGTGTTTAGGCCGGTTAAGCTTGCCTAGTGATGAGTCGGTGCAGATGAGCCGTAGAGGACGCAGGGGGTCGGTAGCAGCGCAGACGGCGGCGTCCTTGAGCGGCGACGGCCTTCCCAATCACTGCAGCGCTCCCTTGATTGGTTAGAGTTTTGGTGTTGGGACGACAGAGGTGCCGAGAGAACGTTAGTTCTCTCGGTGCCAGGCCTCCTCATTCTTATAGCGCTGTGTGACAGGGGGTGCGACCAAGGAGGTGATTACGCCCCCAATCAAGGCGCGCCATTAAACGCGGTGAATCAAATCCCCCCTGAAAATCAGGGAAGGTAATTAGAAACAACCTGAAAATCAGGATCGGGTTGTTAGCCCAGATCACACTAACAACAATAACATGTAGGCGTAGCAGTCATATATCCGGAGTAAACGACAGGGGAAACAGCGAGTCTACATGTAGTGTATCTACCAGTATTTCTACGATAGATGACTTACTATTTTATTTTAGTTAGGGGTAGCATTTTGAAAGCTTAGCATTGAAATGGAAGTATAAACCAACGACGACTTTGGTCTGACGGCCTGGAATTCCAACTGATTTGTCATGAACTAAATCGAGGCGGCGGCTTAAGATGCATGCAAATATATGGCGTGATATGTCTTTAATACCTCCTAAATCGACGATTGATCTAAATTATACTATCATCTAATACTACATGTGTTATCTAATACAACTCACATGCTTAGAGGAGGGAGGAGATGTGTCAGCACCAATGATTGGGCGGTTCTTATACCTACTTTTTTCCTTACTTTTTACAATATATAAGCACCTGCATAAACTTCCTTGCATTGAAGAAGAGACTTTTTACTTAGACGCTTAATGACATGGCAATGCTCTCTTTTATTAAGCATCTGCATACAAGCATCTTATATTATACATGGCCTTACCTCATCACTCTTTAGCTTATTACACAACGAGCAACAGTACAACCCAACTCATGGTTAAAGTTATGAAGGACCCAAAACAGACATTTTTCTTGACCGTACAGGCAAAGAAAACCTTCATGAATCTGCATCTTTGGATTTTGTCATGAAGGCGGCCTTGCTGATAGCTACTTGCATATAAATATTATCATATAGCTGGTCAGAGAACCTAAAACAAACAATCCTAAATATTCCGTTGCACAAAATGGCACAGAACACCATCCACATACTAATTACAAATTCTGACGTACAAAAATAAGGTATCACTTGATATACCTGCATGATCTTCGTGGACACTTTGATTTGTTCCATTCATCGAACAATTATTGGCCAGAGGAGGCCCACACAGTCCAGGGTTGCCGATGTACACATATGACTTAACTGAAAGTTTTTAAGGACCGTGCAGGTAAGGATCACCTTCATGACTCTGCATGCTGGAATTTTTTCATTATGGTAGCCTTGGTGATTGCCACTTGCACATATATCTTGTCATATAGCTGGTCAGACAACCTAAAGTAAACAATCCTGAACTTTTCGTTGAACAAAATGGCACAGAACACAATCCAGATACCCGTGACAAATCCTGTGCTTATGCTAACATACAAAAATGAGGTACCATGTGATGCACTTTCATGAATAGTTTGATTTGTTCCATTTGCCAAACAATTGTTGGGGAGAGGAAACCCACAAAGCCCATGGTTGCCGATGTATATATATGGATCACTGAGTGTTTGCAGCTGTCTTCCTGAGGGGATTCTTCCTGAGAGATGATTGTAGGACAAGTTTAGGCAGCTCAAAAAAGTGATGTCTGATAAGCTTGAGGGAATTTCACCAATGAGATTGTTGTAAGATAGGTCCAGAGACTCCAAATTCCTTAATGCACCGATATCATCTGGTATTAGTCCACTTAATTGATTTCCGGAGAGATTCAAGCTTCCGAGTTCCTTGAGTAAAGTGAGCTCCCTCGGAATATGTCCGGTTAAACTATTGCAGGACAAGTCAATCGATAGTCGTAATTGGTTTACGAATGTATAATTCAGCTCTTGATTCTTTGTGAACATCGATATGCTGTCGCCTGTATGAATGTCAAGTGTTTCATGTGACTGTGTCATGGCTGTCAAGCGTGCTAGAGACAAAGGTACACTTCCCGATATGTTGTTATGTGCTACGTCCAGGTAAAGAAGTCTAGCAAGCTCCGTTAACTGTTCGGGAAGGTGATCACAAAACTGATTCGATCTTAGAATCAGCACCTGTAAGTTAGGCATTTTCTGTGATATCCATGTTGGCACACTTCCAGAGAAATTATTGTATGAAAGATCAAGCAAGACTAATCTTTCAGCATTCTGAAGGGAACGAGGGAATTCACCAGAAAGATTGTTATTCTTCAATTTCACAATATTCCATGAAGAAGAACTCTTCTCCGGACATTGTGGAATATTCCCGGTCAGATGATTGTTTGACAGATTTATCTCTATGAAACCACACACATATGATGGGACTGTACCTGCGATATGATTATCGTAAAGACGCAACGCAGATAGATTGGGAGCTGTGAGATTTGAAGGTAGCTGCCCTGAAATAGAATTTTTAGAGAGATCCATTCCTCGTATATATGGTAGTTCCAACTTCACTGGTAAAGCCCCACTCAGTTGATTCCTTGACAAATCTAAGAAGTAAGCATTAACAACAACATCCCAAAACCAGTCAGGCAAGATATCATTTATGCTTGTGTTTGAAATATCAAGGTAATTTATACCAGATTGCCATCTCAACCATGCTGGGAATTTAGGCCCCAAGTCACATGATTGGAAATTCCCTTCCGCTAATATAAATGGAGGAACCCAATGTTCATCAAAATCTAATTTCAAGGCGTTATCAGAAAGGAACAGATTTTTCAGGTTCACTAGATTTGCAAAATGTTCTTTTGAAAGCACGCCACTGAAGTTATTGAAGCCAAGGCTCAGGGAAGTCAAATTGTTAAGTGCTCCAATCTCATCAGGTACATGGCCAACAAACATGTTCCAAGAAAGGTCAAGATAACTGAGACTTGTGAGGCTTCCTATCTCATTAGGTACAGAGCCCTTAAGCATATTATATGAGAGGTCAAGATAACTGAGACTTATGAGGCTTCCTATCCCATTAGGTACAGAGCCCTTAAGCATATTAAATGAGAGATCAAGATAACTGAGACTTGTGAGGCTTCCTATCCCATTAGGTATAGAGCCCATAAGCATGTTACCTGAGAGGTCAAGATAACTGAGGCTTGTCAGATTTCCTATCCAAATTGGTAGTTTCCCAGTCAAATTTGCACGTGAAAAGCTCTGCTCGAGCACTCTATTTTCCAAGGTTGTTAGCATGTTACCCCGTAGAGTTCTGGCACTTAAATCAATGACCTCAAGGGATGTCATGTTCCCCAGTGCATCGGGAATATTCCCAGACCATCCACATCCCGAGAGGCGAAGCTCCTTGATGCTTGTGAGATCCCAAAACCAGTTATGCTGGAGTGGAGCGTTAAAGAAATTCCATGAGAGATCAAGAACTTCGAGACGTGTGAGGTTGGAATGGGATACAGCAGAGATGGTACTGTTAAGGAAACAATTAGACAAGCCAAGGACTCGAAGAGTAGGAATCGTGTTCATTAGTTGAACCAAATCCCTTGCTGAACTGAGGTCCAGTCTGCTCATGTCGAGATGTCTCAACGAAGAGAGGCCAGGCAACCATGATAGATCTGGTGTGTTCGAAGAACCACAATTATAGCTAACATCGAAAAATTGCAGTTTCGAGAGATTACCAAGGTTGGAAGGTAGTGTCCCATGAAAACATGCACCTGAGAGGTTGAGGTATCTTAAGTTCTTGAGAGAACCCACAGACACAGGTATGCTTGTAGAGTTGAAGAAATTGAAGCTCAGATCCAGATACCTCAGAAGTTGTAAAGCAACGATAGAGAAGTTCATCTGTGGACTCGATAACATCAATCGAGAATCCCAGTGGTCGGGGTCGGGGTCGGGGTTGCGGAGGTTGAGCCTGATGACATGGCCGGTCCGGTTGTCGCACGAGACTCTCTTCCACCGGCAGCAGTCTTGGCCTCGCCATGACGAAAGCCGGCCAGCAGGGTCCAGGAGGCTCTCCTTGAACGAGAGTAGCGCCTCCCGCTCATTTGCGATGCAACTCCCGCCTGGTATCGTCGTCTCCGCGCGAACACAAGAAGCGGATGGTGCTTGCGAGATAGAAAGCAACAGGATTGTTGCGGCTGCTCCTTGCATAAGGAGCCTGTAATCTGTCATTTCTCTACGGCCTTTTCGCTAGCTGATCTCCACTATGGTAGCTAGTGCATGCACTGGACTAACGCAGCCTATGTCGCGTTATACTAGCTTGGTGATCATACGCCTGCCTCACCATCACTGAAAGTTCCACCCGCTCACGCTACCACACGAAGGCATCCATCCATTCCAAGGTAACGTAGGCAGCAAGACCTTGACTTCACTAGAGGTCGGCATATAAAATTCAGCTGCATCTTGATGCCATAGTTATTTGTCCTTATCATTTGGAGGTCAAGCACTACGATCGTTGAGGTATGGCTGTTGATTGACTTCACACTGCTTCAGATGTTGTTAGAGCATTCACATCAGCTATTTCGAATTTCTACTCTATAACACTATTCGCTACGCACTTTATCTATCTCTCTAAAATTCCTTCACACTTTACACTACACTCTAAAAGATTTTTTTTTCCGATTAGCTATTCTATCCCTAAAAAGTTAGATAAACAGTGTTATATAGTGATTGCTATGGATTCTCTTAGTCCATCAATCTCCCAGTATTCTTCTCCTATGTATAATAATAATGCGAGACCTGAACTTCCAGATACGCGTGTTAATTCCTGACTGGACTGGAATGCAATGTAGTGGTGGCGACGGAAAATCGACTGGGCAAGGCTGGAGCCTCACCGAGCGGCAAACTCGTGTTGCCTCATGACAGACGGCCAGCAGGGTCCAGAAGGCTTGCTTTGAAGGAGAGAAGCACATCCAGCTCGCTCGCAATGCAGCTCCCGCCTCATGTCCTCACGTGGTGAAGACATGAAGTGGTTGGTGCCTGGGAGATCAACAGCCACAAGATTATTGCAGCTCCTCGGACGAGGAGCCCAAGCTCAGGCATATTGACTGATCTGGATGTTCCTTGGCTAATTGCTTACCTAGTTGGTGCAGCATACGCGTGAGTGTTGAGAGAGCTGATCAGATACACACATTGGTCGTCACAGTGTTCACAAATGTATAACGAAGACTAGACCTTGATCGTGATGTGTCTTTAGCATGCAACACACGGCAGTTTTAAATGGTAGTGGAACGGAGCAAAAGCACCCAGAAATGGAGAGGAAACTCCGGTTGGATCCAAGTCAATGGCCATCAACCTCCAATCAAAGATCAGCAACTCTCACAATTTCCTCTTAAAGTATCAACAAAAATTACTTGGAGTGGTTAGAAACTACATATGGTACTTTGTAATTTTTTTCAACTAGTAAGTGTCCACATGCAATGCATGTTTTTTGAAGTACAAAAACATGGGCCAAAAAATTGTATAGTGTTCATCAAAAGAGAAGGATTTACTTATTCCCTGCAAAAATGCAAAATTTATACCATGGGCAAGACAACAAGAATGCCTTAGCAAAATGCACTGGTTGGATAGCTACATGAAAAAATGTGTATTAATTCCAAAACCAATTTCTCTGAATTTATGGTCTTCTTTAAGATGCGAGTATTACCTTAACAATAGACGGATATTCCAATATCATAATGGAATCTTTTCTATAAAAATTTTGAGCCGAGGACGATGCTGCTAGAGCTCCTCGACATGAGGCATGAATGGGTCGAGCAGGCGATCAGGATAGTCTTACATTTTTTCCTTTTCTCTCACAATGTTCAGTTTATTTGGGTCTAGATTGCCTTCTTCCAAACGTTTAAGGACGCTGAAATACTTTGAAGTTCGTTTTGTGCAATTTTAAAATGATGTTCAGTTCATACGGGGCCGAACCAAAAGTCATCTCAATTAGCAAAAAGGCTTCATTCAATGGAATTGTATGGAAGCACACCTAAAACAATGCCCTTGTATTGATAAAAAAATTGCTCTATATTAAATTGAACCAATAGACAAGCCAACAAAAATTGTGATGACCCTATATTTAAGTGAAAGAGAACTTGCAGAAGCAGGCTAACAGTTGATCACCAGACCAAGTCTAATATCCTGAAAATTTTAACATATGCCAAATTAAGCAAAAGAAAAAAGTATAGATTACCCTCTTCAACTATGGAAAAGGTATAGAATACCTCCCTCAACTCTAAAACGAGATAAAATCCATCTCTGAATTATGCAAACCGGATAAAAATCCCGCCTCACACAGGTCAAAGTGGTTTTGACCAACTAGCCTACCCTAATCCTACTTGTTATTCCAAAAAGGAAAAAGTCTACTTGACCCCCTAAACTATATAGCTTCGTCTATTTAACCCCCTGAACTAGAAAACCAGGTATTCTATCTCCTGAACTATTCAAAACCGAGCAAATAATCCCCGCGAGTGGTTTTGCTGGTTGCAAAACCACTTGCAGGACCAACAAAACCACTCACGGGGGATTATTTGCCTGGTTTTGAATAGTTTAGGGGGTTAAGTAGATGAAGCTATATATATAGTTCAGGGGGTCAAGTAGACTTTTTCTTTTTGTTTTTTTATAAAGTTTAGCTGCAATTTTGTAACATTGTAAAAATTTCGAATGTTAAATTTTTAACTTTCAAAGTATTTAAAAATTATTTCCTAAAATACTCAAGGGCAATATAAAACAATTAATAAATACATATAAATATATGAAGATGTCTAAATTTAGGCAAAGTATGTAGTAATTATGAATAGTGTTTAACCTAACTTACATGCTGTTCAATTACGTCTTTGATATTAAATGTATATATAGATATTCATTTAGTAGTTTACTTTGATATTTTGGTATGTATATATGTATACCTATATATCCTAATTTTTTCTATATATTTATCCTTCTTTTATGCAAATATTTTATCACCTATATGACTTCGTGTATGATTTAGACATCTTCATATATTTATAAGCATTTATTAATTGTTTTATATTGCCCTTGAGTATTTTAGAAAATAATTTTTAAATACTTTGAAAGTTGAAAATTTAACATTCAAAATTTTTAGAATGTTACAAAATTGCAGTTAAACTTTATTAAAAAAAAAGACAAAGTCCACTTGACCCTTTGAACTATATAGCTTCGTCTACTTAACCCATGAACTATTCAAAACCGAGACCACTCGCGGGGGTCATTTGCCCGGTTTTGAATAGTTCAGGAGGGTAGAATACCTGGTTTCTAGTTTAGGGGGTTAAGTAGATGAAGCTATATAGTTCAGAGGGTCAAGTAGACTTTTTCCAATAATCTATAGAAATTTCAATTTGTTTTATAAAAAAAATTATAGTGTGAACAAGATGTTCAATTTTTTAATACAAAACTTTTTAAATAAAATTATACTAGGTTGTAGGGCCCACATATAGATCTAGTTTTGGAAACTTGTATGAATTAATTAACTTATCTACACAATAAATCTTCCCAACAAATTTTAGTTGATCTCATAACAAATTTATTGTGTGAACACAAACTTTTATGAAATGTTGTATAATGAATTCTAGACAAATGACAAATTTATGTTAGGAATTGGTTCTTGAAATTTTCTTGGAATAATTGAATTCTTTGTGATAGCCAAACAGCTGCATTGTTCGAATTGAATTCAAATTACTCAATTCTAGGATCAATTCCTAGGAGGCTGGAAGCTTTACAGGGTGTAAATGGTTTGGAAACTTTCGAGCCAGGTCGTAGAAAGCTTTTAGTTCGGGTCTAAACAAGATCCAATTCAAACCTGAAAATTACAAGTTTTGAAACCTCTAATTTCCGGTTTCAACTGATGATCTCAAACTAAAAAAAGTTCCAAGCCTCCAAATTATTTGGCTGATATCCATTCCAAAAAAAAAAAAACAAGACTAAATTCTGCCATGTCCGTGCTAGTTTGGAGCCGTGGCTGCCGGCCCACGATATCACGTGGGCTCTATTAGTTCTTATTAGGCATTAAGAAGCTGGGCCGCTACTGTTTTGTCTCAATAAAGACGGAAACTTGAGATAAAAAAGAGAGAAGGAAACGAGATAATAAACGGATAAATTATTAGACGCGCGGAGGGAGCTCGCCGGAGGCCGCCGCCGCCGCCTCACTCGCCGTGACCTCCGCGACGCCGGCGACCGCCCGCCACCATGGTCGCCGCTGCCGCCGCCCACCACCTTTCCGTGGCTCCGCACCTCCTTGTACCGGGGCGGCTTGGCAGCACCAGCTTGCCGCTCCATCCTTCCTTCCGCTGCTCCTGTCCCAAGAGGGCGGGCGTCCAGTTCCAGACCGCCGCGCCGCCGGTGAGGGCCGCCGGCTTCGCGCTCCGCGTGTCCTTCAACCCCTCCGGCAACTTCGACCTCTCCCTCTCCCTCTCCCTCGACCAAGACGGTGAGCTCTCCTACCAGCATCGAACGGCAACTACATAATTCTACGTCCAGCTACATTACAACTGATCCAAGTGGCTAGCAAGTAAACTGATTCAAGACTGAAAGAGCTTGTTCGATCAATAACAATATCCACAATTTTTTTGCTGTTGTGCACTTGAATTGGTGATTGAATTACATCTTGTGTAATGAATGAAAACCCTCCTATAGCCATGAGCCTCGATTCACTGGTTACAGTAATTGCAATTCCTAGTTACAGGAATTCTTTTCAGATCCAGATAGCACGAGCTTAGAACTGTGTGAGCATTTCAAGCCAATCTAGTTTTCCTGTCTGATAAGTGATAAGATAGAAAATAACCAATATTGGTTCTTTTGGGATTGCCATGTTTAACATGATAACTCACCATTAGAAGATGGCGTCAGACACCTCATTTGGATATGTGCTGTTGCCCAGTCAGTCAGTGCAAACTTCTTGAAGGGTTTTCTTATTTTCACTTTCATATAGTTAAGAACTCAGCACAGAGAGATGATATGAAAGGATACCAATTCTTTTACTTACTGGTAAAATCTGTCCAAGTGTAAAGGATGCTGAATGAATGGGAATGTGGCTTGGATGCAACTACTGGTTGGTCCATCAATGTCAAACCCAGTTATATCAGTAAATATGATCTTCTGAAGCGCACAAGAAGTTCTTTTTTCTCATGCTAGTCAGCATCTCATCATTTAAATTCTTTTGGATAACAATTTTTGATGGTTCACTGTAGATTCTCCACAAGTTGAACCTCCTCCGCCACCTACTGATGGGCGGTTTGAGATTGTCATCAACAACGATATCATCCGGACACTCGACCTATCACCTGTTCAAGAAGTTCTTGGTGACTTGAATTCCTTAACGGCAGGTTCACAGCCATATCCGGAGCATCATTCCACTGCATTTTCTTGTCAACAATTTCATGCTCAAATTAACACGAAGCCTGTGCACATTGTTCAGCTAAATCAAGAAATCTTTTGGATCGAACGGTTGGGTTCACTATAAACTATGAGAGAGAAGATCCCTATGACACGCGGGAGCTGTCAGAGTTCCCTGATATAAGGCTATGGTTTGTGAGGCTTGATGCTTGCTATCCCTGGTTTCCAGTTGTGCTTGATTGGAGAGCTGGAGAGCTCGCAAGATACGCAGCAATGCTGGTCCCTCACCAGGTAGTCATCAGAGGAACTGATTTCTTGAAAACAATTTCTGAAACCCACAAATGTAAAGTGCCACATACCCTTCCAGGTCATCCCAATTCTGAATTAAATTGATGTTTGCAAATTTATGCCCATGGATTGCAGATGAGTATGCGGCTCGGTGTCGTCTTCAACCCAGAGGCGCTGGAGCTGTTCGTTATGAAGAAGGTGTTCTTCATCTACTCGTGGCTGAAGCAGCAGGAGCATCCCAAGCCAGGGTTGAAGACGGCTGACATGGCCAGGATGCTGGGTTTCGGCATAGGAGATGAACTATTCGACTTGATAGAGAAGTATCCTGTTGGCCCTCCATGAATCTACACAACCAAAAGAAGTGCTAATTAAAGAATCAGAGATCACACAGGACTAATCTCATTTCACTATTTCAGTCATCTGATTGAAAAAACAATCAGTCGAGATGTATCTAGCGCACTACAGAAATCAATTTTTTTCTTTGATGATAATGATGAGATTTCTATTATGTCGCGTTGTCCTGACAAGAATCTCCCCTTGTCGTTGTTGGTGTCTGCTCGCCTGTCTCTGCATCCCCAAAATCACGTGGAAGAAATAGATAATAATCGTAGTTGTCTCACTGCTCTCCTGGTACTAGTACGTTGTCAGTAGGACAATGCCATGAAGTAGTGGTCAAATTAAGCTACTAATTCGTAGCACAAACAACTCCATCAAAAGGCGCAGCGTTTCCTGCAATGCTGTCTCTGGCTGGCTTGAACGTGCGTGTATAACGTTAGGAAAAAAAAATATTTTCAAACCTTTATGTTGACATTGGAAATGGGATCAATGTCTGAACTACTGATCAATTTTTCTGTGCAGTATCTAGACTCGACATGCTAGCTAGGTATAGCTAGAAATGCTGCGTTTTCCTCTGCCAACTTCTCTACTTCACTACTTGAGATAATTTGTACTCAAAAGCTCAACTCAGCTGGAAAATAATTAACAGAGGGGAAATTTTTGGTCTCTGATCTCTTGACTTCGTCAAGTTTTGGTATCTGGATATTAAAACTGGGTTAATTCGCTCCTTTAACTAGTAAAATTGGATATAAATTGCCTTTTGACTGGTCAAACAATGGTTTTGATGATTTTCACTGACTTGGTAGTCCACGTGGTGGGTTTCCTTGATGTGGTAGGCCACGTGGTGGTTTTCGTTAACATGGCAGGCCATATGCACTAGTACAGAATGAGTAATATAAGACACGCAAATTGAGACGGTTTCAGTCTTGTTAAACTAGAAGTGTCTCTTATTGTGGTAGAAATGAGGAAAAGGACGTTTTCAAATCATAACCATCTTATATGATTGATACATTTAGGACGATTGAAATTAAGAACCGATTTATATAAGGAATAAGACGTTTCCAAATCATAACCGTCCTATATGATTGATGTATTTGGGACGATTGAAATTAAGAATCGACTTATATAAGGAAAAGACGTTTTTCAAATCATAACCGTCTTATATGATTGATGCGTTTGTGATGGTTGAAATTAAAAGCCGACTTATATAAGGTTAGAGTAGAATAGTCATTTTCTTATAATTTAGCGTCGTTAATGTGTACGTAATGTAAGGCGGTTTGAAAGGATAAAATGTCTTTTATGATGAATTAATAGGACAACACTCCTATTTTAGAAAGCAATTATTTTAAATCTAGGATCATATGCAACAGCTATATTGTGTGAATAATATATATATATATATATATATATATATATATATATATATATATATATATATATATATATATATATATATATATATATATATATATATATATATATATATATATATAGAGAGAGAGAGAGAGAGAGTTTTGCTATCGTTAGTCATGAAATGCGGAAGATCCGTTGCTTAGCGTCGTATTCTTGGCAGTGTCGAATTAGACGATCGAACCGACCATCTCCATCGTCTCGTTGAAATCTCTCTTGACAAAATTTCATATTTTTTGAATTTTTTACTATTTATTTCGTATTTTGAAAATCCATGATCTAATTAGTTGTATACCCTTCAATAATCCGGATTTCAAAAATACGAAATAAATAGTAAAAATTCAAAAATGTGAAATTTTGTCAAGAGTGAGATTTTAGCGAGACGAAGGAGATGGTCGGTTCGGATCGTCCAATTCGACACGATTTCAAGAACACGAATCGCACTGAAAGATCCGTGCTTCGCGACTAATAGCAAAACTATATATATATATATATATATAGAGAGAGAGAGAGATTTGCTCTTGTGCTATGGATAGCACGGATCTCTCCGTGCTATCCATCGAGTTTACAAGTTTCGAGACGAAATAGACGATCTGAACCGTCCATCTTGTTTATATCAATAAAATCTCGCTACACACTAAATTTCAAATTTTTTTGAATTTTTTTAGTATTTTTGAAAACTGGACTTATTGGAGGGTCCACAGCTAATTAGATCAGCGATTTTCAAAAATACGAAATAAATAGTAAAAAATTCAAAAAATTTGAAATTTGGTGTGTAGTAAGATTTCATCGAGATGAACAAGATGGACGGTTTGGATCGTCTATTTCGATCTCAGAATTTTCAAAACCCGTGGATAGCACGGATCTCTCCGTGCTATCCATAGCACACTAGCTATTCTCTCTCTCTCTCTCTCTCTCTCTCTCTCTATATATATATATATATATTGTATATAGTAAATTGCACTGTTAGTCCCTAAACTTGTCCCGTTGTTGCACATAAGTCCATAACTATCGAAATCGCTCACTTAATTACCTTTAGTTATCTAAAGCTGTGAAACCAACGCAATTAGGTTCAAAGGGTGGTTTTTGAATTTTAAAATTTTATTTTTAAAATTAATTTTGGATTTTAAATTTTAAAAATGAATTTCAAAATTATTATTTATTAATAAAATAAAATTTAGAAATTTTAGTTTCAAAAACTATTTTAAATTTCAAAAATGAAATTAGAAAATTTTAATTCCTAAAAATCAAAATTTTATTTTATAATTTTGAATTTTACATTTTTAAATTTTTAAAAAATCAAAATCCTAAAAACAATTTTTATATTTGTATATGTATATTGTAGCTCTTGAGGGGATTTACATGTTTGTAGTTGATATCTTTTTTATTTGAAGCAATATAGATGTCTAAATAATCATAACACGGATTAAGACATTTATAAGTCATACAAAATAAAAATTATATGAAATTGTAAGCTTCAATGAGGTGTACAACTTTGTAGTTGAAAAGTTTTTTATTTGATATCAGTTACATGTCTAAAAAGTTGTTGAAAGATTCGTAAAACTAATGTTAAAAGGTATATATATTCTATTATAATCAGAACATGGTGTGAGGTAGGATGGTTAGAAGGGTGATGTTAGAATCAATAGGCCTTAGGTTCAAGTCATGGGATATACAATGTTTGTATTATATACATAAATTGTGTTAATGTGCGTAGATGGGTGGTAGGTGGTAGGAATATAGGTTTCTGTTAAAAAATAAATTTTTCCTATTTTTTCACCAATATTTATGCCTAAAATCGTATTTGAAAAATCTCATCTGAGACGGTTTAGTAAAGTGACTTCTATAACAGGACATATAAGACGGTTCCATACATAAATTGTCTTATATACTCAATCACATGAATGAACATTCTCTTTTACGACACGACTTATTGAAGACGTATTAAAACTATCTAAAAAAGTTTAAAATAACCGTCTCATAAATACCTTTCTGTAGTAGTGATGTGTAAGCTATGTGTCCACCATATTAGCCAATTCCGCTAAATATACTACCATGTCAGCGAAAATCATCCAATATCTCACCGTTTGATTGGTTGAACCATCTGTATGTGTTTTGTTTTACTTGCAGAAGGACTGAGAATTTACTCTTTTTGATTTTTCAGGACCAAAATAGGATACAGACCAGTGTTCAGGACGAAACCATGGTTATTTCCCCACAATACATAACCGACAATCAGTGATTTTATACAGATTATTCTCATGTCTCCACACTGCAAGGCCATGTACTTATGTAAAAATATGGTTTTTTTCTTCACGAATGATGGTTTGGGAGTTTGCACGAAAGAAGATGTGCTTGTGCTTGCGTCGGCGCTCGAGCTAGCTTGTCCTTTTTGATCGCTACTTCAGTCGCGGCTTACATGATAGGCAGAAATTACATAGAAAAAACTATACTTGCATTGAAGATCGCCGATAACTGTATATGCTTGCTTGTATATATCAGAGGAGAGTTTTTACAGACTTCTTAATAATATGTTTGTACTCGTTCTTAAATCACTTGCGCATAAGAGCATCTCTAGTAAAGTCTCTAAAATAAAATTTTTTCTATATTTAGAGTCATTCGTCCTACAGCAAAGTCTCTATCTTAGTCTTTAAATTTAGAGTTTCTCTTTCAGTCTCTAAATTTGGAGGTTCTCTATATTAACTTTTATAGTTTCTCTGGATAGAGATTCTGATGGAGAGGATGAAAATATGGAGAGTGAATAGTGATTTAGAGAAGATGTACAGAGACTTGATTTTAGAGCATTTGCTAAAGATGCTATAAGCAGGGGCGGATCTAAGCCCATGGCAGGGTGGGATTCAGCCCGAGGCGTGGCATTCCTAGTTGAGATACCCTCAATGTAGTCTAGGCCAAACACATCATCTCAGGAAGCCGTGAATGGAGCAGCACATTCCAACCTAGCTAGCTAGCAACTTGCAGCGGCAACTTGGTAAGAGCACACGCGTGCATGGGCTGATTGCTGAACACCAAGCCGCAGGGAATCATTATCGAAGTCCTATTCCCCGTCGCCATGCACACTCAGATCGATAGTTTTGCCTTTCATTTGGTTGTTCACCACTTTGCCCTTGCCCCTGAATTTGATCGTGATTCGCTCCGCCCCTCCGCCCTTGCCTGTCGTAGCCTCGCGCTCCGCTGTTCCTAGTTATCGACAGCCTAGGTCAGGAATTCAGGTATGTGGTATGCCCTATTTCCCTGCTGCATTGAAATTTGCAAAAGCAAAAAGTGCATACGCTAATTACATAGCGATTTACATTGCTAATTTCTTCATAAGTAAATTTGCACTGAATTAGGGATCAGGATTAGAAAATGAAGAGAACTTTGATATCGTTTTATCAAGCACAACCGCAGTCCAATCAATAGGATATATATTAAGAATTAGGATGGACCTAATCTTCGTCATCAATGCACCTATACTGCACTCTCTAATATAAACTTTATTGTGTTTCATCGATGTTTCATGTTTGTTCTATAATGAATTATATTGTTAGAAATTATAATCTCATCTCAATTGTGTATTTGTGATTTACCTCTTTATTATTGTTTGGTATAGATAATTGTTGATATTCTCGTGTAAGTTTTAGTATATTATATTTTAGCATGGGGTTTGGCAAGATGCTGGTTCCGCCACTGGCTGTAAGATCGATGGAGAAGGAGGTAGGTAGCATGCATGTTCAGAGAAAGCTGAACAAGTCGCTTGTACACGTAACGTAACTACGTAGGTATGCTTCTAGCTAGCATGGACCGCACGGTTTTGTTCGATGGTGATTCGGTGAATGACCATTGGGCCCGGAGTAGTCCTCACTGAACCTTGGCGCCACCGCGTGAGAGTTCGCCTTATGCTGCAGCTGCTTCCTTCTGCCTGGGCCATGTCCGCCGTCGGATCCGCGACGTGCGTCCATCGGACGGCCACCAGATACTTGGCACTCGGAGTTCTTGTCCAACCCCTGGTTAAACATGAATATATCTGCAAGCTATCACTCACTAGGCCTAGCATGCATGGTATTGAATGAAGTACTATACTTAACCTGCTGGTTTCACATACTGACCTTCTTATTCACTGGTGATGGTCCATGCTGCAACTGCATGTCAAGCCTTCTAAGCCCTGGACATGAAGGAACATGAAATGGTGAGTGGGTGCTTCAACACGCCACACAAAAATGGAAGATAGAAACGGAGCAATATATAGCTGAACTCAATTAACCAGCAATGAGTATTGGATAAACCTAAAGCATGCATTACCATGGGCTCTTGCCGCCATGATCTGCAGGAGGATAAGAGAAGCCAGCACCATGGAGCTCCTCATTGCAAGGGCTAATCTGGGTGATGTGAAGCTCCAAAAGAAGAAAGGCTAATTTGTATATGGAAGCGATTTCGTTTGCATGTATATATATGCAAGCAGTATGTGTGGTTCCAACATAATTAACAGTGCTTCTGACATCTGATTGTTGGAATATGTTAGCTCCTCATATATATATATGCATGCCTACTGGCTACCTGATGTTTCTGGCCATATATATAATCATTTTAATTAGCTTGAACTAGAACGGAAGGGATGCTGATGTGGTTTATTTTTAATCAGCCCATGTAGCTCACGTTCAGTTGAGATGCCACACTTTAAGGAAAGATGTCTCCCCCATGAAATATGGTGCTTGTTTCACTCAGTAACCTTGTGCATGACCTCGCTCCCCCCTCTTACAACCGAAGAGTCTGTCAGATCATTTCGATCATGATCTTGCTTAGGGTCGTAAGTATAAATATCGGTTCACATCTTATTTATGAACGTTAATTAAAATAAAGCTTTTAGATATGACCTACTCCTTTCCTAAAAAAATATAGGACATGTTCATGAATATAGAGTTTATTTCATATTCCAATACAAAATAATTGTGTTCTTCCCTCGATACCCCTAATATATATCTTTATTTTCATTATATAAAAAAATAAATGTCCTGCTTTACCATGTATTCCCATGCTTAGAGATAATAATTTTCACTGCTTCACTGGTGTGCATGCAAAACAGAAATAGATCTTATAAATTTAGACGGAGAGAGTACTGCATATAATCCCATGATCTGATTTGAACAATACGAAGATGATCAAAAGATTCATATTTACTAGAGCCTTGATTGCAACTTGCAACTCGATTTGCTCTATATGCTCTGGTCTTGTTCAACTTTTGTCAAGGCAATCCGTGCCTTGCGATGCTCAACTGGGCCGCCTCCACGGTTCAGTGGGCTGTAAGATGCAAATTGGGCCAATGCTTTAGCTAGGTTTATCCATTATATAGTTTAGTTTAGTTTGGATTTCAAAAACCATTTCCATGTCAAAATACATGTAACAAACCCTTTACTGGTCAAAACTACCGTTAACTGTGTCAAAAGATCATTCTGAACAATTTTAATAATTGAAGGACCAGTTTACTCCGTGTTGAATTTATGGACCAAAATATACCGACATCTATAGCTGTTGAGATCAAAAATAGACTTTTTTTGAGTTCTAAAAAAACTTGAAGTAGTCAAAATTATATTTTGCGGAACGCATCCCATCGATGTTTACAGTGACATCCGATTTCAACGGGAAGGAATACACATCGCCACAAACAGTATCCGACAATTTAAATAGACTGTAGCGGGACAAGATCTGCGTGGAAGTTGCCCAATAGAGCTAGCCAAACGGGCTGGCCCAAGTAGGACGAACCAGGCTAGCCTACACTGTTCATCAAACTGGGTGAGCCTCGCTCGTTTAACCGAACCGAACTTGGGCTGAGACCTCGGCCCGCTGAGCTAGCCTGGTTCGGATTGGCCCTGTTACTGTATCCCGCATATGTAATTAAATATATATTTATATGTTTATTTTCTTATCATAAATAATTTATTTCTTCATATTATAACACATATTTGTTAAATGTAATCATTTTTTTATTTTTATATAGTATTTTTGGCTAAAATGGGTTGGCCCGCTTGTAACCCGGTTGGCCCGGTTTGATCCGGTTACTTACTGTACAAACTGTGCTTGGGCTGATACTAGACCCGTTGACTCATTTGGCCTAGTTTATAGAGTGAACTGGGCCAAACGGGCCCGAAGCGAGCTGGCCTGGTTTTCGTTCGATTGGCCAGCTCTATTGCCAGGGCCTCTCCAAGGTGCCAACATGTGTGCGTCCATGCATGCATGCACATGTTTCTTCGACTTTTGCAGTAGAAACTGTTTGTAACCCTAGGGTTTATCCGTAAGGGTATTATGGGCAAACCTAATTATGGAGGCAATATAAAAGAGATACCTTTTGTACCAAAACAGATCTGAATGAATAAAAAAATACACCGTCTCTTTGTCTCTCTACACATTGTATCGATTGTTCTTGTGATTGTTTGACACGTTATCAGCACGATCGTCTCCGGGAGCGGAATATACGAGCTACCTGCTACCTCGTCGTCTGTACCGACTCGGCAATCTTGTATCTACGAGTAATCAGAGGTAACAGATCGATCCCGTAGATCGGTTTAAAAGTTGTATTCTATTGGTAGATGCCTCATCATTTTCAATTAGTAGATTGAAATCTTGACACGAGCCGAATCGCACGTACGACACAGCCAGCGAACGCGAGCCGTCCGCTCGTAGCCGGCACGGCCGTAGTAGTAGTGGCTTCGCTCGCCGCGGTTTGACCCACCGCGCCGTCACTTCGCCGGCAGTAGCGGCCGCGCCGACCGCCAGGACGTCACAGCCGCTGCTGAACATGCATCTCGGTGACGAACCGCCGGCCCGTCCGTCCCTCGGTGTTTGCCCGATTAATAAATCGACCCATCACCGCGCGGCCGGGCTAGGTGCGGAGCGATCGAGGCGGGCGTGCGGACGGATCGGGCCTCGTGTCGTGTAGCCGCGCCGCGCCGGGCCGGATCGATCGATCGACCACGAATGCATGGAGGCGGCTGGCGCGCGCGCGATGATTTCGTGACGCCGCCGACGTCGCCAGCCCGTGCTGCAGTCGCTGCCGCGCGCCCGGCCGTTGCAGCCACCGCTGATCTCGCCCCGCTGTTGCAGCCGCCGCCGCCGACGCCGTGCTAAGGCAAAAGAAAACCTATACGAACAGAAATACGAACCGTATACGCACACGGCCGGAAAAATCATGCAACACAGTGCCATGCATAGCTTTCCATGCAGCGTGTCCTTGGCCCATGCAGATCTGCCTGCGCGTTGGTCGCCCATGCAGGTCAGCCTGCGTGTTGGTGGCCCATGCAGCGTGCTAGTGACCCATGCAGCATGCTGCACCGGCGTGAGTGGCCCTTTTGGGTCAGCCCGGGCACTAGAAAAAAAAATAAAGGGAGATGCCTATTTACTAGAAATTAAAATTTCTGGAAATCCCCTAAAATTATAGATAAATTTATTTATTGATTTATTATTGCTTATTCACTGAGTTTCCTTTATATTTAGACCCGCAGTTCTTTGTTTGTAACATCCTCATTTTCGAAATCATGCATACATGCATTGCATTGCATTTGTAAATTTTTGGAATTCAAAACCCTTTTAAAAGAAAAATATTTTAAAATGATTTATTTAAACAAAATTAGATGATAAAAATATATTTATATTGTTTTGACTATGTGATGTTTTTATTTGAATGTTTATAGCATGAATGCATACATTAACAATATATTCAAACCAAAATATGAATTTATATTCAAATCTTTCTTCTCTTACATGTGGGTCCCACTTGTAAGTCTCTCCCTCCTTTTCCTTGTTAACTTGCCAGTCAATTTGGGGAGTCTCCCTAAAATCACTCCTCCTTCTATCCCATCCTTGGAAGGGATTCCCCTAAAAATAGCAGATCCGAAATTCCTCCTTGTTTCTATCCTAATTCTTCTAGGTTACGCTCTATCTCTTATAAACTCCTCCCCCCTACGTCGTTCTTCGGCCAAACCGAAGCCCAGGATTCTCACTTTCAATCTCTCTGCCTCATCGCCAAAACTCGGAATTCCGGTGAGAATTGATCGTCGATCCTTGAAGGGGAATTGTCCCTGGGTGTCTACTTGACCCGTTTTTGCCGTCAGCAGCTCGTCGCCGTCGCCGGAGCCGCCGGGAAGCTCGCCGGAACTGCCGTGGTCCCCTTCTACCGTCGAACCAATTCGTCGCCCGATCCGTCGCCGTGGTGAGCCCCTAAGCACCCTCATCCCCCTAGGAACCTCGCCGACCACCGCGCCGCCCCCAGCTCCCCACCGGCGAGCCCGTCGCCGTGGTCCTCCATCCGCTCCGCCGCCGCCACGCCGACCGCCGCCTCGGGCACCCCGCCAAGCCGCCACCGCTCTAGCCTCTCCTTGCGCTACAGTGCTTACGAATCCCGCCGCCTCCGTCGTCCGCGCGCTAATCGCCGCCCTTGTGTGTGCCCGCAAGACCGCCGCCTCGGTCAATCTCGCCGCCAAACTCCGTGGCGCTACCGTACCTGTGGGCCCTGCCGTTTCCCCGCTCATGGCCGGCCACCTCCCGCCGGGAGCGCCGCCGTGACTCGCCCGCCTCACTGTTTTGACCCACCGACGGGCGGGCCCCACATGGCAGCCGCCTCCTGCCGCTCGCGTCTGGGCTGACGCCACTGGGCCGCCCATCTTGGACCACCGCCCGGCTTCCCCTTCTCCCTTATTCTTTTAATTTCAGATTATACTCTTCATTGTTAATTCCATATAAATTCATAGGAAATTCAGAAAATTGTAAAATAAATTTTATTAGGTTCATAAAATTCTAAATTATTTTTATGTACTGTTTATTTACATCTTTCTGTTAAATTTAATTTTGATAATTAGATTAGTTCTTGCATGTGTAGGAATTCTATAAATTAATTTAGAGATCCAAAAATATCAAAATTATTTTATAAAGTTATATATATTATAATATGATTTCTGTACTGTTTTGGTAAATTTTTGAAATTTATTTATAATTAAATCTCTTTTGTACCTTTAATATTAAGCTGATAAAAATCATAACTAATTATAGAGATTTCCAAAAAGGATGAAACCAATTTCAGAAGTTTTATAAAATTATTTTGTACTATTCTGTACTGTTTTCATCATCCTCATGGCATGTCATGCATGCATCATATTTTATCGCACATGGTTCTTATTGTGTTTCTTTTAAACGTTAGATCCGTCCGCCGAAGGAGACTTTGCCGGTGATCAGTCCAACTACCAGGACCAAGGCTAGTCATTGTGCCATGTTGCTTTTACCCAATTTTCATAACTGTTTTATTAGACTTTGCAAAACCTAGATGCTAATTAAAAGTTAAAAAACAATATTTAAGCTAAGTTGTAGATAAGTCCTATATGATTGATATACACAGCCAATCTCATCAACCTTAGCTAATTAATATCATTTAATCTTGCTGCCATCCATGTTTAGTGATTTTTACATTACCTGCTTAGCAATTGCAATCTAGAGACTTACTTTTGTGTTCAACCCTGACAAAAACTTGATTGCAAATTGAATGGCTGGTAGTGGGTGCTACCGTGTCGGGAATTGTCTGTAGGGATAGTGGGTGCTATCCCGGGTTTTTTAAATGGTTTCTCAATCGGGGTGGATGGTTGCAAGGTGGTTGGCAACTGCTCGGTGGCAGTACGCTCAAAATTGGGTTGATGTTGGACCATACCTGTTTGGCTGAAGGATCGATTCTTTGTGGTACCTAGACAAGTTCAACAGTGCGACCATTGAGTGCCTATATGGGCAGGTCCTGGTTAAATACCCTTCGGACTTTTAGTCTCGCATTCCTCGTGGAATAGGAAGTGGGCATCTGGATATGTCTATAAGAACAGAACCTTCCTTTGTGGTTGGGAGTGGGTATCCAGGTGTATCCATAGAACAGAACCTATCGACACAAGAGGGGCATTGGTGTGGAAACCTTAGTGGGAATGTCAGTCGAAGAGAATGTTGCGGTGAAAGACCTCGTGGTGTCCACTTCCTTTGGGTGATTCCTAGGAAGCCACCTACTCGTGGGTAAAGCGTACAACCTCTGCAGAGTGTAAACTTTTATGAAAACCTCGCCCAATGGTTAAGGGTGAACGACGGAAGATACCCCACTGTAGTTTTATAAAACTCTCTTCTCCCTCTCTTTGTTTTGGGAATTGCCTTGCAATCGGTGTTGCATGTGCGTAGTTGTCTTCATGGTGGGTGCCATGATGATCCGTTAAGTCGAAGAGGTCTTTGTCTTTTCCAAAAGAAAGAATTATAAAGTTCAAACTTCAATTTCAAAACCGCTTTCTCAAACTAGGTCTAAAGTTTGAAACTTGGCTTTATGCAAAACTACCCCAAACCTCCTTGAAACCCGCATAGCATCTAGGCATTGTCTTGCAAGTAATTAAGATTACTTACCTCGAGTTTATTCTCATTTGCTCATTCCAACGGCGAGGATGTGGCCGATGAGGAAGTGCATCAAGGCGGGATTTTTGATGGTATTCGGGATGAAGACTACTCCGGCGTCTAGGAACGCATTCTTGGGCATGCTGTGGAGTTGTGATTTGGTTTCCATTTGCGTTGAACTGTTATTTAAATTTCATTGCTAGGTCTTGGAGCCCGAACTTTGTAATAATTATGCGACTCGATGTAATAAATTACTTTTCGTTGAATGGCGATGATCCAAATCAGTATATCGTGTGTACTAGCTACTTGATCCAGGACTAGTACAGTAAAGCACTGATGAGGGATTTCGACTCCGTTTATGGGTCCCGACATTATTAATAGCAAACCCGCGTGAATTACATATCTGTCCTATTTGCTTAATAATTTGTCTAAGACCGGTAGTCTCAATTATAAATGCAATTTAGATAATTCTAGAATATTTTCTTGCAAACCTCATTGTATATTTCCTGTAGTAAATATATAATTACATGTGTAGGATATGTCTGACCTGAACAAAAGAGATTTCTCCCCTCTCGCTGTCGATGGGAGCAATTATCTGACCTGGGCTATGGATCTTCGGATCAACTTGGAAGCCCGCTCCCCTGGTGCTACGATTGTCCCTCCTGCAGAGGGCGCACCACTAGTTCCTAACCCGGTCAGGTACTCAGCCCTGCACTACATGAGGCACCACATACACCCGGACCTAAAGTCCGAGTATATGATGGAGGACAGCCCGCTGGCACTGTGGAACTCCCTGAGAGAGCGCTACAACCAGCATGTGCAGACTCTCCTGCCTAATGCGTAGAGAGAGTGGGCGGAACATAGGTTCCAGGACTTTAAGTCCGTGGTTGGGTACAACTCTGCTCTCCACAGGGTCATTGCCAAACTGAGATTTTGTGAAAAACAGGTCTCAGATGAGAAAAAGATTAACAAGACCCTAGAGACCTTCCACCCTTCTATGATGATACTCCCGGCGAGATCGTCAGCGTAAGTTCACCCGTCACTCTGAGCTGATGCAAACTCTGCTGGAAGCAGAGAAACACGATGAGATTCTCATGAAGAGTCATCATGTTCGCCCTCCGGGGTCGAAAGGTGTGCCAGAAGGACACGCCAATGCTCAGGGGTCCTCCGGCAGCCAGGGCCGTAAGCAGGGAAGAGGTGGAAAGGCGTCGTGGCAGAATCACGGCGGGCAGAAAAAGCAAGATAAGGGAAAGGCCGGTGGCAAAGGCAAGGAGGTTGTCCAGGAGAAGCCTCCCGAGACTAAGTCAAACCACGCTAGTAAGCCATGCTACAGGTATGATGGCAAGGGTCACTGGTCGCGGACTTGCCGTACCCTAAAGCACCTCGTGAAACTGTACCAGAAGTACATGAAGAAGGACGGCGAGAAAGAAAAGCTCAGATCTAAGGTACATGTCACTCAGCTGGAAACTCCTCTAGGAGAGGAGAAGAGTGACAAACAGGAGGTCCCGCCAAGCCCGAAGATGAAGGACCCCACCTCTGATGATGAGGACGATCTTCTTGATGTAGAACTGGAGGATTTATACGGAGATATGCCGTAGCCTGTAGCTGCACCTATGTCATGACATTATCTATACTTAGTTTGTGGTTTGTTTCTGTTCTGCAGAACATATTTTATTTATGAACTTGTAATAATTAGTTCTTAGTGTTCTATGTCCGTGATAGCTCATGACGAACTTAATAATATTATGAGTTATTTATCACTGCCTTTGATATTTTGATATTATGCATGCTTGTGATACTTAAGAATATATCTTACTTGTATGTATATGATATATTCATATGACATAGAACAGCGTAGTGGCCAAATGGAGGATGAACTCATGCGGTAGATAGTTGCACGACCAACACCATACTAAGGAGATAAAACACTTCCAAAACCTCCGGAAGAGGATGGAAATATCTGACGATTGCGGTAGCAACGCACGGATTGTGGGCTCAGAGAGCTGTGTTAACTCTCCCACGGGCACAATGATCACCATCGAGGATGCTCTCTTGTACCTGAATCAACCCACACCTTGCTAAGTTTTAGGACATCCGCATGAGCGGCTTTCATATAGAAACCGATCATGAAGGTGGGCTAATTCCTCCTGGTAACCTCTAAAGACGGGTGTGAGAAGCAGGTGGTGGAGAAATTCCCCTCTTTTAAATCTGGCTTATACTATACCTACATCAAGCCCTCTCCTCATCTTTCTATGAAGGCTGAAATAACCACCCCGGACCAGTATATAGTCTGGCATGACCGTCTGGGGCATCCGGGCCTGAGTATGATGCAAATAATAGTTAAAAATTTTGTAGGCCATACCCTGAAGGTATCTGATTTCCCAAAGCCTGAAGCTTTTGTGTGCCTAGCATGCGCCAAAGGAAAACTAATAATTAGACCCTCTGATGTTAAAATCCAAAGTGAGTCCCCGAATTTCCTAGAGAGAATTCAGGGCGATATCTGCGGACCGATCCTGCCAGTAACAGGGCTATTTAGATATTTCATGATGCTTATGGATGTTTCTACACGCCAATGAGGAAGTGTATCAAGACGGGGATTTCGCTGATGGTATTCAGGATTAAGACTACTCCGACGTCTAGGAACGCATTCTTCGGGCATGCCTGTGGAGTTGTGATTTGGTTTTCATTTGCGTTGAACTGTTATTTAAATTTCCACTGCTAGGCCTTGGAGCTTGAACTTTGTAATAATTTTGCGACTCTGATGTAATAAATTACTTTTCGTTGAATGGTGATGATCCAAACTGTATATCAGTGTATACTAGCTACTTGATCCAGGGATTAGTACAGGTAAAGCACAGCAGGGATTTCGACTCCGTTTTGCGGTCCCGATAGAGTTGGTATCAGAGCCTGTCTGTAGGATGAACCTTAGATAGCTGGAGTAGTTTAAGGATTTATGATATTATTTTAAAAAATTAATTTCTAAAAATTCTTGTTGATAAACCCTCATCTTATTGTTTGCTAATTCTTTACTAAAATCATTTGACCACTCTCTCCCTTGTTTCAAAGTCTAAAAATACCAAACCTTGTCTTCACCTTCTTCTTTCGCGGCCAGGTGGGCCGAGTCTCCAGAAGACAATGAAGAGGAGCCCATGGAGCGTGTGTTCGAGGAAAACCCAGATTCTGAATGAAACCCTAAGTTTAGGTCTCCTGTAGGGATAGAATCGTAGAACGTCCTTATTATTATGTTAGCTTTCTAAAGGTTTTTAAGAGACTGACTACATCGGCCTTTGTGATGTGGCTTTCTCAAATTTTGGTTTTAAACTAAGGATGTTTTGAGTTGATTGTGTTTTGGTGTGCTATTTGGATGTTGATTGCATAGATATGGTGACCTCCCCATTTGTGCCCCCCCGGTTTTCCTTCTCGCACCTTATTTTCAAAATTTGCTGTCAAATGGTGGACACCCGAGCTTCAGCTGCTGGTCGTGGTCAAGGTCAGGCTGGACAGGACCAACCCAACCCGCCTCTTGTTGGACAAGCTGCTCAAGCTCAACCTGCGGCGAGAGTGCACCCCTTTGTCAACCCACTCCCGGCTATTCCAGAAAATCAGAATCTGCCGCCATCGCCTGCTCATCCTCCTCAGCTTAACCAGATTCTGGAGATGCATCTTCAAGCTATTCAGGCCATTGCTCACAATTTGAACAACCTTGCTGCTTCTGTACAAGCTCACCCACAGCCATATCAACCTCAATCCCGATTTGGCGACTTCATGAGAACAAGACCTACTGTGTTCACTGGATCCACAGAGCCTCTTGTTGCAAAGGACTGGCTGCGAGAGATAAGGAGAAAGCTGGATATGACTCGGTCTTGCTGATCATGAGGGTGTCGATTTCTTTGGACACCAACTTCAAGAGATGCTACTATCTCGGTGGGACAACCGGGGCTACACACCAGAATGTCGACGCTATTACTTGGGAGGAATTCTCTGAAGCTTTCACCGCTTCGTTCGTTCCCAAGGGAATCATGGAAATGAAGAGACGGGAATTCCATCGTCTCCAGCAGGGCAATATGTCAATCACTGAATACCTGAACAAGTTTAACCATCTTGCCCGCTTTGCCACCACAGAAGTAGCTAATGAGGCTGACAAAATATGGAGATTCATGGAGGGTATGGACCCAGACATCAAAGCTCTCATTGCCTCCAATGACTTTGCTACCTTTCAGCAATTGGTCAACAAGGCATTGGTGATTGAGGATATCGAGCGCCAGCGTATGGAAAAGCGCAAGAGGAAGATGGCACAGAAGCAAAATCAAGGCTCAAGCAGTTCTAGGCCTAGATTCACCCAGAATCAGTCCAATCGGCCTTCAGTTCCGCAGCAACAGCAAGTGCAGAGGACGCTAGCTTCCCAATCTCGCCCAACTGAGCAAACACCTCGTCAAGCTCCTAATGCTCAGACCCCTCAGAACAACAACCAAGCTGTGCAGTGCTTCACTTGTCATCAATGGGGGACATTATGCTAGCAAGTGTCCACAGAAGAAGCCAGTGGCGCCCGTGTCGTTCAACCTTGGATCTGCATCTCGCGCACCAGCTTCCGGAAGAGGCCGAGGAACGCCGCAGACCCGAAGACTGTACCTGCTGGCAGAGGCCAAGTCAACCATGTTTCTGCAGAAGAGGCGCAGAATGCTCCAGATGTTATGCTTGGTAAGTTCCTTGTTAATTCAGTACCAGCCACAGTTCTATTTGATTCTGGTGCATCGCATTCTTTCATTGCAAAAAGTTTTATGGAATTAAATAAATGGGATGTTACAAACCTAAGGAACCCTATGATTATTCAGTCCCCTGGACGGACTATGAGAACCGATAAAGTATGTTCTAAACTGGAATTAGAAGTTAGCGGAGTGAAGTTCCTAGCGAACTTAATTGTCCTAGAATCCCAAGGAATAGAAGTAATTCTAGGCATGGATTGGTTGACTAAGTATCAAGGGCAGATTGACTGTGCAAACCGAGCCATTTCTTTGGTCAACAGTGAAGGAGTACCTGCCCAGTTTTATTCGGATCTCAGCTTGAGAGCCACAAGTTCCCTGAACCAGCTGACGGGAATAGCATTGGAATCAGTCCCAATTGCTAAAGAATTTCCAGATGTTTTCCCCGAAGAATTACCAGGCATGCCGCCAGATCGAGATGTAGAGTTCATCATAGAGTTAGCTCCTGGTACGGCAACGATAGCTCAACGACCTTATCGGTTGTCTGCAAATCTCCTAGCCGAGATGAAGAAACAATTAGAAGAGTTGGGAGAAAAGGGTTTTATTTGCCCAAGCGCTTCACCTTGGGGAGCCCCATCAATCTTCGTCAAGAAGAAAGACAAGACCTTAAGGATGTGTGTGGATTATAGGTCTTTGAACGAGGTTACCATTAAGAATAAGTATCCATTGCCCAGGATCGATGACCTATTCGATCAGCTTAAAGGAGCATGTGTGTTTTCCACGATTGACTTAAGGTCAGGATATCATCAGATCAAAATAAGAAAAGAGGATATTCCCAAGACCGCTTTTACTACTCGTTATGGCTTGTACGTGTTTACGGTCAAGTCTTTCGGGTTAACCAACGCCCCTGCCTACTTCATGTATTTGATGAACAAGGTGTTTATGGAATACCTGGATAAATTTGTGGTAGTATTTATCGATGACATTCTGATCTTCTCTAAGAATGAGGAAGAACATGCTGAGCACTTGAGGCTAGTCTTGCAGAAGTTGAGAGAGCATCAGTTGTATGCCAAATTCAGCAAGTGCGAGTTTTGGTTAAAGGAAGTTGCCTTCCTAGGGCATGTTATCACAGCCGGAGGAGTTTCCGTGGATCCAAGCAAAGTCAAAGATGTTTTGGATTGGAAGCAGCCCACTATGGTTACCAAGGTCCATGGATTTCAAGGATTGGCCGGTTATTACCGAAGGTTCATCGAAGATTTCTCTCGGATAGCCAAACCTCGTACCCAACTCTTGAAGAAAGATCAAAAGTTTATTTGGACTCCTGCTTGTGAGAAGAGTTTCCAAGAGCTCAAGAAAAGATTGACATCAGCCCCAGTGCTTGTTTTGCCCGATATTCAAAAAGACTTCGAGGTTTATTGCAATGCTTCTAAGCAAGGCCTCGGATGTGTCTTAATGCAAAAGGGCAAAGTTGTGACTTATGCTTCTCGACAACTTAGGCCACACAAGGTCAACTACCCGAGTCACGATCTGGAATTAGCTGCAGTAGTGCACGCTTTAAAAATTTGGAGGCATTATCTTGTGAGCAACCGAACAGAAATTTATACAAATCACAAGAGTCTGAAATATATTTTCACCCAACCGGACCTAAATATGAGACAAAGAAGATGGTTGGAATTAATAAAGGACTATGATGTTGGAATTCACTATCATCCTGGCAAAGTGAATGTCGTAGCCAATGCCCTTAGTAGAAAGAGTTATTGCAATACTCTTTCTATCAAAGAAGGTCAACCTGCTCTCTATGAAGATATGAAGAAGCTGAATCTCGAAATAGTTGAGCGAGGAAGTCCAAGTGTGCTAGAGTTTCAGTCTACTCTTTTGGATCAGGTCCATGAAGCACAAAAGGACAACGAAGAAGTCGAAGAGGTCAAACAGAGGTTGTCTAGTGGAAAGGCACTCGGATTTTTCCTAGACAAAGAAGGTGTCCTCTGGTTCAAAGGAAGAATCTTTGTGCTTAACAAGAAGGAACTCAAGGACTTGATTCTTAAAGAGGCACACGACTCACCTTTATCAATCCACCCCGGGAATACCAAAATGTACTCGGATCTCAAGCAATCTTATTGGTGGACGGGCATGAAACGTGATATCGCAGAATTTGTTGCCTTGTGTGATACTTGTCAGCGAATCAAGGCAGAACATCAACGCCCCGCAGGATTGCTGCAGCCTCTAAAGATTCCTGAGTGGAAGTGGGAAGAGATCGGTATGGATTTCATTACCGGACTCCCAAGGACACAAGCCGGACACGATTCAGTCTGGGTTATTGTGGACCGACTCACTAAGGTGGCCCACTTTATTCCAGTAAAGACTACCTACCGGGGAGACAAACTTGCCGAACTCTATATGTCCCGAATCATCTGCCTACATGGAGTGCCAAAGAAGACTGTCTCGGATAGAGGAACTCAATTCACCTCCAAGTTTTGGCAGAAACTGCACGGTTTGATGGGAACGAATCTCAATTTCAGTACCGCTTACCACCCCCAGACCGATGGCCAGACTGAAAGAGTCAGTCAAATATTGGAGGATATGCTCCGAGCCTGTGCATTGGCAAATGTTAAGAACTGGGATAAGCATTTGCCATATGCTGAGTTCTCGTATAACAATGGATATCAATCGAGTTTGAAGGTGTCGCCGTTCGAAGCCCTCTATGGTCGGAAGTGTAGAACCCCTCTCTACTGGGAGGAGACCGGTGAGAGAAAGGTGTTTGGTCCTGATCTGCTAGAGGAAGCCAATGAGCAAGTTCGAGAAATTCGCCAAAGACTAAAGACTGCTCAGAGCCGTCAGAAGAGCCACGCGGATAATCGACGGCGAGACCTATCTTTTGCCGTTGGAGATTTTGTGTACTTGAAGGTGTCGCTGACCAAAGGAGTTAAGCATTTCAGAGTCAGCGGAAAGCTAGCGCCCCGCTACATTGGACCATACAAGATCCTAGCAAGAAGAGGCGAAGTAGCTTATCAGTTGGAACTACCACCGCAGTTATCAGATGTTCACGACGTGTTCCATGTGTCCCAGCTCAGGAAATGCTTAAGAGTTTCGGAAGAGAAGATGCCCTTAGAACAGTTGGAGTTGCAGCAGGACCTGTCTTATCAGGAGTACCCGGTTTGCATTTTGGAAGAAGTTGCTCGCCAGACCAGAAATCGGGTGATCAAGCTTTGCAAGGTGCAGTGGAGCAATCACTCCGAGAAGGAAGCAACTTGGGAGCGTGAAGAAGATCTCCGAGCAGAGTTTTTGGATCTTTTTGAAAATTTTTCCGAATCTCAGGGTCGAGATTCCGTTTAAGGGGGGGAGGTTTGTAACATCCTCATTTTCGAAATCATGCATACATGCATTGCATTGCATTTATAAATTTTTGGAATTCAAAACCCTTTTAAAATGAGTATGTTCCTTAGAAAAATATTTTAAAATGATTTATTTAAACAAAATTAGATGATAAAAATATATTTATATTGTTTTGACTATGTGATGTTTTTATTTGAATGTTTATAGCATGAATGCATACGTTAACAATATATTCAAACCAAAATATGAATTTATATTCAAATTTTCCTTCTCTTACACGTGGGTCCCACTTGTAAGTCTCTCCCTCCCTTTACCTGTTAACTTGCCAGTCAATTTGGGGAGTCTCCCTAAAATCTCTCCTCCTTCTATCCCATCCTTGGAAGGGATTCCCCTAAAAATAGCAGATCCGAAATTCCTCCTTGTTTCTATCCTAATTCCCCCTAGGAACCTCGTCGACCACCTGCTAGTCCCGGCTCGCCGCCAAGCAGCCCGTCTGCTTCTCCTCCTCGCTCGCTCCTTCCGCCGCCAGACGCCGACCCGCCACCTCGGGCACCCAGCCAAGCCGCCACCGCCGCTAGCCTCACTTGCGCCCTGGTGCTTACCGCCCGCCGCCTCGGTAAATCCTGTGACAATCGCCCGGTGTGCGCCATGCCGCATTATCATCTCGGTCAATCGCGCCGCCAAACTCCGCCGGCGCTACCCATGGCCCTCGCGGTTTCTCCCCTCATGGCCGGTCACGCCCGCCGGGCGCATTCTTGTGACTCGCCCGCCTCCTGTTTTGACCCACCGACAGGCGGGCCCCACATGGCAGCCACCTCCCCTGCCGCTCCGCGTGCGCTGGACGCCGGCTGGGCCGGCCCATCTTGGACCACTGGCCTAGCTTCCCCTTTCTCCCTTATTCTTTTAATTTCAGATTATACCCATCTTGGACCACCGGACCAAGGCTAGTCATTGTGCCATGTTGCTTTTACCTAATTTTCATAACTGTTTTATTAGACTTTGCAAAACCTAGATGCTAATTAAAAGTTAAAAAACAATATTTAAGCTAAGTTGTAGATAAGTCCTATATGATTGATATACACAGCCAATCTCATCAACCTTAGCTAATTAATATCATTTAATCTTCTTGCCATCCATGTTTAGTGATTTTTACATTACACCTTAGCAATTGCAATCTAGAGACTTACTTTTGTGTTCAACCCTGACAAAAACTTGATTGCAAATTGAATGGCTGGTAGTGGGTGCTACCGTGTCGGGAATTGTCTGTAAGGATAGTGGGTGCTATCCCGGGTTTTTTAAATGGTTTCTCAATCGGGGTGGATGGTTGCAAGGTGGTTGGCAACTGCTCGGTGGCAGTACGCTCAAAATTGGGTTGATGTTGGACCATACCTGTTTGGCTGAAGGATCGATTCTTTGTGGTACCTAGACAAGTTCAACAGTGCGACCATTGAGTGCCTATATGGGCAGGTCCTGGTTAAATACCCTTCGGACTTTTAGTCTGGCATTCCTGGTGGAATAGGAAGTGGGCATCTGGATATGTCTATAAGAACAGAACCTTCCTTTGTGGTTGGGAGTGGGTATCCAGGTGTATCCATAGAACAGAACCTATCGACACAAGAGGGGCATTGGTGTGGAAACCTTAGTGGGAATGTCAGTCGAAGAGAATGTTGCGGTGAAAGACCTCGTGGTGTCCACTTCCTTTGGGTGATTCCTAGGAAGCCACCTACTCGTGGGTAAAGCGTACAACCTCTGCAGAGTGTAAACTTTTATGAAAACCTCGCCCAATGGTTAAGGGTGAACGACGGAAGATACCCCACTGTAGTTTTATAAAACTCTCTTCTCCCTCTCTTTGTTTTGGGAATTGCCTTGCAATCGGTGTTGCATGTGCGTAGTTGTCTTCATGGTGGGTGCCATGATGATCTGGTTAAGTCAGTAGGTGCTGTCTTTTCCAAAAGAAAGAATTATAAAGTTCAAACTTCAATTTCAAAACCGCTTTCTCAAACTAGGTCTAAAGTTTGAAACTTGGCTTTATGCAAAACTACCCCAAACCTCCCCTTGAAACCTGCATAGCATCTAGGCATTGTCTTGCAAGTAATTAAGATTACTTACCTCGAGTTTATTCTCGGGCTGCTCATTCCAACGAGCAGGATGTGACGCCGATGAGGAAGTGCATCAAGGCGGGATTTGTTGATGGTATTCGGGATGAAGACTACTCGGCGTCTAGAGCGCATTCTTCGGGCATGCCTGTGGAGTTGTGATTTGGTTTCCATTTGCGTTGAACTGTTATTTAAATTTCCGCTGCTAGGTCTTGGAGCCTGAACTTTGTAATAATTATGCGACTCTGATGTAATAAATTACTTTTCGTTGAATGGCGATGATCCAAACTGTATATCTGTGTGTACTAGCTACTTGATCCAGGGACTAGTACAGGTAAAGCACAGTAGGGATTTCGACTCCGTTTTGCGGGTCCCGACATTATTAATAGCAAACCCGCGTGAATTACATATCTGTCCTATTTGCTTAATAATTTGTCTAAGACCGGTAGTCTCAATTATAAATGCAATTTAGATAATTCTAGAATATTTTCTTGCAAACCTCATTGTATATTTCCTGTAGTAAATATATAATTACATGTGTAGGATATGTCTGACCTGAACAAAAGAGATTTCTCCCCTCTCGCTGTCGATGGGAGCAATTATCGACTGGGCTATGGATCTTGGATCAACTTGAAGCCCGCTCCCCGGTGCTACGATTGTCCCTCTGCGAGGGCGCACCACCGATTCCTAACCGGTCGGTACTCACCTGCACTACATGAGGCACCACATACACCCGGACCTAAAGTCCGAGTATATGATGGAGGACAGCCCGCTGGCACTGTGGAACTCCCTGAGAGAGCGCTACAACCAGCATGTGCAGACTCTCCTGCCTAATGCGTAGAGAGAGTGGGCGGAACATAGGTTCCAGGACTTTAAGTCCGTAGTTGGGTACAACTCTGCTCTCCACAGGGTCATTGCCAAACTGAGATTTTGTGAAAAACAGGTCTCAGATGAGAAAAAGATTAACAAGACCCTAGAGACCTTCCACCCTTCTATGATGATACTCCAGCAGCAGTATCGTCAGTGTAAGTTCACTCGTCACTCTGAGCTGATGCAAACTCTGCTGGAAGCAGAGAAACACGATGAGATTCTCATGAAGAGTCATCATGTTCGCCCTCCGGGGTCGAAAGGTGTGCCAGAAGGACACGCCAATGCTCAGGGGTCCTCCGGCAGCCAGGGCCGTAAGCAGGGAAGAGGTGGAAAGGCGTCGTGGCAGAATCACGGCGGGCAGAAAAAGCAAGATAAGGGAAAGGCCGATGGCAAAGGCAAGGAGGTTGTCCAGGAGAACCCTCCCGAGACTAAGTCAAACCATGCTGGTAAGCCATGCTACAGGTATGATGGCAAGGGTCACTGGTCGCGGACTTGCCGTACCCTAAAGCACCTCGTGAAACTGTACCAGAAGTACATGAAGAAGGACGGCGAGAAAGAAAAGCTCAGATCTAAGGTACATGTCACTCAGCTGGAAACTCCTCTAGGAGAGGAGAAGAGTGACAAACAGGAGGTCCCGCCAAGCCCGAAGATGAAGGACCCCACCTCTGATGATGAGGACGATCTTCTTGATGTAGAACTGGAGGATTTATACGGAGATATGCAGTAGCCTGTAGCTGCACCTATGTCATGACATTATCTATACTTAGTTTGTGGTTTGTTTATGTTCCTGCAGAACATATTTTATTTATGAACTTGTAATAATTAGTTCTTAGTGTTCTATGTCCGTGATAGCTCATGACGAACTTAATAATATTATGAGTTATTTATCACTGCCTTTGATATTTTGATATTATGCATGCTTGTGATACTTAAGAATATATCTTACTTGTATGTATATAATATATTCATATGACATAGAACCGCGTAGTGGCCAAATGGAGGATGAACTCTGTCTGGTAGATAGTTGCACGACCAACACCATACTAAGGGAGATAAAACACTTCCAAAACCTCTAGAAGAGGGATGGAAATATCCTGACGATTGCCGGTAGCAACGCGCGGATTGTGGGCTCCAGTAGAGCCGTGTTAACTCTCCCCACGGGCACAATGATCACCATCGAGGATGCTCTCTTGTACCCTGAATCAACCCACACCTTGCTAAGTTTTAAGGACATCCGCATGAACGGCTTTCATATAGAAACCGATCATGAAGGTGGAACTGAATTCCTCCTGGTAACCTCTAAAGACGGGTGTGAGAAGCAGGTGGTGGAGAAATTCCTCTCTTTTAAATCTGGCTTATACTACACCTACATCAAGCCCTCTCCTCATCTTTCTATGAAGGTTGAAATAACCACCCCGGACCAGTATATAGTCTGGCATGACCGTCTGGGGCATCCGGGCCTGAGTATGATGCAAATAATAGTTAAAAATTCTGTAGGCCATACCCTGAAGGTATCTGATTTCCCAAAGCCTGAAGCTTTTGTGTGCCTAGCATGCGCCAAAGGAAAACTAATAATTAGACCCTCTGATGTTAAAATCCAAAGTGAGTCCCCGAATTTCCTGGAGAGAATTCAGGGCGATATCTGCGGACCGATCCTGCCAGTAACAGGGCCATTTAGATATTTCATGATGCTTATGGATGCTTCTACACGCTGGTCTCACGTGTGCCTGCTGTCTACAAGAAACCATGCGTTCGCTAAATTAATTGCCGAAGTAATTAAATTACAGGCCGACTTTCCTGAAGAAAGAATTAAGTCCATTAGGTTGGACAAAGCCGCTGAGTTTAGCTCGAGGGCGTTTAATGATTATTGTATGGCCATGGGCATAACTGTAGAGCATTCCGTGCCTCATGTGCACACACAGAACGGCTTCGCAGAATCACTTATAAAGAGGATTAAGTTAATAGCCAGACCTTTGCTACAGAATTGCAGGCTCCCAACCAGTAGTTGTGGCCACGCAGTACTGCATACCGCGGAATTAATAAAACTCAGGCCGACTGCATATCATAACACATCATCATGGAACTAGTGCGTGGGCAACAACCAAGTATTTCCCATCTGCGTAAATTCGGCTGTGCTGTATATGTGCCGATCTCACCACCACAGCGTACCACCATGGGGCCACACCGGAAGTTGGGGGTCTATGTTGGGTTTGTATCTCCGTCGATTATTAAATACTTGGAGCCTATGACAGGTGACCTTCATAAGGCTAGGTACGCTGATTGTATTTTTGACGAAGGCAGTTTCCTGGTATTAGGGTGAGATGAAAAATACCTGTAACACCCCAATTTTTGCTTTTGATTAAAATATTAATAAATTACCAGTTAATATATTACTGGAAATAAAATTCGAATAAATCAAAGAAATTTTATATAAACAGTCTCGTATAAAGAATATATTCTTATAAATATTTCTAAAAGCTCAGTTTTAACTTTAATATACAAGTATAAATTACATGTGAAAAATATATATATACACATAGATAAATAAGTCTATGATTAAAATTATAAATTTCTCATAAAATAAACTATACACAATTAAGTGCATAGTTATTTCTTAAAATTAGCTCAACTTTAAATAAGAAGGAATCACTAAAAATACTCTTGGGCTTAATCTATTTTTCTCTCCCAAATTCATTTCCTCTCTATTTTCTACCCCGAGCTGGGCCGGCCTTCTTCAATTCTTCACTCTGCCCAGGCCCAAGCCGGCCCAGGAAGGCCCAACCGGCTCCCCTCTCATCCTCCTCTCTTTTCTCCCCTGCTTGCCGTCTGCTTCACCGGCCGAGCAGAGATCGCCAGCCACGCTCGCTCAACGCGCCTTGACTTCTCGCGCTTGCTGCCTTGCTTGCGTCAAGACGCACCACCGAGCCCGTCCGCCCTAGCCCGGCAGCGCTCGGCCGCGCCGCCCGACCGCCCGGCCAAGCCGAGTCATCGCCGTGCTATCCATGGCAAGGACACACGCAAGCCATGCATCCGTGCCACGCAAGCTTGCGCCGTGACGGCCACGTCTTCCCTCCTTGCTTATCCACGACGACCCAAACCTATATAAGGCCAGCCCGAGCTCAAATGCCCTGTTTCCTCTTGTTCGGTTTCCGCCGCCATGCTTCGGCGATGCAATTCGCCATCACCGCTAAGCCTCGTGGCTTGAAATTGCAGCCACGCCTCCCTCACCACCTCCTCTCCAACGTCCCCGAAGGAATTGGCCTAAGACGCTACGGAGGCCGAGAGTGATGGAAGCTCTTCTCCGCCGGCCATTCCACCCCCTTCACCCCTCCGGTCTCCACAGTGGAATACATTCCAATTCCCTGCACCTAGAGCATCCATGAGAGGCCCCCAACCTTCCCCAAAGCTTGCCCAAGCTCGTCGGCAACCGGAGCTCACCCGTGACATGAAGCCGCCGCCCTCCCCTGTTTTGTTCCCACGTCGCCGGACCACCACGGACCATCTCCAGCCCTAGAAGCTACAGGGTAAGCTTCCACTCTTCCCTTCGATTCTCACACACCATAAATTCCCCCTCGAAGCCCTTTGTATCGCCGCCGCCATGTCCTTCCGAACCAGTCGCCGCCTTCACATGTAGCACCGCCCCGTCGGTCCACCTCCGGTCGTGCTATAAGCACCCACGGGTGCGCGGTATCACGACGATTCCAACGAGCCCAAGAACTCCCAGAACGGTGCCCGGAATCGCCGGCAATCGGCGTTGCAAGCTTGCGGTCGGAGGATGAAGAAGGCCGACGTCAGCGTGACGTCATGAAACAGATCGCTGTTCATCCGTGAGACTGACCGGTGGGCCCGGACCAATTAGAATCCGTTAATCCCCGCGGGATTTTCTTTTGTCGCTGACGCGTAGGTCCCACGGTCCCACCTGTAATAATAAGTGGAAGCGCATTTGGACGTTTACGCCTTCGGCTTGGGAAGACGCCTTCGGTCAGAGCTAAGCTCTCGCGGGCTTCATGGGCCGCACAGCGCCCATGCGAACCGCACCGCGACGGGCCTAGCCCATTACTGTGCACCATAGATTTTCTAGTGTTTTCCTATTTTAGATAATCCCAGAAAATAAAATAAATTCTTATAAATACTTAGAGACCACCTAAAACCGTGGGAAAATTCTGTAAAATACTAGATGACTCAATAGACCTAGGAAAAATATAACTGTGCATATTACACTGTTTAATTTTTCTGTAATATTATAATAACCCTTTCCTAACTTGGATTTAAAAATAAAAGAAACCATTTAAGCCTTATGGTTTATTTAAAATAGTAAATGACTTCAAATAATCCTATAAATATTTACATAAATATCACAGGACATTTGGAGTCTAGGAAAAATATTAGTTTGTATTTTACATTATTTCTACTCTTTACGATATTGCTAATAACTCTTTTCTAGTTATTTCTTTTATAAAGAAATTCTAGGAAAATGTTTTCTATTTGTTAATACTAGTGGACCTCCAATAAACATGAAGATATAAATATAATTTCCTTTACATAAGTAATATACGTATTTTCCTAAATATCATGGACAACAAACTGGGTTACAATATGTGGGTAGAATCCATATGCATACATTCATATATAACGTATAACCCCTACACGCGATCTTTATAAGTAAGGTTTCTTATCGATAGCTCATAGAACTTCCTCGATAAGAAACTTACTTAAAAAGAAAGATCATACCGTAGCCTCGGTGAATAGTATCACCCTCAACCTCGTGCATATCACATATCATGCACTATGCATATTTTATCATCCGTGTCTTTATCGCTGTTTTATGATCTTATGCGATAGATTCGGAAGACACAGAAGAACAGCCTAAGGATCGACGACAAGACAATCGACACGCTCGGTCCAGGCGAGCCAAAATCTCTTGATCATTCTCCTTTACCCAATTTTTGTCTAAATTATGTTGATTTTGATTTCAAATGATAGATTGCATGCAAATATGAATTTCTCAAATATTATATTTTGGTATTAAAAACTAATAGAGCAAGTCTAGTTATTCCTATTTATATATGCAGTGTTAATAAACACAAACCTCTCCTTGACATTTTCCTATCCTGTCCATTGATAACCTAAGGTTTAGAAATTAAATTTCTTGACTAGTAAGTCATTGATATGGCTTAGACCTGCTTAAGTCTAGAGTCCGTGGGTTAATTCTTAGTCATCAACGATATGGTTCTAGGATGACGGTCGGTTTATGTAACGGCATAGCCCGCTATCAACGGTCGCGAAGCAACGGTATAGCTCGCTATCAACGGTGCAAGTGCAGCGGCATAGCACGCTATCAACGGTACTACTTGACCACGACAAACACCTTATGCGGGCGGTACCTCTATGGTACGGTCCCATCATCTCCATGATGTGTATCACGACGGAATCATTATTCCTTTGAACAAGACTACAACATTGTAGCATCTGAATGGCTTATTTGTTGGACAGTCTAATCATTGAGAATATCCTGAGTATATAATTATGGGAATGTGTTGTGCCCCGTTCCCGAGTATTCCTACACTCGACAGACTAAAGAAATAGTCCATACACTCGGGTACCTGCAAAACCTGAGTGTGAATAAAGTTAATACATCTATGATTCTGTTGATTAGGATCTGCGGATCCTGGCCTTTGTTGAGCTCAAGGGGATCACGCCTCTTGGCTAAGAGGGTGAGTCTACCGCCATTTACCTGGGAAACGTGCTCCTGTGTAATATGGACACGGGTTCGCCAGAAGATGAGAATCGTGCTCCTGTGTAATATGGACACTGATTCGCCATAACATCGGAGATAGCTCACCATGGCGATGGGAGCTAGGCTGCCGATTGTGGAGACCATAACCATGGCGATGGTATGGATCTGCCACGTGGGACACGTATTCCTTGGCTAAGGTTACGATGTCGCCACTGAAAGACCTCGGTGTGATAACCAGATGGCATATATATATAGCCCAGTACGTCTTTGCTTTGTGAAAAGCATAAGTCTTGAGTTATTTTAACCTAAAAATATGGCATCTTTGATTTTAAGCTAATAAAAGGAAAACCCAGCTTCCACCAAAAAGGCTTGCATATCTGATTTGCATTCCGCAAGGTCTTGGTTCGCGAGCGCGGTTTGATTGCGCGCTCACACTCGCACCCACTCACCTTTTTAGGTGGCGTTGAGGTGGAGCCTGGCCTGAACGACATCAACAAGGAGAAGAAGAGCCTGAAGAATGACGTATAGGTCGAGGGTTAGGTGGGACTTCAGTCACTTGCCTGATTGGGTTAGGCACAGCCTTGAGACCCTACTCTTCCTACTATTTCCGCTATGCTGAACTCTGGTAAGAGTTCACTTATGATTTGTAAATTTGGCCTTTTTGGCCTGCAAAAATGAGCCATGCTATAATTGAACTCTTTGGTATTTACAATTTTTATCGTAGGTATGTGATGATTCCAGCATTTTGAAAAAGGTGCCGTGCTACCAAGACAAGATCCTGGGCTAGCACAGGTGCACCGAGATTCCCGGTAACCGGGGCCCACAATACCACACTACGAAATACTGGGAAATCGATTGGAATGCCACTAGCGTCCATGCCCTAGACCCACGCACTAAGGAAACTGAACTAGAAGTTCAGTGTATAATAGATTTGCAAATCGGCTACCAAATGCTTTCACTGACCATAGAGGCGTAACTAAGTCGCACATACCTGCAGTAAATGCACCGGAGAGAGTGGAGGTACCCCTGAAGGCCACTCACGCCCCCTTGGCAGAAAAAGGGGGAGCGATCCGGGTGCACCTGATTCGAGCACGTGGAGACGTCCGCAAAAGCGAAGAATCGGGACAGACTTATTACCCCTGGTAGGTGAGAACGAACGACCTATAGTCGTGAATCAACCAGTAGTTGATAACCACCCTGAAGGTGGCGAGCGCCCCGAAGGCGTGAAACCCAGTGACCATGCGCGCACCTTTCTAGGCGCTGGGAGAACAGAAGGGTCGATCCGGCGTCTTTGGGAAATCACGCGGAGACGGATGATTTAAATGAGGAAATTTCCACGAACTATGTAAATTCAGGAGAATTATATAAAAGAAAGTCCACTGTTGTCGACATATATTTTGCCTCTAAAATTGCTGAATCCTTGGATTTAGACCCAGAACCTAAGACCATGGCAGAGTGCCGGAAGTGCTCGAATTGGGCTAAATGGAAAGAAGCAATTGAGGCTGAACTGCGCTCGCTTAATAAAAGAAAAGTGTTTGGCCCCATAGAGCTAACTCCCTCCAAAGTGCTCCCCGTAGGAGCTAAGTGGGTATTCCTCCGAAAGAGGAATAAGCATTACCAGGTGGTGAGATACAAAGCGAGACTAGTAGCACAAGGGTTCACGCAGAGACCCGGTGTTGATTATGACGAAACATATTCTCCTGTCATGAGTGGAATCACCTTCCGATACTTAATATCTTTGACAGCTTGTATGAATCTAAAATGCAGTTAATGGATGTTGTGACCGCATATTTATATGGGTCATTGGATTCGGAAATATACATGAGAGTCCCTGAAGGGCTGAAAATCTTGAATCAGGGAGATAGAAATTTGTATAACATCAAGTTGAATAGGTCGCTATATGGACTGAAACAGTCGGGTAGAATGTGGTACAACCGGCTGAGTGAATTCCTCCTGAAGAAGGGATACACAAACAATGACGACTATCCCTGCGTGTTTACAAAGAAATCCCAGGGTAGATTTTATATTATATCTATATATGTTGATGATTTAAATATCATCGGCACGGCAAAGGACATTGGTGAAGCTAGCGCTCACCTGACGACGGAGTTTGAAATGAAAGATTTGGGTAAAACCAAGTTTTGTCTTGGCCTGTAGCTCGAGCATGTATCAGGAGGGATCTTTGTGCACCAGACTTCCTATACCCAGAAGGTGTTAGAGAAGTTCAACATGAATAAGGCACACCCCCTAAAAACCCCCATGGTGGTCCGGTCCCTAGAAGCGGATAAGGATCCTTTTAAGCCGAGAACAAATGATGAGGAGATTTTGGGGCCAGAAGTTCCCTATCTCAGCGCCATCGGCGCATTGATGTATCTAGAAAATTGTACTAGGCCTGATATTGCCTTCGCGGTAAATTTTTTGGCTAGATACAGCTCCGCACCAACCAGAAGACATTGGGCGGGAGTAAAAACTGTTCTTAGGTACCTGCAAGGTACGCAGGATCTTGGACTGTTCTATGGAAGGAACGAGTCCAAAAACATGGTGGGATATACTGATGCGGGTTATATGTCTGACCCGCACACTGCTAAGTCTCAGACTGGGTTTGTATATCTTTATGGTGGTACTGCGATTTCTTGGAAATCCTGTAAGTAAACACTAGTGGCTACGTCCACTAACCATTCTGAGATCATAGCCTTATATGAAGCCACCCGAGAGGGTGTTTGGCTGAAAAGGATGGTAAACCACATCCAGAAGTCATGTGGCATAGAAACCATCGATACCCCCATTCCTATTTATGAGGATAATGCTGCTTGTGTCATACAAATGAAATCGGGTTATATTAAGAGCAATCTCGCTAAGCATATTGCTCCTAAGTTGTTCTACCCTCACGAACTCCAGAAAAGCGGTGAGATCGAGGTAGTTCAAGTGAAGTCTAATGAAAATCTGGCAGATTTGTTCACTAAGGCATTACCCACCTCAACATTCCGAAAACTTGTTCACGGAATAGGTATGAGGCAATTTCATGAGTTGTAGTGTTCAGGGGGAGACCCCCCGAACAAAAAATTATATGTATCCCGTAGATATCTGCATTCTGAAGATGTGCATGTCCTGAAGACGGAAATATTGTACTCTTTTTCTCTTATATGAGTTCTCCATGAAGTTTCTCATAATAAGATTTTTAATGAGGCAATATCACAATGCAGCATGCGTGTGCAGTGTACTCTTTTCACCAATCCTTTTTTCCACTGGATTTTTGGATGGAGTTTTTAATGAGGCATTGGTATATCGCGGTTTGCCCAAGGGGAGTGTTGTAAACTTAGGGTTTATCCCTAAGGGTATTATGGGCAAACCTAATTATAGAGACAATATAAAAGAGATACCCCTTGTACCAAAACAGATCTAGATGAATAAAAGAATACACCGTCTCTTTGTCTCTCTACACATTATGTCGATTGTTCTTGTGATTGTTTGATTGTCGATCATCGAGCTACGTGACAATGTGATTTACAACAGAAACATGGTGGTCGATGTCATTTTGGGCCTCCCAGTCGTACGTGTGGGCTACCGTTGAAACAGTCACCCATGCATTCCACGCATTGCCACGTGTAGACCGTAGACATTTTACAGTCCTTGTGTGCATGCATCACCTGCAGGTCCGAGCGTTCCAACAGTTTTTTTTTTTGCCAAGATGTTTAACACAATAAAAAAAATTTACACCTCTAGTCACAAATACATGTTGTTTGAATTGCGTGCATTTAAGTCAAAGTTTTAAAACTTTAGATACAAATATTTTTTGAACTCTTTAGATTGAGTACATCAAAATCACACTACCAGCGAACGCACCTTTATGATCGGTTCCAACCGGGTTTTACAACCGGTTGTAAACAACCGCTTGTGATACTCCATCTAGCATAACAAACGGTTGTGAAGGCACTTAAAAAGAGAAATAGTATTAGGAGGAGTGGGATACGAACCCACAACCTCACCCCTCCTCATGACCTACGTCTCATCCATCTAACCAACCCACCCACGCGTGCTCTCCGATAGAGTAGGACAAGCACTCCTTTTATTATTTCGAAAACTGAGCCTCTACAAGCGGTTCGTGTCCCTAACCGATTGTGAAGCCACTTTTTACAAGCGGTTCGTGTCTCCAACCGGTTGTGAAGCAACTTTCTACAAGCGGTTCGTGTCCCCAACCGGTTGTAGAAGTCCATAACCGGTTGGGAACACAAACCGGTTGTAGAAATTAGGTTTTACAACCGGTTTGTGTTCCTAACCAGTTGTAGAAGCCCTCTCCTGGCTCGTGGCTATTGAACTGGTTGTGATGCATTATCACAATGGGTTCCAAATGAATCGGCTGTAGAGGTACCGTTTGCGATGCTTGTTTTTCTACTAGTGTCATGTGTAGATTAATCTTGAAGAGCACTTTTATAATATATATAGTTTTAGTGAGTATTAAAAATGGATTTTACTGATAATTAGTGGTCAAATGTGTATTTTGAAGACCGTGTTAATGTCCGAAACAACATGTGGCAACTCCACGTAACTTTATAGTGCTATATAGCCCAAATTTCCCGTAAGAATGTTAGAAGGAACAGTTAAAAGTCTCTAGCAGCTGTTTCAACAAAGTAAGGATCGATGCATGCATTCATACATTGGCAGTGATAGCGAGAAGCTTCTTCTAATCAGTATTATGTTCACTGTATTGAAAATTAGCTATATCTAATTAATCCGACAGACATATTTGCAGAGCCAAAATATATAGGCGAGGTGAAAATCCACTCTCTTCAAGAAAAATAACTATTAAGCGTGCCACCAAAGTGCTGTTGCATAAAAGAAAATTAGCAGTACTGTGACGTACGCATGTAATTAATTGTGGTGGGAGAGTTCTTACTGTACGCATTTCTAAATGTGATTGTTATCCCATCAACTAATATTGACGCTTATGCAAAAACACATGAAGCAGTAGTAATACGAAAAATCAAGATTAAATAGTAAGTCCCTATCATATTTGTTAGGTTATTGCTCATTTATATAATGATTGCTTGAGCTCTCCCTCTCTCACACACACTCCTTTTCATGAAATATTTGTGTTTAAGACTGTTTCAAGTTAATTTGCAGCTTGAACCAACTGACACAGTCAACTTGTCAGTGACAAGTGTAGTAGAATAATGAGCCCTGCCCCCAATCCGATTTCCAGTTCCATTAGAAGGATAAAAACGCAAGAGGGGAGAGGGGAAATTAATTAAGAAGAAACTAACATTGATCGATCACAGCCTGCTTGCCTCGTGCTCCCGATCTGGTCAGCGTTGGCACCATCCCTGTTTCACATTTTTCACATGGTGGTTGACTTGACTGCTGGAACCTCGACTTTGTTTCTGCTAGCCCCCCTGGCAGTCACAAGACAATACTACGGTCAGAAACGTGGCAACATGTGTGCGTGCATGCATGCACATATTTCTTCGATCGACTTTTGCACGTAGAAATTAACATGGTGGTCGATGTCATTTCGGGGCTCCCAGTTGTACGTGCGGGCTACCGTTCAAACAGTCGTACGTGCATTCTACGCATTGCCACGTGCGGGCTACCGTTCAAACAGTCCGAGCGTTCTAACCGGTTTTTTTTGGCCGTGATGTTTAACACAATAAAAAAAAATTACACTATCCTATCACAAATACATGTCATTTGAAGCGTGCATTAAGTCAATTTTAAAACTTTAGCTACACATATCTTTTGAACTATATAGATTAAGTACATAAAACTCATGTGTAGATTAATCTTGAAGAGCACTTTCATAATATTTATAATTTTAGTGGGTTTTAAAAATGGATTGTACTGATAATTAGTGGCCAAATATGTATTTTGGAGACCGTGTTAATGTCCGAAACAACATGTATTTGTTACTGAAGGGATTATAAAAAAACAACATTATTTTATCGATAAATTAAGAAAAAAGGAAAACAAAATCGAGAGAAATGTTGGAGCTACGGGAATTGAGGTAGCAGGTTATTATGCAAATGAATATGAATAGAAAAAATTTCTTTGGATAGCACTTTGAATTGCATGATTTTGCTATAGAGCACTCTCTATGTCATTGACATGTGGTCCTATGACCCACATATACCATGACACATGAGTGCATATATAGCAAGTCCATGTAACTTTATAGTGCTATATAGCCCAAATTTCCCGTAAGAATATTAGATGGAACAATTAACAGTCTCTAGCAGCTGTTTCAACAAAGTAAGCTTGCATGCATTCATACATTGGCAGTGATAGCGAGAAGCTTCTTCCGATCAGTATTATGTTCACTCTATTGAAAATTAGCTGTATCTAATTAATCCGACGCCATCCCTGTTTCACATTTTTCACATGGTGGTCAAGACCCTTATAGCGAGAAACTTTGTTTCTGTTAGCCCCTGGCAGTGACAAGACAATACTACGGTCAGAAACTTTCTTGATCATGAGTTCATCACTGTCGAACATGCATGCATCAGCATCAGTACGTAGTCTGATACGTTGCCCCTAGCGAGCTCAGTTGCTCGGCATCGTTGCTGGTCTGCGTCGTCTATAAATACGAAAGCCTTACCAGTGCAAGGCGGCAGACATCAGCATCCGTACAGCAAGCAAGCTCCAGATCAAAGAAGATGGAGCCGACACCTGCAGCAGCTGGTTCCGGCAATGGCGCCGATGAGGGTTTGCGAAAGGCCGCCACCTTCCATCCCAGCCTCTGGGGTGACTTCTTCCTCACTTACCAGCCGCCCACTGAACCTCAGGTATGCATGCATGCAGCAATGGCGTCGGTACGCAGTACTGATTGGTAATTGAAGATGAACATCCTTGCTGCCAATGGCAAAATTATTACCTTTTTCCTTTGTGGATTTGCAGCGAACATCCATGGAAAAAAGGGCTGAAGTGCTGAGAGAACGAGTTAGGAAGATGGTGAAGAGTTCAACGGAGATACCCAAAATCTTGGATCTTACGCTCACGCTGCAACGGCTTGGTCTCGACTACCACTATGACAGCGAGATCAACGAGCTCTTGCGCTTGGTTTACAACTCTGATTACAACAAGAATGATCTATATGTGGTTTCGCTTCGATTTTATCTTCTTCGAAAGAATGGCTATGATGTGTCATCTGGTAAGCCAATATATAACACATTTTCTTTTTAATTGGACGCAATACATCACAGTAAATTAGATCTATTTTGATAATATAATTTATGTCTATATATTTTTTAAACAAAAGATAAGATATTTATTCAACTTTGCAGATGTATTTGTAAATTTTCAAGATAAGGAAGGAAATTTCGTCCACGATGATATAAGGAGTTGCCTAAGCTTATACAATGCATCATACCTTCGGACTCATGGGGAAAAGGTCCTTGATGAAGCTATTATATTCAGTAGAGGCCGCCTTGAAAGTGCATTAGAGGAACACTTGGAGTCTCCACTAGTAGATGAAGTATCTCTTGCCCTTGAAACTCCTCTTTTCCGGAGGGTCCGAATATTAGAAACAAGAAACTACATACCAATTTATGAAATGGAAGCAACAAGAAGTGAAGCTATTTTAGAGTTTGCAAAATTGAATTTCAACCTCCTTCAACTTGTTTATTGTGAGGAGTTAAAAAAGGTCACATTGTAAGTTACTTCTAATTTCATACTTTTAAATGTGAAGTATATCCTTCCTTCCATTTTAGAGAAGTATGTTTATCTTTGTAGGTGGTGGAGGCAGCTTAACATCAAGTCAAATTTAAGTTTTGTTCGAAATAGAATAGTGGAAATGCATTTCTGGATGACTGGAGCATGCTCTGAACCCCACTACTCTCTTTCACGAATTATACTTACTAAGATGACAGCATACATCACCATACTAGATGATATATTTGATACCTACGGTACAACAGAGGAGTGTATGATGCTTGCGGAAGCAGTGTATAGGTAAGTCTGTTGCCATATATGATGCTGGTATTGTAACCGTCTTCTAGCTATTTCAACCTCATCCAATTATTTTGTGATCATATTTAGAATCCATTGCATATATAGAACATTACTAATCGATGAACTATTATAAAAATTATCATAAAATCAAATCCAAATATTGTACACTATGCTACAGATGTGAATGTAAGGGCTTGAACAATGATTGTTCAATATCACAGCATGATTACACACCAATATGTATTCCTATAAAGCTTGTCAAGTAACTACATAGCCTGTTCTTCCATGCAACATCAGGCAGTATCCAAAAACTAATTAATAACATAAATCATGATTTCATGTCTTGTCCTCCTTTTGTGAAGAGTTTCTCAAAACTAGTTAATGATTTCATCTTAGTGGACAAATACAACAATATAAATGTACTGAATTGTAATCCAATTTTTTTTTATGAAAATCAATAGTAGCTTTCAAATATCAAATGTACTTAGTAGATTGTAAAGTGCAGGTGTAATGAAGATGCAATTCAACTGCTTCCAGAATACATGAAGGATTTCTATCTACATTTTTTGAAGACATTTGACTCATGTGAGGTTGACCTAGGACCTAATAAAAGTTATCGGGTGTTTTATCTCAAAGAATTGGTATGTACTCTTTTTCTTCTAATAGAACAATCAGTTCGCTAAAAGCATGCACTATATAAGAGTAAATACATATTATCTTACAAGGACTAAAACATCATCGAACTTAACCTCACTATTTATGATCTTGTTATCATCCCTTGAATATAATTTAATAAAGAAGTAACACATTTAGCTAAAACCCTAATACTTGTTGTCACTTCATTCTTCATAAACTTTTGCAAAGTAAATCAATGAAGATGATGTATAATTTATTAATATATCTACATAAGAACAAAAGGCACAATGAATTAGAGAGAGATAGGGGGAGAGTGACAAGTGGAACCTCCTTTTTGTCAAAAAAGTGGGCCCTCCTTTTTCATAAAAAATTGGGCCCTCCCTTTTCTATACCACACATGCACCATTTATGATGCCACATCAGCGAAAACCACACACGTAGATGTTGCGCTATTGAAACATGGTGGTCGATGTCATTTCGGGGCTCCCAGTTGTACGTGCGTTCCACGCATTGCCACGTGTGGGCCGTAGACATTTTACATAGTCCTTGCGTCACTACAGGAATCGGCTACAATCTCGAAGGCCAAAGCATTTCTCGAGGGCCAAACTAGAGCCCTCGATATTACAAGCCTAATCGCGAGGGCTATATAAAAACAGTCGAGAGAATAGCTAAATCTCGAGGGCCACCACAAAGCCCTCGAGAAACCCGGCCACTGGGAACGGGAAGGCGCCGCCGTCATGTTTCTCGAGGGCTAGCTGTCAGCCCTCGAGAAACAGGACGCTGTTTGGTCATCCGCGGGCCCACATATCGGCGGGTGTAAGAGATTTCTCGAGGGCTACATCAGGCCCTAGAGAAAATAGGGCGCCTGCTTGGGCATGTGATTTCATTCGCGGGTCCACATGTCAGCGGGTGTAAGTTATTCTCGAGGGCCAGCTGTCCGCCCTCGAGAATCGTCCGCGGGCCCACATGTCGGTGATTGGTGTGAGCATTCTCGAGGGCTTTATCTGGCCCTCGAGAAACGTGCCCAATTATTTTCCCGCGCGGCCCCGCTTCGGCTTGCATTTTCACCCCGCCGCGCCTCGAAAGGAGCCTTCGCGTCGTTGCCGCCGGTTCCCCGCTTTGCCTCGCGCCGCGCCCCGCCGCCGCCGCTGTGTTGCTGCGTCGTGTTCAACTCGCGCCGCCTCCGCCACTCGCGTCCCCCCGCCCGTCAGTTCCCCGTCGCCGCGTCGCGTCCCGCCGCCCGTCGCGTCCTAGCGCCCGCGCCGCTTCCCGCCACTCGCGTCCCCGCCGCCGCCGTTCCCGCGTCGCCGCGCGCATCCTGCCCGCGTCCCGCGCCCGCACAGATCTGCGTCGATCCGCCGCTTCCCGCCGCCCGCCGCCGCTTACTTCCCCGTTGTTGTTGTTGCCTTTTACCACTGCGCTAACGACTCTGCGGAAACCCACCATTGTCGTTGACTACGCTGAAAGGTAAATCGCGGGCTTTTTAAATTTGAATACTCGAGGGCCAAAAACAACTCTCGATATTAGGTTAGTTTTAACTACTAATTAGACTAGCTAACGACATATTGACATGTGATTTGCACCTAGCATCTAATGAATTTAGTTTAGTAATAATTATTTAATATTTGTTATAACTTTAGGTCTATTAGTAATTATTTACCAATTTAGTCAAATATAATGTAGTATTTGTTATAACTTTAGGTCTACTAGTAAATATTTACCAAATTGTTATTAATAATTTAGTAATTATTTGACATAAGGTTAGTAATTACTTTTTTTTATATAGTGTTTTTAGTATGTAACTATTACTTTATGAATTTAGTATAATGTTAATTTTTTTAGAAATTTAGTGTAATGTTAATTAATACTTTACTTAATTTAGTGTGTAGTAAGTAATATCTTTTTTCAATTATGTCTTTGAAATGTTAATTTTGTTTTGATTGATGATAATCGATGTTCAATAAATGTGTCCATAGACCATGTAACCTAGCCGTACGTCACCCGTTCGGGAATGACACAACATGTAAGGTGACCGGACGGTGATTCGTCTGTTTCCATTACAAGTTGTGAACCACGTTCCCGAATAGTCCAGTGGATGACCCCGATAGATGGGCATCCCAGTGGACAGCCCACGAATGACCGCTTGGGTACTATCCGTTGTGTCACCTGACTGACGAGGCGAAATTTGGCAACATAACCTTATGGTTCTCCGGTGCATAAAATGAGAGTTGGGGTCTTTGGTAACAACACTCGACCATAGTTGCACAGGAGAACCTTAGGTTATGTCTTGCCAAATTTCGCCTCGGTTTATGGGTGACACAACGGATAGTACCCAAGCGGTCATTTGTGGGTGGGTTTAGAAGCCTTTCCAAGCCATTTGTAAAACCCCTCGACACATGCTGACCCGAAGATATGGAAGAAAGTAGAAGATGGATGTATGATGGATGGCGACAGAACGGTCAACACTTGAACGAATGGTACGAGAAGACGGGGGATTTCGTGACTCGTGCTTTTCAAGCGTCGCCGAACCTAGCTACCGCATATGTGCATTGTCCCTGTGCGGATTGCAATAACTGTCGGAAGAGATCACGAGATGAGATGGAGATGCATCTGGTCAAGAATGGGTTCAAACCTGGTTACCATCGGTGGGTGTATCACGGGGAGTGTGTCCGGGCCGCGCCACGCGAGCCCGATCCACTTGAAGGGTTCGATGAAATTGACCGGATGGAGGAAATGGTGGGTGACATAGGCCATACTTTTGATGATGAGGAGTCAGAAACAACTATGTCAGACTTCTTAAAGCTTTTGTCAGCCTCAAAGCAGCCTTTGCACGACACAACGACAGTGCCGGTTCTGTCGCAGGTGTCGCGTATGATGGCATTGAAGTCTAAGTACAACTTCTCCATCGCTTGTTTTAATGAGCTAATATCCTTGTGGAGTGATGTCCTGCCGGAAGGGCACTAGATGCCACGGAGCTGGTATGAGGGCAAGCGACTCGTGGACGGTTTAGGCATGCCATATGAGAAGATAGACTATTGTCCAAACCTCTGCATGTTGTACTATAAGGAAGATGCGGGCAAGGCTTGGTGCGATAAATGCAAGGAGTCGAGGTACGTTGAGATCACTAACCACGATGGCAACAAGGTTCAGTCAAATGTGGCGAGGAAAGTGCTGCGCTACTTCCCGGTGAAGAATCGCCTGCAACGATGTTTCATGACAGAGGAAACATCACAGAAGATGAGGTGGCACAAGTTGGGTAAACGAAAACCTGATGTAATGGTTCACCCGTCTGATGGAGAAGCTTGGAGATATTTCGATCGGAAGCAGTCGGAATTTGCAGATGATCTAAGAAACGTGCGTTTGGCACTTGCCACGAATGGGTTCACCCCTTTCAATATGAACGCCCGATCATATTCATGTTGGCCGGTGTTTAGTATCCCTCTTAACCTTCCTCCGTTATTACTTATGAAAGAAGAGTTCATGTTTCTGTCCTTAATTGTGCCTAGTCCGAAAAGTCTAGAAAAACACTTGGATTTATTTATGACGCCATTAGTCGACGAGCTGAACGAGTTGTGGATGAATGGAGCATTGACTTATGATAAGAAAACCAGGTCCAACTTTGTTATGAGGGTTGCATACCTGTGGTCTATTCATGATTCCCCTGCAAGGGGCATGTTTTGTGGTTAGAGCACGCATGGCCGGCTCTCGTGTCCGATATGTCTTGATGACACAAAGGCATACCAGTTGGCCCATGGTGGCAAGCCCTATTGGTTTGACTGTCATAGAGAATTCCTCGATCTACAGCATCCTTTTAGGAGACAGAAGAATGCATTCCGCAAAAAACACGATATGCAATGATCAGAAAGGCCGGCGTTTGGGAGTAGCTAACATCAAAGCCTGGCATGAACAGTTAGTGGAAGGAGAAAATGGGAAATACGTAGGCTTCAGTGAAACACACAATTGGACGCACAAGTGTATTTTGTACTCAGATGATTTGCTTCTGCCACACAACATCGACGTGATGCATCAAGAGTCAAATGTAGCACAAGCCATCTGGGGTACAAACTTGGACATAGCCGAGAAAAGCAAAGATAACATAAAAGCATGTCTAGACTGTGAGGTTTTGTGCAATCGACCCTCCTTCAATATGATAGAAGGGCAACGGTTGAAACCAAAGACCCGTACTGTTTAACGAAGGAGCAGAAGAAACAGGTTTTGGTGTGGTTCAAGGAGAAAGTCAGATTTCCTGATGGCTATGCATCAAGCTTTGTTCATGGTGTGGATGAGGTATCAGGCAAGATACATGGTATGATAGCCATGACTTTCATATCTTTATTCGAGTCCTCGCGCCTGTCATTTTCTGAGGTTTTGTTCTCGAAGATGTTTGGTTGGTTCTTGCAGAATTAAGTTTCTTTTATCGAAAATTGTGTGCCAAAGAGCTGAGCAAGACGGAGATGATAAAGCTTGAGAAAGACGTAGCAGTCCTTGTTTGCAAGTTAGAAAAATATATGTCCCAGACTTTTTCAATCAAATGGAGCATCTTTTGGTGCATTTACCCTATGAAGCAAGTGTAACATCCTCATTTTTTTTCAAAAACATGCATACATGCATTGCATTGCATTTGTAAATTTTGAAATTCAAAAACCCTTTTAAAATGAGTATGTTCCTTGGAAAAGTATTTTAAAACGATTTATCTGAACAAAGTTAGATAATAAGAATATAATTATGTTGTTTTGATTATTTAAGACGTAATCTCATAATTTGCCAGTATATTCAAACCAAAATATAAATTTATATTTAAATCTTTCTTCTCTTACATGTGGGACCCGTTTGTAAGTCTCTCTTTCCCCTTCCCTGTTAACTTGTCAGATAATTTAGGGAATTCTCCCTAAATCTCTCTTCTTTCTACCCTTACTATGGGATTCTCCCTAATTGTAGCAGATCCAAATCCCCTCTTGTCTCTATCCTATTCCTAGAGGAGTACGTGCTCTGCCTCCTTATATCAACCCCTCCCTCCCTGTTTCGCTCGTCAGATCAAAGCGACGGCCTCCTCAAGCTTCCTCTCTTTCATCTCTCTGCCCCTCGCCGAATTTAAGATTTTCGGTGAGTGTCGTCACAAGGGTTCAACATGAAACTTGTTCCTTGTGCAGCCCTGACCCCGTTTTCATCTTCGCCACTGTCATCGCCGCTGCCGCCGGGAAGCTCGCCGGAACCGCCGCCATCCCTCCTGCCGTCCGGACCAAATCGCCGCCCATTTGTCGCCGTGGTGAGCCCCTTAGCACCCTTGCCCTCCTAGCAGCCTCGCCGACCACCCGCCGCCCAGCTCCCAGCCGGCGAGCCCGCCGCCAGTGTTTCCCGTCCGCGCCGCCGCAAGACGTCGACCGCCGCCTCGGCCCTTCCTAGGACAAGCCGCCACCGCCTCTGCTTGCCCTCGTCGCCAGATGCTCACCCACCCGCCGCTCTCGCCGTCGCGCCCTTCGCCGCCACGCCCGATTCATGACGCGAGGTGCTTGGCTGAAGGCCGCCTTGGCCCCACCTCCTTTTCACGGCGCCTTGCCGCTGTCGTCCGGCGGGGCGCCGCCGCCGTGCCCGCCCGCGCCCTGCTCTGTCTCCTGCGAGGGGCCCCATATGGCAGCCGCCCCTCCTTTGCCATCAGCGTGATGGGCCTTACTGGGCAGCCCATTTTCGCCACGCCCAATTCCCTTTCCTTTGTTTTTTACATTTGAGAATGTACTACATATTGTAAATTGCATAGAAAATTGTAGAAAATTCCAAAATTGTAAAATAAATTTTGTTAGATTCATAAAATTCTATATTATTTTTATGTACTGTTTATTTACATGTTTCTGTTAAATTTAATTTTTGATAATTATATTAGTTCTTGCATGTGTAGGAATTTCATAAATTAATTCAGAGCTCCAAAAATATCCAAAATTATTTTATAAAGTTAGATATATTATAATATTATTTCTGTACTGTTTTGGTAAAATTTTGAAATTTATTTATTATTTAACTCTCTTTTGTACCTTTAATATTAAGATTATAAAAATCATAACTAATTATAGGAACTCTAAAAATAATGAAACCAATTTCAGAAGTTTTATAAAATTATTTTATACTATTATGTACTGTTTGCATCATCCTCATGACATGTCATGCATGCATCATATTTTATCGCACATGGTTCTTATTGTATTTCTTTAAACGTTAGATCCGTCCGCTGAAGGAGATTTCGCCGCTGATCAGTCCAACTACCAGGATCAAGGCAAGACATTGTGCCATGTTGCTATTACCTAGTTTTCATAATTGTTTTATTAGATTTTGCAAAACCTAGATGCTAATTAAAAGTTAAAAACAATATTTAAGCTAAGTTGTAGATAATGTCCTATATGAATGATATACATAGCCAACCTCATTAACCCTAGCTATTTAATATTATTTAATCTTGCTACCATCCTTGTTTAGTGTTTTTTTTACATTACATGCTTAGCAATTGCAATTTAGAGACTTACTTTTGTGTTCAACCCTGACAAAAACTTGATTGCAAATTGAATGGCCGGTAGTGGGTGCTACCGTGTCGGGAATTGTCTGTAGGGATAGTGGGTGCTATCCCGGGCTTTTTAAATGGTTTCTCAATCGGGGTGGATGGTTGCAAGGTGGTTGGCAACTGCTCGGTGGCAGTATGCTAGAGATTGGGTTGATGGTGGACCATACCCGTTTGACTTAAGGATCGATTCCTTGTGGTACCTAGACTAGTTCAACAGTACGACCATTGAGTGCCTGTATGGGCAGGTCCTGGTTAAGTACCCTTCGGACTTTTAGTCTGGCATTCCTGGTGGAATAGGGAGTGGGCATCTGAATATGTCCATAAGAACAGAACCTTCCTTTGTGGTTGGGAGTGGGTATTCAGATGTGTCCATAGAACAGAACCTGTCGGCACAAGAGGGGCATTGGTGTGGAATCCTTAGTGGGAATGCCGGTCTAAGGGAAGGTTGTGGTGAAAGACCTCGTGGTGTCCACTACCTTTGGGTGATTCCTAGGAAGCCACCTACTCATGGGTAAAGCGTACAACCTCTGCAGAGTGTAAACTTTCATGAAAGCCTCGCCCAATGGTTAAGGGTGAACGATGGAAGCTACCCCACTGTAGTTTTGTAAAACTCTCTTCCCCCTCTCTTTGTTTTGGGAATTTGCCCTTGCAATCGGTGTTGCATGTGCGTGGTTGTCTTCATGGTGGGTGCCATGATGATCTGGTTAAGTCAGTAGGTGCTGTCTTTTCCAAAAGAAAGAATTATAAAGTTCAAACTTCAATTTCAAAATCGCTTTCTCAAACTAGGTTTAAAAATTTGAAACTTAGCTTTATGCAAAACTTCCCCAAACCCTCCTTGAAACCTATATAGCATCTAGGCATTGTCTTGCAAGTAATTAAGATTACTTACCTCGAGTTTATTCTCGGGCTGCTCATTCCAACGAGCAGGATGCGACGCCGATGAGGAAGTGTACCAAGACGGGGATTTCGCTGATGGTATTCAGGATGAAGACTACTCCGACGTCTAGGAGCGCATTCTTCGGGCATGCCTGTGGAGTTGTGATTTGGTTTCCATTGCGTTGAACTGTTATTTAAATTTCCGCTGCTAGGCCTTGGAGCCTGAACTTTGTAATAATTATGTGACTCTGATGTAATAAATTACTTTTCGTTGAATGGTGATGATCCAAACTGTATATCTGTGTGTACTAGCTACTTGATCCAGGGACTAGTACAGGTAAGACACAGCAGGGATTCGACTCCGTTTTTCGGGTCCCGACAGCAAGGCTCGGTGGGCCTGTCCAAGGGAGGTGGATGTATCCGGTGGAGCGGCGTTTGAAAACCGTCTGAGCGAATGTGAAAAACAAGGCCTGTGTTGAAGGATCAATTGCTGAGGCCTACTACATTCAAGAAATCTCTCACTTTGTAAACAAATATTTAGCAAAAGAACATAATGTGGACATTATCGTACCGTGGTACTATCCTAGAGCATGCAAGATTTAATCCGACTTAGAAATTTTCAGTGTACAAGGCAATCTAGGCGGGAAGCTTCCAATGCGTGAGTTAACAGAGCAAGAAAGGGTTACTGCATTATTGTACATTTTTGACAATATTGTAGAACTCCGCCACATTCAAAAGTAAGTCACACACATATTTCAGTCATCACTGGCATCTCACATTGAATAATTAATGTAAGTTGAATAAAAATATTTCTTTCAGTGAATTCGTGCAAGTTGAGTGGAGAGGAAGGAGGGAGCCTAACTCGGAGGAGCTACGAAAACTAATGCAAGAAAGTGCTGGTAACGGTAGACCAAACTTTTTGCGTTGGTTATGGAAATACGTAAGTGTAGTTACAAACAATTGTTTTATGCATTACGTACCAATATTCATTTCTAAACATTTTCACTTCATAACAGTGCAAGCAAAATCCTAGGGTGTACAACGATCTTCGATTCATGTCACTTGGATGTCGAGTACGCGTAAAGGTTCATGGTATGTACCATGTCAATGGCTTTCATTTTCGGTCTGCGGAATACGAGCAGACGAAGCCCAATTTATGAACAGTGAACAGTCATGTTGTGTGCGAATGCCAAGGTGATGGCGAAGACAAGATAGATTACTACGGCATCATTCAGGAGATAATCGAGCTAATATTCAAAGGTAGCAAAAAGCTCTCCGTGGTTCTTTTCCGTTGTCATTGGTTTGATCCTATCAACGGGGTCAGAAAACAGCCTGAGCTTGGCTTAGTAGAGGTCAAACATACTTCAAGGCTTCAAAGTTACGATCTCTTCGTCCTCGCAAACCAAGTCGAGCAAGTCTATTACGCACCATATCCATCGAAGCGTGTAATAAAGTTTAGTGGGATACAAAAGACGCATGATTTGAAATCCTGGTGGGTAGTACACAAGGTTAGATGTCAAGGCCGATTGTTAGATCCTACAAATGAGGATTACGAGGAACCCACACAAGATCAAAGGATAGACGCCAGATTTGTGGTCGATGCTAGGACCGGGCTTGACAACCTAGCTGCCTCCGTTGATGCGGATGTCAAAGAAGAACCTGAATCATCCCCCGACTAGGAAGAACCCACAGACAACGATTACCTCGATATCGATGAAACATCCCCTATCCACGAAGATCCCCTCGATATTGATTCGAACTACTTCCAACTAGGGGTGGAAACGAGCCGAGCCCGAGCGAGCCAGGGCTGGCTCGGCTCAGGCTCGTGGAGCTCACCGAGCCAGCTCGGCTCGGCTCGCTCGGTGCAACGAGCTGAGATGGTTGCCCGGCTCGAGCTCGTTATTGGCTCGGTCCAGCTCGTGAGGGCTCGTGAGCTTTCACGAGCTTTTGTGGTAGTGACTTCAAATCAACATTCAACCTTAATTTCTGTCACCATATATTCATATATATCAAACAACCAGCATCAAACATCAATTCATCACTAGTTCACTACCACATCATATTCATATATCAAGCAATTATCATATATCATAATATCAAAATAACCATATATATCAAGTAACCATATTTACATATATCAAGCAAGCATCATATAAATATATCAGTTCAGCAGTCAGCACTACCACATAGTCCACATCATATTCATATATCAATTCACCAATGAGGCATAGACCAACATGTTGACACGAGCCACGAGCGAGCCACGAGCGAGCGGCCTCTGGCTCGGCTCAGGCTCGCAAAACCCAATGAGCTGGGAAGGCAGCTCGGCTCGGGCTCGTTTGCGGGCGAGCAGAGCCCGAGCCGAGCCAATTACCGAGCCGAGCCCGAGCTGCTCGCGAGCCCGAGCTGCTCGCGAGCCCGAGCCCAAAGTTCCAGCCCTACTTCCAACTACACGGTACTGCATTTTTAGCTACTTTCATTTCACTGTCTTAATAAATTTAAACTTGTTTACATGCTATATGTAATTTCATCTTGTTACTATCTAAATTAATTTTCACTTGCTTAGATTCAATGTGCAGGATGCCGCGCCGAAGAATCCTCAACATGGCTCAGAGGGACGACGAGGAGGGCGCTCAGGAGGAGAGATCTCAGGAGGAGGGAGGCTTCGAGCAAGCCAAGGAGTCTACCCAGCAGGGGGCTCGCAGCAGCGACAAAGGAGAAGAAGGGGGCATAATCGGGTGCCTTGGGCCCCGTCAGAGCCAAACCTGAAGATCCGCATTGTGATGGAAGGGGACAAGTATGCTTCTGAACCTGGCCCATTTTAAATGTTACTTTCTAACCGTTTTTATTCTCTGCTGAGAACGTGTATGCTGATGATCGACATCAAGACCCCACTGGTGCGTATTAGGGACTCTTGTCAAGCAGTACTACCCTGGGATGGTAAGTGAAGGTGACTAGGCTCGTCCAGCTACCACTTGGGATGACTACCTGAGAGCGCCACACGGGGACTCCAAGGCCGGTGCCATGTGCCTTCATGAATTCTGGGTAAGGCTTCAACAAGATTGTGCTTGTACATTGTTGCTAATTTGTCTCTAATCTGTCTTGTTCATCATTACAGGAAAGGTTTCGGCCTCATGGAGAATTGGAGGAGTCGGCCTACGAGAAGAACCTTCACAACCTGTCAAAGAGGCGGGTCTACGACCTGATGTACCATGGACGTCTTGATGCCGTGAAGGATTTCTGCAGGTGAAAAATAATACTTGAAAGTACCCAAGATATGAACTTTTAACTGTTATCATATCAAAATGTTTCTATTTGCAGGAACGAGAGCGGTGCACGACTCTCGGATGCCCAGGCTTTGGAAAGGTACCTTGAGGCCCAGCAGTACCACGAGTTTTGACCAGAATGGTCACTCAACTGTCCGGATGCCTGGGAGGCCCTCGCGCAACATTGGGCTAGCCCAGAGTACAAGGTAAAGTCTCAAAAGGCCAAGCAGAATCAGTCTAAGAAGGACTACAAGAGGTACACTAGGAGGTGGTCCATCTCCTTGTTCAGAAAGAAAGAGGTATTATCTCTTATGCTGCTTTCGATCTTGTGCTCACCATTTTTGTAATAATGAATCCTTTTGTTCCTATTTTGTAGTCAACCAAGTCTGGAGAAACAATAAGTGTCCTTGAGGCTTTTCGAAGGGATAGGACAAAGCCGGCACGACAAGGCGCCCCTGCGGTTGTGGATCCTCACGCCCAACAGAGGATTGTGAGTACTACCTATATCGTAATCTTCTTACTACACAAGATGCTAAGTTTTTCTGATCACAACTGTAATGAACGCAGGATCAATACTTTGACGCATACCATAGGGTGCACGGCCCCGAGAGCAATCCAGAGACAGAGCCCTTAGATGGTTCTGTCATTTACCAACACATGGGCGGGAAATCTCACGGTCGAGTCGCTAGGCGGGGACCACCGAGGTGGCAGTTTTTGTAACTATTACAAGTTCAACCAGTTGTCCATCTCAAATTTAATCTTAATAATCTATTGTAGGTCGGTGGATTACATGCCAGAGGGGAGGTCTTGGGGGTCCGGGGAGAGCCATCGTGACTTCAAGGCAAGGGTTAGGAGGGAGAGGGATCTGAAGAGGCAGGAGCAGCAAAACCTGATACGGGCCCTGCAGAAGAGCTTAAGGACGGAGCAGGAGTCTCACATAACAGAGCAGGAGATCATGAGAAAGATGATGGTTGACATGGAGGCCTGGCAGAGGGCCCAAGGGGTAAGAGAACACCGCCAAATGTATTGCTTAAAGACACATGAAAATGTCCGGTTCATATATATTCGTATCCATGTGTAGGCGGGCCCAAGTGGATATGCGAGCCAGACTCCCTTTGTTGGGCAACAAGCAGGAGCATGGGTGTTCCGACCTTGGGGTAGAGATCCGGTAAGTCTATTATTGTAGCGTTGTCAAAATTAAGAACTTGCATAAAAACCTGTCACACCAATGAAATTATACATGTAGGGTTCTTCTTCTGGGGCTTCTGCTTCTAAGGTTCCACCTCGAGGGGAGCTAGGCAAGCAGGACTAGGGCGATCAGGCGACAGGACCGAGGGGTAGGGCAGGCGGCAGAAGATCGAGGCGAGGCGGTGAGGCACAAGATGACCTCGATATGTTCACTAGAGGCTTTGTGCAGAGCTTGTTCGACGGCACTCCGTCGTACTTCCCTCCGCCGAGCGATCAACCATAGCCAGCACAACAAGGTGATCACGATATGCTTGATGTTGTGTTTCTGTGCTTCTATGATGACTATGTAATGTTATGTGCTTGTATGAGAACTACGTGATCGTTTGAACCTTTGGCTATGTGGACTTTGATTATATGTGCTATTTGTGAACTGTGTGGTGATATGGAAGATGAAATGTGATGGTTTGTGGATATTTGTGGTTATATGTGGCTATTTCTGGTTATATGTGGTTATTTGTGGCTATTTGTGACTATATGTGGTTATATATGGTTATTTTGTGGATGTATGTGGTTATATGTGGCTATTTGTAGTTATATGTGGATATTTGTGGCTATAAAATGCTTGGAATTGCAAGTGTGCAGCTGCTGCACACAGCTGGGCAGCAGCTGCAGAAACCGTGTTTTTTTAAAAAAATATAAATTTATTTTTTTCTAAATAAACATCTCTCTCGGGCCCTATATAGCCTTCGAGAATAGCAGCATTACCATAGTTCTAAAGGGCCAGAAATGGCCCTCGAGAATAACAAAAGACCCGTATTTCTAGAGGGCCAGAAATGGCCCTCGAGAATAACAGAAGACCCGCATTTCTAGAGGGCCAGAACTGGCCCTCGAGAATAACCGAAGACCCACATTTCTTGAGGGCCCACATTGGCCCTCGAGAATACCTGCGCCGGTGCCGTTACTCCGTCATCTGGTATGATTTCTCGAGGGCCGTATGCTAACCCTCGAGGGCCGAACCCTCGAGAATATCGACTTTTCTCAAGTAGCTGTTACCGAGGGCCAATTCTCGAGGGCTAGCCCTCGAGAAATATGTTGCTCGAGGGTTTTGGGGCCTTTCTTGAGGGTTTTTGGCCCTCAAGATTACAGACCATTCCTGTAGTGCGTGCATCACTAGGTCCGAGCGTTCCAACAGTTTTTTTTGGCCGTGATGTTTAACACAATAAAAGAAATTTACACCATCTTGTCACAAATACATGTCTCTGAACTCTTGACATCATCAGGTTTTGGTATCTGAATATTAAAACTGGGTTAATTCGGTCCTTTAAACGGTAAAATTGGATATAAATAGCCTTTTGACTGGTCAAACAATGGTTTTGATGATTTTCACTGACTTGGTAGTCCAAATGGTCAGTTTCACTAATGTGGTAGGCCACATGGTGGTTTTCGTTAACATGACAGACCATGTGTGCAAGCTATCCACCATGTTAGCCAATACCGCTAAATATACTACCATGCATGTCAACAAAAATCACCCAATACCACGTCCGACTGGTCAGACTATTTGTATGTGTTTTGTTTTACTAGCTGAAGGACCGAATTTACCCGGTTTTAATTTTTCAGGACCAAAATAGGATGGAGACCAGAGTTCAGGACGAATAGAGGTTATTTCCCCACAATACATAACCCACAATCAGTGATTTTATACAGATTATTCTCATGTCTCCACACTGCAAGGCCATGTACTTATGTAAAAATATAGTTTTTTTTTTCTTCCCGAATGATGGTCCGGGAGTTTGTACGAAGGAAGATGTGCTGGCTTGTGCTTGCTTCGGTGCTCGAGCTAGCTCGGCCTTTTTGATCGCTACTTCAGTCGCGACTTACATGATAGGCAGAAATTACATAGAAAAAAAACTATACTATGCATAGAAGATCGCCGATAACTCTATATCAGAGGAGTTTTTACAGACTTCTTAATAATATGTTTATATTTAGAGTCTTTCGTTCTCTACCAGAGTCTCTATTTTAGCCTATAAATTTAGAGTTTTTCTCTCCCAGCCTATAAATTTTTTGACTCTCTGTATCAACCTCTATAGTTTCTCTGGATCAATACAGATTATGCTAAAGAGAATAAAAATATAGAGAGCGAATAGTGATTTAGAGAGGTGTATAGAGACACGATTTTAGAACGGATATGGAGTTACGTAGCAGGCATGTTCAGAGAAAGCTGAACAAGGCGCTTGTACACGTAACGTAACTACGTAGAGGTATGCTTCTAGCTAGCATGGACCGCACGGTTTTGTTCGATGGTGATTCGGTGAATGACCATTGGGCCCGGAGTACTCTTCACTGAACCTTGGCGCCACCGTGTGAGAGTTCGCCTTAGAGCAACCACAGCAGCTACTCCATCCCCTCCCTCCATTTCACCCTCTAAACCCTCCCTCTATCTTCTCTCTCATATTATTACAGCATCCTCCTCCATCAACTACTCCATATGTCATACTCCATATTCTCATTCATGATTTTAATCACTACAGGAATCGGCCCCAATCTCGAAGGCCAAAGCATTTCTCGAGGGCCAAACAATAGCCGTCGATAAACAAGCCTAATCGCGAGGGCTACATAAAAACAGTCGAGAAAACAGATAAATCTCGAGGGCCATGCCAAAGCCCTCGAGAAACACAGCCACCGGCCAACAGGAAGGTGACGCCGTCACGTTTCTCGAGGGCATTGTCACCCTCGAAACAATGGCGCCTTTTGGAGCGCGCGTCCCCATCCGCGGGCCCACATGTCGGGGGGTGGAAGACGTTTCTCGAGGGCTGGCGGATAGCCCTCGCGAATTGGCGCGGGCCCACATGCCAGCCGGTGTGACATCTTTCTCGAGGGCGACTTAAGGCCCTCGGCGAGGGCGCCGCTGGCGTAGCGTTTCATCGGAGGCCCACATGTCGGGCGGTAAGGTGTTTCTCGAGGGCCGGTAGTTAGCCCTCGCGAATTGTTTCGGGCCCACATGTCAGCGGGTGTAAGACGTTTCTCAAGGGCTTTATCTGGCCCTCGAGAAAAGTGCCCAATTATTTCCCAGCGTGGCCTCGCTTCGGCTTTCATTTTCCCCCCGCGCCTCGAGCCTCCGAGCGCCCGCCGCCGCCCGCGTCCCCGCCGCCCCGCCTGCCGCTGCGCCGCATGCCTGCGTCCCGCCGCCGCCCAGCGCTGCGTCGATCCTGCGCCGCCTCGCCCCGCCGTCGCCGCACCGCTTCCCCTCCTCTGTTGCCGCGTGCTACCCACCACTGCCATCGACTCCGCGGGAAACCCGCCATTGTGGTCGACTACGCGAGAAAGGTAAATGCGCGGGCTTTTTTTAAATTTGAGTGCATACTCTCGAGGGCCAAAAACAGCTCTCGAGATTAGGTTAGTTTTAACTACTAATTAGACTAGTTAACGACATATTGACATGTGATTTGCACCTAGCATCTAATGAATTAGTTTAGTAATAATTATTTAATATTTGTTATAACTTTAGGTCTATTAGTAATTATTTATCAATTTAGTCTAATATAATGTAGTATTTGTTATAACTTTAGGTCTAATAGTAAATATTTACCAATTTGTTATTAATAATTTAGTAATTATTTGACATAAGGTTAGTAATTAGTTCTTTTTATATAGTGTTTTTAGTATGTAACTATTACTTTATGAATTTAGTATAATGGTTATTTTTTTAGAAATTTAGTGTAATGTTAATTAATACTTTACAAATTTAGTGTGTAGTAAGTAATATCTTTTTCAATTATGTCTTTGAAATGTTAATTTTGTTTTGATTGATGATAATCGATGTTCAATAAATGTGTCCATAGACCATGTAACCTAGCCATCGTCACCCGTTAAGAACGACACAACATGCAATCGGACGGTGATTAAATGCATTTCCATTACAAGTTGTGAACCACGTTCCCAAATTGTCGATGGATGACCCCGATAGATGGGCATCGATGGGCGACCCACGAATGACGCTCAGGTACTATCCGTTGTGTCACCCCTAAACCGAGGCGAAATTTGGCGATATAACCTTATGGTTCTCCGGTGCATAAAATGAGAGTTGGGGTGCTGGTAACAGCACTCTGACCATAGTTGCACACGGAGAACCTTAGTGTTATGCTGCCAAAATTTCGTCTCGGGTTTAGGGGTGACACAACGGATAGTACCCAAGCGGTCATTTGTGGGTGGGTTTAGAAGCCTTCCCAATCCATTTGTAAAACCCAGGGCACGTGCAGACCCGAAGATATGGAAGAAAGTAGAAGATGGATGTATGATGGATGGCGGCAGAACGGTCAACACTCGAACAAATGGTACGAGAAGACAGGGGATTTCGTGACTCGTGCTTTTCAAGCGTCACCGAACCCAGCTACCGCATATGTGCATTGTCCTGTGCGGATTGCAATAAGCTGCCGGAAGAGATCACGAGATGAGATGGAGATGCATCTGGTCAAGAATGGGTTCAAGCCTGGTTACCATCGGTAGGTGTATCACGGGGAGTGTGTCCGGGCCGCGCCACCCGAGCCCGATCCACTTGAAGGGTTCGATGAAATTGACCGGATGGAGGAAATGGTGGGTGACATGGGCCATACTTTTGATGATGAGGAGTCAGAAACAACTATGTCAGACTTCTTAAAGCTTTTGTCAGCCTCAAAGCAGCCTTTGCACGACACAACGACAGTGCCAGTTCTGTCGCAGGTGTCGCATATGATGGCATTGAAGTCCAAGTACAATTTCTTCATCGCTTGTTTTAATGAGCTAATATCCTTGTGGAGTGATGTCCTGCCGGAAGGGCACAAGATGCCACGGAGCTGGTATGAGTGCAAGCGACTCGTGGACGGTTTAGGCATGCCATATGAGAAGATAGACTATTGTCCAAACCTCTGCATGTTATACTATAAGGAAGATGCGGGCAAGGCTTGGTGCGATAAATGCAAAGAGTCGATGTACGTTGAGATCACTGACCACGATGGCAACAAGGTTCAGTCAAATGTGGCGAGGAAAGTGCTGCGCTACTTCCCTGTGAAAAACTGCCTGCAACGATGTTTCATGATGGAGGAAACATCACAGAAGATGAGGTGGCACAAGTTAGGTAAACGAAAGCCTGATGTAATGGTTCACCCGTCTGATGGAGAAGCTTGGAGATATTTCGATCGGAAGCAGCCGGAATTTGCAACTGATCCAAGAAACGTGCGTTTGGCACTTAGCACGGATGGGTTCACCCCTTTCAATATGAACGCCCGATCATATTCGTGTTGACCGGTGTTTAGTATCCCTCTTAACCTTCCTCCGTCATTACTTATGAAATGAAAGAAGAGTTCATGTTTCTGTCCTTAATTGTGCCTGGTCCGAAAAGTCCAGGAAAACACTTAGATTTATTTATGACGCCATTAGTCGACGAGCTGAACGAGTTGTGGGTGAATGGAGCATTGACTTATAATAAGAAAACCGGGTCCAATTTTGTTATGAGGGTTGCATACCTGTGGTCTATTCATGATTCCCCTGCGAGGGGCATGTTTCGTGGTTGGAGCACGCATGGCCGGCTCTCGTGTCCGATATGTCTTGGTGACACAAAGGCATACCAGTTGGCCCATGGTGGCAAGCCCTGTTGGTTCGACTGTCATAGAGAATTTCTTGATCTACAGCATCCTTTTAGGAGACAGAAGAATGCATTCCGCAAAAACATGATATGCAATTATCAGAAAGCCCGGCGTTTGGGAGTAGCTGACATCAAAGCCTGGCATGAACAGTTAGTGGAAGGAGAAAATGGGAAATACGTATGCTTCGGTGAAACACACAATTGGACGCACAAGTGTATTTTGTACTCCCTTCCATATGCAGATGATTTGCTTCTGCCGCACAACATCGACGTGATGCATCAAGAGTCAAATGTAGCACAAGCCATCTGGGGTACAAACTTGGACATAGCCGAGAAAAGCAAAGATAACATAAAAGCACGTCTAGACTGTGAGGTCTTGTGCAATCGACCCTCCTTCAATATGATAGAAGGGCAACGGTTGAAACCAAAGGCCCCGTACTGTTTAACGAAGGAGCAGAAGAAAGAGGTTTTGGTGTGCTTCAAGGAGAAAGTCAGATTTCCTGATGGCTATGCATCAAGCTTTGTTCGTGGTGTGGATGACGTATCAGGCAAGATACATGGATTGATAAGCCATGACTTTCATATCTTTATTCGAGACCTCGCGCCTGTAATTTTCTGAGGTTTTGTTCTCGAAGATGTTTGGTTGGTTCTTGTAGAATTAAGTTTCTTTTATCGAAAATTGTGTGCCAAAGAGCTGAGCAAGACGGAGATGATAAAGCTTGAGAAAGATGTAGCAGTCCTTGTTTGCAAGTTAGAAAAAAAAAATATGTCCCCAGCTTTTTCAATCAAATGGAGCATCTTTTGGTGCATTTACCCTATGAAGCAAGGCTCGGTGGGCCTGTCCAAGGGAGGCGGATGTATCTGGTGGAGCGGCGTTTGAAAACCGTCCGAGCGAATGTGAAAAACAAGGCCCATGTTGAAGGATCAATTGATGAGGCCTACTACATTCAAGAAATCTCCCACTTTGTAAACAAATATTTAGCAAGAGAACATAATGTGGACATTATCGTACCGAGGTACTATCTTAGAGCAAGCAAGATTCAATCCGACTTAGAAATTTTAAGCGTACAAGGCAATCCAGGCGGAAGCTTCCAATGCGTGAGTTAACAGAGCAAGAAAGGGTTACTGCATTATTGTACATTTTTGACAATATTGTAGAACTCCGCCACATTGAAAAGTAAGTCACACACACATTTCAGTCTTCACTGGCATCTCACATTGAATAATTAATATAAGTTGAATAAAAATGTTTCTTTCAGTGAATTCATGCAAGTTGAGTGGAGAGGAAGGAGGGAGCCTAACTCGGAGGAGCTACGAAAACTAATGCAAGAAGGTCTTTGTAACAGCGAACCAAACTTTTTGCGTTGGTTCTGGGAATACGTAAGTGTAGTTACAAATAATTGTTTTATGCATTACGTACCAATATTCATTTCTAAACATTTTCACTTCATAACAGTGCAAGCAAAATCCTAGCGTGCACAACGATCTTCGATTCATGTCACTTGGATGTCGAGTACGCGTAAAGGTTCATGGTATGTACCATGTCAATGGCTTTCGCTTCCGATCTGCGAGTCTGGCGCGCGAAGCCCAATTCTGAACAAATGAAGCAGTCATGTTGTGTGCGAAGGCCAAGGTGATGGCGAAGACAAGATAGATTACTTCGGCATCATTCAGGAGATAATCGAGCTAATATTCGAAGGTAGTAAAAAGCTCTCCGTCGTTCTTTTCCGTTGTCATTGGTTTGATCCTATCAGCGGGGTCAAAAAACAGCCTGAGCTTGGCTTAGTAGAGGTCAAACATACTTCAAGGCTTCAAAGTTACGATCCCTTCGTCCTCGCAAACCAAGTCGAGCAAGTTTATTACCTACCATATCCATCGAAGCGTGTAATAAAGGTTAGTGGGAGACAAAACACGCATAATTTGAAATCCTGGTGGGTAGTACACAAGGTTAGACGTCAGGGCCGATTGTTAGATCCTACAAATGAGGATTACGAGGAACCCACACAAGATCAAAGGATAGACGCCAGATTTGTGGTCGATGCTAGGACCGGGCTTGACAACCTAGCTGCCTTCGTTGATGCGGATGTCGAAGAAGAACCTGAATCATCCCCCGACCAGGAAGAACCCGCAGACAACGATTACCTCGATATCGATGAAACATCCCCTATCCACGAAGATCTCCTCGATATGATTCGAACTACTTCTAACTACACGGTACTGCATTTTTAGCTACTTTCATTTCACTGTCTTAATAAAATTAAACTTGTTTACATGCTATATGTAATTTCATCTTGTTATTGTCTAAATTAATTTTCACTTGCTTACATTCGATGTGCAGGATGCCGCGCCGAAGAATCCTCAACATGGCTCAGAGGGACGACGAGGAGGCGCTCGGGAGGGCGCCAGAGGAGGAGGCTTCGAGCGAGCCGAGGAGTCTACCCAGCAGGGGGCTCACAAAGAGCGACAGAGGAGAAGAAGGGGCATAATCGGTGCCTAGGGCCCGTCGAGCTAAACCTGAAGATCCCCATTGTGATGGAAGGGACAAGTATGCTTCTGAACCTAGCCCATTTTAAATGTTACTTTCTACCCTTTTTTATTCTCTGCAGCAACGTGTGTACTGTTGATCCTGACATCAAGACCCAGCCTGGGTACGTGTTAGGGAGTCTTGTCAAGCAGTACTACCCTGGGATGGTAGGTGAAGGTGATTAGGCTCGCCCGGCTACCACTTGGGGTGACTACCTGAGAGCGCCACACGGGGACTCCACGGCCGGTGCCATGTGCCTTCAGGAATTCTAGGTAAGGCTTCAACAAGGTTGTGCTTGTACATTGTTGCTAATTTGTCTCTAATCTGTCTTGTTCATCATTACAGGAAAAGTTTCGGCCTCATGGAGAATTGGAGGAGTCGGCCTACGAGAAGAACCTTCACAACCTGGCAAAGAGGCGGGTCTACGACCTAATGTACCACGGACGTCTTGATGCCGTGAAGGATTTCTGCAGGTGAAAAATAATACTTGAAAGTACCCAAGATGTGAACTTTTAACTGTTATCACATCAAAATGTTTCTATTTGCAGGAACGAGAGCGGTGCACGACTCTCGGATGCCTAGGCTTCGGAAAGATACCTTGAGGCCCAGTAGTACCATGAGTTTCGACCAGAATGGTCACTCAACTGTCCGGATGCCTGGGAGGCCCTCGCGCAACATTGGGCTAGCCCAGAGTACAAGGTAAAGTCTGAAAAGGCCAAGCAGAATCGGTCTAAGAAGGACTACAAGAGGTACATGGGAGGTGGTCCATCTCCTTGTTCGAAAAGAAAGAGGTATTATCTCTTATCTTTGCTTCGATCTTGTGCTCACCATTTTTGCAATAATGAATCCTTTTGTTCCTATTTTGTAGTCAGCCAAGTCAGGAGAAACCATAAGTGTCCTTGAGGCTTTTCGAAGGGCTAGGACAAAGCCGGCACGACAAGGCGCCCCTGCGGTTGTGGATCCTCACGCCCAACAGAGGATTGTGAGTACTATTTATATCGTAATATTCTTACTACACAAGATGCTAAGTTTTTCGATCACAACCGTAATGAATGCGGGATCAATACTTTGGCGATATCTAGTAGGGTGCACGGCCCCGAGAGCAATCCGAGACAGAGCCCTTAGATGGTTCGTCATTTACCAACACATGGGCGGAAATCTCGGTCGAGTCGCTAGGCGGGGACCACTGAGGTGACAGTTTTTGTAACTATTACAAGTTCAACTAGTTGTCCATCTCAAATTTAATCTTAATAATCTATTGTCGGTGGATTACATGCGGAGGGAGGTCTAGGGATCCGGGAGAGTCGTCGTGACTTTGAGGCAAGGGTTAGGAGGAGAGGGATCTGGAGAGGCGGGAGTAGCAAAACGTCACGGGCCCCTGCAGAGAGCCTAAGGGCGGAGCGGGAGTCTCGCATAAGAGAGCAGGAGATCATGAGCAAGAGGATGGGCGACATGGAGGCTGGCGAGAGGGCCCAAGGGTAAGAGAACTCCGCCAAATGTATTGTTTAAAGACACATGAAAATGTCCGGTTCATATATATTCAGTATCCATGTTTAGGCGGGACCAAGCGGACATGCGAGACAGACTCCCTTTGTTGGGCAACAAGCAGGAGCATGGGTGTTTCGACCTTGGGGTAGAGATCCGATAAGTCTATTATTGTAGCGTTGTCAAAATTAAAAACTTGCATAAAACCTGTCACACCAATGAAATTGTACATGCAGGGTTCTTCTTCAGGGCTTTCATACGAGGTTCCACCTCAGGGCAAGCTACTGCAGCGAGACCGAGGCGGGGCGGGGCGGGACGAGGGGAGCTAGCGGTGAGGCACAAGATGACCTCGATGTGTCCGCTAGAGGCTTTGTGCAGACCTTGTTCGACGGCACTCCATCGTACTTCCCTCCGCCGAGCGATCAACCATAGCCAGCACAACAAGGTGATCACGATATGCTTGATATTGTGTTTGTGTGCTTCTATGATGACTATGTAATGTTATGTGCTTGTATGAGAACTACGTGATCATTTGGACCTTTGCGTATGTGGACTTTGATTATATGTGCTATTTGTGAACTGTGCGGTGATATGGAAGATGAAATGTGATGATTTGTGGATATTTGTGGTTATGTGTGGCTATTTCTGGTTATATGTGGTTATTTGTGTCTATTTATGGTTATATGTGGCTATTTCTGGTTATATGTGGTTATTTGTGGCTATTTGTGACTATATGTGGTTATATATGGTTATTTGTGGATGTATGCGGCTTTATGTGGCTATTTGTGTTTATATGTGGCTATTTGTGGGTATAAAATGCATAGAATTGCAGGTGTCTGTTCTTTGCACTGGGCAAGAAGCAGCATTGCTTGAAGCTGTGTTTTTTTAAAAAAAATAAAATTTATTTTTTTTCTTTAAAAACCATCTCTCGAGGGCCCTATATAGCCCTCGAGAATAATTGTAGAACTGCATTTCTAGAGGGCCAGAAAAGGCCCTCGAGAATAACAGTAGAACTGCATTTCTAGAGGGCCCGAAATGGCCCTCGAGAATAAGGCATTTTAGAGGGCCGTAACTCGCCCTCGAGAATAACCGAAGACCACTTTTATCGAGGGCCCACATTGGCCCTTGAGAATACCTGCGCCGGGTGCCGTTACTCCATCATCTGGCATGATTTCTCGAGGGCCGAAGGCTAACCCTCGAGAAACATGTTTCTCGATGGCCGAACCCTCGAGAACCGCGGCTTTTCTCGAGTAGCTGTTACCGAGGGCCAATTCTCGAGGGCTAGCCCTCGAGAAACATGTTTCCTGAGGGTTTAGAGGGCTTTCTCGAGGGTTTTTGGCCCTCGAGATTAGAGACGATTCCTGTAGTGAATATTGATATACACAACCACCCTTCAACCACCGTATTTTCGTATATGTGACCGTATTCGACAAACTTGTTGACTAAATGCTATACAATGTTGAATTGCAAAAATCATAATGTACATGTCACATTTGAAAAAAAATTTCACCTCCTAATTCCACAGTGTAATTAAATATGGATTCACGTACTTGTCTAATTATTTACCATGACGGGTGCATAAAGCGACCTCTGATGTCTTGAGGTGAATGCATGTGGCCTGTGACTTACGAATGAAGCAATCCCATGTGCGCCTGTCATTTGCTGCAGGGAATGGATGTGGCCTGTGACTTACGAATGAAGCAATCCCATGTGCGCCTATCGCTTCATGCAGCGAATGCATGTGGCATGTGACTTACGAAGGAAGGAATCCCATGTGCCCGGTGGCTTCTTCCAGACGGAACCACCAATGGGTTTGGCTTCCAAAGGAAGCCACATCCCCTATATATGACACTGAGGACACCTTCAGTTGGAGGACACCTTCAGTTGGAATAGAAATCAAACCATACCATACTTCTTACATCCAAGAAGGAGCCAGTCGTCCTAGGGGGAGTTCGAGGATCCGCATGTGAGCTCCGATTCGTCTGAGGATGAGGATGACCTCATGATCTTACGAATCGTTACCATGATGCGGCAAGAAGAGAGTTCTGGCAGTCGTAGTGCAAGGTCCAGATCGGGGCGCCGCCACATCGACCGCAAGCCACAGGAGGGATACGCCCAACTCATCCGTGACTACTTCGCCGACTCGCCCATATACCGTGAGGGTCTGTTTCGTCGGAGGCAAGTCCCGTACTCTTCTCCCATGTCCTCCTCTTCCAGCTCTTACATACTACAAACTTATGAGTGAAGATATGCAATACTGTAGGTTTCGTATGAGCAAGCAACTATTCCTCCGTATTGCCAATGCCGTCCATGACAAATGACTCCTATTTACGCAAAAGAGGAACAACGTGAAGAAGCTCGGTATTCACCCTCTTGTGAAGATGACGGCTGCCCTACGGATGATTGCGTACGGGAGGTCCGCTGATAGCATCGACGAGTACTTACGGTTGGCGGAGACGACCGTGCTAGAAAGCACGCGGCACTTTGCCATGGCTGTTGTCAACGTTTTTGGGGATCAGTACCTCCGTGCCCTTACAGAACAGGACACTGCCCGTCTTCTAGCTGAAGGCGAGCGGCGGGGTTTCCCTGGCATGCTCGGGAGTCTTGATTGCATGCATTGGAAGCGGAAGAACTGCCCGACAGCGTACCATGGTACGTACACTGGCCACGCCGACGACCCTACTCTGATCCTTGAAGCAGTTGTAGCCTACGACGGCTGGATTTGGCATTCTTTCTTCGGTGTTCCATGCTCCAACAACGACATCAATGTCCTGCACCGATCCCCCCTCTTTGACAGGCTTGCAATGGGGAGGCACCTCCAGCTAACTTCACCGTCAATGGCCGGCAGTACTCAATGGGATATTATCTTGGGGATGGTATTTATCCGGAGTGGGCAACTATTGTGAAGAACATCCCTCTTCCTTTGACTCGTAAAGCCGAGCTGTACTCCGCGGCGCATGTTGCATGCCGCAAAGATGTCGAACGGGCGTTTGGTCAATTGCAAGCCCGTTTCCACATTCTCCGTGAACCTGCTCGTTTCTGGGACACTGATACTTTAAAGTACATGATGACTGCATGCATCATTATGCATAACATGATAGTGGAAGATGAGGGGGGGTTACCTAATGAGGCACCTGATTTTCCCGGGATGGGAGAGCTAGTGCAACCTACTCGTGGAGGTTCTCAACTACTAGATGAATTCGTTCATATGAACCTTGCAATCCGTGACCGAGCGGTTCATCGGCAGCTGAAGCTTGACCTAGTTGAACATTAGTGGGCTAGGTATGGAGCCGTATAGGTCTTCTTAGTCGTATGGTATGGTATGTCTGGTTTCGTACTATGTGAAGTGGCATGTTTGTACCGTTTTCTAATCTGTTTAGTACCATGTTTGTAACCTTTCCAACCATGTTCAGTACCTTGTGGGTACCGTTTCGTAATCTGTTTAGGGTCATGTTTGTTCCATGTTTGTACCGGTTTCGTACTATGCTCAGTTCCATGTTTGAACCTAATTTGTACTGTTTCCATGTTTCCTAATACACATCCATTCTGCTAAAATAACCATAGCGAAGACCACTTATGGACGTGCTATTACCAAACCGGTACAATGTAATACACATCCAAGTTCTTCTCCAGCTCGTCTAGCACAGCAAGCTGGAAACATAAGCTGGAAACAGCTCCTCCATCTATCCAGTCTCGAAGCTGGAAACAGCAAGTGCTGAAAGGCCAGCTTGAAGTCATAGCACAGTTCACATATGAAACATAGCACAGTTCAAAAGCTGAAATGATAAGTTCACATATGGCCCAGATAAGTTCACATATGAAACATAGCACAGTTCAAAAGCTAAAATGATTGCAGTTAGCAAGCTGGACACATAAGTTCACATATGAAATGATAAGTCCCATTTGAAATGATAAGTTCACATATGAAATGATAAGTTCACATATGAAATGATGCAGATTATAGTTCACATCAGTCCTCGTTCGAGTCCGAATCGTTAGTCACCCCCAATATTTCATTCTGCTTCTTCTTGTAGTACTTGCGCTGCCGCGCCGACATGGCATCCAAATTGGCACCCATTATCTGCATCTCATACTCCATTCTCCTGATGTATGCTTTCTCCTGCCTCTCTTTTGCTATGTCCTCTTTCTCTTTTGCATCCCTCTCTTCCTTCTGTCTTTTCAACGCCATGTCCTCCTCCATCTGCATCCTCCTTGCCATTACCTCCTCCTCCCTCGCCTTCGCCAGCCGCTCGTAGTACGCCCTCTTGTACTCTTTCTCCTCGCTTTTGACCTGCTGCCACTGCTCCATCACCTGATCAGAAGGAGCCGAAACAGATGCGGACCAAGCCTTGGCCTGCTTCCTCCCCATCGGCCTAGGTTCGACCGACACGGAATGTGATCCCATAATAGGGCTGTTAGAATCAGCAGGCGACGCAGCAGATGTGGATTTCTGTTGTTTGTTAGATGACGACGTGATGGGAGCTTGAGTGAGCCACTTCGGTTGGTTAAGAAGGACTTGCCAACAATGTCGCATGTCAAAGTCCTTCTTGTTTTCCTGCTTGTACAAGTCCAAGGCATCTTTCACCTACGAAGACACAAGGCAGTTCCAAAATATAAGATATGTATACAGCAGTATAAGTCTACAATTCCATCTTACAGCATGTAAGATACATCAATATAGGTGTAAGATACATCTACAATTTAACATAAACCATGTGAAATTGCATGTACGATCTTAAACATGTTAAACAAAACTGTCTCATCCAAATACTTCCATCGTGTGACATGTCTCATAGTATTAGCAGTATGCAAAAAATTAAAACAGTGAAGGGCAAGCATTTTTAACTTCAGAACTGAACAAAAGGCTTAGTACCTTGTCTTCCTCCGTTTTTCCACTTTGGTTGAGGGCTTCAATACGTCGATGGCAGCCTACGAACAGACTTACAGTTTTATTAATCTTTTGCCACTTGCACTCAAGCGACCTCTGATCTCTTAGGTTCTTTTTAGGTGCATGCTCTTCGTACTCAGTATATATGTTTGTCCAGAATTTTATAGCTGGTTGACTGTTGCCCGTTACAGCATCGTAACTCGTGTTCAACCATACAGATATCAGGACCAAGTCCTCCTCTTCGTTGTAATTAGGACCTCGGCCCTCTGTACTTGTCTGGGCTGCCTTAGTCTTCCCTTTCTTCTGTTTTCCTTTGTTTCCTCTAAGCTCAGACTGCGGTACCACATCCACCTCCACCTGTGCTTCTTCTTCAACATAGCTAGCAGTAGAGGCTTCCCTTCCACTGGAGGCTCCTGCGGTCGGATACATGGCCGCCTGGCCATATGGCCCAGATGAAGAGAGGGGGGGCTGACCACCATACATCGCTGCCCCTCCGAAGGGGTGGCTGGGCACGTACATCGATTGCGGTCCTTGTGCAGGGGCACCAAAAGAAAATTGCCCGCGCCAGCTGCTAATCCTACTCTCGCGTACCTGCTGGGAGGCTTCATCGCGCGTCATAACACTGTGCCGACCCCCGCATAGTGTTATAACGCGCCTGCTGTGGTTGCTTTATGCTGCAGCTGTTTCCTTCTGCCTGGGCCATGTCCGCCGTCGGATCCACGACGCGCGTCCATCGGACGGCCACCAGATACTTGGCACTCGGAGTTCTTGTCCAACCCCTGGTTTAATATGAATATATCTGCAAGCTATCACTCACTAGGGCTAGCATGCATGGTATTGAATGAAGTACTGTACTTAACCTGCCGGTTTCACATACTGACCTCCTTATTCACAGGTGATGGTCCATGCTGCAACTGCATGTCAAGCCTTCTAAGCCCTAGACATGAAGGAACATGAAATGGTGAATGGGTGCTTCAACACGCCACAAAAATGGAAGATAGAAACGGAACAATGTATAGCTGAACTCAATTAACTAGAAATGAGTATTGGATAAACCTAAAGCACGCATTACCATGAGCTCTTGCCGCCATGATCTGCAGAGGATAAGAGAAACCAGCAGCACCATGGAGCTCCTCATTGCAAGTGCTACTCTGGGTGATGTGAAGCTCCAAAAGAAGAAAGGCTAATTTGTATATGGAAGCAATTTCGTTTGCATGTATGTGTGTGTGTGTATATATATATATATATATATATATATATATATGCAAGCAGTATGTGTGGTTCCAACATAATTAACAGTGCTTCTGACATCTGATTGTTGGAATATGTTAGCTCTTCATATATATGCATGCCTACTGGCTACCTGATGTTTCTGGCCATATATATATATATATATAATCATTTTAATTAGCTTGAACTAGAACGGAAGGGATGCTGCACTACAATAGAAATACCCTTTGTAACCGCCTCATCTGTACCGGTTCAAAGAAAATCGGCAGTGATGAGTTATCACTGCCGGTTTGCAAACCAGGCGGTAGGGAAATTGGAGCATCAGTGCCGGCTAGGGACACAAACCGGTAGTGATAGTTTCACTACCGGTTCATATTAAAAACCGGCACTGATGTGGAGTATCAGTCCCGGCCCACATGGACTAATATGAACCGGCAGTGAAAAGCCCATTTTCACTGCCGGTTTTCTTCACCCTTCCCGCACACAGACCAGAACCGGCAGTGATAGTTATTATCACTGCCGGTTCTGTAACATTTCCCGCCAAATGAATGAACCGGTAGTGATAATAACTATCAGTACCGGTTTTTTTTTAAAAACCGGCAGTGATGTATTGTCTATAAATAAGAGCTAAGATGGAAGGCAACCCCCTGGCAACAATCTCTGTGAGTACTATACGGCAAAGTTCATGCACAACTTCATGGGGACGTGTTTGGCACAACTAATATTGAGGTCTGCTAAATTTGTCATAAAACACATGCAATGTTGCATATATAAATATTCCATGCATGTTACTCAATAAATAACATATGTCTTCGATTCTTTGGATGACAGCATTTGCAAATATCTACAAGTTCGCTACTGGCTAATGAACTCCTAGCAATTCAAGAACAGCTCGCTGGATTCATCGTTACCGAGATTCTAGATCGAGACGGCGAATTTTACAATCCTGACTGGCGAGTCATGGCTAGGGCGGACAAGGCAAAAACTGACCTAGCTAGTGGGGGGGAAAAGAGTTGACCTAGCTAGCGGGAGGAAAAGCAAGGCTGACCTAGCTAGTGGGAGCAAAAGTAAGACTCACCTAGCTAGGGGAGCAAAAACAAGTCTCTACGTTGAACATTTTAGTTGTTGTAATTAAAAACAAGCTAGATGTCACCTGTGTGTGCATATGCACATATATCTTGTTATATTATATATTAATTGTGACCGTGAATACTTCGTTAGTCTAGTAATTAATATACTGTAATAATACATGTTTGTGAAAAATAGAAACTAATATACCAAATAAAAATCTTACTGATGTTTATACAAATCCGAGCACATAAATATTATTTAAAAAACCACTGGAGATACTATCACTGCTGGTTCATTAATACAAAACCGACACTATGTGGGGGCTGCAATGCTCAGTGTTGAACCGCCCCCAACTATCACTGCCGGTTTTTACTATGACCCGCGATGATGCTCGGTATCTATGCGGTTCTAGAACCGCAAGTGATGCCTGATACAACCGGCTCGATGTAGATATCTGTAGTAGTGCTGATGTGGTTTATTTTTAATCAGCCCATGTAGCTCACGTTCCAGTTGAGATGCCACACCTTAAGGAAGGATGCCTCCCCCATGAAAAATGGTGCTTGTTTCACTCAGTAACCTTGTGGATGTCCTCGCTCCCCCCTCTTACAATCGAGGAGTCTGTCGGATCATTTCGATCATGATCTTGCTTAGGGTCGTAAGTATAAATATCAATTCATATCTTATTTATGAACTTTAATTAGAATAACAACTTTTAGATATGATCTACTCCCTTCGTCCAAGAATATAGGACATATTTTTTTTAATGGATATGTCCATTAATATTAGGCTTATTTTATGTTCCAATGCAAAATAGGAATATGCAAAATAACTGCGTTCTTCCCTCGATACCCCTAATATATATCTTTATTTTCATTATCTAAAAAAAAATATCCTGCTTTAACATGTATTCCCATGCTTAGAGATAATAATTTTCACTGCTTCATTGGTCTACGCGCAAAACAAATAGGCCTTATAAATTTAGATGGAGAGAGTACTGCATATAATCCCATGATCCGATTTGATCAATACGAAGATGACCAAAATATTCATATTTACTAAAGAGCCTTGGTTGCAACTCGTTTTGCTCTATATGCTCTGGTCTTTGTTCAAGTATTGTCAAGGCAATCCGTGCCTTGCGTTGCTCAACTGGGCCGCCTCCATGGTTCAGTGGGCTTTTTGCGCCGCGTCCGTATAATAGGCTGTAAGATGCAAATTGGGTCAATGTTTTAGCTAGGTTTATCCAATATATAGTTTAGTTTAGTTTGGATTTCATAAACCATTTTCCATGTCAAAATACATGTAACAAACCCTTTACTGATCAAAACTACCGTTAACTCTGTCAAAAGATCATTCTGAACAATTTTAATAATTGAAGGACCAGTTTACTCCCTGTTGAATTTATGGACCAAAATATACCGATCGACATCTATAGTTGTTGAGATCAAAAATAAACTTTTTTTGAGTTCTAAAAAAACTTCAAGTAGTAAAAATTATATTTAGCAGAACGCATCCCATCGATGTTTACAGTGACATCCGATTTCAACGGGAAGGAATACACATCGCCACAAACACTATCCGACAATTTAAATAGACTGTAGCTGGACAAGATCTGCGTGGAAATTGCCCAGTAGAGCTGGCCAAATGGGCTGGCCTGAGTAGAACAAACCAGTAGAGCTAGCCAAATAAGTGAGCCTAGCTCATTCAACCGAACCGAACTTGGACTGAGACCTTGGCCCGCCGAGCCAGCCCAGTCACCGTATCCCGCATATGTAATTAAATATATATTTATATGTTTATTTTCTTATCATAAATAATTTTTTTTATTTTATAACACATATTTATTAAATATAATCATTTTTATTGTTATATAGTATTTTTGGGCTAAAATGGGTCGGCCCGCTTGTAACCTGGTTGGCCCGGTTCGACCCGATTATTGTACAAACCGTGCTTAGGCTGATACCAGGTCGTTTGATTGGCCAGCTCTATTGCCCAGGGGCCTCTCCAACGTGCCAACATGTGTGCGTCCATGCATGCACATGTTTCTTCAACTTTTGTAGTAGAAACAGGGGCGGATGACCCATTATGCCATGGTGTGGCCCAGGTCATATCAAGCTCGTGCGGCAGGCCTAGCTCAGGTAGCCCTTAGGCGCTATGCAACAGCATGCAACAAGGCTTCTGAGATCGATCCAGCCAGCGGCTGCCCATTCTTTGGCCGCCCACTTGCCTTCCTTTTATAACACATATTTATTAAATATAATCTTTTTTTATTTTTATATAGTATTTTTGGTTAAAATGGGTCGAACCGTTTGTAACCCAGCTGGCCCGGTTACTGTACAAACCGTGCTTGAGTTAATATCTGATCCATTAGCTCATTTAGCCCGGTTTATACAGTGAACTGAGCCAAACGGCCCGAAACGAGCTGGCTTGGTTTTCGTTCCATTGGCCACAGCTCTATTGCCCAGGGCCTCTCCAACGTGCCAACATGTGTGCGTCCATGCATGCACATGTTTCTTTGACTTTTGTAGTAGAAACATGGTGGTCATGTCATTTCGAGGCTCCCAGTCGTACTTGCGGGCTACCGCTGAAACAGCCGCCCATGCATTCCACGCATTGCCGCATGTGGGCCATAGACATTCTACAGTCCTTGTGTGCATGCACCATCATGCATATATGCATCACCAGGTCCGAGCGTTCCAATAGTTTTTTTAGCCGTGATGTTTACCATAATAAAAAAATTTACACCATCTTGTCACAAATACATATCGTTTGAAGTGCGTTCATTAAGTCAAAGGTTTAAAACTTTATTTACACATATGTTTTGAACTATTTAGATTGATTACATGAAAATCATGTGTAGATTAATCTTGAAGAGCACTTTCATAATATTTATAATTTTAGTGGGTTTTAAAAATGGATTGTACTGATAATTAGTGGTCAAATATATATTTCGGAGACTGTATTAATGTCCAAAACAACATGTACTTGTCATTGGAGGAGTATAAAAAACAACATTATTTTATCGATAAATTAAGAAAAAAGGAAAACAAAATCGACAAAAATGTTGGAGCTACGGGAATTGAGGTAGCAGGTGATTATGTAAATGAATATGAATAGAAAAAATTTCTTTGGATAGCACTCTGAATTGCATGATTTTGCTAAATAGCACCCACATGTACCATGACACATGAGTGCATATGTAGCAACTCCAAGTAACTTTATAGTGCTATATACCCTAAATTTCCCGTAAGAATATTAGATGGAACAATTAACAGTCTCTAGCAGCTGTTTCAACAAAGTAAGCTTGCATGCATTCATACATTGGCAGTGATAGCGAGAAGCTTCTGCCGATCAGTATTATGTTCACTGTATTGAAAATTAGCTGTATCTAATTAATCCGATCGACACCATCCCTGTTTCACATTTTTCACACGGTAGTTGACTGACTACAGGAACCCTGGCAGTGACAAGACACTACTACGGTCAGAAACTGTCGTGATCATGAGTTCATCACTGCCGAGCACAGCCTCGTGTAGCATGCATGTTAGCCTCGTGTAGCATCAGGACGGTGTACGTCAAGAAACTACGATTTTTTTTGTCCAATGGCTATACCGTCGTACAGCATCAATGTCCTGTAGTTGATTTTCACGTTTTTTAATCAAACAACTTGCTTGTTTGCAATTTGCTTTATGCTAGCCTCGGTAAAAACAAGCTAGTGCATGATGCAACTCGTCCACCTAATTATGGGACACGGTGCCACTACTGCAGAACGGAACATCACAAACGGTTCGTAAGGGCCTGTACAAACGGTTTTTGAACCGCTTATACGAAACCACGTGTGATACCTGACTGGTATCACACGCGGTTCCCTCAGCCGCTTGTACAGGCCTAACAAATCGGCTGCGTAGCTCTCCGAGCGCGCGAGTGGGCTGCCACGTAGGATAGCTCTGCAAGCGGTTCGTAATTGGAACCGCTATGAGGTATTCTCAAGCGGTTCCAATTCCGAACCGCTTGCAGAGAAGCAATCTCTACCGGAGAATCCATTTCAAAATGGTTTTATATGGTGTTTGTCGATATCGTTTGAAATAATAAAACTAAATACTAGAAGAGGCTTTTTGTCGCAATTTAATATATATATATATGCGTACACATGTTGACATGATCATCACAAGCTGAACAAACATTCACAAGTATATTAACATTGTCAAAAATCCACAAGTATATATATACATGTTACATGTGATAACGAGTGCACGCACGGACGCGACGTTTACAAGCAGTTTGAATGATTGAAAATTGTCTATCGAGTTAATTTCTTCGCCGCGTCACTCTTCTCGGCCTTGCTCGGCGAGGTGGTGGATATCGCCGCCAGTTCGGCGGTGTTAAAGGAAGGAGAACCGTTACCCCTCATGTGGTGGAACGCACCTTGAGGGTTTACGATCTCGTCGACAATGAAACCGATGAGTTGTTCTTGAAGTGCGAGCACCCGGTGAGGCGGCAGTACTGCAATGTCGCGATCGGTGTTGGGCTGGCAATTAATAAAGCGATAAGTAAATAATTAAATATCGGAACATTATTCTAGCTAGCTAACTGGTTCAGTAGCACACACGAACCTCTTCGAAAAAATTAGTGGGAACATCGCCGTGGAGAAAATTTTGCATGTAGTGGAACACATAGTAGCTACACAAGTTGTTTCCAGCGGTCTGGCAACTAACCTTCATTGGGGCCGAGGATTTCATAAGAATAAACAAATTAAATATTCAGATGACAAATTGATAAGACGCACATATAATAATAATATATAGTCTTTGTAGTACGTATCCAATCGCTTAGCCGGACATCGAATTCTTTCTTGAATTTTCCCTTTTGCTTCTTCTTGAACTCCGTGTACGCCGCGTTTAGGATGTTAATGATCCATTGGTATCCTGCCTTAGGCTTCCTTCTTAAGTCTTGTACTCTAATAATTCCATTGCCAAGCTCGATGACGAGAAGGATCCAGTGAAAGCTATTGACACATATTGCAACATATATGTAAATAGTTGGTCATATATACTACATATCATTGTCTTAAGAAGTATATAGAGGAAGAAAAGGATTGTGAGAACATGTACTCGTAGTTGAAGGGCAGGAATATGTACAGCTTGTCGTGTTGTTCGAGCATTGCATGGAGAATGTATTCCTCAAAATTCTTTCTTTGAGGGGGGTATGAATACACTTTGTTGTTGATAATCGATGGATCGATGAAGCCGTACTTATGCGACATGCCGTCTTTAGCAAGCCGTTGCATCTCCAATCTACGTGAGGGATATATAACTTAGTTAGTTGGAGTCCAAATTTATAGTACGGGAGTAAATAACGGTGTAAACTTAGGAGCTCGAGACACTTACAGGCACCAGCAGCTCATGAAAGACACATTGACGGCGTCTTTGTGGTATATATTGTACAAGTCTTCGAATTCTAGCCATATTTCTATGTTGTCCCCGCGGTGGAAGTGCTCGTCTTTCAAAACTAAGGGAAACATAGTCGTTCCTTTCATGGCCTGTTCCATGTACCAGATATGCATCTGTCGCATCTTGGTAGGCAGAGCATCTATCTCAGTTGGGTCCACAAGCGGTTGGCCCAGTTGATACTTCCATCTGATCGGTGCCATTGGAAGATTATCCGTCATTCCCAGAGCTGCTCCTTCGGTATCGAGCCCTGCCTCTTCCATGAATTTCCGCACCATCTCTGGATCGACAGTGCTGTCCTTATCTCCTGCATTGTTCTTTTTTTTCATGGCCGCCCTCCAACTTCTAGTAGCATTTGTCTTGCTCTTCACTATTGTCCTTTCGTAGTTGGTCAGCACTGGAGGTGGCGCCGTACCACCAACTAACTGTCGGAGATATGTTGGATCAATTTTCAGCTTCGGCTCTGGTTTCTTTGGAGCGAATTGCCTAGCCACATCAGCCTTTGCTGCTGCCTCCAGCTCCTCGGGAGTCATGTCATATGCAAGCTTAACCGGCTCCTTTCCCTTTCTCCCTCGGCTGGATCCCGACGTCGTGGAAGGAGATGCCGCCGCCGGATCCCGACGCCGGACAGTGAGCTTCTTTCTCGGGGGAGATGCTGGAGATGTGGTTGCCCTTGGATGGTTCTTCTTGCTTTGCAGCGGTGGCGGCGGAGACGGGTTTTTCTGTGGAGCTGTAGGTGGCGGCGGCGACGCTGAAGCAGGCGTGCGTTCTCGTTGTGGAGACAAGCTTGGCCCGGCAGCATGCTCCAACTCCGAGGCCTCTCCTACCGGTGATTTCGCCTCCACGACATCTGGAAATATAATGTACTTTTTTCGCCAGAGAATGAATGAGCCGTCGAGGGCCTGTCCAAGGCTGGTCACATCATCGCCCGTAGGATTGTCTAGCGTTAGATCCCGGAAGCCGTCGACCACTTCATCCACCGTGACCTTGGAGTAACCCAGTGGTATATCAATGCAGTGGAACCTCTGGCCCGCCTCCACCGGATACGCCATGCCATAAGCCACCTTAAAGGAGAGATTTCTCATCTCGACGTGTAGCTCGCAGGGGCGGCGAACCGTGATGATGTCCACTGGATGACGAGCTAGCAAATCATCTTGGGGGGCCACGGCCGACGCGCAGCTGCTCCGTCGCGTGGACGGACTTATCACGGCGTCCGCCGCCCTAAACATTGACCGAAATCGCTGTCCCACAAGTGTTCGGCTCATCGCTTCGGCGATCTTGCGCGTAACCAGCTGATCGACGTTTTCCTCGTGGGCTTTGAGCTGCGCCTCCAATCAAGCCACTCTGGAAGCTTCTCTTCTCTTGTTTCTCTCCCGGCTCCTGTATGTCTGTGCATCGCTCGCAAAGCCGAGCCTCCACGGCTTCTTCCCAAAACCTCTTGTCCGTCCTGGGTGCTCCTTGTTTTGGAGGGCATATGTGAGTAGGTCATTCTCCCTGTCCGTCACCAAGGAGCCTGATCGGATATTTTCGATGCCTTCATCAATCCTCTGACGAACGTCTTGCAAGTCCACTTCCACCACCACGCTGCTGTCATCCTTGAGTTGGCCCCCATGAGCCATGATGTAATTGCATATGCGGTCATCCTAACCATCGCATTCGGGCACAATATTCTTGCCTTTCAGCTCCTCTTCTCGCTTGTCCCATTTTAGTGCAGCCCTAACGTAGCCAGCGCTCCCGAGATGGTGGTGGTATTTCTTCTTGGCGCATTCTCCTATTCTTACGCTTCTGACTTTTCCTTCTTGGACGACTTGAAGTTCTCGAATTCTTCCCAATGATCCGCAAGCTTAGCAAACTTATTGAAGTCGGCCTTGTTCCTTGTCGATGTAATCGCGGGTAAGCTTCGACTTCCTTCGCTGAAATGAAGTTGCCATCTTCTTGGAAGCCCATGCCTTCACCTTCGCTTCGACACCATCTGGAAATCTGAAATTTTCCTTGATATTGTTCCATATGAGATCCTTGGTAGCTGCAGGAACTTTGGGCCATGTCTTGATGCTGATTGTCACATGATCCCTAACGCAGTATCCTATTGCATTGTTGAACGGTGCAAGTGCCGAGACCGGGGCTATCAGACTACCGTCGTTGCAGACTTCGGTGATCACATGCTTGGACTTCAGCTTCTTGTTAGGTCCTCGCTGAACGGACTTTGAAATGGTCGATGTACCGGCCTTGATACAAAAACATATAGGATATAAATGAGAACACGTGTTATGTGTGAATTAACTTATATTAATGAACATGCCTACTTAATATATACCTCGGAGTCGTCCACGGTATTCTCATTGTCCTCGCCGGTAGCAGCCTCATCGACAACTTTGCATTTGGAGCGTTATCGGTCAGATCGGCAAACTGACAGTGGGCGTTACGATCGATCGACATGCCCACTTATGAGTGTAGACAATGCGATGGTCTCAAACATGAAGTTCTCTGGTCATCAAATCCGGGTCACCACGTCTTGGTGTCGTCATGGACCGAAACCCTAATTTTGCGATCTATAGAATAAAAACAATTACTTTAACAATCTATCTCAGCACTAAACCAAAAGATAGCATGAGTACATTTCATTAAGTGATATGTTAATTGAGTTTAATGGACCCAAATGGCATAATAAGGAACTATAATACTTTAGAGTGACAAATAGATGGAAGTGAGATGTTTGAGGCACTGGGAATACTTAAAATTTGCTCACGGTATCTCATCCAGGTGCCAACATTCTTATCATCATGGATAGCATATACCACCAAGGGAGAAAAAATTGTTTTATGGCATTAAGCTGTCAGTCACATTATAATTTTACTGGTTTTATCTAAGCCAATGTGTTTGAGGGTATGCCATTAATACCATATCAACTTCATGACATGTCATCAATTATCTCTATTATTTTGAAACTACCTATGGTCATAAATATTTAATGTTATAAACATGAACAAGGTATCCAAAATACAACTTTAACAACAAATTGCTATTGCAATTTATTTATAAAACCAGTGCTCCTCCTGTCCTCCATAAGCAACCCCGGTGACCCGAGCGCGTGCGCGCACCACCACGACCACCAAGGAAGGCTAATATCCCTCGCCGAATCCCCTCGCCGCAGCCCGAGCTGGCCACCCCGTGCCTTCCCTCTCTGTCAACCCATCTTCAGCTCGGAGGCCTTCAATGCAACCCAGCGCCGCCTTGCCCTCGCTCGCCAGACTCGAGCGGCCACCCCGTGCCTTCCCTCTCTGTCAACCCATCTTCAGCTCGGAGGCCTTCAATGCAACCCAGCGTCGCCTTGCCCCTCGCCGCAGCCCGAGCCGGCCACCCCCGTGCCTTCCCTCTCTGTCAACCCATCTTCAGCTCGGAGGCCTTCAATGCAACACAGCGCCGCCTTGCCCATCGCCGCAGCCCGAGCCGGCCACCCCTGTGCCTTCCCTCTCTGTCCCCGTTGGGACATTTCATCAAACACCCTGCGGGCAGCAACAAACAGAGGAGGAGGGGAGCATGGGAGAGAGGAACCTAGGCCCTCCGGTGTGGCAGCGGCGGCGGCGCGTTGTCAGAGGAGACGAGGAGGAGGGGCAGGTTGTCGGAGGCGACGAGGACAGCGGTGCTTAGTTGCTTGCAAGGCCAGCGACGGAGTCGCAGCGGTATGCGGGTTCTGGGACTTAGAAAAATTTAGGTGTGCAAGGTACGATATAAGGTAAAAGGGCCTCCGCAAGCGGTTCGTATTAGCAACCACTTGCAGAAGTATCCTTACAAGCGGTTCTTAGTACCAACCGCTTGCGGAGGTCAGTCTCTGCAAGCGGTTCGTACTACGAACCGCTTGCAGAGGGCCATTTTAGGCGGGCGGCGGGAACCCCCTTCTACAAGTAGTTGGTAGTACGAACCGCTATGAGGTCGATCTCTGCAAGCGGTTCAGATAGCAACCGCTATGGAGGTCGATCTCGCAAGCGGTGCGTACTACCAACCGCTTGCGGAGGGCCATTTTAGGCGGGCGGCGGGAACCCCCTTCTACAAGCGGTTGGTAGTACGAACCGCTTACGGAGGTCAGTCACATTGAAAAGGACGCCGTGCCTGGTCTTTGTTGAGATGTAACATTCCTCCCCCTTGGCTAGAGCGCGGCGTTTAGGCGCGGGCTCACCCGCGTGCTCGCGGGTTCGAGCCCCCCTTGCGCCCCCGTGCCCAAATTTTTTTTGTCTTTCTATTTCTTTTCTTTTATAAATTTGTTTTATCTCTTTCTTTTCTTTTATAAATTTGTTTGATCTATTTCTTTTCTTTTGTAAATTTGTTTTATCTCCTTCTTCTCTTTTATAAATTTGTTTTTTCTCCTTTTCTTTTATAAATTTGTTTTATCTCTTTCTCTTCTCTTTTGTAAATTTGTTTTATCTATAAATAACATTAAAGAAAATAACACAAGTCCAATATGCGTATTTTTAACAAAAGTTGTACACGTTAAGTAGGGGCAATATTAGCTTTTACAACTGTTCCTTCGTTATCATCGCGACGTATGTAAGGATCATCGACGTCTCTATCATTCAGGACGGTTATGTCCACATCAACCGCAAAAGGAGGTAGCTCGTCGAACTGGCCATACTCTTCCTCGTCGGTGACGTCTTCAACTCCAACAATCCTTCGTTTGCCTTGGAGAACTACGTATCGCTTCGGTTTGATCTGCGTCTTGTCCTTTTGCTTCTTTGATTTGCTTGAGTTCATGTCCATCACATAGAATACCTGGTGCACAGCTTGAGCTAGAACAAACGGTTCGCGCCTATAGCCGACTTGTTTGAGATCCACGGTTGTCATGCCCTATTTGTCGACCTTCACGCCGGTTGGAGTCAGCTTCACCCATTGGCACTTAAATAGAGGGACCTTCAACAATGGTCCATAGTCGAGCTCCCATATTTCTTCTATGAAACCATTATATGTGTCCACCCTGCCGTTGTTGTCTAAGGCGTCTATACGGACACCACTGTTCTGGTTGGTGCTCTTGTTATCCTGGAATCTGGTGTAGAATGTGTAACCGTTGATCTCGTACCCCTGAAATGTCATGATTTCTTGTGATGGTCCACGGGCCAACCGCTGCAGTACTTCATCGTTTGACCCCTTCTGAAGGATGTAGGTTTGTAGCCAACTTTCAAAAGTTTCCATTTGCTTCAAATCTATCCAGCTATCCGTCTTTTCTGGGAAGCTGCGCTATAGGGACCTCTTATGTTGAAGGATATAGGGGCCGATGATAGTTGATTGCTTTAGAACCGTGAAATGTGCTTGCTTAAATGCATTAAGATCATTGTATACAACTGCTTTCCTTCCTAGTGTGCCTTTCCCCCGCAGCCTCCCCTCGTGGCGTGATATGGGGACGCCGATAGGATCAAGATCACTAATGTAATCAACACAAAACTCGATCACCTCCTCTGTCACGTAGCCCTCGGCAATGCAGCCTTCCAGACGAGAATGGTTCCGGACGTACTTCTTGAGGATGCTCATGTACCTCTTAAAAGGGAACATGTTGTGCAGATACACGGGTCCGAGAATACCTATCTCCTTCACAAGGTGAACAGTGAGATGAACCATGATATCAAAGAATGCAGGAGGAAAGATCATCTCGAGACTAACCAAGCTTTGAACCACATCATCCTGCAACTTATTTAGTTTATTTGGATCGATGACCTTCGTGATATGGCGTTGAAAAATGAACACGACTTTGTGATTGTACCCGAACCCACTCCGCAAATATACCTCGATAACCATCGGGAGCAACTGTGTCATCATCACAAGACAGTCATGAGATTTCAAGCCTTGGAGTTTGTTCTCTTCGTGTTTACGAGTCTCCTTACATTCGAGAAGTATCTGGAAGGACCTTCACCTTTGTTTAGGCACTCTATCATGCTTTTTCTCTTCTTTGCTTAAAGTGTAGCTCGCAGGATGTAGGTACAGTTGTTCTGTCCCTTCTTTATTTTTTGAATGTAGGTCATTCCTCAACTTCATTTCTTCAAGATCCTTCCTTACTTGGAGGGTATCTTTTGATTTGCCATACATATCTATGTACCCTAACAGGTTTAGGCACACATTCTTAATGATGTGCATGAAGTCCAGTGAGTGACGAACCTCCAGCACTTTCCAATACGGCAGGTCCCAAAATATTGACTTCTTCTTCCACATTGGTGCCTGACCATCCTCGTTCGGTACATGCATGCTTCCAGAACCCTTTCCAAATACTACTTTTAGATCTTGTACCATAGCAAAAACTAGTCGGCCAATACGATGCTGAGGCTTCCCACGGGTTTCTTGTTGTCCGTTGAATTTTCTGCCTTTCCACCGCAATGCATGACTACTGCCTAAAAACCTACGATGGCCCATGTACACACACTTTCGAGAGTTTTTCAGGTACATGCATCCGTTTCATCCAAGCACGGGTGCGAGCTTTAAACCCTTTGACAGTTTGTCCGGACAGATTCGAGAGCAGGCCAATCGTTGATTGTTACAAACAACATTATGCAAGCAGTTGAAATACTCTCTTCTGTACTCATCCCAAACCCGTACACCATCCTCCCACAATTTCGCAAGGTCTTCAACCAATGGTTGTAGGTAGACATAGATGTCATTTCCAGGTTGCTTGGGTCCTTCGATCAACAGTGGCATCATGATGTACTTTCGCTTCATGCGAGCCATGGAGGAATGTTATAGATGCACAACATCACAAAGCCAGTGCTATGGATCTTGCTCAACCGGCCGAAAGGATTCATCCCATCCGTGCTAAGCTCAAACCTTATGTTTCTGACCTCTTTTGCAAAGTCCGGGTAAGTCCGATCGACTTTTCTCCACTGAGAGCCATCTGCAGGGTGTCTAAACATCCCATCTTCCTTACGCCCTTCTTTGTGCCAACGCATCATCTTGGCATGACATTCGTTAGCAAACATACGCTTCAACGTAAGGATCACGAGAAAATACCACAACACTTTGGCTGGAGTTCTCTTCTTCGTACGCTTCCCATCCACTTCACCTGGGTCGTCACGCTGCACCTTATACCGTGATTTCTCGCACACGGGACAAATCTCCAGATCGGCATACTCATTGCGATACAGGATACAATCATTAGGGCATGCGTGTATCTTCTGTACTTGCAATCCTAATGGGCAGAGGACTCGCTTCGATTCGTAAGTAGATTCCGGTAGAGTGTTACCTTCCGGAAGCAACTACTTCACGAGTGCTAACAACTCATCGAATCCCTTGTCCGATACACCGTTCCAGTGTAGTACGGGGCTTTTTTAGGCCCTGCCCACAATCTGGGTACAAAGGAATTTTGTGGTCCTCTACCATGCGCTGATACTTCCTGTACTGTCTTTCCTCCGTGAACTCTTCCTCTCCGTCACGGAGCATCTGGTCTAGCTTATCGTCACCAAACTCGCCAAGTGCATCTTCCACGGACCCAAATTGAGTGTTCACTTCGTCAACCTTTTCTTCGTCTTCTTCATATTCTTCATTGTCTTCCTCTAGAATCTCCTCTACTTCACCGTGGTTTGTCCAACAGATATAGTTTGGTATGAAACCTCTCATGACCAAATGGTTCGTAACCAACCATCCTTCGGAATGCTCCTTCTCGTTCTTGCAGTCTACGCATGGACAAGGTATGAAGCTTCCTGGAGGCAATAATGCATTGGCCGCATCGAGAAAAGCCTTCACGCCATCCCTGAACTCTCTTGACCGACGATCCGCATTGTACATCCATTGTCCATTCATCTATAGCAACAAAAAAAATACAAACATCTATTACAATTTTTAAGTAATGCTAACTACGTCTATTAGTTATAATTATTTTTATTACCTACCACGAAATATTTACTTTCTTTCATTTAATATGTATAGATCTACTAACCAATTTTTTGCATTTCAAACATTTTAAGCTACCATAGCACCTTATGAAACAAGATTTCTCATCATAAAATGCATAAAAGAATCAATATATAGAAGAGAAGAATATGTACAAGATGCTAGTCACCTTTTAAACAATACATTTGGATCTAAGGGCGTGTTTGGTTCGTGACCTTCAGTTGCCTTGCCAATCATTGGCATGCCTTCGTGATTTGGTCTCCGTTTGGTTTGCAGCCAACGAATGGCGTGCCCACGAAAAATTTGGCTCGCCAAATTTTTTTCACGTAAACGAGCCAACGCATAACGGCGCGAAAATGGCGCCATTCAATGGCGTGCTTCTTGCCAACACGAGGGCCCCACCTGCAGAGAGTCACCAGCGCTGCTAGCAGAAGCTACTAACAGGCTAACAAGTTAACTTGTCTTTTTTTTTTCAAACGATTTTATTTTCCGATTTTCGCATTAATTTCATACAGTGTCCAAATTGCCTGAAATAAATTTCATAATTCATCTAAAATAATAAGCAACCCATTTTAAATACTTTTCATTTTTTTTGAAATTTTGAAATATTTTTCATTTTCTATTGGTCATTCTTCACTGGCTTCAAACCAAACACCTAAAATTTTACCTTTAAAAGGTCATGCCCTGGATTGGCATAACCTTTGCATTGGTATGGCTATTCAGGGTTACAAACCAAACATGCCCTAAGAGCCTCAAAAGTTCTAAAGTGGATGTAGCAAAATAAACACCTTTCCATGTATAAAACAAAATTTCTCAACATCCAATGCATAGAAAACATCAATATCTATAGGAGAAGGATGTGTACAACATGTTACTAATCTTTTAAACAGTTAATTTGGACCACAAATCTTCAATTAAAAATTTGGCAGCACCTCCCCTATGAACAGAGCTCGGCCCACTATGAACAGCAGCTTTGTCCTGTGTGCGAGCTCGCTGAGGAAGACAGAGTTTAAATGTGCAGAGCGGGAGGGGAGCTGATTGAAAGCGGTTCGTAATAAGAACCGCCAGAATCCTATTCGCAAGCGGTTCCTATTACGAACCGCTAGAATAGTGCAAGCGGTTCGTAATAGGAACCGCTTGCACAAGATAGATTGCAAGCGGTTCAGTATTTAACCGCTTGCGTGAGCCCTCATCTCGCCCTCCAGTCCATTGGTTTGAACCGCTTATGTTCTCAAACTACAAGCGGGCCGAAGTGAACCGTTTGTAATGGGCCGTTTGTGAAACTCTTATCTGTAGTAGTGTGCTTAGTTTGCGCTAGAGTTGGAGATACGCGTGAGCGCACGACAAGACGCGAGCGAGCACAGGACATGCGCCGGTGGGAAAGCGGGGACATGCAGCTACGCGCGAGAGCGCTCGTAAAGCTATACCGTAGAATTGGCTTCTAATAGTATATCGTCCGGTAGTCTCTTCCTTTTTTTTTCCTTCATGAATGATGGTCTGGGAGTTTGCACAAAGGAAGATGTGCTTGTGCTTGCTTCGGTGCTCGAGCTAGCTTGGCCTTTTTGATCGCTCCTTCAGTCGCGGCTTACATGATAGGCAGAAAATACATAGAAAAAAAACTATACTTTGCATAGAAGATCGCCGATAACTGTATATTAGAGGAGAGTTTTTACAGACTTTTTAATACTATGTCTGTACTCCTTCTTAGATCACTTGCACATATAAGAACATCTCCAGTAGAGTCTCTAATTAAAATAGAATTTTTTTTATATTTAGAGTCTTTCGTTCTCCAGCAGAGTCTCTATCTTGGCCTATAAATTTAGAGTTTCTCTCTTTCAGTCTCCAGCAGCTGGCTCAGTTGCTCGGCATCGTTGCTGGTCTGCGTCGTCTATAAATACGAAGCCCTACCAGTGCAAGGCGGCAGACATCAGCATCCAGAGCAAGCAAGCAAGCTCCAGATCAAAGAAGATGGAGCCGACACCTGCAGCAGCTGGTTCCGGCAATGGCGCCGATGAGGGTTTGCGAAAGGCCGCCACCTTCCATCCCAGCCTCTGGGGTGATTTCTTCCTCACTTACCAGCCGCCCACTGCACCTCAGGTATATATGCATGCATGCGGCAATGGCGTCGCAGTACTGATTGGTAATTGAAGATGAACATCCTTGCTGCCAATGGCAAAATATGCTTACCATTTTCCTTTGTGAATTTGCAGCGAACATCCATGGAAAAAAGGGCTGAAGTGCTGAGAGAACGAGTTAGGAAGATGGTGAAGAGTTCAACGGAGATACCCAAAATCTTGGATCTTACGCTCACGCTGCAACGGCTTGGTCTCGACTACCACTATGACAGCGAGATCAATGAGCTCTTGCGCTTGGTTTACAACTCTGATTACAACAAGAATGATCTATATGTGGTTTCGCTTCGATTTTATCTTCTTCGAAAGAACGGCTATGATGTGTCATCTGGTAAGCCAATATATAACATATTTTATTTTTAATTGGACGCAACACATCACGGTAAATTAGATCTGTTTTGATAATATAATTTATGTCTATATATTTTTTAAACAAAAGATAAGATATTTATTCAACTTTGCAGATGTATTTGTAAATTTTCAAGATAAGGAAGGAAATTTCGTTCATGATGATATAAGGAGTTACCTAAGCTTATACAACGCGTCATACCTTCGGACTCATGGGGAAAAGGTCCTTGATGAAGCTATTATATTCAGTAGAAGCCGCCTTGAAAGTGCATTAGAGGAACACTTGGAGTCTCCCCTAGTAGATGAAGTATCTCTTGCCCTTGAAACTCCTCTTTTCCGGAGGGTCCGAATATTAGAAACAAGAAACTACATACCTATTTATGAAATGGAGGCAACAAGAAGTGAAGCTATTTTAGAGTTTGCAAAATTGAACTTCAACCTCCTTCAACTTGTTTATTGTGAGGAGTTAAAAAAGGTCACACTGTAAGTTACTTCAAATATCATACTTTTAAATGTGAAGTATATACTTCCTTCCATTTTAGAGAAGTATGTTTATCTTTGTAGGTGGTGGAGGCAGCTTAACATCAAGTCAAATTTAAGTTTTGTTCGAAATAGAATAGTAGAAATGTATTTCTGGATGACTGGAGCATGCTCTGAGCCCCACTACTCCCTTTCACGAATTATACTTACTAAGATGACAGCATACATCACCATACTAGATGATATATTTGATACCTACGGTACAACAGAGGAGTGTTTGATGCTCGCGGAAGCAGTGTATAGGTAAATCTGTTACCATATATGATGCTGGTATTGTAACCGTCTTCTAGCTATTTCAACCTCATCTAATTAATTTATGTTCATATTTAGAATCCATTGCATATATAGAACATTAGTAATCGATGAACTATTATAAAAATTATCATAAAATCAAATCCAAACATTGTACACTCTGCTGCAGATGTGTATGTAAGGGCTTGAACAATGACTGTTCAATATGGGAGCATGATTACACACCAATATGTATTCCTATAAAGCTTGTCAAGTAACTACATAGTCTGTTCTTCCATGCAACATCAGACAATATCCAAAAACTAATTAATAACATAAATCATGATTTCACATCTTGTCCTCTCCTTTTCTGCAGAGTTTCTCAAAACTAGTTAGTGATTTCATCTTAGTGGACAAATACAACAATATAAATGTTTTGAATTGTAATCCAATTTTTTTTTTATGAAAATCAATAGTAGCTTTCAAATATCAAATGTACTTAGTAGATTGTAAAGTGCAGGTGTAATGAAGATGCAATTCAACTGCTTCCAGAATACATGAAGGATTTCTATCTACATTTTTTGAAGACATTTGACTCATTTGAGGTTGACCTAGGACCTAATAAAAGTTATCGGGTATTTTATCTCAAAGAATTGGTATGTATTATTTTTCTTCTAATAGAACAATTAGTTCGCTAAAAGCATGCACTATATAAGAGTAAATACATATTCTCTTACAAGGACTAAAACATCATCGAACTTAACCACACTATTTATGATCTTGTTATCATCCCTTGAATAAAATTTAATAAAAAAGTAACACATTTAGCTAAAACCCTAATACTCATTGTCACTTCATTCTTCATAAACTTTTGCAAAGTAAGTCAATGAAGATGATGTATAATTTATTAATATATCTGCACAAGATCAAAAGGCACAATGAATTAGAGAGAGAGAGAGAGGGGGGAGAGTGACAAGTGGAACCTCCTTTTTGTCGAAAAGTGGGCCCTCCTTTTTCATAAATAATTGGGCCCTCCCTTTTCTATACCACACATGCACCGTTTATGATGCCACATCAGCAAAAACCACACACGTAGACGTTGCGTCATTGAAAAAGGTGTGTCTGGCTTTTATACTTTACATACCAAGTTAACCTGCCTTTGAAGTTCAGGCATCAAAATAGGTTGAGTGACATAGTTCTCGTACCAAAACAATGTTGTTTTCTTTTAATAAAATAGAAACACATTTATTCAAATCCTAATAATAATATTCATTGTCATTTTAAACTTTGTGAAAGTTTTACTAAGCTTAGCGAGATGATATATAAGTTATTAATTTATCTAACAGTCACACTCAAGAACAGAAAACATAATGAATTTAAGACCTTCATTTGAGGTGGATCTTCTTTTTTTTAATCTAACAAATTGATAGTTATTGACAATTATATAAACATATAAGTTGAAGGACTTGTCCATGTTTCTATCTTGCAGTTAAAGATGTTAGTTCGAGGATATTGTGAAGAGATAAAGTGGCGAGATGAACGTCATGTTCCAAAAACAATCAATGAACATCTTGAACTTTCAAGAGTAACTACTGGAGCTTTTCAATCAGCCTGTTATTCATTTGTTGGGATGGGTGACATCATAACAAAGGAAACTCTTGATTGGATTTTGACCTGTCCAGAACTTTTCAAGTCATATGCAACAGGCGTGCGACTCTCCAATGATATTGCATCCACAGAGGTCTTTTTCTATCTTCGTGCACGTGTACTAATGCATTTTAGTACCACTTTCATTAATTTAGTGATTAATTGTTGCTAAAACTACCTAAAAAATTAAATGCATCATTGTAATATTTGCTGACTAAATCTATTTAATATTTCTTTCTATCAAATATCGCAGCGTGAGCAAACAGGGGAGCACTATGCTTCTACTGTGCAGTGTTACATGTTGCAGCATGGGACAACAATGCATGATACATGCGAGAAGATAAAGGAGTTAATAGAAGATACATGGAAGGATATGGTAAATTATTGCTGTACACCAACAGAACATCCGACAGTTATAGCACGAACGGTTGTTGATTTTGCGAGAACTGGAGACTACATGTACAAGCAAACCGATGCATTTACTTTTTCGCACACAATCAAATCTATGATAGCTTCTCTCTATGTGGAACCATTACCCTTATGAAAATATGACGACAGAACACCATCTACTATCTGCTTCCTAGTAGGCAACAACAGCAAACCTCGAGCTATATTGAATAAAGTGCTGACAACTAAGATAACTAAATATATTGTATATTAATTTTATCATTTGCTATGAGTGCAGTTACATAAATGATACCACGGGTAATGTAAGAACCAAGTGTTATGATCTTGTCATTATGTTTTATCATCTATAATGTAATATCCCTTTTCGCATATTGTTTAATTTTCAAAATATATGGCGGGTTTTATAATTAGTTAGGTGTCTACGGAACAAGTGGATTTCATGGCACCTATGTGTAGAATGTTGTCTCGAGCAAGTCTTTTTTTTATCATGATTTATTTATTCCCTATATGAGTTCACTCTCTACACATGCGTCACAGCTAAAATTGTTTGCTCAATTAATCTCTCTCAGGCCAGGCTCAATGCATCATAAACAACCACCATAAAATTCAAGTCGCCTATATGTGTGTTTCTTGTTGCCATCACTAATTATTCATCCCTACCTGATTAATTTAACCGAAATGAAAAAAAGGGAACCAATTAGTGAAGAAGCGGCTCAAAATATTGTCACCTTTGCTTGCACTCTTTATGTCACCTGGTCAGTGCTTGGAAACCCTATACTACCGGGTGTAGTTGAAGGGGTTCGCGGGAGTGTCTCTTTCCTCACAGATCAATTATACACAGAGACAATCACATCATAGAGATAAACACATAGATATATGAGAGGGGCTTTCTTTCTTTTTTTTTTTCTTTCTGCCAACTGATACAATTACATACAACTAGCTAGGAGGTCCCCTTAATATACAAACATAGTTAATGGGCTATGTTTCGGTAGTGGGCCCAATTCACGGGATGGGCTGCCAGGCCTATCACTAGTTTCACAACACTTCCCCTTAGGCACCTACTGCGAGATGCATATGCCTCATCAAAACTCCATAAAACCCAATGGAAAAAATTCTTAAGAAAGAGTACATAGCATACGCGTGTTATGCTAGTGCTAGCCAATAAATTTGAACTGTACGGCCGGTTCGGTTAGGCCGGTTCGGTTTTGGCCGGTTACTATATGCGAACCGGCCAACCGCCATGGGCAGTGGTCTGAGCCTGAGTTCGGTTCACTTATTTAATCGCAAGAACCGGCCTACCAGTTCTAGTTTGGCCCATTTGGCCTGGTTCGCATATTATATGTCCATAAAATCAGAAAAAAGAGGATTCCAAAAATAACAACGGAAATTCGTAAAAGAGATTGAAAAAATGTTTGATAAGCATTGAAGGGCGGGACTTTGACATTCAAAATAAAAGGCGGGCCGAAATGGGCTGAACTGGGCAGGTCCGGTTCGCATAGTACTGAACCGGGCCGTCACTATGTGAATCGAACCAGGCCGGCCCGACGGGCCTAAGGTCAGGCTTAGGTTCGGTTTACTAGGCCGAACCGGGCCGGCCCGGTTCGTTTCCGAATCGAACCGGGCCGGGCCGCCCCTATGAATAGTTCTAGGTCGCCCGGTTCGGCCCAAAAAATCTGGCCCATTTGGCCAGGTCTGTGTTATGCGGCTCGGATTGCCTTGTTGAAAACCTAATGTGAGAAAGTTTTATGAAAACTTACATAAGGAAAAAAGAGTACAATCTACCTGTTGTGCACCCCGGTATTTCTACCGGCTTGAGTGGCCGAATACTAGTCCTAGAAGATCATAGCTAGTATTGCACTCAAGGACGTTTTGGAATATCATCGCAATCATTGAATTAACTAGAAATTAACAGTTTACATAGCATAAATAGCATCCAGTTGACATAGATGTTCACATAGTCTTACACAGGACATAATTCAATAGCATAAATAACACAGCGGAAGACTTCAAATGCGACGATACTCCGAGGTTGACCCGGAACGCGTAACTAATCACCTTGACCCTCCTGGTCACAACTGGCACCGACGTCGAGATCTTCTCCTGAACAAATAATCTGTGATCCATATAATGAGTACACGGCTACCCAGCAAGCAGTCCTTAATAAATGAATGTAAGGTCAAGAGACGGGTTTGGTTATTTTGCTAAAACAACACCAATCTACTTGTTTATTTATTCTTGATTCATTAAACACATTATAACACATGAGTGGGGCCACGCGGCGGCGATCTTGCTAGGCAGCAAGACGCTGGTCGGCGGACGCGTGGCGGCGCTGGGTTGGCGGGCTCGAGGCGGCGCGGTGTCACGCTGGCGGCTCCAATGGTGGGGCGGGTCAAGACGGACCCAACGGCGGCGGCCGCGGGTCAGTAAGACAGCGGCAGCGATGCGCGAAGGGCGCGGGGGTGCGGCGAGCGGTGGCGTATTGGGAGGCGACGCGTGGCGGCAGCCGGATGGTTGGCACGGAATGTGGGCACGCTGGCGGTGGCGGACGACGGCGCGCGATGGTTGGCCGGCGGCGTGTGGCGGCACGCGAGGCGAGGACGGCGTGGGCGTGGCGCGTGGGATCGGCTGGCGCGACGAGATTTCGCGCGGCCGAAGGAAAGCGAAGCGGCGGGCGGCTCGCCAGTGACGATGGCGGCGGCGGATTTCGGCCAAACTTCGGCATGCGATATCTCCTCCAATCCTTGGCCAAAAATAGTGATCCATATATCCAAATTGATCAGAGCAACGAGCTCCCCAACGTCCTGGCTACGGATCTTCGATTTGGATCTCGGACAGAGAGGGATCTAGGGTTTTCTCTCGGTTTCGGCTAGGGTTTGCTCGGAATCCGAGAGGATTTGGTGTGGACTCGAGGGGGGGTGCAGGGGGTATTTATGGTGGTGGAGGGGTGTTTGGTCGGATAGAAATAGGGAAGAGTCCTATTTGTGGAAGATTTGGAGAGACGGAGAGTCCGAATCCTAATCGGCGTCCGTATTTGAACACGTTTGAACACGATTCAATCCTCCCCTCCCCCCACATCTAGAGGCTTCTAGAGCTTGTAGGATGAGTCTCAACCTGGTTGGGTCGAGCTAGTGTCGTGGTAGGGTCAAGTGGGACCCACCAGGAAGCTTTTAGGACTATCTAGGGCTTAATAATCCTTATCTAAGCCTTTTATACATAAATAATAATATAAAAATCATTTTATTTATTTATTTTCTTTTTATAAAGCAAGTGACCGACTAATAATTTTATTAGGATGTCACAAATCCTTCTCCTTTAAAGAAATCTCGTTCCGAGATCTGGGAGTTAAGTAGGGTTCTACTGGGACGGACGTGCAACGGACGTCACACTACCCAATTTCTACTTTCCAATCTTTGAGATAATATTGGGTATTTAAACTTTGTGTTCAAGATCTATCCAGAGTGCGTGAAGTTTCTCCCCTTGAATTTCGCACTTCTCTAAAGTCTTTGTGTTTAAATCTATGAGATTTTCACATGACTTTCTGTGCTGAATATTTATTTCATTTGTCTTATGTATTTCACTAGCATTGACAAATTTTGGGGTTTAACGAGTTTTGTCGAAATGCTTCACATAGTTCATTTGCATTTGAACAACACAAGCTTAATTTATTATCTTCATAATATGATAACGGGGTTCATTCGAATTCACATGACTTCTCTAAGGATGTCATGAATTCCTTCTGCGTTGTACCTTGCCAGCACATTCACAACAAATGCAATGCCCGGTATTATGCTGCTAGCGAGGTTTATAAGTGCTTCAATTGTACTCAAGTGCTGGACTATTTCAAATCCAAATAACTCTTTCTAAGAGATTTACTAAAATTCCTTCGAGGATATGCTCTAGCTGCGAGCTAAGGCAAGATTTGGATTTTCGATTACTTCTTCTATTTCTTCTATAGAGAATTGCTGCAAGCAACCATTCTAAATTTTTCTTGATCGCTTCAATTCATATAATAACTTTCAGATTTTTTTATTTGCTCTATCTTGATTAGTTGAAGCGATACTTTCATGTATCTTCATGTACAAGTTCGAATCTAAGTCTGTATCTAGATATGCAATACCAACATCATTCAATTTCATTTTTGATTTTCATTTCCAACTTCAAGTTGAGTTCTGCCAATGAGATCAAATATCTAAAGATAATTTCGTCCATGATCAGGGAACATGTTTCTTGCATGAGTAAAACCTTGAGCGACCAGCTAGGCTTTGTACCTTACCGCTTCATATTCATTTCTTTTGTTCTATGGTAATTGATTTCTTCCATTCTTTCTAATCCAGCCTTTCTTGCACTTTTGGGAGAGATGCAGGCCTAAGATCAAATTCGATAATGGTGTCATTTTTCTTTTTCTTTACAAAGTTCATGTCAACCATGGCTGTTGTTCTATTCAAATATTTTCTTGCTAATACATAATTTATGGCCATTTCATCATGGAGGTGCTTTTTACCCTTCTACTTGCTCTTCATGCTATTTTCCATCATAGGAACAAGTTCCTTTAGTTTATAGACGATGTGTGTGCACACATTTTCGCCAGCGTCTCCCTGCAATGGAAGATTCAAATCTGGGAGTACCTCGCTAGCAGGCTACTCTCCAGAGCCAGGTCTTAACTGGCTCCCCTTCTTCTATTGGGGTATTTCTATGATTGGCTATGACAAGCCCTCTTTTCCCTTTTTTCGCCGGACATCTCTGGATACTTTGGGATTCGAAGAGCCAGATTTTTCGTTCTTTTATTCTGAGGCCTCTGAACGCTATGAGGGCTACCTTCTATGGTATTTCTACCATCTCTGGTACATTACTGCGGGTAATGCGATTTGAACATGCACTTCAAATCACAAAAATAATTAGACAGTTAATTTGTTTAGATCTTCATTTTTTTCAATTGTCTTCTAGACTTCTGCGCTGGGATCGTTGTGGCTTTCTATCAGATTCCCTGACATTATTCTTTCAGGGGTTCTATTCCTCCCTTAATGACAGGAATTAATCCTCGTTCATTTTCAAATTCATTGTGACTGTGGTATAGGTACATAAACTATGCATTCAAATATGGAAAGTTTTTTTATAACCCCTTGCACTAGTTGGATGTTGTAGGACTGCGTGTCCCCTTTGCACTAATTGATGAGGGCTACTAGTAGGACTTCTTGTCCTTTATTCGATAAATCACAACTCTACAAGAGCGATCGGCAATTCTAGTCAATTGCAAGTCCATTCTGCGTGTGGACATGAGATATTTAGTGTTCTACTTTAATTTTCAATGAAGTACACTGATCATCAAATGTTTTTGAAGTAAATTCTCCAGCACTGTCCTATTCTGATGGACTTTAGATGATGATCACAAAATGTATTTTTAATTCTTATGATCTGCGAGATTAGCTCGTAAATACATAGTTTCTCATAGAGAGTAAGCATGCATTTGACCATTTCGAGGAAGCATTAGTGAGCAATATAATGTACTTCAATGCCTCTGACAAGGGCTGCATATGGCCACAAACATTTTCTAGATTCATTTCAGGAAAGAAGGATTCTTAACTTTCACTTTAATAGGAGAGTGCCTAGTTATCAATTTCCAATGGCACAAGGAGTGCACATGAATACCTTCATGATTTGGGACCGAGAGTAAAACTATGGCTATGTGAGTTGATTATTTTTCTCCTTATCATTATAACACTAGGATGACAATTCTAAAATGCCATAGAGGGAAGAGATCAGAGTTTCTAAATACATTCTTTAGGAAACTGTACACTTCTGTGTACGGTTTCTAGTGTAGTGTAGTACATATTCAAATAGAAGAAAGTTTTCTAATACAAAGTTCTCACATCCGGCGTTTTTTACAATGTATAAGTATTCTTTTCTACTCCAATCTCTTCATTTGGTTTCTATGTGAAACCTATTTGCATGGATATATTTTAAATTTAAGAGAGTTTTAGTGGATTTAGGATATAATAAAGCTTATTCAAATGCTGACGTAGTACCCATATACTGTTAACTATCAATAGTCGAAAAGCCTCTTTGCTCGTTATACCAAATATCGGTCACCATGTTATAAAACCATCTCTAATTAACCAACCCAACTCAAACTTAAAAAGAGACGGATTAGTAAAATTAGATTTAAAATGAGTGTTGAGCAACAAATTAAGGGGTATGATCAGACAACACTCTATCCCGGGCTACTAAAGTATCCAACGGAAACTTCTGTTCCCACTCGGTGCTCATGAAGACTCTGTCCAACCTCTCATACCTGGGATTTTCAAGATTATTTGCCCAAGTAAACTTGCGACCAGAGAGATCAATTTCTCGTAAACTCAAACCGTTAATGACAGCATTAAACAGAAAAAAGTCTACTCACCTTAACTATGCATGGTGGTGCAGTTAAACCCATAGCCTAGGAAACCAGATATTCCCATCTCAGTGCAAATAACCCCCAAAGGTGCTTTTGCCATCATGGCAGTCCACGCTCGCGGTTTTCACCACATAGGATGCACAAGTGGAATTTTCTCTCTTATTAATTTTTTAGCCATGGGACCCATATGCCATCCCTTACCTCTCTTCTCTCTCCCTTCTCCCGCGTGATAGCGCTAATGCACCCTCGTGCCATTGCCAGCCATGTCCCTCCTGGCTGTCGGCCTATTGTCACCCAGTGTCGCAACCTAGCCAACATGCGCCACCGCCCGAGCCGGTCACTACAACGCGCCGCCTGGGCGCCACCCCACAATCGTGCCCTGCACAATGCGCTGTTGCTCGCCCTGACGCTCCCACCATGTGCAGCCACCTTGTCTATGGCCAGCCACGTGCGGGTTAGTGAGTGGGAGAGAGAAGACATAAACATTTTTTTTCCAATTTACCTCTACCGATGAACGGTTGGATTTGATTCGATACCATTTTGGTACCTGGCGGTGGACTGTAAAAAAAAGCCCAGAATTTAAGGCACGCGACACGTGTGCTGTGAACCACCACTAATCATGTCATCTCCATGCATGTCTAAAGTCTAACAGAGTACAGTTTTCCTGTTTGCCTCAACTACACGTTAGCTTTTTAGCAAAATCTTTGGCATGAGAATGGACATCTAATCTAAATCATATATATCCATATAAGTTTTCCTTTTTCAGTCGGTGTCATCACTGAACATGCCCTTATGCTGTACATTTTGAAGCGATGGAGCCGAGAGCATTTTGGTCAACAATTCGGGAAAAGAAAATGGAAATAAGGGAAAATGGAAGGAATATCATGAAATAAAACAATTCATAGCAACAGTGTCAACAATAAAAGGTTCACAAATTGAGTGTTAGTTGGAGCAAGACGTGAAATCGAGCATTATAAACGAAAATTCCCCATTTCGGTCAAAGGCACTCAGAAACAAACCACTACAAAAGCTAGGGTTTTACGTTCTCGCCATCTCCAGAAGCCTCGTCTCCTCCTCCGTCCCTGTGCACTTCTAGCAGACCACTGACAAGTGCAGGCATGGGCATGTACACCTTCGTGTGCCGTAGCCCCAGTGACGAGTGGACGGTTAATCAGCTAGCTCAAAGGCGAGCTGAAGGGCTATGCCGCCGAGAAAATTGCTCTCGCGCCACCTTCAAGAAGCAGCTTCACAAAAATGCCATTATGAAGATGGACTTCACACAAAAACCACTCTCACCATGTGCACCTTGCGGGGATGCCATCTTCTCCATTTTTTACCCAAAATGGACCATATTGCCCCATCTTCTTCCTCTCTCTCGCATCCTCACCGGAGCTCGCCGCCGCCACGCCGCCGGAGCTCGCCGCCGCCGCCTCAGCGCAGCCGAGCTCAGCCTCGAGCTCGCCGCCCGCCGCGCTCGAAGCTCGCCTCCGCGCCGAGCTCGCCGCCCCTCCTCGCCCGAGCTCGCCGCCGCCGCCGCGCCTGAGCTCGCCTCTGAGCTCGCCTCCGCGCTGAAGCTCGCGTCGCCGCCTCGCCGAGCTCGCCTCCGACGCCGTCGAGCTTGCCGCCACCGCCATGAGCTCGCCGCCGTCGCGGGAGGAGAAAGGGAGCGAACGAGAGGAGAGGGACGGGGGCAAAAATGTCCAAACTCGGGCCAAAAGTCTCTATAATGGCTTGCTTGTGAAGACCACATGTTGAGGATGGCGTTTTTGTGAAGCCCATGTTGATAATGGCGTTCTTGTGAAGCCTCCTCTTGAAGATGGGCCGAGAGCAAATCCCTCCTATGCCGCCACCCCCTACGAGCTGCGTCGCTGCATCGTTGCCACCACCTCTAGCCCTCTACTGCTGCCGGCATGCAGTCCTCCTTCGCCATGGTTACACCTAGCTCTACCGTTTTCCAGGTCAGCTCCCCCTCCCACCTTGTCATCCCTCATAATTATATACTCTTGCTTGTACTCTTTTTTTTAGATAATGAAATTCCTTCCGGCCTCTACACCCAAAGATGTACACGGCCCATCTTGCTTGTACTCTTGTGTAGTTGCTATGTGCACTGCAGCATCATGAACCATGAGATGCTAAGATTTGGGTGTATTAGTAGTAATCTCTAGGTCATATGGAGTAGTTTTCTCATTTCCATGTGCAATCTCGAGTGAAAATGATTAGCTCTTTGATTAAAGTTTTTAATAAAAGAACACAATTGGTGTATTCATGTTTTGTATTGGGCATTGGTAAATAAGTATTATTATGGCTCCTAGAATCAGGAGTTTGTTTTCATAGGATTGTATGGCGAGCCCACACCAAGGTACAACAAAGTTTTAGCTATAGCTTGCCTTGTAAGATAATTACATGTTTTTTAGATGATGATTTGATTAAAATGTGAAAAGCATGGTAATTTTTTGTTTACCCACTACTGCAGAACGGAACATCACAAACGGTCCGTAAGGGCTTGTACAAGCGGTTTTTGAACCGCTTGTACGAAACAGCGTGTGATACCTGGCTGGTATCACACGCGGTTCCCTCAACCGTTTGTACAGGCTTAACGAACCAGTTAAAAAGAGAAATAATTTTTGGAAGGAGTGGGATTCGAACCCAGTACCTCACCTTTCTCGTGACCCACGCCTCACTCTGCTAGCCAACTCATCCCACGCGCGCTCTCTGATAGGATAAGACAAGCTTTCCTTTTAGCATTTCGAAAACTAGATTTTTACAAGGGGTTCGTGTCCCCAACCCCTTGTAAAGGGGCTCTCCAGGCTAGGGTCTTTTGAACCAGGCTTTATAAGGGGTTCGTGTCTCCAACCGCTTGTAGAGGCTTTACAAGGGGTTGGAGACACGAACCCCTTGTAAAACCCAGGCTTTACAAGGGGTTCGTATTCCCAACCGCTTGTAAAGAGGCTCTCCGGGCTGGGACCTTTTGAACCGCTTGTGATAAACTATCACAAGGGGTTCGTAATGAATCATTTGTAATAAACCGTCTGTGATGCTCATTTCTCTGGTAGTGACCTTAGCTGTATGTACCATTTGATTTATCGTTTTCTATTTGTACAGATTGATGTTTCTTAATCTTATTACAGGTGATGAGTTTGGGTTTTAGGTTTGTGTTCAAATTGTTATGAATGTGTAGCATGTGGCTCTGTGATCTTAAGGTGTATATCTGTGTTTCTTGCCCTTTGTTTGCTATAAGTGAGCATCTAATTAACATGAAAAAGAATTCAGTCCTGATACGCAATGCTCATTAGGTCTATAGCCCATGTCATTGTTGGTGCCCTAGTAAATACTAGATGATACTAGCATCCATTGCATCTTGCATGTGTCTTTAATTAAACTATATACTATGCTGATTTGGAGTCTCAACTCTCAAGTAGGTGGTCATTGGTGCCGGTGCTGCCGCATCAGGTGGAGCTGCCGCAGAGGCCCCCAAAGCCGAGGAGGAGAAGCAAGACAGCGAAAAGATGACCGGGGCTTCTCCCTCTTCGATTAGATTGATCTTTGTTTTGCTAATCTCTCGCGCAAACTGGCATGGTGCTGTTTCAGTAGTTTAATTTGGTTGTGCACACGATCCAGAGGCTTGTGATCGATTCCTGTCTAGTTGATTAACTCTTTCTTTTTGTAGATAATGGATATAATTCGACCTCTACGTACATGAGGGTGTACACGGCTAACAAAGTGTCATAAAGTAGACATTACAGCATCAAACTGATCCACACGGCACTCAAAAGTAACACACGAAGACAACAAAAACATAAAGACTAACACGCTTGGAAGACATCAAGACATACCAATTCTATTATTAAAACGTTAGCCATGTCAAAAGAATAGCTTCATCGCTGCCACCTCCAAAGATCTGCACAGATCCTGAAAAAGGCCCCCGTTATCCTCTTTTTGAAGTAACACCCAGTGCTGAAACTAATATACCCACCTAAAGATAACCTGTATGAAAGTAGTATCTCTTATCTTGTTCAAAACCATAACATTACGACAAAGCAAAATGAACCAAAAATTGCTGCAATTCCCATCCAAATATTCATCTTTAATCTAGAGGACAACCGATAACCAATTCCCCCTCACATTGGAGTATGGTTTCTGTTTTGCGCGCTTTCTTCATCCACAGTATTAATCATCTCTTTATTTCTGTTTGTCAGCCGGACCGCGTCCGAACCCTAGGTCGTTGGGCCGCATTACACTTGCAGACCCAACCAGAGCAGCGGGCCAACATCTCTTGGGCCATCTTTCCCCAAAAAGCTAACTCAATGAGGGGTGCTCCCTCACCCTTATAAACCATGCTCAAGCCCTCCCCAACAACCAATGTGGGACTATTCCCAACAATCTCCCCCTCACACATTGGGCCGAGACTTGTCCGGGAACCACCTGGACAACCTAGACTCTGATACCAATTGTCAGCCGGACCGCGTCCGAACCCTAGGTCGTTGGGCCGCATTACACTTGCAGACCCAACCAGAGCAGCGGGCCAAGGTCTCTTGGGCCACCTCCCCCCAAATAGCTAGCTCAATGAAGGGTGCTCCCTCACTCTTATAAACCATGCTCAAGCCCTCCCAACAACCAATGTGAGACTATTCCCAACACTGTTTACATTTGTATTTTTTTTATTGTAATCAAATACTACTACTGTGTAATTGGAAATCACATTTGCTTTGCTCGTTTTGCTTCCGGGACCATCTGGAGATCATACCAACTCAACCCAGTTTGGCTTGCTATAAGTCGATCTCTACTCAGTCCTGTATTTTTTTAGTCTCAAGTCCTGTGATTACAGAGGAAGTCAAGATGAGCCAACAAAGTTATTCGCCGGAAACCATCAAACCATACATATTCAGGTTCCAAAGAGGCGGCGCCATGGTTAGACTGCATGCGCTGCACTATTTACAATTACGCGGGAATGTATGAATTGAACACTGCCAAAATTTATTTGGGTTGATTAGTTTTTTGTCATTGCAAAGTTGTCGATTTAGAGTGAAATGCCATTAAAAAAAGGTTGGAAGTCTAGCTACTGCTATCGCAAAGTCATCAAATTTGAAATATGCTATTTTTGGACAATTTTGCTCCTCTCTCTTCGTCTAATTCGTGGGTGCTCTATCGTCACCTCATCTTCCTCCTCTCTCCTCCCCATCTCTCAGTTCCCATTCCCATGGCAGATAGTGTGTAATTAAAAATTTAGAAATCCAGCTCGTGTCATCACAAAATTGAAAAATTTTGAAATAATTTATTTTCGGACAATTTTGGGCTTGGGTACGGTGGATCACTGGATCACAGGCTCACCCAAATGGCCAAAGAAGATTTGAGTTGAACACTGTGATGTGACGAGGATCATTCAGCGAGTAGAATCCTCAATGCAACAAGTTTTGGCAGCAGAACCTACTCGAGGTGCCAGTCGATCGCCCGCCGTCTTGGCTCTACATCTCCAAAAGGCCGAGAGTGACGAGGTGAGCATGGCCAGCGCTGTTGCAACTTCGTAAACGGTGAGGACGATCCTCGCCGGCGGGAGCACCGCCATCGTCGGCTCGCGGTCTCCGCCTCGTTGCCCTCGCGCGATCCGTCATTCCGTCTGTCGTAAATCACGTCGTCGAGTAGCCCGATAATCGACAATCAAATAATCACAAGAACAATCTACACAATGTATAGAGAGACAAAGAGGCAGTGTATTCTTTATTGATTCACATCTGTTTTGATACAAGGGGTGTCTCTTTTATATTGCCTCCATAATTAGGTTTGCCCATAATACCCTTAGAGATAAAATCGTAGGGTTACAACACTCCCCCTTGGCAAACCGTAATTTGCCAATGCCTTATTAAAAACTCTATGACATTATTAAGTTCTTCAGGAACTATCGTGGACATAGAACACAAAGAATTAATTATTACAAGTTCATTAATAAAATATGTTCTGCAGGAACATAAGCAAACCACAAACTAAGTAGGGATAATGTCATGACACAGATGCAGCTACAGGCTACTGCATATCTCCATATAAATCCTCCAGTTCCACACCAAGAAGATCGTCTTCATCATCAGAGGTGGGTTCCTTCATCTGCAGGCTTGGTGGGACCTCCTGTTTGTCACCCTCCTCCTCTTCCAGAGGATTTTCCAGCTGAGTGACATGTACCTCAGATTTGAGCTTTTCTTTTTCGCCGTCCTTCTTCATGTACTTCTGGTACAATTCCACGAGGTGCTTTGGGGTACGGTAAGTCCGCGACCAGTGACCCTTGCCACCACACCTGTAGCATGGCTTACCAGCGTGGTTCAACTTGATCTCAGGAGGCTTCTCCTGGACAACCTCCTTGCCTTTGCCACCAGCCTTTCCCTTATCTTGCTTTTTCTGCCCGCCGTGATTCTGCCACGACGCCTTTCCACCTCTTCCCCGCTTATGGCCCTGGCTACCGAAGGACTCCTGAGCATTGACGTGTGCTTCTGGCACACCTTTCGACCCTGTAGGGCGAACATGATGATTCTTCATAAGAATCTCATCGTGCTTCTCTGCTTCCAGCAGAGTTTGCATCAGCTCAGAGTGACGAGTGAACTTACGCTGACGATATTGCTGCTAGAGTATCATCATGGAAGGGTGGAAGGTTTCTAGGTCTTGTTAATCTTTTTCTCATCTGAGACCTGTTTTTCACAGAACCTCAGTTTGGCAACGATCCTATGGAGAGCAGAGTTGTACCCAGCCACGGACTTAAAGTCCTAGAACCTGAGTTCCATCCACTCTCTTTGCTCCTCAGGCAGGAGAGTCTGCACATGCTGGTTGTGGCGCTCTCTCAGGGAGTTCCACAGTGCCAGCAGGCTGTCCTCCATCATATACTCGGACTTCAGGTCCGGGTATATGTGGTGCCTCATGTAGTGCAGGGTTGAGTACCTGACTGGGTTAGGGACTGGTAGTTCGCCCTCTGCAGGAGGGACAATCGTAGCACCAAGGGAGTGGGCTTCCAAATTGATCCAAAGATCCATAGCCCAGGTCAGATAATTGCTCCCATCGACAGCGAGAGAGGAGAAATCTCTCTTGTTTAGGTCAGACATATCCTACACATGTAATTATATATTTACTACAGGACAGATATGTAATTCACACGTCGCCATTAATAAAGAACTGCAGGTCTAAATATAAAGCAAATTAGTGAATAAGTAATAATAAATCAATAAATGAATTTATCCATAATCTTAGAAAGTTTCTAGAATTTTAATTCTTTAGCAAATAAGGATCTTGTACGCGAGATGGGCTAATAAAATGCAGCCGGGCCACCAAAATGCAGCTCGCATTGGGCCAAGGACACGTAGCAAAGAAAGCAATGCATGGCACTGTATGCATGCATTTTCTGGCCGCACGCGTATATGGTTCGTATACGGTTTTCTTTTGCCTTAGCATGAACCTGCATGGGCCACCAACTACACGGGCCATCAAAGACCTGCATGGGCCACTAACGTGTTGTTTGCTGCATGTATTCGGTTCGTATTTCCATCCGCAGCCGCGAGATCAGCGGCGGCTGCAATGGCCGGTTTTTCCGGGCGGCTTCAACGGCGCGGCCACCATTACCGGGCGGTTCAACGGCGCGCTCGAGACATGGGTGGAGGCGTGCGGCATGGGACTGCGCACAGGCAGCACTCAGCGACGGCGCACGACAGCGCCCTTCGAGGCGTCCGACGTCGGCACGCACGGGCAGCAGGCCTAGCGGCTTTCTCCATGCGCGTGGTCAATCATGCAGCTCCGACGACGACATGCTACCGGCGTGACGACGACATGCACAACGTGGCTACAGGCCACACTGCGAGATCGATCCGCTACATTACCACATACAAACACATGATCATGAGCACCGGCAACGATAATGACTACGGTCACAGCGCACAGCGGTGCTTGGCGGCGTGACTCGCGGCAAGCGACGAGTGTGCTTGCGGTCAGCGGCGCACCTACAGGGGGCGTGGATCGGTGGCGGGGCGCGCATATGGCCAGCGGCACTACAGGCGCGCACGGCGACTCGTGCGATTCGGCTCGTATCACGGTTTCAATCTACTAATTAAAATCGACGAGGCACCTACTAATAGAATGCAATTTAAACTGATCTACGGGATCGATTCGTTACCTCCGATTGCTCGTAGATACAAAATTGTCGAGTCAGTACAGACGACGAGGTAGCAGGTAGTTCGTAAATTCCGCTCCCGGAGACGATCGTGCTGAATCACGTCGTCGAGTAGCCCCATGATCGACAATCAAATAATCACAAGAACAATCTACACACACTACTACAGATAAGGGTTTCACAAACGGCCTATTACAAGCGGTTGACTTCGGCCCGCTTGTAGTTTGAGAAATGCAAGCGGTTTGAAACCAACGGGGAAGAGAGCTTCAAGCGGTTCGTGTTCAACCGCTTAAACCCATTTCTACAAACGGTTCGTGTTTCCAACCGCTAGACTTCTCAAGCGGTTGGGGACACGAACCGCTTAGAATAGGTTTACAAGCGGTTCGGGACACGAACCGCTAAAATGCTTCACAAGCGGTTCGGAACACAAACCGCTTGTAAAGACCTAGTTTTCGAAAGGCTAAAAAGAAATTTTGTCCTACTCTATGAAAGAGCACGCGTGGGTGAGTTGGCTAGCTGGGTGAGGTGTGGGTCACGAGGAGGCATGAGTTCCTGGGTTGAAATCCCACTTCCCCCTAATATTTTTTACCTTTTTTATACACTATCACAAACGGTTGAGGGAACCGTGTGTGATACCAGCAGGTATCACACGCGGTTTCGTACAAGCGGTTTAAAAACCGCTTGTAAAGGGCCTTACGAGCCGTTTGTGATACTCCGATGTGCAGTAGTGACAATGTATAGAGAGACAAAGAGGCAGTGTATTCTTTATTGATCCAGATCTGTTTTGGTACAAGGGGTGTCTCTTTTATATTGCCTCCATAATTAGGTTCAAATCCCACTTCCTCCAAATATTTTTTACCTTTTTTTACACACTATCAAAAGCGGTTGAGGGAACCGTGTGTGATACCAGCCAGGTATCACACGCGGTTTCGTACAAGCGGTTCAAAAACCGCTTGTAAAGGGCCTTACGAACCGTTTGTGATACTCCGATGTGCAGTAGTGACAATGTATAGAGAGACAAAGAGGCAGTGTATTCTTTATTGATCCAGATCTGTTTTGGTACAAGGGGTGTCTCTTTTATATTGCCTACATAATTAGGTTTGCTCATAATACCCTTAGGGATAAAACCTTAGGGTTACAACACCGTCATTGTCAACATCGTACTCCGGCTCCACTGTCCCCCGTCTCCTGGCAACCCGTTGGGAGTTGGGACATAACCGCTGCAGATGTTAAATCATGTGCACTGACCAATTGACACAGAAGCTTCAACACTTCCCCTTACATTTAAACTCCTCCAAGCCTAACACGTGGGCCATAGGAAATAGCAATCGTCAGGGTTTTAAAAACCGCACCTATTTAATTGTATGCACTGATCAATTGATAAGAAACTTCGACACTCTTTCTCACATGTAGACTCCTCCAAGCCTAACATCTGAGCCATTAGAAATAGCTGTTGCCACGGATTTGAAAACCGATCTGTGCATAAAAACCGTCGTAGCGCCAATTTCGGAAACTGCCAGAAGCGAGCACTACACTAAAATAGGTTACATTTACCTGTATATCGATGTCGGTTAAGTTAGAATCGGCACATATTAGGTTATCAGTGCCGGTTATTCAGTGGATATATCAAAAAAGTGTATATGTGCCGGTTCTAAAGTACTAACCAGCACAAATATATAAATTACATGTTTTGGGTCATAATATGAAGCGACGGATAGTAATACAAACCAACAAATATAAGTTTTTCTCGCATGTCCATATATGTACTAGCACACATAGCACCGTTCCATCTCCTAATGCGGAGTCATGTGTGTTGGTTCAAAATTAGAACCAGCACACATAACATTTTGTCTTCCGAGACGCGAAAATTTTTCACGTACACCATATATCTTTGTCTCTGTCAATCAGATCTCCCCCATTTGCATCTAGCTCCCAAAGCCTCTCCAATTTGTCTCTCCCCCATTTGCTAGCTCCGATCTGGTGCCATGGTCTAGTATCATGTGTCACCATGGTCGTGGCCGCCATCTTCGGTGCCGCCCCAGTCTCCACCCACCTCGCTACTGCCATCTCCACATGCCTCGCTATGGTCGCCATGGCTACCGTCTCCTATGCCCTAGTCTCCACCCACCTTGTCGCCACCGTCTCCAGCCCCGTCTTTAGAGTCAACCATCGAGGAGGAGATCAACGACGAGGAGGAAGAGCTGGTCAATGAGGTGCCCGGTGAGTAGGAGGAGTCGACCGGTGATGAGCTTGGCGACGGCGAGAAGGAGCTGGCGGCCAAGCCGAGGTGCCTGTGGGCCCTATCACTGCCTCTGTTGGAAGCTTTAGTTTGCGGCACCACTGCCACCGATTGATGAGCTTCTAGGAGGAGGAGGACGCCGATGAGACCGTCACTTGGTCGGAGGAGGAGAAATCAGAGGAGGTGCGCGGACGGATCCGAGGGTACGACAATGAAGACAACTCCTTCGACGCCCTAGACAGTCCTGCCCCTGAGCTCCTCTAATTCCGACAACTCCTCCGACGTCGACGAGGAGGAGTACGATGGCGATGAGGAGCTTTGGATGTAGATAAGATAGTATAACTAGTAGCTAGTAGCTAGCCTAGCTAGTTCACATAGCTAGGCTAGTAAATTTAAAAATATTTTAGAATATATTTGAACTGGTTTTAACCATAAAACGCCATAGAGAATGGGTCATCCGTGTATGTTATTCTGTATCGATCCGTAAATCGGTACTAATTATGGTTTACAATCGGCACAAATTAGTTCTTTTATTGTAATGTGGTAGAATGTTAGCCCCGGTTTTCAGGAACCTCGGTGCACCTGTGCTAGTCCAGGATCTTATCTTGCTAGCACGACACCTTTTACAAAATGTTGGAATCATCTCATACATGCGATAAAAATTATTATTACAGTAGAGTTCAATTACAACATGGCTCATTTTAATAGGCCGAAAAGGCCAAATCTACAAAACCAAAATGAACTCATATCAGAGTCTAGCAAAGCGAAAACAGTAAGAAGAGTCGGGTCTCAAGGCTATGCCCAACCCAATCAGGCAAGCGACTAGAGTCCCGCCTAACACCCGGCCTTTACATCATCCTTCTGGCCCTTCTCCTCCTTGTCGATATCATCCAGGCCAAGTCCGTCCTCGACGCTACCTAAAAAGGTGAGTGGGTGCGAGTGTGAGCGCGCAATCAAACCGCGTTCGCGAACCAACATCCAACCTAATGCAATATAATGATATAGACTGTTTGGTGGAGGCTAGGCTATTTCATTTGCATAAAGCCAGATTTGCAATAATTAATAAGTAGAAATCCTATGACTTAGCCAGTTAACAAAATAAAGACGCACTGAGCTATATATGCCGAAATTGTTCATCATCTGGGGGTATATCAACCTGGCGACACCATATCCATCGCCATGGACTACGCGTCCCAAAAATCAGCGGATCCATCCCACAGCCATGGGCATGGTCCCCGAAAACAAAAATTAGACTAGTACCTATACCAACAACTGGCATACTCTCTTCACCAACTGGCGAGTTTGTACCCATACCTACAACTGGCGCACGACTCCCAAAGTGACGGCTGACTCACCCCTTAATCAAGGGACGTGATCGCCTTGAGCTCAACCAAGGCCTGGATCCGTATATCCTAAGTATCATCATCAAATATATCAAAAGTGTTTATTTGACCAACATTCGCACTAAGGTAGAAAATGGCACCTAAGTGCATGAGCCTTCTCCTAGGCTTTTATCGGGTTGCAAGGTAAGCTCGGGAACGGGGCACTACACGCCGCCATAGTTAATGTACTCGAGATTCACACACACTGATTAAACTGTCCAACGCTTTAGCATACAGATGCTGCAACGATGTAGTCTTGATCAGGCTGCATCTAGTCATGATACACACCATGGCAATGATGGGACCGACCCATTGATGAACCTGCTCCGTTTACGTTGATGGTCAGGATTAATCGTTGCAACGTTCATAGCAAGCTATGCCGTGCAAGAGGACTGATCCGTCATCCCATACCACAACATTGATTAGCTGGGATTCAACCCATTGGACTCTAGACTTAACGAGGCAGCTCTAAGCATTTTCCAAGGACTTACTAGTCAGGGAAGATTTAGATTAATTTCCTAGGATTCCAAAGGATACGGTAAGGAATGATGTCAAGGATAAGGGTTGTGCTTAATAACACATATAGTCAAGCAAGTAATATCTAGACCAGCTCTATCAGCTTTGTGTTTAACAACATATTATAGCAACAGAATAAAAGCATGCAATTTTCATCATTTAAATCAACATAATTTAACTAAAACATGGGAATAGACAGATGAACTAGAGATATTGGATCGCGCGCTGGGGGCTGTTGCGTGCCGCGCTGCTTTTGCTCCCACCTACGTAGCCACTTGCGCCGACCGCCGCTATCGCGCCGGGCTCCTACGCCACTTGTTCCGCCATGGGCACCCGGCGCCCGCCTCTCGGCGTTCCTCACGGCTGCGCCCGGCTACTGGCCGAGCCGCCTCACCGAGCCGCCACCGGCTCTGCCGCCGAGCCGAGCTGGTTAGCTCCACCGCTGCCGCCTCAGTCGCCGCCCCAGTGGCCGCCGCCTCGGCCTCCTTCCTCTCTCTCTCTTTTCTTCCCTCTCTTCTTCCTCTCCTTCTCTCTCTCAACCCGATTCTTCCCTTCTCTGCGCGTGTGAGCTCTCCAGAAGCAACAAGGTTCAGTGGGTTGGGGAGATAATGATTAGGGGAGATATTTTTGGAATTTTTGCATTTTAGTCCCCTAGGTTTCGTGTAATTTTATAAAGGTACTTAGAGGGTCTTTGACAATTCTAAAAAATGTAATAAAAATATATTTGGGTTATTAAAAATGTTAGTACTTCATTTGTTTGATTTATTCTGATGTTTTAAAACATTTATTTTTAGGCAATTTTTAAATATCTTTCTATGTCCTTTTAGGGAAATCATAAATTCCTAGGTATATTAATATACAACTATATGCATCCAGTGCAGGGGATTAGAATCAAGGTACATTGTTTTAGGTTACTATTTGTATTTTGGCAAAAGAAAATACGTGCATATGCACATGTGCCTTTTAGGGTATTTTGGCCAAAGAAAATTCTTGGATATATTTATACACACATGTATGTATATGTACTTGTGTTCTTTGAAATTTGCTTTTTATTTAAATTGAGCTAATTTTAAGAAAAGGCTATGCACATAATGTGTATAGTTTATTTTATAAGTTTCAAAAGCATGATTTTGGTCATCGACTTATTTATCCGTGTGTGTATATATGTATATATACACACATGTAGTTTATACTCTTGTATTCAAGCTGGGCTTTGGAAAAGTTTGTAAAAATATAAACTTTGTACGAGATTGTTTATACATAATTTCCTTGGATTGTTCGAATTTTATTTCCAGTAGTGTATTGATTAGTGATTTATTACTATTTGTATCGTAAGCAAAAATAGGATGTTACATAGAAATAGCAAAAAAATTAGTAAAAAACGGGATAAATTTGAATTAAAAATTATAACAGTCCGGTGATTTGGTAGTGTTTTTTTGGTAAAAACCCGTAAGGATATTTGTACCGGAAGTGCAGGTTATGGTGGATTCTACAATTGCACACTAAGCATAAAATTACACTCCTAATTAATGTGCATTTTTAGTAAAGTTATAGTACTATAATTCTTAGGGTGCATGTTTTTATTTTATTGGGTTTACCAAGGTTGAATAATTTTATGTAGATTATCATATTTTTGTTTTTTGTATTTTGCATTTTGAATGAGCATGGTACGAATCAACAAGTGTGGACTAATGCGGTAAAGAGTAGGGGTGGAAATGAGCCGAGTCCGAGCGAGCTTGGTCTAGCTCGTTCGGGCTCGGTCGTGGTAACGAGCCAGCTCGGCTCGAAAGCACGAGCTCGTAGGGGAGCTCGACTCAGGCTCGGCCAAAGCTCTAGCTAGCTCGTCCTGGTTCGTGAGCGTTCCTCGGCATCGAACATGGATTTAAGGACGGGGTCAGAAAGGAAGGCCTTGGAGTCGATGACGAGGCGGGCGGCCTCGGAGAAGGAGAGCGAGCAGGGGCGATCGTGGTAGGGCCGGTTGAGGTGGAGAGAGAGGCGGCGGTAGTTGGAGTGGACGGCGTCCAGGCGGCGGGATGTAGGGTTGGCGGGGTCAAGGCCCAGTACGGCGTAGGGATCATGCTGGGCATTGGGGATGCGGTGCCGCTGGGCGGCGAGGCAGAGTCGACGGCGGCGAGGAGATCCTGGGCGCTCGAGGCGCGGGGGTCTGAGGCGAGGGCCTGGGAGGTGAACTCCTTGCAGCCCTCGACGTCATGCGCCATCAGCAGCTTCTCCGCCACCCTCGTCCACTGCTCCGCCTACCGCTGCGCACCGGCGGCAGACGGATCCATCGCGGTTGGGTGGGAGGAGGAAGAGATCGAGGAGGGGGAGCGCCTACGCGATGTGGCCCCATGGCGGGGAGGAGCGCGATGATGAGGGCCTTGTCGTTGTAGAGGAGGACCTCGTTGCCGGCGAGGAGGAGGGTGACGTTGGCTACAGGGACATAGGGGGAGAGGTTGGCGCGGACCCACTGGCGGGCGGCATTGAGGCCGGTGGCCCGGTAGGCGAAGGAGGGGAGCACGGCGTTGGGGATGGAGATGGGAAGCGAGATGGGGGTGTCGGCCAAGGCAGAGATGAAGGTCGGGTTGGCGTCGAAGAGCTTGACGCGGTCGATGTTGGTGCGGGTGGCGAGGAAGGTGGCGACGGCGGTGGGGCTGGGAGGTTGTCAGCGTTGGCGTCGTAGTTCACACCAACAGGGAGGGTGCAGAGCGCCACCGCCGCCGCATCGCCGGCGGAGCGGAGGAGGAGGAGCAGGGGGAGGAGGAGGGGGAGCATCGATGGGATGGAATCAGAGGCAATCGTTGCGGTGGGGTTTCGAATGGGATTTGGGAGAGGAGTGGTGGAGTGCTTGGCTCCTTCTCTTCTTTATCACCCAGCTATGGTGCTCAGGTGGAAACGAGCCTCGAACGAGCTTGCTGTGGCTCGGCTCGGGCTCAAATTCGCGACCAAGCTCGAAGAGTAGCTCGGCTTGGGCTCGTTTCCTTTCTAGCCGAACACGAGTCGAGCCTGCAACCGACCTGAACCCGAGCTGCTCGCCGAGCCCAAGCTCAGGTTACAGCCCTAGTAAAGAGTCATTAGCTTAGACCAATGCAGCAGGGATTACTGAGCTTTTACCTACCTTGCGGCCAGACGGATGTTGATGTTGTTTCGACGTGGACAAGAACCAACCAGATAGAACACCAAAATTTCAGTCGATTGTTCCCTACCCAAGCCAGTCTCTATATTTAATTGTATGTTTCGATTAATTCAACAAAAAAATCTTAAACACGTGAAAAAAAAATGTGGACAATATATTTCAACGACGCCCTTTTCCATGGAGATGTGCTCGGCTTTCAGTGCCTTTCATCGACGTGCCCGTGCCCACGCTGCACCACCGTGGCACGGCTTCGCACCGGTGCCAACCAACCAGCAGAGAGCGCACTACGCAGCTAGCTAGGGTTTAGGCTTCGCTTGGCTCGTTTAGGTGACAAGCTGAAGATGAGACTTGGCGCGTGCCTGTTTGCTTCACAAAACCGAGTCTGGTTCAGCTGCTTTTAGTATTGTGTTATCTGGTTATATATTTTAACACTTCTCTTCCTTATGTCTAGGTTCCTCCAAGTGTTAGCACTCCTGTAGCCTCCTTGAGACCTTAGATGTGGGCTCAAAATATGTCACATTTATTATTTTTAATATTATGTTAGTTGGGCCAAGTCTTGAACTCGGGACTTTCCCTTCTGATACTGTAATAAATTGTATGTTTGAACTAGTCAACCAAAAATTGTGAGCCATAAAAAAAAAAGGTGGACAATCTATTTCAGCAACCAAGTACCTTCTCTGCCTACGATGAGTGCCACTCCCCCCACAATGTGACTCCTGCCATGACCCCTGAGATGTGCTCCTCCTTCATTAACGCATGGCTCACACGGAATGTGCTAAAGTTTTGTTTCCCAGACCGCCCTGTTCTTTTCTATTAAAAAAACTGTTGTGGATTATAATATGAAAAATTATGAACCTTCAATAAGAGACTTGGAGAGAAAAAAATTATTAACAAATAGTTATGAGAGCTTGAGAAGAAACACTAATATCTTAAAAAATAGCTACAACGTGATAAAGTGTTTAGCTTGTAATTTTAAAAAAAAATAACCAGTAGTAGATTATAATACTCCCTATGTCTCAAAATATAAGGCACGGTTTAACTTGGCTCGGTCTTCGAAACAATACTTTGATATTTAATTCTCTTATAGTATGTAGTACATAGAAATAAAATTATGATTATTGAAAAATGATTTCAAATACGAAACTAATGATACCATTTTTATATCACAACATGTATATATTGTTAGATAAATCGTTGGTCAAAGATAATGAAGTTTGAATCTTAAAATGCGTGCGTGTCATATATTTTGGGATGGAGGGAGTATAAATTTAAGCTAAACAAACTGGTGACGCGGCACATGCCAGACCTTTGACCATCTTCAATCATTTTCCCTTCATTTCGTCCCCTTTCCCATTTTCTTCCAGATATTCTTTTTTTTCATTTTCCACCAACTCCAACACATCTTTTTGAAAGGAATGATATAGAAAAAGGAGAGAGAATCTTTCCTAAGGGAATGAAAAAGAAAATTCGTTCCGAAAGAGAAGGGTGAAGGAAATCTGTTGAAGATTAAAAGGAACGAGATTCCCTTCATGACAGAAACGGGAACGAGAGCAAGACTCCGTTGGAGATGGTCTTAGCATAAGCCCATGCATCCAAACAGAGGCATCTTGCATATGCAGCCAGCCAAACATGTCCAATGGTGATCAATCAGCGACTGGCGTGACATTGGAGGTGTACTGATGAGCGTACGATCGATTGGTGTGTGCTAGCCAACTCGTACGTCGTGTAGGGAGAGCAATTAAACCCTTATCCCTTTGCACCGGTGCTAATTACTGGCCAACACAGAGCGCAGCTGCAGCTGTAGCCTGTAGGTACCCGTGATGGCAAGGCCGCACGTCCTGTTGGTGCCATACCCGAGCGCCGGCCACATCAACCCGGCGCTGCAGCTCGCCAAGCTGCTCCACCGCCACGGCATCCACGTCACCTTCGTCAACACAGCCCGCAACCACCGGCGCGCGCAGGCCGCCGGGGGCGCCGGCGCCGTGCGCGGCCGCGAGGGGTTCCAGTTCGAGACGATCCCGGACGGCCTCCCCGAGTCCGGCCGAGACGACGACATCAACGCCCTGAACAGGGCCATGAGCCGCCTGTGCGCGGCGCCGCTCAGGGAGCTCATCCTCCGGCTGAACGGAACTGCCGGCGTGCCGCCGGTGACGTGCGTGCTGCCGACGGCGCTGATGAGCTTTGCGCTGAAGGTGGCGCGGGAGCTGGGCATCCCGACCATGGTGCAGTGGGGCAGCGGCACGGCCTCCCTGAGTGGCCGCATGATGTTTCGGGAGCTCAGAGAAAGAGGTTATCTGCCACTCAAAGGTAACAACCATGTTGCAGAGGAGTTCTAGACATCTAGGGAGTTTGTTAGGTTCCAAACTGTTTCAGTGTTGCTTCTGCGCCTGATTACAAATAAAATCGCAGTCGTCTTAATTTTCAGCTGCTAGATCTGTGCTTACGTACTTCATGATTCCTACTGGCGCTAAGTCGATGCCTTTTTTTAGTCCATTTCAAATTAAAAATTATATTCCTTGTATGTTATGCACAAAAGGACTTATGGAAGAAAGAAATAGAGAGAAGAAAGCAGAAGTGACGAAGAAAAAAGTAGATTACTGCTCTTGCCTATTTGCTTGCACCAGTCAGTACCTCTCCTTTTCTTTTCTCCCTCACTATCTCCTCTGTCGTCTCCACTTTAAGGTTTTGGATCCAAGTCCAAGTCTAGGTCTACATGTTAAATTAGATCCATGGGTGTCCGAAACCTGTTCCTGACATGTGGGTCTTCCCTTAATATGGGTACCCAAAACCCTCTCCCTCTAACCCTTGTCGCCGGTCATACCTCTCCCTCTCATCTCTCAAACAATCACCCACATTTAGTCCTTCAGATCTAAGACCTTTCTAGCTGTTCCTCTCCTCACCTCCCATTCTGCAGCCGTTCCTCTCGACACAGCCCACCTACCTACCGGCAAGACGGACTCTCCTTGTCGGCACGATGGCCCCTTCCTCCCTACGTGGTGCCTTGGTAGCCTTTCCCCTGGTGTGGCGACCCCTCCCTCCCTGGCACGGCGTGACCTCCATTGGTAGTCGGCGACTCTCTCTGGTCTCTCTGATCTGCACTTCTTCGAATTGTGGCGAGCTCCGACCAAATAGGCACATACTCAGGTGTGGGTACCCATTGGGTTCGGGTATAGGTCCATGTTTGGACCCAAAAGTGACTTCAGGTCCCGATCGGGTTTGGCGGATCGGGAATCGGGTCCATGTCTCGATCTAAGGCAGTTGCATCTAAAGGTACCCGACCCGATTTCCATCCCTTGTTGGACTGTCCTGCTTTGGACCGGACCATTTTCATGTTTGGCTAGACTTTTCTTGACAAGCTCATGTCGGAGGAGAGTAGAGGTGGCTAAAAATAACAAGGGTTCAGGTCCTATTTTGCACCCATGAGTATCAAATTTTAGGTCCGGGTCTCATTTTAGAGCCATAGGTAGCCAAAAATTTAAAAAGAAAAGAAAAACCCACATCTGTAACAGGCCCACACTCATCCCCCAACCAACGCTATACCAAAAGAGATTATATATATTGGCACGTCTTTCTAGCACAGATCTTATTAAAAACCGGCAGCAATATGTATGTGCTGATTTGGAAACAAAACCGACATAAATAATATGCACATCTGTAACAGCTTTATTAAAAATGGCACAACATTAAAAAGAAGCGTGAACCCAAAGCACCTTACTAGTTCAAATATCACGTGATTACTGAAAAGTTAGTTGTTGTCTTTTGCTTCCTCTCTCCCTTATCTCTTCAGTCCTCCCTCTCTCTCCCATATGTCTTCCCTCCCCCTCACTCTTTTTCTCCACCATCTCTCACCACCCTTCTCTCTCTCATCTACTCTTGGCATGGGCGACATGGGCGGTGCAGGCGGGCACCATGTCGGCGAGCAGGCACAGGCGGCACAGGAAGCGAGCAGTGCGTGGCCCCCCAACATGGAGACCATGGCACGGCAACCATGGCACGACCGGGTGTAGGCGCGGTGGCCATGGCGCGACCGAGCGCGGGCAACGGCGGCAGCGTAGGGGCGGCGGCCCCGGTGGCATGGCCACGACACGGCCTAGGTGCAGCCACAACGGGCCACGGCACGACACGCTCAAGGATCGATATGAGCAGTTTGTGCGGCTACAGGACGGGCACACTGCCTGATGCTTTTTTATTATTTTCTAATGTTATCTGTGCTAGTTCTTAAAACCGGTACTGATATTTTTATCATCTGTGCTGGTTTAAAAAATCAGTACTAATGCTAGTTTAGGACTGACACTGATGATCATTTTTGTAGTAGTGCAACCTATCCTCGATTCTGGCCCACCCAGTCCACTAGGCCAACCCTTCAAACCTAGGTAAACGTATCCCGCCCCATTTCCCCCTCTCCTCTCCCTCCACTCTACCCGACCCACCGGTCGCTACCCTCTCCCTAGCACCCCTCTCTCCCTCTCCCTCTCTCTCTTGCCTCCTACTCCTAGCTCAACTATTGTGTCCCAGCTCTCACAGGCCACGATGACAGCGGAACTCCTCTATCACTCCATAGCAAAGACGATGGAGACGCTACCCCAACTCCCCACGGCGACAGTGCCTCTCCGCTATCCCCCCACGTCAAACAGTGACGGCGGCGCTCCTTCATCCCTCCACGGCAACGGCGATGGTGGCGCTCCTCTTGCCCTCCACGGTGGCGACGGTGGCCGGGTCTGGTTGGCCACATGCACATGTACGGGAGATGGCCATATATGCCGCCCATGGAGATCTGCGACCGTGCGCGGCATCCCTACGTGGCCTCTCTGGCGACAACGGCCTCCCCATAGCATGGACTCTCCGACAACCCATCCCTACTTTCTCTCATATATGGTTGTGTGAGGTTGGACCCGATGGGTGTACCTATTCAGGTCCAGTATGGGTCTGCGTTTGAACCCATTGATACTTTCAAGTCCAGAACCAGCTTGAACGTTCGGGTCTCAAATTTGTGTCGAACGTGATTGGATCCGGAGGTACCCAACCTGATCGACATCCCTAAGTCCAACCAACCAAATGCAGCCCTAACCTCCATGAAAACCCAGGCCACACGAATTTAAGGTTACACCATGAAGCCTGTTCAGTCACGATTCACGAACCAAACTGTCCAAACTTCAAACTGCATGAAATAACAATCATTCTTCGTTTGCAGACGAGAGCTACTTGACAAACGGCCACCTCGACACGACGATCATCGACTGGATCCCTGGCATTCCACCGATCAGCCTCGGCGACATCTGCAGCTCCGTCCGTATCACCGACCCGGACGACTTCAACTTCCACTTCAGGGAAAGAGAGACCCAGAACTGCACCAAGGCCGGCGCGCTCATCCTCAACACCTTCGACGACCTCGATGCTGACGTCCTCACCGCCCTCCGTGACGACTACCCTCGCATCTACTCCATCGGACCCTTAGGCTCCCTCGTCCGCCACGAGCTGAACGACGACGACGTCGACTCCGCCGGCGGCCTGAGCATGTGGAAGCAGGACACCGGGTGCTTCGAATGGCTGGACACGCAAGAACCGAGCTCCGTCGTGTATGTCAATTTTGGCAGCCTCACTGTTCTAACCACCGGCCAGCTCGCCGAGTTTGCATGGGGCCTCGCCGATACTGGCCACCCAATCCTGTGGGTCATCCGGGAGAACCTCGTCTCCGGCCCGACCACGCTGCCGCCGGAGTTTGTCGCGGAGACGGTGGGCCGGTGCCGCTTGGCCGCCTGGTGCGCGCAGGAGGAGGTGCTGCGCCACCCGGCCGTGGGCTGCTTCCTGACGCACAACGGGTGGAACTCGACCTGCGAGAGCATCGCCGCCGGCGTGCCGATGGTGTGCTGGCCGGGGTTCGCGGACCAGTACACCAACAGCAAGTACGTCTGCGAGGTGTGGGGCGTGGGCCTCCGACTGGACGCAGCAGTGAGGAAGGAGCAGGTCGCCGGCCATGTCAGGAAAGCGATGGAGGCGGACGGGATGCGGAGGAGCGCGGCGAGGCGGAAGGCGAAGGCGGAGGCGGCCGCTCGCCCCGGCTGGTCGTCGTATGAGAACCTGCAATACTCTCTCAACCAGTCTGAACCCTGACGAGTGATGATCAGTTCAGGTTGACTTCGATTGCTGCCGGAAGCAAGCGTGTATGCATCACCAATAATAGGATTTTTTAAAAAATAAACCGAATCCATTATCGGCCATTCATTTACTTGATCAAATCCCCTGTCTATTATGAATCGGACGTGTTTAATCCAACCGCCTCATGAACTTTTATGTATGGTAGAAATGCTTGTAATAATATCAATAAATTTGTTGTACGGGGATTGTATCTGAGTTTCATCTTAAGATGATATTGCTTCAATTACGGGTGACAGCAGATGAGAAATACCATCTCTGTGAACACATTTGGCTGGCAAATCCCAGAGCAAAATATTAATTAGGTATTAGGTATGAAAGGTCAAATGTACAAAACGTCAAAGAGTCTGGACTCTGGACTAATCAAAGGATCGGATTAGCTAGCTAATTACAGGACTGGAGAAAAAGGCAATGGACTGTCCAAAAAAACACTCTCTTCTCACTTCTCAGCTGGCTCTCCCCGAGCCGTCATTACTCTTCTCCGTGTTTGGACATCATCTATTAATAGCCGGAATATATGCTTCGCTGTTTTATACGGGTTTTAGAATATTCTTTTATTCCACTCCTGTGGACCCTTCCATAGGTTCCAAACGGGATTTTGAATTCCCTGCCCCTCAATTGGATGGCCAATTTTTCCCTGCCCCTCAATTCGTTGCCGCTTAATTATTTGCCACCGTTGCATCCAATTGATTTATAATCTGCCATTTTGCTCATCTTCTTTGCATTTGTGTGTTTTGCCAATCCCATCAGACCATTTTGCCCTTGCTTTACCTGGTTGGACCGAACCAAACCAGAGGGATCCCGATCCCGTTGCATCCAGCTCTTTTGCGCCCAAGAACTCTTGTCCTCCTCCCACCACTCCCTCACCCTCCTGCACTCCTCGCTTCCGCCGTCACTTGCTCCGCCTCGGGCTCCCGGCTCGCTCCAGCTCTAGGTGCATGAAACCCTAGCCCTAAACCCTCGCCGAGAGCCCTCCCACCTGCGCGCCCCTCCTCATCGCTGCTCCCCTCGCTGCGTCGCACGATGGCCAAGGCGCTCCTCCCGAGCACGAGCTAGGGTTGCGGCGACGGCCACGATGGCGAAGCCTTGCGACGGCGGCGAAGCGCGGCGACGGCGGCAGCGCGGCGACAACGACGCCATGGCGGAGGTGTGAGCCCAACGGGCGCGGCAACCGCGACAGAGGCGGGCACTGCAGCGTCGGCGGCAGGCGCAGCATCAAGGGCCGTGGCCATCAAGGGCCGTGGCAGAAACAAGATGGCCATTCCATCTACCATTTAAGGCTGTACTATCAATGCTCAAATATGGCCTACTAGGACAAGCATCCAATACAGCAATATCTCCTTCCTCAGCATCAAAAAAATCACCAACATCATCTTGTATCTCTTGGTCAACTGGCCTATTATCCTCCTGAAGAGGTAAATTTTGACCACTGTTGTCCATGCCCGTAATGGTCTGCTCAGCATCTTGCATCCCCATGAATGCCAAGAATTCATCCTCGGCTATAACAGGAACAGCACAACCTACTTGTTCTTTTGCAATCAAAGAAACGCGTAGATTGTCCCAATCAACAATGGCTCTGTCGTTGGGTGTACTTCCTTCGTGGTTGCTCGTTGTCACTCCAGTGTGTGTCACAGTCGATTGGCCACAAAGATTAGAACCGCTTGGTTTGTCGCTGCACGGTGCCATCCATCTACTAATCGCATCATCATTGTCAACCCTACCAAAATACAACGAAGGGGTTTTAGCAGGTGCTCAACAATATGTACAGCACCGCCGCCATCACCGCCTCCGTTCGACGCCATCACCCCAACAACCAACGCCATATCACCCGTGACACCGCATCATAGCACAAGAAAAGGGGATCCAGGGTGACGACTTACTCGGTCGGGCTCTCGTCTCCTTGTGACATCGCTCCGCGCTGCCGCCGAAGCAGCAGTTGCCGTCTCCCGTCACCGGTGAGCTCCCTGCCTTCGCTCGGCCACCGCTGCAAGGCCATCTTGCTTCTGCCAAGGCCCTTGATGCTGCGCCTGCCGCCGACGCTGCAGTGCCCGCCTCCATCGCGGTTGCTGCGCCGTTGACTCCTGACCTCCGCCGTGGCCGTCGTCGTCGCCGCGCTTTGCCGCCGTCGCCGTCGTGGCCGTCGCCGCAAGGCTAGCTTCGTGCTCGGGAGGAGCGCCTTGGCCATCGCGCGGCGCAGCGAGGGGAGCAGCGGCAAGGAGAGGCGCGCAGGTGGGAGGGCTCTCGGCGAGGGTTTAGGGCTAGGGTTTCATGCACCTGGAGCTGGAGCGAGCCGGGAGCCCGAGGCGGAGCAAGTGACGGCGGAAGCGAGGAGTGCAGGAGGGTGAGGGAGTGGTGGGAGGAGGACAAGAGTTCTTGGGCGCAAAAGAGCTAGATGCAACGGGACCGGGATCCCTCTGGTTTGGTTCGGTCCAACCAGGTAAAGCAAGGGCAAAATGGTCTGATGGGATTGGCAAAAACACACAAATGCAAAGAAGATGAGCAAAATGGCAGATTATAAATCAATTGGATGCAACGGTGGCAAATAATTAAGCGGGAACGAATTGAGGGGCAGGGAAAAATTGGCCATCCAATTGAGGGGTAGGGAATTCAAAATCCCGTTCCAAACCGTGTATATGAGGATACCATCCAATTCCAAACTGCAGCCTCAGTATCCATACCACATAGAGTACATATGAAGCTATGGGGCCATATACCAAGGAGATAGTTTATCGGATTCAGATCTTCTGCCTTTAGAAATCTCTGTCTTAATCCTATCCAGTCATCCATTTTTTAATCTAATGAACATCTTTTACTTTCTCTCACTCCTCTCTCCTCCCCTCCTCACAGGGTAGCTACGGCTCCTCTGCCGTAATAGTAGAGGATGCACGTCCAAGTTTATCGGTCGTTAAGATTCTCTCTTAGATGTGAACTCTTAGATGTGAAGCCAAGTAAAGAATTTGCATTTGTTTTTGTTTTTGCTTTCCAAAGTCAGTTGAATTTGCATTGGCGATGAAGTGGATGCTCCTCGGATCGTTCACAAAAGTGGCATATTTTTAAACGACGGCAAATGGAGTGACAAGTTAAAATGTAAAGTTTCCCTGGTTATACTGATATGTCGACATCAATTTAGAAGCAAGTACTCCAAGTTAACAATTTGATCAACGTCAAATGACCTAGTTATCTCATGTGTTCTTTAAACGAGCAATCAAATATTCTTGACAGGATTACTTTAGACTTTGAAGCATCTAAATTATTTTGGACCATCTTATTATTCAATTTATTGTTCAATATAACGGTCCAATGACCTAGCTTTTACACCTCTAGATGGTAAGATATATATATATATATATATATATATATATATATATATATATATATATATATATATATATATATATATATATATATATATATATATATATATATATATATATATATATATGCACTCTACGTATTTGATCCAAAGACAAAGTGACCCCTCACACGAAAGACATTGACGTGGCATGTTTATAAATGATTAGTAGAAAAATATTTTACGGACCTTTAACCCTACACGGTGATGATGGGGCTGTCACCGAATTGTTCCCATGCATGTTCAGTATCCACGTGGAGATAGACCACGTAGAAGGTAGAAGCGTTAGAAAATCATGATTGTATGTATATATATATATATAGTACTCTTACAAACCACAAAAACTCAACTATATATTTTAGTTCTCTGAACATCGATATAATCTTTAGATTCATCTTTAACCATTAATTTCTATTAGGAAAATATTTTATTTGCCACTGCAGAGTACGATTCTCTTTTGTGTGCCAACACTTAGTGACACTTTCCCAATTTGCCATATTAATTACTTGATTATTGTCCTATATGCAAACCATTGGTGAAAACTGATCCATTTTGTTAAAGTTATATAAACATACCAAAGGATCTTCAAAAAATTAGTGTTACCAAATATGCAATACTTTCATCAATATTTTTTTTGGTATTTTAGGAAAGATTTTATATTCAATTTATACTAAAAATGTTTTAACATAAAGGATTAATCTTTAGAATACCAAAAGAAACATGTACATTCAAATTGTTGCATACTTCACAATTCTTAACTTTTTTAGGATTTTTAAGATGTTTACTAGTTTAAAAAAAGATATATTTTCGCCAATGGTACACAGGTCAATAATATTGAGCAATTACAATGGCATAAAAGGGAGAAGTTACTAAGTAATGGCACCAATAGGATTAGGCTCAAACGTAATGGCACACAAAGTTTTATCACATTTTTATTCTAATATCATTGTGAAATCCAAAAAATATAACCTAAATTAATTAGCTAGTTTCCATCAAATAATGTAAATACTTAGTATTGTTTTACAGGAAGGGCTGACACAATCAGTTGAAACAAGAAAACAATCGGTTTTCATGGTCCTGATCTATTCCACCTTTTCCATATATAATTCGCTTTCCCAACCCTAATCCTCTCACCGGTTCCTAGCCGCTACCACCCTACTTCCATGCATGCACACCAGACTGCTTGTGTGTTGTCGACAAGCAAGCTGCAGCCACTGGCACTCCTCCGTCCTACATCCCACCTCCTCTCCTCTAAGCTCCTTCCCTCCGCCTTCTTTTCCAGCAAATGTTCCCCCTCTCTGGTGAGCTGCCCCACCTACCTTCCTCGTCTCCAACTGCTCCTGCCACTACATCTGTCGCCCACCAACCACTCCATCCTAATGACACTTCGCCTCCTCGTCGATCCACCGGCCGCCACCACCTTGCCGCTCACCACCACCCACTGCCAAGCCTCTACCATGGTGTCGTGGACCCTAGACACTAGACCAGCAGAAACCCCGCCAGGGAAGCGAGTAAGAATTGGGTGAAATCAATTTTATATTGAAACGATTATGCGCTAGAAAATCAGTTACAAAATTTATTTTCAAATTAATATCTACATACTCTATTTACATAAACTCAGACTTATTTCATTACAATCCTGCTGGCAATTAGGGCACTCCCAATGCAAATGAAACAAAGTAGTTTGGTACACCCTCCACGTCAGAAATCTGTATAGAAACAATACCTCTTATGCATAGTTTCTATGAATAAGCCTTTATCATTAATGTACATTCCATATGTACCACACATTTATTTGTTTGTGATAAGAAACGATCTTTGTCATGCATATTCTAGTTGTTTCTAAACTAAGAAACCATTACTAATGTAAAAAATGACTTTACTCTCTCTTCTTTAATTGTCCCCACCACGTCACCTGTAGGACCAAATAGACGATGTGTGAATAGGAGCCAAATTGATTTTGACTTTCTTCACAACATGCCCCACACCAAACAACCAAAGCAAACAAGAAATCAAGAGGACCGCCTGGCACATTAGACTATCTCTCAGACCATCCAGACTGGCAAACACTGCCCCGAAAAACTACACCTCGGACCATCTGGCATGTTAAAATCAATGTGGCTCTTGATTGCAATGTTGAATCGACCTTGAACTTAGAACATAGTCTCCTTATGATGTCTATGACCAAATCCAATCAAGAACCAAAGCAATAGTGCCTAAAGATTTGTCCTTTTGATGTTACACCTAATCTAGGTCATGGACCGTGCAAAAGTGAAATCTTCAATCCATAACCAAATCTCATGGGTAACTTGAATAGGATGGATCCAGATGCATCCCTACACATTTTGTGATGCCAAACCATAGGAAAAAAGCAACGAAAACAAGTAGACCAGGATTCTTCGAGAAATCCTCCAAAACAGGAATAAAATCAAACCGGTGGCATGACAAACAAGATAAAACCATGAAATGAAGCAAGTTTGATGATTAATGACGAACAATTACGATTGGATCAAAATAACTCCATCATTAAGCACGTACTCTTAGGTTTCTTGTGATTTGGCTATGCCTATCTCTCTCAAAGCCTCCACCAAAAGCCTCAAGGAAACCTTAGCTACCATGACACCTAATTATATTAAGAAAAAAAATCTTTACATGCTACTAGAGAAGCTCCTAATCCCTCATGTGCCATCACTTTATCATTTTATCACATGTTTATTGTCGTATATCACATTGGTGAAAAATTATCTTTTCTGTTTTGGCTATATAAACATTCCCAAAAATCCAAAAAAATCATAGTGATATCAAATATATAATACTTTCAATCTACATTGTTTCGTTGTAAAAATACCAAATAAAATTAGGTTGGAAGTATTGGATATTTGAAAACTATGTCAGTTTTTAGATTTTTTGAAATATTTTGTAGCTAAAATAAAAAGATAAGTTTTCTCCGATGACATATAAGGCAATAAATATGTCAATATAATGGCACATAAGGTTAGAGTGGCAAGGTGATGGTACACGAGGGATTAGGAGCTTCTCCGGTGCCATAAAAAGGTTTTCTCCAATTATAAGGGGCAATCAGCCACCCTTAGTGGGTTTCCAGTCGCTTACACATGGGTTAACCAAAAACTCATCAAGACATCGGGCTTTCTCTCTCACACTGCACGCTTCTCAAAGCGGTTCTTAACTGATGAACCGATAATCTGTTTAGGACCAACTTACACGCCAAGTTGATCCTGAGACCTAAACCACTTAAGCCTCCTTCCTTGTAGCGCCACAATTTTCTCAAACCTGTCTTTTGCTTCTTTGGCCGCCAAGCCTGCCACGCGTTCCACTCCCTTTGGACCATTTCTGCTTGCGTACCCGAAGCCATCAGCATCCATGCATAAACCTTGTCCACCACACGTGCATGGACCAGTTTCGATCAACTCGCACAACGCTTAACTTAGAATATGGATTTCCCCTCCATGTCCTGATGCAGACGTTAATCCACTCCAGTCATCTCCGCACTAATAGACAAGCAAACAATTTTCCGCAAATAAAGATATTGACCCACAGTAGTCCATAGACCGCTACACTACCTCATGATATCATGAAATCAATATTGAGCACTTTGCAATCCAAACCTTCACGTATTCCCTTACAGAGGACCACATATGTGAAGTACTAACATAAACGTGGCATAAAATAATTTTTATAAATTCATCCGTTTCTCAAATGACTTTTCCCTTGAAACGAAAAAGTTATGTCTCAAAATTCTCTTCAAAAGCAATATAGACAAAAAAAAATTTATCTTAGCAATGAAAGACCTTAAAAAATACAAAATATGGTATTATATTGTCTCAATGCGTGGTCCGGCATGGCAGATCGTGGGTAGACGGTGAGGTCGAAACTGCGATTCTCCTTGTTATCTAATTATCCTGGTTCGCTACTGGAACAATGGTCCGGTCTGGCAGACCATAGGGACAGACGGTCCGGTCCTAACTTGCATTTTTTTAATCTAAAATTGACTCAAAACACAAACTCAAATCTTTGATCACGTTGACAATCACTTATCATATAATCTCTAATCGCCTCTCATTCTAGAAGGTGGTACTTTAGAAACGACTAAAATATCATCATCGGGAGTGCCCTTAATGAAAGTCTATCCATAACCAAGGTGGCATCCCATCAACACGACTACAATACCATCTGCACGTGATCCTCTAGGCTGCCCAAATGCAACGTGATGGCATCGATCAGATTCTTCCTTAGCTATTTAATTTTTCATGGAAGTTGGGACCTTTGACTATATCTATACGTCCATACAGACCAAGATTTCAGGGATGTCTTCAACTCAACAATAAAAATATCATCGATGATCGATCAAGAATGTAACCATTTCAGCTTTTGAAATAGCCCCAAATTAACTTGTGTATACGCGACTCAGAATCACGTTGAAAAGTTTGTTGGTATTAGAGCATGTATGATATGCCTTCTGCCACGCAAGAGTTTAGCTAAAGTGTATGATAGAAAATAAAGAAAGAGAGAGAAGTCATCCATATTGTGTATATCAGTAAACTATATATATCATAAGAAACGTACACACAGTTATTTTTAAAGCAAAATAGTATAGCACTTTTACCATTCTTGGTATCCTAAGATACTACGAATTACAATCGTTGATCAAGCTAGCTAGATCCATCTGCTGCCAAGAGTTGGTACCTCCCTCTTTTTTATACCTCATGATACACCATTTTACAAGGATAGAAATGGTATTTATTTCCTGATTTTTCCTCTCGCCTTTCCTCTCTCCTCTCAACTCACCCACACTGATGAGCCACGCCAGCCGCTGGCCACCACCTCCATGCGCCATCGACCCTGCGGGCCACCTCTACCTACACGCACAACGTAACCTTAATGAGCCCCTGCCATCCATATCACCATATGTGTGTCGCGCTCCATGTAGTTGTGGCGCTTCTACCCACCTCTAGCCGTCGACCACCGTTGGTTGATCGCCGCTGCTGTAGATCGAGGGTGTACCACTACTACAGAAATGGCCTTTCATACCGGCACATCAGTACCGGTTATGCATAAACCGGGACTGACAGTTACATCAGTCTCGGTTCAACGGTCTACGGGTCCGGAGGAAACATTAGTACGGGCTGAAGACACCAACCGGTACTAATTTTCTAACATCCATGCCGGTTGGTGTAACCAACCGGTACTAAGCGAGCTAGTGGGCGGTTCTTGCTTAATGCAGTTGGTGTAACCAACCGGTACTAAGCAACCTAGGCTGGCGAGTGCGCTTAGTGCGGTTGGTTGCAACAACTGCATCTTGATGTAACATCGATGAGTTGTTGCAACCAACAGGTACTAAGCAGCCTTATTTCAACCTCCTCTTCCTCGCCTCCTAGGCTAGCCCCACACTCTTCTTCTTCCTAGCTCCCACCTTGGTTTCAGTTCATCCCTGGTTTTCTTCAGTTCATAAACTTTGCAGTTCCTTGGTTTTTCTTCCGTTCATTATAACTTGTTTTTATTGATTTCGCATTGGATTTTGCAGTTCTGCATTGAAATTTGCTTTTTGTGTTTAATCACATTTGACTGCATTGGAATTTGCCGTGTGTTTAATGGATCCGACCTTCTATCTTCCCCTCCCCTATATTTTCCATCTCCATCCACATGGAGAACAGTACCGCACCATTTCGATCCCCTTCTCTCCTCTACCACCGCCACCAGCCGCACCGCATCCTCTCCGCCATGGTTCGCCCCCTCAAGACCTGTAGGGCGACTTGCAATCTCCATCCTCCGCCGCAACCTCCCGTCGCCAGCGCAGGCCCGTCCACCTCCTCTACCGCCAGAGCAGGTCCGTCCACCTCCTTCGCCGCAACCTCTGGCGCCACCCCGCTCACCACCACCGCAACCTCTGGCGCCAACCTGGAGGAGGCATGGAGGGCCTTCGACCGCCGGCGCCCCATCTACTACCCGTCACCATATCAACCTCGCAGCTGGGAGGAACTAACCTCGCTGCTGCCGCCGCTGTTGCCACCGCCAAGCTTCCAGGATCGGATGCACATGGAGGTGGGGATCCCACGCCGCGTGCGCCGTCTCGTCCTCCCCCCTGCGCCTCGTCCTCTGCCCGATGATGACGAAATCGACTGGGAGGCGCTGATGGCGGGAGGAGGATGACTAAAATATAGCTATTATATATATATATATATGTATATATTTTGTTTAATTATGTGATGTAGTGGATCAGTGTTAGATATTATGTATGTATGTTATTATGTGATGAATTATTTTGTGATGGAATGGGATCAGTGTTTAATTATGTGATGTCCTTAATTATGAATTATTTGTATCAGTGTGTGATGGATGATGAAATGGTTATTTGTGAGTGATGGTGATCTGTGCAAATGTTCATGAAATGAGTTATGGTGAAATGGTGATCTGTGCAATGAATTGTTGATATGTGCAAAAATGTTCATCAACAAATGAGTACAAGTATGAATCTGTGAAATGGTGATCTGTGCAATGAATTGGTGAACTGTGCAAATGTTCATCAAATGAGTTATGATTCGGTGTCAAGTCTTTTTCTTCAATTTGAAATGGTGATTTGTGCAAAGAATTGGTGATATGTGCAAATGCCGATTTGAATTGAAATGGTGAATTGGGTGCCCCACCAGTACCGGTTCATAACATGGGCCGGTACAACAACTCCCCAGATAGATTTGGCCTTCCATAACATGGACCGGCTGAAGAAACCAACCAGTACTGATTCTCTAACATCAGTACCGGTTGGTTACACCAACCGGAACTCGGCCTGCTTAATACCGGTTGGTTACACCAACCGGGACCAATTTTAGAGCATCAGTACAGCTGGTTTCTTAAACCGGTACTAAGCAGCCTTATTTGAACATCCTCTTCCCCGTCTCCTCCCTACACTCTACCAGATTAAGAACAGTGCAGCGTCGGCCAAGAGCTTCAAAAAAGGGGGAGGTGCTGCCAAAATTTTGGTCAATTTACTCCCAGCCAAGTTAACCAAGGTTAGTAACATCGTTCCTCACTACATTTGGTGTAAAATGGAGCTTCTTCTTTGCTTGAAATGTGAAGAAAATTTGATCTTTTCTCATGATCGATCAAGAACAGTGCAGCACTGGCCAAGAGCTTCAAGAAAGGGGGAGGTGCTGCTAAAATTTTGATCATTTTACTCCCAGCCAAGTTAACCAAGATTAGTAACATCGTCCCTCGCTACATTTAGTGTAAAATGGAGCTTCTTCTTTGCTTGAAATGTGAAGAAAATTTGAGCTTTTCTCATGATTGATGAAAGATTATGAATGTAGAGAGCTAGCTCGATCTTTTCATGTAGGTTGCAATAACTATTTGTGTAAGTTTGGAATTTGCTTGGATTAGATGCAGCTCGCGTTGAATGTGTGTATCTAGCTCAAATTTAGGTTTTGGTTCCATCGATCGATGAAGAATTTTGAATCTAGACTTTGATCTACCAAGTCTTTCTTGTTAGGTGTGGATCTAGCTCAAATTTAGGTTTTTGATTCCATCGATCGAGAAGAATTTTGAATCTAGACTTTGATCTACCAAGTCTTTCTTGTTAGGTGTGGATCTAGCTCAAATTTAGGTTTTGTTTCCATCGATCGATGAAGAATTTTGAATCTAGACTTTGATCTACCATGTCTTTCTTGTTAGGTGTGGATCTAGCTCAAATTTAGGTTTGGTTCCATCGATCGATGAAAAATTTTGAATCTAGACTTTGATCTACCAAGTTTTTTTTGTTAGGTGTGGATCTAGCTCAAATTTAAGTTTTGATTCCATCGATCGATGAAGAATTTTGAATCTAGACTTTGATCTACCAAGTCTTTCTTGTTAGGTGTGGATCTAGCTCAAATGTAGGTTTCGGTTTAAATGAAATTTATCCACCTAAAATTTTTAAATAAATTTAATATTGGTTTAATTTGAAATTTGTGAAATGTTAAAAAATTCATTATTGGAAAATGAGCTAATAGCTGCCTTGATGTAAAATAATGTAGATGGACCGGCGATGGATGTACATGGACCGACGCTCCCCGGAGTTCTTGCAGGGTTTGCAAGCTTTTCTTCGTGCGGCCGATGCATACACGAATTCAGACTACATATGTTATCCATGCATAGACTGCAAGAATGAGAAGGAGTGGCCAAAATCCAGCCACCATCACTTCCATTTGCTCTCAAGAGGTTTCATGCCAAACTATACCTGTTGGACCAAGCACGGTGAAGAAGAGACTATACGAGAAGATGGTGAAGAAGAAGAAGATCAGGGGGACAACAATATCCCCGATGCTGGCCAACACGGTTCTTTCGAAGATACATTGGGGGAGTTTGGCGATGATAACCTAGACCAGATGCTGCTTGATGGAGAGGGAGAATACACCTATGGAAAGACCACATAACACTATTGCACCCAGACTGCCGACAGGGCCACAAAAAATTGTGTATCACACTAGAACTCATGCAGTGGAAGGCGGCCAATGGATTGTCTGATAAGGGATTCGACGAGTTGTTATGCCTCATAAAAAAGTTGTTTTCAGAGGGTAACACGCTGCTTGAAACTACGTACGACGCCAAGCAAGTTGTCCGCCCTTTGGGGTTGGAGGTACAAAAGATACATGCATGCCGGAACGATTATATCCTGTATCGCAATGAGTACGAGGATTTGGATGCTTGTCCGGTGTGCAAAACTTCGAGGTATAAAACTAGGCGTGATGACCGAGGCGAGGAAGTGGGGCAGCGTAAGAAGAAGAGACCCCCCGTTAAGGTGGTCTGGTATTTCCCTATAATCCCCCGGTTGAAGCGTTTATTTGCGAGCAAAGCGCATGCCCAGATGATGCGCTGGCACAAAGAAGATCGTAAGGACGACAGAAGGCTAAGGCACCCCGCTGATGGTTCCCAGTGGAGGAAAGTCGATAGAAAATACCCGGACTTTGCTGAGGATGCAAGAAACATAAGGTTTTGGTTGAGTACAGATGGGATAAACCCGTTCGGCGAGATGAGCAGCAGTCACAGCACTTGGCCCGTGACTCTATGTATCTACAACCTTCCTCCTTGGCTGTGTATGAAACGAAAGTACATTATGATGCCATTGCTTATCCAAGGGCCGAAGCAACCTAGAAACGACATCGATGTGTACCTCGAATTGTTGGTGGAAGATCTGCTAACACTGTGGACCGATGGTGTACGTGTGTGGGATGAGTACAAAAGAGAGCATTTCACCCTACGTGCATCGCTATTCGTAACCATCAACGACTAGCCTGCACTTGGTAACCTGTCAGGCCTATCTATCAAAGGATATAAAGCCTACATTCAGTGCTTAGAGGATACGGACAACAAGTATCTGAAAAACTCCCGAAAGGTCGTGTACATGGGCCACCGTAGGTTCCTCCATATGAAGCACCCGTTACGACGGAAGGGTGAGAATTTCGATGGGACGAAGAGAAGCGTAAAGCCCTGCATCGCGATGGGGACGCTGTATTTTCTCTGGTAAAGGATCTGAAAGTAGTATTTGGAAAGGGTCCCGGTAGCAAATCTTTCCCGACTGAACAAGGTCATACAAAGCCCATTTGGAAGAAGAAGTCAATATTTTGGGATTTACCTTACTGGTAAGACTTAGAGGTCCGCCACTCACTGGACTTCATGCATCACACGAAAGAGAATAAGATAGTACACCTGAAATCACATGATTGTCACATGTTGATGACACAGTTGCTCTTAGTGGCGCTAAGAGGTATTCTGTCAGACTGGGTACGAGGGACAATCGTAAAGCTGTGCTCGTTCTTCAACGTGGTGTCACAGAACGTCATCGAACCACGGAACTTATCTAAGCTGCAGGATGACGTGGTCGATAGTCTGGTCAGCCTTGAGATGATCTTCCCTCCGTCCTTTTTTGATATTATGGTCCATCTCATGGTCCACATTGTCAAAGAGATAGAAATTTTCGGACCCGTGTTCCTGTATAGTATGTTCCCTTTCGAGAGGTACATGGGTGAACTAAAGAAATATGTTCGTAACCGGTCTCGTCCAGAAGGCTGCATTGCACAGGGTGTTGGCACGGAGGAGGTGATTGAGTTCTATGTCGACTACATTGATGAGCTAAATCCGATTGGCGTCCCTGTTTCACGCCATGAGGGGAAGCTATGGGGAAAAGGGACTCTAGGGATAAGAGAATTCTTTAGTAATGATCTACTTTTATTTAAACAAGCACATTTCACAGTCTTGAAACAAACAACTGTAGTGGCTGAGTTTATCCATGAAAATGAGATGATTCTACGTGACCAATACCCAGAGAAGTTAGAAAAGTGGATCGCACTAGAGCAAATGGATCGTTTCGGTGATTGGTTACAAAAGCAACTGATGGGCTCCCGGACAGACAATGAATAGTTGAAACACTTGGCTCGGGGACCATCCACGACAATTGTATCATTCCATGGGTATGAGATAAATGGGTACACATTTTACACGACTGCCTAGGATAGCAAGAGCACCAGCAAAACAGCGACGTCCGTATAGATGCCTTGGATAAAAATGGAAAGATGGACACCTACTATGGTTACATAGAGGATATCTGGGAGCTCGAGTATGGACCTTTAAAAATCCCTCTGTTTTGGTGCCAATGGGTCAAATTGACAGCCGTTGAGATCGACGAGTACGGTATGACAACCATGGACCTCAAGCAAGTGGCCTATAGGGACGAACCGTTCGTGCTCGCAAATGATATGACACAGGTATTCCATGTGATGAACATGAACAACAAACCGAAAAAACAGAAGGACAGGCCTACTAAAAGCAAGAAGCAGAAGGACAAGCCTACCGAAGATAACAAGCAGAAGCAGAAGGACTAGCGGTAGCGATCAGCCAAGGCGCCACGTGGTTCTTCCAAGTAAAAGAAGGATCGTCGGAGTTGAGGGCGTCATAGATGAAGAAGAGTACAATCAGTTCGACGAGCTACCTCCTTTTATGGTGGACGTAGACATTACTGTCTTGAATGATATAGAGGAATCCCCCTATGTACGACACGATCATAATGAAGGATCACTTGTAAAAACAAAGTATGTTAGTAAATAAGTCGAACCATGTTATATAAACCCGTGTATGAATTATGATTTTTTATTAAGTAAGGAAGCAATAATTGAATTTATATAACAAGGTGAAAATCTATATTAAGATGGTTGGAAAATAATAATGTAAAGAATATATGAATTTTTAATTTATTTTATTTTTGAAAATCATTTTAGTGTGGAATAAGTATGATTTATTATTTTTTAGTAAGCAATGAATCAATAATTGAATTTATATAAAAGGTGAAAATTTATAATAAAATCTAAAAAATTAAAGAGATTTCAATGCTCCCAACAGTTTTCTATAATTATCGAGAAATTAATGGCAAATTAGTACCAATGACATGTGGGACCTACAAGAGATGGGCCCACATGTCAGTGAGCTCATCCCTTTCTTCTAACAAGGATACAAAAAAGATTCGTGCCGTGTAGGACCGATCAAAACCCCCTCCTCTCCCCTGGCTAGCAGTGTGCGCTGAGCTTGGCTCCCGTGCGTGCGTGTGGTCACGGAGTTCGAGCCACTTCGCGCATTGTATTCTTTTATTTTTGGTAATCGATCGGGACTAAGTGAGCATTGGTCGGTTTGTTACCTGTCGGACTGATGTGAGCAAGAAGTCCCGGAGTAATACACCAACCGGGACTCATGTGAGGTTAGTCCCACTGGATGACGCCAACTGTGACTGATTCCCCCGTCATATAACTTCGAAAGCGAGAAGTCCCGGTGTATTACAACAACTTTCAATGTGATTTTCTATAGTATCATAATTTATAGTTTATACAGAATGTTTTATACTTTTCTTTTTTAATTTTTGGTACATGAATGTATTTGTGAATAAATGTATAAAAATTTGTAGAAAATAGAAATATGCTCCAAAATGTGAGGACAAATCTTATGGGTCCAAAAACAACATATATTATAGGAAATATACATATATTATACCATTATAATAATTTACAAATAATGGTACCGTGTACAATGTCCCACAGGGTTACCACAAAAGATGCTAAAAGCTAATTTCTAATAATATACTAATTAACTAATTAATTTCTATTATTAATAACTAGTCGTCGTCTTCGTCGTCGTCCTCCTCCTCGTCGTCCGCATCGGCGCCATCGTCGTCGTCGTGGTCCTCCTCCTCCTCCGGATCGTCCTCCTCCTCCTCCGCGACGTCGTCCTCGTCGTCGAACTCTTCCTCGTCCTCGTCGTCATCGGACAACTCGTCCGACATCGAGAACTCCACCGGGTAGAAGACGGAGTCCTTCCTCGGCCGGTTGCGACGAATGCGCTTCCGAGGGGGACTCTCATCCTCGGAAGACGGCGGCGGCAGTGGAGGCAGACCCGCAGGCGGGGCAGGCATCGGTGGTGATGCTGGGGCGGAGGAAGAGGCAGAGGCAGAGGAAGAGGAAGAGGAAGAGGCAGAGGAAGAAGCCATGGATCGAAAAGGCAGAGACGCGTGGCAGAGGAAGACGGTTAGGCAGAGGAAGATCGTCGGTTTTATAGAAAAGGTCGAGGAAGACAAAGAGGCAGAGGAAGAGGCAGAGGCGGCTCCTCGGTTCGCGCCAATATTGCGTTGTTTCAAATTCCCACATAGTCCCGGTTAGAGACACTAACTGGGATTTACATAGTCCCGATTGGAGACACCAACCGAGATTACTTCCCCCAAAATGGAGGTCACGGAAGTCGTAGTAATTTGCCATAAATTATAAAGTATGTTAGCAAATAAGTCCAACCGTGTTATATAAACCCGTGTATGAATTATAATTTTTTTATTAAGCAAGGAAGCAATAATTGAATGGTTGGAAAATAATATTGTAAAGAATATGTAAATTTTTAATTTATTTTATTTTTTAAAATCATTTTAGTGTGGAATAAGTATGATTTATTATTTTTCAGTAAACAATGAAGCAATAATTGAATTTATATAAAAGGTGAAAATTTATACTAAAATTTGAAAAATTAAAGAGAAATTTCAAGGCTTCCAACAGTTTTCTATAATTTTCGAGAAATTAATAGCAAATTAGTATCAATAACATTTGGGACCTACCAGAGATGGGTCCACATGTCAGTGAGGCTAGCAGCGTGCGCTTGAGCATGGGCTCCCCGTACGGCACGGTCACGGGTTCGAGCCCAGCTCGTGCCTTATTTTTGGAAAATCAGTCCCGGTTGGTGTAATTAAGCGGGACTAAGGGAGATTCAGTCCCGGTTGGTTTCATCAACCGGGACTAAGTGAGCATTCAGTCCCGGTTTGGTATACCAACCGGGACTGATGGTTCCTAGGGCACCACCTGATGGGGGCGTTGGTCCCGGTTGGTGTAACCAACCAGGACTAATGTGAGGTCAATCCCGGTGGATGATACCAACCGGGACTGATGCCACCATCATATAAATTCAAAAGCGAGAGAGGTTGGAGGCATAAGTGTTATTGTCTCCAACCTCTCGCCGACGCCGCTTTCGGCCCCGCCGCCGACGACCACGCTGCGCCGTCCTCCTCGTCATCGACGACCTGCGCAGACGTCGCCGTCCTCCTCATGACGACGACCCAGCGTGCCGCCGCCCTCCTCGTCATCGACGACCCCGTCGGCGCCGCCGTCTTCCTCGCCTCGACGACCCATGAGCAAGGTGCTCCATGTGCTCTCTCTCCTTCCTTCCTCGCTCCTCGGCAAGGTGCAGCAGAGCATGGGGGCGATGAGTGCGGCACGGGCAAGCAAGACGGGCGTGACACAAAGGGCACGACCGACAAGAGTCTTGGCGCGACCAACAGAACACGATCACAGTCGCCCAGAGTGTTCGACGAAATGCCCAAACTCACGCGATATGAGCCAGATTTGTAATCGGGAGTAAAGTAGTTAAATTGCTAAATAATTGGTCCTAGATATAAATTCTTACATTAAAAAAATAAAACATAGCACGCAATAAAATGAGCATGGAATGATGGAAATATTACCTTATAATATTATTTTAGGGTCTTCATCATTTGGAAACGCTCTATTTTAGCATCATTGGTAACCTTGGAGAAGATATCCCGCTCAATAAATGTGATTGAATAGTGCATCTTGTATCTTATTTTTATGTACTAGTTTTTAGATAATGGAAGACATTTCGGCCTCTGTATCTTATTTATATGAATTTTGAGATGCATATGTATATGCCAATTTAATCGCAAATTTGAATTCTGAGATGTATATGTCAATTGTGAAATGTATAAGTATACGTGAAATGTAATGTATATACCGTCCTAAATCGTAAATCGCCCGATCTCGCCTACCTCCTCTTCCCCACCGTCCTCCTCGTCGTTGTCACCCGTTTATGTATAAGTATATGTGAAATGTATAAGTATATGTGAAATGTGCAAGTATACTTTTGTTGATCTTTTTTCGTTAATTTTCAATGCCTTCTTATAGACTACGAAACTACGATGGCGGGAGAAGGATTTGATGGAGACGAGTTCATGAGAAGTTTGATTTCGGGAGAAGATGGTTACGAGCTTGATGATTCCATCGAGGCCGCAAGGCCCGTCGAGGCCTTAAGGCTCGTCGAGACCGATGAGGCTCCCGAGGCCGCTGAGACGACCATGGTAATTAGATTGAATGTGTATATGCCAGTTCCACCATCATGCTAAGCCAACATTCTAACACGTAGACATTATTGTAGCCAATCACGTCAGCGAGGTTCAAACAAGAAGTCGAAGGCAAGACATGTTATCACCCCTAGGGGCGCTTGGGCCGTTCAATTCAGCATGCGGCGTCCACGTCAGGGACCATGTGCCAATTAGCATCGCGAGATAGGATAATGTCCCTGAAGATACGAAGAACATGATCTGAACCGACCTAAAGGAGACATTCACCTTCCCCTAAGGGACCAAAGAGAAAGTGAAGAGTTACACGTTGAAGAAGATGGCCATTGCATTCCAAACATATAAAAAGAAGTTGAATACGGAGAAATCAAGAAGAACCGAATGCCCGACTTCAACAAGTACCCAAAGTTGCAGGATCACTAGGATGCGTTCGTGAACTACAAGAATTCGAATGAAGGTCAAAGTATGACCGAAAGGAACAGTCAGAATGCTTAGAAGAAGCAATACCACCACCACCTCGGCCCTGGTGGTTACCGCCAGGCGATGCACAAATGGGAGAAGAGGGAACAGGAACTGCTGGCAAAGGGTGTCGCACCCGCGACAATGGAATGGCCAGACAGAGCGAAGAGCTGGTTCTATGCTCACGGCGGCGGCCTTGACGATGATGGTAATATGGTGTTTGGGAATGTGCTGACAGATGTGGCCAGAAGACTTGTAAAGTCGATCGAGGAATCTTCCTAGGGCACATTCGTGCCAAACAGGGAGAACGACGAGCTTACAAGGGCCCTACAAAACCCGGAGCACCCTGGACGTACACGAGGCGTTGGCGTCGTTCCGTGGAAGATTGGGTTCGCTAAGGATGCCGACACCTATAGGAGTCGGGTGAGAAGCAAGTCCCGACAGGCACAACAGCTCCTAATGCTTGAAAAACGCCTAAATCAAACACAACAGAGCATGAAAGAAGAGGTCCAAAGACATGTGCAGTTAGCCTTGAGCCAACGGCTAGATGCGGGCCAGGAACCTCCTACTAATCCGGACCTCATTAGTCCCTCAAGGCGGCGAAGCAGCTGCGCTTCCGATGGGTTGCCCGAAGCGGACTTGGGCCACTGGCCCGTGGATGACATCACACAGCGGACACCTTATGAGCTGCACGTCCAAGTGAGGAACATCTCTTTCAAGGCGGCTCACGGCATGGCTTACCCGGTGGAGCCTGGGCAGGTCATCCATGGCCAACAGATACTGCCGGGCTACTCCAAGGTCTTGGTGGAGGAGATATGCCTAGGGTGCGAGGACCTAGACCTCGATATTCCCGGAGGTGATGGGACTACGAAGTTAGGAGAGGCTGTCCACAATTTCATCCTATGGCACAAGAAGTACATTATTTTTCGAGATCACATGGACGTGTCCTCTTCAACACCTTCATCACCTCCGGCACACATAAGCGGTCCGTCATCACCTCCATCGTCACCAAAGGAGATGCCTCCCAGAAGAAGCCCGTCCCCTGCACCGAGCCCCGCACGCGAAATTCCAACTCCAACATCGTCGCCCAAGACAAGCAAGCCAGCTCGCCCAGCAGCTCACAAAAGGACGAGGTCCACCTAACCCAAGAAGTTGGCTGCACTTGCAAAGCGGGCGTACGATATGACCGAGAAGGTAGTCAGAGCCGAGGTCACTAAATTTTTTAAACCCAAGTCACCAGAGAAGAAGGTTCAGCCTGGCAAGGAAGAATTTCTAAAAGGCTTGAGGACAATGAAAAATTTGAAGGACAAAAAGGAAAAACCTCGCGTATCTGACTACGAGCGCACATTGGTCAAGGAAAGGTCCAAGAAGAAGACGTCAAAGGAGACGACGTCATCAGCTGATCAGAAGGGCAAGGAGATGCAAAAATTCATCGAAGAAACTGGTCTGCACCCAGATCAAATATTAGGCGACATGCAGATTGAAGCTGCACAAGTCAGATGGCCATTTACACCGGGCACTTCCTTGGTCAGGCGTGAGGAGCTTGGCCAGCTACCAACTAGGATGCGCCAATTCTATGAATGGTACCTGGATGAGTTCAAGCATGGCCTAGCGTCATTTGCCGTCAAGTACAAGGAAGAACATTTTTTCACAGCGACAGTGAATTTTATGTCGAATGGCCAATAATGTACGAGCTATACTAGTCAGACACCATCGACGTGTCCATTTTGAGTTGCTAAACTCTGTAAGTGTCTTATTTAATTGCAAAAATCCACCGTGAGGGCTCTTGCACTATACTAACTTGCAAGCCTAACTTATTTCTTCTTATGTAGAATGAAGATACAAAGATGCAAAAGTAAGAGCATTTTCGACACGGGCTTCCTTGACCATTTAGTTATCAATCAGACGACTATTAAACTATCCCCTGCCGATACAGAGACCAACATATACAAAGGCTAATAGGTCAAAAATATAAGTCAAAGATACTTTTACCCTACAGCTTTGAGTAAGTGTTTTCGTACTGCCTCGTTCTAATCTTTTTCCATAACACGATGTTAGAACTAATTAGTTACCTACGTTGCCATATATATGTACAGCTTTCACTGAATTCTTCTCATTATCGAGCTAGATCATAGCATGATCATAGTTATGGACTCGCTGAGGAGACTAGTTGAAAAGTACCAAAACTTGATCGACATGCTCAACCGATATTCTTGTTCTTTCCATTATTATGCTAGTTCTACTCCATTTTAAACAAATTCTAATCATGTTCAATTTGCAATCACGTGTATAGTGCATTTGCACGGTTCCGTACTGAAATCGTGAGCGAATTCAACGAGGATTCGATATTACACTTGCCTCTCGAGTATGTATGCCATTATGGTAGCTTTTGAGTTGGTTAACTTCATTTCTATGCATCCATTTCATAATTTTAGCTTTTTTCACCACAGATCTGGCGTCAGCCGTCGGGCACCAATATATGCGGCTACTATGTGTGCCATACTATGCACATCCTGACCGGAGGTGCTAGCGACTTGCAAGGTTCGTCCGATTTCTCGCCGGCGAAAGTGAGAGCGATCCAAGAACAACTCGTCGGCTGGATTTTCGAAGAGGTCGTAAATCCAAGAGGCCAGTTTCACAATCCAGCGGCAAATAGGTGGGGCCCTTCGATAGAGACCGGTGAACTGTCGAGGTCGACATCTATGGCTACCAAGAGCGATGCACATAAAAGATCACGATGAACGTTCTGTAATTAAAGTTGTAATGAATGTTATGTGAACTGTATATGTGTACTATATATAGGCATGATTGATTCATTGTGATACCTAATAGTTGTAATTAAAGTTGTTAATAAAAGTTCTATGATTTAATTATCAGTTAATTATGTATGATTGATTATATGTGCTTTAATTAATTCTGACTTAGCACACAGATATATATACATATAATAATATTAGACTTAACACACACAGAGCGTAGAGGGCACGATTGGCAGCGTCGATAGCATTGAATGGGAAGAACGCAATGAGCGCACCAGCGAAGGACGGGACAACACGTTCACCAAGATTGTGTTGATCGCCGGGAAGAGCTGGGAGGCCAGCGAGCCGATGCCGGCGACGCACGCGACAAGCAAGAAGAAACTTAGCGCGGTGTAAACGACGGCGATGACCGCGCCGAGTGTCGCCCGCAAGGTGCTCGACGCAAGGCACGTGAAGCTAACCTCCTCGACGCCGCCGTTCTCCATGGTGGCGAAGCTGAGCTCGGCGACGAGGACGACGGAGGACACGACGTACACCTAGGAGAGCAGGATGGTGGCAGTGGACGACACCGGGTCGGAGCGGATGGTGGCCGACAGCAGCCCCAGCATCCAGGCCCCACCGCCGTGCCGATGATGAGGCTCAGTGCTGCCCAGACGCTCTTCTTCTGTGTTGCAGAGAGAAGAAACCGAGGAACGTGAAAAGTAGTACAGGAGGAGGCGACGAGCACCGGAAAGGATAAGGTTGGCCTCAAGGAGTGGGGAATTTGTGGGTGGCCAATGGCCACGTGTTCCTCTACCTGTCTATGAGAATGGATGTGGGCCACGCGCACGGAGGCCGCGGTCGCGTCTGATTTTTTGAGCTAGTGTCAGACGTCCGACTAATGGCGGGGCCACAGCCGCACGCCATGGTGGTGCCGTACCCGGGCTCCGGCAACACCAACCCGGCGCTGCAGCTCGCCAAGCTGCTCCACCGCCACGGCGTCTACGTCACCTTCGTCAACACGGAGCACAATCACCGGCGTGTGCAGGCCGCCGAGGGCGCCGGCGCCGTGCGCGGCCGCGAGGGCTTCCGGTTCGAGACGATCCCGGTCCCCGGACGGCCTGCTCGCGTCCGACCGGGACGCCGGCGACTACGACCTCGGCCTGTCCAAGGCCACGAGCCACCTCTGCGCTGCGCCGCTCAGGGAGCTCATCCTGCGCCTCAACGGGACGGCCGGCGTGCCGCCGGTGACGTGCGTGGTGCCGACGGCGCTGATGAGCTTCGCGCTGGAGGTGGCGCGGGAGCTGGGCATCCCGACCATGGTGCTGTGGGGCAGCGCCGCCGCCTCGCTCATGGGTCACATGAGGCTCCGGGAGCTCAGGGAAAGAGGTTATCTGCCACTCAAAGGTAACAACACCAAACGAGTATTAACAATGTATTGCGATTAATCTAACAGATATGCGGTCCACATGAAACCAAGAAATTCTTTTTTAAAAAAATAGGTCTATGTAGGTTGTAAGATGTACGATTTTATTTTTGAAATGTAATTCGTATTTTGACTAGCATTCAAATCAGTTAGTATAGTTGTGTTTCATATTATTGCTAGGGTTGTTTCCTTTCCCTTGAAACAAGTTAATTACATTGTTTTTTTTAACGAGTCACGTTATTTTGAAGTCTTAATTAAAGGGTTGCGTTGTTAACTTAATTCATGGGCATTCAGATCTAGGGAGGTAGTCCGATCTGTAAGTAAATTAATAATATCCGTCCTCATCAAGTGCAAACTACGATGTTTTAAAACTTGAGACTCAATCTAGTTCAAATTAACTAGAAGTGAAAATTCCCCCCAAAAAAATTGCAAGAGGCTCTAGTTTTAAAATCATTCATTAACTTCAAATGTTCAAGTTCAAACTCAGGTCGTGCAGAGAGAAAACAAAGGACAAATCCCCGTCATGTACTGTAAACTAACAAAAACAAAAACAAAAGTCAAATTTTGTTATATATATAGAAAAATCTCTACTATTAAAATAAGCCTAATGGTGAGTGTCGGTCCGTTCTACATAGGATCTCAACCAACTAATTCATACATCTAACGGTCTAGGCACCGCAAAGATACTTTTTGTTTCTTTCGTTAACTTTCTTATTTCCATATAATGTATTTTAGGAAGTTTTGTTGAACTTTCTTATTTTAGTGCAGTATATTTAGGAAATTTTTTATCAGTTCACTATATATGAGGTCACAAGACATATAAGCACAACACAATAGAGCATGAAGGCTAAGCTAAGTGCGGAAGCTTAACGATGTCGAGCGTAAAAGTGGAGTTGAGAGCGTGAACCAAACATATCGAATATGACGTAAGCACGTGTTTGACAATGGTCAATGGGGGAATAGGAAGGGGAAAACTTGGGGTGGGAATTAAATTACCTGTGCCATCAAGGGAATTAAATTCATCTGGTTAATACATAGATTTCTCATTCCCTTCCACGTGTCCTTCAAACGACCAAGGTAATTTACTCCCCATCCTCCCAAATTATCATTCACTTCTAATTTCTTCCAAACAAACAATCTTGTTAAAGGGCTGCTACATTACATAAGATGGAGTCCATAATTATGATTAAAGTAAAAAAAATAGTATCTAATATAACTTGCAAGTGCGGCCATACTAGCATTCATAAGGCTGCCTCTAAGCATGGAGAGAGAGCACTTATGAACATTGTGAGCTAGTTGGTGCAACCTCTAAGCATAGAGGTAGCCTTCAAGCTTTGATGGGCCAATATGGCTCCAATTGTAAGTTATAATAGATGGCGATTTTTACTTTTATAATCATACATGTAGGTCTCTTCTTAGAGCCTGCTGGGCCTATATCTTGCCTCTAAACACTGTTGTTCAGTCCATCGCCTCTCTCTCTTTTGTAGGTTTTCCAATTTTTCAAGTTAATTAGTTTGGTGCTTAAAATAAAAAGACAATGAAATTCCCTAAAACGTCATAATGTTATCTCAACACGAGTACTAAGCCTTTTCTATCTCTACTAAAGAAGAGGTTTAATTAAGTTATCAAGTGCCTATATATATAGCGCACCCCACACCCACACACCCTCCCTCCCTCGCTCTAATTGAGTAGCATGGGACTTGTGCACTACTCTACTCTAAAGCCCAGCTGGTTACATCTTATAGTCAACCCTCTGTATTGGAAAGGGACCATGTCAAAAAGCGGAGTGAGGCACATAATTATGGTATATATACCACCGACTTCTTTGTAACACTAACTACAAATATAAAAACTCTTACAGCACCCACAGTGCAGCATCTAAGAGCACTTAGAGCTATAGGTTGCCTCCACCCATTGTGGATCATTTAGCATTGTCTCTACTCTTAGAGGTGATCTTTAAGGATAGGGTGCTTAATTATATGGCCCTACTATAGATAATATTTGTTATTTTTTTAACCATAGTTGTGGGATCCATCTTAGAGGCTACATTTTTTTAATCAATAAACACTACGTGGATCGCCACATTTCTCGATGGCCCAAACTGTCGAGACAGCCAAGGAAGCCATCGAGACAACTCTGTATAGACGGTCGACCGTCGAGAAACTGCCGTCGGGCCTGAGAGGTCGAGACAGACATCCTGCGTTGACGGGAGAGCCGTCGATATAGGCTTTATCGACGATCATAAGAGAAGCCATCGATACAGCAGGGATGACGGCCGTCTGGCCATTAGGCAGCTCCTTCTCCAGCAGTCACGATGGCAGGGCAGCGATCGAGAGAACTTGATGACCCGAGGGGACCCTGGACATGTGGCAGGGCAATCTCTCTCGATGGCCTCGGGAGTAGTTGAGAGAGCTGCAGCCAGCGGAGCTCCATAGGGCCACCCTCTCTCAACGGCCACTCCAACCGTCGAGAGAAACTGATCTACAAGGCCCAACTGGCAGTGGCTGCACCTTTAGGAGTCCTAAGGGACACTCTCTCAATGGCTTCGGCTAAGCCGTCAAGAGATATTAGTCCTTCGGGCTCACCTGGCAGTGGCTGCACCCTAGGTGACCTTGGGGACAACCTGTCTCGATAGCTGGGGACAACCTGTCTCGACAGCTTACCAGGTGGCTGTCGAGAATAACTGATTTCCAGCCAAAAAAAGAGCTGGATAGATGGCTAAAAAAAAATTCAATTTAGCCGCCGCCACTGCCCCAGCAGCAGCGACAGCACCTGCAAACCCAAAATACCCGGCATATATATCATAATCCCCACATTTCACACAAATATACATCAATAATCAAAATTCCAACAAAAAATAACCATAACATCACATATCATCACACATATCACCAACACTTCACCAAAACATCACATATCACAATTTCAACCTATATTATCAAGATTTCATATCATCAGCACATATCATCACGATTGCAACCGAAAACATCGAATGTATAATAGAATGCACAAAAATAAAGAGAAGTAGTCTGATCCAATCAGGAGAAGGATGGTGTGTCGTCGCAGAGGTCCATCGGCGTGTCGGACCCGTCCTCGGTGCCGTCGCGTCGAGCCGGAGCCGCCGATCCCGAATCATCGCCTCCGCGTCCCGTAGTCCCGCTCGAGCTGGCCTACACATTCGTGACACAATTAGTTAAAGAAATGTTGGTTCGGGCGAAATGAAATGAGATGGTCGTAGTGGCTTACCCCGCGCTACATCTCCATCCACCTCCTCATCTCCTCCATCCTCCGCTCCTGCTCCTCGTTAGTAGTCCTTAGGCTCTCTTGGAACGCCCGTAGCATTTGCGCCCTCTCCTCCGCCGCCTGCTGCTCCACCTCCGCCACACGCTGATCCATCTCCTGGTGAATCCAGGCCTCAAACTCCCGCCGGCTCTCAGGGGCGTTCTGGGAGGCCCGGACCTCAGGCATGTAATCCTAGGACCTGCAATTAAAGAGGACCATGGTTAGCTGCAAAAATCAACGTTATGAAAGGAATAACATCTAACATGCTAACTTGCTCACCTGAGGTGGTCCCCTCCATGCACAAGCCTCCCGTGCGTCTCTCGCCCACTTAGGGCGCACCCGGTCGTAGTCGTCGCGCTGCAGGGAAAGCCGCATTCGATGAAAGTCGTATGTACGGCTTGGAGGGAGATCTTTCCTATCTTTCAAGATCCACCCTACAATATGGGGTCAAAAAGCCAAAAAAGATGTCCTAGGCCTCCTTTGTGCTGATGGCCTCGTCGGCGTGTTTCCTAAATGCACAAAAATTCGTAGGTATAAAAATCGTAAACACCATTTGAGAAGGACCGTTAGCTCGGTTGCACACCTGTGGTACTCCTCCACCGCCACGACACGCACACCGGACATCAGGTCTTGGACCTTCTGCCGGAAGTTCCTGTCGATAACAGGGCCGAACTGCGCCTCCGTCAATCCTGTAGTGGGAAGGAACCTGGCCTAAAATTACATAAAGCAATGAGATTGTGCACGTTTCTTGGATCCGCGGCGAAAGCCGGGTGTTTTCGATCGAAATGCTTCCAGGCTTCTCCATCGGATGGATGGACCATAACGTCGACTCTCTGTCGTTTACCTTCCTTGTGCCATCTCATCTGCTGCGATGTCTCTTTGGTCATGAAACACCGTTGTAGGTGCGTTGTCAGCGGGAAGTACCACAACACTTTCTTTGGCACACCCGTCATCTTGCTATTGCCATCCAAATCGATGGTTTCAACAAATCTTGACTCGCCATAATGCTCACACCTTGACTTTCCGTCGGATTTTCTATACAGCATGCAATGGTTCGGGCAGTAGTCAATCTTCTCATACGGCATTACTAGTCCACTGATCAGCTTCTTCGACTCATACCAGTTCAACAGCATCTTATGACCTTCAGGGAGGACGAGGCACCACAAAGCTAGAATCTCATCGAAACAATTAATTGAGAAGTTGAACTTAGACTTCAACGCCATTATGCGTGATACCACCGACAACTGGGTCACTGTGGTTTTCTCATGCAAAGGCTCTTGCGCGGACTCAAGGAGATTCAAAAATTCATTCACCAACGGAGGGGGTTCTTCATCCTCGAATTGTTCGAATTGGTGGCCGTAATCCTCTATCATGTCCTGCATCTAATCGATTTCGTCAAAACCTTCTACGGGCTCTGCTGGGGTAACCCAGGTTGTCTCGCCATGGAACTCCCATCGATAATACCCTACTTTGAACCCAACCTTGCACAGGTGAATCTCCATCTCGTCACGAGATCTCTTTCGACAGTTATTGCATTAGACACATGGACAGGTCACGAGTGTATCCGTCGTCGCCTTGAAAGCACGACGCACAAATTCCTCTGTCTTCTCGAACCACTCATCGGTGTGTTGTCCACCCCGCCTCCAACCATCATACATCAGACCATGTCAGAATCTAGATTACGAAGGCTTGGGAAGGATTCTAAACCCACCCACGTATGCCGGAATTATTACGACCGTTGTGGGACCCATGGATCCGAGCCGAAATTTCGGTAGCATAACCCCAAGGCTCCCCTGGTGCAACGATGGTTAGGGTGTTACCGGCGCCCCAACACTTATGTTCTGCACCGAAGAACCAAAGGGTCATGTTGTCGAAATCTCGACTCGAAATCCACGGGTACCACATCGTGTCATAACCAAACCGTCATTCGCAGGCTGTCCACTGGGACGCCCTATGCGGCAGTCCACTGGACAATTCGGGAAAGTTTTTCACTTTGTGTAATTGAGCCGGACGAATCACCGTCCTGCTTTATTACGGTTTGTGACATTCCTGAACGGGTGATGTACGGCTAGATTGACATTTCGTAAGAAAACACAAGAAACAAGACATTGTCAACTATTTTTTAGCATGCACCTGCAATTTGCATTAATTCATAACATATGCGAGCAATTTATAATAAATTCTAGCAAAATTCATCAACGTAGCAGCAATTTATAGCACATTTCTAGAAAAATCGATCAATTTATACCAAATTTCATCAACTACATGCAAATTGTTGCAATTCATAGCATATTCTAGCAAATTATATCCATTTCTAACAAATCCAAGCATTTTTTGGAAATTCAATAAAATTATTGCAAAATATACCAATTTCTATCTAATTCTATCCATTTGTACCAAATCCAAACAATTTCCATCCACTGAAGCAACCTATTGCAATATGTACCAATTTCTATCTAATTCTTCCAATTTCTACTAATTCTACATGGAATATTCCAACAAATTTATCGATTTGTTGCAATTTACGCAATTCTTATCAATTCATATCCACTTCTATAATTTTCCACCAATTCAATCAATTTCTATCGATTTATATCAATTTCTACTAATTTATACTCTAATTACACTGTCATTAGTCTAAACATGCAACTAATTAAGGAGATTAGTCTCGACGGGGTGAGCAGCCGTCGAGACTAATCTCCAAACTTTTAAAAAAAATGGCACGGGCGTTACCTTCCTTTCGTGGCGTCGGCGCCGGCGGCAGTGAGACGGCGAGCAGCGTCCTCCTCCTCCTCCTCCTTCCTCCTCTGCTTCTTCTTCACTGCTCCCAGTGTCCTCCTCCGCTCCTACTCTCGGCGGTCCTCCTCCTATCCTCTCCTCTACTCCTCTCCTTCCCTCCTCTCCTTCTTCCCCGGCGACGGCGATCAAGAAATGGCGGTGGCGCGGCAAGGCGTCGCTTGCATGCAGGCGAAAGCACAATACAGAGCAGCGTCAAGGCGCGAGGCGGCTGACGAAGCGAGGCGACGGGGCGCAGGGTTGGGACTTGGGCATTGCCAAGTCCCGAGCCCTAGCCACTCATAAACAACGTGTTGTCTCGATGGCCGCTCTAATGCCGTCAAGACAGCCTATGTTAATGGGCCATATTATTCGTCTGGGCCGGATGAGCTGGAGCAGCCTCTCTCGATAGCCTGCATTTCAACCGTCGAGACAGAGCCTCTGTATCTACGGTTTCCCACAAAACCGTGAATACAGGCTCTCAACGGCCATTTGTCGGCTGGCTGTCAAAAGTTATCTGTCTCGACGGCTTGCTCTTACTACCATCGATACAGATTTATTGTCTTGATGGTTATCGATGAGGCCGTCGAGATAGGTCTCTGACTCGACGACCCCACCTTATTTGGCCACCGATGGTCAACGCCGGCTGTTTTGAATTTAATAAAAAAAATATTGACACTATTAACCGTAACCTTCGATTATATTACTCCATATGTGAATTAGCATGCATCAAAAAAGTTTAAAAATTTTTGAGTTTATGAAATATCGAACCATTTCTAATCGCCCTGATTGAGTCACCGGCGGGGTTCAGTGTCTAACATTCCGAGACAGTCCCCTCTAGATTTGTCGGTTTCATCCCATAGCCACACGAATCATGCCAAACCATTCGAACAATTCAAACTCTACGTGGTTCCGTGTTCAAAACTTGGATTTTTCTTAAATTTTTAAACAATTCGAACGTTTCAAGTAAATCAAAGCTATTTTCATGTTTAAGACACATATACGCGTCTTATACTTTACAAAATCAAAATTATTTTAAATTTTAAACAATTTAAATCTATAACAACTACTTCCCTAAACATTGCAATGCTTAAGTTTATGATTACAAGTCATATAGGTCACCACATGAACGAATTTGGGAAATTTTATCAAAACACAAGCTCTCTCGATGGCAGAGGACCAGGCTGTCGATACAGGTTGGCCTGGCCCACCAGGCACATACAGGCGCCCTAGCCGATTGGCCTGGGCTACCATGGAGCTATCTCGACGGCCTAGGGCAAAACCCGTCGAGACAGATAATTTTTTCAGAAAAGGAGGAGCTCGCGGCGATTGAACCCGCGACCTCGCGGGTGATCAGCTGCGAACTCGACTCCCATAACCAGTGCGCCATTACGTGTTTCTCGTCCTAAGAGGGCACGTATGTGTTTTATTAGCCGCTGCCGACCACGCGTGACTTTTGAAAAGGCCCGGTAGGCCATTTCTCTCGACGGTCCATTCTTGGCCACTGAGCCAACCTGCATACCATGGCCTACCTGTCATAGGACTCTCCTAGGCTCTCAGCGCGGGCTTTGACCTACCATGTGCTGGATCGACGGTCTAGGGTGTAACTGTCGAGAGAGCTGTTCGCGCCAACGCACTCGTTCGGTTTTTTGGATTCCCGCTCTCCTTGTATCGACCGCGCCGTGAGTGCATCGTTGTGGTGCCGTGCGGCTCGTCGTGTCTGTCACGACGGCTGCTGATTAGGCCGTTGAGACATATTAGCTTACTCGACGGTTGGCGCGTACCCATCGAGAGAGATTTAAGGTCTCGACGGCTGTCGGCAGCCGTTGATATAGGTTTGCGTGGTCAGCTTTCGCTGCAATTCCTGTAGTGAAACTTTATAGGTAAAAAGTGGGCCTCATGTTAGAGATACTTTTATCTATAGATACTATGGATGCCCTTCTAAGAATAGAGCAAAATAATTTGGTTTCGAGGGATGTAGGCACGTTGCCAAACATTGTAGACAAATTCGTGGTGTCCCGCCGGTTAGAACACAGTCTGCCGTGTGCATCAAGGTTAGTGTAAACTAATACATTGTATTGAATATATTTTTTTCTATAATTATTTTAAGATGTGCCCAAACTATTGTGAGCGAGTATTTTTTTTACTTAGTGTAACGACCTTGTGATCTTTTATTCCTTAGAGTAAGACGTTAAATATATCTCAATTTTACATGTTTGATCCAACCTAGTGATCTCCTACCCTACGGTGTACTGTGCATAGTCCTAGTGAACAGGGGCGGAGCCAGTGGTTGGCACGGTTGGGCCATGGCCCAACTAATCTTGGACCAACCCAGCCCAATACCTCCCACTCCTCAAGTCCAAGTCTGTTTAAATATAGGCCTCTTGTAACATGAAGAGGAATGGAGATATTACATCTCTTTAAATGTAGCCTTATTATTATCTTCATATTTTGCGTAATTGTGTTTGATGCATTCTACATTTATATGTAGGTATGTATGTTGCTTAGTTGCATTTTTTTTTATAAGTTGGTACAACCAACCCTAAAATCCTAGCTACGCCACTGCTAGTGAACAGGTATTGTGACCATTTTCGCAATTTCCCATATGAACTTCAAACTTCAGCAAATCCATTCAGCAACCAGATGACACAAATCAATCAACAAAATCATGTTTCGTTTGCAGACGAGAGCTGCTTGACGAACGACTACCTCGACACGACGATCATCGACTGGATCCCTGGCATGCCGCCGATCAGCCTCGGCGACATCTCCAGCTTCGTCCGCACCACCGACCCGGACGACTTCGGCCTCCACTTCAGCGACACGGAGGCCAACAATCGCGCCAAGGTCGGCGCTCATCCTCAACACCTTCGACGACCTCGGCCGACGTCCTCGCCGCCTCCCGCCGAGTACCCGCAAGATCTACACCATCGGCCCTTGGGCTCCTCCTCCGCCACCACCTGAAAAACAACGAGGTCGATTCCACCGCGGCTTTGAGCTTAGGAAGCAGGACACCGGTACCTCGAATGGTGGACACGCAAGAACCGAGCTCCGTCGTGTATGTCAACTTCGGCGACCTCATCGTTCTAATCGCGGCCACCACCGAAGTTCGCGTGGGGCCTCGCCGAGATCGCCGCCGTTCTGTTGTCCATCGAGGATAACCTTGTCGCCGGCGAGACGGCGGTCGCCGCGCTTCCGCCGAGTTAAATCTGGAGACGGCGGGCGGTGCCACTGGCCGCTGGTGCCCGCAGGAGGAGGTCTTTGCGCCGCCCGGCCGTGGGCTGCTTCTGACGACGACAACGGTGGAACTCGACTGCGAGAGCATCGCCGCCGGCGTCCGATGGTGTCTTGGCCGGGGTTCGCGACCAAGATACACCAACCGCAAGTACGCCGCTGCGAGTGTGGGCGTCGGTCTCCATTGGAAGAGGAGGTGAGGAGGAAGCGAGTTACCTACCATGTCGCAAAGCGATGGATACGGAGGAGATTCGGAGGAGTGCGGCGAGGTGGAAGGCGAAGGCGGAGGCCGCAGCTCGCCCGGGCGGGTCGTCGTTCGAGAATTTGCAGAGCCTGGTGGAGAGACTCAGCTCAGCTCACTTGACTATAAACTCCGAAGAGTGGTGAGACTGAAGGATTGACTGATCTGTCCTATATGGAATAAAATAAATAAATATAGAGCACGGATTTCACGCTTGTATAAGGATTTTCTTGTCACCGCCTCCATTGTTCCATATACTTTAGGATTCATGCAAAACAAAGAAATCCTTATATACGCATGTAGTATTTCCAAAATGGAGTGAATTCGGTCCCTAATGCATTAAAACTAGAACGCAATGGTCCTTCAACCGATCAAAACCGCTTTTGTGGGTAGTTTTAGGTGGCGTGGCGTCCATGTGTGAAGTTTACACTGGTGTGGTGTCTATGTGGGTAGTTTGCGCTGATGTGGCGTCCACGTAGGATCTCCTATCTCTTCATCCTCCTCTCTCTATCTCACTCTCCTCTCTCTGACTTTCCCCCTCTCCCAATCTCTCTCTCTCTCACCGACTTTCCCTCTCTTTCAATCTCTCTACTCCACCTCCGACGACCCCTCCCATGCTCCTCATTCGTTCTCCCGCTCCCTCTCAATCTCTCTCTCCCCTAGAGCAGGGCATGGAGCTCGAGTTCAGCCTCGTCACCGACCATTCGCCTGCTACAGCATGCTCGAGCTCCATCACTATAGCGACACTGACAAGCTGTGCCACCTTGTCTCCCCTCCTAGGGCTGGCCGAGCACCAAGCACCTCTCATGTCCTTCCTCGTCACAATGCTGGTTGGTAGCAACGCTAAGACTGGGCAATGCTACCCCCACTTCCTCATCATCCCTCGCTGGTTGCCTCACCTCTGTAGTCAAGTGCCACCTTTGGCACGTCATTGTCCCCAACCTCGCCGTCCTCATTAGCACTGCCACCAGCTTTCTATCACTTGACATCGTCCTCATCACCTAGCGTCGCCATTGGCTTCCTACTACTTGATGCGTCGTGACGCCCGCCGATAGCACCAAGGCCCATCGAGGCCACCCTCAGCCATGACCGGGCTCCACCTCGAGCCACCCCTGTCCACAACCTCTCACTCATGCTACAACACATGATTTGCAGACGAGAGCTACTTGACGAGTGGCCACCTCGACACGACGATCATCGACTGGATCCCTGGCATGCCGCCGATCAGCCTCGGCGACATCTCCAGCTTCGTCCGCACCACCGACCCGGACGACTTCGGCCTCCACTTCAACGACACGGAGGCCAACAACTGCGCCAAGGCCGGCGCGCTCATCCTCAACACCTTCGACGACCTCGAAGCCGACGTCCTCGCCGCCCTCCGCGCCGAGTACCCGCGCATCTACACCATCGGCCCCTTGGGCTCCCTCCTCCGCCACCAGCTGAACGACGCTGACACCGACACCACCGGCGGCCTGAGCCTGTGGAAGCAGGACAACGGGTGCCTCGAATGGCTGGACACGCAAGAACCGAGCTCCGTCGTGTATGTCAACTTCGGCAGCCTCACCGTTCTCACCGCCGGCCAGCTCGCCGAGTTCGCGCGGGGCCTCGCCGAGACCGGCCACCCGATCCTGTGGGTCATCAGGGAGAACCTCGTCCCAGGTGTCTCGGTGTTTGCCGCGCTGCCGCCGGAGTTCGTCACGGAGACGGCAGGCAGGTGCCGCTTGGCCGGCTGGTGCGAGCAGGAGCGGGTGCTGCGCCACCCGGCGGTGGGCTGCTTCCTGACGCACAACGGGTGGAACTCGAATTGCGAGAGCATCGCCTCCGGCGTGCCAATGGTGTGCTGGCCGGTGTTCGCGGACCAGTACACCAACTGCAAGTACACCTGTGAGGTGTGGAGCGTCGGCCTCCGACTGAACGCGGCAGTCAGGAGGGAGCAGGTTGCCGGCCATGTCAGGCAGGCGATGGAGGCCGAGGAGATACGGAGGAGCGCGCCGAGGTGGAAGGAGAAGGCGGAGGCGGCGGCTCGCCCCGGCGGGTCGTCGATCGAGAACTTGCAGAGCATGGTGGAGGCGCTCCTCTGCTCTCCCGAGTCCCGACCAGTCTAAAGCCTGAGGAGTTGACTGATCAGCTCAACTTGGAATCACTACATAAGCTGTCCGAATCAAGTGTGTCTTCTACCTGTAGTTGGAAGAGTAATAATATCATTAGGTCCATTCCATTTCTCTATTATTAAAAAGAGATTTGTGATGGTCACTAATAATACGTCACTTCACATAAATTGCCCACCATGCTATTCTATACTCCATGTTTTAGTGACTCTTTGTTTTGCACTTTACTTGAATAATATGTTCGATTTGTTATTTTAACCTTAAGATTCTGTTGCAATGTATCTTTTCTAGATACGATCTAATATTACAATAAATGATTTAAAATTTTATTATTTTTTGATGTTTCGTTATAAAATACGGACATTCAGCTAAGTCACTACATAAGCGCATGAGGTTTTCAATTCGATCAATCAAGACAATCAACTTAGGACATGGCCTTGGGCCGCAACAGCCACAACCAGAATTGGTCGTGTTTAGAGCAGGCGCTCCGATGTTTTTACTTATTTTCTGTTTTTTTTTTGTTGCCTAGGTTTTTCAACCCTCGGTTTTGTACTTCTGTAATTCTAGCTTCTGCCAACTCCAATCTACAAAAGTTCAGGGAGAGCTCCTGCCATTCCTTTCCAAAAAAATCTACTGTTAATATCCCCTAAACCAGCTATAACAACTCCATGTTGTTCAAAGATAGATCATTTTAAGAAGGGTTAATTTGATGCATGTCACTACAATATGACCATTTCATAGATATACCGTTAAAAATGTGCCAATTTGGTCCAAAAAAATTATAATGGTATATTTGTGAGAGTTACAACTTTACAGTGGCATGGAGCTAATTTCGCACTTTTTAGTGGCATATCCGTTTATTGCCCATGTTGAAGTGGCATGTATCTAATTAACCCTTTTAAAAATGACAATGGTGTCACTGGGCTAACAACATAGAAAGAAAGAAGAGGTAGCATTATCAAGGATGGTTTGTCACGCATCTGTCGCTCAGCGTGTCACGGGCATGCATGTGGTGAATTCTCGTTTTTCTGTTCAGTATAGATGATCGAGAGTATAACCATAGGAAAAACTATTATAAAGCAACTCCGTATATAGAACCAACACTTACTAAAAGCTGTATTAAGATCAACTTGTACTATTCTTACTTGGATGAAGCATTTGTAGCATGCGTGTTACAGTGCTTGTGCTAGCAATATCATACTTATGCATGTTTTGAATGACACTTTTTTTCTTGACAGAGATGATGCACGAATACCTTGATCCAACTCCTTCACCGTTCTTTTCTGATCTACATCCGTCGACCGCAACTGCAAATCGGCAAAAGTATCCGACATCGTCATGAAAAGAAACTCTGCACAACAACGCAGTACAAAACTCCCGTCATAGAGGGAGACAGATCCCAATAGCCTACGATCAAATCGGTGACCAAAGGACCAACACTAGAACATCAAGACCAGAAGGGGGTTTCGTCACCTCTCAACTCTGATGACGAGACCACCAGAGGCAGGGCAGGATGAGGCCTAGGAGCTTTGGCCAGAGAGACGCTGCCGCATAGCTCGCCGTCCTTCTGCTTTTTTTTCTAATCGCCAAAACCCTCCCATCCGGAAACGACGCGGTCCACACACGATTTGGACGAGCCATCTCCTCCGTGTCTGTGCCTCTTGCCGGCCAATCTATACTTAATGAGCATGGCCTCGAGCTAGCAAGTTGGTCCTGGTAATTTGATTTCTCCATCTTTACTTAAACTAAGTGTATATGTAACGTTCCATCAAAAAAAAAAGTGTATATGTAACGGGCTGTTCTGGGTTGGGCTTCTTTCCCGTGCGTGGGTTGTTGTTTTGGGCTATTAAGCACCTGCCGCTGCAGCTTGTCTGCTAACGAAGATGAATGAGAAAATCCCCAACTCTCCTATCCCAGTTTCTTCTCATTCCTCAGTCTAATCCTTTCTCTCTGCCTCGATTCTCCTCTGACCTTCTCAAATCCAGGTGAGAGACGTAACATCGTGGTATCAGATTCCTTCGATCGCTGTGGTCCGTGGCGCGCACAAGAGCATATCTTCACCGCCATCCCCAAAGCTTCCAAGCAGAGAATGGCGTCGTCGATGGAAGGTGATATCAAGGCAATCCTTGCAGCGGTCTCTGGCATCGAGGACAGGTTGAAACAAACAAAAACCTGGCGACCCGCTGTGGATCAAATGCTCAAAGGGTTGCAGACTACCATGGAGGATTTGGGTGCGCGTATTTCCGATTTGGAGCATACACCTACAACCCCAAGCCCGGTGATATCTCGACCATTGAAGCACGGCTCAGCACATCCATACCAGGGTGACGCTTGTGAGGATCTTGAACCCTCAGGGCACACCCTGGTCAAGGGTGAGTGTCCTCCACATTCCTCAAGATTAAACAGATGCTTGGCTATTGGGGATTTCGTTTTATGGACCAAAGATAAGGGTATATCCCAGGGGTGAATTTCAGATGCCTCGTCTCGATTTTCCAAAGTTTGACGGTGAACACCCTAGGATCTGGAAATCCCAGTGTGAAAAGTATTTTCATATGTTTTCAGTTCCATCTGACTTATGGGCTCAATTCGCTACATTGCACTTTCACGGCAATGCAGCCTTATGGCTTCAAACCTTTGAAGCTCATCACTCGATGGAGAACTGGGCCTCCTTGTGTGTAGCTGTAGAGCAGAAATTTGGCAAGGATATGTATCATAATTATATGAAAAATCTGCTCAGTATCAAATAGTTCAATACTGTCACTGAATACTATGAACAATTTCAGCATGTTGTGCATCATGTTTTAGCCCATAATGATAGTTATGATGATGTGTTTTTAGTCAGTAAATTCCTGGACGGGTTGAAACCGGAAATTCGCTCTGCTTTGGTTTTACATAAACCTAGAACAGTTGATGTGGCGTTGTCATTGGCACTTTTGCAGGAAGAGGAGTTATCTTTGGCACATAAGAAACCTATTCAGCGGGTTGAATCCAAAGAGTATTTGAGGTCCAACTATAAACCTCCCCTCCTCACAATGGCAGAGGCATTTTGAGTTCCAGTCCGGGTGATACCAAGCCGGATGATAAGAACCGCCAAACCAACCGTTACGAGTTGCTGCGCAGTCAGCGAAAAGCTCAAGGGTTGTGTATGAAATGTGGAGACCCTTGGCAACCAGGTCACAGATGTCCAAAAAATATTTCTCTTCATATATTGGATGAGCTGCTTGAGGCGTTGCAATTGAATGCAGAGACGGATTTGAGCGCTGCCAACTAATGGTGAGGAGATAACTGCAGAGATTCTTCATATTTCTCGGTTTTTGCAGACGGTAATCGAAAAGTACGATTAGACTCCAAGGGTTAATTGGAGGGCGTCCTGTGGCTATTCTAGTGGACTCGGGGAGCAGCGGGAACTTCATTAGCAAGCAATTAGTTCACAAGCTCCAATGTCCAACGGTGGAAGTTCCATCGGTCCAAGTGATAATTGCCAATGGGATGAAGCTGTTCAGTACAGAGAAGGTCTCTCAATTACCATATTTGCTACAGGGTCATACATTTTGCACTGATTTCAGAGTGTTGCCTCTAGAGTGTTATGATCTTATTTTGGGTGGAATGGCTAGAGATTTGTAGCCCCATGTGGGTCAATTGGCAACAAAAGACCTTACAATTCACTCATCAAGGCACAGAGGTCACCTTGTCGGGTATCATTGATACAACTTCCAAGTGCTCGGAAATCTCAGTCGCCAAGATGCATGCCATGATGCAGCAGGGGTCGGTATCTCATATGGTGTACCTTTATCAAGCAGAAGAGTCTCCTATCGAGGATGCTATTCCACCTCTTTATCCAGCAAGTTATCAAGCTCAATGAGGATGTTTTTCAAGAACCTGAGGGGTTGCCGCCTATACGGGCATTTGATCATTCTATACCTTTGATACCAGGAGCTAAGCCGGTCAATATCCGCCCCTACCGTTATGGACCATCGCAGAAAAATGAAATCAAACGCCAAGTGTGTGACATGCTGTCCCACGGGATAATTCAGTGCAGTTCTAGTCCTTATGCATCCCCAGTGATATTGGTGAAGAAGAAAGATGGGACATGGAGGTTTTGCGTTGATTACCGCCAATTGAACACAATTACAGTTAAGAATAAATACCCATTGCCCGTTGTGGACGAATTGTTGGATGAGTTACATGGATCTCGTTGGTTCACTAAATTAGACCTTCGATCCGGTTATCACCAAATCAGATTGGTGGAAGGCGAAGAGCACAAAACAGCTTTTCGCACTCATAATGGCCATTGGGAATTCAAGGTCATGCCTTTCAGATTGACAAACACCCCAGCAACTTTTCTTCGGATTGACAAACGCCCTAGCAACTTTTCAAGCGGTTATGAATCATATTTTCCGCCATCTCCTTCGTCATTGTGTACTCGTGTTTATGGATGATATATTAGTATACAGTGCATCCTTGGCTGACCACCAAAAACAGTTAAAAGAGGTTTTCCAAATCTTGAAGGACAATCAGTTTTATGTCAAATACTCCAAGTGTTCTTTTGCTCAACCGAGATTGGAATACCTGGGGCACATTATCAGTGCTGCAGGTGTAGCTACTGCCCCCTCCAAGATACAAGCAGTTCGGGATTGGCCTACCCCTACTTCAGCTCACCAACTTCGGGGCTTTCTCGGACTTTCGGGCTATTACCGCAAGTTCATTCGTCACTATGGTATTATCAGCAAAACATTGACAAATCTCCTGAAGAAGAACACCCCCTTTCTATGGACAGATGAAGCGAATAAGGCATTTTTTTCACTCAAACAAGCCCTCATCTCAGCTCCAGTTTTGGCACTCCCTGATTTTTCCAAAGAGTTTGTCCTAGAGACCGATGCTTGTGATCACGGGGTGGGTGCTGTGTTGATGCAGTTAGGTCATCCCATTGCATATTTCAGCAAGTCACTTGGGATCAAAAATCAACACCTCTCCACTTATGAGAAAGAGTGTTTGGCCATTATGATGGCAGTCGATAAATGGCGTGCTTATCTACAACATAATGCTTTCACTATCCGTACCGATCATCAGAGCTTGGTGCATCTCGGTGATCAACAATTAACCACATCGACTCAGCATAAAGCATTTGTTGGATAACACGGCCGCGGATGCGTTATCTCGCAAAGACAGTAAGGAGTCTTCAGTTTTGGCTATGTCCACCTGTCGCCCAAAATGGCTAGAGATAGTGATCGAGGGGTATCAACAAGATCCAGAGAGCAAACAATTGTTGATGGAACTTTCTCTCACCGGATCAAACAGTAGAGGATATTCTCTCCATGACGGGGTCATCCGTTTTCACGAAAAGGTCTGGTTGGGTACTCATGTAGCTACACAAAATGCAGTCCTTCAAGCATTCCATGACAGTGGCTTAGGTGGTCACAGTGGCATTACAGCGACCTACCATAAAATTAAAGCACTTTTTGCTTGGCCGGGTCTTAAGAAAGATGTGATTCAATTCATTTCTAACTGTGGGATCTGTCAGCAAGCTAAACCTGAACACTTGAGGCCATCCGGGCTATTACAACCATTGCCAATTCCTAATCAAGCATGGCATACAATCAGCATGGACTTCATTGAAGGTCTACCCAAATCTCAACGCTTTGATACCATATTAGTCGTGGTGGATAAATTCTCTAAATATGGCCACTTCATCCCATTATCTCATCCCTTCACGGCGATGACAGTGGCACAACTCTTTATGACCCACATCTATAAACTTCATGGCTTACCAACTGTCATCATCTCTGATCATGATCGAGTATTCACAAGTAATTTGTGGCAGGAGCTGTTCAAGTTGGCAGACGTTCGCCTTAACTTGAGCTCTTCATATCATCCACAAACGGATGGTCAAACGGAGCGGTTGAATCAAAGCCTAGAAACTTATTTACGTTGTATGATTCTACTTAAACTAAGTGTATATGTAACGGGCTGTTCTGGGTTGGGCTTCTTTCCCGTGCGTGGGTTGTTGTTTTGGGCTATTAAGCACCTGCCGCTGCAGCTTGTCTGCTAACGAAGATGAATGAGAAAATCCCCAACTCTCCTATCCCAGTTTCTTCTCATTCCTCAGTCTAATCCTTTCTCTCTGCCTCGATTCTCCTCTGACCTTCTCAAATCCAGGCGAGAGACGTAACAGTATACCGTAGTACTGCTGCATCCACGCAAGAATGGCGAAGCCGCACGTCGTGGTGGTGCCGCACCCGAGCTCCGGCAACATCAACCCGGCGCTGCAGCTCGCCAAGCTGCTCCACCGCCACGGCGTCTACGTCACCTTCGTTAACACGGAGCACAACCACAGCCGCGTGCAGGCCGCCGAGGGCGCCGGCGCCGTGCGCGCCCGCGAGGGCTTCCGGTTCGAGACCATTCCGGACGGCCTGCTCGAGTCCGATCGGGTCGCCGGGGACTACGACCTCCGCCTGTCCGAGGCCACGAGCCGCCTGTGCGCGGCGCCGCTCAAGGAGCTCATCTTGCGCCTCAACGGGACGGCCGGCGTGCCGCCGGTGGCGTGCGTGGCGCCGACGGCGCTGATGAGCTTCGCGCTGGAGGTGGCGCGGGAGCTGGGCATCCCGAGCGTGGTGCTGTGGGGCTGCGGCGCCGCCTCGCTGATGGCACAGATGAAGATCCGGGAGCTCAGGGAAAGAGGCTATTTGCCACTCAAAGGTAACAACGGTAACCTTGTTAGCTTCAGAAAATACTTGCAATTAATCCAACAGATATGCAACCAAAAGGTTCTTATAATTAGACGGCATGTATCTAAATTTTCCTAAAAAAATGTGTTAACTTACGTTTTAGATCTATGGGCACCCTTCTTTTTGCAGTATAAGCAAGCACATATTCGGTTGTTCAGATAGTACCAGAAAATCAGTGACTAGGCGTGGAATGTCTTCCAACTCATAAGTATCATAGATTTGAAATGTAGTTTTTCTGAATCTCTTTTATTGGTTTTAATTGCTTAGAAGTAACAAGCAGGATCAACATAACTAGGATGAAGATGCCTTTTATAGTAGTATAGAGCATGCTACTTAATTTCCTTGGGTAAGAAATTTTTAGTGGTTCTTACTCGAGCTTTCATCACTTGATTGATCTGTATGTAATTTCTTGTACTTGTATTTTGATACTTTACGCAATCAAGCTTAGCGAAATCGATCTCTCTAGTTCGCACCATGCTCGTGGATGAGTATTTTTGGATCATTCAAGACAGTTGTATATGTTTATATTTATATATAGATAGAGAGTTTATATATAGAGAGAGAGTTCGAGTAATATATGTATCCAAAAAGATCAATTGAATGTCAAATGACTCTAGTTTCTTTTGTTCAGCTCTTTTAATTGGTTAAGCTAAATAATCTCGGATGTCACTATATTCACGTAATGCCTTGTTTGGGAATAGTTAATCCTAGCCAAGATCCCTAATGATTAGTGTGAAATTAGTTCAAAATCCTCACCAATCCATGAAGATCCCAATCGAGATTAGTCTTTACAAACAAGGCCTAAGAGTATAAGCATTTCCTGGATGGTCAGGTACATTATTTTAGATCTAGTTTAAGCGTTGCATTGTGGACCTAATTCATGGGGCATGCAGATCCAAGTGCAAAATGCGAGGGTACCATGCTAGGTAGTCCAAGACAATTCTAAAAATTGCATGCACGCGCGCCCTCTTATATTTTATAAGATAAGATACACATTTTAGTTCTCTAGATTGTTTAAGACAGTGATCCACTCGAAAATGCTGTAAATTAAGGAACGTATCATGCATCTCTTCTTCGATTGTAGTGGCGAAATCTCGGAACCTATATATAGTTTGCCAATTTGTTCATGTAGTTAAAGATTTGAATATTCAATATCACTCTCTACCCCGAAACAGATATTCCCCTATAGAGTCAACAGCAAGTCCCCATTAAAATATCACCAATCATGTTACCCCAACTAGTGACTAAAATATTCTCTATATAAAAAAACTAATCCGATCTACATTTTATAAGATAAGATAGACATTTCAGATCTCTAGATTGTTTAAGACAGTGATCCACACAAAAATGCTATAAATTAACGAATGGATCATGCATCTCTTCTTCGATTGTAGTGGCGAAATCTCGGAACCTATATATAGTTTGCCAATTTGTTCATGTAGTTAAAGATTCAAAGATTCAATATCACTCTCTACCCCGAAACAGATATTCCCCTATAGAGTCAACGGCAAGTCTCCATTAAAATATCACCAATCATGTTACCCCAACTAGTGACTAAAATATTCTCTATATAAAAACTTATCCGATCTGCAAAGTAATTAAAGGACTGACTCCCTGGAGTCACCTGTTTTCTAGCAGGATGCCATGGTCTCCTGGTTGCTTGGTAAAAAACATAGGCCACTAAAAAACGCAACAAAAAAATATAGGTGATTTGCCTTCAACACACAGGCCCACCTTTTGTTTTCTTTTTTCGGCTATTGTATTTCGTAGATTTTGGGCTGTTGAACATTTTTTTTTATTGTGTGGGCCTCCCAATTTTCAGATATGTAAATAAAAAAGAAGGCCCATAAGGAAAGCATTGCATGTGTACTGTGTGTTTAATTGAAAGATTGATTTTTACATGATGCCTTATGCAGTGCGTCTTGAAAAAAAAAACACCGCATGTGTATGATCAATTGGTGTAGATGTGTGTTTTTCTGATTGAAAACAATGTAAAAAAAATTACATTATTAACTGAAAAATCATCTACATAACTAGAAAATTTCAAAACAAAACTGTTGATATAATACCCCCGGCCAAAAAAAATCCACTAGATTATACCCCCTAATCCACCAGATATATGAAAAAAAAAAAAAGACCTTGCAGTTTGGAACATTTCAAAAAACCAAAACCAAAAATATTGTTATTCACGATTTGATCTTTTTTTCATTTGAGGTGTGCATTATTTTCACAAATTAAACAATGTGAAAAACTTATATAAAACATCTTTGCACGTGTATGATCAATTGTTTCACTGTGGATGTGTGTGTTTTCAGAGTGAAAACAATGTAAAAAAAATACTGAATATGAAAATTGTTTTCAGTAGTAAACAATTCAAAACCCAGTAGTGAATAATTGAAAAAAGCCACCTTACAAAATCCACTATTATGATATGAAAAAACTTATCGAAGTGGGTGATTTTGCATCCAGGTACAGGTACGGGCAGGTATTACGTGACCCATTTACACCCCTACCGAAATGGGAGTCGCTAACCTCTGCTCTCTCACTTTGATTTCTTTAGAAGAGGAAAAGCCACCTGAGTGGGTGAGGCCAATATGTATACAGCAGTAAAGAAGCACGCAAAACGTGGAACAAAGCAACAAAAAAAACACCCCGGCCCATGTGTGGTTGACTGTTGTTGAGCAAAAGCAAGTAATTAATACATTATATGGATACTCGTTAGATTTAAAACCGGAAATTTTAAAGGATGGTCCAATGCTTTATGCACTATCTCTTCTATGTGTATTTTTAAAAATTATTTTAGGCCCTATTCAGTGCATAAATTAAAACAAGGTCAATTTTTTTTGTGTGCAACTGTATCTTACCCATGCCATTACAAACGCCTCAAATCTTCATACCATCACATTTCTGGGTTGTTTGCTTCTATGTTACTTGTTAGCCCTTATATACATACCACCGTAAGAAAGCCCTCCACAATACCCAAACTACCCCTTTCCCTCGTGTGGGTGACACATGAGGCTTGTGGTCAGTCAAACTATTCCCTTCTTATGATGTGGCTGACACACAAGGCCTGCATGTCAGCAAGAGGGAAAGCAAGGAAAGGATGTGGGCCTGCTCCACAACGGGCAGACACCTACCTCGTTGTCAAGCGGTGACACGTACATGAGTGTCACCCTCTTGTGCCCTGTTTCCTCTGCTCTATTGAGGAATCGCCGTCGTTTTCGGCCATCCAAAGTGAGGAGAGTGATACTGTTAGCTTCCTTTTGCCCTCTCTATCCCAGCCGTGGCATCTATGTGCCATGATTCCTGCTGTAGCACAGCGCAACAATGGAGGCAACTGCACAGCCAAAGATGACCAGTGGTGGCAGCAGCTATGGGCAACACTGCAAATCGGCACGATGAAAAATCGGCAGCGCAACGAGAATAGGTGGTAGTTGTACGAGCAAAGCAAGACCACAAAGGTGGTGCATCCACAGTGACCGACGATAAGGAAGAAGACCGTGCGTGGCTAGGGAGGTACGGTGGATGACAGGCTGGCCCATGAGAAAAGAGAAGAGGAATAAGGAAACTCATGGGTGGGTCCCATCCACTGGTGAAAGAAGAAATGAGCGGTGGCATACAAGGAATTACAAAGAATAGTCAAAAGTAGCATGTATAGAACCACCCGCGAATATGATAGCATCGAGGGTTACATACTTCAGTGATGGCATAGAAAGGATTAGGGATCTGCAGTGGCACACAAATAAATTATTCATTTAAGTTTTTTACTCTACCACTTATTGTTGAATTATGAGTACATCATACCACACCGTGAACTGAACTCATGCACTCGAAATGGGAAGGTGGCTAGCATTACCTCTAATTCGATACCCATCAGAGTTAATGCAAATTGACTATAATCCATGCATAGAAGGACCTGCACAAGCATCTCATCTGCCTTTCCTTTTCTCACCGTTGAGCAAATTGGTTGACACTAGACAGTTGACACATCTAAATCCATACATATGCCCAAACTTCTAATTTTCATCTTAATCCTGCAATAAATCCATACCTATGTCAGAATATCTAATTTTCATCTTCATCATATGATCAACGGCCGTTTAGTTCCAGATCCAGGCATCCAGCTAATTTGCCACGAACCAAATAATAACACAACAACATTACATTTGCAGACGAGAGCTACTTGACGATTGGCCACCTCGACACGACGATCATCGACTGGATCCCTGGCATGCCGCCGATCAGCCTCCGCGACATCTCCAGCTTCGTCCGCACCACCGACCCGGACGACTTCGGCCTCCACTTCAGCGACACGGAGGCCAACAACTGCGCCAAGGCCGGCGCGCTCATCCTCAACACCTTCGACGACCTCGAAGCCGACGTCCTCGCCGCCCTCCGCGCCGAGTACTCGCGCATCTACACCATCGGCCCCTTGGGCTCCCTCCTCCACCACCAGCCGAAAAACAACGAGGTCGATTCCACCGGCGGCCTGAGCTTGTGGAAGCAGGACACCGGGTGCCTCGAATGGCTGGACACGCAAGAACCGAGCTCCGTCGTGTATGTCAACTTCGGCAGCCTCACTGTTCTAACCGCCGGCCAGCTCGCCGAGTTCGCGTGGGGCCTCGCCGAGACTGGCCGCCCATTCCTGTGGTCCATCAGGGATAACCTTGTCGCCGGCAGAGACGGCGGCCCGGTCGCGCTTCCGCCGGAGTTCGTCCTGGAGACGGCGGGCCGGTGCCACCTGGCCGCCTGGTGCCCGCAGGAGGAGGTGCTGCGCCACCCGGCCGTGGGCTGCTTCCTGACGCACAACGGGTGGAACTCGACCTGCGAGAGCATCGCCGCCGGCGTGCCGATGGTGTGCTGGCCGGGGTTCGCGGACCAGTACACCAACTGCAAGTACGCCTGCGAGGTGTGGGGCGTCGGTCTCCGGCTGGACGAGGAGGTGAGGAGGGAGCAGGTTGCCAGCCATGTCAGGCAGGCGATGGATACGGAGGAGATTCGGAGGAGTGCGGCGAGGTGGAAGGCGAAGGCGGAGGCCGCAGCTCGCCCCGGCGGGTCGTCGTTCGAGAATTTGCAGAGCCTGGTAGAGACTCTCAGCTCAGCTCACTTGACTATGAACTCCGAACAGTGGTGAGGCTGAAGGATTGACTGATCTGTCCTATATGGAATAAAATAAATAAATATAGAGCACGGATTTCACGCTTGTATAAGGATTTTCTTGTCACTGCCTCCATTGTTCCATATGCTTTAGGATTCATGCAAAACAAAGAAATCCTTATATACGCATGTAGTATTTCCAAAAAGATGTCACTAGCTCTAGTGATGTTTCATGACTTTCATCTGGTACTTCAATTCTCTCGTCTTTTTGAACAACCCCTGTCCACCGAAGTAAGTCCTAGGATCGGCTCACATGCTCACTTTCTTCTACGGTGAATACCCATTAAAAATGTACCAATTTAGTCTCTAAACTATAAGACTTAACCCATTTTGGTACTTGAACTCCCAAATCGAGTGAACTCGGTCCCTAAAGCATTAAAACCAGACCGCAATGATCCTTCAACCAATCAAAACCGCTGTTGTGGGCAGTTTTGGGTGGGGTGGCATCCATGTGTGAAGTTTGCACTAGTGTGGTGCCTACATGGGTAGTTTGCGCTCATGTGGCGTCCACATAGGATCCCCTATCTCTTCATCCTCCTCTCTCTATCTCACTCTCCTCTCTCTCTACTTTCCCTCTCTCAATCTCTCTCCCTCTCAGCGACTCTCCCTCTCTTTCAATCTCTCTACTCCGCCTCCTCCGGTGACCCCTCCCATGCTCCTCATCTCTCCCCCGCTCCCTCTCAATCTCTCTCTCCCCCAAAACAGGGCATGGAGCTCAAGTTCAGCCTCATCACCGACCATCCGCCTGCTGCAGCATGCTAGCTCGAGCTCCATCACTATAGCGCCATCGACAAGCTATGCCACCTCGTCTCCCCTCTTAGACCTCGCCGAGCGCCAAGCACCTCTCATGTCCTTCCTCTTCACAATGCTAGTTGGCAGCAACGCCAAGACTAGGCAATGCTACCCCCACACAGTGCTGCTGCTGCCAATGCGCGACAGCCTCAGGCGGGAGAGCTAGTAAGGGTGGAGATGGCTGCCGTCAAAGGAGGAGGAGGGTGCCAGAGAGGATAAGGTCACTAGCACCGGCAACCTCCCCAAACGAGGGAGAGAAAGAGGGAGAGAGATAGACAGAGATTGAGAGAGTAGGATAAGTACAGAGGGTGACCGTTGCCGGGTCAGCCACCACATCATTACAATGCAACATCGTCAGCCATGTGTGCACCCACCTTAGGAAAAACCGTGCACAAATTGAGTTTGACTGGTCAAGGGAGGTGTTAAGCACAGTTTTGAGTGTTGGTGGACCGAGTTCATCCGGTTTTATAGTTTAGTGATCAAAATGGGTCAAGATCGTTCAAGGACCAAAAGAATAAAAAGAATACCAGAGCTCTCATGCAGTTTTTTTTAAAATCTTTTATTATATAATATGTGTTGTTTTGTTGGGCGTATACATGGCAGCAGAAGTATTTTCCGAGATTAAATGGATCTTTCAAAAAAATAAAGTTTAGCCATTATTAGAAGAACTCAAGTCTTTTTTTAGGGATTATTGCGTGGATCCGGCGATTCGGTCGCACGGCTATAAACAACTTCTACCCTTAATGTTCAAAAAAAAATAAGTCACATAGCTCCCAGTGGATAATTTGTCCTACTTTTTATGATATGCCACACCTTCCTAAGGTTAGATGTGATAGCCATAGCCATGAACCAAACATGCTGAATAATTAGACAGTTTTTATTTAATACCAGAATACACAATAGCTAGAAAGCACCGATAGCTTTTGAGGGCACAATGCACCCCAACTTTTCTTGTGTTTTAGGTACAACATGGATGCACAGAGACTCCCACTCTACACACACCATGTCCAAAAAACCATGAGAAAAATGCTCAGTTCTTTTGGTTTATCTCCAAACCACTACGGTGTGGTGATGTGGTAAAAAAAACGTGGTTTAAAAAATTCAGATTTAAAACCTATAAAAAAATCAAAAAGAATACTAATGTTTTTAAAACGATTAACATGGATTTTATTTAAAGAAATCAAGTTATTTTGAACAAATCTGGCATTTGATAGAACAACTAATGGGCGCATCACGCTTCCTCCTGCCCGAGTGCCACACTCCCTACGCACACCTCGGCCCTTTCTAATTGAGCACCTTTCTGCTCCTCAAGCCTTAGAGCATCTGTAACAGGTCCCTATAATACTGTAGCTCTGACATTTTAGGGATAGAGTAGCTGATAGAGGGAAGGAATCTTTTAGAGTGTAGTATAAAATGTGAAGGAATTTTAAAGGGATGGATAGAGGGGACGCTAATATTGTTTTGAATGAGAAAATTTAGAGAAACTGGTGTGAATCCTGTTATGCGTGTCCTGGGGTGCACCATCCATGCACATGGACATCCACCATACTGAGTATGCACCCGCGTGGGTATCGAGCACATCACAAGTTATTTTACTATAGCCCACTCGGTTTTTATGGAAAAAAGGGTTTTCGACCTCGAATTCAAAATTTTTTTAAGCGAATCATGTACGAATTTTAGCGGGGTTTTAATGTTTTCGGTGGAACGGTACCGCTAGATCCTTTGTCAGTACGAATCCGTTTTTGAAACGCTGATGAACACCATGCTCACGCGCACACGGTGATATCTAGGATGGGAGCAACTACAGATAAGAAGTCGGATCTAAATTGAAAAAATCGGACGCTTGTTTTAGTAGATTATACCGAATATTTCAATAAGACAAAACACATGTTCCAGGAGAGAAAATGTTTCGGCAGAATGTTTTCGGCAGGTATTAGAGAATGTTTTAGCAGACAGAGCCAAATGTTTCTGTAAGGCAAAACAAATGTTTCTGTGGAGAAAACATGAACGTTTCAATAAGCTATTAGAGGATGTTTCAGCAGGTAGAACCCTATGTTTTAGTTACTAGTTACTACATGACAAATGTTTCAGTTAGTACAACTCCATGTTTCAGTTAGTACAAATCCATTGTTTTGGTTAGGCTAATACAATGTTTCTGTTATTATAAAACACTATGTTCTAGTTAATACAATCATATGTTTCAGTTAGGCTAATGCAATATTTTAGTTAATGCAACCCTATGTTTCAATTAGCACAATGCAATGTTTCAGTTAGGCTAGTTTAATGTTTCAGTTAGTACAACTCTATATTTTGGTTAGTGCAAACCTATGATTCAGTTAGTATATTTTAACAAGTATTAAAAGATATTTCAGTAAGCAAAACCAAATGTTTCAAAAGGGCAAAACACATGTTTCAATAGAGTAAAAAACCAAAAAAATGTTTCAACAGAGCAAACTCTATGTTCTAACGTGGCAAAAATCATGTATCGAACATACCAGAGCCATTCCAATCCAAAATGTTGCATATTCTTTCTTTTCAGATCTAAGATGAGAGATGTAAAAGAGGGGAAGAGACGGGGATCCATGAACTAGAGAACCTCTTTACTAGAGAAGTAGAGAGATGAGAAGGGGGAGGGAGAGGAGGGAGGAAAAGGAGAAAAGATAGCACGAGGAAGGAAGGAGAGAGAGGGAGTAATGGAGGGGACAAAATTTGTCGGCCGTGATCGGCAGCGGCGAGCCTATGGCGGCGTAGCGACAAGCCTATGGCCATCTTTCCCTCTACCTGGATCTCCTCTCCATCTATGGCCATGGACAAAAAAGAAAGGTTGAACGAGATGGAGGACAGAAGCAAAATGATAACGTGGGCCCTGGCGGAGGAGCTAGTGGGTGCATGTTGTGTCACGACGTCCGTTTTTTTCAAGCCTGGAACGTCCGACCGAGAGTATTGTCATATCTAGATTGAAGATTGCGCAGATTCCATAAAGCGGACACACATTAAAGACGAAGAGCTTGTGATTAAGAGCATCCGCAGCTAGAGCTCTATCTATAGTTGCTCTCTCTTCTATTCTATTTTTTTCTCTCTTTTATACTAAAATTTCTTCACACTTTAGAGTACGCTATAAAAGATTTCTTCCTCTCTAGTAGAAGCTCTATCTCTAAAACTATATTTTTATGCTACTTTTTTACCGCGTCTGCTACGGATGCTCCAAAGACGGCGGACAGCTCGCCACGTCGCCTCGGACGGACAGATTGGACGGCCCCGGTAGCTCAGGGCCGTGCCTGCTGCTAAACGGTTTCCTATCCCAATTATTCCACCTGCTAATTCTCCCGTTTGGTGCGGCATCTTACCAGCTCATATACCCAATCCCCCCCAATCCACCAACTTCGCAAATCCACCACGAGAAATTCGATCTCTTCTTCGTCCTGGATTCTGATTTCTCGTCGTCTCGGTGGTGGGGCGAGCGCCGCTCTCAAAAGGTAATTTTTTTTCCTTTTCTTCAAGGCTGTTGGCCCCGCGACCGGCGGCGCCGCCGCCTGGTTCGCCGCCGCCGCCGCTGCAGGTTAGGATATTGTCGATTTCACCTGCATGATCCTGCTGCTGCTTCCTTCAGTTGATTCAATTTTGGGTTAGTTAAGCCTAAACGAGTACGACGACTATCTTTGAAGGAAATTGGGGAGAGACGAGGGGAGAAAGTGACCGGGCCAGGGAACGGGAAGAGAACTTTTGGCTAGATTGTAGGCAGGGACTTTTCTATAGAATCTTCCCTTGGATTGGCCTTAAGATTTTCACTGCACGAGTTTTACCGTAAAGATCGCTGCTTTCGTATAAGCTCGGCAGCGATAATTTGTTATCCTGTTGAGAAAGGGGATTTCGATGTACAGCTTATTGAGTTGGTTGAATCCAGATATTGGTTAAGACATTGTTTGTTACTGTAATTTCTGAATGATGCGACCATGCGCATGTGCTTCCTATGATAAGCAGCTGTTCTTCTTCGTAGGACAGGATGCAGTTCCAAAGGAAACCTCTGAGTTTGCTGGAGCTATGCATTCGGACAGTCATCGACAACCTCCGGTACGTGAGCAGCGTGGATGGTGTGGAGATACAGCTGCTTGAGCGAATCCTGCCTCACTGCACCTTGGATCAACTGACCCGTATTGAGAGCCGTACCGAGGTAATCTTCCTGGAGCAATTCATTCCTCTCTTGGAGGTTGAGCTTTCGTTGTAATTTTTGTTGTTTGATTGGACAGATGGACCTAAGCCCTGTTACTCATTTGCTGTGGAAGAGATTCTATCAACAGCAATTTGGTGAGGAAAATACGAACCTTGTTGTCAAGAAAATGAAGCTGAGCGGAGTGCATTACAAATGGAAGGATCTATTCAAGGTAAAATACTTATTTTTGTTGTTATTTTGGCTGGCTTGGAAAATCAGGGAGGGTTTTAGCAGAAAGAAGTATATTAACAGAAACTTCGAAGCTAAAATAGTAGTGGTACTATAAGCTACTGCCACAGGAACTGTAGGAGTAGTGGGCATACGAGCAACCAAGACGATGGAAGATGACTGTTCAATCATGCTACAAGACTAGCCTTCTCAAATGAACAAAATTGAGTGCCTTTGCCAACGACGGACATAGTGAGCGGGTCATAAGGACAGCACAAACCAGCTCAAACATTGGTCGAAGATGTTTCAGGAAGTTTTAGAGACTAAGTATCCTAGTGAGCATGTGTCTACACACAACAGGACATGTTTGGCAAACACCTGATCCCAAAGAGTCAAGATGGCGCCACCCTTTAGGGATAAATTGAGAAGGCATCAACATTGTCATCAAGTTGCTAGAGTGTGTGCATGTTTTACCATAGAGATGTAGAGGGCATCACTAATAGGGCTGTAAAAAAAGCTTGAGGCTTCTAAACTACCCGAGCTCTGCTCGTACTAGGCTCAATTCAAGCTTGCCTCGAGCTCTTTAAGAGCCAAGCCCAAGCTTGCACTCGGGCTCGTGAGCCTCACTGAACCAAGCTCGAATAGCTCGATGAGGTCTGCTTATGTGTTGGTAGGCATTGTTACCTTTGGAGAGGAGATGCACTGTACAGTAGCACTAGATGTGTATATATACTGATAATATGGGCCATGATGGGCCTGGACCACTATGGGCCTGGATATATATCCTTAACACCCCCTTCAAACTCAAGGTGGAAGAGGAGGATTTGAAGCATTGAGTTTGAACAGATGAAGACATGTTGCTCTCGAGTTTGTGCTTTAGTGAAAAAGTTTGCAACTTGCAATTTTGAGGAGACATACTGCAGAGCAATGGTCTTCTGATGACAATGAGATCAAGTAAAAGATGCATCAACACCAATATGCTTTGTAAGTTTATGCTTCATAGGATTATTAGCAATTTGTATAGCTCCGTTATTATCACACAGAAGAGGTGTAGGGGTATCACAAGGTACTATAAGATCAGCTAATAACCATCGAAGCCATACAATCTCCGCGGTGGTAGTAGCAAGTGCTCGAAGTTCTGCCTCTATACTGCACTGAGATACAGCTGTTTGCTTTTTAGATTTCCATGTAAGAGGAGTGCCAAGAAGAACACAATAACCAGTGACAGAACGACAATCGCTCGGATCACTCGCCTAAGTGGAATCCAAGTAAGCATAAAGCTGAAGCGGACTAGAACAAGCATAAAGTGAACACTGAGATGATGTCCTTCTCAAGTAGCGTAGTACCCGAAGCAAGTGACCAAAATGAACTGAAGTAGGTGCACTCACAAATTGACTCAAAATATGAACTGCATAAGCAATGTCAGGTCTGGTAACAGTAAGATACACAAGGCTGCCCACAAGATGGCAATAGAAGGAAGGATCCTCAAGAGGTGTACCATCATCAGAATGAAGCTGCAAATGAAGATCCATAGGGGTAGTAGCTGTCCGATTATTAGAAATGCCAGAACGAGCAATAAGATCTTGTATGTATTTGGATTGAGAAAGATAGTACCCATTTGATGAATTGACAACCTCAATCCCTAAGAAATAGCTGAGCGGACCCAAGTCTGACATCTTAAACTGCTCACCAAGTTGCTTCTTCACATGAGCAATATGCTCCATATCATCCCTCGTGATCAGCATATCATCAACATAGAGAAGAACGAAGGTACGACCATGCGGAGATAAGTGAATAAACAAGGCTGGATCATGATCACTAGGCATAAAACTAGCTGACTGCATAATAGAACCAAACCGCTCAAACCAAGCACGGAGAGCTTGTTTAAGACCATATAAAGCACGCCGAAGATGACATACATAACCAGAAGGAGCATCAACACCTAGTGGAGCATCAACACCTAGTGGTGGCTGCATATAAACTCCCTCATGCAACTCACCATGAAGAAAAGCATTCTTAATATCCATTTGGGATATATGCCAAGAGCGAACAGCAGCCACAACAATCAGAGTACGAACAGTAGTCATGTGGGTAATAGGAGCGTGAGTCTCATCATAATCACGTTCCTGAGTCTGCTGAAAACCTCTAGCCACAAGACGAGCTTTGTACCTTTCAATCGAACCATCAGACTTAGTCTTGATTTGGTACACTCACTTACATGTTATAGGGATGGCATGAGTTGGAAGAGGAACAAGATCCCAAGTGCCTGTATGATCAAGTGCAGCAAGCTCATCAGACATAGCAGAGTGCCACTCAAGAATATCAGAGGCCTCATGAAAGGTTGATGGCTCATGAAGGACAGCAACACTCACACGAGGAAACCCAAACCTATCAGGTGCCTCAATAGTAGCTCGATCACGAAGATTATATCGACGACCAATAGGTAACTCATCTGAATCAACAGGATCATCAGAAACTGGAGCATCAGGATTGGCCAAAGGAACAGGAGTAGGAGGATCAAGGGGAACCGTAGATCGACGAGTATAGACATTTTTCACCGGGAGATGAGCAGGAATCAGACCATGAGAAGGTGTAGGGGTAGATGTGGTAGTAGAAACATCACCACTAAGAGTAGGGTAAGGCAAAGAAGCATCACTACTATAAGAAATAGGAGGAAGGCAAAGAAAAGAAGTGGAATCTGTAGAAGAAGATGACGACTTGGTTGAAGAGTTATAAAAGAAAGGACAACTCTCATCAAATGTCACATCACGAGAGATACACATGCGACAATAGGAAGAATCATAACAACGATAACCCTTGTGCTCAAGGCTATACCCTAGAAAGACACACTCAACCGACTGAGCAGTTAACTTAGTCCGCTCACGAGGTGCAAGCAAAACATAGCAAGTACAACCAAAGACTCGAAGATGGTCATAGCTAGGTAGAGTACCAAAAAGAACCTCATCAGGACATTTTCCAGCTAGTTTAGAGGGAGGTTGTCTATCAATAAGATAAACAGTGATAGAGACTTCTTCTCCCCAAAAATGAGAAGGAACAAAAGAAGAAATGAGGAGCGTGCGAGCAGTCTCTATAAGATGGCGATGTTTGCACTCAGCAACATCATTCTGAGCATGAGCACCAGAACAGGAGAGCTGAGGAAGAGTGCCCTCAAAGGTAAGGAACTGATGAAAAGCAAGAGATAAATACTCACCACCAGAGTCAGAACGAAAAACTCTAATAGCAGTAGAAAATTGAGTGTGCACCATACGAGCAAAATACTTGTAAATTGAATATAACTCAGAGTGATGCTTCATAAAATAAAGCCAAGTATATTGGGAGTGATCATCAATAAAAATGACATATTTGATGACCACCCTTAAAAGCAAAAGGTGCAGGTCCCCACACATCTAAATGAACAAGATCAAAAGGTTTGACAAAAGAAGTACTAGTGGAATATGGGAGTTGTAGCTGTTTACCAAGCTTACAACCCTTACACTGGAAACTAGACTCAATAGAAACATGACCTAAACTGCCCTGATGAATCAGAGTAGACAAATGAGACCCACACAATTGACCACAATGATGATGCCATTTAGCGAAGGAAGAAGTAGACGACGGCAAGGTGGAAGCCACACGAGGAGACCAACGGAGGAAGGAAGACGCAAAGTGTCCAAGATGTAGAGACTAGGAGAACCTCTACGGCGATGGCTAGTCCCAATCACACACTCGCTTTGACGATCCTGAATAAAACAAGATGAATCATCAAAACCAACAAAACAGTTAAGGTCAGCGACTTGACCAACTGAAAGAAGATTCATGGATAACTTGGGAACAAACGAAACATCAGGTACAGAAAAACGGGAAGTACAAAGAGCACCCTAATGAGTGATATGACAAGATGTACCATCGGCTGTCTGCATAGAAACATCAGTGATAGGTTGACACCTCAGTGATAGGTTGACACCCAACCAACTGAGATTTATCGGATGTCACATGAAAGGAGGCACCTGAATCCAGAACCCAGGACTGAGTAGCAATGTTTGAAGACAGAGAGGCAGCTACAATAGACACTGCACCTTTGTTGGCAGGAGGGGCACCATGAGTACGAGTAGCACGACATGCACGAAACTCAGCCAACTGTTCTGGATGGAAAGAGAGACATTTTTTTGCGCGATGACTAGACTTCTTGCAATGACTGCAAATGACCTCGGAGATTCCACCTTTTGCAGTACTGGGCCGTTGAGATGCAGCCAACACACTGTGAGGAAGAGGCAAAGAAGGTGACAAAGAGCGAAGGCGTGTCTCTTCAGCAATCAAGGTAGACAATGCCTCTGCAAGAGATGGAGTAGTGGAATTGTTGAGTAGCTGTGTGCGAATAGGCTCAAAATCAGACCTCAATCCCATAACAAACTGACACATAAAAGAATTATTTAGGAATTTGTCCTTAGCATCACATCCCACACACCCTGCAGTACCCTTTGGCACCATCGATATCAAAGATCCCATGAAGCGATTGAAGGCAGTATAGTATTCATCAACAAACATATCTCCCTGCTGAATCTCATGAATACCTTTCATCAGAGTATACTGAAGGGCACCACTGGCCTGAACATATCGCTTCTTCAAATAATCCCACATCTCCTTAACTGACTCGTGATATTCAAGACTCATCCTCAAGGAGGGGTCAACACTAGTGACAATGGCGCTCATCGCCTTGCCATCGACGGTCTGCCAATCCTTCAATTCTTTAAGTTCAGAAGCAGTGGGAGCATCCTTCTTAGCGGCACCGGGTGGATCATCGGTCAAGTGAGGGGTTAAACCATAAGCCCTTAAAACAGTCTTGATCGAGAACGCCCACTCACGATAGTTTTGCCCATCAAGTTTGATGTCTATGGCAATGAGAGTGGGCTAGGACATCTTGAAGACAATAACCCTTGACGACAGTGGACTCTGTATGGTGGATGACGAATCCTGAACGGCGGTGCTAGACAGCAAGGACGGCAACGGCGTTGGACAGTGTTGCACGGGCCGGCAACACTGGATTCGGCGGCCTAGGGGCTGGATCTGGTGACCGGCAGCGCTGGACGACGGGCTGCGGCGCTGGACGATGGGCGGCGGCGCAGGACGACGGGAGACCGCGACGACCAACAGCAGGGGCGACGGCTACAACAGAGACCGGCGGCGGTGGCTCCCACACGATGGGTCCAATAGCAGAAGACGGCGGCAGTTGTGCACAGATGACAGCGCTGGATAGGGTGGCAGCGCCCAGACGACGAGCGACGGCGGTGCCCAGACGACGAGCGGTGGCGGCCATACGATGATCTCCTCAGAATTAGGGTTTTAGAAGTGAGAAGATCGTGATTAGGGTTGGAATCAGCCCTAACCCTAACCCTAATCCTTGCTCTGATACCATGTTACCTTTGGAGAGGAGATGCATTGTACAGTAGCACTATATGTATATATATACTGAGAGTATGGGCCACGATGGGCTTGGACCACTATGGGCCTAGTTATATATCCTTAACGGGCGTCACTTCCTTTGTCTCCTGAGTTGAAATTTCAAAATCATGTGACTCACATCCTAGAGTGCCCAACTCCACACTCAATGACTCATAATTCTCAACCCCCAAAGTCCAACTCCTAAGCCCCCATGCAATGTGGTCATGTGACCTCTCTAAACACTTTTGACAAGCTAAAGCCACCATCTGATGCACATTCATCATTTATTCCGATCCCATCTTTCTCGTGGCTACTGGCCATCTCCAAGAATCAAAGGCTCCAAATTCCTCTCTCTAATTTGCATGCTTCCTCCATTGTCCTCCAAGGATTCTTAGTCCTAACAGCATCTTCATTGTCATCCGCAGCCCATGGCCTTAAGAACTATTTCGCATTCTCCACGTCACCGGTGTTGGCATGTCCAGATATAGATGGTGTGGCTCAGGAGTGGCCATCAGCTTGGTGCAGAGGAAGATCGAGCTGGTGTAGGAGGAGCTCAGGGGCAGCGCGGGCGGAACTCAGGGTGATGAGCCATAAGAAGTCAGGAAAAGGGATGAGCAAGTTGCATAAAACACACTATACAAAAGACTAATTCAGATATATCCATATACTTTAACAACAGTTGTGTACCTCCAGTCTCAAATAACTTGTACACATACTTTTGCAGGCAAAAACAGAAAAGCAAAAGGAAGTTGAAGATAAGATGGTCGAGAGACTTACGAAGAAATATCAGGCAGAGAAAGCTGGTGAGCAGATTTTAACATTAAGTTGGTTTTATATGTTTTGCAAAGCTTCGCATAAAATAGCTATAGGACCTTTGTTAAGCTTATCTGGAATTTTCATGCAAGCCATATAAATTGACACTGGTCAAATGTAATTTAAGGCAATTGTCCTGATATTTAAGCCATACAATATTTTTTAGAATTTTCATATAAGGTCAATTTTCAGTTCCAGGTGAAAAGTTGACTTCATGCATGTCAATGTGACATGTTTGTAAATAGAGTTTGTTTTTAACTAGACCAACTCAGCCACCTTGAATGGGAGATATTGGTTGCATATGACAGTCTTGACTCACCTGATAGATTATTGAACAATTAATCTAGCTGGCTGACTTTAAGCTGATGTTTACCTCAAAAAGATAGATTGGAATCTATACTACTGAACATATTAAATAAGGTAGCTTCTGTCAAACTAGATCAGTCAAACAACTACCAATTAGGAGACAACTAGAAGCTCTAATTACACCTGTGACAGTCTGTGATACAAGAGCTCCATACCTTGTATGTTGTATTATTCACAGTCAGTATAATTCAAGTGCTAATAATTTTTTTCCTCTATTTGTTTTCCTTTTTTGTTCAGAGAAACAAAGCAAACAAATTAAACTGTGTACAAAGGTGCCACCAAGCAGCAAAAGAAGTTTTTTCGGAGGTGATGTCCTGTTTCTATTTCTGTTGAATTCTGGAAAGCATCATGCCATACTTTCTAATTCTTATCTGGCCTCGTCACAGGAAGTGGACCCAGCAATCTATCCAACTACAAGAGCCCTATGCTGAAAAAAGCGAGGATGGAGGTTAACAGGTAACTCTTATTCTTGGATTGATGGTTGTAAGTGAAATTGTTATTTCTCAAACTATTGTCTAATTCTGTGTTACAGTCGAGCAAAAATGCAAGCTGCTATTCAAAGGAATAATCTTGCAAGGTCTGTCCCATTACGATATGCATTTTTTTATCAGAAAATTCAACAGAAGATTTTCTTTTAAAATACCTTGCAATTATTACCTTTCATGTTTGACTGACAGTAGCTCTGCTTTTTACAGGTCATCTCAGTCAACAAGGATTACCTCTCCTCGTGGACAGCCAATGAGGACGACGACTATTCATAGACCCAATTCAACCATCACAATCACCAAACCGATCAGTTCAAACAGACCAATCCAAAATAGCAGGCCCAAATTCTAGAAAAATCATATGCTGATTGCTGTAACATTGCATGTTCAATCCCAGAGTTCATCTTTCTTGTGCAACAAATCACTTTTCATGTGCACAAGTTGTGGTACTCGCCATTTCTTGAAGGCCTTGTGGCATCGGAAAAGTTCCTCCTGTAGTTGCGGGAGCTGAGCACTTGTATTTGAAGGGTACATTTCTTTGGGTGAGGAGAGCCACCAACAATTGTGGCATAAATCAATATTTGTAACAAGCATGATCTTCTCTAAGAAAAATACTCTTGATCACTTTCCATGTCCTGATCCTGAATGAATGTTTACATTATCAATGGAAAAAAAAATCCTGCCATTCTTGGGGTCTCTTTGATTCGTGATGTCGTAAAAACACAGGATGTAGCAAAAAAAAAGTCTTGTTGTGGTACCTATAAGATATGTCATTCCATTGTACTTTGGTTCTCGCAACTTAACCTTGGCAAAAAAGAAGGGGAAAAATGATTCTGCAAACAATTTTATGGAAGGTAAGAATCCCAGCCAATTGAAACCATCTCCTGGATGCCAAAACCAACAAAACAGGTGCAAAAAAAAGATTGGAGGGTGATTTGATTTATGGCAATGTTTTTAAAGCTCAGTTTTAAAGAGGAGAAAAGTACATTGTAGCATCTTTAGTATATTTCACTTAGCCCTGAATTTAAAAATGTCAATTAGCCCTGAATTTAAAAAATTACTTTTTGGTTCCTTAAACTTGTATGAGTTTACACCTTAACCTTAACTCTATCAATTCTCCCGTTAAATGATGGCATGAATGCTAGCACAAAAATGATGTGGCACCATATGACTCTTCTTTCCCATGGAGCTCTTTCTTTCTGACATGGCACTCATGTGGGATTTGCCTGGGTGCCACATTATTCTTACAACACGTGACCAACCACCTTAGTAACCAATAAACAAGTACTACCTCCGTTTCACAATGATTGTAGTTTTAGCTAAATGCACACAAAATAAGAAGACATGAAAAATGACTTGTCTACCCTCATTTAATGAAGGGTAGTTGAACAGATTAGATTAAATAGATGACTGCATTGATGAAGGGTACAAAGGTCATATTGGCTCTAAAGTTGTATTGGAATGTGAGAACTACAACCATTTTGATAAAAATTTTGAATGATAGAATTACAACCATTGTGAAACGGAGGTAGTAACAGTTTTGACATTATGGTACAAACGGATCATCTTTGAAGGACCAAAAGAATAAATTTCAAGTTCAAGAGACTAGGTGAGATTCGTAGTTCAGGATAGGAGCTACAATGTACTTCTCTTTAAAAAATTTCATAGCAAAATATTAAGAATAGGGTTATAACAATAATAAGAATTCCTTTTTTTAATAACGAATGCACAGGTAGTATGGACAATAATGGACTATATATTTCTCCATCTGAATGAGAGATCTACTTTAATCTGAATTATACAAATAATATTTTTCTTTCTTGGAAAAAATTACTGCAAAACTTAGCCACACAAATCATCAACTAAAGCACCAGTGGTAAACTTGTACCAAAACAATGGACTTCCTTTTACAACAAAGGAAAAACAATGACAAAAAAAAAATGATCATCTCAGAAGAAAATAGGGATTAAACTTTTCTGAGGCCGAACTCCCAACTTGATATATTTCTCCATATGAATGAGAGGTCTACTTTAATCTGAATTATAAAATAATATTCTTTTTTCTTGTCAAAAATTACTGCAAAACTTGGCCTTACAATTCATCAACTAAAGCACATGTCGTAAACTTGTAACAAAACAATTTGGACTTCCTTTTACAACAGAGGAAAAACAATGACAAAAAAGATCATCTCAGAAGAAAATAGGGATTAAACTTTTCTGTGGCCGAACTTTCAACTTGACCATCTGGCTTATCCGAGGATCCAGATATCTCATGTAATTGCTTTACCAGGAAATAAAGGTTAGAGATCAAAGGATTCTGTAGGAATGGTGTGATAACCCCTTGAAGATCTGAAAATTCTTGTAAATAAATTTTATGCCTGTCTTCCGATTGTTCCAAAAAACCAGACTGAGTGAGCACATATAAGCCTAGAAGATTTGCATATACTGATATGAACACATCCTTGTGATTTCCTATGCCCCCAATCCAATCAATTTTCCTCTCCTTTTCAAGATAACCACTTGTCAGTGATGTGAGTTGATGCAAAAAACTCACCCTCCAGTTCTGCAAGAACAATTCAGTTTTTCCTTCTGCCTCCAATTGAATTTTGGACTGCAAAAGCTTTTGAATATTAGAGCAACTGATTTGACATATTAAAAGCTGCTCCTCATGGTGGTTATCGATTTCTTTATCAAATATCTGACGGACTAAATCTCCACGGGAGTTTAGAGTGTTCGCCGCGTCCAAAACTATCTTTAACAAGTAGTCTATGTATTTCAACCAGTGGCCAAACAAAGAAGTTAGATATTCAAAGCTCAATTCAATCACTCTATCCACTTGCAGCGGTATGGAATCATCACAAATGTTATTTGCTGACCCCTTTGCTATTATCTTCTGAACATTTTTTGAAAGTTTTTGTCTAAGATAAACATCCTCATCCTCCAGTAACTGGATGCATATGAACCATAAGTCAAGTATCTTGCATGCATTAAGATTGATAAATTCACCCACACTAGCTTTCAAGCATTTCTCCTCGATATGGCTTTCATCATGTTCTGAAGGAAGATATGTGTTGGACACAGATGAAGCAAGAAAGTTTGCCTCTTCAAGAAGACCCGTAGCAATAATTGCTTCAGCAGCAGCCCTTCGAGAATTCACAGTTTCAGATGGTGCACTTTGGATCTTAACAAGACTGACAAAAAAGTTTGTACTAATAAAGGCAGCGGACAGTCTACTCCCTTCATTGATTACGCCAAAGGAAGCAGAAAGCTCATTGGTTTTAAGACCTTTCAGTAAAACACCATTCCTTAGCAATTTAGCGAACTGTTTCATGCACATACCCATGCAACATAAAATAATTTCTCTCGTTTTTGCATGTGACATGGTTCTGTTCAAATGAACTAATCTTTCCCATATGGCCAAAAATGTGCTCGAATCTTCTCCGATATTGAACTGGTATTCCATGTTCCATGAAAAGATGATCTTTAGACTATAATAAAGGCATTTGGGGTGTTCTTCCGCAAATAACAGTTTCATTATCACAGACTGGAGATTATCCCTTGACCACTGGTGCAAAATGTTCTTACTATCACCAGATCTAACTGATTTCACGAATTGAAGAATCCTCTTCAACACTGTAATTCTAACGTCATAATTAGGATCAGCAATGCAATACATAATCTTCTTATGCAGTTCAGGGAGGGAGACCTCCCAAGACTTCTCTGGCATGTTTGAAGTCGATTCATCAACAATTTGCAACTGAACATCCTCCTCAGTAGCTTCACCATGTCCCTTGGGAAGACCCACACAGCTGAAATATGATGCAGTTGCTTGCTGTAGAAGTTCAATCCGGGTTGGATCATGGAATGTATAGGGTGCTGATGTTGGATTGTTCAGGCACTGGGAACTCAACTGTAGCAGCAGTGTCTGGATTACATCAGTATGCCTGCTTTTTGCAGTTCTTGCAACATCAAGCATCAGATCCAACACCCGCAAGTAAGATGTACTTACAACAGGGCATGTGCATAATTTATTGGAGCCAAGCCAAGAGCATTGTAAGAGAACCTCAATTAGTTGACCAAGAATCTGATCCTTCTTGACACTGTTTGTCAAACCTCTAAAGTTGTTATCTAGAAGAGAAGACAGCTGCAGCAAAAGGCCATGGATCCAATTGAATGAAAAAGATTTTGCAGGAAGCGGTAAATTCCCATTTCTCATATTAGATGATACAGGAGAATCAGAACGCTGAGCAATGTGGGTTGCCTCTTCATGACTTCCATAAGGTAAATTATCCAGTATATCACTAACAACATGCTGTAGCCTCTCATTAGACACCAAACCAATTAGGGCCCTTGATGCAAGAACACGAACCCGGTAGTTACTCTGGGTAGCACATCTTTGGATGAAAGGTAAAAGTAGAAAGGGATCTAAAGAATCATCAGTTCCAGAGCTTATAGGTGATGGCTTAAGCCTGGATAAAAGAATAAGAATAGGGCACAAGCTAGGGTGTATGGCTTTTGCAATATGTGACTGTAAATTGCTGCAAAATCCATCAGCTAGTAGTTCAGTTGCAACATTCAGTTCACTACAAAGGAAAGGATGAAGTGCTGGGTACCTACATAAGAAAACAAGGCACAACTCTCAATAGACAGTTGATTCCGACATCTGAATCTTGGTTTGGGCAGATTTTGGATAAAAAATGTTTCACAATAAACAAACACCACGATAAAAAGTTGAAACAGGTGATAACTATATATCATAGACACACAAATAAAGTGCTGAACCAACAAAAGGGTTACTAATTTTATAATTGCAATTAACAAAATTCCTATCTTTCCATTAATGACATTAATATTAGAGTACATTGCACTATAGGTCCTTAAAGTTGTCCCTCGTTTCCACTTAAATCCAAAACTTCCAAAACCAGATATTTGGATACACGAAATTGTGTTACCCTTTCGATTAGGTCCAAAATGGTATGGAGAGGGCGGTTTTGATAACATGAGCTGCTTAGTCAGCATAATATATGGCCACAAATGACCACATGGCATTCTAAATCCATAAAAGAGATTGAACTCAACAGGAAAATTCTAAAAAATTAAAACAAATCCAAAAATTCTAAAAGAGTAAATTGCACCGCACGTCCTTAAAATTGTCCCCCGCTTAGGTCCAAAACTTTAGGATTTTTTTACAATTTTAGGATTCTTTAGATTTTTAAAAAATTTTCAAGTTGACTTCAATTTTTTTATGGATTGAGGATGCCACATGGCCATTTGTGGCCACATATTATGCTGACTAGGCATCCCATGTCATCAAAACTGTCCTTTCCATACCATTTTGAACCTAATTCAAACAGTAACGCAACTTTGTGTACCCAAATATCTGATTTTGAAAGTTCTAGACCTAAGCAGAAACACAGGACAACTTTAAAGATCTGCGGTGCAATTTACTCTTAATATTAATATGTAAGAAAAGTAAGACAATATAATATTGCAAGGCTACAGTACCAGACTGCAAACCATGTATAAATATTATGAACTTGCCTGTGGAAGAATTCAAGGCCAGTTAATGACCGTCGTGCTGATTCACGTTTCTGCACGTTCAGAAACCCAACCATGCGGCGAACCAGTCCAGTGTATGCAAGGCAAGCTGCATTACGCACTTCCCAGTAAGGAGAAGAAAATGCACGTATTGCAACTATTGTTGCCTCAGCACAGAAACCAGACGTGTCAGTTGCTAAGTTCGCGTCGTTAAAGGCAGCTCTAAGCACATTGAACACATGCACCGTGGGAACTACACCCTCATCTCTGCGTTTAGACAAATTTCCGTTAGAGGTAGTTTCTGAGTTTGACTCACATGGCACTTCAATAGAATCATTCATTATTTCAGACTTCTGGTTGCAATCTTTCTGAAAATTAGCTAAAGATGCTTTAGCAAATTCTATCAGCCATTCTAGCGCCTTTGGAAGTAGCTTCTTTGGTGTTCCTTCTGGCTCTGCCAAGAACAGGGCGATAAAAGCAGCAGGAATTCCTGCGCTCCTTCTTAGCAAATCATCCACAGTTTGCCCTTTAGCAACTGTTCTATCCATCAGTAGCACCATCCACGATTCTGTCATTTTGCATAGCCTGTAAATGATGAGACAAAGAAAAGATCCTCAGAAAGCAGGATAAAAGCTATCAAAAGTTTCTATTCCACATGATACACAAATATAGCCACTTAGCCAGTAGAATCCAGTTTAACCTACCTCTAATGGAAATATAGAATCAGTTTCTAAAAAATCAGGTTCAATTAAAATTTCACCATTAAGAATGTTGCGTAAGTATTTGTGTCCACAGTTATAGACTTATAGTATATATGCATCACTGTATGACTCAATTTATTCATCTGAGATATGATTATATCAGAAGGATGAAACTGATGATTGATTTGGTTATGTGACTAACAAACTCAAGTTTCTTTTGCTGCTGAATAATTTATGTATGCATTTTGAATGTAAACAAGAATTGTAGCACCAAGTTACATGCATATATATAATGTTATTTTCTTTTCCAAAGAAGTTCTGAGACCATACGCAGCGAGCAATGAAACTTACCTTGAATCATTTGAGCAAAGAAGACGGTTGCATAGGGCAGTAAGTCCAGCCCTTGTCTTATCAATTGCACCATTATGCTTCATTTTAAGAAGAACTTGCAAAAAGTGGTTGCCCATCATCTCTAACTGTTCCACATCAAGAATTTCCCCAGACAGGCTTGTCTCCTCAATATTGTCAGACAAACTATTCTGAGATGAATTTGAACGAGAACAGCCAGGCAATGGAATTTTCCTAATGATTGTTCCAAAAAGAAGACTAACCTGAAATATTACTGGAAATATTACATCATAGAAAAAAAAACATTGAAACACAATAGACAGATGAATGCATTGAAAAAAAGATATGAATATGAGATATGAAGTATACCGTTCCCCAGAAACAAGATCTCGTTTCTTAGTCTAATAAATTTATCAACATTGTGCCCTCAAGCAGGAAGAGAAAAACCTTACAAAAAACATTTCAATGGCCAGAAACATATTTACTGGAAAATTACCAGCTAGGAAGTTGTTATTCACTTATTCCATTATTTGTCACATATACTTGCATTATGATTATACTAAATAATCAATAGAAAGAAGAGTTTTGGCAGTTGTTCAACTATATATACCTATAAAAAAGCTAGACATAAAAGGGAGCTGGCAACAAGCAGTTTCAAAACATGAGTGAACAAGTGACAAGGAATCAATTCATTACCTCCTTCATAGCAAGCCAGCAACCAACCATAACAACATGTTCTGCCAGTTTGCCATTATTCTGTGATTTGGCATTCTTCTCTGCTATTACTGAAGCAGTATCAGGTTGTTCCTCATCAATTATATCCGAGAGAAAGGAACCATCATCAATCATGTCATCCACATCATATGTCATATACCATGCATCGGAAGAAACCACCCACAGGGCCAGTGAAGTTACACGCATTATGAGCTGAAGAATCTTTCCTACCAGACACCTCATTTCAGAAACACATGATTGGACTGCCTCAGAGTTCCAATCCAGCTCATCGAATGTGTAGCGCAGGGTAAGAAGAACTCCGTGCACAAAGCTTTTCTTACATGCTTCTGAAAGATCCCTCTCGCCATCTTCAACCACTTTACACAGCCACTGAATGAGCGATGAAATATACTTTGCAACTGGGTTTTGATTAGTAACTACTTCTGTATCTCCATTTGTAGATTTTGTGTAACATTGTAGGCAATCACTTTCTTCAGAAAACACAAGAACACATCCAAGCTCCAAAACATACTTCCTAAATATAAGTCGGAAGATTAATGCACCAGCATCACTTTCCCGAACTCGTGGGCTTAACACAAGTTTTTTTGCCCATCGGATAACATCATTTGTGGATGTACTCAAAGAAATTCCAGGAAGAGGTGTTGGAAACTGCAGCAGAATGCGAAAAGAGTTTTCCCTTAGCCTGTCCCAGCTATCAATTATAGATCCTACAAAAGAAATTGTTGAATCTGGCAATGTTATGCTGTCATTATAAGGATAAATGTCATTCTTCCCTTCAGACCGACAAAGAGGCCATACTTCCAGCAGTGTAAGAATAAGCTCCATTGCAATAGTTTTCCTTTCATAAGGGCCAGATGGGTAACAAGAATTAAACAGAAAGGAGCCCAGCCACTTCATGAATTTAAATAGATCTTCTGCCCTCTGCACAACAGTGTCCTTGACATTATCAACAGAATTAACTTCTTTTACATCAGAGGTTGAAGATGGAATCCATGACCCTTGCTTTACTTGTCTGTCCAGTGCTGTCCGCACCCTAGCAAAAAATTTTCTAAATAAACTTGTCCATTTCATTTGAAATGCTGTTGAGCTACAACGCATATTCAATGGGACTGCCTCTTTAAGCAAGCTCAGTTCCAAAGAGGATGGAAGACTTGATGTCCTGGGATTCAGGAAGAGAGATTCAGCAGCATCTATGCGGAGACTTTCATCACTGTGTGTCAAGGCCAAAACAAACCAATTAACAGGCACTGTAACGTTAATCCCTTTAACGGATATGATTGCAGCACCCTTAAGATCCTCCTGCTGACACAATTCATCAGAATCCAAATCAATGTCCCCTTCCACAAGTGCAAGATTTCGAGAGACCTTTAGCAGTGAAACCAGTGCCGCTATACACTGGTCATTTTTCAAACCAACATCTAGTTTAGTTGCCTTTGCACTTGGGCCAACAGAGATGAATCCAAGCATTGCAAATATGCTGTCTGCATCAACTTCAATGACCACAGGTAGAGCATAAGTATTTAAATTAGAACGTAGTTTTGAATTTCCAGATATTAGTCCCCGCATCAAAGGAGGCAAGCATAAAATTCTGAAGGCATCATATCCTTGCTCAACACCATCATCATTCCAGCATTCGTCTCTTAAATTTTCAAGGAAGCATTTTAAAAACGATGTTGCAGCACAACAAACATCATCATCTATGTAAGCATAAGCAGTTTCTAGAAGGAGATTTGGATTCAAGCTTAGAAGAGATTTGGCACCCATTCGCTTTGTCAAAGAAGCCAAAGGGACATATCTACCTTTACATCGCGAACCTAGGCGAAGTAGATCATTTGCAATACTGAACAGAAACAGTTTGTTGTTTTGTTCATGGTTTTCTGATGGAATACATGGTTCAATATCTAATAGGAGATCAAATATGAGATGCACCTGTTTTACTGTCTGACTCAAAGGATCTTCCAGGTTACGCCATATGATTCTCAATATACGGCTGATAACATCTCTTGAAAAAGGTTTATAGTCTCCAGAGAAATCAGTGAAATCAGCTAAAACAGAAGTCTTTATCTGCTGCAAACATATTTGACTCACTGTAAGAGCATGGAAATTGAAATGGCTATCAATTGGGTTCTCACAGTGTTTGCAAAGCTCAGGTAAAATACCATTATACAATATAGTCCATAACAATCCATTAGAATGAAGTTGAAGCATGTTGAGTACCGCCCTTGGAATAGCTGTTAAGATCCCTCTCAGCAAACAAAGTCTACTCAAAACAGAGAGATCTCTGATTTCTTCAGCTAAATCAAAATCAGAAAGTGCATCATGCACAGCTAGATCTTTTCTATCTCCACAATCAGCACAGATGCCAAAGAGACCTTGAGAAATAAACCTGCAAATCTCCTCAGAATTCATGAAGACCTGAATTGCAGCACAGAAGCTCACTCCGGATGCCACCAGACAATCCCTCGAAAAGGCAGACGACCTGAGAACAGTCATTATCGTCCTCACAGCACTATTGAAGACACTTGATGCCTTGTCAAGTGCAGTAAACTTAGAAGGGTAGCGCTGCAGCAAGTAGTACATGCAAGACATGGCCTCTTGGCACTGCTCCATCACAACTGGAGATGGCCTGGACCCATCATCTATGTCTCTAATCACTCCATCAAGACCGGCAATCACATCCAACGCCATGATCTCTGCGCACTTCTGTACTGCCTCATCTAAAAAACCCAACTTTGGGTACCCAATCAGTGATAATGCAGCTCGAGATACCAAAAATCTCTTTGCTGCCTTGGTACCAGAGCCACCATACTCCTCGCAGAGCGATGCAAAGCACCCACTGATAACCGAGGAGAACTTCTTGCACTTCGCGAGCACAGATATTAGTGTGCGATGGAGGGGAAGGGAGTTCTCAAGGAAAAGAATCTCCAAATAGAGCTTCGTGGCAACAATCACGGCATCATCAGCAACCTCTGGGCCAGAAAGAAACTGCACAAATGCTGCGGAAACATCCTTGACCACAATGACTTGCGAGTAGGTGGAAGTCAGGGAGATCAGATAGTTCAGCTGGGACCAGAAATTGGATGAGGAGACCTCGAGCGGCACAAGAGCTAATGCCTCAAGGTAGTGATTGGGGAACACTACTGAGGAGTAGGTGTACCGATGCCGATGCTGCAATGACCGCCACTTCGACGACATAATTCCCTGATACGAGCTCCTCCACTTCAATCCAACAGATAAAGTTGCACAAAAACTGAATTTTTCGTCGGTAGCAACGCAATATTCCAGTCAATAACACGAATGCATAATTAGATATTTGAAGCTCCTCTTCTGGTTTGTATAAGTAGAACTACAGAGAGAGAAGATTGGATGATGGATTCACCTGAAAGCAGAAGAAATCTTCCTCTTCGATGAAGAAAAATCACAGCATGCTTGCTCCCCAGCAAATCTTCCTACCTAACAAATCACCCCAAGAAAATTTGAAACTTTTCGGTTGGTTTCGATGCGTACAAGCACACCGAAGAACTATTCGAGCTAACAAAATCCAAAACAAACACAAGGAAAAACTAATGCCCAGCTAATGCCCAGCTGCTCATAGCGATCGAGAGATTCACCTGCGCACAGCAGCAGCAGCCAGAGGAGGAGCAAGCGGAAGCGAGGGTTTAGGGTTTGGTTTTTTTTTTATTCCGTCTTTTCTCCTCTCCCCTCTCCAGTCTCGAGCTCTCCTCTCACTCGCTGGCTGGCTGCTTTGCTGATCTGACCAAAATGCCCCTACCATACCCCAATGGCCCAATTCTTCCGTGCTTTGAGATTTGCGCCGCTCTCCTCTCGTTTGTCTTGTCTCCCCTCTCGCCGGCGAGCGCTTCTCGAGATGCCCGCGGCAGCGGCGGCTGTGCGCTGCCCACTCCTCCTCCGGCGGCAACCGGCGCCCCACCTCTGCGCCCTCCGCCGCCGGCCCTTCTCCTTCTCCGGCATTCGGCGTCTCCGCGCACCCGCTGGGGGCGGGACCGGGAGCGAGGGGCGGTCGCCGGCGTACGGTGGGCTGCTGCTCGACGCTGGCGGCACGCTGCTGCAGGTGGCGCGGCCGGTAGCGGAGACCTATGCCTCCCTCGGCCGCCGATACGGTTCGGCACGTTGCTTCTTTTTTTCACTTCTTTCTTGGGCTTACCTCCGTCTCTGTCTCTCACGGCCACTTCATCGAGCACATGGCGTGCATTCTCGTGCTGTTCGTCGCTTGCTCTCCAGGTGTGACAAAGCGTCCAGAATCCATCACGAAAGGATTCAAGAGGGCCTTCTCGGCGCCATGGCCAAAGACGCTCAGATACCAGGTAACAGACATGGGCACACAAGAATTGCATGTGAGAGTACCAATGTTGCATACTTGCATGTGCAGGTTGTGAAATTGTCGGTGTGGTTTTTGTCGAGGAGATGATATGTTGGGTTTGGGCTGTTATCGCAGGGTGATGGACGACCGTTTTGGAGGATTGTAGTGGCGGAAGCAACCGATTGCACTGATAATGATTACTTTGAAGAAGTATATCAGGTATTGCAGAGGCAGTGTCATCAGCCTTGTTTGGGGTGCATATTTGTATTTTTGCGGTTAAGAGTGTGCAATGAATAGTGTGTTCCGTATCTGCGGAAAGAAATTTGTGATACCACATGCCTTCTGACTTTGAGGAGATGGAGCAAGTGATCAGTGTTCTGGACATGCTAAACTAAAAGATAATGCAGACAAATACGCTTCATCATTCTCAGATAATTTCTAAAACAGTATTGGATTCACCTAGTGACCTGGCTTTATTAGAATCAAGATAGATATAATTCATGTATTTGCCAGGTTGCAATTTTTTTCAAGTAATGTTTTTGAAGTAGAAGGAGATGGCGACATTCTTAAACTTGTTGATCTGTCGAATGTTGTGTCATACTCATACCATGTGGCTAATGGATGAATTGTTTTATCTGTTAGTACTATGCCCATGGAGATGCATGGCGTCTGCCTGATGGAGCTTACAGATCATTGTGTGATCTAAAGGATGCTGGAGGTCATACAGCACATGTATCTTCTTCCATTTTCAGTTTCCGATATTTGTTTCTACAGTAGTTTACTTCAAGTTAACTTATATCTTTCCGCAATCCACATTCAGACCCTTGTTTGACTCTTTTTGATCTGTACAAATGGCTCATATTAATAATGTCTCAATTTCAGTTAAGCTAGCTGTTGTATCTAACTTTGACACACGGCTACGAAAATTACTTAAGGACCTCAACATTTCAGATATGTAAGTACTTATAAATTGTGTTATCTAGATATCTCAATCTTGCTTCAATATGATCGATTTTTTTTCACTCTTTTTTTATGAGTAATAGACATATGTTAACGTTTAACAGATCTTGAGCTTTCCAGGTTTGATGCCACTGTTGTATCATCAGAGGTTGGGTACGAGAAACCTGCTCCAGAGATCTTTAAAATAGCGTTAGGTATGAAATAGAATTTAGTTTGTGAAGCTAAGCGTTTGTTTATAGTAGATGCATAAGTCCGGTTCTAGAGACTTGCACGGTCAGACACTCGCAAATAAGAAGCTTCAACACGTGTTCTGTGTAGGATCGAATTGAAATGGTATGGTTTTCTGTTTGACAGATCAAATTGGTGTGGAAGCCAGCAAGGCAGTACATGTAGGGGATGATGAAACTGCAGACAAAGCGGGTGCTAATGCTATAGGGCTTGAGTGCTGGTATACCATGTCTTCCATTTTGTTCCTACCCAATGCGGATGTCCTGTTTCAACACTGTCAAGTATTTGGTCTGTTCTTCTGTTGTTGACTGACTGACTATTACTGTTGACAATGATTTTTAGGCTGTGGGGAGAGGATGTGAAGACATTTTCTGGGATACGGGACCGGATCCTAGCTAGAGACTCACAATGAGTTCTGATTTCGTGTCGGACATTGTTTGGAGCTGCCTTTGGGTGATCTGCTCGAGTTGCCCATGTTTCTTTTTTCAAAGGTCGTTTTTCATGACCAAGAGGCCCTAGCCGTTGTGTTCTGTTAAATATATGTATTATTCTCCATTGGACTGTTGCTGTCAATAAGTGTAGTAAAACCAGTAAAAATTTTAGAGACTGGCCGCAGCAGTTCATATGATGACTGTTGCATTCTACTGTCATGCCGAGAGTCTCTTCAATTCATGTTGCTCTATAGGACAGATTTCGGAATCTGACACCTTAACAATTCGCAGCTTCAGGATTTACCACGTTGGACAGTGTAATGAGATGAGGTGGATCTGTGAATTTTAAAGGTGTCAAAATCTGAATTTTTCTATAGCATTCACCTCTTGTGTTGATGAAGCTTTTATCCTCACAGGCAGCAGAGCACATTAGTGAGCTCAGCAATGTTTAAGCAAACATTATTCTTAAGTTTATTGTGTACAGACTCCAGAGTGCACTGTTGTGTCTATGCCTGAAAGAAAAATGAATCAAACACATACATGTCCTGCACAAAGTAAATCAAAAACGAAATGAAATGAGATGAAATATGCACGTAGCTTCCAGGCACAGATTATTTTCAGACTTGGGTATGCATAGATGCTAGAGTCTCGAAACGGCTCTCTCGGCCTCGGGGCATCAAAATATGATGTCCTCGTCCGGCTCGCCGGCGCCGCCGTTGTCCAGCATGCTGGCTGCGGCCCAGGAGGAGACGCCACGCTTGAGCGCGACCTCGCCGGCGACCTTCTCCGCGGCGTAGCGCCTGGCGAACTCCATCTGCCGCTCGAGCTCGCGCTGCTTGAAGGCCTGGATCTTCTTGAGGCGGAAGAACTCCTCCCTCTCCTGCTCGTCGAGCTCGCCCCTGATGTAGGCGATGGTGTTCTCCAGACGCGGCTTCACCACGTTCTCCAGCGCGTTCACCCGCCGGTTGGTCGTCTTGATCGCCTCGTCCAGCGTCAGGAACGACGTCTGCAGCGACGCCAGCTCCACCAGCACCTCCACGGCGCGGACGTGCGCCGCGCGGCAGGCGGACACCTGCTGGCCGCCTCTGGCGAGCCCGGCGAGCGACGTGGCGGGTGCGCCGGGGGCGTCGACCATGAAGTGCTCGAAGCAGGGGAGCCGGACGCCGGCGATGTTGTCGTGCTGGGCGCGCACGCGGAGGCGCGCGGGGCCGACGGACTGCTGGACAACGTGGCGGAGCGGCCCGCCGGCGACGTAGAGCGCCTCGGCGAGGGAGAGGGAGGCGCCGCGCATGGCGTCTCCCATGGCCTCCTTGGCGGCGATGATGCGCTTGAGGATGGCGCGGAACTGCACGGTGAGCGCGTCCGACTTCTTCTTGAGCAGCGCGTGGCCGCGGGTGGCGGCGGCCAGCCGCGCCTTCATCACACCCATCGTCGTCACCGTCGGCACCACAGTCAACCGCTCCCCGTGCCCCGCCATTTTGGTATGTGCTCAGTGTTCACCTCACCGGCGCCGGAGCCGACGGACGCTTCTGGTGCCGATAAATGCGTGTGCCTGTGCCGACGTGTGCATGGGGACGCGTCAGCGCGCGTCGTGATGGTTCAGGAGGATATGAAAGCGATGCCGATCACGGGAGAGAGCTCAACATCTGTCTCTCTACATGCTTTTGAGAATTTTTTTTAGAGTTCATCAATCATCACCAAAGAGGCAAAGCGAACACTAGTGCCATCTCTCGATGTAAAACCCAAGGTAAAAGGTTGATCTTGAATCAACCATTAAAACTTGGGTTCGACTTAAGAGCAAGTTATCTGATAATAAAATAAGTATCAGTCAATTATTAATAAATTGTACTATAACTATACTAAAATTTCACATTATAAATAAGTGCAAATTTAGTTTACCAGTGTGTAATTTTAGATTGACTGAAACAAACATGATGGTTTGAAACAAAGAAAAAGAAAAGTATGTAAGCACATCTATTTGATAGATTTATGCATCAACAAAGTATAGAAATGAACGAATAAAACTGATGATTGATAAGTAGCAATTTTGATACTAAAATTGTATCTTTGTAACCTGTGCAATTTTAGTCTTACTAGAGTGTAATTTTAGAGTGACTAATAGTTAAGAAAATTTCAGTCGTCTGAGAATTAGCAATTCTGTAAAAACTTTGGTTTTGATAGTATCAATGGTTTGAAATTAAAAAAAAATAGTTGACTATCTCCACAGTTGAATAGCAATTTAACCCTACTCCTCCTGTCTTCCTCCTCTCCCATCTCCCCAGCCCTCCGTTCCTCTGCTTTGCCTTCCACCCAAGCCGCCACCCGGTTAGGGTTAGGGTTAGGGTTAGGGTCAGAGTGCACCAAGCCGCCGTGCTTAGAGGGAGGCCGGGGAGGCGGAGGGCCAGCAGTAAGAGGTGGCACGGTGCAGCGAGGCGACGGTGACTCCATCGGAGCTATGGGTGACTGGAGGGTGGTGGGCGACACCCGCAGGGGGATCAGCACACAATGGTTGTGAGATAGGGTAGGCGGGAGTGGCAAGAGGAAGAGGATGGCGTTGTCAGCTGTAGGTGGTGGGCCAAAGGGGGTGGAGGCTATGGTGGAGGCGCGCGAAGTAGCACCAGGCGGAGAGGAAGGAAATGTGGAAGGGGGAAGGGCGGTGCCCGCGTCAACTGAAATCGCTGAGGATCTCAAAAAATTGTCGTCTGTCGGTCCCTAAAAACTTAACACAACGGTAATTTTGGTTGGTGAGTAAGACAAGTTTGGACGAAACAAGATGGTACAATATCTTGGTGGAAGGGGATGAAACATGATGGGAGAGAATTTCTTATTTATCATTAAGATTTAGGTGAATCCAGATCTGCCATCAAGAATTGCGAAGTTCATAATATGCCATAGTCATGTGAACTTTGTTCCTTATGCCACTTTTGTCACTATCTCGTCTCTCTGTTGTTAAGTTGGTTGTGAAATGCCCCCTTTGCCCCTGTCCACCTCCTCTATGCTGATGCACCCTCTCAAGTATCTCTATTTGCTTATGTGTGGTAGAGACAAATGAGAGCTCTTGTGTCAAAATTCAATCCCATCCATTTTGGTGCATGGTCCCAATCCTTAACTGGGACAAAGAGGGCATTTCACAGCCGACTTAACAGCAAAAAGACGACACAGTGACAGAAGTGACATGTACGGAACGAAGTTCACGCGACAATGCCAAATTCGGCCGAGGTGTTCTTTATAGCTTATTTACTTTTTCTCATCTACTTATTTGCCTATTTCCCAAACTTTCAGAGTTTCTCGAGGTGGCCTCGAGAGTCAGGTCTAGCTCGTTTGACTTGTTTTTTAGAGCCTCGAGAGGTACCTTTGACATAAAAATAAGAACAAACTCAAAAAACCAAAGCATTTTTATTTTAAATTTGAAGATAAGAAAATAAGAAGATAAGTAGATAAATTATAAAGAACAATAATTCAGCATGTTTGGGAAAAAATTGTACGGTCTTGTTCGAGCTTTGACCAAAAATCTCAAATTGCACCATATAATAAACAAAAAATATTCTTTAATATTGAACCATTCTATTCTTTCCCATTCTACCAACTAAATGTAGACAAAATGATAACAGAGTACTAATCCTCCCAATAATCGAACCAATATTACACAGGGAACATTCCACAAAACGGAACCCCATATTCTATTCTAACCCATTCCACCAACCAAACACAAATAACTTAACCAGAAACCACCAGATCGTATCCTATCAACCAAACACAAAAACCATGATCCATCTCATCTCATTACACCAACCAAACATACCCACACAATGCATGCAATAGGGATGAACGCTCCATGAAGCCCCACTACTTGCGAACATGATATTACAACCGGTTCTAAATCTTTTTCACAACCGGTTTTGGAACCGGTTGTAAGCCACTGGGAGTAATACTCTCGGGTATCACAACCGGGTCCACGAACCGGTAGTAGTGTTAGCAAAAGTTAGAAATATATTGGGAGAAGTGGGATTTGAACTCAGGATCTCACACATCTCCTCGTGACCCACGCCTCACCCTTCTAGTCAATCCACCCACGCGTGCTCTCTGATGAGAGTAGGACAATCATTCCTTTTAGCATTTCGAAAATAGGGCTTCTACAACCGGTTGGGGGCATGAACCGGTTGTAGAACCCAATTTCTACAACCGGTTCGTGTCTCCAACCGGTTGTAGAAGTCCACAACTGGTTGTGGATATGAACCGGTTGTAGAAATTGGGCTCTACAACCGGTTCGTGTCCCAAACCGGTTGTAGAAGTCCTCTTCTGGCTTCTGTCCTAACGAACCGGTACTGGTGCACCATTACAATGGGTTGATATTCAACCGGTAGTGATGGGTCGGTAGTAATGCCTAGTTCTCTAGTAGTGCCCATGCCTTTGTTCATGGGTGGTCTAGCCACATAATCAATCTTTCATCAATGGATTACAGATGATAAGGCATAGGACTACCATAACACAAGAATTTCACATAAACTTCGTAATTTAAATCCTGCGGAAACATAAGAAAACTATGGAGACAAAACCATCCATTAGACCTGAAAAGGTCAGCCTGGATGTGGGAATCCCATCAATGAGTAGTAGTTATAGAAGATAAATTACCAAATTAACCGCCATTCTAAATCAATCACCAAAGAATGGGGGCATGCCAGATTTACCATGAACATGTGATTATTATAGCAAGTTAGTTCAATTAGTAAGCTAAGGATATGTCGTACAATAGTTGAGACGGTTGCTATCTCTAGCAATACGCCATGTCACCAAGAGACAATGGTTGTTCTATGAATATGTCATGTACAATGGTTGTCTCTAACAAAGTTACATATTAATTGTCTTTATAGTTAACTGTTTTCCATTATGGAACCGGCTCCCATGGAGAGACAATATCTTTTTTTTTTCTCTTTCCTTTAGCTCAACACAAATTTGATGTGGCACAACTTAAAGACGGCTTAGAAATGTACCATTGTACATGTTCTAATTGTAAGTAGTACTAAAGCAAAATTTAATTCAACAAAGGTACATGGATCATGGTCCGTTTTATGAATAGGATGAAGAATCTTAAGAACAAGAAATTTACACAAGATATCGGTATAGCTTCCTGTCTGGCTTTTCCCTCTCCTGGTATTAGTGCTGAATAAGAGAGTCAATTCTCCTCTTCATTGCAATAGGGTTCGGTAAGAAAGAGACTAGCGTTGTTTTGTCACCTCTCTCACTATGCTGTTCTGATCGAGCACCCTCCCGGACTTCATGATTCTCACAAAGTGTCCACAATCTGAGGTTTTCTGTCTTCCTCAACTCTTTGCCGTGTTTCCATATTTTTTGGCTCTGACTCCTTTTGTGCCGCCACAGTGCCAATCTTGACCTTGAACAACTTGCTTGTGAATTTATCGTTTACATAGAAACTGTCATCGTCAGACATATCCCTGCTCTCATGGGCTCCTTTCGCAGAACATTCTTAGTTTCTTACCTTTCACAATAGCAAGAAACTGAAGGCAACGCTTCAGGTCTACGGTCTACGGATAGTGTTGTTGTAGCCTGCTTAATATCACGGTATGTATGTCAGACATTCTTTTGAGTTAAACAACGTGAGAACGCACATATGGTAGGTTCAGACATTTAACTCATGCTTGCTAGGGGCAAGCCCAACACATATACATATTTCCATCTCTATCATTATTCTCCTTTCTATCAGTATTCACCTCCCTATTTCATCTCTATCACTATTCCTCTCAATCCCTGTTACTATTCATCTCACCAACAACAATCCTATTTTTCACTCCTCAAATCTCTCTCTATATTCACTGTTTTCTTCCTATTTTTCAACCACCACTCCCTATATTCACTATTCCTCACCTTATCACGATTCACCTTCCCAACACCAATACCCAAATTCCATGCACTACAGTGATGTGTATACCTAAAATCATGCATGTGTTGGGCTTGCCCTAAGGCCACTTTCAAATGTTGCTTTGAGTTCCCATGTTTGTTTGCCATGTATGTCTCCAACCAGTGTGGGTACCAAGGTAGTAAGACCATCTCCAAGGGTATCCCTTCTCCATTCCTATTTCCGTCACGGAGGGAATTTCATTCCTTTTAATGCTCCAATAGATTCTCTTCACGGTTCTCTTTCAGAAGGATTCTCTTTTCCATTCCCTTCATAATAAGATTCTCTCTTCTTTTTCTATATCATTTCCTTCGAAGAGATGTTGTTGAAGATGGTGGAAAATGAAGGAAAAAAAATATAGTGTAGAGAATGAAGAAAGGAATGAAATGAAGAGAAAATAGCGGGAGATGAGTTAAGCCTGAAGCTTCTCAGACACAAGAACTTCAGGTGGAAGGTTGCTTGTGCTGCATGGTTGTGTTGGCCAAGACCTAGTGTAATTCTAAAATTAGATTATCGATTCAAGGAAGGGTGGTGTCATTGGCTCACTTGCGCTTCTTCAATAATGATATATTTATCTCTGATATTATGCATGATCACAAAAAAAGGTATGTATGGTTGTTCTAATAAGATCTAAAACAAACTTAGACTCTAGCTAGTAAAAACAAAAATGAACACAATGTCACAGCTTCGATTTTGATTGGTCAATCATGGCACGTACAAATTCTTGGGTTAACATTTTTGTTGGTGTGTAGCACTTAGCTAGAATCCATTTGTACCAAAACAGACCTATTGAACCTAATACAAATTGAATTGATATATTCTTATATTCAAATTACTTATTAGCACCGACGGTAATTCATGAAAATAAAGCCTTCTAACGCATTGATAGGTCATGCATGGAATATGTAGTATGACCCAAAGATCCTGAAGATGTAGCGTAAGTCTACCAGCCCCTCAAATGTCGCAACATTTGTGTGACGCAGTTTGTCTATGAGTAATGCTCTCCAATGATTTTTTTTTTTAGAATGCTCAAAATTTTGATTTAAAAAAAGAAGAATTGATCTAAATGTTGGAAATTAATCTTGACAAGTTTATTTTGCACATGGCTGAGTTGATTCATGCGTTAGTTACGTACACGCGTGAATAGATGTTTTGAGCCATGTAAATCGCTAGTTAGTTGAGGGAGTTGGTCATGTCTGCATGCATGCAACGAGTTGCTGCTAATTGCCAATTAACTGGCGGAATCTTCAGGTAAAGTCGTGAAGCCAAGCGTGTCTACGTGAACCGGACATGGGAGTCGGCCATGGGCGGAGCTAGGTTATACAGTGGGGTGCACGGGCACCCGGATCCAAAACAAGATTTAGTTAGTATTAGGTCATATATTTTACACGTGCAACCCTTTGCTCTATAGCAGTGAACCCCGATCAATTTCATTCTAGTTCCGCCCCTGAGTTGGGCAGAACATGTGACCGGGTGGCGTGCGTGTGTCAGTGTGTATATATATACTCTGATTGTATGTGAATCTCTACCATTAAAAAAGAATCTCTAAGACACCGTTTGTTTGCGCGTCGCATTGCGTTCATGGTCACAGTCGTGGCCGCGGCGTGGTGTATGCATGCCATTAATACACATGGCCGCAGTGAACGCGACGCAACACGGAAACAAATGGCCCCTAAATAGCACTTCAAATCATCATAATCGAGCAGCCTATGTTTTTTTAAGAAGTGGCGGGAAGCTCTCAGTTTTCATTGCTTTAATTTAGCAACAAAAACAAGATCGTGTCTTACAATCCAGCTACCAGAAAAATGGTATCAACATTCTCCACTGTCATTTAAAAAAAAATAATTCTCCACTGCCCCACACCAGGGCACAAAAAGCCACACACACCAAGCCACGACAGCATCACATCATCCAATTTTGAGTCTATTTACAACACCTTTCATCACGTGTAGAAACTTCCCACGTCAGAAATTGCCTACAAGAGAAACCATCTGCTCAAGCTTGAGTGCACCTCGCATTTTCTACAAATTCCCTGCATATAAACTTGATCAATATCCCAAAATAGCACATATATATAGAATGAATTATTGTAACAGGTGATATTGATCTTCTTATCTTCAAAACAGCTTCTGTTTCTACCGTTCCAAATAAACCAACACATAACAACAAGATAAGTAGAATGAATTTTAGCCCCATCTTTCCACCATTTTCTAGACCAAACAAATTATTGATCAAAATCAGCAGGAGCCCCTTGAGCATCCACAACCATATCAATTATCCTTCAAATCACCTTAGATGTACTACACCAAAAAAAAGATGATGAATAGTTTCAACATGAAGACAAAATTGACGAGAAAGATCTCCAGACCAATATATTCTTCTTGTGCACATCTTTAGTAATAGCATCTTAAAAACAAAACCACATGAAAATTTTCAATTTAAGGGACATTTTGGATTTCTAGATTTTATTATTACCAATACCACAACCATCAAAAGCAATCGAGTTATACAATGAGCTTGAAAAATGAGATTTTTTTTTTTTGACATGAGAAAACATGAGATTTAGTCACACCATCTCTCTCATCTGGAAGAGATAAAAGTTGCAAATCACTTATTAAACTTCTCCAAGAAAAATCATCAATAGGACCCAACCAATATCTCCTAAAAGACTGTTGCCAATTCTTCTGACAAGCATCAAAAACTGAAATGTAAGGCTCATCACACACATAGAAAATGGCAAGAAACTAACCCTTTAAGCTTTGAGAACCCCACCAAACATCACTTCAAAAATCCACGATGTGTCCATCCCCAACCATCCATTTCCTACCCTTCATATAAACCTCTTTGAGTTTCAAGAGACATTGGTCCAACACTCAGAATCAGAAGTTTTCTTTCTAATGTGAGAAATAGGGTGAACTTTAACATATTTTGCTGACACAATTTTACCCCCAAAGACCCCCTTCACCAAACTCTAGTCTTCACCACCATTTACAAAGAAGACTAATGTTCATACACCTCAAATTCTTGAATCCTAGTGTCACATCCCAAATTTTGGTATAAAAGTTTTTTTTCGCGAGTTTTAAATTTGGAGTTCACACTTGAGATCCTTGTATTTTTTTGATCTTCCTAGCATTATCCGGTACTTTTCTTAAATTATTTCCATTGGAAAAGTCCTTTTCTATAAAATTTTCGAGACTTTCCCTTTCAGGAAAGCCCTCCCCTTTTCGCTTTCCTTTTCCGGCGCCCGCCTCCAGCGTCACCACCCTTGCGTGGGCCGGCCTAGCACGGCCTAGCCTCCAGCCCCTCCCTCTTCCCCGCTCGCATGGGCCAGCCTCACCTGGCCTAGGCATGCACCTTCTCACCCAGCAGGAGCCGCTTGGCCCACGCGGCCCAACAGGCCCTAAGGGAGTCGTAGCTCCTTCCTCCTACGTCTCCCTCTCCATTTCTTGTCCGTAGTGACACCGCTTCCTTTCCGTTCACTTGTCGTCACCGTCTAAAGTAGGAGGTGGCCGCCATGCACTAGGGGACCATGCCAATTTGGCCTCCACCTCACCAAAGCCATCATGGCCACCCAATTTGTCCTCATCGTCCTCCTAGAACCCCACCATCCCTCATCGGTATTATTGAAGCCATCACCCTATTCACCTATAAATACCAAAGGTTCACCACGGTAGTGAGGTCTCCATGGTCCCAGCCTCATTGTGGTCTCCCCAAGGCAGCGCCCCACCATTATGCTCCCTCACCACCATCTTCCCCAATTCCGGCCGCCGGCCACTCTCTTCCAGATTCACGCAATGCCTACCACTAACACCCAAATTGATGCACCAATAGGCACCCACAACCATCCTAGGAGCTCCTAGCACCATTGCCCTGGCCTCTAGGGCCTCAACCCGTCCCCTCCACGGTTAAACTTTAGTCGCTGCCGCTGAACCTTGTCGCCATGGCCAATAGAACCACCCCGAGCACCAACACCCATAGTTCAACAGCCACGAGCACCCTAGGTAGCCATGCCGAGCACCGCCGAGCCGAGAGCATCCACGACGGTCATGCTAGCCGCCGTTGAGACCTCACCGGAGTGGAGGCAGAAGGAAGAGGAAAAGAAAAAGAAAAAGAAAAAGAAAGAAAAGGGGGGGAGGGAGAAGAGGTCGTAGTCCTCGGTGGAGGTAGCCCACGTCGGCCTGCAAGCGCGCGCGTGTGGTAGGCCATACGCAAGCAGCATCGGCCCATCAAGGAGGTTGAGTCCCTAATCCAATTAAAAATTAGTTAAACTCTAGAAAAATTTGAATAAAATTCTAAAAATACTATACAAGCTAATAAAATTATAGAAATATTTCCCAAAAATAGCTAACACACCCAGATGCCCAAAAAGAGCATAAACACCACATCCAATAGTATAAAAAAAGGAGAGAAATAAAATCATAATCATACTCCGAACAAATTCATATAATGTATCGGACGATTTCTCTTTTAAGGCCCTAGGAATAGGTCGTTCTGTTTTTATTCTGACATTGTCAAGTCTCTCTTGACTAATTTTTGTCTTCAACTCCTTTTTGACTATTTTCCCATACTTAATTTTTGTTGTTAGATCCCTCCGAAGTCCTAACTAATTTCCATCGTCAGGTCCTTCCTGACTATTTTCCTGTACTTAATTTCTGTTGCCATGTCCCTCTTAACTAATTTCTATCATCAGGTCCTTCCTAACTATTGTCCCATACTTATTTCTGTTGTCAGGTTCTTCCTAACAACTTTCTGTCATCAGGTCCTTATGCCTATTTTTCCGCACTTAATTTCTGTCGTCAGGTTTTTTTCCTAACTACTTTTTATTGTCAGGTCCTTCCTGACTAATTCTTTTTCGTCAGGTCCTATTCCTGACTCTTGAGATTTTATTTGTTTGGCTCTTCTTTATTGATTTTTAACTAATGCCTAACCCCTATCTCTAACTCTTACCTGCTTTTGTTTTGATTGAAATGTTCTGTTTTCTCTAGGAGATGGGGTTCTAGAGGGGCACGAGACTGATGTTGTAGACTCTAGAACAGAAAGATCTAGAGGAGCAAACGTCCCTGAACAAGATTTTGATCAATACGACCTCGCCAATCCAGGCAAGTTTCCCTGTCCTTGATGCATATTTGCATATTTCTTCCATATTACTATTATCTTATGCATTACTTTGTATATATGCTATTTTGTGTCTAATTAATTGATATGATAATTGAATTGCTTTTTGCATAGTGGTAGTTATAACCTCTTTCGAGTCATGTCACTCATTAGATGTGATAAAATAACTCATTACATGGGATTAAATTTGGAAGTGTAGAATATGACACTCATTATCACATGTTGAAATATATTGAGAAAAATAGAGGAACTGTGTTAAGATGAGATTTTTGTATGATAGAGGATAGGCAATAGGAGAGGGGGAAGGCTGGATGATGGCTCCCTAGGAGAACAAGGGGGTCGTGGTATAGCATGGTGGTGTCTATTTAACATTAAGGCTGAATTGTGTCAAAGTGAAAACAACATAGTTGTCGCCCATCCATACAACCATGAAAATAAACTCGAGCTTGTTTTACATTTGTTATTGTGATGTTTCTGCAAGAGATAAATTGCTGGTAGATGGGCTTGTTGGTCTTAGGTCCCACTGGCCAGAATAGATAACAATAGGCAACAACCCTACAGAGATGGCATGACACGCCTGTCGGCTTACAGGTTCTCGGAGCTGAACTAGGTCCACAGGTTCTACTGTGTCGGAACCCGCAAAACGGAGTTGAATCCCTGTTATGCTTTACCTGTACTAGTCCTTGGATCAAGTAGCTAGTACATACAGATATACAGTTTGGATCATCACCATTCATTGAAAAGTAATTTATTACATCAGAGTCGCAAAATTATTACAAAGTTTAGGCTCCAAGGCCTAGCAGCGGAAATTTAAATAGCAGTTCGACGCAAATGGAAACCCAATCACACTCCACAGGCATGCCAAAGAATGCGCTCCTAGATGTCGGAGTAGTCTTCATCCTGAATTCCATCAGCGAAATCCCCGTCTTGATACATCTCCTCATCGGCGTCGCATCCTGCTCGTTGGAATGAGCAGCCCGAGAATAAACTCGAGGTAAGTAATCTTAATTACTTGCAAGACAATGCCTAGATGCTATGCAGGTTTCAAGGGGAGGTTTGGGGTAGCTTTGCATAAAGCTAAGTTTCAAACTTTTAAACCTAATTTGAGAAAGCGGTTTTGAAATTGAAGTTTGAACTTTATAATTCTTTCTTTTGGAAAAGATAGCACCTACTGACTTAACCAGATTATCATGGCACCCACCATGAAGACAACTACGCACATGCAACACCGATTGCAAGACAATTCCCAAAACAAAAAGAGGGAGAAGAGAGTTTTATAAAACTACAATGAGGTAGCTTCCGTCGTTCACCCTTAACCATTGGGTAAGGCTTTCATGAAAGTTTATACTCTGCAGAGGTCATACGCTTTACCCACGAGTAGGTGGCTTCCTAGGAATCACCCAAAGGAAGTGGACACCACGAGGTCTTTCACCGCAACCTTCCCTTATACCGGCATTCCCACTAAGGTTTCCACACCAATGCCCCTATTGTGCTGATGGGTTCTATTCTATGGACACATCTGAATACCCACTCCCAACCACAAAGAAAGGTTCTGTTCTTATGGACATATTCAGATGCCCACTCCCTATTCCACCAGGAATGCCAGACTAAAAGTCCGAAGGATACTCAACCAAGACCTGCCCATACAGACACTCAATGGTCGCACTGTTGAACTAGTCTAGGTACCACAAAGAATAGATCCTTAAGTCAAACGGGTATGGTCCACCATCAACCCAATCTCGAGCATACTACCACCGAGCAGTTGGATTACTGCCACCGAGCAGTTGCAAACCACCTTGCAACCATCCATCCCGATTGAGAAACCTATTTAAAACCCGGGATAACACCCACTATCCCTACAGACAATTTCCGACACGGTAGCACCCACTACCGGCCATTCAATTTGCAATCAAGTTTTTGTCAGTGTTGAACACAAAAGTAAGTCTCTAGATTGCAATTACTAAGCAGGTAATGTAAAAACCACTAAACAAGGATGGCGGTAAGATTAAAAAATATTAATTAGCTAGGGTTGATGAGGTTGGCTGTGTATATCAATCATATAGGACCTTATCTACAACTTAGCTTAAATATTATTTTTAATTTTTAATTAGCATCTAGGTTTTGCAAAATCTAATAAAATAGTTATGAAACTAGGTAATAGCAACATGGCACAATGACTTACCTTGATCCTGGTAGTCCAAGTGATCACCGGCACAGTCTCCTTCGGCGGACGGATCTAACGTTTAAGAGAGACGGCAATAAGAACCATATGCAATAAAGTATAATGCATGCATGACATGATATGAGATGAATGCAAACAGTACAGAACAGTACAATATAATTTTATAAAATTTTTGCAATTGATTTCATCATTTTTGGAAATCCGTATAATTAGTTATGATTTTTATAAGCTCAATATTAAAGGTACAAAAGAGACTTAATTATAAATAAATTTCAACAATTTACCAAAACAGTACAGAAATTATATCATAATATATCGAACTTCAGAAAACAATTTTTGATATTTTTGGATCTATATTTTATTCTATAAAATTCCTACAAGTTTAAGCACTTAGATAATTATTAAAAATTAAAATTAACAGACATATGTAAATAAACAGCACATAAAAATAATAAAGAATTTGAGGATCCTAATAAAATTTATTTTATAATTTTCTGAATTTTCTACAAATTTATATGCAACTAACAACATAAAGTATAATATGAAATTAGAAAGAATAAAAGGGGAAAGGGTAACTGGGCCTCAGTTTGGAGATGGGCCGGCCCAACCGCAACAGCACGCGTGCAAGAGAAATAGCAGGGAGGACGTTGATCGACGGGCCCTCCGTCGCTGGGACAAAGCAGGGAGGCGGGCGGGGCCTGTGGCAAGGCCCGGCCGGCCATGGCGGAGGCAGAGGAAGCAGACGGGGACCAAGGGATGGATCTAGGATGATTCTCCTGGTGAGAAATCAGCCGTGGCGGCGAGCTCAACCTAGGCGGTCTTGGCGGCGTTACCTGCAGTCTTGACAGCGGCAATGGGCTGATGGTGTAGGCGGCGGCAGGTCGGCAAGAACTAGGGGAGCTTGGTGGAGCTAGTGGTGACGGTGGCTTGATGCGGGGGTGCCTGAGGAGCTCCGGCGACATGCGAGTGGCGGGTAGCACGGGAAAGACGGCGGCGGGCTCACCGGCGAGGACCTAGGGGTGGCGCGGTGGTCGGCGAGGGTCAGTGATGGGAGAGGAGGACGGAGGGTCTCACCACAGCGATGGATCAGCGGCGTAAAGCTTCGACGGCGCCCGGGTCAGAGGCGAATACGACGGCGCTTGGCTGAGCTCTGGTGGCGGCGAGGTCCTGGCAACGGCGAAAACGGTTTCAGGGGGTAACCAGGAGCAATTTCTTTTCAAAGATCGAAAGTCAAAACTCACTCAAGGTGGAAGGAGAGATGTGCTCTGGCTTGCGTCGGTTTGGGTGAAGGAGAAGAACACGCAGGACAGTTTAAATAGAAGGAGAGCACGACATATAATAGGTGTGGACAACATGGGCCCCGAGTATCCAGAGATATATTATTGGACGCACCACCTCTTTGGGCCGAGTTACACGGATCTTCCAGAAGACAGGCTTGGAGGCTGGAGCGGCCCGACTTGATCTACAAGGAAACAAACTCGTTTCCTATTCGAATATATGAAGATAGGCGTAACCAACCCGGTTATATCTTTATCTTCTTTGTACAGATTAGGGAACCTATCTGTAACCCGGCCCCTTGCACTATATAAAGGGGGTCGGGGGTCCCTAGTTAGAACATCTATTATCTCGCATAATACAATCCACGAGCACAGGAGTAGGGTATTACCTCACCTCGAGGGCCCGAACCTGTATAAATCCAGCTCCCTGTGCTACCATCGTAGTTGTGATCTTTCGCACCGCCCCATAAAATACATTGCCGACGCAAATCGTCGACAGCTGGCGCGCCAGGTAGGGGCCTGCGTCACGATCAACTTCATCAACTCCGATGGCTTCGATAGGCGGGTTCATCTTCACCTACGCCCCCGGCCAAGGCTTCATCTTTGGAGATCTCGGCTTCATCGTCGGTGACTTCGTTCGGTCCACGCATTACCGGGGAAGATGGTACGCGATTCCGGCCAAACCTCGCCGCCTCAGGATCTCTCCTCTGGATTTCGATCCGGAAGAGATCTAATCTGATGATGACGATTCCGACTGGCCTACCGCAGGACTCCCTTTCGGTTTCGGTCGGGATCTACTGCCTCTTCCTTTACCAGCTCCTTCAGCTGATAAAGAACCAAGTGGCAACCTTGTTCCTGATCTGGACCGCGCTCGGATCCAGTCAGGAGCCACAATCCTTCAATCGTGGTTCGCCCCGTTCGGATTAGGAAACTCGGCCGCTGTTTTCCATGAGATAACACGCCAGCTTTTCCAATCTGGGCCAAGGAGCGGAACACGTCAAGGACAAACTGGGACGAGCTTTCTGAGTCTGGGCTCAGGGATAACTCTAACCAGGTCAACTTTTCGAGTGGACATGCCACTCGGATTGGTCCATTCGGTTGCAAGATTTCAGCAGATTCGTTCTGCCAAACCTCAGTCGGACCCTCTTCTGACCAAAGATCCGGCACGAGAAGTGGGAGTCATAATCACTCCCATTGACGATCCGACAAATCGGGACCAATTGAGTCTCTCTTACTCGGAGTCCGAGTCGGAGGAGAGCGTCAACGGCTTCCCCGATTGTCACGGTATCTATGTGCTGGATGGACAAGCCTCCGGTTCGACTCGGCGCCCCGCGGACGAGGCGGGAGCCAAACACAACCAGGGAGGCGAAAAAGATCTGCGCGACAAATTGCGCGGTCGCGCACGAGAAGTCCGGGAGGAACTGCTTCAAGTCCGTATGGGAGACCACTCCGTCTTTCGTACGCCCCAGCAGAACATCCTCGCATGTAAAACCCTCCTGAACAATGTTGGACCCCTTGCTTGGAGAAGACAGCCCCGCTACGCCGATCATGGATCAGATTAAAGCTATGGTGATGGCAGCGGCAGTCCAGGGTACTCGGGACCAACAGGCAGACTCGGCCAGAAGCCAGACTACCACGAGTAGTACTCGGCGCAGTCGGCACACGCAATCTCACGGGCAAGACGCTCGCCGAAGTACAAGTCGCGACCTCCACCACAACATCGAAGCTCGGCGAAGGGAGTAAGAACAAGACCGGCGCCGCACTCCGCCAAGCCGGATCCTTCCCCGCCAGTCTCCTCCTCTTGGGGACGGATTCATTGACGGGATCAAAACATTCACACCCCGACTTCGTCAGGTAAACTAGCCCGAAGGGTTCAACCCCAAGGAAATAGTGAAATTCGACGGGGAGCGGGACCCAGAGGCTTGGTTGCAGATTTACTCTTTGGCAATCAAGGCCGCAGGCGGAGGATACGACGTGATGGCAAACTATCAGCCCGTCATGTTAACTTCTCCGGCTCAGGGTTGGCTCGCAGGCCTTCTAGAGAACTCGATCGGTTCCTGGGGAGAGCTTTGCAAACAATTCGTCGTCAGTTTCCAGGGCACTTACGAGAAGCCTAGAACCCAATGGGACCTTTATCAGATTCATCAGAAAAAGGATGAGTCGCTAAGGAATTTCATTCGGCGTTTCACCAAGAAGAAGGAAACAATTCGGGAGATTTCGGAAGCAGTCGTCGTCGCGGCCTTCCAGAAGGGTGTTCGCGACCCCGACCTGATCAAGAAAATGTGTCGGAAGCCCCGACCACCGTCAAGGAGATGTTCGCCTTGGCGGATCGATACGCCGCTGCCTCGGACGCTCTCGCTGAGCGTCAAGAGGATCACCCAAGCAGGAACGAGGGCAAGAAGGACAAGCCCGAATCATCCTCCAAGACGGACAAGAAGCGCAAGGGTGAAGAGTTGGTGGCGGTCGTGGACCATGGTCGACAAAAGCCGCCTCGGCCCGTCGACTACAACAAGGTAATGGAGGCGCCGTGTCCTTTCCATCCGAATGGGAAGCACACGGCGAAAAATTGCAACGTCTTGAAGAGGTTCGCAGAGGAGCACAACAAAGATGCTCCGAAGGACGCCAAGCGAGATGACAAGCGTGACCCTCCTCAGGGTGACGCTTACCCAGAAGCTGAGCGTGAGCTCAATTACATATTCGGGGGATCGGACGCATACGAGTCCAAACGTAAGCATAAGCTTACTACTCGGAAAGTTAATGCAGCCGCTCCGGTGACCCCCGAATACCTTCGATGGTCCGAAGTTCCGATCAAGTTCGATCGCTCGGATCACCCCGACCACATCCCTTGCCCGGGAAGGTATCCACTCATCCTGGATCCCGTGGTATGGGGTGTCCGTCTTCGTAAAGTCTTGGTTGACGGAGGAAGCGGATTAAACATCCTTTTCACCAAGACGTTCAACGAGATGGGGATTCCAAAGTCGGCGCTCCAGAAGATCGACGCGCCGTTTCACGGCATAATCCCAGGAACCTCCTCAGTGCCGATTGGAAGAGTCACTCTTCCGGTCACCTTTGGCACTCGGGACAACTTCCGGACCGAAAACCTCAGCTTCGAGGTGGCCGATTTCGAGACTGCGTATCACGCAATCTTGGGAAGGCCGGGCTTGACCAAACTCATGGCCGTCCCACACTACACCTACTTACTCATGAAGATGCTAGGTCCGCGGGGCGTGATCACGGTCCGCGGAGACGTCAAGTTTTCCTATCTCCTTGATTGGGAAAACTGCGACTTCGCCCAGTCAACCGAAGCAGCCACCGAGTTGGACAAGATCCGGGAGGCGGCCACTACTCTCCGTAACGAGGGCGAACCGCCAAGCAAGAAGCCATCTAAGTTAGGCATCAAGCCTGATGAAGATGTCTAGCGTATTTCGCTCGACCCGTCCGATTCGGCCAAGATGGCCTTGATCGGGACAGGGCTCGATCCGAAATAGGAAGAGGCGCGCGTTACCTTCCTCCAAGCGAATCGAGGCATCTTCGCTTGGAAGCCGTCCGACATGCCTGGTGTTCCAAGGAAGGTGATCGAGCACTCTTTGAATGTACACCACAAAGCCAAGCCAATTAAGCAGCGGCTGCGTCGGTTCACACAAGATCGGAAGAAAGCCATCAAGACGGAGATCACCAAACTTCTAGCCGCCGGCTTTATAAGGGACGTGCTTCGCCCCGATTGGTTGGCAAATCCGGTGCTTGTACAAAAGAAGAACGGTACTTGGTGCATGTGTGTCGATTACACCGACTTAAATAAAGCATGTCCTAAGGATCCGTTCGGACTTCCTCGCATCGACCAGGTGGTTGATTCCACTGCCGGTTGCGAGATTTTGAGCTTTCTGGATGCATACTCAGGCTATCACCAGATCAGCTTAAAGGAAGAAGATTGTATTAAGACTTCGTTCATCACTCCGTTCGGGCGTTACGCTTTCGTCACTATGCCCTTCGGGTGAAGAACGCCGAACAACGCATCGGCGTTGCATTCAACGATGTTTCCACGGCGGCTTAGGCGCAGCGTGGAGGCATACGTTGATGACGTTGTCGTCAAGTCTCAGGTAACCTCCGACTTGGTCACTGACCTATCGAAGACATTCGAGAGCCTGTCGGCATACAACATGAAGTTGAACCCGGAGAAGTGTGTCTTCGGGGTCCCTTCGGGAAAGCTCCTCGGTTTCGTGGTATCGCACCGCGGAATTGAAGCTAACCCAGAAAAGATCAAAGCCATCATGGAGATGGCTCCCACAACGTGCCAAAGGGACGTCCAGCATCTAAATGGGTGCATGGTTGCACTCGGCCGATTCATCTCGCGACTCGGCGAGCGTGGGTCGCCTTTCTTCAAGCTGTAGAAGAAGCAACAAGACAATTTCGTCTGGACACCTGAGGCACAGAAAGCTTTTGAGTATCTCAAATCGTTTCTCACCTCGTCGCCTGTCTTGGCATCTCCTATGCCATAGGAACCGCTTCTGTTATACATTGCGGCCACCACTCATGTAGTGAGCACCACGGTGGTAGTAGAGCGCGAAGAACAAGGACGCGTTTACAAGGCTCAACGCCCAGTCTACTTCGTTAGCGAAGTATTGGGCGAGTCTAAGGTACGCTACCCGCAGGTGCAGAAGCTTCTGTGTGCGGTCCTGATCGTCTCTCGGAAGCTGAAGCACTATTTTCAAGAACATCCAATTTCGGTGGTTACTTCTTTCCCTATTAGAGAAATTCTCCATAATCGGGAAGCCACTGGGAGGATCGCTAAGTGGTCGGTAGAACTTGGGGCTTTTGAGCTCTCGTTCAAACCACTTGGCGCCATAAAGTCTAAACACTCGCCGACTTCGTTGCGAGTGGGCCGAGATCTGAGCTCCCCGACCGTCGAAGAGGCCGATCTTTGGAACATGTACTTGACGGCTCTCTCCGACGACAGTAGCTGGGCTGGTATCGTTCTTATATCACACAGAGACGAACGGCTCAAGTATGTCCTCAGATTCATTTTTCGACTTCAAACAACGCATGGAAGTACGTCTGGCGCTCATCCACGACCTCCGTATTGCCATATCGCTCGGCATCCGGTGATTGGTGGTTCGCGGAGATTCCCAGCTTGTGGTGAGCCAAGTACAGAAGGATTGGACTTGTGTCAATGACAACATGACCGCCTACTGTCAGGAGGTCAGGAAGTTGGAAGGTAAGTTCGATGGGTTGGAGCTTATACACATCTTGCGGCGAGACAACGAGGCGGCTGATGAGCTGGCAAACATGGGTTCTAGTCGGGCACCAGTCCCGGCTGGAGTTTTCGTCCAAGAGCTTCACGCCCCCTCCATCACGCCGCAGGAACAATTACCCTAACCGGAGGAACAACAACCCGAGTCAGAGGTTCTTGCCCTCGACTCGGATTGGATGTAGCCATACTTGGAGTACCTACAAGAAGAAAAACTTCCTGACGATCGGGGGGCTGCCGAGCAAATTCAACGTCGGAGTCGTGCATACGTGGTGCATGAAGGAATTATGTACCGCCGAAGGGTCTTCGGCATACTTCAAAAGTGCATACCCGAATCTGAAGGACGCGCCCTGCTGCGCGAAATTCACTCGGGTATGTGCGGTCATCACGCGACATCAGCTACGTTGGTCAGAAAAGCCTTCCGGCAAGGATTTTACTGGCCAACCGCGGTCTCCGACTCAAAAGAGATCGTCCGCAAATGCGAGGGTTGTCAGTTCTTCGCTCGGCAGATCCATGTGCCGGCACAAGAACTCCAGACAATCCCCATCACCTAGCCGTTCACAGTCTGGGGGCTCGACATCGTCGGACCTTTCAAGAAGGCCCCAGGTGGTTGTGAACACATCTTCGTCGCTATTGACAAGTTCACTAAATGGATTAAAGCCAAGCCTGCGTCCAAGATTACGGCGGCCAAGGCCACCGAGTTCTTCCAAGAGATCATCGGTCGGTTTGGCGTACCATTTCGGATCATTACGGATAATGGCTCTCAGTTCAGAAGTGACGAGTTTCAAAGCTGGTGCGAAGATATGGGCATAAAGATTTGCTTTGCTATAGTGGCACACCCACGGAACAACGGGCAGGTCGAGCGTGCAAACGACATGCTTCTACAAGGCGTTAGAGCGCGCATCTTCGATCTGCTCAACCCATACACGGCCAAATGGATGAAGGAATTGCCTGCCGTACTCTGGGGGCTTCGCACGAGTCCTAGCCGAGCTACGGGGCAGTCTCCCTTCTTCCTCGTATACGGGTCTGAGGTGGTCCTTCCAACGAAGCTATAGTTCGGGTCACCACGAGTTCAAAGGTTCAATGAGGACGAGTCAGAGGCCAATCGGATCAACGAACTCAACCGGTTAGAGAAAGCTCGAGACGCTGCAACAATTCGGTCGGCCAAGTACCTCCAGGGTTTGCGTCGTTACCACGATCGAAATGTGCGGGATCGAGCCTTCTCAGTCGGAGATCTGGTCCTTCAAGTCAATCAATCGAGTGGCCACAAACTCTCTCCGCACTGGGAAGGTCCGTATATTGTCGACTCGGTGACACGCCCGGGGGCTTACCGACTGAGGCGAGAAGACGGCGCTCTCGTAGACAACTCGTGAAACATCGAGCAATTACGTCGGTTCTATACCTGACGACCGTTGTACACATATTTACAGATAAATAAAGATAAGTTTTCGTTCACATTGTCTTTATATTCATGCAATTCAGCTTGACTTGCTACTTATTTGTGTTTTAATTAAATAGTATGTCGGGGCTACACCTAATTAGGTGCGCAATCGCGCACCAAATCCCTTTCTTATGCAATTCAACTTCTGACTTGCTACTTATTTGTGTTTCAATTAAGTAGTAAGTCGGGTGCTACACCTAATTAGGTGCGCAATCACGCACCCCTTCTCTTAGTGAGGATAAATTGACTTGCTTTCTAGTCGGATCCCGACTAGCCAGTAAGTCGGGGGCTACACCTAATTAGGTGCAATCTGCACCTAATCAATACCTAATCGTTTTTTCGGTATTCAAGTTCACGTTGAGCCTAAGTGTTATTTGTTCCGAGTAACGAAACTCTTGTCTCCCAGCAACACTCACACTTCCCGATTGCGTCCTTGGAGATAGTGCTCCACGCCAACTCCTAATGCTAAGGAATGTGATGCACTGGGCAGAGTGCTTAGTAAAAGGAACCTAACTTGCTCAGGCAAAATATATGACTCGGGTTAAGAAAAGACGATTAGCATATATTACATTGAAAAGAAAATCATAGACATTGATGATTTACATCGAGTCCCTACATCTAGAGGGAGTCTAAACCTAGATGGCTTACAGGCCAGTTACAGGGGATGGTGGCGAGCGCAATCGATGATCATGCCTGCCACTTCGCCGAGAGCTGGGACAACTTTAATCAGGACCGCGGTGTTGGCGGCGTCATGGACACGAGCCCGGACTAGCGCCTCGACGATTTCGTCGGCTACCTCGGCGAGAACCGGGACGACCTCGATCAAGACCGCGACGGTCGCAACGTCGCGGGCGCGGGGGCCGGCGCGGGCTTCTTCCTCGGTGACCTCGGCGAGCGCGAGGTCGAACTGCGCCCAAAACTCCGCCAACTCTACGTCTTCCATGGGAGCACGCGGAGGAGAAGGAGGGATGGGGGAAGAAGTCTGGATGAGAAGCGGCCACCACATCGGCCTCTTCTTATAGCCGGAATCGGGAAGTCGAACCGATTTCGAAAAAGTAATGGCATTGGAGGAACCCCGATGAGAGCAGTTCCCGAGATCTGACGCGGATGTCTCTGGGAACACGGCGCAGTGGTCAAAGCGACGGTTGGCATTCTGGCAGGCTGTGTTAGGGATGCCCGTGGCAGTGGAAGTATGGCGCACACTTATTAAAAGGCCACGAACGCGTTTAAATCTCCATTGGCGAAAGAAAAAGCCACAGGTTCGTTGCTACAATATTCGGGCCCAGACTTAGGTTCCAGAGAGCACGCCTCATGTGGGCGTAAAGGCGTGTGCGACATAACTCGTGTCTGGTGCCGCCAGTCAAACCTAGTTGGGAAAAAGGGCGCGCCCCCGGTTGGACCTTGTGCCAGTCGTCAATCTCTTGAAATTTGGCGCCTCCCGGGTAATTAACCTAGCCTTGATGTGCCCCCTAGGGACATAAGTCGGTTTGGCTTCAGTCAAAGCGAATATCAAAAGTTACCTCTTCAGTCGGGTCTTAGTGGCACATCTTCGGATCGTTCGTCATCAAAACGAGCACCACTTGGAGGACCTCAACTTGGAGGCGGGCGTATTCTTCCAAGAATCATTAGCTTGACTCCGCACTAGCCGGGTCAGGACGCCTGAACGCCCTACGCGAGTTGTGGCATGTCCCCTGTTGGACCGAATGTTGGGTTTTGACATGTCAGACTCGAATGTCATGATTCGTAACAGGGAGGATAACGCAGGGTGACACTGATCACTCGGCAACATCCACATTTTTGGTATGCCTCCTCGTGGGGCCAATGGCCAGCATACCGATTAGTCGGGCTGGGTACCGGACACCTTTTAAGACTTGAGATTTTTCTTGAGTCCTTTGCAACAGTGTTGTTTGATCAGCAGGTTACTTGGCAAAGCGGCACTTCATCAGTCAAACGAAAAGTGACATCACTCAGGCTGCATCTAAAGGGCTACAAGCTGGACCCAGCGTCAAGACAACCCAATCGCGAAGCACTCGGGGCTACTGTGGACAACATGGGCCCCGGGTATCCAGAGATATATTATTGGACGCACCACCTCTTTGGGCCGAGTTACATGGATCTTCCAGAAGACGGGCTTGGAGGCTGGAGCGGTCCGACTTGATCTACAAGAAAACGAACTCGTTTCCTATTTGAATATATGGAGATAGGCGTAACCAACCCGATTATATCTTTATCTTCCTTGTACAGATTAGGGAACCTATCTGTAACCCGACCCCCTTGCACTATATAAAGGGGGTCGGGGGTCCCTAGTTAGAACATCTATGATCTCGCATCTACACCTTCATCCATCATCTAGTCATCTTGTATCCTCCATAATACAATCCACGAGCACAGGAGTAGGGTATTACCTCACCTTGAGGGCCCGAACCTGTATAAATCTGGCTTCCTGTGCTACCATCGTAGTTGTGATCTTTCGCACCGCCCCATAAAATACATTGTCGACACAAATCGTCGACAATAGGATCAAGATGATTTGATCTGCTAATTTTTAGGGAAATCTTTCCAAAGATGGGATGGAAAGAGGAGATATTATAGGAGACTTCTCTCCTTGGCTGGCAAGTTAACCAGAGAGGGAGGTGAGAGACTTATAAGTGGGACCCACATGTAAGAGAAAAGGGAATTAAAAATAAATTCAATTTTTGGTTTGAATATAATGTCAAAATATGCAATTAGATCTTAAATAACCAAATAAGACATAATTATATTTTTATTATCTAACTTTGCTTAAGATAGATCATGTTAAAAATATTTTTCCAGGAACATACTCATTTTAAAGGGTTTTGAATTTCAAATCTTACAAATGCAATGCAATGCATGATGATTTTGTTTTTTTTGGAAAAATGAGGATGTTACAAACTGGGCGGAAACTAGCATAATGATGTTTAAACTTGTTCCTGTTGTCCCAACACTAATAATGTTGTGGCATTGTATGGGTAAAGCTGGGCAAATTCTGCAAATTCTGCAGAATTAGCAACTCATCAATGAACCGTGCTTCTGGCATATGAAGATATGTCTAAGGGGTGATGCCTATTCATAATGACACATATTTAGGGTTTTAGTTTAGGAAAGGCAAAGATGATGTTGGTATTGTGGAGATGTTACTAAGTTGGCTCAATTAAAACCCTTTTAACATGATCTGTTAAATGAGTTGACAAACTATAAAGCTTAAAACTTGCAAACTAGATATGTGTTATTGCATTTATTTATTTATTTATGCCATTTTCTGTTGCTTTGTTTTACCTTCCATTATAGTAAATAGTTCATTCACAGGATAATATGCGAGTACTTTGCCAGTACTCACCATACATATTTTTTGTTGGCTGCCTATTCCAACGGGCAGAACCTGATTTTCTTGCAGAGGATATTCCCGAAGACATACCACCAGAGCTTTGGGACGAATACGACATAGACTTTTGAGATCTCATCCTCCGCTTAGACGTGCCTGTGGTGCAAGGACGTATGATGTACATTAAAGTATTGTAAACTTTGGCCGTCTGGCCCTACTTTCATTGTACAATATTTTGACTTGAGTAATGTGATACAGTAGGTGCCATGTTTGAACACAACTGAATCCTGGACGGTTGTGTTCGGGGCCCCGGTGTCTTAAACTGGGGGTTTGATCCCTACACCCAGCCCTTCTAATTTCTTTTGGCTGCAAATCACTTTCCATTTAACCAGATGGATTTTTTTCTTATGTCTATTCTCTTTCCAGAAAAAGGTTCTTCTTATTTTGTCAATTTTATTGAGAATGGTTTTAGGCAGAAAAAATATGGACATATGGTAAGTAGAGCTGGATTCAAGCCAAGCTTGAGCAAGCTTAGGGTGCTTGGACTCGGGCTTGGCTGGAACTTGTATCGAGCTTGGAGGCAAGCTCGAGCTTGTGAGCTCAAATCAAGCTTTCGAGCTCGGTTAGGCTTGGACGGTGTCGTGGCGATGAAGGTGAGGTGGTGAGCCAATAGTGCTCGGGGTCGACGCATACAACAACATGATGAGGTAGCAACGCTTGGGACTGATATGGATGATGGCGAGGTGAGACGGCAATGCTAGAGGCTGATAGAGATGATGTCGAGGTAAGGCAGCGACACTCAGGGCTTATGGGGATGACGTCGAGGTGAAGTGGGCGGTGCTCGGGGGTTATGGGGAAGATGGAAAGGCAACGACGCTCGAGGGTGATGGGGACGATGGGGAGGAGAGGTGGTCGGTGCTTGGGGCTGAGGAAGTCGACAAGAAAGAGAGGCGGCCGGTGCTTAGGGCCGATGGTGAGTCAGTGAGTGGTGGCCCTCGGCTGAAGAGAGGAGGAGGAGCAGTTGCATTGTGGGAGGGGATGACATCTCCGAGGAAACATGGCGGCCAACGGGAGAGAGGACAGATTGGGACAGGGGTGGCAACAGCAAGTTAGGGTTAGGAAGAGGGATGGGCAAGCCAGGTGGGAGAAAGGTGGGTCGTGGATAGGCCGACGGAGGGGGAGGGTAAGTGACTTAAGATGGCGCTCAAATCGAGCATCTCAAGCTCTGCTCGGCTCAAAACGAGATCAAGCTTGGACCTAGGTTGGAACTTGAAATTTCTAGCCTTATCTAAATCATCAGAAATGCAAATCATACAAACTCCTATTATCTTGGACTCCCTGCTAGCAACTCACCTCCTTTCTCTCTCTAGCGCCAGGCTTGCACGCCGCTCTCGTCGGGAGAACCGACCTGCAGAGCAGCCGACGACATCACTCACTTCAGCATTCACAAATAATCAAGAAGCAACCAATTTACAACTACAAGCTTTCTCAAGCATACAAGCATGCATCATGCATGGTCGGCCATCTGCAGCAAACTCAACTAATGAAGGATGAGCCAATCGATGCACATTGCTGATCAGGGGGTCGAGCGAAACCACGTATATGTGGATTGTGGAGTAGACTAATAAAGGAAGAAAGGCGTCTGGTTCTGGCAAGAACGTGAAAAGAAATAAAGCAATAGATGGCATGCATGGGCTGCGAGTTCTCCTACTAGCTTTTATGAATTTGTGTTTGGCATGGTGCCATGGTGCATATTAAGAGGTAATTTATCATTTTTAACTGAACCTCTCATCAGAGACGTTGAATACATCAGATACAATAGTTGTGGTGAGGTGGTACCTCACTGTACTTATAGATGGGTCGGGTCGGGCCTAGGTCACACCTCAACCGGACCAGACCTGGCATGCATCGGGGATCCTATTTCCTTACCTCGACCCGGACCCGACCCGACCCGCCGGTGCCTCGGCCCGCCTCAAACTCGAGTAGAGGACATGTTGACCGTGGGTGAGCCGATGAGGAGGGAGCCACCACTGGTTCATCACTATGGGGAGGAAGATGAGCTCGTCCCCCGCCATTGCATAGAGGGCTGCAGCCGCCACCGTGGGAGGGCATCTGGCTGCTGCCGTGGAGGGGGAGGGGCAGGGGACGAATATGGCCGCCGCCGTTGGGAGGGTCGCTGTGGTTGGGAGGGTTGTCGCTGGCAAGGTCACCATGGGGACGGAGGTGGAGGAGGTCATGGAGGTGGTGACGCATACTTAGTAGCCTACGGCTCTACTCGTTGCTAAGAGAGAGAGAGGAGAGTGAGCTGGGTGGCAGCCACTGCTAAGTGCCCGAGCCGAGTGAGGAGGTTGGGGTTGGCTAAGGTTTGTAGCTTGTGGTGGCGTGGTGTTAACCCTTCAATTTAATCAAAGCAGTAGATGTAGGGGGGTCAAGTCGAGGTAGGGCGGACTCGACCCAGGCTCCACCTGGTTGTCAGGTCGGGGTCGGGTTAGAATCTAAACCTCTATGGGCATCTTTTTGCTATTTTTTGGTACCTCATAGTACCACGACTATAAAGGACAAATATGAGATTTCCTTACCTTCTTCTTCTTCCATTTCTCCCCTCTCTCTCTCTCACCTCACTGCCTACCCCTCTCTCGCGCTGTCAAACCGTCCCGCGCCACCCACCGCCAATGTGTGCCGCTACCGGCCCACCCTGCGCCATGAGTACGCATTAGGCTGGTTGTCTCTCACCCACGTTGGTCGATGACAGCGGCGATGGCACAGCGATGACAATGACTAGGGCTTTGAGGAGAGAGAAGAAGAGAGTCATTTTCCTAAATACCCAATCTACCCCAGAGCTGGTACCTTGAGGTACTTGGTACCTCTTAAGGATGGTAAAATCCTCTGCATATTAATGCTGAGACTTTGATCATATATTAAGAGTGTTAAATATATTTGCCTAAAAATGGGCTGCGAATGTTTTTTTTGAAGAAAGCATATCATGAAGAAAATTATTATTTTATTTTCTACTCATAGCAACGTACGGACATTCAGCTACAGAGAGAGAGACAGAAAAGGGCACGAAAATTGCAGTGTTGCAAAAGTTCTCCGTATTATTATGTGTTCATTTCCTACCTAGGCAATATGTGTTCCAAAAGAAAAAAATGGTGTTTGGCTGGCGGCAATGGCAACGACGACATCGAACACGTTGACGCCGAGGGTGATGCCGAACATGATGTCGTTGGGCACACTGACGCCGGCCACAGTCACGAAACTAGTAAGTGCTTTTTTTCTCTTGATACCCGAGTCTAACCCCGTTTTCCAATACATTTGTAGATCAAGATGTCAATGTCATAAGGAGAAAGTAATACACCGATGAAGAGCGATAAGCCATATAAGCCATATTTCTAGAGAGAACTTCTTTGGCCATATTGAAACGTGGAGTGCCTAAGGCTGTTTCTAATGAAACGGGTGTGCCTTTGAGAGTTGTGCAGCAGATATGGCGCAATGGACAGCAGGGTGGTGGGGTAAACGCGGTCTTGAGCAAGATGCTACAAAATTGTGGCCGCAGAAGAATAGCCTTCGATCCCGAAGACATTAAAGGAGTCCCGTTACGTAAAAGAACGACTCTCAAAGATCTAGCTAATGAACTGCATGTGTCAAAGATCACGTTGTTTAGGAGGTTGAAAGAAGGCAAGTTTAGGCGGCACACGAATGCGATCAAATTTATGTTGATCGAAGATAACAAGAAAGCAAGGGTTCATTTCTGTCTCTCGATGCTAGATCCAACTAGCCTGCCTTAAGAACCAACTTTTCATGGAATGTACAACATCGTGTATATAGACGAGAAGTGTTTTATCGTATGAGGCAAAGTCAAAACTACTACTTGGCGCTAGACAAGGAGGATCCGAAAAGAACCACACAACAAGAATTTCATAGAGAAGGTGATGTTCCTTGCGGCAGTTGCGAGACCTAGGTTTGACGGGGATGGTAACGTGACATTCTCAGGAAAGATAGGTATATTTCCATTCACTATCGTAGAGCCAGCGAAAAGGAGTAGTGTGAACAGATCTGCCGATCATTGGTGACCAAGGTATTGTCGTCCATAACCAAGGATGTCAGCCATGAATTTATTGTAAGCAAGGTTTTGCCCGCCATCAAGGAGAAATGGCCGGTGGTGGAGGAACATGGTACCCCCATATTCATACGGCAGGATAATGCTAAGACACACATTGCAGTCGATGATGCTGAGTTTTTTCATGCAGCAGTAGCTGATGGTTTTGACATAAGGTTGATATGCCATCCGCCCAACTCTCCCGATCTCAATATTTTAGACCTAGGTTTTTTTGCAGCGCTTCAAGCCATGTTTCAAAATACAATTCCAAGTAATGTTGAAGACATCGTTGCCAAGATACTCCAAGCTTTTGAGAACTATCCGGTTGCTAGGAGCAACCACATTTTCCTCACTCACCAATTATGCATGAGAGAGATTTTGCGGTTAAAAGGAGGGCAACACTACGCTGTTCCACACTTGAAGAAGCAATCACTAGAGAGGAATGGTGTTCTTCCCGTTAGATTAAAGTGTGATCTAGACATTGTAAACGAAGAAATTCAGTACCTCAATCAGTAGTACTCCAATCTGTGATATGAGCGCATTGGATCGAGTCTATTTTGGGAAGATCGAGTCTGTGATATGAGCAACAGCAACAAACGCACTGCAATCTACATCGGGCGGCTTCGTCAATAGCGCTATGCATGTAACAACGCCATACACGCTTCCACTTAATCTTAGAAGTGGGACCAGGACCCATTGGCAGCCGGTTAGGTCACTAGCTATTTTGCCCTATCAGCCCCACATGCAATTCACCCTTTAGGTGCTAGTTCAAGTGAGTAAAGACGTTGCATGGCTAGGCTTCTTCTGCCTCTGAACCAGGCACGTACAGACGCCGCGCCATGCACGCCTCTTGCCGCCATGCCATGTTCGCCGCCGGCCACCACGCCATACTCGCCTCCATCCATCCGTGGCATGGCTCGTGGGAGATGGAAAGGCTTGTGGGAGAAGGAAAGGGATGCATGCGAGGAAAGGCTCGTGAGAGAAGAAAAACTTAATGCGGGAGCGCCGGTTAATGCGGGAGCGGGGGCAGCTAAGGAAAATTAGCACGGTAGATGAGGAGGCGCTATGTAATTTGGAATTGTATGTAAAAAGTTAAACGCCCTCTATTATGGAATGGAGGGAGTCAAATTAAGATGTGTTCAGGTCATGTGCAATGCTAGTCTTATCCTGGTCCTAGTTTATCCCTAACACAACCTAACCCTATTTTCCAATTCCTACGTATTTCTTTTTTATATTTTACTCTCAACCCTATTTTTACAATTTATAGCCCTATTTATAAGTGGTGAGATAAGAAATAGAACCACCGTTAAACTTACCTTTAGTCGCGATTCACGCGTTATATCAATGAGCTTTATACACTACCCAATAGGCCAATACCCATACATGTGCCAAGGTAGATAAATACAAAATTGGGTTGAACTCTGACGCTGATTCGTGTTTTTGTTGACTGAAGTTTCTTATTAGGAAACAAGCATGCCGTCTCGTCCAGGGCAATCAGTCATTATCTTACTTTTTTTTCGCAGAATTTCTAATGAGGGTAGTAGGATCTCATAAAAATTAAAAGAAAAAAATCAGTATGTATAATTTTCTACTATAGAAAATGTAGAAAGTGCCAGCAAAATAGGAGCCATGAGCCCATGATACTAGAAACTGACACAGACTACCAGCACCAGACACGCCGACACAGTGAGCCAGTGACACATCCAACCCCCTTGGTGATGGCCACGAAGGCCCCGAGCTGCTCCACCCGCTTCAGATCTCCGGCCACCGCCGTCTGGTTCCTGCCGGCTGCCGTCCTCCTCCTCCTCCTCCTCCTCCGCCGACCGCCCATGGGCTCCTACCCTCCCGCCACCCCTGGTAATCTTCTTTTCTTCCCTTTGGTTTTTCGTTCTTGGTTCTTGTTCTGCCATCTCCAGATCCTGTGGAGATCTTTTTTGGGGTCCTGAACGCAGCTACCGATTTTGTTCCTCCATCTTTTCGCTGTTTCTTGGTCACCGATTCTGGGAATCCATCTTCTACTTCTCGCTGGTGCGTGTCGAGTTGTGAATTCTTGCGCCTTTTGTTCCTCCTCTTGGTTGCCTCAGGTGCCTCCGTGTCGTCCCGGCGAGCCGAGCTGTACGAGAAGATGGCGCGGGACCTCGACGAGCGCGGCGCGGCGTTCTTGGATGGCGGGGAGACGTCGCAGTCGCTCGCGCTCTCGGACCTCTTCGACATGAGGGACGGCGCCGTCGTGCCCAAGCTTAAGGTGAGAGCTTCTTCACCCCCTGCTCGCCTTGGTTTGCAAATGGCGTTTTTTTAATATAAATGTGGCCTTTGCAAGTTAGGCCGCGAACCCGCCGGTGCGTGCGAATGTGCTCTACCTGGCTCCAGAGTATGCCGCTATGATATCGTAAGTGATGAGCTTTTGTTGGAATTTATTGCCTAGTGGGAATTGCTGCTGAAATGAAATTAATTTAGCTGTAGCAGATTGGAGATGTCAGTTCAGTTATTTCCTTGTGAGGCCAAAACAGTGGTTTAGCGATTATTGAGTATGTTTTTGCTTGCAGGAAAGCTGTGAAGGAAGTGTTTCTTCCTTATTTTGATCAAGGTAAGATTTTGTTATAGAGTCCCTGCAACATAGAATTATGTAATTTCATCTAGTTATTGCGAGTGGCCTATCTAATCTATGAGCAGTGTATTCAGTTAATATTTCCAATGCATCTAAGAAGGGATGATATGTTGATTTGCCTGCTATTCTAGATCGCTTGGTTAATCTGTTTTTCGTAACCTAAAGCTGGACCCTGTTGAAGCACTTGATGCTGACTAACTTTGCTTGGTTGATTTTCTTTTGCCAGTTATCTGGTTCCAAAATACGAGCATCTATCACTTCAGCATGTTTCATGCCTCTCATCACCTGGAGCCCATTTTAGCAACAGAGGACGAGGTAAATGCAACATCTAATATGGTTTCTGTTAAGATAAGAGTACAATTTTTACTGACTTATCTATGCATGATATTGTTGAGATTGAAGCTGAAGCAGAAGCTGTAAAAAGAGTTGCCGAGGCTGTTTGCCCCCTTAAAATTGTCTTGGATCGAGTAGTTTTGACATCAACTGGAGTGCTTCTTGGCCTGTGGCAGGTTTGGATTTTTACAAACACCTTGTTCTGTTTGTTAGATGACATCTTTGACATCTATGTTTTCTTGATGTTGTCGTGTTCAATTAATCCTTTACTCTTATAAGTATTCAGACTGAATAAGTTATTTAATTTGTTATTTTTAAGGTTGAATCTGGTACTGATCCTGCCGACATCCGCTCAAGATTGAGAGAAGCTCTTCCTCGAGCACCTCAAAAGCAATTGGTGAGAGCAACTCACATAAATTTGTTGGAAATGTTGACTCAGTTTCTATCTCTGTTGTTAGTAGAAATGAATTTTCTTGCCAATTGAATTCAGTATTGCGCTTAACTCAATGTTCAGGATTCATTCTTGTTGTATACTGCATATCAGTGAATTCTGATTGCTGTTGACTTGATATTTCACACATTTTGATGAATCTGTCACTAATGTGATTTATGCATTTGATAGTATGACCCTGTTCTGCTTCACACCTCCTTTGCACGAATTCTGGGACATCCTAAGCTCCCACAAGAGGTAGACCACTTAAAAGCTCAGTTTTCCTTTAGTACTTTCTGTATCTGAAACTTTCAAGATGCCGGACAGTATATTCTAAAAGTTTACTTTGACATGTTATGTATTTGTTTACTTAATCTTATGCTGTATTGCATGGTACATGTGCTGTGCTCTCGTGTAGGAAAATACATCATCTTTTGATCATGTCAAGTTCTTCCATGACCTGGTTGCGCAAGTTAACAGGAAGATTCATGGCTTCCAGGTAATTTCTTGTTGCAATACCCCCTGATGTGAGCAAAATCGTCCTGAACTGAAAACATAGCATGATTCATCAATTGCATATATCTCGCTACTATTTCAGGGGACAGTATCGGAGCTATGGTACGTAGAAGAATACGATGTTCTTGCACTAGCATTGAATGGAAAAATGAAAGTGCGGAGGCTCCACCTTGGCTGTAACAGGGGGTAAGGACGATAGGAACAGATGAGAGAACACCAACAGAACAAAAATCCATGGCGTGCTATGCAACACTTGGATGCATGGCTCGCCTAAATGACTCGCGCCTTTGTTCTGCCGAGTTAAACTTGATGGATTTGGAGACTGTAAATGCCGAGAGGTCACCATACACTAATACAATTATACACAGCAATGATGCTTATGTAGAAAATTGCACATTTACCATATGTAATTGTTTTCGGTACAAACGTTTTGCCTTACCACGTTTGTAAACCAGCGGTGGTATCCAAATTTGTGTCACCAGTTTATGTCCGCTCTCTTAAAAACATAACATATTTTTGCACTGTATTTTCCAACCTACGTTCTTCAGCTGCAAACATAGCTCCAACCGGTACTGTGATTCACCTTTAACTATCCCGAATTCACAAATCACATTATTGGAGCTTGACGTAGTCTCTGTACTCTCATTAGCAGCGATAAAAGCTCACGGCAAATACATCTGGCCCGTTTAGTCGATACACTAATCTTGCTAACAATGTCGCATTTTATCATATCTTGAAGTTTTTGTTAAGAAATTAGCTTAAAAAGGTTTTTAAGAAAAAGTGACAAAATTAGACAAAAATGTGGACAAGTTGGTTTCCAACCAAAATAAACTGCCAAAGACCATCTCACTTGTCATGAAATTGTGACTTACCCAAATAAAACCAAAGGTTAGCAGCAGGAATTTACTTTACAATCTTGAGTACAACATCGAATGGTCCTATCTTTTGAGCCGGTAAATGCTGCCCTAACAACAAGGTGCAGGGAATTCCAACAAAGGAGGTGCTGGGAAAAGGGAGAAGAGAACAGATTGATAATTAACGGAAAAATGGAAGGAAAACAATGTACATGTTGCTATGCTAGTATCTATTGCCCAGCGAGCTTCATGGTCCCTGATGGGCCCTCCAGCTTCGGCATCTCGGATGAGCCCTCTAGCTTTTTTGAACCATCTTCACAGTAGTTATTAATATCGAAGTTGGTTACAGCATGAACACCACGAAGCTCAATCGCTGCTAGGTCATACGCTTCAGCAGCCTCTTCTTCAGTTTCTACAAACCAAGCTTTAAGTCAAAATTGCATTTCGAGAAAGCTTCGTGATTTACAGATAACATATATACATTTGATGGTGATTCTCATTCCAAAAAAAAAATGTTTGAAGCTTACAAGATAAATCAATATGATCAATAGCTGAAATTTACTCACCAAAGGTCCCGAGATAGATGTCCTTGGTTTCTCTGCTCTCCCCAATCCTACCAATTCGTGCTTGCCATTTACCATCCTTCCGCCTGTCAGTCAACTTGATGATCAAAGAAAGTTGCAACAGAACACTCTTCCTTAGGTGAGAACCACAGAGAAAAATGGCTCATTTTAAAAGGAATGAGGTGTGATACAATACTACTTTGCCAGCAGAGTCATTATCATTTATCTCTACTATTAAAAAGTCTCTAATGGTGAGTAGTGAATAGTGGTAGGCCATCCATCACTCATCTAACAATCGGTACTCTCTGTTAATTTGGTTTGCTTTCTTATTTTAGTGTGTTATATTTTAGAAAGCTTTTTACCGGCTCAATATATACCAAATCATTCTATCTGTATACCTTCCTTATTTTAGCGTGTTGTGTAATTGTATTTTAGGAAACTTTCGATCAGCATAAGCTATACAAAATTAGATTGCGCAGAAGCACGACACAATCGAGCTCAAAAGCAAGGCTGAGGTGCGGAAGCATGACACAGTCAAGTATGAAAGGATGAAAACGAATGTGAGAGTGAGTCAAACAAATCAAATGTAACGTAGTGGAAAGATATTTATTTATAGCAAAGCATGGGTGTTTGGTTAGTCTTCGTTTATTTATTTATTTCAACAGGGCAGAGAACAGCACCTTGTCACACCCCTGTAAGATGAAGTTCCTCTTGAGAAACAGCTGCTTTGCCTGTAATAATCACCCAGAACAGTAAACAAATCAATAACATCTGATATTACATAACAATAAATCCATGGTAATTCAACTTCATCAGAGACCTCCTTATGTAGGCCACAAACTCGTCTTGAGACATGTTTGTCATAATCTCGATTTCTTTCTCATAGTCAGCAAGCTGATAATAAGTAAATCAGTAATCACATTTAGCTGTGAACTGAAACACGATGCCAGTTCCTTGAAATGTTTAAACCAGCAAACTCTTACATTGAAGTTTAGTTTGGTATTTGGACCTGTACCCCAATATTTAAGGGCTGCAAGGTCATGAGCCCTTGCAGCATTCTCTTCAGTAACATAGCTGCCTGTAATACCAAATAGGAAGTTAAAATTGAGTTGCTTTGATGTTCCAATGGGCTCAGTTCCATTACAAATGACACTTACCTAAGTAAACTGAAGTACCAGGATATCAGCCAAAAGTAGAAACCCCCATCCATGCACAATATCCAGCAAAAAATGATCAATTAGGAAAAAAGGAAAGTGCTGAATAAAGTGTAGGTGAGCCACAATGCCATGACAGCTTTTTATGTCTATCAGATGCACATACATGACAGCAGCTTTTGCACTAAATTCATCATGCCTTTTGTTTTTTTAACTTTGCATTGCGTTCACCTTGTACAGTACTACAATATAAGTTTTGCAAACCTCCTAATAACATGCAGAAAACACAAAATAACATCAAACCATTAGTGATCACCAATGCTTTTTACGAAGAGCAGCTCTATTTAAACGCTTCATATCCACAAGTCAGTGAATCACAGTGTACATATTTTACATGAAGAAGCAAATAGAAGGATTGGGATGTCCAAGGATATTTCTTCCCCGTGAAGAAGAAATTAATGTTTGCAAGCTCATGCTTCGAACTTGTAACAGCTTTGTTTCTATATTTCCTAAAACTGATAAAAAAAAAACATAGCAATATATTTATTAATCTGAGTGTAACATGACAACATGATTATTTTGTTTCCTTCTCTGTTTGGTGGACCCTAATAATACAAACCACACTGCCATTAATCCAAGAATCTTCTGTATCCAAGCATAATCTAGACGCCCTATAAACGTAGAATTATGACAGCGCGTATTAGGTAAGTTGCCGAGCAAAAGTTGGCAAGACGCTGTATTCAAAGAGGCAATAAGTGCACCCTGCAATCCTTGAACATATTATGGAGTCACGACTTATTTATTTACTTTTACTGTTATCTACTTGCTAGAATCTGTGAAGTGAAAGAAAGGTAGTTCAAACAACTCAGCCTGCCATTTCGATATGGCACCGGTTTCAAAGTCACTGTATGAAATATCAAGCGTGCGTTGACGATGGTCTATTCTTACATGCTGCATAGCTACACCAATGACCCCCAAACGTAAACAACCAATGCCTTAGGGAGAACGAGTGATCATACCATGCTTGCCCTTGCGCTTGCGTCCCTCCACCTGGCTGGCGTTGTCCCAGAGGTGCGCCTCGTACTTGCCGCTCCACTTGAGCCTGCGCCGCCGCCGCCGCCGTCAGAGCACCGGCCACCCCCACAACCGAACCGAATCAAAACATGGCGCGAGAGAGAGATAGAGAGAGCAAGGGCCGCTCGAAGCAGCGGAGCCGGCAGCCCACCTGGTGACGCCGTGGTAGCGCGACGAGCGCGGCGCGGCGTACTTGCGCATGGCCTCCGCCACCAGCTTCCCGCCGGCCGGCGGCCTCGTCTCCTCCCCGGCGCCGGCGCCGGCGCCGACGGCCAGCTGCTTGTCGAGCGCGGCGATCTCGCCGCCGCCCTCCGGCTGGGCGGCATCGGCGGAGGTTGGCGGCTCGTCGCGGTGCTCGGGAAGAGGGGGAAGGGCGGTGGGGTCCGAGGGGTGGGGGTGGACGGTGGACATCGCCGCGCCGCGGGGCTGCGCAGGCGCAGCTCACTGTCGCGAATCTCCAAGTGCTTGGGATTGATGCAAACCCTAGGCGACGCGAGCAGAGGAGACGGGAGGGGGAGGTGGCTCGCTTCGTGTCACGACTCACGCAGACGCAGTCACGCGTGCCGCGTGCGGTGTGTGTGCGAGCTTGAGCACGAGCGTACCAGCCGGCTCGAGCCCACGAGGCCTACTAACTCAGCCCAATATCGACATGTTTGGGCTATTCTGTGAATGCCCGCGGAGAGCTTCGGCCCGTGAGCTCCTTTTAACTTTTTTTTTTCTTTCTTATTCCTTTTCTCTCTCTTTTTCTTCTTTTGGGTTTTCCTTAGCCTTTTAGATCGGACCATCGTTTTAAGTCGGTGAATTTTGATGCTGGAACATGCGTCTCCTTTGCGCTATGATGCAAGGCGTTGGCAATGCTGCCGTTGCGCTGGTCGTCAGGACAATGCCTGTCATGGCTGGCCTGAAACCGCGCCGCCATAGGAACGTGCGCATGTTGGGTCCAGTCAGGGCCCCACAATCTCAACACCAATGTTCCTGCTGTGGCGTGTGCTTGACGTCGTGCACCTCCCTGATCTTCGACACCTGTGAATTGGCTGAAGTGGTGATGTTGTTGAAGATGATTACTGCAACAATAATGGTTCCCGCTTCAATTTTACAAGCTAGTCATCATGCCGATATATAGTCCGACATCCTTGAGGGTGGGCTGATCTTCCTTACCGTCAGAATCATGACATGGTCAGGGCGACAATTGGCTTTGATGCCGGATGTTATGACCTGACTTTAGAAAGAGAACGCCACAAGGTGACCTCGCTAGCAACAGGTGCCATGCACGGCGTGGGGGTAAGCCACACATAGCGCATGGATTAAACTAATAATCTTATTCGTAACAATCCCATCTTGAAAAATGGTATTTTCTCCCTCCATTTTTATAGACCGTATTTTGATTTGAGAAAGTCTTTTAAGTAGACTTTGACCGCTATCTCTATTATATGTTGTCAATTGCTATAAAATAACATTGAATCAAAATCACTTTGAAATATGAACATGTTGATACAACTTTTGTATACTAGTGATGCATATAATTTGACTAATTATTGGTCAAAACTTACAATATTTGACTTTTATACATCAAAATACGTCTTATAAAAGTGGACAGAGAGAGTAGGTTGAAACCAACAACCTTTATCTCGCGACAAATAAAATAAAATCTAATAACTAACTTTTATTCTTGCATGTCATTGATCACACACATTAATAGTGATGTGTGTGTGCACGTGAATAGGAATTTCAACGCTATGTGTAGTCTTAACCTATGCCCATTGGAACCCACGTGCACATAACGATATATATTTCTATATATTACAGTATTACAACATATTTTAAACTTTGCCATTAGGAACAGTAGACATAAAAAGTGATAATAACCGTATGGTCCACATTCATGCTAGCAACCTCTAAATACCGTTCCCTTGGTTGCAAGATCTTGTTGAGCTACAAATGTGTCAGCTCACCTCTTCTTGGCTATTTCTATCCTAGCATGTTGAGTCGCCACGGTGATGCTCGCCTATGCATACCGAAGCTCCTCTCCAGTCCACGTACATGGTACATCCATCCTCACCTTGCGCCTCCCATAGCCAAACCCACTCCTACTCGCACGTTGTCCTCTAGGGCACGACATGTTTCATCATAGGTACAAAGGTGCTCTATGGTTTGACTTACAGGCTCTAATATTGTTAAGATATAAGGGCACACATTCCCATTATAATAAAATAGTATCGAGTGTTCTCCATATCATTTGGCAACGAATCTCCATATGAGTCAAAATAATAGATGGCATCTTCTCTCGTCATCCTCTCTAGTAGGCTGCCCTAGGTAGCTCCGCATAACCATTGTCGACCTCACCCTACCGCCACCGCCAGCCGCACCAGGCATGTCTTTCTCCAACCCAATATCCATACGCCGCCTTCCTCGCATTCCTCTCACCCCCAAGCTCCATGCCACATTGCCACCATCATCCTCGTGCTCCCCTCATCGTCAGCATCTCTAGCCAGCTGTCCTAGCTAGCTCTGTATAACCGCTGTCCTCACTGCCCCGCCGCTGCTCGTGTCTTTCTCCGACCCAATATCCATGCTGCCGCTTTCCTTGCACTCCCCTCACCCCAAGCTCCATGCCACATTACCACCACCATCCTCTCACTCCCCTCACCATCATCCTCTCTAGCCGGTTGCTCTAGCTAGCTCCACACTACCACTGTCCTCACTTTCCCGCCATTGTGCCACATTGGATGTGTCTTTCTCCAACCCAATATCCATGCCGCCGCCTTCCTCGCACTCCCCTTACCCCCAAGCTCCATGCCACATTGCCACCATTGTCCTTGTGTTCCCCTCACCAACCACCCCAAGCTATATGTTGTCCTTGCCTGAAAATTTTATAGCATGGGATGGACGGATCGGAGGGTGCCACCGCTGTGGCGTGGCAACCTATGTCATAGAATTTGCCTTCCCTTGTCCTTGTGCTCCTCTCTTCGACCATCCCAAGCCCTGCGCCACTGCTCTCCTCCCTCTCCTCTTCTCCTCCGATGCCTCCTTCCCCTCCCCTCCAGCGACTATGAGATACAAGCTAGTGAGGCCCACCGGATTTGAGCCATTGCAATCGGCTCATGACAAACACAAGGCCACGGCATTGTTTTAGCCAATGAGTTTGCAAAGAAGACAATACACCCTCACGACAAATTCGAGAATAATATAAGAAGAGGAGATGATGACTAATTAGAAGAAAAATGAAACACAAATTAACTAGGATTAACTAGAAACTAGGAGGATGGATGAACCAAGTCGCTTAACCATTTTGATGCCCTATTCGATGAAGCGCCAACCACAAAACACTAGAGTATCATTCCCATCGACTATGGAGGAAGCCATTGAAATCTATCGAGAGCAGCTACACGGTGCAAGCAACCGTCAGTAGCAGCAGACCGGGCACCTGATGAGCCCGTTCTCGTTGCAGTCCGGGCACCGCAAGAACATGCCGGCGAGGCGGCACCCCTCGTCGCCGGCGAAGACCTTGCAGCTGCCGGAGCAGGTCTCGCAGGGCAAGAACCGCATCTCGCCGCACGCGGCGCAGGAGGCGGCGCCGTGGCCGTGTCCCGCCAGCTCGCACCCGGCCAGCGCTCGCGCGAGCTCCCCGGCCTCGTGCAGCGCGCGCACGTCGTCGGCGCCGCCGAGGTCGTGCCGCCCGCCGACGAACACGCGCGGGAGGGCGGGCCCGTCGAAGTCGGGGCCGAGGAGCACGCGGAGCTCCGCCTTGAAGGCGGCGTGCATGGACACGTCGCGCTCGTCGACGCGCACGCGGTAGCAGCGAAGGATGGCGCGCACGGCGCGGCAGTCCTCGAACGTCCGGCGCACGCCGCGGAGGCTGGTGAAGTACACCACCACCGCCTTCCCCGGGCGCGCCGGCCGCGGCGGCGGCGCCACCTCGTCGGCGACGTCGGGGGCTGCGTCGGATGCCCTCTTCTTCTTCTCGATCTTTTCATGGAACTCGTAGACGCGTGCGCGGACGAAGCCGGTCACCTCCGGTATGTCGCGGGCGGCCGGCGTCCCCATGTCGTCGAAGGCCTCCTCGTTCGTCTCTTGAGGCGGTGGGCTCTCTCTCTCCTGGGAGAGAACCGCCAGGTGCGACGGCGGGTTCTCTCGCTCCGGGAAAAGAAGCGCCGGGTGCGACGGCGACGGCCCCAACACGATCTCTTGGAACCCGGACACGATCACCGGATCAAAATCAGGCAGAGGCTCCACCGGGGGCGGCGACGACGGTTCTCCGCGGCCCCCGCTCGGGGACGCGCGCCATTGCGCCATGCTCGACTCCGCCTGGGAGGCGCCCTCGAGGGCGGCCACGAGCCCCAAGTCACCGCCTGGCTGTGTTTCCGTTGTCGGCATGCGGGGCGCGTCATGCCGCCCCTCTGCCGCCTCCCCCGCCGCCATGGCGTCGTTGGCGCCCTTCAACATCTCCTCGAACGGCACCATCGAGTAGGCATGCACGGCATCGTGCCGGCCGCGGCAGAGGCCGAGGGTGCTCAGCGCCGAGGGGGCGCGCGACAGGGAGCGCGAGCGGAGGCTTTGCCGCCTCTCCGGCGGCGTGCCCACGTCACCGCGCGCCTGCCGCGAGCTGGAGCACCCCATTGCCGCCGGAGTCGGGCCCAACGCACGTGCGCACGTGCACGTGCGGGTACGAGGCTGGGGGATTTAATAGCTGATGGACGTGGAATCGAAGGCAAATATAGCAAGTGAACTGGAGAAGGATATGGTGGGTCTATGTTTAATTAGACAATTAGTCACTGATTTATTTGGGAAATCTTTTCACAAGAGGTGTCTAGGAGAAATGTATTTAATTATGTGTTGTTTGGGATGAGAGGAGAATTTATGAGGATTTATTTGGGTTTTTCTTGTATTGAATAACAATGGAAAATCTGGTGGGTGTTTTACAAGTTGGGAAAATATTCAATGCAAAAAGGTCTTTTGGTGCATAGGTGCAAAATTCCAATTATGACCCTCTGACCCGCCTTCAACTGTGGAGATGCAACCTCCTGCCCACGCTGTCTGCCTCGTCCCGTTCGCGCTGCTTGCTTGAGAGAGCCCCTCAACGCCTTTTGTCTCTCCCCTCTCTCTCCCCTTCCCCTGCAACTCTAGTCGCGGCCCTTGGAGTCATGGTTGGCTTGCTAGGAGGAGCCAAGATACTGACTCAATTCCCTCCTGCCTTTGAACTCTATCTGTGCTGCCATAAAGAGAGTTGGGAGGCTGCCATCAGGAGTACATGTCAAGATTGCGTTCACTGGAGATGAAGGACGACAACCAGTAGAATTAGAGGTGATGGGTGAGAGGAAGGGATGCGCAATAGAGGGGTGGAGGTAGAGGCTAAGGGATCGAGGGAGTAGAAGCGCTTGTCCTGGCGATGGCCCTTTCGACCGCAGCGGAGACTAGCTAGGGTTGCAAGGGATGGAGGGAGGGAGAACAACGGTAGGAGAGAGGGGGGCACTAAGGGCCTCTCCCGAGCAGATAGCGTGGCAAGAGGAGAGTTGCATCTCCACTGCGGAAGGCAGATCAAAGACCAAGATTAGATTTTTGTACTTGTGCACCAAATGTCGCCTTTGGACGTAATATTTTCTCTTACAAGTTAATACAACTTCCATAATGTGCTTACATGTCTAGCATAGTGAAAATTCCTTTTTTAGCATCACAGAAAAAAATGCATAATTAATGTGGTGAGGTCATGTGCGGTAGGTTTCCAATAGGTACATTGAGCACGAAATTTGTAGAGTTCATCTTGGAAAGAAAGGAGAACTGTAGGATCTAGGAAACAAATTGCACATTTCATCTAGTTTCTCTAGATGGAAAAGGGGACAAGTTATAGCTCGTTGGTAAGAGATTGCACATTGGTGGAATTGGCTCGATGTGCACACTGCCTCCTCTCAGGATCACTCTTTTTTATCACCACGCACACCGCAAATTTACTCGTTGGAAACAAATTGCACATTGGTGCCTCACCTGATTGTATTTTTCCTGGTGCGAGCAAACTTGTGGTGTGTGGGGTGATAAAAAAGAGTGATCCCAAGAGGAGGCAGTGTGCACACCGAGCCGAAGGCATGAGAGAGGGAAGCCAAGCCACGAGCCAGAAGACAAGAAAGCAACAACAAGCCGCAAACCAAAAAAAGGGGGATAACTAAGCCAGGTGGGCATGGTCCAAGTCAAAGAGTGAGGAAAGAAAAGCCACGAACAACGAGCCAAAAAGCAACTCTCATGAGCCAGGAGAGGTGAAATGAGCCACATGCCAAAAGAAGCGGAGCCAGGAACCAAGCCAGGTGGGCATGACCTCAAAGAAGGAGCCATGAGAGAGGGAACCAAGCTAGGTAGGCATGACCTCAAAGGAGGAGCCTATCTAGGAAGCCAAGCCACGAGCTAGAAGACGAGAAAGCAACCAGCCACGGGCCAAAAGAAGGGGAGCCAAAAGCGGAAAGATACAAGCCAAAGGAAACAAAATAAGAGAGAGAATCCTTTGTAAATGGAGGGGAGGGAAGGAGTGATTGGGTTGTTTGTGTAAAATGGTGAGGAAGAGAGAGAGGCGTAGTGATAGAAAATAGGGTGTGTAAAAAGCAATTGTATTGTTTCCGTTTGAATGAATGGAAATCGAAGGTTCACCTCCTTCTCGAAAAAAGTCATATTGGGTATTTTAATTAAGATGTTTAATCGGATATGCTAAACAGTTCAAATGGCCATTTTATGACTCTAAATCAAATTACTAATTAGCCTTGGGACGTTCTTAAAAATATGGGCATTGCTTCGTCTTTGGCAAGCCTCTCGGTGGAATCTGCTCCATCTCCTTCTTGCCGATCCATGCCTCTCGCATCTCGTAGCTAGGTAGTGGTGTTCATGGCTGGGGACGCATGCTTGCATAGTTGTGCGCCAAAGGGTAGATGTTACCCGTGGCGTCGCGAATCAGCTTGTGAGGATATAGACATCTCGTCGAACCATGTGCATAAATCCTTGACATTTTATGTAGGCAAAATATTTGATGCAAACTCTTTAATTGATGCAAGCATGCAAACTTCCGTTTTGAGCTCTTGGATCTCAAATCGATGGCTTGGATATAAAGAGGTGGAATCCCTCTCACCCACTTATGGATCAATTATTGAAGAAGTTAGCCATGTAAAACGAATGCCAACATTATTCAAACTTCATGTTGTTGGCTATTGCTATACATGCTAATTAATGACTATTGCTATATAATCTTCTCAAAATCACCAATAAGTGAATACTGGTACATGTACAGTGTTTGAATAATGCTGGCATTCACTTTAGCAGTGTAGCATTTCACAAGTATCATATTCTAGAGCAAAATAATAGCATTGTCGAGGAAACTGGAGTAGCTGTGTATCTGATTTTAATCAGGTTTGGAGCACTGACCATATCCAAACACTAGGAAATTGGAGTAGCAATATAGCACTGACCATAAGGTATGCTTGCTTTAGGTCGTTTAAAGCTGTAGAATGCATAGAGCCTAGGAAAGGCAACATAAAGAAATGATAGCGAGGGCAAGACTCTCTCCATGTATTAGTAAGAATTGATAGCAAGCAATACCATTATAACATAAGATGTAATGTAATGTTACCACTCCAAAAAATTTAAACAATCTTATAAATATAATACAGAATATATTCTAGAATAATATAATAAAATTTGCATCATTAGCAGCAGTCACTACAGGAATCTCTCAAAAGATTGACGGTAAGAACCATTGAGACAACCACCTAAACCGTTGAGTCAGCTCGATCGAAAGAAGCAACATTCACTCGACAACTTAACATATGGTGGTCGAGAGAAGGAGCGGAGCCGGCTGTGAGGCGGGTTGACGGCTCTAGGCTCGGCTCTCTCGACGGCCACATGTCTGTAGTCGAGAGTGTTGCCACTAGGCCAGCCTATCTGAGTTGCCATCTCTCTCGATTGCTACCATGTGGCAGTCGAGAGAGAGGATGATGGACCGGGCTACGTGTGATGCAAACTCTCTTGACCGCTATCCATGGCTGTCGAGAGTAATGTACTCTCAACGACTTAGCCTTGCTCGGCCTATCGAGAATGAGGGTGGCTGGGACGGGCCTGTACCTCCTCACTCTCAATGGCTTATAAGCGGTCATCAAGAGTACTTAATTTCTCAAAAAATAGAAAAATGATTAAAAAAACCAGAATTTTGCAACAGCTACTCTGCAACCTGCAAGCCCAAAACGATCCCGCATATATATAAACCCTAGATTCACACGTATATACACACATGCACGCATAATTGAAACAAAAATCATATAACCGCATAAAAACCAACATATCATACACATGTATCTACACACAAACCATCATATCATCAACAGTCACATGCATCCACATCCACTATATATACAAAAACGAAAATATCATCTCCCGATTTGGCCTTCCACATCCACAAACAAAGGTTGATCACCTCGCAGCTCAAGAGAAGCACGGTGGGTTGTAGTCAAACAACTAAGCGATGAAGTTCGTGAGCTGGCTCCTGGAGGCGCCGTCACCCTGCTGCCCGTCGTTCGCCTAAGCTGGAGCTAGAGCCGCTAAATCGGAACCCTACAAGACATGCAACACAATTAGACATATATGGTTTGAAATCTCGGTTTGGATGACGATTTTAGATAACATGAGCAAGTTAAGACACTTACCACTTCTAGAGTGCTAGTCCAAAGACGTAGAACTCCAGGGACGTCAGGAGAGGCCGTCTAGCCCCTGTAACCGCTTGGGCCGGCCTACACATTCGTGAAATATGAAGTTAATGGAAAGAGATGTAAAAACGGTAATATGATGTTTTGAAGGCCTTACCCCGCTGAGTCAAGATGACTGCTCCAAGGCCAAAAGCCTTGCATGGAAGGCCTGGAGCTCCCTACCGTGCTGCCAAAGCTCCTTCTCCGCCATCCTCATGCTCTTCTAGGGGGCCTACAACAGGTCCTCATGCTCCTTTTCCTACTCTCTCCCCCTGAGGATTCGAGCTTCGAACTCACGACAGCTCTCCACGACGCTCCGAGTGGCCCTCACCTTAGGAATGTAATCCTCAGACCTACAACAAAGCAATGTGATTAGTTAGAAAATAGGTCCTGTTGCGACATGTAAAAATTTGATAGAACTCTCACTTTAGGTGATCCCTAGAAGCCTGGTTATTCTTGGTTACAGCGAACCTGTCATGGAACTCCTGGCTGGCCTACTTCTGTCCAAGTGCTTCCTAAGCGTCTCAGTAGTTTGTGGCCCAGTCCGCTAGCACCTCAGCATATTGCTTAGAAGGCAAGTACTAGCCACGAGCGTCTGTGTTGGTGATCCTCTCATTGTGTTCTCTCTCTCGAGAGAAAAAAAAATTTGGCAGTAACAATACTATATAGTAATTGAAAAGATGTTTCGAGACATTGTCTCACCTGTAGTACTCCTTGATGGCCGTAACACACGTCTTGGACATCAAATGATCTTGGATGATATGCTTGGCATTCTTGTCCAGGATAAAGGCGAACTTGGCCTCCGTCAACCCTTCGCGGGGACGATACATGAGCTGAAATGGGGTAAAGCAAGTAGATTAGTAATCTAATTAAAAGGTAGATGGATTACAAGTTAGTTAGCTTACCCAAAACTATCAAATGCACTAGGAGGCGGCAATGCCATCCCGTGCGGGTTAGCCTTGTAGTCCTCCCAGTAGTACGTTGGCTTGGTGATGTTGCCTATGGTCACCCTGCAAGGGTAGTGCTGCTTCGCAAGGGACCCAAGGGTACTCCTAGGCTGGGTCCTATGCCTGGCAATGACCGTAGATATGTTGCTGCAGAGATTGAAGGAAAGTTAGGCATTTCCAAGGTTAATGGGAAAGCTTAAGAAAGTTAGCATTTGCAAAAAGATTCAAAAGAAGTTATGGGCTTATACATACTTGTCCATGTCAATGTCGATCGAGATCTGCTGGCTTGAATATATCAGAGCCTTACGCATCTTGTTCTGGTCCCTTTTCTTTCTCGGAGCCTGTCTTACCTGGCCTTGGCCTCGAACTCCTACGTACAATTTGCTACCGCAAAGGTTGGCATTTAAGAATTTGGCAGATATCATTGACATGGAATTGTCAAAATTTTTAATTGCCAATGTTTGAGAGCAGCGAATAGTTAAATCGAGTGAAGAGGACATGCAACTCGTGCCCATTTCACTGGCACAACTGCACGATTTTTTTTTCTTTGGAAAAGTGCAGGAGACCTGCTCTATTAAGTAGAAGGCAGAAACAGCGTAAACCAAGAGGTACTTCTCTCAATCGCTAATTGCGCAACCTAACATTCCCTAGGATGTTACACAACTGCACAATTAAGGCCACTAAAGAAATGCACAAGTATAGCTTTACCCATGTACTATTTCTCGCCTAAATTAGCACGTTTTCCCAATTTTTTTCAGCTGATGAAGTGAACCTTCTCCGATTCAGAGAGAGGGAAAACACCTGTTTCTTTCTGATCATCTACCCACTTTCAGAATGCAATAATCTCTAAGCTCCAGACTCCAGAGGTACATTATGGCTCCTGCACATACACACCCAATATGCAAGTAACAAGATCATCCAATGGCAACGGCAAAGGCAGATTTTCACAGCACTTGTCAGACAGATGTAACCTGAGCATCACATCAAAAGATGAACACATAATCAGAGATTGTTAGAATTTTTGGGCTTGGCCCAATTAATTGCCAAATAAATTCCTGAAAAATCTCAAAGGCCCATGTATGCATGAGGCATGTGAACTCCTTTTAGTACCACATTGCTAGTTGGGAGTGACATACACTAGTTTATATAGTGGAGTGTGCATTCCTTGCTAAACAAGTGTGTGGGAGAGAAAGGGAAGCTCACACGCGCGCTTCGCCTCGCCTCGCCTCGCTCGGGGCGGGCGGCGTGGCGCGTGCGCACGGCACCTGCGTGAATGGTCCGCCGAAACCGGGCCCTCGTGCTTGCGCAGACGCGGCCTCCTTTTGCAGTTTATTTCTTTTGCTCTCCGGGTTTTTTGGCGGGTCGGATACGAGATATGGAAATCGTGTTGGACTCGGTCGTGGGCTGATCGTGTTGGACACGGTCGTGGCCTGTTCCACGGCATCCATATATATATTTGAGCCGCCGCCGCGAGCATACAGAAGAGAAAACTAGGTTTTCGTTCGCCAACTCCCTCAGAGCTGCGCCGCCGTTCGGTGATCCCATCCGTCTTGGCGTGCACCGTCGTTCGGGAGAAGCGAGTCTCGGAACCGATCGCCCAAAGCTCTGCACGGGTAGGGCGAATCAGGTTTTTGGGAAGTGCGCTTGTGCGATCGCTTTCATTGCTTCCTCCGTCCGCACCGCGAGATCTACATCCACTGCGCCGTCGCGATCTGCGTCGGCTACGTCTTCAACAAGACGGCGTCCACCTCTGGTAACCAGAACCAGTCGCTGGTTCCGTACGGCGACGACAACCCGTCGATCGTGATTCCTTCACCTCCCTTTCAATTATGTTGTTGTTGAGCTCTTTGCTAGTGAGTATATCGAGAGGGATATCGTGTAGTATTCTTTGCATGTGTGTCTAGGATATGCACTGTGATATTTATATGTTATTATCAATCATTAGGCGTTGTGCATGTTTTATCTCTTGATTGAATTAAACACGAAAGTGCTAATTATTCCAACATTCCAAAAACTGATGTGATTAGGCACTTTGGTTTATCGATGGCTCGTTTTTTCGATCTTGTTGAAGCGGAGAAATTCGGTGGCGTAAATTTCAAGAGATGGCGGGTTAAAATACAATTTGTGGTTGATTGCTATGAGCGTGTACTAGGTTAAGGATGGCAAACCGGAGGAACCCTAACTCTGAAAAGGAGAAAGAGTTTCGGAGGCCACCATCCTTTTCTGGTGCGATTCTTAGTGTGCTCTCGACCGTCGTGTGATGTGTACCTAAACATCACAGATCTTGAAGGAGGCGTGGGATGCACTGAATAATAAATTCGGGGCATTGACGCTGGCAGTGAACTGTATGTCATGGAGCAATACCATGACTTCAAGATGGTTGATAACCGATCTGTTGTCGAGCAGGCTCATGAAATACTGGTCATTGTGAGAGAACTCGAACTCCTTCAGTGCAAATTACCCGACAAGTTTGTGGCTGGGGGCATCATTGCCAAGTTGCCTCATTCATGGAGGAACTTTGCCACATCTCTGAAACATAAGAGACAAGAGATCTCCGTTGAGGGGTTGATCGCGTCTCTAGATGTTGAGGAGAAAGCTCGGGCTAAAGATGCACATGGGAAAGGAGGCGAGGGACAGTCCAACGCCAATTTTGTGCAGCAACCCAGCAAGAACAAAGGGAAGAACAAAGTCAAGCAAAACACTGCTTTTAAGAAGAAGAAGGTGAACAAGGATGAGATGCCCTGCTGGATTTGCGGTGAGATTGGGCACTGGGCTAAAAAGTGTCCAAACCGTAAAGACAAAAAGGGTAATCCTGGACAGACTTCAAAGTCTGTAAATGTGATCATTGGCCATACTGAAGAGGGAACTGGCGGGTATGTATTACCTACTGTTCTTTCAGTGAGTCAGTCTACCGATTGGTGGATTGATACTGGAGCTAATGTGCATGTGTGTGCTGACTTATCACTGTTCACTTCTTATCAGGCAGCCCGAGGTTCAACCGTTTTGATGGGGAACGGGTCCAATGCTTCTGTTCTTGGTGTTGGTACGATAGATCTGAAGTTTACTTCGGGGAAGATCGTGCAACTAAAGAATGTGCAGCATGTCTCTTCAATCAATAAGAACCTGGTTAGCGGGGCCCTTCTTTGCAGAGATGGGTTTAAAGTAGTGTTTGAGTCAAATAAGGTAGTCTTGTCTAAACATGGTTTGTTTATTGGCAAAGGCTATGAGTGCGGAGGCTTGTTCCGTTTTTCCCTTTCTGATAACTGTCATAAAGTTGTGAACCATATTTGTGACAATGCTGTTGAGAGTGAGGCCGATGTTTGGCACTCACGTTTATGTCATATTAATTTTGGTTCTATGTCTCGGTTTGCGAGTATGAATTTAATTCCAAAATTTCCCACTGTCAAGGTTCTAAGTGTCAGACTTGTGTGCAAGCAAAGCAACCTCGTAAGCCTCATAAGGCTGTCGAGGAGAGAAACTTGGCACCTCTGGAGCTCATACATTCTGACATCTGTGAGATGAATGGTGTGTTGACAAAGGGTGGAAAGAGATATTTCATGACTCTGATTGATGATGCATCTAGATATTGCCATGTTTACTTGTTGAAAACTAAAGACGAGGCTCTAGACTTCTTTAAAATCTATAAAGCTGAGGTTGAAAACCAGTTAGATCGGAAAATCAAGAAACTTAGGTCGGATCGTGGAGGAGAGTATTTCTCTACTGAGTTTGACTTATTCTGCGAGGAACATGGAATTATTCATGAGAGGGCGCCTCCTATTCGCCCCAATCAAGCGGGGTCGTGAAAGAAAGAACCGCACTCTAAGCGATTTGGTGAATGCCATGTTGAGACTTCTTGGGTTTATCTAAGGCATGGTGGGGGAGGCCGTGTTGACTGCATGTCATGTCCTAAATAAGGTTCCTGCAAAGAATAAGGAGAAGACCCCATATGAAATATGGAAGGGAAGAAAGCCATCACTTTCTAATTTGCGCACATGGGGTTGTTTAACAAAAGTCAATGTGCCAATCACAAAGAAGCGCAAAGTTGGGCCTAAGACTGTAGATTGTGTCCATCTAGGATATGCACCTCGTAGCGTTGGCAGTAGATTCTTGGTAATAAGATCAGAGGTGCCCGACATATCTGTTGGGACGATCATGGAGTCTAATGATGCTACTTTCTTTGAGAACATCTTTCCTATGAAAAATGAGCATGGCAGTTCTAGTAAAACTCACGAGATAATACCGAATCAACCACTCAAATTGAATATCTGAGCTAACACGAGGAAAAACACGAGGAGGATGCGGTGAGGCTCCTAGAAGGAGCAAGAGACAAAGGGCGCAAAATCCTTTGGTGATGACTTCTTGTGTACCTCGTGGATGATACTCCCGTCTATTTGAAGCCTTTGCATCCCGGATGCGGACTCTGGAAGGAGGTGGTTCGCAGCGAGATGGAATCTATTCTTGCGAACCAGACTTGGGAACTCACGGAGCTACCTTATGGTTGCAAACCTGTGGGGTGTAAGTGGATATTTAAGAAGAAGCTTAGGCCTGATGGTACTATTGAAAAGTATAAGGCTCGACTTGTGGCCAAGGGTTATACCCAAAAGGAAGGCGAAGATTTCTTTGATACCTATTCACCTGTGGCTAGATTGACTACAATTCGTGTACTACTTTCCTTGGCTGCCTCATATGGTCTTATTGTCCATCAAATGGATGTTAAGACAGCTTTCCTAAATGGAGAGTTGGACGAGGAGATCTATATGGATCAGCCTGATGGATTTGTAGTAGAAGGTCAAGAAGGTAAGGTGTGTAAGTTATTGAAATCTTTGTATGGCCTGAAACAAGCTCTTAAGCAATGGCATGAGAAGTTAACAGAACCTTAACCTGCGGGCTTTGTCGTGAATGAGGCCGATAAATGTGTATATTATCGGTATGGTAGGGGCCAGGGCGTTATTTTGTGTCTCTATGTGGATGACATATTAATTTTTGGGACAAGTCTTGATGTGATTCTTGAGTTCAAGTCTTTCTTGTCTCAAAATTTTGATATGAAAGATCTGGGAGAGGCTGATGTAATCTTGAACATCAAGCTACTCAAGGGTGAGGATGGGATCACTTTGTCACAGTCCCATTATGTGGAAAAGGTTTTGAATCGCTTTGGCTTTGTTGATTGCAAAACTTCTCCAACACCCTATGATCCTAGCATTGTGCTTCGAAAGAACAAGAAAATCGCTAGAGATGAGCTAACTTATTCTCAAATCATCGAATTCGCTCATGTACCTAGCAGCGCTACAAGGCGGACATCTCATTTCTTTGTCGACAAGTTGAGCGGTTTACTTCTAATCCGGAGATGGTCATTGGCGGCTTCGAAAAAAATGTCGCTACTTGAGAGGTACAACAGATTTTGGTTTGCACTATCTGGGTTATCCAACAATATTTGGAAGGGTATAGTGATTCCAATTGGATATCGGCGACGCCGATGAGATAAAAGCCACAAGTGGATATGTGTTCACTCTTGGTGGCGGAGCTGTCTCGTGGAGGTCTTGCAAGCAGACTATCTTGACACGCTCAACAATGGAAGCGAAATTGATCGCTTTCTGGACACGGCCCTTTGTTGAAGCGAGTGGTTGCGTGAACTCTTGTTGGACTTTCGATGGTTGAAAAGTCAATTCGGCTATCCTTATGAGCTGTGATAATCAAGCGGTGATTGTCAAGGTGAGCAGTTCTAAGGACAACATGAAGTCCTCAAGACATGTGAAAAGCGTCTGAAATCTGTCGGAAATTGAGAAACTCGGAGTGATAGCTGGATTATATCAAGCGGCTAAAAACTGGCGAGATCCTTTTACGAAAGGTTTATCACGGTGCGTGATAGAGCGGTGCATCAAGGAAGCGGGTATAAGACCCACATGAGTTACACCATAGTGGTAACCCAACCTATGTGATCGGAGATCCCGTGAATTAGGTCTGGGAAAAACAAGCTATTGGTTAAGCGGTGAGAGTATAACGACCGGTTCCATGTGAGATGCAATACTCTCGAAATCTGTATGGCGGTGGCATTTGCCTTAATGTTGTTCTGTTGGCTTTAATTAGCGAAGATGTAATCCTCTGAGCATCTTGAAAGAACACACCTATATGAGCCCATTGTTGGAAGTCGCGATCTATGAGACACAGGTAATCTCTAGTAAGCTCATGAAGAGACCATGGAGTACGACGTATATGCTCCAACCGCGGGGTAGCCTATTGGCAGCCAAGTATCAGTTGGCTTTGAGTGAAACTTGTTCACACAAAACTTGCAATTCAAGGCGTAGTCCATTGTCCAAGTTGTGGATAAGTGTAGCTTAAATGTCTAGGTGCAATTCAAGGCATAGTCCATTGTTATCGAAACACTGGTATATTAACAGCTTTGGGAACTGGCAAACTTGGATAGGACTTTGAGATCTGGTGAGGGATTGTTAGAATTTTTGAGCTTGGCCCAATTAATTGCCAAATAAATTCCTGAAAAATCTCAAAGGCTCATGTATGCATGAGGCATGTGAACTCCTTTTAGTACCACATTGCTAGTTGGGAGTGACATACACTAGTTTATATAGTGGAGTGTGCATTCCTTGCTAAACAAGTGTGTGGGAGAGAAAGGGAAGCTCACTGCTGGCTCGCTCGCCTCGCCTCGCCGCCTTTGGCTTTGGCTCGGGCGGGCGGCGCTTGCCTGCACCTGCGTGAATGGTCCGCCGAAACCGGGCCCTCGTGCTTCTTGTGACGCGCCTCCTTTGCGTTTATTTCTTTTGCTCTCCGGGTTTTTTGGCGGGTCGGATACGAGATATGGAAATCGTGTTGGACTCGGTCGTGGGCTGATCGTGTTGGACACGGTCGTGGCCTGTTCCACGGCATCCATATATATATTTGAGTCGCCACCGCCGCGAGGAGACAGAAGAGAAAACTAGGTTTTCGTTCTCCAACTCCCTCAGAGCTGCGCCGCCGTTCGGTGATCCCATCCCGTGCGCCGGCGTGCACCGTCGTTCGGGAGAGCAGGTCTCCGGAACCGATCGCCCAAACTCTGCACGGGTAGGGCGAATCAGGTTTTGGGAAGTGCGCGCCATGGCTGCTTTCATTGCTTCCTCCGTCCGCACCGCATGAATCTACATGCTTCTTGCCGTCGCGATCTGCGTCGGCTCGTCTTCAACAAGGCGGCGTCCACCTCTGGTAACTAAAGCGATCATTTGGTTTTGTCGGCGGCGACAACCACGTCGAAGACGTGATTCCTTCACCTCCCTTTCAATTATGTTGTTGTTGAGCTGCTTTGCTAGTGAGTATATCGAGAGGGATATCGTGTAGTATTCTTGCATGTGTGTCTAGGATATGCACTGTGATATTTATATGTTATTATCAATCATTAGGCGTTGTGCATGTTTTATCTCTTGATTGAATTAAACACGAAAGTGTCACCCCGATTTTCGGTCCAACAGGGGACGGTGTGAGTCTACACTGACCAGGATCTTGCTAGTGCATCACAACTTTACAAATGCTGGATCATTTCATACACGATTCGGGTAGATCACACATGTATTTCACAATAAAATACATAGGGGCTCATTGTTTTGGTTTAGGCCGGATAGGCCGAATATTACATTACCAAAAGGGGAGCTCTTTAGCAGAGTTCAACAGCGGAAACAAAAGATGAGAACACGTTTAGGATCCAAGGCGGTGCCCATTCCCGATCAGGCAATCGACTGGGATTCCCCTAACGCCCTTCTTGGTCGTCCTCGTCCTGGTAGTCTTCATCCTCGAGCGATCATACGGGTCTTCAGCGTCATCTTCCCCTAAAAGAGTGAGTGGATGCGAGGGTGAGCGCGCAATCAAACCGCGCTCGCGAACCAACACCTGTCCTAATGCAACATAATGATACAAGGCCTTTTTGGTGGAGGTTTGGGTTATTTTATTTGCATAAAGCCAGTTTTACATTAAGTAAATAATTAGAGAAACAATCTGTCACTTAGCCATTTTAAACAAATCAAAAGAGCGTCTTGTGCTATATCGCGTGTCATTAATCATGAGAGATTCACCACGGTACACCGTATCCATAGCCATGGACTACGTGTCCTAAAGACTGGCGGATCCATCCCATAGCCATGGGCATGGTCCCGAAGACCGGACGATGCATGTAGCGCGTCTTGTCCTAAACAATGGCGAGTCCGTGCCCATACCAACAAGCGGCGCGACGACTCCCAAAGTGTGGCAGACTCACCCTCTTAGCTAAGAGCGTGATCGCCTCGAGCTCAACTAAGGCCGGGATCAAAGATCCAAATAATCAACCATTCATTAGAGTATTTACCAAAATTTGCACCAGCGGACACGCACCCGAGTGCTGCGGGTATTTTCCGTCTATTCGATTCGTTGATAGTCGAGACCGGCGACCAGCTATACCATTGCTCCGTTGATAGCATAGCTATACCGTTGCAATGTTGATAGGATCGATCTGTCATATCTATGCCGTAAATCGTTGATAGGCAAGGATCGACCCATTGGACCTAGACCAGCCAGGCTAAGCTTTTCCAAAGATTCATTAATCAGAGACGAATAATTACTAAGGCCTTGTGTTTTCCAAAGGCCAAGAGGTGTAAACTTTCAAGGGTGGTGTTTATGTTCATTATCACATTTATTAGCAAATGGGATACTTAGCTAGACTAGCCCTAATAGCACCACATTTCATAAATAGATAATACAAGGAAAGTAAAGCATGCATTCTTCATAATTAAATCAACATAAGTTGGACCAAAATTAGGGTAAGGAGCATGATTTCAGAATGTTGGCTCGCTGGATCTTGAATTCTCGGTCCGAGGATCGTCCTCGATTAGCGGATTTTCCAACTCCTCGTCCTCTAAACATGACGAAAAATAATGGTGCACCAAGCATTAACATCTTACTCCAAAATCCAAAATGTTATGAGGATGATCCTAAGGCTTTCATTACATTTTCTATACTATTATTTTTCTGTTTCCTCTAAATAGGAAATCTATAATTAAAATCCTAATTCATATTGAGTAGGTGAGATAGTCATTTATTTATTCATAATAGGTCATGCCTATATGTCCAAAATATTAAAGAGGCAATAATCTACCCTTACGATAATTTTCCGTAAAGTAGCAATAAAAATATTATTTAGTCTAAGTTTGGTATTTTTCTGGATTTATTTAAATATGAACATAAAGTCTCATTCCACAGTTCTTTAAATAATCTCAAGCACAAAAGTATAAAAAATGGAGATTTTATGATTTCATAATGTCGAAACTTCGGCCTAGTAATTCTTGAATTTTTATAACATTTTTACATGCCAATAACTATTTTAGAAAATCAAAAAGGTATCCACGGGTCATTTTTTATATCTAAAAGTTGGAAAAAGGGTAAAACGATAATGGGCTAAGCCCAAGCTGGGTGGCGGCGGCCGCCTTGCGCGCGAGAATGCCCAACGCTGGCAACCACGCCCAAACGCGGGCGAAGGGCGCGCCCACGCCAGCGATCGAAGGGCGCGAGGCGGCAGTGACAGTGGGGTCCCACCGGTCGACGCGGCGGTCGGTGTAATCGACATGTGGGTCTGGACCCACTGTCGACCTCACCACGAGTTCGCGGGATATTTAAAAAAGCGGCACTATTGCGCGGGGCCCAAGGTCGAGAGAGAGGGAGGGTGGCCTTGGTCCGCGACGCTGGCGTCGCCGTCTTCAATCTCCGGTGGTGGTCGCGATCCTTGGCGTCGTGCTGGCGGCGCTTGATTGCACTAAAAAGTGTTTTATGTGCTCGAGTGTTCACGGTGGCTAGGGCTAGAGGTCGGTGGGATTCGTCGGCGACGAGCCATGGTGGGCCGCGGCAGCGGCGGCGGAGGAGCTCGGCGGACATGAAACACGGGCACCTAGAGGCTCTTAAGCTCGGGAAAACTAAGGAGAAGCTTCTAGGGGCCGGCGGGATCGTCTGCGTGCTACTGGTCGGTGAGGAGGAGACAGCAGTTCAGCTCGACGGCGGCGACGCGGCGTGGCGGGCGGGGAGAGCGGTCTTGTGGCTGCTCCGGCGTCGTCGGTCGTCCAGCTCTGGGAGGAGGTGGCGGGTGCTCCGGGAAGGGTGTGGGCGAGCGGAGGGCCCTCGGGTCATGATGGTCGACGCGCAATCCGAAAAGGCGGTGAGCTCGGCGGTGGAGGAGCTCCCTGCACAAGACGGGGAAGTTAGTTCGATTGGGCTCGGTTAGAGCACGAGGAGGGCAATCTTGAGCGAGGAGGCGGTCGGTGAGGGCGTCGCTCACCGGGAGGAGTCTCGGCGGACGAGGTGGCGGCGGCGAAAATGGGTGGAGGAAGCACGGAGGCGAGGCCGCAGCTTAAAAACACGAGGAGGAGTGAGTGGCCCGGGAAGGAGTAAATGCAGCGTCTGAAATCTCGGCGGAATGGCCTTGGCAGCGATGCGCCACGTCTTGACGGCCGTCTGTGGAGGGGCAAACGGGAATCGGTCGTGATGCCGCTCCGGCGGTCTGAGGCTAATTAAAGGCTCGGGAGGCCGGCCAATGGGGGCGAAGGGGCGGAAGGCATGTTGGAGTCGGCGCCGAGGGTGAACCAGTCATGGCTCGGCCGTTGGATCGGCGGTCGTCGCGTGAAGGAACTCGGTTTTCGGGCGTGAACAAGGGCGGGAGGCACGAACCGGCGGCGACCGGGGAGGTAAACACGCAGCGGTCGGCCGCTGTTGACGCTTGATGTCATGGCCAGACGGGAGAGAGAGAGAAGGAGCTAGCGGGCGAAGCGAAGCGAGCTGGAGGCGTCATTGGCCGAAGTGGCCGGGCGAAGGCGAAAGCAGCTCGGCCGGGCGTGGCCCACCGAGCGGTGGCCGACTGGCCGGGCGAAAAGAAAAGGGGAAAGTAACAAAACCGAAAATGGGTTTAAGAAAAGGAAAATAGTTTTATTTCCAAAATGTAAAATCAATATTCTTTTCAAAATTAGGGCTTAAAGGATAAATTAAATAGTTTAACAAAATTCCCATAGGATATACAAGGCTTAGGTATAAAGTTCTAAAATTTGGCCAAAATGGTGCACATTTACCTCTTTTTAAATTATTACCTTGATTTAAATAATAGGTTCAAAAATAGGATGTTACAAACCCTACCCCTAAAAGAAATCTAGTCCCGAGATTGCTTTACCTAGGGGAGAAAAGATGAGGGAATTTCTCTCTGAGCTGATCTTCAGGCTCCCAGGTAGCTTGTTTTCCTGTGTGGTGACTCCATCGGACTTTGCATAACTTGATGGTCTTGCATCTCATTTGTTTTTCCATGGTGTCAATAATTCGCACTGGATGTGCGGGGTAGGTAAGATCCGTGGCTATATCCTGATCTGGTTGTGGAATGACTTCCTCAGGGAACCTTAAACACTTTTTAAGTTGAGAAACATGAAAAACATTATGCACATTTCCAAGCTCTATTTGGGAGATCCATCCGTAAGCCACGTGACCCACTTTTTTTGTTATCTGGTAAGGTCCAATGTATCTTGGGGCTAATTTGCCTTTTAGCTGAAATCTTTGAGTTCCTTTATAGGTGAAACCTTAAGGTAGGCGTGTCGCCAATTTCAAAACTCAAATCCGGCAGCGGTTGTCGGCATAACTCTTCTGTCGGGATTGGGCGGCTAGAAGTCTTTCTTTGATGATTTTGACTTTCTCTTACGCATCTGTAGAAATCTGTTCCAAAAATTTGTCTTTCTCGGTCTCGAGACCAAGACAAAGGGTCCGACATCTTCGCCCATAAAGGGCCTCAAATGGGGACATCTTTATCTTGGATTGAAAACTATTGTTATATGCAAACTCGCATAAGGGAGACACTTGTTCCACTCATTGAAAAATCTAAGGCGCAAGCTCTCAACATATCCTCCAAAATTTGATTTACTCTTTCGGTTTGTCCATCGGTTTGGGGATGGAAGGCGATCTTGAAAGTTAAGTTGGTTCCTAAAGCGTTGTGCAGCTTTTTCCAAAATGCGAGGTAAATTGGCTTCCTCGATCTGAAATTATTCGACGGGGTACTCCGTGTAAGCACGATTACGGACATAAACAATTCCGCCAACTTATTTCCTTTATAGGTTGTTTTCCTTTGGGACAAAGTGTGCCACTTTTGTCGACGGTCGACAATGACCCAAATCGAGTCAAATCCATATTTGGTGCGGGGTAGTCAACTATAAAATCCATGGTAATTTCTTCCCATTTCCATTCGGGATCTTGAGGGTTGTAGCGATCCAGCGAGGCTTTTGATGTTCGGCTTTCACTGTTGACATATATGATGACGAGCTACAAACTCCGCCACATTAATTTTCATCTGAGGCCACCAAAATTGGGTTTTGAGATCTGATACATCTTGGTCTTTGCCAGGTGAATTGAATAAGCTGATTCATGTGCCTCTCATGATTGCTTCCTTGAGTTTGGTCATGAGGACAAAGATTCTATTTTTGAACCATAGGATTCCTTGGTCGTCTTTGGTAAACCTAGCACCTTGGTCCTTGTCATGAGTCGTTCTATTCTCTGGGTGCTAGGGTGACCTCTCTGTCTTTTCTTAATTTGATCTAACAAGGTGGGTTGCGGTTCTAGAGTCGCTACCATACCGTGGTCGACCGATTCAAGTTCAATCGAGCCATTTCTTGGCGCCTGGTGTGAAATCTCTGCGGCTATGGAGGAGTTGCATTGGGGTTGTCGGCTCAAGGCATCTGCTACCACATTTGCTTCTAGGGATGATATTGGATACTTAGATTGTAGTCCTTGATTAGTTCTAACCACTGCGTTGTCTTTGGTTTAAGTCGATTGAGTAAATATATATTTCAGACTCTTGTGGTCGATAAAGATGTTGCAATGCTTTCCTATCGGAAATGTCTCCATAGTTTTAACGCATGGACAACAAAATGACTAACTCTAAATCATGGGTTGGGTAGTTCTCCTCATGCTTCCTAAGGCGTCGGGAAGCATAGGACACCACTCTACCATCTTGCATAAGAACACAACCAAGTCCTGTCTAGGCGTCACAAAAGATCTCAATTCCTTGGTAATGTCAGGAGTGGCAAGGGCTGAGGCGATGGTCGATTTCTTCTTAAGTTTCTGGAAACTTTTCTCACATTGGTCAGTCCATTCGAACTTTGCTTCTTTTTGCAACAACCGAGTCATGGGTTTTGTAATTTTGGAAAATCCTTCAATAAATCTTCGGTAGTACCCAGCTAATCCAAGAAAACTCCTTATTTAGGTCCTTGAGGTTGGGGACTTCCAATTGGTAATCGCTTCTATTTTAGCAGGGTCTACTTTAATTCCTCCAGAAGAGATTACATGTCCTAAGAAACTGATTTCCTCTAGCCAAAATTCACATTTACTGTATTTGGCGTACAACTGATGTTCCCTCAATTTCTGTAGGACCAAATGTATGTGTTGAGCATGTTCTTCAGCACTTCTGGAGTAGATGAGAATGTCATCTATAAATACTACGACAAATTTGTCGAGGTATTCCATGAGAATTTTGTTCATGATGTTCATGAAATATGCCGGTGCATTGGTTAGGCCAAATGACATGACTGTAAATTCATATAGGCCATATCTGGTGGTGAAAGCTGTTTTAGGTATGTGACCCTCCTTTATTTTGACTTGATGATACCGGACGAAGGTCTATCTTAGAAAGTGGGTGGCTCCTCGAAGTTGGTCGAATAAGTCATCGATCCTGGGGAGGGGATACTTATTCTTAATGGTCACATCATTTAGTGCCCGGTAATCGATCACCAGCCTTTTTGTTCCATCCTTCTTTCCAACAAACATGGCGGGAGATCCCCATGGAGATGAACTAGGCCTAATGAACCCCTTGGATTCTAAATCTGCCAGTTGTTCCTTTAGTTCTGCTAGCTCATTAGCATCCATCCGATAATAGTTTTTAGATATGGGGGCGGTTCCTGGGACCAAATCTATCACAAATTCCACATCCCTATCAGGTGGCATTCCTGGCAATTCTTCTGGAAAAACATCCGGATATTCTTGGACCACAAGGACATCTTCTAGAGGCGGACAGCTAATGGTGTAAACAGTATTGTCCAGAGGAGAGGGATTGTCCACTTGTATCACAGCTTGCTGGTAAGGCCACTTGTTGAGGATTACCGTTCGGTTGGCACAATCAATTATTCCTCCTTGGTTGACCAACCAATCCATTCCCAAAATGATGTCCAAGTTCTGAGTGGGCAACACTATTAAGTTTGCTTTTGCAAGCACCCATCCTAAGGTTAAGCTTACCCTAAGCGGTATGGGTTGCTAAAATGGACCCTCGAGAGAAGATAGCAATAAGGGCTTCTTAAGTATGGAGGTAGGTAACTCATTCTTAAGCACAATTTCTTTGGATATGAAAGAATGGGAGGCACGAGAATCGAAAAGTATTTTTGCAGGAATTAGGTTAAAAGAGAAAGTACCCATTAGTACTCCGGTGACATCTGGGCTTCTTCTTCATCGACATAGTTTACTCGCCACGGCCTTGAGATGAAGGTGCGGTCCATGATATCTTGTGGGTTTGCAAACCTCCTCTTCCTGCGATCACGGGGTTGTTGTCCACAGTATGAGTTGTTAGCAAGTTGGAGCGGAAGGAGTAATTTTCTTGTCGGGACAAACAACGGCAAAGTGTCACAGCTTTCCACGATTAAGCAGTTCATGGAGGAAACTGAACTAGAGTTTCTTTGCCCTTGGCCCACTGGGGCAGGAGCACGGAAGGGAGTTCCTGTGGTGCGAGCACTGTAGTTTCTGGTGTTGCCTTGCCGGTTTTGGCTGGTACTTGGCCTCCATTGTTTATAGGGGTGGAAAAAGGATCCCTGGCTATGGGAACTTTGCCCTTTCTGAGTATTAAACTTCCTTTTTCTCAAACCTTCAAATCCCTTTCTCTCATTTTCCAGGATGAGAGCCTTGTTCACAAGTTGTTGAAAGTTAGAGAAATCCAGGACGCTAAGCTGCATCTTCATAGGTTGGTATAGCCCTTCCAGGAATTTCTCTATTTTGTCCTCCTCAATCTCAACTTCTCTGGGGGCATAACGGGACAGATGGTGGAATTTGGTCAAATAATCAGACACAGACATGTTCCCCTGTTTTAGTTCCTTGAACTCATTTCTCTTCATTCTCATTATCCCAGCAGGGATGAAGGCACTGCGAAAAACTCGCCTAAACTCATCCCAAGTCATTACGGGCGCTGAGGCTTCCTCTTCTGGCATATCCCAATTAAATCCTGGAGCATCCTCACCTGCTGGTCCTTCATTTAGGGCAGCTCCTTGGGGTGCATTCTCACCTTCTTCACCCTGGCCATTACCTTCCTCTTCCTCATTCTCATTTCCTTCATCAACCCCTTCTTCTTCTTTCAGATCCTCATTTTCCCTAGCAAGGAGAAAGTTGTCCCACCATTCTGCTGCAGCTCCTTCAAGCAGGTGGGTGGCAAACAGGACCTTATCTTCTTCTCGGGTACGAGCCAAAGCCAGCTTCTTTTCCACACTTGAAGCCAATCATCGACTTCTAAGGGCTCATTTGCTTGAGAGAAGGAGGAGGCTTGGTACGAAGGAAATCCCCAAGTCTGGATCCTTGACGGTTGGAATTGTTCATCATTTGTGGACCAAGGCTGAAACTAGATGAGTCGATGTGCCATCATATTCCGCCAAGGTTGGGGCACCACGAGGAGGTGGAGGAAGGGGTTTTTCTGACGGCCCCTACCGCCATTGCAAGAAGTCGGTTCTTGGCGGTGGACACCGTATTAGCCCTCTTGACCTCCTTGGCGGCATCTAAAAGGAGAGAAAATAAGCAAAAAGAATCAAACACCAGCTATTTTAAAGATGCAAACCAAGAACGACAACATAGAACTGGAGCAAAAGAAAACTCCATAAAGCCAATCATTAAAGTAGAAGTCTTGAACTGAAAATCTTTCGCAAGAGCAGATAGTACAATACCACACATATATATACATGTCATCATCGAATACGAGGTCCGGGGAGTACAAAGTCGGAGACATCGACCGACACCGAACTAGCTAATCGGTACTAACGGAGGTGCTAACAGCATCACTCCGACACGACCTATCTGAGTCTTGTCTACAAACCCAAAAGTCTAACCTCTTTGGAGGTGCCTATACGCATGACTCCAAAGCAGCTAACATCTACTGCTATCTGTAGGTGCAAAAGTATATCCTAGCAGAGGTGCCTATATGCAACATTCAAGCCGCCGCTAAACAAAAGCGCAACTTTGAGCTATAAGTCTCACGTCACCTCGTAGCACAAGCTGGCAGCTACGAGTGAACAGACCTACCTATCTACAACAAAAGTAGCTCCAAAAAGGGTAACCAAGAACTCCACTCCTAGCCGGAGTGGTAACCACCGCACACCTCGCAGTGGAAAGCGCCGTCCAAACCGAGTCCTGGTGGAGAGCTGGGACCGTCCTCTGTCGGCAATTTGGAGACACTGCACGACCGGGCGGGGTGTCACCATGAGCAGCGACACTCCTAGTCCGGGCGGCGCGGCGATGGGAGAGGTGCGTCGCGCGCGCGCAAGGCTTGGCTGACAACTCTCGGGAATCTGAGCGTCGGGGGCCTTGGGAGGTCTGCCTCGAGAGACAAGCAATGAAGACCAAAGCGCCGGGCTCGGCAAAGTCAGGCGGAACTCTGGTACGAGGCGAAGAGCACTGGTGTGGAGAAAACAACAGAGTCTCTTTGTCTTGAGGAAGAACAACAGTGGCGTCCTGGTGGGGCCGAGTGGGATCCTCGGCGAGGATCGGGAAACCAGTGTAGAGACTGGGCGAGTAGCAGCCGGTACAGCCAAGTGTGAAGGAGGAGACAGTGAAAGTGTGGTGGTGACGATGGAAGGTCTTGGGGAAGCTGGGAAGAACCTTGGGGCGTAAGCAGGTGCGGACGGAGCTGTAGTGGCTGGAAGGAAAGCGAACAGTCCCGACACAAAGACCTGGCGTAACCAGTCCTCGGTAGTAGTCCGCGACCTCGGGAGAGACTGAAGCAAGAGGCGGTGCAGCGAGGCGTCTGCTCGTCTGGAACGAAGAATACCTGAGCTCACGATGCTCCCGAGGGCGTCAAGGAGCGAGCGCTGCTCGGTCGTGAAAGACTGCAGACGAGCAAGTCGCGGGAGGCAGACCGCCTGCCCCCAAGCGGTAAGGTAGTCGACTCGCTGCACACGTCTTGCGGCGAAGTGGAGCTCAGTCTCAGCCAGTGTGTCACGGAAAAGTCCACACAGCCTGAGGCAGGTCTCAAAAGCGGACGCCTCCACCGCAAGCTCGGGGTGGAGGTGGGGCGTCTCGGGAGCAACACGAAGAGTCCCAAAGGCGGGTCCTGTGGGTACGGAGGTCTCCACTACCCACGAGCTGAGTAAGCCGATAGGCCTCCGCCTACCGACAAACTGAGGTCCACCGGAGAAGTCTAAGACGCGACAAAGGCGGTGCAGCATGCGGATAGGCTCTCCGCACGGTCCATCAAGTCCTCCTGTGAAGGTGAACGTCTCACTGTCCTCGGAAAAAGTGATCGCCATCTCTGCAAATAAAATTTTAAGAATTAATAAGAAAGGTGAGAGGTTTTCCAATTGCTTTGAAATAGACAACGGGAGTTTAAGAGAGATGAGCCTTAGGATAAACTTTTGATATTCCCTTTTTGTGAGTGTATAAATACACATATATGTGGACACATATACATATATTCATACCTTCTTTATGTATAAAAATACGTAAGGCTTTTTGCTAACGACCAAGAAGTTTGGGTTTTTCTCTGATCGTATGCTCGATACCGGCTTTGTCACCCCGATTTTCAGTCCAACAGGGGACCGGTGTGAGTCTGCCTGACCCAGGATCTTGCTAGTGCATCACAACTTTACAAATCTTTGGATCATTTCATACACGATTCGGGTAGATCACACATGTATTTCACAATAAAATACATAGGGGCTCATTGTTTTGGTTTAGGCCGGATAGGCGAATATTACATTACCAAAGGGAGCTCTTTAGCGAGTTCAACAATGAAACAAAAGATGAGAACACGTTTAGGATCCAAGGCGGTGCCCATTCCCGATCAGCAATCATTTGGGATCCCCTAACGCCCTTCTTGGTCGTCCTCGTCCGGTAGTCTTCATCCTCCAGCGGTCATCTGGTCTTCGGCGTCATCTTCCCTAAAAGAGTGAGTGGATGCGAGGGTGAGCGCAATAATCAAACCAAGCTCATGAACCAACACTGCCCTAATGCAACATAATGATACAAGGCCTTTTGGTGGAGGTTTGGGTTATTTTATTTGCATAAAGCCGTTTTACATTAAGTAAATAATTAGAGAAACAATCTATCACTTAGCCATTTTAAACAAATCAAAAAGACGTACTGTGCTATATACGCGTGTCATTAATCATGAGAGATTCACCACGGTACACCGTATCCATAGCCATGGACTACGTGTCCTAAAGACTGGCGGATCCATCCCATAGCCATGGGCATGGTCCCCGAAAGACCGGACCGATGCGAATAACAGCGATCTTGTCCTAAACAATGGCAGTCCGTGCCCATACCAACAACTGGCGCACGACTCCCAAAGTGGCGGCAGACTCACCCTCTTAGCCAAGAGCGTGATCGCCTCGAGCTCAACTAAGGCCGGGATCCAAAGATCCAAATAATCAACCATTCATTAGAGTATTTACCAAAATTTGCACCAGGCGGCACTGCACCCGAGTGCGGGTATTTTCCGTCTATTCCGACACGTTGATAGTCGAGACCGGCGACCAGCTATACCATTGCTCGTTGATAGCATAGCTATACCGTTGCAATGTTGATAGGATCGATCTGTCATATCTATGCCGTAAATCGTTGATAGGCAAGGATCGACCCATTGGACCTAGACCAGCCAGGCTAAGCTTTTCCAAAGATTCATTAATCAGAGACGAATAATTACTAAGGCCTTGTGTTTTCCAAAGGCCAAGAGGTGTAAACTTTCCAAGGGTGGTGTTTATGTTCATTATCACATTTATTAGCAAATGGGATACTTAGCTAGACTAGCCCTAATAGCACCACATTTCATAAATAGATAATACAAGGAAAGTAAAGCATGCATTCTTCATAATTAAATCAACATAAGTTGGACCAAAATTAGGGTAAGGAGCATGATTTGAGAATGTTGGCTCTTTGGATCTTGAATTCTCGGTCCCGAGGATCGTCCTCGATTAGCGGATTTTCCAACTCCTCGTCCTCTAAACATGACGAAAAATAATGGTGCACCAAGCATTAACATCTTACTCCAAAATCCAAAATGTTATGAGGATGATCCTAAGGCTTTCATTCATTTTCTATACTATTATTTTTCTGTTTCCTCTAAATAGAAATCTATAATTAAAATCCTAATTCATATTGAGTAGGTGAGATAGTCATTTATTTATTCATAATAGGTCATGCCTATATGTCCAAAATATTAAAGAGGCAATAATCTACCCTTACGATAATTTTCCCGTAAAGTAGCAATAAAAATATTATTTAGTCTAAGTTTGGTATTTTTCTCGATTTATTTAAATATGAACATAAAGTCTCATTCCACAGTTCTTTAAATAATCTCAAGCACAAAAGTATAAAAAATGGAGATTTTATGATTTCATAATGTCCGTAAACTCGGCCTAGTAATTACTGAATTTTTATAACATTTTACATGCCAATAACTATTTTTAGAAAATCAAAAAGGTATCCACGGGTCATTTTTTATATCTAAAAGTTGGAAAAAGGGTAAGAACAAGAATGGGCTAAGCCAAGGCTGCGCAGGCGAGGCGGCCGTGACGCAGCTTGTGAGAGCTGCCCAACGCGCAAAGACGCCCAAACGCTGGCGAAGCGCGCCCACGCGCGATCGAAGGGCGAGGCGGCAGGCGACGATGGGGTCCCACCGGTCACGACGGCGGTCGGTGTAATCCTGACATGTGGGTCCTGGACCCACCTGTCAGCCTCACACACGAGGTTCGCGGGATATTTAAAAGAAACGGCACTATTGCCGCGGGGCCCAAGGGTCAGAGAGAGAGGGGAGGGGGTGACGCGGGTCCGGCGACGCTGGCGTCGCCGTCTTCAATCTCCGGCTGGTGGTCCGGCGATCCTTCGGCGTCGTTCTGGCGGCGCTTCGGTGCACTAAAGAAGTGTTTTATGTGCTCTGAGTGTTCACGGTGGCTAGGGCTAGAGGGTCCCGGCGGGGATTCGTCGGCGACGAGCCATGGTGGCGGCGCGACGCGCGGCGGCGGAGGGGGAGCTCGACGGACATGAAACACGGGCACCTAGAGGCTCTTAAGCTCGGGAAAACTAAGGAGAAGCTTCTAGGGGCTTCGCGGGATCGTACCGTGCTACGGGTCGGTGAGGAGGAGACGCGGTTCAGCTCGACGGCGGCGACGCGGACGTAGCCGAAGCAGGGGAGACGGTGCGCGGCTGCTCCGGGCGTCGTCGGTCGTCCAGCTCCTGGGAGGAGGTGGCGGTGCTCCGGAAGGGTGTGGATTGAACGGAGGCCCTCGGTCATGATGGTCGCGCAATCCGAAAGGAGGCGGTGAGCTCCGGCGGCGGTGGAGGAGCTCCCCTGCACAAGACGGGGGAAGTTAGCCCGATTGGGCTCGGTTAGAGCACGAGGAGGGGCAATGCGGGCGAGGGAGACAGTCGGCTGAGGACGTCGCTCACCGGGGAGGAGTCTCGGCGACGAGGTGGCCCGGGCGGCGAAAATGGGTGGAGGGGGAAGCACGGGAGGCGAGGCCGCAGCTTAAAAGAGCACGAGGAGGAGTGAGTGGCCCCGGGGAAGGAGTAAATGCACGCGTACGGGGAAATCTCGGCCGGAATGGCCTTGGCAGCAATGAGGCGTCACGACGGCGACGGCCAGACGTGGAGGGGCAAGAACGGAATTCGGTCATGATGCCGCTCCGAAGCGGTCTGAGGCTAATTAAAGGCTCGGGAGGCCGCCAATGGGGGCGAGGCGGAAGGTCATACCGAGTCGGCGGCCGGCGAGGGTGAACCAGTCGCGAGCGGCTCGGCCGTTGGATCGAGCGGCGGTCGGCGTGAAGGAACTCAGTTTTCGGCGCGAACAAGGCGGGAGTCGCGAGCACGGCGGCGACCGGGAGGTAGGCACGCAGGCGGTCGGACTGTATGAAGCGACCTTGATGTCGCGAGCCGGACGGAGAGAGAGAGAAGGAGCTAGCGGGCGAGCGAAGCGAGCGAGCAGGGGAGGCGTCGGTGGCCAGCTGGGCCGGGCGAAGCGAAAGCAGCCGGGCTTCGGCCGGGCGTGGCTCCACCGAGCGGTGGCCGACTGGCCGTGGCCGAAAGGCAGGTGGTCAGAGTAAAACCGAAAATGGGTTTAAGAAAAGGAAAATAGTTTTATTTCCAAAATGTAAAATCAATATTCTTTTCAAAATTAGGGCTTAAAAGGATAAATTAAATAGTTTAACAAAATTCCCATAGGATATACAAGGCTTAGGTATAAAGTTCTAAAATTTGGCCAAAATGGTGCACATTTACCTCTTTTTTAAATTATTACCTTGATTTAAATAATAGGTTCAAAAATAGGATGTTACAGAAAGTGCTAATTATTCCAACAGAGACCAAATAATCAATCAAAGCCTCACAGGGCCTGGCTGAAATACCATCAAATTAAAGATACAGCACAGTGCAGCTGTGCAGTCTTCAATAGTAGTCTTGAAACTTCAATCTACTTCTCGAAGCTAATGGCTGGTCTCTTGCTTCCGTAAGCAAGCCTATCTGTCAGGAGCTTCACAAGTTCACAACAAGGTGCAGGTTCAAGAAGTTGAAGCTAACCACTCAACGATCACGTTAGGGGAGGAGAGTTGAACAATCCTAGCCAAAGAGTTTGCAAGATACCGACGAAGTTCTACCGGACTTGGGTCTGGAACTTGAGGCAGATGCCCATGCTGAAGAGCTCCTGGTAGAGCAGCTTCGCGCCATATGGTACATTGATCCGGACAATGTTCTCCGCGGAGCTGCAGAAGCGGCAGTAGGGGCCATGGATCTTCCTCCCCCCTGTGACCGGCCTCAGGATCACGTTCGCCACCCGCTTGCACGTCTGGCAGATGTGCAGCTGGGAGAAGTCACTGAGCATGAAGTGGCGCTCATGGAGGTTGGCGGCGGCGCCGTGGCCGAGGAGGCAGTCCCGCTCCATCTCCCCCAGCTTCACGCCGCCGAACCTCTTCTTGTCCACCACCGGCTGCCGCGTGAGCGGGTGCACCAGCCCGGTGTTGCGGAATTTCACCTTGTCCTCCGACATGTGGATCAGCCTCTGGTAGAAGGTCGGCCCCATGAACACCATGGATTGCATCCTTTCGCCGGTGCGTCCGTTCAGGACGCTTTCGCCTCCCCACCTTGAAAAACCAGCCCTGAAAATGCGCGGCAACACGAGAGAACACGCGTAGAGCGTCAAACAAAAACACTATGGGAAACAGTCTCAAAATAGGGAAATTTCGATCAATGGCACCCAATTCGTGCGCCTCAGCTAAAATAATATTAATTTCGTTGGCCTTTCATGAAATGACACCGGACACATGAATTTCTTCAACAAGTGAAACTCACGAGGAATATTTTGGGTATTTTACCATGAGTGTCTCCCATCACTCTCCTCTCTTTCTTCTCCATCTCCGGCGAGTGGAGGCGGCAGCGGCGACGGCGCGGACGAGAGGTGGAGGCAGGGCCGGTCAGCGGCAGCGGTGTCAACGGTGGAGGCGGGGCAGCGGCACCGACGCGAGGCAGAGGCAGAGGCAGAGGCAGAGGCGGCGGCAATGGAGGAGGAGGCGGCGGAGGAGGAGGAGGAGGAGGAGAAGGCCGCGATGTCGAAGGAGGAGGAGGCGGCGGCGGTGGTGACGACGGAGGAGGAGGAGGGGACGGCAGAGGAGGAGGAGGAGGAGGAGGCGACGGCAGAGGCGGCGGCGGAGGAGGAGGAGGCGGCGACGTTGGAGGAGGAGGTGGCGGCGGCGATGACGACGGAGGAGGCGGCGGCGACGGCAGAGGAGGAGGCGGCGGCGGCGGCGATAGCGGAGGAGGAGGAGGGGACGGCGGAGGAGGAGGAGACGACGGCGGATGGGAGGAGAGGAGAGAGAAGAGAGTGAATGGGAGGAGAGAAAAGAGATGACAAGTGGGTCACAGGGTATTTTGAACATTCCCTATCGAAAAGTGTCACCGGTTGAAGAAATTCGTGTGCCCGGTGTTATTTTATGAAAGGCGAACGAAATTAATATTATTTTTGCTGAGGCGCACGAATTGGGTGTCATTGATTGAAATTTTCCCTCAAAATACACAATACCTGCGCATTTGCAGCTTATTCTGCTTGAACAAATTCAAAAAAGATGTCAACAATGCATGCTCCTCTAGTGTGTGAGGGGGAAAATAAGCACATGTAGAAAGAAATGGCAATGAAATGTCCTAGGCATGAGATGAGAATAACCACAAATAGCTAGCACGCTGTAAAATTGCGAATTTTACTTAGCATTTCGTCTCGTGTGTCTGTGCGCGCGCATGCGGAAGAAGGGACAATCATTAGTTGCAACAGAAAATTCAAGAAAAAGCTTAAATACATCATATAAATCACTTACTTGTGTAGTTGTTCTGTGATCACGTCAATAGATGGAGCGGTAAATGGTGTTGCATATCTGGCCATCCCACCAAGGGCAATTCCCTTACCCAAAGCAGCTTCAAGCAGTTGACCAGGAGATTGACGAGTTGGAAAGCCATGCGGATTTATCACGATATCTGGAACTATTCCTTGGCAAGTAAATTGGAAGTTCTCCTGAGAATCCAAAAGGCCAATTACTCCTTTTTGGCCATGCATACTGGAGAACTTGTCTCCAACGCAAGGTGAGCGGGCCTATGACAATTACCAGATTAATAAAAGAACTAAATTTGACAAGTGGCTGTTAATTAATAAGATTTTTAGAAGGTTTAGAACATGGAAAATAAATAGTATTAACATTTATAACGTGGGAATATGATATAGTAGAAACTAGAAGAAAAATCCCCAAAATATACAAGGATTTGTAAATTATGGCAGCCCTCTTTTTATAAAGAAACTACGGCATCTGAGGGTGGCCTCTGAGCTCTAATAGTTGAGGCACACAATGCAGACCATCTATCAGTCCTAAAATCATGAAGACCAAGGTCATGCATAAGATGCAAAATTCATTATATTTAATCCATTCACAAACTCGTCACATGTCGCATGTTAGCTAAAAATCAATAGTAAAGAAAGATCATTAATTACCAATAAAGAAAGGTTCTCAAAAGTCAAAACCACCCAACTTATATGAATATTTGATGCATGGATTCTAAAGTTAAACCATGTAAGTACACACTTCCAAGAAAAACTGTACTTTCGCCATACCGTGTTGGATTTAATCTTGATATCTAGGAAGTAATTAGTGTCATGTTAACTAAATATGCATGCATGCATGTCGACAATAGGAAGTAAAATTGAGTTTTGCTAGTTACTTGAGTGTGCAGCTGTAAAACAGCTAGCAAACAGCTGCACGTTAGCCAAAAGGTGCTGGTCTCTTGGATATTAGTAGGTCGGTTTATAGCTAGCTCAAGCTAAGTCGGTTATTGAACTATAAATAGGACCAGTAGATATATTGCTAGTAGAGCTAGTGTAATGTAAGGAGAAGAAGCTTTGTAAGATCAGCTAATATATGTGTGTTATTCAGTTGCCATATCCATGATATATGTCTCTCTCATAGCTAGTATCAGTAGTGTTTTGTGTGTTTCCTCGAGAGATTAAGTTGGTGTGTTGCTTAAGAGCTCTTGGGCCAACATACACAGCAAAACATTACAGGGAATAAAATAAAACGTGAAAACTAAACATAGGACACAGACTTCGCACCATGTGGATGTCTAATTGTATGATCAAAGTAATGTGGATGTGTTGTTACTATAATAGATGGAAAAGTGCCACCACAGAGAACAAGAGAAACAGCACAAAGAAGATGGGAAAGGCAACTATACATAGGAGGAACTGACCCTCGCTCAATTGGTGGAAGTGTGCACGTACAGTACACCCCCACACGCGTCAAATCCTAGGCAACATTAGGGAAGCGAACTAGCTATTTGAACTTCAAAATCAATACACCAAAGACTATCAAGTATAAGAAGGCCATAATAGGACTCACTCTGAAGGCCAGTACATAAGAGGACCAAATGACACACATCCATCAAATTCAAGCAATATTGTTACCTACATTACATTGTAGCAGCCCAATCTATGAGGTATTTTGGTTTTATCTTTTGTATAAGAAAGTCAACTAGACAGAAAGAAGACAACGTCATGCGTCATGCGTAACTTGTCTTGCACGGCTAATGACATTGCATGTAAAGATGAGTCATGAAATACACTGCAGAGTTTTGCTAAAAAAAATGAAATACACTGCAGAATAATCTCATGAAAGGTATATTGTTCACCTGCCTTAGAGTAACAACTGCAGAGTTGTTACCATCATCATTAGCAGAAAGAACTACCTTCTCAACCATCCCTTTTTCAGTATGCATCAGCTTCACACCATGGTCTTCACCAGATTCTGAGACTTTGCCTATGACAATGTCACCACTTTGAAGACTTGCTCCAATATATGGTAAGCCATCAACATCCAGATTGTCGGCCCGCCCTCTCTTGCTTTGCATTTTTCCAAAAATTATCTTTTCAATGTTCTTAAATCGCTTAATGATTTCCTTGTTTTCCACTAGTGCTTTATAGCTTTTGAAATGCATTGTCCGAAACATGCCACGTTCCAAAGATGCCTTATTCAATACCAAAGCATCTTCTTGGTTAAATCCCTGATGAACACTGACTGATACTATTGCATTTTGGCCATTGAAATACTCTGGTCTAATAAAGTCATATTTTCTTCCAATATTATAGTCCGTCCTACCAAGACAGTCAGCCACTACAGTTTTGAACAGGGGTCTCTGTGGATAGTAAAGTTGATGTGAAAGGGTATCAACTCTAAACTGAGGATTAGTAGTGGAGTAACCAATGGCCTGCTGTGAAAATTTTTCAGCTTGCATCAGAATCCTCCTACCAGAATTGTGGTTGGCAAAGGGAATGATACTGCAACTCAAACCTAGCAAGAAAGACTGGTCAAGTTCACAATGAGTATAGTACGAAAGCCCCTCTACGTTGTCCCGAGAAAAGAGATGCCTAATTTCATCAGCACATCGGATATCCTCCTCTTCTTCAACACCAATCAGCTCAATTATGTTTTGATCCATAAGTTCCCGAAAAGAGTATGATCCATCCTTCCGTTTGATGATCCTTCTAAGATTTTCAACTATAAGAAGTGGTCTTAGAATTCTCCCAGAATCAGAAAATACACGAACTTCTTTATGGACCTTGTCCCTTTTGATTTCCACCTAACCGAAGTTAAAATAGAAAGAAGAACCATTATTAGTACTCTCTTGTAAGACAACCGTTTTTATATAATCCACAAGAGTAATAGTACATGTAACATAACAATAATATTCTTGTGGCGAGATATGGATCAATTGCAATGTATCTGAGATTACCTAAATTTTGGTAAGAAACATAAATGAAAAGAGTATTGGGGATAAAGCACAAAAAATTCGATATTTCATTGTCATGAAAAGATCAGCTGCACCAGGTAAAAGAAAAATTAACAAGCAACAGAAGATTAGAATATTCTCAAGGACTCATTAGGAGAAGATTATAAATGATTTGCTCTCTTCAGCAAATTGTGTAGAACAAGTCTCTGTGTAATTACATAAACAAGAATGACATAAAAGGGTGGACCATTAAAATTATTTTCTAAATTTTAAACCATGCTCCATCTGTGACATTGCATAACAATACACAAGAAATGACTTTCAGTCAAGTGGTGAAAATGAAGGAGTTGTTAAGCATGCAAAGCCTATGTTAAGAAGACAACGCAACTCTGGATAATCTAAGTAGAATGTCTCAAAAAAAGGGGTGAGGTCCGCATTACAGTTTAGCATAATTTTTTTGACCATCACGAAAGAAAGCAAGACATGATCCTGGATTTGCATAACATACTCCAATGTAAAAATTGAATGCCAATTTAGCAGAACAAGAGTAAAAAAAGAAAACCTGTGGATCGGTCTGCTTGCTACGTCTCATACTCCTTAGACGCAAAACGAATTCGCCTGGGTCTACACACACTCCAAGCAAGTTCCCATTCAAGAAGATCCTGTCTTTCCCACTAATTTCTTGTAATGTAACTTCATCCAGTTTCCTCATTCCACAAGAAACAAACATGTCAATGAAGGGGTTCTTCACCATAGAGCTAACCATAGCAGTAACAGCTAGGTTTTTCACAAACCCAACTTTTTCACCATCAGGAGTGGACAAGAAACACAACTTTCCCCAGTATGATGGATTTCTAGAAAAAAAAATTATCAAGTCAGTTCACGGTAGGATATTGAAAAAAAGGCAAAGAACATGCATGCATCAGTCTATATAGTTCCAGAGAACTTACGGATATCTAGCATCTCCAGCCTTCCCCGCATAAGCAACGTACTGTCTCGTCTTCCTCAAGTCAGACATCATTTGAAGCGGATTTGTTCTCCTGAGGGTGGCAACAATCCCTGAGCACCTTTCTTTTCTAAACGGATGGCACCAGCAACCGGTGGAGAAAGCACGGCCCAGACCATTGGTAATAATGGATGAATCCACATAATGATCTAGAACTCGTAAATCACCATCACCACTCAAATCTCTCTGCATGGCCTTGACCATGCGTTTCTCTGCATTCCTAATATGCACCCAAAGTTCTCTCCGGAGCAACTGACATGCTAGATCTAGCCTCTTGTTACGAAAATCGTCCTTATTATCACATTTTCGATTGCGAGAGCAAGCCATCAGCAGACATCTCACCATGTAACCCAAAGAAAGTGCTTTGTTCCTATTCCCACTGACACCAGGAAACATGTACTTTACAAGACACTCATCAAGGGATTCTTCTGGTGGAAACTTTGCTTTTCTGATAAACTCATCAACATATTGACGGGCTCTATCTCGTCCACGAAAACCTTTACACTGTTCATCGGATTCTTTTATAGTTGCTGATATTATGTTGACCATAGAAGCATCACAATCTTGTATATCGATCATGTCAAAAGCATCCTACTCTTTATAGACGACTGAACAAGTTTTACATGGATATTTTCTCGTTTTATTCTAGACGAGTAATAAGCATCCCAGCAGGGACGGTTACTGATCCAAATCCTGGATAAGGCTCTCTGCTCTTCAGCAATGAACACCTACAGAGTTGAAAGCAATGAAAACATGAGATTGAAATAACCCATATATGGTATCAAACAATTTGTAGATGAAGTAGGGCAACAACTGTCTCAAAGTCATCCCACGAGAGGGTAAATTTGAACGAAGCTGGCTTGTGAGCAATTCCGCTGCTGGCTGTTTCTTTTGACAAAATTACAGAATAATGTTGAACGTTGGTCACATGTTTAAATATGTATCACAAGCTAAGCTTGATTTCTTAAATTCATATGAATTCAGTTGACTTTGCCAGACAAATACGTATGTCCCGTAAAGAAAGCAAAAATGTATAGCAATACAAGAATGCTCTCTTGCATGACAATGATGTATAGAATAGACTACGTCTGTTCTTCTATAAATATCTTATCTGCTACCGCACATCTAAATTGAGATGACTCCATTCAAATTTATAATAATTAGCATGATCTTCCAGTTCGTTTAAAAGGCTACCGTAATGCAGAATGCAATGTGAAGATACGATTGTTTTCACGGAAAAATTAGCTAAGAATTGAACACAAAGAATAAATCACGTGTGGCAATACCTTTTCCATTCCTTTGATCAGAAAGTATCCACCAGAATCAAACTGGCAGTCCCTTTCCTGAAGTTTTTGCAGCCAGCACAATTTTGAATTCACCATGACAGGTAACTTGCCAATGTTGACCCATTTAGTTTCTTTCATTATATCTCTTCTTTGGATAAATGGATCCTTCCCGGATTTAGCTTTGTCATTTTTTCTGAGTGAATAAACCTGATACAGTCATAACACTAATTGATTAAATGGTATAGCATCTAAAGAAATCTAAAAAAAATCAATACAACAGCTTGATTACAGAAAGGAGAAAATTTTAACTCAAATCTGCTGCTTGAGAGAAGAAAATAATTGTGTGCTTTCATTAAGATCAAACATGTCAGGATCAAGGGTAGAATGCTAATAAATGGTGTAATGACCACATTTAAGGCAAGCTTAGATGAACTTTGCAGGCTCGGTAAGAGGAAAAATATAATATATATGGATAAAGTGTCAGGTGAACTTAACCCACCAAGTTCTGTGCTAATCTTAGGATTCAAAAGTGCTATCCTGGAACGTTTGAAACTATTTTTAAACTCCCCATGACTCAATCTTTCATATCTTTTTTCTTGTATATTGTGGAGTTTTTTTTCCTAGAAAGTACAATGCAGTCCTCCACTACAGTTCCATTTAAAATGGCATATGAACTGGGGAGTAAGAAGCATCCTGACCTGAACAGTCATTTCAACTTTCATCTTAGAAGAATATGTCATCTTCTGGAGACGAGCATGTCTAGGCTTCAGTTTGAGTGTCTGTTCATCGAGATCAATGTTATCAGACCAAAAAACTGGCTCCTCAAGCTTCACTCTGCCAAATTTGATACTTGCATGCCTCCAGGCATCTACTTTCTTTGAAGGATCATAATCAGGCTCAACAGTAACTTCCCCTAGAGAATCAAAGAGCTCTTGGAGTCCATGTGAGACAAATTCGTTGTAAGAATTTATCTGATGGCTAACTAGCCCGGTTTCACTAAAGAATGATCTCGATGCTTCTTTACAAAATTTCTCCAGGCTCGCAATATCAAAGTCAATTGGCACTTGCACTCGTGGGTCCGAAGAAGACTTCCCTTTACCTTCATCATCCACAGAAGGTATTCCTATCGAATCCACATCCATAGGAGACTGCCATCCATTGGCATCTGGAGATGGCTGTCTATCCCCTTTCGCATCATCCATCAAACGGGATTTCCCCTCTCCTTTATCATCCAAAATCATGAAATCCATCTCAGTATCTGAGCCATTTGGTGGCCACTGACCATTTGTTTGCGGCTCCTCCGTTGCTAAACCACCTGGCAGCTGCACAAAATCATTTTATAACACAGAGAGAGAGAGAGAGAGAGAGAGAGGAGAGAGAGAGAGAGAGAGAGAGAGAGAATCTACAAAGTCATCATGCAATCCTCAGATTATAAGATAAGTGAACATGACACGTGCATCCAAGGCACTGGACAGTAAGAACCATAATCAGTAGCAATTTCTCACACAGGCGCACCCATGATAACACAATCTTTAAATTTTGAAAGGACACAAATGCGACATGGATCAGACAGCCATTTCACCTAAACTGACAACTCTAGCAGTATATCAATTGCACAAAACGTGAACCAAAAAAAAACCTTTTTTACTACTGTATCTGCTCTTTTCTGAACGAGAAGACGCAGCTCCGCAACATGATGCTGCAGCCAAGCAGCATCTATCATGCTGATCAATCAGTAGGCACAAACCAGAACAAGGATCCCTCCGCACTCATCACGAACGTCGCGATCCATGATCAAGACGCACCAATGCACCATATCAAGATCACAACTGACCGCACTACCGGCACGAACAGCTCCCGCACTCGACAGCAACCATCACACGCCCACTACAAACGAATAGCAGAGCAAAACCAGCGCCCAGATGAGACCACGCATTCGCGCCCAGAAAGCTGAGCCGCCGCGCGCGAGGCCACGGCGCGGGCTCATCATCATGTGAAGAAAAAAAAAATGGTTTTTTCGGGGGAGGGCACGAGCCCCACCCGCGCACCAAACGACCCAACGCGGAATGGCCGACCGATCGAGCGCAGAGGAGGCGCAGCGCGGGCACGAGACAAAGCACAACGCCGCGCCGGAAACGGACGCGCGGAAAATGTGCGTGCCGGCACGTCGGGTGGGGAGGGTGCGGGAGCAGGAGGGGGACTACCTGCGCGCCGGCGATCGCCGGACGCCGGCGGCAGCGGCGGCAGGAAACCCTACGACGTCGCGGTTGGGGTTTTGGGCAGCGCGAGACGACGGGAGTGAGAGTAGCGTGCCGCGTGACGGAGAAGATGAGGAGGCGAGGAGGAGGGAAAAGGAAAGCAGATGCTCTCTGCCTTCACGAAGGCAGACTGCTGTAGGCTGTAGCACGTTGCTACGGACGCTACGTGCCAGTTGCCACAGCAGGCAAAATTACGGGATTCCTCTTGCCTCTAAAAATTTCTGTCTTATCCCTGTTTAACCATCTACTATTATCTATTTTATATTTAATAATCCTCTTCAGCTTCCCCTCTCTCTCTCCTCTCTCCTCTCTCCTTCCTCTTCCACAGGCATGGAACGACACCTCTGCAATAACGGCAGAGGATGCGTGTCCCAACGAAAGCTAGTCTGTAATTTGACCGCTAATTAGTGTTGTTATTTGGCAATAAACCCAAAGAAAAATATAAGTATTTTTCGAAATAAGCCTAGACATTTAGTTTCCATGATTTAGATTCACATATTAAAAAGATGCAGATAGTCAAACTTCAAAAGTTTGATTCTTGTAAGCTGAAACGTCAGCTTTTCTCAACCCGAGAGACTGCAGGTTAATCGAGCACTGCCGCGGTACAACCACAGAACAAGAGATCGCTAGTCATAAATCAAGTAAAATAAATGTGTAAAAAAAAAAATCCAGGATCAATGTTTTACTAATATGGCCTCGTACATTACTTTAATCGTACATTTGTGCCTTTTTCATTCGCGAAGGATGTGAATCCCATAGAGATGTTCTTATTTACTTATATTTTATCCACTCATTTGCTTATCTCCTAAACTTCGAGAGCTTCTTAAAGTGATCTCGAGAGTCGGATCCAGCTTAATTGACTTATTTTTAAAGTTTTGAGATGCGGCCTCAAAATAAAATATAGAAAAAAAACAAAATGTTTCCTAAACATCTCTATAAGCATGTGCATTGAGATTTTAGCGGTTTATGCTTTTAAGGCCGAGGGCTGTATGCTATAGCACGTTGCCTGCCAGTCGCCACAGTAGGCAAAATTACCATTTTGGCGAAAGCCAAGACCAGCCTGTAGCAAGTAGCCAAGTAGCAGCCGAAGAGAAACGGTTAGAAGATAACTTTGACAGCTAATCACTGTTATAATTCATCTATGAAACCAAAGAAAATGATAGTATTATGGAAATATTTTTCAAAATAAATCTATGCATGTAATTTTCATGCATCATCAGATTCCTATATTTAAAAAGATACGAATAGTCAAACCTCAAAATTTTTATTCTTGTAAGCTAACAGCTACTTTCCTCGACAGGAGAGAGTGTAGGTTAATTGAGCATTTCTACAATACAACTGGAAGATCAGAAGGTCATTGGATCTAGTAAAATGAATAATCTAGAGCTTGGTCGATGTTTTTGCTAATATGACATACATTACTTTACTACAAACCTATGGTAGACCTGCTAGATAGACCTGAAAAATTTACCATACATCTATGCCTTTTCATCTGAGAAGGATGTGAATCCTAGAAGGCTCATGTCAACACAATGGATAGAGCATCTTTGGTAGGAACTGCAAAATATTGTCCATTTGACTTTTTAGGGATAGAGTAGCTACTGGAGAGAAGGAATATTTTAGAATATAGTGTAAAGTGTGAAGAAGTTTTATAGGATGGATAGAGTTTGTAGAGAATAGTATTATAGAAGAGAAATTTGAAATATTTGCCAAGGACTGAGCTCCTGCTGCTAGGTGTCTTTCAATTTTGGAGTTTATTTTTTCCCCGTACTGCCGATAGAGGTAGGCCCCACCGATCATTGTGGCAACTAGCAAAGGTGCTTGGCTTTACTACCTGCAGACCGAATTCTATACAACTTTCAGGTCTGCTTGGATTGAATGATTTATTGCAGAGATTTTAGCGGTTTAGAATCATTGGAAAAGCAGAGAAACTCCCCTGCTGTATTCATAAGGAAAGAAAGCTCTTCTAGTGATTTCTGATTGGAAATAAAACATTCACTTGACGGTGCATATGAGCTTGCAAGAGTGAGAAGAATCTTGCGAGCTCATGCACCGTGTCTATTGAGTGTGCTTTGTCTCTCCTCCTCTCTCAAAATTTTTCTTTATTCAAACAATCCATTTTTTTCCATGTTTTTGTTTTAAACCAGGTTTTTACACTTCATATTTCACCTTATTTCTATGTATTTTATACGAGGGATTTTACCATCCTTATTTATATGTGTTTTTCTCTAGCAAGCTGGATCTGATGGCTATCTTCAATCAACTCTTCGATCTCCATGGGTCCTCCTTCTAGCTCTTAAACAGTGTCAATATAGTCCTCCAGCCTAAGAAGGAAGATTGTCGAGCTATCATGGATTTCAGACCTATCAACCGGATTCATACTGTCAGGAAGATTTTTTTCAAGCTGCTCGTCAACCGCCTAACACCTCTTCTTGACTCCATCATCTCTCCTTGACAAACTACCTTTAATGAAGACTTCCTGTATGTCCAGGATGTAGTTCAAGATCTCCACAAGGCAAAGACACCATCTCTCTTCTTTAAATTGGACATCGCAAAAGTGTTCGACTCTATGCACTTGGGTTACCTCCTTGAAGCATGTCAAAACATCGGGTTTGGCCCCAAATGGAGGAAACGAATCTCAATTCTGCTCATTACATGCACCTCTAGGGTGCTCCTAAACAGCAGGCCTCTAGGTGATCCGTTGTCCCCGATGCTCTTCACTATCATCGCTGATCCATTGCAAAGACTATTTAACTTAGCACATGGGAAAGGCTTGCTCTTATCTATTCCCTCGTGTCCTCTCCCTATGCGAACATCCTTGTATGCGTACAGCATACAATGTATTTTGTTCCTAGATCCCTCAAAAGAAGAAATCGAAATGTCCCAACGCATCCTTCAGTCCTTCGGTTGGGCCACAAGGCTTGTGACTAATCTCCAGAAGAGAAGAGTGTGGTCTACCCAATTCGATGTGATGGGCTAGGCCTCAACGAAATCCCGCATGGCTTCCTGGAAGAGTGCAAAGACTTCCCCTGTCATTACTTGGGACTTCCGTTGCACACCAACAAGCTTTGAAAAGCTCACCTTCTGCCGATCATTGAGAAAATCAGCATGCAACTTCCGAAGTGGAAAGGGGGCCTCCTTTCCGAGGTAGGCCGGTTCACCCTCATTACCTCGGTTCTCTCCTCTTTGTCGACGTACTATCTCATGATCTTTCTGCTAGCGAAATGGGCCATAAGGAAGATAGATCGTATCAGAAGATCCTTCCTTTGGCATGAGGATGAGCATGCAAAAGGCGGTCATTGCCTTGTGAACTGGAGTAGAGTGTGTCGTCCAAAGAAGTTCGGCGGGCTGAGTATCCTAGACCTTGAGGGGTTTGGTAGAGCCCTAAGGCTAAGTTGGTTGTGGCATAGCTGGAAAAGCAACTCCAAACCCTAGATCGGCATAGTTGTGTCATATCAGCTTGTTTAGGGCTGCAACTTAGGTGGTCCTAGGTACCAGTGAGAAGTGACAAGGCTTTGTTTTTGCATGACAAATGGCTCACCAACGAAGCACTAAAATTATCGCTCCTAATCTTTTCAAAATCGCTGGATGGAAGAATTGGATGGTGGCCCATGAGCTCCTTCACAACAACTGGGTTGTTTTAGTGCGCAACATTCATATTGTCGAGCAACCCTGTGAATAAATCCAACTCTAGGACATGCTTTATGATATTGTCTTGAACCCAACATGCCCTGATGACATCCTCTGGCAAAGAACACTGAACTCCAACTACACGGCTAAATCCACATATTGCATGCAATTCTAGGGTAGTATCCCCCATGCTAATGCGAGGTTGCTTTGGAAAGCCAACACGGAGAACAAATGCAAGTTTTTTTTTCCTAGACTTTGGCCCTCAACAGGCTGCACACTGTTGATGTCCTAGCTAGAAAGGATTGATCACACCCATCGCCTTGCTGCTTCTGCGGTCAATACGACAAGACCTACACACGTCTCTTCATGTACTGTCCCTACGTGGTCCAGACCTAGAAAATCCTACTCGGTAGATTTAACCTCATCTTCCCATCTGATGTCCAGTCTAATTATTTTTAGAACTTCCTAGAGTGGTGGCATGCTGCGGCCTCTAAGATGTCGGAGGTGGACAAGAAAGTTTTTAACGGACTTATTATTTATGCTGCCTGTAACATTTGGAAAGAATGTAACCGACACATTTTTTAGAATGTGTCTATGAGCCCGTTGCTGCTCTCCAGTAGAATACAAGAGGATCTCACCTTATGGGAGATCACATCTTTAGTTTTGGCTGAGAGGCTTGGGTCTTATTGTATATAACTCTTTGTTTTTGTTCCTCTACCCGCTTAATAGAATTGATAGTGCTCCTGCCCTTTGCTCAAATTTTTTTCTCTTTCTCTGTCCTCTCTCTTCTCTCTATCTCACATGTATGGGGCGGCGCCCGACAACACTTCAGCGATGGTCCGTCATTTGTGAGCGATGCTTCGACACAATGGACCGCATGCAGGCGGCAAAGCACGACATGTCTCTGGCGTGGGGCCTTGTACCTAGGAGAAGAGGAACATGTGGGTGGTTTGTATTCAGTGAAGTACACTTTGGCGCCCATGAATTGTACGCAGGGGAAAAGGAACTAAGTTGTTGCCGCTCTTCGATGCTGGATATGGAGAAAAGACCATCGTTGCCACTCCTCGGCATTGGGGTAAAGAAGAGTGATTGGTCAAGAGGGAGAGGGATACTCGGCGATCGAGAGAGAGAGAAAGGGAAAGATGACGACCAGGGGGAGGAGGTGCGGCGGTCGGGAGAGGAAACGATGGTGGTCGGGGAGAAGAGGGGCGATGGAGGAGAGATGGGATGGCGACAGTGGCGACACATAGAAAATGTGGAGAAGGAGAGAGGTTAGGGTTAGGGAATAGGTAGTGGACGGGGTTGGGCCGTTAGGGGAATGGGCTACTATATATGGCTTTTTGGCCTATGACGTCCGCAGCTGTTTAAGGGCATGTTCTCACCAGCTTATCTGTCTCTTTCTCATCTGCTAATTTGACTTATCTCGTAACTTCAAGAATTTCCCGAGGTGGCCTCGAGAGTCAGATGCCCTTGGTTTTCAAGATTTAGGGAGCTTTTAGACATGTCTAAGAGGTAAAAAAAATGGATTAAAAGTAATAAAAAAAGTCAAATAAGTCAGATAAGACGTGGCTTATATTGACTTATTTGACTTTTTTTTATTACTTTTGAATCCATTTTTTTATCTTGTAGGCGTATCTAAAACCTCCCTAAATCCTGAAAACCAAGGACATCCGGCTCTCAAAAAATTCTCGAAGTTACGATATAAGTCAAATTAGCAGATGAGAAAGAGACAGATAAGCTGGGGACAACAGGCCCTATGTGTATGAGATGAAAAGGCTCGGTTTGGACTCATTTTCTAACCAGCCCGAGCTGATCGGAGCGAGTTACCAGTGAGCCATGAGACCGGGCACACTGAAGGACGCCACCAGCTAGGGGTGCAAACGGATCGGATATCGTCATTTCCATTTTCGTATCCATATTTTTTTCCTGGATACGGATTCGGATTCGAATACCTCTTGGATACGAATACGAATCGGATAACATAGCGGATACGAATACGGATCGGATATTTACTCAATTCGGACGGATACGAATATCCTTCAACTTCAGCACATCAACGACAAAACATGCCAACAACCCAACACAACATTACAGCAATACTTGTTCCACCATTACAGTAGTTCTAGGTCATAATGCTTATAGGCTTAGATCATATGAATAATGATGCACATGTAAGCAACCATTACAAAAGCCAAAAGGATTAAAAGAGCAAGAAGCCAATGAGTAATAATAGTCTTCATCTACTGGAATAATACGGATATCCGTATTTGTATTCGTATCCGGTCTATTTTCCGAAACTGTATTTGTATTCGTATCCGGTAAAAAAATCCGAATAGTATCCGTATTTATATCCGTTTTCTATTCGGATGCGGACAATTCGAATACGAATAACCTATTTTTCGGATACGAATATTGGATAATTCGGATTATTTGGTATCCAGTTTGCACCCCTAGCACCAGCCCGCAAACAGTACTGGGGCGCGCGGCATGCCGAGGCCCAAGGCTCACCTCCCCTCCTGTAGTCTTATCTGGAAAGAATCCTACCGCTCGTAACAATCGTCCTTGCCCCTTCCCAGCCTCCGCCTCTCGGCCATCTCCATCTCCTCGCGCCTTCTTTCTTTCCTCCCAGTCCCCACGCCCACGGCTCATCCAGTCCTCCCCCAATGGCTCCTCCACTTCTCCTCCGGTCCTGCGCCCCCACGGTCTCCTCGTCCCACCGGCCGCGGCGCGGCTGCATCCTCCCCCACGCTAGCGGCACGGCGGCCTCCTCCTCCCACGGCTCCGGCACGGCGGCCTCCTCCCCCACGGCTGCGGCACGGCGGCCTTCTCCCCCACGGCGGCTGGTATGCCTCGTACTAGCTCATTCATCCCAGGCCGGGGCAGGTCGGGGGCGGGTGGAGGCATGACCGACACCATCTTGATATCTAGCTAGGACCGAAGGCGAAGGTCATCGGTGCCACTTGACACCATCCATCAACTCCACCATGGATCCGCCCCTAGCTGTGCAATTGGAATAGCAAAAGTGGTGGATAAAGCAAGAGACTGATTTCACATTGTATTGTGCATGGTAGTAGACAATCAGGCACTGTATTACATGGTTATCGGTTATAACATCTTTGAGAATATTCTAGATCTTTCTCGTCATTGGAAGAGGCTATATCTACAAGATATAAATTTCGCAGACTATACATGTGAAAACAATCTTGAAAAATTATTTGCGGAGGCATTGACTGAACCTACACAAGGGAAGCATAACATCTGACTGCCCTAAATCTAGACGTTTCAGGTTATTGGTTCGCATAACCTTGAATTTTCAGTTGTGTCTTGTGGCAAGTGGCAACCATAACACTACCAATCAGTGTTTCTTATTGCTCAGCAAGTGGTTTATGTTAGTCCGACAGTGAAACAATGTATAAAGAACTAGAAATAGCATGAATAGCCATCAGTCATGTATTTATTAGTCCTTCCTACCAACCTTTTATAGGTACATTTTGCTTACAAGTGTTCTGATGCACCGTTTTGCTCATATAGGAAGAAGAAATTATTCCTTCCAGACGAAAATGTCTTGCTTGCCTATGTGCTGTAACATTAATCAGTGCGTCAGGCCCAACAATTTGTGCACCAAACGGACTTGCCGCGGATACGATGAACCAGCCAGGCACACAGAATGCCGTATGCCGGAATTGTGGTGGTAGTGGTGCAGTAATATGTAAGATTTTGCATCACTTTGATTTCTGTCTATATTTCATTGTGTCTTGTTGGTGCTAAATGCCTTCATCACTCTTAAAAATAGAGCTTGAACCTTCAACGGTATGTTTCAAAGAAAAATCCCATTCATTGGAATAACCAGTATGTCATTCAGGATTCAGAGCATGAATTTACAATTCGGACAATACTCGATTTTATCGGGAACCCCCCATTCTTTTTCAAATCAGCCAAAAAAACATTTTTGGTGAATTTTGTTTGAATTTGGTTACATATAAAGGCTAGGTGACAACTAACTCTGCCAGCCTGGTGGTCAGCTCCCCACCCCAATCCATGGGTCATGGGTTCAAGTCCAGAACTTGACATTTCTTTCATTTTTTTGCTTTGAAAAAGCTGAATTTTGATTTGAAAATATCGGTCGATATTTCTGATAAAAATCCATTAATCGCAAAAATCGTTTTTATCGGTGGGGTTCGGTAAAATTTAATTTCCGGATTATCAAATCCTTGCTCAGGAGTACATCAGTCGATGCAATCATGCTCTTTTTACACGCTCTTTTGAAAAAAAAATCAATTTGTTGGAATAACCAGCATGTTATTCAGAATTACATCAGTATATGCAAACATGCTGAGTCAGTAGCCAGTCTCTTTATGAATTCAGATAAGCCATAGTTTTGCCCTTAGGCATCGCTGTATTTACTCTAGCAATTTTACCAACATTCTGCATTTCTAATTTTCTATCAATTTCCATTCTATCACTTTTGATTACCACATTGACTGTTTACCTGTTTTTCTAGAAACTAGCACTGCGTTTATAGTAGTGATTTTTATAGATGCAGTAGCCAACTGGGCAAGTGGGCATACTAATCCAATCTTTGGAGTAGTACTAATCCTGTCATGAACTTCGGCACTTGCAAGCAACAAACTGGTGCATTGTTTCATTGCAAGTGATAACTCAGTTTCAGTTGGATTTAGGTGACATGTGTGGCGGCACAGGAAAATGGAAGGCCCTCAACCGGAAGAGAGCAAAAGATGTTTATGAATTCACAGAGTGCCCAAATTGCTATGGTATGTCCTCGTTCTGGTGTAGTGTATCACAAGTCCAGGACTCCGATTTTAGGTCATTGATTCTAGTACATAACCATTTTTAGTTTATTCATGCACTTGCCAATTGGACATTCAGCATTCGTAGTTTGTTCATGCACTTGCCAATTGGACATTCAGCTTTTCTAGACTATAGTTCATATCAAGCATAAACCATTTGTTTACTTTGGAATTCCTTCTGACTAGTTTTCATGGTGAGTAGACCTGTATCAAGCATAAGCTACGTGCTAATCATACTTGGGACCAAATATCAATGGTGATGGTGTGTTTCCGTGTAGGCCGGGGGAAGCTGGTCTGCCCAGTTTGCCTTGGAACTGGCCTGCCGAACAACAAAGGGCTCCTCCGGCGACCGGACGCCAAAAAGTTGCTCGACAAGATGTACAACGGTCGGATATTGCCCAACTAGTAGACCTTCTCATCTCTTCACAAAGCAAGAGGAATTTTGCATCTAGAGTAGGCTGTCCAGTGTAACATGAAATATATGTTCTATAGTTCCTTGTGCAATGCAACGTTTCGCAGGATTGCAGCTTGCGTCCATGCTTCTTCTTGTAACGTCTCATCGTATTACATGAATATACCACTATTTTAGTACGGCTGACGTATACTCTTTAGCTGCAAGAAACCATTTTTTTTTGTCATTTTATACTTCGTTTCTCCTACACCCATGGAAATTCACATAAAAAGTACTATGAAATTACTTTGAAAATACTGTGTTCCAAACAGGCCTGGGTGATGCAGGGAGATTGTGTTATACAGAAAGGCTCCGGACACTTGCATCATGAGATTTGCTTAATCGCTCGAGCGAAAGAGATGGATTTGATCATGTGAGAACTGTCGTATTCCGGAAACCCTGAGCAACATACAATTCTGAATCTGACAGTTTGTGAACAAACCTGAATCTGGTCCAAATAATAAACGTAGATTTTCTAAGGTCCCTCTCTACTATTCATGCCGTTGCAGTATTTTTTAAACAAACAAATTAACCTTCGTTGACTAAGTAATAAAAGTTACGAAGAACCTAAAGCAAGAACCAAAGAGTATCGGCGGTAAGAACCACCGACTCCTACTAGAAATGATATAAAGAGACCGGTAAATCCCATTTCGGAAAACACAAATTCAATTAAAAGTGGTATCCAAGCTAAGTCAGGCCTCAGAAATCAGAGCATAGAAAGAGACTATGTGGGCTGATTGCTTAAATGAAAGGATTTCGAAGCAAAATCCTTGCTAATTTGACAAGGATTGTATTCTTTAATTATTTCTCTATTTTTTATTACTTAATTTAAGTTTGAAAATAAGTCTGGTAATCTTGTAACCTAGTATAAGCTTTTGGCCCTGTTCTTTTGGGTTATCTAATCTGACTTATCTGTCTTAGCTCTAACTTCGAGAATTTTTCGAGATGACCTCGAGAGTCGGATGGCCTTGAAATTTAGGATTTATGAAGATTTTAAACTCGCCTACAAGATAAAAATAAAACGGATTCAAGAAGTAATAAAAAAAAGTCAGATGAGTCAATATTAGTCAGATAGCATACAAAGCATCCCAACATTCTCGCTGCTTTGGACGGTACTGTTGACATCTTCAACTTCAGATGCTCTTCGCCACTCTTTCATCAAGTACAAGTTTATTATTTTAATATTTTAATTATAGTAATTCTACAATTATTTTTGACCCCACGTAAGCAAAACTGCCGTGGAATTAACAAGGAGGTAACTTGTCCAGTATTGATAGTTCATGGGTGATAGATATCCAGTTTAATTAAAAAAATAGATATAATATTTTGCACATGTATGGTTTGTTTTTATATTTTCCCTGAAGTTCAAGGCTATTAAATGGACTTTACCCTTCTTTTTTCTATCCATTTATTTTGATTGACCGACAAAGGTAGGTCCCACTAGTCAGTGTAAAATTGTGTAGCAATGGTGCTCGGTCATTCTCCCTTGTCTAACCGAGTTCTTTACAACTTTTAGAAAATATTTTTCGTAGATTCAAAAAAGAGAGGAAAAGAGATAAAAGTTGCAATACGTTATCATGTGAAAGAGAGAAGCTATTATGCGTAGAAGATCATGTGATATCATGTAAAATACACAAAATTCATATAGATAGAAAAATGATTCCTCCTAAAAAATAAAGTTAGCAAGCTAATCTCTCGTAAGTATTTCATTGGACATGCCAATGTTGGGGTCCGAAGCAGTAATATTAATTAGCAAGCTTACAACATTTCATCGAACACCTTGTGTGCATAAAAAATTTGCTTAAATCTACATGCACCATGATTGTCTAAACTTCACGATAATAATATACTCGCAAAAATATATTCATTGGACATTGATAACATACATGCCTCGTATAACAACTCAACTATATAACATTAACTTCACTTGTTCAACCAATAGCAAGCAAGATCATGACTTAAATCAACACATACGACATTGAAAATACTAAATCAAAAGTAAGCACGAAGATTTACATAAACCATGATGATGATAAGACGAGTGATCCACTGTGAGATAAGGTGCATGCGCCAAGAGGAGACTCCAAATCATTCACAAATTCCACTCTCTAACAAATAGATTTGGTGGATTCGACCTCTTCTCTTATCATCTAAACTCTAGCTTCTACCGTAAAAGAACAAAGTCCTGACCGATTCTGGTTAGGTAGACTTGGATGGATTTACATAGAAGAGCCTAATGATTTTAACTATTGTGAACTATTATCTTCGTAATATGATAAAGCAAACTAACAATTATAAAATCCGGCGTTAAATAAATTTCTATAATACCATTGACAATGATAAATGGCCGATCACACGTGGTTGAGGGGAATTTGCCTTACGGCTTATGCTGGGCCATATACCTATGATGTTTGTTAATAGTCAACTGTATTTTTTTCTCTTAGTAAAAATTGAGAATCTAGTAGTGATTGTACTTATTTTACAACCACTACCAGCGAACGGCGCAGCACAAGCGGTTATATAACCGCTTCTAAGCAAGCGAGACTAATGCTCGCGGGAGCATCAGAAGCGGTTCTACGAACCGCTTCTAGTGGTGTCTAAAATGGTAAAGAATAAGGTAAAGAATATTGGGGTATGTGGGATTTGAACTCAGGACCTCACCCCTCCTCGTGACCCACGCCTTACCCAGCTAGCCAACCCACCCACACGTGCTCTCTGATGAGATAAAGCAAGCTTTCCTTTTAACAATTCGAAAAATGGACCTCTAGCAGCGGTTCGTAATACGAACCCTTTCTAAAGCCCCCTTTAGAAGAGGTTCGTAATACGAACCCCTTCTGTTGCTTAGGCTTTAAAAGGGGTTCATGTCCCTAACTGCTGCTAGAGGTGCTGGGCTTTAGAAAGGGTTTAGAAGGGGTTTGTATTACGAACCGCTTCTAGAGAGGGCTTTAGAAGGGGTTCGTATTACGAACCGCTTCTAGAGGGGACTTCCTGGCTTGAGCTATTGAACCGCTTGTGCTGCAACTATTAGAAGTAGTGCGCATCTAACCGCTTGTGATGTACCGCTTGTGATGCTCGTTTTTCTAGTAGTGAACACAGATTGCCTAGTATAAATAAATAAAAGAAACTATGAGTATATATGACTTGTACATAATCTTTCGGTCAACAATTTATATATACTTCCCAGAATCAGCACAATGAAATATTAGCACACAAAAACATTATATTTGGATACATCATGTCACTATACACCGCCTACGGCAGGGTGTGTTTGGTTAGTGGTATGAATGATAAAAATAGCTTGCAAATACAGATCCAATCATAAATATAGTAAGAATGTTACCAAATTAATCAATAGTTTATGTGAAAATCTTTAACCATGACCAATAATTAGTGAGCAATACAAATGAAACATTTCTACTATTAAAAAGAGGCTACTGGTGAGTAATGGTCAGCGGTACATCAGCCATGTTGGCCATCTATCCCTCAGACCAATGGTCGGAAAGATACTTTATATTTATTTATCTTGCTTCCGTATTTTAGTGTGGTGTATTTTTTTTAATTTTGTTATTTTAGTGTGCAGTATTTTTTTTGGAAGTTTTCAATCAACTCACGATATACCAACTCAAAGGGTGTGGAAACACGATATAGTCAATCGTGGAAGCGAAGCTAGAGACGGCTTTGATGTGAAAGCAAGGCACAACTAAATGCAAAATCGGCACTAGGTGAGGAAGCCAGTGGCAGATCCAGGATCTCATTAAGCTTCAGGCTAAAATTTAGAGCTCTTTTATGGTACATGACGACAAATATAGTAGCACGGTAGTATAATTTAGATGTAGCCATCTTTTGCTAAAAAGGATCTAACCATTCGTTTAGAGCGCATTCTTCGTAAAAATATACTATCATTGTTTATGGTAGTTTAAAAAAATTAAAATTAATTTGAGCTATCAGATCGAGAAGAGTGGATGGGCAACATTTATTTTAGTGTATTGTAAAATTTCTCAAAATTTAGTGCACTAAAACTTAGTGCAAATTTCTCTTCATTCTCTAATCTCTATCCCTAATTTAATGCAAATACTTATAGAAATGATTGTCTGAATAATGATTACATCATATATAATATAAAAAATTATACAAGGACGAAGTAAGTAAATCTATTCGGGTGATGTTTTGGCCGTCATCTGGTACGATGATGCCGGATGCGGCCAACGGTGACGGCGTGATGCCGTGCGCTATCGCTGATCAGCGCGGCTACGCGGGCGAAATGCGCAGGCATGGCATGCGTGCGCTGGGACAAAGCCGCGAGCCACGCAAGGCAGATCGCAAAGAGCAGGCGTCGTCGTGTTGTGTACTAACATCAATACTTCGAGCCATCGATCGACCGATACATCATCGCATAAAAGTATACAACATGCATAGCTACTGGTGGGCAGCCCACAGCCAGGCCAGTGGACCGTAATGCTAGTACATGTTGCCAATACCCAGTTGCCTTGCCGCAACGGTGTAGCTGCCATTAAATCATGGGCTAGACCTCGTGAGACTTCACTTGTGTCTATATATGCTATAGACGAGTGCTACTGGTAGGATTGTCAGGCCTTGAACTGAAGCCCACCCAGCCTGAGGCCTGCGTCTGCCCCTGGCGGAAGCAGTAGCACGACGCAATGGAGGGTAGAAGTGAGGCGGAAGGAGTTAGGTAGTCAAACATGTCAATATGGGCTGAACGCGAGCTCAAGGCCTTACCGGACCACAACTGCAGGAGTTCACCCGACAACTTTGTAAAGCGGCTTCGAGAAGCCAGATAGTTTGGTTCAGACTTTGCAACTTTTAACTATGTTGAAGCAAATTAGCTTCAAGAAGTTGAAACAAACGGGTACGCTACTCTAGAAGTGACAACGTTGCATAAAGACCCGAAGCTAGCTAGGTTCTAAAGAATAACTCTAATTCCAGCTTACTATACGTTTAAGCAACATTTTGCATCATGTATTAACCACAACGAAAGCACATATTGTTAAAGTAAAAGCTAAACACGGTGGAATTAATATATTTTTTACTGGTGGAATTAAGAGCCTCTTAATTTGACAAAAGTTCTACCAATGTCAATTAAGTACGTGGGACATGTTTGTGGTAAAAAGAAAAATTATCTTGAAACGGGTCACAATACTACCATAAGAGTTTGTGCCAAATATGTGTACGAATTGAGTTACGTGCACTCTGAGTTGTAATAGATAGGGGAGGATAGAGTTTGAGTCGGACTTTAATTGTACTCTAGGCCCTATATAAAGGGGATATTGTTGTTGTAATCCGTTATGACGACAAAGCTGTAGCGCAGGGCACGCAAGGGGTCAGTGGCCGGCACGTGGCCGTGACCCGGGTAGTCCAGTGTGTTTTTTCTTTTGGGGAGAAGTGTCCGTAATTTGTCCCGCAAGTGTAGGCAGTAATGCCGAACCGCGTCAACAAACATCATGTCTTTGATGTCATCTAGATCATGCATAGTGTTAAATTCATACTCCCTCCGTTGGGATTTATAGGGCGTATTAGAGATGGGTTCCAAGACCAAGGACAATGGTCAAGTTACAAATTTATCCTTAAACTTAATTGGTGGAGGAGGCAATTAATGCTTCAAATGAACTTAATCACACGCATGCATGCATGCTTTAAATGAGGATACTATAGGAAAGATCTTACTAAAATAACATTGAAAATTGTGTGCACCCTATATTAACACAACAAATCCAAATCTCTAATACGCCCTATAAATCCCAACGGAGGGAGTAACAATTACGTCGGTTAAAGTCATAACAACTACGTCGGAATCAAAAGATCAAATCAACACATAGCAACAAGCACATACATCCTCAATACAACAAAACAGTAAATTGACACCAAGACATGCAGCAGGAATAATACGGGTATTACAACAAGAGCAAATCAACAAGCAGCTGGTCCCACATGAAGGAGGTGAGGCCGAGGAGGAAGAAGATGAGCATCGTGATTCGTGCGCCAATACAATCCAAGGGCAGTTAATGGTTGGGAGGCCTGGACCCCGCCGATGTAGGTGGTGGAGCCCCTCTTGACCTGATCTCAGTATGCTGCAAATTAACAATCAGCGGATTAAAGGTTAATTAATCAGCTGATCTCCCAGCTAATAATCTAGCCTCGATCACTTCCTTAACCAGTTAATCAATGGCATGGATCATGTTCTAGGCCTGTTTCTTTCGGCGGTTGCGGTTGCGGTTGCATTTGCTTATAAGCTGAAAATTTATAGTTCCTGATAAAGACATCCGACGGATCAAAAAAAATTAAAAAATGGTTTTGAGAGATTTGAGAAGAAATTGTAAGACCTACAAAAAATGGCTACTAAACGTCAAAGCGTTTGGCTTGTACAAAAATAACAAATTTCTAGCTTATAAACAAATGCAAACGCAAACGTTGAAAGAAACAGGCTTCTAAGCTAAGGAAGTGGAGTAGATGTGCATGGCCGACCTGCTGGGATGAAGCAGGCTTAGCCTCTTTTGCACGGGCGTCCTTGAGGCCGCAGCTGGTGATGCGGCCGACGAGGCCGCAGAACCTGTCCTTCAGCTGCGCGGCGAGCTTGGCCATGGCAAGCGAGCGCACCGGCACCGACACCGGCGGCCGGTCGGAGGTCTGACGGCGGCGGCCGGAGCACGATCGATCGCCGAGGAAGGACTTATTACTGGCAAACTACTTTCTCCGGCCGGCCTCCCCACTGACCACCAGCTAGCTAGCTGAGCTCATATTTATAGTGCCATTGCCATGGGTGCTCTGCTCAGTCAGCAAGCACCTCCAGTGCACTACACTGCTCTTGTACTTACGTAGACCGAGCCTACAGCCAAGCCTGCAACTGACTAAGCACATATTCAGTGGCTTAGGCTTTAGCTGCTGCCACAGGAGCTCAAAGGTAGGAACGAATTTTGCCGAAGCAATTGCGACAACCGGTTTTATTCTATGTTCTCTCTCTGTCTTAGATTCTTGGTGTCTCTCGTTGTGGCTAGCCATGGAACACATTATACGGGGTTAGCGGTTAACCTCGTCGTCTCTGTACCTTGCGGTAATGACTCCCTTGGAATTCTGACCTTTACCACCATGGTGCCATCCATGGATCAAAATTATCCGGTGGATTAGATTTCACTCATGCGTCTCGTGTGAACTGAAGATGGAGTTCGCGAGAATTTTTACGGTCATCGTAGAGGTACCAAGTACCAAGAAGTGCTCATTAAATCTGACAGTTAATCTTCTATAGGGTAGGATTGGAAATATTTGGTAACCCTTTCTCTTTTCATCCTCTCTCTCACTGCTGGCTAGGCATCGGTGGTCGGAGGCAGTGCAGAGCTTGTGCGACACAAGGCAGCGGTTGTAGTGCGGGGCCTAGGACGACAGTGGCCGGAGGCGGCGCTTGAGGCGGCAACAATGCAAGTCTATGGAGGTGGCAGCGTAGGGTAGCGGTTGTGGTGCAGGGCTTAGGGCGGCGGTGGTTGGAGGTGTCACTCGAGATGGCAGCAGCGCAAGGCTATGGAGGCGATGACGTAGGGCCTAGAGTGACAGTGATGGCGGTTACTGGAGGTAACAACAGCGCATGACTTGGGTTGTGGCAGCACGGCCTTGCAGGAGATTGAGAGGCAAGTGGTGACGACATTATTTTGTGGCCGGCGTTGGGAGAGAAGAAGGAAGGAGAGACAAAGTGAGTAGTAAAAATACGAATTTGCCCTTCTGTATATTGGTGCCTCTAGAAATAAGGAGGTGATACTACTAGCCACTAGGTACTAGGAGGTACCATCTAATGACAGGCATTAGATCGAGCTTGATGAACGACCTTAAAACTAGGAGTTACCAAGGACCATAAAATAAACCGGAATTTACGGTCATATTTGATTGTGTTGTGGTGGGTCATAATACCAGCTATATATGTCTTGATCACGTACCAAATTAAACTTTGTTCTATTTATTTAAAAAATAAAATGTCCTGATCACGTCGGAGGACATAGTAACTACTAAAATCTCGTCCTATACATTTACTTAGTTACGGGGTTTTGATCGTACATATGTGAGAAAATTTTTTGCTATTTGTAACGGATTTAAAAAATAGCAAAATCACTGCCTTTCGCCCACGCGCACCATGAATTTATTCTCTAGTGCGTGGAAAGAAAGCCGGGCCTAAGCATGATTTTCGAAAAGGGGCTAGGTTTGGTGCGCGTATATATTGTATATATGCCATGATCACTACCTCCATAATGAGGAATCGATTAAGACGTTTCGATTTGATTGGGTTGCTCATCACTGTCATGGATCGATCGACGGAGCTCAGCCAGCCAGGTGGAGCTAATTAGCATTTGATCACCAGCTTAATCACTACCTGAATCTCTACTATTAAAAAGAGCCTTGTGGTAATGGTGGGTTCACCAACTAGCAACCATAGCCGTCCGTCCATCTTGCTCTACGCTCCAGATCTGCTCTTCTCCCGCCCTCGTCTTCTGCACGCAGTGCACTTGCTCGAACCCTAACCAGCCTCGAGTCCTTGATCCCCAATCCCCATCCCACAGCCGCTTCGCCCACTCCCACTTCACCGCGTTAGCGCGCCGCCCCTCCCCGCAACCTGCTTCCTGCATCGTCTCCCCCCCCTCTCTGCAGCCGGCTCTCGCCTCTCTCCACGCCCAGCTCTCCTCGTGCTTCCCCTCCTCCATGCTGCCCTTCCCTATGGCTGATTCTCCACGCGCCGCCCCATGACCGCCCCTTCACGCGTTGGCTCTCCTGCGTTGCCGTGTCTCCATGCCCTGCCTCCAACCCTAGCGCCGCCGCCGCCATTCACTGGCTTGCCGTCGCCACCGCCTCTATTCGCTGGATCGTCATCGCCACCTCCCCTCTCGGCAGGTAAGTGCTATCATCTTCTTTCCCCTTCTCTCGCTGCCTCTATTGCACCCAGCGTCTTCTGCCATAGCCCTATCTGCTCCTCTCACCGCTGCCTCATCTCCTACTTCTCCCCTACCATATCTCCTCCTAGCCAGGTCAGAATGACCTCTCCTCCCCTGTCGCCGCGCTTTGGCTGTACCCTACGTTTAATAGTAACCGATCAGGTTGTATTTATCAATGTGTCTCGTATGTTTGATCTGTAGTTCTGCAATGAAATTAGGTTTGTTTGGAATGGAATTACAGCATGAATCTTTATGGTTGTTTGATTATTTTACTTCTACTATGTTTACTATGTATGTATGTTTATGGACAGGAAAGCATGTCATTTCTTTAGCGAGATAATGTGTTGGCCGAGATGAGGCAAAGATTGCAAGAACATGCCGATTTCTTGGGGTGTTTGAAAATGTGCAAAGTGGGATCTTGTAGTAAGCCCTTATCCTTGGGCTCGGAGCCCAAGTCCTCCCCAATAGCTGCCAAACTGTCACTATCTTGAGTTACATGGGATGTACCAGGGGCGGGGTGGTCCAGTGGAGGTTGGGAGGGTGTTCACAGAGATGGTAGCCAAGGAGCTTCAACCCACATTCAGGACACTATTGAGCACCTCATGGATATAGGTGAGGTTTTCGACAAAATGTTCATGGTCTATCTTGCATTCCACCTTTGTCATGCATTCCGCTCAGGACCATTCTTGACTAATTTAGTCATCTTTATTTTGGAGGATTTGCTCTTGAGTTGCATATTTTTTTAGGCAAACCTTAGATTAAGATATTGGAATATTGGTAATAAATGGGTCTGTTGAAATGACGGTGAACGACTGCTAATGAAGGATTGCTCTTTTGTAGTTGGATCACCTGAATTGCTATAGGTATTTTTAAATTTCTATCATAATCTGTTTGAATTCCTAATGTGCGAATGTCAAAAATGAAATGGTAGGTAAGTGCTTCTAGTTTTCTTATATGCTGATCTCTGAGTGTATGAGTTGATTGACTGACTGTGATGAACATTTGCTTATAATTTTTAGAACGTTGAATTTCTTAGTAAGAGGGATTCAATCTAGCAACTTGGTGCCAGTTCAAAAAAAATTACAAAGGTTGATAATTATAGTTTGTATAAAAGAGAGATTAATTAAGATTTCACAATTTTTTATGATTTTGCAGGAAGTACTTTATCATTCGGTTGAGAGCTGCACATCATTGGCTGGTTAAATTTTTTCCCTATACTGTTAATTTTCAGGGAAGCCAACCATCAACAAATTTTTCATTATTGAGAGGCTTGTGAATGAAAATCGAACACTGTTTCCATGCATATAGGTATTTTAAAATTTCTCTAGGTATTGCTCTTTTGTAGTTGGATCACCTGAATTGCTATAGGTATTTTTAAATTTCTATCATAATCTGTGATGAACATTTGTTTATATTTTTTTAGAACATTGAATTTCTTAGTAAGAGGGATTCAATCTAGCAACCTGGTGCCAGTTCAAAAAAACTACAAAGGTTGACAATTATATTTTGTATAAAAGAGAGATTAATTAAGATTTCACAATTTTATATGATTTTGCAGGAAGTACTTTGTCATTGAGTTGACAGCTGCACATCATTGGCTGGTCAAATATTTTCCCTATACTGTTAATTTTCAGGGAAGCCAACCATCAATAAAGTTTTCATTATTGAGAGGCTTGTGAATGAAAATCGAACACTTTTCCATGCATGCTCCTATCTATCATCTGACAACCATTTTTTTGTCCAACTCATGAGAATTTCTATTTGAACAAAAGGTTTCTGATGGTTTGCATGGAAAGGTAAGAGATCGTTGGCAAATAGGTTTTCTAGCCTCCATCCTATTTTCATGTCGAAAAAATTATGTCGATAGGAGCTAGAAAGAAAAGTTTAGCATTATAGAAAAATAATAGGACTTGAGAAGGAATAATAATGAAAATGATCGGAGCCAACATTTGTTATTTTATTATACTAAATATTTGCAGTAATGTTTGACGTTAAGTTCATTATGCCTGCCATTTTGCCGTCTCAACCGCTAATGGTCATTCTATTTTTTTTGCCTCATGATATTTTGTAACACTGAAGTTCGACTGCCACAAGAGTTTCTAGACATTCTCAACTCTGAGTTGGCTTAAACCAGATTTGTTGCTTCCTGTTAGGTGTTAGTAGCATAACCAAGATCATCTAAAAAGTGTCTTATGGTGGTGGCGGTGGTAGCGCCAACTTTTAAGCACGGCAATCCGATACTCCTCTTTCTCCCTAGCCATCCGATCAGATTCCTCCGAACTCGGTTCGCCACAGCACCACGCCACGCTGCAGACCATTGTTGGGACGCAGAACAATAAAGTCTTCTCCTTTGACAAGGTCTGCCTCTTCGCACTAAATTCTTGGCCTTAGTACCTTTAATTACTTTGCATGATCTATTGATGGTAAATTTTCAGTTCCATGCCTACATTGACCAATCAGTAAGTGTACATGAGTAATATTGGGGAAATAGGGTTCTGAAAGAAGGCGAGAAGGAGAAGGCGATCAGAACCTGCATGAGTTCTTAAGGCTTTTAAACTGCTTCTACTTGCAGGAAAGGTATTGACACTCCTATACTCTTATATTTTATTATATAATATATAAGGGAGGATTGATCTATGAACATGTTGGTTCTGTTTATGCGTAGTTTTAGTTTGCATCTTCAAAAAAGAAAAGGAATAAAAAAAGTTTTGTTGTTAGCGATTGTAGTAGCGATCAAGCTTACCAAATAGTCCTATCAAACTGTTTACCTTGTTACATTCTTTTGGATGTTTTGAATTTGAATTGGTTTTTTGGCAGCCACGTTGGTGTTTGGTTAGCTTCCAGGACTATGGACCATATAGAAGAAAAATAAAAAATGGTAAGTATGTTTCTTTAGAACTTCAAAGAGTTAGGCTTGTGTTTGATCAATTTCTGGACCGTAAAAAGAACAAGACTGTAAAAAGAGTTAGGTTTGTGTTTGAGAATTTACTATGTAACTGATTAGTTTTGAAGCCAAACTACGTGGTGCATCTTGAAATTTGTGAGGCTTAGGTTCTTGCTAGGCCGCACTTGCTAGACTACGTGATGGACAGCCGCCTCGCCTGCTCCCATTATTTTGTACTGGAATGCATGGCATTATCTACTGCACCATTATCCGCTAATCACTCCACCCAATGAATGGCATTCAGTGTGCACATGACATGTTAAATGGAATGCTGTGTACTCCATTATACTTTCCCTTTGGATGACTTCTATTAGGAAATTATGGATTTATTGTACATTTTATTTGGCGACTTATGTGTTAGCAGTTAACTACCATGTAAAGTTTTAGTTACTGACATAGAGAGTTCTATGATGGAACATGTCTCCAATTGGTTGTCCTTGAAACTGGCTTCAGAACTAAATACTAGATGATTTTTCTAATCTTCACCAATCAATCTCTTAAAATCAAATATTTCTCATGCCCCTTTATCGTGAGGTTTCCATCTTATGAATATTTGTTATGGAGGTCAAGGATTTTTTAGGGGAATCTCAAAAGATATTGCATCCAGTATCCATTGATTCAATAGTTCAGGTTTTTAACTTTTTGCTGAATACTTTTGTACCTCTGTATGACTCAATAAGTAATTATTTGGGCAATGGGTTTCATTTTTTTTCCTAATTGCACATGGCTCTACTCCATTCAGGGAATGTAGTGTTTTAGGAGTTCAGACCTGAACTAGATGGTTGTGCATTGATATAGTGCAAAAAATGTGTGCTCTGTAGGGAAGAGTATTTTTTTTTTCAGCTTTCCATCCGGTGAGTGCACAAGATCCCTGGTTTCACTCCTTTCTCGCCTTTTATCGTGCACCTTTTAAGCCATAAATTTCTATATAGTCATGGTAATTGTGCTAATGGTCCATGAAATTGAGTTAATAAAGGATTCCATGGTTTAGTTAGTTGACTTGCCCCTTGACAAAGCATTATTGGCAATATTGACCGGTATAATATCGATACTTTCATGTGATTCATATATATTTGGCATGTGATGATTTTCTACAAACTGGATGACAAAATATAATGCTTTGTTGATAATAGAATTTTTTTTAGGAAACTTTGTTGATAATAGAATTTTGCTTCTTGACTGAAGCGCTTCCTATGATCATCCTATATAGTTATCCAATAATTTTCTTTAGATCATAATGATATGATTTTTGTTTTGTACTTGTCTAAGACATAAACCATAATCAAAGTGCAAATGTATTGCTTAATTTAATCTATCTACATGTTTTCACCATGAGTGTTCTTGTATTTGCAGATGGATGATGCTCTTACAACTAGAAACATCAGGAGTGCAGATGCAGAAAAGAGATGTTTAGCAAAGGTTTCCTTTGCCTCAAATAGTGACTTTGTGAGAGGTATTGTAACATAGGTTTAATCTGACATGCACTTTATCTAGGTCAGTGACATTAGTTGGCAATCTGCACTTGTAGGTGATGTATTTTATTTTTTTTAAAAAAAATTTCAGGCAGCATTTTTTTAGATGTTGCATGACATATAGAGTTTACTGATGTGCAAGTGTGCTTATCTGCAGCTCTGACTCATCTTTCTAATAACCACGTCTATTTTTAATGTGCCAGTTATGTGGTAATGGGATATTGATTCCCACATCTATCTAATTGATGTCGAAACGAAAAACATGGAGAGAAAAAACTATGGGTACTCATATATGTTTCATACTTGATTACAGAGGGCCAGAGGCTATCTGATCTGCACAGTGGATACCGGGGCAGGCAGTTTCAAACTCGGAAGGCAACGCCAAGGATGTGTGGCTAAATCTTCCTGCTCATGCTCACAATGTCCACGTTGTTATACTATGTCTAATCAGTTACACTGGACTTGATTTTGTGATATGATACTTTGAATTTTAAGCAAATTTGTACCATGAGTCACTAATCTTGTTGCGTAAATTTATCTTTCGGTTTGAAAAGTTTTGGCCTTTGGTCCGATTTGTTTCATGAGTCACTTATTGTCATAGTAAGCCACTTGTTCTTTAGATTTGTGTAGAATTTTATTTGCTCCTAGATTAGTTGGTTTATTATAGAATTTTCAGAGATATATATATTGTTTCAACTACAATACGAGAGAATGTAAATAGATGCCCAACCATTCGAGCTTGTTATAACCAGCAGTAAATCATCCCTTTTATAATTTCTTACTATGATTTGTTTTTTCTTCTCTTTGAGTTTCATTGCAAATCAAAGTCTTAATTTTTTAGTTATCCGTTGCAACGCATGGGCATCATACTAGTCATTCCAAAAAATAGTTTAATTTAGTCGTGTTCGATCGATCTACCAGCTGTTGGGCTTTTACCCGATATTCAAATGGGCCCTATGGGCTTTGGCTCATGTTGATGACCAAAAGAGGGAAGAGGGGCAGCACCCCGGTGCTGCCCCTGTGCTAGAGCGGCTGGCTGATTGGCTAGGGTTTTCCCTAACCCTGGCTTGAGGCGATGGGGCAGCGGCGGCGCCGATTTCGGCGTGCGTGCGGGTGCAAGGGAACGACGTGGCTCCGCCTCCGTGGTTCTCGCGTGCAGTTGGTGCTCATCTCTCATCTATTTGAGCCGGCTCTCCCTAATCTTTTGGTGGTTGAACGCATTTGAGTTTTCCCCTCTCCTTCTTCTTCCTCCTTGCCACTGTGCCCGGCCTGCTGAGTTGCGCCGTTCTCTGGCTGGCTGAGCCCAGGGTGGTGGAGGTGCTGCTGCCCTCTACATCGGATTTGGTATTCGGTGGTCTCGAGTTGGACACCACGGTGCCTCGCACTGCTGCTTCTGCTCCTCGGGCTCCTTCTAAGGTCTCGGCCTTGGTGGGGGCGACGACATCGTATCTCCGGTCCTCTTCATCGTCGGTTGCGAGTGTAGCACGGCTATTTGGTTTCTGGGACAGCGAGATACTCGCGCTTTGCCACTTCTCACTGGCTCGGTTCTGGTGCACTGTAAGACCTACTGCTCCCTAATTTTACTTGTGTTGTACTGTGCCGATTGAACTGGATCTGGGGACCTTATAATTTCTACAAGGGGCTAATCTCTCAATCTGGGTAATAGTACTTTTGTGGGCTCGGAATATATATATGCTCGATGATGATTGCGTTGGATGAATAATATTGGAATTACAATTAGAGGCTAATTGTGTACTCATTCAGCACATACCTGTACTTGTGAGTGTGCAAATCAGTTTATATATTCTTGTGGCTATACTGGTTATATGCATTTGTGAAAGATTGTTTGATATTTGAGTAGATATATTGTTGATTTCTACTCTCATACTACTGCTGCCATATATGTGATTCGATGGAGTTGTTTAATTTGTGATACTTTGTGATCTCCTAACCAATCTGGCTACTAGCAGTGATGCGGCCTGACATTGTTTAGGCTGTTATCTATAGCCATTTCGGTTTGGTTGTGGCAGCAGTGCTGCGGTATCTCCACTTGGATTAATCTGTTAAAGTGCATAGTTGAGTATATCTAATTTACACTTTCTGTGAACTTAGTAGGTTATGCTGAACTTGTTAGACTAGCCTTTGGGTTCAATCTCTCTAAATCTGTGATTTTAATCTTATAGAAGTTGGACGGCTAATTTAATTAGCAACCCTTCTATAGTAATCTGAGAGCAATTCATCTAATATAAAACCTGAGTTTATTTACTGGTTTTATTCAGTTTTAACTGCTGTTTAGTCATGGAATTATGCTGGATAATTACTGTTCTAGTTGCTTTAATGTTGCATTTGAGGAAATTTGTGATTATGTTATTTTTTTCATGACTATATGTTGCTGTTAATTATTTTTAAAATTATTTCTGCTGTTATTTTACTCATTATGCACTATTTACAACACCTGCTAAAGATTAATCACGGACAAGGAAGAAAGCAAGCCATTTTTAATTTCTCTGCACTCCACTAGATTGTGCAAGTGATGTATCGGGGACAAATCCGATTAAACAAGAACACCTCTCTCTCACAAGCTAATCGACGAGCTAGAGTGATTAATTAGGTCTTCGTGACGTCGATCACGACGTGGAATCGATCTCAAGGTCCCTGTGATGTCGATCATGCATGGCGCGCGGCGTCGTCAGAGCCGGACGAAGAAGACGGCGAGCTCCGGGCCGGTGCCGCCGCCCTGGGGCGCCACCATGTAGAGCGACTCCGAGTCGCGGGACCCGACGAAGTGGTCGAAGCAGCCGCGCATGTACGCGACCTCGTCGTCCGCACCCCCGGCGGCTGCGTCCCCGGCGGGGAGCACGCCGGCGCCCATGGACACTGCCCGCAGCGTCTCCATCACCGCCAGGTCGTCGTCCGTCGCTTCCCGCCGGACCGCGTACCCGGTCTTCCTCCCGTTGCAGAACATGGTCCACGCCGCCTCGTCCAGCAGTGGCGGCGCTCGGCCGCCGCGCCTCCGGCCCCCCTCGGCGTCCGCGGCCGCGCGGCGCTCGGTCTCCAGCACGATGCGCGCGCCCGCGGGGTTCCCGAGCTCCCGGAGCAGCGCGTGCGTCTGGAGCGCGAGCTCGACGACGAGGCTCGGCAGGCACCGAGGCGTCTCCTGCAGCGCCAGCGCGACGCGGCCCTTGCGGTGGCCGAACAGCGTGCCCGTCACGCGCCGGCACGGCCGCCCGGCGCCGGAGAACGACATGACGTGCGAGAGCAGGTGGGAGTCGGCGCCGGAGGAGGACGACGCCGCCGCCGCGATCTCGCACGCCGACCCGACCTGCAGCCGCCCGCACCGCGGCGTCAGGACGGGGAGCGCGTGCCGCAGCCTCTGGAACAGCCGGGCCGACCTGGAGGCATGCCTCCCCGATCGGTACCTCCACGACGGCGCCTCCAGCGTGTGTCCCGGCGCTCTCTGGCCGGCGCCATTTCCATCGTCGCTGGCGCCGCCGTCGACCGACGAGGTTGACGACATGCCGGAGGACACCAAGCTGCTGCGGCGGTCGTTGTTGGGGTGGATGGCATATCCCATGGGCGGTGGCCGGCGAGGCGAGGTGCTGGACCGCCGTCCGCCGGTGCAGTGGCAGCTCGTGCAAGGTGCGGTTTGGAAGCGGTTCCGATGGCCGTTGTTATCTTGTGGCGGGAAGGCGAGCGGCAAGCTAGCTGGGATGGGAGACCGTTTTGGCGGTTAGGCTTGTTGGGTCGTCGTGCTCCCAGCGGTTGGGCGTCGCCTGGTTTTGCGGCTCCCATTTTGGCCTTTGGATTGGACATGCGGACATATCTTAACTTCGCTGTGTGGTCTTTTGAGACGCGGATCATGGCACTGTTAGAAAAACCACAACCTATAACTTTTAGAAAAAACCACTAAAAGGCTTAAAAAATAGATATAAAGTACTACAGCGTATAACTTGTACGAAAATAAGAAATTTCAAGCCATATATTTAAACAGTAAAGATCAGGGGGCCATATAAGCTGTGGATTAGATCTAAACTAGCACTCCAAACCCGCGGCAACAAGATTTGTTAGTTTTTAGTACATTTGTACATTATTATTAGATTCAACTTAAAAACATATTTAAAATATATGCAGTTATAATCTAAACTCAATACAATTTATGGTGTAGAGTTTCTAATATTAGTTTCAATGAAAAACTATAATCACACGTATCTGCGCGGCTAGATTTTATTAATTTTAGTTATAACTAAAAATTTTAAGATCTACATCATTATAATTTAGAACCAATATAATTTATTACGTAGATTTTTATCTAAGTATTGTGAAAATTGTATCCTTTTATAGCGTGGTGGCTTTGTTGCATCAGAGCACCAGAGAAATCGGAAATAAAATATATCATTCTTTATATTACCTTTGACTGACACGATTTGGAACTCATGCCTCTTTGACTTTTTTTTTTATTACTATTTTTCATTGGTCATGCAAGATGTGCATCTCCTTCCTACGCTCTCCTTCTCATCATATGCGAATTGTATCTTCATAGCATTCCAATCTATGGCATAGCATAGGCTTATGAGACATACTAAATACATATTTAAGATCTACACCAATATAATCTAAACCCATTATAATCGATGTTGTAGAGTTTCTATTAGATTCAACAAAAAAAACATAATTAACATCTAAACTGCTATAATTCCATGTACTTGGACGGCTAAATTTTTTTAATTTTTATTTATAACTAAAAACATATTTAAGATCTGCACTATTATAATTACAACAAATATAATTGATTATGCATATTTTTTCTCTAAGTGAAAATTCTAACCTTTTATAGCGTGGTGACTTTGTTGTGTCAGAGCATTGAAGAAATCTTAAATGAAAACATGTATTAATCTTTATATTACCTTTAATATACTCGCTTTAGAACTCGTGCCTCTTTTTTCATGCTATTTTTTCCTTGTCATGCAAGCTGTGCATCTCCTGGCGTGTTTGGTTGGGTGGCTCCGGCCTGGCCAGGCTCACGCGAGCCACCCAACCGGTGTTTGATTGGCTGAACGAGCACGGGAGCCAGGATCAACACATGCAAAATCATCTGCGGCTTTGGCTCAGAAACGCCAGCCGCCGCCGTTTCAGGCGGCGGAGCCAGCACAGTGACGGCCCGGCGGCACGGGCGCATGCACTGACACGGCCAGGTCAACCACTAACTAGTTCATCCAGCTCAATGCACAAACTTCACATTCTTTGAAATTTTTTTAAAAATTCAAACGACATCCAAATTCAATGAAACAAAAAAAAATGGAACCGTAGATTCAAGTACAAGGTATTGAAAAAATTTTAGATTTTTTTGAATTTTTATTTTTGTTTTCGAATTTATTGATTTTTTTTATTTTTTGTTTTTGAATTTATTTTCATTTTTGGATTTATTTTCTTTGTTTTTAATTTTTCTCTTTTGAATTTGTCCATCCCGCTTCCCTCCTAGTGCATCCAACCAAACAACATCTCTGCGCAGCCTGTTCAATCTCATACAACCAACCAAACAGCATCCCCTTGCATCACCTCAGTCTGTCTCCCACCAGCCTGCTGAGCTCATACGACATCCAAACAGCCCCTATATGTTCTGCTTCTCACCATCTTTGAACTGTTTGTTCTTTGTGCTTCTAATCTTCAGAGCATTCCAATCTACAGCATAGCCATCGGCTTGGCCTTCGGACATTCTAATCTCTAGAGCATTCCTCAACGTCTGGAGAAGCATTCCTCAACGTCTGGAGAAGCCGCTCCACCTCAACATCCGGAGAAGCTGCTTCTCACCATATTCGAATCGTTTGCTCTCCGAGTCGTAATCTCCGGAGTAATTTGTTAGGTATTCGTTAATTAGTGTTTTGACGATAGATGAGAGTCCCATCGTATGGGACCATGCAAACTCTATTATAGTCTATATGTAATTTCACTAGATATACACTGTTATAATATACCTACAATATACCTACTGTAATTGACAATATAGATTTTCTTTGATTAATGTTAGACTTTTTGCAGTGAACCTAGTAGCTCCTTTCAACTCTGCCTTAATAATATAATTGATAGATAGATTTTGAGAGTGTCTTAAAAAAGCCAAAACATTTGGTTCGACTTGATTCTGAAACTTTTGAGAAGTGCAAGCTTTTAGATTTTCGAGGTGGTTTTGACAAGTCAAAGCATCTGGCTTTTATATCATATACGGATTATAAGATGTAGATTATAATTTGATTATATCTTAATTTTGGTTGCTAGATAATTTCGCAAAAACCAAGTCACCTGAATTGTACTCAGAACCAATGAAAGAGCATTTCTAACTTATGAAATTTTAATACGGCCACATTGCAACTTCTAGTTCTATTTGTATGTGTAGGTTCGTATATGTTAGAATATTTTCTTGATTTTACCGGGTTAGTCAAACTTAATTTTGTGTTTATCTTGGTTAATTATTTTTCTAACCAATAAGATCTGGTACAGGAAAAAACACAGATAAGTACGAACAAAATTGAGCAGAGAGAAAACCGTAGGCAATTAAATATTAGCCTTAATCGATCAATCCTTCTTTATTGGCTACATGAAACCTCTAAACAAACAAATTAATTAAAGAATCGGAAGAAATTATCGACAAAAGTATATCCTGCAAAAAAAAAAATCTAAAATTGACAGACACGGACACCCGTTGGCCATCGCAATCGACGGGAAGCGTACATAACGCCTAAAGAATCAACCAACGCGAGCGTTCTTCGTCTCGGGCTCCGGCCGACCCTCCGCCGGGGGGCCGGCGGCGGCCTCCTCCGCCTCCTTCTCACTGATCCGCTGGAGCACGCTGCGCTTGAGCGCCTGCAGCCTCTCCTCGAACGCCACGACCTCGGGCAGGCTCATGTGGTCGATTCTCTCCGCGCTCCTCCTCAACGTTCGGAGAAGCTGTTCCGGGCCCCGGCCGCCGGCGGCTGCCGCAGCGAAGCGGTTCACGCGGGGCGCGCCGGAGCGCGGGGAGACCGCGAGGACCGTCACGCTGCCGCCGAACTCCTCGGCCACCGGCCCTTCGCCGGAGGGCGCCGCCATGCTCTCCCCGACCGGCTGATCGCCGTGGCGCGTCTCGATCAGCGCCTCCTTGCCGCCGCCGCTGGTCCCTTCGCCGGTGGGCGTCGCCATGCGCAGCGCTTCGAGCTGGTACGCGCCGACGAACGGGACGAAGTGTGCAGGTTAGGCCTCACACCTGTAATGTATATATAGAGCGCGTGGACGGGGAGTCCGGCCGGACTCCAAAGCCGAGACGGATTACGTGGTAATGCGGCGGTTAATGACTAATTAGACGGCAGATGGAGGTATATGGTTACATAATTGCTAATTCTGAGGCGACATAAATTTTCTTAACTATCAGTCAATCTAAAATTACACTCTATTAAAACTAAAATTACACAGTTTACAAAGGTGTAATTTTAATATCAAAATTGCTACTTATCAATCATCAGTTTTGTTCGTTGATTTCTATGCTTTGTTAATGTGTAAATCTGTCGAATACACGTGTTTACATGCTTTTATTTTCCTATGTTTCAAACTATCATGTCTGTTTCAGTCAATTTAAAATTGTACACCGGTAAAACTAAATTTGCACTTTCTAAAATGTGCAATTTTAGTATAGTTATAGTGCAATTTTATTAATAATCGACTGACACTTATTTTATTATCAGCCAACTTGCTCTTAGTCACTCCTATATTGTTAATCCGGGCGTCTAAGATTAATCCGACTAGGAATAGGTGGGTTTATGCTTCATAACATAGTCTGGGGCTTACCGGATTCGGAGCCCGCCCCTCCATATGTATATGTTTCTTTTTTAGAAAATTCTCTCTGTCTACCTTAGTAATTGAAAAAAACCAATTTGGTCCTTAGACTGTCGTCTCGCTCTATTTTGGTTCCTGAACTCTAAAACCGGGTTAACTCGGTCCATAAACTATCAAAACTGGACTAAGTTGGTCTCTCGACGATTAAAAAGAAGTTTGCATGTGGTGGCTTTCACTGACATGGCGTGATGGGTTTGGGTGATGTGGCGTTACACGTTGTTGAACATGTCCATCCCCTCCCTCTTTTCTCCTATATATGTGGACGTCTCATCACCCAAACCCGCCACGTGTAACGGCATCTCATCAAAAAGCCCCCGAACCGACAGTTTGTCGTAGTTCGAGGATCGAATTAACCCGATTTTGATCTAAGAGACCAAAATGGGGCAAAAGCAAAAATATAGAACCAAATTGACACTTTTTTCTTAATAATTCAAAAGTACTATTAATTATCTATTGCATTAAAGATTGAAAACAAATAAAGTATCACCAAGATGTCCATGGTACGATGAATATGCCAGACTTCTTTAACTTCCACGCCATTAATCTTGTAATTTGTAACGGTGTCTTGATTGCTGACAAATACGATAATATGAGATAGAAATACAATGATCATAAGAAATGTGTAGAACGCATACCTCGATAGCAATGTTGTTTGTCAAAGAAAAACTAGGGGAAACTTATTGATAACCAACTCCGTTCAATAATTTTACATTTTCTATTTTTATATTTTTTCAAAATCAAGCATTATTGAAGTGTCTACAACTAATTAGATCATGGATTTTCATAAATCTAAACAAATACTAAAAAATAAAAAATTGTAAAATTTTGTAGGTGGTGAGATTTTAACGAGTTGAGTAAGATGCACAGTTTGGGTCGACCTTTTGGTCTTAGATTTTTTAAACATGGAGCAAAGGATGGATGGATCCGTGGTTCATAAAGAACCATAGCAAATAAATAATGGCTAATTAGACGGCGGACGGAGGTATCGATGGTTAATCCGAGCGTCTAAGATTAATCCGACTAGGAATGGGTGGGTTTACGCTTCGTAATATAGTCTGGGGCTTACAGTATTAATTATCTATTGCATTAAAGATTGAAAACAAATAAAGCATTAAAGATTGAAAACAAATAAAGTATTCAATACCGGTTCGTGTCTAACCGGGACTGATGTGCCGGTATTAAAGGCCTATTCTCTAGTAGTGTACGTTTCTTTTTTAGAAAATTCTCTCTATCTACCTTAATAATTGAAAAAAACCAATTTGGTCCTTAGACTGTCGTCTCGCTCTATTTTGGTTCCTGAACTCTAAAACCGGGTTAACTCGGTCCATAAACTATCAAAACTGGACTAAGTTGGTCTCTCGACGATTAAAAAGAAGTTTGCATGTGGTGGCTTTCATTGACATGGCATCATGGGTTTGGGTGATGTGGTGTTACACGTGGTTGAACATGTCCATCCCCTCCCTCTTTTCTCCTATCTATGTGGACGTCTCATCACCCAAACCCGCCACGTGTAACAGCATCTCATCAAAAAGCCCCCGAACCGACAGTGTTCAGCAGTCAAGGGACCAATTTTGTCGTAGTTCGAGGATCGAATTAACCCGATTTTGATCTAAGAGACCAAAATGGGGCAAAAGCAAAAATATAGAACCAAATTGCAAAAATATAGAACCAAATTGACACTTTTTTTTTAATAATTCAAAAGTACAGTATTAATTATCTATTGCATTAAAGATTGAAAACAAATAAAGTATCACCAAGATGTCCATGGTACGATGAATATGCCAGACTTCTTTAACTTCCTCGCCATTAATCTTGTAATTTGTAACGGTGTCTTGATTGCTGACAAATACGATAATAGGAGATAGAAATACAATGATCTTAAAAATGTGTAGAAGGCATACCTCGATAGCAATGTTGTTTGTCAAAGAAAAACTAGGGGAAACTTATTGATAACCAACTCCGTTCAATAATTTTACATTTTCTATTTTTATATTTTTTTCAAAATCAATCATTATTGAAGTCTCTACAACTAATTAGATCATGGATTTTCATACAATCTAAACAAATACTAAAAAAATCAAAAATTGTAAAATTTTGTAAGTGGTGAGATTTTAACGAGTTGAATAAGATGCACAGTTTGGGTCGACCTTTTGGTCTTAGATTTTTAAAACATGGAGCAAAGCATGGATAGATCCGTGGTTCATAAAGAACCATAGCAAATAAATAATGGCTAATTAGACAGCCGACGGAGGTATCGATGGTTAATCCGGGCATCTAAGATTAATCCGACTAGGAATGGGTGGGTTTACGCTTCGTAATATATATGGACCTATTTGGCACAGCTCCAACTCCCAGCTCCACCTCAGAGCTGGAGTTTGTAGGTTAAAATAAAGTGATTTAAATTTATATTTTTAGTTTAAAATGTAAATAAGATGACTAACCTAAACATCCTCAATGTACCCACAATTCTAGCTCCATGAATTTCTGGAGTTAGGAATAAGATGTTCCACCAACTCCACCAATTTGGTGGAGCTGGAGCTGTGCCAAACAGGGCCATAGTCTGGGGCTTACTGGATTCGGAGCCCCTCCATATGTATACGTTTCCTTTTTAGAAAATTCTCTCTATCTACCTTAATAATTGAAAAAAAACCAATAGACTGTCGTGTCGTTCTATTTTGGTTCCTGAACTCTAAAACCGGGTTAACTCGGTCCATAAACTATCAAACTGGACTAAGTTGATCTCTCGACAATTAAAAAGAAGTTTGCATGTGGTGGCTTTCATTGACATGGCGTGACGGGTTTGGGTGATGTGGCGTTACACGTGGTTGAACATGTCCATCCCCTCCCTCTTTTCTCCTATCTATGTGGACGTCTCATCACCCAAACCCGCCACGTGTAACGACATCTCATCAAAAAGCCCCCGAACCGACAGTGTTCAGCAATCAATGGACCAATTTTGTCGTAGTTCGAGGATCGAATTAACCCGATTTTGATCTAAGAGACTAAAATGGGGCAAAAGCAAAAATATAGAACCAAATTGACACTTTTTTTCTTAATAATTCAAAAGTACAGTATTAATTATCTATTGCATTAAAGATTGAAAACAAATAAAGTATCACCAAGATGTCCATGGTACGATGAATATGCTAGACTTCTTTAACTTCCTCGCCATTGTCTTGATTGCTGACAAATACGATATATGAGATAGAAATACATTGATCTTAAGAAATGTGTAGAAGGCATACCTCGATAGCAATGTTGTTTGTCAAAGAAAAACTAGGGGAAACTTATTGATAACCAACTCCGTTCAATAATTTTACATTTTCTATTTTTATATTTTTTCAAAATCAAGCATTATTGAAGTCTCTACAACTAATTAGATCATGGATTTTCATAAAGCTAAACAAATACTAAAAAAATCAAAAATTGTAAAATTTTGTAGGTGGTGAGATTTTAACGAGTTGAATAAGATGCACAGTTTGGGTCGACCTTTTGGTCTTAGATTTTTTAAACATGGAGCAAAGCATGGACGGATCCGTGGTTCATAAAGAACCATAGCAAATAAATAATGGCTAATTAGACGGCAGACGGAGGTATCGATGGTTAATCCGGGCGTCTAAGGGTGGGTTCTTTAAGCTTATCTTATCTACTTATTTACTGTAGCTCATCACTTCGAGAATTTTTGGAGGTAGCCTCAAGAGCCGGTTGGCCTTCAATTTTGGGATTTAGAGAGCTTATAGATACGTCTACTTAATAAAAAAAACGACTCAAAAAGTAATAAAAAAATGAGATTAGTCAAATAAGACACGAGATAAGTAGGATAAGCAGACTTATCCTACTTATCTCGTGTCTTATTTGAATTATCTCGTTTTTTTATTACTTTTTGAGTCGGTTTTTTTAATCTCGTAGGTGTGTCTATAAACTCTCTAAATCCCAAAATTGAAGGCCAACCGGCTCTCTAGGCTACCTCAAAAAATTCTCGAAGTGACGAGCTACAGTAAATAAGTAGATAAGATAAGCTCAAAAGAACCCACCCTAAGATTAATCCGACTAGGAATGGGTGGGTTTACGCTTCGTAATATAGTCTCGGGCTTATCGGCTTCGGAGCCCCTCCATATGTATACGTTTCTTTTTTAGAAAATTCTCTCTATCTACCTTAATAACTGAAAAAAAAACCAATTTGGTTCTTAGACTGTCGTCTCGCTCTATTTTGGTTCCTGAACTCTAAAACCGGGTTAACTCGGTCTATCAACTATCAAAACTGGACTAAGTTGGTCTCTCGATGATTAAAAAGAAGTTTGCATGTGGTGGCTTTCATTGACATGGCGTGATGGGTTTGGGTGATGTGGCGTTATACGTGGTTGAACATGTCCATCCCCTCCCTCTTTTCTCCTATCTATGTGGACGTCTCATCACCCAAACCCACCACGTGTAACGACATCTCTTCAAAAAGCCCCCGAACCGACAGTGTTCAGCAGTCAAGGGACCAATTTTGTCGTAGTTCGAGGATCGAATTAACCCGGTTTTGATCTAAGAGACCAAAATGGGGCAAAAGCAAAAATATAGAACCAAATTGACACTTTTTTTCTTAATAATTCAAAAGTACCGTATTACTTATCTATTGCATTAAAGATTGAAAACAAATAAAGTATCACCAAGATGTCCATGGTACGATGAATATGCCGGACTTCATTAACTTCCTCGCCATTAATCTTGTAATTTGTAACGGTGTCTTGATTGCTGACAAATACGATAATAGGAGATAGAAATACAATGATCTTAAGAAATGTGTAGAAGGCATACCTCGATAGCAATGTTGTTTGTCAAAGAAAAACTAGGGGAAACTTATTGATAACCAACTCCGTTCAATAATTTTACATTTTCTATTTTTATATTTTTTTAAAATCAAGCATTATTGAAGTCTCTACAACTAATTAGATCATGGATTTTCATACAATCTAAACAAATACTAAAAAATAAAAAATTGTAAAATTTTGTAGGTGGTGAGATTTTAACGAGTTGAATAAGATGCACAGTTTGGGTCGACCTTTTGGTCTTAGATTTTTTAAACATGGAGCAAAGCATGGACGGATCCGTGGTTCATAAAGAATCATAGCAAATAAATAATTAAATATTTATGCTACAGTAGCATGCCAAACCCGGCCGAACCAAACCAGGCCAGGGTTCCACTATGGGGCTGTTTGGTTGCCTTCTCTCACGAGCCTGACCCGTTCGACTCAGCCAAGCTAATGGGATACGGGATGCACAGATGCAGAGACGGTGTTTGGTTGAGTGTTTAGTAGGCATGTATTTTAAAATTTATATAGCAAGTGTGGTCTAGTTTTGTTCGAAAGAAAATATCAGGAACTTATTTTTGAAATCGGTTCGGTAATCGGAGATGCTAATCAAAAGATATAAAGAAAAAAGAAAAAAGAAAACTTACATACCCACGTGGCACCGCATGCATGGTTTGCTATTGTGGCTGACAATATCCCCTTTTGCAGAACACGAGGCTGCCATGCGCTGCATCCAGAGATACGCCCATTTTCTCCGTATCTCCAGAGCCAGGCTGCATCGATAATATTGCATCCAGAGAGCCAGGCTCAAAACTAGATGCAGGCAACCAAACATAAGAAAAAGCAAGATTCTGTATTTATAAATGCAAATCTCTGTGTATGCAGACAACTAAACATGCCCTATATGAACCAAGCCACCCCAATGGTCTGGATTCTTGGCACAAGCCCAACTCGTTGGGAACCGGGCCAGCCCGGTTCGATATGTCCCCTTAGGCCCGACCTATTTGGCCACCTTGACGCACCACGGGAAGCGGTGGAGAAAGGAGCCACGGTCAAGGAGTAGCTTCCCCTCTAATTGCATGTTGTGCCATAGGCGAGGCTCCTCTGTGGGCACAACTCTAGACGAGTGCCATAGGAACGAGTAAATTGAGGGTATATCTGGATTAGTCGAGTGGGAAGCGAGGCCATTCGGAGCCTAGAAATATAAGAGAAAATTCCCTATTTTCCAATAAAAAGTTGTAATTTTTGTAATTATCTATTTGCCATTACAATGTATTGCCAATTTCCGACATGCCATTCTAGTCACTTTAACCTTATGAATTAACCAAATTGCCCTTTCCCTTCTGCCTCATCTCTTGCTTCTTCTTCCTCTGATCTCCCGCGAGTCGGATTTGCTCCCATCCTCTCCTTCTTTGAACCAAGGCCACTGTGTCGTTGTAAGCTTGCTGGGCCAAGCCGCTGCCATGCCCAAGTCGGGTCATCACCTCATCGTATGGGCTCGTGGCAGGCTCCTAGAAGCCACGAAAACAAACTACGATGCTGCTGTGCCTTCATGTTGCCAGGACCACTGTGTTCTGACGTCTACGAGTCCCTCGTGGTGGCCGGGGGCAAGCTTAGACGGGCAGCCTGTGAGATGATGTCATCGAAGTTGGAATAGAGGCAGTGATGTGAAGGTGAAGGGGGAAGAAGAAGACAGAAGGGAACTTGAGGGAGGATCGTCGGAGCTTGACCAGCTTGCTGGAGATTGGAGGAAGAATAAGCAAGAGAAGTGGAAGAAGAGAGTGGCGGTTCGGTTAGTTCACAAAGTTAAAATGGCCAGAATGGCATATTAGGAATTTGCAATCTTTTAGAGTGAAGAATAGAGAATACAATCTTTGAAGTGGCAAATTAGGAATGACCCATGTGGAGTGGCAAACAAGGAATTTCAAAATGGTAGAATTAGAAAATAAATTATATAAATGATAAAAAATAATTCTAAAATTGTTAATCTATGAAATATCTAAACCATATTTGTACGCTATCGAATACAATGAAGCCTTGATTCTTTCTATTAAAGATCTATGCTTCTTTGGTGGTAGTGAAGGATGTCCTTAATTTCTTTCAATGTCTCTTCTTTTGCTCTACATTATACCAAACCAGCAAATTAATGATAAATATAATGTCTGCTCGTATGCTGTTTGCAAGGTACATAAGCATTTTAATTGCACTCAAGTATGGGGCCTTAAGCCCTAGGACTCCCCCCCCCCCTCATCCCTAAGTCTGTACCGTTCTAGGTTTGCATGTAATGACCGACTGACCATTGGGATTTTATAGGTACGCCTTCTCAAAACCTTTTCAACACCTTTTAGATGTAGGCTGGCTGGTGTAGCTAAATTTATTTAGGCATATGCTCAAGCTGTAAGCCTAAGCTGCAATAGCCAATTCATTCGTTTCTTTCTTATGCTTTATGTGTATTCTTGTTTCTTTTCTTTACTTTAGTCCGTACGGTGATTCACAGAGTTACACCATACATATTTCTATTTGCTCTATTTTGGTTTAGGACAGTGATACTTCATGTATCTTCATATGTATACCTGAATCCAAGTCTCTATACATATATTCAATGACAACATTTCTAATTTCATTCTCAATTTCATTTTAAACTTCAAGTTGAGTACTGCCAATGAGGTCAAATATTATCTAAAGGTAATTCTGCCCATGATCAGGGAATATGTTTTGCATGAGTAAAACCTTGAGCAATCAATCGTACTTTTGTACCTTACCACTTCATATTCATTTCCTTTTCAAACAAAATACCCACCTAAATGGGAAGGCGTGCAGCTTCAGTGTCCTAACACCTCTCTTTTGTTTAGAGATATAAGTTCCGCATAAATTGCCTTCTTTTATTTCTCTCATTCTTGCCTTTTATTTCACTCTGTGAGAGATACAGGCTTTGGGTCAATTCAATAATATTGGCAATTTTCTTTGCAAAACTTATATCAACGGTGGTTGTTGCTCTATTCGTAGATTCCCTATTTTATACATGGTTTATGGCCATTTTCTTCATGGGGTACTTCTTATACTTTTACTTGCTCTTCATCGCTATTCCCTATCACGGGAGCAAGTTCTTTTAATTTATTATTGCCAATGTGCAAGCTCATATTTCTTTTGGCTTCTTCTTCTATTATCGGTGCATTCAAATCTAGGAGTCCCTCGCTAGCAGGCTACTCACCAGTGCTGCCAGAACTCAACTGGCTCCCTTTCTTTTTCTTTGGAGCATTGTCGTGATTGGCCGTGGCAAGTTTTTTTATCCATTTTTCTCTAGGCGCCCTTGGATAATTAGGATTCGAGTAACCAGATTTCCTGTCCTTTTCTTTGAGACCTCTGAACATGATGAGGGACACCTTCTATGGTATTTCAATTCTCTCTGGTGCATTACTATATGTAATACGACTTGATCACGTCCTTCAAATCTCAAAAATGATTAGGCAATACATTACTTCATTGCTTTAAAATGTTTTTTAGACTTCTTCATTTACTTACTAGTGCAGGGTCATGCGCGGAGATCCATGTGGCTTTCCACGTGATTTTCCGTCATTCTTCTTTCAGGGGTTCTATTTCTCTCTCTAATGACGGAAATTGATCCTCGGTCATTTTCAAATTCTTTGCAAGTGTGGTATATGTGCATAAACATGCATTCAAATGTGGGCAAATTTTTCTTATGACCCTTGCACTAGTTGGATGTTGTAGAACTACGTGTCCCTTTGCGCACTAATTGATGAGGGCTGCTTGTAGGACATCTTGTCCTTTATTCAATAAATTACAACTCTGCAAGTACAGCCGAACATCTCTAATCCATTCTAGTTCCTTATGCATGTAATGAGATACTTAGTGCTCTTCTTTAGTTCTTAATACAATACAATAATAATCATATCTTTTTGAATTTAATTCTCCAGCATTGTCCTATTCTATTGGACTTCACGTGATGATCAGATAATGTATTCTTTATTCTTATAATCTACGGGATCCGCTTCGCAAATGTATGGTTTCTCGTATGGGGTAAGCATACATTTGACCACTTCAAAAAAGCATGAATGATCACTATAAAGTACCTAGATAGCCCTAGTGAGGGTTAAATTTGGCCACAAATCTCCCCTAGATTCATTCTAGGAAAAGGGAGAATTCTCAACTTTCGCTTTAATAGGAGAGAGCCTAGTTATCAGTTTCCTAGTGGCATATTTAGGCACACAAAAATTGTCATGATTCGAAAAATTTCTAATACTAATACTATGGCTTTGTGAGTTGTTTATTTAGTTCCTCATCATTTCAAAATTAGGATGACAATTCTACGATGTCAGAGGGAAGAGATCCGAGCTTCTAAATGCATTCTTTATGTAAGCGTACACTTCGGGTGCATAGATTCTAGGTGTAGTATAGTCCAAGTTGAAATGGAGGAAATTTTCTAATGCTAATTTCTCACATCCGACGTTCTTCATAATACATAGGTATTCTTTGCTATTCTTTTCATTGGTTTCTGTGTGAAATCCATTTGTATGGATATATTTAAGAGAGTTCTAGTGGATTCGGGGTACAATAAAGCTTCTTCAAGTGCTGATGTAGTACCATATGCAATATAGTTATGGCTCTCCCTGAGCTTGCTATGCTTAGATCGCTGCCTGCTATGCTTTAATCGCAATACTACCAGCGTTCTTCATGATCAACTAGAGTATTTGGTCTCTCTTCAAATGCTTTGTCGTTCGTTTATCAACAATTCATACCTCCATAGGGCACTACACTAGTTTTATATATATATATATATATATTATAAAATTCAAATATTGATTGCAACATCAAAATATACTAAAATAAAGGATAACTTCATAGATAATCATGAGAATTAAGGTTTCTCTTCCAGAGCTTCAATTCTTTTTTCAAATAGTTTGCTTTTCAAGAGCTTCATGTTAAAATTCGTACAATGTCTACTGGTAACCACAATATAAAAGAAGAATGCTAAAAGTGCTATTTGTGCACTAGTTAGAACTTGCAAAGTATGCATTCCATTCGGCTTTAATTCTATTTGTCGGGATCTTCTCTTCTTTATCCACTTTATGTGTGGCTGTGAAAGGATCTGGTTGGCCTAAAGGAGGGAGGGGAGAGGGGGGGGGGGGGTTAATAGGCAACTTTTAAAATTATTGTTCAACTATGGATTCTTATCACTGGTTCAAGCAAATCTAAGGCCCTAAAACTAGTGAGCCAAGAAATCTCGAAGAATACTAGATGAAATTACCACTTAAGGCAAGAACAGCTAAACTAAACAATCTAAGCAGCGGAATAAAACAGCACAGGCAATATGTAAGAATGTAGATGCTGAAAAGTAACGGGAAAGAGATGAACACAATATTTTTCCCATGGTTCAGTGCCAAGCACCTACATCCACGTTGGAGCACTTCTAAGGAAATCTAGCTCCTCCAATAGCTGGTTTGCATCGGCAGCTATGGGTCTCCACTAGTGGTGACTCTTTCCACACTACGGTGAGGTGAGTCCCAAACCTCTCACAAGTTGGGTGGCCTCCCACAGTCAACCTCAGGCAGGTCTCACCACTTCTCCTCCAAGCCGTCTAGGAACACCTAGTTCCAAGAGTAATAGATCCACCACTGATCCTGTCTCTTGGTTCACTAGCAAGCACTTCTCTAAACACTACTTGGAGCAAGAACTCTTCACAAAATGACGTGAAAAAGGGTTTACTGGTTCAGCTCAGCTTATTGGGTGGAAAATAAGCTTAGGATGCTAAATTTTCAAGGAGAACAGTAACATTGAGCCAAAGGGGCTCAATTGTGCTTATATAGGCCATAGATTTCAAAACTAGCCGTTGAAGGCTGAAATGGCCGTTACATTTGGACTGTAGCTGCGGTAGGTAAATCACATGTACTGCAGACTGAACTGCAGTTCAAATCTCTAGGTTTGAATTACTCCGGACCGAAAGAGTATCCAATTTTAATTTGCACTAGACCGAACCAAGTTGGTCCGCTGTGAATAGGGTCTGACGCTCCTTCAGTCCATCGTGAACTGTGTTTGCGCCGGACTGAAAGTGATTCGGTCCGTCGTGAAAGGATTCTGATGCGGGACCGGTCCGTAGTGAAGGTTCTTTGGAGGAGTTAGAATATGTTTGCGCCGGACTGACACAGGGCACGGTTCGTCGCCAAAATAAGTGTACGTCGGACATAGAATATAAAATCAAAAGTCGGTCCGGCGTAGCCGTGAAACTCTTTGCTAGAATATTTACAAAGGATTTCAATGCTGGTCTGAAAATAGAGTTGGTCCGTGGCAGAACTAGTCTGGGCCGAACCGAACTCTAAAGACCGAAAAGCGATCTGGTGTGAACGGCCAGCGCTCTGTTTGTGAATATTCAAGGATAGTGTACGCTAGACTGAGTTGAATGAGAATTAAGGATTTGGTCCATCATGAATGTAATCTGGCAGAGTTTTTGGACTTAGGCTATTTGGTGGGGAATGAAGATGAATCTTTGCTCGAAATATTTTCTAGGGTATGCTAAGCTAAGATCCAAGCCACATTAAGTGCTGAATCCCCCTTTATAGTACGACTAAAATGAAATAAGCCCTAGCTAGGGCTTGATACATCTCCCAAGCCAAAACTAGTAAAAATTAAATCCTTAGCCTTGTGTCCTTCTGCCTTGATGCCTTCTTAATGCAACCATCAAGAGGGTTAATTAAGCTTGTCAGTAGCACCAAAACCCCTCAAAAATATTAAATAAAAAATTAGGGGGCCTAGATGCTTTCAGGCTGCAATATGATGGGGGGGGGGGGTGTAAGTCAAAGAGTGTCTCTGCATGAGTGTCCTCTTCCATGAGGTTATCCTTGCCTGTCGAGGCTAGGTGAGCCTCTACTATTGATTTTCTATTTCTTTTGGTTTGATAAGCTGTAATTACATGCTTAGGTATGCGGCGAATCTTTGACCAATGCCCCAAATGCCACATTCATAGCACGTCTGGACCAGTTGGTCTTGGTCATACGGCTTGTACTGTATGGCTTCTCCTTGTTATTCTGCTTCTTTTGGACAGCGAACTTTCTTTTCTAATATGATTTCTTTTCATTTTTCCCTTCTTTAAATGAATGGACTTTTCTCCTCTAGTAGCTGATCTAATTGCACTGAGGTAAAAAGTGGGGAGGGGGAGGGGGTATTATCCCCTCATTTGTGATCTTACCACATAGAGAGGGATTAATACAAATTCTAAGCAGAATAGAGTTGTACTCGACCGTAGTTCTATAGTTTGCAAATCTCATGTGCACCAAATTCTGTTGTGCTTATGGCAGGGTACTATACTTGAGCTTCATGAACTATTTCTAGAGTGCAGTCGATAGCTCTAGTGCGCTTCCCCTCAACCATATGTAGATTCTTTAGAGTGACAAAGAGGTGCTGTCCAAAGGAAGTGCAGTGTTTGGTCATTTTGCTTATCGGTAGGTTTCACTCCCTTAATGGGACCTAAGCCGATGGCAACACCAAGCTTCCTGTTACCAAGTACAATCTTCACTTCCGATACCTAAGTGAGCTAGTTCAAGCCATACGGGGCCAGTTCCTCAAATCCATGGCTAATGATACCCGACATTTCATACGAGATTACTGTGTGTAATTCAATAGAGAGTGGTGCATGACATAATTCTCATGAATTTTAATATTTCATATTCAAATATGCCATTGCAATACATAAGTAAATTCAGAAATATCACTCACAATCATAGTAGCAAATTCATAATTCAAAATGCATAGAAGTAATTAACAAGAGTTAAATAAAACTTCAAATGTAAAAACGGGACCAAAATTCCGATTTTCGAGGGGTTCTATGCTAGAATATGCAATTTTAGCAATTCTATGGATCTTTCTGCAATTTTCTGTGCTTCGGAAAATTTTCTTGTAATTTTTGAGCTTCTTGGGGGGGGGGGGGGTTCTCTACAAATTTTCATGGTTTGGAAAAACTTCGTGTAATTTCCCGGGAGGCCAAGGGATTTTCTTCAAATTCTTTATTCTAGAAATTACTGCCCGTAATTTTTAAAATTTTAGGGGCTAATTTGCAAGAATTGCTAGCCCGACCACCCTATTCCTTTTTTCTCTTTTTTTTCAGTCGGGCCAGCCTACTATCTTTTCTTTCGGCCCACGGGCTAACCACTTTCCACCTCCCCTTTCTGTTCTGGTGGCCCACGACCTGCATGGGTCAATCTGCTGTTGAGGAGAGGCACCGTGCACTAGGGTTTCCCAATAGCGCCGCCCCTGGATAGGCGTGACGTGCGCGACGGCTTGGTGGTAGAAGCGGCGCCGTGGGTGCGGTCGGCAACATGGGATGCGGCGGGTGGCTTCAAGCCGAACACGGCGCCGACGCGCATGATGGATCCGGTGGCGACGGCTACAAGCGGCGGGCGCGACGCGTCTTGATGGAGCAGCGGCGGCGGCTTTAGGCCAGTAGCACACATGCGCGGGGTGAAAATTGGTCGGGTAATACCCAACCCGTATCTGTACCCGGCGAAAATTTTACCCAAAATTCGGATACGGATATGGGTATTTTTTGTCGTCGGATCGAGTAATTACCCGGATACTTTTGTTTCGGATACTGGTCGGATACTGAGGACAGCAGATACCCGTAAATACCGGATTTTTGGGTCGGATACTGGTACCGGATAATTTTAAAATCGAATACCGGATAGTTTGGGATTTTGGGCGGGCCGTTCGAATCGCAAAGACGAATCAGTAAATAATTTTTTTCTAGGTCTTCCCGCGCTCATATGAATTTTTGTTCAACATGAAAGTTGTAGATAATTCGAGACACATCTTTTTCATGTTGATAACTTTTTCATTTGAGCAAAGTATAAATTTATAAAAAATTATTTAGCGTGTTGACTGCTTTAGGGCCAACAGTACCCTTACTGTAATTCCATATTTTCGATGTTTTACTCTGCTCGTATGAATTTTCGTTCAACATGAAAGTTGTAGAGAATTTCGAGATGCATCTTTTTCATGTTGATAAATTTTTCATCTGAGCAACGTATGAATTTATAAAAAATTATTTAATACTGCTGTTTTGTTGCTTGGCACGGCACGGCCCGATTCCCATCACTATACCCGGATACTATGTGCTATGTTGATCAAGTTTATGGACTATTAATGTGAGTCATGTGAGATTTGGAACTAATATATATGGTGCTATATATATTGTATGGACTGCTATATGAAGATGTCCTATGTTGTATGGAACCTGTCAATTGTCATGTGCTAGTGCTATGTTGTATGGTTTATACTCTTTGACGTGTTAGTTCAACTGTATGTTTTGTATTATTTGTGTCGGTATATGTTTTGGTTGGATTATTTTTATCATAAATTATAATGCTACACAATTCACGTACTATCTGACTAAGTACCCGATATCCGTATCGTGCCCGCCCGTATACTGTCCGATACCCGTTTTCTACCCGTTTATAGATACCCGTTACCCGTATCCGTATCCGTACCCGATTTTTAACTACCCGTACCCGATCCGTATTCGAGTAAAAATAATTAGGGTAGGATATGGAATCACCTACTATCCGACCCGTTTTCACCCCTAGCTGCTGCTTCGAGCCAGCAACATGCGCGCGCGGGGTGGCGGCGGCTTCTGGCTGGCAACGCGCGTGGGGCGTTGCGGGGGCGGCTTCAGGCCGGCAGTGCACGCATGGCATGGCGGGGCGGCTTCAGGCAGGCAGGCGATGGTTGCGGGCCAGCGACGGCGGCTGCGAGCCGGCGGAGGCATGCTCACGGGGTGGCGGCCGCAGCTTCAGGCCAAAACTCGCGGTGGCGCGAGGTGAGATGCACCTGCCAGGCGCGCTGTGTGCACGGCCAAGGTGCTGGTGCGGCGATGCTTGCGCGGGCGAGACCGACAGCAGATGCATGGCCAACAATGATGGTGGCGTCGGCTTCTTGCTCGCATTGTCAAATTGCATAACGGATCAAAAAATCGCGTCAAGACGATGCAAATAGTAATTCATAGATTTAATTCATCAAGCGATACAATACTATTCATGAATTCAAGGTTAGGATGGGTATCAATTACCGATCTAGGACCTTCCGAGCATTTGTAGCTTCATGCCACGTGATTCGAAGCTTGTCACGTAGGACAGTTCAGCTAGGCCGTAAGACCCATCGGCTTGATGACGGATCAATGCCGATTATGACGTTCGTCCGGTTCTAATCTCTTCTCACGTTCGTCGCTAGCGCGAGTCCCTCGTACTGATAACATGTTGAGGAACCCTTGCTACCGGGTGTAGTGCGGGGATTACCCGATGCGCTCAGTGATTGCAATCATGAATATAGAGATAAACACAGAGATATAGAGGAGGAACACTGCTTGTCATTATTCTCATATCTGTTTTATAATAGGGTATCCTCCTCCTTATATAGTGACAGCTAGGTCCAGGCCGGTTTCCCAACATAATCATCTTGGTGGGCCTAAAAGTACACATGCCTTTCAAATAGATTTTAATAATAAAAGATTAAATATATCATGTAAATTACATACTCATGATAAGGTCGACACAAAATTTATGTAACCTCCACTATTGATAATTGGGTACGATTCTATTAACGTGAGATAAAACTCTTTGTTTACATACTAGTAAATACTACCAATTTATCTTGGAGAAAATTGGGAAGGCAAAACAACGCGCCTCTAGGCTTTTTTCATGGCATTTATAATGTGCCAAGGAAAATACTGTCGGGAAAGGTCAACCCACGTTTAGACATTCCCTAGTGTTTATAAGGGCACTTCTAATACAATGAAATCAACTATTTCTATAGCTGCCATATAGGATAGATTACTAAGGTGGAGGATAGTTAATACGACAATAAATCCCTATTCGTAGCATTAGCTTGTTTCTATAGGGCTTATAAATAGAAAGAAAATAAAATTAATTAATTAATTACTACATACAATGCATTGGGAGGGTATAGCCGTTTCTATATGACGTGTTATATTTAGAAACAATTATAGAAACAATGTACTGAAAGTGTCCAAAACAATGCCTATTCTCTCCTTATCCTGATGTTTATAAAACACCAGCAATTATCCTATCCTGCTTGGACATTTTTTCGGTGTTTATTTAGGATAAACATCGGCAAATCCAAGTAATCTTGTTACGAGTACATACAGAAAAGTACTACTCATAAGAGTCGACGAACTGAGGTTTAGTCACATTTTTTTTCCGTTGATATTAGTGTACTGTAGGCGGTACTGCCGTTGACACAACTGTTAAGAAACCAACCGGCCCACGAAGGCCCGGTATTGGCCCATGCCGAAACCCTAGAAGTGCTCTATATAAGGAGGAGGGGTTTCCCCATTGTACATGCATGAGAAAGCAATAAAGCATCGTTCCCCTCCTACATCTGTGTTCAATCTGTGATTGTCTTGCGTGTGAATCGACAACCTCGGATTACACCCGGTAGCGTGGTTGTCTAACACGTTATCAGCACGACGCTCGAGGAACCGCAAGACGCCGGAGGGATCGAACGACGACATCGATGTACTCTCGGCATCGAATCGCCATCACGCCGGCAGGTCTAGACAGGACCAGCCGATCTGTCCTACGCGACAGTCGTCGACTCCCAACTTCGATTCACGAAGAACGAAGGTAAAAGAAAAGCGAATCTACGAAAATTGAATCTGTATTTTAGTAGATGTATGCCACGGCTCGCGCACCCCGGCCATCACGCGCACGCAGCGCCGTCCCCGTCGCGCGTACCTCGGCCACGGCAGCCACGCCGCGCGCGCGCGCAGCGCCTCCGGCCCGCCGCCGCCGCCACGCCACGCGCCAGAGCGCCGCCGCCCGAGCTCCATGCGCATGCAGCGCAACGCGCATACAACGTCGCCGCGCCTCGGGTTCTTCACCCGCGCACGTAGCACCGCGGCACGCGTGCCACGAAGTGCCGCTTGCATCGGCCCTAGCACGCCGCCGCGACTTCACGCGCGCACGAAGCATTTGGCTGGCCACGCAACGCCGCCGTCCGTGTCGAACCGGCCCAGCCGCCGCTAGCAAGGTCCCGGCCGGGAGCCCCGACCCATCCGCGCGCCTGGGCGACGTTGTGAACAGTGCCATGCGGGTCGAACTGCTGTCGTATGCGCGCGGCACTGCACGTCGACTTGCACGCCTGGGCGACTTGCACGTCGGGCTGCTGTCATACGCGCGCGGCTCCGGCCCCGGCCGCCTCACGCCACGCACACCATGCACGAAGAAGTGGCCGCCGCCTTGCGCGCCACGCGCGACCACGCACCGCCGACGCTGCCGAAGCGCCACCGCGTCCCAGCCTGCGCCGCCGCCGCAGCGCTTCGCGCCAGCGCTAAGCGCCGCCGCCCAAGACGTCATGCGTGACCAGCAACGGCGCCAACAAGGTGTTGGGAACCCTAGCCAGCCGGGGGAGGGACGGGCCTGGCCTCAAGCACGCAGCAGACTAGGCCAAGCAGGCCGGTAAAAGAAAAAAGAGACGGGCCGTGATGGGCCACGCGGAATAAGATCCGGTGGGGGGAAGAAAAAGGAAAAGAAAAGAAAAATCGTGGGCCATTATTTTTGCATTTAGGCCCCTAAAATATAAAGAATTATATATAGAATTTTTTCTGTAATGCTGAAAATTACAGAAACCCCCCTGAAAATTGTTGAAAGTACAGAAAATGCATTTCCTAGCATAATAGAGCCTCGGGATTTTGAATTTTAGTCCCGTTTTTGAATTTGAAGCTCTCTTTTACTGCTTTCATGCTTATTTATGAAATTTGACATGATTGCATGAATTTATTGCTTTAATTTACTGAAATCCATGAGAAAATTAAAATTTGACGACCATCATCCGGATTACACGTAGTAATCTAATAAAAGAATTTAATGAACATGCAGATGACAGGCATCGTGAACCGTGAGTTTCAGGAACTGGCCCCGCATGGTCAGAATTATCTCACGTGGGCATCCGATGTAAAGATCGTGCTCGGAAGCAAAAAGCTCCGATCTGCCATCGGCCTAGGGTCCTCGAAGGACGAGCAACCTCACGCGGAGCGAACGATCGAGCTTTGCATTTTCTTAGGCACCACCTCTCACCACTCAAGAATGAATATATGGTGAGGGAGTGCACTGAGCTATGGAACGCACTCGAAGCGATTTGAAAAGCTCAAGTACACTATCCCGCCCCAAGCACGCAGATTGGAGCCGCTCGAGATTTGCGGACTATAAGATCGTGGTGAATACAACTCCGCTTTGCATAGGATTTGTACTAATCTCACTCTCTGTGGCAAGAAGATCACAGACGAAGAAAAGATTGAGAAAACTCTCTCTACTTTCCACCCTAGTGCTATCCAGGTTGCCCGCAGCTATCGACAGGACGCATACAAGGAGTATAGCGAACTGATCGATGTGATGCAAGTTGCGGAATCACAGGACGAAGTTCTTCGCAAAAACTTTGTCTCAAGAATCAGAAAGGGCAATGACACGGAAGTCAATGCCAATAGCTACAAAATAAAGAAGCCCAATCAAAGGAAGAAGGGCAAAAAGGGAGGAAAAGGAGGGAAAACAGCCCAGCAAAAGCCTAATGCCCAAGGGAAGTCTAATGAAAAAGAGAAGCCACCGGTCAAGCCGTACGGGGAACAGAACCAGACGTGCTTCCGTTGTGGCACTTGGGGACACTGGTCAAAGATTTGCCGGGAACCCAAGGATGTCGTCGCTGCATTCCAAGCTAAGAAGAAGGAGAAGGGCAAAATGCAAGCCGAGGCACACTTCGCCATAGCAGACGACGATGACGCCTTGGATGCCCCTGACACCACAACCCCACCTAATGAAGGGGAGAAGACCTCTGTTGATGACATCGAGGCAGAAGTGGACGCCCTCTTCACTGAATCAATTTAGTGCATGAATAGCACATTCTAGTTCTTTTATTTTGGATGGTGGTAGTCATTTGTGAACATTTGAATAATGAATTGTAAGCTCTAGAAGAGCAAACTATTATTTTCTCATGGTTGGACATGCAGTCTATTTTCCAGTATTCTATTTTTGCAAGCAATAATTATGCCACTATTTTGATTGGAATTGTATTGTATCTTACTAGAATCCGTGTAGCACCCAATGGAGGAAATCTGTATTGTCGATAGTGGCACGACAAACACCATCTTGAGAGAGACCAAGTACTTCCAGTCAATCACTAAGAACACTGGAAGCATTACTATAATCGCAGACAAGAATCCGTGTATAATAGGCTCCGGAAGAGCCACAATTACACTGCCTATGGGTACTACCCTGAATATTGAAGAAGCACTTCTGTACCCAGAATCTACAAGAACTCTCTTAAGCTTCAAAGACATCCGTACCAATGGGTTTCACGTAGAAACATCTGAAGAAAATGGCAAAGAATATCTATGCATCATGAAGTATGCAGGATGTGAAAAGATGGTAGCAGAGAAATTTCCCTCATATGAAACTGGGTTGTACTACACAAGAATAAACGCACCCGTAGTGTATACTTCCCTGAAAACTGCATTTAGAAGCTCTGAATTATTTTCCCTTTGGCATTGCCGTCTAGGCCACCCTGGTCTTAGAATGATGAGGAATATAGTAAACAACTCGCAAGGCCATAACTTGAATGTTAAAAATTTCCCAAATCAAGAAGATTTTGTGTGCCCGCATGTGCCAACGGAAATTAATAACTCGCCATCCATTATGAAAGTAAGAGATGAAATCCTGCATTCCTAGAACGCATCCAAGGGGATATTTATGCCCAATTCAGCCCTTATCTGGACCATTTAGGTACTTCATGGTGCTCATTGATGCGTCCTCGAAGTGGTCGCACGTCTGCTTATTATCCACCAGAAATCATGCCTTTGCAAAACTGATCTCGCAGATCATTAGAATTAAGAATACCTTCCCCGATCATCGAGTGAAGTCCATTAGAATGGACAATGCCGGAGAATTTACTTCAAAGGCATTTGATGATTACTGCACAGCACTAGGCATCGCAGTTGAGCACTCCGTACCTCATGTCCACACGCAAAATGGGCTAGCAGAGGCTTTGATCAAGAGAATTAAGTTCATTGCCCGGCCGCTTTTGCAGAGTTGTAACTTGCCCAACACTTGTTGGGGACACGCAGTCCTGCACGCAGCAGCACTCATCAATCTCCGACCATCAGCCTACAACATCCATTCACCAATGCAACTAGTGCAAGGGGTCATACCGAAACTTTCCCACCTTAGAAAATTTGGATGCATGGTATATGTACCGATACCGGCTCCACAGCGGACTGCCATGGGCCCACTCCGTAAACATGGGATATATGTCGGATTTGAAAGTGCATCTATCATCCGATATTTGGAACCTATGTCCGGGACTTGCATACGCCCGGTTCATGATGCATTTTGACGAGGATAATTTCCGTCATTAGGGAGGAAATCAACCTTTGGATGACAAATGTCGAGAAATCATATGGCATTCCTTTGGGATCCCCGCACATGACCCCGCACTAATGAAGCAAATCAAGAAGTCCGAAGATAATTGATTTGCAAAACCTAGCAAATGAACCGCTGATCATTTTTGTGATCCAAGAGCGTGGTCAAGTCGCATGTACCGCCGAAATGCACCGAGAGAGGGTTGAAGTACCAAAGAAAATAGAAGGTACCCCAAATCCCGCTCAGAGGCCTCCAAACAAAAACAAAAGAGGGAACTCGGCTCCTCAAACCGAAATACTCGGAGACGTCCGGGAAAGAAGGGCAAGGGACTTATCACACCTATCACAAAATGCCCCAAAGAAAGAAGGGAGCCAGTTGAGACCGCACTAGAAAGAAGCCCGAGGAAAGGACAATACGGACTTGAACCTTCCATCAAGGAAGTCGGCGAAAATGTGCGCACACATAGGCGAAGAAAAACTAAAGGAACTTGCCCCCGTGATGGGAAATAGCGGAGGAAGGCAAGTAGAAGTGCATGAAGAAGCACCCCATGATGAAATGGCCATAAATTATGTATTAACGGGAGAATCTATGAATAGAGCAACAGCCAATGTAGATGCATATTTTGCAAAGAATATTGCCACAATCATCGACCATGATCCTGAGCCTGCATCTCTGGCAGAATGCAAGAAAAGGCCGGACTGGGAAGAATGGAAGAAGGCAATATCTGCTGAATTGATCTCTCTGAACAAAAGAGAGGTGTTTGGGCCTGTATGCCGCACACCTCCCCATATTCACCCCGTAGGTCATAAATGGGTCTTTGTTCGGAAGAGGAATGAAAAGAATGAAATTGTAAGGTACAAAGCAAAATTTGGTTGCTCAAGGTTTCACTCAACGCCCCGGAATTGATTATGAAGAAACCTACTCCCCGGTCATGGGCGGAATAACCTTTAGATACTTGATCTCAATGGCAGTCAACTTGAAGTTGGAAATGAAATTGATGGATGTTGTAACGGCATATCTTTATGAAAACTTGGATTCAGACATATACATGAAAGTCCCAGAAGGTATCCTGTCCGAACCAAGATAGAGCAAATAGAAATCTATACTGATGTGAAACTTGAGAAATCCTTGTATGGACTCAAGCGATCGGGAAGAATGTGGTATAATCGCTGAGTGAATTTCTCTGCGAAAAGGGCTACACAAACAATGAAGATTGTCCTGTGTATTCATACGAGAGATCCCGAAGGATTCGTATAATCTCATCTCGTAGATGACTTGAACATCATCGGGACAAAGAAAGAGATAGAAGAAGCCCGCTCATACTTGAAGTCCGAGTTTGAAATGAAAGACACAGGAACAACTAAATTTTGCTTGGGCCTACTGCTCGAGCATGTCCAAGGTGGAATCTTGGTACACCAATCATCCTACACCCGAAGGTGTTAGAAAGATTTGGATTTGAAAAGGCGTATCCCACGAAAACCCTAATGGTTGGAAGGTCATCAAGAAGCGACCAAGACCCATACTGAGCCTAGAGAAGAGGGGAGGAAGTCATGGGATCGAAACCCCATACTTAAGTGCAATTGGTGCGCTCATGTACCTCATGAACAGCACTACGCGGACATTGCGTTCGCCAGTGAATTTGCTTGGCTCGATGCAGTCTGAGCCAACCAAAAGACATTGGAAGGGGATCAAGGACATCTTTGGATACCTTCAAGGAAGCAAGGATCTTGGCTTGTTTTATGGAAAAAATCAAAAATTGAATCTAGTTGGCTATGCAGATCAGAGGTACTGTCGACCAAGATCTTGGCAAGTCACAAACCGGGTATGTTTTCCTTTGTGGTGGGACGGCCATTTCATGGAGGTCGTCCAAGCAGACACTTGTGTCAACTTCTACAAACCACTCGAAAATAATTGCCCTATATGAAGCCTCTCGGGAATGTGCTTGGCTTCGAAGAATGGCTCACCACATCCAGAAGTCATGTGGACTGAATATTGAGCAAACCCCCACTATAATCTATGAAGATAATGCAGCTTGTGTTGCTCAAATGCAAATGGGCTATGTGAAAAGCAATCTGACGAAGCATATTAACCCCAAGTTCTTCTATGCTCATGAAATGCATAAGACGAACGAGATCAAGATACTGCACACTAAGTCATGCGAGAATTTAGCTGATTTATTCACTAAGTCTCTCCCAGCATCTACTTTCGAAAGGTGCGTGAAGGGAATTGGGATGAAAAGGCTTAGAGAAGTGCAGATTTCAGGGGGAGAATCTTCACATACTCCAAAGTAAATCTTAGACATGCAGTCTAAGTACCCAAAGAAATGTCATGAAGATAACTTGAAAATTTGGTGAATTGTACTCTTTTTTCCCTTAGTGAGTTTTCACAGAAGTTTCTCACATAAGGTTTTTAACGAGGCAATTAAATGACAAGGCGTATGCTATGTACTCTTTCTCCAAATTTTTTCCACTGGGTTTTTATGGAGTTTTAATGAGGCATATGCATCTCGCGGCAAAGGCCAAAGGGGGAGTGTTAAGAAACCAACCGGCCCACGAAGGCCCGGTATTGGCCCATGCCGAAACCCTAGAAGTGCTCTATATAAGGAGGAGGGTTTCCCCATTGTACATGCATGAGAAAGCAATAAAGCATCGTTCCCCTCCTACATCTGTGTTCAATCTGTGATTGTCTTGCGTGTGAATCGACAACCTCGGACTACACCCGGTAACGTGGTTGTCTAACAACAACATCTCTCTCGATGGAACAACGACGACTGTTTAGTATCGATGGCCAACGGTTGACTCCAACTTGTCTCGACAGTTTTGGGCTCAGTATCGACCGTTTTGGTCGTCAACAGTAACTTGTCGCGATGGATGATCCTACCTTGTCGGCTGATGCCTTGCCCTACCCATGAATTTTTTTTGTCGGATATTAAAATTTACTGGTGATCATCAATATTATTGGCCGATATTTTTTTAAAAAACTTAAATTCATCAAAAGATATTTAAAAATTCAAATTTGACCAAAATTCATTCAAGAACGATATTTTCTGCCGATATAAAAAATAATTTTGTGCATACTAATCGTTCTGCCGATATAAAAATTTAATTTTGTGCATGCCAATCGTTCAATTTGGCTTGATATAATTGTAAATTTACATAAAAAATCGTTTGAAAGAAAACCAAAAAGAACCGGCTTCTTTATCGACAGCCAAGCGGTTTTATAATCGATTGATTTAAGTCCCCACTGACTCTTCATTTGCGCATCAGACATAGAACTATTCAAATGGGTCAGGCTTAGTACTAACCGGGCAGCCTGAAACTATTCATGGTCAGGCTGGCGCGGTTTGTTCCAGTGAACCATGCCTGGTCTGATGCCTCAATCTTGCAAACCAGCTAGGCTCGATTCATATATTGGAGAATTGTGCCCCCTTAGCCCAGTCTATAGTGGTGATCCGAGCTAGCCTGATTGGGTTCGCTACTATAGCTCATTATTAAAATTAAATATATGTATTAATATGCCAATGCTCTTATAATATACTATTCATTTCTTTGATTTATAATCTATAATTTTTAATTTTAATCATTTTTATTTGTTTTTAATTAATTTTTGCCAATATTGTTCGATGGGAAGGGATTCCTTTGCCGTATTGCTCCCTGCAGTTGTGCCACTGACACATGGGCCCCACTAGCAACGGGCCCACATGTCGGTGGCAAAACCGTTCTCTACAATACGGTAGAGGATACACGGGCGGTTCGATGCGTATGGTTGTAACAAGGCCAGTCCGGTTGAGCATGATTGTCCCACGAACTGTTCCTAAGCTTGCTTACCCGCTGGGACCAAGGTTTCAAAAATCGTTGATAAATTGCGGCAAATCGCGATTTACTACGAAATCGCGGTGGCTCGATATCGGCAAATCGTGAATTAAATTCAAAATTTTGATTCAAAATTTGAAATCAGTTTGGTTTGATTTATCAAAGAAATCGGTCGATTTATCGAAGTTTGGCTTGAGATTTCGAAATCGGTCGATTTATCGAAGAAATCATAAAATCGACCGATCTCTCGAAAAAACAAGCGATTCCTGATTTTTAAACCTCCAGTTGATTTATCGAAGAAATCTGTCGATTTACCGAAAAAAATCACGATTTTTCAAAGTTTGGCTCGAGATTTCAAAATTCCAATACCGATATTTTGATTTATCGAAGAAATCGATCGATTTATCAAAAAAACAAGCGATTTTTTATTTTTTAAACCTTTGGTTGATTTAAAATTCAAAACTCAAATTTTAACCGATTTTTCGCGATTTGCTGCGACAAATCGTGGCAAATCGAAAATCGGATGTGAACAATTTTTAGGGTAAAATCAATTTTTGAAACCTTGGCTGGGACTAGTTTGCATGGTAATCCTCCTCGAACTGGACCGGCCTGCTAGCCAGGTCTGGCCGCTCCACCTCAATGCATGCCTTGCATGTCAGTGTTGACCCCACCCAGTCTATTTTCTCCCTCTCGCTCCGCCTTGCCCCCCTCGTGGCCTCTGCTCTAGGTGACCCACCGCCTTGACCTTCCTCGCTCCGCCCGCCGGAGCCCATCGTGCCACAAGTCGGCATCGTCGGTTTTGTGCTTCTGGCTGCTGCGACCACGCTCCCACCCAATCTGAGGCCACATCGCTCCTCTGTCCATCGACTGTGCTCACCGTGCTGCTCTTCGCCAGCTCCCATTGCCACTGCCGTACGTATCTGTTTGTCGTTTTGCCTTTTCCCTCCAACTTCCGGCCAACTGTGAGGACGCAGCGGAGTCGATGATGTCGAGGCAGAGCTGACCCAGCCGATACTGTGTTGTCCGAGCGACAGGGCAGCCGGGGGAGCGACTAGGGTGTGGATACACTTGACATGTTCGTGGACGCTGCTTCTTGCTATTGTGGTCCAATGCACTGCATTTCACGGTGGTGAGGTGGCCGAAGCCGACGCGGCGCTGCTCGGTCGGTGCTTACCTCCTGAAGACGCTGTGTCTCGTGGGAAAGAAAGAGACGGGGAGACAGAGCGGTGGGGATGGGGAAGGTAGAGGAGAGGAGGGTGGATATATACGATGAAAATTAGATAAAGAGATAGGGTAAAATGGTCTGAAAAATATGCCATCTTGTTGTCTAACCTATAAACGTGTTTCGAGATCTGTAAAAAAAATGTCATGATCCAATTCTTGCGCGTCAGCGGTGGCAATTTTACGATTTCACTTTGAGTGGTGGCAATTCTCCATTTTTGAAACCGAGCCATGTCATCCATCCAATTAACCCTTTAAAAATTGATTTCGCAAAAAAATCATGCTTAAAACATTGTGATATCACGTGGGGCAGGTTCACAATACAGGAACAGCATACGACCATTGCAATGGATCTAATCCATCATGTGGGTTTATGTTTATTCATGTGCATTCTTCAATATGATTTACGTTAGTCCGATGACGAGCTTAAGGTTGGTATTAGGCTTGTTAAAACTTGATTTTATTACAAACTCCGCCGCTGGCTGCCCCTGACCCGGACAAGGCACTATTCACATCCGTCGTCAAATTAACCACTAACCCCAAGATTACCGCCTTAATCGCTCGACCTCGGGCTCCCCGTGCAGGTTAATCCTTTCTCTGACTCCTGCATGCGCTATATATATACATACAAGCGTAAGCCCTAGAACCCTACACACTTCGTCCAGTTGATGATCAAGCAACGCACTTCACTGCAGTACTTGATCGATTTCTCGGTGCATACCCTACTCGATTGATCCCTCACCTGGCGCTACGCGTGGTGGTGCTCACTGGCGATGGGACCAACGGCAGGGAGGCGCTAGCTGATCGAGACGCACCACGGTGATCAGCCGGTCGAGGAGGCCGCGGCGCCCTCCGGTGAAGGGGCCAGTGGCAGTGGCAGGGAGGCGCAGTTCGGGAGGCTCCATGGCGAGCTGCTCGCAGAGGCTAGGCCGGTGGCCGAGGAGTCCGATGCCAGAGAACGCCCATGGACATTGCTACTCATTTCCAAAATCTAAAAACCCTTACAAAAAAAGGGAGATAATTCCAATAAATAATAATAATATAGACAGATAAAGTAGATACAAGTATCAGGAAAACACCAAACAATAACTATAAAGACCAAACCCAATGGTGCTTGGCTTAATCTCAGAAAATCAGACAGGAGCCCCATTTAAAGGAATGAAACACATATGGTCGAGCTTTTCCTTAGAGGAACATAAAAACCTCTTTCCAAGGCATCATTCAAGCTATTTACTCACTGAAATCAGCCTAAAGCCCATGACTGATAGAAAAATACATAATAAAGCCTACGGTCAACTCTAAGTCCCAGATGAAGCAAATAATTGGTTGCAACTCGATAGATTTCTGCCTTCCCGATCGAGAACCAACAACGGCTGTTTTTCCTAAGTCTAAAGATAGAGATCAACGTCTAGAATCAACCAAAGCAACCTCACGTCTGCCATCAAATTTGCCATTAACCACCAAGCTTACCGCCTTAATCCCTCTTGGCTTTGGACACGCCGCCAGTGGTGTACACATTGTAAAAGTATAGGATTGATAATAGGTATTGGGACACTTAAAATTATATGTTTCACATTAATATTTGTATGCCCAATATTGAAAATACAAAATATTTTACTATTTTCTACATAATTTAGTAACAAAATTCAAATATATATATATATATATATATATATATATATATATATATATATATATATATATATATATATATATATATATATATATATATATATGCGCTTTCTAGATATGCATAATCATTTTTATCTTACAATATATGAATATGGAGGTATAATTTAGTATTTGAACTAGAATTTACAAGTTATATATTTGGCTTTCCAACAATAATTCGATAATAACAATACCATTAATGTATAAATTTGAAATTTATGAAGAAGGTGGAACGATATTTAGTACTAATAAAATACAAAATGTGTACTAAATAAAATTAAAATTAATGAGTAACATGTGGTTAACTATGTTTATGTGAATGAGTATTTTTGTCTCCATATATAATATATCGCACTTCTCAATGACACATCCTCGTAATATATATATTTTCACTAAAAGCTTACTCTAGTGGCTCAACTTTATACCTTGAATGTGTATTTTCTAGAAACATATGGAAGGAACTAAACATTAAACATAGTTTTGTTAAGTGTCTAGTTGGCTAGATTCTAAGCTCTTGTTAGATGCATATAGAATAGATATAAAATAATGAAATAAATAATATGACGTAGAACTCTGTTATTGTTTTTCTTGCTAGCGCTCTCAACTTTAGAGTTCTTTTTAAAATATCATGTGTAATCCAAGATAAAGGGAAAATTGATTATATGCTCCAAAGCTAGGGTGTAATTGACAATTTACCCTCTAGCACATCAACATTGATTTATGTGCCCCAAAGTGAGTGTATACTGATCTTTTGCTCCTATTTTAGTTTTTGCCCCAATTTTCCCATCCAACCCATAAGAAATGACCATCCTACCCCTCTGCACTTTGTCTTAGGCTGCACTTGTTTTCTGCTGCATGCAATTAATTAATCGTGGATGTTAGCACATCTAACGCATGTACGTACTACTAATTAACTGAGTGAATTAAGTTTCTTATTGACCAAATGAAAGATTATATACGTACATGCATGGAAATTATTAACATCTAGTTCTCAATTTATGTTTAAGACGATGATGGGCCCGTATATCTGTCACAACGAGAATTAATTAATGGAGAAGCCATCCACTCTAAAAGAGGGAAAATCTAGAAATGAGTAATGAAGAAGAGGAATAGAAAGTTCTTCTCATAGTATGTAGGTTAGAATTTGCTTAAAAACTCAAAAAGGGAATATAATCAATTGTGCACTCAACTTTTGGCATATAATCAATGTCAATGTGCTGGAGGGCAAATTATCAATTGCACATCAATTGGGCATATAATCAATTTTCTCTCCTATATATTGCATTTAGATACACCATGAGATTCGGTTCATGTTGTAGTGACTAGCTACTTCCCATTTCATTCTACTAGCCAAGTGCCCATACTTTGCTATGAAAATATTCAAATTCTATCGTCGAGGGTACGAGCATGTTGGTCATACGCCTTCAGACAATTGGTGCGATGCACCGTGCGGCATAACATGTCGTGAGTGATAGTGCATGGATCATACGCTTTTGGCTTCGCCATGGACAATTGTTGTTATGCACCGTGCGGCGCAACACGTCGCGAGCAACCATGCGGATGACATGAAAAACAGGCACGTGCTATGCTTTGGTCGTATCCACACTAAAAATTTTGAGAGGTTGAATAAAATAAGATGAGTTTGTTATAATGTATGACATGGTAGATAATTTCAGTGAAATGGATTGTTACAATGGAATGTATGGTGGACAATTTTAGTGAAGTATGACATCATTCATCACTCATAAGAGACCACCCAAACTCATAGTACTTCACTACACTATTACAAAGATATTCGTACCATACATGTACCTTCATCAGAGACTCTGAAAACTGTCGGAGTTAAATGCTCCTCCAAGTTTGGTATGCACTGGTATGCACGTAGGAACTTTGATCAGTGATCCGTGCATACGACGTACGTATGTACCATTGATCATGTTCTAAAAATCAGAATTAATCTCATTAATCCCTGATTAATCCTAATTGGCAGTCCACCGTCTAGTAACGATTACCGATTAGTCTCGATTAATTCCAATTTGTTCCGAAGATTAATCTCATCTAATTGCTAATCCCCAGCCCGCCAATCAATTAGCGATTTCTTAAACCTTGCCTTTGACAGAAGCTGATTTCTGAACAAAGAATACTTGTTAGTTGTTAATTATAGCGATCTTTGTTTGAACCCAGTCTGGTGGATGAACTTATTATTCCCCTCTGGTCACTAAATACATCTCTTCTGGCCATCGGTCCCTTCAACCAACTGTAACACCAATTAAAACTACATTTTATTCAAACATATAATTAATTTATTTAATTTTATAATATGAATTGTAACAATAATCAATGGTAAAAATTGTATTTTGCGACACATGGTATTAAACGAAGCATTTCGTGACCAAATGAAGTAATATTTACGTACAATATAATCCATATAATATCTCTATCTGATTTGTTGTTGCATATTCCATATGCAATTGTAGCGGAAATATAGTTGTATCTTCTTTATACGGTCGTAACATATCTAATTTCATCGACATTTGGTTGATTGAAATAATACGTTTCCGTAACGTATTGTGAACGGCATGCATATATACCATCACGCGCACATCACGTACGTATATCGGTATATGCTGTCATAAAAGAATGGAAAAAAATCTTTGTATACCACTAAGGATTTTGCTAATCTTTTCTATGCTAAGTTCAAATTGAGTGATTCGAATTTGAGTATACATCATTTTCAGTGAAAGGAAGAAGTTGGAGATGAGATCGATGACATATACAAGGTTAGAATGAAATACGATGGCACAAAAGGAATTAGAAAAATTCCTAAAAAAATACAAGCACAAAAAATGTTTTGACTTGCCTTATCGGTGAGTCCGCTAGCTGCCAGCTGCCAGCTGCCGTGGGAGTTCAGCTGGACCAGACATTTGTCAAGACCGACCGGGTCCAATAATTGACTTGACTCACAACAAAACCAGTACACTAGTTTGCAAAAAAGAAAACCCCCCAACCCCCTACAAAAAAAAAGACTAGACATTTGTAATTTGTTAATTAAGACCGGATGAACACAGCTCCGAGTTGATTCGTTGGGTTGAAACTGATCGATCCCCTATGAAATTAAGCCATATTGTTTGTTTTAGCTTAAGGCTTATTACCGTTTCTTGGAGACAAACATTGTGGCTTCTCAATTCTATATAGTACATCTCTAGAAAATTTTGGGAGGGAAAGAAAGTCATGCACATGGAATAGACCAGGGACATCCTTTTGAGCTGAAAAGTTACTTCTGATTATAATTAATATCCAGCTTAAAAATCATATTTTAAGCTGAAACAGTGCTCATCCAAGAGTCCCCTAAGCTTGCCTTAAGTTATAATCAGGTGATATATATGGAAAATAGAGGTGTCAAACGATTTCCTATCCTACTCCTATCTTCTAAATTGAAGGAGGAGTGTTTTGATCCCCATATTTGAAAGAAGCTTAGACATTCTCTAAATTGGTTTCCACACATCCGGATGGCCTACTTGCCATTTAGTAGAAGAAATTTAGGAGATGCATTTAGGGGAGGACATCATTACCCTCCACGTCAACAATCCGTCCTATATGACAGCTATAGAAACCTTGTCATTGCATCGGAAGTGCCCTAACAAAAACAACAAAGTTGTAATAGTAAGAAAGTTAGACCTGATCTCTACAAGTTCTCTGACAATAACAAGTAGATTCCCTAAAAAAAGATAAAAAGGAAATCCAATGGGCACATAAGAGAGTCGAGTGTGGAGATGTGAAGCAATTAAGCATGAAAGTATAGCCGAGCACTTGGGTCATGCATGATAGAAAGTTATATGACATTCTTTTATTAGTACTGAAGTATGGACACTCGGCTACTTTATTATTAAGGGCTTCCAAATGCAGCTAGCTATCCTAACCATAGCCGCCTCTATCAAGGATGAACTCATTCCCCTCTATTAAGACACTTATCTACAAGTAAAAAGGGCTCCTGCAGTCATTTGTCCTAGCTGCCATGTGTAGTTCATCAGCAACCACTGAAGCTTACCCCTGAGACATCCGTAAGTGCCAAATGTCAAGACATGGACACCTCTCCCACTCGCATGTAAGGAATAGGACAAGACTTGCACCTGCCTTTTCCTGGTTCCTTTCTGTTCAAAGCAACATGGCTGTAATATATGAACACTAGGACATGCTTCGAGGGAAGGGAGAGAAAGGAGGAATAGATGTTCATATGCGCGCGCACCCATGAAAATCCCCATTGAAACAAGTTCTCGCTAGACGCCTCAATTCCTTTTCGCTTTCACCTTATGTACCTGTACCACCTCCCACCTCCCCTTATTGGATGAGCAACGATGTACTGGATGCAGGGTTGTTATCCCCAATCCTAGGAGGCTCGAACCAGGAATAAAATCCCTGTCTGATTTCTTTATTTGTGTTACCAGGATGACGAACTACTGCCTGTGAACGAGGTACCTTGGACTCGCAGAATCAAGAAATAAGCTCGGTGAGGAGTCAGATTTCTGAATCACCAATAGCTTCCCTTCCGTACGTGGGTCGGATTAAGCACAAGCTCTTTTGGTTATCACTTGCATATCTTACGTGCGCTGTTAGGTGTGATCCATCGTACGTCGCGTGCATGTTCTTGAACCGCGCTAATAATATTAAGAGTGGCATTCCAAACAAGAACCGCGACCCATGCATAATCATACTAGTGTATAAATGATCTTATTTCTGTGAGTTATAAGCCTGCAAGGCTGCAAGTATGGATCCAGGCGATGGATGGAGCATGCATGCATGTAAACCTACGTGTGTTTACGTACGTACCTTTGACAGTAGCTGGTTTCTAAACGAAAAATATCTGTTAGTTTTTGCAGCGATCTTAATTTGAATCACGCTGCCTGGTGTATTGTAGTTCATCTTCACTGATATATACAGTACGTGTCTTCTGGCCATCAGTCCCTTAAATTAATGCATCTTGAGCACTAATTAAAATGACAATTTATTCAACGTGCACGATTGTTTTTCATCATGGAAGTGAGATATATTTACCTAGCTAATCTGTATGATATATATCTTTATTTGATTAATCTATGCCATTAAATTCTAACTCCATCATCAGATCACTACTATACGGATCCCGGTCCCCTGTTTTTAATTTTATCGATCTCAACGAATTAACTGAGAGATTTTTTTTATACATATACTACCATGTGAATTAATTTGTAGCTCTCAAAACGATTGAGTAAATGGACAGTGATCGTTTTAATAACATTATTAAAACCTAATATTGTTCTAAAAAATTACAGGATGCATATCATCACGCACGGCACGTAAATATATATTGGCCTACAAAAATACTAACACAAAAATGTTTTGACTCGTCGATGAGCCGGATTAGACATTTGTTAAGAACCGACTGGGTCCATTGATTAACTTAATTCGCAACCAAACCATGACTTGCTTTGCCAAAAATAACAACCACCATCAAATCGACCAGACATTCGTTAATTAAGACCGGATCAACACAGCTTCGAGTTGACTCTCGTTGGGTCGAACTGACCGATGCACTTTGAAAGCTCGGTCAACTCGGTTTGGTTTGGTTTGGTTTAGCTAGCTTACTGCTTATAGCTTATTACCTTTTCTTTGAACCAAACACACATAATTTTTTGAAGTTGTTTTTTTTTGTATATCAATACCATTTCTTGAAACTCTCAAACCTTAGTTAAATCAAACTGTTCTTACTTGTCAAAACTCTCAAAATCCATCATTTGAGTCTCAATATCCAGAACAGCTCAACTTAATGTCGTACTACTTAAATTTTTTTGTGAACAGAATATTGCCCCTATTTTAATGAGCTGGCAAACTGCTGTAAAAAACCTGCGTCAGGTACCCTTCTTCTGTCATTTCTTGAAGTTGCCCCGGTGACCTGACGACGAGTCTGCTGGTTGTAGTTTGTCCCGGTGACCTGACGACGAGTCTGGTTGTCAAATTTTCATATTAACTGGTCCAATCCTGCGTGTACATCTAAAGAATTAACGAAATATAAAGATTCAGTCCCAAATCAGAAAATGACGTTCGTGTGTTTGTAACTTGTAAACCACGACTTTATTTTTCAATTTGCAGAAGTAGTAAACGCATGCATGTGGATTCATACTCGACGGATCCCATACGTACTACTGCCATTTTATGCACGTAGCTCGCTATAAATAGAGGGGCTCGTCGCTGCAGTGCCCTGCATCCATCGAGCATATACATATACAGCGTAGCAGCTAGCTAGGTTAGATCAATGGCCTCTTCTGCAGTGCCCTCCATGGTCGTTCGCCATGGCGTCCCGCCCGGGCAACTCGTCGTGCGGTGCTCGCCCTGGCCGGCGGCTCCTCGCCTTCTTGGCCTTTCGTCTTCCGGCCGCAGCAATGCTCGTCGGAGATGCAGCATAGCGGCGGCTGCCGTAGGGCTTCCAAGGGAAGGACCACCTTCCCAGCATAATAGGGTCAATTACCCTCCTCCAAGGGAAGGACCACCTCCCAAGCATAATAGGATGGGGAGCACTCAACGGATCAGCTCGGTGAGTGTGTGTGGTTGAAGTGTGTGTAGTTTCTCGTCGGCTTAAACTTTTGCATAAATCGGTAAGAGATTTTGTAAAATCATTTTTTTAAAAAGGCCAAAATTCATCAAAAAATTCCGAAAATTGGACAGCATTTTTTTTTTTTGCAAACGACCGATGCACGCGCGAGGAACAAGGAGCATACCTATATAGGGATGATCTGATCTCATAACATGATGGCAGGAGGAGGCAGTGGCTGGGGCCGATGAAAAGACGGCAGCGATGAACGGACACGATGGTGCTCCTGCGAAACCTCAAGCTCATGGCGATGCCAGTTACACTCCGCCGAGAGAAGGAATTAGCACAGTAAGTGGCCATCCTCATGCTGCATGTGTTAATGTTATTTTATTTACATAATATATATAGGGTTAATCAATTAGGTACATACCAAGTGCTACATCAGAGTTGGTTTATTCCATATTTACCACTAGAAAGTACAGGATACTACAGTAAGCAGATGATCTGACGTTGCGTACGTGGCGATTGCAGGAGGAGGTGGTGGCTGACGCCGACGAGAAGGCGGCCGCGATGAACGGCCACGATGCTCCGGCGCAAGTGGGAGACCATAGGACTGGAACGCAACTCAGTAGGCAGTGAAGATGTATATAGTACGTGTGCAGTGTACTACGTACATAAACCTGCCTATACATGCATGCACAAATATATATATTGGCTATTGCACGCACGCAGCAAAGTTTGCATGCACGGCGGGTTCTTTACTTGATGTATCAGTGTCACCCTATTATATGTGCATCTACCACTAGTTTCGTTTCATTTCATGGTGTCGATTGTCTTAGATCACCCAAGAAGATGGGAAGACCAAGAAAAGCACTAAAGGCCGCTAGGGTGTGTACGTGCATAGTATGAAAAGTACATGTCGATCGATGAGTATACATGTATGTCGCATGGTAATCGAAGATGTGTCGTCCAAGTTTGAGTATATAAATGATCTGATTTCCAAAATTTACGAGGAGTGGAGTCGTACGATTAAGAATTTTGATTTGGAAAAGTCTATTTTTATTTTCTGAACTATGATCGACTGCTGTCCACCAAGGCCAGCCTCACCTTCGTCCCTTCCATCAGTTGCTCAGTCTGAGCTCAAGGTTCGCCACAGTTCCACCTCTGTCCCGACCTTGATAGCATAGCCTGAGACTTGCCGTTGGCCGATGCCAACCAAGACGTCACCCCTCCACACTCTTCATGTTGTTGGAGCTCGTGTGCCGCGTCCCTGCCATGTTGCGTCGCCAGATGAGACAGAGAAGGGGAAGGAGGAAATGTTAGATTGCTTGTAAATTGGTGAAGAGGGAGGGGTTAAATTGTTATTAGTTGATGGTAAGTGGGATGAAATGGTTAAAACTGCAATGGGTGTTCTTTGGATGGTATTAAAGTGCACCAAATTCTTTTGGTGATACGAACCAAAACTAGGCATCTTTCAGTGGTACAAAACCAATTTTTCTAACTATATTTTATTAAAGTTTAAGAGAATATTTGGTATATATAAGGATTCATAATCAATACATAATATAATTCATTTGTAGTCTCATTATATTATATTAGATCTACACCGTTAAAATAAATGATCTGATTTCCAAATTAGAGTTACAGCGAGTGGAATTGTATGATTAAGAATTTTGATTTCGAAAAGTCTACTTTTGTTTCCTGAACTTTGATTGACGGTTGGCTACTTTCGGTCCCTAAAGAGTCATTCCCAATTGTAAAAAATTGCTCGCAAGTGTGCCTTTAATCGAATCAACGTTGGTTTTAACACAATCTCACGAACATTTTGATAAAATATTCTTTGGAATACAAAATAAATTGCACATTTGTGTTTCCAGTAATTCTATAAGCTCATAAAAGTTTTCTCTAAATTTTATAGCACTTTATAAATTTTATAATAAATTATTGAATTTTACATTAGTGAATAAAATGTTACAAAATTGTAAAAAAAAGAAAAGGAAAAAATTTTATCCAATCATATAGTTACGGAAAAATACCTTACGTGCTATTGCAGAGCCGCCTAATACCCTACATGCCATTACTTAAAGATTTGTCATCGCACTTGTTATTTATTCACTTTCATATCACAACCATCAAGCTCCATTAGTTTTCACCGTTTTCTTTTTCCATAATGCCCAGAATACTCCTCCCTCTCTCTTCTTCCATATGCACCCTCCCCCTCTCTCTCCCCTCACACATTAGATCTCTCTCTTTCTCGTGCGTACATCCCTTCGTTCCACCGCTCGTGTGCCACCGCCTCTTGTTGCCGCCTTCTAGCTAGCACGGCCTCCAGGTTGCCTCCTTGTGAAGGGAAATGGGTAGGCTACGATAGCGCAAGTTTAAAAATTTATACCGCGAACACCCAGGACATCATACGAGTAGAGGATTACAGATCATTACCCTTGACGCACAGTCGCAACAGAAGGAGAGTCGGAGTAGCTGAATCCAATGTCGCGCGCGTCGAGGTACAGGAAGTAGCTATTCATATCGAGTTGAACATCCCCTTCTTGCCGATCACTACCGCAGCAATATCGTACGTATTGCCGTATAGGAAGTAGCCGAACTCGCTGATCTTCTTCTCCTTATCGCCGATCAGCGCTGCAGCAACCGTAGTAGTGCCTTTACGGTATCCACACGTCCAGAGGTGGAACGTTATATGCCAATGTGCTAGCCCCGGATGCGCGTGGCTAGGGTTTCTAGGAGTGGAAAGTTGGCGCGACGGCTAGGGTTACTGGTGGTGAACTTATATGTCTGTGCCCCCCTGTCTCCCCTTATATGGAGCGCACTAATGTGCTTCTACGCTAGAGGCTCATTAGGACTCCAATCCTACATGGACCAGTATCTGCGAAACCCACTAATGAACCAATTCATTAGACATATTTAACCTGTTAAGTGTGTGACCCGTTAAGGTTCATGCGCAAGTGGCCGTGCCCCTAGAAACTTTTTTCTGAACCACAAGTCAATGGCAGTTCCTAGCATGACATATTAATCCTTGAATGTAAAGAATGATTATATCGGCTAAACCTTGATATACTACATACTAATCCCTTTGCCACATGGTACCAGTCAAGTTCAAAGCGAGATGCATGTCATCCTTGTGGTAGCTCGACCATTTACTCGATGATTCTAAACCGTGATTAACCTTTTAATCACATTGGCATGGCTATGCACTTTCCAATCCAATCACATCGAGGGGCTCAGAGGTATCTTTCCTGTTATCAAGGAGAGGCAAATTCCATCTTGATCGCTCACACCCCATATAATGTTTTATAGCATGCTCAAAAGCTATCTTTATAACTATCCAGTTACGGTGTAGCGGTTGATAACCCCAAAGTATATAACTATACATGCTAAGATTCAATGACGATCTTAGGTCTAAGGTTCATATAAGTATACCACTCGAAACTACAGACTGATGGCATATGTAAGATAACAATCTCAGCAGTGTCTTGGAGTAGGTCTATCCAACACCATGTTCTCTAACATGTATTCATATTATTAATTTGATATCTCTATATCTATGATATATAAAACATTACCATAAATCAATACATATACTGATCAAATCATTACTGTTCCACATAATGATATGAGATCAGGGATCATTTAGAATAAAATCATATAAACAATGTGTCTTATAACCAAGTCGTATTTGATGAACAATATGAACGATGTTTATTCATAGAACTGATAACATATTATGCAAGAGTATATAAATATAGACGTGATAGAATCATCTTGCATGATCGCTTCTAACGCATATCACTAGCACTTTGCTCTACCGTTGCGCCTGCTGGTGCGTGCCCCATGGTAGGGGATGGCATTTGCTCCATCAAAAGCGGGGAAGTACTAGGGGGCCCGACGAGCAGACCCGAGCCCTCATCAACATCGTCCCCGATGTCGGCGACCTCCCGGCGTCTGCCCCCTCTGCCGACGAGTTGATGGTTTTGTTTTTTAAAAAATTAAGCTCTTGGCACTCTCTTTTGTGTCATTGCGTACGGTGGTTTTCTAGATGAGCAATTCATCTTTAGAACTGGAACAGCACTGTTTGATTCTCAGGCCATTGTAAGTGGAGCTCGAGTTCTTCTATATGAGCAATTAATTCATCTTTAGCGTGTTATCAAATGTGCACATGTTTAATTATTGAGTACAGGTTGGTTCATTTCTTTTGAAGCATCAGTAACCATATTGTTCTATTGAGGTATTGAGAGCGCGCGGAATGGAGCCAGCCAGGGCTGGAAGCAAAAGGACCAGAGGGAAGAGGAAGAAGCACATAGAAGAGAGTTAGCTGACAAGTGGGTCACACGCATCTGCGAAAGCAAAAGAAGGGGAAATACTCAGTGGTATAGAGGAGTTGTAAAAGTAGAGGTAAAATGATTTTTCCTCAAGCCCGTTATGGTTTGACTATCAAAGAACGGTCAACATATGGTATATAGAATAATATTGAGATGATTGGAATGGCGCATAAGGGAGAGGTTACTAAGCAATGACACGTTAAGGGCTATCGGACTATGCAATAATGTACAAAAATATTTACCCTATAATTATAAGGAACTTAAATATACCATCCAACGAGCAAGTTGCCCCATGTGTACATGCAACTAGATTTTATTAAAGTTCAATAGAAATTTTTTTTGCATATATAAGGATTTGTAGCAATATTAACCATGGTAAGATTCTATATAATTTGTTTGCAGTCTCATCATATTAAACTACACTGTAATCAATGATATAGTGGTTTTTTCTTTTTTGTACAATCAACGTTGGAATTTCTATAATTTTATAGCAAACGTGATGACTTCTTTGGACCTTGTTTTAATAATGTAATAGATAGACTAGATCGATTTCTAACTTATGGAACATTTACGGAAGAAAAAACCAGGCCAGAGACAAATGACCGTCACTTGGGTCAAAACATTTTTCGTCCTGTTGCTAATTAATAACGTAAGGTGAGGTCGCGAGCCAGCACGTAGAGTCGTGGTATCATATGTGTAGTAGATTGAGCTACACGTGCATCCACTCTGAAGCCGCAAATGACGACCATTTCATCGACAAGATTCCAAATCACGGTCGTCGCTAACCGTAAGGTGAGGTCGTGAGCCAGCACGTCGCCGTCGTTGAGTCGTGGTATCATATGAGATTCCAAATCACGGTCGTCGCGGACCTAAACACGCGCGCGCAGAGCAGAATTCTTCCTCTTGCTTGTTTGTCTTTTCCCCCGTCCGCGTGCATGCCTGTTCTTTTGCTACTTCCTATGGAGCGTCTCTGAATCTGGCCATGTATTCTTGCGACTTGCGAGCACCGGCCTGACGTGACATCGGCTTCCAGGACGTTAAGAATTGCGATGCTCTCCAGAGGTGCCTTTTGATTTCACGAGATGCATGCGTGTTCATCTGATGGAAACCCTGGATTTTGTCTCATTTCTTGGCGCTGATCATCCCGGCCGTAGTAAGTACGTCGTTCCTTCTTCTTTCGACTTGAATTTGTATATGTTCGTCCTGTTGGATTTCATCTCGCGAGACAATACCAAGATAATACAAGTAGTCTTTAACATCTAATTAGACTGTGCATTTAATTCTCTGGATTAATAATTCTGAAACGAGTCATCGTGTCTGCGTAACATGTCTTGCATAAATAGAAGCAACCAACCGTGCATCGATCTCCATCTTTGTATCCCCATGCACGTACGGCATGTCACACATAGAGCTAGGCTCACGATCACTCATATGCAAGTGTACCAAACAGCGTCTAGTAAGCCCAGGATAACACCTTGACAAGCATATGGCTGTGGACGGCTAGCTAGTAGCTAGACCACTCGTCAAGTTCCATCCCAACTGATGTGCAGGATGTTTACAAACCTGGTCAATAAATGCCACCTTCACCACTCCTACAAACATTGCCAACAAATACCACATTTTACTGCTCCTTAAGTTTTACAAAAAAAAAAAGAAGACAAAGTTAGTCAAAATGTGACAAAGTTGGCTTTTCATCCAAACTGGCCCGTGCACTTTACACATACGTAGGGTGCGTTTAGTGACAAATCATGTGCCTCTATCCTTTCGGAACTTGAGTCTTCTCAAGCTTTCAAGCCTCTACACTCAAGTTTCTTGTTTCCATGCATAAAACCCCTACCAAGCACGGACATCTAACTAGCTGGAATATAATTTATTGAGTAAATTGTATCTCAGGTATATGAAGTTGTCCCTAGTTTTTGGTTAGGTCCAAATTTTGGAAAATCATGTATTTATGTACATAAAGTTGTATTGTTGTATCATAGCTGGTCCAAAGTGGTTAGCCTCTACAAGCTGGTTGTGTTTTTGTACATAAAGTTGATGTATAAACCTTGCCAATAATTAATGCTATATTGTGCAACATGTTAAGTTTTGCAAGAAAAAGTGGCAAAGTTGCAAAATGTGACAAAGTTGGCTTTCCATCCAAACCGGCCGTACACTTTACAAATACATAGGGGTGTGCGTTTAGTGAGAAAGCGTGTGCCTGTACCCTTTTGGAACTTGGAACTTGAGCCTTCGCAAGTTTTCAAGAATTCACATGAGAAAAATAAAAACTGGTCCAAAGGCCCTAAAATGGCCTGACGATGTGCTCCTTCAAAGTTCTAGGTAGTCTAGAGTTCTTGATTTTGACCCGACCAGCCGGGTCCCCACCTGGCGTTGCCGTGTCGGTTCAATTTATTTTTAGAAAAACAGGTGGGTGCTGTTGGGCCGAGGCCACGGTCCCTAAGGGCCAAGGCCTGCTTGCCCATCCCAGCTTAAATACTACTACCCCCTCCACGCCACTCCCCACCGTGAGAGAGGCCAAACCCTATCCGCCTCCTCAGTCCTCACGCATGGCAACGGCGCTCCACCTCCTTCCTCACGACGATAGTGGCAGCTTCCCCTCCTCGCCAGTCTCCTCCTTCCCTACGGAGACCCTCCTCACCAGTCTCCTTCCCTATAGAGACCGACCACCCTCCCTCTCCTGACGGCAGCAACGTGGCGGTGACCATCTCCTTAACAGTGACGGTCACGACAGTGGATTTCTTCCTGATGGTGACGACATGACAAGAACCTCCTCCTCCATGTAGGCAGTGACCTCTTCCCCTAGATGGCGACTAGTATGCCCTCCTCATCTCCTCTCTCTTGCCTCCTTCATGTCAGGTAGGGGCACCAGTAGGGCGAGGCGGTTTGATGAAAGCTAAGACCTAATTGTGGGTCTGGTCTAGGTAGTCGTAGCATGGAGTGAGATGGGACGTGACGTGTGAAAGCTTGACCTGCCTGCCCCATCTCGAGCTAACCCTAAGCATCATGGTCTTAAGAATGGGCCGTGCCCTTTTGCGGTGCCGGCATTGCCCTTAGCTTCCTCTCTACCGCCCTGAGCTTTCCATGCCTACTCCGTCTCCTCCACTCTTCCTTTGGTTCCTCTCTGCTGCCATTCCATGAGTCTCGTGGTCTTAGTGCATTTGTGTGATGCCACCCTTTGGCATCCGGTATAAGGGCTATGTATGGTCCTGCCGATTTCTACGTGGCTTAGCCCTAGCCTCTGCCCTCTCGTGCCGTTCTGTACCTCTTCATATTCTGCACTAGCTTGCCAAGGCATGGCCACACAGTTTTCAAATATATATCGGCGTTAATAGCTCGTATCGGGCCGGATCGGTATTTGAAATTTGAAATCAAAATCGTCTCAATTTCAAAACTTTCAAATTTTAATTTAAAATCAAGAGAAATATAAAATTCCAAAAAAAATATTTAAAGCGTTTGGCATGAAATTTTTTTTTTGGAAAACAATTTTCAAGTGACCAAATTCGAGCTAATTAAGAAAATTGCCAAACTGCAGAAAGAGAGAGTGGGGATCCAAAGTTATTTTGGAAGGCAAAGTGCAACGGTTTTTTAAAGAAAATAGATTCATCTACTGAAAGGGTAGTTTGAATTGTGACGCCCTACCTGATGATTCTAACCTCTCGAATACTTCAAATAAATGCTGAAGAGTCAGCCCGATAATTTCTTCCGAATTTTCCTAATATTTTTGGCCAATTATTTCAGAAAGGTAGCTTACTAAGCTATGCGCGAAGGAATTTTTTAAAGAAGGCAGAACGGCAGATTTTTTTAAAAAATTATTATTGTAAACTAATGGTCAAAATCCAACAAAATTCTCAGCAAATTGGTGGCACTACACTAAAATAGGTATATTTACCAGTTAAAACCAGCACAAATAAGGCTATTAGGTGCCGGTTCTTCAGTGGACATGCAGTAAAAGCTTTTATCTGTCGATGCTATTTAACAACCGGCGCATGGGTGTCCACTGAAGAACTATGTCGTTCTGTAGTCATATGTGTCTTTTGGTAATTAGAACCGGCATACATAATGTTTCGCCTCCCGAAGCGTTTCACGAGAAAATTTTTCCTATACATTATCTGCATAATCTATTCTGATCGTCTCAAATCCCCGTTCTCAAAAAATTTTAATTTCTTCTCTCGATCTCTGCCGCTCCAACCTCTCATTTCTTCTTCTGATCCTCCATTCTCCCACTTGTCCAATGCACCATGGTCCAGTCATCAGCATCGCTGTTGTCGTGGTCACTATCTCTAGCGCCGGTGCCATTTCCACCCGCCTCATCGCTGCTGGCCTCACCATGGTCACTGTCTCCTACACCCCTGCCGTCTCCATCCTTGTTTCCGGAGCCATTTGGTGAGGAGGATGAGCCAACGCCCAAGCGGTGGTGCCAGCGGGTCCTATAGTAGCCTACGTCCTCATATGCTTTAATGTGCAGCCCCACTACAAAGGAGGAGGAGGATTCGGAGAAGGAGGGTCTGGAGGACGAGGAGGAGTCTACCCCCGTGTCGGAGGTGCAGGAGGAGGCGGAGAAGGAGGCGGGTGGATGGATGCAAGGGTCTACGACGACGACGAGCTCTTGATATAGATAGCTAGGAAGTGTAGCTAGTAGCCATCCTAGCTAGCACCGGCTAGGCTAGAAAATTTAAAAATATTTTAAAATATATCCATGCCGATTGTAGCCATAAAGCGGCACGGAGAATGGATCATCCGCATCAGTTTATAAACCGTCACTAATGATGATTTAGAATCGGTACTAATGACGTGTTCTATAGTAGCGTGATTTTGGACCTATCAAATACATCTGGCAAAATTAGCAGTTTGGCAAACCAAGAGCGAGCGACCTAGTATGCACACACATCTACGACCAGGAGCCGATGACCGGATCAAATTTCAATTCACATAACCGCAGTGTGGTCAAACACCACCAACTCCCCTCCGGTTTCATATGTGTCAGTTGCTCCGATTTCATATTAGTACTCTACTGATATGACGTAGCCTTCCATTGATAGCCTACTTTGGTACTGTTTTACTAGCCTATCCTTGTGTAGATGCTTAGCCTAGCTTCTGGGATTGGTAGTTGATAGGTTTCACATATTATTAACTGGTACCTGTGGAGTCTTGGCTTCATGGTGCTGTTTTTTTGGTAAATCTAATCAACTAAAATCAACGTGGCGTGTGTTGATTTGAGGTGACCCAGAAGAGGCGGATTTTGGGCTTGTGGTTGAGATGTGCAGGTCTCCTCTGTCATATAAGGACCGAATACTTGTATTACCATACCGGACCTGAACCGTACAGCCACTTGTGCCTTCTGGCCCTGACCGTTAGCTGTGGAAGCTTGTTTCCGCTGTACTCGTAGTGGACGGACGTGATTCGCGATCACCGGTTCCGAATGGCTTAAATGGGGGTTAACCTCATGTGGTGCGCTATCAAGTCCGGCTGAAGGAGTGCGCATGACTGTCGGCCTGGTCGAAGTGTACCGTATGGTGCACAAAACCAAAAGAAAGGGTACAGTATTGGGACAGGTGAAAACAGGGAGCGGTTTTGTACTGTTTCTCTCTTGAGATGAGACAGGGCTTGTGGAAAACGTGTACACACTCTGCAGAGTTAAAACTATCATGGTAGCCGTGCTCGCGGTTATGGGCGGGGAAAGGAGTTTAATTCAAGGTAGTCCATTGTGTTTTAATTAATAACTTGATGTAGTGTAGACAGGGATTGCCTCTCTTGAAGCTGGTTAGCCGTCCTTTGGCTACGCTTATTTGTTATCATGTGTTTAATGAATTAAGAACAAATAAACAAGTAGATAGGTGATATTTTAGTAAAATAACCATACCCATCCATTGACCTTGCATTCATTTATTAAGAACCGTTTGCTGAGTAGCCGTGTACTCATTATATGGACCACGGATCTTTGTTCAGGTCAATATTTTAGCAACGGTGCCAGCTGTGACCAGGAGGGTCAAGGTGATTAGCTGCGCGTTCGGGGTCAACCTCGGGATATCATCGCTTCAGTCTTCCGCTGTGTTTATTTTTATGTGTTGAATTAAGCCCTATGCAAGACTATGTATTTGTCTATGTCAACTAGGATGATATTTATGTTAGGTAAACTGTTAAGTTCTAGTTAAATGCAATGCCTGCGATGATAATCCAATTGTCCTTGAGTACAACACTAGCTATGGTCTTCTGGGACTAGTATTCGGTCACTCAAGCCGGTAGAAATACCGGCGTGCACGACAAGGGTTTTGACCATGTTCTCGAAGGCCAGGCTTTTGGCCCTCGAGATTATAGCAGATTCCTGTAGTGATTATCTGCACACACATCTGGTAGAGATTACCTGCAGATTCCTGTAGTGATTATAGCAGAAAGCGACCTAGTATGCACACACATCTACGACCAGGAGCCGATGACCGGATCAAATTTCAAGTCACACAACCGCAGTGTGGTCAAACACCACCAACTCCCCTCCGGCGACGGCGACCAGATCGTGCTCGCTCCCCGTCGACGACTATAAATTCACCTCATCCATCAGCTCAGCTGCATCTATCGACACAGCGCAGCGCAGCCCGCAGGTGACAACTGCTGCAACGGGAGAGATTGTTCTCTGACACACTTGCTTGATCCACCACCGGCACCGGCCGACTGGCAGTTTGAGTTAGCTCGATCGATCGGCACGGCAGCCATGGCCATGGCGTCCTCCCCGTCTTCGCCCACCCTCCCGCGGCAGCTGACGCGGCACGTGTCGTCCCACCCTAGCCTGCTGCTCCCCTCCCGCCCAGCTGCGGCAACGGCGTGGCGCCTGAATGCGTCGGCGCCGCCGGCGTCGTCATCGCCGTCGTTGCTGTTAGCGGCATGGAAAGCTCCTAGGCAAGGCTCCGGCGGGAACCACAACTTGCTCGCTGCAAATGTGCGGGAGCTGGATGCATCGTCGTCGTCGTCGGCGGCGGCGGCGGCATCTGATCAGCCGTTGCTGTTGGCGACATGGAGAGATCCTAAGGAAGGCTCCGGCGGGGAGCACAATTTGCTCGCTGCAAATGTGCGGGAGCTGGATGCGTCGTCGGCGGCGGCGGCGGCAGCATCTCAGTCGTCGTTGCTGTTCGCGGAATGGAGAGATCCTAAGGAAGGCTCCGGCGGGGAGCACAATTTGCTCACTGCAAATGTGCGAGAGCTGGATGCGTTGTCGTCGTCGGCGGCGGCAGCATCTCAGTCGTCGTTGCTGTTCGCGGAATGGAGAGATCCTAGGCAAGGCTCCGGCGGGAAGCACAATTAGCCAGTTTTGAGGAACAAGAAGACGACTAAGGAAGAGCAATACTACCGTCCAAGATGTGACATAGCTAAGTGGAATCTACGGTGCATGTGATCGATGTATTTCGTGGCTTCGTTCACGAGTTGAAATTCAGATAAAAAAATTGTCCGGATTTCACTCGGAAAATAATCAAAATAACCAGAATGTTTGTAGGTTCACTTAAGTTTTTTTAAAAAAATTATTTATCTTTTCGAACGTGTTGACCTTTTTATGCCGTTTGTTGAAAATCTCAAAGTTACATGATGAATATTCTAAAATCTGGTTTCGATTATCAGTTTTAGGTTTTTCAAGCTCAAAAGGATCAAAGTTCAGTTTCAATAGATAATCAGAATTTCAGCGCTGCAAGTTCATTATATCAAGTAGTTTTTCGTTGATTTGGTTTAGAAATTTAAGAAGAAAACGTGCATCCTTAATATGCATGCACCCTGTGTTAACTGTGTTAATGTAATAACCATTGAGGCACATAATCCATCGTCGTCTCTATCCACCGAAGGCTGTGAAGAAACCTCGTTTCATCTTTTTTTGGCTGCACTTTTGCTACTAGCGCAAGGGCTATCAAGTTTTGTTGCAATATCTGGATTGAGATTCATTAATAGAAAATTCTATGTGGAGATCATTATGCTTGTATCTTGGTGCATTTTGGAAAGTCCAGAATAATTTCATATTTCATGATGTAGCTCCAGTAATAACTGACTGCAAAATATTATTCAAAATGGAATTCACAATGTTTGTAATAAGACTTCATCCTTCTATTACTTGTACAATAATAGACTGGTTCAATAACATAAATTATTTTTCTTTATTGTAAATATCTTACTTGTACGTATCTTTTCAGTATACAATTTGTTTTAGGCAGTAGTCTGCTTGTCTACTGTAAGCAGCCTACTGTTTTCTTTCTAAAAACTGAACAGGACAGCAAATTGCGTGCTGAATCTGCTGATACATCATCATTGACCTGCCGTTTCTTATTAAGTTTAATTAATCGCTGAAGTGGTCGAGGTTTCTGTCGACGAAAACCCTACATTTCTAGCAAGGTTTCTGTCCATTACCATCGAGGTTTTCATCCATCTTCGGTGCAAGGCTCGGCTGGAGCCATGCATTGGTCGGGAGACAGAGAGGAGGGATAGGAAGGAGTGGAAGGGAGAAGAAAGGAGAAGTGGGAGGCTTTTTGAAAATGGGTGGATCAAGATTGGTGCTCAATCCATGGCCCAGATAGTGCGCATGGAATTGCTTTTACATGTGTAAAAGCTGCACTCTTAATTATTACTTCCTCTTTCTCTTTCTCTTCCTCTCTCTCTTTTTCTCTCTTCCTCTAAATATTTAAAAATATATGTATTGCTAAAGATTCAAAACTTTTTTCTAGAAGATTTAAAGATTAAAAACTTTGATTTGCATGTATTTCAAACAATAGATATGTGTGATTGGAGAGAGTATGTTCAACGTTCACACCCTTCTTCACCTTGGAAAAACATTGTTGAAGTGTATTGTTTGTCTTTCTCCATCAGCTTAAATTTTTGATTGATGCATTTAATTTAATATGATATTAGAGCCAAGATATCATTTATCTATATACATGCATACAAATATACAATTATGTATTTATGTATTATATGACCGACTTTCTATGGGTCACATAGACATCCAAATAAGCAGTAGAAGTAGAAGTGAGATGGAGAAAAGAGAGCTTAAAAATGAATATTTAAAGTTTTAAAAAAAGGAGCGGAAATTGGATAAGATAAGAATGATCGTACGTTATAGATATAGAAAAGAAAAGGTAGAAAAGGATGAAAAAAGAGAGGGTTCCTAATTCAATCAAAAGACAATTCAATAAACTCTGCCATCGACGCGAAACATGTTTTCTTTTTCCTTTCGTCAGTATACCTGCTCCTATGACTAAATAGAGCGGTCAACTTGGTGTTCATACCGTTGTTCACAGTTCTTCTTTCGACTAGGATTTGTTACTCCTGTTTGATTTCATCTTTCAAGTCTCATGAAATCCCCTTAAAAAAACATGCATGATCGATCAAGTTTGACCAATCATCTGCACATCTGTCGTGTAATTACCGCGTGGAACTTTTGTCTCGCAGAATAATTCTACCCTTGATTAGAATGGTCTAATTAATTGGTTGCAGATTCCACGATGCAAAAGGAAAATCTTGGCAATGCAACACAAAGCAGCGGCTATGTACATCATCGATCATCCCTAGCCTGCCTTGTGTAAAACAACCCACCGAATATCAGGTTCTACTTATTCAGAGCTACCGGACGGACGGAGCGATGCCAAATAATGTCCCTGATCCATATATTCTTCTATATATGCACCACCCGGATTGGTTTGTTTTGTACGTAGCACACGGATGCACTTATATGGCTGTGTACATCTCTGTTGATGTAGAGATCGGAAGTCATACTTCATTATTTATCTAAAAAATACACTGTTTTTGTTCTGTTTGGCCTCAATGGCTGACTAGATTCATCTTGTTTGAAAAAAAATTGGCATGAAAGACAAATTATGTGGCATTTGTCATTGAGCTACTGACATATATGAGATCATACATTAGTGACACGTAAAGTGGTTTATATCAAATTTATAAATTTTACGGTGCTGGCTCTGCTAGTCATTTGGTTGGCTTCCTTGGGATCGTTCCCAAGGTAGCCATGCGGGCGATAGCTAGTTTTTTTCGTCACTTATGCATGCAAAGACGGCAGCAGGTCAAAAAACTTCTGACCTCGGGATACAATATTTTTTTGCCACTACAATAAGTTTTAAGCAATTTCTTACGTGTCACTATAGAAAATCATAATCTTCCATGTACTATTATCCTGTTTTATGACATGTGGACTCGGAATGCATCCATCAGATAGACACATAGCACAACCTATCGAGAGGAAGTGCTTAAGCGTTTTATGTGTTCATGATGTATTTCACGTCTCGCAATTGAGGAAGTGCTTAAGGGTTTTAAAGGAGCAGATGTCCGTGGAACAACTAGAGTTGCAATAGGATCTGACCAATCGAGAGTACCCGATAAGGATTTTGGAGAAAGCTGCATTGCCAGACAAGTAACAGAGTGATCAAGCTTTGCAAAGTGCAGTGGAGCAACCATTTTGAGGAAGAAGCGACTTAAGAGCGTGAGGAGGACCTCATAGCAGAGTTTTAGCAATCTTTTTCTGAACTCTTCTGAATCTCAGGGTCAAAATTCCTCTTAAGGGGGAGGGCTTGTAACATCCTCATTTTTCAAAAATATTTAACTCATGCATCATGCATTTGCACATTGTTTTAAAATTATTTAAAATTTGAAAATAATTAAAAATGAGTAAGTTCTATTTCTAGAAAAACTTTTAATTCAAAATTGTAATGAAATTATTTTTATATTCTCAATATAACTAAAAGGGTTATTTTAAGAATAGAAAATGTACTAAATTATAATAAAATATTTTAAAATTTTAAGATGAACTAAATGGTTAATTTGATTAAGAAATAATCTAGTAAATCCAAATAGTTTAATAGATGTTAAAATTATATTTGAATTCCCCTAATTCATAAAATCTTATGAATATCCAAACATTCCAAATTTTCCAAATTATTTCCTATTTTTTGTTTTCATTTTCCTTTTTCTTGTTTTCATTTTCCTTTTTCTTCCTTCTTCTTCCCTCCTTCCTTCTTCTCCCTGGGCGACCCCTCCTTCCCTATTTCGGATTAGGGAAGCTTCCCCATAAGGGAAACCTCCCCTCCCCTTCCTACATAGAATTAGAAAGAGGGGGATTTCTTTCCCCCTCCTCCCAGGCCGATTGTCGGCCAGTGCCGCCACCCCTCCCCTATTTAAGAACTGCCACCGCCCCCTCTCCATCCCGCCGCCCCTGATGCACAATTCACCGCCCGTGAGTCGTTGCCGCCTCTCCCCTTCGGTGATGCTCTTTCCCGACGTGCCCCAGACCCATTTTGCCCTCGCTTCTAGGCGATCGTCACTGGAGCCCACGGGATTCGTCGCTGAGGCTGAGCTATCGTCGCCACCGCTTTTGCCTTGCCGTCGGTTCGTTGCCGCCACCTAGTAATTCCCCCTCTCTTTGTCCCTCTAGCATCCTTACGAGTAGAGGAACCCAATCCTCGGGTCCTTATGGCCTGATCGCCGCCAGCGAATGCTACCGCCGTGCGTCCCTCTTCTTTCCCACGGCCATCGCTGTCATGCCGCCAACCCAGTGCGTGAATACCCGAGGAAGCGTGCCTCTCGGCATCGCCTTGCCCTCGCAAAGCTGCTGGACCGCGCCGCTGCCCCTGAGTCGCCGCCATTTAGCCAGAGTGCCACGTGTTGCTGCCGCTGTCGAGGTCATCATCATCAATTTCCTGGTGGGCCGACCCCACCAGGAAGTTCACTGAGCAGTGCCGAACCTCTTTCATGGTTTTGCCGCCGCCGGCAAGCTGCCGTTCGCCATCACCGTTGCTGCCCGGCCATTGGGCGCTTCCCGCCGCCGCCAGCGATAGGTGGGACACGCTTGTCGAGCCGCTTGCGCCAGCCGAGCCAAGCGGGCCACCGCTCCACGTGAGCGCCGTGTTAGGCCGAGCTACGCTGGGCCGTAAGGACCTGAGGATTGGGTTCCTCTACTCCTAAGGATGCTAGAGGGACAGAGAGAGCGGGAATTACCAAGCGACATTGACAAACCGACATGGCGGCGCGGAAGCGGCGGCGGCAACTCGGCCGACAGCGAATCCGTGAAGCTCTAGGCTTGGGTGGGCGCTAGTTGCGAGGCCAAATTAGTTTTAATAATTTTTATAAACAATAAAATTTATTTATTTTGTATCTTTAATTCTATAACTCTAAAAATTATGAAACCAATTTAAAATATTTGTAAAATTAAGATCTACTGTTCTGTAAATTTGCATATGCATTTGCACACATGTTATTTTCTGCTATTTTGTTCTATTTGGTAATTATTATTTTATTTTTCATACGCTAGATTCGATCAAAGGAGAACTTGTTGGCAACACTTCGGATGAGAACCCTTGCTTTACTGACCAAGGCAAGTGCTGGTCATATTGCTCCTATGATTGCAACTGTTTTTGCTAGAGTTTTACGAACCTTTCATATTATGTTAAAAATAAAAAATGCTAATTTGACTCGGCTGATTAGCTACAACCCCCAATTAATTAATTTGTTAATAAGATTTACCTTGATGCCCTAGTATATTAAATTTGTTAATCACTATTGCCATCCTTGATTTAGAACTATTCACGCTTAGCAGTGCTTAGTCGAAGATTATCTGTTAGTCAATAGATAATTGATTCATGTCAATTGCTTGATTCACTCCCATGGTTTTAAAAGGACAGTTGTTGTTGTCATGTTTCATGGTTGGGTTAATTGAGATAGTGGATGCTATCTTTGGGCAAATGTTTTTTATGGTTGCAAGACTGGTGCGGTTAGCACAAGATTTGGGTCTAGTGTGGGAACCACATCAATCCCTAAGGACCGATTTTTTGAGAAAGACAAACTAAGTACAATAGTGTAACCACGAGTGCTTGTATGGACAAGCCCTGGCTGAGTACCCTTCGAATTCTTAGTTTACGCATTCTAGTTTGTGGAGTAGAAAGCATGTGCTGGTTCTATTGGTGCACGATGGGACTTCTGGCTCGAGTGGTGTAACTCTCTGGCAGTGGAACCTTAGCACGAGTGTCTGGCTAAGAGCTAGTTGGTTAAAGGCTTTGTGATGGTTTGCTTGTGGACCATCTCTTGTGGGTAAAGCGTGTAGCCTCTGCAGAGTGTTAAACTATCATAATAGCCACACCCACGGTCACGGGCGGACGACAGAGCGCTACCTCAATGGTAGTTCTTATCTATTTGTTTTCAAAATGGTGTTCCTCCTCACAGTTGGAGCTGTGAGTGATGAAGGTGTTGTATACGATGGGAGGCGTGAGTTAGCCAAGTTTAAGCAAATCCGATTGTTGCCAGAGTTTAAAAGAATTGATGGTGTTGTTCACCGCCATCAATTTCCCAGTGGGCCAACCCCACTAGGAAGTTCGCTAAGCGGTGCCGAACCTCTTTCGCGGGTTCACCGCCACCGGCGAGCCACCATTCGCCATCGCCATCGCAGGCGGCTACTCACGCATGCTGCCAGCGACAGCGGCGGTCCGCATGTCGAGCCACGTCTTGCGTCAGCTAAGCCGAGTGTGCCACTACTTCGCGTGAACGCCGTGTTAGGCCAAGCGCACTAGGCCATAAGGACCCAAGGATTGGGTTCCTCTATTCCTAAGGATGCTAGAGGGACAGAGAGAGGAGGGAACTACCGGGTGGCGGCGACGGCAGCATATCTTGTGCACATGGGGCACCTATACACATGTAGTGCACACCAACTAACAAATATCACCAAAAATTCCAAAAACATTTTTACATGTACTTCTAATCTTACTCCACCTATGTATAAAATTTTAAGTTCAGATTCATTATACATAAAAGAACAGCAAAAAGAGAAAATTCTAACAAATTTATACTCTTAAAAGTGTCAGATTTTTCTCTTTTTTGTTACTGCTAAAATATAATGAATCTAAACTTGAAATTTTATACATGGGTGGAGTAAGATTAGAAGTATATGTAGAAATTTCTTTAAAATTTTTTGTGACATTTGTTAGTTGGCGTGCACCACATGTGTACAAGTGCCCCATGTGTACAAGATATGCTGCCGGCGGAGACAAACCAACGGCGAGGCAGAAGGGGTGGTGGCGGTGGCAGCTCAGCTTTGGCGACTAATCCCGTGGGCTCTAGCTAGGCCGCGCACTGGTTGCCATGCCGAATTAGTTTTAATAATTTTTGTGAACAGTAAAATTTGTTTATTTTGTATCTTTAATTCTATAATTCCAAAAATTATGAAACCAATTTTAAAATGTTTGTTAAATCAAGATCTACTGTTCTGTAAATTTGCATATGCATTTGCACATATGTTATTTTCTGCTATTTTGTTCTATTTGGCAATTATTATTTTATTTTGTTGTAAGTTAGATTCGATCAAAGGAGACCTTGTTGGCAACACTTCGGAAGAGAACCCTTGTTTTGTTGACCAAGGTAAGTGCTGGTCATATTGCTCCTATGAATGTAACTGTTTTTGCTAGAATTTTACCAACCTTGCATATTATGCTAAAAATTAAAAATGCTAATTTGACTAGGCTAATTAGCTACAACCTACCCAATTAATTAATTTGTTAATAAGATTTACCTTGATGCCCTAGTATATTAAATTTGTTAATTACTATTGCCATCCTTGATTTAGAACTATTCATGCTTAACAATGCTTAGTTAAAGATTATCTGTTAGTCAATAGATAATTGATTCATGTCAATTGCTCAATTTACTCTCATGGTTTTAAAAGGACGGTTGTTACTGTCATGTTTCATAGTTGGTTTAATTGAGATAGTGGATGCTATCTTTGGTCAAATGTTTTTTAAAACCTTGATTGGGATGGATGGTTACAAGGCTGGTGCGGTTAGCGTGAGATTTGGGCTCAGTGTGGGAACCACCTTAATCCCTACGGACCGATTCCTTGAGAAAGACATATTAAGTACAATAGTGCGACAACAAGTGCTTGTATGAGCAAGCTCTGGCTGAGTACCCTTTGAATTCTTAGTTTGGGCATTCCGATTGGTGGAGTAGACAGCAGGTGCTGGTTCTATTGGTGCACGAGAGGACTTCTCACTCGAGTGGTGTAACTCTCTGGCAGTGGAACCTTAGTAGCAGTGTCTGGCTAAGAGCTAGTTGGTTAAAGGCTTTATGATGATTCACTTGTGGACCATCTCTTGTGAGTAAAGAGTGCAACCTCTGCAGAGTGTCAAACTATCATGATAGCTGTGCTCACGGTCACGGGTGGACAACAGGGCGCTACCTCAATGGTACTTGTTATCTATTTGTTTTCAAAATGGTGTTCTAAAGTAAAACTGCAATTGTAATAATGAGTTTTGGTTTTTATCCTCACTGTTGGAGCTGTGAGTGATGACGGTGTTGTACACGATGGGAGCCGTAGGTTATCCAAGTTTGGGCAAAACCGGTTGTAGCCGGAGTTTAAAAGAAAATGATCCAAATGTTTGATATTTCTCAACTCTATTTCTATCTTTCCAAAATTCTAAACGAAAACTTTGTAAAATTAGTTTTTTTTTGCAAAAGATCATCTTCCTTTCCTTGTTAAGCCTTAATGCTGCATTAGTTAGCCTTTCTTGTTGAGAATGTTGCATTCTCACCTTCATGTGGGGTTGCTCATTCCAACGAGCAGATCCTAATGCACAAAACCTTATCCCGAAGTGGAGATGTATCAAGATGAAGACTTCAAGGGTGGAATTCAAGATGAATATTACTCCAACGTCTAGGAGCGCATTCCAACAGTCATGCTTGTGGAGTTATTTTGAGTCTTCTATTTAGACTTTTATTTATGTATTAAGACTTCCGCTAGTATAACGTCATGGTGCCAAACTATTGTAATAAGTGCTATGTTGGCCGATACTTTAATGTAATAACTGTTTTATTCGTGATGGTTGTGATCCAAACTATGATTCTGTGTATACTAGCTATTTGATCCAAGTACTAGTACGATAAAGACACGGCTGGGACTCGACTCCTTTTACGGGTCTCGACACTAAGAAAATGTTACGTCAAATGATAGAAATCCCCCTCTCCTCCCCCTTCCTCCTCCTCTGGTTTACATTAGTCAGTACAGTGCATAATAGATTTCCTTACATCTCATCTGTTAATTGTATAAAAATAAATAAAGGCACATCATCCATTTTAAAATGAACTCTTTTATGGTATACAATGGAAAATATATTAGGATGCTAGTATAATTCAGATATGACCATATATTTATAGGTTGCCCTCACAAAAACATGTTACTATTGTAGTATAAATACTAACATGGTAGTAAAAAAATCAAAATCAATCTGAGACATTAGATTGAGGGGAATGGATCGCTCGTATATACGGCACAGATCGGTCACTATGGTGCTTAGTTACAACTAGCAATGATCGGGTTAATGTCATACAGCTGGAAGGATTTTTTTTTTTTTTGCAAAGCAAATAGGGTTTTAATGGGATGCAGGTTGATTAAGCGGAATTTGAAGGACCTTTTTTCAAATTTAGTACCTATGACCCTAGAGTGCACTCTGATTCTGTGAAACCAGGGAGGTCTTTTTTGCAAAGTTTGTAGGCTGGACGTACGTGAAGTGCGGGTTGATTTAACAAAAATGAAAGTTCTTCTTTGCAAAGTTAGTAGATTCAGCGTCTAGATCTTTGTGGCATGGCCGATCGGATGGACGAGAAAATACGGGTAAGGTGGACAAAGGAGAGGCCAGGAATTTTATCAGCTTTATAGTATTGTACAGGAAGGTTTATGCGCCCGTGGGGCGCATCGCTCCAGGGATTCGGTAACGGGTATTTTTTTTTTTGGGCTGAACTTGGTCAAAATTTTGAATCAAAAAATTAAATTTGGAAATCAGCTATAAATTTTTCAAGTTAATAGAGGACCCACCAGACTTATTATAAAAATCTGAAACAAACTGCAAAATCTTAAAATAATATATATCATAGAAAACAATAAACATTGCAGTTCAGCACTATAGTTGCATTGCATCGCAATTCACAGCATGCAAGGAATAAGAAGTTGACAAAGCATGAGGAAGCAGGGCACTGATACATCACAGGAGTAAGAACATTATACATCAAAAGTCCAGAGCCCAACACCTGAGTTTGCAGTTCAGTAATGACTAATCAGTGTTTCTGTTACATGATCTCATCCATGACAATTAGCATGTTTAGAATTGAGATGCTAAGTCACGAGGAAGTGCAAATACCAATAAAGGGATATTTAGACATAAGAAAAACCCAAGTCCAGCACATCATCATTGACATCATCTGATGTTTCCTTTCAAACAGGCCTCCTTGTTAGCAATTTAGCATATATATTGTATTATAATTTAGCACATCAAAAGAGATGTTCATAGCGGCAAAACTAAACATGCTTCATGTTGCAAAACTGAACACGCTTCCTGCAAAACTTAAGAGAGGGTTATCACCTAGTGGGTAGCACAACTCAGATATGGCGTTCTCCTTCATTGGATGCTCTGGTTGCTTGCACTTATTGGCTTATCTCTCGGATTCCTTCTCTTTCAGTTTGCCTTGGCGATATTCTTTAGTGTATCGAGAAGCACTGACATCCCAGAGGCGTGAAATAGTAATAAATATCTATAAGATTCATAGTCCCTTCAGTTAGGTTAAATATGCACTATGGAAAAGTAGGTGATGAAGAACCTTCAAAATTAACCAAAAGAAGTAATAGAATTAATAAGCAGCCTATATGCTATAGCTATCTATGAAATATAGCTTGCCGACTTAGGCTAAAGGTTAGCCTAACAAAGGATGGCATGATTTCAGCAAGAAAGGAAGAACCAGATGAAGAAATCAGGTAACCTAAATGAGGTTGGCATGTTTCTAATTCCACTAACAATTTTTTCTATGTGCAATTATGTAAGCCTGTATTGATTATGCACACCCTACATCAACACCTAACTCCTTGGGGCTCTCATATATAAAAAAAAAAGCAGGCTGTTGAGGTAGAAAGCAATGGAGACACCATCTCAGAAGGGTTAGTTTAGAGGGTTTTAAATAGTGATTTGGGCAGTACCTGGTAGAACAAAACAGGACCCAAATAAAGTATGCCAGCCATGAGGATTTTTCACAAGAATAAAATTGGCACATCTGCACAAACTCAAGGACGCAAGGGCAATGTGCGAAAATTCAGATTCTATAGTTACCTGTGTTCTGGAAGACAATTACATAGTATATGCAGGCTTATACTGGAATGTGAAATCACAACAGCTATCTGCAGCCAAAAGGTGAAATTACCCATATATATCATAAATAAACTGACTATGTCCTTGTACATAGAAGCAAGTTAAAATTTACCTCTCACTCAAATGTTGTGGCATCCCCTTGTTCTTTGAAACACCCTCGTAGACTAAGATTACCATGATAATTAAGTGTCTCCAGACCTTCCATCCTCGCATCACTAAAATATCAACTTATCCCTTCAATTTTGTTGTTGTTTCCAAGTATTGACAAAATATAAAGATTGCTTATTAGTTTGGCATCCCATTTCGTAGGATTGCTGCCATATACATGTGCCTTTAAAATACTGACTCCTAGGTTTGTACACTATTTTAGGTACATTTCCTCTATGTGAGTTCTGAAACTATAGGTGATGACATGGTGATAGCTGACCTGACATAGTGCAGCATTTGAAAGCTTATACTCATATTTATTCACTGAATTCATACCAACTTTCCTTAGTACATACTCTGTTGTTAGTCCTACATAAAGCAACCATTGTATGTCGAAGAAAGGTCATTTTCTAAAAAGAGTTGCGCAAGCTTGCAATGCCCACTGTACCTCTGTTGGCTGGCTGAATATGAAGAATATGTTTAAAAGAAGAATAATGAAGTAAAGAATCATATGCTTGTAACTCTGTTTATATAGCCGGAGCATGCAAAGGACTAAAGTTGGATTAAGAAGTTGGGAGCAACAGGCCTAATGTGAGCGTAAACTGCAAGTGAAACATATGTACATGTAACTGTAAAGAGTTGCGCAAGCTTGCAATGCCCACTGTACCTGAAAGTTGAAACCTAGGGTAGAAAGGGAATCATATACAAACCTCACCTCATGCCACCTCTAATGGCTTGAAGATTGTCTGATTGCAGAAGGCAATAACTCTGAAAAAATATACACAATTGAGAAGAAAGAGGAATCTATGAGTCATAAGTGCTGCAAGTTACAGTCCACGATTTCAGTAGAAAAGGGAGTGAATGTGAGTGAGAATCTATAGAATTTCAAGAAGCATTGTACAGCGTTAGTTACAATGCTTGTTGTCTTCCTGAAAAATATTAATGGGAAGGATAAAAATGAAAATCCAGTAGTTATAAAGCATTAACCTAAAGCTATGTCCCTTGTGCCCTGAAAAGACAAAATGCAAAAGAGCCTTGACCAGTGAAGAAACATCGAGCTAAGAACCTGCTGCTACAGAATAACAAATAAAAAATAAACAACCACACCAAGTTGGGAGGTGCAATTAAAAGTTAGTCCCTACAACTGAAACATCCAAAGACTAACCACTAATTCCTGGTCTTTTAGTTATCCCTAAGTAAACAATATGCAGGACTTCCATATAACCTTGACTGGGAACTGTAATATTTGCTCATCTTAGACAGGAAAACGAAATTATTTCCATCTAATTTCAGCTTTGCATCATCAATGCATTACTACAGAGGCTTGAAAGGGCACAACACTGAACAGCACATCCATGCAGTTATAATAGGTACTTCGTAAACGCAAACCCAAATAGCCGCATGAGATTCACATCATCGTCAGGCATATGCAAGGCAAACCATCCTACATCATCGTCAGGCATATGCAAGGCAAACCAAGGATGGAAGAAGCCACTGCACGTCTGCGCCTACAAAAAAGAAAATGAAAAAATATTGGTCTTGTGGTGAATCCAAATGAAACCAGATGAAGGCCACCGCCTGACTGAATTTTGAGTCTGTAGAGCAGGGGACTATAAATCAATAGCGTTTGATATACAGAAGGAAGATTCACCCATGCAATGAGCTTCTGTACGAAAGCATTAAAAAAGACTGAAGCATCATCCCGTAACAGCAGGGAAAATACAAATAAAGCAGGCGTACCAGTTAGACATCACGAAGCAATATTAAGTAACACAGTTCAGTATAACTTTGCACAAAAGGTCACGATGTCTGTTACCACCACCATATTCCATGGATTTATACTGATTTATATTCATGGGATACATATATGACAGTGTAATGAAGCAAGAATATACTTACCATGCCATGACAGTAATTCTCATAGCATGTCTGTCTATTATGTCCTCACAGGACATTACCAGGTTTCATTCCCTGTGTCTGCTAAAGAAAAATTATCAAGCGATCTGATTCACGTGCTTAATTAGCAAGGCAGTCTAAAAAGATGTTTAGGGCTCCCCCACATTTAATTATAAGTCAATACAGAAAACCTGTGGATAGCGTCTGTACTGGGAAAAAAACAATTTGAGCAATCTATTATGAGTATATCCTAAAATTTGGAGCTTCCTTGTCACAAACCCACCTAAAATTAGCATTAGTAGCTTCCTCTGGCTCATAAAATAGAAAAAGTACCAGGTAAATTATGATGCTCATAGACTTCAAAACAGCCTTTTCTGTTATGAAAATAACGTTTCCACTTTTTTGCCTAAAACATCTATCTGACTGGTCCAAATATGCATCATTACATTGTTCAGGCCACATCAAGATTTTGCGCTCGATACATATTGCTAAAATGAACCCAAATAACCATCAGCCACACACAGTTAGTAGAAATCTCTAACATGAGGTTGTATCTGCTAAAAAATAAGTATAGCTTTTATATGCCATGGAAGGAAGAAGAATGTAGTCATGTACATGTTATAATCACAAGCAAACTTTGAGATTACAAATTACCTCTTCAGGACAGTGACAGCGATCTGCAATTTCATCCAGTGCTAATGGCTCAACAGGGTCCTTGCAGCTGAAAAATAGCAAAATCTGTGATAAGAAGGAATTCCCAAGATTTTGTTGGTCAACAAGATGCCGATGAGCAAAATCCACACCTTCAGGCCCTATTCTCCTCACCTTATCTGACTTATCTTCCCATCTACTTATCTTCATTTAAATTAAAAATGATTTGGTTTTCTGAATCCGTTTTTTCTATCTCGAAGAGTTGTCTAAAAAGATCTAAAAAACAAGTCAAACGAAATGGATCAGACTCTCGAGGCTACCTCGAAAAACTCTAAAAGTTAGGAGATGAGCTAGATAAGTAGATGGCCATATAAGTTAAGCTAAGGAGAACATAGCCTTAGCCTGATAGAGATATGAGAATATGCTAGCTTGCTAGGTGGTTATGACCAACTACTTCAATTGTCCCTTAAAGTGACTTAGCAAATTACACTGTAATATATGAAAAATAGAGGCCCTCAATAAGATTGTAATAGATATTTTGCAGAAATCCAACTTATTAGTGTTCACTGTTATGAAGTTTACAACTTGAACATATCCATTTATTTGATGAATAAGAAAGGCCATCTCACCTAGCAGCTCCAACTTATGTTGTATCTTGTAGGCCCTCTTTCTGTTTAATTCTTAAACCAGCAACAAGCTTGCATGTCTTGAAGAAAGCATCTAGTATATGCACAAACGGAATTAAGTATGAATAATATTCTGACATTCTGAGAATCAATGAATCATTGTAAGGTTCATCTGTAAAAGCATGTTGTTTTTTAAGAAAAAAAAATGTTCTGAACTTTCAACTATAATAGGTAAAATGCATAAGCGACCAAAGGTGTAAAATTCAACAGCCCATCCACTAAAGTATTCAAAGAAAGTGACTTATATGTAAAGAAATAGTAATGGTGATGGTGTAGGAAGTAAAATGATTAAAAACTGGGAGATGAGAACACTAACATTGTCATGCAATACTTACCCCCGGATATTGCTAAAATACAGGATAGTACTGTTCGAGAGTTACATGTATCTTTTGAACAAGACTTAAAGAGTGCATTAACCTTATTTCCCAAAATGTCAACCTAGAACAAATGGAAAAACATTTAAAGAGGTTATAAAACAAATTTTAAATGACGTAAGTTCTTAGAGTCAAATAGAAGCTTACTAAAACATAGAAGATATTGTGAATCAATATCAGATTCAAAGGGGTTAATATTGTATTATGAGCAGTGATTCCCTGCATGCCTACAAAAATGTGTAACAAACAACTGCTTGATTGTCAAACAATAAAAAACCTCTTAAACAGTCACGGAATGAGCATTCTCAAGTGAATATCTAGGAATATTCTTTTAGTCTGAAAACATAATCTAACTGTATGAGAGAAAAATAACATCAGATTAATTATTTATAAGCCTAATAGCAGAAGAACATAATTAGCAGACTGACATATCAATATTATCTAGCAGCCTAAAGTGCACCATCCGCTACATAAAAAAAAAATCTAAAAGGAATGAGAAAGATGTATTGTTACCTGATAAACCATTGATATTTGAATTGACAGTGTAGCTATGATAACTCCTATTCGGTAACCTCAGATTTGCCAGGCCTGGTAAAGAAAAACGCACATGAATATTTCAAACCAGGGGAAAAAATGCTGTCAGAGTTGACATAAACCAAGATCTATGTTGAGCATAGGCAATAGAGCTGTTAGCCGTAAGCATTCTGTGAACCAATAGCCAAGAAGTAAATCGGGAAAAATAACATATTGAACAAATATGAAAAAGGACAAAATTGATGCAGCTACATCTTGAACAGAATGTAAGCCCATCCATTCCATCCATTATGGTCACTTTCACCGATATAACAGAGAAACAGTCGATTCTATATGGAAAGCTGGGAAAGGAGATCACTCACAGTAAATTAGCGATTTAGTGGCGGCGCCGGTCAGCTGGAGGTCGGATCTGGCACAGGGGTGCATGGATCTAGCCTGGAATGAAGACAGTGGCACGAGGACGCCCAAATCGGCTCGACTGTGGCAGCAAAAAAGGAGAGACGGAGAAGCGGTGGCGGCATGGTAGTGGGGGGAGGCCCAAATCGGCTAGGCCATGGCAGCAGAAGAGGAGGGGAGCGCCCTCGGAGGCAGCGGCGGCGAGCGCGAGACTGGCAGGGTTTAGGTTTTTAGGAATCTGGATGGAGGAGGCGGCACCGTGGACGGGGAGGAAGGAGAGGCGGAGCACCGGTGCCCCGCGCCGTTGCTCAGCGCCATCTCGCCGAACGGCGGAAACCTGCCCCACACTCGCCGTCGATTAGCAGAAGAGGAAGGGGATCAGTGGCCAGGGTTTAGCCCACCTCGTGCCGTTGCTCGGCGCCATCTCGCCGACGGCGGGACCCTACCCCACGCAGGGGCGACGGCGGCTGGCTAAGATGGCTAGGGTTTGGGATGGGGGTGGCGGAGGAAGGAGAAGGTGGGCGGCGAATAGGGGAGGCGCCTAGCGGCGGGGGAAGAGGCGTCGGGCGGCGAGGAAGGAGGAAGGTGTCGGGCGGCGGATGGGGGAGGTGCTGGGCGGCGGGGAAGGAGCCGCTGGGAGGCGGATAGGGGAGGGGCTGGGCGGCAGGGAAGGAGGCACCGGGCGGCGGATAGGGGAGGCGCCGGGCGGCGGGAAAGGGAGACGCTGGGCGGAAGGGAATGGAGGCGCCGGCACGGGGAAGAGAGGAAGGGCCGGTGGTGGCAAGGAAGGATGGGGGAGGCGGCGGCGCGGTGAGCGGGGAAGAATGGAAGAGGAGGAGCGGCGGAGAGCACGTTGTGAGAGAGACCGCGACGGAGAGTGCGCGATGCGGAAGAGAGAGGGGCGGGCTAGGGTTCAGCATGGAGAGCGCGGTGCGGGAGGACGGCGGACTGAGGACGAAAAAACGGAAGGGGCAAACCGAAAAAACGTCGTAGTGAGGGCCGCTCAATTGTCGATCCAACGGGTACGAAGATCTGAGGACGTATATCTAAAATAGAAAACTTGGAGGGTTTTTTTGCATAACCGTCAGGGCTGGACGGCCGGACCGCCGCGAGCACGCGATCGGACGGCCGGCGCTTTAGCGGCGACGTGGCCAGCGTGGTTGGTGCCCATTTTAAGGGCTTTAATATATAGTAGTATTATATGATGTATGATGAAATGTTGTAAATAAACTTGTACTATTATATTTCTAAAAAAAAACTTGTACTATTATTGCTATTGGATTGATGGCAAGTTCCGGCAAACCAACCGCGATCGAGCCGATGACCAGATCAAATTTTGAATGCATGGAGATCGGTCAAACTCAACAATTTCAAAACCCTACCGCTCTGCTGCAAATGTGCAGGAGGTTGATGTGTCGGCGGCGGCGGCGTCACAGTCATTGCTGAGCCACGGCATGTTCCACTTGGTTTGAATAAACCAGAAAGTACACGGACTTGCACAAGCTTCTTATGAATATCTTCATTTTACTGAAGTAGTTCGCATATATCTTTACCGGATAATGATATCCACAGCTTATTACCAGGCTAAAAAAATTTCAAGTATGCTCCTTTTTTTCACACGAGATATGCTTATTTCATTACCACAGCTTATCTCTTTTTTTTTACAACAGTTTGGTGCGCGCGCGCGTGTTTTTTTTTTGCCTTAAAGGCCACCTATCAGGCCAACTATTTTTTTTATTGTTAAGGAGCCGTTGCTACCGGACGTAATCTAGTGGCTCCTTAATAGATGTAAATTGGGAGATACATAGAGATGGAGAAAGGTATTGATGCTTTCTTATTCCAATCAGTCCTATAAGAGGAGATCCTTCTTCTTTTACAGTCTAGTCTATGATTTTGGTAAATGGGCCACATGGACCTCCTTGGCCCAACAAGCCTATCTTAACACTCGCCTTTGGGCCTTTGTCGCAAGATGCATATGTCTTAAAAACTCCTAAAAACCTAGAGAAAAAAAATACTTGGAGAAAGAACACATAGCATACGCTTGCTGTGTTGCATGAATTGCCTCGTTAAAAACCTTATGTGAGAAACTTTAATAAAAACTCACCAAGAAAAAGAGTACAATTCACCCAAATTCGAAACTAATCTTCAAGATTAACATTGGGTGCTCGCACTTTATGTTCAAGATTTATCTAGGAGTATGTAAAGATTCTTTCCCTAAAATCTACACTTTAAGTCTTATCATTCCAATTCCTTTAACGCACCTTTCGAACTTAGATGTAGGGAGTGACTTAGTGAATAAATTTGCAAAATTCTCACATAACTTAGTGTGCATGATCTTAATTTTATTTGTCTTATGCAATTCATGAGCATAAAATAACTTGGGATTAATATGCTTCGTGAGGTTGCTTTTCATATAGCCCATCTGTATTTGAGCAACACAAGTTGTATTGTCTTTATAAATGATAGTGAGGGTTCATTCAAATGATCCATTCTACATAACTTCTAGATGTAGAATATTCTTCTTTAAAGCCATACATATTTAGGCTTCATACAATGCAATGATTTTCTAGTGGTTTGTCGACGTTTACACAAGTGTCTGCTTTGACGACTGACATGACATTGCTTTTTTACCACATAGGAAATATTCATTTTCATATTCAAGTTCAAGTCTTGGCTCTTTCTATCCAAGATTTATGCTTCTTTGGTGACAGCGGAGGATGTCCTTAATTTCATTTCAATGCCTCTTCATGGGCTCTGCATGGTATAGAGCCTGCAAGGTAACAGCAAACGTAATGTCTGGCCATGTATTGTTCATGAGGTATATGGGTGCTCCAATTGCACTGACATATGGAACTTTATCTTCTAGGATTTCCTCACCCTCATCCCTAGGTCTGTACTGTTCTAAGTCTGCATGTTATAACCGACTGACCATTAGGGTTTTATAGATATGCCTTCTCAAAAATCTTTTCAACACCTTTTAGGTGTATGTTGGCTAGTGTATCTAAATTCATTTAGACATATGCTCTGAAGTTATAAGCCTAAGCTGTAATAGCCAAATCATTCATTTCTTTCTCATACTTTAAGTATGTGCTTGTTTCTTTTCTTTGCTTTAGCCTATATGATGACTCATAGAGTTACACTATACAGATTTCTATTTGCTCTATTTTGGTTCAGGACAAGGATTCTTAATGTATCTTCATATACATGTCCGTATCCAAGTCTCTTTTCATAGATTCAGTAACAATAACCTTCTATTCATTTTCATTCTTAACTTCGAATTGAATATTGCTAATGAAATTAAATGTTTAAAGGTAATTCTGCTCATGATCAGGGAATATGTTTCTACATGAGTAAAACCTTGAACGATCAGCCATGCTTTTGTACCTTACCACTTCATATTTATTTCCTTTCCAAACAAAATACCCATCTAAATGGGGAGGCGTGCAGCTTAACTGTTCTAACACCTCTCTTTTGTTTAGAAATATAAGTTTCACATTAATTATCTTCTTTCATTCCTCCCAATCTTGCCTTTTATTTCACTTTGCAAGAGATGCAGGCTCTAGGTCGAGTTCAATAATGTTGGTAATTTTCTTTATAAAATTTATATCAATAGTGGTTATTGCTCTATTCATAGATTTCCTAGTTAATACATAATTTATGGCCATTTTTTCATAGGGTGCTTCTTGCACTTGTACTTGCTCTTCACCACTATTCCCCATCATAGGGCAAGTTCCTTTATTTTATTATTGCCAATGTGCATGCTTACATTTTTCTGGCTTCTTCTTCTTCTATTACCGGTCCATTCAAATCTAGGAGTGCCTCGCTAGCAAACTGCTTACTAGTACTGCCAGGCCTTAACTGGCTGCCCTTCATTTCCTTCGAGGCATTTTCGTGATTGGTTGTGCCAAGCTCTCTGAAAGTGCATCTAGGTACTTAATTAATTTTGGTGATTAATGAACAATATGTGCATGGACTAATGTGCTTTGTTGAGAAATACCTCAGTTGTTAGTTCAAAATAAAAGGAGGATAAAGATTGGTGATATCTCGAAGATCCAAACGAAAAGATGATCAAGATTAACTAGATTGTAGTTTTTTTTATAATTTATTGAGTTCTAAGGATGACCGTACTATTAAGGGGGAGCGACGAAATGAGGGTGTTTAGAAAAAAAAAGTGCTCAAAGTTTGAAATCTAGCACATAGGTCAACACATATCTCTAAAGCATCCCATTTCAAGTCAATTTATCCATTTAAGTATCGGACTGTCCGATCATTTTCTATCGGACTGTCCGATACCCCTTTGAACACTGTCCGGTTTTTCGATCTATGGGTCTTTCTGTCCAGCAGTGCTTAATTCTATCGGACTGTCCTATAGTTGACTATCGGACAGACAGCCTTGGATTGTCCGATTTTTCGATCTCTAGGTCTTTCTGTCTAACAATGCTAAATTCTATCGGACTGTCCAATACACCTTGGACAGATACCTTCGGACTGTCCGATTTTTACGATCTTGACATCCTCAGTTCAAAGTGCTTAATTCTATCGGACTGTCCGATAGTTGACTATCGGACTGTCCGATACTTCTTGGACAGTGGTCCAGGTTTGCCCGATTTTCGCGACCTTGGGCTTTTCTGTCTCGTGTTGAACATTCCTATCGGACTGTCCGAACCTTGACTATCGAACTGTCCGATATTATACAGAATTGACTGTAACGGTCAGATTTTGAGGGCTTCGTATTTATACCCACCAACCCCTTCAGACAGAGGGTCGGCAACCATTTACTCCTGCATTCAAAGCCCTAGCTTCCTCTCTTGCTCCCAAGCTCACTCCTCCAACTCTCCCCTCCCATTCCTTGATTCAAATCAAGTGTGAGGGTTGAGAGGAAGAAGAAGAAGAAGATTCAAGTGCACCGACGTTCTAGGGTTCATATTTGAGCACTTGTTCATCTTCCCCCATATTTTGCCACTCTATTCTCTTGGAGTTTGAGGGCTCCTATACGGTCTAGGAGTTGCCCTTGAGCCACCGAGGCGTGTGGTGGTCGAGGGAAGGATTGTGAAGGCCTGGACTTCGCCTCCGCAAGAGAAGAAGCCGATTAGTGGAACCAAGGGAGGTTTGTGCGGACCTTGGAGAGGATTAGGGTCAAGAGTGACCTGGGCTCAAGTGTGACCGAGCCTCCCTCAACGGAGACGTAGGATTCCCTCAAGAATCCGAACTTTGGGATAAATTTGTTTGTCTCTCTAACCTTGAGCTCTTGCAAACCCTAGTTTACAATTCTTGTTTGATCTACTTGTGTTTTAGAGTTTGTGGTAGATTGTAAGTTTACTTGTGTTTCTTTAGTGTTTTTACTGCTATTTATTGTAAAGGAATTAACCAATTTGCTCCAGCTAGGTCCTAGATTAGTTTTTGTGCTCATAGGTAAAATTGACCTTCGGACTGTCCGAGGCTTACCTTCAGACTGTCCGAACATCATCGGACTGTCCAATACTGATAAAAGTCTTCCGCAGGTTTTATCTCTGAAATTTTAAATTACGCCTATTCACCCCCTCTAGGCGACATATTGATCCCTCACTCTCTTATCCATTTTTTCCCGGTGCCCCCAGATAATTAGGATTCGAGTAACCAGATTTTCTGTCCTTTTCTTTGAGGCCTCTAAACCAAAACGAGGGATATCTTCTATGTTATTTCAACCTTCTCTGGTACATTAGTACTTTTAATGCAACTTGATCTCGTCTTTCAAATCACAAAAAATATAGGCAGTACATTGCTTCATTGCTTTAAAATGCCTTCTAGACTTCTTCATTTACTTACTAGTGTGGGGTCATGTGCGGGTATCTTTGTGGCTTTCCACATGATTTCCTAGCTTTATTTTTATCAGGGGTTCTATTCCTCTCCCTAATGACGGGAATTGATCCTCGATCATTTTCAAATTCCTTGCAAGTGTGGTTTATGTGCATAAACCATGCATTCAAACGTAGGAAATGTTTTCTTATGACCCCTTGCACTAATTGGATGTTGTAGGAATGCGTGTCTCTTTGCACTAATTGATGAGGGTTGGTTGTAGGACATCTTGTCATTTATTCAATAAATTACAACTCTGCAAGAGCAGCGGGATATTTCTAGTCCATTTATAATCTATTATATGTGTGGATATGAGGTACTTAGTGCTCAATTCTCAATGCAATACAATGATCATCATTTGCTTTTGAAGTTAATTCTCCACCATTGTCTTATTCTATTGGACTCCATATGATGATCAGATAATGTATTCTTAATTCTTATGATCTATGAGATCAACTTCGCAAATGCATGGTTTCTCGTTCGGAGTAAACATACATTTGACCACTTCGAGAAAGCATGAATGAGCATTAAGTATCTAAATAGTTAATGAGGGTTAAATTCGGCCACAAATCTCCCCATTGATTCATTTCAGGAAAGGAGGATTCTCAACTTTCACTTTAATATGAGAGAACCTAGTTATCAGTTTCCTAGTGGTATATGCAGGCACACAAAATCTTTATGATTCAGGAAATTTCTAACACTAGTACTATGGATTTGTGAGTTTATTTTGTTCCCTATCGTTCTAAGACCAGGATGGCAATTCTACACTACCATAGGGGGAAGAGTTCAGAGCTTCTAAATGCAGTATTTAGGAAAGTGTACACTTCGAGTGCACAAATTCTAAGTGTAGTATAGCCCAGGTTGAAATGGAGGAAATTTTTCTAGTATTCTTTTCTCACATACTGCTTTCTTCAAAATGCATAAATATTCTTTTCCATTCTTATTTGGTTTTTGTGTGAAACCTATTTGCAGAGATGTCTTTGAACTTAAAGAGAGTCCAAATGGATTCCAGGTAGAACAATGTTTCTTAAAGTGCTGATGTACTACCCATATGCAACTGCGATTATTTTAATACCACCAGTGTTCTTTGTGACTGACTAGAGTATTTGGTCTCTCTTAAAATGCTATTTATCGTTCTTTTATCAACAATTCATACCTTCATAGGGCACTACACTAGTTCTATACATGATTGCAGTCAGGCAATAGCAAGATTCATATTTCATAAAATTCAAATATTGATTGCAACATAAAAATATACTAAAATAAAGGATAACTTCATAGATAATCATAAGAACTAAGGTTTGCTATTCCAGAGATTCAATTCTTTCTTTCAACTAGTTTGCTTTTCATGTTGAGATTCATATAATATCTATAAGCAACCACAATATAAAAGAACAATGCTAAGAGTGCGTGCACTAGTTAGATTCTGCAAAGTATGCAATCTATTTGGCTTCAATTCTATTTGTCGGGATCTTCTCTTCTTTATCCACTTTATGTGTGGCTGCGATATGATCAAGGGGGGCAAGTTAGAGAGTGTCTCTGCATGAGTGTCCTCTTCCATGAGGTCATCCTTGCCTGCCGGGGCTAGGTGAGTCTCTACTATTGCTCTTTTATTTCTTTGGTCTCATAAGCCGCAATTACATGCTTAGGTATACGGCGAATCTTTGACCAGTGCCTCAAATGCCACATTCATAGCACGTCTGGATCAGTTGGTCGTACGGCTTGTACTGTATGGCTTTTCCTTGTTATTGTGCTTCTCTTGGATAGTGGACTTTCTTTTCTAGTATGATTTCTTTTTTTCCTTCTTTCTCTTCTTTAAATGAATGGGCTTTTCTCCTCTAGTAGCTTCTCTAATTGCACTAAGTGAAAAGTGGGGGGGTATTATCTCCTGGTTTGTGATCTTTCCACATAGAAAGGGATTAATACAAATTCTAAACAGAATAGAGTTGTACTCGGCCATAGTTCTATAGTCTGGAAAGCTCATGTGCACCAAATTCTGTTGTGCTTATGACAGGGTAGTGTACTTGGGCTTCATGAACCACTTCTAAAGTGCAGTCCACAGCTCCAGTATGCTCCCCCTCAATCATACATAGATTCTTTAGAGTGACAGAGAGGTGGTGCTAAAGGATATGCAGTGCTTGGTCATTCTGCTTATCGGTAGGTTTTTCTCCCTCAATGGGACCTAAGCCGATGGCAACACCAAGCTTCTTGTTACCAAGTACAATCTTCACGTTCGATGCCCAAGTAAGGTAGTTCAAGCCAAATGGGGCTAGTTCCTCAAATTCATGGCTAATGATACCCGACATTTCATATGAGATTACTGTCTGTAATACAATAGAGAGTGATGCATAACATAGTTCTCATTAATTTCAATATTTCATATTCAAATGTGCCATTCCAATACATAAGTAAATTTAGAAATATCACTGATAATCATATCAGCAAATTCATAATTCAAATGCATAGAAGTAATTAACAAGAGTTAAAAAAATTTAAATGCAAAAACAGGATCAAAATTCCAATTTTCGAGGGGATTCTATGATAGAATATGCAATTTCAGCAATTCCATGGATTTTTCTGCAATTTTTTGTGCTTCGAAAAAATTTCTTGTAATATCTGAGCTTCTTAAGGGGTTTCTCTGCAAACTTTCATGGTTCGGAAAAACTTTGTGTAATTTCCCGTGAGGCCAAGGGCTTTTCTGCAAAATTTAGTGGCCTAGAAAAAATTCTTATATCTGTCAAAAAACCCGAGGGTCTTATTCGTAAAATTTCTCGGCCCACATTTTCTTTCTTCTTTTTTTTCTTTTCCAGGGCCTTTACGAAATTTCTAGTGTTATGCAAAAAGCTTCGTTCAATTTCAAATATTTCTAAGGGGTTTTCCGTAAAATTTTCAATTTCAGGGAATTGTTCAATTGAGTCCGGTGGAGGTCCTCTAGGTGAGCTCACGGTATTGGATCTCACCAGACTCAGTTTGGTGGAGATCCTCCAAATGTCCGTTTATTATTGGACTCACCGAGTCGGTCCCGTGAGGCCTTTGGACAGCAGTCTGAGAGTCTTGCAGGCGGCTTCAGCTAGGCACGCTTGGCGGCGGGCGGCGGCTTCAGCCGGCGTCTTGGCAAGCGGCGGGCAACGTGAGGCACTAGCGGCCGGGCAAAGCAAGCGGCGGCGTGAGACATAGAGTAGCTCACGGACTTAGTCGATGGCGACAGACTTAGTCCGGTGGAGGCATTGAAGCGGCATGGCGCACAAAGGGCGGCGGCATCGTTGTGTCGGCGACAATGACAATGGCCAGATGCAGCAGCTGCAGACGAGGGCCGCCAGGCGGCATGCATGAACACGCATCGGACGTGTAGGCAGCTTTGGGCTGCATCTTTCCAAAATTTCTAGATGCCATTACGTAAATGGAATAGAGAAAGATTCTTGTTCTCCTTTACCTTTATCTGTCTCCTAAGAGGAAGAGCTTCATGCTGATAACGTGTTGAGAAGCCCTTGCTACTAGGTGTAGTCCATGGGCTCCTTAATAGATGTAAATTGGGAGACTCAGAGAGTTGGAGGGAGGTATCGATGCCTTCTTATTCCAATTGCTTCTGTACAACAGGGGATCCTGCTTTTATAGCCTAGTCTAGGGTTCTGGCAAATGTTCCACATAGACCTCCTTGACCCAACAAGCATTTCTCAACATTTATAACTAGTTAGACACAGCACCTTTGAACACCACTGTAGCTTTGACACATCTCCTATTATTCCTGCTATTAAAAAACCTACAATGATGTTACATTTCACTAAAATTATCACTAAAATTACTTACTATGTCATCTGTCGTAATTAATTTATCTACTTTACTAAAATTATCCACTGTGCTATCCGTAGTAACAAACCTAATTTATCTAATTCAACCCCTCAAAATTAGCACAATAGGTACAACCAGGATATAGTGTGTGCCGACCTTTAATATCATCCGTATGATTGTCACTTGCGTCATGCCAGTGATGCATAGCACCAATCTCCCACAACAAAGTCAAAGGCCTATGACTATGTGTAATAACTCGTGACACATTGAGCCATGCGATGCGTATCACCAATCTCACGATGAAACCGAACCAATCTCATAGTGAAACCAAAGGTGTATGACCTGCATGCGATCGCTCGCCACATGTCACGCCGTGTGTCACCATTTGTTCACAACAAAGCCAAATACGTTTCACCTACTCACCCATAGTTTTGATAGTGGAATTTGCTTTTTTTTGGGTAGCAAAACACATACGCTTAGCTAATATAGTTCTAAATTTTCCATCATAAAAAGTGCGAGTAGGGTTCACAAAACTTGCCGGTTAACGGCAAAAAAACCACGGTTAACAGCAATAAACCACGGTTCACCATTTGCTCTAAATCAGACCAATGGTTAACAACTCGGTTTTCTTGATTATCCGTGGTTAACCGTGAAAAACACCAAATCGCTAGGCCTCGGTTTTCAATGTCAGTTTAGTTTTGGTTTTCCATGAGTGACTAGATACTGTCCCACAACTAGGAGTGCCAATGGGAGCGAACATACATTACTCTACATTCTAATAGACATTCAGTTCGCAACAAAAATAACTTGCGTAGACATTCAGTCCTCAACAAAAAACAACTTGCGCAAACTGTTGTTATCGAAAAAAGACATTAGTATGACACAACAAAAAAGTAAGCTGGGGTGAACTTATTAATTACGTCATCTGAAATCCCAGCCTTGTGGAGTATGACTAGTGGGTACAAATTGTGGGATGCTTCTCTCTGTGATTCATGACTTACGAGTACAATTTGCTTTTGGATTGCACTGTCATACATTCATAGAACTATTCCGATTCTCATTTGCACATACCTGGCAACATGTTCAACAATCACAGTAGTACAGTACTACATTAAATATTGCACGATGCCGTCATACCTCAGCTTGACGTTAACAGCACGTTGCATTCAAAACTTAAAATATCAACGGATAAAAGATTAGTACAGGAAACTGGTCGACCATGAAGAAGGCTACAGCAGGTCATGTTAACTAGTAATAATATCACCTATGAAAATTAGCCAACAAATTTCACTACCAAAGTGATTATACTTTACAGTAATTACATGAGAATGTTAGTTTGCACAAGCCCCGGATACAACAGTGTGATAATTTGAGTAAGCGGACGGACCAATGGTTTAAAACTGGAATGGTTCTCTAAAGCTGCAAAATTAAAGGAAAAGAAAAAAGTTAATAAATTCTGAAGCATGCTGTTCGACCATAAAAATTGCTAGAATTATCATTGGAAACAGCATAACATTTAATCCATAAATGAAACATACCATGAAGCATAGCCTTAATTCCCTTGGAGAAATCTTCAAACCAACCCAGCACTGGCCTGATTCCACATGACTGAGATACACACAATTCCATGTAAAGCGATGTTTCGAGTATCACCAACAGAAGGTGACATACGCTCTCTGTCTCAGCATGGAGAGTGCTTGACCCATTTACCTCCAATATTTCAGTCACAATAGAAACCACTTGATCCTGGAAAGAGTGACCACAATTGAGATCAGCGATGCCTACAGACAAACAATGTTCCATAGTTCTGATATAGATTCATCTTGGTCATTATTAAATTAGAAAAATGGATCATATCATTTCTCTCACTTAAGAGCTGGATTTTAAGCAGCAACAGCCGATAAGCTACTAACAGGTTGCATGCAGATCGAATAGTGTGTGTTACAGAGTTTGAATCGATACTGCGCTGGTCTTCATGGCTTCCATTCACTGTATTGCAGTTTACGTAATTATCTGTATTCCCTAAAATGTCAAGCTAAATGGCGCTCTCGCTCCCGCTCTCACCCTCGCCCTCGCTCTCGCTCTCGCTCTCGCTCTCGCCCTCGCCCCTGCTCCCCTCCTCACTCAGCATCCACCCCGCTACCCCTAGCCTCCTCCCCTGCTCCTTCTCATGGCGTCGCTTCTAGGCGGGCTCCATGGCCTCCCCTCCCTTGAAGGACGGTTCCTGGCTTCTGCGTGAAGTGCAACGCCGGGCCTCCCCCCGCTCTTCCCGGCTCAGGAATGCCCCTTTTTCTCTGGTGGTGATTTTCAAACGTTGCTCCTTCAGGCCTTCCGTTGCCGCTGTTGCCTCTACTCTGTCGTCCATTCTTGGTTTGCCTGATGTCTCGTTGCAGATTTCTCCGCTCTCCCATCTCCATTTTCGCTTTCTCGTTGGTTTTTTCCTTTGCTCTGTTGATTTGATTTCTTTGGGCTCCTCTATGCTCTCCTTTGCCCTATGGCGTGATGGTGCCCCGAATTGGCAAAGAGAGCTTCGTTTTTGGGAGGAGGAAGAAGCCCGAAGCTGGACCCTGGTCGGGGCCAAGCGCTCGCCTTTCCAGGCTGCTGCTCCTAAGCCTCGCCGTCATCGTCGGCGGCCTTCTCGGGGTCCTTGGTCCTCCCACCCTTCGAGCATGGGTACCCGTCCTTCTCTCCGGACCTCACAGCTAGATTTCTTGCCAGGTCGCAGTTTCCAGAGGATGGTTGAGAGCAGGTTGGCCTCTGCAGTTCATCACCCATCCTCTAACCCCAGGGGCTCCTTCTTCCTCCTTGCTATTTTTCGACGCTACACTATTCGCCTGGATAGCTCTTCAATCGCCCTGGCCATTCAGGCTGCTGTTGGGGGGGGGGGGGGGCGCTGCCGGTTTCCACATCAAGGCCATCTCTCACCGGCACTTTAGGATTTCAGTCGCCTCCAGGGAAGTGGGGCGTCTCATCTGCGACAGGCAAAGATTCACCTCCAGCCTCTTTGACATTTACTTCTTCCCCTAGCAAAGAGATGCTGCAGAGCATGTCGTCTTAAATTCCCCTGGCCGTCAGCTTCCTTCTTCGCATTTATTGCTCTCAAAGCCTCCCAGTGGCAAGAAGATTTATTTCAATTTGGGATCAACTCTCCCCAGAACTCATGATCTGGTCCGATCCCACTGCCCAGCTATCTTGGTGGGTTCAGTGATTTGCCCTCTTGGTCAGGCCCCTCGCAGCTGTTTTGGGCGTTCCTCTGACTGTAACAAAATTTGCAACAAGATTCAGCGGATTACCGCCCAGCATGTTTCTTCCTGTTCAGGTTTCGTTGGACAATTCCCTGGTTCCGGTCAGTGCTGCCTTCGCCAGGTTGTCCAATTCCCTGTTTCAGCCGAGCTCCCGTTGGATTTCAAAACATGCCTACTCTACTCCTCTGGCTATAGGTCATCATGCTGGTGCCGTCACCTACTCTAGCCAAGTACATAGATTGGACAGTGTTGGTGCAAAGAACGGAGTGCTGCAGAAGAGGTGTAATGGTGATGTGATTGTCCCTGATCAGCTCGGTCTGGCGAGGAAGCTGCTGGTTCTAAATCACCAGCTTTTCTACCCTCAAGGCCCACCTGTCAGCCTCCACATACGCATTGGGCCTTCTTAACAGCCCAATGCTGAACGAGCTGGATTTCCTTATGCTTGGTGGGAACATCCGGAAGGCGTCCGCTCGTCTCGAAGGAAGGAACTCCCGACGCGGATTGGAAGTTGGAGAGTCCCCTACCCCTTCCAGTTTTCCCACGACCCCCACAACGCCTCTTCTTCCTCGCGCATTCTGCTTTTTCTTCCCAAGTCGGCAACTTCCTTCGCCCCCTCTCACCTCCGTGCCATGGCGTCCTTCCCCATCAACCCTAACCTCTTTCTTCCCCCTGAAGTGGAGGTGGTGGAAGGAGCTGAGTTCAGGCTCCAGAGAGTGGTGGTCAGTCTTCAAGGGCCACCAGGCTCCAGGCATGAGGCATGGATCGCCGCATTGGACGTCGATGGCGACATCCCGCCCAATCAGTACCGCAACTTCAGGCAGCACATCAGGCACCATTTGGAACTTCATTTCCACATTCAGGTGCAAAGTTCTAGTCCTTTCGCCTTCGGGATCGGCCTGTTCCAGCTGCGCAGTGCCTTCCAGGTTGACCGGCTGCTGTGGGGAACCCCCACAACATTGATGGTTTCACGATCAGATTCATCAAGCATGATAGGGCGAGGAACTTTAGAGCTGCCCCGCTCAATAGGGAGGGTTGGGTTATGCTCTATAGTTTTCCCCTAGACTACCGCAATGAGCTTAATGTCAGGATTGCCGTGGCTGCATTTGGCCATTTTCTGCATTGGGAACACACCAGCAACAACCTAGCTCACGTCTTGGTTAGATGCCGGTATGAGAATCTGGAAGACATCCCCAGAAGCCTCATCCTGCGGGTGGATTCCCCCCCGGGGGGGCTGGGTTGTTCCTGGACTGTTCCAGTGATTCCTCTTAACCCAGACTTCACCGACATCATGCCCCAAGATCAGGATGATCCGCCGCTGGACAATGGCAATCCGCACCCCTTTCAAGCCAACCCGTTTGTCCCCCAGCATGGACCAGCTCCCAACCCTGCCTGGGGCTCGGAGCCTCAGCCTGACCTGGCCTGGGACTTACAGGTTCAGCAAGGTCAGCTCCATCACGACTTCGCTTGGCCGGTTGATGAGCCACACCAGCAACTCCCCAATCAAGATCAGATGGACCAATCTGTCTCCAGATGGACCAATCTGTCTCCATGGTCATTTCCGAGGACTCCTCCCTAGGAAAGGCTCAATCCATCAGGCACATCGCAGCTTCTCCACACAGAAAGGGTCTCTGGGTCACCGGACAATCCTCGCCCCGGCGCCTCTAGCACGCCAACTGCTGCTGCGCCCAGGAAAATCTAATTTACTTACTCCAGAAGAGGCAAAAGGGCCAAAAGTAACCATGGACTCACCGACCAAAAAATGTTTCAGCCCACTGGATCAGTCAGCCCAAGAAGAAGCCTTAGACTCCGGTTGAAAGCTCAAGGGAAGAAGATTCAGGTGGCTGCACCCCTCATGCGCAAGGAACGGAGCCCCAACAAAAGAAAATCCCTCCATCTCAGTTCTGATCCTCAAGAGGGTAATTGCTCCGCATCTTCCCCGGTCTACCCTTTTGTTGGTTTTCAGGCCATACAGCAGGTAGCCTCAACCTTGTGCGCCATCCCCCTGGAGGAGGTGACCATCAGCAAGCTGCTCCAGGATCTCCGTAGATGACTCAGAACCTCATCAGTTGCGGACCGCAGGCCTTGGGCCACCTTAGGAATCAAAGTTGTCTCTTTTGGATGTCTTTTTGTCAAAACTGTTGGCCATTCTAGGCTCATGTTGCTGTGTATCAGAACTATATCGGTTTGGTTACCTACTGTGTTTACCTATGGTCCTGTCTTTATCTCAGCTTTCTTTGTGCCGCATTTTTGGGCCCCCAAGGGCCTCTTTGCTCAGTGGGCGGGCAAGCCTTCCTAGGCCCTCCTGTCCAGGATCGCAGTGTTCTGGGCTCTCAGTTCTAGCAGAAGGCTTGGGCCTGCCTGCCGCTCCCTCACTCCTTTTATTTACCCCTATGAATTGGAGCGAAACTAACAGTCGCAAGAGGGATTGGATTATCTTTAACTAGAATATCAGGGGACTTAATGCTGACGAAAAGAAAAGGTCTGTCAGAAACAAAGTGATCGATTGTAAAGCTGACATTGTCTGTATTCAAGAGACCAAAATGAACCACTTTGATGCCCGAACGATCAAGAGATTGCTGCCCAAAAGATTCACCAAGTTTGCCTTCCACTCCTCTCAAGGCAGCTCAGGGGGTCTGCTCACTGCGTGGGCAGGGGCCAGGCTTAGTGGCAATGTCATCTTCAATAAGGACTTTGCCATGACAATCGACTTCCGCTCCAATCTGGATGGTGTCTCTTGGTCGCTCACCAATGTGTATGGTCCCTGTACAGAGCCCAGGCGGTCGGATTTTGTTGCTTGGCTCTCTTCCCTCAGCTTCGCCTCGGAGGAAAACCACCTGATCGTCGGAGACTTCAACTTTTACCGCTCCCTGTCTAACCGCAACCGTGGGGGAGGTAACATCAATGACGCCAGCCTTTTCAACCAGATCATCTCTGGTGCTGGTTTGGTCGAGGTCCCTCTAAAAGGCCGGCAGTACACTTGGTCTAACATGCAAGAAATCCCTCTGCTTGAGCAAATTGATTGGTGCTTCACCTCCCAGAATTGGATAACCATCTTCCCCTTCACCATCTAGAAACCGATGGCCAGAAGCACCTCGGATCACACCCCCCTGTGTGGTTGAAGCTAAAACTAGCATCCCGAGGTCCAGTATCTTCCGCTGCGAGCGTTTTTGGTTTGACCTGGAAAGTTTTGTGAGGTGGTTGCCACCTCCCGGCAGTCTGACCCGATGCAGCATTCTGCCACCGTCAACCCTGCTGATCTTATCTCCCGCAAGCTCCTCAACCTCCAAAGATCCCTCAAATCATGGAGCCACCGTCTGAGCAGTCTTAGCCAAGTTATCAAGAATTGCAATCAGTGCATCCTCATCCTTGATGCTCTGGAAGAAAGAAGGCCCCTTGCCACCCAGGAATGGAATTTCAGAAATATCCTTAAAATCCAGATCACCTGGCTTCTGAAGTGTCAGAACACCTATTGGAGGAACAGATGCACTCTCAGATGGGTCACCCTAGGGGACGAATCCACCAAATTCTTCCATGCGGTTGCTAGTAACAGGCGTAGGAACAACTCCATTGAAGCTCTCGTAAATGAGGACGGGGATTCTATAACTGACCAAAACGGCAAAGCCCAGCTCCTCTTCTCTGAATTCCAAGACAGATTGGGTTCTATTGACAACAGTGTCCACTGGCCCCTTCATGATGCTATCTTCCAGCCCAACGACCAGCTTGATTGGCTGTCGGAGGACTTTGACAGTGAAGACATTGACAATACGGTCAAACTTATGCCTTCAGACAAAGCGCCAGGGCCTCATGGTTTTAACGGCCTCTTCCTCAAGAGATGCTGGGGCACTCTCAGGCAGGATTTCCATCACCTTTGCCAGCAATTCTGCAGCAACAACATCAACCTGGATAGCATCAACAGATCTTTCATCAACCTGATCCCTAAAAAGGATCACCCCCAGCATGTCAATGACTACAGGCCAATCTCTCTCCTCAACTGTTCCCTCAAGCTGATCACTAAAATCCTGGCCACCAGACTTCAGACTGTCATCACTAGCCTGGTTCATAAGAATCAATACGGCTTCATCAAGGGGAGAGCGATCCAGGACTGTCTTGCTTGGGCTTATGAATACCTTCATCTCTGCCAGTCCTCCAAGAAGGAGCATGTTCTCATTAAATTGGACTTTGAAAAAGCCTTTGACAAGGTTGCGCACTCGGCAGTTATGGGTGCTCTCTCAAATGGGTTTCAACACTAAATGGATTGCCTGGATCGAGGAGATTCTCTGCTCTGCCCACTTCGCCGTTCTCCGCAATGGAGTGCCTGGCAACTGGTTCCATTGTCGTAGGGGTGTTCGTCAGGGCGACCCCCTCTCGCCTCTCCTGTTCGTCATTGCGGCAGATATCCTTCAGGTCCTCATCAACCGAGCCTTTCAACAGGGGACCCTCTCTAGCCCTCTGCGTCGATTTTTCGACGAAGACTTCCCTATTGTGCAGTATGCGGATGACACTCTTCTCTTCATGAATGGTTCTCATCAGGAGCTCTCCGCCCTTAAAAGCATCCTTGCAGACTTTGCCAACATCACTGGTCTTACAGTGAACTTTTCCAAATCCCTGCTGATCCCTCTCAATATGGATTCCAACCTTGCCTCCACCCTGGCCAACACTTTGGGCTGCCCCGTTGGCTCCCTTCCTTTCCCCTACCTTGGTCTGCCTCTTGGAACGACCAAGCCCCGCATTCAGGATTTTGATGCCATGATGATGAAGGTTGATTCTAGACTAAGCTCCTTTGCAGACTTCCTCTCCCTCGCCGGCAGACTTCAGATGGTTAATGCGGTCCTCTAGGCTATGCCAACCTATGCCATGTGCACTCTTCAGCTCCCCGCTGGTGTCATCAAGCACATCGACAAACTCAGAAGGAACTGTCTTTGGCGCAACAACGGCATACTCAATGGCTCTAGGGCCTTAGTGAAATGGACTCAGGTTTGCCGGCCAAAGAAAAATGGTGGACTAGGCGTCCTTAACCTCAGATTGCAAAATCAAGCTCTTCTCTGTAAGCACCTGCATAAGTTCTACAACAAGTTGGAGATCCCCTGGGTTCAGTTGATCTGGAAGCACCACTACCCCAATGGCCGCGTCCCTCATGCATCCAGACCCAAGGGGTCCTTTTGGTGGAGGAATGTTTTCAGGCACAGTGACATTTTCAGAGGTATTGCTAAATGCGTGGTTGGCAATGGCTCCTCTATTCTTCTCTGGCATGACCTCTGGCACGACCATATCCTTAGCTTTTCCTTGCCACACCTCTTCACCTTCGCAAGACAACCCAACTGCTCGATTGCCAACTTCATCCACCCTGCCTCCCTTCAAGATATCTTCCACTGGCCGCTATCGGATGAAGCTCTTCAGGAACTGGGAATCCTTTTGAGTCTCTTGCTAAGCATCGACTTCCGCACGTAGGTCAACGATGAATGGACTTACATCTGGAATTCCAGCCTCTTCAAAGCAAGCAGATTCTATGCTGAGGTGTTCACAGGAGCCCCCTCCCAAAGCATCCACAGGCAGATTTGGCAAAGCAAATGTTCTCCCAAAATCAAAACCTTTGCCTGGCTTCTTTCGCTGGACAGGCTCAACACAAGAGAAATCCTGCTCATGAAGTACATCTGCATCAATGATGGAATCTTCACCTGTGCGATGTGCGGCTCGCAGGCGATGGAATCCTCCTCCCACCTCTTCTTCGCGTGCCCTCTCAGCATCTCTTGCTGGGCCAAGCTCGGCTGGGTCTGGGCAGAAGGGCTTCCTCTCGAAGAAATCATATCTTCCCTTCTCTCTGCTGCCAACAAGGATTTCTTCATGGAGACCTTCCTTATCGCTGTTTGGATGCTCTGGAAAATGCGGAATGACTGCATCTTCAACTCTGTTCCGCCGTGTGCTGCGCACTGGTTCCAGTCTTTCTTGGCTGAAGCGCGCACCCAGGCCCTTAGATTCAGTTTTTCTTTGAGAGATTGTTTTCTTTCTTGGTTTGAGGCGCTCTGAGCTTCCTTGGTAACCTGTTGTTACCAGGGTTTCCCCGTCTCCTCTCCCCTCTCTCCCTCTCTCTCTTTGCTTTCCTGTACTTCCTTTGTTTCCTGTTTTAATATATTGGTCTTTCAAGGGGGCTTCCCCCCTGTTTTCCCTCAAAAAAAAAATGTCAAGCTAGAAACATCTTTAAACCTTAGAATAAAGATTATTTTGAGCAAGGTAATTATCTGTAATTAAACATTCCCTAAAATAATTAAAATAGGCCCAACTGGAGTTTTATTTTGAGTTTAAATTAGAAAATTGTGCAAAGCAGCTAACAGTACAGGCCTAAAGCAATAATCACAGTTACCTGCAGACCGTGAAGAATATCTGGCATGGGAAGTTCAGGAAAATGAGCAAGGTCAATAAACTCCAGTTCCTCTGCCCTTTTTACAGCCTCTTTTGCTTGGCTGCAGAGGAGCTTCATAATAAGGAAAGCAATTCTATAAATCTGGACAGCTAACATCTCTGTGAAACGACTCTGTATCACAGAATCAGAATCTCCAAAACTTTTGTCTCTGTTCACTAGGGATATTGCTGCATTGGAATGACCAGAAGCAACTGCAGTTGGCAAAGTTCTACTTGCAGCAAATCTGAACCATCCATATTTGCTTTTAATGAGTGGTGGCTCTTCATTAAGCACCATTTCTTCTTTAACAACAGGAGGGCAAACAAATGATGGGTTCCACTTCAAGGAATCACTGGTCCTTGCAATTCCTCTGCTTATAAATGCAAGCAGGTGGATAATAATCTCTCTTAATTCTGAATCCACTTCCTTCATACCTGTGTCCAGTGGGAAATGATTTTTTGCCAAAATACATAGAAGTGTGAGGATGTTCTCAGTTAGACAGAGAGCTGAGAGTGATGTCTGTGACTTTTGCAGCAGCGTGCTTTTTTTGCTCTGATGAGTATTGATGCTTTGTGCAGATAGATAAGACGACATCAAAGACACTTGTCCTGAAAGGAAGCTGATGGTACTGTTTGCAACATTGTTACGAGAAATATCATCAGCCATACAATGGTTCAGTGAGGTGACAATAGCAAGACTCAAACCCCAGTGATTTACATCCTTTGCTTGGGTGCTCAAAGAATTTCTCAAACAGGAGTCATCCAGAGACAACTGACTCAGGAGTACCTTTAAGAAAGCAAACACGTTGGCAGACTGAAGAATTTTAGCACCATCCTTTGTTCGCCCCAAGGTCAAGAGGAAATTCAATATTACTTGAGTAGACAGTAAGGCTTCATTCTGACATTTATGCAGAATAGCCTGGAGATGAAAATGCTTTTGTAGAATAGGCATCCATACAGTAGGAGGTATGAAACCCTTCAATATCAAGTCCATCGACGCTACAGCAAGATCAGAATATTCTCTATTTTCTGCCAATTTGCATAGTACAGGTAACAAATTCATACTTAAAATGGATGATTCGCCAAACAGATTAACATCATCTGATTCATGTTTTATGTCATCCTTGCTGTAAATGAATTCAAATAAAAACAAGAGCAGGACAAGGAGGGACTTCACAGGTTTCAGAAGAGCAGAACTGGATGACATGCGATCAACCAAAATGGAAGTGTTGGCACCTAACGTTTTCATAAGAAGTACAATAACCGGATAGAGACGACTTGAGCTATTGTTTTGCTTAGCCTGATGAAATAAGAACCTCGTAAGAGTGAGCAATAACTCCACTTGCCCAGACAGGAGGGGGAATGAGACCTCATTTGTATCAACTTCAGGAAACAGTGAATCAACAGTTAACTGGAAAGATTTGCATGCATATCTAACTGCCAACTGTGTAGTTGTTATGGAAATCCCACCATCAGGTAAAACAGACTTCTTATTGGAAGCCTACAGAAGTTTTAAAAATAGTTGATGTATGAAATCACAAGTAAATTGCATGAGGTCCTGTAGAACTCATCTGGCTTTCTAATTTAAGTGCCTAAGCTTCAGCTAACCTTGGAAGGTCCCTAGACTTGCATAAGTAGGTCACTTAGGCCCCTGCCACATCATTTTGTCAATCACTTAACTGGCAGATGGACCTAAGTGACACACAAACACAGGTTTATGGACCTGGAAAGCTAAGGCTGAAGTTTAGGGACCCATAGTGCAATTATCGGAGAACAAAGTAGAAAACAGCATGGAGAGAGGAATATTAAAAGAAATGCAAGGATCTCAAGGAGTGTACAAACTTACTGTTCCAGTGTATACAGAGAGAAATGTTATGAAGGACCTCAATGTGCAAAGCTTTGCATCAGCATGGTACTTCATCAGATTCGCTTTTTGCATAATATCCAGCATTTTTTCCACTACTTCTTTATAGTTTTTCCAGTCCGAATGATTCCAAAGTTCAACTCCAAGCTCATCACGTATGCGTGTAACATTGATCAAAACATTGTCATTAGCTGCTGTGAAGGTGTTTTGCGGTTGCTCCAAAGGTTTGTGTTCAAAAATTTTAAACTCAAGAAGGAAACGTAAGAGCTCCTGAAAAAGACCAGAAGTAATCTGACGGCCTTCAAGTTCCCCATGTATATGATAGTAAAGATCATTAATGACCAAATTTGTAAGTTCTTGTTCACCACTGCACATTTCAAGGATATAAAAATCAAATGCTAGAAGGAATAATTTAGAAGTTCAAGAAAAAGGGCAACTATTTTATTCCACCCTTCCAGGGAAACGACAAGTATAATATGATCTAGACCAGCTCAAAACATACAAGGGATGGTGTAAAACAATTTCACTGCCTATACAAGGGAGAATTGCAATTTCTACACTCAGCAACCAAAGTATTCTTAAATAAAAAAAATGCATCACTTAGATGCAAACAAAAATTAATCATAATATAGATCAAATAAATTAAAAAGGGTACCTGCAACCATGCACAGCATATTGTGACAGCAGAGCTAAGAATGCACGGTGTTGTAACAACTGCAAAAACAAGGAGAGGGGAGGCATGTCAGCAGCTGAAAACAGCGTACATAAAAGACAGTAAACTCTAGTTGGCCAAAGGAGAGGGAGGTATGCTTGCATTTTTAATATTATCAATCCACCATCTTTCATGTTTCGTATATTTTAACATATATCTATGTGTATATCTATAGCTGTATCATTTTAAAGTCAGTGTTACATAATGTAATAACAAAGATATGTCAAAAAAGGAATGCCTTACTTCACTATATACGAGCAGAATCTTCTTCACCACCGAAAAAGACAAGCTGCCAGTATCACCAGTGGACAACTTTGTCATTACACGAATCATGCAAAGGCAAGAAGCTACCTGCATAAGGAAAAATGACATCAACAGGCATTTGAAAGTAGCTAACCATGTCTATAATATGAACCAGAAGTAAAAAATTTTTAAAAAAAATACAAAAGTGTATGATCGATTGCACATCCACACCCATAAATATTTTAAAAGCCCACCAGTTACAATCTGTACTATAGAAGTTACACAACCAACAAGCATGGAAAAGTGCAAACAAGAATCTTATAGAGAGAACAAAAATAAAATAATAAAAAATGACATTATCTGCTTTTCATTTCAGAAGTCAAGGACAGGAATACCTTGGCACGATAAAGCTCCTTTTGGTATCCATTACTTGACAAATGATTGATCAAATCTTCCACAATAGCACTATCAAACCATTTGAACACTATGTTGTTTGGGCAAGGTGCACTGTAGAGTTCTTTTGGATCCTTTGAACCGTCTGGAACAGGATTAGAAGTTTTTGGTTCTGCAAGCAATTTTCCTTGCAAGAACAACTCATGTGACATAATCTGAAAAATTTTACCCTGGCAATAATACCTGCAATTGCCAGACCTTGCCTTGTAGTGATTCCGAGTGAATCATACTATGAAGAGATTTATCTTAAATGACAATTTTTAACATATAATTCTAAAACTGGGCCTGGTGTGTTGGTGGCTAAGATAAAAGGTAACAATATAAATATTGCCCATGCTATTGCTAACAGCATCATTGGCAACGTTAGATTAGGAGTTTATTTAGAAATAATTATTTAATTAAAACCCAGGATTGACAATCCAATTAGCAAGTATACAATGAAAGACTAAAGCATTGTGACCATACCTCAGAGAAAATTTCTCATCAACAGTGTCGTCACTGTCAATAGGGCAACTATCAAAGGTAGCACGAATACACCGTGATAAATTCTCCCAGAATGTTTTAGAACTCCTCAGCTTATCTAAAATGCAAATGAATTGAACACCACTTTCCCATAATGCCTTCAGTAGTTCAAGAATACTAAGTAACAAAGAAGGAGATCTGCAAAGAATACTGCTGATGTCAAATATCATAGCATAATTCAGTTCAACTGCATGTATAAAAAACAAAGAAGGTAGAAGAACAAAGTAGAAGTGGCCACAAGGGACCTGTTTTCTTCTCTTTTTTTCTTAGTACAATGCAGAAGCACCCAAATGCACACAATACTGACACCACCAATGCAAACACATGCGTGCACATCACCTACAAATGCTAGAAAATTTTTTGGAGGCACCAATGCCTCCAAGCACGGGCACAAGCTTTCCCACAAGAAGCACACATGTCTCCTATTAAATGAGGCACACTGGGTCTGATCCTGGGATCAAACCTGGGCTGACAGAGCAAGCACTATCACTCCTGGGCTATTATCTTTTAAAAACTTAAAATGTAATGGAATTATGTCAGATGAAGCAGTGAAAAATGTATGTTTCCAAGAAAAATAGATAAATTTATGCTTCTATTATAAGAAGGTTAGACCCCTCAACTTTCAGCTCAAAGAAAGGGAACAGTGTATGTTGTAAAAAAACAGTGAGAAACACTGTAAAATAGTTTACCTATTCATGAGCTCTGCAGACCTTCCAATATAAACCAAGATTTGCTCAACAAGTCTAGCAGCACATCTTGAAGTGTCAACAACAGAAGAACCGTTGATCTTATTATTCACGGAACTATTAGGATCATCTGGTATCCTTGTACTCTGCTCTGTCAGAGAAATAAGGAGAGCAGGCTGCAATAAAACAAATTTCAAGTTAATCCATACTATGAATAATGTTTAGTGATTTAGGTCTATGTAAATAAGTGGACAAGTCAAGATAGCAAGAATGCAAGATAATAAACTTCAAAGGACTAATTTCGAAAAAAAAACTCAAAGGTGAGAAAGGTCATGGGGAGGTGGTGAACATTTGGCCAAGGTTGCATCATATAATGTCCAAAATTCTCAACTACATATAATCATTAAAACTAACTGCATTGAAACAATAGATAAGATTATTTTTTTGGAATTTGGACATATTTGTCATAATCAGTGCTGCAAAACTCAAGGCTGCTTGTATGCATCATTAGTTCTGAGACTTGTGATACTACTTGCAACTTGAAGTCCTATACGACCATTGGCCCTGGAGTTCCCAAGCGTTAACAAGGAACTAGCAAATCTAATTTGACTTGGTGAAGGTAAAGAAAGATCAATATTTGTGTTTCCCTATACAAGGCAGAACTGGCTAGTGTGTCTGCTTGCAGTTCATGCTTATAAATTTAGTAGCAATGGACTAAGAGAAGTAGCATTTGTTCTTGCCCAGGTCAAACAAATGTTATTGTGCATCTCTAGTTCTCTACCATAAAACTTAGACGCACGAGGCTTAACAGCTAGAACAGAAACTTAGCAAAAAATTAGCAAACTTAACAATATAGCAGCTATGTTTCAAAATGTAAACACTACACACTCGATGGTTTTGTTTCGCAATATAAGCTGCAATCACAATCAATGATGTATTCAATTAGTTATGTCCTGCTTATGCTCTTTCAATAATGGTTGTCACAGCACATTTGGAGATCTTGGTGCCTGTTTTGCCTAACAGGCTCCCTGTTCACTAGTTGACTAAGTTGTCGCCTATTAGTTGGCAAGGCATGCATTAAACAGCAAATTATTGAGGTCAGCACTAAAGAAGACAGCAGCAGTGCACATGGCAGAGGGCAACAGAGCCGAGAGAATAATCAGCACTAGACATTACACTACAGAAGAAAGCATCAACAGCAGAGCTTACAGTTGTCATGAATTTGTTAGATATATGTATATATGGGCTTTAGGCCCTTACCTGTTATATTTGGGCTTTCCTCTTTTTGCCCCTATACTGTGTATATATACTGGACTTTGGCCCCCAGATGAATACAAGTGCTATTCACAACATGGTATCAGAACCTACCTAGGGTTAGGGTTTTCTTCCCTCTGTCGGCGTCGCACTTGCGCCGTTTCTGATAGATACGTACTGGGCCTACTGGCACTTGGGAGATTGTACCTCTTCCGTCTCACGCTCGTCCCATCACCTGCAATTAGGTCTATAAGGTTAAGACTCGCTCTGATGGTTCTCTTGAGCGCTTCAAAGCTCGTCTTATGACTCGTGGCTTTCAGCAGGAGTGTGGTGTTGACTATGATGAGACCTATGGCCCTGTGGCTCACATAACCACGATTAAGACTCTTTTTGCAGTGGCCTCTGTTCGTGCGTGGCCTATCGATCAACTTGATGTGCATAATGCCTCTCAATGGGGAGCTGCATGAAGAAGTCTTCATACGGCCTCCGCCGGGGTATTTTGTTTCGGATGGGATGGTTCTTCGCCTTCGTCGGGCTCTGTATGGGCTTAAACAAGCTCCTCGGGCCTGGTTTCAGCGTTTTTCTTCCGTGGTCACTACTGCTGGCTTCTCTGTTAGTGACCATGGTCCTGCGCTGTTTGTTCACTTCTCGTCTTGTGGTCGTACTCTTCTTCTGCTCTATGTCGATGACATGATCATTACTGGTGATGATCCATCTTACATTGATTTTGCCAAGACTCGTCTTAATGAGCAATTTCATGTGTCTCATTTGGGTCCTATTCGTTATTTCCTTGGGATTGAGGTTACCTCCACTCCAGAGGGTATTTTATTGTCCCAAAAGAAGTATATTGGGGATCTTCTTGATCGGGCCTCTCTTACTGACCACAAGACAGCTGAGACTCCTATGGAGCTTAATCTTCAGATTTGACCCACCGATGGGGAACCTCTTTCAGATCCTAATCGGTATCGACACCTCGTTGGTAGCCTTGTGTACCTTGGTGTCACTCGTCCTGATATCTCTTATACTGTTTATATCTTAAGTCAGTTTGTCTCTGCTCCTACTCAGCTCCACTATAGTCACCTCCTTCGTGTGTTGTGCTATTTGCGTGGCACTATCTCCCGTCATCTTTTCTTTCCTCGCTCCAACTCTTTTCATATTCATGCTTATTTTGATGCTACCTGGGCTGGAGATCCTTCCGATCGCCGGTCTCTTTCTGCTTATTGTGTTTTCCTTGGTGATTCTCTCATTGCCTAGAAGACTAAAAAACAAACAGCAGTTTCTCGATCAAGTGCAGAGGCTGAGTTGCACGCTATGGCTCTTTTGACAGCAGAGGTTACTTGGTTGCGTTGGTTACTTGAGGATTTTGGTGTTTCTGTTACTACATCGACTCTCTTTTTGTCGGCAAAGACAGAGCTATTGGTATTGCCCGTGATCCGGTGAAGCATGAGATCACCAAGCATATTGATGTTGATGCTTCCTATGTGCGGTCACAGGATCAGGAGCAGGTTGTCTCTCTTCAGTATGTGCCGTCTAAGATTCAGCTAGCAGACTTCTTCACGAAGGCACAGACTCGACAATAGCATAGTTTTTACCTCTCCAAACTCAGTATTGTTAACCCACCACGAGTTTGAGGGGGGTGTTAGATATATGTATATATGGGCTTTAGGCCCTTACCTGTTGTATTTTGGACTTTCCTCTTTTGCCCATGTACTGTGTATATATACTGGCCTTTGGCCCCCAGATGAATACAAGTGCTATTCACAGCAGAATTTAGATTAGATGGTCATGGCCCTGAAGGCATGAAACCAAGGAGCATGATAATGCCAAGATCGGCGGCTGCACTCCAAGGGCATAGATAAGATAGGAGGGAGTTAGTCTAATGATTAAACAGATATAGTTCTTGCTTGATTATTAGTTCTCAGTTTCCCTTATATAGATAGCCTAGCCCCCCCGGGAGTTAGTCTAATGATTAAATAGATATAGTTCTTGCATGATTATTAGTTCTCAGTTCTCTGAAAAATAGAATCTATCTCTATGTTCCTAATCTATGCTGGCAGCCACAAGGCCTGCACCCATGAAATTGTCATGAACCTAGGTTAGATGGCCTGAACCCAAAGAGCGTCAGCATGCCAAGGCTGGTGACAATACTGCCAGGGTGCAGGGGCAGCAAGAATGTAGGAGGGAGATAGCTTATGACTAGTTGATATATTTTTTTTGCTTGATTAATAGCACGTGGCAGCCCCCTCTGATAGACGGACTCCCGCATAACAGATATAATCCAATCTCAACCATATATCTAATAACAAACTATATCTAATATCAATCTTATCTGTAACAAAAATAATCCAGTCTCTAACTTTGTTAATTTATGCATGTTGGGCTCATGGTCTGTGCCTATGACAATGTTTGACCTACAATGCTACGCCCATGGCATACACCACTCACGGAAATTGTCATCGGCACAAGCCCTAGGCCCAGCTAGATAAAGATTAGGCTACTTGTTAGAGATATGGTTAAGATTAGATTTGTTTTGTCAGACATATGGTCAAGATCGGTATCCATTTGTAAAGGGGGAACCGTCTATATAAGAGGGTTGCCACAATGCCGCATGCTATTAGTCAAACAAGAAATAATTCAATTAATCATCAGAAATTCTCCCTGCTATCTTCTTCCTGCCCTTAAAGTGCGGCCACGGACCTTTGCATGGTCACGCTCCTTTGCTTTACCATGTATCTAATCTAATCTTGGTTCATAACATGCATACAGCTTGCCCTGGAACAGCAAGCGATGGCTCTAGCTGCAGTCCACCTCCAGCATCCTGATCGAGCACCGGAGTGCGGAGGCAACTAGTGTAGTCGGCACCAGCTGAATTGAACGACATCCGAGCCTCTTCCATGAGCTAGTGCCGCACCATGTTGTCGACCTCAGCGGCAATCCACCGCCAAAGGAGCTCTAACATAGAGTCCTGCTAAACGAAGAGACAATTGTGGGCAGTGTCAAACATGTTGTTACCGCCATGGACAAATGCGTTGATGTACTTAATGGCGCAGATGGCCACAATAGGAATGCATCAGCCGGACAGCACGCGCTGCACCACACGACGTGAGACAAGAGTTTTTAGTCCCTGGCACCATGAGGGCACCACCAAAGGCAGCCAGGTGGGGTGCGAGGCATGGAAGCAGTCGGGCAAGGCTAAGTCAAGGTTCATCGCAGCCTGGCTGTATATTTCTTTATGTGTATATACCTAAATATGCATGTATATATATTTGCATGTATTACATATATGCATATGTGCATGTGTTGTTTAAATAGAAACGTGGCAGGTCGAGGCACTAGCAAGCGTGCCAGGACCAAGAATGGCAACGGGGTAGGTTAGGGCCAGGTGGAGCTACCGACTCAAAACCCGAAAGGTAAAACCAGACCTAGACCTGAAATCAATAATGGGTGCAAACCTGCACCTGCCCTCGCACCCATCGGAAGCCCCGCGAGCGAGCTGTCCTCTGCCTCCTGCGCGTTCCCCTGGCGGTCCAGCCACCGTCCTCCGCCTCCTGCATCGCTCCCCCATAGACGCGCTCCTCATGTGGCCCTCCACTCATGCCTTCCCACATCTCCCTCCTCCCTCTCCCAATGTCCCTCCTCGCCGCCCCTCCCCGTGGACAGCCTCGACCGACTTGCCACGAGCCCTCCCAACTCCCAGCTAGAGCCGCTCAACTCCGGCTCCACCGCCCGATCTGCGCCAATGGCTGCAGGTCACAGGTGAGGAGGCGCCCCTAGCGAAGAGGAGGCAAAGAGGGATCTAAGGAGGAGGCAGGCCAGGAGGCTAGTGTTGAGATAGGGCAGGGGTGCCAGACAGGGGACTAGGGATGGGATTTTTGGCCCACTACAGACTGCTGGGTTGGGTCAGAACATTGGGCCGCACAGCTGCAAGCTGCTAGGCTGTTGTGGTTTTTTTGGACCCGATGGGCATCCATGGGTTAAACCTTGCCCCCAACCCCGACCCGTGAGCAAACCGGGGCCCCAACCCAGCAGACCCGTAGGGGCAAAACTTCACCTGAACATGCCCCCACCGGGTCCGGGTGCAAAACCCGCAGGCAACCGTGCCCACAGGTCTGATTGCCATCCCTAGGACCCGCCCTCGTCTTGCCCATTTGGATCTCTAGCAAGGTGCCTCCTAATGGAAGTCGCCCGCTGGAAGACAACATTGAGGCTCGAGACGCAATTGAGAAGACGGCGTGTCTAGCCCACGCTGAATCCTGTTGTCCCCTGGTCATTGCCTACCATCATCTACATTAGATCAGTAGCACCCCAGCAGCCTCGCAACGAATCTGATCGCGTCCGAATGTCACTCACTATCACCCCCAAGCTGGATCTGAACCGCCTGTCATGCGGGATCCAGTCGTGCCCAGCCACCACACTATCGCCCAAGACAAATCTGTGCCGCCCAGGAAAGTACACGCTAGATCTGGTTGCACCCAATTGCCATTTGCTGTCATCCAAGTCAAAGCATAAGGTGGTCTAGGCTTACCATGGCAATAGATAGGGCTGCACATGGTTTGATGGTCAGATAAGGTAGTTGGGGCACGATTGCAATCTTTTGTGGTCTACAACTGCTAGAGGAGGGCACCAACTCCTCTATAGGCGCTTAGGGTGGTCCAAACCAGTGACGGCCTTGAGTTTAGGGCCCAAAGTCTCAAGTTGTGATTTGAGTCTAGCCAACTGAAACGATTGGCCATGCTGATGAGATATGTCGAGATTGCCTCAACCATGGAAGTTTCCCAAATCATGTAGCATTAGTCATGGGAAGGGATCATGGGAAGGGATCGATTGATCTGAATCAAAGTTGTCATGAACCTAGATTAGATGGCCCTGAGCCCATGGAGCGTGACCATGCCAGCCACATTCCAGGGGCAGGGAGAAGATAGGAGGGAGATGATATATTTCTTGCTTGATTAATAGCATGTTCGCAGCCTACTTATACGGCCAGGCTCCCCTAATAGATAGAATCTAATTTCAACCATATCTCTAACAAACCAAATCTAATTTTAATCATCTCTAACAAACAAAATATAATTTATAACTTCCTAATCAATGTTGGCTGGGCCCAGAGCCTGCACCCATGAGAGCAGTAAAGAGAAGCAGCACAAAGAGTAGCAGAGTAGAGCAGATAAGGAGAAATGGGAAGAGAAACAAAGGAAAAAAAAAAAAGCAGAGACAGAGAAAGATCTGGAAGCCATTGAAAGAGGCATGGTGGAAGGAGGCTTGCTGGAGTGATCTTGATTTGCGGCGACAGGAGCTGCCAGTGTTAGGGGCGGCAACTATAGAGTTCCCTCGCCTCTGTAAGCTTTCTTACACTCTCAGTTGATTTCTTATGTGTGTCTCTCCTTACCGTGTTTCAGGCAAAGTTGACTACCCAGGTGATGTGATGGATGAAAAGAAAATTCGGGCACTCGTCTAATGGGGAATAAGGTGAGGCAAACTTCCATGGCATCCCACCTAGGCTGCCTTTCCGATTAGATGACGCCTACGCCATTGTTGGAAATAGCAAATCCACATTATTAATAATTGTTGGAAAGAAGATTACTATTGGCTTGAATGAGAATCAATTTTATTTGTACAAAACAGATTTAAATGGTAATAATAAAAGTTGGCATTAGTCGTTTTCTCTATTGTAATTACCTGTGTGTTAAAATAGTGTAAGAACAACCCAATAATTCGTGCTAAAAAAGGACAATGGCATAATATCACTTTTGTTATATATGCATAATTTCAAAATATACAGAAATGAAACAGCTGTGACCACTAAAAAATATACATGTCTGACACAAAAAAAAGCATGGCCATTTTACAGTCGAAAGATAAAATAATGACCAAGATCAGCCAACTATGTCACAGGTTACATATAGCGTAGACCAAAAAAAAAGAACATAATGAATGAAACAATACCTGATAACGAACAGCTGAAGTCAGAAGGTTGAATATAGCCACAATTAAATAATCATTAGTTTCCACATCAAGAATGCGGGAAATACTTCTTCGCAGTTTCCAAATCTAAGAGCAATTAGGAAAGAAAAATAGAAAAAAGAAGAAACAGAGTTATGTGAGCATGCAAGGTAGCAAAAGAAAGTAGTTGCACAAATCACCACAAACATTGAACCAATACTAGGTGAGGTAAAGCTGCTAAGTGCTAACCTCTGAACCATCAACGATAAAGCTAGCATTTTCCATGAGTTGAGGTTGGGCTCTACAAGCAGTGAAGCACAATATTGAAAATGTTCTAGCTGCAGAAACTTGTATAGCCTAGCGAAACAAATGAGCATCCTCAGTCTCAAGGCTTAAAGGCATTGATAATATACAGAATGACCAGAAAGAAATAGAACAAAAAAGACGAATATTAAGTGCCATGAACAATCTGTTTTTCAGGATTGTAATTTGTGAGTTTTCTGACCAACTTGGCCCTCAAAAACTGTTTTGACCCTGTTGACTAATACATTACCTCAAGAATAAAGTACACATGAAACTAAACAACTGAGCATTTCCAGACAGAATGAGGTCATCATAAGCAAAAAATGTCCCATGCACAAATCTAACACAAATCATGTACATAACTATGTTTATGCTGAACTTTAGTTTTTAAAGCTGGGTAACAAATGAGTACAAATATCCGGAGTTCAGTCAAGTTCAGCGAAACATGAGAAAATGGATAGATATATCATATAAATTCCTTCATTTACTATTTTACTCTTTTTTCGTTTTACTTTACTGCCTTCAGTAGTGGAGGCAAACAGAATGTCGCTATGGATATATGTCAGGCTATAGTTAAGTGTTTTGATGAAAGCAAGTGGTACATGTGAGCCGATAGATCGGCAGCCTAGAACCTACACATGCCCCTCAAACCCTACAATGATGAGATTAACCTAATCACATCAGATAGATAAAATTACCAATGCGGCCTGACATCCTTTCTAAATTCTAATATGGACAGAAGTAACAACTATGCTTAATGAAGCCACAATATTTAATTCAGTTCCATATATCTCAACACTTACTGAATTCTGAAAGGACATCAACGATATCACAGCTGTGACGAAAGGAAATGGCTTCAATGAAGATGACAAAACCATAGTAACAAAAGGTGAATTTGGGACTGCCTCCTGAAGGAGCGACAAGAGTCAAGAAAAACAAACAGAAAAGCAGTGTAATGAAACAATGTTATTCCTTATTCTGAAAAAACAATGACAGCATGTTAAAAGATATGAACATGAAAACATTTAAAATTACATGAGCATACTATCACACAAAATGGGACAAATATATTTGAGATCAAGCAACAAGACTAGTGGAACACAATTCTAGTCTCGAAAAAGTTTGCCCTCGCTTCTTCTGACACTGTATGTGTAGCGTAAGTCCTGCACTCCTGCAGACTGATGTTAAAAAGTCTGCAACAGTCTACAGAGTGGCCCCTTTGGTATCCTTACAAGTTGCAAGAGCAATAAAATGGCACTGATATCCGACACTAGTTTGATGTAACATAAAACTAACAATACCAACCCAGTAGTCACTATCAAAAGCCCAGCGAAGTATAAATGAAGGTTTTATTAAACAGGTTGCGTGGATTTATTAAATGCTATGCATTTTACCATGTTCGTATCTTAAGAGTAACTTTTTTTTTTGAGAAGTCTTATGTGGTATGCAACAAGATCCATTTTAATTTTTTTAATTATAGTTTATTATAACAGTATGCTGTGCAAAGTCTAATATTGCATTGCAAGATACAGAAAATAATTGTCTCAAGAAGAATTCTCATGATAGCACATAGTTTGAGCAAATTTTACTCTCTGCTGCCTTCAAAAAGACCTTCCAAAGGGAATTATGGCAGCCTTCTCAAGTAAAGTTGCCATTGACACAATCAAAATATTGTACCAGTTATGTGCAGACTCGTATGTGTTGGTCATGATTAGTGTTTAGTACATCACTATAAAGGGCCTAAACTTGAGGCAAAGCAATTAATGAAAGTAGTTCTACAATAGCACTGTTGCCTAGTTCAATTCTTAGTAATCTGTTATGTGTGATGACTGGATAAATACATAAAAAGGGATCCAACAAAGATGCATTTGGAATTTTAAAAAATAAATGTAAAATATTGATCAGACAATTGGAGCTTGAAAAATGAATGGTGCAAATCTCATAACAATGTTTTACCTCTGGTAAGTTGGATAGCATGTAATATATAATATCAAGTCCACAGCAAAGAACAAGTTGTATATCTTCGATATCCTTAAGACCATTATAGTAGCTGCCATACGAATGCTGAAAATATTTTATCACTTTTGTCACACAAAGAGTATTCAGGTTAAGGAGGTAACATACTCAAGAAAGAATAAGCTTACTTCCATTAATTGTGTTGACATGGACAAAATCTGCCATAGAACACTCTGAATAGAATAATCATATAATAGAACTTCCGAAATGACACCACCAAGCTTTGGTGAGAATGGTTTGACTTGAATACTGCTCTTCACCAATTCAAACACCTTGCCATTTACAGTTCAATGAAAAATATTTAATATTTAATTTGAATGATTATAAATATCAATAATAAATGGAAATAAGATAAAGAAAGATAACATATTTCTTTGAGATATGTAGTGAAAAGAAATGGTGTCCTAACTAGTGATAGAAATGTAAAATAAGCTATAGAAACTTGAAATGATTCTTAAGACAAATCAATGATCTGTTCAAAAAGACAAATCAATGAAAAGGAGGGCAAAACTTTGCTTAGTAAACTATAATAAAGTGGTTATCTTCAACAAGATCAAACAAATTATATAAAAAGAATTGCACCATCAGGGTTGTCTTCCAGCGACTATACTTCTTGTATTTCCAGCTGATATGATTAACGATGATGTATTGAATTGAAAATGCGATGAATGAAGATATCAAATCATCAGCAGCAGATCCTTTCGACAAAACCTGAAGGGCAAAATCAAGCACTGCAAAGTATAGCAGATCATCAGGTCATCACTTCTAATAATAATAATAACAACAGCAGCATACAGGAAAGAAGCGAAGATTGAATACTAAGCACTCCTTAATCGACCAAGAAACCAAATATTCGTACTTTGGACATTGGAAAAACTGTAATTGAAATGTCACTATCAAGAGTAGTCAGGAACTAGGTACTTTGGACATTGGAGTTCAACGATAGATCACTTTTAAAAAAAAAATGCTGGATATTCTTCTCAACATCTTTCATATTTATCAATTAAATAGTTAATTCATGTCCTTAAATGCATGTGAATTCCGTAAATTGCTTTCATCAGTGTCAACCAAGTAATTTCACATGTGTACGCTCATATCATGCTTTACTACGACCAGGTCCTGCTCTAGTTTTGTGGTATGCCTGGAAATTCTTTTTCAGCATTAGTTCTAGTAATAATAAATAAATAATTGCATATACATATAATACTTCAGAAGGATTTTGCGTCTTCTATTGTTCTACAGAAGCTGGAGCCCTGGAGGTTCAAGATCATCAGACAAATATTCATCAATATGTATGCCCCAGAAGTTCAAAACTTGAATAAAAATTAAAAATAATCAACAAGCATAACCACGCTGAAAATCTATAACCTTTTTATAAACAAAAAATCAAATTTTTTAAAAAAATACACAAAAATATAGTCATTTCAAAAAATGACAGGAATATTCTGCTATCAACAGTGGAAAAGTCAACATTTCAATTGTTTACAAGTTGACATGAAGACGACATGGATTGGGGACATGTTGACCTGTCAACAATTAAAATGACAACTTCTCCCTGTCAACAATTGAACTGTTGACACAGGTATATTCTTGTAAAATTTTGAAAAGCCCATATTTTTATGTATTTTTTAAAAAAATGAATTTTAAAAAAAATTCAAGAAACAGTATAGGCAAAAATGGGATATTCAAAAGTAATAAATGCAGAGCTTATGAGAAAACAAGTTAATTTGCAGAAATACATGCCTGAAGTTGCAAGTAAAGAGCAGTCTCCATTTTCCTCAGAGGCAGCAAAAAGCATTCTAGCTAGCGCACCAGAAAGTAACCAATCACTGCAGAGAGGTAACTGCGCTTGTAATCTATTGGTGGTTCATTTTTTTAAAAGTAAAAATTAAAATCTATGACAGAAATGCACCAACATTAATTATAGACTTAGAACTTTTTCAAGATTAATGTACCTTGTAAGTGTAGACGACAATAACATTTTCATTGAAAATGTTTCAAAATTCACATAAAGTAATCCAAAAGGGGACTGAAAACACTAGACTACCACTGGAAATATAACAATGGACATCCCATTACCGTGTAACCAGATTAGGTTATTCCGATCATTCAATAAATAGATGCACTGACTCTAAAAAAAAACAAAGATGCAGTGATGAAAGCCAATACGAATGGAAACAAGGAAAACCCTTTTCCATTTACAGATGAGAAAGTGCAAGTAAAAGTTGTGTTTTTTAGGGAACAATTTGCATGCTCTGAGACTTATGAGTAATGATAATAAATAATTGGTTTCAAGAGAATAGAAGTCAAAATACCTTGATGGGCCATTTGATTGTGGAGTGAAGATGCTGCACTCCAATGCCACATCGAACACATGGTATGGAACACTAAATACACACCAAAGTAGCAAATAGCAACTAATTAACCAACATATTTTAAAAGATAGATAGGTACCATAAAAAACTAATAAAAAGGGAAGCTTTCCTGGACAGAACATTTTTAACAGTATTTCACTAATTCGAACAAATAAAGAGGTAATGCAACTTACCACTTGAGCATTTCTGCTAGCATACCGAGGGTTTTTGACATTAAGCCGGTGTTATGAACATCTTGCACGCATTTAAAAATGGTTGTGCAAAATATCTTTACAACATCAATCCTGAAAAGGGTAAAGTTATAATGTTCATTCCAAAGCACTATATTGAAAAGGAAAATGTCTACTTTTGGCCCTGAAGTACAGCGTCCGTTCGTCTACATACTCCCCTGACCTGCAAAACCAGGTAGTGTGCCCCCTAAACTATATAAAACCGTCTAAAGCCCCCTAAGACAGTTCTGTAGGTGATTTTGCCAAAAAGAAGTTTAGTTTAGCCCCTAAACTATAGCAGTTCGTTTAATTAACCACTGAACTGCAATGTAATCACAGAATAGGGTGAGACATAAAGTGACATGAACAAACATCTAGGCGGTTTTCCCATTTGTAAGCCAAAGGGCACAATACCTAGTAGTGCAGATCAAGGAGGTATGTAAACAGACCGTTATACTTCAGGGGTAAAAGTAGACTTCTTCTATTGAAAATGAGTATATATTTCAAACCTGACGTGTTTTTCGATTTGTCCCAAGTTCTTTGAAGTTTGAACAGCCAATGACTTGTCAGCATGCAGCAAAGCAAAGCATAGATCCTATACAAAATAATAAATGCAAATTCAAGTCCGAAAAATGATGTGGAGGCCGTTAAAGCACAGTGTAAAGAAGCTGCACTAAGTTGAACAGAACTAATAGGTACGAACAAAGATTCAATGATCAAATACAGTAAATTATGGATGGCAAATATCAGGTCGATGAAAAACAGACATGGCAGCTACTAAGTCGAGGTGTAGGCCACAGAAAAAGGGTGAGCACCTTATTTGATGATACCATCCGATGCAGTAAGTCAATTATATCACAGGCTTCCTCATAATTGCATGAATAGAGATCTTGTGCCAAAGTTACGAGCAGAATGAAAACACCAGAATGTGGGAACTAGACAAAAATAGTTAATGTTAGTCAAATGATTCAACAATCAATTAATAGAATTAAGATTGCAATGGAAACTACTATTTTCCAGCTTTTCACAGTGCAACAAAAAAAATTCTTTAGAGAAAAGGGGTTCATGCATTAAAAATAATTCACATGACGTATACGGCCTCATTTTGTAATTCATACATCCATTATTACTACATTACTTGTACAAATGTTCTTCCCATCTAGGCATAGAGTTTGATTTTGACAGCACTAAAAGCAGACACATTCTGGAACCAATACCAAAGTCATACAGAAATCAAGACTACAAATTAGTAAGAAATACTTTAGGAATAAGAAATATAATATAGTATATAGTGTTAATGCAACACTAGAGGACTGCAGAGCTAATGGAGAGGAATTGTTTGAAAACTCTAGTGACTAGTCAGAATAAAGAGGATCAAACATAACAATAACAGTAAACTGAGTGGGTTAGACATTGATTCAAATATAAAATAACCAAAACTAAATTTAAACTTCTCTTGATACATCATAAAGTTCTTGACATGGTTTTGTAATTGACATAGAGTGAACGGAATAAAAAGCACTAATATTTAAACAAGAAAGATAAAACGGACTCGTTTGTTTAATACTCCAGTGATTCCAAAAGGCAAGCAGGTCATAAAAAAAGTATGCAAATGAGGACAGAAGACATGAAACAAGTTTGCCGTTGCCAGTTCTAATTTATTACAGCAAATGAACTAAACTCTGATTCTACAGGTTCTCATCCATGACAACCTGAAGGTAAATAACAGTTTATAGAACTATAGCGCCTGTTAAAAATATTTTTCCCATTTACTGTTATATTTCATGAACTAGTTTCTCAGGATCCGCAAAAACCCAAGCCTGGAAAGATACAAATGTTTTTTTTTCCTTACTGTACTTGCAAGTTTGATTAAACACTAAGTTCAGCTTAGCCTAACAATTACATGTCCAATAGAAGTGGTCAGCCTCATCTGGCTTATACACCAATACGTGATCAGTTGGTAATGTGGAACTCAAGTTTTAAGTAACTTACTTACATGACTAATTCTAATTCCCTGTAAAACCAAACAAAATGAAATAATGAATTCATGGAATATGCATATTATAACATGTTGATTAGATGTGTGTGTGTGTGTGTGTGTGTGTGTGTGAGAGAGAGAGAGAGAGAGAGAGAGAGATGTTTTTGCTATTCACAACTATGCATGCTATTCATTATTGATAACAGTATATGACCTCATGGGCCAGGATTTCTAAATGCACAATTTTCCTTCAAAAAAAATACATGCACAATTTACTTGCTACATGAACAACTTTAAATAAAAGGAATATATAAGAGAGGTAGCTCTATAAACAACCAATTTGGAAGCAGCACAGAGAATATTCTATCATTATAAAATTATCAAGGGCATAATGAAGCACCACATGAAACTGACTTCAGTACTTCACCAATCACTAGACAAGGGATGCTTTGGAAACAAGTTGTACATAACAGAGAATGCTCATACAGCTAAATATGGTGGCACAGAGAAGGTATTTTACCTGCCAGCGAACTAGTACAACATCATCTTCAAGAACTTTCAAAATGTAACCATGGCTTCCACTGGGAATTGTAATGCCTTCAATACCAGGAATGTTGATTGGATGATGAATTTCAATTTGATCACAGTAGTTCACACTGTCAGCAACAGTACTAGGGATTGCATACAATGTTGTTATCCCATTCATCCTCTCTAGGTAATTATACCTGCAACCAAGTAAGCCACAGATAGATTAGAAGGAAGAATTAGATTGCAAGTGACAAAAAACCTAGACAGTAGAACGTATTAGGTAGCATGTGCTGATCAGATGGCTAATGGGAATGATAATCTTACATTTTTGTTGTGCAACCAAAAAAGGCGGACATAACAATATAGACACTGCTGAATAGGTCATACAATTATTGATAAGTAGGACGCTGCTGCACAACAACGTACTGTTGGAACAAGAATTAGTCAGTTAGCCGGTTTCATGTATCAGTGTCATGCTTTAAAGTTTCATGCAAGTTTGAGGTTTCAACACAGATATTCCAAATTTCAGGTATGTCCCAACTAGACTTCAACAGGTTTTTAAAAAAATCAAAGGTTTTAACATATTTCAAGCATGTTCAATGAAACCCAAAATGATTGATTTAAGTTCTAAGGTAAGATGGTGCTATTGCCAAATCTGGCTCAAACTCAAATAACCAGCCAAACCCACTATTGTTGCTAAGCTGAAATTCTCGTCATGCAGCAGTTCAGCACTGCTAATGCCCTCTTCACATGGCAATTCAGAGGCATCAGTTGCAGCCAGCATTGCCGATATACAGCCTGCCCGCTTCCTCCTCACAACCTCATTTTGCCATTGCAACCTATGACACTCTTTGCCAATGCCTCATTCGCTTCGCAAAAACATAGTAGATTGTAACAGCTTCAGTGCTGTCTTGAAGGCCTCACAGCACCATCATTCTGCACCTCAATGGCAAAGTGGATACAAAAAGGAGATGTCTACAGCCCACAGTGAAAGAGAGAAAGAGAGGGCTCAAATGGGGAAAGAAAGATGAACATAACTAAGGACTTGACAGAAATAACAATGTGTGCATAGTACAGCGGGGTGGAGACTGTATGATTGCAGCCCTGCACAAGATAATTTGATAGAAAATTATTCATTCCACTAAGAGAAAATTGATGATATGCCCTATAGTTGAGAGGTCATTGATAAATGATAATATACACCATAGTTGGTAGACGTTGATAAAATACCACAAAGTTGGGAGACCACTTGATGATATACTCCTTTTCAAATACTTGGGCAGTTTTTGCCATTCAATATAGAGGGAAGGACTACTTTACCCCTGCCCCTCCACTTGGCTGGACCAGTTCCATGTGCACCGGATTTGGTCTCTGCAGAAACTGCCTCACGCAGATTCTGAATGGAGCAATTAATTCTGAATATATCGGGGGCAAAAGTTCTCCAAGTTCAAAAGACAATGAAGGGTAATGTCAGATTATGCGAAGAAGCTTAAATTAAAATATGTTTCTAGGAGCTGAGATTATACTGTCTCGTTAAAGAATCTACATCAGAGTTATTCTATAGAATGGTGTTTCTCATGTCCAAAGAAACGAAAACGAAATGTTGCTCTAATACATGAGTTACCATGTAGTTCGGAATATATTGCAGCACAGAACTGATCCAGCTCCAGCCAGTGCTTTGTCCAGCCAAGTGGGTGGGCAGGGGTAAAATAGTCCTTTCCCCTATGTTGAATGGCAAAAACTGCTCAAATATTTGAAAAGGGGCATAGATTCTTATCTCATTCCATTCCAGTGGCTCGACCAGTAACCAAGGTCGAAAACTCGACCATGGTCATCAAGTGGTCTCCCAACTTTGGGGTATTTTATCAATGCCAACCAACTATGGGGTATATTATCAATGGCATCTCAACCATGGGGCATATCATCAATTTTCTCTTCCACACTAATTGGACCATCAGAACTGGGTAGAATGTATACAGTATTTTGCAATAATTGGAAATTAGAATGACTAACACTATTTTGGAATAGCGGTCGTCACTCAAAGCATAAGACCAGAATTTGAGAAAAGATGCTAATGGTTTTTCTCAAATACGCAATATGTACCATCCAGTTTTCTAATTATGTTAGAAAACAAACCATATCCGGGCCATCAGGCACTACAAATATCTACTGTTTCAGTAGAGCCAAATACTATAATCACAAAGGCATAGCAGAATTGGACCATCAGAACTGGGTAGAATGTATACAGAAGTAAAAAGGTAAAAATTAACGCGGAAAGATGAATACATACACACATTGAGCAGGCCAAGCCCCATGACAAAGAGCTGATAAGAAGCGAATCAACTCTGATATTTGAAAAGGATACTCCTTCTCCACCATATGAAGAATAGATCTGATTGGACCATCAACAAAACTATCTTTGTCCCAAAATTGCATACAGAGTGATTCCTAAACCATTAAAACGAAAACATAAAAATGATTTATATTGTGCACATACATGAATAGTTCCAGATTAATAACCACAAAATTTGTATTCGAACCTCTCCATCATAAACTTCACATAGAATATTTAAAATCATGTCAAGAGAACTGTCTTCTGTCTGCACATAACAAATATAAAAAACCAGTTAATCACCTTTCTGTGATTTGCCTAGGTCAAGAGCTCAATTCAAATACAAGTAAATAACCCTCAAACAAACCTGATAAGAAATCTCGTATGAAGCGATGAATGCTGAAATGAAAGTTCTCAATATCCCCCGAAAACCAGAAACAGGACCCTGAAAGTAAGCTTTGTAATGCACTTAATAAAATGCTCTATAAGTGCAATTAAAAAACAGATCTAGACTATGTATAATTAAATCAATGTGTACTGAATAAAGTGTGTGTTAACATATACTACAGCTATTATTTTCTGTTCTCTCCATCAAATTTTTCAGCCATTCCATTTTCTTTTGTGTAGGCATGGCTTAGCATAGCACCAACAGTTGCTCTAATTCTACCGTGATTGCATACAAATGATCAAAGAGATAAAATGAAAACAAGAATATGGCCCTCTAGCCAGTTTTCATATCTAATGATTGACAATTTATCAGTTGATTGAAGACAAACACCAGCCTATCTCTTTGCCTCAGTAACTACTAGCATCTCACCCCCTATCCAAATCCAAATTAGTATAATTTACACCTTATTATGCATTTATGTGGCTTGGGGAGTCAAATAGCATTCAAGCTGTAAAAATTGGCCCTCTTGCCAGTTTTCATATTTAACGATTGCCAATTTATCAGTTGATTGAAGACAAACACCAGCCTATTCTTTGCCTCGGTAACTACTAGTATCCCATTCCCCACACACATAAGTATATTTTTCACCATGAGTATGGGATAACTATTGATTAATCCAATTCCTACATGGGTTTTATCTATTGCAGAAGTGACAACCTCACCAGACTTTTTATTTTCTCACTACGACATAACAATACAGTAATTCAAAACAATCACTTATGAATGTGTCATGAACAAGGATATATTGGTCCTGGACCAAAGGAGCACGATCAAGCCAAGGCCAGCAACCGCACTCCATGGGCAGGGGGATAGATAGTCATTATGAGACTAATCTGATATATTTCTTGATTGGTGACAATTGATACAATGCTCTCCTTATATAGAGGGGCTGACCCCTAATAGATAGACTCAAATCTTTAATAAACCCTAATCTATCTCAACTACCTAATCTAATAATCGATAGCAGACTACACAGCATTGCATGCTACAGTACCGCGGGTACTGTTCACAACGCTACAGTGCCTACAGTCGCTGTCCAGTGTTCACGCAGGCCATAGGTGCACTTTATCCATCCTAGACATGCAGCTCGTCCTCGAGCTGCTAGGCGGTGGCCATGGTTGTGAACCTAGGAGACCCCATGTTGAAGAAAATGTTTGTCCATGCCATGCAGCCGGCAAAGGCACTGGTCAAGCAGTAGCAGCTAACCTGACGCCGTTGTGCCCATCCATATCGAGGATGCCACCACCTAGGCCGAAGTTCGTCATGCGAGCCCACCTCTCGTCGGATCTATCGTCCCTCTAAGTAGACGCGCACCTAATGCTAGCATGCCTCCGGTTAGGACCATACCAACTCGGCCACCATGCACCAGATCGGACTGCGCCGAGCGTCGATGTCTGGCGCAGATATGGGCCACCGCTCGACGACCACCTTTAGGATGGGTAACCGTGTATCATCCCACTTCCGACTAGTTCCGAGCCCTCCTAGGTGCCACACGCTATTGTCACCTGTCCTATAACCACGCCGCCACGAGCGGTCCCAAGCAGGATTTAGCTGGCTTAGCTTGCCAGCGAGCTCGGCGTCTTTGTTGTCGTTCTGTCACCACAAGTGGGATGACGGGTAAACCACAAGCCCCTTCCCCGGCGACAACCTTGTGGTCCGCCTGCTACTTTTCCATACCGGTGGCGTCACAAGACTCATCGTCACTTCCGCCACCTCGCATGGGGTGGTGGGCAAACAGCAGGCGCCATCCCTAGTGACTTTCCCACCACCTCTTCACTCTCCCTCGACACCAGCAGCAGCCTTTCCCTTGCCCACAATCTAGCAAGGCCTCTTGAGCCCCGGCCATGGTAGCAAAAGCCATGGGAAGAGATCAACTGCTTTGATACCAAAATTGTTACGAATAAGGATATATTGGCCCTGGACCCAAGGAGCGCAATCAAGCCAAGGCCGGTGACCGCACTCCACGGGCAAAGGGATAGATAGTCTTGAGACTAATCTGATATATTTCTTAATTAGTGAAATAAAAGTGACAATGGATACAATGCTCTCCTTATATAGAGGAGCTGACCCCTAATAGATAGACTCAAATCTCTAACAAACTCTAATCTTATCTCAACTACCTAATCCAATAATCGATAGCAGACTGCACTGTGCTACAGTACTGTTCATGCCGCTACAGTGCCTGCGGACGCTGTTCACACAGGCCATAGGTGGCCCATGGGCCGATGGAATGAAAATAACTAACATCAGTGAACACAATAATCCATAAGAAAACCCACGACTTCAAACTATTAGGATTTAGGGGCAACCTTACCATAAGAAATGAAAATAAGGAACATTTATTTGTAGAATGCTTACATCTGACTCCCTGAACATGCTTGAGCCCAGAACTCCTAGTAAATAATTGAATGGTGCAAACTCAAAGGCTCGTCGGGCATAGGATGTATGATCAATTTCCTGAGACCGGTAACTAATAAGATAACAGTATGTCTACAGTAATGGCATTGAAAATGATATCAGATTGAATATCATCCTTACCAAGTTGGCATTACTTCTTGGAAGAGACATCACCAAGCAGAGGAAAACTGCCCAAGCAAGAATAAGTGGTCCTGATTCCACCACTGCAAATTCAGGCAATTTTGATACTTCAGCTTCCATCTCAAGAATATCACCTAGAGAAAATGTGGAATACCCTCCACTGAGACAAAAACAAATATCATGTAAGGTCCTAAACATAAATTACAATGAAATGCTACTTGCATCACATGTTCCAATAATTAACATGCCAATAAATAAAATCAAGGAAGTCGACAAGACCTGAAAGGAACTTCATCGCGAACCATCCGGAGGAGACTTTCAAAGTCCAAAGTCTCAATGAGAATAAGAAGTAGCTGAGCTTTAGCATAATGAAATGAATTTTTGGCTTCAAGAGATACAGCAAATTTTCCAACATCATACGAACCAGACAACATAGACTGAAAGGATAAGCATTCAACAAATCAAAATTAACACCAAACGCAAAAGGAATCAAGAAATGTAAGAGTGGAAACACACAGAAAAGTTACCTTAAAAATTGAGCACATGGTTGTCCACAATCCACTGTTACACCTTGAAAAGTTATCATAGAAAGCAAGAAACAAAATGTCAAGAATCAAGTTAACTTCAATCAAATATTCTTCCAGCCAAGAAACCGTAAACTCAGCTCCCTGCAAATTAATGGAAGTTAATTCAGAAAAATGACAAAGCTGTAACAGCAGAGAAGTGTACAAAAGATTCAACGGCAATAACAAGGGATTAAAACAGCAGTTGTTGTTTTTGTTGTGTGTGTAGGGGCCAGGGGTAGGAGGGGTGGTGTCAGTTTGTGTGTGTACTCAATATATGTGCCCAATATTATGCCCTACTCTTGCAAAGGGGAGGGGGGTCTATTGCACATAAACACATTTCATATACGAGCAGGACATGCTTGAAGAATAAATTGTATCCTGATAACTGCAAAGGAACCTCTACAGGAACTACTGCACACATTATGCATATGAACACTGACATCAGGACATGAGCAAAACTGCACATTGCAGTTCAAATATAATCCAGGGTAACTAAATCACTTTATATCCTGCCCCATAAAAAGTTTTTGTGACCATAGATAGCTCCACAGCAAATAAAAGGTCCAAATGCTTAACTGAGTACAAAATACTTATTCGTCACCTATATGTCTCTGATGGGACTAAAATCACGAGAACTCAAGATCAAAAATTGTTTGAACAGCACAGTTTCTAGGGTGACTTATAATTGCAATTGGAGGTAGTATTGAAGAATCCAAACTCCAAAGCACGATCAGGTGACTAGAAAGAACATAGATGGCTTTAATGCTTTATTCCCAATATCCTAACCAAAACATATCTTTCAAATGCATGCTGTACTGCTTTGAGCAAATTCAATCACGATATCATGCTATGCAGCTTCGAAATAAAAGTGGGCATGCATATGTTCAACCAGGTGGCAGGCATCAAAGATGAACTGCCAAGCAACAAAGTAGGTGCTGCAACTGAAGAGCATAAAGATGGTAAGTTGACAAAATGGCATACAACAGCTTGTTTTCATTAAATTGGCATTTGATTTGTATGTGACATACTATTTTGACAGAAAATGCAGCTGCAAGCGACTCTTCAATGATGGATATTAGTCTGTGTTCCATCTCTTCACGAATCAATAGTGATGCCTCTTCTCTAATGGCATCTGTTGAATCGGAAGCATAACCTGTATTTGGTAATAAATAGAGCATGACATATTCAATTTGAAAATAAACAGATAATTAAAAAAATTATATGGTAAGAAAAGCATGCCTATGTCAAATAATATTAACTTCATTTTTCAAAGCATGCCTATGTCAGATAATATTAACTTCATTTTTCAAACATTTATATTTGAAGTCTGGATAAAACATAAAATTTAGACATAAGAAACATTAAATACATAAAGGACAGATTGAAATAGTCAAAAAAATTTGAGGATGATGCATGGGAAGATAGGAGGTGGAAACACAAATTTTTTGTGGAAGCAGGAGAACAATAGATACATAAAGGACAGATTGAAATAGTTCAAGACATTTTTTGAGGGCAATGCATGACTTATTGGGAAGATATTGGATGAAACCCCATCTTTCGGTGTAAGCAAGAAACCAATTTTGGTTTAGGCACATGCAAACTTCTTTCATTTTGAAGTCGAAACCATTTTGGTTTAGGCACATGAAAAACACAATATGTGTTAAAAAAATAGAGAAGTTTGTTGTGAATGGTAACTTTTGACCTATTCTCCTTTGGTTTTGATTTGCCAGATTTTCCTATTTTTTTGTTACTTTGAACCACGGTTGTCATGGCATCCCTGAAGCAGCTTGGCGATCGGAAGAGGACACCACGCTTGACGCCTTTCCATCCATGTGTATGGCGTCCGCCTTACATCCATGGCGTCATTGTGGCACTTTACAACTTATTTGCTTATCTACTTATTTGCGTATCTCCGTTTTAAAAATATAAACACTTTGGTTTTTTTGGGTCCCTTTTTTCAATCTCCAAGGCATGTCTCAAAGCTTTAAAATACAAGTCAAACAAACTAGACCCGATTCTTGAGGTCACCTTGGGAAACTCTCAAAGTTTAGAAGATAAGCAAATAATTAGATAAGACATAAGTACATAAGCTATAAAGAACACCCCTTTAGGAGTCGCGAGGCGTCCAAAGAGATGAGGCAGGCACCATTTAAGCGTTGCTATGTAGGGTAAGTAAAAAAACCCGACACAGCAAAAGGCAAGTCAGGACACACACAGCGCAAGTCCTAGCGCCGCCGCCTCCAGCAGCCACTGTTCACCGCAATCGCCTTCTTCTGCAAGCTTCAGCAGGCCCTCAATGGCAATGACTGAGGACGAGCAGGAGGAGGAGACAGCAACTGAGGAGGAGAAGGCAGCGGCGGCTGAGGTTGAGAAGGAGCTCGGGGTGGCGAGGAGGTAGGGGCAATAGCTGCGACAGCAGGGAATGGCTAGGGCAACCACCCTGCCCTTGGCCTAAAATGGATGCACGACCATGGTGGGTTTATCTTCCTGAGTTATTAGTTTTAGTTTCCATCAAGTGACATTGCCAAACCCAAACCACAGCCATGGTGGCCAATCCCAACTCATGGCTTATGTAAACAAGTGCGGCAAATCATTTTCTGAACCACAAGTGAAATGGTAAAACCATAAAAAAAATGGCTCCATTTAACACCACTTGATTTTAGAACATTACCAATATAACTGTATGGAAAGAAAAGGTCAATTCCACTATAATAATGGACAAGAAACACATGTTAAGAAACATTACCAAGATAACCATATGGAAAGAAAAGGTCAATTTCACTACAATATTGGATAAGAAACACATGCTAACTGTACCAAGGTAAAGTCAATAAAATCAATTGGAATCAAGAGGTAAAAATGGCAAAGTTATTTTATCACAATATATTATCAAATTATACAAACTTACTTGCATGAACAAAGATTCTTTGAATGCACTTCAGTAAGCATTGACGCTCCAGGTAATATTGTACCGATACCTTAAAAAAAGACAATATTATTCAAAAGTAGAGTGGACATTATACCAAATCACATAAACAATCAAAATTACATAATCTTGAAGCTGAAGAAATTAAGCAGCATACATCCACTCGCACGAATTAGCAAAGTGCATTAACCCTAGTCTTTGTAAAATATAAACATGCACTTCATAAATTTCATCTTTATCATGACTAAGATCCAGTTGACACTGTTGAGCATAACAAAGGTCACTGGACACTATTCAAAAACAATTTGCAACTGTACCACATGATATAATAAGCTATATTAAATCACTGACTTTCTAAAATCAACAGAAGTGATGGTAGACAGGAAGGACATCTTTCACAGAAAAAATCACAAGAACATACCAGTCGAATAAACTCTTCAGCATCAGCATCATGGGCTGTTGGAGTTCTCTCTGAAGATCTTTCAACCAGAATGTATGACTGCACCTCATCCAAGTTCTAAAAAAATATAAAAAAATAATAATGCAGCACTAAAAAGGAATTGCAGAATTCTTAGTTTAAACAATATCTCCAGATTCAAGAACCCACAAGAGTTGATGAACAGGATAGCTTGAGCTTGTAAAGCATATTAACCTCAAGAAACAAGAACGTCATAATACATTCAACCTATAGTATGCTCTTTACATGTTGTTCTTTGCATTGTTGTTTGTAACTCACTGAGCAAATGTTACACCACAAGTGTATGTCAATGATTAGGACGGTGAAGATGTTAAATAACACTTGTTGCCTCAATTCAACAATTGTGACTGTGACCCAAAATATACATAAAATTGCACTATGCCACAGATACTTTCACCGACCATAACGTGCTCTCACAATTTTGTGTTTCACGAACACTTGGTTATTAGGTCAAAAATAAGGACTCCCAAGTAATGACATATTTGTGGACACCAACCTTTTCTCCCCAATTCAAAAAACATCAACACGAAAGTGCTTAGGCGTCTAAAAGGTTACCCAGCTCCGTGGAATTTTGAGTTAAACATCCCCTGCCACCGAGTTTTTAAATTCGAGGTAATGGCCATCTGCTCCCAGTCTCCACTGAGCACCCACCTCCAGCTCGGAAGCACGAAATGGGAGCAAGGTCAGCAAATTACCAGGCACTTGCTCAGGCGAAGCGCAGCGTCCTTGAGCTCGGATTTGACGGCAAGGCGGTGCTCCCCGACTGCGACCTCTGCGGCGTCCAGCGCGCTCCTCGACGCCTCGTTCGGCTTCCCAAACATGGAGACCGCCCCGCAGAGCCACGCGTGGTGGCGCTTGATCCGCTCCGCCTGCGGCACGGAGGCCAGCGGCCTCAGGTTAGTCAGAGGAAGCGGCTAGGGCTCGTGGGAGGCGGGAAGAGGGAGCGGGAGCGAGCTTACGAGGGCGTCCGGGATTGTGGCGGCGTGGTCGAGCTCGTCCGAGAGGGCGACGAATGGGTCCCACCACAGCGAGGTGGGCACGGTTCTGGTGCCACCGCCGGCGCCAGCAGCAGTACCACCGCTCGCCATGGGTGGTGAGCGGCAGCTGCGCGGAAACCCTAGGCTCGAGATCCCGCGCTCGATTCTGCGTGGAAGGAAAAGCTAGGAAGGAGAGGGTTTTGTGTCGAAATTTTTGGCGAGGGTTTAGGCAGTCTGTAGCCTCAACTGGCCGTTTCGTAGTGAGCTTGGGCTTTTTTCACTTTTTTAGCTCATAATTCTTTTCTAGGAGATCATTGAAGTTTGGGTTGTATGGATACACCTGTACGGCAAAGTTCCCAAATCAGCGGAATACTATTAAAAAGTTGAATATTGTACAAATACTATTACAAAATTGAAAAATTATATGTATATCGTTATGAGTGTGAAAAGACATTTTTGTCCCTTCTTCATCCACCCCCTCTTCCCTCTTCCATGGTCGCCACGCCTCCATAGCCACCGCCAAAGCTTAGGTATCTCTTCTAGACTCTTGTATGGTTGTATGAGAGTCTCACTAGCGTAAAGTCGGCCACACCCTAAACTCATAGCACTCGAGCAGTCCCCTCCTCCTTCCCTCCTACCTCGCCACCATCGATGACCACCTCCTCTATTTTTGCACGAGGGCTATCCCGAAATGCTCATCATATAGTTCTCAATGTCGAGATCTCATTAGTGTGCTCGTCACAAGCTGCTTCAACATCAACGAATGCCTACAGCAAAAAAAAAACAGCAACACTGCTTCGGGTGATAGTGGTGATGACCTTCCGGTGATGGAACCGACTAAGAGATGAAGAGCATGTGGGGGACATCAGAGTCCTAGTGAGATGCTCAATTAAGACATAAGTTCACCGGAGATGGCCGGCAGTGAGCAAGGAGTGGTGAAGTGAGCAAGGAGTGGTGAAATAGACCAAGTGGCAACAAAGTTTCGATGGTCTGTGATAGTCACTTAGCTAAAGACCGTGTAGAGATTGATGGTCCTCGACAAAGCTTGACAACAATGGCACTGGCGCTAGCAGTGGCTCCATCTTCATGCGTTGCACCAACATAGGGAACAGAATCCATACGCAGTGGCACAAGGCCAACAACAAAAACGGAGTTGGGACGGAGAAGGAACGGGAGGGGCCCAAGATCGATGGCAATACCCTTGATGGCATAGGGGTAGGATGGTTTTTAAATTTTAATAATATAATGTGTACAATATTTCTAGGTAAACCATAGCATTTTTACAAAATCTAATTTAATTGCATTTCTCGAATCAAGAAATTTGCAGCAGCATGAATTTGATTAACTCTTGACGTTTTCAGTTCTACTACTATATTCTCCTACATGATGACAACTTGAAAAGTAATTGTGCAAAATTGTGTTGTAACTTAAGCAAAGTTGAAGGATAAGGAAGCATGAGTTCCAGGTAAAGCCATAGTGTTTTTACTATGTTCGACTTTTAATAGCATTTCCCTTAATCCAGAACTTTGTGGTAGCATGAATTTAATTAACTCTTTGCCGTTTTAAGTTCTACTATTACATTGGCCTTCCTAATGAGAACATGGGAAGCAACCGTGCAAAATTGCATTGCAACTTAAGCAAAGGTATACTACAAGGAAGCACGAGGCACTCCTCATTGAGCTTATAGAGCTACAAGTGGAGCGGAAGCCCACAAAATGATGACATTGTGAACCCTCCACAAACACTTGAACTTGTATCGATTTCTATTTCCAAATTCTAGCCACTGCTTCCTCTTTCCCATCGCAAAGCCCAGCCCATTGGGACAGGCAGGTGACTTCCTCCTCGCCTCGTTGGAGCAACCACCTCTTTAAACGTCACGAAACCTGTTGTTCGCGCCAAAAGTTGGATCAGCACGACACACGTGGGCTTAGGGCTCTAGATCCCCGTCAGCACCGAAACGAAGGGTTCAGAACGTGCCAGCTGATTTAATCCTACAATCGGTAAGAAAAGACGTAACCAGCTTTAAGTAGCTAATTATATCTATAAAAGTAGTATGAACCTGTAACTTTTAAGAGCAATCAAAAGAGTTAACAAGTTCAAAATATAGCAAAACTATCAGCTACAATCAGATCTAAACCAATAGATTCAAAAGGAGGAGATGAAGCCGACATGAGGGACAGCTGATCTTATGGTGAAGCACTCACAGTCCTTCCAGTTGTCTAGATGACGACTGAGAACATCCATACTTATATCGAATTCTTGTTTGATCTAGGTCCCTAGTACTTTCCAGATTATCTTTTCCAATACACTCAATCAGCTTCTTTCCCTTTCCCCTCTTTCTTCAAGCTGAAGCTCTTATAAACAGAGAAGCCAAAAACATCTTGAGATATCTTATCTCTCCAAGTATTCTCTTGATCGGCTTGAGCTCTCGCCTCCGCCACTATGTGAATTTCAACAGTGGTTTAACATGGAGATCAACCCTAAAGATCAAAGGCTCTTTGATCAAGCCAACGGGGACGAGGAGTTGAGGCGGCAGTTTCAAGAGCAGCGTGACGCCACATGCGAGGAGGCACGTAGAAAGGAGGCTGAGAGACAAAGGAAACGAGAGAAGGCACGTTGTGCCAGAGAAGCCCCACCGAAGGCATGGGTGAAGGGAAAGTGGCATCAATGCACTTAGTAGACATGAAGTTGTAACTATCATTTTTCTAGTTCGTGATGCTCCACCCAGTTTAAAGCCGTAATAAAGAGTGTGGCCTATCTTACTTTCTATAAAAACTTCTGCTGTGAGAATCACCCTCCCTCTCCTCTCCCTCTCCCATCCTCGTTTTGCTCTAAACAAATTTTGAATCATGAGATTTGTTGTGGAATGTGTTAACTGATCGGAAAAGGCACTCAAGAGCACGAAAACCTGAAATTGTGGCAACTTAGGGGTTTTCGTAGCCTCATGGGGCCCACGGATGCGTCCCAAAAATTACCCTAAAAATTACCGGGGACCGACGTAACGCAAGCTACCACCTATCTATATGCAAGTAGCTCGAACGATGTCCCAAGAGAAATGTGTGAAAATCGGAAAGGCACACGTGGACACAAAACCCTGAAATTGTGGCCACTTAGGGGTTTTCGTAGCCTCGTGGGCCCACCGAATGCGTCCCAAAATTATTAAAAAAATCACGGGCGACTTACGAAACGCAGGCTACCACCTAGCTATGGGTGAGTAGCTCGGACGATGTCCTAGGAGGATTGTGCGAAAATCGAAAAAGGCACACGTGCGCACAAAACCCTTAAATTGTGGCCACTTAGGGTTTTCGTAGCCTCGCCGGGCCCACCGGATGTGTCCCAAAAATTACCAAAAAATCACAAGCGGCCTACGCAACACAGGCTACCACCTATCTATGGGCGAGCAGCTCGGACCATGTCGCATGAGGAATGTGCAAAAATCGAAAAAGGCACACATGGGCACAAAACCCTGAAATTGTGCCACTTAGGGGTTTTCGTAGCCTCGCGGGGTGTCACATACCCAAAATTTCAAATTTGGTATAAACATTTTTCGTAAAAAGTTATAATTATGTCCTTATAATCATTCCTAAATTTTAAAGAATTTTCTAAACAAAGCACCTATTTAATTCTCTAAAGAAAATACCCTATCCATCTTTTTTAAAAATATAAATCTCATAAAATAATAAATATTATTTCATATTTGGATTCTACTCATTTTTCTAGATTTTTAGAAATTTAGTTTATATTTTTCTGAGCTTTATACTATTTTCTATGAATTTTTAAATCTCATAACAATTTCTGGAAAATCCTTTCCTTTTAAATTTACAACTTTCCCTTTTAGGAAATATTCCGGAGTACGCTTTCCTTCTTTGGAAACCCGTCTCCACTTAAGTCACCCCTCTCACTACCACTTTTGTCCCACTTGTTAGTCTCCCTATTTCTAATCTAATGGCGCCTATTGGATGCTGATCCGACGGCAACCCATTGTCTTCCTCTTCCCGCCGCTGTTCTCTTCCCTCTCTCACAAAGACCGCCACGCCACCACGGCTGCCGCTTTTCACCGATTCCGCCATTGTTGCCGCTTCCTTCAAGTGTGCCAGTTTCTTTGCCAAGAGATGACCCATACCGCCGCTGACAACCATCACTGTGTCATCGTCTTCATCTTCGCACCACGACCCTCCAGTCCGTTGCCGCCACCTCATAAACGCCGCCGCCACCATTTCTAGCTCGCCACTCCATCACTGCCCTATAAATCCCTCTTCCCGGAACCGCAACACCCCAAGCCACCTCTTCCACCCTTCCACTCTTTCTCGACTCCACCCCATCGCCTCCAAGCTCCACCATCTCTCCCAACTCCGGCGAACTCCTCGCCACTGCCTCAGTCCCCCTTTGACCCCGACGCCCATATACAAAACCTTCCACTCCTCACCTCGAACTCAAACCAACCCTCACCTAAGCCTAACCCCCACTATAAACCCTTCGCCGTCGCCACTCCTTTATCCCGCCGCCATCCTCTAGCCCTCCGGCCACCACAGACCCTCCCGAGCTACACCGCGACCACTTAGAGAACCCTCATAGTCCCAATTTCATTAAACCATCCCCAATTGCTCGCCGCCGGCTGCCAAGCCTCGTCGCTGGCGACCTCCCCGTCGTTCCCCTCTGTTTTCCCCCTCTCTGCCACCGACCACCATGGCCCACTCGTCGTCGGCCCACCCACGCCGCCCACTCTCACCGCCACTAGGTCCCTCGTCATTATCACCCCAAGAAGACCCATGGTCAGATTAAATAAGCGCAATTTCAATAAGAATTTTAAATCTTCTTAATTTCTAATTCTATTTGTACTGTTTAAATTTTATTTAAAATATCAAATCACTTTTATAAATACTACAAAAATTCACAAAAATATAAAATGAAATAAAGAATTATATACAAATATAAAATATTATATTTTTATAATAAAATAACCCTAAATAAATTCTTTTACTCTCTCTTCTTTATATATCAAAACATTTTAATTAAAGAATATAGAAGTAAAATTAGTAAAAACTTCCAATATAAAAATTACTCAAAATAATGTTTTATATCTAGAAATAATATCTCTATATTTTTAAAACCTATAGAAATCCAAATTTAAACTTAAAACCCTTTCTTTAATCAAATTAAAATTTTCCTAAATATAAAATCTTACTAATAAATTTCACATATACTATTCAATCCATATAAACATTTCCATATAAGATTATAATGCCAAAATAATTACTATCATTATAAAGTCAAATAAAAATGTTAATACTCCAAAATTGATATATTATAAATCTCTCCATAATACTTAACGTCATACTGCCCAAAATACTAATTTTTACATAAAAACCTACCCCTTTTTCTTTTAGAAAATATTTTCAAACTTTTAGAAAATCGTACAACCCATCACCTTTTTACCCCAGACTCATTTTATTTTATTTTGTCGTTTATTTAAAAATTTTCTTATTTTGATATTTATTGGAGTTTCTCTCTTTTTATTTTTACAACGTATAGACAATGAGCTATGCCCTCTGGAAAGAATGTCGAAAAGATATATTAAAGTGTGAAACGATCTCCAAATAAGGCAGGTTTTCTTGTCCTTGATGCATTTTGATATACCTACATTTCCTTTACTTATTATTTATTTCATATATTTTCTAGTTATTTATTTATACATTCCAAGTACAATTTTTATCCAAGCCCCAATACCTTAAAAAACCACCTAAAAATAATCAACCCCTGATAAAACCCTAGTGTAGGCAAAAATACAAAAATTTGATTATCTCAAGAAAGAATAAGAGAATTGGTCCATATAAATAAGTTGGGTTGGATAACTTATTTGATATGGAAAAGATTGTAGTTTGGGAGATAAAATGATTTCCTATATAGAGCGATTTGGAAAAAGAAGTTGTTAGCTTGGGCCAGGTACCCTAGGGTTAGAGGGTACACACTCAAGGACACCAGGTGGGCGAGGGTGTGAATTCTCTGGAATCGTTGCTCTATAAAATATAGAAGCAAATTCGAAAATATCATTATCTTTGCCGTTTTGGGCTATGGTCACAGCAAGTATGGCTGGTGGAAACACTCAAGAGCAGCGAATGACAAGGTCATTCGTAAATCGTTTGCTTCTATAAAAACTTGAGTTTTAAAGAATGAGAATGACACAAATTTTCTCCCATCCATGTAGTAGGCCACTATATGGGTAAAGCTGGATAGGTTCTGCAGAGCTAATAACAAATTCATTAATAGACCCTAGTTCGGGTATATGAAGTTGTGCCAATTGGGTGATGCCTCTCTTATTTATCAAAACTTATGAATTTGTTTTACAAAAATTGTTGTCTGGTTAGCAGATAAGTAAGGATGGAGAAAGATGATAGAATTCATACTCTTATTATTAATTGTTTTAGAAATATAATAGGAATTTTAAAAGTTCAAATTGCATATTCACCATAAAGCTTTGCTATTCCTTGAATCCTGTTTTCATATAATATTAGTATTATTTTCTTAAGAAACCTGCAAGTACAATTTGTACTTACCCACATTCGTGGGCAATTTGCTTATTTCTTGAACAGAATCCACTTTATAATTAGAAATGGACATTCATGAAGAAGGGAATCGTATAGGATCAATTTCTAAGGTTTACCTTATGCTTAGGCTCTGCCTGTGGTATATGGGTATGTATTTTCTTTTTATTACCAGGTTATATTTTCACTTCCGCTGTAAAATATTTTATAACATGTAATAAATCAAGCAGGCTGTACTATTTTTGAATGCAACTGAAATCCTGGACAGTTGGCATTCTGGACATTTTCTGGTAAATTTTACCGGAATTTGGTCCGTCACACGGGGTCCACCGGATGCATCCCAAAAAAAAGAAAAAAATCAAGGGCGACCTACACAACGCAGGCTACGACCAATCTATGGGCGAGCAGCTCGAACGATGTCCCGACAGGAACGTGCAAAAATCGAAAAAGGCACACATATTAATAATTAAGACGGATAAGGTAAAAAGGTTCACTAGCACTGAGTTCACACAGTTATACAACATGCTGCTGAAGGGTAAGGCATGCAAAAAAGTAAAGTACAGATGGACAATAAGTCACTTACGGCCACGCTTCCTAATTTGGTCCATAGGGTACGTCAGTGGCGACGGAGGACGGACGTCCGTCCTAGGGCTGCCGTGTGGCACAGAAGTAGAGAAGTCAGGCTGGGACTCAGGTGTCCTGGTACAGTGCTCCAGACAACTAAGAGGGGCCGAGAAACTTGCTCGACAGGTACTCCGCAACGTCGAACGCTGGGTCTGCCCAGTCGTCGTCATCCACGTCGCCGTAACCACGCTGGGGTCCTGGTGGCACGCGAGACAAAGAAGCCCCAGCGTCACTCCATTCCCCCACTCTCCCCACTGCTGTTGTGCGGGAGGTGGCCTCACTGTAGGCCACGGGGACTCGCTGTAGCCAACGTCGGCCCGTGGGAGATGTCTCCCACAGGAGGCGCGGGCACGGCTCCACAAGGAGCCACCGGGGAAGGCCGAGGTGCTGGCCCATGGGGAGGTGGTGCGCTGCATCCGACGACTTCTCCGCGCCCCCAGCAGGAGCCCAGATGACACAACTGCATTGCCATGTCGAGGACCCGCTACCAAGCTTCCTCGATCTCACTGGTGGTCACCTGGAGGCCCGTCCGGACGCGTGCCAACAGGGACGTAGCCTCGACATGCAGCTCCGCTCCAATCTGCGCCTACATGTAATACCGTTTTGATATGAGAAAATTTACATAAAAAAGATGTATCCATAGAGATTCGAATGTGACACGTACCGTGTAGTTAGCCCTTTTGGCCATTTGAGAAGGGTACGTGTCCAATACCGATGCCTCCTAGGTGACATACGATGCCAGTGTGTACCTGACCCTGAGCCGAGTCCGCGGCTCGAACCACTCCATGTAATCCTCATACGTGTTATTGTCATACGCACGATACTCGGTGACCGTGTCCTCAAGCGCATCGTCCCACTGCTGTGCCAATGGCTACATGCGGTGTGCGAACAACATTCCCGCTACAGTCCCCATCCGGGTCGTCCTGCAATGGAGAAACAGAAATTTACATACAATATCCATTCGCTGGTACTTTTAAGCAATGTACTCAAGAGACTTACCTGTGAGCACCACATGAGACGTGACGATGCGGCAAGGGAAAAGCCTGGAACAGGCCGAACTGCTACAACACTTGCTGCGGCGAGTATTCCTCGACACATAGGTCAAAGATGAGGACCTTACGGGTGAGCCAGAATGGCTGGACCAGCGTGCATAGCATGGAAATCCTGTAAGGTGCTCGGATGGCCATGTCGGCTGCGCTGTACGGCGTCCACCGCACGTCCTCGTTGTTGAGGTAGCCGAACTCCCGAACGAACTCGGGGTATGCCCTTCTCACCTGTCGGTGCGCATATGACTGCTATGGGAAAAGAAAAAAATGGTACATGTTATGACAGCGCGTAAGTGGAAAATAAGAGACAGGAGAGCATACCTATCACCGAACCCAGTAGTGTCCCATGGTGGGCCAGTCCATCGGATTGTCGTCGTACAAGTCCTGAGGGTACAGCGCAGTGTTAACCAGAGGCCTTCCGATGGGGAAGCGCTCCCAGGACCACAACTGCAGCAGGAGGACGCAACCTGACATCCTCGCATTCTGGTCCGCCTGAGAGACAGCGTCGCACAGCCCTCGGTACGTCGCCGTGAGCACAGTCGAGGCCCACGACCATTGCTCCATCTGTTAACAACGACAAAGTTAGACACGTCCTGACAAAAGAGATTATGACGGAATGTCGTACCTCATGCTCTGGGGTGTCGGCGATGTACTGGGCGTACTCGATTCGGTGCCGGTCCACCCTGTTTCCGTGCGTGGACGGGAACATCACCCAACCAAACAGCAAGAGCAGGTATGCCTCTAGGTGGCGGGTGACATCCTCGTCCTCGGCGTGCGGTGTATCAGATCGGCCTGCAATATTTGGTACAATATTGTCAGCAACTTAGCGCGATACCATTAAATTGCAATTAAGGAGGTACTAACCGTGAACTGAAGTAGCCACTGCTTCGTCGGTTCATGCTGCTCACCATGCTTAAGAGGCACGTACGGGCCACCCCGCGGGTGTCGCTGCACGTCGACGAACCGTGCAGACAACTCCGCATGCCACGTGACGGAGACGTCATGCGACACAACTGCAGGACCTGCACAGGGCAGTTCTAGTAGGTAACACATGTCCTCGGCAGTGTGGGAGCCATCTCTCCACAGGGCATGTGAAACATGTGCGTCTCCAGTCTCCACAAGTCGACGAGTGCAGCCAGCTAGGACCGATCGTACCCGAACCGGGGGACCTACCTGCCCTCCTCTGGGGCAGTGGCTTGCTCCACCGTTCTGCAGAGCTAAAGTGAGCCAGGCGTTCGTAACCTGCATGTAGTATGTAGCACTGTCAAATTTCAATGTACAGGTAAATAAATATACTAAACAGAGTACAAGTCGTTGGCGGCTTAATGTGGAACCCAAGGTGGGTTAATGCGAAGCATCTCGTTCGGCACACGGGCCCATAGTGTTCCGAGCTGTCTATTCTGAACTGCTGACAACCTAGACTGGTGTGTCGCATCGATGGTCCGGTCCGATAGCTCAGGGCAAACATCACCACCACGACCAGCTCCCGCCATCGGTGCCTATCCCTACATGGTTAGAAAGCAAGTAAAGTAAACAAGACAATAATTAAATAGTACACATGACAGCTGAGAACAATTAAATGGATAATAATTAAATGCTGCATATTTAAATGTTTGTTCAATCATACACATAATATCAAAAATTATATGACATGGATAATACTTAAATGATACATATAGAAATACATGTTCGATCATACATATGAGATCCAGAATTACAAGATACATATAAAAATAAAAATTACACTAGCCTCATATTAATGAGATTTGCTTGATCGATAGGACAACAAGGAGTACATGATAGAAAGCGAAGTTGGACTTAGTGTGTGCCTTGACGAGATATGGACGGCCCAGCCTTCGATCCTGCAGATCCTTACATTCGACGACGCACTTCGGACTTGTCCATATCGTTCTGAATATGCCAGGTCCTTCGACGCCCGACCTTCTGCCTCAACATATGCATGTCCGGTACCCATCGATGACCTGAAGGGGGTGCTTTCATGAACGACCCATCCACTCGGTACCCGTAGACCTCATGATGCCACGTGTTAAGAACACTTTACTTGTAGTAATAGTCGGAGATGTAAGGACGGCATGATTGATGTGTCTCGGCAGCTACGGCAATCATGTGCGACACGACAACTGCAGTAGTCGTGGCTTCTGGCGGGAGCACTCGCAGTTAGCAGCTCGGAGTATGCACAGATGGGACGTCCTCTCGCGGTGGGCACCTCTGCGACCACAGTTACCGCAGTGCACGTGGTATCTCCGCACCACGCCACTCTCCGGTGTCACGCGATGTATCTACGTCTTTCTTATTTTCTTGGCCATGTATGGAGATACAACCACTGGATAAAACAGTTGATTGTCTGACATACATGCAGCGGACTTCTTATATTGCTCAATGAAATATCTTTGGGTACCTAGCAAGACACCTTAACTATACCCACCAATGGAAGGCATCTCATGCCTTTTGTTACCCAGTTGTACACCTCTGCCAGGTTTGTGCTCATTATTCCATAATGGGAACCGCCCTCGTCATGCAGTAGGGACCATTTTTCCAACGGCTTGTGTTGTATCCAGTCCGTGAAACTCCTTATGCTTGCCCCCGGCCTAAGCCGAATGTTTGGGCATCGGTCGGGAGCGCACACAAGGCTATTGGGTCATCTCCTTGCACGAGGTCGACCATAGGATTCATTGATAAACTAGCAGTATCCCTTGGATTCAATGATTGTTTCCTGGTTAGTTCATCCAATGTCCTCCACAATGCATCGAACTTTGTCCGCTAGTTCTATTTGCACAGCCGCTTGAACATGTTCATCAGTTTTTTGTTCCTGAACTGACGGAAAAAAATTCACACCCATGTGCCTCATGCACCACCTGCTCTTCAGGTCTGGCCACTTTGCTGCTTCCATAATGTCTGACCTTGTTGCATGTCTACGATCACCCTGAGCAACCCTGCATGTTGGTCATGGATGACACAAACATCAGGCCGATCCTAAATGACTACCAGCTTGACTCTGTCAAGTAACCAGTACCAGTTGTCCATGTTTCCCCCTCCACAAAAGCCAATGCGACCGATAGAACCTGGTTGTTTGCATCCACCATGATTGCAGTTAGTATCTACCCCTTGTATTTTTCTGTGAGGAATGTGCCGTCCATGCAAATGACTAGGCGGCAGTGTCAGAACGCATTTATGTACACGCAGAGGGCGAAGAAGGCCCGCTGCAGGATCCACTTACCTGCGTACACACCGTCCCGAGGAATTCCTCAAGGCTGATGAATGTACCGGGATTCCTACGTAATATTGCCCTGAGCAAGTGTGCAATATTCTTGTAGGAAGCCTCGTATGTCCTGAACCGTATTTCTAAAGCTTTTCTTTTTGCCCTCCATGCGTTTCCGTAGCTAATCTTGTATTGAAATCTCTCCTCCACAATTTCTGATAATAAATCGAGGTTGCAGGTGCGGATTGTCCACGATCTGACCGTACAACACATTTGCCACCCAAGTGGATGAAATATTGCGGTGTTCCTGCTCCGCTTGCTCTAGTTCACAGTTATGCTCCGTCACTATAGAGCATTTCTAGTAGTCCTTCCACTTCCCCTTGTATGGATACACCTATACACCTCCTCTAAGTTCATAGTCATTATTCCGTACCTTGCACCACCCTCGTCATGTAGCTGAACCCATTTCTCTAAGGGCTCGTGGCATATCCAGTCGGTGAAACTCCTTATGGATGTCCCTGGTATTCGCTGAATGTTTGGCGCGTCGATCGGGAGGCCACACAAGGCTGTGGGGTCATCTTCTTGCTCGTAATGGACCATAAGATTCTTCAACGAAGTAGATGTATCCCTAGGTTGTGCTGTCTACTTCTTTGTCATCTCATCAAGTGTCTTCCAAAGTGCCTCAAACTTGACTCGCTGGTTTTGTTTGCACAGCCTATTGAACATGTTCATTAGCTCTTTGTTCTTTAACTGACGGTAAAAATTCGCACCCATGTGTCTCATGCACCACCTACTCTTCTTGTCCGACCACTTTGCTGCTCCAACAATGTCCGACTCTTGTTGCATGTCCATGAGTGGGAAGCAGATCCTTTGCCATACTGCCCTCTGCAGTTGTGCCACTGACATGTGGGCCCCACCAGCAACGGGCCCACAAGTCAGTGGCAGAACTGCCCTCTGCCGTATGGCAGAGGATCTGCAAGCCCACGAGTACCTTCAAAAGGCCAGCATGTTGGTCAGGTATGACACACACATTTGGCCGATCTTGTACTACTGCATGCTTCACTCTTTCGAGGAACCAACACCAGCTCTCTGTGTTTTCCCCTCCACAAAGGCTAACGCGACCAGTAGAGCCTGATTGTTCGCGTCCACAGCGATTGTAGTCAATATCTGCCCTTTGTATTTACTAGTGAGGAAAGTACCATCCATGCAAATGATCAGTCGACAGTGTCAAAAGGCATTTATGCATGCACCGAGCGCGAAGAACGCCCTCTGTAGTACCCACTTACCCGCGTACACACCGTCTGTGGGGTACATCGCAATGTCGAAATATGTATCAGGGTTCCTATGTGCTATTGCCCTCAACAAGTGTGGAATATTCTCGTACGATGCCTCGTACGTTTCGAACCTTATCTCCAATGCTTTTCTCTTTGCCCTCCACGCCTTCGCAGAACTAATCTTATATTGAAATATCTCCTCTACAACTCTAATAATAAATTGAGGCTGCAGGTACGGGTTGTCCACAATTTGACCATACAACATATTTACCACCCAAGTGGACGATAGATTCCGGGGCTCCTGCTCTGCTTACTCCAGTTCACAGTCATACTCCTTCACTATGGAGCATTTCTAATAATCCTTCCACTTCCCCTTGTATGCATGCACCTGCCATGGGCACGAATCTACGTCACACTTCACATCGTACCCCTTTTTGCTTGACTTCACTACTTTGAATTGCCGCCAAAGAGACATTGCCCAGTACTTCATAGCATCCATAACAGCTTCCTTGTCTTTATATATGGCTCCCTTAGTGACCTCATTCTCATGATACTCCCATGCATCACGGCTCCCTTCGATCATTGCTAAGTTTTCGAAATTATAGGTACTCCACACATCGAGAGTATTGTCCTCTTCGTCTGATTGTTCAGCCTCCGGGACTTCATCGTCTTCAAGGTCCTCCGCCTCCATCATCCCAACTATGTTCTCCACCTCCTCGCCTTCATCACTCACTCCCCTCGCCTCCACGCCTATCTCCTCGTCACCGCTGATCTCATCACCACCAATCTTGGACCCCCCGCCTCAATCTCTCGCCTCCAACAAAGGCATGTTTCCAAGTTTCTCTCCTCCTCTTCCATTACATCTATCAGTAGCGTGAGAGGCCAACCATGCTCTACAACAAATCCAACATAGCTCCTCCATGTTGATGTTCATTTATAGGAACTAACTTTCCAAAAAAACTTTCTTGCACATGACTTACTACGGCTCTAACCCGCAACCGATAAGTCTGGGCATCTAAATTAAACAACTGAAATAACCATTCTATTAACCCCCTGTATATCGTATCACTCAGTCTTGATATGCCCTGTGTGACTGCAAATAAATCCATTCCATCAGATCCCCGTGCTATCTCCCCATCTCCATAAAATATTTTAAAATACACTTTTTTCGACATGTTGCCTACAACGTCCGACCAAAAAAAATAGTTTTCCTCCTATTGTTAAAATATCATGTCGTAAATTAACTACTCATATTTTTCCCATGCGGCATTACTTCTATAAATTATTAGTTTTTTTAACCGTCATAACTGGCAATCTACATGATAGATCGTACTTCGTTTAATTTCTACATTGCATTTATCAAATTTACCCGTACTATGGCTACCATACCATGTTTAAACATATGGCTATCCCACCATGTTTTATAATAATACACAAATTTTACTACTAAGTATTCATACTGTATGTAATATTTGGTTTTAATTTAATTTTAACAGGAATCCTGATTCCTAGTATGTCTTTAAACGGTATTTTTACTATATATTTATTTCCAAAACTTGTTATGTCATCCTTTAATAGTAGAATCTTATTATTTTTACTATCTTTGACAGAAATTATTTTTTCTTTTAGCTCAGGAACTGTCTGTCCTTTGAATTCAGTGTTTACTATTTCTTTAGGTTCTTGAATTTTGCTGGTTTCTGGTAGGTCTTTTTCTTCACATAGACATCTAAGGTCTTCTACTTCTGCTTCTAATTTATTTAATCTATTTTCCAATATCCTAAATCTAGAAACTAGTATTTTTTTCATCTGGTTCAAATTCTACTTCTTTTCTCCATTTTTGTTTATATATTTTAAACATTCGGCGCATGATTGTCTTAGGCATAATTTACAAGTAGCCCTATTTTCCTGACTTGGGTAATACTTACAAAAAGCGCATTTTATATTATAGTCTCCTTTTCCTCTAACCCAGTCATGTTCACAATCTAATTGATTCATCATTTCTATTTTTAACCCTGCTAACTCATCTATTAAATCTAACTCTTCTTCACTTGAATCATATTCAGTTTCATTATTTTCAACTTCATCAGTTTCAATGATTGAATATATTGATTCATCGTTTTTTTATCTCATCATCACATATCAATGTATTCTCATTTACACTATCTATTATTAGAACTCTTTCTTGTTCTTCATACTTACTAGAATATCTCTTCTGATCTTTATTTGGACAGGTTTTACTAAGATGATCAGGATAATTACATATAAAACACCTACAGGTTCTACCATAGTTTTTATGAGGATTATAACGTCTAACATTTCTTTTATGTAAAAATGGGGCTTTATTGTCAGACCTTCTTAGAAAATATCTTTTCTTTGTTCTAAAATTATTTATACCTCTATTGTGGGGTTTATGATACTTTCTCCTAGGCTTTTCTTCCCCATAAGTTAGTGGTATTTGAACTATTTTATTGCAAAAATTATAATCTGAGTGCTTCATGGATCTTTGAGCTTGTATATTCGTACACATTTTTCTTAGTTGTTTGAATACAAATGTTATAGCTTGAGATATATTGACTACATTTCCTTCAGTTTCCTTTTTGTATTCTTCGAATATCATACTTCCTAATGAGTCTGGTAATTTATTGAAGTATCTTTCTACTACTCCTTTATTATATCCTTGCTTAGCAGTAGTAGCATTGTATAAATAGTGTTGTGAAAATTCTTTTATTCCTTTCCAATTTGTTAATGTTAATTTTTCTATTTCTCTAAGTCTTTCATTTTGTAAGGTTGTATAACCTAATTTCGGTCTTCACTATAATAATATTTGATATTATATTTGCAAAGTTATTTGGATTACTTCTGCTCTTTTTAATAATTCATAATCATTAGGATTATGTTCTACCCATTGTTCCCATAATACTTTTCTTGATTCTCCTAAGAATGTTTCTAAGTATGTTATCATATCTTCTACCTTATTCCTATGTTATCTTTGGTTTTGTATATACCTTTGAACTATAAGACCTTTCCAAATGCTTATAATATTAGGCCAATCTATAGGATCATGTGCAGCTAAATTTAATATTGCTCCATCGCTTTTGTGATTTTGAAATTTGACTGCCTTTTCAAATTCTCTTTTGTTAGAACCCATATATCTATATTGTCCTGGAATATAATTATATGGTTGTTCATCTCTTTTGCCATTTTTACCTGCCAAAATCCTGCTTTTAAATTAAATTTTGAGAAACATCTACTACCTTCAATTCTATTTATCCATTCTTGTTTATTGAGAATATTATATGCATCTTCTACTGTATTATCATTAAGTCGTTTATAGTTTATAACCATTCTAGACTTTCCTCTAACTATTTCTGAATGATTTCTTGCATATATCTGAATTCAATCTGAATTAAGCAAGTGTGTGTCTGTGTGTGTGTAAAATTGGTATCAGAGTAAGGTTTTCATCATTGAAAAATTAAACTATCTAAATTTAGAAGTAAATACTGGTAAAATTATTAGTACTGAAGATCATATTGACATAAGGTGTAGATTGAATCACTCCAAAGGGCATAGTTGGCATACTTCTCAGAGTCAATTAAATTTAATTGTTGATCTATTATATAATTTCTTCATAACTTGGGGGAAGAGACAAGAAGAATTAGAAGTAAAATTTGAAAGAGCGAATAAAGAATATAATTTGCTTTCAGAACAATATTCTCTCTTGAATAAAAACTTGACTTCGGCTTTAGAAATATTGAAAGAAGAAAGGACAGAACGAAATAAACTTTATAAAAATATTGATTATATTAAAGAAGAGGTAAACTTTGTTTATAAATATTATTCATGATAAATACTTCGTTAGGTGTCCAGAATTGGTCCATACAATAGATGATGATAAAGCAGAAACTTCCACAGATATGTCTGGAATTAGAAAAATTCATAATCAACTAGCTTATAATATCGAAGCATTCATACACGGTACCAAATATATTATAGACGAAATTACAATAAGAGATCTGTCTATGATAAACGATGAAATGATTATTGGTCTAAGATTTTTACAACAATCATTACAAACCACTATTATACATGAACAAGGTATTACATTTATACCACACCAAGACAATTTGCCATACATCTCAGAGGTTCGGAAGCGTGGTGGCACACCCCAAAAAATTCTTAGTATTGATAATAATGATACCCAAATCTCTGAAATAAATATAGAGGAAGAGTTAGGCACAAGCATTGAAGATTATTATATAATGAAATCTTATATAGAATGCATTGGCTTGCAGTCATTATCACCGAATTGGTATAGAGATATAAAATTTAAGAAAGATATAGAAAGAATTGTCCAAAGACTAGAAGATATCCAAATAATTGGAGAAATACCTATGAAACACTGGGATAAAAATTCTATAGTATGCAAAATTAATATAATTAACCCAGAGTATATAATTAAAATAAGCCCAATAGAAGCTACACCAAAAGATATAGAAGAATTTAAAATGCATATAGAAGAACTACTAAAGTTAGGAGCAAGAAGAGAAAGCGAAGTCCCACAGTCGCAAAGATTTATAGTAAGAAATCATTCAGAAATAGTTAGAGGAAAGTCTAGAATGGTTATAAACTATAAACGACTTAATGATAATACAGTAGAAGATGCATATAATATTCTCAATAAACAAGAATGGATAAATAGAATTCAAGGTAGTAGATGTTTCTCAAAATTTGATTTAAAAGCAGGATTTTGGAAAGTAAAAATGGCAAAAGAATCTATAGAATGGACAGCCTTCACTTGTCCTCAAGGTCATTTTGAATGGCTTGTAATGCCATTCGGACTAAAAAATGCACCTGCACTATTTCAAAGAAAAATGCAAAACATATTCAATGAAAACCAAAATTTTATATTAGTATATATAGATGATGTGCTAGTATTTTCAAAATCATATAAAGAACACATTGCACATCTTGAAGTATTCTTTAGAAAGGTAGAACAAAATGGATTAATACTATCTAAGAAAAAGATGGAAATTTGTAAAGAGAAAATTAAATTTTTAGGTCATGAGATAGGTGAGGGAAAAATATACTTGCAAGATCATATTGCTAAGAAAATCTTAGAATTTCGATACAATGAATGATAAGAAAGTTTTACAACAATTTTAGGAACGAAGAAATTATGCTAGAAACCATATTGATAACTTAGCAAAAATAGCGGGTCCTTTATATGCAAAACTAAGAAAGAATGGGCAAAAATATTTTAACTCTGAAGATATTAGACTAGTTAAAATAATAAAGGATAAAGTAAAAGATCTAAAGCCATTAGAATTACCATTAGATAATTATTATTTTATTATTGAAACAGATGCATCAAAACTAGGTTGGGGAGCCATATTAAAACAGAAACCTAATAAATATTCTTCAAAAACAGAAGAAAAAATATGCGAGATATGCTACGGAAGTTATAAGTTTGGCGTAAATAATATTGACAGAGAAATTTTGGCCATAGTCTATGCCATAAATTCTTTCAGACTATATTTAGGATTTAAAGAATTCACTGTCAGAACAGATTGTGAAGCCATATGTAGATACTATAATCAAATTAATAGTAAAAAGAGTTCTACAAGAAGATGGGTATTATTTGAAGATATCGTTACTGGAAATGGTTATAAAATTATATTTGAGCATATCAAAGGAAAAAATAATACATTACCTGACCTATTCTCTCATTCATCTATTTTGCAGGAATGAAGAAAGGATTCAGCACTCAATATGGAATCGATGTGTTTAGTTTTGGGAATGATAATAAGCTTAAAGTGTTTAAGCCGAATTCATTTAAATTTAAACCTAAAGACCACATTATTATTGATGAAGCACAAGAATGCATATTAGATAATTTATGGAATCAACATATCAATAAGCGTGAAGATCGAGGTTACTTTCTATCAATTATAAATAGCCTCCCTGAATACTTTCATTTTATCAATGAATTGCTACCTAATAATGAAGAGCATAATATAATAGAAAATAAGCCCTTATATGTGATTTTTGAAGGAAGTGTTCCTGGAATATATATATCATTTGAAGAAGTTATAAAACAAAAAATGGAAGCCAAGCCTTTTGGCGGAGCATCCTGAAAAAAGTATAATAATATTGAAGAAGCTTTAAATAAGGCAAGAAGTATAATAGGAGTAAATTATTATATTGAACCAGCAGCTAAAACATACATTCAAAATTTTAAAAAGGCAAAAACCAGGAAACCTATAGAGACCACTCCTTTTATAAATATAAAAGAAGAAGGAGAATCGTCTAAAAAAATGTCATATAAAGAATGCCTTACAAAAGGAATTTATCCCTTAGATGGATCATATATAGATCAGAAGATTGAAGAAACACTTGAAGAAATATCACCTCAATGGAAAGCTGATATAAAAGAAGAAATTTTTGAAGAGCTTAAAAAGGAATTTGACAATAAATTTGAAGAGATGAAGAAAAAGATTGATGAAAAAATGGACATGTTATTCAGTGATATCGATATGGATATTGCTGGACATGGCAAGAATCCAAATAAACAGAAGCCCATAATCTAGCATAAAATAAAGAAGAAGATTCGCCCTAAAAAGATTCGCCTATATTGATAGGGTACTATCAAATATTCGGGCGTGGGAAGACACATCCCTATATTCCCGCCTATATTCTCGCTCGCGCATATGAAGACATATGAAGAGACACCTCCAACAATGGCCATGATGATGAAGATTCTTCAATTTGCCAGCTCAAAAGATGCACCATGCAGAGGCCAATAATTCATGCATTCTGGAGAAGCAGCTCGCTGCCTGCGAAGCGGCCTATAAAAAGGGGTGCCCTGCCTGAAGAAGGAAGTAGGAAGACAAGAGCAGAGCAAGAGCAAGAAACAATATAGAGTTCCCTTGAGAGCATTCCCACCTTAATAGTACCGTCTGTATTAGGCCTCCTGTAAAATATCATATTGTAAGAAGGCCAGAGTAAGTGCCCTCTATAAGGTAATTTTCCTTTCAGTGTATTAATCTTCGGGGGTTCCCGAAAGGGAAAACCATATGTAAATTAATTTGTGGAATGAAGTAGTTTTCTCTTTGAAAATCCCTCTATGTTTTTAGTTCGGTTCTATTGGTTAAGTTCTTATGCTAGGGACCCTATAGGAGAAAAATTCTTCGGTAGTTCTCAGTTGATCTCTGCATACGGCAGATTGAGGGAGAACAAACGAGACCGTAGAGAAGTGTTCCCTTTGGGTGGAACTGCCTGGGAAGACGATAAGAAATTATCCCATATAACTAGAACTAGAGATATACAGGGAAAGAATTAGCTACTTCTGAAACAAATTAGTGATAAATATGGTGAGTACCGAGTAGGATTTTTACACCAGTAACCTTATTTCCGGCTGTTCTGTTGGTTTCGCCAACCTGCAAAGATCCTGCCATTAGTAAAAGAATTCTATAACCTCATTAATTAAGTATAATTAAAGACAAAATTCTGAATTCATAAAAGGCACTTTGTAGTAGTTGAAATAGTAAAAAGAAAGTGCTATAAATAGTAAAAGTCTAAGTAGTGGCCATAATAGTAAAAGTAACCCATTACCTATCCCTATATTGATTAGGTGAGTGTGTTAAAAATCTGAATTCTTACATTGAATAGGTGTGTTTGGTATATATATCTGAATTCAATCTGAATTAAGCAAGTGTGTGTCTGTGTGTGTGTAAAATTGGTGTGTTTGGTATATATATCTGAATTCAATCTGAATTAAGCAAGTGTGTGTCTGTGTGTGTGTAAAATTGGTGCGGGAAAAAATTTTATGTTCTAGCCTCGCGAAAATATCGGATCTACTTCCTTCACTTTTTTCCTTTCTCTCTTTCTTTCTCTCTTTTTTCATCTCTTTTTTCCTCTTCTCTCTTTTCTTTCCTCTTCTCTTCTTCTCCTCCTGGCTCTCGATCTCGGTCTCGCGCCCGGTGAGAATGTGGGCTGGCTTGGTGAGAATGAGGGAAAGGGGAGGCTGGCGGGGCTTAAATGGGCACTTATCACTCCTATAACGGGTGATTGCCCTATATTTGGGCGATATGTGGCCCTCACCCCCCAACGTCTCCGACAGGGGTAACGGCCACATCCTGTGGCCGTTACCCCCTTAACGGCCATAGAGACCTATCGCCTGGAGATGGAGCGATCGCCTAGGAAAGGGGGCGATCGGCGTCTATTTTTGTAAATTAAATTTTTCGACAAGTATTTTTGAAAAAATATTTAAAATAAATATTAAATGAAAATTCAAGGAAAAGGGAAGAGTGGCCGAGTGGGCGGCTGAAATGCATGGCACGGAACAGAAATATGAGAGGCGTCCGAGCCAATCAAACATATGAGAGGAAGTGTTTTCATTTTCTTTTCGTGCATTTTTAGAATCCCGCTAATTAAACAACATTAAACAAAGGGAATGTCTTTAGCACAGTCGCCTGATTTTCAAAGTTTGGCACGGACGCCTGCACGGATTAGCAAAATACACGTGATTTTTGTTAAGTGGATCTCGGGAGCACAATTCGACTGTGTTTAGCCATATAGGACAGTCAAATATACAAAGGGAGACAACTTCAACAACGCTGGCTTTTTTGTGAGCTTTGTATGGGTCTTTTTAATCTTATTTTAAGTTATTCATTTTTTTTTGAAGTTGCAGTTTTTTTGGGCTTACATTTTTTGGGCTACAATATTTTGGGCTTAATTTAGAGCCATCAATTTATTGGCTCATTGTTTTATGGACTAGTTGAGTGCTCGTGCCTCACAATGAAATCTTAAAAATGCGATAGTTATCCTAAATCAGTTACGTCGGTGACATCAGTGAGACCGTGAAACTGCAATCTTCATTTGTCAATGGTCTATTAAAATCTTCCTTGGCCCACCTCAGTATCCTGCTTATTATACAGGGTTGCAGAGCATAGTAAAATAGTCACGAATGAGTGATGAGAGCTGTACGATATGTATTGGGTCGCTGAAGCCGACTTGCCATGTCCAATTCGCAAACACCTGAGCAAAGTAGCCCTTACTGATCCTGCTACCGGCATCCACCTCCACAGCGAACAAGGTATTGTGTACAAAGGCTTGATGCCATCGCCATGCCACAGTATCCGGTCACACCTACGTACACTCATGCCAGGCATCAGTAATCTATCATGAAATCAATCAAGTGTAGTTACGTTGTTACTGTGTCCGTTAGCACTGAGATGTACATGACCATTGGCATAAATTCAAGTTATTTGATTATTTACTTTCTGATGGCTCAGGCCAATTCAAAAATGGAACCACTGAGATCTACCCTCGTGCTCCTTAAGGAGCATATATACAACACATTTACAATTGCATGCAATAAATTTGTCGCTGGTCATGAAATTTGCACTTGCATTCCTTGCCGAAACAAGTCACCTGACCTCTAGAGATTATCTTTGCTTACAAGCATTCATGCATGGGTCCAAACCATTAGGAACTAATGATGAAATATTCTGTTAATATTTGCACGCAGCCCCACAGGCTAGTTTTCTTCCAGAATTACATTAAAATTAACATACAGAAGCAATCAGAAACTGATGTTGCCTCCCATGCCATCTTTGCAACATGCTCTTGAATCTTGTTTGAGTTGGTCACCCAATGATTTTCAACTGATATGATTTGAGGTCCCGCCAAAAATACAATATAGATGAAAAGGAGTCTTGTTTTCAAATGTAGGCTTCTAAGATGGAGAAGTTTGCACAATGTTAAAAAGTTCAGAAATGCCATACATGATAGCAGCTTGCCTGACCATGCAACTAAAAAGGAGAGAAATAAGTATATATTACCCGTGCGTGATCCAAGCCAACAAGCAGCACTTGACGGTGACGATTAACGTGAGTTAGTAACCATGACAGAGCAATGGTCCTCCTCATAATCAGTTCATCCCAGGGCTTACATAACTTGTGAAATCATAATCAGCTCACTTGACAACGCATGATCCACACTTCTGAAGTCAAAAAAATTCATAGTGATGTGCATCATCGATTTTTAATTTCAGTTGTGCGCCTATCTTTTCTAGGGTCATTTTCCGGAGTGAAGCATTTTTTTGAAGAAAGACTGGAAATTTACTGGACTGGAATATTGACATTTTTTCAACTATTTGCCTAGCTATCTTGTTACATGCAGAAACATATGGCATGACTCTACATGATGGGCCATGCAAAATTGCCAAACAAACAGCTAATTAGACCATGTTGTGATTCCATACTCCAAGTGATGTACACTGTACTGAAAATGTAAGGAGCTGTGCTTAGGAAAAAAAATATGTGTACATTTTGTCAGGACCCTAAAACGGAGTCAAGTCTTTACTATGCTTTTGCCGTACTAGTCTCTAGATCAAGTAATTAGTACACACAGATTCACGGTTTGCATCACAGCCATCACGAGTAAAACAGTTATTGCATCAGAGATTCAGCCAACATAACACTTATTACAATAGTTTAGCGCTGTAGCCTTAAACAAACGAAAGTCTTAATGTATAAATAAAAGTTCAAATGAAAGTCCTAAAATAACCCCACAAGCATGACTGTTGGAATACGCTCCTAGACGTTAGAGTAGTCTTCATCCTAAACTCCACCCGCGAAATCTTTATCTTAATACATCTCTTGTTCGAGATACAAGTTTTGTGCATCAGGATCTACTTATTAGAATGAGCAGCTCTGCATGAAAGACGAGGATGAGAATGCAACATTTTTAATAAGAAAGGCTGAGAGTAATACAACATGAAGGCCTAATAAGGGAAGGAAAGGGTTCATTTGCGAAAATCCAATTTTACAAAGTTTGTGCCTAGAATATCAGAAAGATAGAAATAGAGTTGAGAAATATCAAACATTTGAATCATTTTCTTTTATACTCCGGCAACGACCGGTTTTGCCCAACCTGTCTAACTCACGCTTCCCACCGTGTACAACACCCTCATCGCTCATAGCTCTAACTGTGAGGAGAAAAACCAAAACTCATGACTGCAATCGCGGTTTTACTTTAAAACACCATTTTAAAAATAAATAGATAAAAAGTAACATTGAGGTAGCTTCCTGTCGTCCATCCATGACCGTGGGCACGACTATCATGGTAATTTAACACTCTGCAGAGGTTACACGCTTTACCTACAAGAGATGACCCACAAGCAAACCATTACAAAGCATTTAACCAACTAGCTCTTAGCCGGGCACTCTTGCTAAGGTTCCACTGCTGGAGAGTTATACCACTCGAGCCAAAAGCCTCCCCGTGCGACAATAGAACCAGCATATGCTGTCTACTCCACCAACTGAAATTTTCAAACTAAGAATTCGAAGGGTACTCAGCCAGACTTGCCCATACAAGCACTCGTGGTCGTACTATTGTACTTAGTTTGTTCTCCTCAAGGATTTGGTCCTTAGAGATTGAGGTGGTTCCTACACTGGGCCCAAATCTCGTGCTAACCACACCAGCCTTGCAAACATCCACCCCAATCAATATTTTGCAAAAATATTTGCCCAAGGATAGCGACTCACTATCCCAACTAACCCACATATGAAACATGATAACAACAACTGTCCTTTTAAAACCATGAAAATAAATAAAGCAATTGACATGAATTAATAATCTATTGACTAATAGATAATCTTCAACTAAGCATCTCTAAACATGAATAGTTCTAGATCAAGGATGGCAGTAATAATAACAAATTTAATATACTAGGGCAGCAAGGTAAATCTTATTAACAGATTATTTAATTAGGGTAGGCTTTAGCTATTTAACCAAATCAAATTAGCATTTTTAAATTTTAACATAATATGCAAGGTTCGTAAAATTCCAGGAAAAACAGTTATAATCATGGAAACAATATGATCAGCACTTGCCTTGGTTAGCAAAGCATGGGTTCTCTTCCGAAATGTTGCCAACAAAATCTCCTTCGTTCAAATCTATCATACGACAAATAAAATAAAAATTTCAAATAGAACAAATAGCAGAAAATAACATGTGTGCAAATGCATATGCAAATTTACAGAATAGTAGATCTTGATTTTACAAACATTTTGAAATTGGTTTCATAATTTTTGGAGTTATAGAATTAAAGATACAAAATAAAAAATTTATTGTTCATAAAAATTATTTAAGATTAATTCGACACGGCAACCATGACCAAACCTTTGTGTGGCCTAAAAGCACGCGTCTTGTGGCGCTTGTAACAACCAGTCTTTCTTTGTGCAAGACGGCCTAAGCGTGGCTTGGTCTGGCACGACGCTCGAGCAGAGCGGTGGCCCGCTTGGCTTGGCTGGCATGTGCACTGCCTGACGGGTGGGACCAATATGTCAACGGCAGCAAGCAGGAGAAGGCGGCGCAATTGCTACGAGCAGCGACAGCAACAGCGAACAGTGGCTCACCGGCGGCGGCGAACACGTGAAAGGGGTTCAGCACCGCACGGCGAACTTCCTAGTGGGGTCGGCCCACCAGGAAATCGATGGCGACGACCTTAGCAGCGACAGCAGCGGCGCACAGCACTCCGGCTCAACGACAGTGACTCAGTGGTAGCAACGGGGTCTAGCAGCATCGCTTAGGCAAGGCGGTGCCGAGAAGCACGCTCCCGTGGGGATTTGCGCACGGTGTTGGCGGCGCGACGGGGACAGCCACAGGGAAATTCTTGACAAACAATACACTTAAATTTTAGGGTCCAGGTAAGAATTCACCTTAATAGAGCTTCCTGGTGACAACATCAGTTTAGAGCACGTAGAGCAAATCGCCCCTACTCGCATCCACTCATTGATTTTTTCTGTGGATCCCCTCCCAGGACCAGACCTTAGGCGCCATGACAGGAATCGACGTCGATGTTTGATGGGAGGACAGAAAGAGGCGATAACCTTGTGACTCGCTCCAAGAGTGGCCGCGGTGGCGCGCCGTTGCGGCGGCAGCTAGGGGGCATCGGGGCAGGGTGAAAAGAAGAGAAAAGGAGAGGGGATCTAGGAGACTAGGATTCGATCGCACAACCAATGGGGAGGCAGTGCGCTGAGACGCTGAGGAGGTGGTGAGAGGGTGAGTTGTCAGATTGGAGGGCGGCGGTGCTGCATTCTCTACCAGCTGTGTCATCACCTCCGATGAGTTGGATCGAGTGATGCCCTACCTTAGATGGCTAGGTCACCATCTCCTTACCCTGCCGAGGTGGTCGCTGTTGCCGTGGCCATCCACATACGCTGTGGACAAGGTGGTCGCCGCCGGGAGAAAGCGCTTGGCACACGGAGGGAAGGGGATAGGAGGCCGGTGTGGAACCACGGAGGGGAGGATGCAGAGGAGCTTGGGGAGGGGAGGGTGATGGGCTAGGGATGCAAAGTGAAGGGGAAGGGAACCGAGGGAAGAGACGGCATCGCAACTCGTAAGATATAGGGGCTAGGTTTCTAGGTGCGAAAGTGCTACGCGACGTTGGGGTGTGTAGGACTACGGGGGACGAGTGGACTGTCTGATCTGATTGGACGGTGCAGATTAAAAGTTAGTACCACAAGAGCTTTTTATTAGTAGAGATAAATAAACCAAAAAAAGATTGGTCAGGACTTGCATTTTTTGGGCTTATAGTTTTTTGGGCTACAGCGATTAGGATTTAATGTTTTGGCCTTCAATTTTTTGTTGGCTGATATTTTAAGGATTTACCGGAGACAAAAGGACACTCATCACTTCATATCGCTGCCAACAGGAAGAAAAGAAAATTTTAACTCACATAAGACAAAAAAAACTTGGGGTTTTCTATCGCGCCAGGCGCATGGAAGTCGATCGTCCATCCTCTAGGAAATCAAATTTTTATGACAAGTAAATGAGATTTTCATTATCATATGAATTGAAAAACATAAGTAATTATCTGAAAAGACTAAATTGCACGAAACTGACAAAAAACCCAATAAACCCAATTCTTAAGGTTCAAAATACAAATAAGATAACCCAAAAAATATAGACTAGACAAAAAAAAAAAAAGAAACTTGGTGAACCCCTACAATATATTCAAATAAAAAAAGAACAAAAAAAAGTTTAATAAAACCATACAAAGTAATTTCAGTGAAAACAAATACAAACTTAAGTTTGCCGAACCGCGTAAAATCAACAATAAAATTTTCACGATAAGCACGTAGAATTTTCACTATCACTACCAGGGAACTGTGCTATACAACCGGTTCGTAACCGCTTTCATAAGCGGTTATATAACCGGTTCTAAGCAACTGAGACTAATGCTCGCGGGAGCACTAGAAGCGGTTCTACGAACCGCTTCTAGTGGTGTCTAAAAAGGTAAAGAATAAGGATAAAGAATATTGGGGTATGTGGGACTTGAACTCGGGACCTCACCCCTCCTCGTGACCCACGCCTTACCCAGCTAGCCAACCTATCCACGCGTGCTCTCTGATCAGATAAAGCAAGCTTTCCTTTTAACAATTCGAAAAATGGATCTCTAGCAGCGGTTCGTATCTGAAAAGGGTTCAGATATTACGAACCGCGCTAGAGGTGAAACTTTAGAAAGGGTTCGTGACACGAACCCTTCGTTGCTTGGGCTTTAGAAGGGTTCAGATATTACGAACCGCTTCTAGAGGGGCTTTAGAAGGGATTCGTATTACGAACCGCTTCTAAAGGGGGCTTCCTGGCTTGGGCTATTGAACCGCTTGTGCTGCAACTATTAGAAGCGGTGCGCATCGAACCGCTTGTGATATACCGCTTGTGATGCTCGTTTTTCTAGTAGTGTATCATACGAATTGAAACATCCTAATTAATTAATTGAAAAAAAACCAATAGCTTGTGTGAAATGGAGATTCGAAGGCGTCTTAGATGGACACGATATTTCCAAGTGCCTCCTAGGGTTTAGCAAAACCGAAATAACTTATCTCCAATTGTGGATGCTAACATAATCACAGAAAAAATAAGAGGAACAAAAAAAAATGTGTGTTTTGATAGCCAATATCCAGAATTCCAACATTAGGCTCTTCAATAAAACATGGACTGTTCTTTGTTATTCTGCCCAAAATCTGTATAACATGCTCAATATGTGGTTGACTCACGACAACGTGATCTAGGTTTTCCTACATAAATTATCAGACTTGACAATTAGGCATGCACTTGTGCTTATTATATTGCATTAGGACAAAAATGATACTCATTTGCTAATTTTTCTTAAAATTAGTTCCATGCTCCTAAAGTACATGGCATATTATTGCCACTGCTCCCTCCTCCAAATACTAATTTACTTTATAAGGTTGTGTTGACAATTAGTTCCATGCTCCTAATTTACTTAATAAATTATCAGACTTGACAATTATGAATGTTGTTACACCAATCATTTCGATAACCTGAAGGTGCATAACATTTGTGACCACAAACTTAAGAAAAATACTAAAATACATATGTAACTAACTGTAGAAAAAGTTTGCCACCGATTAAACTTGCAATTGCATGGTCAAATTGAGAAACAAACAAAACCATGTATAGTTCTGTTGAGAAAAATATGTGGCCCATGAAGGTTCGGCCCACTTACTTACCTGCGGCCCCACAGGAGGCAAGCTCGGGGCCAGCAAGCTCGCATCCGAGCTTGACAAGCTCGAGCCCGAGCTTCCCCGCCTCGGAAGCTCGGGCCTCTTGCTTACTCCGGGCTTCTGAGGTACAAAGGAACAGGACCCGAGGCAAATCATCCCGCGCCGCGAAAAAGATACGCTTTGGGTCCCCAGAGTCGCTGAGAATTAAATGCGCGCACTATACCAAGGAGCGCCTGGCGGCAGCTTCTGACGGGTTGGCGGCCGGTCCCGTCAACCGTCCGCATGGGTAAAGACACGTGCTGACCGGTAGTGGTCCGGCGCGGTGATCGGAGGATTGCACTCGATTACCCGGTGGATTCGGTACGCTACCGGCATGGCAAAAAGGTAACGACTAATTCAACGGACCAGCGCAAGCTACAGTGGCCAGAGGGCGCCTATAAAAGGGGCATACAGGCCACAACAACGGGAACGGCTTCACTTCCACATACACACAACTCACTTGGAGAATAGCTACTGTAGAACAGGAGCACTTGCACTCTCGTAGAAGCTCTAGTTCCCGGCGGTAGTTCTCCGCATTCAGATAACTGTAGGAACATATACAGTGCCTTGAGCACTTATTGTACTCGAGGCCCGGGCTTCCCAAAGCCCGGACTTTAACTCCTTGTACTCATTTAAGCTCGGCATTAAACGAAGACTGGACGTAGGGCTGTTATCCCGCAGTGGAGGCCTGAACCAGCATAAAACACTCATGTCATCACCCCCAGCGATCCGGTCTCGACGCGTCCGACCGCGTCGGGACTAGGTCTTTTCCTTCGGCAGCGTCCGGCCAGGCGGCCGGGCCTCGGTCCGGGGGACAGGGCCGCCTTTGGGCCTCGCACCCCCTTTTCCTTGCTTATTGGCGCTGCGGAGGTTCGCCTCCCAGTCGCCGACAAGTTCCTTATAAGAAAATACCACAAACTTAAGAAAAATACTAAAATACATATGTAACTAACTGTAGAAAAAGTTTGCCACCGATTAAACTTGCAATTGCATGGTCAAATTGAGAAACAAACAAAACCATGTATAGTTCCTTATAAGAAAATAGACCTAATCTAGGCAATAATGCAAAAACAAATCTATACAAAAAGGCCTAATCTACTACACCCTCAAAGAAAAAACTTATGGATTCTTTTCATTTTATAACATGTTCCACCACTATGGATTAGCCCATCACTACCGGTTCCAAACCGTCATTTCTACCGATTTTGGAACCGGTAGAGGGCAATCGGGAGTGATGCTCCAGGGTATCACTACCGGTTCATACAACCGGTAGTGATAGTATTAGAAATGTTTAAAATAAATTGGGAATATATTGGAAGAAGCAGGACTTGAACCCGAGACCTCGTGACTCTAGTCTCACCCTTCTAGCCAACCCACCCACTGTCGCGTACTGATATAGATAGAATATGCATTCCTTTTAAACTTCCCAGAAACGAGGCACTACTACCGGTTCGTGGCTTCAACCGGTAGTGGTGGATAGGTATCACTACCGGTTTGTGGTTCAAACCGGTTGTAGTAGTGCCTGAGGCACCACTACCAGTTCATGCCTCAAACCCATGGCTCACTGAGGCACCACTACCGGTTCGTGGTTCAAACCGGTAGTGATTCAACTCTTACTACCGGTTCGTAGATAACCGGTAGTGATATGCCGGTAGTAATGCCCACTTCTCTAGCAGTGTTCTTTAATGAAATTACAATTCAAAGCAACTCCATAAGTTTGTCTTCAGCATACAACTAGCAAAATTAGTACTCGTTCAAAATATATAGAAAAGGTACATTTATTCTGAGTAAGAAATGAATAGTGTTCGTTCCAATTGCTTGTCTTGGAGGATCTTGATCTCCAGAAGTAAGCACATAAATACTGGTATCCATATGCAATTTCATTGAATCTAAAAAAATTGGAATTTCATATCGGAAGTCACTTACCACCATAACGCAACTATATGAATAGTGTAAATCTATATGTAGCTAAATATTGATGTCATTTTCTGTGTGTAACTATTTTTCTCAGCAGAGAAGAACCAGATTTTCACAATCAAACAAAATGAAAAACAAACTAGATTAACAGAAAAAAAAGACGAACATATCCTCAAATTTTAGTCACAGCCCAATGAATCCTCAAATTTTAGCAATCGAATTGAATAATACATCTATGGATTCTTAGAACAAGAACCAACTTTAACCAGAGCAGATCAAAACACATATTGCTTACGGTTGAGCCAGATGGAGGTGAGCTCATGGGTATCACGTTTCTAGGTGTTGAAGAAACCCATTATGAACTCCATCGAGTTGTCCTTCTCTAGCAGCTGAGTCGCCGCCGTGCCGCCGCTGCGGTTGCCCTGTGTTAATGTACAGCGACAGCTCCTGGTCGCCCCTCGCCACCAATACACCACCTACTGCCAGGGTTCACAAAACCGTCAGAAATCAGTGAAAACCGGTGGTTTAGATTAAGTGGGCCGGAAATATAGATGGGCCAAAACTTTCCACTAGGTTATGCAAAATACAAATGGTCATATTGCTCAAAAGGTATAAATATTTGAATGAAAATATGATGTGTTCATGTATGATATATGTATTTAATGGAAACATTGTCTAATGTCTAAATATTTGTATTGCAATATATGTATGTACGATATTTACTCCATGTTCATATGTTCCAAACATCAATTTTTAGCATAGGTCATGCCAAAATTTTTCTGCATTTATAAAAATTACCATAACATATATCTTAGGCATATATGATTTTCCATATTTTTTGAAGATTATTTCGGACATCTTTTCAATTTTTTCAATTTCTAGATTTTTCTATTGGTTTCTCGCAAAAATTGCCGGCTACCTGGTGAAACCGCTCGGCTACCCGGTAAAAACTGGTAGGAAACCGCCTGGCTTGCCTAGTGAATTCAAATTCAAATTTATCTGATTTTCACTGGTTTCTGGCGGTTTTTACTGGTTAACTGACCCGGTGTGGTAGCAGTTTTGGGACCCATTTCCGTTAGTTGAACCCTGCCTACTACTAGTTCTCCACTAGCCAAGCTCCACCTCAAGTAATCAACCAGGACATAGACATGGGAAGAAATCACCATCCAAATATCCAACAAAAAAACTAACGATTTTCCATCTCGGAATCCCAAACTTAGCAGAGCTCGACTCGAAGTCAAAGAAAATTCAGAAAAGGACAAAAAAAAAAGATGGTCTCAAACCAACCAAAAGAACATGAAAAAAAAATTGCTCTGCTGCCTCCAAGCTTCTCCCACAGTGAAGAAAAAAAATCAGCAAACTCCAATCTAAGATCCAGCAATATGAAGAGGAAAACCCGGCAGAGAAAAAAAATAGCAACACAAAAAATCGAATAGCCCGTTAAAAATCTCCTCTCACTTGAAAATTCCCTTCTTTAACATAAAAAATAATAAAAAATTAAAGATTAATCAGAAGAAAACAACACCAATCTCACTGATTTATGCCACCGTCTAATAAGAGCCCAAGGCAGCATTGAGAGGAAAAAAGAAATAAATCCCCACCATGACGAAAAAAACCTCACCGAAAAGCTGCACCACAGGTGTGAAACCTCGTCTTCGACGAGCTCCAAAGGACGGCAAGTTCAAGCAATTGACGGAAGCATCTCTCCCTTGGACGGTTGGACCCTCAAAGGCACCTCCAGTAACATGTCCAAGTCCCGTTGTCCCATCAACATAGCAAATAGTGATGGAGCGAGGAATGAGACAATGGGATAGTGAATACTAAAAGTAGAGAATAGAAATATTGATGGAGCTGCTATTAGGGAGGTGAATAGAGATGAGACAGCTCTATTGGTGAGATGGCATGTAAATAGTGATGGCCAAAAGGGAAATAGAACAAACAGCTAGAGATGGCCTCACTCGCTCCCTTATTTGTTCAAAAGAGTTATTCGAAAATAATTGCACGCGGAGACCAAGCAAACACTGTCCAAAACAGGGCAACGCGGCACTGCAGCAGGTCCATCTCCTGCTCTCTCTCTCTCTATGCACACATCTCAAAGCAGCCAATCGAACGAACCATAAATCGCCTGCACTTGGACCTGGTTTGCAGGCGCCCGCCATTTAGCAATACCGTTAAACAAAGCCCTGCTTTATCAGCTGCTCGTAAATGACAGGATCAAAAGTACCAACGGTGGTTTTCAACTCCACACGTAGAAACATCGACTTTGATTCGAAAATTAATCAAAACTATCTTTCTATCGTCATGTTGTACCAAAACAAACTAAACCACTTATTATTTCTATTAATTATTTCCTACTCGTCAACATAAGTCTTAAGAGAGGAGAGGAACCATTGAATCCACCGTTCAAACACCACCAAACCTTCCATGCATCCTTCCCCCCTCCTAGTACAAGTAGTATAGAGCTACTCGCTTCGTTTTCACCACCTCATCTACCTCGAACAAAAGAACCAAGCTAGCTACTGATCACCAGCAGCGTCCATACATCCGTTGCCACATCTGGGAAGGATGGCGGCCATGGCCATGGCCGTCTGGACGCCCTTATTCGTCGCTCGCCGGCCGCCGCAGCTGCTGCGGTTGCTGTCATCCCAGGCGCCGGCTCGCCGGCGCTACTTCTTGGGCCTCCTGCTTCTGCAACCCCGTTCTTCTTCTTCTTCGACGAGCTGCCAGTATCCACCGGAGGTAGTGCCCAGCACCGACGGTGCTTGTCAAGGAGGAGACGCGGAGCAGGGCAAGAATGCTCCTGCGAACGCGCCGGAGAAGGGAGTGGCGGCAACGATGGCGGCAGCGGTGAGAAGAAGGCCTGCCGCTCCCAAGGGACGCACCGGTGGTGCTCCGGGGCAAGGCAGCCGCGGGAGGACGACGAAGCCGAAGAGTGGAGGGCCTACGCCACCTGGGAATCCGAAAGAAGGCAAAGGCGGCAATGGTGGCGCCATCCATGAGGCTCCTGATGCCGCTTCGTCCTCCTCCTCTTCCTCTTCTTCTTGAGGAGGCAGTGCGCGCGAGGAGGTTGAAGAAAACCAAGAATTAGCTGGAGGGTACGTACTAGATTATGGATTCAGATGCTGAGAAAGATTAATCGGAGTGTAATTACTACTTCTCTTTATGTTTGAGCTTGGGATTAGAATTACACTATGTTCCAAGATGTGATGTACAGTAGTAGCACAACATAGGAGCAGCTCTATATGGGCAGTTGAAGTTCAAACAGAATTAATGCTCCGAAGAAATCCACTGCGAATCTAGAGAATCAGCAACTGTTCTGTAATTACATTAGCAGCAAGTTAATTAGCAGTGTTCAGTGAGCTACTAAGCTTGATTTGATTCGTAACATCTTACCCAGAAGCGAGTCTGTCTTGATCTACTGCTCTTTCCTGCACTAGTTCAAACTTGTTCAAGCGTTCTGAGCATCTTGGTTGCACAGATAGATTTATCTGTATTCTTCATGGCTGAACATTTGTAAAACGAAAGTCAGTAGTCAGTAGGCAAATTATATTGGTGCAGTTGAGCTAATGACGCGACAGGCACAGAGAGATCGATGTTTATAGTAATGCTGAGCCGGTAGCTAAACGTTTTGTACTCGCGCGAGATTGATTCCAGTGTCAGGTGAAGCTGATAATCCATTGAGTGATCCGGCTGAAAAGAGATACACTTTGTAGTTCCCATGCATGTCAAGTATAATTGGTAACCTGACGCCATGCAGGTCAGCTTGGAGTCAGGTTCCCATGCATGTACAAGTAATTGGTCATCATGCTCTGATCAATTAAGTTTGTAGGGTTTTCATTTGCAGAACAATCAAACAGAGCGACTCATCGAGTTCAAGACGTTTGTGAGTTGGTGAGGGGAGGTTGGTGTGCTGATCAATGCGCGCGGTGCAGCTGGTTTTACTTTGGATGCAGCGTGTTGTCTTCATCGCATTGGCATATCTCGATGCGTGGTTTTGATATCCATCTGCACCATTCAATTCGATTCTCTCCTGTTGCAAGAGCAGGTGCAGCCGTGCAGGTATACCAGGCTGTGACCGGCCTCTTGCCACTGAATTGATTCACATTCACGCATGCAAGTGCAGTTTACATATATGCCCCTGGATAGACCAGTGCGTATACAAACAGAAGTGAGAGTGTGACAAACCAGTGATGGCCCTGGCACCCATCCCGTGGATTGGACTCACTACCAAAACCCTAACATATTAGGTGTGTATATATTGAGGGGATCTCCTGTTGGGCTTTTGCCCATTTTGTGATTGCAGCAAAAACGCCCATGGGCCTTTGCCCCATGCCGTGACTAGATAACGCTGCTGCCTTATGTGTGGCTGGCCGAGCTCGTTATTAGTAGCGATGCTGCCTTGCACGAGCAGGAGCTAGCGGCGGCGCCGGCTGACCCGGGGTGGCGACATGCGCGCCGTGCGCCTCGGTGGTGGCGGCCCAGCCGGCTTTCGTGCTGGTTGTTGCAACGGCCTGCCTTCCCCTCTCCACTTATCTAGTTCGTTCGTTTCTCTCTTCCCCCAACTGTTCTAGACACGAAGCAAACCCTAGCTCTTGTTCTTCTCAATTTGGCCCAATCCGAGGTGCTCCGGCCTCTGATTCTTGCATTCTGAGGCTGCTAGGGTTCCATCTTGGTAAAGATTGGGTTGGTTTCGTGGTTGGGGACAGTGGACCGTGGGTGATTTGAGGCGTGCAAGTCGCTTGGTCCCTTTGGCCGAGGGTGTGGGTGCTGTGATCTTGTGCTGCCTTGTACTGTGCTTCGGGATCTCCGAGCTGTAGTCTTGGACTGCTGCTCGAGGATTGATGGCGTTGTATCTCTGGGTCTTCTCGCCACTGAGTGCATTTGTGCTACGGCGATTTTGATTTCTGGGACAACGACCTCATCGTGCCTTGCCATCCTCCTTGCCGACTCGGATTCGGTGAACTGTAAGGTTTTTCTTCCTCTCTTTGTATCTGTGCATTGTGCCAAACAGGAGAAATTTGGGGACCTTGCCTTGTTGTAAAGGGCTAATCGATCCTGATTTGGGTACGATGCCTTTTGTGGGATTGTCGGTTTAATAGCTCGATGATGATGCGTATATTGAGATTAGCTATGATAGTTTATTGATTTCATTCCTGCTGCATTGTTGATTTAATTCAAGTTTAATCTTAGAACTAGTGAACTGCCTAGTGCCACTGTTCAGCTGTTTAATTCCAGCTGTGAACTGTTGGATGGCATATCTGGATTGTTAAATCTAAGAGTAATATTGCTGTGTTTAATATCTTTATACACTGAGTTGGAAGTAGCACTGTACAGCTGCTTCATTTGGCAATCTAGTTATGTCATGTTGCTAGAATGTGAGATAAATTGTGTTTCAGCAGTAAATTCTAAGAAATTGGACTATTAATCAACTTTACTAGCAGTGCATTGATCTTTAAATCTGTCATAGCTTATCTGTGATATATATTTGTGAATGTGTTGTTGGAGGGCTAATTTTAGCAACCCAACACATTAAAACTGAGAGCAATTTATAACATATCAAACTGAGTTATGTTGCTGTTTAAATGTTATGAATTTCTGCTTATTGTCATGTTAATCTCACTGCCATATATGAATTGTTATGCTACTGTCCTTGCACTTGCAGAATTCATATTTGCATATTTCTTTCATGATAATATTGAATATTTGCTGTTATTTAAATCTGGAATTATCTTAATTTTATTATATGTCATATTGCTTATACCGCATATTATACAACAATCCAGAAATCAAAATATTATGGCATCTGGTAGTAGTGACGTGGTGAAGCCCAATGTTTTTGACGGCTCCAGCTTTAAACGTTGGCAGGCACATGCTAGGTCGTGGTTGATAGACTTTAAGGTGTTTTGGGTGATCTCGGCTCCTCCTTCTATGTTTCCACTTGTGGAAGAGAAGCGCAGAAGCGCTGGGAGGATGCAAAGGCCAAGAAGACCACTTGGCAGCTGGACAGCATTGGGTCAAGGGCAAGTCAAGCAGGTTGACCCAAGTAAGGAGAAAAAGAAGAAGAAAGGCTGGGGTTGCGGGCCGTGCTAGAAAAGGGAAAGAAAAGGATAAGGAGGCCGAGTCAGGCTAGGCCAAAAGAAAGAAAAAAAATGAAGAGAGCATCTGGGCTGGTAGTCTTGCAATTTAGCCCTTGGGCTTTCAGAAATAACATGAAGTTTTTTTTTTTCTGACATTAAGAATTTTGCAGAAAATCCCCTAAAAATTTGAAAATTACACGAAGTTTTTCAGAACACCGAAATATTACGAAAAACACATAGGAATCTTGTAAATTGCACAGAGCTTTTCTAGAGCACTGAAAATTCCATAAAGGCCCCTAAAATTTGCTAAAATTGTAGAAAACAAATATTTTAGCATAAACACCTCGGGATTTTAAATTTTGATCCCCCTTTTGAATCAGAAACTTAACTAGCTGTTGATAACTACTTTTATGCAATTATATGATGAATTTGCCACTGTAGTTATCAATTTATGTTGTTTATTATTATGGATTCGTAATGGCATATAGGATTGTTGGATATACATGAGAATTTATGAATTATAGTCTTTTCTAGCACCACTCTATACTAGATTACACGTAGTAATCCTATAAAAGAATTTTGAAATATGGAAATGTCGAGCATCATTAGTCATGAATTATGGGAATTGACATCGCATTGCCAGAACTACCTCACTTGGGTATCAGACATGAAGATGGTACTCAGTAGCAAGAGGCTCCAGGTTACCATCGGGCTAGGATTCTCAAAGGATGAAAAGCCTATGAGTAAGAAAAACGAACAAGCATTGTATTGTCTTAGGCACCACCTCTCCACCACTCTGAAGAATCTATGTATGGTTGAGGAGGAGTGTACTGGAGCTATGGACTGCACTTCAGAAGCGATTCGAGAAGTTTTAAGCTGACACAACACAGCAGGATTGAATATGCCTGACATTTGCGTATACTACGCAACTCTGGCTAAGTACAAATCTCTCTCTGGCCAAAAGACCACAGTCGAGGAGATGATGCTCCCCACTTTTAACCTTAGTACAATTAAAAGTGCTCTCAAATATTGTCAGGACATTTACACGGAGTACAATGAACTGATTAATGTTGCTGAGTCATAAAGGGGCTGTTTGGTTGTTGTATGAGCTTAGCCAGGCTGGTAGGAGCCAGGCTGAGGTGATACAGGAGGGTGTTGTTTGGTTGGCTGTATGAGATTGTACAGGCTGCATGGAGATGTCGTTTGGTTGGCTGCATAGAATGGAAGTGGGATACACAAATTCAAGAGATGGATGAAACAAATTTAAAAACAAATACTAGTAAATAAATAATTTTTAAAATGAATTGAAAATTTTAAAACAAATAATAGAAAATCAACAAATTCAAAAACCAAAATTTTAAATTTTTAAAATTTATATGGCAAGTGTGGTCTAGTTTTGTTCGAAAAAATGTTAGAAACACATTGGTGAAATCGGTTCGCTAATCAGAGATAATAATTAAAAGATATATCACTAAATAGATGAAAATGACCTGGGAATATGATGACGTCATCGCATGCAAATGTGCTGCATGCTCAATGCTGCGTGCGCGTGGCCTGGCTCCGCGGAAACGGCCCGCCGATCCGTTCCGAGCGAGCCAGGCCGGTACAGTGAAAATGCAGCGCACGAGCCAGGCTCGCCCATGCATTCAACCATCCAAACATGCGTTGAAGCCACGCGCACGAGCCTGGCTCGGCCTGCACAGCCAACCAATCACGCCCAAAGTAGCTACGAGGGGAGAAAAGCCCATTCATTGAAAGAAGGGAAAGAAGAGAAAAATGGAAAGAAATCGTCCTAAAAAAGAAAGTCTACTGTCCAAAAGAAAAGCAAAGCAACAAGAAGCCATCTAAATATTTTGGTCCGTTCATTTTCTCTCATATAAGCTGAAGCTGAATCGATGAAGCACGTCGGAACTACATGTTTAATCCAAAGAAAGAACCTTGTGGGCACGTGTTTGTAGATGAACTATTGTATCCATAACTCTATAGACAACGGAATAAAGTGTTGTATAGGGAATTCTTCCCATGTACAGTACTCTTATATATTTTTCATGTTAAGTCACCGCGCATGACTTGCATATCTATCTATCTTATATATAAATGGCGTAGGAAACGCAGCCTGTCCCGTGGTCACGTCAGCCGGAGAACGCTGGCCGTCCGATCGTCGGTCCAAATGAGATCTAGCCGTCCGTTCGCGCCGTTAGTATAAAAAAATTCCTGTGCCTAGTCTGTCAGCAACATGTTCCGTTTGTCCTGCTGGCTAGCACAGCGTGGATTCAGTTAGTGGTCTTGGGTTTGAAACCTAGCTGAGGCATTCGCTGCCTCTTTAGCCTTTTTTTTTCTCCTTTTCTTTTTTCTAGACCGGTTAAAAATCTACTTACTTAATAAAGCGCGTAGCTTATCTACACGCTAGTAGTACTTAATAAGGTTTCAGGTAAAACCTTGTGTGTCATTGCAGTTGAATCCAGTCCTAATCACGACACCACCTGCTTACTTCTCTTTTCTATATTACCATAATTGCTCAACTATTTTTCTATGTGCTATTGATAAAAATTATCTTTCTTCAAGTTATGTAAACATTTAAAAAATCACAAACATCGAGTTTGCGACAATTTGAATGAACATATTTTTTGGTATTTTTAATATTAATTTTTGATAAAACATTTTTATTATAAATTGAATAAAAAATTTCATAAAAATACTTAGAAATATATAGTGAAAGTACGAAAGTATTGTATATTTGATAACACTACAATTTTCATAGTATTTTTTGGTATGCTTAATTATATAGTTTAAACAAATATGTTTTTTTTTCCAATGACACAGAGTAATAATTGAGCAATTGTGATGACATATAGGGGAGATGTCACTAAGCTATATATGACACATAAGGAAGAATTGAACTATGCAGTGGCAGATAAAGATTTGATACTTCATTTTAAACCCAATTTTCCATATTTCTCTCTTTCTTCGATATAATGACATGTCTCAATGTGCTCAACCCGTTGGCAGCAATTGAGAAGACGAGGTGCATATCAACAGTTCAGATAACTGATCAATTAGAATAGAACTTACAAGATTGTAATGCCCAGGTCCGTAATGTGAGACCCATCCCTCGTGGATTAGTAATGATGTGAATAGACCCATATTGATAGTTTAAACAAAGTTGCACTAGCATATAATATTCGTATTTGCTATTTGTCAGTCGACTAAAAATAGATCTTGATTTCAGTTACCTAAATTGCACAATAATAAATCTGAAATTACACTCCTTATTGATTATTGATATACAATTTTAGTATAATTATACTGCAATATTTGGTTCATGTGTTTTTTATATTCGGTACAAAAATCCTTTCTCTAAGCTATTTTCTTTTTTACGATAATTGTAACCAAGAGTCTTCGGCATGCGCATAGCTAATTAAACTGAACATGGCAAAGAACTATATATCGTTCCATATGCAGATACATCTTTGTGCAACCAATAACCTTTTGCTCTTAGAAGATTGAAGATCATGGCCGCCCACGTTGTGACTACGATGGGTATGCCGACGGACGGGATCCATGATGCAGTAGTTAGGGCTGCAAGAAAAACTCAAGACTCACAAGCTACTTGGCTTATTCTAGGCTCGATTCAAGCTAGCTCGCGAGCCTGACGAAATGCAGCACCCATCCACCAGGCCTATTAATTCACTCAGCCAAGACTCCAAAAATAACCAACGAAGCTCAATCTGTTTGAAGTACAGTGTAGCTAGGGGTGGGCGTTCTATTTTCGGTATCTTGAAAGTTCCGTATATGAGAGTTGGGTGCCGAAATTTGGTGAAAAGAATTTCCTACCAAACGGAAAAATCGAAGTAATTCATTACGGTAGTTCGGTATTTTTGGTATACTGAAAATTCACAAAGCAAGAAGTCGAAGAACCCAAGAACCATAGATCTCTTTGGAGTTTACCATGTGTTGTAGTCGTCGCTAAAGCATCCGCTAGCGCCGTTGCAACTACTCGGGCTTGGGGGAGGACATGCCAGCCGCCACTCGGGCTCAGGGGAGGACGCGCCACCGCTACTCGGGCTTAGGGGAGATGTGCCACCACTCGGGCTTAGGGGAGACGCCACCGCCGCTCAGGCTCAGGGGAGGACGTGCCGCCGGCTGCCACATGGGAGGAGGCACGAGGAGGCGTTGAGGTTGGGACTGGGCTGATCTAGGGTTTTGGGTGTGTGTGTGTGGAGTGGGGGGGGGGTCACTTGGGGCCTTTGTTGGACAGGGGGCTGGGGTTGGGTGGATTGCTTGTGGTTGTGGGCTAGGAGGTAGGAAGGGAAGCTGGGCCACATAGGGAGCTAGATGGAGCCCAGCGTAGCCAAGCAGATCAGACTTGGTTTCGGTACCTTTAGTATTTTTTGTTCGGTTCGGTATTTCGGTTTCGGGATTTGTTTGCCCACCCCTAAGTGTAGCACAGCACACATCGATGTCTATCGTCTTCAGACTGTCTCCAAGGGCGTGACCCAAACCCAAAATTTGGGGTATGTCATGGTGAAATGAGTATCCCTACCCCATTTAATAGATAACATATCACAATACCTGTATCTATATTTAGGTATTCTCTCTTCTCTACCTATATAGTTTTGTAGTTTAGGTATTTTGTTGAAGACGGTAAAAATATAGGTATAGGATCTTTAGATAAATAGGGATATAGGTATCTGATTTTAGGTATTGTTGTTGAGGATAGTCTCGTGTCGCTTTGTTCCTTAAACTTACCCATTCCCTTCTTTGTCGTCTTTTCTTTTCCCGACTCCCCAAATTTCCTAACCATAGTTTTCTCCTAGAGTCAGCGTTGCCATCAACCATCTCCCTCATCGTGCTCATGCTCGGCAGTCTAGCACCACCTCTCCCCATCATATGAAGCACCACCATCCGATCTAGAGATCACAATAGCAGCAGGAGGTGTGGCCGGATTGAGACTTGGCAACAACGGACATAGCTTGAGCCTGGGAGGGAAAGCTCACTCGAACTCGACTCATTTACATCCCTACTAGTAGTAATCGTTTATGTGTGGATCCAACCCCTACAATTTTCAGGATCGACACTACCATAAAGATTCGCTAATGCATGAGAGATCAACTAAAATGTTTTTGGTCGATTGACATTTACTCGCTCCTTATAATATTAGATGGATTCAAATATAGCACATTTGGTTCATCCTTTTGGGTGAAGCGAGACCGGAAGCTCAAGTGATATGGTATGCATGGTGGGCTGGGCTCTAAGTGCAAATTTGGGTTAAGGTGTTACAAATATGTAGTTGAACTTGAGGCTTAACGTAAAATTTGAGTAATACAAACCATTCCATCTGTGTTACTCTCTGGTTCTTAAAAACTTGATGTTTTAGATATTGACACGGTCTTCGAAATGTAGCTTTGTTCACTAATTACCATTGCAATTAATTTATATAATCCGCAAAAATCACTACACCATGGCATAATATTAGTGACATTTTATCTGTCGACAAAAGCACCATATAGTGTCGTGCCGTCTGTCGGTAATACGTTTCACCGACACAAGACATCGGTCGCCTAAAGTCCTGTCGGGAAAACCCTTTGCCGACAGACATAATAGTACCGGCCGATAAGCAGTCGGCAAAAATGCGATATTTACCGACAGACATTGTTTTCCCCGACAGACTTTGTTTGTACCGACAGACATGTTTTTGCCAACACAAAATGTATTGCCGACAGACATATGGTCGGCCAAAGTGATTATTGGCGACAGACATGTTGTCACCTAAAGATTGCATTACCGACAGATAGTGCGTAGGCAATTTATTCATTTGCTATCACACAGTCTGTCGAGAAAAGTAATGTTCACTCACAGATTGTTTGACGGGAATAAATATTATTGATGGCAGTTGAATGCCTTTTACCAGCATGACATCAGTCGATAATTTCTATTATTGGCATTACAATTTCATCATAATTTAATAACAAATAGCAGATGACATGGTATGCATGACAAAATTAAATGTACAATTTGACCATTCATGACAAATCACAATCAAGAAACACATTCTTCTTCATAAGTCATCCATTCATTCAATGTTCCCAAAATATTAAGACAATTTATCCAACTATGTAGCTCATAGTAGTCCAAAAGGTAAAATATTATATAAAGTAACTTGATCATTTATCATCATCTAACTTGTTCTAAAAAGGATTCCATTCATCATCATCCAACTTGTTCTAAACAAAAAAAAAATAGTTGAATCGTCATGTCTTCCAACTTGATGTGTCTCTTGAATTTTGCCAGTAAGAAGAATACAAAATGATGATTATTGTTTATAAATCAAATTTAATGTTGCAAAAAATATGTTCAAGGACAGATAAACAATGATGAATGTTCTAATAAATGCAATATCAAATCCATAAATTACACACACAGATATCAAAGAATTGAAAAACAAATGGACTTAATGGCTTTAGATGCATGGCTTAGTGAAATTGGTGGTCAACTGGGTGGAACATTTTTTTTCAGTTGTTTTATGTTCAGTTGAATAGCTATTGCTATATGCTACTGTCTTGGTAAAGTTCTTCCTATATTTGGTCCCTAGATTATATGCAATTAAGTTATCTGAGAAGCGAGTATATTGAACTGGCTGCTGATTGGACAAGCTAGTATGGTCAATTTTAACAATTGGGCAAGGGTATAAACAGTAATTCTAGTTCTTTGATGTCAGAATGCTTTAATATATTTGGTTTTCTCTAATAATTTACAATCACTCATTAGCTGTTTTTATTTTGCTTGTATAGTTGCATTGTGAATACATGCATTATATGGTCACTCATTAGGAAGTGTTCTATCCTAGGTAGTGTCATCAATTAATATGCATTTTACCCATCCTTTTGGTTGGCAAATAGAAATATCAAGTTCTGCTATGTATAAGGAAGCTAATGTTATATCTTTGATAGATCAACCATCATGATTACATAAATGAAACAATTCAATTTTGCTATTGAGCAGCAAGGACCCCAAGCAATAGGCTTTTTTGGTACCCACAACATAGGGTTTATGCATCAACCACTTATTAAAAAAAGTACCGTAGGAAAATAAAAATGTACCTGCACCTTAGGAGGGGGGTCGCCTTTTATGATTCATCTACAAAGGTTTAAAATAATTAGTAAGTCATATTAAATCATGAATTAAATATTAATACAGACAATGTGCAATCTAGATTACCCTATTGCATGGCCATGCAATGCACATCTCTTGAGCATCACCCAAAGTCTGAATATCATCAAATGGGCGAGGTAAGATTGCATCCATTTTAAACACCGAAGCCATAGCAACTTCATAGTACTCCTTTCCAAGTGGAATGCCTTCAACTTTTGTGGTTGGATCAGTTGATGTAATTGTTGCCTTAGCCACAGGCATATCTGATCTCACGATAGCATATAATACAACATCTCTACCAACCTACACCACATATTAAATATTTGAAAATGAGGAATAGCAATCATAAAGAACAATCCTAGATTGAAAAGAAAATATTTATCGTAGGAGGAGAAACCTACTAGGATTTCATCTTCTATATTATGTAGTTTTTCATGGTTTCGTTTGGAGACAGCAATGTTCCTCGAAGCTACCTTTGAGGGTACAACTTGCCTATGGACAGTCATGTTCTCTTCTAGTTCATTTTCATTAGACGCATAATCATTTACACCATAATGATCATCTTGCTCCACGATAGAAGGTGACTCATGCAACCTTGAGTTCTGTAATAAACAATAGGAAATTAAACATCTGAGAGAGAACGATAAAGAAATTTAATCCTATTTGTTGCAATGAAAAAAGGATAAGAAAATACTGTACATGTCGAGAATTAGAGCCATGTTGGGAACTGGTTTCTACATTTTGTATCCCTTGAAAAGCAAACATAAATTGCTGCATTTGATTCACTTGTTCTTTTACTTGGTTCATGTCTTGTCTCAAAGATACAACCTCCTTATCAGCTTGTTGGCGAGCATACATTTCCATTTGCAGCTTTGTTGATATTTTCTTTTGTGTTCCAGGTATGCCTACATCTTGAGGAGTTGGTCTTAAGCCTAGGACACGAACACATCCTCTTGGCTCCTTCTGTCCAAACACATGTGCATACAAATCACCATCTTGAATACTTCTTTCCTTTAACACTGGATTGTTTGCTGCAGCTTCTTGAAGTTTATTCTATAAAAAGGAGTGCATAAATATTTCTATATAATATGTACTCACTTATATGGTATATTTCATATGAAAAACTGCACAAAAACTTACAATTAGTACTTCTGCTCCAAGTGAAGGATCTCTATTTTTAGTTTTACGGGTATGTGTTCTAATGAAGATTTCATCTCTACGGGCAGGACGGCCCTGTTCCACACCCTACGTGAATCATATTAGAATATTTTAGTAAACAACTTAAAATGTGAATAAAACTTAAACCTTAAACTTCACTTTAAAATTAATTCTGCATGACTGTTCTGTTTACCAATTCATAACCAACACGAGCATAACTCTTGCTGCCTCCCATATGTAGTATGGATAACTTTGAACGATTTGCTTTACCTCTAATAGTACGAGCCTATAACATAAATAAATAGATTAGTATTAGCACTGGAAATTCAAATGCAAGCAATTAAATAACATTAGGCCTTACTGCAGCTTCTGGAGATCTCCAATGATCAATAAGTGTACCATAACATCAAAAAATGATGGAAGGAATATAGTCTCAAGACGGCTCAATGTCTCAGCTATTTCTGATTCCAGCTTTTGCATATCACTTATACGAATTACGGGTGAATAGATTTGCTTGAAAAAGTTGCTTACACAAATCAACGCTGCACTTACTTTTTCTGGCAATATACTTCTCACAGCAAGTGGAAGTAAATTTTGTAGAAGGACATGGTTGTCATGACTCTTTAACCCAATTATCCTTCTCTCATTAACATGCACATTATGGCGTATATCGGATGCATAACCATCAGGAAACTTAACACCTTTTAGTACTTCACAAAAAGCTTTTTCTCGTAAGAGCTCATAGTATAAGGTCTTTGGAGGCAAATAAAATTTATCGTCCGCTTCAATAGGATGGAGATCTTTTCTTATGCCTAGAGACTGGAGGTCCAAACGAGAATTCAAATTATCCTTAGACTTCCCATCAATGCCTAAAAGTGTGTTAATTATGTTATCGTATACATTCTTCTCTATGTGCATGGGATCCAAATTATGTCTTAATAGTAAGTCTTTCCAATATGGTAGCCTAAATAAAATTGACCTTCTTTTCCAAATTATGAAAGGCTCTCCCTCCTTGCGCTTTGACTTTTTTGATGTCTTCTTTCCAGAGGATCTTTCCCAAAAGTTGCATGCATATTTTTCTGCTCGCACCAAAACCTCTTCCCCGAGAGTGGTCTAGGTGCTGGCCTAAGCTCAACTTTACCATCAAATGAATTAGCATCAAACCTACAAGGATGGTCTGCATGCAAGAATCTACGATGTCCCATGTAGCAAGTTTTTTTACCTTGTTTCAATCGAAGAGAACATGTAGATGAGTGACATTCAATACATGCTCCTTCACCAGACGTAACACATCCAGCAACATAGCCTAGACCAGGGTAATCAGATATGGTGCACAATATGGCAGCACGTAATTGGAAGTATTCACCTTTCGAGGCATCAAATGTTCTTACACCATTAACAAACATATCTACCATATCATCAACAAGTGGCTCAAGATAGACATCTATATCGCTACCAGGAGCTTTTCGGCCAGGAATTAACAGCGAGAAGATAAAATTCGGTTGCTTCATACACACCCATGGTGGAAAATTATAAGAAATCAAAATAACAGGCCAAATACTATAACTGACATTCAATGACCTAAATGGATTAAAACCATCCGTAGCTAAGGCAAGTCGATATTACGGCTATCTCAAGAGAACTCTAGATGTTTATGGTCAAAATCCTTCCAAAGAGGAGAATCATTTGGATGCCTAAGTAAACCATCTTTAAATGCGCTCTTCGTCATGCCATCTCACATCATTTGCGTTTTAGGGACACAAACAAACCTTTGAAGCCTTCTTTTAATTGGAAAATAACGAAGAACTTTTCTAGGAACCTTGTGTGTACGTTTCCCATCTAGACTTTTCTTTTCGACTTCCATCGTGATGTTCCACATTTTGGACGAAATCAAAAGTAGAATAATCCTTCCAAAAAGAATGCAATCATTTTCACATGCATGAATACTAATGTAGCCAAGTCCTAAGCATTTAACTATTTTCTTAGCTTCATTGTAGTTTTTAGGTATTGCCGACCTATCGGGGAAAGCATCTTTAAGTAGATCTAGTAACCGATCAAAGCTCTTATCAGTCCACCCTCCAAGCAATTTAAGATGAAGAAGTCTAATCTGAAATCGCAGCTTTGAAAAATTCTTACACCCAGGGTATAGCTCTCGACCATTATCATCTGCTAACTTCTGAAGCGCTTCGAAATCTTCGTTAGACTGCTCCAAAACATTATCGACCTCGAAATCCCCTCTATCATCTAAACCGCATGCTAAGTCTCGAATCAAATCAGAAATATCGTCATCTTCATCCAAATCATCTCCTATGTTGTCCTCATCATTGTTATAAGTATTCGAAAAAGAGGAGCTTGCTTCTCCGTGAAAAGTCCACCTAGTATAACCTTCTTGAAATCCCTCACATATCAAGTGCACGTTCACTTCACTTGCATCTCTCCACAAAGAATTAACGCATTTTCTACAGGGGCATAGTATTTTGTTTCCTTTTGCTGAATTACTATATGCATAATCTATAAATCTGCCAACCCCATCTACATAGACCTTTGTGTGCCTACATGCAATATATATGCAACATATTAGTCCCAATTTTTACTATTGCAAATACCTAGTGAATTTTTTTAAAAAATAGTGTACCTAGGTTGATCCATCCACCTTTTATCCATGTTGCACCTGTACATACAATCTGTTGCCACAAAAAAAACACATACACAATGCTAGATATTTATATAAGCATAACTAAAAGGGGTCACCTCATGACAAAACAAAACTATAACAATCTGTTGCCACATAGCTTCCAAATGGCATGATTACTCCAAGTAACTAATAAAAATTATGAACGTTTAGGGCCCTAGCTAAAACTTTAACAGTCATAGTAAAGGCAAAATAATGAAATTTATATAAGTAGCACATCATTCCTTCAAAATATCAAGATATTATCACAGATCACAACCATCATCATTCATTAATCAATCTCGAGATGCAGCCATATTTATATTTACACATTCAAGTGACAGATAACAAGAAATACTCAATTTAACAAGAAATCTAGATGTACATACCTATTGAGCGGGACCTCAGCTGCAAACACCAGTGAAAGGGATCAGAAGATTTACCAACCAATGGCATGCATCTGGGCAAACAAAAAATACCATCATCACCTAATATAAAGATAGAAAGCAGTAGTCCATGTAAATAGTCAGCTTCTTGCAATATATTGGTAAAGCCTTCATAATTATCTTGTGTCATTAACTAGCCAATGCATAAATAGAAGGAAATTTCATCATCTTACTCCAAAGAATTGGTAATGCCCTTTTCACATACATTTCATGCATGCATGTCGTCTTATTTAGGTTAATTAGGATGGTAGAACATGTCAGCTTGCGCGTACACATTCCATTTGGATGCATTTTTTTTTTGCCCTTTTAGCGTATTGAAGCTTGGGAGAAATTTGTATCGAGGAAAAAAATTCCATAGAACTTGAAAAGCGGATTATGTTGGTAGCAATATTTTTTCTCAGCATCACTGAAAAATGCTTCAGAACTAGGCTACTCTGAATATTTGACTAGGTCTTTTTACCATTACCTAGCATGAAAATTCTGGTAGTGATCCAGTAGATATAAATGGGATGTAGCTGATTGGCATGAATATACCTCATATGCGAATGGATCTAACTAGTGAAGGTGACAAAGAAAGCTAGCACATATTTTATTGTTCTTCGCCTCCTCTGCTTTCGTACTTTCTTCTTGGGGCTATTGTGGGTTTCTAAATAATATACATCAGCAAATTTGTGGTTCAAATGTATTCTTTGCAGCATTGAAATTCCAAGACCTAACCAAAAATAGCATGAATAAAATGCCACGGGAATCTTTATTTCCATAATTCATTGGAATTAGTTGAGCTCAAAATAGTGTGATGGATTTGGTTTCCTGGATAATAATTTCCCCAATTTTTCAAAAGAGCATTTTAGTTTTAGTTCATAGGAATTTTGCCTAACCGATTTTTTCCTACTATAAGCATGAAGAATATCCTAGAGCGAGTGAATTTAGCATTGTGTATTGTCACCCCATATCGTTGAAATTTATGAATTATACTCTTGTGTAGTAAAGGTAGATAAAGCTGCTGAGTGACTGAATGAAAAACATGCTCAAAATTCATAAACAGATGTATTCTTGGGCAAAATGACTGATAATTTTTTATGCATTGATGGGCTATTATGCTTGCTGGTCACATATAGTGCTCTTTTTTTCCGCTTCAGATAGAAGACCCTTATCAATTAGTTGTCATAAGTCCGTTAGAGCACATCAGAGCGACTTTATTATAATAGGGTTGAGGAAGTTTTTGATGAAAAATAAACCATCTTTTTTAGTTCTAATCAGGGGCTTTGAAGGCAGACGCTTTCTTTTTAGCCAAATGTTCTTCAAAAGATGACAATAGAATTGAATCATTACCTCCGGAGGACGTGGAGGCAGTGGCCTGATGAACGACGGGACGCACGGAGGTCGGGACGCAGATCATTTGGCGGAGGAGTGAACGCCGCGATGGCGAGACGGAGGACGGCACGGGTCACCTGGCTCAATACAGGACGCGGTGGCGAGCAGATGAGGGACGCGGCGATCGAAAGCAGATGAGGGCGCGCGCCAGCAGGAGAGCAACGACCTAGGTTTGTGAGGAAGGCGAGGCGTTAATTTTTTCCGATGCGCGCGCGAAACCAATAGAAAAATAGGTGCGGTGGCGGAGTCTTTTTTTTTAATCTAAACCGCTTGCAGGCGCCAAGTTTTTCCTTTACCCTTTTTTACCCCCGCGTCTTTTTTTCTAGCGAGCAAGTCAAACCGACCAGTACGCTGCACGCCCATCAGCAATTTTAATGCCCGGTTCGTTATAGCTTAAAAACTATAACTTGAAATTTGTCATTTTTACAAGTCACTAAAGGTAACAATTTGTATCAATTTTAAAGACTTTTAGTAGTTCTTCTAAAAGATATACCAGAACTAATTTTTTTAATATTTTTAGACTCTCCGAGTCCCTTTTCAAGGGCTATCAACTTTTCAGCTTATAAAAGCTACCACAACTTAATAGCTATATCAAACAAGGCCGCGCATGTATCAATCGGTAGCATGTTGTGGGGCACGTCGCTAACACTGAACCAGGGAACAGGGGTGTGGGCAACAGAGAAGGCTACGGGGTGGCTGCCGAAGGCTGTTGGTCAATAGTGGTGATCATTGGAAGGTTAGATCGGTGGAATGGGTCTAGAGAGCTAGAGCCTTGTGATTTGATGAATTTTTTTTAGGTATTAATTTGACAAATTTTATAGCTTGGGCCATAGAAAAAGGGTTTACCGACCCACGGTCCGTCGCATGCCATTTGCCGATTGACTATGTGACGGGAATAACTATTTTTGTCGACACACAATCCGTCTCTAAAAAGCTGCATAATTGCCGACTAACAATCAGTCTCCAAAAATGTTTTTCCCAACAGATAGTGTGTCGCAAACTTCTGCCGACCAACTGTCGGTCGCTAATTACCTACTTTCACCAACAGATGTCTGACGGGAATTTAGTGTCATGGTGTAGTGAATTATGATATTATGAAAGTGATTTTCAAGACGAATGTATATGTATGATTTTTATATACCCAATCCAAATAGTTTAAAAGATTTTAATAGATAAAATAATATAATAACTTAGGATATGTTTTTAAAACGTAATGTTTTCAAGAACCGGAGTGAGTGAGTAATTAGCATGCAGATGCAGTCAAAGCGTGTCCGTACTAGAGACCTCCTTCCATGACGTTAGTTGAGCTTAACACTGCAAATCTGTTGTTTAATTGTTAGTTGGCGATCGAGTTCAGCATGCACGCGTTAGTTTATTCAGCGCGTGCAAGCTGCGCGTCATGCATGCAGTTTGGCAGTCAAGGTGCAGGTGGATCGCCTCGCTGTCAGTCTGCGAGCGCCGCTTCTATTCTACTGGTAAGAGCATCCACACCAATTACTCTATCTCTATTTTTTCTCTCTTCTACTCTATTTTCTCTCTTCATCCCTCTAAAATTCCTTCATACTTTACACTATATTCTAAAAGATTCCTTCACTCCACCAGAAACTCTATCCTCGCCACGTCAGCGCTACAGTGCATATAGCGCTACTGCTGTGGATGCTCTAATGTCTCCATGGCTCCATGGACAGGGAAGCAGAGCAGAGCAGAGCAGCACATCACATGGAGTGATCAGATAATGTCTCCCTTCATGGCTGTCCTGTTGCAAGATTAACTAAGGGGCTGTTTGGTTGCCCAGCCGGCGCCAGCCAGGCCTCAGGTACGCAGCTGCTCGTGTTTGGTTGTCTAGTTGGGCAACTGGGCTAGGCCCACGCGGTGCAAAATGAAGGGCGCAGCCATGCTAAGCTCGTTCACAGAAATCAGCCATAGCAGCGCATGCGACGCACGCGCGCATACGACGGGTGGCCCACTGCCCAGTGGACTACACACCTACAGACACTAATAATGAGATGAGCAATTCCCTCTTAAACTTTCAAAATATTTTAAAATTCAAACGACACCCAAATTCAATGAGAAAAAAAATAGAACCGTAGGTTCAAGTACAATGTCTTAAAAAAATTCAGATTTTTTTGAATTTTTTTTGAATTTTTATTTTTAATATTTGTTTTTAAAAATTCTATTTTTTGAATTTATTGATTTTCTAATATTTGTTTAGATATTTTTTGTTTTGTCATTCCCCTTCTAATATAGCCAACCAAACAACATCTCTACACATCCTATCCAATCTCATACAACCAACGAAACAACATCCTCTTGCATCACCTCCGTCTGACTCCCACTAGCCTGGCTGAGCTCATATAACTTGGCTGAGCTGAGAAGGCAACCAAGCAGCTCCTAAAGGAATCATTGCCATGCCTGACCAATTAACCATTGCCAAACCTTGGGTGTAGGGATGCAAATGGCTGTCGACACTTGCGGGTCCGTGCCGTCAAAACGTATAGCCTAAAAAATAGTGGCTTTACGGTCTTGGTGAAAAACTGCTACTCCAAGATGGCTTTCCCAGCAGAGTCGAAGCCCATGGAAATTTCCTTCCGCATCCTAGGGTGTGTTTGGTTGCTGTTCGCGCCTGGGCCTGCTCGACCACGCCCGGCAAAGCTCACGAGCGGGCCGAGGTCGTCGGTGTGGCTGTTTGGTTGCCCTGCACCACCTCGGCCAGGCTGGGTGGAGGCGGCGTTTGGTTCCTGGCACGAACAGCACCCCGAGCCCACCGTCCCGAGCTCCGGCGACTTCCTCCTGCACCGTCGCACCCTCCTTCGACCTCCGACGACCTCCTCTGCCGCCGCGTCCTCCCCCGGCAGGAGCCAAAGATGTCGCGCCCTCCCTCAGCCGGAGCCGAAGTTGCCGCGCCCTTCCTCGGCCGGATCCGTCACCACGGCGCCCTCCCCCGGCCAAATCCAGCAACCTCGAGCTTCACCGCAGCCGGATTCGGGCTTCCCGACCTCTGTCACCACCGGATCCGGGCTCCTCCATCTCCGCCGTCATCGGATCCGGACTCTCCAAGGTCTTCGACGTTGTCGCCGCTTGGTTCGCCCGCACGCTGCAGCCCGTCCGCTTGCGTCGTCGATCCGCCTGCCCGTCGCAGTTGCCGTCCGCTCGCAGGATGGATCGAGAGTTAGGAATGGGAGCTAAATCTAGGGGAGATCGGGAGGAGAGGGGCTAGGGCTGGGAGACATGCATTGCGAGCGCTCACCCTTGCCTCCCGCGCCTGCATGAGTGAACCAGCCCCGCGAGGAACAGCCGATTACTCCGTTTCCTTTGGGCCTGGCTACACAGTGTTTTTGCATCTCCCAACCAGACTGTAACAGTATTTTCAGGCATCCAAACAGCTCGCAGGTGCATCACTTAGGCCAGGCTGGGCAAAAAACAGCCATTCAAACACACCCCTAGTGAAACGAGCAGCGACTTTAGCATTTAAAGCAGCGTCGCAGGTATCTTCTTCGCACCTTCATTACATGCAAACACTGAACCAGCTGTACAGTAATCCCTATGTTCACTTTTATAAAAGAGGTATTTTTATTTGAAAAAGTTAAACTTCGTAAGCTTTGACTAATAATTAGTTAAATTATATGTATCGTTAATGTACAAAAGTTGTATCAATATGTTCATATTTCATACAATATTATTTTATAGCAATTGATAATATATAATAGAGAAATTTAATGATTAAAGTCTATTCTTAAAGACTTTTCAAATCAAAATATGCCATACAAAAATGGACGAAGGGAGTATTTAGCTAAAAAGTTAGGCAGTTAGTACTGTGATGTGGCGTTCCTTGATGACCTGATCACTTGAACATGCAGTTCAGCATGCATGCGTGCATGGCAGACGCTGATTCCTTTGCACATCTACCGCGGGTTTAGCGTGCGGTGGTTTTCACAACCGCTAATCGCGCGTCACTACATTTGTTGTGCCACTAGAGCATCGTAACAGGTACTCTATATAGTACTATAACTTATAAGAGCATCTCCAGCAGAGCCCCTATTCAAACCCCTAAACCCAAAATAAGGGTTATGGTCAAAAAATGCACTCCAGCAGAGTCCCTACTCAAGCCCCTAAAATAAGGGGCCCCTAAATCTCCCCCTCTAGCCCCAATTCACAGGGGTCTTGAGGGGGCCCCTACTTTTCTGTTGGTGGTGTTTTCCCACCCGCGCAGCTTCTGCCTCCGCCGTCGCGCCCTGTCTCCGCCGCCGCCGCCGCCGCCGCCGCCGCCTCCGTCGTGCCCGTGTCGGGACCCTCCTGGCGGAGGTGAGGTCCCACTGTGCTTTACTGTGCTAGTCTCGGATCAAGAGCTAGCACACACAGACAACAGATTTTGGATCACAACCAAGTCGATTAATTTACATCAATTTACATCAGAGTGCGCCTCATGGCGTTATTACATAAGTTCGGCTCGAAGGCCTTACAAAAGCGGAAGTTTTATATTACAACCGAAACTCCAAAAGTGGAAAACCGAAACACTCCCCACAGGCAAAGCTGGAGGAACGCAGCCCTAGGCGTCGGCATACTCCCCGTCCTGGACTTCGTCGGTGAAGGCGTAGGCTTCGGGGTCTCCGTCTTCGGGGTCGCACTGGTAACCTGGACCTGCGCGTCGGAATGCGCAGCCCCGCGGCAAAGCGCGAGGGTGAGTATTGGTAAAAATACTCGCAAGTCAATTGACACATGTATATGTATGGCCTAGATGAAGGATTGGTAGGGTTCAGTTGCGGAAAGCAAGTTTTGAAATAGTTTGCCTAAGGTTTTTAAAGCAGTTTAGGGAAGAAGTGAGTGATCAAATTGATTGACAAAACATTTAAATCATCTGGCCCCAGCCGGCTCATGCCCCAAAGGCTGTCTCACGATACAAATCGTGGTTTTCACCAAAAACATTTTCCTTACGGCTAATCCACCGAAAGACCAATAACTCTTGACGGCTAACCACCGTATGCATAATACCACACGTCGGCTAGACCACCGAAGTCATCTCCTCACGGCTAAACCACTGTAGGCTCTCAAACAAAACACGGCACCTGCCGGTTTTCTTCTTTAAAACCACTGAGAAAGAGAGGGAAGAAAACTACCATTGTGGCAGCGCCACCGTCGATCGCCCTTGACCGTGGGCACGGCTTTCTAGAAAGTTTTACGCTCTGCAGAGGTCGCACGCTTTCCCCATGAGACATGACTCCCTCCCGTCGGAGGTCATCACGACAAAGCCTTTAACAGTCTAGCTCTTGGCTGGCATCCCCTCTAAGGTTTCCACCGCAGCGCTGGTATCTCCAGTTGGCTGAAGCCCCCTCTTGAGCCTGGTAGGTTGGCGAATGCGTTGCGCCTACTCCACCACACGGGATGTCCAAACCAAGAGTTTGAAAGGTACTCAGCCAGGGCTTGCCCATACAAGCACTCATGGTCGCACTGTTGTACTTAATTTTGACAACCACAAGGTATCAGTCCTTAAGGACTGGGGTGGTTCCCACACTGGACCCGATTCTCGTGCTAACTGCACCAGCCAATCAATCCGTCCACCCCAATCAAGTTTTACAAACATTTCCAGAAAACCCCCAGGTGACATACCCGCCACCTAGCACTAACAATTTTACCCACAGTAGCACCCTGCTACTGCTAATCAAACAAGAACTTTGCAAACAGGGAGATACTTTGAATTAAAACAGGTATTAAATCAGGGTGGGGTGTTCATTGTGCAGTAACTATTGACTAGTAGCATGAGTAAGCAAAGTTAATTAAGCTAATCAAAGGTTGGCAGGTAATCATGGGTTAATTATCCTAAGGTTAACAAGGGTCAGGATTAATAGCATAAATTAAGTGTGTTAGTGTTAGGTTATTAACTAATTTCCCCACCAATATGATAGTGATTAGTCAACATAGCCATGCAGGTTTAATAAACTTCTAACAAAGCATTTGTAAAACTAGGTATTGATATGGTCAAAGGAAATTAGGGGAGATGTCAACAGTGACTTGCGTTGACTGTGGTCGAACTCCTGCCCTTCGTGAGTTTCAGCTCCGGGCACGGGTCCGGTCGGATCTAACGATGGCAAATAACACACATTCAAAACAATATATAAAATAGAATAGAATAATGCATGCAGATGGATATGCATAGATATGATGATAGTATTTTAAATTGAAATTTGTGTAAATTTTATTTTACTTCTTTTTATAAATTTTTGGAATTTCTTATTCCATATGAAATTTAACTAATACTTTAATACTTATATGTAGCAACATTTATTTTTCAATTTGGAAAATATAGAAAATAAACTAATTCCCTAAATAAATGTTTATTTTATTATTTTTAACAAGTTCCGAAATTATCAATTTAATTTTTATCTTATCAAAATTAATTAAGGTTAATTAATATATGTTTTCATCTTTATAAAACTAAAGCATGTATTAACATGCATTAAATTATATAAGTAATATTTTTAAATAAAACTTCACATTTTTATGAATTTTTAGAAATTTGTTTCACTAATTTTGGATTTTTATTTTTAAAGATATGAAATTCACAAGTTTTTCAAATTAAAAATTCAATTGGAAAGAGGAGGAAAACCGGGTGGGCGGGCGGCGGCGGCTTTGCAAGGCATGATGCGCGACGCGACACGCGGGCCTCACGTAGACGTGGTGGCAGCGTCTGCCCACGCGCGCGGCGGCCTGCAGGCGGGCGCTAAGACGCCCGGCACGCGTCTTGTGGACGCGTGGGGGCGCGGCGCCACGGCAGCGAACGCTGTATGCGCGCTGGCGCAGGCCTTATTGGCTGGCTGGCATGGCTCGCATATGGCTGCCGGCGGCTGCAAGACGGGTCTGCCAGACGAAGGCGGCAGCATGCGCGGACGGAAGCGGAGCAAGACGGCCCAGCCGGCTGGCGGCTCGGCCAGCGCGGCGACGGCGAGCGTGGGGCCGCCCAAGCACACGCGAGACGGTGGTTGATCGCGGCGGGGCAGTGGCCTTGAGAGGGGAGGTCGACGGCGGGACCCGGTCGTCGGCTGCAGTTGGCCGGCCGACAAGCGAGGCTCGCTGTCAGCGACTTCAAGCAGGAACGCGGCGAGGCGGCTCGGCGACGGCGAATCCATGAGGCGGCAAGGCCCCATGAGGGAAAGAGGGGGAAAAGGAAGAGGGAAGGGAGAGGTAGCTCGGGGTGGAGTCGGCAGCGAGGGGAATGGCCGGCAGCGAGGTCGGCGGCGTGAGAGGCGGCGGAAGGCGGAGGCGTGTCGCCGACCGGCCAAAACGGCGCACTGAGAGGGGTGGCGGGTCGGCGAGGTGCTTGTGGGTAAGGGAAGCTAGGGCGGTGTCGTGAGGCGGGACCGGCCGAGTCGTGGGCGGCGTGGCGTGGTAAGGCGGCGAGGGGACACGGCGGCCAATCCCGGCCGGCGGCGGGTGGCGCCGACGACGGAAGGACAAGGAAGGTCCTAGGGAGGAGGAGGAGCTAGGAGGGAAGATTACCCTGCTGGGGAGCCGTCGGCGCCGGACGGCTTAGGCTCGGCTGGCAGCCTCCGGTGGATTCCATGACGGTGATGTGAAGAAGTGAAATGGGGTCGAGGGTGAAGGAAGAGGTGGCGACGGGATCGGCGGAGAGAGTGTGTATGAGCAAGTGAGAGAGAGGAGTGAGGAGTGGGAGGGAAATCGAGTGAGGGGGTGGGTTAGAATTTGGATAAGGGAGGGGCAAAAATGGCAATGTGCCTTTTGGGAAATGCCCAAATTGGGAAAGGGAGGGTGACCTATGGGGCCCACTGGTCATAGAGTGAGGAAAAGAGAAAGAGGGTAAAATGAATTAGAGATAAAAATAGGTATATTAATAATTCATTTAGTTAACTATTTAGGTTTATATTTTAACTTTTTATTTAGTTTAGTTTTTAATTTGGAGTTTCAAAAGTCAAATTTCAAAATCACATTTTCTTACAAGATTATCCTATAAAGCTTTTGATAATTTAAACATTTGGAATTTTGCAAAAGCTAATTTTAATTAGTTTCTAGAAAACTATATATGGTAACATGCGCATTTTCAAAAATTATTTTTGATTTGAAAATTTCCTTTTTGCCATGCTCATGCTTATGCAATGATAATGCAAATTTTTAAATTTTTGAAAATAGGGATGTTACACCCCGCCTCCTCCTCTTCCCCGCCGTTGCCCCAGCCGCCTCCTCGTCGCGCCGCTCCTCACCTCGCCCAGATCTGGGCCATCGCCGTCGCTGGCCGTTGCCTGTCGCCCGCCGTCGTCTCCTCCTCTATCCCTCCGCCGTCTTCTCCAGCTCGCCACCGTCGCCCACCGCCGTCGCTCATCGCCTCACCTCGCCCGCCGCTCGTCGCCTCGCCCAGATCCGACGCCGCCGTCACCCGTCGCCGTCGCCTCGCCCGCCGCTCGTCACCGCTCCCCCTTTGTCTCGCTTGTGAAGAGATGAGGGAGGAGAAAATTAGAAAAAGAAGAAAAAAAATAAAAGGATATTGAAAAGAAAAACAAAGAGTCATGGACAAGCCGGTCCCACATGTCATAAGCAAATAGGGGCTGAGATTTAGGGGTTAACTGATAGAGTTGAAGATAAAATCAGAGGCCCCAAAAAATAGGGGCAGCCCTTAAATCAAAAGTAGGGACCCTGTTTTAGGGGCTATTGCTGGAGATGCTCTAGGAGCATTTCCAGCAGAGCCCCTATTCAATCACCTAAACCAAAAAATAAGGGTTATGGTCAAAAAATACACTCTAGCAGGGCCCCTACTCAAGCCTCTAAAATAAGGAGGCCCCTAAATCTCCCCTCCACCCCAATTCCTGTGGGTCTTGAGGGCCCTACTACTGTTGGGGTGTTTTCCTTCCCGTCAGCTCCCCGCCTCCACCGCCACGCCCCGCCTCGCCTGCCGCCACCGCCGCCGCCGCCGCCTCCTCGAGCCCCGCCTCCTCCTCTTCCCCGCCATTGCCCTAACCGCCTCCTCGTCGCGCTGTTCCTCGCCTCGCAGATTTGCCGTCGCCGCTGCTGCCGCCATCGCCATCGCCGCTATCACTGGCGCCATCGCTGCCGCCGCCTCGCCGCCGTTGTCTCTCTCCTCTACTTGTCGCCGTCTTCTCAGCTACGCCGCCGCCGACGCCGCCGCCGCCGCCGCTCGTCGTCTCGCCTTGCCGCCGCTCGTCGCCTCGCCTCACCTAGATCCGACGCCGCTGCCGCTCGTCGCTGCCGCCGCCCGCCAAGAATCGCCGCTCCCTCTATCTCGCTTAGAAGAGATGAGGGAGGAGAAAGGGGAAAAAAGAAGAAAGAAAATAAAAGGATATTGAAAAGAAAAACAAAGAGTTATTGACAAGCCGGTCCTACATGTCATAAGCAAATAGGGGCTGAGATTTAGGGGCTAACTGCTGGAGTTGAAGACAAAATCAGAGGCCCCAAAAAATAGGGACGGCCCCCAAATCAAAAGTAGGAACTCTGTTTTAGGGGCTATTGCTGGAGATGCTATTAGAGTAGCTGGTGAATGAAAGAAATCTTTTAGAGCGTAGTGTAAAGTATGAAGGAATTTCAAAGTGTTAGATAAAGGAAGCAGTGAATAGTATTATAGAGTGGAAGAATAGAGTAGCTTATGTGGATGGTCTGAGAAGACATACTTTCATTGGGCAGAGGCTTCGCGGATTCCACCTTTGTCCGCAAAACTACGCTAGCAATCTTCTGACACGTCCACTTATTACAAGCCTACTTGGGTTATTTTGCAGCACACTCACCTTTTTTTTTTTGGAAAAAAAAACATGCATGGTCTTTGCTCTTCTTCTATGGGCTCATGGAATAATTTTACGAGCTCTTTTACGACACATAACGATGAATATACTAGTCTGGTAGTATAATTTAGATTCAATGGTCTATTTAGAGAGCGTTCTTAACAAAAAAAAAATACTAACATTGTAGTACAAATACTACCACATAGTACTTAAAAAAATTAAAATCAATCTGACCCGGATCGAGAGGAACGCATGGCTCCAATTTTTCATAGCGGGGTTATGCAAGATGAGAAAGATATATCTACGTGGTTGATGGATAGACCTTTATCATAGATCCAGCTCCTGTCAACATTTGTACAGAAGCTGGTGGACTCTGAAAAACTGTAGTGTGTGCATTCTGGGAACTGAAACTTCTGCAATAATGGTTCGTTTCTGCTTTCAGTCCTCAGTAAATTGGATGATGATTAACTCAAACAACAAGCTGCATTCCCACATGAACACAGAGGAGGCTTCCTGAGAGATAGGCACCACGTTTATCTTTCACCAACTGCTCCGCTGAATATTAAATTCTCCAGAGTCAACACAGTCAGACACGGAAACAGATGGAAAAAAAAAAGATCTCCATCGTTTTCTTGCCAATAAATAGAGCAGCTGGTTCCTAGCTTCAATGCAGTGCCTGCCCCATTACTCGCAAGAACTAAGATCAAAAGGAGAGCTCCATAGCTAAAGAAAGACTACCCTGAAGTCTCTGAACCCTAAGCACTCTTCAGTCTTCAGTTCTTCACCATACCGCCCATGGAGCACAAGGGAGCTGAGATGCAGCTTGAGAAGGAGAGCCTGTTCGAGGGAGAAGACATGGCGGCCTCTTCGACCTTCTTCTCGCACCCTCTGTCGCTGCTGCACCGCGTCGTCCATGGCTGCGCCGGCAACCTGGGCATGTCACGCCTGTGCCACTCTCTCAAGGATCTGAAGCCCGGCTCTGCTTCTGCAACCTGTGCTCCTGCCCCTGCAGCTTCTTCCCAGCTGCAAGAAGCTGTTCAAGGAAGCATTGGCAATGCTGCAGCTGTAAGTCTAGCATGCACACATACATACTGACCGTCTCTGAGCTGCATGCATCTGGAATCTGGATTGTTAGTTTAATGAGTTCAGTAGCTCGCAAAAATTGGCAGGAAATTGGTCTCTGATCGATTCAGTCTTGTTGTGACTTATGTGCAGGAAGGCTGCGTGGCCATTGAAGTGCGGTCAAGAGGATTGTCTGCAAGGCCTCGTGCTCTACGAGAAGGGAGAGGAGGACGTGGTGGAGACCACAATTAGGCTCAAAATTAGTGTGTGAAAAGAAGAGGATTTAAGTTGTTCGACCTGCATTACATTACATTACGTTTCTCTCTGAATTGTCTGTCAATTTTGAGATCATGTACTTCCTAATAATCTTTGTAGAGTTTAAGAGCGTATCAGTAATAGTACAATTTGTTTGTACGTTCTAAGTAGTTTAGTTGGCCAAAAATTTGTGTGATTTAGTTTAGTGGATAATATGTATTCAAACTAATACATTGTTATTGAATTGTTATTTGTAACTTGTCGGCAGTTTGTCATTCAGCCTAACTCAACCATACACTCCTCTTGCCAACAGAAATTACTGCATGATTCTGCTGCTTCAGCATTTTCTTAGAGCGCAAATAATTCCCTCTCGTGCCATGGCCTAGAACTTCCACTTCTGAATTCTTACGGCTAAATCTGCATCTGAACTGCGCTATAGCAGCCATCAGGTCAGACAACTTATATGCATACTGATCTCCATCAACAATTCAACATTCATAACTTCGAAGTGGATTTCTTTGGTCCTCTCTGCCCAAATCTGAACATTAATTCTACCTTTTTTTTGTGAGCAAAACGTAGTAGTATTTTCAATAAGCCACCAGCTCCCCTTCTCTTATCCAGTAACCGAGTTAGATGGCTGCAGTTGAGCTTATTTAGGCTCTGTTCTTTTCAGCATAAATTAAAATTTAAAGTTAAAGCTAGAAATTTGTCAAATTTATTATTTTTTACAAGTCAAACATTATAGCATTTTTTATCTTGTAGATATTTTTAAAGACTTTTAGTGATTTTTCTTAAAACTCCTAAAACCATTTTTTAATAATTTTTTGTACTCTCTAAGCCCCTTATTAAGAGTTCACAACCTTTTCAGATTATAATATGATTAAAGTGAAAGGAAAGATAGCCAAACTTTACATCCTTTGGTCACGATTCACGTGACGTGACTGACAAACTGAACTACTTCCTCTAGTTACAAAAACATGACATTAAGATACGTGCAAGTTAAAGTTTTGAAACTTTATTTATACTATCCGGGTGTCCATGCATTGCTAAAAACAGACATGAAAGCATATAACAGATTCTGTCTTTTAACAACTATATATAATGCCAAATATAATGCCAGCTGTAGAAGAACCTTCTCTCCCTCTCTAAGGTACTGGCTACTGGTTCTCCCTATTCTTTTGAAAAAAAATTTCTTGTTCTAAAATCTGCTTAATCTTGTTGAAAATTGTAAACCTTAATTGAAGGGTTAATAGCATCAGTGCCATTATAAAGAAATTGTTTCGCATATTTGCCATTATAAAGTTATTATTGTCTCTGGTGCCATTATAAAGTGTTTTTTATCGCATACTTGCCATTACAGAGCATCTGCCCCCAAAATACATCGCGAATACTATTGAAATACGCTCTGACCGGTGGGCCCGACCTGTCGGTGAGGGCAGCTGGTATAACTTGCTCGCACGGGCCCACGGCTGAGAAATCCTCTCGCGCTCGCGTCCGAATTACCCTGCCCCAAATCGAGCGCATCCCGATTAGGGTTCGTCGCTCGCGCCCAAATCACCCCCTCCCCGCTGCGAGTCCAAGTGATTGAAGCCACGGAGGAGGTCCCGTGGCGGCGCCCTGCCATGGATTCGGGCAGATCTGCAGATTCCGTGACCGCGGCGCGATGCGAGCTCCCCAGTGTGAACTGCCCGGAGTGTAAGATACCTCTCGCGAAGCTAAGGAGTAAAAGTTTGCGAAATCCAGGGAGGATCTTCTTCAAGTGCGAAAAGAATGTTCCGATAAGTTATCGAGGTTGTCTATATTTGGAATCTTTGGGCATTTCATCGATTCATTAAAGCTGATGGCTCTATTTCTTTGATTTGGAAGCATGGTTCAACCTATCGGTTTTTCATGTGGGAGGAGGAGTATATCATGTTTCTGCTACAATCCCGATTGAACCATGAGGCAGATTCCACATGGCGGCACTCTGAACAGAATGGCTACAGATGCGCAGAGATGGCTTCAGCCTTGATGTCGATGAAGGATGAGATAGCACAGAACATTAGCAAGATAGAGAAGATTGTTGTCTTATGTTTGAGTGTAATCTTTGCCATGTTGGCGATATTAGTTGGGCTTGTGTTGTTGAAATGTAATTCGTAGTTGGAATGCAAGTGTAATGTTGAACAACTTTCATGAAGTGCAATATATCCAATGTTTCAGTATGATGAAGTGACAATATCAGCTCACAACATGGCATAATATTCTCACAATCTGAGAGAGATAAAACATGCCAACACATTGAATTAATAGAAGTGGACCAACATTTACATAAGTAGCCCATGTACATAGGTAAGCCATGTGCTTAAGTTTCATTAGCCAGACATGGTATTATCATCAAAACATGGCATGAGAAACAAAAGAGGACATGTTTTGTATCCTTTCCTTACATACATGTGTAGTATGTATCCAAAACATGGCAAGAGCAACAAAAGAGGACATTGTTTACATACATGTGTAGTATGTTTCCAAAACATGCCATGGCAAACACAACATCACACACTGATCAACATTACATCCCATGCTTCTGAAACCTTGCATACCACTCTGTCCATGAGTTTTTCACAGGTGTAGCCCTTTTGGGTGGTGTTGCCTTCTTAATTGGAGTTTTCTTGGTTGGTGTTGTCATCTTAGTGGGTGTTGCCTTCTTAGTGGGACTTCTTGCAGCCTTCTTCTTCTTTAATGACACCTTTGTCTTTGGAGCTTGCTTGCTTGATTCTGGAATTTTCCTAGGTCTGCCAGGCTTCCTCTTAGTTGCTTCAGTATGTGTAGCTGGTATAGTATTTGAAGCTGGTACCTCCTTGGTTGCTTCTGGGTTTTTTCTTGGTCTTCCAGGCTTTCTTTTGGTACTCCCTTCTTCATTTGTACGAGCTGGCTTCCTTTTAGAGTTTTTTTGTACTGCATGAGCTCCACCATCACCTGTTGTTGGTACTAAATCAAATCCACCATCACCTGCTGTTGGTACTGAATCAGATCCACCATCACCTGCAATCTGTGTCATGTGCCAATTAAATTTGCTAGTAGTGATGCCCTAGCAGCAGGGTAAAGATTGTCTATGAATACTGACCCATGAAGCTTTTTGATAAAATTACTGTACAAGTGCCTCATGCACTCCCTGTGCTCAGCTTGTCGATACACTTTTGACATTGCCTTAGCTAGGCCTTTGCAGCCATCGCTAGAGATAACTAGACTATCTGGAGACCCAATAGCTCTATGCAGCTGACTGAAGAACCACTTCCAATTCTTTTCAGTTTCACTATCAAATATCCCATAAGCTACATAAAAAGCCAATTGTGGCCATCCACCCCTGTTGCTGATGCCAACTGCCCCTTAAATTTGCTAGTTAAAAAGGTGGAATCCACACCTAAGTATGGTCTACATCCACCTAAAAAGCCATCTATGCAAGGCTTCAGGGCCACAAGTAGCCTATTGAAATACATCTTCTGTCCAGTTTTTTTCAAATCTATCTCAATTACTGAGCCAGGACATCTCGCTTCTAACTCATTCTTCCAATTAAACAGGTACCGGAAGGAATCTTCGTATTTACCATGGATTTTGTCCAGAGCAATTTGCATACCTTTCCAAGTCTTGCAATAGTCAAGCTTCATCTTATAGTCTGCCTGCAGCTCTGGACAGCCTCATTTGGTGCTTTTGATGGGTCCATGCTCAACCAATTCTGCTGCCTATCAGCAACCCAATATTGAGAAGCCATCTTCCCCTATCAGCTTAGTTGTTGGACAGTTGTGAGCTTCATTCATTGTTTTAATCTGCAACCAACAGATAAAGACATTAGTTTATCATTACACCAAACACATATTCAATTAGGAATCAACGACAAGGGGATTGCACTTTAAAAGCATACCTTGATGGTAATCTGATTCTGCTCTTTAGAAGCATGAATGTGCCAGTTGCATTTAGGGTGCTTGCAATGTCCAATAAACCTGCTCTTGTCTGATTTGTAAACCTGTATCTCAAATCCATTCAGGATTGCATAGTGCCTCACTGTCATCCTAAAGGTGTCCATGTCTGGGAATAATGAGCCTATTTTAATGCAAGGATTCTTAGGGTCAATACCAAACTTTATCTCTGCATCATCTATATCATCAACCTCTGCTTCCACTGGGGCAGCTTCACTTGGTCCAGCACCCATTTGCTCATCTGGTGGAGGGTTTTCACCTGCATCTTCTCCCTTGTAAATGTGTTCATCATCCACCCCAACATACTCCTCCCTGATGTCAAACGGATCTTCGGCTTGATGAACAGGGGACAGTGGCAGCTCTGCAATAGGGACTTCCACATCTACATAGGCTACAACAGAGGCATCTACAGGTGTGTCAACCATCCCTACACTAATTGGTAGACTCTCTCATCCCAATACAAGTCTAACATGTAGGCAAAATGGTTGTCTTCGGTAAGCAGAGCATCTTCTCCACAACTTTTGTCATAAAACCACATGCTTGGGCGTTGGGTAAAACCCCATGATATGTGCTTGGACAACTCTTGAATTGCATTTGCAATAGAACACGCATCGGGACGCACAGTCCACCTAATCTTCCTAGCCTTTGTATAGTTCCTTCTACCCTCAACTTCTTTTGCGAAATAGCCCTCCAAGTTGAACTCAATAATCACTTCCAACCTAATTAAATCGCAAATATTCAAAAGCCAAACACACATTTCTACACCATGCGACGAGTACAGAATGCGCACTTACTGCTTTTGCAAAGGGGTGGAGCTCTCGCCCCCATTCATGGACTCCTTGTCGTCGGTGCTTGCTCCCTCCATGCCCCCAATCAAGCGCAGTTTGAATCCTTGGCCGCGGGGAGGGGGTGATTTGGGCGCGAGCGACGAACCCTAATCGGGATGCGCTCGATTTGGGGCAGGGGAATTCGGGCGCAAGCTCGAGAGGATTTCTCAGCCGCGGGCCCGTGCGAGCAAGTTATACCAGCTGCCGTCACCGATAGGTCGGGCCCACCGGTCAGAGCATATTTCAATAGTATTCGCGATGTATTTTGGGGGCAGATGCTCTGTAATGGCAAGTATGCGATGAAAAACATTTTATAATGGTACCAGAGACAATAATAACTTTATAATGGCAAATACATGAAACAATTTCTTTATAATGGCACTGATGCTATTAACCCTTAATTGAAAGATAAATGAGAGGAACAATGTGAACAGGATCGAATCACTAACTGTCCTGCCAAGGTCCAAGAAATTTTCAAAATGCACCGGTTTAGCGTACAAATGCACCCGGTTACAGATCTTACATGCCACATCACTTTGAAAGAATAAATTAAGAATGCAGTTTATGCATAGAAATGTTAATATTTGATCGTGGTGAATGGTTACAAAATGGAAGTCTAAATTCATTTTCCTCGCACAAACCATCCATTGAGTTTATATGGATGTGTAGTGTGTGGCCCTATATCTAGGACTTCTTCGATACCTTCAAGCAGGCTGAGAGGGAAAGCGGTCTAATCCGAATTCCACCAAATCTCATGAAAGTGATGAAAACATGGGTAGAAAATTACCTGCAAAAATTATAGGAGGCACCATAGTAAGTAGTTGATAATCATAGCAAGGCAAATTAGATTCTGCCCAACATCGAAATGTCGGATATCTACACCATTACAGAATTACCACATGAATTACTCTTGTACTCTATTTTAAGCTTGATGTTCGTGTCGAACGTGGTGATGTTTCCTACACTTTGACCAACAAACTAATCATTATATGACACATAGAAACAACAAAAAAAATTGGCCGTTGAACATCAGATAGTGATAAAATGATGAAATGAAATAATCCGACATACATTGAATCATTTACATATTTGTTGAAAGAAGATAAGAACAAAGTGTATTCTATAATAAACTCACTGAGGAAGTTGGTCTAGAAAATTTTTGGTTGAGGACGACATTGCATGACTGTTCACAATCTCCATTCTTTTAGCATATCATCCCATTTAATGTCTTTTTATCTATAATGCACATTAGAATTGATTCAATACCAATGAACCTCCTTACCAATTTCTTGTACTAAAAAAGCCAATGCAAAATACCAGTTTTAATATGGGTCCAATGCTATATAATACAGTAAGCTCTTTTGCCAGCTCCAACCATATCTTCAGGAATCGTTCAACAAGTACTATCATGTTGTTTGGCGCGCAGAACCTGGAAAAAAGGAGACATTTGAAGGAAACAGGAAATTTGTATATCTAAGGTTGAAGACTATTTGCAAAAGAGATTTTAATATCATATCTTGATTACCTCTTGAACACATCTGATTCTTGTGCTTAATTAATGCCAACAATCCAACAGCTCGCTCCTCCTAAAATGGCTATGCAAAATGCCTCTGTAAGTGAACTAAAATAGAGAAAGAACAAGTTTCAGACTAACTGTGGTTAATCCATAAAATTTTCTTTATAGAAAAAAATAAAAGAATAATTTATTCTAACAAATGTTTAGAAGAACTATAAAGCTATTTCCTAAATGTTGCTTCTGGGCAGGTGCTTTGCAACATCATCCACAATGCATATGGCAACCCTTTCTTCTGCTGCTTTATTATTCCATCAGTAAAACCGAACAGGAGATATATATATCTTTTATCAACAAAACCGAACAGGATATACCTCCATGCATAGTGAGATTTTAAGTTATGCAGAGCACCTGTCGAGAAGATGGTCAGTTTATGATGTAAAAAATAAAATCTATTGATTATGGATGGTCTACTGCCAAAATGTATATCCTGTCGAGAAGGTTGTGATGCAAAAACAAAATTTATTGATTATGGATGATCTATTTTTGTGCTGCCAAAATATAATTGGCATAAAATAGACACCACCTAAAGTCTCACCAGTGCATGTCACATTAGCAATCACAAGAAGCTTGGCCAATGTGCCATAGTGAAACCAAATGTGCGAATTTGGAGATATTTCATATTATTTTTATTCCAAAAAAGAAGCCCAACAATTTACAAACAACAAATAATATTGCACCCCCAGGATACTTTAAGTGCTTGGTCATTTATTGTGAAATAATACTTGCTATTCTAGAAGCAAACCTGATGAGTTACAAATATGAACAAGCAGTGGACGAGCTGTAAGAAGAAGCAACTGCCTGAGGATTAGATAAGAACCTGTAAGGGTGGCATCAATTAGACAAGATTGTTTTGATACATAGTAGAATTTTGAGAAAATCGCTCCATGCCATGATTGTATTATGGATAATTCCATTTTTCAATATTATATAATGTAGAGGCTTCAACTGGAGCTCACTGGTAAAGAAAATTAAGAAGCTTGTAATGAAATGGATGAAAGTTTTACATAAAAATTACATAAAATGGAACTGGGGCAGAGAGAGTGTCCCAAAAATAAAGGAGAAATAGGGAGACAGACAGAATGGAACTGTGTTAGAAAAATTGGAGCAAGCATCCTAGAACATTTAGCCTATAATAGTATTGGCAAAGTGAAAGCCTAGAAAAGGCCCCCCCTTTTTTTTACGTTGTCGACAATGTTAAACTCTCTTGCCAGCTCTTACCGTATTTTCATGAATCGAACAGCAAGTACTATCATGTTGATTGGTAGAACCTGAAAAAGAAAACAAAACGACATCTGTAGGGAACTGAAATTTTGTATATCTGAGGTTGAAGGTATCTGCAAAAGAAAAATTTAAATCATATCACGATTACCTCTGAAATATCAACAATCCACAGCTCCCTGCTTCTAAAATGACTATGCAAAATGCCTCTGTAAGTGAACTAAAATAGCAAAAGGTCTAGTTTCAGTCTAACTGTGGTTAATCAACAAAATTTGCTTTGAGGAAAAAAGTAAATGAATAAATTAGAAGGATCAGTAATCTATTACCTAAATTTTTGCTTCTGCTTCTCGACAGGTCTATGACAATGCAAACCTATATATCTCATAAGTTGAATTCAAAGCCTAAGTTGTCGATCAAAGTTGATGGCTAACATATTCATTCAATATCGAACAACCATTTGATTTTGACCACACAGGTCATTTTATTAAAAAATACTCATTGCGATAAAGGCACTCAACTCTGTATTTATCTATTTCACTTACATAAGCGGTTCCTTTAACAACTCCAGCGGCAAATGAACAAGTGTAGACATTCAGATAAGTATAGACATGAACGGCATATCTGGAATTAGTAAGCATAATAATCTAGGCTAACTGGCATTAGATTAGGTGTTGGGACCTGGTTTTACTAAACCGGACCTCTTTGTTAACACAGTATGAGTCATAAGGATCAGTGCCCATTGTCGACGATTTGTGCCCGCAATATATTTTATAGGGCTATGCGAAAGATCACAACTACGATGGTAGCACAGGGAGCCGAATTTATACAGGTTTGGGTCCTCGGGGCGAGGTAATACCCTACTCCTGTGCTCGTGGATTATATTATGGTAGATCTCGAGAACGTCGAGACGTGTATGATGATCTAAGATGGTATGAGATCTGAGGTGCCGAACTAGGGGCCCCTGACCCCCTTTATATAGTCCAAGGGGCCGGGTTACAGATAGAATCTCTAATCCGTATATGGAAGATACAGATATAACTGAGTCGGTTACGCCTATATCTATGTATTCGAGTAGGAGACGAGTTCATTTCCTTGTAGAGCACGCCGGGCCGCGCCAGCCTCCAGGTCTGCCTTCTGGAAGATCCAATCTACTCGGCCCAAAGAGGTGGTGCGTCCAATTGTACTTCTCCGGATACCCGGGCCCATGTTATCCACACCCATACCCACAGTACAATAAGAATAAAGTATCAATACCAACACTACATTAATTAATAAAAGTAGTTAGACAGCAACAGACCAGCTAGCAGTCCTGAGCATCCTCGGAATAATCAGCAACGTACTCCTGATCTTACACGTACTCCTGATCTGCTCGTGGAATAAGCAGCCTAGCCTCGAATAAAAGCCGGGGTTAGCATACGAATGCTAACAGGTCTTTCCTAGGAAGGCCAGGCTAGGCTCATCGTAGGAAAGATAATGACTTATTTGTATAAAAATATTTAATTTAAAAGTATAAAAACATTTAATAAATCATAAATAAATAAATAATAATAAGCAGCTTTCATGATTAATCTTAACAGTAATATAAACATGATATAATTCTCAATTTCAGTATCTCATGTCTTAAGTTCTTATTGTCTCATGCCATAGTCTATAGTTCTTATCTCGTTCTCATTCATCATAAATCATGTAGCAACGACACACAGCTGGATAAATCTTATCCAAGTCAAATTAATTAAGATGTAGTTACGATGTGAAAAATATCAAGATGCTCATAACCAGGAGCACGACCATTCGAATGCGTTTGCACTCTATAGAAGTTATATGCTTTTATCGCAAGATATGATACTCTCTCGTTGGAAAGCATCATAAAAAAAACCTATTAGAAATCTAACCCTAAACTTGTCACGATCATACCTGATAGGTCACATAGGTACCTTGAAATTCTATTCGAGCAATACACCGGTAATGACGCATCCCTCGGGACCTCACCTATGGTGCAAGTACGGTGACAATTCACACATTATTCTCTCTCTAAATTAGACCACGTCCCATACCGGGCCTACGGGTGCACAATAATTTCTCAGTTAAATCCATCACGATCATCAGTCCTTAGGGACCAGAGTGTCGACTCGGGTCACCCGCTCCGAGTCAAATTTTAATTAATAAGTAAACAATCCCACCATAAACCCAAAATTCTTCAGTCTCATACTCAATTATCTCATAGTTGGGCTCTTTAATGATCATAGGAGTAAACCACTCCTCAAAACTAGCTAAGCAGTGCTAAGCCATCTGAATTCATAAAAAACAGTAGCAAATTATATAATAATATTACCTAAGGTTTTTTATGGCAATGGGTGCATAACATATAAGGCGATGACATGCACTAGGAATTGCTATGGCAAATACACATAATTTAATTAAAATAGCAGTTTTGGCAAAATATAGAAATTAGGATTTTAGGTGAAAGACTTGCCTTCCTGATCTTTGAAAACTTGCTGGATGCCGGTGGTGTCAATGGATTTTCCTTCGTCACCCACGCGATTTAACGCACGCAAAATAAGAAAACAACAATAAATACAAGAAATAGTAAATAAATTAAAAAATTATATACTAATTACAATAAGTAGATATGAATTTTCTGAATTTTTAAAAATTGGAATCGTCGAATTTGTAGCTAGGATGAATTTACAGCGAAATAGTGAAGGAACACTATTCACTAAAGTTCCAGGAAAATAAAACTACTGTAGCAGTAGACTGCTACTATAGCAATAGGCCGGCGGATGAGAGGATAAGAGAGAGGAGATGGCATGGAGAGAGAGAGAGAGAATAGAGTGAGGGAGAGGGGATCGGGAGAGAGAGAGAGAGAGGAGAGAGGGAGACAGGGTCGGCGGCTGCCCGGAGGTGGCAACAAGCGGCATCGATGGCGACGACTGGCGGCGTGTGCGGCAGCAGCACGCAGGGCGGCGGCGCGGTCTAGGGATGGGAGGCGGAAGTAGGGAGGCTGTGCCTGGCGGCGGTGTGGTGGGGAGCAGGGGCAGAAGCGGCGTGGTGGCGGGTGGCGGACGATCGCAGTGTCCGATAGGCAGTGGAGGTGAGTGATAGCGTGGCCCCGTTGCAGTGCAGGCGCGGTAGGAGTGATTCAGTTGCGTCGGCCCGGCCGGCAATAGCAGATGGCAGCGTGTGGCGGCCGATGGTGGAGGCGGCTTAGGGCGGCGGCAGCAGGGCCGCGTGGCCCTAGAGGCGCAAGTGGTGCCGAGGGTCGGCAGCATGGGGATCCTAGGCTGGTGGAGAGGGGCGGCAGTAGTGGCATGGCAGTGCCGGTGAAGGAGGAGGAAGAGATGTGGTGGCGGCTACCTCAGTGGTGGGCCAACCGAGACTCCGACGACGGCGACGACTTCGGTAGCGACGGCAGCACCTTGGGATGCTTGCACGTGTGGATGTAGTAGATGGGTTTTGGGGGAAACTTTGCAGGTATAGCTAGTTAGATATCGAATTGGATTAGAGGTAGAATTGGTTAGGAAGAAGATTGGGGCACGGACGAGGAGGAGAGATAACAAATTCTTTTGTACATTTTATTTTAATTTTTTTTGGGCTGTCACATTAGGATGGATACATCAGGAATTCGATCTGAAAATTTTGAAATTGGAGCACGTGAACCATCTGGAAGGAATGGGCAACCCCATCGCGCGGATAACGCCGATGCAAAGAGGCCGTCCAACGCAGGGGGGAGGATGCTAGATTGCTAGTGGAGGCCAAGCACACGAAGAATTTGAAGACGCTGGTGGAGCGCAGCGCGTTGGAGAAGACGGCTCTGCACGTAGGGTGCAGGGAGGGGAGAACGCTGGAGCCGCAGACTGGAGGTCAAACGCTGCAGGGAGGGCTGGCCATCGGCCACCACCTCGCGTGGCATGACCTAGCCGGGGTAGTAGGGAATGGGAGCTGTGGAGGGACGCTGCAGAAAGGCCCTGGCTGCCGGCCTGTCGCAGCGACGAGGTGGCCGGGGTGGTGAGGAAGTGGCAATGATCGTGGCGGATGGAGCGCCGAGGATCCGACCGCCTTTCTTGCATCCGCGTCCGTTTGTTCCAGCGGCGCCAGACCTAGTGTCTCCCTCACCAAATCAGGGTAGCTCTCCTACCACGGGCTTGAGACGTACCCGAGGAAGCACGACAACGTGGAGGAGCTATGCAAGATCAGCAGAGGGGAAGGGCATAGGCTGGCTTCAAGGGCTAGGGTCAAAAGGCTTCGCGAGAGAACGGGGGCCAAAAGGCAACACTGGACATTGATCCGGAGATTGGACGACGGAGATTAAAAGTTGGTCATATCACCACCAGACACTTTTAATAGTAGACAAAATTTCTTTTTGAACTATTTAGATTCGGCACATAAAAATTTCATGTATAGACCTGTTTTGAAAAACAATTCCATAATATTATAATTTTGTGATATTTTTTAATAGATTGCAATAGTAAGTGGTGGTGAAAGTTGTATTTCAGAGATCGTGTCAACGTCCAATATGTCTAGTTCGGGTAAACCAGAGGGAGTACTTATGCCCTGTTTGGCACAGCTCCAACTCCACCAAATTGGTGGAGTTGGTGGAGCACCTTATTCCTACCTCTAGAAATTCATGGAGCTGGAATTGTGGGTACATTGAGGATGTTTAGATGAGTCATCTTATTTACATTTTAAACTAAAAATATAAACTTAAGTCACTTTATTTTAACCTACAAACTCCAGCTCTAAGGTGGAGCTGGGAGTTGGAGCTGTACCAAACGGGTCCTTTTAATATCATACACGAATTGTTAGCTCCACGCTAAACAAAAGGAAGGAAAAAAATAATCTTAGGATGGAAGATAGGAAACGCGGTTCATCGGTGGTCCAATGCGTGACTGCGTGTCCTGATTGATCGATGACCTGTTCGGTCCACGGAGGCTGACCGTGCCTGCAAATAATAATCGATACGTGTGCTTCTGCTGATGAGCGAGCTTGGCGTGCGCTATTAATCTAAGTGATCGATTCACTTGCGTACACTTGGCTTCTACCGCTTGGACATTGCTTCATTTCTATTCAAAGAATTTGCTTGATTGTATATTAGTAGCCAATCGTCCATGCTTTGCTAGAAAAAAATATAAATTCAACCGTCAAGACTATGAGCAAGTAAGTGATAAAGTTCGTGGGCTATTGGTGTTACAGGCCACAAGGCACGACACGTCACGATCGACCATGCGTTCAGCTTCGCCATGGGCGATTGGTGGCACGCACCGCATGATGCGCCATGTCGTGAACAACTGCACAGATGATAATAGTAAAGGTTGGCACATGTTATACTTTAGTTGTACCCACCATAGGAATTTTAAAGGGTTAAATCAGATAAAACAAGTTTGTTACGATAAATGACATGATGGATAATTTTAGTAAAATATGATTCGCTAACACTCACCACAAGAGAGGACTGCCCGCAGAGCCATTGTAGCAAGCAAGTAGCTGCTGGCCTGCTGCTGCAAATGAAATATACAAAACGATCGAGCAAATATTTATATGCTACATTTCCTTTCATCTGATTTTTTTCTAGAGGAAATTAAGTTGGCATGGAATCTTTTTCCGGCTCATATAATTTGGAAATAATTATGTGTGCTTCGTAGGATCTCTCACCATCTTTCTATCTATAATATTTATCTCCAGCTATCACCTTCGAGACAAGAAAAAAAATATTAATCATGATTATCTTGTTACACATGTATCACCACATTAGGACCCAACCTTTAAGTAAAATGAGCCAAATGTTTACTAGACTTGATATAGTCTTAGATTCGACGTCCCACCAGTTAGCATCTGATTGATTAAAAACCTATAGATCTCACCATGATCGTGTTGTAGAAGATTATTAGAAATGTTGATCGTAGATTTATCATCACAATACAATACCAAGGGCCTATCTCTTGCCACTCAAGGTTCTCTCCAAGAGAAGTACCTAAAATAGGTAGTCTCTAAAAGCTTTTGGCAAAAAAAAAATACTTAGGAACTTCAACAATCAATACTAAAACATTGCTATATCCACCTAATTATTCTATTATAACAGTTCCCCTTGTAATTAAACAGATATAGATATAGGACTTTCTAGATGGACCGCTAAATTTGTGGACTCTGCAAGGCCCTAAACTGTTTTGAGTTTTTTTTTTAAGATAGGATTCCTTTTTTTTTCCATAGAATCTTAAAAAAGAGATAGGCACGATGTAGGGCCTCTCTTGAAGATGCTAGTAGGTCTTTTATTCTAATCATCTCATTTTCGTTACTCTATAGTAGGGCCTTTTAAGCTATCAAAGCATAGTCGTACGTTTAGCATAGAACATTCCAGAGAGGGCCAAAAATGTGGCAACAGCAGGTAGGAATGAAAATACCACAGGCTAGAGAAGTGAAACAGAGGAAAATTAGAGAGATTGATCGAGAGGTGTTTTTAATGTAAAAGGGATATATCTACCAAAATATTGAATCGTAAGTACCAGCGTTTAATTAAGCTATGCGCCGCGCCTCAAACTGGGGGCTTTGAAATATATTTAAACTCAGTTACATATTTACGTGAGTACAACGCACATGTGTACATACATCTGAAAAGATTTAAACTGAATATAATTCGGTTTCTAATGCTAAGGCGCTAACCTTGAAACTTATCCTCATGCTGCCGCACGATAACCGTTCGAATCATTCACGTCTATTATCGTTTTGTCCCTGAACTTCTAGATTTATCAGAGAAATAAAACTATTACACCTCTGAACTTAAAAAAAGTTTCATCCTACACCTTAATCTACAAAACAGATTTTTTAACACATCATCAATCAATACCGGGTCATTTAATAATCTAGGATAGTTTAGGATGGCCGTCTTGCTGATTTGACATTCAGTTTTATCTATGTCACATGCTGGCATAGTTAAAGAATTCTAAACTTTAAAAATTCCAAAAAAATCTTTAAAATAATTACTACCATGCCATGTGTGCAGACGTTATGGATAAAATCGAATGCCCGTCAACAAAACCACTACCCAAACTATCAAGGGTGTGAAATAACCTCATATTCATATATGAGAGCGTTAAGTAACCGATTTTGTAGTTTAAGAAGTAGAATGAAAATTTTCTATTGAGAAGTGTAATATGAACTTATTATTCCTTTATCTGAATATCTCTAAACTTCTGTGAACCTGAACACAGCAGGTTGTTTAACACTGAGTATCAATCTGTTTAATATGTTCTCATCTTTGGTATTCTCGTAAGATAACCTTCTTGTTTCATGCAATTACTTTCTAGTTTGGTTATTTAATCTAGTTTTATTGTTTGGAGTTAGATCTACTTTGATAAGTTGATTTGGTCAATTTGGTAATTAATTTATTATTTTTAATTAATAAAAACATAAAAAGGTATTGAACCAATTCAACCTCCTCTCTGTGGGCCAAAATCCTTCACGGGGGCGTTGCTAAAATGTTCTTCACAACTTATCTACTTATCTCATTTTAGTATCTCCGTTTTCAAAACACAAATGTTTTAGTTTTTGAGTTCGTTTTCTATTTTGAAGGTGCGTCTCAAAACTCTGAAAACAAGTCAAATGAAACTAGACATGACTCTTAAGTTACATCGGCCGCGGGAATGGCTTGAAGTTTATGAGATAAACAAATAAATACATAATAAATAAGTAAATAAGTTGCAAAGAATAATATGAGACTTACTATGATCTCTAAGGTTTACATAACTTCTCACAATGCTTAGATTTGCAGTCTACGACTATGATTAAAAGGTCGAAATGAATTATCATCTAGTGTAACTATGAGTGAGGGCCATGTATGTATAAAATGCTCTGAGGCTACCTTTTAAACTTGAAGACTACACCAAATAACCCACAATGGTTAGAGACTACAGCCTCTAAGCACTTTTTCTTGTTCTTAAAGGTAGGGTGTGTTTGGTTGCCAGTACAAAGTTGAACCTGTACGGGATGGTACAAACTGAATGAGATGATCCTGTATTAGATGGTTTAGGTAACTTGATACAAAATTTCATTTGGTTCCTTGGATGGATCCTGTACTGTGTGGTTTGACCAAATTGGCCGAATGAAATGGTACATTATATGAGAAGAAAATTTCTGTAGATTGTATCCCACCATCCTACACGAGATGATAAGTTCACATATTCAAACGCATGGATGTAATCTTGTCCCATCTGCTCAACTGCTCAACGGAATATGAAGCTCCCAGGAGTCAACACAGCCTGACAGAGAAAGAAAGAAAAAACAATTACCCACGTGCCCCCTAATCATGGCAGGTCAACACCAAATTGCTGGGCGAATCGCTTGCCAATGCATCGATAAAAAGACCTGGATCGATGCCCGTCCATCCAGGAAGAAAGCAAGAACCAGTAGGAGCTAGCTAATGGAGGGCAGGCAGAGGCAGGAGCAGCTGCAGGAGGAGAGCTTCAGAGAAGACGCCATGGCGGCCTCCTCGTCTTCAACCTTGTCGTCGGTAGTACTGCACCACCTAGCCCAGCTCTGCGCCGGCTACTTGGGACTCTCATGCCTCCGTGATTTCACACTGAAGCGTCGCCTGAAACCGGTCGCTGCAGAAGCTGCTCATTCAGCTACTTCTGATCAGCTGCAAGAAGAGGCTCAAGGAAGCACTGACAATGCTGCTGCAGCTGTAAGTCCAGCATGCGTACATATATACTGACCGTCTTTGAGTTGCATAGATATGGCAAAAAAATATATACAGTTTTGCTTCAAACCTTTTTTTAAGAGGAAGGACAGAAGCTCTGCTAATGTATTAAAGGAGAGAAAGTACAGCGATATATAGTTGTCAGCCCTGGCAACAACAACTGGTGTGCTTTGAACTTTTCTCGGATCACACAATCTTTAAAAATTACAGTTTTGTTTCGAATTTTAGATGATGGGTGCATCTCGTGGTACCCAAACCCTGATGTGGGACTCATCGATGTCAGCTTGTGTTTATGTTGAGTATCTTTGAAACTGATCTCTAAACCTATGAGCAGGAAGGTCCTGTGGCTGGTCAAGTGCTGTCAAGAGGATTGCCTCCAAGGCCTCGAGATCTAATAGAAGGACCAGGTGGAAATGGTGGTGCGCACCATTAAGGCTTAAATTAGTGTCTAATTGAACTTAATTAGGCCTTATTAAGTTCAGTTGGTCAGATGTGTCAGGTGTGAATGGACCCTCCATGATGTAATAAGCTCAGCTGCAGGCTGCAGGCATCAATTTCAGTTGATTACTCAATGAGCGATGGGAATGTATAATTTTAGTTGATTATTAAAAATGTTTTTAGAAGAGATTAGGGCACTCCCAATGGGTTACTAAAAATATGTCATGTCATATAGTAACAATATAAAAAACAATGCTCTCAATGCATTGTAACTATAGTTGGGCCCATCATTATTCTCTCCCCCCTCTTTCTCTCTCAAATAGGTATGTATCAATCGATTTGATTGGTGTATGATTGTGTAGTTATGTCTGTGACCCACTTCTAATTAATATTTTGCATTGGTTCTTGTGTAGTAATGGTTGCTTAAATTAGTAACAACTCTCTTCTCTCTCCACTATAATTACCTTCGACATCAGCGTTTTGTCCTACATGGCGATTTTAGTAACAGCTTTAGTAACCTTATTGGGAGTGCCATTATTGAAAATATTTGTTTGTATGCGTGCTGGAGTTGTTGCCTCAACGCCGTTCCCAATTTCCCATCTACCGAAGACCGTGTCACCTTTGTGTTTCGAGAGAGAGCGAAATTACCCACCTACTACTCCCTCCGGTTTCAAAATACTTGTCGTTTTGGACATTGATACGGTTTTCAAAATGTACCTTTGACTATTAATTTCTATTGCAATTTATATATAGAATTTGCAAAAATTACAATATTACGAATATAAAGGTATGATTTTCATATGGCCAATCCAAATAGTTTAAAATATTTTTATGGATAAAGTTTGAAAACTTTGACTTAGGACAAAGCTAAAACGACAAGTATTATAGAACCGGAGGGAGTAGTTATTTTGGTTTTAGTTTATTGGAGTGGGAGACTGAGCTCGCTGAATATTTATTTGTACATCTCCTGAGCTACTGTGTCGCCATTTATGTCTGCTTATACTAAATTAATTTGGTTTTGTTTCGTCCAAGTAGAAAAATGAGCTTGCCGCATATTACGTGTCTTGAACCGCGCCATTGATCCTTTTTTTTTCCATATTGGAATATCAAGCTTGCTGAACTAACTTCATGTTGTCAAACTTTGTCCACAAAATTTGTTATTTTCCAATTAGTTATAAAACTTGTTATTTCCAATTAGTTATAGCTAGTAAAATTAAGACATTTATCTTTGTATCATCGTGTTGTACCTTTGTGCTAATGGTCCCCTCAAGTTTTGGTTATTGCTTGTAGTTGCCCATGTGTCAAGTGCCATCGTGTGGCAATTACAATTCAATTCTTTCAAAAATTTTACTCCTCATATTAGTTATATACAGCATAAATAAGTTCTAAGTACATAGTATAATTAAATCATGTGTAATCTATTATTTTTTGAATGGGCCGTGTTAAACTTTATCCACTATAATACCATTCAATTGAATTCTAAATCCAATTATAGTTGGATTTTAATTTGATGGGATTCCAATTCCAATTTTTCTATTTAGGTGCCACATGAAAATCGAGAAACATTGTGAGTTCCACTTGTGCACGGTGCACCCTAGCCCGCCAATTTACACAAAGTTACTTCTATGCACTCTAAATCGATCATCTCTAAAAGTTTTAGCTGATTTTATGAAAATTTTATGATGTGAACTTGAGATTTAGATTTTAAACACGAAACTTTTATGAAATCAATTTTGCAACGCCCACATATAGATCTACTCCTATGAACCTGTATAAATTAAGTACTCTACCTACTAATTCATCTCTAACAAATTTCAGTTGATCTTCATGAAAATTTTATGGTGTCAACACGAGCTTTATGAAATTTTACAACGTCAATTCCAAACATATGACAAGTTTAAGTTAGGAATTGATTTTAGTTGTATCATAATTCTTTAAATTGGCTTTGGTATCATCAATTGAATTCTATGTCCCAACCAAACAACTTCATCATTGGAATTGAATTTTAATTCGACAATTCCAATATCAATACCTAGGAGGCAAATACGATGTAACAGAACTCTTAAGAAAATGTACAGAATTAAGAATTAAGCAGTATTTCTATTTGCATGTGGAGTACATGGCTGAATTGAGCCGACAAACTGAAGACAAGTTACAAATCACAGTTTAATAACATGTTATGTCGAAATATATGGGTTTGGCCCATTTATTTAGAAATAATTTCTGAAAAATCTCAAAAACCCATGTATAGAAGGGGATGTGGGAACTTTTTAGTACCACACTGCTAGTTGAGATGGGGAGACATCAACTTAAATAGTGGATTGTACTCCACCCTACTAGCTCATGTGGAAGAGTGAAAGAGAAGAACACGTGCATGCCTCGCTAGGCTCAAGCTTGGGCTCCCCTTGAGATCCTGCACTAAGAGAGGATGAATAAGATTTTTTTTTTGGAACCCGTATTATGTTGGTGCTTTTGTGCATGAGTATATTTAGAGAGATATGTGTAATATTGTTTCTTACATGTCTAGATTATACTTGTGCTACATGAATCTGCTATTTAATCAGTTTGTGAAGATTTATTTAGTGATTATATTAAAATTGAAAACGCTGATTTATCCAACAGGTTATTGATTTGAATATATATTCTCCACTTTTTACATGAGACCCATTTTTTGGTCAAAACTAAACTATTTATGCATATATGCTCTTAATTAGACTTTACAGAGAGTATTGGGAAGTAGCATAAGAGGGTCATACAATTCATGATCCCAACACAGAGACAATTCGGAGAGAATGGTCATGTTCCTTGTTTAATTAGACACTAATTTAAGCCTTAATGGTGCTGTGCCGGCATATTGCGCAGCAGCTCGAGGCAAGGCCCAACTCGCAGCTCTAGTGCTGCCATCAGCATAAGTCCATGAATGCATGTGTGTTAATTAAACTCGCAAAATTAATTAAGCTAAATCACCATGCATGGATCATTCAACTGCGCGCATGATCCTGGATCGTTCGCCGGATCCGTTCCTAGCCCGCAATTCGTACTGGTACTCGTACATGAGATGGATCGGCTAGTAGTACGGAGAAGCAGGAGCTGCCGGTGGAGCGTTCTGATGCTGGAAGCTCTGCAGAATGGTCGCGATCGTGAGCGACTCGTCGTCGACGTCTGCCTCGGCCTCGGCCCCGGCCGCGCCGACGTCCTCCTCCGCTGAGAGATAGTATTGCTCGTCGGCGACCGCGCCACCCTCCCCGAAGTACGGCGACGGCGGGGGAGGAGGCGGTGGCGTTGGAACTGCCTGATGAGGCCGATGCTGCGGATCGCTGGCGGCGGCGGCTGCGTTGTGCGTGGCCGGGTAGTAGAAGTTGGTGCGCGCCCTCGCCGGCCCGGAGATGGAGATGGCGGAGAGGTCGTACGCGACGGCGGCCTCCTCGGCGGTGTCGAAGGTGCCGAGCCAGTGGCGCTCCTTGGTGTAGGGGTTGCGGATCTCCGCCGCGTAACGTCCCCACGGCCGGCGCCGCACGCCCAGGTACTCGCTCGACGCCCGCGCGCGCCGCCGCCGCTGCGCCATGCCCGCCACGTCCATCATCACCTGCTGCTGCTGCTCTTCATATGCCGCCGGTGCGTCCTCCATTGTAGCTGAATCGACCGAGGCAAGTCAAGAAACGAACAATGCCAATTAGGGTTGCGACGCGAGTATATATATTGGATTGGATTGGCTGGCACGTCGGATGCATGGACAGCATCCTCCTCGTTTTCGTTGACAGGATGACTCCGCATGTCCCCGATTCCCTGCGCGGTGTGCGAGTGCGACAGCGTCACACTGCTCTAATTGCACTCTTGCAGCTTCTCTCTTCCCAGTTCAGACATCAGAGTACAAACAAAGTACTACCTCCGTTTCACAATGGTTATAATTTTACCTAAATGCACACAAAATAAGGAGACATGAAAAATGACTTATCTACCCTCATTTAATGAAGGGTAGTTGAACAGATTAGCTTAAATAGATGACTGCATTGATGAAAGTCTGAAAGGTCGTATTGGAACAAAGTTGTATTGGAATGTGAGAACTACAACCATTTTGATAAAAATTTTGAATGATAGAACTACAACTATTGTGAAACGGAGGAAGTACTGGCTAGCTTTGCACTGGCGTGGCAGTGGCACAGGGAACTAACAAGCTTACACACACGTGCACGCAGCATCTCTGCTCCAGCACGTACTGTCTCTCCCAAGTGGCAGGCACAGCAAGCATCTGTGAGCTGTGTCCGTAAAAGGCACTGACCGGCAACCTTGCAATGCCTACTTTTGGGCTTATACACATCGGCATATGCGTGTGCATGCACTGCTGCACCCCATTAGCCGGGCACCTCACCCTGACAAGCTGTACAGAGTCAGTACCCCTTTTTTCCTGACCTTTTGTCCGTTGCCAAATACTCCCTCCATTTCAAAATATAAGGCATATAAGTTTTTGATATGGTCTTCAACGTAGAACTTTGACCATAATTAATTTCTTTCACAATATATCATCAACTACAAAATTAACATCATATCAAAGTACTTTTAAATACGAATCTAACTATATCACATGCATAACACTAAACATATATACTCACTGCACGCCTTATATTTTGGAATGGAGGGAGTAGTTGTTTTTTTAATCAACAGTGTTGATTGTATCTACGAAATTAGGTACATGTAGTTCTCTCACTGCCATATGCAGCCTGCTAAACTCCTGGAAGGAGGAACTTTCCAGTACATCAATAGGTACTATCAGGTACTATATACCTTAAGGTACCATAGAAGGGGTATTTTGCCATTTACATATTAATCTTTCTCACTCGTCCCTCTTCTCTCTCTTTCTCACTGTTTGAGTTCGCGGGACACCTACCACCGCTACCACGTCGCCACCCGCCGTGCCGCCGCTGTTGCCTGTTGGCCTATGCGCTGTACGGGCGCTCTGTCGTGTGTGCGTTCCGGCAACGATGTGAAGATGGAGGCGTAGGGACTCGGGGACGACGGCGCCGGTGGTTATGCTTAGGCGCCACGGAGGCGGCGGCAGTGCTAGCACTTAGGTGCAGAGACAATGACGACGCTTGGGCATGGCGGTGGCGGCAGTGGTGCCGATAGGACTTGAGGGCGGAGATGGTGGCGGCGCACTGGCACAAAGGCATAGGAGATGCTGGTAGCGCTCGGGTGCGAAGATGGTAGCAGGTAGCACCGACATGGCCCAGGTGCAGAAATGGCGGCATCGCACCGGCATGAAGGCGGCCGCTATAGTGCTAGTGCCTAGTGGTGCTCGGGCTAGGCGGTGGCAACAGATGTCAAATTCAGCGAGGAGGTGGTGGGTGGCGGCGTAGCTCCGGCGATGAATCTAGGTGACGATTGCCCTAGGTGGCAGTGGCCCTAGACGACAACTTCTATTAAGGAAGAGCTATAAATCAGGAGAAGAAGAAGGACAAGATAAAAAAACCAAAATTACCCTTTTAGTAACTGGTATCTGGAGGTACCAAAAGAAATTGAGGGGAGGTACTAGGAGGTACCTTCCCCTCGTAGCCGTTGGATCTAAATTGATGAACGAATGTGATTAGAGGTACCAAGAGGTTCCATGGACAGGGCTAGCTGTTCTCTTGGACTTATCTTATCTTCTTATCTGTTTATAAGCTGAACTTCGAGAGCTTTCTGAGGTAGATTGGAAAGTTTAGTCCCCTTCGCTTAACTTGTTTATGAGAGTTCTGAGACATGGTTTCGTGATAGAAAAAAATGGATTTGAAAAGTTAAAGCATTTGGAGTTTATGATTTGAAGATAAGTAAATAAATCGAAAAGAACAACCTCTTACTGTTTTTTGAGGGGAGGTGGGCTGAATAGTAAAGTAGAGTCCGAGGCATCTAGAGGTAAACCAATGTATATAATATTATTTTCGTGTATCCAATTTATATACTTTGAAAAAGATACGAATAGACAAAGTTTAATGGAAAAAAATCAGGAGTGGACGAGCGGTAGCTTTGTTTGACTAATTATCTGGATAATGTATTAAAATAAGAAAAGAAAAAATGGTCTTAATTACATTTGAAGCCACAACGACGACATATGCCAACCTAAGCCAAATTTCTGGGGTACACGATGCCAAATTAACGAGACAATTTAATTTACTTTATAGAGACAAATCGCATCCAATGTATTACAAAAGAAAAAAAGTAAATAATAGAAAACGAGTAAACATTTTTTTCCTTGTAGAATTATTAAATCGCTAAATGGTTCTCGAATCTTGGCATGCACTGCCGTATGCATGGTTGCTACGACGTATGATCTGGCTCCGCTTGTTGATTCCACTACCTGCGAAGCAGGCTAGCTAGCCAAGGATGCTGGCCTTGAAGGCGTCCATGTGCGCCGGGTCCAGCGACACGGACATCTGCACCTCGCCGTCGCGCCTGCCGCCGAAGAGCACCATCTCGCCGTCATGGTTCATGGACACATGCTCCACGCGCGCAGGCCTCCCAAACCCGAAGTCCGCCGCGCCGTACGCCGGGAACCGTGGGCTCATCGTCATGTTCGCCAGCCGCGAGAACGGCAGCCGCATGAACTGCTCGATCCACGCCCGGTCTGTCCCGGACAGCGGCGCCGCCTCCATCTCCGCCGCGGCCGCCTGCACCGCCCGCGCCGCGTGCAGTAGGCCCGCCTCGCCGAGGAGCTCCCCCGCGTCGCCGCAGCTCGCAACGCAACCCCTGACGCAGTTGCCGAGGTAGCCCTCGCCGACGGGCGGGTCCAGGCGGGAGCGCAGGTCAGCCGGGAAGTTCAAGTACGTGTCCTTGCCGGCGGCAAGCCCCTTCGACCGGACGAACGCCGTCCAGCCCAGCGCCGACAGCGCCGCGAACGTCGACACCGGCTTGGGCGCCTCGCCGCCGCCGCCAGCCGATCCCGATGCGAGCTCGCCGATGCGCCGCTTCAGCGACTGGATGTCATCGGCGCCGAGAAAGAACGTCCGCCGCGCCAGCCTGAATCGCTCGCGGTCGTACTCCGTCTCCGTCGCGATCACCTGCGGTTTCAATTTGCAAACTGCGCTGATGATGTATGCAATTATGCATCACATGATCAGTTAATCTTGTTGCATGACGAGTCGTGACACGTCATAGTTGTTTAGTTCTGTTTTCTAGGCGCATCAGACCATCCAGCCGCTTCAAAGGAGGAAAGAGATGACATTCATTGATTCAACACATTGGAGCTGTTGATAGTTCTCCTTAGCTAAAATTATTTGCTAATTTTGTTATGGTAAACTTAGAGAGCTTCAATAAATGACTTTAAAAAGTTGAGTCGGTTGATCAACTTGTTTTTTCAAGTTTCAATTAGCGATTTTGAGATTTTTGAGAAGTTGCTTCTAGAAACTAAAGTGTTCGACTTTTTAAAATAGCCTTGCCTTATAATCTTGAACTAATAATGAGGATGGATTTTTCACATGTACATGGAGTTGGTTTTCCTACTAATAAATATGTATGTCACATAAGGAGGAGCTAGCTCAGTACATTAGAGAGGGGGCTAACAAGAATCATGCTACTACAAAGTGCTCAGTTTGAAGAAATGCTACTAAAAGGTGAAACCGGATGGTCCCCACTACAAGTTGGATTCTTATAATTATGCCATTATAAATATTTTTAGTCTAAGTACCCATATCCTTCCTATTCCTTCCTCCCACTGCTGACGACATCTGCATCAACGACCTCTCTTGACATGGTTGCCTCCTAGGTGCCCTTCTCTAAGGTCGTGGCATGGAGTTCTGGTCAAAGAGTTTGATGGGAGTGTCTGTGGTGTGGAGTACCCTAATGAGGTCGTGGATGATATCAATGGCAGAGTAGAGACTCGATGAGGACAACAGTAGTGCTTTCATCGATGGTACGGGTGGCAAGGCGGTGGATAGCATCAGTAGCTACAATAGTCGTGGCTGAAGAGGAGTGACTAACCTTGGTGGAATAGAGACCAGGTGTGGTGCCATCACTAGCTATAGCAACCTAGAGGGATAGGCGAGCTTGGGGTGATGGAAGCTTGGGGAGAGGGATGAAGGGAGGAGGAAGGGAGTTTAGTTACAGAGGAGGGAGCGGTAGGGTTGGTCAAAGCTCTAGCAGTAAGGGAGAAGGGAGGGTAGGTAGGAAGAAGAAGAAGAAGAAGAAAAGAGTAGGGCCATTTTGGCTTTTTATAGTTTATAATGTTATATTTCTAATAAAACTAACTTTGCATAGACCGTCACTAGTTTCACATTTTTAAGGGTTAATTAGATATGAGAGATTTTAGAATATGACACTCTATAAATTCATATTTTAGGATTTGCCACCCTAGCCCACTTCCATAGATGCAGGTGGTCCCACATGTTATTGAGATGGGATGCAGTGTGTGCGAATTTATTGTCAAATTCTAAATTTTTCCATTAGATATACGTCGAGCAAACCCCATATACGAAACATGTCACTGTAAAGTCAGAAACATGTCTGGTGCTATCATGTAGGGGATTGATTAGAATATTAAATTTCATAATTGTCCCTAGACAGGTAGCTCGGGATAACCTAAAATTGCCCTTAGAAGCCATGCCCGAGAAGAACTCCATGGGCCTACAAGGTCACGTCTACACGAGCATTATTATGTTAGCACGGACTTAAAAGACCTTCCGAGCATACATACTCGGATACGGGCATACACCATACGACCAAGCACGCTAACCTGGGTACCTCTTGCCCACACATAGCCGTCATTCTGAAGAAGGCACCCACGACGGCCACGATCTCCATGTCGTTGGCCACGACATGGGTCCGATATGGTATTAACAAGGATTTAAGGCATGTCAATTCCATTATTATCTGTAACTGTCCATAAATGGCAGAATTAGTGCGGTGAGTCGTGACACTGGTACTGCAGTATAAATGCCCTCCTTTCAACCAAGGGGGAGAGAGAAAAGAAAAAGGAGGGGCTTCTTTTTAAAACATATTTGCATATAGAAACACAAGTACTGTAGTAGAGCTATTATCTCTGCCACGAGAGGCCCGAACTAAGATAAACCGATCTTCCCCTCTGTCCTATGTCCTGAGTATATTTCCACATCTCTAAAGCTAAATCTCTGCGGAAAGGACCCCGATTGATTCCTCGTTTAAAAAGTAAGCTCGACGGGGAACAAATCTCCCAATCGCTGAGATATAGTTAAGTGAGGTTCCTTAGAAAAAATGCTACTATGAACTTTTCAGACCAAATTGCCCCTATTTCTTCTTTCTTCTCATTTCATCTCCTCTTTTTTTTTTTGTTCTTTCTCCACTCCGACTATAGTGGTGCTACGTGTTGCTGCCCAAATCCTGGTGACTTGCTCCTCCCAACTCTAGCAAGCTCATTCCCTCTCCCTCATCACCTCTTTCCTCCTTTGCTGTTACCATGGTGGGCCCTCCCTAAGCTCCTCTCCTCTAATGGCGAGCCATAGTCAAGCCCCCGAGCTTCGCATATCCAATGACACGCCATGGAAAATCCCCCTCTCCGAGCTCCTCACCTATAGTGGAGCACCATGATCGGACCCCAAGCTCCTCACCTACACCGACGCAGGATGGTCGGACCTCCCTAAGCTCATTTCCTCTATTGGTACACCATGGCCGAGCCTCTTGGCCTCCCTGAGCTCCTCTCTTCAACTGCGCACCATGTCCGGGCCTCCCCGAGCTCCTCTCCACCAACGTGCCATAGGCTGGCCTCTGCAAACTCCTTTCCTCCACCTGCGTGCCATGCCCAGGCCTTCTTGAGCTCCTCTTCTCTTGTTGCATGCCATGGTCGGGACTCCCCAAGCTTTGTCGCACCAACCAGTTGACCTATGGGAGGAGCATGGCCACAGAAAGGAGGAGGCGGGGCACTGTATGGTCGAATGGGAGCCTAGAGACTAGGAGGCAAGGGGTAAAAAGAGAGAGGGAGAGGTGGCTGGAGGAGGAGGGAATTGGCCAATGGTTGTAAGAGAGGAGGAGATAAAGGAGAGGCTAGAGGAAGGAGAAGGGACAATATGGTCAGAAGATTTATATAACGGCATAGTAGATAGCACTACTAGAGAAACAGCCTTCCATACCGGCTTATCAGTCCCGGTAAGATACGAACCGGTATTAATAGTAGCATCGGTCCGGTTAAGTAGTTCCAAGGCTTCAATCCGGTTAAATCGCTCACATTAGTCGGTTGGTAATACCAACGGGATTGATCTCCTCCTGCGCCCGGTGGCATGGAAGCTCATCGGTCGGTTGGTATTACCAACCGATCGAAGAACCTTTAGTCGGTTAGGTGTTACTGAACAGGACTAAAGCCTCATCTAAAGAATCTTTAAAAGGAATGCATATCCTAGTTATATCGAGCAGCGTGGGTGGGTGAGTTGGTTAGAAGGGTGAGTGGGAGTCACGAGATCTCGGGTTCGAGTCCTTGAAGCCATATGTGCGTATAAATATATTTCTAACATCTATCCGGGTTGAGAGCAATCGGGTGATGGCTCCATGCCATCGGCCCCGATTGCCTATCGATTCAAAACCGGGATTGATGCTGGTTTGGAACCGGGATTGAAGGCTCAATCCGTGGTAGTGTAGGTTTTCAACTTTATAATGACATCTTTTAAAAATAGGATTTGCCTAGTGGCATGTATCTAATTAACCTTTTTTATGGTTTTCTCCAAAGTAACTACCTTGTAGTCGCATGAATCTGATTACCCTTAGATTAAATGATGATGTGATATTTGAATTTGGTGCCATCAGAAGAGGTCAAGAGTAGTGGTGCTTGTGTTTGGGTGAGTGGAGTTTAAGTTAAAACACCATCCTGGAATTTTAGTGAGAAAATTTTCTGTGCAGTATCCCTTTCTTCACTTGGAATTTTAGTGAGAAAATTTACTTACAGTTAAAAAATAACTGTGACATTTAAAAATGCAATAACTTTAGCGCAGTCAATTTCCAATTAAAAAAAAGTAGTTGTGTTGAATGCAGTGTAATCTTTGCGGACACTGCTAACATGCATGGTTCAACCAAATTAGTGACATTACAGCACCTTGCTTGGATTCAGGAACAACCCAGTTCATTCATTTGATTTTTTTAAATCATAAAAATTTTTAAAAGAATTTCCCAAAAGATAAAATATTATCGAATATGCAATATCTTAATCTAAATTTTTTACGATATTTTTATATTCAATATTTTATTTAAAAATTTTGTAAAGAGAATCGAACCTAAAAACTTTCATAAAACTGCCAAAAAATGGGGAAAAAAATGGACATCGGACTTGGTCTGGTGCTGGTTGTCTTAAAAGTATCAAGTTGGGCCAGTGCTGTTACCAAGCGATATTTGATGTATAGCTGCTTACGGGGAGATTGGGCGCCACCATGTTGAGAATGTCGCGAGCAAGCTCATCGCCGCCGGGGTAGGGGATGGCGTCCCGCCCGTAGTGCGGCGTGCCGAGGGCCTTGGTCACCGGCGAGCCCTCGCGGGAGGCGGATGCCCAGGCCTCCATGAACTGCCACACGGCGCGGCCGTCGGCGACGGCGTGGTGCACGGACAAGCCGATGGCCAGGCCGGCGCCGAGGCGCGTGACCTGCACGGACAGCCCCAGGGGCCGGGAGCACTCGGGCGTCGAGCTCCGGCACGAAGCCGAGGAAAGCCGGCATGTCATGCTCCTCGTCGCGGGCGAGCCGCCGCACGTCCATGGAGGCGCCATCCTCTGCCTCGGCCTCGACGAATGTGACCCCGGCGTCGGAGAAGTCCACAACGACGTCCCCGGTCTCCGCCGTGTAGGCCAGCCTCCCGGCCAGAGGCCGGTAGTGCACGAGCATGGCCGCGAGGGAGTCCTTGATGTTGAATAAGTGATCGTTAGCCAACAGTCAGGCCCGATCTAGGGGGAGCTGACGCTCTACCCTCGCGCCTTGATCGGGGGCGCACAACCGACTCCGTGGTTGCGGCCCCCTCACCCAGCGCTATATATATAGGGAGCCCCGGTGTTCACTGTAGCCAACGCTACAGTGAGTCACCGTGCGACCCGAAACCCTAATCCCTCACCCGATCTAAACGAAGCGCTGTGGTTTTGGGAAGGCCGTCACCCTCGCCGGTGGCGCGGCTACACTGATGAGGACGTCTCTCCCTGCTTCCTCTACGGCTCACTGCACCGGCTCACACCACCAAGCAGGCCCCTACGGCCAAACCCCACTCATCTTGATGGCATCTTCAAGTTCAAGTAAGAACACTCCTTAATGCCCTAATTAGTGGTTCAGTCTTAGGCTAAATTACGCTTCCACACTCATGTTAAGAACAAACATTTGGTATCAGAGCCACTTAGTCCTAATCCGAACCCTAATCTTTTCGGTTAATGCTTAATTAACTTGTTGATGCCACGGCTAATTACGATTAGCATGTAGAACGAGGGGATTCATGGATTAAGGTGCCAAAATGATGCAAACCCCCCAAAACCCGAATGAGCCCCGTCGGATTCCCCCAAAATCCCCAAATCCCGAAATCCTAAATTTCAAATCAAGTCAAATCGGGAGGATTTCTTTCGGGCATACCTTTGGTTCTTGCCGCCGGCGACTAGAGGCGAGACTCCCATGGCATCGCCGGGCTAAATCCGGGCTGCCGTCGATCTGCCATCGCACTGCTTCGCCATTGCACGTGTGTGCTCCACGACGGCCTCACCGCCCGACGCCGCCCTGCGTGCGACGCCATGGAATGGCTCGACGGAGTCCCGCTCGGCGCCGGACACCACGCGCGGGCGTCGGCGTGACGCGCCGCTTTCGCCGTCTCAGCCTCTTCTCTCGCCGCGCACGATGGGACTGAGTCAAAGCTGTTAGGGTTTTACCTTATTTTTCGGTGCGGCGCCGTTTTGACCGGGCGTGGGGTGAATCTCCACTGTCCCTTTGATCTGACGGCTAGGACCGCGCGTGGCTGCTAGCTGGGCCAGCCATGGGCGCGAGCGCAACTAGGCCAGGACGAGTCCGCGCGGGGCTTAGCTAGGCCGGCGTGGGGACTAGCTGGGACGGCTGCGAGTGCTAGCACAAGCGTGGGCTGCTGTGGGCCGGAGTGCGCGTGAGGCCGCCTGGGCTGCCGGACACGCTAGCTGGGCTGCACACAATAGAGAGCCTGGGCCGTGCGCGTGAGTGGCTGGGCCGCCACTTAATTGAATGTAGAGCGTAAGATCACCTAAAACAGAGTCCGGAGTCAAAAGTTATGCCCGTTTTCGTCCGGACGTGTAGTGGCTATTTTCAGGCCTCGGACTGTCCGATGTTTAGTATCGGACTGTCCGATGTTGCCCAGCCCAGACTGTCCGAATTTTGAGAGTTTGGGGTTCTCTGTCTGAAATTAATTTCCATATCGGACTGTCCGATATTTGACATCGGACTGTCTGATGTTGTGCAAATCAGACTGTCCGAACTTTCAGAGTTTTGGGTTCTCTGTCCCGATTTATAATTAATATCGGACTGTCCGATATTTGACATCGGACTGTCCGATATTACACAGTTTTGAACCTAACGGGCAGATTTTCACCCAGATCTATAAATACCCCCTTCTCTCCAACTAGCCGTTAAGGAGGGCTGTGTGCCAAGGTTGTGTGAAGTGCCTCCCCTTGTTCTTGAGCCCCCATAGCACCCCTTCACTCTAGATCTTTGTGATTCCCTTTGGAGAAGGGTTTGAAAGAGTTGGAAGGAGGGATTGAGAGAGAGAATTGGGAGAAAGGTTGGGAGGTGATTCCTTTGTGAAATTAGTGTGTTCTTGAGCCCTAGTGACCCCTCCACTCTTCGATCTAGGTGATCCCCTTAGGAAGAAGGGTTGGGAAGAGTTGGGAGGAGGTGTGAGTGTGAATTGAGCAAGATTGGATCTTTGAGCACTTGAGTTCATCTCCAAGTTCGTTCTTCGTGGCATTTGTTACTCTTGGAGGTTGAGGACTCCTAGACGGCTAGGAGTTGGTCACGAGCCACCAAGCTTTGTGTGATCTTGCCGTGTCAAGTTTGTGAAGGCGGATTCGCCTCCGCAAGGAAAGGAGTCAACTAGTGGATTCAAGGGAGCTTAGTGCGGACCTTGAATAGGATTAGGGTTGAAAAGACCCGCTCAAGTGTGACCGAGCCGCCTCAGCGGAGGCGAGGATCCCTCAAGGATCCGAACTTCGGGAACAAACATCGACGCGTCTCCTCTCCACTCGTGGTTCTTCATTTCTATTCTCAAGTTTGATTTACTTGCTTATTTTACAATTGAATTGATTATTTTGTCTTGTGTGATACTACTACACCTATACTTGCTTGTGAACTATCTTTGGTGCAGGTGATATCCTTGAATATGTGAGATTTGAATTGAATCCAAAGTACTCTGTTTTCTGTGTAGACCGGACAGTCCGATACTTGCCTCGGACAAACCGACCCTGTACCATCGGATTGTCCGATACAGCTTCCGCAATTAAATTTGTTTATTGTTTTAAAATTTTGATATCGCCTATTCACCCCCTCTAGGCGACATCCCGGTCCTTTCACCAACGAGAAATTTTAATTGGAGATTTATGATGTTAATTTTATGTGTGACTCATAATTATAATTTTGACCAACGTTAATTTATAATTATGTGTCATTTTAATATTATTGTTCTTTTTCATTTTCTGCCCAACGGTGATATGAATTGGAACAATAATTTTGTTTATTTTTGCTTGCATGTATTTAATCGCTCCAACGTAGATTAAAATCATGCTAAGTATTATTTAATGGTTCTAAATTGTGCCATGTATTTTATATGTCAGCTATTGATCCCTCTAATGTCGTTTCTGTCATAAGTGGCATTGAGAAGCTGATTGGGAGCAATTTCCACGAGTGGAAGGAGCATATTGACATTGTCCTCACAGTGATGAACTTAGATTATGCCCTTCTTCATAATGCCCCTACTCCCGTCCCGGTCGATGCCTCTGAGGTGGCTAAGAAAAACTATGATGAAACTTATGAGAGATGGGAGCGGTCTAACCGTATCTGTCTCAAAATTATGAAGAACTCCATCACCCATGATATTAGGGGAGCAATCCCTACTAAGGAAGGGGATGTGGAGTTGACTGCCAAGGAGTACTTGGCTAGGGTGGAAAGCCATTTCAAGGCCTCCACTAAGACTTATGTCAGCACCTTGTTGAACAAGTTGCTGAATAAAAAGTATGATGGCCAAGGGGGAATAAGGAAGCACATCATGTCTCTGATGAAGATGGCATCCACACTCAATGAAATGGATATGCAAATATCCGACAACTTTTTGGTCCATCTCTCATTGGCTTCCTTAGGCACTGAGTATACTCCATTCAAGATTAGTTATAACACTAATGAGAAAAAATGGAGTATGAGTGAGTTGATCTCACACTGTGTGGAGGAGGAAGAAAGGGTCAAGATGGAGAAAAAGGACAATGTCAATTATGTGAGGTCCGCAAATAAGAGGAAGGGCGGGCAAGGTGACAACAAGCCCAACAAGAAACCCAACACCTCTGACAAGGGGAAGCAGCCCGCTGGTCCTAGTAATGCCTCTAATGATTTTGTCGCTTCTATAAGAATCCTAGGCATTATCAGAAGGACTGTGCAGGCTTCCTAAAATGGCTTGCTAAGAAAGGTAATGACGTCATTACATTAGTTGATGAATCTTATTATGTTGATTTTCCCTCTAATGCGTGGTGGATTGACTCCGGTGCAACTGTGCACGTATGCAATTCATTCTGAGGATTCGATCATGAGCCCTCTCGCAAAGGGTGAGAGAAGCATTACTGTCGTGGATGGAAAGGAAGCTGGATCCAAGGCCGTTGGATCTTTGAAGTTAATCTTAGATAGCGGCTTTGTACTTCATTTAAATAATGTCATTTATGTACCTTCGCTTAAGCGAAACCTTATTTCCGTATCTCTTTTGGATGATTGTGGTTTCAGCTTTATGTTTGGTAACAATAAATGTACTTTGATGTTTAAGTCTAATGCAGTTGGTCTTACCATCCGACAAGATAAGCTTTATTTGCTTTCTATTTTTGAATCCTCTATGAATATTTGTTATGGTAATGATAAGTGTAATAAAGTCACCTCATCGAAATTGTGGCATTGTCGTTTAGGCCACATTTCGAGGGGGAGAATGGAGCGTCTCATTAAGGACAAGATACTCCAACCTTTAGACCTTAACGACTTAGAGAATTATATAGACTGCGTAAAAGAGAAATATGTAAAGCACATTAAGAAAGGTGCCACATGAAGTACGGGACTCTTAGAATTAATTCATAGATATTTGTGGTCCTTTTCCTGTGACATCTGTAGATGGGTATGACTCTTTTATCACCTTTACTGATGATTTCTCCCGATTTGGGTATATCTTTCCTATTCGTGATAGATCTGAATCCTTAAATAAATTTAAGATATTCAAAGCTGAAGTAGAAAATCAGCTTAACCTAAAAATTAAGGTAGTAAGGTCTGATCGAGGGGGAGAATACTATGGGAGGCATGCCCCTTACGGGTAGATCCCAGATCCCTTCGCTAAGTTTCTTCAAGAAAATGGCATCGTAGCCCAATATTCGACACCTGGTGAACCTCAACAAAATGGTGTGGCTGAAAGAAGAAATCGTACCCTTATGGATATGGTGCGTAGTATGATCAGCCATTCCAGTTTACCAGTTAGTCTGTGGATTGAAGCACTTAAGACAGCTGCCCATATACTTAATCGGGTTCCCAGTAAATCAGTCATGAAAACACCTTACGAATTATGGACTGGAAAAAAGCCTAGCTTAAAATACTTACGTACATGGGGCTGTCCTGCTGAAGCTAAAATCTTCAATCCACATATTGGGAAATTAGACTCTAAGACCATTAGTTGCCATTTTATTGGATATCCCGATAGATCAAAGGGATATCAATTTTACTGCCCGGATCGTACCACTAAGTTTTTGGATACGAGACATGCAATATTCTTAGAGAATGCTGAGATCAGTAGGAGCTTGGAGCCTAGGAAGATAGACCTTGACGAGATGCGGAATTCTATTCCGCCATCTATGACTCTTGAGCCTGTTATTCCTTTGGCCCAGGAGGTTACGCCTCTAGTCGATAACACTAGGGCCGCTCTTCCTATTGAGGAACCTAAGGTAGCTAACGATTCTCTTCCTCCTGTTGAGGAAGCTGAGACACCTAATGATCCTTTTGATAATGAGACTCAACAGCCCCCTATCGTACCTGTTGAACACTTAAGGAGATCACAGCGTGAAAGAAGATCTACGATCAATAATGACTATGTTTATAATGTTGGAGAGATTGATGATCCTACCTCTTATCAGGAGGCTATGGCGAGTGAGCATTCACCAAAGTGGCTTGAAGCCATGAAGGATGAATTAAAGTCTATGAGCACCAATGATGTATGGGACTTAGTAGTAATTCCTGATGAGGCCAAAACAGTAGGCTATAAGTAGGTCTACAAAACCAAATCCAAAGGGAATATCGAAAGGTTCAAAGCGAGGCTTGTAGCTAAAGGGTTCACTTAAAGGTCAGGGATTGATTATAATGACATATTCTCTCCTGTGTCAACTAAAGATTCTTTTAGAATTATCATGGTGCTGGTGGCTCATAATGATCTCGAGTTACACTAAATGGATGTTAGAACTGCATTCCTAAATGGTGACTTGCATAAAAATGTATACATGACTCAACCGGAAGGTTTTGTTGTGAAAGGAAAGAAACATATGGGTTGTAGACTTAAGGGATCAATTTATGGTCTAAAGCAAGTGTCTAGACAATGGTATGTTAAGTTTGATGAAATTATAAGAAAGTTTGGTTTTAAGGAAAACGAAGTGGACAATTGTGTTTACACTAAGTTTAAGGGAAGTAAATACACCATCTTAGTTCTTTATGTGGATGACATTCTTTTAGCCAGTAGCGATAGGGATATGCTGTCTGAGACTAAGAGATTTTTGTCCTCCAATTTTGATATGAAGGATCTTGGTGAAGCCTCTTACGTTCTGGGCATTGAAATTCACCGGGATCGAACTAAAGGTTCATTGGGTTTATCCCAAAAGGCATACATAGCCAGAGTACTGAAGAGATACAATATGCATAAGTGCTCTGCCTCGCCTGCTCCAGTTGTTAAGGGCGATAAGTTTGGGACATTCCAATGTCCAAGGAATCAATATGAATCTGATTAGATGATGACGATTCCTTATGCTTCTGCTGTCGGAAGCATCATGTAAGCTCAAGTTTGTACACGCCCTGACTTAGCTTTTATAACCGGGATGCTTGGCAGATATCAGTCAAATCCAGGACTAGATCACTGGAAAGCCGTTAAAAAGTCTTGCGCTATATGCAAGGCACTAAGGATTACATGCTCACATATAAGAAGTCTGAAAGCCTTAAAGTCATTGGCTTTTCAGACGCAGATTTTGCGGGGTGTGTGAATACTAAGAAATCCACGTCAGGTTACATCTTCACCCTCGCTGGAGGAGCTATCTCGTGGAAAAGCTCCAAACAATCACTTACGACATCTTCTATGATGCAAGCTGAGTTTGTGGCATGTTATGAGGCTACCGGACAGGCGGTATGGCTTAAGAATTTTATACCCGGACTTAAAGTGGTCGACAGCATCTCAAGACCACTAACCTTATACTGCGACAACCAATCCGCAGTCTTTTATGCGAGTAATAACAAGTCAAGTGGTGCTGCCAAACACATTGACCTTAAGTACCATGTTGTGAAAGATAGAATTCAGGATCAAACAATTAATGTTAAGCATATTGGTAGTTTATGCTTGCGGATCCACTCACTAAAGGCTTACTACCCAGTGTATTTTGTGATCATGTTGCCGGCATGGGTATATAGGGAAGCCTATGATTCTGGATATAAGGGCCATTGAGCAAACCATCTCCCATAAAGTATAACTGTTTTTACCGATCGAGATAAGATGATGCACTATAGGTACTGAGGTTTCACTGGCTGATTAATAGTCTTTGTGACGCTTGCCTTAGTGTATTGTCTTATTGAGAAAGGCCTTATGTTATCAGTATTATGATCAAGTGGGAGAATGTTGGATCTAAAGGGGAGCCCTATGGTGTTTCCCGATGGTCTTGGGAGAAAGGCCTTATGCACTATGGAATGTTGCCTTAGTGTATTGTCTTATTGAGAAAGGCCAACAGTCAGGCCCGATCTAAAGGGGAGCTGACGCTCCACCCTCGCGCCCTAATCGGGGGCGCACAACCGACTCTGTGGTTGTGGCCCCCCTCACCCAGCGCTATATATATAGGGAGCCCCGGTGTTCACCGTAGCCAACGCTACGGTGAGTCACCGTGCGACCCGAAACCCTAATCCCTCACCCGATCTAAACGAAGCGCTGTGGTTTTGGGAAGGCCGTCACCCTCGCCGGCGGCGCGGCTACACCGGCGAGGACGTCTCTCCCTGCTTCCTCTACGGCTCACTGCACCGGCTCACCACCAAGCAGGCCCCTACGGCCTAACCCCACTCATCTTGATGGCATCTTCAAGTTCAAGTAAGAACACTCCTTAATGCCCTAATTAGTGGTTCGGTCTTAGGCTAAATTACGCTTCCGCACTCATGTTAAGAACAAACACTTGAGCCGCTTGACCGCCGTCGGAAACTCGTTGCCGTCGCCGGCCGCGGGCAGCTCATAGAGAAACACCAGCTAGCGGGTCGGCGGCACACGACCCAAAAGGCGTCCAAAAAGGAGAGTTTGACGCGGTCGGCGTGCTCCACCTCCACCTCCGTGGACGGCGCGACGCGGGACACAGCGAGGACGCGCACGGCCGTAGGCGCGACGTCGAAGCTGGCCGCGCTCATTGCCGTTCCACGCAATGCTGATCAGATTGCCGCGTCTGTGGAGTGTGCGAGGAGGGAGGAGGAAGATGATGAGGTGTTGCTTGAATTGCAACCTCTAGTTTTATATCAATTCTCTAGCCGCCGACATCATTCCTGGTAAGTATTCAAATGTACCCGGTGTCATCCAGCTTGGACAACCAAGAGATCAATCGCCTACATCGTACTTGTATCACTAATCTCAATATATCCTTCCTTTGATGCCAATCCATCAACGCACCTACTTTCGCTAGTGATTTTGCACTTAAACCCTAGCCACATAGCTACCCCTTGGCGGACGGCCATGACAAGGCCCCTTCCGTCCTCAGTGCCAACCATAGTGAGACTTGCTCTCTGGCCGAAGCCACCACTCCGAACTCCTTCCTGGCTTTCTCCCTACCCCACCGTGGTACGACATGGTTGGGCAACAAGACAGAGGATGGTGGAGCAAGGGAGAGAATGGCGGGAGGGGTGGTAGCGGCGTGGCAAGGTGTGGGATGCCATTGGCGGTGAGCTCCGGTGGCCTACTGGGCAAGTGCAGCGGCGATGGAGAGAGAGTGAGAGATAGGGAGAAGAGATGAAAACGAATAGGGCGAATCAGGGTTGGCTTAGCTAGTGGATTGATGGATTCGATCAAGAGGAGGGCGGCACAGGGTTTTCGCAAATTTGCACTGGCGATTGGTTGCCACATGCGGGCGGTTAATTGCATAATTGTACTCATTGTTGGATGAGGATCAGGCAACCTGCAGTGAGTGATCGCAGAAGTGCACACTGTGCTTGATTGCATAGTAGTTGCTGCCGTGATGGAAATGAATTCTAACAAAATACAACAAAAAGTATTTATGGTCTTAAAATGGTTGAACTTTGGTAAACCTCTACAAAATAAGAAAGCTAAACAATACAAATAAAAAAAATATGGCTAAACCTGTTTGGTTGAGATACTAAAATCGCCAACATAATAGAGGCTTAGTGAGACCTATATAAACCCCGGTAATATAAGAACAACGATTGGGAGTACCCATCCAGCCAGTTCAGTCACATTAGTGAGAGCTATATGAACCTCCTTAATTTGACATACACCTGAGCAGAAATCCGACGTGGCATACTATGGATACTACCGTGGGCACCAGTATGGGAGTGCCCATCACAGGCCCGGTCCATCTCCATCTGCTGGACCAAATAAATGAGCGTCGTTGCCTCGTTGGGCTGTAAAGGCCGAAACTTTTTCCAATCACCTGTCCCAACTCCCATGTCGTCCTACACGTCATCTCGTCGTATCCAGCTCAATGGTAATTACTAGGAAAGGTAGCGCACCCATAGGGTGCGCAGTAAGAAGGATTAAGGTTTTATCAAAAAAAATTTCGCTGCACATTAATGACCATATTACTCTCTGCACAACCAAACAAAGAACTCCAATAGAAAAATAACCAACATGACATAATAACCGAAATGTGTACATATGTTTCACTAATAATTGTTACATGGAAATAACCTTAATGATGTAGTAATAGTTGCATTAAAACAACCATAATGTTGTAAGAAAATATATGCCCAAAGTTGCGACAGACTGTTCATGCAAAAGGAAGCTCGATTATTTAATCTGACATGGTTCTAAATCACCACATTAGGTGAAAATTTTCAAGTTAGCCACTCCACCAATACCCAAGCTTAAAGTCCCAAGTAGAAGGACTAAAACTAAAATATAAGTATGTACGTTCACTAATTAAATAATCACACTCTTGTAAGGGGCAAAACTCTATAGTTGACAGTATGGGCAACATATACTATTCAACAGAACAAAGTGTCTATTGCAAAAAAACACCATCTCTCAAACAGGCTTAGTCATTAAAGAATATAATGTAGGTAGAGCAACTAATTACTTTGCTTCCATAGAGAATTTCCCAAGAACATCTATGTAAAAAAGAGGGGGGGTATCTTACAGATTTCCATTGGCCATGCTTTAGCCCCTTCGCACAAGCATTAAACGAACATAAATGAAACCATCTAACTTCATCGTCAGCCTTGTCTGGACCAACTATAAAATATTTTTGCAGTAAACCAACAATGTTAATTAATTCCAATGCACTGGACGGATAGTTTAATTGCAAACAAGTAGACAACAAACAGAAAAATCTTACATGGTTACTACGTATACATACTAACTCAAATGTAGACATATATGTTTGGCAGGCAAATCCACCATCGAAAAAAAAATAAAGGCATAAGGAGACACATCTTGCAAGACTTTCTATGAAAATGGTGCTTTGCACAAATCATCTATTTTTTAAAATAAAACTACACTAATAATTGGATGAAAAATAAACCATGCATTAAAAATTGGATGAAAAAGGGAGAACCGTAGCCAATAATTTATGGACCTATACGATTATTTTAGATGGAAGCCTACAATAAGAAAACACCATAAAACCAGAATAAGAGACATGTGTATGTACGGTCAACATATCTTTGAACCACATAATGCATCACATGGTAAGTACAATATGCTCCTTAGTGTCAACAGTGCATGATAACAATCGCTAAGCTCCATGGGAAATACTGAATTGGTTGAAAGATATTTATTGAAATAATTGTTTGCACAGGCTTACTTTATGAGACTAAGGATAGTAGAACTGAGAAACATTGGGGGCAATTGTCCTTAATACAGCTAATAAATGCTACATAGACAAATTTGTAAGTAAATATATTACAGCAAACAGAACCAATCCCTGAGATAACATCTTTTTTGGCCAAGCCTAAAACCAAATCAATCTAGCTTCATAGAATGGAATGACTCACTATAAAGTTTCAGCGTCTTCAATTCTTTGCGTCACATGTCACAATATATAAGACATGTACTCATCATTTCTTTCATGAAAGAAGGCACGTTGGAAATAGATGAGCATTTTCAAATAGTGCTGATATGATTTTTTAGGTCAAATTTCACTAACCGGTGAAGAATGCAAACACCTAGTGGATAACAGTGCAAGTTTTTTGACCTTTCTTCATATCCTTCAATATATAAGACATATAAGACATGTACCCGTCATTTCTTTCATGAAAGAAGGCACATGGGAAATAGATGGGCATTTTCAAATAGTGCTACTATGATTTTAGGTCAAATTTCACTAATTGGTGAAGAATACAAACACCCAGTGGATAACAGCGCAAGTTTTTCTTTTACCTTTCTTCATATCCTTCATCAGCTGCGCTTCAACCTTAAATAGAACTACAGATCAACTAAAAAAATTAAACACTATCCATTTATTATGGAAATAAACAGGTAGAAAACCACCTGGTAAATTTTAAAGATGAACAAAATAAATAGGCAGAAAACCACCAGGTAAATTTTAAAGACGAACAAAAACTTCAAGAACTCATTAATTAAAGTATGAAAGAACAAAGATGTAGATTTGTGTCTGAGTGCTTACTCATAAATCATGCCCAACTGTATTAATCCAAAGTTTGTTTGTTGTTTGGAGTATCCATGTTCTATGAAGTAAAAGAGATAATATAAGATTAATATTCAAGCAAAACTATCATAGGTTACCATGAACCTCCATAAGGTACAGGATGCAAAGAAAGAACAAAATTAAGCAAAGCCCTTGGATCGTATATCCGTAATTTAATCAACTACATCAAAAAGAAAAATAGAAACAGGTTGCCATTATAAGAGACAACCATATGACGAAAGCTAAGCTGCAAGCAAGTACTAATTATCTATTCTATAGTTACAGTTAAGGTGTGAGAAATTACTAAACAGTTGTACCATGCTGCATTAACTCTAAGCACTTGGTGAAACCCCTGAACACATCATGAGAAAGAAACAAGCACACTTGTGTTGATGGCCTGACTTGGATCGCATCGAACAGCTAGAGCAGCGTGGAAGGCTCTACAGGAAAAAAAAGACCATGGAATCTCATTGGCCTCCCACGGCAGCATTATTGTTAGTCTTTCAGATCCTGGTCAAACTCACGAAAGCTAGCTTCACCATGTTGCTCGCACCATCTAGACGCGAGCTACCCATCCAGCAAACAATTCAATCTAATCGAATCGAACTGGCTCATACCTTGCAGGTTGCTCTGAAGGCGTCTTAGGTGAATTCACCTGGCGCCCAAGAGGCCAAGATGCAGGATTCAGGACGGCATGACCAAATCTGGCGAGGGCATAGTAAACGTGTGTGGGCAAGGGATACAGTGGAGGTGTCTGGAAAGGTGGAGCCAAGACACGACTGCGGGAGGTGGGAGGATGGAGAAGGGGAAGGAATCCTGCCGGTGGCAGCGCGGATGTAGCCCAGATCTGACATGGTATGAGAAGCTCCGGTGTGAAGGTGGCTGTAGCTACATGAATGCTGTCCGGAGCATAGGCGGCAGCATGAGGGGAAATAAGGAGGTGGTGGAGGCGCCGGCCGGGGAGACTGAGGATTCAGGGGGCTGCGCCGGTGGAGCAGGGCGGCGTCAGGGAGGAAAGAAGGCACTGCCGCAGCTCCCCTACCTAGATCTGAATCAAGGGATAGGACGGAGACGAAGGATCCAGGGTTGCGCTGGCGGAGCAGGGGTGGCATCGGGAAGGAAAGAGTGTGGGAGTGGAACCGACGGACATGACGGAGAGGGAGGTGGTGGAGGCGCCTGCTGGGGAGACTGCGGATCCACGGGGTTGTGCCGGCGGAGCAAGGGTGGCATCGAGGAGGAAAGAGCATGGGAGTGGGAGAGGAGTGTGAGAGTTAGGGGTGGCAGCGCCAGCGGAGTCGTGATGGAGATGACGGGGAGACGACAGCTAGGGCTCTTACCACTGCGCAGCGGCGGGGGATGGGAAGCAAAGCAGGGTAGGGTTTGAGGGTGGACCGCGGGTTAATTAGCAAGAAACGTAGGGGGTTTTTTGCAAAACCGTCCGTGCTGGACGTTTGGATCGTGCCGACCGCGCGATCCGACGGTGGAAAAAATTTGGGTGACGTGACCGAATTTGCAATGGAGCAATCTCTTGCTCTTTATATATAGCAGTTATAGTTATACTCGCTCGACGACACGAGACATGCATCAGTGGCTCAGTCCACGGTACGTACAGGACAAAGAACCCGAAGAAATTAAAGAAGAAACGTCTGCACGACGGCTGGCTACTTGTATGCGCCGAAAGAATCTACCAGAAGAATGGAAGCATCTGGCTGATCGAGGCAGACGTAGACGAGTTGGACTTGGACTCGCTCGCCGCGCCGGACAACGCCGGCGACGTACAGGCGGCGGCGGCGCGCGCGTACGTCATCCGTGACGGTATCCATGCACCAGATCTGCCCGCGCGTAGCGCTAGCGCTGCAGCTGCATGCACGCGCTACACGTGGTCAAATCTGGGGACGGCCACGGCCTCCAAAATGCAAACTTCCCACTAATTACTGTTGTGGAAACCCAATGAAATTATTCATCTTTATAGACAAATCCAAACGTGTAATTTTCATGTATTCTTTATGAATATTCAAAATTTTGCTCATGAAAAATTTAGAAGGGTATGGACAACCAGGTTTTCGAAAGTATGACCGTAAGTAAACTAAATGACGTCTTATCTTAATTGGAGGGAGTAATTAAGTGGTTATTGTATTAATATTAGAGGGAAAGAAGGTCTTTTCATTTGAAGACAACGTAGCGGCAATACTTTCTAGGGGCAAACCATTCGATGTCTCCCTTGGCTTTAGGGCTTGTACCCATCCCTTGTGTTTTTTTTTATAGCTTTTGTAACTTTTCTTTACTTTTAATGAATTGAAGGCAGTTTTTTTTTGCCTTTTTTAAAAAAATCCAATAAATTAAAAAAAATGCAAGTGAAAGAAAATAATAAACTTTTGCAGATTCTTTTGTAGAATTATTAAATTGGTGTCTGGTTCTTGAATCTTGGAAGTAGTGTATGCAATGCATGGTTTCTACTATGATTTGGGGAAATCCGCTCTCTTTGCTTATTGATTTCGCCGCCTGGTAAGGTCGGTAGCTAGCCAAGGATGCTCGCCTTGAAGGCGTCCATGTGCGCCGGGTTCAGCGACACGGACACCTGCACCTCGCCGTCGTGCCTGCCGCCGACGAGCGCCATCTCACCGTCGTGGTTCATGGACACCAGCTCCACGCGCGCGGGCCGCCCGAACCCGAAGTCGGCCACGTCGTACGCTCGGAACCGCGGGCTCGCCGCCACGTTCGCCAGCCGCGTGAACGGCAGCCGCATCACCTGCTCGATGAACGACCGGTCCGTCCCCGCGAGCGGCGCCGCCTCCATCTCCGCCACGGCCGCCTGCACCTTCCGCGCCGCGCACAGCAGGCCCGCCTCGCCGAGAAGCTCCCCGGCGTCGGCGCAGCTCGCCACGCATGACTTCACGCAGTTGCCCAGGTAACCGTCGGCGACGGGCGGGTGAAGGCGGGAGCGCAGGTCGGCGAGGAACGCCAGGTACGTGTCCTCCCCCGCGGCCAGCCCCTTCGACCGGACGAACGCCGTCCAGCCCAGCGCCGCGAGAGCCACGAACGTCGACACCGGCTTGGACGCCTCGCCGCCGCCTCCCTCAGCCGCCGCCAGCTCGTCGATCCGCCGCTTCACCGCCCGGACGTCGCCGGCGCCAAGGAAGAACGTCCGGCGCGCCAGTCGGAATCGCTGGCTGAAGTCGTACGTCCCGGCGTCCACCTGCGCGCGGTTTCGATCAGCGAGCCGCGATCACGATGCATGCGTGCGCCATTGATGCAACAAACAGAAATTTCTTGCGTGCAATGGAGTGCAAGCTTCGCGGCATGGGGTTAGCATGGCGCAACCAACGAGCCGAACCAACTGCATGAGCGTGGTTGACGACGACGCCATCACCAAGCTACGTGATGTGCGCATTGACTGTCGTTGACCGTAAGTGATCGAGTGGGTTGGTTGGCTGCTTAGTGCTTACCACGGGGAGGTTGGGCGCCATCAACTTGAGCATGTCGCGGGCGAGCTCGTCGCCGCCGGGGTGGGGGACGGCGTCGCGGCCGTAGTGCGGCGGGCCGAGGGCCTTGGTCACGGGGGAGCCCTCGCGGGAGGCGGACGCCCAGGCCTCCATGAACTGCCACACGGCGCGGCCGTCGGCGGCGGCGTGGTGCACGGAGAGGCCGAGGGCCATGCCGGCGCCGAGGCGCGTGGCCTGCACGGACAGCACGGGCGCCGGGAGCACCCGGGCGTCGAGCTCCGGCACGAGGCCGAGGAACGCCGGCAGGTCGTGCGCCTCGTCCCCGGCGAGCCGGCGCGCGTCCATGGAGGCGCCGTCCTCCGCCTCGGCCTCGACGAAGGTGACCCCAGCGTCGGACAGGTCCACGACGACGTCCCCGGTCTCCGCCACGTAGGCGAGCCGCCCGGCCAGAGGCAGGTAGTGTGCGAGCGTGACCGCGAGGGAGTCCTTCAACCTCTTAACCACCGCCGCAAACTCACCGCCGTCACCGCTCAGCTCGTAGAGGAACAGCCGCAGGATCGGCGGCAGCACGACCCACGGGGCGTCGAAAAAGGAGAGCTTGACGTGGTCGGCGTCGCGCTCCCCCGCCGCCGCCGACGGCGCGACGCGGGACACGGCGAGGACGCGCACGGCCGCACGCGCGTCGTCGGAGCTGGCCTCGCCCATCGCCTCGCGACGCGAACACCCTGTCTCTGGTGTGTGTGTGTGTGTGGTGTGATCGGTGGAGAGATTGTTTGCAAGGCAAGGAGAGATCGGTGAAGACGAGGTGACGCTCGGCTCGATCGCGCCCTATTTATACGCCGGCGTCGCGCGTCTTCTTGTGCAGGGGGCAAAGAAACGCCTGCGTGGCAAGCCAGCCGGTGGTTACGGTGAGGCTGCCGCCATCGCCGGCGGCCGTCGAGCTGCAAGGACAATTATGGCCGTCTGTTTGCAACCGATTTTTGGGTCGCGGCTTCTTCTTGTGCAGGGGGGCAAAGCAAAGTGCGGCTAATGCTAACATATAACCGGCGACGGTGACTGCCACGGCGATGGCACGTAGGACGTTATGCGCGCGTCGTCTTGTGTCCACCGGATTGTTGGATTTGTTGTGCTTGTGGGTGTTGTGAAGGGGGTATATAGCGAGAGATCGGATGATGGCGAGCTACGCTCTCAACCGTCGGATCACGATCATACGGCCAAATGCGCGTAACGTCCTATGCCAGTGATGCGTGGCAGAAGATTGTGACCTCGCTACCGTTTACTATACTAGCCGAATGCCCCCGCGTTGCTACGAAAACATAAATAGTAGAAAATTAAATATTAGAATCTATCATATGCAATGTCAACTGTCTAGTAATTTCACTAGTAATTTCGCTAGTTATGAAGTATTATATTTTTTCAAACAATTAAATATTGTCTTCTTGTTTTAGACAATTTTCTTGGCTTACATGGTTTTATTATATTTTATATTTTTAAAATATTGGATCAAAATGAAGTAAATACCCATTTTGAGAATGATTTCAAAATATTGTCTCTTCACCGACGGTGATTTAAAATTTTGAATAGACGAAGAAGGTAGTAGGGCTAGGTATATGTGTAGTTAATGCAAGGATGAAGAGTAGAATGGACTATCACTCATCATCAGTCACCACAAGCCACTTTAAGAGTAAAGTATTTCTAAATTAAATAGTATTGCATGAATTCATATTGTATGGAGAACCTAACTAGGCTCCGACAAACAACTTCGGAGTTACCCGGACTGGACTTTGGCGTCTAGCGGAGCCATCGCCAAGCCTCGCACGGAAGAGCATCCCAAGAGAACCACAGTACAATTGCGCTCGTAGACTGAGTATGATTTTTTTTTTCAATGATCTGTAATCACCTCTACATCGAGAGGGTATTGCCCCCATAGGGCTCAATTGCTCTATAGGTAAAGCAAGGCAAGAAACATATGTTTACTTTTACATGGAATGAGACTAAATTATCCTCACTTCACCAACTGAAGCGAGGACCATGAAGTCTTTTACCTTCTTAAAGCGAGGCCTAAGCAATCTTTTACCCTAAACTAAGAGAGCATGGCCCTCTAACATTGTGTTAGGCTGGATCTGCTCTCGGACGTCTGGCTAGCCCTATAGTATTGTACATTTGTACGATTGTGGAGCTAACTTGATCGTCAAAGTATCTTGAGGACTTCAACACTCCCTTCACCATCACTCCTTATAGTTCAAGTGAGCCCTTCTCGACAAGGCTGCCCATGGTCACCCGAAGCTTAGTGAACCCTTCATGCAAAGGTCTTCTGAAGCCTACGAAACCCTTTTTGGCTAAGGTCTTCCAAAGCTTGGAGAAGTGTGATGAGGTCTACCCAAAACTTGGCGAAGCGTGGTGAGGTTTCAATTTTCAACGTGTTGCATGAGATAGATATATCGCCCTACAACACTATAACACTTGATTTCGAAGTCACGTTTTGATAAACTGATAATTACATAACGGCCAATGGTGCACGCTAAACAAAACAACTCGAGATTCCCCAACCGCTGATTACCGAAGTGATATTTTCGTTGCTTTAACATTAATGCTTTTTGGTTGCAAGATTAGATACGGATAGTGCGGGAATAATTGTCGTGTCGTACAAGGTTCTCATGCATAGGCATTCAGTACACATGGATGAGGCAGATCCAGTAAAATACGTTGTTAGGGCATCTCCAGCAGTTTGCTCCATTTCTCTTTTGCTCCATCTCTATTCACGTGACATCTCATCAAATGGGGCTGCCCTATCTCTATTCACCTCCCCAACAACTGTCCCATCACTATTCCTACACTCTACTTTTTCTATTCCATGCCCCATCACTATTTGCTACAGTGATGGGACATGGGACTTGGGCATGCTGCTGGAGTTGCCCTTATGGACTGGCCCATCTCACAAACAGTACCACGGTACTGTAGTGATATGAACAGTACCCATGGTACTGTAGCACATGAGCTATGTCGTTATCTGAGTCATTATCTTTTGATTGTTATCTATCTTTAGAAATTTGATTAGATCAGATCTAAGTCTTTTCTTAGTATACAAATCGGTCATCCCTATAAAAGGGACCTCATGCATCCTCTGTTAATCATCAAAACAATGAGTAAACCAAGTTTCTAGCAAGGCGCTGCCATCGATAACTGGCCGTTGGCTCCATACAGTCAAGGCGTTAGCTTCGACAATAGCTCGTCTCTCTGGCGTTAAGGGCCGTATCCTTCCTCGTTACGTGCTAAGATCAGGCACGTAACAATTGGTATCAGAGCCGACGATCCTTCGGCCATGGTGTCCATCACAGATCACATCTCCAACCTTGTGGCCTGATTCACCGAAGATCGAGCGCACTGTCTCATGAAGATGGAGCGGTGCGAGCTTTTGTCCGTGACGACCTCCTCGATGGCTCGATCTGCGTGCACGAGGTCAGATGGATTCCCTGAACTTCAACCTTGAGGACAAGATTGATGTGGAGGGGGAAGTAATGTTATGGGCTGGCCCATCTCACGAACAATACGCACGGGTACCGTAGTGACATGAACAGTACCTGTGATACTGTAGCACATAGGGCTATATCGTTATCTGAGTCATTATCTTTTTATTGTTATCTTTCCAATTTGTTATCTATCTTTAGGAGATTTGATTACATCAGATCTAAATCTTTTCTTAGTATACAAGTCTGTCATCCCTATAAAAGGTACCTCATGTATCCTCTATTAATCATCCAAGCAATGAGTAAATCAAGTTTCTAGTAAGGCGCTGCTGTCGATAACTGGCCGGTGGCTCCGTACAGGCAAGGCATTAGCTTCGACAACAGCTCGTCTCGCTCGTGGTAAGGGCCGTATCCTTCCTCGTTACGTGCTAGGGTCAGGCACGTAACAGACGTCATCGTTAGATGGTATGAACTTGTAACACTATATTTTAGCTTATGATAAAATTATTATATGGTTATATACCAAGAGGGTAACGTGAACTGACCTAAAAGTGTCTGCTGGCTTGACCCTATCGCTTGTACCGTACATAGATTAGTCCCTGCTGTTGTTGTGGACAGTGTTGAATTACTGAAGTGATTGATTGCCGAAAATTTTGAACTTCTTCTTGAAGCGGTTTTTACGAACTTAGAATACAAAATATTTGTCTTTTAGAAATAGTAATGAGCCATAAGACCTAGAGAACACAAGCTTCAAAAGCGAAGCAATTGGTTCAGTTGGATTTTAAGAGCCTCAAGAATTAGCAACTTTGAGAAGTCGAAATACTTTTAATTTGAAGAGATGACTTTTTTTATCGTGCAAAAATCTGAAACTTTCTCTCTCCTGATAAAATTTATTGAGGTTTGTTCAAGATACGATGAATAGTGTTACAGAGGATGATACTGCAGAGGAACTGCTAGGGATGCTCTATCTAGCTTTCAACCGCGCGAGATGCGAACGGTGAGCAGAGCATGTATACGAGCGGATTGACCGATGGGTAATGACTCTAGACTCCGACCTCATTTTCCGTTGATTAAATCGAAATTCCTGTTTGGGTGCAATTTGCTTCTTCCTCCACCAGGAAATATATAAGGCCAATAGTTTGAATGAGTTTGTTGAGAAATATAATCAGCTTGGATGTAGTCAATCTTCTACGCTTATTCATTAGCACCCGTAATCTCTCATTTTTCCAAGGCAATTATGGGCATCCAAGTTATTTCTCTCACTTCTTTCTCCAATTCATCACCATCTTGATCCTTGTGCAAAGTCAAAATTCATCTTATACTGTATTTCTCAACGAAGGGAATACCTATTAGTAAAAGATCGTATCTACACTTGTGTAGATTTATTATTGTATAAGCAAAAAATTGTAAAACACACAAGCAAACTTTGTAAATCAAGTTTAACAATTCTTTGTACATGCTTCTAGAAGATCGACCGGACCCACGTACGCTTGGCCTGGAATCTGCGATGCTTGGGTAAGAGATGACGTCACAGCTTCACAGGGTCGAGTGATCCGCCGGGGAGAGTTGACGGCAACTTCGGCATCGCTAGGATCCTTCTAGCAGGCGTCCAGCTCACTCGCTGATGTCCGGCGATTCAGCCGACTCCCACGAAACCCTAGCGCAAAGAGAATCCCTGGACGAGGACGGAGGAGTAGTCAACAGTTCAATACTACTCCACGCATGCTCTTATAGCAGATTTGCCCTGCTGCTAATTTGTTCCTGCAATTGCAATTTGTAAATTGATTGCTGATTTGCAGTGTCGTCGCGGTGCTAATCTCTTATAAGTAAATTATTATTCTAGTATTCTTAAAAGATCTCATACTTGGTGAGTTTGTGTAACTGCAAGACTGTAACTTTATTTAGAGAGTAAATGGTTGTTCCCGAAATTTGATTTTTTTTTTTAAGGAATAAGTCCATATTACACCCTCGGACTATAAAAAGGTTCATTCTACATCGCAAACTACAAAACCGATTATTTAACACGCCCATCTATCAAAACCGGCTCATTTCACATCCTTCATAGTTTAGGAGGGTTGTTTTGGTGATGTGGCATCCGGTTTTATCCACGTCGCTTGCACACGTGACCTAATTAGTGATTTTTGAGCTTCAAAAATTTAGAAAATTTTTCAAAAATACTTTGGTGCATAAGGATTCTAGAAAATAATGTTTTTCAATAATTTGGAAGTTTAAAATGTTTGAAATTTATTTTTAAAAATTTTGGTTGAATTAACTAGAAACATTAATTTTGTATAATTAAACATTCAATTTTTTTAAAGTTATTTTCCCCTGACCCTTATGTACTAAAATATTTTTTTAGATTTTTTGGCCACATATATAGATGACCTAGACAAAACCGGATGCTACATCACCAAAATCACCCTCCTAAACCACCAAGGGTGTACAATGGTTCAGTTTTGATAGATAGGGGTGTCAAATAACTGGTTTTGTAGTTTGGAGGTGTGTAATAAACTTTTTGGACAGTTAAAGGGCGTAATATGGACTTATTCCTTTTTTCAATTCCCGCTTTGGCTTTCATTTGAGAATGAAGAGGGCTTTGATATCTTATTACCAAACACATCCGCATTCTCATTAATCTCCTCAGAAGCAAGAAGTGGTAACATTGAAGAAAACAATTAAGGTGTGGAACTCGGATGATATAGCTGTTGATCTTGCATCAAGCAAGGCTCAGGTTTTTATTTTTAGCCCGAGAGAAGTCCAGCATAGCCCGAAACCTAGCGGCCTAGCCACTATTCAGCATAGTCACGTCCTAGGCCCCCAGCGGTCCAAAAACTTCTCCCCCTCCCACCAACGCACAACCCAAAAGGCCAGGACCGCCACCCCTAATGGCCTAAACACTCCTTCTCCCACATGGCCATAATCAGCCCAACCCTAAATGGCTAAATCCCCCAATCCACCCCCTCCTCCCCCCCCACAAATCCCTAATCCCTAACCCCATCTAGCTCTACTCGGCCGCTGGAGCCCAACTTCGCCACCAGAGCTCAACACTGCCCCATCACCAGCCTTTAAGCCGTTAGAATAATTGACATCGTCCGAAGCTCGACAGCGTTGAATCTCAACGCAGGCGGCCACAATCCACTCCTCTCTCTGGTAAGTCACTAGTGGCGCCACCGCCTAGCTCCTCCCTCCGGTGACGCCGTCCACCGCGCCACTCCTCCTTCGGTCTTCCTCCTTCCGATGATGGCGTCGATCATGCCCTGCTCTTCTCTCTAATGTCGCCACCAGATGCCCCTTCCTTTGCCTTCCTTTGGTAAGCCGTCCCTTCCTAGCTTCACTCCTCCCTCGTCTAGTAATGAGTGATCCAATCCAATCCAATCCTCCTCCTTTCTAGATTCTAGAACACATGTTGATTACTTGATTTTGTTGTACTGGATTGACAATGTTCGGGCAAAGTTGTAGACATTTATAGAGGATCTATGCAAAGTTGAGCTTGATGAACATGAATTAACAAACTGAATTCTAGTCTATGGTTACTACCATGGACAGTGTAGACCCGGGCTTTGGGCTGGGCTTTAGGCCAGGCTTTGAGCTTTGGGCTTTGAGCTTGGGTCAGGCTCGACCTTACATCCAGAACACCGGGCTTTTAAAAGGCTGGCCCGAAACTAGGCCTGGCCAGGGCCATGATCAAGTCTACTCCCTACTCTAGTCTATTATTATTTCTTGATGTAACTAATCCTTGTCATTTTTGTTTAAGTTTTAGTACATTAGATTTTATCCCAAGACTTGATGAGATCTTGGGTCTGCCACTAGTAGTAATGGGCCATCCTCTGTGGCCTATTCAATAATAGTGCAATGAACTTAATGTTGCATATGTTCTGAACTTTTTTTTTTATGGAAGTCACACACACACATAATATATATATATAGGAAGTCAGTTTGGGGCTCCATGGAGCCTAGGCTCCATGATTCAAAAACCTATGATGTGCATTGAGATTCGTGATGTTTGACGTGTATATCTTCACATATCCACTAAAAAAAAGTATTTCAGATATGAAACTCCAAAAAAATTAAATTCGAACTCAGTTTAAACTAGTTTGAAGTAAAGTTTGAACTAATTTGAAGTATAGTTAAATGTAGTCCAAACTGAAATTCAACTCAACTTTTTTCAGAGTTTGATGTCTCAAATATTTTCTTTAGTGGGTATATGAAAGTATAATAACCAAACAACACGAATCTCAAGGCACATCTAGTGGTAACGAATCATGGAGTCTAGGCTCATGGAGCCTTATGTATTATTCCTATATATATATATATTGTTTTCTAATTTTTAGGGTTCACCAAAGTTAAACCTTTTGCCTAGGGTATGCTATAACTTTTTTATTGTTATTTTGCTATTTTATAGTGTACACAAAGTTAGATCTTTTGTCTAGACTATAATTTTTTATTTATATATTTTAAACCCATCATACATGGAACTAAAAAAGCAACAAATAACAATGCATGCATAGCCCTACTCTTCAAGTCTGTTGTCGCCTGTCCCTCAAGTTCCATTCAAACTCCGGCACTAGTGCCGATGCACATATTGTCAGCAACATGTTTATGAATGGTTCAACATTTGAACCCGATCGCTAGAGCAACCCAGCAGCTCGTCTATAATTCCATCCTCCATAACACTATTCGCCATATTCTCTAAAAAATTCACTCCATCCTTTAAAATTCTTTCATATTTTACACTACATCCTTCAAAAAAATCCATTCCTCCAATACGTCATCTTTCCCTAAAAAGTCAAATGAATGGTGTTTTGCAGGACCTCCTAGGGATGCTCTTAGTCGTCACCATCTGTTCGTTTCAATGGCAGTTGCTGCTTTGCAAGAAGACGTCACATTAACAAGCTTCAAAAATATTTTATTGTAATGAAGGCATAATTTTCGGCCTCTGCATTAACTAGGGATGTACAATACATAGTCATTACACATACAAATGCTAAATGTTTATTACAGAGAAAAGGTTAAAATGGAAGCGATATATATGACAAATAAATTGTCACACATGCAAGCAATAAAAAGAAAGCGAAAAAATAGCCTTCATCTCAGGACAATCAAATAATTTTAACATCCTAATGGTAAGCTTCAAAAATATATATCTTATTTAAACCGTGGATAATATATAGAGAGGAGTAGCTGATCCTTTTTACTTGCAGGTTATCTAATTATACTATCTCCTATAAGGGGAAGCAATCCCGGCCTCTCAGCTCATCCACGTCGGTGGAAAAAAATTGGCCGTCCGATCTGTCCATCGGCCTCAATCCGACGTCTAGCGTGCAATGCTAGTTTGCGAATGCAAAAAACCCCCTGGGCTTTTTCGTTTCACGTTGATGCCCTCGCTTCTTGACGATCGTTCGATCGCCCATCAAACGGCCCTCGCTGTGTCGCCTTTGCATTTAGGCCCTTCACCTTTTCTATTCTCGCCCCGCCGTCCTCCCGTCTCCTCACTCCGCCCAAACCCTAGCCTATCTCCGCCTCTCTCCTGCACCAACCCATCGGCTCCTTCCTCAGCCCGTGCTCGCTCCTCCGCCGCCGCCCCTCCTCATGCCCAGCCCTAGCCACGCCCCATGTTCCCGGTCGCACCGTCCCCCGGCCTCTCTCCTGCGCCGTCCCTCCTCAGCCCGCGGCGGCTCCTCCAGCCTCCCCATGCCCAGCCCTCCCCGTGCCCAGCCCTAGCCGTCCCCTCCGCGACCGTCGCTCCGTCTCGTCCGACGGCCCCGCCGAGCCCCCCACGGCGCCGATGTTGCCGCCCCCTTAGCCTCCACCGGCGCCGCCTTCTGGATCCAGATCCGACGCCACCGCGGTCGCCTCCTGCGGTCCCAACGTTCCCACGGTGCACCCTGAGGCCTTGATGCCGCCGCCCCTTCCGTCTCCCACGGCGCCACCTCCCGGATCTGGCTCTGATCGCGCCACCATCTGCGGTTCTCTCTTTTTCCCGGCGACGCCGCTGCCTCACCGCCAATGCGACGCCCACCTCCACATCTCCGACGGCGCCGCCCCATGTCAACCTCTCCTCCTACGCGCGTCTCGCCGCGTGCTCCTCCTCCACGTCCGCCGCCCTGGCCTCCTCCCCTACCGATCGCTCCTCCTGGAAGTGCATCAGTAAGTGACAAATGTGAATTTCATTGTGAATGGATGTGGCTGTTAATATTGTTTCTCTAATAAAATGGTGCAATCACAAAGTAACTGCCTTTATTTTTCCATTTCAGGACTTTTTGATCCTTCTTTATTGCTAGAAGAAATTGAGGCCTACATTGCAATAGTGAAAGATGAAGCTTTTAATAGGAAGCATTTCTACTTGTAGATTTTGATTGCAATCGTTCGGCGCAACCTTCATGATTATAGTTACTATATAATGCTAACTGATATCATGGCAAATGAGTTGCTATCAACCTTCATAAATTTTTGTTCCCTAAGAGTTTATGTTTTATGGCACTCAGTTCCCTATGGTAAAGACTGGTGAATTGCTCAAAATTATGGTTGCATATTTAATTAGACAAATTCAGGCATTGCTCAAGCATTTGCATTGGTATCTCTCCCTATTGGACTACATTATTGTTGACAAACTATATCTGTATTTTGCACCTGTCATATAGATGGCATTAACCATTATATTATGTCTCAGTGTTTCTTCTCCAGTATCTCATATCAAATGATATTAGCTTATTATTCCATGCTACGTGTAGCGTTGGTATGTACATTGTCTTCATTTCACCACCAATCTAACAGCTGTGGTATTATGTTCATAAATTCTGGCCTATATTTAATTGTTAGTTTCGCCATGACATATTTAAACAGTTCCATTCATTCCCTGAAGGAAAAATAGCCCAACATCATCAGCCAATTACACGACTAGAGTGGAGAACTGCCAACCTTATTATCCGAACACCTGTAACCCCATAGTTTTGCCTGTTGTTCACTCTAGTTTTGAAAAGGTACATGGTAACCTATATGTCTCTCATATGCCATCATCTTTTAGTTTTTGCGTTTCATTTATCTGCATTAGAGACAGGCATTTCAGTTTATAAAATTAAAGATAGCCATGTCAAATAAAATATTGAATGCTATATATAGTACTCCATCATCTTCACTCTCCATGAGTATGCTGTTAAGCAACTAGATGTTTCTAATGGTCTTCAAATTTTCCATGGGAAAACTATTATTCTCATTTGGTGCCACCGTGTCATCCTTCAATTGAACTTGAACTTTATTCAGTTAACGGATTTGTGAATCTATTTTTCCATAGGATGGTCTGTATTCTTATTTCGTGGTATCATAGCCAGCTCAAATAATGAAAAAAATGGTGGAAGTTAGATTTTAGCCATTCTCAGTGTCATGCAGCTGAGGCTTAATTTGGTAAACAGCTCTAATTGGTCTTGTGCTGCCTTGGAAGTATTAAGGCCATGTTTTCCCTTTTATGAAAGCCTAAGTGTGTAATATCTGAAGCCTACCTTTAGCATTTAGTACAGCTGACATGCTGCTTACTTTTTTAAGAAATTTCAATAAACATAATCCATACTTACCAGGCCATTAAGATATAGGTCCACCACTTTCACCATCTCCTTTTCATATTTTTTTCGTAAGCTTTCTGAAATCCTTTTTGACTATTCCTTTCTTTCATGTGCAAACGAGACACTAATTATCAAAATACTCCTTACAATCGGGTTTATCAGAATGTTGTCTCATATACTCAATTACTCATCTTATTTACCGATACCATTTGCATCCTCTTATATACTTATCTTACTTTTTTTGGCATAGGTTCTGCAGGCACCATTCAAAGCCTATTTAAGTGACATGTTGGCCAAAGCAATAAAAAATTCTTAGTCTACAGCCACTCTAATGGGTTGTATGATGGTTCCGATTAGTAAGTCAATTTTTCCTTTCTTTTTGATTCGCACAGCACAAATACTTTCAGTATTTTTTTTACCATACTACTATAGGTCACATGTCTTTTCTCATATACATTGTATTATACTAAGGATAGACCCTCTCTTTTATAGGCTTGATTTTTTGTATTGGTAGAAAGCATATAAATTTGGTAAGATTTAGTCCTACAAGATGTTAATTCTATACAAAATATTTTCTACCACTAAACTGGTTAGCTTGGGTTAGGCCAACTATTATTCCTCTGCTTATCTGCAGGGATATGGTTCTTCATGGAATCGATTTACCCATACATGAATTCTGTCATAGATAATACTCCAGCCTGGCAATTCTCTATTCCTCTTCCTTTTTTCCTAAAAAATTCATATTCAATTGCAGCTGGATACATAGGTCAAACCTAGAATTCAGATGGATTATGAGCTAAAAGAATGATCACTGTTTAACATTTTGTCAAACTGCATGAGTGAATGCTGAATGAATCATCTGCCAAAAGAAAGTAACCATTGCTCACTAATTTCTCACTGTGTTTGCATTGATACCAGCAAAAGAATATCACAACCAGTTTGATCAGTAGTTATTTGTACTCCTCTTTCATATTTCATTTGAAAGTTCAATACATATATTAACAAACTGTTGACTAAAAGGATAGCCATCATTCAATGTTTTGTCACGCTACTTCACTGTTTTCGATCTGCCAGCAGCACTAGCACATTATCTACAAATTCACATGTGCTAAATTATTGGATGGACCATTAGTACATTACATGGCTAACTACTACAAGTGGCAATATTGTGACAGTGTAACCCTGTAGAGAGTTGGTGGTCATGGCAGAGAGATGGAACATAAGGTGAGCTGTGTATCCAATTTTTGTTTTGAGCCATAACCCCATATTTAAATCTATAAGACTGAAAAAAAGTTTTTTTTAGAATGCAACACTTCATCATCTACTGAGTTGTTAATGTACTTGTGTCAACACAATTGCAAACAACACATCTACAAAATACATATTATCCAAAATTTCAAGAACTTCTTGCTAGATGATGTCCCTTAACACCTCCTTCACTGAATAATTTGACCACCTTATCACTTTCATTTTGCTGTAGGAGCATGCAAGGTGAAGGATGGAAGGTTGTTCTTGACTACTCGAAAATTGTTTGGTGAGGCTGGATCTCACTGACCTCACGCAGCTCTTGTGCTCTTACAACAATAGTGTGCTTCTTTGCATACAAAGCCTGACGACGAGAAAGTTGCTCAACCACTAAACAAAAAACAAGTTTAATTAGTCCCCAAATCATTTCTTCTCAGACAAATCCCAAGAGAGCTCACAAAGGCAAATATCCTGTGCAAAGCATCTACTGTAGTGAATTTATTAATTTGAAAAACCAGCCATTCATTCATTAACTGCTTTAATCTTTGTTCTTTGTTTGGTCGTATTGAGAATATGTAGTGGAGAACCTGAGAGGGTGTTACATGCCTCCAAAGATGGATCCAGCGCACGAGCAGCGTTTGAAGATGTTCCAGCTGATGTAGCTTCCACTTCTTCAATCAGGCGCAAGACGCCCTTACCTTCTTGCCCTTAGCAATCTACCGGTGCATGCAAAATATCCACATGATGTATAGTATGGATGTAGACATGTTCAACCCATCCATAAACTACAAGTCCAGTTATACAGAAATACCAATAGTGCTATGCCTACAGATCTTTTAAATTTCTTATGTGCATCGATTCTCCAATGAGATAAGTTTCTGATTGCATGGCTATGTGTTAAGTTGACAATCATGGCTATGTGTTAAGTTGACTGCCCTCGAAATAGGGGAGAGGCCCATATATATCTCAAGTATTATTATCTATATATTTAACTACATTTTTTGTGCAGTGCATAGTGATAACTTAATTTTGCATGATTACCTGCTATAACGAACTTTCAAGAATTAACTTTCTTTTCTATTACTATGTATAAATCAACTCTGTAGAAAAATATTTGCTCTATTTCATTCGATGATCTAATCATGCCAATTAAAACTTCAGATTATTTTGTTCAATTCATTTTATTCTTTAACTAAACAACACAATTCACAGTCATTGGAAAAACCGGGTCGGGCGTGCAGTCGCGTGCGATCAATTCTAGTTCTTTGTTATGGCTGTGTATATCTCTGATATAGATGTTAGAATGATATTCTATTATCTTAAAAAAAATCTAATTCCGGGTCTGAGAGAATCGATTAACTTAATTAATACTCCTTTAGACTACTGCACATATAGCCTGGTCTTGGTGTCCCTGCCGAGGTTGCGGAGACTGATTGAACATTTGAACAGCAGCGGTGTAGGCGTGTAGCAGCACATACCACATGCATGCAGCCATGCATGCAGGGATGCGCATGCTGGCTGACGGCGCCAATCCATGGTCATGGACATCCACGTGTGCTTCTAGAAGATCACTACACACGAACGCTTGGTCTGGTATCTCCCGTCACTGCCGCACGTGATCGAGTCTGCGGTCTACCGTAGATGGTGTTGGGAATAGTAGACCGTTAATGGTTCGGAATAGCAGACGGTTATAAACAATCATCGCCAATGGTTTTCCAACCGTCTTTAATTTGATTTTGTGTTATGTTGTGTGCAATGTGTCATAAACTATTATGTCAAGTTCTCTCCAAACAACTGTCTTTAACTTGATTTTGTGTTATGTTGTGTGCACTGTGTCATAAACTATTACGTCCGGTTCTCTCGAAACCTATTCTAGGATGAGGCTCGGCCCAGACGGTTTAATTACTGTTAGAGTACATGGTACGATATAGCTAGAATGATTCAGCTATTATGTAGGATATGATTGATTGATTGTAACCTCTCCGATATGATTTCCATCTTTAATTCTAATATTGCTTGTGATCAGGTCACCATGTATCTATATAAATATCCATGGGGCTCAATACAATACATCCATCGCATAAAATCTATCCATAGTAGTATATTCATCCTCTTATATGGCATCAGAGCGGCATCGTACATGAGCCTCTGCCCACAAAAGCTTCTGTCATGTCGCCTCTGGGGATATCTCTCCCTAGGACCGTGCAACCTGTAGTTAGGGTTCATATCACCGGTCATTAGATTAGTTTCAATTAGTGTTTTTTCTGGTCATCTTCAGATCGGTTTTTCTCTATTTTCGCAAGATAAATTTTTCCGATAGTAGATCAATTTGTGTCACCCCACCGACCTATCTATGACTCCTAGGCTCCAGACTTCACCCGTTTGGCGACGACTCCTCTGGCGCCTCCTCCCCTCTGCCGATGACCTACATATTGTCAACCCGTAGACCGCCACCATCCCCCTAACCATCCCCTGGTTGTTGTGTGCCCGCCATCGACGTCACCGTTCTTGCTGCTCTTCACATGCAAGCGGTCGATAACATAATCATCATCGCTAGCCCCGTCATCTATGAGCATGACCCATCACACCACTGAGAACCAGGTTATCATTGTGTTGCCTTCCTAGGTGGCAGCACCGGCGCCCATTGCTAGGCCATCGTCTTCTCCACCGAGATCGGGTCTTCTTCGCCTACATTGAGCACGGCCGCCACCACCTCTCCTTCTCGTGTTCTGCTACTGATTTTCGTCTCGTCCACCACAGCTATGCCGCTAATGTCGCAATCTATTTTATTTGAATCCTTACATGCATTTTTTTCCTCTTCTTTTCATCTACTCCATCTGGTCACCATCGTGTTATGCTCCCCTCTTGCGTCATGAATGCTGCCACGTGGACGTCTTGTGTTGGTCTTCATCTACGACGGCTGTGACCGCATCGTCCTCGGCATCGTCCTCCTCCTTGACAACTGCTTGATCTCATCACCATCTTCTTTTATGTGCATCTTTGCACCCCCACAACTCCATGTGTGGTTGCCCCTCCACGACTATGACCACAGGCACCTCACTCTTGGCTATCTAACCATTGACATTAAATGACCTATTGTCAATTTGAGCAAACTCATTGGCTTTCTCTCCAGTCTGACCGTGCATGATGCTCGCGCTATAATTGCAGAGGGACATTGGCTCTGTCTAGTCTAGGTGTGTACGTTGCTCCCGCTATAACTACGGAGGATGTTAGACTATATGGTATGATCTGAAAGGATCTGACTATTATAGTAAGGATAGGATTTGGTAGGATTGATTGATTGTAATCTCTCTAATATGATTTCATCTTTATCTTTAAGATTGCTTGTGATCCAAGCCACCAAATACCCTATATAAACACCCACGAGCTAGGCTCAATACAATCAATCCATCCTAGTATGTTCATACTCTTGCAATTAGGGCTTTCAATGCAGTGCATAGTACAAGCACATCGGGCCGGCTATTTTGCGGCTAGGCTTGGGTGGGACCATGGGTCATAGAGTATGCAGCAAATGGGATAGCTCAATTTCAAGCTAGGCCTCACCGTAAACCTTAGAATTTTTTATTTTTTATACTTCTTACTATTTTGAAATAAATAAATAATATTATGTATAATTTTATTAAAAAAATAGACGGTCGTCGCCCTTTGGTTGGGCGAGACTGAAATCCCTCTTCCACCTAATTTCTCTCTCCTCCCTAGCTCCTCCGGTGGTCGACTCCGACGCAACAGCCCTCCTCCGCCTTCGATCGTGGCGCAGCCAGCGTGTTACCACCACCGGCTGCCGCGTCGTGCGCCAACCACGCACGACAAACCAGCGACAACGTGAGAAGACGATGGCGAAAGAGGCGACTCCTCGACCAGCTCGCCTCAATGAGGGCCAGCAGCGTCCAAAGCCTGCCTTGGGCTTGAGCTCGCAATGTGACTGGATGTAGTGCGACCGTGCCACCTTCCTCGATCTTGAACCATGTCGTTGTGGTGGCCTAGGCTTTCCTCCTTGTGGATGGTTCGCCACTCCTGCTGGCCAAAGTTGATGATTTGCTCTAGTGGCTGCTAGATGAAGAGCAGTAACTGACATGTGGACGGGGCCATTCAATTTTTTTTAGAAAAAAGAAAAAGCCACATGTGTAGTATACATGGCAAAGCTACTCAGCGAAACCGCCATTGAGGTTAAATGCACTGATTTTAAAAGTCTTGGGCTGCAAAATACTTAATTTTTTAGTTCAGGAGGTCAGTGAAACTAGCTCAATAAATAATTCAAGGTGCAAAGTAGATATTTTTTCTAAACTAGTAATTAAACTAAAACTAAGGACAAACTGAGTCTAAATCCTATATATGTGTGTCCTTTGATCTAGTTGAGTAGGAGGAAAGAGAGGAGGGAATGATCCTAAAAGGTTGTCATTTTGTACATAGATATTATCTTTAAAATACAGATTTAATTGATAATGACCATTGCGATTAAATTATAGAAACCAATAAAATTGTACTTTATAGAAGCAATTTTCAAAATGAACCTCTAGACATTAGTATAGTATATGCAGACTGGCTAAACTGATTGAATAAACTGAGCTGAATATTAAGTTAGACTTCGAGAGGTTCTTAAATTTGCTTGTCGAAGCTAGTCCGATTGGTTTATATTATTTTTAAAAGCTTTTTAAGGTGACTTGATGATAAAAAAAATTGGACTAAAAAACTAAAACGCTTTAACTTTTTAACTCAGCTAGCCATAATCTTTAATACTCAATCAAGCCACACCGAGCCCTGCCGAATGCCGATGAGGTGAGCTGCTTTGTCCTAGCTTGCAGATGTTTGCTCCCTGCCCTAATCGTGCTGTCAGATGCCACCGAGGTGCAGCCGCAGCTCGTCTCCTTCCCGTGTTCTCTTGTGTTTTACTAGTAAGTGCGCAGCGACCTAGCTCTTAGCCGCCCACCGCTGTTTCACAGCCGGCAACCAACCACCACCACCACCGACTTGTTCCTCGCCGCCATGCCATCGGTCAAGATCGTCGAGGTCGCCCGCGTCACCGTGCCCGGCACCGCCGCGCTGCCGCCGGAGCCGCTCCTGCGGCTCTCCGGGCTGGACTCGCAGTGGCTCACGCTGCCGCTCATCCAGCGCGTGCTCCTCTTCGACGGCAGCGGCGGCGGCAGCCTTCCGTCTTTCTCGTCCGTTGTGGGGTCCCTCCGCGCGTCCCTCGCCACCACGCTCGCGCGATTCCTCCCGCTCTCCGGGAGGATCGTCTTCCTGCCATCTACCGGTGATGCCGCCTTCGACTGCTCCGGGGAAGGCGTGGCCGGCGGCGTGAGGTTCGTCGTCGCGGAGAGCGACGTGGACGGGGGGAGGCTGGCGGGCGACGCCGACCACGACGTGCAGACGTTCGTGCGGCTCGTCCCGGAGCTCGAAGCCGGCGAGCTCCCCGCGGAGACGTTCGCCGTGCAGGTCACGCGGCTGGCCGGGGGCGGGCTGGCGGTCGGCGTCGCGCTGCACCACGCGGCGGTCGATGGCCGGTCGGTGTGGAGGTTCCTAGAGGCGTGGGCCGCGACGTGCCGCGGGGACACCGACGCCGGCGCCGCCGCCGCGGCGACGTTCGACCGCGCGGCGATCGCGCTCCCCGGCGGCGACGAGCTCGCGAGGAGCACGCTGCGGAAGTACGCCCCCAATCTCCCCGTAGTACGTCACGTACGCCTGCTCCTCCCCGGACTTTCCATTTCCAGTTGGTTCTTGCACTGGTCGACGCCGGCGGCCGCCGGCAGCCGGCCGCGGGCAATGACAACAAACCTAGTTGACTGACGGATACCTGTCGTTTAAGATTGATGCGCGAAGAAGTTTTGAAACTTCAGCTAGAGTAGCTTTCGAGATAACTAGATTAGTATATTTTAAGTATTATTTTAAGATTATCATATTAATTGCACGAAAATTATATACGTAGATTTGTGATGAAAAGTATTTATATGATATATAATTTTATTTGGTTTTATAAATAAATTGCATTTGCTATTGGTGGTTAAAATTTTACATCGAAAACGACCTGCAATGTCCTATATCTTTGGCACTGTAATTTTTTCTGTAAAAAACATAATCAAAGGGTGGCCGATCGTGATCGTAAGGTTGACGACAGCAAACCTAGTTTATTATTCCTCTGTCACAAATACGTGTCAATGTCATATTAGACACCCACACGGTCCCTAAAATGAAAATTTGACCACCAACTGTGATTGCAATTTATATATATAACCCATAAATTATAATATTATGTATCTTTTCCAAATCTACGAATACCGTTATCATTTATAGAATAAAAAAAATTAAACTATCAGCACACTTAAAGCTTCAAAAGTTTTAAGGCTTGTATCCCAAACCGAAAGTGTATTTGAGTACGAGGGTGCAACTTTTAAGCACTTCTATCCTAAGCAATCATAGACGGCCGTGATTTGTCTTTCACCAAATCTAACGGGTAGAACTTTTACAATGACGTGGCCACATGGGCCAGATGGCTTAACGAGAATTTTCCAGCGCGTAGGCAGGAGATCCATTCATCAGTCGGCTACGCCCGGTCCAGCCAAACTTGTTCTGGCTTCTCAATTTTACTTCAAGAAGCAAGCCCAATTTAGCCTATTAATTACGGCCCATTAAAGAACTGTACAGTCCTCTTTTTTTTTTTTTTTTTTTTGCTTTAACGTTGTTGCCTGTTGGTGCGAACACGTACGTACGTGCAGGCCGCCGTGGTGGAGTTCCTCGTCCACCCGAACCTCTCCCGCCGGACGTTCACCATCGCCAGCGCAAATGCAGCGCTGAAGCAAGGCAGTCGCCGCCGCCGTCGGCTCATGCCGCCGTCGCCGCCGTGGCGTGGCGGCGCTTAGCTGGTGTCTTCGTGCGGTGCAAGCACCCCGCCGCCGTCGTCTCCGCCGACGACGAGGTCTACCTCTTCTTCTTCATCGACTGCCGCGGGTGGCCCGGCATCGACCCGCCGGTCGGCAAGCACTACTTCGGGATGTGCATCACTACCAGGGAACAGGCCTTCCATACCGGCCCATCAATCTCGATTAGCCACCAAGGGACTCAGAAGGCAACGATCCGGTTGAACGGCTGGGCATGGCGCGGGGACCATTTAGTCTCGGTTAGTGTTACCAACCGGACGGTATCACCTCAAAAAAGCGGTGGCGGCGTGGGATATCCGTCGGTTGGTAATACCAACCGACTAAATTAAATTCGATCATTGGTAACACCAAATGACGAAATGAGATATCAATCGGTTGGTAACACCAACCGAATTTGTTAGCGATTTAACCTTTCTTCCTCTCGAGCTACCGTAACCTTCCCCAAACCATCTGTAACTCCAACAGAGGAGCTTGGCGCCATTACGGGATTTGAGGGAGGTCTTGCTCAAATTTTTGTAATTTGATCATTTCACTTCAATCCAAGTTAACCAAGATTAGTAACTTCATTTCTCACTGCTTGTATATGAAATGTAGTTTCTATATTTGCTTTAAATTTAATATGAAAAAATTTGGTCTCTATTCCCCATCTTTGATGAAATGTTATAAATTGGTAGATATAGCTTGATCTTTTGAAAGGGTTGGCGAAAACTTGTTGTGTAATCTTAGATTTTGCTTGGATTAAGAAGTAGTTCGTTTTGAATTTCTAGTTGTAGCTAATTAAATTTAGATGATGGTTTCATGGATCTATGATTTTGAATCTTAACTTTCGTGGACCAAATTTTGAAGTGGATTGTAAAATCTTGTTGTATTAGCTTAGAATTTACTTGGATTGTGATGTAGGACATATTGAATGCGTGCAGGTGACTTAAATTTAGAATTTTGGTTTCATCGATTCATGGAGAAATTTTGGGAGTAGAGTTTAACGTAGATTTTGCATAGATTTTGATTGTTTAAAAATTAACATTATATATTAATTAATATGTGATAAAATATTATAACTTCATTGATCTCTACTCACTTCATTGATGTAAAATTATACGTTGGTAGATCTAGATATATCATTTTAAGTAGGTTGCCAAATACTTTGTTGCATTACCTTAGAATTTGATTCGATTGTGATAAAATATTATCGACTTAAAAATAATTCTTTTAAAAAGGTATTTAACCTAAAATTGAAGTATTGACCTAAAAATTAAATAAATGTATAATAAATTAAGCGATACTTTAATTTTGGTTTTAGAAATTAATTTATTATTGGAAAATGAACTAACAACTACCTTGATGTAACTTAATGTAGATGAATCGGCGATGGATGTACATGGACCGCTCCTCACGGTTTGTGGAGGGTTTGGAAACTTTTATCGTCGAGCAAGTGCACGCACAAGATCAAAGCTACATATGTTGTCCATGCATAGACTGCAAGAATCACAAGGAGTGGTCAAACTCTGGGCAAATTCACTTCCATTTGATCTCAAGAGGTTTCGTGAAAAACTATACCTGTTGGACCAAACACGGTGAAGAAGAGATTATACAAGAAGACGGTGAAGAAGAAGATGGTGACGAAGAATATGTGGCAGATTATATGGCCGATGTTGGCCAACACGGCTCTATTGAACATATGCTAGGGGAGTTTGACGACGATGATCTAGAACAGATGTTGCATGATGGAGAGGGAGAATACACCGATGAAAGACATTACGAAAAGTTTCAGCGCCTGCGGGAGGAACAAGGAACATTGTTGTATCCAAACTGTGGGCAGAGCCACAAAAAGTTGCGTACCACACTGGAATTGATGCAATGGAAGGCTACTAATGGAGTATCTGATAAGGGATTTGATGAGTTGTTAAGCCTCATGAAGAAGTTGCTTCCAGAGGGTAACACGCTGCCTGAAACTACGTATGAAGCTAAGCAAGTTCTTTGCCCTTTGGGGTTGGAGGTACAGAAGATATATGCATGTCCAAACGATTGTATCATCTATCGTAATGAGTACAAGGATTTGGAAGAATGTCCGGTGTGCAAAACATCACGGTATAAGACCAAGCGTGATGACCCATGTGAGGTAGAGGGAAGGCGTAAGAAGAAGAGCCCCTGCTAAGGTGGTGTGGTACTTTCTTATAATCCCTCGGTTGAAGCGTTTGTTTGCGAACAAAAAGCATGCGAAGATGATGCGTTGGTATAAAGATGATCGTAAAGTCGACGGAAAGCTAAGGCACCCAGCAGATGGCTCGCAGTGGAGAAAACTCGATAGAAAATATCCGGACTTCGCGAACGATGCGAGAAACATAAGGTTTGCATTGAGTACGGATGGGATGAACCCGTTCGGTGACATGAGGAGTAGTCACAGCACTTGGCCCGTTACTCTATGTATCTACAACATTCCTCCTTGGCTATGTCAGAAGCGGAAATACATTACGATGCCATTGCTTATCCAAGGCCCTAAGCAACCTGGTAACGACATCGACGTGTATCTCAAACCGTTGGTTGAAGATCTGCTAACGCTATGGAATGATGGTGTACGTGTATGGGATGAGTACAAAGAGAGTATTTCACTTCGTGCATTGCTATTTGTAACTATCAACGATCGCCCGCACTTGGTAACTTGTCGGGCCTATCTATAAAGGATATAAAGCCTGCATCCAGTGCTTGGATGATACGGAAGACAAGTACCTAACAAACTCTCGGAAGGTTGTTTACATGGGTCATCGTAGGTTCCTAGGTGTGACGATCTACTCTCATTTAAACAAGCACATTTCACGGTACTGAAACAAGCATCTTCAGTGGCTCCGTATGTACTTGATCACGAGAGGATATTACGAGACCAATACCCAGATAAGTCAGATAAGTGGATCGCGAACAAGCAAGTGGAGAGCTTTGGTGGTTGGCTACAAAAGCATCTGTTAGGCAAGGAGAGAGTCCATGAACAGTTGCAGCTCTTAGCTCGGGGACCATCCATAACAATCGTATCATGGTAAGGGTATGAGATAAATGGGTACACATTTTACACGACAGCCCAGGATAGGAAGAGCACCAACCAAAACAGCGCCGTCCGTATAGATGCCTTAGACAAAAATGGAAAGATGGAGACAAAAATGGAAAGATGGACACCTACTATGGTTTCATAGAGGAGATCTGGGAGATCGAGTATGGACCTTTGAAAGTCCCTCTGTTTAGGTGCCAATGGGTGAAACTGACAGCTGTGCAGATCGATGACTATAGTATGACAATCGTGGACCTCAAGCAAGTGGCCTCTGAGGATGAACTGTTCGTGCTCGCCAATGATGTGACATGAGATATTTTATGTGATGGACATGGACAACAAACCAAAAGTTCATAAGGGTAAAACTATAAAAGACAGAAGAACAAGACTACCAAAGGTGATCAAGCAAGGCACCACGTGGTTCTTTACGGTAAAGAAGGATTGTTGGAGTTGAGGCGTCCACTGACGAAGAAGAGTATAATCGGTTCGACGAGTGCGCCTTTTTTCGTGACGTAGACATTAGTGTCCTTAGCGATGATGAGGAAGCTCTGTGACGTCGCCACGATCATAACGAGCGATCACTTGTAAAAATAAAGTAGTCATGTAATATTTTAGATATTTGTCCCTAAATTCATATTGATCCGGAAAGAACCGTTCGTGTTTCGCCAATTATGAGAAATTCCATCGTTTATGTATAAGTAGATTATTCCCATCTCATTTATAAACTAATGAGAAATTTCAAGGTTCCCAACTCATTTTTATATATGTCAATTTTTGCACATTTGTTATGAATTTTGTGAAATTTTTATTTAATTTTAATAGGCTCCCAACAATTTTCTATAATTTTGAAGAAATTTATGGCAAATTACTACCACTGACATATGGGACCCACCATATATGGGCCCACATGTCAAGAAAAACATGGCTTTCTCCACAATAAACGAATTAAAATACATTTTAAAAAAGGAAATATAATGGGAAAATGGATTTAAAATACAAATAAGGAATTAAAATACAATTAAAAAATTCCTTTCCTCCACTAAAGACCAAGAAAGGTACAAAATAATTCGCTCCTAACAAAGGAGAACATCTCCCCCTCTCGGGCTAGCGGCGTGCGCTTGAGCACGGCTCCCGACGACTTTGCGTCACGGGTTCGAGCCAGCGCTCGCGCCATCAAGATTCTTTATTTTGGGTATCGGCCCCGGTTTGTATAATAAACCGGATCGATAGTCCCTAGCACTCGGCGTTGGTCCGTTCGCATCGGCGTGTGGGGCAGCTCACCAATCAATCCCGGTTGGGAAAACCCACCCGGACTGAAGATAGCCTATGGATCCCGGTTGGAAATACCAACCGGGATTGAAGGTCCGCCACCTCCTATGCATCTGGGTGGGGCCCAGCACCACTAGCAATCCCGGTTGGAGAGACAGCCCGGGACTGAATCTCCCTTCAATCTCGGTTGTTGTTTTGAACCGGGATTGAAGGTCAACCACCCTACGCCAGATTCGGCGTGTGGGGCTAGCACCACTTCTAATCCGGTTGGAGACACGGCCGGATCGAAGGTCGATCAATCTCGGTTGTTGTCTTCAACCGGATTGAAGGTCAAAATAAATTCCCGGACACTTAGTCCTCCAATCTTCCCACCGGTTGCCACACCGCGTCCCTCCTCGCTACTCCAACCCTAGATCGTGCGCCTTGGTGCCGCCGTGGACTCCCGCGTGCACCTCCTCGCCGTGGACCTCCTCGCCGTCACCGCCCGTGACGACACCACTCCCCTCCTCGCCGCCGTGCACCTCCTCGCCGTCGCCGCCCGTGACGACGCCACTCCCCTCCTCGCCGCCGTGCACCACCTCGCCGTCGCCGCCCGTGACACCGCCAATCCCCTCCTCCCCGCCTCCAACGCCGCCGTGCGCCCGGTGAGCCTAGGCTCCATCATCATCCATCGTTCATTCTTCATCCAAGGCATATATATATCTTGGGAATGACCATGCAGAAAAACATATATGTTCTTTTAATTCATCATGGCTATATATGTATTATCTTTGTATGTTTAATCAGAAACTACTTAGCAAAGTATTCTAGGCTCCAGACAGCCACCTTTATTTTTCCTTTTACCTTCTTTTCTTTATCTGTCTTTTGTATCTTGCATCACCACAATTTTGGTAATAAAAATTCAGCGTGTTAACTTGAGTATGCAGAAAACATGTATGGCGGGTCAATTCCTATATCATTTGCATCTTAGCATAATGTGAATTCTACTATTATCAACATTTTTTGTGGTGATATATATATAGCACTTGACAACTCAAACAAGAATAATGCAGTAGCATATATTTCACCTGTAACTTTTACCCTTGCAAAATCCTCAACTATAGCTCTGAGTTTCTTGTCTCTACACAACGATTTTGCTTTGTTTTGCCCCGTGATTGACAATGAAAATCCTTACTCCTCTTGTTTAACTTAGCCCTGATATGTAATAGCTATATCATGGTTTTCATATATCATGGACCTAGTATACCGATTATGGCTGCGGTGCATAAAGACATCAATTACATTACATTGCGGTAGGGCCTAGTGAAGCACGTTCCTTCGTTGATCTTGCATGGCTCGCTAGTTCGATGTGCCTCTCTTTGCGTTTCACAAATAATTTTCTCTCTTCATGAAATGACTTTGTGCATTGTCACATAGCCTCTCATCCGTTATTGGATGCTGAATTTCGGTGTCTGGAGATGATTTTCTTGGACTCAATCAGCGCCCTCGGCATCGTTAATTTGTTTGTGTTCAGTTACCTTGGAAATCTATCTCTATGACTGAAAAGAAACAAGTGACAGTAAATCGGTTATTCACTCATGTTACATTACATCCGTTTTACAGTTTCAAAAAAAAACATCTGTTTAACTGGTCGACACACCAAATAGAGGTATCACACAAGTTAACACATATATATGAATAGTTCTACATTATGTGACTAGCTAGTCATATGAATGAAATTTACGTATATGCACACCTTCGTTATCTAATCACCGAAGCCAACTGAATAACTATTTGTGTTGAAAAAATATACATAACCAACTGATCAATTGTTGAAATAATACTAAGCATAGGTCAACAAAAGTATTAGAGATCGATGAAGCAAAGATATATATATATATATATATATATATATATATATATATATATATATATATATGGTGTATGTCATTGGAAGGCTATTCTTAGCAACCCAACATATTAAATTTGAGAGCAATTTATAACAAACTAAACTAAGCTCTGTTGTTGTTTAATTTTTATAAATTACAACATGTTATCATGTCATTTTCCTTGCTATTTAGTTGTTTTAATATCTGTGTGGCCTATATGTATCTTTCATCTATCTCGCTTTTTACCTTCTACAGGAATTCCGGTGCGCTCGAGGTTGTTTTCCAATATAATAATTTCTACTAATATGCATTGATAGATCGAGGTCCAAAGGAAGATGAAGTAATGCTGCTTGTGTATTTAGATGGTGAAACGTGAGACTAGCTAGGAAAAACGTTGAAAACATCGTTGTGTAGGAGATATTTGCAAGTCTACGTGCTCTAATTATCAACACTTGTGAAATGATTTTTTCCTAAGTGGTCACGTAATCAAGTTCTATTGTGCATATCTATGCTATTCTTATCTGCACATTGTGTGAAATGTTTGTGTAATCATATCTTATTTAGAGAAAAAGTTCCATGTTACTATTCAATTCTTCATAGAAAATAACTTATACAAGAATAACGTTACATGATACTATTCAATTCTACTTGAAATCCCAATTGAATGTTTCTATTCAATTCTATGCAATCGAATGGATTTTCTTGGTGACGAGTTTTTGAGCGAGTTGTTCGGACAAGAGGCGGCCCACGCTACCCAAGCACCGAGGCAGTAGTAGCCACCCAAACCGATGAGGCCGCCGGCCACCCAAGCCGTGAGGCCGTCGAAGCCACCGAGACCGGTCAAACGAGTAGCCGATCACGTCGGCGAGGTCAAAGCAAGAAGCCGAGGGCAAGACACATATTCACCGAAGTCGATGAGGAAGGCGAGCCTCTAAAGCCAGAAAATACGATTGGGCCGTTCAGATCGACGTTCGGCGTGATCGTCAGGGACCACGTGCCTATTAGCTTTGCGAAATGGGACGAGGTACCTGCAGAACTGAAGAACACCCTATGGACTGATATAAAGGAAACGTTCACCTTCCCCGAAGGGACCGAAGATAAACTGAAAAGGTACACATTAAAGAAGATGGCAATGGCTTTTCAGACGTACAAAAAGAAGCTGAACAACGAGTACATCAAGAAGAATTTAGTCCCCGACTTCAACAAGTACCCAAAGCTACAAGATCACTGGGATGAATTTGTGGGGTACAAAAATTCACAGCTAGGTTAGAACTTGGCTGAAAGGAACAAGCAGAATGCAGCGAAGAAACAATACCACCATCGCCTCGGACCTGGTGGTTACCGCAAGGCCCTACCCAAATGGGAGAAGAGGGAACGTGACTTGCTGGTTAAGGGTGTCCACCCCGCAATATTGGATTGGTCTAACAGATCGAGAAATTGGTTCTTCGGTCATAACGGCCTTGACCTTAGCGATGTGGCGGCGGTGTTTGGTGATACGATGAGAGAAGTCGTCAACAACTTCAGGACGCGCACACCCAGTCGGCCCAAGGCACCTTCGTGCCAAACAGGGAGGACGACGAGCTAACAAGGGCTCTACAGAACCCGGAGCACCCTGGACGTACACGGGGCGTTGGCGTCGTCCCGTGGAAGGTCGGTTTCGCCCATGATGCGGAGACCTACAGGAGTCGGTCGAGATCCAAGGGTCGACACGCACAATATATCAAGGACCTTCAAGACGAACTGAGAGTAACAAAGGCCAGCATACCCGATTTGGTCCGAAAAGAGCTACAACTAGCCTTGAGCCAACATCGGGAGACAAGTCGCCAGAACCTCCGTAAATCCGGACATCATCAATCCTCGACGCGGCGGAGCAGCTGCGCTTCGATTGAAATTTGGTGAAGTCGACTTGGGCCCCTATGCAGTGGACGACATCACGCAACCGACACCATGTGAGTTGCACGTGCAAGCACGGAACCTCTCATTAAAGGCGGCTGAAGGCATGGCTTTCCCGGTGGAGCCAGGGCAGCTCATCCATGGTCTCGCCATACCGCTGGGCTACGCGAAGGTCTCGGTGGACGAGGTATGCCCAGGGTACGAGGATCTTGACCTCGACATTGAAGGAGGTGACGGGAGCACGAAACTATTAGATGTTGTACACAGTTTCATCGCGTGGCGCAAGCGGTTCATAATTTTTAAAGACAACGTGCGCATTTCCTCTCCACGGTCTCCAGCGTCACCTCCACAACCTTCTGCATTGAATAAGACGCCCCCCAGAAGAAGCCCGTCTCCTCAGCTAAGCCTTGCACCAGAAACTCCAACTCCCACATCGGCCAAGGCAGCCCCCAATCGACAAGCGGCTCAAGTAATGTACCAACCAGGTTGGATAGGGAGCCAAGACTTCTAAAAAAGACACGGTCCACGTCCACGTCAACAAAATCCAAAAGAAAATCACCTCCGGTTGGCGACGATATGGTGATGAGGAGACCTCGCAGCTTGTAAGAGCGAGGTCACTTCATTCTTCGCGAAGAAGCCATCTCCACCGAGGGTCGGCCGATGCACGGACGAATGGCACAAAGCTAGGAGGGCTATCCTATCGTTGAAGGACATCATAGATAAACCAGAAAGACCGCCCGTGTCAGACTACGAGCGCGTCTTGAGTAAGACAGCCGACAAGGAGACGCCACCGGAGCGGACGGTGGAAGAGGTTGCACAGGGGATGAACAGTTTCTACGATGATACTGGTCTTGATGCAGATTAGGTATTGGGCCTCAAGGACATCCCGGTTGCGGAGATAGCATGAAAATTTATACATGGTGCGTCATTTGTGAGACGTGAGGAGCTCTCCCAGCTAACAACGAAGATGCGGCAACTCCATGAATGGTATTTGGCCGCGGCCAACCATGGTTTAGATGCGATTGCCGTCAGGTTCAAGGAAACTCATTACTTCCGTGGAGACAACGAGTTCTTCATCGAATGGGAACCTTTATTTGATCTATACCGGTAGGGCCACGGGCGTGAGCATGTTGAGTTCTTTGGACTCTGTAAGTGTCTTATTCATAAATTTTATCGTGCGCCCATATCTTTGTAACAATCTCCAAACCTAACTGATTTCTTGTTGTGTAGAATGAAGCTAAAACGATGCCAAACCGAGAGAATTAATTATGAGTTTGGCTTTCTCGACCCAAGAGTGATCAATGAGAAACCGGTTAGAGATAAACCGAAGAGACAGAGCGACACATATACAACGGGCTCATGGGACAAAGATACAAGTCAAAGATACTTCTAGCTTATGATTTTGAGTATGTGTTTTCTTACCGCCTCGTTATAATTTTTTCTTACCATGATGTTAAAAGTACTAACTACTACGTTGACATATATATGTGCGACTTTCACTTTGCCCTTTTTATTATCGAGGTAGATCGTAGCACAGTCATGGTTATGGTCTCAAAAAGAAAACCCCCTGCAAAATACAAAGACTTCTTGGCCATGCTCAACCGGTACATTGTCGTTCCTTTCATTATCACACTTGTTTTCTTTCTTAGTTTGAAGCCAACTCTATTCTGTATAACTCATAATCACTTGTGTAGTGCCTTCGTAAGATTCCAAAAGGAAAACGTTGGAGAATTTAAGAAAAAATTTGAGTTGCACCTCGTTAAATATGTAAGTATATCGTAATGCTAGCTTTGTAGTTAGTTCACTAAATTTCTATGCAGTTATTTCACGTTCTACAACTTTTTCACCACAGGTCTTGCATCAAGCACCGGAAAATAATTTGTGCGGCTACTATATATGCGAGATGATGCATCACTTCATCGGAGGCTCTGCTACCTCTACGAGGAAAGGAGAACCTTTTGGGGTGAGTACTTATAATTTCTATCTTAATAATGCCTAACTATTCCGGACACCTCTATAGATCCAAGGATTGATTAGTTAATTCCCTAATTAATGACAGATCCTCTAAAATTGGCGAAGAAAGGTTTGGAACAAGGTCCGAACTCTCGGTCTTGGTGAAAGCAATACAAGAGCAACTCATGGCTTTATATTATCTGAGGTCATGACTCCAATGGGCGAGCATCATCACCCTTTTTTCAATAAGATTCTAGAGCCCGACCGTTCGAGAGGAACCGATCAACCGTCAGGGTCAACATCTAGGTCTACCAAGAGCAATCCACGTAGATGATCCCGATGAACAAAAACATGTGTACTTGTAATTATGTGTACAACAATGTGTACTTGTGATACTTGTATATATAGCCCAGTTAGTTAGTAATTGTAGTACTTATTAATTACTTATAATTAAATCAGCTGTAGTTAAATTTTAATGAATGTCCTTTCATTTAATAACGAGTTAACTGTGTATGAATAATTATATGAGTTTCAATTAATTGTGATTTAACACAAATATATACATATACTTAAATTTCAATTAATTATATGAGTTTCAATTAAATGTCATCCAATGGGCAAAAATAAAATGACAACACCTTCTAGTCGGTTGGTTCTACCAACCGACCGATAAGTCATCGGCGGGCAACTAAAAATATTAAAACATTTTAGTCCGGTTGGTACAACCAACCGGATCGAGAAATCGACCTCGGTCCGGTTGGTAGTTCCAACCGACGGATCTTACCTCGGCGCCCAGCTCAGCTTTTGAGGGCCTTCGGTCGGTTGGTGGCTAACCGGGACTACTGAGCCCCCGCCATCGATCCCTGGGATTATCCGGTTTGGAAACCGGACCGTAGCCCGTTCCCAACCGGGATAAAATCCTGTTGCTCGGTAGTGCATCTCTGGGTGCCTCGCGAGGCCCTTCATGGGACCTCTCGCCGAGGACCACGGGCCGCGTCGTCGCCGCGGCCGTGGCGGCGGTGCAGGATGAGGTCCGCCGCGCGGCGGAGGACCCGTTTGCCGGGTGGGACTGGATGGACCTAGTGTACCGGATCCCCCTTGACCGGCTAGTGATCATGTCCGGGTCGACGCGATTCCCGGCGTACGAGGCGGTGGACTTCGGGTGGGGCGTGCCAAGCAGGACGGAGCTGGTCACCATGAACCACGACGGGCAGGTGGTGCTCGTCGCTGCCAAGGGTGGCGACGGCGGCGTGCAGGCGTCCGTGTCTCTGCACCCGGATCACATGGACACCTTCAAGTCGCACTTCCTCGACTCCTTAGGTTGTTGATGTATGTGTATGTAGAGGATCGATGCAGACCTAACCCCCTGCCAAATTAGAAAATAAGTACGTGTTTCCATGGACACATTTCGAGCTATCAAGATTCAAATCATGAATCTACTATTTTTTGGAATCTCATGCTTCACAGGGTCAACCTCAACTTCCTCACCGCCGCTCCGCCTCACTCCTTCACCGTTTCTCGGACTGGTGGCAGTAGGCGGCTTCCAAGGTCTGCAAGGTCGTCAGGAGAGCCTTCAACGGGTTCGCCATCTACATTACCTGAAACATTTGAAAGGAGCGCAACAGGTGCATTTTTCAGAGCGCCGCCCTCACCCCGCCTCTCCTAGTTTCCACTATCCTATAGGATCTTTCCCTTTGGGAGAGTGCGCATTCCTAACACTTTCCTGCCAATAGCGGCCCTACTATCAGGGATGCTCCTAGTATCTTGTAATTATCCCGGTACATTTGGTTTCACCCCTTCCTTAATTACCATTCGAAAAATTCACGAAATGACACTCAATTCGCATGCATCAAGGAATGTGTCTATGATATATGGGACCATCTGAGTCTATGACAGTCATATGATGAAATGCGAATTTTAACGAGTACCATATAATGAAATGCCCCTAATAGAATAGGCAGTCTCTAGCCCTTTGCTAAAAAAAAACTTCCCTGTTTTTTTTTGAAATTTGTTATTCATTGGTCGACTACCTTCCCTTATCTATGGATCAATCTGCTGCTATGTTCTACTTCTCACGCTGTTGTTGCCATCACAAGAGCTCCACCGCTGGATTAGGGTTTTTTGTTCACTAGGTGAGGTCCAGGGTGCACCCATCCCTATGGATTTAGAATGAGGTTGGGCTGGCAAGAGCACGGCGGTGGGAGGCAGTAGCGGTGGGAGGCAGTAGTGGTGGTGGTGGTGCCTCACTTACTGGAACATCGAAGAGTGGTGGGCGACAGCGGGGGTGGGGGTCGCTTTGACACGATGACTGTAACTAGGGTGAGTGGGGCCGGCACGATAGAGGGAAAAATAGGGTGGAGCAGCGAGGGTGCATACTGCGGTCCACGGGTGGTGCCCAATGGGGGCAAGGATTGTATTGGAGGTGTAGAGCTGCGCAGGTGAAGGGGACCCTGTTTTATAAAACGGGGTTTATATCAGGGCCCCGCAAATAACACAACCGTCCAGGATTCCAGCTGTGCTCAAACATGATTCGACCTGCAAACGTCATACTTAATAAAACCAAAATATTACAGCGGAAGTAGCGGTCTCAGACCAAATTTTACAAACCATAATCTTACAAACTCATTATTTATATATAGTAGACCACATCACACCACAGGCTCGCCGGAGCATAGGGTTGGCCCTAGAACTCTACGTCCTCTCCTACCCATTTCACTTCCTCTTCGTTTCCGGGGTAAGTTGTATCGGGAATATTTAGACCTGCTCGTTGGAATAAGCAGCCCACAAACAAAGTTTACAAGTACGAGAATTCTTTAAATTATTCACAAGCCATGCGAATGATTTGCTATTAACTACTTGCAAGGATACGCAAGGAAAGATATTTCGGGTTTTCTCTTTAGACTCAGCAACATCAACTTGACACTTTTGGGCTACCCATTTATGTCTATTTTTTCAAACGTCCCATTATTGCCCTGTTTATTTCAAGAGTTCTGATATCTAGAATAATCCCTCGATTATTCTTCTTGGTTATGGCAAAACATCACTTCTAAAACTATTAATGCTAGAATGACTGGGGTCACCCAAAACACAGCTTCATATACTGGAAGCACGGTACATCGATGTTTATTAGAGTTAGTTCTGCAAAACCTGCCTAGCTTTACCCACATGGTATCACAACTTAGCTAGGGTCGAGACAACTTAACATAACTTGTTCTTGTTGGACTAGTTCCCATCTGGCGATACCCCGTCCATCCTCTGACCATGAGAACCCTTGGACCAATAGGTTTTCTCACCCCATGAAAGAATGGTTACCACCGTTATCGAGACCTGGCTGGTAGGATAAGGTCACACGCCTACTACCAGCGACTTGGCGAACACGGGATAACTCATCCCAACAATTCAAGTCAAGTCTAAGCCCGAATTCTCGGTCATCTGGATGGGCTAAATTTATGTACTTTCATCTTAGCAAGAATGGTAGGTCCTTAGACATTTTCACTTTAAATCTTCATTTATTTCCAACAAAATCCTCTAGTTTCTAATTTCATTTTTATAGTGTGACATTGCTATGCATCTAGTCTTACACTTAGGGTTATCAAAGAGACATGGTAAATCAATTTGAATAGAGGGTCATAAATCAAGTGGGTTTTATAAATAATAAAATCATCATAATTATTCAAAAAAAACCTTAGTTTACATGACCACATAAAATGATCCCATATATTCCTTGATATGCATTAATTATTAATTAAAAGGATTCAATACGATCAATGGCACATGACTTGCCATCTATTTCTAGATTTCCCTGGAACTCCTCAAGGTCTTCGATTCTTCGATTTCGTGGATGTTCTTATCTTCTTCCTCCTCGGGTCTTCTTCCTTTTCCCTTCTCTTCGGTTCCTATCAAAATTTATAAAAGTTCAAATAAATACCAGCATGCCATGCTAATTCTTTTAGAACTCCTTTTTAAGTTATTTATATATTTATTTTAATAAGATAATATATTTTATTTTTTAATTTATTAGTATATGTATATAGGGGTAATGCAAAATCATATTCCCTAACTTTTCTAAAATATGCATTTTCTAGTTCAGGATAGCATCTCTTAAATTCTTTAATTATTCTTCCCTTATTTTAATTTAATTTGATTATATCTTTCTTTTATTTTAAAAATTTAACACCCTATATGATCAAATATTTACGCTATGTATTATGTTGATTTAACATGAGATCAAATGACTTTTTAAATTATTTTGTGATCTGAAACAATTTTTCTTTTGATAACTTTTCAAAAACGGTCAAATAATGCCCAAAACCGGACAAAAGATTCAAAACCAGGTTTTAGCGGGTTTATCGGGTAAACCGGTCTTCTTTCCCTTTTCTTCTTTTTCTGGCGCGATTCTGGCGATGTCTTCGGCCTCGGCTAGCGGTCGCTCCGGTTGTCTTCGTGAGCTAATTCTTGCGAAAATGGGTTTGTAGGCCCGAGGGCTTCACCGGTCAATAGTGGTTCATTGTCGGGTGACTCGGGTTTGGCCGACGGTGAGCTCGAAGCATAATTATGCTTCGGCCTCAGGGTGACATGGCTATTTGGCCATTCTCCGGCTACCAATGGACGTGGTCGTCCTTTGTATTGCCTTGGAAAACTTCGGGAAGCTAGGATTAGTGCCCAAGATGGCCTAGTGCAGCGGCGGGCTTACGCCGAAGCTCGGAACAGAGCTTGGATGCAGCGGTGCATTTTCGGCGATTCAATGCCAAATTTCTTGGCTTGGGAGCTTCTAGGGATGCTTCTAAACCTACTCGTGTGTTTAGTCAAGCTTGGGAAGGTTCAGGTGTGACTATCATCGTGTCCGAGGTGAAAATGGCGACGGTGAACACAACCCCGGCGAGGGACGCTGTTCCAGTTCGCCAGGAGGCATGAGATCGATTTTGTGATGTTCTAGGATGCTTGTGGGGGCTCAAATTTAAATTAATTTGATCCAGGGAGCTTCAATTGCTCGGATTGACCGTAATGGTTCAAAATTGGGGAAAATTAGATTAGGGGCTTACCGACGGTGCTTCGGCGATGGTGAAAGCTCGGTGAGCTTCTAGGAGCTGAGGCGAAGCTAGGGGCGGTGAAAGATGGCGTCGGGGTGAATGGTTTTCACGGTTTTGTCTTCACCATGCCGTAGCGGCGCTATGGGGTAAGAACGGCGGTGAGTGGTGGTGAGTTGGCCGTATACGGCGCACGGATGAGCTCGTCGGCCACGCAGGAGCTCGGTCTGGGATGCATGGCGCACATGCACGCGCGAGCGAGCCAAGGGCTCTATCAGCATTTGTGGCTGGATACGTCGAAGGCGTATTTCTGCAAGGCGTATTCCTAGATAGGAAGGCGTACTCTGCCAATTTTGGATGAATTACTGATTTTCCAGTAGGAAAACAAATCCATTTAAAGGCTAGAAAATGTTTTAGGGTTCAGAAAAATATGAGGAACTCAAATAAGTATTTTATTTTATTTTATTTTTCATTCATTATTTATTTTCTGAAAATAGTTCTCTTCTATCTTTTTATTCCCTTTATTATTCTAAAATACATTTATCTTTTATAAAATATATCCAAGATATATTTTACCTTCTTAATAATGAGTTAGGGACTTCTTTTCATAAAAATTTTATAATGCCTAATTATTTTCTATTGCAATTTCTTAATTCCCTATTTAAAAGTATTTCTTTCTCTTTTATACTTTAATTAAACTCATTATCTAAAAATATTTTCTTAGTTTCTAATGCATCTAGGGTTCTTACTCATCATGTAAGCAAAATAACACACACACACACACATATATGTATATATATATATATATATATATATATATATATATATATATATATATATATATATATATATATATATATATGATGCAATTTTCTATAGCTCATCCATGTAACATAAAATATGCATATGTATATGTATTAGAATAATAGAAAGAAAATAAAACTATGCATTATGCATGCATGATGAAGATCGATGATCGCGGAAAAGAAATTCTTGCAAAATTTTGGGGTGCTACAGGATGGCACTAGAGAGAAGGGGCAGCCACCTCGGCTGACGTCTAGCCAACTTTTTTTTAAATGTTGTTGATAGTATTGATTTTTATTGGGCTTACTTACGCTTGTAGAATGTCTAGGTACACTACTACAGAAATGGTCATCCGTGCCCCCCATCACTGCCGGTTAGGTCAGAACCGGCAGAGATAACTTATCATCGCCGGTTTGTAAGTCTCAGCGGCAAAAAATTTGATTGTGCGCTTGGAAACCGCCAGTGATAGGACTTATCACTGCCGGTTCTTTAAGCTTTTCGCTCCCAATTTTCAACCGACAATGATAAATTATCACTGCCGGTTTGAGAGGTAGAACCGACAGTGATAAGACAAAGGTTAAAAGTTATGCGTATTCTTTGTAAGTAAGAACGTGAGATTGGGTGGGATGGTTAGAAGGGTGAGAGTATAGTGGAGAGGTCGCAGGTTTGAGTACCGGGTAACACAACATTTGTATTTCGCGTGAAAACGTATCCTAATAAGCTATATTAGGTGGTGGATGATTAGAGTATAGATTCTGGGCATAAAAAAATATTTTTTCTATTTTTTAACCAATTTTTCGAGAACCGGCAATGATAGTCCTTATCATTGCCAGTTATGAACCGGCACTGATGTGGTGTTTTGTAGTAGTGGTAGTTTGAGGCATAAATGGGTGGTATATGTTTTCATGAGAAATATCACCCAAAATATTGAGTTTTACACACCAACCAACCATTGCAACGACTTTGAATCAAAGTGAGCTATATATATAAAGGCAGGTCTCGAGTTCTTGATCCCTATCCCTATTAATATAACTTACTATTTGATTTCATGCACCGACTAGTTCAACCAAAAGATTAGCCATATAGATCAAAAGATGAATGGCAATTTACCTTAGTAATGAAATATGCACTTTACTCATGTTTCCAAAACTGTACACCCTGTTTTGCACGAGGGAATTAAACTATTTCCGGTGATATTCTTAATTCGTATGTTCCAAGAGATGTGTCAAAACTTGGGAACAAATCACAAATCCACGAAGACGCATTATTTATGAAGTTTGCATAGAAATGGACAGTTTCGATCAAGATCCGCTTTATTCACATTTGAGAAGAAATTTTGGTTCGTAGCGTGTTTATTAATATGATTTTTTTTAAGACGCACTAACTGTAAGACGACTAGATCGAAAGATCTAAACTGTTAAACTTATCATGCATATTTTGTTTACTAAAATATCTAGTTTGACGAGTAGAATTGTCTATGTTCATCCTAAAGCACCCAACTTTGTAGCTAAGGCATGATACACACAGCAGGAACCTCGCTATCTTCCAAGCTAGCCTCATTGCGGGCCTCTACGCGCGTGTGACATGTAACATGAGCCTCCTCTCGTACAGCCGAACATCGTTGGGTCACCGGCTGACGTTCTTTTGTGTACCGACAGTACTGTCCACCCTTGTTTCGCAGTGCAATGAAATTGGTGTCTCCATAGCGTGTTTAGCGGTTATTGTACCACACCTACACGCTACACTATCAGATATTGTTCATTTTGAAAGGGTTGGTGTTGGTCACGGTTTTGATTGAAAATCGTCTCTCGTAGTGTTAGGCACCCTCTTATGAAATGGATTTTCTATGAAAATCTAGAATCATCTCGAATACCCTTATTTTCTATGGCTATTTCGGTATTACTTATAATTGTGGAAGAGATGCAGAGCTTCAGAAGAAGGTCCAAATATACCCGTCACGCCATGGGATGAGGGATCACTATGCTGGGGCAGACGTGTGGCATAGAAGACGACTAAGGCCTTGTTCTTTATAGCTTATTTGACTTATCTACGTTTGCTTATCTTTGTTTAAAATACAAACGATTTGGTTTTTTGATCTGCCTTTTTTTTTCTATATCAAAGGCATGTCTAGAAATTTAAAAAATAAGTAAAATGAAGAGGGTCCGGCTCTCAAGGACACCTCCGGAAGCTGTCAAAGTTAGAAGATAAGTAGATAAGTCAGATAAGTTAAGTTGGGGAGAAGTACGAGGCCTAAGACGCATTGGATGTGTATGGCGAAGACCTGGCTGCGCGCTGCGAGCTCTACGTCTATGGCATGCCCAATGATCTCGTGCTTGGATTCACTAGAATAAAATGATATGTTGTTTACAAAGAAAAGTGGCTTAGCAAGGTAGCATTCTGTGAAAATCAGAAATTCATGTAGTTTGATTCAATGGTTTAGATTTTCCTAGTCGATCATCTCCATGGACCCTATTTAAATTTCAAGATTCTATGTGTATTTTGCACATGAGAGCGTTATAGAAGAAATTGCTAAAGAGTACTTAGATGGTTCGAAGGTTTGGAAGTAGTTGATTTTTCATAACTTAATTTGAACCTTTTCAAGATTCACACTCAAAAGAAACTTTCGACTAAAAATATCCAACTTACAATTCAAAAAACCTTTTATGTAATTTGAAAAAAAAATCAAATGATTTGAAATCTTGAACTCATCCATACTTTGATCTTAGAGATCATTTGGAGGAGGGACAAGATCGACCCATTGGATGCAAATTTGATTTTCCAAAATTTAGCTACTTTTAAACAAAGAGTGCTGTAGTGCTCACCCATTGGATGCAAATTTGATTGTCCAAAATTTAGGTAGTTTTAAACAAAAGAGTGATGTAGCGCGCGCTCATAGGCACGGAAGATTAATGCACAAGGGAATAGGGATCCACCACTCCAGGTCCTTAAACGGGTCTCGATTTTGAGCTCCCAAATCAAGAAAGCTCTTCAAATTTAGCGAAATATTAAACCAAATCAGCAAGCATTTCATCCGAAAAAAAAAACAGAATCAGGGTACTAATACAACAATTAACAGCAGTAGCAGCAATTAATCAGCTCGCAAATTAAGTAGCAGCAGCATCACATCTCCTAATCTCCTATGCTTAGCCTTCTTCACCATTGCACTCCGTGAAGGTGGCCACCGAACCCCCTCCCCGCGCCACCGTTGTCCTCCTCGCCGCCGATGCCCTCCAACGCCATCGCGTTCGCGCCACCCCCGGCGCCGTACGCCTTCCCGGCCGCCGCCCCCGCCGTCGTGTAGAACGTCGTTCCTGTCCCGGCGCTGAACCCGACGTCGGCGCCCATCATGAGCCCGACGTGCGCGTCGTGGCCGCCGTCGGCTCCGTCCTGGCCGGTGCGGTCGTTCGGCAGCGCGAGGCCGGCGCCAGCGAGCGAGGAATGCGTGTCGTCCGCGCCGCCGTCCCCGTGGCGCGCGCCGAGGACGGCGGCCTTCTCGCCCTCGGCCTCGCGGTAGCGGTTGAGGTAGGCCTTGAGCGGGCCGACGTAGGCTTCAAAGCCGAGCGTGGTCATGGCCCAGAGCAGGTCGTCGCCGTTGATCGTCTTGCGCTTCTCGCGCTGGCACTTGTCGGAGGCCTCGCCGGTGACGAAGCTGATGAACTCGGACACGCACTCCTGCACCGTCTCCTTGGCCTCCTTGGAGATCTTGGCGTTGGCCGGGAGGGAGCGCTTCATGATGCGGCTCACGTTCGCGATCGGCAGGAACCGGTCCTGCTCCTTGGCCGGCGAGTCGCCACCGCCGCCGTACCCCGTGCAGCTCCCTCCGGCCGCCGCCGCCGCCGCGCCGGACTCGTTGTCCGACGGCGGGCTCCCCACCGGGCTCAGCAGGTGGCTCTGCTGCCCATAGCTCTTCCTACTCTTCATGCGCAGCAGCAGCAGTAGCCTTACTATAGAGAATAGTAGGACAGTAGCCAGTAGTTCATGGACTCATGGGAGCTGAGGATCAAGAGGTGCTCTCCTTTTAAAGTTGGAAAATGGGAGGCAAGGGTTGATGCGGGTGGGAGGACGGTATCATGCAGACGCAAAAGCATACGTGACAATATAATTATACATATATATTTTATTTCAGAATTGCTAATTCACTGAAATTTTCTTAACTATCAGTCAATCTAAAATTACACTCTAGTAAAACTAAAATTGCATAGCTTACAAAGGTGGTATTTTAGTATCAAAATTGCTACTTATTAATCATCAGTTTTATTCGTTGATTTCTATACTTTGTTGATGCATTAATCTATCGAATACACATGCTTACATACTTTTCTTTTCCTATGTTTCAAGCCATCATATTTATTTCAGTCAATCTAAAATTGCACACTGGTAAAACTAAATTTGCACTTATTTATAATGTGCAATTTTAGTATAATTATAGTGCAATTTTATTAATAATCGACTGACACTTATTTTATTATCCGGCGACTTGCTCTTAGTCACTCCCATTTCATTTTACCGTCACACCATAGTAGCAACCATGTGATAGCTCAGCTGCTAAGATTTCGTAAGGCCAAATGTGTAGCGGCAGCCATGTGATAGCTCAGCGGCTAAGCTTTCGCAAGATCAAATGTGCACGGTCTATCGTCTGAAAGAGCTCAATTGAGAGTTTCCCCGACATGAAGTTCTAGAACTCCAAGAAGACCAAAGTTGCAAGAGGTAAAGACAGGAAACATGAAAATATTCCATGGGATAGCACGGCACAGTCCACAGGCTGGCTGGCCACTAGCCATGTCACTTCAAGAGATGGTATCTGCAAAGATTTGAGGTTCTTGGGTAGACCAACGGCAGGGCATCACATTAGTGGCATTCATGCGCTGCAATCTTCTTACCAAATAGAGGGCTTCACATGGAAAAAAAAAAAAAGTGCAAGTTCATAGCTAAGGTTGGTATCTAAAAACCAATGCATATGACTTAAGACTCCAAAATACTTTTGCATTTCGAATATGGTATCTTGTGCATTCAAGAAAGGTAGCACAAAGGGCAAAGGGGCATTGTGAGAGATGCCTCTTATCTCTCTTTTTTTTTCTTCTCTCTCTTTTCTTCATTGAAAGTTTCATGGATTATTCGTGCCATCACATCGCGCAATAATAGAAGAATATATGAGAGCAAGTTGGGGTGCAGGATTGGGGATTAATTAACCTAATCAGGAGGTTCAATGCTTAATTAAGCTAGTCACTTCAGGCAGCAGGCTTTGTCATTAGGATATTGATGCAGGACGATGCTATGCTTTTGGAGGTTTGAATGGTAAACGGGCGATTATTATTATAGTTTTAGCAGCCGGAGCTTCATTAGGAACTGGGATTGTGCCATTTGTCATATATTCCGGAGCAAGCGACTTCTTGTTTTCAAGTGTTTAGAAGCCGGTTCTCTTGAACAATATATTTGATTTCAATCCAAACCGTGTTTAGGGCCTAGGTCGAGTTTAGAAGGGAAAATAGACTCATGGTCAAGACCAGCCCGGCCCTAGCCCGATCGGCACCATACCTCCAATGGGCCGAAACATGGAATACAAAGGAGTTCGACGTCTCTAATAGGTGCAACCTAAGCCTAGATTTCGACTAAGCTGAATGATAAATTGGTTGAGCTGGACAGTAAGCTGTATTTTGAGAGCCCGTTTTGTTCAACTTGTTTTCGAGATTTTTGATAGTCAATTTCAAGATAAAGAAGGGAGCTTGAGAAACCAAAGCATCTGACTTTTTGAAACAACGCAGAACAAGGTCTTCCAGAAAACAACCTGGATCAACAACGGTGTGCTTGATAACTCTCCAGTAAAAATCACAGACAATTTTCAAAAGCAAAATACAAACAATGTTAGTAGAACATCTGTGCAGTTCTGTTTAAGCACATACTGTTTTTGAGGTAAAGTTTTGAACAGGCTGAAATTAAGCCACTCTCAAGGAAGCTTTAACAGGCCGAAGCCCAGAAAAAGCCCAACACAAAAGGAGTGGCAAAGTAGGTAAGTAAAAGGGCCTGCACATTGCCCTTCCCCGCTACCTGCACTTTGCTGAGCTTTCAAGCTTTTGCTCACTATGTGGTAAGAACCTTTCATCTAAAGCAACCTGTACAAGTGTACATAATAAAAGTGATTAGTATGTCAGAGTATTTTAATCCTGCTCAGCATCACAAGAATTTTACTATAATGTTAGTTGGAGGGCGCGTTTCTGATGAACAAAAAGGACAAAAAAAATTGCAGGCAGTTAGTTGTTCAACTTCTTGATTTGGAGATAATAGGTTCAAGTAGTAAATTGTTTACATTTCCGAATTTTCTGATATCCGAGGACACTTTTGCGTACTGCTCGTCACTTGAGCAATTCATGCACATATAAACGGTGGAGAAGGGAACCAGACAAGCTTAACCATTTTGTTTTCTACAGCCTACATCCCAAATTTCGAGTAATTTTTGTGCGACCTCGGATGGCCTTTGGCATAGTATTGGGAGTATTGTATCCTATTATAGAAATGGCACATCTATATCCTACGACATGAAGTTCGTGCCTTCAAGAAGTTGAAGGCTCCCACAGGCTTTGATGAGCCTCCGCCAAGTTTTGACGGACCTTGCGTCCTTTACATGGTGTTAATGGGCCTTTGAATGCTAATGTGCTAACTCTAGTCAACAACCCTCGGATCTACTTCGCATGGCTCGGATCAACATGGGTGCCTTGATCTCATTTAAACACTCGAGTAGAAAACCCTTGACCTCTATCTTCTCACAAAAACCCCTCACTGTTCTGTCCGATCTATCTCTCTGCTCACCCTCTTCTCTACCTCCCTCTTGTTCTCTTCTTGCTCTTAGCTAGGGTTAGGGATGGCTAGCTCTTTGTAGGGCCTAAATCCCAGTAAATGGATACCAAACAATTTGCTCCAGATATGCAATCATCTAGGAATTCGATCATGCAAGCGGCCACATTTTAATGCATATTACAACAATTATATAAAATAAGTCTTGCAATGCCAAACTTTTAATTTACAATCCATAGACAAACCATGAGGGTACTATGATAACAAAGATGTGATATTGGCGGTAGTCGACAAACTCACAAAATATGCTCATTTCATTCCAATAAGCCATTCTTATATTATCAATCAGATATCTGCTAAAATTATGGAAACCATTTACAAGTTGTATGGCCTTTTAACTAGTACCATTACTGACAGTGGATAGAATATTCATTAGCCAACTTTGGCAAGAACTATTCAGACCCTTGGAGTTAAGTTGAGATTTAGCACATCATATCACCCTCAGATATATTGGTAGGCTAAAAGGGTTAACCAATGCTCTCATAGATGGAAAAAGTGGTTAGCCTTGACCAGGTGCTGGTATAATACTAGTTTTCACATGTCTCTCAGAAATGACATCCTTTGAGACTATATGGGTTTCTATCTCTTCTAGTGGATGGGTCATCCTCAGTTGGCGAGGAAGCAAGAGGGTTGACATAAAGGAGGCAAAACAACTAATCAGATAATCAAAGAAAACCTGACCAAAGCTCAAGAGAGGATGAGGAGGTATGCAGGTAAGAAGAGGAATGAGAGAGAATTCAATGAACGAGATACGGTGTATCTAAAGATGCAGCCTTATAGGCGGTCTTCTTTAATCATTCACAAATCCTTAAAATTGCACTCAAGATATTATGGCCCATTTAGAGTATTGTCCAAGATAGGAAAGGTGTGCTACAGATTGTTGGCATGTTGCCAAATCATTGCCAATTACACCTGGTCTTCTATGTGAGTCAATTAAAGAAACACATTGGAAAAAGAGATGTTCCTAGTAGGGGCAGGGCTTTATTCCCACTATGGCCCCTTCAACAAGTATGTAACTTTATAGGATAGTTAGTAGCGTTTGGGATGTTTTATTGATTAATCGCTATAATGGCCCCCTCTTGATATACTAATTTATGCACCAATGGTTGTTGGTCCCTTTTAATTTATAACTCAAGCTCTATCACTGGTTCCTAGCCCAGGACTTCCTCTGGTAGATACTAAAGGATATATCAGAGTCAGCCCAGAAGCTATCTTAGACTGACGTGTCATTCCAAGAAACAATGAACCTATCGTCCAATGGAACATTAAGTGGGTGAACTTACCGGATACTACCACTAGTTGGGAAGATGTTGATTTTATTAAGTATTCCAGGGTTTCTTCCTTGGGACAAGGATTAAGTTAGGGAGAGAGATTGACACGAGAGTAATGTTATGAATTTTGTTAACATGAAGAAGAAGTCTATAGTCTTGCAAGGAGGCTGCCGACTACCACTTACACAAAGCGGTACGCAATGCTAGCAGCAAACAAACATCCATTGGCTATCCAAGGGTCCATATTCATCTAAACCTTTATTATTACTTTTGCTAGGAATGTTGTTCATCGTTTGATGTTAAAGCTATGCCTCTGTTTTGCTTTTTCCTTCCTATTAGCTTTACATTGCTTGTAATGGAGGCTATAAAAGCCTAGGGACCCAATGTATTTGGTATGCTTTGTGATCGAGTAAAACCTAGATCTATTCCCTATCCCAAATTCTCCAATTTATCGCCCATTTCCTCTCTCTTTAATCATGAGCTTAGCGTGGTTTGTTCTGAATATTCATAGTGGATATGCTGGCTTGTGATAACTTAGAGGCTAGAGTATCCTTGTCGGACATGGATACACCTCCAATAAGTATTAACCATGTATGTCCTTTAATACGTGATTCATCTGGGACACGCCATAAACACGGACATAGCCAATACGGTGGTCGACAGTGGTGGAGGTGATCGGGACGGTGCCAGGTGCTGTCAGGAGAGTAGACTGTGCCATGCAAGAGAGGCGAGTGGGCGGCATGGGGAGGGAAGAGAGCAGCAGTATCAAGCTGTGGTATCCAAGGGGGAGGGAGAGGCAGTGCCGCCAGGCCACCAACATGTGGAGGAGACCCAAGAGGGGGAGGTGACATGGGAAAGAAGGGAGGAGAGAGAAATGCTAGGGCGTAGTTGGGCTGGGCAGCGTAGATAGCAAGCATACTGGGAATTGGTTGGTTCAATGAAATCGGCAAGCTCCCAAATAGGAAAAAGTAGCTAATTGGTCCCTAAACTATGCTAGTTATACCAAATTGGTCTATAAACACCAATGCCAGGTATACTCGTTCCCAAAACTATGAAAACAGTGCAAAAATGGTCGTTTGACCAGTCAAAATAGCAGTTTTGGGGGTTTCATCGATGAGGTGTCCAAGTGTACAATTTTCGCTCATGTAGCGCTTACGTGGCAGGCATGTGGCACTTCTCTCTCTCCCTTCGATCTCTCTCCTTTCTCTCCATATCTCTTCCTTCCTTGCTCGTAATCTCTTTGTAGTCATCTCCCTTACACCAGTAGCATCCAACGTCACTCTCTACCTAGATCTACCGTCCGCTGAAGCTGTCCAACACGAGGCCAACCTCCAGTGCTGCCCTCCATCAGATCTGCTCTCCATTGTCTCCTATCTCCATTTGGTTCACGACGACCACTGTCGTGCTCTGGCTGCCTCCCTCGACTCATCTCCTTAGTTGCATTACCCGATGTACCTTGTCGTTGCTTTGTCGACCGGCCACTATCCTAAGCACCATGGTGGCCAACGTCGAGGAAGAAAGTGGTTGCAACGTCGGTGCTTTATTTTGGAAAGGGTATGGTGGTGGCACGACGCCCTACCCCGTCGACACCCTGCCTTCCCATAGCCCTGCCACCAACCTCATCCCCGTCGTCCTCCTCCTTTTGCCAGTACCATTATTCGGGCCTCCTCCGGCTACCCCCTACTCCGGCTGGCCGTCGCTTCCTCAGCACACCATGCCGCCTTAGATAGGCCATTGCATCTCATAAGAGACATGTGCATGGACTGGCCACCGCTATCCTCAACCGTTGCCGCCTGCGCCTCTGTCCGTGTCACCCCTGGCCTCCCATGCATTACCATGCGGGTGGCCAGAGTGCCACCTTGGTTAGGCGCCGCTCTATTCGCCACCACCTTGGGTAGGCCACCGTTGCAGAGAGGCGAGAAGGTGAGAGGGAGAGATAGAGAGAGGAAGGAGAGAGAGCACATGTGGCTGCCATGTGTAATGTCACATCAATAAAACTAGCCATGTGTGTCACCACGCCAGCAAAAACCACCCCAAACTTCTCTTTGACCGATAAAGGGACCATTTTGGTCTAGTTTTGCTAGTTCAGTGACCAAGCTAACCCTATATTTGGGTTAAGACTATATTCAACCATATTCACTTCATTTCGTTCTCTTTCCCATTCTTACACCATATTCTCTATATTTTTCACTATCTCCAATAGCATACCTTTAAAGGAAATGATATAGGGAAAGGAGAGAGAATCTCTTCTGAAAGAGAACGTGAAAGAAATTTATTGGAGCATTGAACGAACCATATTCTCTTCGCGAAGGAAAAGAAAAAGGGAAAGAGATGCCGTTGGCTATGGTCTTAGGTACCAAATTGGTACATGGGCATAATTTCCAAATATTACATGTGTCAGCATGGCTGAATAATTATATCTTAATCCCCTACTAATCTGCTTGGAATAATTTACATGAAGTTAATTTCAAGTGGACTAGATGGTTTTTTTCCAAAAATAAAAAATATCCAAGCAGGATTATGGTTTGTCATAGTTGACATCAATCTCAACTTTATTATGCATTTTTTCTCACTGGATTTATGCAAGAAGATAGGTTAGTTCTTTCATGGAAAGATAGGGAAGAACATTTCAACGTCGTAGGCCACCACCACATCCACATGGTATATTCAATCCATATATATTATTGTACTCGATCGAACCACGAGATGAAAAGGATACCTAGTTGACATTGATAATCAGCAAGGGATCTAATGGATTATAACCTCATTGTTCCATCTTTTTCTTCAGCTATTTTTGGTGCTGCTGTCACCCGCTATTCCTTGTTAAACTAGGATTACCCATTGAATTTTCTCTTCGTTGCAACTTTATTTATTTATTTCTTGTCCATATATCCCCAACTTTTTATCTTTTAATTGAGGTTTTTTAATAACTGTAATTATTGTTGTGTGTATATGTAGAGAGAAAGAGTTGGACTAAGGTGCTATGCATCTTAAAAGCCTTTCGTTTTATGCATCTATTATCAACTATGCCATTTCCAAATGACCAATCCAAATTGCTCAATATGATCTACATATAAAAATCTTGCAGGAAACCAAACTATATTATTTTTAGAATTTTTTGACTGGAAATATTATTTTTAAAATTGTTTAACTATTTTTTTATAGGGGAAAATTCTCATATGCAAGTAGGAAAAAGTATTGTTTTGGTCGATGAGCTATGATCTCCAACCCGTTTGGTCATTTAACTCCAAAACTGTATTAACTCGGTCCTCGAACTATTAAAACCGTGTTAATTTAGTCTCTTGATTGATGAAACCCATCACATAGTGCAAACATGCTCTTAACTAATAACTATGCATAGTAATGAAGCCAAACTCACTCACTCACTCTCTCTCTCTATATGTGTGTGTGTGTGTGAGCACACTTATCATGGTGTTTTTTTAAGGAGTACTTGAGGGATCCGACGATCCGATCCTATAGGTATAACACACCCTTAAGAGTGAGACTTGATTTTTTATTGTCTCTATAATCAAGCATCTTGCATTGCCACCTGCCCTAGGCAGTTCTCCACTCAGTGGTGTTGGCCGCATATTGGATTAATACAAAGATCGATGCAAGACACCCAATTTTCCTTGAGAAACATCGAGACTTCTTGTTCACAAACATATCATGGATACCAAATTGTGTGAACTACAGTTTTATCCAAACTAATCATAGGTTATGCTGTAGGGATATCACATATTTGTAGAATAACATAAAGGGTGGAGCAAATAAAGTCCCACGTTGGGTATCTAGAAAACAAATAAAGTTTGATGAAAAATGGAGATGCCATTGAGATATTTCGGAATCTTGTTCTACTCTCGATACAAAGTAAAAAAGAGATAGAGATGATTCATCCTTTATTGTGTTACCGCTTTGGAGCTACAAGCCATATCCTGTTCACCTAAAAAATTGTTGTGGATTATAATCTAAAAAGTTGTAGGCTCTTGAAAGGGGCTTAGAGATGCCAAAATAATTGTTAAAAATTGTTTTGAGAGCTTCGAGGAAAAACACAAAGAAAAACACTAAGTTTTTTTAAAAAATGTAGAATACCCTATTTCACTTGTCACTTGGGATGGGATACTTTTTTAAAAGAAAAAAAACTAATTTAGTAATTGAATTATTCATGTTGTACCATTTTGGTCGCTGAACAGGATAATCAGACATACATGGTCTCTCAATTAGTAAAATCAGACACAAATGGTCATTTGAGGTGTTTTGGAGGTGGTTTTGTCGCTAGGCACTATACGTGACATTTCTTTTTTAAAAAATATATTTTTTCAATGGGGGCTCTCTTGTCAGTTCACCTTTCACTCTCCCCCACCCTCTCTTTCCCTTTCTCTTGCCGGCCCCAGAGAGGTGGCTGGGGCAACAAAAAAGGAGGAAAATCACTCTGATCTCTGATTTCGGAGAAATAAGCGCCTCACATGGAATAGAGAGATAGATTCTCTATTTGATCTTGAAGTCCTCATATAACACTTCTTCCAGCCCCGAGCCAAGTGGACTATGCATGAAAGAGTCAGATGCTTTTTCTATTCTTTTCCTTGGCCTAGCTGGGCCATTCTGGACTTGAACCAGAGACCTTGCCTGTGAAGTAAATCATCACCCTTACGATCCAACCAATTGGGAGAGAATTAATAGACTCCTTTCGGGAGCGATTCATCCTTCCCAAATGCAACATACAACTCCTCGTTCTATTGCGCTTTTCAAATGTGCTTCTTTCTCCTTACGATGGCAAGTCCTTGTAAAATAACTTCGGTGGACAGAAAAAGGAAGGCGTTAAGAGACCCTCCTGACCCAACCCTAGACATTCTAAGATCCTTTTACAAAGATGCACATATAGAGAGAGAGGACAAAGGAGGTGCTCAAGATGCCGATCGACGTTGCTAGGCGGAGCTGCACACACAAACAAGACGATTAGGAGTGGTGGCGCGGCCAAGGAGGAGGAAAGAGGGCTTCGGGCAGGAGGACAGGGACGCCCATGGAAGAGGAGAGGCTCTAGTGGGGAGAAAAATGACGGGCACGGTGGTGCAGCCAGGGAGAAGGAGGAAGAGGCTCCGATGAGGAGAACGGCAGCGTAACCTAGGAGAAGGGAGGAGGATTTTGGCGGGGCACAACGATGTAGCCGAGGAGGAGAGTGCTCATGCGGGGAGGACGACAACCTAGCCAAGGAGGAGGAGAGGGCTCCAACAATTGGAGGAGAGGAGGAGGGTCTTCGGCGGGTAGGACGGTAGTGCAACCTAGGAGGTGGAGGACGGGCTCCGGTGGCCGAGAGGGAGGAGGAGGTGCTCTGGTAGCTAAGAGGGAGGAGGAGGAAGAAAGAGATTGAGAGAGATCTAGAGAGATAGAGAGAGGGACCAACGACACTTGAACACAAATGGCTGCTACGTCCGTCAAAACCCCTCAAAACTGCTTTTTTTTTACCAGTTGAAGGACCATGTTGGTTCGGATTTCACAATTCAGGAAACATATATGTGCAGTATTCCTGTTCAAGAACCAATATAGTACAGAAAATGGTACTTTTCCCAATTTTCATTCATGGTCGGCCGATATACACCATAGATAGTTGGGGGATTTTGGTTTAGGACAATCCAAATTTGATACCATTTAGGTTATACGCAACGCTGACCCTATCCTGACATATCCTACCCTGCCCCTATTTTATTTCTAACACAACGTTGGTCCTATCCCGATTCTATTTCATATCTCTCTCTTATATTTTACTCTCAACCCTATTTCTACAGTGATGGAGTTAGAATACAGGGCCACCATTAAACATGCTCTTATTGGACCACATCGGATGTCATTTACATAGATACTGTCATACCACAAATATTTGAACTTAAGAGTGTTACAGAGCCAAGTTTGGCTAGAAATTACACTAGGATTGTATACACCATAAATAAATATAAAAATTACAATAGGACTAGAGACTGCCTCATGGGCAGGCGGAGTTACAAAACCGACAAAAACCGTAAAACCGGCGGTTTCGCCAAACCATTGGCCGTGGTTTGGTTTTGCCCGGTCAAATTCAAAAATTTGAGTTTGAATTTTAATTTTAAAAAAATTAAGAAAAATTATAAAAAACTAAATGGTTTTTAGAAGGGTTTGTATGAAGCAAAATTTTAAATTAAGACCCCTAATTGGGTTTAGGAGAGTAAAGTTGATTGAGATGTATTATCACATGTACAGGACACCCGTGACGAATCTGCCTTATTGGGTTTAGGAGAGTAAACTACCATCCATATTACATTATGACTTCATATGGATATGTTCAAACTCATATGTTTAAAATTGACTTCGTATTGACATTTTTGTTGGAAACTACATTGTTCAAATTATTGACTACATATACACATATTCAATATGTCATATATTTATCAACGGTTGTTCCAAAATTTTTCCATAATTAAACAAATTACAAACACATATATCTCACCCATCTATGATTTTTTCCAATTTTTTAAAATTTTTTCAGACCTATTTTCATTTTTTCCATTTTCCACGGTTTTCCATTTTTTCCGGCGGCGGTTTCTCGGCTAAAAACCGCCCCGCCCATTTGTCCGTTTGATTTTGAATTTGCACGGTTTTTACCGGTTTTTAGCGGTTTTTGTCGGTTTTTAACGAAAAACCGTCCCGCCAGGAAAGCGGTTTCAGAGCGCCGATCGGTTTTCTAAACCCTGGGCCTGGGCCAGGGCCAGCGGCTTCTATGCACCTTGAATGCCCTCGCTCCAATACAGTAGAAGATGCGCATGCATGAACCTGCTTTGTCATCTTTCAAAAAAAGAAGCCGCACGCCCAAACGGGTACTAGCCGTTCTGTGCTCTTCAATGCGGTGCGAGTGAAAGTACCACCAGAGCAAACCGCTGGAGCGGAACGGAACGGGACGGAGAGGGACCACGTTGACCGGATCCCCGTACCGCCCCAGCATGCGACCGCCCACCACGTGTCGCTGCCTGCCCACTCCGTCACTGTAACCCTGCAATAACTTCACTACTGTAACCGCTACATTCACCGCTCCGTTCCGTTGACCCCGCTCCTGTCCCCTCCCCCGCTAATCGCACAGCTCTGACTCCTAAACCCACCCCGCTTAATCAAATCCTCCGGGTTGATTAAATTAAAATTATCCGGTTCCCCGATCCAGCCCACCCGTGTCTCGTCTCGTACCCAAAGAAAAGCAAAGCGAAGCAGCAGCGAAGGAGAGAGAAAAGAAAAAAATCCCAGGAAAAAGTCGTTGAAAAGCGAGCAGGGAGGAGAGAGGAGGTGAGGGGGATCGATTCGGGGGGGAGAGAGAGAGAGAGAGAGAGAGAGATCGGGAGGTAAAGCGGCGGGAGGGGGGAGGAGGGGCAGTAGGAAAGCTGCGGGGCGAATCTTCGGCGGATCGCTCGGGTGTGGGGTTCTGGGGGGGTGGGGCGGGGGGGTCCCGGGCGCTGGGCCGATCCGGCGGGGGAATGCGCGGCGGCGGGGAGATCTAGCGCGGATCGCGGCAATGGCGGCGCCGCGGTGGGCGATGTGGGCGCTGCTGCTGCTGCGGCTGCTCCACCCCATCGCGCGCGTGCTCGCCAACATGGAAGGTGGGTGCCTCTGCTGCTTTGCCTGCTTGGGTGGTCGATCTGTGGTTGGGTGGGCGCTTGCTGTCACTGGATTGGAGTGGCTCGCGTGTGTGAGTTGGGGGTGGTTGCTTCTGCTTCCATTGGAGCTGCTTCGGTTGGAGCTGGTTCGGAGTGGAGTGCGCTTTCGCTGTGCCATTTGGGTGGGTTTCAAGTGCTTTCAGATGTTGCTTTTTTTTTTAGTATTTGATTTGATGCATCGTGTTTGCTTTGCTTGGCTGCTGCCCATTTCTGGCTCTCGCGTGCGGTCTGCGGATTCACTCCCACAAATTTGAATCTACCCAGCTTCGTCGGCTCCGCTGTGAATGAATTCGACCTGTTTCCGCAGCAAATTCCGGGATATTTTCACTTCAAATTGGCGCAGGATTGGTGCATTTTTTTCGCGTTTGCTAGCTATTTGAGACTTCGCGTGGTTCCTTATCAGGTGGTCGGCCGCTTGGTGCTTGAATTTCTGCTCTTCGTTTTGGATTTCTGCTACTGTTGCATTGAATTGATTCACCATGCGCTGCTTGACGCGCGCTCTATGCATCCATCTGCTTGGGCAACGGTAGTCTAGGTCGACGAGCATTCGCGGTCGTTAGGTGTGATTAGGACGGCTCATGAAGTGGTTTCTGATGGTGCTATATAAATCTGTGGTATGATTGGTCGCTTGCGTGCGTTTCTAGTTGGTGGCTGGGCGATTTTCACGTGGGCCTCCTATGTGTTTGCTTGTGTTATGCCGGGGCGAATTGTTAGTCTTCAGTCGCTTGTGCCTAGGATTGATTAGGACATTTTGCGATGGACTTATGTTGCCCTGGACGCGTGTAGGTTCCACTGATGTTGCTAATCTTGGTCAGATACTTTTTTCCAGAACAAAATCTTTATCTTTGTATGGTCAGCAATTTTCTTGTTCAATGGTTTATAACTTTATATGATTGTTCTACGAGCTAGGAATCAATTAGGCTTAATCATCTCAAGGCTATTGCTTGCAGGAGCTTGTATTAGAAAAAATGATACATACAACGATCAAGTTGATGCTTTAGCTTGTTCATACCTTTGTCTTACTTGATGCTTACCTTCTAGCACAAATACATAAATACTCATTCATGACTCAGATGATCTTGTATATGGTCAATGCAATATCATATTGACAATATAGCTAATAAATGATGTTATGCCAGATGATTTCAGTTCAAGCCCTGATAGGATGCAATTTGGTCCTTTTGTTTTGACTTTATTTTGTGTATGATGACTTGGAATGTGTTTCTTCAAAGAAGCACTGTATTAAATCTACATCACTAAGGAATATTAGCTGATAATAGCTTACTGATTTTCTTTGGATCCTTTTGCTCTTTTTGGGATGACATTATTTCTTACAAGCAGACTTAAATTCCTATTTATAGTATACATTTTTTAGCAGCTGTTCATTTTTGACTTTTTGTTCTATTGTTGGCAGGTGATGCATTGCATAACTTAAGGACTAACTTAAATGATCCTAATAACGTGCTACAAAGTTGGGATCCAACTCTGGTCAATCCATGCACTTGGTTTCATGTTACCTGCAACAATGACAACAGTGTTATCAGAGTGTAGGTGCACCTTTTTCTCTACTTTGCAGTTACAGCTATTCTATATTTCCTACTGAAATCTATCTGTATTTTTCAGTGATCTTGGAAATGCCGCGCTATCAGGTACTTTGGTCCCACAACTTGGACAGCTCAAGAACTTGCAATACCTGTAAGTTCTCTTCCTGTTGCTAAATTTTGTGCTTGTGTAAATGCCATACTGGTTGTGGATGGTGGAAGCTTTCATCATCTTTTTGATCTTTCAACTTAGGTGAAAACATTTCATATACAAATGCATGTGAAGAAATATCTTATTCTTAATTTTTATTGTATTTCAGTTAAAGAACACTTCAACTAGTTGTTGCCAAGGAATGTAAATAGGGCTACATCACTAGAATGTCTACTAAAAACATGTCTAATACTGTATGATGACCAGACCAAGCTACAAAATAATCTCAATTGTCGAGAGAAGTGTGCTGATTTATTCAATCTTTAGATAGAAAGCCTCAGTCTATGGTTTGGCATAATGTCAAATGGCAAGGTTGACTGCCTCCACCGTCTACATTAATGAGTGGATCACAAAACGTCATTATGGCTACTTTTCAGGGTCTTTTTCCTTTTTTGTTATGTTGACTAATTATTCACTGCTTTCATCTTTGTTATGCAGGGAGCTCTACAGTAACAACATAAGCGGCACTATACCTAGTGAACTTGGAAATCTCACAAACTTGGTCAGTTTGGATTTATACTTGAACAACTTCACTGGTCCAATACCTGATTCGTTGGGGAACCTATTGAAACTACGATTCCTGTATGATTTCTTCACTTATTTGCTATGCTTTCAATTATAAAATATAGATAAGAACGTTTTGGCTGTATGCAGAGCAGATCAGCACTGTTTCTTGTATATATTAATAGTTAGTCATTTCATATCTTCATTGCAATTTTGCCAAGGAGATAATAATTAGGCCCTTGAAAATATAACTTGGCTATCATGTTGGTCAGTATCCCTGAGCTGCCAGTTGATGATTTGGAGAGTTGAAATTATGATTGGACTCATGGATACATACTTTGTTTTTTGGGTTTCTAAAGTAGAACTTGTCAGGAGTCCCTATCATATATTTTTTTTATAACATTATCCGTGGATGTTACTAATGTGGTTCATCTTTTCAATTTTTGTTGTGGGGACAGTCGTCTTAACAACAACAGCCTTTCAGGTTCAATTCCTAAATCATTAACTGCTATCACTGCTCTCCAAGTTCTGTAAGTATTGGTTTCTTAGTATGCACTAATTTATATCCTTTTCTTCAGCATAATTATTGGTTTCTATTATGTGGTATATATTTAACACAAAATTAATGTTCCTATTCAATTTTAGGGATCTGTCAAATAACAATTTGTCAGGAGAAGTTCCATCAACCGGTTCTTTTTCATTATTCACCCCTATCAGGTAAAGAGAGAATTCTTAGTTGATAAGTTCTTCTTTGTCTTGATGCTGTTGTTATGCACACTTGTTTGTTTTTTCAGTTTTGCCAACAACCCTGCCTTGTGTGGTCCTGGTACCACAAAACCTTGCCCTGGTGCACCCCCGTTTTCGCCACCTCCTCCATATAACCCTCCAACTCCTGTGCAATCACCAGGTGATTTATCGTATTCACTTTAAGTTCTTAAATCTTCGAATCCAATATTCATTGATGTAATATCCCAATTGGGATGAGCCTACTAATAGAACCACATAAAATGTAGTGGAGGCTGGAGACCACTATACTGAATGCAATTTTGAGGTTGAAACCTAACATAGAAAGTTGGTTATTCTCCTGGAAAAATAGAACTAATTAAATTATTAAATGGTAAGGATTCCACAAATATACAATTCTGTAATTCTGGCTCTGCTGCTCTACTGTGCTGTGATAGATTTGCCCTGTTTATTTGCCACACTGGGATTGAGATGTGGTACTGCAGGGCCTGCCCCCACTCTCAGTTTCATTGTATTCACCCCTTCCTGTCTTGATACAGTGATATGATGGGTTCCCATGGGCAATAGCTACATTGACTGCCAAATTTGTATGACTGTATAACTTTTAGTCCATTCGTAAAAATAACTATTTGTTAAATTATTTGGGAAAGTTCAGAAGATTAAATTTTTGATTGGCTTACAACATGGGTTCTTTTGTATCGTTTTGAGTTGTTAGAAGATAACATTATAAGGAATCAAGGATGTGTTCTTAAAAAAAGGATGCAATAACCTATTTCCTGAGCTGGGTCTCTGATTCATTGTCACCTTATTCAGGATCATTGTTTAGCAACGCTGCATTTTTCTTCACTTACAGTGGTACTTCTATCAGTTTGGAACAGATGATTTTGCTGCTGACTTGTTATATTGTGCAGGAAGTAGCTCCTCTAGTACTGGAGCAATTGCTGGTGGAGTGGCTGCTGGTGCAGCCTTGCTATTTGCTATTCCTGCAATTGGTTTTGCATATTGGCGCCGCAGGAAACCACAAGAGCATTTCTTTGATGTACCCGGTAAAGCATTCTGTACTAGAAGGGAAATTACTTGGGAGGATAAAATTAAGTTAATTTCCTATTTTAAAACATCCAGTTAAGTTACTCTGAGACTTCTTACTTGGTACAGCTGAGGAGGATCCAGAGGTCCATCTTGGCCAACTTAAACGATTTTCATTACGAGAATTACAAGTTGCAACAGACAGCTTCAGCAATAAGAACATTCTTGGAAGAGGTGGATTTGGCAAAGTCTACAAAGGAAGACTTACAGATGGTTCATTAGTAGCTGTTAAGAGACTAAAAGAGGAGAGAACACCTGGTGGGGAACTACAGTTTCAAACAGAAGTTGAGATGATTAGTATGGCTGTACATAGAAATCTATTGCGCCTTCGTGGATTCTGTATGACACCAACAGAAAGGTTGCTTGTTTATCCATACATGGCTAATGGAAGTGTTGCATCACGTTTGAGAGGTGCTTCACCTTTTTTTCCCCAATCTTACAGTCTTTCCTTTGCATCTTCCAGACTGCTGTATTTCTCTTAACTACAATATCAAGCTACTATAAAGAGTTTATCAAATGTGTTATATTTTGTAGAACGACCACCTTCTGAACCTCCACTTGATTGGCAAACAAGAAGAAGGATTGCTTTGGGTTCTGCCAGGGGCTTGTCCTATTTACATGATCATTGTGATCCAAAGATTATCCATCGTGATGTCAAAGCTGCAAATATTTTATTAGATGAAGATTTTGAAGCTGTAGTGGGGGATTTTGGTTTGGCCAAACTAATGGATTACAAGGATACCCATGTAACAACTGCCGTGCGTGGAACTATTGGGCATATTGCACCAGAATATCTTTCAACGGGGAAATCCTCTGAGAAAACTGATGTATTCGGTTATGGGATTATGCTTTTGGAGCTTATCACAGGACAACGTGCTTTTGATCTTGCTCGCCTTGCCAATGATGATGATGTCATGCTACTTGATTGGGTAACTGACTGGTGGCCATTCCTCAGTTCAAGCTGCCCTCAAGATATTAATGCCTTTTATTTTCAATATTGTTCTGGAGTTGGATATTAACTTTTCTATTTGACAGTCAAAAATCTGTTCATCTAACAAACTTTGCTTTAGCAGGGTTTAGAAAAACCTTTTTTTTTATTGGCTATGTTATTATAGCTAAGCTTAGAGCATCCACAACGGAGCCTCTAAGGCAGCCTCTTAACTATTGTGCATGCTCTAAGAATTGCCTCTAAGCTAGAGGCTGCCTCCAAGCTTAGAGGCAGCCTCTAAGCAGATTGAGCATTAAATTGTGCCTATGACTAGTGGGTTTGTGGGCCCAAGCTTAAAGGCAATAGTACCTCTTTAACTTTTTTTTTCAAATTGTTCTGGAGTTGGATATTAACTTTTCTGTATGACAGTCAAAATCTGTTCATCTAACAAACTTTTCAAATTGTTCTGGAGTTGGATATTAACTTTTCTGTATGACAGTCAAAATCTGTTCATCTAACAAACTTTTCTTTTGTAGGGTTTAGAAAACATTTTTTTATTGCTTATGTTATTATAGCTAAGCTTTAAGCATATGGTGTTGCAGCATGTCCCTATACATTCTTGTATGACACTATTTTTTGCATTTGCTTGTAGGAATTGTTTTAGTGCCTTTTTAAAATTAAAACACAATTTTACTGGCAAGTTAAATAGCTAATTCCTGTGCTTTGTGTAGGTCAAAGGATTACTCAAGGAGAAGAGACTGGAGATGTTAGTTGATCCAGATCTACAGGACAACTACGATGATGTTGAGGTGGAATCTTTGATCCAGGTTGCGCTCCTTTGCACACAGGGCTCCCCCATGGACCGGCCAAAGATGTCGGAGGTGGTGAGGATGCTCGAGGGCGATGGTCTTGCCGAAAGATGGGAGGAGTGGCAAAAGGTAGAAGTAGTGCGGCAGGAGGTAGAACTGGGGCCGCATCGAAATTCGGAGTGGATTGTTGACTCAACCGACAACCTCCATGCAGTTGAGCTATCAGGGCCAAGGTGACGACAGCGCACCAAATGACCTGCTTCTAATTCTGGTCTGTTGTAAGAGTAATAGCAATGTTTATCAACCATCCTAGTCAAATCCCCATTTGTTCATATCAATCAATGGGCGAAAACATAGTCGGCCACAACATGTTTTGATGTATAATGCTTCTGTGCTCCCTTGATGTGTCGCCATGGACATCGGTTCATGAAGAAGAGCATAGCCTGAGGAACTAGTGTCCTGAGCAGTTGTTGCGCCAGGTTCCTCCCCTGTATGTATGTTCAATATGACAAGGTAGTAGGGTTGGCTATTTGCTGGGTCTGCGATAACTGTACTGACAGATGACATCTAACTATTTTGTAATTGTACCAAATGTAAGGTTGGACTTGCCAAATCATTCTGTGTCGATCCTTACCTTTGGAAGATTCAGATGATATATCCATGCACTTATCTGTGTACCTCGTCATATTTGGCCGTCGAACAATGATCCTTTCATCTTATTCGTATTGTTTTTTTTGGTTGTGCTTCACTGCTGATCGGAATTGTGTTCTCATTTCAGATGATTCAGATGATTACTGAAAGCAGCGGTTCTGTTCTCATTTCTGAATCGATCATGTTCACCCCCGGTGACAGTGACCAAACCCTTAATGCGCCTAGAATTCTATAAGATTCCTGTGTTTCAAACATGATTCGATATTCGTTTATAAGGGTAAGGTTGTACATGATATGGTCGTGCACGAGTGTCTTAATTTTTTCGTTTTAGCAAAATAAGATGCGGGGCTAAGTGCATGTTTAGTCCCTTTGACTATTGGTTGTTTGATTTTGACCGGTTAGAAGCAACAATACTATCTATAACCGGTGTCTTCATCCGAAATGATGGTTTTTACCAGAGTTGACCTGTATTGTTATTTTAAAAAGAAATTTCGTAATTTATTTAATCTCGTTAATAAAATTTGAATTTTTAAAATTAGCAAGCAAACTTTAACGATTATAAAAATTAGCAAGCTCTCACCAATAGTGGAGCAGCCAAATGCGTAATTGTTTCCATAAGATGTGATGCTCATGCCATCTACATTTTTGGAGACACCTTTTTTTAAAAAAAAGAATAAGGGTATATTTATCGAAAGAGTCTAAACAACCCTTTTATAGAAAGCCTCTTGGCCAAACAAGAAATACAACTTAAGACATTGAGGGGGCAAGCTGCTAAAAGCTCAATCCTTTCAGAACAGTGCCGCCTGCCACCAGCAAGGACGAAGAGCTGAATCCAACAACAACCGCTGACCATCTTGTCTCTACCAGCCAAGACCACATCAGGCCTAATGAATCCAAAGAGATAGATTCGAATGCAAGCTTGAGGGCTCTTCCACCAAGGCTTGTGGAGGAGGAGCAAGCTCACCGCCACTACCACCATATAACAAAGGTGCTCGCCGTGAAAGACCAATGTCAAAGACGCCAGAGCCAAGGAAGACGACCCCACCCTTTCCCCTGCAAAAGACCACCATCGGTGAACGGGGTGGAAGTAAATCCTTCAGGCAAACGTCTCGATCCAGTCGGCGTCGTCACCAACCAACCGAAGACCGCCATCGAGGTCACTTATTGACGCTGGATTAGGGGACTCTACCGGCCTGCACAACCAAAATCTTACACCTACAGCCTCTAGAATTGGAGTCTCTGCCAGGAAAGGTCGCACAAAGAATTGGGAACCACGCCGTCGTGGACGTTGTAGGCTCTACCAGAACCGTGCGCCCCAAATCTAGCGCGAAAGCAACAAAAGCGCCATTGGCAACGCCGACAACGAGGACCACCAACTAAAACCTAGAAAACTAAAGCTAGAATTGTGCATGCCCTGGCGTGGAACGACACCCCTAGCAGCTAGAAGGCCGTCGAAAGCAGAGGCAGCGTCTAGTCCCACGCAAGGGACGAAATGTTTTATTTTCTGTCGCCCTCTCTAGAGGTTAGGATAGTGACAGAGTCTCCTCTTTCTCATTAGAGACATCCTATTAGTACTTACTTTTGTATGGCTTAAAGCCCCTTGGTGATTTGTAAAGAGATTATCTTGATTTTGGTGATGATGATATTATGATATAGTTCATAGTGATGATGACATTGTGATGGAGTCATAATGTCTTTGTGATAAAGCTAGTCAATATTAAGGACATTTTTAGTATAAACTTGGGAGTTGAGATGAGTTCATCTAATATAGGTGGTTTAAATGTTCTTTTGATTTAAGAGGGGTTTGAGATGATTTTGGAGCTGTTGGAGCTCGTTTCCATGGATGCACTTGGTTTTAGGTTTTAGAGTAGTTTAGAAGTGTATAGAGCTCTTGATTAGAGTTGTCAGTAGTGCCTTATGGTACGGGGGTACCAGACGACACCCCATAACATATTTTTCAGTAAGTTTTGTGCAGGTGTTGTGCACGCCGTATGATATGGGGTACCAGACAGTGTGTCATCTGGTTTTTCAGAAGCGTTTCGGGTGCTGCTGTGTGCGTCATATGGTACGAGGTACTAGATGGCGTGTCGTCTGTTTTTTTGTAGAAGAGGTTTGATCCGGTGAAGGCGCTCTGTGTGGTATGGCTTACCAGATGGCGCTGTCGTCGCATCTTTTCCATTAAGGGTGTTTAGGGTCCCGGTGCCCCGTATGATACGATGGTACTAGATGGGGCTGCCGTCTGGTTTGTCTCTCTGAGGGGCACTGTATGGAACGGTAAGGGTCGTACCATACGGTAACCCCTTGTGCCATATGATACGGCATATGCCATATGGCACGACAGCTCCGTGGGATTCCTGTTTCTGGGTCCCAACGGCTAGTTTTTGGTTGTGGACTATTTAAAGACATAGGGTACCCTTTTGTTTCGTGGTCATTTACTCCCTATGCTATCCTAGAGTCCATTTAAGTGAGAGCCATTAAAAACTAGGGTTTCTATCTTAGAGTGAGTTTATGAGAGCTTGAGTGTCATGTCTCCTTGTGTGCTTTGATGGAAGGCTTGATGCGGAAAGATCAAGTCATCTCGATCTTGTTACTCAAGTTTCTTGCTTTTGGAGTTTGTGTTTGGTGATCTCTCAAGGAGAAGCTAGTGAGAGACTCCAAATAGTTGTGAAGGTCAGAGTCCACCTATCTATCGAAGCAATGAAGGGCTACCCCGAGTGAAATCGGAGCGATACTCCTCTTCGTAAAGAGTGCTATAACGAGAAGTAGAGAAGGAGAAAGCCTTTTTTGAATCTCGGGAAAAAAATCTCTTGCCTCTTGTCTGCTTTACTTCTTACATTTACTTTTCTTTTTTTATATATGTGTCTTGTTTAGTTCTTGTATCTGGCTGTAGAAAAATTTAATCTTTGTCGGGACCCCCCTGGCACAGGTGAGGTCCTGCCTGTGCTTTACCTGTGCTAGTTCCTGGATCAGTAGTTAGCACACACAGACAATAGAATTTGGATCACAACCACGTCGATTAATTTACATAAATTTACATCAGAGTGCGCCTTATGGCGTGGTTACATAAGTTTGGCTCGAAGGCCTTATAAAAGCGAAAGTCTTTATAATACAACTGGAACTCCAAAAGACATAAGCCAAAACAAGTCCCCACAGGCAGAGCTGGAGGAGCGCAATCCTAGACGTCGAAGTGGTCTTCGTCTTGGATTCCGGCGACGAAACCTTCATCGTGATACATCTCCTCCTCGGGGTTCCACTGCTATTCGCACCCTACTTGTTGGAATGAGCAGCCTCTCATAAAAGGCGAGGGTGAGTATACTTTATACTCAACAAGCAAGACTGACTAGTATGCATCTAAGGCTTAGCCAAGGAAAGGTAAGGGTCTTTTTGTATAAAGCCAGTTTTGTAGATTTTCACCTACGGTTTTATAAAATAATTTTTAAAACGTGTTGAGGAAAAACAAATATTCGAATCAGTTTCTTTGAAGTTCCGGCACCAACCGATTTTTGCCCAACCTGGCTACTCACGGCCCCCACCGTGCAAACACCCTCATCGCTCACAGCACCCACTATGAGGAGAAAAATCAAAACGCACGACCGCAATCGTGGTTTTCCTTGGAAACACCATTTTGAAAACAAATAGATAAGAAGTACCATGAGGCAGCTCCCCGTCGTCTGTCCTTGACCGTGGACACGGCTATCATGATAGTTTTACACTCTGCAGAGGTAGCACGCTTTACCCATGCAAGGTGATTTTTCCCGAGGATGCACCCAAAGGAAAAATGATCACCACAAGGCCTTTTTCCGACCTCCTCCTAGTTAAGGCATTCCCGCTAAGGTTTCCACTGCGATGCCCCTCTTGCGCCAATAGAACAGCACCGACTGCCTACTCCACCGACTGGAATGCCAAAACTAGGAGACCGAAGGATACTCAACCAGGGCCCGTCCATACAGGCACACATAGTCGCACTGTTGTACTTAGGTCGTCTACCTCAAGGAATCGGTCCTTAGGGACCAGGGTGGTTCCCACACTTGGCTCAAGTCTCGTGCTCGCGGCACCCACCTTGCATCCATCCACCCCGATCAAGTTTTGCAAAACATTTTCACCCGATAGCACCCACTATCCCAACTACACCCATTTGCAAACATGACAGCACCAACTGCCCTTTTACAACACATTATTTGAACAAGCATTTCGTAATTACAACTATTAAGATTGGACAACATTTCAATACTAAGCATTGTGCAAAACCTAATTCAAGGGTGATGTCAAGTATTAGCAATTTTAATAATCCTAGGGCAGCAAGGAACATTTTAGCAGAATAAGTTATTGATTGGGTATTATCTAATTTGCTAGGTGATTAGCATTTTTAGTTTTTAAGATAACATGCATTTTGTAAATTTCTAAAAATTGTGTTTCAAAATCATATGACACAAGGTTCAGCACTTGCCTTGTTCGGCAAAATCTTGGTGATCCTCCGGGGGATTTGTCGCGAAACTATCGTCGTTAGAACCTAATAACAAAATAAGCCAAATAAACACAATGCCAGAAATTAAATATGCAATGGTATTTATGCGAATGGTTATGCATAAACATGATGGAGCTGTTTTAATTTGAAAATTGTATAAATTTTATTTGACTTTTTTTATAAATTTTGAAAATCCTATTTCATATGGAATTTAACTAATATACATATGTTGCAAAAATATTTCTTTTTAATTGGGAAATGTAGAAAATAAAATAATTTCCTAAAATAAATGTTTATGTTATCATATTTCACAATTTCGTAAATTATTGATTTATTTTCATTTAACATAATTAATTTTTAGGTTAATTATTACATGTTTTTGCATTTGTAAAACTAAATTAGGCATTAATATGCATTTAAATTATTTAAATTATATTTTTAAATTAAGGTTCAAATTTTTATGAATTTTAAGAAATCTATTTCACAAGTTTGGGATTTATATTTTTGAACATATCAATTTTACAAATTTTTGCTATTTAAAATAAATTAATAATTAAAAAGAAAAAGGAACCGAAGCGGTCGATCGGCTCGGCCAAGCCAGTATGGAGGCGGTGGTGGCGTGTTACAGGTATGGCGAAGCGATGGCAGCCGGCTCGCGTCTTGACCTAAGACGCATGCAAACGCATGCGTCTTGGCCCAATTGGTGGCCTCAAGCGGCGTGGATCTGAATGCCAAGACCTTAGCGGCGTCTTGTTGGAAGGCGGTGACGGGTGGGCTCCACCGTTAGTGAGCCAAAGGAGGCGGCGGGGTGGCATGCTCGGTCACGGGAGAGAGAGGAGGCGAGGAACTTCGGTGGCGGGGTTTGGCCACGGGAGAGGGCGGCGACGTGGTTGGGCGGCTTGGTGGTGGGGCGGCGGTGGCACCTGCGCAGAGGCCACGGCCATGGCGGCGGAGGAGGCGGCAGGGTCGACGAGCTTGAGGAAGGTGAGGGGGAACTCGTGGAGGCGACGGCCCAGGGTGGAGTTGGCTGGAGTTGCCCGGTGACGCAGCCAAGACGAGGCGGAGAGATGGTCACGGCGTCGGCCTACTCCGGCCAGGGAGAGGCGGCGCCGGCGAGGGGGAAGAAGTCCCTAGGTGCTAGAGATGCTAGGGGAGGAGAAAGAGGGGGGGTTTACCTAGCAGCGAGCTCCGACGGCACTCGGGGCAGTTTCGGTTCCGGCGGAGGCGCGCGGCGAATCCTGGCGACGGCGATGGTGGCAACCTGGAAAAACGGAACCATGGAGGTGAGAGGAGGGACGTACTGGAGGGAATCGGGCAAGGCAGGAGCTCCTGGGCGAGTTAAGTGAGAGGTCAGTGAGGGAGTGAGGGAGGAGTGCTCGAGAGAGATGAAATCAGAGAGAGATGGGGGGTTGCGTGATTAGGAAGCAAGGGCTGGCAGGGTAAAATGGTGGGAGGAGGAGGGCAAAAAGGGGAAGGGGAATTTGGGCTATTTGGGAAACATCCCACTTGGGAAAGGGCAAGGAGGGGAAAGTGCTATTTGGGGGCAAATGACATGTGGGACCCACATGTCTTCAACATCTAGTTTTGGAATTATTAATTTACAAATTATTATAATAGGTTTTTAGTGAATAATTTGTAATTAAATATTGTGAAAACAAAACTTTTAATTATGGCTTCTATTTGAAATGATGAACTTGAAACTATTTCTTTTATGGGAATAAAGTGTTTTTAAAACTCAAATAGATTCTTTAATCTTGATAAATCATTTATTAAAGGTTTTGCTTTTGAAAGACATTAGAATCACATTTTCGAAAACATCTTTTCAAGCAAATCTGTTTTTTTTAAGTTAGGGTTAAACTCTTAGAAAATCTCATTTAAAACTCCTCTTTTACTCAGGAAACCAAATTATTTAGATTTATAAGCTCAAAAGTTAATGTAACATACTTATTTTCAAAAGTTTTAAATTATAGTGAAATTCATTAAAATGCAATTGCATGATGCATGATGATTTTTAGTTTTTAAAAATAAGGATGTTACAATCTTGCAATTAAATTTAAAAGTAAAACAAAATATTTCTAAAATTTTCTTTAGGCTAATTCACTCCCCTCTTCTTAGCGCCTTGGATCTTTTTAAGTAGTATCAGAGTCTTGTTGCTCTTGGATAACTTAACCGCTACAAGATAGATGGAGAGGGGTCTAACATCAATGTTGGTAGAGTTTCTATCTTTGATGGTACAAACTATACTTATTAGAAGGTTATGATGCAATGTTACCTTGAAGCTTTGAGCTATGACGTGTGAATTGCGTATGAAGCTGGCCGTGCCGAACCGAAAAACCTATTGGCTCTCACTGATGTGGCGGCAAACCATAAGCACTTTAATGTGCAAGCCAAGAATGCATTGTTTTCTTGTCTTAGCCTAGAGGTCTTTCATTGCATGAATAACTTGACCTCCGCTCATAAAGTCGGGATGACCCACACGGAAATTCATAAGGGAAACGCCGATATGATGGAGGAGAGAATGTATCTCATTCGTGGAAAATTTGATGATTTCAAAATACTTAATAATGAAGATGGTAATACAATGTTTTTACGTTGAATCCTCTCAACAATGAGCTTAAGGGTGTGGGGCAAACTGTCGAAACCCGGCTGAAGAGACCGAACCCCTCTGTGCATCCTGTACTAGTCGCAAGGATCAATAGTTAGTACACACAATCTAACAGAGTGACACATTACCAACAAAAATAAAATATTATATAACAGGGGCAGAGCTCCAATACAGTACATACATGGTGACATGCAGGCCACGAACCAGAATTCAGCGAAATACAACACATAGGCTCACACAACAGGGCATAACATACTACTACTATTTTTCCATAGGAAGTAAGATTGTAGGAAGCAACCCTAGTCTTCCGGGAAGTCCTCGTAGTCCTCCGCCTCATAGTCAGCATCGGTGTCGTCGTACTACGGGTCTTCGGTGAGCGGTCCCTCGACTGGAGTTCAGAAAGAGAAGAGGAAACAACAAGAGTGAGTACAACTGTACTCCGCAAGTCAGGGAAAGAGGTGTAGTATGGGGCTTAGTACAAGAGGAGCCTTAGGACGTTTTGCAAAAAGCTAATTTTTCAAGTTTTAATCCTAAGTGGGGAAGAAGCAAGTTTGAAAAGAAAACTGTCCTAGTGATGAAATATAATTTTCTCGGCCGTGAACGGTCCTTCTTCAAGACCATTTGCATTCCCCATTTACAAGACCATCTAATCCTTTCCAAAAACCCTTTTCTTTTAAAAATAAAGTCTACCATACGAACAATCCCTTCGCATGATCTCAACTGTGAGTACGGCTATCATGATAGTTTTAACTCTGAAGAATGGGTATACTTTACCCTCAGTAGGTCTTACACCCACGGTGCAAACCACAAAGCCGTTTGGGCTAAAATCCCTAATAGCACTCGCTCCATGAGTCATCCTTGGGCACCCTATGGGGGATCGGCCCAATGGCCCTAGTCCTCACGTTGTACAGGAAGGCCGAGAAAACACGATACAAGACGCCGATGAACGTGGAAACACTATCCACGCCTGTACAACTTAGATGTCTACAAAGGACATCACCACTAGCAAGTAGCTACTAGAGATCAAATCTTAATGAGGCAGGTTTGTCCCATAACAGAACCCAAGGTTATACTATAAGGCTCAGTTCGTAGGTTCATAGGATGAGCAGTCCCTAGACTACGAGAGGAGTACAGACACCAACCCAAAATTATGCATACCCTGCACCATACTGTCAACCGGGTCCTCACTAGTTAGAGCTTTTAAGGGGGAAGATAGAAAAGCATCCCAATCCCAGCATTCTTCCCAATGCCGCATTTTACCAAAAACTCGTTTTACCAATCAAGCAACAAATTACCATCCGTAGCATTGTCTTCCTCCAACCGAGCGTGGCCGGAGGGGGAGGACTGACGATGCGCCAGCGGCAGTTTAAGACTGTAGGAAGCAACCCTAGTCTTTCGGGAAGTCCTCGTTGTCCTCCGCCTCATAGTCAGCATCGGCGTCGTCGTACTGCGGGTCTTCTGCGAGCGGCCCCTCGACTGGAGTTCAAAAAGAGAAGAGAAAACAACAAGAGTGAGTGCAATTGTACTCCGCAAGTCAGGGAAAGAGGTGCAGTATGGGGCTTAGTACAAGAGAAGGCTTAAGACGTTTTGCAGAAAGCCAATTTTCCAAGTTTTAATCCTAAGTGGGGAAGAAGTAAGTTTGAAAAGAAAACTGTTCTAGTGATGAAATATAATTTTCTCAGCCGTGAACTATCCTTCGTCAAGGCCATTTGCATTCCCCATTTACATGACCATCTAATCCTTTCCAAAAACCCTTTTCTTTTGAAAAGAAAGGCTACCATATGAACAATCCCTTCGCACGCTCTTAACCATGAGCTATCATGGAGCTCTCACACCCACGGTGCGAACCACAAAGCCGTTTAGGCTAAAAGCCATAATAGCACTCACTCCGTGAGTCATCCCCGGGCACCCTATGGGGGATCGGCCCAATGGGCCTGGTCCTCACGTTGAACAGGAAGGCCGAGGAAACACAATCCAAGGCGTCGACGAACATGGAAACACCATCCACTCCCGTACAACCCAGATGCCTACAAAGGACATCACCACCAACAAGTAGCTATAAGAGATCAATGCTTAATGGGCCAGGTTCGCCCCATAATGGAACCCAAGGTTGTACTATAAGGTTCAGTTCGTAGGTTCATAGGATGAGCAATCCTTAGACTAGGAGAGGAGTTCAGACACCAACCCGAAATCGTGCATACCCTACACCATACTGTCAACGTGGTCCTCCCTTGTCAGAGCTTTTAAGGGGAAAGATAGAAAAGCATCCCAATCCCGGCATTCTTCCCAATGCCGCATTTTACCAAAAACTCGTTTTACCAATCAAGCAACAAATTACCATCCATAGCATTTAATCTGTATGAGCATTTTTATCCTATTTTAAAGGTGAGCATGGCATCAATATATTTGATATTTAATCCTACGGTGAAAAATTATTAAGGGCATAAAACCATTTGTATTTTTCGGTTGTAACTAACGCTAACAACTATTCATTTTAAATATAGCATGCAAGTTTAAAAATTCTATAAATCCTTTTAAATTAGACAAAGGTTCACTTATTATGTGTCAAGGGGACTTGCCTTGGTAGAGCTCCGTGTGCGAGTAGTCCTCGTCAACATGGGGTTCCATGAACTCCTCGGATCCTACTCTCGCACACGGAAACATACAACAGACATAACTAAGAAACTCTTTTTATGAAATATTTTTATAAAACTTTACATAAATGAAATATATCTCTTTAACATTTTTTGAAATTCTTTTTTAAACCCTAAAGAGCTTACTAGATTTCTAAATACCTTTAATCCTACTAAAATGTTAAGTTTAATATTTTTCCTAAGTCCACTAGCATGTCTAGTATTTTATAAAATTTTTCTAGAATTTTTGGAAATCTTTTGCCATTTTTAGAAATTCCATTTTCATTCTCTAATTTTCTAAATTGGAAAATGGTGGAGATAGCCCCAGCAAAGATCTTGGGCTCATCCAAGAGCGTTAGGGCGCTCTGCAGAAGCGTCTTGGCGGGCGGACACACCGCTGCATAAGGGCGCCAGCGTGCGGAGGAAACATATTCACGACAGCACGCCTCCACTTAAACTAACGGGTGGGTCCTTAGGTCCTACCTGTCAGCGACGGCAGCGCTTGGCACGGGTTAATCTCACAGTTTAACACCGCGGGTCCCGTGCATCAGCGCCGGACTGGCGGTTAACCACTGGTTAATGGCTAAACAATTGCTCAGGACCATCGGTCAGCGACACTGACTGGTGGCCTAACGCCAGGCCGACACCAGCATCGTCTTCCTCCAGCCAGGGGCGACCGTAGGGGGAAGTTCGACGGAGCGTCGGTGGCTCGGGCCATCCCAGCCGAAGAGTTTTAGAAAATGGGCATTAGGCTCTATGGCGAAGCCACTGGCGGTTATGGTGTTGCCGGCGGTGGCCTAGATCAGCGGCACCGCTAAGGGCAGCGGCAACGGGCACGACTCACCATGGCACCGACGATTCCTAGGTCCTTTGCTACGCGCGAGAGGCGCCTAAGCTACTAGGAGGGGTCGGAAGGTTACCTGAGGCGACGGTGAGGACGGAGGGGGCTTGGTTCATCCTGGTGTCATGAAGGTCGACGGCGGTCAGAGCAGGGCTCCCGTTGCCAACGAGCTCTGGATGGTCCTAGGCCAATATAGGGGCACGGGCATGACTGCGATGCTCCTAGGATGCTTCTAGAGCAAGGAATCGGAACGGGACTTACCGGCGACGGAGAAATCAGAAAGAGGGCAGTTCTTGACCGGCAGCGCTTCCCGCTTGCTCCGGCGAGCTGTAAAGGGAAAGAGGCCGATTAAGGGAGGGACAAGGGCGTAGGAGGGATGAGCTTCCTAAGGAGCTCGGGCTTGAGCCCAGCTACCCAGGGGATCACCACAGCGTGCAGGTGACGAGGCTGGAGCTTGGCGGCAGGACTGGCCGAAAGGGGAAAATACGGTGAGGGGCGGTGGGGGTTTAATCGTCTCGGGGAGAGGTAGAGGAGTGTTGGCGGCTGCTCGGGGAGCTGGTAGGCGGGTCCAGCGCAGTAGAGGAGCACTCGGGTTTGATACCTTGCATTCATACATAAGGACATACATGCTTGTTGGGTATGGTTTTTCCATACTCATTAGTTGTTTCTTAGATCTGTGCGCAGGTGACGACTCTACCGAGTACGTCGACTACGAGACAGGGTATGCCAATGGAGCTTCCGGCTACTAGTGTATCCCCGGTCAGATGTTTGTGGCGTATGGATGGGTTTACCGCGCTATCATTTAATTTTCTATCTTCCACTTGCTACTATTAATATCATGACAATTATTGTAATAATTGGCGTTTGTTGCCAAGGTACTTTATTTGGTTAATCGTTAAACAGCAAGGTGTGATTCCAGTATGCTCTAACTGTGCAACTAGCTATGACCCATTGAAACTAGTACCGTAAGGCGCAGAGGGATCGGCTTTGCTAAGCCGGGTCCCAACAAAGCAACATATGCATCAATTCATCATGAGAGGGCTCATCATCATTTACCTCATCATTACCTTGAGCTGCAAAGCACTGAGGTGAAGTAGGAGGTGATGGTGGCTCATCTCCATTGGAACTTGATGCGGAGGAATTCTCACTTGAAGTCCAAACTTGTGAGCTATCTTTTTGATCGATTTGGGACTTTTGAGATGCGCACTTTTGAGATGGCTCACCTTACTTTGCTCATCTACACTCAAAGTACTAAATAGAGCAACAATAGCAAGAGCGTTAAGATGTGAGTTTTTCTCGTCATCAATGGTTAGAACCTTGGAGTTCTTAGGAGGAGAAAAACCAACATCTACATTCCGCCATATATAGAAATCCATGGCCTCAAGATAACATGACATACGAATTTTCCAATAATTGTCATTAGTACCATCAAACATAGAGCATCACCTAGGTGTCTAAAATCCTCCATGGTCATCCTTTAACTCTCTAGACGGTGAAGTCTATCGAGTGAGGGCCCTAGCTTTGATACCACTTGTAAGGAATCGGATGCCCAAGAGGGAGGTGAATTGGGTTTTTCAAATTTTAAGCTTGATTATCAAATTGTGAACTTGTGTTCAAAACCTAGAAGATGTGCGGAAGCTACATGCAAAGATTTGGAACACAAGAGCTCTAAATCAACTAAGTTAGTTTATTAAACCAACAACCTAAGTCTAAATAGAGGTTTGCAATCCTAGGGTGATAATCAAGCAATTTATTTCTAGGAATGTAATTGCAAGGTAGAAAATTGCTCAAAGTAAATAGACACAATAAAGCAAACCACAAATGACATAAGCACTTTTTACCGTGGTGCTCGGAGACTTGCCGGTCTCCCCTAATCCATGTTGAGGTTAGGTCTGACCAACTCGAACCGGCTCCCTCTCGAGCCAACCACCTTAATTCCACTAGTGGTCGCTACTTCCTCTGTCCTAGAGGTGGCAAGCACCAACGCCATGCACAAGTTCGCTCGGGCCCTCTCATAACCTTCTTTAAGAAGATCACCAGTGCACGACGCCTCCCACACTGTCTAGGTGCCGCCAAGCACCAAGTGTAATAAGAGTAAGAAGAATCGATCACACCAGATCAATATCCATCTTGAAGCACACTCTTGGACAATTTGGGATTTTAGGGTTTAGACTCTAAACTATCACCTCTTAGCTTACTGGCCTACTCAAACCCTAGAATGGACTCTGAGATTTTGCAAATAGGAGTCTCAGCTCATTCACGGTGCAGCTGAAGGCTTTAAAAAGCCTAGGCCATAAATTAGTCGTTGTTGCCTGCCGGACTGGTCTAGGTCACCTGGACCACGCTGGTCCAGTGGCACACGGTTAGCATAGCCAGACCATCATGGCCGGACTGCCATAACGACCGGACCACCACCGGCCAGACCGTCGCGTAGCCGGACTCACGTTCGGCCGGACCTCCCACTGCGGCTGGACTGCCACAATGGCTGGAGCGCTACAATGGTCGGGCTGGACCTTCCCGCTGACGCCGGACCTTCCCAACAGCTGGATCGCCACAATGCCCGCCAGACCGCCCGTGCTTCCGGATAGCCGGCTGGTCCGGCGGCATAGTCTCCTTGCCCACGAGCGTACTGGACCGCGGTCTGGCCGACCGGACCGTGCGCCGGTTCGGTGGCATAGCCGCTGTCCTATGCAGCCGGATCGCGCTTTGCGGCCGGACCACTTGTCGGTATGGTGGCATAGTGGTCGAACTGCGCTATGCGGCCGAACCACGTGGTGGTTCGATGGCATAGCAGCCGGACCACCCTATGTAGCCGGACCACAAGTCAGTCCGGCAGCATGTGGCCAGTCCGGCTGCACTACAGTGCAACTCATGAGGCCGGACCGATTGCACGATCGGACCGCCTAGTCCTACAGCAAACTCACCGCGTGCCCCGCAGGGCGACTGGACCTTGATCCAGCGGGCCAGACTACGGAGATCCGGTAGCATACCGCCAGGTCTGGCGGTACTGAACACTACACGCTGCCCTACAGCACCCCAGTCTGGCTGCCCGAACCATGGAGGTCCAGTGGCAAATCCACGAAAACACTAACAAGGGGGCAACCGAAAGGGTCTAGAGTGTGCAACTTGGTGGAGAGGAATCCGAGGTGATCTAAAATCCCACGATCCCCTCTTAATAGTACGGTGGTCTATCCTACTAATTTGGTCTTTCACCCAACACCTAGACCGGTAAAAGACTAGAAAAATCCTTAGCACTATACTAGCCATACCTTCACATATCGTGTCCTTTTCTTGACGATGTTCCACACGCAATGACGCCTTCGTTTAATCAACCCTGACTATCACCAATCCTTAATAACTTATCCGTCCTGTCGACCTTGACTTGACCATCCACCTGATGATCGTTCCGTCCTATCGACTCTGACTTGATCATTAATCTTTGGCGACTTCCGTCTGGTTGACATTGACTTGGCCGTCATCCCTTGACGTCATTTATTCTCTTCACATCACTCATGAAAGGTATTAGTCCCTATAATAACCATTTTGGGGCATTTTTAAAAACTTTTGCTAAATTCAAAATTTGAATTGAATTTCCCAGGATCTACTTTTCACAAGCTAAACTGTGACATCCCCATTTTCAAAATTTTAAAAATGCATCATCATGGCATGTAGTGTAGGGCCTCACAAAAAGAAAATCATCAAATCAAAAATTATTTTTAAAATGGTCATGTTACCATATTTAATTTTCCTAAAAACCCAATTAAAGGTTTAGCTTTTAAAATACTTACATTCAAAATGTTTAATCGCTAGAACCTAGCTTAGCAATTTAGTAATTAATAATAACATTGTAAGTTAGAAAACAACAAAAATTTAAATTTAACTTAAGAAAATTTAGCATCAAAGTTAAATTGGCTAAGTTTGGCAAAAAGCTATTTTATAATCAAACCCTATCCCTAACCCTCTCTCTCTTTTCTCTCACTCTATGACAGGTAGACCCTACTTGTCATCCTTTCCCCAATTGGGAAATTCCATTTCTGGCCCTTTCCCCTTTGGGACCTTTCCTAATCAGCCACTCCTCCCCTCACATCCCTCTTACTGCCAACTCCCTCAAACCCCCTCAGCAGAGCTCCTCTCTGGTCGATCGCCTCCACCACCTCCTTCCTCTCATCTCCGTTGCTCGTTTTTACGCCATCATCTGTTCTTGGGAACAAGTCGCCACGGCTGAGTCAAGACCGCCGCCCAAGGCGTCTTGCCGAGGCTCCTCCCCAGAAAGTCTCTCTCCTCAGACGCCGACCTCCCTGCCGACCTCCTCTTCACCGCCTAAACCTACCCTAGGCCACCCCATCCCCTTCCCCTCTCCCTTCCCGCCGCCGGCAAGCCACCGCTTGTCGGAATCGGCTGCGCCCGAGCTGCCTCCGCCATCTCCCCTGCCTTAGGTCGCCGATAGGCGGGCCCCGCCTGTCAGCCGGCCCAAATGGCTGATGGTCGGGCCCCGCCAGCCAGCCTCTACCCCCTTCTCTCTCTCCTTCGCGCTCGGTCCAATCCATCACGCCGATCGGGCCAATCCAGTGCCAGAACGCGGCGTCGCCCGCCATTGGGCCGCCGTCGGCGCTCTGTCGTTAGCCCACCTCAGCAAGACCGCTCGCGCCCACCGCGACGCTGTCGCTGTGGTCAGCGGCGCCGACGACGCCGTCTCGGGCCGACGCGCCACGTTGTTTCGGGCAGCGTGTCCGTGGACACGTCGCAAGCAGTTCATATTGGGCCGCCGTGCTTTCAAGGCCGCCGCATTTGGCCGAGCCGAGGCACCACCGCCACTGCTTTTCCCCTTTTCCAATTAATTTTAGGTAGAAAAATTTGTAAATTTTATTTTTAAAAATATAAATCCAAAATCAGTGAAATAAATTTCTAAAAATTCATAAAAATGTGAACCTAAATTTGAAAATATAATTTTCTTAATTTAATGCATATTATTGCATGATTTAGTTTTATAAATACAAAAACATGTACTAATTAATCTAAATTAATTATGATAATGAAAATAAATTAATAATTTCTGAAATTGTTAAATAGAATAAAATAAACATTTATTTTAGGAGATTAGTTTATTTCCTACATTTTCCAATTCAAAAAAGAAATATTTTTGCTACATATGTATATTAGTTAAAATCCATGTGGTATAGGATTTCCAAGATTTATAAAAAGAAGTAAAATAGAATTTACACAGGTTTCAATTTAAAATACCACCATCATGTTTATGCAAATCCATTTGCATTCATAATTTTATTTTATTCGTTGATTTTGATATGTGTTATGTACCATCGTTAGATTCGATCGGATCCATGCCTGGAACTGAAGATCACTACGGACAGGAGTACGACTACAGTCACGGTAAGTCATTGTTGACATTTTCCCCAATTACCTTCGACCATGTTGATTCCTAGTTTAAACAAATGTTTTTCTAGAACTGTAAAACTACTTTGCTATGTTAATAACAAACTGCTATATGGGTAGGGTGTAGCTAAAAGCCTAAAACACTTTAATTATTGTCATCTAATCATAAATCTTGGTAACCCTAGATTATCAATTACTTAATTAATGACCAACTTCTGTGGTTAGAATTTAATCATGCTTAGCCATGTTGTTAGTACTTATTGATTTACTTCTGATGATTCACATTGAAATCTCTGTTACCAAAATCTCATTTGATGACAGCAGTGGGTGCTACTGTTGGAAAATTGTTAGGCAGGTAGCGAGTATGCTACCAGGGTTTTCGAAAAGCAAAATGCTTTGAAAATTTGATTGGGGTGGATGGTTGTCTGGCTGGTGCAGCAAGCACGAGACCTGGGTCCAGTGTGGAAACCACCCCAGTCCCTAAGAACCGATACCTTGTGGTTGTCAAGACTAAGTACAATAGTGTGACCATGAGTGCTTGCATGGCAAGCCCTAGCTGAGTATCTTTCGAACTCTTGGTTTGGACATCCCGTGTGGTGGAGTAGGTGCGGAGAATCTGTCGACCCTATCGGCTCAAGAGGGGGCTTCAGCCAACTGGAGAAACCAGCGCTGCGGTGGAAACCTTAGAGGGGATGCCAGCCAAGAGCTTGACTGTTAAAGGCTTTATCGTGATGACCTTCGACGGGAGGGAATCATGTCTCATGGGTAAAGCGTGCGACCTCTGCAGAGTGTAAAACTTTCTAGAAAGCTGTGCCAACGGTTAAGGGCGGACGACAGTGGCGCTGCCATAATGGTAGTTTTCTCCCCTCTGTTTCTAAATGGTTTTTAAGAGAAAACAGGCAGGTGCCGTGTTTTGTTTTGGGAGCCTGCGGTAGGAAGCCGTGAGGAAATGATTTTTCGATGAAACCACGGTTGGTGCTGTGAGATAGCCAGGTTTGCGCAGAAGCCAGTGTGTGCCGGAGTTTGAAAAGCCGGACAATGTCCAAAGGGGTATCGGACAGTCCGATAAAGTGATCGAACAGTCCGATACTAAAATGGGTAAAACGGCTTGAGATGAGTTGCTATGGATGTGAGTGTTCACCTACGCGCTATAATTCATTCTTTGAGCACTTCTTCTTCTAAACACCCTCATTTCGTCGCTCCCCCTTAATAGTACGGTCATCCTTAGGACTCAATAAATTTATAAAAACCTATGATCTAGTTAATCTTGATCATCTCTTCGCTTGGGACTTCAAGCCATCACCAATCTTTATCCTCCTTTCATTTTTACCTTAGAGCTGAGGTATTTCTTACTAAAACACATTAGTCCATACACACATTGTTCATTAATCACCAAAATTAGTTAAGTGCCTAGATGCACTTTCAGTAGCAGCCGCGTCTGCCCCTCGAGCTTGCCCCCAGCCACATCACCAGGCAATTCTTCCCCTCACTCAACCTCGCTGCCCCTCTCGGTTTTTACCAGTCCCGAGCCCCGGCTCGCTCTATTTCCCCTCCTCTCATTTTCTTCCTTTCCTGGCGAACCTTCGGCATCACCTCGCCACCCATCCAACGAACCTCTTTGCCCGTTCTTTTTCTCGTTAAAGAGCTCTCGGTTCCCTCTACCTCGTCCTTAGTCGAATTTGGTGCTGGTACCTCGTAGAGCCCGAGAGACCGCTCGGACTGTCACCGGCCGTGATTTGCCCCCTTTTCGATTTCTCCTTCCCCGATGAGCCTCTCTCCAATTCGTAGCTACCAAAGCCTCCCGTGCCTTGCTAAGCTCGGCCTGGTCCTTCTCGGACAGCAGGTTCCCTCGGAGTTCACTGCCGCCATGAGTCCCCTTTAGCCACCATCGCTTACCTCGTCGCCGGCTTGACCAAGTCCCTCCCCGACTGTATTGTCACCTCAGGTAACCTCCTGGAGGTCCGTAGATGCTTTAGGGCCCCGCCGTAGCCCTCTTAGGCCGTAGCGTGTAGTCGCGGCTCTCGCTACTACCGATCGTCGCTCGGGCTCAACGTGCCTCCTGGTCGCGGCCCCATTCGCCATGTCGTTGGCATGGGAGCGGGCTGGCGTGAGAGTCCCATTTTTGCGGTTTCCATGCGCCGTCTTGCACCGGGGCGCCAGCTAGCCGAGCTCAACCGGAGCTCTCCTAGCCGCGCGAGCTCGGTCCAGCAGAGGAAGAAGGCATGATGCCGGCCTGGCATCATGATTCCATTATCCTCTCAGCGTAGTCGCTGACATGTGGACCTAGAGGACCCATCGGTCAGATCTAGTGGAAGCATATTTCTGAAAATATGCATTCCCCATAGGTTAGCGCATTTTAGAAAGCGTTCGGGCCCGTGGCAGATGGGCCATAGTGGGCTGGTTCACGTGACTTTGGTCCGCTTAGTGTAGGCTAGGCCCATCACTGTTTTCGAAGTAATTCAAATCTTTATCTATTTTTAGTAATCCAGCAAGTGTTTATGATTTTCTAAAAATATGATTTCAACTCCATAAATTCTAGAAAAAATTATAACAAACTTTAGCGAGCAGGCTGGATCTAATAAAATTATAACCTTAAATAGTAAATCATTTATGTCCCCTGAATTAATCTAGAAGCCTTATTCTCCTATTTAAAAGATTAATTTTCCTATTTTATAAATTATTGAATGATTTCCAGAAATCATGGTAAAATTCCAGAACACTTTAGATGCAAATTGGGATTTAATAAAAATTATTTGAACATTTATAACATAACCCTATTTAAAACCTTTTCCCTAAGGGATTAAATGGCTGTTAATTAAATTTATTTATAAAAATTACCAATTGAACTCTAAAATTTACCAAAATTTTACCGAAACCTTTTTAACTCAGAAACAAATTATTAAAAATATGTAATCCACTTTTACCCTAATAAAGTCTAGAATGTAAAAATTAAGAACCCTAAATGCCTTTATGCTAATATTTAAATTCTTTAATTAATTTCCAAAATTAGTTTTCCAGTAAGGAAAACAGTAAATATGGGAAACTAGGGCATACATTCAAGTTTAGTGACGAACTGTAAACCCTAGCTTCGATATAGATTATCCCTAGTGCATGCATACATCATATTTGAATTGCATATTTATGTTGGTTTTTATACTCAAGTAGACATCGAGGGCCTCAGAAGGAAGGTTCCAGGACACCGAAGAAGACCCCCAAGGCTCACAACAAGGCGAGTTAACATCTTTAGTTCATATCTTGCCTGTTTTATATTAAACCTCAAGTTGAACAAATTAATACAAATTGTATGCAATATAAATTTCTTACCTAGCTTGGTAATCATGTTATACACATGCCATGACCATTGACACTTTCAACTACCATGTCATGATTGCCTTGAATATCATGTCAATACTATTTTGATAGTTTTATCCATTGTAATCCACTAACAAGTAAATTTTTGGACTCTCAGTCAGTGGGTAAAACTTGCTTTGACATGCTTATGTCTAAATGCTTGTTTTCGGGGCACAACACCCCATAGTGGTGAATACTAGCTCGCCACTAAAATACTATACTTATACTATGAACTGGATATAGTTTGGTTTGGTAGGCTATGTTTGTCGGTCTCGAGATGTGTGCTTGTGGTTGAGTTGGGTTGAGACCCAAGGTTGGTTGTTTGTCTAGAGAGGCTCTAGACTGGAAGGTCGTGGACCTATTGAGTTGAGGTAGTGAGTGAAGGTTGGACCTTCGGCTCTCTGGCCATGTGCAGCGGGATTGGAAGGATCCCTTGGTTATGATTTGAGTGTTGGTAGTGCAGGTATGGAGGCCCAGAAGAGTGCTCTGCGGAGGCCCTGGCAGGAACTCCAACCTGAGGTAAGCACAGCTGGGCACCACCACTGAGGGTGGTCTAGGTCATACGCTCACTGGTTGAAACCCCAGGTGGTATGATTCACAATGGGATTGCCAAATCCTGAAATAAGATAGCGGTGTGTTCGCTAAAATAGTCAACACTTTGGGTGATGCACTCTTTTGGTCTGCTTAAGGCGAAAATGTTGATGCCTTAAATTGGCAAGACTCTCTCTTCTAGCTCTTTTCATGCAAATTCGGCTCATCCGAAGAAGGGCCTCTCCAACTTCTTCAAGTCCATGTTTAAGAAGAGACAGTCTCCCAAAAGCCCAACACCTCCTCTAGTGGACTCTTCTGATCGGTGGGCTCCTCGCTCAGACTTCGACAACCCCAAAGATCTTCAAGATGAGCAGTAGGTCTTCTCTTTGGTGTTTGATGCCAAAGGGGGGAGGATAGGAGAGCTTAGGTTCAGGAAAGGAGAGCATAGATTTAGAGCTAAACTATGCTATATTCTTGTTTTTCTTGCTTTACGGTACATTCTTAAACTTGTGCACTGCTTACTTTGATTGTGAACGATTGTGGACTGTTTGTGGTTCTTTAGGGGTGCTTCATTTATTCATGCTTTTGTCTTTTGGGCCTAGAACTATTTTTTATCATTTGCTTATAATTATTTATTTATTGGATCAATTGCTCTTATTGTCTATCCATTACAAATCTAATCATTTTGCCGAAGTATCCTTGAAGTGTTATCATCATGCACCAAAAAGAGGGAGATTGTGTGGCTTAAAGCCTCCTTGGTGGTTTGTGAAGAGATTACCTTGATTTTGGTGATAATAACATTGTGATGGTGTTTATGATGAAGATGACATTGTGATGGAGCCATGATATCTTTGTGATAAAGCTGTCCAAGATTAAGGATATTCCAGTATGAACTTGGGAGTTGAGATGAGTTCATCTAGCTATAGGTGGTTCTAATATTCTTTTGATTTAAGAGAGATTTGAGATGATTTTGGAGTTCTCAGAGCTCGTTTCCATGAATGCACTTTGGTTCTAGGTTTTAGAGTAGTTTAGAAGTGTTTAGAGCCTTTGGTTATAGTTGCCAGTGTAGGCTCAGTTGTGTCGTATGGTACAGGGGTGCCAGACAGCACCCCGTAGCATCTTTTCTAGTAGTATTTGTGTAGCCGTATGGTACAGGGTACCAAACACGCCGTCTATTTTTTCCAAAAACGTTTCGGGTGTTGCTGTTTGCGCTGTATGGTACGAGGCACCAGACGGCATACCGTCTGTTTTTTCCAAAAAGGGTTTGATCCGGTGAAGGCGCGCCGTGTGGTACAACGTACCAGACGGCACTGCAGTCAATATTTTCTAGTAAGGGTGTTTAGGGTCCCAGCGCCCCGTATGGTACGATGGTACCAAATGGGACTGACGTCTGGTTTGTCTCTCTAAGGGACACCATATGGAATGGCAAGAGCCATACCATATAGTATGCCCTTGTGCCATATGGTACGACAGCTCCGTGGGAATCCTGTTTCTGGGTCCTAACGGTTAGTTTTTGGGTGTGTCCAATTCAAGGACTTAGGGTACCCTATGTTTCGTGCTGATTCACTCTCTATGCTATTCTAGAGTCCATTTGAGTGATACCCACAAAAAACTAGGGTTTCTATCTTATGGTGAGTTTATGAGAGTTTGAGTTTCATGTCTCGTTGTGTGTTTGCATGGAAGGCTTGATCCGGAAAGATCATGTCATCTCGAGCTTGTTACTCAAGTTTCTTGCTTTTGGAGTTTATGTTTGGTGATCTCTCAAGGAGAAACTTGTGAGAGACTCCAAGTAGTTGTGAAGGTTGGAGTCCACCTACCAGAGCGGTGAAGAGCTACCCTGAGTGAAATCGGAACGATATTCCTCTTTGTGAAAAGTGCTCCAGCTAGGAGTAGGGAACAGGGATCGCAAAGCCGCTGGAAAACCGCAAAAACCGACGGTTTCTCACCGACCCGCTGCGGTGCGGCTTCGGAAACCGCCGTTTTTTGCCCGGCTAAATTCGCAATTTCAAATTTGAATTTGTAAAAATGTGAAAATTCAGAAAAAAAAAATATTGTAAAAAAAACTAGGAGTTTTTTTTAGAACAACTTGTACAAAGAAAAATTTCAAATTTACATCATTTTCATCCTTAAATTTCAAATAAAAAATGTGGTGAAACTTTTTATGTGTTTAAAAAATATGTATGGTCCAAATGCTGCAAATGGGCCGGATCCAGGGGCTTTGCAGCATTTGCTGCGGCTGCAAATGCAGCCTAATGCCCTAACCCTGTGAAATTACAAAAATGTCCCCAAGAGAGATATTTGCTCCCCCACCGATCCCCTTCCTGCCTCTACTCCCTTTCTGTGTTCTTACCTCCAAGCCGTGTTCCCCTCGCCGCCCGCAACCTTCTCGCCAAATCCCGGCCATCCCCCGGCTGGCCCGCCGCCGAGTAGAGAAAAACTAGTAGATCGGGCGGCTAGCCGCTGACTTGGAGGCGAGAAACCGACGTCGGGCCAGGGAGCTGCAGCCGCCGAGCCAGGGCGGTTAGCCGAGTGGGTGGGCCGGCTTCCCGGGCGGGTTTGGCGAGAAACCGACGCCGGCAGGAGGCTGCACGCCGGGCGAGGCGATTAGCCGAGCGGCTGGGCCGGCTTCCCGGGCGGGTTTGGCGAGAAACCAAGGCCCGCCTCGCCCGCGACCGCCAGCGCCCGCGCCCAAATACAGCTGCTCTGTGGCCAAAGCCATCGGTTTTTCGGCAAATAGCCGCGGCTAATCGGGTAAGCCGTTGGTTTTCTTAATTTGTAATGTGAATATGGCACTTTAATGTATGTAGTGTATACTGTTTATGTGCATTTGATGCATGCTGTCATCAACTCATCATAATGAATTGTTTGACGTATGATTGATGTGTATTTGGTTCTTGTAGGGGCTAGGGAGCGATGTCTGAACGACCGACCCATGAGGTGTGGAATCACGGGGTTGCAGTTGGCAAAGGGTTTACATGCAAATACTGTCATAAAACGAAGAATGGCGGGGTGCCTCGCGGTTGAAGCATCATCTGGCGGGGCGGGAGAAGGATGTTGCTAGCTGCAACTCAGTTCCCCCGAATATGAGGGAGTTTTTCTAGCGGGAGCTCGACAGGGTTAAAGAATGAAAAAAAAAGAGAGGGTGCAAGAGCAAATGAGACGAGAAGACGTGGCGAGAGGGCAAGGGGACTGGCGTGATACATACACATCAGGTCTTGATGAAGAGGAGCAGGTCCGTCGTGCAATGGCGGAATCCGACATGGAGGCGGATTTCAGGGAGCAGGCTAGTGACAGGTATGAGCAGGAGGAGGTAGTGGGACGGCACCGTCACAGCGGCAGTCCTTGAGAGGAAACCCAATCTCGAGGATGTTTAGGAGGTCGACTTCACATAGGCGGACCGGTGCTTCCCCTGACTACCTCTTGTCATAGGCGTCTGGGCCGGTGCAAACGAGGATTGATAAGGGGCCATGGTCGAAAGCAGGTAAAGCAGCCAGGAAAATGTTGGGGAATGCATGGGCCACGTTTTACCATGTCTCTGGGATCCCTAGGATCAAGGCGGATAACCAGCGGTTCACAGTTCCAATCAAGGAGACTCAAAAGCTAGGTAAGCAAATTTCATTCAATGAATACTTACATGATTAAGTACTATTGATACTTATGCATCGTTTTTTTCAGGTGAGGGCATTACTCCTCCGACTGGTAGGGAAATTGATGGAAAGTATCTTGATCAAAATGAGATGGAGATAAAGAAGGACCTTCAGAAGTGGCGACGGGAGTGGTTGGACTATGGGGTCACCGTAATGTGTGACTCATGGACGGGTCCTACGGGGATGTCAATAATCAATTTCTTGTTGTGGTGTCACGGACGGATTTTTTTCCACAAGTCTGTGGATGCCACAGGAAACATGCAGAGTGCTAACTACATTTTGAAGGTGATTGTTTTTTATCATATTTTTGTGAAATATTTGTCACACAGACTTTTTCATATGTGTTGCAAATGACATGAATTTCAGGAGATAAAATCAGTTGTTAACTTCGTTGGGCCAGAAAACGTGGTGCAAATTGTCACCGACAATGGTTCGAACTACAAGAAAGTATGCCATTTGCTGATAAGGGAGCATGAACACATCGCATGGCAGCCTTGCGTAACGCACCCATTAACCTTATGCTCAAGGAAATTGGATCATGGCCTGATCACATGGAGGTCATCAAAAGTGCAAGAAAGATCTCTAGATGGATGTATAACTCTAACAAGTTGCATGCTATGATGAAAAATGCCTTTGGTGGGGAGCTCGTTAAATAGAATGCTACAAGGTTTGGAACAAACTATATGTTCCTATGTTCCTTGATAGCTTCCTGAGACGAAAAGAACAGTTCATGCAATGGATGGCTTCTACTAAGTTTTTGGGCAGTGCTTTCGTTAAGACAGAAGACGGTGAGTACGCTCACCAATGTTTGTGTAGTCTTGACTGGTGGAACAACATGGCATATGTTTGCAAGGAGGTCGAGCCACTTTACGCCTTCCTGTGGTTGGCTGATCAAGATAAGATGCCTACTTTAGGGTATGTCTTAATGCAATATCAGACTATGCGGCAGGAGTATGCCTCCATGTTTAGCCATGACACGGGACGGTATGACAAGGTGATGGAAGTAATAGACCCTAGGATGGCAGACATAGTCAAGGGCACGTATGTCTCTGCAGGTAACCGCGTCATCCTTTCAACATGATTGTATCATTACCAGACTTTAATGTACACTAACGCCACTTTGGTTTTGTGTAGCTGCTGTTTTGAGCCCTCTAGTGTCATACACGTTTGGCACGGCCCTGGACTTGGCAGGCGACCTCCGCGACGCACTAGACAAGATGTGTGACGTGGATACCACGGCGACAGCGCTCATTGAAGCCGAGAGCTTCGCCCAGAAGGCTGGGCCTTTCTCTTCCCAGTTAGCTGTCAAGATGGCACGGGATGATAGAACTTCTGCGGTTATGTACAATCTTTCTATATGTAATGTTGGGCCAGTCTGTGATATATAAACCATCATCTGACATGCGTCGTACGTCTTGCAGCTCATTGGTGGGGCATGTTCGGCACTGACACATCCACACTCACTAGAATTGCTAGGCGCCTACTCTCTCAAGTGGTGTCATCCAGTGGGTGCGAACGAAACTGGAGCACATTTGCCTATATACACACAAAAGTTAGAAACAGGCTATCATACAAGAAGCTCCACAAGCTTGTATACGTGAACTACAATTTGAGGCTTAAAATGACACAGCAACAACCGGGATGGGCACAACCCGACCAGGATGCAATTGACAGGTTTGTCCATCTAAGTTTGGCTGATCATGACAACCCTATAAGAAAATGGATGGAGCTTGCCAGGTCTAATGCACCACCAGAACCTGATGAAGAGGACAGTGACACCGACTCTCCAATCCCATCACAACTAGTCACGCACACCGTGGACACATCACAGTTCAAAGGAAAGGTCAAGTCTGCTGACGTTGTGGATTGGGCTAATAGAAATGTGGGGGACACACACATAGGAAAGAGAAAGCAATGGAAGAAACCAGTGAGTCGTCCTCCCAAAAAGTCAAAGGGCAAGGGGAAGAAAGGGGATGATCCCGTGGATAGCGACAAGAGCACAGAAGATGATGATAGGAGTCCACCATATGTGGAGTCAAATGACAGCTCTTCTACACAAAGTAGCGATGACGATGATGGTGCAGGCGCGGGAGGAGGAGGACAGGCTGGCGCACAATCTTTGATGCCTTCATCTCCCATACGCTTTACAGGGGAGAGCCAGTTTCGATACGCCACACAGGATACCGACCATGGGATGCCTACATCACAGCGGGTGACAGGGACAGGTCCAGGTGCATAGAGAAGGCATTCTATTTCAGTTGATCCTCGTCACGACAGCTTAAGTACGTCCACACAGGAGTCCTACCCCTCCTCCTATTATGGAATACCAGTAGCTCCACCATAGTTCCGTGCATAATGGGTTTATGAGTGGCAACAACCGGAGTTATTTGCCATGTTTTGGAATGAGTGGAGTGCATCGAGCATCTTCACCGGCTTGACGTGGCAAGAATTTAAGGCCTAGCTGGCAGAACAATGGGGATTCATTTTGATGTCAACTGAAGAATACAACAGGTGATGTATTGAAAGTTTGAAACTTCTTTTCTATCTAACACTTTGCACACTATACTAACCATCATCGCTTCACCAAACATAGACAAGCTACAATGGGATGGAATTAGTACGGCTACAAGGCTTTCCACCGAGTCATGCAAAATACAAATGGTCATATTGCTCAAAAGGTATAAATATTTGGATGGAAATATAATGTGTTTATGTATAATATATGTGTTTGATGGAAACATTGTCTAATTTCTAAATATTTGTATTGTAATATATGTATGTATAAATCATACCGATTTTTCTACATATATTTTTATGTCTAATGTCTAAATATTTGTATTGCAATATATGTATGTATAATATGTCATATGTACATGTGTTCCAAACATCAATTTTTAGCATAGGTCATGCCAAAAAAATTTTCTACATTTATACAAATTACCATGACATATATCCTAGGCATATATGATTTTTTTCATATTTTTTGAAGATTTTTTTTCGTGCATCTTTTCAATTTTCCAATTTTCAGTTTTTTCTACTGGTTTCTCGCCAAAAACCGCCGGGAAACCGGTGAAACCATCCGAGAAACGGGTAAAAACCGTTTTGCAAACCGCCCGGCCGCCCCAAATGATTCAAATTCAAATTCATCCAGTTTTTACCGGTTTCTACAGGTTTCCACCGGTTTTTACCGGTTAACCGGCCCGGTGGGAAGGCGGTTTCGAGACCCGTTTCGGATTTTTGATCCCTGGTAGGGAAAGGAAAAGCCTTTTTTGAACCACAAAAAAAAAATCTCTTACTCCTTGTCTCCTTTACTTCTTGCATTTACTTTTCCTTATATATATATATGTGTGTGTGTGTGTGTGTCTTGTTTAGTTCTTGTATCCGGCTGTAGAAAAATTTAATCATGTAATTAAATTTAAAAGTAAACTAGAAAATTTTTAAATTTGCTTTAGGCCAATTCTATCCCCCCTCTTGGCCCCTTGGATCCTTTCAACTTTTATTTTAACTCCAATCAAATAGCTAGCCTTTTATCTTAATCTTGATTCAAATGGCTAGCTTTCACTAAAACAAAGGACTATTTTTTTTATAGACTTATTAATCATCCCCATGTGGTTCTCCAAAGCACTGTTCATCAAAGATTTTAGAGGTCCAAATTTTAGATAAGCTGATGCAAGAAGGAATCTTTTATAGGTTGTGGTGTAGAGAGTAAAAGAATTCTAGAGGTTGGAGAGAATTTTTTAGAGGTTATTGTAATAGTGTTATAGAGGTCACAACTTTTCATCAAAATTAATCTAAATTTAATGCTAATTTGCAGCTGAAAAGCACTTGGAAATGCAATGCTATCACGATCGATGCTAGCATGGTTGGGTTATTTTGATGATCAGAATCAAAGTACTACATTAATACACGTTTGCCCAGTTTTGAAATTGGCGACGCTATGGACGATTAATTATCACTTTCAACAAGATACTATATATTTTTTAGCAGATTAAATTGTTGAAACAGCTTAAGACTAAGTCCAACCATATTCCCCCCATTTCATTCGCTTCCCCACTCCCTTTCCCATTCACATTCCAAATTTCTTCCCTTCCCATCAACTCTCTCCAACCATATTTCCTTCCCCATTCCGTTCCTATCCATAACGCAATTTTATATTGGTTTTCATAATCACCATACCTACCTTGTATTTATATTCTTGGACGTATACAAATACGGATGTGCAGTGTAACGTCCCTTTTTTTTTTCCATATATAAGGGTTTATTATTATTATACCGATGTAATATATGACCAAAATTATATTCTATATTATTTTATAATTATGTTTATTACTAAAATTCGCTATAAATATGCCAAAAATTGGTAAAAATTAATATAATTTGGAACGTTCGTTTTTACGGTACAGGGTTTATTCAAGTTGTCATAGAATTTATTGTATGTTGGAAATGTAATGTAATGTTACAAATTAAGCAAGTTTTTTTATGGATATTCGATAGTTCCTGGCATATCCAAAAATGTCACAGCAGAAGGGATCATATTTCGTAAAATATTCCCTACAACAGTATCGCTTCCAGGAGAAGGAAGCTTAGAGGAGAAGCTATCACACAATGTAGCTGTAGTGGAGAAGGAAGCTTACCTGAGAAGAAAGTTGGCATCATATGCAGCATATGGAGGGCTATAAAAGGGGGGGGGAGGGGGGGAGGAAGTTCACCATCACCTTGTTGCTATCGTAGCTTAGTACTATCCTATGTAGTTGTGCTAGCCATGTCAAGTGAAATTAGTGGGTAGAGTTCTAGAGGGTCGTTCCCTGAGAAGTACTACTTGTCGAGTGATGAGTATGAGGACAAACTTGTCATGTTAGCTGTGATCAAGGAGGAAGAGGCTGCCTCACAGAGCGTTAGACGCTGGGGGGGTCCATTCCTGGCCACGCCACGATTGATCGTGGTCGGCAAGAAGGTGCGGAAAGGCTGTACTATGATTATTTCGCTGATAACCCTGTATATGGCCATGTCTATTTCAGGAAAAGGTATGTTCGCTCCATATTTCTCCATGGTTTTGTTCTGTTCTCTCAATTCGTGGAAGTTATGTGCAATTCTTATGCCTTTTAGGTTCAGGATGAGCTGCCGATTATTCTTGCGGATAGCAGGGTGGAAGCCAAGGACGATTGGTTCAAGCAAAAGCGCAATGCGGTCCACAAGTGGCCTGCATCATTTGCAAAAGATGACCCCAGCGATGCGTCAAATAGCGTATGGGGTCCCCGCCGATGCTATTGACGAGTATGTGCGCATCGGCAAAAGCACGGCCTTGCTAACTTTGACGAAGTTCGTTGAAGCCATTATGGACATATTCCAAGCGGAATATCTCCGAGCACCGACCACTGATGACACAGACTGACTACTGGCCGTGGGGGAACAAAGAGGTTTCCCTAGAATGCTGGGGAGCATCGACTGCATGCAATGGGAGTGGAGAAATTGCCTAAAGGCATGGCATGGGGCATTCAGGGGGCATACCCGGAAGCCATCCATAGTTCTGCAAGTAGTAGCATCGTATGATCTATGGATCTAGTATGCCTTCTTCGGTATGCCGGGGAGCTTGAATAACATTGATCAATGTTCTGCACCGTTCTAACATTTTTGATAGGGAGATAGAGGGAACCGTCCCGGAGGTGAACTACTCCATCAACGGGAACACCTACGATATGGGGTACTACCTCGTGGATGGCATCTACCCGAAATGGGCTACATTGGTGAAGCCTATTCACTCTCCTCGGGGCAACAAGAGGACACACTTCACCGATGTCCACACGGCAGCAAGGAAAGACATCGAAAGAGCATTCAGAGTCCTCCAAGCAAGGTTTGCCATCATCCGCGGTCCTAGTCGTTTCTGGGACCTAAAAACCCTACATAACATAATGGTAGCATATGTTATTATGCACAACATGATAACAGAAAATGATAGGGACGGACCACCACAGGGGGGGTTTACGACTACATGGGTTCTCCTGTTACGACGACCCGTGACTCTGACAGGCAAGTCTTGCAGTACATAAACGCAATGCACCGCATCAGGGACCATGCACTGCATCGTTGCCTTCAGGAGGACTTAGTGGAGCACCTTTGGCATCTACATGGAGGGCAGTAGAGGAATGGCTTAAGGCAAGATTATGTATCATCACGTAATAGCTACTTCGTACTATGTATGTTAGGTATGATCGTTGTGGCTGTGTAATGCTTTAAACTTCCATGTGATGTAATGAGTACTACGTCATTGTTATGTAATATAAGTGTCGTTCTATTTTTTTATTTTCCTCGTAACATTTATTCATAATTGGGATCATAGCATACCATGTAGGGACGAACATGCCACCAACAAGCGATAATTACATAGTGAAGATATAATATTCATCATATGATAATTGTTCAACATAAGTGCAACATACAAAACCAAACATAGTTCAACAGAAGTGCAACATACATAACCAAACATAGTTCTTAACGACATATCACACAAACATGATAACACAAGTAGTGTCACTCGTCAAGTGGTGCCTCCGACTCCCACTTCCTCATTATGGCACCCTGCCTCCTCAGGTAGTACTCCCTGAGTGCTCCGATATACTGATTGGCATCAACGTGCATTATCCGCTCGTCCTCCTTGTTGATCATGACGGTCAGTTTCTCCCTTTTTAGCTCAACTAACTCTGACCGCTTCTGATTCATCTTATCAAACTACGGAGCGTACATCCCATCGGTCACAGTACCACGACTCCCCTTGGAGGAACTGCCCCGAGCCTGCTTTTCCTTGGCAACGTCCCTCCCAATCGGTCTAGATAATTAAGACAAGGAGTGTGAGGGAGTACCTACTGGTTGGGCAGGTGAGCCAATAGGAGTAGATGAGGGAGACGCGGGGGTGATAGACTTCTGCCTTTTGTTCCCTAAGAGCTCGGACCACTTTGGATGATCTACCAAATGGACCTAGCAATGACTGAATCCAAAGGGCTTCCCCTTTATCTCCTTGTACATCTTCCCTGCCATGGCCATTTGGGAGATCAGAAAGGAGCAAGATATCAATTTCATCGACATGCATTACTAAGCCCTAAATATACAATGTAACGGCTGGTAGTACCTTATCTCGCTCAGTTGCCCCACTTTGGTTGATGTCATCAAACTTCTTGAGATAGCCCGCAAACTTGCTGACAGGCTCGCTGATGACACACCAATGATTAACCATCCCCTTTTGGGATCCCTCGAGCCACTCCAGCTTCTTGTAGAGGCTGTAGTACTCCTGAATCCTGTCCCATTTGGTCCCCGCCGCCTGATTAGTCCCAACTATCGGGTTCTGGCTAACATTAAGCCAGGCCGACACAAGTAGCTCCTCCTCGTCGACCGTCCACTTGGTTCGGTCGGTCTTCGCAGCTCCCTTTTTCTTCTTATTAGACCCACCCGCAGCTACCGACCCCCCATCTCCTAACCCGGTGTTGAAGGTGGGCATAGGAGGGGGGTGCTGCCGGCTGTAGGTGCGGCTGCCGCAATGAAGTAGGGGGAGAAATGGCCCTCTCCCTCCTGAAGTCCGCCTAGTGGGACGTCCAACTCTGGGGCTGGGCGCAAAACATGCGCTGCACTCCCTGCTGCAGCATATTTTCAAAGAAAAGAACCATGTTTTCCCTGCACGTGACAATAACACAATATTCTTATACGTCCATGTCCTCCAAATTAGTGGTCTCATCATCACCATCACCACTATATACAAAGAAGAAGCTGAAGATTCTTGATTTGAGTCCAACAAACTAATTAAGCAACAAGCTACAAAGCGACCTAGATTGTCTCTACAAGCACCTTATCTATAGCAGAATTCAGCCAGGTATGTCTACTCAGGCTGGGTTCTTTTCAGCTTATCTTATCCCACTTATTTGCCTTATCTCGTAACTTCGAGAATTTTTCGAGATAGTCTCGAGAGTCGGTTGGCCTTCAATTTTAGGGTTTAGAGAGCTTATAGACACGTCTACGAGATAAAACAAACCGACTCGAAAAGTAATTAAAAAAGTGAGATAAGTCAAATAAGATACGAGATAAGCTCACTTATCTCGTGCCTTATTTGACTTATCTCATATTTTTTATTATTTTTTAAGTCGTTTTTTTTATCTTGTAGACGTGTCTATAAGCTCTTTAAACCCTAAAATTAAAGGCCAACCGGCTCTCAAGGCTACCTCGAAAATTCTCGAAGTTACGAGATAAGGCAAATAAGTAGGATAAGAAAAGCTGAAAAGAACCCACCTCAGACCTTTGGCAATACCTATCAAAGAGCATTTTCATTCATGAACCATCAAAATATCATTAGTAATCTATGGTATGTGTTTACAGCTAAACTTGAGCATTCAGTCTAGTAAGATTTATGTGCTCATTCAGTCTATTTGATTTTTTTTATTTTTCTTTGTCAACCAAAAGATACAATGGTAGGATTAACCAACTAGTGCTGTCTATCTGCAACCAATTCGGTGAAAATAACTCGGTAGGCGTTAGGTGGGGAATCTGCAAATTGAAGTTATCGTGTCATAAGTCATTAAGTTAAAACATTGAAGGTCTACAGAAAAATAACAAAGCAAATCTGGTCATGGAATTGTTTCCTTAGCCTAATAAAAAAAAAATCCAAATCCCCATGGGCACATTTGCAACAATCAGATATCAGAATGATACACATCCAGTCTGAATTTGCAATCGTAAACTAAACTCTTTGAAGTTGGAATACATGAATAGAAAGATAATTAGCACGCACTAAACATATTGAGCAATGAATTTACAAAAAACATACAAAATTTTCCAACTCTGTATATCACCACAACAGGCAAACAACCATGACTAATCAAACAAAATAGATGCTATCATCGAACCAATGTGGACACTGCAGTAGTAGTATCCCAAAATGCTTGCAGGGCAAATTCAGAAGCATAAGAATTCATGGCCATACAATACCTAGAATTAGCTGTAGCAAAGAAAGAATAAATTGGATGTTCCTAAACTATCAAGTATCAATTACTAAGTAAATCCAATACACTTGTAATGCAGAATTCTGAAAACAGATATTTACTCCCAGCTGAATCAAATCCAAATTTCTGGGGGAATAGCTTGTTTCAGCAACTGAGATCGGGGGCAGCGAGTGCATAGCCGCACGCAGTTAGCCTCGTCGGAGCTCCCATCGTCGACCTTCCTCTTGCGTCTAGAAGACGCCGCCGCCGTCGCCGGTTTCGCTTTAAAATTTTCACTCTATTTTGCAACCCGAATTCGCCCCAAATCTGCCCTACACGAACCCCAAATCACCCCACATCTCCCCAAATCCCCCGAAATCGCCCCCAAATTTTGCCCGAAATCGATCGAAAACGCATGAATCAAAGACTCAAAACATCACCTTTCGTCGCGGGTTCGGTTGTTGGAGTCGCCGTCGCAGCTCGTTGCCGGCTGATAACTACCTCCGCCGCTCTTCGCCTGCCTTCTCCTAGCCACCCCGCTCCTCGCCAGCCGCTACGTAGCCCGGTCGGTCCTCGCGTCACCACCACACGCCCGCCGCTCGCCCCGGTCATCGCCTCCCTCGCCCGTCGCCTCTTCCAACCCTCCGTGGGAAGCAACGCCCATTACTCCAAGCCGGGAAGGGAAAGGAGAGGGATTCTCTCTCCTATCCCGCGGGATCGGGAGCGGCCACGGGAGTGGGTTGGAGACGCGCCTCGCACCCGTCACGGCCGGGAATGGCATCAGGAAGGGAACGGGAGCAGTGAAGGGATGGATGGCGTTGGATTTAGTCTATTGCTGCATTTGAAATGGCTTTGAAAGCTTTCGCGAAGTGGCTCCGAGAGGAGGAGAAATGGAATTGTTGCTTTTCTTCGAGATATTTGAGAACCGGTTTGAATCAAAAGTACTTACACTAACACTGCACTCTACGACCAATAGGAAACACGATGTTGTGGTCGATCATTCTTAGCTGATAAAACTACCTAATGCAGAATCAGATCTTGATAATTTTCCCTGGTTTTTGCACCCATAAAACCCACGAGCACGGAGGGTTTTGTTCCTTCACCCACCGGCTAGCGGTCGTCGTCTCCGCTCTCCCGCAGCAGCCCGCGAGTAGCAGAGGCTCGGCTCGGCCACCCCATGCTCCTCCTCCCCGGCCTCCTCCGCCGCACCCACCCGCCGCACCATCCTCCCGGCCGCCACCTCTCCCGCCTCCTCGACCACTACGGCTTCGTGCCGCCCGCCTCCCTAGCCCCCACCTCGCAAGAAATCCCCCACGCCACCGCCGACAAGAAGCGCGGCCGCAAGAAGCCGCCCTACCGGCCGCCATCCTCGCTGGACCGCGGGGGCCGCCCGGCCGCCCACTCCGACCTCCCCTTCGACTTCCGCTTCAGCTACACCGAGAGCACCCCGGACGCCAGGCCCATCGGTCTCCGGGAGCCCAAGTACTCGCCGTTCGGCCCCGGCCGCCTCGACCGCCCCTGGACCGGCCTCTGCGCGCCCGCCATCGACACCGCGCTCCGCGACGTCCACGCCGAGGACCCCGCCCCCGCCGCCGAGAGGGACCTCGAGGAGGCCCGCCGGCGCGAGCATGAGCGCGTGCTCGGAGAGCCGCTCACCCCCGCGGAGCGCGCGTTATTGGTCGACAAGTGCCAGAAGAATCGCACCAAGCGGCAGATCAATCTCGGTAAAATTTCGTGCTGGGTTAGTGGGTTGGATCAAGAATTGTGGCCACATACATTTCAGATTGTGATAATCATGGTGGTGATTCAGTTGGCTGATGTTTTTGCAGGGAGAGATGGGCTCACTCATAACATGCTAAATGACATTCACAATCACTGGAAGCATGGCGAGGCGGTAAGGGTAAAATGCCTTGGCGTGCCGACGGTTGATATGCAAAATGTGTGCCATCAGCTTGAGGTAGCTTCATCTCTCCAGTCTCTAAGAAACAGCAATACTACTCTTTACTTCCATGGATTGTATGAACTATGAAGGTACATTGATGCGCATTTTAGGCTGTGTTACCCGGACACGGACACGGGTGTCCGATTCCGACACGGGTTCGGGTGTCCGATTCGTCAAAGCTCTAAAAATAGAATTCGGGGATTCGCCTAATATAGATATATTCTATTATGAAAATAATATAAAAATCAATTAACACAGGTGACTGGGCTTGTCCAACCCAGTGACCCAGTGACTGCACAGTGGGCTATGTCCAGCCCACTCTACCACCTGCCCCCATACTTATTGGTGATTGGGCAGTATGCTCAGCCCAGATATAGGAGCCTACTGCCTACCCTGTCTCCCACATATGACCCAACCCATATAACACTCTAAACCCTAACACCACCACGGAAAATAGAGTGAGGAAGGAAGAGAGAGAGAAAAGAAAGAGAGAGAAGAGAAACAAGGCGGCAGCAACGGCAACCGGCGGCGGTGGCGGCTTCCGGCGGCGGCGGTCCGACGGCGATCGGCGGCGGGCTTCACGGCGTCCAGCGGCGGTAACGGCAACTGGCGACCAGCAGCGGCGCGCAGCGCGGATGCAGCGGAGGACGGCTAGGCGGCGCAGCTCCCGGCAGCGACGGCGCGCAAGCGGCGGTGGCTAGGCTGCAGCAGACGGCGGCCAGCGGCAGCAGCTCCTCCCTGGCTCCCTCTCCCTCCCTATCAGCCGCCATCCCCCACGCAGCTCGCTCCTCCTCCTTAGATCTGCCTTCTTGCTTCTCAGATCCGCGCTGCGAGCCGGTGGACACGCATCCGGCCGCGTCCGCGTGTCGACGCGGCAAAAAATTTTCGGACGCGCGTGTCCCGGTAGCACAGATTTTAGGAGCTCTTATGTGATGTAGCTTGTTTTTTATATTACTGTCCAGTAAAAGCACAAGTAATACTACCTTTTTTTCAGGACAAAACTGGTGGCTTTATCATCCACAGGCATGGTGGCCTGTTGATACTGTACAGGGGGAGGCATTATAATCCAAAGAAAAGACCTATTATTCCGTTAATGTTGTGGAAGCCAGCTGAACCTGTCTACCCGAGGCTAATTAAAACAACAATAGAAGGGCTCACAATAGAGGAGACAAAGGAAATGAGGAAGAAGGGCCTACATGTTCCTGTTTTAACGAAGCTTGGTAATCCTGTATCACCTTTTATGCTTAGATATATTTATGGTAAAGATATAACTAAAGTACTAAACAACCGTGCCATTTCACAGCCAAGAATGGATATTATGCTAGTCTTGTGCCGATGGTTCAAGATGCTTTTTTGACTGACAAGTTGGTTCGAATCGATTGTAAAGGATTGCCAAAAAGTGATTATCGGAAGATTGGAGTCAAGCTCAGAGTGAGTTTATTGTGTAGGCTTATATTAAAAATGATTGTTTGGCTTGAAAATGACCTGTAACAGAAAGCATTTCCCGCCCCTCTTTTTTGCTGTAGGACCTTGTTCCTTGCATTATTGTTTCTTTTGACAAGGAGCAAATTATTGTTTGGAGGGGAAAGGACTATGATGGAAGCATACATGATAATATGCAGAAGCTAATCCCTCCAGTTCTTGAATCAGATATTGCAGCAGTGAAGAATGAGAATGATGATCAGGAACAAACACCAAATGATTGCTCATCTGATGACTGTTCTGTAATCGGTAGTTCTGATGAAGTTTCAGAAGACCAGTCAGTCATTTCCGAAGTAGAATTTCCTTAGATCAATCTGACATATCCATAACACAGTTCACGTTGTTGGCAAACTGTCACCTGGTTCTCACAAAGTCAGCATGTCATTAGAGACTAACAGCTTGCATATCCACAATAACGTTCTTCCACCAGTCGCAGCGACAGTTCGCCCTCATGGATAGTTTGGGCACCCGTATAATTTTGTTCATTTCCATAGATCGATAAGAGTTGCGCTGGATGGAAAACTTACATTAAGCAATTATAGCCTGAGCCACCAGCAGTTCAGTAATCAGAGAACCAGATTGATGATCTTATTTACTGACCACCAATAGAATGTGATGGAGTGATGAGCATATTTTGAATCATCCATGAATAGCCTTCTTTGGACCAAGACGTATGTTCGGAGTTTCAGAAGTAGTCTGTTTCTGTTACACCTGTCGTTCATGATGCAAGGCTTCGTGCGCTGTACTACTACTACTATACCATGCACCAATGTCCCCGTCAGATGCAGCTGTGAATGATCACCCTTGAGCTCGCGCTCTCTCTCGGAAGAGTGAATACCGCTACTGGAAGTTCTGGTCAATCAGTAGCTCTTTCTGTATGTGATATTTTGAACTCGAAAAAATTTGTGAGCGGCAAAGCTTTGAATCCTGTGATGGATTGGTTCCGTTGGCCTTTTTCGTTGTCTGTTGCATGGTGGGGTGGGGTGTGACGGAGGATATCGGGGTTGAAGAACATCTGTCCTGTAGGGACTTCAGTCTTCATTTGTATTTTAATGTTTCTCAAGAACCATTGTGCAATTTGGGGATGTGTAATTCTCTAGTTTTAATTTATTCTCTCTTTAAATAAACGTTAGCTATATGCACAGGTGTCAGGGTTAACTTTCGTGTCAGTTAAATTTATGAGCTAAAAGCAACGTCGAAAACCAAGGATTCGATGAACATTGAAAACAATGACAAAAATGACCGAAGGATTATGAGATGGACTCAAGGAGAAGCATATATTAGTACAACAGCACTGCATAATTGCTCTCCGAATGACAACAGGCAGAGTCTGCGAGGAATAATTATTTCAAAGGGAGATTACCATTCTTCCAGATAGTGACAGGGAACAGATCTTCACTGGAATTCAGTTTTTAAATTTCCTGTAGAGGTGGGGAAGTTTAGAATTTTGGTACAAATAGCACACATTTACAATTTACAGAGATTGCACAAGTGACAGCCGCCTAGTAACCTAGTAAAACTGCAGCAGCCTCCTTTATGTATCAACTCAGCATACACAGAATATTTCGGCACCGGCCAATACAAGAGGGCCAAATAAGGCTAATGAAACATTATTGCAGAGACTTCAAACTATGCTGAAGAACTGACAGATGGACCTTTAAGTTTCCTCCCCTCAAGGTTTTGATGAGAACAGGTTAGGATAGGAGAAATAGGGATCATCCTCCAACGACGGTGACCTCTGAGGAGCATGAGAAGGCACAAACCCCTGTGTTTCATTGGAAAAGGAGTCCTGGTGATCAAACATAGGTTTCTGCATCGCCTCAGTTTGATGATGGCTTTCCTTTTGGGCACCATCACTATAGCTCTCATAAACCTTAGTGTTCTTCTTCAGATCTGCAATGCGCAGTTGTGCAAGGTTTGCAGCAGCACGGGCCGCTGACGCAGCTCGCTCTGCTGTCTCAGCAGCAGTCTGGGCAGCAGATAGTACGTCATCCAAGTCTACATTTGCTCCACTATCAGTTGGGGAAATTGAGTGTAGCTGTTCTGGTTGTCTCGAGAACATATAGTCAGCAGGTGTTAGAGGTGGAGTCACTTCATCGATTTTCCTTTTGAAGATTTCTGGCCCCGCTGACTTCACTGGAGATGTAGGTGAGGGAATTGACTCATTTTTCTCTGTTGACGAAGCAACAAATGGTGGTGGAGTGGCAAAAGGAATAAATTGCTTCTTTTCAGTTGGCAAAGCTGGCATACTTGGCTGAGCAAATGGTGCAGGAACCAGAGGTTCTGAACTTCTCAGCTCAGTCATGAAATTAGCATCAGCTGTTGGATTCTCTTCCAAGTCAGTTGGGCCTGAGAATTCATGTGCAACCGACTGGGAGCTTTGCACGTGTGGACCAATATCTGGGTGTGGTGGAGTATGAGAAGCCGGGCCAATATCTGGGGTTGACGGAGCATCAGAAGCTTGGCGAATTACTGATTTTGGAACTTCGGGCAAATCCAGTGACTCGAAGCCAGTATCAGATTCATAGTCTTCGTTAGGTTGGTCCACAGCACTTGCTGCTACTGTTTCCTCATGTTTTTCCTTTGGAAGAGGAAACGTAGAGCCATTGAAGTAGGTTGGTCCATTCTAATGAAATCATACATGTTATCAAGCGATATTCAAAATAACGAACTAACCATAGTTTCTCGTATGTAAATATTTACCAATAGATCTTCATGTGGTTTAAGATATTCTGTCTCTGTGGCTGATGGATCCCAATCAATCTCATGCTCCTCAGCTATCTCCTTCAGCAGTTTCATCTTTGCATCAACTGGAGGAGGACGAATGGATAGTAGTTCAATTATCTGCAGGAGTAACGATTCCACTCATTTCAGCAATATTATAATCATTAAACAACATAATTAAATTACTATCAACAGAATGAGTTATGACCTGCCGGTTGACCCCACATTGTGGCATAAGCTCTGTAGCTGCAGCAACAAACTCTTTCCCATATTTAGTTGCAAACATCATTTGAACTTGCATCAGTTCAGGCAGATCAGCACACCTTGGAGCAGCAAAACAGATGCTAGATATTGCTTCTTTGAGATCTATAGGACATTCCCTGAAGCAGGCAAAGAATTTTTCACAAATCAACCTCATTTATTTAGCTGCAAGCCTATGGAAACTGTATAATCACCACATTTGAGTTCACACAGAAAAACATACCACTTTTTTAAATTAATGGAATGGCATTTTACTTAAGAGCTGGAATCAGTATCTCCCACATTAGTATTCAAGGAGACACCTAATCAAAGAATAGCAAAATGCATATTAAAAAGATCTAATGCTATCAGTGGGAATTCAGATTAGGCAGGTGCAGACCTAAAGAACTACATTGTGCAAAGGTGAGCATGCAGATGGTATACAAACAGACACATTCCCTCTCTTGAGAAAAGGGCATATCAAACTTTTTTTTTTTTGCATACATGATGACCGCAGGAATTAATTTTAATCCCTGCGTATATGCGTGCCCAGCCGGCCTCGAGCATGGGTGGGTAAGGCCGCACCACTCAGCCTTACCAACCGAGCAAAGCTTGGTTCGCAAGGGCATATCAAACTGGTGCTAAGGGCATTGATCCTGCCAGATATGCATTGTTTTGAAGTTCAAGCAAACGAGCTGGCCAATTACAGAACAAACAATGCCATAGCAACTCAAATTACAGGTTTGACAAAATGAGAACTGGAGCAAATTTATGTATTATATAAATACCAAAGAAAACCATGTTACCCAAAGTTAAATAATAGTGCCATTCGTGACATGTCACATTCAACCGCAAATGCGACTGAGCACTAACAACAGATTGCAGTGATGGTGGTCTTAAAGTGATTATCTTAACACATCAAGTTGGGCATGTAAAAAGACACCTCACAGGTCATCAATTAACAAAATTAAAGTCATTTTGTCACTAGAAAGTAGAAACCCCACAGTCTGCCATATCCCGGGCGATCAAGATGGATCGTCAACATGCCTAGACGAGGTTGCAAAGCAATTGATCCGCAAAATGTCGCCCAAACTAGCGTATACCAGCTAGCTTGTACGGTTACATAAAGAGAGAAAGACAAAGCGACGAACTTTTGCGCCTCGATGATGGGTAGGCGGACGGCGATGAGCTCGCAGAAGAGCTCAAGAATCTCCTGCGCTGCCATCATGTTCTCCTCCCGGATGATGTGCTCCACCTGCAACAGCAGCACAGGACGGCGAATCAACCCTCATCATCCCCAAATCCAAGAATCCAACCCCGCTCCTCCTCCCCGAACGGATCCGTACCCTGATTCGCGCGGTGGCCTCCTGCCCCGCCTCGAGGAGTTTGGCGATGTCCTTCCGCATCTGCCGCAGCTGCAGCTCCCGCCGGTTCCGCAGCAGCTTTATCCGCGGGATCGTCAGCTTCAGCAGCGTCTTGCTGTTCTCGCGAGATCAAGAATGAAGAAACCAACCGCATCAAATTAAAGCCGCAATCTTTCCAAAAGAATCAGCCGAACCAGAGACCAAGAACCACCCCCACCACCGCCGCCCCAAGATCCCAAGAAAGAAACCGCGCGTACCACTTGGCGCCGCGGAAACCGCCGCCGCCGCCGCCCTTGCTGAAGAATGCGTCCAGCATCGACATGGCGCCCGATCGATCGGAGAAGGCAAAGCCGCGAGGCGAGGCGGGTCGTGGAGAGGTTCCGATCTAAATAGTCGCCGCGACGGCGAGAGGAGGAGGAGTGTCGAAGGAGATGAGGTCAAGCCGCGGCGACGTCGGCCGGTGTGCGCGTAGGAGACCACCTGCTCCACTGAGGTAGGATCCGGGCCGTCCGCTGTGGACACGTGGACGGCTAAGTAACGTGCTAGCTGGCTTATGCAGTGAGTTGTTATTACTTGTTTCCGGGTGAGGCTTTCGTCTGGCTTTGCTTCGCTCGAAAGGAAGCTCAAGGTTCCATGCGTTAAGAAATTGCTAATTAAGATTAATATATGGACAAATTTTATATCTTTCTCTAAGGGGTGTTTCTTGATGTCTCTCCTAAGAGATGACTCTTTATGACATCATTGTATACTCTATATAAAGGATGATATCCAATTATAACAGTTTAGTTAAAGAATCAATAAAGAACATTACTCTCTTATCTCACTTTGTCTCTCTATTATCTCTCAATGCATGATTGATATAACCATAAATTTATTCTTTAACGCGTTATAAGCTCCTTTGTTCTAAGTATGTTTTTCTAATCCTTAATCGTTTTCTAATTACAGCGGTAAACACTAATCCCTCTTGATGAGATATTGATTTGATTAGTTAGAAGATTATTTCATTATGGTTCGAATTGCTGCACATTAATAAATCAGCAAGAAATTTCTAGGAAGGAAGCCTATATGATTCGACGGGATTGTAGAACATTCCCATATGACTGCGATCTATCCTATTATTACGCCACTTCTATTTTTAAGGAAGTAAAAACAGTATTTCTATTTCCATCATTTAATGCACTGGTATATAGAAAACTTCCATTTGACTTTTGATTGAATTGTTCCCTTACTTTTGTAACTTCCATTTGACTTTTGATTGAATTGTTCCCTTACTTTTGTATACTGGTATTTTAGTAAGTTTTCTATTCCTCTTTTGATTGATATGTTCCCTTACTTTTGTATACTAGTATTTTAGTAAGTTTTCTATTTCCATCTATATCTGATGCACCATGTAGACAGGCGACTACAGAAAGACAACAATTAGCACTCTAAGCGAAGCGGGGCAATGTCAGACAGGATGCCGCAGGAGTTGTGCTCAATTTTACACGGCTAATATTATCTATTTAAAATTCAATTTATAGCAAGTTTCTTACCAACTTCTTTGATTAGTAGAAATAAGGTAGTCGTATTCCTATAGACTAGTATCAATCGTTACCTCTTCAAAAAATATCGTATGGTACAATCAATACTAAATCATTTAAAATTGTAATTCCGTGTTTCTTTTATATCCTACGAATCGACAAATCAAAAGGGCTTAAAAGGAGATCTCATTATTCATCATAAAATTTATAAAATACCCACGCTCCCGGCGAACGTGGAGTGCATCCATAGTACGGTAAAATCACAACATTGGCTTGATCCTAGCAAGAGAAAAAACAATAATAACAAAAACCAAAAGTAAAGTCAATTGCTTATGCTTAAGGTAAACGGTGTTACTGTGATCCCTCGGCCAACATAAAACACAGTTCCATAAACCGCAATGTTAGGCCTCACTGGAACAGAGAGCTCGTCTCAATACATCAAGCACGCTGGACGCGTCTCATGAACAAAACAGAATGCTCTGGCATTCCAAGTGCCTTCAACATCCTACTGGGGCTCTAACGACCAATACAATCTACGTGCTAAATGTCAGCACAGGTACTCCCAGTCACACTCAATTTCACAATGGAAACTCTCACAGGTGGTGTTTTCACTTGCTTAAAGCAAGGAGCTGAAACACACATTCAGATTGAAGGACAGAGGAAGAACATAGATGGTAAGTGCTGGAAAGATGGTCGGAATACTACTTTCATTTGATGCTTCTGGTTACATATATATTCTTACAAACTGACTTACTCACACCAACTAAGACCACTGTTAGACAACTGCTAACAGCTAGCACATACATTCATTTCCTGATATTGAGCTAAGCAACTCAAACACGCTACTGACTAACAGCTAGCACAGATATTAAGCATATATAACAAGATTACTCCTTACACTAAACTGCCAGTATGCATTCTTCGCTCTTCATCATCATCTTTTAGCTCTTCGCTGCGCGGCTTCTGCGACCCAAGAACGGGTGTGTGGTGTTGTGGGAAGTGGCACTACAAGCTGGATGATGGATGATCCTGGAGCTGCAGCCTTTATGCCGGGCTCAAATGTGCCGTATTTCAGTATTGAACAGTCTTGATTGCACTGGTGGTATCTAATTTTGTGGCAGACAAACATGTGCATCTGGCCATGTATAGGACAGAAGAATGAGCGTGGAATTTATTTGGCGGCATACCAGCTCTTTGCACACTTGGCATCGACAGCCAGGTCGACCTTCAGGATGTTGGTTCCATAGAAAGGCTTGGACATGCACTCTACCACGATGGCCTTAGCCATTTCAGCAGAATCTGTAGGCCCTTCCAGAATCACTTCATCGTGCACCTGAGAAACGCAGATATATAATTTGAAACAATGTTTTAAGTTCATCTTGGGATCAGAATAAAATAATTTGGAAGGAATAAGAGTGTAGTCATTAATATGATGTAACAATTCTTGCTTTTTTCCCTCTCTTTTTCCAAAGAAAGAAAACATGGAATTGGCTCCATCCGTATGCTATTTTTTGTACAAGCAACACCAAAACTTCTTTGCTTTATGCACAGAAGAAGTGATATTATAGAAACCTGCAACAGGAGTCTCCAACCAAGCTCCTTAAGGCAAGCATTTCTTTCAATCTCAAGCATCGCACACATAGCAACATCGGCTGCACTGCCCTGTGGATTGGAGAATAGAGATAGACTATTACACAATTCAAAACTAAAAATCAAATTTGTGCATCTCAGCCATTGGATCATGATTAGGACCTAGCAAGTACCTGCACTGGTGCGTTTATAGCAGCACGCTCAATGTGACCTTTTTGGCCAGAACCTGCGTGAGCCATGTTTGGAAAACGGCGTGATCGTCCAAGCAGAGTGTAAACTTCGCACTTTTCAAGTGCATGCACTTTCTGCCTCTTTTGCCAAGCTGAAACTTCTTTTCTGTCTCTATACCAGAGTTTGAGCGTATCCCTCGCCTCCCCAACAGAAACCTGCTAAGATGGAAGATGGTAAGTTATAACCATGGAAATGATTGTAATGCTTTTTTTTAAGAATTTGTGATACTGAATTGAGTAAAAATACAAGATACAAACACTACATAACAATATAATTTTCAATTGGCATCTCTCTAGCATTCAGCCTAGGCAGAAGAGTACAGGGGAGAGGAGAAAGGTGCAACAATCCTAGCTGATAACAAAGCTCACCAAAACCTACTTTTTAGGGTCAGGTATAAAAGAAAATGACCTATGAACATACTTAACTGGGCAGTTGACCCAACTATCCTAGCTAGTTGGAAAATTGTAGATGCAGGATTGTACCAATAACACATTTCATACCTTCCAATCCCGAGATAACCCAACAGCTGTCTTTCCATATGCAATGGAGAAATTGAGCATTTTAGCTTTCCTCCTCTCAGCACCAAATGCATCCTAACAATCAAAAGACATCACCATGATAATGTCATATACACTTATATAATTCTAGAGAGAACAAAGCATGCACTAAACTAACACTCTACATAGAGAAGATTCCTGTCCAATAACAACTCTAAATATTGAATGTAATCACTGTGAAAATACAAAAGAAATGTGAGGTCCTAAGTCCTAACATGTAATCCGTGACAAAAAAAAAAAAAAAGCATCTGTCCAAAACAATAATATCCCTGTATTAACTTATAAAGGTTTGATACTGAATTAAGGTTTTAGAACTAAAGATCAAGTGAAAATGGTGTTTGAAGCACACATACAACACATTTATGGCCTATTTGGTTTGAGGAATGGCTCATGCTAGAATGAATGCATCAGTCTTGATGGAACAACGATACTAGATAACTTTGTGTAGTGGAGTCAGTCTATCCAACAAATTGTGGAACGGCACCATTCCACTAGTGTCATAGCATTCATGAGTTCACAAATACAAATAGTACACCAAGGATGTATTCCTCAATCATTTACCACAAAAAGGTAAAAAAATGATTAAGCAAACTAAGAACTACGGAAATTATAATTGCATGAAGGTGCAATGAACAAATATGACAAACAATATTCGTAAACAATTCAAATGAAATCAGCTTTTAAGAAATATGCTCCTGTCAAAAGATTAGTGACACTAAGTACCTTCAACAACGGCACTGGAGGCTTTTCTTGACCTGGTTGAGGATGCCATTCAAGCAGCACTTTCTTTTCTTCAACAGCATCACGGATATGTTGGTACATATTCATGGCTGTCCTAGAATGGAAGTCACCACCAGCCTTGAATGCATCCAGCATGCTTTTACAATTAGTAAGATGGGCCAAGATCCTCAGCTCCAGCTACACGAAGACATGCCTTTTTATCAGGCTTGAATTTCCTGGTAATCGCAGGGAACAAAAGTTATTATTGAGCACCAGTTAGCGTATACCTGGCCATAATCAGCAACAATAAGAGAGTTTCCTGGAGCTGCAACAAAAGCTTGGCGAATTTTATATCGATCCTTTTCAAGAGCAGGTTGATTCTGCATGAAACATATATCGAATTTCAAAAAACAATGTTGACAGTCAGAATAAGATATTATTTCAGGTTAATTTAAAATCATATACCACACAGGTTAATAACTTAATATAGCACCATACTACACCTAAACTATCTAACTGTTATAATTGAAACATTTGCCATCTTCTGGAACTAACATCAAATTTAGCAACGTTCCAAATACTCGACATCATGAAGCACATAATTATCATTGGTGAATGCCGAGGTTTGAATCTTCAATACCTCATGTGCTCTTCGAAATTTATAGTCTGTGCTTTGCTACGGCCTACGAATTAAAAATATTTATATCATATGACTTCCTACTGCAATGTGACTGATGGTCTTGGCTAATGCCCTTAGCTCCTCTTCAATGCTTGACTGTGTCGTGCTACCGCACTCTCAGCTTTGTCTATTTTCATTTGTTTATGTAGGATGATGGGAAATAATGTTGCACATAGTTTCTACACGCACTACAAACCTCGGTCAGTGAGCGAAATTAGAGATGATGCTTGTTCTTGCGCAGCAGCTGTGGGTGGGCATGTAATAGGGGATGGCGCAATTTTATAGGATGTCTTCATATGGTGCATGGGATAGGATTGTCGGAATGAAACTATGCATGGGATATAAAGGAGATCCGGTGGAAGCAGGCATGAGATTATATGGATAAGGAGTTCCGGTGTGCAGGGCATGAGATTATATGGGATAGGAAGATCCAGTGTGCCCGGGTCAAGGTGGATGGAAGCAGCCAGGAAGATGACCAATCAGACTGGGGATTCAAAAATGAAGGTGACATACCACCACTGCTGCTGCCACCAACCCACCACTACATTTTCAAGTAGAATAATGATAATGATATGCAACTTAGTCCCCAATTACTTTGCAACGTCTCCTTTCCACTGGATAGTAGATGTGTGAAAGAACACATGCATATGCTCTGAAATATCCTTGCACATTACACATCCATCTTTGGTAAGGACCTCTTTGAAACAGCAATTTTAGTACCCATTCAAGACAAGCACATCAACGAGCAAAAGTTGCTAATGTTAATTTGCATACCCATCGCTTGTTTGTCCTTAGCTCCGTTTCTTCTATAACAACATACAATGTGCTTAACAACAATCTAGAAATGAGCTACAGTCTTTTTTCTGAGAGATGCTGATTAAGACTCCAACACAAATGCAAAAGATGCATACCTGTAAACTTGGTGTTCGTGCTGACAAGCGCCCTGTCTCAGTATTGATATTTAATGAACAGTGAATGCGTCCCTCATTACATGATATATGATCTCCCTGTCATGAATAAAAGTGTTAAGATCACATCACTTGGTGACAGATCAGTTCAATGTAATAAGCTGAGTATGCTGCCCAAAGCTAATTGAAAAACTTAAGCAGCCCACAGCAATAGACATGATAGTTGTCTCACTCATAAACCCCACTAGCATGGCCCCGCATGATGCCCATCATCCTTAGATTTTCAAAGACACTCAAAGGGGCATAGTGGACAAATATGATAATAGTAGAAGTAGCATATCAACATCACCCAATCCAAATCAACTGAAATTCAAACTTGATGGCACACATGACACTGAATTTAGCTAAATCCCATTGTATCCTCTAAAAAAAGCATATCCCATGCTAAGCAAATAGACACATTTTGTGATGATTCGCAGCACACCAGGCAAATCGCATGTAAGCTGAGCATGTTGCGCACCAAAACAACTTGATTTGCATTGTCAAAGCATGCAAGATGCGCTTTCTTAAGATAGAAATGACAACTGCAGTCTACAGGAGTAAGATCAGCTGACTAACCTGCAAGGGAAGAATGAAGTTGGATATCAATGAGTCGATAGAGCAAATTTCACAAAGAGCTGCAATAGCATGGCATGCTTCCTTTCCATTCTTTCCTCCACCAAATGCTTCGTATGCAGTTCCATATGAGGATGTGTCTTCTATATCTTGCTCAAGAAGTACTGAACCGCTGCTATCTTCATCATCTATGTAAATATGATCTGTGGGAATTTTACCAGCCAAAGTTTTCAATGCATCCCCACTTACTGAAGGCCAACCACTCGTGGTGAACATATCAATTTTCAGATCTTCCACAATACTGCAAAGTTTGATTGTGCGGAATTTTGGTGTCTTCTTGCCCTCTGTAGCTACATTTTCATCATTTGGCACTTTAAATGTTTTACTTTGTGGCCATGTTTCACCAGATTTATGTCTGCTACAAAGAGCAGAAAAGTTAATACTGCTAGGGAGTATACACAAGCAATGGCAAGCACGAACAAAAGCCAAAAAAAAAATATCAGGTTTCCTTTTTCCCTATGAATTATACAAAAGCAATGACTATCAAGCAGGTATAAAGTAACTGAAATGGTCAGATATGTCCGTCCATTCCTCGGTTGGTGAACCGTACTATCTAAATGCTTCTTAATGTTGTGAAAGGAGCAACAAGTTTTGAAGATATACAAAAAGCCAAGGGTGTCATACACCCAACTTTCAGATCTGCTTGCCCTGTATTAGGCTTACTGGGAGATAAAAAAGGGAAGAAATACAATATATAAGGACAGAGCCGTCTGTCATAGAATGAAAGAAAGATTCAGTATCTCAGTTCACTTGTCCCTAGGAATCATATACAAAATGACTGGAAGACACAAAACGTAAAGAAAGATCAAAGATTAAGTTCCCTTTTCCCCTTTTGTTGATATTAAGAATAGAGATGCTTGGACAGCTAAATAAGAACCAAATACTACCCAATTTAGGTCATGCATCTCACTATGTATATGAATAGCAATCAACTAATGCGATTAAACGCAAACCAGAATTGTTACCATCCTTTAGCAAAGAGCCTAAAATGATTCTAGAACAAACTACATAGAAATCAGGAAGACCTTCTAATTTCAAATTTTAAATAAGAGAACAGTACAAGGTGGTGACAATACCTATTTTCAATGCCAGCAAAGAAAAGCTGGCGAATTTGAGTATCACTATTTACATTCATGTACTTGGCATCAGGACAATATTGAGATGCCCATTTTCGAAACTTATCTGCAGCCAATTTTCGTTCAGCAACAGCAGCTTTCTCGATCTCCGAAAGATAAGCACGGTCAACAAGCATTCCCTCTGTTTCCATCTTAGCGAGAAGGGCACCAAAGGGACGCCAATATTCCTCATAGAAATCATACATCGTTCCTTTAGGACAACCATCAAAAATCCATTCCTTTGTTTCAAGCTTGCTTTTTAAGCTTTCATAAAGCATCAATGTACTCATTGAATCCATTGAGGAATAGAAAATCCACATCTCTCTGTCTTCCCTTTGTAACTTTTCAACTGGCTCCATAGATATGATTTTCCCTTCGGATCCATTTTTTCTTAACTTTTTCCTACCAAAGATGGTTTTCATCGATGACTTTCCAATTTTAGGAAAATCCTTCGGAACATCACTCATGACTCTATGATCATTTGTGAGTCCTTCAAGTGAATATCCACCATCAGTTCTCCTGGAAGAATCCCAAAGGCGTGCAAGATGCATCGTATCAGCATGAAACCCCACGACCTTTATTCCATAGTTCTCAATGACATGGCTATCAAAACTATAGTTATGCCAAACCTACATGATGAAGAGAAAAACAGATGATCGCTTCAGATGGCTGTCAAAATTACAGTTATGCCAAACTTACATGATGGCGTTGGAATTGGATGTTTGTCGAGGTAAGATCTATTCCAAAAAATGTAACAGAACTACAGAAGTAAAGGAGGCACAAGGATATGTTATACTTCTGTGTTTCATCCAGCGCATAGAAGGGGGGAATAGCCACAGATAAGTTACTCCAGGATAAATAAGGAGGAATAAAATTGCACCTTCTTGATAGATGGGTCTTCAAAGAAAGGAGCAAACTCCATCAGGACATCTCTTCCACCATCTAGCACATCCACCCAAATGCAAGTTTTGCCATTTCCAAAATCAGCCTGTGCATCAGAATTTCCAGAATATATGCTAAAGCATATTACTTCTCCATGATCAACTGGTGACTCTTCTTTGACATCAATATTTGCTACCTGCATAAGAATGTCATATTCTAAATTAGACCGTTTTAAGGAGGTTAGTATGCATTATGCAATAAAATGCCAAGTACTCCTTAACATGGTTTGTTATCCCATCAGTGGATTATGAGCACATTGGCACATCCAAGCAAATACTGACTAAAATGTTTTTTGGCATTATTGTAACATTTGGTATTAAATTATGCCATCGTCTACCATGGATGTTGAAATCCTAAGGAACGAACATGGATCACACAAAAACAACATCTGGGGTCAGCAAAAGGATACTTGAGGACTAAACAGCCATTGTCCATCTGAAATGAACTTCTGTAATAACCATGAGAAGGGTACAAAACTTATATGTAATACATTGAAACCTCATGGGAACGATACATTATTCAGCTAAATCTAATATTCGTTACCCACTTGATTGTTTTGATTTTATCCAAGAAATGGTGGTGGATGAGGACGAAGAACATAACCATTCCAGACAAAGGAAAATACTCCAAGCAGGGTTTTAATGAAATACCTCTGTGTCGCATGCATGAACAAAGCTTTTGTACTTTGTAGTGAGCAGTTGAACAACACTTCTAGCTGACTCGATATTGTCAACAACCAAAACTTTGCCATAGATGGTAGCAAGCGCCTTCCGTGCGTTTTTAGACTCATAGGACAAGGATGCTTTAGCTGGCAAAGATGATTTCACCTTTTTAGCCATGAGTTTGCGCACATTTTCATCATAAACATCATTAGCCCTGTCATCAAGCCCTAATGTTTCCTCAGTATTAACGATATTAGGCAATGGAGCCTCCATCGATGAACAATCAGACCAAGGGATCTTCAACTTAGAGCCACTATACATGCTCGAAGGTTTGATGTTGTTATTAACAACACTGGTTGGGGTTGACACAGCATGGGCAGACTGATTTATTACACTCTGCTTAGAGAAATCTGTGTTGGCATGTCTATTTACAATCGAATTAGATGGGATTCTTTGCCTTAGACTATACAGGGAAGGATAGTTTGAACTCCTGTGATCTTCCGAGGGTTCATGTAGTAGATTTCCAGCCTGTAGAGGAGTGTTGCCATTGTAGATGTTATTTCTGACACTGTTGGTCCTTCTGAGATAAAACAGTCTCCTGCTCTCATCCACCCATTCCTGCGCACTGCGTTGCACATTTAGGTTGGCATAAAATCCAAGCTTCAAAGTGCCGCTTTCTGTAATTCCCATGCCTGGACTATTATAATACTCTTGCCTGTCAGACAGAACCATTGCCAAAGTTAGAAAGCACCAAAACTATACGAAAATCTTAAGTATGAGAACAAGGTAAAAAAAAAAGGCGATCATAGAGCCATTCCTTGTCATGTTTGAAATTCAATTATCAGTGTAGTCGTGCTTGCTAGTCGTTTCCTCAGGTTGATACGAGAAATTGTTATTTTGTAAAGACTATACATCTCACAATGTAGAGGCCGGAATTTTTCCAGCTATGCTGACCATCGAGACAAGATTTGGACTTTTGGAGGACCATTAATATTTTAATGAGTTTATTACCATTTACCATGTAATGCACAGATTTGTAGGAACTATCGCAGGGATACAGAGCATCTCACAATGTGGAGGCCGGAATTTTTCCAGCTATGCTGACCATCGAGACAAGATTTGGACTTTTGGAGGACCATTAATATTTTAATGAGTTTATTACCATTTACCATGTAATGCACAGATTTGTAGGAACTATCGCAGGGATACAGAGCGTGAAATAGTGTCTTCTTGCCTAACATATCAAATGATAATCGCCACAACCCCACAATCTCAAATAGGTTAATGAACACTATCAGAACAAATCCAAAGAACGGATGCATGGCATCCTAACATAATCTTACTCGCCATTCACCACGCGCGATAGCAAACATGTAAAACACACATCCACCTAGCCATTAACTGATTAACCCAAACATCACCCTCTGTGCCTTGAATAGCACATACTTCGTTTTTTCAACCCAACTAAGCACTGCCCAACAGCCTAATGTTTCTTTAATTTCTTTACCCTCCTTCGATTTCTTCCTAAAAGAAGATAAAAGTGCCAGAGCGGCGGGTTACCTTCTTTCGCCGCCAGCGAAGGCCGCGGGCGGCGGGCGGCCACGGCGGCGGAGGGGCGAAAAGACCCACGGCGGCGACGCGCCCGGGCACCTCCGGAGGTGCACGGGCGCGGGCGCCGCCACTGCCATGGACCCGAACCGCCTCAGCTTGGACCCAGCCCGTTCCCCTCCTCCTGCTGCCACCACCACACCGCCACCTCCTCCGCGAACGAGGCCGCAGAGCGCCGCCTTGCTCTATGCGACGCCGCGGGAGCAGCAGGAGGAGGCGGCGGCGCGGGAACTTGGAGAGGGAAGCGGGGGAGGCGTGCCTAGGGAGGAAAGAGGGTTTGGGGAGAGCAAGGGTTTAAGCGGTTGGACTCTGGACTTCTGGAGGTGCCGGCGGTTTCCGTCTCCGCGGCTTGATTGGCGCACCGCACTACCGCAGTCAGCCAGCCAGCGGTATCCGCGTCTCTACTACGAACGCGTATTTTGCAGTCTAGAGCCAAAGGGGTATTCGATTTTGATGGGAGAGCAACGAGTCGATTTCATTTGGATTAATAGTTGTGTGTGTGTGTTGCTAAGAAGTTCTGAACAAGGACCAAGATACAAAATTATGTAGATTTGTAATTACGTAGATTTGTCTCTTTGAATGGGGATAAAAAAACTTTTCAGCAAATTTAAAAAAATTGTCTGCTTTTGAAAAGTGTCAGAATCAATACTACACATAACAACGACAACCACCACTACCACCACCACATCAACAACAACATGTTATCGGTTCATCGTCTTTATAAGGACGGTAGGCAGCCAAATAATATTGTAGATTATATCTAGTTGTGCATAATCCTTTAGCAGCAAGTTCATGATTGATGAGCAACATTAATAGAAAAATCATGAAATAAAAATTCTTGTAACTCCACGTTACCTTAGTGATGTTCAGAGAAATGTACTAGAATTAAGGTTAGACATCAGTCGCTTTCGTCATAGAATCTTACCCAATATAGCACCAAGGCGGAGATCTCCTTGCATGTAACCAAGGCGGTGTACATCGAGTCCGGCCTTTTTTTATTGTACGATAGATAATGATTGGTTGGGACATCAGCTTGATGACCAAAGAGTAGGGGTGAAAACGGGTAGTTATTCGGATAGTATCTTTTTAGTCATTTCTTCTCGATGGAGAACAAATAAGGTATATAACTTGCCATCTAAATTCATATTCTTGTTTTTTGCGTTGAGCTTGTTAAAATGCATCAAAAAACATAAAAAATCAATTTAAAATTCATTCTATATCTATGTAAATAAAAATTCGGGTAGTTCGGATAGCAAATCGGGTCGGATATTTGTCATTTTCTTGATAGGAAACAAATGAGACATTAAACTTTCCATCCGAATTCATATTCTTGTTTCTAATGATGAGTTTGTTAAAACGTGTCAAAAATCAACACCAAATTCGTTACATATCTATTGGAAATGCTAAATTTGTTCAAACAATTCGATACCCATTTTCACCCTACCAAAGAGGGGTAGTTCAGCTCTGGTTTACTGATCGCCTTGAGCTTGATGCAAGTGAACACAACGGTGTGTTACTGATAAGACACGGGATGCCCGATCTTCAGTCAGATAGAGGTAAGTCGATTTGGTAGAGAACTCGATATAGACGATCCGGCTTCCTATCAGAACTGATCGAACCCTACAATCGTAACACCATGGCTCCGTTGGTTATCAAACACGCGCCAACACAGTTGACCTTGCCAAGAAGGCTTATTCCTACGAGTGAATCGAGAACACAAGGAAGAACAAAGAACATAAGCAAAAACAAAAAAGAAGTAATCTGAAAATTACGAATTGTATTAAACACACGAGGTTGGGGTTCTACAAACCGATAAAGGCAAAACTGCAGCGGCAGAATAATCTAAGCAAAACCATAGATGAAAACATGATTTGGAGCCTTATTTATAGGATAGAGAACCTGGGGGTGGCGGCCAAGAGGGTGGATGGCCAACTCTAGGTCGTACAAGGCCAGTGGGCCCAAGTAATGATGGGGCAGCACCTAACAGATTTGGTTCATGTTGTTATTTTGACGATTTCGGGAGATTCATAAAGAATTTAGCAGTAGGACTGGTTCCGTTGGAAATCTTATCTACTAAGCTTTTCGTGAAGTGGTAGAACATGAAAAATGGAGTTCGTATGTGATCCGGGCATCCATTTGAAGTTGGACGTGTCTATGATGGCTGAACTGGGCTTGCCGATGAAGTGTGCTTTATCTCAGGCTGGGCCTTGAGCTACGTAAGTAGTTGGGCCTGAGGAGCTAGAGGAGGTGAAGAGACTCCTTTATTGAGTACATCTTCATGTAGTAGAGACGGCCAAGGTGACGGCCGAACATGTAGCGGTGGCGATGCAATATCTGGACGACGAGAATGCAACCCGCGTGTGCAACCTAGCCAAGGTGGTAGTCGACGAAACCACGCAAATGCAGCCATCGTAGTAGATGTAGAAGAAATAAAGGATGTCGTAAAGTGTCGCCAACTTGTTGTAGATGTCGAGGTTGAAGAGAAAGTTGTTGATGAAAATCTCGACAAAGACCGTTGCACAACTAGGTGATCAAGATATACAATTAAACATACAAGATAAAAGCTATAATGTCTAAGCATTAACTCAAGAATATGGCGATGAATGTAAAAACACGAGATATAAACCACAAGTGACACGAAGATTTTTTTCCCATGGTTCGGAGCCAAACTCCTACATCCACGTTGAGACAAATCCTTGCTCCTCACAAGGACCAGCTTCAGCTCGGGCCTACTGTCTCGTCTCCACTTGTGGTTGCTAGTTTCTCCCCTCTGAAGGTGGCAAGCGCCAACGCCACGCACATGTTTTGCCCGGGCCTTCTCACCACCTTCGCTTGAGAAGATCATTAGCGCACGATGCCTCCCACACCGTCTAGGTGCTCACAAGCACCAAGAGTAACAAGCCCGAACCCTTTGATTACACCGGATCAAAACTCAAAAGTAATGCACTAAGACACACTTAGGCACTCACTAATGCCCTAAGGCTCACTCAATCTCTCCCAAGATGAAGATCTCACAATCTCATACTTCTTGATACCCCTCACATCTAGGAACTCATCCAAGGTCCAAAAGACTTTACAACTCGGCCTAAAACCCTCTATTTATAGGCCCCAACCTGAAAACTAGCCGTTACAGGCTCACCAGACTTAGTCCGGTGGCTACAGATCACTTGAGCGCACTTCTGGACTTCATCGGACTCAATACGGTCCCCACTGGATTCAGTTCGCTCATGAAACACACAAAAAACAGCTCCACACAGAGACTATACTACCTCGCAGAAAAACGGCCATATCTCCTAGCTCGGGTATTGTAATTAGGTGATCTTGGACTCTACGGAAAATCCAACCCATAAGGTCTCACCATCTCACACCGAAAGGATAGGTGCAAAAACCACAAAAAAGTTGAACCAACCCTAAAACTCTCCATTTCCAACACCACTAACACTTTTCTCTCTCACTACACACCTCTTACACCCTTGACACCTTACTTAGGCTCATCCTAGGGTTCAGGAGACCTAAAGTGTATCACTTGAGAGTTAGAAACCAATCCGATCAAAATGATCCGGACCTCTCTTGATAGTATAGCAACTATCCTAAAAACCCGGTCTTCCAAGCAATCACCAAGACTGGTAAAAGATTAGGAAACATTCTTAGTCCTACACTAGCCATACCTTAGCCTTGAACACTATCATGAAGCTTGATGTCCCACATCAACGCTTTCAAGTCCACTTTAACGCTCCATGCATCATTCCTTGAATCATTTTGCATAATGCCTTTAATCACATGATTGATGACATCTTCATCTTGTCAACCTTGACTTGTTCGCCTCATGAGACTCTCTCGCCTTATTGACTTTAACTTGATCATTCTCCTTGATGATCATCCCGTCAAATCGATCTTGACTAAGTACTCAACTATTGGTGATACCGTGATACCCTTGTGTTATCGACCTTGACTTAACCATCATCCTTTAATTCCTTCTCCTTCATTTGACGACTTTCTCCTAGTTGCGATGACGCCCTTACTTCATCAACCTAGACTCAATCCCAAAGCTTGATGACTTCACGGTGTTGTTGACCTCAACTCGATTATCCTCTCTAATGATCGTACCATCCTATTGGTCTCAACCTTGTCATCAACTCTTGGCAATTCTCTCTTCTTGTTGATCTCAGCTTGGACATCATCTCATCATACCCCTTTGTCGTCATTCAACTCCACGAGACCTAATCCTCTTCACATCACCTCATGAAAGGCATTAGTCCCAAAAGCTCAATATAAATGAATATATTTAAGGTTAACTACGGTTTAAGCTCAACAAGTGTTCAACAATAAGGCTCAAATATAAATGGAACACTTTACATGAAAGGTCTCTACTAAGTGCATCATGATAAAGATTTATTTGATCTATATGCACTAGAGAAAAAGTTGCCCAAAGATAATTAAATAATTCATGGCAATTAATTAATTTCATAACTTTAAGGATGCACATGAAAGTATATTTAAGAATTACACATGCACAATTCATATTTAAAACATGAGTGAAGTTGTGATTCAATTTAAATTAAACTTCACTTATTTAAGTGCATGTAAGAATAGACACGAAGAGTATATATGCACATAGCTATTCAAACATGGTGAAGTCTATCAAAGAATCAATTGAATAATGGCAATATGATCATATATTCATATGTGCAGGCAACCAATCCATATGTCAAGCTCACAAGAAAATTATGCACAAATAAATATGAGATAGAGCAATGTGCAAAAATATAATCATAGATTCGGAGCTCAACATACTCTTACACATGAGAAATACAACAATAAATATGAGTGGGATACCAAGTTGCATACCGCAATTTTTCATATACATCCCATTTGTAAGTGTGAGGCTAAGAGAATAATTCAACCATAATTGTTAGTCTCACAAGATTTATGGAATTTACTAAAATAAGTACCTTGCAATGGATGAATAGCTTATCCATATATGATTCCCTCTAAATACGATGAGACTATAACAATCTTGACAATAAACACATTAGTCTCAGCAATAAGCATGTTAAAGGTTTGTAATTAAACAAACACTAAATCAAGCATTGTTATTAAATACGTTTGTCATTAATCACCAAAATCACAAAAGGGCTAACTTAAACTTACAATCTCCGCTTTTTGGTAATTTATGACAAACATCATATCAATTGCAATAAATGACAATGTAACGAGAGCTACCTTGAACTTACAACTAGCCATACCTTCGCCTTGCACATCCTCTCGAAGCTTGATATCCTCCATCAGCCGCTTCACGATGCACTCACACTTGATATGATGTCTTTGTCTTGTCAATCTCGACTTGATCATCTCATGAGACTCTCCCGTCTTATCGACTTTGACTTAATCATCCTCGCCAATGATCATCCTGCCAAATCAATCCTGACTCAGTACTCAACTCTTAATGACACCCTCGTCTTGTCGACCTTAACTTGACCATCATTCTTTGATTCCTTCTCCTTCACTTGACGACTTTCTCCTAGTTGTGATGATGCCCTTACTTCATCAATCTTGACTCAATCCTAAAGATTGATGACTTCACGGTCGTGTCGACTTCCACTCGATCATCCTCCCTGACGATCGTCCCGTCCTATTGGTCTCAACCTTGTCATCAACTCTTGGCAATTCCCTTGTTGTAACATCCATATTTTCAAAAATATAAAAATGCATAATCATTGCATGTGTTTCAAAAATCATTTTTGAAAATGTGCGTGCTACTATATTTAATTTCCTAAAACCTAATTAAAAGTTTTGCTTTTAAAATATTTAATTGCAAAATGTTTAATTTGCTAAAAACCTATCTTAATAATTTGTAAATTGATAATTTCATTTTGAGTTAGAAGATAGCAAAATTTAAACTTAGTTTAAATGAAATTTGGTATCAAATTAAATTGATTAAATTTAGCAAAGATCTATTTTATAATTAGCCCCTAGCCCTAATCCTCTCTCTCTCTTCTCCTCCCTCCATGGCAAGTGGGCACACTTGTCATTCTTCCCTAATTTGGACACCTTCACTTTTTGCCCTTTCCCAATTTGGACATTACCAAATTATCCTCTACTTTGGCCTCTTTCCATTTCTAACCCCCTCTACCTATTTAATCCCCCTTCCTCGTTTTCTCCTCCCAGCCACTCTCTCCTCTCTATCATGTCTTCTCTCCATCGGCAAAGCTGAGGTAACTCTTCCCTCTCTTCCTCCCCTTCGGTCTTCCCTCATCGCCGTCGCCGGTGAGCCGTCTCGGCCCTCCTCCTTCCGTCACCTCCTTCCCCTCCTCACCCTTTCTCCATTTTGCTGACATGCAGCCACTACCGTCGCCGGAGAGCGCCACACGCCGCCGCTGAAGCTCGAGCTCACCTCGATGGCGTCGCACTTCTCCGCTCGGTAATAATCCCTCTTCTTGGCACCTTTTCCTTTGCTAAGCCTGGAAGAGACCATCCCTGTCGTCGACGCCACCCCTCTCTCGCCAGAATCGGCCGACGTCGTGCGTCTCCCTCCGCCTGACCCTAGCGACGCCACCGCACCACCTCGGTCCTCCTCGGCCCGTGTCGTCGCCCTCTTCTTGCTCCCCATCCCTCTCCGGTGCTCGCCGACCCTACCACCCCTCTCCTCTCCCCTCCGGCGACCGGATCCACCTCCGTGCCACCCCCTCTTTCCGCCTCGACCGGCGCCGGGCTCGTCGTCGTCCCTCTTGGGCCGGCCAACCCCATCCCCGAGCTCCCCTTTATCCCCTCTCTCTTTTCCCCTCCTTCCCACCATTGGCGAGCCGCCGCTCACCAGAATCGCCGCCGTCCGAGCCGCCTCCATGCCGCCTTACTAGGTCTTGACGGTAGAACCCACTGTCAACACCTCCATCTCAGTAGCCTTGGCATTAAATTTGGCCGAACGTCAATACTGTGTTCTTGGCAGTAAATTTGGGCTACTGATCTTGGCTCGACTTTGTCTTGACAAGTCGATTTAATCCTTTTCTAATTTTTATGAATAGTATACTTTGTTATTTTCATATCTTTAAAAATATGACTGTAATTCTAGTGCAACAAATTTCTAAAAATTCATAAAAATGCACTCTTCCATTTAAAAATATCATTTGCAAAATTTCATGCATATTATTAAATGGTTTTCTATAATTTTCTAGGTATAAGATAATATATTAAATATTATGCTAATTATTTATACCTATTTAAAATGAAATTTAAATTTATAAAATGCTTTAATAAAATAAAACAATGTTAATTCATTTATCTTATACCTAGTTATTTTACGCATTGTTATTCAATAGAAAATGATTTATCTAATTACTTTTAATGGTATATGCCATTTTTTAAAGTAAAATCGATTTTCAAAAATCTTAAAGCAAATGCAAGGATTACTTTATCATACACATGCATACTCATTCATTTATTTTTGCATGCATATTTTCATGCCATGTGTTGAATGTGTGTTGTTTGCTATCGCTAGATCCGGTCGAGTTCGCTTCAGAAGTTGAAGACCAAGCCAGACAGCAGCTCAACTTTGATCACGGCAAGTCATTGTTGACACTATCGCCAAATCATCAATTGATCGTATTGTCGCCTAGTTTTTAAAATGCTTTATTAGAATTATTAAATTGCATTGCTATGTTAACTTAAACTGCTATTTAAGTAGGGTGTTTAGCTATATGCCTAATATACTTTAATTAATGCCTTATAATCTAAACTCTTGATAGTTTTAGGTTATTACTTGCTTAATTATTGCCAATTACCTCGATTAGTCATTTAATCCTGCTTAGCTATACTGTTAGTACTTAAAAATTGTTCCAGTTCAAACATATTCAAATTCTTGTTTTGCAAACTGTTCATTTGTTGACGTTAGCGGGGTTACCGCTTGGGCAAACTTGTTAGTGCTTGGTAGCGGGGATGCTACCATGGGATTCTGAAATCTATTTGCAAAACTTGATTGGGGTGGATGGATTGATTGGCGGGTACGGTGAGCACGAGACTTGGGTCCAGTGTGGGAACCACCCCAGTCCCTAAGAACTGATACCTTGTGGTCGTCAAGACTAAGTACAACAGTGCGACCATGAGTGCATGTATAGAGAGGCCCTGGCTGAGTACCTTTTGAACATTTAGTTTGGACATCCCATGTGGTGGAGTAGGAGCGAGGTTATCGCCGACCTACCAGGCTCAAGAGGGGGCTTCAGCCAACTGGGGTTAACAGCGCTGCGGTGGAAATCTTAGAGGGGATGCAAGCTAGGAGCTAGATTGACAAAGGCCTTGTTATTGTGCCCTTCGACGGGAGAGCATTGTATCTCATGGGTAAAGCGTGCAACCTCTGCAGAGTGTAAAACTATCTAGATAGCCGTGCCCACGGTTAAGGGCGAACGATGATGGCGTGACCATAATGATAGTTTTCTCCCCTCTGTTTCTAAATGATTTTTAAGAGAAAACTGGTAGTTCTTCATGTCTTGTTTTGGGCCTACGGTGGTTAACCGTGAGAAGATGACCTTAGGTGGTTTAGCCGACGTTTGGGATTTGTCCCTATGGTGGTTTAACCATTGATAGGGAATGGTCCTTCGGTGGATTATCCGTAAGGAAAATGTTTTGGATGAAAACCACGATTTGCATCGTGTGAGCCAGTTTTTGGGCATGAGCTGGTTGGGGCCGGATGATTTAAATGTTTTATCAATTGACTTGATCTACTTCACTTCTTTCCTAAATTGCTTTTCAAACCTTAGGTGAACTATTTCAAAACTGGCTTTCTGCAAATAAACCCCTACCCTTCTCTTGACTAGCCTTCATATGCATTGTCAATTGACTTACGAGTATTTGCACCAATACTCACCCTCGCGTTTTACCACGGGGATGCGCATTTCAACACGCAGGCTTGTCCCAGTGTGACATAGAAGATGATGATCCCAAAGCCTCGTCTTCGCCGTCGGAGTCCAAGACGAGGACTATCCCAATGCCTAGGATTGCGCTCCTCCAGCTCTACCTATGGGTTGTTTTGGTTTATCTCTTTTGGAGTTGCAGTTTGTAAAATAAAGACTTCTGCTGATGTATGGCCTTCGTGCCATACTTGTATTTTGTACTCTGATGTGCTATGTAAATTAATTGTTATGGTTGTGATCCTAGTTCTGGAATCTGCGTGTACTAACTACTTGATCCAGAGACTAGTACAGGTAAAAGCACAGGAGGGATTCGACTCCGATTTGTCGGGTCCCGACACTCGTCTTGTTGATCTCAACTTGGCCATCATCTCATCACATCCCTTTGTCATTGTTCACCTCCATAGGACCTAATCCTCTTGATATCATCTCATGAAAAGCATTAGTCACAAAAGCTCAATATGAATGAATTGATTTAGAGTTAACTATGGTTTAAACTCAACAAGTATTCAAGAATAAGGCTCAAACATGAATTGAACACATGACATGTGATAGGTTTCTACTAAGTGTATTATGATATAGATTTGTTTGATCTATATGCACTAGAGAGATGATTACCCAAAGGATAATTCAATAATTCATGGCAATTAATTAATTTCATAACACAACTTCACTTAAAGATGCACATGAAAGTATATTCAAGAATTAAAAATGTACAATTCATATTTAAAGCTAGAATGAAGTTATGATTCAAATTAAATTAAACTTCACTAAATGAGAAGATGTAAAAATGAGGTATGCATGCACAGTCAATTTGTAGTATGGTAAAGTTTAACTCTAGTTAGAACAAGAATAGCAAGTGAGCAATACACATATTAAGCTTAAAAGGATAATTATGCATAAATAAATATGATATGAAGCAATATGCATAATTATAATCCATATGTTACTTAGAGCTCACTACGCACTTGCATAAGAGGAATGCAACAATAAATATGGAAGGGATACCGAGATTGTATATCTCATCTTGCACTTATTTGATTTCTTTATAGAAATATGAGACCAGAGAAAACTTGGTAATAAACACATTAGTCTTATAACAAGATTATCATGTATAAAAAGAATACTATGAATCGAGCACTAAATTAAGTATTCAATAGATATATATAATATAGAATATGCTTTTCATACATCCACATGGATCATTCACCAAGAACCTAAATATGAGACTAAAGAAGAAACATTAATAAAGAATATTAGTCTCAACTAGGAGGATTAGATATATTCCTTTAATGGTGAACAATCCTTTATCAAAGAGACTAAGACAACACATGTTAGTCTCAAAGGAGGTTAATCAATAAATCATACTTGTTTGTCATTAATTACCAAAATCACACAAGGGTTGCCTTTTGTGACATACCCATATTTTCCCACATTTTAGCATAAAAATTTTTCACAAAAAGTCATATTTAAATCTTTCTTAATATACCCTCAGTTTTGAAAATTTTCCAAGATTAGTTCTTACTTATTCCTAAAAGAAAGTCACATTCCCTTATTTTTCAAAAATATTTATTCTACAAAATAACCAATCTTAGCTCCACGTGGGCCTAAATCCCAAAGCCAAAATCAGCCCGATTCACCCACCGGTGCTTTAAGTGGCTACTAACGGCCAGGATTAAGCCACGTCCCCCTAACCCAAATATAACAACGGATAACGATACCACTTCTGGTATCTAATCTCATCCGCTTAAATATGATCTGACGGATCGGAAATGACCACATCACCTCCCCCAACTCCAGCCCACGGGACTGTCGTCCATAGCCTCGGCCCCGCAGCCTCCGTCGCTATTTCCACCGGAGAAGACAAAGGGCGCCGCTGTAACTCACTGCCGCCCCTGAAACCGAGCTCTCCGGACTCCTCTAAACCTCGCGATCCCCATCCGCCACATCGCTGACCTTATCCAGCCACCCAGCACGGCCAATCGTGCTTGAACATGCCGCCCGCGCCGCCGCTGCCACTTTTGCAGAATCATGGCCACCAAGCCACCATACGCCTATATAAGGCCACCCCCGGCCTCAGCGCAGCTCAAGCTACCCCTTCCACCCCTTCCCCTCTCCTATAACCCACTGGAACCACCCCCTCGATAGAGCTCGAAGTGACGTGGCGCCCCGACCTCGTTGCCCGGCCGCCCTGAGCCACCCCAAGCCCCGCTAAGACCTCCCTAGGTACCCTCATGCCCTCAATTTCACGTTTCTACCCCTAATTGCTTACCGCTGGCCACCCGATCACCGGCGCCGTCGCTCCCCGCCGTCCTCCCCATTCCCCCATTCTCTCTCTCACTGATCCGCTGACCCCACACGTCAGCCGCCCGGTGACATCCCGCACACGTCTCCTACTCACTACACATCGGGCCCCGCCTGTCAAGCCACCCCAAGCCCGACTGGACCAGGCTAGCTTCGGCCCAATCCCTGGCCCAATAATGTTTATCCCATTTTTTCGTTTTCTTTTTCTCAGAGAAGGTTTTGGAATTTATTTAAATAACAAAATACTTCCTAAAATTCTGCCAAAATTTTCAAAAATTTAAAATGACATGAGGAATTAATTTAAATTATTAAACATGAACATTTCATAATAAAATATACAAATAAAAATCCATTTTACGATTCTTATCATATAAAAATACATCTACCATTTAGAGAAATTCTCCAAAAATTCTTAAAATTATGTTAAATTCTTAAAAACCCTATTTTAACTATTTCATCCCTATATCTTCGACAAATTCCATCTCGGAACTCCGGCAATTTTCGTCGTCGAGCTCGATCTCCGGAATTTTATCGATCCACATTAAATTTCGCACGTACACCGATAATAAACTTCATGCTGCCTAGAGGAACTACCCATTTTATTTAAAAACACCCCACCCTTATCCATTTGAAAATATTTTAAATCTCTTAAAAAAATCGTACAACCCATCACCTGTTTACCAAAACCATTTATGCATTTTCATCATTTACTTTTGCATAATGCTTCTTTTATTCTTGTATTTACTGGAATTTCTTTTCCTTTTTCCTTATTTGTGACGTATAGATAACGAACTGGTCGTCTCCGGATCCTTTGAACAAGAATATCCGAAAGATACCTTCGAACTCGACCCCACCACCGAAGATGGCAGGTTTTCTCCCCTTGAAGCATATTGAATTCCCAATTTCAATTATTATTTATTTATTGCATTTACTTTCTATTTATTTATTTAAGAATCATGTTTTATTTGAATTATTATATTTAACATTTTATATAGAATAGATAATCCAAACTATACAACCAAAAGCCCACCCAAAATGATTAAACTTGATAATACCTTAGTATAGAAAAATCTAGATATATAAATATTTTAACAGATAGAATATTATTCATTTTGTCTTTTGGATAGACAATATGATAAATAGTAGAAGGAAAAATTAAAAAGTATAGGCAGGAATTACCAGATGGTTAATTGCATAGATGAGGTATTGCCCTAGTGTTTTCGCAATACCTATTTTAATGCTGGTCGAGTAGTCACCGGTAATGATCGTGCGGAGGCCAAGCATTGGCTGGTTTCTGGGATATTGGGCCAAGTGATTCACATATTACCGGCTGTGTCTGTGCGGAGGCCAATATCGCCAAGGTATTTCCTCAATGTTTATGCCTTGTGCAAAACATTGAAAAACTTGGACTATTTTGAATAGAAATGACATAAATACCGCTCATCAGTATTATCGGTCATTTTAGGGGTAAAAATGGGCAGGTTCTGCAGAACTAATAACAAAAACATCAATGGATTATACTTCTGGTATATGAAGTTATGTCAAAATAGGTGATGTCTATTCTATTCAAATAAATCAATGAATTTTAAAATAATGGCTGTCAGACTAATAAGGATGGAGAAAGGAGATAGAATTTTACTAAATTCATTTAAAATTTCTTTAGAAAACATCTTTATAATACTGAAGTTAAGTTTTTGAAATATTGCATATTATGCCAATTAAATCATGACCACACCTTTCTTTGAGACATTTTACATATAGTTAATATTTTATTTCATATGAAAACCTGCTAGTACTATTATTGTACATACCCGTTATATGGGAACTATTCATAAAATTGAATAGATCCCTGCTCCGCTGCAGATCCCGATTTTGACTTTTCAGCAGTCAGCAGAGGACATGGAACTCTTCGGCTTAGAATACTAGATATGTAAAATATAAAAGTAGTTTGTATAATACTATAAATTTTGGTATTGTAAATGTATATTAATCTTAGTTAAATAACATGACAAATTTGATATACTGATTCTGGATCAATATTCATACTATTAAAAAGGGACCAACTTTTAATATCATATATTGAAAATTGGTTCCTCACACCTTTAATTTACAACATGCAGTTTTGCATATCCTTGGTAAAAACATCCTTGTGGTCCACGATGTCCGATGACGTCATGATCATTGACTTGACCGCTATGAGAAGCCATCTTAGGTGTAGACTCTCGATGATGGTGGCAATCCCACTCAGGTGCGGGGTCGACATCGACGTGCCGAACTCCATGAAGAAGACGAGGTTGACGTCGCTGACACCTGAGGGAGCTCGAGGAAGAGAGGGGAGGGGCAGTTTTGGGGAAGAGGAGGGGTGCACGCATGTGGCTAGGATAAACATAATAGATTTGGAAAGGAAGACCCCCCCCTATTATAGGCTCAGATCAAAGAAGAAGATAGTGCATTGTTGCCGGTTTGTTGGCTAGTTCAAATTTTGAATGAAACACATCACTAGCACTTTGCCACTAGGCACTTCTCATAATGGAAAAATTTTCTTTGTGCAATTGAAAAACTGTGCAATTTTGGTAATGCTACTATAAAAGCACACATGTCGTTTTTGACATTATTTTTTTACCTATTTTAATTCTACTACTACCGTGAGTCAAAAACCTTTGACCATCACATGGGGCTGACAACTTTAGTGGAATGACACTTATGCCCTTGGTTCGAATGTTAAGAAATAAATACAAAAAATTGTAGGTAGCTTAAAAATAAAGAAAATTCCTACAATTTCAGAAAATTTAGGAGAATCTAAATAGAGAATAAATAATAGTTTTGGGTAATTGATTTTTTTAAATTCTATATACTTTTTATGTTAAGTAATTCAGTTACTCAAAACCATGATTTTATTCCATATTTAGATTCTTCTTAATTTTCTGAATGTTTATAATTTTTTCTCACATTTTTTAAGCTACCTATAATTTTCTATATTTATTTCTTACTATTCAAACCAAGGGCACAAGTGACGTTCCACAAAAGCCATTAGCCCCATATGATGGTCAAAGGCCTTTGACTTACGACTGTGGCAGAAATGAAATGAACAAAAAAAACTAATGGCAAAAACGACATGTTTGTTTTTACAGTGGCATAACCAAAATTGCACAATTTTTTAGTGGCACAAACAAAATTTTTCCTTTTTTCAAACAAAATTTTCCTTGTAATAGTAGAGATTCTGGCACAAGCAATGTTTTACAACTTCTGACGTATTGTTACGAGCTAGAAAACTACAAAAAGGTGGATTTATCTACTATCATATTAGTAGGAGAGATAATGCTGACAACTGGTTATTGGGTAAAGCTATTACATTATTTATTCTCCGGCCTAAAGAGTAAAGAGACGACACAAGAAAACTTAGGATTCCCACACTTGAATGCGAGCTTCACGAACAGACCTGGATGTCACGGCCCAAAAGATGACATGTCGACGAGTTCTTATAGTGTATTCTTGGGTGATATCCATGACTTTCTGACAGGTTAAAAAGCTTTACTTTTCATGTTTCTTGTAGATTCATGTTGGGTCAAAATAAGAATATGATGAATAAAAGATTTTAAAAAAAATTACAAAGATTTTAAGTCAATTGGAAACCAGATTTGAACAATATGACAAATCCATAACAGAAAAGGCAATAACTTAATGGGGAATCCATTTTAGGCATACACAAGTACTTGTTGGAAAGTTTATTACAATGGCCACACAAATGGATATGGATCTAGCCCAATAATACCCGTGTGTGCGCGCCACTTTTTTCGAGATTGTGCACGACAATTTTAGAAGGGAGAGTTAACCATTGTAAATTAGTGTTTCCTATTTGTTTGCATTTGAGTCTAATTATGTTTTAGAATATCTTTTGAGATGGCTATATAATCATGGGGAAATTGGCCCTATACTGCAATAAATATGGTGCTCATGCAAAAATTCAAAGTTTTTCCGTATAGCACTGTAAATTCATGATATACAGCCTTAGCACTTTCATATACTCCCATCGATTAAGAAAATCAGAAAAAATCCAATGAAATTATGAGATATGAAATACAAGTTTATTCAACTCCTTAATTTGTGAAATCCACAGTTTAGCATTAAAATACCAAAATAAGTGAATTTAAAAATTCAAACAAATTAGAAGCACTATTGAGGTGCCAGATATAGTTGGGTTCATCACATCAAATTGTGATCTCCATAATTCGACATTTGAAATTCCAAATACAAGCAAAATTTTAAAATCATAAAATTTGTTTGAATTCGGTATTACAGATGCTAAATCATTTCATTTAGAATTTCATGAGCACAATCATATGAATATAATCGTATTTGGCACATATAATAAATCTTTCTAATTTATTTTGAATTTTCTAATTCATTTGATTTATTTTGTATTTGTTTTGAATTTTTCTAATTCATTTGATTTTGGCATTTCAAATGTTAAACCATGGATATCACAATTTGAGGAGATGAATACACTTGTGTTTGCTATCTCTTTTTTTTAAAAATATTTTAGCTGATGACAGTATATGAAAGTGTTATAGGATCGGATATCATGAATTTATAGTGTTATACAACAAAGTCTTGAATTTTTTGTGCCAGATTGCATAAGCATCTTATCGACAGTGTTATAGAGCCAATTTTCCTATAAATCATTGTATGGCATCTATATAACGAGACCAGTATGGAGTTTCATTTTGGAATTGCACCTACTATCGTTACATCTTACATGCTTAATTATTTCTCACTAGGCACTACCACGGATTGAGCCTTCCGGTTCCAAACCAGCATCAATCCCGGTTTTGGAACCGAGACAGGCAATTCGGGACTGATGGCATGGAGCCATCAGTCCCGGTTGCTCTCAACCCGGGATAGATGTTAGAAATATATTTAAAAATATAATGCGCACATATGGCTTCTGCGGGACTCGAACCCGAGATCTCATGACTCCCCACTCACTCTTCTAACCAACTCATCCACCCACGCGTTCTGATATAACTAGGATATGCATTCCCTTTAAAGATTCCTTAGATGAGGCTTTAGTCGGTTCGTAACTAACGGGACTAAAACTACCGATCGGTTGGTAATACCAACCGGATCGATGAGCTTCCATACCGGTGGGCTGTACTAGCTCTGCATGGGAGGAGCATCAATCGGTTGGTATTACCAACCGGGATTAATGTGAGCGACGAACCGGGATTGAAGCCTTGGAACTACGAACCGGGACTGATGCTACTATTAATACCGGTTCGTATCTTACCGGGACTGATAAGCCGGTATGGAAGGCTATTTCTCTAGTAGTGAGGGCAGAAGGCGCGCTTCGGGCACCCTATAAGCTGTTAGGAAATATGTTCGTTTGTTGATTAATTGATGTTGATATATAGAACTAATGAGAATGTGTAACTTTCGGTAGTTTTGTTCTGGTCGCCATGAATTTTTTGGAGTGGGAAGTCATCGCTGTGGACTAATAGGTAATATGTATACTATGGACTAATAGTTAATATGTATACTGATCTTTGCTAGAGGATGTTGTGCTGTAGTCTGTTTATGTAAGGCACCTAATTTATGTTTCTATAAGAAGCATCACAAACTGACAGTTGGTAAAATCATTTTAGATTGGATCGCTAGATTTTGTTTCTATTTTATGTAGATGATTTGAGTGAGAGCAATTTGCTCATAGATCTTTAAAGTTAATATCAGCTACTACTGTAATTTTTTTAAGTGGAGAAAAGTAGTAACGTGAATGGATATATTGAAAGGAAGTAACAGAAGATGAACGCACAAAATAGGGTAACCGCATCGTAGCGTAGCACAATGTTGAGCGGTACACAAAATAGGTCCATTTTTTTCTTCCTGTACAAAACAGATCTATTTTTTTTCTATGCTATAGGTTGCATATGTTGGCTAGGATGTAGCATGCAGCTTACATGGTATGTTTATCTTTTCTTAGGATGATGGTTATCATCGGCAGATGTCTCGGCTGGATGTTTTAGCACACCATGGTTCGGATTTGATAGCTGCCAATTATGATAAGTGTTAGCAGTGTAAACAACATGGCTAGTCATTATATTTATTAGGTTATATATGTTGAGAAACCAGCCGGCCCACGAAGGCCCGGTATTGGCCCATGCCGAAACCCTAGAATAGCTCTATATAAGGAGGAGAGGTTTCCCCATTGTACAGACATGAGAAAGCAATAAAGCATCGTTCCCCTCCTACATCTGTGTTCAATCTGTGATTGTGATTGTCTTGCGTGTGAATCGACAACCTCGGACTACACCCGGTAGCGTGGTTGTCTAACACGTTATCAGCACGAACGCTCGAGGATCGCAAGACACCGGAGGGATCGAACGACGACATCGACGTACTTTCGGCATCGAATCGCCATCACGCCGGCAGGTCTAGACAGACCACCGATCGTCCCTCTGCGACGATCGTCGACTCCTGCCGATTCACGAAGAACGAAGGTAAAAAGAAATCGAATCTACGGAAGTTGAATCGTATTTAGTAGATGTATTTGAAGAGATCGAAAAGCCGCAATTGGCTAGAACACATCGGTTCTGCGCGCCGCAGCTAACGCCGACACGCTGACGCGCCCCCACGCGCCGGCGCGCGCGCATAGCAGCCCGCCACGCCGCCACATGCCGCATGTGTCTCCCGCCCCATCGCGATTGCCATCGTGCGCCACCCGGCCCCGGTCTCCATGCGCACTGGACCCGGCCTGCATGCACCATCATGCACATACTGCCCTTCGCGCGTTGTGAACGCCACGCAGCCTCGGGCCGAGCGCCAAGCATGACGTGCCGCCATAGCCGCCGCATGCTCGAAGCCGCGTCGCCGTTGCGCCGGTTGAACCACGTGCCGCTCGCCACGCCCGCAGCACCGCCCCGAAGGCCGCGCGAGCACTGCTGCGTTGCCCATCTATCCCATAGTGCCGACGGCGCTGGAAGAAAACCTAGAAGCCTCCTTCCCTGGCAAGCTAGCATGGGCTAGCATGGGCCACGTGAAGGCCACGTGAAGGCAAGACGTGATGGGCCGAAAGGCCATAAAAGCTAGCATCGGCCACGCGAAGGCATGACGGGATGGGCTTAGTGGACTAGAAAATAAAGAAGGCACGGGGGCATGTTAAATGGGCCGCGCGGAGAGAAAAACCGGTGGGCCACCAAATTTTGCGCTTAGGCCCCGTAAAACATAAGAATTACATAGATAATTTTTCTGTAATACTGAAAATTACAGAAATCCTCTGGAAATTGCTGAAATTACAAAAAATGCGTTTCCTAACGTAAAAGGGTCTCGGGATTTTGAATTTTAGTCCCGTTTTTGAATTTGAAGCTCTCTTTTACTACTTTCATGCTTATTTATGAATTTTGACATGATTGCATGAATTTATTGCTTTAGTTTACTGAAATCCATGAAAAAATTAAAATTTGACGACCATCATCCGGATTACACGTAGTAATCTAATAAAAGAATTTAATGAATATGCAGATGACAGGCATCGTGAACCGTGAGTTTCAGGAACTGGCCCCGCATGGTCAGAATTATCTCACGTGGGCATCTGATGTAAAGATCGTACTCGGAAGCAAGAAGCTCCGATCTGCCATCGGCCTAGGGTCCTCAAAGGACGAGCAACCTACGCCGGAGCAGAATGATCAGGCTTTGCATTTTCTTAGGCACCACCTCTCAGCCACTCTGAAGAATGAATATATGGCTGAAGGGAGTGCACTTGAGCTATGGAACGCACTCAAGAAGCGATTTGAAAATCTCAAGTACACTATCCTGCCCCAGGCACAGCAGGATTGAAGCCGCCAGAGATTTGCAGACTATAAGACTGTGGCTGAATACAACTCCGCTTTGCATAGGATTTGTACTAATCTCACTCTCTGTGGCAAGAAGATCTGAGACGAAGAAAAGATTGAGAAAACTCTCTACTTTCCACCCTAGTGCTATTCAAGGTTGCCTTGACTATCGACAGACGCATACACGAGTATAGCTTAATCGATCGATGTGATGCAAGTTATGAATCGCGGGGCGAAGTTCTTCGCAAAAACTTTGTCTCGCAATCAGAAAGGGCAATGACACGGAAGTCAATGCCAATAGCTACAAAATAAAGAAGCCCAATCAAAGGAAGAGGGCAAAAAGGAGGAAAAGGAGGAAAACTTGACCGAAAAAGCCTAATGCCCAAGAGAAGTCAAATGACAAAGAGAAGCCACCGGTCAAGCAGTATGGAGAACAGAACCAGACGTGCTTCCGTTGTGGCACTTGGGGACACTGGTCGAAGATTTGCCGGGAACCTAAGGATGTCGTCGCTGCATTCCAAGCTAAGAAGAAGGAGAAGGGCACAATGCAAGCCGAGGCACACTTCGCCATAGCAGACGACGATGACGCCTTGGATGCCCCTGACACCACAACCCCACCTAATGAAGGGGAGAAGACCTCTATTGACGACATAGAGGCAGAAGTGGACGCCCTCTTCACTGAATCAATTTAGTGCATGAATAGCACTTCCTAGTTCTTTTATTTTGGATGGTGGTAGTCATTTGTGAACATTTGAATAATGAATTGTAAACTCTAGAAGAGCAAACTATTATTTTCTCATGGTTGGACATGCAGTCTATTTTTTCAGTATTCTATTTTTGCAAGCAATAATTATGCCACTATTTTGATTGGAATTGTATTGTATCTTACTAGAATCCGTGTAGCGCCCAATGGAGGAAATCTGTATTGTCGATAGTGGCACGACAAACACCATCTTGAGAGAGACCAAGTACTTCCAGTCAATCACTAAGAACACTGGAAGCATTACTACAATCGCAGGCAAGAATCCGTGTATAATAGGCTCCGGAAGAGCCACAATTACACTGCCTATGGGTACTACCCTGAATATTGAAGAAGCACTCCTGTACCCAGAATCTACAAGAACTCTCTTAAGCTTCAAAGACATCCGTGCCAATGGGTTTCACGTAGAAACATCTGAAGAAAATGGCAAAGAATATCTATGCATCATGAAGTATGCAGGATGTGAAAAGATGGTAGCAGAGAAATTTCCCTCATATGAAACTGGGTTGTACTACACAAGAATAAATGCACCCGTAGTGTATACTTCTCTAAAGACTGCTTTTAGAAGCTCTGAATTATTTTCCCTTTGGCATTGCCGTCTAGGCCACCCTGGTCTTAGAATGATGAGGAATATAGTAAACAACTCGCAAGGCCATAACTTGAATGTTAAAAATTTCCCAAATCAAGAAGATTTTGTGTGTCCCGCATGTGCCACCGGGAAATTAATAACTCGGCCATCCATTATGAAAGTAAGAGATGAAATCCCTGCATTCCTAGAACGCATTCAAGGGGATATTTGCGGTCCAATTCAGCCCTTATCAGGACCATTTAGGTACTTCATGGTGCTCATTGATCGTCCTCGAAGTGGTCGCAACCGTCGCTTATTGTCCACTAGAAATCATGCCTTTGCAAAACTGATCTCGCAGATCATTAGAATTAAGAATACCTTCCCTGATCATCGCGTGAAGTCCATTAGAATGGACAATCTTTGGAGAATTTACTTCAAAGGCATTTGATGATTCTTGCCTGACAAAGACTAGGCATCGCATTGAGCACTCCGCACCTCATGTCCACACGCAAAATGGGTTAGCAGAGGCTTTGATCAAGAGAATTAAGTTCATTGCCCTACCGCTTTTGCAGAGTTGTAACTTGCCCAACACTGTTGGGGACACGCATGATCTGCACGCAGCGAAGCACTCATCAATCTCGGACCATCAGCCTACAACATCCATTCACCAATGCAACTAGTGCAAGGGTCATACCGAAACTTTCCCATCTTAGAAAGTTTGGATGCATGGTATATGTACCGATACCAGCCCACAATGATCGCTATGGGCCCGCTCGTAAACATGGGATATATGTCGGATTTGAGAGTGCATCTATCATCCGATATTTGGAACCTATGTCAGGGGACTTGCATCTGACGGTTCATTGATGCATTTTTGACGAGGATAATTTCCGTCATTAGGGAGGAAATCAACCTTTGGATGAAAAATGTCGAGAATCATATGGCATTCCACTGGTATCCCGCACATGACCCCTCAAGACTAATGAAGCAAATCAAGAAGTCCAGAAGATAATTGATTTGCAAAACCTAGCAAATGAACTTGCTGATCATTTTGTGATCTCAAGAGCGTGGTCAAGTCGCATGTACCTTTCGAAATGCACCGAGAGGGTTGAAGTACCAAAGAAAATAGAAAGTACCGAATCCCGTTCGAGGCCTCCAAGCGAAACAAAAGAACGGGAACTCGGCTCCTCAAACCAGAAGTACTCGGAGGCGTCCAGGGAAAGAAGGGCAAGGGACTTACCACGACCTATCACAAAATCCCCAAAGAAAGAAGGGAGCAGTTGAGACACAGCCGAAAGAAGCCCGAGGAAAGGGCAATACCAGACTTGAACCTTCCACCGAAGGAAGTCGCCGGTGAAAATGTGTGCGCACACATAGGCGAAGAAAAGCTAAAGGAACTTGCCCCCGCGATGGGAAATAGCGGAGGAAGGCAAGTAAAAGTGTAAGAAGAAGCACCCCATGATGAAATGGCCATAAATTATGTATTAACGGAGAATCTATGAATAGAGCAATGACCAATGTAGATGCATATTTTGTAAAGAAAATTGCCACCATCATCGACCACGATCCTAAGCCTGCATCTCTCGATGAATGCAAGAAAAATTTGGACTGGAAGAATGGAAGAAGGCAATATCTGCTGAATTGATCTCTCGAACAAAAGAGAGGTGTTTGGGCTCAGATGTCGCACACCTCCCCATATTCGCCCGTAGGTCATAAATGGGTCTTTGTTCGAAAGAGGAATGAAAAGAATGAAATTGTAAGGTACAAAGCAAAATTTGGTTGCTCAATGTTTCACTCAACGCCCCTGGAGTTGATTATGAAGAAACCTACTCCCCGGTCATGGGCGGAATAACCTTTAGGTATTTGATCTCAATGGCAGTCAACTTGAAGTTGGAAATGAAATTGATGGATGTTGTAACGGCATATCTTTATGGAAACTTGGATTCGGACATATACATGAAAGTCCCAGAAGGTATCCCTGTCCCGAACCAAGATAGAGCAAATAGAAATCTATATAGTGTGAAACTTGAGAAATCACTGTATGGACTCAAGCAGTCAGGAAGAATGTGGTATAATCGCTTGAGTGAATTTCTCTGCGAAAAGGGCTACACAAACAATGAAGATTGTCCTGTATTCATCTGAGAGATCCCGAATGGATTACGTATAATCTCGCTTCACGTAGATGACTTGAACATCATCGGGACAAAGAAAGAGATAGAAGAAGCCCGCTTTCATACTTGAAGTCCGAGTTTGAAATGAAAGACACAGGAACAACTAAATTTTGCTTGGGCTGCGGCTCGAGCATGTCCAAGGTGGAATCTTGGTACACCAATCATCCTACACCCGAAGGTGTTAGAGATTTGGATTTGAAAAGGCGTATCTGCGAAAACCCCAATGGTGGGAAGGTCCAAGAAGCGCACCAAGACCCATACTGAGCCTAGAGAAGAGGGAGGAAGTCACGGGATCGAAACCCTATACTTAAGTGCAATTGGTGCGCTCATGTACCTCGCGAACAAAGACTAGGCCGAGACATTGCGTTCGCCAGTGAATTTCTTTGGCTCGATGCAAAGGTCTGAGCCAACCAAAAGACATTGGAAGGGGATCAAGGACATCTTCAGATACCTTCAAGGAAGCAAGGATCTTGGCCTGTTTTATGGAAGGAATCAGGAATTGAATCTAGTTGGCTATGCAGATGCAGAGTACCTGTCTGACCCGCATACTGGCAAGTCACAAACCGGATATGTTTTCCTTTGTGGTGGGACGGCCATTTCATGGAGGTCGTCCAAGCAGACACTTGTGTCAACTTCTACAAACCACTCGGAAATAATTGCCCTATATGAAGCCTCTCGGGAATGTGCTTGGCTTCGAAGAATGGCTCACCACATCCAGAAGTCATGTGGACTGAATATTGAGCAAACCCCCACTATAATCTATGAAGATAATGCAGTTTGTGTTGCTCAAATGCAAATGGGCTATGTGAAAAAGCAACCTGACGAAGCATATTAACCCCAAGTTCTTCTATGCTCATGAAATGCATAAGACGAACGAGATCAAGATATTGCACACTAAGTCATGCGAGAATTTAGCTGATTTATTCACTAAGTCTCTCCCAGCATCTACTTTCGAAAGGTGCGTGAAGGAATTGGAATGAAAAGGCTTAGAGAAGTGCTGATTTCGGGGAGAATCTTCACATACTCCAAAGTAAATCTCGGACACGTAGTCTAAGTACCCAAATGAATGTCCTGGCGACTTGAAAATTGGGTGAATTGTACTCTTTTTCCTTAGTGAGTTTTCATAGAAGTTTTCACATAAGGTTTTTAACGAGGCAATTAAATGCAAAGACAAGGCGTATGCTATGTACTCTTTCTCCAAATTTTTCCCACTGGGTTTTTATGGAGTTTTAATGAGGCATATGCATCTCGTGGCAAAGGCCAAAGGGGGAGTGTTGAGAAACCGGCTGGCCCACGAAGGCCCGGTATTGGCCCATGCCGAAACCCTAGAATAGCTCTATATAAGGAGGAGGGGTTTCCCCATTGTACAGACATGAGAAAGCAATAAAGCATCGTTCCCCTCCTACATCTGTGTTCAATCTGTGATTGTGATTGTCTTGCGTGTGAATCGACAACCTCGGACTACACCCGGTAGCGTGGTTGTCTAACAATATAACATACCTCATGTGCTGTTGACGTTGAGCTGGACATGGAGTTGAGCGATAGATCATTCTATACAGAGGATACGTGAATAATGTTAATAGAATTATATGAGTGAAGATCGTTAAAAGATATAAGCATACATGATTGATATGTTGGCTAACACATAGGAACACTAATGTGGTAAACCAAAGCAGCAAAATCGGTACTTAATTTGTTTAGAGCATAAAAGGGAAATCTGGAATTGCAAAAGGTCTAAAGAGCATACTGGTTGTACGAGTGTAGATAGAACTTCATGATATACAATGTTGTTGGTGCTTGTACCACATAACCCATCATCATCATCGATCAATATTTTTAGACCACTGCGAGATGTCACTCTAGAAATAGCAACATATAATTGCCTGTGTGTAAATATTGGTTTTTTGAGATAAATACCGACCTTGGAAAGAGTCTATCCCTGACTCTTATTAATTGTCATTGCATAACATATTCTAACTGGAACTGGCATCTTTTCAGTGTGAATGGCCATTTCACGTTTGATGTTGTAAGGATTATTCTTGGTATGCACACGATATGCTCCGAAGCTGAAGATCCTAGAACCTTGCATTTTAATAATCGTTCTTGTCGGCGACTGGGAGGCGAGCCCCTGCAGCGCCAATGAGCAAGGAAAGGGGGTGCGAGGCCCGAAAGCGGCCCTGTCCCCCGGACCGAGGCCCGACCCTGTGGCCGGACGCTGCCGAAGGAAAAGACCTTGGTCCCGACGCGGCTGGCGCGCCGAGACCGGATGGATGGGAACGATGACACGAGTGTTTTATCCTGATTCAGGCCTCCACTGCGGGATAATAGCCCTACGTCCAGTCTTCGTTTAATGCCGAGCTTAAACGAGTACAAGGGGGTGAAGTCCGGGCTTTGGGAAGCCCAGGCTTTGAGTACAGTAAGTGCTCAAGGCACTGTGCGTGTGTGCTCCTATAGTTACCTGGATGCGGAGAACTACCGCCGGGAACTAGAGCTCCTACGAGAGTGCAAGTGCTCCTGTTCTACAATAACTATTCTCCAAGTGAGTTGTGCGTCGAAGTCCAGCCCTCTCCCTGGTGTTGTGGCTCGCGCCTTTTTATAAGCGCCCGCCATCAGAACTCGCTACCGTCCGTTGAATTAGTCGTTGCCTTTTTCCCATGCCGGTGGCGTACCGAATCCACCAGGTAATCGAGTGCAATCCTTCGATCGCCGTGCCGAACCGCTACCGGTCAGCACGTGTCCTTGCCCATACGGGCGGTTGACGGAGGCTGGCCGCCACCCGTCGAAGCTTTGTCGGGCGCTCCTCAGACTGAAAGGCGCAAGATTTAATTCTTGATGACCCTAGGGACCCGGCGATCTGTCATGGCGTGATGATTTGCCTTGGGTCCTATTACTTTGTACTCGAAGCTTGGGAGGGCGCGAAGAGGCCCGAAGCTTCGAGGCGTGAAGCTTCGGGCTCGAGCTTGCCAAGCTTCGGCGCGAGCTTGTTGCCCCGAGCTTGCCTCTCGTGGGGGCAGCGGGTAAGTAAGTGGGCGAACCTTCATGGGCCACATACTTTCCCCAACAGTTTAGTCCCGAGCCTCGGCGGGATGATGTTGTTCCGCCAGAGGTTTATCGGCAACCACCTTCAGCGAAAAGCTTGGCTTTGGGCCCCCATGACCGGCGGGAATCCCAAATCGGCGCTGATTCGCTACGCCGCCTCCTTCTCCGGGTTCCACGCCTCCGGCGGATAGGTGATGGTTAAATCTCCCATTGCGGCTTATATCGTGGTTTCTCTTCCGCCGCTCTCCCACGCCCTTTTGTACTACTTGTGTTTCTCCGCTCTCTTCCTTTATCTGCCCCTCCGCCATCTTCCCTTCCGATCCTTCTCCTCCTGATGGCGCCTTTCACGCGGAGCCTCCTCACCGAGGACGATCTGCGGGCCGATTTGAAGCCCACGGCTTCGTCGGTCGGCGGGTGGAGGGCGGCAGAGAGGCGGTTCCGTGCCCAAGAGCAAGGGGTTCGTTTGTTTTGAGCTTTTTGCAATCCATGGGCTCCGGGTCCCGGAGTCCGATTTCGTCGAATCCGTTCGGCCAGTCTTGGATCGAGTAGTGAACCTCAATCCCAACTCGATCCTATTCTGACGATCTCAAGACCTCTCGAAGCATTCGTCGAGGTGAAGCCGACGGTCGACCTCTTCCTCCACTTCTACGAAGCCGACCACGACCCATGGACACAATCTGTGCGGGGTGTGCCTACTTCAAGCTCCGCCGCGACATGAAGTCCTCGTACCCGGTGTTCAAGGCCAAAGAGAACGTCGGGGGGTGGGCGTCGCGGTGGTACTACGCCGAGAAGCCCGACAACTGCCGATTCTGGTTTGCCAACGCGAACCCTGGGAAGGTGCCGATGCCCCGGCCTACGCTAGAGCCGGCGGAGATAGCCCTGGTGGCCAAGATTCGACACTTGGCTGGCAGGGGGATCAACGGTTTCGACATCGTAGCCGACTTCACCAGGCACCGGGTGAGCCCGCTGAGGAAGCGGGTTTGCCCTTTCTTCGAGATCCGCGGGTGGGACGACCTTTCCCGCGAAGGCACCTCCCGTGAGTATCTGTTCTTACTCTTGCAGTCGTTCGTCCGAGCTTCTTCCCGAGTCGTGCTTGTGATGTTCTTTATTCTTTCTTCTTCGCAGCCCTGCCTCAAGACGATGTGGTTCGGGTCGTGGGGCTCCACATGCCTGCGAGCCACAACGAGCCTTCAGTTCGGCGTTGTAACGCTCGACAAGGTACGTGCCGCCTTACGGCTTAGGTGTCCCCGGCGGTTTTTTCGAGCCGACGCCTCATGACTTTTTTCGCAGGGAAGCGAGAGGGAGCCGGACCAGATCAAGGCCGGTGGTCGTTTGGTGCCGCCATCCCGACGGCCCATGGCGAACAAGCTTAGTGCGGAAAGGACAAAGTAGTGAGCAAGCGATCGCCAGGAAGAAACCGCCGGTCGCTTCGCAAAACAGCTCGCCGGCGACATGCGCCTACCAGCGATTCCGTCCCGACGACCCGCCGGAGGTTCCTGCTCGAGATTCGATCGCGCCGCACCCACCAGCCGGCGTCGAAGAGGCGTCGGTTAGTGTTGAACGACGATGACTCGGACGACGAGATGGACGAGGCGGCCGTCGTGGCTGCACGTAAGTCGCTTGCGTATGCCGACGTCTCCCGTCCTTTTCCTCTGTTGATTATGGCCCTCGGGCCGATCGTGTCTTAACTCTCCCTTCTTTCTCCATCGCTGCCCCCTGGCGGAGAGCCTATCCCCAAGACAACCGAGGCGGTGGCGGGAGAATGAGCCTGTCAAGGGCAAACCCGGGCTCCGGGGTTCGAGGCCCTTCGTCCTCCCGCTGGTAGCGCACAAGGATGTGCGCCCTTAGGCCGCACTTGTGAAGGTGCAGACCGATCTTGGCCCCGAGCGCCTGGCGCCAATCCGTGTCGAGGGACGAACCTCGACCGGGTGGCGTCCGATCGACATCCGCGGTATTCGGGAGCTTTTTGCTAGGAGCAACATACCCGTTCCCCCGCTGGACGTGAGCGACACTCTTCTTCTCGGCTGGAACTAGCCCGTCCGGTCATCTACGCGAACATAGTTCGATCGCGGTTATGGGCGTGGCTCAGTTGGCTGAATCTTGCAGTGGATCTCGGCGACGCCATCGTGGGTCGAGCACCACCTTGGGATCGCCACATGGAGTCACCAAGAGGCTATCCGCCCGCCGATCTCCGCCAAACGCCGAGGAATAGTGGCGAATCGTTCAGGAGAGGACCTCCGGTGAACGCCTGGACGCAGACCGACCTCCCAGACGAGCCGTACTTCCCCGCTGCTGATGTTGCCGAGCTCATGTGGGGCCGCCGAGCGATGGGAGGCCCGGTCGTCTTTGGTGGGAGGAGCGGCTGTTCTCGAGGACTCGGTGAACTGCAGGAGAGGCGAGAGAACTGCGGAAGACCCGGCCGAACTCGCCGGGAGGCGGCCGAGCTCTGGGAGGCTTGGCCGAGCCTCGCAGGAGAGGCTCTGGGTGGCTTGGCCGAGCTTTTGAGGCGGCCGAGCTCTGCGGGAGGCTTGGCCGAAGGCAGCAGGAGGCGGCCGAGCCTGCGGGAGGCTTGGCCGAACTTGCTGGAGAGGCGGCCGAGCCTACAGGAGGCTTGGCCGAGCTTGCTGGGGAGGCGGCCGAGCCTGCGGGAGGCTTGGCCGAACTTGCTGGGGAGGCGGCCGCTCCTGTAGGAGAGGTGGCCGAGGTTTCTAGCAACTCGGGCGACAGCCCGGGTCGCCAGGTAGCGGCGCTCTCCTTGCCTAGGGGCGTTTCGCATGCTCGGTACGATGTCGCGGTCGTAGCGGTCGCCAAGCGGGTAAGTGTCTTTGGGCTTGGTTTTTGTTGTCTTGTGTTTTCCCTGCTTTGGTCCTCCACTTCCTCAGTCTGTCTTCCGGGTGCAGATCTCCCGCGACCTTGTCGACATGGCTCGCTCGTTTGAGGCTAAGCACGATGCCGAACGAGAGGCCCTGCGGTTAGAAGGCACGCGGTGGCAACAACAAGCCAACGCCGCACGCACCGAGCTTGAGGAAGCTCGCTCGAGCTCAGTCCAGGCGGTAGCTCTGGAGGCCCGGGTCGCAGCGGCTGAGGCGGCCTTAGCTGTGGCGCAGGAGGACGCCAAGGCCCTGCTGGAGGCCCTTAAGGCTGAACGCGACCGCGCCCTTGAGTTCGAGGAACGCCTTCGGTCGGTGGAGGCATGCCGTGTTGCTGAGGTTGCTCGTGCGGAGGAGGCGCGATCTCCTTGTCCTTGAGCTTTCCCAGACGAAGTCTGCCAAGAATCATGACGGAGGGTCATCAAGACCCACCAGATGTGCGGGAGCCGGAGGTGGAGGCCAATGAAACCTTACGGGTCAAAATGCGAGACCTCCCGGCGAAAAAGAAGGCTCCTCGACCTTGAGGCCAAGACGACGACCATCTTGGCGAGCCGGAAGCTCGGTGCAGGCCTAAGCCGTAGGCCCCCTTTTTTCTTTTTTGTTGGGTGACAATCCCGGCTTGCCTTTGTAAATACCTTTTATTAATATAGTTGACTTGTTTTGACTTCGTCGCTTCTTTGGTCCGCCTTCCTTCGGAATGCCGAACGCGCTTTTGATTGTCGCCAGGTCCCAAGAGACATTCGATTCGCCTTGAAACGGTTCCACGCCGGGCTGCTTCCGACGCCATTACTCTGGGATTGCTTCGCTTCGAATCTCGCTATAAAAGAGACCAATGCGTCGGCCTTCTTATCCCAAACTTCTTTCTTTTCGTACCTTTCCTCTTGCTTCCATGGCTTACGACCCGAGTTGGCGAGCTGGGTGCTTTGACCTCGCAATGGCCGAGATTGCGAGAGGCGACGCTCGCGACATCGCCAGGTCGAGGTATTGGTTGAAGTCGTTCAGCTCGCGGGGCCTTTGATCCGGTGGGTATTGGTCTGCACCGCGCCCGCGACGCTGCTTCGCCGCCGCATGCTTTGGTCGAGGTCGCCCGGCCGCTTGCCGAGGTGGCCGTTGTCATCGTCGGGTTTCTGGGACCCTTTGGCTGGGGCTGAGTGTAACCGTCTTGTGGGTCATCCCAGAAACCTTTCTTAATAAAATTGTTGGTGGTTGTCGCTGCTTCTCTTTGTTTTCTGTTACTTTTCCTGCATGCGAACGGACGCTAGTAGTCGATAGGCAAGAAAGGATTGAGAACGAGTATAGTCCTACCGATCCTAGCCTCGAAGCCATGTCCGAAGCTTCGAGAGAAGCTCTGACGTGGCTTTTAGAGAGATCTAAGTCTTTTGATTGGGAATTTGATCTTGAAAATCAGCTTTTTAAGATCGACCCTTAGAAAAATCGACCCTTAAAAATCGACCTGACCTTCGAGCCATGTCCGAGCTTCTAAGGAGAGGCTCGGGCGTGGCATCAAAGAAGATCAATTTTTGAAAAATCGACCCTAGTCCCCGAGCCATGTCCGAGCTTCTAAGGAGAGGCTCGGGCGTGGCTTTAGAGAAGATCAATTTTTGAAAAATCGACCCTAGTCCCCGAGCCATGTCCGAGCTTCTAAGGAGAAGCTCGGGCGTGGCTTAGGGAAGACCAATTTTTGAAAAATCGACCCTAGTCCCCGAGCCATGTCCGAGCTTCTAAGGAGAAGCTCGGGCGTGGCTTAGAGAAGACCAAGTTTTGAAAAATCGACCCTAGTCCCGGGCCATGTCCGAGCTTCTAAGGAGAAGTTCTAGGCGTTTTAGAGAAGATCAATTTTTGAAAAATCGACCTTAGTCCTCGAGCCAAGTCCGAAGCTTCGAGGAGAAGCTCGTGCGTGGCTTTAGAGAAGATCAATTTTTGAAAAATCGGCCTTAGTCCTCGAAGCCAAGTCCGAGCTTCTGGAGAAGCTGGGACGGGCTTAGAGACCGCACACTTTTGAACGGCTTGTGGTCCCGGTTACGTCCCTTTGCGAGAGGCGATTGCCGGACTCTAGAGGTATCCCGTGTCATCGCAGTGTTATGCGGGCTTAAGGTATAGGGTCGGAAGCGTGTGCCCCGACAGATTTTGCGAGGTGCGATGGATATCGGCTTACCCGTGTGCAAAGGAATCCGGGGTTGGCTTTCACAGAGCCGCTACTCCCCTGCCAGGTGTCGAACGGCCGGGCTTTTCCAAGCCCGATCATAAGTTTGGGTCATGGGGTTAGTTTGGGGGCTCTCTAGGGAACAGTGGGGTGAACAAAAGGAAACAAGATGGGGGGGGTAATGGAGACTTACGACCTTTTCTCAGGCGTAGAACTTTCAAAGTTGAGCGATGTTCCAGGAGCTGTTGAGGGCTCTCCCGTCCGGCATAGCCGCCTTCTTCTCCGGGCGTCTGGTGATCTGACCGTGTACGGACCTCCCATCTTGGGGTGAGCTTGTTGGCGTGAGCGAGTTCGAACTCGTCTTAGAACCAGTCGCCTACCGCAGGTCCGGTTCAGATTTTTGGCTGCGTCTTGCCGCAGGATTGCCGGTATCTTCGCCACTGCAGATAGTGCTTGCTCATGGCAGACTCGGATAGGTCGAGGTCCAGCAACCGCTCCTCGTCGTTGTCGATCTACCCTGCAAAATCAATACGAGCTGAACCAATTCTTAGCTCGGCGGGTAGGACCGCCTCCGAGCCGTATACAAGACTAAACGGGGTTTCGCCAGTAGCCCGATTAGAAGTTGTTCGGGCTGCCCAGAGCACGGAGGGTAGTTCTTCTACCCAGTTGTGTCTTTGCTCGGCGAGAGCGTCGTACACTCGGCGTTTAATACCCTGCATGATCTGCCCATTGGCGCGTTCGGCTACACCATTACTTTGTGGGTGAGAAGCACGGGCTAGGGCGACCTTCATGCCGAAGCTCTTCGCAGAGTCCCGAATAGATCGCCAGAACTTCGCCCCATTATCGCGATCGGCTTACTCAGACACCGAACACCGTCACGATATTGTTCCTAAGGAACCTCTTGGCCGTCTGGCGGATATGCCGACATGGTTCGCCTCGATCCACTTAGTGAAAGTGTCGATGGCAACGAACAAGTGTGTGCAGCCCTTTAAACCTCTGGGAAACGGACCAAGTATGTCCATCCCCCATGTTGAGAATGGCCAAGTTAGCGGGATTGTCTGCAGCTCATATGCGGGCTCGTGGGATACCCGAGCGTGATATTGGCAAAGCCGCAGCTGGCTTTTTGAGCTCTCTTTGCGTTGGCCAACGCAGCTTGGCTAGTAATACCCCATGCGAAGGTTTTTTCCACTAGGGTTACGAAGAGGCACGGGCCCCGCAGATCCCTTCGTGGATGTCTTGGAGGAGAAACTTGCCTTCCTCCCGTCACGACTTACAAAGCACGCCGTTAGAACCCCTTCTAAGACAACAAGCCCCGAGTGTCCAGAAGGTCGGGCTTGCCTTTGGAGCCGAGATTTCACGGTGTGTCTGTGGCGGTGTTCCTTGCGCCAAGAACTAGACGAATGACGCCATCCAAGTGTCGCTTGGTCTAGGAACCAAACGGTACCGGCCGTTTGGGTCAAGGCAACCGCCTTCTGGGGCCTCTTCTCCCGGAGGAATAAAGGGCTTTAGTAGGTGTCAGACAAGCACCACGGGCGGTTTTTTGAGGAGCCAAGTCATGAGCTTATCGGCCAAAGCTATTAGCCATCTGGGGACGAGCATACCGAAGTTCATGAAGTGCTTCTCGACTTTTTCACCTCGCCAAGTATCGCCATTGAGTCGTCGCAACACCGATACTCCTTGTTTACTTGGCGACGACCAACTTCAAATCCCCTTTCGCCGTTAGTCGCTAATGTCGAAGCGCGATGCATGCTCAGAGGTCGGCCAGAGGCCTTCAGACCGCAAAGATTGTTCGCTATGGGAAAATGGAGTCAGATTATGTGCTGAATTTGTTCTCCTTGGGGGAAAACGAGAACAAACCCGCAGCCTGATCGTTCAAATTGGCGCGACCCATCGAAGAACATGGTCCAGTGCGCTTCTTGGCTAGCGAGCTCAGGCGAGCCTCCCGAGGGGTTGGCCGGGTCGGTCCACTCAGCCAAGAAGTCAGCCACAACTTGGGATTTGATCGCTGTTCGTGGTACGAACTTGATGTCAAATTCACCAAGCTCGACTGCCCACTTCGCGACCCTCCCATTCGCGTCTAGGTTCCGAATGATGTCCTTTAACGGAAAACTCGTTGGGACCGTAATTGGATGGGCTTGGAAATAGTGACGCAACTTTCGCGAGGCCATAAGGTATGCACGAGAGCTTCAACCTCGGGATACCGCTCCTAGGGCGATGAAGTACCTCGCTTATGTAGTAGACAAAGTTGTTGCATGCCTTCGCGTCGATCGCTAGTACAAAGACTTACGGTCTGCAAGGGCAACCGCCAATAGAGGAGTAGAGCTTCCCCGAGCTTTGGCGTGGCTAAGACGGAAGACGTGGACAGGTAGCGCTTTAACTTGCTAAAAGCGGCATCGGCTTCTTCCGTCCATTCGAAACCATCATGCTTACGCAGGATCTTACAAAAAGGTGCACTGCGCTCGCCGAGACGAGATATGAATCTGCTGAGAGCCGCCATCCGCCCGGTGAGGGCTTACACCTCCTTGGTGCAAGTTGGCGACCTCATATTCTCGATGGCCTCGATTTTCTCGGGGTTTGCCCCGATACTTGCCTTTCCAATCACATAGCCCAGCAACATCCCAGATCGGACACCAAAGACACATTTTTCAGATTTTTTAACTCGATGCTTTCTAAGATTAGCAAAAGTTTCACGAAGGTCGGCCACATGGTCCGTGGGACTTTGCTATTTACAACAACATCGTCTACATAAACATCTACGTTGCGCCCTATCTGATCAGGGACCGTCTTCTGCATTAGTCGCTGGAACGTGGCTCCCGCGTTCTTCAGACCGAAAGACATGGTCGTGTAGCGTAGGTAACAAAAGGTATTCTGGCGCTTCTCTTCGTCTTCCGTGCTAAGCATTAACTGGTGATAGCCGAGTAGGCGCCCGTGAAGCTCATGAAGCGCCGAGTCCGCCGCTTCGTCGACGGTTCGTCTATCGCGGCAGGGAATTGTCCTTAGAGGCGGCGACGTTGAGGTCGCGATGGTCGACGACATTCGCCATTTCCGCCTCTTCTTCTTGACGGCGACCGGATTAGCTAGCGGTCGTAATGCTCGACTTTCGGATGAAGGCAGAGCGAGCTTGCCAAGTTGCTCTGGATGATGTCGGCCTTCCATTTTGGGAACGCCGAAGGCCTGGCTCGACAGTTTTTGTCGTGAACAGTTAGCCTGTGCTCGATGGCCTCGCTTGAGACTCGGGCATGTCGGACGGTTCCCACGCGAACACGTCTGCGTTAGCGGAGGAAGGACGAGCTCGAGTTCCTATTTGACTCGAGGTTGACCTCACGTGGACGACCTTGGTGGGTCGTTCTCGGAGAGGGATCGCCTTAGTGGGCTCCTGCGGTGCGCAGGCCACCTTAGAGGCGGACGGGTGGCCGCTTCGGCTTTGGCCGGGCCTCGCCGAAGCTGTCCGACCATGACCAAAGGCGCGTCGTCAGCAGCCATCATGCCTTGTGGATCGCCCTTGATCGTGATGATCCCATGAGGGCCAAGATCTTCAAGCGATGGTAGTCGTGGTGGGTAGCCGCCATGAACTTGGACAACAAGCAGACGCCCGAGGATGGCGTTAGATGGAGCTCGAGTCCACCACTCGAAGGTGACGTACTCCGTCCGGAAGTTCTCGGGGTCCCCAACGTTATAAGCAAAGACGACGGTTTGCCGTCGGTTGTAGGGACGACCAGGGACAATGCCGTGGAAGGGATGGCTATGTCCTTGATCTTGGACCGCGGGACTGATCCGCCAAGAACTTGAGCGAAGGCGATGTCCAGGAGCTCCCACCATCTACCAAAGACGCGATCGACCGCGTGTTCGCGATGGTGGGAATGAGCACCGCCGTAGACGCTGGGTTCGGTCATTCCGGGACACGAGTCATCCGGAAAAAGTGATTGATTGGTGGGACCACCGCAGGGTGCGCCCCTGCCTTACCTTTTCGAGGTGGTAAACCTCCTGTCATGCCTTAAGCTCGCGTCGTGAGCTATAAGCGAAGCGCCGCCAAGATTACTGGCGACGTGCGCGCGAGCCTCTGGAAGGCGCCGCCATGGGCGCCTGAGGTGCGGTCGTCAAGACCTCGATCGGGAGCTTCGGGCATGGGCTCGCGCCCGCCAGAAATCCTCCAACCGCGCGCCCACGCCCTGCGATTCTGCGAGTCATGGCAGTCTCGCCAATGGAGGAGACGAGAGCGATTGTTCGGAGGCGAGCCCCGGGGGCGGCCGAGGTCGAGGTCGCGAGCTCGCCGCGCCTGGCAGCGCCCGCTGTTCCGCCACTCCATCGGTCGGGGCGGTCATGAGGCGGCCTTCAGAGGAGCGGGTCTCTCGGGCTCTACCGCCGCGACGTAGGCGGGGGCGGCGGGCTCCTTCTTCTTCTTCTTCTTCTTCTCCTTTTTCTTCTCGGCGTCACCCTTCTTGGCATCGGTGCCAGTCCGGGCCGCCGCCTTCTCCTCCGTTCTCCCTCTCTTGCGCTCCACCGCCCGAGGCGTTGATGTATCCTTCCGCAAAGACGAAATAAATCGGTGCGGTGTGGGACCGGATGGAGCTCAAGGTCCTCGGTGAGACGGGTGTTCCGTACTCCCTCCTTGAAGGCCTCAATGATGGACTCGTCGGAGATTGACGGAATGGTGTTGCGCACCTGGACGAACCTGCGGACGTAGTCCTGCAGGCCCTCTCCCGCCCTTTGGACCACAAGCTTGGGGTCCTGGGGCTTCGAAAGCGTAGCGACCTCGAAGTTTGTCCTGAGTGCCTCTCCGCGGTGTTCCCAGTGCAGATCGAACCTCGTGGTTGAACAGCCAGGTCCGCCATTCTCCAAGAAGGTAGGGAAGTAGTTGACCATCTGGCCTCATTACGCTGCAGACGGGATGGCGGTAGTATAAACGGCGAGATATTCGTCGGGATTTTTGCTCCCGTCGAACTTCTCGATGCTCCCGGGTTTAAACTTGCGGGGCGGGGCCTCGCGAAAGCTTCGGGAGAAGGTCGCATCCGGCGCCACGTTATTCGTGGGGTTCTCCCGCCGGAAGCGAAGCTTCGAGCGGAAAAACTCCACCGGTGTCTTGTTGAGGAGCGCCGTCCGTGTGGGCGTGGGCGCTTCGGCCTTGCGCAAACGCTTCGCCGCCGCCGCCGAGGAGCCATCGGTGTGTCGGGCCTAGAGGTGCTCGCCGAGATCCCCGCCGAGCTCCTCTAGGCCGTTAAGCAACATGGCGCCTAGATCGCCATAGTGAACCCTCGCGGGTCCTTCTCCAGTCACGATGACTGGCAATCGCCTTAACCCTTTGCCGATCGCAAGAAGACTGGGTTGGTGACGGTAGTGGTGGGTGAACACGCGACGTAGCGCTGTGGCAGGCGGGCGTCCGCAGCGAGTTGCGACGGATATCCACCAAGGTTCGCCAACCGAGGCAAGAAAGAGGCTTAGCGCCTCGCGCCGTGGTGCTCTTCGCTAGGTCGCAGACGTGGGTGGTCGCGCGGGTTGCCCTCCCGACGTCGCAAAGACATGACGCGAGGGCTCCGTGAAGGGACATGTCGGTGTCACCACGGAGGCGGTGCCCTCGGCGACCTCAACCGCCATGGGCTCAAGCGTTCGGTCTCGCCGCTTGCCTTGTGGTAGGCGCAAGGTTCTTGTGCTGAGGCAGATCCTCCTCTGTAGAGCGTGACCGCGAATGCGCGCGGTCCGTCTCGATCGCGCTGATCGTGGCGGCGCCCAACCCTCCATGAGGGTTTCACGACGCGAGTGGTCAAGCGCCAGCAAAGCTAGGTAGCGGACGGCTACTCTGGAGGCGTTGCCGCGTTTCCACCTCCATCTCGTCGACCGAGCTCCGGCGAGATACCACCGCCACTCCTCATCGACTCGTCGGCGTCGCCGAGATCGTCGCAGATCGCCGAGTTGAGGTCCACGAGATCGATGTCGCCGTAAGACAACAAGGCCATCCTCGACTCGATCGAGGAGAGATCAAATCGGCCCCACGATGCTGGCGCCCGTGTCGGCGGGAGAGCGAGCCTCGCAGCCGCTAATGAGCAAGAAAAGGGTGCGAGGTCTGAGCGCCCCTGTCCCCGGACCGAGGTCTGCCGACCGTGGCCGGAACTGCTGGAAAAAGACCTTGGTCCCGACGCTGGCCGGGCGGCCGAGACCGGATGGATGGGAACGATGACACGAGTGTTTTATCTGGTTCAGCCTCTCTGCGGGATAATGACCCTACGCCCGATTTTCGTTTAATGCCGAGCTTAAACGAGTACAAAGGCGAAGTCCGAGCTTTGAGAAGCCCGGGCCGAAAGTACGATAAGTGCTCAAGGCACCGCGTGCGTGTGTGCTCCTCTGATTACTCGATGCGTTGAACTACCGCCGAACTAGAGCTCTACGAGAATCTGTGTGCTCTGTTCTACAATAGCTATTCTCCAAATGAGTTGTGCGTCGAAGTCCGGCCCTCTTCGGTGTTGTGGCTCGCGCGCCTTTTATAGGCGCCCGCCATCAGAGTTCGCTGCCGTCCGCTGAATTAGTCGTTGTTTTTTCCCATCTTGGGTGGCGCATCAATCCACCGTAATCGAGCGCAATCTCGATCGCCGTGCCGAACCGCTACCGGCCAAGACGTGTCCTTATATATGAGGCGGTTGACGGATGGCCGCCACCCGTCGGTTGTCGGGCGCTTCCCGATGATCTTGCGCGATTTAATTCTTGATGACCCTAGGGACCCGGCGTATCTGTCATGGCGTGATGATTTGCCTTGGGTCTGTTATTTTGTACTCGTGGCTTGGGAGAAGCAAGAGGTTCGAAGCTTCCGAGGCGGCGAAGCTCGGGCGCGAGCTTGCTGGCCCCGAGCTTGCCTCCTGTGGGGCCGCGGGTAAGTAAGTGGACCGAACCTTCATGGGCCACATACTTTCCCCAACAGTTCTCCTTGCATTTTAAGAAACCAACATAGCATTCAGTATAAAAGGAAGAAAAAGCATAAACAATAAAGTGGAAATAAAAAAAAAGACATAGTTTGGAACAGCAAGTCCTATGAGACCATAGCCTGCACACTTATATGTTTGTCCATATGGGCATGACGCTCTGAAACAAGCACCACAAGAACTATACCACCATGCACTGTTTGTTTTGATCTCGCTAACAGTAACAGTAACAATGAATTCTTCTTTCTGACATTAGAACATATATAGACTATAATCAAGAATCCTGTTCACATAAATAAGAAACATCTATTTGATTGCATGTAAAAGAGTACACACCTTAAACTTGTGGGGGTCGAGATCCCTAACCGCAGCAATTTTCTTACGCATAGCAGCTGGCTGAATTGAAGAAGAGAACTCAGGAACATCTAACCACTCAGCAGGCTGGTAGTTCTGACTGACACTACAAGAGGCAAAACAGAAAAGAGGTAAACATGGCAGCAACGAGCAGATTACAACGCAAGAATAGGGAACGATAGGGTAAATGGGTACATACGCATAAAACCTGCGAGCGAAATCTGCAACCTCTACTACATCTACATTTATATACCATTTACATGCTGCTCCGCCCGATAAGGAGAAGTTGGCTATAATGACAGAAGCATGACATGAGACGATGATATTAAATGCGCATGTAATAAAACACAATAGACCACACATACCTGAACCCTTGTATGACTTAGGCAACGTGCCAACAAAAATAACCACCTGGGTCTCAGATTGACTATCAACATATATTCTATCAGTGTTGAATGTGTCAGCCTTATCACCCCATAGAGTGACATCAACAACCACACCTCTAGAAACCATTATCAGACAAGGAGCAAAAAATTACAATTTGAAAAAGGAATAGAAATAATGCAAAAAAGATAGGAAAGATGGAAGATAGGCGGTGAACAATAACATAGAGAATAACAAATGCATCGAGAACTGGTAAGGAAGGCAAACAGTAGGCAGCTAATATCTGAAAAAAATAATGAGAAAAAATGGCAAGTTGCCTAGCATCACATATATGAACGTTTCTTTTAATGGTATCCGTGCTCTGTGATCTGGGCCAAAGAGAGGTGACAGGAGATATCTCAGCAACAACACCCATAACATCTACAACATAATAACAAAGAGGTAAATACCTACACTTCATACGCATGTAAAGAGGCAAAGTACGCGCAAATGCACAGTACATCGCTCAGGGGCCATACCAACAAAGAATTCCTTACTTTCTGCTAGAGAAGCAATTTTGTCATATGGTGTGATCGAGTAAACAATAGAAGGGAAATGCTGAGGCACATCGATATGTTCCTCTAGGGTCGTCCACTTAGTGAAAATAATCATTTTGTCAACATGAACTGGCCTATAGAGTCTATTGCATGATTTCACACCATAAGAGCTAACATGGTAGACTTTTCCTTCGGTTAAAATAGGGGCAAACTTTTCATCACAAGAAGGGTAAATTTGAGCATGTACAGCAAAACCCTGAAATAGCACAGAACCTACAATCACCCATGAAAACCAAGAAGAAGGAAGCAAAATGAGACAAAAATTACAGCTCAAATGAAAACAACACACCGCTTCATCACCACCGACCATGTCCATGTGTAACAATATCGGGCTATTCCTTGGATCATTGAAATTCCATAGACGAGAAACACGTACACAGATCGAGTCATTGTCATCTCCAAGTCGAAGAGGCTGTAATACGCTACGAGCCATCTAACAAAGAAGAAAAACAGAGGTAGAAGGTACATGTTACTTGATATGTACATGAGTAATACCGGTAGCAAAAATAAGCAAGCAAAACACAAGGCAGTCATTGGGAAAATGCAGAGAAGCTAACCAAGAAAAGGGTCCGCTAATAACCAAGCAAAACACAAAGCAGTCAACGACAAAAAGATGGACAAAAAAGGTGCCAAAAAAAGTAGCAAAGATAGAAAGCAGAGAAGCTAACCAAGAAAAGGGTCTGTTAATGTCAATAAGAGGATATGAAAATGGGCAACAGTATGGAGTGGCCTCAAGCAAGCATCTGCGCAAAAAAGAGGAAGCAATGGAAGACGATGAAAGCAAATCAGGAGGGGAAAAAGGAGAGGCGCGAAACAAAACGAAGAAAATAAGAAATGAAAAGAAGGAACCATAGACCTATCATCACAAGCACAGATGCGAGGAAAGATAGAATCCAAAGAAGGAAAAAAAATTAAGCAGGAACACAACTATACATCATATGAACAGGCGAACAAGCTTGAACTGTTGATACAGGAGAGTTCCAGACGTGACGTGAGGCTGCGTAGCGATAAATGGGAATCGTAGAAAAAGAGGCGGTACCATGGAGAACTTACCTATATGGCTGCACACCGATCGGTATCCTCTGCCTTTGCACTGTGCTGAAGGCAAAAAGGCAGAGAGCACTGTAGCAGAGAAGATAAAAAGACAGATAATACTGTAGCAACAGCACCGGCAGAACACTGTTCATCAAATAATGTAATGCTAAATAGTGTTTTCGGGTACTGTTTATTGGGTACTGTAGCAATGAACTGTGTTTTTGCAGGCCAAAATGCGTGGTTACTGTTCATCCTCTGACTTTTGAACCAAAGACAAAGGATACCGATTGGGCTGCACACTGTGGTGGAGGCAATAAAAAGTAAAATGGAGAAAGGTAAAAAAAATAAGCCGAGGCTCACTGTACAGGGGCGCAAACCATCATACATCAAACGCACCTGTGTGGCTGTACACTGTGGCCGATACAGTACAAAGTAAAAAAAAATGAGTGGCTGATGCAGTAAAAAAAGTAAAACATAAAAAAATGAGCTGAGACTCACTGTATAGGGGTGGAGACGTAAAGAGGCTGGAGAGCTTACCTACGCGCATGTACACTGCGGCCGATGCAGTAAAAGGTTAAAAAAAAAAAAAAAGGTACCAGAGACACACTGGCCGCCACAGCCTACAATTTTTGACTGGGCGCTGGAAATCTTCAAACTAATGAATTGAGATGAACTAAACAGCACAAAGAAAAAAAGAATGGAAGACGGTGAACAATCTGGTATTAGCTTCTCTTAGATATTCCTCAGCACTAAATGAAGTAACCAAAAGCACCAAGGCATCTGAAATATGTAACCAGGAAGAATAGAAATCAACATCTGCAGAAGGAGGGCCAAAACAGAACTAATCAATAGCAGGCAAGCCTCTGGGAGGCATCTAGACGATGCAACAGTTCGAAACAACAAAAACCACTAGGCCGCCGCCATCTACAGAGAGAAAAGCAAAGAATATCTTATCTAAAATTACCAAAGAGCATAGGAAATAAGTTTGATCTTAGCTGGGCATCATACCATTTAATCAGGAAGCATCAAGACAGTGTTTAGAGACAGTTTCCTGTTACAAAAATCGAAAAGATCATCAAGGCTTGGCCCCAATAAGTCCATCACGAAAACACTGTAATCACCCTGAAGACCAAACCATCTAACATTTGGAATTCTAGCAGCAGAAACAAAGGAATGGCAGATGATTCTTGAAAAATACCACCATCCAGCCTGTAACAGTAAGTTCGTATCCAGCGATCAAACCTTCAGCCTGTTAGAAATCCGCAGCCTGGCCGACGCCCACAGTCTCCATACTGCTGTTGTAATTTTTCTTTTGTAAAACTTAGAAGATCACCCACAGTCTCAACCCCAAGATCATCCTGCAAGGAGCTCCTCAGCTTACCCCCAAGCTGTTTCCTGCATAATATGACATTTTCATCAGTAAGCATTAAACAACATATAAGTTAAATCAAAGCACACGGTTGTGGGATATAAAGAGCAATAATAGTAATTGAAAGAGATCTGAAAAACTGTCCAATAGAAAATTAGAAGCCAACAACAATGGAGGCGCCACTTTAGTCCATTACATCTTCTTCACTGGCAGTGATGCTAGAGAATCCTGAACTGACGAAGACGGAACCACTACTTGTTGAGCAGGTTTGTGCACTCCACTTACAAGTTTAGCTAACATCTACAGAATATAACAACATTTGAGCGGAAGACTGCAGCAGGAATAGAAAGGAATCAAAGATAATCTTGAAAAAAAAAAGAACTAAGTTGCAGAGGACTGGTCCGGCAGTCCACACAGAGCTGAGACGGAGAGCAGGCCTGGGCACGATGGCGCCAGCGACCCAGGCTGCTGCAGTGACGACCATTGTCTCAGAATCCTGCAGCCCATAGCCCGGCCGACGGCCGCGCGGCTCGTCGCAAGGAGCGGAGGAAGAGGCTCACGGTTCACCTGGGCGGCTTGAGCCCGACGGCGGCGGCTCAGGGCAGGAGACGGCGGCGGCGGCGACTCGGAAGGTGTGACAACGAGGAGAGGATGGCGGATTTCGGTGGCGCAGTAGCGAGAAGAGAACAATGAGGAAAACAGCGGGCGGCTGCTGCAGAGATAGAGAGAGGAGTGAGGGAACCCTAGCGTGAAAACATCCCCAACACACAGCGAACGGCCAGATGCACGAGGGGGCGCGATCGGACGACTCCCAATTTGCAGTGACGTGGATACTCCCAGAGGCCCCGGAAGGGGAGTGGCTTTTAACAAAAACAAAGGTAATTGGTTTGAGTTGAGACATATAAGAAAAGAGAGTGAAATTGTGTGTTGCTTCCTCCAAATATCTTCCCGCTAAGAATCTAGAGGTCGATATGTCCGTGCAGAAACACCACACATGTGATTCGGTGAAACAGAGCTACAAGCCAACTGCATTAGCTAGCATAGAAGATCAACTTCAACTTGTTAAGTTTTCATGTCAAGTGTTATCTTTGATCCTACATGGCTACATATATAGTCGAAACAAGCTCGGCTCGGCCTCGGGCTCGGTTAGAGGTAGTGGCCGAGCCAGCTCGGCTTCGGTGATTCAATGAGCTTGAAAAAGGCGGCTCGGCTCGGCTTCGGTCTGCTCATGAGTCGGCTCGTTATTTCAAAGAGCCAGTAGCCGTTCAAAGACTTCTAAGACAAGCACTAAGAAGACTCCAAAGAGCCATCCAAGCAGCCCAATATTAATCAACAGTAACAACAACAAGAAAATAAAGCATAGAAACAACCATGACCATGACCAACCAAGCCATCAAACCCATGATGAACACTTTAGCCTTCAAACAATCCGACAAAGAACATCTTTGTCTGGCTCGTTGGCTCATGGCCGGCTCAGGTTCGGCTCGGCCGCTTAAATTGCGAGCGAAAACTAACTCGGCCAGCTCGCCCTAAGCCATGAGCAGCCATGAGCCGAGCCAGCTTCGCCGAGCCCGAGCCGAGTCATGCGAGCCTCGAGCCGCCCAAATTTCTAGCTACATAGAAAAGATTCAGCATCCCGTGTCATTTTATTGGCTTTGTGATCACCACCCATATGCCTTTTGTGATGTCCATGTGCAGCGATGAGCTCTGAGCAGGTGACGGGGCGATAGACCTGAGTATGAACTATCGAGACAGTTCAGCAATGAGCTGCAATGGTGTAACATTCCATTTTTAGGGAGTTGCAAAATTTTTGAAAATTTTAAAATATTTGGAAGGATTATATCTATAAAGATGTAATATATATATACACACACACATATGTATTAACTTTGGTACAACCATATTTTCAAATCATGAATAATAATTTCCCCCTTAAATTTAATTTTCAAAATTCTGCTTGGAATATTGTGATTATAGTTAACAAAATGCTTGGAAAATGATATTTATCATACCATGAATGGTATTTTCATGCTGGTGAAAAGTATCTCAATATTAGGAATGATGCTATAAGCTTTAGCATCAAACTCTTTTCCCTTTTTCTTGCCACCTCTTAATCTATCTTCCATCTTCCATCTCTAATTCAAATTTGAACTCAAATTTGGAAATTACCTAGTGAAATCACCCTTTTGCCCCTTGGGCCTTGGCCCCTCACTGCTTTTCTTGTTTTTGGGCTCCAACCCGCTGGGCATTAGGCTCCCTTTTCCTCTCCTTCGGCCTGCTTGCTCCAGGCCCAGCCTAGCCCACCTTCTCCTCCCTCCTCCCGGCCGAAGCCCATCACGGCCCAGCCAAACCTCCCCTCTCCTGTCTCCCTTTCCTCTGCTCTGAGCTTGGCGTCACCCACTGACCCTGCGCCCCTACCGCCGTCCGGCCGCCCCCCTTACCTTGTCCTGGCTGCCGACGTCACCGTCACTGCGCCATGCCAAGGCCGAGGTCAGCATTGTCCTCCCCTCCCCCGAAATCCCGCAGCACCGGCGCCGCGCCATTGGATGGACGGCAGCAAGGACAGTACTGCCGCCCTGCAAATTTGCGCAAGGACGACATCCCACGTCATTCATGTATGCGCTGACCTCCTCCCTGCCCTTATTGCCCCTTCCTGCACCTATAAAACCCAGCCGAACCCCCCTTCTTCCTCCCTCACTTCACCGCCCCGCCCTACCCAGACACCGCCACAGCCGCGGGCCCGTGCCAGTGAACCCCAAGCCCCGGCGACCAGCTACATCTCTTCCCCTCTGTCCGCAGTAGCTCCCCTTCGTTTAAATTGGGTTTTTGTTGCTTGTAGATCGCGAACGAGCTTCGTCGCCGCCGCCGGCCGCAACTTTTCCCTTTTCGATTTCTCGCCGCCGGCATCATACCCGGACCTCCTCTTTGGCCAACAACACCCAGGCATCGCCCCCTACCTCCCCCTGGACGGAATCGGCGTGAAGCGCCCCGAAGCTTCCCTGCGCCGTCCTCCCTTGTTTTGACTCCGCCTGGCTCCACGACGCCGGCCTTCTCCGGCGCTTCCCGACCTTTATAAAATACTCTCTATTTATTTAAATAGTAAATAAATTTAATAAATTCTCATTTTATTTCTGTAAGTACTTTGAAGACTCTGGACCTTAGGAAAAATACTAAACCTTATAGGTTTATAGTAAAATAATTATTAGAAATAGAAAACCTCCCCTAGGGCTAATATTTAATGACCTCCAATAATTATGAATATTTTTCTGGAGACATTTTAAAATGTCTGTAACTTAGGAAAAAAATGAATATTTCTCTATATGCATATAAATTAGTTCTTTAAAAATGTCCTTTGTGGGCTCTTTTCATATGTTATACATATAGTCCATATTCTCCTATAAGAAAAGGCTTGTATCTTTGAAATACTTGTTTAAATATTTTAAAGTGAAAATGTTAGGTTTATTCTTTGGGAGCCTAATTAAGGGTATTTAGATGCATGCTCACATGCATAAAATCTTTAGCACGTTCATCGAGAAGTTCATGGAACTTCCTCAATAAGTAGGATAATACTATTATATATATTCTTCGATATAGCTTGATGCGAATAGTTGCCCACGCAATTAGATACGACTGCATAACATGCATCATGTTCTAGCTATTTATTAATGCTTTTGTGCTATTTGATTTGTTCACGATAGACCCGGAAGGACAGTTCGAAGATCAAGATCCCAACATACACGGTCCAGGCGAGCCAATATCTCTAGAACATGCTTCTAACCCAGTTTTTACTTAAATTTATGTTGATTTAAATTATGAAATGCATGCTTTATACTATGTTGATATGTTATGTTGAATTCAATGTTGATAGTTATGCCCTGTTCATTTAATCATGTTGTATACATGACTCATTCCTTGATTACTGTTACTACCACACCTTGATTTCCTTGAATATCAAGTCCATGGTATCACCCTAGAATATTTAATAAACATTTTTGGACTCTTTAAAGTCTTGGGTAAAATGCTTAGATATGCTTAGGTCTAATCAAATTTTGCCCGAGACCCGAATGTCCTGGAACGGTGGACAAATAATCCACTGAACTTTGTATTCACCCCTTTGATATAAGGCTTTGTAGTATTAGAATCTTGGTAAATTGGTCTAAGTGACTGTGGCTGGTATCTTCGTGATAGGCTATGTGCATCTATGTGTCTCCCAGTGGGAGGATCCGTAAAACCCACTGAAATCTATGTGATTGGTGGTGTGCTTTTCGCCAGTAGACTGTGCGAATGTTGGTAATAATCTCTGATCACTGGGCTCTGTGTGAGCAGCGGTTACTCTCCTCTAGCACTGGACTCTGTGTGAGCAGTGGATTGCTAAAAATGGATTTTGGTCTACGTGACGGGGTAAATTGATCCGTAAAACCACTAAAATCTGTGTGATTGGTGGTGCGCTTTTCGTCACCAGACTGTGTGAATGGTGGCAATAATCTCTGATCGCTGGTTCTATGTGAGCAGCGGTTACTCTTCTCTAGCACTGTACTCTCTGTGTGAGCAGTGAATTGCTAAAAAGGATTTTGGTCTATGTGACGGGGTTGATTTGTCTAGGCTATGTGATATTTGGTTTGGTCTTGGTGACATGGAAAGAGAGTTAAACACCCCCCAGTACTGATCACTTTTGGCATATATAGCCCAGTACGTCTTTTATTTGGTAAATGGCTAAGTCATAGGTTTTTATTATGGATTATTGCAACTCTTGCATTTGAGCAAATAAAATCAACCTAGCCCCCACCAGACAACCTATATCATTATATTGCATTAGGTTGGATGTTGGTTCGCGAGCGCGGTTTGATTGCGCGCTCACCCTCGCACCTACTCACTCTTTTATGTCAAGATGGAGAAGAAGGGGATCCCTACGACTTCTATGATGACGAGGAAGCTCTTGGAGCTGACGCACAGGAAGGGTGTTAGGCGGGACTCCAGTCGCTTGCCTGTCGGGTAGATGGCATAGCCCTTGGAACCCAAATTTATCTTCGTTTTCGCATTTCTGAAGTCTGATTAAAGAGCTCAATTTTAGTATTGTAATATTTGGCCAACTCGGCCCTACAAACTTGAGCCACTATGTATTTGAACCTTTATGGATATATAATTAAATGTGCTTGCATGCGATGGTTCCAGCATTTTGTAACTCGTACAGCGTTAGCAAGACAGATCCTGGGCTAGCGCAGACGTACGGAGGTCCCTGGAAAAAGGGGTCTCACAAATGGCGAAATGAAGGAGTTACCGCTTGGTTGATTGGATACACTCAGCCTGGCTCGCACGGGACATGCAAGTTCGCGGAAGCCAAATTGTGTTTGTGCAAGGTGTCGTATTTGGTTGTTTGCATCGAGTGAACGCAGTCGAAAGCACATGTTTGGTTGCATGTATTCATCCTAAGTTGAAGTTGACATTTCATCAAGCATCCCTGAGCCCGGACAAACATCATTACACCAGCTATCCCTCTCTAAGCCAACTAGCCCAACCAATCCGAGCCGAGCTCGAGATCTAGATCGAGATCAAGTTCAAGCCCTATAGCCATCTCTGCTCCCTTCTCCCAGCAGCGACCCATTCATTTGAGCCCAACCAAGCCGAACTCGAGCCAAACCGAGCATCCATCGAGGTTGATCTCAAGCCTGAACCTAAGTTCGCTATTGATTTGAGCAGCCTGAACTCGCTCGACCATTGACTCGAATACAACCCTACCATTACTCTAGTTTGTGAGACCATGTGGAGGTCTTCTTATTGTGATGAGTGTATAACTTAAGTTGTTTTGGTTGAAGGGTTTGCTTTTGAGACTAATTTAAGCTGATTGGGCCATTTGTGCCAGCACAGAGTATTTTACATTTTTGAGAGTCTTTCTGAGCTCGGATGAAAAAATGTTATATACGGACTTTGTAGAGAATTTCGTTTGAGCAAGTAAAGTATTTTTAAAATTTCCATCTTTGTTCTGTTGTGCTAGGGGAAGCACTAGTTTGAAAGGTTTCGGTTTTAGTTTGAGTGGGAACTTGGGCATGTAGTCATATATGTTTGAATTTATGATAAAATTAGACTAACGTGCAGGAAACAAATGTAAAAAAATATTTTTGCTTCTGAAAAATGGTTTGGTCCTTGTGGGCACAGGCTTGGAGGCAACCGTGGTCGGCGACAGTATCGAGACTAGATCAGCTAGATCGAGGTCTAGAATGGAGATGATGTCACGAGATGGATGGGCTCAAGCTTGGGGCTCATGAGGACGCCATGGAGAAGGACTTGAGGTGGCTTAAAGGTTCCGGTTCAGGTTGGAGGCCCGAAGGCACGGAAACGGAGCGGTCAAGTCCGGTAGATGAAGGCCCGTTGCATCGGGTTGATCGAGTTTTGTGTAAACATCATGTATGGTATGTTTGGCCCATGTTGGGCTGTGTGTGAGTGGTTTAGTCCCATATAAGTGGCTGGTTGAGTGGGTGAATCCTAACCCTTGATGAGGCTACTTGGAAGCCAAGGAAACTATCAAGGGTAGATGTTCACCCGTTTGCCCTATATAAGGAAGGGTGGAGGAGGCTGCCTCCACCAAGTCTTGGGGCTGAGTTGTGGCTTGTATTCTACTCATTTGAGCTTTGCTCACCTAGGTGTGGCTGTGAAAAAACTCTTCTAAGCAATAGAAACTAGTTCCACAAAACTATGGTATTGTTCATGTGTTTGATCTAGTTATTTCTTGCTTTTGGTTGTAACTAGTTTATTTGCCACACCTCCTTCTACTTGCTGCTGATCTATGATACCTTGAGGTTGCACATATGATTTGACACCTTTCTTGCAACCTAGGAGAGGATAGAGATCAAGTTCTTCAACTAATTACAATCCTGTCCAAAAACTTTCTCTCGCGCAGCCTATAATCTAGGATTTTTAGACAAATCTAGAAAAAATTGTTTTTGAGTGATTATAGAGGGAGAAGGTGCGTAACATCCATGACCATCTGTGGAAAAATTTTGAGGTCATTTGGTTGCATCATTTGGGCGTTATGAGGTGGACACCTAGCCCCAAATTTCCTGTGCGAAGTTCCTGCCAGATTGTCTTGCAAGAATTTTCATAATTTTTTGATAAAGATTTTTGATCTAAAAGTTAGAGAATTGCTGCATGACTCAGTCATCTCCATGGAGAAAAATCATCATAATTATTTGAGTCTCAGAATGGCAGCAATAACCTCTTGACTTAAGTACAATTTTCTGTTGGAATCTTTCTTACTTTTCCTAAAGCACCTTTATTAGTTGGGGTGTTTTGTCTTGAGTGAAACCACTTTGGACTAAAATTTCTTTTGTTTGAGTACTTAACAACCAGGAATATGGTTTAAAATTCCCCTCATTCTAGCATGGTTTCTCACCTATGCAACTAGGGCTACGTATAGCTGTTGAGTGTTCTTGTTCTTAGAGGGGCGAGTGGATTCGAGGAGCACCAATTCCACGAAATTCTTCAAAGCTCCTATTCACCCCCCTCTTGTCGCCAAGTTTGGTATTTCATAGTTCTACTGCCACTACTAGAGAACTGGGTATCACTACCGGCCCATCACTATCGGTTGGATATCAATCCGTAGTGATGGTTGAATCACCACCGGTCCAAAGACAACAAGGGCATCCAAGGCCAGGACCAGGTTGGAGGGGGCTGTTTCACTACCGCTTGAAACCACAAACCGGTAGTGATTTCCCTAGAGCCAGATCATTACCAGTTGGTGATACCAACCGGTCGTAGATCGTTGGGTTCACTACCGGTTGGTTCTTTCAGTTGGTAGAATTAGCGGGGAGGTCCCCCCGCAATTTAAACAGCCGTCTTCTGCCCAGATCTGTCGCCCATGAAATTCGAGGGGAGGTGCTGCCAGATTTTTTAAAGTTTAGTGATTTTACTCCAATCCAAGTGCTTAAAGATTAGTAACATCATCCCCACATCATTTGTAATTAGATGTAGGTGCCTCTTTGCTTTAGGGTTTGGAGAAAGCGTGGTTTTTTCCATGATCGATGAAAGATTTTGAATCTAGATCCTAGCTCGGTTATTTTTGAAGTAGATTGCTAAAAAACTTGTTATGTATGTTTGGAGTTTACTTAGATTAAGATGTAGCTTCAATTGAAAGTGGGGATCTAGCTCAAATTAGGAATTAGAGTTCACATGATTGATGAAGGATTTTGAATCTAGTGCTAGCTCTATCATTTTTGAAGTAGATTGCAAAAAAAAACTTGTTATGTTTGTTTGGAGTTCATTTAGATTAAGATGTAGCTCCCATTGAAGATAGGGATCTAGCTCAAATTTAAAATTGGAGTTCCTTGATCGATGAAAGATTTAATTTAAAATTTAAAAACTTTTGGTATATATTTGAATAATTTAATTGGTTAATTTATGTGCATGGTGAATAACCTAGAAAGAGCTAGAGTCCAATTTAGCTCTAATTTTTAAAGTATATTACAATTAAATTGTAGTGCATGTAACTCAATTGCTAAATTAATGTAGGTTTTCCCTTTTACAATTATTGATTTGCATGAGATTCTAAAAATTGATAAATCATCGTGTGAAAATTAGTTAAAAATTAGCTTGCTACATCCTATTGTAGATGGACCGGCAATGGATGTACAATACGGACCAACGCTCAAAGGAGTACATTGAAGGTGTGCAAGCTTTTATCAGTGCGGCCGTTGTGTTTAAGCCGTCAAGCTTCATATCGTCAGGCTTCATACATTGTCTATGCCTGGACTGCAAGAATGACCAGAAGTATTCAAACTCAAGGCCCCTTCACAACTATTTACTCTAAAGAGGTTTCATGTCTAACTATAATTGATGGACCAAGCACGGTGAAGAATGGTTTATACAGGAAGACGATGAAGAAAAAGAGGGAAACAACATAAATCCGGACGCTGCCTAATACAGTTCAATGGCAGATACATTGAGAGAGCTTGATGGGGATGATTTAGATCAGATGCTGCATGATGGTGAGGGAGACTACACCGATAAAAGACAATTGTAAAAGTTCCAGCGCCTGTTAGAGGACCACAGAACACTCTTGTACCCAGATTGCGAGTAGGGCCACAAAAAGTTGCGTACCACACTTGACTTGATGTAATGGAAGGCAACAAATGGTTTGTCTGATAAGGAATTTAACGAGTTGTTAGGTCTCATAAAAAAGTTGCTTTCAAAGGATAACACGCTGCCTGAAAGTACTTATGAAGCCATGCAAGTTGTCTGTCCTTTGGGATTGAAAATACAGAAAATACATGCATGCCCTAATGACTGTATCCTTTATCGCAAGGAGTACGAGGATTTGGATGCTTGTCCAGTGTATAAAGCATCACGGTACAAGATCAAGCGTGATGACCCAGGTGCGGTAGAGGGAGAGCCTAAGAAGAGACCTCCGCTAAGGTGGTGTGGTATTTTTCTATAATATCCCGGTTGAAGCGTTTGTTTGCGAACAAAGCGCATGCCCAAATGTTGCGTTGGCACAAAGAAGCGCGTAAGGATGATGGAATACTAAGACACCCCGCTGATGGCTCCAGTGGAGAAAGGTCAATAGAACATTCCCGAACTTTGTAGAGGAGGTGAGGAACATAAGGTTTAGCATGAGTACAGATAGGATGAATCCTTTCGGCGAGATGAGCAATAGTCATAGCACTTGGCATGTGACTCTATGTATCTACAACCATCCTCCTGGGATGTGCATGAAATGGAAGTATATTATGATGTCGTTGCTTATTAAAGGCCGAAGCAACCTAGAAACGACATTGATGTGTACTTTAAACCGTTGGTTGAAGATCTACTAACAATGTGGAATGATAGTGCACGGGTATGAATGAGTACAAACAAGAACACTTCACCCTACGCGTCATGTTATTTGTAACCATCAACGACTGGCCTGCACTTGGTAACCTAGCAGGTCTGACTATCAAAGGATATAAAGTTTGCATCCAGTGCTTAGATGATATTGACAGCATGTACCTGAAAAACTGTCGGAAGGTTGTGTACATAGCCACCGTAGGTTTCTTCTTACGAATCACCCGTTACGGAAGAAAGATAAGAATTTTAACGGGAAACTAGATCATCGTACTAAGCCTGCGCATCGTGATGAGACACGGGTATTCGCTATGGTAAAGGATCTGAAAGTAATCTTTGGAAAGGGTGCTGGTAGCAAACATGTCCTGAGTGAAGAAGACAAGGCACCCATGTGGAAGAAGAAGTCAATTTTTTGGGACCTACCTTATTGGAAAGTCTTAGAGATCCGTCACTCAATTGACGTCATGCACCTAGTGAAGAATATTTGCGTCAACCTGCTAGGCTTCCTAGATATGTACGGCAAATCAAAAGATACACTTCAAGCACGAAAAGACCAGAAACAATTGGAACTCAGGAACAACCTATATCCGAGAAAAAAGGGAAAGGACAACATTACCTATATTCTGTAAGTTACACTCTAAGTAAGCAAGAGAAAAAAGTATGATCTAATGCTTAAACACTATTAAGGTCCCATCCGGATACTCCTCGAATATAAAGAGACTCATAAACACGAAAGAGAACAAAATCGTACACCTTAAATACCATGATTGTCACCTGTTGATGACATAGTTGCTTCCAGTTGCAGTAAGATGTATTCTGCCGGAAAGGATACGAGGACAATCATAAAGTTGTGTTCATTCTTCAATGTGGTATCATAGAAGGTTATTGATCCAGATAAATTAGCTAAGCTGCAGAATGACGTCGTCCAAAGCATGGTGAGCCTTGAGATGATCTTCCCTCTATCCTTCTTTAATATTATGGTCCATCTCATGGTTCACATTGTCAAAGAGATAGATATTTTCAGACCCGTGTTCCTGCCCAACATGTTCCCTTTCGAGAGGTACATGGGTGTCCTAAAGAAGTATATTCGTAACCAATCTCGTCTAGAAGGCTGCATTGCATAGGGTGTTGGGACAGAGAAGGTGGTTGAGTTTTGTGTTGATTACATTGACGACCTGAATCTGATTGGTGTTCCTATATCATGCCATGAGGGGAAGCTACGGGAAAAAGGGACACTAGGGAGAAAAGCAATCATCAGCAATGTTCTTGTTTCATTTAAGCAAGCACATTACACGGTACTGCGACAATCAACTGTAGTGGCTTCATATGTCGATGAGGACAAGAGAATTCTACGCTCTCAATACGTTGGCAGGTCAGAGGATTGGATCACACGATAGCATATGGATCTTTTCGGCGGTTGGTTATAATAGCACATGATGGGTAACGAGACCAACAATGAACAGTTGAAACGCTTGGCTCGGGGACCATCCAGTACAATATTGATATTTCAAGGGTATGACATAAACGGATACACATTTTACACGAGAGCTCAGGATAATAAGAGCACCAACCAAAACAGTGGTGTCCGTATAGATGCCATATACAATAATATAAAGAAGGACACCTATTATGGTTTTATAGAGGAGATCTGGGAGCTCGACTATGGGCCTTTGGAGGTCCCTCTATTTCAGTGCTAATGGGTCAAATTGACAGTGAGCGACGTGTTGATCGATAAGTACAGTATGACCACCGTGGACCTTACACAAATCGAATATAGGGACGAATCATTCGTGCTCGCCAATGACATGACACAAGTCTTCTATGTAATGGACATGTCTAGCAAACTGAAGAAGCAGAATGACAAGTCTACTAAAAGCAAGAAACAGAATGGCAAGTCTACCGAAAGCAAGAACCAGGAGGACAAGTCTATCAGTAGCAACAAATAGAAGGACAAGTGTACCGATCAACCAAAGCGCCACGTGGTTCTTCCAGGTAAAAGAAGGATTGTCGGAGTTGCGGACGTCACAGATGAAGAAGAGTACAATTAATTCGACGAGCTGCCTCCTTTCGCGGTGGCGGTCGACATTAGTGTCCTATATAATATTGAGGAAGCTCCCTACGTACGCTACGATCATAATGAGAGAACACTTATTAAAACAAAGTATATAAACAGTTAAGACGTACCGTATTCTTGCTACATGTGTATGACCTATGAATATGTTTTCATATTTTTATTTCATTTGTATGGACTCCCAATATTACAAAACCCTCTAAAATAATTTTCACTCTTGAAGTTTCTCAAAAGATCAAATAAATTGATAGCATATTTGAATTTTACACATTTTTTGAATTTGGTGATATTTTTATTTCATTTTATGGGCTCCCAACTCATTTGTATAGGCTCCCAACAATAAATAACCGTCGAAGACAAATTTAATCAATAAAAAACCCTTTAAAATAATTTTCACTCTTAAAATTTCTAAAAAGATCAAACAAATTGACAGGACATTTGAATTTTACACATTTTATGAATTTATTCATATTTTTATTTCGTTTTTATGGGCTCCCAACTCATTTTTATGAGCTCCCAATGATAAATAACCCTCCAAGACAAATTTAATCAATAAAAAACCCTCTAAAATAATTTTAAGTCTAGAAGTTTCTAAAAAGAACATATTTTTTATCTATGTCAATTTTTCATATTTTATGAATTTTTGATATTTTATTTAATTTATGAAAAATTACTACCACTAAAATATGGGACCACTAGAGATAGTCCCACATGTCAGTGACCACATACCTTTCTTGAGGAAGGGTATAAAAGAGATTCGCGCCCCATACGGTTGAAAGAACTTTCTCCTCTCCCCTGGCTAGCAGCGTGTGCTTGAGCGCGGGCTCCCCGATCACGGGTTCGAGCCACGCTCGTGCCGTAGCTTTCTTTTATTTTGAAGGCTCTATTACCAGTTGTTTACACAAACCAGTAGTAGCTCTATCAAGGGCCCACATGCGAGTGGTAGCAATCGCACTCCTCTCTCTATTCCTAGGAAAGGCTCTACTACCGGTTTGTGCAATCAACCGATAGTAGAGCCAGAGCTACTACCGGTTGGTTGCACAAACCGCTAGTAGAGCTAGCTTTTACTACCGGTTGGTTGTACAAACTAGTAGTGGCATGTGAATTGCCCCCAAAAACGCACGCGCAAGGGGATTCCGAGCCTTGTGGCTACTTAACCCTATTCTCCCCCAAATTTCCAACATCCCCAGACTAGGCACATCCAACCCCGAGCGCCGCTGTCGTCCCCGCCTCCTGCGACCCCGCCGTCGTCGCCAATGTCCCCGTCGCCGTCGCAGAATCGGCTCATACGACCGATCTCCCCTCTGTCCCGTCGCTGCCGACCTCGTCCCCTCGCCCCGCCTCGTCGCTCGCAATAGCCTCCGCCTCGTGGCCTCCCGCCCCGCCGCCAACCCGTCCGTGTCTCCGTCGCCGGTGTCCCCGTCCCCGTCCCCGTCGTCGACCCCGTTGCTGGTCGGTTAATGCATTCTTGCAAAACTTGAATAGATATAACCTGCTATTTGCTGTCAGACTGAGGTGAAATTTGGTCCTGGGTGCTTTGTTGTCGTCGAGCTAGTGTGCTGGACATTTGTGATCTCTGCTTGACTTATTTCGGTTGAGCTCAATCTGTGATTTCAATACTAATTATATTTATTCAACATAAGTTGAGATTCTGTAATTTTTGCTGAGCTAGTGAGCAGTCTAAAGACAATACTTACTTTAGAATCTGTCACATATGACCTGTGAGATTACTTCTATCTGTTGACTTGGAGGCCTCTGCATTGAGGTGTGGGTGAATGGAAGTACTTATTTTCACATATATATAGTAGTTTTGTTGTAATGTTACCTTACAATATTAAAGAACTACTGCTGTCATATTCCTGTTGGTATCATGTTTTTGTTCTGATTTTGGTTGCTGGAATTTATTTGAAATACTTGCTGAAATTGCAAATTTTCCAACATTTCCCTAGAGCATGATAATTTGAATGCTCAGTTTATATCATTGACCATCCATTATTGTTATATGAAGTGCACTATTTTCATTCCATTGTTCAGCATTGTTTAACGGAACTGATACCTCACTAACTAACCCATATGAATTACCTATAGATGGAAGGCATAGTAGCTTGTTGTTGAATAAGTATCTCTAACTAATTAGGATCATGTTACATTTATAAGGGATAGCATGTCGTAGCACCTTCGAGGAGGACGAACAATTTCTATTCGACCAGATCGCGCAAGGTAGGTTGAGCCCGATCTTGTCACGGGCCGCTCACACCGTTCTGCTTGAGGCCGCTCAAGCCGTTAACACTGAGTCCGGTGAGGCCGCCGAAGCCGTTAGTACTGAGGTAATTCATATGAAAGTATATGCTGGTTACCTTTGATGCTTACCAAACATTCTAACCCGTTTTTTTATCATATTTTAAGCACGCTAGTTCGAACAGCCAAGTGAAAAGTCGAGGTCCTAATAAGAAACCGACAGTGAAATATGTAATCACTGAAGTTAACACCGATGGCATGCCTGTTGCACCGGAGTAAGCAATGGGTCCTTACAACGCCTGCAACTACCATGTCAGGGATCACATGCCTATTAGCCTAAGGAAATGGAATGGCACACGAGGTGACAACGACGCGGTCTTTGACGCTACCAACAACATGCTCTAGGCTGATATGAAAGAGACGTTCACCTTCCTTGAAGGGTCAGAAGAACCGTTAAAAGATACATTTTGAAGAAAATGGCCATCCATTTCCAGACTTGGAAGAAGTATCTGAACTCCACCTATGTGCAGAAGGGTCGAACGCTCGACTTTAATACTTTGCCAAAGTTGACGGATCATTGGGATGCTTTGTGGAGTACAAACAATTGGAACAAGTTCAAGCTTTGAGTGCAAAGAACAAGGTGAATGCAGGGAAGAAGTGATACCACCACCACCTTGGCATTGGTGATTACGTGAAGAAGATACTGTCGAGATTTGTGTTGGCAATATATTTTATAGGGCTATGCGAAAGATCACAACTACGATGGTAGCACAGGGAGCCGAATTTATACAGGTTCAGGCCCTCAAGGTGAGGTAATACCCTACTCCTGTGCTCGTGGATTGTATGGTGGGTGTCGATTACAATGTGTGCTGTCGTCGAGATAGCACGAGAGCAGACAATGATACGAAGGATTTGATGGAGAATTAGTTGATTTAACTAGGGATCCCTGACCCCTTTATATAGTGCAAGGGGTCAGGTTATAGATAGGGTTCCTAATCCGCATAAGGAAGATAAAGATATAACCGAGTTGGTTACGCCTATCTCTGTGTATTCGAGTAGGAAACTAATTCGTTTTCCTGTAGAACAAGTCGGGTCGCGCCATCCTCTAAGCCTGTCTTCTGGAAGATCCGTGCGACTCGGGCCAAAGAGGTGGTACGTCCAATCGTATATCTCCGAATACCCGGGGCCCATGTTGTCCACAGATACCAAAAAGGCAGAAGAGGAAAGAAGAACGGATGGAGAGTGGTATCACACCCATAACGCACGACTAGCCCAAACGATCGAAGCATTGGTACTTTGCCCACGGGGGAAGCCTTGCAGATGACGGTAACTTGGTATATTCAGAGGAAGTGCAGGAAGTGGCCACAAAGCTTGTAGACGCCCTCGAACAGTATTTCCAAGGCTCCTTCAAGCCAGATAGGGAGGATAACGCCGTGAGCATCCTGGACGATCACGCGGTATTGGCGTGGTTCCATGGAAGTACAACTTCGCTCAGTATAGCGACAATTATAGGAGTCGACAAAGAAGCAAAGCCCAAAAAGAATAATGGTACCGTTCATTGGAAGAATGACTAAATGCAACACAGACAAGTATAAACGAAGAAGTTAAACGACAAGTGCAGATAGCCATTAGCCAGCTGCAAGAACCGCCTAGTAATCCTGACGTCGTCATTAGCCCCTCTCGGCGGCGGACCAGCTGCGCTTCCATCGGGCTCCCTGACGATATCATGACGCGCCGTCCTTGTGAGCTGCATATCGAAGCGTGTAACCTATCCCTCAAAGCAGCTTATGCCATGGCATTCCCCGTGGAGCCGAGCCAGCTCTTTCATCGCAATGAGATACCATCGGGCTACTCTAAGGTCAGTGTGGAGCAGGTATGCAAAGGATATGAGGACCTTGACCTCGACATTCCTGGAGGTGACGGGGTTACCAAGATTGGAGAGGCCCTACACAGTATCATTTTGTTGCGCAAGCCCTACATTATATTTCAAGGTAACCAGGAGGTGTCCACTCCGCTAAGAGACCTCTCGTACCCAGATCCTACTAGAGGCAGAAGTCCAACTCCACCACCACCTCCACGCAAGAAGATGGCGGTCACAAGAAGCCCGACTCCTCCACCACCCCCAACGCCTAAACAGAAACCAGCTTCACCTAAGAAGTTGAGCCCACAACATGAGACAACCAGTGAAAGCAAGAAGTCGGCCCCAGCTAAGAAGCGGGCCCCAGCGAAGAAGTTGGCTCCAACTCCACGACCACCTCTACCTAAGAAGTTGGCTCCACAAAAGGAGAGGTCCACCCAAGCTAAGAAGTCGGCTCCACCTAAGTAGCCGTACGACCTAACTTCTGAGGAGGCGAGAAAGAAAGTTCAAGCAAGTGTAGCTGCACACTTTAAACGTCTGGAGCCTGAGAAGATGGTTCCAATCGACGATACAGTGAAAAAATTTTGGCAACGACATGTGCAGAGCCAAAGAAATTGTCGTCAGACTACGAGCGCACAATAAGTAAGGCTAAAACGAAGAAGTCGCAGTCGTAGCGGATTTGCAGATGCAACAATTCATGACAAAAACTAAACTGACGGAATCTCAGATTCTTGGAGAAGGTGAGGTTGAAGCGGCACCGCTTAGATGGCCATTTAAGTAGTAGAGGTTTGTAGTGAATCCCCTGTTAGCGCCTAACGAGCCCCCCTTTTCTGGCAAGATTCACTACCGGTTTGTATTACAAACCGATAGTAGAGACCTTTTAGCGCCAAGCGTGCCCCTCTTTTTTGGCAAGCTCTACCAGTTAGGTCAACCGGTAGTGGAACTCCGTGGGCATCATTCCTGAATGCCTATAGCCGGTTCCAAAACCGATACTAGTGCCGGCTTGGAATCGATAGTATAGGTCCCATGCCCAGTAGTGTGCCCACGCCAAGACTAGCACTACGCACCATCGTACCTTGCCATGGCACCTGTCGACGATTTGTGTTGGCAATATATTTTATAGGGCTACGCGAAAGATCACAACTACGATGGTAGCACAGTGAGTCAATTTATCTGAGTTCGCCCTCGGGCGAGGTAATACCCTACTCCTGTGCTCGTGGATTGTATTATGGTGCATCTCGAGGATGTTGAGATGTGTATGATGATGGTAATCTAAGATGATATGATATCTCGAACTAGGGGCCCCTGACCCCCTTTATATAGTGCAAGGGGCCGGGTTACAGATAGAATCCCTAATCCGTATATGGAAGATATAGATACAACCGAATTGATTACGCCTATATCTATATATTCGAGTAGGAAACGAGTTCGTATCCTTGTAGAGCACGTCGGGCCGCACCAACCTCCAAGCCCGCCTTCTGGAAGACCCAATTTACTCGGCCCAAAGAGGTGGTGCGTCCAATTGTACTTCTCCGGATACCCGGGGCCCATGTTATCCACAGTAGCCCCCGAGTGATTCTGGACTGGGTTGCCTTGATTCGGGGTTCAACTTGCAGCCCTTCAGATGTAGCCCGAGTGACGTCACTCTTCGTCTGGTTGAAGGAGCTCCGCTGGCCAAGTAACCTGCTGATCAAACAACATAGTTGCAAAGGACTCGAGAAAATCTCAAGTCTTTAAAAGATGTCTGGTACCTAGCCCGACTGATCGGCATGCTGGCTAGTGGCCCCACGGAGGGGCATACCAAAAAGGTGGATGTTGCCGAGTGATCAGTGTCACCCGACGTACCCTCCCAGTTACAAATTATGACATTCAAGCCTGACTGATAGAGCTCGACATTCGGTCCAACAGGGAACATGTCACAACTTGCGTAGGGTATTCAGGCGCCCTGACCCGACTAGTGCGGAGTCAAGCTAGTGATTCCCAGGAGAATACGCCCGCCTCCAAGTTGAGGTCATCCTAGTGGTGTTCGTCTTGGTGGCGAACGATCCGGAGATGTGCCACTGAGACCCAACCGAAGAGGTAACTCTTGACGCCTAATTTGATTAAGAAATCAGACCAGCCGTTGACCCCAGGAGATACGCCAAGAGCTGGGTATATTACCCGGGAAGCGCCCAGCCCTCAAAAGATTAATAACTGGCATAAGGCCCAACTAGGGACGCGCCCTTTTTCCCAACTAGGTTTTGACTCGAGCAGCACCTGTATGCGAACAATGTCACGTACAGCTTACGGCCCATATGGGGCATGCTCTCTGAAACCTAAGTCTGGGCCCGAATATTGCAACAGTGAATCCAGGGCTTCGTTTTATCCCGCCCAACGCGGGAACGAAACATCGCCCGTGGTCTTCTGATAAACGCGCACCATACTCCCGCCGCCACGGGGCATCCCTAGCATTGCCTGCCGGAATGCCAACCGTCGCCTTCAGTCTTGCGCCATGTTCTGGAGACCTCCACATCAAATCTTGGGAACTGTTCTCATCGGGGTCGCTTCCCCAATGCCTTTACTTCTCTGAAATCGGTTCGACTTCCGGACTCCAATAAAAAGAGACCGGCGCAGTGACCGCTTCTCACCCAAGCTTCTACTCCAAAACCTCCATCTCCGCCTACTCCCATGGCTGACGAAGATTTGGCCGAGCTCTCGGCGCAGTACGACCTCGCGCTCGCCGAGATCGCCGAGGAGGAGCCCCGTGCCCGCGACGTCGCCTCCGTCGCGGTCCTGGTCGAGGTTGCCCCGGCCCTCACCGAGGTGGCCGACGTGATCATGGAGGCACTGGTCCGCGCCCGTGCCCGCGACGCCGCCATCGCCCAAGCTCTGATCGATGCCGCCCCAGACCTCACCGGGGTGACGGATCTGATCATCAGGTCACAAGCCCACGCTTGCCGCCATATCCTGTAAACGGCTCGTGGGCCATTATGAATTTTAATAAAATTGTTCGTTCTGACTCCTCTTTCTTCTTTTTTTATATTATATCTTATCGTGAGCTAAACGACTTTTTACCACTCGAGTAGCTCGCCTCGCCTAAGCGAGTTAGGTCCCTTTTACTAAGCACTCCGTCTAGGGCATCAAGTTTCTTAGCATTAGGAGTTGGCGCGGAGCTCTATCTCTGATAACGCGACCCGGAAGCATGAGTGTTGCTAGGAAACAAGAGTTTCGTTACTCGGGACGACTAACGCTTAGGCTCGTCATAGACTCGAAAAGAAAAAAGGTCGATTAGGTTTCAAATAAATGTAGTGGTGGAGACTGCCCCTAATCAGGTATGACCCCCAACTTACGAACCAGTCGGAATCCGACCAATGCGTAAATCAAACTCAATAAAAGAGAAAGGGTGCGCGGGACTGCGCACCTAATTAGGTGTAGCCCTCGACTTACTAGATAGTCGGGATCCGACTAGGGAGCAAGTCAAGTTAATTTCAATAAAAGATTAGGTGCGCGATTGCGCACCTAATTAGGTGTAGCCCCCGACTTACTACTTACTTGAAATACAAATAAGTAGCAAGTCTAGAACTGAATTGCAAAAAGCGTAAAAGACAATGTGAGCGAAAACTTATCTTTATTTAATTGTAGACATGGTTTACAATAGTTGTCAGGTATAGAACCGACGCAATTGCTCAATGTTCCATGAGTTGTCCAGGAGGGCGCCATCTTCTCGCTTTAGTCGGTAAGCCCCCGGGCGTGTCACTGCGTCGACGATGTACGGACCTTCCCAGCGTGAAGAAAGTTTATGGCCACTCGACTGATTGACCCGAAGGACCAAGTCTCCAACCGAGAAGGCACGATCCCGCACATTGCGATCGTGATAGCGACGCAAACCCTGGAACTTGGCCGATCGAATTGTAGCAACGTCCCGCGCTTCCTTGAACTTCTGAACTCGGGGTGACCCAAATCAGCGTAGTTCGTTGGAAGGACCGCCGCACTCCATACATGAGAAAAAGGAGATCGCCCAGAGCTCTGGGGCTTGTACGAAGCCCAGTGAGTGGCAGCAATTCCTTCATCCATTTTGCCGCATATGGTTTGAGCCGATCAAAGATGCACGTCTTGACACCTTGTAGAAGCATGCCATTTGCACGCTCAACCTGCCCATTGCTCCGAGGGTGTGCCACCGAAGCAAAGCAGATCTTTATGCCCACATTCTCGCACCAACTTTGAAACTCGTCATATCTGAACTGGGAGCCGTTGTCTGTAATGATCCGAGATGGTACGCCGAACCGACCGAGGATCTCCTGGAAGAACTCGGTGGCTTTGGCCCCCGTAATCTTGGTCACAGGCTTGGTTTCAATCCATTTAGTGAACTTGTCAATGGCGACGAAGATGTGTTCAAAACCACCTGGGGCCTTCTTAAAGGGTCCGACAATGTCGAGCCCCCAGACTGCAAACGGCCAGGTGATGGGGATCATCTGAAGCTTCTGGACCGGCACATGGACCTGCCGGGTGAAGAACTGACATCCCTCGCACTTGCGGACGATCTCCTTTGAGTCGGAGACCACGGTTGGCCAGTAAAATCCTTACCGGAAGGCTTTTTCAACCAACGTAGATGATGCAGCATGATGGCCGCACAAACCCGAGTGAATTTCGGGCAACAGAATGCGTCCTTCAGACTCGGGTATGCACTTTTGAAGTATGCCAGAGACGCTTCGGCGGTACAGAATTCCTTCATGTACCACGTATGCACGACTCCGACGTTGAATTTGCTCGACAGCCCCCCGATCGTCGGGAAGCTTTTCCTCTTGCAGGTACTCCATGTATGGCTTCGTCCAATCCGAGTCGAGGGCGAGCACCTCTGTCTCGGGTTGTTGCTTATCCAGTTGCGGTAGTTCCTCTTGCGGGGTGATGGAGGGGGCGTAAAGCTCTTGGACAAAGACTCCAGCCGGGACAGGCGCCCGACTAGAACCCATGTTTGCGAGCTCATCAGCCGTTTCGTTGTCTCGCCGCAGGATGTGCATAAGCTCCAGGCCGTCGAACTTGTCCTCCAACTTTCTGACCTCCTGACAACAGGCGGCCATGTTGTCGTTGACGCAAGTCCAATCCTTCTGTACTTGGCTCACCACAAGCTGGGAATCTCCGGGAACCACCAATCGTCGGATGCCGAGCGATATGGCAATACGGAGGCCATGGATGAGCGCCTCGTATTCGGCTGCATTGTTTGAAGCTGGAAAATGAATCTGGAGGACGTACTTGAGTTGTTCGCCCCCAGGTGATATAAGAACGATGCCAGCCCCCGCGCCCTGTCGCCGAAGAGAGCCGTCGAAGTACATGTTCCAGTACTCGGCCTCTTCGGTGGCTTGGGGAGCTTGCATCTCCGTCCACTCGGCAACAAAGTCGGTGAGTGTTTGTGACTTTATGGCGCTGCGTGGTTTGAACGAGAGCTCGAAAGCTCCAAGTTCAACCGACCACTTAGCAATCCTCCCAGTGGCTTCCCGATTATGGAGGATTTCTCCAATAGAGAAAGAGGTGACCACCGAAATTAGATGTTCTTGAAAGTAGTGCTTCAGCTTCCGAGAGGCGATCAGGCCGCATACAGAAGCTTCTGCACCTGCGGGTAGCGTACCTTGGACTCGCCCAATACTTCGCTGACGTGGAGCCTTGTAAACCCGTCCTTCTTTTTCCCGTTCCACTACCACCGCAGCGCTTACTACATGAGTGGTGGCCGCGATGTATAGCAAAAGCGGTTCCTGTGGCATGAGAGATGCCAAGACAGGTGGTGAGGTGAGGAATGATTTGAGATCCTCAAAAGCCTTCTGTGCCTCGGGTGTCCAGACGAACATATCTTGTTGCTTCTTCAATAGTTTGAAGAAGGGCGATCCACGCTCGCCGAGTTGCGAGATGAATCGGCCGAGTGCGGCCATGCACCCATTCAGGCGCTGGACGTCCCTTTGGCACGTTGGAGGTGCCATCTCCATGATGGCCTTGATCTTCTCTGGGTTGGCTTCAATTCCGTGGTGGGACACCACGAAACCGAGAAGCTTCCCCGAGGGGACCCCGAAGACACACTTCTCTGGGTTCAACTTCATGTGGTATGCCGACAGGCTCTCGAATGTCTCTGATAGGTCAGTGACCAAATCGGAGGTTACCCGAGACTTGACGACAACATCATCGACGTATACCTCCACGTTGCGCCCAAGCTGGTTGTGGAAGCATCGCCGGATGCAACGTTGGTACGTAGCTCCAGCGTTCTTCAGTCTGAAAGGCACCGTGACGTAGCAGAAGGCCCCAAACGGAGTGATGAACGAAGTCTTGATGCAATCTTCTTCCTTTAAGCTAATCTGGTGATAGCCTGAGTAGGCATCCAGAAAGCTCAAAAACTCGCAACCGGCAGTGGAATCAACCACCTGGTCGATTCGAGGTAGTTCGAACGGTCCTTGGGGCATGCTTTATTTAAGTTGGTGTAGTCGACACATATGCGCCAAATACCGTTCTTCTTTTGCACAAGTACTGGATTTGCCAACCAATCGACGTGAAGCACCTCCCTTATAAAGCCGGCGGCTAAAAGTTTGGTGATTTCCGTCTTAATGGCATCTTTCCGATCCTGTGTGAATCGACGCAGCCGCTGCTTGATTGGCTTGGCTTTGTTGTGTACATTCAAAGAGTGCTCGATCACCTCACTCGGGACTCCTGGCATGTCCGATGGTTTCCAAACGAATATACCTCGGTTGGCTTGGAGGAAGGTGACGAGCGCGTCTTCCTATTTCGGATCGAGCCCTGTCCCGATCAGACCCGTTTTGGATGAATCGGACGGGTCGAGCGAAATACGCTTAACATCTTCGTCAGGCTTAATTCCTGACTTAGATGGCTTCTTGTTCGGTAGATCGCCCTCGTCGTGAAGAGTGGTGGCCGCCTGCCGGATCTTGTCCAACTCGACAGCTGCCTCAGCTGACTAGGCGAAGTCGCAGTTTTCCTTGTCGAGGACATAGGAGAACATGACGTTTCCACGGACCGTGATCACGCCTTGCGGTCCCGACATCTTCATAGCCAAGTAGGCGTAGTGTGGGACGGCCATGAGTTTGGCCAGACCCGGCCTTCCCAAGATTGCGTGATACGCAGTCTCGAAATCAGCCACCTCAAAGCTGAGGTTCTCAGTCCGGTAATTATCCCGAGTACCAAAAGTGACCGGAAGAGTGACTTTCCCGATCGGCACTGACGATGTTCCCGGAATTATGCCATGAAACGGTGCGTCGTTTTCCGAGCGCCGCCCTGGGATCTCGTGATCTCGTCCAAAGTCTTGGCAAAAAGGATATTCAACCCGCTCCCGCCGTCAACCAGGACCTTACGCAGTCGGACGCCCCCGTATCACAAGATCCATGATAAGCGGGTATCTTCCTGGACAGGGGACGTGGTCGGGGTGATCCGAGCGATCAAACTTGATCGGAACCTCGGACCACCGGAGGTACTCGGGGGGTCACCGGAACAACTGCATTGACTTCCCGAAGAGTAAGCTTTTGCTTACGCTTGGACTCATATGCATCCGATCCCCCGAATATATAGTTGAGCTCACGCTCGGTTTCTTGGTAAGCATCACCCTGAGGAGGGTCACGCTTGTCGTCTTGTTTGTCGTTTGGAGCATCCTTGCTGTTCTCCTCCACGAACTTCTTCAAGATGCTGCAGTTTTTTGCCGCATGCTTTCCATTTGGATGGAAAGGACACGGCGCCTCCATGACTTTGTTGTAGTCGGCAGGCCGAGGTGGCCTCGGCCGTCCCTGATCTGCGACTGCTACCAGCTCTTCACCCTTGCGCTTCTTGTCCTTCCTGGAGGATGACTCGGGCTTGTCCTTCTTGCCTTCGTGCTTGCTTGGGTGATCCTCTTGACGCTCAGCGAGAGCATCCGAGGCGGTAGCATATCGATCCGCCAAGGCAAACATCTTTTTGACGTTAGTCGGGGGTTTCCGAGACATCTTCTTGATTAGATCGGGGTCGCGAACTCCCTTTTGGAAGGCTGCAACGACGACCGCCTCTGAGATCTCCCGGATTGTGTTCTTCTTCTTGGTGAAGTGCCGAATGAAATCCCTTAACGACTCATCTTTTTTTCTGATGAATCTGATAAAGGTCCCACTGGGTTCCAGGCTTCTCTTAAGTACCCTGGAAATTTGCAACAAATTGGTCGCGGAGCTCTTCCCAAGAGCCGATTGAGTTCTCTGGAAGGCCCGCGAGCCAGTTCTGAGCCGGAGGAGTTAACATGACGGGCAGATAGTTTGCCATCATGAGAGAATTCCTTGGAGATGTATTCATCTCCACGATCCGACCTTAACCGTTTAATAGTCTTTTCTAGTTGGTTCTCTACTTCAGCCTTATAGATCTTAAAGTATTCTAGTGCTTCATCTTTAGTCTTAAGCAGATAGACATAAGAATATCTAGTACAATCATCTATGAGAGTAAAGAAATAACGTTTGCCACCTTTAGTTATTATGCCATTCATCTCACAAAGATCTGAATGCACTAGCTCAAGTGGAGAGGTGTCACGCCTCAACCTAATGAAACGGCTGGGTCGCTTAGCTTGCACACACACTTCGCACTTAGAGCCCTTCTCATAGTCAGAACTGGAATTAAATTCATTTTGCTTAACCACACAATAGCCTCAAAATTGACATGACACAAGCGAGAATGCCATAGATCATGTACTTTATTGCAAACCACATTGTAAATGGAAATGTTATTATGACTCAAGACAGAGAGGCAGAACATACCACCACTCTCATACCCTTTCCCTATGAAAGTACCAAATTTGGTCAACACGACCTTATTGGACTCAAACACTAACTTGACACCGCCTACAAAGTGCAGAGCCGCTAAGCAAATTCCGCCTCATCAGAGGCACGAACAAAGACGCTCGAAGAATCGGCGTCTTGCCCGAAGTGAGCTTCAAGCGCATCTAGCCAACTCCTCAGATCGTCTTTGTGGCTCCATTGCCCATCGGGACGGATCCACCGGCTTGACCTCGAAATGAAGAGAAAGAGGTACGACAAGACATATATGACGTAGCACGTGTCGATCCACCAATCAAGTGATGAATCAGCCATAAAGGCTCTAGGTACATACCCATCAGTGGAGCCAGAAGGCACCACGGCAACATGTGCCTCGGCCTTGTGGCCGCTCTGCTGACCCAAAGCTGATCCCTTGCCCTTACGATCGCGGCATTTTCGGGCTGTGTGCCCGACAATGCCACAAACGTAGCAGACCAGCTCCTCCCTCTTCTTCTTCATCTGCTTTCCCGTGGTGCCAGTTTGGTTAGGGTTCTTGTTCTTCTTCTTTCCACCAGCGTTGGAGTTCTTCACATCCACAGGATGCGCCTGGACCTGGGACGGGGAAGGCTTCGAGCTCACATGGCGGGCCCTCTCTCGACATTAATAGCACCGCAGCTCGGAAGAGTGAGGCGCTCCTTCATATGTCGACGAGTGGTCACGGTCACGCCACGAGGGCGCAACTTCGCCAAAGACCACGCTCACTGAAAACTCTCAGCAGAGATAGTCATATCGTTCAGTCCTCACATGGAGCCGAAGCTCTGGACTCGCTCCGAATGGACCTACTCTCTACCATCTTGAAGTTCAGTAGCTCTCCGCAATGAAGCTCTCATTGCCATTGTCCCTCGAGAACTTCGCGCCTGTGTCGCCCCACAACCCTTCGCCGCCTTGTGGTTGGAGTAGACGCCAAGCGACCTATTGTTTAGACACCAACAATCGAGCTAGGGCGGCATGATTCGTGATCCTCCCAACGCTTCTGCGCTTCTTCCACGAGTGGTTGCTCGGGAGGATCCGAAATCACCCAAAAGACCTTAAGGTCCATCAGCCACAACCTAGCACGTGCTCGCCAAATAAGTAAAGCCGAGCCGTCAAAACATCAGGCTTCACTACGTCATTACTACCAGAGGCCATAATATATTGATTTCTGGATTGTTGCAAATAGTGCGATATAAGCAATATGATATACACTAATATCGAAACAATTCCAGATTTAAATAACAGCAAGAATTCAATATTATCATGAAATAAAACTGCAGATATGAATTCTACAAGTCCTAGGACAGCAGTAAAGCAATTCATATATGACAGTGAAATTAACATGATAATAAGCAGAAATTCATAACATATGAACAACAACATAGCTCAGTTAGAAATGTAATAAATTGCTCTCAGTTTGACGTGTTGGGTTGCTAGAAATAGCCGTCCAACAACACATTCACATATATATCACAGATATGGCTATGACAATATCAAAGACTAAAACACTGCCCCAATAGCTATTAACAGTTCAGTTTCTCAGAGAATTAATTCGAATCACACAGTTTATCTCGTGTTTCAAAGAATAAATAAGAGTATGCAAAGATGTATCAAACCATATGGCACTAACAAGACACGGTTACTATCCAAAAACAGCGCTAACACTAGGACTGTCCAGATTCTCAAGTTATAACCAAAATTGGATGCTAAACAGATATTCTCAATTAAACAGTAACTGAGACAACAATGTAGCAAGCATATAATCAATGAATTATCATAGCCAATCTCAATATATCAACTTCATCATCGAGCATAAACTCGACGCCATACACATAAACCGGCACAAATTTCAAAATCGAGATAATCGGGCCCTTAACAATATGTTAGGTCCCCAAATTATCTCAATTAGCCTTGTGCACAAGCATCAAAGTAGGGATTTTGATAAACTTACTCAAAGACCGGATTCAAACCAATTGTGTAGAAAGGGCAAGGCACGCCTATAAGACGTTGTCCCGTAAATCAATATTGCCGCCACTAGAGAACTAGCCGCAACAAATCAATCCGGAGATACAATGTTGCCGATCCGAAAGTGTTGCAATCAAAGATCACCACACCAAGATCCCGAGGAGCAAAGAAGCACAAAGACAAGATCACAAAATCCAAATTTCGGCCAAAGGGACCAAGGCGTCTGGCCAAAACACCCACGGACACCACCAAACCCGGCTCCAAACCGGTCTCCTCTCCCAAATCCACCCAGCCGCCCTCAAGGAGAGCCTCTCCCGAGCTCGGAGGCCAAGAATCGAAGGGAAAACCAGATCAAAATCACTCAATCGAGGGATTTTGGAAGCTAGGGTTTGCTCCATGAAGAGAAGCCAGAGGACATGCGCAAGAGTGAGATTAATTGAGGAAGAGGAAGGGAAACACCAGATAAGGAGGAGGAAGAGTCGGCTCGCCATCTGCAACGCATCGCTGCTGAACGGCAAGCGCGGCTAAGCGCCGACCGAAGTCGCCCGCTGCTGCCGACGCCAAGACGCGAAAAAGCAGCAGCCACGCAGCACGGCATTAACCGCAGCAGCTGAAGCTGCTGCCTTTAGTCTCACGTGCGTATGGGCCAAGGCCCATTAGCCTCACACCTTCTCACGGGCAAAAGCCCAGCAAGGTTAGGGTATATACATGTAACTATATCAGAGCACATGTTAATCACTGAATTAGGAACTTGGGATCAATTGAGGAGTAGTGATCAGTACCTTATAGCTTAGGCCACGTACAATGCAAGTTGTTTGGAGAGATGCTTAGGTGAAAAAATAAGTTTATTTTGCCACGTAGAATTCACAGGTGCTTCCACGGGTGCTTAGAGGAGGAGGGAGATGATTAAGTTAGTACCGATGCTTAGGTGGTGCTTACACCTTTTTTTTCACTTCTTGCAATATGTAAGCACATGTATAAGCTTGCTTTTGCATTAGAGAAGGGATTTTTAAGACGTGGTAATGCTCTCTCTTTTTAAGCATCTGTATATAAGCATGTTGCATTGGACATAGCCTTATACGAGGTGTGCATGCATGCATCTCTACTGACTACCTGATTACCTACTGTTAAGTGTCCAGTGTTGGTTGGGATGGTCTCATAATTCTTTTGTTCACTAGGATGCTTTTTAATTATTTGGCCCGGTTAACTATTTTAGTGTGTTGAATTTTAAGAGCTTTAGATATGCACAAGAAATATCAAATTAAGTTATTTATCTATCATTTCTATTTTAGCATGTTGTATTTTAGGAAGCTTCCAATCACTTAACATTTACCAAATAAGACACTAATATAGAATGAGTGATATAAGACGCACAATTTGAGACGGTTTCAGCCTTCTTAAACTAGAAGTGTGTCTTATTGTGGTAGAATGAGAAAAATGATGTTTTCAAATCATAACCGTCTTATATGATTGATATATTATGCAAAATGATGGATGTATTGTCTCTAAGAACACTTTTTTCCTCTATATACATTGCCGTTTGTATAAATAAAATGACCTCTATACTTTGATATTCCGTTACAACGCATGGGCACCTAACTAGTATATATATAAGTGTATATAGTAAATTGCCCTGTTAGTCCCAAAACTTGTCCTGTTGTTGCACATAAGTCCATAACTATCGAAACCGCTCACTTAGTTATCTAAAGCTGTGAAACCAACGCAGTTAGGCTCAAAGGGTGGTTTTTGAATTTTCAAATTTTATTTTTAAAATCAATTTTGGATTTAAAATTTTAAAAATGAATTTCAAAATTATTATTTATTAATAAAATAAAATTTAGATTTTAGTTTCAAAAACTATTTTAAATTTCAAAAATGAAATTAGAAAATTTTAATTCCTAAAAATCATAATTTTATTTTATAATTTTGAATTTTACATTTTTGAAATTATTTTAAAAAACAAAATCCTAAAAACAATTTTTACATTTGTATATGTATATTGTAGATCTTGAGGGGATTTACAACTTTGTAGTTGATATCTTTTTTATTTGAAGCAATATAGATGTTTAAATAATCATAACACGGATTAAGACATTCATAAGTTGTACAAAAATAAAAATTATATGAAATTGTAGACTTCAATGAGGTGTACAACTTTGTAGTTGAAAAGTTTTCTATTTGATGTCAGTTACATGTATAAAAAGTTGTTGAAAAATTCGCAAAACTAATGTTAAAAGGTATACATATCCTATTACGATCGGAACATAGTGTGAGGTAGGATGGTTAGAAGGTGAGGTTAGAATCAATAGGTCTTAGGTTTAAGTCATGGGATATGCAATGTTTGTATTATATGCATAAATTGTGTTAATGTGCGTAGATGGGTGATAGGTGCCTAAATTCGTATTTGAAAAATCTCGTTTCAGACGGTTTAGTAAGGAAGTGACTTTTATAACAGGACATATAAGACGGTTACATACATAAATCATCTTATACACTCACTCACATGAGACGGTTCATAACCGTCTTAAATGAACATTCTCTTTTACGACACGACTTATTTAAGACGCATTGAAACCATCTCAAAAAGCTCAGAATAACCGTCTCATAAATACCTTTCTGTAGTAGTGAGAGAATGTGAAACCATAACGCAATCGAGTGTGGGAAAGCGGAGCTGAGCCGATGGAGTTAAGGGTCAGAATACATGCCATAGTCGAGTGTAAACACGGAGCTAACTCATGAGCACAACACAATCGAGTGTGAAAACAGAGCTAAGAGCATAAGCAAAACATATCAAATATGTCACAGTGAAAAGTGATATGATATTTATTCGCAGCAAAGCACAGACACATTTGTAGTACTCGATTCTCTACAATTATAAAGACTCTGGTGGTGACACGACTGCGGTACGTCGTGTTTACACTTTCTATTTATTTTACTTATTTTCTTTTTAGTATGCAGTATTTTATGAAACTTTCACCATCACAAATCATTATATTTATCTATTTCCCTATTTTTAATGCATTGTATTTTAGGAATCTTAGCATAGGATAAGGAAGCACGATAAAGTTAAGTATCGAAAGTAGAGTTGAGGTGATGGAGCCGAAGTTGTGGAAACGTAGAGTAATTAAGTGTGAACTTAATGCTAAAGACATCAACACGATAAAAAAAGATTTGTGAACATGATTTAAACATATAGGGCATGTTTGGTTGTTGACTAACTTTGCCTAGGCTAAGGTTAGCAGCTTGCCATAGGTGTGGCAAGCCTAAGCCAGCTAAAGTTAGCTCATGTTTGGTTCGCTGCCACGCCTAAGATTAGGAACATTGAAGAATTTTGTGGCAGCCGTTTGGATTGTAGCCATCCTAACATTAGGCAGAACTATATCTACATGAGAAAGATAAATTTGAAGGTTGAAAAATTTTTAACTTTTTTTAAAAAAATTTCAACTTTAAACGAGCTACAAAAAAGAGAATATGAGAGGAAAAAAAAAGCCAATTTTTTTAAAGTTGAGAATTTTTCAAATAGCAAAAAAATTTTAAAAAATCCAAACTTTTTATAGACCTTCCTCATGCAGCCATGGTTCCATTTTTACAAGTTTTCTATTTTTTTTAATTTTTTAAACGGTCTAGAAAAAAGAAAGAAGAAAAGGAAGAAAAAACGCAGTGCACTGCGTTCCCTGGGAGTTGAACCCAGGACCTTTGCAATGAAATCTCAGTGTCCTAGCCAGGAGGCCGCCGCTCACACGTTGATTACTGGTTTGGCACTGAATTGATTTTATTCTTTTATGCGGCGGCCGGCTCACAGAGCGTGTGGCGACGTCGCGGCGGGAAGTGTGGCGGCCGAATGGTTCCTCACCTGCCTAACATGTGTGGCACGCCTAAACTTAGTATGTAAACCAAACGCATGTCTAAGACACCGTGACGCGCCTAAGCTTAGGCGTGGCAAAGTTAGTCACGAACCAAACAGATCCATAGAGTATAACACAGAAGAGAAAATAGTATGGTTATTCCGTTATTCGTGACAAAGCACGGCAAGGGTGCTCACAGACCAAAGGCAGGAAGGTGACGATGAAACACTAGGCGAGAGTGAGCTGTGACACTGCACTGCCCCTCTTCTAATGCAGATATCTTCACTGGAGAAGCTCCCGTGAAGTTCTCACAGAGAATTAAGGACTTGTTGGAAAACGGCAGGAATTTTCACGAGAATCCTGACCGCCGCCTTCTGTTCGTCGTGGTCTCGTGGGATGAAAAACTTCTTCGTCCATTGCATTTTAAATTGGTCATTAAAATCTGTTCCAGGGAACAAGAAACGCCGGATCCGTGGCGCAATGGTAGCGCGTCTGACTCCAGATCAGAAGGTTGCGTGTTCGATTCACGTCGGGTTCAATACCCCCGATCCTATTCCGGATTTCCTTTTTTTACTTCCCCATGTCCATTGGATATTTGGATTCATTTAATTCTTTCACTTGAATCCATTTATTTCGTTGCACTAAGGTAGTGTTTTTTAAGTGTTTGCTTATAAGCTGTAAATTTGTGATTTTTGTATAAGTCAAACACGTTTTGACGTTTGATAATCAATTTTTATAGGTGTTACTATTTTTTTTTCAAAGCTCTCAAAACTATTTTTCTATAATTTTTTGATCCCTCAGATATCCTTATGAAGGAGTTATAAATTTCCAGATTAAACGCAAACGCAACCGCAACCACAAAAAAAAAAAAAAAACACTACCTAATTTCCACTGATTCTCTGCACATCATATGTGACGATCTCCGATATCTTCCCCCACAAAAAAAAAAAAAAGAACCAAAAATTTTTCCTCCGAAGATTCGCATTGCGCAGTCCCGTCGCTGTCCCACCCTGCTTCCTTTCCCAAAAAACAAGGCCACAAGCCGTAGCACCGGCGTTGCCATGGATCCAAGCAGCGCGTCCCAGGCGGCGGCGCATCGGAGCTCCGTGGAGGACGAAGCGGAGGCCTTCTTCCGCGCCGCGCCGCCCCTCCGCGACCGCGACCGCGACCGCGTCGCCGCCAGCCTCGCCGACTTCGTCGCCCGCCACTCCCGCCCGCGCTCCCACTCCGCCGGCACGTAATCCCAAATTTTTCTGGATTCCTCTGCTCTGTCTGATCCAACACTCCAATTCATCCCTGAAACCAAAACAATTCTGCTCAATTTTGTTTTTTTAAAAAAGGTCGGATTTTGATGTGTGTATCCACGAGCTGCGTTCTTGACCGACCCGACCGTGTGGTGCAGGGAGCGGAGGGGGAGGGCCTGTGGGGATGATCTGCGTGACGTCCGGCGGCACCACGGTGCCTCTGGAGCAGCGCTGCGTCCGGTACATCGACAATTTCAGCTCCGGCCAGCGAGGGGCGGCGTCCACCGAGTACGCGTACACCGTCTTTTCCTTGCTGTTTATCTTCCTGTTACAGAATCGTTCGCGGCAATTCAGCCACTCGATGAAATGCAGGTATTTTCTCAAGGCGGGTTACGCTGTCATCTTCATCCATCGCCGGTGAGTCTTCTTAGCTTGAGTTTTTTTTTTCTTGATTGATCTATTTACTTCAGGGATGCTAAAGTAGCCACCAAGGGGTTCATATTTTTCGTTGAAATTGGCTCTGCAAGAACTGGTGTTTTGTATCGAATCTAGACAGGAATTTCTTCAGCAAGAAGTGGCACTTGCTGCAATTAGTCACAGACAGTTCTTCTTTCAGTTATGATTGCCACAATGTATGAAGAAGTGAGTGACAACAGCACATCTTTGCAGTGGAAGCAAGCAGCCTTACTGTAGATTTCTCCCAGAAGACTCTTATCTTGATTTTTTCAAGCTCAGCGAAGAATCAGAAATCCAAGGTTTGGGGAATGTAATCCTAAAGTATCTAAGTGATGCAAATTGACCTAAATCCATCCATACTGCTTGTGTTTTTTCTAAACCAGTATGATATGGTTTAAGCTGTTTGATTTCTGCACCCTTTTTTTTTCAAATTTCTAAAACTCGTTACCTGAAAATGTCCGATCACGAAGGTTAGGACCATAATCCATCCTATTCATTAATTTTAGTAGTTTCATTTACTTAACAAGGAATTGTTATCTTCTGTCTCTCTCCACATTTATTTTTTAATTATTGTTCTCATTTGAGTTAATTATCCCAGTCCCTGAGTCTCATTCTGCATTGGTCAAGACAGCGATTGGAAACTATCGCAAGGTATATATAAGCACTTCTGTTTGAATCCACTCTCTTGTCTGATGCACTGACCACAAGCCTTGAATGCCACTCTTCTGATGTATTGACTGAAGTCAGATTGATATGGTACTGATCAGTTCCTTGTTTTCTTAATTGCAGGCAATTGATGAAGGCCTATTGCTGAAACTTCCTTTCACCACTATCTTTGAGTATCTTCAGGTATTGCATACCTTTTCCTAGGATCAAGCATTGCTACATGTAGATTTTGCATATTTTTGTCATTCAATTCAAATTTTGCACACCTTGTCATTCTCGCACGTATGTTCATTCTGGATGTATGACATTGTGTAACCTTATAGTTTGAGTTATTTTATGCATGTTTAAAGTGCTTGCCTCTAATACATGTTGGCTTATATTGAGCCATTGAGGATAAGGTGAGACGAACCATATATTTTCATAGTTTTTTAATAACTCAAGCAATTATAGATATCAGATTTGTTGGCAGATTGCCAACTTCTGTTATTTGACACGATAAAACTTTCCTAAAGGTGCACAATAGCTTAGCCTTGAGAAAGATGTTATACTGATGAAGAATCTGATATTTTTATAATGTTTGTATTGCTAACAGTTACTACAAATGGTAGCTACTGAGATGAATTGTTTGGGGCACCGTGCGATGTTTTATCTCGCTGCTGCGGTTTCTGACTTCTATGTTCCATGGGAAAGCATGGTAGGCTCGATTCTTTGTATCTGTCGTTGTGTTCCCATCATAGCCAATGAAAGCAATCGATTGCATATGATAAGTGATAGCAGTTAGTGTTTGTCGTATACTGATGCTGATATGATTCTTTTTTTTTTTGAGATTAGATACTGATAGGATTCTGGATTGGCACTTTCATCTCATATGTTAGATAACAATACATGGTTTTAACATGTTGTTTCCTCTATTAAATGCAAGGAATATCAAGGCTTAACAATTGCCACTTGGTCGAAGAGAAAAAGTTTAGACTGCTGTTGACACTGCTTCCTTGCTTAGTTGCTTATGTGTGTATTGTCTTGTCTATGCTCCATACCCATCAGATCACTGCACCTCTACTTTCATCATGTTAGGTTCACTTCATGAATTGAAAAACTTGAACAGGAAATATAAGCATTATCACAACTTCCTCTGGTATCAGAAATCTCAAATCTAGTGAAACTACATGTTAAGTTGCATAGCTGTATTCTGCTTTCAGTTAGATTATATAGCCAATTACCCATACTATTGTTTGGCACCATTTCAAAAGGCTAAAACTATTATTCCTCCCTGATGCAAATATTTTCACAGGCTAAACATAAAATTGAGTCAGCAAGTGGTCCTTTAAACATGCAACTTAGTCAAGTTCCTAAGATGCTTTTCATCCTCAGAAAGCATTGGGCTCCTTCAGCATTTTGTGTATCATTCAAGGTTAGTTGCATGTATTTCGATGTTTCGACACTTCAATGTTACCTATGATACTGAAGGTCTTTCCTGCTTTGAAGACAAAGTTACCCATTTTACTGGTTCTTCAGCATTATCATTCTGCCTTATTGATGGTTGATGGTATCTGCAAATTGCAGCTTGAGACAGATCCAGATATTCTTCTTCAGAAGGCGGAGATGGCATTGAGAAAGTACGGTATGAATGTCGTGGTGGCGAACGAGCTAGCAAACTACAAAGATGTAGTTGTGATGGTCACAAGCAATGGGAGGACAGCTGTGCGCAGGCCAAGCAAGGAGGATGACGTAGAAGAAGAGCTAATAGATCTCCTGGTAAAGATGCACCTGGAACACATAAATGATGCAGCCCAAGTTCGACCTCCAAAGGCTGTGAAATTTACATACGCCATTAAAGATTGAATATGTCTCCGTTTGGAGGTATGGTCACAACGTTGGTTAGATGTAGCTCAATGTGCTGCAGCAAGATTGAGATAAAGAATTACGAATAGCATGGCCGTGAGAGGTCCTAAAATATATGTAAGAAATCTATTCTGGTGTAGAGTCTACTAACCTTACTAAGCCTGACATGGCTGCTCGTGCAGGTCAGTACGGGTCATGTATTACAACGCATACATAACAAAGATAGAATTTGAGAATTTATTCGTATAGCTATCAATTTGAGAAGTTAATCGTGATCTTCGTTCCGTCCTGCTGCAATGAACTCCCTAGCTGGTGCAGGGTTTGAGCGAGCATCTACAGCACGTTCCTCTCAACTAGAAGATGAAGACACTATGATAACAGTACTCTCCTCTATCTCCCTAGCTAAAAGAATAAGATTGCACAGCTGAGTTGAAGCGCGTCGATGCTCTCCCCTTCTTGAGGTCACACCATCCAGGCAACGTCAGCCAAGACGAATTTATTAATGAACCGGGTTCTTCAAATTTGTATTTGAATTTACAATGTGAAATCCTTCCGCACCCTGGCCTGTGACACCGTTCAAGTTTACAAACCAAAATCGGTCAGGATAACACCGGTTGCTGCCATCACCCAAAGGACAGGGAATTTTCCAAATCATTCCGTGGGACCTTGATAAACAATGGAAAAGCAGATACATTACCGCTAAAAACCTATTATCAGGGCCTACCAGTAAGCTGAGATTTACATCTACCAGATGCTAATACATGACGGGACACAACAAAACCGATGGCCGACCAGAAGAAGGCGTCCCTTCAAATTTACATGGTTTCTTCTGCACCCATTGACTATGCATGCGCAGGATGTGATCACTTCCTTCCGGTCGCAAGCCGTGGCTTTCCTTTAACCTCAGATTCCTGTTCAATATGAGCAAAGTTCGGAAAATAGCAAGATGCTAAATACGGAATAAATCACACTATAATAACATAAAATACCTGTGGACTGTGGAGATAGATGGACGTCTTTGCAGTTGCAGGATTATGGTTTTCAGCCCCACGGCTCCAGTCATAGCAGACCTGCTTTCCAGTAATGATGGTTATCTTTTGACATAAGTAATGATGGTTATCACCTTTAGATTTTTTTAGAACATAAAATAGACTGACAAAAGAATGTATTTTAAAAATAACAGTTCAACTATAATAAGCATTCATTCAAACTCAGAATTCCCATATATCTAAAATGTATATTCAAGGTGTCTAGGTCATTCCAGAACCACAGTGCAGGAAGCATGGTGTTGGAATTGCAGAAATTATTACAGACCACTCAACCATCACTTCACTTACCGCATAAGCAAATATTGAACCATCACTGTTGAAGGTACTGCAAGGAATAGGAAGAGGGTTGCGACTAAAAGCCTGTACAGAAACAGTGTAAAAGCATATGAATGAATATGTTCTCCACAAAATAAAAGGTGTATGAGAAACTGAGAGCATTTAAAAAATATGGTGCACCAATATAACACCTTATGCTAAGCAACTCTATGAGTTTGCAACATTTGATCATGCTAATTCAACAAGCTGAATAGCCATCTGATGACAAATTAGGCACATGGCCAGCATCGTTGAGGGTTCTTGCCACTCAATTAAGTTTTCATCGAGAATTAAGAGAATCATATACTACATGCATGAAAAAGGTTAGGAAAATGGAATCGATGATAACACTATCAGCTAGGAGTAATAACTTCTTTCTCTAGAAGCATTTGACTTTCCGATACAGAGATAAGACATAAGCAAATAAGAAATATATACATTCATGAACTTAACCTTGGTGTCATGTTCCAGTTGTGCACACGAAAAAATGTATATGCAGGACATTAGGATGTCCATAGTTAACAGCACAAATAGTAACCATCATGAAATCATCGAAGAATAACCAAGAAAACAAGTGCAGCAGCCAACAAAAGTGAAATTTCAAAAGACTTAGTAATTGTCAAACTCAAACCTTCAGTCTCTGCTTGCTATCCTTATCCCAGAAATTGAAAGCACCATCAGATCCAGCAGTGGCAAACGTGTGATGAACCTGTGACAGGCAATAGATAATATGAAATCACAAGTGTAACTTCACTAACCACAATTTCCAAACTTGGCATCAATTAGTAGGTTGGCACTGCTATGTTTTCAATCAAATAAAGCCTACAAGAACAATCAACGCAATGAATGTAAACTATCATCAATCAACCATACCAATACAATGAATAAGGTGTCAAGTTAGCAAAAAGAAGAAATGCTCAGCTGAATGAGGCAATCTATACGAGTTTTTTTTTTGCAGCATCTATTTAAATTTGTTTGGAGTATTTTAGAAGCATCTGCATGTCTAAGATACAATTTGCTAAGACTGCTTAAAATACAGTATCACATCCAATATTTAGCTCAATACGCTTCATGTGAGATAAGAAACTAGCCGGTTTTCCTACCCAATTGTGTGAGCTAGATACAAGATAGAGTTGTACCTGTTATACAAGTAGTATACTTATTCGTGTTACAGTAACAACTAACATATTAGTTTGTAATTGATCTGCACCAGCTATAATCTAGACCCACTACAATCCATGGTGTATCTCTCCTTTTCCCTTGCTTAACGTGGTAATTTCTAGCCATTGAGAGCAAATGTGGTGTCTTCTTATAATATAAAAGATTGTACTATTACAACTCTACAAATCAATTGATAAGACATGGTATTGAAACTCAACATAACCCTCATGAATGAGTATTTCCCATAATAGTAAAATGGCTAGTAGGAAGTTCATGTATGCTCCATAGCAAAGTAACTTCTAGGAAAATGATATAATTATGTTAATCTACAAAAGAATTGAGACATAATCCTGTCAGGCTGCCACCTACAAAACAGACGAGGAGAGAGAGAGATCTTACAGGGTGAAAGTTGAGTGAATTAACAGAGAAAATATCATTTCCTTCCCTGTGACATTTGAATGTGAAGTTTTTGCTTTGCTGTGAATCATCGATATGATGCACACCAACTCTTCCTTCTATTGAACCCACCTTTAAACAAAAGCAAGGGGTCAGTTAATGAATATGCACCTTTTATCTAAATTTCACAAGGAAATGATAATAAAAAATTGTCAGGTACCGATAAGTTTATCAAATAATATTTTGAGTTAAACATCATTCACGGATGTTGAACAAGAACAATACATACAGGTACCATCAAAGCATTGATTTATCTAGAGCAATACTAAAACCACCAACCGCCGGACATTACGTCAATAGGTAGGTAAATAATAGGAAGATGCGCAGCTATAAAATTCTAAAGATTTATAGCTGAAAATAATGCTTGAAGCCAGTTTCCAGGTGTGGCTAAGGGTGAACTTCATGCACTTTTATGCAACTATTAGTGACTAATTAGAAAGATAAGATGAGGTCAAGATGTGCATCAGTGAAGTTTAATTTGATAACATTTCTACCAACAGGACCCCCCAAGACACTGAAACTGATGCTGGACCAACAACCCCAATCTTAAACCTAAAGCTTATTTGAATAACACGGTAGGCTGGACCAAAAATTTGTTGGAAAAAACTAAATGTTTAGCTCAATACAATGTAACTGGGTGAATTCTATTTAGTGAATACAAATCATTATGATGCAACAAATGAGTAAAGACCGTATGGCTCAAACACAGTAAAAATTGGCTATATATATAAATAAAGGGAAGTTTCAGGTGTGACTCAAACGGAGAGTAAAGGACTACCAGAAATCCTTGTTGATCAGGAAATGCAGCGACACACCGTGTCTGGTATTTCAGCGGTGATTGAATACGCTTGAACTCCGTCTAATGATAGTAGCAACAACACAAGAAAAAAAACAGTAAGTACAATTACACAAGTCTTTGCTGATAAAAGAATGAGCCCAGAAAAATGAAGGAATGAACACATGCAAAGTCAGTTCAACAATACTGTTACCTGAGGATTTTGCAAGTTGAAGACCACAAGGTGGCGATCAGCGGTTCCCACAATCATAAGGGGATAATTCACTGTAAGAGCATAGCAACGCTCTGGAAGTTGCTGAACATGGACAGCATTTGCTTGCCTTGTGTCCCAATACCTATTATTAGCATAGTGATCAGCAATGAGGATAGATTAGATCACTAGAACAAACCGTAGTCATCAGAATCAGAGCAAATAGTAGGATACAAGGCCATAATGGGTGGGGCGAAGATCTGAGCATCAATGTAGTGTATTGGACTCAATGAGATACAGCTGAAGTAAACAAGCATGAACAATAGAAATACACAAGCCATAGATACGAGTTAAATAGAAAGACAGAACTGTAATCCTAGACTTGATGTTTCATAAATCAATCTCATTAACATGATCAATACCTCCAACCCCACATGTTCAAACTCCAGAGTATATGTAACAGTAATGCAGATTTTAACTGCTGCATCAACTGTTACTTGCATAGAAATTTTTCATCATGGAACAAAATTAATTGCAGCTGTAAATAAAATACAAGATATAAATGGCATCTAGAAAATGCATAACCGTTAGTAAGAATAGGAGAATATGATCCACCAAGTTGTGAAACCTTGCGGATCATAGAAGGGACACAAACAGAAACAGTAGTGGAAAGATAAACTAAGTACATGGTGCAGTCACAGCAATATTTGATTTAACGTGTCTGACTGTCTTAATATCGATTATTTTTGTCATCAATTGCCTAGCATTATTATTCACAAACTTAGACAATGTACTACAAACAAACAAAAAAACGTGGAGTAAAAATATACTACGATTAACATAAATCCCATATTATAATGAGAACCGAACATGAATAATTATTGAAGAGCAAATAGTGTTGGCTCCGCCGTATATATTCAGCTTCCAAGTAAAACTGAGGGTGCACAGGATTATGTTTCTTGCACCTTAGAGTCTTATCCCAGCTTCCAGAGACAAGAAGATTCATTTGAGGAATCCATGCAATCTCCTTGACAGGTGCATCATGCATCGCAACCGTCTGAGCCTGCCCACCAGACAAGAGAGGCCACATTTTGACTTGTTTATCACAGCCTCCAGAGAACACAGTAGTCCCGTCATCTTTCCAAGCTGAGCAGAGGACCTGATGGAAAGGAACAAGAAAATTAGCACACCGGACACTAACTAGGAAACTAACCAAATATGGTATATAGAGGTTCTCTCACGAAAAACAATATTGAGATCATACAGGCTGATCATGTGATATAGATGCCTTCGGCTGACTGTTCCCACCAACTATCTCCCAGCACCTCACCTGGACAAAAGTCAACGCAAATCCAGTTAAGATATATCACATCAGTGAATGCCAAGCGCAAATTACAGAACGAACAAGTTTACCTGGTTATCCCAGGAAGTTGCCACCAGAATATTACTCTTGGGGCTAAAGCTGAGGCTCGAGACCGAGTCACTCGGATTAGGCAAGACCTGCATTTATAAGGAAACATCAATATATTACAGTAAAAATGTAAGTCTTCGCTAGATGGGAAGAGACACACGAAAAAAGGACATCGCTGCATAAAGCACCACACCTCAAATGACTTGTTGGGATTCATGTTCGTGGTAAGACTGGTCAGACTTGCCATATCTCCTTCTGCCCAATCCTTCGAATTTAAAAAGACAATAAAGAGAAATCATCACAGGCACATAACACTGATGCAATCTCGCAACCGAAAGCATAAGCTCCAACTTAAAACTGCTCAAAAGGATTATATATGTACAAGATGGAGTCGAACGATTAATACACAACCCCCACGAGATCAGAGCAGGCTTCATTCATGGTAAGGAAAGTAATTAGTAAGGTTTACACTACAGAATCCGCACAAAAAATCACCGCGTCTGAAACAGCACAACTGCATAAGCATAAGGGAAACAAAGTGCAGTTCCAAAACTTCGACAAATTGTAACCAAATCGAGCGACCAGAGCTGATGAGCGCAACCAATCCGATCGCTCCACTACAAATGCGGCCTCTCCGCAGCTCAAACTCGTTAATGGGAGTCAAACCCAGTCCACCACCCAAGAGCGAACGATGAGAGCTAACGGCGGCGGCGGGGGGATGAAGGCGACATCGCAGAGCTACCCGACCGCACCGCGGGACCAAAAACCCTAGATCCAGCTACAAAAGCAACCGCCGGCGCAGCGCGGCCCCGGGGAGACGCGAGGCCTGCAGGGCGGGCCGCTCGATCTCACCATTTTCGCACCAAAAATCACGTGCAGGTGACCGCGCGCTCGCGCCGGAGGCACCAGCCACCGGATCGGAGCCCCAACCAGCAGCGCATTTGGGAAACACGAGCAAGCATCTGCGCCAAGCCAAACCAAAACCAGTCGCGGCAGGATCGAAGCGCGAGCGGAGGAGCCCTAGAGCGGCGAGCGGCGGAGCCATAAGGGGGGCGCCTTACGGGACGCGATCGCCCCCGGCTCCGGCCGCTTGACGAACGGCGCGGCGCGCGTGCGAGGGAGGGGAGAGCAGCGAGGCTTCGCGAGTGTGAGTGGTGGAAGGGCAGTAGGGGATTCGTGCGTGGCAGAAAATTGTCCAAATGCCAGAGGTGGTGGGTTGGGGCGGTTGCGTAGGCTTAGCGATGGCCAATGGGCCGAACCGTGCCGGTTCAGTTAGGCCTGGTTCGTTTTTGGTGTGGTTACTATACGAACCGGGTCAATCGGGATAGAGTCTAAGTACAGGTTCGATTCACTTACTGAACTAGGCGAACCGAGCCGGCCCAGTTCTACTTTGGCCCATTTAGCTCGGTTTGTATATTATATGTCTAAAAATAAAAAAAAGAGGATTTTAAAAATAACAACGGAAATTCATAAAATTGATTGAAAAATTGCAATATATAGGAAAAAAATATTTGATAAGCATTGAAGAGCTTTATTATTATAGAAAAATGAAGCTACGAAGACTGAGGCCGTCCCGTTCGTGATAGTAGTAACCCAGGCGTCACTATGTGAACCGAACAGTACCGACAGCCTAAGGTCGCTCGAGTTCGTTCGCCAGCGAACCAGTCGGTCCGGTTCGTTTTTGAACCACACCGGGCCATGCCGGCCTGTTGAATAGGACCGGGCCGCCCGGTTTGGCCCAAAAATCCCAGCCCATTTGGCCAGGTCTACGTAGGCTTACGCCTCGGAGGGGGAACGTGCATTGACACCAAGAGGTGGGACTTGGCGTCGTCTTGCCTGGCACGACCGAGCCCGTCGTGCTTGAACTCAGATGAAACGGCCGACACGGCCCGGTTGTTTCTTCGTGCCGGGTTGGGCTAGCACGGACTGCAAAAATCAAGGCACCAAGACGAACGCCTAAAGGCACGCCTTCATTGGCCTACCGAAAGCAACCAGACCGAGAGAAAATTCTCTACAACTTTCATGTATAATATAAATTCATATGAGCAAAGGAAGACCCTGAAAATGCAGATTATCAAGAGATGTGGCGTTGGTCCAAAACTACACAGCGCACTAAATATTTTTTAGGAATAAGTCCATATTACACTCCTCAACTATCAGAAAAGTCCATTGTACACCCAAACTATAAAACCGGTTATTTTACACCCTCGTCTATCAAAACCGGATCATTTAACACCCCAAGTGGTTTAGAAGAGTGGTTTTGGTGACGTGACAGCAGTTTTGTCTACGTCGCTTGCACACGTGGCATAGTTAGTGTTTTTTGGACTCTAAACATTATAAAAAAAATTCTCAAAAAATACTTTTAGAACCTTGTTGGTGCATAAGGATCAAATAATAAATATTTAGAAATTTTGAATATATTTAAAAATTAGAAACTAATTATTTAAAATTTTCTATTGAATTAATTAAAGAAATTTAGTTAGGGATATTTAAACATAGTAAATTTCTAAAAATATTTTTTTCATAATCCTTCTGTACCAGAGTATTTTTTAGAGTTTTTCTACAATTTTCAGAGTTAAAAAAAATTAATTATGACACATGTGCATATGACGTGGACAAAACCATCTGCCACGTCACGAAAACCACCATTTGAAACCATCTGGGGTGTTAAATGATCCGGTTTTGATAGATGAGGGTGTAAAATAACCGGTTTTATAGTTTGGGGTGTATAATGGACTTTTCTGATAGTTGAGGGGTGTAATATGGACTTATTCCTATTTTTTATAAATTCATACGTTGCTCAAATAGAAATGTTTTCTACATGAAAAGGATGTGTCTCGAAATTCTTTACAACTTTTATGTAGAATATAAATTCATATGAGCAAAGGAAGACTCCAAAAAATGCAGATTACCAAGAGAGGTAGCGTCGGTCCGAAAATACACAGCACACTAAATATTTTTTTATAAATTCATACATTACTCAAATGAAACAGTTATCTACATGAAAAAGATGTATCTTGAAATTCTTTACAAATTTCATGTAGAATATAAATTCATATGAGCAAAGGAAGATCCTGAAAAATACAAATTATAGATTTGAACTTCAATTCAAGCCGTGCCGCGCAGCCCATCGTACCAGGTTTTTAGGCCCGGCCCTTTTTTTTCGTGCCGGGTCGTGCTTCGGGCCATTAAAATCGGGTCGTGCTCGTGTTGGCCCACTAAGGCTCGGCCCAATTCCCAGGTCTATTGACACCCAATTCGATAGCCATTCTAAAAATGACACCTAATTTATCTCAGTTTCATAAAATACTATCTAGCTATCCAATTTCTTCAAGATTTGACACTCTTGCCATTTTCCTGGATTTTTCACAATTTCCACGTCGGACTTTTGCCAAAATGCCACATTTGCCCCCTAGGCCCACATGGATGACGGATGACGGACAGATTAGAGTGAACTCGATCACCGGTGCCGCAGCTAATCCCCATCCCATATCGCCCCAGTAAGGGGCGATCGGTGCAAATAGCCCAAACGGCTAACGGCGCTCTCGGCCCCTAGCGACATATCGCCCTAGTAAGGGCTGATCAATGCAAATAGCCCAAAAAGGGGAGCCAGCCCTAGTAAGGGCTGATCAGTGCAAATAGCCCAAAAAAGGGGAGCCAGACGAGGCTCGAACCCACGACCACAGGGAAGCGTGCGCGTCTAGCTCAACCCTTATAACCAGTATGCCCTTAGAACTTTCTCATTCTTAGGGGACGCTAGTTGGTTTTATCCCAGTTTAGAAGGACTTTGTCACCCCTAAGTGACATTGCACGGGTTAGGGTTCTGCAGGTAAATTTTGGACAGTACTCAGTAATATGGTAGTACGTATGGGGTTTTTCACTGATTGCAAATAGGAAGGCATGAAATACACATGTAGGTCGTGACATATTGAAAAGCTGGCAGCCATTTTCGACATACACATATATGCAAATGGTGTCTTGATGCCAAAGAGGGAGTGGAAGTAAAAGCTCGTTATATATTTAGTTATATATTTGGATTTCCCTGTTTTATGTCTTGGTTGAACATCTTTTAAATCTTTAAATTCTTAGCTGTCCTTAAATTCAGTACTTGCTTGAACTTGTAATATGTGATGATGATGTGTGTGATACTATGTGCTTATGTTGGATCTAGACTTGAATGTTGATCTAATATCTGGTGCAATGTTGATTATATTGTGTTACTGTACATATTATCTATGATTATTGTGGCATGGTTTTAGGGGGAGCTCTCTAGACTTATTCCTGTAATTGCCATGTTTAGGGGGAGCTATTTCTATGCTAAGCTTTTACATCTTGTTGTCATCAATCACCAAAAAAGGGAAGATTGAAAGTGCATCTAGGTCTCTATTTGATTTTAGTGATTAATGACAACTAGATATTAAAACTAATATTTGGAACAAGTTTGCAGACAGGAAATAAAGAAAATGGATACAAGAAGTGGACAAGGATCAATGTGGACCCCTCAAATCAACTTTGATGGTTTTTCCTGACTCCATTGATATTATTTTCCTTTTTGAGTCTAAGGATAAAATCGTACTATTAAGAGGGATGCGATGAAATATAGATATTAGACTACTCAAGTGCTCCAAAATGAGTTTTTATAAAGTTGGGGAACTCAATTTTCATTTATATTAAAATTCCGAAGAAACAGCTGATTTTTAGGTCGGAATGTCCTCGAAGTATCCGATTTTTCAAGAAACCTGAGTTTCTGTCTTCATCCAAAATTAGTCGGAATGTCTTCGGAGTATCCGATCTCAAGTCGGAATTTCTTCAGAAGTTTCTGAATTTTCAAGAAACCTGAGTTTCTGTCCTAAGTCAGAATTAGTCGGAATGTCTTCGGAGTTTCCGAATTTTCAAGAAAATTGAGTTTCTGTTTCTATTCATAATTAGTCGGAATGTCCTCGGAAACTCCTCAGAATATCCGAACCTGTGTTTGCATAGTTCGGAATATCCAAACATAAACCTCGGAGTATCCGATGTCTGCAGACAGACAACGGCTAGATTTGGGCCAAGGGTATTTATTGCCTCTCTCCCCACTTCACCTACCACTCTCCCCACTTCACCTATCACGGGAACATATTCAATAGAGAGCATTTACTCCTCTTCAAACACTAGCTGAAGCTCTAGCTTCCCAAAACCTCTCCCCACCATAAATTTTCAAAGATTTCCATCTTTGGTTGGGTTGGGATGTAAAATTGAGTGTCAAGCTTTATGGATTTTATCTTGGAGCACTCGATTTGTCTTCTACTTCCATATTTCGTCGGATTTATTACTCTTGGAGGTTGAGGACTCCTAGACGGTTAGGAGTCTCCCTCGAGCCACCAAAGCTTGGTGTGGTGGTCGTGGAAAGTTTGTGAATGTCGGTTCCACCTCCGCAAGGGAAGGAACAAGGAGTGAAACCAAAGGGTTTGGAGGTCCTTGGTGAGGAAAAGGGTTGAAAGAGACCCGGGCTCAAGTGCGACCGAGCCTACCTCAACAGCAAGTAGGATTTCCTCAAAAATCCGAACTTTAGAAAACAAATCTTATCTCTCTACTCTACATCGTGGTTTGTTCACTTGCACTCTTACATTTTATGAAATTTGTGGACTTATGCTTTGAGATTCTCTGTGGATCTAATTTTATAGCTAGGTCTAGTACTTATCTACCTTGTGTGTAAGTGGCATCACCAGATCTGAAGGTTTGATAAGGATTTGAGCAAACCCTAATCAAGCTAGATTCGGATAGTTCGAACTTCGGTCGGATACTCGAATCAATCGAGTATCGTAACCAATTTTGGAGTATCGATCGTTTAAAGCTTCCGCACATTTTAACTCAATATAAAAATTAAAAACGTCTATTCACCCCCCTCTAGGCGCCTTTCCGATCCTCTCAATAACAATCGCGATATCGTAACATAAATGAGCGCGAACTTACGTAGTAATCAGGACATCGATAGAACCTGCGACCAGTGAACCTCTCGTGCACGTGGTCAAACCACTACACAACGGAGGGGTTCCCACAGTCGCATGTCAGCCAGTTGAAAACCGACTGAAAATGATAATCTCATAGCAAAAGGGGCTATCTCTGCATTCCCTATAGTCTATGACCTGCATGTCCTCGGCAGGAGGACGAGCATGGTCACCTAGACCAAAAGACTTCCACCAGGTATCAGGCATGAATAGCCGTGAGAAGGCTCCCCAGTTGGCCATGAAACTGGTGTGTGATGTCCCAATGTTGCATTAGCGATCTCTTTATAGACAAATAGAGGAGCGGACTTAGTATTCGTTCAAGTCTGGAACTCCTTGGATGCCCTATAATGGCTGGAACACCAAGGCAAATGACTCTTCCTTTAGTACTAGGGGTAATTGGGAGAAAGCTACATCTGGTAGTATTGAAGCCAATTAAATTTCTTGTTCAGCTAAATGGTGAATATACTAGAATATTATCTTTCATTCTCATGTTTAGGTGCAGAACGACAAACTGATCCTTGGGCAAACAAGATTTGTTCTACTAAAGGTGCTTAGGAGATGGGTTCAATTATTCATATTTGTTACTCGATTGTCATTTTGAGCTAATGAATTTAACTATCTTGCTAGTGGTACCTTCAGATGCTTATATTTTATTATCTTGTAGGCAAAGAGCAAGAAACGGATCCTTGGGCAAGCAAGGTGACTTCTACTGCAGGCGCTTCTGATAATAATAATGGGTGGAACATAAAGGCAACAAACACCTCCAGCAGGGAAGCCAAATGGGACAGTGCTGCATCTAATAGTTATGAAGCAAAGGAATTAACGTACTGTGACAGAGTGGCTAGCCCCCTCTTGATGTGGACATTTTGCGCTGCCTGTAAGAAGAATATGGTTATGAAAAACATGTGAGACAAGTAGCTTGTTGTTAGCTTGTATTTCACGAAAAATGTAATAGGAAACTATGAACAACATTGGTAAGTAGGGCATACAGAATTGATCGTACATTCATAACGTATTATACATTAGAAGACAATAATCCTCGTAGGACGAAGTTTGGTGTGATATACAGGAATAAAAGGGGTTGTTGTAGAAGGGACGTAAGGTTCAGCGGCGGCGGGGGCATTTCAATACGGGAGTACACGTTGTTCAGGTGAGTAACATGGTATAGTCGCTCCTGAAGATGGAAGTTTTGTGTGAAAATGTTCGATGTAACTATTGACGGCCATTGGAAAAGGGTCGTCCATCCATTTGGTGAAGCCGTAGTCATCGGTATGCATGTGGAAAGGTAAAAAAGGGGAGAAGGAAAAGTATTGTAACTAGGGTCATGGTGATGTGGGTAACTCACTACGTAGGACGCGCAACGATAGAAACGTTGACAAGTCAATCCTTCGACAACATGGTCGAAGGTTTGTACAACCGTGTCGACTCCATGTGCGCACCGTGGCTATTCCCTATAGAAGTTTGGAGAGTATCATGGTTGGTTGGGTGTTATAACTAGCTCTTGCCTGAATAGGCAAGTCCTCGTTTGATAGACGTGCTTGGGATCCAGGACCAATTGACGTCCACCAGCCTTGCCTAATGTAAGCATTCGTAGAGTGTCGTGCAGCCATAGGTGCTATGCGGTAAGCCGAAGGAGAACAGTCTGTAGTAAGAAATGAATAGTTAATGTGGTTGGGAGAAAAGGTATTGTAACCAATGCTTAGTCCGCCACGCAACTAAGAAAATCATGGCAACTTAGGGGTTTTGCTCGGTGTGTGGGCCCCAATAGGATGCTCGAAAAATTCAAGAGAAAAATTGAGGTCGTCCTATACTCTACGATGGTCGACCCTTGCACTCTGGATGCCCGTCTCACATTGCTGGCACCATCAACAAAATTTGTAAAAAGCCAAATCGGCCATGAAACTTACGAAATCATGGCAACTTAGGTTTGCTCGGGGTGTGGGCCCCAACGGGATGCTCGAAAAATTCAAGGGAAAATCGAGGCTGTCCTATGCTCTATGGTGGTCGACCCTTGCACTCTGGATGTTCGCCTCGCATTACTAGCACTAACGATGAAATTTGCAAAATGCCTAATCGACCATGAAACTAACGAAATTATGGCCATTTAGGGGTTTTGCTTTCCTCGCAGGCCCCACAGGGATGCTTGAAAAAATCATGGAAAAATCAGGGCCATCTTATGCTACACGGTGGTCAACCCTTGAACTCGGGACGGCCGCCTCACATTGCTGGCACCATCGATGAAATTTGCAAAATGCCTAATCGGCCATGAAACTAACGAAATCATGGCCACTTAGGGGTTTTGCTCTCCTCGTGGGCCACACGGGGATGCTCGGAAAAATCACAGAAAAAATCAGGGCCGACCTATGCTACACGGTGGTCGACCCTTGAACTCAGGACGGCTGCCTCGCATTCTACCCAGACTCCACAAAATTCGCGAAACGGCTAATCGTTCACGAAATTATGAATATCATGGCCACATAGGGGTGTTGCGCTCCTCGTGGTTCCTATAGGAATGCTAAAAAATCGGGGTTGTCCTATGCTCCATGCCAGTCGACCCTTGCACTCGCCTCCCCTCCCCGGCCTCAGTTTGTAGCCACCCTCTAAGAAATTCGTGAAACGCCTTAACACCAAAGAAGTTAGACAAAATGCAGTAACGAACCACGTATGCAATTTGTCAATACATGAAAAGCTTAATTAACATAGGGTGTCCACAATATTGTAACTCAAATGACATGACAAATAAAAGATACAAAAATCAACAGCTCAATGACGCCCATACTTCCTAACGTGATGCGGCGAGTACGTGAGTGCATCAGGGGGCCAAACGTCCCTCCTAGACCTACCTTGGTCGATAGGTGTGGACACATCGGGCTAGGCAGGTGGTGTCTGATCGTAGGGCACTCCTGACAACTGCGATGGCTCAAAAATCTCATGCGGCAGGAATTGCCCAATGTAGAAGGCACCCCCTCCCGGGACGTCGAAGTCATCATCGATGTCGTCTTAGGTACCCTGTAGGCCTGGTGATGCACAGGACGAAGAGGCCCCAGTGTCAGGCCACTCTCCACACGTCTGCTGGGCATGCGGTGGCCTGGTCCCGAAAGTGCCACCCGTCATACCAAAGCCGCCGTCAGGCCGTGGAGTAACTGGGCCATGAGGAGGAGCGGGCGCTAGGCCACGTGAAGGCACAGGGGCCCGTGAAGGCACAGGGGCCCGTGGGCGCCCCCTGTAGGACTTCATGCAACACAACTTCGTCGCCTTGGCGAATACTCGTTCCCATTCTAGCTTGGCCTCGATAGTGGTGACCTTGAGTCCCTGCCTCAGCAGTGCCAACATGGACCCTGACTCGATGTAGATCTCCCTCGAAATATTCGCCTACCCATATAGAACGTGAGATGAGAAAAAAGTTCAACAAAAGATGGTATGGATAGAAATTTCAAGGGAAAACGAATCGCATAGTTGGCCCTCTGTGACTGCTGCAAAGGGTAGATCTCCGACACCGAGGACTCCTGCCTGACATACGGCGTCAGAGTGTAACCCACCCTAAGCTGAGTTCGTGGCGCGAACCACTCCATATACTCATCATACATGTGTTGTGTGTACGGGCGAGACTCTGTCACCCGGTCCACCAACGTGTCCTCCCACTAAAGGGCACAGGGCTCCATGCGGTAGGCAAAGGAAGTGCCCGTCGCAACCCCATCCGAGACATCCTGAAATGAAGGGACGATACATTCAACAAAAAAATCAATTCAATGAAAATCATACACGACGAAGTTATGCATCATACCTATGCACGCCACTTGAAACAATGTGGTGCAGCCCTATGGGGAAAGTCTGCAACAGGTTGAACTGTCACATTACCCTCTCGGACGAGTACTCCTCCACGCAGAGGTCAAACACGAGTACCTTTTGCGTAAGCCTGTACGACTGGTCGCGCGTGCAGAGGAGGGAAATCCTGAACAGTGCTCGGGCGGCAACGTCAGGTCGCTGCACGGTGTCCGACGCACATCCTCATCCTGGAGGTAGTTGAACTCCCGTATGAACTCCGGATAGGACCTCTGCACCTGTCAGTGAACAAACGAGCACTGTGCGGCAGGAAACAATGCTTTTTGTTAGGTGTACACGTAAGGTGCAAGTAAGAGATGGGAGATCGCACCTGCCGTCGGACCTAGTAGTGGCCCATGGTGGGCCAGTCCATCGGAGGGCCGCTGTATAAGCCGGCGAGGTAGGGCGTGGGATTGACCACGGGCCTCCCAATAGGGAACCGTTCCCACCAGTAGGAGAACGCACCCTGACATGGTTGCATCCTGGTCGGCCCGCGACACAGTGTCGCACAACCCTTGGTATGTGGTCGTAAGCACCGTCGAGGCCCACGAGAACTGTTGCTTCTGGTAATGTCATAATAATCAGAAATGAAAGAACAGACGACCACATGATTGACTTTCATCCCAGTTACCTCGTCCTCTGGTGTGTTTGCTATGTACTGGGCGAACTGGATAAGATGTCAGCCCACCGTGTTGCCGTGCGATGATGAGAACATCACCCAACTGAACACACCATCAACTGGTACGCCTCTAGGTGCCTCGCTACCACGGCCTCATCGGCGTGTGGGTGTATCAGCTCCACCCGCAAAATTCCACATAGACTTTAGCACATATGTGTGAGACCATCAAATCACGTTAGGAAACCTTATGCACTGTGAATTAAAGCAGCCACTGCTTCATCGACCTGAGCCACTTACCCTGCCTAAGAGGTCAGTAAGGGGTGACCCTGGAGTGTCTTTGTATCCCGATGAAACACCCGGACAGCTCAGCGTGCCACGCAACGAAAACATCTACCAACACAACTGCAGGACCAGCACACAGCGATCCTAGTAGGTATGCGACACCCTGCAGCGTGGGCACCGTCTCTCCGCGAGAGAGGTGGAAGGTGTGTGTCTCTGGTCTACAACGGTCCACGAATGTGGTCAGTAGGGACCGATCGTACCCGAACCGTGGCACGTGTCGGCTCTCCTCCGGGACAGTGGCGAGCTCCACCATCCTGCAGAATGGAAGTAATCCTGCCGCTCTCAACCTGCAATCAATACATAATGGTGTCAAATTTGAAGCGAAGAAAACAGTATATACAACAAAGAAAATGTTATACGGCTGTTACCGTGGAACCCAGCGTGGGTCGATGCGAAGCAGTTCATTCGGCACATGCGGCTGCAACGTACCGAGCTGCCTGTTGTCCACTACAGACAACCTCGACCGGTGAGTCACATTGACAACCAGGTCCAGCAGCTCTGGCAACGCATCCGCGCCATGTCCACCTGCCGCCATGGCTGCCTGTCCCTGCATTATACAAATTAACATTAACATTTAGTTCAATCTAAATATAAATGACATGGTACACATTAACATTACAATTAAAATAGAAATGACATAGTACACATTAACGTTTAGATCAATCTTTGTTACACATAAAAACAGAAGTTACATGGTACACATAAAACAGAAATTACATGGTACACATTCAAATATAAATTACATGGTACACGTAAAAAAAAGAAATTACATTGTATCAATTAAAATAGAAATTACATGGTACATATTCACGTTTGGTTCACGCATATAACTATAATGAGGACTTCTACTACAATAGGACATACATGGGCACTTACTACTGGAAGTGTCCAACATATTAAAATCTTTGTTACATGAATACATATAAAATATTACAACAAATGCACATACTCAATGAGAATAGGGGAAGGGCAGGCTGGCGCGGCCTTATATAGGCCACCGATCGCCTCAGTATAGGGGTGATTGTCCTATACTAGGCGATCGGTGGGGCCCACGCAATGGCGCCCTCTTGGACCATTACCTCCCAAATGGTCACCTAACCCGTCGCCCTTGCCTGGGACAATCGCCCTCCAAGGGGCGACGGGCGCCCATTTCTGCTATTTCATATTTCCTACGAGTATTTTCAAAAATAAGATTTAAAAATATTAAATAAAAAATTCCTAATCGGACGGGTATCTCTGCTTTACGGTAGGGCAAAGGAGTTGTTGCTCGATCCAGCCACCTAGAGTTAATACAATGAACATCATTTCCTCCCTCTCCCCCTCTCCTCTCTCTTCTCTCCTCTCTCCTCTCTCCTCTCTACTTACATGTGATCAATGGCAAGGATACACGTTGAACCTTTTCCCTAACCACAACCCTTCCTTCCTAGCCTCCTCTTTGTGACCCTAAGCTCCAAATGGCCGACGACTCCGCCTCACGTCTCCCTCATTGACTCTCATCTCCCTCACTGGCACCAACGTGTTGCCTTCTCCAACACTCTCTTATTGGCCTCACTGTCATTGCCTCCTCCTCCTCCCCCTCCTCCTCCCCACTAGTGTCGTCCATTATCCCGTTCAATTGTCCCCACTAGCATCTGTCGTACTCTGTGCTGCCTGTGTTTCCTCCCAGAGTGGATGCACTAGAAGCTTTGGTCATACGCGTTGAATGCACACGGGGAGGTGGACATGGTGTTATCTCTTCCATCAAAATGTGGCGTGTGTTGTCCTTACAGAGAAAGCATGAATTTCTTGTCCAGAAGGTGTTGTGTTACCCATGTTGCGAAGTAGAACATGACCAAATGGGTCAGGCCTAGTGGGTCATGCCATGTGGCACGATATTGTGATTAGGCCTGGCGTGGCACAACACAATGACCAATAGGTCGTGCCAACACTAACATGATGGCCAAGCCTAGGTTTCAGGTTTGGCACAATAGGTTGACCCAACAAGGCACGAATAGTGTCATACTTAGCCGAACATAATTCTAGCTTGACACTACATGGCCCAACCCATGGCCTTATCCCTAACCATAACCCTCTCCTCCTAGCCTCTTCCTATGACCCCGAGTCCTATATGGTTGACGTTTTCCTCATTTCGCTCCCGTCTCTCATGTCTCCCCCGCCTTCTGCTCCTCACTGGCATTGGCATGCCGCCTTTCCCACCCGACCCCTACCGGGCTCGCTAACACTGCTCCCTGTCATCCCCTAGCATCGGCCACGATCCCACCCCTATCGTCCTTGATAGTATTGATCGTGTTATGTGCCTCCTGTGCTTCATCCCCGGTAGCGCTGGCCTCACCTCTCTCCATCGTCCCCGTCAGCACTACCCACTAGGGGCGGATCTAGGGAGGTGTAGGATATGCGCATGCAACCCTAAATTTGTTGGGATTACTGTTACATGAAGATGAAATACCTAAACGGCAATAATTACATTACAGGTTGAGATTTAGAGAGAAATAATTACAGCAGGCAATGTGATACTAGCAAAACTAGGTGTATATTTACACATGTTTAATCCTTGTTCTGCCTGTCTGACAGAGGACCAGCTTCTGCTATCCTCTGTCTTGATCAGAAGACAGAACAGACACACACCACCGGTTCTTGCACTTACAAATGCAGAGATGAAACCCTGAAACCCAATCTCCTCCTCCTCCACAGCGATGCTCTCTTCTTCCATCACTGATCAGTACGGGAACCAATGCAGTATCCTCCTCCTCGTCTTCTTCTTGGTGAGCTGACCGACGGGCTCAGCTTACGCCGGCTCGCGCGGCCGCGCCGCCCAGAGCGAGCTGAGCGCGCGCAGGCGCTGGCAGTAGTCCCCGAGGGCGAGGAGCCCCTGCGCCGCCTGCCGCGCAGTCAGGATCTTGTACATGTTCTGCAGAGTCTCCTGCCGGAGGTTGTCGGCCTGCGCCGATCGACGCGGCGGCGGCGGCGGCACACAGTGAGTCGTCAGGAACACGTATATAATTCGATTCCATGCCAAGATTTGGTCTTGATCGATCGCCTACGTACCTGGTCGACGAACCCGACGAGGGCGTCGAGGCTCCCCATCGCGCTCGCCATCTGCCCCATGTAGCAGCCGGCGGCGGCGGCGTCCGACGAGGCGTCTGGGCCTTGGGCGGCGGCGCCCACGGTCGTCATCAGCGACTCGGCGAGCGTCTGCTGCAGCCGCTCCATGCCGTGCGACAGCGCATCCTCCGCCTGCCGCGCCGTGTGCTGCAGCCTGTCCACCGCCTCCTGCTGATGTTCTGCCAGCATCTCCAGATGCGGCCCCAGGATCTGAGCACGCATCGCAGAGGACACCAGCCATGGCGACGGCGTCAGCATATATAGCACGAGCTGATCCAGAGGCGTTGTGTCGGGGTGGGTGGACGCACCTTGAGGAGCTCGGAGGGGCGGAAGCCGCCGATCCAGAGGAAGAAGCGCTCGGCGGGGGTCTTCCACATGCCGGACATGACGAAGAAGACGTCGGACTTGGCGGCGATGGACTTGGCATGGAACAGCCGCTCGTAGTGCGCGAGGCCGGCATCGACGAGGATGCCGAGATGGATCTCCGACGCGTGCGCCTGCAGCGCCGCCCTCAGCTCGCCCGTCTGCTTCCCCTGCTCCTCCACCCAATGCGCGTACTCCATCTCGAACGCAGTAACACCTGCAAAAACAACATCAAAACAAATCAGAAAATCACCGCCAAAATCCTCCAAAATCGAGCGCAGTCGCCGCAGCATGAACTGACCTGGATCGATGGGTCCCGATAGCCCAGCGCTGCCGCTCCTGCTGATGTACACGCCCTGCATGCATCCATGAATCTGCTTCACTGCTCATCGATCGTCATCAGCAACACATTGGACTCACCTGCTGCCTGGCCCGGGTAAGCTCCAGCTCCAGCTGCGCCAGCTTCATTCGGCTTGTCTCCAGATTCTGGATGTATGCCTGTCACAATCAATCACGCACACCAAGCGGCAATCATCAGCAACGATGAGATGAATGAATCTTGTCTGATCGTGGCGGCGAGAACAGCGAGCTAGATTCTTCGAAATGGCTTGTCGCCGTCGCTTACCTTCTTCCGTAGCCGGCTCTTGCGAGCAGCCTCTCTGTTCTGCGCGAGCCTCCTTTGTACCTGATCAGGAGCAAAACAAAGAAAGGATTTTGGTTCAATTTGATGGTCGAGGTCTCGAGGACGACGAGCTAGTTTGATGGTTAGTCGGCGAGGAGCTCTCACCTTGTCTCTGGGCCGGCCACCGTCATGGTGGAAGCTCTCCGGCGACGACCGCGGCGCATCTTGCACGGGGACGTAGACGTCATCTTCTACCTGCGGATTTCAAGTTGACGAAGACGACGGCATGCGGTCAATTCACAAGCTGCTGCAATAGTGGGCTAGCTGCAAGAGGTAGCTTACCCGGGTGTCGAACTTGGCCTCCGTCAGCTCCATGGCCACGGCGCTGCCGAAGGGCTCGCCCCAGGCGCCGGTAGCGGCAGCGGCGGCGGCGAGCGGCTGGTGCCGGCGCTCGTAGACCCCCATCGGCCCGACCGACGCAGCGGTCATGTACCGGTCGGGAGCACTGCTCGTCGCCGACCAAGAACAGCAACAACAACACAGCAATCAGAGTGCGATTCGCAGACGAGAACAGAATCACATCGAGAAGAGAAGAGCAGAGCAAGAGAAGGTGGCACGAGCACGACGGATACGCGCGCACGCACGCACGCAAGAACTAACGAATTACCGAGCAATGATTAGAAAGAACCTCGATGATCACTATTAGCTGCCAGTGGCATGGATGCTTGCGATTTCTCTCTCTCTCTCCCCTCTCTTCTCTCTCTTCCCCGATGAGCGCGTACGGTTTGATTGCTCGTTGCGTGCTGGGCTGCTGGCTTGGCGGTGGGCCGGGGGGTGGGGGACTTCTTGGCTGCCGCTCAAGACGACAGAGGCGGGCACAGGGGGAGGTGTCTCCTTTGTCTCCTCCTGAAATCGCTCGCGCCTCGATCGATCGCCTCGTGGTTGCCTCGTCACGCGCGCCGTGACGGCGCGGTCCCCTCTGGCCGTCGCTCTGGCGCGTCGTCTCAGGCGGCGCCCGGCTGCAGTCGCCGGCGCCCGCGCGCTCTACGTGCTCTGCACGGTCGACTCGACGCCTGTTGATACAGGAGTACGATCCAAATTAAGATGGCCGTCTGGCCGAGCAGAATAGTGGCCCATTGCCGGAAGGCTCGGGCCGGAGCCAAGTTGTTTTCGAGTTGAACCCTAAATCACTACCGTGTATAAATACCTCTTATAAGATGCACCAACATTATAATCATAACTCTCTAGAAAATAGTGGATCACATCATAATTCTCTGTATTTATAACTCTCTAGAAAATATTGAAATTTTGGCGACCAGTTTAGAGCATCTCTACCAGCTACTCTATCCTCTCACTTTATAACACTATCCACTACTCCCTCTATCCAACACTCTAAATTTCCTTCACATTTTACACTATACTCTAAAAGATTCCGTTCCTGCACCAGCTACTCTATCCCAAAATACAGTATTATAGAGTACCTGCTCCATATGCTCGGTCTCTTTTCCGTGTCATCCCTAACAAACCTCGCAGTACGTCTTGTGAGAGGTACATGTGAATGCCGCGACCGCGATCATGGGGGTTAGGGTTATGTCCCGAGCTTTTCTTCCCAACCCGTCGCTGTTACCAACTACTCCGGCGAGGCGAAGAAATTTACAGCGACTGACCGAAGGCTAGCCTCTACCGGAATCGATGCGGCCGGCGCCGCCGTCGGTCGATGCTTCGGTCACGAGTTTCGCCGGCCACGTCACCGGCGACTGACCGGCGGCGACGGCAGCTCGACGCGGACGGCCACCTCCGCAGTGAAAAGATTTCCCGGCGCCGCCTCGTCATGGAGCTTGAATAGCTTATCTTGGTGTAGACTAATTAGCGAGAGGGAGGTGACAGGGACGGCAGTGGGGCGGGTGACGTCACCAGTGGCGTCACCGCGCATCAGCACGGGACCGCGCGGGGAAGAGAAGGCACGCTCCGATGTGGCTGGGCCCGCACGCTGCACGTGCTGCGTCTGTGCTTGTACATCTAAAGGACGGATGGTGATCCATGCACTCTCAAGTGCATACACAATCTCGATTTTCCGTTGGTGCAGGAATGCCCGGTTTTGTTCAGGACCTATTTCTGTTTTAGTTCTTATTTTTTGGGTTTAAATTAAAATTAAAAGCTACGACTAGAAATTTATTGATTTTTTAAGCCAAATGTTGTAGTACTTTGTAGTCATTTTTGTGAGACTTTTAGTGGTTCTTTTTAAAACTCCTAAAATATTTTTTACATTTTTTCTTTCCAACCCCATTGAGGGTCTACAACTTTTTTAAATTATAATCTACCGTTGGATTAAGCCGATTGAAACAAGGCCTTATACGATTAGAGGGACAATTTACCATGGAACTTCTATGGTATTGGAACATCTATGGTATAGTCTAATATGTTCTTTTCGACTTATTTGTTTATGCTTATCTACTTATTTGTTTATCCTTGGTTTTGAAAACGCAAACATTTCGGTATTTTTGGCCCAATCTTTTTTGTCTCGAAGATACATCACAAACTCTAAAAAACAAGTTAAACGAAGTTTGCCAGATTCTCCAAGACACTTCGGAAAGCTCTCGAAGTTTAACTTATTATCAATAAATAAGCAAATCAGCAAATTAGATAAGTCGAAAAGAACAATCACTAAATAGGGGTCTACATAGGTATGTTGTACGAGGCTATTGCTTCGTAACATAATAGGGTTCTACCATGTTGATCGGGTTGAACCATTTTCTATGTTGGTAGATATGCAAGATTTTCAAATGCTTAGAACCGTTTTTAGTATGAATAAAATTTTTATTGTTTTTTTTAGCGATGGTAAACGTAGGGACTGGTTGGTTTAAGAACCGTGCGGTGAATGAGCTGAGCTTTGCATTCTAGTATAAAATGCAGGAGGTGGCCATCCTTCCAAAATTTATGGAATGAAATTGTGATGGACCACACATCTAGGATGGGTTGTCTCTTCTTCAACCCCTCAGCGGTCCGAGAGTAATCCAATGAATTGTATGTTGCGAAGGGCATTTTAAAAGAAGACTGGAAAAAAACAATTACCACCGAGAACACAAAGGAAAGAGAGTAAATTTTGATCGGCAAGCTATGAGTTGGAAGCATGACTGGTGGGTAACTATCATGAGCAACTATCACCAAGAAATTCATGTCTCATGTTTTATCTGTTCCGCCGTGCGATTTCGAACAGATCATTTAAGAAAAAGACCACGAACACAATAATCATCAAGAATACAAAAGGAAACTAGTAAGTTTTAACCGGCGAGCTGAGTCAGAAGCATGACTGGTGATAAGTACGTAACTTTCATGAGCAACTATCACCGAGAACACAAGAGTCTTTTTTCTTTAAAAAAATTGGCAGGAGCTCTGTCTAATTAATCAATTAGCAGGATAAGAAAAGAGAGTAATTTTTGATTGGTTAGCTGAGGTAGGAGGAGCATGGCTGGCTGGTGATGATGAGTATAGTTGGCGATGATGCATCGGCCAGTGGCCACGACATGACGCGGCAGAGTGCAGACAGTGCGTTTCGGTTTCACTTCAGCAGCAGCAGCAGCAGCAGCACTTGGAATCTCACTAGTTGGGTGGAAAGAATCAGGATCTTCCTGCTTTGCGACCTGCACTGCGCTATTCTGGTCAAATGAGGTTTCCGGCGGCCTGGAGGGTTCGGAATCGATGCTCATGCTCGCTTATCTCGCCATGGCCGGGATTCGGGGGCTTTAAGCCGTACGTGTTATTCTTGCCCATCTTCGTCCTTCTCCTTCAGCCTAAAATCTCGATTCCTGAGCTGCTGTCTAGAAGCAACTTGAATCCTACCTTGCTCCGTTCCACGCTACTCTACCTCTTTAATTATATATAGACCGAACGTATCAATTTCTCGTTTAGAGCGGAGCACAATATGAGAATCTGATTCAGTAGAATATAGAGCTAATTCTTTGTTCTTAGAATTTAGAAACAAGGAGCTAGCCATCTTTCTCTCAGGCAATTAAAGGAACTAATGTGGATTAGCTACCTTACTAGGGATGATATGAATCCACAAACTATGAAAAAAATCTCTCTCTATGCATCATCCCATGTACTAGCCATGTTGTGACAGCCACTAGGAGGAGATTGCAAAGGCAGAGCACAGCCCCAGCACCGTGGACCTGACTGACCTTACTTTGGTGCAGTGCTCCACTTGTTCTGCTAAGCAGCTATTAGCACCAGCCCTACAGTTTAGTATGTTAAGCTTAGCTTCCACTCTGTTTGCCATCTTTTAAGGTTTTGATTTGACACAATCACCATTTCTGTTGTTTACTTTTTGTGTAATAACCATGCACTACAATCCAAGTGGAACATGATGAGTTGAGAAATGCTCACCTAAGTCTGTGGATTCTAAAATGGTCTTCAAGGTATCCATGGTAAAGCTCCATATCATACTCCAGCTGATCACCTTTGTATCTATCAAATTTAACAAGAGCAGTTGATCTCTCACAAAATAAATAAATAAAGGCAAAAGAAAGAAAGAAGGAGCAGGCGAGTGGCTGATAATCAAGGCACTTGAAATTGATTAATAAGGGAGAAATTCAAACCCTTCATGTAAAAGAAAACTACACAAATCTAAGAAGCACAACTAATAGTTCAGTGCAGATTATTCACTTCAATCCTGCTTAGTTTTATGATCTATGCAAGATTGTTTTCTGAATGCATAGAATCGTACATGATTTCCAGTTCAATAGACATCAGGTTTGCTATTTTTTAAGGAAAAAAAATCTAGGAAGAGTAAGGAATATTTCCTCCTTATTTCTATCTGACATAAGAGGAGAAAGTGGCCGATACGTCAGCTGTGACCAATCAACTGACGATGTGTGGCGATGCATGGACATGATGGAAGATATGCTGTTAAAATATTGCCCTAAAAGAAGATATGCTCCTAAAAAGAGGTTTACATGTTTGATCACTGTCCCTGAACACTTTATTCTGGCCATAAATAGCACATGAAAGATGGGGGTGGCATTCCAGAATGGCAAATTTGTAACTGATTGCTGCCAGTTGCAAAGGAAAGCAATCTTTGTAGGACATGTTTGTGGAGTAGATCAAATGTTCCTTCACTTGTACAGAAACTAAGCTGGGAAATCCTGTACTTCTTTGAAAGAAACATGATTATGTCCTACAAAATCTACAGTTATTGATTGGTTTGATGTAGAGTGGCACCCCCAAATTGTCATTTGTGATGGTGTTTTGCAGTTTTTTTTTCCCAGAGGAAGTGTATGGGCATTCTCTACAAGATAGAGCATGCTACTTCATGTATCATGTATGACATGCCATGAACAATAGTGTGTTTATCAAACTGAAGTGACACATCTCTTTACAAGGGAAAAACATGCCAGTCCTTGTCTGTATAAGAGATTGGTACTGTTCAAATCTTCAGTGAATCGTACTTGTAAACTAACTAAGATGCACAAAATGAGTATAAGACGTATAAACCGAATCAATCAAAGAAGCTGAGAACTAAGTAGCAAGTACCTTGGTCTAAGGATGAACCCAATTATAAGGAGAGGAAGATGGACCAATTAAGCAATGGAACAGCAAGAAATGGCTCAAGAACTCCCCAATATGTGCTCAGGCTTGAGGTCCAAAGGGCACCACTTGCCAAATTGAAGCCATGCAATACAAGGTTATATAAGGAGCCACCTGCTTTTTCCTCATAAAGGAATTGCCAATTGGAGGGCTGCTTTTGCTAACAAATATTATCACCAGGACCTCATGCTAGCTTACGATGCACTAATCATTCTTTTTACTAAACTAATCAGGTGCATATGTGCAAAGTTGCAGGTACTTATGCATGCATGATCACCTAGCGAGCGAGGGGGTAGAAAAGGGGATGCAGGACTCAGAGAAGTACCAGAAAGATGGTAATTTTGAGGTGCAAAAGTTAAAAAAGAAGAATGTTTTTTAAGTGCCATTTGCAGTCATGTGACTAAAGCAACCTTAATTTTACTTTGGGCACCTCATAGACTTTATGATGTACATTTAAGTACTTAGGTAGGTAGAGTGAAGCTTGAGGTTAAGTAGTAATGTACACCAGCTGATTAGGAAGATTTTTTTAGCAAAAGCTCTGCTATTTCACTAAGAAAAAATTGATGATTTGCCCTCCTAAACATTGCACGCCTGACCACACATGTTAGTGACACAAGGAGAGCGAATCCTAGAAGTGCAATATTTTGGGTGGGGCAAATCATAGAACCCCCCTTTCACTAAAGCACCTAGAAATGGTTTAGGTTACAAGAACGAGGTAAGGCGTCGACCTTACAGCATGACCGCCGTGCCTCCCCCTCCCCAAAGCAAGTTGTTAAGGGCTTAAATGTCTGGAGAATAGATGGTCAATGTGCCCCAGAGTTGGAGATCCTCCTTGATCTCCATGACTAATTGTTGGGGCGACAAGATGACACTACACCAAAACAGGTTATATTTACCTGTATATCTGTGTCGGTTTAATCAGAACCAACACAAATACGTTTATTAGTGTCGGTTCGAGAGTAGGCGCGTGGGAAAATGGCACTGATATTCAGATTATCTGTGTCGGTTTCTTTATGAACCAACACATATGTATATGTGTCTGTTCTATTTAATAATTGGCATAAATACTCACATTATATGTGCCTGATGGTAATAAGAACAGGCACAAATAATGTTTTGTCTTCTGAGACATCATTACATGTGTCAGTTTGTCATTAGAACTAGCACACTCATCTCCCGAGGCATTTTGCATGCAAAACCGCTTGCCAATACTATCCTATAACTCCACTTCCGATCCACCCGTCATTCGCCACCTCTTTGTCAATCTTTTCCATCTCCTTCCCACTCGTCACCGATGTCCACCTCTTTGTCTGTGCCCAGTCGCCACTGATGTCCTACTCGTCTCCGCCTGACTTGCCTTCGCCTGAATCATCGCAACCTGACTCGGCATGGTTGTCTGAGTGCTTCTACTCTTCTTCGACTGAGTCATCGCTGCCATTGTTGTCCTGGTCAATGATTTTTAGTTTGTATGGCTTGCCTTGCTCGTCGTCGCCGATCTCGCCTGGCACCGACGTAGAGGCAGATGACTCCGACTTTGGCATGAAGGTGGATGGCTTCGGTGCTGAGGCGGAGTACAACTTTGACACGGAGGTGGAGGACTAAGACTCCAATAGAGGAGGATGATGACAACTCCGATGCAGAAGACTCCAACTTTGACTCCAGAGCCAATGAAGAGGAGGAGGAAGAGGACACGGAGGACTAAGAGGAGGCCGAGGCCAGTGAGGAGGAGGAGGAGGAGTCGGCCAAGGGGCCGTGTTTCCGGCCTTTTCCGTTGGTGCCGGCCTCTTTATCTTCGTGTGCGGTCCCGCCGCTACCGACGATGACGAGGAGAAGCCTGTTATTGTCGCCGACAAGGAGTCAGACGATGACGACGAGTCGGAGGAGGAGGACCGGCCTATCTGCATTCGATTATCCAATGACTCCATTTCCTCCTCTCACGACGACAACAAAGACCAACCTACCTCCGACGACGACGGTGACTCCTTCTTCGACTCTGGTAAAGAGGATGACGACGATGACGACCCCTACTTCAAATTGTAGGGCTGTAGCTAGCTATCTTTTGGGATAGTGCATCGGCACTAGGCTAGCTAATTTTAAATTTTTTTTGAAAAATACCGGTGTCAATTCTATCCACGAAGCAGCTCAGATGATTGGGACACATCAGCCTATTAGTCTATGCCGGTTAAGAACCAGCACTAATGACTGATTTAGAACTGGCACATATTTGCACTTTTTTGTAGTAATGTGATGTGCTAAAAGAATAGACGGTTTTGATGTTTTTAAATATTCCACACCGTGTAGATGACCGAGCCATTAAAAGTCATCCTCTAGCCAGGAGAAGTGGAGCGATCAGCTAGGAGCCAACAATCCAGGAGTGTGTGTGGCAAGGGAGGCAGCCATGACATGGAGATAGCTCGTCAAGATTAGGTTGAGTAGGGGCATGCAGAACAGAGATGGATCGCTGTTTTCTGCCCCACACTACTAGAGAAGTGGGTATCACTACCGGCACATCACTATCGGTTATCCGCAAACCGGTAGTGATAGTTGCGTGAGCCATGGGTTTGAGCCATAAACTGGTAATGGTGCCTCGAGCACTACCATTACCGGTTTGAGCCACACACCGGTAGTGATACCTATCCATCACTACCTCGTTTCTGAAAAGTTTAAAAGAAATGCATATTCTATCTATATCAGTACGCGACAGTGGGTGGGTCGGCTAAAAGGGTAAGGCTGGAGTCACGAGGTCTCGGGTTCGAGTCTTGCTTCTCTCAATATATTCCCAACATATTTTAAAACATTTCTAATACTATCACTACCGGTTGCATGAACCGGTAGTGATACCCTGAGTATAACTCCCGGTTGCCCTCTACCGGTTCCAAAACCAGTACAGATGCCGGTTTGGAACCGGTAGTGATGAGCCAATCCAAAGTAGTGCCGGTCCGCAAAGGCTGCAACTGGGTTGGTGTGGTCACCCTTGTTTGGCAAGAACATCCATAGTATGGATCTCCATGGTCTAGGCAAAGAATTTATATTTGTTCTCTGTTCTGGCTTGTCGAATAAAAGGCGACAAGGCGAAGGTCATGCTGCATTGAAATTACAACATGTAGGCTAACTTGGAGGAATACACGCCCCAACTCTCCTTAAAGCTCATTGTGTGAGTGAGCACTTGTGACCCTAGCTCTGATTATGAGTAAACTCTGAACTTTTCCTGTCCTAAGATAATAAAGGATTAGTTAGAAAGGTGTATACATTCATACCCAAACTCAGAAAAGACAGTGTACTTAATCCCAACCTAGTCAGCAAAGTTCTAAGTGCAGTTAAAGCACAATTAAACACTCCAGAAAAGGCTCCCTGCAATCGTTACAAGGATACTGATTTATAGTTAAGCTGTTTGGATCACTTCTAAATTGACTTCAATTGAAGTCTCATGAAGACATGCTTGTACAAGGATGAGAAACGAGAGAGGAATAGGATCCATATATATAGCAGTGTTAGCACTAATCTATGATGGGCTCTCATGTTACTATATTCCATGCATACATGATGCGAGTAACTAGATTCACCAACTAATAAATCGATGCTGTATTGGAGCTTCCCTTTTCTGGCCTGTCCCTCCATAGCCCAAAAGCGGCCTTCTTTAATCTTTACACAATTACACCCTCTTTTCTCAGCCATCAACTCATAATGTGGCTTTGTCATCTTCATCCATGTTTCCTTTTTCGGTGGCATAGCAAATCACCATTAGCAAGCTAGCAGCATTGCTTTTCTTAGAGAGACGAGGCTTGATGATTTAGTGGGTGTTTGGCAGGGCTCCAGCTCCAATTTTTCAGCTCTGCTCCACAACTTCACTGTGGAGCTGATTCACTGTGGAGCTAAAGCTTTCATTAGGTGTTTGGCTAGCAGGTTGGCTTCAGATCCAAGAATGAGCAAGATTTGAGGTGAATGGTCAATACTACCCTTGGTACTTTTATAGGTATGTAAAGAAGATAATGAGCAAAAAAACAGAAACAAATATTCAAAAATTGCAAGAGCACATAGCTTGAAATCAACAAAGCTAAGTTAAATAAAAACAATAGTAATCCCATCTTGTATAAAAAAGAAGCATTGGTCTCAATGGAAGGGAAAACTGCAAGAACTAAAATGAACTTAAGTAGACCAATACATAATCATAAGAAGGAACTAAGTCTATCTCGCAACAAACCGACTTGTTCTAAAAATTCAACACCGCTTCATAACTTAAACATAAAAAATGATGAAATGAAAAAAACTGCCTTTAGTATTTCACTTACATAATAATATTTGTTTAAAGAAAATAAGTAACATTTTGTGTTCTACGGTACATCCATGCAGTATACATAAATAGAATACATGCCATTCATGTATTTTGTATACACTATTTCTTCTTCTGACAGCTAGGCTGCTTTTGGGATCTCTCAATGAATTGATCGATTATTATGGTGCTTTTATCCATAAGCAATATCTAATATATTCTAAGACTGTAGTTACATGGATCTACTTGGCATTGGATTGTGCGTTGTTCTTGGATTGGTTCCTTCCCTTCATCTGAATTTGTGCCGCTTAAAATGCCCTGTAGCAAGAATAGCATCCGAGTATTATCCACAAATGAACTTTGAAAGAGCCTATAAATATTAAAATGTAGTAAACAATATGGTGGGCAAGAAAACTAATACAATTGAAGCAGTTTATGAGAACTTTTAGGTGCCAATTGTTGTATATAGTGCAGTATAAACAATATGATAAACAGTGTAATTCCAGATATAAAAAGCAGAGAAATAAAATTATTGCCATGAAATAGAGCATTTAACAACAGTTCATTAATCACAGTTACTGCAAGAATAAAACTCATGTGTATAAGGACTAACAGCATGGCAATATGCACTAAAATATGGATCAAAAACAGCAACATTGCTCAGTTTTTGATCTTAGATTGCTCTCAGATCAAGTATATGTCGGGTTGCTGTAAAACAGCCGTCCAACGACAATAGGTATAGAATCACTAGCAAATATGATCAAAGACCGAAATCTGAATATAGACCATGCACTGCCCAAAGATAAAATGCACTGGATATCAATTGTGATTTGCTGCAGACATCCACTACAGAACAATATTTAATTCAGCAATCAAACACATGATCAGATCGGCAATACTGAACAATAGTCGGGCTAAACCCCACCAGAACTGAACTATACAATCCAACAGCAAGTATACCACATATCTGAATAATCAAGCGCAATATCTATGGGACAGTGTATAGCAGCAACAGATAAACTTTCAGTCTATATCTGATTTACAGTCATCCAAACCACATATGCTTCATCTAATATTTCATCATCGAGCAATAGTATGAAACACCCACAGGTCGGCGCACAGCATCCAAATCAAGGCAAAACTGGCTTCTTTGCCAAAAGCAAGGTCCCCCTGAATTTCCTTGATTGGCGCTATGCGCAAACACAAGAAGGAGATGGGGAAAATCACTTACAAAGCACCGGATTCAAACCAGAACGAAGAAAGGCTAGGCACGACGATGTCGTTGTCCCAAAAAACAGTATCGCCACTACATAGATGCAATCAACGGCGACAAGTTTCGGAGATACAAAGCCATCGCCTTCCTCGTGGAGCTAGCCACAAAGAAGACTCGAGGTGAAGAAGGGCACAGCAACAAGACCACGGAAACTAGCCCTCTATCAAAGGGACCGATGTCGACGGATAGCACCACCACCACCACCGAAGTCCCGAGCTTCGACGAGCCGGCCAAACCTCGAACCAGCGGTAGCCACCGGCCAGGTCAGCCTAAAAACAGATCAGAGCAAGGACGAGGTGGCTAGGGTTTTTTTGGAACCAAATGTGAGTCGTATTCGCAAAAGAGGGGAACTAACCGAGCTATATTAGAGGAGAGGAGGAGCGCACAAGGAGGGGGCACCGGAATCGCGAGATACCCGGCCATCTCCGGTCTCTGCTCCCACACCGCGAGGCTTACGGGTGGCCACCGCCACCAACGCCCAGCAGCACCGGGCTTAGGAAGCCAGCTGCTTCAGCTGCTAAGGGCAGCAGCACTGCCTCTGCCCCTTATCCACTCGTGTTGCCCATATGGGCCTTAGGCTAAAAGCCCTATTTGGCAAAAGCCCAACACCAATTACATGCTACATGATAACAAAGACAGCTCCGATAAAGCTATGAATTGAACTTATAACACACTACAAACCAGATCAGCACTCCATTCAAATGAGAATTCATCTAACCAAATCTTTCCAAGTACCAAAGTAGATATAAAGGCCAGGGAGGTTCTCTGCTAGTCTGTACTCTCAATTCTCAAATCCAAACCATTGCACTACACCTCTCCACATCAAGACCATTGAAAGTGAAAGAGAGAAAAAAAATGGTGTGGATAAGAGAAGTTGTATTTACCCTTTTTTTCACAAATTTACCTGCCAATGCGGTTGAATCTCCTACACACAGCAAGCCAAGCAGTGAAGAGCATGACGTCCATGAGGATGACCAGCTAGAGCTGGCATCACCACTACAGTACTGCCAGTTACCATTGTATAACATCTAAAATCTATATCCAGTCCCATAATATTTTGATCCTATTAACATCCTCTATATTTTTAACATATGTACGCCATTATTGATTAGGTAGTAGGGGGCACTGAGCAATTTCATATGGGTGAGACAAATAGACAATTATAATAATGCATTCACAACGGGGACATGCTGGGACAAAATTCATGCTTACGTACGCACCCAGATCAGGTCATTTTCTAATGATACATTGGGAAATTCATGCTGTGATGATTTATTTCTAATTTCTAAAGGAATTTGGAGACAATCTGCACCAAACCTTCACTCTAAACACCTAATTATCTAGCAACGGATACTTCCTTCTTACAACTTCTTGAATTACAATTACAAAAGACAAGCTTATAGATGTAAGAAGATCTATCAATCTTATTAATCACCCCAACAAAACTGTATAGCTAAAAACCAAACAAACCCGAATTGAATCATAGCAGCACTTGAATACTAACATCACATGAACCAAAATCAAAACTTACCCCTACAAGCAAATGCAGCCACTTGGGCCCCTTCACATGCTTTTGGACAAATGGAATCCCTGCTCCAAAAACACAAGATCAGTTTCTCATTCAGGGCAGCTGGCTAACAACGCGATAATGGTAGGAAACGTAAAGTAACCCAAAATCAAACACAAAAGGACTTTTCCTAATGCCTAAACTAGGCTAGGATTTGGAGATGAATAGAGGAGGATTTTCCTAATGGGCATGAATTTAACAAAGGATAAATCAAAACCTTAATTTCATCTGCATCTGGAGATGAACAAAGGAGGATTATTTTTTAGAATAAGGAATGGAATGTAATCTGCCTGGGCTCTCATGGATGTGCAAGGAGGGTATCCCTGTTACCTGCTGCAGTCGCTGGAGATCATGAGGAGCCAGCGATGGAGAGGTGAGGAGGCGAAGGGGCTCGGGGCATCGGGGTAGGCCAGAGATAGGGACGAAGCTGGCGCCAACGGGGAGGAGCCATGGACAGAGGCAGCGGCGGTAGAGAGGAGAGAGGCGGCAGCGAAGGGAGAGAAGGGAGGGGGCAACGGTGGAGAGGATAGAGGCGGCGGCGACGAAGGGAGAGGAGAGAGGCAGCGATGGAGAGGAGAGTTCCTTGGCGGCGGCGAAGGGAGAGAGGAGAGGCGGCGGTGGCGCTAGGTTTTCCAAAGAGAGAGGCGGTGGCGAAGGGAGAGGAGGGAGGCGACGATGGAGAGGAGAGAGGCCGCAGCGGCGAAGGCAGAGAGGCAGGCTCGGGTGGGGGACGGGCGGACGGCCGGAGGGGGTATTAGCCCAGTGACATTGGTGAGTAATTACCTTCCAACTCTATGTCTACTCTGATAAATGTGGTTTGTAGAGCACCCTCCAGACTGCTCCAAAAAAAGAACTACGAGGGAGGCTGCTCCATGGAGTTGCCTGCTCTAGAGTTACGTAGAGTTGCGGTGTTTGGCACTGCTCCGCCCAGATCTGGGGTGGAGTTTAGAGCTGGAGCCTTGCCAAACAGCCGCTAATTAACCATCATAACTATGAACTCCATGCATGATTCAGCTTAAGATAGTGGGTAAATCCCCGGTTCAACCTAGACCAAGTAGCAAACTGAGTGCATGCGCGGTGTAGCAAGTGCACTGTTTAGTCACAAAAGAATTATGTCTTATAAATTATCCATGTATTCAAACGATTATAACCTTCTGTTTAGAAAAAAGAACCCATTATAACGGTGATAAATACCATTTTGATACCAAAGTGAGACGAGTAAGTTTGCCATTATTAATTCTTCTATCACTATTTTTTTTCATATATATACATTAGTACTCCCTCCGGTAAAAAATATCTAATATTTGCGATAATGGCAAGTCAAAGTTTCTAAGTTTAAGCCATTAATATCTTTTTAAATATTTAGATTGGATACATAAAAATCATATGCATAGATTCTTTTTAAAAATTATTTTATATTATTATAATTTTATTGAGTTATATATATTTTTTAATAGTAAGTAGTGGACAATGTTGTATTTTGAAGACCATGTTGATACCAAAACAACAAATATTTCTGACCACCAAGGTTGATTTTTCTTAACTTTGAAAAAAAAAATTGACATTCTTTTTTTCTTGACCAGAAGTAGTGACAACGTTGGTGCCTGGCAACAAGCATTCTCCTTTGCTCCAAAGGCCCCGACTACTTAAGAAGGTTGCAACCTTTGGACCTAATTAAAGAAGATACTCCAAGATAAATCAATGCATAAAGATTAACCGATTCATTAGCTGCAAATTAGTTGATTAAGCAGCATGCCATTTTCTAATTATGCGGGCCTCAATGTAAAGCCCCCCTTGCTGATTGCAGCATAATCTAAAGAGAAGCCCAAGTCCATATCCAGCATTTCTTTTCCATCTTTTGGAGAGGAGTGATTTCTCTTTCTCTTTGTTCAAAATGCCGCAGATCCTTCGCTTCGAGGTCTAATTTCCCTTTATTTTCTGACTTTTTCCAATACCCATCATATTATTTGTTACTGGTTTTCGATGTATTTTTTATAATTATTTGTACCTTCACTATTTATTTTGTTGGAATGATAACATGGTGCAGTGTTTGCTCAAGCACATATTTCTCCACTGCTTTTCACGAAGAAAATATATAGCAATTAGCAAGCGAATGCAATCATGCACTAATTAACCAATTAAAACGGCTGGAGCCAACGAACTATCATCACGTTTTCATATCCTGCTCGGGCCACTAAAGTGCTTGATTATTGGCACAAAAGGAGTTCAGTACGTTGACACCGTGACGTTAACAGAAAATTGCATTGGTTCTTCTCAAGAAAAGAGAAAGAAAAGAAAATGAGAAAAAAGGAATTTTCATGGGACCAAGAGAAAAGGATGCAAATTAGGCACTTCCAGAAGCCAAGAGTGGCTCAGGAGGTTTTAATATTAGGGACTCCATTTTATATTTTCGTAGGAGCGAAAGGGTAATTAGCGGTGGATGACCAAGATTCTCACGTCACAGTTTTCTTTTAAGGTAAAAGACCGGTTCCAGGGTGGTCTCGTTGGGAAGGTGGATCTGGATCCCAAAATTCAGAGTTGTCATAAAGCGTAGATCCCTCCATGAGGTGGCGGCCAAAAGGCGGTGATTCGAGTTTTGCTGGTTCTGGGAAATCTGGTTTGGATGTGCCTGGGGGGAGTAGTGCTTTGCGGGAAGGAAAGGAGCTTGGTCCATGTTTTCAGTGTCACCGCAAGGGGCATGTGATTGCTGATTGTACATTTCCGGTTCGTTGTACACGTTGTGGTAAGGATGGACATAGCTCGAAAGCTTGCTGTGATAAACACCCTTGGGAGTATGTGGCTCAGTTATATGGTTTCCAGGTTGAGGAGTTAGGGTTTTTCTTTATTGAGGATGATGCTACAGATGTGGGGATTGAGGCTAGAAAATGCTCTGCCATTGTGTCGGTGGTGAGCGGATCGGTCTCTGGTTCTGATCTTGAGGTATAATTTCAAGCTATATTTGGACATGGGTGGACAGGCTCGGTTCAGAAAATAAGAGATAAACAATTTTTGGTGAAGTTTCCCAATGCTGAAAGTGTCCATGTTATGTCTAACTGCCCTGAGATGAGAATGAGAAATGTCAATGCCTTTATTAAGATTGATCCCTGGAAGCCTGATACTGGAGCTAAAGGTTTTCTTCAAGAAGCTTGGGTGAGGATTAGCAATATCCCTCTGGATAAACGAACACATAAAATTATTTATTATGTTTGTTCTTTGGCTGGTATCCCTTATGAGGTGGACAACTCCAGTTTGCTTAACATGGATTATATTAGAGTTCGCATGGGGTGTAGAGATGTGAGTAATTTTCCGGTGGTGGCTGAGGGGGTTATTGGAAGGGCTTTTTATGATTTTGGATTTGAAATGGAGGAGCTTTTAGATGATGGGTCTATTCCGGATGTGCCGGTTATGACTCTTATTGGACAAAAGGTTGCTGAGGATGGTGTGGGAAAATCAGCTAAGAAACATAAAACTGGTGACTCTGGTTTTGGAGTGGATAATCAATTACAAAAAGGGGATGGTGAAAACACTGGTGGTGGTGGTGGCAAAGGTAAAGGGGCTGTTGTGGAAAAGGGGGAAGTAAGTGAAGGGGGACTCAACTGTGGAAATGAGATGGTGATGGATGTGGATTGCTTGATGGATAGTGGGGATATCTGTTGGGATGAGCTGGAGGTCACAGAGGTCCTAGTTGAGCCTACTCCTGTTAAGTTGGGGGTGATTGGTGTGTCAGAGATAAGGGCAACCCAGGTTGCAAGTGTTGGGGGGGGCTGGGCCGGTGATCTCTGCTGAGGGTTATGTTAATGAAGGATGTTTGCAGATGTTGACCGGGAAGATAATGTTATGGTGGATGTGGTGGACTCTGGATCTGGTCGGGCAGGTTTGGTGAAGAAAAAGGCTGCTGAGGAGAGTATGTGTGTTTTGCCGGGGAAGGAACAAGATCAGGATACTTCTGCTTGGTTGGTGTCGTGCCAGGATAGCTCTAAGAAATTGGGAAAAAAAAAGTGGTTTCTGATCTGGTGGGAGACTCTCAGAAGGAACAGTTGGAAGAATTGAGGGTCTCGTCTGTGATAGTTGATAAACCGGTTGGGACAGTGGTGGACAAGTGTGTTGAGGCTCCGTTGGTTCGAAGGAGTGAGAGACTTAAGGGCAGCTCTACTCATATTCAACAGAAGGCTATGTTGATGGCTCGGAAGAAAAATCTGGAAGGTAATTTACATTGCTCTACCTCGTTTGCTTGTATGGGGAATGAGGTGTTGACTAATAATGCTCGTTTGATGGGAGTGTCAATTAGAAACAATGGGTGTTCGTCTTTTGATATGATTGCGTCTTTAGAGAGAGCTAGGAGTGACCTTTTTGAAAAACAAAACTGTTGTCCGGTGGAATCTAGTATTAATCCAGTTGAGGGTTGTGAAAATGAAGATACGGTGGAGGGTAATGATGTTTTTCTAGACTGGGAGAGATTGGAGGATAATGCTGATTTTGAGGAAGAAATAAATGAGGATATTTGGGAAAAATTTGACTCTCATTACTCTGGAGGGAGTGGGAGAAGGAAAAAACTGAATAAGGTTCTTATGGTGGGGAGAGGGCTCGGGTGTAGGCGTGATTATAATAATAAAACCAAAGAATGTTTTCAATGAACTGTCTTTTTTGGAATTGTAGAGGTATTAGGAAAAAAGGGTGTGGGGAATTTATCGCTGATTGTGTTATTTCTAACCATCTTTGTGTTGTGGGCCTGGTGGAGACTAAGGTCCGGGTTTATAAAGAGTCTTTGTTCTGAAAAATTGATAGGGGCAATCTGTTTCAGTGGAATTGGGTGGAGTCTAAGGGTAAGTCTGGTGGTATTTTGTGTGGAGTGTTGTGCCAACGATTTGATGTGTTGGCTGTGCGAAAAGGTACGTTTGTTCTGCAAGTTAATTTGTGGGATAAAATCTCTTTGTGCAAATGGAACATGCTTGTAGTTTATGGGGCAGCCCATACTGATAGGAAGGTGGAGTTTCTCAGGGAGTTGGCTTATTTTGTGGCCTCGGATGACGCTCCTTTCATTATCGGGGGTGACTTTAATATTTTGAGATCGTCTCAGGATAAAAATGGGGGTGTTGTGGGGGGAAATGTGGTCCGGCTCTTTAACTCAGTGATTAATACTTGGGATTTGAGAGAGCTTCCATTGGTGGGTGGGGGTTTTACATGGTCTAATATGCAGGCTTCTCCGACTTTGGAGAGATTGGATAGGGTGTTTGTGTCGGGTAAGTGGGAGAAAGTTTTCCCTTTAGCTTCTTTGCATAAGTTGATCAGAGTGTTTTCGGATCATAATCCGGTTCTTCTTAAGTTGGACGGTGATCTGGGTAGGAAGAAAGTTGGGAGGTGTTTTAGCTTTGATAAAAGATGGATTCAGAAAGATGGCTTTTTGGAATTAGTGAGAAAGATATGGGAGAATAATGTGGTTGGCAAAGACTCTCTTGATTGTTTTTTAATCAAAATGAAAAGAGTTAAAAAAAAGTCTTAAAGGTTGGGGGGCTAATGACTTTGGTGCTAATCTTAAAATCAAGAGTCAACTTACCCAGTCGCTGAGTGAATTTGAGAAGATTGAAGAGAGGGGGCTACTGTCGGGTGATCAACTAAGAGTTAAAATTCAATGTTTACGAGGTTTGATGGATAGTTATGTGGATGATGAAAAATTTTGGTTCAACAGATCGCATGATAAATGGCTGACATGTGGGGACAATAATACGTCGTATTTTCATAAAGTAGCCAATGGGAGGAGGAGGAAAAATGTCATTGTCTCCTTTCTGGAGGGGGATAAGGTGATTCAGGGAGATGATGATTTGTCGGTTTTTGCTACTAATTACTATAAAAAGCTTTTTAGTGATTCCGGGGAGTGTGCTTTATTTGACTTAGATGATATTCGGGAGGATTCTGAAAAGGTTTCTCGTGAAGAGAATTTCAAATTGCAATCGGTTTTTTTGGAAGAAGAAGTGAGGGATGCTATTTTTGCGATGAATACTAATAAAGCGTATGGTCCGGATGGCTTCCGGTGGAATTTTTCAAACTTGTTGGGATGTTATCCGTGCGGATTTGATGCTTCTCTTTCGGGATTTTCATAATGGGGTTTTGGATGTGGGGAGGATTAATTATGGGGTTATAACGCTGATTCCTAAAAAGGCAGGTGCTGATTGCATTCAACAATACAGGCCAATCTGTTTGTTGAATTGTCTTTATAAAATTTTTACAAAGGTGCTTACTAATAGAGTGGAGGGAGTGTTAGGAAGGATTATTGATAGCTCTCAAAATGCCTTTTTGAAAGGCAGGAACATTATGGACGAGGTGCTAGCATTGTAAGAAATTTTTCACTCTGTCAAAAAAAGTAAGAAAGGGGGTTTTTTCTTAAGCTTGATTTTGAAAAAGATTACGATAAAGTTAGATGGGATTTTCTGTTTCAATGCCTCGAGAAGAGAGGTTTTGGTGGGATGTGGTGTAATTGGATGAGACAGGTGGTGACAGCAGGTACTTTGAGTGTTAGAATTAATGGTAAGGAAGGAGGTTTTTTCTGTGGTAAACAGGGAGTTCGCCAGGGGGACCCTCTGTCTCCCCTTCTCTTCAATTTAGTGGTGGATATCTTTGCTAAAATGATTTCTAAAGCTAAATCTGAAAATTTGATTGGTGGTGTAGTTTCTAATTTAGTACCTCAGGGGGTCTCTTTATTGCAGTATGCTGATGATACGGTGGTTTGTTTGCCCGATGACTTTGACAAAGCTAGAAATCTGAAATTTCTCATCTATATCTTCAAAAACATGTCTGACTGAAAATCAATTTTTGAAAAGTGAAATTTTGTGTGAATTGTGATACTAATAGGGTTAAGAACTACTCGATGCTGTTTAACTGTGCTGTGGGGAGTCTCCCAATGAAATACCTGGGGGTCTCGGTTGGCTGTGATAGAGTAAAGGTTAATGAATGGGAGGGCCTTATTAGGAAGTTGCAAAACAGGCTGGGGTCTTGGAAGGGGTGTTCTCTCTCTTCGGGGGGGGGGGGAGGTTGGTGTTATTGAATTCTTGCTTGTCCAGTATTCCCATTTATTTTATGTTTATATTTCTTATGCCCAAGACTGTGCTTAATAGGATGGATTTGATTCGAAGGAAGTTTTTTTGGCAAGGGAATAATCAAGCTAAGAAAATTCATTTAGTTAAGTGGAGTTCTATCTTTTGTCAGAAGAAAATGGGGGGTTTGGGGTGAAGAATCTGAGGGATTTGAATGTTAGCTTGTTATGTAAATGGTGGTGGAAACTGGAAAGAAATGAAGGGGGCTTATGGGGGAAGCTGGTTCAAACTAAATACTTAAGGGGACAGACTGTGACTAGTTTGAAGAAAGGCGCTGGTATCTCGAGGTGCTGGGGGGATTTGCTGTCTGTTAGAGATATGTACATTCGTAGGAGGAGTTGGGTACTGGGATCAGGGCACGGTGTGGACTTTTGGGGGGACATTTGGTGGAAGGACCGTCCTATCAAAGCTCAGTTCCCTGATATTTTTGAAATTTGCAATGACTAATCCATTTCTGTTGAAAAAGCTCGCAGTATGGGCTGGATGTTCTCCTTTAGAAGATGGCTAACTGGGGAGGATAGGAATAAGTGGGCTGACCTGATTAGGAATCTGCAGGGTCTCTTTCTTGAATGATGCTTGATGTGGTGAGGTGGAATCTATCTAATTCGGTCTCTTTTCTGTTAAGTCGATGTATTCTTCCTTATGCAGAAACTTTTGTTGGAAGGCTTTTCCTGGATTTTGGAAGTCTAAAATTCCTCTTAAAATCAAGATTTTTATGTGGTTGGCATTCCAAAATGCTATTTTGACCAAAGATGTGCTAAGGAAAAATTCGTCCGAAATCCAACTTATCGGGATTCATTGCAATGTTGAAACAAATAATCATCTCTTCTTTGATTGCAGCATGGCTAAAGTTGTTTGGGGGTGTATAGCTTTGGCATTTGGGGCCGATTGTATCCCTGGATCTTTTGTTGCTTTCTTTAGTTGGGTTAAGAGGTGGTGGAGTAATGGCTCTGTGGTATATTTTGCTTGTCTCGCTGCTGTATGTTGGGTGATCTGAAAAATCAGGAACGAATGTTGTTTCCAGGGCAAGAAAGTACATTCTCCTGCTGACATTTTGTGTGCTGTTTGTGCCACTTTGCAATTTTGGGCAGGTCTTTATCCTGGTGATTGGAAGCTGGTTTTACAGAATGGGGCGACGAGATTGGAAGGATTGGTGATAAGACTGGATAGCTTTTGCAAGGTCAACTCAAGGCTGCGGATTACTGATGGAAGAAGTGAAGTTGATAAGAGTTCGGCCTTTCTGGAACATGTGGATTAATGGCTGTGTTGCTGGAAGGGCTATAACGGGGGGGTGAAAAAAATGTTGGGTCTTTTGCTTTTAGTTTCTGATTGTCCTAAGTGGTTCTGGGTTAAGCAAATGAAGGAGAGGTTGGTGGTGTGTGCTTTTGTTGCTGGGGTCATGACTAAACTATGTTCTGTGACTTGTTTTCGTTGTTAATGCAATGGAAACGGGGGTGTTTTCCCCTTGTCGAAAAAAAAGACCACATGGAGGTCCCACAGTCATATATTACTTAAAGGCGAAATATGTGGTGCAAACCACTGTTTTGGTGCAAACCCGTAAAAACCATATCTAAAAGTTTTGTAAATTGGGATTTAAAAGTCAGTTTCCACTATCTTTGTACATAACTGATCAAGAACGCACTAGAGCACTTTCTCCAAGGGGGATGTCGTGTCGGGCTGCTTCATGTCTCGTCGTGGTCCAGCGGGGGTTTCGGCCTGGTGAGTTGGGCTCGTCGGCGGAGTTGTCGGCGGTGTCGCGGCCCCGATTTTTGGGTGGTGAGATTGGTGGTGGTTCCGTTGGTGGTGCCCTGTCCTTGGAGCCCAATCCTGTTGCTTCGGCCCAAAGGCCTTGCAATGAGGTGGTTCCGCCTGGATCGCTTCCGAGGCTTTTTGACATTTTCTAGAAGCGGTTCTCTTCGGCTGATAGGGTTTCCGTTCCACGCCGCTTTCCTCACGAGTGGAAAGGTACTGTCGGGGGCAACAAGCGATCTTTTGCTCAGGTGGTTCGATCCTCCATGGAGGCGCGAAGGGGCCGTGAGGGGGGTGGTCGTGGAGGTGGAGGGGACCGGCGGGGTCACTGGAGCAATATCCGCGGTGGTGGAGGTTGGGGGGGTCGAGATTTCACTTGGAATCGCGCGATCCCCATTCCGGATGACGGGGGTAAGAAAGAAGATGGATCGATTATTCCTCTGCCGATGGTGAATCCTTCGAAGGTGGAGAAAGGGAAGCATATTTCTGAGTCTGGATCTAAAGCTCTTCAGGTAAACCCTAATATCAAATCGGGTGAGGGAGATGGGGATAGTTTAGAGAAAAAGATTCCTGAAGAGAAGAGTATTCCGGTTTCTGATTGGTCGGGAGGTACTTCTTTAGGGGTTGCATCCGGATCTGAGAAGGTGTTGGGTGCTTGTTATCGATGTGGGAAATTTGGGCATCTTGCCTTTAACTGTTCTGCCATTTTCATGTGTGGGCGTTGTGGGGGTGAAGGCCATATTTCGGTAAGATGTCCGAATCGTAAACCTTGGGAGTTCTATGCTTTTCTTTGTGGATTTCAAGTTGCCGATCAAGGAATGTATGTTCTTGAAGATGTTGCTTCTAAGCAAATTTTGCAGGATAGAGGGAACATGGCTGTCATAGTGATTGAAGGTGGAGTAGTGTCTGTTCGGGAGATTGAGAATGAATTTAACCTTATCTTTAAATCTTTTTCTAAGTGGAGTTGTACAGCTAGATCCCTGGGGAGTAATAGGTTCTTGATGCGTTTTCCAAATTCTCGAAAGGTTGAGGAAATGGCGGATTTACCTCTGATGAAAATGCGGACTGGCAATGTGTTTATGAAAGTTGAGAGGTGGATGCCCCAATGTGGAGCCAAAAGTATTTTATCTGTGGTTTGGATTCGGATACACAATATTCCTCTGGAAAAAAGATCGTTGCCAACCATTTGTTCTGTTGCTAGTTTGGTGGGAATTCCCCAGGAAATTGATGATGCCTCTATTTTCAGACCAGATTATGTGCGAGTGATGATATTATGTAAGGATCCTCTCAAGATTCCTGGAGTTGTGGAAGGGGTTTTGGGTAGAGGAGTATTTGATTTTCCTATTCAGGTGGAAGAGGAGGAATTGTTGGGTGTAGGCTCTGAGATACCCTCTCGAGTTAGATCAGATGGGAAAGGGGAGGATTCTTGGATGCAAGCATCTAAGAAGGCTAAGACGCAAGAGCATCATTCTGGAGTTGAATCAGATTGGGGGGGAGTATCTAACAAGGGGGGTCAAAGTGGGAAGTATTCAAAACATTTGGAGGTTAGTGTTTCTGGATTGTCGGATGAGGTGGGGCAATGTTCTAGTCGGAAGGATTGTGTCACAGAACGATTTGATGAACTGGATGAGGATGATGATGAGCCTACCGGTTTTTCTGTGTTGGCGGACCAATTGGGAGTGGGTATGGATGCTGAAGGAGATATGGTAGTGGATGAACCATCTTTGAGATCTACTGTCCAAACTTGATTTGTGACAAGTCCTAATTTCGGTCGCCCGGTGCTCCCAAATTCAAGTGTTTTTAACTCTTTAGATTTGATTTCAGCCTGGTTTGATGCTGGTTCTAGTTTGAGTGGATTACCTGGTTTAAAAGGTACAGTTGGAAAAGGGAAGCTGGATGGGCCTGAAGAGATCCATGAAAATCAGAAGATGTGGGTGGATCAGGAACCTAGGGCTCAACAGGAGGTTTTATACTTAGAGGGTGCGCCTACTTCTGATTCTCAGGAAATCCTGGAGGTCCTACCCCTTTAGTGTGTTGCGTCGGTGGAGAATGATGATGGAGGTGTTCAGTATGAAGTCGATGTCTCTTTGTCGGGAAATGCTGGTGTGGTTCAAGATGTGCATTCAGAGTTTGTTTTGGTTCAAAAGAGAAAGAAAACTGTTGAGGGACCTATCAGGAGGAGTCCGAGATTGGGGGGGGAGATGCTACTACTATTTTGGAAAAGGCTACTAACCTCCAAAAGAAAAAGAATCTGGAAGGTAATTTTTTGAATTCCAAAAATTCATTTGCTGCTCTTAATAATGATGTCATTTCTCATGTTGTGTCTTCCATGGGGGTTAGTACTAGTGATAACAATTTTGAAAGTTTTGATATATTGAGGGATGTAGAAAAAGTTCGTTTGGACTTATATCATAAAAAGAAAGAAAATCTAAATACTGGCAATGTTCAAGGTGAGAAAGCTGAAGCGATAAAGTGGGATATTGTCCAACATATGGATGATTCTGATGAAAATTTGTGTATTGGGCGTGGTAGTTCCTTTAAGGTGAAAATTAGACGGAATAACAAAACTATCCGTGGTAAAAAGAAAAAAGTGAAGGGTCAAACTTTCAGATTGAAAGAGGGGGAGTTTTTGGGTGATCCAATAGGGGTATCTTTATTTGGGAAGGGGGGTAAGGATTTAGTTTTGCAATGAATCACAACATTCAAGGATTATTTTGGAATTGTAGAGGTATTTCCAAGAAAGGTTGTAGAAGTTTTATTAAAGAGTGCATTATGATTAAACATTTGAACTTTGTATGTTTGTTGGAGACAAAGAAAGCTGATTATTCTAGTAGTTTTTTGAGGAGCATCGATGCTAATAACTCTTTTATATGGAACTGGTGCCCAGCTAGTGGTAGGGGAGGTGGTATTCTTTGTGCAATCGATAATGCTTGTTTTGATATATTGGGAGTGAAGAAGGGCAATTATTCTTTGGTCCTGAATCTTTGGGATAAAAAAATCAAGAAAAGATGGAATCTAGTGGGGATTTATGGAACCCCTCATGTGGATCAAAAATTAGATTGTATCGCTGAGATCTCTTCTATTTGCCAGGAGGCAGTTTTTGACTCTAGAGTTCCTTTCATTTTAGGAGGGGATTTTAATATGATTCGTAAAGATAGTGAAAAAAATGGTCCTATTCATCAATCCAGATTTATGTTTCTGTTTAACTCTATGATAAACCTGTATTGTCTACGAGAGCTACCTTTGTTGGGTGGACGTTATACTTGGTCCAATATGCAGACTCCACCGGTTTTGGAGAAACTTGACAGAGTCCTTGTTAGCCCTGAATGGGATAACTGTTTTCCTGATGCCACTGTCAAGTGCCTCCCTAGGATTTTATCGGACCATAACCCTATTCTTTTAGCTACTGGGAGGGTGTCTTGTGGAAATATTAGAAAATTTTCTTTAAATTTGAATTGGATTCAACAAGATGACTTTTTGTCCTTTGTGGATAGGAGCTGGAACTCTGAGTATACTCGAGGGGATAGTATTTCTGTGTTGCAACAAAAACTTAAAAGACTTAGAAAATCTCTTAAAGGGTGGGGTGCCAATAAATTTGGTAAGAACAAGAAGAGGAAAGAATCTATTATAGGTAGGATCGACATATTGGATAAGACAGAGGAAGGTAGACTTCTTACTCCTTCTGAGGTGAATGAGAGAGTTAATTTGCAAGTGGAGCTATTTTCAATATTTGATGAAGAAGAGCAGTATTGGTATAAAAAATCTCATGAGAATTGGCTGTTGAAGGGAGATAATAATACGGCATATTTCCACAGAATTGCCAAGGGGAAGGAAAAAAAGAAACTCATTCTTTCTTTAATTGATGAAGATAGAAATATCGAAGGTGATATTGAATTGTTGAATTATGCTACCAATTATTATAAGGAGCTTTTTGGTCTGGGTACTCAATATAATTTTGTTTTACATGACAATTTCTGGTCAGAATTAGAAAAAGTGGATGGTTTTCAAAATAGTCTGCTTGTTAAGCCCTTTTGTGAGGAAGAATTGCGAAGGGTGGTTTTTAATATGGCCAGGAATAAAGCTCCTGGCCCAGATGGTTTCCCTGTTGAGTTCTATCAGTCCTGCTGGGAGATTGTGAAAAAAGATATAATGACCCTTTTCACTGAGTTTTTTGAAAACAAAATTGATATTAAAAGAATTAATTTGGGAGTGATTATTCTTTTACCAAAAAGTGTGACTGCTAATCAAATCAAGCAATACAGACCTATTTGCTTGTTGAATTGTCTCTATAAGATTGTGACTAAGGTGATTTCAGTAAGATTAGAAGCAGTTATGAGCAAAATAATTTCTGTTAATCAATCTGCTTTCTTAAAAGGAAGATTTATTATGGATGGGGTAGTGGTGCTTCATGAGCTGATTCATCATACAAAGAGGGAGAAAGAGGGGGTTTTGGTCAAGTTAGACTTTGAAAAAGCCTATGATAAAGTGAGTTGGCAGTTTTTATTCGAATGTCTTAGACTGCGAGGTTTTAACTCTCATTTTTGTGGGTGGATCCAACAAGTAGTTTCGGGGGGTTCTGTTTGCATAAATGTTAATGGCAAAAATGGGAATTATTTTCAAAGCTTTAAAGGGGTTAGGCAAGGGGACCCCTTGTCGCCTTATCTTTTTAATATTGTGGCAGACGCCCTTTCTAAAATGATTCATAATCTTCAGAGTCAAAACTTGGTTAAGGATCTAGCGAGTGATATTTTTGATCATGGTTTGGCGATATTACAATATGCAGATGATACGATTTTGTGTTTGGATAATGATATTCATTTGGCTAAGAATGTGAAGCTGGTTTTAGCTGTTTACGAGAATCTTTTAGGATTAAAAATCAACTTTGATAAAAGCGAAGTGGTAGTAATTAATGGCACTAATAATGGGGGGCAAGATTTTTCAGAGCTGTTCACCTGTCCTGTAGGGAGTTTCCCTATCAGGTACTTAGGGCTTCCTGTTAGCAGTCATAAGATCTTAGTTCGTGATTGGGAGAGCATTATTAATAAAGTTAATAGGAAGTTGGATGCCTGGAAGGGTAATACCCTATCTTTGGGAGGCAGAAGTGTCCTATTGAATGCCTGCCTTAGTAATATTCCTTTATATGTGATGTCCATGTACTTACTGCCTAAAACTGTGATTGGGCAGATAGACAAAACTAGATGCAGGTTTTTCTGGCAAGGGAATGACCACAAAAAGAAATATCATCTGGTTAGGTGGGATAATATCTGTGTCAGTAAATCTAAGGGGGGGTTGGGAGTGAAAAACTTGAGGTTGTTCAATATAAGTCTTCTCACAAAATGGTGGTGGAATTTAGAACATTCGGAGGGTATTTGGCAACAATTGATCAGACGGAAATATGTAAAGGATAAAAATATTTGGACTTTGAAAAGCTGTGTTTCTGATTCTCTTTTCTGGAAAAATTTGATCAAAGTTAAAGAGTTCTATTTGAAGGGGAGAAAGATCAATACAATTAATGGTGAAAAAACCGAATTTTGGCATGATGAATGGTTGGGTAATTTTACTTTGAGAAATGCCTTCCCGGAGGTTTTTAATATTTGTCTTGAGCCTCATATCTCTGTGGCAAAATGTCGAGCTGCACAATGGAATATGCCTATGAGAAGATGGATTTCCCATAATGTTAGGATCAGATGGAATGATTTGGTTATTAAATGTTTGCAGTTTCCATGGGCGTTGGACGAAGACAGGGTTGTTTGGAAAAAAGGTGACAAATTTTTTTTTCCACTTCATCTATGTATCAGATCTTGGAGAGTTCTCGTACTAGGAAGACAAATGGTTTCATCTGGGATACTAAACTTCCTTTGAAGATCAAAATATTTCTCTGGATGGTAGATAGAAATGCTATTCTAACTAAAGAGAATCTTAGAAAGAGAAGCTGGATGGGGGACCCTAGATGTGTTTTTTGTGACCAAATTGAATCTGCAAATCATCTGAGTTGTAGTGTGAGCAAGTTAATTTGGGGGCTATTGGGGAGGGCTTTTAATTGTGCTTTGAGACCTAGATGCTTAGAGCAGATTTTACCATGGTGTCGTATGGTCTGGCCAAATTTTAGTCATCTTCATATGCTCTGTGTGTCGGCAGTGTTATGGTCTATTTGGAAATGGAGAAATAAGGTTTGTTTTGAGGCAAAGGGACTTGGTTCCCCCTTACCTATTATCTTTATGGCTTTCTCCTTTATGGTATATTGGGCAGGTCTCTATGAAGATGATGATGCGAGGCTGATAAAGGAGGGTACCGAGAAGATCTTGAGCTGCGTTGCTAGTGTTGCCGTGAACAGTGGATCTGGAGGAGCCGTGGACTGTCGGAGGATGAATCTTCTGCCCAGCAGATAATCGTTTGTCAAAATTTGAAAACTTCAGAGGGTGGTGCCTTTTTTTGTTATCTTTTGTCGCTAGTATTGATTCTGGATGTTCTGTTTTGGGTTGTACATATCGCTGTGTGTGGTCGAACCTTTTTGTTGGAACCTCGACGCCGGTTTTGTTTCTTCCGTTTTCTCTTTGAGTAATGGAAGAGGGACTAGTTCCCTTCTGCAAAAAAAAAGTTTTGTAAATTCGTGAAAAAATTACTGGAGATAGAGGTAGTCATGAACAATATTATCACCAAATCTTAAGATCAAACTCAACTTCGTTTGAGAGATAAAAAAAGACAAATTTTGAACAAACAACGACATGAAACTATTCATTCAAAATTTGTCTTTTTTATAGCTCCCAAACGAAATTGAATTTGGTCTTGAGATTTGGTGATAATATAGTTCATGTCAAGACCTATCTCCAGTAATTTTTTTCACGAATTTACAAAACTTTTAGGTATGGTTTTCACGGATTTGCACCAAAACAGTGGTTTGCACCACATATTTCGCCTTACTTAAAAGCGTATATTTACAAAGGTGAAAACCAAAAAGGAAAAACAAAAGGCACAAGAGACAACAAAACCAAAATTAACCAGGTTCCAAGGCATGGAGTCTGTTGAGTTATGATCCAAATTCAAAGAAGGCCAACTTCTGACGGAGTGGAGCGGAGGCCCGTCGCCGGGAGGCTTGGGCCGGAGCGTTACTATTGTTGACCTAGGTCACCGCATCTATAAATACCTCTTGTAAGCCGTCAGGAAGAGATGATCCACATATCGTTTCTCTCCCCGGTGTTTTTGTAACTCTCCCAAAAATAGTGAAGTTTCGCCGGCCAGTGCCCGTGATTTTTTTTCCTTCGCATTGGAGGGATTTTTTCACGTTAAAATCCAGTGTCTCGATCTGTTTGATTTTTGATCTACTTTGTTTTATGCGTGTCGGTTTCTAACAGAGCCAAATAGTAATGGCTCCGCCAAATGCTTCGATCGAACAAGACTCAAATCACTTGGAATCTTGAGCACACGGTAGATGTCAGTAAAAATTTGGAGTTAAATTTTTTTTCATTCCGGTGCAGCGAAATGTGCCAGCAGACAGAAGTGAAAGCCTCGGTGAAGAAAGGTTTTATGGCCAAGTTGGATCAAGCAAAAGCATGCATGACAACTGACCAGTCATTTGACACTACAGGCAGGAAGAGACGTGTAGTTCTGACCAAATTTTTGTGGCCGCCGGACATTTTTTTTACACTTAGGGCAGGCCTTCTATTCAAATGTAAGAAAGGGAGAATACAGGAGGAATTATACCCCTAGAGCCAGGCGGTCCTAGGGGAAGAAACACACTAGGTTATATTGCACAACCAATTTTTGTGGCTACCGGCCATTGAATAAAGAGACGCGAAAGAGTTTCCTCAATACTCGATCCCAAAGAGGGCAAGCTGTGCTGCTGAAATACCAAACCTGGCGACTAGAGAGGGTGAATAGGAGGAAAAATAAATTTTCTCACAAGGAGATGAGTGGTGCTCTTTACTCAACGGGCCTCAAAAATGATATCCCATAGAAAGAGCCATAGTGCTCAAATAAAAGTAATCTTAGTCCAAAGTGGTTACACTCAAAAACAAAACGCTCCAACTAAAAAGGTGCTTTAGAAAAGCACGCAGGAATATTCCAGCAGAAATCAATTCTGATCATAGGAGTGGTGGCTGGCTTTCTTGGACTCTAAAAATTATGAAAATTTTTCTCCTAATGCCTTGATGAGTCTGCAGCCTTCAGCCAAGTTTCATATCAAAAATCCTCACAGAAAATGTAGGAAAAATCGTGAACCAAGAACTATCTAAAACTCGAGCACATAAAGTTGGGGCTCGGTACTCACCTTAAAGCTCCCAAACAAAGAATCCATATGACTCCAAATTTTTTCACAAGTAGATAGGGAAGTCATGGACCTTCTCCTACTAGAATCACTCAAAAAGGATTTTTTTATTTTTATAAAATTCCTAGACCAACTGCTGCGCGAGTAAAACCTTCCTGCCTTCAAGAACAAGGAAGACAAGAACTTTATCTCTTGTTTATCATAGGTTGCCAAAGGTCTCAAACTATGTCTACAACCTCAAAACATCATGGATCAGCGGCATGTGGAAAAAGAGGAGGCAAACAAACATGTTGCAACAAAAAGCACCAAAGAAAAGAGATCAAACACAAGAATTAGACAGGAACGATGCCATGGTATAAGGAACTAGTTTCTATTTCTTGAGAGGGTTTGTTCACAATCACATCTAGGTGGGCAAAAGCTCAAAAGAGTATAATAAAAGTCACAAAACTTTAGCCCAAGACTTGGTGGAGGCAGCCCCTCCACCCCTCCTTATATAGGGCAATCGGGTGAACCTCCACCCTTGATTGCTTCCTTGGCTTCCAAGTAGCCTCGTCAAGGGTTAGGATTCACCCACTCAACCAGCCACTTATATGGGCCTAAAACACTCACACACAGCCCAACATGAGCCAAATATGTCATACATGGGTTTTACACAAAACCCGATTAACCCGATGCAACGGGCCTTCATTTGCCGAACTTGACAGCTCCGTTTCCGTGCCTTCGGGCCTCCAACCCGAATTGGAACCTTTGAGCTACCTCAAGTCCTTCTCCATGTCGTCCTCATGAGCCCCAAGCTTGAGCCTATCCATCCCGATACATCATCACCGTTCTGGACCTCGATCCACCTGATCTAGTCCCGGTACTGTCGCCGACCACGGTTGTCTCCAAGCCTGCGCCCACAAGGGCCAAACCATTTCTCACAAGCAAAAATATTTTCTTACCTTTGATTCTTGCATGTTAGTTCAATTTCATCATGAATTCAAACTTATATGACTACATGCCCAAGTTCCTACTAGAACTGAAACCGAAACCTTTTAAACCGGTGCTTCCCTCAGCACAACAGAACAAAGATAGAAATTTTAAAAATACTTCCCTTGATCAAATGAAAAAAATTCATAATATGACAAAGATGCATCTCAAAATTCTTTACAAAATCCATATATAACATTTTTTCATCCGAGCTCGAGAAGACCCTCAAAAGCATAAAATACTCTGTCCTAGCACAAATAGCCGAACCGGTTCAAATTAGTCTTCAAAATAAACTCATCAACCAAATCAATTCAAGTCACATATACTCATCACAACATGAAGACCACCACATGGTCTCACAGCTGCCATTCCAAATTCTTTTGCAACAAAGGAAACTCCAAGAGTTGAAACGATCAAGAAAAATCAACCAAAGAAAAAACTTACGTTTGAGTTGATTAATTCTTGTAATTCCATATAAGATTGCGGCGACAGAAGGGATTAGCATCCAAAGATGCCATGCAGTGTTTGTAATAGCAGCTCGAAGAAAATTTGCTATTGGCCTGCAATGAGTAACTCAAGCGGTGTGAGACCATTCAAATTAAATCTTGGATAGCTGCTCCAGCTGATATGCATCGCGAGAACTCCAAGCCGTGGATGCAAAATAACTCATCAAGCTGTATAGATAGGGGCTCCCCATGCCAAGGATCTTCCCAAAAGTGAAGCGATTTGCCATCACCAACAATACATTTGCACAAAGATAGAAAATGCCACATCAACTTTGAGATCGATATCCTTCCACCAAAATCCACCCTTATGATGAGCATGTTATGGCAAAGACCGGGCATAAAGAATTTTCCACGTCCAAGAAACCCACGGAGTATCAAATTTATGAAAGAACTTATGCAGAAAAAATTATTAAGAGCCTTTCATTCTGTATAGCCAGATTGAGGTGGAAATCTGTGCTGATTCTAAACTGGTCATTAGTATCGGTTTCTTAACTGACACAGACTAATAAGCACGGATGTGCACCAGCATCTATGCCAATCTGGAATCCGTACAACTGGATAGAACCAGCACTGACACCACTATTTTTCAAAATATTTTTAAATTAGCTAGCCTAGTGCCAATGCACTAGGCTAGAAGATACTAGGTACATCCCTATAATCTAAAGTAGGGGTCGTCGTCATCATCATCTCCTCGTCGGAGTTGAAGGAGTCGTTGTTGTCGTTGGAGGTAGGTTGGTCTTCATTGTTTTCGTGGGAGGAGGAGATGGAGTCGTCAAAGAATTGCATGCAGATTGACCAGTCCTCTTTGTCCGACTTGTCGTCATCCTCCCGCTCCTCTGACTCCTCGTTGTCCTTGTCATCGTCATCATCGGGTTCCTTGTCATTGACAGGGGTGGTAGTGGTGGGACTGCACACCGGTGGTGGAGAGGCTAGCAGTAACAGAGAAGACCGCCGACACCATGGCTTGGTCAGGGGCTAGCTCCTCCTCCTCCCCCTTACTGACCTTGGCTCCTCTTCGCCGGCACCGAAGTTGGGAGTCGGAGTACTCCGTGCCAGAGTCATCGTTGTTGTATAAATTGTGGTGTAAGCAATATGGCATATAATAATATTAAGATAATTTCAGATTTAAATAACAGCAAATATTTAGTATTATCATGAAAAAATATGTAAATATGAATTTTGCATGTGCAAGGACAGCAGCATAACAATTCATATATGACAGTGAGATCAACATGATAATAAGCAGAAATTCATAACATTTGAATAGCAACATAGCTCAGTTTTGATATGTTATGAATTGCTCTCAGATTTAATGTGTTGGGTTACTAGAAACAGCCATTCAATAACACATTCATATATTCACACACACACACACACACACACACACACACACACACACACACACACACATATATATATATATATATATATATATCTCACAAATAAGCTATGACAGATTAATTGAATAAACCACTGCTAGCAAAGTTGATTAACAGTCCAATTTCCAGAAATTTACTGCTGAAATCACAATTTTTCTCAACTTCCAAAGAACAGAGACACGACTAGATAGTCAAATGCGAAAAGATCTGAAGCGCTCACAAAATCAGTGTATAGAGTAAACTAACACAGCAACAATGCTCTCACAATTGACTTTCCAGATATGTTGCACATCGCTTAAATAGGAAAATTAGCACTAAACAGTAGTACTAATCAGCATTTTAATTCACAAACTTAATCGAATAAAACAACAATGCAGCGGTATATAATCAACTAACTGTCATAGCCAATCTCAATATAAATATCATCATCGGCGTAAATTGACGCCACAAACAGAATTAGTGCACAGACCCCAAAATTGAGATAATGAGCCCTTAACACGTTGTTAGGGCCCCAAATTATCTCAATTAGCTCATGCTGCAGTACAAAGGTGGGAATTTAGTAAACTTACTTAGCACTGGATTCAAACCAGTGTATATATCTCACAAATAAGCTATGACAGATTAATTGAATAAACCACTGCTAGCAAAGTTGATTAACAGTCCAATTTCCAGAAATTTACTGCTGAAATCACAATTTTTCTCAACTTCCAGCAACAGGACACAGCTAGATAGTCAAATGCAGAAGCAGTACAGAACTGCTCACAAAATCAGTGTATAGAGTAAACTAACACAGCAACAATGCTCTCACAATTGACTTTCCAGATATGTTGCACATCAGTTAAATAGGAAAATTAGCAGCTAAACAGTAGTACTAATCAGCATTTTAATTCACAAACTTAACTGGAATAAAACAACAATGCAGCAGGTATATAATCAACTAACTGTCATAGCCAATCTCAATATAAATATCATCATCGAGCGTAAATTCGACGCCACAAACAGGAATTAGTGCACAGCCCCCAAAATTGAGATAATGAGCCCCTTAACACAGTGTTAGGGCCCCAAATTATCTCAATTAGCTCTGTGCACAGTACAAAGGTGGGAATTTAGTAAACTTACTTAGCACTGGATTCAAACCAGTGTATATATCTCACAAATAAGCTATGACAGATTAATTGAATAAACCACTGCTAGCAAAGTTGATTAACAGTCCAATTTCCAGAAATTTACTGCTGAAATCACAATTTTTCTCAACTTCCAGCAACAGGACACAGCTAGATAGTCAAATGCAGAAGCAGTACAGAACTGCTCACAAAATCAGTGTATAGAGTAAACTAACACAGCAACAATGCTCTCACAATTGACTTTCCAGATATGTTGCACATCAGTTAAATAGGAAAATTAGCAGCTAAACAGTAGTACTAATCAGCATTTTAATTCACAAACTTAACTGGAATAAAACAACAATGCAGCGGTATATAATCAACTAACTGTCATAGCCAATCTCAATATAAATATCATCATCGGCGTAAATTCGACGCCACAAACAGAATTAGTGCTGACCCCAAAATTGAGATAATGAGCCCTTAACACAGTGTTAGGGCCCCAAATTATCTCAATTAGCTCTGTGCACAGTACAAAGGTGGGAATTTAGTAAACTTACTTAGCACTGGATTCAAACCAGTGTGTAGAAGGGCAAGGCATGTCTTATAAACGCTGTCCCAGAAATCAATATTGCCATCACTAGGATGCTAGCAACAGCAAATCAATCCGGAGATACAATGTCGTCGATCTCAGTGTTGCAATCACAGATGGCCACACCAAGACCCCGAGGAGCAGCGAACACAGCACAAGATCATAGAATCCAGCCCTTGGCCAAAGGGACCAATTAAGTCGACGCGAAGCAACCAAGTCACCCATGAGTAGCCACCAACCAGCCTCAAATCGGTCTTCTCTCCCAAATCAATTCAGCTGCCCTCAAGGTGAGCTCCTCACAAGCTCAGAGTAGGGATGGCAATCGGGTCGGGTACCTCCGGGTCCAACTGAATTGGACCCGGACCCAAGACCCGACCGATATACCCGGACCCGGACCCGGACCCGATTCCATTCACGGGTCCAAACTTGGACCCATACCCAGACCCGACGGGTACCCGAGACCCGTCGGGTACTCGAGACCCGAAACAATCTGAGCAATTTTAGCAGAACAGCCATCTGTCTATCTGGACCATCTCATTGAACTTAGTCCACTGTATGTATCAAGCATCAGTGCTGCAGTGCATCAATACATCATTAAAATGGACCCCAATTAATATGTATCACAAGCACAAACAATGAAACACACAATACAGTATGTATCACAACTCATAAGCATTAAAATAGACCCCAATTAGCAACTGTCACAACTCATAAGCATTAAAATAGACCCCAATTCTGCAATTAGGTCACCCATTTACCAGTAAGATTTCAAGTGACAATACTCTCTCTTGAGTCTTGATGTCAAGCAAACAAAAATGAAATAAGCACAAAAAGGAGAGGAATAGAGGATCACTTGGTCCAGTGTGCAGGAGCGCAACGGGCGCTGTCGTCGGCGGTCGGCCGGTTGGGGTCTGATGTGAGAAGAAAGCGGGCGCCGGATCCAATGTGCAGGGATCGGGGAGAAGGGCGTCGCCGTCTGTGTTGGTGACCGAAAGCAATGAGCGAGGGCTTCACCGCCCAGTCCTCAGAGCGCCGCCGCGCCGGCCGGACACCAGCCAGTGAGGTCCACAGGCGGCGGCAGCGACGCTACCGCGCTAGGGTAGATCCGGTGCCCGTGGTGCGTCATTGGCGGCTGGCGGCCGGCGGCCCGCTGCTGGGTGTGGGTGGAGGAAATGTGGAAAAGGGGTAGGGTTTGGGTTGAATTGGCTTATATATCATGTATCATGGGTCCGCATGTCAGTTGATTTCGGGTACCCATTGGGTACCCATGGGTATAAAAATGGACCCATACCTGACCCGGGACCCGGACCCGGACCAGGACCCGAGAAAAAATACCCGTGGGTCTGAAATCGGACCCGGACCCAGACCCGTCGGGTCGGGTACCCGGGGGTACCCGGACCCACGGGTATTATTGCCATCCCTAGCTCAGAGGCCAAGAATCAAAGGAAAAAACCGACTCAAAATCACTCGATCGAGGAAGATTGGAAACTAGGGTTAGCTCCATGAAAAAGGGGCCAATGGATGCGCGCAAGAGCCATATTAGGCGAGGGAGCATGAGAGGAACCAGATAAGGGGAAGGAGAAGACTCGGCCATCCCTGTTGCAACTGCCGCCGCGCGAATCGGCCGGGCAGGGCCCCCCACGCACGATGAGCAAGCTCATCGCCAGGGTCTGCCGCCGCCGCCAGCACGCGAACATGCGTAGTGCACGAGCAGGTCTCAGCCACAAACTGCTGCTGCTGCCTTTTGCCTCTCCGCATGGGCCAAAAGCCCATTAGCCTTACGGGCAAAAGCCCAACAATCGTCATCCTCTTTGTGTCAAATTCGTCTAGCTCCGCACCAGAGTCGTCCGCCTCTGCATCAGAGCCAAATGGGAATGGCACCGGTGAGCCAGATGATGTCGGCCATGGCGAATGGCGGTGATGACTTTGCTGAACGACTAGGAGCGCTTAGACGACCATGGCGAGTCGGGCGGTGATGATTCGGGCAAAGACGAATAGGACATCATGGGCGAGTAGGGCAGAGACGAAGAAGACGAAGAGGTGGATATATGTGGTGAGTAGGGCGGAGACAGAAGATCTATGAAGAGGTGGCAAATAGTGAGTTGATTGGATGGGGATCAGAAGTGGAGTTATAGAGTAGCAGGTGGTGGCCGTCGGGGGGCGGCAACAATGGAGGCGTGTGGAGCTGCACCAGATAGGAAGTGGCATCAGGGTGGTAGAGGTGTCGACCGCAGCAGGGGGAAGGGGGCCGGTCATTGAGGAGGGTGGTGAATTCAGTCGACCGACCACTAGTCACTCAAAAAAAAAAAGTCTCCGTTGGCTATCTAGCTATTTGGATATGAGATAAAAGAGTGGTCGAGGAGGCCAGGACCTGAGGTTTACGCTACACAAAATCAACCTAGAACACAGTTTAATTTGCTGAGTCACTCTAGGGACCCAGAATGTGTGATTAACATTGCCTCGTCTATAAGGATCAAGCGCCGTGCAACGAGATGGAAGCACATATGATAACGTATTCTACTACCAAAAGGAGTTCGGGAACTAGTTAAACATATCATTTAGGTCTTAAGATAACGCGGGATATTTCTTGGGGAGTATATTGATCCATGACTAGATGCGGCCTAAGCTAGCTAAGTTGCTGGCTTGCTGCTGCCCATGCAGATGATGAGCTAGCGATCGACGATTTTTCCCCGTTCTTTTCGTGGCTAGCTGGTGATTTCGTGTGCGAAGTTGCTAGTGCTGGGGCTGATGAGCACAACGGAATTTGGCTATTGGCTGCTCCATCAGACGATTCCTTGCAAGTTGCGTTACTTGCGCTGCCTAAGAGGCCATCTGCATGCCTGACAGGCCATGGCATCTTCCAAATATGCCCTCTAAGACGTGCGCTTGTGACAGGAAGTCGTTGTACATTGCGTTTTTGTGACAAGCCCCCGATGAAACTTCTAATTCTTACGCATTGGTCCTTTCCCTCCTCCTCCTCTCTCTCTCTCCCCTTTCCTCTCCTGTCTAGCTCTCCTCTGGATCAGCCAGCTCATCTACCTCGAGCGACCGAAGATGGATGGAAGCCTCGCCAGAGATGGATGGAAACCCCCTACCGGAGATGGATGGAACCTTGCGGAATCCCGTGGTTTCCATCTCTAGTGACTGAAATCTCAAAAACCCTAAGCTTTTCATCACGGTTTTCAAGGTTTCCAGTAAGATTTCCGTCCACGACGATGGAAACCCCATGATTTCCAGTGACGGTGATAGAAAATGTGGGGTTTTTTGAGGTTTCTAGCGACGGTGACATCTCCGGCGAGGTTTAATGGTCACGATCTCGCTAGGGTGAGCTGACTCCAAAAACCTGTCCTCAGTTCAAATTGCTAGCTGCAACTCGCATGTATGAAGCAAGAATCGCTAGTAATCGCTGGTCAGCCATACGGCGGTGAATCCTTCCCTGAATCTTTTTGCTCCTTCCTTCCTAACCTTATGAACAGGACTCCTTTGGCCTCCGTGAAATACCATGACATACCCTAGAACTATTCCTAAAACTCTTCCCGCGGCTTTCTTTGCCCTTATTGCCCAACATACCTCGTAAGGCATACCCTAGAACTAATTCATTCATCTGCCCTCTTCGCAATAAAGCTTTGCCTTACTTTGCTTGCTAGCTCTTATAAGCCCACCTCCTTTCCTACGCTACACCCTCTCACCGCCCCTATTCAGCCTGAAAGGCTTCTAACTTCCACAAAACCTTACTTATCTAGGGCCCTAGGGCAAGATTCAGAACTTAGGATCACTGCCTTTCATCCGCCTCTCTCTCATATGCATGCTTAGCTAGGAAAGCAGCGTGGACGAGCTGATGCGCGGCTCGGCGAGCACGGTCATTTTGAGCGGATGCGGATGCGGAGCGGCTCAGTGCGGCCATGGTGCGTACAAGGGTGCTTCTGGTTTTGGGGAGTAGAGGGGGCTTGCCGGGTCGGGGAAGCTGGGGATGGGGCGGAGCCACGAGCAGCGCCAGGTGTAGAGCCTGGGGCAGGCCGAGCCAGGAACAGGAAGGTGGACTGGATTGTGGAAGGAGGAAGAATGAAGGGGGATTGTGCAAAATACTATGGGAACGTGCAGCACATATCTCAACGCACGTTCAATGGCCAACGATCGATTGTGTAAGGAAATGCTTTTATAAGCATGAACGGTTTTCCGTTTCTGGTTACATGAAGGTAGCCTGCTTTCAAGGCTCAATCCATTGGCAGTGACAGATCTAGAATTTTTTCTATGTTTCGGGCAAAGCAACTGAGTAATACCCGGAGCGATATCGTGAGGTTGAATTATATGCTTTTTCGTTCAAGAAACTTCAGTGCTAGCTATATATATCTTTTTTTTTCTTTTTAATGTTGGGGGCACCGAAAATAAGAAAGAGAAATGTTTGCAGGTCATGTTTGAGTTTCCACCGATCCAATAATTAGTCAAAGGTACATGCTACAAGCAACCAGAAAATATCACGATATTTTCTGGTCACATGCGCATTAGTTCATGTACTAAATTTGCCCAGGTGAACGCGGATTAGAGTTATGCAGCATGACCCATCAGATTTCAAGAGGGAGACGCAAGCTTGGGATAGCTCAGTGCCATGCATAATAGTTTATCATTTGCAAAGTTTCACCTTTGTTAGCTATAGCATGACGTACCGATCGCCATGGAGGACGTTTCGTGCACTCAAGGTTCAAAAGCCAAACTTTTGACGATATACCAGGAGAATAATTGGCACCTATAGCTTTGTTTAATCATCACAGCACCATGAATCAAAGTTTCTTTTTACTAAGGAATTGGTTACATGTAAATTAATATGTCAAGATTTTTGCTCAAAAATATGTGAAGATTCAAAGACTGCGTGCTATATATCCTCATGGCCTGGCAAGATGCTGTTATGGACAGCACTAATCAACCACAAGCAGGTCTAGCTAGTAGGATCAAATTAATTAAGGCGTGACATTTACATGTCAGTGAGATATGTAGGTATTGACCTGATTGGCTTAGTGATCATCTGAGCTAGGCAGGGACAGCTATATATATATATATATATGCCTGAGGATCATATCAACTAGTGGCTTCTGCTACACAAGGTAAATTACCTGCAATTGTAGAGAAGGATCAAACAGTGTTCTTCTACAGACACATAGCATGAGCCTTTTGTCCCACTCTTACTCCGTATTAAGGCATATATTTTGGGCAAAGCAAGCAAGCAGCAAATGCAGAAGCCAGTGTCAATGTGTCATCTCTGCCTCACCTTTCCTCCTCTCCTCCTTTACATGGACAGGCATAGGCTGGGGTGGTAGGTGCCACACATACACATATGGAGGACCCCAACCCCAAAGGCACATTGCTTTCAGAGGCTTGGAGCAAGCTAGCCAGTGCCCTAAAGTTGTGGAGAATATATAACTGAATGGCACTGCAGTGTGCCTCACTAAGAATGGCCTTCAGTCGCTCATGGAGCTTGAAGGCCGCTAGAGCCTGTAGGTAAAGGAGGATGCAACTCACCAAGATGCACAGAAATTGGCGAGATTCACTACTCATGTCGTGCTTTTGGCGAGTTCGCCACTTGCAGAGCTGAGTTTGCTTGTTTTTCCAAAGTAAAAGGCGGTTCTTTAACAGTGGTAGCACTTAAGGTCATGGGCTCATTTAGGAGTTTTATTTGGTTCATTGATATAGTTCATTATAACTGGAATTATATTACTTATCAAATTGTAAAAGCTCAACACCTTATGTATGGCGCGCAATGGCTTGTCTGCTGCATCTTACATAGAAAACCATCATCAGGGAAAAAAAAATGCACGGTTGCTCTTGATTGCTGAAAATGCAGGGAAAAGATTCAGATTCAGTACTCAATAGTACTCCTTAGCATGATACATGATATAGCAACAGATTTATGCCTGGCTGACTACACTATAGTACAATTAATCAATGTACACCACTACACATCCCTTGCTTGCTCGATTCAAACACTAACATTCTCACATGAGTTACAAACCCTTCATCTCTTTTCTGAGGTCCTAGAGACACGGCAGATCTTCCTGACGACCCAGAGAACGCCGCATCCGGGCTGCTTCTCCTTGGTCACCCCATGCTGATGCTGCCCTGCTGCACTGACCTTCTTTCCTCTCTGCAGCTGGCCTCTAAGAGCAATAGCCTCAGCTGCTTCATACGCCATTGCCGGGTCGCTGCAGATGCTGCACACGGCAGAGACAATCAAAGTGCTTTCGTTGCTATCTAGTTAAGGTTTCAGAATGCACCAGTTTGCTTGCTTCAGGTGGCTGAAACCAGATGGAGAAGTATTTGTAGGGCTTGATGCAGGAACTGGAAGGAGCAGCTGGCTTCATGCCGGCTTGGCAGCCAAGGAACTGGGATGGTTGAATCCTGACGGAGTCAGAGGTCAAAGTGTGATCCATAGATCAATAGATTAATAAAAGGAGAAATATTCCACGAGGGCATTTCGTTGCCACCACGTTTCACACGAGTGGTTGATTAGCAGTGTGTTTTCAGGGCTTAGACATTAGACATCAGCATCAGCTCGACAAAGGGTTTGGAGAGGCAGAAAAAATTATTAAAATTAGTTTTAAGAAATTTGAGAAGAAATACTAAGATCCTCAGAAAATGGTTACAAAGTGCCAAAATGTTTAATTTGTATAAAAATAACAAATATTCTGCTGTATATATCGGTGGTGTCGATGAACGCCTCGTGCATTGTACAGAGCTGGTAATGAACAAGTTCCTGGCTTTGCTGCTTTGGTGAAGATCTCCTGAAGCAAATTTTTTTAAAGAAAACAAAAATATTATGCCATGAGCTCTGGCATGCACGTAGGAGCACGCACCATGGTTCGAGACCGAATTTGGTCGTCAACATGATTTTTTTTTAAAACAAATAAACCAAACATAATTTTGACAGCAAAATATCATCCATTGAGTAACGCACATACTACAATGTAAGAAACACCAGACTTCAGAACATAAGCAGTCTCAAGACGTAGCACGTACTACACGTATTCAGAGTTGGAAAGCGGCTTTCTCCCCTCTCCGCCTCCTTCCTATAGGCCGTAACATGAACCAGCCCTGCTTCCTATAGGCCGTAACATGAACCAGCCCTGCGCCAATGCGCCATGTATGCAACATTTCAGGGCATTAAATCCCACAGAGATGGGAGAGCCGCTCTCGAGACTAATCATGATTAGAATTAGAAGGTTAACTCCAGTGACAGCATTCGACCTAACCTTCGTTACATTTCCACGATGCCAGCAGTTCGTGTGGAGCCACGAACAGTCGCCAGTTCATCACGCAAGGAAATTTGACGCCATGTTGCTGCAAGCTGGGTTCCATGGAGGCATGATGCAGCGTCGACGTGCAGACCATCAGCCAGCAAGAGCATCTCTCATGCTTGCAAGAATTCAACTTCCATCCAGTTCAAAAGAAAATAAAAGAAATCACCTTCCATTGCAAATTTCAGCCGACGCATCTCATTTCTCGATGGCCATTTTTTTCTCTGACATGCTCCATTGAACTGCCTGCTGTGTAATTTACTACCCATCTCGAAATCCAGCCTGCACATGTTGCATATGGAGACATGTTACCATGCCATCTTCTTGTGAAAAGTACAGCAAAAATGTAAACTTTTCTCACCACAGTCACATGGCTGTAAGGTGTGCTACTACCAAGTCCCAAGCTGTTCTTTTCTTTTTACCAGGTTCCATTTGGACGTTGGGAGCAGCTAGCCATGGGTTTTGCATCCATTAAACATTTTCACACGTCCTCTGATGGAGCCTAGGCTTAAGATATTCGGCACTGCATGGTGGAGCACTAACCGTGCTGCTGCTCCATGAATAGATTACTCATCCTGAGGTGATCTCTGCCTGGAGATCTGAGAAGCATAGAAGAAGAATCTCATTAATTGCCATCTTGCTCGATGTTTGACTTCAGAAAATTTAGATTGTCTGCACTGGAGAACAGATCACATTACCGTGAAACCGTCAGTTTTTACGCTTCCAATCAACTGTCATACAAAGAAACTGACAATTTCTTAAGCAGGCTCAAACCTTCAAGATACTCAATCTGACCATCCGATGCACGGTTAGATGATAGAAAGCTTGTGCAATCCCTCCATGGGTTGTCAGTGCCAGTAGCCACTTATTCTCTGCAGTCCAATCCTCTCCAGTAAGTGTAAGTCAATGGCACATCACCTTATTTATTGATTCCATGGCTAAAAAAATGCCGCCACCTAAAAAAAAGCCTACTAGTACTTCAAAGTCACATGTAATTGTGCATTAGCATATGAGTGCATCACCTTAAAGCCTTGTCTGTGTCCCCTCCTCTCCATGCACAGGGCAGTCTCCAAATTCCAACAATAACATAACACAAGCAACCCAAGAAAGAAGCTTCTGTAGCTGCTCCAGTTCCTTCATACTGCTGCAACAAGCAAAGACCAAGATCCTTCAAGGAAGAAGAGGAAGTGCTGTAAACAAGAGCAAGTGCATTGTACACAGGTAGGTAGAAGGAGATGGATGGGAGCAAGTACAGACCAAAAGGCTATGGAATGGCCAGCGCTGGCAAGAGGCTCCCCTACGTGCTGCTGCTGCTGCTGGCCCTCGCCGCCACGGCGCTGAGCGTCGTCGTCCTGCACAAGGCAAAGGAGCGCCGCGCCTATGCTGTGCATCTCCAGGAGCGCGACCGGCAGATCATCTCCCTCCGGATCTTCCTCCAGGTATGGTCATGAGCTCATGGACCATGGCCTCTGTCTTCCTGCATTGCTCACTGTCTTGAAGTTGTTTGTTTCTGGCCTAGATAGACAAAGGTGTCACGCACTGCAGCTATTTCAGTCGTTTTGCTTTACTAGGAGGTTCAAGGAATGGTTCTACAGTAACAGAAAATTGCAAAAGGTTTTAAAGCAATTGATTAACTGAGAGGATGATTTACAACAATCTATTAGTAACTATTGGTGTTAATAGGGTCTGTCTAATTTTTCATTTTACAGAGGAAGAACTCCTAAAAAAAATGTAATTTTTCCCATGATTACCAACCTTAACTACGACAGTCAATACTTTTTTCTTTAAAAAAAAAACAACCTTCACTGCACAAATGACATGTTTGTAAAGTAGTTAAGTAATAAATTTTGGAATCTGAACATGCGTTGGTTATGAACACAGAGCACTCATACGAAGACTTGCATATTAGCAACATTTGCTGGAGAACTTTGGGAAGAAAATATATTATGATTATGAACAAAATTAAGCCAAAATTAGGATACCCTCCCAAACCATGACATAACACATACAGGGTTTTGGGAAACAGTATCGACAAGGTCATTGGTTTTGGTCCACTGAATACACGATGCAACATTGTTTGAGCGACAGTGTTAGTTTGAACTTAGCCGGACAACAATCGATCGTTGTCCAAGATTTAGAATATGATGGTAAATCAGGAGTTTTGCACCACTACCCTTTCCTCCAACCATAAAATGTGAGTTTCAATAGACAAGCAAAAGTACTGCAAAACTTGATCAGAATCAGGGGAATCATTCATAAGTAGCTGCCAGTTTTAAATTCCTAACTAGCTAGATTTTAAAAGGAATTTGGTGAAATCTTTTAAATCAGTGTTTACCAGGTATATGGAGCTACGAATGTAGCTCCAAAAATGTCTTAATTTTCTACTGAGAGACTAGCTATTATGATCTATATATGATTCATCTTTATACATTGTAAGTAGTACCACATCTTACAATATACATCTTAATCAATGCTATTAAGGCAGCGCCCCTGCCTTTTTGTCAAACAGTAGTACCACAGCTTAGCAGATATATAGCTTAAACTGCTACGAGAATATTTTTCTCTCTGTCAATCACTCATTCAAAATCACTAGTTCAGCTTCTCATTTTATGTGTGATTTTACAATTAAAAAAATAACCCACCAAATATTGCTAAAGTATTCTTCCCATTTCCCAGAAAGAAAAGGCAATTAACAAAGATATGAAGAGGAAGGTAGAAGAACTGAAAGCCACAACATCTTCCCTCAGAACTCAGAAAACGGACCTGAAAACAAAGCTCAGGGGGCTGGAAGCCACGGCTACAAATCTTAAGGATACTCAGAAAGAACTGGAAGCAGCTCTCACAGAGAAAGACAGCCGTCTCAAGCAAATGGAAGAGAAAACAGCAGGTTCAAATCCTGACCAGATGGCAGCTCTTATGGAACTTCTTCAGCGAAAGGAAGCCGAGCTCGAAGAGATCAAGATCAGGTTCCAAGATTATAAGATAACAGACAGAAAGGGACCAAATGGCATAACTAGTAAGAGCACTCCTGTGCAAAAGAGCAACGCGAATGCAACACCTGACATTGCGGTAGTCGAAAAGGTTGCAAGCTCCAATGGTGCCATACCCGCTACAGAAGAAGGAAAGAGTTCTGGTACAGACTCCAGTGGTGTGACCCCCACTACAACAGAACGAAAGAGTTCTAGCAACACCACAGTTACAGAAAACAAACACCAAAAAGACAGATCTCTAGAAGAAAAGCGGATGAAATCCACAACTAACATGGAAGATGATGACTTACTAGAGAAAACAAGTGATGTTGCTGAAGATATTGATGTAGATAACATTTATGGAGAAAGTCATTCAAAGAAGTCTGAATTTTCTCAGCGGAACAAAAAGTTTTTGACTGATAATCGAGTTGGTAGCCATGGAAAAGAGCTAGATAGAATGGAACTGTCAGGGCACTCCCTAGACCAGGACAGTGACCGCGTCAGATACAATAAACTGCTTGAGAAGGAATATGATAAAGCTTCTGATGAAACCATGAAACCAAACAAAACGGATGGTGATCTGGAAAAGACATCCAAAGATAGCTTAAGTGATGCCAATCAGAACAGATCGAAACATGCTTTGGAAGAGGTGGCTGGCGCTGCTGATGTGAAGCCCAAGATATCAGTAAATGATGATGGAACACAACAGCAAAGCAAGAGACGCAAGAAGAGAAGGTCTAGATCCAAGAAGAAGAAGACTGATATTGCAGCTATTAATTATGATGGAGAAGTTAGAAAAGGAAGGGAAGTAGGTGCCAAATTGATCCCAGAGTGAGTTCTTGGACTTAAAAGTACTGCTTTACAATGATAGAATACCATGGCTGAAGAGGACCTTCTACATTATTGGATAGAAGACAAGAACATCACTGCCATTTTGATACGCTGAAGTACTTTGGATAAATGAAGGCAGAGAGTAGCTAAGCAAACATAGTGATCAATTTGTAGCTCATAGCAGCATATAACTTATTTTCCTGCAATATCATGAATTGGTATTCTTTTGCGTCCTTGATATAATGTTTCTACACCTTTATCTTCTGTTGAAAGAGCAATTTTGCACTAGGTCATCGTGAAGTCTGTACAACGCTAAAATAGTGTTCTTTGCATGTACGATGAGTCCATGATCAAACCTAGCCAATCGCCTTGCATGCCGGCTGGACGACATCATCTCCTCATGTCAAAGTGCCTTCATCAAGACAAGATGCATCCATGAGAGTTTTCTCTATGTGCAAGGAGTTATCAAAGACATCCACACAAATAATAAACCAAGCCTGTTCCTCAAACTAGATTTTGCAAAGGCTTTTGACTCCGTCCATTGGGGACATCTGCTCGATCTCCTCCAGAGACTTGGTTTTGGGCTCAGATGGCGAAACTGGATTTCCAACCTGCTCGGGACATCCTCTTCGTCAGTCCTTCTCAATGGGAAACTCTGCCCCCCATTCGACCATCGATGGGGCGTTCGTCAAGGGGACCCCCTATCCCCGATGCTTTTCATCCTTGCCATAGATCCCCTTCAACGGATCTTTCAGTTGGCGGCTGAAGAGGGGGCCCTGTCCCAACTGCAGTGCCCCATCCTCTCCTCACGTACTTCCCTCTACGCGGATGATGCGGCCCTCTTTCTACGACCCACTCAGCAGGACCTCGACACGACCATGTATCTGCTGGAAAATTTTGGCAAGGCCTCGGGTCTGAAAGTCAACCCTTCTAAATGTGCTATATACGCCATCAGATGTGGCAGCCTTGACATGGAAGTTGTGCTAGCTAACTTCCCAGGCAAAAAGGAATCCTTCCCTTGCACCTACCTTGGACTTCCTCTCCACCATAAGCCTTCACGCAGTGATTTTCTTCCTCTCATCGCCAAGGTTCGTGGAAGGCTTTCCACCTGAAAAGGAAAGCTGCTCTCCAAGGCTGGAGGTCTTACCCTGATCAAAGCCACACTCACAGCTCTACCCACCTACTTTGCGTCGGTATTCACGCTTCCCCAATGGGCCATCAAGCAGATCGACAAGATCAGACATGCCTTCCTCTGGAGTGGGACTAGTGACACCCCAGGCGGCCATTCCCTCATCAACTGGCAGACCGTCTGTAGACCGCTCGACCTTGGCGGCCTTGAGATTCTCGACCTCACCAGGTTCCATCGCGCCCTTCGTCTCTGCTGGCTTTGGCTCAAATGGACTTGCCCGGACAAGCCTTGGGCTTCCTGCCAGCTCCCCTACAACCATGTCGACCTCACCCTTTTTCGGGCAGAGACAGTGATTACTCTCGGAGACGGGGCCTCTGTCGACTTTTGGCACGATCGCTGGCTTTAGGGGCAGGCCCCTGTCTCTCCGCTCCCCACCTCTATGCCCTTGCGCGGAGAAAGCACCTCTCTGTCGCCAACGCCCTAGAAAACAACAGATGGGTTCGCTTAGTTCGGCATCTCTCCACGCCCCGACAGCTGCTTGAATTCATCGAATTATGGGGCCTCATTAACCCTACACAACTTCACCTCGGACAAAGAGATGGCATTTCCTGGACGCATACCCGCTCAGGGTCCTATACTGCCAAGTCTGCGTATAGACTTCAGTTCCTAGGGTCTTTGCCCTTTGAGGCCGCTAACATCATCTGGTGGGCAGCCACAGAGAATAAATGCAAATACTTCGCCTGGACCTTCTGCCACAAACGCATCAACACCGCAGATGTCCTAAGTGCCAAGGGCTGGCCACACCAACCCATCTGCCAGCTATGCTCGGTCTCCGCTGAAACGGTAGACCATCTATGTGCCTCCTGCCTCTTTGCCCGACTAGTCTGGCGCGAGATACTTCCTCTCCACCCTGAGGCTCACTCGCTCAACGGGATGAATTCCTTCCTTGGTGGGCTCGGACCGCTTCGCTTACTCCCAAGGGTCTCCGGCAGAGCTTCAATGGGCTTATCATTTGCACCATCTGGCATATTTGGAAGGAGAGGAATAGGAGGATCTTCCAAAACTCTAGAGCCTCCTCTCAGTGGGTGGTGAATCTCATCAGGGAGGATTTGACCCTTAGGGGTCTCAACACTCCCGTGTAATCTTCTTTTGTGTTTCGGGGGTGCCCTCGCGCACCCCTCCCTCCTGTACAGTTTATTCTTACTTCCTCTTAATTGAAAAGGCAGAGCGCCTGTCCGCCCGTTTTCTCAAAAAAAAAAATCATTAATAGCAATATGGTAGCTCAAAACTACCGACATGGTACAGGCAGACCATATTAAGCAGCAAGCATCAGTATGAGAACAAGCTTGATATGTATGGCATAAAAAAGACACAACACAGCATTAGGGAATTGCAAGCACAGAATGAATAGCATAGGATGCACATTGGACAGGTGAACATAACCAACTAGAGCCATCCAGGTAGCCAAATAACAGCAAGAAACCACAGGTATGCAGAGAGACAGACAACATTAAGCACATACAACAATTCAGATAGACAAATACAAGTCTAAGGACAGTGAATCAGCATTTATCCTATAAATTAAAACTAAACCCTATCGGCGATTGCTTTTCTTCACAATTAGGTGAGCCCAATTGTGAACAAACAAGAAACGCACTAGGACAATCATTACAGCACGCCATGCCCCTTAGTTGAAACCAAACTATGGAGGAATGGGAAGAAGAAACAAAAACTTTTCCTCCGCAGAGACGAACTAATCGGGGCCAATGCAAGATGCAGCTAGAGGCCAACGCACACTTCTGAGCTGCCGAGTTCACCGGAAGCTACAATCCAAGGAAAATTAGGAGCGAAACTGGAGGGTATCCGAACTGCCCCGCCAAGATCTGACCTTTCGTACTCGGCGATCTTCAGCTCGCCGTCACCGCTCCTGGATCGCCGCCGCCGGAGCACCCTCTTCAACCTAGAGCGGCGCCGACGCCGAGCCGCACACGGTCCAACGGGTCGGGGGACTCGGGGGTCGGGTGGTAAAATGTAGTATGAAATAATAGAAGGGTCCCTTGCGCAAAATATTTTTCTTCGATCTGAACCGCACAAGAGCGATCAAGCGGTCAGAAGAAACCAGGCTTGGGCCGAGATTTTCAATACTGCGAACCTGTCATTACTGTAGTTTTTTAAAAAAAATAAGAAAGGGAGTTCGATTGATAATTTAAAATAGTACATTCAAAGATACACAAGGGTCCCTAAAGAAGTAGAAATTACAGACGCAACATAACAGGACCAAGGTGCAAGTATCTTCGAACTCCATCTCGTTCGCTGCATTGATGCCGACACGCCGGCGGGGAGCAGCACAGGCCAGCAGCGCTGGACGGCTGGACCCGTACAGGATCGCAAGACTTTGACTGCGCAGCTAACAGCGTCCCGATCGATCGGGCGATTGTAAAAGCTGTTTTGGAGCATCGGCAAGCTCTGCCGTGGAATCATCAAAGGAAGAAACAACACAAGTTGGCGCCGCTATCTTAAGACCTCATGGATGATGATAGACATCCTTTCCGCCGCCACGACCTTGGAGCCGATGATCCGGATTTCAGATCTGTGCTCGGGGGTTATCAGAAGCTCCCCTAGGGTTTAAAATCCTGTTTTCGTTTCGAATCTTGCTCCCGATTTTCGATTTCCCATGATTTATTGTTAAAATTTAATGAAATTTTAAGTTTTTAATTTAAATCGAACGGAGTGGGCTAAGAGGAAATCGTTAAGGTTAATCGTTTGGTTTGAATGAGAAATCGAGATGGAAAAATTGTTTGGTTTGGTTTTTCGGGAAATCACTGGGTTTACGAGAAATCGCTCGATTTTAGCATGATTTTGGGGTTTTTTCATATTTTTTTTCTAAAACTGCACATTTAAATTTTGACTTTGATTTTTCGGACCAAGATTTCAATCCTGTTCCACAGCAATTTATCAATTTCCCAAACTGTGGCTCCCGCTTTCTACAAAGGGTGAGCGAAACTAGCCCCATCCAGAAAATCCAAGAAACGTGCCAAAGATGTCGCCCTCGTATGCAAAAGAGTGGATAGTTGCCACGATGGCGCCATCCTTAAACGCTAGCTAGCTACAAGGAACTCAGCAACCTAAAACTATAGCAAGAATGTGGATCTAGCGCGGTTGATCGAGTCTCCACTCCTCACCTCTGTTAAGGCCCTCGGAGAGGAAAGGGAAGAGGACCGACCAGAAGTAGGAGGGGGGTAGGGAGAGAGAGGGAACGGGAGTGGAAGGGAAAGGGGAAGGAGCACAGATCCCCTTTCTCTCATCATTAGTAAGGTTAGCGGAGTAGGAGAGTGAGGGGCCAAGCGTGTGTCGATGTTAGGGTTTTGTTGGGACAACTAGGTTGTTGGAGCACTAAGGCTAGGTTGAAGTTTGGAGGCATCATTGATGTAGTTATTAGACATGAATAATATGTAACTAGAGGGTCTCTTAAGCAAATGCCCTCTTCATTGGAACTTGTTCAATTTAAGCCACCCATTGGAGATCGAACAGTAAAAAGAAATGGTAAATTATACTCATGGCACTATAAAGTTCTGTAATGACATAAATATCATTAAAAAGTCATAATTTTCAATGGTACTATTATATAGTTAGATTTCTTGCAATAAGGCCACTACAAAGCCAATATGATTTTTTGGACTAAATTGCCCCTCCCTTTCTTTTTCCTCCCCCTCCTCTCTCATGTTTCCATCCTTCGGCCACCACTGACCCTTCTCACCCTGTCTTCTCCCTCCATCTCAAGTTCACGTCACCAGGGCACCTCGCCATGGCTGATGCCCGAAGAGCCACCACCTATATCACCCTCGCGCTCAAGAGTGTCACCGACACTCAAGCCTCATCCTTGCGCCCTTGAGTTGCAGCTTCTCAGGCCTCTTCCTCGTGCCCATGCGTCGCCACCGCTCGATCATGCAGCTCTGAGCCTTCTCCCTCCATCTCGAGCACGTGATATCGGGCAACCTCGCCATAGCCGCATCGCATGAGCTCACTAGAGAGAGGGAGAGGAGGAGGCTAGCTAGAGAGAGGAAGGAGGAAGGGCCGATTGAAGGTGGAGAAGGAGGGCAGGGAGGAGGAGGGCTGGCTGGAAGGTCACCGAAGCTTGCTAGGAAAGGGAGGAGGGAGGAGGAAGAAGAAGATTCAGTGTAATTTTGAAGAGGGCGGAGCGGCAAGAAAGTCTAGAATGGTATGTTTGTCACAGTTTACACTTTATAATCACATCTTTACGAATACCGACTTTCTAGTGATATTTCTGCTATTACGAAGCTTTGCAGTGGTATGAATGTAATTTTTCCAAAAAGAAAATACCCATAGGTGGGTGATACTCGATCCCATATTCCCATGGTACACGTTTCCCCTGTGATCTTCATTGCAGCTGCATGTTTTTTCCTAAAAAATCCTCATGAATCTCGCGCGTTGATTTTCGACCTAGCGGTTCTAGCGTAACCGCTAAAGCTTCAGTTAAGAATTAAAAATCAATATTGTGCAGCTAGCGGTTCTAATGCAGTTACAGAATTAAATTGGAAATCAACATTGTCCAGACAGAGAATAATGCAAGATATGACCCCAGCAGTCCATTATATTTGGTTGCATTATTTGGGATCAAAACAGTCCAGATTCCCAAAAGAAACGCGAATTGCAGCCCGGCTTGCATGCATGCTGCAAAGACCAATGAAATCATCCATCCAGTCCGGCCACCGATGTGTCTCATCTCCTCGGCGTTGCAGCTCCACACCTCCCAGCAACCTGCATGGCAGCCAAGTCCTGAGAAGAACTCGAACGACGCGCATCTAGCTAGCTCCTGAAGAATCGTCGTCGAAGATGAACCATCCTCCCAATGCTGCAGTGATAGATTGTTCCACATACCTGTCGAGGCTGCCCTTTCTTGGCCGCATCGGCTGCTTCTTTCTTCGCCGGAATCCGCTGGAAAGAAGCGAGATCCGTCTTCCTCCTCCTGGCAGATTCAGAGCCGCCGCCCCTAGGAGGAGCTGCCCTCTTCTTCCGTCTCGCTAGCTGAGAGCACTCCTCGTCCTTGAGCAGTTCAAGGCGCCATTTTTTTTATTGCCATGTTGATTTTGCGATGGTTGCAGCAGAAGAAATGGAGGAAAGAATCATACAGTGGTGCCAACAATCTCGTCTGATTCGCGAGCGTCTTGCTCCTCGCTCGACGAGCACTTGAGCTCCTCGAACACGCTGAGTGTGTCAGCTGGAAGGTTCTGGGAGCTTGGTGTGGTGGTCTGTGTTGTTTCCATGGAGATGAGGGAACTGTCCTCCAATGGCGCCTGCAGAACAGTGATGCATCACTAACATTTTTTCCCCTTTCGTTTCTTTTTTGCCTGCCTGGACCATGTTATTAGGTACATAATTGTGGAAGAAGAGTTCCATACCTTCATGCGCTGATCCAGTTTAAACACTATTTCTTCCTCTTCCTCTTCTTGGATTTTAAATTCCTCTGCGGCAGTAGTGAGCTTGTTCTGCAAATGTCAACATGACGTTTCCAAGTCCGGACAGAAAAAAAAATAGAGAGAGAGAGAGAGAGAGAGAGAGAGAGAGAGGGAGAGAGATGTTTTGAGTCTTCGGACATTGCAAAGTGATTTGTATATTTGGGGGGCAGTGCTATGCGTCAGTAATCTCTCTTACTTTCGCCTGTTCGATGTTCTGCCGAAAGCAGTTATGAAATGCCATCCTGTCATCCTTGTTGACAAAATCATGCAGGGCAGTGTTCAAATCACTTGCAGGAAAGATCTGCATCCTCTGTAAAATAGAGGTTAGGAGTTAACCAGTGTAGTGTTCTGTTATCACCAATCCGCAGCTGTATAATGGAATCGATAACTGAAGCAAAATGGAGTATGACACCATGATGTAAAAAAGAAAGAAAGAAAGTTGAGATAAGTACCAAGTTACTCTCTGCAATCAGTGCTTCAATAGTTTGTTGATTAAGATCATTAAGATCAAGTTCTTCATAACCATCAGTGTTCTCTACAATACAAAAAAAAAAAGAATAGATCAAAATTTTCAACCAGGCTGAAAAGATGATTTTTTTTTTCGATCAAGTAATATTGAATGGTTCCTCGGTTTTCACTGCTCTAGTATACTGAAGTATATTAACATTTTTTACCAAACATAAAGAGGTACCTCGAGTAGTTCGGGGCCTTTCTGCTGATCTTGAGAAAACGAGAATGTCTTGTGGGTTTGCAACCTACAATGGAAAGGCTGTCAATTAACCATTGATGTACTATAAAAGGGGTATCACATCAATAAGTTCCATCTTAGTGCTTGAGGTACCTTCCCAACATACTGTTGGCCAAACCGCTGTGGATTTATTGTTAAAAACCCTGAGTAGTCCACCTGCAGAACAATTTAAACCATTGAGCACTTCTACGGTACATTAAGGGTAAGAGTCTTCTATACCGTTGGATCAAACACAACATTGCTCAAATATACTCACCGTCTAACCCCCTAGGGGGTAAGAGTTCTCTAGACCGTTCGATGAAGTGAAATGAATGACCTACGCTAGTTAGGGAGCGTCTTAACATTTTCATTTTAGAGTAAATTGCACCGCAGATCTTTAAAGTTGTCTAGTGTTTCTGCTTAGGTCTGAATTTTCCAAAACCGTGTATTTCTGTATATGACATTGTGTTATTGTCTCGATTAGCTTCAAAGTGATATGCAAAAGGCGGTTTGATTCCGAATCACCGTGACACGTGGCCACATTGCACACATGTCACCCTTCCTCTTTTCTCCCCCTCTCTCTCTCTCTCTCTCTCTCTCTCTCTCTCTCTCTCTCTTCTCATTCACTTCTCTCTCTTTGGTCTCTTCTCCCTCCCATTCTCCGCCGTAGTGTTGCTACTTTCTCCATCGCAGAACGGCCTCCTCCTTATCTTCGCTGGCTGTCGGGCCTCCCTCCCTTTTCCTATCGGCATCCTCTCCCCTCCTCCCCGTCGGCGTCCTGCCTCTTCTCTTCTCTCCTCTTCTGCTTCCTCCCCTCCTATGTCCCCTTCCTCCCCCTCCTGCGTCAATTTGGCGCCTCCATTGGACGGTCCACTTTCATCGGTACCTGAAGGTAATCGGGCCGGGCCACCGCCACATGTGGGCGCACCACGTCGGGTCTCCACCATGCGTAGGCGCAACAAACCGAGTTGCCTCTGCATGCAGGCAGGGGACGAGTGTTGAGCCACGCATGGCCATATCGTCCAGGCTGCTGGGCCGCGCAGCCATCGGTTACCGGTGACCATCCAGATGCGTCCCATGTAGTGCGATCGCTGGTATCCTCCAGCGCATGCTACAACCCCCGGCCTCTTTCCGCACGGTGTCGTGGCTGCCTACATCCTCCAGTGCGGTGTGGCTACCACCAGCCTCCTCTACCCTGTTGTCGTGATCGCCAACACTGCCTACATCCTCCAGTGCGGTGTGGCTACCACCAGCCTCCTCTACCCCGTTGTCGTGATCGCCAACACCTCGTGCTTTCTCTCCCTGGCGGTCTTCCTGCTGGACCAAGTAGGAGACTAGAGGGGGTGAATAGGAGCTAAATTAATTTAGACCCTTTCTTCACAACTCGCCCCTAAACAAGATTGTATGTTTAATCTTGTCTCAACTAACTACAAAAACTACCAACAATCAAGGCAAACAATCAATTGAGACAAGGACCGAGATCAAGCAAGAACCACAACGAAAATCAAAGCAAGAGAAAAATCACAAGTGCACGACAGACTGGTCCGACCCAAAGTGCAAGTCTAATGGACTAAGTCCTAGAAAGACTGCGCGAAGGACCATGATAAAACACTTGCAGGATTCACATCGTACCTCGGATGTTTATGAAATTTTTATCGAAGGCAGATATGGAAGTTAGGAATCCAAAAAAATAAGAATCACTTCAATTAGATGACCAAGAAAAAGATATAAAAATAACAAGCCCAGCTGCGTAGAGAAAACATAAGATCTTAGCACTATTTAGACTGAGATCTTTGCAAATTTTGATTTAGGACAATATGGTTACAAGATTTGAAACATAGTCTCCTTAGGCTGTCTAAGACCATAGTCACAGGGTTCGGGGTCGAGGCCGCGTCCCGTGTCCCGGGATCGCCGTCCCCAATCGCGGGTCAGGGTCACTCCGGGTCGCCGTCCCGAACGTAAGGGGATCGCCGAACCATTGGAGATTGGGACGAGGTGAAAGGCTTACATGGAAGAGGAAACAAGGAGGCACGACGCCGCCGCCGCCCGGCGTCTTGCCGCCGCCGCCGCCGCCGCCGCCTCGCGGCGCATCCACCGCCTCGCGTCGAGATCATGCTGCCGCCGCCGCCGCCTTTCATTGTCTTGCGGCCGCTACCACCGCTGCCGTCGCCGCCGCCTTCGTCTCGAAGGAGGAAGGTCGGAGGAGTGGAGGACGGGGGGCGACGGCGCAATAGAAGGAGGAAGGTCGGAGGAGTGGAGGCCAGGGGGCGACGGCGTGGTTGAAGTGCTGAACGGGCAAGGTTGGACTGTTGGAGTGAGGTTCTAGGGTTTATCCGTTTATGTTAGGTGATAGTGGGCCGTTTGGGCCAGATTTGGTAGCCCATTCCATGCTACTTTTCAATTCTTTTTACTACTTTTATTGCTTCGACCCTGCTTCGTCCCGGGGTCATCGACCCATTGGTCTCGGAGTCACGTACCAAATCCTCGATTCTCGTCCCAAAGGAGTATACCCCCTTCGTACCACATTTTTTTCGAGTATCGACCCACGTCCCGCGACCCCGTTCCTCGACCCCGTCGACCCGGGAACTTTGTGACTATGTCTAAGACTAGATCTTACCAAGAATAGAGGCAACAGTGCTCAAAGTCTAGACCTTTTAATGTTTCACCTAAAGTCGGTCTCAAATCGAGCAAAAGTGAAAATTTCAGTCCATGACCAAATCTTGTGAGGAACATGAATAGGATGGACCTAGATTAATTCCTACACATATTATCATGCCAAATCATATGTAGATATCAAACAAAATAAGTAGAGCAAGATTCTCTAATAAATCACCCAAAAGCAAGAATAAAATCAAACCGGAGCCAAGGCAAACGAGATCAAACCATGAGATAAACCAAGCTTGATGATTAAGGAGAAATGATTTGAGGTTTGATCAAAACACCTCCATCTCCAAGCACTCTTGGGGTTATTATGATTTGGCTAAGCCTATTTCCCTTAAAACCTCAAGAAAACCCTAGCCACCAAGGCATCTATTTCTACTTAGGGCAACCAACCACCCTTAGTGGGTTTCCTCTCACTTACAAATGGGTTACCCTGAGAACCCATTAAGATATCAAATTTTCTCTCTCACATTGCACGCTTCTCAAAGTAATGCTTAATCGATGATCGATAACCTGTTTAGAACCAACTTGCAGTACCAAGTTGATCTCGAGATCTAAACCTCTTAGGTCTCATTCCTTGTAGTGCCACGGTTTTCAAAACCGTCATCCTTGACTTCTTGGCTGCCAAACCCACCACACGTCCAACTCTCTTTGGACCGCTTCCACTTGTGCACTTGAAGCCATAATCATCCATGAACATTGTCCATCGTGTGTCTATGTAAATGCATCTAGGCCACTAAGATTATTTTGGTGATTTATGACGATCAATTAAAGATTTAATGTATGTCTGAGAGAAAAGTGCAGATTACAGGATACGTCGATCATTTGAAAGTTTTTAACTTGCTTCTACGACCCAAGGTTGATAATATATTATGTATTTTTAAAATTTTGAGTCGTAAGGTCTTTTTGCCGTACTATTAAGAGGGATTCGACGAGAAATTGACTCTAGGTGTCTAAAGTGCTCATTAGATAAGTCTCACACAAATCCATAGACACCAGGTCCCTCCCACAAAATTTTCAGGTGTTTTTCTGATTATGCATACCGGACTATCCGGTGTATCAGTCCGGACTATTCGGTGTATTCCGGACTGTCCGCTCCATTTCGCCACCCATGCTTTCTGGAATGTTCGATTTAACCGGACTATCCGATAGTTTAGTCCGGATTGTTCGATCCTCATAGGAATGTCCGATCCTCTTGGCCACTCGAGGTCTCTGCTCGAAAATCATTTAACCGGACTATCCGGTATTCTACTCCGGACTATCCGGGACAGACCGGAATGTCCGATCCCTGTAGCCACAGAAGCTTTCTGTATGAAAAATATTTAACCGGACTATCCGGTGTTCCACATCGGATTGTCCGGACTTATTCAACCAGTAGACCTCTGATCCTAAGTTATCCGGACTATCCGGTGTTTCCTACCAGACTATCCAGTACCTTTGTTTCAAAAGTAAAGCTAGGGTTGTGAGGACCTATAAATACCCATTCACTACTTCCCTAGCCAGACTTGTCCGTTGGAACATCTGCATACTCTCTCTCACACATTTGTTATTACTTCCAAGCACCTCCCCTCTCTAGATCTGAGTGATTCCTGAGCTTAGAGGGTTGAGGAGCTGGGATCTGGTGCTAGATCTGAGTTGGTCTCATCTTGTGAGCACTAGGGCCACCTTCAAGTTCAATCTCTCGCCGGATTTGTTACTCTTGGAGGTTGAGGACTCCTAGACGGCTAGGGGTAATCGGAGAGCTCCCAAATCTTCGTGTGGTGAGCCCCCAGAGTTTGTGAAGGTTGGATTTCACCTCCTCACGGAAAGGAATCAAGGAGTAAACCCGGTGAGTGCTTTGTGCAACACCGGTGAGGAAAGGGTTGAAAAAGACCCCGGCTTGAGTGCTATTAAGCTGTCTCAACGGAGGCGTAGGATCCCCTAAGGATCTGAACTTCGGGATAAATTTCTTGTCATCTTCGGTTTGCTCTCTCTAACCCTAAACTCTTAAATCTTAAGATAACTTTGTAAAGTGTTTGTCTTGAGTCTTTGATAGCTGCCTCTAAGCTTATGGCACCTGTTAATTTTCTTCGTGGAGAGCTATCTCAGTTGTGGAGAGGTATTTGTGCTACTACTTCAGATTCATCCAGCATGCACCGGACTATCTGGTACAGAACACCGGACTGTCCGGTACAATCCGGACTGTCCGGTATATTACACCGGATAATCCGGTGTTGCTTTCGCAAATCAAACTCTGTTTAGTTTTTTTACTGCCTATTCACCCCCTCTAGGCGACATATTGAACCTTTCAGTCTAGATCAAATCTGATTAACTTGCGCAATGCTTGACCTCTGGATTATGGATCTTCCATGTCCTTGATCTCGATACCGACATTAATCCACTTTTGTCACCTGTGCGCTAATAAACAAGCAAATGATTTTTTGAGACCTACAGTAGTCCATAAACACCTATACTACATCAAAGCATCATGCTATCAACATTAAACTCATTGCAATTCAAAGCAATTAAGCTTCCCCATGATAAATGAGCATTTGCACCATCTCAACCAAAATTGCATTGCACTAAATAATTTTTATAAATTTGTATGTTGCTCAAAATGAAAAGTTGCCTAAATAAAATAGTGTCGAAATTATCTACAACTTTCATGTAGAAAACAAAAACCACACAAGCATGGAAAGGCCTTAAAAAATGCGAAAAATGGTCTACTTCCAACGTTAGTCCAGCTTGGCGGAACGATCCGTCAATTGTGGTCCAGCTTCGATGGATTGGTCTGGCCTAGCAGACTAAGTGGCTGGAAGCTGTGGTCCCCTCGGGCCCCTGGCAGGCCAGTCCAACCTACAAGGTCTGGTTCTCACTCCTAAGTTCTAAAACCCCAAATTTGCAAATGAGGAACACACAGATTAAACACAAACATATATATCGACAATTTCTCATCACATGGTCTCTCATTCCCCTCCCAACTTCCCCTCTTTCTCCCTCCCCCTCCTCCTCCATTGCACGCGCATAGTGGATGGACCTAGATCATCGCTGGTCCATTGCACGTGCTGGGCATGCAGTGTAAAGGCGGTAGATCGAGGCGTCGTGGCAGTGTTGTTTTGGGAAAGTGGCAGCATCACCGCATAAGCGTTGAGTGATGAGAAGTCTGACGGCAGATGACGATGTAGATCGGGCCGGTGACGCTACGCTAGATTTGGTGGCGGTGCTCTAGAATGTGAGGTGGCACGAGGCAGGAAGGAGACGGCTAGCTAGAACGGAGCAGAGGGGAGAGAGAGAGAGGAAGAAGTAACCGCGTGTGGGGCCATTACCATGTCATGACAATGCATGTGTGATGGCGACTAGGAGTGGCACGTCGTCAAACCGTCATCTGCATACCACACTAGACCTATTCAAAATAGTAATGCAACTTCACATAGAAATAAACGGTTTTTTTTTCTCGAAATTTGGACCTAAGCAAAAATTCTAGACAATTTTCAGGACCTCAATGCAATTACTCTTCATTTTACAATCTAGGAGAAATTAGGACGTTAGGAGCTCCTGATCTACCTTTATTCTAACTAGTGGAAGTTTGAGCTCTGATCCACTGACTGTTGTTTTGCTTCTCTTCTCGATAACATTGCTCATCTGAAATAGAGATTAGTTAGTACTGTATATATTGTTGGAAACTAAAGGAGAAACCTAAAGCATCCAACGGGTGAAAGTTCATTGCTAAAGGAATTATTAAAGACACCATTACTGAACCACAATTGAATGGACTAATATTTTGGCCATGTTTCTCAAAAAAGGAACAATTTTTTTTCATATAAACTATGCAGTTTAAGACTTACAATTTTGTCCAAATGCGCATGAATAGATGCTTCATCTCTGAGGTCAACATCCACTTGATCTTCTAATACAACCTACATGGCATGCTCATGATGAGATTTACATAAATTACTGAGAGTATACAAGAAGTAAGGAGAGGCAGAGCCTACTTGGGCATATTCAAAAGGTCTGACAGATTTCAAAGGTATTTTGGTTGGCCTGTACTGCTTTCCCTATTCAAGGGAAATATAGCAAATTAGACATTGACAATAGCAAGTTGGTATCTAATACAGCATGTTATATCAATATTGACCTTGATTTCCAATAAAAGCACATGCTTCGATTTTGCTTCAGCATTTGTCAATGAGGTGGCGACTGAAGAGCCTGGTTGGATGATGTCAAAACCTATTCCAGGAACCTCCTGTCAATAGTTAATTAGAAGGGAAGTGAGGTTAAATTAAAAACTGGAAAAATAAACAACAGTCAACTCAAGTAAACATGTTCTCAATGAATCTCCCCTTGTTATATATTTCTTTTCAAAGGGTCTTGGTGGGACAAAATCTTATTGATTGGAATATCTTGGTGTCTGCTATGGGTAATATCCATCTTGAACAATAGAGGGACAAATTTTGTTGGAAACTTCATAAAAATGGTCAATTTTCAGTACAATCCATGTATTGAAAAATGATTGATCAGAATGTCCCTTATACTAATAAGTTGTTATGGAAACTAAAACCCCCTCTCAAAATAAAAGTATTTCTTTTGGTATCTTGCGAGCGGTGTTATTCTTACTAAAGATAATTTAGCAAAGAGATCTTAGTATGGTAATCAGAAATGCTGCTTTTGTAATAAGAATGAGACCATTTAACACCTATTCTTTGACTGTTTGTTTGCTAGAGCTATGTGGCGTATTGTTTATATAGCTCTAGACTTGGGTGCATCTCGAGGTATCAGACATTTGAGGGTAATTGACTATCAGGAATAGATAGTTCTATAAAAAATTTATTTTGATTGACATTGCTATTTTTTAGTCCATTTGGCTTTGTCGAAATAATTTGATTTTTAACAAATGCAAAGATGTTACTTTTATTCAGGGCATCTTCAGAGGAGTATATTGACTACGATAGTATGCATCACTACAAAAAGATGAAGATCACACATCTACCATCAGGACATACCAATTATTAGAAGTATCTATGAGTTTCTTCAATAATTAATATGTTTGGAGGACTTATAATAGGTTTTGTGTCGCTTGACATTGTTCACTTTCTTTCGAACTTTGTTTTGTAGTCGTTTTGTATTCTTTTTTTTATGAGGGGACACTGTTTCATTCCTTAAACAACTTCCATCTTACAAGACCCCTTCTGTTTGTAGTCGTTTTGTATTCTTCTGTAAGATATTTGGGTTGTGTACATCTTACGATGTAGAGGCCGGAAGCAATTACATTATCTAAAAAACTCAAGTAAACATGAGTTGCAGACTTGTAACAATTAAATATGGCAACTGTCTTGTTACCTGGGGATCAATCAGGCATTCATGCTCATGGCCCCAAATTACCAAGTCCAGAAAATGTGGCAAGATATGTTCGTTGATGCCATTGCCTGGGTTTTCCTTTATCCTGCAGAAATTCAAGAGAAAAATTTCTAGCCAGGAAGCATAATAGCAAGAACTGAATCACAAATGGTTGAGACATATTTCAACTTGGTAATCATTCAGTTGCTTTGCGAACCTGTTCTGATGAAGAACCAAGATGTTGAACCAGTCAGATAGTGGTATCTCATCTAGGCTTTCGGGCTGTATCCACTCTATTGCATGAGGTGTCTGAAGAACAAGATTCATGGATGCAAACATACAGTATTAACAAGTCCACTGCTCCAGCTTACATGATAATTCTTCGAATCATAATTAATTAAAATTTTCAATGCACGAGTACCTGAAATATCCTGCTCAATCTCTCATCCCTAATGTTCCCAAGCCCATATAGAGCCAGAGAAGTTGCACCCTGAAGAAGCACAAGTTAAAGAATCAGAATCTAATTATAACTGACTACTTAACACTGTGGGGAGTGCAAACAGATTGACCTTTCTGATTAGTATAGGATGCACTGATATTTGACCAGCACCGGAACTGGCAAGATCAACCTTTCCAAAGTAATTCACGAAATTGCAAGCCGAAAGAATATCAATGGCAGATAGATTATCCTAAAAGCATTAGAATTTTGATAAAAGTTAGCTCTGTCATTAGCAAAATTGGAATGGAAACCAAAGAACAAGAATGTCAAAAGGCCATCATGCGTTCACACCACTCCTGCAGTATCATCATGGTCCCCATGGATGGTAAACACAGGCAAGCCGACGTTGAGGTTTGGGTCTTCATAATTCACTCGACCAGACCTGAAGCTAATGGACTATTAATTAATTGAATCGGAATAGCTTTATATGCATGGTTTCTTAGATATTTAGATCGTTCGGGCATGCATGCTTTGCTACTAAATCTAGCTCTACTAAAATTGAGAAACAACACTGCTCAAAAAGTTCAGACATGAAGTTGTCAATCTCCTCACCTGTTCTGCACGGTGACTGCCTGATCACTGACCACCTGGAACTGCACCGGCTGGTCGTTGAGGCAGTAGCGTCTCAGGATCTCCATGGTCTTCACCAACGTCGAGTGCGAAGGCTTGTTCTCATGGAACAAATCACCACCAAGAAGCAGGAAGTCGACCTGCAAATTAACCGTGCTTCCAATCACATCAAATATTACGGCTGATACTTGAACAGTGTGTGAGCAGAAGCAGACACAAGCAATGCAAAGATCAGAGGTGCTGCACGCATAAACGTCGAATATGTATGCTTCTTAATTTGCAGGATCATTCACCTTGTTTTGCTCTGCCAATGAGCAGATCTCCTCGAAGGTGTCGAATGAGTCGAATCGCCGTAGCTCGTCCTTCTCGAGGAAGCCGAGGTGGCAGTCGGTCGCCACGAGTATACGCAGTGTGCTGCTTCCTTCTAAATCTGCCTGCCTGAAGAATAATACAACACATGCAAAAAAAAAAACAAACTAAACATGAGTAACAATATTTGAAGTTTTCTGCAGGTAGCTAGCTAGCTGCATGGTAGTGATATGTAAATATGGACATATTTTCATAGTGTTGTGCTCCTTATTAGCATATAAATGAAAAGCATTTTGCTATATACATATTCACATTGCAGATATTAATTACCTAGACTTCAATTTGTGTGCAAGCAAAAATATTGAGGTAACCTCGAAATTCACAATGAGCTTGGTAATTTTATTGTGAGATTTTTTCTAAGGAGTTTGCTATATAAATAACTGTGGATATTAATCCAAAAAGTAATTAATCGCGGGCAGTTACATAAAGATCTGGGCATCAATAATGTCACTAGCTAGATCAATATCTGGCACATTTCTTTATGAAATGGAAGCACATGATGCATATATATACATAATATACGCATGCATGAAATGATGAGTAGCTAGCAATGTAGCATGCGCGTCTTTCTTACTAATTTATACTAGCATCAGAAAAACAGCAGCAGCTAAGCAATATTGCTCGCAAGTATAGCACGCCCGACAATGTTTTTTCTATGTACAAATTTTCTCGATGCAAATACATGCAAGTTCATTTACAGTTTAAGCAATGACATATAGGAAACCAAAAAGACAGAGAATTTCATACCCTAGATTTTTTTAGACAACGGAATATAAATTCCGGCATAAAACTTAAACCTCCAGAGAGATTTCTGGCTATATATTAACCCGGATCGGGTCTGTTAATTGCAATATTTGCTGAGGGAATTAACCACTGTCCAATCGAGTTCAAAGACAAATAATATATATACCTTTCTTAAAAAACAAGCGCAGATAGATTAAACTGGACAATTAACAATCTTACATACTCATAAAAAATGTAAGCAAATTAACATATATTCCATCAAAACAAACTTGCCATGCGCAATGCATTCCTTTCCTATAATCAATAGATCCGTAGCATGTTAGGAGTAACTGAGAAAAATAGGCAGAAAGAAGAAGAAGAAGAAGAAGAAAGCTCGATGAAGAAATTCACATTGTGTAATGCAGATGTTGTGGCGATGAGGGATGGAGAGAGATTGAAGAAGAAATGACGCGTGAACTCAGCTCAGCAGCTCGGTCCTCGCTCCTCGGTGCAGTGTGTACTGTGTAGTGTAGCTTTCAGAAGAAGGAAGGGAAAAAAAATAGCGCAGAAAAAGGAAAAGAGAGGGGATGCCCCACGGGCCACGCCACAGGCCCTGGCCCGAGCCCACGGTCCAATCAGTCAGGCCCAATACAATTTACGACCAGAATAAATAAAACGAAAGTAATAAGAAAAAGAAATAGGAATAGGAGCCCACGCCATTCCCGTTACTGGCAGAAGCCGGAGGTCATGGCCGCCGCGGGGCTGCCTCCGGGCGACGGGCTCTAAGCTCCGTCGATGCCGCCTGTCGGGGCGCCGCGTCGCGCCAGAGTTGCTGGACGAGCTGCGCACCGCGCAGGGAGCTGGGGTCTAAGGAAAGGGGAAGCTGGTTGGCGGGTGTGGCGCTCGGGACGATCCCGGAGGGCGGCGCCGGTTGAGGACTGCGCCGGTGGAGCCGTGGAGGAAGGAATCGGGAGGGAGAGGCCGAGGGATTGAGGGAGAACCAGAGAAGAAGAGAGTAAAAAGAGGCGTCACCGTTAGATTTGTAATGGATGGTTGTGATGGCTTCAGCGGCCCTCTGCCTTGGAGTCACTTAAGGCAGACGATATGCTTCCCCGGCCGCCGCCTCCGCCTGCCCCAACTCCGATAAAGCCGCCGCCGTCTCGTCCCTCTCGTACTCTCTGCAGATTTGAAGTGGCTAGAGCGTCTGGTTCGGTATGGTAAGCTGGGATCCCCTCTTACCCCGCCTCTGGTTTCGCCTGCTCGAGGGTTGGATCGATCTGACTCTGGTTCTTGGTTGTTTCTTGGAGCAGTCGGGGCGCAAGGAGACGGTGCTGGACCTGGCCAAGTTCGTCGACAAGGGCGTCCAGGTCAAGCTCACCGGCGGCAGGCAAGGTCGGTCGCAAAATTTAATTTTTTTCCGTATCAATCACTACTTCACTAGTCCCCGGATTGCGTCATGTTGTTCGTCCGTTCATCTGTTTGTTTCTTGAAATCTTGGTAGATACAGGATTAGTTTGAGTTGGTTTGGACGCGTAGTGATACACCAGAAGCCACCAGGTTGGTGAAGCTAGGACTTCTTGATTTTTACATAGCTAAGACTGGTGAGGTTCACTGCGTGCACCGTGCTTTCTGTCGCCTGCGTTGCCCCACCTGCATTCCATTGCTCCTGTGTCAGCCCCTGTCATGACAAATTAGCGGAGCCAGAGGTCGATGGTGGCAGTCGGAGCTTGGCAAGGTGCGCGGTGGGGAGGAAGAATGTTCTTATGGCAGCGGAGCCATCATCCTCTCCCAAGAGTGTGGTCGGCCATACGACCTCCTTTAGTAGCGTGTGCTTTGCTTTGCCTTGGTGCTCGGCTTGTGCTTCAACAGCATCAGAGGAGGTAGGTGGTGAAGTGGAGAGCAAGGCGGTGGGGTGGCACTTGGAGGACTGGGGCCATTGCTTCTGGGGGAGTTGGTGCTCAGTGAGGCGAAGGTAGAAGCAGGGGGTGGTGGGAGATTGAAGAAGGCAAGAGGGTAGGAGGGGCGGTTTGGTCTGAAGGTGGCATGTCTTGAATTTCTCAAACTTAGTAGTGTCGTCCTTTGCATTTCCAACTTTTTGATGACATTTCTCAAAATCCCAATCTAAGCAATGGCATGTATATAAATAATAAAATAACCTTATATAAATCGGCATGCTGCTTGTATAGTTGTATGAATCCAAGTATCCAACAACACCAATATTTCCCCAATGATAGGATCTTGCCCTTTCAGGAAATTAGTGTGTGTTTGGTTGTTGACCCCAAATTACCATACAAAATATTGGTCATGCCAATGTATTTGGCTTTTGCTTGGTTTGCTACCAAATTTGTCTGCCTAAGAGTATTTTCAGGGCTGCAGGGCTGTTCATGGTTTTACTGAATCGAAAAAACAGTTCCAAAAAACTGCACTTACCAAATATACCATATGCACAACCCAAGTATTTCGCTCATCCCCTCACAATTCTTGCCAAATGTTTTGGACAGACCGAGGGTGTAGCATTGTCTCGCAAAATGATTGGTTAGCCAATTCTTGCTAGAGTATGGTGAGTCTAGACAGGGCATAACCAAACATTCCCGTTCTTCCCTATTTTGTCTCTTAGATTCTTCCACTTTTGATTTTACGGTCTTGTATGATTAATAGACGTACTAAAATATCTGGAAAAGCATATTCCCTAAACCACAAATAAAAAACAACTTGTGTTCTATTCACCACTAATCTCTCCTATGTAACATGGGTTGTTCAAACAACTTAAAGTAAGAATATCATTTTTCTTGTTTTCACTTTCCTGTTCCATTTCCATAAAAAAGAAGTGGAGGACCATGCTATTTGCATATTGATTTAAAGACATGTTGTGAACATGTTCTAGGGAAGGACATACTCTTGATGTGGAGGACATACTCTTGATGTGGGCCCTCAAGGGAGAACTGTCGATCATGAGGCATAATTCATGCAAGAACAAAATGTTTGAGTTTTTGGAGCATATCTTAATATTAGGTAGTCGTTAGTATTTAGTTGGCATATCTTAAAAACATACTCTTGATACGAGTCCACAAGGGAGAGCCAACGGTTAGGTATTACAGTCTGCAAGACGAGAATAGCCAGGTTGTTTGGAGCAATCCTTGTTATCTTCATATTAGGAAGCCATTATTGGCATATCTTATGGCATACTCTTCATGTGGGCCCACATGGGAGAGCTGGTGGCCAGGGGGCACAATTTACGTAAGAGGAGAATTGAAATTATCTTCTTATCCTCACATTTGGAAGCCATTAGTTGGCATATTTTTGGTTCTGCGAGGGAGAGCTGGGCGCTGGGAGGCATAATCTGCGCAAGATAAGAACGATTGAGCTGTATGGAGTTATCTTCTTATCCTCATATTGGGTGAATTAGCTTCCATCTTTTGGTATTCCTATTTAAACAAGACGCTCCTCGCTTTGGAGATGAAAAAATCAACAGAAAATTGCCCATATCAAGATTCAAAGTCTTGTTCACACCAGGGACTAGCCCTGTTGTGCACCTGAGAACAAGCTTCTTTTCCCTTGCTGTCCTATATGATTCCATCTAGAAATTCATTCACTTCTTTGTTCTCTCACATTCTGCTGAGTCCATAACATCTTGGTATCGGAGCCAACTGCCTCATCTTCCACCTTGAGCGATGACGCGGAAGGTTTTGAAGCCTAAGGTAAGAAGGTAGATTAGATCCTGACATAGTTGGCTTTGGTCCTGACAAGGGTGAACGACATGGACCAGCAACAGCCCGCCCTCAACTTGCCCATGGCACATGTTGAGCATGGCAAGGCTGTGATTGATGGTAATCTAGCAGCCATGTCACCCAAGGAGTTTTCATCCCAACCATCGTCATCGTTGACTAATGATGGTTGTCTTGGCAACAACACGCTGGCCTTTCCCCTGTACAACAAGTCTGATTTCCCATCTTATGATGGCAAGAAAGACCCACTACTCTGGCTAAAGCAGTGTGAACAATACTTCTGGGGGCATCAGACGATGGAAGAAGAGAAGATGTGCTTGGTGCAGAACCATCTGATTGGCACAGCTCGACAGTGGTACTACCAATTGGAGAGAGAGGAAGGCGTGCTTAGTTGGTCGCGCTTCTCAGACTATGTCACTGACCAGGTATTGCCTTCACCTCAGCACGTGTTGTGTGCACGGTTAAGCCGAGGAAAACATTATGTGCTTGTGCATTGGGATGCAAGTACGGCAGCTGACTCCTGGATGCCACTCGATGAATTCCGCAGTTGTTATCCATTGTTCGAGCTTGAGGACGAGTTGTTTTTACATGAGGGAAGAAATCTTGTGGACTCGTATTGGGGGAAGACATATTCCCGGCGTCGGTCTACGAGGAAGAGCTAGAGCTAGGAGGTGCAAGGTCGCAAGAAGGAAGTCATTTGAGCCTTTTGGAAGCTTACATTCTGATCTTACTATTTGGAAGTTGCATTAGTTGGCTTATCTCAGAATTTTTTAGTACTCTCATGCTTGTCTTGTTGATTGATTGGACGTATTTTGAGGATTAGCTTCCATCTTGTTAGGAGTCCTATTTAAAGTGGATACTCATTGCTTAGGAGATCAAGAAATAAACAGAAAATTGCCCCAAGTATCGATATTCAGGCATAAGCCCTGTTGTGCACACAAGTGTAAGCCTCTTGACTCTTGATATGCTATACAATCCTGTTCAGAAAACCACTCAGTTATGTGCTCTTGTCTCACGCTTCACTTCCACCGAGCACATTATAAGACAAAACCCCTTGAGCTAATGGGTGCCTCTTAAAAAATGGGGCAAAATTGGCTCATGGACAGTGCACTCTATTGTGATTTTCTGAAACACAACCGGACTGTTTAGTTGCAGGCCATGCCAGGCCCGGCCAAGCCTGGCTGAGCCAGCCTCGCCGGAGTTAGGCTAAGGTTGTGCAGGGCAGTGTGTTGTTTGCCCTGCATCACCTCAGCCCGGCCAGCATGAGCCACCGTTTGGTTGCCTGCCCTGCCCCAACGAGCCCTCGATCCGGTGACCCCGAGCTCCGTCGCCACCGGATCCGGCGACCCCGAGGTCATCGTCGTTGCTGCTCCACCCGCCCACGTGCTGTCGCCTGCTCGTGTCGTCGCCGCCTCGTCCGCCCGCGCACTGTCGCCCGCTCACGTCTTCACTGTTCAGGCCTGGTCCGTTTCCAGGGAAACTGCCACGGCCTGGCCTGTTTCCAAGGAAACTGCTGCGGTAGGCGTTTTCCTAGGGCCAGGCCCCAACAGTGTTTTTGCATGTGCGTGGCCTGGCTCTGGTTGGCACGCAAGCAACCAAACAGCCGGTGCCTATAGGCAACCAAACATGCCTAACATGAAAGCCATATTTGGCTGGGTACCACACCTCAGCCAATATACAATGATTTCCAGACCAAAGAGGGAGAGGGAAGGGTTATGAATTTTTGCTGCTGACTGCCTTGCTCAATATGATATGATTTCCATATCAAACAAGGAGAGAGGAGGGTGATAAATTTTCACAAATGCCTTTTGGGTCAGAATGGGGAGGATGGCCTGGTCATATCATCCATCTAGCCAAATACAAACAGGTTCTGCCTGACGGGCATTTGCAGCAGTTCACCGTCTTTCTCAGTCCTCTTTGGCCTGCATATCAGATTATGTTGGCTGCAGTGTGAAACAGCAAATGCTCGTGGTTTTGTTATGGTACCCTGCCAAATATGTTTTTTGCGGTGTGTTTTGGCAAATGATAACAAAGTGCAGTCTGCAGTGTCCACTCTCCAGTAGCCTATTTTGCCTGAAAATTGTCTTGATTTTCAGATTTTGACATTGTTTACCATAGTTGCAAGAGCATTTATGTCACTTTTGTGTAAGACCTTTACAAATTCTGAAGTAAGTTCACACTCGATCATTTACTTTGATCCCCAGTTTCCCCACATTCCCTCCTTGCACAACTACCAATCCAATCACAGTATTTAGATGTGGGATTTCCCTTAAAAAAAGGCTGTGGGATACTTGATCTAAGCATGTTTATCATATACAAACTGAAGAAAGATAGTCAACATCAAGGTTCTCTTGGATATCAGGATATTCTATTTCTGCACTGGCATCAGTAAAACAATCAAATCATTTGTTGCGTGTCATATTATCTTATATACAGGTTTACATGGACTTGTTAACTTTTTAATGTCACACCTGTTAGTTTGTTGTTCCCATACACATGCTCCTAGAATGTTTTGAATTTCCAAAAAAAGGCAGTAAATATTCTAGTTATCTTGCAATTTGTTGTAACACCACACTGCAGGCTGTGACTTTAGCATTTGTACACCTGCAGTTACAGGGACTTTGAAGGGCTATGACCAGCTTCTGAACTTGGTGCTTGATGAAGCGATTGAGTTTGAAAGAGGTACTGCTGGATACATTGCATGATTTTGTTTGATCCCATCTTGTGGACTATAAATTTGCAAGGTTATGTATTTGGCGATGGGTCTCAACTGAGAATACATTTTCCTTTTTTTGTTCCTTGACGTTATTTCTATGATGCTAATATGCTTTTACCATACAAAGGAGGTGATGGGCTAAAATACATGAGATCAATATTGTATGCTTACCATAATTACTATTTGCTGTTTAGGTATAGTGCACTTGTAGTAAAGAGAATATCTTATTTTGTTCTTTTGCAAAGTTTAATGGATTTCATGTTTTTCTTTTGTAGAGCAAGACGATCCGTTAAAACTATCGGGGAAAACCAGACAGCTTGGTCTGATTGTAAGTTTCTTTACAGTTTTTACTTCAATACTGGACTTGTATTCTTCCTATAACATTTGTGTGCTGAAGCGTGCCATAAATTTTTTTGGGTGATAAGCGCCATAGTTAATTTCCTGGAAATGTTGCCATCAACAATATTTGTAACAGAATGAAAATTAAATGGAAACTAGTGTTTTACAATCTCCTTGTTCATTTGTGTGCTTTGTTTTCTAATTATCTGACTTGATAACCCTGATGGCTGATGCCTCTAATGGTCGGTTGCTGTTGCAGGTCTGCAGGGGCACAGCGGTAATGCTCGTATCTCCAACCGATGGAACAGATGAGATCGCCAACCCCTTCCAAAATGCCGATGGTGCATAAACCTGCACGCGTCGTCGATGATTCTTGCTTTAGTCAAGACTCAATATCTATGCCCTCCTATGTATGACAGATGCTGGTCTCCCAGTGGAGACCCTTATGCTAACTCATGTAATTTAGTGTAGATCTTATGCTGAAGTATCTATGGGAGTTATGGCCTATGCTAGGTGGCTATCTATGCTGAAGTATGCTACTCCCATGAAGAAAAATTAATATGAATCGTTTGAGATCTTATTACTCTTGCTGTTCAGCTTCGGTTTCTGTACATCTTTGGTTTCTGGTCTTTGTTCAGCAATGGCCTTGCTTGTGCATGCTATTTCTTGTCTGCTATACAGGAAGATATGGAAAAGAAATATTCTAGCAAACACTTGTCGCGGTAAACAGTTGGTATTTTTAATGGGACATTGGAAGATCAGATCAAACACGAGCCAATCATGGTTTCCCCCTGCATTAGAATAGCAATTGCCTGCGTTTAATCAATCTGTGCATCCGCCTCAAATCACAGTTGCTGTAGCACGAAAATTGCATATAAATTTACAACCTCCATCTCCCATCCAGGGATTCTTTTTATCGGCCCTATTCCCAGGCTCCCGTAGGAAATCAAACTGGTTTTGAAATATCTAGTTTGAATGAATTTTTGTTAAAAAAAAAGGCTGATATTTTCTGATATATTTCCCTGATTATCGTCGATTATAATGAAATTATCCGCCGATAATCACATATAAAAAAAAATTAAAAACTGTTTATCGGAAAATTCGCCTCTACTAGTCCCTCAGTAATTGTTTTGAGCCGGTTGTCAGAAACCCCCCGCGCTTATCTAGGGAAAACACCGGCAAGTTATTAGAGGTATTGTGATTTATTTTTTAACATTAGGTATTGAGCATTTGGAGCTGGAACTAGGGGTGGAAACGAGCCGAGCTTGAGCAAGCCAGAGCTGCCTTGGCTCGGGCTCGTTCGAGTGATCAAGCCAGGAAGCAGTCTCGACTTGGGCTTGTTTGACATGCGAGCCGAGCCCGAGCGAGCTAACGAGTAGCTCGAGCCACCCTCGTGAGCTCCAGCAGGATGGACGGCACCAGTGGTGGTGGTGGCAGTGGGAGGCCGCGACGTCGTCAGAGGGGAGGATCGAGTGGGATGGACGGTGCTAGTGGTGCTGGCTACGACAGGAAGGAGGGGCGGTGGCCGAAGGAGGTGAGGGAGGAGTGGTAGCCGAAGGAGGTGAGGGGCAGCGACTGGCGAGGCTATGTTGGCAGGGAGGTAGAGGTTGTGGTGCCGGTGGGAGGAGAGGGAAGGCGGTGGAGCTGGATCTAGAGGTGGGGAGGGGCAGCGCTGCGACGGTGATGACTGGATCTGGAGGTAGGAAGGGGCGGCAACTGAAGGAGGTGGGGAGGAGCGGTGGCCAGACGAGGTGGGGAGGAGCGGCGGCCGAAGGAGGTGAGGGAGGAGCGATGGCTAAAAGAGGTGAGGGGCAGCGATGCCACGTTGGCAGGGAGGTAGAGATCGCGGTGCTGGTAGGAGGAGAGGGAAGGTGGTGGCGCTGGATTTGGACATGGGGAAGGGCAACGCCGCGGCGATGACGACTAGATCTAGAGGTAGGGAGGGGTAGCGACCGGAGGAGATGGGGAGGAGCGGCAGCCAGACGAGGTGGAGAGGAGCGGCAGCCGGAGGAGGTGACAGGCAACGACTAGAGGTGGTGACGGGCGGGCGACTCGGGAGTGGGAGGCGAGGAAGAGGGAGGTCGGGAGTGGAACCATAAGTGTTAGATGTCACCAGGACGAGCCACGAGCGAGCCAGGCCTGGCTCGGCTTGGGCTCGTTAAAACGAACAAGCTAGAAATAGGGCTCGGCTCGGGATCGTTCGTTCACGAGTCGAGCCAGAAACTGAGCCGAGCCCGAGTTGCTACAGCCTCGAGCTCAAGTTCCGGCCCTAGTCGGAACCTTTTATTTTTTTCCTATCGTGTGCCTTCTCCTCTCTTATGTTCAAACCCAAACCGCAGACCAATAAAAAAAACCCCCGAATTCTTATCGCATAGCAAACAAGGAACTGAGATTAAAAATCAACTTTTAGTTCGATCGTGCGAAGCTTTCATCTGAAGTTCTGAACTATCGTGATGCACCCTGAGTTGAATGTCTGAGATATTAATTTAGTCCCCAGCAATCCCTTGAACATATGTATTTGTGTGAGCAATCTTTGATGTAAAGCGCCAGTTGGTTTGGTTCGTAATGCATGAAATCTGTTCAAATTCGAATATTCGTTGCAACCATGGCAAAATTCCTTAAATTTGAATTGGGCCGCGGCCCAGGACACTCTCTTGCTTGCTTTCCCACCCATGAAACCTCCCCGTGAGCCCACAGGCTGAGACCATCGTCGCGCATCGCCTCCGACCAGCTCGCCGGCCGTCGGGCGCCCTCGGCTATGGACGCCGCCTCCGCCGCCGCCCCCGGCGGCCAGCTCTTCTCCGTCAACCTCATGGAGCGGAACGTCACGCGGGGCCACGGCGTCGTCACGTCCATGGCCGTCGGCAGCGACGTCTTCGTCATCGGCACCTCCCGCGGCTGGCTCATCCGCCACGACTTCTCCTCCGGGGACGACCACGGCACGCTCCTCGCCCTCGTTCCCACTCTCTCCTCCTCATCACGGGTCTCGTCTCATCGCCCGCGCCTAGCTAATTGTCGCCGCCTCTTCCTGCAGATCTCGACCTCGGGGGCGGCCGCTCCGGCGAGCACGCGGTGCACCGGGTGTTCCTGGACCCCGGCGGCAAGCACTGCGTCGTCACGGTGGTCCATCCGGGCGGCGCGGAGACGTACTATCACCACGCCAGGTGGCCGCGCCCCAAGCCGCTCCCCCGCCTTCGCGGCCTCCTCGTCAATGCCGTCGCCTGGAACCACCAATCCATCACCGAAGGTGATCTATTACTGTTTCTTGATCGAATTATACTTCGACCGCAGCTCTCATTGCTGTTCTATGGCTGTTGATTTGTGGAGTCCCTGCGATTTCGGTGCTGCAGCGTCGACCAAGGAGGTGATCCTGGGGACGGAGATTGGGCAAATCTTCGAGATGGCTGTGGACGAGGCTGACAAGAGGGAGAAGTACGTGAAGCTGCTCTTCGAGCTCACCGAGCTGCGAGAGGGCATCAAAGACATGCAGGTTTGAGTTGTTTCTGCCAGCACCATGGTTCTGTACTTGTGATTGTGTTGCGGACCTGCGATGCTTTAATTGGAGTGAGCGTGGCTGAGCAATTCGGTTGTGCAGATGGAGACTGCTGTGGTTGGAAACGCTGCAAGGTTCTATGTGATGGCGGTCACGCCAACACGGCTTTATTCATTTACGGGCGTTGGTTCATTGGAAGTAAGTGTTGTTTCTCAATTTGATCGGATGCAAGTATCAAAGATATACAGTTGTATATTGAGTGTAATGGGGCAATGAGTTTAGTTGAAAAAATCATTTTTAGACCTGAGATTTTGAAGGCCTCATTGGTATGGTTACTCACATTGAATGACATGGCTTAGTAACCTTGAAAGTCCCACACTATATACACAGGCATTTCAAGTCAGCATTTCATTTGTACATATAAATAGACATAAATGATTAGGACATTAAGTTAGACTGTCCAGACTTCCTAGAGAGCAGCAACACATACTGAAGGTTTCTGTGCAAGATGCTTTGTGTATCAATTTCAAAGTTTTCCTATGTGCAAGACTGTAATAATAACTATTCTGCAGACTGTTTTTGCTAGCTATTCTGATCGTGCCATCCACTTTATGGAGCTTCCAGGAGAAATACCTAATAGGTAATTGTAATTTGACGTGATAGAGCAAGGAAGCTACATTTTACACACTGTATTATTGTGTACAATAATTTTACGTGTGTAACATATGTACCCATTGTATGACGCCCAGTGAGCTACATTTCTTTATCAACAATAGAAGGGCTCAACACTTTGGATGGCTTTCTGGTGCTGGAATTTATCATGGTGAACTAAATTTTGGAGCTCAACACAGGTGAAATATGTAATGGCAGTAGATTAGGTAGCATGTTTTCTCAAGTTTCATTGAGTGTGTTGTCTAATCAGATTTTCACCTAACATATTGAACCACTGAATTGTTCATAGCTTCATATGCTCCTAGTACACAGATTATCCTTTATTGACCAAGCCTTTTGTATGTCTAATTCTTCAGCTATAACAATTGAGGCAAGTAATCCACCTCCATTCCCCAATATAAGTTGTTTTTGGAAAATGCGTTGTCAAACCTCTTTACCTGCTAATATAATCCACATGAAAATGGTATAGTTAGACCTCTCACCAAGATTGATTTCAAAAAATTAGCTTTCTACCATGATGTTTATAGTAATTAATGGTCAATGTTTTATCTTCAAGACCTGAAAACTGTGGAAAAGTCTTCTTAAGCATGTGCGGACTTTAAACTTGGTAATTTCCCCCTAACTTCTTGAACTACTCATTACGGGTAGGTTTCTTCAAGTTTACAATCATACCATGCCCAGAAATTAGCCAGGTGCTTGCCACTGCACCTACTTAGGAATAGTGGATGGTAAAACTTAAGAGCATGTTCAGATTTAAGAAGCTAGGCCAAATGAACTTTGAGTTTAGTATGAAACTTTTCTAACCCCATTGTCCATTGGGTATCATAAGTAAATACAGTGCTACTTTGGTTAGCTTATCTTGCATCCTACAATAATAATTTTAATACTGCATTATTCTTGTTGTTTTTGAAGATAAATTTTGGGAAACTCAATTTAGGGGGTATTCTTTTGGGCTTATCTAAAAGTCTAATCTGACTTATCTCGTAACTTCGAGAATTTCCCGAGGTGGCCTTGAGAGTCAGATGGCCTTGATTTGTAGGATTTAGGGAGCTTTTAGACATGCCTACGAGATAAAAAAAAACGGATTCAAAAAGTAATAAAAAAGTCAGATAAGTCAATATTAGCCATGTCTTATTTGACTTATTTCGTGACTTATCTAACTTTTTTACTACTTTTTGAAGCCTTTTTTTTATCTCTTAGACGTGTCTAAAAGCTCCCTAAATCCTAAAAATCAAGGCCATCCGACTCTCGAGGCCACCTCGGGAAATTCTCGAAGTTACGAGATAAGTCAGATTAGACTTTTAGATAAGCCCAAAAGAACACCCCCTTAGAGAATTTTATTTTCTGTAGTGTTTCTTTAATATGAACTAAATTTATTTTTGTAGCTCTACTAGTGGAGATGAGAATTTTGTGGAAAATAAGCGTTTTTTTGACTATTCGAAACTGGAAGATTCTAGCATTAAACCAAGTTCATTTGCATTGTCTGAATTTCATTTTCTGCTTTTGATTGGGGACAAGATTAAGGTATGATTCTGTCAAAAAATTACCTTTGCACCTTTCTCTATGATTCATTTTGCTTTCTCATATTATTTCTTCCTCCGTCTATATTTCTTTACAAGGACAACACATAACTTGTCATTTTTAGGTAGTGAACAGAATCAGCCAGCAAATTGTTGAGGAACTTATAGTTGATAATACACCAGAAACTTCAAAAGGAATCATTGGACTATGTGGAGATGCATCGACTAAAGTTATCTATGCATATGATGAAAATTCTATATTCGAGGTTCCAAACTCTCTGATGTTTGCTTTGGCATGTAATAAATGCTTCTTAAATTGCTTTGCTAATGTCAGCCATTTAGGTTTCTTGTCCTAATGAGGATCGTGACATGTGGCAAGTATATTTGGATAGGAAGGAATATGCTGCTGCTTTGTCCCATTGCCACAATAACTCTTTTAAGAAGGACCAAGTCTATCTAGTACAGGTAATGCTCATACGTCTTGATGCACATGAATCCCATGTGCTCTTTTTTGCTCCTGCACTATTTTATTCTATACAATGACAAGCTGGACTTTATTTTTGAATCTTGCGATGATCAATCATTTCTGTTCCCATATAAAAACCTTCCCTTTTGCAGGCTGATGCTGCATTTTCTGAAAAAAAGTATCATGTAGCAGCTTCTTTCTATGCAAAGGTGAGTCCAATACTGTTACTTTTGTTCCTTGGTGTTATGTACGTTGTCTTGTATTCTTGTTCATATTGAGACTAAGTGTCATGTTGCTTGGTTTCAGATGAATTATATCCTATCATTTGAGGAGATAAGCTTGAAATTTATATCTGTAGGTGAGCAGGTAATTTAGTCAGAACTTTCTGATTGAGCACATCGTTGCAAGTTTGTGAAAGTGCTATCTTTCTAGAACATTCTTATTAGCCAATCGAATATTATTGAATTTCTAAGAGATCTCTTCCTTATTGATTTGTCATTTATTGTATTCCTGATCTTCATCACATCCATGTGTATAATTGAAATGTTAGCACTTCTAGGATTGATTTGAGAAATATAATGTAATTAAGATCATACTAGTCGAGTGCCCGTGCTTTGCTACGAGAAAATTCAAATTCCACCATCGAGATTATGAGAAAGCAAGTCATACGCCTTTAGTTTTGCCGTGCACACTGTGTGATGCGTCGTGACTTGCGAGCGACCGCGTGAGTGTTTTCTCGGTCGTCCGATAGCATGGTGGATAATTTTAGTGATAAGATGGATCTGTTATAACAGATGGCATGGTGGGTAATTTCACTGAAGTGTGACGCTGACCGCCAACGATCACCACTAGAGGCTTTTTAACAGTAGAGATAATATAATTAAGGTTGTGCATTTACTTAGGATGCTTTCTGTTGCCTGATTTGTGATAAGCCAAACTTCGAGAGCTTTCCGAAACATCTTGGAGAGTCTGGGTCGCTTCGTTCGACTTATTTTTGAGAGCTTTGAGAACCAGTTTCGAGATAAAAAGGGGCTAAAAAGCCAAAGCATTTGACTTCCCGACTTTTCAATATGTAGATAAGCCATACATCAAATAAGAATAAGATGAGGAGAACAAATTTCATGGACATGTTGTGTTTATGTCTGAAATTATCGTCTGCCTACTTAACAGGATGCTCTCAGGACTTTCTTATTGAGAAGGCTTGATAACCTTACCAAAGATGACAAGATGCAGATTACAATGATCTCGACATGGGCTACTGAGCTGTACTTAGACAAGGTACTACTACGCATGATTCCATCTACCAGCCTTCAGAATATTATAACCTCTGTATCAGTGGTATAGGAATTGCTTCAATCTTTGGTTGAATAACTGCATTTGTGGAGCTTATTTAATATATTCTGTGTATTTTTTTGTAGATTAATCGTCTCCTGTTGGAAGATGGCACAGTGGCAGAGTCCAACAACTTGGAATATCATTCAATAGTAGATGAGTTCTGTGCGTTTCTAAGTGATAGCAAAGATGTCTTAGATGAAGCAACAACAATGAGTCTATTGGAAAGGTATATTGTATTATTGTTGCGTATGTTGTTTCAGCTATATTTATCATGGATATCCCATATCTAGTTTTAATAGTTAAAGAGTACAGGGTATGCATTTGCGATAAGCCAAAACACAATCTCAAATTTTTTATCAACTCTTGTGAAGAAAGGATTGTTAGATCCTGAGGAGACTGAGATGATTGGAAAGTTAACTGTTTCCTGCTGTAAGATCAGGGTTTAGTTGCATAAATAGATAAATGTAAAAGTATGCTGTTCCTTTAGTTTAGATGGTTCTTTTGTATTTGTAATGCATGAGATGACCCTGTTGTTTTTTCTGTTTGCTTCAGTGCATTGCTGGATGCATGTGTAACTCTGTAAGCCTCTGACCAACCTCTTCATAACTTCTGCAGTTATGGAAGAGTGAATGAGCTGGTGTATTTTGCTGGTTTAAAGGAGCAATATGAAATTGTGGTTCATCATTATATTCAGGTTGGTGTCACCATATCAGGCATTTAAGGAATATGTGTTAATTTTTGTTGAGTCTAATAGTAGGACAAACTGTCAACTGCCAAGTGCTAGCTAGTCTTCACATGCTATTTGTATATCACGTTTGATAGAAGACACACATGGATAACATATCTGCTACTACTGCTTTTATGCCTACTTGAGGTCAAAAAGGAGTTGGCAAATTGTACTAACCCAACTAGATATTTTAGAGTTGAGATGGGCTTGGGCGAAGCCAGGGTAGCCGCTACACTTGGACAATATCTTGGCTGGAACGATCTTGCAATCTTGCTATAATATATCTACCATTAATTTCCTTTTTTTATCTCGTCTGTTTGAAAAATTGTAGTTATTAAACCAATTTGTTTTCTTATGTGTCAAAATAAAAAAGGAACAAGTTATTCCACATAATACATCAATCTGTAAATGTCGCCAAACTTCATCTTTTATGCATGCCTCAATGCACATGCTTTATTCTAGTATCACTGTTTTTTACGAGAAAGTAACACTGGACTTTGTTACACATGCTTTATTGAAGCCCATTGCTTCAGCCTCAATGCACAGAATTGTCTAAGAAAAAAATCATATATCAAAATACATTTGTTATTTCTTATCTAGAGCATTATTCATCTTTACTTGCAACCCATTGATTTTTGCTGAGGCACCGGGTCCTAATGTATTTTCCATTTACTGCTTCAGCAAGGAGAAGCAAGAAAAGCATTGGAAGTGCTTCAACAACATAATGTTCCAGTAGATCTTGTGGTACATAATTTCTTTGCATTTATTACTGTTCTAGAACTAAAAAAATTCCTATTCTTTCTACCACATTCAAGCTATCTTTTTAATTACTCACACCAGTTATTAAACAGCTAATCATTTTCTCTGTAACTTGTTCTCTTGCAGTATAAATTTGCTCCAGATTTAATCATGTTAGATGCTTATGAGACTGTCGAATCATGGATGATGGCAAGAAACAAGTTGAATCCAGGGAAGCTTATACCAGCAATGATGCGTTATGTGAGCGAACCACATGCCAAGTATGATATGTGAACAGCGTATTATTTATTTTTTCTTCTACTAGAATATTACACGAATGTTCATATTCATATTCTGTGCAGAGAGATTATTCATACGCATTAAAAATCTAAGCCAAATTCTCATCCTATCTAGTAGGTGAGTAGGATAATTTGGATAATTCCGATAAAAATTCCCACCCCTAGTTTTAACCACCTTACTGACTTCCTGCTGAAGGTTTTTGCACATCGGAGAACTCTTATGGGTTTTATATTAAAACAAACTATTATATTGAAGTATTAATTTGAAATCCACATCTACTATAGGTAGAACCGAGTAACCCATCAGACTTAAATTCCACTTGATATATCAAAAATTTGAATCAAACCATTAAAATGTTTTAACCCCCTATTGCTCTTCAGCTCTGAGAGCAACCTGCCATACTAATTGGCTAATTTGGTTTTCCACTGTCAATGATTTAATGAATTTAACATGTTAGCAACTCTTGCAGGAACGAAACACATGAAGTCATCAAGTACTTGGAATTTTGTGTCAAAGATTTGAACAATGAGGATCCTGGAGTGCATAATTTGTTACTCTCACTGTATTCCAAGAAGGTAGATCTCCTTGCCATTGTGCATTATTTCTTGCTTGTGCTGTATGGCAGGAAGCTACATCATCTTGCATTTCTTACACACTAGAAAGAAAATTGTGGAGTAATTTATCATGGCAGTTGCGTTATTTCTGTTGGAAACGTTAGATTATCATGCTCATGCATCATAGCAACATTACTTACTGTTGCACCCATATCATTACGTACTGTTTCTGGCAGTTCATTTATAAGGTAGTAAGTGCCATATCATGTTATGTGAATATTTGCCACATTCATCTGTAGGAGGATGAATCTCAGCTTTTGCAATTTCTGGACACCAAGTTTGGTAAAGGACAAACAAATGGTCCTGAGTTCTTTTATGAGCCCCAGTATGCTCTTCGTCTATGTCTTCAGGAGAAGAGAATGCGTGCTTGTGTTCGTATTTACAGCATGATGTCCATGCATGAGGAAGCTGTGGCACTCGCTTTGACGGTAATCCTCACTTGAGCTTAGTTTCATCTGAGAAGCATCCATTGTGATTTGTGCCTTTACAAATTGATGGTTCAACCACACTTATTTTCTGAGGTTCTCCTATTCATTTACTTTATCTGGACCACACTAGGTGGATTTAGAGCTTGCAAAAGCAGAAGCAGACAAAGTTGAAGATGATGAAGAGCTTAGGAAGAAGCTGTGGCTCAAGGTCGCAAAACATGTCATCGAGCAAGAGAAAGGAGTCAAGAGAGAGAACATAAAGAAAGCTATAGAATTTCTGTCAGAGACTAATAACTTGCTGAAGATTGAGGATATCTTGCCATTTTTCCCAGACTTTGTATTGATCGACGATTTTAAAGTAAGATCGATAAAAGTTCATGCAGTCTGAGCTTCTTTGTATAAATCCATGTGATTTTTTAAAAGAAATTCATACTGTTGCTTGTATGCAATTACTGTTTATGTTTCAATTTTATACTTCCTCTTGGTAATAACAATGAAAAGAATGCTATGAACAGGAGGAAATCTGTAAATCTCTTAAGGACTATAACAGCCAGATTGAGCAACTGAAGCAGGAGATGGATGATGCTACGCATGGGGCAGACAGCATTAGGAGCGATATTGGCGCCCTTGCTCAGAGATACACTGTAATTGATCGTGAGGAGGAATGTGGGGTAAGAGATTGGTGCTCATGACATCCAAATTGGTGTTTTATATTTCCTTTGCTTGATTCATGTGTCATACCTTTTGGATATTTTGTGTGACATTTCATTTGATTCTACCCTTTTGTGAGTATGTAAATGTATGACAATCAAAGTTTCAGAGGGTGGACTCACTTGGTAGTTTAATATCCTTCTTTTGGTATTGGTTGCGCTCTCATTTTAATGCAGATGGTTGTTTGAATTACGAGCTTAATATCTTCTCCAGTATGTTTTGGAGCTAACGTTGTTTCCTTAATAGGTATGCCGGCGCAAAATATTGACTGTTGGAGGATTACACCTGGTAGGAAGAAGCTATACATCTCTTGGACAGATGGCCCCCTTTTATGTGTTTCCATGTGGACATGCCTTCCATGCGAATTGTCTGATTGCCCATGTAACTCGTTGCAGTAACCAAGTGCAAGTAAGTCTCTCTTGAACAGTTCAATTTGGTTGTTCTATTATTGAATATTAGACTAGTTTTAAATTCACTCTCTTGAACCAATCAATTATGGATGATTTCGTTTCTCTCTTGAACAGTTCAATTTGGTTGTTCCATTATTAAATAATAGAGTAGGTTTAAATCTATTCTCTTGTACCGATCAATTATGGATGAGTTCATTATCTTGTAGGCTGAGAGAATATTGGACCTTCAGAAGCGGCTTAGCTTAATGGACAGGAAAGCAGCAAAAGACAATGGCGCTAGTGTGAATGGTGAATCTACTATGAACACAACGCAACCTGATAAGGTTTGGTGATATCTACTCTGATATCCTGCAATCTGCAGTTCTTATGCTGATGCTGCCGTAATTACTTTACTTTTGACAGCTGAGGTCTCAGTTGGATGACGCTGTGGCAAGTGAGTGCCCCTTCTGCGGCGATATGATGATCAATGAGGTTTCAATGCCTTTCATTCTCCCTGAAGAGTCCGATGAAAAGGCTTCATGGGAGATCAAGCCTCAACCGACGGCACAGAGGATTCTTCCAATGACCATGTCTATATGATGAAGCTATTGATAGTAAAAAACCTGAGATGGAATGGCTGGGTTTGGTTTTTGCTGATTGCCCAGCTAGTGAATTTTTTCTGGTTCATTTGATGGGTAGAGCATCTGCACCGCTGTCCAGGACTCTCTCTATTCTCTGCTCCGTTGTAGCTAGTTTGTGTACAGAAACATCAGTGTCTTGGGCCCTTGTATAATAATGCATGCCTCCCTTGCATCAGGTCGTTGTGGCTGCAACATATCTCAGTGCGGTTTGGCCTAATTGCAAATACAGGTGTGAATTGCGAGTTACCAGGAACTCAAGTGTATCACACTTGTTATACGATTCTACTGTTTAGAATGTTCATTAACACAATTGGAATGATTCTGGAACTATACTTGTTTAATCTACTCCGTTGTAACCTTTTCTTTTGAATGAGTTAGTAATCTCTAGTCCATAGAGGGCAAACATACCTTGAGAGTATAATATGCAATTAGTATGGTTTTGTTATTGTCACTTAAAAGTGTGATCTTTTCGCTCCTAAATATAAAGCAACCAACTATTAGGCCATGTTCTTTTGGGCTTATTTTATCTGACTTATCTCGAACTTCGAGAATTTTCTGAGATGGCTTCGAGAGTCGGATGGTCTTGGTTTTTAGGATTTAGGGAGTTTTTAGACACGTCTACGAGATAAAAAAAGGGATTCAAAAGTAATAAAAAAGGTCAGATAAGTCAATATTAGTCAGATAAGTTACGAAATATTCATAACTTATCTGACTAATATTGACTTATCTAACTTTTTTATTACCTTTTGAATCTTTTTTTTTTCTCGTAGATGTGTCTAAAAGCTCTCTAAATCCTAAAAATTAAGGCCATCCGACTCTCAAGACCACCTCGAGAAATTCTCAAAGTTCGAGATAAGTCAAATTAGATAAGCCCAAAAGAACAGAACCTGAATGTTTTATAATGGTTTTTCTGCCGAATAACATTTTGGTGCTGGTAATCACATAATGGTCGATGAACAACAGTGCATCCAACAAAAAAAATCTAGATCATGGCATTATTCCTTCAAATCCCACCGAGTTGATGGCAGGATTGAGAATGCTAATTAACTTCAAGCCACAATTAATTATGCATGGTGTGCACATTCGGACATGCATGCTACCCTCATGCTCATCCAGCAAACACATGCCCACACCTTCACCTGCAGCGTTAATCGCACCCTGCACTCAAGAAAAAGGCCAACTAATAGGGTAACTAAGTGTGCTAATTATCTGTACGGCCAGGGGCACAAGTTGCCACCATTCACACGACCAAAAAAGAAAATAGTAAAGACTAAATTTGGATTGAAAAGGTTGAGAAATAGTAAAGACCAATCTAATCCGCATTGATCACATTGGCATAATGCAGCTAATAACAGCAAATTAACTGAAGAACAGGATGAGGCCATGCACGGTGCCCTAATTTTGGGAGGCTCCGAGGTTAGCTGCGTCTCGTCCATCAGTGAAGCCGTTGGCGGCCATGGCTGCCACGCTGCCCTTGAGCTTCATATAAGGAGCAGCCATGGCCATCTCCTCCAAGAACCGGGCCATCTTGATCTTGGATTGGATCTCCTAGGCTCCTAGGTTCTTCTTCTTCTTCCTTGATCTCTTCCATTGCTGTTGTCTCGCTGGTCGGCAGCAATGGCGGGCGGCGCGGTGGTAAACACGGCCGGGGCCAAGAACTACCCCGGCCACATGACGGCCTTCGTCTTATTCACCTGCCTCGTCGCCTCCTCCGGCGGCCTCATCTTCGGCTACGACATCGGCATCTCCGGTGAGCTTGCAGCCGCCGCCATGAACATGGAAATGGAGGTGGTGGCGCCTGGCGAGCAATGGTTTTATGTTTCTTGGATGGTCTGGGTGCAGGCGGCGTGACGTCGATGGACTCGTTCCTGAGCGAGTTCTTCCCGTCGGTGTACAAGAAGGCGAAGGCGAGCAAGGACACGAACCAGTACTGCAAGTTCGATAGCCAGCTGCTGACGCTGTTCACGTCGTCGCTGTACCTGGCGGCGCTGGCGACGTCGTTCGTGGCGGCGTGGGTGACGCGGGTGTTCGGGCGCAAGTGGTCCATGTTCTGCGGCGGGCTCACCTTCCTGGCCGGCTCGGCGCTCAACGGCTTGGCCACCAACGTGATGATGCTCATCGTCGGCCGCATCCTGCTCGGAGTCGGCGTCGGGTTCGCCAACCAGTCGGTGCCGCTCTACCTGTCGGAGATGGCGCCGGCGAAGATGCGCGGCATGCTCAACATCGGCTTCCAGATGATGACGACCATCGGCATCTTCGCGGCGAACCTCATCAACTTTGCGACGGTGGGCATCGAGGGCGGCTGGGGCTGGCGCATTGGGCTCGGGCTCGCCGGTGTGCCGGCGCTGATCATCACGCTCGGCGCGCTCGTGCTGCCGGACACCCCCAACTCCCTCATCGCCCGCGGCTACGCCGAAGACGCCAAGACGGTGCTCGTCAAGATCCGCGGCACCGACGACGTGCACGACGAGTACGACGACATGGTGGCCGCTAGCGAGGAGGCCCGTGCGATCGAGCACCCCTGGAGCAACATCCTGGAGCGCAAGTACCGGCCCCAGCTCACCGTCGCCGTGCTCATCCCCTTCTTCCAGCAGCTCACCGGCATCAACGTGATCATGTTCTACGCCCCCGTGCTGTTCCTCACCATCGGCTTCGGCGGCGAGGCGTCGCTCATGTCCGCCGTGATCACCGGCGTCGTCAACATGTTCGCCACCGTGGTGTCCATCGTCTCCGTCGACCGGCTCGGGCGGCGAGCGCTCTTCCTGCAGGGCGGCACCCAGATGTTCATCTCCCAGGTGGTGGTGGGCACGCTGATCGCGCTCCAGTTCGGCACCTCCGGCGTCGGCGAGATGTCCCGCTCCTACGCCATGCTGCTCGTCATCTTCATCTGCCTCTACGTCGCCGGCTTCGCCTGGTCGTGGGGGCCGCTGGGGTGGCTCGTCCCCAGCGAGGTGTTCTCGCTGGAGATCCGCTCCGCCGGGCAGAGCATCGCCGTGAGCGTGAACATGCTGCTCACCTTCCTCATCGGCCAGGCCTTCCTCTCCATGCTCTGCCACCTCAAGTTCGGCCTCTTCTACTTCTTCGCCGGCTGGATGGCCATCATGACCACCTTCGTCGCGCTCTTCCTGCCGGAGACCAAGGGGGTGCCCATCGAGGAGATGAACCTCGTCTGGAGCCGCCACTGGTTCTGGGGCAAGTACGTCTCCGGCCACGACGCCGGCGCCATGCCGCCGCCCAACCGCAGAACGAACGGCGTCTAGCTCTAGCAACCGCATGTACCTGCACTCCTGCATCGCATGCATGCATGGACATAGCACATGTAATTATTCGCTCGCTGCAAGAGATTTAATTGAGTTAATTTCTAAACCTTTCAAGGGACTACGTGTCTGCCAGCTTCTTTCGGAGACGCTTTAGAAATTACCGTACGTGTCGCAGAGTTTAATTTTTTTTAAGGTAATTAAATCGCAGAATCTATCTCCTTTCGATTCCAGGAGTCCTATATAGGAATCCCTCCAAGAATCTATCTCCTAGCTAGCTAGTCACATTTGTTAAACATGTTTTAGAAATCACTGCAAAAACGTACCCGTAGAGCTAGAATCTCTCCTAGAAATTGTAAACTTCAACATGTAGTAAATTCCCGTTCTACGCTTTGATCTGTTTGACAGAGGTTCATATTCTATCCTAATTGAGTGATTCTTTCGCTCACAATAGGTCTGCTCCTACCAAGAAGCAGCTGATAGAGAAAAATGGACAATTCACTTCTAATTCTAACACTCCCTCTCACGTGGAGACTCCCTTAAACCTCATACATGAAATAGGAGCGGACGATAATTTTTATTTAAATTACGTCTACTAGGACTCGAACTTGAAACCTCTGACTCTGATACCATATTAAGTTGCATGCACCGACCAGTTCACCCCAAAAGTCTAAACTGATAAAGAAAGATGAGCAATTCACTTAATACTTGCAACACCACCTACTCCAATCGAGAATCTAGAAACTGGGGTACAGCCAACCGGGCTGGATCCAAGACCACAGTACACACATTGCTCACAATCCGTCTCATTGAATTTGAGCCATGGATGCGGTGCAAATGTGTCTTTCCTTGTTGCATGCTTGCCAACATACTTTTTATCAACATAGTCTTGCTAGGTCGAACACTATTTAGTTATCTGCACCTCATTCGCGCTACATATGCAAAAAGCCCTCACTAGATGTTTTTTCAAAAAAAAAAAACACAAACAGACTCATTTCTTGCAGGCCTTGCTTATACTGGATCGAGCATGTTCCTGACAATATATTTGATAATCTTCTTTAATGCTTAGATTTTTTGGCACTATTTCTCGAAAATTTCAAAGTTATAACTAGAACAATTTAAATTTGGCTTCCATATTATCAGTTTCGGCTTGAATATATATCCTAGGCAGTGTTTCTTTGAGCGTTTGCTTATAAACTGGAAATTTGTTATTTTCATACAAGCCAAACGATTTGACGTTTGATAGCCAATTTTTATAGGTCTTACTATTTCTTCTCAAAGCTCTCAAAACCATTTTTTCTATAATTTTTTGATCCCTCGGATGTCCTTATCGAGGTGCTATAAATTTCCAGCTTATAAGCAAATGCAAAAGCAAATGCTCAAAGAAACACTGCCTAGTTATGTGAGCCACATGAGCCGATGGTTTTGCTACATCTGTGACCGTTGGCTTCACTTCCTCAAAGCCGGGCGTCGATCGAGCCAAAGCTAGCCGGTCGGTGCCAATTTTGCAGTGACATCATTTCTTGTAGACCAGCCTATTTTTGGCAGTTTATTTGTTTAAATTATTTGATTCTTTCTTAACGATTTGACTTTTTGACGCTGTTTTTCAAAAATCTTGAAGCCACGAGTAAAACATTCCTACTCCAATGGAGAATCTAGAAACTGGGGTACAGCCAATCGGGCTGGATCCAAGACCACAGTACACACATTGCTCACAATCCGTCTCATTGAATTTGAGCCATGGTTGCAGTGCAAATGTGTCTTTCCTTGTTGCATGCTTGCCAACATACTGTGGGTTGTTTGCTCACGTCAGCCCTAGTCTTGCTAGGTCGAACACTATTTAGTTATCTGCACCTCATTCGCGCTACATATGCAAAAAGCCCTCACTAGATGTTTTTTCAAAAAAAAAAAAACACAAACAGACTCATTTCTTGCAGGCCTTGCTTACTGGATCGAGCATGTTCCTGACAATATATTTGATAATCTTCTTTAATGCTTAGATTTTTGGGCACTATTTCTCGAAAATTTCAAAGTTATAACTAGAACATTTTAAATTTGGCTTCCATATTATCAGTTTCGGCTTGAACATATATCCTAGTTATGTGAGCCACACGCGCCGATGGTTTTGCTAGATCTGTGACCGTTGGCTTCACTTCCTCAAAGCCGGGAAAACAACGACGTACGTCGATCGAGCTAAAGCTAGCCGGTCGGTGCCAATTTTGCAGCGACATCATTTCTTCTAGACCAGCCTGTTTTTGGCAGTTTATTTGTTTAAATTATTTGATTAATTCTTAATGATTTGATTTTTTGATGCTGTTTTTCAAAAATCTTGAAGTCACGAGTGAAACATTTTTAAATCCAGTTGTTTTAATTATCAGTTTTGGCTTTTCGAAGCCACTATTCAAGACGGTAAAAGTTCAATTCCACAAAATAATCCTACTTTCTAGCCGAGGCACACGCGCCAATGGTTTTGCTAGATTCAGCAGCGTTGGCTTCCCTTCCTTGTTGGGCAGCGCATGTGTATGTGTTGATGAGCCCAGGCCCAATGGCCCATGGCCCATGGCCCATGTATGATGTATATGTATCAAGAAGAGCAATAGAGAAAAGTGAGATTCCAGAAAATTCTCTACAAATCTGCATGGTATCAGAGCTACTGTGGCTGTGGCGGTGAGCTCAGGCTGGCGGTGCTGCTGCTGGTCAACGGCGAGGAGGGTGTGGAGGACAAGAAGAAGAACTGGCAGTTCTCCTGCCTTTCACTCAAAAAAAAAAAGAAGAACTGGGAGGGCACTGGTTGCAGGCTGCGAAGAGAAGGAGAAAGCTAGGAGAGGCATAGCTCGATGCAGTGCGTGGAGCGGCTGTCCGAGGTTGAGGACACCCCAAGGCAGAGCGACGTCCTTGTGCTGTAGCAGAGGAGTGATGCAGCAGAAGAGCTAGAGACTAGGGCTTGAGCTTCCTCGGGATGTTAGAAGGCGGCTTCGAAGGGGACGACATGAGGCGCTGCAGCAGGCCGTAGGTGAAGCACCGGCGAGCTGATGTTGGTGGTGCGGCGAATTGCGGGTTGAAGGAGCAAGCTAATGAGGAAGCTGCTGCCAAGACCACTTGAGCCGCTATTGAGGGAGTGGCCAAGGTGAGTGTATTTGTTTCTAAAGTTGCTGATTGGGTTGTTGACTGAACCGTGATAGAAAATAAAAGGGATTGAGCAAATCCTTGAAAAATTGGTGGAATTGCTTGCTGCAAAAACAAGTGAGGCCTCACCTTCGTTCGAGTAAGGAAATTGTGCCCCCATGAAGATGCTGTTCAGAAAATCGAATTAATGGCAAATGATGTGAAGTTAGAAAGCATAAAGAATTATTTGGCCTGGTCTAGAAGGGTAATGTTGTTGTCGAAGGCAAAGAAACTTGAAGGCTTTGTCAATGGGAAATCAATTGAGCCAGAGGATAAATCAAGTGCTTCTTGGAGGACTTGAGATGCTGCAAACTCTCTGGTGGTTGTATGGTTGTTGAGCTCTATGTCTCCAACCATAGCTAGGTCACTATTGCAAGTAGATATGGAAAACTCAATCCAAATTGTATTTTGGAGTTGGCAATGTGATGTTGCTTGCTGAAACAGAGGACAGAATCTGTGACCTAAAGCATGGGGAGCCATCTGTGATGGATTATGTTATAGAGTTGAAGCACTTGTGAGCTTGATGAGAAAGGGCACCTAATTCACGATTGTTATCAACCTCTCAAGTCCAATTGTGGAAGAGGAAGAGGTGGTAATAAAGGTGCACTAAGAGGAGGTGCCAACCATGGGGGAGGAAGAGGCTACAGGGCTAATCTTGTTTAGAGTGAAGGAGATACATCTCATTTAGTTACAATTTCAGCTGTAGAATTAGATGAATTTAGAAGGCTAAAGGAGGAAGGAAAAGGGTTAAAACTTGATTTACCCCAACAAAATGGAGTAGCTGAAAGGAAAAATCGCCATCTCCTAGAGGTAACTTGGTCACTTATGTACACAATGAATGTGCCTAAATTTCTATGGAGTGAAACAGCTATGAATGCCACTCATCTTATTAATCACATGCCATCAAGGGTACTTGGGATGAATACCCTATATGAAATGCTATTTAGGAAGAATGAGTTTGTTGTGCCACTAGAAGTGTTTGGGTGCACTTGCTTCATTAGGGATCACAGCAGTCAGAAAATTAGATCCACAAGCAATCAAGTGCATCTATATTAGGTATTCATCTAGGCAGAAAGGTTACAAATGCCGGAGTCCATCTGAAAGGTGCACATTTGTTAGTATGGATGTGACCTTCAGCAAGTCCATTCCTTTTTATGGAGAAAGGACATATCACAATATGTTATTTTCTGATCTTTATGCGACTCTAGTAGGTGAAGAGCTTGAGAAGAATGGAGATGAGGCTAACATTGTTCAAAGTGGCTTGCCTTAGACTTAAAGTTTAGGCCTAGCTAAATTGAAAGCTGAACGTTTTGCCATTTTTAGTTTAGATTTTTTTAATCATGAAGTCACCTCTAAAAGCTCTTAAAAATAATACAAACGAAATGTGCCAGCTTTGAGAAACATATTTAAGAACCTCTCGAAGTCTAGCTCATCATTCAGCTTAGCCACTCCGAGTATGCTCTGAATCGAGGCATGTTATAACTGGCTTAATTCCATGCTCTGTATATGAGCCTTCATGTGAAAAGGAGAGGACAAATTCGAATGAAGAACAAAATCTACAGGTGTATACAAGAAGCAAAATTTGTAGGTTTATACAAGAAGTCAAGAACTTCACCGAAGCCTCTTCCCGTGGACCAACAATTATCTCACTAAGATTGAAGGTGAGTCATCTGTGGAAGTATCTTCTGACGCAAGGGAAGAAGAGTCGGAAATAGAGGGAGAGGAAAATGTACCCATTGCAACAAGAAGGGAAAGAAGGAGTACAGTGGGAAAACCACTATCAGATATGGTTTTGAAGATGCTTCTATCAATGGCGATGAGAATGAAATGGCTAACTATGTCTCATATGAATCCTTGTCACCTAACTACAAAGCTTTCATTGCAGCTCTTTAGTCGATGACAATTCCAAAAGAATGGAGAGAAGCAAAACAAGTTTCAAGGTGGAATGAGGCCATGAAAGAGGAGCTAGCAGCACTTGAAAAGAAGAGGACTTAGGATCTTGTATCATTCCTAGCGGGGAAGGAAGTGGTTCGCTGCAAGTGGGTATACACCATGAAGTAGAATCCTAATGGAAAGGTTAAGAGGTACAATGCAAGGCTTGCGGCGAAGGGTTATAGTCAAACTTATAGGATTGATTACAATGAAACATTTGCTCCAGTAGCAAAGATGAGTACCGTGAGAATTCTAATATCTTGTGTTGCAAATTTTGACTGGCCACTGTATCAATTGGATGTGTGTGACACTCTAATAAAATATATAAATAAATATTTATTTTCTCTAAATTTTGAATCCAATAGCAATTAGGACTTTCTCTCCTCCAACCGCCGTGGGTCGGCCTAGCCCAATTCGAACCTGTCTCTAACCCATCCCTAATCCTTATATAACCCCCCAAAACCGATCTGCTAAACCCCCTCAAACTAACCCCCCCAAAACCGATCTACTAAACCCCCTCAAACCCATCCCAAACCAATCTGCCCATCTAACAACCACGGCGCCGCCACCGTCGCCGTCGTCATCATTATCGTTACCGGAGACGTCGTCTCTAAGGTAGTTGCGTGGTCCCTTCTCCTCCTTCCCCGTCGCCGTCAGAATCGGGCGCTCGCTCAGCCGTGGAGCGGATCTTGCGCGACTACGCCTAAGGACACAATCGCGCCTCCTTCCTTCCTCCCTGCGCCGCCGCCGCCACCTAGCGCGACCCTTGTCAAAACCCTAGGCCGGTTGTTGTGACTGGGGCCTCTCTCTGGCAGCGATGTGCACGACCGCACTTCGTCCTTTGGCATTTCGCAAGATCACCCTCGCTTCCTCCGTGTCTCGCTTTATGTGTCGCCAAGACAATGCTTATTGTTGCCGGCCGCGCTTAATACCACCCGCATGCCTTGTCGCTGCTTTGCTATTATGAAGCCGAAGCCGCCTCACCGAGCCGACGCCATCGAAGCTCCCTACGCCGCCTCGCTGCAGCGACTCCTGCGACCTTTTTTTGCTTTCGCTGTCTGCGTCGCGTCGGCCTTATTGTCGTTCTTTGCCGCCGTCGGGCAGACCGCCACTGTTGCCTCTCCTCTGACCGGCAGAGCGTCTTGGTCTCGAGATTGCCGTCTGCGTTGTGTCGCTGTCACCACCGCGCTACCACTTTTCTACCCCGCCGCTACCGCCTCCTCTGCTGTCTCTCTCTCTCTCTCTCTCTCTCTCTCCTGATTTCTCTTCCCTACTCTCTAGCTCTCTCTGCTCTCTCACTAGTTCACTCCTGGCCGTAGCCATCCATTCCCTTATCCTTTTCCTTGCTAGGCCGAATTGCTACAATAACCTGGCCCATGAGATACAATGCCATTTTCCTTTTTTTGGATTTTTTAGTGAATAGTGTTCCTTCACTATTTTGCTGTGAATTCATCCTGGCTCCAAATCTGGTAATTCTAGTTTCTAAAAATTCAGAAAATTCATATCTACTTACTATAATTTTTAAATTTATTTACTGTTTCTGTTATTTATAGCTGTTTCCTCATTTTGCATACGTTAAGACCTCGTGGGTGACAAAGGAGACTCCATTGACGCCGCCGACATCCAATGAGTTCAAGAAGATCAGCAAGGCAAGTCTTCCCTCTAGAATCCTAATTTCTAGATTTTACCAAAACTGCTATTTAATTAAATTATGCGTTGCCATAGTAATTCCTAGTACATGTCGTCGATTTATACGTTATGTATCCACTGCCATGAAAAACTTAGGATAATATTATTATGTAATTTGCTATTGTTTTTCATGAATTTAGATGACTTAGCCTTGCTTAGCTAGTTTCAAGGAGTGATTTACTCCTATAATCATTAAATAACCCAATTATGAGATAATTGAGTATGAGACTAGAGAATTTTGGGTTTATGGTGGGATTGTTCACTCATTAATTAAAATTTGACCAACTATTAATTTGACTCGGAGTGGGTGACCTGAGTCTCTCCGGTCCCTATGGGCCCATGATTGTGATGGATTTAACTAAGAAATTATTGTGCGACTGCAAACCCGGTATAGGACGTGGCCTAATCTAGAGGGAGAATAACGTTGGTACTGTCATTGCACTTGCACCGTAGATGAGGTCTTGAGGGATGCATTATCGCTAGTGTATTGCCTGGATGGAATTCTAGCATACTTGTGTGATCTATCAGTTATGTCTGTGATAAGATCGAGATTAGTCTTCTAATAGGTTTTGTTATGATGCTATCCGATCGGAGAGTATCATATCTTGCGGAAAAAGCGTACAACCTCTGTAGAGTGTAAAGCCATTCAAATGATTGTGCTCACGGTTATGAACAACTTGGTGGTTTTTTACATCGTAGCTACACCTTAATTAATTTGACTTAGGTAAGGTTTATTAGGCTGTGTACCGTTGCTAGATGATTTATGATGAATAAGAACGAGATGAGAACTATGTTGAGATTATGAGATGAGAAAATGAGAACTTGAGACATGAGACACTGAGATTGAGAACTATGCGATGTTTATGTTATGTTAAGATTAATCATGTGAATTGCTATTTATTTATTTACTGTTTTCTTAAATGCTTTTATACTTTTAGGTTAAATGCTTTTATGCAAATAAGCCATTATCTTTCTTAGGATGAGCCTACCTGGTCCTTCCCAGGAAAGACTTGGTAGCATTCACGTGCTAACACCAGCTTTTATTCGGGGATGCTTATTCCACAAGCAGGTCAGGAGTACGAATACGATCAGGTGTTTGTTGTGGATTATCCAGAGGATGCTCAGGACTACTAACTGCTTCTCATTCAATGTGTGCCTATGGCCGTGATGGGACACTACTTTTATTTGCTTTTTATTTGCATTAGTTAAGACTTATTATTGTCATGAACTATTGTAATAAGTGGATCTGTTATACTCTAATTACTTTTATTAGGTAATGCAGCGTTGGTATTGATACTTTATTCTTGTTGTGCTGTGGATATGAGCTCTAATCTTTGGGACTCATACTATTAACACAGAGGGTTTGGTTTTGTAAAACTGGGCCTCGACAGAGTGAAGAATGCATTTATACACAGAGATCTTCAGGAGGAAGTATACATGGAAATCTCACCTGGATTTGCCACCTCACAAACTAAAGGAAAGGTATTGCGGTTAAAGAAATCCTTGGATGGTCTAAACCAATTCCCAAGAGTATGGTTTGATCGATTCAGGCAGGCAATGTGTGATTTGGGGTATAAACAATGCAATGGTGATCACGCCGGTTTTTTTGTCATTCTGAAGGTCGCATCACTATCCTTGCAGTGTATGTGGATGATATGATTATTATAGGTACTGATGGCCAAGATGTAACTCGATTAAAGGAGAATTTAATGGAGTTCAAAGTCAAGGATCTAGGCCAACTCAGGCATTTTTTGGGTATTGAGATTGCAATATAACCAAAAGGGATAGTGTTATCATAGAGAAAATATGCGCTAGACCTTCTAAATAAGATAGGTGCGCTTGGATGTCATCTTGCCTCAAATCCTATTGATCCAAACCACAAGTTGTGTGCACATTCAGGTGATCTAATGGATAAAGAGATACCAATGACTTGTGGGTCGATTGACCTACTTATGTCACACTAGGCCGAATATAGCCTATGCTGTGAGTGTGATTAGTAGATATATGTATGATCCTTGGAGTAGCCATGTAGAAGCTAAGTAGATATATGTATGATCCTCGGAGTGGCCATCTAGAAGCTGCATATAGAATCTTCACATATTTGAAAGGAAGTCTAGAAAAGGGGTTGAATGGACACATGAAGGTGGAAGGATTTTGTGATGTTGACTAGGCTAGTTGTCGACATGATTGAAAATCTAGTTCAGGCTATTGTGTATTTGTAGGTGGTAATTTCGTGTCCTAGAGGAACAAGATGCAACAAGTGGTATCTCGCTCCACCGTTGAAGCTGAATATAGAGCTATGGCTATAAGTTTAAGTGAGATGTTGTGGATAAAGAATCTTCTATCCAAGCTAAGAGATAAGATTGATGGAAGCTACATCAATGAAGCTATGGTGTGATAACAAGTTAGCAATAAACATTAACAACAATCCAGTTCAGCATGATTGAATAAAACATGTGGAGATAGATCATTTTTGTCTCTCCCTCCGCTCTTGCCGTGCCTGCGCCATGCATGCCACACCCGCATTGGATCGCCGGTCGTGCCCGCGCACGCGATCGTACCGATGCGACTGTGCCCACGCTTCCCTACTTCGCCTCGATGGCCGAGCACGCCACGCCGCCCACGTCGTGTTGCTCCCGCCATGCCGTGCACGCAGCGCCATCACCTCAGCCAGCCGTTCTCGAGATGGCACGGCACCGCTCAACATGGCACGGCACAACGTCGCGTCTCGCCGTGCCTTAACTCGCTGCCCAACGCCGCCGAGTTGGTAGCTCACCCGCATGGCAACAAGCCCTTAATGTCGCCACTCCGCTCGCCGGCATCGCTGCCCGCGTGCCTCGCTGGCTCCCTAGACCCACAGGTCTGCTCCTCGGATTGCCGCTTACCTCCCTGCCCCTCTCCAAGCCATTAAAACCCCGAACCATCCTAATATCCTTTTTTTTCCTTTTGCTCAGTCTCGCCGCCACACTCCAGCTCAGCCTCCCGCGCATGTTTGTGAGCCACTTAGCTCAAACCTAAGCTTGACATAGAGCTCTTCCTCTCTACTCCGTCATCCTCTCCCTAATCGATCCCTCTCCCCTTGCAGCTCGCTGGATCGTGCGTGAAGCACCGCCGGCTTGAAACTGCGCGCTCCCTTTCCGATTTCACCGCCACCGGTAAGTTTCGTTCCGATTCCTCACCCTGGAAGCACACCAAGAACGTCGCACTCACCCCTGTGCCCCTATTTTGGCTTAGGGCTCGCTGGAACTCTCTGTCGACGAGGCCCCTGTTTTGACCGCCGCCGACCCTCGCCACGCCAGGACAATCCAGTCCCTCTCCGTCCTCGCCGTTGCTACAAGTAACTTCCCAAAGCTCTCTAGTAGCTTCTGCGCCTTCTGCGCTTAGCCAATTGCCTAGGATGGGCTAGCGCCACGGTGAACCGTGACCGTTGCCGCCCCTCTTTGTCGCACCGTCGGAATAGTCCATCTCCGGCTATGTCGTGACTTCCTTTAGGTTTGCCAAGAAGCCTAGGTCCTTGGCCCCGGCGCTCGCTGGCCACGGTGGCCCGAGTTTCTAGCGCGCCGTCGATCTTCCCTACCCGGTTGTGCTCGGCCGGAGGAAGACGACGATGACGTCATGTTCCTTCGGCCGAGTCGCTGACTGGTGGGTCCGTGCGGTTAGCCGTTAATCAGCGGTTAGCCGCTATTGTGTTGCTGACTTTTGGGGCCTACGGTGTTTAACCGGATTAAACCATACAGAGTGTTGCCGTCGCTGACAGGTGGGACCAAAGGACCCGCCCGTCAGTTTGAGCAAAACGTACTCCTTGGAGTGTGCTTTCTTCGCGCGCTGGTGCCCTCTTGCCGCAGCGCGTCCGCTGGGCCCAATACCGCGCTAGAGAATTTTCAGCCTTTTTCTAATTTAGAAGACCATAGAATGAAAATAGAATTATTGAAAATAGCAAAAGACTTCCAAAAATTTTGGAAAAATTCTGTAAAATACTAAATGTGTTTCTAGACTTAGGAAAAATATTGAACTTGATATTTCAGTAGGAATAAATGTATTTAGAAATCTAGTAGATCTTTAGGGGTTAGAAAGTGAATTTCTAAAAATACAAAACTTTACATTTTTACTCTATAAAATTTTGGAAAGAGTATTTATAAAAATTTTCGAAGTATGGTTGTTTGGTGTATTGCCGTATGCGAGGATAGGATCTGAGGAGTACGTGGAACCCATTGTGGGAGACGACTACCCGCACCCAGAGTACAACCAAGGCAAGTCCCCTTGACGCATGTTGAATGAGCTGCTGTCTGATTTAAAGGAATTTATAGACTTTGAAATTTGCATGCTATCTTTAAAACAAATAGTTGCTAGTGTTAGCTACAACTAGAAAATGTAAAAAGGTTTTACACCCTGAATAATTTTACACCGTAGGATTTAATGTAAAATACCTCGATGCCATGCTTACCTTTGGACTAGGATAAAAATGCTCATGTGAATTAAATGTTACGATTGGTATATTGTTATAATGTTTGAAAAGGAGTTTTTGGTAAGATGACACATTGGGATGAATGTTGGGATTAGGACATTTTTCCGTCTCTCCTTAAATGCTCTCACTAGGGAGAACCTGGTTGACAGTATGGTATAGGGTATGCACGGTTTGGGTTGGTGCCTGTACTACTCCTCTAGTCTTAGGACTATTCATCCTATGAACATACGAACTGAGTCTTACAGTACAGCCTCGGGTTCCGTTATGGGACGGACCTAGCCTACTAAGTTTTGACCTCTAGTAGCAATTTGCTAGTAGAGATGCCCCTCGTAGACATCTGGATTGTACGAGCATGGAGGGTTTATCCATGTTCGTTGGTGCCTTGGACCGTTTTTCCTCGGTCTTCCTGTAAAATGTAAGGACCAGGGCCATTGGGTCAATCCCCACAGGGTGCCCAGGGATTACTCAAGAAGCAAGTGCTATTAGGGTTTTTAGTTCAAACAGCTTTGTGATTCGCACTCCGGTGCTTAATCTCCCGAGGGTAAAGTGTACCCGCTCTGCAGAGTTAAAAACTATCATGGTAGCTATACTCATGGTTAAGTGCATACGAAGGGAGTGTTCATATGGCAGACTCTTATTTTCAAAAGAAATGGATTTTTGAAAAGAGTAAATGGTTTTACAAATAGAATTGCAAATGGCCTTTGACGAAGGAAAGATAAGACATGCATTTTATTACACCACAGAATAGTTTCAAAACCAGCTTTTCTCCCACCTTAGGAATAAAATTTGGAAAACCAGCATTTCCGCAAAATGTCATAAGCCTCCTCTTGTACTAAACCCCATACTACACGTTTTTTCTCTGACTTGCGGAGTACAGTTATACCCACCCTTACTATTTTTTCTTCTCTTTCTGAACTCCAGTCGAGGGACAGTTTTGCGAAAGACCTGCAGTTTGACGATACTGATGCTGACTACGAGGCGGAGGACTATGAAGGTTTCCCGTAAGACTATGGTTACTTCTTACAGTCTTGCTACCTGTGGGAAGATAGTAGTAGTGCTGTTGTGCCTTGTAGTGTAGGCCCATGTGTTGTATTCCTCTAAACTCTGATTCGTGGTCTGCATGTCGCCATGTTTGTATAGTACTAGGTTTATGCCCTTGTTATGTAATATCTTATTTTCGTTGGTAATGTATTACTCTGTTTGAACTGTGTGTACTATCTGTTGATCCTTGGGACTTGTACGGGGTGCACAAAGGGGTTCAGTCATTTTGGCCGGGTCCCGACACCTCCTTTCCTTCTCTTTCTCTTTTCCCTTTTTACTCTGTCCCGAACGGCTCCTCCTGGTGTTGCCCTCTTGGGCTGTGCACCGGTTTGGGTTGCAACTTTCTCTCTCCCCTCTAGCTCGGTTTGGTTGGTTTCTCTCCATGTTGCTCCTAGGAGCGACCATGATGATGCTAGGCTATGACCACCATGCCACCCCTTGGGCTAAAGAGGAACGAGTAGACTACGCTAACACAATTTAAAAAATTTCTACTGCGAATACCTAGGACAACATGCCAGTAAAGGATCACGGATCATTATCCTTGATGCACAATTGCAGCGGAAGGAGAGTCAGAGTAGCTTAGTCTGACGTCGCTTCCTTCGAGGTACAGGAAGTAGTCGTTTACGCTGAGCCGAATGCTCTCACCTCACTGATCACCACCGCAGCGACGTTGTATATACTGCCGTAGAGGAAGTAGTCAATCTCGTCGACATTCTCCTCGTCGCCGATCAATGCTGCAGCAACCGCAGCAACACCTCTATGGTATCCACATGTCTATGGGCGAAACACCATGCACCGGTGTGCTTGCACCACATGCTTGCAGCTAGGGTTTATAGGAGTCGGAGGGGGCGCGACGGTTAGGGTTACCTGGTGGCGAACTCGTACAGCCTATGCCATCCCCACCGCCTCCCCGTACATGGAGCGCACTAATGAGTTTCTACGTTAGAGGCCCATTAGGTCTCTGATCCTACACGGATCAGTATCCGCGAAACCCACTAATGGATATAATCTAATAGACATGTTTTAACCGGTTAAGTGTGTGATCCGCTAGATTCATGCGCAAGTGGCCATGGCCCGAAAACCCTTTTGCAAACCACAAGTCAATAGCGGTTCCTAACAGAACATATTGACACTTGAATACATATAATGGTTATATCGGTTGAATCTTGATGTACTCACATATCGACCTTCTAGTCGTCGCGGCTTGCCTCCTCGTGGCCACTATTCTAAGACCCGAGACTCCGGCAAGCACATCAGCAGCTTCCTACAGGGGCACAGCGAGTCCTACTGTTGGAATTATAAGTGAATTGCCTATCTTTCCTATCAGTTTAGGCTTTTGGGTGAACTGGTTGGTGCATGCAACTTAATATGTTATCAGAGCCAGAGGTCTCGAGTTCAAGTCCTGATAGATGCAATTTAAATAAAAAATTGCCGTCCGCTCCTATTTCACGTCTAAGGCCTGAGGGAGGCTACACATGAGGGGGAGTGTTGGAATTATAAGTGAATTGACCATCTTTTCCTATCAGCTTAGACTTTTGGATGAACTGGTTGGTGCATGCAACTTAATACCTACACTGCCTCCAAGCAGGTGGCCATCGCCGCCTCCCCTGAGTACTTTCCTGCCACCACCGACCATACAAAGGTGTTAGGCACCGGCTTTGGGTAGGTCTCCAAGCTGAGCCAGCCATGACACATAGCCTGTGGACACTTTTGGGCTAGTAGCCCCTACCCTTTCAATCTGCTTCTATCCTGCAGGACTCTCCGTCATTTGGGTCAGGCCTTAGCGCAACAGCTATCCTTCTGGAAGTCAGCCTGCCTGTCGGCGTCTCCGGCCCCTTTGCTAGCTCGTGAGTTTCTTGTATTCACGTTTGTCATGGAGAAGCCCTAATCTTGCTCTGCATGCTACGTCTTGGACTTAGTTGGGTCTTGGTGCCTCCTAGGTCATAATGAGCTATAAAAACCACCGCTACATTCACCCTATTTTGCTTTCTCACCAACACCGTGAGCTTTTCATCGATTCCTTTGAGCACGAGTTCCCTTTAAGGCTATCTCTAATGATGCCAAATCAGATGGTTATAAGAAGTTCATCTTATCTTTTTGTTTATATGAAGGAGAGAATGAGAGGAGAGAGACAAGAGCTAGATCTTAACTAAGAGCTAGTCTATAGTGTTTCTCAAGACAAATAAAAGATAATTACATATGGACCTATATTTATTGTTGTAGAGTATGTTATAGGCAACCCATTAGAGAGCTTATCTTTAAGCTATCTATAAGTGATATAGAGCTTTCTTATAACTAGTAGTTGGCTTTACCATTAGAGATGGCCTAAGAGCATATTCGGCAGGAGTTGCAATACACTATTTATTTGATTTTTTAGTATAGAGTCTCTGTTGAAGGAAGGAATTTTTTAGAATGTAATGTAAAATGTAAATAAATTTTAAAGAATGGATAGAGTGTGTAGAGCATAGTGTTATAAAGAAAAATTTTAAAGTATTTACTGAAGTTGCTCTAACCGGCCCCATCCATTGCTTTTGACAGCGATGCCATCATAGCTTTCTATCTTTGCTGCCGCGCGGCCCGCGCCACCACTGGTCGGGTACCTCGTCCCCGATCATCGTCGAGATCCTCTAGCTTTGCCGACTACTCCAGTGTGCTTCCCCAGTCCCGCAGATGCCCTTACACATCTCTTCTTAGCTTCAGTAGGTGTTGCTCATTGTAGCCTTGGTTGGCTAGGGTTGTCCATCGCTAGTCGCATTTTTGTTGGATTCGCCGCGGTCTGCAACGTGTTCACGGTGTAGCCCAGGTCCCGTTTTGGGTTTGAGCTTGTGCAACCATAGCTTGACCCGCTGGCAAGATCACCGTTTCTCTGGGTCAATCGTGGTAGCGAGATTTGGAAGTCTGGAACTTGCAGGGCAAGGAGCCAGTCTATGGATGTGTTTGGTTTACGATCCTATATAGTCTTAACCAAATTTTGGTAATAACCAAACCCAGGGTACGACTAAGGTAGTGTTTCTTTTAGCGTTTGTTTATAAGTTGAAAATTTGTTATTTTTGTACAAGTCAAACGCTTTGATGTTTGGTAGTCAATTTTTGTAGGTCTTACTATTTCTTTTTAAAGCTCTCAAAACCATTTTTTCTATAATTTTTTTATCCTTCGGATGTCCTTATCGAGAAGTTACAAATTTTCAGCTTAAACGCAACCGTAACCACTAAAAGAAACACTACCTAAATCATTGGTAAAATCACTACATTTGGATTGAAGCCAAAATTTAGAAGGGTATGAATGGTTAGTGTTTGGTTCGAAGTCAAATGAGGTAATCAAAATTTAGAAAAAAAAAAGTACGTATTTTTGGTTTATTTCTATTTGCAAGTAAATTTACAAAAAAAGTAAATCATAAATTTTCAAATTTTAAAATTTAAAAATAAATTTATGAAGAAATATTAAAAAATACAATAAATTTTAAAATTGTAAAAAATGGGTAGCTTAGGATTTTAGATAAATTATGAAAAAATTTTCTTGCAATTTGGAAACCAGATGAAAAAGATATAAAAATCAGAAAATCAAAATGTTTCAAATAAAGAAAGACAAACTCACCTACTGGTCCCTGCCTTTACTAGCTTGGTCTGGCTCACAAATGGGCCCATCTGAGTGGGTGAACTTGCAGTGAAAGTGTCGCTGACCAGGCGGACCCATGCAACCTGTTGTGGTCATGTCACTGTGCTGCTGGGACCCACTCGAGATAGAGGCCAGGCGCGCCAATGATTGGCGAACAGGTGTAAACGGATTGGGTATGTGCGGGCAGTTGGCCATTCCGTACCCTATTCTATTATTTTTTCTCCGGGAACGAATACGGGTAGTAAAAATCGTGTAGGTATGGGTAACGCAGGGGCGGAGCTACAGGTTGGACCTGTTGTGCCATGGCCCAACTAAAAATTTTGCCGGCCCAAAAACCAGATTCACATGCACGGGCGAGTGGCCGAGTGGGAGGCCGGGCGTGGCGGGCGATTATTACGGTCGCGACGCTGCCGCGCGCGCATGGGCGATGGCAAGCCGCACGACGCCAGCCGAGCCCAGCTGACTCATCGTCGTGATCGGCTCGTCTACTAGAGTACTCGACGTACTCGTCGCGTGAGCCGCGGATCGCCGTCGTGACGTCGTCGACTCGTCGTCGTGCGTCTCCCCAAATCCCAATCCCCATACGGAATTATCGATTACGGATCGATTTGACGGAATCGACGCGATCACGCGACGACGCCTCGTCGCCTCGACGGCCGGCCGATTGGCGATCGACATCAGCTCATCAGCACATCGCAAGCGGCAAGTCGCAACGCGCCAACGCACCCCAGGTCGTCAGGTCAGGTCGTCGACTCGTCGTCGTGTCCAGCACTCCAGGTATGTGTGACGGTCATGCATCATTGCATCATCCAAGATTCCAATCAGGAATCAGCCAATCTCACTTCTAAAATCGTTGGTTAGGGTTAGGTAATTAGGAATCAGCCACTTATTATTTGTTCTATCCCGAATGTTCTCCAAAGTGGACGAAGGTGACATAATCAACACATTCATGCCTATTAGAAGACGTAAACCCGAAAAGAAAAGTAGTAGTAGTATGGTAATATTCTCTAAACTATTCTCAAAATTTATAATTATCTTCGTATTTTTGCTTATTTGATTTTGCATACATTCTATATTTATATCATTATATGTTATCATGTAAGTTCTATAGTTTTCTAAACATCGGCCCAACCAAACCTAAAATTCTGGCTACGCCACTGGGGTAACGGATAGCGTTTTCTACGAACGGGTAGAAAACGGGTTTCGGGTAGTATGCGAGCGGGCATAATACGAACAATGGGTACTTCATCGGGTAGTGCGCGAATTATCTAGGATCAAAACATGTGATGAAAACAATCCAACTAACACATGTGGTCTATTATTATTATTATTTTTAGTCTCTCTACGTTCCTATAGTCATAAGGCTAGATTAGAAATTTAGCTCCCTATCAATTATTTAGTTTTTTAAGGACTGGGTTTGTGTGCGTTGTAGCACAAACTGCACACATACAAAGAAAAAGGTTCAATACATACTAAAACAAAAAGACCTGAAAGTGCATCTAAGCACATAAGTGATTTTGGTGATTAATGACAAACACATATAATGACAATTATTAGTAAATGTGTAAATGCTTAACTTAGTGCTTGCCTAATGTCAAACCTCTAGTAAGTATTTATTTATTCTATGAGACTAACAAGTTTGATTGATAAGATTATTTTAGTCTCATCCAAATGGAGGAATTATTTATGTCAAGTGATTTAGTAAAGATGAGGTATGCAATCTAAGATCACTTTTATATTTATTATTGCAATCCTTTTGTGCAAGTGCATATTGAACTTTATGTAACATATTGCTTATATATATGCACATTGGTTCATGTCATATCAATTTGTGTATATATATTCACTTGAGTTCAATATGTGGCTTGTTTCTAGTATGTTAGTCTTAACTAGAGTTAAACTTTACATTGCTATAACTTGACTTGGTGCATGAATGCTTTGTTTGTATATCTTCTATGCACATCACTTAATGGAGTTTAATCTAGATTGTTCCATAACTTCACACTAGCTTGAATATTATTTGCACATGTGTAATTCTTGTATATCTTATCATGTGGATCATTAAGTGAAGATTGTGATCCTTGCCATGGTTTAATTATTTCATTCATATTGGCAATTATCTCACTAGTGCATCTAGCTCCATTACATATTCATCTTGTTGCACTTAGCGGAGAATCTTTCTCTTATCAAGTGTTTCCACTCATATTGTGCATATTTATATGAAACACTTGTTGTACTTAATTGCTCACAAATATCAACTTATTCATATCCATTGAGCTTTTGGGACTAATGCCTTTCATGAGTGATTTGGAAAGAATTAGGTCCCGTGAGTATGTGTGATGACCAAGGTATGTTAAAGGATGACGGTTAAGCCAAGGTCAACAAGACGGTGGTGTCACCAAGAGTTGAAGACTAAGTCAAGATCAATTTGGCATGGAGATCATTGGGAAGGATGATCAAGTCAAAGTTGATAGGACGAGAGTCTCATGAGGTGCATCGAGTCAAGTTGGACAAGGTGAAGACGTCATCAATCTTTTGGTGAAGGTCATCATGCATAGTAAAGAAAAAGACGGCAAGTGACTATCCTAGACTTGTATTATTTTTGATTTAATTTGAGTCTAAGGATTGCCGTACTATTAAGAGGGATGCGATGGAGAATGACTTCTAGATGTGTCAAGTGCTCAAGTGATCCATCCTAGTAAAACCTCTAGAGAGTGTGGTATTGGTGGTGTCGGAAAGCGAGAGTTGTAGGTCTCCCTTGCCTTCTTTGTGAGATCTGTATTTATCTTTTGGGATTTGAGAAGTGAGACCTTGTTGGTTGTGTAGCTCTCATTCTTAGCTTTCCGTAGAGTCCAAGATCACCCAAAACGGAGTCCGGAGTCAAAAGTTATGCCCATTTTCGTCGGGGTGGCTGTTTTCAGGCCTCGGACTGTCCGATAGTTGACTATCGGACTGTCCGATACCCCTTCGGATATTTACCCTCGGACTGTCCGATTTTTAAGATTTTGAGCTTCTCTGTCACACACTGAGTGTTCCTATCGGACTGTCCGATAGTTGACTATCGGACTGTCCGATACCCCTCGGACAGAAACCTTCGGACTGTCCGATTTTCGTGACCTTGGGTCTTTCTGTTTCCCCATATCGGACTGTCCAACCATTGACTATCTGATTTGTCCGATATTATGCAAAGACTCTTATCAGAACGGTCGATTCATGGAAGCTTCTATTTAAAAATCCCCCTCTCCAAATAGCCATTGAAAAAGGCTGTGCCAAGGCTGTGTGAAGGTGCCTCTCCTTGTTCTTGAGCCCCATAGCACCCCTCCACTCTAGATCTTAGTGATCCCCTTTGGAGAAGGGTTTGGAAGAGTTGGAAGGAGGGATTGAGGAAGAAAGGTTGGGAGGTGATTCCTTTGTGGAATTAGTGTGTTCTTGAGCCTAATGACCTCTCCACTCTTTGATCTAAGTGATTCTCTTAGTGAGAAGGGTTAAGAAGAGTTGGGAGGAGGGATTGAGCAAGATTGGACCTTTGAGCACTTGAGTTCATCTCCAAGTTCGTTCTTCGTGGCATTTGTTACTCTTGGAGGTTGAGGACTCCTAGACGGCTAGGAGTTGGTCACGAGCCACCGAGCTTTGTGTGGTGCGCCGTGTCAAGTTTGTGAAGGCCGGACTCCGCCTCCGTGAGGGAAGGAGTCAACTAGTGGATTCCAAGGGAGCTTGGTGCGGACCTTGGAGAGGATTAGGGTTGAAAAAGACCACGGCTCAAGTGTGACCGAGCCGCCTCAACGGAGACGTAGGATCCCCTCAAGGATCCGAACTTCGGGAACAAACATCGACGCGTTTCTTCTCCACTCGTGGTTTTACATTTCTACTCTCAAGTTTAATTTACTTGCTTATTTTACAATTGAATTGATTATCTTATCTTGTGTGATACTACTACGGCTATACTTGCTTGTGAACTATTTTTGGTGCAGGTGGTATCCATCAATTTGTGATATTTGAAGTGAATTCGAAGTTCTTTGTTTTCTGTGCAGATCGGACAGTCCGATACTTGCCTCGGACAGTCCGATACCTACCGGACTGTCCGACCCTATACCATCGGACTATCCGATACAGCTTCCGCAATTAACTCTGTTTATTGTTTTAGAATTTGTAATCGCATATTCACCCCCCTCTAGGCGACATCCTGGTCCTTTCAAGACCATTGCGGTCCAATGGCTAGCATGGCTCTCCAAAACCACGCAGACCAGGGTTTGAATCCCAGCCTGTGCATTTTGGTGGTGATTTTTTGGTGGGCCTCTATCGCCTGCGTGGTGGGTTGGTAGGCCTCTATCGCCTGTGTGGGGGGCAGCTGCGCTACTTGGCTGCAGGCCGTAGTGCTCTGGGCCTTGGAGGCCATGGGTCTTATGGCCTAGTTGCTCTATCCAGGTATCCGAATTGTAGTATTTATCCGGGTACCTGAACCCGACCCGTACCCGCCAGGTATCGGTGATCCCGTACCCAACCCAAACCCGAACTGAACTTAAACGGGTACTACCCGTATCCATACCCGTACCCGGCGGATAGTGCAAAACAGTGTCCCATTAGAGTAATTTAGCATCAGGGTTCGGGTACGGGTCGGGTAGTATCCGACCCATTTACACCCCTATTGGCGAAAGATTGATGCCCGGTTTTGGTCAGCCGCTGCGTTAGAAAAGATTGGCAAGCCAAAAGTTGGCTGCCGTTCAAATATTATCTAAAGCATCTAGACGTTACCAAAATGTAGCAGGATAATCTCTAGGTCGTAAACAAAACACACTCTACATCCGTAGAGGAAGGCTGCACCCAACGGGAAACGAAAGCCTTGGGCCTTGAGGACAATTTCTCTTCTGGCAAGGTTTGCCGCCAGAGAAGGGGTCGTGTGCCCTCACGACCCCTGTATTGTGCCCGCCCCTATTATAGGGCGTCAAGCTTGTCTAGCTGTAACACCCCATTTTTACTTCTGAGTAAAAATGATAATACATCACCAGTCAATCCACTATTTGAAATAAAATTTAAACAATTCAATGAAATTATGAATAAACAATTTCGTACAAAGTTTATATTTAGATTATTCTTATAAACATTTTCAAAAGCCCAACTTGAATACATGAGTCTATGACTAAAATCATGCTTTTCCTATAAAATAAACTATACACGTTATGTGCATAGCTTTTCTTAAAATTAGCTCAACATAAACAAAAAGAAATTAATAAGTGCATAAGCACATGTACATACACATGTATGTGTACATATACAAGTATTTTCTTTGCCAAAATACGAATAGTAATCATAAACATATGCACATAAATAAATAAATAAATATATATATATATATATATAGTGTTAGGCTCCGGTCAGCCGCGGCTTTTTTTGCAAAATCGGTGATCGAATTCGACGATCCGAACTGACCATCTCCTTCGTCTCGCCGAAATCTCACTACTGACAAAATTTCACATTTTTTTTATTTTTTTACCATTTTTTTCGTATTTTTGAAAATCCACGATCTAATTAGTTTTGGACCATCCAATAAACCCGGATTTCAAAAATACGAAAAAAAATAGTTAAAAAAATCAAAAAAATGTGAAATTTTGTCAAGAGGAGATTTCAGCGAGACGAAGAAGATGGTCGATTCGATCGTCAATTCGATCACCGATTCTAAACAAGCCATGGCCGACGGATCGACGGACGATCCGTCACCTTGGTGACTGAGCATTCTCTCTCTATATATATATACCAATTGCCAAACGATGAATAGTGAAATCAAGAATTTGAATAGTGCATTAATCATGCATCCCAAATCTTGCTCTTCCACTTCTACACCATTATAAGCTAGCATAAAATGCCAATTCAATTACGATTTCAAATTTGATTATCAAGATAAAATGACTATTATGCCCTTTAGGAGCCTATAAACAAAACCTCTCACTATTTTCTCCTAAATTACAATCCTAAGCAAACTAAGATCAGGTTTATATCCAAAAACTATGTTCATACTTGAACTATGACCTTGTGATGTGAAATTACCGAAATGCCCTTGACCTCAACCCCCATCTCTCCTTTTGCTCCCTCCCTGTTTTCACTGGTCGAGCCAAGACTCGCCGTGTGCTATGCTCCTTTGCCAAACCTGCAGCTGGGTTGACCTTCGCGCGCCGCACCTCTAGATCAAGCGTGCGCCCACCGAGCTAGCCTGCTCGAGCCCGACGCGCTCCGGCTGCACCGCCAGTACCGACCTAGCCGAGCCGAGTCACTACCGTGAGGTGTCATCGGGGACACATGCAAGACATGCACCGCGCCACACATGCGGCGTACTGGCCATGTCCTTATCCTTCCTCCATTGCAAATCCCATGCCTATAAAAGGGCAGCCGAGCTCCATTTTCCCGTTTTTCTCTTGCTCGGTTTCCGCTGCCTTGCTTCGGTGAAGCAATTCGCCCTCACCACTAAGCCTCGTGACATGAAATTGCAGCCATATATTTCTCACCCCCTTCTCCCCAATGTCCCCGAAGGAATTGTCCTAAGATGCTATGGAGGCCGAGATTGACGGAAGCTCCTCCCCGCTGGCCATGTCACCCCCTTTGCTCCTCCGGCCACTAGGAACCGCCAAGCTCCGATTCCCCGTGGCCAAAACATCCCTGGATCATTGCCCACCTGCATCAAGGACTGCCCGTGCGAGCCGATCACCGGAGAGCGCCAGCGACGTGAAGCTATCGCCTTGCCTTGCTCTGCTCCCACGTCGCCGGACCACCACGGGTCTTCTCCAGCCCCGGTAGCTACTGGGTAAGTACTCACAACCCCTCCTGATGCTCATGCACCCTAAATTTCCCCTCGGAGCCCTTTCTATCGTCGCCGCCATGTCCTCTCATACCCGCCGCCGCTATTGCTCGTGGAGCCGCCGATTCCGGCCATCTCCGGCCGAACTATCAGTGCCCACAGGAGCGCGGTGCCACCTAGGCACTAACGCGCCCAAGAACTCGGAGGACCGAGCCCCCTGGCGCCGGCAATCCTCGTTCTTCCCTGTTCCGTGCACGCGAACGGAGGAGGAAGAAGGATGATGCCAACATGACGTCATGAAACGGGTTGCTGTTCACCCGAGAAGCTAACTGGTGGGCCCAAATCAATTAGGAATCCGTTAATCCCCGCGGGATTCCCCTTCTATTGCTGACGCATAGGTCCCATGGCCCCACCTGTAAGAATTAGTGGAAGCACACTTTGGAGGTTTATGCCTTCGGCTTGTGAAGGCGCCTTCGCGCAAAGCTGTGCTCTCGCAGGCCTCGTGGGCCGCACAGTATCAAAGTCGGCCCGTTACTGTTTAAACGGATATCAAAGGAATTGCTATTTGATTAAAACACAGAAAAGGTAAATGATTTATTAAAAATACCTAGATACTCTTGAAAATTCTAGGAAAATTAAGTAAAATACTAGATGACCCATTAGCCCTAGGAAAAATATAAGTTTGCACCTTTCACTATTTTATGTCTCTGTAATATTATAATAACCCTTTCCTAACTTTTATTTGAAAATAAAATAACCCAATTAAGCTTGTAGTTTATTTAAAATAGTAAATGACTTCAAATAATCCTATAAATATTTACAGAAATATCACAGGACATTTGGAGTCTAGGAAAAATATTAGTTTGTATTTTGCATTATTTCTACTCTTTACAATATTGCTAATAGCTCTTTTCTAGTTATTTCTTTTATAAAGAAATTATAGGAAAAAGTTTTCTATTTAATACTAGTGGACCTCCAATAAGCATGAAGATAGAAATATGATCTCCTTTACGTAAGTAATATACGTGACGTATTTTTCTAAATATAATAAACTATAATTTGGGCTACAATATATGGGTAGAATTCATATGCATACATTCATATATAACTCCTACACGCGATCTTTATAAGTAAAATTTCTTATCGATAGCTCATGGAACTTCCTCGATAAGAAACTTACTTAAAAGAAGATCATACCGTAGCCTCGGTGAATAGTATCACCCTCAACCTCCTGCATATCATTTATCATGCATTTATCATATTCTGTGTCTTTATCGATGTTACTTGATTTTATTGCGATAGATTCGGGAGACAAAGAAGGACAGCCTGAGGATCGACGACAAGACTCACACGCTCGGCCCAGGCAAGCCAATACCTCTAATTCATTCTTCTTTATCTAGTTTTACTTAAATTATGTTGATTTTAATATATTAGATTGCATGCAATATGATTTTCCAAGTATGATATGTTAGAAACAAAAGCTAATAGAGCTGGTCTAGTTAATCCACTTGGTAATTAGTGTTAATAGACACAAACCCCTCCTTGATATAATTTCTTTATCATGTCCTTTGATAACCTAAGGTATAAAGGTTAAACTCCTTGACTAATTAGTCTTTGAAATGGCTTAGACATGCTTAAGTCTAGAGTCCATGGGTTTGACCTTGGCTGTCAACGATACGGTACTAGGATGACGGGTCAACCTTTTGTAACGGCATAGCCCGCTATCAATGGTGCAATGCAATGACATAGCACGCTATCAACGGTGCAATTGCAATGGCATAGCCGCTATCAACGATGCAACTTGGCCCAGACAAATACCGTATGCGGAGTTGGTACCTCTATGGTACAGTCTCATCATTACCATGATATGTATCACGACAGGGTTTAGTCTCTTTGAACACGATTGTTGGTAAAGCATAGTGTAGCAAAGATGTACCATACCGCCTCTGATCAAGACTACGACATTGTATATTGGATAGTCTAGTCAGCACGTGCGTATCCCGAGTACATCATTATGGTGATGTGTTGTGCCCTGTTCCGAGTATTCCTACACTCGATAAGCTAAAGAGATAGTCCATGCATTCAGGTGCCAGTTATGCCCGAGTGTGAAATAAGTCAATAATCATTTGATCTTTCTGATTGAGATTAGGATCTGACAATCCTGGCCATTATTGAGCTCAAGGAGATCACGCCTCTTGGCTAAGAGGGTGAGTCTACTGCCACTGGGGAACGTGCGCCAGTTGTAATATGGGCACGGGTCCACCAGAAGCTGGGGAACATGCGCCAGTTATAGTATGGGCACGGGTTCGTCAGAAGATGGGAATCGTGCGCCAGTTATTATATGGGCACGGATTCGCCATACCGTTGGAGATAGCTCGCCATGGCGATGGGAGGTAGTCTGCCATTTGTGGAGACCATGACCATGGCTATGGTATGGATTTGCCACGTGGGACACCTATTCCTTGGCTAAGGTTACGGTGTCGCCACTGAAAAACCCCGAATTGATAACCAGTTGGCATATATAGCCCAGTACGTCTTTGGTTTATGAAAAGGCTAAGTCTTAAGATTTTAACTTAAAAATATGCATATTTGATTTTAAGCAAACTTGTGAACCCAACCTCCACCATAAAGTCTTGCATCATTGTTTAGCAATAGGTGAGGTCTTGGTTCGCGAGCACGATTTGATTGCGCGCTCACACTCGCACCTCCTCACCTTTTAGGTGGCGTCGAGGTGGAGCTAGGCCTGGATGTTATCGACAAGGAGGAGAAGGGCTGAAAGATTAGCGTAAAGGCCGAGGGTTAGGTGGGACTTCAGTCGCTTGCCTGATTGGGTTGGGCACAGCCTTGAGACCCTACTCTTTCTTCTGTTTCCGTTTTGCTAGACTCTGATAAGAGTTTATTTTGGTTTTGTTTTGTAGATTTGGCCTTTTTGGCCTGCAAAAACGAGCTATGTTATAATTGAACTCTATTGTAATATTAAATTTTACTGTTTGTATGAGATGATTTCAGTATTTTATAAAAGGTGCCGTGCTAGCTAGCAAGACAAGATCCTGGGCTAGCATAGGTGTACCGAGATTCCTGGTGACCGGGGCCGACACTAGCATACATAGTGAGCAACGTAATTGGATGCACGCATTGTTACATATTTTTTGGTAGCCTAATTGGCCCTCTAAACTCAAATCCTGGACCTACACATGTTGTGTCATACATCCTCGTCGAGCTGTACGTCCTAATATTGTTCATGCGATCAAACAGCAAGTTGACTATGCTGGTGATGTTGTTCATGTTCTTGGTATTGTTGGGATCCACAACAAACAAAATTGGCTCCGTGTAGCTGATCCAACAAATCGGGATCACAATTTTTTTTTTTAAAAAAAGACGGCGTTGAGGATCTCAAGTTTGGAGAAGCGAAGGGCACAAAGGTCGTATAATATACTCACATCCCCGTTAATCCAACACAACTCTGCGCGTCCCGGAATGCGGTGGCGATGCAATTACTACAGCCAAAGCTGCTGGTATCGCCTTCGTAGAGTGCGTGACGATAGATGGTTTCTGGAACTGCGCCCACAGAGCCTTTTGCGGATATGGTTTTTGCCGATGAAATGTTCTTGAGTAGAATATCATCTAAGAGACATGACGTTGGCATGATATCCCATTCACGAATTCGTGGAGAGATACGCCTAGAATGGTTTTGACATAACGCGTAGCCATCACGCGGTGGTATCAGAAAGGAAGTTCAGGACTATCCCAACTTGAGAGTTAAAGGGTGGTCAAATGCCATCTCGGATTAGGGGTGGATAGTAAATCACACATGTATAAATGTGTGTTGATACTTTTTCAAATCCAGAGGTTAATGGTACCCTGGCAACTTTACGTAAAGCAGAGTTGGTTGTTTTAGGGTTGATAGTGGAAAAGTGGACAGATAAGTCACCGTTATTGTCCCTCTACATAACGGTACATGAGATTTTCACCTCCTACGGCTCCTCCTTCAATTCTTTTGAAGGGATGGGCTGGGTTTAACCCAAGTCTGGAATACTGTATTTTGAATTTTACCGATAGACTTATAACTACACATTATTTCCTTTCTTAAATGGCACTGCTCCTGCCTCAAGGCTTAAAAAGAATTTTACCGGGAACGAGGCACAAAAAGAATTTTACCGAGAAAGAGTGTGCGGTAGGACGCACGACTAATATTTTTATAAGCAATTATTGGCACATAATTTCAAGAAAATGAATTCATAAAAATTATTAGCGATAATCAGTCAAAATATTGGATTTTATGGGCTGAAAATTTCGACAAAATTTTAGCAAAATCTGGACAAGAAATTAGAAATTTCAGAACTGATTTGATTTCTACCATGACAGGGTCGGTTATCAATGCGATCAATCACCGATAATATGTGATAATCAACTGATAAAAAAAAATTTGTCTGCTTGTAACTGCTTGACGGCATGCAGCTTGTGCATACATTTTGTCAATTCAGCTATTTATTCTAAATTTGTCTGCTCGACTGATTAAAAAATGCCTGCTTGATGGCAGCTTGTGCATACCGTGAGAGGGATGGCCTTATAATATTGAAAGACCTAGCATATATATATATATTTTGAACGAATGGGCAGAAATGCTGCTATTTCGTTAAAAATGGAACTGAACTGTTTAATTACAAGAGGAGCATAGGGGAAGGGCGAGGGCTAGGGGCTAGGTAGGTGGGGTGGGCGCAAGCCCCCTACACTGGATATACTCACCAATCTGTACAACGATTTGTGAGGTTGTGAGACTATTGTTGAAAGATGCGACGATTTCTTTTCTTCCGGATATTCCAAATTATGTAGATTATCATATCATTACGCTCTGGTCTATCCTCTTTGGCGGTTCCGAAAGCTACCTAGGCCACTCCTATTCCAAGAACAATAATAATTCTAATTCTTGGTTACTGCTATTCCATACAATAATAATTTTTAGCTACTCCTAGTCTCATTATCTCATACCACGTAATCACACGTCTCTGCCGAGCAGCTGTTGTAAATAAAACAAAGGTGCCTCAAAAATATACCATGTTTGAAGCAAAAATAGAATAAAATAATATGTAGATATTGAAATAAGTGGATTCCGATAAACAACTCATTTTAATTCCGAAGTACTGTATATATGGAGGCAGTACAGTGAAGGCTAGCAATTGCATTGATTGAGTGGTTTAATGATTTCTTGGTCAGAAAGTAGTGTTTTCGTAGAAATATTCTTGGCCTGCAAGTTGCGTTAATTACGCGCCCCCATGACCTTCAGAATTCACATTTTCAAGCGACTCTCGATTAGCCAACAGAATGGAAGGGGAAAAAATTACAGCAGATTGGAGTCAAGAAGCATCTTCATCAAGAACAGTACGCTCTCTCTCTCTCTCTCACCCCCCTGTTCTTGTCTCTGCTCTTAAATCCATGTGTTCATCTTGAACTTTCATATGCATTACATGGACCTTTCTTAATCAACCCTCTCGGTTATATTGATTTGGCTTTTGGTGTCTCTCTTTTTGTTTCACTAGCTGCTAGATCAGTCAGAATCATGAAAGGCTCCCTGCTCTTGTCAGCTTCCTCTACCTGTGTGCTGTCTGCACCGTACCCAGTTCTCTACTTCTCTGTCGCCCACAAATTTTTAATCATATCTGGGCCATTTTGGTTGTGGTCACAATTGACAAATCCCAGGCCACTGATTAATCTTTACTTCACATTTCCTCATTTTTTATTTCTTCAGTACAAGGGTTAGTACTTCAGAATTTAGATATTATCTTTCTCAAGAATCTGCACGGCTATTGCGCACACTGAAAGTCTGAAACTGAGAGTATATTATATGTCTTCTTGGAGCAAAGCAGTGTGCAGGAACAGAACCAAAAGTTGATGGTTTTGGAATGGCAGAACCATGCATGAACAATCAGAGAATTTCATACATATAAATGTGGATGCATCAATGCATGATCGCATGCTGCATCTCGTTGCCTGTACCTGTACTCCCATACATGTGATTCCCAGTCGAGAAGTTTAATCCAAAGTTTTCCTGAATCCTGACACGAAGAAGCTGGTGCAGAGTTGAGGTGAACGTCAGTGGTAGCTGGTTGCAGCAGGAGGAGCTAGCAATGAGCCTGGGCTACGTGAGCAGGGTGTGCGTCAGGGCGGTGCAGGCCGCCGTCCGGGCCGAGCACCCGGCGTCCAAGCCATCGGCGCCTGCCGCCGCCTCCGCCGCTCACCGTCAGCGGTTCTCCGGCGGGCTGAAGGATGTGCCCGCGGCGAAGACGGCGGCGGAGGAGGAGACGGTGAAGCTGAAGAGGATGAGGAGAGCGGAGAAGGACGGCAACGTGATGCACCTCCTCTGCTGGGGACCCAACTAGTCTAGCCGCCATGGTTCATGTTCAGCTCTGATTTTGTAGCTTGTGCAAAAGATGGTTCAAAGTTTCCATGTCTCACAGCTTCACAGAAATTGAAAGCATGCGGTGCATCCTCTAGCATTTGAATGATGGTCGGATTATCTAATTCCACCAAATTATATCTGTCAATCTGGCATTCTAGTAGTAGGTTTACTACATGTAATTTGGTTGATATTATTGTTAAATACAACGACTAGTTCGGCTCGGGGTTTTGAAAATTAGAATTTGGACGATTTTCGGAAAATTTCTGCTGAGATTTTTTATTGAAAAATTAATTTTTTTAGGCAAAACAAAAAAGTTCAAAGAAACCATGCACTGAGGACTTGAAACATGCAGCCTCCGTTATGGCTGGCTGTTGATTGATCGATATGGTTCTGAATATCCTTCCCTTTTATATATATGCTGAAATTCATGTTCATGCAAATCCGTTTTTTTTTTTGCAGATTTTTTAGAAAAGAATTGGAAGTACCCGCTAAACCTGATTTTCAAAAATCAAAACCATGGTTTGGCTCCTAGGTATCGATATTGGATTGTGGAATTGGATAAGCAACACCCAATATGAAAATTAAACTATATATCCTGAATCAAATTCAAACTACTCCAGGATTCCAACAGAACTAGTAAAATCCAATTCTAGACAGGCAAACGGGGTGCAAACTAATTGTCTTCACAATTGGATTAGATTGCTTTGATGAACATAGCATGAGGAATGGAAACATACAACCTTGTGAGACACTGCAGGGGCCAGAGAAACGCATGACAGTAGCAACGCTAGCAAGCTCATGATAAACCTTCAATCCCCATTGTTTCTCTCAGAACAACTACTACTACTCCACATCTTAGGCTTTTCCGACAAAATGAATTAAGCGCTGGAAAACTTATACAGTGCTACGTCTAGTAAGCAATATCTTTTCTTTCTTTCTATCTTGCAGCATAGCATGCAGCTGCTGCATGGTACGTGTAAGCAGTACGTAGGCGTGAATGATCGATCAGAAGTGAGGCCCCCAGAAGGAGAGGAACATGAAGGCCCGGACCGACTCCTCCTCCCTCCTGCCTCCCCGCGCCTGCTCCTCCGCCGCCGCCGCCGGCGTCGCCGCGTTCATCTTCGCCCGCGCCAGCGGCGAGGAGGCCGATGCAGTGTCCTTGACGGGCCACGCCGACGTCGCGGCGCCGTCGCGCGCGCCGGCCGGCGCCGGGGCCGGCGCCATGACCCGAGCACCCACGCGGCTCACGATGAACCTCACGCTCATCTCGCCTCTGCTCTCCTTCTCTGCTTCCTCTTCTTCTCTGGGCGCAGCTGAGTCGCAGTTGCTAGCGTGCAGTGCAGAGAGAGAAGACGAGCGGATAGGCGTGCTAATTTGTAGGCGCCTCACGTATCGTTTCCCGCCTTCCTAGCCAGAAAGCGTAATCCACCTTGCATTAACCAGAGAACCGTCCCATCAAAGAATGATATATCATTGGTCGTTGGATCAAATATGTATGATTCAAGCATATATATTTAGATCACTTGGCCATCTGATCAAATAAAACAATCGGCTAAAAATAGTTTGGATGTGTCTTAAAAATCGAGAAATCCAGTGTAGTAAAAAAAGGGTATGTGCGCCACTTGTCAAACCGAACCCTTGCATCTCCAGATGGACGGCCCAGATCGTCGCACGTAGTGCTTAGATACGAGTAGTACAATCGTGTGGATGACGGCGCTAATGGCTCCTGTGGCTGAGGCTTCTGCTGCAACTCCTGTCTCACAATTCTGTGGTTAATTTGCATCTTCAATGTACCAATGGTCAGTTGGTCACGTCTCTCAACCAGCTCATGGATCCCACATAGTCGAGAACCGCTGCATTTCTTGGACCCATGTAAATAGGTAGAGCTAGAGGTTGTTGATATCACAATTCATGTATTAGATTCCTCTTTAATACATATAGGATTCTAAAAATGCATAAATAGAAGAAAAAAAAACACAGGATCGAGATGCCTAGGCATGCTGAATCCCGCATGACTAGATGGATTCTTCAAGCCATGTTCTTTGATTATATACAGGGAAAATACAGGACTTTCAAGGTTAAAAACTAACTGGGTAGATAGAGAATTGGGAGAGGAAGAGACATGTTGCATTATAATTCACAAAGGAATGTAAGAAAGGGATTAGGTCTCATGCTTGAAGTCCTACAAAATTTGGAGGGAAAATTCTTATTCTATGATATTTCTTTGGAACAATACTACAAAACAAACACCTTAAATAGAAAATTTTCCCATGGATTAGAGCCCTTTATTTTTCTTTGGAAATTCCTCTGAAGCAAAGAGGCCCTTACAAAATTTGGAGAAAAATTCTTATCATATGAAATCCCAATAATACTACAAATCAGACATCTTAAATGCAATATTTGGAGAAAAATTCTTGTGCTATGAAATTTCTTTGGAACAATACTACAGATCAAACATCTTAAGTAGATTTTTTTTTTGGATTAGAACTTCTTAATTTTCCTTTGAATCAAGGAGGCCCTTTTATCTCCTTATTTTACCTAAGGATCCTCTCAGAGCATTTTCTTTATTACGACCTTAGCTGATATCAGGATTATAAAATAATCTCCCTGGTGTCGTGACCTTACCACAGTTTGGTGGTCGTATCTCGTATGATCCCAATCCTACTAACCAAATTTTGTCGTTAATAATTAAGTCGTTTTTTTAGAAAAATTGTATCCATGCTATTACAAAGTCTGGTTATCTCATAAATACCACTATAAAGTGCGAAATAGGTCTAATACCATTATAAGCGCAAACTATTGCAAATATACCATTACAAGCATGTCAAACTTTTTTTTAACCAAATTACCCTCCTTTCTTCTTCTTCCTCCATCCTACTTCCTCATCTCTCCTCTAGATCAGCCCCGCCCTCATCCTTCCTTCAGTCGGCCCCCTCCCTTCTTCCTCCTCTATATCTGGCCGATGCCCTCATCCTCCCGTTCACCAACCCCCTTCCTTCTACCCTCTGCCCCCCTCCTCTCCCCACTCCGTAAGGTGATGGTGTCGGCGTTGCTGTTGGCCACCGAGCTCGTGCCGCCATCCGTTGTGCCACCTCTAGGCCATGCCGCCATCCTGTCAGGCCACCTCCACGATGCGCTGTTGTCCCTACCATGATGCCGTGGAGCTCGCATCGTCAGACCGCTTCCAACCTAAGCTCGCACCGCCATGGCTTGCCATAGAGCTTGCACTGTTGGACCGCCTCTAGGGCGAAGTGGGAGGAGAGGACCGATGGGAAGGACCGCCAGGACGAGCTCGAGGACGATTAGCTAGCCGGAAGGGAAGGGTGACGCACTGACGGGGAGGCAAGCTCCGGCATAGCGAGCTAGCCGGAGGGAAAGGAGGATGAAATGGAGGAAGAGGGTAGGAAGGAGAAGGAGAGGAGGACCACCACGACATGCTGCTGCTGGCCGGCGAGCCAGCCACGGTTGTGGTCCTCTGCTGTTCACCGGAGAGAAAGAAGGAGGAAGGAAAGGATGAATGGCATTTTCAATGAAAATTTGAAGGGGAGGGAGAGGCAAAAGAGTCCACAATGGCATATTTGCAACACTTTATAATGGCATTAGGGCTACTTCACTTTGCAGTGACATTTTTGAGATATCTCAACTTTATAATGGCATAGATGCAATTTTTTCTTTTTTCTATATCGCTCCAAGAGTTTCAAATCCATTCGTCTAATTGAAGCACCTCGTCCTTTCGTGTCATTGCATTTGCGGATTATTTCTTCTATCTGTAACATCCCCATTTTCAAAAATAAAAATCATGGCATCATCGCATGTGATTCTAAACATTTTAAAAATCATTTTTGAAAATGTGCATGTTACTATATTTAATTTTCTAAAGCCCTAATTAAGAGTTTAGCTTTTGCAATATTCATTTCAAAATGTTAATTGCTAAAAACCTACTTTAGCAATTGATAGATTAATAATTTCATTTTGAGTTAGAAAATAGCAAAATTTGAACTCAAATTAAATAAAATTTAGCATCAAATTAAATTAGTTAAAGTTAGCAAATGTCTATTTTATAATTAGGCCATAGCCCTAATCCTCTCTTTTTCCTCTCTTATGGCAAGTGGGTCCCACTTGTCAATCTTTTTCCAATTAGAAAATTCATTTTTTGCCCTTGTCCTAAATTGGACATTTCCCAAACTGCCCCCTATTTCTCCTTTCCCCTTTCTGCCCCCCTGCTAGCTCACTGCTTCTTTTTCACGCAACCCCCTCGCTCACTCTATCTCTAGCTTCCTCTCTCGGACAAACCGAGGCCTCTTCCTCTCCCTACTCCACTGCCTTCTCCAAATCCACCTAGGTAACTCCTGCCCGCCCGATCCCCTTCGGTACATTCTCCCTCTCACTCCCCTCGTCCCGTTTTGCTAGCTCACCGCCGTCGCCGGAGTTCATCGGATCATCACCGAGCCGTGGTCCTTCATCTCTGGTGCCGTACTGCCTCCTCTCCGATTCGCCTTCACCAAGAGGTAATCCCCCTCTCTCTTGGCCCCTTCTCCATCCCTAGGCCCCTAGAAGTCCTTCCCCACCGCCGGCACTGCCCCTCCCTCGCCGGAGACGGTCGGCGCCGTGTTTCCCCTTCCGCCCCACCCCAGCCACGCCGCCGCGCTGCCTTGGCCACGCTTGCCTCGAGCTCGGTCCATTCCCGCCCTCCGCTCTATGGGGCCTGTTCTTTGCCCACCGCATGATCTGCACTAGCCCATGGATCAGTACACTAGTGCACATCTTTCATATAGCCGGAATCATTTCATACATGCGGAAGACTTATATTACATAAAATACCTGTATTAAGCCCGAAGGCTATTAAGTGTTTACAACGTGGCACATTGGCCCAAATATTCAGATTGTCCAAAAGATTAGAGTGCAAAGAACCAAAAGATCCAAAAGGTCTCGTGCCAGCTATGCCTAAACACTCGACTGGAGAGACGCCCTATGCCTCGCCCTGATCGTCAGCATAATCTTGATCTTCGTCTTCATGGCAGGTGTACTGATCCTGCTCATACTCTCCATCTAAAAGAGAATATGAATATGAGGTCAGTGTCATCCAAACATTGGCGAGCTAACACCCAACCTGATGCAAGCTTTAGTGATAGGGGTTCCAAAGGAAATGTTAGTGTTTATTTATTTGCAGAAAATAAGTTTTATAAACCAAAACCTATGACTTAGCACTTTTAACCCAAAGTTCTATCAATCATTATTTCATTATTGTTGTCCATCACAATCCACAGTCCACAGTCCACAGTCCACAATCCACACCCATCCTAGAACTTTCTCCACACACCCGCCATCATCTTCCGGGTGTGGCGCACCCATTGTGGATCTTACGCCAGCAAAGTGTCTGTTCTTCCCTAGCCGGGTTGCCACGCCCGCACTAGAGTCACGGCTCCCTGTCACGTAACACCTAGATCATCCCACGGATGACGACATGATCCTGTCTTCACCTCAAGCATGGCAGCGGACAGGGTACGCCCGCAGGTCGTACTACCCCTGAATCCCCATTACTTGCACTACCGCGTGATGGCCACACGTTGTGGTGCTAGGAACCAAATCCCGCAGGCATTTGGTCAGTGACTTCCCGCTGCGTGCCTCACTGCACGCCCGTCCGGTCCACTCTAGGAGTCACATCGGATCCGGCCAGTCCACACACATTCACAATCACTTCCTTCTTCTGCTATCGTTCCTCCGTGTGCCCTGCACACGATGTGGTGGAACCACCCTTGGTGCAGCGATTGGCAGCTACGCGTGTTGCCCGCGCTCCTCTCAGCACCGCGTCTATGAACGTATAGCCCTCTTCACTTCACACCAGTAGCCAAGCTACTCCATCTTAACCACAAGTCGGACCACGTCCGCTTTCCCAATCACAACTGGCATGCCAGGCCCAATTTTCAGTTTCCATGTTTGTTAGGTAATCATGTCCGGTAAATATCAGTTCACCATTTTGAGGCTAATTAAGCCTAAAAATTATTAATTGGACCTGAGCAACTTCTAAGCAAATTTTAATCAAGACTTAAGAGTCTAAAGTTATTTTATTCAACCTAACAGGCTATCAAGGGTGATCATCAAGGCAATCAAGGCAATCATTAATAAAGTCAAATGACAGATGATTATATCAAGGCAATATCATCAAGGTAGAACAATAACAAATGATAACAAGGCATGATATATCATGATTAAGCAAACATGTTTAATTACTTAAAGAGTATGCAGTTTAATACTGTAAATAAAATATTTTAATAAACTGGGAGTCAATATGATCTATTAGAATGTTAACTCGCACTAGGAAAAATATAGACTCTCCTAAGTAAAAGCAAACACCCAATAGGGAAGATGTTATCTCGCACTAGGGAAAGCTTAATCTCTCCCTAGTAAGAGTAAACACCCTGTAGGAGAAGTGTTAACTCGCCTTGGTCTTGTGAATAGTGGGGTCTTCTTGCGGCTCTTTGAAATGTCCCTCGGGCTCCTCGGCGTCTATTAACGGAACGAATTTGAGGAACAATAAATAAAACACTAGTATGCAATAGGAAGCATGATGCATGAAATGCTCTTGCTACGTTTAACGATCGGTGGCTAGCGTTAAGTCTTACTCTAGGTATTGAGGAAGTTCCATGATCCTACTAAGAAATAATAATTTACAGAAGATAACAATAGTGTGAACGTTATGAAGATGACAAGTGATGATGCACATAAACATGTATATATATATATAATAGTGTAGTTTCTACCCTAGACAGCCCTGATAGGAGAAAAATAGGATTTTATTACGTTCAAAGGTATTCCAAAATACAAGAATATATTATCCAACATTTTGTTCAAAATTATTTCCTTCATCAACTTATCTTATCATTTTTAACCTACCATAATAGGGGTTTAAGTGTGTGGAAGATATAATCATAGGTTACACACACACACACACACACATATATATATATATAAATATATAAATATATATATATATATATATATATATATATAACCATGAGATTGCATATTTTAAGACCTAGTTAAAATAAAAACTTTATTGTCATGAAATGCTGTGAAATAACTACTTTGGACAGGTCCATTAATTTTGGATAACTAGATCATAAAATAATTAATAAACCATAGTTATTAATTAGCCCAATTATAAAATAACATGTGATTAGGAGTCATACCATATAATTTATATTTTTCCTAGGTCTAGAGAGTTATTACATGCTATTCATGAATTTCTCAGATTTTATTAAGTGTTAATCTATTTTTGATTAACAGAAACCCATTTCTGCTATTTTTCTATATAGGTTAATACCCTAAAGGCAAGCTAATGAAATTAATATGAGAAAAATGTTCTGTTACTGTTCATGGTAGTATTTTTATTAAATCCAGCATGAGCTCTAGTATTTTCCATAAATTTTCTAGCTTTTTTGAAGATCTCCAATTATTTTTATAAATCGATTCTAATTATTGTTTTTATTTAATTCATAAAACTAGAGGAAAATCGTATGAACAGTGATGGGCTGGCCCGCTATCTCAGGGCCGAGCCAGCCACGTCGAAGGCGTAAACCTAAATGGCGCCAAGCATGAGGGAGAGCGCCAGCGTCCGGGGGCGTTTCCACTTAACCTGACATGTAGGACCGAATGCCCACATGTTAGTGGCTCGCCCGAATGTCGTGGGAATTTTTAAACCGCGCGCACCCGACAGTAGGGGCCCGCCAGTCAGTGGCACAACGTGGTGAGACCGCATGAATCTAAGCGCGGATCAGACGGCAAGTCGTCGTCGTCTACCTCCAGCCAGTCCGCGCAAGGTCGAGGCTTGGCTGACGGCAAGCCGGAGCTATGGTGCTCCATTTGGGGCTGTCTTGGGTGCGCTAGAACCAGTGGTTCCACGCGCATCTACTGATGCTCACGTCGAGGCCGAAAACGGCCGGACGTGGCGGTGCCATATGCGGCGACGGAACTCAACCTCGGCGAGCATAGATAGCAGATCTAGAGGAATGTTCATGGGGAAATGGAGCGCGCATGAGCTACTAGAGGTGTTGAGAATGCTTATCGAGCAGTTATCCCGGGTTGGGGAGGCTCGAGATGGCTTGTCGACGAGGAGGCCGAACAGAGGAGGCGGCGCGCTCACGGTGCGGGCGAAGACGGGCGAATCTCTGGGCAAACAGAGGTAAGCACTTTGTGAGTTGGAGCCCCGCGAAGCTCTCGGTGCAAGGAATTGCCGCAAAGCTCACTAGCGAGGAAGAAATTAGAAAGGGGGAGAATCGGGCGGTCAATGGCGGCAAGATCAATCCGGCGAGCACAGGGCTTCCCGATTCGATTCCTTCGGGCAAGAGCGAGGCAGGGGTATGGGGAAGCAAATGTGAGCAAGAGTGGAGGATGGGGAGCTTTGGTTTGGGCTGTCGGCGGGAGAGCGAAGAAAAGAAGAAACAGACCGAAGCGGCACGACCGTATTTGAGCGTGGCCGGGGTATGAGCAGTATCCAAAGGTCACGAGGGAGCACAGGCGGTCTGGAGAGGGCTACGTCGACGATTGGCCGACGCGGGCGGTGGCTTGCCTAGCTTGCTTGCTGTCTTGCCTTAGACCGGCTTGCGCGGCTGATCGCGATAGCGTGCTGAGCTCCGGTCAAGGTGCAATGGCTCAGTGCAACTGAGCACAAAGCAGTGGTGGGGATTGGGCAATCCAGGGTGGTGCCTAGGAACGAGAGCGCGTGCACAGTGAGACAGAGCGGCTGGTCGGCACGCCAAGTCGGGCAGCGGCGAAGGGTATTGGCGGCGTGGTCACTTCCATGTAGGAGCGGGGTCCCCAAGACTAGGAGACACCCACAAGCTGCCAAGGGGAGATCTTCCAGCAGGGACCCTTGGCTAGGAAGGGTGAATTGCGCCGGCGAGGTGGAGGCATGACTATGCCAGCCAAGCTGCTCGATGGAATGCTCACAAGAGCAAGAAAGAAGAGAGATTGCACTGTGGGTCCCACCAGGGTCAAACATGGTCAACACTAAGTTCAAGCTGTCATTTGGGTTCTAGATTAGTTTCTAGAATTTTTTCGTAGGATTTTTAAGGGGATTAATCATGTATATGTGTGTATACATATATATCGGGTGTGTAAACATATACTCACAAGGGAGATTTAGAGAGATATTTAAATTTACCAAAATTCTACTTAACCTTAAACATTGCTTTATTTTTGGTTATCTAGATTTTGATTATCCATATTCATGACTTTAGAAACTAAAAGTTTCCAAATCTTAGTCAAATTAATTAACATATTCTTGTCCTAAATAATATCAAAAGTCCAGAAATTCGTATTTTTACAAATTTGTCTTAAAAGAAGCTATCATAGCATCGTACAAACATCATAAAAATGTCTTCAAAATATCATCCAAAATTTTGGACTGTTACACCTCACCTCACTGGTGCTCGCCGACCTCTATCATCTAAAATTTTGGACTGTTACACCTCACCTCACTGGTGCTCGCCGACCTCGCCGCCTCCCTCCCCTCGCAGCCAACGACTGGGCCCGTGGAGCACCGCCGCCTCCCGCCGCCCCGCACGTCACCGAACTCACCGCCGGCCTCCCCCTCGTCGCCCGACCCTACCCCCGAGCTTCCCTTCCTCCCCTCTCTCCTTCTCCCTCCCTCCCTACCACCGGCGAGCTACCACCCGAGCCGCCTCCCAGCCCCTCCCCTGCTTTGGGTTGCCGACAGTGAGCCTGTGTCACTGCCCGAAGCGGTGATGACCGAGCCCCACTGTCACCCTTTCCCTCCACTCAGTGGGCCTTGTCTCCTCTTCCACTGGGCCGAGCCAGTCCCTTTCCATGGTCGTCTTGACCAAGACGTTGTTAGCTACAGCCTGTGGCAGTGGCGTACCCTAGCCACCGCCTTGCCGCCCGTGCCCTAGGTCTTGGCGTCTTATTCTTGGTTGACGCCAAGTGGCCCAGTCTGAAATGGGCCGAGCCTAGTATTTGGGCAAAATTTAGTTTTCTAATTTTTTTCTATGGAGTGAATCTTATTAATTTCATATCTACAAATTCCATAAGTACAAAAATTTCCAAATAAATTTTATAATGTTCAGAAAAAATGTGTTCTACCATCTGATAAATTTTCATAAATTATTGAGAATGTTTAATTTTTCACTTAATATATGTATTAAGGAAAAATGCCCTTAAATTGTTCTTTAATTAATTTGTTTTAATAAATTGTAACCAAATGTTATTTTAACCAAAGAGATCACATGTACATATTTGAAATAATTTTTCGTAAACATAAGCATGCATATCATTTCATATTTATTTCGATCATTGAGTTTATTTTTGTTATTCCATTTGATTAGGTTCTAACGACGATAGTTTTGTGATCGATCCTTGGAAAGATCACTAGAATTGTGCTGATCAAGGCAAGTGCTGAACCTTGTGCCCCTATGATTTTGAAACACAATTTCTAGAAATTTGCAAAATACATGTTATATTAAAACTAAAAATACTAATCACCTAGTTAATTAGATAACACCCAATTTATAAATTACTTTGTTAAGATATTCCTTACTGCCATAGGTTATTAAAATTGCTAATATTGAACATCACCCTTGAATTAGATTTTGCACATGCTTAGAAATGCTTAGTACTGAATTATGGCCCATTCTGGATAGTTGTCATTATCAAATGCTTGTTTAAATGATGGGTTTAAAAGGATGGCTGGTGCTGTCATGTTTGCAAATAGGTTACTAGATAGTGGGTGAGATAGTGGGTGCTATCGGGAGGAAAAAATATTTTGCAAAACCTCATCCGGGTGGATGGCTGCAAGGTGGGTGCAGGAAGCATGAGACTTAGGCCCAGTGTGGGAACCACCCTGGTCCTTAAGGACCGATTTCTTGAGGTAGACGAGCTAAGTACAACAGTGCGACTATGTGTGCCTGTATGGGCGGGCCCTAATTGAGTATCCTTCGGCCTCCTAGCTTTGGCATTCCAGTCGGTGGAGTAGACATTTGGTGCTGTTCTATTGGCGCAAGAGGGGCATTGCAGTGGAAACCTTAGCGGGAATGTCTTAACTAGGAGGATGTTGGAAAAAGGCCTTGTGGTGATCATTTTTCCTTTGGGTGCACCATCGGGAAAAACCACCTCGCATGGGTAAAGTGTGCAACCTCTGCAGAGTGTAAAACTATCATGATAGCTGTGTCCACGGTCAAGGACGAACGACGGGGAGCTGCCTCAATGGTACTTCTTATCTATTTGTTTTCAAAATGGTGTTTTAAAGAAAAACCACGATTGCAGTCATGTGATTTGATTTTTCTTCTCACAGTTGGTGCTGTGAGCAATGAGGGTGTCTGCACGGTGGGTACCGTGAGTAGCCAGGTTGGGCAAAAACCGGTCAGTGCCGGAATTTCAAAGAAACTGGTTCAAACATTCGTTTTTCTCAACACATTTTAAATCATTTTATAAAACATTAGGTAAAAATCTACAAAACTGGCTTTATGCAAAAGGACTCTTACCTTTCCTTTGTTGAGCATTAGATGCATATTAGTCAGCCTTACTTGTTAAGTATAAAGTATACTCACCCTTGCCTTTTATGCAGGGCTACTCATTCTAACGAGCAGATTGTTATCAGCAGTGGTACCCCGAGGAGGAGATGTATCACGATGAAGGTTTCGCCACTAGAATCCGAGACGAAGACCACTTCGACGTCTAGGATTGCGCTCCTCCAGCCCTGCCTGTGGGGATTGTTTTGGTTTATTCCTTTTGGAGTTACAGTTGTAATATAAAGACTTCTGCTTTTGTAAAGCCATCGAGCCAAACCATTGTAACCATGCCATGTAGCGCACTCTGATGTATTATATAAATTAATCGTTATGGTTGTGATCCTAGTTCTGTAAATCTGTGTGTACTAGCTGCTTAATCCAAGAACTAGTACAGGTAAAGCATAGGTAGAACCCGCCTCCGCTAGAGGTTCCCGACACTATCCCACCATCATAAGCTCTGTTACGTGGAAGCCTCCCATGCATAATGCTTAAACTAACCTCTTCTTTCTTATATGGCAGACACACAAAGCCCATACGTTAATTACCAAACTGCCGTCTTCTCCATGGCGCACATAGATGATAGATGGTGGCTTCACCGGCGCGTGGCGGCGCATGAACGTGATAGGACGGTGCATGAGCATGAGTGTGGCCAGGCGGCACATGAGCTACAGCTAGACCTGATCATGCCCTAGGCTAGGCCGGGCTTCGGACCAGGCTTGAAAAAGCCCGGTCACTTTGATCTGAGCCTAGTCCGGTCTAAATTTTTTTTTATGCATCGAAAGCCCGGCCAAAAGTCCGAAACTCGACTTTGCACTGATTTTTTATTTTTCTGTAGCTAGGCCTAAGTCCAGCCCAACAGGTCTGGACTGGGTCACCGAGCCGGGTTACCCATGATCAGGTCTAGCTACGGCGAGCTCATGGAGCCTTGAGGCGGTGGGTCTAGGGCGACTTCAAGCTATGGTGGTTTTTCTTACGAACGAACGATCGATAGGGCTAGGATCTTTGGGTCAACAGGATGCTAATCGGTGTGGTTGCAGAGCTCTGGAGGCCCAAGGCGACGGCTATTTCTCGTCGGAGCCAAGGAAGCTAGTGCAAGAGGGGCGGCGCATTTCGATGGCATCGTGGCCAACTTAATGGTTCGATCCAGGAGTATCACAAGGGTGACAGGGCCATGCGTGGGCTGTTGGTAGAGCTCGGGCATGATGGTGGTGGTTTGTCGTTGCTGGCCGAGCTCAATGGAGGTGGTAGCAATGGCATGGAGGACCTCACCGACGAGCCGTCTGAGATAAGGGTCCATCGACGTCGTTGCCATGGAAGAGGAGCTAGGGCATGGCTGGGAGGGGTGGAGAGGAGGGAGGCTGCCAAGCGGGCCCAGGAAGAAGGGAAAGAAAAAGATGAGGGAGGAAAACAGAAAGGAATGAAGATGGAAAAAAAGAAAAGCACACTAACATGTGGGCCCTAGCTATCGGTGAAAGAACATAAAAAGAAAAAATATACATTGCACACTAGGGATTACAAAAGCAAAACAAACTCGTCTTTTCCTAAGACTAGCAAACATTTCAACAACAGTGGCATACAAGGACATTTCAACAATTTATTTTACAAGAGAACAATCAAAAATACAATGCGGGCAGAAGCGAGGTGCCTCCTTGGTGATGGCGCAGAAAGATTAGGAGCCTTCGGTACTAGCGTAGAGCAATGTGACGCAGTTGGTCAAGTATTGAGTTTCTAAGTGTTCCTTAATAATTTTAGCCTCCGCGTACTTGGCTTAGAGCATCCACACCAATTACTCTATCTCTATTTTTTTCTCTCTTCTACTCTATTTTCTCTCTCTTCACACTAAAATTCCTTCGCACTTTACACTAAACTCTAAAAATTTCTTCGCTACACCAGAAACTCTATCTCTAAAACACTATTGCAACGCTATTTTACAGCGTCTGGTGTGGATGCTCTTACTATACTTCACTTTTACAGGGATGAAAGACTTAGCAATTAGCAATAAGTATCATTTTACCGAACAAATATTATGAACAATTAGGGAATGATCGGGGTAACAAATATCGATGCATCACCTAACATCGTGTCCAGAAACCAAATCTACATATAGAATTCTAATTACTTTATTTTTGCATCAAAGAAATAAATGTATCAGCTGGGCACTTGGCTTACTACACTTCCAGTCAAACAGGATTGAAGACTTAATTGAAGCAATTAAGAATGCTATATATATCACTTTACTGAACAAATACTATCCACCATCAGGGAGGGAGGGGTATGGCCGGAGTCGATGCAGAAGCCGAGGAGAGCTCAGGCTCAGCTGAGATGGGCAATGTCGATCTCGTCGGGGATCTTGAACGTGTCCGCGGCCCCGAACTTGCGCCTGCCGTCCTCCCACTCGTCCTCGTCCTCCATGCTGTCCTTGTCGTCGTCGTCGTGGCAAGCCTGAGCCGGAGAAGACGACAGCGGGTCGCTCACGCTCTTGGACTTGCAGGGCTCGTTCGCCAGCATGGTGACCTGGCCGAGGTGGGAGATCTCCACGACCACGGTGTCGTCATCCTTCGGGAGGGGCTGCTTCCATGGCTCACCGTCAATCCTCATGAACGTGTGCTCTGCCGTGCCTTTGTGGAACTCGAAGCGGATTCTATGGGCCTGGTTTTGCAGGTTGTTACCATGAGATTTCAGGGAGGAACAGAGGAGTTCTAAGTGCAGCACAGTGATGCATCATGCATGTAATAGCTGATCCTGTTCCATATCCTATCTAGGATGTCCAAGGACAGTAGAAACAGAAGGACCAGTTTTTACCTGAGCAAGGCGAGTACCGTGTCCATTAGGAGCCAGCAACACCAGCCCATGCCAGGCATCACGGAACCCGACAACCTCAAGACGGCCATCATCAACATAAGGCGGCGTCAAGTCCCTCTGCGCGTTGCCAGAAACGATATGCGAATGACGCAACATGCAGTTTAGACATCAGGTAATGGGCTAGAGGCACGGAAACTCACTTCTTCTACTTTCCATGTGCCGGGTGTGCCCCATGGATTAAAGCCTCCAGAAAAACTAGGCAGGTTGAGGCAGACAATTGATCGAATACTGTGAAGAGGCAGAATAGCACATATTAACAATTCCATCTACTGCCCAAGAGCATTACAGAAATGTTGGCATGATATAGGACAAAATTACCGAAAAAGGGAGAATTTTATAAGGTAGAACAAATGGAATTGTAATACGAGAACATTTCCCAAATGAAAACAAGAAGCTTCCTTGTATCATAACAGACTTGAAGTCTTACATTACAATTTACAAGAGAGAAACTGTACTGTACTGAAATTTAAAGGCATGGAAGTTTACCTGTGATGAATGTGAAGTTCTTCCCAGTGGTTACCAGGTCTTTTCATGATCTTCACCTTTGAAAGTTGAGCAATATTCCTGGAAATGAAGCATTCTACGTTATCAACAAGGAAACACACTGGAAAATATCCACAAAAATAGTTTATATCCTTTTGTAATTTAATATTGTCAAGGATAAGCTGAAGCTTCTTCTAAAATTAAAAAAGGTTCTCCTAGATTGTGAGTCTATACCGCAGCAGTTAGTTATCATTGGAGCAATAAAAAACACAATAAATTAACAAGTATTGTTTTATAGAGCACTCTGAGAATTAAAAACTGGTCCTGAAATGTGGCCTGGTAAAAATACATTTCCTCCCCTGCACTCTCTCAGGCTATTGCAAAGGTTTCTTGTTCTCGAGTCTAATTTCAATTGTACCAGTAAACATAACACAGCACATCATATATACGACGTATATCGGTGTTTCAAAACATGTTATGGACTTAACATAAAACCACCTTGAAGATGGGTGAGTTAGAGAAGCACAAAACCACCCTTGTTTAAGCCCAAGCTTGGCATATGTACCCTGTACATTGACAATTCGCAAGGCTCAGCATAACTTGAAGAGGACTAGCTGGCCATTTGTCTAATCAATAGAAAGAAAAGATAGGAAAGAAATTGATTCCAAACATACAAAATAAGAGGAAATATACCTGATTTGTCAGCTGGTTTTTAAATTTCTCTGGATTTCTCTTCCTTTCAGAATGAAATCCATAAGACACTTCTGCATCCATCCCTGCAAGATGCTAAGTCATAATCATCATGTTTGACTTTCTGAAACTGTCGAATCAGAATATGCTCAAGGATGAACTGAAGAAATATGGGATTTTTTATTAAATAATGAGAAATAATAATAACTAGCTATGGCATTTATGGCAACAAGACCCACAATAATTTAGCAAAATCTGTATCCTTCATAGCATGAACTGGCACACAGCATCAGGTATCATGATAAAAATATGAAGCATAAAGTAGACAGTTGGACTGATTAGAGCTTCAGGATGTATGTAGCCAATTACTGCAATAATTTAGGAGATGAACAGGGAAACCTTACCCATACTAAAGTAATTCCAAAATCCTCCACGGAATGTGTGATAACCTTCCTGAAGGAAACAAGGAAGAATGATCAAGGAAACTTTGAACTAGATTCAGTACACAGATGTCTTTTACTGCGATGGTACATAAAATTTTCCTCGACATCAAACATAATACAATAAGAAAAATAATGGCAGAAAGACAGTCTTACCACATCAAGGGAATCACCAGTTGACACACGATGAAATGCATGTAATGAATGAGGCAACTCTAAGGGAGCAATAGGATCACATGGACCTTCCTTTGGAGCTTGCATCCTCAAAATGATATGCCAACTGAAAATTTTAAGTGAACATTAGATTTGTATCTATTTAAGTGTATGCATCAGTTACAGAGATGCGGAAATGAAAAGATAATTGTTCAATTATTTAAAATGCATGAAATAGCTTCGTATCTTACATAGAAGCATGACAGCGAAGAAGATGAACATCAATGCATACTCAGGCCCGTTCCTAGGGCAGGGCGAAAGGGGCGACCGCCCCGGGCCCCAAGAACGGCAGGGCCCCAATTCACATGGCTCTATATATATATATTTATATAGAGTATAGACAAAAAAATTATTATTAGTATTGCACTAATTTCTCTTATCTTCTCGAGTTCTCGTCTCTCTCCCAACCAACAGCCACCCAACGGTGGCTAAACTCTGTCGAAATCTCCTTTAGTCCCACCTTTCCCAAAGAGCCTTTTAATACGTCAAACTGAATGTGAGTCATTCATTATTCGTGATCCCATGGTTCATATCACTTATGATTTAAACATACTATACCTAAATGACGTGTGTAATATAATTTTATTCATCGAATGGTTGGATTTAAATATAATAACACAATATACTACTCCCCATAATGAACAGTAACTAGCTCTTCTCCAAAACATCACCATAACGATTTATTTTCCCAGGCCCAAAATAGCAATTGTTGGAGTCAAGGATAACAAAACATGCCGCCACCCCAGACTCCGTATTAAACTTTAAAAATTCAGCTTTACCTTCCTTTGTTATTTTTTTTGGTGTTGCGCATCGATTAATCTGCGCGAGCGATGAGCCTCAATGTCCTCAAGTCTACTTCGTGTCTGCATGGAGGCTGCACAAACAAGTGGATGACCTCTTCACCCATGGCTACATCCTCCCACATGCATTCATTCGCTAGGATTTATCTAGTCACCTCCTCATCGACTTTGGAGTGGCACCGACTGGATTTTCAACTTTTATTAACATTTTCAATAGTGGCCACTTTGTAGTACCATAAATCAAATTAACAAAAAAAACATTCTTATATATTTATTGGCATAGGCCCCATTTTATCTCACCCCGGGCCTCCAAAATGTCAAGAACGTGTTGTTAATGCTTCAAAATTTAACTAGCATTTTCACCCTTAGAACAAGCATTACATAAACAAAATAAAGCTAACAATAAACTTCATGTTTCAGACAGTACCTATCAATTTTGATCTCTCTTGCATGCTTCACTAGCCCAAGAAAAGATTTTACAGCCTCTTGGTCTGTACAAGGATTCTTCTTTCCCTGAAATGTTGCATTTGGTACAAATTTGAGGATCCTTCCTTACATGCAGAAGCAACAGTATACAAGGTAGAGATCAGGACAAGCTTTTAGTTCAGGCAAGAGATAAGTCAGTAAGCAAAATTACATATGCATGCAAGCCAACACCAAAAAAAAAAAAAATCAAATTTAAAAAGTCTCCTACATCCACCATAGCTTAGACCAAAAAAATCATTAAAACACAACAACTTGATCCTATGCAGAGTACTAGTTTGTGCATTACCTCTATTCTTCTACATTTCATCATCAATGTGAAAAAGCATACATGGTCTTTACGTTTTCTCTTTGGTCTAAAACTTCAGGCGCACAGAAACATCAAAAGATCTGCTCGACATGCTCAAAGTACACAGTAATTGTTCACCTACCCATCCAAATGAAAAGGGAAGGTTGTTTCCAGTTCCCAGAGGCACAGTAGCAACTGGAGGTGGGTGGGCAAACTTAAGATCACTGACTACCCCAAGCAGCCAGCTCGCTGTACCATCGCCACCTGCAACCTAATTGAAATCTCTTCAGTCAAGAATATGAGAACGACAACCCAGAAGAGACATTCCATTGTATAACATAACCTGAAAGTGTTATTACTCACAATTAGTTTCAGACTCCTCCAAATTTGAACAGCCAGAATATCTCCTGCAGTCTTGAGCCTTTCAAGGTTGGCATATAAACAGTGCAAAACCTTTTCCGGAGCCTCTTCCGATAGATCACAAACCTGAAAAATAATTGACAATCTCTGACAACAGTACCAGACTCAGAATGCTACCATCCTTTTACAAGGAGACAGAAAAGGTACCTGCGCTTCGTTAAGAAGTTCACGGTATGTTTTGATCAAACTACTTCCAAGCTGGCCACCAGATCTTGAGTTGATGAACACTACCACAGGACAGCGTGGAGCATGATCAACTATCACATGCTGGGCATCTGGCTTCAGAATGTAATCTGGGATGCGGTACTCCTCCAATGGCCCACATGGCTTAGAAGAAGAACCAACCACTGTATCTTTCTCTTCTTCCATCCTGCAAAAACATGTGAAGCATTTTTAATGGCTTAACCCACCAAAGCATGATGCCTTACACCAGCATCATCAATACTCGTGGTGTCTATACGCATCAAGAAGAAAAACAAATCTAATATAGAATGCAAAAGAAATCATCGTTCAGCCCAGTGTGGGGGCAGTGGCGGATACACCGCCCCGGCAGGGGCAGCTGCCCGGGCAGGGTTTCAAATTCAAAATTGGGGGAAAATTCACCAAAATATCCTAAAAATAGCAGCAATGTTTTTGAAGCGTTTGCCATGGAGAATTTTTGAAAAAGAACGAACTACTGGGTCCAATTTGGATCAAACCGAGCTCACAAAATAGGGGAAATAACCAAAGAGAGAGGGGGAAGGAGCGATGAGGCTGGGGAGGGAGAGAACCAGAGTGGAGGCGGCGCCTTGGCACTGGGTCTGGGATCCGCAGGAGTAGGCGGGGGAGCGGTGGCTCGATGCCGACTTGCGGTGGTCGCAGGCGACGCCGCGCGCGAGGGGAGCAGAGCAGGGCGGAGCGACTGATCGCGTGGGGATGCCGGAGGCAGGCACGCAGCCAGGGGACGGGAGGGGAGGGGAAATTTTTGTTTTAAGCAAATCGGGCGTAGCGGAGCGGGTCCGCGGGACGGGTCTTCGGCTACGCACAGTTCACGGGACAATCAGGCTGAACCGGGCCAGCTCAGCCACGACGTATATTTGCTAAAAAAATACTTCGAAAATTGAGAAAATAATTAAAATTTGAAAGTATAGTTATAAATCGAAGTAATATAACTATATATTATAAGAGAAGAGAATAGGTATATAAATACATATATTTTATTTCGCTAGCCCTATTTGTTTTGAGTTCTAACTAGCTTTTAGACCGTAGAAGTCGGAAGTCTAAACAAAGAGTCAGCTTCTAGACATTGCTTCTCCAAAAGCTAATCATCCAAAAGCAAGTTTTACAACTAGGACCGAGAAGTCCAGTTTCACCAGCATTTATGGCTTTTGCGGGTTGAACTTATGATATTACCATCATAGTTGGTAAAAAATTACCTACCATTGACATCGTATAAAAAGGGTTTCCACCGCCACCACCCTAGAAATCGCCCCTTCCCCTACCGCAACACCGTCCCCCCTCCCCGCGCTGCCACGGGTGACTAGTGTTCCTCCTTCCTCGATGTTGTCGCTACCGATGCTGGTTCCTGCCCTCTCGATGGCCACCACCATTGCACTGCTCTGCCTCCTCTTCCACGACCGACGACCACCCCAGCCCTCGTCCTACTCGCTTCACCTCTAGCAGCGTCAGCCTCTCTTCCAACCACTCGACGCTCGTACTACTTGCTCCACTGTCAGCGTCATCGGCCTCTTCTTCCCCCTTTGCAACGGTTGACGACCACCACGTCACCAAGGTAAGGTCCTAGAGCTCTCACCTATTTTTCACACGTGATGTTCGATGTAATGCCCAAACCGCTAGAGCAGCGCGTCCCCTTTCTCACCATGGCTCACCACAGTTCAAAGAATACTGTGTAGGGTTCAATACTAAATACTGATGTGACAAGAGGCAAAATTCCATTACTGAAGTTTTATTAAAAAATGCTAGCAAGTTATTTCTTTTCTCCCAAATCAGGGGATATAGTAATTCATTGAGACATTGCTTCTCTGCAACACTTTATAGGACTTTTTGTCAAAAAAAAACTTATGTATGTATTGTTCTGTGTAGAACCAGTCCTATAATCCACTGAGAACTTTCATCTATGTCCAGACGTGCTTGTTGAACTGCTCTATGGCATTGTTGTATTTTATGTCTTCGAAATTTGTGGGATGTTTGATTCAGGGTTCAACTTAGTTTGTTTGTTCCAATAATGTTATATCTATATATCCTTCAAAATTTTATCTCTACTATTGCATGTGCCTGAATAATGTTTTATGATTGCACTTGTATTTGCAGTGGTTCATCTATAAGTAAATTGGAAGGAAATCTGTTTGGTATAAACAGGTGTCCTTCTTCTCTAATAATGTTTTCTTTTCTTCTATTTTTCCTATCTTTATAGAAGTTGATTGGTTATTCTGGCCATTTGGATCAGCATGCTGATATTGTTTTACTAAGTATGTGTTTAGTTGTATCTAAAATAGTACCATTCGAGCCCTGCCATTTTTTTAGCTCAATTGGCTCAAGAGATGCTATGAAGAAAGAAAGAAGTAGTTGACCTTTGTAGTTGTAAGTATTCTATTTATCTTTACGTTTTTCTTTCTTTCTTCTTAGAACTATAACTTTTTATGTATTATTCGATGTTTGAACCTTCATCTTTATGTGTCACGTGGCATCAGACTTGCTATTATTAATGTATATTATTGTTTGAGCCTTCATCTTTATGTGTGACATGTGTATTATTGTTTGAAGCTTTATCTTTATGTTGGAATGTCAGCAAATTATTACTTCATATAATATAGTATTGCCTTTCCTTGTTGCTTTGTAGATGAGTTCAAGTGATAATTCAAGTTGTTAGCGCGATATGCTAGCAGCCGGTTTTGTACAATAAAAGTCTTGCCATTCATGCGTGTATGTTTTCTTCCTTCCAAAAAATGTCAAAAGGAACAAGATTGGCTATTGTTTTCCACTATGTTGTTGGTGCAGTGTATGTACGTATGTTTTTGCTTGCATGGCAGTTGCGGTTGGATGACAAGGCCGTTTTGCGCGTTGGGGTTGAATTCGAGTATTTTATTTGTTAGTGATCATCTCATAACATACTTGTTACTAGCCAAACCAACTTGTTACATAAGATAATAGACTCGAAGAGATGAATTTCAATCCGCTAAATCTTCTAAACAGTTAGGGACATTACAGACATTATACTCTTCATTCAACTCAAAGCCACTAGACAGCAAAACCAAAAGCTAGGTTGCCAAATAGATACAACTTTTGCAAAAGCTGATTCTACAAAAGCTGGCTCTCCAGAGTCAAAAGCCAGAAGCACCTTTTGGAGAAGCCACAATTCAAACAAATAGGGCCTAAATGACTAGATTGCCCTTGTTCAACAACTAAAGCAAGGTTATAAGGGCATCTCCAACAGTTTGCCCCATTTCTCTTTTGCCCCATCCCTATTCACGTGCCACCTCACTAAATAGGGCTGCCCCATCCCTATTCACCTTCCCAACAGCAGCCCCATCACTATTTCTATACTCTACTTTTTCCATTCCATGCCCCCATCACTATTTGCTATAATGATGGGGCATGGGGCTTGAGCAAGCCCTTGGAGATGCCCTAAGCATCTCTTCGCCCTTATTCGACTAAAATACCCCTCCACCATCATATTACAGTTACAACCTTTATCCTCGAGGAAAGATCTAATTATGCTTATCCTGACATAGGAGCGGGTCTGTTGTAGAGGTGCATCACCCATCCCCTGCGACACAGGGGCGAGGCCTTGCCGGAGCCTCGCAACTCGTTCGTTCGGGAGTGTCCGGTGAGGGAACTGCTTCAGCATGGAGCGCCTAGCAGGAAAAGATGAAGCCGCGCTGGTGCCTCGCAGGTCCTTCGCTCGGAAGCGCCCGGCGAGGAACCGCTTCAGGACAAAGCGCCCAGCCAAAGGAGGCGAAGCCGCGCTGGAGCCTCACAGGTCCTTCGCTGGGAGGCTCCCGACGAAGGGACCACTTCAAAACAGAAGGCTCAAGAGTAGACCAAGAAGGAGGCTGCGTCCAATGAGACGGCGTGCTTCGTGAAGTAGAATACTTTAAGAGGAAGGGCTAGGTTCCTTGAGTGCTACTTGACCTTCTAGGGGACAACCCATACCAGACAAGGACAAAGCGTGTCAGAAAAGGCATCATTACCTTCCAAGCCAGGGGACAAGCTGTAACCATTCGTAACAGTTGTAATGACCTTTGTAACCCTACTTTAGATAGTTGGTTGCAGGGCATTTTAATAATTGACGCCTCTTAGCCAGGGAAAACCCCATAGTAGCCCTGGACAGTGCGATAAAGAAGGGGCACGAAGGTCATTACCGAAAAAAAAAGACCCTGCCGTCCATACTTTATCGCCTGGGCTTGCGAGGCTTGAGTGCATTCCAGTCCGAACAAGCTTATGATCTCCTTGTATAAATGATGGACTCAGTGAATGAAAAGGACACAAGAAATCTTAAGGAAAAAAACAAAAATCTCTGAGTCTATGAATTCCTCTTGAGCTAGTCCCCACGGTTCTCCCACCCTCGTGTAGGGCGTGAGCGCCCTGGGGGTTGCCCCTTCTTGAGTTGTTCGGCTTAGGCCGATGATGTGTCGCCGTTCGTGGGGAGAGCGCAGACAAGGAAGAGTCACTCATCACCAAGGAAGATGCCACCCAGGAAGAAGGTTGGAGTATCTGCGAGCATCGGAGGAGCAGCCACTGCTGAGTGGGGTGCTCCTTAAACTCGCTCACGTAGCCCCTCATCGAGGCTCGGCCTGTGAGGAGGGGGCCTCGCACGAAGCCCCAGTGAATGTTCTGGAGAGGGAGGCAGGGGTGGCACTAGCACAGTTATCGACCCCCGCCTCTGCTATCCTGTCGGTGTTAAATCCTAACGTGCAGGCTTTGATCCTCGCTAACGCAAGACTGGTGGAGCAGGTGAAGCGCCTCCAGAAGCAGGTCTAGACAAGAGCGCGGCGCGATGCTTCTTTTCCCTCCTCTGCAGGAGGAAGCTCTAGAGACGAAGTCCAGTCGCCCACGGAAGAGGGGAGACACCGGGACACCAAGGAAGACCCTAACCCCCAGTGCGCATGCCTGAGGAGCAAGAAGTGGCCTGCACCAGGCACGTTCAAGCTACCCACCTTTAAACCATACAACGAAAAGATTGATCCAAGAGAGTTTCTCTGTGTGTATGAAACGGCGATGGAAGTGGCCGGAGGAGATGACGGCATCAGGGCCAAGGGGCTTCTACTCGCCATGGAGGGCATCGCGCTTTCGTGGTATTCTTCTCTTGAACCAGGTTCCATCCAAGACTGGTCCTAGCTTCGCTTAAAAATGGAGAGCAACTTCCAAGGAAACTTCAATGGGATGAAGGAGGAAAGCGATCTTTTCGCGGTAAGGCAAAGGAAAGGTGAGACCCTAAAAAAGTTACTTTCAACGGTTCTCGAAGGTGAAGTGCCAACTCCGGGACGTCAGGGTCAACAGCATCATTAACGCCGCGAGGTGTGGGCTATGAAGGGGCCCCCTCTCGAAGAGGTTAGCCAGGAAGAAAGTGAAGACTGTGGAGGAGCTCTTTGCCAAGATGAAGGAGTATGCGCGAGCAGAGGAGGACACCCTCAGGAGAAATGAGAAACCCAAGGCTGATGTCAAAGGCCCAAGATCTCCGAAGAAAGGGAACCAAAGGAGGAGCCAGGGCAATCATACCGAAAAGGGGAGGCACGAAGGAGGCGCCGACTATAAAGATAGCAGGAAGAGGGCGTACTAGATCGAGGAGCATGATGATCGGTGGGGCGAAAGAAGGAATCGGGATGCTCCGAGGAAAAGGTCCCCTCCAAAACAACACCGAACCTAAGATAACCGGAGGACGGAGCCCAGGAGGGGCGAGCAGGCGGAGCGAAGGTACCGCTGCGAGTACCACAGAAACAACTCTTCTCACGATTCCGCAAGGTGCTCGCTGGCTACCGTGAGTATGAGCAGCGCCGGGGGAATCCAGCGAGGCAGCCGGGGCAAGAACCCCCTTGTCAGCTCCATCCAGCGACAATGCATTAGATGCAGAGAGTGATAAACACAGTCACTAGGGGGTCGTCGCAGCAGCTGTCATCAAAGAGGCAGCGAAAGGCCTATGCGAGGCAAATCAACCATGTGGGGGTGTACCCGACACCTCCCCAGTGGCAATATTTTGACCCATCACCTTTAGGGAAGCAAATGCCGAAGAAGTGCACTTTCCGCACCAGGATTCCCTGGTGATAACTACCAGAATTACAGATTTCGACGTCCGAAGGGTGATGGTCGATGGCGAGAGTGCAGCCGACATCCTGTTCGCCAAAGCATTCAAGCAAATGATGATACCTGAGGATCGGCTATGCCCATCAGAGGTGCCCCTAGTGGGATTTGGGGGTGCCTCGGTCTGGACCCTTGGGCAAATTGAGCTCCAGGTTGCCTTCGGGACAGGAGAAGCCAGCGTGTGCAGGGGGTGACCTTCGATGTTGTTGACATCCCCTCGTGATGAAGAGCAAGTTGAAGAAGGACCACACGGAGGACCTTCAAGAGATGTTCGTAAGTCTTTTAAAGGAACGTGTGAAGCTGAACCTGGAGAAATGTGTATTCGGAGTCAAGGTGGGCAAGCTGTTGGGATTCCTCATCTCCGAGCGAGGGGATCAAAGCAAACCCTGAGAAGAAAAGAGCTATCCAGGAGATGGTTCCTCCGCGGAACGTCAAGGAGGTGCAAAGGCTTGTAGGCCGTCTGGCCCCGTCTGGCAGCACTAAGCAGATTCCTGCCAAAATCCACGGAGTAAAGCCTGCCTTTCTTCAAGGCCCTTCGCACCACGAGCACCTTCGCGTGGACCAAGGAGTGCCAACGGGCATTCGACAAACTGAAGCAGGACCTAATGAAGGTTCCTAAACTTTCCAGCCCAAAGCAGGGGGAGTAGCTACTGCTTTACGTGGCCGCCAGCTCTGCCTCGGTTAGTGTGCTGGTCCGCAAAGAGGGCAGGCACCAATGTCCCATTTACTTTCTTTCTGAGGCATTGCAGGGAGCAAGAATCTGCTACTCGGAGATGGAGAAGATGACATATGCATTGTTGATGGCCTCCCGCAATCTCCGACATTACTTCCAAGCGCACCCGACCACGGTACCTACCACTTACTCTCTATCATCAATGTTCTTGAACAGGGAAAGCTCCCGCAGGGTAAGCAAGTGGGCGGTGGAACTGTCATCGTTCGAGATCACCTTTGTCACGAGGATGGTGATCAAGAGCTAGGTGATAGCGGACTCTGTGGCCGAATGGACCTCCCCCAATTCCGCTGGTGGAACAAGGGAGCCTGTGGATAATCCACACCGACGGGCCATGGAGTGCCGCTGCTGTAGCTGTTACTGCCATACTAACCTCGCCCGAAGGGAAGAAAGCAAAATTTGTAGCCAAGCTCAACTTCCCCGCCACCAACAACGTCGCAGAATACGAAGCATTGCTGCTGGGGCTCCGTAAGGCTAGGGCAATGGGAGCGAGAAGAATCTTGCTGAAAACTAACTCTAAATTAGTGCAAGGGCATGTAGGAAAGGAGTACGAGGCAAGGGATCCTCTATTGGCGAGGTACTTGGAAGCTGTGAGGGCTATAGAGAAAAGCTTCGTGGGGATCACTGTCGAAGCAATCCCCTAGGGCAAAATAAACAAGCGGATGAACTAGCTAAAGCAGTGGGCTCCGGAGCTACGCTGCCTGGTAAAGTTTTCTTTGAAGCCTTGGAAACACCTGCCGCAACTGCGAAGGTACTCACCATTGCAGGCGTAGAACAACAAGACTGGAGAAGGGAGATCCTCGGTTTCCTCGAAGAAGGGATCCTGCCCTCGGACTAGGCGCAGGCCAAGAGGGTCGAGATAAGATTAAGGAAATATGATGTCATTGAGGGGCTGCTCTACAGGGGGGCATATGTGCTCCATGGCTTAGGTGCATATCAACTAGCAAAGGAAAAGAAGCGCTCCTGGAGGTCTACTAAGGAGATTGCGAAGCCCACTAAGCCCCACGCAATCTGGCAGGGAAGATCTTCCGAATGGGGCTCTACTAGCCCATAGTGTTGTAGGACGCGGAGCAGTTGGTTCGCCACTGTCATGCGTGCCAATGGATGACCCATCCCTCGCAGGCGCCCCCTAGTCCTCTCTACCCGGTGGCACCCGTTTAGCCCTTCGCCAAGTGGGGAATTGACATCATTGGTCCATTGTCCCAAGCACAAAGCAACTTGCAGTTTGCAATCATGGCAATATACTATTTCTCCCAATAGGTCGAAGCTGAGCCCGTCGTGAAGATAACAACAGAGGAATGTTGCAGCAGCATGGGGATTTCTATCTGCTTCGCATCGGTGGGGCATCCACAATCCAATGGCGCCATCGAGTGGGCAAATGGGATCGTCATCGAAGGAATCAAGAAAAGGTTGCATGATTTACCAAAAAGTGTTTGGCCGGAAGAACTGCCAAAAGTCTTGTGGGCAATGTGGACATCTGCTTCCCGCCCTACTGGATTCTCTCCCTACTGTCTGGTGTTCAGAGAAGAAGTTGTAACCCTCGCAGACGTACAAGCCAAGTCCATGCGCATCATACGAGGCCCGAAGCAACAGGACACATCCACCACCAATGATCTAATGGAGGAGCAGAGGCTTAAAGCGTTAACGAAAATGCAAGGATATGTTGAGGCGGCGGAGCGAAACTTCGACAAGAAAATCAAGAGAAGAGATCTAGCACCTGGAGATATGGTGCTCAAGAAAGCAACCCCTGGCCATGCAAAGTTAGAGACGCCATGGGAAGGCCCCTATGTCATCAAGGAATCAACATCGAAGGGAGGCGCACAAGCTGGTGACACTCAAAGGGGGAAGAAGTACCAAGGGTTTAGAATTCGAAGGCCTTGAAGAAATTTTATCCTAGAATTTGTCAAGGAAAATGTAAACATGAAGCAAATGAATAAATGAAAAGGTAGGAGGGGGACACTTTAAGCCCTCTACCGTGGTAACTTCCTATCAAAGGTTGCCATGAAAAAATTTTGTCTCCCCATATGCCGAAGGGTGCTTGGTGGCTTACGTCCACTTACCATCTCACGGAGCGCTTGTAGGTTATGCCTAGGGGTCAAAACGGTCCAGATCCAGACTGGATAGTGGTCATCCCGTATCCATCCCATATTTTTTTTAGCGGATCCGGATCCGGGTCTGGATAGTGTCGGATCCGGATTGTGTCGAATACGGATCCAGGTCGGAACCAGGTCGGATACCGGATCGAATACCGGGTATTACCATATTCTCTTAGTTGGTCGGAAAAAAAAATAGACATTGGCTATTCTCGATATTATCTATCTACAACATGTAACATGTCATGTACACAATGATATTCCCATGAATAGCGAGCTCATGTATGTAGGAATGTATAGGTCAAAAAATGTCACATACTATTAATACAAGTAACCATTCAAAGAAAAATAGTTAGGTTGGATTATGATTCGGGTACCCGCATACTTATATCCGGATATTTCCCACGAGTACCCGGATTCGTCGGATATCTCCTATCCTATATCCGGATTAATTACCCATATAATTATCAAGATCCAATCCGGATCCGGATTTTTTTTGATAGAAAAATGACTATCATATGGGATAAAATTCGGATACTGATCCGGTCGGATCCGGATATTAGACGGACCACTTTCATCCCTAGTTACGCCTACTCGTTCCTTCGTTGCCAAAGGGTTCTTGGTGGCTTACGTCCACTCACTGTCTCGCGGAGCACTTGTAGGTTACGCCTACTCGTTCCTTCGTTGCTGAAGGGTGCTTGGTGGTTTACGTTCACTCACCGTCTCGTGGATCGCTTGTAGGTTACGCCTACTCGTTCCCTTGTCGTCGAAGGGTGCTTGGTGGCTTACGTCCACTCGCCGACTCGCGGAGCGCTTGTAAGTTACACCTACTCGTTCCTTCGTCGCCGAAGAGTGCTTGGTGGCTTACGTCTACTCACCGTCTCATGAAGCACTTGTAGGTTACGCCTACTTATTTTCTCATCGCTGAAAGGACGCTCGGAGGCTTAAGCCAACTCAAGACCTCGCGAAGCAATCAGCGCTACTAGCCTACATCTATTCGTACCTACGCCTATGCAAAGGTGCCCGATTACTCATGTCCACGCACTCGTTCCCTCACTGGTTCATGCTACCCTTCGCTAAAATGCCTAGGGGCTCGTGCTACACATCTGGAGTTACTATCGTAACAAGTCTCTCATTAGCTATTTAGCAACAAGCAATCATTCATTTCAAGTGCAGGAAAATCAAACAGAACTTCTTAGGACAATAGCAAATTTTTAGTTATATACACGGAGCAAGGGAGTACAAGAAGGGCGAAAAAGGGAAATACGATAAAAGAAAGGGAAAAAGCTACGCCTAAGGAGCCGGGGCCTTGCCCTTCTCATGAGGAGTCGCTCTGTTCGTGTGGAGGAGTGCACCAGTGCCCGGGCCGCAGCGACGGACGCCCGAGCAGCTTCTTCCCCACTCCGGCACCAAAACTCATTATGAAACTGCGCCGTTGACTTCTTCGCGAAGACAGTAGGCGCTTAAAGCATACCAAGATCCGAGAATCTTGGAGCAGAACCCCCCAAGTCCCGCATGTGACCATACCCAAACGCCTCCAAAAGACGAAGTGTTTGGAGGCATCCCAGCTGTGCGCAATGGCTCCCGAACATAAGCGCGGCGCTGGTGACGCTTTTGGCAGCGTTTTGCAGGAACTTCACCGTCTCGAGGCCATGGCTCATACGACGATCCGGCCTCTCGATTCTAAAGCGGGGGAGCTCGTTTAGGAGAGCGCCGGTAGCCGCCGTGACCCCAGAGCTGAGTTCTTCAAGAAGCTTCATAGCTGCATCCACACGCTCCTCCTCCCGCTTGCAGTGGCGAAGGTGGCCCTCGCAGCCCGGAAGGCCGGGATGGCGTTGTGACGGGTCCAGAAATCAGAATCCATCATCCCTAATACAGGGGCCACCCTAGAGGAGCCTGCTCCACTTGCGCGCCTCACGTCCCCGCCCTGGCTATGAAGGGGGCCGGGACAACAACTTGCGGGGTGGAAATGTCCGCCATGCCACTAGGGTTTTCTGAAGGCGCATCCTGTGCCAGGGAAGCAGCGACTAATGCCTCCTCCCTGCCCCCCACTCTATCTGCCTTAGAAGCTTCGGGTGCAGCTTCGCCTGCAGCTTCGACGGGGGTAGCCGCTAGGCAAGGGTCCGCGACACCACTCATCGCACGCTCATCCTCATTAATCGGAGCAAAAGCTTGCTCGTTTGCAGGGCCACCCTCCGGAGGCCTCGCAGTCTAAGGCCGCTAAAAGACGGTGTACGGTGCCCCTCCCCCACGCTATCCGGGCCTCCCACGTCTTCATCATCAGACAAAACTGTAACCACCTCCGGCACATGTATGAAGGAGATGGAGAGCAAAATAGCGCGCTGTGGAGGAGTGGTCGTGGACCCGTGAGGCAAAAGGATCAGCGAAGACGAACCTTCGGGCTCTCCCTCGTCCACCTACAGTTCAGCTTCTTCCTCTTCCCCTTCTTCTTCCTCTTCGTTGTCTTCTTCTTTGTCCTCCTCCCCGTCTTTCGCAGTGGCAGCACGCGGAGGAGACGCGGCCGCGACGAGTTTCGACCCCTTCTTCTAAGGGGAGGACGTCCCGGCCACCTCGCGCTTGCCTCAAGGGGTGTCACGCTCGCCCCACTCGACGAGGCGGCAGTCCTACGCCCCCTTCATAGCCTCGGCGTGCTTCTCGTGCTCCGCCGTCATGTAGGGGGTGAGCTGCCTCGCCGCGTAGCGCTCTGCTGCCCCTCGGCCTCGTGGTTCCTGGCTATCTCGGCGGGTCACCGTGAGTGCCCCGTCCGGCACCGCCCTCAAGGAGATGCCACACTCCCTCGCGAGAGGAGCGAGGCGGAGCAATGCACAATCCTCCACAAGATCAAGCATGCTGCTCTTCGCACGAACATCTTTCAACAGCGTGAGGCGAATTTGCTCCGCCTCGGTCAACTCCACTTCCGGGGTGTCGACAACTTTTACGATGGTGCCGGTGGTTTGCAAATGGAGGTCGTCCAAGCATTGGTAATAATTACCAGTGCTGCATCTAGCTGGTGTCCCACTTGTTCTTCGCAGCGAGTGCTGGGACCATCCCATACAGCTTCCTCTTGTTCTGGAAGTTAAGGAAGTCGAAGCAGGAAATCACTGAAACGCCGACCTTCTTCTACCAGTGCGCGTCATGGAGCGAAGCGAAGAGGCGCCCGGTTAGCTTCGTTCCGTGAGACCGTAGCGCCCACTCTAAAGTGGCCATCCTCGTGATGGCATTGGGTGTAAGTTGCGAAAGCTCCGCGTCGTACAGGGACAGGATATCGCCTACCACCGCGGCCGCCATAGGAAGGCGAAGAACACCATTGCTTCGTCGTCGTGGGGTTGCGGAACGACCTCTTCACCGAAAAGACATACGGATTCCCGTAGGATGTGGAAGGCCCTCACAGCAAGGGCGGCATCCTCGCTGTCCATGAAGGACCGCCCTAGCTTTGGCATCAGGGAGGCTGCCGCGGACTCATCGAGGACGAAATTGGAGGTGTGAGGCCTGCGACCCATGGCGGAAGGGCAGGAAAGAAGGGAAGACTTAGGTGTGGGATCAAGGACGTGAGCGCAGAAGCAAGTAGGAGGACTCGGGCACAATAATAGTAGCAGGAAAGGGACTCAGGCTTAGGAATGCGTAAGAAGAGACGAGCAAAGCCCTGGGCAGCCTATTAATAGAGAATCACGGTTCGCGCGAACCATCGGATCGGCAGGACCTGGCGCCCGATGTAGTCACGTGTCGAACCCGTCATGGAATGTGCGAACAGCTCAATCGCACCACAACGGCTCGGAACCCAAAATCTAAAAAGCAGTGCCGACTGCGGCTCACAGCACGCACAGCGACCGTTAGGATGCCCAAGACAACACGTGCAGCAGATCACACTCCGGCAAAACACCAATGTACTCTTGCTTATCCTCGTACTCCTGCTTATCCTCGTACTCCTAACTTGCTCATGAAATAAGTAGTGCTGCATAAAAGGCAAGTGTTAGCACGCGAATGCCAGCAAGTTTTTCTTAGGGAAGGCCAGGTTAGGGCTCATCCTAGAAAAGGCTGAGGTTTATTTCCATCAAAAAGCATTGAAACATAAATAAATAATAAATAGTTCTTATGATTAATCTGAAGAGTGATACAACATATCATAAGTCTCAGTATTTCAATTCTTAAGTTCTCAGATCCCAATGTCTCATCATAGGTTCTCATTCTCATTCTCAACATCATAAACTTATCTAGCAGTGACACATGGCCAAAAAAATCTTACCAAAGTGATGTGACAAAAATCGACACGCTTATTACTGGGAGCACAACCATTTGAATGAGTTTACACTCTACAGAGGTCGTACACTTTATCCGCAAAATATGATATATATCTCATGCCCTGATTGTTGGAAGAAACATCATAACAAAAACATATCAACAGACTAACCTCGAACTTGCTACGGTCATACCTGATATTCTCACAAGCACCCTGAAACTGCTTTCGGACAATACACCGGCGATTGTGCATCCCTTGAGACCCCACTATGGTGCAAGGACGATGATAATCATGATATTATTCTCCCTCTAGATTAGGTCACGTCTAATACTAGGCTTGCGGCCGCACTAAGAATTCTTATTTAAATCCATTATGTTTATTGGTCTTTAGAGACTAGAGCGTCGATTCAGATCACCCGCTCTATGTCAAATTATCAGTTGGTCCAATTTTAATTAATTAATGAATAAATCCACCATTTACCAATTCTCTCATACTCAGTTTCTCCGATTCTTACGGTGCTGATGGGGATCCTAAGCCTCAAGTCCGCGTATGTTTAGCCGATATAACTTTTGGCACGAACATAATCAAAATGGAATTAATGATATAGTTAAACACCTAGCTCTTCTATTAGGATAAATAAATTTGAGAGCTTTAGAATCCAAAAGTGGGAGGGTGTCATTTTGGATTCTTCTAAAATGAGTTCAAAATGGGTTTTGACCAACAGGTTTGAAATAAATCCTTTGAAAAGGTCAACTAGGTATTTTCTAGCTTTATGAAATTTCATGCTTATCAAAATATTTATTTTGATTTATTTTAGTAAATAAACTAGATTATGAAAAGGACAAAGTTCTTATATAAAAGAAATATTTCCATTATATATATATATATATATATATATATATATATATATATATATATATATATATATATAATAGCATAACTCCTAGAGATAGCACGTATCTACAAAGGGTTTTAAATACTGAGACTAGTATAATGTACTTTATACATTTATTAAATTAACTCAATGTTATTAATATGCTTTTGTATTTTTGAAATAAGCTTTAAAATAGTTTCAAAACTTTAGGGAAGATAAGCAAATAAGTCTCTTAAGTTTTGGCTTTAGGAAATTTTATAGCTCTAAAGCCTTTAAAGAATTAATTTATAATTTAAGTTTTAAAATTTTTTAAAAATTTTACTAATCCAAAAAATGGGATGTTACAGATTTTCAAAGCCAACAAGCTACCAAGTTCATTTAGTCCACTCTAGATTCACAAACAAGTCGATTCTCATATAATCAGAAACAAAATCTGATCCTAATAACAAAATCTTCATTCACCTACGGCAGATAGTAGGCCTCTTTTTGTAGCCTCCTAGGTTGGAGAGGGGAAGCAATCCTGTTAGGGCACTCTCAATGCATTGTTTCTATAAGTCATTTCTAAATATGCCACATCATATGAAAACAGCTATAGATACAACCCTATCAGTGCATTGTATGTAGTAATTAATTTGTTCATTTTCTTTCCTTTCTATTTATAAGCCTTATAGAAATGACCTAACGCCCCCATTGGGGATTTGTTGTCATTTCATTCCCTCATTTTTGGGATAGGACCGTCTCTTATATAATAAACGACTCTACTCTCTTCTCTCAGCAATCTGTCCTAAGTGGCAGCTACAGAAACAGCTGACGTCATTGTATTAGGAGTGCCCTTACACAGGCGCCGTATTTTCAAAGGAGAACAAAAATGTGTATGGTGTATATCTAGTGGCCAGCCTTTGATTGTTCCCTAATGGAGAGATATTTTCAGATCGGTGAGTGATCCTGTCGCTTCTAGACCACCTCTCCCTCTAGCCAAGAAGAACCCGGGGATACCACCCTTCCTACCAGCAAAGTCGCTTGTGACAGTGATCTCCTCCTCCTCTCCATTCCATGGCCACGGTCGATCCATCCAGCTTTGAGCTCTCTCCCCTAACTCCCTTCATTGTGTCCTCCAACGGTTGGCAGGTATGTCTATGTGAATGTCGTGATGACAATTGATGATCATCAGGGTATGCCGGAAAGAATTGCGTACGTGTTCACGAGAGACCGTCCTCACGCAAGGACTCATTCTCTATTGACCGCTGGATCTAAATCGAACGGTCAAAATCCACTTGAAGCGACGTAGCTAAGGGGAAAATAATGTGGGCATGTACGTATTGTAGCAATCGAGCTAAACCATCCAGCTGAGAAATGGATGGACAAGATGATGTACAATATCATAACTTTTTTTAGCGCAAAGACAGGAGCACCGCTGAAAATACTATTAAGAGAGAAGTTCAACCAAGTACAGAAGGAATAACTTAAAGTTGTAGTACTGACTTCATGGGATCTCTTTTGATGCGAATACTTGTTTTTATCAAATTTCTCTCAAAGAACTAGCATAAAAGTTATAGGCAGAATTTATAGATATATCTCTTCTTTTTCTGAACTGGCTATCTCTTCTTTCTTTTGCAAAAAAAAAAAAAGAATCGGAAACAAGGGGTATGAGCTGTGTCATTCACTTAACACAGTAGAATAACATGAACACATGATCCTTACGGACATATCTTTAGGATCGTGCAGCTTGCTGTGATCAAGTTTCTTCTGTACTAGTTTAACGACAGTCTTTTAAAAATGGAAGAAAAGGAGTCAAAGCTCTCCTCCCTCTGCATGATCCACACACAGCTCAAATGTACTCTAAAACCTGATTAACTTATTGTGCAAGTGTATCATCTCCCAAGCGAGAGCTGCGGATCGCCAGCATGTGGCATACTGGCATGCATAATGTCTCCCGTACTAGACGCCGAAGGGACGCTTCCGTCCGCGGCTACTTTCACACCACAAAGCAAGCATGCATGCATCTTTTCTTTCTTTTCTCCGCTGTTTTTTCTTGTGGTTAGTGATGTTGACAATGACCCGAGTATGAAAAGATCAGGATGGAAGAATTTGGTGCCCTCAAGGAGGGAAAAAGAAAGCAAAATATTGAGATCTGCTTCGTTGCTTTCACTGGCCTGATGAGCTCAACCTCTGCAGATTTTCAGATGAGGTTACTTCCCAATTCTCCTCCTAGCAGAATTTTCCATTTAAGAACACTGGGTTGACCACATAAGTATCCATAACAAGAATTGCACCCAAATCCCACAAAGCCTATCAAGAATTCAACATCTATGTAGCAAGATTGGCAACCAGTGTATTATTGCTCCATCTAGCAAGATTTAACCATGGTGGAAATACTATGTATATTTGACAGCCAAAGCATTGGCATAATTCACGACACCTCATCCAACATTGTGAACAAGCTAGAAATTAGGTATAGGGCACAAAGGAAGCATTCAGACAGTGATACCATGGAAGAATGTCACTGCAAATGCAAACCTATCATTTCTTAAGTTAGCCAGCACACCTCATCCACATACAAAAAGGAGAAAGGGATTAAACACAAGAAAGTAGTGGGGGACATATACAAGCTCCAGCAAGTTGTCGCAATTACGAATACTATCATGTTCTGGGACAACTGCCTGATAAATTGAGTTTGCAAGTTGATGACCGAATGGATGTATGCTTCAGTGGAAGTTTGATCTTGCAGTGATCCATCTCCCCAATGCTTGGATACACTAAAAGTGACCTTCTAATGTAGTTAGCATCAGCATCTACATCATGGTTTCAATCTGCCTCAAGAAAAGCTGCATAACAAAAAGGATATCATCAGATACTTTGTTAATAAAAGGGTGTTGATCTAGGTTGCCCAAGTCTTTTCCTCCGGAAGGTGAACACAAAAAAATCTTCAATGTTCAGAACTACCAAGTATAATTTAAGTTACTCCGGATATGTGCGAAAAATTTTCAAGGTTCAAAAAACGAATAAAACTTTATCATGGGTCTATATTGTTCAGCATAGTTGCCACTTGGCACCTCACAGGCTCACCCGACACCTATATGTCACTAGACACAAACCAGATGAAGAAAAATTAGAAATGTAATGCTTTTAGAATTGAAAAGCTAGTTTGCTACCCATCAACTACAACATAGTGGGGTTGCAGAGCACTCCAAGCATCACATGATAGCACTCGACAAGGCAAGCAAAGCTATCCAGTTACAATGTAGCCATCGCTTTTCACCAGTAAAAACTTCATGATAGTAAACCTGGAAGTTGTAATCAACCTTTCACTCAAACTTCTACATCAGTTCACTCACCTCCAATTCTGTTCTTCTTCGGCGGCGTTGTTATTACTTATTGATGCATTAATCTAACATTTCTTGTTGTATGATACTTTCATGGCATGCTTGTGAAGACATATTATAGCACAATTGTTCAAAAATCTAAAATTTCCACTTTTGAACGATGGTACTTGCAGTTCTTAAGTGTTCATAGAGACCATGTAGGGCAATTCTTCGGGGAAACGGATCTGTGAACTTACTTATTTCGACCAATGGCCGCATTGGAGCAATTCCTCTCTGGCGTGCCGCTCCCGGACTGCGCCGACCCCAAGCTGAGGAAATCGGAGGGCGATCTCTTCCTGTGCCGGGAGGTGAGGTAGCAGCCCCCTATCCGGGAGGAGGTAGCCTCGTCGCTCCGGCCGCCGTGACGCGCTGACGAAGCGTAGTGGCACAAGCTCGGCTGGGACGTCGAGCACGGCACGTCCTCCTGAAAGAGACACATCGGCATTTGCATCAGACGCGACGCTGTCGTCAAACTTTTAATAGGAACATGATCTTTTCCTTCGAAATTACAAGAAATGATCGATCTTTTTCTGCCGAAATCGTTAGGGAGGCGTCCCAATTTGACGAGAAAGATGCAACTTTTCAAGATCAGGAGCGGAAGAATGGCGTAGAAACCAGATCAAGAAACGGAGAGAGAGGAGGGAGGAGGAGATAAAGGCGGCACCTTCGCGCACTCGGCGGCATTCGCGCCGTTGGCGGCGGCCTCACGGCTGCTGCTCGACGTGGAACTCGCGACGGGCGGTGGGGTGGCCTCCGCCTCCTCCGACCACGGCACGACCTGGTTCTCCCCCTCCCCTTCCTCCTCCTCGTCCTCCTCGTCCTCCTCCACAACCACCTCCTCCTCGTCGTCCTCCTCCTCGTCCTCCCGGGCGTCGCCGTCGCCTGCCATCTCATCGTCGCCTCCGGTCCCCACGCCGCCGCGCCCGTGCCCGCCGCCGCGCCTGACGCAGCGCTCGCAGAGCGACGCCGTGGGGCCCAGGCGCGGCCCCGCGGCGCGCCACGGCGTGGGCTGCGCGCACCCGCGGCAGAGCAGCGCGCGCGCGTGGCGTGCAACGAGGAAGTTGGCGCCGTGCACCTGCGCGTCGCAGCCCCAGCAGAGCGTGGCCTCGTCGGCGCCGCAGTACACCCGCGCCGCCGCTCCGCACAGCTCGCACTCGCCGCCGCGCTTCTCCTTCCCCTCCCCCGCCCCCGCCGCCGCCATGATCCCTCCACTCCTCCTCCCTGTCAATCTCCCTCTCCGCCGTCACAAGATTTTCCCCTCCTTTCTCGATCAGTTTCTGGTTGTATTTTTCTCTTCTTTTGCTTGCTTCGATTTGTAGAGAGAGAGAGGAGAGGAGAGCCTTGTTTTTTTTTTTTTTTTCTCTTGCGAACTTGTGTATGGTGAGGATATGTGAGGCTGGTGTTGGTTGAGCCTGTACTAACTCTTTTGATATGAGAGGTTTTGAGCCTCCAACCGAGGATCCTCTGCGGACGCGCTTCACTCCCACTACTGGCGCTCAGCCCGCCAGGTGGACATTCTATGGTTTATTAACCCTCCTTTTCCTGGCTTTCCTTTTCCCAGCCCTAAATCTTCATTTGGATCATGTTTAGCCCTGCTTTCTAGCCTTTAGTCTAGTTTATTTTAGGTTAACTCTTGGGTAAATTACCACTGAATAAATTCGTCTTAAAATTTGTTATTGTTACACAAGCGGTGTTAGACTCGTATGATTTCTTTCGAAAGAAAGAACCACGTGGCGATGTGATTAAGCGGCTATGTCTTTGAGTCTTTCCAACACATCCCTTGCATGTTAAACTCATGTCTAGTCAGATATTTCTATTGTTCTAGTACGACTAGGTTGATATCAGTCGAATTGACTCGAGCCCAATTTGTAGCCACAAATCTAAGATTAAGTAAGCTAAGAAAATTATTAATCATGGTAAACGAATTCCATTTATGGTTGCAACACATAAAAGGTTGAAAGGACTATTGATATGTGTTGGTGGTATTTAGGATAGGTCAAGCTGTTAGCTATAGAATCCTTGCTTTCTATGACAAGGTCACTAAAGATTGAGAGAGCCGCATAGGGGCCACGAACAGGAGAGGCTGAATGTGACAGTATGTTGCACAAGGCTAAGAGATGGTAGCTAAGTGCCCATATATACCATTCTTATAGGGAAAAAAGGATCATTTACACTATAGTAGGATCATGCTACCAGATCATGAAACATTATTACAACTCTGTACCACAACAAGACCGTACCGTCAAATTAAGGAACGTAACTACAACCGTAGATTTACATGTGCAGATCGAGCAAACAACATGTACCAATTTCACGTATAAACAACCCTGATCCGTATTTGTCTTGTCGCTCTCTTTTAGTACCACATTAAATTAACTGTCCGAAAGAAATCAGAGAATATATAAAATAAAGGGGAGGGGAATGCTTGGTCCTAAACTACTCTCTTAGACTATATGCAAGTACCATTGATAGCCCTAAAACGGAAAATTAAGAGAGGGAAAAGAGAGACAAGGAGGGATGGGGGATGGATGGAGTGGTGCGGGAATAAACAAGGGAGGGAAACGTGAGGCTGGAAGGGAATTGGGGAGTGGGAGCGAGGAGGGCCACAAGTGGGAGATGCTGAGGTGGGAGCGACCCCACGTGAAGCGCCCGATCCATGCTGCCACCTCGTATTCCTCGTTCCCCCACCGCCACCACAACCACCTGCTCAGTCCTCACCCCTCTCCTCTCTCTCTCTTCAGATATTTTCGTCTCTCCCGATCGAGTCCCCAACCAACCAATCAACGACGTCTTCTTTTCTACTAATCCACTTGCTAATTTTCATATGGAGCGGCCGCCCAGCCGGCTACGTGTACTCGCTGTGACTGTGGCCCTGTTTCTTTCAGCGGTTTCTATCGGTTGGCGATTGATGGTTTTACTATAGCAAATTTATAAGTCTTTAAAAAAAAGTGTAACGAACCTAAAAAGATAATTTTTTTTTTAAGAATTAAAATTTACTGTAGCAAACCGCCGACCGCTGAAAAAAACAGGGCCTGTGAGCCCATGCTAAACACAGGTCTTTGTTTTTTCCGTTTAAATTCCGCGTTTTCTTTTCAGCTTATCTGATTTGCTTGTTTACTGAATAGCTTCTCAAAGCAGTTCGTAGAACCTTTCGCACTTTGTTTGACTTGCTTTTTAAAACTTTGTGACGTATCTTCGAGACAAAAAATAATGGATGAAAAAATACAAAACATTTGCGTTTTCAAAATCGAAGATAAACAAATAAGCCGAAATTAAAGAACATGTAAGTGTACGATATTGCTATTTCTTACGAGTCAAATGTGAGTATAAGACATTGCTATTTCTTATAAGTTAGACTTTGTAGCAAATTTTTTAAAATCTTAGTGCTTCTTTTTGAAGCTAAGTTATCAAAACTAATTTTTTCGAAATCGAAGATAAACAGATAAGTCGAAAAGAACATGTAGGTGTAAGATATTGCTATTTCTTACCAGTCAAAGGTGAGTATAAGATATTGCTATTTCTTATAAGTCAAACTTTGTAGCAATTTTTTTAAAATCTTAGTGCTTCTTTTTGAATTTATCAAAACTATTTTTTTAAAAAAAAATTAGCATCTCCAATTTTCCTTCAAGAAGAGCCCACAGCTTTTCGAATTATAATTCGCAAATGCTTCTCAGCCACAAAGATCAAGGCCTCTAAAACTACACGAAAATTACAAAAAATATGTTTTTTTGAGACTCAAAACGAATGTTGTTATCGGGGATATTAGTATATACAAATAAACTACCGATTGGCATGTTCTTTTCTATTCAACTTCGTGTTTTTATCTAGATTAATAAATAACTATTATTAACTGTCCTTATATGTAAGACTCCAATTCTAAATTTCTTTTAACCTTTTTTTTTCTAATCTTGACAAATTTGAAGCGAATCGTTGGCGTTGCTTGTCTCATCTAGTTTAATTGTTGTTAATACATCATAGTAGTCGTGTACAAGACTATAAGATTGTCTGCCTCTTTCCTGATCTTTTTATCCTATATATAAGGTTGGAATACATTAGATTTTGCCACACTTAGATCATCTGATTAACTGGTGTCTCTTGAAGAATTATGCGCATGAAATAAATGGGGACGAAACTAGAGCATATCTCTCGTCTTTTATGATTGTCATAAATTACTTTTCTTGGTTAACAATAACTGTTGATACATACATAAACAAAACATGAATTCCTTTTTAGGAAAATTTGCCTAATTTTTCATTAGCAAAACACTATAGCACTTTGTAATTTTTTAAGGTTTTTAGTGGTTTTTTTCAATGCTCCTAAAATTATTTTTTAATTTTTTGGTTATTCTAGGCTCCTATTAAGAGTCAACAACTTTTCATATTATAATCCACGGTTGGATTAAGCAGTAAAGAACCAGGCCTGTTCGAGAGTCCTTGTTCTCCCGTTTTTGTGCGCATAGCATTTTAGAGCATTATTCTAGAGTTTAGTTAATTTACCTGCAGCTTCCATGTCCCGTCGGCTTTCGTGTCAAGTTAAATTAATAATGAAATCTTTTTCTGCGATGTGTGTTGATCCAATCCTGATCTGGATTTGCTGCAACTCGTGGACACCAACTCAGAAGCTACTGCGGTTTTCACGTCTATTTTACGAGGGGGTACGTACGTACGTTCGCTAGTATATTATTTTTGCATGTACAAATAATTCTCTTATTTTATGAAATGCACGTATTCTTACGCCACAGCCGATCATACGTGATATGATTTTTTTTCAAACCTATTTTACAACATAAAACGATTGCTGTAATCTAGAACCCCAACCCCAACAATTAAACACTCGCAGCGTCACCGGCTATGGTGTGGTGTTGTTATAATGATGTATCACAGCAAGGAACGTCGACCTAGCCGATAAACCATAACATCCATAAAATGTACATCTGAAAACACTATATATATATATATATATATATATATATATTTTAATCCTCTTTGCAAGGACACTTTTTTTTAAGGCTCAAAAGAAAGGTCTTTAGAGCCCTTTGCAAGGGGACTCTGAGGCCACTCGTTTGCACTAACAAGCTAAATATATTCTCATCGCAAAAAAAAAAAGCTAATTTACAAATGGAGATAAAAAGAAGCAGGCCGGTTGTTTTCGGCCTATAAGCCAGAACTTATATACCATGACTTTTTTTCCTTTGAGACAAACGCATTTTCAAAATTTTTGAAACTGCTTTTTAAAGATTTCAGACTCAAGCCGAACAAAAAGTTTTGAGTTTTGACTCCTTCAAACCGATTATCAAAATCTCCCGGACTACATCCACCTATCTAGTCATGTCTGTGAGAGAGATGGATAAAAGAAAGGAATAAATTCCTACATATCATAGCAAAATGTCGAAATCCCGAAGATGTTATTGTCCATATTTATGATAAATGGGTCCTATACCTATATATGATAAACACAGTAACGACATATATGGAATTAGGATTTTTTTAGAGAAATCGCTCCTAAGAGAGAAAAGGAGCAAGCTAGACAGCTAGCTATCATCAGAGTCCCTAACATACATGCTAGCTAGCTACCGACCAGTACTACGCTACTTGCTTCGTACTCACCAACATGCATGGTCAATTATCAGTGGCTAGCTAGTGAGTCAATCCGTAGCAGAAACCTATAAGACTTGGCGAGGATATGATTTCTAGTGGAGTGAAGAAATCTTTTAGAGTATAGTGTAAAGTGTGAATGAATTTTAAGAAATAGGTAGAGTTGTGGTGAATAGTGTTTTAGAGTAGTGGGGATAAGGTTTCTGGTGTGAATGCTCTGACAATATGAATGAAGATGTAGGCTCCGTTCTTTTTGGCGGACCGCCGACGGTCGGCGGCCAGCGGTCCGTTACAGTAAAATTTATTTATTTTAGATTATTTAAATATTTACCAAAAACTTATAAATTTTCTACAGTAAAACCGTCAACCGTCAAAAGAAACAGACCCGTAGTTGCGTGCAATTGCCACATCAACGTTATGGTACTAGGTGTCTAGGACCGTACGAGTTGTTTGCTATGCACCGTCCCTTCAAAAGAAACACAATTTTAATCACCACTTTCTATTGCAAAATACTATATATATATAGAAAAATTACATAAGGCTCCATGGAACCTAGGCTTCATGATCCATTGCTACTAGATGCGCTTTGAGATTTGTGATGTTTGGTATTTTTATATTAATATACCTAATAAAAAATATTTGAGACGTCAAACTCCGAAAAAAAATTTATCTCCAGTTTAAACTACTTTTAAATTTAATATTAATATAGTTCAAACTAGTTTAAACTAGTTCAAACTGAAGATGAATTTAATTTTTTTCGGAGTTTGGCATCTCAAATATTTTATTTAGTAGGTATGTAAAGAAGTACATATCAAACATCACGAATCTCAAAACACATCTAATGGTAATGCATCATGGAGCCTAGACTCCGTGGAACCTTGAACTGCTTTCATATATATATATATATCACCAATATATACATCAAAACTCCTGGTTTCGACACGGTTCCAAATTATGCATAATCCCAAATGGACTTCTCCCGCCTAAAATCAGCTCCACATTTTGTACTATGATTCCAACCGATTTCGCTCGAGAAGCTATCAGAATCTAAGATAGAGTTGTACCGACCAGCTAGCTACAGAATAATTCATATTTATAAACACTGTAGCGCTGACTTGGCGAGGATATGATTTTCTGGTGGAGTGAAGGAATCTTTTAGAGTATAGTGTAAAGTGTGAATGAATTTTAAGAAATAGGTAGAGTTGTGGTGAATAGTGTTTTAGAGTAGTGGGGATAAGATTTCTGGCGTGAATGCTCTGGCAACATGAATGAAGATGTAGGTGCGTGCAATTGCCACATCAACGTTATGGTACTAGGTGTCTAGGACCGTACGAGTTGTTTGCTACGCACCGTCCCTTCAAAAGAAACACAATTTTAATCACCACTTTCTATTGCAAAATATCTCTCTCTCTCTCTCTATATATATATATATATATATATATATATATATATATATATATATATATATATATATATATATATATATATAAGCAATATATACCTCAAAACTCCTGGTTTCGACACGGTTCCAAATTATGCATAATCCCAAATGGACTTCTCCCGCCTAAAATCAGCTCCACATTTTGTACTATGATTCCGACCGATTTCGCTCGAGAAGCTATCAGAATCTAAGATAGAGTTGTACCGACCAGCTAGCTACAGAATAATTCATATTTATAAAAAAAAATACAATTTATATAAAACTAGAGAAGCTGGCTGCAGAATAGCTACAGAATAATTCATATTTATAAAAAATACAATTTATATAAAACTAAAGAAGCTGGCTGCAGAATAGTTTATATATATGTACATAAAAAAAGTTTAGTTAATGGAGTCCAAGTTGCCAGGTGGCATATTCAGTTCGCCGCTGGGAACATTCGCGGCCGCCGGTGGCCACATGTTGGCGCGGCGGACAGGGGGAGGCCTCGGGCGCCGCCGCGGCCGTCGGATCGGGATCGGACGGCGGCGCGGGGGCCGCAGGGGAACTAGTGGCTGGGGAGGCGCGGGAACAGAGCGGCATGGCGGGTGGCTGTGGAGGAACCCGTGGGCCCCGCGGCCCACGTGACCCAGCGAACACCGTGCCTCGCTGCACGTGGGGCCCACTAGCCCGGCCCATTTGTCTATCACTTGTTTATTTTCCGTTCTCACCTGTTCCCCGCCAAGATAACCTGGCTGGTAATTAACCGCCGGTCTGTAACTTGATGATTTATTATACCTGTGGCATATCCATCTTTCGAAAGGTGTCTTTGGGCCAATTTTTTATCCGTCGGATCAGAAGTTAAGGGTGTTTTATTCAGAGGAACTTCAAAGAAAAAAAAAAGTAAAGAATATTTTCTATTTTGTTTTATCGAATTGTTTTAAAGAAATTTCATATGATATGATTTTTTCTCCAAATTTTTTAGCACGTGGTCTAAGGAATCAATTTAGAATTCAAGTGTAATCCGTCTCTGCATTCACTGTTTACTCAATTAGTCTTCAATATAAAAAATCACGTATTTTACTTTGCTAAAGTCAAACGAAATGGTCAAGGAATTGATGTGGACTTTTAGGGCATGTTTAATGGTGACTCTATTTTCTAATCTCTTCATTTTCTAAATAGGGTTGTGAATAGTGAAAATATGATTGTGAGTAAAATATAAGAGAGATATAAAATAGGATTAGGATAGGACCAACGTCATGTTGGGAATAAAATAGGATCAAGATAGGATTAGCGTTGTGCATGGCATTAGAATCTTTTTAATCAAAAAACTATAAATGGTCAATAGGAGAAGCGACTTCAAGAACCTTATGAAACGGCTCATCTGTTTAGTCTTTGCCCTCTTTTTTTTTTTTTGGAGGCAAAAGTGCAAAACCCAGAGGTGACAGGAGGAAGGCCGTTTCAGACGGGCACGTCAATAAGAAAAGAGGCAACAGCTGCTACGCTCGACACGTTCCAGTACGTCTCCATTGTCATGTAGGGTATTGCCTACTGGTCGGTGTGTCTCTCCCTTGGCCCAGTGCCTTGCCGTGCACACTGTCAATTAGTTACTAATGAACATGTATGTACCAGTAGAATATATATTTTTTTAATACTACGGCCTATTTGGATGAAGTCTAACCTTGTCATAATTTGCTACAACTAAAATTAGACAGATTTGACCATATTAGCCAGCTGTTTGGTTCAAAGTCATAAGTATGACAAGATTTCTTTTCTACCAAGTAAATCCCATATGTTAATGGTGACAAAAAGTATGGCAAGATTATATTTTCTTGCTAAAGTGTGGTTAGCAAATTTATGGACTAACCTTAGACACATTTGCCAAGTTAATTGTGACAACTTATGGTGAGGTTAGACATTAACCAAACAGGCTTACAAGTAGTAATTCCTAACTTTTGCACCAACTAAAGATACGCACAACCAAAAGCTAATCATTTATTACAATTGAAAGACAAAAAAACTAAAAATGCAATGATAAACTGTCACGCTTAAACTAGCCCCGAAAAATAAAAGTATATATCTTTCGGCTAGAACCAGAATATAACCCTGGCACGAAAAGGATATATCTATAGGCAAACAAGATGTGCATCCACAGATATACCACATGCATGCACTCAGGTCGAGCGGAGTGACGGTGACGCCAAGAGGAAAAAGAAAATAGAGAGAGAAGCAGTAGCCACACAACTCGAGCTCTAGTGTGAAGTGAGCTAGTAGTATAGCAGAGAAGTGAATATACGAGTGAGAGAGAGAGAGGTGGAGAGGAAGCTGTGGCTGGGGCCTGGGGGTGGGTACTGGATAGGGAGGCCACGTGAAGGGGGCATGGGCCTGATTGCTTTCCGGTGGGCCCGCCCGCAAGAGCAGGCCCGAAAAAGATTCACCACCTACAAAAAAATAAATTTGGTCTCCAACTCCGAGGAACGCTAGCCACCAGCCTCCTCGCTGCTCCGTCAGTTCTACTACTGCCACCGTTCCACTCCTACGCGTAGACTAACTTTAACTATTTTCTCTTTGTTTCTTTCCTCGTCCATATTTATTTCTCTTATTTTTTATCGTCTCTAACAGCATCCATTCAAAAAAAATAATACATAAAAAAAAGAGAATCCATTACTAAAAGAAATGAAATAGATAATCCCTTTCAAAAGAGAACAGTAAAGAGAATCTATTAGAGCTATGAAGGGAACATGATTTTTTTCGTGGCGGAATGAGAAAAGGGATGGAAATCCCTTGGAGAATGTCTTATACTTCTTCCTGAAATATTTTTATTAAAAATAATGATACATATGACACAGCGATCAAACCGGTTTTTAATCCGTCAAACTCTATCGCCGACTGGATTAAAGGACCATTTATATCTGATTTTAGTACTTCGAATGATTTTAGTACTCCGAAGACCGAGTTAACCCTGATCTGATGTTCATAGACTAAAATGGGTTAAAGGTCTGGTTCAAGACCAAAACAATATTTTCCTTTTCTTTAATTTTCCTCCTTCTGTCTTGCTTGCCCTGCCCCTTTCTCCAATCCTCGACAACGATCCAGTGGCAGCCTATCCTGGGAACAACATAGGTCGTCCGATTTCACTACCAAAATTAACCCTGCTTGTTTGATCTAAGCCTATAAAGGCTAAATCCTTGTTCTTTTTAGCTTATCATTTTTGTATAAACCAAACGTCGTACCACTTTGTAGCTATTTTTAGGCTTTCAGATTTTTTTTTAGAACTCCCAAAACCACTTTTTTATAATTTTTTGAGCTCTCCAAGCCCTCCTCGACGCCCAAAACTTTTTTACATTATAATCTACGATTGGATTAAACTGAAAAGAACGAGGGCTAAGGCATGGATTAGTCCATCGCCACCTTTTATGATCACAGCCATGGAATTAAACGCAGTATCATGTGCTAATCACCATGAAAGAGGTTATACACATTGTTTCGCGGGTGCTGCTTGAGAGGAAGGAGAGAGAGGATGGAGGATGGCATGATATGGCCATGTATATGTTGCTGATGTGGCCACATCGGCCATGAAAACAAACTCAGATGGTTAAATGCACTTTTTTTTTAATGCTTTGGGAAGATAGAATACCTGATTTTTAAGTTCTAGAATAGACAATTCAATACTTTAGGTTGCAAGGTAAACTTTTTTTAAAAAAAATTTATATCTCTAGTAAAGCTTTAGAAAAATACAAAAAAAATCCGATATAGTTGTCCCTCCTTTATGTTATATGATTCTTTCGTAAAATATTTAATTTGTAGCTTTAAATTCTATACATTTTTAGATTTATTAGAATTCCTCGATTTTTTGGGCCCAGACGGGACAAACGGCCTACCATGTTGGGCGGCCCAAGAGCTCGATGTGCCATGCTTAAACACGTGAGCCGAAGTGTTTAATCAGCCAAGCCAAACGGGGCAGCCATGTTGGACACATCATTGAGCACAACTTCTGTTTCTTGTGGAATATAATCACACAACAACAACATGAAACACTGCCTAGTAAACTCATGGTTATACGAGGCGTCTAGGCGGCCAAATTGATTTACAGACTAGCAACATTTTGGACAGTAATATATGACTATTTTGACAATATATATTAATATTTTATAATGTAGAAAAGCATTTATATGTTTGATTTGAGATGTTGGAGAATAAATTATATATTTTTCAAAGAAAATCTTCTATGTAATCTTGTCATCCATCATTAATCGCCATTTCAAACCACCTTCATCACCGCCCAGGGCCGCCTAGGACCGTCTAGGCAGGCTAGCTACCTAGGTCACCGCTTAGGCCAAAAGCGGAGCGGAAGGCCACCGCCTAGCGCCTAGACGCTGCCTAGGGGAACACTGAGTAAACTGCAATCTTGTAAGAGCAAAATATTACAAGATACTTTTTTTGCCATAAGAACAAGCTACTTTGGCATTTTCAACAAGAAACACAATAAAATGTACTCAGAATTAGCTTATCTTATAAACTATTGGGCTTTTTTCCATGGACCGAGGCCCATTAGTTGAGAGGATAAGGGGCAGCAGCATTGCCCTTAGCAGCTGGAGCAGTTGGCTCCCTAAGCCTCGCGCTGCTGCGCGTTGGTGGCGGCCGCCGCATGCCTCTCGGCGTGGGCGCATGCACGTGGAAGCCGGAGATGGCCGGGTCTCTCGGAATTCCGGTGCCGCCTCCTCGTGCGGTCCTCCTCTCCTCTATTATAGCTCAGTTAGTTCCCCCCTTTTGGGGAGACGACTCACATTTTGGTTCGAAAAACCCTAGCCGCCTCCTCCTTACTCTGATCTGTTCATGAGCATCTTGGCCGGCGGCTGCTGCTGGTATGAGGTTTGGCCGGCTCGCCGGAGCTCGGTTCTTCGGTGGTGGCGGTGCCTTTCGTTGGCATTGGTCCCTTTGGCCGAGGGCTGGTCTTCGTGATCCTATCGCTGTGTTTCTCTTCACCTCGGGTCTTCTTTGTGGCAAGCTCCACGAGAAAGGCGGCGGCTTTGTATCTCCGAGACTTGTCGCTATTGATTGCATTTGTGTAGCAGCGATATTGTTTTCTGGGATAGAGACATCATCGTGCCTAGCCTTTCTTCGTTCCAGTTTGAATCTGGTGCTTTGTAAGTGATTTCCCCATCTCCATCTTGTGTTTGCGCATAGAGCCAATCAAGGAAAATTCATGGGGACCTTGCCTTTGGCAAAGGAGCCGGTTTTTGCTTTGATTTGGGTACTGTGCACCTACCTGTGGGTGTTGCAGACTATTGCTCGTTGATGATAGACTAGATGAAGCATATATGATTTGGTTAACACTAAATCTGATATAGACTTAGAGTATATCCTTGTTGCTGTACACTGCCCATTGAAAGTGCTCTAGATTATTCAGATTTGTGGTATCCTTGCTGTTGGATTGATTAATTCAGTTCTTGTGGTGTTTTAGCCCTAATGTTGTTCAGTATAGCTGATGTGTTCATGTGATTGAGTGCTGAATTAAATTCTGTTCTGTAGTGGACGTCTGCAACAATTTATAATTGATATCCAGTGCATTTTGTCTTTGGGCAGTACATGGTCTATATTTAGATTTCAGTCATTGATCATATTTGCTAGTGAATCTATTCCTGTTGCCGTTGGACGGCTGCTTTAGAGCAACCCGACATACATTTGATCTAAGAGCAATCTACTATTCTAAACTGAGCATTGTTGTTGTTTTGATCCATATATTAGTGCAGATTGCCATGCTGTTATTTTTTTATACATATGAGTTATATTCATGCAGTAAATGTGATTCTTGAACTGTTGTTTAATGCTCTGTTTCATGGTAATAATGGTAATAATTTTATTTCTCTGCTGTTTAAATCTGAATTTACACTGTTTATCATTTTGCTTATACTGCAACATATACAACATAAACTACTGGGATTCTTCAAGTACAACCATAAGCTATTAGCTTGGTGGCCTGGTGGGACAGATTGTTTTTTCAAATGGAGTCCCAGTATATTACATTTCAGAAAGAGATATCCAACTTCCAGTAATGACAGCTCTAAGCTCCAAATTTCAATCGTAGTCCATATATGGTTAATAAGCATCCATTGAATTTTCTCAAAAGAAAATAAAGGAAAAGCCATTGAAACGCTGCAATGGGCAGTTCTGACTGTAGCATGCCCAGCCCAAAACTGGCAACAGGCAACAGTGCAGCAATGCTTAGGACAGAACGATTTCTCTGATTCCATGATCACCTCCCAGTCGTCAATTGGTTTCTTGCTTTGTTTAATTGCAGTGAATGTTGCTCCTCTTGGACAGATACAATCCTAACGGACAAAATAATTGGCTTCTTTTCCTGCATCGCTAACTTCCAAATAGTGCTGTAAAGCAGAACCATCCTTGGTTCAGATATATGCCCCGGAATGAAATGTGGTATTGCTTTCATGAAATAAAAACAAGCATTTAGAATACAACCATCACATCCATATCCTGTGAATCAGACGTTTTGGCAAGTTGCTTCCAGTTACCAAAAGCCAGCGTTCACGCTCATCACTTGGATAACCCTCGTACTCCACACCTTCAAGGGCAGGTAGTTTTCTGAATTGCCGTCGACGTAGTTTACACGAGGCAGCATGTTAAAATATCATGGGTTTTCCTGTGATAGAGCTCTAGTCCTATAGAGACTCTTTTTTTAGTTCTATATGGACTTCTAGGTATACTCATATAAATACTCCATGTAGCCATAGGGTTGATAGGTCGTTCTCTTGACCAGTTCATTGTAATCGTCCTGCTGTACTCTTCATTCACATATAGTGATTTTGCCTTCGTGCGCCTATGGTTTTTCCTGCAAAGGTTTCCACGTAAAAATCTCATGTCTCTCATTCTCTATTTTGTGCATATATTTCTAACTAGTGTATCAGAGCACAGATTAGATCTATTAGAGAACACTAGATTAGATCGTTGGAGTGATCTGTTCGCGCATTGGCAAATTGAAGGTTCAGGGGCAATCTGCGCATCTCTTTGTGGCGAAATCAGAGGGAGCAGTTGTTCTGTTCTCGGCGACGCATTTTATCGACAACATCATCGTTTCCTACCACGATGTTCTAGTCCTAGCTAGAGAAGCAATTTGTGGATCGGGAAAAGAAAAAAATCGTGCTTTGCATATTTATACTAGATTAATTCCGCATGGTGTCCCTAAAGTATGATCTACCCCTGCTAGATCTTGATACAAGACTTTCTCTAACAAGTCAACATGAGAGCAGTTTTGGCGCATACTGATCTGGATGATGCGCTTGACAGCTTTGGAAAGAAAGAATCAAAGAACTGGTCTGTTGATGAGAAAAAGGAAAAATCGTAAGGCTATGTCTCAAATTCATCTTCATTTATCTAATAATATTTTGCAAGACGTGTTGCAGGAGAAATCTGCCATTGCTCTATGGTTGAAGCTAGAATCGATCTGTATGTCCAAGGATCTAACCAGCAAGATGCATATAAAGATAAAGTTGCTCACACACAAGTTGCAAGAGGCTGGTTCGGTGCTAAATCATCTTTCGGTCTTTAAAGAAATCAGTGCTGACCTACAGTCTATGGAAGTAAAATATAATGATGAGGATTTGGGTCTTCTTCTTCTTTGCTCATTGGCAAGTTCGTTTGCAAATTTTAGAGATACCATGATATCTTGTTGTGATACTCTAACTATGAATGAGGTTTATGAAGCCTTGCAAGTCAAAAAAAAGATAAAACAGATGGTGTCTACTAATGAGTCCTCTCTGTATAGAGAAGGTTTGTCAGTTCATGGCAGAACAGGGAAGAAGGATTCGAACAATGGCAATAGAGGTAAAAGTTCGAATGGCAATAGAGGTTGTTCAAAGTCCAAAGGCAAGGACAGATTCTGCAGGTATTGCAAAAAAAGTAATCATGTCATATTTGAGTGTTATAAGCTGCAGAATAAAGAAAAAGGAATAGTACAGACAAATCGAAAGGTAAATCAGATGAAGATAAAGCCTCTGTTGCTACTGCTAATAATAGTTTTGATAGCAAGATGCTTATTGCTTTTGCTGGATGTGTCAAGATTAATGATGAATAGATTCTTGATTCTCCATGCTGTTTTCATATGTGCACTAATAGAGATTGGTTTATAACTTATAAATCTGTTCAAAATGGTGGTTCTATCTTGATGGGTGATAACTCAGCTTGTAAGATTGTAAATATTGGATCTATGCAAATCAAGATGCATGATGGCATGGTCAGAACAATGGCTGATGTGAGACATATCCGAAGCATGACCAGAAATCTCATCTCTTTGTGTACTCTTGATCTTAAAGGGTACAAGTGCTCTACTGGAGGTGGAGTTATGAAGGTATCAAAAGGCTCTCTTATTGTGATGAAAGGTGTGAAGAAATCTGCCAATTTATATTTCCTTCAAAGCACTACTATCATGGGTAATGCTGCTACGATTTCTAGTTCATCATCTGATTCTGATGCTACTAACCTTTGGCATATGCGTCTCAGACATATAAGCGAATATGGTTTGGCAGAGTTGAACAAGAGAGGTTTTCTTATGGCAGCAGTGTTGGTAAGTTGAAATTTTACGAGCATTTTATCTTCAATAAGCATAAGAGGGTGAAGTTTAATACTTCGATTCACAGAACAGAAGGTATTCTTGATTATGTGCATGCTGACTTATAGGGATCATCTCGCAAGCATTCTTTAGGTGGTGCTCGTTATATGCTCCTAATTGTTGATGATTACTCTAGAAGAGTTTGACCTTATTTTTTAAAATATAAATCAAATGCGTTTTCAGTATTCAAATAGTAGAATGTTATGGTTGAAACTCAAACTAAAAGAAAGGTAAAGAAGCTTTGTACTAATAATAATGGAAAGGAGTTTTGTTCTTATGTATTTAAATCTTATTGTAAAAGTCAAGGGATCGTGAGACACTACACTGTTCCGTACACTACTTAGCAGAACGGTGTAGCTGAGCGCATGAACGAGACTATCATCTCGAAGGCCCGTTGTATGCTGTCCAATGCAAGTTTGGATAGGCGTTTTTGGGCTAAAGCTGCTTCCACTGCTTGCTATCTTAATAATCGGTCACCCTGTATTGCTATGGATAAGAAAACTCGAATTGAGTTATGGTCTAGTTCTCCTGTACATTATTCAGATTTGAGAGTTTTCGGTTGTAACAACCCATTTTAGGCCTTTTTTGAAATTTTCAAAACTTTAAAAAAGTTGATTTGCTTTACCAGTTATTACTATTCACTATCTGAAAATTTTTAGTTTCTAAATTCAAAATTTCAACATAAATAGCAAAATCAAATTCTAAGGTCCAAAAGCCCTTCTTAAATTCAACAATTCATCTTAATTGCTTTATTTCAAAAAGTTAAATTCAAATTCTAATTTGAATTTAAATTGAAATAACAAACTCTAATTCTAATTACAAACTCTAATTCCAATTTCAAAATTCATTTTTTCCTAAAACCTAAAAATCTCTTTTGGGATTAGGCTTATCCCAAAGCCTGGACCCAATCAAAGACAAAGTGAGCCCCCTCTCCTCTCTCTTTCTCTCTCAACAGCACTGGCCGACGCGCTGCATGCGGCCCCATCCGTGACTGCACCCTTGTGCCCCATGCATCGCTGCTGCCGCTATCTCCGAGCCGTGCTGGCTCTGCCATTGCTAGCTGTTGCCGCGCCGCTTAGCCTCGTTGCCATGCCGCTCGCGTAGGCCTCACACCCGCACCTCCACTGCCGTGGCTGATGCCCCGTCATACCCCTTTTATCATTTCCGCGCTGCTCCCATGCCGTGCCGACTCATCGTCTTTGAGCCCCTTGCCGTGGGACATCTCTACCTCGCCGCCCTCCCATGTAGAAGTTCTGAATTCCATTGAAGTCGGTCTCGTAAATCAATAGCTTTTCATCTCCATATTTACGAGTATTTGTCTAATATATATACTCGTATAGCAAAAAACTTCTACATCCATATATAATGCAAGAAACAATTATTAGAGCTATGGAACATATTTACGAGTATTTGTCTAATATTTGCAGGAGTAGCTGTAGTGGCGAGCTATTGATTTACGAGTATTTGTCTAATAGAAGTTTGGCTGCCATTGAAATCAGTCTCGCAATATGTTTTTCTCGGAGCAGTGTCTTCACATATAATTATTTCTTTAGAGAGCAATTCTACATGCTAGTCATCTACAAAGAACGTTGAACATAATAGTCTAAGGGCGTGTTTGGATTATAGCCATAGCTTGTCCTGCCAAAATTTTGACGTGCCCTCGGAAATTGACGTGTGTTTGGATGGTAGCCGACGCGCGTCCTGTCAATGCGAAAATTTGGCACGCCATCGTATCGTATTTGTGCGTCGCATGCGGCCGCGGCGACGGCGCGGAAATGTCGCGCCCGCGCCATCATGCCTCAGGCCCACGCGCAGCCTCACGAACGCATGCCGCTCAGTGCTACTATATGGCACGCTTCCCTAGTTGCTTTTCTTTTTTGAATCTGATTAAACTTCTTATTTTTACATCAATTTCATACAGTGTCCAAATTACATAAAATAAATTTCATAATTCATTTAAAATAATAAGCAACCCATTTTAAATAATTTTCAATTTTTTTAAATTTTAAATTATTTTTAATTTTTTATTGGTCATTCTTTGTTGGTTTCAAACCTAACGCCTAAAATTTTACCTTTAAAAAGTCATGCCCTGGATTGGCCATGATCTTTACATTGGCATGGCTATCCAGGACTACAAACCAAACATACCCTAAAGAACTTGCCTGCTTAGTTGTAATTTAGTTTCTCTAAATTTTGTGTACACTTATTTTCAGAAGTACAAAATCTCTTCCAATGAAGCTTTTTAATTGAGGAGGATGCTTGACTAACAATGTGTTTCATTTGATGCTATCCTTGGCAGATGATGCAAGGAAAATCTGTTCTTAATTGGCCAAATTAGCCAACAAGGTTGAAGATAATTAGGGGGGGGGGGGGGGGGGAGATGGTGTAGCTATAGGACTTCTTTATCTCCACCAAGACTCAAGAATGGCAATAATTCACAGGGATATTGTTGGATGCTGACATGAGCCCCAAGATATCTGATTTTGGTATGGCAAGGAATTTTGGAAGTGACCAACAATATGAGAATACCAACCGAACTGTCAGAAGATAGTGAGTAATTTTATATAGAAAGATTGTTCGATGTGACTTTATAAACTAATTTCAATTATGTGTTACTTTGTTTGGATAATGGTGCAAACGGTGGTTACATATCACCTGAATATGCACTGGAAGGCGCCTTCTCTGTCAAGTCTGATGTCTACAGCTTCAGTGTGTTGCTCTTGGAAATTATTAGTGGCGTAAAGATTAGCTCTACACACCAATTTACAGACTTTCCCAACCTTAAAAGCTTATGCAAGTATCATGAGATTTCTTCAGAGCATACAAAAATGCACAGCTAATCTGATATGGATAAACCCAATCGGGTCTATTTTCAGAAGAAAAGTGGGCGTGGCCGCCAAGGACAGGTGGTCCAGGGCAACGTCAGGACTAATCAGGAGATTAACCAGCGTGGGCCTGGCTGCTAGGGCTGCGGCAGACTTGGAGGGAAAGTAGGGATAGGAGAATATCTTTTGTATCTATCTTATCTATCTTTAGTAGTTATCTCTTAAGTATTTCCTGTTTTATTAGTTACTATGTTTAAGAGATCTCTTTATATATAAAGGAGAGAAGGCAGAAAAGGCATGTTTTGTGCCACCAATCTCAGTCGTAGACGTCGCCGACGACAAACGGCCCGTGGCTCCGTACAGCCATTACCATAGGTCGCCGACGCGCTATCGCATGTTTGAGAACATCCATATCATAATCAAAGATCTGACGTCGTGACTCAGGCATGGAGCGTATGGAAAGATGGAGACGCGAAGCATCTTGTTGACTCAGCAATCCTGGAGAGCAGTTCACTTGAAGTTTCGCAGTGCGTCCATATCGGACTTTTGTGTGAACCGAGCCACGGCGCTTCCAGCACCAGAACAGCCCATGTATTATGCACAGAAGAATCATGGCAGTACCAATTACTGTAGTGTTTCTTTCAGCGTTTGCATTTATATTTGCTTATAAGTTAAAAATTTATTATTTTTATACAAGTCAAACGCTTTGATGTTTGGTAGTCAATTTTTGTAGGTCTTACTATTTCTTCTCAAATCTCTCAAAACCATTTTTTCTATAATTTTTTAATCCCTCGGATGTCCTTATCGAAGAGTTACAAATTTTCAGCTTAAACATAACGCAATCGCAACCGCCGAAAGAAACACTACCTTAAGTAGGAGAGAACATGGAGAACTCTGTGAATTAGATGAGCCCTTACAGCTCTGGAGAGACGGTAGAAACCTAGCACCTCCAGGTTTTTACGACAAGCGTATGATTGTCCAGTCCCTTCAGGCCTGAAATATGTAGAGATTTTTGAACGAGTGCAAAACAACAGCATTCAAAAGTCACTTGCACAATAACATCAAAGAGTGTGGAAGTTTTGTCCCAACCTTTTATTTACCCTGTGCAAGTGCAGTGTCACAGCACGCCCACAAGCACGACATTACCGGCACACCGGGTAGAAATTCAAACAGGTCTGAAATAATCATATTTGTATGATTTTTGTCCAAATTTTGTTCAAAAAATCTGGCCAACATTTTCTGATAATTTTCGTCCATTTGTGCTCTGCTTCTTGGCTGCTTCCACAAGTCTTACGACTTACAATCTATGTACTCCTATATAGGAACTGAAATAATTGAGTTGACTCCCTAGAGTCCCAACTCTCCAAGGAAACCTCATGGTCCTCGTCCTCTTGCTTGCTTCTCTATCCCACTTCCATGGCTGATGGCTCCATGGTTGTTTCACAAAGAAGGACAGGAACACCAATGGATCTTCTTTGCAAACACACGGTCTTCTTGTTTGTTTGTTGGTTACATAGTTTATTTTCTCTCAGTGCGTCAGACAGCCGCCTTCTTCCCAACAAGCCGCTTTCCCCTGGCAGCACTCTCATCTCCGATGATGGCACTTTTGCCCTGGGCTTTTTCTCGCCATCAAACTCCACCATGCAACACTATTATCTTGGTATATGGTACAGCAACATTCCTGAGGACAACATTGTGTGGGTTGCCAACCGTGACATCCCCATCACTATCCTTCCTCCACAACACTTGCCTTGACCAACAGCTCCAACCTTGTTGTGTCTGATTCCAGTGGCAAGCTTCTTTGGATGACAAACATCGGCGCTGCAAGCAATTCATCGTCAGAGACCACTACTGGAGAAGCCATACTTGACAACAACGGAAATTTTGTCCTTCGATCAGCACAGGGCATCATCTTGTGGCAAAGCTTCGATTACCCGACCGACACTCTCCTCCCTGGCATGAGCCTCAGTATCACCCACAAGACACACGCACTGCAACGGCTGATTTCCTGGATGGACCCCCAAGACCCATTCCCAGGCAACTTCTCCTATGGTGCAGATCCTGATGACTTTTTGCAGCGCTTCACCTGGAATGGCTCAAGGCCATACCGGCGAAGTCCAGTATGGAGTAACTACTTCACAGGAGGGTTAGCATATGCTGGGAGTCTCACTACGATCTATATGATATTACACCGTATTGGTGATGAGATCTACATGTCTTTCATGCCTGGCGGCTCCTCAGAGGTGCAGTTCAAGATGGACTACTCAGGCAAGGTAAAGATCCTAGTTTGGAATAGCAGTAGGTCGGAATGGATTACTGTGACGAAACAACCTAACCAAGAATGCAATATATACGGATATTGTGGTCCATTTGGTTACTGTGACAACTCAGAACCTATTGCGACATGCAAGTGTCTTGAAGGTTTCGAGCCAAATAACAATAAAGACTGGACCAATGGCAAATTTTCACAAGGATGCCACCAAAAGGAGACACTAACATGTGGTCAAGAAAATGATTATTTAACCCTGACAACCATGAAGATTCCTGACATGTTTTTGCATGTGAAGGATAAAAGCTTTGACGAATGCAAGGCAGAATGCAGTAGCAACTGCTCGTGCAAGGCATATGCTTATTCCATTATGAGCGCCAAGACAATCAATTACGATGAAACTAGGTGCCTACTATGGATGGGAGATTTGATAGACACAGAGAAGCTTATTGATGAAGGGGAGAACCTATATATCCGGATTGGCAGATTTCAAGGTATATAGTTTGTTGCATCTCTTTCTCTGCTTACCTCAGAAGATGAGTTTCTCATTTTTGCAAGCCCACTGTCAAGAGTTTTGCATATATGATCCGAATTTCATACCTGACTTAATTTCAGTCATCAATCCGATGTGTTTGGAATTCCAAAGCCACGACAATTCTCCCAAAGACAGCGTACCCAACATGCAAGATTTTGCAAAAGAAAAACATTTCAGCTTAAATACACTTCTGTTTTGTGTTCCCCTTAAATAATAAAAAACATGTAAACCAATGCTTTAAATCATGGTTTTCACAGTATTGCAGTGAAGCCCAAAAAAAATCCAGATTGTCGAGGCCGCCACCAGTGTTTTCAAGTTGTCGGCTAATCAACGACTAATTGGCGGTTAGCCATCCAGTTGGTGCCTAGCCTCGGGCTAGGTGCCTCGACGCGACAAGGAAATCTAGTCAGGCAACTGGATGGCTAAACGTCAGCTAATCACGATTAACCGTTAGTAGTTAATCGTCCTAAACACTGGAGGAAGGGGAAGGGAGAGAGGAGCAGCGGTGTGAAGGCAGGAGGAGGAAGAGGAAGGGAGGAGTATCGGCGGTGGACGTAAGAAGCCAGAGGAAGGGAGGAGGGGCATCGGAAGTGAGTTGGCCCAGCCCAACCCAGGGAAAAATTTTGGCCCAATAGCGCCTATAGAAAAGGCTACCCCTAACCCTAGCCGCCGATGCCCTGTACCACTATGAGCGGGAGGGGAATTTTCTCCTGCTCTCAGCCTCCCAGTAAGGATCTTAGCTTCTTCCTCATTTCCTCCTCTCTTTTCCCTCCCATCCCCTGCTCCTTCCCTTTCTTTTTAGATGGTCGACCGATTCCGTCCCATGTTAGATGGTCATACACTGAGTCGGTCGTCTAGTCGGTCTAGTCACCTAGTCGGCCCTGAGGTGACTCGACTCAATTATACGACTTGTAAACCTTGGCTGCCACAGAAGCTATCCTATGTTGCATTTGTATGCAAACGTTTTAATTCAATCATTCTTAGAAATATCTAAAATGTAAGTATTTTTCACTGCATTGCTATTATGTGTAGATGATTTTCAGTGCTACTTTTAAGGAAGAAAACAATAAGATATCATTTCTTACAAAAGAAAGTTGATCTCAATCTAGTGGACCCTAGTCACAAAAGAAAACAATACGATATCATTTCACTAACAACAAATCCATGACCATTACATGTTACTAGAGTTATTTTAAACTCAATATATAAGAAGTAGTTCTAAACAATAAAAACAGCTCGAGGTAATATATACTTTTTAAGTCAATTTTGAATTTTGTAGATTCAATAAAGGTTCAGAGGTAATTGATATAACTTAAAAACTATCTATAGAGTATTTTGATTTTGTTAATGACTATTTTGGCCTTGGTGTTTGGATTTGAGTTCTACTTTAATAGACCAAAAGCTCAAGCTAGCACAACCCAATAGAAAGAGATTAATAGTGGCCACTCGTTCTGCTACGTGCAACAAATTATAGTGGATTACTGCTACTGCTGTAGCAGTCATAGTTGTAATAGGCAAGGTTGTCAATACCCTGATCTGTATCATATGATTTACGATATTACGATCCAAATTAGACTATTTAAAACCTAATCTTATGGTACTGTTTTGGTTCTGATTATACATGCTAACGAGTTGATTTCCTATGGTAAAAAATAAGGAACATTTCCCAAATACCACTTTTTTTGTGTTGCAAAAAGAAAACATATCATATTTCCTATATAGCCAAACAGCATACACGTAGCCCACCTTACCTTTTTGAAAATTTACACCTTTCCAGCTCGCTATCGCCAAAACTGGCAAACACTGGTGAAACTGTGCGTCTATGCCACCACAACCTCATCGGCTTGTCCCACACTTACTGCTGGTGAGGTTGACCTCCAGGCTCCAGATCTTGCTGGCATGGTTGGCATCTAAAATTCTCATCTTTGACATGGCACCTTTCGTCTGCCACATCAATACTCTCCACCATCTGCCACTACCTATCTCTACCATTTGAGGGAGATCTACTACCACCAACTCGCCCAACTGCCATTGTTAGCATATCGGAGAGTTGAAGCTAGCCGGCAGTCAGATTCCCAGTCCTCTAGCAATTTGGCAGAGATTCACCACCGCCTGCTTGTTCAAACACTGAGGCCACCTCCCGATCCCTTCCCTCAATTGCGATCGACTCTATTCCCATCCGCTACCCGCATTTGGGAAATTTCACCACCGCTAGTTTGCTCGACAACCACCACAAGACCCTTTTCATCCACTGCTGCCACTAGGACCTTGATCCATCAACAAAGGCTCCATCTACACCAGTCACAGACGCAAGGACATGGAACCAGCCAGAGCAACAACACGGTGGTGCGTGCATTTGATTTTGACATGTCACATTGGGAGGGTGAACAGGAGGGTGAAATTTCAGCAATGATGACGGAACAGAAGAGCTGTTGTATCACCAACAATGAGAGGGATTAGAGAGGATGGAGTGACAAGATTGTCCAAATCAGTATATGGGCTAGGTTTATAGTTTCTGAGTGATATTTGGCCCACATGAAAGCTAATAGTGGCATCTTTTCAAAGTGCTAAAACCAGTGCCGTGTGTGCAATTATCCCCAAGTTAGTCATACATGTGCATGTAAATTCATACTTATAAGAAATGTTTGACATATAAATTCTACAACCATGATTTATTTGATGAAACAAATTTGTACAGGCAACATGAGAAAGAGAAATATAGTGAAAGCTGTACTATCAGTTGTGGCAAGTCTGCTGATAATCATATTCATGTGGCTTGTTTGGATCAACAAATGCAGAGGTACAGTACAGGTTCCCTTTTTTCTTCATGTTTTCCTTAAGCATGTTTGGATAGGCCATTCATTATTTTTTAATGCTGAGCATAGTAATTTTGAGTGATTTAATTATTGATATTCCTGTCAGGGAAATGGCAAAACAAGAAAAATTGGAAGAAACTGATGCTAGGAATTTTGGGTGATTCTGATGAACTTGGGGAAGAAAAACTAAAATATCCGTTTATTAGCTTTCGAGAAATTACCATTGCAACAAACAATTTCTCTGACTCCAACATGCTTGGGCGTGGGGGTTTTGGCAATGTCTATAAGGTAATAATATATCGATCCTTGTGGTGGAAACGTGTAGCATATCAGCCTTGGTTGATCTAACAGATATGTCATTATGCAGGGTTCACTAGAAGATGGCAAAGAAATTGCTGTGAAAAGACTTAACAAGGGTTCTAATCAGGGTGACGTAGAGTTTAGAAATGAAGTAGTTCTCATTGCTAGATTGCAACACAGAAACCTGGTCAGACTTCTTGGTTGCTGTATTCACGAAGATGAGAAACTATTGATTTATGAATACTTACCTAACAAAAGCTTGGATACATTTCTTTTCAGTACGTACAGGTCACATTTCACAATAATTCAAGAACCAATCAAACAAATATGCCTGGCTCACTTTGTGCTTCATTTGATGCCATGCATGACAGATGATACCAGGAAATCAGTGCTTGATTGGCCAACAAGATTCAAAATAATTAAAGGGGTGGCTAGAGGGCTTCTTTATCTTCACCAGGATTCAAGATTGACCATAATTCACAGAGATCTCAAAGCAAGCAACATACTATTGGATGCTGAGATGAACCCTAAGATATCTGATTTTGGTATGGCAAGGATCTTTGGTGGCAACCAGCATCAGGCAAACACCAACCGAGTTGTTGGAACATAGTGAGTACTTTCATACATGAAGAAACTTAAAATATGCTATTTTTGTGCTTGAACGATAATTAATTATGCATTGTTGACCTTGATTGGGGGTTTAAAACAGTGGGTACATGTCACCTGAATATGCATTGGAAGGTGCCTTTTCTGTCAAATCTGATGTTTACAGCTTCGGGGTTTTACTTTTAGAAATTGTGAGTGGTTCAAGGATCAGCTCTAAACACTTTGCCTCAGATGCTCTCAACCTTATAGCTTTTGTAAGTATGGTGAAATGCTCAAATTTCTACAACTCATAGGAAATATGCACCTTGATGGCAACCAGATATGATTGATGCAGGCATGGAACTTATGGAATGATGGAAACCCAAAAGATTTAGTAGACTCATCAATTGTGGAGAGTTGTTTACTTGATGAAGTTCTACGATGTATCCATACAGGACTCTTGTGTGTTCAAGACAACCCAAATGCACGGCTGCTCATGTCATCAGTTGCATCTATTTTGGAGAATGGAGCTATAGCACTTCCACCCCCAAAGCAACCTATATATTTTGCACAGAGGAATGATGAAAGTGGAAAATATATTGAGAACTCTGAGAATAAAATGAGCTTTACGGCACTAGAGGGACGCTAATAGCCTGCTTTATATATTCATCTGTAACTTCTAGTTTCCTTAGAATCCTTAAGAATCATAAGTATAAGGAATTGCTTCTGTATCAAAAGGGAGAAAGATACATGTTCCTGGTACAGGTTCATTGCTATGTAATAATGTAAATGCTTAAACATTATATGACCAATTAACCTTACTAGCTTTTTCATTGATCCTTTTTTTTAAAAAAAGAACTTCTGATGGACATATAAGTAAAGAATTTGATTTTTATTTCATTTTTTCTTATTTCATACCAGCAATTTTTGGTCCAACCTAAAGTTGAGAGAGTATTATGATTTCTGTTTTTTTTCTTCTTACATATCTTAAGATAAGTTTCAGGCATTACAGTTAACCATTGCATATCTGATACCAAATTACTGATATCCTCAGTATTCGCCCAAAAGCACTTCCAAACTACCTTCACATGCTGGCTGTAGTGAAAATTTAAATATGTGATGTACTCATAGGTTTATTATCTATTAACTATTTACTTTAGTTAAAAAGTAATACATTCCTCTGGGGCAGCACCTTGCTGGCTGCACAATGTAAGTTTTAAGAGCCTGCAGTTCCATAATACAAACTTGTTTCCTTTTCTTTTAGGGAAAAAATAGCTAATTTGAGACATTAGGCGAATGGCTAGTTTTCTTCAAGTAGGCATTTTCACGAACATTTCGTACCACCAGCAAGATCTCAGAATCGCGGGGAAAAAGCGTAATTAAGCCGATACACAAATCAAGATCGGACAAGCAGAGTGTGGTTTCATTCGTATTTCAAGCACGCACCTTTTGAAGCTCAAGCGCCGGTTTCACGCCACCGTGCCACCGGGCAAGCCGGCGGAGTCACGCCGCAGCTCAGCCTACTCGCCGCCCGCCCTGCATTGCCGTTGGGATTTGGGAGGACGGAGGGGCAGGAGGAGGGAGAAAGATTGGATTTTTCTCGGGAGGATCACTGCAGTTCGTCAGATTAAGATCGGACGATCAGAGCGCTGACACCGCACCACCGATCCACCGCTGACGCTCTCCCAACATCCAATCTGCACCGTCGATACCAGATCGGACGGTCCCAGCGCCGTGCAGTTGCCCAAACCCGTCGGCCATTGAGAAATTTCAGAATGTCACGCTCAATTCGGCGTCGTCGTCGCCGGCGATTCCTCTACCTCGGCAGCAGCGGCGCCGCCGCCCGGCATGCAACCGCTAGCATCTCCGAGAGGTCTGCCTTCGGCGCCGACCAGCTCTTCGTCGCGTCCGCCCTCCAGGTAATGGAAACCCTAGGTTGGCTCCTCTCATTTTGTTCGCCGGAGAAAGTAAAGGTTCGATCTTGTTGACCTGCGCAATGCGCGTCCACGATGCCCTCTGCGCATGCGCGCGCGGTACTGATGATAGTGTGACAGCGATTTACCCCTACTGATTCAGATTAGCTTCCGTGGAGTTCATTGCTGGACAAACCACAAACAATGTCAGAATCCATTGAATAACCAAGATCATTGCATCATGCAAAATCTTTGTGGGGGAAAGAAAAGTTGATTGTCAAATTTGCCCATGCATGTACACTTTGCTATCGTGTTATGGTCCGTCGACCTAGAAAAAGAGATACAAATTAATCACTATCCCTGGATTATTTCTAGTGTTTCATGGTGCACTGTCCTTGAAAAAATATTGTGACATTGATAAATGCCACAGAGTTCTATGCTAATGTGCCATGGCGCATTGTCCATGAAAATAGAACATTGTGAAATTAGTAGCCCACCTAAATATTTTGCCACTCAGTCTTCATGTGTTGTCCTTGAAAAAAACATTGTCGAAATATTCATCGTCCCTAAATTCTTTGGTACTGTGTTCTGGTTGGTTTTCGTAGACAGCTTGAACTTCTAGGATCACTAACTTATGGCATGAGAAAAGTAATATGTGACAACCGGTGCTGAGTGCTGACGTGAGAAAACAAGTGCGGTAAAACATGACACCGTTGCATGATAACCAGCAACAGGTAAATACCAGCCGAGTTGTTGAAACGTACTGAGCATTTTCATACTTACAAGAAAAGATGAGGCTAGTTTTTCATGGTTGAACTTGAATGTAATTGTGTACTGTTTATTTTGAAAATGTTTCAAACAGATTATATGTCTCCTTTATATGCTTGGAAGGTGCCTTTCTGTCAAGTTTGGTGTCTGCGACTTCCAATTGCTATTTCTAGAGGGTCTTAGTGGCTCAATGATCAGCTCAACACACCGAAATGAAGACTTTCCTAACCTTTTAGCTTGTTCAGGTATGGTATTTATGTATCTCAGAGGAAATATGCATGATGATGGGAACATGAGGTAGCTTATGGAAAGATGGAGAGAGAAATCATTTAATTGACTCATCAACCGTGGAGGGTTGTTCACTTGATGAAGCTCTACGATTTATCCATATAGGACTTGTGTGTTCAAGAATCAACCCACATGCAGTCATGCATGGCCACTCATGTCAGCAGTTTTGCCCGTTTTGGAGAATGGAGCCATTATGCTTTTACCCCTGAAACTACATATTTTGCACATGGCAACTCTGTGTATAACATGAGCCCTACAATGATAGAGGTACATCAGCAGTCTACTGTTAGTTCAAAATTAGCGGTCTACTGTCAATTGTTCATGTGCTAGTTTTTGTAGTTTTGATTGATGTACAATACATTGGAATGATATTTATATAGAACTAGTAGCTTTTCTGTAGTGAATTACTGAAGTGTGAAATCATATTATTCCATTGTCTTATACTGCACTCCCTCGTTATGTCTGTTCTTAAAGGAATGTATTATCTTTCATTTGCAAATTCATTTCTCCAAAAGTGTTCTGTGCCAATTACGGTTCTAGGGCCACATCATTGTCAAGAATTTTAACTACTTGTAGATTTACTTGAACTGTAGACACACATTTACTTTTTCCACCTTTATTTGGCTTTGCTAGAATAAAACATGGTGAAATCGTCCCAGCATACCACTAAGGTGTGCCTAGGTTCTATATGTGAAATACAATTATTTATTTGTTTCCTTTTCACCCTTTAATGTGTCAATGCATGCATAGTACAGCTAACCACCTGGAACTTCAGCAAAAGATTATTGTATACTTAGATTTGAAATCTAGGTGGAAAATTCAGAATCATAAAATTATACTGTCCTTCAAATGTTTCTCAAATTCTGTACTAGTGTACAAACTTCTAGTGACCTGCATACAAGAAGTAGCATGTCTTCTATTTTGTAGTGTGGAATTTGTTGTTAGAATCATATTTGTGTGGTTAGCTTAAAATCAGGGGTTCGTTATATCATTGCAGTTTGATTAAACTGAAATAGGTGGCAGTACTAATTTTGGAACAACACAACTACTCTTTCATTCCTTGGGGGTCCAAGTTTTAAACTGTCTAAGGTAATCCCACCCTCTGCTTGCTTCTATATCCCACTTCCACGATTCCATACCCATTTTTCCTGGCAAATAGGAGGTCAAGCATGAAAATGTGTTCCCTTCCCATCTATGCCATCGTTTTGTTTCTTTCTTGGCCATTCAGCTCATCGCATCTCTGTGCATCTGGCAGCCACCTTGTCGCCGGCAAGCCGCTCTCCCCAGGCGGCGTTCTTATATCCGATGATGGCTCCTTTGCCCTGGGCTTCTTCTCCCCATCCAACTCCACCAAAAAGCATTATTATGTCGGCATATGGTACAACAATATCCCAGAGCGCACTGTTGTGTGGGTCGCCAACCGTGCCTCGCCGATCACTGAACCTTCCTCTGCGGTGCTTACCTTGACCAGCAGCTCCAACCTTGTCTTGTCTAATGGCAATGGCCACGTTCTTTGGACGACAACCAACAGCATCAACAAGAGTTCCTCATCAGCCAACACCATCTCTTCAGAAGCCATGCTGGACAACACTGGAAACTTCATCCTCCGGTCATTGGCTGACAGTAGAATCCTATGGCAGAGCTTCGACCACCCAACCGACAATCTCCTTCCCGGTATGAACCTCAGGCTCAGCCACAAGATGCAGCCACCGCAGAGGCTCGTTTCTTGGAGAGGCCTCCAGGACCCATCCCCTGGTGACTTCTCATATGGCGCAGACCCCAACAGCCTCCTACAGCGCTTCATCTGGAATGGCTCAAGGCCGCATCGGCGAAGCCCAGTGTGGACAAGCGACCTTCTCGGGAAATACATGGACACCTTCAATTCTACCATTTACATGGCGTTGCATCGTGCCAACAACGAGGTCTACATGACCTTTGGCATGCCGATTGGCTCCTCAGATGTGCTGATCAGGATGGAGATGAATTACTTGGGCAAGGTAAAACTGCTAAGCTGGGACTTCAACATGTCAGTATGGAGACCTGTTTATATAGAGCCTGCACATGATTGCGATATGTATGGCTACTGTGGTCAATATGGCTACTGCGACAACACAGACACTGTTCCAGTTTGTAAGTGCCTTGATGGTTTTGAGCCGAGGAATGGGAAAGGTTGGATCAACGGCAGGTTTACGCAGGGATGCCACCGGAGGGAGGTGCTCAGATTCAGCGTTGGAGACAGTTTCTTGACCTTTCCGAGCATGAAGGTCCCTGACAAGTTCCTCTATGTCCGGAACAGAAGCTTTGATGAGTGCACTGCGCAATGCAGGAGCAACTTCTCCTGCGTGGCATATGCTTACTCCAACACGAGTATCAGAGCTATCGATGGAGATGACACAATGTGCCTGGTATGGATGGGGGAGTTGATCGACCTGGAAAAACGCGACCAAGGAGGAGAGAATCTCTATATTCGAATCAACACATTAAGAGGTATGATTTATTGCTTCCCTCTTGCTATTCCAGGTCCTGTTGAAGAGGTGCCTACTGAAATTGGATTAAAATTGAGAAACAAGGACCTATATTTGTGAAGCATCACACAAAAAAAGAGTCGGTATGATAATTACTCTACCGTTTGGTGGTGCACAGCATGGAATGTATGAAGTTTGTTGGTTCTCCACTAATTAAAATTTTGCAGGCAACAGGAGAAAGATCGACACCCTACAAATTGTACTACCAGTTGTGTCAATTTTGCTGATACTCATGTGCATAGGGTTTATTTCAATATGCGGTGTTAAAGGTAAATATAATATTTTTTTTGTTCTACTTTTATTTTCTCTTTAGTCCCAAGCAATCTAAAGAGACGGTACCCACAATCCTTGCAGGAAAGCAATGCAGCAAGGAGATCTGGAGTAGACTAACACGAGAAGATACAAGAACTAATATACTTGCTGATAGAAAAGTAGACTTTGAATTTCCGTTTATGAACTTTAGAGAAATTGCTGCTGCAACAGATAATTTTTCTGAATCCAACATTCTTGGGCAAGGAGGGTTTGGCTATGTTTATAAGGTACTAAGGCTCGTGTTTAAAATATCAACAGGACATAATTAATGAAATTTTTATTTTGTCAAATTCAATAATCCTTCATGTATGTTCAGGGAATGTTGGTAGGTGATAAAGAAATTGCTGTGAAAAGGCTCTTCAAAGGTTCTTGCCAAGGGATAGTTGAATTCAAAAATGAAGTGGCCTTGGTCGCCAAGCTGCAGCACAGAAACTTAGCTAAACTTCTAGGTTGCTGCATTCATGGAGACGAAAAACTCTTGATTTATGAATACCTACCTAACAAAAGTTTGGATACCTTCCTTTTCAGTATGTTCTTGTCACTTCTTGCTTAAGATCAGCTTGTCAAAGGAATATCCATGTAACTGTCACTGATAAAGAGGCTTCCTATGATTTTATCCTTGACAGATGCTGCAAGAAAATCAGTGCTTGATTGGCCCACAAGATTCAAGATAATAAAAGGCATAGCTAGAGGCCTTCTTTATCTCCACCAAGATTCAAGATTGACGATAATTCATAGAGATCTTAAAGCAAGCAACATATTGTTGGATGCTGAGATGAACCCCAAGATATCTGACTTTGGTACAGCTAGGATCTTTGGTGGCAGCGAACAAGAAGAAAATACCAATCGGGTTGTTGGAACATTGTGAGTTATATATTGTGTGAATTACCTCCAATTATTCCATCTTTGTGCTTGAACAAGTCAGGTTAATTTTGTCCATCTTGTGTGGTTAATGGCCCAAACAGTGGCTACATGTCACCTGAATATGCACTGGAAGGCATCATTTCTGTCAAATCTGATGTCTATAGCTTTGGTGTGCTACTCCTGGAGATTGTGAGTGGCTTGAAGATCAGCACGACAGGCCCAACCACAGGCTTTCTCAACCTTATAGCTCATGTAAGTGTTTTCAAGTGCCCAAAACTTTTTTCTCGTATCAAATGCAAGGCTTGATGGGAACACGATTGATTAATTCAGGTATGGAGCTTATGGAAGAATGACAATGTGCATGGTTTAGTTGATTCATCGATTGTTGAGAGTTGTCCGCTTGGTGAAGCTCGGCGATGCATTCATATAGGACTCTCATCGGTACAAGACAACCCGAATGCTCGGCCGCTTATGTCATCGATAATATCGAGCCTAGATAACGAAGCCATAGAGCTACCACAGCCGAAACAGCCTGTATACTTTGCACAGAGGAACTATGAAACTGTTGGAGCAGGGGAAAGTTGTGTAAATGACATGAGCCTCGTAACGCTGGAGGGGCGCTAGGAGCCTTCAACGTTTCTCTGCAAACTGTATACACATAATAAACTAGAGACTGATGATACTCACAGCAGAAATTGCTAGATTGCTCGTCTTTTTCGAATCCTATGTCTGAATGTCACCTTGATCAGGTAGGCCTTTAGCTGGTTCTGATCTCTTCCATATCCATGTATCCTTTCTCTGTCTCCAGAATTCTTGGGGTGAAACTGTCACTGTCAGGATTGTAATATGACATTGTTAGTTTCAGTGATCACATCCATGAAGTTATTTATGTGCATGAAACAGAATGAATATCGTGCATGCGAACGGTGCTGCAGCCGCTTATGTGCATGAAAGCCAGGCGTGCACGCGCGGGACTCTGCCTCTATGGTTGGTCCTGTCCATGCGGCATGACGTCGGCACCGTTCATAAGTGAGCCATTGTTGAGCTGCATTCTGGCATCTTTCTTGTGCAAATTTTTGGTCTTTTTTTTTTTCCTTTTGCAATGCGAATAAAGTAGCCCACGTGTAACAGACATGCTGAGCTGCGTTGTGTCTAGGGGTGAAAACGGGTCGGATACGGGCGGATATTGTTTGTCCCATATCCTAACCCATATTTTTTTGCCGGATACGAATCCGAATACGGATACTCCGGATCCGGATACGAATTCGGATTTTTCGGCATACGGATATGGGACGGATACGGATCGGGAAAGGATAAATATTCGGATATTTCACATACATAAAAAATATCACATGACATAATTATTTACTACTATAGCAATGCCAATTAAGTTTCCATGTTTAATACAAAAACTAACAATATACTATTGAAACCAGGTATTAATAACTAGTTTTGCCTATGGTTTATTCCACAAAAAGCTTCAAGTTCATACAACATAGGCATACTTCAAGTTCAAATGTTCATGCAGCAAAGTCATACTTCAAGTTCAATAATTACTCGACAACTATAAAATATACAAAATATTTATGTTTATCAGATATGTTACCGGATATCTATTTTGCTAATTTACATCGACATCTTTCAGATATCTTGGATATGCGAATACGAATCGGATACGGATTGGATATTGCTTCTTCCATATCCTAACCCATATATTTTCCGGATAGGCGGATTCGGATACGGATTCAAATCCGGATATAACCGGATATCATTTTTCGGATTCGAATCGGGTTCTAAACGAATCCGGGCTCGGATCGGGCGGGAATTTCCTGTCCCATTTTCACCCCTAGTTGTTTCCCACAATTATATGTATAGCTGAGTGCCCGTGCATTGCTAGAAAAAATCTCATACGACTTTCTACCACAATGCGGTGTTTGCTTAACTCGCATCCTTAGCTTCATTGCGTTGTGCACATGCAGCAATAGATAGATAAGATGATTGGGTATGTTGTGAGCCCGCCAAGTCAAATGTTTTCTAAAATACCCAATGGCGGATCTATGATTTTATAATTTAGTGTGCCCCTCTAGCTATGCCACAACCGTTGTTTGCCGCTTGCTGCTTCTTTCTTGTGACGATACTATCGGGTTGGTTTTGCGGCTAGCGTTTTAGAGTGGAAATAAAAAAAGTGCTTCCCCATTTAAAGTGAAGTAACTAAGTAAACTAGAAAAGAGAAGCAAAATAAAAAAAAGAGAGAAACAAATCTCTTTGAATTGAAATAAGAAGTGTTTGTCCCTAAAGTACAAGAACAACCAAATATGGAAAAAAAAAAGGTGGAAGAACAAAAAATCAAACCGGAAAAGAGATGTAAAAGAAGTGTTTGCCCCTAAAGTGCAATAACCATATTTGAAAAAAAAAAGGTGCAAGTACTAAGAAGAGAAGTGGAAAAGAGATACAAACCGAAAAGAAAAAAAAAGCCAAGAAGTAAAAAGTAAAAAAAAAAGAAGGTGCAAGATCTAAGAGCACGAAGTGGAAAAGAAATGCAAATTAAAAAGAAAAAAAAAGCCAAGAAGTAAAGTGGAAAGAAACTAAAAAGAAAAAAACCAAGAAGTAAAGTAAAAAAGAAAAATGGAAAACATAATGTTTTGAACTGATGACCTGATATTACAAAGGAAGGAGGCTTAACCAACCAAGTTACTATAGGACACGCAACCAACAATCACTCAGATTTCCAAAACCTTATACGGGCATCCAATACTCAGTATATTGGTTACCAAAACTTCTAGAGGTGCCCCGATATACCGGACACCCCCTGGATCCATCCCTGAAAATACCAATGCACTGGAGTAGCAATGCACTAGAGTAGGAAATCGAAGTAAATCAATACAAAGAATCCTTTCAAGGCCATTGGTTGGCTGGATTAGACGGTTCAGATAGACCACCACAACGTTATTTTTAAGTAGTAAGTCAAATCTAATGCATATAGCAATGGTTGCGTCGAGACGTTATTTTTAAGTAGAATCTGATGTCTATGGCATCGGTTGCATCGAGGTTAGATAAGGAAGTCAAATCCGATGTTTATGTCAATTTTCTTAGATTATGTTTGTCATTGGTTGCATCGAACTTAGATAATGAAGGCATAGACAACCACAACAGCCGATATACTTTTGCACAGAGGACCTATGAAACTGATGGAGCAGGGAAAGTGTTGTGTAAAATCACACAAGCCTCACAAACGCTGGAGGTATAGAGCCATAGAGGTACTACCACATATACCATATGGACTTGTATTCTCTGACGTTGCCCTTCTCTGCCGTGCCTCTACCGTTCACCTCACAGATCACTGTATCTACAGTGATCTACAGTAACTTCACATAGCATAAATGGTACTGTTCGGTGTTGCTGTTTGCTACAGTACCGTTGCTACGGTGCTTTTGCTACAGCATCGATGCTATAGTCTCCGCCTTTATAGACACAGATCACCGTGCTTCTCTGACTTTGCAGCAGAGGATGAGCGTCCCATATACCGTCGGCTCAAGAAATTTTTGCAACTGTATGCACTATAGACTGATGATATTATAGCAGAAAATGGCTTGTCGTTGTCAAATCAAGCTAGCTGATAATATTTCATCATCCTCAGCTGGAATTACGACTGTATACACTAAAGACTGACCAAGCTTACTGATTTACACTAGTCTGTCATAATGGGGGCAAGTCCAATTACAAACAGTGGCAGGTACTAAAAAGAAAAGGTGTCTTCTCCTAAAGGGCAAACTGGCTTTGCAATAACCTAATTTGCCCGCATGTTCACACATACTTCTCCTAAGATCCCCTAAGAATGCATCTTATGCTACGAACTCAATATCCTGCTCGGCGAAAAAGGAGAAGGATTTTTAGGTGATTCTGTCGTGAACATAGAAATGTGATTCTGTCGTGTAACATAGAAATGTTGGGTTATATAGGCATGATACCTTGCGCAAAACAACAGCAATTAACGGAGAGAGGCTACCTCCCACTCGTCCTCTGACAACAGGCCTGCACAACTAGACGTTAATTTTCCGCATTTATTAAGGGAGACAGTATGCTACTAGGTTCAGGTTTAGGAGGGAAGTTATGTTGGTGTTGGTCCTGCCTGCCGTCTATCGCCATCAATCGGTATCCTCTGCCTTTGGTTCAAAAGGCAGAGGATGAACAGTAACCGTGCATTTTGGCCTGCGAAAACACTGCTCATTGCTGCAGTACCTGATGAACAGTACCCAAAAACACTATTTAGCGTTGCATTATCCGATGAACAGTGTTCTGCCGCACTGTTGCTACAGTATTCTCTGCCTTTTTACCTTCTCTGCTAGAGTGCTCTATGCCTTTTTGCCTTCAGCACAATGCAAAGGCAGAAGATACTGATCGCTATCACCATGGACACCAAACCTCAGCATTGATTCAGCAAACTCCGGATTTTGCACATACTCGTGTACAAATTCACGGAAGTTCTTCACTAGAAGAAGCACTAGATCATATTGCAAAAATAGAATCACAACAGTGTGTTGTACACTCCGGGCAAAGGTCAACATAGACAACTGTTAAGAGCATGAGAACAATTTCATACCTCCTCTGCCAGTAATTTGAAGTCATGCAGTGGAACAAGCCACTCTGGGCAATCGACAGCATCCTGCATGTTGCCAAAGAATTTGTCGCGGCCTACGTTTTCAAAAATTTTATCAATAAAAAAATGTAAAGATGGAAGCCAATCTAGAGAAGAAAATTAACTTTGACACGCCAGTGACACAGATTATTGAAACTTGGTCCCTCCATGTTACCTCTAAGAGAATCTTGTACTTGATACCAAAAGGTCGGAGTGCATGTGAATGGGCTTGTAATCTAGTGGTAGGAGTGAGCTTATTTATTTCCACTCATCTAGATTCGATTCCTAGGATCGGCGTGGTGTGTTGCATATTTAAGACCGTGTATGTCTCACAACATAGAGACCGGATCAAAGTTCCATTTCCAAAAAAGGAAAAAAAGGAAATTTCTGTGCCATTGCGAAGTCAACAAAAAGGACTAGTTAGTAACAAAAAATAACAGAAAATATGGTAACTACAAATGTTTGAACAGAATTACCTTTTCAATGTACTCTTCACCAAAACTAATCCAGTAAATACCATTCCCAAATTCCAATCCTTTAGTTGGGGTATAATCGAGCAATTGCGATTGAAAGGAACCAGACGCCCAAGAGGGGGATGAATTAGGGTTTTGAAAATTTTAGTTTCTATTTAATTTTTACACTTATGTCCAAAGCCTAATTAAATGTAAAATCTAAAGGCTAAGATTTTGAACACAAGTAATATATCTACATGATAGCAATCCTATGGTGAGAACAAACCAAAAATACTAGATAGTCTAAATACATAATTTAACACAATCTAGATACTAGGAGAACTAAATTAACAAGATAAATATATAAAATAGGATACTAGCAATCAATACATGGAACAGAACGTAAATAGGTTAATCAACTCTTATGAGATGGCATAGAGTAAGTGAGAAGGAGAAGCAAACCACAAGAGGACATGGTTCCTTTTTACCGTGGTGCTCAGAGACTTGCCGGTCTTCCTTAATCCACGTTGATGCTTGATCCCACGCAAGAACTGGCTTTCTCTCGAGCCAACCGTCTCTTCTCTACTAGTGGTTGCTAGTCCCTCCTCTCTAGAGATGGCAAGCATCAATGCCACTCATACGATTCGCCCAGGCCTCCTCACAAAGCTCCTTGAGAAAGCCACCGGTGTACGACACCTCCCATGCCGTCTAAGTGCCGACAAGCACCAAGAGTAACAAGCACGAAGTGGATTGATCGCACCGAATCCAAGCACATGAGTGATGTATACAAGACTCACTTGGTCCCTCATTCTTCTCTCTTTCTAGGGAATCACCTAATCACACACATGATGGTGCTCTCTTTCTAACCTTTTTTTTTCTCTTCTCTAGGCTACACTTAACACATAGGGGCAATTTCAAGCCAACCATCACCTTAAGCCACCCAAATTTGAGGTTTAAATATCCCTACTTTCTGAAACTAGCCGTTGGGAAAAGGCACCTTCACACACTGGACCGATCCGCCATGAACCAATTGATACCGGACTGGGGGCCGGACCGATCCCCTACGGACATGTGCATGGTGGACCCAAGCCAGGCCTAGTCTGCTATACACATGTGCATGCTGAACTGGCTTCCAGAGAAGCCTGATCCGCCATAGCACCATGTCGGACCACGTCGGTCCGCCATCGCCGGACCGAGAGACAAAAAGGCATAACTCCTACCTCGTAAGTCAAAATTAGGTGATTTTGGACTCTACGAAAAGCTTAGAACAAGGACTACACAACCCACAAGGTTACACCACCCCAAACCAAAAGAAAAGATGCAGAAAATCTAAGCAAACCAAAGAGATCCCAACTTGCATACAAACCGACACCTCTCCCTCGCTACACACCTCCGACACCCCTTGACACCTCAATAGGCTCAACTAGGGATAAAAAGACTCAATGTGTATCACCCAAAGAGCTAGGAGACGGTTCAATCAAAACCGATCTGAACCCCTCTTGATAGTATAGCGACTATCCTACCAACCCAGTCTTCCAACCAACACTGAGGCCAGTAAAAGACTAGAAAACGTCCTTCGCTCTGCACTAGCCATACCTTCACCTTAGGCATCTATTTTTTGACGATGTTCCACACACGATGACGTCTTCGTCTTGCCAACCTTGACTATCACCAATTCTTGATGACTCCTCCGTCCCGTCGATCTTGACTCGACCATCCACCTAATGATTCTCCCATCCTATCGACTTCGACTTGATTATCAACCTTTGGCGACATCCCGTCTTGTTGGCCTTGACTTGACTGTCATCCCTTAATATCACTTATCGTCATTTGCCTTCACGAGGACCTAATTCTCTTCACATCAGTCATGAAAGATATTAGTTTTGAAAGCTCAGTAGGTATGAATAGATTTTATATTCACGAGCAAGTGTTTCACAATAAATATCACCAAATATAGAAACACTTATCATATAAAAGCTTTCAATAGTGCATTATGTGATAAAACAAATAATCTGTATGCACATAAGAGATAGATGCCGAAAGATATTTGTAGTATTTCCTGAGGCATAGCAATTAATCATTTCCAATCTTCATGTAATGTGCACATGAATAAATATATATAAAGGGCACATGCAATTTGATATTTAAAACATATGAGAAGTAATTGATCCAATAAATATAAGATAAATAGAGGCATCGACCAATCTATGAGATAAACAGGCCGGTCCCACATGCTTCGTAGAACAACCAGGCTGAACCGGGCTGGCCGGGTTAGTAACAGACCTCAACCCCGGTTTAAATAGTCAGCAAAATGAATATAATTCAAATGTGTATATTATAAATTGAATAATCAGTTATATATCATAAAAAATAGGTATATAACTACATATAATTAATTCTAAAAGTAAGTTGCCGTACTAAACCGGGCCAGCCTCGTTCACCACTACACAAACTGTGTCGGCCCAGGATGGTTCGCAGGGACGAAACGAGCTAGTCTCGCCCAGTGAATATTTCCAAGCAGCCCAGTTCGGCTTGGCCCGTTTATAGATGTACCTGTAATCAGCTGCCTGGGACAGGCTAGAGTCTCTAGGTGAAAATGAACTAGCACCCGCTCCACTCCTCATGTGCCCTTAACTTTTAAGGCTCCGTTTGGCATAGCTCAGCTCCTAGCTTCACTTTAGATATAGAGTTTATACGTTAAAATAAAGTGATTTAATTTTATATTTTTAGTTTAACATATAAATAAGATGACTCACCTAAACATCCTCAATGTACCCACAACTCTAACTCCATGAATTTTTGGAGTTAGGAATAGACTGCTTCACCAACTCCACCAATTTTGGTGGAGCTGGAGCTCTGCCAAACGGAGCCTAAAAAAATGTGGAGTCAAGGTGTTTTAAGGCATTGTTCTTTGAAACTGAAAAGTTATGGTTGATTATAATCTAAAAGGTTGAGAGCCCAAAAAGAGAGTTTTAACTGAAAAAAATGTTAAAACAAGCTTTGAGAGTTTTGAAAAGAACCACCGAAAGTCTTAAAAAATGGTTATAAAGTATTACAGCATATGATATATAAAAAAATAAATTTCAAGTTATAGATTTTAATCTGTTAGTTAGTTAGTGGGCTCTAACATCTCCGGAGTCCGGACTTGAATCCAGGAGCCGGAACCATCCCAAACAGACCCATAATAACGCTACGGGTCTTGGAGAGGGCAAGTCGGGATAAGGCATGATCTAGGCGAGTCGCTTTTTATGATTAGCCGCCTTGCACTCTTCCTCCGAGGTGCTTTGTGGCTTACTTTATATGCTAGGTGTTCTCTACACCTCATCTTTTTTATACTTATCTATTTATTTATTTATTTTCTAAAGTTTAAGAGCTTTCCGATATGGTCTCAAGAGTTGGCTCTAATTCATAGAAGGTGTTTTTACAGCTTTGAGGCGTATATTTGAAATAAGAAAAACAAACTAAAAAAACCAAAACGCTTTTATTTGAAAAATAGAGATAAGCAAATAAGAAGATAAGCTGTAAAGAACACCCTCGCTTACCTACTTATATTTACTTATTTGCTAATCTTCGGTTTTCAAAACGTAAACGCATTGGTATTTTTGGTCCATTCTTTTTTCTCGAAGATGCATCCCAAATCTCTAAAAAGCAAATCAAATGAAGTATGCCGGACTCTTCAAATCACTTCGGAAAGCACTTTAAGTTTAGTTTTTCAGCAAATAAGAAAATCATCAAATAGTATAAGACGAAAAGAATATCCCCTAGACGTATGTAGCTATGCTCAAGATGTGTCACTTCAACCAAATTTTTAATACATGATTTTAAAATTTTAAACTTCAAAAATTTCTAAAATTTATTTTTCCTGTGATTTTTATGCACCAGAGTTATTTTTAAACTTTTTCTAGAATTTTTGGAGTACAAAAAATGCGATATATTCCACAAGTGCATACAACATGGATAGAAATGAATGTGGCATCACCAAGACTATCAATTTAGGGTGTTAAATGGTCCAATATTGACAGATTGAGTTGTGAAATAACCGGTTTTATTATTCGTGGTGTATATCTCAATGAACCTTTCCAATAGTTAGGAACATAAAATGGATGCAATCCTTTTTTTTTAAAAAAAAAAAAGAAAATGTCTCCATGGTTGGTTCCGTTCATGCGACATGGCTTCGGCACCCGCTCATATGTGCCAGCCATTGTTGAGCAGAGCTGGAGTCAATATGACATCTTTCATGTGCATATTCTTTTCAGTGGAAGCAAACAACGTATATATAACATGCATCTTGAGCTGAGTTGTGTATATATTTTAGCAGAATCTCTAGTTAATAAATCTACATTCTAAACCAAATACTAGTGGCACACTAGCTAAACCGTAATCAGCATCTAACAACAAGTCAAACAAGTTGTGAGCGTGGCGAGCTACTGCCTACTGGTGCGACACCAGAGCGGAGGAGAGCCGGCCGACGTGGGCTCGCCGTAGTCGTTGACGTGTGAGCTTGGAATCGGCGACGCGTGGAGACGGTCGTGCGCACGGGCCGCGTGGATGAAGGAGCGAGGCTGCCGTTGTGGGCTGGGCTAAGGGAAGATGGGCCAGGAGAAAAAAAGAGAGAGAAGTGGAGCAGCTGCTCTAGCTCCAGATTCCGGCCGAATGCAGTTAATCTGTTATGGCCCGTTCGGTTACTCAGATCTCTCAGCTTGCTCCATACAAGACAGCTAGGCCAGTGGATGCTAGGCTGAGTAGACGTAATGGATGATAATTGGCTGTTTTTATGAGCCTGATATGTCTCATCTTGTTCCGATGTCGTCTCCCTATGTCATACATTTTGTCAAATACTAATTCGGCATTGCGAATAAGCATTGTCATTGTGAATTGTTGCTATTTTTATCAAAATTTCAAGGGTCAGATAATGGTTTTTAGAACTTATTATAATTATTCAAAATCCTAAGGCTTGGATGCAAAATTCCAACACATTATCTTATCACCTTATCCCCAAATAATCCATTGTTTATGCTATTGTCAATGAGAAATCGAGAGGGAGCAAGAGGAAGTAGGGACAACCCGCATCAGCGGCACGATGATGCGCCTCAATGTGGCCGCGACAATGAGCGTGACAACACGATCGGAGGCACTGTAGCAGCGACAGAGCGATTGTGCGGTTGGGCAATGCCGCTAGTTGAGAGCTGCGACAAGGAAGACGACGGCCACCATATCTTGTGGGGAAATCAGCGAGCGATGAGGTTAGGGACGAGCATAGTGACTACGGGTCTCCTTCCTATCAGTGGCGCGATGGTACACAAGGAGCCCGACAAGGCGTGTTGCGTACTTGGGGGTAGTTTGGAGGTGAGTTGCCGAGTTACAGAGGCCTCTTCCCCAAGCTCCTCCCGCGCCAATCCCGTTGTTATCGAGCTCATCCTAGCCATTGTCAAGCTCCTCCCTCCTAGATCCACTACAGGAAACGCGTGATTTCTCGACGGCTGAAACCATCGAGAAAAGCCGACAAACTGTCGATATTAACTTCTCTCGACGGCCGGCCGTCGAGAAATGGCCGTCGGGACAGCCAGGTCGAGAGAGATGCATTGTCTCGACGGCTTAGCCATCGAGAAAACTTCTCTCAACGGCTAGACAACGTGCTATCGAGTGAGTTAGGCGGACGGCCGTTTGGTCGGTTCACGGCTCCGGCTCCATCTTTCTCCACAGCCACCTAGCCGTCGATAGAGGTGACATCTAGCTCTGGGCGACGTGGCCGTCTTACCATCTCACGATGGCCATACGACCGTCGATAGAGGGCCTCTGGGCCACTTGGCCCTCTTGATCTCTATTGACGGCTACAGGAGTGCTTGTCTCTGGGGATTCCTGGATCCCCCCTTTATCGACGGCTTATACCTGGCCGTCGAGAGTACTTGACTTCCAGCAAAAAAAAAACAGTCAGGCAACCGACTTTAAAAAAAATCCAATTTAGCAGCTGCTACTGTCCTAGCAGCAGCTGCTGCACCTACATACCAAAAACACCCCACATATATATCATTATCCCCACATCTCACATAAATGCATCCACAATGACAATTTCAAACCAGAATCATATAATATATAACATTCACAGTTTCAAAACTAAAAACACAATTCGAACTAAAATCATGTAATATATTACACAAGTCTCATATGTCACATCCACGGTACCACTCAAGGACAGGGCGGCGAGTCGAAGTGAAACAAACGTGACACCAGGTGCTCCCAGACCCGTCGTCGTCGTCCTGGGCATCATCGCGCTGAGCCGGAGCTGGAGCCGCCGATCCAGAACCAACAGACGGAGGAGAGGGGGGACGACCCCCGTACCCGCTCGACGAGGCCTACACATTCACGACACATTAGTTAAAGATATATAGATTTGAAAAAAAGGAAATAAGGTGGATAGTGCCTTACCCCGCAAAGTCTCGCTGCTGCCTCCAAAGCTAGGAGCCTAGCGTGGAACTCCTCGCTACCTTTAGCCGCCGAGAGAGATCCCTAGCGCGCCATTGACCCAACCCAAATTTTGTTTTCGCGCTCAAATATCCGTCGATAGAGATACGTCATACGTGTACTCGACAGGTTCTTCGTGGCCGTCGGGAGAGTCACATGTACTCGACGGTCGTTTTGTGGCCGTCAAGAGAGGTTGGCGTGGTCGGTTTTCTGTGCGGTTCCTGTAGTGATCCCAACTGCCATCAAGCTTTTCTGGCTTCCATCTCCCACGCGCCCTTGGTTCCTGGCCACCTCTAGTGCTTGTGAGCATACTTGTCTGCACCGAGCGAGTCTAGCTCATAGGAACCAGCCATTCCAAGCGTTTCCCAAAAGCCAGATCCGCACACCATGTTTTTGAATGTGTTAGACCTGGCTCAAGGCGCATGAAGGCAACCAGATCGGCTTGGCCACACCGTCAGCCGGGCAACCGAACCATGCACTTAGTGTTTTATTTTTCTTCATTCCATTTTTGGATTCGAATTCTCCGTGACATGATTTGAACTAGCTAGATTTCAATTTTTTTGTTTATTTTGCTGACCATTTTGAAGTATTTTGAAATTTTAGTTAATCTGTTTTCGGACAGAATTTATAGGTATCACCAAAACTCATCTAAAAGTTTTCAAATTTTTTTCTCTCGATTTTGTCAAGTTATATTACATATATCCATAAAGTTTTAAAATCTACATATTTCCATGCAGTTAACTTACGTTTTCTATAGAATCGATCAGTACGTTACACCATAGCCATCCCTCTGACAAGTTAATTATATAGGTCCAGACATACACTAACACTACTCAGCAGTATGTCCATCCATTATTACAAGAAGCTAGGTCATGTATGATCGATCAGTTACACTTGTTCAGATCCCTTATTCTCTGATCGATGGACCTGATCAAGAATGAATCCAAGTCTTCAAGGTACCCATTCCAGAGATCCATCTGTAACCTAATTAAGTTACATAATGCTGCATATTATGCTTACCATTATTAGTTGTGAATTACTACTCGAGCATGCATGTTCTCTAGCTCTTCAGCAGTTCAGCTAGCTAGCCCCTGGATGAGGATCGGATGATATATACGATCTCTTCTGTGCTACCGGAAGGCTGCACCAAACGGGGTCCAAAAGTCCACCGGCGTCTCGCCGGCCACCGCGAAGGTGCTCGAGATCGGGACCAGGCACAGCCCTCGTCCGGTGAGGTCCCTCTTCGCCGCCGCAGCCGCCTCGCCGCCGTCCTTGGACTTGTCGGCAGAGCTCTGGTCATCAAACACACGTACATACATGCACAATGAGATATATTCGATGGATCGATCATGATCAAGCAAATGAGGAAAGGAGAGAAGAAAGAAATTCATAAAGCATATGCAGTACGAGCACTGCAGCTGGTGTACGTAGATGACTTATATAGTACTACTAGATAGTACCTTCAAGTGGGGCACTTGCTGCCGGTTCTTTAGGTAAGGAGCACTGAGCGCCTGCATCCATCGTTCGCGTGTAGATATATGAGAAGAAATATATATGTGCAAGTTGGTAGAGATGTTCGATCAGCAGAGAGATGAAGGTTTCCACAAGTGCATGATTAAAGCTAGGGGATCGAGTGATCGATCGATCGAGAGGAATTGGCAGCTACATGCGCACTTACACCAACTTGCCCGTGGAGGAACTTGATGTACTCGATGGTCTCGTGCAGCACCGATGCCGTGTCCGTCTGCACGCACGCCGAGGTTGATCGATCGATGATCCATCATCCATGAGTTGTTTTTATATAAAGAGAATTTGGTAGATCTTAAAAAGCAGAGGCAAAATTCATTTCATACCATCTGAAATACCAAAGTTTTGAAATATAGGTACCACTCCGTTTAATTGATAAATGTGACCTCCCGTATCTATGATAGTACGGGGGTCAGGATGGTATATTTTAAAACTTTTGATATTTCGATAGTATGAAATAAATTATTTTTTAATAATAAATGTGAGGTTTACATTCAAGAACTATGTGTATGTGCCGTGTGCATATATAATTGCATATTTGTATATCCTCACTCACCTTTCCAAAAGGGGAGACTAGTTGCTGGAGTGCTGTGACCCTGTCCCCTAGCTTCTCTTTCCTCACCTGAAACATATACAAATCGATGAATTCATGTGGTGCATACTTGCATATGAAATTTTAGTCGGAGCTAAAAGGAGGATATATCTTTGTTAATTTGAGAGGAGTGAATTGAGCCATGCATATATAACACCTTGAAGGTCGGCAATGGCGACGGTGTCCCGGTCCTCGCCTTCTTGAGCGGCGTCGGGTCCTTCTTTGTGATGATCGAGCTCGAATCCCCTACTCCTTCTAATGCACTCTACACATATGAACAAATTTTAGAATTCATGAGTAAACAATCATACATACATATACGTAGTACGTAGCTTAATTGCTATTCTGAATTCGCTGTATAATTACTTAATTAACTGTGCATATGATGTGTGTACACAGTATACACCAACCAACCTTGGCTGCGAGGCTTGCCGGCCTAGTCCCCAGCGGCGGTGGTCCGGAAGCCCCTAAGCCTGCCCCATCCGCCGCCATAGCAAACCCCGTGGAGGGATTCCAAAACGGCGTGTTGTTGGTGAACTGCAGCGGCTGCCGCCCGATGCTAGCTGGTGGCGCTTGGTTGGCCGTCTGGTGGTACTGCTGGGACTCCGGCGAGCTAGGCTTTGCCGCCGCCGCCGCTGGCTCCGTGAGGCTCCTCAGCAGCGAGGAGCGGAAACCTCCGTACGGCGAGGTCGGCGACGAGAGCAGCTCGAACCCAAGGTTGGACAGGAACTGGTTGTTCTGGTCATGGTGGTCTTGCAGCTGCATCAGGTTGTTATTTGATGGTGAGGGACTCAGCAAGCTTGGTGCGTTGATGTGATTCTGATGATCACTTCTTGAGCTCATGTATCCATGGAAGTTAGATCCATCCCTGAAACCAAGCATAAAAATTTTAGAACAATATACGTTTGTGTATGCATCAGCAATTCATCATGGCTTCTTGCATATGATCATGGGAGAAGCGGAGGGCAAGAACTATATGTACACGTGGTGAACTCACTGCAGGAAAGGCTGGTAATTCCAGCCGGTGGCGAAACCGGCGGCCACCGTGTGTGGCACGGCGATGGTGGCCGGGACGTCGGCGACGCCAGCCGGTTCTTGGAATGTGATGGAGCTGCCGGTGGCGAGCGAGTTCGATCCAGGGGACTCCGTGGAGGCCGTGTTGTTACAGGACCTCGACCTGTTGCCGTCGACCACGTCGGCAGGGCCAGCAGCTACCGCGGCCGACCAGGCGCCAAACCCAGGCATCTCCGGCGAGCACGAGGACCCCGGCAGAGCAACTGCCGTGCTCCACCAATCCCCACCACCGTGGCTCGCCTGCGTGGCGCTACTCGTGGTGGTGCCTCCGTACGACGGCATGGCCGCCGGCGCAGCCGCGGCATGGATCATCTCCCGGTGATCCGCCATGATGCCAATCTTTCTACAGCTAATTTCTTGGCAGTTTAGCAAGCTTGCGGCTAGGAATTGACGGGAAAATAACCCGAGGGATTAAGTAGTGCTGAGTGGAAGGGCGGCGACGTGGTTTTATACAAACCGTTGGGAATAAAGCACGGAGGAAGATGAACCGGAGGTGGAAGAAGAAGAGGAAGAGAAATTAGGTTTTCTGACCCGAAAGAGGGAAAGGTTAGCCGGCGTGTCGTCGACGACGGCCTGACCGCGACCGCGACCGCGGCGCATTATCGCATGCACCATTTGGTGCAGCTGATGAGTGACGACCATGATCAGCAGCAGTCGCTCAACAGCTGGGACTACGATGATTTCACCAGGTAAAAGGTTGGGATTGTTGGATCGATGGGGATTGCTTTCTACAATATACTACGCACGTACGGTGGATGTCCTCTACAGCCGTACAATTAGTTTACTTTCCTCGATTTCCATGGCACTTTTTGTCTGACTTATTGAATTAATTGCATATGCTAATCAATTCACTCAAAAGTTTAGATGACGAGAAAAGACGGATGATATAGTCCCTCTAAGCTCTAGACCTTAGACGTGGGTAGGGGTAGATCTAGGGAAAGTGGTTGCTAGGGTCGTCGGGGTCACTGTACTAGCTTACACCCTATGATAAAAAACTTATACACTTATATACTAATATTCACCTTTAGATTTACATGTGATGTCCTTGAAAGCGTCAAGGTAGCTAGCTTGCATTGTAGATCTAATCCTTGAAAGCGTTAAGATATACTAACTAGTAAGCATCTCCAGTAGTAGTTGTAAAATACTGTTCATTTAAATTTTTATAGATAAATTAGCTATTGAAGGAAGGAAATTTTTTATAGTGTAGTGTAAAGTGTGAATGAATTTTGAAGGATAGATAGAGTGGGTAAGGAATAGTGTTATAGAGGAGAAATTTGAAGTCTTTACTAGAGATGCTCTCAGAGAAAAGACGGGGCAATATATGCTGACCGACTTGATCAATCCATGCGTGTACGCCATCTTACCGATAAGTTTTAGCTCGTTTACGCTCCAGCATATGCATATTTTATGTTTGATTCGCAATTTGATAGGAATTAATATGCATGCATGGTGAATTTGTGATAGTAGTAGTATTACACCTAACGCAGTTACTTGTTTATGCAGGTGGTGGTCCTCTCTAATCTAGTCTAACTGAGGTAATTAACCCTAATCTACGGGACTTAATTATATATATAGTTCGTGATATGCATATATAATTCCTTTTGTATTTTGCATATTTCTAAGTCACTCCTAGCTATAGCTAGCGTTTCAAAATTAATCCGCGTCCAGACCGATCGATCCATGCTTTGGGTGTGGAATGTTGGGTCTTAATTCCATTAATTATTCTTTGGTAGAAAACTATGCAAAATATAAGAGCATGTACAATGGTTCATGTCAGCTGTTTTTAAGCCTTACCATGTAGTACAAAAAAGATGTAGATGAGAGAGATGGTGCATAGAGAGTTTAGCCGTCTCTTAATCTAGAGTCGACTCTAGCACGGGAACCAAGATAGGTTGTGTGTGGGAAGAAGCCGTCTACTCATAAATGAGCTGTCTATACCGTTGTATAGGTTGTCTATAACATTGTCTATAAATAACATGTCAACCTGTTGTAAACAACAGCTGTCTATACTATTGTACATGCCCTAAATGCGAAACTTTGGCAAAATTTTGCCACAGAGCAAGTAAAATTAGTCAGAGTATCGCTTTAATTCGACTTGATTTAAGTTTAGAGCACGCCAAAGCGAATGAGTCATAAAGGCTTTTAATTTTGAGACTCAACAGTGACTCACTGAGTCAAAGACAGCCCGCCCTGAACCTAGGGTTTCAAATTTCACAAAAAGCCGGGCAAAATTCACGAATATCGGGCATGCCACACGCGGTACTCTATTCAAAACTATGTTGTTTTACCGAGGCAAATTCAAATTAACAAACTGGAAAAAGTTTATCAAAAAATCAATTAATAGTTCTAATATATATGTATGAAGACAGTGCACCATTTAAAAAAAATAACAAAAAAATCAAGCATATTTTGATAATTCCCGAGTAAAAAATAAAAAGAAAGCAAAAAATGAGAGACAAAAACATGCATGAGGTAGAGGCGAAGGAGTGGCCGATGGCGGTAGCCAGGACAGAGGAGACAAAACGTGATGGTGATGCCTAGGTCCAGGGCAATGGTAGCTCGAGGCATCAATGATGGATATGGATCGGACAGGGATGCCGTGGACAGTGGTGCCGACTGACAGGGAGGGAGGAGAGGCGGCGGGAGCGAGGGAGGCGAGTCCGAGATCTAGGGGAAACAACGACAAGCCGTGACGCAGGGGTGCTCGAGGGAGGGAAGAATATTGATGGAGAAGCTAGGCTATGTGGAAGGGGCCAAGTAGATCGAGGAGGCAAACCACCGGGGAATGAGGTCATATGAGTCACACTCTAATTAAGTGAGGATGGAGCAGCGCTAGTGGGTAAGTTTTTTTTATTAGAAGTTGGATTCGTGGTTTTCTACACACGAGAACCCATTTTTTTAATTGATGTTCACAGTTTTATGAGAAGTTTTCAAAGTCAAAATTTATGGTTTTTTGAACAGCCGCTCAACCGAGCAGTTTTGCTGTTTTCCACCATAGTGAATTTTGAATAACGAAATTGTGAACCCGTCTTGAAGTTCATAATGCTTTAGACTGAGTCCAACAACACATGTATATATATGCATAGGCCAATGTGTATAATTTAGCAATTCGAGGATGTGTAAACCCCTCCAACAGAACATGTATCACAATTGTTGTATTTGAGAGAATGTGTATTAATTGCTATATTTACATGTTTTCTCTCTTCGTGTATATAGTTTTGGATTTGCACGTTATGTTGGAGAGGATGAAATATAGACGACAAATTTTTTTTACGATGGAAATGTAAAGGGGATATATGTATCTGATTTTTCACGTGCTGTGTTGGATATAGTTACAAATAGTCAAAGCACTAATCTGGTGCCGTGCTGTTGGATATAGTTTCAAATAGTCAAACCACTAATCTGGTGCCCTGGCGGCTAATTAGCAAGTCAGGGGAGCAAGGCGTTAAATTAGAGATCGAGCTAGGGTGACTACTAACAAGAATTGGCCAAGCAGCTCACCACTAGAGCAAAAAAATATTAATATATATAATTTCCAGGCACGCTTAGTTACAGTCAATTCTTCGTGTATTCTCGACCACTTAAGATCAATACATCGCAGTCCAACGTAAATGACGGACATATATATCAATATTAGACTATACTCCGTACGTGTCAATTACAAATTTTTTTTTTTATAAATACTCATATCAGTCGATTGAGCCGCGCATGTAGATCAAACATGCATTTGATACGAGTTGCCTATAATACATGGACCGCCCAGGCAGCAGTCACATGCGTTTTGATTCATGCATTCGCCTAAGCTCTGCACAAAACAGCAGGCGATTTAAAAAAAAAAAAGTGACAATAGAAAAAATTCGCCAATGAGCACATAGAAACAGACAATTATTCGTTAAGCATATGGAATCCCATTCAACAAAGGCACACAAGAATATATAGAAAGGCAAAATAAATTCATATTGAAGAAAATAACCTAATTGAGTTAACCTTTCAAAAAAACAAAATGACCTCTCCGTCCCTCACCTCCCGATCTTTCAACTATCAAAACACAAAAGGAATATATAGATGCAGAGAACCAAGCTACTACTCTCGTGACCTTTGGAATCTCCAAAAGATAAGAAGCTTAGAAGCATTAGGGCAATCCCAATGGGTAGTGTGTATAGCAATGTCTAGAGGATTGGAGAGGAGAGATAGAGTATTTATTATGTGATGTCTATAGCAAATCTCCAATAGATAGTATGTATGTTTAGCAATCCAAAATCATTACTTATGCATGTGCTATGATCCGGTGTGAGCAGAGCCACACACATAGCATTAAATTGGATCTCGTATGGCGCAGGAAATCCAAAGTAGATCACTAATGCGTGTGCCAAAGAAATTGTTGGAGTCCCAGTGGCACTTTTGTGGTGTCTATGCGTCTTGGTCTAATAAAAAAAGTGATGTCTTGCATGAGACATCACTTTCTTCTTTTTCTTCTTTTAATGATCCTCCATATCAGCTTTTTGCCTATGTGGCATAATATGGAAACTGCTTAGATACCGTTTACGTGGCCCATTGGGACTGCCCTTAAGAGACAGCTCCGTAATCCCCAAAAAAAAAAAGGGACAGCTCTATTTTTGTGACAGCACAAAAGGCCAAAAATGCAGGTTGCCCGCATCCCTTGCACGAATCTTGAATCACAAGATCGATGGTGGAAAAATCGTTTACGCCAATCAGAAGAAAACATACGTATATATGCCTAATAGCAGAAAGGATAACACATACATCCATAACATACGTATGTCTAATCATAAGATCTTGCATTCATGTAAGTTGAACAAATTATCCTCCCTCCCTCCAACCATAAAAAAGGTAGCCATCGAGTAGAAATTTTTTCCTAATCCGATCAGGGTACTTATTACCATGGTCCCCGGCCTGAATGGTACAATACCTTCGCTCTGCAGAGAATACGTACGTGAATACACCGAAGATGGCGACGGCGGCTGCCGGCCGGGGAGGAGGAAGAAAACCAGCCGGTGACGTCATGCTTATGAGCACGCAGATAGCTGGTAGATGGGTGGGGGATGCGCCGTGTCCCGCGGGCCCCGCGTCCGGTCGCACGCGTGCCTGGGAAAAGCGAGCCTCGCACTCACGTCGCCTGCGCACGCGTTCTGCTACGTGTACGCGGCCGCGCACACGCACGACCGACAGGTTAACTAGCCAGCGGTCTGCTCTAGAGGATGAATAGTGGCGCACATCGTTTTTTCATGGATAGAAATGTGCGCTTCCACACTTAAGGGCATGTATAATGCTATAAACAACTTGTCGGCGACTGAGAGACGAACCTCCGCAGCGCTAATGAGCAAGGGAAGAGGTGCGAGGCCCGAAGGCGGCCCTGTCCCCGGACCGAGGCCCGGCCTTATGGCCGGACGCTGCCGAAGGAAAAGACCTTGGTCTCGACGCGGTTGGCGCGTCAAGACCGGATGGATGGGAACGATGACACGAGTGTTTTATCCTGGTTCAGTCCTCCACTGCGGGATAATAGCCCTACGTCCAGTCTTCGTTTAATGCCGAGCTTAAACGAGTACAAGGGGTGAAGTCCGGGCTTTGGGAAGCCGGGCCAGTCTGATAAGTGCTCAAGGCAGCGTGCGTGTGTGCTCTCTGATTACGGATGCGGAGAACTACCACCGGAACTAGAGCTCCTACGAGAGTGCAAGTGCTCTGTTCTCTGATAGCTATTCTCCAAGTGAGTTGTGTGTCGAAGTGAAGCTCGTTGTTGTTGTGCTGTCGCGCCTTTTATAAGCGCCTTTCGCCACTTGTAGCTATCTTTGGTCCGTTGAATTAGTCGTTGCCTTTTGCCACACGGTAGTGTACGAATCCACCGATGTCGAGTGCAATCCTCCGATCCCGTCTTTGGACCGCTAGCGGTCAAGACGTGTCCTGCCCATGCAGGCGGTTGACGGACTGCCGCCGCCTACCGTCGAGAGGCTGCGGCGAGCGCTCCTCGATGCAAGGCGCGCATTTAATTCTCGATGACTCGGGGACCCGGCGTATCCTATCCGGCGTGATGATTTGCCTTAGGTCCTGTCGCCGTACCTCGAAGCTCGGGAAGCAAGAGGCCCGAGCCCGAGACGGGAGCTTGACTCGAGCTTACCAAGCTTCGGCGCGAGCTTCTTGGTCCCGAAGCTTACCTCTGTGGGGCGCGGGTAAGTAAGTGGGCCGAAACTCCATGAGCCACATACTTTCCCCAACAACTAGTCCCCGAGCCTCGAGCGGGACGGTGACGTGCCGCTCAGAGGTTTATCTAGCAACTACCCTTGGGCGCTTGGTTTTCTCTCGCTGGGGCCCCATTGCCTGGCCGGGAATCCCAAATCGGCGCGGTTCGCGCGCGCCGCTTCCTTCTCCTCGAGTCCCACGTCTTCCGGCGGACAGGTGATGGTTCGCCTCCCTTGCCGGTTTATATCAGGTGGTTTCTCTTTTCGCCATTTCTTCTCACGCCTTCTTGTGCTATTCGTGTATCTCCGTCTTCTTCCTTTATCTGCCCCTCCACCATCTTCCCTTCCGATCCTTCTCCTCCTGATGGCGCCTTTCACGCGGAGCCTCCTTACTAAGGACGATCTGAAGGGGCTGGAAGCCGCCGGCTTCGTCGAGGTCGGCGGGTGGAGGCGGCGGCAGAGCGGTTCAGCGCCAAAGTAAGGAGTTCGTTTGCTTTGAGCTTTGCGATCCATGGGCTCGGGTCGAGTCCGATTCGTCGAATCCGTTACGGCGGTCGCGGGATCGGTAGTGAACCTCAATCCCAACTCGATCCTGTTCTTGGCGATCTTCGCGCACCTCTGCGAAGCATTCGTCGAGGTGGAGTCGACGGTCGACCTCTTCCTCCACTTCTCTGGTGACCACGACCGGTGGACACAATGCGGCGGGTGTGCCTACTTCAAGCTCCGCGCGACATGAAGTCCTCGTACCCGTGTTCAAGGCCAAGGAGAACGTCGGGGTGGGCGTCGCGGTGGTACTACGCCGAAGCCCGACAATTGCCGATTCTGGTTTGCCAGCGTGAACCGGGAAGGTGCCGATGCCCGACCCACGCTAGAGCCGGCAGAGGTAGCCTGGCGGCCAAGATTCGAGACTTGGCGGCGGGGCTCAAGCAACCGACATCGAGCCGACTTCACCGAGCACGGGTGAGCCCAGCGAGGAAGCGGGTTTGCCCTTTCTTCGAGATCGCGGGTGGGGCGACCTTTCCCGAAGGCACCTCCGTGAGTATTTGTTCTTGTTCTTGCAGTCGTTCGTCCGAGCTTCTTCCCGAGTCGTGCTTGAGATGTTCTTTATTCTTTCTTCTCCGCAGCCCTGCCTCAAGACGATGTGGTTCGGGTCGTGGGGCTCCTCTTGCCCGCGAGCCACAACAAGCCTTCAGGCTCGGGCGTTCGCAACGTTCTGGACAAGGTACGTACCCTTACGGGCTTGGGTGCCCCTGGGGCGGTTTTTCTCGTGAGCTGACGCCCCGCGGCCTGTTTTTCGTAGGGGGAAGCGAGGACGGGAGCCGGGCCCACCGTATCCGCGTCGGCGGCGATTCCGGGGGCCGCCGGGACGTCGGCTAGTGGCGACGCGAGCTTGCCCCCGGCGGAAGGGCGAAACCACTCCCATCGGCAACTGGAAGAAACCGTGGTCGCTTCGGTTAAAACGCCCGCGTATGGCGGCAGGCGCCCCGCGCCAGCAAATCCGTGTCCGACCTAGCCCGGGCTGGAGGTTCCCGGGCTTGGGATTCGGTCAGTACACGGGACACCCAGCCGGCGCCGAAGAGGTGTCGGTTGGTGCTAGACGACGATGACTCAGATGACGAGATGGACGAGGCGGCCGTCGCGGCTGCACGTAAGTCGCTTGCGCATGCCGGCGTCTCCCGTCCTTTTCCTCTGTTGATTATGGCCCTCGGGCCGATCGTATCTTAACTCTCCCTTGTTTCTCCAGTCGCCCTATCCCCCCAAGCGGGGGAGCCTATCCCGACGCGACCAGAGGCAGTGGCCCGGGAGAATGAGCCTGTCAAGGGCAAACCCGGGCTTCGGGGTTCAAGGCCCTTCGTCCTCCTTGGTAGCGCATAGGGCGTCGCCCTCGAGCGCGCTTGTGAAGGTGAAACCGATCTCGGCCCGGCGCTGGCGCCAATCCGCGTCGAGGGCAAACCTCGGCCGGGTGGCGCCCGTCGACATCCGCGGATTCGGGAGCTTTTGCTAGAGCAACATACCGTTTCGCCGGACGCGGCGACACTCTTCTTCTCGGTGGGCGGCCCGTCCGGTCATCACAACCGCGAGCATAGTTCGATGCGGTTATGGGCGTGGGCTCGTTGGACCGTCTCGGGGTGGATCTCAGCGACGCCATCGTGGGTCGAGCACCACCTTGGGATCGTCACATGGAGTCACCAAGAGGCCATCCGGCTCGGCGATCCCGACCAAGCGCTCGAGAATGGTGGCGAATCGTCTAGGAGAGGATCTCCGGTGGATGCTGACGCTTGATGACTTCCCTCGGCGGTGTCTCCATCTTTGTTGATCTTTGCCGAGCTTGGGAAGCCGCCGAGTCGTCTGGAGGCTTGGTTGTGCTGGTGGGAGGAACGGCCGTCCCTGTGGACTCGGCCGAACCTGCAGGAGGCTTGGCCGAGCCTGCGGGAGGCTTGGCCGAGCCTTGGGGAGGCGGCCGAGCCTGCGGGAGAGGTGGCCGAGGTTTCCAAAGAACTCGAGGCGACAAAGCCAGTCGCCAGTCGCGGCGCTCTCGCCGCCAGGCGTTCCGCATGTTCGGTACGATGTCGCGGTCGTGGCGGTCGCCAAGCGGGTAAGTGTCTTCGGGCTTGGTTTTTGTTGTCTTGTGTTTTCCCTGCTTTGGTCGTCCACTTCCTCAGTCTGTCTTCCGGGTGCAGATCTCCCGCGAACTTGTCGACATGGCTCGCTCGTTTGAGGCTAAGCACGATGCCGAACGAGAGGCCCTGCGGTCGGAAGGCACGCGGTGGCAACAGAAATAACGCCGACGCGCCGAAGCTTGAGGAAGCTTCGCTCGAGCTCGATCGGCGGTGGCTCTGGAGGCCCGGATCGCGGCGGTGGAGGCGTTTTAGCTGTGGCGCAGAGGACGCCAAGGAGGTTTCTTTGGTCATTGGAAGCCCTTAAGGCGAACGCGACCGCGCCTTGAGTTCGAGGAACGCTCCGGTCGATGGGCGTCTTGTGTCGCTGAGATTGCTCGTGCGTGGAGGAGCGCGACCTCCTTGCCGCAGAGCTTTCCAGCGAAAGGCGCCAAGAATCGCGACGGAGGGTCACGAAGACCCACCAGGATGCTATCTCGCGGAGCCGGAGGTCGCCAATGAAGCCTTACGGGTCAAAATCACGAGACCTCCGGGCGAAAAGAAGGAGCTCCTCGACCTTGAGGCCAAAACGGCGAGTTCTTGGCGAGCCGGAAGCTCGGTGTCGGCCTAAGCCGTAGGCCCTCCTTTTTCTTTTTGTTGGGTGATAATCCGGCCTGCTTTTGTAAATACCTTTTATTAATATAGTTGACTTGTTTTGACTTCTTTCCTTCGTCACTTCTTCGGTCTACCTTCTCTCCGGAATGCCGAACGTCGTTTTGACTGTCGCGCCGTGTCCCAAGAGACATTCGCATTCAGTCTTGGAAACGGTTCCACGTCGGGCGCTTCCGGCGGCATTACTCACAGGATTGCCGGCTTCGAATCCTCGCTATAAAAGCGACCAATCGTCGGTCACTTCTTATCGAGACTCCTTCTTCCGTACCTTTCCCTCCTGCTTCCATGGCTTGTGACCCGGAGTTGGCGGAGCTTTGGGCGGACTTCGACCTTGCAATGGCCGAGATTGCGGAGGAGGAGGCGCGCGCCCGTGACGTCGCCAGGGTCGAGGCGCTGGTTGAAGTCGTTCAGCGTCTTCGCAGGCCTTTGATCCGCTTCGAGGAGGCGTCGGTGCCGTGCCGCGATCTTTCTTGCCGCTGCCATGCTTTGGTCGAGGCTGCCCCGGCGCTTGCCGGGGTGGCCGACGTCATTGTCGGGTTTCTAGGACCCTTCCGTTGGGACTAATTGTAATCGGCTTGTGAGCCATTCCAGAACTCCTTTTAATAAAGTTGTTGGTGGTTATCGCTGCTTCTTTTTAATTTTCTGTTGTTTTTCCTGTATGCAAACGAATGCTAGTAGTTGTATAGGCAAGAAAAGATTGAAAATGTAGTATAGTCCTACCGATCCTAGCCCCCGAGCCATGTCCGAGCTTCTGAGGAGAAGCTCGGACGTGGCTTAGAGGGGATCGGAAGTCTTTTGATTGGGAATTTGATCTTGAAAAATCATCTTTTTAAGAGATCGACCCTTAGGAAAAATTGACCCTTAAAAAATCGACCCCAGCCCCCGAGCCATGTCCGAGCTTCCAAGGAGAAGCTCGGGCGTGGCTTAGAGAAGACCAATTTTTGAAAAATCAACCCTAGTCCCCGAGCTATGTCCGAGCTTCTAAGGAGAAGCTCGGGCGTGGCTTAGAGAAGATCAATTTTTGAAAAATCGACCATAGTCCCCGAGCCATGTCCGAGCTTCTAAGGAGAAGCTCGGGCGTGGCTTAAAAGACCAATTTTGAAAAATCGGCCCTAATCCCCGAGCCATGTCCGAGCTTCTAAGGAGAAGCTCGGGCGTGGCTTAGAGAAGATCCATTTTTAAAAATCGACCATAATCCCGAGCCATGTCAGAGCTTCTAGGAGAAGCTCGGGCGTTAGAAAGACCAATTTTTGAAAAATCGACCCTAGTCCTCGAGCCATGTCAGAGCTTCTAAGGAGAAGCTCGGGCGTGGCTTAGAGAAGATCAATTTTAAAAATCGACCCCATCCCGACCATGTCAGAGCTTCTAAGGAGAAGTTCGGACGTGGTTTAGAGAAGATCAATTTTTGAAAAATCGACCCTAGTCCCCGAGCCATGTCCGAGCTTCTAAGGAGAAGCTCGGGCGTGGCTTAGAGAAGATCAATTTTTGAAAAATCGACCCAGCCCCCGAGCCATGTCCGAGCTTCTAAGGAGAAGTTCGGACGTGGCTTAGAGACCGCACACTTGTTTGAACGAAGCTCGTGGTCCTGGTTCTGTCCCTTTGCGAGAGGCGATTAGCCGGACTCTAGAGGTATCCGGACTGTCGCGGTGTTATGTGGGCTTAAGGTATAGAAATTTGGAAGCGTGTGCCCGCACAGATTTTGCGAGTGCGATGGATATCGGCTTACCCGTGTGCAAGGGAATCCGGGGTTGGCCTGCGTAGCCGCTACCCGCCGATGTGTCTTGGAGCGGCGGGCTTTCTCCCAAGCCCGATCATAAGTTTTGGGTCATTTGGGGTTAGCTTGAGGCTCTCTTAGGGAATAGTGGGGTGAACAAAAGGAAACAAGATAGGGGGGAATGGATACTTATGACCTTTTCTCAGGCGTAGAACCTTCGAAGTTGAGCGATGTTCCAGGAGCTGTTGAGGACTCTCCCGTCCGGCATAGCCGATCTTCTGACTCCGGGCGTCTGGTGATCTGACCGTGTCACGGACCCTCCCATCTTGGGGTGAGCTTGTTGGCGTGAGCCAGGTTCTGAACTCGTCTTAGAACCAGGTCGCCTACCTGCAGGGTTCAGGTCTGTACCTTTTTGGCTGCGTGCCGCCGCAGGATTCTTTGGTATCTTGCCACTTGCGATAGTGCTTGCTTTCTGGCGGGGACTCGGATAGGTCGAGGTCCGGCAACCGCTCCTCGTCGTTGTCGATCGCCTGCAAAATCATCTGAGCTGAACCAATTCTTAGCTCGGCGGGTAGGACCGCCTCCGAGCCGTATACAAGGCTAAATGGGGTTTCGCCAGTAGCCCGATTAGAGGTTGTTCGGGCTGCCCAAAGCACGGAGGGTAGTTCTTCTACCCAGTTGTGTTTTTGCTTTCGGTGAGGCGTCGTACACTCGGCGCTTAATACCTGCATGATCTGCCCATTGGCGCGTTAATTTGCACCTTTACTTTGTGGGTGAGCCTCTTTGAAGCTAGAGGCGACCTTCATGCCGAGCTCTTGCGAGAGTCTGGAATAGCTCACTTGTGAGCTGTGTCCCATTGTCGTGATCGGCTTACTTGGGGCCTTGAACTGGTCACGATATTGTTCCTAAGGAACCTTTTGGCCGTCTGGCGGATATGCTCGACTTGGTTCGGCCTCGATCCATAGTGAAAGTGTAGATGGCGGCGAACGGTGTGTGCACCCTTTAAGCCTCGGGAAGCGGACCAAGTATGTCCATCCCCATGTTGAGAATGGCGGAGTTAGCGGGATAGTCTGCGGCTCATATCTTGGTGGTGGGATACCGGCGTGATATTGGCGGTAGAGGCGGCGTTTCTGAGCTCTCTTCGTCGGTCAACGCAGTTGGCGAGAATACCCCATGCGAAGGCTTTTCCCACTAGGGTTACGAAAGAGGCATGGGCCCCGCAGATCCGTCGTGGATGTCTTGGAGGAGAAATTTGCCTTCCTCTGGGTCACGACTTACAAATCTGCCGTTAGAACCCCGGTACAACAAACCCCGAGTGTCGGTAAGGTCGGGCTTGTCTTTGAGTGGGACTTCTCGGTTGTGCCTCGTGGCGTTGTCCCATCGTCAAGAAGCGGACAAATGGCATCATCCAGTGTCGTTGCTCTAGGAGCAACGGTACCGATCGTTTGGGTCGAGGCAACCGTCTTCTCGGGGCCTCTTCTCCGGAGGAATAGAGGGCTTTAGTAGGTGCTACGAGCACCCACGGGCGGTTTCTTGTGAGGAGCCAAGCAGCGAGCTTATCGGCCGGGCTATTAGCGATCTGGGGGCGTAGCATACTTGAAGTTCGTGAAGTGCTTCTCGACTTTCTCACCTCTGTCAAATGTCGCCCCATTAGTCGTCGCAACACCGATACTCCTTGTTTACTTGGCGACGACCAACCGAATCCCCTTTCGCCGTTAGTCGCAATGCCGAGTGCGATGCATGCTCAGAGGCGGCTAGGAGCCTTCGTACTCCATGACATTGTTCGTTGCGGGAAAATGGAGCTGTACTATATGCTGAATTTGTTCTCCTTGGGGGGAAACGAGAACAAACCCGCAGCCTGATCATTCAAATTGGCGCGACCCATCGAAGAACATGGTCCAGTGCGCTTCTTGGCTAGCGAGCTCAGGCGAGCCTCCCGGGGGGTTGGCCAGGCCGGTCCACTCAGCCAAGAAGTCGGCCACGATTTGGGATTTGATCGCTGTTCGGGGTACGAACATGATATCAAATTCACCAAGCTCGACTGCCCACTTTGCGACCCTCCCATTCGCGTCTGGGTTCCGAATGATGTCCTTTAACGGAAACTTCGTTGGGACCGTAATTGGATGGGCTTGGAAATAGTGGACGCAACTTTGCGAGGCCATAAGCAAAGGCGCACAAAACCGAACCTTAGGGTACCGCTCCTTAGGCCCGTGAAGTACCTCGCTTACGTAGTAGGCGGGTTGTTGCTTGCCTTAGCGTTCAAGCTGCTAATACTGGCACTTACGACTGCGGGGCAACCATAAATAGAGAGTAGAGCTTCCCGAGTTTTGGCGTGGCTAAGATGGGGCGTGGACGGGTAACCCTTTAGCTCGCTAAAAGCGGCCTCGGCTTCTTCCGTCCATTCGAAACCATCGTGCTTACGCAGGATCTTACAAAAAGGTGCACTGCGCTCGCCGAGACGAGATATGAATCTGTTGAGAGCCGCCATCCGCCCGGTGAGGGCTTGCACCTCCCTGGTGCAGGTTGGCGACCTCATATTCTCGATGGCCTCGATTTTCTCGGGGTTTGCCTCGATACTTGCCTTTCTATCACATAGCCCGGCAACATCGGATCGGACACCAAAGACACATTTTTGAGTTGATTTTAACTCGATGCTTTCTAAGATTAGCAAAAGTTTCACGAAGGTCGGTCACATGGTCGTGGGACTTTGCTTTTTACAACAACATCGTCTACATAAATCTCACGTTCGCCCTATCGATCGAGGACCGTCTTACGCATTAGTCGTTGGAGCGTGGCTCCGCGTTCTTGAGACCGAAAGACATGGTCGTGTAGCGAAGGTACCAAAAGGTGTTCTGGCGATCTTCTCTTCGTCTTCCGTGCGGTAGCGATCCGGTGATAGCCGAGTAGGCGTCGTGAAGCTCATGAGCGCCGAGTCCGCCGTTCGTCGACCGGTTGGTCTATCTTGTGGCGAAATTGTCCTTAGGGCGGCGGCGTTGAGGTCGCGATGGTCGGCGACATTCGCCATTTCCGCCCTTCTTCTTGGCGGCGGCCGGATTAGCTAGCCAGTCGGAATGCTCGACTTCTCGGATGAAGCCGGCTTGGAGGAGCTTGCCAAGTTGCTCATGGATGATGTCGGCCTTCCATTTTAGGAAACGCCGTAAGGCCTATCTGACAGGCTTTTTGTCAGGCTGAACAGCTAGCCTATGCTCGATGACCTCCCTTGGGACTCCGGGCATGTCGGACGGTTCCCACGCGAACACGTCTGCGTTAGCCCGGAGGAAGGTGACGAGCTCGAGTTCCTATTTGGACTCGAGGTTGACCCCTACGTGGACGACCTTGGCTGGGTCGTCCTCGGAGAGGGGGACTACATTGGTGGGCTCTCGAGGCGGCCACCTTAGAGGCGGACGGTGGCCGCTCGGCCTTGGGCCGCCACGTTCGAAGCTGTCCGACCATGGCCAAAGGCGCTCGTCGCGAGCCATTCGGCCTTGTGGATCGCCCTTGATCGTGATGACCCACGAGGGCGGCATCTTCAGCGATGGTAGCCATGGTGGGTAGCCGCCATGAACTTGGACAACATGGGCGTCCGAGGATGGCGTTGTATAGGAGTTCGGAGTCTACCACCTCGAAGGTGACGTACTCCGTCCGAAAATTTTGGGGGTCCCAAGCGTCCACAGCAAAGACGATTTGCCCGATCGGTGAGGGGCGACCGGGGACAATGCCGTGGAAAGGGATGGCTATGTCCTTGATCTTGGACCGCGGGACTGCATCGCTCAAGAACGGCGATGGCGATATCGAGGAGCTCCGCCATCTACCAACACGCGATCGACCAGCGTGTTGGCGATGGTGAGACGAGCACCAGCGGTAGACGCTGGGCTGGTCGTCCGGAGGACAATCATCCGGAGAAAGTGATTGACTTGTGGGACCACCGCGAGTGCGCCCCGGGCTTACCTTTCTCGAGGTGGTAAACCTCGGCGTGACCTTAAGCTCGCATCGCGAGCTATAAGCGAAATGCCGCCAAGATCACGGCGGCGTGTCGCGCGAGCCTCTGGAAAGCGTCGCCGTGGTAATACTGGCGCCCGGTCGTCCGGCACCCATGATCGGGAGCTTCGGGCATGGGCCCGCGCCCGGTAGAAGTGCTCAACCGCGCCCACGTCCTGCGATTCTGCGAGTCATGGCCGTCTTGCCGATGGAGGAGGCGAGAGCGGTTGTTCGGAGGGTTAGCCCTCGGGTGGTCGAGGTCGAGACCGGGAGCTTCGCCGCCTTACTGGGCAGCGCCCGGCCGTTCCGCCACCCGCCGGTCATTGCCGCATGGCATGCCGCTTCAGAGGAGCGGGCCTCTCGGGCTCTACCGCTGCGCGACGCGGCGGGGCGGGGCTCCTTCTTCTTCTTCTTCTTCTTCTTCTCGGCGTTGTCCTTCTTGGCATCGGTGCCAGTCCGGGCCGCCGTCTTCTCCTCCGTTCTCCCTCTCTTGCGCTCCACCGCCTCGGAGGCGTTGATGTATCCTTCCGCAGCACGAAATAAATCGGCTGCGGTGTGGACCGGATGGAGCTCAAGGTCCTCGGTGAAACGGGTGTTCCGCACTCCCTCCTTGAAGGTCTCAACGATAGCCTCGTCGGAGATTGACGAAATGGTGTTGCGCACCTGAACGAACCTACGGACATAGTCCTGCAGGCCTTCTCCCGCCCTTTGGACCACAAGCTTGAGATCTGGGGCTTCCCGAGCGCTTAGCGACCACTCGAAGTTTGTCGGGCGCCTCTGCGCAATTGTTCCCAGTGCGTGTCGAATTCCGTGTTGGTTGAGCAAACAAAATGGGCCATTCCCTCAAGACGGTAGGGAAGTAGTTGACCATTACGGCCTCATTATCGCTGCGGCGGGATGGCGGTAGTATAAACGGCGAGATATTCGTCGGGATTCTTACTCCGTCGAACTTCTCAATGCTCCGGGCTTAAACTTGCGGGGCGGGGGCCTCGCGAAGCTTCGGGAGAAAATTTGGGCATCCGGGCGGCCCGTTATTCCCAACGGAACTCTCCCGCCGAAGCGGCCCGAGGCGAAAAAACTCCGCCCGGTGTCTTGTTGAGGCGCCGTCCGTGTGGGCGTGGGCGCCGCCAAGACGACCAACGCTCTGGCAGCGCCGCCTCGAGAGCCTTTGGTGTCGCCCGGGCTCGAGGTGCTTTCGCCGAGATCCCAGCCGAGCTCCTCTAGGCCGTCAAGAACCGCGGCGCCTCGGCCATAGTGAACCCTCGCGGGCCCTTCTCCAGTCACGCATGACTGGACAATCGCTTAACCCTCTGGCATTGCGAAGACCGGGTTGGTGGCGGTAGTGGTGGGCGAATCTACGCGTGTAGCGCGCGCGGTGGCGTCGGGCCGCGAGCTGCGGCGGATATCCGCCAGGTTCGCCTAACCGACCCAAAAAAGAGGCTTCGGCGGCCTCACGCCGGTGCTCTTCGCTGGTCGGCCGCGTGGTGGTGCGGGTCACCCGCTGACGCCGCAAAGACATGGCGTGGGCAGCTCCGTGAAGGGACATGTCGGTGTCGCCCACGGAGGCGGTGCCCTCGGCACCCTCAACCGCCATGGGCTCACGCTGGTCCGCTGCCGGCCTCGACGGGCCGGCGCTTAGTTCGTGCTGCAGGTAGTCCTCCTCTTGGGCGTGGCATGAATGCTTGCGGTCCGCCCAGATATGGCATTGGTTGCGGTGCCTCCAACCCCTCCATGAGGGTTTCACGGCGTGGTCGGCGAAGTCGAGCAAAGCTCGGGAGCGGACAGCTACTCCTGAGGCGGGTGTTGCCTCCACCTCCATCTCGTCGGACTGAGCTCCGGCGAGGATACCAGCCTGCCATTCCTCATACGACTCGTCGACGTCGTCGAGATCGTCGCAATCGTCGAAGTTGAGGTCCACAGTATCAATGTCGTCGTAAGACAACAAGGCCATCCTCGACTCGATCGAGGGGAGAGGACCGAAATCGAGCCCCACGGTGGGCGCCAGCTGTCGGCGACTGGGAGGCGAACCTCCGCAGCGCTAATGAGCAAGGGAAGGGGGTGTGAGGCCCGAAGGCGGCCCTGTCCCCCGGACCGAGGCCCGGCCTTGTGGCCAGACACTGCCGAAGGAAAAGACCTTGGTCTCGACGCGGCTGGCGCGTCAAGACCGGATGGATGGGAACGATGACACGAGTGTTTTATCCTGGTTCAGGCCTCCACTGCGGGATAATAGCCCTCGCCCGATCTTCGTTTAATGCCGAGCTTAAACGAGTACAAGGGGTGAAGTCCGGGCTTTGGGAAGCCGGGCCGAAAGTCTGATAAGTGCTCAAGGCAGCTGTGCGTGTGTGCTCCTCTGATTACAGGATGCGGAGAACTACCGCCGGGAACTAGAGCTCCTACGAGAGTGCAAGTGCTCCTGTTCTACAGTAGCTATTCTCCAAGTGAGTTGTGTGTCGAAGTGAAGCTCACTGTTGTTGTGGCTGGCGCGCCTTTTTATAAGCGCCTTCGCCATTGTAGCTATCTGCCGTCCGTTGAATTAGTCGTTGCCTTTTGCCACACCGGTAGTGTGCGAATCCACCGTGTCGAGTGCAATCCTCCGATCCCGTCTTTGGACCGCTAGCGGTCAGCACGTGTCCTTGCCCATGCGGGCGGTTGACGGGACTGGCCGCCTACCCGTCAGAGGCTGCGGCCAGGCGCTCCTCGGTACAGTGCGCGCATTTAATTCTCGATGACTCTGGGGACCCGAAGCGTATCCTATCCGCGGCGCGTGATGATTTGCCTTGGGTCCTGTCCCTTCGTACCTCAGAAGCTCGGGGGAAGCAAGAGGCCCGAGCTTCCGAGGCGGGGAAGCCCGGGCTCGAGCTTACTAAGCTCGGGCCCGAGCTTGCTAGTCCCGAGCTTACCTCCTGTGGGGCCGCGGGTAAGTAAGTCGGCCGAAATTCCATGAGCCACATACTTTCCCCAACACAACTGCTGTCTTTAGTGAACTGTCATATTATCTGTAGACAATGTTTTTGACAACACCTATAATGGGTTGTCTCTAAAGTTATCTATACAAACTACATTACGATGATCTATTGTCGTTTTTATCTTTGTAGGCTAGCAAAATAGCATCATAACTTATTCCATCCTTCTTTTTTTTTTTAAATTTCAAGTCTAAATTTAACTTCCACAATTCCAGAAAATTTTCGAATTTCTCTTTTTTTTACTCTTATTCTTTGTCTGCTCTTTACTTTTTCTTTCTCGTCTTCTTTCCCTAGCCATGGGTCACACTTTCCTCTTCCACCTACCTTTCTTCTTATTTCTTCTTCTGGATGCCCGGGCGCATCCCCCAAATCCCGAGCTTGAAATCCAAGAAAATCCCAACACTGCACGGAGAACCAACGCCCTGCCCTCCCCTGTCTTCACCGTCGTCGTGGAACACCGTCCCTAGATCCATGAGTGTTGTACGCATAAATGTCATACCTCGCCAAATCCGCGCGCGCTACCTACGTGGACATCTTCCATCGCTAGATCCAAGCGCGCTGCTCATGTGGACACCGTCCCTAGCCAGATCTGTGTGCGGCCCTCGTGGACGTCGTCCCTTGTTGGATCCACGTGCTCCGCCCCGCGTGGACACTGTCCCTCACCGGATTCGAGCATGCTGCTCGCGTGGACGCCGTCCCCTCTACGCCTCTCCTCCGCATGGGATCCTTGGTGTCTCGGTTGCTCTACTAGCATTGTCGCTTCCACAAGCAATGACCTTTTTCTCTCTCGTCCAGATTAGCAAATGTATGATATGGCACCCCTTATAGACAACTTATAGACAACTGAGATGAAGCATTATACATGCTCTTACGCCATACTCACACATATTACATGCGCGCACGTGCTCTACACACGCTAGGATCTAATTAGGATTAATGGTCTCTCAAGTGTAGGCATGAACTTCCCACTAAATATGTATCTATTTGTATTGAAACCTAGTCATCTAAGAATAAATTTTGAGCTGTCTAGGCATGAACTGCCCCATTAAACATGTATCTATTTGTACTGAAACCTAGTCGCCTAAGAATAAATTTTGAGCTGTCTCACTAAACGTACGTCTATGTATTTGTACTGAAACCTAGTCCTAAGAATACATTATAGATAAATGCAACACCCACATAAGACCGGTGCTTGAACCCTGGCAGGTCAGCTACGGGTGCAACTCATTGTCGTAGCCAACCGAGTACGGCTCGGTTCGCAATAGTGGCATAGTATTTCTCTCCTTAAAAGGCATCAGATAATTCTGTCTCCAGAAAAAAAAAAAGCGATAATGACATGGGTAGTGTCGCCTTCTCCCTGGGTGCAATGCTGCACCCCATGCGACCCGTTACGGAATTTTGACTCTTTCTTGGTAGTCTACTCTTGAAGTGAGCGGAAGAACGAGCTAGCGTTGATCTCCTGTTTCAATTCATAATATGTTCCATGTGACCCTATCCCACGTTGGTTGTAGAATATTTGGCTATTTAGAAAAAAAAATTCCTGTAGTATTTTAAGTATCCTATTTCCTTGACGCATTGTAGCTGGTTAAAATTTTTTTAGGAAGTGCTAGGGATCGGACGTCCGATTCTAGCCAAAAAAACGAACGCTTTTTTCGAAACATGGACATGCAAAGTACAACCGAAACATGGACGGTATACTGCTGAAACATGTATGATGTACTGATGAAACATGATCGATGCAGTGATAGAACATGGTTAAAACATTGATAAAACATTATGAAACATGGACGAAGTACTGATGAAAGATGGCAAAAGAACTAATGAAACATCATGTTCCGCAGTTTTTTAGTGGTGAGAGTGTGTGGGAAAGAGAGAGAAAGAGAGGACAAAAAACATCCACCGGTTAAAAGGACATCCCATGGGATGGATCGATGTTGTTTCCACCGGTTAAAAGGATGCCCCGTGGGTTGGATCATCGTTGTTTCCAGCGGCTAAAAAGATGTCTATGGGCTGGATCGCCATTAGACCATACGGGACGCAGCGTCCAATTGTGCCGGATGCACGATCACTATCACTTTCGATTCTTTTAAGCTAATAATTTTTATTACGCAGTGCCCACAAATTAAGCACACGCGCGCATACAGAGGAGAAAGAGAGAAACATACCTGTGACAGTACATGTAAGGGAGCTAGGAAGCGGAATTAAGTACATCGATGCTTCAAGAAACCACAACACGTGCGAGCCCAAAAAAAAAGAAACCGCAACACGTGCGACGTTAAGTCAACGGGGGTTGACTTCAGCGAGCTGGTAGTGAGTGGCGCTGTCGAAGCTAGGGGAGAGAGAGAGCGCGCTAGCGTGCCGGCGTTGACACGGCGCAGGCAGGCAGGCAGGCTATGGACGAGCGAGCGGAGGGCTCCGCTCTGATCACTCTCTCGTGGACTTCACCGGTCAACGCGAGGATCCGTCTCTGGATCGGTCGATCCCATCGCCTTTTGGTTTCGCTCTCGTCATCATGGCAAGAAGAAGAGCCTTTAGCTGCTTTGTTTACTTGGAGTCTAGCGATATACGCGAGACCTGTTTTCGCTTGACTTTTTGCGATCAAGCAGCGAAGTCAACGCATCCGGAGGTCAACTTTGGCAGTTTCTTTCGATCGTAGTCGCCGTCCGTCTTTACAGATATTTTCTGGCTATAGCTAGAGAGCTGTAGTTCGGCGTCACCTACCATGTGTGTGGGCACGCGTGTGCGTGTCAAACTATCACCTGGCCTCCGGCAAATCGAACGGGCAATCCAAATCCTTCTGTTCACTTGCACACAAGTGTTAGGGCCACCTACAATACGGGTACTTTTAGAAGTGTGTAGAAGAAAAACGATTTACGCTTTACCATGTACACGTAGCATCCTCATTTTTTTTTCAAAATATTTATCATCCATCATGCATTTGCATATTATTTTTAAATTATTTACATTTTGAAAAAAAATAAAAATGAGCATGTTCCATTTCTAGAAAAGTTTTTAAATACTAAATTGTAATAAATTATTTTATATTTCTAAAATAAACTAACTAAATGGCTAATTTGGTTAAGAATTAAATTGGTAAATTCAATGAACATAATAAATGTTAAAATTATATATGTATTCTCCTAATTCATAAAATTTTACAAATTTACAAAAAATTTAAATTTCTTTCCTTTTTTCCTTTCCTTTTTCTTTCTTTCCCTTTTCCCTTTTTCTTCCTTCTTCTTCCCCCCTTTCCTTCTTCTCCCTGGCCGACCTCCCCTTCCTCTTCTCTCCCGGACAGGGAAGCTTCCCCAAAAGAAAAACCTTCCCATCCCCTTCCAAAGTTTTATTTGGAAGAGGGATTCCTTTCCCCCCTCCAAACCGACTTTAGGTCGGCGCTACTGCCCCTCACCCCTATTTAAGCCCCTGCAGCCACCCCTCACTTCCTCTCGCCGCCCCGACACAAAATTCCTCGCATGTAAGTTGTCGCCATCCCTTCCCTTCGGTGACGATCTTCCCCAACATGCCCCTAACCTGTTTCGCCCCTCGCTTTTGGGCGATCGTTGCCGGAGTAGTTGAATTGCGCCGTCAGAGCCGAGCTATCACTGTCGTCGTTGCTTCGGTATCACCGTCGATTCACCGTTGTCTGTCGATAAGCGCTCTCCCCCTCGCCTCCCTTAGCTTCCTTAGGAATAGAGCAACCCGTTCTAGGGGCCCTTAACGCTCGATTGGTCATCGGCAAGCGCCACCATCATGCACCCCTTTCCCCTCTCGGCCGCCGTTGTCATGCCCCAAACCCGTGCGCATCCCTCACAAGGGCATGCCCTTCGGCATCGCCGTGGCCCCGTGAAGCTATTGGACCAAGCTACCTCCCCCGATTCGTCGCTATTTAGCTGGAGCACCGCCTGCCGCTACTGCCACCACTGAGGTTGTTGCCGCTATTTCCTAGTGGGCTGACTGCACCAGGAGGGTCGCGGTGCCTTGCCGATCTCTCCCCGCCAGTTCGCTGCTGGCGACGAGCCTCCATTTGCCATTGTCGTCGCTTCCCGACACAACCACGACGCTTTCCCCTGCTAATCTATCATGAGTTAGGATTCACTCACCCCACTACCAACAACTAGCCCCACACGTGGGCTTTACATGGACCACGCAAGGTCTACATGGGCTTTTCACAAAACTCGATCAACTCGATGTAATGTGATTTCATCCCTTGACTTGACCGCTCATTTTCTGTGTCTCTGGGACTTAAACCCAAACCGAAAACCTTGAGCCACCTCAAGTCCATCTCCATGATGTCCACGTGAGCCTAGTTTGAGCTCAACTGTCTCGCCGGCATCCTCGACCGTTCTAGACCTCGATTCTCCTAACCTAGTCCCGGTAGCCGCCAACGACCATAGCTGCCTCCAAACATGCACTCAAGTGGACCAACACAATTTCCAAATCAAGTTCATCTCCATGACGTCCAAGTGAGCCCGGTTTAAGCCCAGCCGTCTCGCCGACATCATCGACCGTTCTGGACCTTGGTTTTCCCAACCTAGTCCTAGTGCCTGCCAACAACTACAACTGCTTCCAAACTTGCACTCAAATAGACCAACACAATCTCCGCAAATATCTCACTTATCTCCCTTCAACTTAGCATATTAGCATCCATAATCTTGCAATGACCTTAATTAACTCGAGAAAAACACGAATCATAACAAGTCAAAACTACACCTTCCGTGCAAAGCAGCTTATGAAAATTATATCAATTAATATGTGCATCAAATGACATTCCGCCCAAAACGAAAAAACTTTGTCTTGAAATTCTCTAAAAGAGATATGAAGCCTAAAAAATCATCTGAGTAAAAGAGCACTACGAAACAGTCCAAACCGTAAAAAACCGTACGTGCTAAAACATTAATCCACCCGGTTATAAGCAAGTCAACCACAAACTTCTCAGCCGAATCAAATCCCATGAAGACCTTTACATGGTCCCCCAATTCATTTGACTTTTTAGGTATAGAGAAGTTGCTGGGAACTAATGTTTTAGAAAATGTAGTGAAAAGTGTAAAGAAATTTTGGAGAATGGAGGGAATCTTTTAGAAAATGTGGTGAATAGTATCATAGAGAATGAAATTACGGGGACCTGTTGGAATGACCTAAAGCTCAAATATAATTATGCTTTCAATGAACCGAGCTCGAGACGAGTCTCAATGTTTTATCCTCAATTATTAATATATGGAACAGAACCAGGAACATTTTGCATTGAGTGTGGTATACTAATTTCACTAGCAGTTGACATGTGTTATTGATAATGCATATATGTTGACCCGTCGGATACAAAGTTACAAACCATACACCTTTGTCATTTTACACCATCTTGAATGATTTTTTTATGGAACCATCCTGAACGATTTTAATGGGTGTGAAACGTTGGCGATTTTGGACACCTTTTGGGAATTTTAATTTTTCTACATTTATTTTTATTCTTTATTGCAAAAATAGGTTTCTTTGCGTGTTTTAGACAAAAATAAGCGTCTGTCACCTAGCAGATGGACGATCGTCTGATAAAGGGACGATGAGTGGACCCACTAAAGCTGCTACGAGCCGAAGTGGCACCTATCGCCTGACCGTTAGGAGATAGGTGCCCGACCATTGGGTGTAGACAGCGCTCGGTGTCACGTTGGCAACTATTCGTCTAGCCGTTTGGCGATAGGTTTGACATGTGGGCCCAACAAGCGCAACCTCCTCTCGACTCGCGAAGCGCCATCAAACGTCATTAGGATAGGATCCTATCGCCCAACTATTGGATAATCGCCCTTCTTACAAGCGGCATACACCTATTTTTATCTAAAACGTGAGCGGACACCTGTTTCTGCAATAAAGAATAAAAAATAAATATAGAAAAAATAAAGGTGGCCCTACACCGCATCCACGGGCCTAGGTAAGAGCCCAGGGCCACTACCAGGCCCTAGTCCTCACAACTCCCCTGGGCCCTAGGCCCATAGATTCTTGGACCGTTGTTTCCCAGCCTCCCATGTTGCATCGGCTAAACCAGTCGTTGACCTCTTCGTCTTCCGCTCTTTCATTTTTCTTCTTTTTTCGTGCCCACACGACAATTCTTTTGATGGAAAATAAGAGTGGGAAACACAAATATTTTGACAGAATAACATCGCAACATCCTGCCAAAATCCTCTATGGTAAACAACTAAACAAGACATTGTTTGGTGATTAATTTGACAAGTTTGTCGAAGATTTGATGAAGCGAGAAGCACGAAAATTTGAAGGAAAAAAAAGTACATAGAAAAGCACCTAACATCTTGTCCTCGGGTCCTTCAGCAATCAGCAAGGATATGAAGTAAAATACGAAGACATATTTTCAGACAACAAAAACCGGGCAGTAGTTGAGCCTGCATATCTAAGACTAGATCGATATTAAGAGCTCTGCCCCTACTTAAGATGTTGTTAGCATACAGCATTCCACGTCAGTTGTAAGCATTACCATGTAGTATATGTGATAAGGAAGATAGAGGAAGGGCACGGAGTCCCGTCGTAATAGTTGATTGTAGCATGGAAAAAAAAGAAAATTATACACAAATGAGCACTTCCATCAGAATCCCCATTTTTCACCCCTATATCCACTATTACATACATCCCTATCACTATTTCAATGCTTATATCAAAATTATCTCCAACAACACTCCCTAAATCTCACTCTCAATAATATTGCTAAGTGAGAATTCGCTACAAGTTCAAGGGACAGCCATGTAATTTTCTCAAAAAAGAACAAGGGAAAAAGTAAAAATATTAGAAAAAAATCAGTGGAAAAATCCTCAACCAATCAAGGACGATAAGAAAAGAACATTAAAAAAAAAGGGAAGTGACAAAGATTGGAAGTAAACAGTAAAAGTACAAGAGAAAATACTAAAAAACAGTGGAAAAGATTAAAAAAAAAAAGGTATTAGGATCTCCAACAAGAGCCTGGGATAACGCTGTATAAGTAGGGTATCCATGTATGGGTACTTGACTCATCGTTGGAGTATATCCCTATTATAAAGCCATATATCTTTCAGAGAGTTTCTATTTCACCGGACAGTTCTTCATTTCTTTTAGAATCTCCTTTTGAGTTGCCCACAGAGGGTTGTAGGAAAACCACTAGGCCACCATGTCTTTCACAAGGCCCAGGTAGGAACATCCTCCACAGCCGTCAGATGACTCCGCAACGGGAGAATTCTGACCGTTAATCACAAGCTTTGGCCATGCTTTGCAAGTATGGATAATTCTATGTTTAGACTTTAGATGTGTGATTAAAGGAGATAAGCTGGAAAATAAAAGGTACAAAAGGGAAAGGAAAAGGTGTAAAAAAAAGGTTTTAGCGATGTTAATATATTGGTTAATTTGACGGTTTACATGCAGGGGAAAAAATATAGAAGGGGAAAAGGTGCAAAAAGAAATTTTGAGGTCTGTCAGACAACCTCAGGGCCACCCTGTCTAGACAGGGCCCAGACAGGAACGATCCTCTACAGCCGTCGGATGGATCCAAATCTTGGGCATCCTGGCCGTTAATCACGCTCTGGCCCAGAAGGTCGTGGTTCATCAACCAGACTTTAGTGCTTGCCTCATTATTGGTAAAGGATGCAGCGGTACGATCCTATAGAACAGATCCTGTTCAAGTAAGGTCGTACCGCATGCGGACAGGCGTTCGCTTATAAGCTGCGTATGATTCTCTTAACAGCCGAGGTGGTACTAAAGCTGCGTCCAGCTTGTCACTCCAGATGTGGGCCCGCCCATTTAAAGCTCCGTTGTACTTTCGAGGTCTTTTTGGACAGGGTCCAACGAGACCCATCAACAATTTCGTACTAGAAGATATGGATAGATTTATTTTTTTTTTCCACAAATCGTATATGATATACCAAAGAGACGAGACTGGCAGAAAATCTCAAAACTGTTGAGAAACCGGCCGGCCCACGAAGGCCCGGTATTGGCCCATACTGAAACCCTAGAATCGCTCTATATAAGGAGGAGGGGTTTTCCCATTGTACACACATGAGAAAAGTAATAAAGAATCGTTTCCCTCCCACATCTGTGTTCATCTGTGTTTGTCTTGCGTGTGAATCGACAATCTCGGACTACACCCGGTAGCGTGGTTGTCTAACATGTTATCAGCACGAACGCTCGAGGATCGTAAGACGCCGGAGGGATCGAACGACGACGTCGACGTACTATCGGCATCGAATCGCCATCACGCCGGCAGTCTAGTTAGGACCACCGATCGTCCTCGTGACGATCGTCGAATCCCTACCGATTCACGAAGAACGAAGGTAAAAAGAAAATCGAATCCATGGGAATTGAATCGTAGATCTATTATACCGTCGACCAAGATGTAGCGCGGCTCATCTCGCCGCCGGTCTTGGTCCTCACGCCGCGCCGAAGCGCCACAGACGCTTCGCTTCCGCCGCCTTGTGCGTAGCACACATAGGTCGATCGATCGATCCGCCCGGCGACACGACACGAGAGCCGCCGCAAGAAGGTCCCGGCCGGAGCCCCGACCCGTCCGCTAGCGCTGGTGGTCTTGTCTCGTTCGTGAGATCGTCGATCGATCGGTTAGTGGATCGTCATTGCTTGGCGGCGTCGTGAAACGATGCCATCGCGGGTGCTACTTGCGCGTCGAGCCGCCGTCCATGCACGAAGAAGCGGCCACCGCTGCGCGCCACGCGAACCACGCGACACGCAACCGCAGCTCGCACGCCGCATTGTCGTGTCTCGGGTCCGCGCCCAACGCAGATGGCGCCATACCACGTGCCGTAGCACCACCGCCACGCCGCCCGCTGCACCGCCACCCGGCACCGCCCGAAGCGGCTCTCGCAGCGCCGCCCCACTTTCGCGCCTGAGCGCCGCCTCCGCGTCTGCTCTGGAAGTGCCGAAACACCGCCGCCGCGCCCGCAGCGACGGCCACCCACGTCGAAGCACCGGCGGCCCGTTTTTCTCCCGACGCATCAACATCGGGCGGCGGCCACCATAGCGCTAGGGAAACCCTAACCGGGTCCCTCCTCAGCATCGCGTGGGCCGAACCACGTCCGGGGCCCAAGCACATAGGTAACACGCTAATGAAAGGAAGCGGAGGAAGCGACGGGTCATCTGATGCAACCGCGAAGAAAAAAAAAAAAAAAAAGGGCACGGGTAGGATAGGCTGCGAGTGGGCCGCGTGGGAAGAGAAAAATAGTGGGATGCATGGGCCATGGACCAGAAAATAGAAAAGGCCCACGGAATAGAAATGAGTAATGTGGTAGAGCAAATTTGCTCATAGGCCCTTAAATATCTGAAAATTGCATAGAAATTCCTCTGTAATATGAAAATTACGAAACCCCTAGAAATTCTGAAATTGCAGAACATACTTTTTCTAGCATAAAAGGGCCTCGGGATTTTGAATTTTAGTCCCTTTTTAAATTTGAAGCTCTCTTTTCTTGCTTTCATGCTTATTTATGAAATTTGACATGATTGCATGAATTTATTGCTTTAGTTCTTGAAATCCATGAGAAAATTAAAATTTGACGACCATCATCCGGATTACACGTAGTAATCTAATAAAAGAATTTAATGAACATGCGGATAGCGAGCATCGTGAACCGTGAGTTTCAGGAACTGGCCCCGCATGGTCAGAATTATCTCACGTGGGCATCTGATGTAAAGATCGTGCTCGGAAGTAAGAAGCTCCGATCTACTATCGACCTAGGGTCCTCGAAGGACGAGCAACCTACGCCGGAGCAGAACGATCAGGCTTTGCATTTTCTTAGGCACCACCTCTCAGCCACTCTGAAGAATGAATATATGGCTAAGGGGAGTGCACTTGAGCTATGGAACGTACTCCAGAAGCGATTTGAAAAGCTCAAGTACACTATCCTGCCCCAGGCACAGCAGGATTGGAGTCGCCTGATATTTGCAAACTATAAGACTGTGGCTGAGTACAACTTCGCTTTGCATAGGATTTGTACCAATCTCACTCTCTGTGGCAAGAAGATCACAGACGAAGAAAAGATTGAGAAAACTCTCTCTACCTTCCACCCTAGTGCTATTCAGGTTGCCCGCAGCTATTGACAGGATGCATACAAGGAGTATAGCGAACTGATCGATGTGATGCAAGTTGCAGAATCGCAGGACGAAGTTCTTCGCAAAAACTTTGTCTCGCAGCCAGGAAATGGCAATGGCACAGAAGTCAATGCCAATAGCTACAAAATAAAGAAGCCCAATCAAAGGAATAGGGGCAAAAAGGGAGGAAAGGGAGGGAAAACAGCCCAGAAAAAGCCTAATGCCCAAGAGAAGTCTAATGACAAAGAGAAGCCACCGGTCAAGCCGTACGGAGAACAGAACCAGACGTGCTTCCGTTGTGGCACTTGGGGACACTGGTCGAAGATCTGCCGGGAACCCAAAGATGTCGTCACTGCATTCCAAGCTAAGAAGAAGGAAAAGGGCAAAATGCAAGCCGAGGCACACTTCGCCATGGCAGAAGACGATGACGCCTTGGATGCCCCTTACACCACAACCCCACCTAATGAAGGGGATAAGACCTCTGTTGATGACATCGAGGTAGAAGTGGACGGCCTCTTCACTGAATCAATTTAGTGCATGAATAGCACTTTCTAATTCTTTTATTTTAGATGGTGGTAGTCATTTATGAACATTTGAATAATGAATTGTAAGCTCTAGAAGAGCAAACTATTATTTTCTCATAATTGGACATGCAGTCTATTTTTCAGTACTCTATTTTTACAATCAATAATTATGCCACTGTTTTGATTGGAATTGTATTATATTTTTCTAGAATTTGTGTAGCACCCAATGGAGGAAATCTGTATTGTCGATAGTGGCACGACAAACACCATTTTGAGAGAGACCAAGTACTTCCAGTCGATCACAAAGAACACTGGAAGTATTACTACAATCGCAGGCAGGAATTCGTGTATAATAGGTTCCGAAAGAGCCACAATTACACTGCTTATGGATACTACCCTGAATATTGAAGAGGCACTCCTGTACCCAGAATCTACAAGAACTCTCTTAAGCTTCAAAGACATCCGTGCCAATGGGTTTCACGTAGAAACATCTGAAGAAAATGGCAAAGAATATTTATGCATCATGAAGTATGTAGGATGTGAAAAGATGGTAGTAGAGAAATTTCCCTCATATGAAACTGGGTTGTACTACACAAACATAAATGCACCCGTAGTGTATACTTCCCTGAAGACTGCATTTAGAAGCTTTGAATTGTTTTCCCTGTGGCATTGCCGTCTAGGCCATCCTGGTCTTAGAATGATGAGGAATATAGTAAACAACTCGCAAGGCCACAACTTGAATGTTAAAAATTTCCCAAATCAAGAAGATTTTGTGTGCCCCGCATGTGCCACCGGGAAATTAATAACTCGGCCATCCATAATGAAAGTAAAAGATGAAATCCCTGCATTCCTAGAACACATCCAAGGGGATATTTGTGGTCCAATTCAGCCCTTATCAGGACCATTTAGGTACTTCATGGTGCTCATTGATGCGTCCTCGAAGTGGTCGCACGTCTGCTTATTGTCCACCAGAAATCATGCCTTTGCAAAACTGATCTCGCAGATCATTAGAATTAAGAATACCTTCCCCGATCATTGCGTGAAGTCCATTAGAATGGACAATGCCGGAGAATTTACTTCAAAGGCATTTGATGATTACTGCACAGCACTAGGCATCGCAGTTGAGCACTCCGTACCTCATGTCCACACGCAAAATGGGCTAGCAGAGGTTTTGATCAAGAGAATTAAGTTCATTGCCCGGCCTCTTTTGCAGAGTTGTAACTTGCCCAACACCTGTTGGGACACGCAGTCCTACACGCAGCAGCACTCATCAATTTCCGACCATCAGCCTACAACACCCATTCACCAATACAACTAGTGCAAGGGGTCATACCGAAACTTTCCCACCTTAGAAAATTTGGATGCATGGTATATGTATCGATACCGGCTCCACAGCGGACTGCCATGGGCCCACTCCGTAAACATGGGATATATGTCGGATTTGAAAGTGCATCTATCATCCGATATTTGGAACCTATGTCCGGGGACTTGCATACGGCCCGGTTCGCTGACTGCATTTTTGACGAGGATAATTTCCCGCCATTAGGGGGAGGAAATCAACCTTTGGATGAAAAATATCGAGAAATCATATGGCATTCCACTGGTATCCCCGCACATGACCCCCGCACTAATGAAGCAAATCAAGAAGTCCAGAAGATAATTGATTTGCAAAACCTAGCAAATGAACTGTCTGATCATTTTTGTGATCTGAAGAGTGTGGTCAAGTCGCATGTACCTGCTCGAAATGCACCAGAGAGGGTTGAAGTACCAAAGAAAATAGAAGGTACCCCGAATCCCGTTCAGAGGCCTCCAAACAAAAATAAAAGAACGGGAACTCTGGCTCCTCAAACCCGAAATACTCGGAGACGTCCGGGGAAAGAAGGGCAAGGGGACTTACCACAGCCTATCACAAAATGCCCCAAAGAAAGAAGGGAGCAGTTGAGACTGCACGGAAAGAAGCCCGAGGAAAGGGCAATACGGACTTGAACCTTCCATCGAAGGAAGTCGCGAAAAATGTGTGCAGACATAGGCGAAGAAAAGCTAAAGGAACTTGCCCCGCGATGGGAAATAGCGGAGGAAGGCAAGTAGAAGTGCAAGAAGAAGCACCCCATGATGAAATGGCCATAAATTATGTATTAACGGGAGAATCTATGAATAGAGCAACAACCAATGTAGATGCATATTTTGCAAAGAAAATTGCCACCATCATCGACCACGATCCTGAGCCTGCATCTCTAGCAGAATGCAAGAAAAGGCCGGACTGGGAAGAATGGAAAAAGGCAATATCTGCTGAATTGATCTCTCTGAACAAAAGAGAGGTGTTTGGACTTGTATGCCGCACATCTCCCCATATTCACCCCATAGGTCATAAATGGGTCTTTGTTCGGGAGAGGAATGAAAAGAATGAAATTGTAAGGTACAAAGCAAGGCTGGTTGCTCAAGGTTTCACTCAACGTCCTGGAGTTGATTATGAAGAAACCTACTCCCCGGTCATGGGCGGAATAACCTTTAGGTATTTGATCTCAATGGCAGTCAACTTGAAGTTGGAAATGAAATTGATGGATGTTGTAACGGCATATCTTTATGAAAACTTGGATTCGGACATATACATGAAAGTCCCAGAAGGTATCCCTGTCCCGAACCACGATAGAGCAAATAGAAATCTATACAGTGTGAAACTTGAGAAGTCACTGTATGGACTCAAGCAGTCAGGAAGAATGTGGTATAATCGCTTGAGTGAATTTCTCTGCGAAAAGGGCTACACAAACAATGAAGATTGTCCCTGTGTATTCATACAGAGATCCCCGAATGGATTCTGTATAATTTCTGTCTATGTGGATGACTTGAACATCATCGGGACAAAGAAAGAGATAGAAGAAGCCTGCTCATACTTGAAGTCTGAGTTTGAAATGAAAGACCTGGGAACAACTAAATTTTGCTTGGGCCTGCAGCTCGAGCATGGCTAAGGTGGAATCTTGGTACACCAATCATCCTACACCCAGAAGGTGTTAGAAAGGTTTGGATTTGAAAAAGCGTATCCCGCGAAAACCCCAATGGTCGGAAGGTCACTACAAGCAGACCAAGACCCATACAGGCTTAAAGAAGAGGGGAGGAAGTCCTGGGATCAGAAACCCTATACTTAAGTGCAATTGGTGCGCTTATGTACCTCATAAACAAAGACTAGGCGGACATTGCGTTCGCAGTGAATTTCTTTGGCTCGATGCAGTCAGAGCCAACCAAAAGACATTGGAAGGGATCAAGGACATCTTGAGATACCTTCAAGGAAGTAAGGATCTTGGCTTGTTTTATGGAAGAAATCAAGAATTGAATCTAGTTGGCTATGCAGATCAGGTACTGTCGACCAAGATCTTGGCAAGTCACAAACCGGGTATGTTTTCCTTTGTGGTGGGGCGGCCATTTCATGGAGGTCGCCCAAGCGGACACTTGTGTCAACTTCTACAAACCACTCGGGAAATAATTGCCTGTATGAAGCCTCTCGTGAATGTGCTTGGCGAAGAATGGCTCACCACATCCGAAGTCATGTGGACTGAATATTGAGCAAACCCCCACAATAATCTATGAAGATAATGCAGTTTGTGTTGCTCAAATGCAAATAGGCTATGTGAAAAGCAACCTGACGAAGCATATTAACCCCAAGTTCTTCTATGCTCATGAAATGCATAAGACGAACGAGATCAAGATATTGCACACTAAGTCATGCGAGAATTTAGCTGATTTATTCACTAAGTCTCTCCCAGCATCTACTTTTGAAAGGTGCGTGAACGGAATTGGGATGAAAAGGCTTAGAGAAGTGCAGATTTCAGGGGGAGAATCTTCACATACTCCAAAGTAAATCTTAGACATGTAGTCTAAGTACCCAAAGGAATGTCATGAAGACGATTTGAAAATTGGGTGAATTGTACTCTTTTTCCCTTAGTGAGTTTTCACAGAAGTTTCTCACATAAGGTTTTTAACGAGGCAATTCGTGCAGCACAAGACGTATGCTATGTACTCTTTCTCTAAATTTTTTCCACTGGGTTTTTATGTAGTTTTAATGAGGCATATGCATCTCGCGGCAAAGGCCAAAGGGGGAGTGTTGAGAAACCGGCCGGCCCACGAAGGCCCGGTATTTGTCCATGCCGAAACCCTAGAATCGCTCTATATAAGGAGGAGGGGTTTCCCCATTGTACACACATGAGAAAAGCAATAAAGAATCGTTCCCCTCCCACATCTGTGTTTATCTGTGTTTGTCTTGCGTGTGAATCGACAACCTCGGACTACACCCGGTAGCGTGGTTGTCTAACAAAAACAAGTCCAACCAAATATTCCAGCGAAGTTACACAAGTTCCATGTTCGGATGCTTATCACAAACAGCCATAGGACAGAAACTTTTTTATAAAAAGAAAATTGAGGAAAAAAGGAGGGACTTCGGATCTGTTCGGGCAATTATTCTATAATGTTCGAATCTACACCAGGGTTTGAAAAACCGATGAAAAACCGCTAAAACCGACGGTTTCTCGCCGAACCGCTGTGCGGCGGTTTGAGAAACCGCCAGTTTTTCCCCGGTCCAATTCAAACTTTTGAGTTTGAATTTGATTTTTTAAACAAATTAATAAAAAAATCTTATAAAAAACTAGATGGTTTTTAGAAGGGTTTGTATGAAGCAAAATTTTAAATTAAGACCCCTAATTGTGTTTAGGAGAGTGAAGTTGATTGACATGCATTATTGCATGTGCAGTAGACCCGTGAGCATTGGCCTTTAGTCTTTGCCAGAAGAATGCTTGCTCTCTTAGTGACCACATATTCTTGTTCCTCTCCACGCCCATACGACCCGCCGCCACCTTGCATGGGATCCCGCCGTGCCTCCACTGCCAGTGGAAGGAAGAAGCCGGCGGGTCCAGGCGAGAAACCGCCCCTCCTCGGCGAGAAACCGCCGCCCGTTCCCTCCCTCTCCCTCTCTCTCTTTCTCTCTAGATCTGTGTGTTTGGAAAAATTTGTATTGATGGAGTGCTTCATTTCAGCTTGCACATGTAGTTTAATTCATGAAATTAGATTAAAGAAGTGCACCCGTGAGAGGGTTTCAGTTGATGTGTGAGAGCGAAGTGTGGGTTAGAAATTACTAATATGGCAGTAAGGGTGAAGTGCACAAGTGAGAGGGTTTCAACATGCACATGTAGTTTATATTCATGAATTTAGATCAATAAAGTGCTTGATTTCAGCATGCACATGTAATTATATGTTTGGCATGCGTGAAGAAACGTAGTGCTTAGCCATGTGCTGAGCCATGTATTGTGCATTCCATTTCAGTGGACCCTCGTCAGGATAGCTCAAGCACGTCGACATCTGAGTCTTACGGCTACCCCTCCTATGCAAACATGCCAATTGCACCACCATAGTCTCGTGCTCGATATGTGTATGAGTGGGTAGAAGGGGAATTATATACCTACCATTTGAATCAGTGGAGTCGAATGAGCGCGTAGACCGGCTTGTCCTGGCATGGATATAAAGTGCAGTTGGCAGAACAAGAGGGACTAATTCTGTATGGCACTGAGGATTACAACATGTGATGTATTCAAATTTGTTTCGTCTCACAATTTTTGTACTATACTAACCATTCTCACTTCACAAATTCTAGGAATGCTATGGGCTGGAATGCGTAGTAAGGCTCTCAAAAATTATTCACCATGATTGGGATCATCTCCATATTTTGGTATGAATTAATTTGGTCCTATATATATATTGAGAGAGTGCTTGTACTGTAATGCAATACATGTATGGACCTTGACCTTATGCAATGCAATATATGTTTGTATGCATTTGACTTAATGTTGATATGTTCTAACTCTCAAATAATTAGCATAGGTCATGCCAAAATTTTTGTTGAAAACTACCATCCATATCACATTATGACTTCATATTGATATGTTCAAATTTATATGTTTAAATTGACTTCGTATTGACATTTTTGTTGGAAACTACCTTGTTCAAATTATTGACTTCATATTCACATGTTCAATATGTCATATATTTATCAAAGGTTGTTCCAAAATTTTTCCATAATTAAACAAATTACAAACACATATATCTAACCCATCTATGATTTTTCCCAATTTTTAAAAATTTTTCAGACCTATTTTCCTTTTTTTTTTTTCCATTTTCCACGGTTTTCCAGTTTTCCCGGCGGTTTTTACCCAAAAACCGCCGGGAAACCGCCAAAAAACCGCCCGCCCCGTTTCCCGTTTGATTTTGAATTTGTGCGGTTTTTGCCGGTTTTGGGCGGTTTTTTCCGAAAAACTGCCCCACCAGGACAACGGTTTCGGGGTCGGGATCGGTTTTTCAAACCCTGATCTACATGAATAATGTTTCATAAGAGAAAAACAAAATTTTTTAGATATTCTTAGAGTGTTTAAAAAATCAAACAAAATGTTTAAATAAAATGTTTCAGATATTTTTCAGAATTTCGCAAGAGCAAATAAAATAAAATGTTTCATATATTTTTTTGATGTTTAGACATACATGGAAAATGATTTGGAGCAAAAATCAAGTTTTTTCAATCCATACAAGTAAATGTTTCAACATAGCAAATAAAATGTTTGATATATTTTTTTTACATGTGTTTACATGCATGAAAAATGTTGCAACTCATGTTTGATGATGCATCTTCTCATGCCAGTTCCTCTGCCTTGTACACTCAGTCCCTCCATCAATGGAGGAGACCTAAGACGGAGTGAGAGACAGGTACTAGAGCCAAGCAAGCACGACACTCTAGGGACGGGAGGCGGTGGCGACGTGCTCCACGACAAGGCTGAGGCTCCGTTCTTTTGGGCTTATCTAATTTAACTTATCTGTCTTATCTCCAACTTCGAGAATTTTTCGAGGTTGCCTCGAGAGTCAGATAGGCTTGAAATTTAGGATTTAGAGAGCTTTTAGACTTGCCTAGGAGATAAAAATAAAACGGATTCAAAAAGTAGTAAAAAGTCAGATGAGTCAATATTAGTCAGATAAGTCATGAAATTTTTGTGACTTATTTTTATCTTAGAGGCGTAGTCTAAAAGCTCTCTAAATCCTAAATTTCATGGCCATCCGACTCTCGAGGCCACCTCGAAAAATTCTCGAAGTTGGAGATAAGATAGATAAGTCAGAACTCATAAGCCTAAAAGAACACCCCCTGAGACGAGGCTCACAGAGGTGGTTGGAAAACAGGTCGAGAAATGGACAAAGAAGAGTGTCGGGGAGGTTGTCGGGCGATGCGCCGAAGAGGTAATTGAGGCAAAGCATCGATGAGGTGCCCGAAGCTCGAAGTTCGAGCGCAGCAGGGCTACTGTGGAGGTGAGGTCGTGATCGACGAGGATGCCCACTGAGCACGATGCTGAGAAGAGGATTGAGGAGGGAGGGAGAAGGATGAGTATTTGTGTAGAGTATGCGTGGTGGAGATCGGGAAAGAAAAAGAGATTGATGAAGACATGTGGATAAGAGATTGCTTTGCTACGTTGCTATGGGAAGAAAAAAAAGGGAAACCGGAGAAAGAACAAGATGACAAGAGTGGATCCAACCATTTTTCCTTCTTTTCATTCTCTTCTCCCATTCTCTATACTATATTCTTTCTCTTTATTTTCTATCATGTTTAAAAGCACCCTTTTAAAAGGAATGATACAAAGAAAAGAGAAAAATCTATTTCTGAAGAAAATAGCAAAGAGAATCATTTTCGAAAGAGAATGATGAAAGGAATTTATTTGGAGAGTTGAAATTCCCTCCGCAAAAGGAAGGAGAACATGGAAGGGAGGCCATTGCTAACGGTCTAGGATTCGTTCACTTCGGCTTATCTTTTTGTTTTATGTACTTATCTCCGAATCAAAAAGTCAAATGATTTGGTTTTTTGGTCCATTTTTTCTTTCTTGAAATCACATCTTCAAGCTCTCAGAAATAAGTCAAACAAAAAGTATCAGACTTTCCAAGTTACCTATGAAGCTTTTGAAACTCAGCTTATAAGGAAATACTCCCTCTATATTAAAAAAACTTATGTTTTAGACATATTCTAAGTCAAAGTTTTAAAACTTTATCTATGAAAATCTTTTAAACTATTTGAATTTTGTAAAAAATATTTAAATTGGTCTAAAAAAGCACTTCGATGATATCAAATTTTTTTATGAATTTTATAAATAGATTGCAAGTCCAAATGCTAGGACGCCCGTCAAAGCAGATTCCAGAAAAAAAATCAGCATTTACTCCATTGCAAGTTGGCATCAGTGCTCCCACGGACGCGTGGACCCATGTCATCCACCTTCCATCTATGCGCGTTTGGATAACTTCGCATCGAAGTCAACGTACTCCACTTATCTCCCATCCCATCGCCAACCTTTGCGAGATCTTTTCCCACTGTATACTCCAATGCAGCCCCCTCGTAATACTATTATCACAAATACGCCCCTATGTACCTACTTCCCCGCTTTTCAGAAAAGCCTATGTGCAATACCGCAACATGGCGAGGTATCTTCTACAAATATCCTGACGCATATAGGACGGGGCATTCCAGAGAGGCTGGGAGGGAGGCGAGGCGACACGCCACCGAGGAGAGGAGAGACGATCTCGGGAGGCCATGGGAGGAGGCGTGATGCGCACCGCCGCGAAGGTCGGCATCGCCGGCAGCGCGGCCGCGGCGGCCGCTGGCGGGCGCTTTCGCCACGCCGCGCCGGCGTTTGCGACGGCGCCCGCCGCCGAGGCGGTCGCGGCGGCGCCGCTGGTCTCCGCGGCCGGCGAGGCCCCCGCGGCGGCGCACTGGGCGTCCTGGGAGGTGGACGACTGGGAGTTTGCGGACTGGAGGGACGCGGCGGTGGCGGAGACCGAGGAGACGGCGGTCGGGAAGCCGAGGCTGGTCTTCGCGCCGCCGTCGCGGGAGGAGGCCGAGGAGGCCACCACCGAGCTCAGGGACGCCATAGAGAGGTGAAAGATCTCTGCTTGGATTTCAATTATAGGTCAAATTGATCGGAAACATTTGATTGTTGTCGGGGGAATGAATTAGGATTTTCCTGATTGTTTTGGGGATGGTCTCGATCCTCAAGAATCCGGACGTTTACTTGGCGATCTGCTTGTCCTGATTTGATTGTATCGAATTGCTTGCGAGGGATTAGATTTGGAGTCGTAGTTCGAACCGCTTAAATTTTGGACTTTATTAGTGAAACTGTGGAATCCAATTTCGATGTGTTATGTGATGGTCAATTACTCTGTAACCGACCACTCTAGATGATTTTCCGAGAGGGAGTGTCCGGCCTCCTCTTTTAGCCTGTAGATTGTAGTGGTTTTCGTCAGGTAGAGTGCACAGTGTTTACGATGAGACAATCATGCCTCCTCCAACCTCTAGTGCTATTTCCGAATTTATTGATCATTATCAATTAACTGGCCAGCACAACTCAGGCCTCAGAAAGTTCCTCATTGCCCATGAACTAGCTGTTACTCTTTGATGGAAGCTCCACTTGACGGATGTTCAGTTCAACAACATGCAAGTTGACATAAGTGCTGATTTGTTGGGAGAATTGACTCTTGGTTTTCTGTCTCAAGGTCCTAAAGTTTTGGAAAATGCAATAAATTTTCAGATGAATGCAGCTATCGGTTAGGTAAGAGCTAAGAGCTATTCACCTCTATCAGTAGCTAAGAGCTACAGCCGTGTTAACAGGACCCTTTGTACTCAGCTTTTAAATACGCAATATATATGAGTCTTCCAGAAAAACAAAATGCTGGAATCGAGGGGTGTGCTCATTTCCTGCTTGAGAAGCAGGACATTAAAAATAGATTTTACCGAAGTCCTATTGCTACTAAGTTGAAAGGATGCTACTAAGTTGAAAGGATCCTGAATGTACTAAACAAATAGCATCAAAATTATTGTTCCGCTCAACAGTTGTTGCAAAGAACTACAGACATCACTGTCCCAGTACTAATTTTTTCCCTTTATATTACTCCAGCTAGTTAATTCATGGTTAATTTAACATGGTAATCCTGGAATACACTATAATATATCCGCATCCCTTTTATTCTCTTGTAAACAGCAGGAGAAAACCTGTTATGCATTTCATGTTTTAGGATCTGTTGCATTTGCATAGGATGCCTTTTACTTCACATTTGATTGGATATCAGCACATATTTATTTTGTTCCTACAAAATGATTGGTTATAGGGTTTATTTTTCTGAGGCTCCAGAAGTTGTTAAGGAACAGGATAAAGAGCTTAATAAGCTTGGAGCTGAAGCGATAATTCCTGCTATGCCAGGACATGTAGTCCAAGCTTTTACATTGTTGAAATCAAGCCCAGAGGCTCAGGTCTGTAACTAAATTTCTTCTGTTCCTTTTATCATCGATTGCCTTAAGTTGTAGTGATCATCTATACAAATTATCTTTCTATCTGTTTCTGACTTTGGATACCTCATAATATTTTTATAAAGTCACTTTTTGGAAGGAGATACCTCATGCAAACTGATTGCATTGTTGTCATTGAAGATGTGTTATGCTGCTCTATATGCTACAGCCACCAATCTATAGCTTTTCTATGTTGCTTTTATGCTATGCCCTGGATATTTTTAGTAGCATGCATATTTCTAGCTTATTTATGAGTGTTGTCGCGTTAGAGTACTTGTGTGGAGAGTATATTTTTATGTTTACGTATTTACCATAAGCATGGCAACTTGTCATTACATTATTTATGTTAGGTGATTGATTATGTGTAGCATAAGTGCATAACATTTAATTCAGCTTGATCCATTTTACAATCTTTTTTTAATTATCTTATTTGGCTTGATCTCCAGAGCGTTGTTGCCTCCCTTGCATCAGATAAAAATGTTTGGGATGCAGTACTGAAAAATGAGAAGGTTATGGAATTTTACAAAAACCACCAGCAACGTATGTTCCGCCTAATTCCTCACCTTAAGTATCTTCTATTCATTATTACTAGCGAACTGTAGGACCAGTTGACCACTATTTTTTCTTGAGGGGTCTGTATGATCATTATTGTTATTTTTCTCATGTGATTCAGCTCTGGTTCATACTTTCCCTGAGGACTCTGCGACGGTGGAGTCCCCAGTAAAAGTTGACGACACCTCTCCCGAGAATGCATCCCCTTTCTCAGACTTTGTGAATAATGCGAAGAGGACGGTGATGGAGATACTTGACAACATAACCCATTTTTTTCAAGACATGTTCCGCAATCCGGGAGACACCCATGACGGAGCGAGCTCATCAGCTGAGAAGGGTAGCTCCTTTTCTTACACGGAAATGGCTGCTGGTGGATCATTCGTGGCTCTGGCCGTAGCGGTCATCCTGGTTGTTCTATTCAAGAGGGCATGAGATGCACATAACCCTCTTGGGACTGATTATACTTTAAATCTGTCGAAAATGACCTGGTTATCCTTTATCGTATGGTTAAGCACTGTGTGTAATATACAACTTCTGTATCTCCTGCATCTGTCAACTTTGTCTTGAGATCAGTACAATAAGACGTGTTTAGATGTGTGATTAGAGGAGATAATCTGGAGGAAAAAAAAGGTAAAAAATAGGGGGGGGGGGTGTAAAATAGAGTTTTAGCAATGTTAATGTACTGGATAATCGGATGGTTTACATGGAGGGGAAAATATAGGGAAGGAAAATAAGATTTTTGAGGTCTGTCAGACAACCGCTGGGCCACCCTGTCTAGACAAGGCCCAGATAGAAACGATCCTCTAATAAAGCCGTCGGATGGCTCCATCTTTGAGCACGCCCTGGCCGTTAATCACATCAACCAGACTTCACAGACAGGTAGGAACGATCCTCCACAGCCGTGTCCGATGCCTCCGCAACGGGAGAATTCTGACCGTTAATCACACGCTTTGGCCATGTTTTGCAAGCATGGATAATTCTATGTTTAGATGTGTGATTAAAGGAGATAGGCTGGAAAATACAAGGTACAAAAAGGGAAGGAAAAGGTGTAAACAAAGGTTTTTAATATGTTGGTTAATTTGATGGTTTACATGCAGGGGAAAAGGTGCAAAAAGAAATTATGAGGTCTGTCAGACAACCGCTGGGCCACCCTGTCTAGACAGGGCCCAGACAGGAACGATCCTCTACAGCCGTCGGATGGATCCCAATCTTGGGCACCCTGGCCGTTAATCACGCTCTGGCCCAGAAGTCGTGGTTCATCAACCAGACTTTAGTGCTTGCCTCCTTATTGGTAAAGGATGCAGCGGTACGATCCTATAGAACAGATCCTGTTCAAGTAAGGTCGTGCTGTGAGTTCTCAGTCACTGCCTTATAAATTGCGTTTTCTTCCTATGAAGAGCCGAGGTGGTACTAAAGTTTAGTGCAGCGCTCTGTTTGAAGGACGTGGCTTATGGCCCATCTAGTTCGATGTATATATAGAATAAGCCCGGTCCATATTTTATTCGTATCTTGCCACTCGCACAGCCGCGCGTACACGCTGCATGGCCTACGCGTCCAGCGGCCTCATGGTAACATCCGTTTTGTTCTAGGTTAAAAATAGGTTGTGTTGTGACTTGAAATTAGTGAATTACTACCAAGTAGCATAGGTACACATCCTATTGCCTGCTGTATGCTAGTGAAGCAAATTACCTACTGTAGTTGGTACTGGTTGCTCTCTAGTTGATTTGTTCCTCAACATGTGAATTGTGATCATAGATACAAATTACGAATTAGCTTGTCATTACTGCACGGCTAGGTAAATACGCTGTTGGGCACCTACCAACTCTTGTTCATGTTTATGAGAGGCCGCCACCTTTTGCCAATGATTTGGTGTGTTTAAGGTTTCGTCATGACCAAAAATTAGCATGGCTATCTAGGGTCACGAACCAAACACACCTATGAGTGAAAACGGGTCGAATGATAACCGTTTGGATTTGATTTTGTTGATTTGGAACTCTTTTTTCCATATCCAAGCGGATACGGATAATTGGATTTTTAAACGGATGCCAGATACGGATTGGGGGTATCTGGTGGATATTGGTATTCATCGGATATATCCGTATACAGTTATTTGCTATCCAAATTAAATATTATCTATATATGGATACGGATTGAGTTTGGGCTCACCCGCTTCATACTAATTCGAAGTGTGGGTCGGTACTACGCATGGCTTGGCCTAGCTGCTACTATGCATGGGTAGCTACGCGGGCTTGCTCGGTTGCTGCGCGTGGCTTGTCTAGGCCTAGCTAATGGCCTATGCTGTTGCTCTACGCAGACATGCCAACCTGGCTACTGCTATTGTGGGCCTGTTGGCTGTTGTGGGTGTATGCTACACACGTACGTGCTTGTTGCAATGCTGTTGCACACATGTTGACGCACTATCAACATATTTCTTTTCTTCATATAAAATATATTGTATTATGTGTTATACATGATTAATATTCAGGTCCCTATCTAGCAACTTGTAAATAATGGAAAACCCACTATTTTTTGAGAAAATTACACTGTTGCTCTGAACTTGTAGCGAAGTATTACCTAGCCCCTCTAAACTTGAAATTTTAGTCCCTGAACTTGAAATTTACTTTTTGGCCACTTGAACTGTTTACATCCCAGCCCCACAATAGGGATATTGTTAAATGTTGAGGTGGCGTTAGTTTTCCATTAATTTCTTAGATGGTTGTCGTGCGTGTGGTTTTTTTAATCAGATGACATCCACATCACCTTCTTCCCCCATCTCTCTCTCTGAAAAATTCAACCTAAAATTTCAAAAATTTAATTTAAAAAATTCAAATTTTGGAATTTTTGATATCATTGAATTTGAATTATAGATTTGATTATTGGAATAAATCCTTGTATGCTACTGCAGAGTCCCCAAATCCCTCCCGTGTCACCACATTCACACTCTATCCTTATGTGCCATCACATTCGTATCTTGATACCCTATATACTATCGCTGTTAGCTCCAATTAGGATAGACCGTTAGAAATTTGACCATAATGCCTAAAGTACCCCTGATTTTTTAACTTCGAAAAATTATATCTCCTGCTTTTTAACTCCAAATCGATTGATTCAAATTTCTAAATTTATGTAAAATCATCTTTTACTTGTTGTTAAACTTTTATATTTTATAATATAAAATTAATCTTCATACTCAACTGTGTCTTGCTTTCGCACCCTTGACCCTATTTTCTAAGCTCCGCCTTTGTTCTTCACTGTGTTGTGCTTTCACACCTTTTAATTTGATGTATTTTGAACGGGTTGAAAGTTTTTATAATATGCTATCCGCCAAGCTTATTTATTGGTTAAGGGGACCAAGCCACCTCTTCTCATTCAAGCCTTAGCTTCTTGACGGATTGCTCACTCGCAAGGGAAAGGGACACGATATTTTTATTCTGATTCGGGCCTTTTTCAATAGGCATAATAGCCTTGTGTCTAGTGAATTACTATTTGAAATGTTGAGTACAAAGTAGGTCAATGCAAGAGTGAGGTATCTAGCCTGGACTTGCATAAACATACGCCTCGCTACCTTTTTTCCCTTTGCACTCTTTTTGGGCTTTGCTGAGGACACATGTATAGCCCTGAGCCCCTGAGGCGGGGACAGCTATCAACGAGAGCCAAGACAACGCCCCTCACTCGAGACATGTGGTAATGATTGGTGCTTTCCACCCGAGCATAGTCATGGTTGACAATGCGAGCATTTCCATGGTCATCTATCTAAGGCCATCTCCAATGGTGCCAAATCAGCTGGTTATAAGAAGTCTACATCATCTTTTTGCTTATGTGGAGGAGAGAATGAGAGGAGAGAGACAAGAGCTAACTCTTAATTAAGAGCCAGTCTATAGTGTTTTTCAAGACAATTACATGTGGACCCATATTTATTATTGTAAAGTATGTTATAGCCAACCTATTAGAGAGCTTATCTTTAAACTATCTATAAGTGACATGGAGCTTCCTTATAGCTAGTAGTTGGCTCTGCCATTGGAGATGACCTAAGAATAGTTATGACCACTCATTTAGGCAGGGGTATGGTCACTCGTTGGCCAAAGAGCGTGGGAGGTGAATTTATACTCAGGACGACTGTTTGAAGGATATAAGGCCATGGGAATAGTTCAATGCCTAGAGATTCTTTATATTTATTTAGCATGTAGCTTAGTAAGGCCAGAACTAGCGACTAAAGCCTTTAGCGATCCTCGAAAGTTTTCTAGAATACAACGCGCTCTAAAATAAAAAATATATATGAATAGAATGATGTGCTATTATCTTGAGATGATAAAAAAATCTTCAACAATACAAACTCTGAAATAAGAAAGCAAACTAAGTAAATAAGATATACCCTTATGATAGGACGACTACTTGAAGAATATGAGGACATGGAATAGTTTCCATGCCTAGGGATTCTTGATATTTATTTACCATGTAGCTTAATATGGCAGACCCTACCTAGAGTAGCCAGGACCCACCACTAAAGCCTTTAGGCGATCCTTGACGCAGTTTCCTAAAATCAACGCATGCTAAAATAAAAAAAGAAAGATATTTAGACGATATGGCAAACCCTACCTAGAGTAGCCAGGACTGGCCACTAAAGCCTTTAGGCGATCCTCGACGCAGTTTCCTAGAATACAACGCACGCTAAAATAAAAAAGAAAGATATTTAGACGATTCTCCACAGTTTCTAGAATACAAATAAAATAAGAAAGATAAAAGGCTTCAACAATAATAAACCAAATAAGACTTCAACGATCCTAAGGGCATCTCTAGTAGTTTGCCCCATTTCTTTTGCCCCATCACTATTCACGTGCCACTTCACTAATGAGGCTGTCCTATTCCTATTCGTCTCCCCAACAGCAGCCCCATTACTATTCCTACTCTCTATTTTCACTGTCCCATTCCTCGCCCCATCACTATTTGTTACAGTGATAGAGCAATAGGGCTGCTAGAGATGCTCTAAAGAACAAATCCTACTCAAGTAAGTGCTCGCTTATAAGCTACGTATGCTTCACCTGAACAGCCGAGGTGGTACTAATATTTGCATCCAGCTTGTGATTCCAGGTTGTAGGAGGTCCTTTTGGACATACTCCCAATGAAACCGCATTAACGTAGTTATTTCGGGGCATGCCTTCTTCCGGTACTTTATAGGCTGTTTGGTTGGCTGCATCCAAGGAGATTTGACTCCGCAGATGCAAAATCATGCTGTTTGGTTGCCTGTATGTTGAACCTGGCTTGGCCTGTCACATGCAGCACGACCCCCGCAGCCAGGCCCGCGGAAAACGCAGCAGCCGGTTGGTTCCTACGAACCTGACTCACTCGATGCCAGCGCATGCACATGCAAAGGCAAGCCTCATCGAACAGGGCCCACTGGCTAGCGGGCGGACAGATGACTAATAACGCCATGCATGTACAGGCAACTTCCTCTCAAACTTTAAAAAATATTTTAAAATTCAAACGATATCCAAATTCAATGAGACAAAAAAATGGAACCATTGATTCAAGTACAAGGTTTTGAACAAATTTTAGATTTTTTAGATTTTTATTTTTATTTTTGAATCTATTGATTTCCCTGTATTTGTTTTTTAAAATTTTTATTTTTGTTTTTGAATTTATTTTCATTGCAGTGCTTGTTTTTTTATTTCCCTCTCTTGAATTTGTCCATCCTATTTCCCTCCTAATGCAGCCAACCAAACAACATCTCTGCACAGCTTATTCAATCTCATACAACCAACCAAACAACATTCCCTTGCATCACCTCAGCCTGACTCCCACCAGCCTAACTGACCTCATACAGCCTGGTTGAACTGAGAAGGCAACCAAACAGGTCCTTAATGTTTGCATCCAGCTTGAGGCTCAAGACGTGGGCTAAGCGGTTGGCCCATTTAAGCTTTGTTGTATTTTTAAGATTTTTTATTTTTTATATTTAATTTTAATCCAAAATAAAAAAATTAATAGGCCGTTTGAAAAAATTAAATAACTAACCGCCCGCCGCCCGCCCGTCGGATGGGAGGTTTATATATATCTCGCCCGTTGTATGGGTGACTGCTTTGCTAGGGAGATTAAATCCTGCCCGACCAATAGGCGAGATCTATTTTTCAAAAGAAAGGGGAGCCGGACGGGGCTCGAACCCGTGACCGCAGGTGAGCAGTCGCGTCTAGCTCAGCTCTTTTAACCAGTGCACCCTTGGGACTTTCTCATTCCTAAGGGACACTGGTTGTTTTTATTATTTCAAATCTCTCCCATTGGTCAGGCGGATTTAATCTCGCACAACCAACGAGCGGGATTCTCGCGCCGTCCATCCAACGGGGGAGATATATAAAAACCGCCCGACGGACGGGCGAGATTTATTTCCCGCCCGACCGTTGGGCAGCAGATGGTTAGTTATTTACTTTTCTCAAATGGCGTATTAATTTTTTTTTATTTCAGAATAAAAATAAATATAAAAAATTCTATTTTTGAGGCCCTTTGGACATGCTCCCAACGAAACCACATCAATGTAGTAATTTCGTGCTCCAAAGATATGATATATATTTTTAGTTTAATTGGATACATGCCACAGGAAAATTTGCAGTTTGTATGAGACCTATGTCTTGCCACTGCTTGTTTCTTCGAAATATGTCATTATAGACATATTTGTCCATCAGTCTTCTTCAAATTTTGGGTCATCTACCCTTTGCCACCTTCCTCCTCGCTCCTCACCTTCCAATGGCCAACTCCGGCGGATGCCCCTCCAACTCGGAGCTCCTCTACTTCCCTTCCTTCTCCCTCCTTGAGCAACAAGGCAGTGCACTGTCACCAAATATGGGGATGAAGGGCACCGTCGAACTCGGGATGCCATAGCCGCATCATCTAGGGATGGAGGGCGCCATGAAGGAAGAGCTCGGGCTCGAGGTACCGCCACCGAATCTAGGGACAAAGGGTGCCCAGAGCTCACCCATGGTCGAAAGTTTGCCGGAGTTGAGGAAGGAGAATATAAGGGGAAGCAAGTTAGAGGTTGAATAGGGATGGCATAGAACAGGTTTAGGAGCATAAAAAGGGGAAGCAAGTTAGGAGCATGTTTGTCCAAATTTTTTTATAATGGCATATTTTTGAAGTATTGGCAAAATAGGGATGGCATAGAACAAATTTAGCATTTCATAATCACATATCTCCAAACCACAAGTTGGCTAGTGGCATGTCTCTAATCAACCCTTTTTTAAGGGACCGTCTACCCTGTAGGCAACTACATTTACGAAAAATAACGCAGTCATCCCCTACCCGCAATTCACCCCTCGCCCTCAACCTCCCAACTCTCCCTTGGTCCCTAACCTCCAAACCACCTTCCTCACAGTCTGCCGCTGCTTGCACCCATCTGATCTCCTCCTCCCACCACTGGATCCTACCTCCTCGCTCCTCCAAAGCTTCTCCCCCGCTGGATCTCCTTTCCCACTGCTTCCTTCCTCTCCAGTAAGCTGCCCCCATCCTCTTCCATATCTCTTATGGCTCCCACCGTCAGATTCGCCTCTACCTAGTGAACCCAAACCCTAAACGTCGGTCGTTGCTGCCGGAACATCATTGGAGCACACCAATCCTAGGTAAAACAAATCGCATGTGCTCTCACCCCAAACGCAAGCGATTGCATTTAAGCAAAACCATTTTTTAAAACCACAAAACGTATAGAGATTTTTGTTTGTAGTGTTATAGCCTCGTAGCAAATCTCAAAACAAATCCAACCAAATATCCATGCAAAGTCACACATATTTTGATGGCGAGGGGGGGACGATGGTAAGACCATCTCCACCAATCTTGCTACCCTAGTCTAACTCGTTATCTGATGCGACGCGAGGGTGATGACAAACAAAGCATGGCTCCAACAACCTTGCTACCGAGCGAGAGAAGAGAGGAGAGGCTCGTTAGATTTTGCTACTATCGCTCCCCACTCCCTAGTCAAATAAAATATATGAAAGAGAAAATAGATTAGCCAAATTTGGTGAGCCTCTCTCACCCCGTTATCCCTCTCTACTCCAATAAAATATAGGAAGAGGCGTTAAAATGTAGGAAAGAGGGTGAAACCAAAAATAGAAAGGAATATTGAAGTAAAGGAAAGAGAGGGCGAGAGCCAAAAATCTTTGGATTTGAAGCTCAGATTATCCCTCCTGGATTATTGAAGTGTAGGAAAGAGAGGGTGAGAGAAAAACACAGGATTTTGAAGGAGATGGTCTAAATGATGCAGCGGCAAGCAAGATCACACTGTGCGTTCTCAGTCAATGGCTTATATAAATTGCGTTTGCTTCCTATGAACAGCCGAGATGGTACTAAAGTTTAGTACAGCACTCTGTAGCACTCCGTTCCAAGGACTCATGGCTCAGGGCCCAAGGTCCATATTTTATTCGTAATTTCGCATCGTGCCACTCGCAAATACATGAATTTTTTGAAATTTTATATTTAATTTTATTCAAAATTTAAAAATTAATACACCGATTAAAAAATTAAAAAACTAGCCTCCTTCTGTCCAACCGTTGGGCGGGTAATAAATTTCTGCCTGACCGTTAAGCAATTAATGCGGCAGGAAAATCCTGCCAGACCGTCGGGCAAGAAAAGATAAAATTCGTGAAAGGATCTGGTTGGCCTAGGGGGGGTGAACAGGCAACCTTTTAAAATTATTGTTCAAGTATGAATTCTTAACACTGGTTCAAGTAAATCTAAGGCCCTAGAACAGGTGAGCCACGAAATTTCTAAAAGTACTAGAAGAGATTACTACTTAAGGCAAGAACAGCAAAACAAAAAAATCTAGGCAACAGAATAAAACAGCACAGGCAATATGTAAAAAAATAGATGCTGAAAAGTAAAGGGAAAGAGATGAATACAATAATTTTTTCCCGTGGTTCAGTGCCAAGCACCTACATCCACGTTGGAGCCCTTCTAAGAAAGTCTAGCTCATCCAATAGCTGGTTTGCATCGGCAGCTATGGATCTCCACTAGTGGTGACTCTTTCCACACTCCGGTGAGGTGAGTCTCTGTAGACACCGATTTTGTCACAAGGTCAAAGTTTGGTATATATATATATATATATATATATATATATATATATATATATATATATATATATATATAATTTACTACAAAGTGCTAAATCACATGACTTCTACAAATAAAAAAAAAGATGCATGGTCCTGTGTACGTATGCATGGATTATCCGGCCAATTAGCAAAGCAACTAGGGTAATCAAACCCAAGTATGCATGCATATATAGGACCCATGAAACAAGTTCATAGGTCACAACATTGCCTACGTATCCACATACACGTATACGTACGCCGTCGATGGCGGCGGCAACGACTACATGCATATACAACTCCCATGCACGAAACAAGTTCATAGGTCACAACGTTGCCCACATACGTACACGTACATGTACGTACGCCATCGACGGCGGCGACGGCAACAAACACCATTGAGACATCGACTAAGCAAAAAAAAAAAAAATCAAGCCAAGCAAAGCCCACGGACATGCATGGTACTGTGTATGTATATGCATGGATTAGTCGGCTAGTTAGCAAATGGATCAGACTAATCCAACTTCATGATATTTAGGCCCAAGTTAACCAAGCCCAGTGCTCAACCGGCTAATAAATGGCGCAAGGAAAAGATTTCAAACAAAACTAGCGCGAGTGGTTAAGAGGAAGACGTTCCCACGTCCGGCCATAACGCGCAGTCGGTGCAGCGCGAGGCCGCGAGCCGTAGACTGCGCAACCGCGCTTGGACTCTATAAATGGGACTCACGCTCGCTTAGAAGGGGGATTGAACACCAGACACAAGAAGCAAGAGACGGAGGTTTCTTTGGGCTCCAAACGCCGGAGAAACGCCGGAGAGAGAGGGCGCTGCCGTTCTTCTTGGCTCAAAACGCCGGAGAACTGCTGTGAGAGGACACTGGTGACGGAGGTTCTTTGGGCTCAAAACGCCGGAGGAACACCAGACGCAGCAAGAAAAAGGAGGATTGCTGGGAAACGAGCAAGGTGAGAAGGTGAGAAACATGATCTTTCCCCTCCCTTCTTTCTTCTTCTTTGCATAATCTCTCTTCTATGCTTGATGTGCCTCATTTGATTCACATCAAGGGCCATGAGAGGGATAAATTCATGTAAAATCTATGTTAAAATCATATTGCATTTAAGTTCTTTAAAAAAAAATGAACTCGCATAAAGACACAGTGGTTAATCGCATAAAAATTTTTAACCTCTGCTAATGGACATGAGCATCATACGGTCGTGTGCATGGTTGTATTGCATTCCAGTCTATACGCGCGCGTATACGCTCGCTTCCCGTCTCTGCGCGTATATGCTCGCTTACTCACTCATCTGATTAAGACAGTCCCCGTTAAGAAGGATTGTATGACCAGATATGCTCAATTATAGCTAGCTATACGCGCCGTATACGGTATACCAGTGTATATATATACGTACACGAAGGGCGTTGCAACACACGCACAGCATTCATATTAAGCTACGCTGCTTGAACACGTTCCAAAAATAGGACTTGTGTAGAAGTAAGCATTACTTAATCATGTCAAAAAATGATTAACCTCTGCATCATGAAATTTTTAACACATGCAAAATGTCTTGCCCCATATAACATACATGGGTATATACGTACCGAATATGTGCGCATAAATGCACATGCGCATGTTAACAAGTTTAGCTCTGTACTATATATGATCTAGGCCGTATAGTATCTAGCATGTCCCTAAAAAAAATGATAAAAAAAAATAATATGATCCGCTTCATGTAGCCGTATATACACCGGTATGCATTTATGTATTTTTGGAAGAAAATGCTTGTACATATGATGCGATTAAATATTTTACACGGCAATCAGAGCAGGCACTAGGCATGTTTAAGACAAAATCAGTCAACCGAGAACCATAGAAGTTGATGTTCAACATGTTCGGCTCCAAATTAACATCCCTTGTGTGCAATGTATGACCATATAGCTATGCTGCATCTATATCTAAAAGAAAGATGTCGGTTATAGCTAATTAATCCCTTTGGAAAATTAGTGACCTCAGGTATAAAGGTCCATAACCTCAAAAATATCTTCAACATATGCTCTCATGCATAGTTATCATACATGCGCACCTATTAAAGAAAAAGAGCCAAGCTTCATAGTCTGAGAAATGTCCATGCACATTGCAAAATATGATTAGCTCAAGTTTAATCTTGCATTGCAAGGTTCTACGGCTAAAAATGCGCAGCCATATGCCCAAATAAAAAAATATATCAATTCATGATTAGCTTGAGCATAAATGCAGTGTAAAATAAATGGTTAATTAACTTCCTTTGCATCATGAGGTATGCTACTTATCGTGCTTAAAATGAACAAATAAATAAAATACTTTAACTGGAGCATGTCCTAAATACATGCTTAGTTAAAGTCAATAAGCGTAGTTGCATACTTAAGTGCCATACACATGCATACCTACAAATTATGTGTTTGCCATATACTTGAGTGTAACATCTATACGCGCGTATACACACCGGTCATGGATATATGTACTTGAAATACATGCACCCAAAAGAAGAAAGCTTATCTATACTAAACATGCTCAAAATTTTGCATGGGAATCAACATGAATTAGTTAAGCATGCATGATTGCTTGACTTATGCATACACAGTTATATGGTTAGGGATCTATGCTCATAACCTAAACATCAATATATATATATATATATATATATATATGTGCGTAGGCTAAACATATGCATGCCTAGAACATACACATGTCAAAACAAAATAAACAAAACTCAAACTATGCGAATACTATGTTGCACTAATTAAGAAAAAAAAGGTAAAATATAAATCAAACCGAGATGTCTTCATGAAGGCATCTTAAAGACACTAGCCTTCCATGTCACGCTAGTAAAACAAAAATCAAATAAATATTTTATTAGCCTTCCATGTTGCGCTAGTAAAATAAAAATCAAACAAAAATATCTACTAGCCACCCATAGCGTGCTAGTAAAACAAAAAATCAAATTAAAATGACCCTCCGATCAAGCATCAAGTCGTCAACGCCAAGAAGACAGAAGACCATTTTCTTTTTTTGTCTTTTGTAATTTTCTCTTTATGTTGCAAATTGATGTAAGTTGTATGTTGGAATTCTTAATCAGGGGTTTTTCTCTTTTGAGATGTAATTAACAGAATTTATATGAAAATGTATGAATTCTGGAAGTTTGGTACTCGCATTCCCTGAATATCGTCTTTAATATTCTAAATAAAAATTTGTATCTAATGACGTGGAACTAGGGTAAAACCCATTAAAACCCAAAACATGTGTAATTTTCCCGTCGTCAGTCTCAAATCTCTCACAAGTTGGGTGGCCTCCCACAGTCAACCTCGGGAAGGTCTCACCACTTCTCCTTCTCCAAGCTGTCTAGGAACACCTTGTTCCAAGAGTAACAGATCCACCATTGATCCTGTCTCTTGGTTCACTAGCAAGCACTTCTCTAGACACTACTAAGAGCAAGAACTCTTCACAAATTATGATGAAACAAGGTTTTCAGGTTCAACTCAACTCCTTGGGTGGAAAATAAGCTTAGGATGGCAAATTTCCAAGGAGAACAGTAACACAGAGCAAGAGGGGCTCATATATGCTTATATAGGCGACAGATTTCAAAACTAACCGTTGAAGGCTGAAATGGCAGTTATTTTTGGACTGTAGCTGGGATAGATGAATCACATGTACTGCAAATTGAAATGCAGTTCAAATCTCAGAGTTTGAATTACGCCGGACCGAAGGGGTGTCTAAATTTAGTTTGCACTGGACCGAACCAAGTCGGTCCGCCGTGAAAAGGATCTGACACTCCTTTAGTCCGTCGTGAATTACATTTGCGCCGGACTAAAAATGATTCGGTCCGTCGTGAAAGGATTCTGACGCCGGATCAGACCGTACTGAAGGTTCTTTAGAGGAGTTAGAATACGTTTGCGCCGGACCGAAACAGGGCACGGTCCGTCGCAAAAATAAGTGTACGCCGGAATTAGGATATATAATCGAAAAGTCAGTCTAGCGTAGCCATGAAACTCTCTGTTAGAATTAGTCTGCACCGGACTGAACTCAAGAGACCGAAAGAAAAGTGGTCCGGCGTGAACGGCCAACGCTCTGTTTGTGAATATTCAAGGATGGTGTACGCCGGACTGAATTAAATAGGAATTAAGGATTGGTCCGGCGTGAACGTAATCTGATAGAGTTTTGGACTTAGGCTGTTTTAGTGGGGAATGAAAATGAATCTTTACTCCAAATATTTTCTAGGTTATGCTAAGCTAAGATCCAAGCTACATCAAGTGCTAGATCCCTCTTTATAGTACGGCTTAAATAGAAATAAGCCCTAGCTAAGGCTTGATACATCTTCCAAGCCAAAACTAGTAAAAATTAAATCCTTAGCCTTGTGTCCTTCTGCCTTGATGCCTTCTTAATGCAATCACCAAGAGGGTTAATTAAGCTTGTCATCAGCACCAAATCTTCACAAATAATATTAAATAAAATTAGGGGCCTAGATGCTTTCAATCCGCCTAATGATCGGGTGGGATTTGAGTGCGGGGAAATCCCGCCCAATCAATGGGCGGGTTTTGGGGCCATATAAGGCGTGCAGCTGCTCCCTCGCAGCCGTGCGCCGACTAAGGGACAGGAGAAGGGAGACCGGGAGGAAGGGAAAGAAAGAGAGAAAGAGAGGAAGGGAGAAAGAGAGAGAAAGGGAGGAAGAGAGAGAGGGAGTAAGGAAGAGAGAGAGAGAGAGAAAAAAAAAGAAGGAAAAAAGGTAAATTATTTTCTTAATTTTGTAGTGTGGAATAATTCAAAACCTGGTAGGTTAGCCATACGGATAATATTATTTATTTTTAGGTTAGTTAGTTTAGGATATTGTTAGCGATATTATTTATGAGAATTAGTAATGCGAATTAATGAGGGTATTATGTAGGGTCGGTTGTTAGGGCATTAGGGGTTAGGGCATGATTTAGATTATTATTTACGGTAGATTGCTGCTACATTATTTAGGGTAGGATTTTAGTATAATATTTAGGGCATTATATCTGCAATTTTTTTAGGGAAATTTGTTAGCGCATTATATACGATAATTTTTTAGACAAGACTTTTTGGATAACTTGTAGGACATTAATTAGGGTAATATGTTGATGACATTATATGTAGATATGTTTAAAGTTAGTTCGGTTAATTCCATCCAAGTGGGATAGATATGTTTAGGGTAAAAGTCGTAGGACTTTATTTAGGGTAATATGTTAATAAAATTATATATTACAATATGTGCGTCAAATTGTTCTTGTTGCAATAATTTGTTCTAGATGTGTTTTGTCCAAGAAGAATGTCGGAGAAATTATTTTTTTGGATTTATTATGGAGAGGGAGAGGTTATGCATGGACCAAGTGAGATAGATCTAAGTATGTTTCGGTCAGTTACTCTAGAGATATCGAGGCCAGGGGAAAGGACATTTGGTGGGTTGCATACTGGCTAGTAAGGACGTTAGAATTGAACTCGGACGAACATGTGATCAACATCAGTGCAGTGGTCAGCCATGCTAGGGAAGGGGTTTTTGAGAGCTGCTTCCGATCAGGTCTATCAGGAACTGGAGACGCTATGTGGAGATTGCGACCGCACGCAGTCTCCCCCTAGCGTTGTTTGCCTAGGCAGAGCTGAAAGTATGAGTTGGGTCAAACGAGACCGGTGAGGAAGGGACAGAGGGGGCAAAGGAGGTAGAGGAGACAGAGGGAGCACAGTGTGTGGAGATCACGCCGTAAGATATAGGGCAATGTTGGGATACAGCGGATAGAGAGGGTATGCACGGAACATCACACAAGACGACGAGTGTGGCGGATGAAGGGGAAGAAATTGAGCCAATAGTACAACAGATGCAGACGGAGAATGTAGAGCATAAGTAGGTCTCCGACGAGGACATGTTAGACGATAAGGCAGTTGCTGGACAAAATATTATGTCAGGTGAGTGGAACTCCTACATCTTTAATAATTTACATGTTGATGAAGGTACAAACAAGACATGGGAGTACCACGAGAACGAGGTGTCTCAAGGATCCATAAACCCCATGAAGGAAGCTGTTATGAATGCTGTGAAATATTAGGCACTGTCGCTTATAAGTGAATTTAGAGTGCAGAAGTCCAGCAAGAGCGTGTATGATGTGAACTGCGTGGTGCTCGGCTGTCCTTGGTAGGTTCATGCCTTCAAAGGCAAGTGGGTAGATTACTGGATGTGTTCCATCATGACAGAGCACAACTGTCAGTTAGAACAAGCGCAACAAAGGCACAAGAACCTAAATTCAACTTTCATAGCGGTGGTCATGTATTTGTAAATAGTGGATAACATCAACTATGAGCCTTATTCCATAATCCGAGTCATGGAAGAACAATTTCAGTACAAGATCAAATATCCTACAGTATGAAGGGCAAAGCAAAAGGCTTGTAGATGCGGTTTAGCACGTACAAATTATCGTACGCAAACCTCCCAGCCATATTGGAGACCATAAGGAGAAGGAATATAAGGACGTACTATGATATTAAGGAGTACCCACGTCCGGCCTAAACATGGGCAAGTGAGTTTTGCAGTGGGCTTTCTTTGCTTTGGAACCCTGCATAAATGTCTTTAAGTATTGCCGGCCTGTTCTATGTGTTAATGGTACATTCCTCACTAGAGAGACAGGCCCCCTTTTCTACGAGATAGTCACTTTCCGTCGGTTTTCGACTAGCCGACATGCGACTGTGGGAACCCCGTCGTTGTGCAGTGGTTTGACCACGTGCACAAGGGGTTCGCTAGTCGCATATTCTACCGATGCCCTGATTACAACGTTAGTTTTCTCCCATTTATGTTACGATACCATGCTTACAATTTACTTACCATTTCTTCTACCTTCAGTTACCGGACGCTACGTGCGGTTCGACTCGGCGGATGGATGAGCCGTACTCGGCAGCAGATTACACCTACATAACATACCTGTACGCAAAAATCAACCGCTTGCAGGCTAGACTGGATGCCACAGAAGGGCCGGCGCAACCAATAGGTCAGCAAAGGTCCACGAGGCCTCCCAGGCCTCATAGGCAAACCATGATGGGACGTGAAATGCACAATCAGCCAGTCGTGGACCAGTACCATCAGCCGAACTGATCCTGTCAAGACTTACATGTCTTTGTGGATGCCACTACCTGTAACATACTCAAATTTTTGCAAGAAAATTTTTCACAAAAATCATTCCATTTACACAAAAATCATTCCATTTACATATTTAAGCTTTTCTTGCATTACTATGAATTTTTAAGATTTTTCCTAAATTTTTCTTTTTTTTTCCTAAGCCCTAAGAGGCATATTTCAATTTTTCACTTATTAAAAATCTTCTGAAAATCCATTTATACTAAATAATAAAATTCTCCACATTTTCTGGATTTTTCAAATTTTAAATCATATTTTTCCGAGCTATACACTAATTTCTAGAATTACTTTAAATCTCCATAAATTTTAAAATTTATCCTCAAATACTTTAAGTTGTGATCAACGGCTGATCTTTCCGGCCACGTCATTCTTTTAAAATGAACGCACTGGATGATGCCACGTCACCTCTATTCTTTTCTCAAACCGGTATTACTCTAGATTCAATCTAAGCCGCCGATCCTCGATCCAACGGCTCCTAGATCATCTTCAACCTTCCGCCCACAGTGCCGTCTCCCTCAACCCCAACGGCGCCGCCGACTTCGCCGGGATCAGCTCGCCACCGCCACTCCAGCTCGCCACCGCCCATAGAAATCACCCCTCGGCACCGACGTTCGCCGCCGAACTCGCCCGTTGCTTCTCAAACAAGCCTTGCTGTCACATAAACCGGCAATGCCTTCGTTTTCCGCCGCCGGATCTTGCCGCCGGAATTCTTTCAAACCACCCTCTGCACCGACGTCCTAGCCCTATAAATAGGTCCTCTCGCCGTGAAGCTTCATCACCACTCACCTCCACCCCTTCTCTCCTCTTCTTCCACGCCGAAGCTCCACCCACGCCGGTTTCTTCTCCAACTCCGGCGAACACCCAATATTCCTACTCCGACCATTCCTCGCCTCGGCGCCAAAGCCAAAAGCTTCCACCCGACGTCGTAAAGCTTTTGGTACTGCTGCTCTAGGCCGAAGCCCACTGGAGCTCGTCGCCGACGATCACCCAAGTTCACCGCCGCCCCGAGCTCGCCGTCCGGCCATTCCAGACCACCCTAAGCCCAACTCCGACCATCTATAGGTCCGCATTGATCCCAATTTCATAAATCCGACCCTTAATTCCACCCACCTACTTCCAAATTTTCAAAATCCCGACTTCCCCCAAATTGAACTCTGTTCTTCCCCTTTTCATTTTTTTCTTTCTTTCTTTATTTAATAACCCGAAATGCTGTCAAAATTTGTTAAAAATAATAAAATAACAATTAAATTCTGTAAAAATTCTTACAAACACTTTAGACAGTGTAGAATTTTATAAAAATATAGAAACCACATTTTTATAAATAAAAGCTGTTAAAGTAATTTTTCTCAAAAACTATAACATAAAAAAAAAGAAGAGAAGTAAAAATATTTATAATAATTTCTAAATGCTGTAAAAATTCATTAAAACCTTCAAAATAAATAGAATTTTTCAAGAATATAATAACTCCATTTTATTAAATAAAATTTCCCAAAAACATTTAAATACACTATAAAATTTAGAAAAATTCCATTAATAACTCTAAAAATCAAATAATCTATAATCCTCTTTCCCAACCCCTCTATTTTGTAAATTCATTTCATACATTTCTTTTTGTTTGAAGAATTTCCTTCATTTAAATTTATTTGATTCTTATTTGAATTTTCTTTCGCAATATGTAGAATCAGAGGATTGTTCGGACTTCTTAATCAATCTTGTGAGGAATTCTAATTCTCTAACTCGATTAATGGCGGTGTTTTCTACCTTGATGCATAATTTATTTCCTATTCCTGTTATTTATAATTATTGCATTATGTTGTAGATATATATGTATGAAATTCCTTTTAAAAAGTACTACTCCTAAAACCCATAGCCAAAAAGCCCCTTCCTAATAACATGTTTAGCATTTTCCACTACCCCGAATTTAAGGATAATAATCATCATTGAATTTTGAGCAAAGATATGTTGAAGAATATAAGTTGGGTGGATAGCTTATATTAGAGTTTATGGAAGATTTAAAATGCATCTTTTTCTATAGAGCAATTCGGAAAAATTGCTTTGTAAACTGGGTAAGGCACCCAGGAAAAAGGTGCAACACTCAAGGGCACCAGATTAGGTGTTTGGTTGAGTTAAAGTCTGGATTCGTTGCTCTATAAAATATAGAAGCAAATTCGGAAATATCGTTATCTTTGCCGTCTTGGGCTATGGTCACAGCAAGTATGGCCGGTGAAAACACTCAAGGGCAGCAAATGACAAGGTCATTTGTAAATCGTTTGCTTCTATAAAAACTTGAGTTTAAAATGAATAAGAATGACACAAATTTTCTCCTATCCATGTAGTAGGCCACTATATGGGTAAAGCTGGGTAGGTTCTGCAAAGCTGAAAATATAAACATCGATGGACCTTACTTCGGGTATATGAAGTTGTGTCAAATGGGTGATGCCTATCTTATACATTGAATTCATGACTTTGATTTATAAATTCTTTCTCTGGTTAGCAGATGAGCATAAGGATGGTATTGAAGATAGAAGATGAATAATCATAAAAATTGGTTTGATTTTAAATATTAAGTCTTTCACCTATAATAATTTATATTGCATTCCAGTTAAAAGATGAACTCCACTCAAATAAATCTTGCATATAGTTAATAGAAATTGCCTATGAAATTCCTGCAAGTACGGCTGGTACTTACCCAATTAATTTTGGGAACTATTCATTATCATGAATAGAACCCTCTTATGCTGCAGATCTGGATTTTACACAAGAGGAAATTGATATGTTTGGTCAAGAATTCTAGGTTCTTCCTATACACAAGTTTAATAGATGTGAGATATGTAAATTATTGTAAAAAATGATGTAAATTATGTTTGTATAAAACTTGGATATTTTGACTTGAATAAATGTAAGAGCTTGGTAATGTAAACCATTTCTATATTACTGTTGTAATTTGGGAGTTTAAATTTCGATATTCAAACATCGGAATTTGGGCCCCACAGATTTGGTATCAGAGCCATGCTTGTCTGTAGGAAGACTTAGAATTGGCTTAATTAAATAAAGAATTAAATATTAATTGCCTATAAGAAGCCTTAGGATTATTGAAAAATACATAACTTAAACATACTAAATTAAAATCTTTAGCATTAGAAAACTCTTGACAAACTTGTATGAAGCTTTATTGTTTCATTAAGTTTGTTCTGTTAAAATTGTTGGTTAGATAAAGTTAAATTGAGCATGAAGATATTCTTTATTCTCAATTTTTACTTTTGGATTCTAACCTTTAAAATTTTTGTAGAAATAGGTTCTCGATCACAGTTTCATTCTGCTAATGATCTGGAACTCTGGACCAGCTACTTAAAGGAAGCTACCCAAATCCTGCACTGTCCCCAAAGCCCCGTTATTAGCACCATACTCCTGAGGACTCAGACTATTCCATATAGCTATTTAGGAACAGCTCTTATCACAACAGTCAATGATAGCGGACATCTAAGGTTTGAGGCCACCAGATCCACAAGAACTGATGCAGCTCAAGACGCATGCATGAAACCTGTAATGCATTTGGTGAGGAAGTACTCCATCAATTTTAGGAACACAAAATTTGAGTTCTTTCCTCGCGAAGGAGATTCACCTACAGCAGTTCAGTTACGAGACCCTCGTGACCTAACCAACCCGCTTTCCCAAGACTTCATCTACCTATCTTGTACCATGACAAATCAAATCCAGAAGCTGTGGGAAGAAAACAAGCAACTCCGTAGTGATTTAATCTTTGCTACTTGTCTCAACAATGAACTTGACTATCAGCATGCAGTAGCAACAGGACAAGTAAGCCCAACAGAACAACAAAGGAACAATGACCCTAGGGATAGTAATATCCTAGAAATGAGATCATCTTCAGATAGTGTTGGCAACAACCCAACTTAGAATTAGACCTAGAAAATACCTCTTGTAAAATTGTAATATATGTTAAATAGACTCTAATTACTCCTGTAAAATAGGCTTGAATAATGTAAAAATCCTTTTCTACATAAGAGTATAATAGTATGTGATATATAAAAGATCTTTGACCAAACATTAAAAGTCTCTTTTTAAATTTGAAATTTTATTATTGTTTGTATCTTCATTCCTTATTCTTGTTTATATCTTTCAGTGTTACTTGGAAACTTTTCTAAATGACTGACGGTAACGGACAACCGGCTGGTCAAGCCTTAGAGACCATTCTGACTAAACTCATCTCTAGTCTTGAAAAACAAAATCGTGAATCTTCAGAAGCCTAGACTCAGGTATTAAGAGATCTGTGGAGTAGAACACCTGGAACATCAGTGGTTGTACCATTAGTCATAGGCAATAAATGGGCTGACTTTCAGAAGACCAAACCTCCCTCTTTCAATGATGCAACCAATCCTCTTCAAGCAGATGATTGGTTGCGTGACATTGAAAGAAAGTTAGAAATAGTAGACTGCTCAGATAGGGAGAAAGTACTTTATGCCTCCCATCAACTTAATGGTCAAGCCGCTTCTTGGTGGCTTACCACCCGAGACACATATGAAGATAAAAATGCTATAACTTGGGAAGATTTTAAAAATGATTTTAAAGGTCAGCATCTTCCAGAAGGTTTACTTGAAGCAAAAAGAAGGGAGTTTGACTACCTCAAGCAAAACAACATGTCAGTCTTGGATTATCTGCACAAATTCAATTATTTAGCCCGTTATGCAGCAGATGATATGAAGAACCAGGATAAGAGGAAGAAGAAGTTTGCTGATGGTCTACATCCTAGTTTACAATTCATGCTATCAGGCCATCAGTATACTGATTTTAAAACCTTGGTAAATATGGTAATGAATATGGAAGAAAAGAGAGATTTCCTGGATAATTATAAAAGAAAAAGGACTGAATTTATAAATAAGGTCCGAAATGTCAGAAGTAGAAACTTTAGCCCCAACCAAAGAGGTCAACAAACCAGAAGAACAAATCCAGCAATAGGAACCTCTACAAATATTACTTCTGGATGTTTCCGATGTGGAGGGCCACATATGATAAAGGACTGTCCCCAATCAAAACCAGTATTATCTTGTTATCATTGTGGCCAATCAGGACATATTAAGCCACAGTCTCCTTTGTTCCAACTGCCTTCTGAAGTAGCAAAAACAAAAGTTCAAACTCAAGGAACAACAATAAAGGAATATAACTCAAATCAGAAGACAGTACCAACCCGTGGAGGAAACTCATTTAACAAGGCAAAATTTGTCCCTAAGAATCCTCAGGGGCAAGTAAATTATGTTTCCGTTGAGAGTGCGGAACAAGCATCCGACGTCATAACAGGTAACTTTACAGTCGAATCCACTTCTGCAGTTATCCTGTTTGATTCGGGTGCATCTCATTCTTTTATCTCAAAGGCTTTTGTTTTAAAATCTGGTATTAAAGTTATGTCTTTGAAAATGCCTTGTTACATACTTTCACCTGGAGGAAACATTCTCGTATCACTCAAGTGTGAGAATGTTGAGATTAGAATTAAAGAAGAAAAATTTTTAACCACCCTGTTGGTCATTAATATGAGAGACTTGGATATAATCCTAGGAATGGATTGGCTAAGTCAAAATAAAGGAACTCTAAATTGTGAAACTAAAACCTTGTTCTTAACAACCCCAACCCAGCAGACTATAGAATATCAAATAGAACCCACTCTCAGAAATCAGTTTCACAATACAATTTGTTACATGCCCTCCCCTGGATTAGAAGCAATCCCAGTAGTTAATCAATTCCCAAACGTATTTCCCGAAGAATTACCGGGATTACCACCGGATCGGGGATCTGAATTCACCATTGACCTAAAACCAGAACTGTACCTATTGCACAAAGACCACTATAAGATGGGAACCCCAGACCTAATGGAATTAAAGAAACAACTCCAAGAGCTAAAGGATAAAGGATTCATTGAAGCAAGCTCTTACGATTGGGCATCTCTGTAGTATTTGTTGATAAAAAGGATGGTACACGAAGAATGTGTATTGACTATAGGGCTTTGAATACTGCCACTATCAAAAACAAATACCCTCTACCCAGAATCGACGATCTATTTGATCAATTAAAAGGAGCCCGAGTATTTTCAAAAATAGATCTTAGATATGGATACCATCAAATCCCTGTCAAGATAGAAGACCGCCCAAAAAGGGCATTTACAACTCGATATGGATTATTTCAGTTCACTGTAATGCCGTTTGGAGTAACCAATGCCCCAGCATTTTTTATGAGTACAATGAACAAAATCTGTATGGATTTTCTCGATGAATTTGTAATTATATTCATCGATGATATCCTTGTGTTCTCAAAAAGTAAAGAAGAGCATGAAAGACACTTATCATTGATTTTAGAAAGACTCAGAAAGGATAAGTTTTATGCAAAGTTTAGCAAGTGTAAATTTTGGATGAGTGAAATATCCTTTCTAGGTCATATAATCAATGCTGAAGGTATCCAAGTTGATCCTGAGAAAGTTAAAGCTGTGATAGAATGGAAAGCCCCAACCAATATCACAGAAATAAGAAGTTTTCTTGGTTTAGCTGGTTATTATCGAAGGTTCATAGAAGGGTTCTCCAAAATAGCTAAACCTCTCACACACTTGTTAAAGAAAGAAACCCCTTATGAATGGAATGACAAGTGTGAAAAAGCCTTTAAAACCCCTACATGTGTATTTCATGCCTTCGTACTTGCAGTCAACGAAAAATCGCATGCGTGCTAGCACATAACTGACTACTGTCCAAACTTTGTCTGCAGAACCCTAACCCATCCAATATCACTTTGGGGTGACAAAGTCCTATTGTGCACAGGATAAAACCAACCAACTTCACCTGCGCGTAGTACGGTCGTGCGCGGGGATTGGTCTGGAATCAAAACGATTCACCCGACCATTGGGCAGGTTTTGAGCGTGGAGAAATCCACCTTTTGTGGCCATATAAGGCATGCGGCTGCTGCTTCGCACCCGCGCGCCGACAAAGCGATAGGGGAACGGAGAAAGAGAGGAAGGGAGAAAGGAATGGAGAAAGAGAGCAAGTAAGAAAGAGAGATAGGAAGATAGGGACAAAGAGAGAGGGGGAGAAAAGGAGTGGGAGGGAGATCGGGTGGCCTCTCCGGTGCCACCACTTATTCTTTATTGAGGCCTTTTCAGGTGGTGCCGATGATTCTTCACTAAGCCATACTGCTGCTGCCAACACCGCCGCCCTGGCCAATTGCTGCTCCCTCCAACAGGTCAGCCTTCCCTCTGAAAGCCGGACGTGGCAGGGTAGAGGGTGTCGGTGGCTGTGGAAGCACCGCAGCTCGCCACCTGGGTGCCTTAAGTGCCGTCCACCGCCTCGATGGCAGGGAGGCGAGCACCGAGTGGGAGGATTGCTCGCTGCCCTTCTCTGGCATTCTGACGACGATGCTGCGATACGAAAGAAGGGCAGCAAGCAATTCCTCCATTCAGTGCTAGCCTCTCCAACACCGAAACGGTTAGCATCGCTTCTGCCACCGAGGCAGCGAGCGGCACATCCGCATTCACCAGCAGCCTCTGCCTTGCTGCGGGCAGCTTTTGAGACAAATCCAGCCCGTTGGTTAGGCTAGAATAAAAGCTGTCTGTCTGTCGGGCAGGATTTAAATCCCAATCCCGCCCGACCAACGGGCCGGTTTTAAACCCTGCCTCTTCAACGGGCGAGATTTAATATATCGCCCGACCAACGGGCTAGATCTATTTCCATCCCAATGGTTGGGTGGGAGCAGGGTTTTAAAAACCGAAACCGGACCCGAAACCGCTAACCCACCGGGCCGGTTTTTCGAAAAAAACCGCTAAAAACCGCTAGAAACCGGTGGAAACCTCTCAAATTTAAATTCAAACGAACCACGCGAGCCACTGGTTTCCCGGCGGTTTTTGCCGAAAAACCGCCGGTTTTACCGGTTTCTCGGCGGTTTTTAGCGAAAAACCGCTACAAAAATCAGAAAAAACCATGAAAAATGGGAAAAATAAAAAAAGGGCTGAAAAAATATTAAAAACTGGGAAAAATCAAAATTTTGTTTCATACAAATTGTTCTACTCAACATCTAGTTTTTTATAAGTTTTTTTAAAAAATCAAAAATTTTAAATTGAACCGGGGAAAAACCGGCGGTTTCTCAAACCGCCGCACAACGGTTTGACGAAAAACCGCCGGTTTTCCGGTTTTTCAGCGGTTTTCAAAACCCTGGGTGGGAGGAGGCTAGTTTTTTAATTTTTTAACCGGTGTATTAATTTTTAAATTTTGAATAAAATTAAATTTAAAAATTTTAAAAATTCGCAAATACACGCCACATGACCTACGCAGCCTCATGATTAACATCCGTTTTGTTCTAGGTTAAAATAGCATGTGTTTTGACTTATGGACAAATTCGTGAATTACTACTAAGTAGCATAGGTACACATCCCATTACCTACTGTATGCTAGTGGAGCAAATTACCTGCTACTGTAGACTGTAGTACTTAGAGCATCCATAGCAGAAACTCTATAGTAGTATAGAAATAGAGTTTTAGAGATAGAGTTTCTGGTGAAGTAAAGGAATCTTTTAGGGTATAGTGTAAAGTGTGAAGAAATTTTAGAGTAATAGAGAGAGAAAATAGAGTAGAAGAGAGAGAAAATAGGAATAGAGCTTCTGATGTGGATGCTCTAAGATGGTATTGGTTGCTCTGACCCTCCAGGTTGATTTGTTCCACAATATGTGGATTGTGATTGTAGATACAAATTATGAATCAGCTTGCCATAACTGCCCGGATAGATGATACCTTGTTGGGCACCTATCAAGTAGCACTGATGTTTATGTTCCATGCCGCTCTAAAGTGAGGTTCTTTCCAAACATTTCACTACTGATTTTTCCCCCTCCATCAAAGTTTTGCCCCCGCGCCTTTGCCCCAAGCTCCTGCTGCCATGGCTCGAGCCAACCTCGCCATGCCCCTCCATGATGTGGTTCCAGCTAACATCACTGTGCTCATCTATGATGCTATCCCTTAGAGCATCCGTAGCAGAAATCCTATATGGGTATAGAAATAGAGTTTTAGAGATAGAGTTTCTGGTGGAGGAAAGAAATCTTTTAGGGTGTAGTATAAAGTGTGAAGGAATTTTAGAGTAATAGAGAGAGAAAATAGAGTAGAAGAGAGAGAAAATAGGGATAGAGTTTCTGGTGTGGATGCTCTTATCCCTCACGCTATGGCCTAGGCCCTAATCCCTCTACTCTATGGCCTAGGCAAGCCTAGCCGTGCCCTTCCACGGCGTGGCTCGAGCCGACCTTGTCATGACCACCATGGGTTAAGCCAACCTTGCCACGCGTAGCATAAGCCACCCTATTCTCTATGGTTCAAAGCTAGGACTAGGAGGATAAGGACCTTGAGGTTGGGGATAGTTAGGGTTTAGAGCATCTTCGGTAGAGCCTCTAAAACAGAATCTTTTCTATATTTATAGCCTCTCGTCCTCCAGCAGAGTCTCTATCTCTGTCTCTAAATTTAGAGTTTCTCTCTCCCGACATCTAAATTTGGAGGCTCTATATAGAGGATGAAAATATAAAGAGCAAATAGTGATTCAGAGAAGATGCATAGAGACTCAGAAGATATATAGAGACTCGATTTTAAAATATCTGCGAAAGATACTCTTAGGGACGGTCATCGGGCGATGGGGTTTCGTGTGTGATTACCACCGAAGTTGGAGGCGAGAGAAGAGGTGGGTCAAGGAAGGACATGTAGAGTGACATTTTCAAAGGAATCTCACCGATTTCCCACCTTCTAATGGCAAAATTCAAAACCAGCATGTTTGCAAACAGCATGTCTAATTAACCCTTTAAATAATATCATCCACAATTCCTTGATAATCATGTTTTTAAGTCAGGGAAGTTGAGAAGTATCTGCTGGCGATTAGGAGCACGTAAAAAAACCATCTGAAAATTTGGTGCCGCAAATCGCTCCTCCACGGGAATGCAAGATGCATCAACATTCAGCCTTCCATCTCAAACAACTGAAGCCGTTCTCTTCATTCGTTCTCTTCTTTGATGGATGCCGAAGCTACAAAAATTCTCATAGCCGTAAACCTTCCAAGGTTTTTAGCTTACATGAGTTATGACGCCTATAATTTATTCGTTACAGAAAAAAATGGAATCACGAGTCCTTTTGGTTTATACATTTCATTGAGGTATACAACAGATACACAGCTTGGAGAAATTGCTTGTGAGCCACTAAAGATACAACTTTCTTTTATGCTATGCGAAGCATATAATTGTTAAGTTGTTAGCAAGCTCTGGGAGGGCGAATTGAGCTTTTATATCCCAAGAAACTCAATGTCGCCCTCATTGATGAACGTCTTTCCTCTGTTTGCATTGTTGGCCCTCCGCTGGGTGGGTGGTTGGCCTCGCTGTAAAAAGAGAATATTTAAGCAAAAAGAGAGATGATTTCTATTGTCGACGGAGAATTAACGAGTTTAGTAGTACCTTTCGCAAAACAACTGCAAGATAGAGATAGGCAACCTCCCACTCATCCTGCGATAGTGTACCTGTGCGTGTCCAAAATAACATTTATCAAGGGCAGGCAAATAGGCAATCTAGTAAGTGCAGAAAGAAGTTACTTTGGTCCTGCCGTCCATCACCAAGGGCACCAAGCCTCCGCATGAGTTCAGCAAACTCTGGCTTTTGCAAGTACTCATGCACGAATTCGTGAAAGTTCTTCATTAGAAGAAGCTCTAGATCATACTGTGAAAAATTCACAACAATGTGTCATAACCTCAAGCATCTGTCTATGAAGCAAAAGTATGAAAAAAAAGGTATCCATGTGACATACATGAGAACACAGATAGTATAGAATAAATTACAACAAAATCTTGCAACCATCTTGTTGGAAAAATAAAAAAAGGCAAAGGTCACCATAGACACACTGTTAGAGCATGAGAACAAATTTGATACCTCCTCTGCCAGTAATTTGAAGAGATGGAAAGGAACAATCCACTCTGGGCAATCAACAGCATCCTGCATTTGCCAAAGAATTTTGTTACAGACTAAGTTTTCAAAATATTATCAATGAAAAAAGTAAAGAAGGCTGACATGCTGGTGTATAAGTACGAAGCTAAAAGGTAAGTAAAGCGCAGAACACACAGACAAGTTGTAACAATGCACAAATTATTGAAAAGTTGGTCCTTCTGTTACCTCTAAGCGAAACTTGTACTTGATACCAAATGGTCTAGATGCAGGGAATTTCTACAAGATTGTGAAAACAATAAAAAGGAACAGTTAGTAAAGAAAAATAACAGAAAACATGGTTATTACAAATATTTGAACAGAATCACCTTTTCAGTGTACTCTTCACCAAAACTAATCCAGTAAACACTGTTTCCAAATTCCATTCCTTCAGCTGAAGGTATGAAAATTAGAAAATTGAAATCAATTTATTACTCAGCTTAGACAAGTACAGTTTTGATGAAATCAATCAAAATATGGATGAAGACAGCAAATTACTTTCTCTTAGCCTCTTGATAATGACATTAGCATCTGGCATTGTCCCAATAAAAATGCCTCCCGGCCGAAGCAATGCAGATACATTTGCAAGTGCTTGTCTTGCACGTGCTTCAGTTGACCATGAGTAATGCATTGCAAACTGAAAACAGAGAGAGAACTTCAAAATAGCATGGAATCCCTTCAGAACAGCTTTTATAATCATACTCATTTATCATTTGGACATTCTTGTTTTTAGCAAAATCATTTGGACATTCTAGGCCTTCTGACGGTACATTACCCATTAATAGTTTACTAAAGATCACCATAGTTACATTTTATTTGCTGGACATGCCAATGATATTTCAGTTTTGATCCTTTTAGGGGAAAATGTTTTAAATGGTATCTGCCAATAATGGTTATACCATTGAGGACTTACATAATCATATTTAGGAAATATTCATGAAATACAAAGTTGAGCTGACAATTGGGCCGCAAACACGGTTATAGCCACCCAATAACAACAATCAAGATCTAGATTTACACTAATATAAAAGCACGAGTTGGTCTAACCGCCAGCCGACACAAACAATCTCAGCCATTCAATCCCTTCCACCCAATGGTTGTAGATTCAAGTTGGATCACACCCCGCCTCACCTCTGCCCATCCCAATCTGGAACCACCCACCTTCGCTGTCTCGCTCCTCCCCCTACAAACCTCCCACCTCTCTGCTTGGCTCCTCCCCTTGCGAACCTCCTCCTCCCTCTATCCCTTCGAACTCCCTCTCCTGGCCAATGCACCCTTCCTGCCCCATACAGCCGCCCTCGAGACCCTCCTGCCCCATGCACCACCGACCCTACTCCTCCCTCGCATTTCCGGCACAAAGCTTAACCCCATAGTTACTTGATTCGTGGTTCCTGTCGGAATCGCGATTCATCACTTTGTAAAAAAAGAGTTCGCTTAGGGGTATGCCTCTCCGGTTTGCGAATCAGAGATATGGCCTTGCTCTCACAATATACAATTGATGGTGTTGCAATAACCAGTTGTAGAAGATCCTTCAATTAAAAAGAAAGTAGAAAATAGAGAGGAGGACATGGGCCATATGAAGCCTATCAGCCCATGGCCCATCAGCCATCCCAACATTGATACTAATTAGGTCAGCCTTCCCATGCTGCAGTGTTGCCCTCCTCATTGCCCTTGATACCATCCTGCGCTGCCTTCACTTCACCACGATGTGCCTCCCCATTGTCCTGGATACCTGGCTGCACCGCCTCCCCTTCCCTCATGCTGCTCCTCCCAGGTCTGGTTGTTTTGCCTCTTCCCTCGCGCTCCTCCCAGGTCTGGTTGTTTTGCCCTTCCCCCCATGCTGCTCCTTCTCCTGTGGCAGCGCGGCCACTCATCTAGCGCCTCCCTTCCATCACTGCACCCTCGGCCCTCATCTCATGCCACTGCTACCTGCTCTTATACTCTGTTGTATTTGCCATCTTGACACAAACCAGACCACGGATCGTCGTGTTCGAACCCCAATCTGGTTCGCGCGATCAGGATCGGGGTTGGACGCTTGGCCGAGTGAATCCGGTAACTATGCTTAACCCTAATGGCCTAATCCCTCCTCTTCCACATCCACTGGCCACACACACTACTCCAGTCCAAAGCAGCGGCAGCCACCACCACCCTTACCCTCCTCTCTGCCTCCACAGTTCGTCCCTCAGTCCCTCACTAGATGCATCGTCGGCCCTATTGTTCTTCGCCGGCTTACCCAGAGCGGCATCGCCTTCCCCCTCGCTCCTCTCTCCTGTTCAGTGCACAACCGCCCCATCCTTCTCTTCGACGTAGGCAACCCTAAATGCTCCCCTCATCCTGACTCTGCGCCACCATGCTCATCCCTCTGGTGCCACGCCACCTTGCTCCCCACCGAGACCCGACACCGGCACTCTCGTGTTCCCCACCTAGCCTGGGCGGCCGAGCCCCTGACACGCCCCTTGCTCCCTATCAAGCCCCGACACTGGCACCACCACCCTCCCCCCTCACCTTGAGGCCGGCGCCACCATCCTTCCGGTTAGTACCGATTGGAGCCAAGCTCAAGCCCATCTAAGCTCAAGAGTTGATACCACCCTGCTTGAGCTCGCTACAGCTCGACTCGCATCCGATTGGTAAGCAATTACCTTATGCTTTCTGTTGTGAATAGTCCAGGTTACTTTCTGTTGTGAGTTATGTGCTGATAGTATTTTTGTTCCAATGTTTACATGTGAATTAGGCCTCTGCTGTGAGCAGTTTAGTTCCAATGTTTACATGTGAAATAGGCCTAACTGTCTACTGTGGTTTAATTTCTCTGTGGTTCAGATTCTAGAAAGATAGTTTTAACATTTTTCTGCAGCAAAAATTACTTTTAGAGTTCACATGTGATTCTTGCATATTTTCTAGGCCTAGCTGAACCCATTAGTGAGGTCGCTGTTTGTGTTTATTATGATCTGATCCAATTTTCGCATATAGTCAATGCAGTTGATAGTAATGTGCACAAATTGACCATTTTGATAAATTTAGCGTGCTTTTTTCTCTGTCCCATTTGAATGGCTATTTTAATGGATTTTCTATGTTTCCATTTTTTTTATTATGTTCTTTGGACAGCTGCGTCAACTCAGTGAAGCGAAGTATCTATAGCTCTGCAATTTTAATGAACTGGGCATTTTAATAAACACAAATTTGCCATTTTAGTTGGGAGGCCATTTTCATGGATTTTTGGTGAAGTGTCTACAGCTCTGCAACTTTCAGTGAAGTGTCCATAGCTCATCAGCTTCGGTGAAGACAGCAAATTTGCCAAGTTGCTTAAACTAAGTTCCTTATAGTAGAGATGGTTGATCTATCACTGTGTTTTATATTTAAAGAATTGAACAGGCTTAATTTAAATTACAAGGTATGTTGTATTTCATGAATGTTGCATCTCATTTAGAATGAAAAGGGTGGTCAGGAGAGAAGCAAAAATGGTTTCATGAATTTTTAGATGATCTAAGCCCCTCCGTTTTGTTAGTTGGTGGCAATATTCCTAGGAAGGCCCTAAATACCTTTTATGTTGGGCTACAGGTTCACAGCATGCCTCTTTCTAACTTGAGACGGTGGGGTGGTTGATCAAAACTGTTTTAGTTATGTTTTACTCGTGGATGGTTTTACATTTTATCTAAGGCTTCTCTCACTCTGTATATTTAATTTCAGAAAAGAAAAGTTGTATTGTTGTCTTGCTGCAATTTTTTTATTTCTTCATCAATGTGCTTTCTGAAGGTTTGGCTGGGTTTATTGGGTTAATCGTTTTGCCAATGCTACAGATACATAGATGGTTGTTGCTGGGACCATAAACTTGTTCTTATATAGTTGTATTGTTTTTTCTAAAAGGGAACAGACCTCTTTTATGTCTTTTCAGACTGGAGTAGTTCACTTGTGCATCAATATCGATCAATGCTTCAGAATCTGTTTTTTTTTGTAACTCAAGAGAAGACTTTTTTTAGCCACCAGTTCAATACCTAAAGTTATTGTTCACTATCTATGAAAATTACTTCAGGTTTGACTTGCTGAACACAGACTTTCATAGGTTTCAGAAGCTTGCTTGCAAGAATTTCATTTTATTCAGAGCTTACATTGTGTGGCAGAAGAGACGGGCTCTCTTGCTTGTGTCCATGGACATTCCTTTTTATAATGCACTTCAACTCATTTCTTCAGTACAGAGAGCATCATTCATGTGAATTAACAACTTCATTTTCATCTTTCTCTTCATACTTATGTATAGAATTATGTAGTTTTCATTTCTGGAACATAATTTTCGCCCTAGATTGCTAATAAAATTACTTCATATGGTATGGAATATGAATTGCATCACACATGTAAATATAAGATAAGATCAGTTCACTGTTGCTATAACGCTTGATTTGCACTTTTCCAAAATTCCAGATTACTGGTTATAACTTATTGTTTCTATGTTTTCTTCCTTCTGTTTGTCCATCTATTTTTTTCACATCTGATCTCAGCCTTACATCAGCTTTATATGGATGGCTGAATTTATGATTAATATGCATGTCTCTATAGGTTCGTTGTTCTTCTCTGCTGCTTGGGATTCTAAACCTACAGATGGTATGAGCTTAAAAAGAGTGGCCATATTTTGGCTTGGAGAAACCAGGGTGACTTTCAAGCTTAGGGTGGCTTTCAAGCTTAGGAAAGAGAGGTTGGCATACTTTTCAAATTTAAGATCTTGCTATTCACTGAAATTTGCAATGAACCTCGTGTGAACCTCATGTGTTTGTGATGCTTACTTACTGTGCTGGTGCCTGACCTGTTGGATATTCTAATGCTATTGAATTAGCAACCTCTGCTTTGCCAAATTGGTGTGTTTAATCATGCTTTGGATTGGATGGCATTGCATTGTAGTACTTCAAAGCTGTTGGACACTTCAGCACATAGTATAGTGGTGCTCCCAAAGAGGAGGTTCTGCGGTGCAAAATTTGGACACTTCAGCACACTTCAAAGCTGTTGGACACTTCAAAGAATGAGATTGAAGTATGGTTTGCTAGGGAATACCAGCTGTCTTCTTTGCTCCAATAATTGAATAGGAAACATGAAATTTATTTGCTCATGATTTCCTCGTACTTGCATTCCTGATTCACTCAGATTAATTTTAGGATTTGACAGTTTTTGCCATTATTTTTCCACCATGCACATCCTGGAAGGTGTCTTCTCTGGTAAACTTTCTTTGGATATGTCCAAGGAATCAACATGGAGGAAGGAGGATTAGGCTTAGTGGTTTCTATGGAATGAGAACGAAAAAGGTATAGAGTCTGTTTTAGGGGAATATTGGGATTTCTTTTTAAAATTTGAATATTGGTATCAGACGTAGTGATTTCTACAGAATGAGATCAAAGAAGGTATAGTCTGTTTTAGGGGAATATTGGGATTCATTTTTTAAATTTGAATATTGGGATCAGGCGTAGTGGTTTCTGTGATTTAAAAGCTGTCAGACACTTCAGCACACTTCAAAGCTATTGGACACTTCAACACATTGTATAGTCTCTGTTTTGGGCGAAGCTGTTGGACACCTCAGTTCAACTTAGATGATGTCAAAATTTGAGTTTGATTATATTAGGTATATTTCTTTTTTAAATTTGACTGGGAGTACACTTACAACAAATACTAGAGAAAAAAAGTGCAACAGAAAAACGTGTTGCACGTGCAACTTACTAGTAGACTTAGAAAAATGAAAGCCCATGGATTAGAAATTAAAAACTAGGTCACTCACCTGGCAGCTACAAATGTCAAATGGAGCATCCTCGTATAAATACTCATCCAAACGAGCCTACCAAATACATGAAAAGAAAATGATTGGCCCTGGACTTTACGATCCTTGATGAGCATGTGAGTAATACAATAAATAATAGCATTTACCTCATAACAATCAGCACAAATCAGCCGTGCTGGAAAACTGAATTTCTTTCTTCGTTGTTGGTCCGTATCACCATTGTAACGAGTCATGCAATCTTTTATCTGAAAATATTACACCGTTATTTGTCCATGCTCAAAGTAAGGCAAAAACCTCAAGAACATTTTGCACAGAAAATGATTTTACAATTTAAAGTGTTCAATCTGTTACTGCCTACTTGAGACCCAGAAGAGTCACGGAGGAAGTAAAAGTGAGTACAAAAGTTTCTAAAATCCAAAATGATGAATCGTTAGTTTTTTTTATAAAGTATCAAGGATGCAAATTTAAAAATGATGTGAAATATAGACTAATATAATGCATACCTAGCTTAAGATAAGTTCAAATGTTTGAACAATCAAAATACAGGTTATGGATTCAACTATACTAAATGGTGGCATTGTACAACCCCGTCCTATGCAAACAAAACAAGTTACAGGATACAAGCCAAAACATCATAAAGAAAGCTGCATGATAGGAAAGGAAACTAACCGAGCCTTCAGCGATATCAACCCCCACATAATACCCGACCTTGGCCTTATCCCACTTTATTAAGTCGCCTCCCTGTGTTACGAAAGAGATCATATATAGGCCAATACTACCTTAAACTGCAAGAATCACTGATCTTCTGAATTGACACAATACACTGCTTACCTTGCCACAAGCAAGATCAAGAACGCAGTCCCCTGGGCGCGCATACAACTGAATCAAGACACTCTTTATCTGCCCACAGCAATATTAAGTGGTTAGCACGGTTGCCATTACACCAAACACAACACATATGCCCAGAGTGAGATTCAGCGGTTAGCACAGTTGCTCACAGGTCATACCAAACACAAAATACAATCTCATTTTATCAAGAATTTTACAGGCTGGGCGGATGGATGGGCAGAGAACTGAGTGGTGTACCCAGTTATTGAGCTTCTTGAGGTGGATTATGGGGCTGTTCTCGCGCTCCTCGAGCGTCTGATTCGACCGAGCACTATAGTGGTCTGCCACCCGCTGTGCACTGCTGCGCTCCTCCAAGAACCCCTGCCCACCATAGCCCCCGCCACCGCCCCCTGCACAAAACCCAAACCCTAGTTAGTTATTCACCCCTGGCACCAGCGCAGCACACAGAATCGGTGGATTGGCACTAGAGAAGAGGGGAAAGCAGGTACCTGCGCTGAACTGGCGCTTGGAGCCGGAGGCGAACGGGAAGGAGGGCTCGTCGCGGGGCCGCTTGTTCATCGCGCCGGCGATTGCCACCAGGATTCCGAGCGACTGGTCGAGGGGAGGGTTTCGGTTCGGTTCGGTTTGGGGTCTAGGGCAGGAAACAAGGTACGGTGCAGGCTTGGCGAGAGGCTCGAGCTCGGCTCGCGCGCCAAGCAATTTCTGCTGTTCTGGCCGGTGAGCACGGGCCGGGCGGGGCGGGGCGGGGCGGGGCTGCGGATTGGGCGCCGAGGGGCGGCGTATGGAGGACGAAGCGGAGGTCCAAGACGGCGGCGGACCAGCGAAGGGAGCGCGGGGCGGCCGGTGCTGATTGCTCAAGGGGACGCCGAGGAACGGTACGTCGAGGCGGCGGCGCGGCGTATGGAGGTCGAGGCGGAGGTACGAGACGGCGACACGACGACGCGACCGAGTCGCTGACGGCGCGCCGGGGGCCGGGGAACGGAGGACGGCGAGCGGCGCTCCTGTGGTGCCTGGTGGGATCGATTGTGTCGTGGTCGACTGCGTTAGGGTTAGACCAGACCAGAGGATAGAAATTAGAAAGCCAGAGGAAGAGTCACGAGAGCATGGGCTGGGCGTGTGTTGGGTTTACTATTCATGAGAAGTCAATACGAAACCGGCTCGTTGCTATACATGTCGTGCCAACCGGCCTCCGGCCCAAGCACGGCCCGAGAAGGTACGGGCTGAGCCATGCTGCTACGATCATCCAGGCCTACTAGGTCCATAGGCATGGCGCTCTTCTGTGCAGTTTTTTTTTGAAAAAAAGTTATTTGATCATCTCTTTTTACCTTTTACTTTTTGACATCATTTCTTGATAATCGCAAAGTCATAAGATAAAAATTCGTAAATCTAGTTCTAATTATCAATTTGGGTTTTCAAATGTAGTGGTCAAAGTTTAGTTTTAGCAAATAATCAAATAATCACGATGCTACATAACACCTATAGATATAGATTGTAACTTGATCTGTCGGGTCCCAACCGGACCAATAGTAGGGTGAAGTTTGGGTCAAATCCCCAGTTCTAGCCGACTCAGGTTCGGGTCAACCCCTGCCCCAACCCACGTCCCCTAACCTCACCACTGCGCTGATAGCCGCTTGGCGCACGGCAAAGTGGTGAGTGGCAACTCATGGTCGTTGCCCTTCTCTTGACCCCCATAGTCCGGCACTAGCGGCGCACGGATCTTGGCAGTGGTGCACAGATCTTGACGTCTCGATGCCCCGATCTTGGCACCAATGGTATTTCAAAAAGCCTCGAGCGTCTGATGCCACGGAGTCCACCCAAACGATTGCTGCAAGCCTGTGACAACCAAGTGAAAGAGGTTTGAGAGGCATCCAAAGTCACGCCTTGTGGGCCCACATGAAGATAAAAAAAAGTTGAACTGGTTCCTCATCTTCCTCTTCATGTTGTCTCTTCTGCCTGGTCTCATCTTTCTATCTCTCGCTCTCTCTCTATGTGATTTGATCCGTGCTCTCTTTGATTTGAGCAAGATTTGAGCCACTCTCTCCTGATTTGAGAGAGATTTTCCCCTGCTCCCTCACTCTTTCATCCTGAGCTCAATCTCCCTTCTCTCCTCTCTCACCCCAAGCTCGTCGTGTTGGAGGGCACGTCGGTGGTTCAGGTGTTAAGAAGAAGAAGGGATGGAGGAGTGGATGGGGAAGAGACTAGAGGTTGAAGATGAAGAAAGGCATTTTGACTCCTGCTACGTATGAAATATTATCTTTTGCCAAGTGAAACATGGTGTTTGCTCTAACAAAACACCCTATATATGAAACTCTTTATTTGTTTTCTGAAGCATTGGGTTTGCTCTTGTGAAACATTAGTTTTCTTCTGTTGATCTGTTGAAACATGGTGTTTGCTCTTGCAAAACATTTTCTTATATAAGGTGAAACATCTTTTGAATAACTACAGGAACATAATAACTACAGGAACATCTCTTTGACGATGTTTCATCGACACTTTAACAATGTTTCATCAGTACTTCTACCATCTTTCATCAATGCTTTGCTCATGTTTCATCAGTATTCCGACCATGTTCTCATGATGTTTCACCAGTACTTCGCTCATGTTTCATTGGTACTTCTTCCATCTTTTATCAATACTTCGGCCATGTTTCATAGCTCGTTCCTGCGTGAAATATCACCTTGTTTGGTTTGAAACATCCTGGAATAACTACTAAAACATTCTTGATAAACGTGTGAAACATTGTTTCACACATTAACACAAAATGTTTTAGTAGTACTTAAGCTTTGTTCCCGTATTTCATTGCTCATTTTTCAAAAAGTGTTCGATTTTTTCATACAGATCGTCTCTCCCATAGTATTTTACTTTATTTAAAACAGTCTAGGTCAGGCTAGGTCAGTACAAATCATGACGTTCTAGCCGACGAATAGTGCTAGTCTGGTGCCTATGTGGAGGCCCAAGCATGGCCCGAGCAAGCGGTTCATATAGGCCTAGCCCATTTTGCTTCCATGTCATGCCAGGCTGGCCCAACGCATAGTACAATGAGTCTGACTCTTCTTTTAGATTAACCTATCCAAGCCTAGCTCGTTTGGGCACCCCTAGCATGAGCTAAGCCAACTTGAGTTAGGTTTGAATCAAGTCAACTTGTAACTTGTAAGCCATGGACTATTTTTCAAGGCCTCGTTTGGGAATTAGGGTTTGGGGATTTCAACTATTGTTGCGGTCCTCGTGGATAGCAAACATCATGCAAAGGCAGAGCATATGCGCAAGTACTCGCGTTTACGGTGGAAACAAATTGCATAGTGCTCAAGGGCGAATATCCTGGTGTGGAGGGATACGGCGCATGTATGTTGAATCCTATGATTAACCCTCCTGGCAAGTCATGCGTGAGTCCATTAAATCCATGATCGCCGATGTGCGAGAAGCTAGAACAAGATGCTGGAGTGGTCGCACCTTAAGCCCTTAAGACAAGTGTGGTTGCTCGATGATTAGGCCTTAAGCCTAGCGCAGAAAGCTCTTAAGGCATGTGTTCATACAAAGCAATGATGCGGACACAGATGCCTGCTGCCGCATTATCGACTCCTGCTACCCCCCTAACCATGGTAAGTGCAGACTAACTCGAAAGGCCATTTGTTCGCCATTTATGACATTTAGTACATCAAAGACAAATGATGCAACTCGAGAAGGACAAGGAGAATGCTAAAATAAAAATAATTTAATTAGAAACAAATTGTTATAATCCTATCTAATCTAATCATCTAGCCTAGCCACAAAATTATCCGTCTAATTGTTCAATTTTCTACATCTTTGGTGATTCAATATTATCGTACGTTGAATTGACAAATTACTTTGGCAATGTGTCAAGAAGTCGGACTCAAATCAAAGTACTCGTACAAACTACTTTCGTTCTATTTAGCGTCATATATACTCTTATTAGTATATGAATTGCTTCAATATTGTAACACTATTTATTCCATCATATGGTCTTCTCCATACCATAATTTTATTTCATCCTCCGCCACTAATAGTGCTATAGTTTGCTGCCAGATGCAGGCCCAAGCATGGTCCGAGGAAGCGGTTCATATAGGCCTAGCCCATTTTACTTCCATGTCATGCCAGGCTGGCCCAACGCATAGTACACCAAACCTAGCTCGTGTTTTTTTAGATTAACTGAGCTTGGCTCGTTTGGTCACATCTAGCATGAGCTAGCTAAGCTGACTTGAGTGAGGTTCGAACCGAGTCAACTTGTAACTTGTAAGCCATGAACTATTTTTCCATGCCTAGTTCCAGACTTAGGTTTTGGGGATTTCAAAAGGTTGTTGCAGTCTCATGAACAATAAACATCATGCAAAGGCGGGGCTTATACGCAAGTACTCACGTTTAAGGATGGAAACAAATTGGACAATGCTTTTACAATATTTCGTTTATTCTCAAATACAAGGACAATTCAAATGTCATACTATTATTTACTATTAAAAAGAGTTGAGTGGTGTTCAATAGTACGCTCTACACTATCTTCGCCATCTATTGTTCTTTAATCTAATGGTCCATATATCATAAGGATACTTTCTATTCATTTACATTGTTTACTAAAATTATTTTAGTGCATTATTGTGGGGGACCAGTTTTCAATATATAATATTGAAAATTGATCTCCTCTAATATTATAAATGTTGATCCAGAATCAGTATATCAACCTTGCCATGTTATTTAACTATGATCAATGTACATTTACAATACCAAAATTGTGGTCTTATACAAACCATTTTATACTTTGTGAGTTTAGGAAATATCTAGTATTCTAAGCCGAAGAGTTCCATATCCTCTGCTAAAAGGTCAAAGTCGAGATCTGCAGCGAAATAAGGATCTATTCAATTATCATGTATAGTTCCCACATAACGGGTAAATACATCAATAGTACTAGCATGTTTCCATAGGAAATGAAATATTAATTATATGCAAAATATTTCAAAGAAGAGTAAGCTTGTAACTTAACTTGGTATGAAATGCAATATTTGAAGACTTAACATCTGCATTTTAAATTGGTTTTAAAATATTTAAATGAATTTGTAAATAACTATCATCTTTCTTCATTCTTAACTCACCTTACAACCATTATCTTTTCTTAAAATTCATGGATTTATTTGAATAGAATAGGCATTACCTAATTTGACATAACTTTATATACCAGAAGTAAGGTCCAGTAATGTTTTTGTTATCAGCTCTGCAGAACCTGCTCAACTTTATCCGTAAAATGGACGATAATACGGATGGACAGTATTTATGTCGTTCCTATTCAAAATAGTCCAAGTTTTTCAATGTTTTGCACAAGGCACAAACATTGAGGAAAACCCTGGCGATATTGGCCTCCGCACAGACACAGCCGGTAACATGTGAATCACTTGGCCCAATATTCTAGAACCTGGCAAATGCCTGGCCTCCGCACGATCATTACCGGTGACTACTCCAGTAATGCCTTGTAAGCACATCGGGCCCAAGCCCACGTGGTGGACGCCCTAGGAAAACCCTAGGACGTCCAGCACTTCCCTCCTAGCCGTCTCCCTCTTATAAATTCAGTAGCCGTCGTCGTTTAGAGCTGTATTTAGCCAAGGTTGTTTGCCTACACGGAGTTCCTAAGAAAATTGTCTCTGACAGAGGAACTCATTTCACGTCCAAGTTTTGGCAGAAATTGCATAGTTTGCTAGGAACTAATCTAAATTTCAGTACAGCATTTCATCCTCAGACTGAAGGCCAGACAGAACGAGTTAACCAAATTCTAGAGGACATGCTTCGAGCTTATGCTTTGGCAGATTCTAAAAGTTGGGAAAAACATTTGCCGTATGCAGAGTTCTCGTATAACAACAGTTACCAATCAAGTTTACAGATGTCCCCGTTTGAGGTACTATACAGCAAGAAGTGTAGAACCCCTCTCTACTGGAAAGAGACTAGAGAAAGGATGATTTTTGGACCGGATCTGCTCAAGGAAGCAAATGAGCAAGTCCGAGTTATCCAGCAATGATTGAGAACTACTCAAAGTCGACAGAAAAGTTATGCAAATAATCAGCGAAGAGATCTGGTCCTTGCTATAAGAGATTTTGTTTACCTCAAGTTGTCACCGATAAAAGGAGTTCGACGCTTCCGAGTCAGCGGAAAGCTTGCACCGCGATACATTGGGCCTTTCAAGATTCTGGCTAGAAGAGGTGAAGTAGCCTTCCAGCTTGAGTTGCCACCCCAGTTGTCAGCTATGCACGATGTGTTCCATGTGTCCCAGCTAAGGAAATGCCTGAAGGAAGATCTGACCTACAAGGAGTACCCAGTCCGGATTTTGGACGAAGCCGCTCGACAGACCAGGAGCAAGGTAATCAAGCTATGCAAGGTTTAGTGGAGCAACCACTCAGAGGACGAAGCAACTTGGGAGCGCGAAGAGGACCTTTGGGCTGAGTTTTCCAATCTTTTTTCTCAGTTTGTCCGAATCTCAGGGTCGAGATTCCGTTTAAGGGGGGGAGGTTTGTAACATCCCCATTTTTAAAAATAAATAAATAAATAAAATGAAATAAAATTCATGGCATCTTGCATGTGATTTAACCAATTTAAAAATCTTTTTGAAAATGTGTATGTTACTATATTTAATTTCCTAAAACCTAATTAAAAAGATTTGCTTTTAAGAGGTTAATTGCAAAATATTTATTACAAACCTATTATAATAATTTGGGGAATTTGTGATTTCAAATTAGATTTTGAAACAACAATTTAAAAACCTAACCCAAATAAAAATTCAATTGCAAATTGTGCAGTTAATTAAACGAATTATTAATTTTTCCTATTTAAAACCCTACCCGTTTTCTCTCTCTCCCTTTTCTCTCTATGACAAGTGGTCCCCCTGTCATTCTCTCTTTTCTCTACTCTCTCACCCTCCACTCTCTCTTCTCTCTCACTGACACCCCTCTCACACTCTCACTCACGTGCATTCCTCCTCACAGCCTCCCTCTCACGTTTCTCTCTCTCACTTCTCTCTCCTGTGCTTACCCCCAGCACGCCCCCCAGTGGCAACCACTCTCTGCCGGAGCGAGAGGCCGAGCTAAGCTTAAAGCTCATGGCGACCCCTTCTTCACGCGAGTCCTCGCCATGGCCGTAATTCCTCCTCCTCGCTCCCTTTTCCCCTTAGCTCCCTAGAATCCTTCCCACCACCGCCGCCCTATTTTCCATCCGCAAGCCCGCCAGTGCTTCTCTGTCCTCACGGCCAAGACGTCGCCAGACCACCTCGGTGTGTCTTCGGCCCAACCCCCGCCGCCATTAGCATCTACACGCCGCCCAGGTGCTCGCCGACCCCGCCGATTCCGTGACCCGCCGTCGTCGCCGCTAGGGCGAAGCCGCGCCGCCGGCCTAGTTAATTTCCCGGCGGGGAATGCCTCCAAGTTATCCTCGGTGGTCCCCTCTCCCTTTCCCCTCTATCGGCGCCGCCCGCCGCTCGCCAGAGCTCCGCCGCGAAACCCCGACGCCGCCTCTCCTGTTTTCACTCGTCGACGGGTAGGTCTCGCGTGTCGGTGTCTCCGCCCTGCTGCTGGCTCGCTCGCGCGCATTGGCCAGTAGGGCCAAGCCCAATTAGCCCGAGGGCCCATGTTCCATCTCTCTATATTCTAATTTCCAAATTAAGATTAAACTCGTTTATTGCATATAAATTCGTAGGAAATTTAGAAAAAAGGTGAAATAAATTTTATTAGATTCATAAAATTCTATGTTATTTTTATGTACTGTTTATTTACATATTTCTATAATTTTAATTTTTAATAATTATCTTAGTGCTTAAACTTGTAGGAATTTATTAGAATAAAATATAGATCCAAAAATATCAAAAATTGTTTTTTGAAGTTAGATATATTATAATCTAATTTTGGTACTGTTTTGGTGAATTTATGAAATTTATTTGTAATTAAGTCTCTTTTATACCTTTAATATTAAGCTTATAAAAACCATAACCAATTATAGAATTTTCCAAAAATGATAAAATCAATTGCAAGAGAATTTATAAAATTATGTGGTACTATTTTGTACTGTTTGCATCATCCTCATGTCATGTCATGCATACATCACTTGTTTTGCATATGGTTCTTATTATTGTTTTTTTAAACGTTAGATCCGTCGCACGAAGAAAGCTTTGCCGGCGATCAGTCAAGCTACCAGGATCAAGGCAAGTCATTATGCCATGTTGCTATTACCTAGTTTTAATAACTATTTTATTAGATTTTGCAAAACCTAGATGCTAATTAAAAGTTAAAAACAATATTTAAACTAAGATGTGAGGATAAGGTCCTATATGAATAATATACACAACCAACCTCATCAACCCTAGCTAATTAATATTATTTAATCTTGCTGCCTTCCTTGTTTAGTGATTTTTACATTACATGCTTAGTAATTGCAATCTAGGGACTTACTTTTGTGTTCAATCCCGACAAAAACTTGATTGCAAATTGAATGGCCGGTAGTGGGTGCTACCGTGTCGAGAATTGTCTGTAGGGATAGTGGGTGCTATCCCGGGCTTTTTAAATGGTTTCTCCATCGGGATGGATGGTTGCAAGGTGGTTTGCATCTGCTCGGTGGCAGTATGCTCGAGATTGGGTTGGTGGTGGACCATACCCGTTTGGCTTAAGGACTGATTCTTTATGGTACTTAGACTAGTTCAACAGTGCGACCATCGAGTGCATGTATGGGCAGGTGTCTGATTCAAGACCTTCGGACTCTTAGTCGGGCATTCTGGTGGAGTAGGGAGTGGGCACTTGGATATGTCCATAGAATGTAACCTTCTGTGTGGTTGGGAGTGGGTATCCGGTGTGTCCATAGAGCAGAACCTCCAAGCACAAGAGGGCATTGGGGTGGAAACCTTAGTGGGAATGCTGGGCTAAGGGAAGGTCGTGGTGAAAGACCTTGTGGTGAGCATTTTTCTTTGGGTGATTTCTAGGAAAAACCACCTCTCATGGGTACTCTGCAGAGTATAAACTTTCATGAAAGCCTTGCGCAATGGTTAAGGGTGAACTACTAATGTCGCTTAATCGTAGCTTTGAAAAACTCTCTTCTTCCTCTCTGTGTTTTGGGATATTGCTCGCAATTGGTGTTGCATGGGCGTGATTGTTATCATGGTGGGTGCCATGGTGGTTTCAGAAAAACCAAGAGGGTCTTTTTTTCCAAAGAAAGAATTATAAAGTTCAAACTTCAATTTCAAAACCGCTTTCTCAAACTAGGTTTAAAAGTTTGAAACTTAGTTTTATGCAAAGTTACCCCAAACCCCTTCTTGGAACCTGCATAGCAAGTAGGCATTAGTTTGCAAGTATTTAAAGAATACTTACCTCGAGTTTTTGCTCGGGCTGCTCATCCCAACGAGCAGGTGGTGATCAGCGGTGGTACCCCGAGGAGAAGATGTACCAAGACGACGGGTTCCAAGCCATTGCCAATAATCTCAACCACCTTGCTGCTCCAGCTCAAGCTCAGCCCCCTCAGAACCAACACCAGTCTAGGTTTGGTGATTTTATGAGAACAAGACCATCAGTATTCACCGGAGCCGTGGAACCCTTGGTTGCTAAGGATTGGCTCCGAGAGATGAGGCGAAAGCTAGATATGATCCAGTGCACTGACCAGGAGAGTGTCAATTTTGCTAGTCATCAACTTCAGGACGATGCTGCTATATGATGGGAAAACTTTCGAGCTTCTCACCCGGATATTGAAGCTCTTACTTGGGAAGACTTCTCTAAAGCCTTCACTACTTCATTTGTTCCTAAGGGCATTATGGAGATGAAGAGGTGGGAATTTCACCGTCTCCAGCAGGGCAACATGTCAGTCACTGAGTATTTGAATAAGTTCAATCACCTTGCCCGCTATGCCACCACAGAAGTAGCCTCAGAATCTGACAAGATGTGGAAATTTATGGAGGGAATGGATCCCGACATCAAGGCTCTTAGTGCTTCTAATGATTATGCCACCTTCCAGGAGATGGTCAATAAGGCTTTGATTATAGAAGATATTGAGCGGCAAGCATGGAGAAGCGCAAGAGAAAGATGGTGCAACAAAGAACACCAAGGTTCTAGCACTCGAGGCCTCGCTTCTCCCGATTGCCACCTAACAGCCTCCAAAGGCCCAGTTCGGCCCAAAGAAGGTCAAAGGTCACAAGAATCAGCCCGTCGAGATGACACCGAGCCTTCGCCAAGCTCTAGCTTCCCAAATTTCTAGAACAACACCACTGCAGGAGTTCAGTGTTTCAACTGCCACCAGTGGGGTCATTTTGCTACCAAGTGTCCACAGAAGCATCAAGTGCCTTCTGCCCCCTCCAACTCTCGGTTGGCTGCTCGCGCACCAGTTGCTGGTAGAGGCCGTGGAGTACCCCCACCTCCTAGGGCACCTCAAGTTACTTAAAGAGGCCAAGTCAACCACATCACTGCGGAAGAAGCGCAGAACGCTCCAGATGTTGTCCTTGGTATGTTTCTAGTGAATTCAGTTCCAGCTGCCATTTTATTTGATTCCAGTGCATCGCATTCTTTCATATCAAAAAGTTTTGTGGAATCAAATGATTGGGACATAACGAGCTTAAAGCGTCCCATGATTGTTCAATCACCGGGAACGTCTATGAGGACCAATAAAGTATGTTCTAAGTTAGACATAGAAGTTAATGGAGTCAAGTTTCTAGCGAACCTTATCTTGCTAGACTCTCAAGGGATAGAAGTTATCCTAGGCATGGACTGGTTAACTAAATACAAGGGCCAGATTGACTGTGCCAGTCGAGCTATTTCTCTTGTCAATAGTGATGGAGTCCAAGTAGAATTCTCCTCTAATCTTCTTTGCAAGAGTCATCAACCTCGAACCGGCTTGAAAGGAATAGCCTTAGACTCAGTCCCCGTAGTCAGAGAGTTCCCAGATGTTTTTCTAGATAACCTGCTCGGCATGCCACCAGACCGTGACATTGAGTTCATCATTGAGTTAACACCTGGAACTGCTCCAATAGCTCAGAGGCCGTATCGGTTGTCTGCAAATCTTTTAGAAGAATTGAAGAAACAACTTGAAGAGTTGGAAGGTAAAGGTTTCATTCGTCCTAGTGCATCACCTTGGGGAGCCCCAGCAATTTTTGTCAAGAAGAAGGACAAGACCCTAAGGATGTGCGAGGACTATAGATCCCTAAATAAGGTCACAATCAAGAAAAAAGTATCATTTGCCCAGGATCGATGACCTGTTTGATCAGCTTAAGGGAGCTTGTGTTTTCTCCAAGGTCGATTTAAGATCAGGCTATCACCAGATTAAGATCAGAAAAGAGGACATACCTAAGACTGCTTTCACTACTCGGGATGGGTTATACGAGTATACAGTCATGTCCTTTGGATTGACCAATGCCCCTACTTATTTCATGAATTTGATGAACAAAGTATTCATTGAATACTTGGATAAATTTGTAGTTGTCTTCATTGATGACATCCTCTTCTACTCCAAGAATAAAGAAGAGCATGCTAAGCATCTGAGGTTAGTGTTGGAGAAGCTCAGAGAGCATCAGTTGTATGCTAAGTTTAGTAAGTGTGAGTTTTGGCTGAAAGAAGTTGCATTCTTAGGCCTTGTCATATCAGCCGATGGCGTCGCTGTTGACCCCAGCAAAGTGAAAGATGATTTGGATTGGGCACCACCAAAGATAGTGACCAAGGTCCGCAGTTTCCTTGGAATGGCAGGGTATTACCGAAGATTCATTGAAGATTTCTCTAGATTTGCCAAACCGCTCACCTAGCTCTTGAAAAAGGACAAGAGGTTTGAATGGACCAAAACCTGTAAGGAAAGCTTCCAAGAGCTAAAGAAGCGTTTGACCTCATTGATTCTCACTCACGGATATCCACAAGGATTTTGAGGTTTATTGTGACGCTTCCAAGTTAGGACTAGGATGTGTGCTGATGCAAGAAGGAAAGGTTGTAGCCTGCGTATCAAGACAGTTGAAGCCTCACGAGGTCAATTATCCAACTCACGATCTGGAATTAGCTGCTGTGGTTCATGCTCTCAAGATTTGGAGGCATTACTTGGTGAGCAACCGAACCGAAATATATACCGACCATAGGAGCTTAAAATATATCTTCACACAGCCAGATTTGAACATGAGACAAAGAAGATGGTTAGAACTGATAAAAGAATATGATTTAGGCATTCACTATCATCCTGGAAGTTAATGTAGTAGCTAATGCTTTGAGTAGGAAAAGCTACTGCAATAACCTCATGATTCCAGAAAGTCAACCTGCATTATATGATGAGTTTAGGAGGTTGAACTTGAAATTGGTAGAACAAGGCTGTATTCATGTGCTCGAACTTCAGCCAACCTTGGAGAACCAGATTCGGGAAGCCCAGAAGGGTGATGCAGAGGTTGCAGAGATTAAAGAAAGAATCAAGGTAGGAAAAGCCCTAGGATTTTCTGTGGATGAGCACAATATCCTCTGGTTTGGAAAAAGAATCTTTGTGCAGAATAAGAAAGAGCTTAAGGAGCTAATCCTAAAAGAAGCTCATGATTCAGCATTGTCAATTCACCCAGGAAGTACCAAGATGTACTTAGACCATAGGACATCCTATTGGTGGACTGGTATGAGGCGGGACATCGCCGAGTTTGTCGCCCTGTGTGATACTTGTCAGCGGGTCAAAGCAGAACATCAAAGGTCTGCAGGATTGCTTCAGCCGTTAAAAGTTCCTGAGTGGAAATGGGAAGAGATTGAAATGGATTTCATCACCGGCTTGCCTAGAACCCAGTCCGGTCATGATTCAATTTGGGTCATCGTGGATCGGCTCACCAAGTCTGCTCATTTCATCCCCATGAAGACAAATTACAACGGAAATAAGCTAGCAGAGCTGTATTTAGCCAAGGTTGTTTGTCTACATGGAGTTCCTAAGAAAATTGTCTCCGACAGAGGAACTCAGTTCACGTCCAAGTTTTGGCAGAAATTGCATGGTTTGCTAGGAACTAATCTAAATTTTAGTACAACATTTCATCCTCAGACTAAAGGCCAGATAGAACGAGTTAACCAAATTCTAGAGGACATGCTTCGAGCTTGTGCTTTGGCAGATTCCAAAAGTTGGGATAAACATTTGCCGTATGCAGAGTTCTCGTATAACAACAGTTACCAATCAAGTTTGCAGATGTCCCCGTTTGAGGTATTATACGGCAGGAAGTGTAGAACCCCTCTCTACTGGAAAGAGACTGGAGAAAGGATGATTTTTGGACCGGATCTGCTCAAGGAAGCAAATGAGCAAGTCCGAGTTATCCAGCAACGATTGAGAACTGCTCAAAGTCAACAGAAAAGTTATGCAAATAATCGGCGAAGAGATCTAGTCCTTGCTGTAGGAGATTTTGTTTACCTCAAGGTGTCACCGATAAAAGGAGTTCGACGCTTCCGAGTCAGCGGAAAGCTTGCACCGCGATACATTGGGCCTTTCAAGATTCTGGCTAGAAGAGGTGAAGTAGCCTTCCAGCTTGAGTTGCCACCCCAGTTGTCAGCTGTGCATGATGTGTTCCATGTGTCCCAGCTAAGGAAATGCCTGAAGGAAGATCTGACCTACAAGGAGTACCCAGTCCAGATTTTGGACGAAGCCGCTCGACAGACCAGGAGCAAGGTAATCAAGCTATGCAAGGTTCAGTGGAGCAACCACTCGGAGGACGAATCAACTTGGGAGCGTGAAGAGGACCTTCGGGCTGAGTTTCCCAATCTTTTTTCTCAGTTTGTCCGAATCTCGGGGTCGAGATTCCGTTTAAGGGGGGAGGTTTGTAACATCCCCATTTTTAAAAATAAATAAATAAAATGAAATAAAATTCATGGCATCTTGCATGTGATTTAACCGATTTAAAAATCTTTTTGAAAATGTGTATGTTACTATATTTAATTTCCTAAAACCCTAATTAAAGAGATTTGTTTTAAGAGGTTAATTGCAAAATATTTATTACAAACCTATTATAATAATTTGGGGAATTTGTGATTTCAAATTAGATTTTGAAACAACAATTTAAAAACCTAACCCAAATAAAAATTCAATTGCAAATTGTGCAGTTAATTAAACGAATTATTAATTTTTCCTATTTAAAACCCTACCCGTTTTCTCTCTCTCCCTTTTCTCTCTGTGACAAGTGGCCCCCTGTCATTCTCTCTTTTCTCTACTCTCTCGCTGACACCCCGCTCACACTCTCACTCACGTGCATTCCCCCTCACAGCCTCCCTCTCCCGTTTCTCTCTCTCACTTCTCTCTCATGTGCTCACCCCCAGCACACCCCCCGGTGGCAACCACTCTCTGCCACCTGCGCACGTGGCGCTGTGCCCTTGCTCTACTCCTTCCACGCGCCTCTCCCACCGCCAAGACGCCACGGCCGCCGCTTTCTCTCGCTCTCCTCACTCCTCCTCATTGTCCATAGCCAAGTGGCCAGTGAGCCCTCCCACCGTGTCCTCCCATCACCTTCTCTCTCTCACCCTTTTCCTCTCATTTTGCTAGGCCGCCGCCGCTGCCGCCGAGTCGCCGGAGTCGAGGCCGAGCTCGGCTTCAAGCTTAAAGCTCGCCAAGAACCCCTTCTTCACGCGAGTCCTCGCCGTGGCCGGTAATTTCCCTCCTCCCTGCTCCCTTTTCCCCCTTAGCTCCCTAGGAATCCGTCCCCACCACCGCGCCGCCCTATTTTCCCTCCGGCAAGCTCGTCGCCGTGCTCCTCTGTCCGCCCCGCTGGCCGCACGTCGCCAGACCACCTCGGTGTGTCTTCGGCCCAACCGCCGCCACCATTATCATCTACACGCCGCCCAGGTGCTTGCCGACCCCGCCAATTTCACCGTCGCGCCGCCAGTCGCCGCCGTCTTGCGTGACCCATTGCCGTCATTGCTAGTAGGGCAGCGTGCGCCACGCCTAGTAATTTCGTGGGAATTCTTCGAGGACTCCTCGGTGGTCCTCTCTCCTTTCCTCTGTCGGCCGGCCGTCGGCCGGAGTTCGCCATGAGACCCCAACGCCGCCTCCCCTGTTTTCACTCATCGACAGGTAGGTCCCGCGTGTCGGTGTCTCTCCGCCTTGCTGGCTCGCTTTCGCCACAAGCGCATTGGCGATTAGGCCAAGCCAATCGGCGAGGGCCCATGTTCCATCTCTCTATTCTAATTTCCAAATTATGATTAAACTCGTTTATTGCATATAAATTCATAGGTAATTTAGAAAAAGGTGAAATAAATTTTATTAGATTCATAAAATTCTATGTTATTTTATGTCTTGTTTATTTACATATTTACATTAATTTTAATTTTTAATAATTATCTTAGTGCTTAAACTTGTAGGAATTTATTAGAATAAAATATAGGTCCAAAAATATCAAAAATTGTTTTATGAAGTTAGATATATTATAATCTAATTTTGGGACTGTTTTGGTTAATTTATGAAATTTATTTATAATTAAGTCTCTTTTATACCTTTAATATTAAGGTTATAAAACCATAACCAATTATACAGTTTTCAAAAAATGATAAAATCAATTGGAAGAGAATTTATAAAATTATGTGGTACTATTTTGTACTGTTTACATCATCATCATGTCATGTCATGCATACAACACTTGTTTTGCATATGGTTCTTATTATTGTTCTTTTAAACGTTACATTCGTTGCACGAAGAAGGCTTTGCCGGTGATCAGTCAGGCTACCAGGATCAAGGCAAGTCATTGTGCCATGTTGCTATTACCTAGTTTTCATAACTATTTTATTAGATTTTGCAAAACCTAGATGCTAATTAAAAGTTAAAAACAATATTTAAACTAAGATGTAGATAAGGTCCTATATGAATAATATACACAGCCAACCTCATCAACTCTAGCTAATTAATATTATTTAATCTTTATGCCTTCCTTGTTTAGTGATTTTTACATTACATGCTTAGTAATTGCAATCTAGAGACTTACTTTTGTGTTCAACCCCGACAAAAACTTGATTACAAATTGAATGGCCGGTAGTGGGTGCTACCGTGTCGAGAATTGTCTGTAGCGATAGTGGGTGCTATCCCGGGCTTTTTAAATGGTTTCTCCATCGGGATGGATGGTTGCAAGGTGGTTTGCATCTGCTCGGTGGCAGTATGCTCGAGATTGGGTTGGTGGTGGACCATACCCGTTTGGCTTAAGGACCGATTCTTTGTGGTACTTAGACTAGTTCAACAGTGCGACCATCGAGTGCCTGTATGGGCAGGTTCTGGTTGAGTACCCTTCGGACTCTTAGTCAGGCATTCCTGGTGGAGTAGGGAATGGGCACTTGGATATGTCCATAGAATAGAACCTTCATGTGTGGTTGGGAGTGGGTATCCAGGTGTGTCCATAGAACAGAACCTACCGGCACAAGAGGGGCATTGGGGTGGAAACCTTAGTGGGAATGCCGGACTAAGGGAAGGTCGTGGTGAAAGACCTTGTGGTGAGCATTTCCTTTGGGTGATTCCTTGGAAAAACCACCTCTCATGGGTAAAGCGTACAACCTCTGCAGAGTATAAACTTACATGAAAGCTTTGCCCAATAGTTAAGGGTGAACTACGAAATGCTGCCCCACTGTAGCTTTAAAAAACTCTCTTCTTCCTCTCTGTGTTTTGGGATAGTGCTCTGCAATTGGTGTTGCATGGGCGTGATTGTTATCATGGTGGGTGCCATAGTGCGTTTTAAAAGCCAAGAGGTCTTGTCTTTTCCAAAGAAAGAATTATAAAGTTCAAATTTCAATTTCAAAACCGCTTTCTCAAACTAGGTTTAAAAGTTTGAAACTTAGCTTTATGCAAAGTTACTCCAAACCCCTTCTTGGAACCTGCATAGCAAGTAGGCATTGGTTTGCAAGTATTTAAATAATACTTACCTCGAGTTTTTGCTCGGGCTGCTCATCCTAACAACCTGGTGGTGATCAGCAGTGGTACCCTGAGGAGGAGATGTACCAAGACTACGGGTTCGCCGCTTGTCAACGATTTACGTCGGCAATGTATTTTATGGGGCAATGCGAGAGATCACAACTACGATGGTAGCACAGGGAGTCGAATTTATACAGGTTCGGGCCCTCGGGGCGAGGTAATACCCTACTCCTGTGCTCGTGGATTGTATTATGGTGGAATCTGATGATGATTGCAAGATGTGGGATTGGATGAACTAGGGGCCCCGGACCCCCTTTATATAGTGCAGGGGGTCGGGTTACAGATAGAAACCCTAATCCGTGTTTGGAAGATATAGATATAACCGATCCGGCTACGCCTATATCCATGTATTCGAATAGGAAACGAATTCGTTTCCTTGTACATAATCTCTAGCCGCGCCGGCCTCTAAGCCTGCCTTCTGGAAGGCCCAGTTGACTCGGCCCAAGGAGGTGGTACGTCTAGTAGTATGTCTTTGGCTACCCAGGGCCCTTATTTTCCACAGTAGCCCCCGAGTGCTTCGGGACTGGGTTGTCTTGATTCGGGGTTCGGCTCGCAGTCCTTCGGATGTTACCCGAGTGACGTCACTCTTCGCCTGGCTGATGAAGTCTGCCTGCCGAGTAACCTGCTGATCAAACAACACAGTTGCAAAGAACTCGAGAAAAAAAAGTCTCAAGTCATTAGAGATGCCGGGTACCCAGCCCGACGGATCGGTATGCTGGCTGATGGCCCCACGGAGAGGCATACCAGAGAAAAAGTGGAAGTTGCTGAGTAAGCAGTGCCACCCAGCGTTATCCTCCCTGTTACAACTTATGGCATTCAAGCCTGACTTGCAGAGCTCGACATTCGGTCCAACATGGGACATGCCACAACCTGTGTAGGGTATACAAGCGCCTTGATTCAACTAATGCGGATTCAAGCTAGTGATCCCTAGAGGAATACTCCCGCCTCCAAGTTAAGGTCCTTCTAGTGGTGTTTGTCTTGGCGACAAACGATCCGGAGATGTGCCACTGAGACCCAACTGAAGAGGTAACTCTTTGACGCCTAATCCGATTATAAAATCAGACCAGCCATTGACCCCAAGAGGTACGCCAAGAGCTGGATTAATTTTGCCCAAGTGGTGCTTGTCTTGATGACAAACGATCCGGAAATGTGCCACCAGGACAATTTTGAAGAACCTCCGATGTGCGGCTCGGCTAAAAAGCCAAACCGACTACAGTCCCCAGGGGGCACATCAAAAGCTGGGTCATGACTTTGGGAAGCGCCTAATCCTCGAATTGAAGACTGGCAATGAGCCCAACAGGGGGCACACTATTTTCCCGACTAAGATGACCCGAGTGACACTGCATTCGAGTAAGTCGGTATACGACCACGGCCCTTATAGAGCATGTCCTCGGGGACTTAAATCAGTGCCCAAGTCTTGAAGCGACAATTTTAGGGCTTCATTTCCTTTCCGCCTTGCATGGAAACGAAACGTTGCCCGCTTCCTTTTAAGTTAAGCCTTCCAGGGAGTTTGAACCGGTACGCTTACACTGTGCGCCCAAACCGTTCACCTCCCCGAAATCCCCTGCTAGGGTTTTCGTGCTTTCGCCGCCTCCAAGCAATCTTAGCGCCGCCGTCGTCGCCAAGCTCCAAATCCACCACATTCCAAAGACGGGGGACTAGGCAACCTCAAACACCACCGATGAGTGGCTGCAAGCCCTTGTTGACGCCGGCGTTCTCCCGATGCCAGAGCTCATTGATTGGCGCGCCACCGCAGGTGAATCCTCCCCCACTCCTCATCAAGAGGAGATTGTTGTCTTCGAATCCTTCTTCTCCCGCGGGTTCGGACTCCCCGCATCCTCCTTTCTTCGCGGTTTGCTCCACCATTATGGGATTGAGCTTTTCCATTTGAATCCCAATTCCATTCTTCAATTTTTGATTTTTATTCATCTTTGTGAGGCTTTTCTGGGGATCGCTCCCCATTTCGCCCTTTTCCGCCATCTCTTCTTCCTGAAGGCCTACCCCACTGACAATGCCCCTAAGGCATTGATGGGCCGATTCCAACTCCGGAGCGGCCTCAAGAAGGAGTATTTCGCCTTGCCGCTTCAGACTTCTTTGAAGGGGTGGCATCAGGATTGGTTGTACTGTTCCAATCCTCCTCCAGTCTTCCTTGTTTTGATGGGAGAAAGCTCCGAGCTTCCCCCTCTTGGAACTCTCCCCCTCTTTCCTCTGAAATGGATCAGGTGACCGAGTTACTCGGCCTAATCCAACACCTTAAAGAAGAAGGGCTGACCGACGTCGCTATAGCTGTTTCCTTCACGAAACGCCATGAGCAACCACTCAAGGAAAGGATCAGGCTCGGGTTCGAGTACACCGGGCCATCCGACTCTACTAGAGAAACGGATGCCCCAATTTCCAATTCCGACGCCATTGATCGACTCTCCGAGTTCTTCGCTCCCGGAACTATCTTTTCAAATCCAGAGAGTCCTAGGAGCTTCTCCCTTAACTATCCACTTCCTGAGGTAAGGTTCGAGTATACTCTTTTGCTTGTGTTGAACACCGGGTAATCCTGTTGCTAAAGTTTATTTGGGGATGTCGTGCTCCTATGCAGAGCCGCTGGTCTTTCGTGTCTGCGGCCCCAACTCCTGATGCTCCTGCCAACAAGGGCGAGAAGCGCCCAAGGGGGAACCTGAAGATACCCCGGCCGCCAAGAAAGGCAAGGGCCCGGCTCCCTTAGTGGAGGAAAAAGTCCCGCCGTCGGGAGGACGCGGGCCACGAAGCTCGGGGCCAAAGGTGGGTGAGGCTCCCAAAGAGAGAACGAGCCAACCAACTCCGGCTTCTGGGTGTAGTCAGGGGAGTCACCCCCCAAGGACGGGCGGTAGTACGACGCCAAAGGGGGAAAATAATTCAACCCCTCAGGCTAGGCCGAGAGGCCCACCCGACGCCTCTTCGAGCGGGGCTTCCTCTCGAAAGGGGGCCGGCATCAAGATTAAGACCACCAATCGGTAAGCGTAACTTCGCCACCTCCTGACAGTCTTCCTTTGCATTTTCTCTGACCGAAATATTCCCTATTTCCGGAAACCATCGGTAGAGTTTCCGTCAAGTCACCCGATCGAGCCAAGATCGAGCTCGCCAGCCGAGTCAGGAGCTCCTCCTCCATCACCGATCGGTGCCCCCACCAAAGAAGCCGTGAGCCGCGTTGAACCGGAGGAGGTGCTACGCCATGCCCCGACCCGAGTCCGTCCGTCGAGGGCAGCGTGGGGGCTGAGCCAATGGTAGAGGAGATCCTCCGCCAGCCCCCACCTCCCCCAGAGAAGACTGAGCCGAAGTTCTCGGCGGGCTGGAGGGACGAGGCCGGGAACTGGGCCCTTGTTGACGACGAGGCCAAGGAAGAGATGAGGAAGGTCTTTTTCGAGTATGCCGCCGAGTGCGGCCGAATGGCTCGGGTGAGCTTTTTGGTTTGTAGAGTAAATCTTCTTTTGCTTGAGTTAGGATGGTGATCATCCTTCGTCTTTGCAGGAACTTGGTGGTTACTCCGAGAGGAAAACCAAGTTCCTCAATTACTTCCTCCCCAAATAGAACGGATTAAATCCATGGAAGGGGAGGTCATCGGGGTCCGGATCGAGGTAGCCAAGGAGCGCCGAGAGCTGCAGGCCCGGATTAAGGAAGTACAGGACGAAAAGTTCGACCTTGCGGGTTCCCTCCGTTTAAGTACCCTGACCTGAGTCAGAATTTGTTTGTCTTGCGTGTGACGGGATGACGTTATGCACCACACCATGTGCAGCACGCGACGCCACGATCACCAGGCTTCAGGCGGAGAGGCTGGCCCTGGAGAAGTCGGAGGCAAAAGCCGTCGCCGAGTTCGAGGGTAAGCCCCCGAACCCGACCGACTCTATACCCCTAGTGTTTACACGGTTATGTAATCGTGCATTCCCTGTTCTTTGACAGAGCATAGGAGGAAGACGCTAGCGCAGTATGACGTTCTTTAGGAGAATGCCAAGATTGCGCAAGCGCGATATGATGAGCTCTTGGTGGCGGTGGAACCCACTCGACGCCAACTCTATGCTGGCGAAGTCGAGCCGAGCTCTCGGGCCGAGCTGATCCAGAGGTGGACCAAAGCCCCCAAGCAACTAAAGGCGCGGCTCAGGGAAATCGGCTTGACGAGTTCCATCAAGTCTTCGAATCGTCAAGTCGCACTATCTCGAATCGATCTTGACGTTGCCAAGGATGGCCGCCGCTTTCGGAAGAGAGGCGATGGCTTCGCCGAGGAAGTGAAGCCGACCGCCGAATGCCTTTTAGACAACTTAGAGTTAGATTTTACAGAAAATATAGGAACTCATAAATTATCCATGTATATGACTTTCCTTTTTGACATGGCCTATGCTAACCATCTTTTCTCTCGCTTAAGTCATGGCTCGCCGAATAAACTACGCCTTTGTTACTTGGAACGATTTATGCTAGGCTTCATAGACTTAAAAGAGAAAAAATCGATTAGGTATTGGTTAGACGCAGATCGCACCTAATTAGGTAGCCCCACTTACTAGCTTCAAGGTAGTAAGTCGAGTTAGATAAAGATTAGGTGCGCGATTGCGCACCTAATTAGGTGTAGCCCCGACTTACTACTTAATTGACATACAAATAAGTAGCAAGTCAGAAACTGAATTGCCTAAGCGTTGAGACAATGTGAGCGAAAACTTATCTTTATTTAATTGTAAACACGGATTACAATAGCTGTCGGGTATAGCACTGACGTGATTGCTTGTTGTTCCTTTATTTCGGCGAGCCCCCGGGCGTGCCGCCGAGTGACGCAAAGACGTCCTGATCTACTTGGGAAAGAACGTCGGGCGCCTCTTTACTCATCATCTTCGCCAGGCTTGACGTCTGTCTTGGTTGGCTTCTTGGTTGGTAGATCGCCCTCGTCGCGAAGGATGGTGGCCGCCTGTCGGATTTTGTCCAACTCAGCTGCCACCTCTATGGATGGGAAAACTTGACGTCTCCACGGACCGTGATTACACCCCCCGGACCTAGCATCTTCATAACCAGGTAGGTGTAGTGTGGGACGGCCATGAATTTGGCCAATCCCGGCCTTCCCAAGATCGCATGATATGCGGTCTCGAAATCGGCTACCTCAAAACTGAGATTTTCCGTCCGGTAATTATCCCAAGTTCCAAAGGTGACAGGAAGGGTGATTTTCCCGATTGGCACCGATGAGGTTCCCGGAATTATACCATGAAACGACGCTTTTGTCTGCTGGAGCGCCGTTCTTGGGATCTGCATCTCGCCCAGAGTTTTAGCGAAAAGGATATTCAATCGCCCCGCCATCAACCAGACCTTGCGCGATCGGACGCCTCGCACCAGGATCCGTGATGAGTGGATATCTTCTGAGCAAGGACGGATCTGGGTGATCGAGCGATCAAATATGATCGAATTTCGACCACCGGAGATACCGAGGTCACGGGATAAATTGCATTGATTTCTCGATCGGTAAGCTTTTGCTTACGCTTGGTCTCATATGCATCCGATCCTCCGAATATGTAGTTGAGCTCTCGCTCGGTTTCTTGGTAAGCGTCGCCCTCAGGAGGGTCGCGCTTGTCATCTTGCTTGGCATCTCTCGGAGTGTCGCTGTTGTGATCCTCAGCGAACTTCTTTAAGATGTTGCAGTTCTTGGCCGCATGCTTCCCGTTTGGATGGAAAGGACACGGTACCTCCATGACTTTGTTATAGTCGGCGGGTCGAGGCGGCCTTAGCCGACCCTGTTCCGCGGCTGCTACCATCTCTTCACCCTTGCGCTTCTTGTCCTTCTTGGAGGATGACTCGGGCCTGTCCTTCTTGCCTTCATGCTTGCTTGGGTGATCCTCTTGACGCTCGGCTAAAGCATCCGAGGCGGTAGCATATCGATCCGCCAAGGCGAACATCTCCTTGACAGTGGTCGGAGGCTTCCGAAACATCTTCTTGATTAGGTCGGGGTCGCGAACTCCTTTCTAGAAGGCTGCGACGACGACCGTCTCTGAGATCTCCCGGATTGTGTTCTTCTTCTTGGTGAAACGCTGAATGAAATCCCTTAACGACTTATCTTTTTTCTGATGAATCAGATAAAGGTCCCACTGGGTCCTGGGCTTCTCGTAAGTGCCCAGAAAATTGGCAACGAACTGGTCGCAAAGCTCTCCCCAGGAATCGATAGAGTTCTCTGGAAGGCCCGCGAGCCAGTTCTGAGCCAGAGGGGGTTAACATGACGGCCAAATAGTTTGCCATCACGTCGTACCCTTCACCCGCGGCCTTGATCGCCAAAGAATAGATCTGCAACCAAGCCTCGGGGTCCCGTTCTCCGTCAAATTTTACAATGCCTTTAGTGTTGAACCCCTCGGGCCAGTTTACCTGACGGAGTCGGGGAGTGAATGCCTTCATCCCGTCAATCAATCCTTCCGCGGGGGAAGGAGATCGTCGGGGGAGGTTTCGACGCTGATGGAGTAAATGCGCCGATCTTCGCTCTCGCTCCTGCGCCGGGCCGATGTCGGCGAAGGTCGCGCTTGCACTCCGGCCGGCGTCTTGCCGCGACTTGGCGTGATGCTGCGCCGAGTACTACTCAGTAGCGATGCTTCTGCCGAGTTGGCCGGTTGATCCCGAGTGCCTTGGACAGCCGCTGCCGTCACCATGGCTTTAATTTGTTCCATGATCGGCGTTGCGGGGTTGTTCTCTCCAAGTAAAGGACCAACATTGTCCAAGAGGGTCTTACAAGCGAGGATGTTCTGCTGTGGTGTACGGAAGACCGAGTGATCTCCCATACGGACTTGAAACAATTCCTCCCGGACTTCCCGTGCACGACCACGTAATTGGTTGTGCAAATCTTCTCCGCCTTCGCGGTTTGGTTCGGCTCCGGCCTCCCCCGTGGGGCGCCGGGCCGATCCGGAGGCTTGTCCATCCAGCACGTAGACACCGCGGAAGTCGGGGAACCCATTACGCTCTCTTCCGACTCGGATTCCGAGAAGGAAAGGCTCAACCGATCCTGATTCGTTGGCTCGTCGATGGGAGTGATTATAACTCCCACCTCTCGTGCAGGATCTTTGGTCGGAAGAGGATCGGACTGAGTTTTGGCAGAACGAATCCGCTGGAATCTTTCAGCCGAATTGACCAATCCGAATGGCATAACCACTCGGGAAGTTAACCTGGCAAGAGTTGTCCCTGAGTTTTGACTCAGAAAGCTCATCCCAGTGTGGATGCGCCGTGTTCCGCCCCTTAGCTCAGATTGGAAGAGCCGACGTGTCATCCGATGGATAACAGTGGCTGAGCTTCCAGATCCGAACGGGGCGAACCATGATCGAGGATTATGACCCCGCCGGATCTCGAGAGCGATCCGGGCCGGGGAATCGATCGCGGCTCGATCCTCCGTCAGCACAAGGGGCTGGCAAGGAGAGAAGTGGTAGATCCCGGCCAAACCGAAGGAAGCCCCGCGTAGGCGACCAAAATCGCATCATCGATCGGATCTCCTGGATCGAAATCCAGGAAGAGATCCCAAAGTGGTGAGGCTCTACCGAGTCGCGTACCATCTCTCGATAATGTGTGGACGAACAAAGTTCGCCACACAACCAAAGCTCTCGAAGTCACCGGCAATGAAGCCGAGATCTCCGAAGATGAAGCCTTGGCCGGGAGCGTAGGTGAAGACGAATCCGCCAATGGAAGCCATCGAAGTTGATGTAGTTGATCGTGACGCTGGCCCCTACCTGGCGCGCCAACTGTCGACGATTTGTGTCGGCAATGTATTTTATGGGGCAATGCGAGAGATCACAACTACGATGGTAGCACAGGGAGCCGAATTTATACAGGTTCGGGCCCTTGGGGCAAGGTAATACCCTACTCCTGTGTTCGTGGATTGTATTATGGTGGAATCTGATGATGATTGCAAGATGTGGGATTGGATGAACTAGGGGCCCCGGGTTACAGATAGAAACCCTAATCCGTGTTTGGAAGATACAGATATAACCGATCCAGCTACGCCTATATCCATGTATTCGAATAGGAAACGAATTCGTTTCCTTGCAGATTATCTCTAGCAGCGCCGGCCTCCAAGCCTGCCATCTGGAAGGCCCAATTGACTCGGCCCAAGGAGGTGGTACGTCTAGTAGTATGTCTTCGGCTACCCAGGGCCCATATTTTCCACACCGCTGGAGTTCAGGACGAAGATTACTTCGATGCCTAGGATTGCGCTCCTCCGGCTCTGCCTGTGGGGATTGTTGTGGTTTCCATCTGGATTTTCATGGTTATATTTTGAGGCATATGTTGCCTATGTAAGACTTTCGCTGCTTTAAGGCCTTCATGCCAGACTTGTAATTTGCAATCTGATGTAATAAATAAATTAATCGGATGGTTATGATCGAAGTTCTGGATTCTGTGTGTACTAGCTATTTGATCCAGGGACTAGTATAGGTAAGACACAGTAGGGACTCGGCCCCCTTTTTCCGGGTCCCGACAAATTCCTCCTGTAGCGTTAGGAATCATCAAAACAAGGTGTTGTATCATCCAGTTGGGCCAAACTGGGCCTTGTAAGCACATCGGGCCCAAGCCCACGTGGTGGACGCCCTAGGAATACCCTAGGACGCCCAAAGACTTCCTCCTAGCCATCTCCTCTTATAAATTCAAGAGTGCCATCGTTTGGACTCGGGTTTTGTTAGATTAAAGTTTAGCCTTTGCTATTTTTCTTGTAATCACGCGTGTCAGTTAGACCGCCTGTATTACTCGTCTTCGGAACCCCACCTACTTGTTTGTGCTTAATTCATATTTGCAACTTCAGATTGTGTTTATCCTGTTATTGCTCGTTCTTCGATTGCTTGCAGGAACAAAGACCTTCGTGGTCAGGTTGATCGCGCGCCCGCGAGATCAATAACCCTCTGGAGTTGCTGTATCGGTCGCTAAGGCACAACATCCTGGACGGTTGTAGTCGGGTCGTCAACGTCGATTCCTCCACCAATCGATAGTTATCCCTCTCATCGAAGGATTGGGACCCCTGCTGCTATCAGAAATAGGTATCACCCAGTTGACACAACTTTATATAACTGAAGTAAGGTCCATTAATGTTTTTGTTATCAGCTCTGCAGAACCTACCCAGCTTTACCCATATAACAGCTCCTTATATGGATGGATGATTAATGTGTCATTTCTATTCTCGTTAGTCCAAGTTTTACAATGTTCCGCACAAGCGCAAACATTGGAGAAAACCCTAGCGATATTGGCCTCCGCACAGACACAGCCGGTAACATGTGAATCACTTGGCCCAATATCCCAAATACCTGGCAATGCCTGGCCTCCGCACGATCATTACAGGTGACTACTCGGCCAGCATTCCATTAGGTATTGCGAAAATACTAAGGCAATACCTTACTCATGCCATTACCCACATGGTAATGCATGCCTGTACTTTTCAATTTTTCCGTCTTTTGTTCATCACATTGTCTATCCAAAAGACAAGATGAATACTATCCTACCTGTTGAAATAATTATATATCTAGATTTTCATATACTAAGGTATTATCAAGTTTAATCATTTTTAGGTGGGCTTTTGGTTGTAGGTTTTGGAATATCTATTCTACATAAAATATTAAATACCATAATTTAAAAAAAGATAATTCTTAAATAAATAAGTAGAAAGTAAATGCAATAAATAGATAATAAAGGAAATTATGAATCCAATATGCTTCAAGGGTAGAAAACCTGCCTTATTTGGAGATCGGATCACACTTAACATATCTTTTGGATATTTTTGGTTAAAACTTCCAGAGGGCGTAGCTTGTCGTCTATACGTTGCAAAAATAGAAAAAAAGGGGAAATTCCAATAAATATCCAAATAAGAAAAGTTTTAAATAAATGACAAAATATATAAAAAGGTCTGGGATAAAAAGGGTGATGGGATGTACGATTTTCTAGAATTTTGAAATTATTTTCTAAAAGAAAAAGGGTAAGGGTGTTGATGTAAAAATGGACATTTTCTCTAGGCAGCATAATGCTAGCGTTAGTGTATGTGAGATTTTTGTGTGGATTAACAATTTTCCAGAGATCGGGGTCGACGACAAATATTGATATTTATTTGTCGGAGTTCCGAGATGGAAATTGTTAAAAATATAGGGGTGGAATTTAAAATAGGTTTTTATTGAATTATTGAGGAAAACAATATGTTTAAATAAATTTTTAAAGTACTCTTAGTATTTTAAGAATTATTGGGTGAAAATTTTTGAATGGATTTATAATACTTTTTAGTATTTTAGAAATTAATTCTAAAATCCTAAGAATATTTTTGTAAATAAGAAAGAAAGCAAAAAGGATTTATTAAGGTTATTTTATTAGAAAAATATGGTATTTTATATTTTTATAAAATTATATATCTTATTTAGATTTTTGTAGAATTTATAAAAGTGATTAGATATTTTAAATAAATTCAAACAGTATAAGTGGAAATAGAAACTAGAAAGGGTTTTAAATTCTTACTGGGCTCAATGCCATTGGGCTTGGCCCAATTTGGTGCACAAAGGGTGACAAAGGGGTCGGTCTTGGCGTAGTACTGACGCTACAGACCCAAAGACACAGAGAGGGAGGCGTCGTGGGCTCGGCCGAGGTGGTAGACGATATGGTCGGGGTTGCAGTGAGGGGAGACGGGCACGTGGGTTGGTGCAAGCGACTGACGGGTGGGGCCTGGGCGGCAGTGGGAGAAGAAGGGGAAAACGAGGGGAGCGGCGGAGGAGGTTGCCAGCGACGGCGAGAGAGGGCCGGCGGCGAAGAATTGGTGGTGTAATTGTGAAATTGGGGGCATATGGGTTCTATTGGTGGTCGCGGCGGCGGGGTAATGGGATAGCGGCGGTAGGTGAGTTCTGATGATCACCGGGGGTGAGTGATGGCCGGAATGCCTTCACGGCGGAGAGTGGTAGGTTTTTCCTGTTGGGGGATTGGTTCAATTGGGAAGGGAATGGCGAGGAGAGGGTCGCCGGAGTTGAGGATGGAGGTGGCGGAAATGGCGGCCCGGGGTGGTTGAGGGGGAAGGATGGGCGGAAGGGTAGGCTTGGGGTACAGCGAAGCCGGGGGTGGGTTTTTATAGGCGGAGGGTGGAGTAATGGGCACGGATGGACAGCTTGCCATGGTGGCGGCGGCGGATTGGCGTATTGCTAGGGGTGGATGAGGGCGGAGAGGTGGCGGGATAGGTTGGCGGCGGCGCGAGCTTTTCCGTGGCGGCGAAACCGGGGTTGAGCGTGGATTGGAGCGGCAGCGGTGAAGGCTATCCCGTGGGCGACGGCGGTGCCGGCAGGATGAACGGCGGTGGCGCTGGCGGGAGGAAGGGGACGACGAGTAGCCGTTGGATCAGATGGGGAAACAGTGGGCACCGTCGGATTTGAATGGAGGGACTGACAAAAGGGGTCCACGGGTCAGTGAGACGTTTGGCTCGGAATGGACTTAAGTGGAGGCTTATTTCCCTAAGGAGAAAGTGTACTCCGTGGTTTTTCTAAAAAGGAAAGTTCTAGATTTAAAAAGAAAAGGATTTTTCAGAATTTGGTTGGGGTTTTGAAAATTCATAGAGAGCTATAGGAAGCTCAGAAAAATATGAAATAAATTTCCAAAATCCATAAAAATGAGCAGAATCTAAATATGAAGTATAATTTATTTATTTATCTATTTTTATGGGGTTAATTAATAGTAATAAGGTTTTTTTAGGGAATAAATAGGAGTTTAGTTTAGAAAGTTCTTACAAATTGAAAATAATTACAAAGATATAATTATGACTTTTTGTGAAACATGTTTATGCGAAAAATTGAAAATTTGGGTATGTGACAACAAAAACATTGAGGAAAAGCCTAGCGATATTGGCCTCCGCACAAATAGAGCCGACAACATGTGAATCACTTGGCCCAATATTCCAGAACCTGGCAAATGTCTGGCTTCCTCATGATCATTATCGGTGACTACTTGATCAGCATCCCAATTGCTTAGTATTGCAAAAACACTAAAACAATACCTCGCCCCATGCAATTCCCCATCTGGTAATTCATGCCTATACTTTTTTATTTTTCCATCTTCTGTTTATCACATTGTCTACCCAAAAGATAAGATGAATACTATCCTATCTGTTGAAATAACCATATATCTAGTTTTCCCTATACTTAAGGTATTATAAAGTTTCATTATTTTTGGGTGGGCTTTTGGTTGTGGGGTTTGGATTATCTATTCTACAAAAATGTTAAATAACATAATTTAAATAAAGGATAATTCACAATTAAATAACTAGAAAGTAATGCAAATAATATATAATAAATGGAACTGGGAAATCAATATGCGTCAAAGGATAGAAAACATGCCTTCTTCGGTAGTCGGATCGAGCTCAAAAAGGTCTTTCAGATATTCTTACTCAAAAGATCCGGTGGCGATCAATTCGTTGTCTATACGTCGCAAATACGGAAAAATAAAAGAAATTCCAACAATATTCAAATAAGAATTGGAGAAGCATTCTGCACAAAATATGAAAATGCATAATGGGTTTGGGGTGAACAGGTAATGGGCTGTACGATTTTCTAAGAATTTTAAAAGTATTTTTAAATGGATAGGGGTGGGGTGTTTTGAATAAAAATAAGCATTTTCTCTGGGCAGCATGAAGCTAACACTAGTGTACGTGTGGAATTAAGTGTGACTCGACAAATTTCCAGAGATCGGGGTCCACGACAAAAATCGTCAGAGTTTCGAGATGGAATTTATCGAAGATATAGCAGTGAAAAATTGAAAATAGATTTCTATTAAATTATTGGGTGTTATAACATATTTTTAGCATTTTTCCAAAATTTTAAAATTTTATTAAAATTTTTCAATGCTTTTATATATAAGAAAGTGAGTAAAAGGAATTTATTTGGATTATTCTATTGTGAGAATGTGGGATATTATATTTTTATAAACTTCCACACCTTATTTTAGAATTTTGAGAATTTGTGTAGAATTTTTAGAAGAGTTTTCATATTTTTAATAAAATACACAAACATGAATGGAATAAGAAATTAGAAAGGGGATTTCATTTGCTGGGTTGTAGACTGGCTCAAATTTCAATCACTCAAGACGACGACCGACAGCGTGGCCAGTCTGATGAGGAGAGAGAGTGCGTCTTGGCGTAGAGGCGGCTAGCGGTTGGGGTTTTTGCGAAAAAATTTCATGTTGAAAATAGGGAAAATATGGGTATGTCACAATTGTATTTTTTAAAAATAGTGCATTGTTTTTTCCAAGCTTTTGATTAGCATGAATGTTTTCTATTTATTTGGTTTGCTCTCATATTTCATTTTATTTGTATTATAGAAAGGTTTTAATGGCACTCTTAAAAAAATAGTCGGAGTCAATGGTATGTAGGCACAACAAAGTTGAGCATGTAAGCATAGTTGAACGCATGGGCCAAACACCTTGATCCAAACGTGATAATACACCATTTGATATTTTCTAATTCATAGCAAAGCATGAACGCTTGGCTAGTCGTTGCAAATATGAATTCGAATGCAATATCGGCTAAATTCATAACTCATATGGTTCTGACATATATGACACTTTATCCTCACACATAATCGCACTTAACCATCCCAATTTATTATTTCAACCCAAGGAACATGAATTCACACTCAAGTACAAATACTTCTCTAATCAAGTAGCCATATTGCAATAATATATAGATATTATAAAATTTGAATATAAATAGGAATAGTTATAAAATAACATTATGGATAGTAATAGTTCATGCAATGCATATTCCTATCCACATTTGTTATATGCGGATACAATTACAAATAGTTTAGAAACTTTTAGTCAGATATCAATATTGTCCACGATTGAGATAAGAATAAAAACCACTTCTCTCTTAGAATACTTAACAAGCTGAAATGATATAGAAGGCACAAGGATTTCGACTTTGGTTCAGGCCTCCATTGTTGGATAATAGCATTAGTTGCACCTCTTAGTTGATATGATCAAAGGGGTACAAAGTTGTGGAAAGGTATATTACAAAGTGGTTTAACCTAAGCAATCTCAGGTCGAAAAGCCCTAAGTTCATCCTTAACAATGATGACGTCAAAAAAGATCAGGCTTTGTGTTGTGTTCCAGTTGGGTACAGAGCATGAGAGCACCTACTAGCTTAGAATTCCTATCCATTTAGGTGATCACTTAGTGATTAAAGCCTAGTTTGTGCAGATCATGTATGTTGCTTGATTCAATGCAAAATCATCTTGGACTTGTTATTTTTCGAGTTTGATGACTCCTAGACTGTCTTGGTGGCATTAGGCTTAGTGAGCCCCCTAGAGGCGCTCATCGAAGTCCACGCTCGGAGCGGAGGACTACCTTTAGGGGGAACTTCATGCAACCTGACATGCCCCCTAAGTTTTGATAAAGCTTAATCAAACATGCATATTTGGCTAATGTATTAGGTTGCTTTTGATAATTATCTTAAGATTGCCCGTGGTTCCTTGCTCAAGCTGTGCCACTAACTACCTCGATTGGATGTCTTGAGCTCGTGGATGAGTATTGTGCCGCAACAATACTCTTGATGTAGATCTCCAACGAGGACTAGTGGAGAGTGTCAACTCTCTGATATCTTGAAAAAACATCATTTGTGTCTCTTGTTTCCCTTTATCATTTCATACTTTATTCTTGCTGTTCTTGTTTTAAATTGCTCCATTCTTAGGGGTTATTCTATTTAGCTTATCTTATTTCCTAATCTTCTTATTTGCTTATAAACTGAACTTTGAGAGCTTCTTGAGATAGTTTGAAAAGTCCGGTGCGCTTCACTTGACCTTGTTTCTAAAGCTTTAGGATGCACCTTCAAGACAAAAAAGGAACGAACTCGAAAAGCCAAAGTGTTTGATTTTTTGATTCGGAGATAAGTAGTAAGATAAGAAGATAAGTTGAAGAGAACAACCCCTTAATTGTTTGTCTTGTTTAGTCTAGAAATTTTAATTTTGTCAATTGCTTGTTTAAATAAAAGATTAAAAAGAACCAATTCAACCACGTTGGTAATTAGATCATTTCAATATTCTAATAATAATTCACTAAAATAGAAATTATGGGGGTTGTTCTCTTTAGTTTACTTTCTTATCTACTTATTTCCGAATCAAAATGGCAAATGTTTTGGCTTTTGGAGTTCATTCTTTTTTTTTTGTCTCGAAGGTGTGTTCTAAATCTTTTAGTCAAATGAAGCGCATCGGACTTTCCAAACTATCTCGAGAAGCTCTCAAAATTCAGCTTATAAGCAAATAAGAAGATAAGCAAATAAGATAACCTGAAGAAAACTGCCCTTATGTCCACCCTAGGGTTTTGAGGCCCAGGATATATCGTGTTTTAGTTCCACGATCAATCACCAGAGTAGTGGCCTTATTTGTTACAACTTTAAGCTGGATAAATCTAAAATCGTATATTTATCTGTTTTACCTGTTTTACGAGCCAAAAGCTTTGGCGTTATGTAGACATTTTTAAAAAAACCTTAGTGTTTATTCTTGTAGCCCTTAAAACCAATTTTTAACAATTTTTTGTCTTTCAAATCATCCTAACGAAGGCTTACAACTTCAAATTGTAATCTACGTCTAGATACAAGTTGTAGCAAACAAGGCACTCATACTTCACTTACAATAGATAAGTAGGTTAAGAAACTGTAACATCCTCGTTTTCAAAAACCAAATCATGTACATTTCATGGCATGAAAATTTTTGAAAATATTAAAACATTTAAAAAAGAGTATGTTCCTCATTAAAAAGTTTTGTAAAATAAAATTTCCCAAAACCTATTTGCAAGTGTAATATTTATTTAAAGTTTTGCAAAAATGTTTTATGCAAAAAATAAAGTGTTAATATTAATTTTACCAATTTTACATCTGCTAAATACTATTTTGCATTTTAATCTTTAAATAATTATTTATCTATAATTTGAAGTTTAGATAAATAAATTATTTGTTTTTATTTTCTATTTTATCTCTCTTTCTTACTGGTGGACCCCAACCCTTTTCTCTTTTCTTTCCCTTTTCGTTTCTCTTTTGTCTTTTCTCTCTTTCCTTCCTCCCTTTACTTTCTTCCCTGGTCGGTCTCCTCTCAGTCTCCTCTGTCCAAACGACAGGGAGGAACCTTCTTTCCCTCCCCTATATAGAATCCTCCACAAAATCCTCCGATTCGTGGTGGAATTGATTCTCACAACCAATGAGGATCCTTCCCTGCCAAATCCATCCTCCCTCTTCCCTAAATTTGTCCCCAAACCATATATAAACCCCCCAACCGAGCCCCTTTCTTCCTCCTCCCCTCTCCGCCAAATTCATCGCTAGGTAAGTTCCCCTGGCCGAACCCTTCGAGGACGTATTCCCTCATCCTTCCCTAAACTCGTTCTGCCCATCGCCTGCAGGAGATCACCGCCGGAATTGACGAATTGCGTCACCGTGGCCGCCATCATCTCCACCACCACCGCCACTCCCTCCTCATTGATTCATCACCGCTGGTGAGCAATCTTCCACCCTCTTCCCTTCCTTAGCACCCCCAGGGTTAGCCGCACTCATGCCCGTGGCTAGGGCTGCCGGATTTGCCCCGAGAAGCACCGCCACCGTGCCCTCCTTTCTTCCTCAAGGCCGGCGACGTCGACGCCTCCGTGCCGTTGCTCCCCCTTCCTTGCCAGTAGTCCAACAGGACCCCCGCGCCACCGCTACGCTTACAAAACCCTCCGCCGCCCCTCCCTTGCCGCCGACATCCCTTCGTCGCCTACACCACCACGATCTGCCGTCTCGGCGGCCACCGCCGCCACTGTTGTCGTCTGGCCGATGGGCCAACCCCACTGGCGGTTTCGCCACGTTGCCCCCTTCCTTTGTCGCCGCCTTCCCGCCGCCGAGCGTTGCCGGAGCATCGCCGCCGCCGCTTCCGTCGCGTCGTCGCCGCTCCTCGCTTATGCCGCCGATAGTGGGCCCGTCTGTCGGGCTCAGCCGTGTCGGCCGGGCGGCCACCGTGGTCGCCGCATTCTTTGGGCCATCTCTGCGCCTCTTGTGGGCCGCACGTGCGTGCCTGTGTTGAGCCAGGCCGTGCGTCTGCGCCGCGCCCGCGTTGGGCCATCACCCCGCGCCATTGGGTCACGTACTCGCATCGAGTCATTTAAATCATTGGCCGCGATGCCGCTCCACTGGCCGCCGCCCATTGGGCCATTCTCGCGCGCCACGCCAGTTGGGCCACGCCGCAGGCACTGCTGTTGCCCACGCGGGCCATTGTGGGGCCTCAACTTCAGCTTACCTGTGAAGCCCTCATGTGAACACTGCACTAGTCCCTGGACCAGTATGCTAGTGCCTCACATTACATAGCCGGTTCATTTCATACATGCGTAACGGATTATATTATATTACAATAGAGGGTTATGCCAATAGCGTTATGGTTTACAACTGGGCCACGCTTGGCAAAAAGTATACATTACGAAAATATCTAACAGAAGAAAATATTAACAAGAGCGTTTTTCCCTCGGCTATGCTTCTGATGCAAACGGCTGTAGGGTACCCTATTCCTGAGTTCCGTCGTCACCGTCCTGCTCCTCGTCAAGGAGACACGCATAGGGATCCTCATCATAAACTTCACTATCTAAAAGAGTTAAGAGACGAGGATCAGTGTCATCCAAACACTGGCGAGTTATCTTCTGTCCTTAGATGCAATGTAGTGATGCAGGCTTTATGGTGGAGGCTAGGGCTCTTTTATTTGCTCAAAGCCAATTTTGAAATAGGAAAGAATAGAAAAACCTATACCTAGCTCACTTTAGAAAACCGCATCCCCAAAAGGATGCGGGATAGTATGTTGATGATTTGGGGTTTCTCATTTTCCGGAACTATCCGGCTCTATCATCCATACTCATTCACCAGACACTCTGCCACACAACACAATTCACCCCGCTCAACTCTCTCCCAACCAAACCAACCAACCACACCGCCATCTTGTCTAGGAATTGACGGTTCCCGTTGCGGACCTTCACTGCCAGGTTGCCGGCCTGCGCCAGTGTCGGTCTATATCACTCTCGGTGACTGCGCCCGGCCGCGTGTCCCTCGGGCGGTGGCCGCTCCGTAGCTTTACTATCGGAGTCCCCTATACCCGCGCTCCGCGCGATGGCCACGTGTTGTGTCGGAACCACCTCGTAGGTGGCAGCGCCCCGCCACTACGCGTGTTACTCCACGCTCCTCCTGGACCGTCGTCCAGCACCATATTACCAAACCGAGTACCGTGTGACCACCTTGGGTCGCGCGTTGTGTCGGAACCACCACGTGGGTGGCAGCGCCCCGCCGCTACGCGTGTTACTCCGCGCTCCTCCTGGGCCGTCGCCCAGCACCATCTCATCCACAACCAATCCATTCAATGATTTAAAGGAGAATGTGTCAGCCGATGAGTTTTGGCTCATTGGGACGAGCATTGACATGCCTAACTAAATTCTGTTTTAGGACCTAAGCATGTCTAAGCAAAATTTTACCCAAAACTACAAAGTCTAAAATTCAAGTTGTTTAGTGGACTAGCAAGGGTTATGATTAACAAGACAATCATATTGACAGAGATACAATCAACAACAGGACAAGATATATCATGATTAGCAACATAGGCATTTAGAAATCATAGAGCATGCATGTTAATAATTTAAACAACATAATTTTTGGAAAGCTAGGAATTGAAGCATGAACTAGGGAGATTAACTCGCCTTGAGCGTCTGGGGGTAGCTCCTCGTTAGTGTCCTGGTATTCTCCTGCTTGTCCGTCTACTTCTACGCGTAGAAGGAAAAATCAAATAAGAATCGAATGATGCAGTATGAGGTATGCTTAGAGTTAGGGCTGTAGGTTTTGATTCGCAGGTTTAAATCCTTCTTTTATAATTTCCTTCATCAACTCCCTAAGATTTTCTAGGGTGTGTGGTTTTTAAGATGGCGTTCTTGGGGCTGTTTAGTAATTTTTTTCTAGGTTCAGAGAGGTTCTCTATGTCTTCCGTAATTTTCTGGGATTTTTATTAGGTCATCTACTATGTTTAAATAAGCGATTATCTTTTTAGGATTAATTTTTCTTAAAAGAAAGCCCTTATAATAGGAATATTTGATTATAGCAGAAGCATATATTTGTGTTTCAGTATGTCTAATATTTTTGTTAAAATCAGCATGCCGATGGGTGGTGGGGGGTCTTAAAAGGTCGCCATGAGGAGGCTTGGTGGTGGGGCCACCCAAAATGGGACCCAGTTGGCCGGCAAGACCAAGGGTGGCCTCGGCGAGGCAGTGGTGGCTGCGAAGTCGATGGTGGCGGACGTGGCGTGACATGGTGGCGGCGCGGCGATGCTCTACGGGTGAAGGGGAAGATAGCTTATGCTATGGGGAGGGTAGTGGCTTCTCACAGTGGCACTGGGGCGGGGAAGAAGACCCGAGGCAGCCCGGCGTCGTGTTCCGCGGTGGAGTCGAAGGAGGTCATCGGCGCTGGGGCAAACCGGCCGCGTGCGTGCCAAAAGAAGGTGGAGAACAGGTTAGGGGTTGTACGATGTTGCTCGGGTTACAAGGAATCGGACTCTTGCTTACCAGATGTGGAGAAATCGCGAAGGGGCTATTTGGGGAGTTCTTGGCTAGCGGTGAGGAAAGCTCCAATGCCGACGAATCCGGGTGGCTTCAGCTCAATTCCTTCAAGGACGTTGTAGGGGAGGGGTTGGGGAAGCTCGGTGCCAAGAATAGAGTCTTGGCTCGGGCTATTGGCGGCGAATCGGGACACCGAAGCGGGCGGATTTGGGGAAATGGGGCGGAATCAAGCGGAGGTGGCACGGGCGGCAATTTCCGGGTGAGCCCGAGTGAGGGCAAGTGAGTGGGAGGGAGCGGGACGAGTGAGAGTGCTCGGTCGAGTGGGAGTGCGAGTGATTTAGAAGGTGGCGCCGGTAGGAAGCTATGGCGCAGCGTGGCGCGAGTTCCCGGGCGGCGACGTGGCGAGGCTCGCCTGCGACTCGCGGGGACGGGGCCACGTTCCTACCACGCGTCGCGGACGCTCCACGAGCGGGCGACATGCAGGCTCATGGGAAGGACAGAGCAGCAGACTCCCGTCGTTCCGCCGGGGAGGAGAGAGGAAGTGGGTGTCGGGGGAGAGGCAGAGAGAGAGAGAGAGAGAACGGGGTGGGCCAGTTTTGGGCCTAAGCTGGGCTTGGCCCGGCCCATATTGGGTCTATTAGAGGAGCTTTATCAATTTTTGAGAAATTTTTATGATTTCGGATTTTAAATTTTGGGAGTTGAGTTTTAATGTTTAAGGGAGTTTTTTTAGTTCCCTTATTTTTGGCGTCCCTTGTTTTTGGTCGTTACACATGCACTTCGCACCGCACAATGGGCTGGGCCAGGCCGAGTCGCCCGAGCCATCGTGGGCCGACTCCTCTAGCCCGGTTCGAATTTAGTTTTCCAATTTTTTTTAAACAGTACTACTTAATAATTTCATATCTTAAATTATACGACTCCAAAAATTATGAAATAAATTTTCAAATGTTTATAAAATCAATGCCTACTATTCTGTAATTTTTCATATGCATTTGCACACATATTAGTTTTTGTTATTTCTTTTGCATTGTATTTATTATTTAATTCTTGTACGTCAGATTCGATCACTGAGGGTCTCAATTCCAACGCAGCGGAGGACCCTACTCTCTTGGTTGATTAAGGCAAGTGTTGAACCCTTTGGACCCATGTTTGGAAATATGTTTTACTAGAATTTGACAATTAGTATGTATGTTAAATATTAAACATTAATTACCTAGTTGCTTAGCTAAATTCCCATCAATAAATAATTCATACAAAATATTCCTTGCTGCCATAGGTTACTAAAATTTGTTAAAGTATTACCACATCCTTGTTTAGGTTTTGCTCATGCTTAGCAATGCTCATTATAGATCACATGATCATATGCTTGTTCCATCAATTATCAATTTAACCATGTGATTTTAAATGGATAAATGGTGTTGTCCTTTATTTATAAATGGGCTAGTTGATAGTGGGTGCTATCGGAAAAAAAATGTTTTGCAAAGGTGGATGGTTGCAAGGATAGTGCAGCATGCACGAGATTCGGGCCTAGTGTGGGACCCACCCTGATCCCTAAAGACCGATTCCTTGAGGTAGACGAGCTAAGTACAACAGTGCGACCGTAAGTGTTTGTATGGGCAGGCCCTGGCTGAGTAACCCTCGAACTCTTAGTTTGTACATCCTGTGTGGTGGAGTAGGGTGGGGTTACCGTATTTTCAACCTATCGGTTCAAGAGGGGGTTCAGCCAACTGGGGTTATTAGCGCTGCGGTGGAATCCTTAGAGGGGATGCCAAGCTAAGAGCTAGTTGGTCAAAGGCCTTGTCGTGATGACCTCCGACAGGAGAGAGTCATGTCTTATGGGTAAAGCGTGCGACCTCTGCAGAGTGTAAAACTATCACGATAGCTATGGACAACATGGGCCCCGGGTATCCGGAGATATACTGTTGGATGTACCACCTCTTTGGGCCGAGTCAATTGGATCTTCCAGAAGACGAGCTTGGAGGCTGGCGCGGCCCGACTTGCTCTACAAGGAAATGAACTCGTTTCCTACTTGAATACTTAGATATATGCGTAACCAACTCGGTTATATCTGTATCTTCCATATACGGATTAGGGAATCTATCTGTAACCCGACCCCTTGCACTATATAAAGGGGGTCAGGGGCCCCTAATTTGACATCCAATGATCTAGCCATCTAACATCTCATCGTCCTTGAGATCCACCATAATACAATCCACGAGCACAGGAGTAGGGTATTACCTCACCTCGAGGGCCCGAACTTGTATAAATTTGGCTCCCTGTGCTACCATCGTAGTTGTGATCTTTTGCACCGCCCCATAAAATACATTACCGAGCAAATCATCGACAGTTGGCGCGCCAAGTAGGGGCTAGCGTCACGATCAACTTCATCGACTCCGATGGCTTCAATTGGCGGGTTCGTCTTCATCTATGCCCCCGGCCAAGGCTTCATCTTCGGAGATCTCGGCTTCATCGCCGGTGACTTCGGGGAACTACGGTTGTGTGAGCCGAACCTCGTTCGGTCCACGCATTACCGGGGGAGGTGGTACGCGATTCCGGCCGAGCCTCTCCGCCTCAGGATCTCTTCTCTGGATTCCGATCCAGAAGAGATCCAATCTGACGATGACAATTCTGACTGGCCTACCGCTGGACTCCCCTTCGGTTTCGGTCAGGATCTACCGCCTCTTGCTTTACTAGCTCCTCCTGCTGATAAAGAACCAAGTGGCGATCTTGTTCTTGGTCTGGATCGCGCTCAGATCCAGTCGGGAATCACAATTCCTCAATTGTGGTTCGCCCCGTTCGGATTGAGAAACTCGGCCACTATTTTTCATGGGATAACACGCCAGCTTTTTCAATCCGGGTTAAGGAGCGGAGCACAGCAAGAACATACTGGAACGAGTTTTCTGAGTCCAGGCTCAGGGACGACTCTAACCAGATCAACTTTCGAGTGGTCATACGGCTTGGATTGGTCAATTCGGCTGCAAGGTTTTAGTAGATCAATTCTGCCGAATCTCAGTCGGACTTTCTTCTGACAAACGGTCCAGCACGAGAAGTGGGAGTCATAATCACTCCCATCGACGAGCCAACAAATCGGGATCAGTTGAGCCTCTCTTACTCAGAATCCGAGTCAGACAAGAGCGTTAACGGGTTCCCCGACTTTCATGGCGTGTATGTGCTAGACGGGCAACCCTTCGGATCGGCACGGCGTCTCGTCGAGGAGGCGGATTTCGTATCACCGGCGCCCGGCATACTTCGGCGCGCTCGAGTCCGGGACGCTACCGCGTGAAATTCACTCGGGTATGTGCGGCCATCACGCTGCCTCAGCTACATTGGTTGGTAAAGCCTTTCGTCAAGGCTTTATTACGATCGCCGCCTCTCGACGCCAAGGAGATCGTCCGCAGCGCGAGGTCGCCGAGTTCTTCGCTTAGCGATTCACGTCTTGGCTTAGAAACCTCGAGCGATCCCCATCACCGCCGTTAAATCGTTTGGGGGCTCGACATTGTCGGACCCTTCAAAAAGGCCCGGGTGGTTTTGAACACATCTTAAATCGCCATTGACAAGTTCACTAAATGGATTGAAGCCAAGCACGTGACCAAGATTACGGCGCCAAAGCCACCGAAGTTCTTCCAGAGATCATCGGTCGGTTTGGCGTACCATCTCGGATCATCACGGATAACGGCTCTCGCCTCGTAGTGACGAAGTTTCAAAGTCGGTGCGAAGATGTGGGCATAAAGATTTGCTTTGCTTGATGGCACACCCACGGAAACGGCAGGTCGTCGGCCTTGAACGGCATGCTTCTACAAGGCGTCGGCGCATCTTCGATCGCCTCAACCCATACGCCAAAATGGATGAAGGAATTGCTCTTTGTACAGACTGGGGCTTCGCGACGAGTCCCAAGTAGAGCTATAGGGCGATCTCCTTCTTCCTCGTATACGGGTCTGAGGCGGTCCTTCCAACGGAGCTACAATTCGAGTCGCCGCGAGTTCAAAGGTTCCATGAGGACGAGTTAGAGGCTAGTCGGATCAATGAACTCGACCGATTGGAGGAACCTCGAGATGCTGCAATAATTTGGTCGGCCAAGTACCTCCAGGGCCTGCGTCGCTACCACGATCGTAATGTGCGGGATCGCGCCTTCTCAGTTGGAGATCTAGTCCTTCGAGTCAACCAATCGAGTGGCCATAAACTTTCTCTGCGCTGGGAAGGTCCGTACATTATTGACTCGGTGACACGCCCGGGGGCTTACCGATTGAAGCGAGAAGACGGCGCTCTCATGGACAACTCATGGAACATCGAACAATTACGTCGGTTCTATACCTGACGACCGTTGTACACATGCTTACAAATAAATAAAAGATAAGTTTTCGTTCACATTGTCTTTACACTTATACAATTCAGTTTCTGACTTGCTACTTATTTGTGTTTCAATTAAGTAGTAAGCCGGGGGCTACACCTAATTAGGTGCAGTTTGCACCTATTCTATACCTAATCGATTTTTCTCTTTTCAAAGTCCATGTCGAGCCTAAGTTGTTCTGAGTAACGAAACTCTTGTCTTCTAGCAACACTCATACTTCCCGATTGCGTTCTTGGAGACAGAGCTCCGCGCCAACTCCTACCGCTAAGGAATTTGATGCACTGGTGTGGCGCCCCCTCTGAATTCACATTCGGCTCAAAGAAGTCACTGCCCTTTCGCTGTCCAAGTGATTGGAAAATAACATACTAGCTGCCCAAGAGCAAGCCGAGCATGTTAACTCCCAACCCGAGCTTGCAGCGGCACACACGAACGACCTTCGTTGAAACGAATGTAAACCGGTTGTCCGGATATGTGTTCGGTGATGGCTCCCAAGATCAGCTAACATCACACACATATCCTCACAATGATCGATAGCACAACACATACATTTTTGGCATAATTTTCATCCGACCGGGCAACACGAACTGCTGTCCGAATAATAAGTTTTAACATCATCAGAGTTTTACTGCAGCGGAAATACAAGTTTGTTCACCAAAATAGCAGCGGAAGAACATTATAAATAAGCAAAAGACCAGCGTGTTATGCCCCTATTAATCCCATGGGCAACCGACTGGAAATTAGAACTCCGCTTGCCCACTAGCGTCACCGTGCTCGGCTTGGTAGTAGTACTCAAGCACGGGTTGTCTTCACTGAAATTGCAAAGACATTGGTTGAGTACGATGGTACTCAAAGACTAAGAGGTAATGTATATCCTCAATCATGAATATTATGTACTCAAGAAAGGGCTAGCAGTTCTTTTAGCACAATTTGCATTTTTGCAAGACATATAAGTATGAGTAGGTTGAAAATTGCATTTGAGAAAAAACATTCCAAAATGTAATGCTCATAGTATCCATCATAATTCATCATCATAAATCCATGGGGCTCTATCCGCCCTTGGTTTCTATCCGACCATAACCACAACATACTCGGGCTCTATCCGCCCTTGGTCTCTATCCGACCATACACCACGAGCAACCCATGCTCGGAAAGACACACGGCTATCCCACCATGCCTAAAACCAAGACCCAAATCGAACCATGAGCTAACATCGGTGTCTCGCCGCAAGTTTTCGCCCTTAACCCCGACGCGGTATTCAACAGTTCAACACTCTGCAGAGGTGTACGACTTTACCCACACGACACAGCAAGCCATGCCGAAGCCTCTTAGATGTACATGCCAATCCATTGGGTCACCCGAGTTGACTTCATCCACTCCCCACTCCACGAGTGCAGGAGGGAGTCAACCGTTGCAATGGATTTGTCCAAAGCCCATCACACCCAAGCACAAGGACGCACCACGGATGGTCCACCCTGCCACCCCACCCTCTAACACAAGTTGCCCGCCGATACCCAACGGCGCGAGCATGCACAGAAATTGGCCAAGTGTTCCCATAATACACGGTGGTCGTGACGATAGTAATCAAGGATTGGCACCATGTTCGATCCTTAATTCACTCGAACGGGCTACGTGTCCGGATCGTCCTCCCATCATCCCCTATCACCCGCTCAAGTCCAACTCGAGTTCACACGTAATCCATCATCATCATCACCGGTATCACATAGTAAATCGTTCACAATCGAAGTCGTATGACCAACGGAATTACTCCATTGATCGCTCGCCCACGTTTACTCTAAGCATGGCTAACCTTTCGCTGACCAAACCCAATTAATACTACCCTCTTAGGCTACAAAGGAATAAGGATATCAAACATAGACCACTAAGTAGGGGATAACTAAGTTCTACCCACCAAGTAACATATATATTTCAACTTAGCATGCAGGCAAGTGATAGAACATAATCAAAATCATGCATTCATAAATAGAGGATCAATATGGTGAGTCAAATTAGGGGAGTATATGTGCCTTGTTGCTGCTCGTTGGCGGGAAGGACTCCTGGATCAAGTCCGGGCTCCTCCGGAACGTCGGCTCCTAATGTTCGGTAGCAAGAACATCAAATAAAATCCAAATAAAATACCAAACAAATAGGAACATCAAATATTTTTAGAGATTCAGAAACTTCATGAGCTAATGCAAATTTTGTAAAAAGAATCACCCAAATCTGAGTTCAGATGAGTGAGATCGAGCTATTTGAAGTTTGGGGTGCAAAACTAGCTCGGGGTTGTAAGGACTAAGCTCGGGATTAACTAAGATAGCTCGGGAATGAGTCTCCTAGCTCAGGAAGGACATTGTCTTAGTCAAGAGTGGGTTTACAAGGTCGGATACAGCATAGCTTGGTCGGCTAGGACATGACCAAGGTCGGGCTCAACTAGCTCTAGCTCGGAAAAGTCACTTAGCTTGTATGTTTCTTAGTATGAGCCACTTTTGAAGGTCCTAATAAGCTCAGCTAAGCTCGGGCTTAACATGAAAGTTGTAGGAAATTTCCTGGTGCACAATTTGCATGTAGAATACTTTTTCATCCGAGCTACGGTTGATTCTATAGAGCTTACTTACTAGGCTACTGCTCAAAGAAAGGCTCAAACAGGCTGTTTTCAGATCTGGGGGTTCTAATGCTTCGGTTTCGACCAAAGAACAGCTTAGCCATGAATGCTAAATGGTGAAAAACAGAAGTGAGAGAGAGTATTGGGTTCTCACCTAGCAAGGAATGCCTCGCTTAACAATAGAGAGCCCAAAGATGAGGAGATCGAAATGATGGGCAGATTCGCTCGTAACTCGATTCAGCAACTCTTCACTCGTTCCTTGAGGTTCCTTCAACTCCAGAAGCATGGATCTGCTCTTAGACGTTCCTTAGCTCGTGCATGAACTCTTCTTGGCCATCCCCAAGCTTGCATTTGAGGAAAATGACGTGCAAGATGAGAAAACAAATGAAGAACCTCGCCGCTGTTCAAAACAAATAAGTAGATGAAGAAAGGCAGAAGAACTCACCCAAATCCTTGTGCACGTGCAAGGGAGTTGGATGTACTTGAAGCCTAGGAAGTATAGATGTTACTCTGCTCATTCCATGGCCTGGATTTGAAGAAAGAGGGCATAGATGGGCGTAAAACGAAATCAGATTTTGCTGTCCCAAAACCGAACAAAGAAAGAGAAAAGAAAGAGAAATCCATAGTAAACCTTTGTGCATGTGCTTATCATGGAGTGGAATGGATAGCCAACGATTAGCTTTCCAACGATATATAACACTCTATATGGATTCTTGGTGGTTTGGGTGGAGATTTGAAAATGGTGGAGGTGGAGATGAAGAACGACTTCTTTGTCGTTCTTGCTGCTGCCCGAGAACTTGGACGTGGGAAGAATGAGAGTGAGGGCTGGTTGAAGCGGGTGGAGATGGGTTTAAATAGAGGTATACTCTTCCATTGACAAGTGGGTCCAGGTCCCACCTGTAATAGAGAGTCTGCGGGTAAGATTCCATGTAAGAAAAGCTAAGGGTGCAGGTCACTGCAAAGACCGCCCAAGTCACCAATGGATGGAAAATTATTCGATATCGCCAAAGACCGCCCAAGTCGACTAATGAATGGAAGATTCTACTGACATCACGGAGGGCAAAAGGAATAAAGAATAGATATGGTGGCGGGATTGTTTGACCGGTCGGGTCTTCAGAGTTCGGTTCAACCGCCTATAGCTCGGCGGCTTCCTCAGGACATCTTCTAGCTCGGACAAGTGATAATCGGCTCGGATGGGCAGCAACCAAGCTCGGGTAGAGCTCGGATGAACTCTACCTTGCTCGGGCAAGCTACATCTAGCTCGGGCATTCATGAACATACCCGTCGGGCTAGGTCTTACTACTCTAGTGGCTTGGCCAAAGGGTTTAAAGTTAAAAGCCTTATGTTCCCACCACGTAGTATGGTGGTTGAATGCAAAATTTTGTAAACCAACATAAAAACGAATGAACATGCTAATGATATGCATAGCTATATTTAAATTTAACAATTTGGTCATTTTATTCTACTAAGCGAGTGCTTAGTAAAAGGAACTTAACTTGCTCAAGCAAAATGCAGGACTCGAATTAAGAAAAGCCGATTAGCATATATCGGAAAGAAAGTCATTTACATTGATAATTTACAGCGATCTCCTACATTTACAGGGAATCTAGGTCTAAATTATCTACGAGTGACGCGGCCGCCGGCTTTACCTCTTCAAGCAGGGCCATCGCCTCCCTTTGAGCAAAGCGAAGCCATCCTGACAAATCAAGCTCAACCTTAGGGTAGAGCGACTTGACGATTCCCAACGCTTGGCTGGTACTCATCAAGCCGACTTCCCTAAGCCAAGTCTTGAGCTGCTCGGGGGCTTCGGTCCACCTTTTGATCAGCTCGGTCCGGGTACTGGGCTCGGCGTCGCCAATATAGAGCCGTCGCCGAGTAGGCTCCACGGCCGCCAAAAGCTCCTCATATCGCGCTTGCGCGGTTTCAGCGCTCCTCTGCAAAACGTCATACTGCGCAAGCGACTTCTTCCTATGCTCTGTCAAGAGCAGAAGACAGTCATACAATTGTGTGGGCATCGGGAATTCAGAGTCGGTCGGGTTTGGGGGCTTACCCTCCAACTCGACGACGGCTTTCGCCCCCGACTTCTCCAGGGCCAGCCTCTGGTCCTAGGACTTGGCTAGCTCCTCTCGTAGGCTGGCAATTGTGGCATCGCACGCTGCACATGGTGCGGAGTACGATGTCACTCGGTCATACGCGAGCTGGAAAATCCTAACTCAGGCTGGGATACTCACACCGAAGGGAGCCCGCAAGGTCGAACTTCTCGTCCTGCAGCTCCTTGATCCGATCCTGCAGCTCCCGGCGCTGCTTGGCCGCCTCTATCCGTACCTCAACTACTTCCCCCTCCACGGACTTGATCCGCTCTATTCGGGGGAGAAAGTAGTTGAGGAACTTGGTCTTCCTCTCGGAGAAGCCACCAAGCTCCTGCGAAAGAGAAGAACATTCACGTTTCTACCTCGAAGATAAAGGAAGCTTACTCGGATGATCAGAAGACTTACCCTGGCCATCTTGCCGCATTCAGCGGCATGCTCGTAGAAGGCCCTCTTGGTCTTCTCCTCGGCCTCGTCGTCGACAAGCGCCCAGTCCCCCGCCTCGTCTCTCCAGCCCGCCGAGAGCTTGGGCTCGGCCTCTTCTGGGGAAGGTTGGGGCCGGCGCGGAATCTCTTCTACTGCCGGCTCGGCCTCCCCGCTCCCCATGCTGGTTGGCTTCGGGCTCGAGGCTACGGCGGTGGCGTCTCCAGGGGCCTTGGCCTCGGGCGGCTTCCGCGGATTCGATCGGCAGGCGGCTGCGTGGCCGCCCGAGGAGGAGGTCTTTGCCCGACTTCATTGGCGAGCTTCGTCGCCCGGCCTCGGGCGATCCGACGGAATTTCTTCTGACGGTTTCCTGAAGGAGGGAGATGCTTCAGTCAACAAAAACGTGAGGACTACCAAGTGGCAGCAAGGATGTGCTTACCGGTTGGAATTCTTAATTTTGATGCCAGCCCCCTTTTGAGTAGAAGTTCCACTTGAGGAAGCGTCAGACCGGCCACACGGCTTGGCCTGAGAGGCCGAAGGGGCCTGCCCTCTCCTCGGCGATGCCCTGCGACTTGCCTCTGGAGGACGAGCTGCCTGGCCAGGCCCCTGGGTCAGCGCCGGCGGGCTCGTTCCTTCCCTGGGAGCCTCGTTGACCTTTGGGCCCGAGCTCCGCTGGCCACGCCCCCCAGGTGGCGGGACGTCCTTCTCGGAGGGAGCTGGGCCCTTGCCTTTCTTCGCCGCCGGGAACTCCTCGGACTCCTCACTCGGGCGCTTTTCGCCCTTGTCAGCGGGGGCTTCGGGCGTCGGGGCGAGGGACAGGAAGGCCCGGCGATCCTGCACAGAAATACGGTCTCCCCGGATTAGTATCGAAATAAGGCTACTCGGTGGGATGCAAGCTTAAAGAATCTTCAACCCTTACCTCCGGAGACGGATTGTTGATGGAAAAGCTTCTGGGGCACCCCTGATTGGAGACGTGTGTCCCAATGGCGAAGAACTCGAAGAGTCGGTCAACAGCATCCGAGTTCGAGATCGGGACATCCGTTTCCCGAGTCGGGTCGGCTGGCCCGGTGTACTCGAACCCGAACCGGATCCTCTCCTTGAGGGTTTGGACTCGGCGCCTTGTGAAGGAGACGGCGATGGCCACGCCGGTTAGCCCCTCTTCTTTGAGATTTTGAATCAGGCCGAGCAATTCGGTGACCTGATCCATCTCGGAGGAAGGGGCGCGGAGGTCCAAACGGTGGATGCCCGGGGCTTCCTCCCGTCAAAACGAGGAAGACTGGGGGAAGGGTTCGAGCAATAGAACCACTCCTGGTTCCACCCCTTCAAAGAAGTCCGGAGGGGCAAGGAGAAGTACTCTTTCTTGAGGCCACTCCGGAGTTGGAATCCGACCCCGCCAACGGCCTTGGGGACGTTATCGGTGGGGTAGGCTTTCAAGAAGAAGAGGTGGCGGAAAGGGCGAAGTGGGGAGCAATCCCTAGAAAGGCTTCGCAGAGGTGAACAAAGATAGAAATTTGAAGGATGGAGTTGGGGTTCAAATGAAAAAGCTCGATTCCATAGTGGTTAAGCAAACCACGAAGAAAGGAAGAAGCGGGGAGTCCAAACCCGCGGGAGAAGAAGGACTCGAAAACGACGATCTCCTCTTGGTGAGGAGTGGGGATGGACTCACCCGCGGCGGCGCGCCAGTCAATGAGCTTCGGCGCTAGGAGAACACCGGCGTCGACCAGGGCCTGCAATCGTTCGTCGGTGGTGTTGGAGGTTGCCCAGTTCCCCACCATTGGAATGTGGTGGGGGAGGAGCGGCGTTGGAGGCGCTGGAGTTGCTCTGTGGCGGTGGAACACAAACCCTAGCGAGAGCACAGTGGGGAATTGAACGGGCTCAGGCGCACAGTGGAGGCGTGAATGTTCAAATGTCCCGGCGTGCTTTATTTAAGAGAAAACGGGCGACGTTTCGGATTTCGCGCTGAGCGGGAAGGAATAAGCCAAAAAATCATCGCATCAAGATTCGGGCCCGGACTTAGGTTCTAGAGAGCATGCCCCATACGGGCCGCAAGCTGTCCACGTCATCACGCGGGTACAGATGCCACTCGGATCAACCTAGTCGGGACGATAGCGCGCCCCCAATTGGGCCTTATGCCAGTCTTCAAGACTGAGGACTGGGCGCTTCCCAAATTACAACTTAGCTTTTGATGTGCCCCCTGGGGACAGTAGTCAGTTTGGCTTTTAGTCGGACTGAACGTCGAAAGTTCTCTCTAGTTGTCTCGGTGGCACATCTCCGGATCGTTTGTCATTAAGACAAACACCACTCGAGCAAACTATAACTCCAGCTCTCGACGTACCTCCTGGGGTCAATGGCTGGTTTGATTTCTTAATCAGATTGGGTGTCAAGAGTTACCTCTTTAGTTGGGTCTCAGTGGCACATCTCTGGATTGTTTGTCATCAAGGTGAACACCACTCGGATGACTACAACTTGGAGGCGGGCGTATTCTTCCGAGAATCACTAGCTTGACTCCGCACTAGTCGGGTCAGGGTGCCTGAGCACCCTACGTGGGTTGTGGCATGTCCCCTGCTGGACCGAATGTCGAGTTCTGTCTGCTAGACTCGAATGCCATAATTCGTAACAGGGAGGATAACACAGAGTGACACTGATCACTCGGCAACATCCACTTTTCTGGTATGCCTCTCCGTGGGGCCAATAGCCAGCATACCGACTAGTCGGGCTGGGTACCAAATATCTTTTAAGACTTGAGATTTTCTCTTGAGTCCTTTGCAACTGTGTTGTTCGATCAGCGGGTTACCTGGCAAGCGGAACTTCATCAATCAGACGAAGAGTGACGTCACTTGGATTACATCTGAAGGGCTGCAAGCTGAACCCTGAATCAAGACAACCCAGTCACGAAGCACTCGGGGGCTACTGTGGACAACATGGGCCCCGGGTATCCGGAGATATACTGTTGGACGTACCACCTCTTTGGGCCGAGTCAATTGGATCTTCCAGAAGACGGGCTTAGAGGCTGGCGCGGCCCGACTTGCTCTACAAGGAAACGAACTCGTTTCCTACTTGAATACTTAGATATAGGCGTAACCAACTCGGTTATATCTGTATCTTTCATATACGGATTAGGGAATCTATCTATAACCCGGCCCCTTGCACTATATAAAGGGGGTTAGGGGCCCCTAGTTCGACATCCAATGATCTAGCCATCTGACATCTCATCGTCCTTGAGATCCACCATAATACAATCCACGAGCATAAGAGTAGGGTATTACCTCACCTCGAGGGTCCGAACCTGTATAAATTCGGCTCCCTGTGCTACCATCGTAGTTGTGATCTTTCGCACCACCCCATAAAATACATTGCCGACGCAAATCGTCGACAATAGCCGTGTCCACAGTCAGGGACGGACAACCGGGAGCTGCCTCATTGGTACCTCTTATCTTTTGTTTTCAAAATGGTATTTTAAAGGAAATCCACGATTGCAGTCATGTGTTTTGATTTTTCTCCTCATAGTTGGTGCTATGAGTGATGAGGGTATTTTGCACGGTGGGTGCCATGAGTAGACAGGTTCGGGTAAAACCGGTTGAGATCGGAATTTCAAAGAAGCAGATTCAAATATTTTTTTCGTCAACACATTTCAAATCATTTTGTGAAATCTTAGAAAAAACTTGCAAAACTGGCTTTATGTAAAATAAACCCTATCCTTTCCTTTGTTAAACCCTAGTTGCATTTAGTCAGCCTTACTTGTTGAGTATAAAGTATACTCATCCTCGCCTTTCATGTGGGGCTGCTTATTCCAATGAGCAGGTTGCGACCCTCAGAATCCCTACGCTGATGAGGAGGTGTATCAAGACGGCGACTTCATAGAAGGAATTCAGGATGAAGACTACTCTGACATCTAGGAGCGTGTTCCTTCGGACATGCCTGTGGTGTTGTGTTGGGTTTATCATTTGAAGTTGAACTATGTTATTTGAATTTTTGCTGCTAGGCCATGGAGCCTAAGCGTTGTAATAATTATGCGATTCTGATGCAATATTTTACTCTTCGATGAATGTTGATGATCCAAAACTGTATATCTGTGTGTACTAGCTACTTGATTCAGGGACTAGTACAGGTAAAGCATAGCAGAGATTCGACTCCGTTTTACAGGTCTCGATAGAAATGTATATAACAGAATTCGACAACATTGGCATAAAAGATACAACTCCAAGTGGCATGCCATTACCTTACATGGGAACGATTGTAATGACAATCCTAGTTGCGCCCATCTCGTTGATGTATTCATCGAAACCAACGGGATAGAAGTAACCCCAAGTTGACTCTTTTTTCAGATGATAGATACTTTTGAAGCTTTAACTTGCTCAATGAATAAGCAACCCAAAATATAACACCATTATGAGTGCAGACTTAACAAGACATAATTGAAGTGTTATGAACTACAAGTAAGGCTGTCCAATGGAGGATTACGGAGTTTATCTTTACGAAAGCCAATTTTGTTTGTAGCAGTACCAGTGATTTTATTTCTAAGAGGAAGCTTTTATCTTGATTGTAACTAAAGTTTGAATAAGCACAAGAACCAATACATATGATGTGAACAAATGGATCATAATGTATGCATCCTAATGGTTGTTCTTGTACTAAATTTCATAAGCAAAACAACCAGACGATCATAACAATTGATGAATACATATATTATGCATATATATTGTTCTCTTTGTTTAGTACACTTTGAGGTTATCAAAAACCGAGGATGGCTTTTTTTTAAGAAGAGGATGATGATGCAGGTACAAGAACACCAACACATGCATTGACACTTTATTGTACCTTAATCTCTCATGTACACCATGCTGGAGAATGCCTTAAAGCACTAATATCAAGATCACAAAATGTTGCTTTGTTTTTAATTGACCATAACCTTACTTCTAGTGAGAACTGCATGTCTCTTTATGCAAATATTTTGTGCGCTCTGAGATTAGGAAACATTGAAACAAGGAGAGCCCAACAGGAGAAGATGGAGAACCGACACTAAAATAAATTGGCACAAACATTGGAAACATGTGAAGATGAACAACACATGGAGACGAGTACTATAGCATGTGCTATAGTAACTCAGACCAGAGTAGGTGCCAAGAAAGAGAGTAGAACAGGAAAGCAACGAGAAGGAAATAAAAAATCTCCATCATTTGACAAGCAACCAATTGATTTGCATTGAATAGTCTATTTACAATTTGTTTGCCATGTTTCCAAAGACAAGAATACTCATTTATGGAATGTATGTGTATGTGTGGGGATTATCACTCTACAAAGGATGCACAACTTTGCCCTAAAATATTATTAATTCATTTGTTAAAACAATCACCCATCACTCCATTGGCTAGGAAGATCATACGAAAGCCTTTACAATACCAGCCTTACTAATACCTTGTTCGATAATCCCACGATAGACGTTGAAAACATCGTCGATCAAAAAGAGGCTCACACCATCGTCGATCAGGCCTCACACTATAAGGGATTGTTCTCTTCAGCTTATCTTCTTGTCCTATCTATATCTACGAATCGAAAAGTCAAACGCTTTGGTTTGTGAAGCTCGTTCTTTTTTTTGTCTTAAAGGTGCATTCCAAAGCTTTCAAAAACAAGTCAAATGAAATGTATCAAACTTTTCAAGCTATCTCGAGAAAACTCTCAAAGTTCAGCTTATAAGCAAATAAGAAGATAAACAGATAAGATAAGCTGAAGAGAACAATCCATAAGAGCACTCCTAGTGCATTGTTTATGTAAGTCGTTTTTAAATATGTCACATCATATAGAAGCGATTATAGATACAATCCTCCCAATGCACTGTATCTAGTAAATATTTTGTCCATTTTCTTTTCTTTCTATTTATAAGCCCAATAAAAACGACGTAACGCCCTAGTGAGGATTTCTTCTTGTTTCATTCCCTAAGAGCACTCCCAATGCAACGACGTCAGCCGGTTCTATAACTGCCATCTAGAACGGATTGTTGAGGTAGAGGGTAATTAATAAGCAGAGAGAGCAGATTTGTTTCTTATATAAGAGACGGTCATTATTCTAAAATAGGAGAAAGAAAGAAGCAAAAATCGTCTTGGGAGCATAAGTCGTTTCTATAAGACTCATAAATATAAAGAGAAGACAAAGAAATAAATTAATTACTAGATATGTTGCATTGGAAGGATTATATGTATAACCGTCTCTATATGATGTGACATGTTTAGAAACAATTCATTAAAACTATGCAATGCGAGTGCCCTTAGCTTTCTAGAAGAGATACACTGAGATCTAAAAAGGCCTGAAAATATTTGCGATTTTATCTGGCCACTAACGAATGTGTTAGCTAAACCCATTCACTGTATAATTTCCATGTCAATGAATTGTCTTTTAAAATCATAAAATACCCATAGTTGTTTAATGTGCGAATTATGGGTCCCGATGTGTTCAATACCTTCATTTGAGGATTATCACATAGAGCACTCCCAATGCAATGATGTCGGTCGTTTCTACATCTGCCACATTGGACAGATTGTTGAGGTGGAGGTGGAAGATTAATCAAGAGAGAGAGCAAAGTCATTTTTTATATAAGAAATGATCTCTATCCTGGGAAAGAGACCAGAAGAAATCTCCACTGGCTCCACTGGGAGCATTAAGTCAATTCTATAAGGCTCATGAATATAAAGAAAAGATAAAGAATAAATTTTACTAGATATGATACATTGAAAAAATTGTATATATAAATAAAATATGACATGACATGATTAAAAAAGACTAGTTGAAACCATGCACTAGAATTGTCCTTAGCGACCAGAAAAATGGCAATAAACTTGCATGCCTTTCCGTTCTCATCCTATCTCTTCTGGAAAGTTGAAGAACCCACTCGATTAAAACCTGCCTAGCAAACATGCTTAGGGCATGTATAATAGTATAGACAGCTGCTGTCTATAACAGGTTGACATGTTATTTATAGACAGCGTTATAGACAACCCATACAATGGTATAGACATCTCTTTTTGAGTAGATAAATTCTTTCCACACACAATCTATCTTGGTTCCCGTGCTAGAGCCGACTCTAGATTAAGAGACGCCTCAACTCTCTATGCACCATCTCTCTCATTCACCTCATTTTTTGTCCTACATGGCAAGGCTTGTAGACAGCTGACATGGACCATTGTATATGCTCTTAGAAGACACATTCTTTGAAAGCCAGGTAATACCACACATTTACCTTCAGCTATTTTCTGCAAAACCACCAACTCTTCCCATGGAAATTTCATGGCTCTCAAAAAAATAATTCATTGGCATGGAAATTATCTCTAAATGTGCTTAGCAAATGCATTCTTTAGGGCCAGATAAAATCAAAATAAATTTGCAGACATTTACTTCAATGCCATCGTATCTCTTATGAAAAGTTGTTGAATCTACCCAATCAAAATCTTTCATGCCAAGAGCTTAACAGACACATTCTTTGGAACCCAGATACTCTCTCTGGCCAGAAATATATGATGTTTGAAGTACGTGCAAGTCAAAGACCTAAAACTTTAGCTGCGAATATCTTTTAAACTATTTAGAATGAGTATATGAAAAATATATGTGTAGAGTCGTCTTAAAGTGTAATTTTATAATATAATAATTTTAGTGGGTTTAATAAATAAATTGTGATACTAATTAGTGGTCAAAAGTTTATATTGCAGACCATGTCAATATTCAAAACGACAATTATTTGTGACTGAAGGGAGTAATACTGTACTATATTTTCTGCGTTCGGATCTTTTCTGCAAAGGCACCAAATCTTTCGATGAAATATTTTACGGATTCAAAAAAAAATAAACTCAATGACATGGAAATTATCTCGTCAATGTGCTTAGCAAATGCATTCTTTAGCAGCCATCGCAATAAATTTGCACACATTTTATATCTCATCGTATCTTTTTCTGGAGTGTTGATGAATTTAGCCCAATTAAAAAACTTCCCTAGCATACGAGCTTAGAAGGCATTCTTTGGAAGCCAGATTATACCGCACTTTAGCTTATTTTATTTATGTTTTATCTACTTATTAGATTATATTGTACACTTCGATAGCTTCTTAAGGTGCCTATTAGGGTCAGGTCTATTTCATTTGACTTATTTTTTTTAAGATTTAAGATGCACATTCGAGACAAAAAAAAGAGCTTAATCCAAAAAAACCAAGTGTTCTCGAAGATAAGCAGTGAAGGATGTCTTTTTCACAAAGCCACAAAATCTTTCGAGGAAAAAAGTTTACATTTTCCAAAAAATTCACTACTACGAAAACTATCTAGTGAATGACCAAAGCCATTCTTTCAGCAATCAGATAACATCGCAATATATAACTATTAAAACTTCGCGTCAAAGGATGCTAGAAAACACATTGTTTGGGAGCCAAATAACAGCGCACTAAATTTACATACCGTGGGGGTCTTTCTCGTAAAGCCACCAAATCTTTTGATCTTTTCAGGGAAACTTACCAATCGGTCCAACACATTACTCGCAACTGTGATTCAATCCTCGGAGGAGACCGAGAAGGACCCCTCCAGAAATACGGCAGCGACCCGAGAACCAAAGCGGGAAGTGGTCAAGCCGGTAAAATGGGCCAATAAAATCAGCCCCTCTCGCCCGGTCCAAAAAAGATTAGACTCCGTGCCCCGTCTTCTCCCATAAGATCGAAGCCGAGGCGGAGGCTTTGCGAACAAACACAGCATTAGTCCCCTCCCCACAGCCAGGGAAACACACACACGAGCCCAAGGCGATAGCGAGCGAGGCAGCGCCCGCCCGCGAAGGAGACGACAGGCGCGAGGGAGACGCGAGGGGAGCGCAGGGGGCGCGCCCGCCGCCTCGGCCCACGGTGCCTCCGGGGAGCTCGCCGCCGGGGAGCCTCGCGCGCCGCCGCGGATCTCCCGATCTGAGGAGCCGCCCGTCAATTCCCCGCAGGTACGCGCCCCGATCCGGAGCCGCTTCGATCCGATTGGGCTCGCCCCCGCCAATTCGAATTCCTCCTCATTGCGCCCGATTCGGGCTCTGAAAGTCTGCTTGTTTGTTTGCTTCGGATTAGGGTTTTGCGCGCGCCGGCGCTGGAAATGAGCGTGGAGAGCCCCGGTGGAGACGTGCGGGGCTAGGGTTTCGCGCGCGCGAAGTGGGCTCGCTGGGACGACCCCGACAGCCTCCTAGGTTTTCCATGGGAGATGGTGGAGTCGCGTGCGCCGTCCCGCCGCAGCGTGCAGTGGAGGGCTTCCGCTCCGACGCCCTCGTGAGGAGAGGAGGGGGAGAAGCGATGCCGGACAAGGGGGAGAGAGGGCACGGCCACCACCACCACCGCAAGCACCAGCAGCAGTCGGTGTCGGCCTCCGAGCTGGAGGAAGGGGAGCTGCTCAATGGGGAGCCGGAGAACAACGGGGACGTGGAGAGGACCATGCCTCCCAAGAAGTGGCGGAAAGTGCTGCCTGCCTCGCCGGCTGTAGAGGTTGAGCCAGGGGAGATTGTGGGCGTGCATGCAGTGCCTTTGAGGAAGTCAAGGAGGAATGGGGAGCTTGAGAAAGGGGAGATTGTGCCTGAGAGGCAGAGGAAGGACAAGTCTGAGAAGACTGGTAAGAAGTTGAATAAGAATGAGGTGGAGCCAGGGGAGGTTGCTCCACTGGAAAAGAAGCGGGGCCGGGATTATAGCAGGAAGCTGAGTTCGTCATCTCAGATACACAACGATGGGAAGAAAGGCTCTTCACGGGATTCTGATGAGGAGCCAGGTGAGATTAGGCCAGAGAGCAGCAACAGTGGCAGTGTTAGGAAGAGTCGGGCAGCAGAGCCTGAGAGTAACAATCACAAGCACCAAGATGAGATATGTGATCAATCAGGGTCAAAAAATCGCAAGAAGGGTGATTCAAAGAGTTTATCTGCTGGGAGACATTCTTCTGGAAGAAATCGTGACATCTCGCCTCCAATACGGGATCGGCATGATAGGCGTGAGAAGAGCCCAGGAATCTTGGGTCGCTTTCCTTATGATCGTGTTCGTCATGACAGGCATGATAGGAGCCCAAGTCGCGTGGAGCGCTCCCCCCGAGACCGTGGTCGCCACTATGATAACAGAGACCGTAGCCCATACATTTCACCACGACATAGAACACGCCAGTCACATTACAGGGATAACACACCAACCCGCATTGATCACTCCCCTCGTGGGAGATCTCAGCATGAGGACTTCAGAGAACGAAGCCCAGTTCGTCATGATAGATCATCGTCTGAACGTGGCCGGACTACTGACAGCCATGAAGCAGGCAAGAAGAGCAGAGGTGCTAAGCTTGAAAACAACAACATAGAGAAGGCACAACACAAAAGTAAATCAACAAAGCAATCAACTAAAACTAAGAGTAGTAGCAATGGAAAGAGTGAGGAGAAGATCCCCATGGAAAAGGCAACCGATAGCACTCAGTACAGTGAGCTGCCACCGCCACCACCACTACCGCCACCACCACCTCCTCCACCTCCACCTCCCCCTTTACCTCCTAACATGCCTCCTCCTCTGCCTCCACCACCAGAATCCGAGCAGCTAAATGGGGTACTTGCAGAAGACGCCTCAATGGAAGAAGACATGGATATCTGTGACACGCCACCTCATACGAGTGCAGCACCTGATCCCAGTATTGAGCCTACTACCAGGTTCAGTATTGAGCTCACTACCGATAGGGGAAAGTGGTTTTACCTTGACCAATTCGGTATTGAGCAAGGACCTTCCAAGCTTGCTGACTTGAAGAAGCTGGTGGAAGATGGATATCTTCTTTCTGATCACCTAATAAAGCATGCTGGCAGCAATCGGTGGATGACCGTCGAGAATGCAGCTTCACCACTGGTTCCATCTGATTTTGCCTCAGTGTATTCGGATGTTTCTACACTGCCGATTAGTCCGCCAGAAGCTCCAGGAAATTTGCTCGATGAAGCCCGAGAGGAGGCATCTGTCTTGGCATCAGGTGCTAAGGATGAAGGAACGGAGGAAGCTTCTGCAGAACAGAAAGATCTCTACATTGATGATAGGGTTGAGGCACTTGTGGATGGATCTGTTATGGTGGAAGGTCAGGAGCTTGAGATTCTTGGAGGTAAAAATGCTTTCTTTGCTGTTTGAACCTCAGTTTTTTTTTTTTTGAAGTCTGCGGGCTGGGCTGAGCTTTGGGTTTTCAGTTTGTTTGGTTATATCTTTTGGGTTCTCGTATTTCAGGGCATCGAAGCCCTGGACTTTGGTTTTGCGGTTTGCACCAAACCTCGAGACATTTTATGATGTCCACGTGGCTGGGCCTGGATTCGGGCCTGGGCATGATAATAAGATTGTATTATTGTTGGTCTTCTTTCCGATACAGTTATTTCCGTTGCCCAATCTAACGGCCCTGACCTTGAGTTTTCTTGGATTTCTGGCTGCATATTTTGTTTTGCAGATGCAACCCCAGGAATTTCTGTTTTTATGCTTACTTCCAGCAAAAAGTAATAGTTTCCACAACTGCCCTTCGGAAGTTCTGTATTTGAGGGTTTTTTTCAGGTCGGAGATTTGATCATTGCCGCTCCCAAAGATGTGCAATTAACCTTTGGAGTGGCAAATAATCAGTTATTCCTTTTTTTAGTGCATTTATTTTACTTGAAATTAACAATATTTCGTATCAGACGATTTTGCAATCTTTTTTGAAGGTTTTTTTGCTGTTTGGTTTTGATTTTCACAACTGGAAGCCATGCATTGCAGCAATTATACCTCATTTTATACTAATATTTCTTTTGAACCATTTTATACTAATGTTGGTGCCTTTTGTCATTTGGAAATTGCAGATCTTTTGAATGCCCGTTTTGAGCCTGCTCACTGGGATAAGTGGAGTCGCCCTGAAGGTACTGGATTACTTTCTGTAGGATTTGTACTCTTCACACCCCATTTCTGAAACCTGGTTTATTCTTATTTCTGAAACATGTTGATTTTTTTGTGTTCTTGTGATAGATTTTCCAAGGTTTCAATTGGAACCTGAAAGAGATGAAGGCCTCAATAGGGGCACTGAATTTGCAGACAATAGGGTCACAGACGCTTTTGGTGTTGGTGCTGTCGAGAGGGACAACTTTTACCATTATGTTGAATCTAGTGAATGGTTTTCTGGAAGATGGTCTTGCAAAGGTGGTGACTGGAAGAGAAATGATGAATTCAGCCAAGACAAGACATACAGAAAGAAGCTTGTTCTCAATGAAGGATATCCTCTTTGTCAAATGCCAAAAGGCAGCCATGAGGATCCTCGCTGGCACTGCAAGGATGATCTCTACTACCCTGTACGTGCTAAAAAGCTTGATCTGCCTCTGTGGGCATTCTCATCAACAGAAGAGAATACTGACACAGTTAATGACACCAGTAAAAGTGGAGTTATGCCTGGGAAATCAGGTCAAATTAGACAGCCTCCGAGGGGAGTGAAGGGAACGATGCTTCCCGTTGTTAGGATCAATGCTCGTGTTGTTAAGGACCAATCCTCTGTTGAGCCCCACATAAAACCTAGAGGAGGTGATCGGCCACTTTCTAGATCTTCACGCTCCCATTCAATTGGAACTGATAGGTGTTCTGTCCTTGAAGGTGTGTCTCATTCCAAGAAGCACCATGAACACGATTCGCACAGTTTGCACAAGTCAAAGTCTGTTCCAAACATTCCAAAGGACCATGTATGCACTGTTGAAGAATTATCAGTCAAACTGGGTGACTGGTACTACTTGGATGGCACTGCTCATGAGCATGGTCCATTTTGTTATTCAGAATTGCAAGAATTAGTTAGAAAGGGCACTATCCTTGAATGGAGCAGTGTGTTCCGAAAGATTGATAACACATGGATTCCAGTTGTTAAGGATTTAAAATCTGAATGTGCTGTTCGGAATGGAGTAGCAGGAAGTTCAAATTCTACCTCTGCTCCTATGCACTCAGATAAGTCCAATGTTGCTGTGAACCATGGATCTGGTGCCTTCCATGAAGTGCACCCCCAGTTTGTGGGTTATACACGTGGTAAACTTCATGAGCTAGTAATGAAATATTTCAAGAGCAGGGAACTTACTTTAGCTATAAATGAGGTATTGGATCCATGGATAGCAGCAAAGCAGCCCAAAAAAGAAATAGAAACATATTTTTCTTACAATTCAGCTTCAAGGAATCTTCTGCCAGGTACTTCCCCAAACACACATTATTTCCCTACTTTCTGTTCTTAAATTTTGCTTCTCAGCCTACCATAATGCATTTCAACCAGCAAGTTTGTTCCCTCACCCTGTGTCGATTTGTTCTTCCAGTTGCACATTGCATGCCTTTTATGCTGTTGTTATTTTTTATGGAAATGCTATTGTTATTCTTGTGTCTGTTATTTTATATGGCCTGTATTTGTTTTGTGGACCTTCGCAACAATTTCCTTATTTTTGGCCTCACGCAGAAGATGGTGGATCTGCAAAAAGGGCAAGGTTGCTGCCTGATGAAAGTGATGAAGATATTGATATGTCTGAGGACATTCTAGCCAGTCAGAAGGAAGACTGCTGTTTTGAAGACTTGTGTGGTCGGCCTGCTCTTGTTGAAGAAAACTCTATGAATTCCAGGGCAGATAATGAAAGCTGGGGCTTATTAAATGGTCATGTGTTAGCAAGAATCTTCCATTTTCTGAGGGCAGACGTGAAATCACTTATTTCTTCAGCAGTAACCTGTAGACGCTGGAACACTGCAGCTAAGTATTACAGGAACATGTGTAAATTCGTTGATTTGTCTTCTCTTGGCCCTCAGTGCACTGATTCTGTGTTTCGTGGTATTATGGTATGTCTCCCTTGTCTGCTTGAACTTAGGTGTTACTTTTCTCATCTTCTGACTTCTGACACAAAACAATTTCTCTTTCTTTTAGGCTGGTTATGGGAAGGAAAACATAAAAACACTTGTTTTGGCTGGGTGTTCAAATCTTAGCTCTCTTGCCCTTGGGGAACTACTGGAGCAATTTCGACACATATCTTATGTGCACATTAAAGGTTGCAATCAGCTTGGGGATCTGAAAAACAGATTTCAGCATGTAAAATGGATTAGGAGCCATTTTAATTCTGAGGAGTCATACAAGAAAATGAAAAGCCTGAAGCAGATAGATGATGGGAACAACTATGCATCCAAAGTTGGAAGGAACATGACTAATCAGCTGGGTGGTTCTGATGAGCTTGCCAGCTATTTTGCTGATATCTCAAATAGAGAAAATGCCAATTTTTCCTTTGGACAAGGGTCCTATAAACGGTCTAAGTGGCTTGATGCTAGAAAGTCCTCAGCGATTTTGTCAAGGGATGCACAGATGAGGCGTTTGATGCAGAGGAATGCAGAGAATAGTTACCGGAAGATGGAAGAGTTTGTCATCAACAGACTGAGAGAAATCATGAAGAGCAGCAGATTTGATTTTTTCATTCCAAAGGTACTATCACAATTCTTTAATTTAATTGATCAAATCTTCTTACACATCCAGTAAGGCATAATAACAGTTCATAACCATGTCTTAATTTCTTCTACAGGTTGCAAAAATTGAAGGTAGGTTGAAAAATGGATATTATGCTCGCCATGGCTTTAGTTCTCTCAAGAATGACATCCGTTCTATGTGCCGAGATGCATTGAGGTAAAGGGGGGTCAATCTGAGTTGTTGGTTTACATAACATATAATTTTCTAACATCTGATTTGCCACTACAGATATAAAGGCCGAAGTGATTTGGGAGATATGAAGCAAATTGTTGTGTCCTTTATCCAGTTAGCAAAGAGGCTGGGGAACCCAAGGTTGCTTTCTGAGAGAGATGGAGCAGCAGCCCAGAAGGACAGTGCTGACATGAGTCAGTATTCTTCAGACACCAAGCTCAGAAAGAAACAAAATAAAACTACAGGGGAAAGAAGGGGAACAAATTGGACTGCTGCCACTGGATTAGATACTTCATCTCGTGCGGTTGACCGTGAAATCAAAAGAAGCCTCTCTAAATTAAAGAAAAGGGATATCGATTCTGGTAGTGATACATCTGATGATGATGATGGCTACTCTGAAGGGGATGAAACTGAGAGCGAAACTACTGTTTCTGATACAGAGAGTGACCTTGATGTTAATTCTGCAGCATGGGATTTGAAGGGAATTGGTATGAAGTTATTTGAATCTGATCCTGTGACGGATGACCGTGGATGGGGTGCTCGCATGACCAAATCAAGCCTTGTTCCTCCAGTTACTAGGAAATATGAAGTTATTGAGAAGTACCTTATTGTAGCAGATGAGGAGGACGTGCAACGAAAAATGCGGGTTGCTTTACCTGATGACTATTCTGAGAAGCTGCTCTCGCAAAAGAATGGTACTGAAAATTTGGACCTTCCTGATGTTAAGGATTATCAACCAAGAAAGGTGCCTGATGATGAAATTCTTGAGCAAGAGGTATATGGCATAGATCCATACACGCATAATCTCCTGCGTGAGACTATACCTACTGATGCTGAATGGTCACTTGCTGACAAGCATGTTTTTATTGAGGAGGTATTGTGCTAGATAAATGCCTTTTTTGGGAGCCATTTTAGTTCACATGCTAGGCTCATACTTTGAACTTACTCAATATTGTCACTGCAGGTGCTTCTGAATACCTTGAATAAGCAAGTTAGGAATTTCACTGGCTCTGGAAATACTCCTATGGTATACCACCTTAAACCTGTTGTAGAAGAAATTCAGAAGTCTGCAGAGGAGAGTGGTGACAGACGAATTGCGAAGATGTGCCTTGGAATGCTGAAGGCCATGAAGAGCCATCCTGAATATCATTATGTCGCTTATAGAAAGGCATGCATTCAGAATAACTAGTCCATAAATGGGCTAGTGTTTTCTTGCCTATCATCGTAACTAAATGTTTTCCTTTTAACTAACTCGCTGTATGTTTTTTCAGGGTCTTGGGGTTGTTTGCAACAAAAAGGGTGGATTTGGTGTAGATGACTTTGTTGTTGAGTTCTTTGGCGAGGTGTGCTTTACTTTCTATATTCATCCACATCTTGCTAGAATGAAACTCACAAGTGTATAAATCATCATGAATTTGGGACTGCAATGTTTACAGGTTTACCCTTCTTGGAGGTGGTACGAAAAGCAAGATGGTATTAAGCATATACAAAACAATGGTGAAGATCCAGCTCCCGAATTTTACAACATTATGTTAGAAAGGCCAAAGGTATTGCTAAATCTCAAATTTCGAATGTTATCAACTTATCGCTAATGTCATCCCAAGTCCTGATTGTTAGTTTGTTACAGATTACTGATTTTTATGCCTTTTTTATGATGAAAGGGAGACCGTGATGGATATGACTTGGTTTTTGTTGATGCAATGCACAAGGCCAACTACGCGAGCAGAATCTGTCACTCCTGCAACCCTAACTGTGAAGCAAAGTAAACTCCCTTAAAGCTTCAGATTTTGTTCCTTTTGATGATTTTCTGTTTCGCTACATCTATGATTCTATGATATTCTTTTTTGAGTGTTGATCTATATTTCTTCTTTATTGTATTTGTGAGATGACAGTTTGAAAGCTTATGCAAGCTCATACTATATTACTATTAAGTTGACTACATTGATGAAGGTTGCATGCCACCTTTGGTTTTGTTCAAAATTTGCACATAAGATCCTCTTGTCCTATCTGTATATGCTGCTGCTTTCTTTTGCTAGTCTTTCATTCAAAAACCTTTGTGAATTCATCACTGTTGTATTCAGTGGTGGGTTTATGCATGGGTATGGAACCTTAGTAGTGAACGACCAATATGATTTTATATTACGACATATTGACTTCATTCTGGTTGATCCACCACAGTGCTGTTATGAAATTGTCCTGTTAAGTTCAAGATACTGTGGCTGGGTCATGTTTCTCCATGCTAATCAAATTGAACTGAAATATACGTGCCCCTTTACTTGTCTAAAGCATCTGCATCCTTTTCCCCCTCAAGACTCCTTTTACTAATATTTCTTGGAAAAAAAATCCAGAGTGACAGCTGTGGGTGGTCAATACCAGATTGGGGTTTACACTGTTCGACCAATTGCAGAAGGCGAGGAAATCACTTTTGATTACAATTCTGTAACAGAGGTTGGCACCATTTCTGGTTCCTGACATAGTTTTGAATATACAATTTAAATTGCACTAAACCTATGTTACATTCTTATTCTGCTAGAGTAAAGAAGAGCATGAAGCATCGGTCTGCCTATGTGGTAGTCAAGTATGTCGGGGCAGCTATTTAAATTTTTCTGGGGAAGGAGCTTTCGAGAAGGTAAACTTTTGGATGAAAATTCTGTAGTTGTTTAGGAGCGGATGTGTGCGGTTTACCTAATCATCAAACACTTTTTTTTCTTCTTTTGAACCACTTTGACACGCTCACATCTAATTTCATCATGAATCAGGTCTTAATGGAATTCCATGGTGTGCTGCACCGGCATAGTCTTCTGTTACAGGCTTGCGAAGCAAACTCTGTTTCCCAACAAGACTTAATTGACTTGGGTAGAGCTGGTCTTGGTACCTGTTTGCTTGCTGGTTTGCCTGGATGGCTTGTTGCTTATACGGCTCATGTGGTAACTATATTTGACATTTTTGGTTCAGTTTCTGATACGATAATCATCTTTGTGAGTCCTCATGGCAACTGTTTTCCTGTAAACAAAGGTACGGTTTATCTTCTTCGAGAGACAGAAACTTCCCGACGAGATATTTAAGCACAACGTGGAAGAGAAGCGCCAGTTTTTTACAGACATAAACTTGGATTCTGAGAAGAACGACGCTGAGGTTCAGGTAGATCTGCTGTTGGTTTGTTTACTACTTTTTTTTTTCTTTGATTTACATGAGTTTGACAATTTTTTTTTGCTACTCTCAGGCCGAGGGAGTGTTAAATTCAAGATTACAGAATTTGACTCATACACTTGACAAGGTAAATAGTTCTTAGGCTGTTCAGTAATAACCAAATTTCATACATTCTTTTTGACACACACCCCAGGAATAATATCATTGTATTTTTTAATTGATTTCTGGAACAAATGTTGTCTTCAGGTAAGGTATGTTATGAGATGCATATTCGGGGAAGCCAAGAATGCTCCTCCTCCTCTGGTGAGGCTGACTGGGAGAAGTCTAGTGTCTGCCGTCTGGAAAGGGGAAGGCTCATTAGTTGACGAACTCCTTCAGTCAATGGAACCACATGTTGATGAAGATGTACTTACTGACCTCAAGGCCAAAATTCGTGCCCATGATCCATCTGATTCTGATGACATCGAGGGAGACATCCGAAAATCGCTGTTGTGGTAGGTTTGGAACTTAAATTCATTTTTTTGGTATTACCCGTGTTTGGAATCTGACTCTCCCCTCAAATTGCCCCTATTTGGAATCTGACTCTCCTTCCTACAGGTTGCGTGATGAGTTGCGAAGTCTTTCATGCACATACAAGTGCCGTCATGATGCTGCTGCTGATTTGATTCACATGTATGCTTATACAAAGTGTTTCTTCCGAGTTCGAGTAAGTAAAGCTTGCTTTTTATGGAGAAACAATGATTGTATTTTTCTCTATCATCTATACGCCAGAGCTGACTATCATCACATACAGGATTACAAGACAGTAAAATCCCTGCCAGTTCGTATCAGTCCTCTTGATCTAGGTCCCAAATATGCTGATAAACTGGGACCAGGTTTCCAGGAGTACTGCAAGACATACCCTGAGAATTATTGCTTAGCCCAGCTTATCTATTGGTATAGTCAGAATGCAGAACCTGAATCTAGATTAACAAGAGCTAGAAAGGGTTGCATGTCATTACCAGATGTGTCCTCCTTCTATGTGAAGTCTGTAAAGCCAACACAAGAGCGAGTCTATGGCACCAGAACTGTGAGATTTATGTTATCGCGCATGGTAAGTGCTACTTCTGAAGTATCTGTGGTTACTAGATTCTAAATTTTGTGTTCTAACTCAATTCTATTTATCGGACACAGAAAAGAAAAAGTCAAAAAATATATATAAAAAAAGTTGTTTTACAGATCTTTCTTTTCTCTCTTTATCCATTGTAGAGAATGTTAGATCAAGAACTTTAGAGTGAAGTTGCAGACCTCATATATACCAGATACCATCTTCATTATTTTTTCTGAATTATTATATGGCACTTTCCACTATTTTGCATGGAAAGGTGCTTTGCATAGGATACTTTCCTGCAGATAAAGTAATGACTTCTTTTTCCACCCCACTCTTAACAAGTAGAAACCATTATAGAGATTTATATTACGAAATTGGTCAAACTGTGGGAGCACATTAATGTTTAATATAGTGATCATTTTGAGACTGAAAATTGGAGGTAGTTTTGTTGATAATTTGTTTGTAAAACTGGCGTCTTGGCCAGGTTAATGTATTTATTTGATGTTGTGTTGTTTGTTGCCATTTGTTGTGTATATAGTGATGGGTAGTTGGGTATTAATGTTAAGTTCATATGTTGATTAAAAAACTGGTTTCTTAAATCATCTTGTAGTGGATCTGACTATTCTCTTCTTGAATTTTGTCATAACCTTATGGGCTCAATTTTTCTATGGGATGCTGCTGACTCACTCTCAAAAATTACAGTTTTTCTTGGATCCATCTGTCCTGATGAAATTGTTAATGGTTAATTTACAGGAGAAACAGGCACAGAGACCTTGGCCCAAGGACCGGATATGGGTGTTCAAGAGCGACCCAAGATTCTTTGGTACTCCAATGATGGATGCCGTGTTGCATAATTCCCCCCTCGAAAAGGAGATGGTGCATTGGCTCAAGACAAGATCGAACGTTTTCCTAGGCTAGACAGGATTGTAGGCAGAGGGCATTGGTTTTTCGCTTTGGAGATTTTAGTCGCGTCATTCTTTTTTTCAACTCACACCTGTCCTACCTAATCATGGGGAGTTAGCTTTTAGATGGCAGTCTGACAGTCTCACCTTCCCCATTTGTACAGCCACCCCTACCCTCCTTCCTTGTAGAGATGTATTTGATTAATAACTGATAGATCCCTCATTGATTTAATGTAGCGCTTTTTCCCGTCGCATAGGATCGCTGCCTCCCTCCCTTGTGGGATGTGTAAATGCAAAACAGTTGCAATCTTATATTCAGTGATGTGCTATAAGATTTTTGGCAGTGTTACATCTCTGCGGTGGTTCAATTGGCTATTCTGTTTTCACCTAAATAAGAGAGGTTCAAGATTAGATTTACATGAAAAAGATATGTTTTTTGAGCTTGATCTAGTAGAGCAAAAAGAGATCATGTTGTAAGACTTGTCTCTAATAAAGTTGCTTTATAGTGTTAATGGCTTTTTAAATGCATGGATGATTGTGAGATTTATTCTTGTTTTCTTTTTTTTCTTGGTTGATGATGCATTGATGTGCAATCTTAGGATCTGATGCAAGGCCAAGGTCTTTTTAGAGAGGTCCTTGCTGACTGCATGTTTGTTACAAGTGAAGTGCTATGGTCTAATAATTCGCCCTAGTAAAAGGAGCTGGGCTGGGTCAGTGTGGGGCACGTCACCTAGAAGCTTGAACGTGACAAACTAGGCTGTAGGTGTGTAGCCACAGTAATGAATTACTGCAAAGTTTTACTTGAGGCATAAAACTAAGTGGCTAATGTGATGGAGTTGCTTGCCCATTGCCCCCTTTTGATGCTACAGGTAGATCTCTTTGCTATTTCACCTTGCCGCATGATTGTCTAATTGTCTAATAATTTTGCGTCCTCGCTATCTTCTCAGTGAAATTTTGCCTCCTTACTGAATATCTTCTCACTGGCCAGATGAAATTTTGCCTCCTTAGTGAACATCTTCTCATTGGCATGTCACAGTTGCATGGTTTGTATTGAGCAGGTTAACCATATCTAGCGATTCATTTAAATGAATTCGGGTGATGCGAATATGCATGTGAATTAGTAGGTATTTATGTGTTGAAACCCGAGTTACCAATCCAAAACCCTTAATGTTTCATTACACTATTCCTATATCAGTAGCTAACGTATATATAGATGTGTTGTTGATTGATGTACATATATCGTAGACATTAGTACAATTAATAGTTGATGCTACAAGGGTTATAAATAGACCGTGTGGCCAATTATTTTGTGAGTGGAGTGAACACGTCAAATGTACATCACAAAACATCAAATAAAGAATTCAAAGAGATGGAAGCAGACATCCATGTAGACACATCCTCTTCGTTCGGTCCAGCCACAGAAACATAGGAGTAGTAGTCTTGATCCAACCACTCTGAATGAGCTAAGTTGAGCGAGGACACACCAGTACTCACGGACCAGCTCATATAATGCAAATATAATACAAGTTAACTATGTAATGCTGGTCAAACATTCCATTTTCGCAATATATAAAATGACACCATAAGACTTTTTTGAAAATCGATTTCTTTTTACCGAATTCTGTTTTAAACCGGGGTAGCGCCGAATTTCGACAAAATATTTTTCCATGGAGGCACAATTGCACAAGAAAACCCCCAAAATGGGTTCCCGTTTATAGCCTCGACGAATCCTCTAATGAAGCGTGTCACAAGCATGCAGCCGGGGACGTCGACGGTGATGGAGGGGCTCTTTGATTCTCAGGATTTTGAAGACGCGGGAATAGGTGAACGTAGGAAATAGCTTGGCTTCTTGAATTCAAGGGACGACAGTTTAATGAATGACTGAGTCAAATAAATTATACCAGCTGGACACAGACTAAGAATTGCAACAGGAGGTTCATCCACCCAATGATGCTGGCATGTTGCTGAAGGTGATGAAGCGGACCATGGGAGCGCAAGCATGCATAGAGAACAGAAAAAAAAAAAAAAAAGCAGAGCGATGAGACCTTGCAGTGTAGTGGATTTCTTTTAAGCTTGTTTCGGTCTGTGATGGTTTGTAATATGTGGAGTCTTATTTTTAGTTCTGGAGCAAGGGTGTTCTATGGTACTAGTGTTGAAATTTTCTGATTATTCGTTGAAAATGAACTTTCACCGTTTTGAATGGTAAGTTTCGAAAAATAGAAACTGATGATCAAAGCCAGATTTGAGAATATTTCTATTGTAATTTCGAGTAGCATAGTAAAAAAAAAACATTTAAAAAGGATAATCAAATAATTTAAGCGAATAATTTGTCAAGAAATGGCTGGTGTGTCAAAAACTTAGACCTGATCTGTATTTCCGTTTTCCTTGGTGATGAAAACGAGAGTATTCCTTTTCCACAAAAAAAAAATGATTCAAACTCGCCTGCAATTTCTTAGTCCATAAGAAAGAATTCGAAAGGAATATTCTTCCTATGACTTCCTACGAATGAAGCAAGTCAAGTCGCCAAGTCGAAAGGAAAAGTCTATGGAGAAGATCCAATATTGCTAACGCTGTACTGGTGTGCTGCCCTTTTTACTTTTGCTACCCCCTGTCTTTTCTATTTAAACAATAAAATAGCTTTTTTTTAAGGATACAAATAGAAACATGCATAAACTTACACACACGCACGCGCACACACATGTGCACGTCCATTATACATAGAGGAATCTAACTTAGAGGCTCCAGGCGGATCTCCCTATTGTAGACACGTACCTTACTACTAAATGTGCATGTGTGTGTATCCTATTTCTAGACCCGTGAATAAATTCTGAACGGGTGAGAAACCATGCGTGGAGCCGAGCTCGAACCGGGCCAGCAGTCCTCGATAACCTACCTATTGTTGTGGTAGAAGAGAGAGAAAAAATGGAGGGAGAAAGAAAGGGGAAAATATCTTTTTTTTAAAAAAGAAAGGACAAAGAAAATGTGGATGTTACGTTACTCGTGACCGGGAAGCAGCTCGGAGCACGGTTGAAAACTTGAAATCCGTGGCTCGTTCAATGCCACTTGTTAGGTTTCACGTGCCCATCCAAGGCTGGTGTACGTACGTACGTCGTCTTCCCCTATCGTCGTTGTTCGTCGCTACGTATTTGTACGCGGCCAATGAATAGCTTGGCTCGCCACGCACGGCCTCGTCGATGGCGGCGGCAACCGCGGAGCAAGCGGTGAAGAGACCGTTGGCGCCGCCGGTGCTGATCTCCTTGGGAGCCGAGGCGAAGGACGCAGCCGTGCCCGGTAGTCCGTGGGGATGACGAAGTAGGCACGATCACCGGAAATTCGGGTGGGTTCTTTTCAGCTTTTCTTATCTACTTATTTGCCTAGATCTCGTTACTTCGAGATTTTTTCGAGGTAGTCTCGAGAGCCGGTTGGCCTTCAATTTTAGGGTTTAGAGAGCTTATAGACATGCCTACGAGATTAAAAAAAACCGACTCAAAAAATAATAAAAAAAGTGAGATAAGTCCATCTGGTACGGAGTTCTATGCGGTTGGTAGCCATTCAATCTCGCACTAAGTCCGTACATTGCTCCTGTCTTCCGTCTCAACGGTTTTGTTGGCCATTGGGAAAGCTGTCGAGTTTACTTATTGACCGAGGGATCAAACTGTCTCTCTCTGCTAAAGGGTTTTTATCGTAGATATATAGATTCGCCGAGATGAAAAATGGACGCATGTAGATTTATCGTGATTCGGGCCACTCAAAAATAGATAATAACCCTAATTCAGTTGCACATGGATGTTTGTATTATTGCAATGAGATTATCTCGATGCTAATACCCTCCCCCCATGGAGAGAGGTATTTATAGTACAAGATATATGTTGTCTAGGTCCTATGCGACCCGAAGAATCATCTAGATAACTCAAAATCCTACTATATTTATAGATATATACTAAAAATACGCTAACTCGCGCTCTAAGAAATCCTTGAAGATAGAAAGCCTTAGTCCACGGATATAGAAGGACTTTAAGGCAGATAGGGACGCTAGGCCAATTATCTCGAGCTATCTCTTCAGGATCTAGAATGACCCGCATAATGACCCATGAGCAAGGAGGCCCACTCCAGAGAACCAAAGCCGGAGTATAGATGCGAATCATCAGCCCGAGCTTGCCATATTTGTCTTATCCTTCTCGAGTACGCACCACAGGGATATGTTGTGCATAGGGCCTAGCCGCTAGGGTGTAACACTCTAATTTCTATTAAATAAATAAAACTTGGATCATTTTAATTATAAATATAAGAAAAAAAATTATTATTTAAGTCCAAGTCAGAATTAAAACCTAAGGGTTTCGATCTTTTAAAAATTACAAATGCCAAGGAAAAAATAAATTAATTATAATTCAACCCCTAAATATTTTCTAAATTTTACAAATTAATTAAATTCAGTTTCCTAGTTAAATCCATTGCTAAAAACACTTATTAAATTATAAAAACAATTTAATTCGTCCAGCGCTGTGCGCGTTCAACGCCGAGGCAAGCCATGCGCGCTCACGTGCGCCATGGCGATGAGACTGCCATCACTCGCTGCTCACTCCGCGCTTAACCTCCCACTTCGTCGTCTTCTCCACGCAACCCATCTCCCCTGCAGCGGTGCGACGTGACGCGACTGCGCGCCAGCCGCATGCCGACGATGCGTCCTACCGAGCCATTACTTCCCCCTTGGCGCGCTCGCTCGGTGTCAGCCTTACCTGCAAGGCTGCTAACCTACTTAGCACCAAGCTCATTGAAAGGGCTAATGGCTCCTCCCTTGTCCTCTGCTGTCTTCAAGAACCAAGCTCTCGTCCCTCGACACTTCCTTTAGCCTTTGTTGCCAAGCGCCGTTGCACACTATCGCCACCGACGGTGAGTTCTGCGCTCAACCACCACTGTCGTCTCGAAGCTTTGCCCCTCCGTTACCTTTCCCCAGAGCTAATCAACCCCTGTTGCTATACAGCTCACCGGAAAGCTCGCAGAGCGCCGTCGACTCGGTATAGTTTCTCATTGGCCCTCTCTACCTATGTAAATCACTAGCCAATTCCTTGCACTGTGAGCATCTCCTCGCTAAACACGTCGGTACTACTATCTAGGCTAGGTAACACCGTAGTTAGCCAGCACCATGGTCTTTGTTTTGGTCGCCACTAGCCTGCACATCGCCAGCTTGCTCTGGGCCTTCCCTAGCCACAGCGACACCTTAGGTAGACCCCACACATTCCTTGGATGAACCTAGGCCACTATCTCGAGCACCAAAATCCCCAGCTCACCGGCACCATGCAAAGCCGTGGTCACCGTAGCCGATGCTCGTCGCGCCGCTACTGTAGGTCACCATTGGCCATGTCGTCTATGCCATTGGGTGCGCAGGGTTGTGGAGAACCGATTTTGGTGGTTTGTTTGTGTCGCCGTGACCTTCCTTGCTAGCGCCGAGCTCTGCCTGTACCGTTCATGGCTTCTCTGTACCAAAGGTAGAAGACAACTTGTAGTTAGTAGTAGTACTTAGTTTAAGGAATAGTTAAATAGTTCCTAGCTAGAATTTAATTAGAGAGCAACCCAATGTCAAGTGGGCCTAGAATTTATAACATGTGTTTAAATCCTCAACTTTTTGGCTGAGTCTTTGACAGGTGGACCCACCTGTAAATAAGTAGAGATATAAATCCTAAGAATACGCTTTCGATTATGGGAAGCGCCCAGTTCTTTTGCAGCCAGCTCGCTCTCGGGCCAAGCCACGACTGTTGGGCCATGCAGATATGCTGTAGCCTTCCAACCCAAAGCTAATTAAGAGTTAACTTCGTTTTCTTATTGAGATGACCCGCCTAATTACCACATGTTAATGGCTTCATCATGGCAAAATCATGAAGTAATTGTGTGGGTTTAGGCATATACACCCGAAGGACATCTCAACTGCAACGTCCCTTCGAATGCGCTGCCCGGATCAGAGTTTTGCAACAGAACAATAATCAGAGATTATCATGCATTATTACATCATGAGGCCAAGTGTCGGGACCCGGCCGTAAAAGACCAAACCCTTCCTGTGCATAATGTACTAGTCCCAAGAATCATCACTAGTACACACAGTTATCAAACAGAGTGATACATTGCCATAATTATACAAGGTACAAGGTCAGGGAATTTGTCCCGATTATTTTACATACATGTCAAGACGCATTTGAACCATAGAGTACACAACAAAAATCACGGGCTAAACACACAATCTGACTACTCTTAGATCTGAATCCCACAGCATCTTGGTCAGAGGAACGGACCCTAAGCTTCACTCCTCGAAGACTCCTCGTAGTCCGACTCGTCGTAGTCCTCATCATCCGCCTCGAGTCAAATCCGCCTCTTCACCTTTTGAAATTTTAAAGAGGGGAGAAAAGCAGGTGAGTACTAATACTCGGCAGGGAAAGACATAACATGACGAGGTAGCTCTGTACAAAGGTGGCTTAGGTGTTTTGCGAAAAAGCCTTGAATAAATTTTTTCTAGTGATTTAAAATTGCGGTTTTAATAAACATCATTTTCAGGGCTCCAATCATGTCCGCTCAGTCATTCGGCGAGACGGCTATTCGATCGACCTGGCGAACTATGCTCCTGGCTCGGTCATTCGCCAAAGGATGTTCTAGCCATCCGTCGGCGTACTAAGTTCGAACCACTATCGTCTCTGACGGGTCCCAATAGAAAAATCTGAAACGGCGGTCCTTTGCCAAGTTATTTTAGAAGAACTCCCAAATTTTATAAAAGAAGTGGCTACCATATGAACACTCGCTTTGCGCGCTCATAACCGCAAGCACGGCTGTCATGACAGTTTTATCTCTGCAGAGGGGTACACTTTGCCCTCGAGAGGCTTCTCGCCGAAGCGTTCAGCCACAAAGTCCCTGGACTCTAACTCGATTGCTTCCCACCAGGAGGTCGCAACAGAGCCAGAGGACCGGGAACCAGGCCCGTCCCATACCAGGACCCGAGGTTGTACTGTAAAGCTAGGCTCGTAGGTTCATAGGATGAACAGTTCTTAGACTAGGAGAGAACAATTTTTAAGCCCCGGTTTACAAAATCCACGGTGTTAGAAAACACCAACACGGTGCATGAAAACACCCACTGGCAGAAAGTTCCTCCTAGTCGGAATATTTGAGGGGGAGAAGAATAAGAATACCCATACCCGGCATCGTGTTCCTCCGATGCCTATTTTTCCAAACAAGTTTATAGAGACATTTCCAGTAAACATGAAATATAACATGATTTCTTTTTACGGGCATTTCATTTTAAACAACCTAAGTCCAATGGAAAGTAGATAACAATTAATCTAGCTACACGTAGTTTTATATTATTAATGGGTTGTTATAGCAATACGGTTAAATAGGTCTAGCTAGTCACTATTAAACTATTTTTAATATTTTAAAACTAGCATGCACATTTATAAATTCCTAATAAAACATTTTAATAAAAACAGGCTATAGACAATATGCGTCAAAGGACACGCCTTGAGTTTCGAGGCGGGTAGCGGTGCTCCTCGGCGATGGTGCCTCCACAAGACGTCCTCCTTCTCGACGGAAGCTTGACAAGACGCCGCGAATATGCCAAATAAATCAAGCACAGCCCAATCAGGCTACCAATACAAATAATCACATTTTTATTATTTAAAATGGATTTTGTTATTTTATTTTTACTATTTATTTATTTATTTATTTTAAAGAAGACCCACATGCGGTGAACTAATAGACTAGTCCTAAAGCTACAAGCTGATAGAATCTTTAATAAATAACCGGGTCTCAGAATTAACCAGAGACAGCTCGACTAAATGGACGTGAGCTACCCAAAAAAGGATGGGGTGCTCACCGGGGTTCAGGGGGTTCTCGCGCAGCCCCGAATGATCAGGCACCGGAAGACCGACGTGACACAGCGGCGAGACGGTTCAGTGTCCTGCGGCCAAACCCAGAACATGAGAGGAGAACCCGGGGCGCGGTGCCACGAAGAGCGATGATATCTTGGCCAAACCGATGGCGGCGAGTTTGCGCGGCCAAACAAGAGCGGCGAAAAATGGAACCTCAATGGTCCAAATATAAGCGCGCGACGGTGATCATGGCATCATTCACCTCAAAATGGAGGAGGTTGCGGGATGCTGGTGATCAACAGTGCGACGCGACAACGACAATGACGGCAACCATGGCAGTTAGTCACTAATGCATGCGCGCAGAGCGATGCATGCACTGGCTTAGCTTTTAAGAGAGCAACGACGAGATATCTGCACACTCGCATGCAGGCAAGGAAGTGAGTGAGAAGACAGCGCGGAGAGAGAGTGGCAACAGAGTGAGATGCCTGCAGCGGCAGCACGCAGTAGCAGCAACAAGCATGCAGCGCAGCAGCATGCATAGTGAGACCTGTCATGCTTGCATGCAAATAAAGAGAGGAATTAATGCAATGCTTGCATGCAAGAAAAATGTAAGAGAGAGTACGGAGAAATAAGACATGACATGCATGCATGAAAGACAGAGGTGAATTAATGCCATGCATGCATGTAAGAAAAATGAGTGTGAGAGAGTACGGGGGAACAAGACATGACATGCATGCATGAAAGACAGAGGAGAGTTAATGCCATGCATACATGTGAGAAAAATGAGTGTGGGAGTGCACGGGAGAGTTAGAGATATGCATGCAAAGATTTGACAAGTGCATATCATGCATACATGCAAATAAAATGAGAGGGATTAGGAAATGTGGGTTAAGGAGAGATTAGGAAATAAGGATTAAGGCTCACGCTCAGCATCTCCAGCGCGAACCAATGCCAAACACTATTAGAATATTATTTAAAATTTGTTTAAAATTATCATTGCAAAAATTTAAAAATACTTAACATGCCAAATTAAATTATTGAAAATTTGAGATGTTACACCAAGCATGGCGGCAAATGTTTTATTAATACAACAGAGTCCAAACTTAAATTTAATTACACATAAGCCGCATTCCTATCGACTGATTATTTAAGTGGCGGCGTCCACTTGATCTACTACTGCCATGACCCTTCTAAAAGAAGTCCTCCAGAAAGTCACCGGCTTCTGGATCCCCCTCAATTCCCTGATGATATTCTCCCTCAACAACATTATAATACACGACCAAGTCCTCGTCGAAAATTAATATCTAGCAAAAAGGAATAATAGCAAGAGTGAGTACACAAGTACTCAGCAAGCGATAATAGCAACAAAATAAAAATAAAACTTCTTCTCTCATTCTGTCTAGCAATACCTCATTTGCTATCCTCTCTGCTTAAACAAAATACAGATTTAAAAATGGTTGATCTCTTTTAAGTTTTATAAAAGCTACTAACACTCGTATATGAGGCGGACTTAGCCTCCAGTCTAGGAGATAGGCATGAATTCATGATTTTACCCTGCGCAGGTTTGTACCACTTTATCCGTAGTCGTCCCTACAAGTCGGGACTCAGAGTGTTCATTCTAATTGGCAGGTTACATCTCCAACACGGTTGCTTAAGCAAGTGCGAGCTCTCGACGCACCTTACTTACAACCCCGTCCCACACTTACTCTCGCAACCGTTCTACTCACTCACATCGACATGAGTAGCCTCTTTGCATGATAATATAGCCGCCTTATGGTCGGGAAAAGCTCGGGTCCGCCACCCGGACGCCACCCACCCTCCTAGCTATCTACTTACCCGGCGTGGAGAATGTAATCGTCTCATAGACCAACCTTCTCTGACCGCATCACGAGACTAAGGTTGATACTGTTTATTACGGCTCAACGCCCGAGTGATAGATATTATCCTTATATTATACCATGTGAAGGGTCCCGCCTCTCCTCTGCACCTTTCCCAGGGCATCCTTCACCTACCAATATTACTTCTAGCGACCCGATCGCTCCATCGATCAAGTCGCTACTCCATTCATCAACGGTGCAAATTAATTAGGTAAAAACAAGTACATTCATTAGATGCTAGTGGTATATAATTTAAAATAATGTACTGTTAAAGTACACTACTCAAGTAGTCAAAGGAAAGCTTGCCTTTAGCCGGGTAAAAATACTGGGCGACGCTGTTTAGATGCTCACTCTCGGTTGCTTGGTTTAGAGTGGTCCCTGAAATTAGGTAGTGTACTTTAGGACTTTGCTTGATTTAAGACATATAAGATTATTTTGCTAAATTTATATTCTTGTTATATATATATATATATGTGTATATATATATATTTTTAGTTTATTAGGGTAGATTGGAGGCGTAGTTAATCTGGTTACCCGAGTCGCTCGTTTTTTAGGCTGAACTAATTCGATTTGGTCACGGCTTGATCAAGGCTGTCCTGGTTCCAAATTCCCCCCTACCCCAAGCTTCTTCACTTTACTTCATCCCCAACTAATCTTGTTCACACGCTGCCTCTCTCTGCTGTCATTCCCATCCTCTCCTCTCTTCACCGCGGCGTGGCCGGGGGAGCCGCAGGTGGCGGCGCCGCCGGCTCCGGCGACCTCGGCCCCTCCTCCTCTCGCGTGGCTCTACCCCTAAGTCCTCCCCTTCTACTGCGCCCCCCTAGATCCCACTTGCTCCTGCGCTGCCCCCTACCCATCCTCCCTCTTCTTCTTCTCGGCTGATCTGTGGCGCGGCTGCGGCGGTGGCGGCGCTACCTCGCTCCATGGCCCGGCCTTGCTCCCCTCCGGCGGCGGGCACCGCCGCTTCCTCCTTCTCCTGACACCCTCCCTCTCTCTCACGCGCGGCATGGCTACGGGAGTAGCAGGTGGCGGCGCTCCCTTGCTCCGGCGACTTCGCCCCGTGGCCGAGCCAAGCGCCACTCCTCCCTGTGCTCTCCCTCTGCTTCCCCCTGCTCTTCTTTGGTGTGGGCGGTGGATCTGGGGTCGTCCAGCGACCGCGCCTGCGCGCCGCCGGTCCTAGGGCCGTCGGCCTCTGTCGCCTGGGTGTCTCCTCCGCCGGGTACATGGCGCCGCCGGCGTTCCTAGCTTGGCCCGGCCCGGTGGTGGACAGGGCGCCACCGCCGCGCCTAGCTTGGTCCGGCCCGGTGGTGACCAGGGCGCCGCCGCCGCACCTAGCTCCCCTCCGGTTACAGATCAGTGGCTCTAATCCCCCTCCAAATCTTGCTCTACTAATTCCCCAATTCCTAGTATTTGTTTAGTATTTTGATTTGAGATTATTTTGATGCTTACCCCGTGATGCTTGGATTGGTGTGGTACTGAGATGAAGGGGTGGTTGTGATGAAATGTTTGTGCTTCTGTGGTGGCATTGTGGTTAGTTAATTTCTTGGTCTAATCAGGCCGCTCTGGATTCATTGGTTCGATGTGCTGGCATGGGGGTGGCTGGTTTAGGGTTCATTGTATAGGCTTGCAGCACTCTGGGTAGAAATTCTGTATTAGGGTCGAGGTGAAGGTGCGATGTTGGATGGCCGATATGTTGGTACCGATGGGTTGCTCGTGCGCCGGGGAGCATGCAGCGATCTTTAGGGGCACATGACGGCAACCACATCGCAGCTCTCTCGGGTTCTAATCCCCTCACCCCTTTAGTGCTTGTTGGGTGTTCGACTCTCTGGTGTTACTATGGAGAAAGGCAGTCCAGGGATATGGTTGATGCAATTGATCGTGATAGTATTTTTATGTGCTAAGCATGTTCATTGGTGTTCGGGTGCAGCATTGGCCTATGGTTTATGGTGGTTTTAGAATATGTTCAATGGGTTAAAAGTATGTGAACATACAGTGATATCATGACCTAACTTAGATAGAGATGATTCTACACTGCAATGCAAGTGCATGAATTTGGGATGCTAGATGCAGAGTTGAAGATATGCATGAGGGTGATAGTAGAAAATGGGTTGAGTGTCCTGTATGAAACCTTGCAGCCCTGCTAGTGGAAGTAGTGGCAGTAGGAGGATGGTGCTGCTGTTTCCTTGCTCCATCATGGTAGGAGGATGGTGCTGCTGTTTCCTTGCTCCCTCCTTGATGGCCAATGTGTTCCTCCTCCCGGCTTGCTTTTTCTCCCTGAGCTCCTGACAGTTAGGAGAAGCCACTCCTCTTCTAGCCAGCCTCTTCCATCTTCTTCCACAGCACGCCCAAGCTGCTCTCTTTTGGGTTAATGGTGGTTGGTTGGGGTGAAAAGGAAATGGCCAAGCTGGTGCTCTCCTCTCTGTGGCTTTCAGCTGAAAATGGTAAGTGTGGTTGTTGTGACCTGGGGGTTCCCTGTTTTGGGTGCTTGCTGAAAATGGTAAGTATGGGGGCTTTGTGAGCTGGGGATGCACTACTTGGAGGAGGTTGTGGCTGGTGCAGTCCTGAGTAATACCTCCTAGCTGCTGCTGGTTTCTGGAATTGGAAACTGTGGGTTGTGTTACAAACTGTGGGCAGTGAGGCTGGCTGCTGGTTTTCCTTGGAAACCCTGGTTTCCTAGCTGTGTTGGACAGTGCTGGGTGGCATATTTGTGGCCTGTGGTTGCTGGCCGTGTGGGAACTTGGGGCATGTCCAGGTCTGCTGCTAGCTGTGTTAATTGCTAAGGCTTGAGAACTTTGTTGCTTGTGCCCTTAATTTGTCTGTTGAGCATGGCTGGAATGTGGTAATTGGTGCTATGTTCACAGGTTTGCTTTTATCTTAGAGCATTCTGGTTGTGCAAGTTACAAGGTGGTTTTGAACAGGTTTGTACTTTTACCGAATGATGACAATGTAGCGGCGAGGGAGGCCGGCTGGCCCCGGACGGCCTGGCGTCCCGATGACCTTATTTGCTACACTATTCTGACGGTCTTCCTACTTTTAATTCAAAAATTTATTTTCTTTTTATTTGCTGATTCTATTTAGCTGACTCGTAACTATTTACTGTTATTTAATATCCTCACTCCTAGATTTGTCTGTCTATGATTATGCTTATTGTACAGGGATTCTAAACGGAATGGAAGGAGGATGGCCGGAGAGATAAGCAAGATTGGTAGCAACTCTCGGGTGCGGAATGGGGAGCAAGGAAGACACTTATAGGCTTAGGATGATTGAGGAAAATGTAATATTGTATTCCAATTGTTGTAGCCTTCCGGTGTATGTATAAAATAGTGTGAGGTGTAGTTAAGTGATGAGTAGTAATGTAATACTCAGCTGTATATGGATCAGGATTTTAATAAAGATATGGTTTCATATTTGCCTATATAATTGAATCTTATGAGTTGCTCATGTTGTCATGGAAATGATATATTCCTCCCTACACCCACACACACACACACACACACACATATATATATATATATATATATATATATATATATATATATATATGCGCGTACGCGTCATCATTTTTATTATTATTATTTTTTTTGTTCTTTGCTTTAATGATTCCTTAATAACATTAATTTAATAGCATTTAAATTTGTATAAGTGGAGGGGTGTTTCACTTATTTAAATAACACTAGAAAGCTTATACCGAGTTGGTAAACATAGCAAATCAAGTCAAAAATTATGAAACTTTTTTTGTAGTTTTCCAGAAGTATTTAAGACGTAGGAAAAATATTGCACCTGTTAATCAGTAAAAATAAATGTATTTAAAAATCCAGTACTTCATTAAGATTGTTAGTGTCTAAAAATCAAATAACCCCTTTTTAGAAATTGCAAAAATAGAAACCTTTACATTATATGTCTATAAAGATTACAAAAACTCCTTTTCAGAAAAACTTTCCAAAAATTTGATTTCTGGTGTGATACTTGTGCGAGGATAGTTCCCGAGGAGTTTGTAGAGACCCTCGCTGAAGACACCTACCCGCACCAAGAGTTCGACCAAGGCAAGTCCCTTGATGCATATTAAATGAACAATTGTCTTATTTAAAGGTTTTGTTAGTATTCCGAAATGTGCATGCTACTTATAAAATAAGTAATCAATAGATCTTAGTTACCACCAGAAAATAAAATGTTGTTCTGTCCCCTTTATAAATTTTGAACACTAGGGATATCTATAACTACATTGCTTACAAAACTTCCTTGCAATAGGATGAAAATGGTGTACATGATTATAGGATTTCACCATGATTTCGTATGATTGCAACTGTGTAGTTTGCTAAAATACGACATCGGGGGAGATGCCAGGGATTGGGATGTGTTTCTAATCTTCCCTTAAAATGCTCTGACTAGGGAGGACCCGGTTATCGGTATGGTGCAGATTATGCACGGTTTTAAGTTGGTGCTAGTACCCCTTCCCTAGTCTAAGGACTGCTCTTGCTATGATCCTACTAATTGAGCCTTATAGTACAGCCTCAAGTTCTGTTATGGGACGGGCCTGGCCTATTAAGTTTTAATCTCTAGTAGCTACTTGCTGGTGGTGATGTCCCTTGTAGACATCTGGGTCGTACGGACAGGGAGGACGTACCCTCGTTTGCCGGCGCCTTGGACCTCGTTTCCTCGGCCTTCTTGTACAACGTGAAGACCTGGGCCGTGGGCTGATCCCCCACAGGGTGCCCGGGGATGATTCACAGAGCAAGTGCTATTAGGGCTTTTAGCCCAAACGGCTTTGTGGTTCGCACCTTTGGTGTGATATCTCCTAAGAGTAAAGTGTATCCGCTCTATAGAGTTAAAACTATCATGATAGCCGTGCTCATGGTTAAAAGCATGCAAAGGGACTGATCATATGATAGACCTTTCTTTTCAAAACAGGTTTGTGTGTGAGTAAGGATTTTGCAGACGGAATTAGAAAACGGGATTGGCAAAGGAAAAACTCTTTCAAATGGACTGATTTACCGTAACAGTTTTCAAAAACTACTTTTCCCTCTTTTAAAATAAAAATTAAGAAAATTGGCTTTCTGTAAATTATCTCGAACCTACCCTTGTACTAAACCTCATTCTGCACTTATTTCCCTGACTTGCAGAGTACAATTGTACTCATCTTTGTTATTTCTCCATTTCTCTTTCTAAACTACCGTCGAATGACAGTTTGTGGAAGACCCACAGTACGGCGATGCCGATACTGACTACGAGGTGGATGACTACGAGGACTTCCCGGAACACTAGGGCCACTTCCTACTGCCTGTCTTCCTATGGAGGAATAGTAGTAGTTGTCTAGTGGCACATGTGTGCTAGTGTATGTGGACCATGTGTTGTATTCCGCTAAATTCTAATTCATGACCTGCGTGTTGCCATGTTTGTACGGGACTGGGGTTATACTCCTGTTATGTAATAATTTATTTTAGTTGGTAATGTATTACTCTGTTTGGACTGTGCGTACTAGTTGTTGACCCTTGAGACTAGTACTCACGAAGGGGTTCGGTCTCCTTTGACCGAGTCCCGACATAGGGTATTTTATCTAATACCCGACAGTTTTTTTTTAAAAAAAGGCCCATCCGCTTCTTTGAATTGCCACTCGATGTCCTTCTCCTCCTCTCCCTCTCCTCCCTCCTCTTCTCTTTGCTGCTTTCCGACCAGTCCACTACCGGTGACCACGACGCCCACAACTGTGACCATGTCGCCTCTGGCTGTCGGCTTTTCTCCTCTCCTAGCTCCAGCCGATCGACCGCTCTAGTAGGGCCCTACCATTGGTGACCACCGTCCCTGTGGCTGTGACCATGAGGACAGCTGCTCAAGCTGCTGCGCGAGATGGCTAGGGCGGCTCAAGCAGTCACCCTCATGGTCATAGCTACGAAGATGGTGGTCACTAGCGGTGGCGAAGCGTGGGAAGCAACCAGGCGAGCTAGGTTGGAGGCGAGATAGGAGGAGAGGGAGATGGAAAGGAGGAGGAAGGAGGGCCACACGTGACAATTTGCAAATCTAGGGTTTCCTGCAAAATCGCGTGAGAGAGGAGGTGAGAGCCATGCAATGGTCTCAGCATGAAATCAGACGACGACCAATGCACATGGACTCCATACCATTGTGGAATTTCCGCGTTGGCATGGTCATAGCAAGACCTTTTTGCCTCGCTGTTTGTGCTTAGTTTGGTTTTACAATAGCATTGCCCTTAAATCCTTGTCGAGATTCATGCTTTTCCCCCATCTCCTCTCTCATACACTTTTGCGAAAAGACCATTGCTTTTTTAATTTGTTGCATGAGGTTCCTCCCATCTCTCCTTCCTATCTGGTGGCCAGGGCAGCGGCAGTGCCTCCTTCCCCTGCCACCGACCATGGCATTGGCAGTCCTGACCACGCGTCCCTACATGGTCGAGTTAGGTCGGGGCTCGAGCGCTCAACCATGGAGAGGTTTGGCAGTCGAGGCCACCAGTGCTGTGGTTGGTGGCGGTAAAAGGTCGCGTCACCGGCCCAGCCACCGAACGGGGGAGGAGAGATGAAGAGAAAAGAGAGGGAGAGATGGAGAGAGAAGGGACCTCAAACAACAATTTGAAGAAGGCGAGCCTTTTTTTATATAAAAGAAGTACATGAAAAGGAAGGTGGGAGTAGCGCACGAATCTCAATGAGGATCCGAGAGCAATGGACGCCCCTCGGGCCATTCCCTGGGCAAGGGATGAGAGGGCCAATCTTGGCAACCTCCCTTAGGCGGTTATTGGCCAACTCGTCAATGTCAAGGTGGCCGCCGCACTCGGCGACAATGCCATTGCCAGAAATTGCAAAATCGTTCAGCTAGCCATGGTTTTTGAATGGCTACTGTTTAGCAGTTGAAGAGGTCGTAGCGGTTGGACGCCCCGGGCGTGGGACGGAGCGGGCAGAAGACGCTGAGCACCTGGGAGTCTGGGACAAGGAGCGGGTGGCCGGGGTCGGCGATGCGGTAGATCGAAGAGGACGCGCTTGACGGCAGGACGAGCAGGCACAAGGCGTGCAGGTAGGTGAGCGGGAGAGAGCGCTCGTGGGCGACACGGCACGACGCGGGACGCGAGCCATTGGAGGCGGCGGTGCGCGCGGGCAGAGGCAGTGGTTCAGCCCTGGAGCTGTGCCGCCAACCTGCTGCTGTCGTCCATGCTTTATCTTGCAGCTCATCATCTAGTCACAAGCACGAAGCTACCAATACCATCAGTGAGCCAACGTGTCCTACGGGGCAGTGACTTCATCGGTGACGGTGGCATAGATAATCCATAGACGTTTCGGGCTTTCAGGCAGGAGGCAGCATTATCACACTAATCTTAGTGTACGAGCATTAAAGAGGTTGGTCTGTATTTCAAATACATCTTGACGCGCTCTTTTTTTGGACTGACATAAGTATTTTTCTAGTAAGGATATGGGACATGTACATGTATGCTCTTTAAAAAAAACCCTCTAAAAATATTGGGAAAAAAGCAATTAGGTACATCTCCTTCCTCCCTTCTGCCTCTTCTCTTCCCTCCGGCATGCGTTGTTGGCAACCATCTCCCTAGCGCCAGCTCAATGATCATGTTGGCCCTACTCGAGCCATCGTGCCACGTGTGTCAAACCAAGTGGTCGTGGCCAGCGCAACAACTTGAGCACAGCTGGCATGGTCGCCTGGCCGAAGGGGTGGTGGTCACTGATGGTGCCACTCCTAGAGGGGAGCTGGCTCAGGCGTGCCGAAAGGGAGAGGAGAGGGGAGGAAGAAGGATCCGATTGTGTTTTCTTCAAAAATTTTAGATTTTTCTTTTTTTTCGCAAAATAGCATGTGAAAAGAAGTAGAGGCTTTATGTAAAATAGCATGTGAGAGGAAGTGAGAGCCAAGCAAAGACATCCAATGGTCATACATGCATACATGTAACTACATGTACATGTTGTTTAGCTTTTCTCGTATTTTTCATATGAAACTGACTAAGGACATGGTCCAATGCTAAGTCGAACCATAAGTACATAGCCTACGGATGCATCGGTTCGCATTGTAATTTGTTCTCCGGTGTGAACCAAACCATGTTCTATTCCCTGGTTGGACCCATCGATTAAAAACTCGGGAGTAACACACTGGCGAAGGCTGAGTTGTCTGTGGGCAGAGAAAATCATGCTACTCGTGTTTTCTTCAGGCTTGAATCGAACGGAAAGGATGGTGCGACGCAAGGAATCTTCACGCTTTCGCCGGCTTCTCCGATAGGAATGGTTCGATTCATATACGTTCTCTCCCCTTTTTTTGGTTCGGTTTTAGTTCGGAGTACATTTTTTAAACACTTTTGCTATACAGTTTTAACATATTTAAAGGAAAAACCTAAAAATAATACTCCACCAAAAAAAGAGCCTAACTAAACATCATGTACATCATTTACCATTTATAATTTATCGCTCGTTAGATTTCCAATGAAGATAGCCATGCCATGACAGAACCTGCTTTCCCGTACCGGCATCCACCACAGTACTTCTCCTATAAATAAGACCACTATGATCATACTTCTCATGCAACAGAATTTGATGTGGTAAATGCAGGTATGTATCTGGCATCTCAACATTCTTCCTGATTTATTTTGAATCGTTTGAAATTCATTTGATTTTAGTATTTCAAATGTTGAGTTACGAAGATCACAATTTGAGGAGCTGAATACACTTTTATTTGACACCTCATAATCGGTTTGAATTTTTTCTGACTTGTTCTTTTTTATAGTTGTATTCTACAAAAATATCTTATGGCCACACATCTTAAATTCACAATGGTACAGGAGAAACCATCGATTTTATAATGGTACACAACATAACCACCTCTTTTCTGGTGCCCTAGCCCCAAATTTTCATGGAAAAAAGTGAACTTTGCCATTCTTCATGTTTTTCCAGGGCTACTGCAAAAAGACATTAGTGCATATACGCTAATACTAATATACTATGCACGTGCAAGTGCTCTTTCTAGTTTATGCATGCAAATTAAGAACTGAAAATAAAAGGTGCTCTTTCTTTTTTTTTTTTTGAGATGAATTGTAGTGCTCTTTCAACCCTCATTTAAAAGGTAAGGTGTGGTTCTTTTTAACTTATCTTATCAATTTATTTAACTTATCTCGTAATTTCGAGAATTTCCCGATGTGGCCTCGAGAGTCGGGTGCCCTTTGTGTTTAGTATTTAGGGAGCTTTTAGACACACCTACAAGATAAAAAAACCAGATTAAAAAATTAATAAAAAAGTGAGATAAGTCAAATAAGACATATAAATCTGACTTATTTGACTTATTTACCTGTCTTATTTGACTTATCTCATTTTTTATTAATTTTTGAATCTTTTTTTATCTTGTAGACGTGTCTAAAAGCTCCTAAACCATAAACACAATGGGTACCCGGCTCTCGAGGCCACCTCAGAAAATTTTCAAACTTACAACATAAGTCAAATAAGCTGGTCTTATCCTACTTCTCGTCACTTCTGTTTAGTTTATCTTATCCTACTTATTTTCCTTATCTCGTCACTTCAAGAATTTTTCGAGATAACCTCGAGAGCCGGTTGGCCTTCAATTTTAGGGTTTAGGGAGGTTATAGACATGCTTACAAGATAAAAAAAACCGACTTAAAAAAGTAATAAAAAAGGTGAGATAAGTTAAATAAGACATGAGATAAGTAGGATAAGTCAGCTTATCTCGTGTCTTATTTGACTTATCTCATTTTTTTATTACTTTTTTAGTCGGTTTTTTTTATCTTGTAAACATGTCTATAAGCTCTCTAAACCCTAAAATTGAAGGCCAACCAGCTCTCGAGACTATCTCGAAAAATTCTTGAAGTGATGAGATAAGACAAATAAGTAGGATAAGATAAGCTGAAGAGAAGGGACCTGAAAAGAATCTACCCTAAACTAGGAGCAATTAACGAAGTACTAGTAAACTGTTAGATAACTCGTGCACGAATGGGCCGGGCCACAGAGCCCGTGCTGTTCCCACGTAGGTCTCTGCACGGCCTACCATGGCCCATGTCCAGGTCATGGGCCGACCCGAACCTTCCACCCACGGACCCACCCAAGCAAACTGTACCAACGCCAGCTGTCCATCTCGCCAACCTCTCCGCCGCCGGCTGCTCTCTCGAGCGGCGCCGTCCGCCGACCGGCGACCGCCACAAAGCCTCTACCGCCGCTTCCCCCCATCCGCCCCAATCTCAACGCTCCTCCCGGTGCGCCAGCCGGTACCGGCAAGAGGAGGGATGAGCGACCGGGACAGGGTGAGAAGGGATGGAGAGGAGGATGGGCCACCAGAGACACACGAATCGATTTCCAGGCTGCCATTTTCACCCGCCGCCACTGCCGGCAATGCCTCAAGTGAGTCTACCTCCGCTGCCTGCCGGGGCAGCGCATCCATGGGAGGCTCTGCTGCGGTTGATTCGGCTCGTTTCAACATGCAATCGCAGCAATGGTAATGCTGTGTTTGAGCTCTCAAATTCCACTCTCATTTACTTTGTCATGCTAGGCTGACGAGGAAGTTCGAGTTTTGCTTGTCTGACTGAGATACTACAGTATAACATTTGATGTATGATATTGAACAACTATTTTGAGTCTAAATTGAATCTAAACTGGGAACCTGGTTCCAATGTGCACGTGTTCGACATATGACTTTGATTTCTTTACTTGTTAGTTCACTGCTAATTAATTTCACAAGTTACATGCAAATTTGTGATTCAGAAGGGCCATTTTGAGAAGAAAAATGATGTTTTTACTATTACACAGGAGATTAGGCACTTATTGCAAGATTTGGCACGTATTAGACAAGACATTCTACAATAGATTTTGTACTTGTAAGATGGTGAATTATATGATGCTTCCTTTATTCTTTTTACCAGTACACCTCCTCTGTTGCATTCCCATTTTTCTACAAACAGGGCATTTTAATGTGGTTGTCTGTATTTAGCATTGAATTTATAGATCACTGCTTTTTGTTAAATTCAGGGGGATGTATTCTCGTCCTGGCAGTGCATTTGTATTCTACTTTCCAACTACACAAAATCCACCATTCCCACAAATACCTCCTCAGCCATATTTTCCCCTGCCCCAACCAGTACATCAAAGATCTGAAAATTTCCATTATGTCGGTGTACCTGCCAACTATGCTCCATTTTCATCCCCACCAGCACCATCTTCAAAAGGTACTCCATCAACATCAGTTTTTTCAGAACAAAAAGGAAAGGAAAACGTGCACATTGACGTTGACGACAGTGACTGTGATGGTGGCGATGACGATGAACCTAGCAGGAAAGAGAGGCGATTAAATTGGACAGATGAAGAAGACATTAAATTGGTAATCCAATTACTTATTTAAGTTTTTAAATTCTACCATTATACTTTTAACTCGAGTTCAGTATCATTCATAGTTAAATGTTATTTATAATTATAGGTCAACGGTTGGTTGAATGCATCAAATAATACTAGCACATTGCCCGTGCGTTGCAACGAGACTAAAGGGATGAAAGGAAAATAAAAACCGTATGCAATATTTGAGTAGGATGCAATGTTCATATGTCAATGCAAATTACACAGTCAATCTGTTGTAATGCAATAAGCGAGTTAGGTGAGAAAAACAAATTCCGATGAATGAGAACAGATAACCAAGCTAGGAATATATTTCAAAATTCTCTATACAATATATATGCCGAAAAAATGGGCAGTGTTGGTATGTTGGCAATGTAAGATCTAATTGATAACTAATTAAACAACCTCTGACTTATTAACATACAAGGGCTACTGCCAATCTACCGATGCTACTCTTATTTCTGAAGCTACTCAAACATGTCACCATGTCATCATCATCACCTCGGAGTGGTTTGGGTACAACCACCGCAGGCCAACATGCCTTCATGCCTACAAAACGTGGGACAAAAAAATTTGTATAGTAGTGGGAAAAGTATAATTCTGATGGGCACGTCATTTTTTAAGCATAACCTGTAAAATTAGACAAGACATCTCAAGGGGTGAGAGCAGGGATTCAAAAAAGTGTAGACGACATTACCTTTGCGTGCTGTCCCAAAGCTGAGAGGTCACTTGATAAGCCCCTCTCTAAATATTCTAACAATTTTTCCATCTAACTGAAGGGAATCTTAGGATTGGAAACAATTTGTCCACCACTACAGGTGACAAGGGATTATAATTTGTTTAGAATTAGATCGGGTGGCTAAGGTTAGAAGTTGGCCCTACCACCACCAACCACCATCACCACAAGGCCTTTTATGATAGTAGAGATGCATGCAAAGAGAGACAATTTAGAGCTAAGCTACAGAAAAAAATGGTGATTCGAACACTTTAAATGACATTATGAGTCAATTACTCTCTAGTTTAAGCAAAAACATTGAAATGGCCACAAATAATCATTAAGCTGACAAATCCCAGAGCATGACACTATTTCTTCAAAGCACATCAGGGTAATATCTTAGGTTATTAAATTATATGGCAAAGAAACAATCATCTAAACAATCCATGAACAAAATACACGATAAGCAAGAACCTTCATAAATCATCAACACTTCTTTCCATAATTATACTTCAACAAATTACATCACGATACTAATGGTTCATTCACATGTCTGAAGTTTGTTACGTGATAACCTTGCTTCCATTACAATATAAACTGCAAAATCTTTTTTCATGTTAGCTACACATGACCAATAACGGAAGAATCTAAAAAAAATGCATTTTACATGGTCCAGATAAATCATCATTTATGCAATAAGGAAAAAATTAGAACAATGACTATAGAACTAAGGTGGCACAAATATTAGACATCATACATCCTTAGATTAAAACTACAAATTACATGTGTAGATCGAGATTTTATGAGCTGAACATACACATGAATGGTACGAAACATTTATAGGAAACAGTAAGAAAAGTTTGCCATTACAAAGGGGTCAAAATATTAATCTTGATTCATTTTAGGAAACAATGATACATGTACAGTAAAATGAGGCAATCATTTCAATTACAACCTAAAACAATCCAGAATAATACACTTGTGAATCTAACTAACATGTCCAAATATAAATATAGATTAATAACCCTACACCAATTTTTTTGTTGAAACACAGAAATTAGGTGAAATGGATTTAAACATTTTCCCTAGTAAATTCTATATTGAATTGAGTTCCTATTAACAGACCTTAAATATTTGTTTGAGAAACCAAATAATCAGCTAACAAGGTAAATATTTTATTGAAAAAACGGTATAACCAACTAAATTGATGGCGGATAGGCTTAGACTATTTTGCATATTATGTAATGTATAAACAAATGAGAAAAAAAATTCCTTTTAAACACCTGTACTCTACAATAAATGATAAGAGTTGATCATGGAAAATTTACCTTAAAAGGCAATAGTATAGAAAGTCCATTTCGCAGTGCTTCGCATGGCATGGGTTAGCTATATATGGCCACCTACTACCAGAAACTTGAAACATGCATTTATTTCATTGATGAACATTTTACTCCATCCAATCAACTTACATATTAATGCAATAACTAATATGAGGTTCAAATCATATAAAGATTCGATTGCACACGAACCTATTTTCCATCTGCAGACATTGGATGGGGAGACAAGCTACAACTGTGGGAATCGAGATTTCCATCCTAACCAAGCCGATCAACTTGCCATCGAGTTATGGCGGCAACAATATCAAAGAGGGCACAAAAGGCATGAAGCACTTGTCAAGTACAAACATTGCCAAAAAAATTCAGTTATATAGATGGTATACCCAAATACAATGCCAAATTAATTTCAAGTGCTTATGTTAATATACGCATAACATTTTTAATTGTGAAAGCTACATACCAAATTGACTTTATAGTTTTGTTTTGCGCTCAAGGAAAAATACAGCCCGCAATAACGCATACTAATTACCTCATGATGTTACCAAATTGAAAGAACAACCAAATTATGCCATCTCAACCATGATAGATCAAAGAGGATGGAGAAGAGGGCGCATGATTCATACCTCCCTTCTCCATTGTGTAGATCCTTCCTCTCAATAGTTAAGCAACATATGTGCATTAGTGAGGGCCCTATCAATAGGAAAGCCATAATACTTTTAAGTACTTCTTACATAGTTAAATGTAATACTTGAAGCAAACAACATTAGTTGAAAACAAATGACTTCAATCGCAAATGATTATCAAGGATCAAATAAGGCACTTCATTATTTATCTGGAACATAGTTGTATTTCCTAGTTTAATTTTACACTCGCTTGCATTACAAAGAATTAGGTTCCCTTCGTATTTATCTGGGTTTTCTGGATACCTAAAGGGCCACCTACAGTCTAAATACCTAGAAGGCCGAAAAAAATCCTGCTAAGACGGCACAAAAATGGCATCTGCAATATGAATTTAATGCATCAAGGGCACCTGCCATTTCTCTTACAACCAAGATCAACAAATCAATCAAAATATTGCCTACTAATTGCCCTATGATGTCATTTCGTTTAAAATCAAAGTCCAAATGCCATCTGAATTGGAAAAAAAATGTCTCAATCTCCCATTTTGACCATGCACAAGTCCACACAAAATTTAGCAAACTTCACAACATTGCAAATCTATGGAACATTGGAGTCGAATAAGCTTTTGTTCCTATCTAACAGAGTAAAAGATGATAGCTCCAAATTAACTATGTCCCTATGCCGCTTTGTCCACTAATCAACACAAATTTCTCAACTATGAAGCAGCCAGATCATGCTGAGCAGCATTCTCGATTCTATGTCTTCCAAACACTAACATTTGCATGCATAGTCTTCTCAAGCTGATCAGGCAATGCATCCGTAGATAAAACAGGCCATGCATCCCAACCAATTCTACACCAAATCAAGAAATCCGAACAATTCGGCATCCCGAGAACCACATATTCAAGCATTTCGCCAAAGGGGTACCTCACCTGCATGAGCAGATTCGGCAGCATGGCTCCCCCGCCGACACCACCCCCGAGGCCTCCCATGTCGGCGTCGTGCTGGTCTTCGCCACCACTTCGAGGCCGTTGACGCACGCCGTTGTCGTATCAGGCCACCCGAGGGCCTGCCGTGACCGGACCCGGTAACCCTAAGGTCCGGCGTCGGTAGATCCAGCAACCCTCGGTCCCGCCGTCCCATTGCAGCACTGGTGGTGGTAGGCAAGGAGGGGAGGGACGCTGGCGCCTGGTGGCTTGGTGCGGAGATGCAAGGGAAGGGGGGCACCAGCGGAGGGAGGAGGGGGAGCGGCGTGAAGGAGGGAGATGGCGGCATCGACAGGATCCACGGCGGCGGTGTGGGGAACGTCAGCAGAGTGCAGCGGCGCGGGTGGAGATGCTAGAAACGACAGCGGCGTGCGGCAGCGCACAGCGACAACGACGCAAGGAGGGTGGAGGGAGAAGAATGAATGGCAGGAGGGAGGGTGGAGAGAGGTGAGGATGATGCGCCGGGCGGTGGGGAGGGCAGGGAGCAGAGGTAGGTCGAGGATGGGGACAACGGCGGTTTTGGAGCGAGATGGGGATGGCCACCACCGCGGGTGATGGGGCCGCTGGGGAGATGGGGGGAGCGGAGCGAGACCGGGGATGGGGGCGGCGACGAAGACGCGGTGGGGAGGGATGGGAAGGAGTGGGAGGTCGGGCCGCCGGGGAGGAAGGACGCGCCAGCCGGTGGGGAGGTTGGGAGCGGAGAGTGACCGAGGATGGGGACGGCGGCGGAGGCGAAGATGCGGTGGGGAGGGTTAAGGAGTGGGAGGTCGGGCCGCCGGGGAGGAAGGATGCGCCGGCCGGTGGGGAGGTTGGGAGCGGAGGGAGACCAAGGATGGGGACGGCGGCGGAGGTGCGGTGAGGAGGGATGGAGCCGGTGGGAGATGTGGTGGGGGAGCGGAGGCAAGACGGGGATGGGGATGGTGACGGAGGCGCGGTGGGGAGGGGAGGGATGGGGAAGGAGGGCGGGGCCGCGGTAGGGTTTCGTGAGCCAGGGCGCGCGACTTGATCCGTTGATCGAGCCGATTGGACGACGGATGATCAGGAGTGCGAGATGGACGGCTGAGATCGCAAGTTGGTGAAACCATCACCACATAAGTCTCTTTTTAATAGTAGAGATAATAGATGGGAGTAGCAAGAAAAATGACCAGTTTTGCATAGATGTTACAGCCAAATATAATAAGTCAACACCAAAAAACCGTAAAAGAAACCGTAACCAACTGAAGTTGCGTTGGCAGCGCCTTAAGGTAGCTCTCAATAATTTCAATGACTGCTGGACAATGGTGACTGCAGTGCACTAAAGTGGCATGCCTGCTGGTCAACTGATGGCCAATGCACTGCAGAAATACAAAGAGCAGTACAAAAAACATTTCACAATGGTTCATTTCTGGAAAATTCTCAAAGACCAACCAAAATGGCGTGCTTATATGGGGCAGATCAACAAGGAGAAAAAAAATAGCCCTTCGGTGCATTTGGATAACACATCGCCTATTATCGATGTGGATGAGACAATGACTGATTGGGTCCAAGGCATCAAAGGCTGAGCGCAGTGGTAAACATAAGGCAACTGAGCTGCCACCTTCCATGATTTTGTCTGGAGAGAAATTAACCAAATTTATAGAAGGGTCCAAGGCAGCGAAGGTTGAGCGCAGTGGTAAACGTAAGGCGACTGAGCTGCCAGCTTCCATGATTTCATCTGGAGAGAAATTAACCAAATTTATAGAAGTTTAGAACAGAGCTAAGCTTCTGCACCAAACCATAACAGAACTACAGGAGGGATTATCTTTTGAGAAACTTGAAACAGCTAGGCTGAATCTGTTGGCAGCAAAAGATCGTAAGGAGGCTGCAAAGGAGCATAAGGAGATGAAACTTCTAGAAGTTCACAGGGATCTTGTGTTGGCTAACACAAGTTCCATGGATGATTTTGCAAAGGCTGAGCATGTGAAGGTGTTGGAAACCATGAGAGTGAAGCTGTTTGGAAGAAAGTGACTGCTGCTTGAGGATTTTATTTGTTCTCCTGATACATAATATGTAGAGTATAAATGAAACTTCTAATCTGTAGAGATCTAATTCTTGTTGTAGCATGAAATCTGCTAAAAGGTGTGGAATTGAAATTTGACTCTACTATTACAATGAATCCATCTGCTAATATATGGTAATATGATTTTTCAGATTTTAGGTCGTGCAAAGGTCCAGATTGTTTATAGGTTTTGAAGTTTCAGGTTATTCGAGGGCTGACATATAGGTTGAAGTTTCAGGTTGTCTGATGGCTGACATATAGCTTGAAGTTTCAGGTTATCTGATGGCTGACATAGGATGGATGATCATGGAATAGATTTTTGTGGCATTATGTTATCTGATGTTCTCTAAGTTGGAATATATTTATTCTGTCTGACTGAAAATGTTGCTACTTTATATATTTATTCTGTCTGACTGAAAATGTTGATACTTTATATATTTATGCTATCTGACTAAATATGATGCTACCTTTTCTGAGAGCTGGATGAAATGTTGCTTGAAATATAGCTTGCATTGTGCTGAAATGTTACTCTGGGATGGTGGTTGGCAAGGCTTATTTATTGTTACTCATTGTTGCCCTTATGGGAATGTATAGCCCTTTCTTAGGTATGAATTATGAAAAGCAGATCAGCTTGACCACCTAGTATTGTTTACTACAGATCCTTCCAGACTACATATACTACCTCTTAAAATATACCTCTTCGATTGATGGCGGTAATAAGTACAGTATGAATAGTCAATATCAACACTTGTCTATTTGGTCTTCAGCTTATCTGTTTTCTATTTTAAAAACACGTCTCGGAACTTTCGGAAAAAAGTGGAACAAAGCTCATCGGATTTTTTAATCTACTTTAGAAAGCTTTCGAAGTTCGGCTTATAATCAAGTAAGATAGCTAAAGAGAATAACCCTGATCGATGTACGGCATGAACCAGCTGCTTCTTCTGTAGAACTTAGCTGCTGCTTCTGTAGAACTTACCTGCTCGGTTTTTGCTTGAGAATGAAAAGGCAGTCTGAACACTAGTTGGCACATGAAATTAAAGGCAATATACTAGATGCCTTGGCACAACAAAACGCATAAACATTAGATTATTTCCTCGAGATCCTCATGAGTTTTAGATGAGCCTTGAAGCTGTGCAAGCAGTGACATCTAGGAGCCAGAGTTGTTCAAGGAGATACGTCAAAAGGCCTTGCTAAGGAATCCATCAACTAGTGAACGACTACTTTCCCCAAACCTACTCTACTCTGGTAAAATTTTCATAGAAGATTTTAATGACAAAATCCCTTTCTCCAGGCATCGTCAATACCCTAGCTAGCAAGTGGTCTACATATTTTAGTGTGAGATCAGATGCCGTTAATCGCCTTTGAATTCTCGCAATGGCTACACTTGTCAACTGGCCAATGGTAGCCTACAGCCTGCTTGAAGATTGGAGATAGCACTGTGGTTGAGTGTTTGAAGATATTTGTGGGTAGTGGGAGATATTTGCAACACCTGACCATTGAGGAAATGGAGTTCTTACTACAAATCGGTTAAAGTCATGGCTTCCCTGGATGCATTGACTGCATGCATTTGATATGGGAAAAAAATGTCTTGTACCATGAAAGAGTCAATTCACTTGTGGTGATAAGGACGCATTGACAATCATTTCTAGAGGCGGTCGACTCTCAAGATATTTTGATATGACATGCTTTATTTTGGTGTTGCCCATCCCAACGCTGATATTACATAGAAACTATCGCCAAAGACGGTTCGGAACCGCCATCAAGATGGTTTCTGAATCGTCTTAGTCTCTTTTGACAGTGATAGTCTATTTATCATAAATGGTTCGTAAAAACTCTCTATTATTTCAAACCGTCTCAGATAGTTGAATGTCAAAGACCGGTCGCATTCAAAACCATCTCAGATGACATACATATCAAAGATGGTTCGGAACATAAATTGTCCCAGATAACTTAAATATCATAGACATTTGTTAGCTGAAACCATCTCTGATAAATTAACTATCGGAGACGGTTAGAACCGTCTCCGATAACAATGCTATCAGAGATAGTTACTGTAACAACCCGCCACTGATATGTCACATAACGTCAGAGAAGGGTTGTTTATGAGAGCCGTCTATGATAGTGGTGTTATTAGAGACAGATTGTTTATGAGGCGTCTCTGGTAGCATTGTTATCAAAGACGGCTAGTCCATCTCTGAGTCGTCTCTGCTATTGTTATAAGAGTCGCTTATAGCCAAATCGCATTTGATTGCATAATGTATAGAAAATTGTAAAAATTACGAAAAGTAGATATTAAATATTATACATCACATACGTAACATTACAAATTAAACCTTAGTGCAAATGAGTTCAGGAAAGCAAATGTCGCATCACCACATCATAATATGTTGCATTACACATGATAAATAGCTAGCGGTAGGTAGGTGAGGGAGCAGTCTTCCCAGAGTAGAATTGACCTAGCCGATGACTTGCGATATTAGGAAGTGGGCAACGTCTTTCCAAATTTTCGCAAGTTGTTTGAGCTCTATAGCACTTCTTGAAAGCTTCACCTTATTCATGTCACGGGTGTGCTCGCTTATGATTGCATGCATATGGTGGAAAACGTAGAATCCACAAGCATTACCCGACTTCTGCTGATGGCGCTGTAATTATACAACTGATTTGTTTAAAACTTATATATATTCCATCTTAGACCTTGAGTGTTATGTAGAAGCACATACCTTAAACTTAGTGGCATGGTGCAATGTAGGCTTCCCTTTTTCGTGTACCCCTCCACTAGAGACGTACTCGATGAACGCCCTACGTGATTGGAATATGTTATATCAAATCAATGCAATTGAATGAAATACTATAAAGGGGAGACCGGTTTAGTTTACCCGTCGAGTATTTTTTTGATAATAGAGTAGTCCTTCTTATGGCCGATCATGGAGTCCAGGTGATATTAAGAGACAAGCTCAATACTCTATCAAGGGTTAATTACATTTATACCACTACAAAGTTTCGGCTTGACAGAAATGTCATTATAAGGTCATTTTTCACAGTAATAACATTATAAAATAAGATTATTCACATATATGCCATTACGAAGCCAAAACAGAATTATTTTGACCAAATTGCCCCTTATCTCTCTCCTTCCACCTCAGCTCTTCTAGCATGCCCTCCGACGAGCCTAAGTCTATTGTTGCTCCTGATCCTCATGCTCCACCGCCATCGCCTATCACCGATAGGGGAGCTCTCGTTGCCCGACATGAGGTCGTCATCCTTCGTCCACTGGTTGAGCATGGAGCTCCCATTTGTCGCCCCGAGAATGGAGTTCACATTGGCTGTCTCCACGTCGCCATTGTCCGTATGCCATCCTAAGCGTGGAGCTCACGCCATCCGTGTTGAGGTCGTTGCCATTCATCCGTTGTCTGTCACCTTGAGCATGGAACTCCTCTCCCCCCTCCCCGAGCACGGAGCTCTTGTCCATCGTCTAGAGGTCGTTGTCTGTGGCCCTGGTTCCGTAAGTTAGAACCGGATCCCTTTCGTGCACTTAGTGTTAGACCAGGATCATGTTAACACCGCACAAATTATTACAATAAGGTGGAATCAAACTTGCCATCATATATAGGATAATTATACAAAGGTCCGAAGCGATTTCAAAGTTAAGAGTGCAAGGGGGGCCAAGTAGGGCCTGATATTACAAATCAAAACTTAAAACTATCGGCAAATGGTTTGGCGAAATTAGAAGGGCTGCAATAGGCATGTGGCTGAAGTCATCCTTTATTCATTGCCTAGGTCATCGTCTTTTGGCTCGTCTTCTCCGTTGAAACAATCATACAGGTCTTCGCCTTCGTCTTCCTCACCTAAGATGTGACTGGGTACGAGTGTGAGCACGCAATCAACCGCGCTAGCAAACCAAAATCTTGTCTAATGCAGATTAGTAATGTAAAGCCTTATTGGTGAAAGCTGGGTTTCTTTTGTTTGCTTCAAATCAAAGCCAAGGAATTTTTACAATTAAAACTTATAGACATAGCTTTTCAAAAACCAAAGACATATCGGGCCGTATATGTATGCCAAATACTTCAGATATTAAAATTTCAAGGTGGCGACGACTCATCCTTTAACCAAGGAAAACGTGTCCCACGTGGCAGATCCATACCATCGCCATGGTCATGGTCTCCACAAATGGCAGACTAGCTCCCATCGCCATGGCGAGCCATCCCCGACAATATGGCGAATCCATGCCCATACTACAACTGGAGCACGATTCCCATCTTCTGGTGAACCCGTGCTCATACAACAACTGGCGCACGTTTCCTAGGCAGTGGTGGTAGACTCACACTCTTCAACAAGAGGCGTGATCCCCTTGAGCTTAACTATGGCCAGGATCCTCAGATCCTAATCAGTAGAATCTCAGATTATATGACTTCATTCACACTCAGGTTTTATAAGTACCTGAGTGTATGGACTATTTCTTTAGTCTGTCGAGTGCGAGGAGTACTCAGGAACGGGGCTCAACACATTCCCATAACTATGTACTCGGGATGTTCTCAATGATTAGACTGTCCAACAAAGGAGCCATTCAGATGCTTCAGTATTGTAGTCATGTTCAAAGGAATTTTGACTCCATCATGATACACATCATGGAGATGATGGGACCGTACAGGTACCTGCTCCACATACGGTGTTTGTCAGGGTCAAGTTGTACCGTTGATAGCGAGCTATACCGTTGCTTTGCACCGTTGATAGCGGGCTATGCCGTTACAAAGACTGTCCCGTCATCTTAGAACCGTATCGTTGACAGCTAAGAATTAATCCATGGACTCTAGACTTAAGCAGGTCTATGCCAGATTCAAGGACTTAATAGTCAAAAAATTTAATTTCTAAACCTTAGGTTATCAATGGACACGATTTCAGGAAGGAAAATGTTAAGGAAAGATTCGTATTCATTAACACTGCTTATAGAAAGGAATAGCTAGACTTGCTCTATTAGCACTTGACATTAACATAATATACTTAAAAATTCATATGACATGCAAACCATCATTTGCAATTAACATAGTCTAGGCAAAAATTAGGTAAAAGAATGATCAAGAGATTTTGGCTTGCCTGTTTCTTCGTAGTCCGGGTCTTGTATCTGATCCTCGTCCGGTAGGTCGTCTGTCGCCTCGTTTTCTAGAGTATCGAGCAATTACAAAGTAAATATTTTACAAAAGATGGATGAGGGTTGATGGACAAGGGGGCTACTTAGGGTCTCGCACAGATTTTCCCTACTTGATTATTTATATAACCTATTTTCCTATTAAATAAGTTTTAGGGACGAGGAGCGTACAGGCGATAATTTGGCTTTTACTTAATTAAATATATTTAAATAACTTTATAATACAATTTTTTTACCTTTTTGGTTAATTCCTTTTTAATATGTTTTCTTTATAGGTAATATTATTTTAGGTATTTCCTATATAGTTTATATTTGCTTATATTACCTAGTTTTCAATTTTTAAAGGTAATAATTTATTGTAAACCTCTTCAAATTATTTTTATTAGGTTTCTTGGGTCTTGTAGTATTTTATAGAATTTATACATAATTTTTGGAGGTCATATAGTATTTTTAGAAATTATAAACCATTATCTGGGATTCTTGAATTATTAAATGAGTTAAAAATTTGTTAAAACAGTAATGGGCTCGGCCCGTTCATTCTTTGGCTCGACCCACAGGGATGAAGACGGCCCAAGGCCGAGCGGCCCACGCGCGTGAGCCAGCTGACAGGCCGGCTCCACCGGTCGGCGATGGAGCCGCGACTGACACGTGGGCCATAAGGACCCACGGGCTGGAGATCGAGCGCAGCTCGGGGAAGGCGTACTTTCCTTGTGCGCCTTCCGCACTGGGAGGCGGCTCTGGCAAGGGGCGCGGCCATTTAAACTGATGGGTGGGTCCTTAGGCCCACCTGTCAGCCACAGGTGAGAGGGGTCGCTGGAATTTTAAATTCCGCGCATAGTGGAGCTGGGTCCCGCCTGACAGTGAGAGGGGGATGGACGTCGGCGCAACGTCAGCCCGCCATCTCCTTCTGGCCAAACTCCGATGAGGACTCCGGCGTCGATCTTAGGTCGCTACAAGGCAGGGCTTAGCTGCTTTATGATGCCTATAGGTTTGGGTTACTTAGGCGCAGGTCGTCCTGCCTGGGATTTGGCCGGTGACGAGCCGGGACGGCGGCGCCATGGTCGGAGCGGCCATTTGCTATGGCATGATGATGCTAAGGCAATTTGGGCATGCTTAAACTTGGATTTTGAGTAGGGAAGCTTCGGGAGGCTACGAGGATCCTTACCCAATGCTTGGTTGGGGTTGAAGCAGTCCTGGTCGGGCTGGCGGCGGTGAGGCCGTGAGCAGGGCAAGTTGGGCGTCGTCGGCGGCCTCCCTCGGTGGCTAATAGCTCGAGCACGCTCCAGGAGAAGCTTGGCGATGGATTGGGGCTGCTTCAGGCCGAAGGAGCAAGCTCGAGCGACAACGGTTGCCGGAATTTGAAAAAGGGGTGAAATCAGCCGAGTGGGAGAAAACGGGCAAATTGGGGCGTCTTGCTCCCTCTTATAGGGTCCTTGGCATGACAAGGGGCATTCCGAGCATTCGCGCGACGAGGACCGCGTCGGAATTTCACTGGGCTCGGGTGGATTTGGCCGGGGAAGTTACCCGAGGTGGCTATGGTTACGGCGGCGAAACGGAGCTCGCCACCTCGCGTGACGGTGATGATGGCGAGGGGGTGAGGTGGCGCGGCGTGGCAGCTTCTCCGGTTCTAACTCATCAGCATGGGTCGGACCGAGCAGCGCCGGGTTGGTTCGGTCAGTTGCACCGGTGGGGAGGACGAAGCAGGGAGGAGGAAGAAAGGAGAAGGGGGGCGCCGGGATGGGCTTGGTTGGGCGGCTCGGCGTGGGTTTAAAGAATTAAAGAATTATTTATACATTTTTATGAATATTTTATTATGTTTATTTCTTTTCTATTATATTTATCATTACCTTTTGCTTATTTTAAATTGGGATGTTACATTGTCCCTGAGGAAATTTGGCACAATAGAGACCTAGTGGTGGTGCCATTGTCGACGATGACACTGGGGAGCATGAGGAGGAAAGGAAATAGAGAGAGGGAGAGAAGGGAGGAGGAAAAAGTGGAGGAGGTGGCTGGTGCTGGCTGGAGGCGAGAGGTGGAGGGTGAGGATGGCATATTTAAAGTAATTTTGATGAGAGAAAGGGGCACATATGTCTACAATGGCATAACTTTGAGGAATCTCACTTTATAATAGCATTGTTGTAAAATTCAATTTTTTAATGGTCTGTCAAACAAGAACTTTGTTGTACCATGAATGTAATTAACCCATCTATCAATAGTAGACAATACAACACCGGTTGATGCCTTGTCGATGGAATATACTTGAGTGGCAACGTATGCTATGCAATCAAGCTAGTTGTACACTCATGCAATCAACAAATCACAACCAACAGATCCCGATCCAATGGATGGGTGGCACATTTGCAGAAAAACGCCTGCTTCCCACCATCCGTGCTAGACATTTGCCAAAACCACCCTGGTCATTTCCCTTTCCCCTCCCGAGCCCTGTTCCTCTGCAATTCATCTCTCTTGGGCGATGGCCGGCGGACACTTCCCCTTTCTCGTTCCCTCACCAGCTGTTCATCTCTCGCTCGTCGTCGACCGTCTCGCCCCCTCCTACCATATAAACATCTCCACCGCCTGCCACCTCCCTCCTCGGCCACGCCGTACTTTGGTCGCTCTTAACCCTAGGCTAATCTAATGCCGCCCACCACAACCTCAACTGATGAGAAACGCCAAGTCGCCACCCGCCGTCCCCTTAACCGCTGCACGAGGCCATGGCCTAGTCCGTAGCCCCCTGGCCCGTGCACAAGGCCGTGGCAGTGGCCGCCGTCCCCTCCAACAATGCCCAAGGGACAATATTTCTTTTTTGTTTCAATTAATACTGATTACTCTTGCTTTTTTGGTTGCTTTAAATTGATTGGTACCAAGGATGTCTTATTTTCAAATTATTGCAAACTATGGTCAGTAGTTGCAGTTAGACTGAATTCATTTTTTTTATCAATAATTACTCTTGGTCTATTGTTTTTTGCTCAACCAGGGCAGCTAATTGCTACTATATGGAAGTACAATATTGTGTTCCACTCTCCCATGTAATTATGTAGCTTTATAAACACTCTGCTGCAAGTAGTCTAATGGGCACCCCTTGCATGATTATGACTGCCTGTCAGTAAGCATTTTGTTCAGACACGAAGCACATGATTCTCTTTATGTGGGTTTACAGAAAACTGCATCCAAATTAACTTATTTTGCAGGTTCTGGAAGTACTTGTTAAGGTTTTTGTTTTCAGGTTATATGGTTCCTTCAATTACTACTTTAGTAGTCAATACAAGAATGTACATACCATTCTGTAGTTAATCCACCAAGCTTCTTTTGCAAGATACATGAGCATAGTTATGACAGTTTAGGGATTTTAAGTAATATACTAGATGCTCTATGCACGTGGATCCTTCAGTCGACCAAGAGCTCCACTCATTGACAAAAGGCGATCAGTTTCCCCCGTTTATCCCAATGTAGCATGAGGATGGAAGAACTTGCTTAATTGTATTTTTGTAATTCGTTGTACTTCAAGTATCATCGGTTGTACTTCATAATAGCGTTGATGCTATGTGATTTCTGTTTTCTTTCTTGGTGTAAGGTGTCATGTAAGAGATGCAATGGTATTCAAATGAATGCAAACTCCTCTGCATTGTTGTTGTGTTATATAAGTTTAAGTTTTGAATAAAAATTTTTTGTTTCAACTTGAAAATACCTCATGCTATCATGGTGATCACTGAATTATATAGCAAACTGAATTTTGTAGCATGTCTCTCAGATTGTAAGCATATATGCTTCTCAGATTCTACATACATTGTCAAATACTCTCTGAATTTAAACAGGACACAACAAACTGCCTACATGATAACAATTCTATTATGAATACGTGTCGAATTCATACACATCTACGATCTCAATTGATAAACAAACACAATCTGAATGTGCCACCAATACTGAGTTGATACTCCTCCAATGCTTCGAGTCACAAATGCAACAACCATTCTCAGTGAAACACACCAATTAATCTGTAGTAGTTTTACAGCTGTACTATGTCCATCTCTGTGATGCCAACCTGCATGAACCAGATATTTGATCAACCAAAAATTAGCTGAGGGTTGAGGAAGATGGCAAATGGGGCTAGCCATTGTGGGAGCTACAGGGAGGGCTGTGGTTGGACATGGGCAGAGAGAAACAGTAGAGAAGAAGAGGGAGGCGAGCAGCGGTGTCGCCCTTGAGGGGAGGACAGTAGCGTGCGGCTGGAGTGAGGGACGAAGGGGGCGGCAACAATGGAGAGACGGGGAAGGTGGCGAGCGAGCAACTAGGGCTAGGATTGGTGGTGGTTGGGATGAGGGGACAACGCCGGTTAGAGTGAGAGACGGAGGGGACAACAGTGGTTGGTGAGGGACAGCAACGGAATCAGATTGGGAGACGACGACGGAGGGAGGTCTGGAGAGAGGATACGAGATGGAGGGGTTTTTCAGAATAAGTTGTCGCTATAGGGACTCAGTCAGAGTGGGCATGAAACTGTAAATTGGTGCTCTCTGACTTGGCCTCTGTTGGATCAGGATCTAACACCAGTCCTTGATTGATTGCACGCGTGCACTAGTGGCCAGATTGCACAGCAAACGCAGCCTACTTGAGTGGGCAGTATCCATCAAGTCGATACCCTTCTCATAGACACACAAAAAACAAGTTGTTTGCACAACATCAAGAAGAAGCAAGGAAAATGTTGAATGAGCATTTGGTGTGTTGTGGTTTCAGTTTTGTACATCGAGTCACCAGCATGTCAGTTTGAACAAGATCTCTAGAAGGCCACGATAGCTTGCAGAATTCTTCACAACACAATAGTGAAAGGCAAAATAAAAAAAATATGTTGCATTTCTCTTGATTTTAATAGCACTGCAAGCACATCGACCGACCTTTCACTATTATTCTGTCATGACATAGTTCTTCTTTTTGCCAATGTACTACAAAGAAATTCTAATATTAGGGGGTCTCATTTGATTCAAATGCATTTGAAAGGAAATATGGAGGAATCCAATCAGTGGGATCCTATATAGGTGTTTGATTCAAATGATTACATAAAAGAAAATTCGTAGGATGGGAAACATTCCTCCAGATTTTGGAGGATTCCAAGCTTGAGGTCTAACCTCTTTTTTTATTCCTTTGAGAATTCCAATGCAACTTTATCTCTTGCTCTTTCTTTTCTCAAACTGCGCAATTAGAATTTAACGTTAAAATTTCTACATTTTCCCTATAGTACAATAAAACAACATGCTTTAACAATTCATGTGGATTTCAATTATATGGAATTCAACATGTCTCGACTTCAATTCCCAATCATACACATCTGAAAAGGGGACCTGGCTGAACATATTTGGCAGAAATTTTTGGTACAACTAAAAAAATTAGACCTAGATGGAATTATTTTGTTACTTCTTTATTTGAAAGTTAGTATGATATTTCACAATTTTTTATTTGATAATTAGTATGCAATATGTATGTGAATGTATGTATCCACATCTTGGAAAAAATGTAGGTGAAAGTTTTTATCTATCCCATTACATATGTCAACGTTTGATGAAATATATGTGTGAGTGTGCTTAGATGATAAAACCATATAGACCGCAAAAATGAAGTTTACTTTGGTTTACAATGCATGAAGAAATGATTGTCTTGAACTACTACACACAGACATACACCACCTATTGGGAAACTAGTCGAGTGCCCATGGGTTGCAACTAATTTCAAATAAGTAAAGTATAAATTGTAGTTACATGTCATCTTAATTATCCATGTTCTTTAATTTCATTATTAATGAAATTTTAAATGCAAAGAATTGAAATTATACAAAGTGAATCCAAATATGTACGTGCAATTATTATAGGGAGAATTGATTATTTGTCACTCTCAAAGAATGATAATTGATTATTTGCGACTCCCCATGTCAATGACATGTAGGTCCTGCCAATCTTTAAAGTGACACATCATCAATTATTTTATTATAAAATAATAATAAAATTTTCATCGCTTATTTGTTTCAAAAGCTCTACGTAATTCATAACACCCTACTGTATTTGTTGTAAATTTAGGGACTATATCAAAAAAAATTGCTAAATCCCTAAACCTTATTGCAAAAACATAGACATCAGAGGTTGTATAAGAATTTCGTTAATGAATAAACGGTAAAACAGGGACTAGATTGCATGTTTAAGCACCCTAGCTATGCCATTTCCCATATTTTAGGAACTAGAAAGCACCGTAAGGTAAATACGAGATCATTTGAATGGATTGTTAGAATTATTAAGGATCACATGGATATAAGGGCTAGATTGAAATTTCCATCACCCATATGCGGAACTTTACAGACTAAATTGTAAAATAACAAAATCCATAACTCTCATCGCTTCTACTGTGATGTGACCTCAGTACTTACAATATAGGAGCACCAAGAGACTACAAATAATGTTTATAAAATAGGGGCCATATTGAAAGTATTCAGCACCCCTTTTATATTTCTTTCAGATATGGGGGGCTAAACTGCAAAATCCCCAAATCCCTAAATCCCCAATTCCTTCTTTCACATCTCGCTGTACTCGGTCCTGAATCGCCAATCGCTCACGGCTCACACAGAGATAGGTAGGAGAGAGGGAAAGGCAGAGAGAGAAGGGAGGTCGAGCCAGGCCGGCGCCTTACCATCGAGTGGGCCAGCCAAGGTGGTCGGCTAACCAAGGCGAGCGCCGAGTAGCAGTTGGGACGGCTTAGGTGGCGCCGGTGCTAGGTGGCTGGCCAGCTGGGCAGTAGGAGCACGCGGCCAAGCCATCAGGCGGCGACCAGTTAGCAAGGCCAAGCTGGCCCTGGCTCCAAGTAATGGCGGTGATGCAGGGCAGCGCCAACCATGGTGGAAGATCAGCGCGGTAGTGCCAGACTACGGTGGTAGCGACGACGGTGCACGTGGCTAGAAGGCGGCACTTGGCGGCTCACCGGGCAAGGCAGATCCGCCCACGGCGGTGATTCAGGAGGCAATGGTGGCCAGGGCGTCACGTACGACAGGGTGTGTCTCGGCTGCCGATCAATGGTGACCACCAGCAGGGCGACGCGCACGAGGCCAAGCACGATGGCGTAGTTTCCTGTGGTGGCATGACCTGACGTGGTGACGGAGGAATGGTGGTCGACCAGCGCTAGTTCGAGTGGCGGCTGGACACGTCAGCATGTGGGAGACGGTTAGAAAATTCATCTTCATATGTACATGCGGCAGCACGTATATCCGCGCCCACACGATATGCTTCAAGATTCATACTCTAGCCCACACAGCCCAGAGTGTATTTTTGCAAAAACGCTCTTACAACATTTTTTAAAAAGCAATCTAGTCCTTCTTCTTCCTCCCCTCTTCTCTCTCTTCCCTCCAGCCCTCGCTACATTTCACCTTGTGACCCGCGCCGCGACCACCGCCGGGCCGCACGCGTGGTCGCACACTCGAGCCGTCACCCCGTGCGCGCGGTGGTGCAAACCTATTCTGCATGAGCCATCCCGCCTAACGCAGTTCTCGCGTGTCGTCCGCCGCTTTCGCTTCGCGTCGTCATTGGCGACCACGTTGATGTCGACGCGACCACGCTGGCGCCGCGTCGCCGAAGCCGTGTCGCCGTGCCACGCCGAACGCCGCGTCTTGTAGACTGCGCCGAGGATGGTCGCCAGTATGGCGGCGGACGGAAGATGGGCTTCGATGGAGAATGAAGAGGGACCGGATTGCTTTTTCTAAAAAAGTTTCAGGGGTGTTTTAAAAAAAACACTTTGCTGCTGTGTGGGGGCTGATCACGAATCTCCGTGCGGATCGGGTGGTCGCGGACGTATATGCGATCGCATGTACGAGTAGATTTTTTGCTTCCGAGAGACGGCGCAATGAGTAGGGCGGTTTGCTAGGATGACACATCTGCAGCTCGATCCAAGCCGGAGCTATGGTGGTGCTGGGCAACGTCCAGGGCCCTTCTCCCCCTCTTCTTCCTCCACCTTCTGTGACATTAATTGATGATCAGGAGCTCATGACGGCGCTTGGGCTTCAAGGTGAGCAAGAGCTGCAGGACACACGTGCACTGAGGCCTGAAGTTGCATGGTGGAATTGACTGTGGATGCGGTGGTGCTATCCAACTGTGTGATCCAGAGAGAGGGCAGGGGATTGTGGAGCATTTGGATGATGAATGGATAGTGGGGATGAAGTGACAACAGTGATCAGCACTATAGCCTTTTTCCTTTTTATGAGTAGAGATCATTATGGACACCATATATATAATGTATTATCTCTCCTCTAGATATACTATAGATACTACTCTTTAAAAAGGGTTTTTTTCTTTCTAGCGGTGGAAGCACACCCTCTGTCTTCATTCAGCGAACGCAGGGATGAACAGTGCCCATAGAATGCAAAAAAGCCGGAAAAAAATGATGTGCAAAATCACTTGTGACACAATACTGCAGCAATTGCATTGTTTGAATATTATAGAAAAACAATATAACGATCTATCTATGCCACATGTTTCTAATCCAATGCTCTGGATTGAACAAAAGGTAAGGGCTACAGTGCCCAATGCCTTTTTCCCCCACATCCCACTACGTCCCACCATACCGTACCTACAATGTCAATGACTCAATGGTGCTAGGCCCAACCACCGAAGGGGAGTGAGGAGAGAGGCAAAGAGAGGAAGAGATAGGAAGGACTTTGTCAAATAATTTAAAAACAAAGAGACTACTTTGCAAAATATGCACGATAGAGGGGTAGGGGCACAGACAAATCTCGAAGTGAGATCTGATGGTGCATGCCCGTATGGAAGCACACACAGAGGAACTATTATGCAAAATATATACATAGAGGGATAGGGGTACGCACAAATCTTAAAGCGAGATCCGACGGTGCACACATGGCCTGGAAGCGCAACCCACTGTTGGAAAACTTAGGGACCGAACCGTGGCACCACGCTACAGCACAAACCCTAGGATAGATCAAGGATGTTCTTGAGCTTTGCATTAGGTCATTTCAGCTGCTGGGACGACGACATTGAGAACCACGCGATGGCATCGGCGAAGCACCTTCCGAACCTCTCCATGCCATCGGCAGGCAAAGAGATGCCCACCTCCATGCCGCCGCCGCCGCCGGGCGCCTCCGCCAACGCTACCGCGCCAGTCTTCGCCACGGACACGATGTCCACCTTCACCGGCCGGCCGAAACCAAAATCGAGGTCGTACACACGGAACCTGGGCGACCCGGCCACCGTCACCTGCAGCTCCGCGGTAAATGCCTCCATCATGCGCTCCACCCACCCGTTCCAGTACCCCGGCTCGCCGCGCATCGCCTCGTCTACGCCGGCGGCGACCGCGGAGCACGCGGTGAAGAGGCCGTCGGAGCCGCCGGCAGTGATTTCCTCCTTGAGCGCCGAGGCGAAGCATGGGCCGACGCAGTTGCCGAGGTACTTGTCCGGGACGGGCGGGTCCAGTCGTGTCCTGTGGTCAATGGGGATGACGCAGTAGGCACGGTGGCTGCCTGCGTCGGCTTTGGCTCTGCAGTAGCAGTGCCAGATGAAGCCCAACGCCGCGACGGTCGACGTGCAGCGAGGCGGCGGAACTCCACGGCGCGCCGCCTCGTCGGCGGCCGTGTCCTTGACGCTCTGCAGGTGCTGCTTGGACAGCGTGAAGGTGGCGAAGAGCCGGTCGACGTCGGGAGTCTCGCCATCGCCGCCGCCGGCTTCTGTGCCTTGCCATGTTGAAAAGAAGGTGTTGTAGAGGTCGACGCGGTCGCGGATGCAGGTGCGGTCAATGACGGGCGGCTCTGGGGCGCCCGCGCCGTCGCAGGCTGCCTTTGCCCAGGTGTGGAGGAAGCGCGTCGAGGCCGCGCCGTCGCAGGCGGCGTGGTGAACGCTCACGCCGAGGGCGAGGCCGTGGCGCAGCGCGGTGGCCTGCAGGGCGAGCACGGCGCCGCCCTCCGGCAGCGGCGGCACGAGGGGAGCAATCTTGGCGACCTCCCTCGGTGCGTCCATGGCCAACTCGTCGATGTCGAGGTGGCCGCACTCGGCGACAGTGAAGGAAACACCATCACCCGGGCGGTAGAAGAGGTCGTAGCGGTTGGACGCGCCCGGCGTGGGACGGAGGCGGCCGGCGAGCGGGAAGAAGACGCTGAGCACCTGGGACAGGGAGCGGGTGAGCCTGGAGACGAGGACGTCGACGTCGGAATGGCCGGGGTCGGCGACGCGGTAGAAAAGGACGCGCTCGACGGGCGGGAGGTACAGCCACAAGACGTCCAGGTAGGTGAGCGGGAGGGAGCGCTCGTGGTCGACGGCCGGCGACGGCGAGGGCGCGACGCGGGAGGTGTGGAGGACGCGAGCCATTGGTGGCGGCGGTGCGCGCGGGCAGTGGATGAGTTTCTGGAGCTGGACGCCGGAGTGCCGCACAATGGCAGCGTCATGTACATGTACAACACAACTGCACAAGTCAAGCACGAGCTACCACCACCAGTCGTTGCACTGTGCAGTAACGTCATCGGTGACGGTGGCATTGATAATTGGAGAGACTTTTTGGGCAGCGTTAATCTTTCTACGAACATTCGAGACCGGTCTTTCACTAGCTGATCTTTCAACAGGTGCTACTAGCTGATACGGGCATCTGGTTGTTCTTTTCAGCAGCTATAATTATATCGAAATTGCTAACCGATTTGGTTCGTCCTTTGCATCTACACCTAGGCGCGGCTGCTCTGCGTCTCCTCCTCCTCTCTTGGTTTCTCCCTTCAGCTGCTGCTCTGCGTCCACACGCCGTCGTTGCCGGAGCTCCACCCTCAGAAACTCTGTTATAGCCATTTCTGTATATTCAATATACTCTACGGATAGAGGAATATATAAAGTTAAACATAATAAATTAAGAAATTGAAAGATTAATCAGGGTTCAAGATTCATCACGCCCCGGGCTTAGCAAAAGCCCGACCAGGGGAGCACCGAGACTGTAGTGACACAACCAGAGAGGAGTGGGGACAGTGTAGAATTTTATTTTTTTTTATATTTAAAAATAATTCGAAATAAATAAATAATATTCCATTTAATAAAAATAAATAAATAGCCTCCCGTCACACCCCATACGGCGGAAAGATAAATCGCCATATCAAAAGGCTAAATTTTGAAATTTCGCCACCCCATTTAGCGGGATTAAGCCCACCCCGAGGCAGGCCTAGGGTTAATAGATCGCCACCCCAAATGGCGATATTTTAAAACCGCCGATTCGATTGGCGAAATTTGGTTTAAATCGCTAAATGGGGTGGCGAACTATCGCCTATATCCATCCTGGCGCCCATGGCAAAGATCTTGCCGCCCGAGAGCCCGAGACCGACGGAGAAAAAAAAAAAAGAGAGGTGAGGAAGAAAAAAAAGAAGAGAGGAGAGGAAGTGGAAAAGAGGAAGGAAAATCACCGCCATCTACGTTTTGTAAATTTTCTATATCTTGTATTATTGTTTTATTCAAAACATGGTAGGATAGCAATATGAATGTTAAAAATTAGTAGTAAGTAGATAGTAAAAGGGATATTTAGGATATTTGTAGGAATAGAGTTTAGGGGTTTTAGGGTATGTATAGATTATCAAGTAGGGTATATTCTTGGCCTTTTTAGGAGCGAGGATTTGATATATATAGGGCTAGGGTTTCTTGCCAGTATGATATTTCTGAGTATTGTTAGGGTTTGTTTACGGTATTTTTAGGGTGGAATTTGATATCGATGAGGGTAGGGTTTACATATGTCGTAGTGTATGTATAGATTATGAGTACAGTATGTTTACGGTAATTTTAGGAATGAAATTTGTTAGCTGTAGGGCTATGGGTTTGGGGTTGGTAGGGTATTTATAGATTAAGATAAGGGTCTATTGATGGTGGGATTTTCGCCGGATGTAATTAGTACATACAAAAATATCTCGAGTTAAAATGATAGCTTTGCCTCAATTCTTGAGGTCATACAAACGTAGGTTTGATCCTCCTCCGTGAGCTTTAGATGAGGAAAAATATAGACGACTTAATATTCGCACTCCACGTGTAATAATTTGCGTTGGATGGTTTATTTACTGGGATAAATGTCGAGAAGTTATATTTTCAGATTCACTATGGGGACGGAGAGATTATGTATGGTCCAAACGGGTGGATCTTAGTAATTTGGAATCAAGAACACTAGGGATATCGAGGCCCACCGAGAGAACGTTTGGGGTTTACAAAACTGGTTGTTACGGACGTTCCAAATTAACTCGTAAGAACATGTGATGAAGGTTAGGGCCGTGGTCACCCGTGCTAGGGACGGTTTCTTTTGGGAGTTGATGCCGATATTGTGTACACGGAGTTGGAGGCGGTATGTTGAGATAGGAATTGAACGCGGCTTTCCTCTAGTGTTGCTTGCTCAGCAGAGTTCAAACCAACCGGTGACTCAAACGAGACACCGGTGCAAGAGACGCCGCCTACCTTGGTCAAGAAGGGCAGAGGAGGGTGAAGGGAGGAGCACGGAGGAGGAGGGAAGATATAGGCGGAGATGACGGGACGGAGGAGGTTGGCACCGAGCACCCCAGAGAGATGAGGCGACCGTGTCGTAGATGAGGGAAGAAATTGAAGTGCTAGTACAACCGATGGAGGCAGAGGATGAGGCGCACGAGCAAGTACTCGACGAGGACATCTCGACGATGAGGCAAGTTTTGGAGATCGTCGGCCCCAAATGAGTGGAACTCGTACAACTTCCAAGATTTATGTGTGAACCAAAGTAGCAGACTTCATGGAATTACGATCGAACGAAGTGACACAGGATCAATGTACCCTAGTAAGGAGGCCGTTATGGATGCGGTGAAGTATTGGGCATTATCTCTTAGGAGGGAATTCCGTGTTGTCAAGTCCAAGAAAAGTCAGATGATGTTCAAGACGTCGTCCCGGATGTCCTTGGAGGGTACATGCATTCAAGGAAAGTGGGTCGATTCTTGGATGTGTTCGATTGTGATGGAGCACAACTGTCGGTTGGAACAAACAAGAAGAAGGGCACCGGAACCTAAGTTCCACTTTTGTTGGAGTGGTGATGTATTCACAGATAGTAGACAACATAAGTTATGAGCCACGATCGATAATTCAGCAATTGAAGAACAATTTCAAGACAAGATAAAGTATGCCACAGCTTGGAGGGCAAAGGAAGGCTTTGGAGAGGAGGTTTGGTACATACGAAGCCTCATATGCCAACCTTCTGCGCTATCGCAGACCATCAGACGAGAGTACGACCCGGCCTCGCACCCGGCCTACTTACTTTATGCTGGTATCGTTGCGACTCGGACGCGCGTTGGTCACACCCCACGGGCTGAGGTCGCCCACGTGGCGACCGTGACCGACACGTACCCACTTCACCGAGCTCAGTCGGCCTACCTTGCGGTACTACCTTCCTCGACGATTCTTTACCTTTGTCCTTATGTTCTTCGGTGCTTACATTCGTAAAATGGGCATTTTCAACATGCAATGCAATTGTCCTTACTTTCAAGACGATCTTGTCGCGAGTCCCACGCCGACGCGGAGAGCGCGGTGATGCGCTTTGCGAGGAGAGGGTGCAGATGACCCCGACGGAGATCCTGGACACCTTTCTCAGATTCGTGACAAGACCTGCGTTCGTTGAGCCTTACTTCTGCGTCGTTCGTCTGTGACGCCCACCCGCTCGGTGAGAGGCCTCAGATTCCCCCTACGTCCGGCCCTTCTTCTAGCACGGCAGGTAATACAGTATTTAAAATTGTCATATATCGTTCGTACAATAACACGGTGTTCAACTATGTACCAGGGCCACGCGGGCCCTCGCTTCCGGCCTGGAGGTCGCACTCCCACGGGCCTGGGATGGGCACACAGGGCCCGCAGCTGAGAGCGTCGTGGACTTCCGGCTACGAGGCTGGGACGTCCTCACAGGTCCCACCACAGAGACCGCGGTGGACTTCGGGCTACGAGCCTGGCCCGTCCTCCGTGAGGCCTGGGCCATCCTCCGTGAGGCCTGCGTCTCAGTTCGTCCCTACCCCCCGGGTAGATGTGCGAGGTTAGAACCCTCCTGTCGCTTTATAATTTTTGTACGTGATTTCAATTGAAATTTAACTGTTCGTACTATCAGGTCGTCTACCGACGGACTGGGACAGCGCAGACGCTACCTCCGAGGCGGACCTGGGCCACGCCTACTACGACGTGGACTCCTTCTTCGCCCCCGCCCCCGACGAGCTCGCGCCCTCTCAGCAGACCGAGCCACCCCCTCCACCGACTCAGACGTCGCAGCCGGGAGAGCCACACCGCCCCGACCGAGCGCCCGACGGGACTTGCACCTCCGGACCGCCTTACCTTCCTAGTGGATGCCTTCGACGGGTCGCAAGCCACACGGAGGGGTCGGTCGAGAGGGTTCGCCCAAGAGGGTCGTGATGTATAGATTAGTAGGGCCCCTAGTACTAATTTAGTTTGACCCTTGTATTTCGACCTTGTTGGGCATTTGCTTCTATATGTTTTGTTCACTTGTTCTGTTCTTCCCTTACGTATGTCTTCCGATTTTCACAGTTATACTTTTTTCGATTTCAGACGCTGCGGGGCATACACCGTCGGAGGCGGACGTCCACATAAATATGGTAGGCGGCTATGCGACGCCCCTGATTTTTGCCATAATTTTTCGGAGATATCGGGTGGGCCTGGTGACCCTACGGAAACTCACAAGTGAGCACAATTCCTGGTTTTTTTTAACACAGGTTAAGCTTTTCCGATTTTCGCACCCGGGGGGGCATACACCGTCGGAGGCGGACGTCCACATAAATGTGGTAGGCAGCGTTGCGTACGTCCTGGTTTTTCATACTTGATGTTCTTTTCTTCTTTATCTTGTAGGCCAGTAAGTAGTCTACTCTATCTCCCTCTTTTCGTCGGTCACATCAATCGCACCAAAGATCCATCAATAATGAAGGGGCACTGCTGACCAACAGTTCCCCCTGTCAGCGTCCGGTCACATCAACTGCATCAGCATCCAGCAATAATGAAGGGGCACTGCTGACCAACGGTACCGCTTTTCAGCGTCCAGTCACATCAACTGCATCAGCAGCACTCGGGAGGGATGCGTACGCTTCCATGAACTCCGTCCATGCACCGAACAAACTTCGCTATAAATACCCACCTCCATTCGGGTCCTCTGCGCTGCAACTTCCCTCTGCAAGTCCCATACTCCTCCGGCGCATACACTCCACAAATCTCCCCATAACAAGCAATGGCACCTCGGCTCTGAGACCCTCTCATGAGCAAGTTTAAGACCACCGTGCCAGAAGGGGTCAATGTTCCAATGTGCTTCTGCGGTGACCTGTGCAAGTTTGTTCAATCCAACGAAGATTTCTCATACACTTACGGAAGGAGGTTCTTCATGTGTGCGAACTACGAGTACGATCCACCCAAGGTTGCCTTTGGCGAGCGTCCAAAGGTACTTGCTCACCCTAACCTGCATAATTATATATACGTACATAGCGCATGTGAGCTGTACTAACTTCTGTTGAACAATTAGTCTCCCCCACCTCTCTGCGATTTCTGGCAGTGGCTAGACACGGAGCAATCGGAGGATGACAAGAAACACATCGAGCGTGAGGTCCGTTGGAAGAGGGAGTGGTTTAGGCAGCGCCAGTATGAGGAGGAGCAAGAGGAGAAGCGCAAGCGTTGGCTAGAGGAGTACCACAAGCAACAAGAGGACGCCGAACGTCAGGCTGCTGAGGCACGAGAGGCTGACAGGGAGAGAAAGCGCGAGAGGGCACGTCGCGCAAAGGAGGCTGGACCTGACGCTACCAGGAAGGAGAAATATCCCCGTTGTACTCAGTAGAAACTTCCTTGTAATCCTGACAATAAAAATTTCGTAAGAGCACTCTACTTTCAACGCTATATCTGCTGCCATGCGATGAATGCTTTGTGACAATACGGACATTTTTCTTTTTAAATCTAATAATAGAAAAGAATGGAGAATCCCGCCGAGGAGGACCATATTCTAAATATCGCCCAACCAAGCAGGCAAAATTTAGCAAACCTCGCCCTTCATCCGTGACTTTTAGGTCCATGGGTCTGAGAATATAAAATAAAGCTCGTTCGACCGGAGGCATTTGTTTAGGCCACAAAAATGATAATATATATACTTTCATATGTAATATATATCATATGTACTTCAAATGAATTATTGCTCGTGTGGGCGGTCGCCCACTACATCTTCGACAGTCGCTCTATTTGCCCCCACACATGGTCGGGACGGTTAAAGCCCAGCTCTTGTCGCCCTTTCCGATGATTTATTCGATAAACACTTCATATTTAATAATGAAAACAAAATTTTAGGAAAACATCGCCCTTTCAACGGGCGATTTAAATTTTCGCCAAACCAAATGGCGATTATTACCAACCCTGCACACCTTTGGCCGTGGGGGCAAATATCGCCATTCCAAATGGCGATTTATATAAATCGCCCAACCAAATGGCGATTTTTATAAAATCGCCGTTTGATATGGCGATTTCTCTTTCCCGCCGTATGAGGTGGCGACGGGAGGCTATTTATTTATTTTTATTAAATGGAATATTATTTATTTATTTCGAATTATTTTTAAATATAAAAAAAAATAAAATTCGGACAGTGTAGGTATCCTGATGAAATCCAACAGGAGGAGTGGAAAATCCACTCTCTTTATAGCTTCTATTCATGAGGACCCTATCTATTTGGACAAGCAGAAAGGTTCATTCAGATTGTCAACACTGTCTCGCAAGATAGCAGCGGTATTGGTGTGAAGACACACTAAAAAACGAGGGATCATAAAGTATACGCCAACAAATCGTCGAGCTTTGCTGTCAAATCTATGGCAAGAAATCTCATTCTTGACTTTAATTACATGTAGTAGAAGAAACATACATTTTTTGTTCACCAACAAACAGCTCTCACTACCAGGGAACAGTGCAACACAACCGGTTCGTAACCACTTTCACAAGTGGTTATATAACCGGTTCTAAGCAACCGAGACTAATGCTCGCGGAGCACTAGAAGCGGTACTACGAACCGCTTCTAGTGGTGTCTAAAAAGGTAAAGAATATTGGGGTATGTGGGATTTAAACTCAGGACCTCACCCCTTCTCATGACCCACGCCTTGCCCAGCTAGCCAACCTACCCACGCGTGCTCTCTGATGAGATAAAGCAAGCTTTCCTTTTAACAATTCAAAAAATGGACCTCTAGAAGCGGTTAGTATCTGAACCCCTTCATTGCTTTGCTTTAGAAGGGGTTCAGATACGAACCGCTGCTAGAGGTGCTGGGCTTTAGAAAGGGTTCGTGACACGAACCCCTTCTGTTGCTTGGGCTTTAGAAGGGTTCAGATACAAACCGCTTCTAGAGGGTTTTAGAAGGGTTCAGATACGAACCGCTTCTAGAGGGGGCTTCCTGGCTTGGGCTATTGAACCGCTTGTGCTGCAACTAATAGAAGCGGTGCGCATCGAACCGCTTGTGATGTACCGCTTGTGATGCTCGTTTTTCTAGTAGTGTCTACTGCATTGAGTTACTTGATCGATCTGATCAACCTTTGAAGAAACTTGATCTAATGTTGTGTTGGCATCGATCACAGAAGCTGGTGTACAATATCTGCCGCCTAATTGCTTCTGTTTTGAGTATCTGAAAGTTGAGAAATGTGATGAACTGATAAACCTTACTGTGCATCATTCACTACACTGGTTGCCGTGTTTGGCGGTGAGGAAATGCATGTCTCTCCAGAAGATTTGAGATGGACACAAAAAAAATCTGACTTATGTTAAGAGTTTAATTGATCCATGATAAATATCAATATTGGCGCTGGCTCACAACTTATCGATCATGGATAGCATCCTGTTCGTGTGCTTCATCTCCTATCCAAATTTAATTTGCATGGGATCAGTAAGGTACTCTTTGTGAATGTATATTAGATTCATGTTGTTACTTCCGTCACTACTAAGAAAGGTATTTATGAAACGGTTATTTTGATCTTTTTGAGATTGTTTCAATGCGTCTTAAATACGTCGTGTCGTAAAAGAGAATGTTCATTTGAGACGGTTATGAACCGTCTCATGTGAGTGACTATATAAGACGATTTATGTATAGAACCGTCTTATATGTCCTGTTATAGAAGTCACTTCCTTACTAAACCGTCTCAAATGAGATTTTTCAAATACGATTTTAGGCATAAATATTGGTGAAAAAAAGAAAAAAATATATTTTTTTGAATCAGAAACCTATATTCCTACCACCTATCACCCATCTATACACATTAACACAATTTATACATATATAATACAAACATTGCATATACAATAACTTGAACTTAAGACCTATTGATTCTAACCCCAGCCTTCTAACCATCCTACTTCACACTATGTTCTGATCATAATAGGATATGTATACCTTTAACATTAGTTTTGAGAATCTTTCAACAAATTTTTAGACATGTAACTGACATCAAGTATAAAACTTTTCAACTACAAAGTTGTACACCTCATTGAAGCCTACAATTTCATATAATTTTTATATTTGTACGACTTATAAATGTCTTAATCCGTGTTATGATTATTTAGACATCTATATTGCTTCAAATAAAAAAGATATCAACTACAAAATTGTAAATCCCCTCAAGAGCTATAATATACATATACAAATGTAAAAATTATTTTTAGGATTTTGATTTTTTTAAAAATAATTCCAAAAATGTAAAATTAAAAATTATAAAATAAAACTTTGATTTTTAGGAATTAAAATTTCTAATTTCATTTTTGAAATTTAAAATAGTTTTTGAAACAAAAATTTCTTAATTTTTTAATAAATAATAATTTTGAAATTCATTTTTAAAATTTATAAATCCAAAGTTGATTTTAAAAATAAAATTTTAAAATTCAAAAACCACCCTTTGAACCCAAGTGCGTTGGTTTTACAGCTTTAGGTAACTAAGTGAGCTGTTTCGATAGTTATGGATTTATATGCAACAACAGGACAAGTTTAGAGACTAACAGTGTAATTTACTATATACAATATATATATAGGTTATTCACATAATACAACCATCACATATGATCCTAAATTTAAAATAATTGCTTTCTAAAATAGGAGTGTCGTCCTATTGATTTATCATAAAAGATATTTTGTCCTTTCAAACCACCTTACATACATACACATTAACGACGCTAAAATGTAAGGAAATGACTCTTCTACTCTAACCTTATATAAGTTAATTTTTTAATTTTAACCGTTACAAATCCATCAATCATATAAGACGGTTATGATTTGAAAAACGTCTTTTCCTTATATAAGTCGGTTCTTAATTTCAACCGTTCCAAATACATCAATCACATAAGACGGTTATGATTTGAAAACGTCTTATTCCTTATATAAGTCGGTTCTTAATATCAATCGTCCTAAATGTATCAATCATATAAGACGGTTATGATTTGAAAACGTCATTTTTCTCATTTCTACCACAATAAGAGACACTTCTAGTTTAAGAAGGCTGAAACCGTCTCAAATTGTGCGTCTTATATTACTCATTCTATACTAGTGCATATATGTTCAGTGGTGGAGAAGTTCGATAAATGATCTCTATGTCCCGCGCATGGAAAAGCTCACTAAGTGGATTGTGAGAAGTATGCTATTGCTGAAGTGAGAACATTCTATATTGGGGGTCCGATGGTGCACATTAACAGGAACATCTATATCTGTTCATCTTCTAGGGGTAGGATTCAAAACTCGGACAAGCTTTTCTCTTCTTATTCCCTCTCCTCTATCTCACTACCGAGTAGTCACCGGTGGCGGTCAGAAGCTGTGACGTGGTGGCGTCGATGGTGCGTGGCCTAGGGCGACGACAACAACACATGACCAAGTGAGCCAGTAGAGCGCATGACTCACTAGCAGGGCAGCGACTAGGGTAGGTGTGGCGGACCAAATTTTGGTAAAGATTTACCAGAAAATATCCTAAATGCCAACTGTCCAGGATTTTAGTTGGATTCAGAAATAGTACAGCTTGCTTATTTTATTATATGTTACAAAATATTTTACAGCGAAAGTGAAAATATAACCTGGTAATAAAATAAAAATACATGCCCATACACCACAGGCAAAGTCTAAGCATAAGGTAAACCTTAGAAATCAATCTTATGCGAATTTCTTTCTTCTTCATAAATGTCCATTTCTGATTATAAAGTGGATCCTGTAAAAAAATAAATTGTCCATATAATGTGGGTAAGTACTAATTGTACTTGCAGGTTTCTTGAGAGAATAACACTAATTATTATATGAAAACAGGATTCAAGGAATGACAAGGCTTTATGGTGAATATGCAATTTTGAGTTTTTAAAAGTCCTATCATATTTCTAAAATAATTAATAATAATTTTAAGAGTACAACTTCCATCATCTTTCTCCATCCTTACTTACCTGCTATCCAGACAATAATTTTTGTAAAAAAAATTTATGAGTTTTGACACATAAGAGAGGCATCACCCATTTGACACAACTTCATATACCTGAAGTAGGGTCCATTAATGAATTTGTTATTAGCTCTGCAAAACCTACCCATCTTTACCCATATAGTGGCCTACTACATGGATGGAAGAAAATTGTGTCATTCTCATTCTTTAAACTCAAGTTTTTATGAAGCAAACGATATCTAGATATTCTCTTACCACAGAGCAAATATCTAGTGCCCTTGAGTGTCAACCAACGCTCCACCGGCTTGATCCTTTAATCCAAGACGACAAAACTCTGTTTCCGAATCTGATTCTATATTTTTATAGAGCAATGATTCCAGGGAGTTCACACCCTCGCCCACCTGGTGTCCTTGAGTGTGTACCCCCTCCCAGGGTACTTGGTCCAAGCCGACAACTACTTTTTCCAAATTGCTCTATATAGGAAATCATTTTATCTCCCAAACTACAACTTTTCCATATCAAATAAGTTATCCAACCCAACTTATTTATATGGACCAATTCTCTGTCTTTTCATGAGATAATCAAATTTTAATATTTTTGCCTACACTAGGGTTTCATCAGGGGTGGATAAAAAATTATACTTGGAATGTATAAATAAATAACTAGAAAATACATGCAATAATTAATAAGTAAGAGAATGTAGGTATATTAAAAATGCATCAAAGATAAGAAAACCTGCCTTATTTGGAAAATGGATCACACTTATAATATTTTCTGGACATTCTCGGCTAAAGCTTTCAGAGGGCGAAGTTCGTTGTCTATACGATGTAAAAAGAGAGAAACTCCAATAAATATCTAAATAAGAAAAGTTTTAAATAAATGATAAAATAAGTAAAAAGGTTTGGGGTAAAAAGAGTGATGGGTTGCACAATTTTCTAAAGGTTTGAAAATATTTTCTAAAAGAAAAAGGATATTGTGTTGATAAAAATAGGTATTTTGGGTAGTATAAAATTAGGGTTAGTATATGAAATTGATATTTTAGGGTTAATTAGGTTTAGTTTAAATGTATGTAATTTATAATTGGTGATTGTAAATAATAATTGTGGAGAGATTTTTATAATTTTTATGGTAAATTTATATATAGAGTTTATATTTTAATATTAGTTTTGGAATATTAGTATTTCTATTTGACCTTATAGTGATAAGAATTGATTTGGGCGCTATAATCCTATATGGAAATACTTATATAAGTTTAATAAAACATGTAAAATTTACTAACATAATTTTATATCATGTTCATATTTTAAGGAAAATTTTAATTTAATTAAAGGAAGGATTTAAATTTTTAAATTTGAATTTCTATAGGTTTTTATTAATTTAATAGATGATAACATGTTTATAATACTTTTGGGTGATAATGGGTTTATAATCCTTTTTTAATATTTTAGGAATTAATTCTAAAAATTTTAGTATATATATTTTTGTATATGAAAAGAAAGCAAAAAGGAATTATTATGGTTATTTAATTAGAAAAATGATGTTTTATATTTTAATATAATTCTTTATCTTATTTTAGATTTTTGAGATTTTTATAGAATTTATAGAAGTTATTATGTATTTTAAATAAAATTAAATAGTTCAAATGAAATTAGAAATTAAAAAAATTTAAGTTCTTACTGGGCTCGGCCCAAATAAGCGGCGATGTGGGGCGAAGTGGTCGACAGGAGGCAGGTGGGAAGTGAGGTCGACGATGGGGCCTATCTTTGATGGGTGGAAAGTGCGTGTGTGAGGCTGGGACTGACGTGTGGGGTCGGAGTGGCAATGAGGGGAGGCGGGTGCGTGGCTTGGTTAGGGCGGCTCACAAGAAGGACCAAGCTGTTAGTGGTAGAGAAGGGGAAAAAATGGGGGAGGCGGCGGGGTTGGTCACCGGCGATGGGGAAGGAAGCCGGCGGCGAGTAATTGACAGCAATTTCATGAAATTAGAGGCATATGGTTTCTTTTGGTGGTCGCGGTGGTCTTCAAGATGGCCGGAGTTGGTGTGGCGGCGAGGCCGTGGCGGCGGCAAGGAATGGCAGTGGCGAGGGGAATCTCTGGTGGTTGCCGAGGGCGGGTGATGGCAGGAATGGTTTTACAGTGAAGAGTGGTAGGTTTTTCATATGGTTATCGAGAGCTAAAGGGGACTGGGGCAGTGAGGAGGCGGCTCACCGGAGCTAGGAGAGAAGGCGGCAGGGAAGTGGCTTAGAGCCTTAGGGGGAAATGGAGATGGCAGGGGAGGAAGTCTTGAGGTTTAGGCGATACTGAGGAGGGGTTTTATAGGTTGAAGATGGAGTAGTGGGCACGGCGGATGACTTCATGGCGGCGGCGGCGCTGTGAAGTGGCGGCAACGGATTGCTGGGCTGCTGAGGGAGGATGAGGGCGATGAGGTGGCAAGGCGGGTCGGCGGCGGCGAAGGCTATTTGGTGGTGGAAAAACCGGGGCTGGGGAGGGGTGGAAATGGCGGTGGCGGTGCTTCCTGTGGGTGACGGCAGCGGCGGCAGGCTTGAGCAAGGTGGCGCTCGGGATGGAGGTAGAAGAGACTGTGGGCGCTATTGGATTAGAAATAAGTCAATGGGCACCGTCGGATTTGGATGTAAGGCTGACATCCGGGGCCCAAATGTCAGTGAGTGAAAAGGGTGGGATGGCTTAAGTGGACAGTAGGGCAGGAAGCTCATGGCTCGCCGCTCGGCTCGGGCTCAGCCGAGCCTGGCTCTTGTTGATGGACCAAGCCGGCTCGGCTCAAGCCACGAGCGGCTCGGCGAGCCAAGCTGGCTCGACTGTTTGCAGTGGTCCAGAGTCTCAATAGCGCTTGGCCTTATGCAATGATGGCTTGGTTGATCATGGTCATGGGTTGATGAAATAGATATTATTTGCTGATCTTGGAAGTCTCAAAATCTCAAATGTTGGTCGTTGGAGTCTTTGGTCTTTGGAGACTGAGTGCCGCCATGGTTCGGCATTGCGAGCCAACGAGCTGGCTCACGAGCTAGGACTGAGTCGAGCCGAGCCGCCCTTTCGAGCTCGTCACGTCACCGAGTCGAGCCTGGCTCGGCTTGCTACCTGACCGAGCAGAGCCGAATCGAACCTAGCTCGGCTCGACTCTTTTCCATTTCTAGTAATGGCAGAGGTCGCTAAGCAGCATATACTGAGGGCAACGCTAGTAGGGCAATGACATGTGGCATGGGCTGGGGCGCCGCGCTGCCAGGTAGTGGGGCCCCATCGGAGATCGAGAGGCAGGCGGCATGGCCAGCTAGCGGTAGCGATTTGCTGTTGGCAATGGAAGAGAAGAAGGGAAGGGAGATAAAGGAGGAAAAATCATGAATTTGCCTCTATATCTATTACTAGGTAAAAATAGAGATGTGGTACCGAGAGGTACTAGAAAGTACCATCTAATAACAATCATTTAGATCAAACTTGGTGAATAACCCTTATTCAAAGTACTAAGAGGTACTAGGAGATACCAAAAGGTATAAAAAGCCCTTTTACATTCGTATGCCAATGAGGCAGATATATTCTGAAACTAGTGATCTTTTATGTGGTAAATTCTGAAATTTCCCAATTATATAACCTTATAGTTCTATTTATATTTATTTGCAATAAGTCTATTTTACAACCTGAAGTTTGAAGAAGGTACGAAAAACAACTTTAAATTCGAAAATCGAGTATTTTACACAGCAGAACTATTAAAATGGGACAAATTATATCCTTGGCTGAAATCAAAACATGGTTTTGCTAACATGCCAACAAAAAGAACAACTTCAGAACTATAACTCAAATATTCAATATAGCAAACATCCTCCAAAATAATGAAATTTTTTATAGGATGACCTGACCATTATTGCGGAACTAAAAAAATCATTCGCATATACTATCTAGTCCCGCATTATTTATATAAAATCAATGAATAGTTCTAAAAACTTTATTTCAAATAATACAGATAGCAAACCTACTCAGAAAAATCTAAAATTTTTTCTCGGATGGACTTAGCGTATTATGGTTTGAAACAAATTATTCCTAGATATTATCTAGTCACAAATTATTTATATAAATTAGTAAACAAATTTAGAAAATAGATTAATAGAAAATAGCAAACCAACTCCAAAAGCCATGATAATTTTCATGGTAGTCCTACAAAATTTCATATTTTATGGATTAAATTTTATATTTTTTATTATTTGAATTAAAGTTTCTAAAACATTTTCTAATTTTATATAAATAAGTGGGACTACGTAATACGTCTGAATAATTTATTAATATCCGTACACAACATGTCCAGATCATCCTACAAAAATCATGATGTTTAGAGAGAGCTTCCTATTTTTAATCGAATAAGAGTTTCTTGAATTTTTGTTACTTCCACGTCAACAAAACCACTTTTGATTTGACCAAAGGATATAGTTCAGGGCGTCAAATAACTTGTTTCAGAGTTTACGGTTTTCAAGTGTATTTTCCAAACTTTCCTCAAAGTCCATAGCTATAAAATGAAGCTCTTCTGATTTATTTTCAATTTCTAAAAAACAGTAGTTCTCTTTTTAATGTGCCTTAGTGTAAGGGACGCCTAAATTGATAGCGTACCTCGTGGCGCAATCGTGTAGGATTCTATTGTGCTCAGAAAAGATATCAACTTGCGACGTTAGTTAGCACAATATTAGTTGGTTGATACTTAAAATAGACTATGGAGCTAATTTAAATAGCTCGTTGTCGACGATTTGCGTCGGCAATGTATTTTATGGGGCAGTGCGAAAGATCACAACTATGATGGTAGCACAGGAAGCCGGATTTATATAGGTTTGGGCCCTCAAGGTGAGGTAATACCCTACTCCTGCTCGTGGATTGTATGGTGGATGTCAATTACAATGTATGTTCTCGTCAGGATGGCACGAGAACAGACAATGATCTTGGATGTGTGTATGATGATGAGATGAAGATGATCTAACTAGGGGCCCTCGACCCCCTTTATATAGTGCAAGGGGTCGGGTTACAGATAGGTTCCCTAATCCGTATAAGGAACATGAAGATATAACCGGGTTGGTCACGTCTATCTCCGTCTATTCGAGTAGGAAACGAGTTCGTTTCCTTGTAGAATAAGCCAGGCCGCGCCAGCCTCCAAGCCCGCCTTCTGGAAGATCCGTGCGACTCGGCCCAAAGAGGTGGTACGTCTAATTGTATATCTTGGAATACCCGGGCCCATGTTATCCACAGTAGCCCCCGAGTGCTTCGCAGCTGGGTTGTCTTGATTCTGGGTTCAGCTTGCAGTCCTTCAGATGTGGCTCGAGTGACGTCACTCTTCGTTTGATTGGGGAAGTTGCGCTCGCCAAGTAACCTGCTGATCAAACAACATAGTTGCCAAGGACTCAAGAAAAAATCTCAAGTCTTGAAAAGGTGTCTGGTACCTAGCCCGACTGGTCGGTCTGCTGGCTATTGGCCCCACGGAGAGGCATACCAAAAAGGTGGATGTTGCCGAGTGATCAGTGTCACTCTGCGTTATCCTTCCTGTTACGAATTATGACATTCGGATCTGACTGGCAGAACCCAACATTCGGTCCAGCAGGGGACATGCCACAACCCGTGTAGGGCGTTTAGGCGTCCTGATCCGACTAGTGCGGAGTCAAGCTAGTGATTCTCGGAAGAATACGCCCGCCTCCAAGTTGAGATCCTCCGAGTGGTGTTCATCTAACGATGAACGATCCGGAGATGTGCCACTGAGACCCAACTGAAGAGGTAACCCCTGACGCCCAATCTGATTAAGAAATCAGACCGACCATTGACCCCAGGAGGTACGTCAAGAGCTGAGTTGTAATTTGGGAAGCGCCTAGTCTTCAGAGACTGACGACCAGCATGAAGCCCGACTGGGGACGCTATCTTTCCCGTCTGGATATAATTCGAGTGACATCTGTACCCGAGCAATGCCGCGTACAGCTCGTGGCCCTCGTAGGGCATGCTACTTGGAACCCAAGACAATCAGGCGCCCTGACTCGACTAGTGCGGAGTCAAGCTTGTGATTCTCGGAGGAATGCACCTGTCTCCAAGTTAAGGTTACCCGAGTGGTGTCCGTCTTGACAACGAACGATCCGGAGATATTCCATTGGGACCCAACTAAAGAGGTAGCCTTTGATATCCGGTCTGGCAAAAGCCAAACCGACTTTTGTCCCTAGGGGGCACATCAAAAGCTAAGCTAATTACCCGGGAGGCGCTTAGTCCTCAATAGATTGACGACTAGCTTAAGGCCCAACTGGGGGCGCGCCCTTTTTCCCGACTAGGTTTGACTCGAGCAACACCTGTATCCGAGCAATGTCGTGTACAGCTTACGACCCACATGGAGCATGCTCTCTGGAACCTATGTCCGGGCCCGAATATTGAAGCAATGATTTTAGGGCTTCATTCTTTCCCGCCCAGCACGGAAACGAAACGTCGCCCATTTTCTTCTAATGAGAGCGCGCCATACTCCCGCCGCCACGAGGCATCCCTAGCGCCGCTTGCTGGAATGCCAACCGTTGCTTTGACTGTTGCGCCATGTTCCCAGGGACATCCGCGTCCAATCTTGAGAACAGTTCTCATCGGAGTTGCTTCCCGATGCCATTACTTCCTGGAATCGGTTCGACTTTTCAATCTTGGCTATAAAAAGAGGCCGGTGCGGCGGCCGCTTCTCATCCCACACTTCATACTCCGTCCCTCCTTCTCCGCCTGCTCCCATTGATAACAAAGAGTTTATGGTGGAGCTTTGGGTGGAATACGATCTTGCGCTTGCCGAGGTTGCCGAGGAAGAGGCCCGTGCCCGCGACGTCGCCACCGTCACGGTCCTGATCGAGGTCATCCCGGCTCTCGCCAAGGTGGTCGATGTGATCGTCGAGGCGCTAGTCCACACTCGCCATCATCTCCTGTAAATGGCCTGTAGGCCATCTAGGCTTAGATTCTCTCTAGATGTAGGAACTTGCTGTAAATTATCTATGTAAATGATTTTCTTCCCAATATGATATAAGCTAATCGGTTTTTCTTAATTCGAGTCATGCATTTTGCCTGAGCAAGTTAAGTTCTTTTTACTAAGCACTCTGCCCAGCGCATCAAATTCCTTAGCGTTAGGAGTTGGCGCGGAGCTCTGTCTCCAAGAACGCAATCGGAAAGTATGAGTGTTGCCAGGAGACAAGAGTTTCGTTACTCAGAACAATTAACACCTAGGCTCAACATGGACTTAAAAAGAGAAAAATCGATCAGGTATCGATTAGGTGCAGACTACACCTAATTAGGTGTAGCCCCGACTTACTACTTAATTGAAACACAAATAAGTAGCAAGTCAGAAGCTGAATTGTATGAATGTAAAGACAATGTGATCGAAAACTTATCTTTATTTATCTGTAAACATGTGTACAACGGTCGTCAGGTATAGAACCGACGTAATTGTTCGATGTTCCACGAGTTGTCCATGAGAGTGCCGTCTTCTCGCTTCAATCGGTAAGCCCCCGGGCGTGTCACCGAGTCAATAATGTACGGACCTTCCCAGCGCGGAGAGAGTTTGTGGCCATTCGATTGATTGACACGAAGTACTAGATCTCCCACTGAGAAGGCTCGATCCCGCACATTACGATCGTGGTAACGACGCAGACCTTGGAGGTACTTGGCCGACCGAATTGTTGCAGCGTCTCGAGCTTCCTCCAATCGGTCGAGTTCATCGATCCGACTAGCCTCTGACTCGTCCTCATTGAACCTTTGAACTCATGGTGACCCGAACTGTAGCTCCGTTGGAAGGACCGTCTCAGACCCGTATACGAGGAAGAAAGGAGACTGCCCCGTAGCTTGGTTGGGACTCGTACGGAGCCCCCAGAGTACGGCAGGCAATTTCTCATCCATTTTGCCGCGTATGGGTTGAGCCTATCGAAGATACGTGCCCTGACGCCTTGTAGAAGCATGCCGTTCGCACGCTCAACTTGCCCGTTGCTTCGCGGGTGTGCCATTGAAGCAAAGCAAACCTTTATGCCCACATCTTCGAACCAGCTTTGAAACTCGTCGCTTCTGAACTGAGAGCCGTTATCCGTAATGATCCGAGATGGTACGCCAAACCGACCGATGATCTCCTGGAAGAACTCGGTGGCTTTGGCTGCCGTAATCTTGGTCACAGGCTTGGCTTCAATCCATTTAGTGAACTTGTCAATGGCGACGAAGATGTGTTCAAAACCACCTGGGGCCTTTTTGAAGGGTCCGACAATGTCGAGCCCCAGACGGCGAACGGCCAGGTGATGGGGATCGTCTGAAGTTTCTGAGCCGGCACATGGATCTGCCGAGCGAAGAACTGACAACCCTCGCACTTGCGGACGATTTCCTTTGAGTCGGAAACCGCGGTTGGCCAGTAAAATCCTTGCCGGAAGGCCTTTCCGACCAACGTAGCTGATGCAGCGTGATGACCGCACATGCCCGAGTGAATTTCGCGCAGCAGGGCGCGTCCTTCGGACTCGGGTATGCACTTTTGAAGTATGCCAGAGACGCTTCGGCGGTACAGAATCCCTTCATGTACCACGTATGCACGACTCCGACGTTGAATTTGCTCGGCAGCCCCCCGATCGTTGGGAAGCTTTTCTTCTCGCAGGTACTCCAAGTATGGTTGCGTCCAACCCGAATCGAGGGCAAGCACCTCTGACTCGGGTTGTTGTTCATCCGGTTTGGGTAATTGCTCCTGTAGTGTGATGGAGGAGGCATGAAGCTCTTGGACGAAGACCCCAGTCGGGACTGGCGCCCGACCGGAACTCATGTTTGCGAGCTCATCTGCCGTCTCGTTGTCTCGTCGCAGAATATGTATGAGGTCCAACCCATCGAAATTGTCCTCCAACTTTCTGACCTCCTGATAGTAGGCGGTCATGTTGTCGTTGACACAAGTCCAATCCTTCTGCACTTGGCTTACCACGAGCTGGGAATCTCCGCGAACCACCAATCGCCGGATGCTGAGCAATATGGCAATGCGGAGACCGTGGATGAGCGCTTCGTACTCGGCCGCGTTGTTTGAAGCTAGAAAGTGAATCTGGAGGACATACTTGAGTCGTTCGCCTCCAGGTGATATAAGAACGATACCAGCCCCCGCGCTTTGTCGCCGGAGAGAGCCGTCGAAGTACATGTTCCAGTACTCAGCCTCTTCGGTGGCTGGGGGAGCCTGCATCTCCGTCCACTTGGCGACGAAGTTGGCGAGTGTTTGTGACTTTATGGCGCTGCGTGGCTTGAACGAGAGCTCGAAAGCCCAAGTTCCACCGACCACTTAGCGATCCTCCCAGTGGCTTCCCGATTATGGAGAATTTCTCTAATAGGGAAAGAAGTGACCACTGAAATTGGTTGTTCTAGAAAATAGTGCTTCAGCTTCCGAGAGGCGATCAGGACCGCATACAGAAGCTTCTGCACCTGCGGATAGCGTACCTTGGACTCGCCCAATACTTCGCTGACGAAGTTGACCGGGCGTTGAGCCTTATAGACGCGTCCTTGTTCTTCTCGTTCCACTACCACAGCGGCACTCACTACATGAGTGGTGGCCGCAATGTATAGCATAAGCGGTTCCTGTGGCATAGGAGATGCTAAGACAGGTGGCGAGGTGAGGAACGATTTGAGGTCCTCCAAAGCCTTCTGTGCCTCGGGTGTCCAGACGAACTTGTCGTGTTGCTTCTTCAACAGCTTGAAGAAGGGCGACCCACGCTCGCCGAGTCATGAGATGAATCGGCCGAGTGCAACCATGCACCCATTTAGACGTTGGACGTCCCTTTGGCACGTTAGGGGAGCTATCTCCATGATAGATTTGATTTTTTCCGGGTTAGCTTCAATTCCGCGGTGAGATACCACGAAACCGAGAAGCTTTCCCGAAGGGACCCCGAAGACACACTTCTCCGGGTTCAACTTCATTTTGTATGCCGACAGGCTGTCGAATGTCTCCGATAGGTCAGCGACCAAGTCGGAGGTTACCCGAGACTTGACGACAACGTCATCAACGTATGCCTCCACATTGCGCCCAAGTTGGTTGTGAAAACATCGCTGAATGCAATGTTGGTACGTGGCTCCGGCGTTCTTCAGTCCGAAGGGTATGGTGACGTAGCAGAAAGCCCCAAACGGAGTGATGAACGAAATCTTGATGCAATCTTCTTCCTTCAAGCTAATCTGGTGATAGCCTGAGTAGGCATCCAGAAAGCTCAAAAACTCGCAACCGGCAGTGGAATCAACCACCTGGTCAATACGAGGAAGTCCGAACGGATCCTTGGGACAGGCTTTATTTAAGTCGGTGTAATTGACACACATGCGCCAAGTACCGTTCTTCTTTTGTACAAGCACCGGATTCACCAACCATTTGGGGTGAAGCACCTCCCTTATAAAGCCGGCGGCTAAAAGTTTGGTGATCTCCGTCTTGATGGGTTCCTTCCGATCTTGTGCGAACCGACGCAGCCGCTGCTTGATCGGTTTGGCTTTGTCATGTACATTCAAAGAGTGCTCGATCACCTTCCTTGAGACACTAGGCATGTCGGACGACTTCCAAGTGAAGATGCCTCGATTTGCTTGGAGGAAGGTGACGAGCGCTTCTTCCTATTTCGGATCGAGCCCTATCCCGATTAAGGCCGTTTTGGCTGAATCGGACGGGTCGAGCGAAATACGCTTGACATCTTCATCAGTCTTGATGCCGGATCTTGTCCAACTCGGCAGCCGCTTCGGTTGACTGGGCGAAGTCGCAGTTTTTCCTATCAAGGAGATAGGAAAACTTGACGTCTCCGCGGACCGTGATTACGCCCCGCGGACCTGGCATCTTCATCAGTAGGTAGGTGTAATGTGGGACGGCCATGAGTTTGGCCAAGCCCGGCCTTCCCAAGATTGCGTGATACGTAGTCTCGAAATCGGCCACCTCGAAGCTGAGGTTTTCCGTCCGGAAGTTGTCCCGGGTGCCAAAAGTGACTGGAAGAGAGATCTTTCCAATCGGCACTGAGGAGGTTCCCGGAATTAAGGCGTGAAACGTCGCGTCAGTCTTCTGAAGCGCCGACTTTGAAATCCCCATCTCGTTGAACGTCTTGACGAAAAGGATGTTCAATCCGCTTCCGCCGTCGACCAAGACTTTGCGCAGACGAACACCCCGTACCACGGGATCCAGGATGAGTGGATATCTTCTCAGACAAGGGATGTGATCAAGGTGGCCTGAGTAATCAAACTTGATTGGAACTTCGGACCATTAAAGGTATTCAGGGGTCACCAGAGTAGCTGCATTAACTTCCCGAGTAGTAAGCTTCTGCTTACGTTTGGACTCGTATGCATCCGATCCCCCGAATATGTAATTGAGCTCGCTCTCAGCTTCTGGATAAGCGTCACCCTGAGGGGGGGTCAAGCTTGTCGTCCTGTTTGGCGTCCTTCCGAGCGTCCTTGCTGTGCTCATCAGCAAACCTCTTCAAGACGTTGCAGTTTTTCGCCGCGTGCTTCCCGTTTGGATGGAAAGGACACGGCGCTTCCATTACTTTGTTATAGTCAACGGGCCGGGGCGGCTTCTGCCGACCATGTTCGGTGACCGCTGCCAGCTCTTCACCCTTGCGCTTCTTGTCCTTCTTGGAGGACGATTCGGGCTTGTCCTTCTTGCCTTCGTTCTTGCTCGGGTGATCCTCTTGACGCTCAGCGAGAGCGTCCGAGGCGGTAGCATATCGATCCGCCAGGGCGAACATCTCCTTGACGGTGGTCGGGGGCTTCCGAGACATTTTCTTGATTAGATCGGGGTCGCGAACTCCCTTCTGGAAGGCCGCGACAACGACCGCCTCCGAAATCTCCCGGATTGTGTTTTTCTTCTTGGTGAAACGCCGAATGAAATCCCTTAACGACTCATCTTTTTTCTGATGAATCTGATAAAGGTCCCATTGGGTTCCGGGCTTCTCGTAGGTGCCCTGGAAATTGGCGACGAATTGGTCGCAAAGCTCTCGCCGGGAACCGATTGAGTTGTCTAGAAGGCCCGCGAGCCAACCCTGAGCCGAAGAAATTAACACGACGGGCAGATAGTTGCCATCATGTCATATCCCCCGCCCGCGGCCTTGATTGCCAAAGAGTAGATTTGCAACCAAGCCTCTGGGTCTCGCTCGCCGTCAAATTTCACTATTCCCTTAGTGTTGAACCCTTCGGGCCACTTTACCTAACGAAATCGGGGTGTGAACGCCTTGATCCCGTCGATCAATCCGTCCCCAGGAGGAGGAGATTGATGGGGAAGGATCCGGCGCAGTGGAGCGCGGCGCCGGTCTTCATCTCGCTCCCTCCGCCGGGCTTCGATGTCGTGGCGGAGGTCGCGACTTGCACTTCGGCGGACGTCTTGCCCGCGAGTTGGCGTATGCCGACTGCGCCAAGTGCTACTCGTGGCAGTCTGGTTTCTGGCCGAGTTGGCCTGCTGATCCCGAGTGCCTTGGACAGCCGCTGTCGTCACCATGGTTTTGATCTGCTCCATGATCGGCGTCGCGGGGCTGTTTTCTCTAAGTAAAGGACCAACATTATCCAGGAGGGTCTTACATGCGAGGATGTTCTGCTGGGTCGTATGGAAGATCGAGTGATCTCCCATACGGACCTGAAGCAGCTCCTCTCGGACTTCTCGTGCGCGACCGCATAATTTGTCGCGCAGATCTTCTCCGCCTCCGCCGTTATGTTCGGCTCCCGCCTCATCCATGGGGCGCCGAGTTGATCCGGAGGCTTGTCCATCCAGCACATAGATGCCGCGAAAGTCGGGGAAGCCGTTGACGCTCTCGTCTGACTCGGATTCCGAGTAAAAGAGGCTCAATTGATCCCGATTTGTTGGCTCGTCGATGGGAGTGATTATAACTCCCACTTCTCGTGCCGGATCGTTTGGCAGAATAGAGTCCGACTGAGATTCGGTAGAACTGATCTGCTGAAATCTTGCAGCCAAATTGACCAATCCGAGTGGTATGCCCACTCGGAATGTTGATCTGGTTAGAGTTGTCCCTAAGCCAAGACTCAGAAAACTCATCCAAGTGTGCGTGCGTTGTGCGGCGCTCCTTAGCCCAGATTGAAAAAGACGGCGTGTCATCTCATGAAAAACATCGGCCGAATTTCTTAACCCGAACGGGACGCCAGACAACTGAAGAGTCGCAATTCCTAATTGGATTCGAACGCGATCTAGATTTGGAACAGCATTGAAGGTTGATTCATTACCAGCGGAGGACGCTGGCAGAACCATAAGCTCGTGACCCCGACTGGGACCGAAAGGAGTCCTTACGGTGAGGCAGTCGGAGTCATTGTCGTCAGATCGGATCTCTTCCGGATGAGAATCCGGAAGAGGCGAGCCGACGTGGTGTGGCTCGGCTGAAGTCGCATTCAGCCTTCCCCGGATGTTGTCCGGCTGAGAGAGCTGGAGTTCCCCAGAGTCATTGGCAAGGAAGCCGAGTTCCTCGAAGACGAAGCCTTGGCCGGGGACGTAGGTGAAGACGAATCCACTAATGGAGGCCGTCGAAGTTGATGAAGTTGATCGTGATGCTAGCCCCTACCTGGCGCGCCAACTATCGATGATTTGTGTCGGCAATGTATTTTATGGGGCAGTGTGAAAGATCACAACTACGATGGTAGCACAGGAAGCCGGATTTATACAGGTTCGGGCCCTTAAGGTGAGGTAATACCCTACTCCTGTGCTCGTGGATTGTATGGTGGATGTCGATTACAATGTATGTTCTCGTCGGGATGGCACGAGAAAAGACAATGATCTTGGATGTGTGTATGATGATGAGATGAAGATGATCTAACTAGGGGCCCTCGACCCCCTTTATATAGTGCAAGGGGTCAGGTTACAGATAGGTTCCCTAATCCGTATAAGGAACATGAAGATATAACCGGGTTGATCACGTCTATCTCCATCTATTCGAGTAGGAAATGTGTTCGTTTCCTTGTGGAATAAGCCAGGCCGCGCCAGCCTCCAAGCCCGCCTTCTAGAAGATCCGTGCGACTCGGCCCAAAGAGGTGGTACGTCCAATTGTATATCTTGGAATACCCGGGGCCCATGTTGTCCACACTCGTGTAATACTTACTTCGTTTATATGCAGTCAAAAGTCCACTCTATACCTTCAGGCATTGCCTGAGCATAGGAGTGACCTAGGTTTCGCAACCCGTTCTTCCGTTATCTCCTCTAGAGCATCCCTTCTTGTCGTTTCTCATCAACGAGATCTTCTGTCATGTTGCCTTAACCTAGGGCTGCCCGTTGGGATAGGCAGCCTGCATGAAAAGCGGGTGAGTACGCAAGTACTCAACAAGTCACATGGTTGGTCATCTTCCAACCACCAAGAACTAGGGTTGTTAAGTGTTTAAATTCATGTTTCAATTTCCTAGCTTTGTGATATACCTTTTCCCAGTCTTGAAAGGGAGAGATTTTAGAAGACTAGTATTATAGTGCATATCCTCGGCGTAACGACAAATCTACTTATGTCCATATCACTGGTATTACCCATTAACACAGCTTCATATACCGGAAGCACGGTACATCGATGATTTAGTATTTCAGTTCTGCAGAACCTGCCCACCTTTACCCATACGAAGTCATGACTTATCTAGGGTCATGAAAACTTAGATCCAAGTTGTACTATTGGACTAGCCTCCACCCAGTGATACCCCGTCCACCCTCCTACCATGGGAACCTATAGGCCGACAGATTTTGTCACCCCATAGAAGGGTGGTTACCATTGTTATCGAGACCCGTCAGGGGGATTGAGGCCACTATACCCAAGCTGCCAGCAACTTATTGCAACCGTGGAGGACCTCATCCAATAGTCCAAAACATTTCTAGGTCCGATTTCTCGGTCACATGGGTGGGCGTAATTGTGTTATGTCACCTTGGCATAAGAATAGTATCCTTAAAAGCTTTGGCAGAAACGTCTACAACAGGTCCACTCCATGAGGACCTCTCTTCCCTAGTCTCCTGCCCTCGGCTCGCACAATTGTTTCGGCAGAGACGTCTACAGCAGTCTCCATGAGGACCTCTGTTCCCTAGTCTCCTGCCCTCGGCTCGCATAAATACTAGTTCCTGATGTTGGCAAATTGTTCTTAATTACCCATTTCCTTAACTTCGAGTGATGTCCAAATTTTATCTTAAATCCTTGTCAGGGTGAATATGGTCCACAATTGACAAAGCCATCTAAACGACCTAAACAAGATTTTAATATGGCTTATCAAAACTAAAAAGGGTGTACCCTAGAGTGACAAGGTAGCTATTCTATCCTAGACAAGAATTAGCTAACACCAAGCAACTTTTATTCCTTTTTGTTTAATCCTTGTCAAGATGAATATGGCCTACAATTGACAAGGGTATCTTACTTCTATGAACCGGAAAGAACTATTACTAATCAAACCAAACCTAAATTGTCTAACAGGTTTTCCCTATGTTTAATGTATCTAGGTAAGAAAAATTTTATAAGATCTCATAGCACTGGAGTTGACAAATGATCAAAGAACACGTGACTTGCCTTTCAAGGTCAAGGCCTCTCACCTGTTGACGTTGTCGGGGTTTTTCCATGGTATCGGCTCCTTTCCTTCTTATCTCGATGCCGTCGAACCCTTTTCTTCTGGTCATTTTCTTCCATCTTCTATTTGTGTCTTGATTCGTACTCATTTAATTCCGTGTTCTATCAAAGGTATTCATAAATGACAAATTAACACCAGCATGCTATGCATAGAACTTTAAGGTTTATATTTTAAAAATATTTCTAAAGGCTCTGTTATGTTTTATAATGCAGGAAATACTAGGTTCTATATTTGTATGAAAATCTAAATTATGATGATATGCACTAAATATTTAGAATGCATATGTGCCGGTGTATTTCGGTTTACGATTTGTCCTAGAGGTAAATCCTGTTGTTAGAGGGGTTGCGTGAGTCAGTGGCAGCTCTCTTCTCCCTTGATCAGGAAGAATTCTCTCAGAACGCTCAAGAACAAGCAAGGTTTACCTAGGTTCAGGCCCCCGAGGCGGGTAATAGCCCTACGTCCTACTTAAGCTCCTATTGCCAAAGGGGAAGTCCATGTTTTTCTTGCCGAACCCCCTCCCATGCATCCGAGCTCCCCTTATATACCCCGGGGCTGGCTCAGGCGTATGGTGCGGGCGTGGTACATTAATGACACGGGCCACTGTAGCCACTACCATTTCTTGGTTTCTTTGTTTGTACCGCCGTCTGCCAGCGTCCTGTCCCGTCCGGAGGACAACTTGGGCATGATAGTGGGAGCGCTTAGCCTGTAGCTTATACGCCTGCCTCAAGGCGCGCTTAATGTAGCAATCATGGCCGGAGGTCTTCACACTGCCACGCTTCGGTCATTCACATTTAGTGGCCCTGATTCGATGCGATTCCGGGGAAGCTTAGAGAGGAAGCCTTTCCTTCTCCCCCGATATGCGAACCCGAGGCCGACTGACGGGTGGGGCCTAAACCCTCCAGCTCCGTTAGCCGGCCACGTATCCTGGTCGCCCAGCGCGGGGCCTGATCGCCCGCCTGCTCGCCGGCCGGCCACGTGCCCTACCCGCCGCCTCATGATGGGGCCCATGTGCCCTTCCGTGCACCGGGCGACAAGCTACGGGTAATAAACTCCTCCTTCCAACTTCCGTACCTACGGCCCCGCATGGCAGCGGTGGAGAGGACACCCCGGTGTGGAGTACACCGACAGTAGCCCCCGGGCCCACCCAGGGACGTGCGTCGGTCTCTAGGAAACTTTGCAATGCCTCCTTTGACCCTGACACGACCCGGGGCGGGACCCACCACCCACGCAGGCAACCGCCTTCTTATCTCCACTTCCCTCATGATTTCTCGGGAACCGCCACCACTGCCGCCATGTACGCAAATCGTGGTCGGCGCGGCTTCTCGCCTCCCCATGCGCGGCAACTGAATCGTCCCCACGCGCGGCAACCCAAACGTCTGCGCGGACGGCAGCTGAATCGTCCTCGTTGCGCCTACAAATAGACGCGGCCATCATAGCCATTCCTTCCTTCCGCTATCACCACCGGCGTGCTTCTCTGCTCTTCAACCATGTACATGTTACCTATTTGTGAACTGAATGAAACTTGTCACCTTTCGCCTGTGGCTCGATGCTTTTGTACTTATGCGCGGTTGCTCGTTTATATGCCCTGGCACTTGGCGACCAGCCCCCGAGCCTGCCATGTGGCGCTCTTAGGGCGGCTGGACGACCAACCCCCTAGCGCTTTGGCTCTCTGCGACTCGACGGTGGGCGGCCAGCCCCCAAACGCGATTCGATCCTTCATAATCAAAGATTACTACTACAGCGCGAGCGGGAGTTGTTTCATTTTTGTGCGAGAAAGCAAGCAAAAATTGCTTTGGTCCTCGCCACGATGTCGCTAGTTGGTACAAGCTAAGTTGTCGCTTTAACGTGACCATCGGAGCTTATACCCTTGCAACCTCTTGGGATCGGATCGCAGCGCTCGCATGGTTAAGGTTGGAGGTTCTTAGAGGTGGTAGGCCAGCGGTGCTCGCGGTGGCACAGGGCGCCCTGCCCACATTGAGCATCGTGCCAGACACACTCTCTAATCGCCCCTCCTCGCCTGATGCGCAGGCTGGGCGTCCACTTTTTATTGCCAAAAGGCCGTCAGGGTGCAGGTATGCGATAATCAAGCGAAGCCAACGCTAGCGACACCATGATACGCAGGTACAGGAAAGGGAACTGAAAGCGCAAACTGAAGCGCAAACTGGTCTACTTTATACATATTATGCTCGAATTTACAGAGTACTTACCGTTTTTACGGGTAGAAATTCCGCAACAGCTGTATATTCTGAGAGTTGATCAGCTCCCGGCCGTCCTTCGTGGCTAACCGAACCGACCCGGGCCGAGAGACTGAGACCACCTTGTAGGGGCCCTCCCACTGGGGGGACAGCTTATTGTGACCGGCCTAAGCCTAGACTCGTCGCAGGACGAGGTTGCCCACTGTTAGTGTCCTCTCTCGGACCCGGGTGGCATGGTATCGCCTGAGGCTTTGCTGGTACCGAGCGGCACGTAGGGCTGCTCGGTCGCGGACTTCTTCCAAGAAGTTGACCTCCTCTTGCCGCCGGTCGCCCTGGTCCTCCTCACTGAACGCCACGCGTGGCGAGCCCAATGATAGCTCGGAAGGCAAAACCGCCTCTGCCCTGTAGACCAGGAAGAACGGGGTTTCTCCGGTCGCCCGACTGGGTGTGGTTCGGAGCGACCATAACACCGTCGGGAGTTCTTCGACCCATTGGGCCCCACGCTTGCGAAGCCAATCGAACGCCCACGTCTTGAGGCCCCTCAGCACCAGCGCGTTGGCGCGTTCCACCTGGCCATTACTCCGTGGGTGGGCTACTGAGGCGAAGCATACCTTAGTGCCCATATTCTCGCAGAAGTCCAGGAACACCGCACTGGTGAAGTGGGTACCATTGTCGGTCATGATGCGGTTGGCTACCCCGAAGCGCACGAAGATCCCGCGAATAAATTTGATCGCAGCGAACGGCGTGACAGTGCACACCGCCTTGGCCTCAACCCACTTGGTGAACTTGTCGATGGCGACGAATAGGATATCCAGCCCCCAGACCGCGAACAGCCATGAGAGCGGGATGGTTTGTAGTGCCTGGGCTGGTTGGTGGATCTGCCTGGCGTGAAACTAACACGCCTCGCACCTCCTCACCAGGTCGCAAGCAACCTGGAGGGCTGTGGGCCAATAGAATCCCTGACGAAACGCCTTGCCGACGAGCGTTCGACTAGACATATGGCTCCCACACACGCCTCCATAGATATCAGAGAGCAGCTTGCTCCCCTTTTCCCGAGCGATGCACTTCAGAAGAACTCCGTTTCTACTATGGCGATATAGGTCCCCACCTACCAGAGCATAGCACTTGGCCTTTCGTGCAATTTTCTCGGCTGACGCATCGTTGTAGTGGATCACTTGGTCCTACAGGAAGGCTAGGATCGGGTCCATCCACCTACCTTCCCGGCCAAGTGTGGCGACCTTGCGACGATCACCTGGGTACTCCGCCTAGCCAGACATTTCCGCCGATGCCGCCTCGGCGGCACTTTCGCCCTCCCTCCCTGAATCGGGGGCTGGGGCGGTGTCGCGCCCCTTCTCGGCTTACCTTGCGAGAAATGGTCGGACCTGCACTAGGCCCTAGATCAGTAAGCTAGTGCAAGAGTTACACAGCTGGAATCATTTCATACATCGGTTGTCCAATTATTACATAACAGCAACCATCAGATCGCATTAGTAGCAAGCGGCATTTAAGCCTTAGTTACAGACCAAAGTTCATCAGAGTAGCGGAAATCTCCCAAAAGACAACTTGCAAATTCAAAAGAACAACAAAATCACACCAGCAGCTGTGTAACCACACACGACTGGTGGAATGCACTAAACCCTATCTTAAGCAACTACTCTTGGTCCTAATACTGAGGATCTCCTTCCTCATGACAATCATAGGCATCTTCCTCGACGGGATCCTCCATGTCTAAAGATAGATATTTATGCGAGGTCAGTGTCATCCAAACACTGGCGAGCTAACACCCAACCCAATGCATTTAATGATAGAGGTTTCAGAGGAAAGGCTGGGTTTATTTATTTGCAGATAAGCCAGTTTTGGAAATCAAAGCCTATGACTTAGCAGTTTAACCAAATTTCTATATTGAGTGATTATTTGTCATATATCCATTTCAATACACAGACTAAACCCATGGCAGTTTCCATGCACTCGCCAAACGTTCTCTTCCCACTCCGCCATCATCTTCCGAGTGTGGCGACTGCTAGGATCACATTCCCGACAAAGTACCGGTCTCGCCCTAGCCGGGTTGCCGACCCACGTTAGACTCACGGCTCTCTGAAGAATGGACCTAGATCATCTCTCGATGACGACATGAAACCTGTTTTCACCTCAAGCATGGCGGCAGACAAAATACGCCCGCAGTCGTAACTACCCTCGAATCCCCAATACTTGCACTACCGATGCGATGGCGGTGCGTTAGGTGTTAGGAACTATCTCCTGCAGCGATAGTCAAGGACGCCACGTCTGCTGGCATCCTCGATGCACCCGTCGGGGAATCCTTGATTCACCCGGCCGATCCTGAAGGGCCTCACCCTTATGCACTTCCTTCCTTCGGCTAACTTCGCACCTCCGTGTGAATCACACGATGTGGCCGAACCCTCCTTTTGGGGCGGCGAGACGCATTACGCGGATCTCGCCGCGCCCTCTTCCATGCACTACATATGTGGGCGATTAGCTCCTCAAATCACGTAGTCTACTACTCCATCTCTTACCCAATGCCAGACCCTACCGCATTGCAAAGACATCACAACCATATACACATCGGCATGCCAGCCCAAATTTCGATTAACCATATTCATTGTGTGATCATGTCCGGTGAATGTCGGTTCACCGCTCGAGGCAATTCTAAGCCTAAAATTATTAGTTGGACTGAGCAATGTCTAAGCAAGATTTTAACCAAGACTTAGGAGTCTAAATCAGTTTATTTAAATTAACCAAAGCTACCAAGGGTGATCATCAAAGCGATCAATAGCAAAGCCAAATGACAGATGATTAATTCAAGGCAACATCATCATGGTAAATTGATAGCAAGTAAGTAAATGGCATGATATATCATGATTGAACAAATAGGCATAAGTACTTAAAGGGCATGCAGTTTAATACTGTAAAATAAATACTTTAGAAGTCTGGGATTCAAAATGATATTATTGGATGTTAACTCGCACTAGGGAAAGCGCATCCTCTCCCTAGTAAAAGCAACTTCCTATAGGAGAAGTGTTAACTTGCCTTAGGAATTGAAGTCCGGGTTCTGTGCGGAGTCCTCGAACGGTGCTTCCGGATCCTCTACGTCTAATTGGAGAATCAACAATTCATCATAAACACAATGCGGCGAGGAAAAGAATGATGCATGAAATGCAATCGAGATCGCTCGAATTCGTTCGTTTACGGTTCCTGTGTTTAACTATCTATATGAATCTATATATATATCAAGAAAGTTCGCGAAGTGCTAGCGAGATGATGGACATGATGCATATATATATATATATATATGTCTGTATATATAGTACGGAGCCCTTCCGTACTCATACTTTTTTAACCACACGATTTAGATTAGATCTAATCCTCTATATCCACGTGGAAAACAAACCACGCCACCCTCTCATGCGGGCAACATGCATGCATAATGACATCACCTCTCTCTCCTAGTCGAAGGCATGCATGTAATGATTTTTTTTTATTTTTTAACCATATCTTATGATTGAAAGCTCTAATTGACAAACGGTTTTCGGAAATGGGTTCCTGACATTTTTTTGAACAAAACTAGACCACACTTGCTATATAAAATTTTTAAAAAATATTTTCATACTATGTACGGTATTTGTATAGTGGCTTTACTATTTTTTTTAAACACAACTTTACTACATTTATAAATACAACTTTATTACATGTATGTAGTACAATAGTAAATATATGTAGTAAAGTGTTATATATGAAGTAGTAAAGAAAAATTTATACATTGAGACTAGCCACACGGTGGCTTTACTATTTTAATAAGCAAAACTTTATTATTTTTATGAATACAACGTCACTATATGTATGTAGTAAAGTGTTATATAAGAAGTAGTAAAGAATAAATTTATATATCAAGACCGGTCTAGTTTTGTTCGTAAAAATGTCAGGAACACGTAGGTGAAAACCACTCGTCAATCGGATGTGTCAATTAAAAGATATAATAAAAAAACAGAAGGAATATATGTCACCTTCGCTGACATTAGTGCCGACTTCATTGCATGCATGCATGCAGAGCCACCTGTGGGCTTCTCACGGGGGATTTGCTCCACGTGTGTTTATTGATTAATCCAATGGCTAAAAAATTATATGTACGGAAGCCCTCCGTACTCTTAAGAGTACGGTAGTGCTACTCTCTCTCTCTCTCTATATATATATATATATATATATTTATAATTAAAGGCACACTCACCACGGATGACGCGTTGAAGTTTCCGGTTCCGAAGCTCGGAGTCGTTTCTCCTTATGTTGCATGCAACGTTTTCATATTTTGAGCTGCACGAATGCCTTGGCGATCCTGCCATCCTTGTCATGTGGTTGTCGTCGTTCATGCTGGCTCCTCTTGGTGCAGCTTTATGCCATTGCCTAGCCACTCCGCGGCACCGTCGTCGATCAGCGGCCACCTTGCAGTTGCCTCGGATTTCAACAACCATTTTACACGACCGCCCCAAACCACCGGTCCACGGCCGAGCCCTTTTTTTCTCTCTCTGGTGGCGCCGCTTTTTGCTAGAGCCGATTGTCACGTCGCCTTTTCCGCTGCTGTCCACTTTGGTGGAGCTTGGCCTTGGGACCGCCGTGGGCTGATCACCGAGGTTGTCCCATGGGTGAGCCGGCGCTAGCTTAGCGGTCTCTGTGGCTGCCTTCAACCTCGTCACCATTTACACCCCTGAGGTTGACATCGCCACCCCTCAGCATCACTTGTGCCACCAGGACCAAGTGGTGGTCTGGTGCAGTCGCCCTGAGCTGCCTCCATCATCGGTCGCTCCTATCGCGCTAGCACCACAACGGGGTCGCACCGTCGTTCATTTCCGCGGCCTGCCGGACACCACGATCGTCTGCCACCCGCCATCATGCTGGTTTTGCCCTTGCTCTTCATCGCGCTGTTGCCGGGCATAATCTTTCTGCCGTTGCCTCTCATTTCTAGGTCGCGCCGCTGCCCTGCGCTGCACCATTGGAGCCATTTCTGGGTCACTACCACGCCCGACGGTGGGCCGGCCTGGCCGGCCGTCTTCCTTCTCTCTTCCCTTCGGCTTCTCTCTTCCTTCCTCACTCTCAACCCCTTCTCTCTCTGATTTCCTCTTTCTGCCTCCTTCACTTTCCCTCTCTCTCTCTCTTCACTTTCATCGCGCCAGCGCCACCATCGCTGTTCCAGCCACGTACACCCCTGGTTCCCGCCGTCGCGCTCGTTAATTCAGGCCAGGGCTTCACCTTCTTCTCTGAGGCCGCTCGCCGGCCTCCTTGTCCGCCGGCACCTCGCTTCCCTTCGTACTTTTTCGCCCGGCGCAGCGCCACCCCGGGCCACATCATCCTTGCCGTCAGAGCCACATTACACGTTGCCGTCACTGAGCTGCGCTGCGCCGCTCGCCGCGCGTTGTACGACGCCGCCGTTGACGCCTCCTGGCTTGCTCCGCCACACCGCCACTAGTGCCGCAGCGCCGGCTGCCTCAGGGCTCTGCCTCTCGACGGGCTCCTCCTAGCACCACCACTGCCACTTGAGCGAGTCACCGCCTGGCCGATGCCGAGCTACCCACGCCGGAGCTGGCCGGTGCTCAACATTGCCACCGCCGAAACTCGGGCTGGGCCACGCCGTGGGTCCGACACCAAGACTTCGCACCACGTCGTTGTCGCCACCATTCATTGTCGCCACCGAGCGCCAAATGACTGCCGCCGCTGCCCCTTCTTCTCTTTCTCCTCTCTCTTCTTTTCTTACCCGATCTCTCTCCCTCTCAACCTCCCTTCTTTCTAACCCTTTTCTTCTCTCTCTGGAACTCTCCCCCACCGGGTTTTCTCTAGAAGCAATGAAACGGGAGGATAAGAATGGAGTTTGGAGATTTGCATTTTAGCCCCTAGAATTTTAGGTAATTTTGCAAGGATGTTAAAAGGGTTTTTGAGAATTCAGAAAAATTACAATAAGAATAGATTTAAGTTCAGAGGATTATGATGATTCCATTTATGTGATTGGTTTAGGTGTTTAAGAAATATTTGTGTTGTGTAATTTTTAAATGTCCTTTAATTCCCTCATTGGTTATAATTTTGAGAATTACCAGAAAAGATAATAAAAATATCTTTAGGCTCACCTAAATTTTGGGTATTCCATTTATGCGATTTAATTAATATTTTGATAAGATTGTATTTTCTGTAAATCCTTAATTGTTCTCTAAATGCTCTAAATCTTTTATGTTTTAAATTATTAAGGCTTTGGAAAATATAGAAAGACATTAATGCACTTAAAGACATGCATAAGTCTTGGTTATATGGTGCAATTGTGTTTTTACATGCATAAGTCTTGGTTATATGGTGCAATTGTGTTTTTACCTCATAGTTTTTTATGTTTCTTCTTGAGTCCTTTTGAATATAATTTATACACCAATTTTGTATATATGTTTGAGGGGATTTGGAATAGGGGAAGGTTATCCTTCCTAATCCTAATTTCATTTTGCTTTGGCTAAATGGCTTAAGTGATTTCATGGTGTCTAGAAAACAAGGGCTTATGGGTACGTATATGTGTGCATAAATGCAGGAATACACCTAGCCTCATCTAGTTTTAGAGCAAAGACCAAAGGATATTGTAGGGGAAAGTACGTAGCCCATGGAGATACGCCCCATTCACTTGCCTCCGGCCTAGCGAGCCATGAAGCTTTGTGCTTCTCGCCGAAGCTTCCCTTGGGCTTCGAAACCTGTGGCTCGGGACCCTAAGGCAGGCTGCGCCGCCCAAGACAGCACGCCAAGGGTCCTGCAAGTCACCGCGAGTTAAATGCGACCGCTGTACCAAGGCACGCCTGACACAGGCCACTGGCGAGTTGGTGGCAGGTCGCGTCAACGGTCAGCTTACCATCTGCCCCTATAGAGAAAGACACATATTGCCGGGCTGCGGTCCGAACGTCAATCCTGGCGGGATGAGAGAATATGCCCGAATATCCGGTGGGCCTCGAGCGTCCGCCACGCCCCAGCACGGCAAAGCAGAAGAACGTCGATCTTGTACTCGTTTAAGCTCGGCATTAAACGAAGACTGGACGTAGGGCTGTTATCCAACAGTGGAGGCCTGAACCAGGATAAAAATCCTCGTGTCACACTAGCACACATATCACACCCACGTCCTTCCCTCGGCGGTGCTCCGCCAGCGTCTCGCACACCCCCTTTGCTCATCGGCCTGCGGAGGCTCGCCTCCCAGTCGCCGACAGCTGGCGCCCACCGTGGGGCCCGATTGTGGTCTTCTCCCCTCGATCAAGTCGAGGATGGCCTTGTTGTTATACGATGACGACGAGGGCTTAGACCTCAACTTCGACGACTGCGACGATCTCGATGACGTCGACGAGTCGTACGAAAGATGGCAAGCTGGTTTCCTCGCCGAAGCCCAGGCTGACGAGATGGAGGTAGAGGCATCGCCCACCTCAGAGCAGCTTGTCCGCCTCAAAGATTGTTCGCCAGGCGGCTTTCACGACTTACGTCAGCGAGACACTCAAGGAGAGACTGGAGGCACCGCCACTAGTGCCGCAGCCTGACGGACCACATATATTTGTGGTCCTGTCCGAGGAGGAGGATCGGTCCTGCGCGCGCAACTAGCGCCCCGGCCCATCGGGGCTGGCAGCAGACCAAGATGTGCCCATGGTGGTTGAAGGTGCTGACGGCACCATCTTCGTGGGTAACACCGGCATGTCCCCCTCGCGAGAGCCCGCTTCACGCCACGTCTTCGCTGCGTCAGGCGAAAGGACTCCGCACCAGACGCGCGCTGACCCAGACAAAGAGCACCATCGGCACGAGACCGCTCGGAGCCTCTTCGCTGGGTCGGTCGGGCCGACCTTGGCGGACATCCGTCGTAGGCCTACCGGCCAGACGCCGCCACTCGCGTCGCACGCACGCGCTTGCCCACCACTACTGTCACCAACTAGTTTTGCGTAGTCAGCAACGGGTTAGGGCAATTGCCCTGGTCATGCGTGACCTGGAGAAGGATCCGCGTGGATTTACCATGGCCGACCTAGACACTGCGGTTGCGGACAGTCTAGAGGAGCTTGCCGGGGACCTCGACGAGCACCTTCAGGCCTAGTCGCACACCAGCAGTACCTCAAGGCGGCGCGGCCAAAGCGTCTGGTAGCGTCAGCAGGCGTCCACGTCCACGGCGGTTGGCGCTCCCCAGCGCACCCCGGGCAGAGTATTTTCCCGTCTCGGGCCGCTTCCGGGCGGAAGGCCCCTCGTTGGAAACAATGGGGCTGCCCCAGGATGTCCGGCCTTCTCCCGGGCTTTGCGCGAGGCCCCTTGGCCCTGAAAGTTCAAACCCGGGAACATCGAGAAATTCGACGGGAGCAAGAATCCCAACGAATACCTCGCCGTATATACTACCACCATCTTGCCCCCAGGACCTCAAGCTTGTGGTCCAGAAGACGAGGGAAGGCCTGGAGGACTACATCTGCAGATTCGTCCAGGTGCGCAATACTATTCCGTCGATCTCCGACGAGGCCATCGTCGAGGCCTTCATGGAGGGGGTGCGGAATACCCGCTTCACCGAGGACCTTGAGCTCCATCCGGTCCACACCGCGGCCGATTTATTTCGTGCCGCGGAGGGATACATCAACGCCTCTGAGGCGGTGGAGCGCAAGAGAGGCAGAACAGAGGAGAAGATGGCGGCCCGGACTGCTGCAGACAACAAGAAGGGCGACGCTGAGAAGAAGAAGAAGAAGAAGCCTGCCGCCCTGAACTACATCGCGGCGGTGGAGCCCAAGAGGCCTGCTCCCCCTGAGCGGCCTCCTCCCAGGCTAGCCCGTCCGGCGGGTGGCGGAAACGGCCGCGAAACGGGCAATGGGCAGGGACGAGCTCCCTAGCCCCGGCCTCGACCGGCCCAGGGAGCGAACCCTCCGAACAACCGCTACTGCCTTCTCCATCGCCAGTACGGCCACGGCCTACGTAACTGCAGGATGTGGGCAGCGCGGTTAGAAGACTTCTACGCCGGACACGGTCCCATGCCCGAACTCCCCGATAACGGAGTTTCGGATGATCAGGCGCCCCATGGTGGCCACGGTGATGCCTTCCAGGAGGCTCGCGGGCACGTCGCTGTGATTTTCGGCGGCGCGTCCGCCTACGGCTCGTGACGCGAGCATAAGGCCGCCGCCCGAGAGGTTTACCACCTCGAGAGGGGTAAACCCGGAGACGCGCCCATGCGGTGGTCTAACCAGTCGATCACCTTCTCCGGGGATGATTGTCCTCCCGGGATGATGAGGCCCCAGCGCCTGCCGCTGGTGCTCTGCCCCCACCATCAGCAACATGCGAGTCGACCGCGTACTAGTTGACGGCGGGAGCTCCCTGGACATCATCATAGCTCAAGTCCTAGAGCTGATGCAAGTCCCGCGTTCCAAAATCAAGGACATAGCCATTACTTTTCATGGCATTGTGTCGGGATCATCCCTGCAACCGATTGGGCAGATCGTCTTGCGCGTAACGTTCGGGGCTCCTTAGACAGAGTACGTCACCTTCGAGGTGGTGGACTCCGGGCTACCGTACAACGCCATTTTAGGACACCTCGCCTTGTCCAAATTCATGGCGGCCACCCACCACGGATACCATTGCCTGAAGATGCCGGTCCCTCACGGGGTCATCACGGTCAAGGGTAGCCACAAGACCGCTATGGCCTGCGATGAGAGCGCCCTAGCGATGGTCGGACAGCTCCTAGAGCACGGCCCAGCTAAGGGCGATCGGACGTCAGCCCGCCCTAAGGTGGCCCTGCAGCCGTAGGAGCCCACCAAGGCAGTCCCCCTCTCCGAGGATGACCCCGCTAAGGTCATCCACATAGGGGCCAACCTCGAGTCCAAATAGGAACTCGAGCTTGTCGCCTTCCTCCAGGCTAACGTAGACGTGTTCGCGTGGAAACCGTCCGACATGCCCGGAGTCCCAAGGGAGGTAATCGAGCACAGGCTAGCCGTCCAGCCTGATAAAAAGCCTGTCAGATAGGTCTTACGACGCTTCCCAAGTGGAAGGCTGACATCATACAGGAGCAACTCGGCACGCTCCTCCAAGCCGGCTTCATCCGAGAGGTCGAGCATTCTGACTGGCTTGCCAACCCAGTCGTCATCAAAAAGAAGGGCGGAAAATGGCGAATGTGCATCGACCATCGCGACCTCAATGCCGCCTGCCCCAAAGATAATTTCTCCCTGCCGCGCATAGACCAACTGGTCGACGCAACGGCGGACTCGACGCTTATGAGCTTCCTAGACGCCTACTCGGGCTATCACCAGATCGCGCTGGCAGGGGAAGACGAAAAGAAGATAGCCTTCGTGACACCTTTTGGTACCTTCTGCTACATGACCATCTCGTTCGGTCTGAAGAACGCGGGAGCCACGCTCCAGCGATTGTTGCAGAAGACGGTCCCTGATCAGATAGGGCGCAACGTAGAGGTTTACGTAGATGACATCGTTGTAAAGAGCAAGGTCCCATGGGCTCGTGTGACCGACCTTCAGGAAACATTTGCTAATCTCAGAAAACATCAAGTCAAGTTGAATCCTGAAAAGTGCGTTTTCGGTGTCCGGTCTAGGATATTTCTCGGTTATGTGATAGGAAAGGCGAGCATAGGGGCTAATCCCAAAAAAATCGAAGCCATCGAGAATATGAGATCGCCAACCTGCACCAAGGAGGTGCAAGCCCTCACCGGGCGGATGGCAGCTCTCAGCAGATTCATATCTCGTCTCGGCAAATGTAGTGCACCTTTCTGTAAAATCCTGCGCAAGCACGATGGTTTCTAATGGTCAGAAGAAGCCGAGGCCGCTTTCAGCGAGCTAAAGCGCAATCTGTCCACGCCTCCCGTCCTAGTCACGCCAAAGCTCGGGGAAGCTCTACTTGGCGGTCGCTCCGCAGGTTGTGAGTGTTGTACTAGCAGTCGAACGCGAGGGCAAACAACAACCCATCTACTACGTAAGCGAGGTATTGCATGGACCTAAGGAGCGGTACCCCGAGGTTCAGAAACTTTTGTACACCTTGCTTATGGCCTCACGAAAGTTGCACCACTATTTCCAAGCCTATCCAGTTACGGTCCCAACGAGTTTTCCGCTAAGGGATATCATTAGAAACCCCGACGCGAACGGGCGGGTCCCAAAGTGGGCAGTCGAGCTTGGTGAATTCGATATCAAGTTTGTACCATGAACAGCGATCAAGCCCCAAGTCGTGGCCGACTTTTTGGCTGAATGGACCGGGCCGGCCGACCCTTCTAAAGGTTTGCCCGAACTTACAAGCGAAGAAGCGCACAGGACCATGTTCTTTGATGGGTCACGCCAATTCGAGCGATCAGGTTGCGGTTTTGTTCTCATCTCCCCCAAGGAGAACAAATTCAGCATATAGTATAGCTTCATTTTTCTGCAACGAACAATGTTGCGGAGTACGAAGGCCTCCTAGCTGGCCTACGAGCATGCACTGCGCTCGGCATAAAACGGCTAACAGTGAAAGGGGATTCGCAGTTGGTCGTCTGTTAGGTAAATAAGGAGTTTCAGTGTTGCGACGACTCAATGGCGCGATACTTTGCAGAAGTGAGAACGCTGGAGAAACACTTCACGAACTTCAAAGTGTGTTATGTTCCCAGACTGGCTAACAGCCTAGCCGATAAGCTTGCAAAGCTCGGCTCCTCACAACAAACCGCCCCGGCAGGGTGCTCGTGCAACACCTACTAAAGCCCTCTATTCCCTCCGGAGAAGAGACCCCTGAGAAGACGGTTGCCTCGACCAAAACGACCGGTACCGTTTCGTTCCTAGAGCAGCACGACACCTGGATGACGCCATTCGTCCAGTTCTTGGTGCATGGGACACTGCCACAGGACACAGCCGAGAAATCCCGGCTTCAAAGGCAAACCCAACCTTACCGACTACTCGGGTGCTTGTTGTACCGAAGGGGTTCTAATGACGTACTTTGCAAGTACGTGACCCAGGAGGAAGGCAAATTTCTCCTCCAAGATATCCACGACGGGATCTGTGGGGCCCACGCCTCTTTCAGAACCTTAGTGGGAAAAGCCTTCTGCATGAGGTACTACTGGCCCACTGCGTTGACCGACGCAAGGGAACAAGTAAAACGTTGCTCGGCCTGCCAATACCACGCCCGAGTGTCCCACCAGCCAGCATACGAGCTACAAACCATCCCGCTGACCTGGCTATTTTCAACGTGGGGAATGGATATACTCGGTCCGTTCCCCAGAGGCCTGAAGGGATGCACACACCTGTTTGTTGTCATCGACACTTTCACTAAGTGGATCGAGGCCGAACCGGTGTCCAGCATATCAGCCCAAACGACCAAAAGGTTCTTCAAGAACAATATCGTGGCAAGATTCGGCATCCCGAGTAAGCTGATCGCTGATAATGGGACACAGTTCACAAGCGAGCTATTACAAGACTACTGCGAAGAGCTCGGCATGAAGGTCGCCCTAGCTTCGGTGGCCCACTCATAGAGCAACGGCGCGGCTGAACGTGCGAACGAGCAAGTCATGCAAGGCATTAAGCGCCGAGTTTACGACGCTCTCGTAGAATAGCGCCAAAACTGGGTAGAAGAACTACCCTCGGTGCTATGGGCAGCCTGGACAACTTCTAATCGGGCTACTGGAGAAACCCCATTCAGCCTCGTGTACGGCTCGGAAGCGGTCCTACCCGCCGAGCTAAGACTTGGTTCAGTTCGTGTTGATTTTGTAGGTCAGATCGACAACGATGAGGAATGGCTGTTGGATCTCGACCTATCCGAGTCCTGCCGCGAGCAAGCGCTATTGCGAGTAGCAGCATACCAGCAATCCCTACGATGGCACGCGGCGAAAAGGGGTACAAACCCGGACCTTACAATTTGGCGATCTGGTTCTAAGACGAGTTTAGAACCTAGCCAACGCCAATAAGCTCACCCCGAGGTGGGAGGGTCCGTACACGGTCGTATCAGCCACACGCCCGGGGGCTGTGAGACTGGCTATGCCGAATGGTAGAATCCTCAACAGTTCCTGAAACATCGCTCAACTCCGGAGGTTCTACGCTTAAACCAAGGTCGTAAGTCTCCTTTCTCACCCCTTTTTTCCGTTTTTTCCTCTCCTTAGCAAACCCCCAGAAACCTAACCTATGATCAGGCTTGGGAGAAGGCTCGGGTTGTCTCAGCACACATCGGCAGAATAGCGGCTATGTAGAAGCTACACCCTCGGGATTCCGTTGCACACGGATAAGCCGATATCCATTGCACCATGCAAGACCCCGCGCGGGCAAACGCTTTTCGGCCCTATACCATAAGCCCGTATAAAATTGTTGACGCCCGGGATAACTCCAGAGCTCTAAAACTCTGCCTCTTACAAAGAAACAGAGCAAGGGCCACGAGCTTCATTCTAAGGACGCGGTCTCTCTAAACCACGACCGACCTTCTGTCAATCTAGAAGGTCGGCCGTGGCTCGGGGGCTAAGGTTGCTTTTTTTTCAAAAAATTGATCTTCTCTAAACCACGACCGACCTTCTGTGGATCCAGAAGCTCGGCTGTGGCTCAAGGGCTATGGTCGATTATTTCAAAAAATTGATCTTCTCTAAACCTCGACCGACCTTCTATCGATCCAGAAGCTCGGCCGTGGCTCGGGGGGCTAGGGTCAATTTTTTAAGGGTCGATTGCCCGAGGGTCGATTTTCGATCTTCTCTAAGCCATGCCCGAGCCTCTGTCCAGAAGCTCAGCCATGGCTCGGGGGCTAGAATCGATAGGGCTATACCCCGACCTTCAAATCCTTCTTGCCTATACGACTACTTGTGTTTTATTCTACGCATGCAGGAAGGACAACAAAGGAGAAAGACCAAAACAGAGCAATAACATTACCTTTAAAGAGTATCCGTAAAAAGACATGTCGGACCACAGCCAAAGAAAAGAAAAAAACGGTACAAAGACCTACGGCCCGGGGCGGCACCTAAACTTACGAAGCTCGGCCGCTGCTTCGTCATAACAGTCCTGAAGCTCGAGGAGGGCCCTCGATCACTCCGGACGGTCCGCACCTCAGTCCGCAGGACCTCGTTAACCGCTTCCAACTCCCGGACGGTGTCCCGGTGGGTCTTCAGCTGATCCTCCATCTCGGCCGCCGCCGACTTCACCCGGGATAGCTCCGCGGCAAGGTCTCGCTCCTCCGCCGTATAGGGCAACCTCGGCAGCTTGGCACACCTCCACCGACTTAAGGTGCTCCTCGAGCTCGGTGAGGCAGTCGCGTTCGGCCTTGAGGGCCTCCTGCAACCGATGGGATACATCCCCGACGTCTTCCCGCACCGCGGCTAGGGCCGCCTCCGCCGCCGCAACACGAGCCTCCATGGCCACTGTCTGGACCGAGGCCAAACGAGCTTCCTCCAGCTCGGTGCACGCGGCTTCGGCTCGCTGCCGCCAGCACACGCCATCTGCCTTCAGGACCTCCCGCTCGGCCTCATACCTGGCCCTACATGTATACGCAAGGCCAACTACCTCGCGGTAGGCCTACACCAAGAAAGCAAGACTAAGAAAGAAAAACCAAAGTAAAATCGACACAAGACTTCGAAAGCCAGCCTCACTTACCCGTCTCATGGCCGCCGCAACCTCGGCCTCGTGCAGGGGCTGGGCAACGTGCCTAGGCACAGCCGACGCAACCACCAGGTCGCCCGAGCCGCCGACCAAGCCGCTGGACTCCCCCAGGAAGTCCTCCGCAAGCTCGGCCCCGGCCTCATCAGCCAGGACCGGCGCTGCCGCCTCCGCAGGCTCGGCCCAGGCCTCATCAGCAGAGGCCGGTGCCACCACCTCCACGGGCTCGATCGCCCCCTCCGCGGGCTCGGCCGCTTTCCTCGCGGGCCTGGCCGCCTCGATGGCAAGAAAGCATGGCTCGAGGGCAAAGTCGGTTTGCACCCCAACATCCGCCTTCGGCTTGACCACCTTCATGCTCACCACCACTCCAAGAACGGATCGACCGGAACGGGCGAAGCGGATGGACTCCTCTGGCGGCATCCATGAGCGACAAGATTCTGCCGACCCACGCCGGGCGTCTCCATGATCCATGTGGGGCCTGTCCTTTGCCCACCATACGATCTGTACTAGTCCATGGATCAGTACACTAGTGCACACCTTTCACATAGCCGGAATCATTTCATACAAGCGGAAGTCTTATATATTACACAAATACTCAGATCACGCCCGAGTACATTAATATTACAAACGGCACATTGACCCAAATAGTCAGAAAATCCAAAAGATCAGAGTGCGGAGACCCAAAAGAAGCAAAAGAGTCTCGTGCCGGCTATGCCTAAGCACTCGACTGGAGAGACGCCCTATGCCTCGCCCTGGTCTTCAGCGAAGTCTTGTCCTTCATCTTCATGGCAAAGCGACGATCCCGCTCATATTCTCCATCTAAAAGAGAATATGAATGCGAGGTCAGTGTCATCCAAACACTGGCGAGCTAACACCCAACCTGATGCAATTTTAGTGTAGGGGTTCCAAAGGAAAGGTTGGGGTTTATTTGTTTGCAGAAAGCAAGTTTTCTAAATCAAAGCCTATGACTTAGCATTTTTAATCCAAAGTTCTGCTAATCATTATTTTCATTCATTTAGATTGTCACATTTAACCCAAATTGCTTTGTTTAATCCTAACAGGCTATCAAGGGTGATTTTCAAGGCAATCATTCGTAAAGTCAAAGGACATATGAGTATTATCAAGGCAATATCATCAAGGTAGAACAATAACAAAGGATAATAAGGCATGATAAATCATGATTAAGCAAGCAGGTATTATTTACTTAAAAAGCATGCAGTTTAATGCTGTAAATAAAATATTTAATAAAACTGGGAATCAATATGATCCATTAGAGTGTTAACTCGCACTAGAGAAAGTCGACTTTCCTAATAAAAGCAAACATTTTTATGGTTTAAGATGTTAACTCGCGACTAGAAAAGCGATCCTCTCCCTAGTAAAAGCAACACTATTAAGGGTAGGTATTAACTCGCCTTGGTGCAGGCGTTGTGGTGGTCTTCTTCTTTGTTCTTCAAAAGGTCCTCGGGCTCCTCGGCCTATTAACAGAACGAGTTCGAAGACCATAAATAAAACACCAAAATGCGATAAAAGTATGATGCATGAAAAGCTCTTGCTAAGTTTAGCGATCGACGTCTGGTGTAAGATCTTATTCCAGATATCAAGGAAGTTCCTTGATCCTTCTACTGTTTAGTAGATTACAGAAAATAACGGAGGTGTGGCGATATAAAATGATATGCGATGATGCGTAAGGCTACCCTAGATAATTTACCCATAGTTTTAACACATAAATGTATTTTAGCAGAAATAATTTTTTGTTTGAAGAATTTCCTTCATCAACTCCTCTTATTATTAGTTCTTTTATCATAATAGGTTTTTAAGAGTGTGGAGGATATAATCATTGGATATATATATAAGTATATATATATATATACATAAGTATATACATATTACATGTATAAAAATAACCCCGAGATTGCATAATTTGAGGTCTAAAAATATAAAGTTGGGCTGTCAATTACTACTGTAAATTTATCCACCTTAGACAAGTTTATTACTTTTGGGTTATCTAGATGGTAATATAATTAATAATCCATAGTTATTAATTAGCTAAACATAAGTTTGACATGTAATTGGGGTCATATCATAGAGTTTATAAATTTTTCTAGGTCCAGAGAGGTAATGTATGTCTTTTCATGATTTTCTCAGATTTCATTAGATGATAGATTATTTTCATATATCAGAAAATCATTTCAGCCTAATTCTAATAGTCTAAATGTTAGCAATTTAAATTACTCTGAGATAAATAGGTGGTTATTATTCATGGCAATATTTTTATTAAATCCAGGATAAGAGGTAGTATTTACCATAAATTTTACAGAATTTTTGGAGAAGTCTAGATATTTTAAATAACTCATTTTATTTTTCTAAGTTGTTTTTATTCTCTAAATCTGAGAAAATCGGCGCGCACAGTAACGGGCCGGCCCACGGGTGGTGTAGCCCGTGAAAATCAGGGAGAAGGCGTATTCCCAGAAGGTGCAACGCGAAGGCGAAGGCGGCAAGGCGCTAACACTAATCTCGACGCCTAGGACCGAGGTCCCACGGTCGGCACGCTCAACGCATAAGCGTGATACGTACCCCACTCATCGCGCGAATCTTGGCGCCTGTAACGGACGACGCTGGGCCATCGTCTTCCCCGATCCCAGGCGGTGCTCCGGCGAGACTTCAGCATGGTCGCGGCGGCGCGACATAGCTCCATCGAGCTGCTTTATGTTTGCTAGAAGAAGCTAATAGCTAGATCTAGGACGTACCGTCGCCGATCAGTCGGAGACGGCCTGAGGTTACCGGCGCTACGCGCGGGGCAGCGATGAGCTACGGGATTTGAACATCGACGACGGACTCGAACAAAACTATAGATAAAACTCATGCTAGAGCTTCTAGGGGTAAGTAGAGTTCTTACCGAGCAAGTGATTTCGGCGAAGGCAGCCCGGATTGGGCTGGCGACGAGGGGACCGGAGCTGCTCAAAACAGGGCGTCGGCGCGAGCCAAATCCGATGGCGAACATGTGAAATTAGTTGAGGGGAAAGATTAGGTAGGTTCTAACGATGCTCAAGCTGCGAGGAATTGAAAGAAAACTCACCGATGAAGGAGAAATCGAGAAGGGGGTGATTCTGTTCACCGAACGCCGACGGAGAGAAAAACTCCGATTCCGGGAGCAATAGTGGTTCCGGGGCCAATTATTTGAAGGACAGCGGGGGCAAGGGCCTCCTGGTGCTCTGGGAGCAAGCTCCGAGAGCAGGACTGACGAGGGTGGTCGGATTTTGGAAAATGGGCTCGGGGCTCGGCGGCAGTGGTGAGACGGGAAGGGAAAACCGGATTCAAGCCTCGGTGAGGTTATATAACCCCGGCGGAAGCTTGAGGAGTGGGCAAGGGTAGCGGAGAGTGCGAAGGAAGCGGCCGAGCGAGTGGGGACAAGGTGGCAGGCGGCGTGGCAGTGGTGAGCCAACGGGGTGGCAATGGCGGGGCATTGTCGTGCACGGCAGCGCGACCACGGGCGGCGAGCAGCATCAATGCTCGGGACGACAAGTCGAAGAGCTAGGCGGCGATGGGACGTCGGAGCAGCGGCGGTTCAGGCGGCGGCCAATGCACGGTTTGGGGCGGCGCATGTGCGCAAGAAGCAAGACGGCCACGTTATGCATGAGGCGTAGCGGTGCTCCAGATTCGCGAGCCACCGCGACGGGTCGATTCAGCATGGCGGAGAGGGTGTCAGACTGACGGCATTGGGTTGATCGGTGCTCAAAGCGGCAGTTCATGGGCAGGGGCGAGGGGGCGAGAGAGAGAGAGTGAGCGGGAGTGAGAGACGAGCGAGAGAGCGAGAGAGAGCCGAGGAAGGAAGAGAGCCGACGGGCGAACCGGTAGGAGAGTGAGCCATGCGAGCTCTTGACTCGGGAAGGAAAGAGGAGGTGGATGGAGGGCCTAGTGTCGGGGCCCGGGAAATGGGGGCCGAGTCCCTCTTGTGAAGGAGGAATTGGGCGGCAAGGGGCGTGGGCTGGCCCTCTGGCTTCTTGCAGCGTCAGGAGGGGCAGGGGGTGACAGTGGCCCCGCCCGTCGGTGGGACGGCAGCGAGGCGGGCGGGGTACGGCGGTGGCGATCGGTCGGTGGCGAGCTCCGGCGCAGAGGGAAAGGGAGAGGGACCAAGGGCGGTCTTGGCGGAGTTTAGCGCGACATCGAAGCGAGGCGGCGCGCGCTTAGACCTAAATGGCGCGGAGGCGAGCACGCTGGCGGCGATCGGTGGCGGCGGCGGCGGCAATGTCGAGGTCGACGTGCATCTACTGGCGGGCGTGGATACTAATGGCGGCGCCGATTGTCCTGTGGACGCCGAGGCGGTCCGGCGTCGCGGCGGCGGCGGCGATGAGGACCATGGTGGCGAGGAGCTCACCGGGCGGCGCGACGGTCGCAGATGTTGGGGTCGGTGAGCATCTACGACCCAAGGGGATGCTAATGGTGGCGGCGGTTACCGAGACGATCGGGGTGGTCTGGCGACGTCGGTGGCCGAGGAGGAAGAAGAAGGCGATGATGGCGGCGAAAGCAAAAATTGGGTCATGGAGGGGGTGGGAAAGGTGGAGCGGGCCACGGGGAAGCGAAAGGGAGGGACGGTGAGGGTGTTTACCGAGCTATGACGGCGAATCGCAGAGGGAGGAGGTCGCCGGCGAGCTTCGGCTTGGAACGATCGGCGTCGTGCTCCGGCGGCTCCGAGCGACGGCGAGGGTGGCGGCCTAGCAAAACGAGAAGGGGAGAGAGAGAGAGAGGAGGTGATGGGAGGACACGGCCAGGAGGGGCTCACTGGGCACTCTTTGTGGACGGTGAGGGAGGGTGAGGAGAGTGAGAGATAGAGCACGGGAGGGTTGGTGGGGAGGGCATCTGGGCGGGGAAGGGGACGCGTGGGAGGAGGGGGCGATGGCGGTGGTGCCATCTAGGGGCTTAGGTGGAAGCCATGCAAGGAATGGCAAGGAGAGAGAGCCACGGGGTGGGAGAGAGGAGAGAGAGAGAGATGTTCTGGGAGAGAGAGAGAGTGGGGAGGGGCCACTTGTCATAGTGAGAAAAGGAGAAAGAGATAATAGGTAGGGTTTAAAATAGGAAAAATTAATAACTCTTTTAATTAACCACTTAATTTGCAATTTAAATTTTTATTTAGATTAAAACTTTAAATTGCGGTTTTACAAATCTAATTCAAGTCCTTTACAAACTATTATCATAGGCTTTTAGTAAATAATTTGCAATTAACATTTTAAAAGCAAATCTTTTAGTTATAGTTTTAGGAAATTAATTATAGTAACATGCACATTTTCAAAAGATTTTCAAAATTGTTTAAATCACATGCAAAGATGCTAAGAATTCTATTTCATTTCGTTTATTTAATTATTTTGAAAAATGGGGATGTTACAAACCTCCCTTAAACGGAATCTCGACCGAGATTAGGACAAGCCGAGAAAAAGATTGGGAAACTCGGCCAAGGTCCTCTTCGCTCCCAAGTTGCTTGATCCTCCGAGTGGTTGCTCCACTGAACCTTACATAGTTTGATTACCTTTCTCCTGGTCTGTCGAGCGGCTTCGTCCAAAATCCGGACTGGGTACTCCTTGTAGGTCAGGTCTTCCTGTAGGTCTAGCTGTTCTAATGGCATTTCTTCCTCCGGAACCCTCAGGCATCTCCTTAGCTGGGATACATGGAACACATCGTGCACAGCTGACAACTCGGGTGGCAACTCAAGCTGATAGGCTACTTCACCTCTTCTAGCCAGAATCTTGAAAGGTCCAATGTATCGCGGTGCAAGTTTTCACGACTCGGAAACGTCGAACTCCTTTTATCGGTGACACCTTGAGATAAACAAAATCTCCTTCGCAAAGACTAGATCTCTTCGCCGATTGTTTGCATAACTTTTTTCGTCGACTTTGAGCAGTTCTCAATTGTTCTGGATAACTCGGACTTGCTCATTTGCTTCCTTGAGCAGATCAGGTCCAAAATCATCCTTTCTCCGTCTCTTTCCAAAGAGAGAGGAGTTCTACACTTTCACCGTATAGCACCTCAAACGGGATATCTGCAAACTTGATTGGTAATCGTTGTTATAGGAGAACTCGCATACTGCAAATGTTTATCCCAATTTTTGAATCGCCAAAGCACAAGCTCAAGCATGTCCTCTAAAATTTGGTTAACTTCGTTCCGTCGGCCTTGATCTGTGGATGGAATCTTTGTCTTGAAATTTAGATTGGTTCCTAGCAAACCATGCAATTTTCGCCAAAACTTGGACGTGAATCGAGTTCCTCGTGGGAGACAATTTTCTTAGGAACTCCGTAGACAAACAACCTTGGCTAAATCTGACTCTGCTAGCTTATTTCGTTGTAATTTTTCTTCACGGGAATGAAATGAGCAGACTTGGTGAGCCGATCCACAATGACCCAAATTGAATCATGACCGGACTGGGTTCTAGGCAAGCCGGTGATGAAATCCATTCCGATTTCTTCCCATTTCCACTCAGGGACTTTCAGCGGCTGAAGCAACCCTGCAGGTCTTTGATGCTCCGCTTTGACCCGTTGACAAGTGTCACACAAGGCGACAAATCCGGTGATGTCCCTCTTCATACCAGTCCACCAATAGGATGTCCGAAGGTCCAAGTACATCTTGGTACTTCCTGGGTGAATTGACAATGCTGAATCATGAGCTTCTTTTAGGATTAGCTCCTTAAGCTCTTTCTTATTCGGCACAAAGATTCTTTTTCCAAACCAGAGGATATCGTCCTTATCCACTAGGAATCCAAGGGCTTTTCCTGCCTTGATCCTTTCTTCAATTTCTGTAACTTCGGTATCATCCTTTTGGGCTTCCCGGATCTGGTTCTGCAAGGTTGGCTGAAGTTCTAGCATATGAACACAGCCTTGTTCCACCAATTCCAAGTTTAACTTTCTGAACTCTTCATGTAATACAGGTTGACCTTCTTGGATCATGAGGTTATTGCAGTAGCTCTTCCTACTTAAAGCATCAGCAACTACATTAGCTTTTCCAGGATGATAATGAATGCCTAAATCATAATCCTTTATCAGTTCTAACCACCTTCTTTGTCTCATGTTCAAATCTGGCTGCGTGAAGATATATTTCAAGCTCTTATGGTCAGTATATATTTCGGTTCGGTTGCCAACCAAGTAATGCCTCCAAATTTTAAGAGCATGAACCACAGCAGCTAATTCTATATCATGAGTTGGGTAGTTGACCTCGTGAGGCTTCAACTGTCTTGATGCATAGGCCACAACCTTTCCTTCTTGCATCAGCACACATCCTAGTCCTAACTTGGAAGCGTCACAATAAACCTCAAAATCCTTGCGGATATCCGGCAGAGTGAGAACTGGGGCTGAGGACAAACGCTTCTTTAGCTCTTGGAAGCTTTCCTCACAAGTTTTGGTCCATTCAAACCTATTGTCCTTTCTCAAGAGCTGGGTGAGCGGTTTGGCAATTCTAGAGAAATCTTCAATGAATCTTCTATAATACCCTGCCATTCCAAGGAAACTACGGACCTTGGTCACTGTTTTTGGCGGTGTCCAATCTAAAACATCCTTCACTTTGCTGGGGTCAACAGCGACGCCATCGGCTGATACGACATGGCCTAAGAATGCAACTTCTTTCAGCCAAAAATCACACTTACTAAACTTGGCATACAACTGATGCTCTCTGAGTTTTTCTAACACTAACCTCAGATGCTCAGCATGCTCTTCTTCGTTCTTGGAATAAATGAGGATGTCATCAATGAAGACAACCACAAATTTATCCAAGTATTCCATGAATACTTTGTTCATCAAATTCATGAAATAAGCAGGGCATTGGTCAATCCAAAGGACATGATCAGATACTCGTACAACCCGTGCATCGAGTAGTGAAAGCGATCTTAGGTACGTCCTCTTTCTCGATCTTAATCTGGTGGTAGCCTGACCTTAAATCGATCTTGGAGAAAACACAAGCTCCTTTAAGCTGATCAAACAGGTCATCGATCCTGGACAAAGGATACTTGTTCTTGATTGTGACCTCATTTAGTGATCTATAGTCCACGCACATCCTTAGGGTTTTGTCCTTCTTCTTGACAAAATTGCCGGGCTCCCCAAGGTGATGCACTGGGACGAATGAACCCTTTGCCTTCCAACTCTTCGAGTTGTTTCTTCAGTTCTACTAAAAGATTTGCAGACAACCGATATGGCCTTTGAGCTATTGGAGCAGTTCCCGGTGTTAACTCAATGATGAACTCAATGTCACGGTCAGGTGGCATGCCAGTGCAGTCATCCGAAAACATCTGGGAACTCTCGACCACGGGGACTGAGTCTAAGGCTATTCCTTTCAACTGGTTCAGGGTACTGACAGCTCTTACAGCAAGATTAGAGGAGAATTCTACTCGGATTCCATCACTATTGACAAGAGAAATAGCACGACTGGCACAGTCAATCTGGCCCTTGTATTTAGTTAACCAGTCCATGCCTAGGATAACTTCTATCCCTTGCGAGTCTAGCAAGATAAGGTTTGCTAGAAACTTGACTCCATTAACTTCTATGTCTAATTTAGGATATACTTTATCGGTCCTCATAGACTTTCCCGGGGATTGAAAAATCATGGGATGCTTTAAGCTCATTACGTCCCAATTATTTGATTCCACAAAATTCTTGGATATGAAATAATGCGATGCACCGGAATCAAATAAAACGGCAGCTGGAACTGAATTCACTAGAAACTTACCAAGGACAACATCTGGAGCGTTCTGCGCTTCTTCTGCAGTGATGTGGTTGACTTGGCCTCTTCCAGTAGTTTGAGGTGCCCTAGGAGGTAGGGGTGCTCCACGGCCTCTACCAGCAACTGGTGCGTGAGCAGCCGACCCAAGGTTGGAGGGGGCAGAAGGCACTGGATTCTTCTGAGGACACTTGGAAGCATAATGACCCCACTGGTGGCAGTTGAAACACTGAACTCCTGCAGTGGTGTTGTTCTGGGGAGCCTGGGGAGCTGGAGCTTGGCGAAGGCTCTGTGTCATCTGACGGGGCTGATTTCCTGACATCCTTTGACCTTGCTGAAACTGGGACATTGGAGGGCGGTTAGGTGGCAACTGGGAGAAGCGAGGCCTCGAGCTGCTAGAACCTTGGTGTTGCTGTTGCGCCATCTTTCTCTTGCGCTTCTCCATGCGCTGCCGCTCAATATCTTCTATAATCAAAGCCTTATTAACCATCTCCTAGAAGGTGGCATAATCATTGGAAGCAATAAGAGCCTTGATGTCGGGATCCATTCCCTCCATAAATTTCCACATCTTGTCAGATTCTAAGGCTACTTCGGTGGTGGCATAGCGGGCAAGGTGATTGAACTTATTCAAGTACTCATTGACTGACATGTTGCCCTGCTGGAGACGGTGAAATTCTCGCCTCTTCATCTCCATAATGCCCTTGGGAACAAATGAGGTAGTGAAGGCTTTAGAGAAGTCTTCCCAAGTAAGAGCTTCAATATCCCGGTGAGAGGCTCTAAAGTTTTCCCACCATATAGCAGCATCGTCCTGGAGTTGATGACCAGCAAAATTGACACTCTCTGGTCGTCAGCAGCCTTTGGATCATATCTAGCTTTCGCCTCATTTCTCGGAGCCAATCCTTAGCAACCAGGGGTTCCACGGCTCCGGTGAACACTGATGGTCTTGTTCTCATAAAATAACCAAATCTAGACTGGTGTTGGTTACGAGGGGTTGAGCTTGAGCCGAGCAAAGAAGGTTGTTGAGATTATTGGCAATGGCTTGGAAAGCTTGGAGGTGCATTGCCAATATTTGGTCCAACTGTGGAGGATGAGGTGGTGGGGGTGGCAGATTGACATTGTCCTGATTATCAGCAGCTGGTTGATTCTGGGGCTGTCCGATAGGTGGAGGCTGACCCTGAGGTTCGTTCACTACCAACTCTCTTCCTCTTCCACGACCAGCAGCAGCTCCATTTCAGGTGTCCACCATCTGACAGAAATTTTGAAAATGAGATGAGAAGGGAAACCAGAGAGAAAGCTAATAGGGGAGATCAAAACATCCAACAACACACCAATACAAACAAAATGCAGAAAAACTCCGAAAGACACACAAGCGACAGCTGCACGACCAAGTCGATGCACACTATCTCAAAATCCTGACAGGAAATCCAATATCGTCTAATACGACTATAGGCAATAGGATTCCTACAACTTAAACGCTATCTTGCTTTCTTGAAGCCATCTAATTCTTCTATGCTTGCTGCACTTTAATGCTTCTCGTGGGCTTGTTCCAATCGTTGACGACTTAAGGCTCTAGGTATGCTATTAAGAGCAGTGGTGTCACTAAAATGTTGAATCAGGGGAGAATCTATAAGCGACCTTTTTATTTTGAAAAAAAAAAATCACTCAGAAGGTGATAAGAGAGGAAAAACTGTGACCAGATAGAAGCGAAAATTTTAGGTAAGTAAAGACAGAAGGGAGTAAGTCTCGAAAACTGTCGAAAGTAGATTTATTAATTAAATAGGTCCTTATGGCTATACCATTCTACCTAGGTTGCGGCCTACAGCCTAGGCTCTGATACCAAGCCTGTCGGGGCCCGGGAAATGGGGGCCGAGTCCCTACTGTGTCATACCTGTACTAGTCTCTGGATCAAGTAGATAGTACACACAGATTTCAGCATTTGGATCATAACCATCCGATAAATTTATTTATTACATTAGAGTGCGAATGACAAGTCTGGCGCGAAGGCCTTAAAACAGCGGAAGTCTTACATAGGCAACAGAGGCCTCAAAATAAAACCAGGAAATCCAGATGGAAACCACAACGATCCCCACAGGCAGAGCCGGAGGAGCGCAATCCTAGGCGTCGAAGTACTCTTCGTCACGAACTCAATGGCCGAACCCGCTGCCTTGGTACATCTCCTCCTCGACGCATCATCGCTGATCACCACCGCCGTTGATGAGCGGCCGAGTATAAACTCGAGGTAAGTATTCTTTAAATACTTGCAAGCCAATGCCTAGTTGCTATGCAGGTTCCAAGAAGGGGTTTTGGTTAACTTTGCGTAAAGCTGAGTTTCAAACTTTTAAACCTAGTTTGAGAAAGCGGTTTTGAAATTGAAGTGTTGAACTTTATAATTCTTTCTTTGGAAAAGACAGCACCTACTGGCTTTTCCGAAACCACCATGGCACCCACCATGATAACATTCACGCCCATGCAACACCAATTGCAGAGCAATATCCCAAAACACAGGGAGGAAGAAGAGAATTTTACAAAGCTACAGTGAGGCATCTTCCGTAGTTCACCCTTAACCATTGGGCAAGGCTTTCATGAAAGTTTACACTCTGCAGAGGTCGTACGCTTTACCCACGAGAGGTGGTTTTTCCTAGGAATCACCCAAAGGAAAAATGCTCACCACAAGGTCTTTCACCACGACTTTCCCTTAGCTCGGCATTCCCACTAAGGTTTCCACACCAATACCCCTCTTGTGCCGGTGGGTTCTGTTCTATGGACACACCTGGATACCCACTCCCATCCACACAGGAAGGTTCTGTTTTATGAACATATCCAAGTGCACACTCCCTACTTCCACCAGGAATGCCTGACTAAGGGTCCGAAGGGTACTCAACCAGGACCTGCCCATACAGGCACTTAATGGTCGCACTGTTGAACTAGTCTAAGTACCACAAAGAATCGGTCCTTAAGCCAAACGGGTATGGTCCACCACCAACCCAATCTCGAGCATATCGCCACCGAAAGCGATGCAAACCACCAAGAACCATCCATCCCGATTGGGAAACCATTTAAAAAGCCGAGATAGCACCCACTATCCCTACACACAATTCTCGACACGGTAGCACCCACTACCGGCCATTCAATTTGCAATCAAGTTTTTGTCGGGGTTGAACACAAAAGTAAGTCTCTAGATTGCAATTGCTAAGCATGTAATGTAAAAATCACTAAACAAGGATGGCAGCAAGATTAAATAATATTAATTTAGCTAGGGTTGATGATGTTGGCGGTGTATATTATTCATATAGGACTTTATCTACATCTTAGCTTAAATATTGTTTTTAACTTTTAATTAGCATCTAGGTTTTGCAAAATCTAAAAATAGTTATGAAATCTAGGTAATAGCAACAAGGCACATTGACTTGCCTTGATCCGGGTAGTTGGACTGATTGCTGGCAAATTCTTCGGCGAACGGATCTAACGTTTAAAAGAACAACAATAAGAACCACATACTCAACAAGCGACGTATGCACGACATGATGTGAATTGAATACAAACAGTACAAAACAATACCACATAATTTTATAAAACTCCTGCAATTAATTTTCATCATTTTTGGAAATCCCTATAATTAGTTTTGATTTTTATAAGCTTAATATTCAAGATATAAAAGAGACTTAATTATAAATAAATTTCATAAATTCATCAAAACAGTACAGAAATTATATTACAATATATCTAACTTCAGAAAACAAGTTTTGATATTTTTGGATCTATATTTTATTCTATAAAATTCCTACAAGTTTAAACACTAAGACAATTATTAAAAATTAAAATTAACATAAATATGTAAATAAACAGTACATAAAAACAATACAAAATTTTATGAACCTAATAAAATTTATTTCACATTTTTCTGAATTTTCTACGAATTTTATGCAATTAACAACATGAAGCAAATTTTGGAAATGAAAAGAAATGAGGGAAGGAGGAATTGGGCGTGGCAGGCAGGCGTGGGCTGCCCACCTGCACCTTCAAGGCGCAGGAGGGGCAGGGGCTGACCAGCGGGCCCCGCCCGCCGGTGGGACGGCAGGAGGCGGGCGGGTACGGCGGTGGCGATCGGGTCGGGCGAGCTCCGGCAGAGAGGAAAGGAGGGACCAAGGGCGGCTCTTGGCGGGAGTTTAGCGGCGCGACATCGAGCGAGGCGGCGGCGCGGCTTAGACCTAAATGGCGTGGAGGCGGAGCACGGCGCGGCGGCGACTGGCGGCGCGGCGGCGGCAATGTCGAGGTCGACGTGCATCTACGCGGCGTGTGGATACTAATGGCGGCGCCGGATTGTCCCAGGGACGCCCGAGGCGGTCCGGCGACGTGCGGCGGCGGCGGCATGAGGACCATGGTGGCAGGGAGCTCACCGGCGGCGCGACGGTCGCAGTGTTGGGGTCGGTGAGCATCTACGACCCAAGGGGATGCTAATGGTGGCGGCGGTTTACCGAGACGATCGGGTGGTCTGGCGACGCGTCTTGGTGGCGAGGAGGAAGAAGGCGGGCGCGATGGCGGGCATGAAAGCAAAAATTGGGTCATGGAGGGGTGGGAAAGGTGGAGCGGGCCACGGGGAAGCGAAAGGGAGGGACGGTGAGGGTGTTTACCGAGCTATGACGGCGAATCGCAGAGGGAGGAGGTCGCCGGCGAGCTTCGGCTTGGAACGATCGGCGTCGTGCTCCGGCGGCTCCGAGCGACGGCGAGGGTGGCGGCCTAGCAAAACGAGAAGGGGAGAGTGAGAGAGAGGAGGTGATGGGAGGACACGGCCAGGGAGGGGCTCACCTGGGCAATTCTGCTGTGGACAGTGAGGGAGGGAGTGAGGAGAGTGAGAGATAGAGCACGGGGAGGGTTGGCTGGGGAGGGGGCATCTGGGCAGGGGAAGGGGGACGCGTGGGAGGAGGGGAGCAGTGGCAGGGTGCCATCTAGGGGCTTAGGTGGAAGCCATGCAAGGAATGGCAAGGAGAGAGAGCCACGGGGTGGGAGAGAGGAGTGAGAGAGAGAGATGTTCGGGGGAGAGAAGAGAGAGTGGGGAGGGGGGCCACTTGTCATAGTGAGAAAAGGGAGAAAGAGATAATAGGTAGGGTTTAAAATAGGAAAAATTAATAACTCTTTTAATTAACCACTTAATTTGCAATTTAAATTTTTATTTAGATTAAAACTTTAAATTGCGGTTTTACAAATCTAATTCGAAGTCCTTTACAAACTATTATCATAGGCTTTTAGTAAATAATTTGCAATTAACATTTTAAAAGCAAATCTTTTTAGTTATAGTTTTAGGAAATTAATTATAGTAACATGCACATTTTCAAAAGATTTTCAAAATTGTTTAAATCACATGCAAAGATGCTAAGAATTCTATTTCATTTCGTTTATTTAATTATTTTGAAAAATGGGGATGTTACAAACCTCCCCCCTTAAACGGAATCTCGACCCCGAGATTCGGACAAGCTGAGAAAAAGATTGGGAAACTCAGCCCGAAGGTCCTCTTCGCGCTCCCAAGTTGCTTCGTCCTCCGAGTGGTTGCTCCACTGAACCTTACATAGTTTGATTACCTTTCTCCTGGTCTGTCGAGCGGCTTCGTCCAAAATCCGGACTGGGTACTCCTTGTAGGTCAGGTCTTCCTGTAGGTCTAGCTGTTCTAATGGCATTTCTTCCTCCGGAACCCTCAGGCATCTCCTTAGCTGGGATACATGGAACACATCGTGCACAGCTGACAACTGGGGTGGCAACTCAAGCTGATAGGCTACTTCACCTCTTCTAGCCAGAATCTTGAAAGGTCCAATGTATCGCGGTGCAAGTTTTCCGCTGACTCGGAAACGTCGAACTCCTTTTATCGGTGACACCTTGAGATAAACAAAATCTCCTTCTGCAAAGACTAGATCTCTTCGCCGATTGTTTGCATAACTTTTCTGTCGACTTTGAGCAGTTCTCAATTGTTCCTGGATAACTCGGACTTGCTCATTTGCTTCCTTGAGCAGATCAGGTCCAAAAATCATCCTTTCTCCAGTCTCTTTCCAGTAGAGAGGAGTTCTACACTTTCTACCGTATAGCACCTCAAACGGGGATATCTGCAAACTTGATTGGTAACTGTTGTTATAGGAGAACTCTGCATACGGCAAATGTTTATCCCAATTTTTGGAATCTGCCAAAGCACAAGCTCGAAGCATGTCCTCTAAAATTTGGTTAACTCGTTCCGTCTGGCCTTCAGTCTGTGGATGGAATGCTGTACTGAAATTTAGATTGGTTCCTAGCAAACCATGCAATTTCTGCCAAAACTTGGACGTGAACTGAGTTCCTCTGTCGGAGACAATTTTCTTAGGAACTCCGTGTAGACAAACAACCTTGGCTAAATACAGCTCTGCTAGCTTATTTCCGTTGTAATTTTTCTTCACGGGAATGAAATGAGCAGACTTGGTGAGCCGATCCACAATGACCCAAATTGAATCATGACCGGACTGGGTTCTAGGCAAGCCGGTGATGAAATCCATTCCGATTTCTTCCCATTTCCACTCAGGGACTTTCAGCGGCTGAAGCAACCCTGCAGGTCTTTGATGCTCCGCTTTGACCCGTTGACAAGTGTCACACAAGGCGACAAATCCGGCGATGTCCCTCTTCATACCAGTCCACCAATAGGATGTCCGAAGGTCCAAGTACATCTTTTTAGTTATAGTTTTAGGAAATTAATTATAGTAACATGCACATTTTCAAAAAGATTTTCAAAATTGTTTAAATCACATGCAAAGATGCCAAGAATTCTATTTCATTTCGTTTATTTAATTATTTTGAAAAATGGGGATGTTACAAACCCGAGTCGGCGAGGGCTGGGTTCGGCCCAAAATGGGTTGGGCCCGACTCAAGGAACCCATTTTTGTCCTTAGGTCAGGTAGGTGAACACAAGTTTAGGTTGATTTTAGTGAGGGTCTAAATGTAGATACATATACCTATATATATATGAATTTACATATATATATATATATATATATATATATATATATATATATGTATGTATAATTGTGTGTACCAGTGTGATGAAAAGATTCCTGTTTATGAATACATATTAGAACTGATTTGGGGATGATTCGGTTTGGCATATTCTAAACATAGAAACTTCAAATTTGCTCACATTAGGTTTCTCTTTTTAACTGAGTGTGTTTTATTATGGGCGCAAATTCTTAATTGGGTTTTATAATAGAATATGACCATCTTCACATAGGATTCCGTTATAAACTTAAGACGGAAATACTATGATACCAAAAGGATTTTGAAAAATATTCCCCCAATTACATGCACATCGCATAATTTCTAAAATATCCAATTAGGGTGTCACAATCCACCCCGCGGCAACAAGCGGGGCCACGCTCCATAGGCGCACTTGGATGGTACTGGCCGTCGTGATAACCCGGACCGACTAGTCCCAGCCGAGCAGAAGCATCGCCCATATCCAACGGTGGGATGGGTAGACCGCGCTTCGCGAAGAGCTCCGCTAGACCGTTAAAGTCGACCGGGTGCCACCCGGACCTAGTCCGCCTCTCGACACGGAGCGGTGCCAGGACCAGCGTCCCGCTGTCCGTCACCACCGCCACGGTCACGGTTTGGCAACACACGTCGCTGCGTACCACCGGCGAAAGAAGAAAGGACCCCGAGCCCCGGCACTTTTCGTGTTTCGGATGAGGCTCGTTCTCCCGGGCCACTTTCTCTGGCCGCACCGGGATGACCACCTCCGCCCCGGCAGACACGGCGACCGGCGACAAACACAATCGAGCACGCCCCGATCAACCCAAAAATCACGATGGCGAAGAGAGGGAAGAAGGGCCGAATGGCACGGCGACTTACCGGCGAGCTCGAGATCCGTCTCCACCGGTCCACCATCCACGGGTTCACCACCTAGCATCAACCAACGCTTCTTCAGCGCCAGCTGAGCATCCAGCGCGCCGGCAGATTCCCGGCCCCGGGAACCTTTAGCCCGGGCCGGATCAGGAATAGAGACAGGAGCCCGGGTCGCCGGTCCCCAGCCGCTGACGACGACCGAGGCGGCCACCTCGCGCTAACGACCTTGTCTCGACGGGAGAGCCCGATCGGCTTCTTTTGGGGCGGCTGCGTGCTCGTAGCCCGCCCATGGCACACCTGGTCCGAGCCCGCGCAGCCGCCGTCCGACGAACCCGCTAGGAAGGCGGCCCCTGGGACTGCTACCAGCTCGAGGGCGTCGAGCCCGGCCTCCTCATCCACCTTCCCCTGCAAGCAAACTGGGGAACGTCAGCCTGCACCCAGAGAAGGCCGTCTCAGGGGCGCTCAGCTTACGGGAACACGTACCTCGTCGAGAACGTTCCGGATGCCCGAGCCCAATGGCTCGTTGTGATTTGCGGGCAGCAGGAGCCCCACGGCCCGAACCACGTCATTCTAAGGTAAAGCTGCGGAGAAGAAAGGAGGGAACATTAAAATACGTCCCAAAAGAAGCCCGGGCAAAGGACCGTGAGATCGAAAGAGGAACTTACGGGAGTTGTTTTCGCGGGTGAGATCGTCCCACCCGTGGATCTTGAAGAAGGGGTGAACCCGCTTCCGCAGCGAGCTCACCCGATGCCTGAGAAGTCAGCTACGATGTCGTAGCCGTTCAATCCTCGGCCGGCCAGCTGCCGGATCTTGGCCGCCGAGGCTACCTCCGCCGGCTCCAGCAAAGGGCGTGGCAGCGTCAGCTTCCCGGGGTTCGCGTTCACGAACCAGAGCCCGCACTCGCGGAGCACCTTGGCATAGTACCACCGCAACGCCCACCCCCGACATTCTCCTTAGCCTTGAACACCGGGTACACGGGCTTCATGTCGCGGCGCAGCTTGAAGTAGGCACACCCCGCCGCGTCGCTCCCGCCGGTCGTGGTCAGCTCATAGAAGTTAAGAAAGAGACTGACCGTCGGCTCCACCCCGACAAACGCCTCGCAGAGATGCGCGAAGATTGTCAGGGACAGGATCGAGTTGAGATTGAGCTTCACCAACTCGATCCCGCATTGGGCCAGAGTGGCGGCGAAGAAGTCGGACTCCGGAATCCGGAGCCCGTGAATAGCGAAGAGCTCGAAGGAGACGAACTCTTTGCTCTCGGGCGCAGGGGCTGTCTCCTCGCCGGTCGCCCTCCAACCGCCGACCTCAATGAAGCCAACGGCGGTCAACTCCTTCAAGGTGTCCTCGGAGGTGAGACTCCGGGTGAAAGGCGCCATTGGAGGAGGAGGGTCGGGAGGCGAAGGTGGCAGAAGGCGAAGGGATTGAAAAGGCAAGAAGGCAGTAGTACAAGAAAAGACACAAGAGAGCGTAAAGGAAGCGATGTGGGAGGCAAGCCACCTCTTATGAGCCGGCGCAGGGAGACAAACCGCCGCCTGTTCGCCTAAGGCATAGAAACCGAAAGGAAGACAGCGGCCCGCATAAATGTGCTCGGTTGGAATTCCCTCCAAAGCCAAAGACCACGCGTGCAAGGCACAACATTTCGCCAAGCGGAGCATCTCCCAATAAACCTCTGAGCGGAACATCTTTGTCCTGCTCAAGGCTCGGAGGCTAGCTCTTGGGGAAGTACGCGGCCCATGGAGATACGGCCCATTCACTTGCCTCCAGCCTAGCAGAAAGCTTGGCAAGCTCGCGCCCGAGCTTCCCCGCTCTGAAGCTCGGGTCACTCGCCCCGGCTTGAAGCCCGGGCTTGGTACCAAGGCAGATGCGCGCCAGGCGGCTCTGACAGCACGCCGCGGGTCCCACAGTCACCATGAGTTAAATCGACCAAGATACCAAGGCACGCCTGACACAGGCCACTGGTGAGTTGGTGGCAGGTCACGTCAATGGTCAGCTTACTATTCGTCCCTATAGAGAAAGACACGTATTGCCGGGCTGCGGTCCGAACGTCGATCCTGGCGGGATGAGAGAATACGCCCGAATATCCAGCGGACCTCGAGCATCCGCCACGCCCCAGCACGGCAAAACAGAAGAACACAACTAGTGACCGAAGAACAACACGGTGTATCACAACGGACCAAGGTTAGACTACAGTGGCCAGAGGCCGCTTATAAAAAGGGGCGCACAGGCCACAACCACGCAGGCCCCCAAGGAAGGAAAACAAGAGATAGGAGGAGAAGAGACGGAGATAGCCAGAAGAGCGCTCGGCCACCGTAGAGCAGGAGCACTTGCACTCACATAGGAGCTCTAGTCCCAGGCGATAGTTCTTCACATCCAGGTACTGTAGGAACCCACATAGTGCCTTGAGCACTTATTGTACCCGAGTCCGGGCTTCCCGAAGCTCGATCTCACCCTTTTGTACTCGTTTAAGCTCGGCATTAAACGAAGACTGGACGTAGGGCTGTTATCCGACAGTGGAGGCCTGAACCAGGATAAAAATCCCTGTGTCACACTAGCACACATCTCACACCCACGTCCTTCCCTCGGGGGCGCTCGGCCAGCGGCCAGGCCTCGGTCCAGGGGGCAGGGCCGCCCTCGGGTCTCGCACACCCCCTTTGCTCGTCGGCCTGCGGAGACTTGCCTCCCAGTCGCCGACAGATATATAATATGGGTTTCACTGAATATATCCAGCCTATGTGGTTTCATGATTTGTCGAAGGAGAGTATTTAGGGAGGTTGACGAATCACATGGATTGGATAACATATAAAAGGGTCACGATATGAACATATCTTCATCGACGAAGAAGTGACATTAGAAAGGTAACTCTTCTAGGTTTTAGGCACAAGGGGGTGGCCCTAGCATATCTGGATTTGGGTTCATTTGGTCAATTGGGGTAGAAGAAATAATCAAAGGTCATATAAGAGTTAAGGGATAGAAAGGAACACAGGGTGATGGTGATTCAGACTAAAAAGATGACGTGTAACTGAAGGAAGAGGGACGCCCTATGATGTGCGTGGATTAGGGTATGGATTATGGTGAAAATAACCCTTAGCGTGGTTTCTAGAATATACATTGGTTCAAATGACGTTAGGTGACTCTGCGACGTAATTGATTTGCAAGGTTGGACGATTTGACGAGATGGATAAGAGGAATTTATAGGGGCAGCAGAAGGATAGGCACAATAGTGAAAGGAGGTGGTTGTTGCACGAGTACTCGCAATGAAGTTACTCTCTTTGATGGGGATCTTTAATTCATAGTGCGTGTACATGCATGTATATACACACGACAACACACCTCATAAAAATGGATTCCATTGATCAAATAGTAACCTCATGGGTTATTCCGACTGAGGTTCTGAGACTCGGAGTATTTAGGGCATAACTGAGGTGGCATCTCATTGAAAAGAAGATAATTAAAGGCAAGCATATATGAATGTGTGTGAGCATGTGAAAACCCACAAGAACTAGATGAAATAAACCTTTTTGATAAGGAGGTGACCTCTAAGCTCTCGTTAGGTTTCAAGATATAGAGAGTCCTAGTAGGTATGAACTCAAATTTATGGGTCAATGGAAAAACGGTTGAGAACCATATGGAAGCCATGGGATGGGACTGAAAAAGATATCCCAGGCAATGGAGAGACATAAGGGATAGTCCTACCACTAGAAGAAATCTAGTAACTCAAACATTTGGTTTATCTAATTACTTCCTTATTTTCTTATTAAGTTAATATGTTGTTTTCATGCAGTTTGTTAGTAGTGAACCTTTCTAGTTCATATAAATTAGTTTTAGTACTTAAGATTTCACAAAGGCATTATAAAATAAATGGTTCATCTAGATGAGCTTTTAAAGAGTCTCTAACATTTTATGCATGTCTTAAAAATTTTAAGTCACAAAAAAAATTTTATGCTTAAAATTTAGGATGTTACACTTAGTCGGCTAGTAACGGTGTGTTTCCCTTGTATTTTGTTCTCTTCATATTTGGTAAAGTAACAAAAACTTTGTATTTTTTACTGCATCATCATTATGGACTACACTAGTCGTTAAGGTACGTAGTTACATTGAATTCTCTTATTGCTAAAACTATGTTTAGTATGCAGTAGCCCGATACGAAATAAAATTAAAAGTTATTTTTTAAAAATATTCGAATAATTATACTAATATTGAAAAATTAAATTTCTTAAAATAATCACCAAAATTATATTCCTGAATATTTAGATTTTTTTCTAAAGTTTCTACAATTTTCCCCGACAACTTCTAATCTTGCAGCATTTCCATGTCTGTTTGAAAATCCTAACATATTTTTATTAGGGTTCCAAATATTCCATATTATTTGAGCGAATTTCTTAGAATTTCTTATTAATTCCTAACACTCTAAAACCATTTCTATCTTTTTATTTTGAAATTGATTTGAAAAAACCTCAAGGCAATCGGGTCAAATCTATCAACGGACTCACTATTGTTGCTCGCCTAACTTAATGCAGTGTTGCCTGGCGGCCCATGCCGCCCGTCGGTTCGTATTTACATTCGAGCATATCTAAATTTGTATTTAAATTTGTTTCAAAATATAGTTGCAAACGTGTGAAGACCACTATTCAATCCGCCCACACTCTAATGATGCTTAGTGCTATTTGAACTGTTGAATGGGCAAAATTCGGTGTTTTGATTGTATCCACAAAATTTACGGGCATGAGAATATGAGATAAGCAACCTCGAACGGCTAATATCTGTCGTTGTGTGTACATTTATACACACACAATATAGGCTGTATGGAGCCACCGACCAGTTGTCGATGGCAGCTCCTAAAATCAATTGATCTACTAAAAACTTTGGTTGCTCATTGCTTGATGTACAATTACATTATGCCTCCTTATATAGGAGGGCTAGCACTAATGGATAGACTTCGATCTAATAAAATCACTAACAATCACAAACATATATCTAAAAATAAAAATAATCTCATCCAATCTCTAATTAAGAAATAACATAAATAAATAAATTTACTATCTAATCCAATCTTATCCTGCCTACAAATCAACCTTATCCTCAAGTTTGCAGTCCAAGAAATCTGTGAGGAGATTTTAGAATATGATACTCAAATTCGTATTTCAGGATTTGCCACCCTACCCATTGTTATTGGCCCAGATGATCCTGCATGTCATACATGCATGCTCTGAGACATGCGAATTGAGCCATATTAAATTTTCCAAAATCCCTGTGGCTTTGTACATGTCGAGGAGGCTGTTGCCTAGGCCATAGGCCAGTGTGCACGATTATCTTCCGCGGGACCCGTGTGTGCCCAATCTGGACAAGCACATGTGAGAGCTCACACCCACATCGCCCAATATATACAATTCAATGTGCCACCCATCTCCTTGTGTGTCATCCCTCCACTCGCCCACGCCAAGGAGATCGACGCCTTGGTTGGATCTGGACGTCCTGCTCGTAACCCCATCATCTTGGAAGCCCTCATGCCAGCAAGACATTGTTGCTAGCTAAGCTAGGGCACTCATGTGTTCACATATGCTATATAGCCAAGTTGAGCTCTTGAGGTCGATGCATTATCTCTATACTAATAAAACCGTGTTGTGGTGTTAGTACGTCATTTTAAAATTTTGAATTCACAACCATCCCGCTACCCCCGCAGACCAGTCCCATCCTGTCAATCTTGTGGGCCCCACTTTCCCATAGAACAGAACAATCATTGTGGGCCCTACTCGTCCCTCCTCAGAACACAATAGGCACTGCAACTTTGCAAGAGAGGGAGGGGAGACGAGAGAGAGAGAGAAGGGTGGTGCTGACATCGTTGACAAGGCCTGGCTACGGTTCCAAGACTCGAAGTTGACTGAGCTTGGGAGATGGGAGGAGAGGGCAACAACCGTAGGTGTTGGGGGAGACATTCTGCCACTGCCTAGGGAAGTGCTACTAACGTGCTGCTTCAGGTTTACATCACCCACGACCTGTTGGGGGAGGCGCGCGTTGTCATCGGCCTGATCTGGGCCCAACACTACCCTCATCAGCTAAATTTGCACCTAGTAACGTCGGGGGAGGAGTAGGGGCCACTCTAAGAGAGGGGGAAGGGGAGAAGAGGGTGCCACCAGGGAGGACTAAGGCGTTGTTGTCACTACCTGAGAGGGGTCGTCGTCATCACTAACAGCCAGCACCACCCTCAGCTCCTTATCAGTCGGATCTACGCCCAACACCGTCCTGACTAGCTGGATCCGCATCCAGTGACGCTAGGCAAGTAGGATGGGGCCATCATGGGGAAGGGAAAGGAGGGGTTGCCTGAGGGAGGACGGGGACGATGCCGCTTGGGGTGGGAGGAATTAACTAATGAGACTGGGAGTGAGAGAGTGAGATTATGAGGTACATGAGAAGAGATAGGCTAGAATTTTGAGGCGCATGACACTGAGGAGTGGGCTGAATTGTGTGGTGGGCTAGATGGGGTTAGGGGCACCAGAGGAGTGGTGGGCAGGATTGAGTGGTAGGTACGTGAAAGGATCGGGATGTCGCCTAGAGAGGGGGTGAATAGGCGATTATAAAATTTAAACACTAAATTAAACACAGCGAAAATATGTTCGGACTGTCCGAGTTCACCTCGGACTGTCCGAGTACTTCGGATAGTCCGAAGTCTATTCGGATAGTCCGAATGATACAGAGTGACTTCGAATTCAACTCAAATCACAAATTCAAGGATACGACCTGCACCAAAGATAGTTCACAAGCAAGTATAGATGTAGTAGTATCACACAAGACAAGATAATCAATTCAATTGTAAAATAAGCAAGTAAATCAAACTTGAGAGTGAAAGGGATAAAACCGAAATGAAGATGGAGACGCGAAGATGTTTGTTCCCGAAGTTCGGATCCTTGAGGGATCCTACGTCTCCGTTGAGGCGACTCGGTCACACTTGAGCCGGGGTCTTTTTCAACCCTTCCCTCACCAGTGTTGCACAATGCACTCGCCGGCTTCACTCCTTTGATTTCTTCCCTTGCGGAGATGAAATCGAGCCTTCACAAACTTGTCACGGCGCACCACACAAAGCTCGGTGGCTTGTGACTAACTCCTAGCCGTCTAGGAGTCCTCAACCTCCAAGAGTAACAAATGCCCACGAAGAATGAACATGGAGATGAACTCAAGTGCTCAAAGATCAACTCTTGCTCAATCCACACTCACACCTCCTCCCAACTCTTCCCAACCCTTCTTCCCAAGGGGATCATCTAGATCGAAGAGTGGAGGGGTCACTAGGGCTCAAGAACACACTAATTCCACAAATGAATCACCTCCCAACTTTTCTCCTAAATCTCCCTCAATCCCTCCTTCCAACTCTTCCAAACCTTTCTCCAAAGGGGTCCAGAAAGATCTAAGAGTAGAGGGGTTCTAAGGGCTCAAGAACACTTGGATAGATCAAGGAAATGGTGGTCCAATAGCTCTATTCAAGTGGGGAGAGAAAGGAGTTTAAATAGAGGCTTCCACGGATTCTGACCGTTACAGACAGTTTCGTGTAAGTTCGGATAGTCCGAGTGATATTCGGATAGTCCGAGTGATTACAGGTAACGGAGACAGAGAGATCCAGCTCGGATAGTCCGAACATACTTCGGATACTCCGAGTCATTCGGATACTCCGAGTGAACCTCGGATAGTCCGAATAATTACAGCCCGACGAACAGAGAGGGTCAGCTCGGATAGTCCGAATAAAATCTTCGGATAGTCTGAGTCATTCGGATACTCCGAGTGAACCTCGGATAGTCCGAGTGCTGAAAACAGCCACTGCACATCCCGACGAAAACGGGCATAACTTTTGACTCCGGACTCCGTTTTGGGTGATCTTAGGCTCTACGGAAAGCTAAGAACGAGAGCTATACAATCAACAAGGTCTCACACCTCAAATCCCAAAAGATAAATGTAGAATTCACAGGGAAGGCAAGGAAGACCTATAACTCTCACTTTCCGACACCAACACAACACTCTCTCTAGGTTTCATAAGGATGGATCACTTGAGCACTTGACACATCTAAAATTCATTCTCCATTGAATCCCTCTTAATAGTACGGCAATCCTTAGATTCAAATTAAATCAAAGATAATACAAGTGTAGGATAGTCACTTGCCGTCTTTTTCTTCATTATGCATGATGACCTTCACTAAAAGATTGATGAAGCCTTCGCCTTATCCAACTCGACTCGATTCACCTCATGATAAATATGTAATGGAGCTAGATGCACTAGGAAGATAATTGTCAATATGATAAATTAACTAAACTATGGCAAGTACCACAATCTTCACTAAAATGGAGCACATGATAGAATATACAAGAATTACACATGTGCAAATAATATTCAAGCTAGAGTGAAGTTGTGGAACAATCTAGATTAAACTCCACTAAGTGATGTGCATAAGAAGATATACAAACAAAGCATACATGCACCAAGTCAAGTTATAACAATGTGAAGTTTAACTCTAGTTAAGACATGTATACTAGAAGCAAGACACATATTGAACTCAAGTGGATATATATGCACAAATAGATATGACATCAACCAATGTGCATATATAATCAATATGTTACTTGGAGCTCAATATGCACTTGCACAAAAGGAATGCAATAATAAATATATATAGAGAAGGTTACCGAGATTGCATACCTCATCTTTGCTTACCCATCCTATTTGTATGTGTGAGACTTACCTTGCTAGGATGGATAGATTGTCCACTTGGCATATATGATGTCCTCTAAATAGATGAGACTAATATTCAACTTGGCAATAAACATGTTAGTCTCATAGCAACACAATCATATTAGAGGTTTGTCACTAGACAATTACTTAGCCAAGTATTTACACATTTACTAATACTTGTCATTATGTGTTTGTCATTAATCACCAAAATCACTTATGTGCCTAAATACACTTTCAATCTCCCCCTTTTTGGTGATTTATGACAAACCCTTTAGCAATTGCACCAAATGACAATATTAAGCTATTTAGCACAAAAACAAATGTGAAGATCCATCGAGAACAAGAGATTATACTTACAAACATTCTCTCACAAATTGAATGGACAATTGATGATCTTCATAAATTCGATTATCCCCCTTTTGTCATTCTCTTCATATTCTCTTCCCTTTTGTCAATCGATTAGGAGGCAATTGATAAGTCATAAATTCTCCCCCTTTTGTCATTAATCCCAAAAAGGTCCATAAGAGGTCTTCAATATCCATTTGGGGTTTGAATTCCCCTTAGTCATCAATCCTCCAAAGATCCACTAAGGAATATCTTTTCTCCCCCTTGATAGCACACTCAATAAAAAGATTAGAGAGAACAAGATAAAAACATGAAGCTAGCAATAAAGCAATAATATTAAGCTCCCCCTAAATCTAGGCAAGATATGACACCAATTATATCCAAGATTTAGGTAAACAATAAATTCATTGACACCAATTGAAATTATTTGTTACAAAATGAAAGAAGTCATGATTCACAAGATATAAGTGGAGCTCAAAACATGACAAAGGATATGATACCAATTATGAAAATAATTCCTCTTTGCAATGTGTCATCTATACGTTCCTTTTAATTCATGATAATGCCAAAAGCAAATTAGATGACACTTTAAAACAATTTAGGATTAGAGGATACCACTTGATAGATATTAATTGATATCAATTAAAAAGTACACCACCATTTAGAATAACACAATTTAATATAATAGTGTTCAAAGACATTATGAAATATGGTCAAAAGAAATACATCCCTTTGTAAGTTCTTGTCCACCACATTCTTGAATTGGTCATGATCAACTCAAACGGGCTTGGATCCTTCGGACCATGGAGCTATCTCCTTTTCCTTCATCCTACCGCCGACGTTGACTCCTTTTCCAATTCCTTGAACATTAATAGACAAGCACACAATTTTCGGGAACAAATATTTTTCAACTTGACCCGAGTTAGTTTGGTAATGTCTAAGTACAATATGCAAGATATAGATGATAAACATGACAATACAACTTGTATGCATGTTGAAAGATTCAAAAGATACCAAATGATAGATTTCATAATATAAAATAAATATTTGATACCAACTGAAAATTTTTACCATTTGAAATATTTCACAATATCAATTTCCAAGAGAAATACTTGAAACACATTCAAATTCAACTCTTGAAATCCACTTGTGAAAGTGACAATGGATAAAACATATTTAAAGCTCACTCTTGAACTCACAATAGAAATTTTCTTCTTTTTATAATAAACTTCAAGATTTATAAAAGAGGAAACACTTTGAGGCTAAGATGCAATTAAATCCAATTTCTATAAAGAACTTAGCCAAAAGGTGCACTTTCAATGGAGTGAAAACTTGAATAAATATGCTCCACTTTGTGGCTTGGAGCAATAAATAAGTTCACATATTTTTCACCTTGAAAGGCTTGCTAAAACTCCATATTAGAATTCTCAAAACATGCGAGAAGCAACACAAAATTAATTTTATCTCTTAAACCATTACTCAAACGCGAAAGTCATCAACGTGAAAACGATCCGTCTCGAAATTCTCTTCGAGAGCTATAAAGGCTGAAAATCCATTTGAGCAAAGGAAAACCCCGAAAACATAAAGATAGTGAAATCTGAACCGAAAATTTCGGGAAAAGAAAATCTCGCTTAAAATGATCCCGAGGATGAAAAACTTGAATAAATGAGCTCCCAAATAATCTTAGATGAATCATGGAGCTATGACTTAAGTTAGATTAGTTTTCATCCATAGGAATACTCAACAACATTCTAGAGATGCAGATTTTAAAAGTGCAAGGTGCTGAAAATTTCAGAGTTTGATATTTTAATGATAGCTGCAAGATAGGGCTGAAACACTATTCAAACAGTGTTCAACAATTCTGATAAAATTAGTAAATGTCGACCAACTATAGAGCAGCAAAACTCGTAATAACAACTTTCTCAGATTATGAACCCATTTAGAGATATAAAATTCACAAATCAGCCAAAAATCTGTCCCAAACTGAAGATTTCAGCAAGCTGAACATTTTGAATTTGGATCAAAACTTGATCAAACGAAGTCCAATGGTCATGAAATTTTGCATAAACATTCCATGGACTACCAAGAAACGTTTCCAAAAGGAATTTCTGAAATATCATACTCCAATTAAGAGATATGTCAAAAAGAGCATTGGAGTTCGGTTTTGACGCTAAGTCAAATAAAGTCAACAATCTTTGCAAATAAGCTCAAATAAATTTGAAAATTTTCAGATATGAACTTAACATGCAAGAGAAGGTTTTCCAAAAATAATTTCCAATAAATCAATTTTTCTCTGAGAGATATGATGAAAGTTGCATTATAAGCACAAGAAGGACATTTATTTTTCACTAAATCCCCAAAAGGCAACCAAATGAGTTTTGAATGGAAATTTGTACTTATATGGCTTCACAAATTTAAGAGAGATGTTTATAAGCCAATTTACAAAATCATATCCACTCAAATTGCAATAATCAACTCTATGCAAGAATATGCTAAATATGGTCAAAAGAGTGATTTGAATGAATTTGATATGGCCATAACTCTTGAATGATTAGGATTTTGGAAAAACATTGAACTAGAGAAATATTTGAAATGTCTAACCTCAAAAGTTTGGTATTGATCATTTCCTCAAAAACTCAATAAATCTTGTTTTAGAAAAATATGCAATTTAATTCAAAAACAAGATCATAAAAGATCCTTTTAGAGCCAAATGTGCACTTTATGTATCTATTGAAGGTATATTTGCTAAAAAGCATTTAGAATACATAAGTAAACACATTTAACCTAATTTGATCAAAATTAACACTTTTTGATAAGAATTTAACTATGAAGTCATAATGCAAGACCAAATACAAATGAGAAAAACAAAATATTCTAATGTGGCATAAAATAGATAAGAGACAAGGCCACAATAGAATAAACATGGCGAATAAAATTAATTTCAATGCCCTTTACATAGAGGGACTAATAGCAAAAGAATAAGCTCCCCCTTACACAAAGGGTTCTTTAAAGGTCACTCATTAAATCATCTTCCTAAAGGCCTCAATCTTGATGTTTCTTGCTTGAGGGCTTCTTTTATGTCTAATCTTCCTCTCAAAGAATTTTGATATGAGTAAAGAGAAGAAGATGTCATCTAAAGCAAGAAAGAGATAAGGAACAATAAGGTCTTAGGGAAGGAAGAAAGAATTAGTTTCGAGTGACGAAATGTCAAGATAGATATCAAGATATAAACTACCTTAAGATACCACTTGTAAGAACCAAATGGCATTAGAGATGAAAGATAGGTAGTTAGAGAGATATCACTTTAAAAAGAAATACCACTTAAAGAACATAAACCAAAAGGATCATAGTGGTATTTTAGCAAAAGAGAAGGGAGTGATATCTAGATGAGTTGTTAATGGCTCCAAATATTTTCAAGAAATCCAACACAAATGTTATTTGGAGCATTTCCAACTAGGAGAGGTCATTCAAAATATTGAAAATAGATTTTACCAAAATAAGCTTTTAGGTTTGTAAGATAACTCTATTTTTCAAAAATCTTTCCAACTTTGCCAAATGAACATGAGAAAGGTATTTTAGTTTCCAAATGCTCTATATGAGTCTCAAATACCCTTCCAAGCCAATTTATATCAAGAAACTTGGCTCAAATGGCAAAACTCATTTAAGTGCTAGAAATAAGCAATTATGGTCAAAGTAGGTTTTTCGGTGAGTTTCAAAACCTCATAGCAAGAGATACATTGGTCATTTGAAAATACTTTAAATATGAAAATTGTTTGTAATAACCAACTCTAGGTTTTTGGTATTGAAACTTTTCTCAAATTCAGTTTAGAATTAATTCTATGGAAAATACCGAAAATAGCCAAAAACAAGATACTACTAACTAGAATTTTAGTCCAAAACTTGATTTTGATGTAAATAGGTTTTTCTTTACCCAAAACTCTTTGAAAACATTTGAGAATCATTTTGGAACTTTTTTTCAAACAAATTTCAAATGTTTACTTCAAATTCACATTTTGGCTAAAATGGTTTATTTTGAAATTCAACACTAGCACTTAATAAATATGGGCACACTTAGGAAATGTGATACACATGGATATGAATTAGCACTATTTCTAAATGTGCCACAACACTCATCATGCTCATATAAATTCATTGAAGGTTTTAGACAAGAGCACGATGAATGACTAAAGATTAAAATGATTTTTCATGAAATGCAATTACCTACACAAGGCAAGATGCTTGAAATTAAATTGTTACCGAAGTGGCATTGGTATATGATGATAATGTGAATATCCTCATGCTTGGCCTCGATTAGTCGGAGGAGAACTCCACCGCATCTTGTACATGCCAAACCTTTAATGCCTCTTCAAGTTCTAGTAAGCACTTCAAGTAAGTTTTGGTACCCAATTCTTGTTGGGTCCATGAGAGTTAGTAACAATATATTTTGGTGCCCTAGTAGAAATCTTGCCCTTAGAGTTCACATGAGAGCAACAAGACTTACTACTATTAGATTTCACAATTGGGCACTTAGTAGAAGAATTAGCCATTGGTTTGAAATGATTTGCAAATGAGCAAAACACACCCTTGTTGACAAAGTTCACCTTGGGGCTTATCCTACCACCATCCTTGGGTAAATTTCAATCTTCTTTCTTACCCAAGGCATCCCTCTCCCCAAGTGAATTGTCACAAATTATGTGTTTTGCTACCCAAATGGTTTTGGCATTATTTTTAGTTGGGGCAACATTTTTAGCAAACAAATTGCCATTTTTATCTTTCCTAAGCATATAATGTTCATTGACAAGGAAAGGCTTAGGAATGTTACCCTTGGGACAATCCTTACCGATGTGTCCCTTTTCCCGACAATTGTAGCAAGTTGGCTTTGGGCGTCTCGTCTTCTTGACTTGCTTCTTGTTGGTTTGCCTCTTGATAGGTGTAGTCTTGGTCTCCACTTTATTAGGACACTTAGAGGCAAAGTGCCCTAATTTGTTACATCCAAAATATTTGATAGTCTTTGTCATCTCAACTTGGTGCTTTGGATTGTTCTTGAGCTTGCTAACTTTATTTTGAGAAGACTTGGAGTGTCTTGTCTCATAATTTTCCTTGTTGGGGATAAAGCCAAGTCCCATCTTGTTCTTGATGTATCTCCGATTGCCCAATATGGCATTTAGGTTGGCTTTCCCTTTATAGCACTTCTCCAAGTCATTCTTCAATTTTTGCACTTGTGCCTTGAGCTCTTTGTTTTTCTCTAGAAGATCATTAGTATAACAAGCACTAGAGCAAATAGGAGCACTTATATTTGAGCAACGAGGCACATTGTTTATACTATCACAAGATATGGAAGAATTAGAAACATATGTGCTAGTGCAACAAGGTTCATTAATTTGATCATTGCAAGACATGATGGAAATGGAAGCTTTTTCATTAGAGCAATTTGGCATGTCAAGCAAATCATCATTTAATTCATCAAATGAGGTGGAGACATTATAACTAGATGAAGTGTTAGGAATAGAATCTAAGCATGACATATCATCTAGTATATCACAAGAAACACAAACATCCACCTTAGTGTTATTAGGACTCTTGAGGAGGAGATTTTCATGATCTATTTTCAAAGTATCATATGACTTTTGAAGCATATTAAGTTTGCATACTAAATCATATGATTTTCTAATCTCCTTCTCAAGTTGCTTATGGAGTTTTCCACACATGAGTATTAATTCATCATGAGAGGGCTTGTCTTCATTTACCTCATTATTACCTTGAGCCATGTAGCAATGAGGAGATGAGGAGGGTGAAGGAGACTCATCTTCACTTGAGCTTGATGTGAAGCAATCATCACTTGAAATCCATAGTTATGAATTGTCCACTTGATTAATCTTGGACTTCTCATGATTTCTTTGAATAAGCATCCACACATCATGAGCATACTTAAGGTGGCCTATCTTCTCTCGCTCATCTTTGCTCAAAACACTAAGTAGAGCATCCATGGCTTGAGCATTCTTTTCTTCATTTTGTTCCTCCTCGGTGGTGAGATTGTCTTCATCCTTCACAATAAAGCCTTTTTCAACAATATCCCAAATTGAAGAATGGAGAGCTCTCAAGAACATTTTCATCTTGTGTTTCCACGGGCCATAATGTGTACCATCAAAATATGGTGCCCAACCGAAGGAAGTGAGTATAAGAGAAGATTCACTAGCATTCATGTTAGTATGACGAAAAGAAATATTAGCTCCACATTCACCCATCCCGTCTATAGACATCCAAACCCTCCAAGTGGTTAAGCTTAATTTCGGAGGTTAGGCTCTGATACCAAATGAAAGGATCGGGATGTCGCCTAGAAGGGGGGTGAATAGGCGATTATAAAATTTAAACACTAAATTAAACACAGCGGAAATATGATCAGACTGTCCGAGTTCACCTCGGACTGTCCGAGTACTTCGGATAGTCCGAAGTCTATTCGGATAGTCCGAATGATACAGAGTGACTTCGAATTCAACTCAAATCACAAATTCAAGGATACGACCTGCACCAAAGATAGTTTACAAGCAAGTATAGATGCAGTAGTATCACACAAGACAAGATAATCAATTCAATTGTAAAATAAGCAAGTAAATCAAACTTGAGAGTGAAAGGGATAAAACCGAAATAAAGATGGAGACGCGAAGATGTTTGTTCCCGAAGTTCGGATCCTTGAGGGGATCCTACGTCTCCGTTGAGGCGGCTCGGTCACACTTGAGCCGGGGTCTTTTTCAACCCTTCCCTCACCGGTGTTGCACAATGCACTCACCGGCTTCACTTCTTTGATTTCTTCTCATGGAGGCTAAATCGAGCCTTCACAAACTTGTCACGGCGCACCACACAAAGCTCGGTGGCTCGTGACCAACTCCTAGCCGTCTAGGAGTCCTCAACCTCCAAGAGTAACAAATGCCCACGAAGAATGAACTTGGAGATGAACTCAAGTGCTCAAAGATCAACTCTTGCTCAATCCACACTCACACCTCCTCCCAACTCTTCCCAACCCTTCTTCCCAAGGGGATCACCTAGATCGAAGAGTGGAGGGGTCACTAGAGCTCAAGAACACACTAATTCCACAAAGGAATCACCTCCCAACTTTTCTCCCAAATCTCCCTCAATCCCTCCTTCCAACTCTTCCAAACCCTTCTTCAAAGAGGATCACAAAGATCTAAGAGTAGAGGGGTTCTAAGGGCTCAAGAACACTTGGATAGATCAAGGAAATGGTGGTCCAACAGCTCTATTCAAGTGGGGAGAGAGAGGAGTTTAAATAGAGGCTTCCACGGATTCTGACCGTTACAGACAGTTTCGTGTAAGTTCGGATAGTCCGAGTGATATTCGGATAGTCCGAGTGATTACAGGTAACGGAGACAGAGAGATCCAGCTCGGATAGTCCGAACATACTTCGGATACTCCGAGCCATTCGGATACTCCGAGTGAACCTCGGATAGTCCGAATAATTACAGCCTGACGAACAGAGAGGGTCAACTCGGATAGTCCGAATAAAATCTTCGGATAGTCTGAGTCATTCGGATACTCCGAGTGAACCTCGGATAGTCCGAGTGCTGAAAACACTCACTGCACATCCCGATGAAAACGGGCATAACTTTTGACTCCGGACTCCGTTTTGGGTGATCTTAGGCTCTACGGAAAGCTAAGAACGAGAGCTATACAATCAACAAGGTCTCACACCTCAAATCCCAAAAGATAAATGTAGAATTCACAGGGAAGGCAAGGAAGACCTATAACTCTCACTTTCCGACACCAGCACAACACTCTCTCTAGGTTTCATAAGGATGGATCACTTGAGCACTTGACACATCTAAAAGTCATTCTCCATTGCATCCCTCTTAATAGTACGGCAATCCTTAGATTCAAATTAAATCAAAGATAATACAAGTCTAGGATAGTCACTTGCCGTCTTTTTCTTCATTATGCATGATGACCTTTACTAAAAGATTGATGAAGCCTTCGCCTTATCCAACTCGACTCGATTCACCTCATGAGACTCTCGTCCCATCGACCTTGACTTGATCATCCTCCCCGACGATCTCCACGCCAAGTCGATCTTGACTTAGTCCTCAACTCTTGGTGACACCGTCGTCTTGTTGACCTCGGCTTAACTATTATCCTTTAACATACCTTGGTCATCACACATACTCATAGGACCTAAATCTTTCTAAACCACTCATGAAAGATATTAGTCCAAAAGCTCAATAGATATAAATAGATTGATGTTTATGAGCAATTAAGTACCACAAGTGTTTCATATAAAGAGACACAATATTAAATAGAAACACTTGACAAGAGAAAGATTCTCTACTAAGTGCACTAGGAAGATAATTGCCAATATGATAAATTAGCTAAACTATGGCAAGTACCACAATCTTCACTAAAATGGAGCACATGATAGAATATACAAGAATTACACATGTGCAAATAATATTCAAGCTAGAGTGAAGTTGTGGAACAATCTAGATTAAACTCCACTAAGTGATGTGCATAAGAAGATATACAAACAAAGCATACATGCACCAAGTCAAGTTATAACAATGTGAAGTTTAACTCTAGTTAAGACATGTATACTAGAAGCAAGACACATATTGAACTCAAGTGGATATATATGCACAAATAGATATGACATCAACCAATGTGCATATATAATCAATATGTTACTTGGAGCTCAATATGCACTTGCACAAAAGGAATGCAATAATAAATCTATATAGAGAAGGTTACCGAGATTGCATACCTCATCTTTTCTTACCCATCCTATTTGTATGTGTGAGACTTACCTTGAGGATGGATAGATTGTCCACTTGGCATATATGATGTCCTCTAAATAGATGAGACTAATATTCAACTTGGCAATAAACATGTTAGTCTCATAGCAACACAATCATATTAGAGGTTTGTCACTAGACAATTACTTAGCCAAGTATTTACACATTTACTAATACTTGTAATTATATGTTTGTCATTAATCACCAAAATCACTTATGTGCCTAAATGCACTTTCAGTACGAAAGTTTCTACGGGTACCCATGGTACAAATTGATATCCGGATTTTGACCCGAAATCAAAAACTCGTGTTTCTCGGATGAGACCCAGACCCATGGGTATTTTTTCCATCCCTAGGCAATGCGTTGGCCCCAGGCTCCCAATCGCCATCTTCAACCCACAGGGACCCATGCTCAGCCTCAACGTCGATGAAGCCAACCCATCGAAACTCTAGCTCAGTACTGATATTGCTGCTCGGACGAGCTAGCCGTCGTCATCCTGGATCGACTGGTCGGAAGGAGGAGGTAGAACAAGATGCCTCTAGCCACGAGGTATACGACAACGCTACATGTCGACCGGGGCGAGTGGAGGAGGGGTGGCAACAACTGGGAAAGGGAACGGAGAAGAGCTCGACGGTGGCATGGGCATGGCAGCTCTAGGGAGGGGGAGAGAAGAGGAGCTGGGTAAGGACGATGAATGTGAGGGATGGGGATTGGGGTGTCGATGCTAGGATGCAGGAGAACGGTGAGGTACAAAGGGTGTTGGTATTTGGGAGAGAGGAGAGTGAGGGGTGGCGGCTGGGGTGGTGATTATCCTATTACGAATATAAGGCCCCCTTCTCTTCAGCTTATCTTCTTATCTTATCTACTTATCTTCGAATCGAAAAGTCAAATGGTTTAGCTTTTACAGTTTATTTTTTTCTATCTCGAAACCACATCTCAGAGCTCTGAGAAACAAGTCAAATTAAGCTCACTAGATTTTTCAAGCTACCTCGGAAGCTCTCGAAGTTCAGCTTATAAGCAAATAATGAGATAAGTAAATAAGATAAGATGAAGAGAAGGGAGCCTAAGTAACATACACAATCATGGTGAAAAATCACATGATATGTATAACTAGATGGCATATAACTATGATTTATATTATCTTTATCTAAATTCAGTTGCAAAGCATGGCTATTCCGTAGTAAGATATAGAGGATATTGTAACATCCCCATTTTCAAAAATTTTAAAAATGCATCATCATGGCATCATCGCATGTGGATCCAAGCTTTTTTTAAAATCATTTTTGAAAATGTGCATGTTACTATATTTGATTTCCTAAAAGCTAACCAAGATTTTAGCTTTTTTGCAATATTAAGTTCAAAATGCTTAATTACTTAACACCTATTATACTGAATTGTAAGATTTATGATTTCAAAATTAGACTTTTGAAACAACAAATTAAAAGCTTAATCTAAATAAAAATTTAAATTATGAATTAGGTAGTTAATTATATGAATTATTACTTCTACTATTTAAAACTTTAACTCCTATCTATTTTCCTCCCTTCTTTTCCCCTATGATAGGTGGGCCCTACCTGTCATCCTTTCCTTCCCAATTAGGGGAATTCCCTTTTCAGCCCTTCACTTTCTAGGAATTTCCCCAAAAGGGCCATTTCCACTTTTGCCCTCCCCCTCACTGCTTCACTCTCATGCACTCCCTCACCCTCACTGTCTCTCTCACTCAATCCCCCCACCCCCCACCCCCTGCAGGGCTCCTCTGGCCGACCCCCGCCGCCACCCTCTTTCCCTCATCCTCTATGGGCCCCGGCTCCGTAGATTAAATTCGGAACCCATTTTGGTGCACATAGTATTAGACCAGGATCATGCTAACACCGCACGTAAATATTACAATGAGCTGGAATCAAACTTGCCATTCTTTATAGATTAATTATATATAAAGTCCAAAAGTATTTTCGAAAGCTCAGAGTGTAAAGCTAAGTAAGGCCTATTATTACAAAATTAAAACCTAAAACTATCTATGGACAGCATGGCGGAAGTAGCGGGGCAGCAACATGCATGTGGCTGAAGTCGACCTTTAGTCATTGCCTGAGTCTTCATCCTCTAACTCATCGTCTCCACTGTAACATTCATATGGGTCTTTGCCGTCATCCTCCTCGCCTAAAATGTGAGTGGGTGCGAGTGTGAGCGCGCATTCAACCGCGCTCGTGAACCAAAATCTTGCCGAATGCAGGTCAGGAATGCAAAGCCTTTTTGGTAGAGGTTGGTTATCTTTTGTTTGCTCTAAATCAAGCCATAAAATTTTAGAGTCAAAAGCCCTAATATATAGCTTTTCCAAAAGCAAAGACGTACCGGGCCATATATGTATGCCAAATTCTTCAGATATTCATATAAATCAGGTTGGTGACTACGATTCCTTAGCCAAGGAGCACGTATCCCACGTGGCAGACTCATACCATTGCCATGGTCATGGTCTCCACAATCGGCAGACTAGCTCCCATCGCCATGGCGAGCTATCCCCGATGGTATGGCGAATCTGTGCCCATACTACAACTGGCGCACGATTTTCCATCTTCTAGCGAACCCGTGCCCATACTACAACTAGCGCATGTTTCCCAGGCTGTGGCGGTAGACTCACCCTCTTTGCCAAGAGGCGTGATCCCCTTGAGCTCAACTATGGCCAGGATCCTCGGATCCAATCAATAAGATCATAGAAGGTTATGACTTTGTTCACACTCAGGTTTTGCAGACACCCGAGTGTATGGATTGTTTCTTTGGTCCGTCGAGTGCAAGGAATACTCCAGAACGGGGATCGACACATTCCCATAACCATGTACTCGAGATATTCACTAAGATTTGACTGTCCAACATGAAGCCATTCAGATGCTTCAATGCTGTAGTCTTGATCAGAGGAAATGTAACTCTGTCGTGGTACACGTCATGCAAATGATGGGACCGTACCATAGAGGTACCTGCTCCATGTACGGTGTTTGTCGGGATCAAATTGTACCGTTGATAGCGGGCTATACCGTTACTTAGATTGACCCGTTATCCTAGAAACATACCGTTGAGAGCTAAAAATTGATCCATGGACTCTAGACTTAGGCAGGTCTAAGCCATGTTCAAAGACTTATTAGTCATAAAATTTATTGATCTAAACCTTGGGTTATCAATATATAGGATAGGAAAAGTCAAGGAGAGGTTCATGTTAATTAACACAGGCTTATAGAAAGGAATAGCCAGACTAGCTCTATTAGCACTTGAAATTATCATAATATATTTGAAAGTCCATTTTGGCATGCAAACTATCATTGGAAATCAACATATTCAGGTAAAAATTGGGCAAAAGAATGATCAAGAGATTTTGGCTCGCCTGTTTCTTCGTAGTCCGGGTCTTGTACATGATCCTCTTCCGGCAGGTCGTCTGTCGTCTCGTTCTCTAGAGTATCGAACAATTCAAAGTAAATATTTTGCAATAGATGGATGAGGGTTATTAGGGAAAAGGGGTTACTTAGGATCTCGCGCAAATTTTTCCTACTTGATTATTTATATAATTTATTTTTCTTATTATATAGGTTTTGGGGACGAGAAATGTACAGATTATAGTTTAGTTTTTACTTAAATATATATATTTAAATAACTTTGTAAATACATATTCTCATCTTTTTAATATATTATTTTTATAGGTAATATAATTTTAGGTATTTTTCTATATAGCTTATACTTGCTTGGATTACCTAGTTTTTAATTTTTAAGGATAAAACTTTTACTACAAACCTCTTCAAATTAATTTTATAAGGTTCCTTAAATCTTATAGTATTTTATAGAATTTTTTACATAATTTTTGGGAGGGTATTTAGTATCTTTAGAAATTATAAGTCAATACATAATATTCTTTACTTACTAAATGGATTAAAATCTCGAAGCGAAGAATCTGGCCAAATTTCGCTCGCGTTCGTTCATCCATGAGGAAAAATGCGCCTAAGGCGAATGGCCCATGCGGCGTGTCTCTAGCGTGAACCGGCTGACAAGTAGGCTCCACCCGTGGGCGACGGGACAGTGATTGACACGTGGGCCATGAGGTCCCACGGGTCGGAGACCGAGTGCGGCCCGGGAGAAGGCATACTTCGCCGTGCGTTTTCGACGATGAGAGGCGGCTCTGGTGTGAGTCGTGGTCACTTGAACTGACGGGTGGGTCCTCGGGCCCACCAGTCGGTCATAGGTGAAAGGAGGTCGCGGGAATTTTAAATTCCACGCATAGTGGCGCTGGGCCCCGCCTGGCAGAGAGAGAGAGGAGGACGTCGTGCCGACGTCAGTTCGCGGTCTCCTCTGGCCAAGCTCCGGCGAGGTCTCCGGCGTCGTTCCTAGGGCGCTACGGGGCCTATCCTTACTGCTTTATGATGCCTATAGGTTTAGGTTGGTCAGGCACAGGTCGTCCTGCCCAGGTTTTGGCCGGCGAGCCAGGACGGTGGCGCCATGGCCGGAGCGGCCATTTGCTACGGTATGAAGATACTAAGGTGATTTAGGTCGATTTAAGCTCGGATTTTGAGTGGGAGATTATAAAGAGAGTCCCGGGCCTAACTAAAGAAAGGGGACCCGGGTTGCTCAGGCGAGAGGCAAGAACTTCGACCTGTGGTTGCCTCAGCCGGAGCTCTTGTGGTGTGTGTGTGATTTATAGCAGCTAGCTTCTTCATGTACAGCAGTGTGGTCTACTTATACATGAGTGTAATCAATATTCTAAGGGACGGTGGAGCTCAGCGCCCAGCGGTCCGAAGGCTGCTCCTGGGTACGTCGTGCTGAGGCAGTTGCCGTCATCATTCATGATTACGGGAGGACAGTATGGGAATAGTGCAACAAGACGCGGGCAGGTAGCCGCGGTCTCCTGTGCTTTGACGGGACGTTGTGGTCTTTGACGGTGTCAGAGCATTTATTACAGCGGGTAAAAAAGGCCTGTACTCTTTGTTGAGAGCGGAACGACCTGGACTCTGGCCCGGGCAAGATTAGAATCATGCCCGGTCCCGAGCAAGGATGTCTTTGCTCGGGGAGGCCAGCACCTGTGCGTGCTGAAAAAGTGACTCCGACCTTCCCTCCAAGCCCCGTCAATACCATTATTATGGAAAAATTCAAACTATATTAAAAAAATAATCATTTAAAAACCTAAAAGAAAAGAGATAACCTTAAAAAATAGCTACCCTAACCTTATAATTAAATCAACTCAAATTAAATAACTAAAACCATAATAACTAATAAGTTCTAATATATAGTCAACTTATATAATTAACCCTTACTTTTGTAACCACTCACTAGAATAATTCTACTCCAAATTCATGTCACACCAAATGTTACTATAAAAATCTTGAATCACAAAAACTATGACCAAAATTTTTCATATAACAAAATTACCCTAAAAAGACCTCTACCAAAATACTACTATTATAATAAAACTATATTAAAGTTAAAAAGACCTTCACAAATACATAATCAGAGTAGCGCAGCGGAAACATAGTGGACCCATAACCCACAGACCTAAAATAAAATAAACTACCTTAACTTTAAAAAGAGTTTACCCCAACTTAAAAATTTATAACATCTCCCAACTTAAACCATACTATCTTTCAAAATAATCCTCACCATATACCTAGTAAAATGCTAAGACTATGATAATTTACTTTAAACATCTTTAACAAGACAAGTATCTCAATTAACTACACTACTTAATTATTTAAAATATCTTTAATAATCCTCACTACACACACCTGATAAAATACCAAAACTATAACAATAATTTATTTATAGAATATGTACAAATCTCATTCCTAACCAACAAACTACCAACAACCTGTCATTAATATTTCATAAAATAGTAATCTCAAAATATTATTAAAATAAATTTTACAACCACAAACCCAAATTCACACTAAGTGAATCTCGAGGACGAGATTCTTTTTAAGGGGGTAAGTCTGTAACATACCCAAATTTTCAAATTCATTATAAAAATTTTTCACAAAAATCATAAATATATTTCTATAACCATTCCCAAATTTTAAATAATTTTCTAAATTAAACTTCTATTTATTCCCTAAAGAAATTACCTATCTATCTTTTTCCAAAAATAAAAATCCCATAAAATAATAAATATTATTTCATATTTAAATTCTACTCATTTTTCTGAATTTTTAGAAATTTATTTTATATTTTTCTGAGCTTCCTATAGCTCTCTATAAATTTTCTAAACCCCAAACAATTTCTGAAAAATCCTTTTATTTTAAATCCCAGACTTTCCTTTCTAGGCAACCCCCAGAAATATGCTTTCCTCTTTCAGAAATGCGTTTCCACTTATACCAGCCCGCCACTCTCTCTCACTTACACTCGGGCCCCATTTGCCATCCTCTACTTCAAAATCCAACGGCGCCCGTTGATTGGCCTAAATCTAACGGCGCCCATCTATTTACCTAAATTCGACGGCGCCCATCGTTTTGCCTTCAATCCAATGGCTAGCACATCATCTTCCTCCTCCCACCGTTTCACTCCTCACCGCGCCACCCGTTTCACCCGCCGGCGCCACCGTGCTACCCACCGGAACTCACACCGCCGCCGCTCCCGTCCAACTCTAGCCCCCGTTTCGCCGTCGCAGATGAGCCCGTGCCGCCGCCGACATACGCCGCCATGTCATCATCCTCATCCATCCACCGCGACCTTCCAATCTGTCGCCGCCACCATTTCTGGCTCGCCACTCCACCATTACCCTCTAAAACCCTCCTCTCAGCGTCGCAACTCTCCCCAAGCACCACCCTTCCTCTCCCTACTCCATTAATCACCCCGAGCTACCCTTACCGCCGCCTCCTTCATCATCTGCGGCGAACCTTGTTCCCATTACTCCATTGCCCCTCCGACCTCGATGCTTATAAGAAAAACCTACCACTCCTCACCATGAATCCAAACCGCCTATCACCCAACTCCGGTGACCACTAGAGACCCCTCCTCACCATCACTCTGTCACGCCGCCGCCATGGCTTCGCCGCCTGGCCACCTCCGGCCATCCCGAGCCCCACCGCATCCACCAAAAGAACCCCTAAACATCTAATTTCATGGAACCGCCGATTGCTCACTGGCCTCCTCGCTCGCCGCCGACGAAGCTCCACCGCTGTTCTCACTGTTTCCTTTTCTTACATCGACACCTCGGTCCCACCGGTCAGCCGCACTTGCCAAAACTCCTCTCACTGTCCGCCGGGTCCCATATGTCACCCGCACGCATTAGCCAAATGGGCCAAGCCCAATATCTTTAACCCAGTAAGAATTTTCAAAACCTTTTCTATTTCTTCCTATATTGTTTAATATATTTAAAATATTAAATCACTTTCATAAATTCCACAAAAATTCATACAAATCTAAAATAAAATAAAGAATTATATAAAAATATAAAATACCATAATTTTTCTAATAAAATAACCTAAATAAATCCTTTTATTCTCTCTTCCTTTTATATTAAAACATTTCAATTAAAGAATATAGAAGTAAAATTAATAAAACTTCCAATATAAAAATTACTCCAAATAATGTTTTACATCTAGAAATAATATTCTTACATTTTTAAATCCTATAGAAATTTAAACTTAAATTTAGAAACCCCTTTTTCCTTTGACCTACTTAAATATTTTTAAGTAGTAAAAAGAATAACTTTTGAAAAATCCTCTTTTTACCCTCAATTGGCTCTATCTCGGAATTCCAACATGAGAAATGTTGTCGACCCCGATCTCTAGAGCTTAATTGATCCACATTTTTAAAATAAACATAATTAAATATTAAATTTTCTTGCTATCTGAAAGAATTACCGAAACTCTGCTAAAATTTTTCCTAAATACCTCATCTTATAAAAAAATGATTTTAAACCATAAAAACCCCTACCCCTTTTTCTTTTAGAAAATATTTTCAAATCTTTAGAAAATTGTACAACCCATCACCTTTTTACCCAGAGCCTTTTCATTTTAATTTTGTCGTTTATTTAAAGACTTTTCTTATTTGGATATTTATTGGAGTTTCTCTCTTTTTACAATATATAGATGACAAGATACGCCCTCTGAAAAGAATGTCCAAAACATATATTAAGTGTGATCCGATCTCCAAATAAGGCAGGTTTTCTTATCCTTGATGCATTTTGATATACCTACGTTTCTTTTACTTATTATTTATTGCATATATTTTCTAGTTATTTATTTATATATTCCAAGTACAATTTTATCCAAACTCTAGTACCTTAAAAAGCCACCTAAAAATAATCAACCTCTGATAAAACCTAGTATAGTCAAAAATATTAAAATTTGATAATCTCATGAAAAGATGAAGAATTGATCTGTACAAATAAGTTAGATAACTTATTTGTGGTAGAAAGCTGTAGTCTGGAAGGTTGATTGTATTTATATAGAGTAATTCGGAAACAGTGTTTTGTTATTTGGGCCCGTCGGTACAAGGAAGTACCAGCTCAATAACACCAGGTGGAGAGAGTGTGAACTCCCTGGAATCATTACTCTATAAACTATAGAAGCAGATTTGGAAACAATGTTTTGCCGTCTTGGGTTAGAGGATCAAGAGTTTGATTGACACTCAAGGGCACTAGATATTTGCTCTGTGGTGTGAGAATATCTAGATATCGTATGCTTCTATAAAAACTTGGGTTTAAAATGAATAAGAATGACACATTAATCATCCATCCATATAAAAGAGCTATTATATGGGTAAAGCTGGATAGGTTCTGCAGAGCTAATAACAAATTCATCGATGGACCCTACTTCGGGTATATGAAGTTGTGTCAACTGGGTGATGCCTCTCTTATTTACCAAAATCCATGAATTTATCTTATGGAAAATATTATCTGGATTGCAAATGAATAAGGATGGAGAAAGATGATAGAATTTGTTCTATTATTATTAATTGTTTTAAAATAATGATAGGACTTAAAACTTAAATTTGCATATTCACCATAAAGCCTTAATATTCCTTGAATCATGTTTTCATATAATAATAATGTTATTCTCTTAAGAAACCTGCAAATACGATTAGTACTTACCCACTTACCCACGATATATGGGCAATTTATTCTTTTTACAGGATCCACTTTATAATCAGAATGGACATTTATGAAGAAGGGAATTCGCATAGGATTGATTGCTAAGGTTTACCTTATACTCAGGCTTTGCCTGTGGTGTATGGGCATGTATTTTCTTTTTATTACCAGGCTATATTTCATTTCTGCTGTAAAATATTTGTAACATGTAATAAATTAACTAGGCTGTACTATTTCTGAATGCAACTGAAATCCTGGACAGTTGGCATTCTCGACATTTTCTGTTAATTTTTACTGGAAATTTGGTCCGTCACAAAAATAAAAAGAAAATGTTGGCCCATTTGGGCATTTGACCAATTTTTCCAGAGATTTAAATTTTTCTGGATACATATATATTTACTATTAATTTCTTTCTTGAACTCTTTTTTAAAACAAATCTTTTTGTCTAATGGATTTTTATCATAAGTTTTTCCTATATGCTTATTTTGGAATTTTATGTGATTACCCCTTCTTCATTTTGATATTTTGCTTAATTTACTTTCTTTATTCATAGTTAAGTACTTATTTACACATTTTCTAAGAATATATTATCTTCAGTTCTTTTATATTATTTTTATTATTTTCTTTTCTTGTTTTAAGAAAAAAATTGGGGTGTTACACCTCATTTGTCCCATTTTCGCCGCCGTCGCCGCCGTCATGCCGGAGGCATCGCATACGCCACGAGTCAAGACCGCCTCACACTGTGTCACTCGCCGCCAGTCACTTCCCCTCTTTCCCTACCTTAGCACCTCTAGCACCTAGGGACTTTTTCCCGCTCGCCGGCGCCACCTCTCCCTGGCCGGAGTAGGCCGATGCCGTGACCCTCTCTCCGCCTTGCTTTGGCCGCGTCACCGGGCCCTCCGGCCAGCTCCGCCAAGAGCCGTCGCCTCCACGGGCTCCCCCTTACCCCCCTCAAGCTCGCCGAGCCCGCCACCTCCTCGTTCGCCATCGACCGCCCCGCGCCATGCGCCACCGCCACCCGCCCGCCTGAGCCGCCACGATCATGTCATCATCGCCCCCGGCAGTTAAACCCCGCCGAGCTCCTTCGCCCTCTCCTTTCCTCTCTTCCTCGCCGAGCACCACCGCCATCGCTAGATTCACCGCCGCCCCATTTCCCACTCTAGGTCGCTGACAAGTGGCCCCACTTGTCACCGCCCCAACGGCCGACGGCCGCCCCCGGCCGGCCACCTCCACTCCGCCATTTGGGCCATCAAGAGCGTAGCACCACTATGCCGGCTGCCCTCCGCGCAAGACCGCGCCGCCGCCTTTCATGTGCTCCGCCACGCCAATGGGTCGCAGGTTTTGCGCCAAGACGCCATCAAGCCCGGCCGGGCAGCAACGCTGCCGCAGTTGGCCGCCACGCGTCGCAGCAGCGCGCCACGTGTCTGCAGACACGGTGGCTAGCGCCGCCGGGCCGCCACGTGCTCGGCCACCGCCACCGCCAGGCCGCTCCCGACTGGTTGAGCGGGCCATCGGCCCACCGGGTCCCTTTTTGTCTTTTTCCAATTGAATTTAAAACTGTAAATTAGTAAAATTCATATCTTTAAAAATATAGATCCAAAATCAGTGAAATAAAATTCTAAAAATTCATAAAATATGAACATTAATTTAAATATATAATTTACATAATTTAATGCATATTAATGCATGATTTAGCTTTATAAATACAAAAACATGTATTAATTAATCTTAATTAATTATGATAAATGAAAATAAATTAATAATATCTGAAATTGTTAAATAGAATAAAATGAACATTTATTTAGGGAAATTAGTTTATTTTCTACATTTCCAACTTGAAAAGAAGTATTTTTACTACATATGTTTATTAGCCAAATTCCATGTGGAATAGGGTTTTTAGATTTTATAAAATGAAGTAAAATAAAATTTCCACAAGTTTCATATTAAAATCCCATCATCCTGTTTATGCATATCCATTTGCATGCATAATTTTATTTTATTCGTTGATATAAATATGTGTTGTTTGCCATCGTTAGATTCGAACGGACCCGTGCCTGGAACTGAGGACCAAGCCGGGTAGGAGTACGACTACTGTCACGGCAAGTCATTGTTGATATTTTCCTCAATTACCTTCGACCATGTTGATTCCTAATTTAAACAAATGTTTTTCTAGAATTGTAAAACTGCATTGCTATATTAATAACAAATTGCTATATGGGTAGGTCTAGCAAAAAGCCTAAAACACTTTAATTATTGTCATCTAATCATAAACCTTCGTAACCCTAGATTATCAATTGCTTAATTAATGACCAACTTCTATAGTTACAATTTAATCATGCTTAGCCATGCTGTTAGTACTTATTAATTTACTTCTGACGATTCACATTGAAAACTTTGTTGCTAAAATTCGTTGAATAACAGTAGTGGGTGCTACTATTGGGAAAACTGTTTAGCAGGTAGCGGGCATGCTACCAGGGTTTCGGAAATGCAAAATGCTTTGAAAATTTGATTGGGGTGTATGGTTGTCTGGCTGGTGCAGCAAGCACGAGATTTGGGTCCAGTGTGGGAACCACCCCAGTCCCTAAGGACCGATACCTTGTGGTTGTCAAGACTAAGTACAACAGTGCGACCATGAGTGCTTGTATGGGCAAGGCCTGGCTGAGTACCTTTCGAACTCTTGGTTTGGACATCCTGTGTGGTGGAGTAGGTGCGGAGAATCCGTCGACCCTACCGGCTCAAGAGGGGGCTTCAGCCAACTGGAGAAACCAGCGCTGCGGTGAAAACCTTAGAGGGGATGCCAGCCAAGAGCTAGACTGTTAAAGGCTTTGTCGTGATGACCTTCAACGGGAGGGAATCATATCTCATGGGTAAAACGTGCGACCTCTGCAGAGTGTGAAACTTTCTAGAAAGCCATGCCCACGGTTAAGGGTGGACGACGGTGGCGTGATCACAATGGTAGTTTTCTCCCCTCTGTTTCTAAATGGTTTTTAAGAGAAAACCGGCAGGTGCCGTGTTTTGTTTTGGGAGCTTGCGGCAGAAAGCCGTGAGGAAATGATTTCGCGATGAAATCATGGTTGGTGCCGTAAGATAGCCAGGTTTGGGCAGAAGCCAGTGGGTGCCGAAGTTTGAAAAGATTACTAAATTGTTTTAATGAAAACTCCACTCTTTTCTAAATTGCTTTTCAAAACCTTAGGCGAACTTTTACAAAACTAACTTTTTGCAAACAAACCCTAACCCCTCCTTGTCTAAGCCATGCATTTCACATGTCAATTGACATGCGATTTGTGAGTATTTGCACCAATACTCACCCTCGCGCTTTGCCGCCGGGCTGCGCATTCCAAGGCGCAGGTTCGGAATGTCCGTACGACCCCGAAGACGGCGATCCCGAGGCCTACAACTTCACCGACGGAGTCCAGGATGAAGAGTTCACCAATGACTAGGATTGCGTTCCTCCAGTTCTGCCTGTGGGAAACATTTTGGTTTTCATCGAGTTTTATGGATGTATTTTGAGGCCTCAGATGCCTATGTAACACTTCCGCTTATGTAAGACCGTCGAGCCAAACTAATGTAACCACGCTATGTGACGCACTCTGATGTAAATTTATGTAAATTAATCGTTATGGTTGTGATCCAAATTCTGTATTTGTGTGTACTAGCTACTGATCTAGGGACTAGTACAGGTAAAGCACAGGTGGGACCCACCTCCACCAGAGGGTCCCAACAGATATGGATCAACTTGATCCATGTTTAGCTGGCGCACCAGCTCTTATCATTTTTTTTTGACATCGGTTTGACTCTCCTCGGCTGCGGAATTTTTTTTTTATGTTCCACACGACACATGAAAGCCCAATTCAATGAAAAAAATGTTATGCAGATACGCATAGGCTGGGATTCAAACCAAACTCGGTTGGGCTAGTGTGGCTGCTCCTGCTCCTAGGCAGCTAGGCTCCTAGCACTTGAGCTAGCACATGTATTTGGCATCTGAGATGCCGAATAAACTTTTCAAGTTAATGTGTTTCAAATTCTAAAATAAACGAATTGGTGTTTCAAACACCAAATACAATTAATTTTTTAATAAATCCTACTTTTGATTTTTTGAAATATTCTTTTTTCTGTTGTAATTTTTAAAATTTTCGATGGAAAACTATATTAGCATGATCAATGGCGAGTGAATTTCGTTTTTGTACTGTGCTTTGTGCCTTTGTAAGATATTCTTGGGTTGTCCTCGGTGTTAGGTCTATATTTGCATGCACTTGGCCCTAAACTACTCGAGCGCTTGAGCTAGCAGTTGGGAAACAAGGAAATTAACTGAGTATAAATTATTTCATTCCATTTTGCATCAAACTTTTGACTTTTTCAAAAGTCGTGTAGACATTTTCTCCCAAATCTCGGTCGAGTTAAAATTTGCTGTAAAAGATTGTTCATATGGCTACGTTGTGAACGCTTTACTGATGTGCCCTCATGACCTACGCCAGTTAGTGTTTTGTTGCTAATTGAAGCATGACTTTACAATAGGGAAAAACTTAAGGGTACATGCCACTGCATAGTTTACACTTCATACATATGCCTTAAAAAGTATAAAATCGTTCACATGCCATTATAAAGTGCAAAGTCTCACATATATGACATTATGGATATTTCTGCACTTTTGTCATCTTCAAATTTACCTCTGATCTACCCGCCGCTCTCTTCCTCTCGCATTCTTTCTTCTTTCCTATTCTCCAACAAGCTCCATCGTTGGCCCGAGCTCCAACGATCCTCCTCTAGCTACGCCTTTGTTTCCCGTTCCTTCCTCCACCCTCTCTAACCTAGGCCGAGCTCTAGGCCAATACCATCAAGTTCCGGGGGTCCTAGGTTCATGGCCATCGTGCTACTGGCTGCCCTAGGTCATGGTCGTTGTGCTCATGCACCGCCTCATCTCCCCAGGGCTCTATAACATCCCAAAATTTTAGACTTTCAAAAACTTTTTTGTGTAAAAATAGCTCCTTGAATATTTTTCTAAAATCATCTAAAATTTCAATTTCTAATAAAAGATTTGGTACTATTTTCTAAGACTTGACAACCGTTTTTGTAGAAGTCAAGGTCTCTAACTAATAAAATTCATTCTTGTAAAAGTTATTCGAACCTTAAAGGTTTTATTCATATTTTTAATGATTTTCTTAAAGCTATTTCCTATTAATGGATTTATTTGAATTTTCAATAAATCATATGAGTAAAAAAAGCATAAAGATTTTCAAAATTATTTATCTTATGTTTATATTATTATAAAATATTTTCTAGAGTTTTTTAGTAATTTCTAAAGTCAATTTGTTTGTCGTTTTTGTCCATTGGAGCTTTCAAATCATTTTATGTAATCAAAATTAATATGAAAATATGTCAAAACTATTTTTCTTGTGTTCTCTATGTTCCAAAGTATTTTTTGAAAATTGTTTGGATTTTTAGGGATTCATTTGCTATTTAAACTAAGCTATTTTGCTCTCTAGTATTTTCTAAAAATACTAAATTAAATTTACTTCGAAAATCTTTTGGGTCTCATCTCCCTAGCTAGCCCACTCCTCCTTTCCCTTTGTCCAAAATAGACTAGGTAAGCCCACTCCCCTTTTACTCTCCTTTCTCTCCTCCACGCCCAACCGAGCCAGCCAAGCCCATCTCCCTCTAGTCTGTTTATAGATCCATCCAAACATATCAATCTACTAGCCGTCTCCCCTCGCATTCCTCACAAACCATGACCGTGTGGGACTCTCATACCCTATAAAACGGATTCCCCATGACCTCCTCTCACAACCCTAGCCGCCTCCCTGCCCTAGAGCCGCCACCCTTGTTCGCGCCCAAACCTATCGTCGACGCCGTTGTGCGTAGCCAGAATGCGGCCACCACTTCATTGTGGATTCCTCGCTTCTCTACAGATCCAATGAAAAATTTGTTCATGTCACTTTGATCTACTCATCATCTTTTAGTTTTCCACCAAAGGGTTCTGCCGCAGGATCAATTAATGGTGAGAACCATCTCTCTCAAGTTTACATATTCCCTAGTAGATCATTTCCTCTTCGGGTATGATCTGTCCGTGAAATCTTCGAAAACGGATTCGTATGGTATTCCTCTAAACCGTGCTTGCCATGTTTCATATCCAGGTCAACCAGGAAGTTGTTGTCCTTGCACCCATGCCATGGCCCCAGATTGGCATCGTGTTCCTCGCTGACATGGTGAGAGTTTGGTAAATCTTTTCACGTCACATTGTGCCATATACATTCATCTATCATCAAGCCAAATTTCATAAGTTTCACTACCCGAGATAGTCAGTACAAATTTTGCAAAATCGCTGCCTTAGAAGCTTCCATGGCTGTTTCCGGCACATTCTGTTCATATACTGCACCAAACCAAATTTTTTTAGAGATGTACTCATCATTATATACCTCCTAGACATACTGTTCTTAACGATCTATGCCATCGTGTCGTGACCTAATATTTAAGCCATGCCCTCCAAGACCCTGTTGTGCCACCGGCCACTGTGGGTCTTTTCTGAGAAATCCAACTGCATCATAGTGTTCATACGGTCATTTCCATACAGTTTTGATACTTTGCAAGCCTTGCCACCCTCATGTGCACTCTAACTATCCTTAGTCATTTTGCTTCCAATGGTACAGATCCTTGTTCAACCTACTCTACCCATTGTTGATACCATTGCTACTATTTATTTCTCCATTATGTTATTGTTAATTCAACCATAGCAATGTTACATGGTTATTAATCACATTTGCTATGACAGTTCGCTATGATATGAACAGTTATATCGTTGTGTTATTCCGATAATCCTATTTTCTTAATTCCAAACTGTCGAAGATTTGTAATATACGTTATTCCTTTATCATATAACCTATACACTTTGCCATGTTGTTAATCCTATTTAACAGAGTTAATCACTTCTTTGCTATTAATCGTCTATGCTATCAGACATAGAAACCCTAATCTAGTCTCCGTTTCTGACCTTAATTTACTTGCATCCAGTTTATGACATGAGAGCATATGTGTCATGAACGTCATATTCCTCTATTTTAGATCATTGTCATTCTCTACTTAGTTTATTGATTAACCAAATATTGAGAAATATTCTCTTGTTTATTCTTTGTCCTGTCATTTGCCTGATCTATCGTTTTCATTAGACTTCTTTGATCATAACTTTCTTATTTAGATTAATTATATTCATCCCAAAGTATTATAAAAATATGAATTATTTTTTAGTAAGTTGTATTTGACTTTGTAGATTGTTTTGTCATTGTTTGGATGTTATTTGGTTCTTTATCGTTTATTCACATAGCGGATTTTTCACTAAGGTTTGCCAACGAAGGATTTATCCCTCAAGATCATAAACAAGACCATGAGTTGGATTTATCAATTTTAAGGCAAGTAATTGTTGACCATGTTGCCTCCCAAATTTGTAAATGTTTTATTATAATTGTTAACCTTGCATGCTATGTTAAACATAAAATGATAGTTGCATAGGTTGTTACTTAAAAGCCCATGATGATATTAAAATGATTAAACCACATTCTTGCTGCCCTAGTAATTAATTCTAATATTTACTCGCTGCCATCCTTGTTTAGATTATTTAAATCTACTTAGCAATGCCTCTAGTGATGTTATTCATCCTGTTATCATGTATTCAAAGAAATGATTGTTGGTTCAAAACTTGTTTTGAACATGGTAGTAGGAGCTACCATATTGGGGCAAAATGCTAGATCAGGGTAGTGGGAGCTACCTAGGGTTTTCAAATGTTTTTAAAACCCTAATTAGGGTGGATAGTCGTAAGGTGGGTACAGTATTGCACGAGAATTGGGCATAGTGTGGAAATCACCCTAGTCCTTAAGGACCGAAACCTTGCGGTTATCAAGACTAAGTACAACAGTGCGACCGTGACCATGAGTGCCTGTATAGACGGGCCCTGGCTGAGTAACCTCGGACTCTTAGTTCGGGCATTACATTTGGTGGAGTAGACAATTGGTGCTAGTTCTACAAGCGCAAGAGGAGGCTTATGTCAACTGTTGAAGCAACACAGTGGTGGGAACCTTAGCGGGAATGTCTGAATTAGGATAATGTTGGATAAAGGATTTGTGGTGTATCCTGTGTGGGTCACGTCTCGTGGGTAAAGCGTGCAACCTTTGCAGAGTGCATAACTATCCAGATAGTCGTGCTCACGGTCAAGAGCGGACAATGGTGGCATGATCACAATGGTAGTTTTCCCCGCTTTGTTTTCAAAATGGTTGTTTTGATCCTGTAGTGAGTGTTGTGAGGAAAATGAGAAAACCATGGTTAGCACCGTGGGATAGCCGGGTTTTACGTTAAACCGATTGGAGCCAGAGTTTAAAAGAAGATATTCAAAAGATTCAAATATCTTAACCCTTTATAAAATTGCTTTCAAAGACTTAGGAAAAGGTTGCAAAATCTGCTTTTAGCAAATTAACCCAACCCCTCCTTCATTAAGCCTGCATTGCATTTTATCAATATGACTTGTTGGGTATGTTTATATACTCACCCTCGCGTTCACGTAGGGCTGCTTAATCCAACGAATAGGTCAGCAACCTTATGACTTCTACCCTAAAGCTGGTAAACCACAGGAGTGGGACTTTGCAGAAGGTGATCAAGATGAGGACTACCCAGACATCTAGGACGCGTTCCTTCAGTCTTGCCTGTGGGAATGTTTTGGAGTTTCACTTGTGTCGACGATTTGCATCGGCAATGTAATTTAGGGGGCGATGCGAAAGATCACAACTACGATGGTAGCACAGGGAGCCGAATTTATACAGGTTCGGGCCCTCGGGGGGAGGTAATACCCTACTCCTATGCTCGTGGATTGTATTATGGTGGATGATGATGATGATTGTGAGATGTGGAATTGGATGCCGAACTAGGGTCCCCGGACCCCCTTTATATAGTGCAGGGGGTCGGGTTACAGATAGAATTCCTAATCCGCATATGGAAGATACAGATATAACCGATTCAGCTACACCTATATCTATATATTCGAGTAGGAAACGAATCCGTTTCCTTGTAGATCATGCCAGGCCGCACCGTCCTCCAAGCCTGTCTTCTGGAAGGCCCAATTGACTCAGCCCAAAGAAGTGGTACGTCCTATTGTATATCTTCGGACACCCAGGGCCCATGTTTTCCACAGTAGCCCCCGAGTGCTTCGGGACTGGGTTGTCTTGATTCGGGGTTCGGCTTGCAATCCTTCAAATGTTTGCCCGAGTGACGTCACTCTTCGTCTGGCTGATGGAACCTGCTGATCAAACAACACAGTTGCAAAGAACTCGAGAAAAATTCTCAAGTTTATTAAAGATGTCTGGCACCCAGCCCGACGGATTGGAATGCTGGCTAATGGCCCTACGGAGAGGCATACCAGGAGAGTGGACTTTGCCGAGTATGCAGTGCTACCCAGCGTTATCCTCTCTGTTACAACTTATGGCATTCAAGCCTGGCTTGCAGAGCTCGACATTCGATCCAGCATGGGATATGCCACAACCTGTGTAGGGTGTTCAGGCGCCTTGATCTGACTAATACAGACACAAGCTAGTGATCCCCAGAAGAATACGCCTGCCTCCAAGTTGAGGTCCTCCTAGTGGTGTTTGTCTTGGTGACAAACGATCCGGAGATGTGCCACTGAGACCCAACTGAAGAGGTAACTCTTTGACGCCTAATCCGATTGTAAAATCGGACCAGCCATTAGCCCCAAGGGGTACGCCAAGAGCTGGATTGATTTTTACCCAAGTGGTGCTTGTCTTGATGACAAACGATCCGGAGATATGCCACCGGGACAATTTTGAAGAATTTCTGATGCAATGTTCAGCTTAAAAAGCCAAACCGACTATCGTCCCCAGGGGGCACATCAAAAGCTGGGTCACGACTTTGGGAAGCGCCCAATCCTCGAATTGAAGACTAGCAATGAGCCCAACAAAGGGCGCGCCATTTTCCGACTGAGCTGACCCGAGTGACGCTTGTACTCGAGTGAATCGTGTACAGCTCACGGCCCTTATAGAGCATGTCCTCAGGAACATAGATCTGTACCCAAGTCTTGAAACGATAATTTTTGGGCTTCAATTTCTTCCCGCCTTGCCTGGAAACGAAACGTTGCCCGCTTCCTTTTAAGTGAAGCCAACCGGGGAGTTTGAACCGATACGCTCGCACTGTGCGCTAAAACCGTTCACTTCCCCGAAATCCTCCGCTAGGGTTTTTGAGCTTCCGCCGCCTCCAAGCGATCCTAGCACCGCCGCCATCGCCAGGCTTCAGATCCGCCACATTCCAATGGCGGGGGACTGGACAACCTCAAACACCACCGACGAGCGGCTGCAGGCCCTTGTTGACGCCGGCGTTCTTCCAACGCCGGAGCTCATCGATTGGTGCGCTACCGCAGGTGAATCCTCCCCCACTCCTCATCAAGAGGAGATTGTTGTCTTCGAATCCTTCTTCTCCCGCGGGTTCGGACTCCCCGCATCCTCCTTTCGTCGCGGTTTGCTCCATCATTATGGGATTGAGCTTTTCCATTTGAATCCCAATTCCATCCTTCAACTTTCAATTTTTGTTCATCTTTGTGAGGCTTTTCTAGGGATCGCTCCCCATTTCGCCATTTTCCGTCATCTCTTCTTCTTGAAGGCCAACCCCACCGATAACGCCTTTAAGGTCAGTTTCGGCGGGCCGGATTCCAACTCCGGCCGCCTCAAGAAGGAGTATTCGCTTGCCGCTCGAACTTCTTTTGAAGGGTGGCATCAGATTGGTTTTACTGCTCCAACCCCCCGCCTTCCTTGCTTTGATGGGAGAAAGCCCCGAGCCTCCTCCTCTTGGAATTCTCCTCTTTCCTCTCGAAATGGGTCAGTGACCGAGTTGTTCTACCGATCCAACATCTCAAAGAAGAGGGTTGACCGGCGTTGCTATTGTTGCTTCCTTTACTTAAACGCCGTGTGCAACCACTCAAGGAAAGGATCAGCTCGGTTTGAGTACACCGCCATCCGACTCTACCAGAGAAACGGATGTCCCGATCTCCAACTCGACACCATCGATCGACTCTCCAGTTCTTCGCCTCGAACTATTTTTTCAAACTCGGGGTCCTGTGAGCTTCTCTTAACCATCCACCTCCTGAGATAAGATTCGAGTATATATTCTTTACTTGCGTTGAACACCAGGCAAACCCGTTATTGAAGCTTATTTGGGGATGCCGTGTTCCTATGTAGGATCGCCAAGCTTTCATGTCCGTGGCCCCAACTCCTAATGCTCCTGCCAACAAGGGCGAGAAGCGCCCAGGGGGAGAACCTGAAGAGATGAGAAAAGCCTTCTTCGAGCATGCCGCTGAGTGCGGCCGAATGGCTCGGGTAAGCTTTTAGATTTGTGGAGTAAATCTCCTTTTGCTCGAGTTAGGACGGTGACCATCCTTCGTCTTCGCAGGAACTTAGTGATTACTCCGAGAGGAAAACCAAGTTCCTCAATTACTTCCTCCCCCAAATAGAACGGATTAAATCCGTGGAAGGGGAGGTCATCGGGGCCCGAACCGAGGTAGCCAAGGAGCGCCGGGAGCTGCAAGCCCGGATTAAGGAGCTGCAGGACGAAAAGTTCGACCTTGCGGGCTCCTCCGCTAGGGTACCTCGACCTAAGTCGAATTTGCTTGTTTAGTGTGATCGATGACGTTGTGTCCCGCATCATGTGCAAAGACGCAACGCCACAATCGCCAGACTTCAGCGGAGAAGCTGCCCCGAGAAGTCGGAGGCCAAACCCATCGCCGAGTTGGAGGTAAGCCCCAAACCCGACCGGCTCAACCCCAAAGGTTTACATGGTTATGTAATCGTACTCTCGCTTTTTGACAGAGCATAGGAGGAAGACGTTGACGCAGTATGACGTTCTTCAGGAGAACGCCAAGATTGCACAAGCGCGATATGATGAGCTTTTGGTGGCGGTGGAACCCACTCGTCGCCAACTTTATGCTGGCGAAGTCGAGCCGAGCTCTCGGGCCGAGCTGATCCAGAGGTGGACCGAAGCCCCCCAGCAGCTGAAGGTGTGGCTCAGGGAAGTCGGCCAGACGAGTTCCAGTCAAGTGCTGGGCATCGTCAAGTCGCACTATCCTCGAATCGATCTTGACGCTGTCAAAGATGGTTTCGCTTGCTCGGAAGAGGGGGCGATGGCGCTGCTCGAGGAAGTGAAGCCGACAGCCGAGTGCCTTTTAGACAACTTAGAGTTAGATTTCCTGTAAAAATATAGGAACTTGTAAATTATCCATGTATATGACTTCCATTTTCGACATGGCATATGCTAACCATCTTTCCTCTACTTAAGTTATGGCTCTGGCCTGAATAAACTTCTAGGCTTCATCATAGACTTAAAAGAGAAAAAATAGATTAGATATTGGTTAGGCGCAGACTACACCTAATTAGGTGTAGCCCCCGACTTACTAGCTTCGAGGTAGTAATGTCGAGTTAGACAAAGATTAGGTGCGCGATTGCCCACCTAATTAGGTGTAGCCCCCGACTTACTACTTAATTGACATACAAATAAGTAGCAAGTCAGAAACTGAATTGCATAAGCGTTAAGACAATGTGAGCGATATCTTTATTTTATTGTAAACATGGATTACAATAGTCGTTTTGGTATAGCACCGACGCAATTGCTCGATGTTCCATTGCCCAGGCGAGCCCCCGGGCGTATTGCTGGGTGATGTGAGGACGTCCTGATCTACTTGCGGAAGAACGTCGGGCGCCTCTTTACTCATCATCTTTGCCAGGCCTGCTGCCTGACCTAGTTGGCTTCTTGCTTGGTAGAACGCCTTCGTCGCGAAGGGTGGTGGCCGCCTGCCGGATCTTGTCCAACTCAGCTGCTGCCTCGATGGACTGGGTGAAGTCACAATTTTCCCTATCGAGGAGGTGGGAAAACTTGACGTCTCCACGGATCGTGATTACGCCCCGCGGGCCTAGCATCTTCATAACCAGATAGGTATAGTGTAGGACAGCCATGAACTTGGCTAAGCCCGGCCTTCCCAAGATCGCGTGATACGCAGTCTCGAAATCGGCCACCTCAAAGCTGAGGTTCTCCGTCCGGTAATTATCCCGAGTGCCAAAGGTGACAGGAAGAGCGATCTTCCCGATTGGCACCGGCGAGGTTATCGAATTATACTATGAACGGCGCGTCTGTTTACCGAACGCCGCCCTGGGATCTGATTCGCCCGAGTTTTAGCGAAAAGGATATTCAATCCACTCCCGCCATCAACCAGACCTTGCATACGGACGCCTGCACCACGTGATTCGTGATGAGTGGATATCTTCCGGCATGGGACGTGATCTCGGTGATCTAAGCGATCAAATATGATCGAATTTCGACCACCGGAGATACCGGGGTCACCGGAATATTGCATTGATTTCCGACGGTAAGTTTTGCTTACGCTTGACTCATATGCATCCGATCCCCGAATATGTAGTTGAGCTCTCGCCGGTTTCTTGATAGGCGTCGCCTCGAGGGTCGCTTTTCATCTGCTTGGCATCTCTGAGTGTCATTTGTTGTGATCCTCGATGAACTTCTTCAAGATGTTGCGCTTCTTGGCGATGCTTCCCGCTTGATGGAAAGGACACGGCGCCTCCATGACTTTATTGTAGTAGTCATGGTCGAGGCGCCTTAGTCGCCCCCGATCCGCGATCGCTACCATCTCCTCACCCTTGCGCTTCTTGTCCTTTTTGGAGGATGACTCGGGCCTGTCCTTCTTGCTTTCGTGCTTGCTTGGGTGATCCTCTTGACGCTCAGCGAGAGCATCCGAGGCGGTAGCATATCGATCCGCTAGGGCGAACATCTCCTTGACGGTGGTCGGAGGCTTCCGAGACATCTTCTTTATTAGATCGGGGTCGTGAACTCTTTTCTGGAAGGCTGCGACGACGACCGTCTCTGAGATCTCCCGGATTGTGTTTTTCTTTTTCGTGAAACGCCGAATGAAATCCCTTAACGACTCATCTTTTTTCTGATGAGTCTGATAAAGGTCCCACTAGGTCCCAGGTTTTTCGTATGTGCCCTGGAAATTGGCAACGAACTGGTCGCAGAGCTCTCCCCAGGAGTCGATCGAGTTCTCTGGAAGGCCCGTGAGCGCTTCGAGTCGGAGGGTTAACATGACGGGCAAGTAATTTGCCATCACGTCGTATCCTCCACCCGCGGCCTTGATCGCCAAAGAATAAATCTGCAACCAAGCCTCGGGGTCCCGTTCTCCATAAAATTTCACAATGCCTTTAGGGTTGAACCCCTTCGGCCAGTTTACCTGTCGGAGTTGGGGAGTGAATGCCTTGATCCCGTCGATCAACCCTTCCCCGGGGGAAGGAGATCGTTGGGGGAGATTCCGGCGCGGTAGGGTACGGTGTCGATCTCCGTCTCGCTCCCTGCGTCGGGCTTCGATGTCGAGGCGGAGGTCGTGGCTCGCACTTCGGCGGGCGTCTTGCCCGCGACTCCGCGTGTGCCGACTGTGCCGAGTACTACTCGTAGCAGTCTGGCTCCTGCCCGAGTTGGCAGGCTGGTCCCGAGTGCCTTGGACAGCCGCTGCCGTTATCATGGCCTTGATTTGTTCCATGATTGGCGATGCAGGGTTGCTCTCTCCAAGTAAAGGGCCAGCATTGTCCAGGAGGGTCTTACAAGAGAGGATGTTCTGCTGTGGCGTACGGAAGACCGAGTGATCTCCCATACGGACTTGAAACAGTTCCTCCGGACTTCCTCGCACGATCGCAGAATTGGTCGCAAGAAGTCTTCTCCGCCTTCGCGGTTTGGTTCGGCTCCTGCCTCCCCTACAGAGTGCCGGGCCGATCCAGAGGCTTGGCCATCCAGCATGTAGACGCCACGGAAATCGGGGAACCTATTGACGCTCTCTTCCGACTCAGATTCTGAGAAGGAAAGGATCAACCGGTCCTGATTCGTTGGCTCGTCGATGGGAGTGATTATGACTCCCACCTCATATGCAGGATCTCTGGTCATCAGGGGATCCGACTGAGTTTCGGCAGAACGAAACTGCTGGAAACTTTCGGCCGAATTGACCAATCTGAATGGCATAGCCACTCGGGAATTTGGCCTGGCTTGAGTTGTCCCCGAGCCTTGACTCGGAAAGCTCGCCCCAGTGTGTATGTGTCGTGCCCTGCTCCTTGGCCCGAATTGGAAAAGCCGGCATGTTATCCGATGGAAAACAGCAGCTGAGTTTTCGAATCCGAACGGAACGGTCCATGACCGAGGGATTGTAACCCCTAACTGGATCTGAGAACGATCCTGGCCAGGAGTCGGATCGCCACTCGATGCTTCGTGAACATGAGGAGCTGGCGAAGAGAGAAGCGGTGGATCCCGACCGTAACCGAAGGAAAACCCAGCGGTTGGCCAGTCGGAATCATCATCATCAGATCGGATCTCCTCTGGATCGGAATCCAGGGAAGAGATCCCAAAGTGGTAAGGCTCGGTCGGAGTCGCGTACCATCTTCCCCGGTAATGCGTGGACCGAATGAAGTTCGGCTCACACAACCGAAGCTCTCCAAAGTCGCCGGTGATGAAGCTGAGATCTCCGAAGATGAAGCCTTGGCCAGGAGCGTAGGTGAAGACGAATCCGCCAATGGAAGCCATCGAAGTCGACGTAGTTGATCGTGACGCTAGCCCCACAGTGGGCTAACCGTCGACGATTTGCGTCTTAATGTATTTTGGGCGATGCAAAAGATCACAACTACGATGGTAGCACAAGGAGTCGAATTTATCTGAGTTCGCCCTCGGGAGGTAATACCCTATTCCGTGCTCGTGGATTGTATTATGGTGGATGATGATGATGATTGTGAGATGTGGAATTGATCTTGAACTAGGTCCCCGGACCCCTTTATATAGTGCAGGGGTCGGGTTACGATAGAATCCCTAATCCGTATATGGAAGATACAGATATAACCGATTCAGCTACACCTATATCTATGTATTCGAGTAGAAAACGAATCCGTTTCCTTGTAGATCATGCCAGGCCGCACCGTCCTCCAAGCCTGCCTTCTGGAAGGCCCAATTGACTCGGCCCAAAGAAGTGGTACGTCCTGTTGTATATCTTCGGACACCCAGGGCCCATGTTTTCCACAACTTAGAGTTTACTTTGGTTATTAAGACTTCCGTTTTTATAAGGCCGTTGAGCCAAACTATTGTAATAACGCCATGTGACACATTCTGATGTAAACTTTAATTATTTGTGATGGTATTTGATCTAAGTTTTGGAACCTGTGTGGACTAGCTACTTGATTCAGGGACTAGGGACTAGTACAGGTAAAGCACAGAAGGGACGCCACTATCTCAATGAGGAGAACCTCCGCATCTCTAGTAGGATGAAGCTCGGCGGTAGCATGGAGCTCGATGAGGTTGAGACGACAAGGGGTAAGATGGGGAGAAGTCTAGGAAGTAAAATCCTATGTGAAACTTTTTATGAAAAATCAAATTCTTAAAAAAATACAAAAATCTTAAAATCAGTAAAAAAAACCTTAAAATTTTAAAATTTGTAAAAAACAAAGTAAATCTAAAATTCATATAAAACTATAAAAATTCTCAAATTCGTTAAAAAATCTTAGAAAATCCTAAAAACCTTAAAAAATTATCTAAAATTTGTAGAATAAACCTAAAATGCGGGAGAAGAGGGGCCAAGGGTAGTTAAGAGGAGAGGGAGGACCAGGTCAAGACGAGTGGACAAAGTGAGAGACAGAGTAATGGAGGAGATTTGAGATTTTATTTAGATTTTATGTTTTCTATGAATTTTAGAATTTTTTTTATTTTTCTAAGATTTTTTAAACAAGTTTTAGAATTTTTATATTTTTTAAAGAATTTTAGAATTTTCTAAGTTATTTTACAAATTTTTGTTTTTATTTGATTTGTACAAATTTTAGAATTTCAAGGTTTTTTTTATTGTTTTAGGATTTTTAAAGTGTTTTAAATAATTTTAGGGCTCATTTTAAAGTTCTTCTTTAGAATTTTAGGTTTTTTTATGAATTTTAAATTTGAGTTCATTTTTATGTATTTAGATGACATGTGAGCATTTGTGGCCACATATTATACTGAGTAGGCAGTTTATGTCATCAAAACCGTCCTTTCCATACTAATTTGGATCTAATTAAAACAGTAACGCAACTTCATGTATGTAAATATCCGGTTTTGAATGTTTTGAATCTAAGTGGAACGTGGAAAACTTTAAGAACCTACAGTTCAATTTACTCAATAAAATATATGTATTTATAAGCTTATTCTCTTATAATATATGATTACATTTCTTCCATTTATAATCTATACTTCTAAATTTTAATCATTTTCTTGATTTTTTGAAATATTTATTTAGCAGATATAGGTCGATACATGTGTATTCGGGCTGGCCCGTTTCAACCTGCATGTGTACTAAGTGTGCCTAGGCAAAGACCTATCCTACTGACCCGCTAGGTCCGATTTGCATAGTAAAAAGCCGACCATAGGACCGGACTAAAAGATCAGGCTTGATGAGCTACTCGAGATAAGATCGAGCTTATTCCACGAAAGCTAAATGAGCTAAGCTTGATTCTAGACTTCAGTTCGAGTTTAATTTGAGCTGAACTTGAGCCTGAGCCCTCATCGAGCTAAACCGAACCCAGACAAATATCATTACACTAGCTATCCCCTCTTTAAACCAACTAGCCACCAATTTAATTAGAACTCTAGCTCGAGCTCGAGATCGAGCCCAACAAAGCCTATATAACTCTCTCTTCTTCGTTCTCCCATTGATTCCTTCGTTAAACTTAACTGTTTCTTTCAGCGTTTGCGTTTGCGTTTGCGTTTGCTTATAAGTTAGAAATTTGTTATTTTTGTATAAGTCAAACGTTTTGACGTTTGGTAGCTAATTTTTGTAGATCTTACTATATCTTCTGAAAACTCTTAAAACCATTTTTTCTATAATTTTTTAATCTTTTAGATATTCTTATCGAGAAGTTACAAATTTTTAGTTTAAACGCAATCGCGGCCGTCGAAATAAAACTTCCCTAGCCAGCGGGCGAGACGACGAGATCTGGCTACGCGTAAATAAAAAATTTCCAATCCCTCCCCACCCCTCCCCTCCCCTCGGCCCTCGCTGCCTGCCTCTCTCCGGCATCCCAACGCGATCAGTCGCTCCGGCCTGCCCTGCTCCCTTCGCGCGCGGCGTCGCCTGCGACCACCTCAAGTCGGCATCGAGCCACCGCTCCCCCGCCTACTCCTGCGGATCCCAGACCCAGTGCCAAGGCGCCGCCTCCACTCTGGTTGTCTCCCTCCCCAGCCCCATGATCCATCTCCCTCCCTTTCTCTTTTTTTTTTTACCTATTTTGTGAGTTCATAGTTTTTTTTTTCAAAAATTCTCCATGGCAAACGCTTGAAAAACATTGCTGCTATGTCTAGGATTTTTTTTGTGAGTTTCCCCCTATTTCGAATTTGAAACCCTAAATTGTTCGATAATGCTTGGACATCCACGGGAGCCCGGGCAGCTGCTCCCCTGCCAGGGCGGTGGATCCGCCACTGCAAGTTAGCTTCTTTTGATTTGAGCTGCTGATTGGGAAAGTCTCTCCCAGTGCAAGTTAGCTTCTTATGATTTGAGCTGATTGGGAAAGTCTCTCCAGTGAACACCGTCGTTCGATTCTGAGCTGTTAGATTATCATAGTCTGTAATTTATTTGTTATAGTAATGCTGACGAATTATTATAGATAATGCTTAAGAATTCTATATGACTACCCCACATCAAAAATGATTTTTTTTATGACTATTAGATGGCCTTGGGGCAAAATAATTCCTCAAAAGCTTGCACGGTGCTATTCATGTGCTAATTGCAAAACCGCTTGATATATACTCACCTACAGCATTATTTGATCCACTTGCAGGTTTAGTGAGGATAACTCAAATAACTGCTAGTACTGCCACGACCTGTGTGATGTTCTTCATCTGTTTGGCTTGACAATCTTCTTCAGAAATTAGAAATAAGGTTTTCTTTGAAGAGATGGAGTTCAGACCATTGGTTAACACATTGTGATCTGACCTTGTTTATGCATGTTGTGTAATCTAAGCGAAACAGAGTCCTGACAACACAATAGTGCACATGCTCACAAGCAATATGAATAACACTGATGTTATTACCTTGAGTTCGGATAGTGATAGTGATTTTGACTTCGAAACTGACGATCCAGTTGGTGCTTTTGACGAGCAGCCGCCTTATACAAATGCAACATCGTCTCAGAATGGTGGAGGTCAGCTAACCATTCACAATGACGATTGGTCAAGAAACACTCCTACGTCATCCTCTTCTAGGGCTGTTGAAAATAGTAATGGTCAACACAGGACTCTGCCACCTTCTTTTACAAATGGTAGACACATTGACAGTGCTCGCTATACGTTAGGTTCAGGGGACAGGACATATCCACGCTCAAGTTCTTCTATGGGGCCACCACATGATTCTGCTAGAGCCACTACTGCTTCAAACAGAATCGATAGTGTAGAGAAGAAGCACAATAATTCTGCAGCAGATGCATATGACAATAGCAAGAGGATTCTACCATCATCCTTTTCAAATGGCAGCACAGCAAAATCTACACATCCAAATGTTGCAAGTGAGACCCGCAAAATCCCACCACCTTTTACCAATGGAAATTCACAAAGATTGAGTGAAAACAAGACAGGGAAAAAAATTGCTAATGAAATTGTGCAGTCTTCGTCTTCAAGGCTGCCGAGCCGAAATTCATTTATGAGTAACACCCAGAAGGTTATCACAGAGAACAAAAATGGTGTGTATTGCTAGTCTTGAACGATTCTAGTTCATTCATATAGATATTTGAAACTGCTGCAGGTTCTATGTAGACTAATGTTTTCCTCTCTTCAAAATTTTGGCAGATGATGTCTATGTATACGGAGGCCCCAGCTCACGTAGGGTACTGCCCCCATCTTTTGGAGGCAGTACTGCTAATAACAGTGAACTTGTCAATGGCATTGATATGCAAGGTCGTCCTAACCTCGAAAATAGGCTTTTGGATGGTGATGAAAGAGCAGTATTTCAAGAAGCCCTGCAGGTATGCATCTTTGGTTCATTGAGACATACATGTAGCTTCCTGCACACCTAATAATGTGATGCTTCATCCACTGGCAATTATGTATAGTAGAGTTATTAACTCTTCTTGATGTTTTGTGAATTGTGAATTTTATTGCTGCCTTGGCTTCATGGATTAGTAGACTGTTGGCAATCTCTATGGTTTATGTACTCTATATATTCTCCCAGTTCGTTAAAACCCAAAACTGAAAAGAATATTCTGTACATATATGCTATTTGGCAATTAGTAGTACTAGAGAGAACCACACATAGTTACTTTGTGTCAACACATGCCATTGTTGTTTACTTGTTTAAGGTGTTTTATTAAAGAAAAGCCACAGGTTCTGACCTGTTTGAATTTGCATGATATTGAACATGCTGGTATTTATCTTTCATTTAGATTTATTGGTTACTTTCCGTTGTTTTGGTACTGGTTCAATGATTCAGTGGGGTTGTTGGTGCTTTACACTTTGTTGAGTGAAGATTAGTCCATGGGTTCATTCATTGTGTGTAATTGTCTTATCTCCTGAGTTTCTTACTTCACTCCTAAAATTGTTTCATGATCTGAACTTTGCAAATGCTAATTCTCCAATTTTGCACCAGTCTTGTCCTCAAAAAGTGTTAATTATACTTCAATGAAGGAAGATCAAAGGTCTGTAAAGATGATGTTACATTTTTCTTTTTTTAAGAATACTTTATAAATATGTTTAGCATCACGTCTATAGTGTTTAAACCACTTTTATAATTATTTCATTGCATTCTTGATGCATGCTGCTTTTCACTTTTCACTTTGGTAGGAATTATGTCTTAGGTTTTTAATGATCCAGGTAAATGTAAACCTGCTTTGACATTGCTTTTCATAATCTATTGTGCAGAATATTATTCTGGACAAAAGGGAAGATGATCTGCCTGAGGGTGTCCTATCAGTATCTCTGCTTAAGCACCAGGTAAATTATTTCTTATAGAAACTTTAGTTGGTTTCCTATATGCTGGATATCATGTTCTGATGTTCCTTTCATGTCTTCTTTGTTTCAAAAGAAAATGGCATTAGCTTGGATGGTTTCAAAGGAAAATAGCTCACATTGTGCAGGTGGAATTCTTGCAGATGATCAGGTTATTTCTGATCTCCTTTCATCTTCACAAGTATTTGTTTCTTGTCATATTGCTGTCCTTAAAATCAAGCAGTTTTGTTGTAACAGGGTCTTGGCAAGACAGTGTCTACAATTGCCCTTATACAAAAAGAGAGGATTCAGCAGTCTAAGTTCATGTCAGTTGATTCAGATCGTTTGAAATCTGAAGCACTAAATCTTGATGAGGACGATGAGGCAGTGATTGCTGTGGACAAGGGGAAACAGGCTCTGAATGATGAACCCAAGAAAGATCTAGAAGCTAGTTCATCATCAACAGCAGATGGTACTAGTGGTGTTGAACCAGGTGGTAATCAACATAATACTGTTCCAGATAGAATGATTGAAAGAAAAGTTGAACGCAAGAAGAGGACTAAGACAAGTACATCATCCACCACGCGGTCCATGACGAGGCCAGCTGCAGGTACTCTAGTAGTGTGCCCAGCTAGTGTTCTTAAACAGTGGGCAAACGAATTGATTGACAAGGTTAGTGAAAGTGCTAAATTATCTGTTTTGGTCTACCATGGTGGTTCGAGGACCAAAAATCCAAGTGAGCTGGCAAAATATGACGTTGTTGTCACTACATACACAATTGTGGCCAATGAGGTGCCTAAACAGAATGCTGATGATGACACAGATCAAAAGAATGGTGAAGAATCTTCTGCTGGTAATAAGAGAAAACCACCAGCACAGACCAAGTCTAAGAAAAGGAAGAAGAAACTTAAGAATTCAGACATTGACCTTGACAGTGGCCCAGTTGCGAGGGTACGATGGTTTAGGGTTGTGCTTGATGAAGCTCAGACAATAAAAAACTTTCGAACTCAAGTGGCTAGAGCCTGTTGTGGACTAAGGGCAAAAAGGAGATGGTGCTTATCAGGAACACCTATACAAAATGCAATTGATGATCTGTACAGCTATTTTCGTTTCTTGAAATATGATCCTTATTCTACATATAACTCATTTTGTTCAATGATAAAGCACCCAATTGCTAGAAATGCAGTTCATGGGTATAAGAAGCTTCAAGCTGTGTTGAGGATAGTTCTCCTTCGTCGCACGAAAGGTGATAATATTTTACTGCTCATATCTATCTGTAGTTCCATTTATTAGCTATGCATACCAACCCAGGACATCTCGTCACAAACAAATGCAATTTCAACCGCTGTGCTTAGCATTATTCGTTGCTATAGAGACTTGACATGAGTCACATGTGGTTAAAGCATCTTCTGGGGGTCAGCACTCGTTATTTCCATGACTTTCTAATAATTAAATTGACATAAAAGGTGACCAGTAGTCAAACAGATTCTGCGACCTTTAATGGAGAAGACAGTGGAATGTTATGTTGTTTCTTGGTATTCTGTTTCCACTATTCCAGAGCATATTGTATTAGCATTGCTTGCCAGTTGCCACTTTACTAGACACTTTCCTTTTTTCATTGAGAGAGAGGGAGAGAGAGAGGTTCATAAGGTTTTGCATTATATGACTATGTTGGATGATCTTTAAGCGCATGTAGATGTCGATTTGGTTAAAATCTCTTTGCATCTTTGTGATCTCATATTACCCTTTTTTCATGTAGAAACTCTGATTAATGGAGAACCAATCATAAAGTTACCACCAAAGACAATTACTCTTAATAAAGTAGATTTCACAAAAGAGGAGCGAGCTTTCTATTTGACGTTGGAAGAACGCTCTCGGCAACAGTTCAAGGTTAGTTAAATCTTCAAGTTTTTATCTTGCTATGTATTGTCCATTTTTTGTGGATGGTCTTAGTGTTTTGCAATGTGTACTATTTAATCTTCAATCTAGCTCGCTATTCCTTGTATCCTGAAGCACATTTTTTTTTTGTAGAATATTGTTGTCATAATTCAGAGTCGTTATTTGGGGATGCTTGGAACCACTTTTACCACCAGCTTGCTTTCCTACCTCTTTGCCTCATAATTTTGTTCCAACCTCATGTGTCTATAATACTCTATTGGTATCATATCATTGTTTTAAATCTAAGGATGTAAATTAGATAGTACACATAGCATGTTCTGAGAGGTAGATTCTCTTTTAATCAACAGTAGTCAAAATATTTGCACCCCATTTTGGATGCTGATATGTTGTCTGTCCATTTCAGGCATATGCTGCTGCTGGGACACTCAAACAAAACTATGCCAATATCCTTTTATTGTTATTACGTCTTAGGCAGGCATGTGATCATCCTATTCTCGTGAAGGGGCATCAATCAGAATATAAAGGTGATGGTTCCATAGAAATGGCAAAGCAACTTCCTAAGGAAATGGTAATAAATTTGCTTGCAAGGCTGGAAGTTTCAGCGCTTTGTGCTGTATGCAGCGTAAGCAATCAAATCTCTTGCCACCATTTTGGAGTTCACCTATTCTCTCTTCTCTTATGTGTGTGTGTAATTGTGCAAACTCTTATGTGGACCATTTGATGAGAGTTAGTTTAGTTAGCTTCTTTGGCTCTTGGGACTGTTGTGTAACCTCATAAAAACTTGCCCCAACATGTGAACGGGTTATTTAGAAAGTTATCATCCATGTGACCCCATGTCTGTAAGAATCTAGTCCATCTAAACCTCACCCAACCAGCCATCTGGAAATTTTGAATGATTGGACTCCTCAAGCACAGGTTTACACTAGATATTCTCCCTTCTCTTATTTCATGTTTTCAGGATTAATTGCTTTGATATTGAAGAGTTGGAAGGGATGGGAACCAATAATAAGAATGGTAGATAGCTGAGCACCTAAAGGTTAAACCCTATGTATTTTATGGCATAATGTAAAACCATGCTGGGCCTTGCTCAACTTGGGAGTCATGGATCCAGGGATAAAATGATGTGCCCTGTTGGGCACCTGGGCCTGGTTTCACCGATGTTGCCAAGCTCTTTTCTTTATTTTGAATGCTTGTGTGTGAACAATGTTATCACTGGTTTATTCAAGTTTGAAGAATTTTTTGCTGTTGCACTTTAAAGCACTTATTTTAATACTGCAATCTTGTACCATGCTTTTTAGGACCCTCCTGAGGATGCCGTTGTCACGATGTGTGGCCATGTTTTCTGCTATCAATGTATATATGAGCGGATAACCACTGATGACAATATGTGCCCCTCCCCTAATTGTGGAAACACATTAAGTAGTGATTCAGTATTTTCATCAGGAGTATTAAAGATTTGCATCTCTGGCAATTCTGGTACTTGTGCAACAGCGAGTTCATCAGCAGATGTCGAGTCATCTTTAATCAGTCAAAGTAGTTATATCTCCTCGAAGATACAAGCGGCCATCGATATACTGGATTCAATCATTAACACACATGCCCTTACCGACAGTGATATTATTGAATTGAATCCAAGCCGACCAGCCCCGGTGAAAGCTATTGTCTTCTCCCAATGGACTGGCATGCTTGATTTGCTGGAGCTTTCGCTGAATAGCAACCTTATACAGTACAGGAGACTAGATGGAACAATGTCCCTCAATTTAAGGGATAAAGCGGTCAAGGATTTTAACACTGACCCAGAGGTCCTTTTGTTCTGTTTATTGCTTTCCCTACCTTCTTTTTTTTACTACTTCTGGACATTCATCTGATAACTATTCTGATGAGAACATTTTCTTTCTTCAGGTTAGAGTAATGATTATGTCACTGAAAGCCGGTAATCTTGGTCTCAACATGGTTGCTGCCTGCCATGTAATTCTCCTTGATCTTTGGTGGAACCCTTATGCTGAGGACCAGGCAGTTGATAGAGCACACAGAATTGGGCAGACTCGTGCCGTCACTGTCTCGCGTCTAACCATTAAAGATACAGTGGAAGATCGTATTTTAGCTCTGCAGGTAATAATTTGTCTTGTAGTTTTGCTGTGATTTTATGATTATTTTTTACCTAGTTAAGGAACATACGCCTTATTGTCTTTCTTGGAGGATGTCGAATTGACAAATATGGAATATTTGAGTATCAATTATATTATTTAATCAGTCAGTGATCATGCGAAGGTAGGCTGGTTTTTAATCATGCTTGTGAGAGAATTGTGTATTAGGCGCCGAAATTCATGTATATCTTGTCACAATTGCGATGTGATGGTTAAGAAATGTTCTTGTGAAACAGATTTCTTTTTTTTAGAAAGGGGAAGCAGATCTCTTTTAGAATGCTACATTATTCCTTTACAAGAACATTGTTAGCTGGGTACGGACTGCCAAGCGAAACTGCTGATGTTTATTAAAGTATTTTTTTTGACCTTGGGGACAGACAGATTAACAGAATCTAGATAATATTAGATTAAAATTTGGTTCTGATGGAGGAATTATCTTGTCATGGAACCAGCATTACTTGTTTCGTTTGACCATGTTCCTGCCTTCCCTTGCAGGAGGAAAAGAGAGCCATGGTTAACTCTGCTTTTGGCGAAGACAAATCTGGCGGCCACGCCACTCGGCTCACTGTAGAAGACCTGAGGTACCTGTTTAGGCTATGATTGGGAGGTGGATCCCTTGGAGCGCCGGTGAGTTTTTGCCATGTGAAAACGGAACTCCACGGTGGTGTCACTGGTGTGTACCGTTGCGAGTATTGCGGAGCGAGGTACCCCTGCCGCAGCTCCAGTTTTGTTATGCTCTGATTATTGCTAGATGCAATGTTGTAGGGCAGTAGGGCTAGCTGAGCTGGCCTGTGTAACTATATCCCAGCTTGTAGGAGAAATCTGACGTGATCTGTTCCCTGTGATGACAGGAGGATCCATCTGGTGTATATATCCCCCATAGTGTTACTGCTTCGGCTTGACATTTGCTCTGCCGTGGTGTGTGTCGGTGTATGTATGCCTGTGGGCACCGACCGACAGGTGGGCCTTGGAGCTTGTGACCTGGGGGTCCCATTTCCTGTGAGCTCTCGTCATGTATTCTGTCTGTTGCTGATGCTGTACACAGCATTTGGACTACTATGTATTGCCACGTGGACCCCGCAGGCCCCACGGACCAGTGACTTGTTGCCTTGCGACAGCATGTAAAATGCCCGCGAAAATGATTGTGAAAATTTTGGGAAAATGTCACATCACGTAATGTCTCGAAGCCTCCTCTCCCTCGAAAATTTTGGTTTAAAATTGAAAAATCTCAAGTCCGCCTCTTCTCTTCTCGTCGCCGCTTCCACCGCGCAGGCGCTGCAGCCATGAGGAAGACGAGAGCGGAAACCGCAGCCGCCTCCAAGCCCAAGCCCAGGGGCAGGGCCCGGGCAAAGCCCAAGGCCAAGCCCAGCCCCGCCTCCCCCTCCGGCGTCTCGTCCTCGCCGTCGCTCGGCGCGTCACCCGGCGCCGACCTCAGCTTCCTCTCCCCTTCCTCGCCGGCGAAGCCCAAGCCCACGTCCCCCCTCGCCGCGTCCTCCCCCTTCGCGGCGCCCGCCTCCATGTCGACCGTCCGCGACCTGAGGAGCCTCGCTGCCTCCCGCTTCGACTCGCTCAAGCGCCGCCTCGACTCGCTCCACGCCGACTCCGTCCGCGACCTCGAGGCCTCCCACTCCCGCTTGTCCAAGCGCTTCAAGGTGATCTCCGCTTCATCTCCTCTCCACTCCACTCCCTTCGTCATCCTTGCGCTCGTGGCTCTCCCTGGCGCACCATGTGATGCGATCTGCGTCCTCAGATGCAGACCCAGAGCTGCGTGCAGCTGGCAGAGGCGGCGGACAGGGAGCACAGCAAGATGACTGACAAGGTCGCCGAGCGCGCCGATGCGATGAAGGTTTGCTGCTGTTCGTCGTAGCTGACTGTAAGCATGCGTTGTTCACTCGTTGGTTTGGATTCTGAATTTTCTAATGCTTCCTGTGAATCCCAGACGTCGTACAAGAAGTTCGTGGCGGAGGTGCAGTCGTCTACGTCTCGTGGTACATCACACACAGCATACACTGAATTTTACTTGAATTCGATATGTTATTCAAGCCAGTAAGCCACTAAGGCAATGTATTGTGTTCTGAGCTGTTGCTGTTGTTGTGTTGGTGATGGTGTGGCCAGTGTGCAAGGTGACTGTCTCTGAGATGGCGAAGTCGGTGGAGAGAGCCATTGACGGCTTGCGCAGTCGCTACAACATCCCAGCTACACCAGCTTAGTTTGCACTTTGCGGTCAGTTCAGGCTATGTGCTACGATCTCTGAGTAGGTAAGCAAATCATTTCTGGAAATAGAGGACTGATTTTTTACGTTCTGTACATTTTGCACATCTCAGGAAGGCATAGATAATTTGTGTTTATGGCCTTATAGGTCAGTTCTAGTTTTGGATTATCCATGTAGAGCGGTGTTTTCATGCCATTGCTTTATACTTTGCCTGCTTGATGAACATTTAAAGTAACCTCTCTACTTCTGGTAGAATCACATTGCATGGAATAGGACAACACATCACCATGTGCCGCATCCATGCAGGCATGTTACTTTTGCAAAACAGCTTGATGTTTCCATGGATGCTAGTGATTAGTCACTAGTTATGCTTGAGAACAGCTTCTAGCTGAGCTATCTGATGGGCAATTTTCTGACTTGCAAGTATGCATTAGTTTGTATGGAGGTGATGATCCGTGTGAACATCAAGTATATTGTGGATGCTGGGTTGCCCTTCTCTGACATTTATGCTCATTGGAATTAGAAGTAGGCTGTGGGCTTCAAAGGCATACAGTTTTCCTCTAGTTGTGGTCTGACTTCATAAATAAGAAGCTCAGAACTGTACTTTTGAATGAATGCATTTGCCATATGTCCAATATTGCCTGCATGTTTAAAGCTTTAATTCTCGATGGCCTTCTTCTTTCTGTTGGCTGAAGATACTGATCTCCTGATGCATTGCCTTATGTCTTGGAGCCAGTAAAGATGCTAACTGTGCTTATTCATGTATGTTGTGACATTGGTCTAGTTCATAAAGTTTCGTTCTAAAGATCTGTTGACTGAATCAAAAACTATGTGCTAGCCAACAGAGATGGTAAATATTGCTTTGGTTCTTTTGTGTTATTCTTTCTAATATATTTACACAAGTTCTTCTGCGACTGTCATTCTTTGATTGCTATCTCTTGCCCATTTTTATGGAAACCAGAAGATATGTTAATCCAGTGTGCTGATTCTTTTCATTCATATCCTGGATCCAGAATTCCTGAGAGCCAGCTTCTTGTTTGCCTTCTATCCCTGTGTCTCTTACCAGGCTGATTCTTGTCTACATTTACTGTATCAGGTATCTGATTCCTGGACTCTGGCAAATTCTTGGGCTTGGCAGAACGGGCTTGCACTTTTGTAGATAACAGCAACACATACATCATATAGTTCTTTGCTGAAGTCTGGACCGAAATGTTGAGACATGGATATCCCTTTTTTCCAATCTCTGGAACTGGTTTCTGTTTAGTTGCATTTCATGTGCAGCATGTGAGTTACTATTGTCAGGATAGATGGAAGGATCAGAACAGTTAAGAGTTGTAATATGTCTCCAGTAATAGTTCATTGTGTCTGCAGTCAGAAACGATGTCAATTTAATTTTTTTCTTTGTACAAAATGTTCTAAAAAAACTCCTAGTTTTTTTTAAAGATTTTTTGAATTTTCTCAAAATTTTAAATTCAAATTTGAATTTTGAATTTGGGCTAGGCAAAAACCAGTGGTTTTTGAAGTCGGCCCTCACCAATTTGGTAGTTAACTGGTAGTTTTTACCAGCTTTGCAAACCCTAGTGGGGACCCTAAGGCTAGGACTGCGTGGGGAACTCTTGATGTCTCGTTTGGCCTGAGCGTAACCCTGGGGCACACCCTTGAGGCCTGACATGGCCTAGGCAAGACTATGGGGGACACTTGCAGCCTAGGGCTAGAACCGCGTGGGGACCCTTGAGGCCCTGTATAGTCTGGGCACAACCCTGAGGGACACCCCTAGGACTAGGATTACGTGGGGACCCTTCAAGGCCCCCAATGTGTGGAAGACAGTTCTGACCAAGGCAACCGGGGAGCCTTGACACTCAAACTGTCTAGCACACGTAAAAGCAACAGTCAAAAGGAAGCACTACCATCCAACTGGAAGTAGTTCCGACAAAAGCCCGCAACACTGAGAACCAGACAAACCAGAGCTACCGGGATCAAGACAAGACAACGACAATGCGAAACAAGACAAACCTGACACTGTCGAGTGCAAGCAAAAAGGGTTAAAGCTTAAAAGACCTACTTAGCCCTCACTTTTGGAACTAGAGCGAGGGAAGCGTGGTCCTTCCACAACATAAGACACTGAAGCCCCTATTTTAGCAACCCGACAAAGGGAAGACATACTTTTCCCTAGATTAGACGTTTAGACTTCTTGGCCTCGACGGCATATAAGGCCCCGATGTATGGCCGAAGGGGCAACAAGGACTTTCCTAGCGTCGCATGAACAACCCTATATAAGGGGGCATCACACGTACATTGTAGCTTGGAGCTCAAGATTCAATAGAACAATATCTACTTTGGAAATTTTCTGACTCTAGCTTGTGCTCCCTTTCTCGATCACCCTCGGAGAAGATCACCTAACCTTCACAGGGGGGTGCCTCTGAAATACGCTGTTAGGGTCGTCCTTATGACTCGACAAAAATCAAACCGAGTTCGCTAGAAATGTAAAAAAGCAAAGAGATATGCTCTACAAAGGTTTTTTTAAAACAAAGAAATCAAAATGAGTTCACAAAAAAGTTTGAATTCCAAAGTTCTGCACTTGTCTATTGAGATCATCGGTTAGATACCAGCGAAGTTTGAAGGGTCTTTTTTTTTGCATGGCATCGCGTAAGTGTCCAGTCCTGTTTGTGCAAGCACCGAAGAATTGCACACATAAGCGCGTAATGTGCCATTGCATTTGGTGTTGTTCTCTTGTATGGCATCACCAATAGCTCCGTTAACAAAATACATTAGGAAAGCCACCCCTCCCACCCCCCATAATGCCCGAACTATCCCAACTTCTCATGTGGCTAACAAGGACCGCAGCCAGAGGGAAAGCAAGGGGAGGGAGACACTTGATTGGTGGCCCCCAACTTCTCATGTAGAACTCGTTCACACCGTGGTAAAAGTGGGATTACGAGGTCAGATGCGTACAAATTTAAAATCTGGAGCCTTGTGGTAGGACGACGCCGATCGCACTCCATGATTGAGGCGAGGCATCAGTTCCCCTATGGCCCCACAATTTGGAATAACAGTGAGATTGACACGACCATGTGAGCAACAGATGTAGCTCGGGCATGTTTTAAGAGAGGGGAGCCGAATAGTGTTCCCAATTGCTTCAGTGAGTTGATATGCAAGTAGCCCAAAAATAATATGATAAAATTATCGAATGAGAGAATATAAGCTCTTGGTTGCAATTTTAAAATTTGAATATGTCTCGGTTCTCATCTCTCAACACTCACCACTGTGCACTTTTTAATAATAGAGACACCTCGACAATCACTATATTGATTTAAAAAAATCAAAATTTGAATCTAGGATAAAAATATGGATAATATGGATTTTTGGCTCGAGAACCATTAACTTTGCCTCGTTAACCATTTTTTTTTTATCAAAAACGAATGCGTTTTTTTTTTATAACTGATTGATGTAAGCCTCATCGACCCTTCATGTGCACGCCACGAGTAGAGCTATGTGGTGGACCAAATTTCTGGTAAAAATTTACCAGAAAATGTACAGAATGCCAACTGTCTAGGATTTCAGTTGCATTCAGAAATAGTACAGCTTGCTTGATTTATTACATGTTACAAAATAGTTTACAGCAGAGGTGGAAAATATAACCTGGTAATAAAAAGAAAATGCATATGCCCATGTACCACAGGTAGAGTCTGAGTATAAGGTAAACCTTAGAAATCAATCCTATGCAAATTCCCTTCTTCATAAATGTCCATTTTCTGAATATAAAGTGGATCCTGTAAAAAGAATAAATTGCCCACATAATGTGGGTAAGTACTAATCGTATTTGCAGGTTTCTTAAGAAAATAACACTAATATTATATGCAAAGAGGATTCAATGAATAGCAAGGCTTTATGGTGAATATGCAAGTTTGAGCTTTTAAAAATCCTATCATATTTATAAAACAATTAATAATAATAGAACAAATTCTATCATCTTTCTCCATCCTTACTTATCTGCTAACCAGACAACAATTTTTGTAAAACAAATTCATGAGTTTCGACAAATAAGAGAGACATCACCCATTTGACACAACTTCATATACCCGAAGTAGGGTCCATTAATGAATTTGTTATTAGTTCTGCAGAATCTACCCAGCTTTACCCATATAATGGCCTACTATATGGATGGGAGAAATTTTGTATCATTCTCATTCTTTAAAACTCAAGTTTTTATAGAAGCAAACGATTTACGAATGACCTCATCATTCGCTGCCCTTGAGTGTTTCCACCAGCCATACATGCTATGACCCTGGCCCAAGACGGCAAAGATAAAGATATTTCCGAATCTGCTTCTATATTTTTATAAAGCAATGATTCCAGAGAGTTCACACCCTCGCCCACCTGGTGTCCTTGAGTGTGTACCCTCTAACCCTAGGGTACCTGGCCCAAGCCGACAACTGCTTTTTCCAAATTGCTTTATATGAGAAATCATTTTATCTACCAAACTACAATCTTTTTCCATATCAAATAAGTTATCCAACCCAACTTATTTATACGGACCAATTCTTTATCCTTCCATGAGATAATCAAAATTTTGTATTTTTGCCTACACTAGGGTTTTATCAGGGATTGATTATTTCTAGGTGTCTTTTTAAGGTATTGGAGCTTGGATAAAAATTATACTTAGAATGTATAAATAAATAACTAGAAAATATATGCAATAAGTAATAAGTAAAGGAAATTTGGGCATATCAAAATGCATCAAGGATAAGAAAACCTACCTTAATTGGAGATTGGATCACACTTTAATATATGTGTTGGACATTCTTTCTAGAAGGTGTGTAGCTCGTCATCTATACGTTGCAAAAATAAAAAGAGAAAAACTCCAATAAATATCCAAATAAGAAAAGTTTTAAATAAACGATAAAATAAATAGAAAGGGTTTGGGGTAAAAAGGGTGATGGGTTGTACGATTTTCTAGAAGTTTGAAAATATGTTCTTAAGAAAAAGGGGTAGGAGTTTTAATATAAAAATAGGTATTTTGGCAGCATAATACTAGGGTTGTGGTATATTTTTAAGAATTATGGAGAGATTTAGAATAGGTTGAAATTCATATTTGAAATATTTCTATTTGACCTTATAGTGATATTAATTAAAATAATTGTTTTAGTATTATAATTTTATATGGAAATGTTTATATGAGTTGAGTGGAATATGTAAAATTTACTAGTAAGATTTTATATTTAGGAAGAATTCTAATTTTAATTAAAGAAAGGGTTTTTAAGTTCAAATTTGGACTATAAGTTTTAAAAATGCAGGGATATTATTTCTAGATATAAAACATTATTTTGAGTAACTTTTATATTGAAGTTTTACTAATTTTACTTCTATATTCTTTAATTAAAGTGCTTTGATATATAAAGAAAAGAGAGTAAAAGGATTTATTTTAGGTTATTTTATTAGAAATATATGTTATTCTATATTTTTATATTATTCTTTATTTCATTTTAGGTTTGTATGGATTTTTGTAGAATTTATAACGGATTTGATATTTAAATATATTCAAAACAGTATTGATAAGAAATAAAAAAAATGTAAACTCTCACTGGGCTGTTAATGGGCTCGGTCCAATTAGTTATGTGGGCGGGGCTGAAGAGGCCGACATATGGGACCCGGTGCACAGTGGTGCGGTTTGGCCGGGGTGGCTAACAAGTGGGCCACGGTTGGCAGTGAGTGGAATAGGGAAAATGGAGGGCGGCGGCGGAGGTGGTTGTTGGCGATGAGGCTTGGCAGCCGGCGGCGAGCAATTGGGATTGATTTCATGAAATTGAGGGTAAGTGGACTTCTTTGGTGGTCGCGGCGGGGTTCAAGACGGCCGGAGGTGGCGGCGCGACGAGGGTGTGGCGGCGGCATAACGGGACAGTGGCGGCGAGGTTACTCCGGTAGGAGTTAGTGTTAGGTGTGGGTTGGGTCGGTTTAGTGGCGTGAAGTGGGGTATTTTGGCTATAGGTATCAAGGCCGGAGGAGCATCGTAGCGGTACGGAAGGAAGTCGCCGGAGTTGGAGAAGGAGGCGGCGGATACGGCGGTTTAAGGTAATGGAGGGGAAATGGACGGCGAAGGAGGAGGCTTGGAGGTGAAGCGGTGTCGGAGGGGAGCTTTTATAGGCAAGAGGTAGAGTAGCGGGCAAGAAATCGTGATTTTATGGTGGTGGCGGCGGCGCTATGTGTCGCGCCCCTTCTCGGCTTACCTTGCGAGAATTGGTCGGACCTGCAGTAGTCCCTGGATCAGTACACTAGTGCATACCATTTACATAGCCGGATCATTTCATACAAGCGGAAGACTTATAGTACATTAAATACCTACATTAAGCCCAAAGGATATTAAATATTACAACACGGCACATTGGCCCAAAATAGTTAAGAACAACAAAAGATCAGAGTGCGATAAAAGATCCAAAAGAGTCTCTTGCCGGCTATGCCTAAGCAATCGACTGGAGAGACGCCCTAAGCCTCGACTTGATCATCAGCGAACTCCTGTTCATCGTCTTCATAGCAGTCATCTTTGTCTTGTTTATACTCTCCATCTAAAAGAGTATGAGTATGCGAGGTCAGTGTCATCCAAACACTGGCGAGCTAACCCCCAACCCAATGCATTTAGTGATAGAGGTTTCAAAGGAAAGGCTGGGTTTATTTATTTGCAGAAAAGCCAGTTTTGGAAATCAAAGCCTATGACTTAGCAGTTTAACCAAATTCATATCAAATTGATTATTTATCATATTTCCATTTCAATACACAGACCAAGCCCATGGCAGTTTCCATGCACTCTGCCAAACGTTCTCTTCCCACTCCCGCAATCATCTTCCGAGTGTGGCGCACTCGTTGTGGATCACATTCCCCAGCAAAGTACCCGGTCTCGTCCTAGCTGGGTTGCCGACCCACGCTAGACTCACGGTTCTCTGTAAGAATGGATTTAGATCATCCTCGGATGACGACATGAAGCTGTCTTCACCACAAGCATAGTGGCAGACAGGGTACGCCCGCAGGTCGTAACTACCCCTGAATCCCCAATACTTGCACTACCGCGCGATGGCCGGCGCGTTGTGGTGGTAGGAACTATCTCCCACAGGCAGATAGTCAGTGATGTCACACTGTGCATCCCTGATGCACCCGTCTAGGGGAATCCACGATTCAGCCCAGCCAGTCCACGAAGGGCCTCACCCTTATGCACTTCCTTCATCGGCTAACTGGCACCCTCCGTGTGAATCACACGATGTGGCGGAACCCCTCCTTTTGGGGCAGCGCACGGCATTACGCGGATCTCGCCGCGCTCCTCTTCCATGCACTACGTATGTGGGCGATTAGCTCCTCAAATCACGTAGCCCAGCTACTCCATCTCTTACCCAATGCGGACCAGATTGCAAAGACATCACAACCATATACACACTGGCATGCCAGGCCCAAATTCCAGTTAACCATATTCATTGTGTGATCATGTCCGGTGAATGTCGGTTCACCGTTCTGAGGCAATTCTAAGCCTAAAATTATTAGTTGGACCTGAGCAATGTCTAAGCAAGATTTTAACCAAGACTTAGGAGTCTAAATCAGTTTATTTAAATTAACTAGGCAACCAAGGGTGATCATCAAAGCGATCAATAGCAAAGCCAAATGACAGATGATTAATTCAAGGCAACATCATCATGGTAAATTGATAGCAAGTAAGTAAATGGCATGATATATCATGATTGAACAAATGGGCATAAATACTTAAAGGGCATGCAGTTTAATACTGTAAAATAAATACTTTAGAAGTCTGGGATTCAATATGATATTATTGGATGTTAACTCGCACTAGGGAAAGCGCATACTCTCCCTAGTAAAAGCAACTTCCTATAGGAGAAGTGTTAACTCGCCTGGATCCTGTGAATCCAAAACCTGGGTCTTGATCTCCTGGTTGCTCCGCGGTTCCTCGGAATCTATCGCGAAGAGCCAAGTAATACAAATAAACACCAAGGTATGCAGGAAATATGATGTATGAAATGTCAACGCAGCTAAGATCGCAGCTATCTACGCGTCGCTTCTTGTTACTGAGATTCCTAAATAAGTTTCTCTACTTATCGAGGAAGTTCCATGAGCTACTAATGTACAATAACTCACAAAAAGATAACGGTGGTGGGAGCGTTATGAAGATGATATGTGATGATGCATAATGCTACCCCTAATAGTTCACCCTTAGATTTAGCAAATAGGTGTATAAAGCAAAATAAGTTTTGTTTGGAGAATTTTCTTCATTTATTTAAAGTATGAACTAGTTATATAATTTGTGTGCTGCAATTTAAAGATTTCTATTTGGTCCAGAATGCTATTTTTATATTTTCTAGAATTTTATGGTGTGTTTCGGTCTTAGTGTTTTATCTAACTTCCAATTATTTCAACACGATAAAGGCAATTACTAAAAGAGTGTTTTAATTACCCTAACTAGGAAATTATGCATAAATACCATGCTAAACTAAGTCTCAATAATTTAATAATGACCTTAATGGTTTAAATATGTCCTTGCAAAAAGTTAAGATTTAATTTAAATAATTTTATATTTAAATTAAATCAAATTCGGTTTCTGTTTTATTAATATTTAAGGAAAAAGGGTTGAACTGCTTAATTTAATTACCTAGAGAGCAATATTGATGCTAAAATGTGAAATAAATTTATTAAATTTCTAAATCATATTTATGTTCCTCTGGAATTTTCTCATGATTTTATGAATTCAATAATCAACTAAAATAGATGGGAAACCTATTTATAATTTACTAAAAGTGGGTTGGGATTTAATCAGGGGCCTTAAGTGAGGTTACCAAGGCATACCATAATTTTATTAGGTCCATGTTGATATATAAACCTTCCTAGAATTTTCTTAGAATTTTCCTAGTTCATTTGCTAATTTAAATAGCCAGGACTCTATTAGAGATCTTACTTTTACATAAGAAATTGTCTAAAACGAGCTTAACTATTTCCCTCTGAGACTAATACTCATGTACTATTCTTGGTCATAATTTTATAAAATCCAGGAGGTCATATGGTGTTTATCATAATTTTTCTATAATTTTTAGAGCTGTCTAACGATTTTTAATAATTCGATTTTACTTACTATTATTAACTAAATTGTTAAAAGGCTAGAAAATCTCAATAAATAGTGTTGGGCTGGCCCAAGGCACAGCCCACTCGCGAGCCAGGTGGAATGCGGCTTTCAAAAGCACGCGAATGGTTAATAGAAAGCGTAAAATGTGAATTACGCCTTCACTAATTTGACATGTGGGGTCGAGGGCCCACGAGTCAGCTGGCCAACGGCAACCACAGAGGAGGCCTTCTTCCTCCTCGGCCTGGGCGTGTCCAGCGGCCACAGCCGGCCGGAATGGATGGTGGTGCCGGCAGGGGAGGCCACGACGGCGAGGTTTGATCGCCGAAACGGAAACCCCACTGCCCCTCGCACCGAATGGCGTTGCTGGCGAGGCCTGTGGCGGCCAACGGCGGCGGCGCGACGAGCTCTCGCGGCGGCCGGCACAGCTAATCGCCGCTGCGGCGAACTAGGGCGGCTACTGCCTAACCTATAGGCTAAAGAGCATCACTAGGGCACTAAGGAGGTACCTTCGGAACCAGAGAGAACGGAGGCGCACCGGAGACGGCCGGCGACGAGCAGGGCCACGGCGGCCGAAATGGGAACACGTCTCCAGAGAATTCCAGAAGATGGCGTGCAAAATTGAGAGGAGGAGATGGTTAGAGACATCCCGAGGATGCTCTATGCTCAAGGAATTGACAAGTAGCTTACCGGAGCAGCTAGGATTGGAAAGGGGGTGATTTTGCCCGGCGGGAGGACTTCGTGGATGCCACGAGCTCCAGGGTATCTCGGTTCGATTCCCCCAAGGACGTTGGCGAGGAGGAGGTGAAGAAGACATGGCTGCGAAATTGTGGCTTGGGATGTACCGTGGTGGATGAACGGAGGTACCGAAGATGGGCGGCCGCAGCGAAACAAAGGAAAAAGAGAGAGTACGAGCTTTAGCTCGATTTATCTGGGCACGGGGTGGTCTCGGGGTGGTTTATAGAGATGGGTGGCCTTGCGGCGATGCCACGGCATGGTGGAGTTGCGGTGCTTCCAAGGGAAGGTAGAGAGGACGAGCTGGTTCGGCTTAATGGCAGAGGCAGAGCCGTTGGTTGGTCGAGAAAGGTGGTGGCGTGCTGTGACGGCGAGATGGCAGGGCCGGACAGGGTGACGTGACCGTGGCTCAGAGCCAAGAGGAAGGCGAGAAGGCGGCGAGGACAACGGCGCAGGCGGCGGGATGGCGTGGGAAGGGAAACCCGGCCACGGGGCGGCTTAGCGAAACAGGCGTGGGCAAGCAGAGGGTTGTGGCGCGTGGAGGTCTTGCTCTGCGAGGGGAGCAATCGCGGAGAGAGAGAGGGATGAGAGAGGAGGACAGATAACACAGAGAAAGAGAGTTCACCGGGAGAGGGAGAGAGAGAACAGCAGAGAGAACAAAGAGAGGAGAAAGCGCCGTGGGAAGAGAGAGTGAGCAGTGAGTGGCTCACTCACTGACTGACCAGTGGGACCCACTTGGCAGGTTGACCAGTCAATTGTGTATTTGATAATTTGAGACTGCTATAGGATACACACACACACATATATATATATATATATGTATGAATGCATGTATGCATGTATATGTGTATGTATATTAAATCTTTCCCAATTTCATTATGGAGTTTCAAATTGAATTTGGAATTAAACTACAATTTAACATTGGTGTTTTGGTCCTTATTGAGATTTCAACTGAAATCCACAAATCATGCCTTTGTATTTAATCTATGATGATATTTACTATTTTCCATTTTGGATTATCCATGTGTTAGGGTTATTCTAGAATTTCCAAATCTTTAGTCCACATGTGTGTATATACCTATATTATCATACAAGAAAATATGATCTTGCATCAGTTTTTAAAACTAAATTGTTTTTATAATAAAGCATGTAGTTCCTATATCAGGATATATAATTATATCCATACCGATGGGTATAGAGTAAATGCAATTTCAAGACCAAAAAGGATTTTAAAATAATTTCCTAAATGCATGCGTACTTTACGATTTTCTAGATGTCCAAAATGGGGCTGTTACACTATGTGGCGGCGGCAGATTGGTGCGTTGTTGGGGACGGATGAAGGCAGTGATGTGGCGAGATGAGCTCGCAGTGATAAGGGCTATTCGGTGATGGCGAAACAATGGCGGCGTTTGGATGGAAGCGCCGGCAGGGACCCTTTCCGGTGGGCAGCGGCGGCGCCGGCGGGATGAACGGCAGTGGCGCGGTGGGAAGGAAGAAGAATGGCGGGCGGCCGTTGGATCAGGGGCTAATCCGTAGGCGCCGTTGGATTGGTTGTTGAGACTGACGGCTGGGGCCCAGCTGTAAGTGAGAGTGGGGCGTGGGGAAGGCTTTAAGTGGAAGCGTATTTCCCAGAAGGGAAAGCGCATTCCAGTGGTTACCCTAAAAGGAAAGTTTAGGATTAAAAGGAAAATGATTTTCTAGAAATTGTTTTAAGCTTTTAAAAATTCATAGAGGGTTATATAAGGCTCAGCAAAATATGAAATAAATCTCTAAAAATCCAGAAAAATGAGTAGAATTCAAATATGAAATAATATTTATTATTTTTGGGGTTTATATTTTTAGAATAAAAGAGATAGGGTATTTTCTTTAGTAAATAAATAGGAGTTTTGTTTAGAAAATTCTTTAAAATTTAGGAATGATTATAAGGACATAATTATAACTTTCTGTGAAAAATTTTTATACTAAATTTGAAATTTTAGATATGTTACGGACTTATCCCTTTAAAAAGAATCTCGTCCCCGAGATTCACTTAGTGTGAATTGGGTTTGAGGTTGTAAAAATTTATTTTAATAATATTTTAAGTTTAATGATTTATGAAATTTTAGTGGTATGTTGTTGGTAGTATATTATCTAGGAATGGGATTTGTACATATTCTATAAATAAATGTTTACTATAATTTTGGTATTTTATCAGGTGTGTGGTGAGGATGGTGAAGTTAATTGAAATATATATCTTGTTAAAGATGTTTAGAGTAAATTATTATAGTTTTAGTATTTTATCAGGTATATGGTGAAGATTATTTTGGAAGATTAGTTTATTTGAAATATTCTAAATTTTTAAGTTGGGATGAACTCTTTTGTAATTAATTGAAGTTAAGGTAGCTTATATGGGTTATGGGCTCACTATGCTTTTGCTGCGCTACTCTGATTATATATATATATTTTTCTTAAGTGGATTTTGAAAGATGATTAATTTTAATATGGTAGTATACTAGCAAGGGTTTTTATAGCATCATTTTTATTTTATTTATTTTTTATGAAAAATTTTGGTGATAGTTTTGTGATTCAAGATTTCTAAAGTAGTTTTTAATGTGATATGAATTTGGAGTAAAATTGTTTTAGTGAGTGGTTACAAAAGTAAGGGTAATTGTATAAGATTAGCTATATGTTAGAACTTCTTAGTTATTTATTTAGGTTCATTTTATTATAGGATTAGGGTTGCTTTTTGTTATATATTTTACTCTAAGGTTATTTCTTTTTTCTTTTTAAATTTTGTGATTTAAAATTTCTAGAGTAACATGTAATGTATTATGAATGTGGAGTAAAGTTGTTTAAGTGGTTATAAAAAGTAAGGATAATTATATAAGTTGACTATATGTTAAATCTTCTATTTTTTTTATTTTAAGGTTATCTCTTTTCTTTTAGGTTTTCTTTTTAAATGATTAGTTTTTAATATGGTTGGATTTTGCCATAATAACGGTATATTGGTGGAGTCTTTTAAGGTAGTTTTTATATAATGTCTAATGGGAAATTTTGATGATGGTTTTATAATTATAGATTCCTAGGGTAGTTCTTAATGTGAGATAAATTTTTATATTAATATAGGGTGGAATTGTTAAAGTGGAGTATTAGGGATATTTCTTTTACTTAGATTTGTATTTTAGGAATATGAGTCTTAAGTTTATACATGGTTGATTTTCTAATAATATTATTATTTATTTATTTTTTATTGAAAATTTAAGTTTATTCTTTTTCTAGAATAATAAGGGTTTATATTTAAGATTGTCTATATAGTGTGTTAAAGAGGTTATTAAAACAAGGAAAGAAATTTAATAAGGATTTTAAAAGGAAAGTAATTTCTTATATGTTAGAGCTTTTTATGTTGTTATAGTTGGTATTGATTGATTCTAGATTATATAGTTTTTATGTGTATTAATGGTTTGGTAGGTTCAGAGTTTGACTTATTTATTAAATATGAATGTTAAAGTTTATATTTTCTTAGTTATTATTAAAATTTTCATGTAAAGATGTAATTATTAGAATTTTGAACTTATTTTTATAGTTCATACAAGAGAAAATTCAAGAATTCAAGCAAAAATATGCAATTTTCATAGTTTAATGCATAAATTTAGGTGTTAACTACATAATTTTCATAAACTTTATCAAATTTCTTGTTGAAAATACTATAGGAAAGGAACTTAAAGCATTTTATAAGGTAAGATTTTAAATATTTTTGAAATTTTCTTAAATAGCATGGGAAAAGTGTAGAAATTTTAAAAAATTAGGTAAGAAGTATAGTAATATTTTATTTTTAAAGCTTTTTCTTATGAAGTTTAAGATTTTAAGAGAAAACTTAGTGTTTTATATAACCTAATTTCATTATTTTCTATCTTAACCAACCTAATTTCATAATTTTCATTATTTTGTTGAGACTGACGGCTGGGGCCGGCTGTAAGTGAGAGTGGAGCGTGGGGAAGGCTTTAAGTGGAAGCGTATTTCCCAGAAGGGAAAGCGCATTCCAGTGGTTACCCTAAAAGGAAAGTTTAGGATTAAAAGGAAAATGATTTTCTAGAAATTGTTTTAAGCTTTTAAAAATTCATAGAGGGTTATATAAGGCTCAGAAAAATATGAAATAAATCTCTAAAAATCCATAAAAATGAGTAAAATCTAAATATGAAATAATATTTATTATTTTTGGGTTTATATTTTTAGAATAAAAGTGATAGGGTATTTTCTTTAGTAAATAAATAGGAGTTTTGTTTAGAAAATTCTTTAAAATTTAGGAATGATTATAAGGACATAATTATAACTTTTTGTGAAAAATTTTTATACTAAATTTGAAATTTTAGGTATGTTACAAGCTAGCTAAGTGGGTTGGGCTTGGTAGGAGTAACCGAGGCATCTATTCATGACTAGGTCGATCTGGTTCATTCCAGTGAACCATGCTTGGCCGGTACAGCGACCTGGCAAGCCAGCTCCACCCGGTTCGTATAGCGGCAAATCGGGGCAGCTCGCCTTGGTTTGTAGTGGCAAATAGGGCTAGCCTGCTTTAGCTTAGCTCGTAGCACATTATTAAAATTAAATACATGTATTTATATGTCTATTCTCTTGTGTAATATATGATTATGTTTTTTAAAATCTAAACTTTTAAATGTTAATTATTTTTTTGATTTTCGAATTTTTTAGCAAACATGGGTCAGCACGTGTGTAACCGGGCTGGCCTGAATTGTCCCGTGACGCCTAGGCTTAAGACCCGGCTGCTGACCCGCCAGGCCCGATTTGCAAAGTAACCGGCCCGGCCAGCAGGCCCGGCCGCCTGCCTCCCCACGCGATCGGTCGCTCCTCCTTGCTCTGCTCCCCTCGCGGCCTCGCCTGCGCCGACGGCAAGTCGGCGTCGAGCCGCCGCTCCCCTCCGGCGACCGCTGACCCTCCTACTCCTGCGGATCCCAGACTCAGTGCGAAGGCGCCGCCTCCACTCTGGTTCTCTCCCTTCCCAGCCTCGTCTCTCCCTCCCTCCCTCTCTTTTTGGTTTACCCCCCTATTTTGTGAGCTTGGATTTGATCCAAATTCGACTTAATAGTTTTCTTTTTAATTTTTTTTCCATGGCAAACGTTTCAAAAACACTGGTACTATTTCTAGGATTTTTTTGCGAATTTTTCCTCAATTTTTAATTTGAAACCCTAAACCGTTCGATAATCAGCTACCCGGGCGGTGGATCCGCCACTGGAGAGTTGGGGAGTTTGATGAGTTGAATTGTCAGGTTTTTTTTGGTTTTTAAGTTGAAGTTTGGAATGCTAGTTCTGGTTTCCTATCCGCATAAAATTGCAACAATTGAACTATGATACTGTTAGTAAGCTGTGAAGTTTGTCGATCTGATTTGCACTTGGCAGTTGGTACCATGTGACGCCATTTCCTGATGGAAGTTGTACTTGTATCTGTAGGCCTGTAGCTGAGGTTGCCTGTTGTGTTGATGTTTCTACTTAGTATTATGCTTGATTCTCTGCTTCTAACCAGCTTGCAGTTTAACGTTTTTACCAAATGCCGTAAAAAAATTGATTATTCTGTGTCGTTTATCTGTAGTTATGGAACACATGGATGCACTTGACGGTGATGATATGCCAGTAGATGTAGCATCCGATGGTGCTCATTCTGCCTTTAGAGTTAGGAAGAAAAGGTCTAGGGTGTGGGAGGAGTACAAGCCTATCTATGTAAACGGATTGGTTCAAAGCGCGGAATGCCGCTACTGCCATTTTATAATGAGTTGCAAAGGTGTCGATGGACGTTCCAATGGAACAAGTCATTTGTGGCGACACCAGAAGATTTGTCGAGGAAAAAAAGAATTGGATCTGAGCCAGCTGCAGGATGCAGACTCTCCATATGGTACGTCTACTCTGTTTCTTTCAGACATCATGCTTTAGTAACTTATTAGCTGATTTTCCCTTGTAATTTGCACAAGCCAGTCATTTTAATTGCTTTGTAGTTTGTAATTTTTTGAGCAGTTTTATTATTGTTTGGTTATTTGAACATTTTGGGTGATTATCAACTTTACACCCATGTATTAATCATTTAAATTTTAAGCTCCATAAGTTCTTTGGGATAGTAACTGGTGGGGATTTTAACAATGACAATAGTTGAGGTCATTGCCTTTGAGCTGGCATGGAGTGCCCTATCTGTGTCAGCAAGGCTGTCGTCCAGGTTGATTGTAGCTTGTCAGGGAATCATATTGAATGTAACAACTATTATTCATGATGTACCTGTTAATAAGGAAAATGGAAACATGGTGGTTACATTTGAAATATCTGACATACTATATGATTGTCCATAAGCTTTGATTACACCTTACAAGCTAAAAATTAGTAATTATGAATGAAGATGGCAAAAATGCTGCCTTATTTGCTTATAAGCTAAACTTCAAGAGCTTTCCGAGTTAGCTTGGAAAGTCTGGTGAACTTCGTTTGACTTGTTTCTGAGAGCTATGAGACGTGGTTTCAAGATAGAAAAAAACTGAACTGCAAAAGCTTTTGACTTTTTGATTCGGAGATAAGTAGATAACATAAGAAAATAAGCTGAAGAGAACAGTAGAACAGACTCGACTCCCATTTTGTTCTAAATCTAGAATCTACATGTTTGGTACTCTGCGGCAATTAGATTACACATAAGATTCATTTGCATTATAACTCTAAGCAAGAGTCGATTTTGAATCTAAATGTTTACTATTGTAGACCCTGCATAATGGACTGTTAAAGTATTATATTCTTGTTAGGATCCATCAGATTGAGGATTAGTTTTTCTTATTTTGGTTGGACATTTCTTGATTTTTTAAAACCCTTTTCACAGTTAGTATGAGATGTTCTAGACCTTTTATCATCAGTTATGTGTTGCATGATGTGCTTTAACATCAGAAATATTCTTGTTTGTTGATTTGGTGTAAATTGTGTAAGCAGCCATTTTATTCATGACAATTCATCTTTCATGCATCTAACTAAATTATGCATACTTCATGCGTAGTAGTGATGGATGACATTGATCCGGTGGATCAGATTCTTCCAGATTCACTTGACGACACAGACTTGGTAACTCATAGTGAGAACAGCAGCAAATTCAAGTCAAAAGTGTGGAATGAATTTAGGCCAGTCTATGTTGGTGGAAAAATCCAAGGTGCTGACTGTGTTCATTGCCACAAGCGGTTTAGTGCAGAGAAAGGTAGAAGCCATTTGAACCGACATACCCAGACTTGTCTAGCACGAGGTGAAACTAGCATAAATCATCAGAAGGGTGGTTTTTTCCCATCTAGTGTATCTAGTTGGAAATCTAGGGTTCAGGATGAGCTTTCACCTGCCTTGACAAATGGTAAGGTTCAGATTGCGGAATATGCTAGCAAGCTCCTCAAGGGTAATATCTCTTGTGACAAAACTTCTCATGATCAGCACATTCTAGCTTTACCAGCAGTAGACAAAATGTCCTCAAAGGAACATAATAACTCATCTGTTCATGCTGCTCCAGATATAAGCACCCGGAAATTTGATCGAGAAGCATCTTATGAAGAGCTAATGAGGATGATAGTTATGCATGGCTATCCCCTGTCAATTGTGGAGCATGAAGAAATGCGTAGATTTGCAAAGAGCCTCAACCCTGTGTTTAACATGGCTTCAATCATTGATATGGAAGAGTATTCAACTCTTTTATTTCAAAAAGAAAAGGCTGTCCTTAAGGAAAAAATTGCATGTTCATCCTGGCGGGTTTCCTTTTCAGCAAGTGTGTGGGCTCCTCATGGAGCTGAGTCCACAGTAAAGTACCTCTGTTTGACAGCGCATTTCATTGATGCAGACTGGAAGCTTCAAAGGAGAATAATCAAGTTTGGTGTATTTTGGTCCTCGCCTACTGATTTGGAAAGGATGATGCATTTTAAGGAGGCTTGTGTATTAGACTCTCAGAGTGGGCCATACAATGTCATAGGGGAAGCTATAAGAGACTGGAATCTTGATTCAAAGCTTTTCAGCTTGATATCTGTCAGTGAAATAAGAAACCATGAAAGTACCACAAAGCTTAAGGACATGCTCATACAAAGAAACTGCCTTCCTATTAGAGGTAAGCTATACAATATTGCTTGTGTGGATGATGTGCTAAACAACATTGTTTCAAAAGGGCAACCAATGCTTCACCTTGTTGGTGATATACTAGAGAAATTTATGCTAGCACATGCATCCTCATCGCTTACTCAGCAGCAACTTCTTGAAGTTGTTACAAGTATGGATTTGAAGTGTCCCCAGGAAGATGCAAAATGGTGGCACAAAATTTACTTTAGGCTTGAAGTTCTTCTGCATTTCAAGAAATTGTTTCCTTCTGAAGCGTTGTTGCCTGCAGAAGACATTAAGATTATTGAGTCAGTCTGCAAGATTTTGAGGGCTTTTTATCGTGCCATTGAAGTAATTTCTGGTCCTGTCTGCGTGACAGCAAATATGTACTTCCATGAATTATGGAAAATTAGGGCAACTTTGCATGAAGAAGCATCTACTGATCACACCGATGTTGCTAGCATGGTTAGGGAGATGCAGGAAGCATTCAATGAATATTGGCAAAATTCGTACTTGTGGTTGTCAGTACCTGTTGTTCTTGATCCCAGATTCAAAATAAGTTTTATTGAGTTCCGTCTTAACCAAGCTTTTGGTGCTGATGCAGCTAAGCATGTATCTGCAGTACGTGAAATAATCAGGGAATTATTTCATGAATACTGTAGCCCTGTGGATAAGAGGAGTGTTCACACATCAAATTGTGAAGCTCGTGATGTTGAAATGGACAGATTTGACAATGATTCATTGGAAGATTGGGATCAGCATCTTAGTGCACAAACAAGGAGTCAACTATTGACAGAGCTTGACAACTATCTTGAAGATGGCCTTGTCCCAAGGAAGGACGATTTTGATATTCTGAACTGGTGGATGAGTCATTCTACAAAGTATCCAACTCTCTCAGTTATGGCACACGATGTGTTGGCAATGCCATCATCTGCTGTTCGCTGCGAGGCGGCATTCAGCAATGAGGGGCCAGTAATTCATAAGCAATGGAGCACATTAAACATCAAGACAATTGAGGCGCTCGTGTGTACTCGAGATTGGATTAGATAGACTGGTAAGCTCTGCACCTTTGTGGTCCTGTTTCTCTCCTTAGTTGCTTATATGAGTTTCTAAAAAGAAGCATGTGCTTGTATTCTTGGATTAGAGCTTATTTTTACATCTTAATTCTTGATAAAAACTTAACAGCCACATTTAAAGACCCCACAGATGGAATGTTTAGACCCCCACAGAGAGAGTGTTAGACCCCATGATATCTTAGTGGCTGTAAAATTAAATCTCACTTAGACTGTCACAGCATCCATCCTTTCTTAGAAGATTGTTACAGGAAAATAAACAGTAGCATATCAATAGGACAAGTTGTGGCTTACAAACTGAAAGATGTACACTGTGAACAATTTTGAAAATTTGGAAGCCACTTTCTCTTATGAACGAGCATACTGTTGTTCTTCAGTTGTACTAGACATGTTTGCATCATGGCTGTGGTCAAATGAAATTATTCTGTGGTAATGAAATACTGGTCAGTTCATTGAGTTGAATATGCTACCGTCTCTGGGGTTAATGTTCCCATCAATTTTGCAGGCCATGTGTCATGACGCAGTGAACTACCTACTCTGTTCATGGTTTTTGTCAGCACAATATTGCAGACAGTACATACTGATGATTCTTCTAACATAGGGTGATATTGTAAGGGAATAGTGATTGCCCATTTAGCTTACTGTATTAAACATTGCACAGCTGCAGATCTGTCTCAGTATGTCTACTATATTTTCTTCAGATTTTTGTATCACTAGTCATATATTTGTCTGTTCGAGAAGCTAGCTAGAGAACTCAGATACCTCGGGTATTCAGTTGTTTCTCGTGCTAGGACCTAGGGCTCTGGTGCAGATGTACACAATGGCAATGATTTACTAATATTTTAACTTGATGAGGATTACTTTCGTAAATGGTATGGCAAGCCATTTGCAGTTAGATTTGCTTCTTATTATTATGGTTTATGAATGTACCGGAAGAGGTTTTGCTTAATGCCACCGTTGTGGCTGGTATCTCTTTATCATATGGACCTGAGATATCAGTTAGTAGGGACTAAAAACCTGCCGGCCGGGCATGTAGAAATTGGAACATTACGGGTCTGTTTGGTTGCTGTTTGGTTGCCGTATGAGCTCAGTCAGGCTGGTGGGAGCCAGATTGAGATGATGCAAGATGGTGTTGTTTGGTTGGTTTTATGAGATTGTATAGCCTGTATAGAGATATTGTTTAATTGGCTGTACTAGGAGGGGAGTGTGATAGACAAATTCAAGAGAGGGAAATAAAAAGCAAATACTACAATGAAAATAAATTCAAAAACGTAAATAAAATTTTGAAAAAACAATTATTAGAAAATCAATAAATTAAAAAACTAAAAATAAAATTTCAAAAATCTAAATTTTTTTTAAGACCTTGTACTTGAATCTACGGTTTCATTTCTTTTTGTCTCATTGAATTTGGATATCGTTTGAATTTTTAAATATTTTTAAAAGTTTAAACGAGAAGTGCATATTACACCTTAGTCTTGTTAGTGTTCTGTGTTGCCTGGCGAGCGTATCACACGAGCCTGCCTCGTGGGAAACGGCTGGATCGCTCGTTTCTTGCAGGCTTGGCTCCGCGTCTCACACTGCATGTTGGAGCCAGACTGAGCAACGCGTTTGGCAACCAAATAGCGGATAAGCTGCACCCGGAGATGCAGGGCGCGGAGCATGCAGCGAAGCAAACGCGCCCTACACTATTCGGTTCAAGTCAAGCCCAAAGAATAGATCCTATGCTGATGGATTTGCCTTGTTTGGCAATTTTATTTATGGTTCCAAATTGATACCGATTGGATGTACCGAACAAAATTGCACAGTAGTGATTGATTTCGCTATCGTTTTATCTCAAATGATTTGTCCAAAAGTACCAGGATAGCTGAAGCTTGAGGAAGATGTTGAAGGTTACTTGACAGATTGTCTGAAATGCTAGACTGCCAGGTCAGTTTGTATCTGGCATTCTGGTTATCTGCACAAGTGAAATTTCAGAAATGTTGTAGACCATTCCACCTTTTCCCTTTTCTTTGAACTATTCATGATGTAAAGTTTTTCCTCACTGAAAACAACCAAGACAAAGACAATATGAAAAAAAGTGCATGTGGAACTCAGAAAAGAAAACACACAGAAACAAGTTGGTAGAATAGCATCACACCATGATAGCATATAATAGACAGAACTTCCGTTGATAGAACCTGCAAATATGCCATGCATCCTTGGATAAGACGAATTAGCAAGGAAGGATTATGGATCAATTTAAATAGCCAATCATAAAATGAAAAGTTACACAATAGGGAATCAAAATCGAAAATATTTGGAGAGGACGAATGAATTTTTCATGTGGTACATGACGATTGCGGGGGAGTGATACACTAGGTGGTGAGGTGAGTGGTGGTCGTCGGTGGTGTTACTGGCAACGCCGGATGCGGCGGCGACGACGGTGGCGGCGGCGATCGCAACTGAGACCACGCATACGCCGGCGAAAGGGACACCCAATGCTGGTGCTGGTGCTGGTGCTGGTGCAGGTGCAGGTGCAGTGGCCGACTCATTGGCAAGGGAGCAGTAGTAAACCAGTAGAGTTGAAGTTGAAGCAAAAGGGGAGAGAGAGGGAGGGAGGGAGGGAGGGAGAGGAAGAGAGATCGAGTGCCTAGCTAGGCAACAAGAATGGAGGAGTACACGACCAGTGGGCAGGGTTTTAAAAACCAACAAAAAACCCGTAAAACCGTCGGTTTCTCGCCGAACCACTGTGCGGCGGTTTGAGAAACCGCTGGTTTTTCCCCGGTCCAATTCAAAATTTTGAATTTGAATTTGATTTTTTTTAAAAAAATTAAAAAATCTTATAAAAAACTAGATGCTGAGTAGAACAATTTGTATGAAACAAAATTTTGATTTTCCCAATTTTTTTTATATTTTTTCAGACCTCTTTTATTTTCCCATTTTCTATGGTTTTTCTGGTTTTTATAGCGCCGCTTAAAACCGCCGAGAAACCCAGTAAAACCGCGGCAAAAACATTTGAAACCGGTGCCTCAAGGCCGCTTGAATTTAAATTTGAGTGGTTTTCGCCGGTTTCTGGCGGTTTTTTTTCGAAAAACCGGCCCAGTGGGTTAGCGGTTTCGGGTTTTAAAACCCTGCTAGTGGGTGGGGAATATATAGTGCAACTCGCAGGTAGGTAGCGCGTGGAATGGATTAATTCGATCGGCGACGGCGTGCGTGACACAACCTGGCTGGGGTGCGTCATAATTTCGGAAAGAGAAATTACCTTGCCATAATGGAACTATTTTTCGCAGATCCACACTTCCGCTACATGATAACACCTTTTTCTTAACAGCCAATTTACAGTGTCCATGGCAAAACATATCGTCAACACTGCTGCCTGTGTCGATGGCCTAAAATAGGCTGTGTGAGTGCGTGCGTGTGTGTGCTGACTCGAGCAGCGACCGCGTGCGTGGCGGGTGCGTCGGGTGGCCACCACGGTGCCGTCACCGGCACCGAAGCCGTACCAAGGATCGAAGACCCCCGCCAAAACGACAGGGTCGCCAACACCAGCGCCACCTCCTTCACAGGATCCGGTACCACAAAACACGGCAGGGGCATTGAAGACAGCTCTTCCCCACCCCCCGCACCGCCTTCCACCATCCCCAACCCGCCATGGAGCCGACGGCGAGGAGAGCACCACTCTCACCCCTCCTCCAGACGTTAGCACCACCGCCAACCGGAGAAGACCACGGAGCACCAAAAAAATCATCCACCATACCGAACCTAAAGCTAAACTAAAACCTAGATCTAGAGCTACTCCCTCTAAATCCGGCCACCCAAACCGCAACCCAGCTCCACCACCGCCCGACCACGGCCGCGCCCTCCACCACGTCGCCGGCGAGCCGCCACCCGGGGTGGAAACACCCGTCCGGGTCGTGGGTGGAGGAGGGGAGGGAGTGGGGGAGGAGAAGAAAGGGAGAGAGAGAGAGAGAGTGGTTGGGAGGAGGAAGGGAGGAAGGGGATGAGGAGAAAGGAGGAGCGGGTCCCCTCCCTCTCGGCTCCGGCGAGCCCGCCGGAGAGGGAGAGGGAGGGGGCCGACGGCGGCGGCGGGGGGTTACCGGGCGAGTCGAGTCGCAGGGCGCCGCACGGGATTGCCTAGTTATAACACCTTTTTTTAACGGCCAATTTACAGTGTCCATGGCAAAACATATTGTCGACACTGCTGCTTGTGTCGATGGCCTAAAATAGGCTGCGTGAGTGCTTGCGTGTGTGTGTGTGCTGACTCGAGCAGCGACCGCGTGCGTGGCTGGGGCGTCGGGTCATTAATGGCTTGTTTGTTTGTTAATTTGGTTCCCTTTAGTCTCGACTTGATCATGGGTAGCCCGGTCTGGACCTGGCTCGATTTTTCCAGGTCAGGCCCGGGCCCCAAATGCCAGCCCGAAGCTCGGTTCGGGCCAGGCTAAGCCCGGCCTGGTCCAACAATTTGTATTAATCGGACCGAGCTCGAGCCTGACTTTGGTGAATAAAAATCGGGCCGAGCCGGGCTTGAAAAAGCCCGGTCACCTGAACGCAAGCTCGAGCTCTACCCGGACCGTTAGATGATCAGGTTTACTCTAGCTTGGCTCGTACGAGGTATCCAAACTACTGTAAGACAGGCTGAGTGGATAGAAAGGATGCTATTTCGTTAACTGCATGAGATGAACCAAATTGTTGACAGATGTTATTTGGTTGCTTGCATGAAAGTGGATGAGACTCAATAAATACAGGTTGACAAGAGGGATCCACCAAAGCACATACGTCCATGCGAGCCAGGCTCGCTAGAAATGGCCTAATTTCCTTTTCCACCTGGCCTGGCTGAGCGTGAGGAATTGCACGCCACAGGCCTGGCTCAGCTGACAAAACAGGCAACCAATCAATGGATCAATGCATCTGGCGGGCCTGGCCACGCCATATCCAGCCATCCAAACACGTCATAAAGGCTGTGTGAGTAGTGCGTGTGTGTGCTGGCTTATTAAAGAGGGAGTATAAATGGGGAGAATCATTTTGAATTGCTATTTATTGTCTCTTTATCCTTAAATATTTATTGTTTATAGTGATTATTGGATTATATTGTCATTTAATGAAATTGATAAGAGGTTTCTCATTAATCATCAAAAGGGGTAGATTGTAAGTTCACGTGGTCCTTGTGATTTTGGTGATTAATGATAAACATATTTAATGACAAATATTGTTAAATGGCAAATTGTAAATTACAAATTTAGTTTAAATCTTGATTTATTTCTTGACTAATGATAAATCTATAATATGTGATGAATATTTTTATGAGACTAACAAGTTTGTTGGTAAGTTCTATTTTAGTCTTATCTAGCTAGAGGAATTATTTCTGTCAAGTGGCTAAGTTATCCATCCTAACAAGTATCATATATGAAAATAGAATGAATTGTAAATTGAGGTATGCAACATGGTAATCCACTCATATTTATTATTGTATTTCTCATGTGGATCTATACTTATATTGCCTTTATTCATATGATCCATTAATTAAACTTCAGCATGCTATTTATTGTGTTTGTGTATATAGGTCTAAATTATATATTCTCATATGCACTTCTTATGTGAAGTTTATCATTATCTATTTATCTCTCTTTTAATGGATTGATTATTTCACATATGTTTTAATTATTAAATGTACATGTGCCTTTCATATATATTTATTCATGTGCACATTTATGAAGATTGGAGATTGATTGAATTAATTAATTGCTATGCCTTGGAATACAGTTTAAATATCCTTTGGCATCTATCTCTCATGTGCATATGGATTTTTTGCTTTATCACATGATGCACTTTTGAGAGTTATCATATGACAAGTGTTTCTATGCTTAACGATATTAATTGTGAAATACTTGTGGCGCTTAATTGTTTGTGAATATCAAATCTATTCATATCTATTGAGCTTTTGGGACTAATGTCTTTTGTGAGTGATGTGAAAAGGATTAAGTCTCATGAAGGTGAATGATGATTAATGATATCAAGGGATGATGACAAAGTCAAGATCAACAAGATGGAAAGTTGCTAAGGATTGATGGTCAAGTCAAAGTCGATAGGATGGGAGGATCATCGGGTGGATGGTTGAGTCAAGATTGACGGGATGGAGGGATCATCAAGCATTGATGATAGTCAAGGTTGATAAGACAGAGATGTCATCATGTGTGGAATGTTGTAAAGAAAAGGATGTGCAAGGCGAAGGTATGAATAGTGTAGGGTTAGGAATGTTTTCTAGTCTTTTACTAGTTTTGGGGTTGGTTGGAAGACCGGGTTGGTAGGATAGTCATCATACTATCAAGAGGGATCCGGATTGGTTTTGATCGGACTGTTTCCTAGCTCTTGGATGATGAACATTGAGTTTCCTTGTTCCTAGTTGAGCCTGGTGAGGTGTCGGGGGTGTCGGAGGTGTCGGTTTGTCTTTGAGTTAGGTGGTTTGCTTAGGTTTTCTGCATCTCTCTTTTGATTTTAGGGTTGTTTAACCTTGTGGGTTGTGTAGTCCTCATTCTAAGCTTTCCGTAGAGTCCAAGATCACCTAATTCTGACTTTCAAGCTAGGAGTTATGCCAGTTTTCGTGCGAGGTTCGACGGCCATAGGCTGCAGACCAACGTGGTCTGACATGGTGCTATGGTGAATCGGGTTTCTCTAGAAGACGGTCTGGCATGAACATGTGTATATCGGACCGGGTCTGGCTCCGGTCCGCCATGCACATGTCCATGGGGGCCGGTCCGGCCCTTGGCCTAGTATCAACTGGTCTGTGGCGGACTAGTCTCGTGTGTGAGGGTGTTTTTTTTTTTTTTCCAATGGCTAGTTTTTGAAGGTGGGGGTATTTAAACCGCAGATCAGGGTGATTTGAGGGGATGGCTTGGCTTGATATTGCCCCTATGTGTTAGGTGTAGCCTAGAGAAGAGATAAAAAGAGGAGAGTATCATCATATGTGTGATTAGGTGATTTCCTAGAGAGAGAAGAGTGAGGGACTAAGTGAGTCTTGTGTGCATCACTTATGCTTTGATCCGGTACGATTAATGTGCTTTGTGCTTGTTACTCTTGGTGCTTGCCAGTACCTAGATGGTGTTGGAGGCATCATGCGTCGACGACCTTCTAAAGGAGCTTGTGAGGGAGCTTGACGAATCATGTGAGTGGGCGTTGATGCTTGCCATCTCCGGAGAGGAGAAACTAGCAACGACTACCGGAGAAAAGGCAGATAGCTCGAGAGGGAGCTAGTCCTTGCATAGAATCAAGCCTCAACGTGGATTAGGGGAGACTGACAAGTCCTCGAGCACCACAGTAAAAAGTAATCGTGTCTTTTATGGTTTGCTTCTCCTTCTCACTTACTCTACGGGTGTGTTCTTTTCAGCTTATCTTATCCAGCTTATTTGACTTATCTCGTAACTTCGAGAATTTCTTGAGATAGCCTCGAGAGCCGGTTGGCCTTTGTGTTTAGGGTTTTGGGAGCTTTTAGACACGCCTACCCGGTGGGCCTTTGTGTTTAGGGTTTAGGGGGCTTTTGGACACGTCTACGAGATAAAAAATAGAATAAAAAATTAATAAAAAAGTGAGATAAGTCAAATAAGACACGAGATCAACTAAGGATCAACGGGCCCCTGATAGTGTCGGGTGAGGACTTCGGGGACGTGCTAGTCTTCTCAGGATACGGCTTCGGGAGACGCTAAGGCCGCCCGAGCAATACTTTGGGTTGGCCAGGCGAGAAAGGGTGGTGACGCGGTAGTTTTTTGCCCTGGTTCAAGGGACAGGCGACCGAGCCACAGGCAAATTGGGCGCTCCTAAAGTGAGTACTTGTGTATCTAGCCATGTTTGTGGATCGTCCCCTGTTTTGTGGCTGCGTATTTTTTCATGTTCTATCTCGTATGGTAGCCATGAGCCACTATTTATATCCGTGCCGGGAGATGGCTGCTCCTAATTACACCGTGGGCGCATGCGACAGACTGTGGGACATAGCACCGCTGTAGCGCATCGGGGTTGACGATAGACCATGTTGCCTTTCACGCTGTGATGCCGGAACAGTACAGACCGGACGGATGCAACAGTCGCTTTTGACTTCCGCGCCTTGGGACTGGTCCGCTGTGCCAGCAGATGGGTGCACGTAGGGCTAGAAACGAGCCGAGCCGGCTCGGCTCGCTCGGGCTCGGTCAGGTAATGAACCGAGCCAGGCTCGGCTCGGTGATTCTGCGATCCCGAAAGGGCGGCTCGAGCATAGAAACAACCATGACCATGACCAACCAAGCCATTAAACCCATGATGAACATTTTAGCCTTCAGACAATCCGACAGCAATATGTTTTCTGCCGGCTCGTGGCTCGGCTCGGCTCGGCTAAATTGCGAGCCAGAAAACTGGGCTCGGCTTGGGCTCACCCCGAGCCACGAGCCAACGCGAGCCGAGCCAGGCTCGCCCGAGCCCAAGCCGAGCTGCGAACCTCGAGCTTTCTACCCAGCCCTAGGTGCACGTGACCTTCTGCCACATGTTCGTCGAGCAAGGGACACTCGGGGAGGCGGGGGTGTCTAATACTAATGACATAATCCGAAACCCTGACAGAAGTAAACCGGGAATCTCTCTGATTTGGTTAGCTCTGCAAAACTTGGAAACCACCAAGGATGTCTGACCCGGCCCCCGCGCCCCTTGTCGTGCCGCCCAAGTAACTCCTCCGAGTAGCACCTCAACCATGCGTAGATATCTGGTGCGGGCCTAGTCGTCTTAGGTGTCCGGGCACGTGGAAACCTTCTGAAGGGACTTCGCATCATGGGCAAGTTACCTGGTGGCGACAAACAGCTGCTACCTCCATGGGTGCCTGCATATATGACGAAGCACGAAGTTGTCCAGGGAAGGCATGAGCCCATCCCCAACAGCTAGCCCCGAGGCTGAAGTGGAATGCTACCTGGTCGGATCTTCCTCTTGAGGCTTAAAAACATTCAAAAAGGGAATTGGCACTGACAGTGCAGCTCTATTGCCGCATCTGTGCAACGGAGTACGTGTCCGAGTAACTTGATCACTTGACCGGGGCAAGGTTCATCCGGGATCGGGCAATCATTCCTCCAGGCTGAGCACCCTAGTCATCTAGTCATATCGGGAAACTTCTCCAAGAAGGAATTAAACATTGCGGTAAAAAAGCAAGTTGTTGCATCCGAGCAATGTGTGCTCAGGGGAGAATGGAATAAGTCGGTGAGTAGACACATGTCACTGCATCCGAGCATGGCATGCTCAAGAAGGTGGTACTCCCTCCATCCTAGAATAGAAGGCGCAACTGATAGGAACGCAGAGACCAAGGAGCGTTTTTATTATCGCTCACGCGTGACGCTTCGCAGCCAGCGCCCGTAGTGTTTTTTTTGCTTATGTCGCCATGCAGCGCCATGCAGCCGCTCGCCCGCGTGTTTGCAGATATTCGCCGCTGCAGGCGATTGGCAAACCGCCTCATGCTATTTTCACGACGCGCCTAGCTACACGAACTGAAATTTGGAAAGCGATGCAAAGCCCCAAAATTGTAAAGCGCCATGTACAGAATTTTTTCACTTAAATTTTTTTCCTTGGCGCCACTAATCTGATCTTTGTCCTATAAATAACGGAATGCTTATTCACAGTTCAGAGCGCTTCCTTCCACTTCTCTTTTCTTCTCTCATCTTCTCTCCCATGGTTGGACAAAATGGTGGATTTTGATCTAAATCAGCCCATCAATTGGGAAGAAATTGTGGATTTTGATGGAGCAAGACCTGATTTGAACATCGATTATGTTTGGGATTCCAGCAATCAAGATGTTCATGGGGTTTCCTTTTTCTCTTGTTTTCCTTTTTGCTCTTGTTTTCTTTTCGATCATTCAATTCTCTGGTTCATACAGATAGTGAAGGTCCCGATGATGCAACTGATGTCGTGGATCAAGGTGAAGCCGGCGATGGAGTTGAAGCAACCGACGAGCTGAAGGCGGCGACGAGCCGACGCCGGCGGTGAAGGTGAAACTGTGGCAGTTGATGCAGTACTAGTCGCATGCACACCACCATGCACACCGCCATGCGTTATAGACAATGCATGCAAACCAATCCAAAGCCAGAGCATGCACGCATTAAGCCATGCATGCAAACCATTTACGTACAGGTATCAACATCAAGAGGAGGAGGCACTATCCTCCCGATATAAAACGAACCATATATGCAATGTGTTTAGAGAGATCATCTCTGGCATGATGAAGGAGGGAGTGACGAAGTCTGTTGCTAATGACATGGGGTGCCATTGAGAGTTGTTCAACGAGTATGGCGAGATGGACAAATTGGTAGTGGAACTGAAGCTTTTGTAAACAAGAAGAAGGAAAAATGTGGCCGCAAAAACTTCCCTTTAACCCCGATGCCATAAAGATGTGCCGCTTAGACAACGCCATACCATCCGTGACTTAGCCAATGCTTTGCATATGTCAAAGAGCACACCGCATAAACGCCTAAAGGAAGGAAGTTTTAGGCGCCATACAAATGCCATAAAGTTCTCCTTGACCGAAGATAACATGAAGGCTCGTGTGCGATTTTGCATAGAAATGCTTGACGACCAAAGCATACCGAATCTAACCAACTTTCAAATCTTTGTACAATGTCGTGTACATAGATGAGAAATGGTTTTATAGGACAAGGCTGCACCAAAATTATTACTTGGCACTTGACGAAGAGATCCTCAAGAACCGTGAAGAGCGTAAACTTCATTGAAAAGGTTATGTTTCTAGGGCTAAAGCGCCCAAGATTTGATGAGCACGGCAGATGCACATTTGATGGAAAAATTGGAATTTTTCCATTCACTTCATCGGCAGCCGCCAAGAGGAAAAGTCACAATAGGGAGAGGGTAAGTTGTTTAATTTTGCTTAATTACTTGAAATATAGCATCTCTACTAATCTTGGTTACTTGCATGGTTGATTGTAGGAACCTTGGAGTGAAGGCCATGACATCGGTCACAAGGAACACTAGCCGAATGTATCTCATTGAAAAGGTCTTGCCCGCCATCAAAGAAAAATGGCCTGCTGAAGAACGAGGACTTCCAATATTCATCCAACAAGACAATGCGAAGACACATATTGCGGTTGACGACCGAGAATTCTGTCGTGTTGCACAAGAAGATGGGTGGGATATACTGGCTAATATGTCAACCACCAAACTCTCCGGATCTTAACGTTTTGGATCTTGGTTTTTTGCAGCGCTGCAATCATTGTTTCGAAGTCATCTCCATCAAACATCCAAGAAATTGAGACAAATGTGATCAAAGCATATGAAGAATATCCAAAGGAGAGATCAAACCGTGTGTTCCTTACGCAGCAGAGGGTGCATGAGAGAAATTATGCGTGCAAAAGGAGGGCAACATTATGAAATCCGCATATGAAGAAGGAACATTGGAGAGGAATGGTCAACTTTCAATAAGGTTGCAATGCGATAAGCAAATTTATCTAGATGCGGTGGATTTTATCCGAGGCATAGCTTAGGGTTTTACTCTTGCTATTCATGTTTGTTAAACTCTTGCATAACAAAATGGAGTACTCATGTTTGCTTTTCTTTGCTCTTCAACAATCTGATCTTGCATCTAGAGTAACCGATTAGGGAAAAAAATGCAAAGTGCACATAAACAACATACACCATTGCTTCCATCATGTATGCAGAAAATGAAAATTAGGGAACATGATTTTGAACATTATTGGATGGACAACCGCAGCGGCCTCCTCCCTAGCAACAATTGCAGCAATCCTAGCTTCCTCGGCGTCAATCTCCTCAAATGAATCTGGAACGAAGGTGTCGCTTTGCGCGATGAGTCGAGAACATACCGGACGCTATCGGAGTCATTGACATGATCGACGTTGGCCTCTTCACTTTCAACAGCGCTGCCCTCGTGGACTCCGGCGTCGGCGTTGTAAGCGCCATCATCACAGAGCGCTTGTGCGTGGCTGAGCTCTACCTGCGAGTCCTCGGCGGCGCCCCACCTTCGGAAGTGCTGCGCGCGCCGAAGCTCCACTGAATCTCTGCCGGATGCGGACGGCGCGGACACCTGAGCGCTTCGCGCCGAAGCTCCACCTTCGCTTGTTGCCGCATGCGGACGGCGCGACACGGAGTGCTCGCGCGCCGAAGCTCCACTCGCGCATGTTGCCGCATGCGACGGCGTGGACAAGACGTGCTCGCTGCGTGGCGAAGTCCGCCGGCGATCGCTGCTGATGCGCCGGGCGGTCGCGACCTCTGCTTCCCAGATCGCATACACCGAGCATGCTCGCCGTCCGTAATAGGAGTTTAGGATCAATCTCGCGTTTGCTTGTCTTGTGTTGAAGCAAGTACTACTATCGGCGTTGTTGAAGCAAGCTGCTGCCCAAGTAGTACTATCATGCGTGTGAACGGGTTACGGAGCCGAACGGAACAGCAAGCAAGCGGTGCAATCAATTTTGCATGCGCGCGGCTGGAGCCGAGGAGGTCTCGCGTGAACAGGCGCCGTCTATTCCGGGACTTAGGAAAAAACCAGTTGCGCCTTCTATTCTAGGATGGAGGGAGTACTAGTTTGTGAGGAGATGCACGGGAAAAGTAGAACTAGCAGGCGAGCGAACTTGCGCTGCCGTACCTAGGCATGACGTGCCCGGGGTAAGGTAGAACTAGCAGGCGAGCGGACTTGCGCTGCCGCATCCAGGCATGAAATGCATAGGAAAAATAGCAAGTGAGCGGACTCGTGTTGCTGCATCTGGGCACGACGTGCCTGGGGTAAGGTAGGACTAGCAGGCGAGCAGACTTGCGCTGCCACATCCGGGCATGAAATGCATGGGAAAAATAAAACTAGCAGGCGAGAGGACTCGCGCTACTGCATCCGGGCACGACGTGCCCGAGGTAAGGTAGGACTAGCAAGCGAGCGGACTTGCGCTGCCGCATCTGGGCATGAAATGCACGGGAAAAATAGAACTAGCAGGCGAGCGGATTTGCGCTCCCGCATTGGGGCACGACATGCCCAGGGTAAGGTAGGACTAGCAGGCGAGCGGACTCACGCTGTCGCATCCGGGCATGAAATGCACGGGAAAAATAGAACTTGTAGGCAAGCAGACTCACGCTGCTACATCCGGGCATGAAATGCATGGGAAAAATAGAACTAGCAGGCGAGTGGACTCGCGCTGCTGCATCTGGGCACGACGTGCCCGGGGTATGGTAGGACTAGCAGGCAGGCTGATTTACGCTACCGCATCCGGGCAAGGAATTCACGGGAAAAATAGAACTAGCAGGCGAGCGGACTCGCGCTGCTGCATCCGGGCACAGAATGCCTGGGGAAAAGGTACTAGCTTGTGAGGAGACACACATCTCCGTATCCGGGCATGGATCAAATGCTCAGGAAAAGGTACTAGCTCGTGAGGAGACTCACGTCGCTGCATCTGGGCATGGATCAGATGCTCGGGAAAAGGTACTAGCTCGTGAGAAGACTCACGTCGCGCATCCGGACATGGATCAGATGACTAGGGAAGGTACTAGTTTGTGAGGAGACTCTCGTCGCCACATCTGTGCATGGATCAGATGCTCGGGAAGCAGATACTAGCTTGAGAGTATGCTCATGTCGCCGCATCCAGGCATGGATCAGATGCCAAGGGAAAAGGTACTAGCTTGTGAGGAGACTCACGTCGCTGCATTCGGGCATGGATCAGATGCTCGGGAAGCAGATCGTGGCCGAAGCCGAGGAGCGGGTGCACCAGGAGGAGGCCCGGAGGGAGGACGAGCAAGCTCTCCGGGACCTCAGTCATTGGGCCAAGGCGTCGCACCAGAGGCGGTTGCGGAGTCCAACGGCCCTTGCGCCAGATGTCGAGGTGAAGGGTGAAGGGGGCGAGCCAGGAGGAGAGGAGGAGGAGCAAGAGGAAGAGGGGGCGGCACTTACGCCGAGAGAGCTGCAGGCGATGTTGCAAAGGATCATTGTCATATTCCCTTTGGCCTGTGGCAAGCGGGCCAGGGTTGAGAAGCAGAAGCTCGCCGCTAGAGCCTCCGGCTCGGGCACGGTCTCCGAGCATGGGGCTGTTGCAGAGACGGAGGATGTGGGTCTGGGCGCATTGAGACAGCGGGCGAGGAGGCCACGAGCAAAGCCTGCGCCTGCCACGTTGCTCCCTCTGACTGTGCCGACGGAGGACGCTGGTACGATCTCCTGATTCGAGCTTGCTCTTGTTGATTTCTTCCTTTTCTTTCTCTCTGACTCCGCTTCGTCTCAACGTCATAGAGGACTAGGCGATCGATCGTTGGCGGATCCCAGCCGAGACCAGCCCCGAGCACAAGTGCCGCCAGTATGCAGGACAGGCGGTGGATGGTGCTACCGCCACAGGACCCCTTTCCCAAGACCAGCCCCCGCTTGTGGCTTGGTCCTTAAGCCTGGCTTTGCGAGCAAGGACCTGGCCATAGGGAAGAAGACGCGCGAGTCTTTGCCGCCATTAGCGCTGGTCGTATGCAGGTCTTAGATCAGACCAGTGCAGGACACTGCCAAGAACCTACCGGTGCGAGAGGATCGGCTTATCCGAGCAGCGAAATTCAGGGCAGGGCACATTCATGATCTTTCGACCATTCCGACGCTCGGCCCGGCAACAATAATTCGTGTGCGGGCAAAGTGCTAAGAGAATTGAAGCGAATGCTCGGACCGCCCTGTTTCTTTATTTAACGTGCTCGGGGAATGCGAGCAGAAGACATTCGACAGATCCCTTAGTTAAATAATGGAAATAGGGAGGGTACACGAGCCGCGGGTTTTGTGAAAACAGAGCAAGAGAGAGAGGAGAGACAAAAAGAAACAAAGCCAAACTACGGGTAGAACCTGCGCAGCTGGATGTTCCATGAGTTGCTGAGGACACGTCCATCCGATAAGGCGAGACGAACAACCCCTGAGTGTGATGCTACCGCGACCGTGAACGGAACTTCCCAGCGAGGGGTAAGCTTGTTGGCGTGGGCCAAGTTCTGAAATCATCATAGAAAAGGTCCCCAACTTGTAATGTCCTGGATCGGACCGATCGAGCCACGTGCTTGCGCAGAGCCTACATGTAGGCGGCCGATCGGATCAGGGGTTGCTCGCACCTTGCCTCGGATAGGTCTAAGCCCAGCAAGCACTCTTGCTCTTGGTCAACGTGCTCCGCGAGGTCCACGCAGGCGGAACCTAGTGCTATTTTTGCGGGCAACATGGCCTCCGCATCGTATACGAGCTAAAAGGGAGTCTCCCCGCCACTCGACTGGAGGTGGTTCACACCGACCACAGGACGGAAGGGAGCTCATCAACCCAGCCTTGGCGTAGCTCGAAGAGTTGGTCGTAGACCCGCTTCTTGATGCCTTGAATGATTTGCCCGTTGGCGCGCTCGACAGCGTCGTTGCTCTGCGGATGAACTATAGAGGCAAAGGCTATTTTGATGCCGAGTTCTTTGCAATACTCTTGGAACAGCTTACTGGTGAACTGAGTTCCATTGTCCCTGATCAGTCGGCTCGTGACCCTGAACCGGGTGACCACGTCATTGCGGAAAAATTTATTGGCGGCGAGCGCCGAAATGGTTGACACTGGCTCGGCCTTGATCCACTTAGTGTACACGTTGTCACCCTCAGAGCGGGGAGTGGAGGGCTATTCCACGTGCTCGAACTCATCGAAGTAGGCGTCGTGGTCGTCGAAGCCGATGCCAGCGAGGTCGCGGGTATCCTGAGAATTGGGCGTTCCCAAGGACTTCCGACACGAAGGACTCAGTCGGTCCTCACGGATGGCACCAGCTGTTGGCGGTTGGGAGTGAGGGCTCCCAGGTGCTGAGCTTATTTGTTGAACTGGGGATCGACGGGTCCCTTTCTGTGCCGGGCGAGGACTTCGGGGACGCGCTAGGCTTCTCAGGATAGGGCTTCTAGAGACGCTAAGGCCGCCCAAGCAATACATCAGGCTGGCCGGGCTAGAAAGGGTGGCAGCACGGTGGTTTACCCTGGTTCAGGCCTCCCACTGCCGGGATAATAGCCTTACGTTCAACTTTCTTGGTAGCGGAAAAGAGTGTGTACAAGGGACGGGCGACCGAGCCATAGGCAGATCGGGCGCTCCTGAATTGAGTACAAGTTGTGTATCTAGCCATGTTTGTGGATCGTCCCCTATTTTGTGGCTGCGCCTTTTTTCATGTTCTGTCTCATATGGTAGCCGTGAGCCACTATTTATACCCACACCAGGAGACGGCTTCTCCCAATTACACGGCGGGCGCATGCGACGAACAGCGGGACTTAGCACCGCTGATGGTAGACCATGCTTCCATCCACACCATGACGCCGAAACAGTACAGACGGGACGGATGCAACAGTTGCTTTTGAGTTCCACGTCTTGGCACTGGTCCGTTGTGCAGGCAGATGGGTGCATGTGACCTTCTGCCACTAGTTCGTCCCAGCAAGGGACGCTCAGAAAGGCGCCCGAGCAGCGAGGCTGCTCGGAGCAGGGCCATTGAGCCCGGGCCATAACTCTTGCCCGTGGCCAAGCAAAATCGGATGGTCGGCCCCTGCTAAGTGCATGCTTAGGGTCACTAGGGGTGTCTAATACTAAGGACATAATCCGAAACCCTGACAGATGTAAACCGGGAATCTTTTCGATTTGGTTAACTCTACAAAAGTTGGAAACCACCAAGGATGTCCAACCCGACCCACGCGCCCCTTGCCGTGCCGCCCAAGTAACTCCTTCGAGCAGCACCTCATCCCAGCGCGTAGACATTCGGTGCGGGCCTGGTCGTCTTATGTGTCTGGGCATGTGGAAACCTTTTGAATGGACTTCGCATCCCGAGCAAGTTACCTGATGGCGACGAACAACTACTACCTGCACGGGTGCTTGCATATATGAAAAAGGACGAAGCTGCCTGGGGAAAGCATGAGCCAATCCCCGACACTCTGCGTAATGACATTCCCAGTACCATGACCTCGCATGGTACACCCTTACTGTCGCTTCATAGAAGTCGCTGCATTCATAGCATTTCCCTGCTGCTCCAGCTAATATTACACATCACAGACACCTATACACGCCATCAGTCGGGGACTTTAAATGACCGTAGTGACTAGATACTTATTCCAATCCGCAGAATCCAAAAATAGACAACCAAATTTTGAAGAGAGAAATTGCTGTCAGAATAAGTAGCATTTCGGTTCAAAGAGACGCCAGGCCATCTGGGGCCAGCCGGCCTCCCTCGCCGCTACATTCTCCTCATTCAGCAAAAGAATACAAACCTGACTTTAAATTTCCAATGGAAAAATTCCAGCAACATTAGCAGCCACCTCTGCCCAGCAATAAGGACAAAATAGGACAGTAAACACTGCCCTTAAGCACAGCCAGGCTGAACAAAGGGCCCCAGGTAACAGCAGCCACAGCTGCAATAGCTGCAGCATCAACAGCAGGCTGCACCAAAGCCTCCATTTCCCACACAATTAGGACCATAACCTCCTCCACAAGGGACAAAGAATCCTGTTAGGGGAGTAGATAGAATGAAGGGATTAGGAGGAATGAAGGAAATTAGGGGAACTAGAAGAGGAAATTAAAGGATTAAATTAGAGAATTTAGGAAAGATATTCCTCGTTTACTAGAAGTAAAAGTCAGTGAAACCCTAAATCCGATTAAACCATTTTTCAGGAATTGATCAGGCAATTGAGAGCGACCAGCCAGATGGCTGCGCATAATATTTTTATCTGATTGAAGGCATGCTGTTCCTTTGACCGTCTTGAGCAGTATATTTTTGGTTTACACCCTATTTTTGGAATTAGCAATTCTACCATATATGTACATTCAAATAAGTTCTTAAATGTAATGTGCAACGGATGAATGGAGTGACAGTCCGATCGGTGGAGCGATCGAGCCATTAGGAGTAATTATGGTAGGTGAAGGGTGCTCTAGAAAGGGGCAGGGAAAGGTGAGACCCTTCACATGGTATAATATAAGGATACCCCCTATCACTTGAGTATTGAGCCGTAAATAACATGTATCAACCGTGGTCTCGCATGGCAATCAAAGTCGATGGATCTGTGAAGTGGTTCCATCCTCCACATTGGGTAAGTAGATATCTAGGAGGGTGGGTGAGCGTGCCCAAGGTGAGCGGGCCCATGGTTTTCCCCGACCGGGTGGCTATATTACGCCAGGGGGTACTGATGGCGTTAGGGATGAGTATAACATTTGAGTTAGCAAGTTGGTGGGGACGGGGTTATGTGTAAGGTGTGTCCTGCAGAGAGCACCACAGCTTGCTAATCAACTGGGTTGGAACCCACCAAATAGAATAAACGCTCTGAGTTCCGGTATTTTTAGGACGGCTTCAGGTAAAGTGGTAGAAACCTATGCAGGGTTAAAATCATGAATTCATGTTTGTCTCCGAGAATGAAGGCTACAATGGCTAAGTCCGCCTCATATACGAGTGCTAGTAAAATCATTAAACTAAAATGTAATCAACCTTTGCAAATCGGTAGTTTGCTAAGTAAGGAGGATAGAAGGGAAGGTATGTTCATGTGGATCAAGAGAAGATGCTTTTTCTTATTTTAGTGATCATTGCTATTATTGCTTGCTGAGTACTTCGGTACTTACTCTTGCTATGTAACCTCTTGTTAGATCTTAACCCCGGTGATGAGTTGGTGGCATGTTGCGATAATGTGGAAGAGGAGCATCACACAGAAGCTGCCAAGTACCTCGAGGGCGATGAAGCCCTAGAGAGCTTCATATAGGGGTTCTCATCGTAAAGTGATCTGCTATAATCCACTAATTAAATAATGCACCATTTGGGAAAGAGATAGCAATAATGTAAATAAGTCGAACACTGCTGGTCATGTAAAAAGACTGTTAGCCCTGCGTGGCATCATTATGTAATAAAGTGTGATGACTCTCTAAGTATTGTTCTGCTGCATCACTCTTATCTGGCACCGCATCCGAGGAGACATTGCAGTTGGATGTTCTTCGGGTGTATATACCTAAACCCACATAATTACTTCATGATCTTGGCATGTTGAGGCCATTAGCATAAGGTAATTGGGAGGGTCGTCTCAAAAGCATACAAGGGTGAAAGTAAAACTCCAACTAAAAATATGAAAGGTAACATGGGACAGCCGATTGAGCTAAAGCCAAGGTGGTGTTCTGAAGGTCTATGCAAGTCTTAAAAGAAGAAGGTTACAAACACGGAGGACCTAGGAGAAGCATGAAACCGATAGGGAACGACAAAGAGATGAGATGTTTCATGAGGGTCGTCCTATCGGCAAAAGCCTAAAACAAGCATGACACTGTAAAGAAAATGATATATTGTGCAGCTGTGCTTGGGATTCCACACGAGAATAGAAAGGTAAAAAATAATCAAGCAAATTTCTTTGAGAGCGCATGAAAGATGATATCGGCTATACAAGATTTGGTTGGAAGATCAAAAGCTGATGGTCAAGATTTTTGGAACATGATCCTCATATTTCGAAAATTTGGGGCATGTGTTGACACCCAATTTTGGATATAGCCAAGTTTCTAAAGCTGTCAGAATACTTCGTCAAGAAGCCGATATTGAAAAAGATTTTAGAAGAGTTTGCATCAGACACGATCCGCTAAGAGTACTAGTAAGGAAGAAGATTCCTAATTGGCTATGACAAATTAGAATAGGAAATCTTACCTAAGAATCTGATTTAGGAAAGTTCTGGAAGGTAAGGTTGTTCGAATTGGCTACATAGTATAATTTAGACAAGTTTTTAGATAAGCTTCTATTTAGAGAGAATCCTAGTTATATATTAAGTCAGTTAGATTATATATAGCAAGTCATGAGTTCGAGTTGTTATATAGAGTCCATGTATCACGTATAAATACCCAACCTATGTATCGGGAAATGGTTTTCTGACCAATCAATCTACAATTTCAATGCAATTGTCTTTTCAATTCTTAGGGGTAGCGATAACTTAGTTTCATCATATTTTGTTCTTAATCGATCTGTTTTGCATTGTCTTTAGATCAACTACACGATACACCTCGCATCAAGTTGATACAAGTAAGTACTGTCTCGATTAATTTTGACCTTTTTGCTTGTATCGGCTTGTGCATTATCCGGAGTACTATCTTCTACCCTCGTTCTATCAGCTTGTAACTTGCTATTTAGTCGATAGTCTGTTTACCCTCGTTCTATTGTTTTGATTGACTTGTTAATTTAGCCGATAGTCTGTTTATCATTTGTTCTATCAGATAGACGATTTAAACGATTAGTTGATAGTATGTTTACCCTCTTTCTACTACTTTGATGATTTTATCGACTTAGCAGTAGTCTGTTCATCATGCGCTCTACTACGCGGTTGATTACATTAGCTCAGTAGTGGATTTTTTATCCTTTGAATATATTGGTTTGAACTTCTGTTCAGGTCAATAGTTTCTGCTACCTTTAGGATCTATGGTTTAAATCTCTATTTAAACAGATAGTCCTCTCTACTTTTGGATCTGTCAAATTTTTGACCTTGTCTTTAAATTTGATAGGTTATTGTAAACATCTTGAATTTAATCAGCTAATTAAAGCTGATTAATTTCTTTACTTTTTTGATTATATATCAAATCAGCTGGCACGTCCTAAACCCTAAACTTGGTTCCAAAATCCTGAGCCTATATATATATAGCAGAAGCAGTTTAAGGCTCCATGGAGCCTAGGATCCATAATCGAATACCCTATGTTGTGCTTTGAGCTTCGTGTTGTTTGATGTGTACACTTTACATATCTACTAAATAAAATATTTGAGATGCCAAACTCTGAAAAAATTAAATTTATCTTCAGTTTGAATTATATTTATCTTAAATTTAAAAGTAGTTTAAACTGTTAGTTAAATTTAATTTTTTCGGAGTTTGACGTCTCAAATATTTTTTTAGTGGGTGTATATATATATAAATGCCAAACATCACAAATCTCAAAGCGCATCAAGTGGTAAAGGATCATGGAGCCTAGGCTCCATGGAGCCTTATGTAATTTTCCTCTCTCTATATATATGTATGTATGTATATATGTATGTATGTATGTGTGTGTATGTGTCATCGTATTTAGCCTGACCAAGATTCCTTTGGGTCACAAATACATATTATTTTTGTCTTTCGGACATTGGCAAGACCCCTAAAATGCAGTCTTCATAACTATTTGTTATTGCAATTCATTTATAAAACTTAATAGAAATTTTAATATCATGAAACTATTTTTTGAAATGAATCCACATTTATGCTACAGGAAAACACTTTTTTTCTTGATGGCCAATTAACAGTATCGATGGCAAAACATCCACCATGGACACTGCTAGTATGTATCAACGACCCAAAATAGCCTATCTGCACTGGAATGGTGTCCTCTGCAGTCGACGGGCCCACATGTTAGAGGCACAAAGACACTCTGTCTTACGGTAGAGGAACTGCGTCCATCTGCATTGGTAGTTTATGCTGACGGCTCATTTCTATGCCGTCGTTTTTCTAGTCGCCGACAACAAAGCCAACCCGATGTGTCGTGTACCGATAAATTTAAAATTTACGGCTCAGGAGGAGGTCATTGTCGATGGCATCATCAGAAGCCGTCGACACTGATCTTCTTCCCACATGGCGGCTCAAATGATAATTTTTGTATGAGCCCAGGCATAAATCTGTATCGATGGCCTTGTTGGATGCTGTTGACACTAAGGTTTCCCACTCAACGACGTCTCTAACACAATAGCCAGTGTCGACAGTCCATAGATAAGCCATCGACACTAGCTATTTTTTTTTTAAAAAAACTGTTTAATTAAAAAATTCTCAAAATATGTCAATGTTTGTTTAAAATTTGGAAAAAAATTCTAATATTCTTTTAACTATTTTTGCAGACTCAACTCCGAACGAGGAAGTACTTTGGAGTTTGGACTAATCCACATCATTCTATGCTCGTATGGGTTCAACTCTATCGATATCATGTGCATGTGTATGCAAGGTGTGTTGATGTATGGACGATGTTTTCCGACGTGTTGGTCTTTGTATGAAATTTGTGAAATGTGATTGTGTTGGTGATATATATGGATCGAATGATGTGACAATTATGATGTCTGGGACATAGGATACGCATGTGCATATGCAGGTACAGCTGACGGTGGGTAGTGACCGGTAGTTTTTTGGTTGTTTTTACTGCTTCCCTAATTTTCTTTAGAAAATACCCGGTGCCCACGGCATGGACTTGGGCCATCGAAACTGCTTGAGCTCGACACTGCCGGGGGGCCGTTCTTGCGCCATCTAATAGAGGGTTAGTGTCGACGGTCTCTGTCATCCATCGACACCGACCTTCCATCAATCTCTCAAGTGGATGATATGCTCAACAGCCTATCATGTAGTTGTTCGACACTGTGTCGACGGCTTAGCCATCGAGAGGGAGATTGTTTCCTGTAGTGGTATGGTTTTCACATGTCCAATCTAAAATATTTAAAAAGATATCAATAGCTAAAATTCTATGGAATTATATTCTTTGCATTGTGTTACGATCCTCCGCTAAAGAGAGAGATCTAAGGATTTTTGTCACAATTTGGGGATTGAAGGAGAGAGAGAGAGAGAAAGGAAAACAGAGATGTGTAGGGAATTGTATGTTTCTTCTCTCTGTTGATTGCCCTCTTTAGTACAGTAGAGTAGCATATAATCCGAGTACACCATGCCACAAGGGCCAAAGCATCTACGGCCCAATAAGCCGGCCCATGCTACTACCTGACATTCCCCCTCCCTTAGCAGTCTGCTTGTCCTCGAGCAACACTCCATACTTCTCTTCCCAAGCATTGAGGTTTGTCCACAAGCTCCAGTCCTCCGGTAAATTATCCCATTTCAGCAGCCCAAAGGGAACCAACTTGTTGCCGATGTGGTGATAGCATGTCTAAACAATCTCAACAGCACAAAGAGACATATCAGCGACAAGAACATTGAGTGATGCATCTGGACTAACCTGTACTGATGGTGGTAAAGCCTTCTTTAGTTGGGAGACATGCACAATTGGATGTATAAGACTTCCTTGAGGCAAATTGAGCCGATAAGGTACCATACCAATGCGCTGGGTTATTTGATATGGCCCAAAGTATCTGAAACTGAGCTTTTGAGTTGATCGCCTCACCACTGACTGCTGCACATATGGTTGCAACTTCATGTACACCCAGTCCCCCACCTAAAATGTATGTTCCATACGGTGCTTATCCGCCTGAGTCTTCATACGGGTTTGTGCTCTAGCAAGATGTTGCTTGATAATGTCGACATGGTAGCTCGTTCTTGAAGCCAAACATCTAGATCTGGTACTGATTCTGAAACTGGATCGGTGAGACCGAAGTGTCTTGGCAAGTATCCATATAGTATCTCAAATGGTGATCGACCCAAGGATGAATGGAATGTGGTGTTATACCAGAATTCTGCTTGAGAAATCCACTGTGACCACTTCTTTGGACATGTCTGAATCATGCACCGCAGATAGGTTTCAATGCATTAATTGAGGCGCTCTGTTTGCCCATCAGTTTGTGGATGGTACGCTGAACTCATGTTCAGTTTTGTATCCGATAAGCGAAACAATTCTTGCCACAATGAGCTTGTAAATATTTTATCCCTGTCAGATATGATCACCTTGGGCAGCCCATGCAGCTTGTATATGTGCGACATAAATAATTGTGCTACTGATAGAGCCGTATAGGGATGAGATAAGGGTATGAAATGCCCATACTTCGAAAATTTGTCAACAATAACCAGAATGGTATCAAACTTGCCTGATTTAGAGTCTTTCAATGAAATCCATGCTTATGGTGTGCCAAGCCTGTTCGGGTATAGGCAGAGGATTCAGAAGTCCAGGTTTTTTGAAGTGTTCTACTTTGGCTTGTTTGCATGTTGAGCATTCTGAGACAAACTTATATACATCCTGTTTCAGGTTTGGCCAAGCAAACAAGGACTTTATTTTTTGATAAGTGCCCGTTATGCCACTGTGTCCACCCACTCCACTATCATGAAGTGCGAGTAGTACTGCCTCATGAGTTTCTTTATGGTTACCCAACCACACTCTCCCTTTATATCTGATGACACCTTCTTGTAATGAATAGCCTTGAGCATTTGGGCTGACCAAAGCCAATTCTGTCAATAACTGTTTACTTGGTTCATCCTTGCTATACCCCTCCGTTACTACCTCCAATCATTTAGGTTTTGCAATAGAGATGGCTGCTAACTCAATGTAAGTACCCTCTTTACGAGAAAGGGCGTCAGCTACTCTGTTTTCAAGTCCTTTCTTATACACAATCCTGTATTGTAAACCCAAAAGCTTAATAAAGGCTTTATATTGTATTGCTATTGTTAACCTCTGGTCTCCAAGGTGTAGCAAACTCTTGTGATCTGTGTGAATGGTGAAGGGGTGATGATGCAAGTAAGATCTCCACCTTTCTACTGCCATCAAATTTGCTATGCACTCTTTCTCATATGTGGACATTGCTTGTGTTTTTGGCCCTAAGGACTTGCTCAGATATGCCATTGGATGTCCCCTTTGCATTAACACAGCACCAATCCTAGTTTCACATGCATCAGTCTCCACCACAAATTCTGGAGAAAAATCTGTAGTGCTAAGACTGGAGCTGACACCAAGGCCTGTTTAATATTGTCAAAAGCTTGTTGGGTAGTTGATGTCCAACAAAAAGGTACATTCTTCTTTAAAATGTCAGTTAGAGGTATACTAAATATACCATAATTGCGTATGAATTTTTTGTAGTAGCCTGCTAACCCGAGAAACCCTCTTAATTGCTTTGTTGATGTTGGTATTGTCCAATTCTGAACAGCTTGAACCTTGGATTGATCTGTGGCCACTCCTGCAGCACTGATGATGTGACCAAGGTATTCCAAGTGTTGTTGAGCAAAGGTACACTTAGAGCGCTTGACATAAAGATCATGCTTCTTCAGAATTTCAAACACTTCCCTGAGGTGACTGATGTGCTCACTAAGAGTTGGACTATATATGTCAGGACATCGTCCATGAATATCAAGACACATCGACGCAACAAGTGAGCAAAGATGTTATTTATAATAGCTTGAAACGTTGCTGGTGCATTAGTAAGGCTGAAGGGCATGACTTTAAACTCCCAGTGGCCGTGATGTGTCCTAAAGGCTGTCTTATATTCTTCACCTTCACTAGTCTGATCTAATGATAACCGGATTGAAGGTCTAACTTAGTAAACCACCGAGCTCCCTGCAACTCATCCAGCAACTCATCAACCATCGGCAAGGGATATTTGTTTTTTATTGTAATTGCTTTAAGATGTCTATAATCCACACAAAATATCTATGTACCATCTTTTTTGCGCACCAACAACACTGGTGAGGCAAATGGAGAGGAGCTTGACTGAATTGTGCCATTGGCTAGCATTTCTTGAACCTGCTTTTCTATCTTATTCTTTTGCAATGGTCCATACCTATATGGCCTAATGTTCACAGGTTTAGTTCCTGGCAGAATTGGGATATTGTGGTCAAATGGTCGACTTGGTGGCAATCCTTGCGGTTCCTGGAATAGTGCCTCAAATTCTGCTATAACTTGTTGTACCATTGCAGGCACTTCTTCAGTGGTTGTTTGTTCTTGCATTGATTGCAGGAAGATCAAATGTGACACTTCCCCATGTTTTAAACTTCCCAACAACTTCTGTCCAGATATCTTGGCACATGTGGAACTGTTATCTTGATTGCCTTTGAGTGATATTGGTACTCCTTTGTAATTGAAGTCCAAAGTCTTCAATTGCCAATCCACCAACATTGGACTGCATCCTTCTAACCACTCCATTCCTAAAATGAGATCATAGTAACCAAGAGGAAGCACTCTGAAATTATCACTGAACATGTGGCCTTGAACCCAATATTGTAATTGTTGAACTTGTTCAGAACTGCACAATTTTTCTCCATTGGCAATGACTACTTTCACAACTACAGTTGGTTGTATTAAATATCCAATCTCCTGAACCAGGTGTTTGTTAATAAAATTTCCAGAGCTACTTGAATATATCAACATTGCTACTTTCTTATCCCCCACTATGCCCTGGAGCCTGATTGTCTTTTCCCTTGTATTCCCTCGGCAGCCACATGAGACACATTTAGGACTAAGTTAGCAGCAGGTTCCTGAACTATCACTTCTTCCTCATCAGTTGAGGTAGTATCCAGCTCAAGGACCTCCAACAATTCTTCCAACACATGCAGAGGCACATTCTTTGCACACTTATGTCCAGGTTGCCATTTCTCACCACATTTCATGCACAGACCCTGAGCTTTTCTTTGAGATCTCAATAATTCATATTTGTCCATTGTTTTTGTTTTATCATCTCTTGGAGGTTCCCTTGGCATGGCACCCAATATCCCTTTCCTTGTGTGCTGAGGCGGTTTATAAGTTGTCTTTGCCAACTCCTTGTGATCATTCTTTTGCTAATTCTTTCTTGTACTAGATACTATTTCCTCTTCCTGCAAAAGAGCCAAAGATAGGGCTAGATCAACAGTTCTTGGTTTATGTAAGATAAGAGCAGCTCTAATTTCTGACTTAAGCCCTTCCACAAATTTTGTTACTAAAAACACATCATCATAATTGTTATCATGAGAGAGCACTCTGTGAACTGCCTCCTGAAAGTGGTCATAGTACTCCTGAACTGTGGTTGTTTGCTTAAGAGTGAGCAGATTCTTCATATAATTCTGATATAAATCTCTGCCAAGCTTGTGCTCTACTGCTACACATAATTTAGCCCAACTCTCCACACTATGCTGAGCCTCAAAAGTTTGAAACCACAATGCCGCGTTACCCTGAAAATGCAGAGCTGCGAACCATGCCTACATGTGTGATGGCACTGCAAACATCTGAAAGTACTTCTCACATTTGGATTTCCAAATTTTTGGGTGATTGCCATCAAATTTGGGAAAATCCGTACGAGGCAAACGAAACTCCTTGTCACTAATATGGAATTGTCTATGAATTGGGCCTCCACACCCTTGCCCAGATTCATACTGATTTGATGGAAAAAAAATGGATGGTGCGATAGATTCTCACCCCTGACCAGGGTTGGCCGTGAGGTATTGAAACCATCACCGGCATCACCTTGGTACTGCACTTGAACGTCGCGCTCGCTGGGCCGAAGAGTCTCCTCAATTAGGGATGGAGGTTGCGGGGACTCTTCCAATGCATTGAGGCGAACTGTGATCTCCTCCAATGAGATTTGGACTCCCTTGAGCGCTTGATCCACCGATGGCCTCCATGTCTCTGTGCACCTCAACTGCTCGTCAATCCCAGTCACCGCCGCCAAGATTGCCCTAACATTCTCCTCCATGGACGACATCTCCGCCTGCTCAACTCGCCTCGCCCAGTGAGATTGATAGATCCGAATGAGCGCCACCGTTGCCCAAGACGGGCTCTGATACCAAAATTTTACGATCCTCCACTAAAGAGAGAGGAGATCTAAGGATTTTAGTTGCAATTTGGGGATTGAAGGGGAGAGAGAGAGAAAGGAAAACAGAGATGTGTAGGGAAATTGTATGTTTCTTCTCTCTGTTGATTGCCCTCTTCAGTACAGTAGAGTAGCATATAATCTGAGTACACCATGCCACAAGGGCCAAAGCATATACGGCCCAATAAGCCGGCCCAGGCTACTACCTGAAACATTGATGGTGGTGTGGAAGACAGAAAACACTTCTCATCGGTGTACTTCCTCTTGCATCTCAGCTATTGTATCAAGAATGGGCAATCCCAACCTACCGTGACACCACATAAATACAATGTCCAACATATCAAGTTTTCATTATACGGAGGGAGTATTTTGAAAGTGCTACATGATGAGTGGCGAGATCAACCCCTTCTTTCCCGCGGTATTTCATGAAAGCAGTTTCGATAAAAACAAGCATGCATGCAAGTTAAAATATTCTCTAGCCCTGTTTTTAATGCAAAAGAAAATTTTTTTCAATCTTTGCAAAAGTTCAACTGATATACTGCCGTGATATTCCGACCCTAGCTGGAACTGAACTAGTTGTCGTGAGATTTGCGCATTCGAAAAGGGACCTGATCAACCAGCAGGTTTAACCTGTACTTTTAGACCAAAACATGCTCTCTCCATTAATTAACCTTGTTTGAGTCACTACTACAGAAATGGTCTTTCATACTGGCACATCAGTACCGGTTATGCATGAACCGGGACTGACAGTTACATCAGTCCCGGTTCAACAGTCTACGGGCCCAGGGGGAACATTAGCATCGGCTGAAGAGACTAATAGGTACTGATTCTCTAACATCAGTACCGGTTGGTTACACCAATCGGTACTAAGCAGGCTAGCTGGCTCGGGGGCTGCTTAATTAGTACCGGTTGGTGTAACCAACCGGTACTGATGTTAGAGCATCAGTACAGGTTGGTCTCTTAAACTAGTACTAAACAGCCTTATTTGAACCTCCTCTTCCCTGCCTCCTCCCCACACTCCGCCCGATCAAGAACAGCGCAGTGCCAGCCAAGAGCTTCAAAGAAGGGGGAGGTGCTGCCAAAATTTCAAAATTTTGGTCATTTTTCTCCAAGCCAAGTTAATCAAGGTTAGTAACATCGTTTCTCACTATATTTGATGTAAAATAGAGCTTCTTCTTTGCTTGAAATGTGAAAAAAATTTGATTTTTTCTCATGATCGATCAAGAATAGTGCAGCGCTGGCCAAGAGCTTCAAGAAGGGGAGGTGCTGCCAAAATTTTAAAATTTTGGTCATTTTACTCCAAGCCAAGGTAACCAAGATTAGTAACATCGTTCCTCACTACATTTGGTGTAAAATGGAGCTTCTTCTTTGCTTGAAATGTGAAGAAAATTTGATCTTTTCTCATGATCGATGAAAGATCATGAATGTAGAGATCTAGCTCGATCTTTTTATGTAGGTTGCAATAATTTGTTGTGTAAGTTTGGAATTTGCTTGGATTAGATGTAGCTCACATTGAAGTTAGGAGACGGGACTACGAAGTTAGGAGAGGCAGTCCACAATTTCATCCTATGGTGTAAGAAGTACGTCATTTTTTTGAGATAACATGGATGTGTCCTCTCCAACACCTTCATCACCTCCGGCACACATAAGTGGTCCGTCGTCACCTCCATCACCTCCATCGTCACCAAAGAAGATGCCTCCCAGAAGAAGCCCGTCTCTTGCACCAAGCATCGCACACGAAACTTCAACTCCAACATCGTCGCCCAAGACAAGCAGGCCAGCTTGCCCAGTAGCTCGCAAGAAGACGAGGTCCACCCAACCCAAGAAGTTGGCTGCACTTCCAAAGCGGACGTACGATATGATGGAGGAGGAGACCAAGAAGGTAGTTAGAGCCGAGGTCATTAAATTTTTTAAACCCAAGTCACCAGAGAAGACCGTTCAGCCTAGTACGGAAGAATTTCTAAAAGGCTTGAGGACAATGAAAAATTTGAAGGATAAAAAGGAAAAACCTCGTGTATCTGACTACGAACGCATATTGGTCAAGGAAAGGTCCAAGAAGAAGACGTCAAAGGAGACGATGTCATCAGCTAATCAGAAGGCCAATGAGATGCTAAAATTCATCGAAGAAACAGGTCTGCACCCATATCAAGTATTAGGCGACATGCAGATTGAAGCTGCACAAGTCAGATGGCCATTTACACCGGGTGCTTCCTTGGTCAGGTGTGAGGAGCTTGTCCAGCTACCAATTAGGATGCGCCAATTCCATGAATGGTACTTGGATGCGTTCACGCATGGCCTAACGACATTTGCCGTTAAGTACAAGGAAGAAATTTTTTTTTCACGGAGACAGTGAATTTTATGTTGAATGGCCAGTAATGTACGAGCTATACCAGATAGACGCCCTTGACGTGTCTATGTTGAGTTGCTGGACTCTATAAGTGTCTTATTTAATTGTAAAAATCCATCGTGCGGGCCCTTGCACTATAGTAACTTGCAAGCCTAACTAATTTCTTCTTATGTAGAATGGAAATACAAAGATGCAAAAGGAAGTATATTTTCAACACAAGCTTTCTTGACCCTTTGGTTATCAATGAGATGACTGTTCAATTTTCCCCTGCCGATACAGAGACCAACATATTCATGGGGTTAATAGGTCAAAGATATCAGTCAAAGATACTTTTACCCTACAGCTTTGAGTAAGTGTTTTCGTACCACCTCGTTCTAATCCTTTTCTATAACACGATGTTAGAACTAATTAGTTACCTACGCTGACATATATATGTACAGCTTTCACTAGATTCTTCTCATTATCGAGCTAGATCGTAGCATGATCATAGTTATGGACCCGCTGAGGAGATCAGTTGAAAAGTACTAAAACTTGATCAACATGCTCAACCAGTATTCTTGTTCTTTTCATTATTGTGCTAGTTCTACTCCATTTTAAACAAATTCTAATCATGTTCAATTTGCAATCACGTGTGTAGTGCATTCGCACGGTTCCGTACTGAAATCGTGGGCGAATTCAACGAGGAATTCGATATTACAGTTGCCTCTCGAGTACGTATGCCATCATGCTATCTTTTGAGTTAATTAGCTTCATTTTCATGCATCCATTTCACGCTTTTAGCTTTTTTCATCACAGATCTGGCGTCATCTGTCAGGCACCAATATATGCGGCTACTATGTGTGCCAGTCTATGCACATCCAGACCAGAGGTGCTAGCGGCTTGAAAGATTTGTCCGATTTCTCGCGCGGCGAAAGTGAGGGCGATCTAAGAACAACTCATCGGCTGGATTTACGGTAAGGTCGTAAATCTAAGAGGCGAGTTTCACGATCCAGCGGCAAATAGGTGGGGCCCTTTGATAAAGACCGGTGAACTTTCGGGGTCGACATCTACGGCTACCAAGAGCGATACACAAAAGATCACAATGAATGTTCTGTAATTAAAGTTGTAATGAATGTTATGTGAACTGTATGTGTGTACTATATATAGGCATGATTGATTCATTGTGATACCTATTAGTTTCAATTAAAGTTGTTAATAAAAGTTCTATGATTTAATTATTAGTTAATTGTGGATGATTGATTATATGTGTTTTAATTAATTGAAACTTAGCACACGATATATATAATATTAGACTTAACACACACAGACACATATATAATATATATTACCTCCCACGTATATATATTATATATAGGTCAGGTGGTGGCTGCTCAGTACCTGTTGGAGGCACCAACAGGTACTGATCAGCAGTTTATCAGTACCGATTGGTGCCTCCAACGGGTACTGATAGGAGCCTCGGCGACCCACAGGCTAAACCCACGTGTGGCCTTCAACCGGTACTGATATAGTATCAGTACCGGGTGAGGGAACCGGGACTGATGCCATTGGACATCAATCCCGGATGGCCTGTACCGGTTCAAAAACTGGTACTGATGGCCGTTGTGAACCGGTACTGATGGCCAGATCTGTAGTGGCTTACTGGCTTACTGACATATGGTTTATTGTTGTTTCTTCATGCTAAACACTTCAGTTTTTCAAATCCATAACTTAAAAATATGATTCTCGAGTCACTTCTCAAAACTCTTAAAAACTAACGTCCATGCATTGGTACAAAACAGTTCTGCCATGTGGGAATGTGCGATTTATTGCTTGTAAATTCTCAAGTGAAAACCAGGGTGGCAATATGCAGTACGTGTAGTGCGTAGGTCAGTTATACAGGACTTGGATATTTGCCAGCTTACCATTGGTCAGTTGAATTCGAAGCCGAAGAAAAAAAGGCAAATCTGTCGACGGGCTGAGTCATGAGGACGGCTAGCTTGGATATTGTCCATTAGTTAATTACTAGGACCTGATTGGAAGTTTCAGAGTTATTTTACACTTGTAAGTAAAGACACTGGTAATAAAATTACATTGTGTAATTATATTCCTATCATGTAGTTGTTCGATACTGTGTTGACGGCTAGCCATCGAGAGGGAGATTGTTTCCTGTAGTGGTATGGTTTTCACATGTCCAATCTAAAATATTTAAAAAGATATCAATAGCTAAAATTCTATGAAATTATATTCTTTGTATTGATGGTGGTGTGGAAGACGGAAAACACTTTTCATCGGTGTACTTCCTCTTGCATCTCAGCTATTGTATCAGGAATGGGCAATCCCTACCTACCGTGGCACCACATAAATACAATGTCCAACATATCAAGTTTTCATTATACGGAGGGAGTATTAGCCATTGTCTTCGTGGTCCAATGTTGAAAGTGCTACGTGATGAGTGGCGAGATCTACCCCAGCTTCTTTCCCGCGGTATTTCATGAAAGCAGTTTCGATAAAAACAAGCATGTATGCAAGTTAAAATATTCTCTAGCCCTGTTTTTAATGCAAAAGAAAAAAATTTCAATCTTTGCAAAAGTTCAACTGATATACTGCCGTGATATTCGGACTCTAGCTGGAACTGAAATAGTTGCCGTGAGATTTGCGCGTTCGAAAAGGGACCTGATCAACCGGCTGGTTTAACCTGTACTTCTAGACCAAAACATGCTCTCTCCGTTAATTAACCTTGTTTGAGTTGGCTTACTGACTTATGGTTTGTTGTTGTTTCTTCATGCTAAACACTTCAGCTTTTCAAATCCATAACTCAAAAATATGATTCTCTAGTCACTTCTCAAAACTCTTAAAAACTAATTAACGTCCATGCATTGGTACAAAACAGTTCTGCCATGTGGGAATGTGCGATTTGTTGCTCGTAAATTCTCAAGTGAAAACTAGGGCGGCAATATGCAGTCCGTGCATGTAGTACGTAGGTCAGCTATACAGGAGTGGGATATTTGCCAGCTTACCATTGGTCAGTTGAATTCGGAGCCGAGAAAAAAAAAAAGGCAAATTGTCGACGAGCTGGGTCATGAGAACGGCTAGCTTGGACATTGTCCTTTCGTTAACTACTAGGGCCTGCTTGGAAGTTTCAGAGTTTTTTTACACTTGTAAGTAAAGACACTGGTAATAAATTACATTGTGTAATTATATTCCTATCAATCGCCGTCTGGGAATTGCTTCCCCGTGGATCTCCCAGCCTCGAGCAAGGGAGCAGCCGACGAGCAGGCATGGATGAGTTCGCCCTCGTCGTCCACGGGCTGGCCATCCCGCCCAGCTCGTCCGGCGCCGCCGACACCGTGGTTGCTCCTGGCCGGCATCCCACCCAAGTCCTAACCCGAGTGGCGTCAACAGAGACAGACGTCCCGACTTTCGTCCAGAAAAAATAGTGGTGACAGGAGGTGACTTTATTTTTCCGGGTGTAATTTAAAGCAAAATACAAGTGTAAAATAAACACATTACCGGTCCATCTAAGTGTTGTATATAATGCAGTATAAACAATATGACATATAATAATATCAAGATAATTCCAGATTTAAATAACAGCAAATATTCAATATTATCATGAAATAAATATGCAAATATGAATTCTCTAAGTGCAAGAACAGCAGTAAAACAATTCATATATGGCAGTGAGATCAACATGATAATAAGCAGAAATTCATAACATGTAAACAGCAACATAGCTCAGTTTGATATGTTATAAATTGCTCTCAGTTTTAATGTATTGGGTTGCTAGAATCAGCCATCAAACAACACATTCACACATATATATATCACAGATATTTCTATGACAATATTAATGACTAAAACACTGTCCCAATTACAATTAACAGTTCAGTTTCTTAGAGAATTAATTCTAAAATCATAGGTTTATCTCAAGTTTCCGCAGCAGTCACATATATGCAACACGTATCAAATTGTATAGCACTGACAGTAAGTAACGTTACTGTCCATAAACAATGCTAACACTAAGACTATCCAGAATCTCAAATTAAAGCCAAAAATGGATGTTAAACAGATAAACAACAATGACCAGCAAGATATATGAGCATATATATATATATATATATATATATATATATATATATATATATATATATATATATATATATATATAATTAATCTCTCAATTAAACAAGAATCGAAACAACAATATACCAAGTATATAATCAATGAACTGTCATAGCCAATCTCAATATATCAATCTCATCATCGAGCGTAAACTCAACGCCACACACGAGAATTAGTGCATAGCCCCAAAATCAAGATAATCAATCCCTTAACACAGTGTTAGGTCTGCAAATTATCTCAATTACCCTGTGCACAGTAGAAAGATAGGGAATATAGTAAACTTACTTAGCACTGGATTCAAACTAGTGTGTAGAAGGGCAAGGCACGTCTTATAGATGCTATCCCAGAAATCAATATTGCCGTCACTAGGATGCTAGCAACAGCAAATCAATCCAGAGATACAATGCCGTCAATCCTCGAGCAGCAGTCCAAAACTACAGCTCAGAGATCCCGAAGCATAGCACAAGGTAGCACAAGATCACAGCACCCACACCCTCGGCCAAAGGGATCAAGCGACGGGCACGCCTCAAATCACCCACGGACCACTGTTTCCAACCATGAACCAACCCAATCTTCACCAAGATGGAACCCCAGCAGCCTCATAATGCAAGAATTAGAGGCCGGAGCACCACAGATTGAACCAGATTTGGAAGAACAAGAACTAGAGTTTTGTTCGTGTCTAGAACCGTCGGGACAAGAGAGGAACCAACGAACCAGATAAGAGGAGAGGGAGAAGGCAGGGCGTTGCAACAACCAGCGCGAAAGCCGGCCGGGCCGCCGTCCCCGAGGTGCACGGTGCGCGCGTCGCCACCCCGGGTCAGCCGGCGCCACCGCCAGCTTCAGTTCGTGCATGAGCTCGTGAACGAGCTTGACCCAGCCAGCTTCAACGCAGCAGTGTTGCTGCCTTATCAAGTCACGGCATGGGCCAAAGGCCCATGGGCCTTTTTGCTGCAGCCACGAAACGGGCAAAAGCCCAACACTAAGTAGGTTTCTAACCCTGCTTGTAAATATTTTCAGGTCTATGTTTTCACACCTGTTTTGCCGAAAACCGGCCATCCAGAAAAAAAAAGGTAGACCCTAAGCGTTAAAATGTCAGTTTTAGCTGGTCAAGAAGGTGACAATTAAGGGCCCAAGTGTGACGCTGATATTCTTTCAAGGTCGACACTGGCTGAAATCCATTTTTTTTGGAAAAGGTAAACAACCGTGTTGAACTTATGGAACGACCTAGCCTGATTGGTCGTTGTTTGGATCTCAGGATTTATAAATTAGTTTTCAAAAAATTATCTTTAGGAGGATTCTTAGGTAAACCAGTTTTAAGATGCTATTTAGTTACTATGTATTTATAAATTACTTTGTTTGGATTAGAAAATTTTAAACTCTTCTTCAAAAGAGTGATAGTTGGAGGAAAAGACATACTACAAACAAATTTTCTGGAAAACACCGGTAGCCTTGTTTCCCCCAAAACGCAAAATACCAATTTTACATAACATTGGTTTTTCCTTGTCCTCCCTACAAACAAAGATTTTCTAAAACTAATAGATAAGCCGACTAAGAAAAAAAAATCAGTTTTATTAAAACTCAAGGTCCAACAACCCCATAATCCACTTGTAAGCATGGACCGTACTGTATCTGAACCTATGACGTTACTATGGCTTTGTTCTTTTTAGCTTAATCTATCTGTAGATTATAATCTAAAAAATTATTGGCCCTCGACAAAGAGCTTAGAGAGCCCAAAAATTATAAAAAATAGTTTTAGGAGCTCCAAGAAAACCACTAAAAGACATAAAAAAAGGTTACAAAATGCTACAGCGTTTGGCATTTACAAAAATGATAAATTTCTGTAGCCCGTGGGACGCCGGTGGGCAAAAAACCGTAGCCCGGCAGTCCGCCGCCTCCCCCATCGTGCATGCTCGACGCCAACACCAACAAGGGGACAGAGCATGGTGGGGCCAGGGTCAGGACGCCAATGGTGGACGAAGGTGCAGATCGGTGTGCCGGTGGGCAATGGATCTGGATCCGGATCGCCAAGGGAAAGCTGCTACTATCCTCTGCCTTCTAGATCCACGGAGGACACTGCTCGGGCTATAGAGGTGCCACTAACCAGGGGAGTAGCACTGGGGGTTCCCGAGGGCGATGGCGAGGCACTATCACTACATAGGGCCGAGAGACATGGGCAATGCCATGGGCGCTGCCGCTATAGAGGGCCAAGGTGACATTGAGCGGTGGTGGGCAGTGGAGGGGAGGGAGGAGGCCAGCGGCCAGCGGGGATGGATTGGCCGGAGGAGAGGAAGCCGGCGTGGATGGATTGGTGGTAGCCTAGGAGGAGCAAGAAAAGGGTGAAGGGGAGGAAGAAAGAGAGAGAGGTATGGAGAGAGGGGGAGAGAGAGAAGTAAGGGGATGACATGTGCATCCTACGTGGCAAAACAACCCGTGTGGATAGAAAATTTGCCATCTGGACTGTCCCGATGGCAAAACCACCCTTAAAACCATTTGCAGGAGATTATTTGCACCACTTCGCATACTTGTGGGGTTGAATATCTAGTTTCCCAAGCTCGAGCATTAAGTGTGCCACCATATATAGTTGAGAGGGTAAGTAGGTTTTTTTTCTTTAATTTAAGAGGAAAAGAACAAGGCCATATATATCTATCTTGACTAATTATCTGCATGCATGCAGTAAGTTCCTTTTTAGAGCAGACCTGTCCAATATTGGGCTAGTTTTGTTCGTCTTGTTGTAAATCGCGTCGTTGTGTGGCCCGATGATCGACAATCACAAGAACAATCAACACAGTATGTAGAGAGACAAAGAGGCGTGGTATTCTTTATTGATTCCAGATCTATTTTGGTACAAGGGGTATCTCCTTTTATATTGCCTCCATAATTTTGGTTTGCCCATAATACCCTTAGGGATAAACCCTAGGGTTACAACACTCCCCCTTGGGCAAACCGCGATATGCCAATGCCTCATTAAAAACTCCATCCAAAAACCCAGTGGGAAAAAAAAGGATTGGAGAAAAGAGTACACTGCACACGCATGCTGCATTGTGATATTGCCTCATTAAAAACCTTATTATGAGAAACTTCATGAAAAACTCATATAAGGGAAAAAGAGTACAATATTTCTGTCTTCAGGACGTGCACATCTTCAGGATGCAGATATCTACAGGATACCTATAATTCTTTGTTCGGGGTCTCCCCCTGAACACTACAACTCATGAAATCGCCTCATACCTATTCCGTGAACAAGTTTCCGGAATGTTGAGGTGGGTAATGCCTTAGTGAACAAATCTGCCAGATTTTCATTAGACTTCACTTGAACTACCTCGATCTCACCGCTCTTCTGGAGTTCGTGAGGGTAGAACAACTTAGGAGCAATATGCTTAGTGAGATTGCTCTTAATATAACCCGATTTCATTTGCATGACACAAGCAGCATTATCCTCATAAATGGGAATGGGGGTATCGATGGTTTCTATGCCACATGACTTCTGGATGTGGTTTACCATCCTTTCAGCGATAAACGCCCTCTCGGGCGGCTTCATACAAGGCTATGATCTCAGAGTGGTTAGTGGACGTAGCCACCAATGTTTGCTTACAGGATTTCCAAGAAATCGCAGTACCACCATAAAGATATACAAACCCAGTCTGAAACTTAGCAGTGTGCGGATCAGACATATAACCCGCATCAGCATAACCCACCATGTTCTTGGACTCGTTCCTTCCATAGAACAGTCCAAGATCCTGCGTACCTTGCAGGTACCTAAGAACAGTTTTTACTCCCGCCCAATGTCTTCTGGTTGGTGCGGAGCTGTATCTGGCCAATAAATTTACCGCGAAAGCGATATCAGGCTTGGTACAATTTGCCAGATACATCAATGCGCCGATGGCGCTGAGATAAGGAACTTCTGGCCCCAAAATCTCCTCATCATCTGTTCTCGGCTTAAAAGGATCCTTATCCGCTTCTAGGGACCGGACCACCATGGGGGTTTTCAGGGGGTGTGCCTTATTCATGTTGAACTTCTCTAACACCTTCTGGGTATAGGAAGTCTGGTGCACAAAAATCCCTCCTGATACATGCTCGAGCTGCAGACCGAGACAAAACTTGGTTTTACCCAAATCTTTCATTTCAAACTCCGTCGTCAGGTGAGCACTAGCTTCACCAATGTCCTCTGCCGTGCCGATGATATTTAGATCATCAACATATACAGATATAATACAAAATCCACCCGGGGATTTCTTTGTAAACACGCAAGGGCAGTCGTCATTGTTTGTGTATCCCTTCTTCAGGAGGAATTCACTCAGCCGGTTGTATCACATTCTACCCGACTGTTTCAATCCATATAGCGATCTATTCAACTTGATGCTATACAAATTTCTATCTCCCTGATTCGGGATTTTCAGCCCTTCAGGGACTCTCATGTATATTTCCGAATCCAATGACCCATATAAATATGCGGTCACAACATTCATTAACTGCATTTTTAGATTCATACAAGCTGCCAAAGATATTAAGTATCGGAAGGTGATTCCACTCATGACAGGAGAATATGTTTCATCATAATCAATGCCGGGTCTTTACGTAAACCCTTGTGCCACTAGCCTCGCCTTGTATCTCACCACCTGGTGATGCTCATTCCTCTTCCGGAGGAATACCCACTTCGCTCCTACGGAAAGCACCTTGGGGGGAGTTGGCTCTACGGGGCCAAACACTTTTCTTTTATTAAGCGAGCGCAGTTCAGCCTCAATTGCTTCTTTCCATTTAGCCCAGTCCGAGCGCTTCCGGCACTCTGCCATGGTCTTAGGTTCTGGGTCTAAATCCAAGGATTCAGCAATTTTAGAGGCAAAATAAATGTCGACTACAGTGGACTTTTTTTTATACAATTCTCCTGAATTTATATAGTTTGTGAAAATTTCCTCATTTAAATCATCCGTCTCCGCGTGATTTCCCAGCATGTCGACACTGGACCCTTCCGTTCTCCCAGAGCCTAGAGAGGTGCGCGCATGGTCACTGGGTTTCGCACCTTCGGGGTGCCCGCCACCTTCAGGGTGGTTATCGACTACTGGTCGATCCACGACTACAGGTCGTTCGTTCTCACTTGCTAGGGGTAATAAGTCTGCACCGATTCTTTGCTTATGCGGACGTCTCCGCGTGCTTGAATCAGGTGCACCCGGGTCGCTCCCCCTTTTTCTACCAAGGGGGGCGTGAGTGGTCTTCAGGGGTACCTCCACTCTCTCCGGTGCATTTACTGCATGTATGTGCGACTTAGTTACGCCTTTATGGTCAGTGAAAGCATCTGGCAGCCGATTTGCAACTTGTTGCAAATCTATTATACGCTGAACTTCCAGTTCAGTTTCCTTAGTGCGTGGATCTAGGGCTTGAACGCCAGTGGTATTCTAATTGATTTCCCGATATTCCTTAGTGTGGTATTTTTCATCTCCCCCTAATACCGGGAAACTGTCTTCGTCAAAAATACAATCAGCGTACCTAGCCTTATGTAGGTCACCTGTCATAGGCTCTACGTATTTAATAATCGACGGAGATACAAACCCAACATAGACCCCCAACTTCCGGTGTGGCCCCATGGTGGTACGCTGCGGTGGTGAGATCGGCACATATACAGCACAGCCGAATTTACGCAGGTGGGAAATACTTGGTTGTTGCCCACGCACTAGTTCCATAGGGGATGTGTTATGATATGCAGTCGGCCTGAGTTTTATTAATTCTGCGGCATGCAAGACCCGTGTCCCCAACTCTTGGTGGGGAGCCCGCACTCAGAGCAAAGGTCGGCTATTAACTTGATCCTCTTTATAAGTGACTCGCCAAGCCATTCGTGTGTGCACATGAGGCACGGAATGCTCTACAGTTATGCCCATGGCCGTACAATAATCATTAAACGCCCTCGAGGTAAACTCAGCGGCGTTGTCCAACCTAATGGACCTAATCCTTTCTTCAGGAAAGTCGGCCTATAATTTAATTACTTGGGCAATTAACTTAGCAAACGCATGGTTTCTTGTAGACAGCAGGCATACGTGAGACCAGTGTGTAGAAGTATCTATAAGCACCATGAAATACCTAAATGGGCCTGTTACTGGCAGGATCGGTCCGCAGATATCACCCTGAATTCTCTCTAGGAAATTCGGGGACTCACTTTGGACTTTAACATGAGAGGGTCTAATTATTAATTTCCCTTTGGCGCATGCAGGGCACATAAAAGCTTCAGGCTTTGGAAAATCAGATACCTTCAGGGTATGACCTCAGAATTTTTAATTATTCTTTGCATCATGCTCAGGCCCGGATGTCCCAGACGGTCATGCCGACTATATCTTGGTCCGGGTGGTTATTTCAGCCTTCATAGAGATGAGGAGAGGGCTTGATGTAGGTGTAGTATAGGCCGAGATCTAAAGAGGGAATTTCTCCACCACCGCTTCTCACACCCGTCTTTAGAGGTTACCAGAGGAATTCAGTTCCACATTCATGATCGGTTTCTATATGAAAGCCGTTCATGCGGATGTCCTTAAAACTTAGCAAGGTGCGAGTCGATTCAGGTACAAGAGAGCATCCTCGATGGTGATCATTGTGCCCATGGGGAGAGTTAACACGGCTCTCTAGGAACCCACAATCCGCGGCGTTGCTACCGCAATCGTTAGGATATTTCCATCCTCTTCGGAGGTTTTGGAAGTACTTTATCTCCCTTAATATGGTGTTGGTCGTGCAACTGTCTACCAGTCCCTTAATATGGTGTTGGTCGTGCAACTGTCTACCAGACAGAGTTTCTCCTCCATTTGGCCACTACGCGGTTCTATGTCATATGAATATATCACATACACACAAGTAAGGTATATTTTCAAGTATCACAAGCATGCATAATATCATCATATCGAAAGCAGTGATAAATAACCCATAACGTTATTAAGTTCTTCAGGAACTATTGTGGACATAGAACACAAAGGACTAATTATTACAAGTTTATAAATAAAAATGTTCTGCAGGAACATAAGCAAACCACAAACTAAGTAGGGATAATGTCATGACACAGATGCAGCTACAGGCTACTGCATATCTCCATATAAATCCTCCAGTTCTACACCAAGAAGATCGTCCTCATCATCAGAGGTGGGGTCCTTCATCTTCGGGCTTGGTGGGACCTCCTGTTTGTCACCCTTCTCCTCTTCGGAGGATTTTCCACCGAGTGGCGTGTACCTCGATCTGAGCTTTTCTTTTCGCCGTCTTTCTTCATGTACTTGCATGCAGCCCACGAGGTGCTTTGGGGTACGGCAAGTTCGCGACGATGGCCCTTGCCACCACACCTATAGCATGGCTTACCAGCGTGGTGTGACTTGGTCTCGCGAGGCTTCTCCTGGACAACCTCCTTGTCTTTGCCACCAGCCTTTCCCTTATCTTGCTTTTTCTGCCCACCGTGATTCTGCCACGACACCTTTCCACCTCTTCCCCGCTTATTTTACGGCTACCAGAGGACCCCTGAGCATTGGCGTGTACTTCTGGCACACCCTTCGACCCCGTAGGGCGAACATGATGATTCTTCATAAGGATCTCATCGTGTTTCTCCGCTTCCAGCAGAGTTTGCATTAACTCAGAGTGACGGGTGAACTTACGCTGACGATACTGCTGCTGGAGTATCATCATGGAAGGGTGAAAAGTCCCTAGGGTCTTGTTAATCATTTCCTCATCTCAGACCTGTTTTTCACAGAACCTCAGTTTGGCAACGACCCTATGGAGGGCATAGTTGTACCCAGCCACGGACTTAAAGTCCTGGAACCTGAGTTCCGTCCACTCTCTCTGCGCCTCAGGCAGGAGAGTCTGCACATGCTAGTTGTAGCGCTCTCTCAGGGAGTTCCACAGTGCCAGCGGGCTGTCCTCCATCATATACTCGGACTTCAGGTCCGGGTGTATGTGGTGTCTCATGTAGTGCAGGGCTGAGTACCTAACCGGATTAGGGACTGGTGGTGCACCCTCTGCAGGAGGGACAATCGTAGCACCAAGGGAGCGGGCTTCTAAGTTGATCCGAAGATCCATAGCCCAGGTCAGATAATTACTCCCATCGACAGCGAGAGGGGAGAAATCTCTTTTGTTCAGGTCAGACATATCCTACACATGTAATTATATATTTACTACAGGAAATATACAATGAGGTTTGCAAGAAAATATTCTAGAATTCTCTAAATTGCATTTAATAATTGAGACTACCGGTCTTAAACGAATTATTAAGCAAATAGGACAAATATTTAATTCACATGGATTTGCTCTTAATTAAGGACTACAGGTCTAAATATGAAGCAAATTTAGTGAATGAACAGTGATAAATCGATAAATGAATTTATCCTTAATTTTAGGGAGATCCTAGAATTTTAATTCTTCAGCAAATAAGCATCTCCCGTTTTTTTTTCTTTTCTACCGCCCGGGCTAACCCAAAAGGCCCACCCACGCGCGGGACAGGGGCGCAGTTCACTGGTTCGTATTAGTTGATGCGGCTGCATGTGTGTTGGACGCGGCTGCATGCAGATACGTGCATGAAGCCATGCATGGAGCAAAGTGCAGCACGCTGGGCCGTGGTGCAGCCCGCGGAGGCCATGCATGGAGTGCAGCTCGCATGTATTTTCCGGCTACGCGCGTATACGGTTCGTATACGGCCGCGTGCTGATAGCGTATACGGTCCTGGGAACGTATTCTAGGGTTTCCTCTTGCTCCACGGGCTGACGGCGCCGGCTACAGCGGCGCCCGCGAGTCACGGCGGCGGCGGCTGCAGCGCGGTTGCGGGGCGGCGGCGCCAAGTACAGGCGGCGGCGTCCGCGACGAGCGCGCGGTTGCGCGGCGGCGGCGGCGGCGGCGGCTGTGACGGCGACGAGCCCGCGGATGCGCGGCGCCGGCTACGGTAGCGCTACGCAGAGCTCAATGTTGCAATATGATAGTAGATGTAAATAGTAGTAGTCAACATACTACTGTGTAGTCGTTTTCGATCTACTAATTGAAAGAGCAACAATGCATCTACCGATAGAGTACGATTTAGACCGATCTACGGGATCGATTTGTTACCTCTGATTGCTCGTAGATGCGAAATTGTCGAGTCGGTGCAGACGACGAGGTAGCAGGTAGCTCGTAGATCCTGCTACTGGAGACGATCGTGCTGATAACGTGTTATAAATCGCGTCGTTGTGTGGCCCGATGATCGACAATCACAAGAACAATCAACACAGTATGTAGAGAGGCAAAGAGGCGTGGTATTCTTTATTGATTCCAGATCTATTTTGGTATAAGGAGTGTCTCCTTTTATATTGCCTCCATAATTTTGGTTTGCTCATAATATCCTTAGGGATAAACCCTAGGGTTACAACACGTCTCATCGTCAGCAACACAATAGTACAGACAGTTCACAGGTCACATATTTGGCACGAGAGGTAGAAGCACTCCAAGATCTTGGGTTAAAAACTGAAAGTACCGCTCTTTAGCAAATCACGTAAGCGCAGGGTCTCTTTGCACAACTGCAAACGCACAGAGAAACCGCACATCTTGACTTTTTCCTCAAGCAAAGGCATCCAGAGAGATGGCAATGACGTACGTAATTGACAATGGCACAGAGGAAAGGCGGGAAATTAATTAAGCTACGTGAGAGCTGAAAAGCTTGGAATTTCTTTTAAAAAAAAGTGAGAGAAAAGCTCGGATTAAAAGAGCATGCGTTGGATGCATGTGTGTCATCTTTTCCATGTTAAATATGTATATCCTTTATATATGTCCACATCATCTTATGCCATCTAAAGCAAGCTAGCAATGCGGTGCGTGTGCCCAAAAAAAAAAAAAAATTCTAACCGAACAGATCTTGAAAATCATACCCAGCAGTTTCTACGGTCAACTATTTGTTGGCTTCTGTTCAAACAGGATTTTTACCGTGAACCAGCCTATCCAAAAAAAAAAAAAAAATACTGCCTGATATGTTATACGAAAGGGGAGAGAGATGGATTTCTTCGGCACCATTCTTAATCAACGTCGATTTGCCCTACAATGTGGATGACGTTGACCTCAATTTTTCTTGTTTTGTAGAGTATCAGTGTCACACACGTAGATAGAGAGAGGACAGATCAGAGTGTGTGTGAGCAGACACTTGTCCACGTGTAGCTGCTTTCCAAACCAACTAGAGGAATTGGCACGCCCATGGCGCGCCCGTACTGAATTCAGTAGACAGAGCGTAAATATAGCTGACCATCGATAGGACAAGTTGCATAGACGGTAATAATAAAAGTGTATCATACATGCATGTACATAAATAGGTGGATAGCAGTAATTATGTTATTGAGATGCATGGACATCGGAGTTGTGTTATGCTATATATACATATATAAGAAGGAACAGATGGAAGCTTGTTGAAGTTTGGCATAGACAAAAGTGCATTATACAAAGGCCTGAAGTTTGTTGCTGATAGATAGAAGTGTGCCATAGACAAATGTATATCATACATATACGTAGGGCCGATGTTTGTCATCTCCACTTTAACAGGTGCGGATGGAAGTGCGATGTAGACAAAAGTGCATAGTAGGGTTGAAGTTTGCTGCTGATACGTAGATTGTGGACTATATACACACATTAGGGGAGAGAGCACGCGATTGCGCGCATTGTTAACTATTCTACTCGGTTTTTTGTTTTATTTCTTATGCTTGCTTTTGCACGTTTTGTTGGGGTTTGCAAATAAAGTTAAATGCAAAAGAAATAAACTGACAACCAATACGAAATAGGAATAATACAAATTCAATATTTTGTAATTTTAAAAAATAAGAAATCCAAACTCTTTAGTGATCTCTTTGTGTAGCCATGGCGTAATCTTTGCAAGAGTTGTTTTGGAATTTTTAAGTGTCATAGGAAAAAATAAATAGAAAGAAAAATGTGCTGGAATAGGCAATGGAGACAATTATTTTTTTTGTAAATATAAAAAAAGCAAACTTTTTATGGGTCTCTCATGTAAAATGGGCTAAAAAAGAAAGTAGAAAAGGCAAAAAAAAAAGTAAAAGTTTCTAAAAAACCCAAATTTTTTACAGGTCTTCCTTGTGTAGCATGGTTCCACTTTAGCCAAGTTTTCAATTTTTTGAAATTCTAAACAGAGGGAAAAATAAAGAAGAAAATTAAAAAAGTAAAAAGTAAACTTCTTACGTGTCTTTCTTATGTACTTTTGTCAAGTTTTCAATTTTTTAAAATTATAAACTCGCGCATTGTTAACTATTGTACCCGGTTTTTTGTTTTATTTCTTATGCTTACTTTTGCACGTTTTGTTGGGGTCTGCAAATAAAGTTAAATGCAAAAGAAATAGACAGACAACCAATACGAAATAGAAATAAATACAAATTTAATATTTTGTAATTTAAAAAAATGAGAAATCCAAACTCTTTAGTGATCTCTTTGTATAGCCATGGTGTAATCTTTGCAAAAGTTTTTTGGGAATTTTAAATGTCATAGGAAAAAGGAAATAGAAAGAAAAACGTGCTGCAATAGGCAATGGAGACAATTATTTTTTTTGTAAATATAAAAAAAGTAAATTTTTTATGGGTCTTTCTCATGTAAAATGGGTTAAAAAAGAAAGTAGAAAAGGCAAAAAAGGAAAAAGTTTCTAAAAAATCTCAAATTTTTTACGGGCCTTCCTCGTGTAGCATGGTTCCACTTTTGTCAAATTTTCAATTTTTTAAAATTCTAAACAGCGTGAAAAATAAAGAAGAAAATTAAAAAATAAAAAAGTAAACTTCTTACATGTCTTTCTCATGTACTTTTGTCAAGTTTTCAATTTTTAAAATTATAAACATCGGGGAAAATAAAGAAGAAAATTAAAAAGCAAAAAAATAAACTTCTTAGGTGTCTTTCTCATATAGCCATGGTTCCTTTTTTGCAAGTTTTCTATTTTTTAAAAAAATTTTAAATGGCCTAGAAAAAAAGAAAAAAATGTGGAACTATGCCTACATGAGAAAGATAAATTCTAAGGTTGAAAATTTTCAACTTTAAAAAAAATTCAACTTTAAATGGGCTACAAAAAAGAGAATAAAAAGATTTATTTTAGCAATGACGGCGCTCTAAACCCAGCGGCTTTATATATCCACTATATATATATACATATATAATATGGACTATTGATGTCATAGAAAAAAGGAAATAGAAAGAAAAATGTGCTACAATAGGCAATGGAGCAGATTTTTTTTGTAATTATCAAAAAAATAAAAAAAACTTTTATGGGTTTTTCTCATGTAGACATGTTTGCATGTTTGGAATTTTTTTCTTGTTAGGACTTAAAAATGGGCTAAAAAAGAAAGTAGAAAAGGCAAAAAAATAAAAATTTTCTTAAAAAGCTCAATTTTTTTACACGTTTTCCTCATGTAGGCATGGTTCCACTTTTATCAAGTTTTCAAATTTTTTGGAAATTCTAAATAGTGGGAAAAAAAAAGTAAACTTCTTACATGTCTTTCTCATGTAGCTATGGTTATATTTTTTTTTCAAGTTTCTTATTTTTAAAATATTTAAACGGCCTAGAAAAAAGAAAGAAGAAAAGTGCAACCATGGCTACACGAGGAAGATAAATTTGAAAGGAGAAAATTTCTCAACTTTAAAAAAAAAATTCAACTTTAAACGGGCTACAAAAAATCCAAACTTTTGAATTTTTGGAATTTGTAAAGGGTGTAGGAAAAAGAAAATAGAAAAGAAAAAAGAAAGTAAAAGAAGAAGGTAGAAAATTATCTAAACTTTTTATGGACTTTTTTTGTGCAGGCATGGTTTTATTTTTGCAAACTTTCTATTTTTTTAAAATTTTTAAACAGCATAGAAAAAAGAAAATAGAAAATAAAAATGAATGTAAAAGAAGAAGGGAGAGGAAGAAAATTTTTTTCTAATTTCAAAAAATTTTCAAAAACATCCAAACTTTTTCTGGACTTTCTTTATCCAGACATAGTTCCATTTTTGCAAACTTTATATTTTTTGGATTTTTTAAACGGCGTAGAAAAAAGAAAATAGAAAAGGGAAAAAAGAAGAAAAGAAGAAGAAATGTGTACTGGAAAGGGCGTCCATGGGATTCGAACTCGGGCCGCCATGTTGATAGGTGGCGTGGCTAACCAACCCGCCGAAGCGAGTCACTCGCTCAAAGTCTGGACTGTCCCACTTCTGTCTCTCAGCTGCCTTTGTTGTCTCCTTTGAGCCTGCAGACATTACCCATGCTCTTTCCAATGAGTCTTGGGTTAATGCCATGCATGAGGAGTTAGAAAATTTTGAGAGGAACAAGGTTTGGGAACTGGTAGAGAGACCCCCAGGACACAATATTATAGGCACTAAGTGGGTCTTCAAGAATAAGTGTAGTGAGGATGGGGTAGTAGTGAGAAATAAAGCCAGATTAGTAGCACAGGGGTTTCTCTCAAGTCGAGGGTTTGACTTTGAGGAAACTTTTGCTCTGTTGCCCGACTTGAGGCGATCAGATTCTTCTTGCGTTCTTTGCATCCAAGGGTTTCAAGCTTTTTCAAATGGATGTCAAAAGTGCTTTCTTGAATGGATTTATTGAAGAGGAGGTCTATGTCAAATAGCCTCCTGGATTTGAAAATTCGAAGTTTCCTGATCATGTGTTCAAATTGTCAAAAGCTTTGTATGGACTGAAGCAAGCTCCTAGAGCTTGGTATGAGCGGCTGAAGTCCTATTTGCTTGGGAATGGTTTTACCACGGGTAGTGTAGATAAGACCCTTTTTACCAAGAGAGTTGGCTCAGATTTCCTCCTTGTGCAAATCTATGTCGATGACATAATCTTTGGAGGCTCTTCCCATCAGCTTGTCTCTGATTTCTTCAGTGTGATGAGTTCAGAGTTTGAGATGAGCATGATGGGGGAGTTGGCTTTCTTTCTTGGCTTCCAGATCAAGCAGACCCCTGAGGGGATCTTTCTCCACCAGAGCAAGTACACTAGAGATCTTCTCAAGTGGTTTGCTATGTCTGAGGGCAAACCTGTTCTGACTCCTATGGCAACTACCACAGCTCTTGAGCCTGATGAAAATGGTGAACCGGTTGACCAGAAGGAGTATAGAAGCATGATAGGCTCTCTCTTGTACCTTACCTCTTCCAGGCCGGACATACACTTTGCAGTGTGTCTTTGTGCTCGCTTTCAGGCCTCTCCTCGCGTTTCTCACCTTCAGGCGGTGAAGCGTATCTTCCGCTACCTTAGAGCTACCTGGACTTTGGGATTTGGTACTCTTCCTCTTCTTGTCTCGTCCTTAGAGCCTTTTCAGATGCAGACTTTCTTTGGTCAGAGGATAGATAGGAAGAGCACTTCGCACTTGCCAATTTCTTGGCACTTCCTTTGTCTCTTGGTCCTCTAGGAAGCGGTCGGTGTTGCCTGATCCTTCTTTGAGGCCGAAATGCACGTTCTTTCTTGACTAGTTGTTGTAGTCAAGTACTTTGGATGTGTTCTACCTTGAGGATTTTGGGTTGACCTTAGAGAGTGTTCCACTTTTTCGTGACAACACTTCCGCCATAAACATTGCCAAAACCCATTGCAACACTCTAGGACAAAGCACATAGATATCGGTACCACTTCCTTAGAGACCATGTAGAAAAGGGAGATATAGTGCTTCGGTTAGGAGAGTGACCACCAGCTTGCTGATATTTTCACCAAGCCCTTGGACAGCTCTAGGTTTGTGGCTCTCAGGGGAGAGCTTGGGGTAGTAAGCCCTTTAGGCATTAGTTGAGGGGGAGCTAGTCTTTTTATTATATGTCTATATGTATATATGCTTTTAAATTTCTGCATTTGCATATTTGCATTCTGGGCTTAGTCTTGGGCAGGATTAGCGAGTCAGTTTCACTTCTTTAGCCACTGCTTCTTACCCCATAGGTTGCTATCATGCGTGATTAGCAATGTCCTCTGCTCTAGCTAGTTGAGTTTCACACAGGCTTTTGGGTCTAACAGGTGTTGGGCCCCCTGGGTAGATAGGGTTTGTGTCTAGACTCTCTAGTAGTCGAGTCGTAGGCTTGCTTCCCTAGTCTGTGGCTTGGGGTAGATGAGTGTGTTTCTGAGCCTTCGAGTTATCTGTCTCTCATCTTTTCTCTTGGACTGCCCTGAGAGTTTCTCCAGCTCCTTATCTATTCTGTTTTCATTTGGTGGAATGATTCTTGGTTTGAGGGGGAGTTTGGAGATTTTATTATATTTTTCATGGCATTTAGACTTATTTTCATTTCCGAGCTTTGTCTACTATGCTTTTGAATTTAAGTGAGAGGTTTACATCTTGTTAACTTAGTGATGACCTTTGCTAGCTTGTTCATGCTTATTTTGCCAACATTTACACTTGCTAGGCTAGCTGAAAATTAAATGATTTTCATGCTTTAATGAAAACTTGATGAGACTTGTGGCTTTTATTTGCTAGTCTTTCTACTAAATGCTCATGCTAGGGTTAATTATCTTTTGTTCATCATTTGAGCACTTCTTGCAACTTGAGTAAGCTTTTGATTATGTGATCTTGCTCATGTACATTAAAAAAAACAAAAAAAATGATGAAATGTTAAAAAAAAATGCAAACAAACATGAGGAGGAGAGGGACCTAGGAGGCCTTTGTCGATGGCTCCTAGTCGGGGATGTGCTTTGCTAGGATCTCTCTCCAAAATCTGAGTTTGCTAAAGGAAAACAAAAAAAAAAAGAAGAAAAAGTTAGGAAGTAATCGAGCAAAAGGTCTTTGCATAAAATCTAACTTTCTCATTTGTTGCTTGAGTTGCTCATTTGATGCTCCTTTGATCTTTGCATTAGCATTAGTATTTAGTTTTGAGATTGTAACATCCTCATTTTCAAAAGCTAAAACTCATGTGCATCATGTCATTGCATGTCATTAAAAATCCCTAAAATTTAAAACTTTTGAAAATGAGTATGTTACTGTTGAAAGACATTTAAAATTTTGAAAACCATTTTGGTTTCACTAGTGTTTTGATTGAAAATAAAACGTCTTTGTAAATGCTTGAGTTTTCAAAAGAGGACAACTGATGTTGGTTATAAAATGAATTGAGTTCAAATGTTGTTTCCTTTCAAATAAGATAAACATAATTTCATTTTATCAAACTAAATGATTTGAGGGTGGTTTTATAAACTTAAAATTATTTGGCTTCATTTTAACATCAGATTTCCAAGGATTTCATTTTCATGAAAATGATCATTTTAAGCTGTAGTTTTCTAAACCAATAATCTTGTTTGACTTTCAACATCAAAATTTTTCAGATTTCTATTCTGAGTAATTTGAATTTTAAATAAAGAGAGCATTTGTTTTCAAACAGAATACCTTGCCAAAATACCTACTGTTTTGTTGATTTTCAAATGAGGGAAAATGATTTCATTTCCTAAATGGTTGCTTTAAAATGATTTCTATTCACAAACTAATAAATGTTTCATTTGAACTTTCAATATCAAAACACTAAGGTTGTTTTAAAATAAAGTAATTTGAATTACGAACAAAAGAATTTTATTTTCAATTATCTTAAAAGAATACGTGGCAAAGCTATTTATTTCTGAAAAGCCCTAAAGGCTTTTACTCCTTAAATTCTTGTTTTAGGTTTTGGATTATCAACCTACACTTGTACTTTGCCAACTTTAAATTCAATAAAGAGAGACTATATGTTCCTTTAAAATATATTTTGAACTTTCACAAAAAAAATACAAAAGTGATTTTTAATGAAAACAAAAGTTTGTTTTCAACTACTTTACAAGAAAATGGTTTCACTCTAAAAGAAAAGTGTTTGGGTTTTTATTTTCATGACGCTTAAATTAAGCTTTGTTTGGTTTTGGGCCCAAGCAATTAAACCTTTAAAGCTATCTTTCCAAAAGGATTTGAAATCCCAAAAAGGAGCAATTTTGTTTTTCAATGTTCAATAAGGAAAATATTTAACTCCTTAAAATAATTATTTTAACCCTTGAGCTTTATAAAACTTAAAAGCTTTGCCGTATCGTTTTGGGATTCAAAATAAACAAACTATATCGTATCTTGTTCAGATTTTGAGTTCAAGCAAATAAAATTAAAAGCCCCGTTTTGTATATTTTGAATTTCAATAAAACCCTTTTCAAAGAGATTTAAATTTCTAAGGGAGCAAATATTTTATAAACAAATGATATTATCCTTTAAGTTTTGGTTTAATAAACACTTTGGTACTGCAACTCTCAAAACTCTTTTAAATTCAAAAACAATTGGAAACGATTTTGTTACTTAAATAAAAGAGGTTTCGAATTGGATTTCCAACTATAATTTATTACAAGCCCAAAACCCTTGGTGTGGTATTCAATTTTGTGCTCGATTAAACAAAACTAAAATGTCCTTTTTTTAAACGCGAGTTTGAATTTTAGTTTTATAAAACACTAAACAACTAATTTTAAAAAGTTGTTTGAATCCAAACCTTGAAAAGAATATTTAATTTAAAAGAACAGTGCAAACAAAAAGATTTATGGAAATTAACATTATTGTTGGAAAGTATTTTCAAATATATTGGTTTGGAAATATAAAATCATTTGGAATAGATTCTTAATCTGATTTGGTCCTAGAAATCCCTATCTTTCCATTTTCCTTCTCTCTCTTGCGTGTGGGCCCCACCTCCCTCTTCCTTCCTTCTCTCTCTTTCTTTCTTCTCCCTGTTTCCTTCTCTCTCTGCCTTCCATGGCCGGCGCCCTATTGATGGGAACCCCCCCCCCCAATCACGCACCCATCACTCCCCATTGGTGGCCATTCACGTCGCCGGTTACTCCTCCATCATTCCCTTCAATTCCTCAAAACGGCTCCAAACCCCCCAATTCCCCTTAAAACTCCACACCGACGCGCTCCCTCGGGTTCCTTCTTGGTTCTTCGAATTCTCGCCGAGGTGAGCTCCATTCGTCGATTCCTTCAAGACGTTGTTAAATCTCGTTATCGCTCATCTTTCATGTACAATTTTCCTTGTTTCTTGGCCTAGGATCGCGGATTTGGACGCCGAAGGGGGCCCCGAGTTCGCCGGATTCTTCGCCGCTCCAATTTCATCGCCGCCGTTCGGTAAAGCTTCCCCACCCTTCCTTTTCTCCTTCGGGACCTCCGCGACTGGAGCATCACCGCCGGCCCATTCTTGCTCGTCTTGCCGTGCCGCGTTGCGTCGTGGCCACCGCTTCTTCTTTCTAAGACGGCACGCCGCCGCCGCCGCCCTCGGCCCTCCGTGCCCTGCCGCCGCCCGAAGCTGCCCCTCACCGCAGCGCATCTCCCCGTCTCCTTCCCCACCTCTCCGGCGCCGGCCTTCGCCGCGCCGCCGCCGTTCGCCGCCGCCCACGCACGCCGCTAGCTTCGCCGCCGGCCGCTCCCGCCGGTGACCCGCCACCGCGTCCCCGAGGCCTCCTCTTCCTTTCCCCACCTCGCCGGCCCCGCCCGTCGCCGGGCGCCGCCGCCGCTGTAAGCCGTGGCCGCCGCCGCTCGCCGCGCCTGGCTTCGCCGCCACCTCGCCTCGCCGCCGGTCTGCCGCCGCCCCTCCTCTCCCTCTCCCCACCTCGCCGCCGCCGCCCCTCGCCGAGCGCCGCCGCCGTGCCCTGCCCAAGCCGGCGCCGCCCCATCCCCTGTTTTCCCTCACTGCCACGCGGGCCCCGCCCGTCGGTGGCCCTCCCTGCTCAAGCCACCCCAATTTCCCCATTTTCAGATTTTGCCCAACTTCCAAAATTCATATCTCCTTGTAGAAAAATCCAAAAATCTCCAAACCAATTTTGTTAGACTCACAAAATTGCAACCTATTTAAATATGTCATTTGTATTACCTTCACTGTTGCAAATGTATTTAAATTAGTTAAATACCCTTAATCATTGTTTTAATTGTTTTAGGATATTTATTTAACCAAAAATTTCCAAACCAATTTTAAAATGTTGTTTATCTAATATCCTTGCATATGTAATTTTTACAAAATTTTTGGTACTGTTTTACTCACTGTTTTAGATATTTTATTTAGTAAACCAATTAACTTAAATGCATAAACCCCTTTTATTTAAATTCCAGAAAATTGGTACAGTAGCATATTTAGTTTTAAAACATATTTTCATGCTCTGTACCTTGCACTTTGCCACTGCATACATGTGCATTCATATTATTTCTGCATAGCGTTTATTGTTTCCATTGTCGTCATTTTCGCGATTAGGAGCGTGCGACTCCGGGATCGTGATCGGCGTCGCGTGGAAGACTTAGGGTTTTCTGCTGATCAAGGCAAGTGCTGATTCTTGCTCCCATGTTTTTAAATGATTTTAATAGTTATTTAAACTGCATGCTATGTTAAATTTAAAAATGCTAATTGGTTAGATGCTAGCTAAAACCCCAATTAATAACATCGATATATAAAACCTTCCTTGCCACCTTAGGTTAAAGTTATATTGTTTAATAATGCCTTCACCCCTTGAACTAGGTTTTAAGCATGTTAGCTATGCTTAGTTGCAATCACATGAAACTTGGACATGTTAATATCAATGCTTGTTTACTCAATGATTTAAATGGCAGTGGGTGCTGCCATGTTTGCAAATGGGTGTAGTTGATAGTGGGTGCTATCGGGTAAAATGTTTTATAAAACCTGATCGGGGTGGCTGGTTGCAAGGTTGGTGCAGTAAGCACGAGACTTGGGTCCAGTGCGGGAACCACCCTGGTCTCTAAGGACCGATTCCTTGAGGTAGACGAGCTAAGTTTAACAGTGCGACCATGAGTGCTTGTATGGGCGGGCCCTGGCTTAGTAGCTTTCTATCCTCTAGTTTGGTAGTCCATCTGGTGGAATTGGGGTGTACTATGTTGAGGCCAATGGTACATTTCCTTCTTTAACGGCAGTAATGTACTACTAAGTTGAGCTGTTTTGATAGCCTCTGGTAGTGACTCTGCTATTGTTTTGGACAATTTGGATATGTCGGTATTATCTTTGAGGCCAATGTTACCGAGCTGCCACGCCCGCCCAGGAGCGAGGATGCCAAAATAGGGAAAGATTGGAAAAGGCCTTGTTAGGAGGAACCTTCCTAGGGAATCCTATCTCATGGGTAAAGCGTGCAACCTCTGCAGAGTGTACAACTATCATGATAGCCGTGTCCATGGTCAGGGCCAGACGACAGGAGCTGCCTCATGGTACTTCTTATCCTTTTGTTTTCAAAAAGGTGTTTTAAAGAAAACCACGATTGGTGTCGTGTGTTTTGTTTTCTCTCCTCATAGTGGGTCTTTGTGAGCGATGAGGTGTTGCACGTGGGTGCCGTGAGTAGCAAGGTCTGGGCAAAACCGGTTTAGGCCGGAGTTTCGAAAGGAAATGATTCAAATCTTTGTTTTCTCTTAACTCATTTTAAACCTTTTACAAAATCTAGGTAAAACTTGCAAAACTGGCTTTATGCAAAAGAACCTTAACCTTCCCTTGTAAACCATATGCATTTAGTCAGCCTTGCTTGTTGAGTATGTTGTATACTCATCCTCGCCTTTTATGCGGGGCTGCTCATTCCAACGAGCAGGTTGCGATCAGCAGAACCCTAAGGTGGAGACGTATGAAGATGAAGGCCCTAGCGCAAGTTTTCAAGATGAGGATTACTCCGACATCTAGGAGCTCTACTTCGGCCGTGCTTGTGGAGTTGTTTTGGGTCTTCTTTTGAGTTTTGAGACTTTTAGTCTCACCCCTGTAAGGCCATGAGCCCTCTGTTGTTTAACGCCATGCTTGGCGCACTCTGATGTAATTTATACTTTTACGTTCAATGGCAATGATCCAAACTGTTCAATTGTGTGTACTAGCTACTGATCCAGGGACTAGTACAGTTAAAGCACAGCAGGGACTCGACTCCGTTTGACGGGTCCCTACAGAGATTGGCCTTGTAATGCTCTAGTTTCATCATGACAAAATTGGCATTCTTGTTTTGCTAGATAGCTTGGATAAAATGTGAGCAATTTTGTATGAACTTGTAACCTTTTGGTTTAACTTGTTTAGTTTGATGTAAGTGATCTATGCTTCATGTTCATTCGCATATTCTATAAAGCTCCCTAGGGTGCATTTGCATTTGCCCACATGCTCTTTCTTCTCTTTGATTTTCTTGATGCCTATATTGCCAAAGGGGGAGAAATTTCTGGAAAAAGGGCATAATTTGTTCCATGTTCAAAAAGAGGAGAAAGGGCAACATTTTTTTAAAAAAGGGGAGAAATTTCAAAATTGGGATATTTAAAAATTTTGTTATACTTGGACATGTTGACCAATTGCTCTTTCCTTGGTCCAAGTATGATCTTTGGCAATCACTTTGCTTTGTTAGTTCGACATTTTTTTTTCGCCTTTCAAAACCTTTTTCCAGTGTTTGTCAATATACTCATCAAGGGAGAGATTGTGAAACCATGTGGAGGTGGCCCCATGTTGATGATGAGTACATTGACAAGTGTTTTGAGCGTAACGCAAAGGTTTTTGAGGCGATCGAGGCTTCGCCGGGTTTTCCCAGGGTTTGCGGGTCTTGGCGCGGGTTGCACCGTTTGTGCACGGTTTTTCGATGGGTTGTCCGGAAAACTTGTGCATGTCTTGGATGTGATTGATTAGGACTAACCTTGCAGGTGAGAAAGGTAAGTATGGTGTTTTTGGTTAATCTTTGTGGTACAGGTCTTGGTGGACCGTGGTCAGCGATGTGTCGGGACGCGAACTGGCGGTTCGTGGGTCCAGAACGACAAGGAGGTTGCGTGGGACGGTTGGACTCGGACTTGAGGACCACAAAGATGATGAAGATGACGGACTTAGCCGGCGTGAGGATCCGAGGCTCGGCAGGCGGTCGAGTGCGATGGAAACTTAGCGGCTAGGTCAGGACCGGCTGCGTCCGGTGTGTGGGCCCATGTGGGGCATGTATCGGGAATGTGCGTGGCATATTCCAAGGATTTGTGGAGTATATTCCAAGGGTTATATGCTGTAAAGAGTGAACAAATCTCAGCCATCCATGTGACATCCAAAGGTGGGGAGTAGTTGGCTTGAGAGCTACTCCACCTTTGGGCTATAAAAGGAGGGGAGGGGGTGCCTCCCATTCAGATTTGTGAGAGGGAGTGGGCTGAGGTTTGGGTGTGTTTAGAGTGCACTTTTGAAGTGATTTGCCCACCTTGGTGTGGCTTTGTATTACCCTCAAACCGATGCAATAGAAATCAGCCATGTTCATCCAAGTTCTTCTCTAGTTCTTGTGTTTGATCTTGTTTCTTTTGTGTTCTTATTTGCAACTAGTTTATTTCCCTCATCTTCTTCTATTTGCTACTGATCCATGATGTCTTGAGATTGCAAATATGATTTGATAATCTTCTTGCAATTTAGGAAAGGATAGAGATCAAGTTCATCTTCTAGTTGCAGTGCTGTCCAGAAAGTTTCCTTCGCGCAGCAGTTATTGTTTGATTTTTAGAAAAATATAGAAAAATCCTTTTTGCATGATTCTTGTGGGAAACGGTGCGGGACTTATATATCTAACTGTGATAAAAACCTGAAGTCCATTTGACGCACCATCTGGGAGCCATGAGGTGAATACCGAGCCCCAATTTTTCTGGTCAAAGTTTTTGGTAGAACCTCTTGTTCTTTTCGGTTGATTTTTTATGTATTTGATCTTGAGGTGAAATTTGGAGACGTGATCTGTAACTCATATATCTCTATTGAGAAAAATCTATAAAAACATTGGGATCTCAGAATGGGAGAAAACACCTCTTGATTACAGTGCTTTTGTTTTGGAATCTGCTTTTAATTTTCAGAAAGTAGTCTAGCTTGTTTGAATTGTTTCTCTTTATCTAAAGTAGCTTTAGATCTAATTCTTTTTTTGTTGAGTTCTTAACAACCAGTAGCACCACAGAAAAAATCCCCAAAACCATATGATCCACGGATTTTTATTCGTGAGTTTTTTACTAGGGGTATGTGCTACTGTCCAGAATGTTTTTCCGCTGCATGTTTGAGTTGTTTGGGGTGCGTTGTTGAAGAAAACGTCGATTTCCATTTGGCGTCTATTCAACCCCCCTTCTAGCCGCCTAGCCTGGTCTTTCACGGACGCCGGTCAATAGTGTGGTGGCCAAACAGAGCGGGCGGTGCGAGGTGGCCCAACGCGGCACAGCGCGTGGTGGCACGACACGGGGGGCCATCCGGCGCGGCGTGCAGCAGTGCGGTCAGGGGGCGGCGTGACCCAGCCCGACGCCGACGTGGCACAGCTCGTTGCCGGCACCTTCTCATCTCTCCTTTGTCCTCTAAGCATGACGCGGGCGGGCGCGGCTGGCGCGACTCGTCTCCGGCATGTCCCCCTCTCCCCTCTGCTTTCTAGGTGCGACTTGGGCGCAGGCGCGGCTGGCGCCGCTCGTTGTCGGCATCTCCCCTCTCCCATTTGCTCTCTGGGCATGACGTGGGCGCGACCACCTCCTCCTCTCCCCTCTGCTCTCTAGGCACGACGCCGGCTCGGCACGTCTGGTGCAGCACGAACACGGCTCGATGCCCGATGACATGCTGGCAGCTTGCAGGATGGGCTCAAAGCCTGATGCTTTTTTTTAATGTTTTTCAATGTCATCGGTGCTGATTGTGAAAACCGGTACTAATATTTTTTATCATCTGTGCTTGAAAATTAATGCCGGTTCAAAAAACCAGCACTATTATGTGTTAAAAGCAGCATTGATGACCATTTATGTGCTACTGGTATTATCCACCACTACAACTCAGAATCATAATTTAACCTCAATTTATACATATGTTTTGGGAACAACGTCTGCCGTCCGTTCCTTTTCCTCGTTGCTCGCTTCTAGTTCTGGACGTGACTTTGGGCTTGGCCGTTGCCCGTGGCCGGCATGAATCTATGTGCAACACTCCGGGCTACAGAACAACGTCCGAGCGGCATGATCCTTCTGTACTCGCGTTACGGTCTCGCGCGCGACCGCGACTCACCACGGCCAGGGTGTTCCCCCTCCTCCTCACCAGCGTTGCATCAAGAAAGCCTTAAGTGAATGGCTTTTCCATATCCCTGAGAATAAGTGTATATGGTTAATTGTATGTAACTCTCTTCGTTTATGGAGAGGAGTTGGAAAGCATTTGAATCCATGTAACTCTTCATGAAGGATGAGAGGAGTTTCACTGTCATTCACATGCATGCAAAAGACTATTTAACTAGTTTCATTCACTCAAACAAGCAACAGAAATAGAGAAAAGAATACCGCACACATAAAAGTCACTCTCCATTCTTGAATCATCAAAAGAACTAGACGAGCGCACACATAAATAGCGCTCTATTTATAGAGCTAGACGAGCGGTTCCCTTCCTGGCCGAGAGCGTGGTTTGCAGCAACTTAATTCGGTCGCACGGGCCGAACGTGCTAGACGTGGAAGCCATTGTCGGCATTTCTCTTCCTTTTCTCATTTCTTTGTTTTTGGAAAACTGCAGCACGCAAGCTCTCTAGTGGCTGGAAGCGGGAGCCCTTTTTATGATTATTTTATTGATGGCGGTTGCAACAAATCGCTTAACCAATCTGATTAACAAAATCCTATGGTATGTTGTAAATGGGGGAATTTGTTTCTACTTGGCATTTAACGAGTCATGAAAGTGTAAGAAAAAATATTAAATCTCATCGTTAACTGAATTCAGAAGGGGGCGCCTCTAGTGACTTAGGGGTCAAAGACCGATAAACAGTTTATTTATAGCCAGCATTCCTCTTATGGCTAGATCCAATTTCCTAGTCCTTATGAAAATTGAAAAAAGAATTTTATGTTCTTTCTCTCAGGAAGAGAGGATCAGGGGAGTGCTGCTTTCTCCGGATCGCCGGAAAAACATAAAAAAGGTTCGAATGGTACATCCCGTCACCCAGAATGTTTTTTTCCTAATCAACCGGTTAAGCATACAACCTGCCATGTACATGGACGTGGACCGACGTGGGTAACATCTAGCTAATGGGCTTTGGTTGTTTAATGGGCTGCTTACTTGATGGGCCTTAATTCTTATTTAGTTGCCAATCGAATTAAGCATGGCCCTTAATTAATTAAAGGGGCACTGATTTATCTTCTGCATGTGAGCTTCATATAATCTATCTATATATCAAAGCTGTAAAAATTCCTCCCCACAGCTCTCCACATCGGCCAGAAAACGCTGGCCGTCCGATCGTCGACCGAAATGAGATCCGGCCGTCCGTTCAAAAGTTATATATAAAAGGAGATCTTGCGCAATTCTGAGACGAAGTGGGAAGTTCGGTGGGCTGGTTCTCCACGCTATAAATATATCAAAGCTATAAAAATTCCTCCCCCGCAGCTCTCCACATCGGCCAGAAAACGCTGGCCATCTGATCGTCGGCTGAAATAAGATTCGGCCATCCGTCCAAAAATTATATATATAAGGAGATCTCGCACAATTTCAAGACGAAGCGGGAAGTTCGGTGGGCTGGTTCTCCGCGCTATAACTCAGATCGCTGACCTAGGTTCAAATCCCAGCTGCACCCATTTTTCCGGTATGTTGCTTTCTCCTTCTTTTTTTTTCTTTTCTATTTTCTTTTTTTACACCATTTAAAAATTTAGAAAAAACAGGAAGTTTGCAAAAATGGAACCATGCCTGCACAAAGAAGGTCCATAAAAAGTTTAGGTGTTTTTAAAATTTTTTTGAAATTAGAAACATTTTTTGCTTCCTGTGCCTTCTTTTTTTCCTTTTCTATTTTCCTTTTTCTACGCCATTTAAAAATTCCAAAAAATAGAAAGTTTACAAAAATGGAACCATGCCTGCAGAAAGAAGGTCCATAAAAAGTTTGTATTTTTTCAAAATTTTTTGAAATTAGAAAAATTGTTCTTCCTCTGTCTTCTTCTTTTACTTTCTTTTTTCTTTTCTATTTTTTCTACAACGTTTAAAAATTCCAAAAAAAAAAATCAAAAGTTTGCATAAATGGAAACATGTCTGCACAAAGAAAGTCCATAAAATTTTGGTTTTTGAATTTTTTTGAAATTAGAAAATTTCAGTTTGAAAAAAAGATTCTCGCTCTCTTTTTTTCTCTTCTATTTTTTTGTAGCCTGTTTAAAAATTCCAAAAAAAAGAAAGTTTGCAAAAATGGAACCATGGCTCCACAAAGAAGGCCCATAAAAGACTTAAATTTTTTTAAAAAATTATAAAATTAGAACAATTTTAAAATTTAATAGACATTTTCGCTCTCTTTTTTCTTTTCTATTTTCTTTTTCCTATACAAAATAGGTGTCCGTCCTATTCAGATGACTATGAGGCAAAGCAGGTATGACCGCGCCGAGGGTGCGGGTTCCTTCCTAGTCACGTACAAAGCATTTCATTCATATATGTGTTTGCTATACGTGGCAGCCTGTCATTATTTAAAAATATATGTTGATATTTTCAATTTGCTACGGATTTTTACCGCTGACACATATATTTTTTATTATTTAATTTTTTGACCTTATGACAAACCAAAGTGGCCTTGCTAGCAGAATCTTATATATTAATTAATTATGTGTTTCAGTTGTTCATATATATTTTGTTTGATTCTAGTAAGAAATTATCATCAATAATTGAGATCACTTATAGTAAAACTGGAAGGTCACCTAAAAGCGGAGCAGCGCTTACTATTTGTGATAATAAAAGAGATTGATCTATTATGCTAGGCTAATATGTTAGTTTATCCAAAGATAACAGACATGTTGGCTTAGGTTATATTTTATTATTAATCAATTAATGTAAATATTTTAACATCACTTTTGTTTCCAGCTGTGTATTTAAATTTCATCCAAAGATGTTTTAAATACACAATTAAAATTTATTTTATATGGAACTAGTTAATGAAATTTACTCAAAGTATCAAGCTGTGAGCATATTTAACATTGCGGCATCAATTAATTTAATGAGTCAAAGCTATGGGGATTGTCAAGGTCAATGGGTTGAACTTTGTAGGTTGGTCTGAACTAATCCGATTTCAACTAGGTATTATGGATTTGGACCTAGCACCAGTTCTTGATAAAAAGCTTACAACCATTACTGGTGAAAGTATTGATGATGAACGTTCCCTTGATGATGTTGGGGAACGTTCTAATAGGTTGAGTTTGTGGCTAATGTGGCTGACAATTGCAAAAAATGTCAAGCCATCAATGCCTAAGACGAATGATACTAAAAGGTCCATGACAAAACTGAAAGAATGCTCTTAGTCAGACATCATTGACAATGGAGCCTCGTGAGTGAGTTCACGACCAAGAAATTTGATTGGTCATGACCCATTCATGATCATGTGACAAGCATGTCAAACATTGCTGCAAAGCTGACATGGAAGAGCATGGATGTGGGTGATTAATTTTTGGTTCCTTTCATTATGAGCTCACTTCCTTCTGAGTTTCACCAGTTCTAGGTGAATTATAACATCATTGATGAAAAGTGGAACCTTCAAAAGGTAAGGTAAAGGTCATGTTGATTCAGGAGGAAGCAAGATCGAATAAAATAAGGGATCACTCACGATGCATAAGGATGCAAGTTGCAACAAAGAAATGCAAGTGAATAAGGGCAAGAAAAAGGGCAAAGCTTGACTGCAAGTTAGTGAGGGTCAAATCCATAAGAAGCTGACATGTCATTTTTGCAACATAACTAGTCATTTTAGGAAAGATTGCCCGAACAGAAAAAATGGTTCGAAAAGAAAGGTATACAATATGTTTCTATATACTTTGAATAAAAATTTATTGAAGTTTCTAATAATACCTAGTGGTTGGATTCCGCTGCTACTCATCATGTTTCACATGTTGTAGAAGGATTAGTTTCGATCCAACCCATAGGTGGACTTTAAAGTTTTTGTATATGGGAAATAAAATGAAGGCATGGATTGAAGGGTTCAGAACTTATAGAATAATCCTTGATTCCGATCTAAGCCTAATCTAAAAGAGTGTCTTTATGTTCCTGAATGTACTAGAATTTTAGTGTATGTGGGAATGTTGAATGTATTAAGTTTTAAGTTCAAAATTGGGGATAATATATTACCATTTTATAAGAGTAAGTAATATTATGGTCCTATTGCTTTAACTGATGGTTTGTACCATTCCAATCTTAATAAAGAATTTTCTGAATTTCTGTTTCATGTTGGAAAAAAATTGGTAATAAACGTATGCACATGATGAGCAATCTGCTTTTTTTGTGCCATAAAAGACCAAGCCACATATCCAAAGAAAGGATTTTGAGGTTAGTGAAAAATGAAATACTACCTTAATTGGATTCTGTGGACTATAATGTGTATGTGGATTGCATTAAGGACAAACAAACCTCACATATATCAAAGAAACTAGCCACAAGGAGAAGTGAGTTGTTACAGTTATACACACTGATAGTTGCGGTCCATTTGATGTACCATCGTAGGGCAATGAAATAAATTTTTATCACAAATGAAATAAATTTTTATCACATTTATTGATGACTTCTCATGCTATTGTTATATATACTTGTTGCTTGAAAAGTCTCAAGTTGCGAGCATCCTTGAGGTGTTGGTCAATGAGGTTGAAAGACAGCTAGATAAAGAAGTAAAGGTGATGAAGTCCGTTAGGGGTGGTGAGTATTTTGGGAGGTTCGATGAAAGTGGACAATGTCTAGGTCCATTTGCAAAGTTTCTTAAGAGCCGAGGCATTTGTGCATAGTATACAATGCCCAGAACACCTCAGCAAAATGAGGTGGCTGAAAGGTAGAATCGTACGCTCATGGAAATGGTTAGGAGCATGTTATGTTATAGCAATGTACCCTTATTTTTGTGGATGCACGCATTAAAAACCGCTATATACTCATTGAATATTGGTCTTAGTAAGTTAGTTCATAGGACCCCTTATGAACTGTGAATAGGAAGGAAACCTAGCTTGTGACACCTACATGTTTAGGGTTGCCTTGCAGAAGTGAGAGAGTATAATCCACATGAAAAGAAGCTTGATGCAAGAATCATTAGCGGTTACTTCATCGGCTATCCTGAAAAATTAAAAGGGTATAGATTTTACTGTCCTAACCATAATACATGAATTGTTGAGTCTAGAAATGGTTGGTTCATTGAGAATGATTTAATTAGTGGGAGTGGTGATCTACGAAATGTGGATATTAAAGAAATCTAGTTAAACCTTTCTCTTAGTGTTGTTGTATCACACTTACACAACAATGCAGAAGAGATAATTGATGAAATGGATATTAATGTACATGGAACAAATAAAAGTGAAACGCCACATGAAAAGGTAGTGTGAAGGTCTATACGGAATAAAAGACTAGCTATTTCAGATGATTATGTGGTTTATTCACTTGAATATGAATATGACTTGAGTATTAAAAATGATCAAGTCTCATTTAAGCAAGCCATAGAATACAATAATTATGAAAAATGATTTGATGCCATGAACGAACAATTAAAAATCAATGGATGACACTAAATTTTTGAAACTAACCAAGTTGCCTCAAGGTTCAAAACAAGTCGAGTGTAAATGGGTCTTTTAAGACCAAATGCGACTTAAAAAGCAATATTTGAAAGATACAAGGCTAGACTTGTCGCCAAAGGTTACAATCAGAAAGAAGGTACATGTTGACTATAAAGAAACCATATCTCCAGTTTCAAGGAAGGATTCTTTATGAATTATTTTGACTCTAGTGGCGCATTATGACTTGGAGCTTCACTAGATGGTGGAAAGACCGTCTTTTTAATTGGTGATTTGGATGAAGAAGTGTATATAAACCAACTTGAAGGGTTCATAGCTCCAGGAAGTGTAATTAAATAAGTCAATATATGGGTTGAAACAAGCTTCCTGACAGTGGTATATTAAGTTCAATGATACCATTACAACATACGGTTTTGTGGAGATAACAGTTGATCGGTGTATCTACATAAACGTCGATGGGAGTAAGTTCATTATTTGGTCCTGCATGTTGATGATATTCTGCTTCCTACTAATAATGTATGTAAACAAATTTCTCACTAATAATTTTGAAATGAAAGATATGGGTGAGGCATCCTATGTGATTGGAATAAAATATTCCATGGTAGAAAATAAGGATTGTTAGGATTGTCTTAGAAAGGTTATATTAGCAAAATATTGAAGAGATTTAGAATGGAAAATTGCTCTACAGGAATTGTTCCAATCTAGATAGGGGACAAATTTAGTGAATTTCTATGTCCAAGGAATGATTTGGAATGTAAAGAAATAGAATCAATTCCATATGCATAAGTTCTTGGGAGATTAATGTACGTTTCGACGTGCAGTAGACCAAATATCAGCTTTACTATTAGGATGCTTGGTTGTTATTGTATGGCGGAAAGCCCCCTTGGTGATTTATGAAGAGATTATCTTGGTTTTGGTGATGATAACATTGTGATGCAGTTATGTTGTCTTAGTGATGAAGAGGTCCAAGATTAAAAATGATATAGCATGTACTCAAGAGTCAAGATGAGTTCATCTAGAATTAGGTGTTTTTGTTGCTTATTTTGTTATAAGAGGGGTTTGCGATGTTTTGAAGTTATTGGATCTTGTTTTCCATGGATGCACTTTGAGTTTTAGAGTGTGAGAAGTGTTCAGGTTCTTTCCTTCTTGTATTTACATTTTCGCTTCTTATCATTTGTGTCTTCCTTTAGCTCTAGGTTGCTTGGTCTTGTTTACTTCTTGCTTCTAGTCGTAGAAAAATGTAATCTTGAAATTAAATTTAAACGTAAACCCAAAAAATCTTAATAATTGCCTTAGGCCAATTCACCCCTGACATCTTGAAAATTTGGTGAGTTCAAAATACTTTGTTTTTACTAAATAATTGAAATAAATTAATTTTATAATTTTTCTGCAATTAAAAGTAATTAAAAAGGGTATTTTCTAATTAATCTAAAGTTTCTAAACAATTAAATAGGGAAAAAATATAAATGAACAGTGCTTGATAAATTTCTTCAAGTCCTAAATGCTTCAGAGGATTTTTGCAAATTTTCTCAGAATTTTTTGAAGTATTTTGGTATTTTTAAACCTAACAAAACATTAATCAGCTTTTTAGAAAAGGGGTTTTCTTTTTATTCTTCCGGAGAGGGGTGACGTGGCACAATTTGGACCGTTATCGTGCGCACATGGATGTTGGCAGCCGTCGGATGTCACTTATCTGAGTGAATCGATACCCTTGGATCTCGAGAGCCCGTTCACGTGACGTGGCCGCATTGGAGCCGTTGGATCTCGCCCCTACTGTAGTCGTTGTCTCTGTGGCCGATTTGAAGCTGGCCGTTGCGTCGCCATGGGCCAGCCCTTATCATCTATGCCAACCTAGGGTTCCTAGGGCTATTTAAGCCCTGTGCCGCTGTGCTAGGGTTTGTAGACGCCGTAGCCTTCGTCGCCTAGACCTAAGGAGGATGAAGCTGCCGAGGAGAGCTTGGGGAAGGTTTCAGGGCCGAGAACTTCAGCAAGCAATTTCGCCGTCGCTTGTGAGTCTTAGCCTTCAATTCTTGGTCTATAGCCGTGTTTCGTCGTCGCGATCCCCATGGTGACCTGCTTCTATCACAAAGAGGGCTAGAGACTCGTCGCCATTGAGACCTAGCGCCGTCGCTGTAGTTGGAGGTTGCTGGAGCTAACCGAAGCATCCTGAGTCACGTGTTGCAGTGGTAAGGTTCTTGGTAGTCCCTAGATTTCAAATTCATGCTTAGTTTAGGCTAGGAGGACCGTAGTGTTTGGTTGCATGTAGACTGTGGAGCGCCGCCGTGGTTCGCCGCCGATGGCCACGTGTTCTAGTGAGTTGGCGATCTTGAGAGCAACCCGTAGAGTCCAGGAGCATGCAGTTTGGTGCGCTATAGCGCGAGATTAAGCTCACCGGAGTTGCGCCGCCGTGCCGGAGTCGAGCGCCGCCATGTGGATTAGTAGCCGGAGTGATGCCGTGGTGTGGAGCGTTCGTAGCCATCGGATCTAGATCGGGCTAATCGGATCAGAGCGAGAGCGGTCTGGTTTGGACCGTGTTGCTGACATGTAGGCATGGGGTGTACCGTGAGCACACACGCGTGGGCTATGTGGGCTGAGTCCGTTGTGGGCCGTGTGGCTAAAGACAGGCCCAATAGTCAGTCCGACGCGGGGATTTTCTAAAAATAGGAAATTAACTCTGAAAATTATTTTAATTGTTCTAAAATAAGGATAAAAGTTTTAAAATTTATATCTTTTTATCTAGAAGCCCAAAAATACCTATTCAAGTCTCTAATAATTCAAAAAATGAGATCAACCAGTTTATGAATTTTATTTTTTAAAAAAATATATTTTTTTGCTATGTGAATTTTTATTTTCTATTTGCTATATATTATGTGTGGAAACGATTGCTTTGAAAAGCATGCCAAGAGAAGATTTTGCCATAGGTCAAGAGTGGGATTGGCATGGCAAATTACACACAGTCCTTGGTCATGTTGCTCCTATCTACAAGTAAAATTGTTTTGTTTTTAAATTATGCATTTCTATGCTTATTATATTTTATTGGGAACTTAGTTATTCCAATTTGGTTATTACCCTGATTTGAATTATTATATTACTGGATATTCCTTTGTATCCTAGTTTATCATTATTTTAGTTGGATAATAATGATATCTGTGGGACCCATAGACAGTAATGTGATGTTCTCTATGTTGAATCCTCTTGTCAATGAGCTTAAGGGTGCGGGACAAACTCTCTCCATCATTGAGATTTGTCAAAAGATAGTCAAGGTTTTGCCTACGGAGTATCATTTCTTTGGTCACTTTTCTTCACAATAGTCAAGAGCTCTGGAGAATGACTCCCACCATACTCTTGTTAAGGATCACTTCTCACGAAATGCGTCTCAAGGGTTTTCTATGAAGAAGAAGAACACTACACTCAAGGCCAAAGAGAAGACCACTGTCGAGAGCGATAATGATAGTAATGAGAGTGATATAGAAAATCTCAAAGGTGATGCTCAAGAACTTGCTCTTATTATGTGTTGGTCCAAGACACTTCTCAAGAGGCTCAGTGTTCATAGAGATCATGGGAAGTCTTCTTTACCTCCAAAGACCAAGAGACTTCTGAGCGACAAACATTTTGTCTTCTTCCCGTTATAGAAATAATACCCTTTGGTTTTCCTCGAGTACCCCACAAAGAAGCATTTATCAGTTTTAGTGTGGAGCTCATCAAACGTCATACGTTTTACATAAGCGTCATAGTCCCAAATATTTAGACAAGACAACCAGGGACACTTCCCGATCCATATCTCATATGGCATCTTCTCAACGGATTTTGATGGGACCCTATGCAATGTGAACGCAACTGCTTTTAGAGCAAGTCCCAAAATGATAAAGAAAGATCGGTTTGACTCATCATATATCGAACCATGTCTAACAAAGTTTGATTCCTCTGTTCGGATACCCCGTTCCATTGAGGTGTTTCGGACAGACTCAATTGTGGAACAATTCCACAATTCTTTAGATGATCATTAAACTATTGGCTTAAATATTCACCTCCGCGATCAAATCATAGAAATTTAATTGTCTTGCCCAATTGATCTTGTAAGCGGAGTCAATTGCGGAACAATTCCATAATTCTTTATATGATCATTAAACTCTTGGCTCAAATATTCACCTCCGCAATCAGATCGCAAAAATTTTATTGTCTTGCCCAATTGATTTGGTACTTCATTCTAAAACTCTTTGAACATTTCAAAAGATTTAGATTTATGTCCCATTAGATAGATATAGCCATATCCACTAAAGTCATTGGTAAAAGTGATGAAGTACTAAAAACCACCTCTGGCAGTGGAGCTCATTGGTCCGTATATATCGGTATGTACATGATGCAATAAGTTACTTGTCCTCTCACCAAAACCAATATAAGGCGTCTTAGTCATCTTGCTAAATAAACAAGATTTGCATGGATCTAATGATTCCAAATGAAAAGAATCAAGAAGACCGTCTCTATAGAGCTTCTCCACACGTATTTGTTTGGCCTAAGCGACAATGCCACAGATAAGCGGGATTCAAATAAGTTGTTTTAAGTCTTTTCGTATTAATATTATAGATAGGAGCATGCAATCCTTATGATCTAGTACATATAATCCATTCACCAATGGACAATGACAATAGAGCATATTATTTAAATAAATTGAACAACGTTTGTCCTTTATTACGAATTCAAAACCATCTTCTTCCAAACATGAAGAAGAGATAATGTTCTTACTCAAGGCAGGAATATAATAACAATTTTTCAATTCCATAGCTTGTCCTAAGAGTAATGACAAGGGATAAACGCCTATAGACAACGCAACAACCTTTGCTCCATTGCCGACGCGAATCTCTACCTCCCCTCTTGCAAAACTTCTAGTCCTTCTTAGTGCCTACAATGACTTGCAAGTGTGAATCTTCGATTTGGTATCAAATACCCATGATTTGGTAGGACAAGTAGCAAGATTAATTTCTATAACATTAATACTGGAGCAAGAACGAACAATTCCATTCTTTTTATCTTCCAAGTATTGCTCGCAGTTCCTATGCCAATGTCCTTTTTTATGCCAATAATGACATACATCAGAAGCGACAGGACCAACCTTAGACTTTTCATCAGATTAGGTTTCTTGTCTAGGATCGCATTCCACCCTTGCCTTTGGCCTTGCGCTTCCTTTCATTATCCTTCTGAACCATCATCGCATGACTAGGACTTTTTTTAATGTTTTCCTCAGCTACTTTTAACATCCCATGCAATTTGGTCAAGGTCTTCTATAAGCTATTCATATGAAAATTCAAAATGAATGGCTCGAAGCTTGCAGGGAGTGATTGGTGAATGACATTCGTGGCCAACTGTTGGCTAAGGGAAAAACCAAGCTTTTTCAAGCTCTCAATGTAACCAATCATCTTGATCACATGAGGACTCACGGAACCACCTTCAGCTAGTTTGCACGCAACAGGGCTTTAGATATCGAATATCTCTCAACCTTAGCTTGGTTCTCAAACATCCCCTGGAGTTCTTCAATCATAGTGAAGGGATCCGCCTACTCATATTGCTTCTGAAGCTCAGAGTTCATCGTGGCAAGCATGAAACAACTAACGTCAAGTGAATCGTTGCACTGTTTGTCATAAGCACGGCAATCAGCAATAGTAGCATTATCATGCAGTTCATTAGGATACGGGCTCTCTAGAACATATTCTTTTTTTTCTTGCTTGAGAACAATTATCAAGTTATGGTACTAATACATGAAATTAGTTTTAGAAAATTTTTCTTTTTCCAGAATAGATTGTAAGTTAAAACCACGATTTGTATTGACAGTACTAGGTGCCATCTACAATAGAAATAAATAAGCAAAGTTTTAACACTATGTTCATGTTAATTTTCTATTAAACAATTTAATAAAAATACTTCCACTAAAATCACTTTCGCTACGCTGATTTTGATTTTCAGCGGGCTAAGATCCATATTCACTAAAGTTCTAATGAGCTTTGATATCACCGTTAGAACCATGTGACGTTGATAAGCAACTCTTTACTAATCATATCTCTATGTGATTCTTGTTTGTTTGGTGGCATCCAATGCCTCGGCTCCCAACCCCTATGCCCCGAAGCCCAAAACTGTTTTGATAGCTTCGTCAATTAAACCAATACTATGCAAGTGGATGTTCGACATCCACCCTATTTGATTGAGAAAATTGATATCACCCAACTTTGGCAAACCTATCACCAATGTCTCGACCTTTATAGGTGTAGCTATTGGAAGGACATCAATTACACTTAATTTTTCTAAGAAAAACTATTCTACCATGACAATCATATCTACCAAATACGAAATATGAAAGAATAGCATGATAGGAACATAAATTAACCATCACAGATAATCATATCAAATTGTGAGATAGTATGGCCCATGACGCAGTGATCTCTCCATCGCCATGCTTCCTGTCCACCGATCCACCATGCTTGAGGTCTCCATGATAACATACCCAGCAACTACATCTAATAGCTAGTAATGAATTACATGAGAATATCAGGCATCGCAAGTTGGCACACAAGCCGCTATATAACAACATGGCAGTCTAAGCTGCAATTAACCATGGCATGTAGGCCATGAAAATCACAACCACATATCACATACACATAGGGTTCATACTATTCACATCATTCCTTACAAAAACAAGTTAAGCATAGAATCGTATTCTAATGTGCGATGTGAACAAGCTAAATATTACCTGTACTACGAACGACTATCTCGGCGGTCCCGTTGAGAAATTTTTTTTGGGACATAGATTGTATTTATGAAAACGCTATGGAAATTCAATTGGAGTGATCATATCAAGCCGATTCCGAGTCATCAGAATGCCTCAATTTTCACTGCGCGAGGTTCCCTTGAGAAGGCAGCGGGTGCGCACAACCACAATCTGTTGGTCCGACGTGTTCGACGCGCACAATAGCCCCAATGGTGATACCAGCTGGTAGGGGTAATGCTCAGCACGAATATGATGAAGCAAAGACTAATCTTTTTGGTCATGTGATGCTATCAACTCATACCTCGAACAACCACAATACCGATTGATCATATCAGCCTGTGCCAATCACTACAACATAACAATATATGCACATGACGTAGATCCGAAACTATAATATCATGATTTTTGGTAAGCCCAAATATTTTGTTTTAACCTAATTAATACTAAAAACCCCTGAAAATCATTTTAATAATTAACATAGAGCACTAAAACAATTTAATAGAATAATATATTGTTGAACAGTTCTAGATGCTCCAGAGTATTTTTGAGAATTTTTCTATATTTCTCTAAAGTAATTGAGTAATTTTAATAAATAAAGATCATTAAATAATAAAGCTGTAAATAGATAATCAGAATTTTAATTATTTTCGGGTTAAGGGGTGACGTGGCTCAATCCGGGGTGTTCTTGCACGCATGTGCACATTGCGGGCCGTTGGATGTCACTTACCTGAGTGAAGGGGTACGTGCCCGTCCGACCCGTTGGATGGGGCGACGTGGCATGATGGTAGCTGTTGGATGCCGCAGCTGTCGTCTCCGACATCGTGCCGGAGTCGGACGAGGAGGCTGCGCCGCCGCGGGCCAGGCCTGGGCGTCTATGCCGCCTTAGGTCATCCCGAGCCTATTTAAGGCTAGGGGGAGGCGTGCCCTAGCCCCTAGGGTTCATCGCCACCGCTAGATTGGTCGGAGGAGGAGCGGGTCGCCGACAATCGAGTTGGGGTGATCCGGGACCGAGGACTTCAGCGAGTAATTCCGTCGTCGTCGGTGAGTCTTTGCCCCTAATTTGTGCTTTGTGGAGTTGTTTTGGTCCGGCGACCACAATAGTGGCTTTGGTTGGGGAATTCGGCCACCGGAACGCCGTCGCTGTTGAGATATAGCGTCGCCACCGCCATGGGAGCTCGCCAGCACCAATTCCTCGAGTTGCGTGAGGGCATGGGAAGGTTCTGGGTAATATCTAGACCATGAATTTGGGCTCGGTTCGGTTCGGGGAGGAATATAGATGTGTTTAGGCGTTAGACAGATCACCGCCGCCGCTTCGTGCCGTCGCAGCTCGCTGTCGATGGTCGCCGGCAGGGGATTTTGGTCCTAAGAGGTGCGCGAGGCTGAGAGGAGGCCGTAGAAGCCAAGAACGCGTAGAATGGTGCTCTTTAGTGCGAGAGCGAGCTCGCCAGAGTGGCACAGCCGTGCCGGCGCTCTGCGTCATCGGAGACGGGGTCGCTGGGGATAGAGAGAGATCAGGGGCCGTCGGATCTGGGTGAACGGTTCGGATCTGGTCTGGAACGGGTCGGATCTGGGCGGAACAGATCGGTTCGAGTCGGGTTGATCCGGAGTAGGGGCTGAGTCGCTGACACATGGGGTCCTCATGTCAGTGGGGTCCACATGTCAGTGTAAACGAGAGAGAGGCGTTGCGGGCGCAGGCTGCGTGGGCTGCGTCCGCCGTGGGCCGAGAGGCTGACAGGCGGAGCCCAGTTATCTGTGGTGTGGGAAATTAATTAAAGATTCAGGATTTAATCTGGAAATTGGAAAATTGATTTAAAAATAGGGTAAAGCTTGTAAAATTCATATCTTTTGATCCAAAAGTCCAAAAAATTGTACTGTTTTATTTATTTGGATTTTATGTATTATTCTTTTGGGTAGAAACGTGTGTTTCGGAAGGTGTTCCAGTAGAAGACTTTGGTATAGGACCAGAGTGGGAGTGACAGTAAGACAAGTTACACACAGTCCTTGATCATGTTAATCCTATTTGCAGATAAAGTGAATTTGATTTAAATTTTGCATTGCTATGTTTAATTTATTTTCTTGGGAATTTAGTTATTCCAATTTGAGTTATATTCCATCCTTTGAAATATTGTATTATATGTTATCCTTTGTAATCTAGATGTGTCATCATTTTAGTTGGATAGTGATGATGCCATATGGGATGGTAGTTGTATTTAGTTTGCTTAGTCATACATGTTACCTGGGTTTGATTTAATTAATATTGACTAAAGAGAGATCTGAAACTGAGAGGAAAGGAATGTGTTTCTTTCACGTGAGGGAGACATATGTTGCTCCATATGGGTTAAGTATGTGTTGCTCTTATGTGATCGTTTGCATGTGTTGCAAATTGTTAACAACCTAGGTGGATGTTTTGACTAAGACAAGTGGTACTGTGTGTCGGTGAAGCCTATGTGGCTAGGCTAAGAGGCAAATCTAGAAGGGAGTCAAGTCCTTAATTACCCTAAGGACTTAATCTTGTAAAATCATGCTAGGCAAAATATAGTGTATACCATGAGCTTGACTTCGGTTAAGTCTAGCAGTTGCGTTACTAAGTGTGAGCTTGTGGTACCTCATAGCAAGTTAGGAGATGTGACTATGTGTTGGGGCATCTGGGGGAGATGTGCTGCTTATGAGGGCCATCATCCATTCGATGTTACTGTACTAACTGTGTGTAGCCCAGTGATCCAGATGGTTGGCTCTGGGTGGTATAGTAGTCATCGGGATGACCACTTGCTTAGATTTAATCTTGTGACTGTTAAGTTACGAGTGTCTCCTTCCTGGCCAGAGGTTGAGATATGAGTATCTTATGGGTAAAGATGTGCAACCTTTACAGAGTGTTAAAAAACTATTCGAATAGCCGTGTTCTCGGTCATGAACAAATGTTTGGTTGTATTGAGCAAGGTATAGTGTTTTCAAATGCAATGGTGGGTTGCCATTGTAATTACTGTCGAGTACAGTTTATCGGGTTTTGTGTTATGTTTAGGCTGTGTGCCATTGTTTATGGATTAAGTGTTGTTTATTAAATAGTTTACTTAATTGCTTTTGAATCTATTATTTTATTATGTCTTTGTTAAATGCTGTTTATTCGAAACAACCAAGAAGCCTATCCTTTGTACTAAGCTTGCATATAATTTATAGAATTGCATTAATCCATTGTGTGGGATTTGCTGAGTATTCGTCTATACTCATTCTTGCAATCCTTTGTTTGTGGGCTACCTATTCATCCTGGCATGACAAGAAGTTGAAAAATCATCCCCGCTGTTTGAGGATGATCTACTTGGAGGCGAGAAGCTGGCCGTGTTTCCTAGTCAGAAGCATGTGGCTCATGATGGGATATTTATCTTATTTAATTTTGCTTATTAGCTGCAATAAATTACTCTGATGAACTTGTTACTCAGCCCTGCGTGGCATTTGGATCTCATTTGTAATAAGTGGTGGTTATATCTAGTATTTTTCTTTCGATGTGCTGTGATGATATCCACTGATGAAGTCACTTGTGCTCACTAGAATTAATCCTGGACTACTAATGCATGAGGGATATCGGATCTTAGATTTAGGGTCCCGACAGAAACTACACATGATCAGCTCTGATACCACTAAAGGGGAAAGGGTAGGCTACGTTAGCATAATTTCAAAAATTTCTACCGTGAACACCCAGGACATCTTGCGAGTAGAGGATCATAGATTCTTACCCTTGATGCGCAGTCGTAGCGAAAAGAAAGTCAGAGTAGCTAAGTCTAACATCGCGCGCGTCGAGGTACAGGAAGTAGTTATTCACGTCGAGCCGAACGTTCCCTCCTCGCCGATCACCACTGCAGCAACATTATACGTACTGCCATAGAGGAAGTAGTTGATCTCGCCGACCTTCTTCTCCTTATTGCCGATCAGCGTCGCAGCAACAGCAGTAGCGTCTCTACGGTATCCACACTTTTAGGGATGGAACACCATGCGCCGGTGTGCTAGCACCACATGCACGCAGCTAGGTTTTCTAGGAGTCAAAAGGGGGCACGACGGTTAGGGTTACATGGTGGCGAACTTGTATCTTTACACCGCCCTCACCGTCTCCCCTTATATGGAGTGTACTAATGAGCTTCTATGCTAGAAGCCTATTAGGACTCTAATCCTATACGGATCCGTATCTACGAAACCCTCTAATGAATCCGATCCATTAGACATGTTCTAACCTGTTAAGTGTGCGACCTGTTAGGTTCATGCGCAAGTGGCCGTGGCCCCGAAAACTCTTTTCCGACCTACAAGTCAATAGTGGTTCCTAACCGGATATATTGACCTCGAATGCACAGAATGATCATATCGACTGAACTTTGATATACTCACATATCGCTTCCTTTGCTGCACGATACCAATCAAGCTTAAGGCAAGATGGGTGCTACCTTTGTAATAGCTCGACCATTCAATCGATCTTGTGATGGATTCTAAACCGTGGTTAACTCTTTAATCACATTGGTATGGCCATACACTTTTCAATCCAATCACATCGAGAGGCCAGAGATATCTTTTCCATTATCAAGGACGGGCAAATCTTATCTCGATCGCTCACACCCCACGTCATGTTTCATAGCATAACCAAAAACTATCTTTATGACTACCAGTTACAGTGTAGCGATTGATAACAATAAAGTATACAACTGCGTATGGTGGGACTCAATGACGATCTCAGGTCTAAGGATCATATAGGTATAGCACTCGAAACTACATGCTGCTGATGACATAAGTAAGATAACTATCTCAGCAGTGTCTCAGAGTAGATCTATGCAACACCATGTTCTTTAACATGTGTTTATATTATTGATATGATATCTCTATATCTATGATATATGAAATATTACCATCAATCAATATATGTGCTGATCAGATCATACTATATCACATAATGATATGAGACCATGGATAAGATCAAATAAACAATATATGTTACAACCAAATTGTATTTGATGAAAATGTGAACGATATTTATTTATGGAACTAATAACATATTATACAATAATATATAAATATAGACGAGATAAAATCATCTTACAAAATCGTCTCTAGTGCATATCACTAACACCGACGATCGAGAGGAACATGTTCACCCACTTCGTGTAATTCCAAGACTGAACATCAAGGGTAGGAATCAGTGATGAGGTAGGGGCCGCAACAGAACTGGTGGCAGTGTTGGAGACATTGTGAAAATTGATGACATTGGTGATAGTTTCACTCAATGGCATGCGATTTTCTTGATCATCGGCCATGCGAATTGTAAAGCGAAGCTTCAATTTTCATTGATACTATATAGCAAGCCTTAAATAGGCAACATTAGGCAGTGTTTCTTTCGGTGTTCGCGTTTGCGTTTGCTTATAAACTGAAAATTTGTTATTTTTGTACAAGTCAAATGTTTTGACGTTTGGTAGCCAATTTTTACAGATCTTACTATTTCTTCTCAAAGCTCTCAAAACCATTTTTCTATAATTTTTTGATTCCTTGGATGTCCTTATCGAGGAGTTAGAAATTTCCAGCTTACAAGCAAACACAACCGCAACCGCCGAAAGAAACACTACCTTAAATGCACCGGAAGTGACCATGCGCCATCAGGGGAGGAGCTCGTTACAAACAAAAGGTAACGATAGAATGAGAGAATTAAGGTAGCGCTAACTCCGCCAGAAGACTCGACAGTTGGGCTTGGGCTGCTATGCAAGAAAACCTAAGCTCTAGACGGGCAATTAGTCAAACATCTGGTGGACATCCAGTTCAAGCGAGCCAACCACAGGGGAGGGGGGAGAGAGAGTGGTGGTGCGTCGCGAGAAGATGATGGAGGTGTAGAGAGCTACTTGAGCACGGCCAGGGCCAGAAGACCCAACCACGCAGTAGACTACGATGAGGCTCGCCGCTTTGGTCGCCGGGAACGGCTGTTTGGATCTGGGGAGAAGACGAAGAGAGGTATGGAGCTGGGAAGGAGGGGCAATCAGGACTGATCGATATATCCAATGATGGATAGCTATACTGTGGGGAAGACTGGAAACGGTTTTCTGAAATTTTAACTGCGATGGAGTCATTCCATTTTTCATCTCGGAAGCAGGGTGAATAATCAGTTACGGCTGTTGGCTCCACCTGGCCAGGCTGCCCTATATTCCATTTCAGAACATCGCGACCCCGAAGCAAACACTCCAAGTCGAATACCACTAGGCCGCCTGAGGGAAAGAAAGAGGCGAGAGGGAGAGAGGGAGGGAGGCCTTTTTTAGACAAGAGGAAGGTAGGCCTTGACCAGGAAACTCTTCCACGCAGCGATCACTTTCATGGTCCGTGATGGCCAGGGATCACAATACCAGCGTTTTTGGAAAAATGACAGGGTTTGGCAAACCAGCCCAAAATTTCATATTTGAATTTTTAAAAATGCGTAAAAATAGTATGGATTATTTAGAGCCATTTGGCTAAAGCCCAATTTAAAAATTCAAAGTTTTATCATCATTTTATGCGATATTTTGACATTTGTTTTTTTGGTTTTTTTAACCAAAACCCGTAGCAAAATTGAAAACCGGACTGCGCGCTTACCGCAAAAATCAAGGTTTATTGAGGAAACCGGCCGTCTTGTCGACCTGAAGCCGGTATTTCACCATTTGAATTTGTTTATCAAATTTAGCCTGGTTTTGACTGGTCTTTCGATGGGGCATTTGACAATATGCCCCAAAACACTATTCAGACCCACGTGTCATAGACATAAAAATGGGGGCATATCATCAATTTTCAATCAACTTTGAGGCATATTGTCAATTATTCCTTTTTCGATCGGTTTCTCGGAAAAACCATAACCAGTCCACTCCTCGTTTTTGGGACCCGTTCGGTTTGGTAATTGTAGGATCGAATCAGACAACTAGAGGTGGGTGAATAGGCGCTGAGTAAAAAAATAAGCGGTACTTTTTAGTAACTCAAAACCCTCTACGTACGCAACCGAAAGAATCTATACTAGTTGGTGGCCCATGCTTCACAAGGGCCTATGCACGAAGTTAGGTAAAGAGAGGGGTTGAAGCGCTAAAAGACCAGGAGCCTATGTGCGGGATATAAAAACTTTAGGGGTCAAAACATTAATAACCAAGGGCCTGTGAGCTAAATAGTAAAATTATGTTGACTAAGACGCATAAAGCGAGGGGTCTATGTGTGAAATATCAAAACTTGAGGGAGTACAATGCGAAAATGCAAGGACCTACGTGCGACATATAGAAACTCAAGGGAGTGAAACATTTGAAACCAAGAGCCTATATGCTATATTATAAAACTGCAGGGACCAAAATGCATAAAGGTAGGGACCTATGCGGGAAATATAGCAACTTGATGGGCCAAAGAAGAAAAAACCACAATGGATGGTATACATGTAATTTAAGTGAAGTGCTTCACCATTCACTGTTGTGGTTCCATTATTGCCTTTCATAGTTGAGACTAACTCTAAGAGGTACTAGACACTATTAGAATAAATTTCTGGCAGATTAATCAAGTCCAAATACTCACTTGCCAAACCCTATAGTACCCTGCTTGTTTGCATGTAGCAAAACCACCGAAACTCACAGCATGAACCGTACGTGTAGTGCTGTACGGTACAAATCTACTTTCCTTATTTTTATCTTTTCCTTTTAAACTTCTACACCGTATTTGCTTGGATAAAAATCTTAATCCAGCATGTTCGGAGTGGGTTAGCCTTATTTAGCTACAAAACCAATTTGGCCTTTTAATTCAGTTTTTTATATCAGGAAGCCACCTCTAAAAGCTCTTAAAAATAGCATAAACAAAGCGGGCTAAGTTTGAGAAGCAATTTATGAACCTCTCGAAATCGAGCTTTACATTCAGCTCACTTAGCTTAGCCAACTTATTCTTTAGCTCAGCCACTTCGAACATTCTTGGCCTCGATGCGTTGCTTCCTACTACTGCAACTGCTGTTGGTGCAGCATGCAGTCCGAGCGAACATGAAGTTGAGCCCATTTTTGATTTCCTGCGATTTCTAGTTAAAATTCGGTGAAATTTTATTTTTGAAATTTAAATCGAACGGAGTGGAAGGAAATAGGGAAAATTGTTAGGGTTCTCAAAAATTGTTAAGTTTTACCGGGAAATCATTCGGTTTGAACGAGAAATTGAGATGGGAAAATCCTTCGGTTTAGTTTTTCAGGAAATCGCCAGGACTTACAGGAAATTGTTCGGTTTTAGCAGGAAATCATTTGGAATTTTTAAATATTTTTCTAAAATTTCAAATTTAAATTTTGGCTTCAATTTTTCGGATCGGGTCCTTGATCCCGCTTCGCGGTGATTTAGTGATTTCCCATGGTACGACTGAAATATGTCCCTATCTCATCCGTTTACACCACCAAACTTTATGCGTCCGGACACAACAAGCTCGCCCCGTACGTGGCTGCACGTGATTTTTTAAGTGAACGGAGCGTTTTTTGTGTAAAATTAAGCAAGATATCGAGCTATTATCGCGGTTGGAATCGATTGATTTTCGTCGAAAGATTCAAATTTCACATTTCCAATTTGTAGCGATTTCTGCATTGTTGTGCGATGATATGCTATCGCTGAGGTATCCAAAATTACAATGCCACAAGTAAAGTCGCATCTAACCTGCTTCTTCGTTAGCCCCACCGTCAGCGAGATGGCTGGGCCTCGGAGCGATGTCTTAAAAAGTAGAAATATTCATAGCCCAAACATAACGGGAAATTTCAGTTTATAACACTACATTGGAAGGCCTCGCTAGAATGACATCCAATTAGGTTACCTTTCAGCCACTAACTCTGTGCACGCAAATTTCTTCAATTTATGACATTTTGGCCTTTTTTTTTCTCATTTTTCTTTTTCTTTTCCTCCCTTTTCCTATTTTTCTGCCCAATTTGCCCCTACTCCCGCTCCGGCTAACAGGTGGGGCCCATATGGTAGTGACTCAAACCGTTTAATTTAAAAATTTAGAACTAGGAAATTTGGAAAAACTAAAATTTGAAATTCTATTTTGTTTTGAATTTTAAAATTCAGAAATTTCAAACTGTAAAATTTAAGATTCCAAAATTTCAAATGTTAAGATTCCGAAATTTCAAATTTTAAAATTTATGTTTCCAAAATTTCAAATTTAAAAATTCTGAAATTTCAAATTTTAAAATTCGGATTTTTTGTTTTGACTCAAACTGTTTAATTTTGGAATTTTAAATTTCAAAACAAAATAGAATTTCACTATCATGCAGGCCCCATTGTCAGTTGGGGCGGGAGCAGGGGCAAATTGGGCAGAAAAATAGAAAAATAAAGAAAAGCAAGAGAAGATAAGAAAAAAAATGCTAAAATGTCATAAACTAAAGAAATTCGCTTGCACAGGGTTAGTGGCTGAAAGGCAAGTCAATTGAGTGTCATTTTGAGCGAGGCCATCCAATTTAATGTTATAAACTGAAATTTTCCAAACATAACCGCCTCCTAACAAATTCTTCTTCTTCTACTTCTCCCCTCCTTGTCCCATTCTCGTCGCAAGTTCGCGCCTGCTTCTCTCGCTCTCCCTCTTTCGCTCTCGCTCGTCCACGGGAGGGTGTCCATCCACGAAGCCGCAGCAATGAAGGAGTTCGAGGACGCCCTTCACGCCGGCGAGGACGGCCGCTCCGTCCTCCTCGACGCCTCCTACGTGTCGAACAGCGCGGCGTGGGCCGTCCACCGGCGCTACTTCGCTTACGCGGATGGGTACGGAGGTGGGTGCGCCACCTACGGCCCGACGCTGACGGCGCCAAGATGTCGCTTCAGACCTCTCCACAAGGCTTCAAGACACCGCAACTTGTACCACCCGGGGCTCTAGGTCATCATGCGGTTAGCCGGTGCGATGGGGGAGACCGACCCGGGCGTCGTCCTCCACGATGCGTCGCAGCGCTATCTCTGTGCAACCTAGAGCTGGAGGTGCCTGCATTGCCGCGGTGGCGCCTTCGTCGTGGGCCGCGGCGAACTTGGGCGAGCAGGAGATGGTAGTTGTCGTGGTGTCGTACACCCCGGTATTTTTACCGGCTTGAGTGTCCGAATACTAGTCCTAGAAGACAATAGCTAGTATTGCACTCAAGGACATTTGGAATATCATCATAAGCATTGCATTTAACTAGAATTTAACAGTTTACATAGCATAAATATCATCCCAGTTAACATAGACAATTACATAGTCTTGCACAGGGTTTAGTTCAAACATATTAAATAAACACAGCGGAAGACTGAAGCGATGATATCCCGAGGTCGACCCGGAACGCGCGGCTAATCACCTTGACCCTCCTGGTCACAGCTAGCACCGTTGCTAAAATCTTAACCTAAACAAAGATCCGTGGTCCATATAATGAGTAAACGGCTACTCAGCAAGCGGTTCTTAATTAATAAATGCAAGGCCAATGGATGGGTGTGGTTATTTTGCTAAAATGTTACCTATCTACTTGTTTATTTGTTCTTGATTCATTGAACACATGATAACACACGAGCGTAGCCAAAGGACGGCTAACCAGCTCCAAGAGAGGCAATCCCTGCCTACACTACCATCAGTTATTAATTAAAATTCATTGGACTACCTTGTGTCAAACTCCTTTCCCCCGCCCAAAACCGCGGGCACGGCTACCATGATAGTTTTAACTCTGCAGAGTGTGTACACGTTCCCCACAAGCCCTGTCTCATCTCGAGGGAAAAACGGTACAAAACCGTTCGCTGCTTTCACCTGCCCCATAATGTACTCTTTCTTTTGGTTTCGCGTCCCATACAGTACACTTCGACCAGGCCGACAGTCATGCGCACTCCTTCAGCCGGACCTGATAGCGCACCGCATGAGGTTAGCTCCCATTTAAGCCATTCGGAACCGGTGATCGCGAATCACGCCCGCCCACTACGAGTACAAATGAAGCTAGGTTTCCTGACTAATAGATTAGGGCCGAAGGCACAAGTGGTCAGTCACGGTTCATGTTCGGTATGGTAGTCACAAGTATACGGTCCTTATATGACAGAGGAGACCTGCACATCTCAACCACAAGCCCAAAATCCACCTCTTCTAGGTCTCCTCAAATCAACACACACCACGTTGATTTTAGTTAATTAGGTTTACTAAAAACAGCACCACGAAGCCAAGACTCCACGAGTACCAGTTAATAATATGTGAAACCTATCAACTACCAACCCAGTAGCTAGGCTAAGCATCTACACAAGGATAGGCTAGTAAAACAGTACCAAATATAGGCTAACAATGGAAGGCTACGTCATATCAGCAGAGTACTAATATGGATTCGGAGCAAACAGACACATATGATGATAATTAAAGCATGCAAATTAAGTAAATATGAAATAATTAAAATTTAGCAAACTAGGATTTCAACATGAATCTAGCTTGCCTTCGAAAAAGTTAGGTTCTGGATCTCCTCCTTCGAACAGCTCCGGAACGTCTCCCGGACAGCAAGTGCACATCGATTCTACGCGAGAAAGGTAATAAAATAGTAATAAATATCAAACATATAGAAAATAGTATGGTAAAAATATATAAAATTCTTGGAATTATTTGTGATTTTGGGCTCTGGAATCATCTCAATTGGAGTTCGAGAACTCGCTAAACAATTCGTGGAAGTTTTGGGCTAAATAGAAAAGGGCTGAAAAGAATAAACCCAGTTAACCGTGGGTTAACCACGCGAAAACCGAGAGGAAACCCGGTTTTTGGGTGGGCGGCGGGCTCAACGCTGGCTGGCGGGCACGCGGCGGCTTCCCATTAGCGCGCGCTCGCCTTGGGCGGGCGGTAGGGCACGCGGCGGCAATGGTTGGTTGGCGCGACGCGATGTCGCGCGAGTGGGCGACAAGCGGGCGGCGGCAACGGAGGGCGGCGGCGTGGCGGGCGGTCGGCGCGGGGGGGCGTGCGCGCGCGTGCGGCGGCGATCATCATGCGGCGACACGCGGCGGCGTCGGCGGCGCATGGCGCGCGGCGACGCTGACGCTGGCGGCGGCGGGCACGCGGCAACGGCGACTGGCGGCGGCGTGTGGCGGCTTCGCGGTTGGCGCGCGCGGCGGATGGCGAGGACGGCGACGGCTCGGCGGCGGCGATGGCGGCGGTAAAATCCGGCGATCGCCGGCATGGAAATTCTTCCTCGTTTCTGGGCCAAATATGGCGATCCATATAGTCAAATTGACCAGCGCGGCGAGCTCTACAACGTGATGGCCTTAGATTTGGTGATTGGGCACTAGAATAGGAGAATTACCTCGATTTGCTTCGGGTTTTGCATGAAAACCGAGGCGGCGGCTGGGGTTTCGAGGATTGGGGTGATGTGGCCGACCAGGGAACCCTAGGGAGGTTTATATAGTGTTTGGGTCGGCTAGGGTCAGCCCTAATTATGGGTGGAGTTTGAATTGGGTTAGAATTAGGTCTTTAAGGTCAAATATGAGTCCTAGTGGGTTTAGGACTAGATGGAGGGGGTTTTGGGCCTAGTTAGGGCCTAAGTAGGCTATCCAAGCATGTTAGGACCCTTTTTCTATTATTATTTTATGTTTTTGGCTTTTATTTTCTTTATTGCTAATATGTGACATTATAATTTTATTAGGATGTCACACGCGGACGTCGCGCGGTTGTGCACGGACTTTCACGCCGGCGAGGATGGGCGGTACGTCCTTCTCGACCCTCGCGCGCCGCCGCTGCCTGCTCTCCTGCTCCGACTTTTACCCTGAGGCCCTCGTGATGGGGAGACCGACCCCTCCGTCTTCCTGCTGAGCAAGGCATCCAATCCGTTCCTTGGCGCCAAAGAGAGGTGCTTGCTGTTCTGCTCGGCGGTCCTCCCAATCACATGCGAGGTAGTTTGTCGCAACCTCTTCTCCCTCCACTTCATTTCCGATGTCTTCTCCCTCTTCCTTAGTGACTGAATTGGGTTTTGCACGATGTGTTGCATTGCGATCTCCGTGCAACGTGGAGCTGGACGTGCCTGCCTTGCCGCGAGGGCATCTTCGTCGCCGGCGGCGGCGTCTTCGTCGTGGGCTGCGGTGAACCTGGCGCGGCAATGATGGGCGAGCGGGGGATGATAGTTGCCACAGATGTCGCGCGGTTGTGCATGGACTTTCACACTGGCGAGGATGGGCGGTACGTCCTCCTTGACCGTCGCCGCCGCCACCCACTCCCCTGCTCCGACTTTTACCTCTAGGCCCTCGTGACAGGGGAGACTGACCCCTCCGTCTTCCTACTGCGCGAGGCATCCGTTCCTCAGCGCCAATGAGAGGTGCTTGCTGTTTTGCACGGCGGTCTTCCCAATCACGCGCGAGGTAGTTCGTCGCAACCTCTTCTCCCTCCACTTCATTTCCAATGTCTTCTCCCTCTTCCTTAGTGACCGAATTGGGTTTTGCACGACGCGTTGCAGTGCGATCTCCCCGCAGCCTAGAGCTGGACGTGCCTGCCTTGCCATGGTGGCGTCTTCATGGCGGGCCGCGGCGAACCTAGCGCTACAATGCTCAATGCTGATGATAGTTGTTGCGGATTCTTTGTAGCTTTGCGGATTCCTTGTAGCTTTGCGTATACCTTCGCACAGGCGAGGATGGATGGTATTTCCTCCTCGACCCTCGCTGCTGCTGCCCACGCCCCTGCTCCGACTTCTACCGTTCTTCACATCAGGTACTTCGTCGCCTTCTCTTCTCCCCCCTCTGCATTTCCGATCTCTTCTTTCTCTTCCTGAGTCACCGAATTGGGTTTTGTGGCTGGAATTCCTCGTGTGTCCAAGGCGATGCGTCTGCTACATCAACCAGTCCCTCTACTGTGCATCTTCAACTCCATGTCGTGTGTTGGTGCTGAATGCTACTGGCAGGGGCAAGGCACCCCCTAGCCATCCTTACCGGAGTTATTTCATACCCAGTGTTTAGTGATCGTTGATATGTAGTTATGAATTTAATCCACAACTTTTCATGCAATCAACAGCACCTGCTATGTCTATAGTATGTTTACTTGCAGCATTACGGTTTGGAGTTTGGACTTCTTGTTGACATTTTGAAAATTCAGTAAGTAGTATGTTTGCTTGGGAGTTAGGAATTGCCAGAACAATGTCATAGAGATGCCCCCCAAGTGCAAGGGCAGCTGTGTTGTATCCAATCCGAGTTAATAATCACTCATATCATGTCATGTAAGTCATGTTGCTGTTGTTGCCTAGCTTGATCTACCTCTAGCTGCAGCTGTAATAGAAACTAGTGTTGATTTAATTGTCGTTTTGTCCCTTTTCTTTGCAATGTAAGAGAGAGATTATTTCCACAATGTTGCTATGCTGCAATGCAAAAGGGCTCCAGCATCTGTATGCGCTGGTCTTTGCAAAATGGAGTGCCAATGCAGCTCTGCATCTGCCACATTGCATTGCATTGCTGTATGCGCTGGCCTTTCATTGCATTGCTACCCGTCGTAGACTGTCTCAGTAGGTTGATGCTTGAGTTCAGGACCACGTTATGCTTCTGAATGAAATATTTCTCTAAACTTTCTTAAAGAATTTTCTATGAATGGGTTGCATCATTTGATACCATCAGCCTTTTATTTGTTACGGGGTGCATCACTAGTTTGAAGTGAAGTGCTTTGAAAAAAGCAGTACTAGGATTGTTTCAGAGTTGGGGCCTTGTATGAAGAGTGTTGTGGATAAGAAGAACCAACTGATTGATATATTGTGAATCACCTTAAATAGTTGGTCTGATACTAGTTAGCTAAACCTTCATTGTGTGGAATATATAAAGGAAGCTAAATTCAAATTGTCCTGAGAATGGCCATCTTTAGTGTGAAATGTAGCATTTTGGTAGTGTTTTTACATGCAATGTACATTACTATTTGTGCATGCAGCCTCTGTTTATAACTTCCTCTCTATTGCTAATGGAATAGGCAATCTGAAAAATGTAGAAGTAATTGATAGAAATATTACTATGGACTTCTCTCAAGAATTATCTTTGAACAGGGTGTTCCTAAATGAGAAAGGCGATGCGTCTTGTGCGTTTACTTGTTCCTCTTTTGTTGATCACATGAACTCCATCCCTTGTGTTGGTGCTGAAGGTTTCTGGCCGAGCCGAGCACTGCAGCTTCGCATGCCTCTAGTATTTCATACTTTGTTCTTATTAATTTTTTTCCTGTAGTTCTGAACTTAATCCAAAACTTGTCATTCAATCAACAGCAATTACGGTTTTTCTGCTAATCGTGAAGTGGGAGAAGGCCAACAACATGGGCGGAGCTTTGGTCGCCTTGGCGCTTTCTATCAGCCCGATGTAAGAAATCTCACCTCTAGCCATCACCAGGGTTTCATTTATCGTTTTGAGGCAAAAAATCGCTCCGGGCCGGTTTTCGATTTGCCACGACAAATCGCAATAAATCGGTCAAAATTTGGGATTTGAAATTTAAATCTTAAAATGGTTGCCGAAATCGCAAAAATGGTTCAAAAAGTCAGCAAATCGACCCGAAACGTCGACAAATCGTTCGATAAGCTCGGCAAATCGCGGCACACAGCAAAAAAAAGGCAAGTCGTTCGATAAACTCGGCAAATCGAACGGAATCGCTTGGCCGGTGGGAAAAATTGAGAAAAATGTTTATGGTGCAAAAAAATGGTAAAAATTATTTTAAAAAATGAAAATGGTGAGGCATGACTTTTTGTAATTATGTAACATTTAATCAACATTTGAAATTATTAGAAAAATCGCTTTGAAACTTGTATGGTGCGGAAAAATGGTAAAAATTGATTTAAAATTATGTAAATGGTAGGCATGACTTTTGGTAATTATTTAACCTTTAGGCAACATTGGAAATTATGTAAAATGTTAAGAACTGAATTTTTTGAAAATTTCGGCATGACCTTTGCTAAATTCATATGTATTTCATGTATCTATTTGACGAAAACAATTCATTGCATAGATAAATTCATATATACTCATATGTATGATACATTTGAAATAATGTAAAATGTTAGGAAATGAATTTTTTGAAAATTTCGGCATGACCTTTACTAAATTCATATGTATTTCATGTATCTATTTGACGAAAACAATTCATTGCATAGATAAATTCATATATACTCATATGTATGATACGATATGACAAGTTCACAAGTTCAGATCTTCATGACAACTGCATGATACAAAGTGTTTGTAAATTATAATTGACTTACCTTGCAATTTGTCTGAAGAAATAGTGAACAGCTCGGTCTGGTTGCAAGGTACCTGGTGATAAGTATATATGAAATGTCATATGTATGAATTAAGATTGAACAAATGTAAATTATATGAAAAATGCGACATTACCTCTATTGCCACCATTGGCCACCATAAATCTGGGATTGGCTCGCCATATTCATCTCTTCAGTGGACATCAAGATTAATCCATGCGTCGCCAGAAGGTTTGCCTTATATTGTTGCCAAGTAAACCCTGTGTGCACTGAAGCGGTTTGCCAATCCGAGTACAGCATCCTGTAGAAATCAGGATTCTCCCACTCATACACATATTGGGAGGGCTAATGAGGAGGTGCTTGTGACAGGTTGGAGTACGGGAACGGGTTGGCTTGGTGGTGACTGCCACTATAGGAGCTAGAGCTTGAGTGGGGACTGAACTGTCACAGCTGTTGCAAGGGTGGGTTAGGATAAGAAAATAATCCACCCCAACTATCCGCGTTGCCATAGGAGCTGGAGTCACCCTTAGAGGTATCGTACCCGTAACCATACTTGTGTTTCCTAAACCCATGTGTAGATGCAGATCTTGTGATCCTCTGGGAAGATGGAGCCCCATGGTCTTGGTCCTGTGTGGCCCATTGAAATTGGGACTCTCTTGTGAACCGTACTGGAGACCGAGGCTGTGATTGTATTTGAGGTTCAGGTGCTCCTCCACCACCACCATCACCACCGTCGCCACCAGCTCCATCATCATCATCATCATCATCATCATCATCATCGGCTGAGGAGCTATCATTTGATTCCTGATATGGTGGACTCTTCTCCTGTGGATCATCTGTGCTTGCATCACTAATGTCCTCCTCTTCTGTGTCATCTCCCCTTCTAGTCTTTTTAGGCTGCGGGGGAGGCGACCCTTTTCTTTCTTTTCTCTTGCCTAGATGCGTGTCCCCCACATTCTCTGTCGCCCACTTTGAAACACCAGAAGGTTGTGCATTAGGATCTAGCACGGTGTGAGTGAGTACAGGAGTGTCACTCTCTGTGGCCTCCTCGTCAAGCACTGGGGCTGCATTGGACCTTCCATTTTCCATCCATTGGCGAATAGCGTTGTTCCTGTCCATCAAGCTTAGGTCCATTAATCGTTGGCAAGGATCGTCTTCATATGATGGAACCTGTGCCCCCTGTGTTGCCCGCTGTAGTCGCAATCTCAAGTTATAGTTCACATATACCAAGCGATTCAGCTTTGTATGTAATAACCTGTTGCGAGCCTTGGTGTGGATGAAAGCAAAGGTACTCCAATTCCTCTAACACCCGCTTGAGGAGACACACTGGGAGAGGAGTCGAGCCGCTGGCTGTTGCAAGTGTGGTGTCTCCGATCCGAACATCATCCACCGGTCAGCTGCAACAAACCATGTCATATGTGGTAGTCCATAAGAGTGAACAAATAATAAATTGTAAGTACTGCATTTTTAAATGAGCATTTAAATAGTTTACCTGGGTTTGTGGCCCTGTTATGGGCCATTCTTGTACAAAGCTCGTCCGCAAATGTTCCAACTCTGCGCCTCCAAGGATCCACTTCCAAAAGTGCCAGCGCAGCGGTTACGGGGTCAGCAAGTCGTTCAAAAGCCTTTCGCATCAGAGCAAGTATATCCTTTTGGGGACCACCGACATAGTGGCTGTACGGGTGAAGCGAGCAGGCTCCAAACATTAGACCACCGTGTTAGTATGTATGTAGTTAAAAAAAATAATTAATGCGAAGATACATGTGACATAAGTACCTGCAAGCAAGTAGTTGTCTGTAGACACGGACACCATTCTTTCAAACATAATTTTTGTATATGTTTCATAATGTGCCTTGTTGTCAGGACCAAAGAGTTGTCTGTACTCAGCTTTGAGCTTCTTAAAGCACAAGGTTACCTCTCCGAGAGTAGGAACTCTGTCCTGATCCGCGAACCGCAGGAATTCATACAGGGGCTTGACACTGCCGCAGACCCATTCAAGATTTTTCCACCATTGCAAACTAGACAAGCACTCATGTGCATACTTGCCTTCGTCAGTACGTATGTATGAACTTTGCAGAAATTCTGAAGAGGCCATCCACTGCATGAACTTTTCTTTTCTCCTGGCGAAGCTGTCTAGAAACATATAATTAGTCCTGAACCGGGTGACGTTCCACTTCACCAGCTTGCCACCAATATGTTGCCTCATCATGCTATGCAGCTTGTTCGAGTTGTATAGCCATTTGCATATCCTCTTTGCACTATCAATGGCATGTCGGTGCTCCTGCGTTTCTCCAATTTTCTTTAGCATAAGGTTTATTGTATGGGCCAAGCAAGGCTACCACACAATAGCAGGATACTTTTTTGCAAGCTCCCTGCAAGCTTTCTTGTAATTGGAGCCATTGTCAGTCACGATTTGCACAACATTGTCTGGCCCCACGTCCTGGACAACCTTCTCAATCTCCTGTAAGGACAAACCTTATGCTATTAGGTCACTGCTAGACTTCATTCAAAATAAATGAGTAAGTAGTTCGAACTCCAATTACCTTAAGCAGGAATTTCGAGTCCTGCATTTCTCCAGTGGCATCCACGAACTTGTGGAAGTACGTGGTGCCCTTGCAGTATAGAAGGAAATTAATGACACTCATCCTGGTTGGCCCAGTCCATGAATCACACATTATGCTCACACCATACGTGGGCCAATCCGCCTTCCATGGTGCCATCTCCCTCTCAATCTCCCTCACATTTTGTTCTAAGTACATACCATCTATGTCCCTTCCTGTAGGGACTGCACGCCCTCACCTGCATAACATCGTTAGAGGTTAATTATGAACCAATGCAAAAATATTCTGAAAATACACATAACTTACCCCATCTTTGTGTCTCCTTGACGGCGCTCTTGAAATACGGGCTGTCAGCCCGCCTACCAGCGATCCCCGCGGAGTGAAAAAAACTTAGCCAGGCTATCCCGATCCTTTCCTTCGCCTTTTTTCCCTTGGCGGACCAGCTACCTGTGTCAATCCTTGTCTGTGTAAGCCCTCGTGCTGCTGTCAGGTCTGGGTCCCGAAGCACTGGGCGTGGCATATCCGAAGTTGACTTTCTCCCTCTCATCCCTTGCATCCATCCAGCACCCTGTGAACCACTTGCACCTCTATGCTCGTAGTGTGGTCCTGCACGGGACATGAGCTCGTCCTCATGTCTTGACATATTCAGTGCATGCTCCATCTGTACCTCCTCATCTGTCCCTCCGGTGAAATCATCGTCTCGCCACCCTGCTGCCTCTTCCTGTCTCATCAACACCTCAGCTCTTTCCTTCTTTTTCTCAGCAATTCGATCCAGTTCACGCTGAAAGAAAGCCCTCACATCAGGGGGGACTCAGTCACAATGCGTCACATTGGTACCGCGTCCTGCTAGGTGTTGTTTCAGTCTAGTTGCACCCCCTCCCCTCTTTTCTTTTTGCAGTACTTGCACTCCCAGGCAGTATGACTTATTACCTCCCCGTGCTGCCAAACAGCGTCACGCTCGCCACCCGACATGCTTCAAAGTTCTAACCTGTCAGACATCATCTCCATGAAATAGCACAAATATCATAACTGATTTAAGCACTACGATATACACTCATTATGTAAGTCACATAGTCATAGAATTATGATCTATTTTAGTGACACTCCAAAACTACCAACCACTGAAAATACACATAACTTACTCCATTTTGTTTCTCATTCATTAGTCATTACTAACACTGTCTAATTCAAAAAAAATGAGTCATTACTCATTACTAACTAACACTGCCTCCATAGTCATGTAAGAAGTAACTAACACTGCCTCATTACTAACTAACTAACACTGCCTCCATACACAGGTAGGCATCTATCTCCCCTTGCTCTTTGTCTATTAGTTGTAATGGGGGGCATGGGGCTTGCTTTGTATTTTTGGAGGTCTGATACCTGTTGGGGTTTATGGGTGATGAAGGGTAAGTGTGGATCCCTTGATATAGATTGAACTAATGTGTTTTGTCGAGAAAACTGGTTGATGAAATCTAAACAATTCGGTATTTCCGTTTCAATGAAATGGAAATGGTGTAATCCCCTTGTACTAAAAAGCAATGCTCTTCAGATTTACTTACTTTATACCCTGATTAAGCTGAATTAAACTAGTAAAGCAGAAGCCACAACCTAGCTCGATTTGCCGCCCTGCTCACCTTCCCACGCTTCTGCCCGCGCCGACCTCGATTTGCCGAGCCGCCGGCCCAACTTGCCGACTACTGCCTCCGACTTGCCGAGCGTCGCACCGACTTGCCAAGAGCGTTGCCGTGCTCTCCTTCCCGCGCCGATTTGCCGCCTTGCCGCCTCGGCTTGCCGCTTCCCGTCGCTGATTTGCCGAGCGTCGCGCCGACTTGCCGAGCAGCGTCGCCGTGCTCTTCCCGCGCCGATTTGCCGCCTTGCCGCCTCGGCTTGCCGCTTCCCGTCGCCGATTTGCAGACGCGCCGCGGGGATTTGCCGAGCTGGAGGAGCCAAGGCCGCTGGACAACGAGCTGGGAGCAAGTTGAAGACTTGAAGTAGAGTCCAGTGGAGCGGGGGAGCCGGGAGGGAGGGAAAAGTGACCACATGGAGGGGTCACGGGTAGTACAAACTACAAAGCAATGAAAGCATGCATGCAATAAAGCAACTTTCCTGTTTTCTAATTGTAAATTCAAATTTCCACATGATTTCGATGTTGTTTTTGATTTTTTTTTATCATTGCCTTTATATGGATAAGTAGAATTTTTGAGATGTTTTTGGTATTTTTTTTGAAATTTTCAAATTCAAAACAAAATTTTGAATTCGGGGACGATTTGCCGTTGCCGCTCCGGGTCGGCACGTCGATTTGCCGCGGCAAATCGTCGGCAAGCCACGGCAAATGGAACTCTGGCCATCACTACAAAAAAAATGCTTGCCATTATGTACATGTTATATTTACTTATGTGCGTATAGAAGCACATTTCGAGGTATGTGGCAAAGCAGGAGGCTACAAGGCACGGTGTGGCAGTACCTCGCGCTAGCGATAGATAACATGGTGTGGTTCCAGTACGGGCTCCTACGCCCGAAAAGCACGGACATCATCGTCGTCAACTTCATCGGAATGTGTTTCCATTCCGTGTATATCGCCACATTCTTTTGGCTTTCGACCTCACGAGCTCGTAGGCTCATCATAGGCTTCGTCATGTTGGGTGAGGTACTGGGAGTCTTCTTGTTGGGGGCTGTCGACTGGAGTTTCATAACAACCTATGATCGGTCCACCATTGTCGCCTAGGTCGGTGTCGTCTGTAACGTTGCCGCCATGGTTCCTTTTGCCATTGTGAACCTGTGGTACGTAGCAAATACAAACATTCCACGTTATCGTTAACCATGCATATCATCGAGCTACCCTTTGTCAACTGATCTTTGTCCTGCAGAATGTAGGGCATCACAAAGAGATGGAGCACGTGTTGCACAGCATGTAGCTCTCATGTTAGGGCCCCCAGCACAGTTTTGACACTTGCTCGCAATATCCACTCCTTTGGAGGCTCGCTCTTCCTGAGAATGGAGACGTTCAGGTGATATATATATCCAAACTGGTGATGCGCACTCGGTTCTCGATGTCTGCTCAGCGCTATTGAGATTTCTTTCACGTGTCAAAGGAAAAAGGTGTCTTGAAAGAATTGGCACTGTATGTTCTGATTAGACTAAATCTTGTGCTCCTACAATAATCCATTACTTTCTAGCATGAATGCACGATGAAGCAGGGGGTGATGTTTTTGGTATGTTTACATAGCTAAAATAAAAACGATAAGTTTTTAACAATGATAGTTTTTAACAATGATAGTTTTTAACAATGATATAGACGACAATACTGAAGCAATTGCGATGGCAAATAAGAGAGAGATGACCAAGCGATGATAAGTAAGAGGCTATCCGACTATACAATGATATACAAAAATTTGACCCAAATATTTGTTGCAAACTCTTTAATTGGAGTAAACATCCAACCTTAGCTCTTGGATCCCTCTTGGATGGCATGGATGTTGAAGGATAGCTAGAGCCGCATGCATTTCCTTCTATCTATCATGATACTGCCCCGAGAGGTCCAATGCACTCAGCCACCCATGCCCTGTTGCCTTGTCTCATGGTCTCTCTGCCCCTTTCCATGCAACATCGCCACCTTGGGAGTCGTGTCGTCATCGGATGTATATATATCTGTGTGTGTCACGGTCAATCTTTAATGTACATATATATCTGATATAATAGTTTGATATTGTTTCTGATTTTCTTTTGTACAGACGCTAAATACCATCGACACGATTCACATGGCTGTGTTGTCAATTTATGTTTGCATGATATGGGGAGAGCTGATAGAAGCCTTCAAATTGGCTTGTGCCGGGTTGAACATCTATGAGTGGGTTCTACACGGCCTGCACAAGGTCACGAGCTGGGGCTAGGACAAGCTGCACAACTTCGGTAGCTGATATCTAGAATTCTCTCTCTTGTCTCTAAGCTGGCCTATGTACCTTCACTTTCTCCATGTGATATCTGTGAATTGAGCTGGAGTGACATACTAGAGATATGCCTAGAAAAACTGATGATGTGCACTCGGTTGTCGATAACCGCCTTGGCCTTGATGGCGGAACCACCACCGGTGCGCTTAGGGCGCACGCGGGTTTCGCTGCGCAGCTTATTAACCGTGGGTATCATAGCCGGCATTCCATGACCATCTCTGGGTGTGCGCACCGGCTAGATCGATACGAAAGAAAGAGGGGGCGCTGAGCAAGCCGAAGATTGAGCTGGATCCATCAATGATCAGCCATCACGTTTGGGTCTGGCCTTTCAAGTCATGGAATAATCATGGAATGGCAGGCAACGATTCAAACCAATCAATCCCAATTCATGGATTCCAATTTCCAAATTGAAAACCTAAAATGGTAGGCGGCGGCTCGGTCGCTCAAGGACACGGGGAGTGCCTGAGCCCTTAGCGGCAGGTGGCAGGCTGGCAGCTAGAGCGTTGGGGCACATGGCGAGGGTGGCAGCGAGCAGCACAGCTCAGAGTTGGGCGCTGGGTGCAAGGGCTGCTTTATGGCCGACGGGGATCGTGGGCTCGTGCAGTGGCAAGGGCAACTGGGCGAGCCTCAGCTAGGCGCCAAGCATGTTGCAGCATTCCGGCGTTGAGCAGTGAGCTGTGGGAGTATTAAGCAAATCAAGCAATGGTTGTCTAGGTGATGTAGTGATGGTGATTTGTTAATACATGTGATTTATATTTGTATGTTTATTGATTTGATTTTAGTTAAATTAATTTTTTATTGCCCAATATCTCATATGTATTGTAATTTATTTTAGATTTGTACAAGATAAAACAAGATGGACAAATGAATTTTGCACAACTATTTATCAAATTAGTTGTCATAAAAATACAAAATTTTATGGAGGGACACTTGTTTTTTATAAAACTCGAGTTTGCATATTTGTATGGTCTGAAAACGCCAAAATTTCCAGTAAGACTGGATTTTTACTATGTCAGCAAATTTGACAAAACTTGCTTAAATTCAAATGTATAAAAAATTTTCCATAGTCTCTAGACTAGCACCCCCTCTAAAATTGTCCTGCATATGCCACTGCCCAGCGCTATTGAGATTTCTTTCGCGTGTCCATGAAAAAAGGTGTCTTAAAAGAAATGGCGACGTACATTCTGATTATGTTCTATTTAGACTAAATCATGTGCTCCTACATTAATCCGTTACTTTCTAGCATGAATGCACGATGAAGCAGGGGAGTGATGAGGCCTAGCCATTGCAAATGCAGTAAGCACTTGCTTTGGGTGAGAGGTGACTTCAGTGCATGCATCTATCGTTGAGTCAATTTTTGGTTGCATTAGTAGGAGTTAAGTGCACATTTTACATGTGGTAAAATATTTCGAAAAATATCTTATGTGCTGCACAACCGTCGAATAACTTACATGCCATCATTTAGAAACTTATCTCTTTTATGACATCGTAATTACTCGATTATTGTCCTACGTGCCGTTGGTGAAACTTATCTTTGGTTGTTTAAGCTATATAAACATTTTAGAAATTAAAAAAAGCACAAAGATATTAAGTATGCAACAATTTGAATGTGCGTTTTTTGTATTTTTAAGATAAATCTTTTATGTTTAAAATATTTTTAAGTGTAAATTTAACAAAAAATTCTAAAAAATACCCAAAAATACAGACTAAAAGTACTTCACAACTAGTAACACTATGAATTTTTTAGAATTGTTTGGCATGTTTACATTGCTTTAATAAAAATGATCAGTTTTCGACAATGATACAGACGACAATACTGGAGCAACTGCGATGGCAAATAAGAGAGAGATGACCAAGCGATGACAAGTAATAGGCTATCCGATTATGCAATGACATACAAAAATTTGACCCAAATATTTTTTGCAAACTCTTTAATTGGTGTAAACATCCGACCTTAGCTCTTGGATCCCTCTTGGATGGCTTGGATGTTGAAGGATAGCTGGAGCCCCATGCCTTTCCTTCTATCTATCACGACAATGCACTCAGCCAACCATGCCTTGTTGCCTTGTCTCATGGTCTCTCCGCCCCTTTCGATGCAACATCGCCACCTTGGGAGTCGTGTCATCACCGGATGTATATATATCTGTGTGTGTGTCTTAGTCAATCTTTAACATACATATATACCTGATATCCTAGTTTGATACTGTTTCTGATTTTCTTTTGTAAAGACGCTAAATACCATCGGCACGATTCACGTGGCTGTGTTGTTGATTTATGTTGGCGTGGTATGGGGAGCACTGATAGAAGCCTTAATGTTGGCTTGTGCGGGGTTGAAACCCATCTATGAGTGGGCTCTACATGGGCTGCACAAGGTCATGAGCTGGGGCTAGGACAAGCTGCACAACTTTGGTAGCTGATATCTACAATTCTCTCTCTCTTGTCTCTAAGCTGGCCTATATACCTTCACTTTCCCCATGTGATATCTATGAATTGAGCCGGAGTGACATAACAGAGATATGCCTAGAAAAACTGATGATGCGCACTTGGGTCTCGATGTCTGCTCAGCGCTATTGAGATTTCTTTCACGTGTCAAAGAAGAAAGGAGTCTTGAAAGAATTGGCGCCGTACATTCTGATTATGCTCTGTTTAGACTAAATCATGTGCTTCTACATTAATCCGTTACTTTCTAGCTTGAATGCATGTTGAAGTGGGGGGTGATGAGGACCAGCCAATGCAAGTGCAGTAATCGCACCCTTCTGGTGAGAGGTAACTTTAGTGCATGCATGTATCCTTGAGTCAATTTTTGGTTGCATTAGTAGGAGTTAAGTGCACATTTTTACATGTGGTAAAATATTTTGAAAAAATATCTTATGTGCAGCACAGCCATCTAATAACTTACATGCCATCATTTAGAGACTTATCTCTTCTATGACATCCTAATTTCTTGATTATTGGCCAACGTGCCATTGGCGAAATTTATCTTTAGTTGTTTAAGCTATGTAAACGTTTCAAAAATTGTAAAAAAAACATAGAGTTATTAAGTATGCAACAATTTGAACGTATGATTTTTTTAGTATTTTTATGATAAATGTTTTATGTTTAAAATGTTTTTAAGTGTAAATTTATCAAAAACATTTTAAAAAATACCCAAAAATACAGACTAAAAATATTGCATAACTAATAACAATGTGATTGATTTGAGAATTTTTTGGCATGTTTACATAGCTTCAATAAAAATGATAAATTTTCAACAATGACATAGACGATAATACTGGAGCAGTTGCGATGGCAAACAAGGGGGAGACGACCAAGCAATGACATGTAAAAGGCTATTGGACTATGCGATGACATAAAAAAATTTGACCCAAATATTTGTTACAAACTCTTTAATTGGTGTAAACATCCGACCTTAGTTCTTGGATCCCTCTTGGATGGCTTGGATGTTGAAGGATAGCTAGAGCCGCATGCCTTTTTCCTTCTATATATAATGATACTGTCCCCCAGAGGTCTAATGCGCTCGGCCACCCATGCCCTGTTGCCTTGTCTCATGGTCTCTCTGCCCCTTTCCATGCAACATTGCCACCTTGGGAGTCGTGTTATCGTCAGATATATATATTTGTGTGTGTGTGTGTCGCAATCAATCTTTAACAGACATACATACCTGATATCATAGTTTGATACTGTTTCTGATTTTCTTTTGTACAGATGCTAAATACCATCGGCACGATTCACGTTGCTATGTTGTCAATTTATGTTGGGATGGTATGGGGATCGCTGATAGAAGCATTCAAGTTGGCTTGTGCTGGGTTGAAACCTGTCTACGAGTGGGCTCTAGACGGGCTGCACAAGGTCACGAGCTGGGGCTAGGACAAGCTGCACTACTTCAGTAGCTGATATCCAGAATTCTCCCTCTCTCTTGTCTCTAAGCTGGCCTATATACCTTCACTTTCCCCATGTCATATCTATGAATTGAGCCGGAGTGACATAACAGAGATATGCCTAGAAAAACTAATGATGCGCACTCGGTTCTTGTTGTCTGTTCAGCGCTATTGAGATTTCTTTCACGTGTCAAAGGAAAAAGGGGTCTTGAAAGAATTGACGACGTACGTTCTGATTATGTTCTGTTTAGACTAAATCATGTGCTCCTACATTAATCCGTTACTTTCTAGCATGAATGCATGACGAAGCAGGGGGATGATGAGGCCCAGCCATTCCAAGTGCAGTAAGCGCAAGCTTTTGGTGAGAGGTGACTTCAGTGCATGCATGTATCGTTGAGTCAATTTTTGGTTGCATTAGTAGGAGTTAAGTGCACATTTTTACAGGTGGCAAAATATTAAAAAAATATCTATGTGCTACACAGCCGTCTAATAACTTACATGCCACCATTTAGGGACTTATCTCTTTTATGACATCGTAATTGTTCGATTATTGTCCTACGTGCCATTGGTGAAATTTATCTTTAGTTGTTTAAGCTATGTAAATATTTCAAAAATTGTAAAAAAAACACAGAGTTATTAAATATGCAACAATTTGAATGTACGTTTTTTTAGTATTTTTAATATAAATCTTTTATGTTTAAAATGTTTTTAATTGTAAATTTATCAAAAAAATTAAAAAAACAAAAAATGCAGACTAAAAGTATTGCATAACTAATAACACTGTGATTTTTTTGAGAATTGTTTGGCATGTTTACATTGCTTCAATAAAACTGATAGGTTTTTAACAATGACATAGATGACAATACTGGAGCGATTGCTGGCGAATAAGAGAGGCGACCAAGCAATGACACATAAGAGGCTATCCGACTATGTAATGACATACAAAAATTTGACACAAAAATTTGTTGCAAACTCTTTAATTGGTGTAAACATCCGACCTTATGTCCTGGATCCCTCTTGGTTGGCTTGGATGTTGAAGGATAGTTGGAGCCGCAAGCCTTTTTCCTTCTATCTATCATGATACTGCCCCCCAAGAGGTCCAATGCATTCAGCCACCCATGCCTTGTTGCCTTGTCTCATGGTCTCTCTCCCCCTTTCCATGCAACATCACCACCCTGGGAGTCGTGTCATCATTATCTCTCTCTCTCTCTCTCTGTTGCAGTCAATCTTTAAGAGACATATATACCTGATATCATAGTTTGATATTGTTTCTGATTTTCTATTGTACAGATGTTGAATACCATTTGCACGATTCACGCGGCTATGTTGTCGATTTATGTTGGCATGGTATTGGGAGCGCTGATAGAAGCATTCAAGTTGGCTCGTGCGGGCTTGAAACCTGTCTATGAGTGGGTTCTACAAGGGATGCACAACGTCACGAGCTGGGCCTGGGACATGCTGCACAACTTCAGTAGCTGACATCTAGACTTCTCCCTCTCTCTTATCTCTAAGCTGGCCTATATACCTTCACTTCCCCATGTCATCTCTGTGAATTGAGCCGGAGTGACATAACAGAGATATGCCTAGAAAAACTGATGATGCGCACTTGGGTCTCGATGTCAGCTCAGCGCTATTGAGATTTCTTTCACGTGTCAAAGAAAAAAGGAGTCTTGAAAGAATTGGCGCCGTACATTCTGATTATGTTCTGTTTAGACTAAATCATGTGCTTGCTCAGCGCTATTGAGATTTCTTTCACGTGTCAAAGAAAAAAGGAGTCTTGAAAGAATTGGCGCCGTACATTCTGATTATGTTCTGTTTAGACTAAATCATGTGCTTCAACATTAATCCGTTACTTTCTAGCTTGAATGCACGATGAAGTGGGGGGTGATGAGGACCAGCCAATGCAAGTGCAGTAATCACACCCTTTTGGTGAGAGGTCACTTTAGTGCATTCATGTATCCTTGAGTCAATTTTTGGTTGCATTAGTAGGAGTTAAGTGCACATTTTTACATGTGGTAAAATATTTTGAAAAAATATCTTATGTGCAGCACATCCATCTAATAACTTCCATGCCATCATTTAGAGACTTATCTCTTCTATGACATCCTAATTTCTCGATTATTGTCCAACGTGCCATTGGCAAAATTTATCTTTAGTTGTTTAAGCTATGTAAACGTTTCAAAAATTGTAAAAAAAACATAGAGTTATTAAGTATGCAACAATTTGAAGGTATGATTTTTTTAGTATTTTTATGATAAATCTTTTATGTTTAAAATGTTTTTAAGTGTAAATTTATCAAAAACATTTTAAAAAATACCCAAAAATACAGACTAAAAATATTGCATAACTAATAACAATGTGATTGATTTGAGAATTTTTTGGCATGTTTACATAGCTTCAATAAAAATGATAAATTTTTAACAATGACATAGACGATAATACTAGAGCAGTTGCGATGGCAAACAAGGGGAGACGACCAAGCGATGACATGCAATGACATACAAAAATTTGACCCAAATATTTGCTGCAAACTTTTTAATTGGTGTAAACATCCGACCTTAGGTCTTGGATCCCTCTTGGATGGCTTGGATGTTGAAGGATAGCTAGAGCCGCATGCCTTTTTCCTTCTATATATCACGACATTGTCCCCAAAGGTCCAATGCGCTCAGCCACCCATGCCCTGTTGCCTTGTCTCATGGTCTCTCTGCCCCTTTCCATGTAACATTGCCACCTTGGGAGTTGTGTCATTGTCAGATATATATATATATATATTTGTGTGTGTGTGTGTCGCAGTCAATCTTTAACAGACATATATATATATACCTGATATCATAGTTTGATATTGTTTCTGATTTTCTTTTGTACAGATGCTAAATACCATCGGCACGATTCACGTGGCTATGTTGTCAATTTATGTTGGCATGGTATGGGATCGCTGATAGAAGCATTCAAGTTGGCTTGTGCTGGGTTGAAACCTGTCTACGAGTGGGCTCTAGACGGGCTGCACAAGGTCACGAGCTGGGGCTAGGACAAGCTGCACTACTTCAGTAGCTGATATCCAGAATTCTCCCTCTCTCTTGTCTCTAAGCTGGCCTATATACCTTCACTTTCCCCATGTCATATCTATGAATTGAGCCGGAGTGACATAACAGAGATATGCCTAGAAAAACTAATGATGCGCACTCGGTTCTCGTTGTCTGTTCAGCGCTATTGAGATTTCTTTCACGTGTCAAAGGAAAAAGGGGTCTTGAAAGAATTGACGAGGTACATTCTGATTATGTTCTGTTTAGACTAAATCATGTGCTCCTACATTAATCCGTTACTTTCTAGCATGAATGCATGATGAAGTAGGGGGATGATGAGGCCCAGCCATTCCAAGTGCAGTAAGCGCAAACTTTTGGTGAGAGGTGACTTCAATGCATGCATGTATCGTTCAGTCAATTTTTGGTTGCATTAGTAGGAGTTAAGTGCACATTTTTACATGTGGCAAAATATTAAAAAATATCTATGTGCTACACAGCCGTCTAATAACTTACATGCCATCATTTAGGGACTTATCTCCTTTATGACATCGGAATTGCTCGATTATTGTCCTACGTGCCATTGGTGAAATTTATCTTTAGTTGTTTAAGCTATGTAAATATTTCAAAAATTGTAAAAAAAACACGGTTATTAAATATGCAACAATTTGAATGTACGTTTTTTTAGTATTTTTAAGATAAATCTTTTATGTTTAAAATGTTTTTAATTGTAAATTTATCAAAAAAAACCCAAAAATGCAGACTAAAAGTATTGCATAACTAATAACACTGTGATTTTTTTGAGAATTGTTTGGCATGTTTACATTGCTTCAATAAAACTAATAGATTTTCAACAATGACATAGACGACAATACTGGAGCAATTGCGCTGGCGAATAAGAGAGACGACCAAGCAATGACACGTAAGAGGCTATCCGACTATGTAATGACATACAAAAATTTGACACAAAAATTTGTTGCAAACTCTTTAATTGTTGTAAACATCCGACCTTAGGTCCTGGATCCCTCTTGGATGGCTTGGATGTTGAAGGATAGTTGGAGCCGCAAGCCTTTTTCCTTCTATCTATCACGATACTACCCCCCAAGAGGTCGAATGCACTCAACCACCCATGTCTTGTTGCCTTGCACTACACCATGACACAATATTACCGTCAGACATCCGATGGAAAAAGTCAATAATCACCAACAAATAACCTGTCGGTATATGTCCGCGACAAACTGTTAGCCGCTAATAACACTTTTGGGGTCACATTATCTGTCGGAAATTATATAGATTTATAGTGACTGACTGTGAGTCGGCAAAACTCATGTTTCTAGACAGACTGTCTGACGGCGTAACGTCCCAACAGACGATCTGACGGTAATAGTTGCGCCGTAGGATCTGGATTTTGTGGTGGACAATGTGCTGAGCTATAACAATGCACTATTCAGTCTAATGGAAACCCTAGCCAACAGAACCAATGCCCAGCCGCTACACACATCATCTCCCGCTCTCGTGGCATATGGCATCGCAACTCTTCTCCTCAGCCATGGCTTGCTGTTGTAGTGCTACCCTCCCCTTAGTAGAGCACACGGTGCCGCTGGATTCCTCCTCCTATTCTTTCCCTCTGCTCGCTGCCGCCGCCCTCCCCTCGATTTTCCAAGATCTACCGCCCTCCTTACCCCTTTGGCGTCTCCAGATCTGATCACCACCGCTTCTTGGTGTTCTCCCTTGCACGCTATCATGTGGCCTCTACCCATGCCTGAAGGTACCGGCTGGCAGGCGCTTGGTGACCGAAAGTCTAGAACTAGAAATATCGAGACTATGAAGAAGGGTCCCTTGGACGAGGAGTCAGGTTTTAATTTTTTTTACCACCAGGTCATAGTTGGGTCGGGGCATTGGGTTCGGTCAGATTTTGTCTTGACCCGTCCCTACCCGACCCAAGGTACCAAGGGAGTAGTGGACCATGGATTGCCATCCAACGGTCAGCACAGAAGACTAACCCACAAAGTGGTGCCACCCTTCTTGTCTTCACCCTAGCTGCCACACAGCCCAGGGCCACACTGCTCGTCTGCTCCAGTGCTTCCCTAGCCGCCACACAGAGCACGGCGCGGGCGGCGGGTGCGCCTGGCCAGCTGCGCCTCCTCTAATCCCCTTCCTTTTCCCGGCCGGCGGCCCAACGCCGCCGTTCCCCACTCCTACGCGACCCCCAATCGACACCGCCGTCCTCTCCTCCTCCTTTCAACCAGCACCACAACTTTGTCCTCTCTCCGTCGTTAGATCTGGACCCTGCCCGCCGTCAACTAGAGGCCGGAGCCTTCCCTGACACTACTATGCCCCGCAACACCCCTTGCCCTAGCCGTTCGCCGCCCTCTAGGCCTCCACTGCACCACTGGCCACCAGATCTCCGTCCTCCAGAGCCCAGCCCAGTCCTGCCGTCGCCGCTTGAGTGGAGCTTGGATGGCTGGACGCTGCCCCGGCCCCTCGATCCTCTTCTTCTTTGACTGGACGCCAGTGGAGCATGGACGCTGCCCCTCAATCCCCTTCTTGTCCTCACCCTCTGCTCAACCACACGGAATGGACCAAAATGACATCATCAACAACAACACCTCGGCTACAGCTTCTAATCAGGAAGGTAATCAACTGCATCACGGTGTAGTTCATTTAGTAGTTCTATAGTTCTATGTGCTTTAGATGCAGCTTGTAGCGTTGTAGGATTGTTGTTCATGTTTTAGTGCAATCTGTAGGTCATGTTTATATTGTATTTGAGCCAGAAATTGATATTGTTTTACTGATTTGTAAATTGTAAGGTTAGGATTATTCATGTGTTTCTTATCCTATATAACTTAGATACTGTGCTACAGCCAACTATAAATATAGAATGATTTACATGGCAACACTTTAAGTCCATGAGCAACTAACTGTGTTTGAACGCCATATCAACACTTTAAGTCCAAGCATGGCAATTTTTGTTGTGCACTTCAAGCATTTCAGCCTAATTCTAACTCTCTTTACTAATAAGCTCTTCAATTTATTCTTAATTATTGAATAGTGGTGATGCTGGTAAAGGCACTACAAAGGCTTTGCTGGATAGTATAGCCGATCTGGATGAAGATGCTCAATGATCTCTTGCGCACAGGTTAAGAGCTGAAATATCTGTTCAAATCTCTAGTGTTTCTATAGAAGGCGTATAAAAACATGGTTTTGTTAATATCATCACACATTCAGACATTCTTGTAGCTAATGAATTTCCGGATGACACCAAATAGTGTGCGGCTTTTTTGTTATAAGCCCATGTATCTCTATGCATATTAGTACTTGTAAGTTGTGACTGCCACCCTGAAGACCATGTATTGATTGGAGTGTTTGTTAAATCAGGTCACTTCACAGTCTTCACTAGGTCTGAGATGATACAGGTCCCCCCATATCTAGGCAGGGACTTGTATGCCTAAGCACAACCAAAATTGTCGAGTCAACAAACCATGCTAATATCTCTATGTTTTCATTATTCCTATTTTGTTTACATCTTCCCTTCTTTTTCCCTTTTTTTGCCCTGGAAAATGTTGTGTTAATTAAGATTCCTCCTCTCATTTTGGTTTGGCAGAAATGTCCAAGTCTTCGCTGATCTAGAACTTGTTGCCTACCAGACATCCATGCTTCAAAAGATAGCCAATGCGCGTATGGTGGAAAACAACCCAGATATTTTATTCCTACTGTTGAAGTTAGTGTGATCCAGTGCCATATGCTGAACATAGAAGTTTATATTACAAGTCATTGCCTTTTGATTGTTACTTATAATGATATATTAAGATATAGTAGTGTATGATGTTCAGATGCTTCCTTTTGGGTACTTACTTGCTGCATTTTGTTTTAGATTGTGTGAGTTCTGACGAAATTCAGCCCATGGACTTTGCTCATGATTGTTCAGTGTTGTACAGTTTTGGTAATCTGAAACCTTTATAATCACTGTTTACTATCGATAGGTTTTTGTTTCATGTTAGCTTTGCATGGTGTGTAATTAACCTACCTCTATATTGCAGGACCAAGGCAAGCCTTCTACGATAGTAGAATCATCTGTCAGGGTTGATGCCATGTGAGTGCAAGATTAAAATCACAAAACACAACTAGCTCCCTTGACCAGGTATATAAACTAGCTGTCAATTTTCTACTATAGGTTTAGTGGAACATTTCTATTATCAACTTATCTTAATAAAAATGTCTGCATATAAACTTTATTCATTTCGCATTTAGATAAATTTTCTGAATTAGGAGTGGTTTGCTAATAGATTTTGGACTATGTCTGATGGCTATTGATTATTGTGTGTGCATCCTGTTAGCCCTCGTGTTATGTTTACATGGAGGCTCACGCTATGTTTTCCCCTCAACCTTTAATACTTTCTTACAGTTTATCTAAACTTATTCATTGGGTATACATATTACTGATCTATGAAAACACCCCACTATCCTGAATGTGTAATATGGTCTTCTTTCATTTTCGGCAATGCTTACCATCTGATATGCTATTCTCTAATATAACATTACATGGAGTTTAAGAAAAACTTACTTTCTTTTGCATAGGTTCTACAGACGCCATTCAGAGTCTATTAAGTGACAAGTTGGCCAAAGCAACCAAAGAAGCTTACTTTACAGGATACTGCCACTCTAATGGGTTGTATGATGGTTTCGAGTGGTCAACGAATTTTTCCTGTATTCTTTTCCGTTCACACAACACAGATCTTTTGGAGATTTTAGTTTGTTTTACTTGATCCATTTGAAATTGAATTAGTTCATTTGTGTCTAAGTGAAATTTTTCTCAAAGTAATCAGAGAATAGGGATGTGTCGCTGCCAAAATAAGTGCATAAATGGAGTGAGATGGATCTCGGAACTATTTTTAAATAAAGTAGATTGTGCTACCTAAGAGAAGCTAGAGCATTAAGCCCCAATCCAACATTTTAGCTTTCAAATTTGCTGTATTTCTTACATGCTCACACATACGAATGCTTTGTATGTAATTTGCGCATTGCACTATACGAATGCTTTGTATGTAATTTTCCACACTTACATTGATAAAATTGACAGGGCTTTTGCGGTTTCGAGATTATTGCACACAAGGGCTTTCCAATGTACGGACATTAGAAATAGCATGGTGTGCTGATTATGTTGTTATTATTTTGTACTCGGATTGTACCAATGTTGATGTAGTCTGATTGTATTAATGTTGATGTAAAAATTATTATTTATGTTTTTTTTGGCTTGGTTACTATTTTTCCCGACGGACAATCTGTCAGCATAAATATTATTCTGGTTAGACCATCTGTCGGCAAAAAATATAATTCCGGTCTGTCCATCCGACGGCAATATTATGTCTGTCGGCAAAAAATATATGTCGGCAAAAATATGTCCGTCGGCATAAATTAGCCTGTCGGAAATTCTTTTTAATAGGGTCAGATAATCTGTCGGTAAAATAATGTCTTTTGGTATAGGCCTTTGCCAGCAGGACTTTAGGCGACAGACATCATCTGTCGGGAAAGCCTTATACTGACTGATGACCTGTCGCAGCATGGGGTCTTTGCCAACAGACAGTCTGTCATTGAATTTGTGTCATGGTGTAGTGTTGTCTCATGGTCTCTCTCCCCCTTTCCATGCAACATCGCCACCTTGGGAGTCGTGTCATCATTATCTCTCTCTCTCTCTCTCTCTCTCTCTCTCTCTGTGTTGCAGTCAATCTTTAAGAGACATATATACCTGATATCATAGTTTGATACTGTTTCTGATTTTCTATTGTAGAGATGCTGAATACTATCTGCACGATTCACGTGGCTATGTTGTCGATTTATGTTGGCATGGTATGGGGAGCGCTGATAGAAGCATTCAAGTTGGCTCGTGCGGGCTTGAAACCGGTCTATGAGTGGGTTCTACAAGGGATGCACAACGTCACAAGCTGGGCCTAGGACATGCTGCACAACTTCAGTAGCTGATATCTAGACTTCTCCCTCTCTCGTCTCTAAGCTGGCCTATATACCTTCACTTCCCCATGTGATATCTGTGAATTGAGCTGGAGTGACATAACAGAGATATGCCTAGAAAAACTGATGATGCACACTCGGTTCTTGATGTCTGCTCAGCGCTATTGAGATTTCTTTCAGGTGTCAAAGGAAAAAGGCGTCTTGAAAGAATTGGCGACGTACATTCTCATTATGTTCTGTTTAGACTAAATCATGTGCTCCTACATTAATCCGTTACTTTTAGCATGAATGCACGATGAAGCAGGGGGGTGATGAGGCCCAGCCATTGCAAGTGCAGTAAGCGCACGCTTTTGGTGAGAGGTGACTTTAGTGCATGCATGTATCGTTGAGTTAATTTTTGGTTGCATTAGTAGGAGTTAAGTGCACATTTTTACATGTGGAAAAATATTTCAAAAAATATCTTATGTGCCGCACAGCCGTCAAATAACTTATATGCCATCATTTAGAAGCTTATCTCTTCTATGACATCGTAATTGCTCGATTATTGTTCTACGTGCCATTGGCAAAATTTATCTTTAGTTGTTTAAGCTATGTAAACGTTTCAAATTTTTTAAAAAAAACACAGAGTTATTAAGTATGCAACAATTTGAACGTACGATTTTTTAGTATTTCTAAGATAAATCTTTTATTTTTAAAATATTTTTAAGTGTAAATTTATCAAAAAAAACATTTTTAAAAATACCCAAAAATACAGACTAAATGTATTGCATAACTAATAACACTGTGATTTCATTGAGAATTTTTTGACATGTTTACATAGGTTCAATAAAAATGATAAGTATTCACCAATGACATAGACGACAATATTGTCGCAATTGCGATGGCAAATAAGAGAGGGATGACCAAGCGATGACACGTAAGAGGCTATCCGACTACGCAATGACATATAAAAATTTGACCCAAATGTTTGTTGCAAACTCTCTAATTGGTGTAAACATCCGACCATAGCTCTTGGATCCCTCTCGGATGGCTTGGATATTGAAGGATAGCTGGAGCCGCATGCCTTTTTCCATCTATCTATCATGATATTGCCCCCAGAGGTCCAATGCGCTCAGCCACCCATGCCCTGTTGCCTTGTCTCATGGTCTCTCTCCCCCCCTTTCCATGCAACATTGCCACCTTGGGAGTCGTGTCATTATCACACACACACACACACACACATATATATATATATATATATCTCTTCTATGACATCGTAATTACTCGATTATTGTCCTATGTGCCATTGGCGAAATTTATCTTTAGTTGTTTAAGCTATGTAAACGTTTCAAAAATTATTAAAAAAAACACAGAGTTATTAAGTATGGAACAATTTGTATGTATTTTTTTAGTATTTTTATGATAAATCTTTTATGTTTAAAATGTTTTTAAGTGTAAATTTATCAAAATCATTTTTAAAAATAGCCAAAAATACAGACTAAAAGTATTGCATAACTAATAACACTGTGATTTCTTTGAGAATTTTTTGGCATGTTTATGTCGGTTCAATAAAAATGATAAGTTTTCAACAATGACATAGACGACAATACTGAAGCACTTGCGATGCCAAATAAGAGAGAGACGATCAAGCGATGACACCTAAGGGGCTATCGGACTATGTAATGACATATAAAAATTTGACCCCAAATATTTGTTGCAAATTCTTTAATTGGTGTAAACATCCGACCTTAGCTCTTGGATGGCTTGTATGTTGAAGGATAGCTGGTGCCGCATGCCTTTCCTTCTATCTATCATGACACTGCCCCCAGAGGTCCAATACGCTCAGCCGCACATGCCCTATTGCCTTGCTGTTGGATGGCTTGGATGTTGAAAGATAGCTGGTGCCGCATGCCTTTCCTTCTATCTATCATGACACTGCCCCCAGAGGTCCAATGCGCTCAGCCACACATGCCATATTGCCTTGTCTTATAATAATGGCCTGCATAAAAAAAAAACTGTTTTCGCTATTTTAGACGTGCCCTGTTGCCTTGTCTCATAATAATGCCCTGCACAAAAAAAACAGTTTTCGCTATTTTAGCATACAGATGTTGAAGGATAGCTGGAGCCGCATGGTGCAATGCGCTCAGCCACCCTGTTTTTGGCTAGCTGTGACCATAATAATTCAATTAGCAGTGACAATAAGAATTCAAATACCAGCGGGAAGCTTGAACCAGCAACCATGCCATACGTATTACCGGTCTCGAAGCCAACGTTGGTAACCATCACATCCTTGCTTATCTTGTCAATAACATGGGTATGAAAACCTTTTTATGCTGAATAATTAGTCAACGTTGAAAAATGGAACGGGTGCGAGGAACCCGCGACCACGCGTGCCACTTCTCATGGCAACACTGCTAAGTGCTAGCCATCTCAGCCCAGTAGTCAAATTATTAAGGCAGCAAGCCATTTTGAGCTTCGGCTTGGGGTGGGCTATGGCCGACGGCCGTGGACCATTATGAGCAACCACGTGCCTGTTGCTCATGACTTCCGAGTGAAAAAGACTATCAAATAATTTCAATTTAGTTTTGTTATATAAAAAAGTGAGGTAATTTGTGATTAATTGCTGCTGAAAATAAGAAAAGATACTTGTATATTTGTGTTGTCCTATGATGACATGCAACATTTGTGTGTCCAAGATATAAAATTAGAACATTTTTTTCTTCAAGAATATGAGTGGGTTGGTTGACGATGACGCTTTACGGCCTGTCTCAGTTAGATTGGGCCTTTGCTTCCTTGACCCAGTTCATATGCTTCACTTTGATTGATTTTCTTAGACCCGGGCATTTTGGACTTTGGGCGTGATAGATAGGGGTGGGCAGAAAAAACCGAAAACCAAAAAACCGAACCGAACCGAACCGAAATAGCCGAAGTTATCAGTTTTTTCGGTTTTTGAGGTTCGGTTCGGTTTTTTTTCCGGTATAGATCGGTTTTTCGGGTTCGGTTCGGTTTCTGGAGCCTAGAAACCGAAGGAACCGTTCATCCCAAAGTTTAGAAGAGGGCGAGGCCGCAGCCCGTAAGGGCAACTGGGCTCTAGCCTCTGGGCCGGTGGCGGTGCATTGGCCCGAGGGGGGCGCCGGGGCGGATGCCCGATGGCCCGAGGGGCGCATTGCCTCGCCACTCGGCCACTCGCACGCCTCACTCCGGCCTCAACTCTCAATCTCCCGACTCCGTCCCCCTCTGGCCCTCTCGTGCCCTAACCCTAGGTAGCCGCCGCCGCCCGCCGGTGCCCGCCGGTCTCGCCAAGACTATCAAGAAGATCACACGGCCAAGATCCTCCCAAGTGGCGCCGCCTTGCCTCTCTCTCCCTAGCTGGGGCTGGCGCAGCCTCGTGTTCCCTATGCACACCACCGCCACGCCGCCCAGGTTCTCCCGTCCGCTGCAGACGCTCGACGCCGCAGACGTGTTTCCCCGTCATTCGCCAGACCGCTTCGCTACTGCCGTGTTCGTCTGACGCCGCCAGGTTCTCGCCCACAAGATCCGCCTCGGGCTACCCGTGCTGCCCCGTCGGCGTCGTCCGTGCTCCTCGTCCATTGTGACCGCCCGTTTCTCCCGATGGCAGCAAGAAGAGTGCAACTGCAAGACCACAGATCCAGTGTCGCCCGAATCTACACGTTCTAGTGTAAGTCTTTGATTGATATCCTTGCTTTGTTGTTCGATTTGGAGGTTCCATTCTCTGATTCGTGTTTAGGTTTTGCTCAATGTGTAGTCGGCTGAATCATCTGGGACAGCAGAGGGTGACAAGGATACTCAGGTGGCGGTGGCTGAGCAGACAGAGGGTGACGCGGTCAAGGAGAAGAAGGTGGTGAAGAAAAGGAAGGCAATTGCACCAAGGTCAGATGTGTGGGATAGTTTCACCAAGATTCTGGAAGGAGATGTTACAAAGAAGGCCAAGTGCAACCATTGTGGGCGTGAGCTTCGTTGTGAATCAAAATTGAATGGTACATCTTCGCTAAGCTCTCACCTCAAAATCTGAAAGCGTAATCCTAATAGAAATAAAGACCCTAAGCAACCTACCTTGCAAGTAGAAGCGGTAGCGGGGGATAGTACAATTTCCACTTGGAGGTTTGATCCTGATAGTATTAGAGAATGTGTTGCTGAAATGGTAATTATAGATGAATTGCCATTTTCATTTCCTGAGAAGGAAGGTTTCAAAAGGCTAATGACCAAATCTTGTCCACGTTTCACTGTGCCATCTAGAAGAACAGTAACTAGGGACTATGTTCGCATTTACAACAATCAAAAAGCAAACCTCAAAAAATTTCTTAAGGATTCCTGTGAAAGAGTTTCTATCACAACCGACACGTGGACTTTGAACACTCAACAAAGTTACATGTGTGTCACTGCACATTTCATTGACAATGATTGGAAGCTCCATAAAAAGATTATTGGTTTTTTCTTGGTAAAGGGCCACAAGGGGGAAGACATTGGAAAATCCTTAGAGAAATGTTTGGTAGAGTGGGGAATAGAGAAGGTTTTCTCTATAACAATTGATAATGCTAGTGCTAATGACACCGCTCTAAGTTATATGAGGAAGGTTCTAAATAAAGACAGTTGTAGTATTGCTAAAGGCAAGTTTCTTCACATGCGTTGTGCTGCACATATCATTAATTTGATAGTTTGTGATGGTCTTAAGGAAGTATCACTTTCAATTCAACGTGTTCGTGCTGCCGTTAAATTTATTAAGAGTTCTCCAACTAGATTGGCTAAGTTTAAGATATGTGTTGAGTTGGCTAAAGTGGACAGCAAAGCATTTTTGACTCTGGATGGTTGTACTAGATGGAATTCTACATACCTTATGCTAAATTCTGCTATAACCTATGAGCATGCATTTGAAAGGTATAATGAGGAGGACCCATACTACTTCATAGAATTATCAGGTGAAAAGGGTCCCGGATTCCGTAAACGTAGATCGATAATGCAAAAAAGATGGTTGAGTTTCTAGGACATTTCTATAGGCTTACTCTCCAAGTTTCTGCCACACAACATGTCACATCTAACATTCTATTCCATGAAATTGTTGATGTCTTGCTGTTGATGAGAGAGTGGTGTCATAGTGATGACGGTATGTGCAATGAGATGGGCCAAAGGATGTTAGAAAAGTTCTATAAGTATTGGGGAGATAAAGACAAGATCAATATGATCATTTTTATTGCTGTTGCACTTGATCCAAGGTATAAGCTCTCTAAGTACACAAACATAGGTATCATGGAAATGTTTGGTGAGCAGCAAGGAAAAGAAGTTTGGGAAATTTTAAATGATACTTTTCGTTGTTTATTTGAGGAGTATAGGAAGTTATATGCTCCAAATGAAAAGGCTCCACAATCTGTTGAATTGCCAGAACTAGGTGATGGGAGCAATAGGTATAAGTCATTGGTTGCAAAGAAGATGAGATTGAGCAGTTGTGGAATGGGCACAAACAAATCTGAACTTGACAAGTACCTAGGTGAAGATAACGAAGTAGACAGTGCTGATTTTGATATTCTTGCTTGGTGGAAGTGCAATTCTCCTAGATTTCCAGTGTTATCTCACTTGGCTCGTGATGTATTAGCTATTCCCATATCAACGGTTGCATCTGAGTCGGCTTTCAGCACAAGTGGTCGTGTTCTCGATGATTTTAGGAGCTCGCTCACTCCTTTCATGGTTGAATGTCTTATTTGTACTCAAGATTGGTTGCAACGATCCCATCCCACCAAGAATGAAGAAGATATTGCTGATTTGACCAAAATTGAGGAAGGTAATCAGCTTGCTGTACTATTTTTTGTCCATTAATATCTTTCCTTAACTATATATGATGTAAATTTAAAGCCTTTTTTATTTCTAGCTATACTTGCGCAAGAGAAAGGAAGTTCTTCCAAGGCCTGCACATCTAAGTCAGTCACCAAGCCTACTAAGTAGAGAAATGTGGTGAGTTTCTAACTTTCTGCTGCAAGGTTCCTTTGATTTGAACAAATAGATTCTATGTATCTACTATATTGTTGCTGCTACTACAAACTCCTAATAGCTTATACACTCTTTAATTTTACAGGATTATCTTTCCTAATGCTAGGCTGCTGGCTAGGCTGAGGCTCTACAACTACAAAGTCCATTTCAATTGAACTACTACTATTATTTGCATGTTTGATGTACTGTTTCAGCTATGTATGAGTCATGTGTATGAGATTATGTGGTCCCCTCTAATTTTTGGACAAGTAATGTTCTATGTATGAGTCAGTGAGTGACTTGAGTGTTATTGTCTTATTGATCCCTTTGAAGTAATGTTAACAGTCAGTTTGATCCCTTTGAAGTTTGATCCCTTAATGTTAACAGTCAGTGAGTGACTTGAGTGTTATTGTCTTATTGATCCCTTTGAAGTTTGATGTTTTGGACATGTACTGTTCTATGAATTTTGGACATGTAAATATGTAATGTTCTATGTATTAGTCGAGTCATGTGTTATGTGTGTGTTATATGATCCTTTTGAAGTTCGGTCAAAAACCGAAAACCGAAGAAACCGAACCGAATTTTTTTGGTTAATATAGTTCGGTTTGTAAAATTTATAGACATATTTCAGTTTCTAGTTTTTGAAAACCGAAGTTTTGAAAAACCGATTAAACCGAACCGAATTAACCGAATGCCCACCCCTAGTGATAGAGACAGAGGGAGGCCTTTGGCCACGTGGCATATATGCAGATGTTCAATTTGGATTGCACGATTTAGATGAAAAGGTGAAGTGGCAACTTACTGAAAAGATGGAAAGGAGAAAAGATCTCAAATATGCAAGGAAAGGACTATGTATAAGAATGGTTTTCAACATGAAACAAAACAGGTATTTATTGATGAACTCTTCAGCAGAATGGTTGTCAAATTTTGCACTAATGGTGCTTGTAAAAGAAAACAAGGCTAATCAACCATCTATATATAGGAACGAGAAGCACACTAATCCAGAGCTAGCAAACGAAGTATCATCTCAATGACACGGTCGTGCATGCCATGACATGAATGAACCAACAACAATCTGATCCTCCTCTCCAGTGATCGCCCTCTTCTCAGGCTCTCAACCGCCCCAAATTAATCCCAAACCATCGTAAGAGAGCAACATAACAAAATGGTTTTATGCTAGACATGTACGTGCATATCTAAAAGGAAGAGTACTAAAATAAATGCATCACATTTTTATTACTGCAGCAATCGAGCCATCTCAGTCCTATATTTGTTTTTAAACTTGCTACATACTCTGTTACAAGAATACTACATGATATAGCTTCATTGGTTAAAGACAAAAAAAAAAACCTCTCGAGACCTAAGGACCTGTGCCTCTACAACTATTGAAGAACAACTATTTAAGCAAGGAAAAATTGCATCCATACCATTACAAAGTCTGAATATCTCACAAATGCCACTACAAAGTGCGAAATAGCCTAATGCCATTATAAAGTACAAATTATTGCAAATATGCCATTACAAGGGATGTCAGACCTTTTTGACCAAACTACCCTCCTCCTCCTTCTCTTCCTCCTCCATCCATCCTTCTCACTCCTCACTCATCTCTCATCTCGTCCTTATCCTTGCTTCGACTGGCTCCCTCCCTCCTCTCTCTGCCAAATCTGGTTCCCACCCTAATCCTCCCTCTGGTCGGCTCCCTCCCTCCGCCACCTCTGTCCCTCTTCCTCTCCACCCCCCCTCCCCGCGAGGTGATGGCAGTGGCGGCTGTGGTGGCCACCAAGCTCATGCCGCCATCTGTCGTGCCACCTCTAGGCCGCGCCGCTGTCCTGCTAGGTCACCTTCAAAATGTGTCGCCATCCATGCCATGACTCCTCCTGGCCGCACCGCTACCCAAGCCTGAGCTTGCGGCACCATGGTTCGCTGTGGAGCTTGGACCATCTCCAGGCCGAGCCTGAGGACATGGTGCCATGGAGATAGGGAGGAGGAGGGGCCAATGGGAAGGCCAAAGCGGTAGGAGAGGGGCTAACGGGGAGGAACACCATGGCGAGCTTGCCGGAGTGGAAGGGTGAGGGACCGATGAGGAGGCAAGCTCCAGGATGCGAGGTGGCAGGAAGGGAGGGAGGAAGAAATGGAGGAAGAGGGAAGGATGGAGAGGGAGAAGGAGAAGAGGACCACGACGACACGTTATCGCTCGTCAGTGAGCCAGCCACTATGGTTCGCCCTTCGCTGCTCATCGGAGAAAGAGAGTGGAGTAGGATGAGGAAGAGGGTGAATGGCATTTTTTTGGAAATTTAAAGGGGAGGCAGGGGCAAAAGAGTTCACAGTGGCATATTTGCAACAATTTGTACTTTATAATGGCATTAGCGCTATTTCGCACTTTTGCTCGATAGCTAGTTTCCAAGTGTGAGGGTATTTAAACCTCAAATCTGGGTGATTTGAGGTGGTGGCTTGACTTGGATTTGTTACTATGTGATAAGTGTAGACAAGAGAAGAGATAAAAAAGGGTTAGGGAAAGGGAGAGCACCATCTTTGTGTGAGGTTAGGTGATTCCCACTACTGCAAAGAAACCCATCAGGGTCACCGCAAGCCTTGCAAGCACAGTGAGAGCTACACAACAGAGCCAAGATGAACCTAACACTTCGCAGAGAAGAAGAAATGAAGAGCTACTAGCCGATCACGAAACAGGCAGCCATTTTTGTAAGCACTGTTTGCTTTGCCTGATCATCATACCAAAGGGGATAGGTGTACGGAGTATACGAGATGGCCAAGTGTATGAAGAAGCTGACCCTCGATCATGAAGGGATCCTATTGTAGAGGCGGTACACCCATCCCCTACGAACAAGCGAAGCAAGGCGAAGCAAACTCCCACCAACTTCTGCATCTGCTTCACGCATGGCCCTGATGTGATGCAAAGTAGTGCGACCTTCGAGAGGATTGGTGCGAAGCAAAACGGGGTCTTGCGAAGACCTCCACACCTGCATAGGCCTCCCTAGCTGCACACTCACTAAAAGCAAGCCCTGCCCAAGGCTGGAAAGGAGATCAACTTGGCAAACAAGGCAACCTAAGGAACAGACAGTACATGGGGACCCATGCCTATGTCAGGATGAGGATCATTGGATCCTTCCAAGGGGAGATAGCCTATAACCACTAGTGCCAAGGAGTTCACCAGGATATCCTCACTTTTGCATGACAGTGGAAGAGCAGCCTGGTCTAGGCACGTAGGGAGCTAGTTAGGAATGACGCCGCAAGCCCTACTTTAGTTGGTAGAAGAGGGTAGGAATGCCATTTAATTGAAAGGTCCCTTATGACCCTGTATTGCTAGATACAGAGGGCCATTTTGGTCCTTGAGCAATTTATTGAGCCCCTTCAGTATAAAGGGGTAGCATGTACACAAAGAAAGAAGAAAGAGGAAAAAAAAAGAAAAAATAACAACATTCCCAATTTTGTCTAAGTCTAGTTCTCTCGAATCCTTAGAGGTTGTTCCCTCTCCCGAGCAACACGTTGCTTCATGAAGTGTGTGGATAGGAAGAGGGGATACCCCTAGAATATCTGTTGCGGAGCATTCTGTCATCAACATGCATGTATTAGTGTTTATTTAGATATAATGATTAATTACAATGGTTAAGTGTACTACTTATGAGGGTAAAGTATCATAAAAATCTCACAATCATACAATTAATGAGAATATTCGTATTTGATTCAAATTGAGTAGATATTCGACATGTATTCGTATTTGTATATATTCGAAAATATACACTATCCAACTTGTGTCCGATCCACTCCCACCGCTAATCTCCTAGGTGATAATAAGAGAGAGAGCTCGATCTTGATGTTCGCCATTAGGGATGAAAACGGATCCGGATCTTCCCGATCCGGACCGATCGGATACGGTTTCGGAACCAATCGGATAGGATATTTTCAGATCCGGATTCGGAACAGTCGGATCTGGATAGTTTTTCTTCGGATCCAGAATCGGATCCGGTTGTCGGACCCCCTCCTCACTGGCGGAGTGAAGGTCCCACTGTGTTTTACATGCTAGTCCTCGGATCAAGAGCTAGCACAATACGCATCACGTAACTTGGATCACAATCATGTCGATTAATTTACATAAATTTATATCAGAGTGCGCCTAGCGGTGTGATTACAAAAGATTGGCTCGAAGGCCTTACAAAAGCTGAAATGTTTATTCTACAATTGAAACTCCAAAAGTGGAAAACCAGAATAATCCCCATAGGCATAGCTGGAGGAACGCAATCCTAGGCATCCATGAACTCTTCATCCTGCACACTGTCGGCGAAGGTGTAGGCCTCGGGATCGCCGTCTTCTGTGTCGCATGGGTACTCCGAACCTGCGCGTTGGATTGCGCAGCCCTGTAAAACCCTAAATATATACACTAAATTTTTATGAATAGATTTTTTTAAAAAAAATATATTGGTTTCAAAATAAGTAAATAAAGTAATGCTAAGAAAGAAATATTAAAGAAAATAAAATAAAAAAATAATAATAAGAATAGTTATCAAAACAATTAAATAGTGGAATAAGTATGAAGAGACTTAACATAGAATTGTTAAAATGAAGTAGATATATATATACACATATAAAGAAAGAAAAAAAAAAGGGCAAAAAAGTGCCAACGGTGGGGCTTGAACCCACGACGTGCTGCTGTGCAAGCAAGGGTCTTGCCAGCGCACTACGCAGCTTTGCTGCCCGAGCGCCGAAATATGCTATCCGCCATGTGTTCATCTTTCCCAGCAGCTCTGCTCGAAAATGAACAGACAGAAACGGCGCCGCATGATCTCAATGGGATCAAACTGAAACGGCAAAATTAGTGCAATTAATTTTCAGTTTCGAAACGCCTACCACCAACGTGTTGAATGCCGAAGAAACCCCTATCAATGGATGCTTATATAAGGCCAATTCCGTCGCCCCGTTCGAGTTAGTCGTCGGCGTTCTTGAACCAAAATCCGTTCATTGGAAGCCTCGTTCTTCAATCCCTTCGCACCACGCCATCCACAAGCTGTGGCGAGCAAAAGCCTTGTTCGAATTTCGTCGGAGCTTCGTCGTAGCGCCGTCACCGCGCACGTCTTCTTCCGCCGTCGTTTCGTCGCTCGGAAAGGCCGCCTTCTCTTTTTCTTGCTGCGCAAAATCGGTGAAAGCGATTGTAAATTTGAGAAAACACATCCTTCATATTCCTATCCTCTCCCACCTTACCAAATTTGAGACTCTAGAACCATCCAAGGCACCCTATATAAATCGCCGAAGTAGCGTCTCTTGATTTCGAGCCGTCTCTCTTTCTCCTCACGCCCATGCTGGCTCGGTGCGAATTAGCCTATGTCCTTCGATCACGTCCTGCGCATCTATCCAATCTCTCATCGAATCGTTGTCTGAGCGTGACGAATTTGATCGCCGAAGAGCCTCGCCGGATTTTGTCCGTGGCTGTTGCTATGTTACTAATTTCTAATTCACGAATAAATTCGTAAAATTGATATCTAGCAAACCGTAAAACCAAAAATCACCAAATAAGTTGAGTTCAATTCATAAGAATGCAGATAATTGTTTTGTCAATTTCGTATCTTTTTGTTATCCTTAAATTTTTTTTAAATTATTTTTGTATTGATCTATATTGACTAGAATATGTTTGTTTGCTTGTATGGAATTGTATGTTGGGATTTATTTTCATTAAAAGGCGAAGAAGGTATTATTAATCATTTGGAGCTACAACCGGAGGATCAACACTTCGTCGATCAAGGCAAGTTAGAAGAGCTAATTCCTTTAGAATAGAAAATCTAATCTAGAAAATATAGTCCCATTTACATTTTGACCATATGATCACCTAGCTTACAAGGAATTTTGTAGAATTTAAATCCTAAAAATGCATGCTATGATCTTAAACCATGATAACTAGTTTCCTAGCAATTTTTATAAAAATGCCATGTTACAAAAATATAAATATTGCTTAATATAAAACTAGGAAAAATAATTGCTTAGCCAAGCTTAGAAATTTCAATAAGTTTATTTGTGATGATTGTTGTGAACTTGTGTGATTGGCATTGGGGAAATGCCAAGGGTTTTTGACTGTGGTTTTAAAATAAAATTGGCTAGGGTAATAAGAGAAGTTTGGCTTGGTGCGGGATAGACGCACGGTTTCGGGTTGTGGTTAGTTTATTATTCCTAGCCTAAGGACTATTCGTCCTATGGACCTGTGATCCGAGCACTACAGTACAACCTCTTGATCTAGAATGGGACGGACTTGGACTTAGTACATCGCGAATCGTTTCTAGCTAAGTGTGCCACTGTTGAACACAACCTTGTCTCCGAGGAGCAGTGTGTTGTGCGGCGTACGAGGGGGCCTGGGAACCTTGTCTCCGAGGAGCAGTGTGTTACCCGACGGCGAAACCTTAATGGGCAGAACTCAGTTAGACCAGGGCTTTAGAAAGGCCATGGGAGCTCATCTCGGTCCTACACCTCTAAGTGTAGTGACAAAAGGAATGAGATTCTCGGGAGGTAAAGTGTACAAACTCGTAGAGTAAAAACTATCCAGGATAGCCGTGCTCACTGCTAAGAAGCACGCAAGGTAACTCTCCATATGGTAGTGTTTGTTTTCAAAATCTGGGATGTTTTGGCAGGGGATGCCGTTGAGTTATTTGAAAATAAATAAAGAAAAATTCAAAAGTTTTATCTCTTCTTTTTCTAAAATGTCATTTTAAATTATAGGAAAAAGTCTATAAAACTGGCTTTACGCAAATAAATAAACTCATGCATCTCTTCTAAGTTTACTTGCTGGATATGTTGCATACTCATTCTCGCATATCACGCGGGCTGTTTATTCCAACAAACAGATGATGGATTTGATGAACGCCGACTGGTAGAATGGGTACCAGCAGATCCTCCATTCGACATCTGCGCACCAGGACCTTATGATGATGAATGATGAAGCCAGAAGACTATGTCTGATATCAGGAGATAGATATAGAGGGTTTCCTATATGCACGATATAGTCCATGTCTGTGGGGTATTGTAATGAACTAATGTTTGTCCGCTGCTACTCTGTCATTATTGTAATAAAGTTAATGTCGCACGTTATTTATCGCAATGTTATCATTTCTGAATTATGATCTGTGGATACTAGCATTGATTCTAGGACTAGTATCGATATAACACAAAAAGGGGCCTAGGCATTGGCTTGGGTCCCGACAAGCCCCGCGGCAAAGCGCGAGGGTGAGTATTGGTGAAAACACTCGCAAGTCAATTGACAGATGCATATGCATGGTTTGGACAAGGGAAAGGTAGGGCTCATTTGCGGAAAGCAAGTTTTGAAATAGTTTGCCTAATAATTTTTAAAGCAATTTGGGGAAGAAGTGGAGTGATCAAAATAATTGACAAAACATTTAAATCATCCGGCCCTAGCCAACTCATGCCCAAAGGCTGGCTCAAGATACAAATCGTGGTTTTAATCCAAAACATTTTCCTTACGGCTAATCCACCGAAGGACCAATAACTCTCGACGGCTAACCACCGTATGCATAATACCACACGTCGGCTAAACCACCGAAGGTCATCTTGTGGCGCCCCCTCTGAATTCACATTCGGCTCAAAGAAGTCACTGCCCTTTTCGCTGTCCAAGTGATTGGAAAATAACATACTAGCTGCCCAAGAGCAAGCCGAGCATGTTAACTCCCAACTCGAGCTTGCAGCGGCACACACGAGCGACCTTCGTTGAAACGAATGTAAACCGGGTGCCCGGATATGTGCTCGGTGATGACTCCCAAGATCAGCTACCATCACACACACATCCTCACAATGATCGATAGCACAACACATACATTTTTGGCATAATAATCATCCAACCGGGCGACATGAACTGCTGCCCGAGCAATTAGTTTTAACATATTCAGAGTTTTACTGCAGCGGCAGCGGAAGAACATCATGATAAACAAAAGACCAGCGTGGTATGCCCCCATTAACCCCATGGGCAACCGACTGGAAATTAGAACTCCGCGTTCGCTAAGCGTCACCGTGTTTCGGCTTGGTTGTAGTACTCAAGCACGGGTCGTCTTCACCTGAAAATTGCAAAGACATCGGTTGAGTACAGATGGTACTCAAGACTAAGAGGTAATGTATATCCTCAATCATGAATATTATGTACTCCAAGGAAGGGCTAGCAGTACTTTTAGCATAATTTGCATTTTCACAAGACGTATATATATGAGTAGGTTGTAAATTGCATTTGAGGAAAAACATTCCAAACAGTAATGCTTGTAGTATCCATCATAATTCATCATCATAAAACCATGGGGCTCTATCCGCCCTTGGTCTCTATCCGACCATAATCAAAACCTGCTCGGGCTCTATCCGCCCTTGGTCTCTATCCGACCAAACACCACGAGCAACCCTGTGCTCGGAAAGACACACGGCTATCCCACCATGTCTAAAACCAGTACCCAACTGAACCATGAGCTAACATCAGTGTCTCGCCTCACAAGTTTTCGTCCTTAACCCTGGACGCGGCTGTTCGCATAGTTCAACACTCTGCAGAGGTGTACGACTTTCCCCACACGACACAGCAAGCCATGCCGAAGCCTCTTAGATGTACATGCCAGTCTATTGGGTCACCCGAGTTGACTTCATCCACTCCCCACTCCACGAGTGCAGGAGGGAGTCAACCGTTGCAATGGATTTGTCCAAGGCCCATCACACCCAAGCACAAGGACGCACTACGGATGGTCCACCCTGCCACCCCACCCTCTAACACAAGTTGCCCCGCTAGTACCCAATGGCGCGAGCATGCACAGGAAATTGGCCAAGTGTTCCCATAATACACGTGTGGTCGTACGTATAGTAACTCGAAGGGATTGGCACCATGTTCGTTCCTTAATTCACTCGAACGGGGCTACATGTCCGGGATCCATCCTCCCATCATTCCCCTATCACCCGTTCAAGTCCAACTCAGAGCTCACACGTAATCCATCATCATCATCACCAGTATCACATAGTAAATCATTCACAATCGAAGTCGTACGACCAATGAAATCACTCCATCGATCGCTTTACCACATTGACTCTAAGCATGGCTAAGCTTCCGCTGACCAAACCTAATTAATACTACCCTCTTAGGTTACAAAGGAATAGCGATATCAAACATAGACCACTAAGTAGGAGATAACTAAGTTCTACCCACCAAGTGACATATATGTTTTAACTTAGCATGCAGGCAAGTGTAGAACATAATTGAAATCATGCATTCATAAATAGAGGATCAATATGGTGAGTCAAATGAGGGGAGTATATGTGCCTTGTTGCTGCTGGTCGGGGTACGGAGCTCCTTGCTCAAGTTCAGGCTCCTCCGGAACGTTGGTTCCTAAGGTTCGGTAGCAAGAACATCAAATAAAATTCAAATAAAATACCAGACAAATAGGAACATCAAATATTTTTAGAGATTCAGAAAGTTCATGATCTAATGCAAATTTTGCAAAAAGAATCACCCAAATCCGAGTTCGGATGAGTGAGATAGAGCCATTTGAGGTTTAGGTGCAATACTAGCTCGGGGCTGTAGGAACTAAGCTCGGAATTGACCAGGGTAGCTCGAGAATGAGCCTCCTAGCTCGGGAAGGACATTGCCTTAGTCAAGAGTGGGTTTACAAGGTCGGATACGGCATAGCTTGGTCGGCTAGGACATGGCCAAGGTCGGGCTCAACTAGCTCTAGCTCGGGAAAGTCACTTAGCTTGTATATTGCTCAGTACGAGCCACCTTTGGGGGTCCTAATAAGCTCGGCTAAGCTCGGGCTTAACATAAAGGTTGTAGGAAATTTCCTGGCGCACAATTTTCATGTAGAACACTTTTTCATCCGAGTTACGGTTAATTTTATAAAATTTATTTACTAGGCTGTTGTTCAAAAGAAAGGTCAAACATTTGTTTTTGAGATCCGAGGTTCTAATGCTTCAGCTTCCACCAGAGAACGACTTAGCCATGAATGCCAAATGTTGAAGAATAGAAATGAGAGGGAGTACTGGGTTCTCACCTAGCAAGGAAGGTCTTACTTAATAATAGAGAGCCCAAAGATGAGGAGATCGAAATGATGGACAGTATTCTGTTCAGAACTCGATTCAGCAATTCTTCACTGTTCCTTGAGGTCCCTTCACTCCGAAGCGTGGATCTGCTCCTAGACGTTCCTTAGCTCGCAAGATGAACTCTTCTTGGCCATCCCCAAGCTTGCATTTGAGGAAAAATGACATGCAAGATGAGAAAACAATGAAGAACCTCACTGCTGTTCAAACAAATAAGTGGATGAAGAAAGGCAAGAAGAACTCACCCAAATCCTTGTGAACGTGCAAGGAGTTGGATGTACTTGAAGCCTAGGAAGTATAGATGTTACTCCTGCTCATTCCATGGCCTGGATTTGAAGAGGGCATAGATGGGCGTAAAACGAAATCACCTTTCTTTGTCCCAAAACCGAACAAGCAAAGAGAAAAGAAAGAGAAATCCATAGTAAACCTTCGTGCATGTGCTTACCATGGAGTGGAATGGATAGCCAACGATTTCAGCTTTCCAACGATATATAACACCCTATATGGATTCTTGATGGTTTGGGCGGAGATTTGAAAATGGTGGAGGTGGAGATGAAGAATAGCTTGCTGTTCTTACTGTCCAGAACTTGGACGTGGAAAGAATGAGAGTGAGAGCTGGTTGAAGTGGGTGGAGAGGGGTTTAAATAGAGGTATACTCTTCCATTGACAAGTGGGTCTAGGTCCCACCTGTAATAGAGAGTCTCGGGTAAGATTAGGGTAAGAAAAGCTAAGGGTGCAGGCGCTGCAAAGACCGCCCAAGTCACCAAAGGATGGAAGATTCGGCCGACATCTTGGGAGGGCAAAAAGGAATAAAGAATAGAGGTGGTGGCTGGGTTGTTTGACTAGGCACGAGCTTACTTGAGCTTTTCCAAGCCGGTTAGGTCTTCTTTGTTCGGTTCACCGCTTATAGCAAGCAAGCTTCCTCCTGACATCTTCTAGCTCGGACGAGTGATAATCACCAGATGAGCAAAGACAACCAAGCTCGGGTAGAGCTCGGTGAAGTCCCAGCATAGTCACTACCTTACTTGATAGAGCTCGGTGAACTCTACCTTGCTTGGGCAAGCTACTGACTAGCTCGGGTATTTAGAGAACATGCCCGTCTTGCCAGGTCTCACTACTCTGGTGGCTTGGCCAAAGGGTTTAAAGTTAAAAGCCTTATGTCCCCACCATAGAGTATGGTGGTTGAATGCAAAATTTTTGTAAACCATCATAAAAATAAATGAACATGCTAATGATATGCATGGCTATACGAAATTTAACAGCTGGGCTGTTACACATCTCCTCACGGCTAACCACCATAGGCTCCCAGAATAAAACACGGCACTTGCTGGTTTTCTTCTTTAAAACTTTGAGAAAAAGGAAGGAAGAAAACTACCATTGTGATCAACCCACCGTCGTCCGCCCTTAACTATGGGCACGGCTTTCTAGAAAGTTTTACACTCTGCAGAGGTCGCACGCTTTACCCATGAGAGGTGGTTTTTTCTAGGAATCACCCAAAGGAAAATAATCACCACAAGGCTTTTGACAATCTCGCTCCTAGCTTGGCATCCCCTCTAAGGTTTCCACCGCAGCGCTGGTCTCTCCAGTTGGCTGAAGCCCCCTCTTGAGCCTGGTAGGTTGGCGAATGCTTCGCGCCTACTCCACCACACGTGATGTCCAAACTAAGAGTTCGAAGGCTACTCAGCCAGGTCCCGCCCATACAGGCACTCATGGCCGCACTATTGTACTTAGTTTTGACAACCACAAGGTATCGGTCCTTAGGGACTAGGGTGGTTCCCACATTGGACCCGATTCTCGTGCTTACTGCACCAGCCAATCAATCCATCCACCCCAATCAAGTTTTACAAACATTTCCAGAAACCCCCAGGTGACATACCCTCCACCTGGTACTAACAATTTTCCCACGGTAGCACCCTGCTACTGCTAATCAAACAAGCACTTTGCAAACAGAGAGATGCTTTGAATTAAAACAGATATTAAATTGGGGCGAAGTGTTCATCATGTGGTGATCATCTAATAATGACTAGTAGCAGGACTAAGCAAGATTAATTAAGCTAATCAAGGGTTGACATGTAATTACGAATTAATTAGCCTAAGGTTATCAAAATTCAGGATTAACGACATAATTAAAGTGCATTAGGTTCTTAACTAGATCCCTACTAATATGACAATGATTACTTAACATAGCTATGCACATTTATCAAACTTCTAATAAAACATTTGAAAATCTAGGTTTCAACATGGTCGAAGGTATTTAGGGAGAAATGTCAACAATGACTTGCCGTGATTGTGGTCGCATTCTCGCCTGCCTTGAGCTTTAGTCAGACGCACGATTCTATCGAATTTAACGATGGCAAACAACACACATTTAAAAATAAACAAATAAAATAAAAACTATGCATGCAAATGGATATGCATAAATATGATGCTGGTATTTTTAAATTGAAAATGGTGTAAATTTTATTTTACTTTATTTTATAAATGTTAAAACCTATTTCACATAGAATTTAGCTAATAAATATATGGGACAAAAATATTTCTTTTAAGATGGGATCTGAAAATAAACTAATTCCATAAATATTTATTTTATCTTATTTAACAACTTCATATCTTATTAATTTATTTTTATTTATCACAATTAATTAAGATTAATTTATACATGTTGTTGTATGTATAAAACTAAATCATGCATTAATATGCATGAAATTATGTAAATTAAAATTTTAAATTAATGTTCACATTTTTATGAATTTTTAGAAATTTATTTCACTAATTTTGGATTAACATTTTTAAAGATACGAATTTTGCTAATTTATAGTTTTAAATTTAATTGGACTAGGGAAAAGGGGCGGGTGGGTCAAGGTTCAGCTGCTGTGGGCGCGGCTGCTGCTGACGTCAACAAGACGCTGGCGTTGACACACCTGACCACGGCGTGGCGCTGCCCGGTCGCGATGATGGGCGACGACGCGTAGGGGCGCGCAGGGTTCAGACGGAAATGCTTTCTTTCGGGACGGGCAGAAGATGCGAATCGAAGCAGCGTGTCACTTGGCGCCGGGCGGCACGGCAGAGCGTGGGGCGGCCCGTCCGGTCGCGGGACACGGCGGCTGGTGCAAAGCGAACAGGCGGCTCAACGTCGCGTGAGAAGGGCGATCGACGGGTGGGTTTCTACCCATTAGCGACCCAAAGCAGAGGCTTCGTGGGTGGCTCGGGCGGCGACCAATTCCGGTGAGCAGCGGCTCACCGGCGGCGGGGAGTGAGGGGGAAAGAGGGAGGGAAGCACGGCGAACCCGAGAGTGGGGTCAGCGCCGGGGAAAAGGGACGGCGGCGAGGTCGGCGGTGGCTTGGGGCGGCGGGTGGCGGTGGTGCACGGCACGACGGCCGAACGGCGGCGAGATAGGGGTGGCAGAGGGGTTGGCTAGCATGAGGAAGGTGAGGGGAAGTCGGGAGCGGCTTCGGAGAGGGGAAAGGAGGACCGAGACGGTGTGGCGGCGTAGCCGGTGTTGGGGGAGGTGGGGAGCACGGTGGCAGCCAACTCCGGCCAGGGAGAGGCGGCGCCAGCGACGGGGAAGGGTTAGGAGGGTCCTAAGGAGGGAGAAGGGAGTATGGGAGGGGAAGATTACCTGGCGAGGAGACCCGGCGTCTTGAGGGGCTCAGCTCGGTGGCGTGTGGCTGCTCGGCCGGCATCAAGGGCGGTGACGAGCGAAAACGTAGTCGAGGGGTGAAGGGAGGAGGGTGATGGAAGGAATCGGGCTAGGGAGCTCCGCTGGTGGGGAATGGAGAGAGAGGCAGTGAGTGGAGTGGGAGGGGACTGCGTGAGAATGAAGCAGGGAGGGGGCAAAAGAGGGAAATTGCCATTTCGGGTAAGTCCCAACAATGGAAAGGGCAAAAGGGAAATCCCCTTTTTTGGGAACAATTTGACAAATGAGGCCCATTTGTCATGGAGATAGAAGAGAAAAGGAAATAGAGAGGGTTAGGGATAGGGTTTTGGATTACTTATTTATCATAAAATAGATGTTTGCCAAATTCAATTAATTTAATTTGATTACCTATTTGGTTTTTAAATTTTGCAATTAAACATTGGAAAAACAAAAACTTTTAATTATGGCTTTTATTTGAAATGATGAACTCAAAATTATTTCATTTATGGGAAATAAGGTATTTTTAAAACTCAAATAAATTCTTTAATCTTGATAAATCATTTATTAAGGGTTCTGCTTTTACAAGATTTTAAAATCTCATTTGAAAACAAACATCTTTGGAATTAAATTTGTTTTAAAAACTTGGGTTAACCTCTTAACAAATCTCATTTAAAATTCTTTTTTTGCTGAGGAAACCAAATTATTTGATTTATAAGCTCAAAGTTATTGTAACATACTTATTTTCAAAAAGTTTTAAATTCTAGCGAAATTCATTAAAATACAATTGCATGATGCATGATAATTTTTCAGTTTTTGAAAATAAGGATGTTACAAAACTATCCCCCTTAAACAGAATCTCGTTCCCGAGATTCGAAAGAGCTAGAGGACAGAAAGAATAGATGGGAGCATGGGAGAGCGGTGGTCCTGTCGACCACTTCAACTGCTTCTCGCAGAGGCTTGACGGTGCGACGTCATTCTAAGACTTGGTCGCCTTGATCTGCGGTGCTTGATGGTGTTTGTCATCGTAGAGGAGAATCTTTATCTTGTGTTGCTGAGGGTGTTGCTTGGGTCCTTTCTCTACAACGAGCTTCTCGACTCGGGTGGCTCGAATATAGGTGAGAGGGAATAGCACAAGAGCATAGGTAAGATAGAACAAAGAATAAGAAGTTGGGAAGGAATAAGAGAAGAACTTTCCTCTCTTGCGAGTCCAACCTGTTGTTTCCTTGGTGTTGCAATCCTTGCAAAAGTCTAGATCATACATAATCTCTCGGGGTTGCGGCATTTTGATGCCTTGACTACTCTTGGATGGATAGGTGGTGTAGCATTCACAGCACTCGATATATCTTCTCGAATGCCCATGTTTACACTGTCCATCTAAAATCCGACTTTTGTTCAACTGATCCCAACTAAGTTGTAACCCATCGAGTATCATTAAACTCCAACACATAGATTCAATCCAATTCACTTTTAGCATGGGTTACTTAATCACCGCTCTAGTAACAAAAATCATTATTCCACCATTTCTGTTAGATTAACCAAATCGTTCCAATAAGAAACTCCAAGCTTCAATCAGTCGATCAACTGATGATCCAACAATATCATATTGGGGCTACCCCCCTTAAACAAAGCTTCCACCAATCATAACAATACGTCCAACTCACCAGTTTAGGTATCATCCCTTCAAGTTTCTTCCAATATACCTAAAAATCGATACTGAAGATTGATAGACGCTTTCTACTTGTAACCAATATAATCATTAAAAACCACCAATGGCATCATTCCCTATATCCATGCGAGGGGGTGTTTGCGACCCACATCTATCCATCGTACCATTTTTAAACGGTTTTCTCCAACTTAACTCAGAAATGTCCATGGCTGCTTGTACATCCTTCCTTTACTGTGGATAGGAACCTTAGAAAAAGGGTAAGAGGGAATGAGCATGGCGTAAGGTTTGGAGAGATAGGAGGGGACTAATCTATCTGCCCCAAATCACAACAATGCAAAGAATAACTCCCATGCGACTACAGGGTGTACCTAGAGGCAACCAGGCAGTGCATTGAAGTCTGTCTGTAAATAGCTTGTGAACAAGCCATTATAATGCGAGAGTGTCTTATACCACTCAGAATTTTGAGAGTGAACATTTGTTTTAGTTTGTGAAGAGAAGAGAAGAAAAAGTCAAACTGAGCGTTTTGAAGGGGTGGAGCAACTAAGTTTTCTCAAAACTTTTGTTGGTAAACCAAATGGGTTTTCAAGAAATCTTTTAGAAAGTGGTCTTCTGATTTTAAAACCAAGAGGTGTTAAATGAGTAGAAAATACAGTCGAAAAGACAACCTTGTAAAAGAAATTCTTTTTAAGCTTAAAACAAATAGTTGTAAAAGTTATAGCAAGTATAGTTGGAAAGAAATCCTCTTCAAACACCTTCCATTTTGAAGCAATGGAAAATCACAATTTGAATTAGAAAGCTTTATCAAAAGAATGCTTTCGAAATAGGCTTATAAAATCAATACACTACTTTTAATTTAGAATGAAATACTCCTTTGTATAAACTTTTGAGATTATTTTTGCAATTGAAAATTCCAATTCATTTGAAGAAAAATTTAAAAAGGTAGCTTTTAGAAATCAAATCGAAGTAAAATAGGATGTTAAACCAATTTTGTATTTGGGAAAGTGAACGTCTTGCAATAAAGGTTTTCTTTAAACCGGTTCTGAAAACAGCTTTAGTTTTCAAAAGAATTCCCAAAACAATTAAATAACTTATTGCAAATCAAAGTGTTTTTCTTTAACTATTGAAAAGGTATTGTTTTGAAACCATTTTCTCAAAACTAGTTGAAAATGAAATTTTGATTTTGAGAAGGTTAGATATTTTGTTAAGAACTCTTTATGAGAAGTATTTGGTTGCATGAAAATTTTAAAACTTTGATTTCTATTTTTGGAAATATTTAACACATTGAAACGACTTTAGCCTTTAAAACAAAAAGCCATAAAAAGGGAGTGAATTTGACTAATGTTTTTTAAAAAGGTACCTAGTTCTGAGAGAAATATTTTGATGTTTTGAAAGAGAAATCTTTTTAGCAAACTTTAAGAAAGACCATTTCCTAGTAATTTTTAGGAATGAAACTCCTAGAAACCACACAAACCAATAGAACGCACAACTCTATCACTATAAGAAGCAATAAGAAGCAAGAGTTCAGAAACGTACAAGTGATAGCTGCATGGTCGGACCGATGCAAGCTATCTCAAACTCAACAAGAAGATCTCAAACGCCTACTACGATTATATATAGGGTTTCTACAGACTGAAGCAATTACTCTCACATTTCAAAAGTTTTCTTGGTCTTTGACGCTTCTCTTCCTTTTGGAGTTGTCTCGCTCGTCGATGCTTCTTTTCGATCTTGCCATAGCTGTCGATGACTTGTAACTTCAGGTTCTCCATTGAGAGGGAAAGGTGTTGACTAAAATTTTGAATCAGGGGAGATTTTTAGAAACGACCTTTGCTTTGAAAAACAAATCATTCAAAAGGTGATAAGAGGGAAAAAGTTAAGACAGATAGAAGCGGAAATTTTAAGTAAGAAAAATAGAAGAGGGTAAGTTTCGAAAACTGTTGAAAGTAGATTTATTATTTAAATAGGTCCTTAGGGCTATACCATTCTACCTAGGTTGTGGCCTACAGCCTAGGCTCTGATACCAACCCTGTCGGGACACCCCTAGCAATGGAAAGGTCCCACCTGTGCCTTACCTGTGCTAGCCCCTGGATCAGTAGCTAGCACACACAGACCATAGAACTTGGATCACAACCATGTCGATTAATTTACATAAATTTACATCAGAGTGCGCCTAGCGGCGTGATTACAAAAGATTGGCTCGAAGGCCTTACAAAAGCGGAAGTGTTTATTCTACAATTGAAACTCCAAAAGCGGAAAACCAGAACAATCCCACAGGCATAGCTGGAGGAACGCAATCCTAGGCATCCATGAACTCTTCATCCTGCACACTGTCGGTGAAGGTGTAGGCCTCGGGATCGCCGTCTTCTGTGTCGCACGGGTACTCCGAACCTACGCGTTGGATTGCGTAGCCCCGCGGCAAAGCGCAAGGGTGAGTATTGGTGAAAATACTCGCAAGTCAATTGACAGATGCATATGCATGGTTTGGACAAGGGAAAGGTAGGGCTCATTTGCGAAAAGCAAGTTTTGAAATAGTTTGCCTAATAATTTTTAAAGCAATTTAGGGAAGAAGTGGAGTGATCAAAATAATTGACAAAACATTTAAATCATCCGGCCCCAGCCGGCTCATGCCCAAAGGCTGGCTCACAATACAAATCGTGGTTTTAATCCAAAACATTTTCCTTACGGCTAATCCACCGAAGGACAAATAACTCTCGACAGCTAACAACCGTATGCATAATACCACACGTCGGCTAAATCATCGAAGGTCATCTCCTCACGGCTAACCACCATAGACTCCTAGAACAAAACACGGCACCTACCGGTTTTCTTCTTTAAAACTTTGAGAAAAAGGAGGAAAGAAAACTACCATTGTGATCAACCCACCGTCGTCCGCCCTTGACCGTGGGCACGGCTTTCTAGAAAGTTTTACACTCTGCAGAGGTCGCACGCTTTACCCATGAGAGGTGGTTTTTTCTAGGAATCACCCAAAGGAAAATAATCACCACAAGGCTTTTGACAATCTCGCTCCTAGCTTGGCATCCCCTCTAAGGTTTCCACCGCAGCGCTGGTCTCTCCGGTTGGCTGAAGCCCCCTCTTGAGCCTGGTAGGTTGGCGAATGCTTCGCGCCTACTCCACCACACGGGATGTCCAAACTAAGAGTTCGAAGGCTACTCAGCCAGGTCCTCCATACAGGCACTCATGGACGCACTGTTGTACTTAGTTTTGACAACCACAAGGTATCGGTCCTTAGGGACTAGGGTGGTTCCCACACTGGACCCGATTCTCGTGCTTACTGCACCAGCCAATCAATCCATCCACCCCAATCAAATTTTACAAACATTTCCAGAAACCCCCAGATGACATACCCGCCACCTGGTACTAACAATTTTTCCACGGTAGCACCCTGCTACTGCTAATCAAACAAGCACTTTGCAAACAGAGAGATGCTTTGAATTAAAACAGATATTAAATTGGGGCGAAGTGTTCATCATGTGGTGATCATCTAATAATGACTAGTAGCAGGACTAAGCAAGATTAATTAAGCTAATCAAGGGTTGACATGTAATTACAAATTAATTAGCCTAAGGTTATCAAAATTCAGGATTAACGACATAATTAAAGTGCATTAGGTTCTTAACTAGATCCCTACTAATATGACAATGATTACTTAACATAGCTATGCACATTTATCAAACTTCTAATAAAACATTTGTAAATCTAGGTTTCAACATGGTCGAAGGTATTTAGGGAGAAATGTCAACAATGACTTGCCGTGATTGTGGTCGTACTCCTGCCCGTCTTGAGCTTCAGTCCCGGGCACAAATCCGGTCGAATTTAACGATGGCAAACAACACACATTTAAAAACAAACAAATAAAATAAAAACTATGCATGCAAATGGATATGCATAAACATGATGCTGGTATTTTTAAATTGAAAATGGTGTAAATTTTATTTTACTTTATTTTATAAATGTTAAAACCTGTTTCACATAGAATTTAGCTAATAAATATATGGGACAAAAATATTTCTTTTAAGATGGGATCTGAAAATAAACTAATTCCATAAATATTTATTTTATCTTATTTAACAACTTCATATCTTATTAATTTATTTTTATTTATCACAATTAATTAAGATTAATTTATATAGGTTGTTGTATGTATAAAACTAAATCATGCATTAAATTATGTAAATTATATTTTTAAATTAATGTTCACATTTTTATGAATTTTAGAAATTTATTTCACTAATTTTGGATTTATACTTTTAAAGATACTTAATTTTGCTAATTTATAGTTTTAAATTTAATTGGACAAAGGAAAGGGGCGGGTGGGCGAAGGCTATCTTGTGGGCGCTGCCCGCACTTGGCGCCCATTTCGGCCAACAAGACGTGCGTGGCGTGACACGCTGCCCACGCGTGGCGAGGTCTGGTCATGATTCATGGGCGACGCACGCGAGGCTAGTCATTTAGGCCCATGACCTTCTCGCAAGTGTAAATTATAATAATATTTTAATTAATTGAGTTATTTTTGTGCTATAATTGATTTTGGGGCATACAATTTATGTGTTAAAATGTTCTGGTCGGTATCCACAATAGTATTCGATCCGATCCATATTTGACCCGTATTCATATCCATTGTCGGGACCCGGTTTAGCAAAACCGACCCCTCTATGTCTTATGATACTAGTCCCAATGGATCACAGCTAGTATGCACAGTTAGAGAATAATGGAATCACACCTTGCTGTTTAATGATTAACCTAATAAAGTACCTTGGCATCAAACGCCAAATATTATAATAATTGTCTTAATATTAATAGTAGCAAGCGGAAGATAGAAAATCAAGTGACGGCTTGGTAAACCCATCCATACGCCACTGGCATTTGACTGGGGGTACACTAGTAGCCGGAAACTCCATCATCGTACCCGCCTCATAGTCGATGTACTCGGTAGAGTCGTCACCTACACACAGATCTAGAAAACAACAAATGATTATGGGAAAACCATACCCAACAAGCATGTTCGTCCTTATGTATGAATGCAAGGTATCAAAAGAATGGATATGGTTTATTTGCATAAAGAGCACTTTTAAACAATCCTATCAGTTGTAAAGCAATAGTTTAAAATAATTTTAAATTTACTTCTTTACTCATGTTTTCTTAACACTATAATATTGCCTTCTCAGCACGAAACTGAGATAACATTCGCTGTCAACTCTACATGAAACCCTGGCAATACATTCCCTATAATGCATTGCCCGGCATTCGCTGCCTAGCAATTCCTGCCACTACCTTCTACAGCAAGTTAATTAAGAAAAAGTGAGACTAACAAGTAGAGCTGCCTAAGCCCGCTCTTGACCGTGAGCACGGTTATCATGATAGATTTAACTCTGCAGAGTGTACATACTTTACCTATGGGACTCACCCGAGAGTGAGACGAAACCATTATCGCTGGTATGTCTAGAATTGCCTCACTAAGGATTCACCTCAGGCCGTTTCTCATGAAGCCCGAAGTCCCTTCGTGTGCCAGATGGACATACGGTGCTGATCAAGCATGCCCACACTGCCATGACAAATCAAAACTAGATTTTTCAAGGTAACAACTAAGGTATTACCATTATTAAGGTGTGTACACTGATGTTCGGTCCTTATGTTGACCGAGGCGGTATGCCACAAACCATACATCCATCCTTCATACCACCACCTCGAGTCTACTCACGCCACGTTGATTTTAGTTTAATTAAGTTTAACCAAAATCACAAGATAAAGAGTAGATTCTTTCAACCAAGAGTTTAAATGATTTCCCATCATAATGATCATCTATAATTCCCATCGAAGCAGCTAAGCATCTAGCATGAGTAAATTCAAGGATGGCAATAATATGAGATTAATTCATACTAGGCGACAATGGAAAGTTAACCGTGCTAACGGATGATTAACACGATATTGGAGGTAACTAATGTAAACATATAAAATTAAAATTAAAATTAACATGCATATTTAAAAGAAAAACTATGAATAGTAAATATGAGAGAAAACAAGTGGGATCGATATGAATCTAGCTTGCACCTCGATCTGAGTAGCACGCTCCTGGACAATCGGCAGCCAGCTCCCCTCCAGACTCCTCTGCGACGTCTACACATAAATCGAGGCACAAACCAATCAACATCAGCAAATAAAATTCAGAAAAATACAAAATAAATACAGTAGGTAGATTAGGTAAAAGAAGATCAATGAAATTGGTTTGACACGAATCGGAGTTACGGATTAGGGGATATGAAATTGCAAAGAAACACTGTTCATAATGAAACAGTATCAGGCTGGCAGGGTTCGATCTGATCCAAGGATTAAAGGGGATTTCTCCTTGCTGGCTTCCAATACACAGTAGTACGCAAGGGCAAGAAAGAAGAAGGGAGAGAAAGGAAAGGAGAGAGAGAGAGAGGGAGAGTGTCGACGAATTGTGGCGGCAATGTATTTTATAGGGCTATGCGAAAGATCACAACTCGATGGTAGCACAGGGGGCAGGATTTATACAGGTTCAGGCCCTCGGAAAGAGGTAATACCCTACTCTTGTGCTCGTGGTTTTGTATTGTGGGGCGTCAATCACAATGACCGTATGTTCTCATCGAGATTGCACGAGAACAGACGATGGTGAAGATGTAGATGTTGAATTTGATGTCTAACTAGGGACCCCCGACCCTCTTTATATAGTGTAAGGGATCAGGTTACAGATTGGTTCCCTGATCCGTATAAGGAAGATAAGAGATATAACCGAGTCGGCTACACTTATCTCTACGTATTTGAGTAGAATTAGGATCCTACTCTAAATAGAGCGAATCGGGCCGCGCCGTCCACCAAGCCCGTCTTCTAGAAGATCCACGCGACCTGGCCCAAGGAGGTGGTGCGTCCAATCATCTGTTTCCGTATACCCGGGACCCATGTTGTCCACAGTAGCCCCCGAGTGCTTCGTGGCTGAGTTGTTGTGATTCTGGGTCCGGCTTGCAGCCCATCAAATGCAGTCTGAATGACGTTAGTCTTCGTTCGGTTGATGTAGTTCCGCTTGCCGAGTAACCTGCTGATCAAACAACACAGTTGTAAAGGACTCAAGAGAAGATCTCAAGCCTCTACAAAGATGTTTGGTACCCAGTCCGACTGGTCGGTATGCTGGCTATTGGCCTCACGGAGAGGCATACCAAAAAAGTGGATATAGCCGAGTGATCAGCATCACCCTGCCTTATCCTCCCTGTTACAAACCATGACATTCGGGTCTGATTGACAAAACTCGATATTCGGTCCAGTAGGGGACATGTCACAATTTGTGTAGGGTGTTCAGGCGTCCTGACCCGAGTCAGTGCGGTGTCAAGCTAGTGATTCTCGGGAGTATACGCCCGCCTCCAAAGCAAGGTCATCCGAGTGGTGTTCATCATGATGACGAACGATTCGGAGATGTGCCACAGAGACCCGACTAAAGAGGTTACTCATGATGCCCGATCTGACTAAAAGCTAGCCCGACCGTTGACCCCAGGAGGTGCATCAAGAGCTGAGTTATGACTCAGGAAACGCCCAGTCCTCAGAGATTGATGACTGGCATAAGGCCTGACTGGGGGCACGCTATTTTCCCGACTAAGTTTGATCCGAGTGGCACCTGTACCCGAGTAATGACGTGTACAGCTTAAGGCCCACAGGGGACGCGCTCTCTGGAACCTAAATCCGGGCCTGAATCTTGAAGCTATGATTTGGGCTTCATTCCTTCCCGCCCAGCACGAAAACTGAAACGTCGCCCACTTCCTTTTAAATAGAACATGCCGGGGCATTCGAACAGTTATGCTTGTACGCCCCAGTCTGTTCATCTCCCCAAAGCGCACCCGCTAGGGTTTCCCACTTCCACTGCCGTAGAGCATCCCTAGCGCCATCGCCGCCACTGATCTCCAGATCCAATCTCGCCACCCCTCATCCCCCACCACATTCTCTCAAATGGCGGGGAACTGGGCAACCTATGTTACCACTGAGGAGCGGCTGTAGGCCCTGGTCGACGCCGGTGTTCTCCCGGCACAAGAGCTCATCGACTGGCGCGCAACCGCGGGTGAGCCTTCCCCTACTCCTCGCCAAGAGGAAGTAGTTGTCTTTGAGTCCTTCTCTCGCGGGTTCGGACTCCCCGCTTCTTCCTTCCTTCGTGGTTTGCTCAACCACTATAATATAGAGCTTTTCCATTTGAATCCCAACTCCATTCTCCAAATCTCTCTTTTTGTTCAACTCTGCGAAGCCTTTCTAGGGATTGCTCCCCACTTCACCCTTTTTCGCCATCTCTTCCACTTGAAAGCCTTCCCCACCGACTATGCCCCTAAGGCCGTCGACGGGATCGGATTCCAACTCCGGAGTGGCCTCAAGAAAGAGTACTTCTCCCTGCTACTCCGAACCTCCCTGAAGGGATGGAACCAAGAGTGGTTCTATTGCTCTAATCCTCCCCCCTGTCTTCCTTCCTTCAATGGGAGAACGCCCTGGGCTTCTCCCCCTTGGAATTCTCCTCCTCCCTCCTCTGAAATGGATCAGGTCACCGAGCTACTCCGCCTGATCTAGAATCTCAAAGACGAGGGGCTGACCGGCGTGGCCATCACCATCTCTTTCACGATGGGCCGCGTCCAGCCTCTCAGGGAATGGGTTCGGCTCAGGTTTGAATACTCCGGGCTGACCAACCCGACCCGGGAGGTGGCTACCCCGATCATTCCCTTACCAATCCGGCGCCAGAGGTAACGACCGAGCATCCTTCATATTTGTTTCATGCCCACCGAGTAGTCTTGTTGTTGTCACACTTACTCAGGAAGGTTGTGCTTCTATGCAGGATCGCCAGGCCTTCGTGTCCCTCGCCCCGACTCCTGAGGCCGCCGCCGACAAGGGCGAGAAGCGCCCGAGCGAGGAGTCCGAAGAGGCTCCTGCGGCGAAGAAAGGCAAGGGCCCGGCCTCCTTCGAGGAGGAGGAGGTCCTGCCGCCCAAGGAGCGTGGCCGCCAGGGCTCCAGGCCTACGATCCATGAGGCCCCCAAGGAAGGGGCGAGCCAGCCAACGGTGACCCAAAGGCCGAGTAGCCAAGTGGCTCGTCCTCCGAGGGCAGGTCGCAGGACGTCGCCGAAGAAGCGGGCGCACTCGGCGCCTAAGACAGCGGTGCCCCAGGCCCAGCCGAGTGGCCCGCCCGACGCCTCATCAAGCGGGTCTTCCGCCCAGAGGGGCGCCGGCATCAAAATCAAGACCTCGAGCCGGTAAGCACGACTGTCACTCCTTGATAGCTTTCAATGTGTCTTCGTTGAGCTGAATTGTTTCCTTCTTTCAGGAAACCGTCGGAGGAAATTCCAACGGACTGCCTGACCGAGCCAGCACCGAAGCCTGCTGAGCCGAGTCGGGCGGCATCTCCTTCCTCTCCTCCTGCTTCATCTCCTACCCCTCCGACCGCCGACACCGTCATTCCGCCGACCAAGCCGACCGAGGCTGTGGCGGAGGCGAAGGTCCGCGAAGATGGCGGCGCTGCCTCCTTAAGCCCGAAGCCGACCAGCAAGGGCGGCGAGGAAGCCGAGCCGGTGGAGGAGATTCCACGCTGGCCCCCGTCTCCCCAGGAGAAGCCCGAGCCCAAGCTCTCGGCGGCCTGGAGCGACGAGGCCGGGGACTGGACCCTCCTGGACGATGAGGCAGAGGGGAAGGCTAGGATGACCTTCTTCGAGCACGCAGCTGAATGCGGCAGACTGATCCGGGTAAGACCTCCGATCAGCCGAGTAAGTCCCTTTAGTCTTGAAGTAAAATAGTCATTATTCACTCTTCTTGCAGGAACTTGGTGAATTTTTCGAGAGGAAAACCAAGTTTCTCAACTACTTTCTCCCCCAAATAGAACGGATTAAAGCCGTGGAGGGGCAAGTAGTTAAGGCCTGGATCGAGGCTTCAAACAAGTGTCGGGAGCTGCAGGCCTAGATCAAGGAGCTATAGGACGAGAAGTTCGACCTTGCAGGCTCCCTTCGATGTAAGTATTCTGACCTAAGTCAGGATTGTTTGGTTCGGGTGTGACCGAGTGACATCGCGTTCTGCTCAATGTGCAGCCCGTGACGCCATGATCGCCAGCCCGCGGGAGGAGCTGGCCAAGTCCAAGGACTCTGAGGCAGCCGCCCAAGCAGAGCTAGGGAAGTCTCAGGACCAAAGGCTGGCCCTGGAGGAGTCGGAGGCCCGAGCCGTTGCCGAGCTGGAGGGTAAGTCCCCCAACTCGACCGACTTCAAATCTCCGGTGTTTATACAGCTGTATAACTGTATTTGTTGTCTCTGCTGACAGAATACAAGAAGAAGACGCACACGCAGTACGACGTTTTACAAGAAAACGCCAAGACTGCGCAAGCGCAATATGAACAGCTCCTGGTGGCCATGGAGCCCGCTCGGCGACGGCTCTACGCTGGCGACGCCGAGCCAAGCAGTCGGGCTGAGCTGATCCAAAAGTGGACCGAAGCCCCAGAGTAGCTCAAGGCCTGGCTCAGGGAACTCGGCTTGATGAGTACCAGCCAAGCACTGGGAATCGTCAAGTCGCTCTATCCCCGAGTAGAGCTTGAAGCTGTCAGGGATGGCTTCGCCTGCACCGAGGAGAAGGCGTTTATCCTGCTTGAGGAAGTGAAGCCGGCGGCCGAGTCCCTTGTAGATAATTTAGACTTAGACTCCCTATAAATGTAGGAGCTTGTTGTAAATTATCAATCCAATGTATGTAAACACTTTTTGAATGCAATATGAATTTCGTCATCTTTCTGTGATCAACTTCTGTATTTTGCCCGAGTAGATCAGGTTCCTTTCGCTAAGACTCTGCCATGAGCATCAAATTCCTTAGCGTTAGGAGTTGGCACGGAGCTCTGTCTCCTAGAATGCAATCGGAAAGTATGAGTGTTGCATGGAGACAAGAGTTTCATTACTCGGAACGAACAATACTTAGGCTCAACAGGAAGTCGAAAAGAAAGATGTCGACATGGTGCAGACTGCACCTAACTAGGTGTAGCCCCCGACTTTCTGGCTAGCCGGATTCCGACTAGGGAGTAAGTCAAATCGATTCCCAATAAGTGAAGGAATGGGTGCGCGATTGCGCACCTAATTAGGTGTAGCCCCCAACTTACTACTTAATTGGAACACAAATAAATGGCAAGTCAGAAACTGAATTGTATTGGCGTAAAGATAATGTAAACGAGAACTTATCTTTATTGAATCATAAATGTGTGTACAACGGCCATCAGGTATAGAACCGACGTAATTGCTCGATGTTCCACGAGTTTTCCAGGACTGTGCCGTCTTCCTGCTTTAGCCAGTAAGCCCCCGGGCGTGCTACTAAGTCAATAATATACGGTCCTTCCCAGCGTGGGGAGTGTTTAAGGCCACTCGTCTGATTGATCCGAAGGACCAAATCACCAACCGAGAAGGCTCGATCCCGCATATGACGACTGTGGTAGCGACGCAGCCCTTGGAGATACATTGCCGACCGAATGGTTGTAGCATCCCGAGCTTCCTCCAGTCGATCGAGTTCGTCGACCCGACTGGCATCTGACTCGTCCTCGTTGAACTTTTGTACTCGGGGCGACCCGAATTATAGCTCCGTTGGAAGGACCACCTCAGACCCGTATACAAGGAAGAAGGGTGACTGCCTCGTTGCCCGACTGGGACTTGTGCGAAGCCCCCAGAGTACAGCAGGCAATTCCTTCACCCACTTTGCTGCATATGGTTTGAGCCGATCGAAGATGCGCGCCTTGAAGCCTTGTAGAAGCATGCCGTTTGCGCGCTCGACTTGGCCATTGCTCCGAGGATGTACCACCGAAGCAAAGCAAATCTTAATGCCCATATCTTCGCACCAGTTTTAAAATTCGTCACTTCTGAATTGAGAGCCGTTATCCGTAATGATCCGAGAGGGCACACCAAACCGACCGATGATCTCCTGGAAGAACTCGGTGGCCTTGGCTGTCATGATCTTGGTCACAGGCTTAACTTCAATCCATTTGGTGAACTTGTCAATGGCGACGAAGATATGCTCGAAACCACCCGGGGCCTTTATGAGGGGTCCGACTATGTTGAGCCCCTAGACGGCAAATGGCTAGGTGATAGGGATTGTCTGAAGTTCCTGAGCCGGCACGTGAATCTGCCGGACGAAGAACTGACAACCTTCGCACTTTCAGACGATCTCCTTTGCGTCCGAGACAGCGGTTGGCCAGTAAAACCCTTGACGAAAGGCTTTGCCGACCAATGTAGCTGAAGCAACATGGTGGACGCACATACCTGAGTGAATTTCGTACAACAGGACGCGTCCTTCCGACTCAGATATGCACTTTTGAAGTATACCAGAGGCGCTTCGGCGGTATAGGATTCCTCCATGTACCACGTATGCACGACTCCGGCGTTGGATTTGTTCAGCAGCCCCCCGATCATCGGGAAGCTTTTCTTCTTACAAGTACTCCAAATACGGCCGCATCCAATCCGAGTCGGGAACGAGGACTTCTGACTCGGGTAGTGGTTCATCCGGTTGGGGTAATTGCTCCTGCGGTGTGATGGAGGGGGTGTGAAGCTCTTGGACAAAGATCCCCGCTGGGACTGCTGCTCGGCTAGAGCCCATGTTCGCGAGCTCATCTGCCGCCTCATTGTCTTGTCGTAGGATATGTATAAGCTCCAATCCGTTGAACTTGTCTTCCAACTTTCTGACCTCCTGACAGTAGATGGCCATGTTGCCGTTGACACAAGTCCAATCCTTCTATACTTGGTTCACCACGAGTTGAGAATCCCCGCGAACCACCAATCGTCGGATGCCGAGCGATATGGCAATACGGAGCCCGTGGATGAGCGCTTCGTACTTGGCTGCATTGTTTGAAGCTGGAAAGTAAATCTGGAGGACATACTTGAGTCGTTCGCCTCCAGGTGATACTAGAATGATACCAGCCCCCGTGCCCTGTCGTTGGAGGGAGCCATTGAAGTACATGTTCCAGTGCTCGGACTCTTCGACGACTGGGGGAGCCAGCATCTCTGTCCACTCGGTAATGAAGTCGGCGAGTGTTTGTGACTTGATAGCGCTGCGTGGCTTGAACGAGAGCTCGAAAACCCCAAGTTCCACTGACCACTTTGCAATTCTCCCAGTGGCTTCCCGATTATGAAGGATATCTCCAATAGGGAAGGAAGTGACCACCGAAATTGGATGTTCTTGAAAGTAGTGTTTCAACTTCCGAGAGACGATCAAGACCGCATACAAAAGCTTTTGCACTTGTGGATAGCATACCTTGGACTCGCCCAATACTTCGCTGACGAAGTAGACGGGGCGTTGAGCCTTATAGACCCGTCCTTGTTCCTCCCGTTCTACTACCACCGCGGCACTCACTACGTGGGTGGTTGCCGCGATGTATAGTAGAAGCGGCTCCTGTGGCATGGGAGATGCCAAGACAGGTGGCGAAGTGAGGAACGTTTTTAGATCTTCAAAGGCCTTCTGTGCCTCGGGTGTCCAAATAAACTTGTCCAGCTGCTTTTCCAAATGTTTGAAAAAGGGCGACCCACTCTCGCCAAGCAGCGAGATGAATCAGCCGAGTGCCACCATGCACCCCTTTAGGCGCTGGACATCCCTCTGGCAGGTTAAGGGAGCCATCTCCATGATAGCTCTAATTTTTTTCGAGTTAGCCTCAATCCTGCGGTGAGATACCACGAAACCGAGTAACTTTCCAAAAGGGACCTCGAAGACACACTTCTCCGGATTCAACTTCATGTTGTATGCGGACAAGCTCTCGAATGTCTCCGACAGGTCGGTGACCAGATCGGTGGATACCCGAGATTTGACGACAACATCATCGACGTATGCCTCCACGTTACGCCCGAGCTAGTTGTGAAAGCATCGCTGAATGCAACGCAGATATGTTGCTCTAGTGTTCTTCAATCCGAAAGGCATGGTGACATAGCAAAAAGCCCCAAACGGAGTGATGAATGACGTCTTGATGCAATCTTCTTCCCTCAAACTAATCTGGTGATACCCGAGTAGGCATTCAAAAAGCTCAAAAGCTCGCAACCGGCAGTGGAATTAACCACCTGGTCAATGCGAGGTAGTCCGAATGAATCTTTGCGACATGCTTTATTTAAGTTGGTATAGTCGACACACATACGCCAAGTACCATTCTTCTTTTGCACAAGTACCGGATTTGCTAGCTAGTCGGGGTGGAGTACCTCCCTTATAAAACCAGCGGGTAAAAGTTTGGTGATCTCCGCCTTGATGGCTTCCTTCCGATCTTGCACGAACCGAAGCAGCCGTTGCTGGACAGGTTTGGCTTTGTCGTGTACGTTCAAGGAGTGCTCGATCACCTCCCTCGGGACACCCGGCATGTCGGATGGTTTCCAAGTGACGATGTCCCGACTTGCTTGGAGGAAGGTGACGAGCGCTTCTTCCTATTTCGGATCGAACCCTATCCCGATCAGAGCCGTTTTGGTTGAATTGGACGGGTCGAGCGAAATACGTTTGAAATCCTCATCAGGTTTAATGTCCGACTTAGATTGCTTCTTGCTTAGGACGTCGCCCTCGTTGCCTTCGTCGCGAAGAGTGATGACTGCCTGTCGGATCTTGTCCATCTCGATAGCCGCTTCAGCCGACTGGGACAAGCTGCAGTTTTTCCTATCAAGGAGATGGGAAAACTTGACGTCTCCGTGGACTTTGATTACGCCTTGCGGGCCCGGCATCTTCATAGCCAGGTAAGCGTAATGCGGGATGGCCATAAACTTGACCAAGCCTAGCCTTTCCAAGATTACGTGATACGCAGTCTCGAAATCGACCGCCTCAAAACTGAGGTTTTCTGTCTGGTAGTTGTTCTGAGTGCCGAAGGTGACCGGAAGAGAAATCCTCCCAATCGGCACCGAGGAGGTTCCCAGGATTATGCTGTGAAACGGTGCATCGGTCTTCTGGAGTGCCGACCTTGGAATCTGCATCTCATCAAGCGTCTTGGCGAAAAGGATATTCAACCCACTTCCGCCGTCGACTAAGACTTTACACAGTCGGACGTTCCGTACCACAGGATCAAGGATGAGTGGGTATCTTCCTGGGCAAGGGATGTGATCGGGGTGATCCGAACGATCGAACTTGATCGGGACTTCAGACCATCGAAGGTATTCGGGGGTCACCGGATCAATTGCATTGACCTCCCGTGTGGTAAGCTTTTGCTTACGTTTGGACACGTATGCATCCGATCCCCCGAATATGTAATTGAGCTCGCGCTCGGTTTCTTGGTAAGCGTCACCCTAAGGAGGATCACGCTTATCATCTTGCTTGGCGTCCTTCGGAGCGTTCTTGTTGTGTTCCTCAGCGAACCTCTTTAGGGCATTGCAGTTCTTTGCCGCATGCTTTCCATTCAAATAGAAAGGACACGGCGCCTCCATTACTTTGTTGTAGTCGTTGGGCCGAGGTGGCCTCTAGCGACCCGCAGCAGCCACCAATTCTTCACCCTTCCGCTTCTTATCCTTCTTGGAAGACGACTCGGGCTTGTCTTTCTTGCCTTTATTTTTGCTCGGGTGATCCTCCTGGCGCTCGGCGAGAGCATTCGAGGCGGTGGCGTACCGGTCCACCAGGGCGAACATCTTTTTAACAGTAGTTGGGGGCTTCCGAGACATCTCTTTGATTAAGTCAAGGTCACGAACTCCCTTTTGGAAGGCCGCGACGACGACCGCCTCAGAAATCTCTTGAATTGTGTTTTTTCTTCTTCATGAAGCGCCGAATGAAATCCCTTAACGATTCATCCTTTCTTTGATGAATCTGATAAGGGTCCCACTGGGTCCTAGGGTTTTCATAAGTGCCCTGAAAATTGGCGATGAATTGGTCGCAAAGCTCTCCGCAAGAACCGATTGAGTTCTCTGGAAGGCCTGCAAGCCAACCCTGAGACGGAGGAGTTAACATGATGGGCAGATAATTTGCCATCACGTCATAGTCTCCGCCAGCGGCTTTGATTGCCAAAGAGTAAATCTGTAACCAAGCTTCCGGGTCCCGCTCCCCGTCAAATTTCACTATTCCTTTGGGGTTAAACCCTTCGGGCCAGTGGACCTGACGAAGTCGGGGTGTAAATGCTTTAATCCCATCAATCATTCCATCCCCAGGGGTAGGAGACTGATGGGGAAGTATTCGGCGCGGCGGAGTGCGGCCCCGGTCTTCCTCTCGCTCCCTCCGCCGAGCTTCGATGTCGAAGCGGAGGTCACGACTTGTACTCTGGCAAGCGCCCCGCCATGAAGTGGTGTGTGCCGATCGCCGCGAAGTTTTGCTTGTGGCGGTCGCTTCGCCGAAGTCGGCTGTTGATCCTGAGTACCCTAGACAGCCGCTGCCATTACCATGGCTTTAATCTGCTCCATGATCAGCGTTGCGGAACTGTTTTCCCCGAGTAACGGACCAACGTTGTCCAAGAGGGTCTTACAGGCAAGAATGTTCTATTGTGGCGTACGGAAGACCGAGTGATCTCCCATACGAACTTCGAGTAATTCCTCTTGAACTTCTCGTGCTCGACCGTGCAATCTATGGCGCAGCCTCCGCCTCCACGGTTATGTTCAGCTTCTGCTCCATTTACTGGGCGTAAGGCCGAACTAGAGGGTTGTCCGTCCACCATGTAGACGCCGCGAAAGTCAGGGAAACGGTTGACGCTCTCCTCCGACTCAGATCCCGAGTAAGAGAGGCTTCGCTGATCCCGACTTATTGGCTCGTCAATGGGAGTGATTATGACTCCCACTTCCCTTGATGGATCGTTTGGCGGAAGAGAACCCGATTAAGATTTAGCAAAATAGATCTGCTAAAATCTAGCAGCCAAATTGGTTACTCCGAGTGGCATTCTTATATTCACTCAGGAAGTTGGTCCAGATAGTGTTATCCCCGAGTCGGAACTCGGGAAGCTCATCCTGGAAGGGGTGTGTGCGGCTCCACCCCTTAGCTCGGACTGTAAAAGACGGCTTGTTATCTCATGGAAAAGAGCGGCCGAATTTCTTAATCCGAACGGGGTGTGGCACAACTGAGAGATCGCAATTCCCGATTGGATCTGAATGCGATCCAGATCAAGAATAGCATCGCCAACTGGTTCTTCGTCAGCAGAGGGAGCTGGCAGAACCAGAATCCCACAATCCCGACCGAAGCCGAAGGGAAACCCTGCAGCGGGCCAATCGGAACCGTCGTCATCAGACTGGATCTCTTCGGCATCGAAATCCGAAAGAGGCATCTTGAGGTGGTGAAGTTCGGCCGGAGTCGCGTACAGTCTCCCCGGTAGTATGTGGACCGAACGTCATCCGTCTCACACAACCGAAGTTCCCCAAAGTCATCGGCGAGGAAGCCGAGATCTCTGAAGACAAAACCTTGGCCGGGGGCGTAGGTGAAAACGAATCCGCCAATGGAAGTCATCGAAGTCAATGAAGTTAATCGTGACGCTGGCCCCCTACCTGGCGCGCTAACTGTTGACGAATTGTGTCGGCAATATATTTTATAGGGCTATGCAAAAGATCACAACTCGATGGTAGCACAGGGGGCAGGATTTATTCAGATTCAGGCCCTCGGAAAGAGGTAATACCCTACTCCTGTGCTCGTGGTTTTTGTATTGTGGGTGTCGATCACAATGACCGTATGTTCTCGTCGAGATTGCACGAGAACAGACGATGATGAAGATGTAGATGTAGAATTTGATGTCTAACTAGGGACCCCTGACCCCCTTTATATAGTGAAAGGGATCGGGTTACAGATTGGTTCCCTAATCCGTATAAGGAAGATAAGAGATATAACCGAGTCGGCTACGCTTATCTCTACGTATTCGAGTAGAATTAGGATCCTACTCTAAATAGAGCGAATCGGGCCGCGCCGTCCACTAAGCCCGTCTTCTAGAAGATCCACGCGACTTGGCCCAAGGAGGCGGTGCGTCCAATCGTCTGTTTCCGAATACCCAGGACCCATATTGTCCACACACACAGATAGAGAGGGGCGGCGGTTCTTCCCGGCGGCAGTGGCTCTAGCGGCAGCGGGCGAGGCGGCGGCGTGGTTTCCGGCGGCGGTGGCACGTGGCATGGTCTTCCTGCCCGCCCGACCACGGCGGCGGCGGCGGCATCAAGAATCTTGCATGCGCAGCGGCATGGGGCGGCACACTGCATTGCTTGGGGCGGCGGCTGGTCTTGCGGTAGGGGCGGCGACTGTGACGGCGGCGGCGACGACGACTTCTCCTCTTCCTCTCTTGCTCTGTAATGAACTGCTCGGGGTGTTCTTGGCGGCTAGGGTTTTGGGGTTGGGCAGCAATGGGATGCTTTGGTGCCCACGTTGGCTAGGTTTTTATACGGCGTACATGGCATACATTGGTGGATTTGGGCTGAATATTTGGCATGCTTGGATTTTACTCGTTTTGGTATGATTTGGTGCAGTGATATGGCATGAACTGATTGCCACCGATTTTGGTATGATTTGGTATGGATCTGGCTTGGTCTTAGTTTAGAAAGGAGGGATTTGGCACTGATTTGATTTGTTTTGGTTTGGGGCTGCACGGCGCGGTCGGCGAACACGGCCACCACTTAGGAAAGTGATTAGGGAAAACGTTTAGGGAAGAAATCCGAGAAATAATACGAATACAGATATGGTTCAACCATTATCTGATCAGATCCGTTTTCATCCCTATTCGCCATCCGTGGTCAGTGGAATTAATTAGTTGGTTGGTTAGCAGATGAGTTCAGGGGATTGGTTGGTTGTATTGGTTATAGCCGTGTCAGATTTCCATCAAAAACAAATACCGCAAAGCAAAAGGATAATGTCAGACGTACTTACGTACATTTGTCGGGGTGTGTATAGAAAGCACTTGCGCACGGCTATCGATAGATGTTGGATTGACTTCCGTTGTTGCTGTTGTCAATGTAGATGAGGGTCGAGGACGCACCGCAGCTGGAGCCGAAGGTGGATATGCGTCTGCCAGGCAACCACGGCGCGTGGCTCCTTGCCGCGCTGGTCGAATTCCTCTGGAGCGTCGTCCGTGCTGCTCGTGCTCTGTGCTTTGGGTTTGATATTGGTTACCGCCATGTCTGCGGCGGATCGGACGATTGGCGCCGGAAAAGGTCAGGATGATTTCCCAGCTCCAGTCGGCGTAGACTCTGGGGCCCTGCTGCGTCCTTTAATAATTATTAGCTTACGAGCCTTTGCGCAGCTTACGTCAACGTTTGATGTACCTTTTGTAGTCATTTGGCTAGCTCTAATTGAGTTCAATCAGTTCATCTCTAATTTTGTTACCTATTATGAATTTTAGTTGTTTCAATTTTTTTACTGTACTTGTAGTTGGTATGAAATCCTTAATTTATATTATTTTTTATTCTGAATTTCAGTTGTTTTTATTTTAAAATTTTTAGTTAATATGGACTCATTTCTTAGCCATACGGTTGATATGAACTCTTTTCTATTATTTTTAATCTTTAATCTTTTTATTTTTAAGTGTAGTTCATAGGGACTCTCTTTCAATTATTTTTATTTTTATTTTTTTATTTCAGTTGATATTGGTTCTTTTTCTAGTCTTGTAGTTGATGAGGACTTTTTTTTAGTCCATAGTGCATGCAAGATGAGGAAATTTGACAAAAGATAGTAAGTAGATATGGCAGCCTAAAGGGCACTTTCAATACAAATTTTTAGAGTGTGTTTGGTTAGAGCATCCGTAGTAGGTACTTTATAATATTGTAGCTTGTGATAGAGTAGCTGATGCAGAGAAGCAATCTTTTAGAGTGTAGTGTAAAGTGTGAAGGAATTTTAGAGTGTTGGATAGAGGAAGTAGTGAATAATGACATAGAGTGGGAGGATAGAGTAGCTGATGTGGATGGTCTTAGATGACTCTGGCCTAGCCAGCCCCGCGTGAGCCACCTAGCCCATGTTTGGTTGGCTGTATTGCCTCGGGAGCCTTGCTCAAATGGTGCTAAAAAAAAAATCTGTGGCGGCCAGCCCGGCTCGTACGCCAAATTTGTTCGTTCCTCCGCTTGCACGCTGGCTCGGTGCAGGCAGCAATGCAAAGGACGCGATGTGGCTGAGCACTGGGAGCTGCCGCCATGGGCGAGGTATGAGGAGGTCGACGGTAGGCCGGCTGAGGACGACGGCGGGCCAATCGGTGTTTATTAATAAACAGCACTTCACTATGCTGTTCTTTGCGAGAGAGAAGATACTGGTGAATTGCTTATTAGGATTTATGAAGGTGGCAAACTGACAAGACGATGCACTTAATTAACTTCTGTCGTCTACTACCAAGAAACAAAATGTCGTCCGCAGCTGAATCAGATGAGTTGTTTTATCAACCTCATCGAATAGGTGTTTGTCAAAACTGAAAAAAGATATTGCTGTATTAGTGCAGGGAGATATTTTGTAGTATTGCTTTGCAAAGTTTACTATAGTGTATTTGTGCTGCACAGCAATGGTTGGCTAGAAAAAGGTATCTATCTATCTATCTATTATATATAAAACAGGGTCTAATGGACTCACCACGTTAATCCTAAAATACCAGAAATTTCCACGTTAATCAAAAAAAAGAAAGATCTACACTATTAATTATTGTCGGCTCGAATTATAACAGTTTAGATTAAAAAAAAGAGTTTATATCCTAAAATACTAGAAATTTCCACGTTAGTCAGAGAAAAAAGAAAGACCTATATCGGTAATCATTGTGGGACCATATCAACTACAATAATAAAATAAAAACAATTAAAATTCAGAATAAAAATAGAAAATGAGTCGCTGACGGCAACGCCAATATCAGACAGAATCAACAACAAAATTGTTATAATAATCCGATATTCACGCAGTCACCAATCACAACATCAATAAGAAGAATGAACACAGATGAAATAGAGAGAACGTATGGCACCGTAGTCTTGATTGATTTCAATCGATTCCACTTTACAATGGGGTGTCTCTCATATTTATAGACCTACCCTAATTCGGTTTTGCCCACAATACCTCTAGAGATAAACCATAATGGGCTTTATCAGGCTAGGATTATAACAGTCCCCCTTGGGAGAAACCAGGATATGCCAATGCCTCGTTAAAAACTCCATCTAAAAACCCAATAGAAAAAAGGATCGGAGAAAAAAGTACATTGCACACGCATGCTGCACAGTTATATTGCCTCGTTAAAAACCTTGCATTGAGAAAGTCTACAAAAACTCATACAAGAAAAAAAGAATACAATATATATGTGATCTCCCAGATCACTCGAGCTACTGCTTAGTGGAGCGCACTCCCCCTGAACCTTGCAACTCTCGAAATCGCCTCATCCCAATTCCGTGGACACAAGCCCGGAATGTTGAGGTAGGCAACGCCTTAGTGAACAAATCTGCGAAATTGTCACACGGTTTCATTTGTACTACCTCTATCTCACCACTCTTCTGGAGCTCGTGAGGGTAGAACAACTTAGAAGCAATATGCTTCGTCATATTACTCTTAATGTAGCCCGTCTGCATCTATGCAACACAAGCAGCACTATCCTCATGGATAATCGTGGGGGTATCGACGGCGTTCAACCCACATGACTGCTGTATGTGGCTGATCATCTGTCTAAGCCAAATACACTCACGTGCGGCTTCATACAGAGCAATAATCTCAGAATGGTTAGTGGATGTCGCCACAAACGTTTTCTTACTTGATTTCCACGAAATCGCTACATCACCAAGCAAGTAAACAAACCTAGTCTAGGACTTACCTGGATGCGGATCAGACATATATCCTGCATCCGTATAACCCACCATGGTCATAGACTGATTTCTCCCATAAAATGACCTTAAGATCCCGAGTACTCGCAGTACCGAAGACAATTTTAACCTCGACTAATGCCGCTGCTTTGGCGCTGAGTCAGACGAGCTAATAAATTCACGCGAAAAGCAATGTCGCCCTGCATGCTTAGCAAGATACATTAGTGCTCCAATAGCTCTAAGATAGGGAATTTCCGGTCCCAAAATCTCCTCATCCTCTGTCTTCGGTCTAAACGGATCCTTGTCCAACTCAAAGGACCGAACGACCATAGGGGTCTTCAAGGGGTGTGCTTTACTCATATTAAACTTCTCTAATACCTCCCTGGCATAGGTGGTTTGATGTGCAAAAATCTCTCTGAAAGATGCTCAAGCTGCAAGCCTAAGCATTATTTGGTTTTACCAAATCTTTTATCTCGAACTCCATCACAAGGTGAGCACTCGTCTCACCGGTGTCCCTTACTGTCCCAATGATATTCAAATCATTGACATAGACCGAGATGATGCAAAATCTACTTTGGGATTCCTTTATGAATACGCAGGGACAATCATCATTATTTGAGTAACCCTTCTGCAGGAGAAACTCACTTAGTCGGTTGTACCACATCCTACCTGACTGTTTAAGTCCGTAAGCAACTTTCTCAACGCTATACAACTTACAATCTCCTCCTTTAGAATCTTTACCCCCATCGGGGACCCGCATATAGATATCCGAATCAAGTGACCCATACAAATATGCGGTCACCACATCTATTAACTGCATATTCAAATTCATACAAGCTGACAGAGATATTAAATACCAAAAGGTTATTCCACTCATAACTGGAGAGTAAGTTTCATCGTAATCGATGCCGGGCCTCTGCGTGAACCTTTATGCTACAAGTCTCGCTTTATATCTCACCACCTAGTGATTCTCGTCCCTCTTCCAGACGAACACCTATTTGGCTCCAACAGGGAGCACTTTAGGCAGAGTCAGTGCAACCGGACCAAACACTCCCCTCTTATTAAGCGAGCGCAACTCTGCCTCGATTGCCACCTTCCACTTAGCCCAGTCCGAGCGCCTCATGCACTCTGCCATGGTCTTAGGTTCTGGGTCTAACTCTAAGGAAGAAGCAATCTCAGACGCAAAGTAAATGTCGATAATTGTAGTCTTTTTCTTATACAACTCTCCCGAGTAAACATAGTCTGTCAAAATTTCCTCATTTCCCTCCTCCGACTCCTCGTATTTCCCAACACGACGGGGTCGAGGCTTTCCAATCTCCCAGCTCCGAGTCTTGTATGCGCGTGGTTGCTGGGTGTGCCATTCCCTAAATGGGCGCCGGTGCCATTCCCCAAATGGACGCCACTGCCATCCCGTGGATGGTCTTTCTCGACTCCATGTCAAGGCTCTTCAGTTAACAGGGGTGCCAAACCTACACCGATTCTCGGTCTTTGCGAAGTTCTCAGGGAACCAGAATCACGTGTACCTGATCTCTCCTCCTCTTCCTCTCAAGAGGGGGCTGACTGACCAGCTGCTGCTGGGGTACCTCCACTCTCTCCGGTGCATTAACTGCAGGTATATGCGATTTGATCACTCCTTTATATGGCATATTTGACATTTAATAGAATATATCATATTTTTTAGAGAAATCTTCCATATAATTATGTCATAAATTATTAATAATCACCTAGGACCACCTAATCGTCGACTAGCAACTGCCTAGGCAGGCGAACCACCTAAGTCACCACCTAGGACGAAAGCGACGCAGTTGACCGCCTCCTAGCACCTATGTGCCGCCTAGGGCCACCTAGGGAAATAGTGGTTGCAAGGGAGCACCCATTGTGCCATCACCAAACTCATTTGGAAGACTAACATGGAGCTCAAATGTAATTTTTTTTTTTTGCTTGGATGCCCAGTTAGCACAAGATCAACACACCGAGCGTCCTAGCTATAAAGGGTTGGCCCCCACCCATTGCTCTTTCTCATCCCATATTTGGGATACACTCCTTGTTCCATACTACCCTTTGTTCCGAAACCAATGCCGCCCATCTTCACGGATTGGTCGACCGCTTCAGGATAGGCTATTGGCAAGGCGGACAGGCCCAGGTCAACTGTCTTGTCATCTATACGACTTGAAATATTTGGAAGAAGCAGAACCGTCATGTTTTCCAACAGGCTCTGTGCACCCGAGCTCAAATCATCTCCGCTATAGTTGACGAAACTATCTCTAGGGAGTTTGCGAGAATTACCTATGGCGTGCAATAGCAACACCACCCCCTCCCCCCCTCCCCTCCCTTCTCTCCCCCCTTTCTATCGTGTTACTACCCATTCTCTCTTACATTTATTGAAATATTTTGTATTAATTATTTTGACTTTTTAGTCTCTTGTCATGCTATTTTTTTTAATCTCATTTGAAACTTTGTTTAGCATGTTGACTTTGGAGTCTCCTGTCATGCTATTTTTTATCTCATTTGAAACTTTATTTGATTAGCATGTGATACTAGCCCTGTAAAGAGTGATTAGCTCGAAGCCCTAAGCAAATCTGACCAAAACAGTACCGAATCAGTAGGACGCAGAGAAAGTAAAACGTGCTAGATTATTGCTTTTTCGGCTGATTGGACTGCTTGGCGCTAATTCATGGGCGGAATCGCCTCGTGGGATGCTCGATTGCCGCCCGGGTTCTCCGATTTCGGGCGCGGAACGCTGATCCTTAACCACAGTAACTTCTGGCTGTGATACCGGCTGGAACTACTGTCTCTGCCCGACTGCCCCTGCCCGTGTTCCATCTCTAACAATGTGTATGACTGCTTTAAAAAAAGCGTTAGAAATCACACAGCATAATGTATGAACGCGAGACACAGATTATAACATGAAAAACACCTCATAAGAAAAACCATGGACATAAAAAGTCCAACATCACCTTAGGGAGAAATTACAAGCATGAGTCTATTCGGCGCTACATAGCACGATTCAACACACCTATATCGGGCTGTTCTCGTCAGTTTTTTTTACTTGTTTATATTCTTATTTACATAGAAGTTGAATTTCGAGAGCTTTCCCAGCTGATACTTGATGTTAGTTCAAAATTCTTATGCATAAATTGGCTTATTTATAGCTATGTGCTTTGCATGTGCATAGTTACTAGTGATATATATAAGTCCATCGGGAAAATGGATCCTAATTAGGACCAAACTCTAGCGGAGAAACAATCTGAATGACCATCGCGCATATCCAATCAGTTCGACCAGAACCAACCCCAGAAGAATGCTGCGCTATTTCTTCAGATCTGGGAGCATCCAAAAACACGCTTCCTGACTGATTCACAGGCTTGTTCCTCAACGTGGCTGCATCTCTCACATAATTTAATCCAGTTCTTGAGATTCTTAGCTGTGTCTGTGAGACAACAGCCCGTACACGGGGAAGATTAGTGGCCTAGAACTCCAGAACAATGCACCTGTACAGTTAGATTACTTCTTAATATTTTTATATATGCTGTTTATTGCTTTGCAGTATGCTAACAGAAGTAGGGCAGCATGTGGTTATTACAAAAATTCTGACAGCTCAGAGTACTAGTGTCTACAGACAAGAGACAACACAAATCCATTCTGATCGATCTGGTTTATATTAAGAGAAGACTAACATTGTTATTATTTTAGTATAAGCACTAGTATAATCATATAAAAAGCTCCTTTCTTTATTTCATTCCTGCTGACAAATTTATTTTTTTCCCTTGAAATGTGCTGCCAACTTTATAAATCCCAACGCATACAGCGTTCCTGTGGATGTTTCTATAATGTCATACTAGAGATACAGGATGGGAGGTGGAAATGTTGCATGCTCCTAATCTTTCTCTTGAACAATCAAGAAGGGTATGAACACCATCACCTTCTATCCCGAGGTATGCATATTGCTGATCTACCCTTCTACCACCTTCTTTTGAGAATAATTTCACGTCGAATCATAAGATCTGGTTGATGCATGTTCTTTTAGCATATTAGCTAGGCAGATATCAACCAATGGCGTACAAGATCTGGTTGATGCATGTTCATTGCTTACCTTTGCTTCTTGTGCTTTTGTTTCCTATAAGGGCTCTTTGTTGTGCACAGCATCAACCAATGGCGTACAAGATGAAAGGGGTCTTCAAGAGCCTGAAGGTCATCTCTCAAATCTTCGGTATGTGATTTTCTTTCTGAATTTTGTTCGTGCTGAACAAAGACATTGCAAACTGAAGAATGGAGTTCAGTAATTTCCACTGCTCTACCTCAGTCTTCCTTCTCTTGTGTACACCATGCTTGCAGTGGTAAAGGAGCATCAGATGGAGATTGGTCATCCGACAGAAGTGAAGCATGTCGCACATGTCGGTTGGGACAGCCCGACGGGGAGTGCTGCTTCTCCCAGCTGGGTAAATAGAACAGAATTCAGAACAATGCTAGAATTCCTTTCTTTTTATCTACTGTGTGGTTACCACAATTAGTCATGACTTGTTGAGAAGCTGAGTCGTCTCAAATTTCCTTTGTAGATGAATGACATGAAAGGGTCAGTGGACTTCTCGTCGCTGAACAATTTCGGGCTATCAACAGGAACCTCATGGGCTTCTCAAGGTATTTTTGAGATCCCCTGTTCTTCAGTTTGTGCAGTGGTGCACATGTTTGGTCCAATTGCTTCTGTTTTCTTTAGGGAAGAAGATCATGCCTTGCTTATTTATAGTGGCATGCATGAATGGGGAATGAGCTAGACTTGCTGTTTTTTTTAACAATAATTCTAGGAATGTGCTCATTTGCCGTCTTTAGCAATCTTCTGCTGGTGTATGAATCATTGACATCCGAATTACAAGCACACATAATGTTATTAAACAATTCCATGTCTTTTGACCACCAACAACATTTTGTATTGTTGGTGGAGCTGCAATGCAACATATGATTAGTACACAATATGGTAGCATATCTAGAGTGTCAAAATCATCTGAATTAACCGAATTATCCGGCGTCCAAATCTGCATCTGAATCTAATTACCCGTATCCACAACAATTATCCGAATTATCCTATATACAAATATAGTATGCAGTTCTGTCATTCGAAATGCTATTTTATATGCACTATTCATGAGAATATCCAAATTAGTTGGATGGATATTTATAATATAATGTGAATTCATAGTTCTTTAAGTAAAATAATATATTATAATGATTAAATACGCTATGCATGAGTAATATCTGTTGGGCTTATTTACAGCAATATCCGTATCCGAATCCGAGAATATCTGAATCCGTATTCGTATCCGATAATATCTAAGTCCGATTTGTATCCGAATATAGGAATATCCAAATCCAATCCGTATCCGTTTTATAAATACAAATACAGTTTGACCACTATCCGATCTGTTGACATCGATCATTTTCTTCCGGGTGAAAAAATGTAGCTGGGAACTAAAAATCGAGGCTCCCAATACCAACATCCTTACTGATGGTTCCTTCTATAAATTGCTCTTATCAGCAAATTCTATGGGTACCACATTCAGTAATTCATCATTCACTCTGCAGAAACAAGTTTACTTGGATAACGATCCATGATTTAAACAGAGATACAGGGATACTCTCCAGAACTTGTGCCGACAAGTCATTTGACACTAACATGTTGTCCACAATGTTGTATTATGTCACTTGGTCCATCCATTCAATCCATATAAAACAAAAATATTGCACCGTTCCAACTAATAGATTCATGAAAACTTGATGCGAATAGATAAACAGCAAGTGGACTAGTTATGTCTGCATCGTGGAATAAAATATTGGACGTTGACTTATCCTCTCAGTGTGCTTCATCTAAATATATTCTACAGTACTTCTGACTAGCAAAACTACATAGTCACCAAGGAAAGCACATCATTATTATTATTTCTGGTTCTATTATAACACACATAAAACTGAGAATACATGAGATGTTTCAAATGATCAAATACTATAAAAATTTCTTTGAATGCAAGAAACGATTTTGAAAACTACTTGCATTCTGCTATTTATATTTGTCACTGATTTGCTACAGTTATTTATTATCAGATTTTGATCAGCCTCGAGATATATCACCCTTTGGTATATTTCCGGAAAATGCCAGTCAAGAAGCAACCCCATATCCTGTCGTACCAAAGCCACCCAAGAAGACCAGAAGGAAGAAATCAAAGAACACTTCACCGACAGCATCTTCAAGATCATCGAGGTCATCAAGATCAAGATCTAAAGAGTCATTTTCATCCACTCCTGACATTAGTGGTGCGAACAATATGCAACGTGAGGTCCCGGTTGTATAGGCCATCCTTATATGCATCTTTTATCTTTGGATAGGAACACACAGGATCATTTTAATTTTCGATTGATTTCAAGTTTAGCTAAAAGGGAAACATTGGCAAATGTTGGTAGGATGTCAAGAAGGGTTCTGAAACTATGTTATATGATGTTCAGTTGTAACTTATGAGATATTCAGGGTAAGGATGATTAGTTGTAGGGTTTCTCTTGTTCGCTTATTATAAGTTAAAGACAAAAACACTAATATATCGTAAAATATTGTCCTTGGTGAATCAATAATGAACTCATAGGCATCAGACAGCCATCACAAGAAAAGTAAAATTGTGCTCTGCAAATTAACCAGTAAACATACAACAGTTCTAGAGTAGACCTTGCACACAAATCCAAAATATTAGTTATTACCTGGGGGTATAGTAATAACTATATGGGAAATTTTAGTGTATAACATTGAATTCGCACATCTTTCACTAGATGACACTAAGTTCGCACGTCTTTAAGTTTTTAACACTCAAACCATGAATTATTCCATTCCGTGACACTCTCCCACTTCCCCCATTTTGTTTTTCTTTTCTAACTGGACGAATGAAAATGACCCTATGTTTACTGGGTAATCCAACACCGAGCACGAGTTGAATTAAAATTTTTTAAAATTGAACTTTTATTTTTAATTTGAAAATTCAATATTTCAAATACAAAAATTCCAAATTTTGATAATCTACCAAATTTGAATTTTGATATTCAAAAACGTAATTTTGATAATCTACCAAATTTGAATCTTGACATTTAAAAATTCAATTTTAAAACTTTTTAAATTCAAAAACAAAAGCCTAGGAAGGGCATTTTGGCCTGCTCAAGTGGAAAAGATAAAGAAAATGTGGGCAGGAGAGGAGGGAATGGGAGAGTGCCAGGGAATGGAATAGTGTGTGGCTTGAGTGTTAAAAACTGAAAGGTGTGTGAACTTAGTGTCATATGGCGATGCCAGGCATGCAAATTCAATGTTATAAATTGGAATATCCCCAACTACGTACATGGTACGAAATATAGGGATTGGGAAAACATAGAGACAGAGGAATGAGGAGGGAACCGACAGGGAGGGATGAAGAGGAGGCCACGGGAGGGGAGGAAGGCCGGGGGTAGAATCATGGAGGCCGCTGGAGGGAGGAGGAAGAGACCACTAGGGGGACATTGGTGTAACACCCTAATTTATAGTTTAAGCAAAAGATAATAACAATAATAATATAAAATTATATATATATATGTATATATATAGACACACACACACTCATATATACATATGATTAAAAGTGCATAAGTCCGTATAAAAGAACTAAGCTAAACAAGCTTGAACCAAACTTTCAATTAATTGTTAAATTGAAATGAAATTTCAATTTAATAGAAGTTAAGGAGCATAAAGGACAATGAGCCAATTTCAAGACAAATTTTGATAACCACTATTCATCATTTTGGTCAAGGAAAATTTGCTAAAAACTAAAATTTAAAATTAGCATAAAAGCTAAAGATGAAAAGCTATAAAACATAGCAAAAATTCTCCAAAAGAGATCCTAAGCAAAGATTACTAGCAATTGGGAATTTGAAAATTTAAATTCAAATGGAATTACCAAAATGCCCTCCTAGGCTTAACCTTTCTCTCTTCCTCCCAAATTCATCTCCCTTTCAGCTCAAACCTGAGCTAGGTCGGCCTTCCTCGTTCTTTCCCCTTTCCCAGGCCCAAGCCGACCCATTGAGCCTAGGAGAAGCTTCCCTGAGCTTCCTCCTCTCCTCCCCTGTTTCCTTCCCTGGCACCGCCTGGATTAGCTCAGGCAGCTTAGCTCTGACCCAACCCTGCAACAATGCAAATCTGAGTTAGCTTGGAGGTGTTGCCCCATCGTGCCATGTCGCTAAACGGCCATCATTACCAAGAGCACGGTGGCAATCCCCGTTACGCCGCCGCAACAGGAAAATTATCCCGATTCATCACCATCCTGAACAAATCCACTCGGGCACGGTGAAATACTGAAGCAGTCCTCATCGCTCGCGTCCCAGGATTGCCCTTGCCCTACAATGGCCCTATAAAACGGAGCGCTTCGCCCCAATTTCTTCGGTTTTATCAGTTGGCCGAATTCATCCCCTTTCCAAATTCGTGCCAACCACTGCAGCTTCGAGATGCCCCTTCGGCCAGAAGCTTCCCTAGGACATCACCAATCACCCCTCAGAAGCAATCAGCCGGAGATTCACTAGGGAGAGCTGTCGATGCCACCCCTATTTCGTTGCATTTGGCCTCACCATCGACAACTCACTCCGATCCACCCCAACCTCAACCAACCCCTGGGTAATGGTCCTTGCAGCCCCTGGATAGTCCCCGACCCAAAATCCAAGCTTAAACTTGCGCGAATCGCTCTAGCTCACCATAGCCCTTTTCCACTTCGTTCATGGTACCGCCGTCCCTGCTCATCGCCGGCCAAATCCCCGGTTGGACGATCTGCGTCTAGGAACCCTGAACCCGTAGAGATCACCGGCAAGTCAGTCGTGCCTCGTAGCGCCACCGAACCGAAGCTGGAGAGCTCGCCGGAGCTTGGCCTAGGGAAGACGACGGGCTGACAACAGCCCTACGTCATGGCGCCAGCATCGCCCTCCTCTCCTCACTGACCAGTGGGGTCCCAGCGCCACTGTGCACCTATTTAAAAATTCCCACGGCCGGATGCGCCGGTGACTGACAAGTGGGTCCTAGAACCCACCTGTCAGATTAAGGTGGGGTTCTTTTCAACTTATCTCATTTGCTTATCTCGTTTGCTTATTTGCTTCCCGACATAGCCTCGAGAGTCGGATCCGCTTCGCTCGACTTGTTTTAGAGAGGTTTTATACACGCCTTCGAGATAGAAAAAACAGAATCCAAAATTAAAAAAATCTCGATAAGTCAAATCAGCAAACGAGATAAGCATTAGATGAGTTCTTGGTTCGTGAGCGCGGTTTGATTGCGCGTTCACCCTCGCACCCACTCACACCCACTCACGTTTCTAGGTGAAGAGGACGAAAGCAAAGATTCGTACGAATGCTTCAGCGAAGAAGACGAGCTCGAGGATGATGGCCTAGACGAGGAATAAAGGTAAACTTTAGTCACATTCCTGGCGGGTGTTCAACTAGAAAATGAAGCCGCAACCCCCTCTACTTCCGCCAAACCGTCAGCTAGTAGAGTTACATTTTGGTTCTGTAAAAGTTGGCCCTACTCGGTCCTCGCACTCTGAACTTTTATACATCCGGTCTCCATGTATAGTTATCCTGTACATTATGGCAACTTTAATCTCAACTTGATGTTTAATTTTGTGCGGTGTTAGCATGATCCCTGTTCTAACACTATGTGCATAAGAATATAAAAGGGGTTCCGGCCCTGTCTTACGGAATCAGGGCCCACAGCTGGCGAGGAGGGAAGAGGAGGTAGGGAAGAGATGGAGGCTACAGGGAGGGGAGGAGAGAGAGAGAGCAGTGGGAGAGAGAGAGAAGAGGAAAGGGGAAGAGGAAGAGGGATAGGACCGACCATTTGTCCTCCACATGAGTTTGGAAGAGAGAGCAACGCAAGGGGTATTCTAGGCATCATGGGAGGCTTCGTAATGGTGGAATTTAATGATGTTGGTGGCAATGGCATGGAAAGGATAAATAGCGAATTGCAATGGCATACAACGGATAGGATTAGGCTTCAACGCAATGGCACGTAAGGTATTATCCCATAGAGATTATATCAAGCATAGGAAACCAGGACTCCTCCAGTTTTATACATGATTGTTAAAACCAACAGTGAACACAACAATCTTGTTAATCCGAAATTCAAGCTTATGTGCCCCTCTCCCCTTTGCCCCTACACTCCTTTGCCCCTTCACGCTCCGTCACCTCCCCTCCAGTGACAGCGAGCTCGGCGAGGTCGGCCAGATCGAGCGGCCCCAACTCATGACGGTGGTCGGGTGACTAGATCCGGCTGCCCCAAGGCATGACAACAGCGTACGTCATCCACCATGGGAAGAGGATGTCCACGGTGTTGGCGAGGCGACGACGTCCATGACTTCGGCATACAGGAATCGGCAAGGTAAGGATGTTTACTGCTTCAACATGCGACATCCTCGGAATCGGCAGGGCGAGGATGTCCATGGCTCCAGCGTATGACGTCCACAGCGTTGGCATGGTGAGGACGTCCATGGCGTCCACGACATCGGCAGGGCAAGGACGCGCACGACTCCGGCGTTCAATATCGATGGGGAGATTTTTTTTTTCCCACTATATGTGCTGATTCCAAACTAGAACTAGCAAAAATAATACTCTATATGTGCTAGTTCTAAATGTGTCGATTCAAAATCCAGCACAGATTGACCAATTTTGAACTCATATAAATGTTTGGTTCTATGCTACTGTATTGTAAGATGAGTTATTGATTTTTTATAGTAAAAATGAGTTTCTCTACTATTAAAAGATGTCTTATTATGAGTGTCAAGTGATGAATGATGAGAACTACTACCAATCCCAACCATTGCTCCTTCTTCCAATCCAAGTATGCAACGGTTAATACATCATAAGGATACTTTCTACCTATTTATATTGCTTTCTTATTTCAATTCATTGTATTTTTAGAAGTTTTTCAGTTAGCATGAATGTTTTTTATTAATTTGATTTGATTTCCTATTTTATGGTGTTTGTATTATAGAAATATTTCAATGGTACTCACAAAAAAATAGTCAGAGTTGAAGGTATATAAGCGTGACGTAGTCGAGTATAAAAGCATAGCTGAATTTTTGAGCAACAAAGATAATCGAGCCTAAGAGTATGTAGGCACCACCAAACATATTGATCACATTTGATATTCTTTAGTTCGTCGAAACGGACAAGCACAAGGTAGTATATAAAAAAAGCAAAATCTTTACTATTAAAAAGTCTCTTATGGTAAGTGATGGTAGTGCCACACTTCATTAAAATTACCCACCAATGCATCCATCGTAACAAACACATATACTTCATTAAAATTACTCATCGTGCCATCCATCATAATAAACTCATGCTATCTGACTTAACCCCTAAAATTCTCACGATGGGTACAACCAAAGTTTCGGTCTTTAATGTCATTCGCACGGTAGGAATTCATAGCGTGGCGTGTCACGCAGTGCATAGCACCAATCATCCACGGTGAAGCCGATTGCATATGACCGCATATGGTCGATTGCGACATTTCGCGCCACCTGATGCATAGCACCATTCATCTGCAATGAAGCCAAAGCCGTATAATTTGCACACTCTTAGCCTCGACAGTGGAATTTGGATTTTCTTGTAATAAAGCACGGACGTTTGGCTAGTCTATTAGGAAAGAGTTATAAGATTGATCACTTCACAAGATTGACAATCGGAAGATTTTGCTCGCAGGAGATCTGCGATGAACTCCTGTTCCCTGTTCTGGATGCTCCTGTAGCATCAACCAAGAAACTATGTAATAGATCGACATATGCGTATCAGAGTTATTTTTGGTGGTGCCACGCAATGCACCCTTTCTTTGTTTCTTTATTAATATCCAAGTGCTTCTCGTTCCAACTAAATTCGAAACAAGTGAGACATATATACTAGTAAATATCCAAGTGCTTCTCGTTCCAACTAAATTCGAAACAAGTGAGACATATATACTAGTAGATGGTATACAAGTCTACATAGGTAGCATAATTATACAAAATTCTTCATTCCTAAATTCTATAAGTTTGATGTCTAAAATACAATTAATCATCTATCCACTAAATCCATGTAATTGAGCTAAAAATTTTTAAAAAAGGCTTGCTTGCGATGTTGACGAGGGAGCGACAATGTCGAGGCTACAATGCACATTGTCGACTAGAGGGAACTGTGGTCCCCGGTGGTGGGAAAGGAGAAGGCGGGGGAAGAGGGGAAATAGTAGAGGGCATGAATTGGAGAGGGGTTTTATGAGACAATAAACGATGGGTAATTTTAGTGGTGATAAAGGGAGATTTTATTGGATGACATTATATATGGTGGGTAATTTTAGTGGTTATGGAGGACGTTTTTACATGATGGCATATCGTAAGCATTTTTAGTGAAGCATAGCATTGATATCGCTCATCACCATCATTCGCTATAAGTGATTTTTTAATGGTAGAGATGAGCTCATACTAAAGATGAATACAAGTCTCTCATTATATAGGCTCAAGTACCAGGCAGCATATCCGGTGCACACGGCTGTCTCCGTGAAAACGCCGTGTACACCATGGGAAAAAAGTTTCAAAAAATTCCAAAAACAATCATGGATGTACATCTCAACTTACCCCATCTACATATAAAATTTCATGATCAAATTCGTCCTATACTAGAAGTTACAAAAAAGACAAATTTGGAGTGCATTTAAACTATTTAAGTTTGTCAGAAATTTGTCTTTTTTATTACTCTTAACATAGGAAGAATTTGATCATGAAATTTTATATCTGGATAGGATAAGTTGAGATGTACATCCATAATTTTTTTTGGAATTTTTTGAAACTTTTCCCCCATGGTGTACACGGGTGTGCACGGGGGTGCCGTGTGCACCGGATATGCTGCCCAAGTACCACAGCTTCCGTAAGACTACAACTAGGACCCTTTATATAAGACACAAACTTCTAATTGACAATTGTGCCCTTCTTTATTTTATAGGCACAACAACACTTGACAAGTCTTGATTTATTTCTTACTGTAAGGCGATAAGGCTGATCCGCCCATAATTGGCCAGTATTTTCAAAAACAAAAATTGGTTTAAAATGGGTGATAATTGGCTGAAATGGTCAAAAATATCGGCGAACATCAAATTTTTTAAAACAAAATTTATGCAAATCAGATATTTCATAAGCAATTTGATTTTCTAATGGGTGAGGGTTTATCAAATCCCTAGCCATACTACATTGGAAAAGTATCTATTTTGTCCTTCAACTATGTTCGTTATACCAATTTGGTCCCTAATGTCAACTTGGTCCTCAAACTCTCAAAACCATCTCGATTTGGTCCCTTGATCAGTTAAACCCAACATAAGGCGGTTTTGTGTGATGTGGACACATACATGATAGTTTTTGCATAGTTTAGGGGGATACAAACGCTGACATGGAATCGCTAACATGACACTAATTACTCTCTCTCTCGCCTCCTTCCTTCACTAACGACGCTCTCTCTCTCCCCCCGATGGCCCGATCTACTCTATCCTCCTCGCCGTCGATGCTGCCCTCTCCTTCGTCATTGCCCTCCATGCCACCATTTCGGACACGCCGCCACTAGAGCTCAGAGAGGGGAGAACCCTTTCGTCGTCATTGCAGGGCCTGGGATGGCATGGCTTGGGGCCGGGAAGACACGAAGAGGTCTAGGGCGACGTGGCCGACAAGAAGAGGACAACAAGGGCAAGGGTGGCGTAGTGTGGGGCTAGAGAGGCGTGCCATGGCAAGGGTTACGGCAGCACGAAGCAGGGCGGAGATAGGGCGACATGAACGACGAGAAGACGAGGACAATGAGGGCAGGATGGCGAGGTGTGGGGCTAGGGAGGCATGCCGCGGCAAGGGTTGGGGCGGTACGGTTTGGGGGCTGGGAGACGTGGAGCAAGGCGAGGCCGGGTTGGGGCGGCATGGCCGACGAGAGGAGGACAGCTAGGGCTAGGACGGCAAGCAGAGTTGGGAAGATAAGGAGGTTGCTGGAGGCAACAACACTGTGAGGAGTAGGCAATGGTTGCATCAGTGGCACCTGAAGGAGGAAGTCACCAGAGGCAGCTGCATGTGTGGTAAGGAGGCAATTGTGACTACAGTGGTGTGGGGCAAGAAAGAGACCGAGAGGAGAGAGAAAAAGGGAAAAGATGGAGAGGAGAGAAGGAGAATAGAGGGATAGAAGAGATGAGGCTGACATGTGGGCCCCACATGTAAAGAACAAGTCATGGCCACATGCATCGCCACGCAAGCGAAAACCACCCCAAACCACCCTTTGACCAATCAAGGGACAAAATCAGCATGGTTTGACAGTTTGAGAACCATGTTCACATGATATTTGACATTAGGGACCAAATTGGTATAATGAGCATATTTCAGGACCATATATCTACTTTTTCCTACTACATTAGAACTGCCAGATAAGTTATGCCAATGTACCGTACATAAGACATGTCTATTCACACTGAACAATTACTTGGAAAGCAAAAGCTTGTAATTAAACAATAGAATAAGGTTAACAGACGGACAAGTTACCACCAAATGATTATAACCAGGATATGGATAAAATAGTTAATCAGAATCAGACGGGTGTGAAAGCTCCGCGCGGGCTGTGCCGCGTGGGCCCAACTTGCATGGTCAAATAAATTATCTTCTTTATAAAGCGGTTATCGAAGGCGGCTTCTCAGTGTATCCACGTCATCGGAAAAACGTCATCCGTCCGATCTGCGCCTCCGGCTCGATCCGTCCGTCGGATCACTGCCCACCGTGCAAATCGGATTGCTAATGCAAAAAAAACCTCCTATCTTTTCGTTTTACGTTCGCGTCCTCGGTTCTTGCCGACCGTTTGATCAGCCGATCAAATGGCCCTCGGTGCGTTACCTTTTCGTTTAGCCCCTTCGCTTTTTTGGTTCGCAACCCGCGGTCCTCCTACGTTGGCCGAACCCTACCGCGCCCCAGCCAGGGATTCGCCCCTCTCTTCACCTCGCCTCCTCTCCGCCTTTGCCTCCTCCCCATCTCTACCTCCTCCCAGCTCACCTCCCCATCGCCGGCCACAGCCGCCATCGTCCGCTCCCGTCTCCGCCTCCCCATCTCCGCCTGCCTCCCAAGCTCCCAGCTCCCCTCTCTGTCGCCGGCCGCTGCCGCCCCTGTCCGTTCCCGTCTTCGCCTCCCCATCCTCCAACCCTAGCGCGCCCAGCCCGGGGGTTCGCATGGTGCTCCACCCCTCCTCGCCGTCTCTGCCTCCCTGCCATCCTCCCCGTCTCCGTCTCCCCCTGCCTCCCCTCCCCATCTCCTCCTCTTCTCCAGTCGTCTCCACCTCACCGCCCTCGCGTCGGCCACCTCCCTGCCGCCGCCGGTTGCCGATGGCGCCGCGCAAGTCCTCTCCCCGTCGTCAGCCGTCTCTGCGGCCATCCGCTTCCTCCTCCCATCTCAGCCCATCACCGGCTAGCATCCTCAAGCTCCCCTCTCCGTCACCGGCCGCTACCGCCCCCGTCCGCTCCCGTTTCCGCCTCCCCGTCCTCCAACCCTAGCGCGCCTAGCCCGGGGGTTCGCGCGGTTCTCCACCCCTCCTCGCCGTCTCTGCATCCCCGCCGTCCTCCCCATCTCTGTCTCCCCCTAGCTCCTGTCCCCGTCTCCGCCTCTTCTCCGGCCATCTCCGCCTCACCGCCCTCGCGTCGGCCCTGGCGCCGGCGTGGCTCGGGGGCGAATCCGCCGGCGATGCTTCTCCAAATGCTCGTGCCTCCCTTGCAGCAACCCTCCTCCGTGCCCACCAAGCTGCAGCCTCCTCCCCTACTTCACCCATCTGCATCAGTACTTCAACATTTTAGATCTCTGCAAGTTTACCTTTTCTTTTAGCTGTCATTGATGTTTCATCATACGAAGAGGATGAACATGCCTCTAGAACTGGTGATTTAGATTGCTTTAGTCACAGCAAATTGGAATTCATCCATGCACTAGGTAAGAAATTCACAATTGTACAGTCTGTAGCATTTGTTTATTGTTCTTCATCTGAAATGCAGTACATATCTCTCATTTGGATTGTTCTTAGGTTCTCATTATGTGTTTTACCACACCGTATATTGAACTATGTGCAAAAAATACCAAGAGCTGGTTATGTCAATCCAATTTGCAGCTCAAGATGCATCGCTATATCACTATTCAATGCAGGTATACTAGGATGAGTGGAGTGCTTCAGAATCTGTTGTGGATTGCTTCAGAATCTGTAAGGAGTATTTTCTTCTCTTTCAAGAATGGTGGTTAATACTTTTCATTCAGCTGATCAAATGGTGGGGTACTGGTATTCCTACTATGTAGCTACTTTATTGTAACCTACTCTGTTCTTTCATGCTTGTGACGCGTCACAATTGCTTTGGAAGAAAAAGTGTTCTTCCAAAGGAGAAGCATTTTGATGGTTTGGGCCGTTGACACTTCACATATATAGAACTCATGGTTTTGTATTTTTTTCTTTCGAACTCATGAGGCTTTAGTTATCTTGCAGATGTGCCAAATTATGAATCTGATTTATGTTTACTGAATCTCTAATTGCCCCTGCTACGCCTCTTTCTATGAGGTGTTCAGATAACACAGAAACACTGGTTAGATCTCTTGATGTAGACAAACAACCAGTAATCTGTCCTTTTTTTTGCTTTTGTCATCTTTTTGTACCAATAAATTTTAAATGATAAATTCATGTTCTTTCTTTGTATAGTTGCAGAGAAATTCATGATAAAGGATGGCAATCAGTTTGGTGAGTGGATATGGGTCCAAAGATTGATTACGAACTGCAAATTAGATTTTATGAAGTTATAGTTCGGTACCAGCATAGATGCTAAAGAAAGGCCTTGGGGCATTTCATGCAATTCTGTTATTCTTTCTTCTTTACAATTACACTCCTTTGTTACTATTTTGCTTTGGTGCTTGCTGCTTCAATTATATAATGCAATATATCTTAGTGATAACTGATGTGTACACATTTAGTTTCATTATGAAATAAGGATGTCTCTTATTGCTTATGGGAAATCTTGCTTATGGGCTAATTGTTTTGCTCATAGTTATTTTTGGACAGAAAAATTGAGAAAATATTTGATCGCTTAGTGTACTAGGTGATTATGGCTTCAATGTTCTAAGACATGTCCTTTTTTCAGTTTTAAAATTGGTTGCAGGTTGCATATCATTGCCAATATGTACTTTCCCTACCAATCACTACGGTACTTAAAACTGGCAATGAATCAAGTGTGGATCGGCTTATGAAACAAATTACCAAATTCATGTCAGACATAACAAATGAATTCAAGATAGTTGTCGGTGAAGCTATACGATCTCTGTGCCTCAAGTTCCCACTAAAGTATCGCTCAATGTATGTGAACAGTTTAATGGGTACTGATTTTTGCAAATATGTTCTTTTAATACCTTATGTTTTGATTATTGTTTCTTCTATAGGATTAATTTTTTGAGTAACAATTTGTCCCTTTGTACTTGAGCATCTTTGATAGAGCCTGAGCTGGCTATAATTTTAGCTAGAAGAGTAGATTTTCTTTGATATAACCTAAATCATTTGATGGTTCTACCATAATGCTTGGTTTTCTGATTTCCTTTCAGCAATAAATTTTGCCCCCATTTTTTATATCTTTTTTCCTGAATTTCTCATATTGTTTGTTGACCTAATATGGCTTTTTTCTCACATTCAACCAAACATTTCACAAACGCGATGAGATAAGCAACTCAAATAAGCTCAAGAGAAGCCACCCCATTGCTGAAGTTCTGGCTGTTGGGGTACATCATATACACACTCAAAATTAAAACATACCCCAAAAAACTTCCGGTGACCTTGTCCAGTGGTGTAATTAAGCTCAGTAAATTTCATTGTATCTGCTACACGTACTGCTACCTTTGGAGTTTGGAGAGTACAAGATACTGTGCTGCTTCTGTTTAGAAACTAAATTCACAGTTGCTACCTGAATGTGTTCAATGTGTTTTGCATGCTCACTATTTATGCAATTGTGGAGTCTCAACTCACACATGGTTATTGTCTTGATGCAGCCAGTCATCCATGGCCGTATGCTGCTTAGTAGTGACTGCCTGACTGGTGAATTACACTGGTTGTTTATTCAGTGTCTGACATATCTCAGAGGTCAATTGTATATTCACCTGAATCTTTAAGTTGGAAATTTTAGCAAGATGATGTACAGATTTGGGGAGAAATCTTTTCCGGTCAGAAAGATGGTCTGTTGGAAGGGGAAGCGGCCGAGAAGCAATCGTACTGGAGCGCTAGCTTTTCAGGTACCTTCATGTCCTACTAGTTGTCTTTATGCTGATCTATCTATCACATTCATTAATGTACGACATGTTACTGTTACATCCTTTTAATGTTTGGCTTCCCACCTAACCAATCAAAACATTATCATGTGTCTCATTCTACATTGAAGTGCGTTGTTCTTACGAAAAGAGCTCCATGTTCTCGATCAAACGATAGGGTTTGTGACCTTATATATTGTTTAATGCACGCTCGTTAATTATGACATTCAGACTATGCAGTCTGCAGTTTTTCACACCATATGGAGTAGCTGTATACTTCCATTATCTAAAAAATATGTAACTGTTCTTAATTGTTCATTTTGCTTGAGTTAACATCTTATTTGTAGTTTAATATATTGAGTTGATTAGCCGCTTCTAATTATAATATGAAAAGTTGTAGGTGCTCAATAAGGAGCTCCAAGGAACCAGAAAAAATTGGTATAAATTAGTTTTGTGAGCTTTTAGAAGAAACATTAACATCTTTTTAAAAATGGTTACAAACACCGAAGCGTTTGTCTTGTACAAAAATAATAAATATTCCGTTTAAAATCATATTCCGATTATAATCTAAAATGAACAGAGGCACTTCACTAATTGCTATAACATGAAGAATGATTCCTATAGAGATACCGAATATCTTGATCATCATCTATTTGCTATCCAAGTTGATATTATCAAATGACAACATAAAAATAGAACCATAGAGTGTTAGACCTATTATAATCTAGGCTAAATAGTAATTACCAATTAGTTAAAGTGGTAGTATTATTAATTATGTAATTAGGTTGCCTTAAGGGCATCTCTAGCAGACGCCCCATTTCCCTTTTGTCCTATCCCTATTCACGTGCCACCTCACCAAATGGGGCTGCTCCATCCCTATTTACCTCTCCGACAACTGCCCTATCACTATTCATACACTCTACTTTTCCTATTTATACCCTATCACTGTTTGCTACAGTGACAAACAGTGATGGGGCTTGGGCACTGCTAGAGATGGCCTAAGGGTAATTACATAATATGCCTGTGATTAGAAGGCTAAAACGTGAATTTGGTTAGATCCCAGTTCAATATACGCTATAAATCAAAGGGGAGCCCTTCCACGGTTAATCATGTTGTTAATCGTGTCATTAGCGAGATGCCTAGCTGACTCTCCTCCAAACACTTTCCTGATCAATCCAGAGGGTGCCATCACTGATGTGAAGGTCGATCCATGTCGTCAAGAGCTCTTTCCTAGACTAATGAAGGATCTTCTTCACGCATCAAAAAGATGGCATCATTAAGTTCAGGTTTAATTCCTTAGTCTCTAATTTTTAATCATAATTAGCACTGTGTTTATGCAATTAGAGAAGATTCTTAATTTAATTGTCAGTATTAGGTTTTACATTTGGTATAAGAGCATTTTGGTTGTATCTAATTGCATAAATCATGCGTAATTATGCCTAATTTTATCGTGTTCTTAAGAAATTTCCCTTTTGGTTAGAACCCTAATTTTCAGTTCATCGCCAATTTCATCAAATTTGTGGCTAAATCAGTGAGATTAGGGGTAGAGATGCATTAGAACCCCCTAATTTTGAAGAACCCTAAGAACCCGGTTAGGCTCGGATTAGTCAATTTTCTCTCAAATTAGACTCAATTCGGCATGATTTAGGGAGGAAATCCATGTGGAAGACCGTAACTTTCCCTAGATTAGATGCAATCAAATTTTCCCCAAATTTCTTGAAACCCTAAATTCCAAATTGAAAGAAATCGAGCCAAATCCATCGCTATTAGTACCTTGGCCATGCCGAGGGATGTGTGCCGCTCCTGCCGCGGGGTCAGCATTGTTGTCACTCGCCATCGTCATCACCAGCTAAGTCGACATCCTTTTCTGTTCACCGTTGCTGATCCATTTTTTCTGGATCGAGCCGGTGACCAAGTCTGTCAACGAGAAAATCGCTTATTTGCCACTCTCGAGAGTGCCCCTCATCTATTTGCCACTCTTAAGATTAAAATTGATTAAAGACTACTCTGTACGTGATCTCCTTGTTTCACAGCCATTATGGGGATTATTATTAAAATACACCTATTTGCCTGTTTAACCCGAACACAAAAAGACCATCCTGCCCCTCAGATCTGGAACGTCCATTTGCAATCGACGGTGAGTTGCTTCGTCCCCATCGGGCAGTAGCTGAACAGGTTCGAACTAACCTGTTGGGGCCACCCTGGCTTGAGCCACCTACACCGGTGCACACATCTTTCCCTTGCTTGCTCTCCTCTAGATCGCTTAGGCGACAGAGGCGGCGACGGCTAGCTAGAGGCGAAGGACGGAGATTTGGGGCACTAAAGGTGAGTTATCCCGTCATTGCTTGGATCACTAGCGCTCGAGGGTTAGGGTTTTGAGGATGATTGGATCGCTGGGCGGCCGGTTGTTGGTAGAAACCCTAGATAGGATGTAGTAGATCGATAGATGCACTAACTGCTGTAACTATATTTGTTGTTTTAGTGGTAGTGGAACCCTAACTTCAATTTTGTTTTTCTTTTGCAAACAATCTCGTAGAAGAACGTGGAGCGGCTGCCTCCACGAATAAGAGAGTGTACCGCGATGAGTACTGGGGAAGAACCAACGGCAGAGGAGGTTAATTGGGATTCTATACAAATCTAGTAAGTACAAGATGATGAAGGGAGAGTAGAGGTTTTGAATGAGAATGATATGTTTGTGCTGTTGTGTGACATCCTAATAAAATTATTAGGTTGTCACTTGTTTTTATAAAAAGAAAAAAAATAATAATAATAAAATAATAATAATATATACATTTTGTATTATTGTTTTATGCGTAAAAGGCTCAGATAAGGACTAATGGAAACCCTAGTGTGATATAAGTGCCCTAGGAAGCTACCAAATTTAATCCAGGTAATTTGGCATGTTTTCCAAAGCCAAGTCAACCTTTTTCCACGTGGTCAACCTTGGTCAAACCCTAGTCAAACCCTAATTGGGCTTTTGGCCCATATGTAAACCCTAATCCCTTCTTCCCCCCCCTATATATACATGTGCGCTGCGCCCTAGGCCGACCCTCAGCACCCCTACACCCCCCGCACAGCCGCCACCCGCACACAAGCCCCAAATTCCCTCGGTTTCCATGCAATCGGATCCGATTTCCTCTCTTCCTCTAAGGTAGCCCCTCTGAAATCTCCCCAATTTGCAAATCCATCACCTAGGCGGCCTAGAGCTCGTCGAGACGAATCCGTAGGTTTTTTAATCGTCAAAAACCGTGGAGTAATGCGCCCGCAATAGACCGCCGAAGGTTTCGCCGGAGTTCTCGCTGCTGGCGCCGTCATCCGGCCACCCCGTCGCCCGTGCCGGCGCTGACTTCCGCGCGTGCCGCCAACCGCGCCACGCGCGCCGCCCGCCGCCCGCTTGCAGCCATTGTCTGCCCGCCATGCGCCGCCGTGCCACCAGTGCTGCTGCGTGTCCCGCCATTATCACCGTTCCTCGCGACGCACACCAGCGTGACGCCGATGACCAACCAAACCCGCCACGTCGCCGCCGTGTCCCGTCCGGCCGACCATGCGCACCGCGCGCCGCCAACCCGCTTGCCGCCACGCTGCGTCCGCCGTCTCCGACGCGTCGTCGCCGCCGGCCCCCCGCGTGTGTGTGGCCCGCCCATTGAGCCCCCGCCCGTGTCGCCGCCCGCCAAAACCGGGGTTCCCTCGGTTTTCGCTCGGTTAACCTCGGGTTAATTGGTTTAATCTTTTCTCAGCTTTTCTTTTATCCCAAAACTTCTAAGAATTGTTTAGGGAGTTCCCTAACTCGGATTTAGATGATTCCAGAGCATAAAAATCACAAATAATCCCAAGAATTTTATATATTTTTACCATACTATTTTCTGTATGTTTGATATTTATTGTTGTTTATTTACTCTTTCGCATAGAACCGACGTGTATCTACTGTCCGGGAGACGTTCCGGAGCCGTTCGAAGGAGGAGATCCAGAACCTAGCTTCTTCGAAGGCAAGCTAGATTCATGTTGAAATCCTAGTTTGCTAAATTTTTATTATTTCATGTTTACTTAATTTGCATGCTTTAGTTATCATCATATGTGTCAGTTTGCTCCGATTTCATATTAGCACTCTACTGATATGACGTAGCCTTCCATTGTTAGCCTATTTTGGTACTGTTTTGCTAGCCTATCCTTGTGTAGATGCTTAGCCTAGCTTCTGGGATTGGTAGTTGATAGGTTTCACATATTATTAACTGGTACCCGTGGAGTCTTGGCTTCGTGGTGCTGTTTTTGGTAAACCTAATCAACTAAAATCAACGTGGGGTGTGTTGATTTAAGGAGACCCAGAAGAGGCGGATTTTGGGATTGTGGTTGTGTTGTGCGGGTCTCCTCTGTCATATAAGGACCGTATATACTTGTGACTACCATACCGAACCTAAACCGTACAGCCACTTGTGCCTTCTGGTCCTAATCTATTAGCTGTGGAAACCTAGCTTCCGCTGTACTCGTAGTGGACGGACGTGCTTCGCGATCACCGGTTCCGAATGGCTTAAATAGGGGCTAACCTCATGCGGTGCGCTATCAGGTCCGGCTGAAGGAGTGCGCATGACTGTCGGCCTAGTCGAAGTGTACCGTATGGGGCGCGAAACCAAAAGAAAGGGTACATTATGGGGCAGGTGAAAGCAGTGAACGGTTTTGTACTGTTTCTCCCTCGGGATGAGACAGGGCTTGTGGGAAACGTGTACACACTCTACTGAGTTAAACTATCATGGTAGCCGTGCCCGCGGTTATGGGCGGGGGAAAGGAGTTTGACACAAGGTAGTCCAATGTGTTTTAATTAATAACTTGATGGTAGTGTAGGCAGGGATTGCCTCTCTTTTGAGCTGGTTAGCCGTCCTTTGGCTACACTCGTGTGTTATCATGTGTTCAATGAATCAAGAACAAATAAACAAGTAGATAGGTGACATTTAGCAAAATAACCATACCCATCCATTGACCTTACATTCATTTAGTAAGGACCGCTTGCTGAGTAGCCGTGTACTCATTATATGGACCACAGATCTTTGTTCAGGTCAAGAGTTCCGCATCGGCGCCAGCTGTGACCAGGAGAGTCAAGGTGATTAGCTGTGCGTTCCGGGTCAACCTCGGGATATCATCGCTTCAGTCTTCCGCTGTGTTTATTTTTATGCGCTTGAATTAAGCCCTGTGCAAGACTATGTATTTTTCTATGTCAACTGGGATGATATTTATGTTATGTAAACTGTTAAATTCTAGTTAAATGCAATGTCTGCGATGATATTCCAAATGTCCTTGAGTGCAATACTAGCTATGGTCTTCTGGGACTAGTATTCGGTCACTCAAGCCGGTAGAAATACCGGGATGCACGACATGTTGGGGTTGAGAGAAGAAGATGTATGGAGGTCAGGTGGCATACTAACAGCAGCTGAAGCTGGTATGGCAGGGGTTGAAGGAGTCGAAGCTATCATTTCAGTTGATGATGACAATCTAGAGGAGATTATGATTGTCTATGACAAGGACAAACCTAAAATTTATATTGGTACATTATACCCTTGTATGGATGACTTTAGAATGGCTATCAGGCAGTTTGCAATCAACGAAGAGTTTGAATTGGGAGTTGACAAATCAGATAAGACAAGGTTTAGAGGGTGTTGCAAAGAGGAAGGATGCCCATGGAGGATAGTTGGGCATAGAAGACCTGATTTGAAAACTATAATGGTATTTAACTGACTGACCATTTAATCCTTGTTGAGTGTATTGAACTGATGCAATTGAAATTTTTTTTTGTAGGTTTCTGTTTTGGTGGAAGAGCACACCTGCAGTTCTACAAGAAGGGTCAGGGGTCACACTGCTAGCAAGGGTTGGGTTGCTGGGAAGGCTTTGCCCATACTAAGGAGGAATCCCACCATGGATGCCAAAGAGATGCAGATCAAGCTTGAGGGTGATTTCAAAGTTACTTTGACATATGACACCATTTGGAAGGGACATCAGAGAGCTTTGCAGGAGATGTATGGTAGCTGAGAGAAAAGCTTCCGGTGGTTATTCAGATAGAGGGCAGAGTTGTTGAAGAGGTCACCAGGCAGTATTGTGGAGATTGACATCAAGACTGTGGACGACAAGGTATACTTCCACTGTTTTTTGTGCATTTGCTCCATGCATTGAGGGATTTGTCACTAGGTGTAGGCCACACCTTAGCATAGATTGCACTGCACTAAATGGGAGATGGAATGGGCACTTAGCTGCAGCCACTGCATTAGATGGGCATAACTGGATGTTTCCAGTAGCTTTTGGGCTAATTGACTCTAAAACAGAAGATAACTGGGTTCGGTTCATGGAGCAACTTCACAAGGCATTAGGTGAATTACCTGTGTTGGCTATATGCACTGATGCTTGTAAGGGGTTAGAAAATACAGTTAGCAAAGTGTTCCCATATGCTGAAAAAAGAGAGTGTTTTAGGCATCTAATGCAGAATTTTATGAAAAACTTTCATGGTGGCACATTTGGTGGGATGTACCCTATAGCCAGGGCATATAGGCATGAGTGTTTGAGGAGCACATGAACAGGATTCTAACTGAACGCCCTGAAGTCTTAGAATATTTGAACAGATGGCATCCACTTAAGTGGATGAGGTCTACCTTTAACATTGATGTGAAATGTGACTATATAAACAATAATTTGGCAAAAAATTTTAACAATTGGATAAAGGATATCAAGGATCTTCCTGTAATAGACCTAGCAGACAAACTGAGACAGATGGTCATGATACTTTTTGAGAAAAGGAGGAGGATATCTAATAAGCTGCATGGGAAGATATTTCCAGCTATTCTACTGCAACTAAAGGCTAGAACAAGAGGGCTAGGGTATTTGAGGGTACTGAATGCAAACAAAGCAACAGCAAAGGTGACTGACAATAGCACAAATCATGCTAGGCATGTTGTTAAGACTGCATCTCATGAGTGCACTTATCTGGAGTGGCAACATACTGGTAAGCCATGTGATCATGCACTGGCTGTAATCACAACCTAGAGGACTATGTACATGGGGGATTATGTTTATGATTACTACTCAGTCGATAGGTTCAAAGCTGCCTATGCTAGACTAATTGAGCCAATGACAGACAAGACACAATGGCCTATGGTTGAACTATCCCACAAGGTACTGGCACCTCTTGCAAGGAGAACAGCTGGAAGACAGAGAAAACTAAGGATTAAAGAATGCCTTGACAAAGGAGGGATATCTAGGGTGAAGAAGAATGGATACAAGTCAAAGAAAAAGGCAATGGTTAGAGGCCCTATCAAGTGTAAAAGGTGTGGTGATGTAGGGCACCGACAAGCCAGCTACAAGTGTCCAATGAATGGGACAAAGAAAAGGTAATTTGCATTTGCACTAATTTTTTATATGTCTGATCATGTATTTTGCATTTGCATTGATTTGTAAATTTAACTGCCCTGCAAGAAGAGGAAGTCCAGGAAGAGCATCACTAGGGGAGGAGCCACATCCTCTGCACCTGCCAGCCCTGAGCCTAAAGAGCAAGCTGAACCTGCCAGCCCTGAGCCTAAAGAGCAAGCTGAACCTGCAACTCTAAGATCAGGACCAAATATCTATCGAAAAAGGAAACTCACTCCTAAGAAAGCAGTCAATCCAATGTTTTGCAACCGCTAGCTGTGATGCCATTTTTGGATACAATCCAATGTTCGGTTATGGCATGGACAATTGTAGTGTAATATGTTCCTGGATAAGAAAATGCAATCTGCAAACTTGTAATATGATTCTGGATGTATGTGGTTGCATCAAAACACTTGTAGTGTGCTTCTGGATGGTATTTTCAATCTAAACACTTGTCATATGATTCTGGATTGACTTGTGTGTTTCTGGATGACAAAATTAGCTCAGTCTCTGGATGACTTATCTATGTTTGGATTCATTTACAGCAAGGATGATGTTATGCAAATTGGCACAGGATAGAGAGAAAATGCAATCTGAAATTGTGTTCATCAATTTTGCATCAGTTTGCAAATGACCAATTGCTGGCGCATGACTGAACTTGTGTTCATAAGATTTGCATCAGCTAGCAAATGACCAATAGAACAATTGCTAGCGTATGACTAATTATATTTGCATCTGACCGGTACAAATTCATCGGTTTGCATAACATTCAATACAAAACACTTCAACCCTAGGGATGCAAAATTCATCGGTTTACATTATCTAAAACTGAGACAGACTTTTTACATTTCAAAGCCTACACCACATGACTAAAATCCCTAGCATAACCACTACTGCAATCAGCACATTTGTCACTAGCAAAGCCACCCCAATTGAGATTAACATGGAAATTGATTTCTTCACCGCATCCAGTTCACAAGAAGATCCCCTGACCCTATCTGCAGCTTCTTCCTTTGGATCAACAGAGTCCATAGTACTTGCATATCCAGATTTGAGCAACAACTCCTCTTACTGATCACGCCACATGTAGAAAAAGCATCTTCCAAGGTTATGCTCCAACAACAACCACAAATCAACTTGATCCCCAAAACCAATCCGAATCGGGCACTACAAAATCGGTAAAGTTGAAAAGAAGAACTTACATCTTGCTCGTTCCTCTGGCACTTGAAAAAAACCTTGCCCAAGTTTTTCTTTGACCATGAGGTCAGCTGCACCACGGAATCCCCCCAACTAGGGCAAGCCACAAGAGGCAGGTTGCTTGGCCCAAAGCCCCCGCTAGGCACCATGGACAGCGTCGAGGAGGAGCTCCCTTGCATCATCGGCACTGCCTACCTTCCTAAGTGGGACCTCGCCCCCCCTCCCCCCACCGGACTCGTAGAACACAGAGGGGAGAGAGTGGGAGAAGAGGGAGATGGAAGCGATCGAGGAGAAGAGACCAGGAGTGCCTTGGTCGGGTCAGGTTCGAACAGCCGCTCTTTTACAGATGATCGAAGGGCAAGATGGTCTTTTTGCGTTCGGGTTAAACAGGCAAATAGGTGTATTTCAATAATAATGCCCATAATGGAAGTGAAGCAAGGAGATCACGTACAGAGTGGTCTTTAATCAATTCCAATCTTGAGAGTGCCAAATGGATGAGTGGCACTCTCGAGAGTGCCAAATAAGCGATTTTCTCATCTTTTGACGGTGGCAGCGACGCAACAAACCGATTTGGTTATTGGCCTATAAAATTTGGGCAGAAGGTTAGGCTAGCCGTGTTTTAGTTGAACCAGGCACAGTAGCAAAGATGGTGGGCCAGCTCGGTGGGCTCGGTGTTGGACCAAGCCAATAATGTGTTAAAGGCTCAATTTATGTTTGAGGAGCTGAATTGCTATTATAATTTTGGAATGGCAATTTAGTTTAATTTTCTAATTTTTTTAATTGCACCGAATTAAAATAGAACCAACGAGAAATTTTAATTTGGCACTACACTTAATTCTAGAAAATAATGTAATTAATTTTGACAATACATTGTTGTGATCTGGCCAAAGCTGTTTATTATGATGGGCTGTTAAAATTAATTTTTCTGCTAATGTAATTAATTTGATGGTTCTTATTATATTCTGACAAAAGTAGTTTATAGTAATGAGCTGTTGAAATTAATTTTACCTACTTATAAAATTAATTTTATTCCTTTTCGTTTCTGCCCAACGGTGATGCCAAATTGGGATACATCATTAGCATGCTAGACATTATTCATTTAATTTAATGATGCTTCCACATAATTATTAATTTATTACTTACTTATTTAATGTTTAAATGCAGCCACAAGCCCATCGATTGTGACTAGGTATCTGAACGTCATTCAGCAGCTTAATGGGACCAACTTTCCTGCTTGGAAAGAACAAATCTTAATTCCTTGGGAGTCATGGACATTGACTTAGCACTCAGAGAAAAGGCTTCCACGACACTAGCTACTGATGCTGAGAACCTTGATGAGAAAATCAAGGTTTATGAGACAACTAAGGATAAGTGGGAGCGCTCTAATCGCATGTCACTAATGATTATGAAAAGTACCATTTCTGTTGGGATTAATGGAGCAATCCTCGACTCCGATAATTCAACTAAGTATTTGGCATCTGTTGAGGAGTAGTTTAAGAGCTCCTCAAAGGTTTATGTCAGCAACCTGAGTATGAAAATGCTTACGACTAAATATGATGGTACTAGCGGTGTAAGGGAACATATCATGGCCATGAATGAAATGGCTGCGAAACTTAAGGGCATGAAAATGGCAATCTTTAATGGCTTCTTAATCCATTTCATTATGACATCCCTTTCTAGTGAGTTTGGTCCTTTCAAGATCAACTATAATACATAGGAGGAGAAGTGGACTATGGCTCAGCTCACAGCAATGTGTATTCAAGAAGAAGAACATCTTAAAGCTAAAAGCAAAGATTACGCTCATTTTGCCAACATGACCTCGAGCAAGAGAAAGGCTAAGGGCGAAGCTAAGGCTAAAAAGAGATTACGTTTTTGCCCAAGGCTACATCAAGCAAGTCAAGGACCGAAAGGTCTAGCTCCACTACTGATAAAGGTTCTGTATACCGCTTCTGCAAGCAAGAGTATATTGCAGTGGCTTCAAGGAATGGCTTGCAAGGAAGGGTAATGATAAAATTTTAATAATTATCAAGTCCCTTTATGCTGAGTTTCCTCTATTGTTTGATGAATTGACTTTGGTGTCATTGTGCACATAACTCATTCTTTTCAGGAATTCCCTATCATGATGACGCTTCCAAAGGGGGAGCGAAACCTTGAAGTGGCATATGAAAGGGAGGTTTATGTTGAAGCCATTATAATTGTTCCATTAGTCTTTAGGGAGAGCTTCAACCTCTGATAGAATAATGCAGGTCTTGTTCCGATCATGATGAAGAACTTTATACATGTTTCTCTATTGGACAATGATTGTTTTGATGTACTTTTGGAACAATTGATGCATTGATTATGATGGTTGTAATAAAATTAGTCTTGTAGTTAGGCAAGACATAGTTCATATGCTCTTTTGAAAAAATTCTTTGAATTTCTGAATGTGTGTGATAGTATGAATAAGTGTAAGAGAAGTGTTGATAATGAGACTTCATCAAAATTGTGGCTTTGATGTTTAAGCCGCATTTTGAAGGGGACAAATGGAGCTTCTCATTAAGGAAGATATATTTCACCCCTCAAACTTCAATTACTCAGACTACTATATTAATTATGTTAAGGGGAAATATATACAGCAGAGCTCAGACCCTTTTAGAATTAATTTATTAGACTCTAAAACTATTAGTTGTTATTTTATTGCATATCTCATAAGATCTAAGGGGCATCGCTTTTATTGCCCAACTAGTACCACTAAGGTTATTAAATCGAGACATGCTGAATTTCTTAGAGAATTTTAATATCATTGGGAGCCCTGAGGCAAGAAAAGATGGTACTAGAAGAGAATCGGACTTATGTACACTACCGATAATCCAAGAGAACATTAATTCTTTGCCTTAAATTGTAAACCTAGAATTCTAGGATTACTGCTACAGTGGCGAATGATCCTATATAATGATAATTTCTTGTCTGTCTCAAAGAAAGTTTCACTTAGAGTTGTCATGACGCTTGTTGCTCATTATGACTTAAAGCTGCATCAGAACTGCGTTAAGGCAATGGTACCCAAAGTTTGATGAAGTCATAAGGAAATTTGATTTGAAGGAAAATAAGATTGATTATTTCATATATTCTAAGACTAGTGGAAGTAAGTATATCATTCTAGTAACTGTTTCTCCACTTTCCTCACCCCTGTTGTTAAGGGCGATAAGTTTATATCGTTCCAATATCTGAAAAATCAATTAGAAACTGGTCAAATGAAGAGAATTTTCTTATGCTTAACCAGTTGGGAGTATTATGTACGCTCAAGTTCTGCGTTATTAGCAAATAACTGAGTGGTACATGCTTACTTATATAAACACTAATAGTATGAAAATTATGGGCTATCCAGACACTAATTTTGTTGTCTGGATTTGTGACTTATTATGAGGCTACCGGGAAAGTTGTATGGCTTAAGAATTTTAACCCAGGACTTAGAATGGGAAACAGCATTAATAAGACACTAAGAATTTTCTGCAGCAATGAAGTCTTAGTTTTTTCTTTTCGAGTAACAACAGGTCAAGTAGTGATGTCAAACACATTGACAATAAATATTGTGAAAGATAAAATTTAGAATCAAACAATTGAAGTCAAGCGTATATGCACTAATTTTATGTTTATTGATCCTTTTACTAAAGGCTTGTCTCTAAATCTCTTTTGAGAATTTATTACCGACATGAGATTGAAGAAAACCTATAACTCTGGGAATTATTATTATGAGTTAAGTTAACGAAATCTCACAAATCTGATTCTAGGTATGTTGAGAACCATAAGAAGGGAGCATGCATGACTGCATGCTAAGACTCCTGAAATATCATAAAATAAGATTTATTATGAGATGGAGTATTATGCTATAGATGATAGGGGTTTCAGTGATGATAAATAGTTGTTATAACTACATTATCTTCGTATGGTGCTCTTCACGAATATAAGAATAATTGTATTAGCCGTACAATCAAGTGGGAGAATGTTAGAGCTATTGTGATCTAGGTTAAATAGCAATTGCCAATTATTTAAAGGGGTAGTATTATTAATTATGTAATTTGGTTGTCCTTAAGTCTAATTACATAATATGCCTATGATTAGGGGGCTAAAATACAAATTTGGTTAGGTCTCAGTTCAGTAGGCGCTATAAAATCAAAGGAGAGTCCTTCCAGGGGTTAATCACATCGCTAATCATGTCATTAGCAAGACGTCTAACTGACTCTCCTCTAAGCACTCTCCTAATTAATCCGGAGGGTGCCATCACTGATATGAAGACTGATCCACGTCGCCGGGCCGGGAGCTCCTTCATGGACTGATTCAGCAACTTCTTCGTGCATAAAAAAGATGACATCATCAAGTTCAGATTTAATTCCTTAGTCCCTAATTCTTAATCATAATTAGCACTGTCTTTATGCAATTAGAAAAGATTCTCAATTTAATTCTTAGTATTAGGTTTTACATAGAGAATACTAAGGGGTGTTCTTTTTGGCTTATCTAAAAGTCTAATCTGACTTATCTCGTAACTTCGAGAATTTTTCGAGGTGGCCTCGAGAGTCAGATGGGCTTGATTTTTAGGATTTAGGGAGCTTTTAGACACGTCTACGAGATAAAAAAAAATAGATTCAAAGTAATAAAAAAAAGTCAGATAAGTCAATATTAGCCACATCTTATCTGACTTATTTTGTGACTTATCTGACTAATATTGACTTACCTGACTTTTTTTATTACTTTTTGAATCCATTTTTTTTATCTCATAGACGTGTCTAAAAGCTCCCTAAATCCTAAAAATCAAGCCCATCCGACTCTCGAGGCCATCTCAGAAAATTCTCAAAGTTACGAGATAAGTATCTCATATTAGACTTTTAGATAAGCCCAAAAGAACACCCCTAAGCCTCTTTAGACACTTCAATGTATCAAAACGTTTTTTTAGATATTTTCTCACATGAAACATAAATATTTTGCTTGGACACACTGGGAATTAATTTGGCAGGATATACTTTTGGCGGTATTAGCTTTTGAATCATGCTGACGGGCAAGCACATTTTGCATAGCTGGAGGCAATGATGCCTCAATAGTGTAGTTCCATTAGGCCATCTCCAGCAGTGGCTTGGTCATGCCCAAGCCCCATCACTGTAGCAACAGTGATGAGGCATGAATAGGAAAAGTAGAGTGTATAAATAGGGATGGGGCAGTTGTTGGGGAGGTGAATAGGGATGGGACAGCCCCATTTGCTGAGGTGGCACGTGAATAGGAATGGGGCAGCCCTATTTTGGGCTGTCTGCTGGAGATGCCCTTAGTGCAAAGCGTACTTGGTGGTCCAATGCCCCATTGATCATGCATCCTGGAAAAAATTATAATATGTTGTACCATAAATATAGCTTTGCCGTACCACAGATTTACATTTAATTCTCTGCCTTCTACTGTTCTATAACACCGTTCAATTTCTTTTGGCAAAACTGTCAAAGTTTTTCCCTTGATGAATACTACCAATATATCGGATAGTCTTTGTCATACTTAGGGATGCAAACGGAGCGGATAATTTCCGACCGACCGAACCAATATGGATAGTGGTTTGGATAGTTATACGGATATCCGGCTGTTTTTTGCGGATACAGATATGGATATGGATATTAGGATGCGGATAGGGATACGGATACGGATATGCGGATAATATCCGTGGTATAGTATCCGAAGAAAAATACGGATAATATCTCGGATATTATCCGAATTATCTCAAGGCTAAGCCCCCCCAACAGCTATTATCGGCGAGAGTACTACAGTGCTTAGGCCTTCGCTCAGTTCACTCCACCGATCAGCCTCTGCTGCTACAGTGCTTCGCTGCTGGGCTACTGCTTCATGCGGTGCCTTCACCGGTGGGTCAGGCAGCCCAACTGTCCAAGCTTCACCCTAATCACCACTTCACCCACCGTTTCAATCACTACGGCCAACCCTAGCGCTAGCAGCAGCAGTAGATGTTTAATTTTAATTCCACCAATTTAGTTGTTTGCTATGTACTTCGCATTTCTAAAAGACTGCTAGTAGTGTCTATAAGATTGTATATTTTTTTATGTGTTAAATATTTATCCGGACTTTAAATGTTTGATGCTTTCTTTGAAAGTCTGTAATTTACGTACTATCCGAGGAAATTATCCGTTCCGAACAATATCCGAACCTGTAGTATCCGTGTCCGTATCCAAGGTATCCGTGTCCGTATCCGATACTATCCGTATCCGATCTGTATCTGAAAAATAAATATGGATACGGATACAATATCACTGCTATCCGACCGTATCCGATCCGTTTGCATCCCTAGTCATACTGGAGAAGTTATCATTCCTTGTAATTATGCAAGCTAATGTGCCATGGAAATTTGTTTGATGTTGGAAGCGGGATCACTTTCTCAGTTCTTAATATCAGGGAATTGATTTTCGGACAATAATTACCAGTTATCAGTGATAGTTGGCCATATTAGTCCCTCCTTAAAAACAAGAAAAAAAGTACAGATTACCCCTCTCAACTTTGGGAAAGGTATAGAAATTGTGACACCCTAAAAACTATTTTCCTAAAATTTTTCTGAATCTTAAAGCAATTAGGATCTAACACCAAATCCATTGCAGATTGGGCCCAGCCCAACCAGAGCTCATCCCTAATTTCCTCTATTTAAACCCTAACCCTCATCTAATTCCCCTGAAACCGATCTATCAACTCTAGAACCCATCTGCTCGACGCCGATGTCCCGAGCCGTAGCTTCATCGCCATCTGTAGGTTACCAGAGCACCGTCATTGCCGAGCTTCGTCGTTGTAGAGGTGGTCGCCATTGCCATCTCCCCTCTCTGTAGCCTTGTCGCCAGTCGTCGCCCATCTTCCTCTGCCCCGACGGCACTACCTTGAGACCAAAGCCCTCACGTTGAGCTGATGCCGCCTACGGGCCACTCCCACCTGTGATTGTGTTGTCCTCACCCTCTCTACAGCGCCAGCTCGTTGCTCCTCCTCCCCGCACCATCTTCCTCCTTGACCGAGCCACTGCCGGGCGCCACCCCACGTAGAGCTGCGCCGTGCACTGCCACGCCTCGCCGCCGCCATCGCCGCTTCTAGGTGCCGTGGCTGCCAGGCCGCCGCTTCCGATGCCGCCGCGCTAACCGCCGCTACCGCTTGCCTCCCTCCCCCCCGCGCCACCTGCTGTCACCGTCCTTGTCCGCTGGCCAAGTCGCCACAGTGCCGCGTCACCACTAGCGACATTGTAGCCGAGGCCGAACCACCCCGCCGCCGCCTCCACGCCGCGCCGCCATCACCGGACTGCCGTGCCACCGTTGTCGAGCCTCCCCGCCGCCGGCCCTACTCCTTCTCTCTCTCTCTCTCTAACCCTCCCTCTCTATCTCTCTCTTTCTCAGATTCCAGCCACCCACAGCCATCCTTATCTGCCTCCAGCTGGGCTGGATGAACAGTAGTCAGCCCCGTACTGCTACAGTAGATTTTCCTTTTTCCTGAATTTTACTGAATAGTGTTCCTTCACTATTTTGCTATACATTCATCCTAATTCCAAATTCGGCGATTCCAGTTTTTAAAAATTCAGAAAATGCGTATCTACTTACTGTAATTTTTATATAATTTTTCAATTTATTTACTGTTTCTGGTATTCATTGTTGTTTTCTTGTTTTGTGTACGATAGATCACGTGGGTGACAAAGGAGAGTTCGTCGACACCGCTGACGTTCCACAAATTCAAGAAGAGCAGGAAGGCAAGTATTTCCTCTAGAATCTCAATTTTCTAGATTTTACCAAAATTGCTATTAAATTAAATCATGCGTATTTGCCATAGTGAATCTCAGTGCATGTCATTTATTTACATGGTATGCACCCAATATCATGACTAACCCTAGGACAATATTATTATGTAATTCACTACTATTTTAATTATTAGTTGGCTTAGCCTTGTTTAGATAGTCACCGGGAAGTGATTCTCACTCATATGATCATAGTTAAACAATTTAATATGAGAATGTGGAGTGTTGGGGTATGAGACATGAGAAATTGGGGTTTATGGTGGGTTTGTTCAATTATTAATTAAAATTCGACCAACTAATAATTTGACTCGGAGCGGGTAACTCGAGTCGATGCTCCGTTCTCTAAGGACCGATGATCATGATGGATTTAACTGAGAATTTCTCGTGCGACCATAAGCCTGATATGGGACAAGCCTGATCTAAAGGAAAAGTAATGTCAGGTTTGTCACCGTACTTGCACCGTAGGTAAGGTCCCGAGGGATGCGTCATCACCGGTGTATAGCCCAGGGGATTGAACTTTGGGACTTGCACCGTACGTGAGGTCCCGAGGGATGCGTCATCACCGATGTATAGCTTAGAGGATTGAAGTTCGGGATACTTATGTATAATATCAGGTATGGTCAGAGCCCCCGGGATACTTGTGTGTAATATTAGGTATGACCGTGATAAACCCGGGGTTGATGGTTTGATGGATTTTGTTATGATGCTTTCCGATAAGAGAGTATCGTATCTTACGGGGAAAGCGTATATCCTCTGTAGAGTGTAAAACCATTCGAATTGCCGTGCTCCCGGTTATGAGCATCTTGGTGGTTTTTCACATCATAGCTAGATCTTAATTAATTTGACTTGTGTAAGGTTTTTCGGGCAACGTGCCATTGCTAGATGATTCAAGATGAATAAGAACGAGGATGAGAACTATATTGAGATGATGACTTGAGACAATGAGAACCTGAGATATGAGACACTGAGTTTGAGGATTATATCATGTTTATCTTATTGTTGAGATTAATCATGAGGACTACTATTTATTTATATATGTTTTATTAAATGCTTTTATATTTCTAAGTTAAAATGCTTTATGTAAAAGAGTCATTATGTTTCCTAGGAAAGCCTGACCCTTCCTAGTAAAGATTTGCTGGCATTCGCATGCTAATCCAGGCTTTTTTTCGGGGCTGCTTATTCCATGAGCAGGTCAGGAGTACTATCAGGAGTACGTTGCGAAGTATTCGGAGGGTGCACAGGACTACTAGCGGCTCCCGTTCAATGTGTGCCCGTGGCCATGATAGGACACCTTTATTAATTTTTATTTGCTTCTTAGATGCATTTTCGTGAAGATTTATGGTCATTATCAACTATTGTAATAAGTGGAGCTGTTGCACTCTGATTATTTTATTTAGTTATACAGTGTGGTATTGATAATTCATTTTTGTTTACTATAGGTATTAGCACGGATTCTTGAAACTCATACCGTTAACACAGAGGGTTCAGTTTAGTAAAAACGGGTCCCGACAGAAATCATCGTGCAGCTCTAAAACCGGATTTTGTTTTCATCCTTCAAATATCAAAACCGGGTAGATTACCCCCTAGATAAATAGTATGCGGTTTTCTAGGTGCCTAGGTGGTATTCTTCTACCTCGTCGGCTTCTCTCTCGCATGATTCCCCTCTCCTCTCGCGATAAAACTCTAGCGCGCTACCGGACAATCGATGCCGGGAGCCGTCGATGGGAGGGACGAAGGCGCGGTGGAGGACGATGCATGTTGCAATGGAGGACGTACGACGAGACGGCTCAGGAGAGGGAAGGACTTCGACGAGGAGCCCAACACCGTGACCAGATCGCCATCGTCGACCCAATCGCATGTCCGTGAACCCAAGCTACCCTACCTAATTGGCGCTTAATATTTGTCTAGGTGGCTAATCTATCCGGTTTTTACATTTGAAGTATGAAAAAAAAACCAGTTTTAGAGTTGAAGGATGATTTCTGTACCTTTGCCAAAGTTTAGGGATAATTCATACTTTTCCCCCAAAAAAAATCGGTCTAAAATATCTGACGTTCACGAATTTTTATCCAGATTTTTCTCCAAATTTTGCTCAAACAATTTTTACCGGTATTTTTGACCGATTATCGGCCAAAGAATTTTTAGATTTTTATTTGGAATCATTGAGCATCATCGACAAAAACCTATTATCATTGTAATCAGCCTTATCGGTCCACTGGGTAAAAATTATGTTCTGATTATCAAATCACTTCTTAGTATCAATTAATACAAGAAACACGAGGACACTTCTTTCGCAAACTCATGGCAAAACACTTCAGCATATTCTCCACTAAAACAACACTTGCAACGATCAGTACTCACCTTGGTTAGCAGAAGCTGGCCAGATAGATCGAGTATCTGAATCTTCTTCGTAACTATTGTACTATACGTCCATATCCATTGCAACAAAAATACTACTAGTCTGCTGCTGCTGCTGAGAGAGCGTTTCCAGCAGTAAACAAAAAACAATGTTTATTTGATTTGTTTTAGATAGAGGAGCTGCTGGTGGGAGGGATGTTAGATCCAGAATCAATAACGAATACAATGCAAAACGATTTTTTCGGTGTCTCAACTGTTACACCTTTTCTAACAAACTAACAACCTGGCTAACCCGTGTACAACTCACGCCAACTACCACGTCGCCCATGCGCGTAGGACTCGGAACTGCACATCACTAGCAGCCGATCTGATTCCTGCGGCACCGGCCACATACGGCTCTGACCTTCCTGCAAACGTTAGCCTTGCTAGCTAACTAACTCAAACTAATCTATCTAACTCCGTGATCCGATCGGCTAATCATCATGCCTGCAAACTGCCTAGCTACTCTTGTAACTGTAGCGCATCCGGACGACAAGTGGTATGAGAGCCTAAATAGCCTAAGTGGTTCCGAGACAATCTCAACCCAATATGTGAGGGGGGAGATTGTTGGGAATAGTCCATATCGAAAGTTGAGAGGGCTTGAGCTAGCTTTTTGGGAGGAGAGATGGCCTAAGAGACCTTGCCCCGCTACTCTGGTTAGGCCTGCGAATGTACTGCAGCCTAGCAGACTAGGGTCTGGACGCCCAAAGGGGCTGTTTGATTGGCTGCATTCAGAGAGATTTGGTTCTGCAGATGTAACTATACCTCCAAAGATGATGTTTGGTTTCCTTCCCAACAAATTTGGCCAGGCTCTCCAAATGTAACGCCCGCTCCGTAGCCTGCATCGGCGTTTCCGCACGTGCAGATGCGCTACGCGCTACCCTCGCAAGGAGGGTCTACTGCCAGACTAACGGCGAAGGCAAACTAACAGCGAAACGAGAAACTTTGCGGTTCATTATCAAATTTTCAAAAATGTTTAAAAATTCAAATGACATCCAAATTCAATGAGACAAAAAAAATGGAACCGTAGGTTCAAGTACAAGGTCTTAAACAAATTTCAGATTTTTTGAATTTTTATTTTTGTTTTTGAATTTATTGATTTTCTAATATTTGTTTTTTAAAATTTTTATTTTGTTTTTGAATTTATTGATTTCCCTGTATTTGTTTTTTAAAATTTTTATTTTTATTTTTGAATTATTTTCGTTGTAGTATTTATTTTTGATTTCCCTTTCTTGAATTTGTCCATTCCATTCTCCTCCTAGTGCAGCCAACCAAACAATATCCTCTTGTATCACCTCAACCTGGCTCCCATCAGTCTAGCTAAGCTCGTACAGCCTGGCTGAGCTAAGAAGGCAACCAAACTGCCCATAAGTGTAGCGGTCCGGCTAACAAGGGAATATTTTAGAGTGTAGTGTAAAGTGTAAAAGAATTTTATAGGATAAATAGTATTTGTAGAGAATAGTTTTATATAGGAGAAATTTGAAGTCTATCTTCAGCGGAAGGTGTTTCTCTGCCGCTGCAAGCGCCGGAAAGAGCTGACCCACTATAAAGACAAGGTATAAAGCCACTCCCCACACAAGCACCAATACCAAATAAATGCACGCTGTTGTTTCGCTGTATTTTTGCCCGGCTATTTACTTGTCATCTTCTCCCATGCCCCATGCTGGAGAGGAGGACGCCTACTCGGTCGCTTGTATGGTATGCAAAATGGACTAGGTGACTGGATTGGATGCCTAAAATGGGTGGGTAATGAGGATTTTGTAGTTGCCGATGGGGAGAGGGAGGGGACTATGCTCCTCCTTCTCCCTCTTATCTATCAGCCGGACCGCTAGCTACATACTTAGCGCGTTCAGATCCAGATCGTTGGGCCGCATTACACTCGCAGATCCAACCAGAGTAGCAGGCTAAAGTCTCTTGGGCCATCTCCCCTAAAAAGCTAGCTCAAAGAGGAGGTGCTCCCTCGCCCTTATAAACCATACTCAAGCCCTCCCAACAACCAATGTGGAACTATTCCCAACAATCTCTCCCTCACACATTGGGCCGAGACTTGTCTGAAAACCATCTAGTTAACCTAGGCTCTGATACCAATTGTCAGCCGCCGGACCGCTACACCTAGCGCGTCCGAACCCCAGGTTGTTGGGCTGCAGTACCTTCGCAGGCCCAACTAGAGCAGCGGGCCAAGATCTCTTGAGCCATCTTTCCCAAAAAGCTAACTCAATGAGGAGGTACTCCCTCACCCTTATAAACCATATTCAAGCCCTCCCAACAACCAATGTTGGACTATTCCCAACATTATCTCCTCCTTCTCAAAAATAACTCTAGCCCACATCTGAGGTTAGATCTAGTGCAGTTCCACGTCGCCGGCGCTTAACAGCGATGACACCGGCGAGCGCGTGACCTAGGTGGTGTTTTTTTCAGCGTTTGTGTTTGCGTTTGCTTATAAGTTAGAAATTTGTTATTTTTGTATAAGTCAAACGCTTTGACGTTTGGTAGCCAATTTTTGTAGGTCATACTATTTCTTCTCAAAGCTCTCAAAAACATTTTTTCTATAATTTTTTGATCCCTCGGATGTCTTTATTGAGGAGTTACAAATTTTCAGCTTAAACGCAACCGCAACCGCAACCGCCGAAAGAAACACTACCCTAGCTGTGCCGACCTCATCAGCGTTGCGGTTGGTTTTGTCGTGGAGGAACATCAAAGATGACAGGGTCACGGTGGCATTCGGTGGTTGTACGCCGGTGGTCAGCTGGGCCATTAGCCCGTAGGTTTGTCCACGATGGTGCTTTGGAGCTACCAGCGACGGTCACGGCATCATAGTGTGTCATCTCTATGGAGATACTTGTCTCCATGCCCCTACATAGTATCGAGTGCTGCAATTGGTGCTCTCAGAGGTGCTCCAAGCACCGAATAAAGAGGTTTTGGTCCGTGACGGAGCCAGAAAATTCAAAGGAGAAGGCTAAAAAAAAGACACTCTAAGACTCAAGAAATAGCATTATACTATAGCTATAACATGTTATACAACACGATAATTTGCAAATAGAAACAACTATCTACTAATTGCATTAATTTAAGTTTAATAGCAAAATGAAAGGAAATTATAAGTAAAATGCATGTAAAGAATAGAAACTTACCACTAATTATTTCATAAGAGTTGATAGTTGATATTTGCGGGTTTTCATGTTTTGAAAGCGCCGTAAAATATCTTCTATGTTGATCTTTGAAATATGTATCGCTCAATGTAGCATATCATAAGATCATTCAACCAATCATCACTTATCTTATTATATAAATCTGTCTTGATAATCCTCATTGCCGAGAAAACCCTTTCAACTGTAGCTGTAGCTGTACCCACATGTAAAATTAGTGCATTTTATAATCCTCAAAATCAGTAAACCATGTCTTTTGGAACATCTTGAAATCTTTCCTTGCATTTTGTAGGGGAATTTATGACCAACTGATTGACATGGACCCTTTAACAAGAATGCCCGTCTCACATCATCTCTGATTTTGCACTCATATTCCTCTATTGGCTTACATAACCCCGGATCGGCAACAATATCATCTGGACTAAATTCAACTCTAGTATAAGCTCTCTTTTGTGCAACAGAAGGACTCACATTAGAGATTGCAATAATTTGATTCTGATGTTCAAGTTGTCTAGAATCCGATGGTGACTCCTCTGATTGTTTCGATTTTGCTAAGGGTGAAAAAATATCTTCATTATAGATTCTATAAATTCACTGTACAATCAATCTGCTCAATATATAAATATATAATTAAAATATGTATTCAAATATTTGAACTCATGTTACATCTATTAAAAAAATCAATTAGTAAATATCTGCTGAGCACCGGTGTCGTCTCTAGTACACCCTACAGACCACAGCCCACAGCGCCGACAGCCTCAGCCGGTCAAGGTCAGCCCTCAGGTGTCACCGCGGCACGGCGGCAGCACAACGGTGAGCAGTACAGCGCTACTGCGCTAGGCCTATCAGTAGCTATGCGCCTACGCAGCACAGCTCAGCAGCAGACTGCTCGCACTCGTAGCCTCGCAGTGCGCAGGAAGGAAGCAAGACTGCTGCAGGAGGAAGAGCCGTAGAGGTGTAGCGCACAGTGTAGTACTGTACTACTGTAGCATACAGTAGTAAGTAGCAAGAGCATCCGTAGTAGAAACACTATAATAGTATAGAAATAGAGATTTAGAGGTAGAGTTTTTGACGAAGAGAATGAATCTTTTAGGATGTAGTGTAAAGTGTGAAGGAATTTTAGAGTAATAGAGAGAGAAAATAGAGTATAAAAAAGAGAAAATATATATAGAGCTTCTGGTGTGGATGCTCTAACAGACAATGCAGTACTGTAGCACACAGGAACAGTCAACAGTTAGCAGTCCATTGGTCATGGGCATGACGTTTGGTCTTCCATTTGTTTTGGACTGGTCTTGTACATGTCCTGCTAATTGTTCTGAACCAGGTGCACGTATAGTGGATTTGGGATATTGCATTTGGTTTTGACTGACTGGACAGCGGAATCTCTCTAGACTAGTTGGTTTGACTGTTTGCCTCTTCCTCTCACTCGATCCTTTTGGATGACGTTGGAGGCCTTTGGAATTTAGGGCTTTGAAGTGTTTCTTTGACCATAGAGGAATGACATGAAGGTTGGTGGCCTTCTTCGATGTAAAGGATAAACAAAAGCTACAATCATCAAGATGTTAGGAATATTGTTTAGTTGTTCTGAACCGGAAGGTACATACTTTATCTCTTTTCATGGGCTAGCCTTAGTGTGACAATTTGTCATAGCATTTATGACTTTGACTTTGGATTGTAATAAGCATTTAGCTTTTGGTTGTGTGCATCCAGGTTGGTGTAAAAGCCGGGAGTTATACTTCCTTATCTAAAAAATCTGAACCTGTGCGTCTAGGGCAAGGTTAAAAATACCACGAGTTATTTACGGCTAATCGTTGTAATGTGGTAGGAAAAATTGTAGTTTGAAATCAACTCAAATTCAAAAATTCAATTCAAATTCAAAATATGTAAACAAATCTAAAAAAATCATTAACATCGTATTAATGTATCTGTTTACCAGAAATTGTTTTAAAAAACAAAATTTCATGTGGTTTTTACCAAATCTATTCCCTACGGGCATTTCGTCGAACACTTGGTGAAGGTGCACTGCACCCCCACGCGCCCCATGCAACTAGAGCACGTCCCAAGCTCACTCCCATGCGTCCAGAGCATGCCCCGCACGTACGTGTGCCACCTATACAAACAGCCTTTTCTGTGAGACACCGCTTGTTTTCACGGTAAACTACTAGCTTCTTGAGACTAACTGTTATGGTTTTGCGAAAAACTTATCATGTTTTGACCTCAAATTTAAATTTTATAAGTAAATTTATATAGTTTGCAGCAGTTTTTTATGAAGAAAACCGATACCGCCCGATCCTCGATACTTCAAGATTTTTTTTCCAAACCTAAGTCTAGGGTTTGCTAGTGCATTCACACAATTCCTACACATGTCTAGTGAAATTTTGCAGCCTCAGTTTTCATTCAACACAAGCCTAATGATCTAAGAAATTGAAAGAATAATAGTTGAAATGCGGAAATATAAAAGGGACAAAAGACAACCTTTTTACTTGGAGATTCCATAACAAGGTACCAAATCAAATCCAAGTGTTGATCGGTTAAGATTCAAGAAATTTGTTGTCCACCTTGTCTCTCCTTTCTCACCGACTGGTGGGCATCGATAGGCAGCAGGTGATGAGGTGGCCTGCATGGGTGGCTGCATATGGCGGCGGCACGAAGGCGAGTTGCGGGACGGTGGGGCGAGGGCGCTGGACCACAGGACGATGACCAGGCGGTTGCGTTCAGTCGGTGAGGTGGTGGCTAGGCTGCGAGGTGGAATACAACAGGGTGGCAGTGTGAGGAGGCAGGGGTCAACACAGCCTAGGGCACCATCAATGGTGGGCCAATGGAGCGAGGACGTAGTGAGGACATAGTGGAGGCGGCAACCAATAGGAGGGAGGCAAGTGGCCAGCAACAAGAGGGTGGCGACTGGAGGTCGGTGACTAGGGATGGAGGACTTATAGTCAGTGATGTGGTGAGGAGAGAGGAGAGAAATAACATTTTTGTCCTCATGCATATAAGGTACCATGAGGTAGGTACCAAAAAATAGTGGGGTGGTACTTGGAGGTACCACCTTGTTGAGCTATTGGATTAGACTAAATGGATCGATGTCTGAGATTCATGATGCCTTGAGATAGCAAGAGATACAAAGGACCCTAAAAGGCCCTTTAAAATAATATATAATAACCTAAAGAGGTCACTTGAACCTAGCAAGATTAAACAACTAGGAGTGACACACATACACAACTAGGAGTAATGCACACAGATTCATGAGTACCCTTATGGGGCCTGTCCTTTGCCCACCACTTCATCTGCACTAGTCCCTGGATCAGTACACTAGTGCACACCATTCATATAGCCGGATCATTTCATATAAGAGAAGACTTATATTACACAAAATACCTACATTAAGCCCAAGGGCTATTAAGTGTAACAACGCCGCACATTGGTCCAAATAGTCAGAATATCCAAAAGATCAGAGTACGGGAGAACCAAAAGATCCAAAAGGTCTCATGTTGGCTATGCCTAAGCAGTCGACTGGAGAAACGCCCTATGCCTCGCCCTGATCGTCAGCGTAATCCTGTTCCTCGTCTTCATGGAAGGCGTACGGATCTTACTCATACTCTCCATCTAAAAGAGTATATGTATGCGAGGTCAGTGTCATCCAAACACTGGCGAGCTAACACCCCACATAATGCATTTTAGTGATAGGGGTTCCAAAGGAAAGGTTAGGGGTTTATTTATTTGTAGAAAGCAAGTTCTACAAACCAAAGCCTATGACAGCATATTTTAACCCAAAGTTCTACTAATCAATGTTTCAAATTTTAGTTTTCCATTCCCTTCCACAGTCCATACCACAGTCCAAACCTCCTTCAAACACCCACCATCATCTTCTGGGTGTGGCATGCCCGTTGTGAATCTTACGCCAGCGAAGTGCTCGTTCTTCCCTAGCCGGGTTGCCACGTCCGCACTAGAGTCACGGCTCCCCTGCACCGTAAGACCTAGATCATCCAGCGGATGACAATATGATCCTGCCTTCACCTCGAACTGAGGTTACCCAGCCGTATTCCGGCAGTCACTGGGGCCTCACGTCCGCACTACCACGCGATGGCAACACGTTATGGTGCTAGGAATCAAATCCTGCAGGCATTTGATCAACGACTGCCCGCTGCATGCCTCACTGCACGGCCGTCCGGTCCACTCTAGGAGTCACCTCGGATCTGGCCAATCCACACTTATCCATAACCACTTCCTTCTTCCGCTATTGTTCCTCCGTGTGCCCTGCACACAATATGGCGGAACCACCCCTGGTGGCAGCATTTGGCAGCTATGCGTGTTTCTCCACGCTCCTCTCAGCACCGCGTCTGTGAACGTATAGCCCTCTTCACACCCAGTAGCCAAGCAACTCCATCTTAACCACAAGCCAGACCACGTCCGCTTTTCCAATCATAACCAAACACACACACTGGCATGCCAGGCCCAATTTCCAGTTTCCATGTTCGTTATGTTATCATGTCCGGTGAATGTCGGTTCACCGTTCTGAGGCCATTTAAGCCTAAAAATTATTAATTGGACCTGAGCAACGTTTAAGCAAATTTTAACCAAGACTTAAGAGTCTAAAATTATTTAGTTCAACCTAACAAGGCTATCAAGGGTGATCATCAAGGCAATCATTAATAAATTCAAATGACAGATGATTATATCAAGGCAATATCATCGAGGTAGAACAATAACAAATGATAACATGGCATGATATATCATGATTAAGCAGGCAGGTGTAAATACTTAAAGAGCATGCAGTTTGATACTATAAATAAAATATTTTAATAAACTGGGAATCAATATGATCTATTTGAATGTTACCTCGTACTAGGGAAAGTATAGACTCTCCTAGTAAAAGCAAACACCCTTTAGGGAAGATGTTAACTCGTCTGGGTCCTGAGAGTAGTGAGGGTCTTCCTGTTGCTCTTCAGGATGTACACCGGGCTCCTGGGCATCTAACAATGGAACGTATTCGAAGAATAATAAATAAATTAACAAAGGGCAATAGGAAAGCATGATGCATGGAATGCAACTCGCTTAGCTTAGTGGTTGGAAAAGTCAAAATGAAACTAACTTTCATATTAAGGAAGTTCTATGAGCCTAACAAGGTTCATGAAGTTCCACTAGGATAACGGAGGTGAACGATAACAAAAATGAAATATGATGATGATGGTGATGCAATAATATAATACCCATAATAGTTTTCCTATGGATTGGCAAATAAATGTATATGGAAAATAATTTTGTTTGAAGTATTTCCTTCATCAACTCAAAGCGAATTACCTATTGTTTTTAGGGTAGATGGTTTGTTGTAAATTTTTAAATTGGTATTAAATTCCTATAATTTATAGGTCTTATTTACCCTAGTTAAGCAATTAAGTAATCCTATCATGTTTTATTAAGTCCCTATATTTTTAATAAATTCATTTTACGTTTAGCAAGGTTTCTCAAAAAAAATTTGGGATTTAATTGAGGTCATTTGGTATTTAAAATAAATCAAATTCAGTTTCTGTTTTATTAATACATAGGGAGAACAGTTTAAGTGCACAACTTTAATTATCCAGAGAGCAATATGGGTCCTAAAATTGTACAATAAATTTATTAATTATCCTAATCATAGTTATGCTTCACTGGAATTTTATCATGATTCTAGAAATTTAATGATTAATCTAATTAAATGGACAAGATTGTTTTTGATATTATTCACAAGTAGGATAAATAAGGTTTGTGGATTAAATTAGATGACTCAATTGACTTACTATTAATAAATCAGGTTTAGCATGTTTCATGGGATTTATACCCTTTGTTGTAGCTATAGGGAAATCATAAATATCTTTAGGAAAAACAATATATGTTGTCAGTAGTAAAAGCTTCCTTTTAAACTACTCATAGTTTGGAAAGTCTTTTACAATAGAAACAAAAATAGGATAATTGCTCTCATTTTACTTAAAAAGGGTTCAAAGTTTTTCATAATTTGTCCTTTGGCATTAACTTAAATTTTAGAGTGTAAGGGCAATTTTAAACATAAACAAATAACTAATTGATTTTAATACTACAAGAAGAAGGCTAGATTTAAGGTTTGCATTTAGTTAATTAAATAAAGATTAAGCATTATCCTACTGTTCATAGTTTATCTTCCATTTAGATTCTCATGGATTTAAAATATAGTTAAATAAATTGTTAGATTACATAATGCTAGGATTAAAATTGATATAATTAGAGAGGCTTACCTATTTTTAATAATTTATTCTCTTTACTTAACAGTGAGGGTTTAATATTTTCCTAGGTTCCTTAACTATGGTAGTATTTATACAAAAACTTTCATGAATTTTAAACATCGTTTACTATTTTAAATAAATACTAGAGTTGTAATATAGATATTCGGGTTAATTGCCAAATAGGGGAATGGGCTGTTTTGGGCCGGGTCCGGTATCGGCTTACAGGGCAGGCAGCAATGGAGATGGCCCAACAAGGCCCGCATTACAACCCATGCAAGAGCCATCACGAAAGCGGCTTTCAAATCGAGAGTTAATGAACACGTAAACCATCGCTACTTTCACTGTTGTGGCGGGACCAAGTGTCGATCGACGGCGGTGTGCCTCGAGGAGATCGTCTTCCTCCTTGGCCCGGTCAGGTGCGGTGGCCATGGATGGCCAGGGATGGAGGTCGGCACCGGCGGGGGAAGTCCCAGCGACGAGGTCCAACCGCAAAAACGGCATCCCCACGGCCCCGCGCACCTGAAGGCGTAGACGGCGAGGCCTATGGCGGCCTATAGCAGCGGTGCGGCGAGTAATAGCATCGGCAACCAACAACTAAAGGAGCTACGGCTAGCCCAGGTTCCGGCGGCCAAGAAGGGGGGCCTGAGGTATCTCGGGGCTAACCAGACTCTACCAGAGGAGAAATCGTGGTCGGGGACGCGCTAGAAAAGGCTGGCAACGGCGGCCGAAGCGGCTCATGGCGGCAGTGAACACTGGTGGAGCCTGCATTGAATGAGGGTCTAGGACGTGTCAATCATGGCATGGGGAAGCTTCAAGTGCGAAGAATCGAGCAAGGCTTACCGTGGAGGGAGGAATCGACAAAGAGGCAGAACGTGGTCGGCGGCGGTCCACGCGATCCTCTCGAGCTCAGAGGGCCTCCAAGCTCGATTGGTCTCGAGGACGTCGTAGGGGAGCTCGAGAGCTTCCCAACAGACCAACAACAAGAGGAATGGCTTACCAGGTTGGTGGGTCTATGATGCCGAAGTTTCGTTAGGAACATGGTTTCGAAAGGAAAGGGAAGGTTGAGCTGCAGGGAGCTCGGGCTGGGTTAATAAGCTAGCGGGGAAGGAGTGAGGCTTGACTGCGGGAGAAAGAGAGAGAGGCAAAGGCCAAGAACAAGACAACAAGGCAGCAGGGACAGCAGCGGCACTGCAACGGCGGGACGGCGTGGGAGCAGGGGATACCCGGCCACGGGGCGGCTTCGGTGCAGGGGTGGCGCCACGGGGCAGTCTTGGCAGAGAAATGGTGCCAGCAATGGGAGGAAAGAGAGAAGCGCGCACTTGGGGGAGAGAGAGAGAGAGAGATCCAGAGAGAGCAAGAGAACAGGAGAGAGAGAGAGCAGCGAGCGAGCAGGGAGGTGAGAGGGAGAACAGAGGGTGAGAGGAAGGTGGGGCCCTCTGCTCAATCTACCAACTTCAGAATTAAATTTCAAAAATGGAAACAAGGAATTGCATGGGAAATTTTGGGTGAATTTTGGGGAACTTTCCAATGCACGAATATACATCAAACAGTTATATGTGTAAGTGTACATATATATACATATATATATATATAACAGTATGTGTGTATAAATATTAATTTATTTGTAATTATGAGAATTGGTTTGGTGAATTCTTAACCATAAAACTTTAATTTTCTCACTTAGGTTTAGAATTTAATGAGTTTTATTATGGGCATAATTTTTAATTTGGGTTTTATAATAAACAAGTAGTTCCTGCATGATGGTGTTATGTGGTCTTCAAAAATATAGTTATATACGAATAATCCCTGATTTGAATTTAATTTGAAAAATTTTGGGGAATAATCCCTGATTTGAATTCAATTCGAAAAATTTTGGGGCCAAAATACCTGACCATAATAACAATTTTCGAATTTTGAAAATATCTCAAATTCGGGCTATTACAAGCCTTGAACTCAAGATGCATGCCTCTTTATAATTTGGAGTATCAAGAGAGATGATTTGAACGCCCTAGGTCCACTTATACAGCGGCTTCATTTGAAATTAAGATGGCAGTCTAGTCACGTTGTGCAAAGGCTCAAGATAGCCCAATCCAGGCAGAAGAGTTATGCTGACAATCGTTGTCGAGATCTGGAGTTTGCCAAGGACAACTTTGTGTACCTGAAGGTATCCCCGCTCAAGGGTATGCGCAGATTCAGGGTTAGCAGAAAAGTTGCTCCCCGATACATTGGACCCTTTAAAGTTCTTAACCAGAAGAGGCGAAGTGGTCTATCAGCTGGAACTACCAAAGCGGTTGGCCGATGTGCACAATGTGTTCCATGTTTCACAATTGAAGAAGTACCTAAGGGTACTAGAAGATCAAATACCATTTGAGGGCAGGGAGTTGGAGCCAGATCTGACTTGTAAGGAGTACCCCATCAAGATTTTGGACGAAGTAGTGCGAAAGACATGGAATAAGTCCACCCGGTTTTGCAGAGTCTAGTGGAGCAACCACTTGGAAGTCGAAGCCACCTAGGAGCGAGAAGAAGACCTCCGCGCAGAATTCCCAGATCTGTTCTCCGAGCCTTCGGAATCTCGAGGACGATATTCTCCTTAAGGTAGTGTTTCTTTCAGCATTTGCGTTTGCGTTTGCTTATAAGCTGGAAATTTGTTATTTTTGTACAAGTCAAACGCTTCGACGTTTGGTAGCCAATTTTTGTAGGTCTTACTATTTCTTCTCAAAGCTCTCAAAACCATTTTTTCTATAATTTTTTGATCCCTCGAATGTCCTTGTCGAGGAGTTACAAATTTTCAGCTTATAAGCAAACGCAACCGCAACCGCCGAAAGAAACACTACCTAAGAGGGGAGCTTTGTAACATCCCAATTTTTATAAATAAACAAAATTGGAATGTTGTGAAATTTCAAAATTCTGTATTAAATAATAAAATAAAAGCTAGAATTTAAAGCCAAGGGTATACTAAATACAAATTTTCAAAATACAAATTAAACCTAATTTTTAATTACTTTTTAAAACATTCAAACCCTTAAACCCTATTAATAAATGGTTAAATAAAAAAGAAAAGAAAAAATAGAAGAACCCCTCAGCCCAGCCGGCCCAACCCCCCTATCCCTTTCCCCAGCTCGTTTCTTTTCCCTTTCTCCCGCTCTGGCCTCCCTTCCCCCGCAACCCAACTCGGTCTGGCTCGCTCGCCCTCTTCTCCCTCTCTCCCACCCCCTCCCAAACTGTCTCTCCTTTCCCCGCAGGCTGCTTAGGCCAGCCGAGGCCCAGCTCAGCCCAGCTGCTCCCGCCGCACCTCTTCCTCCCTGTTCCCTTTGCTCTCCCTACTGCTCGCTCCTCCCTCCCCATGTGCTCGCCGACGCACCGCTCCGCCCACACGCGGCCGACGGAACTGTGGACACCCCCGTGCAACATGACACGATGCACACGAGCTCCTGCCCCTCCTCAGGTAACCTCCCGTGTCGTCACCACCATTGACGCCGCGCCACCACCCCGGTGCTCCTCCCATGGCACTGTCGCGCAACACGACACCATGCATCGCCGCCTAGTCAAATTGACGCCATTACTCGCCCTCGTCATAGCCTAGCCTGGCCACTCAACCACCCGGCGACACTTCATCAATGCCGCAGCATTGCTCACTGGCGATGTCGCCCTTGGCCCTCCCCTAATCACTCGGACTTTTGGGTGACCTCCCTTTGCCGCCGCCTGTGTGCTCGACCCACTCCCCGGCCCTATAAAACCCCAGGTTGCCCTCTTAGCATCTCCCCCTCCTACCCGATTCCGTCGCCATCCTCCAGCACCACCTCCCACCTCCTCTGGTGAGCCATTCCTGCCTTGCAGCTCGCTGGAAAGTTTGTAGAGCACCGCAGGTAGAGAACAGCCCCCTTTTCGATTTCGTCGCCATCGGTGAGTCTCAACCCGATTCCTTGCTCTGGGAGCATCCTAGGAACAAATCTCTCACCTTCTTGCCTAGTACTTGGCCTAGGTTCCCCCGTCGAGGGCCCTATTTCGGACGCCACAAACCTCCTCAACACCAGAGTAATCTGACCCTCCTCCATCCTCACCGTCACCGCAGATAGTTCCTAGACCTCTCCCCGTATCTATTGTGCTGCTCGCGCGCACTCCAGCCCATCTAGGAGCCCGGGGCCATGGTGAACTGTGACTGCTGCCACTCCTGTTCGTCGTGCCGCCGCTACAGTCCTCCTCCTACGACACTGTCAACTCCCATAGATTCACCATAGAATATAGGACCCTGTCCCCAATGCTCGCTAGCCGCGAAGCCTCGAGTTGCCGGAGTGCCGTCGTTCTCTCCGGCGCCGTCGCGCTAGACGGAAGGAGGAAGACAATGACACCTACTGGCGTCATGTTTTCGGCCAGAGTCGCTAACAGGTGGCCCTCGGTGGTTAGCCATTAATTAACAGTTATTAGGTAATGCTCCGCTAATAAGCAGGCCCCACCGAGTTCAAGCTCATAGTTAACCACCCGGGGCCTCTCCATCGCTAACTAGTGGGCCCAGGGACCCACCTGTCAAGCTTAGTGAAAGCATACTCTCGCGGGTATGTTTTCTCTCCACGCTGAAACCCTCATGCCACAACACCTCCCCGCCAGGCCGGACAGCACCGGCCCGCCCTGTGCAGTAATGGGCTAGGCCTAGTACTGTGCTACGTATTTTTCAGCCTTTAATTATTTTAAAAACTCAATAATATTAAATAACTTCTAAAAATTCTTTAAAAAATTCTATAAAATACTAGACACTTTTCTAGACCTAGAAAAAATATTACACCTTTTGTTCAGCAGGTATTATTGTATTTAAAAATACAGAAGCATGCTAAGAGCTAGTAAATAAATTTTCAAAATTGTAAAACCCTTTATATTTTAATATGTAAATTCATAAAACTCATTTTTAATATTGGTTTTGATGCTGGGTGTTTTTGGTGTGATTGTTTGTAGTGCGAGAGTAGGACCGGGTGATTTCATAGAGTGGTCTGCTGAGAATGAATACCCGCACCAAGACTTCGACCAAGTAAGTCCCTTGATATATATTGATTGAACCCTTTTCTGATTTAAAGTTTTAGTAGAATCTTCAAACTTGCATGCTACTTATACAATAAGTAATTTCTCGAGCTTAGCTATCCCCAAGAAAATAAAATATTAATCATCCCCTTAGTATTTTAAACCCTAGGAATAAAAATGAGTATCCCGAGTATGTAATTTCCTTGAAGTAGGACAGACATGCTTTGTATGCTAAAATAATGATACCATGATTTTGTATTATGAAAATGGTTGCAAATGTGTGATTTGATGGAAAAAGACATTGAGTATAACACAAGGATTGAAATTTTATACTTTCCTCCTTTAATGCTTTTGACTAGGGAGGATCCAGATGTCAGTATGGTGGATGGTGCAGGGTATGCATGGTTTCGGGTTTGTGCTAGCACTCCTCCCCTATTCTAAGGACTGCTCATCCTATGAATCTACAAACTTAGCCTTACCGTACAACCTCAGGTCCTGTTATGGGATGGGTCTGACTTGTTAAGCCCTAGGCTCTAGTAACAACATGCTAGTGGAGATGTCCTTCATAGACATCTGGGTTGTACAGGCATGGACCGTTCTTCCATGTTTATCAGCACCTCGGATCGTTCTTCCTAGGCCTTCCTATACAACGTGGGGACTTGGGTCGTGGACCGGTGTTCCACAGGTGCCCAAGAATGACCCACGGAGCAATTGCTATTAGGATTTATGGCCCAAACGGCTTTATGATTTGCACTCCAATGCGTAATCTCCTGAAGGTAAACTGTACCCACTTTGCAAAGTTAAAACTATCATAATAGTCGTGCTCGCGGTTATGAGCATGTCAAGAGGGGTATTCATATGGTAGACCCTTCTTTTCTAAAACATCTTAGAAAAAGGTTTTGAAAAAGGATGTTTGACAAAGAAAAAGTCAAAACAAATGATTTCGTTTTTGCTCAAGTGGTTTCAAAAACCGCTTTGCCTCCACTTAGGAAAAATATTAAAAACTTGCTTTCCGCAAAATGATCTAAGCCTCCTCTTGTACTAAACCCCATACTGCATTCTTTCCTAGACTTGTGGAGTACAGTTGTACTCACACTTGTTGTTTTTCCCCTTTATTTCTATAACCCAAGTCGATGAGCAGCAGGCCTATGACCAGCAGTTCGATGACGCCGACGGGGACTTCAAGGATGGACACCCAGAGGACTTCCCAGAAGACTAGGACACTTCCTACTATCTTGCTGCCTATGGGAGTTTGAGTAGTAGTATTGTTGCATTGGATTCCATATACTGTAAGCTGCCAGACTCTGTATTTCGTCCTGTGTGCCGACATTTGTATATTATATCAGGGTTATTTCCGAGTTATGTAATGATATATTTTCACTGGTGATGTATCACTCGCTTTCACTGTGTGTACTATCTGTAATCCTTAGGACTAGTATAGGATACACACAGAGGGGTTCGACCTTGTTGGCTGGGTCCCAACACGTGGCACTGGTCTCTCTCCCTTCACTCTCTCAATCTCTCTCTCTCCCCATTTTGGACTCCGGCGCCCAACCTTGAGGTGAAGCAGAAGAAAGCAGGAAGAGGGAGGGCACCCGACGCCTAGCATTGTGCCGTACGCTGGCCAACGGTCAGCGGACCACCGCCACCGTACCCCCGACTTCGGCTAGCTGCTGACGCCGTACCACCTCGGCTCACGATGTTGTTTAGGTGCCCGCACCGTCCACTCCTCTGCCACAATGCTGCTCGAGCCGTTGTCCACCTCCTTATTGGACCATGACACGACTTGGCCCGCATGGAGCTCATGCCTTTTCTATTTTCCTTGTGCCGGCTATAGAAGAGAGACAAAGAAGGTAAGAGAGAGGTGGATGGGGTAGGCCATGTTAGTGTCTTAGTAGTAGTCTAACTTCTTGTCCACATGAGCAAAATGGGCCACGTCTGCTTCCACATCACCCAAAACTGCCTGCAAGATGGATTTGATCAGTTAAGGGACCAAAGAGGAACGGTTTGACAATCTGAGGACCAATTCACTCTGTTTCGCACTTCAAGGACCGAAGGTCAAGGGCCACAGTGCAAGAACCAAATCGATACTTTGTTCTTTCCGAAATTAAAGCCTTAAGGAAAGAAAATACCGATTTGGTCTCTAACTATAGCTCTTGACCTATTTTCGTCCCTGAGTTGATCTGATGGCTAAAATTTCAAGTTGATCCTTCAAGGGACACAATAATTTGATCCTAATGGTTGGGGGGACCGGAATAATTAGTTGATCTGACTTTTGAAATTTTGGGGGACACAATAAAATCCCTCCCTAGACTAATGGAACACCCTGATGATATGCCTATGCCAAATTATATATACAACCCTGTTAAGATCTTCATACTCAGCTCAAGTTGATCCTTCTGCAAGATTGTTGCAACCAAACCATGATTCTTGGTACTCTCGGCCTAGCTGAAGGCATTTAGAGTGCATCATCACAACTAGTTACCCAACCAAACCAAGCTTAAACTACTAGCCTTGAATATCCTTAATAATGCGGCCAAAGAAAAAAAAAACTTAACACAAATCCATGCACAACTACTTGGATCAATATTTAAGTCACAACGTCAATAATCCCCATGAATAACATGTTTTGCCATCATATAGACAATTAGACACTCGTGGATTAATCATAAATAGCCAATAATTCAAACACCATGTCTGTGAACATCTAGTTGTCTCTTCGAACAAAGTTAGCCTTGATAAAGTAGAGGTTTCAAGATGCTTACACCAAGATTAGAGTTGATCTTTCAAGATGTTGCAGGTGAAATCTGATTCCCAAGATCCAGGACAAGCTGAGCTCAGATCATTTTTATCACGATCGTTGACTTTCTGTTGCTAGAATTAGGTAGTAGCTATAGTATTTGGATTAGAACATGACTAACCAGAAGCTGGGTTGCTTATTGCTAGCTGATTTGGATTAGCTACTTAGTGCAACTCACTTCAATTTGTTTTCTTTTAGGTATATACTTTGTTTTCTTTTGATTAGATGATATGTACGGGGTTGCAGGACATGAATCTAATTGATTTTATACACGATTCAGCCTTCAGAATATATATTTCTTCTTCCCGGCCCTTAAATCCTTGCTTTGTGTAAACCTATATATTCCATTTAGACTATATTTTTTTTGTTTGAGAACTACTACTCGACGCCTATACCGTTTGGTCCGAACTGAATGGTACAGCGCCCCCTCTTCTGCCTTGCTTCTCCGCTCACGCATGACAGCTCCTTCCTCCTCTCCCTTCTTCAATTCCTCTCCGGCGAGCTCCGCGTGCCTCCACCACCGCCCCAACCGCCTCCGACCACCATCCACAGTCAGCGACGCCCTCACTGCCTCACTGTTCCTCCTCCGTCCTCTTGCCACCATGCCGGTCCTACCCACCCTAACTCCGGCGGCCAGTGTCAATCCTCTGGCTAGCCCCTCCCACTGTCCTCCTCCAATCCCGTGGCTCCGACAGCACCGATGCCGCCTTAAGCCCTCCACCACAAGCCACCTCACATCGCCGGGCCGCTGCCTCCCAGGCCTCTCTCTAAGCCGGAGGGCACGGGTGAAGGGTGAACCCCTCTTCCTCTCCCAAACCCCTAACCCCTCCAGCAAGAGCAAGAAGCGGCAGCGGCCCCGGGGGAGAGAGGTGAGGAGAGAATGGAGCAGGACGCATGCAGAGGGGTCGGTGACGAGGAGAAGAAGTGGCGTGTGAGGAGGAAGGCCTATACTGTAGATAAGGAGAGGAACATATACCATTTCTAACAATGTCTCTTTTGTTTTTCTTTTATTGTAGCTCAAAAAGATTATCTGGCTTGCTTTCATAATGATTACCCCTCGCAAGACGTCCACCTTAATTGCATTCCACCAGTGATTGGAGCGGAGGAAGCAATACAAATAAATATGTGGCCATGGATTCCACTACTACAAGATTTTCTAAGCACACACCCTCCATCTGATGTACTCTGAGATCCATGCAACCACCTCTCTCATGTCATTTTGTAAAAAAAAACTTGTATTTTATCGAATTCTTGCACGGAGGTCCTTCTTCTTCTCTTGCTCTGTCCTCTCTAGCCTGGCTAGCTATCCCTCATGGCATCCTCTGGTGAGACCACCAGCGTCCCGGCTACATCCACCGCACCATCCCAACTGGACGTTGCGCTGCTCCCGGGAGGTGGTCTCAGTAGGCGATGGTAGTGGCTGAGGAGTGGCACAGTGGTTATAGCCGGGGCACTGGAGGACACCGCTGGGGAGCAACCAACCGGGTCAGAAGGGGGAGAGAGAGAGAGAGAATAGGGGGAGGAAGAAGGACCTCTACAGGAGAATTTTACAAAATATGGGATTTTGCAAAATGGCATGAAAGAGCGGAGTGGTGGTCACATGGATCTCGAAGCACGATCGAACAGAGGGGGTGTGCGTCGAAAATCATATGGTAGTAGAAAGGCATTGTTGTAAATATATGCACCACAACTAGGAAGGTTGGCATAGACTTGAGCCTTCTAGATCCCCCTTGCCTGCCACAGTAGAGAGAGGACGACTAGGAGAGATGGCACTCAAGAGCAATTTAGGCCGGCCCCCTTAGCTCCGACAACCTCTCCAGTGTCGGGAGAGGAGGATGGCTGACTAGGGTTCGTCTAGTGGTGTATATTACTAGGTAGCAAGGCTAGCTAGGTAGATAATTTTCTCGTCGGCATTGTTGCGGTGGCTAGCAGGGTCTCTCTCTCTCTCTCTCCCCCTCCCCCCTCCTCTCTTCTCTAGTGGCATCGACGCCCTCGACAACGACTCCTCTGGTGTTGTCGGGTGGAGATTACTACTGCTTATCCCTTTTGGAGATGGGGAAAACTTGGAGTCATCCCCAGACAAGGGTTTGGTGTTTGGGTCGTCGATTTGATCACCGGTGGTGGCAGATGTGATTTTTGGGCCACCACCCTCAACGTGTATGTGGGTGGTGGTGCTAAACCGATGTTTCCTGTGCTGATTTTGACCAGGATTCGTTGATGTTCGTTGAAGGAGCTAGACGCATTTCGAGGTGGCTTTCGGGCACTGGATGTTGCGGCAATTCAAATAATCAAGTCTCGCATGAAGTGGGCAGGAGGACTACATACCCGGAGTCAGTAGCATGCTTCCTTCACCATTGGCGTGGTGAGGAGAGGGGCAGTGGAGGAGGCCAATATTGAAGAAAAAGAAGGATTGGCCAAGGTAGTGCTTTCTTTTGGTTAATTGTAATCCCCTCAGCCTTTTGTGTAATTTGTGGTGTAGGGATCTTAAGTTTTAATATAATCCCCCATTTCAAACAATATATATACCACATAAATTAGTAAATGGACGTTGTTTGTCCTTGCAACTGCATTGGTCAAACTTTCGATCAGTACTACACTACCATGCATACACCTCACTTGTACATGTGTATAAATGCAATATTTATATCACTGGGCAATAAGTAAGGATGTTGTATTAAAGTACCAAAAGGAACAATTTGCATCGTTAGTGCTGCAGTATTTATATCTCACTGGGCAATAACTGAGGGTGGAGTATTAAAGTAGTAAAGGAACTAGTGTTTCTATTTTTAATGGTGATAAGAGCCTGCAAATTTAATGGTAGTAGAGTTGAAATACTACCCTTCAGAGTTATGGAGCAAATCAATTCTAATTTGCGAGCGGAAGAAATATGCATGACAGTGATGCCTACGGTACGTGTGTCGACGACCATAGTGTTTGTTGGCATTTAAGGGTCATCTTGTTTTAACCTTAACAAGGTAAGGAAATCAATTTGTTGTCTCTGCTTGAACAAACATTTATGGCTCTAATCCTTATAAATACTCCACTTCAAGTCAGATTGTTCATCATCACCTTTTGTCTGGACACTATTTAAAGATTGGCATCAATGGCCATTGCATACCTATAAATTCTGCTCCTGTTGTACATAGGAATATGCATACACAAAGACCTTGTCCTTTTCAACTTAAATTAAAATTAAAATCTACAGCTAGAAATTTGTCATTTTTGTAAAACCAAACGTTGTAGCATTTTATAGCCATTTTTAAGTCTTTTAGTGGTTCTTCTCAAAACTCTCAAAATCATTTATTATTATTTTTGGCTCTCGATGCGCCCCCTATCGAGGATACATAACTTTTTTAGATTATAATCTATAGCAAATTAAGTTAAAAAGAACAAGGCCAAAGACAAGTGAACTACGGAGTTCTCGTGGATTGTACTTATTCGCTGAAAAGCTTAATTCTGAGAGCTTTGAGAAGCAATTTGGAGAAGCTAGCTCACTTTGTTAGACTTGTCTTTTTACAGCTTTGAGAGCTGACTTCGAGATTAACCGACTTGATATAATCAAAGCCTTTAGTTTTTGGAAAAGGCTCAGGGCTTTATATATAGGTTATGGCTTTTAAACCCTGGAGAGCTTCTAGAAGGCTAAAAGTGAGACACCATGAACAATCACGAAATGATACCGGCCGGTATATCTATTCTCTGGGGGATACGTTATACTAGTGCAAAAACTCTGTTAGTGGTAATAGCAGTAGAAGTACCACAGTGCATCACAGAGAAATATTGAAGTTGTCATTTCCACATCAACCAACGCATTAGCACAAGGACATCGAGACCCACATGTCAATATCAATGTCAATGCAGCATTAGTGATGATCCTGACTTGGTGATTTTGAATGCGGCGCATGCAATGTAGCGCTAGCGCTCCAACATGTGCACTTTTTTCTAACCAATTAATCCATTGATGAGATCGACGAGATCGATCATCAATTTTGAGCATTTATAGATACTCGCTTTTTATTCCTGTTGTGTATATCCAAGCAAAATTGCCTAACCAGAAAAACAGTGAAGTTTTCTCAAGGTAATTTTTGCAATATTTACTAATATCCATTCTTGCGAAGTTACCTCTAGTGTTTATAGTTTAATTTTTAGTTTGATACAAAAACTTTAGCCATGCATGAACAACTGTTTCATTTGGAAAAGTATGCTAATGCAACAGGTTAATTAAGCACGCATCATTGGAGTTGATAACGCCTAATTGTGGGGCTCACTGTGGCCATGACAGGAGAGGAATACATCCACTTGTTTTGCCCTACGCTATTATCATCAAGCGGAAAAGGATGTATACCAATAATTCAGAGTTGGAGATGCTACTTGGCGTCGTCTACATCCATGTGTTCACCGTATGGAAACCAAGATGCCATGCTATATATGCCAATAGCATGGGGAAAGGCAGGCCATGTTCTCTTCTTCTCTAGAGTTTTTGTGTGGCAGTATGAGTATCGGCCGTCTTCACCATTCAAGAATCCAATACTTGGACGAAAGAAAAATATTCTCGAGGGAAGAAATTTTTTTCCATATTTGAGCAAGTTGGAGATCTTGGACGATGACTGTCACCATCATTGTCATACGGTGAGCCAGTGACGGTAGGTCACTAGATATTTTGTCTACCTTGTGGAGAACAGCTTCTTACAAGGGACATGAGAACACCGCCCGTTTTGTTGGTAATTAACCACACTTTTTTACCACAATTGTAACATGTATTTGGTTCTAAGCCATAGTCGCCTACTTGGTTCAATGCCACAGTTTTTGCCACACTTAATTTTTTGCCACAGGTCTATCTAGTGTTTGGTTTTAATTAAGCCACAGTTGTGGTGTGCCAAACCATCAAAGCTCCCTATCCCACTTGTCATAGACTCAATCGCGGTGTATAGCTAAGTTTTTGCCATGACATGTGGCAGGGAATTTTGGCAATATGTGGCATTGAGCCAAGCAGGATTCTGACCAATTATGATCGACTGGTATTTGCCAATGCCCTCACTACTACAGATAAGGGTTTCACAAACGGCTTATCACAAGCGGTTGACTTCGGCCCACTTGTAGTTTGAGAAATGCAAGCGGTTTAAAACCAATGGGCCAGAAGAGGGCTTCTACAAGCAGTTCGTGTCCCGAACCGCTCGTAAAACCCATTTCTACAAGCGGTTCGTGTCCCCAACCGCTTATAGACTTCTACAAGCGGTTCGGGACACGAACCGCTTGTAGAAAGTGGCATCACAAGCGGTTCGGGACACGAACCGCTTGTAAAGGCCTAGTTTTCGAAAGGTTAAAAAGAAATTTTGTCCTACTCTATCAAAGAGCACGCGTGGGTGAGTTGTGGGTCACGAGGAGGCATGAGGTCCTGGGTTCAAATCCCACTTCCCCAAATATTTTTTACCTTTTTTACACACTATCACAAGCGGTTAAGGGAACCGCGTGTGATACCAACTAGGTATCACACGCGGTTTCGTACAAGCGGTTCAAAAACCGCTTGTACAGGCCCTTACGAACCGTTTGTGATGTTCCGTTCTGCAGTAGTGCCTACATATGTGCTTGATTAAATTAGACCCCAGACCGCTTTATGCATACATATTATGTTCAATATACATGAATTAAACATTGAACATTCGAGCATGGGTACCAAAATATATACTTTACTACCGTTGATTATATGTTTGTAATGTTTAGCTTTGGAGTGCTATCTCATAGAATAATAGAAAAAAAAAATTTACATGAGTAGCAAGAAATAGGTCTAACATTAACTAGCATGCATGCTAAAAAGATGGCCAAACAAAATGAAGGAATTATGTGTATAAATAGCGACTCATCATAAAAAGTTGCATGAAGAGGTCAAATCGTCGTAGCTTTACCCCTGTACAGGAGGTTAAACGTTCCGCATGACAGGGGAGAAAAGGGGATATATGTAAAATTGCAGTTAGTTAATTTTGTATTACTGACGCTTCTAGAAAACAAGAAACAATATGAGCTGGACGGCCAGCAAGGGTCAACTGGTCAGTTTGTCCCGGTTTAACCAAGTTCCACCGTCCTTTACTTTTGGATAGTAATGTTATTGCATTATTTGTTGTTGTGGCCAAATTATCTACCAGATGTGTTTTGTAAATGCTCCCTCCATCCAAGAATATAGTTTGTGTATTTTTTAATGAACCTGTTATTAAATATATAGCATATTTTATGTTCCAATGCATATTTAGCACAATGTTCCCTCTGTACCCTAATAAATATACAAGTTTACTTTGTGGAACATAGCACATAGAGGAAATAATTAGGGGTATTATTATTATTTTCAATTTATCTTTGATGTATTTGCAAGATAAGATTTTCCTTATAAACTTGGACAAAGGAAGTAGGGCAAGTTCTTTACAGCTTATTTGCTTAAACTTATCTACTTATTTGTTTATCTCTCATTTCTATATACAATGCAAATGCCTTGGTATTTTGAGTCCCTCTTTTTGTATCTTGAATGTGTGTCTCAAAACTATAAAAACAAGTCAAATGAAGTAGGTTGGACTCTCCAAGCCACTTCGGGGAGCTCTCAAATTTCAGCTTATCTTATCGGTAAATAAGATAAATCTTACAAATAAGATCATCTCTAAAAAACATAAAAATTGAGATAATAGAATATATATGCATGCGACTCAAAATTATTATTGATAATTTGTTTGATTTTCATATATATTCTTCATCTTCACTAGATCATAATGTACAGATGCCAGTATATCTTTTTATTCCTTTCTATAGTTGATTGGTCTCATGCCTCGTGGAAAATTGTCTGTGGTAGTTGCTATTTGTACAAAGAATTTTCGATGTAAGAAGTTCTTAGCATATTAGCACCTCTTAACTAGTACTGTAGTTTAAATCCAATTAGTATTGAATTGTTTCCTGATACTGAAGCATATCGCCTTGTATTTAAGGTGGGGTGCCTAGCTAATACTTAATGGTTATGTTCAGTTTGTACTTCCTCAAGATAAAGAAGATGATGGTGGAAGTAGTAAGAAGAAGAAGAAGAAGATCTTGCGAGGGAGAACAAGAGAAGTTATATATTTTGCCTCTTGTATTGATTTGTGTCTACTATCCAGACGCAGAGACGAAGGTTATCAATTCTCTATGGGCATGTTTGGTTACCAGACGAAGGTTGGCCAGACTCGCATGATGCAGACTCCACGGTGGAACCAGACCCAGTGGTGCAAAAACACTATGCAGGCCTAGTATCTTGAAAACGGATGCAGCGGCCATTTTCTTTTCACGAAGCCAGGCCGACACAGTGGGTGGCAAGAGCGGTTGTGTGGTGGAGCTGGAGAAGGGGGCGTCATGGAGAAGATGGCAGCGACAACGGGGGAGCTCTGGCGAGCACGACCATGGCGCGAGGGAGCTTCGGCAAGCATGGAGCAGGCATGGGGAGCTTCAACAAGCACAGATCCAGGTGCAGGGAGCTTAGGTGAGCACGGATCTAGGTGGTAGAGGGTTTGGTGGCGGTGGAGATGTGTGATGGAGGACTCGGTGGTGCTAGAGAAGGGGTGGCATGGAGGCAACTAAACAGAGATGGAGGCGGGCCGGGCTCTCGCAGTGCAGGCTCCTCCAAACACTGCCTTGCACGAGCTCAACCAGGCTCCGACAGGCCCGCATGCCTCGGCTAGGTCAGGTTGGGCTCGCATGGAGAGTTCCCTTTCGGAGGAGTACTATGAGTATAAGTGTATGGCCTCAATCAGAAAGGCAACATGCTAAAGATCTGCATTACATAACTCTTGCACTAAGGATTTTTTGTGTGTTTCTTGGCCTTTTTTTAGATATGCAACTCTATAAACTTCCTAATAACACACAACATAATTGTAATTGTGTGTGTAAATATTTTGCTGGAAGAATGCTGTCGACACCCAAATTTGACCGGCTAGCTGAGGGCGTCAGCTTCGCTGCATCAGTGAAACGACTGGCATGCAAATTAAATCCACATGTGTGGTACATATATATGTCCGTATTTTCTCAAATGCATTTATGAGATAGTCCTAGTGAACTGCTCCAACCTAAGATCGTCCAACTGTGCGAAATTGACCTGTTCCGCGCGGATCATAAATTCAAGTCCAACGTAAAGCTAGTCTTGCTAGCATTTAGAGACCTCCTCAAAGTTCATAAAGTTATATGAGTCACATCTCCCTCTTCTCCAGCTAGTCTTGAGCAATTCAGACGAGAGAGAGAAACCAGCATTGACCGTGTTCGTATCAGAAGTTGACATGCAGTAATGGCCAACTTCAATGCGCTGGTTAATTTAGAAGTTTGGATGGTGAGTCGACAAAGACAAATATATACCAGTAAGAGCATCTCCAATAAGACCACTTCAGCTAGCTATAAGGTTTCCAACTCAGTATTATACTTATGTGAAAGAGAGAAGAGAAGGAGAAAGACAAGAGCTATAGCACTTAAGCAAGAGTTAATCTATAATATTTTTCAAGACAAATGAAGACTATTATATGTGGACCTATATTTAATTTTGAGAGTATACTATAGCTAGCCCATTGAGAGCATCTTCAATAAGGCTACCTCAGCTAGCTATAAGATTGCCAACTTAGCATTTGGTCTATGTGGAGAAGAGAAGAGGAGGAGAAATATATACAAGAGGTAGCTCTTAAGAAAGAGTCAGTCTATAATGTTTCCAAGACAAATGAAAACTATTACATGTGGATCCATATTTAATTTTGAGAGTATACTATAACTAGCCCATTGAAAAGTTTATCAATATACTATCTATAAATGACATGGATCGAGGTTCTTTATAGCTAGCTAGTAATTAACTCTACTATTGGAGATGCTCTGAAAAGTTTGTCTACATGATATCTATAAATGAAATGAAGGTTGCTTATAGCTTTATAGCTAGTAGTTGACTCTACTATTGGAGATGCTCTAAAGGTCTAGTGACTAAGGACTCCTCCACCTCCAGGTCCCATGTATTGGCCAGATTAAACATTAGAGCTCTTTTAGGGTACATCATGAGTATTTCTTCCTTCATATTTACATTCAGTTTGAAGGATTATACTACTGATTATCATTAAGGAGCAGCACATTTATTTTAGAAGTGAACTAAACTGAAAGATCCAGAGAAATAAATGGCCCTATTGAGTTTAACGTACTCTAAAAGTGCTCAAATATTATGATCCATAGCAGTCAAGTAAATGATAATCGGCTGGTTGCATTGTCGCCAGTAACGGTTCTTACTAGCTACCCCAGGTTTTTTTCGGAATCAGACAAAAAATCAATTTTGATATAATTTTGTCTAATTAAAATATATTTGGTTGATTTTTGTTTAATTTCAAATTTTTAATGTTTTTAATCTAAATTCATATATTTGAAAGGAGAAACACTTTTGTATGTCTCTGTAGAAATCTTCAATCCTTGTGGTGTCATCACTAAAGCATGTCATCCTTATGCACCATTATTGCATTTTGCGGGTTGTTTCCTTATGTGTCGCCGCTGAAATTTCATATATTTTGTTTAAGCTATGGAAATATTTCAAAAATTTTCTCATAAATCATATTGTTACGATTATCCACCATATCGGCTTTACGGCAATAGATCCACTGCGCCTGGGCAGCAGGGGCAGTTGCCCTAGCTCCCATGATGCGGCGGTGAACCCCGAATATACTGTTTGTATTGGTAGTTTTTTGCTTAATTTGCTTAGTGAACAATACAACGCTCTGAGATGGACACTAGGGTATGGAAACTGCTGGGTAAAGCTTCATGTTTTTTTTCCTGGTGGTATTTTGATACATTAAATTTATCCTATTCCCCTCAAATTTTTGCCTGTTTGATTGAGCTGGAAAGCTACGATAGATCACTACTACAGATATCTACATCAGTGCCAGTTCGAAACTGGTATCACTGCCGGTTTCTAAACCGGCACTCCGTAATCGGCAGTGATAACCACCGTTATCACTGCCGGTTCTAAAACCGGCACAGATGCCAGGCATCACTGCCGGGTCATCCATGGTAAAAACCGGCAGTGATAGTTGGGGGCGCTTCAACACCGAGTATTGCAGCCCCACATCGGTGCCGGTTTTGTATTAATGAACCGGCAGTGATAGTATCTCCAGGAGTTTTTTAAAATAATATTTATGTGCTCGGATTTGTATAACCATCAGTGATATTTTTATTTGGTATATTAGTTTCTATTTTTCAGAAACATTTATTATTACGGTATATTAATTACTAGACTAATGAAGTATTCACGGTCACAATTAATATATAATATAACAAGATATATATGTACATATACACACAGGTGATATCTAGCTAGTTTTTAATTAAACAACTAAAATATTCAATGTAGAGACTTGTTTTTGCTCTCCCTAGCTAGGTGAGTCTTACTTTTGCTCCCACTAGCTAGGTCAGCCTTTCTTTGTCTCCCGCTAGCTGGGTCAACCCTTTTCCTGCCACTACCTAGGTCAGTTTTTGCCTTGTCCGCCCTAGCCATGACTCGCCAGTCAGGATTGTAAAATTCGCCATCTCGATCGAGAATCTCGGTAACGATGAATCCAGCGAGCTGTTCTTGAATTGCTAGGAGTTCATTAGCCAGTAGCGAACTTGTGGATATTTGCAAACGCTGTCATCTAAAAAATCGAAGACATATGTTATTTATTGAGAAACATGCATGGAATATTTATATATGCAACATTGTATGTGTTTTATGACAAATTTAGCAGACCTCAATATTAGTTGTGCCCAACACGTCCTAGTGAAGTTGTGCATGAACTTTGCCGCATAGTACCCACAGAGATTGTTGCCAGGGATTGCCTGTGACACTGAGAAAGAAAAATAATATATTTATAAACCTTTTTCATATCTGTTAAGTAGGAATTGCGAGACAATATTGTTTTGTACGTACATGAAAGTTGATTCTGACAGTGAATTTCTTCCGACCATGCTTACTCTAACATGTATATCGATCTTTGAAACCCCTTCAAAGCAAGTGTGGACGAATTTGCTCTAAGTTACAAAACTGCTTCTCGTTCTTGCAATCCACACATGGAAAACATATATACTCCAACTGGGTATTTGACTTGTACGCCTATATGACCCTCGAAACATGTCCACGCCTGCTCAAGAACTCCTGCCACTGACAGTACCGCATCATACATCCATCTCCTGTCCATCTATAATAAAGAACAAAAGTTTAATAATGTTATACTACCTATGAATATATTTATCATTTGTAAAAACATATATATACATAATCAAAATATTTGAAATGACATAAATTAATAAACAAAATCCACTTTTCACTCCATCAACTAAATTATTTGAAATTACATAAATAAACTAAATTAATTTTCACCCGCAGGTTCACTGCTGGATACGGCGACCGTAGAGTCCACCGCTAAGGCAGCCATGCAAAAGATGTGCTTAATAAAATATGCTTTCTCATAGCATACTTATACAGGTAATTAAAGCCGGTCCCACACATGAGCGACTATATATCAACGTAGTTACCAAAAGAGGCACATTATTTTTTTCATTCAAATTTTGTACTGTACAGGATATACAACTTTTCTTACTCAATAGAATACAAATAATATACCATAGATTTTTTATTAATTTTTTTTACTTTTTTATTTGTTAATTAAGGAGGTTTTTTAATATGAACTAAAAATTCACAGCAAACAGTATCTCTATTTAACTCGGTCATCTCAGATTATGATAAATATTGACACCCTACCGGCAATGAAAATATACTTCAACTAAATTACTTATAATTATAAAAACCAACTAAATTATTTAAAATATACTAAATCAAATAAATGTACTTATACTTCAACTAAATTACTTGAAATTATAAAAACCAACTAAATTATTTGATATATACTAAATCAAATAAATGTACTTATACATCAACTAAATTACTTAAAATTATAAAAACAAACTAAATTATTTGAAATATACTAAATCAAATAATTGTACTTGGGTTTGGAACCTCCACGCGATGAAAACTAGCACAATTGCTTGGATTTAGAGCCTCCGTGCAACAAAAAACTAACACAATTGATTTGATTTGGAATCTTCACGCTTAGCCTTCAAAATTTAGAGCTCAAATATGTCTCACAGCCACAATGTGCCTCAACCCGTAGCCCACACCGATCTGCAGACAAATTTCACCTTAGCTCCTATTTATAGAGAATACATCACTGCCGATTTTTTTAAAAAAAACCGGCAGCGGCAGTGATAATAACTATCACTGCCGGTTCTAGCCTGTGGGCGGGAAGGGTGTATAAAACCGGCAGTGAAAATAGATTTTCACTGCCGGTTCATATTAGTGCATTAAAAACCGGCACTGATACTCCACATCAGTGCCGGTTTTTAATAGGAACCGGCAGTGAAACTATCACTGCCGGTTTGTGCCCCTAGCCGGTGCCGATGCTCCAATTTTTGCTACCCCTGGTTTGCAAACCGGTAGCGATAACTAATCACTGCCAATTTTTTTTGAACCGGCACAGATGAGGCGGTTACAAAGGGTAGTTTTGTTGTAGTGGATTATAATCTGAAAAGCTGAGAGCACTCAAAAAGAGACACGGAGAGACCGAAAAATATTTTTAAAAATAGTTGTAGGATATTTGAGAAGAACCACTAAAAGGTCCAAAAAATGACTACAAAGTGATACGACGTATGACTTGGACAAAAATGATAAATTTCAAGCCGTAAAGAAGAGGGCTGCCTCTAGTTCATCGATGTATCACAATTGACCTGCCGCGGGTAGATTTTGCCCATGTATACGTTGGTATATATCTTGGAATTACGCTGTGCAGTACAGATCAAGAAGATACACTGAAATACAAATAGTCTCTCAGCTCAAGGTACAAACAAAAGATTAGCTGCAAGTGCACGCACACAAGGGGGAAAAACGGAGAAGCTAGCTGCAGAATTTGGATCTTAGTTATTCAAGGCTCTTAGCTTCATAAATACTGCCATCCACCAAAGCGATGGTCATACGCGATCTTTGAGTTGGGGGCATCCCATGATGAAATAGGTGGATCCTGCATTGATTAAATCGGCACTGCGTGTTTCACCACACACATACATGCTACTGTAGCGTGCAACTAATGCTTCCATCAAATTAAATACGCAGATTAATTAGACATAATGAAATCATATGTAGGCTAGATCAATTAATCTAATACTATAATGTCATGGCCTTGGAAAAGAACATTGGCCGTGCATGCTACAAAATTCTCTTAACTTATTTAAGCAGTACTCCCTCCGTTGGTATTTATAAGGCGTATTAGAGATGGGCTCCAAGACCAAGGGCAATGGTCAAGTTACAAATTTACCCTTTAAATTAATTGGTGAAGGAGGCAATTAATGCTTCAAATAAACTTAATCACACGTATGCATGCATACTTTAAATGAGGGTACTATAGGAAAGATCTCACTAAAATAACATTGAAAATTGTGTGCGCCCTATATTAAACAACAAATCCAAATCTCTAATACGCCCTATAAATCCCAACGGAGGGAGTACTAGATTGTGCAAGGTCAATTTTTTTTTTTTTGGTAATAACTGGTCAGTGTAGTCTAGCCGTCGTGGCATCAAGATTATCTGCTCAAAGACCAGGGTCAACCATATGTATATATTATAAGCACTAGCAAAATAAGGTCTATTTGGTATTCTCACTGGTAATCAAAGATACAAGAAACTGTCGTTTTGCATCGTCATGCAGGATTTTTTATAAGCACAAAAGTGAAGTTCAAGATAAAAATAGATCATACTAGTAGCTTGTACACTCACATGTGGAGTACTTGTATACTACTGTAGTACCTTTCACCGTATACGTTTCTTCTGGGAAATGTTAACCCCTCTTTCTCTCCTCTCTCTCTCTCTCTCTCTCTCTCTCTCTCTCTCTCTCTCTCTCCTCTCTTCTCTTCTCTTCTCTCTCTGTTGCCTGAGCAATAACGCTGCACCCTCTCTCAATAAATGCGATTGCATCCGCTCAACACTCCCCCGCAATAACTCCTCCCCATCTCTCCACATTCTCTCCATCCGCCGTTCCCCTTTCTTCCCCTCTTCCTCTTCGTCTTCCTCCCGTCTTCCATGGCTTCTTCTTCCTCCTCCTCTCAAAGATCTCTGCATCCTGCCGCTGCTTGCTAGGTAGGAAGTACGTGCTAGCTCCCTGCAGCTTCTTGCATGCGATAACCCGCTTCTTGGAATCAAGAAACGGCAATCTACCACACAGAGATCAGAGACATACATGGAGCACTTGTTTTAGATCTCACTGCCTCCTGCTTGCAAAAAGTTCTTGGCTAACCAGCCCTTGCATGTGTTTGCCCTAGATCTGCTGCTGCTCGAGTTGTTACGTGGCGTGCAAGACAGTTGTGTGTACCTTGCTTCCCTCTGCTTGGAGAGCACTCGTGATGCATACAAATGGGAGCAGCTAGACGGCAGGAGGTAGGGTTCGGGAGGCACTAGCTACGCTGCGAGCGAGCTGGTACGTCGACGTCCATGACGCCGGCGAGGCGCATGCCGGCGATGATCGGCCGGAACGGCGTGGCGTACGGATCGCCCTCCGCGCTGTCCCTAAGCCAGGTACAAGCGTACAGCTAGCTCACAAAGAAGCATTTTTTTTTAGAGAGAGAGAGGGCTCAAAAAGGAACTTGATACGATCAAAGTGAGACTATAATTTTGGAAAGGAAATGAGAGTTCGTGTTTCGCTGTTGCTCTATTGTTCTTATTTCTTGATTTGTTCTTGCTTCTGCATCTGCATCTGCTTAATGCTTTTTTTTCGAAGCTTTTTGATTAATTGAGGTGGGAAACAGTAGGCTGTGCATATCTGCATGTATTAATTGGGACAATTGGGACAGCCATTCCAGGACACTGGCAAATCAATTAGACATTTATTGGAAAATCAGCAGTATCGGTGGGAGATACAGAGTGAAGAGAAGAGTTGATCAAGGAATGAACAATTGTAGATCACATCTCCTAAACCTACATAGGAGGCTATTAGAAGTAAAGCAAGGATCATATAAAGCCTTCTCTAGTTCTTGGTCTTGCAAGTCTTTTTTTTTAAAGAAATATGTTTGTGCTTTCCATGGCACGTTATTTTTAGCATAATAATTACAAGTTACAAGCAAGCTACCTTTTCGCATCTCCTAAAAATGCACAGCACAACAATGAATAAGAGGGAAAGGTTGTTGCTTAGTTTTTACCTTTTTATGAACACTTACTACTGATTTGAAGCAACTTCCCCTTTAATTTGTTCCCAAAGTAAGCACTCCTTGCACAACCATTTTAAAAAGAACAAAAGAGAGAAAAATCTCTTATTGTATTTAGTCTCTAGAACGTTTCCTCATCTTGGTTTCTCAGTCGGACTAATGCAGTTTTAAACTCCCAAAGCTGAGTTCTTCATTGTCGATTGAATTATGTAATGAGATCTTAATTTCTGTCTCTTGCATCCGACGAAATTGCAGGCTGACCTGCTAGACAGCCAGCATCTGCAGCAAGCATTCCAGCAGCAGCTCTTCGATCAGATCCCGGCCACGGCGGCGGCGGCGGACAGCGGCGACAACATGATCCACGGCCGGGCAGACGGCCTGGTGGACGAGTTCGAGAGCAAGTCGGGCAGCGAGAACGTCGACGCCGACGCCGACGGCGTCTCCGGGGACGAGCAGGACCCCAACCAGCGGAAGCGCAAGAAGCGGTACCACCGCCACACCCAGCACCAGATTCAAGAGATGGAAGCGTAAGACGAACTCCATGAAACCCATAAACTATTCTTGCTTCCTAGCAAGAAAGATTGTCGAAAAAATCGTGTAAATTCATGTGCAAATGTTTGGTGAATTTTGGTCAGTTTCTTCAAGGAGTGCCCGCACCCGGACGACAAGCAGCGCAAGGAGCTCAGCCGGGAGCTCGGCCTGGAGCCGCTGCAAGTCAAGTTTTGGTTTCAGAACAAGCGCACACAGATGAAGGTAATTGTAATAGAGACAGGGATTTGCTATTATTTGAGTTCAGGAAAAATATCGGCGATAATTGGTCGAAAAATATCTGCGGATTTTTTTTTTCTGGTAACCGGCTTGGTTTTGGGCTGAGGGGAGGGGGGTGTTCTTGGTTAATTTAATTTGTATCAGCCTCTCAGGTTAGAGTTCGCACGGCACTGTAATTGGGGTGGCAGTACATTTAGATTCAACAGTTCGTTTAGATGGTATTCCTCATAAGAATATATTATTCTTGTATAAATTAAAATGCCTTGGTGGTAAAAAAAGGAAATCAATCTAACCTGTTAGGTCAATAAGAATATATAGCTCATATTTATTTTAGTGTACTCTAAAATTTCTCTCAGATTAATATACATATGCTTGGAAAAGATCGAAGAAAAACATTGTTTGGATTGCAATTCCAATGCTTAATTTCCCCAAATTAATTTGCGCCACAGCATTTTCATCAATTAACAGGTTGCATTCATGTTCGGTCACTACTATGATAGATGACTATTGAACACGTGCACTAGCTAGCTGGAGTATTTGCGAGCAAACAAATACTACATGCTAGCTTTATGCATACACATTGGCATACTCCCTCCAGTTAAAAAAGGTCCGTTTTTAACTTTTTAGAGTCAACTGGATGCGTAGTCCAACTTTTAAAATTGTAGCTATATGTTCTTTTTAAAATATCTGGCTTGAATGTATAAAATCATATGTGTACATTTCTCAAAAATACTTTATTTAAATAATACTAATATCAAAATTTATTGGGTTTATAAATAAATTGAAATAATGATTAGTCATCCAACTTGCAATATTTTGGGTATCGAGACTAGTTTGTACACATGTATATACAGTTCCATACATACTAGCAACCATTAGAGCTGCACCAAAATTCATGCTCAGCTCCCACGCTCTCCCTCAAATGCTCTTTTGTGAAAAGCTCTTTAATCTTTGAGAAAAAAAATCTGGTTTTTCTTTCTTTCTCTTTCGATTTTTTAAGTCAACCTGATGCCATTTTGACAACCAAACACACTCCATCAGGTCGCAATACATGCAATATATATGTCGGTTTGGGATATGTGTAGTCCAACTTTTAAAATTTTAGCTATATCTTCTTTTTAAAATATCTGGCTTGGATGTATAAAATCATGTATAAATTTGTTTCGAAAAATGCTTTATCAAAATAATACTAGTATCAAAATTATTAGGTTCATAAGTAAATTGCAATATCGATTAGTGGCCAAACTTGCAGCATTTTGGGCACAGTACCTATTGATGTCCAAGACGACACATATTTCTGGCAAGAGGGAGTGAGCGGTTAAAAAAGTGAAAAATTATGCAACTATTCTTTATGCCAAATTCTATCGAAACACTTCCATATACCCCAAGCATTCATTGTAGACATATGTTTGCTGAGAGTAATTAAGATAATTAATCCTGACTGCAAGCAATATAATTCAACCGCGAGCGTCACCCATTTGTGACTAGCTACCTTACATGAGGACGCATGCATGTAACCACATGATATGAACATACACGTTGATGTGCATGGTGCGCATGCATGCAGAACCAGCACGAGAGGCAGGAGAACGCGCAGCTGCGCGCGGAGAACGACAAGCTGCGCGCCGAGAACATGCGCTACAAGGAGGCGCTCAGCAGCGCCTCCTGCCCCAATTGCGGCGGCCCGGCCGCCCTCGGCGAGATGTCCTTCGACGAGCACCACCTCCGCGTCGAGAACGCCCGTCTCCGGGAAGAGGCAACATCTCTCTCTCACACACACAAATCTGAACATCGATCGATACATGCATGGATCATCTTCCTACTTACTGATCGATCTTCGTGATGCTGCTCCATTTCCAGATCGATAGGATATCGGGGATAGCGGCGAAGCACGTCGGGAAGCCGATGGTGTCCTTCCCAGTGCTGTCCAGCCCCCTCGCCGTCGCCGCCGCCCGCTCCCCGCTGGACCTCGCCAGCGCCTACGGGGTCCAGACGGGCCTCGCCGGCGACATATTCGGCGCCGGCGACCTCCTGCGGAGCGTGTCCGGCGGCCAGCTCGACGTCGACAAGCCCATGATCGTGGAGCTGGCCGTGGCCGCCATGGACGAGCTGATCCAGATGGCGCGCCTCGACGAGCCGCTCTGGGGCGCTTCCGGGCTCGTCGACGGCCCCACGGAGGCGCTCAACGAGGAGGAGTACGGCCGGATGTTCCCCAGGGGTCTCGGGCCCAAGCAGTACGGGCTCAAGTCGGAGGCCTCCCGCGACAGCGCCGTCGTGATCATGACGCACGACAACCTCGTCGAGATCCTCATGGATGCGGTCAGTAATTAATAATATCAGTGGCAATGGCAATGCTGATGGTCAACACCAATATTTCTTGTTAATTTCGATTGTAATTCCTAATCTGTTTGAATTTGCAATGTAGAATCAATTCGCGACGGTGTTCTCGAGCATCGTGTCGAGATCCTCGACGCACGAGGTCCTGTCGACCGGCGTGGCGGGGAACTACAATGGTGCATTGCAAGTGGTGTGTTCTTCTTCTTCTTCTTCTTCTTCTTCTTCTTCTTCTTTCCTAACAATTAGGTTCATGCATGCCCTTGATCAACTTGCAGATGTCAATGGAGTTTCAAGTGCCGTCGCCGCTGGTGCCGACACGGGAGAGCTACTTGGTGAGGTACTGCAAGCACAACTCCGACGGGACATGGGCCGTCGTCGATGTGTCGCTGGACAGCCTCCGCCCTAGCCCCGTCCTCAAGTGCCGGCGCAGGCCATCCGGCTGCCTCATCCAAGAAATGCCCAACGGCTACTCAAAGGTCAATCCCTCGGCCAATTCACAAAACTGACGGCGTTCATATTCTGTCGGTGAAATTCATGTCGGAGAAGTTGGTTGCAGGTGACCTGGGTGGAGCATGTGGAGGTGGACGACAGGTCGGTGCACAACATCTACAAGCCGTTGGTGAACTCGAGCCTCGCGTTCGGCGCGAAGCGGTGGGTCGGCACGCTGGACCGGCAGTGCGAGCGCCTCGCCAGCGCCATGGCCAACAACATCCCCACCGGCGACCTCGGCGGTACAGCACACAGCTGATCTCAGTACGAACACTTGAAGCAAGATCACTGATCGACAGTGACGGCAACACATGCATGCGATGTTGGATGCAGTGATCACGAGCGTGGAAGGGAGGAAGAGCATGCTGAAGCTGGCGGAGCGGATGGTGGCGAGCTTCTGCGGCGGCGTGACGGCGTCGGCGGCGCACCAGTGGACCACGCTGTCCGGCAGCGGCGCGGAGGACGTGCGCGTCATGACGAGGAAGAGCGTGGACGACCCCGGCAGGCCGCCGGGGATCGTCCTCAACGCCGCCACCTCCTTCTGGCTCCCCGTCCCGCCCAAGAGGGTCTTCGACTTCCTTCGCGACGAGACCTCTCGCAGCGAGGTGCGTCTGCACGCCGTTCTCGCTAGTTGCCGCCGGCGATCTGCCACCTCATCCCTAGGGGAAATTAACGCGCCATCGCTGGGCGAAGTGCTTTGATTAATTTCTTGACGAGTTCTTAATTTTTGCAGTGGGACATTCTGTCCAACGGTGGCGTCGTCCAAGAAATGGCTCACATCGCCAACGGCCGCGACCATGGAAACTGTGTCTCCCTTCTTCGCGTCAATGTAATTAATTTCTCCTCATCAAATTCTGATAATTCATTTGGAAAAAAAAAAAGAAATCCTGATAATTTATCGTTAATTATTCAGCTTTTTTTCAGTAACACACATGAATCATATGCACCCGATAATTTATCGCATCGGTTGTTTTGGATGAATTTTGGATAACTATGAATATATTTGGTTGATTTTTTGTGAAATTTTTTAATGATCTTTTTAATGAATGTAAATTCGCATTTAAAATTTTTTCAAGTGATTAAACGGATTATTGCCCTTATAGGACCCTGCCCATTTTTTTCGGAAACTGGTTATCAAAATTAACCCTGATTATGTGATGATTTTTTTCCTAATTAATGGTGTATATGTGCAGAGTGCAAACTCAAACCAGAGCAACATGCTGATCCTGCAAGAGAGCTGCACCGACGCGTCGGGCTCCTACGTGGTGTACGCGCCGGTGGACATCGTGGCGATGAACGTGGTGCTCAACGGCGGCGACCCGGACTACGTGGCCCTCCTACCGTCGGGCTTCGCCATCCTGCCCGACGGGCCGTCGGGCATCGTGCGAGAGGGAGGAGGAGGGAAGGACGCCGGCGGCGGCTCCGGCGGGTCACTCCTGACTGTGGCGTTCCAGATACTGGTCGACTCCGTGCCGACGGCGAAGCTCTCGCTGGGCTCCGTCGCGACGGTGAACAGCCTCATCGCCTGCACCGTGGAGCGCATCAAGGCCGCCGTCTGCAGGGAGAGCAATCCGCAGTAGTAGATCTCCAAGTCCATTCATATGCTTGCAAAGGTACATGTCTCTATTGATTATATGCCCAAGGTTTCATATATGCATCATATCATCCCTCTCACAAAAATATAGGTCTCATAATTTTCTAAAAGAAACACAGTTACTTCATCTACGTGTGTAAGTCAAAGTTTTGGAACTTGAGCCATCAATATTTTTTTAAATATTTATATTAGCTACGTAAAAAATCGTGTGTACATTTCTCTCAACAAGAAGTACAATTTACAATATTCTAATTTTATTGTTTCATAAATAGATTGAAATAATTAATGATCGGAGTTACATTTTGGAGACCATGTCAATGCCCAAAGCATTGGTTGTTTGTGAACGAAGGGAGTAGTTTATAGGTGATTTCTGCTTTCTTGGTGTGCTTTCTTGATGTGATGCTGCTTTGATTGGCATGCTGCTGTGACATTGATCGGCTGTGTGTCTGAAGATTGTGCAGGAGCAGCAAAATTTTGGAGCTTTGGTCAGCTGGGAGTCAAGAACGCACCTCAGACTCTCCTTGCCGTGTGGTGCCTCATGTCATGGCGGTGAAGAAATGCCACCACTATGCAAGGGGGGATGGTTCGGGCATTGACTTCCACCTTCAATATACACTTTGACATCATGGATGGATGGATGGATGCTGCTATGATCATGTTGTTTTTCTGGATCTCATTGTTAGGTCTCCTCCTCTCCAGGCCTCAGTTTGATTAAATGTACTTTGGTGATGGATGTGTGTGTACTGTTGTGTTCAGACTCTGCCTAGCTAGTAGTAGCAGGGGTTGGAGGGGATAGAGAATTTGTGCCTCGTTTTGGATTTTACAAAGATTTGTGCTTCAAGTTTTTCTTTCCCTACTCGAATGGTGCGGTTTTTGCTTTCTCTGGTAGTTCCTATCTAAATGAACAGCTGAATTCCCCTCTGCTGGAAACAGTCATGTAGCACAAAGAGCACTTCACGTACGAGCTTGGCGTTAACACGGTACAAAACCCAGAGGCCATAAATGCGTTCGCGAACAGCCTAAATTAGGATAGTCAATTATTGAAATATAAATAAGATTAGGATGGTCAACGATGGAAGAATAAAACGACTTGCTTGTCATCAGATTATCAGATTCAATGCTTGCCTCCTTGGATTGAACTCAAGTCGCAGATAGCCAGATAGTAAGCTTTGTCACTAGTCACCTGCTAACTGAAGAACAGAGGAGAGATACTCCAGGACAACGGATCTCCAGCTCTGTTACCGCTCTGTAATTTTGCAGCGGAGCCAATGGTCTGATTAACTCATCACCACTTCAGTAAACAATTCACCGTAACACAGATTCCTTTGCACAAAGCACACACATAACATCTTGCACATCTCAGGGCACGCATGGACACAATAAGGTGGCATCTAACACTGTTAGCGCCATACTGAAACGTCAGTTCTTGGCAGTTCGCATGTTGCGCAAAGATTAAAAAATGCTCTCAGACGAGTACTACGCATGATTAAGAATCAACTCAGCTTGGCAAGTTGGCAATACAACCAACGTAGCAACACAATGTTCTAGCTTAAATAACTTTGTGAAACAATTGGAACTCCACAGGTCGATTTGTAACACAGCATAACTTCCAAAATGAAGAATGGAGCTTACAACGCAAACTCATCTGGATTCAGCATGCACAAATATATTCAGAAAGGAGGAATCGTACAGGTGACCAAGAGTTATTTTCAGAATACTGTTACAAATCTCACACCTTACAAGCAAAGAAAATGTTTGTAATAAAACAATGGCATCTAAATCCTCCATGGACACTTGAGGAAAGTTGTTGACTGATGCCCTCATTCTTGGTCGGCCTTGCATGATTCTTGCAATTTTTTGTTAACACTCAACTAGCGGACTGATATTATCCTGCATTAGAGAGGAAAGGAAGGAACAAGAAAGAACAATATTGTTTTGCATGTTCAGTGAAGTGATAGTACATACAAATTCGTCCTGAACTATGCTGCTCGTCACCCTAGACATGAGACCTCAATCTAGATTATAGTGATAGATTATAGTAATGTAAAAGCACTAAGCAGCATGCTCCAGCTGCAAAAGGGACAAAATAATAGAGAACACTCCAATAGTGAGGTGACTGTAGAGAAAATTACTCGTGCTCAATCACTAGATTACACAAAGTACATTTACAATTTTACACTAGTCACATTAACATTCTATGCAAACCCAAGGCTGTTAAGATGGCAAAAAGCTAGGCATACCAAAAATCTGATTTCTCCAGTAGTTTACAGGTCTTGTCTAAAGCCGCAACCAAAGAAATTGAAACAAATGAGGCAACAATAGTTCCTGCAATTAATTTGCAAAAATAGTTAATTTCATGCAGCAAATCAGCATAGTATCTCTTTGAATGATGCACCTCTAATGGAATTTTGTTAAGCATTAGATGATGGCAAGCTTTGCACTATCTGTTAGAATAAATACTTAAATGAAATATAAAGAAGATAAATGACTGTATTGCTCATATGGACCATGAGAGTGCTCTTAACCAAGATTACAAGTGGAAAGCAAAGCACAACCATCGTTCTTTTAAGTTCATAGAACTTTCCATATAACATTGACATTGCCAGAAGTTAATTAAAGAATGTGAATAAAGTTGAAACCATGGCATTCTGCTGATATTAACACCTCAATACATTTTTACACAATCAAAATGATGGTGTAAAGAACGAACCAGCTCTTCATAGGAAGGTATCATATACCATATTAGAAAAAAAAAAAAAAAAAGCTTTGTTTGGGATAGCTTTTCGAAAGAGCTTCTTTTTTCTATTTTTGACATGCAATAACTACTTGAAAGCATGGTTTTTTTAAACCATACTTTCCATGACACAGCCGCACAGCAATGGCAAAGAGGCACCAAATAGATATCCATTTCAGAATATTACCAATTAGTTACTGATTTTCCAACCTATAATTACTACTGTTATTGACTTCTTACTATCCAAAGAGGCAATTAAAATAGGAAAATGTGATATTACTGATTACATGAAATAACCCGAGGTTTAGATCAAATGGAAATTTTAAAAGAACAAAGCAGTCTTCGGTATCACAAGAAGTGCAAGTGATCTTCTAAATAGCAGTAAGTGAGCAGTTGCCCAACTGCTCAATACTAAATAGTTTCCATTATTACATGTGGTCAGTGTTTTCAAGTCCTCATTTAGTCACTGATTACTCGGCGATAAGCTATCCAGTCGGTACCTTGGCTGACTTGCTGCCTTGACTCGACTGGGCAAGCTAGTCATCTGACTGGATGGCTAAACATTGGCTAATCGTGATGAGATGTCCATCACTAGGCGTCCTGGTCGGTGAGCAACTAAGAAATTGACCCATTGAAGCCCAGCCTAGGGAAAACTTTTGGCCCAGGGAAGCTCCTAGTGCTCCTGTATAAAATGCAGCCCAGGAAAAACCATAGCTGCCCTGTAGCAGAAGTTGCAGACCACGAGCAGGAGAGAGAATTTCGCTGCTGGGTTGCCAGTTCGCTGCCCTAGCCATCGAGCCTCCCTCCTCCCTCCCCCAGGTCACATGGAGTGGCGGCAGGCGGCGGCAAGGAGGCGGCAGCAGGCAGCGGTGAGGAGGCCGCCACAGGCAGCCGTGCAGCAGCACACAGAGGCGCAGCACCCATAGCCCCATACCAAACGCAGCCTATAAGTCGGTAAATATATTCAACAAGAGACAGACTGGTATAGCAAAGCAATGGACCCATTGCTAATTACAAGGTACATAAGTGTATACAGTGCTATGGCATGGTGCTATCCATTTGTTGTATTTCTACCATACATAATCTAAAGCAACTATTGCCTTTCATAACACTATTATAAGAGCCAAGCAAACGTAGGTGGTCAAGTTCAATATCTCTTAGGGCACAAATGATCCACCCAAACAGGTGTGATTGATGTGTTCAAATGCAGGAAATATTCACCATGGAGGTAGTGCAAGTCACAGAGTATGTATTTGGTGGGCCTATAATAGGTCCTTTGTAGCAGAAAACATTTAGAGGAGCATGGCATGATAAAACATAAATGTAGTGGACAACTAAAAACTAATTTAATTTTATGTCTGTTCAAAATAAAGCATTGAAATGTGTTATTAGCAGCAGCACTTTGTGAAATAACAAATGTTCTTTGTATGACAAGCAAACATTACAGTTTCACATGTTAGTCGGGCAATGGCAAGAATGGTGAATCACAAATACACATGCACCACAGCAAACCGAATTAAACCCTAAATTATACAAACTCGACCAAGCCTGCCCAAGGTTCTGCCCACCCTAGATATACAAATATCAGAAATCATAAAAGTGTAGCATATATTATACTATAGGCAAATCACCATTATACGAAATGGTAATCGTAATCTATGGGCATTCCATGATTATAGTCATTAGTAAATTTTATAACACTATATGCACAGATCATACTACTACAACAAGCACAAACTCACATTTCCATTCTACATGGGTCTAAGAAATCTTTTAGGCGGTTATCTGACCACCCAATACAAGCATCAAATACACAAGTAGAATTGCAAATTTTGAAAATCATAGATTTCATGACAGGGTTTGGTACAACTTTAAACTAGGCAGTATGACTTAATCAGGCAACAAAGAGGATGTCCCCCAAACATAGGACAATATGAGTACCAGAAGTGTGCGTACTTAAAAATACTAACGAGGAAACAGACACAAAATCATACAACAGGATGTCTCCAACCAATAGAGAGCAGTGCTCCATGAACTAATATAATCATGATCACAGACATTGCATGTTTCGGCAATTGACTAAGTTAATATCACATTCAGCATTACTCTCTTAGGTAATACTGATTATCACAACAACAAAAAAACTGCAGCTGAACAAAGGATAGCATGCAGCCATTAGCAACATACAAGAAACAAATTATACTCGCAATTGTAGTGAGGTTGCAAGCTTGAAAAAACATAATGTATTCTTCAGCTTATATTTTGCACATTTTTTCTGTAAAATGGAATGCACAGATACTCACCAGCTAGGCCAGACTAAGAAGTATTGTTGGGCCCAGATCGACATTTAGCATGAACAATAGGTCCCAACTGCGACCTTTCCAGGCCATAAATATTACCATCCGGTGCATTCATGTAAACTGCACCTTTGTACATCCACTCTTCATTTTCATCACTGTAGAAATCCTCAAATGGCTCTTGACATAAAGCACATGCCGTTTGGTCCTCATCTGCAGGAACAGCCATTTCATTCTCTTCCTTTCTATCTGGGACTGGTTCCGCGGGCTCAAAAGAAGGAACTCCATCATTTCCAACTGTTTCTGCTGCTCTTAACCATTCCCCCACAGTGACAAAATATTTACGTGAAGACTGCTTACGATTCTTTGAATTTCTGTTTTTCGTGACGTGCCAATCCATGTGAGCACGATGCTCTTCTTGGCATTTAAAACGAAGGCCACATGTTTTGCATTGCCTCTCGAGATCTTGATACAGGGCATTAATGACAGACTCGTTCCGTACCTTGAGGTCTACATTGAAGTCAACTCCAACAGAGTCCTGAAAGAACATATTTACAAGTATAATGAAAACCATCAAATTAACTGCATACATATTAACAGAATAATATCAGATACCGACAATAAGATGCACACTTGCACGAGAGGTACCTGAGGTTGGCTAGGTGGTTCCAGTTTAATTACACCCTGCTGCATAAGATTACTTAACAATCCAGAGACAATTGTTGTAGGGCCACCAACTAGCGATGACGATGGACCCATCTGCAAAGGAGGTGGTCCGGGGGGTAATGGTGGAAGAGCAAAACTGGGCATTGACGGCAAGCCATACGGTGGCACAACAGATGGTACAGATAAAGAGGGTGGAGCTACGGACATGCTGGGCACAAAGCTTCTAAATGACTCTTCAAGGTGAGGATGGGGATGAAACTGTGGTTGATGATGAGACTGAGATTGGTTTCCCAAAACTGTAGCTTGATTTTGTTGATTCAATGACAACAATTCTGGGTGCTGATATGGTGGTTGGGGTAAGTTACCGGTACTTATTGTTTTCCGATCCAAGGAGTTATATTGATGCCGTGGAATAAATACAGATGAAATGGCTTCTTGGCTAATAAATGGTCTAATTTCTAGACTATCTGCAACATTTCTAACATTTGAATCAGGTGGAATTGGTGGCACAGTTAGTGACTGAGTATGATGGAGAGGAGGCCATTCTATCGGAGAAGGGGAGGATCTATGCTTGTCTACCATGGGTACATCTACATTCAAAGCATCATAAGTACCACCTGTGGACAACCTCTTCACTGGTATTTCACTGTCAGTAGGAAGTGGTATTCTATTCAGTGTTGATGAAGATTGAGGTGCTTGTACTCGCAATGGCACACCAATACCAATAGTCTGCTGCCAAGGCGGAGCTGACATGGTAGAAATTCTATCAGGATCAAGGGCATGTTCAGATCTCTGGTGTTCTGGAAAAGCTCCATTGTGAGTAACAAAATTTCCTGGATATCTCCTGCTACTGGCCATGTCAACAGGCTGCAAACAAAGGCAACGCTATATAAAACAGTAATTAAAGTATATTCACATTGAAACAGCACTAACAGTTGTTTTAAGTTGAACTGCACATGGATTTCACTTGGTGAAAGGATAAAATGTTGAGAAGTTGCAGTTAGATGTCATGTCAATGAATTGGTGAAAGAATTTGTGGTGTATACTCTTCACAGAGTTCAAACTTCTGAAGGCTACTAGGGAATCATGTGCTAGTCTTACACATGGTATATGTGGTGTATGCGCTCTTTTACAAATAGTTTTCAATAATTTTGAAGAGTACATATGTACGGTCATGAGTTTCTAACCGAACAACTTTGGACACATGGCTATCAAGTATAAATGGATGAGAGCCACAACACAAAAAAGGAACAGGCAAATATAATATAGTTACTCCTTTCAGTCACAAAGAAGTGTTGCCATAGAATGCATGTAATCAAACCTTTTGAACTTCTACCAACAATATCGTTTTAATAGACTGGCTACCTGAAATCTATTGAGTATTTGAGTACATTTGCTGCAAAGAATATTTTCCTAACAGTATAGCTTTATTATTTACAAATACATACGATAAAAGTAGTATATTGGGGACCGTGAGAATGTACCAAAAAACAAGTAACTATAAAAGCAGGGAGTAAAAGTGGTGAAAGGCACATGAAGTATTATAGCAATGTTACTATTCATCATCACAATTAAAAAGGCACATGAAGTATTATATCAATGTTACTATTCATCATCACAATTAAAGAGGACCAGGCAACATACACCAGCAGCAGTAACCATGTCTTCGAGTATTAATGCTGGACCATCAACTGCTGATCGAGGAGCTTGGGCTGGCCAACCGTGTCTCCCAATATTAGATTCCAGTATTCCAGCGTTTGGCCCAGGAAATCCAGTTCTCAGTGTTCCAGCAGGAGGTAAAGAAATGCTGCTTCTGTTTCGGTCAGTCAAAGTTGGACTCATATCCTCCCAAGAATACTCTTCTTCTTCTGAAGTGAGCCATTTTTGTGCACTAGATTTGCTTGCCATGCCATTTGAATCTAGGCGCTGCATCTTGTGAATCCTTTCATCAGCTTCTCTGCCTTGAGAATTTCCATAAGCATCAATAAGTTCTCTTGCACTTTGCTTCCTATATTCTTCATCAAGCATGCTCAATGAAGGCCGTTGTGCACCATCATCAAAAGTCCATTTTCGTTCAAACCAACCATTTCGACCAGACAGTCTTTGTCTGGGGCCATGTCCTAATACAGAATGAGATGGCAGAGGCCTCTCCAGTGGCCTCTTGGGGGATGCATTCCTAGGGAGCACATCAAGAGGTGGCGATCTGGATAAGTTTCTTCTTGAACTGGCTAATGGCCCTTCTGGATTCAGAATGGAGGGATGTGTGCTCAAAAGATGTGGTGAACTTGCCCTTGTCATTCCAGCACGTGATCGAAATGCCTCTTGTTGATCTAGATCATCAGCATACAATATTGTGGATTTCTGTCCATATGATTCAAGGACAGATTGTAAGTAACCCTTCAGTTATAAGTACAAGTCACATACTACATTACAAGTAAACCACATACTGGAACGGCAGTTTTTTCATGACTAAAATAAATGGTTTCCATTTCGCATTAAGAAAAGTAAAGAACATTACATTATCTCAAGCAACATAAAAAGTCATTCACATAAGGCTGAAGATAAAATTTAACATTAACTCAGAAATAAGAGTTGGTAAGGGCTCTCAGAAAACTTGGAACAGATGCGACAGGGAAAGAATGACAAAAGGAGCAAGAGGGAAGATGGGACACCCAATACCTGGAGCTTTGAAGTTGCAGGAAGACCTCGCAACCTTTTTGATGTTAACCCATTTATCTGATCCTCCTCCATATCAGTCATTTGCCTGTTGCCTCGAGTTGCTGGCTGACGTGCCTGAATTTTTTTTTAAAAAAAATAGAACAAACTTCAACAGGTCTATAATTTAATTCAAACACAAAGTGTGCAACAGACAGGCAGTTTCCAGTCACAGAGGAAAGTAAACAACAAAAAAAATACAATGCTTGAATCGTAGCAAAAACACCCATCTATTGGTTATCAAGTTAGCATTCACAGATTGTCTTACCGTAGTGACATGCTTTAATTGGTGTTGAGCTTCTAGATATTTTGGATTTACATGAATGCCATGAGATGGCCTAGGAGATAGGGACTCAGATTGTCGCAGATTAGTAGTTGCAGCAGGACGCCTGTTCTCTGAAGGAGAAAACTGAAGCTCATCCTCAATCCCTTGGAGCACGGAAGAAGGGAACACTTGCGACCAGGTACCAAAGAGATGTCGCATTGCAGCGTACTGATTGGGGTGAACTTTCCTATATGCATCACAAAATACCTTCTGCAACCTAGCAGCAAAATGCCCTACATATTCCCGTCCTATGTTCTTCACAATACTATCTAGTAGATACAAAGATGGTAATTTCTGGTCAACTGGCACCTGTAAAAACATTGCAGAATGACGCTTGTCATGCAAAGGAACCTTAGGGAGAGAGATAATCAGATAATTGATTGAAAGCATGCCAATGAGAAAATTTTGAATTAAAAGTCTCATTCATCTGACAGAACATGACAAGAAAACTACATGCTATTCTGCGAGTTAATTTACTCTTTGTTCTTAGTATTTGTTCTCATACCATTGAACATTTAAAATTGTAGACTGTCCTCTTCAGAACAGAAAAAAAAACTATCAGCCTATTGCCAAACTTTAATAAATATAATCATATCTACCGAGAAACATCTAATTAGTACTATTTCACCAAAGAAAAAACACAAATGAAAATTTAAAAAAATAAAATCCCATCCAGAATGTATTCCAGGAAACCAATATACAATCAAAACTATTATTTACGCTGCTCATTTAGTTCAGCTTAAGCATCTCAAAACATCCTATCCAAAACAGCAGTATCATATCCTAGCAACCAAATTTTGGAACTACTATGCCACAAGGTGGAATTTAATCTCCTTTACTGATGATACACCTAAACTTAAAAACTTGATATTAGAAACAAATAAAGCAAATAAAAATCACAGGCTGCTGAGTGCTAATTTTATACACTCACTCTATTTAGTAAACCATAGCAACAAAATTTACAACCAGCAAAGCATCTACAAACAGAGGCCATTTGATTGTGCACTACATGAGCACCAATTCCTCCAAAAAAAAACTCACATGAAATGCAGCAGTTATAAAACCCTAGGGATAAAAGTGTCGTCTTTAAAGCGAATCAAGCACAAACTTTCAATTGTTTTCATTAACTCCAGAGAACTCCTCAACTTCAACAACAAGGGTGTACATCACCAAACCCTAACAACAACACAAACCCACAGGCAAGCATCCGTCGGGCAAACAGACCAGCCACAACCTAAGCTTCCTTCTTCCGCGAAACACAACGCGACCGGCCCCCAAAACCCTGGGAGGGAATGAGTGAGCGAGCGAGGGAGGAGGGACGACCTCGGCGATGCGGGCGCAGATGGCGTCGGCGATGCCCCTGGCGGCGAGCGCGGCGTGCTCGCCCGCTATGATGGTGAGCTCCGTGATGATGGGCTTGCAGTTGAAGGTGAGTTCGGCGAGGGCCTCCCCGTAGACGCGCACCACGTCGGCCGCGCCCGGGTCGGCGTCCTCCCCGGCCTCCTCGCGCAGCCGCTCGCGGAACCGCTCCACGACGTGGCCCACGCCGGGCGCCGCGGCCGCCATGGGGGATCTCGGCTTCCGATGCGGGGAGGGGACGAGAGGGGGCCGCACGCCGGCCGGCGGGCTAGGGTTTGGGAGGATGTCGCCGAGGAGGGAGGGGAGGCGGCATGTGGGAGGAGAGGATTTGGGTTGCCCGTTTGGGATTTCTAACAGGGGAGGGTCGCAAGCGTGATCCTTTCCGTTGTCGACACCCCCCGGGAATTCATTCCCTGTGACCCTCCGTGGCCGTCCGATCCGGATCCGACGTGCTCCTAGATTAAACTGGGCGAGGAACCGACAGCGAGCATCCATATCAGCTATTTTAAATTTCTACTCTACGACACTATTCCCTGCACACTCTATCAATACCTCTAAAATTTCTTCACACCTTATACTAAACTCTAGAAGATTTCTTCACTCCAGCGGCTACACTATTTCTAAAAAGTCAGATGAACTGTGTTATAGAGCGCCTGCTACGGATGCTCTAAGGTCTTCTTCTCGGACAATAATTTCATTATTCAAGTGAAAATTGGCTTTTTTTTATTTGGAGTGGAAATTTACCGCTTCTAATTGAATCATGCTGTTTTTTTTAAAGTGATTTGTATGTGTTGACTGTTTTTAATTTTATTAAAAAAATTTATGGTTCTTCCACTTTTGGTTGAGATAAAACAGAATGGGAACTCAGCGAATGCTACGGCATGCGCTTTGAATAATAATCAGTTTTTTTTCTTTGCTTTGAGTGGGTTTTGGTATACACGCCCTTTGGCATGTATTATATCATATCATTTTTTATTAGTATGGACGAAGATTTAGTCAGGTTGCCTTTTGATTTATCTGATACACCCAATCTTGATTTTAATGGATGAAGGTCAGAGTAAAAGTTTTTCCAGTATTTATTGTCTGAGATGTGCATTTGCAACTATGATTTGATTGTACAAAATAGTTGGCACATAAATATATGGTCTATCATATCTCCAGTTTTTTTCTACTGCACGAACAATTAACTAGCATGTTGCACTTGCATCCCACTTTAAGTGCTGTCTTTGGGCATTGGTGATTAGATTGTGTGTATAGCATGTATAATGGCATGTAAGCCAGTATGCCACGATAGGGTATTGTTGTAGTGCTCTAGTGGTGGGATGTTTATATAGTGACATGGGTTGACACCAAAATTTAGATAAGTCGACTGGTGTGAAAAGTGTTAAAATCGGTTAGAATTGGGCTAAATTAGATATGAATCGAATTGGCTATAATAGAGTTTATATCGGATTGCAGGGGTAAGGTATCAGATAAAATAGGAATTAATGGATTGAGACGTAACGTGTACGAAGTCAGAGTGCTGGTCGATATCTGTTAAGAGTCTGTATAAATATGTAGACCTTGTGGCGTGTAAAAGGACGAACATGAATCAATCAAATCTACTTTAATTGTGCTTTACTTTTCATCGACTTTAGACTAGTTTAGCATAGTTCCGCCATATTTTGTCTTCGATCGATTTGTTACGTATCACCTTCTCAATCGGCTTCAAGGCACACCATAAAAGTTGCTTGCAAGTAAGTATTGTCTCGATTTGATTCGATTTATGGGTTTGCATCGGCTTTTAGTTGAAATACTATCTTAGTCGATATTGCCTTGCATCGCCGTTTCGACTTAAGATTAGGTTTCACCCTCTTTCTACCAATCAACACATTTGTTAACGGTAGATTGTTTACCCTAGTTCTATTGGCTACATTGGTTTTAAAATCCAATCGATAGTCTATTTACCCTTTATTCTGTCGGTTTGATCAACTCGTTTGGTTTAAACCGATAGTCTGTTTATCTCTTGCTCTACTATCAGTTGATTTTATTGGCTGCATAGTAGATTGGTTACCCTTCTAACATATCAGTTTAGATTTAATCTAAGCCGATAGTTTTGTTATCTCTCACTCTTGTTTAGACATGTTTCTTAGTATTTACGAGTCCCTATAATACATATCTAATTGTCCAGTTAAAGCTGATTATGTCTTTTTCTTATCGATTATTAAATCGACGGAGACGCTTTGAACCCTGCTTTCGATGCTGACAGGGATCTTAAATCATAAGCCCACATGTGCTTAGCTGATAGTTACCTTTCGGCGCGAACAATGTGTCTGTAATTATAGAACAAAATAGCGTAAAATGCATTGTAGAGCTTACTAGGTCCAAAATCTTCAAAACATCCACTCTATACGCTCGACCTTTACTAGAGTTTTTTTTAGCTTACCTTTTGAAAGATATCATCTTAAGTCCAACCAGCCCTTAAAATTAGCTTTATCATGTTTGTAACTTTATCCTCTATTGCAAAAGGTTATTATTATAGTTTTCTAACCACGATTGAAATCAATGAAAGTTCTTCCACTGCGATCGGAGCCAATGGAACTTATTTAACATCTTGTATGACTAGTAGAGTGCTCGTGCGCTGCTACGGAGTCATAAAGATCTTTCTTGTATTACATAAGTTATAAACAATAAGCTAAAGCAAGTTAAATTCATACTCTCGGCACATCAAGCTCTTATTGGTGCTGCATCAACTCAATTTATCTGGTTGCTCTAGCATGGAGCACAATAACAAAGCTTCAGAAGGTACACATTGCAGCAGTTCAAATTGCTGTCATAGGGTGAAGAGAACATAGAGTCTGATGAGGGCTGTAGTGCATTGATCTTGATTACATATTTCTTTCTACTTGATATGTTGTTGCCCTCGGAGCTCATTTCCATGCCATCAGAGCCATCATGTAAGGTAGAATCCTCATCCTCATCCTCATGAGCTCAACCGATATGAACACCACTCTTGCGGGATAGAGAGAGAGACAGAGAGATCGGTCTATGTATGGTTGGATCGAAACAATAACCTCAAAACTGTCCCGTTTTTTGTCCGGTTTTTACAGAAACCCTAAACCATGCATCCTTGTTTCGTGCATTTCCCGTGATTTCTCTGAGAACCCACCCAATTCTTAAAAAAAACAAGCGATTCATGATTTATTGGAAAATCCAGCCAATTTCGTTTAAGCTTATCGGAGCTTTAAGGCCAAAACAACCGGCGCTTGGTAGCTAAGTTCGGGAGGGACGACGTTTGGTAGCGACGACCGGGAGAGGGCTATGGTTAAAGAAAAAGCTTGAGGATTGTTACCTATTCAATATATTTGGTATAGTTTCAATGCAATACATAGAATAAGGAGTACTAAGCGAAAGCATTTAAAATAATTGTGTTCTTTTACCACATTCTAAGTGATTCTTGGTAAAATAATTGTATAGTTTTACCATATCCTAATTGATTGTTGGTATCAGCATATGTCTACTACTTAAAAGCACATCCATATTCCACCATACTGGGCAAACAACACAAAAATTATAAATTGATTTATATCTAAGTTGGTGGCATAGAACCCATGGAACCCTATATAGATTTAACATGTGATCTACCATAAGACCACCATTCATTAACACTCACCACAAGCTACTTTTAAGTAGTAGAGATTCTACATGAGAAAATCAAGCAACCAAAATTTAAGCCCGATATAAAAAATATGTAATAAACATAGATAGGTAGAAAACATAAAGCAACAAAACAATTATACCAGATCTAAGAAATAGGTATGCCAAAACTCACAAGCATTGACAATAGGCTAGATTGGCTTCTCGCTCTTAGTATCATCCAATTGATTAGCATCTAGATAATTTCCAAGTTCCCAAAATTGATTGGTCTTAATGTTTCAAATATCACCATACAACAAATTTGAGTGTAGTACATGAGAGCTTCAAGCTAAATCTGATCGAATTGCGGCTTCAAGCTAAATCTGATAGAACTGCATATCATTTTTAACATGGCCGTGGAAAGAATTCACAAGCCCTATATATGGCTCAATGCCTACATTTCCAAGTTCCCAAAATTGATTGGTCTTAATGTTTCAAATATCTCCATACAACAAATTTGAGTGTAGTACATGAGAGCTAAAGTACATGACAGCGAAGTACTGATAGAAGTTTTCAATTGGAAAATTTTAGTTAAGCAAAATGACATAATTCGAGTTTCGCTCGACACACAAAGATGCTCCCCATATACAAAAAATATCTCCCGGTGAATTTGACTTATTAGTTAAGAAAAATGATTGCTAGCTTTAAGGAGAGATCGCTTTTAGTGCTAAAGAGAGATTGACAGAAGATTCACGGGTACGATGATAAAATTTGGATGATATAAACCGACACTGAGACGGCGTGTCCATTGTTTTCCTCTTCACTGAGCTTAAAATAACCAAAACAAATTACTAATTTCATTAAGAACAATTGAAGTCATATAGCCCAGAATATTTTAGTTCTACGCAAACAATTTTATAAGAACACTAAAAAAGATGGCTCATGTTCTACAGAACACGATAGCAATAGGTTTCTACTGATCTTTTTTTAAAAACAGGTTTATGCTAAACATCATTTCTTCCAACAAGAACAATGTCATAAGTAATTCTACAGATATCATCGGTCACATTATCTGACCTATGAATAACAACAGGGGCAACAATAGCACCATAACTTACCCAAAAAAAATGAAACACCCTCGAGCTATGCAATAGTTCTCTCACTCCATCATGTTTTCACGGTTCACACCAGATGTTGTCCAATTCTTTTCAATCGCCCGCTGCCTTGCATGCTCCATCTTCCGTTTACAACTCACCTGAAATCATCTTAGAAGATTTTGCTAAGAGCTGTTAACAAGGGCATCAAATAATTCATGATAATTGATGTTTGATAATATTTGTCATCATTACATAAAAAATGGCAAAAAAGTCTTTTTTTTATGTACCACTATACTATTTAGTTGAATAAAAAATTCAAATTTTGCACAAAGGGGAACCATGAAATAATATTATATTCAAAAACAAAGGTTGGCCTTGTTTCTCTTTTCAAAAACTTCTTTTCACCAAATGGATTTTGGATTCCCCCCTAGATCCATATTTGGACTGACATGAATTTGTACAGCAGCATTAAGCAGTTCACATCTTATAGGGATAATTATGGCTGAACGCATGCATTTGGCTATCAACTGACACAATGCATAATCACACGGCCCCAACACGAAGCATAATCATGTAGCATGAGATGTGAGTATGAGACACGATGTGATTACCTACCGCATGAGAGGGGAGGAGATGGTTGCGTATTTGGATGACGCCATGGAGCCAGAGGACAGGTCGGAGTCGGAGGAGCCTCAGCAGAGTAGCAGGAAGAGGTAGGCGAGGGCAAGGAGGACGGGGAGAGTGAGGCGGAGCCACCACGGCTATCGTTGCCACCACCGCTTGAACGACGGCTTCCGTTGGTCCTACTGCGACGGTGGGCATCGTTGGGTGCGCGTTAGCGTACTTCAGTACGTGTTGGCCATGGCGATCGGGGGAAGGTTCTGGAGAGCTTTGTGTGCGGAATGGGAATAGCATGTGGGGAGAGAAAGAGAAAGAGAGGCGCACAGGAAGGGCAATTCGCCCCTTTTCACTGGAGCTTGGTTCAACGGTGGCGGAGCTCGGGGGGTGTGGGGAGGCTAGATCCGAGCGGCATGAGGTGGGGTTGCACTGGATCCATCACAGGAGAGGTCGCTAGAGCTCGGTTCGGCGATGGCGGATCATGGGGACGGCGGATGTGGGTGGGAGCGAAGGGATGGGGACGTGGGGAGCTGGGGCAGGTGCTAGGGTTCGGGGGCGGCGACGCGCGGAGGACGGAGCCAAGGTGGCCAGGGACAAGTGTAGTGTGGAGCAGAGCTGGGTGATTTGGAGGAGGTAGCTGGGACGGGGGAGATGCGCTAGCGTTGTTATTGATATGGAATGATTTGAATTTTGAATCGATGGCAGAGGTGGGTAATTGGGTTTAGCACACAAGGGTAAGAAGGTCTAACAAAAATAAACCACCACTCATCATCACTTACCACAGGCCATTTTTAAGTAGTAGAGATTTGGTTACGACATGAAGGTACAACAACTGGCTAGACGGTTGCGTATATGGCTATTCCTTGTACTTTGGGGGACACAAATAAAAATAGATATATGTTTAGTTCTTTAATTTGCACATTTGCAACTGCAGTATAGTATTTTAATAGAGATGTGAGAGATACTAATAAAATGGCTATATATGGACCATCTTCAAAAGTCTTTTCTATATTTGGATCCCTGTACACATTCCTAAATAAGATTCCTTACATATATTTCTATCATCTCCAACAGCATCCGAATCGGAGACCTACAGAGGGAAAGGAGAGGATCTCTGTGAATCTAAGGAACAGAGAGAATCTTTAAAATAGGGAACAGAAACAGGATATATATCCTGTTGGAGCAATATAGAGAACAAGATTCCCTAAATTTTGGGACAAGAACCCTTTTAAAACCTATTGGATAAGTCACACCAGCCAGGAAAAGAACTTGGGACCTGAAAAGGTGAAGAATGTGGGTAGGTAAAAAAGACAGGGAACTACCGAGCAAAGGCAAAAAGACAATAAGTAGATACATAAGATCAAGTCTCTTCAAAAAAAAATCTGACAATGTTCGAGTGGCCTGTCATTGAGACAAAAATGTGTTAAACATATAAGCACTTTCGGCTTGATTTGCAGTGGTCAATTATGCAAGACAGTATGAGAGTTTTCTTCTTCAGAGTCCTTTTATCCCAATATTCGCATCAGCATAGGGGTTATAAGGAGCCATCCTCCATATCGCACCCTCGTACATGAACTTGACAACCATTATTCCTTCTTCGGTACATGGGAGAAGAGTATTTCCCTTTTTCGGTCGTCTCGTTAAACTATCTAGGATAGTAAAACCGACCCTCACCCTTTCTCATGGCATCTGAGGCTCTGGTAGGATCTTCTTGCTGCGTCAAAATATGCTGTCTACCTCTGCAACATGGTTCGCAATAGTCACCCACGCCGGGCCAGTTTGGTTCCCGGCATCGCTTCCATCGGGTTCCTCGGTAATGGGAGTTACAATCACCACCATCGTGTGCGACACCTGTGGAGCAGGCTTTACTTAGTTGGGTTCCTGGCGACAGAAAGTTGTCTTACACGAGAACTTGCAGGGTTTTAGAATCCAATATTTTTTAAAGAAAAAGGTAATTAATCCATACGCAGAATTTCAAGTCCAATAGCCCAATTGTTTATCCGATTTATTCTCCATAAATTCATGCATAAAAAAATTATGGCACTTGGACGAATCTTAATATGGCTAATGTGATTCTCAAAGGGCAAAAAGGCTAGCTAGATCATGAGCACCATTGTTTTTTACGGTGGCTCCTCGCTTTGAACTTATTATCTATCATATCGCCTCCAAACAGTCTGAGGCTATGCAGACTTTCTTCATGCAGCAGTCTAGAGTGATGTTAAAGTTCATCAAGAATTGCTAGTTTGATTCGTACTACAGACAAAGGGTTAATCCGTAATCATATATCGCTCATGTGAAAATGATTGGCATATTGGGCTCGCCGGGCTCTAATTTCGGAAGGCTTTGATAGCTACACTACTGTAGAAATGGTCATATAAGACCACGGTTTTAAGGTTTCAGAAAAAAAAAACCCGTCTATGATAAGTACCATCAACACCGTCATAGACAGTTTTTAGAAAAACCGTATCTAATAGTCCACCTCAACATGAGTCGTCTCTGATGAAAGACCATCTGAGACGGTTTTTGCACCAAGCCGTCTCTGATAGATGTCTACCCTCATCAAAGACGATAGACAGCTCGAATAAAAACCGTCTATGGTAATAGCGCATCAGAGACGGTTCTCATTAAAAACCATCTCTAATACTAACGTGCGAATATTTCAGTTTTCTACTCTCACCAAATTTTAATTTCCTGCTCTTCTCGCTCTGAATTGGCACCATCAATTTCTTTGAATCACAGCGTCCCTCGTTTCCTGGTCGCTATGCGTCTCACCTATCTTCCTCTTGGAAAGTCGACCGGCTAGAAGAACTATGGAGAGGTTGGGCGCCGTCAGCTTGAGCTTGTCGAGGGTGAGCTGGTCGCCACAAGGTAGGGGCAGCGTCCCGGCCGTAGCGCAGCGAGGCGAGGGCCTTGGCCACAGTGCCGCCACCGCCACCGACTCAAGGCGTCGAGCTGCGGCTCAAGGTCGAGGAACGCCGACTCAAGGTAAGAGCATCCGCATCCTGGCACTTTAAATTTCTTCTCTATAACACTATACTGAACATGACATGTCGGTTGCTAAGTGTGAGAATTTAAATTGAAAAATTCCTTTGAGGAGATGGATGACTACATCCCAGATGGATAAATGGTGTTTCTTTTTTGACAATCTGCTTCATGGTAATAATGAACAACATTGTGACATGACGATTTGGAAACTTGACAAGAAGCATGGTTTTACTGTTGCCTCCATGTATGGTTACTTTTTTAGAGGGATAGATAGCATTAATTCATTGCTATAGAAGTTAAAAATTCCTTTGAAAATCAAAATCTTCCTTTGCCTCTTTGACAAAGATGCTCTCCTGTCTAAATGGAACCTTAAAAGAAAGGGTTGGATTAGGGAGCTCACCTGTGTGTTCTGTGATGAGGTAGAAACCAGTAACCATTTATTTTTCTCCTATTCGACTAGTAGATTCATTTGGAGATGCATTGCTCTCTGTTGTAATATGCAGGTGATTCCTAAGAGCGAGGATCATTTCTATGCTTGGGTTAAAAATGTTAAGTCCAATCTGCAACACTTGTATTTGTTTGGGATGGCAGCCACACTTTGGGCCATTTGGATCAACAGGAATGCTTGTTGTTTTGATCACAAACAAATCAAGAATCCCACTAACATTTTGTATAATGTTTGCTCTTGGCTTCGTTGCTGGTCAGGTCTCATGAAGATGGATGATAAAGCGCTGGTGGAGATCGGCATTGATAAAATTTTCCAGATTGCAAAGGAGGCAAAAAAAATTCAAGCCAAGAGAGTCCCCAAGTGGTGGTAAGAGAAATTAGCCTAAGGAGTGATAGCCTTCTCTTGGTTGTTGCGGAGTTGTGCTTGTTGAAGTGGGTTTATGTTTTCTTTCCTAACTTGGTCCTAGTCTCTTGGTATGGTGCTGGTTGTTGCCAAGGGCTGGAAACGAGCCGGGCTCGGCTCGGCTCGGCTCGCTCGGGCTCGGTCAGGTAGTGAGCCGAGCCAGGCTCGGCTCGGTGATTCAGCGAGCCCGAAAGGGTGGCTCGGCTCGGCTCGGTCCTGGCTCGCGAGCCGGCTCGTTGGCTCACCGAGCTAGGCCATTCAGCACTTCAGCACAAGCACGGCAGCACTCTAGTAGCTATCCAGCAGCCAATATTGATCAACAGGTAACAACAACAGTAAAATAAAGTATAGAAACAACCATGACCATGACCAACCAAGCCATCAAACCCATGATGAACATTTTAGCCTTCAAACAATCCGACAGCAACATGCTGTCTGCCGGCTCGTTGGCTCACGAGCCGGCTCGTGGCTCGGCTCGGCTCGCCTAAATTGCGAGCCAGAAAACTAGGCTCGGCCGAGCTGCGAGCCTCGAGCTTTCTGCCCAGCCCTAAAGTTGTTGGTTTTGTTCAGTGGTATACTGTAAACCTGGTTTGTGTTTTGGGTGGGCTAGGGGATGCGTGAGTTCACCATCTTTCTAGTTCTTTTTGCTCGTCTGTAATAGTGTGCTACTCTGTGGTTTCCGTTTTGTTCAGTGGTATTCTCTAAAATTTCTTCACATTTTACACTATACTTTAAAAGATTCATTCCCTCTAACAACTACTCTATCTCTAAAAAGTCAGATAAACAGTGTTATAGAGTACTCATTTCTGGTTGCAAGGCTCTCATGTTACCTATAAATTAGTACTCACCAGAAAAATTACTACTTACCTAGTTACTTCACTCATCTAGTAATTTCCTAGTTTCCTCGCGGCAGTGCTAGGTAGTAATATTGATTATTGCTTCCTAGTTCCCTGCCGAGCTCATAGCTAGCTCAAAATTTTCTTTGTCTTCGCATTCTGCGCAATTCCCTCTTCAGATATGGTTACTCGATGCTATGGAAGAACCCACTCCCTTATACATGAGCCTCATCGCCGGTAATAAGCCAGCTCACGTCCATGTAGGTGTCATCCTCTGCTTTGACCTTAACGAAGCGGCGTCAGCGTCAAACAGGTCCGCGATGGCATTCCATCGTAGCCAAGCCAATTTTTTTTGGGATCATAGGCGGTTCTTATTTACAACCTCACTGATAGTTTGTTTATCCGAGATGGTTCTGATCTAGAATCTCTCTAATAAATCATTAGAGACGATTTTTGATAATTCTGGTTATCATAGTCGGAAGACAGAGACGATTTGAAAACCGTCTCCGATGAAATTTTAAAACCCTCTAGAACCGTCTCTAATAAAGTATGTATAGTAGTGCTAGTCCAGTGATGGTTGGTGTTTAGTTCAGCCAAGCTAAAACCAAGAAGAAGAAGCACCTAATCATGATCAGAAAATAAATGCATAGGCTAGTTCAATACAAACAAATAATGGATGTTTCTTCAGTATAGATAATCCAATAATTAAGATAACTAGAACAAAGAAGGCCAAACATGAGCTCCACCTAGCTCCTCTCCACCACGTGCATCTAATTTTCTAAACCCAATTGATCATCTTTTTGTTGCCCGGGAAGGTCTCAACAACTAATCCAGAAGTAACAACCATTTCCATTTCTATTAATTGGCTGATTGTCCTGTGCTTTGCTATAAATAAATAAAATGTCATATGACTTTCTATCACATCTTGATTGATATGGGCTTGACTTACGTCCTTAGCTCCGCTTTCATACTCGACCATATTGTCCAAGTAACAAATTTAGCCGGTTTTTGTTGCACCAATAAATAGATAAGGCTATTAGGTATATCAAGGTCACTCATTGCAATCAAATAATACTTCCTAAATTACCAATGCACTATGATAACAAAGTGTATCAAATCAACTGAAAGTATACTTACATATCAGCCACTGGTTGGAGAGATTGGATGTCCTAGATGTATGATGTGCCGTCGTCATCACCACTATGCTCTTTTTCAATAGTAAAAATCATCATGTAAAATTCTCTCATTATGGCATTTCTGTAGTTTTTAAGTACTTACTAATATCGATGTGCATATATTTTATAGGCGGATGCGCCCTTGCGTGTTGTTATATATGTTGTCTAAGAAAAAAGAGCTCCCATCTCCACCGGTAAGAATTGTCTCGCAAATTGTTGAATTAGAATTCAATTCAAAGATAAAATTACAAATTGTCAAACAGAACACTACTATTTTTAGGATTTTTCTCAAATCTAATTTTGATTTTAATTTATACCCATTTAAAAATCCTAAATCACTCAGTTTGGAATATTGAACCCTACTTATCGAGATGGACGAGAATGTGGTAGACAATATTCTTGTAGGTCTAGGTTAGTGTTATGCGTTGGCCTAGGTTAGAATGAATTTGTGTGTTGGGCTTGGCGGGTAGGCTAAAATGATTTAGTGGGCAAAGCTTGAACGAATGCTTGGAATCAGCTCAAATTTACTCGAGCTTAGGCCCAGGCTCGTGATTGGCTCATTTAACCTGTGAGATTGATTCGATTTTGGGTAGCTTGTTGAGCCTAATTTTTTTTCTTTAGGTGTTGATGAGGATTTCAAATCACACGAGGATGCAGACTGCTACGAGGATCATGTGGGAGTGGTGGAGGGATTGATGTTGATGTCCTACGGTGATGTGATGTCAGAGGCAAGGAGAGAAAGAGGAGACAATAGGTGCCGGTAGGTGAGGAGAGAAGTAGGGGGAAGAGATTGGGGAAAGGCCTATGTGAGAGACTAGTGATGGATGTGCATAGAGGTGGGAGGTGGTGGTGCGGGCACACAGAGGGGGTGGGAAGGTAAGTGTTTTGGCCATGGTAGAGTTTAGGGGTAGCTTATGCAATGACATTGACAATACACTCATGGAGAATCCGTTAAGACCAGTTCATTCAAACAAGTTAATAGGGATATGGATTAGCTCGTCTCGACCAAGCAAACACAATCAAACATGATGACTAAGGACGAATCTGCCTCACAATCCATTCTACCTCATTGTGTTGTCTTGAATGGCCCAACGTGGTGCAACCTATCCTCAGAGGGGGAGGAGCCAACTTGAGCTAAGAATCAAAGGGGAAAAGATATTTGCTAAGAATGTATCAAGCTAGCTATACCGGTCTTGTGATGATAAGGTTTCATGCACTAAAGTGACTGCATCTTTGCTATTGATTTAACTACTTTTATAGAGTGCAACATGAACATCATATGCCTACATTGCCACTTAAGAAGGATCAATGATGTTTAATTAGGTTGTGATTGGTCGTCGAGATGACTTGAAATGGAATGTGGTGTGGTGAAAAACAAGAGGTACAAGATCTTTCACCAAAAGAACTTCATCCCAACAACTAAACGCGTGTATGAAAAACCATCTCATCCTATCCTCCCAACCAAACATCTAAACCAATAGTTATTCCATCTTTATATCTCCATAACATCATACAACCAAACACACTTATGATGGTTGTGTGAAGCAAAAGATTTGATCTTCCCTTTCTTTTTGAAGTACATTTTTATCCAAATAGAACATAAAGTGAAAAAAGTAGATTGAAATAGACACAAATCAATTTTCATTTCTACGAATGGACACACTAATAAGGTATGGTCAAATAATGGCTCTACCATATATGTTTTCATTTTTTGTCAATACAGATACAACTATGAATATGAATAATATTGAATATAAATACAGAACGAGTATGAGTTGAATCAAATATGGTCATGGATAATTGTTGGAACATAAAGACCAATTGAAATATACATCCAAAATCAATCAAAAGACATAGCTAGCTGTACATGAGGGTCCAATTGAATGTGGTCATATAGTATCATGGTTCATTAAGGATCCTAACTTGAAAGTCTAAAAATGCTTAATAGCTCGAATTGAGTTCAAATTAAAATAAATTTCAAATATTGTAAATATAATTTAAAATTATGAATCCTTACGTACGCCTTGTTTGATTCAACTTAAATTAAAATAAATTACAATATGTGATATGAAATTTGTTCTTTTTGTGCAAGCCAAACACTTTATTTCTTTGTAGTTATTTTATGAAGGTCTTAATTAGAGTTTTTTTTGAAGCTTGCAAAACCAATTTTTACCATTTTTTCCTCTCTAAGCGCAGGATCAAAAGCCCACAACTTTTTTAGATTATAATCCATATCATATTTTCAGCTGAATAAAGGAAGGTCGTAGATAGAAGAGTTTGATTTTATATGAATTTAGAAATAAGAATCGCTCGATTTGGATTTGAAATGTAAAAGTTATGCTCTTTTGAAAATGAACATAAGAGGAATTCTTGAAATTTCAAAAATCCTATGATTATTCCATTTTCAATTCAAATATCCTAACCACACACATTCATTAGATATGTGTATCTATATATGATGGATGCACTACCTTATTTTTATATGTATCCGAATAAAATATCCATATCTGAATTTGTATTCGAAACTATTTAAAAATTCGATCATACACTATCAGTAGTCCCACTAGTGACCAGGTGGTGTGGGTACATGTTTAGTCAAAAATGTGTGTCGATTCCATAGAAAAGGCAAATAGTCCATGGTCCACAATTTTGCAAAATTTTTCTTGCATTTTTTGAAATTCTACCCTACCATTGGGGTACAACTTGAGATTGAAACTGCATAGTAAAACCAACCAAAATTAAAATTAAAATTTAGGATTTTTTATGAATGTTGCATACATAAATGGAAACATGAGCAGCGAACCATCGGAACAGAGCTCAAGTATTACTAAAACATTTTGCATTAACGTTTGAAACAACAGTTATTCAATGATGTTGTCGGGGATTGGTTAACGGCCCATGGGCCGAGACTGGCCCTACCAGCTCTGTAAATCTACGAATGCCTTGGACATGTTTCCTAAGATGGCTCAGTCCGGGCAAAGTCTTTGCTCGAGGAGGCGCTGGATGCTGCCCGGATGGGGTTGTCTGGCCTGCCACGACTTCAGCGTCCTGCTTTAGCTTGGATCGGGCAATGTCCTAGTGCCTAGAGCGGTCCTGCTTGCCCGGGCACCAACGTAACCAAGTGGCCTGCTATAGCGTGCCACATGGCCATGTTTCTCACGATGTGGGAGCCGTTACCCACGATCCGTGTGGGTCGTGGGGCAGCCGCACGTTGCGATGCACCGTCGGTTGCCTCGCCCACGGTGCACACAACCGCCTCCTAGGAATTCGGAGCTGACGGTTGGGGATATGCCCTATAAATACTTATTTTGATCATTTAAAACACGTCTGGATCTTTTTACACACATCGAGCTAGCTCTCGAGCTCATTGTAACCTCACATCTCGCAATACAGCACGCTAGAGTAGGGTTATCATCCTTCTCAGAAGGCCCGAACCAGGATAAACTCCATGTCTTGTCGATTTCAAGTTTTCTCACACAAAGAAGTCTTCGACATTTCAGAACGCCACACATGGTAGAAAAGGACTTTCTGATCTCTCAATCGAGAAATAAGCTCGATGGGGAATCTGGTTCCCAATTGTCGACAGATGTTTTTTTAAACCAAATGAGCATTGTTTCACACGAGAGAACGAGAAATGTTACACAAAAGCAAACACAATATTTCATAAAAAGCAAACACAATGTTTTATAAAAGCAAACATAATGTTTCAAACGTACATGGATAATATTCCAGAGCAAAATTGATGATGCATCTTCTCCTAACCATCTCCTCCTCACCACATGGAAAACTCGGTCCGCGCATCTGCAGCCAACTTTCTTCCTCACTCCTTCCTGAACCATCTCATCTCCTTATCGATCTCCATGACCATCCCTCACCTCAATCCCCTTCTAAAATCTCACTTTGTCCTCTCCCTATGGCCTTCCGTGCCAATATGGATGAGGGTCTCGATGATATGATTGAGCTTGGCAGCACCATCGCTAGGAGAGGGCTTGATGGCATAGGGCTCGCCACATACTGCCCGAGGGAGCGACCCCTCTCCTCTCCTGCCCTGACGAGCGGTGACCCCTTCTCCTCGACAAGGTGGTGGCTCAGAGCGGGAGCGGGAGGTCGTAGGGCGACATTGGTGAGCTCAATGGGGAGCAGAGCTCGTGGAGCGTTGCCAAAGAGGAGGAGGAGGAGGACACTGAAATTGGCAGAGGAGGAGATGGTCAGGAGAAGATGCATCATTGATTTTGCCATAAAATATTATCCATGTACGTCTGAAACATTGTGTTTGCTTTTATGCAACATTGTATTTGCTTTTATGAAACCTTGCTCGTTCTCTCATGTAAAATAGTGCTTATTTGGTTTGAAACATATTCAAAAAAACCGTTGTTTCAAAACTCTAATGCAAAATGTTTCAGCAGTACTTGAGCTCTGTTCCGATAGTTCACTGCTCATGTTTCCAATGCACGTATGAAACATCCATAAAAATATCTGAAACATTTTATTTGCTCGTATGAAAATTTTGTTTTGCTTTGTTAAAACATTTGCTCGTTCTTTGTGGAACACCAATGAAAAAAATCTAAAACATTTTATCTACTTTGTGAAACGTTTGTTTGTTCTTTCTGAAACATCTATGAAACATATATCTGCTCTTGTAAAACATTTGTTCAAATGAGATTAAACATCTTCAAATAACTGCTGCTGAAACATATGTTTCAAATGTTAACAAAAAATGATTTATTAGTATTTTGACTATTTTTTACTTATACTTTGACGATATTCCAATTTTTTACCAGATGAGATCGCCCAAGCCGAAGCCGCCACCCCCAAAAAAAAAAAAGATCACAGTTTTTTTTTACTACCTAGGTGCTTGCGTTTCAGCATGTCCGATGTGTACAACTCCCCAAGCATATCGAATTGTTCGTTGCTGCCACAAGAGCTAAACCTGACAAATTCACAGCCTGTTATTATCTGGGTTGGCAACTCGGTATCTTCATCACCATATATACAAAGCGGAATTAGTAGCACATCAAACCGCGCAAATTTCTTTATCTGAAACAATGTCTTGACGATAGATCAGCTGGAACTGATGCAGCTAGCTATCTCCGATTTGGCAGGTAGCATGCAACTGAGTTTCCACTAGGTTTACAATTTCGTACGGCAGTCGAAAATCGAAACCCAGCGGTAATGGTTTACATCGATGCTCACTAAAACCTTGCAAAAATCCCCCTTTTTTTTTTTCAAATTTTGAGTTAGGGACAAAGCGTGTCGGATTGGAAAAAAACAGCTCGGTTTCAACCAGAACTGAAAGTAGTTTGGAACCGATTGCAGTGTATATGTCGAAAACCGGTTGATTTGTGCTGAATTTGAATTTAAAATTTTAAAATTTGGTCAGTTCAGCCGTTGGTTTGCTACACTCGACCGCTCATGCATGGCGGCGTTTTTCATGGCGCACTGCTCGGAATGATGCGGCGTGACGGCGCACATGAAAGACGCCATGAAAGCCACCTCGCCGGAGGAAAAAAGAATCAAAACTGGTCTCATTTTTCTAGGTCGCTAACTAACCTGTCCATGAACAGGCGGCTTTCTGAAGCTTCAGTGAGGTCACGGTTGACGGCTGCTATCAGATATTTCATTTTAATCGTCTTCTCTGTCTTCACGTGTTTTGCCCTTTTCGAAAGTAGAGTTATATGTACAAAGCTTGCTTTAGAGCATTTCAGCCGAGCCTCTAAAACAGAATCTTTTCTATATCTAGAGTTTCTCGTCCTTCAGCAAAGTCTTTATTTTAGACTCTAAATTTAGAATTTGTCTCGTAGTCTCTAAATTTAGAGGCTCTCTATATCGACCTCTATAGTTTCTTTGAATAGAGATTCTGCTAGAGAGGATGAAAATATAGAGAGTGAATAGTGATCTAAAGGAGACGTATAGAGATCTAATTTTAGAGTATCTGTTGAAGTTGCTCTTATGGGTAAAAAAAACTTTGTTAATCATAGAGATAAGGTGTTTGCTTTAGGAATTAAAAAAACGTTCGCTACATAGAAAAGAAAGATGTCGATGCGTCAGAAGGAGATGGACATATGAACTCATATATAGCAACATAAAAGAAGAATAGATTTATAGTTGCTCAAGGGGATTTCTGCATACATGCTTCCATGCTCTCAAAGGGTGTAAAATTAACTGTCTATAAACTTGTAATTTTTTTACTGGCACAAGGAAAGAAGGGAGAGAGAATGTAGCTGTCTCGATGGAGAGAGACAATCCAAACACATAAATATACAAATAATAACACAAACATCATCGTATATAAGTTCTGGCTATAATAAATATTATCCACCTCTCAAAAAATATTATCCATAAATAATTAATATATTATGGCACGTATGAAGGCAAACATAAAAAGACAACCAATAGTAAAAGTTGTCTTTCACGTACTACAACCAAGTTATGAATACTACAACGGACCGACGGTTCAACTTGAAAAAATCAGAACAAGACGGTCAACCAGTTCAGTTTCATTCAAGGACCGCCTATGCATATGGGCCGGTAAAAAGGGCCAAACCAGGCAGTTTTTCAAAGAACCGTCGAACTGGGCGTTCACAAGTGAACCGAGCAGGTCGAGAACAGGGAGGGAGAGAGTAGGAGACGGCAGTGCTGCACCCAGGAATGGGAGCGGATGGCGGCACTGCGTTGGGGGAGTGGGTAGGGATGGCGGAGCCACGACGTGGAGATGGAGAAAGACGATGCGCTGGCAGGAGTGGTCCAATTCATCTCGACATGATCCACGGCGAGGGAGGAAGGACCGAGGACGGTGTAGGGAGGGAGGAGAGGAGTGACGCTGGGTGAGTTAGGGGAGCCAAGGAAGAGAGGAGCGGCGCTGATTTGACCTGGGAAGGAGGGGTGAGATTAGAGTTAGGAGAGGAGAGTACTAGTAGTATCTAGGATGGGCTAGGGGAAGAGTGGGTTTGTAGATAGGACCGAATGGGCTAGGCTGGGCCGGAGAAGAAAGGAATGAAGTTTGACTGAGCCCGAAGGGGAGGGGATGAAGCCAAGATACCCAAGTTGGGCTGGGCTAAAAACCGGCGGTTCACCGGTTGAACCATAAACTGAAGGCTGGATCGGTTCAATCACTGGTCTGGTTTCAATGACTATGCAATTAATAGCAAAGAAAAAAGACAACAATTAATAGGTGTGTTCTTGCTTTTATTTTTAGGCTACACACTATCTAGTAGGCAGGCAAGCATATAGGGTTTCTCTCCACAAAATCATCGAGTACAATGGCATAGGCCCTGTTCTATTGGGCTTATCTAATCTGACTTATCTGACTTATCTCGAACTTCGAGAATTTTTCGAGGTGGCCTCGAGAGTCGGATGGCCTTGATTTTTAGGATTTAGGGAGCTTTTAGACTCGCCTACGAGATAAAAAAAGATTCAAAAAGTAATAAAAAAAAGTCAGATAAGTCAATATTAGTCAGCAAAAAGTAATAAAAAAAGTCAGATAAGTCAATATTAGTCAGATAAGCTGACTAATATTTACTTATCCGACTTTTTTTATTACCTTTTGAATCGGTTTTTTTTTATCTCGTAGGCGAGTCTAAAAGCTCCATAAATCCTAAAAATCAAGGCCATCCGACTCTCGAGCCCACCTCGAAAAATTCTCGAAGTTTGAGATAAGTCAGATTAGATAAGCCCAAAAGAACGGAGCCGTAGTCTACTAACGATTGTTTTGCAGCTGTGAGGTCATCGTCCATGGCTGTTGAGCCGTTGACCTCTTGGATTAGCAGAGAGCCGCCACGGTTCAAAGCCCCCAGAGGCCAAAGTTTTCCTGAAAACCCGGTCCTTTCATTGATGGCCCATTGCAGTTAAAAGGCCAAGTGACCAAAGTACTGTGGTGCCTGCCTGCCAGTCCATTTGGGCTACTGACTCCCCAGGAAAATTGGGGACATTTTTGGGAATATGCACCTACCAACTCCTTTTAGTCTCCAGTTTTTCGAGTTTGCCCTTTCAAAATGTCAATATTGAGGGATGGTGGAGTTCGTTGCCAAAACTGAAATTTCGTTTGACCTTTGTTCGAAGTCAAGTACGGATTATTTTTGCATTGCATGTGTTTGCATTATTGTATTTCAGATTTTTTTTTTTATGCAAAGGATGCTAAGAAGCTTCTGCTTTTAGTGGTGTGGAAGAGGGTGTTTCTTATAAAATTCAATTTTTCAGTTTTCGATGGAAACATATTTTTGCTATCAAGTTGTATACTGCCCAAATTTTTTTAAAAAATAGGTTTACATTGAACTAAGGGTTAATTGTATAAATGCCACTTCAAAATTAGGTATTCAAAGAAATGTCACTACAAGCCGGACCATGCAAATTAGAAATATGCCATTATATATGCCATGTGACACTTTTTAGACCGTACTTTCAAAACCAGACCATTTTATCCCATTTTCATACTCTATTTACAATTTTACATCAAAATTGCCACTGCCTTCATTCTTCTTCTCTCACCCCTCTATCTCTTCGCCTTCTTCCCTAACGGAGGTCGTCGATGTTGCCTACCAGCATGGGCCTTGCTCGCCCTCGCTATGTCATCCCTTGGCTCACGCCTCTGCTGGCCATGAGCTCCACCAGCCAAGAGCCCGAGCATTGCCACCATGAGACGAACGGCCCAAGCTTGTCATGATGAGCCTCACCAGCCATGAGCTCCATGCCTCCGCGCCTAAAGCCCCACCGGCTAACCCCTCCATCCCGAGACGTTCGACCTGAGCTCACTGTGACAAGCCTTGCTAGCCACGAGCCCCTCCTTCACGAGCTCACCAGCCCGAGCTCGCAAGCCCAACACCGCTATCTATTCGCCCCGTTGAGCTGACCGTTGACCTACTACCAACCGTGGCGCTCTATGTCCGCGCCAGATCTGGCCGTGAACCTAACCGAAACTCGACGACTAGTGAGGCTGATAGAGACAACACCGACAAGCTCAGACTGACGGACGGAGGTCAGAAGAGGAAAGAGAGAGGAGAAAGGAGAGAGAAGAGGAGGAAGAAGAGGGGGCAAAAGGCCATAATTCACAAATATGTGCTCTGAGATCCCAACAATGGAAATCCTCTAATTTACATGGATTCGTAATGGCATTTCATGATTACGTGTTTATAGTGGCATTTCTCTAGATACCAAGTTTTACAATGGCATCTATCTAATTAACGCTAGAACTAATCCTAATTATCTTTAAACTCGAGATCCAAGAAACTTTATTATATTATATACATCTTACTGCTGGCTTTTGTACGTGTCAATACTATGAATGTAGACATCATTTGACATGGGAATATTTTTTAACCAAATAGTACATGTCCTACTTCTATTATGCTTTAAATATTTGAAGACAGGATTTGAAAAATAACAAACTAAAATCTCAATATATGAGAAATTGGTGATATTAGAGGAATAGGACAAATAAAGAAGGGATTGATCTGCAGGGATTAATAATCTTCTAATTAGCTTTCTAAAAGTTATCACATTAATAACAAGAGAAAGCTCTACCACAAAAAGGTTATCAGTGCCAGATTTTGAATCGGCACTAATTTGCTGGCATGGATGGTAAAATATCAGTGTAGTTTCAAAATGACACTGGTAATCTTGAAAAACAATAAAAAAAGTATCGAGCCTAGCTTCAGGCCTTGAACCTATTGTCGCTGCGCTCAACCTTTACGTTCCACCTCTAGCCTGCCATTGTGCATCGTGATCAGCCGCCCATGTCATCCAGCCATCCCTCTATCAGATCCGACCACGGGACCACCATCTTTCGTCATGCCCGCACCGCCGCCGCTGCTTGAGCCCAGTCACTAGATCCGGTGGAAGAGGAGACATCGCGCCACTGTCTAATTGCCCACGCCGTCTAGGCGCCTTGGTTTGCACAATGGGAAGAGATAAGGGGGAGAGAGATATGGTTGCAACCATGGGAAGAGATAAGGGGGAGAGAGAAGGGAATAAAGAGATAGCGGGGAAGAGAGAGCAAACATATAGCAATTTTTTCAGTCACCACGTGACTTTTCAACTTGCAACACGTGCAGCTTTTCAGCTGCCGCCCTATTTTAGTTTTTGTACCTGTTTTATTTAAGAATATGCACAAATATACAAATTATCTAGTGCCAACTTTATTTAGGAACCAACGCAGTCTATGTCGCTAATAATTTGAGGATCTATGCTGATTTTTATTAAAAACCGGCATACATGAGTTTTTCTCATCCACCCACTTAAGAATTTGCATGGATAAAAATATTTGTGGCAACATATATGATGTCTTTTGGTGGAGTGATCGGAAGTTTGAACATACCTTACATTTTTTTTGACCGCTATTCATGCCTACTCGATTCTTTATAAACAGTCTATAGCTACACATAATAGCTTGTTCTAAAAAAAATAAATTATTAATCTTAGCTCTTCATGTGGTTCAAATTTCACCCACAATCTGCGAATCCGAGTAAATCACATGTGCTAGCCCTTAAAACTGTTTGGATTATGTCCCTTCCGCTAATAAATTATGTTGGTTTGACTTTGTTTACGATAGCTACGATGCAATATGGCGGATCATACAAGGTCAAACTCTTGTTAAACCCTTTTTTTTGGCTAATTTGAGGGATGGTTTCTAAATGGTTTTGAAATTTGGATGACATGTTTTATCTGGTTTTATACATGCTAGACGAAAATTTAAACCACGCGAAGAGTGTAAGGACCAATAATAGACTGTATGCACTTTTTATTATTATTGACCCAAATAATATGGATCGTCTAATTGAAATACTACCTTCAATTATTTTTATGTTGCCCTGGGCTTATTTACAGCAATTTATTTGCATATCACCTAAACTTTGAGAGCTTTTTGAGGTAGTCTTAAGAGTCGAGCTCAATTCATTTGAGTTTCGTTTTAGAGTTTCAAGACGCCCGTCCGAGATAAAAAATGGATTAGAAAAGTCAAAGCGTTTAGATTTTAAAAATGAAAGATAGGCAGATAAACGGATAAGCATAAAGAACATAGCCACTTCGAACCAATTTCAGGGTTAAAAAAATATCTAAAAGTGATTTCACATGAACTATGTGCTCTCTACTGGCCAGGCCAGTGGCTGCTATACTTCCATGAAACTCCAAACCAACAAATCCATGTGCACTTGTGCAGAGATCCACAATTGAATACCATACTGGTCTTCCTGGAAAAGACATTTGCAGGAAAGCCCTCGCACTTTCCAACCTACCCAACAAAGCACACGCGAACGCCAGTACTTTCCACCTACCAGCCTCCGGCCGCCACCTTCCCTTTATACTCTCCACGAACCAAACTGCGCTCCTCGTGCAATCCCTCCCCCCTCCTTGTGATCTCCGAATTCCCATCTCAGATTCCGAGGGTTGAGGCGTTTGATCCCCGGCTCTCCCCGCCCTCCATATATCCTAGTGTCTTCCCGCCTCGAATCTATCGCGAAGGCGCCGCCTTTATCAGTTCTTGCCGCGGTTTGAGAGTGTTCTTGCCTCTTTGGAGCGGAGCCGGCCGGTTTGATCCGAAGAGGCTGCTCTTTGATCCGAGGAGGTGTTCTTGGGTGATTGGTGGGAGGAAAGGTGGGATCTTGCTAAGGTTTGTTCTTTCGATCTTGCAATTTTTTTTTTAAAAAAAATCTGCTACACTTGTGTATGATCCTATCTCCGGGTAGTCCCTCCCCGACGTGGTCACCATCGCCGGCCACCGGAGCTGCTCGCCGTTCCATCCGCGGCCGCCCCCGTTTCCCACAGGCCGCATCGCTGATACCCAGCCGGCGACCGTCACCCGAGGCCGACGGGCGGCGCCGGCGCCGGCGCCAGCGCTTCGCTATTCTACCAACCCAATTACCACATCGTCGCGTCCCTTACCATCTTCCTCCCCTTTGTCCAGTCGCCACCGCCGTCGGTTTCTCTGTTCAATCTTGTCGGTACTTCGATCCAAAGCTAATCTTTTTTTCTTATATGTGTGAGCAGTGGTAAAAGATGGGTTCTTTACATGCAAAATTTCCCAAATTATTTAACAAGAGTGCGAGCCTTTGCGGAGAGGAAGAGTGATGTCCTTACGTGTGGATCACCACGCGAAAGCGATATGCTTATGCAGAATTTGTCCTCATCTAGAATTTCAGCTTTACAGCTTTTGGGGATTTTTCGGTGGGCAAGGCGATTGGTTAGCCGTGCAGGAAGTGTGTAGTACTTTCTGTTGAGTAGTTCAAGAAGAAACGCGAATACTTGGATCATGCATAGTTGATTCTTGATTTGATCACCTCAAGGAAGTCTTCTATCCTAAGAGTTGTAGAAATTTCTTTCAAGCGGCTCTTGAAGGAAAGTTGTTTCATGTCACTGTCTATATGGTGCTGATGCATTCGATTGATCACCTTAACGAAAGTTCTATTCAGAGGAACATCAAAATTTCTTTTATGCAGTTGTTTGAGGAAGTTTCATGTCACTTTCTGTCTGTTATTTCACCTACTGCCATCTAAAACTTCTTGGTTGATTTGCAGAAGCCATGATACCTGCTGTGAAGCTCTCTCCTGCCCCTGTGGCATTTTCTGGCACCAACCTACGGTCTAAATCGGCTTCGGTTCCATCTGTCTCCAATCTCAAGTCCTCTAAGTTTGTACTCTCCTCCAATAGACCTCTCTACCTTGCACCGCTAGATGGCCCACACATTGCTGAGCTGAAGCCTCGGAGGCAGCCACTCGAGTTTCAGTGTGCAGCTTCTGCTGCTGATGACAAGGAGTCCAAGTCTGAGGTGGTGCCAGTCCGCTCGGAAGCTGCTCAGAGATTAAAGATCTCAATATATTTTGCAACATGGTGGGCACTTAATGTGATCTTTAACATCTATAACAAGAAGGTTCTCAATGCTTTCCCGTACCCCTGGCTCACCTCCACACTCTCCCTTGCCTGTGGTTCTGCAATGATGCTTGTCTCATGGGCCACCCGCCTCGTTGAGGCCCCCAAGACTGACCTAGATTTCTGGAAAGTGCTTTTCCCGGTGAGTTGGATTTTTTTGGCAATTACATTACCTTTTGTTGTGCCTGCCTACTTGGAAAATCATGAATGTTTTTGGTTGGTTTCATTGATGAAGGTTGCTGTGGCTCATACAATTGGGCATGTTGCTGCGACGGTGAGCATGTCAAAGGTGGCAGTGTCATTCACACACATTATCAAAAGCGCAGAGCCTGCATTCAGTGTTTTGGTGTCGAGGTTCCTTCTTGGGGAGACGTTTCCGGTGCAAGTATATCTTTCCCTTCTCCCGATCATTGGTGGTTGTGCTCTAGCTGCTGTCACAGAGCTGAACTTTAATATGGTTGGTGAGTATAAAAAGGCATAAATTGTTTATATGACATTCTCTCCCTTGTTCTTGTTTTAGAAACTGATGCACATTCTTTTGAACCATCAGTCACGATGTTATTTCTTATAAACTAGATGTATATTTGACTTTTTTTTCTGTTCTAATAACATTTGTAATTGCTTTAATAATCAATATCTTTAATGCCTTTGAAAACACAAGTAACTTGTATTTGATTCTTTTCTTTTCCTCTATCTGGAGTCATTTGATTTTCAATAACTATGTGCTCCAGATTTTACACTTACGAAATGCAATAAATAATAACTGAATGATAGATAGAATCTGTTAATCTTGTCTAATTTAAGATAATAAACAATGGCTGAATGGTAGATAGAATATGCTAATTATTTCTAATTTACGTTAATAGATACAGAAACATACACTAGTATATATATTCTCCTTCCAGAAGATACATGCATAGATCCGTGCTCTCTCATTTCTTCCTGAAGTTTTGTGCTCAGACTTAAGTTTAAGAATAAGACAAAATAAGGGTCATAGGTAAATTTGCAATTGTGAGGCGTGGAGCAGCTGTTCTCTTGCACTTTTTTGTTGATATTAATAGTTACTATTTGTCCTCCCACCAGGATTTATGGGTGCCATGATATCAAACCTTGCATTTGTTTTCCGCAACATCTTCTCAAAGAGGGGCATGAAGGGGAAGTCTGTGAGTGGCATGAATTACTATGCCTGCCTGTCAATAATGTCCCTGGTCATACTCACACCATTTGCTATCGCTATGGAGGGCCCCCAAATGTGGGCTGCTGGTTGGCAAAAGGCTCTTGCAGATGTTGGCCCTAACGTTGTCTGGTAAACAAAACTGAAGCATTTTGCAATGTTTTCTTCCACAGTTGCTATATTGTATATTGTAATTTTGTCCATTAATTACATGAGACAACTTGAAATGATTTTCGCATCCCTGCCATTTTAAGAAAGATTATATCAGTGCTTAAGAGACATATTTAACCCACTCACGGGACCATAGCTTTTGCTTTTTCTGTTTTGACATATTCATGTTAGATTTTCTGTAGTCCTTATATGCAAGGACAATATATTGTGTTGGATTAAAGTCAGCAGTTATACTGGAGCATATATTACAACTTTAAGTAATTTGTTGAATTTTCTCTTTTTTTTTAATGTTGTAAATGTTGAATGTATAGGTGGGTTGCTGCACAGAGCGTGTTCTACCACTTGTATAACCAGGTGTCCTACATGTCACTGGATGAGATTTCTCCATTGACGTTTAGCATTGGTAATACAATGAAGCGTATATCAGTGATTGTTTCGTCAATCATTATCTTCCACACACCTGTCCGTCCTGTCAATGCACTAGGAGCTGCCATTGCCATCCTTGGCACATTCTTGTATTCTCAGGTAACTTTGGCTGCTTTAAGAGTTCATTTTGGCTGTACTTGCCCTGTATTGACAAACATGCTCTTTAGTTTTTGCTGGACTGTGGAAAGGACATAACTTTGTATGTGTAGTGTTTAGTACTTTACGCTGGTTATATGTGTTTACTACTGTTTGGTGTCTACAAGTCTGTGTTCTATGACATAGAAGTGCAGAAATAGATAGAGCTTCATTTGTTAATATCCTCGCTTTTCAATCCTTTCTGCTCCATCGTAACTAGGGTGGATTGCTTTGAGCATCAGTAAGTGGCTCTTTGGCGACAGCTGCAATTAGGTCATGAAAAATCGATTTTGATGCTTTTGGTGATATGTTAACTAAAACATTTTTTTGTTGAAGTTGACAATTTCTTTACTTTATTCTGATGCAGGCAAAGCAGTGAGGTTAGGATGTTCGTAAGGTCAGGGCCATGGCTGATGGATGAAGAATGTCTCAGCAGAGTTTTAGTAGCAAGCACTGATGCCAATTTTGCTTGTGCAAGTATCTTGTAGATCTAGGTTTAGGTTTTTATATGAGAGGTCTTAATAATAATGGTTTATGTTGCTGCTTTATTGTTATTTGTTAATTACAAACCGAGCTCCAGCGGCTATGAACTATGGTCGAGTGTATCTTGAAATAAAACTGTATGGGAATTCGTCAATGCTGTTTCATCCTGGGAAGGTAACTGTCATCCAAGCCCCTGTTTGGTGGTTTCAATAGTTGTACCGTTCTTATGGGTAAATCACTGAGATCATAAACATGGTGTTATTCTTTTTTTTTTTTTTGAGAAAAACATGGTGTTATTCTGAACATGGTTTCTGTTACTGTTATGCTTCAATCAATGTGGTTACAGTTGTTGCTAATTTATGTTTTGTCCTCCCAGATGTTAATTCTTACGGAATGCAGAATTAAGTGCTGCAGTCTGTATTCATGTTTTTTTTGTACTAAATTCTGAATTCATGGCACCTGGAATCTCAACCTCCGTTTGATTTACTCAAATTCTGAATCCCCAGTATGAGTAATCATGCATTCCGGTGCTCGAGCAGTGTACAGTGTATAGCAACCAGCAAGACTGGAACAGTTAAAAGTAGATTGCAATGGCGCTTCTGCGCTGTACAAGAAGATTTTTTATTTTTTATTTTTTGCTGATGACGATCAAAACAAGGCAGCCAAGCGTTTTGGTCTAGGCTGCAAACCTCAACTGTTTTAACTCCAGATTTTCAGTCGTGAGTAATGAGTGACTTCAGATTATTTCTTCTAGACAGGCTCTGGACTCTCTTCAATAGGGAGAGTTCAGAATTAAGCTAGCTCATGAACTAGCATGTGCTTAGTTATTATGTAATACAGTAACAATTCACTAGCTATGCTGATAAATCTAACCATCTCACAAAAGGTAATTTTTCTTTGAGAAAGGAAGAAACCATTTTTCTTTGAGAAAGGAAGAAACCATTCTGTTTGTATGTACATGATTGAATTTTTTTATTACCAAGTAAACTTCTCTTAACACTACTTTGAAAATAAACTCTGGTGCTGTTGACGGTATTCTTATGTGATGAAATTATTTAATTATTTGTTGAAAATGAAGAGTTTAAAAAAGGCTAGGCCGGATTTGAGACTTTTTATCTTGTTATTTCAAGATATTTAAGAAATTGTTTAAAAAAGTCAAAGCGTTTAGAAAGGTACTCAAATAATTTAAGAAAAAAAGAGTCAACATTGTTCTTTACAGCTTTATCTAGCCGTAAATTATAATCTGAAAAGGTTGTAGGCCCTTAATAAGGGTTTGGAGAGCTCAAAAATTGATAAAAAAAAATTGTTTTAGGAGTTTTGAGAAAAACCACTAAAAGTCTTGAAAAATAGCTAGAAAGTGTTACAGTGTTTGACTTATATAAAAAAGACAAATTTACAAGTATAGCTTTTAATTTTAATTTAAGCCGAAGAGAACAGGCCTAATCTGCTGGGCTGTGGAATGGCCAAAATTCGTTTTTGTGTATAGGTTAGGAGGTGTTATTCTTGAAAATATTACTATAAAATGTTAAAAATAACAACATTTCTGTGCGAATCTTTGCACGGATTTCTTCCTGTTGGTTGGAAACGAGAGGTCACAGGGGATGGTTGAATCCAAAGCATGTTGGCCCCTGTGGCTTCGAATGCACCTGACACTTCCATTCATCCATGGCCCTAAGGCGTACTTTCTGTAGACACCACATGCTTCTTCTTTGGACCTTTCAATCCACGTGGCAAAAGGCCAACGTTTCTTCCACTTGTGAAAGTTTCCTAGTTCGCCAAAGCAGCATTCTAATCAGCCCAGGAAAACAATATCAGCATCCTAATCGTTGCCAATGTAATGTAAAACCTCCTCAACTTCACATTACGCGACAAATATCTATAGGCAGTAACTTTTCTCATTTTTTCTGTTTGCTTGTTTAGTTTAGATATGTTTGTACTTCTAGAGAACGAATTGCATGTAATCACCGTGTAATCAAATAAAAAAGTTGCTAAAAATTCTTAAAATTTTGTGGATGTACACCATGGTTTACTCGACCAACATGAGGTACATCCACAAATTGTTCCATAATTTTTTTTAACTTTCTTAGTTGGATTGCATGATGATCGCACATAATATGTTTCGTACTTATATGTTGTACTTTTAAGGGCTTATGCACCCATTGGTCAAGAGGGAGCCGAATCAAAGGGTGCTCTTGTGCTAAAATTATTTTATTATTTTCTAAAGTTAAGTGGCTTCGACAAGTCGGAACTATAATCAAAGTCAGATTCGAGAGTTTTTATCTTGTGACTTCGACAACTGTTATACGTGGAATCATTGCAACCCGTGTTGCATGTACGGAAAGACTATATGACCCTATTTTAGATGCATGATTTTCCCCATTCTCACAGGAATTAATCTGTTTCTCGTTTTTTTTTAAAAAAAAAATTTGCATTCCAAATATGTCGTTGAGCATAAAGAGACACTACACCAAATGCATACTATATTTATCTGTATATCTGTTACACATAAGGTTATTAGTACCGGTTCTTCAGTGGATACGTGACAAAAGCTTATATATATGTGTGTCGGTGTTAATCTGTGCCGGTTAGTATAACACACCGGAACATATAATCTGTAATCCGTATCGGTTGGAAATTAGCACTAACACATATAAAGCTTTTGCCATGTGTCCATTAAAGAGCTGTGTCGTTTCGCAGTCATATGTGCTGGTTGGTAATTACAACCGGCACACACAACGTTTCATCTCCTTAAGCATTTTACAGAAAATTTTTTCCCCATACACAATCTATATAATCTATTCCGATCATTTCAAATCCAGCCCCCATTCGCAAAAAACTTAACTTCTTCAGCCTCTCGATCTCCACCTCTCTCTCCTTCCCACTTCTTTCTTGATCCCCATTCGATCTCCAACTCCTTCCACGCAGCCAGCATGATCCGGTCACCAACTTCTCTGTTGTCATGGCTGCCGTCTCTGGTGCCGTTGCCCTCTCCACCCACCTTGCCACTGTGGGCCTCGCTATGGTCATCATGGCCAGCCAGTGATCAAGATCCATACGAGGAGGAGCCGACGCCTAAGTGGCGGTGCCAACGGGCCATATCGCTGCCTCCGTCCTTGTTTGCTTTGGTGTGTAGCCCCGTCATCGACAAGCTGGAAAAGGAGGAGGAGGAGCCTACCTCCTGTTGGAGGTGGAGGAGGAATCGGGCGAATGGATGTGATGATCCAACACGGGGACACCTCTCCTGACACCCAGACAGCCCTGCCACGCTCTCTAATGAAGACAACGGTGACGTCTCCTTCGATCCAGAGCTGGTGGTCGACGGTGGCGATGACAAGCTCTGAATATAGATAGGTAGGGTAGTGTAGCTAGTAGCTAGCCTAATTAGCAACCATGGTGCTAACTAGGTTACCTAAAAAATATTTTAAAATATAACTGTGCCAGTTCATAAGCTGAACCGACATTAATAATGGTTTAAAACCGGGACTGATGACGTGCGTGCATAATTGCCAGCCGCCCATAATTCATACACGTAGTCGTAGACACATCCAGCGAGTTCATAAAACCCCGTACCGACTCTTCTCCCTAAAATAGCCGTGCTCTTCCTCTGCCTTCCATCTCCCCACGTACTTCCTCGTCACACCACATACCATTCCCCTGCAGTACTTTTGTAGAGAGCGAAAGCGATTTGCCCTGAGAGAGAGAGAGAGAGCACTACATTGCTCTCGTCTCCACTGATCTACTCCATTGCCATTCTTGAGCAAACACTTGCTCCGTTTTGCACTTTGCGTGTGCACACACAAGGGCGGGAAGCATTTGTAGGATCAGCTAGCCATGTACGCCATGACCCCGCGCTGCCACCTCCCGCCGCTGCGCCGGGCGGCGCCGCCGTCCCGTGCGGCCTCCACGACGTCGCCGGCACTGACCTCGCCGTCCCGCGCGGCCTCGACGGCGTCGCCGGCACTGAACACGCCGTCCCGCGCCGACCCGGACGAGCTGCGGTCGACGTGGCCGCAGCGCGCGTGGACGCTGGCCGGCTCGGCCGCCATCGTCTCGTCCCTGTCCGCGTCCGCCTCGCTCGCCGCCGAGTCCGGCTCCTTCACCGAGCCGCTCGCCGCGGTCCTCGCCGCTTACTCCCTCGCCGACCTTGCCACGGGGGTCTACCACTGGTTCGTCGACAACTACGGCGACGCCTCCACGCCCTTCTTCGGCGCGCAGATCGCCGCGTTCCAGGGTCACCACCGCTACCCCTCCACCATCACGCGCCGGGAGCCGTGCAACAACCTGCACGCGCTGGCCCGCGCCGTGGCGCTCGTGCTCCCCGCCGTCGACGCCGCGGCCACGGCCGCCGCCGCCCCGCGGCGGCGCATGCCTTCGCCGGCGTCTTCGCGGCGTGCGTGGTGCTGAGCCAGCAGTTCCACTCGTGGGCGCACGAGACGCGGCGCAGGCTGCCCCCCGGCGTCGAGGCGCTGCAGGCCGCCGGCGTGCTCGTGTCACGCGCGCAGCACGCCGCGCACCACCGCCCGCCGTACAACACCAACTACTGCATCCTGAGCGGCGCGTGGAACGGGGTGCTGGACAGGTACAGGGTGTTCGACGTGCTGGAGATGGTTGTCTTCTTCCGCACCGGCGTCCGGCCACGGTCTTGGGACTCGCCAGAAGCTGCCTGGATGGAGCAAACCGGCGATGACGCCGCCGCCACCGCCGGCAATGACAGTTTGTTATGAGCATTGTTTCAGACTGGTGGTATGTACATACCGTTCAGATGGGAAGGGATGATACAGAAGAACGTCATGCTGTGAAAACACTTGCTGTTCATTATTCCTAGGATTAAAATGATTTTAGATACGGTTCTTGGAGGAAGAATTGAACTCAACAGAGGGAAGAAAAGGCATTGTTCAAGTAAAAAAACTGTAGTTAGATGGAAAAATTTTAAATTTTGGTTCAAAAGGTCCTTTTTTATGTCTTCTTTATGCTATATATAAATGAATACTGTTATTGTTACTTTGGTTGCAGATCGTATTGCGTGAAGGTAACAGAACATAATGATGCGTGGTATTAAAAATTTGATGTTTTTTATGGTCTTCGAGATTTCAATGGCTATGATTTTCCTGTGGCCGATAAGTTGCTGTGTAGCATATTTTTAGGATATTCAGTTTCTTCTTGTCCTCTTGTCAGAAAATTCAGAGCTAGCCACAACCAGATGAGTGGCCTGAGATGATCAACTCTTTGTAACACTTTGCCAAAACATTACAGTTAGTTACATGCTTACGTAAATGCAGAGCTGGTTCCTTCTGTTTCTAATGACAGAATATCTCACTGGAGATGTTTCACTGAATGTGTGAACATCATCAACAGACCATTTATTCGACCTCAGATCATCTGCTTTAGGTTCAAGGGCATGGATGTCCATAGTGTACACATATATAGTCTTAATCTGGAGTGATGATTTCTGATCGAACAGCTGAAGCAGTCGGAACAAGATGGAAGCCTGAAGACATGAATCCCTCAGATGGATGTGCTGCTGATCGTGGCAGCAGTCATTTACAAATGAGGAGATGCTGCTGCATATCTTAGAATTGTATTTTTCTGCACCTGAAAAATACCATTTTCCTGTCGAGCAGCACCACATATATTTGAGCACATGATTCCACACAGCAGCAAGAGAATATATATGAACAATTAAATCATTCACTGCAGACTGTAGTTCCTTATGTTTTCCTGTAATCCAACGATAGGTGGTGAACATCCTTCAGCGATCACTGATCACAGCTCATGGAACTAACATGAACCATCAAGGCAGCAGGCCTGCTGCTAGCAGCTTCTCTGAGTATAGAATCTTCCTGATCAACCTTGCATGAATTACTAACACTTGCATCACTGTGGTTGAGAACTACAATGAGCTGAAACAGAATCTTCCTGATCAACATTCCCTCTCCAGAGAACAATTTGTTCATCTTTAAATAATATGGGAACGCATGGCACCAAATCCTATGGAATGGAAAGAGAGAGCTAAATAAGCATTCAGCCTGCCGTCTTTGTAAGAGGTAAAAGAGTATCTGGTTCTACCGTAATAAAGTAAAAATTCTCCAGTGTTTCTATCAATGCATTACCAAAGGAATATCTCTCTGTTATAACTTCTAAGCAATAATGGACTAAGCTGCATCTGTGAGGAGTGAACATGGAAACTGCAGAAGGGTCATATCTCAATTGCCAGCTAACTAAACCGGTACAGCTATCTAGCTAGAATTATTTTCAAAGTTAATAAAATTTTCTGTCATCCCTATTATTTACTAATTACCACCTAAAATAGAATATGATGCAAGCATGTAGTGGAATCAATTCATATGTCAGTAACTTTTGACAACCTCTTTGTATGCACCAACTAGAGATCTGACAATGCCAGCGTTTTATTGGGGCTATATGAGTTCAAGAAAATAAAATGAGAAACAAATGATACACTACAGACCCAATGAACAAAGTAAGATCCAAAGGAAATACTGAAGGACCCTACCCTATTTCTTGTATTACCATGAATTCTGGATATATTTTTGTGAAAAAAGAAACTGCACTCTTCGTTGTTGATAAAATGAAACTGCAATCTAGAGAACATGGAATTGGAAATGGTTTCATGTATACACACCGTAGCAAAAACCCAGGAACAAATCAACATACCCTTAGCTTCACACCAATTTTCTTGCAATCACTCGTTCCAATATAAGAGCAATCTAGTCTCACAACTTCCATAGTCTTAAAGGCCTCTCTCACTCTATCAACAACGTTAACGTAGACACCATTCCTAGCTGCACAAGACAGAAAGATCACAACTTTGAAGAAACAAGATCGTGGCAGCACAATCGTCGCATGGCACCATAAGCTTGTAGGGCCAACTCCTTATTTGCCACCAAAAGTTTGCACCATCTCTTATATGCCACTCATTGTGTCATTGACATGTCGATCCGGACCCAACATGTCACTGACACAACCAGGGATTTTGGAAATTCCACTGGCATATATGGAATTAACCTGAGCTTATATGATTCAGATTGCTCTTGCTAACATTCCAACTTACTCAATTTCATAAGGCTTGGTGAATTCAATCCTCTATTCCTCAGTTTTTTTGTCTCCTCAGAAGTCAACCCTTCAGCAACATGTTGGACAAGCCTAGCATAAATAGGAGCCAATGGCTTCCACAGCATCAATGGTATGACAGGCCGTTGTTTTGGATCATAATTCCGACCACGATATAGGATAAGTATGTTTATGTCACGGTATATGATTTTCCCACCTGTTTTATCCTGCAAAATGGTGCACTCACATGAGAACTTGACAAATAGGACAAGAGAAGGAGGGAATTTACAGTATTCTCAATAATCACGTAGCATTACGACCTCAAGATGGAAGCATATATTGTCCATGTCGAGAGTTGGCACTCCAAGACATTTGATCCTAACAGCATCTGCACGTTTCCAGTGATTGTGGATGTCGTCAAGCGTATTGTGTGTTACACCACCTTTCCCTGATAACATGGAACATCATATTTATACCAGGAACATGGGCATGTCTTCAGAGGTTAGTGTAAATGTGTAATGTTCCTGAGCTGCAGGATCAATCAAATATTCAAATGCAACTGCAACACTATATTCTTCACAGTGACACTCCATACGTGGCATGCAATGCACCAATTTAAATTTTACGATTTGGAATACATGTTGGTACTTTCATATTGAGATGCTTTCATACTTGGAATACATTCCGGGGGTTCTAATACACAATTGAACACACACATTTTAATTTTTACTCAATTCAACGTATAATGATCTCTTATTGCCTCATCAATCAAACTAATGCGCAAAAAAGATAAGAGATCCTAAAGAAAAAGCAGCGACAACTAAAATTATCAGAAGAAACGCCATTCCGGGACTGATAGCACCAAGAACTCACCCAAATTGATCTGCCGGGAGCAGTCGCTGTGCCGGTACCTCTCCACCAGCTCCGCCACCTCCTCCTCCGACAGCGGCGCGCCAAGAACCTCCTCCCTACTGCTCGTACCGCCATCTACATCCCCGCAACCCCCTTCTACGCGCACGGCGGCGGAGACGCCGTCCCACGGGCGGTCGAGGCGGCCGGGGCCGAACGGCGAGAACCGGGTGGGCTCGCGGAACCCGATGGGCCTCCACGCAGGGTCCGTCTCCGAGTACGAGTACCGGAAATCGAATGGTAGGTCGGAGCGCGCCGGCTCATCGGGCCTGATCTTGGTGGCCTGCGCCTTGGGCTTCGGCGGCGGCGTGGCTCCAACCGGGTGCTTCGGGATTCGCGTGAACGGCGGGTCGTCGTCGGAGTCGGACAGGAAGGAGGCGCGGAGGAGGCGGCGGGCTACAGCCTGGGCGTGGGCCCGGGACCGTGTGTGGCGCGGCCATGGGAGAAGCTTGCGAGGAAGAAACATATGGTGGGACTGGGAGCCAGAGGACGAGGAAGAGGATGGTTGGATTTGGGCTCGACGAGGTGGGTGGACCGGTGAACTAGTTGGGCTTGACGGCACAGTTTGATCCAATCTTAAATTTGGTTTGTTTTGCAAGATCCTGTTTGTTTAAGTTGTGACTTCTCCAAAAGATATGAAGAGCTAGCTTTTGTAGAAATAACTTTTACAAAAGCTGTATCTGTTAGGCAACCCAGTTTTTGGTTCTGCCGTGGAAGAGCAGGCAGAGCAGTGCAATAGTGGAGGTCGTCGAGGGAGGAGGACCTTGTAGGAGAACGCGGTGCTACGCTAGTCGTAAACAAAATTTTTCTTACCGCGAACACCCAGGCAACATACGAGTCGGAGATCATGGAGCATTACCCTTGGAGCACGTTAGCAGCGGAAGTAGAGTGGGTGAAGCCTCCCGCGTCTGCCGCGAAGCATCAGACGTAGTCGAACACGACGTGGTACAACTTCTCTCGTCGCGGATCGCCGTCACAAAGAACGCCGACGTAGTCGTCAGTTATGTAGCCGATCGAATCGATCGGCACGACGCAAGCGAGCGACGACGCCTCCACAGTATCCACACGTCCGGGTAGGAACACCGTGGCGGGTGTGCTAGCACCCACAGCGGCTAGGGTTCTTAGGGCGATGGGGCGTGGCGGCGGCTAGGGCTCGTGGTGGGGAGACTAACACACCGCACGCCCTATGCCTCCTTTATATAGAGCGCACTAACGGGCCTTCTACGATAAAGCCCATTAGGTCTCGCTCTAATGGATATGGAAGCCCATTAGGTCTCACGCTAATGGATCTTCTACAATAGAAATCCATTAAGACGCCGAAGATCCAAACCGTATAAACCCACTAATGGATCCAATCCATCGATATGATCCAACCCGTTAAGTGTGTGACCCATTAGGCTTATGTACAAGTCGGCCAGCGGTCCCGGAGAACCCTTCCCTGCACCACAAATCAATAGCGGTACCTAGCAAAGCACATATTGACCCCGAATGTACACAATGATCGAATCAATGAACCTTGATACACTCACATAGGATTCTTTTGCCACACGATATCGGTCAAGCTCAAGGCAGAGGCGTGCCACCCTTGTGATAGCTCGACAAATTCACTCGTCAATGTAATGGATATAATTCGTGATTAACTCTTTAATCACTTTGGCATGGCCATGCACTTTTCTTACCCATCCACACCGAGGGGCCCAAAGATATCTCTCCGTTATCAGGAGGGCAAATTCCATCTTGATCTCTTACATCTCACGTCATGTTTCATGGCATACCCGTAAGCTACCTTTATAACTTCCCTATTACGGTGAAGCATTTGATAGCCCCAAAGTATACAATTACGCATGCTGAGAATCAATAAGAATCTCAGGTCAAAGGATCGTATAGGTATACCACTCGAGACTATACCCTGATGGCACTTCTAAGATAACAATCTTAGCAGTGTCTCGGAGCGGGTCTATCCAACCCCATGTTCTTGATCATGTGCCCACATTATTGATTTGATATCTCCATATCTATGGTATGTGAAACATTACCATCAATCAATACATGTGCTGATCAGATCACTATTGTTCCACATAATGATATGTGACCAGGGATCGTTTAGAATAATATCTCATAACCAATGTGTTTCACAATTAAGTCATACTCAATGAACAAAGGAGTGACATTTATTCATGGAACTAATAAGTACATGAACATAGACGTATGATACAATCATCTCATATGATCGCCTCTAGGGCATATCACTAACAGACCTGGCCGCGACAGCGTCGAGGGAGGAGGAGGAGGAGGCGATGGCATCGAGGGAGGAGCCAGCGGCGGTGGCGTCAAGGGAGGAGGAACCCTAGTCGCCAGAGGCAGCAGGGCAGGTACGGTGTCGCGGTAGGGGGAGGGACGGTTTCTGGGGTGGGGACGGTAGGAACCCTTTTTATATGATAGCAATGGTAGGTAATTTTTTACCAACTATGATGGCAATGTCACAAATTCAACCCGCAAAAGGCACAAAAGCTAGTGAAACTAGGCTTCTCGGTCCCAGTTGTAACGCTGGCTTTTGGATGGTTAGCTTTTGGAGAAGCAAGGTCTAGAAGCTGGCTCTTTGTTTGGATTTCTAGCTTCTATAGTCTAAAAGCTAGCTAGAAGCCAAAACAAACAGGCCTTAGTGTCATGAATAGTGAAAATAGGTTTGGAAGTAAAATATAAGAGAGAGATATGAAATAGGACCAAGATAGGTTAGTGCTAGCGTTGCGTATAACCTTAGACAAATAACAAACTTTTAGACTATGTTCGGAGCGGCTTGGAGCTTAAACCTAGCTGAATTGAAAAAATTGAAAGCTTTGGCTTTTTTAAATCTAGCTCTTTTATATCATGAAACCACCTCTAAAAGCTCTTAAAAATTAACATAAACGAAACATGCTAGCTTCGAGAAGCAGATTCAAGAATCTCTCGAAGTCCAGTTTAACATTCAACTTAATCGCTCTTAATGTGCTCTAATTAATTGCCAATGTTTAAGGGTTGTAAATCCTTAAATGTCCTAACAAAAAAGTGTCGATTTGGTGTTGAACTATCATATTTGAATCAAATTGGTCTATATAGTACAAAACTATGTGAGACTGATCCTCAAATTATAAAAACTATGCCTATTTGATCCCTTGATTGGTCAAACTTGGTTTTGTGAGCAGTTTTCACTGATGTGGCATCCACATGGGTGGTTTGTGTGACGCGACAGACAGGTGGGCTACACATGTTATATTTTCTTTTTATATTATTTTTCACCGGGGGCCACTTGTCATCCCTCTTCTTTCCTCTTTAATCTGTCTCTTTGATTCTATCCCTCTATCTCTCACTTTCTTTCTCGTTGAGGGTGGAGGAGCAGCATGGATGAGCTCATCGAGAGGGGGCGCAGGGAGAGCTCGTTGGGAGGAATGTGTTGTCGCCACCCTCTCCCTTCTCTCTGTCCAGCTTCTACTTCATCGAGTGTTGCCACCTCACTGCCGTAGACCGCAAGATGCAACATGGGGACAGACCAGCACCTGCGACGGAGGAACATCATGGGCATATGGGAGAACCACCACGGATAGGTCCGGATCCACAGGCCCAATGGTGGCATGCTATGGGGAGGCGGAGAAGAGTGGCCGCCTGCTTCTGTGCTAGTGCTCATTAGGTCGATAAGAGGGAGGAGGCGGAGCCACTATAGAGGCGAGGCAAGAAGGAGGATGTGACACCGCTTTGTTGGTGAGAGGGCAAAGCTGTGGAGGCAGCAAGAGATGGGGAGGAGGTGGGCGACAGCAAGAAAGGAGAGCCAGAGGTGCGTCTAGGAGTAGGAGGTGGATGGGATTGGGCCAGGGAAGAGAGAGGGGGGGCTGGTGGCGTTGTAGCTAGAGAAGAAGGGTTCTTCCCCGTCTTTCTCCTTGCCTCCACGGCGGTCACCGGTGAGCTGTGCTGCTGCGGGTTATTTGGGGGAGAGAATATGGGAGGTGGGAGAGGAAGAGAGAGAGGTGTTGGGAGAAGAGAGTGACATATGGGCCCACAATTGAAAAATCCTATAAAATTGAAAATACCACATCAACGTTGAGATGGCAGTCTAGATCTTCATCCACGCGTGCAAAATCGGTCACCTGTGTGGCCATGTCAGCGAAAACCATTCTCAAGCTAGGGTTGATTGGTTAAGAGACCAAATCGGCACGGTTTTAATAATTCGAGTACTAGTTTTGCCCGGTTTTGTACCATAGTCACCAATTTGGCTTAATTCGCCTGCTGGCACACGCTGTCCACTCGCTGCTAGCACCACCGCTGGCGGATATGGATCGGATGCAGTCATTACATCGACTACAACTTTGGCATTTGCTTGATCTGGACTGTCGAAAAGAGATTGCACGGCTAGATTTTATGGAAGCCCATATTAGTTGCACTCGGGCTAGCGAGAAACTTGCTCATGCAGGTCAGGTGGTGTGGCTGTACGCCGACCTAGCCGGGAACGATGATCGAGGTTGAGGTAAATCCGCGGCCTGTGCTGGAGGACCTCGGCATGACAGGTTGAGGTAATTGGTCGTCTTCTCCACTGCCGGTCAATCGATTCCACCATCAATTTCGTCGAAGAGCCTGATCGAGTCTTCAATGAGTCTTTCCAACTCCTCATAGCTCTGTATATGATCCTCACTACTTCCTTTAATTCTTCCCCAAATCAGTTTGACGTTTGATTCACCAAGGTGCGCCACCACGTGTGCCCTTCTTCCTCGGCGCTGTTGCATTTGGGTGTCGATTTCTGCCCAACTCTCTATGGCCCTCATCGCTTCTTATATTTTCCCTGCCTCAATTTCCTCGATGGTTCGCTATGGAGCGCTGCCACTGTGATTCCGCCTTCTTCCATGCTACTGGATGCCACTGCATCAGAACAGGTAATATATACCGGAATATCTATGCGGTTCCTAAGTGGGCGGACGGAACGAGCTCATCTATGTTGCTTAGTAAATAGAATCAACACTCATGTTTCAGTTATTTATGGTCCTGCTGCACACGATATGTGCCACTTCTATTAACTAAGCGGCACAAATAATTCATTATCTATGCCAATTCTAACTAACAACTGACGCTGATATTTAATTTATTTATTTTATGAAAGGGCATAAAAAAGTATAAAAAACATATGAACCGGATTACAAATAGAACCAACACATATAACAAATTTCACATGCAAACGCTTGGCATTCCCTTCTATAACTCCATTGCATATCACTTTGATCCAATCAATTCCCACGTTCCCCGCCATGTCGAGCTCTTCTTCTTCTCCACCCCAATTGTCATCACTCCACTCGCCGCTCTCATCTCAGTGTTCTAGCTGGTCGCCGCTAACATCGGCGCCTGATTGACTTACCGCCATTGTCGCAGGACTCTCGCACAAAGGAGCCTAACGACGAGGAGCACGAGCCCAACAATGAGGAGTAGGAGCCCAACGACGAGGAGGATCCTAGTGACGAGGAGGAGTCGGAGGCCAGGGAGGAACGGTGTTGTTCGCCACAAATTTCACAAATTTCTGCCCCTGGCGAAAATGAGGAAAAGATTTGGGGGCATACCAGTGTATTGAAATACACAAAAGAAAAGTGAACGGAAACATCGATATTTCATTAATTAATAATAAAATACAGATTCCTGTGATTTTGTGCTCCATAGCCCATAGGTTAGACATTTGCTTGGGCGATGTGGAGATACTGGATCCTAGGACCTTGAAAGGACATTCGGTTAATTACATCCACAGGTCCATGCCCAGAATACCTCCGATTAAGCTAAGTTGTTGTCTTCCTTTTGTTTTCGCTTCATGATTCACCATGCATGTTGGTGGAGATGGATATTAGAGTTGGCGATGGCAGAACACATGGGGTAGCAGGGCCCATGTGATGCCTAGCGACCATAGCCCTGAGGTAACTGGACTAAATATGTTATTTGCTGTTGTTTTCTTTCTTATAGAAGCTAAATATACATCTCCATTGCAAATTGAAGTTAATGCACATGTATCGAAAGGTTTTAAAAACCCTTTTACTTTTTTAAATCTTTGCAAACAGATTTCAGATCCTCATCTTTTTACATGGGGACTCTTTTCCACACTTTTCCTTGAAATATTAGCCAAATGAATTGATTGGAAGAAAACAAATTATTGCAAACAAGTTCTTATTTGTAAGAAAAAACCTAGGTTGGTCCCCACGCAGTTGTAAAAATTCTCCAGATAGATTATTGTACTAAACTGTCATTTTTTTGTACTTTGCAAAAAAAAAATGCTGCGTTATACATTTGACACTTTTAAAAAAATTAAAACAGATTGCACAGTCCATGCAATCATCTCGCGGAGATTTGCATTTCAAACAAATTGATGGATCGAGATATCTATCCCAAACCATAGAAGAAATATTTCTTAACCTTGCACTTGTTCCCAAATTGTACGTGTAATAATGTCTACCAATACAATTCGAGTCTATATCCACGCAAAGAAAAGGAATAAAATTTTAGATTGGTCGTGTTCATCAAAACATCAACATGAGTGTTCAAAATTAAGGTAATCAATATCAATTAGGTTCACCATGGCAATATGGTGCCTTAATTTGCAAAGGCACCTAATTTTCAAAGGTTATAGTAGCTAATGAAAAGCATCTTTTTGCGCCATAACAATAAAATCTAATCATGGGATTTGTATAAGTATATCAATTGCATTTTTGTCCAGACTGGCTACTAACCGGCCAGTTCCTTGTTTGTTTACATTTGTTTTTCCAATAAGAATTTTAATTGTGTTACGCTCTCCAATATTAATAAATATGTTCATATATACCTTCTTTTAGGACTTATCTCTAAAGGTGTAAATATCCTCTACATTTCATAACAATGAATTTGAAACAGACATGACATAATTCGATACCTTTTCACATGCATACACGTATTGTCTTGTAGGCATATATTCCGTCAAACTAGTGCTATTATTATTTTACAGTACTGAAACAAAATTAATTGATTTAGCATATTCTCATATAATGTAGTTTTCAGTAATGTTGTTTCTTGGTTCCAAAGAAGTTCTTTGAATTAGTCGGCGTAACAATTGATTAAGTAATACAGTTTGACATAAACCGATCACATAAATGTTATATTTAAACTTTACATTAGGTGCTATAATGTATTTTCATGTGTTCCATATATGTCACAACACTGTTTATATCTAATTTCGTGGCTTGGCTACTGATGAATATAAATTTGGTTTTCAGATCTGACTATAGAATATGTTATCACTGCTGGTTTGGAACGGGCATCACTGCCGGTTTCGAAACCGGCACTCCGTAAGCGGCAATGATAACGACACTGTCGGTTTTTGAACCGGCATAGATGTAAATTATCACTGCCGGTTCATATTAACAACCGGCAGTGATAGTGGGGCACGACTAGCTTCCCAGAGCATTAATTTGTAGCCCCCTTCAGTGCCGGTTTTCTTTTATGAACCGGCAGTGATAGTACTTTCGGGAGTTTTTTTAAATGTCATCATACAACAATAGGATATCAGTCGTTTTAGCTTTCCCAGCCGTGTTGTCCGTTGCTGCCCAAAAAAACAAAAAGGTCCCGTGTGGCGAAAAAAAAAGGTTGTGTCGTTTACACAATAATGCCAATACCAACGGGAAACTGAACAAAACATCAGGTATTAATGGATTTTTTTGTTCTAGAAAAAATCCATCTAGCTAGCTAGTGAGCCTTTTGCTTTCTGGAATCTATTCTAAAAAGTTGGAAGTTTGCATATATAGGAAACTGCTTCTATGGATGCAGTCATGGAAGATTATTCAGGTTATTTTCCAAGTCTCTGTTTCATTTTTTTTTTCGGAAACTTGTTTTGACTAATTAATAAATATGGCTTTCACCTAGAAAATATAAACATCTTAGTTGCTGTACAAATGGAACAACTCTTCAAAATTGACTTATTTTTCTTATATATATAGGACAAAGCGACGACCTGATAGACATACCAATTGCGCAAGCTTCAACTGGTAATATATATATGATATATCCAGATGTGTTTATACTCTAATATGGCTTACTATAGCAATATTTTATGTTTGAAAGCAACACGACGGCTCAAATAAATCAGGTATAAATCATGGTTTATTTCTGTTTGGAAATTTCGTTCCCATCGGCTATTGATGATACTATATATGATGGATAATATATTTGAAAAAAAGCATATATACTCCTAGAACAGTACTCCAATTTTTAATATTTTGCCTTCACTACTACAGAAATGGTCATCCGTGCCTCCTATCACTGCCGGTTAGGTTAGAAACAGTAGTGATAATTTATCACTGCCGGTTCGTAAGCCTCAGCGGTGAAAAAATCGGTTGTGCACTTGAGAATCGACAGTAATATGACTTATCACTGTCGGTTCGTTGCTCAAACTGATAGTGAAGTATTACTGCCGGTTTGAGAAAAGAACCGGCAGTGATAAATCATTAACGACAGTGATAGGACTTATCGTCGGTTCGCTGCTCAAACTGACAGTGAAATATCACCGCCGGCAGTTATTATATCATATCACTGCTGGCTCTTTAAGCTTCTTGCCCCCAATTTTCAACCGATAGTGAATGAATTATCACTGTAGGTTTTTGAATGAATTATCACTGAGAAAAAAGAACCGGCAGTGATGATGAACAAAGGTTAAAAGGTATACATATCCTCTGTAAGGGATGGTTAGAAGGGTGAGGATAGAGTGGAGAGGTTGCAGGTTCGAGTCCTAGGTAACGCAATATTTGTATTTCATGCGAAAACGTGTTCTAATAACCTATAGCAGGTAGTAGATGATTAGGGTATAGATTCCGGACATAAAAATATTTTTTATATTCTTTACACCAATTTTTAAGCTAAATTCATGTGTTTTCGAGAACCGGCAATGATATTCGAGAACTGGCGCTGCCGGTTCCGAAACCAGCAGTGATAACCTGGGTTATCAGTGCCGGTTCAAAAAGCGGCACTAATGCCAGTTCCGAACCGGTATTGATGTAGTGTTCTGTAGTAGTGCTTGAAAATTATGAAGTGCTCTTTGGGTTATTTTATCCTGGAAGAAATTGAAGTGTGTTAATGAGGTGATATTTCCCTAGGCAACATATACGAAGAAGCTGAGGGCAATTGGGAACATGAGATTTCAGCGATAACCAGCAAGTGATTAGTAAACAAGTGATTCATGGCTCAAACTGGTAGTGATGTCTCGGTATCACTATCGGTTCGTGGCTCAAACCGGTAGTGATGCAACTATCACTATCGGTTCGCGGATAACCGGTAGTGATGCTCTGATAGTGATACTCATTTCTCTAGTAGTGTTTATGTGATTTGTTCATGTATCACTCAGCTGGTCAACATGATTGGAATGGAAAAATCGATGGTGGTGCTAGAGTGACCATGGATGCATGCGGCTATTACATAACCACAAGTCAAACATTTATTACAATCCAAAGGCAACAAGCAAAAACGATACGACAAATAAATTGTTACGATAAAGATAGCCAAAAAAATTAAATGCCTTTTGGCTCGCAAACCCATACTGCCCTAGCACGCACAAATATATGACATGCAGCCGACACATTGCGCTTGCACCCGCACACCAACACTGTCTCGACAAATATAGTCGTCGTCGAGTCTTGCTCTGCCATGCAGCTACGCACCATGGCCAATCTCATTCGCGTCGTGACGACAGAGTAGCCGCGGGCTGTACACGGGGATAGTGCCAGCCACAAAGGCACGGTCATGCTGCCGGCTCGGCCTGTAGTGTCGTCGCAGCCGTGCCGCGTCCCGGCTGTGATGCGCTCTAGCCTCCACCTAGTCGCACCGCCGCACAGGAGGCATCGCACCCTGGCCTCTGTGCAAAACTGCGACGCTGTCGGCCCCACGCCACCGTGGCCTGCAGCCGCCACCACTATCCAGGTGGAGGAGCTCGTCGCTGCAGCCCCTCCTGTAGAGATCTGAGATCTCAACACCTCGTTGGTGCAGGGAAAGGGGAGGCTCGCAGGTTGTCACCGGTGCCGAGAGTGGAGGTCATGAACATCGTAGACATGCCTCATTGTAGCGGAGGAGTCGCGTGCTGCTGTGAGCCTGAAAGCAGGCAGCGGAGGCACTACATATATACCTATAGCAATTTGAAAAGTCAATATGCCCCTATCGCCATTTCAAAATGGAATAGTGACAAATCCCTATTGTTAGTTGAAATGTACATGGAGTCGATCGGCATTCGAAATGGCACTGACATGTACTTGCAGTCGCCATTCGGAACGGGGATATATAAGGCGCCCCTTCTCTGAGAATCGACTGTATCGGGCGTCCAGTTTTCCTGCAGTAGCTAGCGTGACAACAAGGTGGCAATCGATGTGTCACCTGTAGCATGCTCCGGTTAGCAACACCTACGTTGTATCACCTTTTGAAATTGTGGCAGCGTACCAATTGGTTTGCCATAATACATACAAGCTACCGACTGGGAGTTGAATCCTAGTTTTCATTCTCATCGTCTCCACCACATCTGGCAGCATAAAATGTTCCCTAGCTAGGTTTTCCTCCTCTGGTAAATTTTTAACAAACAAGGTGATTGAGTTGCTTTGGTTAGCTGCAAGACTTCTGCAATAGAGCTAACATCTACAAGCATGATATCCAAAGGAAGGTTATCTTGTCTTACTTTGTGCAAAACCGCATTTAACTAAAATTTGAGTTCTAATAACTTTCAGTTAAGTTGATGCCGCGGGGATGAACCCACAAATAGGAAAAGGGGCTGCTCCCGGTGTGTAAGGTTCTAGCGGAGCAACTCAAACACCCGGAGCAGCTCACAGAAGAAGACTCGCGCTCTCTCAAAACACACACACTTGAAGTGGAAATGAGGTGCCGGAAAGAGGAAAAGTCCCACATGCATTGGGTTTTGCCTCCTTTATATAGGTGGAGTTGTACAGCGCCAGTTGTCCTTGCCCTCCTCACTGGCTAAGCCAGGGCAGAGACGATAGAGACTTTTTTGTTGGGTTTACATTCTTGCCCCTCACATACCCCTTTGCCAGGGGTCCAAGGGTCTTTTCTCCAATCTTTGCCCTGCTTTTTTACAAATTTGTCCTCGTGCTGAGCATACATAGGTGGCGGTTGTGGGTTGGCCTGGCGCGCTGCAGGGTCTGCTCGAATGCTCTGACAGGATGGCAGGCTTTGCTGTGCTGTTTGTCTACTTGGTTTCGTGGGCGGCAAGAAGATAGTACATGTGGCTGCCGCCCTGCTTCCCACTGCCTCGTCCTTCACTGACCACCACTTCGGGGTTCCTCGGAGGCTCTATCCTTGTTCCGCCTGACTCTTCTATCTCCCCTTCACGTTGCTCCGCATAGGTGTCCTGCCTGCTTCGCTAAGCCGTCCCTTCACTAGCCCCCGCTCCGGCCCCGCTGGGCTTCGATTGTGCTCCGCGTTGCTTCACTAGCCCCTACTCCGGTCCTGCTGGGCTTCACCTGTGCTCCACGTTGCTTCGCGGACCCTTTGTCGGCCCCGCTAGGTTTCGCTTGTGCTCCGCGTTGGTTCGTGGACCATTCGTGGCTGACCTAAATAGATGGATGTCTGGGACACTGAACAGCGGAGTTGCCCTCTCGCTCCTATGTCAAATGGGTACGTACATTAGGTCTACGGCAGTTGATAGTTATAAATGCATAAACTAAACAAAAGTAGAACATGTAATAATGAGTGGATCATCTAAATTGTTCGTAAGGAAATGTGGTTGTGTGCTTGGATCAGTGGCACTTAGTCCAGTCCTTAGATGAGTGGAGCGAGATTATCCACTCAATTTAACTAAAGAAAAGATAGGAGAACTGCCTTCAATTCATTAAATAATAGGTGAAAATATAGAGTTCAAACAGAAAAAAGCACAACTACGAGCTCCCCATAGAAGGCTTGTCATCAGAGGTAAAATAACAAGGTTATGCTAAAATGCAAATATTCGCTCTAGCAATCTCCCACAAGCAGGGATCCTCCTTGATGCCGCTGATAAGAAGCTCACTAGGGTGTTCAATCTGACGAGAGATCCTCGCATTACGCTCGTTCCAAAGCTCCTAGAGAACCGTCATGATGATTGTGCTAATATTGTGGTGGAGAGGGCTAGGTAGACGGTTAAGAATGGCATCTAACCACCACTAGGTAATATTGGTACGGTGCGGCCAATTAATTGAGTGGGTCTACCACGCGCGACAAATTGCAACCATTTCGCTATACCACACTAAATACCCATACTAAAGTTGTTCTACTACTAGAGAGGTCACCTTTAATACCGGTTGGGAACTGGCTTTAGTACCGGTTTTTGAACCGGTACAAGCCATCCGGGCATCAGTCCTGGTTCTCTCACCCGGTTACTGGAAAATGTTTAAAAATATCGGGGATTTATGGGAGAAGCGGGACTCGAACCCACAATCTCGTGACTCTAGCCTCACCCTTCTAACCAACCCACCCACCATCGCGTACTAATATAGATAGAATATGCATTCCTTTTGAACTTTCCTGAAACAAGACATCAGTACCGGTTCGTAACATGAACCGGTACTAATGAGAGAGCATCAGTACCGGTTCGTATTACTAATCGCAACTAATTTACCCTGTGCCTTCGGTATTGGTTCGTATCACGAACCGGGACTAATGCGAGGACATCAGTACCGGTTCGTGACTCCAACCAGTACTGAAAGCCCACTACTGTCCTGTAGCCAATGAACCAGTACTGATACTATTATCAGTACCGGTTTCAATGTAACCGGTACTGATGGGACGTTATCAAAGGTCAGTTTTCTAGTAGTGTACTCCAGGAATAGGTGTAGAGAGGTTTCAATATTCCTGTAGCAAAGCGGACAGAAGTAGCTGGCCACTTGCATCTCTTTGTAGCACATCGGCGGTGAGGATGCGATGTTGCGCTAGCAGCTAGGTGGAGAACTTGCATTTGGGAGGCACCTAATGTTTCCAGATCATGGATTTGAAGGGGAAGGAGATCCCTCAAAGGCACTGGAGCTCGTAGGTCGATCGCATTGAGAACGGACCATTTGGTGAGAAGCGCTAGAACTGACTGGAGCGAGATTATCACCAACCCGACTTCCATCCTTCCTTCACCGTTCGTCCAAGACTAAAATATGGCTTATTGGAACCACACTTCCGGCTTCTGTGCAGTAAAAAACCCGTATAGTTGCATCAAAGCTTTTAACTTCTTGAATCATGGCTAAGCAATTCCAACTTGTATCCTGAAGATACTCTCGAAGAAGAAGCTTGAGCGGTGAAATGTGAAATTGAACCTGTGCCCTGATGAGGGCGCGCGTGGTTCGGGTGGGTGGTGTGAACCGGTGCTCGTGTCGTCGTGCCTAGTTTGGTGCTGTCACAGAGTTGGCACAGTGAGCGGGAGGCGACGGCGTGATGTGGCCTGATGAGTTGGTAGCGGGGCTGCAGAACATGCAGCGCGTGGCAAGGGATATGAAAACCAGATTGCAAATGAGTTCTTTCTCTTCCATTCTGCTGTCCTGACCAGAGCTGATGGCAGGATCGGCGCACGTCGGCGCGGCCAACCGATCACCGGCCGGCGCCTGATCCAGCAGCCAACACTCTTGCACACTAACACACACTGAAGCATGCAGCGGATTCAGGTGATCGCTACCAAGATAAAGCATGGCCGTCGGCGACTTTGTGCGCTTGCAAACGAGCTAGGCTGCATGCATGCACGCAGAAGACGACGACTGCATTCGAAACCCCCTAGCTTATAGCTCTATACACGCCAAAGCAAAGACGACGAGAGTTTGCACTCATGCGGAGACCATTCGCGGAGTACTACGGAGTTAATTTCGCAAAAGTTTCATCGATCTACTGTTGATGGGTAATTTCGCCAATTTTACTGGCCTCTTGATGCTTTTCAGTTGCATCACTGGACAGCTGTATCTATGCTTGGTGTGCTTCCGTCCAAGACAGGAAGGTGATTAATGCCGTGGGTTTGCCCTGGAGATTTGCATTTAGCAACCAAGCTTTCCCCATTTCGTCTTCGATCCATCCCTGAACAAGAAAATAAAACTTGCCCTAGCTACCGACGGCGACCGGCTCACCGGCCGGCCTGATTGGATTAGAGGTGAGGCTGGAGAAGAATCGATACCGAGGTACGAACTGAACGAAACATACGTCCTGATCTCTCTCTAGCTAGGTGAGGTCTCCTTTGATCTATGTCACATTAGCATTCGAGTTTGTGGTGATTTCTGCTTCGGATTTCAGATCTAGCTTGTTTGTTTCAAGATCGATCTATTATTCCATCTAGCATACTTTAATGATCCTCCATCAATCTGCTAGCTATATATCTCTTTTATGTTGATTTTGCAATGCTACTGCTAGATACACATCGAGCTTGCTACCGGGCTCCATTAGCGGGCGTTTTGCTTGGTCTGCCAGCAGATCTGCACTTCTGCAGCGCAAGGTCCGAAAAAAAAGGGAAGATCGTCCAACAATAGGGTTGCCAGTCCCGTACAGTTTATATGTGGATCAGGAAGAGGATTACTGTAGCGAGGGAAATGAGTTTATATATGTCGTTCTGCATTGTGCGCACTCCATTCAGTTTGTTGTTCTTCGACTGCTGCTGCAGCTTGTTGTGTTGCTGTGGTAATATATACCTAATAGATGGTGTGCTCTTGTGGTAAATTACCTACTGCTGAAATGCATAGAACTTAATTAGTAGTGAAAGGTGGTGTCTTTTTAAAATTGAAAATCATTTTTTTTCTTGTGGAAAAAATATTGAAAAAGGTTGATCTGAACGTGTTAACAATTTTAATATTTTCAGTAGTTTGGCACTTGGACCGAACAAAATGCTATCGCGGTTAGTATAGGTAAGGTGACCACAAAATTAATGGGTCCATAACTATATATGTCGAAATCATCCTTTAGTTTATAGATAAAGCTTCAGTAATTATCTGTTTTGAAACTTTTATTTTATATATAACAGATGCTTCTGAACTATATTATAAAACAGTTTTTCGCTTGGTATTAAATAAGAATATATAGGATCCATAGTTTTGCATGTTATTATTGTTAGTTAAGGCAGGATTATTGATTTCCATTTTCTCACAAATTCAGCCAAACAATTAGAATTACTAGGACAAGAAAATACCTTTAGTTAATCTACCTCTCATTGGGTTTTAACTTTGGGTGACTTCTCTAATAACGGATATGATCAAATTAACAAACTATATATAATTTGATGAGCTTTCTTGTGAAGTAGTTATTGAGTATGTGTGACTAGAAAGTTGGAAACTATATCAGTATATATGCTAGGTTTTGACAAAATGGACTAGCTTCATATTCGCTGTTGTTTTCTTTTCCATATATAAAAGCTGGATATGGCCTGTGCTGGTAAAGTTCGAGCATTGCACGCGTATTGAGTGGTTCAAAATAGAACGCTCACTTTTTTTATGATCTTTGTAAACATATTTCAGTCCCTCATCATTTGACACGGGGAGTCTTCACCATAAATGTATTGATTTGAGGGAAATGGTTGCTATCAGTTTCTTACTTTTGAAAAAAAAAAACCAGCGCAGGTTCCAGTGAACAAGGAAAAATTAATTTTCCATGTAGACTGTGCTCAAATTTATCAAATTTTTGTACATTAATTTTTATTGCATTATTTCTTACTATTACATTTCTAACATTCATTTTTTAATAAAAAAAATCCGAAGTCCATATAATCATCTCATGAAGACCATAGAGATATTCTTTCCAAAAACCATAGAAGAAATATGCCTTAACCTTGCACTTGTCCCCAAGCGTTGATGATTTCGGCCAATACTTTTGAGTCGATCCATGTATAGAAAAGGATTAATACTTTACTAGATCGTTCATGTTCACCATAATAAAAACTGTAAACTTGATTTTTTTAAGCAAAGAAATTAAACAGTAGGCAAGGTGCCCACTGCTACGCATTTATAAAAAAAATACAGTTATTTATAGAAAGGGCAAAAAAGAAGACGGAACTACTGTACAGATAAACAATTAAACCACTCAAGAAGAGCAGGAAAATAAGATTTCTTTGCTCCGTGGATGACCAAGGCAAATTCTTTCAGAAATTCTCTCTTCCAATCTTCAATGTTGCTTTGTTGACCTTTGAATATTTCAGCATTTCTTAATTTCCATGTCGACCAGCAAGTTAAAATAATGATCTCCATGTAAAATTTCTTGTGAATTTGAAATAATGATCTCCAGGGAAGGTTTGCCTAATTGAAGAACCTGCGCAATTCTTTAAGAGCAATGCATAATTTTGTGTACTAGTATATTCAGCACTCCTAAACCACCTTGTTACTTTGGCCTAGTTACTTTTTTTCCGAGAAACTAATGGTGCATTCTTCTTTGTTAAATCTGATCCCCTCCACAAAAATGTCTTCTATATTTATCTATTTGAGAAATCACCCCTTGGGGAAGTTTAGGTGTGCACATATAGAAGGTGGGGAGCTATGATCACTACATGTTACACGATAACGTTTTGTCTCTTGAGGCATTTGGCCGGAAAGATTTTTTTCCGGTACACAATCTATATAATCTATTCCGATCGATCGTCCCAAATCCCCCATTCGCAAAAAAACTTAACTTCCTCTCCCGCCTCTTGATCTCTGCCTCTTCCCACATTTCTTTCTCGATCTCCAACTCCTTTGATGGCGTCGCCACCATGGTCCAATCGCTTGCTTCTCCATGCTCATGGCCCTCTCCACCATGCACCTTTCCATAGATATTTCCCTCTCTAGCCGCCTTGCCACAACGGCCGGCCTTGCCATGGCCACTATGGCTAGTATGTGATTAGGAGCCCTGTGAGGAGGAGCCGCTCGGCGAGAAGCCGACCAGCTAGGAGGAGGAGACTTCTAGCAAGGAGTAGTCGTCTAGCATAGGAGCCTGCAAGGACGACGAGATGGTGCCCAAGCGGTGACAGGCCACATCGCCGCCTGATCCATTCTTAGATCATTCGGTGTGTGGCCTCGCTGGTAAGGAGTCGGAGGAGGAGTCCTCGAAGGAGCAGGAGGAGGACAACGAGGAGCCCACCCTCATGTTGGAGGAGTTGGAGGTGGAGGCAGGCAGATGAGCCCAAGGTTCCGACAACAGGGACACCTCCCCTAAATCCCCTGAACAGCCTTGCCCCACCCGACGACTACAATGGCATGGACGGCTCCTCTGACCCTGAGGTAGTGGGCAGCGACGACAATGATGACGACTGGATGTAGATAGCTAGGGTAGTGAGGGCGTAGCTAGTAGCTAGGTTCACTAATTTAAAAATATTTTCAAATATATATGTGCCAGTTTTAGCCATATACTAGCACAGAGAATGGGTCATCTATGCCGGTTATCTATGCCTGTTGTATTGTACCAATTTTAAAAACCGACAGTGATAACCATTTGAAACCGGCACTAATGATGTGTTCTGTACTAGTGGATAGAACTTGAAAGTTCAAACATTAAACAATATCAATTAAATTCACCATGGAATTAGGTTAGTTACCTTTTCAAAGGTACTTTTTTTTTTAGGTTATAATAGATAACTGAAAGCATCTTTTGGGGCCATAGCCATAAAATCTAATGGTATGCACACATAGAATATGAGTTGCATTCTAGTCTCGTCTCCTAACCGGTTAGTTACTTGTTGGTTTAGATTTGTATATCTAATAGAAATGTTAAATTGTGTTACACCCTCTACTTGATGTATTGGCCCTCGAAAAAACCTGGCCGTATATATAACGTGTTTAGTGTCTTTTATCCTTAGAAGGGTATATATGCTTGTTTTTTTTGATACCAATGAATTTAGACTGCTTATATACATGCAATTTAAAATGTCTTATTTCAAGTACTCATGTATTGCGTTTTATATGCATATTTTTCTTCAGAATAGAGTATCATTATTTTAATGTTTTGAAATGAGTTTTATTTAAGCATAAACTATAGTTTTTTATTGTTTGTTTATTGCTTCAAGCTGAGTTGACACATTTTGTTCACTGAATTAGTAGGCCATAACTATTGCTTTGCAGATGGCATCATCATCACGAAGCAACACAAGGCCGATGGTCATATTAGCTTTGCAAGCCCTGTCGACTACCATTCCAGAAAAGAAGTTGATCTGTGTGGGAAAGAAACGGCCACGCAACAATGCAAACGTTAATCGGAAACGCAACATAGCTTCAGGTATTAATAATTTATCAATCTGCGTAAATCTTGTTTCCTTAAATACTATATTGCAAAAAAATTGGAATTTGCATAGGTGAATTTTCTGTAATGTGAACTTGTGAAGTTATATATGCACTTTAGTTTCTGTAAAATTACTCTCTTGTTGGTCTTGCAAACTTGGATACGGCTGCCCCAGTGGATACAGCCGTGGCTACTCCGGCCGGTGATGTGGTAGCTGCAGCTCCTGTAAATGCAGCCATGGCTGCTCCGGCTAATGCACGTGCAGCTGCTCCTGCTCCGGCGCCGGCTGAAGCGACCGTTGCTGCTCCGGCCAGTGCAGCAGCTGTGGATGCAACAGTGGCTGCTCCTGCTCCGGCACCGGCTGATGCAGCCGTTGCTGCTCCCGCCAATGCAGCATCTATGGATGAAGTAGTGGCTGCTCCTGCTCCGGCCGATGCGGCCGTGGCTGCTTCGGAAGATGAAGCCCTGGCTGCTCCAGCCGGTGCAGTCGTGGAAGAACATGAAGGTTGTTTTTTTTTTGAACTCAGTGTTTCGTTTCTTTTTTTTTTTGACAGGAACCTGCTTTAAATAGATATATATGGTTTTGTAGTCTCAAAAAGATAATGTTTGTTTAGCTATTTTGTTTTGAAAATCCTAGCTCATTGTACAGGCGTGCCGGATAGCCAGATATGCTTATACTTGTATCCAATTTGTTTCAGATCCAGACGACATCTTTGAGTTCGCTATAAAGAATAGCATCATGGATCTGGATTAGCTGATGCTAATAGGTGTACTATCTTGGCCTCATCCATTTGGACTATTCTGGAACTGGTCAAAGAAACATATTGAGCTTCAACAAAATTGCAGAGTAATCAAATTAAGTATTCTATGTTTTTTAAGCTAACCGCCTTCGAACAAAATATTGAGAAGTTCTAGGCTCAATTTTATCAAAAGCTTTAGTGTATGGTGCAAGTGCATATATGCAATATAAATACTCTGCTTCTGGACACGTGTTTATTCATGCGCAACTTTTTTCACAAACACTGCACATGTTGGTTTTCTTTGTTATTTGTGGCCGTTGTTTTCAATGCATGCAGCTTCATTCATCAGATAGAACCTTCCTCCCAAAGAAGTTTTTGTTTCTGTTGTGTTTCGAAGTGGATAATTTCTATTAATGAGCTTGTTAAGGGCCTTCATAGCTCTTGCTAACTCAAGATAATATGAATCTTAGCCACCCATCCGACTTAATCCGATGGCTCTTAATAGATGGTACCCTTGATACTATCTCTCCATTTCTTTAGTACCTGATAGTACACAGTATAGAAAAGCATTTATAAGACGATTATTTTAACTATTTAAAACAGTTTTGAAATGACTTATCTAACTGGAGTCGCAAATGACATCGTTCATATGAGATGGTTGTAAACAGTCTCATACAACCGTCTCATATGAGCGTGTTTATACAACAGTTGCTATATGCAACCATCCTATATGTCCTACCATAAGAGATGCTTACGTACCTATAAACACTACTAGAGAACTGGCTTTTAATGCTGGCTCATCAGTCACAGTTAGGCATGAACCGTGACTGACATTCACAACAGTCCCGATTGAACGTAAGTTGGGCCACGGGTCGGGATCAGTCCCGGTTGGATACACCAACCGGGACTGATCCAACACCATCAATCCCGGTTTGTGTTATAAACCGGGACTGATGGTGCCTGCAACGACCTGCGGGTGGGAAGGGGAGCACAATACCGGTCTGTGTGCCCAACCGAGATTAGTATGCTATATTTGAACTCCTATTGCAAGCAGGAAGGAGGGTACAATACCGGTCTGTGTGCCCAATCGGAATTAGTATGCCATATTTGAACTCCTGTTGCAGGCGGGAAGGTGGGCACAATACCGGTCTATGTCTCCAACCGGGATTAGTATGCCATATTTCTTCTCTCTTCTTCCTCTCGCAGTCCCCACTCTGCCCGACTAAGAACAGTAGCGCCGGCGGCCAAGAGCTTCAAGAAAGGGGAGGTGCTGCCAAAATTTCAAAATTTTGGTCATTTTACTATAAGCCAAGTTAATCAAGGTTAGTGCATCATTCTTCACTACATTGGATGTTCAATGGAGCTTCTTCTTTACTTGAAAAATTAGGAAAATTTGATCTTTTACCATGATTACCGAAAGATTATGAATGTAAAGATCTACCTCAATCTTTTGTGGGATTTTTTTGTGGGATTATGATGTATCTCGCATTGAAGGTGTAATCTAGGTTTTTGTCCCATCGATGGATGAAGAATTTTGAATCTAGACTTCGATATACATCAATTCATAGATCAAATCTTTTATGTAGGTTGCAATAACTTGTCAAGGATGAATACCGGAGCAAATAATCATTTTATAGAAAAAAATTGTATGAAAATATAGTTATTTACAAAATATGTAATGAAATAAATTTATTTTAAGTTTATAGTTGGCTTTAAAATAAGAATTGCTATAAAAAATATTTGATGCAATTTGCTCTAGGTAGGAATAAATTTAGTCACATAAAATTTTAAATAGTTTTTCAATACCGGTCATTTTATAGAAAAATATGTTCAATAGAGCTTCTTCTATACTTGAAAAATAAAGAAAATTTGATCTTTTGCCATGGCCATTGTAAGATTATGAATGTAAAGATCTAGCTTAATCTTTTGTGGGATTATGATGTATCTCGCATTGAAGGTGTAATCTAGGTTTTTGTCCCATCGATGGATGAAGAATTTTGAATCTAGACTTCGATACATCGATTCATAGATCAATTTTTTTATGTAGGTTTTTGTCCCATCTATAGTTTTTCAATACCGGTCATTTTATAGAAAAATAAATTTAGCCACATAAATTTTAAATAGTTTTCAATAAATTTAATTTTCTGGAATTTAGAAAATGTTCAATAATTAATTTTTGGAGAATGAGCTAACAATTGCATTGATGTAACATAATGTAGATGGACCGGCGATGGATGTACATGGACCGACGCTCCCCGGAGATCTTGCAAGGTTTGCAAGCTTTTCTTCATGTGGCCGATGCATATACGACATCAGGCTACATATGTTGTCTATGCATAGACTGCAACAATGAGAAGGAGTGGCCAAACATCAGTCACCTTCACTTCCATTTGATCTAAAGAGGTTTCATGCCAAACTATACCTCTTGGACCAAGCACGGTGAAGAAGAGACTCAAGGAAGACCTACATCCGCAACAGAGAGAGAAAGGGCATTACCTCCATCCCGCGAGCTACACTCTAAGTAAGGAAGAGAAAAAAACAAAATTAAGTTGTTGAATGGTATGAAGGTCCCTTCAGGGTACTCCTCGAACATAAGAAGACTGATAAACACAAAAGAGAATAAAATCGTAAACCTGAAATCCCATGATTGTGATGTGTTGATGACACAATTGCTCCCAGTGACGGTGAGAGGCATTCTGCCGGACATGGTACGAGAGACAATCATAAAGGTGTGTTCGTTCTTCAACACAATATCACAGAAGGTCATAGATCCGGATAAGTTATCTAATCTGGAAGATGACATTGTCTCTGGTTTGGTTAACCTTGAGATGATCTTTCCTCCTTCCTTGTTTGATATGATGGTCCATCTCATGGTTCACATGGTCAAACAGATATAAATTTTTAGACCCGTGTTCTTGCACAGTATGTTCCCTTTCGAGAGGTACATGGGTGTCCTGAAGAAGTATGTTCGTAACCGGTCACGTCCAGAAGGCTGCATTGCCCAGGGTGTTGGCACAGAGGAGGTTATTGAGTTTTGCGTCGACTACATTAATGATATAAATCCGATTGGCGTCCCTGTATCACGCTACGAGGGGAGGCTATGAGGAAAAGGTACTCTAGGGAGAAAAGAATCCTCTTGCCAGGATATACTTTCATTTAGAAAAGCACATTTGACGGTGTTGAAACAAGCAGCTTTAGTGGCTCAGTATGTTCGAAATCACGAGAACATTCTGCGCGACCAATACCCAGGAAAGTCAAATAAGTGGATCGCAGACAAACAAGTGGAGAGTTTCGGCGGGTGGTTACAAAAGCAATTGTCAGGCAAGGCGGGAGTCCATGAGTAGTTGCAACTATTAGCTCGGGGACCATCCATGACAATCATATCATGGCAAGGGTATGAGAGAAATGGGTACACCTTTTACACGAAAGCCCAGGATAACAAGAGCACCAACCAAAACAGTGGCGTCCGTATAGATGTCTTGGACAAAAATGGAAAGATGTACACCTACTATGGTTTCATAGAGGTGATCTGGAAGCTCGAGTACGGACCTTGACTGACATCCGTGGAGATCGATGAGTATGGTATGACAACCGTGGACCTGAAGAAAGTGGCCTACAGGGACGAACCATTCGTGTTCGCTAATGATGTCACACAGGTATTCTATGTGATAGACATCGGTAGCAAACTAAAAAAGCAGAAAGGCAAGTCTACTAAAAGCAAGACAAGGTCTACCAAAAACAAACGGCAGAAGGAGAAGAGTAGCAGTAGCGATCAGCGAAGGCTCCACGTGGTTCTTCCAGGTAAAAGAAGGATTGTCGGAGTTGAGGGCGTCACATACGAAGAAGAGTATAATCAGTTTGACGAGCTGCCGCCTTTCTCGGTGAATGTAGATATTAGTGCCCTCAATGATGAGGAGGAAGCTCCCTATGTACGTCACGATCATAATGAAGGATCACTTGTAAAAACAAAGTAGTTGCTATTTTGGAATTTCAAGGCATTTTGTTATAACAACAACATTAGAGTTTTAATAAATAGATAACATTTTATATTTGTTAAAAAGTTTACAAAATTTTGAGTGAATCTTTGATAATTTGTAACATCCTTATTTTCAAAAACTAAAAATCATCATGCATCATGCAATTGCATTTTAATGAATTTCACTAGAATTTAAAAACTTTTGAAAATAAGCATGTTACATTAACTTTTGAGCTTATAAGTCTAAATAATTTGGTTTCCTCAGTAAAAGAGGAGTTTAAATGAGATTTTGTTAAGGGTTTAACCCTAACTTTTAAAACAGATTTGCTTGAAAAGATGTTTGTTTCTAAAATGTGATTCTAAAGTCTTTCAAAAGCAAAACCTTTAATAAATGATTTATCAAGATTAAAGAATCTATTTGATTTTTAGAAACACTTTGTTTCCCATAAAGAAAATAGTTTCAAGTTCATCATTTCAAATAAAAGCCATAATTAAAAGTTTTGCTTTCACAATGTTTAATTACAAATTATTCACTAAAAACCTATTATAATAATTTGTAAATTAATAATTTCAAAACTAGATGTTGAAAATAACCTCTTTAAACTGAATTAAAAAAAAAAGAAGAGGTTTAATGCAAATTAAACTTGTTTAGTTAAATAAGATTGATTATTTTCCTATTTTAATCCTACCCATTTACCTCTTCCTCTCTCTCCCTTTTATCTCTCTATGGCAAGTGGGCCCCACTTGTCATTTGTCCCTAAATGGGACTTCCCTCTTTTGCCCTTTCCCAAATTGGGTATTTCCCAAAACTTCCCTCTATTTCTCCCTTCCATTTTTGCCCTCCCCCTCTCACCCATTTCACCCCCTGCCAGCTCCTTGCTTCACTCCTACGCTATCCCTCCCTCTCTCTCCGATCTTCTCTCGAGCTTCCCTCCCCCTCTCACTTCCTCACCGCACTCTCCCCCTATCCACCCAGGTAACTCCTCCTCCGCCCCTCTCCCCCCGACACCTCCCTCCCCTCACACCCGGGTTTCCATTTTGCTAGCTCGTCGTCGCCACCATCGCCGGAGGACGCCGGATTTCATCGCCGGGCCGAGCTACCCCCATCACCGGCGCCACACGGACTCCGCTCCGATTTGCCTCCACCGAGAGGTAATCCACTTCCTCCCCGCCCCCTCTCCCTCTCTAGGCCCCTAGGAGCCTAACCCCCACCACCGGCGCCGCCTTTCCCCGGCCGAAAATCGCCCGCAAGATGCCTTCGCCGCCCCCCGGCCCGTCCTCAGACCACCTCGGCCCGGCCTCGTCCCTCGCCCGAGCCACCCCTAGCTTCCCCTCACCTCCCTCTCCCTCGCCGACCCGCCGCCTTCCTTCCTCGCCGCTAATCGGTCGGGCGACGAGCCACCGCCGCCACCCGCCGCTGAAGGCCGCTTCATGGCCGCCGACCCTCACCGCCGAACCCACCCGGCCTCTTTTCCTCCTCTCTCTCCTTCCCCTCCATCCCATGGCGAGCCGCCGCCGCCGGAATCGGTCGCCACCGAGCCACCCCACCGCCGCTCGCCTGGTGGTGGACGGCCGGGCCCGCCTATCACCCCCGCAATGCCACTGGCCAGCCTTGTGTACAGAAGCCAATAGCCGGGTCGTCTCCGCCAGGCGCTGGGCTACCACTGCCCTGGTCGTTGCCGCTGCTTCTTGGCGTCGCGTGGGCAAGACGCACGGCCAGCGTGGTCCGAGACGGTCAGCCGGGCGCCAAGATCGGCTACCACGTGCCCAAAGCCGCCGCCCATGTATTCTCCCATTGGCGAAGCCGAAGCCGAGCCGAGCCGGTCCTTCGGCCCACCCGGCTCCCTTTTTCCTTTGTCCAATTAAATTTAAAACTATAAATTTGTAAAATTCGTATCTTTAAAATATAAATCCAAAATTAGTGAAATAAATTTCTAAAAACTCATAAAAATATAATTTTCATAGTTTAATGCATGATTTAGTCTTGCAAATGCAAAAACATGGGTTAATTAGTCTTAATTAATTGTGATAAATGAAAAATAAATTAATAGTATCTAGAATTATTAAGTAGAACAAAATAAACATTTATTTTAGGAAATTAGTTTATTTTCTACATTTCCCAATTAAAAGAAATCTTTTTGCAACATATAAATATTAGTTAAATTCCATGTGAAATAGGGTTTCCAAAATTTATAAAAAAAAGTAAAATAAAGTTCACATAAATTTCAATTTAAAATATCACCATCATGTTTAAGCATATCCAATTGCATATATACCATTCCATATTTAATTTTTGGCATCGTTTGTTTATTTTGGTGATTTTGTTATTAGGTTCTAACGACGATAGTTTCGCGGCCAATTCCCCGGAGGATCACCAAGATTTTGCTGAGCAAGGCAAGTGCTGAACCTTGTGTCCTATGATTTTGAAACATAATTTTTAGAAATTTACAAAACGCATGTTATATTAAAAACTAAAAATGCTAATCACCTAGCAAAATAGATAATACCCAATCAATAATTTATTATGCTAAAATGTTGCTTGCTGGCCTAGGATTATTAAAATTGCTAATACTTGACATCACCCTTGAATTAGGTTTTGCACAATGCTTAGAAAGGCTTAGTATTGAAATGTTGTCCAATCTTAATAGTTGTAATTACGAAATGCTTGTTCAAATAATGTGGTGTAAAAGGGCAGTTGGTGCTGTCATGTTTGCAAATGGGTGTAGTTGGGATAGTGGGTGCTATCGGGTGAAAATATTTTGCAAAACCTGATCGGGGTGGATGGATGCAAGGTGGGTGCCACGAGGACGAGACTTGGGCCCAGTGTGGGAACCACCCTGGTCCCTAAGGACCGATTCCGTGAGGTAGACGAGCTAAGTACAACAGTGCGACCATGTGCGCCTGTATGGGCGGGCCCTGGTTGAGTATCCTTCGGCCTCCTAGCTTTGGCATTCCAGTCGGTGGAGTAGGCAGTCGGTGCTGTTCTATTGGCGCAAGAGGGGCATTGCAGTGGAAACCTTAGCGAAAATGCCTTAACTAGGAGGAGGTGGGAAAAAGGCCTTGTGGTGATCATTTTTCCTTTGGGTGCACCCTCGGGAAAAACCACGTCGTATGGGTAAAGCGTGCGACCTCTGCAGAGTGTAAAACTATTATGATAGCCGTGTCCACAGTCAAGGACGGACGACGAGGAGCTGCCTCATGGTACTTCTTATCTATTTGTTTCCAAAATAGTGTTTCTAAGGAAAACCACGATTGTGGTCGTGCGTTTTGATTTTTCTCCTCACAGTGGGTGCTGTGAGCGATGAGGGTGTTTGCACGGTGGGTGCCGTAAGTAGCCAGGTTGGGTAAAAACCGGTTGGTGCCGGAATTTCAAAGAAATGATTCAAACATTTGGTTTCCTCAACACGTTTTAAATCATTTTATAAAACCTTAGGTAAAATTTTACAAAACTGGCTTTATGCAAAAGGACCCTTACCTTTCCCTTGTTAAACCTTAGATGCATATTAGTCAGCCTTGCTTGTTGAGTATAAAGTATACTCATCCTCGCCTTTTATGCGGGCTGCTCATTCCAACGAGCAGGTTGCAAACAGCAGTGGAACCCCGAGGAGGAGATGTATCACGATGAAGGTTTCGCCGCCGGAATCCAAGACGAAGACCACTTCGACTCCTAGGATTGCGCTCCTCCAGCTCTGCCTGTGGGGACTTGTCTTGGCTTATGTCTTTTGGAGTTTTAGTTGTAATATAAAGACTTCCTCTTTTGTAAGGCCTTCGAGCCGGACTTTTGTAACCACGCCGCTAGGCGCACTCTGATGTAAATTAATCGACATGGTTATGATCCAAATTCTGTTGTCTGTGTGTGCTAGCTACTTATCCAGGGACTAGCACAGGTAAAGCACAGGCGAGACCTCACCTCCGCCAGGGGGGGTCCCGACATAATTTTACATTTTGTAGTAAATGTTGGATAATTTTACATTTATCAAAGAAATGTAGAAAAATTTATGAGAAATTACAAGGCTCCCAACTCAATTTTTCACATTTTTATGATTTTTGTGATATTTTTATTTAATTTGTATAGGCTCCCAGCAATTTTCTATAATTTTCGAGTAATTTATGGTAAATTACTACCACTGACATGTGGGACACACAAAAGATGGGCCCACATGTCCGTGACGATAATTTTGAGGCCATCAATCCCGGTTGGTGTCTCCAACCGGGACTATGTAGAATTCCAAACAACGCAATATTGGCGTGAACGAGGAGCCGCCTTTGCCTCTTCCTCTGCCTCTTGGTCTTCCTCTGCCTCTTCTTTAAAACCGACGCTCTTCCTCTCCCTCTTCGTCATCCTCTGCCGCGCGCCTCTGCCTCTTCGATCCATGGCCTTTTCCTCTGCCTCTTCCTCCGCCCCACCACCACCGATGCCTACCCCGCCTGTGGATCTGCCTCCACCGCTGCCGCCATCTTTCGACGACGAGAGTCCCCCTCGGAAGTGCATTCGTCGCAATCGGCCGAGGAAGGAGTCCGTCTTCTACCCGGCGGAGTTCTCGATGTCGGACGAGCTGTCCGACGACGACGAGGACGTCGTCGAGGAGGAGGACGAGGACGAGGAGGACGACGACCACGATGATCTGGAGGAGGAGGAGGACCACGACGACGATGACGTGGATGGCTTGGACACCTCCGACGATAGCGCCAATGCCGACGATGAGGAGGAGAAGGTGGACGACGATGATGCCTAATTAGTTAATTACTATATTATTAGTATAATTAGTTAATTAGTATATTATTAGTATAGAAATTATCTTGTTTTGCGGTAACCCTGTGGGATATTGTTCAGGGGTACCGTTATTGTAAATTATTATATATGTACATTTTCTATAATATATGTATATTTGGACCCATAAGATTTGTCCTCATATTTTTTGAGCCTGTTACTATTTTCTATAAATTGTACAAATTTTTATACATTTATTCACAAATACATTCATAGAAAATTATAGAAAATTATTGGGAAACCATACAAATTAAATAAAATTATCACAAAATTCATAAAAATATGAAAAATTGACATATATAAGAAAATATGATCTTTTTAGAACTTCTAGGCTTCAAATTATTTTAGTGGGTATTTAGAAAGGGGGCAATTTGGGACATGTGGGACCTACTGACCCAAGAGATGGGCCCACATGTCCGTGACCTCATCCCTTTCTCGCAGGAAGGGTACAAAAAATATTCATACCTGGTCAGGTCGACATAACTCTTTTCTCTCCGCTGGCTAGTAGCGTGCGCTTAAGTGCGGGCTCCCCGTGCACGGTCGCGGGTTCGAGCCCTGCTCACGCCGCTGCTTTCTTTTATTTTGGGGGAAGCAATCCCGGTTGGTGTCTCTAACCGGGACTATGTGTGCCATCAATCCCGGTTGGTGTATCCAACTGGGACTATGTGGGCCATCAATCCCGGTTGGTGTTGCCAACCGGGACTATGTGTCCAGCCGTTGGTCTTGTTCCTCATGCCCGATACAAAACTTTGCCTGCTTCAGTGCATTTCATGGTTTCATGGTTTTCTTGCTTGATTTATTGATTTCGCATTTGCTTCGGTGTATTTATTGATTTCACATCATTAACTTCATCTCCATGACTTTTGAGCTGACTACATTGGAAATTGGACAGTTGACTGCACTGTTCTTCTCATTGATCGTGCCCTTCGATCTTCCGTGCGAGCTCCCCTATATATGTACCTCCAGACACTCACTTGTTCTCTCACAGCCATACACCATGCCATGTCGCCTCAAAACCTGTCGAATGGGGACTTAGCCACGGCCACGGCCACCTCCGCCGCCGACTCCGCCACCACCGCCGCTGCCTCCGCCACCACTGCCGCCGCCTCCGCCTCCTCTGCCTCCGCCTCCGCCCCGGTCCTGGGCAGAGCTGGAGGCAATGCTGCCTCCGCGATCGCCATCCCAGGTGCCCCTGTTGAATTGATTTCTTCCAAAATGTTGTATTGATTTCTTCCGTGGTTGATCGATTTAAGGTTTTTGCAAAATTTTTGGAGCCCGCCTGGGCTAGGGACCTCCCGACGTTGGAGGACCTCCCCTCCTCCGGCTTCCTCCACGACGAGGACTGCCGGTGCCCCTGCTGGGATGAGCACCAAGGCCTAGATGATCAGGATGAGGATGACGGCTAGCATGCATGTTATGTAATGCGACAATGTAAATTAAACATGTTATGTAATTCCGCCGTTGGTCTTTTGGAATAATCTTTTGCCAAATGTTATGCATCTTTAGTAGATAAAAGTTATATCAATATGTTGACCTTTTAAATTTCTTTGAATATAATATGATATTATAGAAATCGCCAATATATAATAAGAGAAATTAATGGTCAACGTTTGTCTTAAAGACTTTTTTTAAGTCAAAATACGCCCTATATTTTGGAATGAAGGGAGTATTTAGAAAGGGGTCAATTTCTAGAGACGATTGCCTGTGAAAATTATTTTGGGGGAATCAATCCCGGTTGGTGTATCCAACCGGGACTATGTGAGGACTCCAGTGCAGGGGAGACCCCATCAATCCCGGTTGGTGTGTTCAACCGGGTCTAAGTCAGCAGTCCAGGCTTCGTGAGAACCCCAATCAATCCCGGTTGGTTTCGCCAACCGGGACTATATACCCCATCAATCCCGGTTGGAGAATGGTTGGTTTCGCCAACCGGGACTATATACCCCATCAATCCCGGTTGGTTTCTCCAACCGGGATTAAAGGTATACCCTTTATATTCGTTTCGCGCGGAGATTTGGAGACAACTCTCAAATCCTCTCTCGCACGGGCTCCAACCCTAAATCGACGCCGCCGCCATCGTCGCCTCCGATGCCGCCGCCCGTGAGGACGCCGTCTACAACCTCTCCGCCGTCTCCACGCCGCCGCCTCCACGCCGCTCCTCTCCAACGCTGCTCATCTCCAACTCCGCCTCCACGCCGCCGCCTCCACGCTGCTCCTCTCCAACACTGCTCGTCTCCAACCCCGCCTCCATGCCGCTCCTCTCCATCGCCGCCTCCACGCCGCCGCCTCCAAGCCGCTCGTCTCCAACACCGCTCGTCTCCAACGCCGCCTTCACGCCGCTCCTCTCCAACGCCGGTCGTCTCGAACGCCGCCTACACGCCGCCGCCTCCATGCTGGTAAGCCCAATATTAGTGAAAAAGACTTATTTTGCTGTTAGACAAATGATAGTTGGTAATGGGGAGACAACAGATTTTGGAGAGATTGTTGGCTTTATGATAGAATGTTAATATGCAAGCTTATATGCAATGTTAATTTTATAATGCAAGCTTATATGCAATGTTAACATCAACAAGCTTATATGTAATGTTAATTTTCTAAATCTGCTTTCCAGGTCTGTTTTCCATTTGATTTTTTCAGAATGAGTTTCCCATTGACATATGCATATTATTTGCCAAGGTTAAGTGTACAGAAAGAATTGCAAGAAGCAGTTGATAATGTTTACGATTGATATGTTTCGTGCTCGCCATTGATATGTTTCAACCATGTGTACCTCTTATGTGAATTTCATCACATTTCTGTGTATTTTTACTGTTTATGGCACAGGCTGCTCGTTTGGCCACCTATTTGATTGTTGCTAGTGCAGATCACTTCTTTAAAATTTATAGAATTTAAGCATAATCATTGCTTAATGGATTTGGGTATGGTGTGAATGTTGGATTCTTGTTAAGTTAGGTATTAAGGTGGTGATAAATTTGAGAAAGGAGTGAAAGAAAATGACTTATACATCCCTATATAATTTGTCATAAAAAAATGAGAGAGAATACGTTGTGTACTAATGAATAAATGTAGATGATTGAAAAGAAAAAATAGAGGTATATGAGAAAACACCTCATTAAAATAGCATACATGCCTTATATTTATACGCAAGATAATTTTGTTATGACAGCAGCATTATTTTTTGTTAAATTTCAGTGCCTTTTTCTGTTACAATGGCTAGTGGAGGATATCATGACGATGACATAATGAGTGATATAATTGCACAAGGCTATTTTTCGGCAAACGACCTCAGGGATCAACCTGGGGCAGCCAGTAAGGGCCCCCAATCCGCCAATGCTGCTGAGAACGTTGAGGCCGCCGCGACTGAGGACACTGAGACTAGTCAATCTACCAGACAATCACGTCAATGAGGTGACAACAAGAAGTCGAGAGCAAGACACATAATCACTGAAGTTGGCGAGCCTATGAAGCCAAAACATGGCGATTGGGCAGTTCAGATCGACATTTGGCGTGATCGTCAGAGACCACGTGCCCATTAGCATTGCAAAATGGGACGACGTACCTGCAGACCTGAAGAACATGCTATGGACAGATATGAAGGAGACATTCACCTTCCCCGAAGGGACCGAACAGAAGGTGAAGAGTTACACACTGAGGAAGATGGCACTGACATTTTAGACGTTCAAAAAGAAGCTGAACAGTGCGTATGTTCAGAAGAATCTAACCCCCGACTTCAATAAGTTCCCAAAGCTTCAAGATCATTGGGATGAATTCGTGCGGTACAAGAGTTCAGAACAAGGTCAGAGTTTAACTGAAAAGAACAAGAAGAATGTAGCAAAGAAGCAATACCACCGTCTCGGTCCTGGTGATTACCGCAAGACGATACCCAAATGGGACAAGAGGGAACATGACTTGCTGGTGAAGGGTGTTGAACCCGTAACAATGAGATGGTCAAACAGATCGAGAAAATGGTTCTTTGGTCATGACGGCGGCCTTGATGATGACCGTAGGGCGGTGTTTGGTGACAAGATCAGAGAAGTCGCCAGAAGGCTTCAAGAGGCAAACGATGAGTCGGCCCATGGTACCTTCGTGCCAGACAGAGAGAATGATGAGCTAACAAGGGCCCTACAGAACCCTGAGCACCCTGGACGTATACGAGGCATTGGTGTCGTCCCGTGGAAGGTGGGTTTCGCTCAGGACGCCGATACTTACAGGAGTCGGACGAGAGGCAAGGCCCGACAGGCGCAACAGCTTCGTGACCTGCAAGATGTCCTGAGAGCAACATAGGCGAGCATACAAGAAACGGTCCAAAGAGAGGTGCAGCTAGGCTTGAGCCAACAGCGGGAGGAGGGCCTTCCACAACTTCCCAGTAATCCCAACGTCATCAGCCCCTTCGCGCGACGGAGCAGCTGCGCTTCCGGTGGGCTGCCCGAAGAGGACTTGGGACGCTATCCCGTGGATAACATCACGCAGCGGACACCTTGTGAGCTGCACGTCGAAGCACGGAACCTGTCCTTCAAGGCAGCTGAAGGCATGGCTTACCCGATGGAGTCAGGACAACTCATCCATGGCCAACCGATAGCGTCGAGCTACGCCAAGGTCTCGGTGGACGAGGTATGCCTAGGGTACGGGGACCTTGACCTCGAGTTCGAAGAAGGTGACGGGAGTATGAAGCTAGGAGATGCAGTGCACAGTTTCCTCGTGTGGCCCAAGCGGTTCATAATTTTGTGAGATAACGTGGACATGTCCTCTCCACGGTCTCTAGCATCAATTCCACAACCTCTTGCACCGTCTCCTGAACGAAGCCCTGCAAGTGGAATTTCAACTCCAACATCGTTTCCCAAGCAGGTACGGGCCAGGTCAAGCAACTCGGCTGGGAGGTCAGCACTTCTCAAGAAGGCAGGGTCCACCAAATCCAAAAAGAAATCTCCTCTGAAGCTGGCGTACCATATGACCGATGAGGAGAACGAGCGGATAGTAAGAGCCAAGGTCACCGCACATTTCGCTAAGAAAGCATCTCCACCGAGGGTCCAGCCTGGTACGGATGAATGGTACAGAGGCAAGAGGTGTCTGAAAACATTGAAAGATAGCATACAGAAACCAGAAAGGCCGGCTGTAACAGACTACGAGCGCATCTTGCGTAAGGAATCTGATAAGGAGATGCCATAGGAGCGGAGTACAGAAGAGGTCGCGCAGGAGATGAACAATTTCTACGATGAAATTGGACTTGATCTGGATCAGGTATTGGGCTTCAAGGACATCCCAATAGCAGAGGTAACATGGAGATTTGTGCCGGGTGCATCATTGGTCAGGCGTGAGGAAATTCCTCTGCTAACAACGAAAATGCGGCAACTCCACCAATGGTACTTGCACGCGACCAAACATGGACTAGAAATGATCGCCGTCCGGATCAAGCAGCAACACTTTTTCTGTGGGACTCTGAGTTCTTGTTCCAATGGGAGCCTCTGTACGAGCTATACCAGGCAAGGACCCTCGATGTGAGCATGTTGGGTTGCTGGACTCTGTAAGTGTCTCGTTTCTAAATTCGATCGTGCGCCCCTTACACTATACTAACTTGCAAGCCTGACTAATTTCTTCTTGTGTAGAATGGAGATAGAAAGATGCCAAAGAGAGCACATTTACAGCATTGGCTTCCTTGACCCAATAGTTATCAACGAGCGAACAGTTAGGGCCCACCCAAAAAATACAGAGGAGAACATATACAACGCGCTAATGGGCCAAAGATTCAAGTCACAGATACTTCTAGTCTATGAATTTGAGTATGTGTTTTTGTACCACCTCGTTCTAATCTTTTTTCTTAACAGGCTGTTACAACAAATTAGTAACCTATGCTAACATATATATGTGCAGCTTTCACTGGGCCCTTTTATTATTGAGCTAGATAGAAGCCAAATCATGGTTATGGACTCTCTGCGGAAACCCCCTAAAAAGTACAAAGACTTCATCGCCATGCTCAACCGGTACATTCTTGTTCCTTTCATTATTGTGCTAGTTCTGTTCTTTCCATTTGAAACAAACTCTAATAATATATAAATCGTAATCACATGTATAGTGCCTTCGCAAGTTTCCGTGACAAAAACGTTGGGGAATTCAAGAAGAATTTTGAGTTGCGCCTCGCTAAATATGTATGTATATCTTAATACTAGCTTTTTAGTTAACTTAATTTTCATGCATCCATTTCACGCTTCCAACATTTTTACCACAGGTCTTGCATCAGCCGCCGGGAAACAATTTATGCGGCGATGCGGAACTTCGTCGGAGGCATTGCTGACTACACGAGAAAAGGTGAACAGTTTGGGGTAAGTATATGTAATTAGTACCTTACTAATGCTTAGCTATTTCAGACATCAATCTTCTATAAATTCAAGGATTAATTAGTTAATTTTCCTAATTAAAAACAGGTTCCCGTAAAATTGACGAAAAAAGGTTTGGACAAAGGCCCGGAACTCTCGCCGGTGTATGTCAAAGCAATACAAGAGCAACTCGCCGGCTTCATTTTTAATGAGGTCGTAAGTCCCACGGGCGAGCATTGCCACCATATTTTTAATCATGTTGCGGAGTTGGAGATCGTCAAACAGACCGGTCAACCGTTGGGGTCGACATTTACGGCTACCAAGAGCAGTGCACGTAAAAGATCCCGATAAACAAAAAAATGTGTAATTGTATACATATGTGATACTTATATATAGGCTAGCTAGCTAGCTAGGTATTGTAATACATTTTTATTAGTTGTAATTAAAGTTTTAATAAATGTCCTTTGATTTAATTAGCAGCTAATTATGCATGATTAATTATATGGGTTTTAATTAATTGTGATTTAACACATGCATGCATAAATAAAATAAATATAATAGCTAGGGGCCACAGATAATAAAATAAATATAATAGCTAGGGGCGTGGCAGCGGTGTGATATCATGATCACAGTCCCGGTTGAAGACACCAACCAGGACATTAAAGTCCCGGTTGGAGACATCAACCGGGACTACTAGGCTCCCCCCACCAACACATATGGGCCTTAGTCTCAGCTCATTAGAACCGGGACTGATGCCCAGGCAGTCCTGGTTCGGGAACAGGGACTGAAGCCCGCTCCGAACCGGGACTGAAGCCCGATTCCCCAGTAGTGAAACCATCTCCTATAATGTAATATAAGAGATGGTTTATGCAACCATCTTATATGCCCTACTGTTGGAGACACCTACGTACCTATAAATGGTCACTTAATGAAATACAAGAGACGGTTCATAATTGATCCATAAGGGAGAGGTTATATGGGACACTTTCATCTCAAAACCGTGTATATGGATTTTATTGCGTTAAAAAAATAAAATAGCCCAAATCGGATAGCACATAAAAAAACATATATGCACATATGAACAATATTTCATTTAGTCAAAAAAATCTCCATTGTTCAGCAAACATTTAACATGTCTTACTTGATACATAATATTATGGCAACACCAAAAGTCATATACAAACTTAGTATAATTGCAATGCCAAAAGGCAGCTATATATACATATATTCATAGACATCATGATAGATACAACAATATCTTCCTTGTGATAGCATGATCAATATCCATCTCTCTCAACCTCAGCAAATGCCCATATGTCTCTAGATCAAATAGGCTTCCAAGGAAGTTATATACTTGAGCAAATTCTGGCATGGTTGCAAGTTTCAACAAAACAATTCAGTCTTAAAAAGGGCACAACCATTATGTATCCAAGGCCAGCCAGCATACACATATATGTAAAAATGTACATTAAGATATTGGATTTTCAATGTATAATGGTAAAAATGTATTTGCTGTCCTTCTCAACCTCCTCTCTTTCCCTGATTCCTTCCCATCACTGACGATGCACACGCCACAAAAAAATGTAGGAGCAAGTAGCTTGGTGACTAGAGAATGGGGGTTGAATATGAGCCAAATTAATTTTAAACCTTTCTTCACAACATGCTCTAAAAATGAACTTGCATGTTAAACCTTGTCTCAACTAGCTTTAAGAAGCTACCAGAATCACGGCAAACAAGGAACCCAGTGGAAATCAACCTAGCCCAACGAAAACACATAACAAGGCGGACAGTCTGGTAGACTGTCCGATAGACGGTCCTATACGCGGTGGACCGTCCTGCACAAACAGCCCTAAAAGTTGCATCTCGGGTGGAAACCAAAATTGATGTCACTCTTGATTGGAACATTGGATGGATCTCAAATTTGAAGCACATGCAGTATCCATGGTATGTCTAGAACCTAACCAACAAATAATTGAAACAATATTATCCAAAGTATAGACATGTTGATGTACGTTACACCTGAACTAGGTCACAAACTAGGCAAAAGTGAAATCTTCAATCCATAGCCAAATTCTTTACTACACTTGGATGAGGTGGATCTGGATGAGTTCCACCACATTTTTTTTATATGAAATCGTAACAATAACTTCACCAACACAAGTAGGACAAGATTCTCCAAAATATCACCCCAAGAAGAAGAGCAAAACCAAACTAGAGAGAAGGCAAACAAAATCAAACCATGAGAGATGAAGCAAGATTAATGATTAAGGAGCAATGATTACAGAAGAATGATTGGAGTTGAATAAAAAATTCATCTCCAAACAAACCTAGGTTCTTATGTTTTGGCAGGGTTGCTCTCTTCAGCTTATCTTATCCACTTATATCTCGAAACAACATCTCAGAGTGCTCAAAAATAAGTCAAACGAAGCGGACCAGAAATTTCAAGCTATCTTGGAAAACTCTCGATGATGTTCAGCTTATAACCAAATAAGACAATCCACGAATAAGATAAGGTGAAGAGAACAGAAATTAGCTCCCAATTGATGTAAGAGAAACCTTAGCCATCATGACATCTATTTATACTAAAGGGCAAACCATGCAACCACCTTAGTGGATTTCCCTCTTATTTACATATAGGTTAACCCTAACTCCATTAAGACACCATGTTTTCTTTCTCACACTACACTCTTCTTAAAGTTGGTGCTTAACCGATGACCCGATAACCTGTTTAGGACCAACTTCATCGCCAAGTTGCCTGAGACCTAAACCTCTTAGGCCTCTTTCTTTGTAGCACCATGGTTTTCAAAAACCGCCGTGCTTGGCTTGCTTGGTCGTCAAGCCTGCGACGCATCCGATCCCTATTGTATCGACTTTCGCTTGCACGCCAGAAGCCATCACCATTAATGAACCTTGTCCGCCGCATGCCTATAACGCACTACTGCAGATAAGAGTTTCACAAACGGCCCATTACAAGCGGTTCACTTCGGCCCGCTTGTAATTTGAGAACCGCAAGCTGTTCGAAACCAACGGGCTAGAGGCGAGATGAGGGCTGCGCAGCGGTTCAGTAATAAGAACCGCTATGAATCCATCAGATTGCATAAGCGGTTCCTATTATTAATCGCTTGCAATATTCTACAAGCGGTTCGTAATAGGAACCGCTTGCGTAATAGGGGATTCAAGCGGTCTTATTACGAACCGCTTGCAATGAGCTCCCCCCGCTCGCACATTTAAACTCGTCTTCCTCAAAGAAGCTCGCTTTACGTGACAAAGCTACTGTTCATGATGGGCCGAGCTCTGTTCATAGGGGAGGTGCTGCCAAATTTTTAATTGAAAATTTATGGTCCAAATTAACTGTTTGAAAGGTAGGTTAGTAACATGTTGTACACATCCTTCTCTCCTTTAGATATTGATGTTTTCTATGCATTGGATGTTGAGAAATTTTGTTTTATACATGGAAAGGTGTTTATTTTGCTACATCCACTTTAGTACTTTTGAGGCTCTTAGATCCAAATTTATTGTTTAAAAGGTGACTAGCATCTTGTACATATTCTTCTCTTCTATATATTGATTTTTTTTTTATGCATTGTATGATGAGAAATCTTGTTTCATAAGGTGCTATGGTAGCTTAAAATGTTTAAAATGCAAAAAATTGGTTGGTAGATCTATATATATTAAATGAAAGAAAGTAAATATTTCGTGGTAGGTAATAGAAAGTAATTATAACTAATAGACGTAGTTAGCATTACTTGAAAATTGTAATAGATGTTTGTATTTTTTTGTTGCTATAGATGAATCGACAATGGATGTACAATGCGGATCGTCGGTCAAGAGAGTTCAGGGATGGCGTGAAGGCTTTTCTCGATGCGGCCAATGCATTATTGCCTCTCGAAGCTTCATACCTTGTCCATGCGTAGACTGCAAGAACGAGAAGGAGCACTCCGAAGGATGGTTGGTTACGAACCATTTGGTCATGAGAGGTTTCATGCCAAACTATATCTGTTGGACAAACCACGGCGAAGTAGAGGAGATTCTAGAGGAAGACGATGAAGAATACGAAGAAGACGAAGAAGAGGTTGACGAAGTGAACACTCAATTTGGGTCCGTGGAAGATGCACTTGGCGAGTTTGGTGACGATGAGCTAGACCAGATGCTCTGTGACGGAGAGGGAGAGTTCACGGAGGAAAGACAATACAGGAAGTATCAGCGCATGGTAGAGGACCACGAAACTCCTTTGTATCCAGATTGTGGGCAGGGCCTAAAAAAGCTCCGTACTACATTGGAACTCATGAAATGGAAGGCCACAAACGGTGTATCGGACAAGGGATTCGATGAGTTGTTAGCACTCATGAAGAAGTTGCTTCCGGAAGGTAACACTCTACCAGAATCTACTTACGAATTGAAGCGAGTCCTCTGCCCATTAGGATTGCAAGTACAGAAGATACACGCATGCCCTAATGATTGTATCCTCAGATCGCAATGAGTATGCCGATCCGGAGGTTTGTCCAAGCAGCGAGAAATCACGGTATAAGGTGCACCGTGACGACCTGTGAAGTGGATGGGAAGCGTACGAAGAAGAGAACTCCAGTGAAAGTGTTGTGGTATTTTCTCGTGATCCCCAGGTTGAAGCGTATGTTTGCTAACGAATGTCATGCCAAGATGATGCGTTGGCACAAAGAAGAGCGTAAGGAAGATGGGATGCTTAGACACCCTGCAGATGGCTCTCAGTGGAGAAAAGTCGATCGGACTTACCCGGACTTTGCAAAAGAGGTCAGAAACATAAGGTTTGGGCTTAGCACGGATGGGATGAATCCTTTCGGCCGGTTGAGCAAAGCATCCATAGCACTGGCCCGTGATGTTGTGCATCTATAACATTCCTCCATGGCTCGCATGAAGCGAAAGTACATCATGATGCCTTTGTTGATCGAAGGACTCAAGCAACCTGGAAACGACATCGATGTCTACCTACAACCGTTGGTTGAAGACCATGCGGTTGTGGGAGGATGGTGTATGGGTTTGGGATGAGTACGAAGAGAGTATTTCACTGCGCTAATGTTGTCAGTAATAATCAACGATTGGCCCGCTCTCGAATCTGTCGCATAAACTGTCAAAGGGTTTAAAGCTCGCACCCGGTGCTTGGATGAAACAGATCGCATGTACCGAAAAACTCTCGAAAGTGTGTGTACATGGGCCATCGCAGATTTTTAGGCAGTAGTCATGCATTGCGGTGGAAAGGCAGAAAATTCAACGGACAACAAGAAACCCGTGGCAAGCCTCAGCATCGTAATGGCCGACTAGTTTTTACTATGGTACAAGATTTAAAAGTAGTATTTGGAAAGGGTTCTGGAAGCATGCATGTACCGAACGAGGATGGTCAGGCACCAATGTGGAAGAAGAAGTCAATATTTTGGGACTGCCAGATTGGGAAGTGCTTTGGAGGTTCGTCACTCATCGACTTCATGCACATCATTAAGAATGTGTGTCTAAACCTGTTAGGGTACATAGATATGTATGGCAAATCAAAAGATACCCTCCAAGCGAGGAAGGATCTTGAAGAAATGAAGTTGAGGAATGACCTACATCCAAAAAATAAAGAAAGGACAGAACAACTGTACCTACATCCTGCGAGCTACACTTTAAGCAAAGAAGAGAAAAAAAGCATGATAGAGTGTCTAAACAGTGTGAAGGTCTCTTCCGAATACTCCTCGAATGTAAGGAGACTCGTAAACACGAAAGAGAATAAACTCCAAGGCTTGAAATCTCATGACTGTCTTGTGATGATGACACAGTTGCTCCCAGTGGCTATCAGAGGTATACTGCCGGAGTGGGTTCGGGGTACAATCACAAAGCTGTGTTCATTTTTCAACGCCATATCACAGAAGGTCATCGATCCAAATAAACTAAATAAGTTGCAGGATGATGTGGTTCAAAGCTTGGTTAGTCTCGAGATGATCTTTCCTCCTGCATTCTTTGATATCATGGTTCATCTCACTGTTCACCTTGTGAAGGAGATAGGTATTCTCGGACCCGTGTATCTGCACAACATGTTCCCTTTTGAGAGGTACATGAGTATCCTCAAGAAGTACGTCTCGAACCGTTCTCGTCTGGAAGGCTGCATTGCCGAGGGCTACGTGACAAGGAGGTGATCGAGTTTTGTGTTGATTACATTAGTGATCTTGACCCTATCGGCTTCCCCATATCACGCCACGAGGGGAGGCTGCGGGGGAAAGGCACACTAGGAAGGAAAACAGTTGTATGCAATGATCTTAATGCATTTAAGCAAGCACATTTCACGGTTCTAAAGCAATCAACTATCATCGGCCCCTATATCCTTCAACATAAGAGGTCCCTACCCGCAGCTTCCCAGAAAAGACAGATGGCTGGATAGATTTGAAGCAAATGGAAACTTTTGGAAGTTGGTTACAAACCTACATCCTTCAGAAGGGGTCAAACGATGAAGTACTGCAGTGGTTGGCCCGTGGACCATCACAAGGAATCATGACATTTCAGGGGTACGAGATCAACGGTTACACATTCTACACCAGATTCCAGGATAACAAGAGCACCAACCAAAACAGCGGTGTCCGTATAGACGCCTTAGACAACAACGGCAGGGTGGACACATATTATGGTTTCATAGAAGAAATATGGGAGCTCGACTATGGACCATTGTTGAAGGTCCCTCTATTTAAGTGCCAATGGGTGAAGCTGACTCCAAGCGGCGTGAAGGACGGATAAGAGGTTTTGGGAAGAAGCCGTGGAGGCTCGGCTTTGCGAGCGATGCACAGACATACAGGAGCCGGGAGAGAAACAAGAGAAGAGAAGCTTCCAGAGTGGCTCGATTGGAGGCGCAGCTCAAAGCCCATGAGGAAAACGTCGATCAGATGGTTACGTGCAAGATCGCCGAAGTAGTGAGCCAGGCACTTCAGGGGGCAGCAGTACTTCCGGTCAATGTTCAGGGGCAGCCGGACGCCGTGATAAGTCCGTCCACGCGACGGAGCAGCTGCGCGTCGGCCGTGGCCCCCCAAGATGATCTGCTAGCTCGTCATCCATGGGGACAAGATTACGGTTCGCCGCCTCGCGAGCTACACGCCGAGATGAGAAATCTCCTTTGAGGTGGCTTATGGCATGGCGATCCGGTGGAGACGGGTCGAGGTTCCATCAAGATTGATATACCACCGGGTTACTCCAAGGTCACGGTGGATGAGGTGGTGGATGGCTTCGGGGATCTAACGCTAGACAATCCTACGGGCGATGACGTGACCAGCCTTGGACCGGCCCTCGACGGCTCATTCATTCTCTGGCGGAAAAAGTACATTATATTTCCAGATGTCGTGGAGGCGAAATCACCGGTAGGAGAGGCCTCGGAGTTGGAGCATGCTGCAGGGCCAAGCTTGTCTCCACAACGAGAACGCATGCCTGCTCAGCGTCGCCGCCGCCACCTACAGCTCCACAGAAAAGCCCGTCTCCGCCGCCACCGCCGCAAAGCAAGAAGAACCATCCAAGGGCAACCACATCTCCAGCATCTCCCCCGAGAAAGAAGCTCACTGTCCGGCGTCGGGATCCGGCGGCGGCATCTCCTACCACGGCGTCGGGATCCAGCCGAGGAAGAAAGGGAAAGGAGCCGGTTAAGTTTGCATATGACATGACTCCCGAGGAGCTGGAGGCAACAGCAAAGGCTGATGTGGCTAGGCAATTCGCGCCAAAGAAACCAGAGCCGAAGCTGAAAATTGATCCAACATATCTCTGACAGTTAGTTGGCTATACGGCGCCACCTCCAGTGCTGACCAACTACGAAAGGACAATAGTGAAGAGCAAGACAAATGCTACTAGAAGTCGGAGGGCGGCCAACAAAAAAAGAACAATGCAAGAGATGAGGACACCACTGTCGATCCAGAGATGGTGCGGAAATTCATGGAAGAGGCAGGGCTCGATACCGAAGGAGCAGCTCTGGGAATGACGGATAATCTTCCAATGGCACCGATCAGATGGAAGTATCAACTGGGCCAACCGCTGGTGGACCTAACTGAGATAGATGCTCTGCCTACCAAGATGCCACAGATGCATATCTGGTACATGAAACAGGCCATGAAAGGAACGACTATGTTTCCCTTAGTTTTGAAAGACGAGCACTTCCACCGCGGGGACAACACAGAAATATGGCTAGAATTCGAAGACTTGTACAATATATTCCACAAAGACGCCGTCAACGTGTCTTTCATGAGCTGCTGGTGCCTGTAAGTGTCTCGAGCTCCTAAATTTACACCGTTATTTACTCCCGTACCATAAATTTGGACTCCAACTAACTAAGTTATATATCCTTCACGTAGATTGGAGATGCAACGGCTTGCTAAAAACGGCATGTCGCATAAGTATGGCTTCATCGATCCCTCGATTATCAACGACAAAGTGTATTCATACCCCCCTCAAAGAAAGAATTTCGAGGAATACATTCTCCATGCAATGCTCGAACAACATGACAAGCTGTACATATTCCTGCCCTTCAACTATGAGTACGTGTTCTCACAATCTTTTTCTTCCTCTATATACTTCTTAAGACAATGATATGTAGTATATATGACCAGCTATTTACATATATGTTGCAATATGTGTCAATAGCTTTCATCGATCCTTCTCGCCATCGAGCTTGGCAATGGAATTATTAGAGTACAAGACTCAAGAAGGAAGCCTATGGCAGGATACCAATGGATCATTAACATCCTAAACGCGCGTATACGGAGTTCAAGAAGAAGCAAAAGGAAAATTCAAGAAAGAATTCGATGTCCGCTAGCGATTGGGTACGTACTACAAAGACGTATATTATTATTATATGCGTCTTACCAATTTGTCATCTGAATATTTAATTTTTTATTCTTATGAAATCCTCGGCCCCAATGAAGGTTAGTCGCTGCATCACTGAAACAACTTGTGTGGCTACTATGTGTTCCACTACATGCAAAATTTTCTACGGCGATGTTCCCACTAATTTTTTCAAAGAGGTTCGTGTGTGCATCGAACCAGTTAGCTAGCTAGAATAACATACGCTTTAATTACATGCATATATATGTTCCGATATTTAATTATTTACTTATCGCTTTATTAATTGCCAGCCCAACACCGATAGCCACGTTAAAGATCGCCGCCTCACCGGGTGCTCGCACTTCAAGAACAACTCATCGGTTTCGTTGTCGACGAGATCGTAAACCCTCAAGGCGCCTTCCACCACACGAGGGTTAACGGTTCTCCTTCCTTTAACACCGCCGAACTGGTCGACATGTATATATATACTTGTGGATTTTTGACAATGTTAATATACTTGTGAATGTTTGTTCAGCTTGTGATCTTGTCAACATGTGTACGCATATATATATATTAAATTGCGACAAAAAGCCTCTTCTAGTATTTAGTTTTATTATTTCAAACGATATCGACAAACACCCTATAAAACCATTTTGAAATGGATTCAGTATCTCCTGTGGAGATTGTCTCTCTGCAAGCGGTTCCAATTACGAACCGCTTGCAGAGCTATCCGAGGTGGCAGCGCACTCGCGCGCCCGGAGAGCTACGCAGCCGGTTCGTTAGGCCTGTACAAGCGGTTGAGGGAACCGCGTGTGATACCAGCCAGGTATCACAAGCGGTTTCGTACAAGCGGTTCAGAAACCGCTTGTATAGGCCCTTACGAACCGCTTGCGATGTTCCATTCTGCAGTAGTGACGATTCCGATCGACTCACGTGACCCTTGATCTCATGGGCCATAGATCTCCCATCCATTTCCACGATTCCTCTACCGACATCAACTCACTCCATGTTACTTGTGCACCAATAGCAAAGCAAGCAATTTTTCGGGGATAAAAAATATATTCTACCTTGACTCACATTAGTCTATGAGCACCTAGACTAACTCATAGAATCATGAGACCAACAATAAAGATGATGCAAACCGAATATTCACGCATTCCATAACAAAGGACCTTATGCAACGAAGCCTTAGCACAATAGTGGCACAAATCATTTTTTTTTTAAATCTGTTGCTCAAATAACTTTCTCTCCAAAACGAAAGCTACATCTCAAAATTTTATTCAAAAACTATGTGGACCAAAAATTCATCTGAGCAACGTAAGAGCACGAAAAATGTAAAACCCTATTTGTTGTCTCAATGGTCCGGCTGTCTGGCGTAATATCGTCCGCTGTACATGCGTTTTTAAGTGGAAACTCTGGACAATGGTCCATCACGCCGGATCATCCGACGGCTTGGTGGACTGCATGTCTAACACGATTGTCTGGCGTACACTATGTTTTCACTGAAAACATCTGGATAACCGTCCAGCAGACTGGACCGACCCGTGTACCATCCGCCACAACACTCATGCGCCACGCCTAAGGGCCAAGGAACCCTGGCTCATCCGGCACCTACCGGACTGCCACGGCCCGACATACCATTCGACGCACATTGAGTCACGTTTCAAATTCAAACACAGGTCAAGCACAAACTCAAATATTTGACAATTACTACTAATCACAAGGTCTCTCACAAAGGAAAAGAGAGAAATCATGGGTGCCTTTGCTCTAATCGATTCAATTGACGAGATATATGCATCATGACATTAGCTTAATTGGCCTTGCGATTTCAACGGAATGGTGTGCAACAACAAGCTAGCCGTACCCGCGACCGTGCCGTCGTGCCGGCCTCCGCCTAGGCGTGACCCTCATGCCTGTGCCCCCGTAGCCGCTTGCTTGATCCACCATGACATCGTCGCCGCAGCATAGACGCGCATGCAGGCGCCTGGCCGGGCCACATCACGTCGTTGCCGGCGCCGCCTGCATGGCAGGTACATGCCTGCCCGGGCCACCTGCTTGCTGTCACCACCTGTGCGTGTCACCGGTGTCGATGCCCAACTACAGAAAGTGAGCTAACTAGATTAGTGAAGGAAGAGGATAGTTTTTTTTTTTCCAATCTTACATCTAACCAATGAATGGTTGGATTTGCTTTAGTACGTCTTGGTGTTGGTGGAAGAGTTTGTGCTGAATATATGTACGAATATGGTTACCTTTGGACTCTCTGAATTGTAATAGGCAGGGGAGGTTAGAGTTTTAGTTGGACTCTGTATCTTAAGCCCTATATAAAGGGGGTGCTGCCACTGTTACCCATTATGAAGACTATACGATAGCGCAGGAGGTCAACGGCCAACCTATGGTTGCGACCCAGGTGGCTCGGTGTGCTTGTGCTGTTGGGAAGGAGTGCCTGTAATCGTGCCCCGCAGATGTAGACAGTCGTGTTGAACTGCGCTAACAAACATCGTGCTTCTTGTGTTGTCTAGATCTTGCATAGCGTTAAATTCCTAACAATCGGTACCTCTAGGTACATGGTGATAACAAATAGATTAATAGAGAGCACTTTTACGGTCCATCAATAGGTATCACTAGGTACCATCAATGGGATATTTTGGCATTTACATACTACACTACAGGAATCCGATGTATACATCAGTCAAAAGTATTTATGTCGGCTTAGAAAAGGCCGACGTATATAAAGTACTTTTTTCGTCGGCCCTCATCGTGCTTTAGACATAGATCGCGCTCGCCGCCTCCTCGCCCGCTTCTTCGCCGCCGCCGCCCGCCGCCGCCTCGCCGCCACCGTCCGCCACGCCCACGTTGCCGCCTCGTTATCCGCCACCACCCATGCTGCCTCCTCGCCGCCTCCCGCCCACCGCCCACGCTGCCTCCTCGCTTGCCGCCCACCGTCTGCCCACACCGCTTCCATGGCCACCAGCCATGCCACCTCCACGCCGCCGCCCAAAAGTAAGCAGTATTACTATTTTAATTAAATTAATTGCATTTGTATTACTAATTTAATTTACTAATTAGGAAAAGTAATTGTATTTGGATTATAATTGGCTATATTTGTGTATGGTAGTGAATTGATATTTACATAAAGCATAACTATCTATTTAAGTGAATTTGTTTATTAGGTAAAGTAATTGCATTTGTACTATTCTTATGTTGACTCTAATTTATTATTATGTTTAATTTTACATTTAACATGTAATGTTACGAAGGGTCAATTTGTTACATATGAATTGCACTTTTGAAAGCACAAGTGAACCCAACATATATGTTATCCGTTCGGGAGCAACACAGCTCACATTAAATTTTGAGATGTATCGCTCCAGAATTGTCCACTTTATTGGATAGCCAGGGGATGGACAGCTAAGCGGGGTTTGTCATGGCCTGTCGTTGGATCCAAATGAAATTTGGGCTACATAACCCAGTTGTTCTCCAATGCGCAAGTACCAGGCGTGCATTCGGAGAACAACAGGGTTATGCTGCCGAAATTTCATTTGGATCGTACGACATGCAAAGACAAACCTTGCTTAGTCGTCCATCGTTGGGTGGGTTTAGGACTTATCCTTGCCTTGAGCTCCTGCTAGGACCAGTAACTCAATGTCACATTTTTTTTTTGCATTCAATAGCTCTAAAGATGGTATAGGACCATGGGTGGATGTATGATGGCTGGGATAAGGCTATGAATTACACACAAGAATGGAAAGTAAACACACAGGCTTTTCTATTTCGGGTTTTCTCCCCAACTTCTCTTGGTGGGGTAGTAAAGTGCCCTTGTGATAAGTGCCCTTGTGAAAGTAAACATACAGGCTTTTCTAGACAAAGACAATGATGGTCGGCGCGGCCACCTATGCAAATTTGGCTTCATGCCAAATTACCTTATGTGGTATGAACATGGTGAGTCACCGAGGAGAGGGACGTCTGATTAAGCTGAAACTATCGATATAGTAGAGAATAGGATGGATGAGATGGTTGAGGACTTGCGTCGACAATTCGAGAATGCTCCGGAGGATGGAGCTACGGGTCGAGAGGATCAACCAACCCTAGGAGTTGAGGAATTCTATAGGTTCCTAGATGCTTTGGATAAGCCTTTGACTGAGTGCACTAAGGTTTTATTCCTTGCCTTTCTGACACTGATTATGGCTATAAAATCTAAGTATGGCTTCTTTCAAGGCTGTTACAATGAGTTGGTGAACTTGATTTCTGATGTGCTTCCAGAAAACCATAAGTTTCCAAAAGATATGTACTATTCAAAGAAAATGTTGTCTGGTCTAAGATGCCTTACGAGAAGATAGATATGTGCGTTGACAACTATATATTGTTTTAGAAGGAGAACGTAGATGAGAATCATTGTCTATTTTGCAGGAAATCTAGATTTGTAAAATAACTGATGAAGAGGGAAATTTGGTGACAACTTCGATGCCGATGAAGGTTCTATGTTACTATCCTCTAACACCAAGACTACAATGAATGTACCTATCAAAGGAGACTGCCGGCATATGAGGTGGCATAAGGAAGGCTTGCGCTTGAACGAAGGTTTCATGAGTTATCCGTCCGATGGTGAGGCTTGGAAGGCATTGGACCGGTATGATGAAGACCTCGCCAAAGACCCAAGAAATGTTCATATTGGTTTGACCATCGATAGGTTCTCGCCTTTCAACATGAGTGTTGCATCGTCCTCTTGTTGGCCTGTATTCTCAATTCCGTACAATTTTCCACCTTCCTTGTGCATGAAAGATGAATATGTGTTCTTATCCATTGTTATACCGGGGCCGAAGCATCCTGGAAAGCAATTAGACATATTTATGCAACCTTTGCTCAAGGAGCTCAGGCAGTTGTGGACAGGGGTCACGTCCTACGAAAAGAGTAGAAAAGAGAACTTCAATATGCGTGTTGCCTTCCTCTGGTCCATGCATGATTTTTCTGCATATCACATGTTTTTGGGATGAAGCACGCATGGCTGGCTGTCTTGTCTGATATGCATGAATGACACAGATGCTTTTTGTTTGAATCATGGTCGCAAATTCTATTTCTTTGATTGCCACCAACGTTTCCTGCCTCCTTTTCATGAATACAGAAGATAGAAATGCCTTCCGCAAAGACATGATAGTCACGAAGGGCCCGCCGAAACGTTTGACCAGAACTGAGATTGTTGACTGGCATCATCAATTAAATCTCACAGAGGATGGTTTCGAAGGGGTTAGAGAGTGTAACAGCCCCATTTCGGACATTTGGGAAATTATAAAGGATGCATGCACTTGGGAAAATATTTTCAAAATCCTTTTGGTTTTGAACTACATTTATTCCCTTATTTTTAAAAACATTTATAGATATGTGTGTGTATATATATGTACACCCTTATATATGAGGAACATATTTTATTATAAAACCAATATATATTTAAAACTCACGCAAAGTTCATATTTTCTTGCATAAATAAATAGAGTAAAAATGATTAATTGTTTTCTTTTACTCTTTGCTAAAATAATTCTTGAAAATGCATGTATTCATGGAATAGTATTTTAGATTTATGAATAACAACATAGAATCTACAAGTTCAAACTAAAACCTATCGTCTTAGGGAAACCTAAATCAAATTAATTTGTAAGATCAAACAAGATTAACACAATTATATAAGTAAGGGCACACATATCTATAGATATATAAGTATATCACATAAGTGTGTGTATACAAATATATACACATGTGGACTAAATTTTGGAAATTCTGAGTTAACCTTAACATTTGGAAACCATTTATAACTACAACCTTTTAATAAAGATTTTTTAATATACAAATAAATGTATAGGGATAAATCCCGGGGGATTAGAAAGAACCCTAACACATGGATAATCTAAAGGGAAAATAGTAAATATTATCATAGAGTAAACTTAACAAAGTACGATTGGAGGATTTTAATTAAAATTTTAATTTAATAAGAAGGATCAAAATACCAATGTTAAATCCTAATTTGAATTCAAAATTCAATTTGAAATTTTTCTAATGAAATTAAGGAAGGTTCAATATATATATATATATATATATATATATATATATTCTTTAGCAATATCAAGTTACCAAACTGCCCTTTGACCGTAGTCGACCCTCTGCCAGGTGGGCCCTACTGGTCAGCCCTACCTCTCTCTCTTTCCGTCTTCTCTCTCTCCTGAGCCCTCGCACTCCCTAGGCACCCTGGCGCTGAGAAGCCGCGCCCCGTCGAATCCTTGCCCTACCCAAACCCCCTCGTGGCTCACTTGCCCCTGGCCGCACGCCTGCACCGCCTGAACCCGCTACTCCTTTGCCCCTTTTTCCCTAGCTAGCTCCGCCTCCTCCGTGTTGGAAGCAGCCTTGCCTCCTCCCTGCACCTTCAGTCTACTGTCGCACCACCAACTCTCTTCCTCCTCCGTCCTAGCCGCTCCCCAGTTCGGCCTTCACCACCCCGACCGGTACTCCCCCGCGCTCCTCCATGGCCGCCTTTTGTTGTCTCTGCTCCTCTAGCCGGGGCCGCCTCGGCTTCCCCCTCCACCGGTCGGCGTCTTAGCCCTAGTTCGGCTCATCTCCATGGCCGGCCCTAGTATGCCCCCTCCTCCACTAGCCGATGCTGTCCCCAAACTCCTCTCCTCGTCGCCGTTGGCACCCCCTGCCTTGGACGCCTCGGCGCACCTCCAAGCCGCTGCCGCTCCACCTCTCTCTACAGCACTGCTGGATGCACCGTGCCTCCTCCACCATGCCCTAGATCTACTCATTAGCCATCGGTGCCACACCACTGTGCCCCAGATCTGCTCACTCCAGCCGGCGTCACACCTCCCCTTGCTTTCTTCTTTGCCAGCCCCGTCTCCGCCATCTCCTCGTCGGCAGCAGCCTCAGCGTCCTCCCTTCCCCTGGTGCCGCCTCGTCTTCTGCTCTATCCAGTCCTCCCCGGTGTCGCCATCTGCCTCCTTAGCCCCTGCCGGCGCCCCGACGCCTCCGCCTCCTTTCTCTCCGGTCATCGGCGCTAACTCTGCCTCCTCCTGGTCGCCTCGTCACCTCTGTCTCCCCTAGCGTCGTCGCCTTTGTAGCCGCCACCTTGGCCTTCCTCCTGGCCAGCGCTGCCACGGCCTTCCCTAATCCAGTCTCTGGCCCTCCTCCAACTTGGTTTCCTCCTTTTTGTCTTCGGACGGCGCCGCCCCCATTTCACCCTCGGTTGGCCGCGCCTCCAGCTACCTTTCCTCTGACTGGTGCCCCAGCCGCCACTGCCCCCATCTCTACTAGTCGAACCTTAGCCCCGCCTCCGCGTGAGCTCCCTCCTCTCCGCCGATCACCGCTCGGCCTCCCTAAGCTCGCCGCCCCCTTCGCTGCCACGCTGGCAATGTATCCGTCGATGTCACCCAGGACCAGTGCCTCCCCGACATCGCCCGTTTCACCTGCGACCACAACATGTTGGCATCAAGCCGAAGCTTCCCTCTAGTGACCACTACCTGGCATAGTCCTACAGTTCCCAGTGACAAGGCATTGCTCCATTCTCGTTCCCTCTCCCCTCCCCTTTCCTGTCGTGATGGTTGGCCCCTGTTTGGTTGTGTGGGAAGGCGACGATTTGGTAAACCTGTAATGGCCACCGGGATTGCAATTCTGCAGCTCAAGGGAATGGGGGATCTTGGCTGTGGTTAAGACTGATTGTCAGGTAAAGGTTGTAGAGGGTAAGCTATCTTGCAATTTGGCCAGGGAGTCGTTGTCTTTCTCCAGTGGAGGTGATGAATTGGACCTACCAGATGAGGAGTTGGAGTTGCAGCGGCATCGGGCAATGAATGGGTCATAGATGTGGTGTTGGCTGCACTTTCCACCATACCGCCACGCCTACGCAAGATGCATGTCGATGGATGAAAGGCAAACAGGATTGGAGACCGTGGGCTTGCCGCTGCTGCATAGGATTGCGCCTCAGGGCATGCCCCACCTCCGATGCTGGTCGTTCACCTTTCCTCTTCGTCCATGACGAGTTCGGTAAGCACCCCGTACCTCGATACTACATGTCGGGACCCGAAAAAAAAAGGAGTCGAATCCCTGCTGTGCTTTTACCTGTACTAGTCCCTGGATCAAGTAGCTAGTACACACAGTAGAACAGTTTGGATCATAACCATCTCACGTATAAATCAATTACATCAGAGTATAGCCAACACGGCCATTATTACAATAGTCTGGCATCAAAGCCTTACAAACATCAGCGGAAACTCATAATAACATTGTTTAAACTTCATCAACAAATCCAACTCCACAGGCAGAACTGTAAAGACACGCTCCTAGGCTTCGGGGTAGTCTTCATCTTGGATTCCTTCAGCGAAGTCCTCGTCCTGGTACATCTCCTTATCGGGTAGGGCAAGTCTTGATCCGCACTGCTCGTTGAATGAGCACCCAAGATAAAAGGCGAGGGTGAGTATACATTATACTCAACAAGCAAGGCTGACTAAATGCAACTAAGGTTTATAAGGGAAGGATGGGGTTCTTTTGCATGAAGCCAGTTTTATAAGTTTGCCTAAGATTTTATAAAACGGTTTGAAAGATGTTGAGGGAAAAACAAATATTTAAATCATTTTCTTTGAAACTCCGGCCTCGACCGGTTTTGCCCAACCTGGCTACTCACGGCACCCACCGTGCAACACCCTCATCGCTCACAGCACCCACTGTGAGGAGAGAAAACAAAAACACACGACTGCGATCGTGGTTTTCCTTTAAAGCACCATTTTAAAAACAAATAGATAAGAAGTACCGTGAGGCAGCTCCCCGTTGTCCGCCCTTGACCGTGGGCACGGCTATCATGATAGTTATACACTCTGCAGAGGTTGCACGCTTTACCCATGCGAGGTGGTTCTTCGTAGGGTGCCCCCAAGGAAAAAGGTCACCACAGGGCCTTTCTCTAACATCCTCCTAGTTAAGGTATTCCCGCTAAGGTTTCCACTGCAATGCCCCTCTTGCGCCGATAGAACAACACCGATTGTCTACTCCACCGACTGGAATGCCAAAGATAGGAGTCCGAAGGATACTCAACCAGAGCCCGCCCATACAGGCACACATGGTCGCACTGTTGTACTTAGCTCATCTACCTCAAGGAATTGGTCCTTAGGGACCAGGGTGGTTCCCACACTGGGCCCAAGTCTCGTGCTTGCTGCACCAACCTTGCAACCATCCACCCCGATCAGGTTTTATAAAACATTTTTACCCGATAGCACCCACTATCTCAACTACACCCATTTGCAAACATGACAGTATCAACTGTCCTTTAAAATCCACGTTAATCAAGCATTTGATATTATCATCATGTATCCAATTTTAATATGATTGCAACTGAGCATAGCTAATATGATCAAAACCTAATTCAAGGGTGTTGGCATTATCTTAACAATATTATAATAACCTAGGGCAGCAAGGAATGATTTTATAACGGTACCTTAATTTGGGGGGTTTTTAGCTAACCAACTAATCAATTAGCAATTTTTAAGTTTCAACATAACATGCAATTTAAATATCTAACAAAGTCATTTTATAAACATGGGTACGAGGTTCAGCACTTGCCTTGATCAGCACTCTCTTGAAGGTCTTCCGCAGGGTAGATCACGGGGCTAACGTCGCTAGATCCTAACAAATGAAATAACCACAATAAACACGAATACTCCAAATAAGACATGAAATGACATGTATGCTTATGCTTATGCAAAAATAATACAAAACGATAGATTAAATTCTCTGGTCAAAACTAAATTTATTTTGCAATGTTGTTGAAACTAGATTTATCTAAATACCATTTTTAAACATTTTATCTATTTATCAATTAAACAGAAATTTAAGTATTCTAAAATATTAATGCACAAATTACAGAATAGAAGAACTCATTTTTATGAACTTTCTAAAATTTATTTGGTGATTTTTGGACATATATATTTTAGGATATGAATTTAACAATTGTATTGTACAAGGAAATTAGAAAACAAAATAATTGAGCGGCTTATTGGGCTCTCGCCAATCAGTAAGCGACGCACAGAAGGAGGCGGCCCATTTCAGATGACGGCGCGCCCAAGACGCTGCACGCTGCCCAATGGAGGTGGAGCGGCGAGGCTGCCCAACGGGCGGGCTGGCCCAGACGCTGCTGTGAGCATGATATGGGCGGCCAACCATGAAGCGAGGCCCAACATGGCAAGGGTGCAAGCAGAGCGCGCAGAAGGCGGCCGGTGGGTGTGGCGGCCCAGCATGGGAGGCACGCGACGCTGCTGCTGGCCTGCCCAGAGCGCGGCCTGGCCCGGCTGGTCGGCCGTGCGGCGGCGTGGGCTTCGCTGGCGGCGGCGGCGGCAAGGCGGCCCCAAAACATGCGCCGGACCGAGCACGATAGGAACCAAAAGGAGAGGAGGGCTCACCGAACAGTGCTAAAATCGAGGAAAACGGAACTCCCATGAGGTCTTCAAGACGCAATTCCCGGAGCTACGGACGTCGGATCGACGAGTTCCTGGGCAAAATGGAACCGTGAGAGACAAATCTAGGACGTCCCGGAACGGTTTTGACAATGGAGGCTTACCCAGGCCGAAATGAAGAAGAAAGCAAGGGAGGAGGAAGGAGGCTCGGCTGGAGACTTTTGAGGGAGACAGAGGGATGAGGGGGTTTCTGGCAGTGAGCTATGAAACCAATAGGATAATTAAGAAAGGTTAATGCTATGGAGAGGTTAGGGAGTTTAGGATTGAATGGGATGGGAGGTTTTTGCGTTGTTGTACAGAGGAAGAGAGTGAATGAGGGGGGTAAGGAGGCTTCTGTGTGCAGCACTGAGAGAGAGTGAATGAGAGAGGTGTTAGGAGTAAATGGAGGAGTTTGAGAGTGAATGCAGCAGTTTCCTGCGTGGGAAAGAAACACACAGAGAGAGAGAGAGAGAGAGAGAATGACATGTGGGGTCAAGACTTTAGGGAAGGGTTTTAAATTACTTATATTTCAGATGTTCTCTTTTTAAATACAAATTCCAATTGAAAGTTTATTTTCTCCTTTTGAAACCCAATCACATTACTTTAATTATTTTTATAGAATATTTGCAAAACAAGTCAATTAATTTATAAAGTTTTTATTAAACAAGTAACATACTCATTTTATTGGAATTTATTTTATTTAAAAAGAATTTTAATGCAATGCAATGCATGATGCACATGAATTTTTGATTTTTGAAAATGAGGATGTTACACTACACCGGCATCCACTAGTTTAGGATTAAGTCAATACCTAGTAATAGTTGTGTATATGCATCTAGTCAGCCGTGGAAACATCAGCAGAAACTAGAAGTGAAGTCTTTAATCTTGCGAGGAAATGACAGCATTTCCAAAGCAGCCAAATAATTGGTGATTCGTTCGATTAGAGTGAAACAAATGAACGTGTATATATATATATATAGTGTCGTATTCTAGCTCCTTTATAAATTTCACATTTTTCAGAATTTATTCGAGTTTACGAAATATCCGAGCTATTAGATACCTTTAATAATATATTAAATGTTTAAGTCTAATTAAATCAAAGATTAGATTTATAAAATTATTAAGTAAAGCAAATCAACGTTTATCTATTTTCACCAATTAGTTTATCCATATAATTCTATGTGAAATTCATAAGGCTAGCCAAGCCATTCATCTGTAGTATAAATAGAGACCAAAATGCGTATAATTTTATTTGAAACAATAATTGATTTTTGAATAATGCAAATAAATATTTTACCAAGTATTTTATTCGCTTTGGGTTATTTTCAGATTATGGTTATCTATCATAAGGACATATTAGTGCATATCCATGCATTGCATCTCCCGACACTACTACACTTGAAACCATGGCAAAACTAGCATCCGTAATCGCGATCGCCTTATGTGCGCATGCATTCATGCATCATCTTTGTCGCATTTGCTTGTTTATTGTGGTTATCCCTCGATTAGGCGCAATGGATCAAGAGGATCAGCTCTACGCTCAAGAACAAGACTAAGACTCACACCTTCACGGTCTAGGCGAGTTAACGTTTAGTTAGATCATATTAATTACCCAGTTTTCAAAATATTTTATTTAAAATATCAAATTGCATGTTTTTTAAGTAATTACGCTTACTTGTTTAATTATGATATATCATGCCCTATTGTTCACTTGTATTGTTTTACCATGATGATCTTGCCTTGAAGAAATCATCCGTCATTTGGCCATAATAATGATTGCCTTGATGATCACCCATGATAGCCTGGTTAGAATTAATAAAATGATTTAGACTCTTAAGTCTTGGTGAAAATTTGCTTAGATATTGCTCAGGTCCAATCAATAATTTTGAGGATTAGTTGCCTCGTAATGGTGAACCGACATTCACTGGACATGACAACATAACGAACATGGATAACTGAAAATTGGGCTTAGCATGCCAGTATGTGTGTGATTGAGAACACGGATGTGTTCCGGCATATGGATAAGGGTGTGTAGTAGCTTGACTACATGGTGTAAAGAGGGCTATCGGTTCCAACATGGTGCTAAGAGGAGCGCGGGGCAACACGCGTACTGCCGAGCGCTACCACAGGGTGCTTCCGTCACAACATGTGCAGGGCACATGGAAGGAACGTTAGCGAGAGAAGGAAGGCTGGACCATGGAGAAGGTGCTAGGGAGCCAGGGATGGCTATGCCAGTTGGAGCACGAGTTGTTTCCGCATAGCTATATGTTGCCGACTAGGGTTCCTACACAATGTGAGTTCTAGGCATGTTGGGCAGCCAGGGACGGCTGTGCCAGTCAGAGTACGAGTTGTTTTTGTGTAGCTTTATGCTGCCCACTAGGGTTTCTGCATAACGCATGGCCATTGCGCGGTAGTGCGGACTTAGAGCCCGCTGACTACTGTAGAGCTTCAGGGCAACCCCCAGTCTGAGGCAAAGGTAGGCTCATGTCGTCACCCGAATGGATGACCTAGGTCAGAAGTCGCCAGGAGCTATGACTCTAGTGCGGGCTTGGCAACCTACGCTAGGGGAGACTTGGCGCTTCATGGGAATGTGACTCACAACGGGTGCGTCACACCCGGAAGATGATGGTGGGTGGTTGGAGGAAGTTTAGGATGAATATGGACTGTGGTATGGATTGGAAAACTGAACTAGAATAATTGATTAGTAGAACTTTGGGTTAAAATTGCTAAGTCATAAGTTTTGATTTGTAAAATTTGCTTTCTACAAATAAACAAATCCCCAAGCTTTCCTTTGGAACCTCTATCACTAAATGAATTAGGTTGGATGTTAACTCGTCAGTGTTTGGATGACACTGACCTCGCACACACTCACTCTTTTAGATGGTGAGTATGAGCAAGACAATTATGCCTGCCATGAAGAGGATGCTCAGGAGTATGCTGACGATCAGGACGAGGCTTAGGGCGTCTCTCCAGTCGACTGCTTAGGCATAGCTGGCAGGAGACTCTTTTGGATCTTTAATTGCACTTTGATCTTTTGATGTTCTTGAACTATTTTGGGCCAATGTGCCGCGTTGTAATACTTACTAGCCCTCGGGCTTAATACAGGTTCTTAATGTAATATAAATCTTCCACTTGTATGAAATGATCCAGCTATGTAAATGTTGTGCATTAGTGTACTGATCCAAAGACTAGTAACCTAACAGTTACAGGACTAAATATTCTAATAGTTATAGGACTAAATATTAGTATGTGGCTCTCTCGATACCTACTGTGCCACCTAGAGCCAAACAGCTGGATCACTGGGATCACATAGGAGCACAACAATATCGCTTTGTTGATGGCCCTCATAAGCAGCGCACTGCCTCCAAATTTCCCAACGTATGATCGCATTTTCTAATTTGTCTTGAGGTGCCACAAGCTAACACTTAGTAGCTTAGTTGTCAAATTTAACTGAAGCCAAGCTCATGGCTTGCACTGTTTTAGCCTAGCAATGGTTTTACAAGATTAAGTCCTCATCGGGACTAAGACAAGAATTCCTTCTACATTTGCCTCATAGCCAAGCCACTTAGGCTCTACCACCACGCAGCTCCACTCGCCTTAGTCAAAACACCCACCTAGTTGTTAACAAGTTGCAACACATGCCAACTTCCATATAAGAGTAACACATGCTTAATCTATACAGAGCAACACATATCTCCCTTATATAAAAGAAACACATGAAATTACTCTTAATTCCATATCTCTTTTTAGTCAAGATTAATTAAACCTCCCGAGTAATGTGCGTGACTAAGCAAACTAAATACGACTATTACTCACAAGAGTATCATCATTATCCAACTAAAATAATGACATGACTAGGTTACAATGGAAAAGTGGAGATACAATGTTAGCAAAGGAGTGGATAATAAACAATTGTGTATTAGCTACATTCCCAATTAAATAACAGTAAATATTGCAATGCATGTTTATAAACAAACTCATTTTATTGGTAAATGGGATCAATATGATCAAGGGCTATGTACGACTTGCTTTGCTGCCAATCCCACTTTTGATGTGTAGCACAATTTTCTCCTGGCACACCTTCCAGAGTAATTGTTTCTACACTAATAAATAGCAATAACAAATAAAAATCCAAACATCAAATAAATATTTTAAATAAAATTCACAAATAGATAGATCTTATTTTTCTGAATTTTTAGAGACTTGAATGATTATTTTTGGACTTCTGGATATAAGATATGAATTTTACAAACTTTAACCAATTTAAAACTAATTAAAACAATATCCGGAATTAAATTTTAGTTTTTAATAAATACCCCATGCTCTTCTGACAAATGGGCCCCACCTGTCAACCTCTCGTCCCATGGTGGACTCAGTCCACACGCACGCGTGCTCATGCCCACGGAGCACCCTACGCCTTTTTGACATGTAGGGCCTGCATGTAAGTGACACGGTTCACCGTGAACCTGGTCCACGGGACAATTCGGTTTAAACCCTCGTGGCTCTGCACCGTCCAATCCAGATCCAACGGATGCGGATACACCACGTCGCCCCATCACTCCAGCGGCCATGCCCCACGGCGGCGCCCAACTATGGTACGGCAGTGCAACTCCGGCGGGCTTGATCTCGCACTACATAGCACTAAACTCCACACTCCTAGGCTCTATGGGTTGTTCTCGGCATCACCAACTCACTGGGACCATTTGCCACCGCCGACGAGCTGAGACGGCCCAAGACGGTAGCGCTCAACGGTCTACACACAACTAGATGCTACAGCCCTTCCTAGCCTAAACTAAGCACGGATTTAGAATATATGGACTATCAGGAACCTTACCACAGCAACACGCGACTCTGGGGTCCTCCGGTTAGCTCCGGCGACCTCTAACTGCAGCGCCGTGCAGACTCAACGGCGACGACTCTCCGACGCTCCCTGTGACAAAAGCATGCCACGATGAGATTCACGACATTGACGCATGCCTCCAGGCAAAGAATCATGGGCTAAGACTCACCGGCAGCGATGGAATTGCTAGCTATAGTTCTTGGCACCGATTCCTCCCCTTCTCTCTTCTCGGCAACTCTGTCCACCTCGGCTCAAGGTGACGACGATTACAGGATCAGCAAAACCTAAAGCAGCGGCTTGAGGTGCTTAAATAGCCTCAGAAACCCTAAGTTGGTGCGGACGCCAAGGCCCGGCCCGCGGCGGCGCAACGACTGGCTCTGAATCGGCCATGGAGACAACGATTGTGGCAAGATCCAACTATTCCGGTGCGGCCACGTCACGCGAATGGGCCCCCAAGATACTAGGATACCGGTTCGCTCGGATAAGTGACATCTAACGGCTACCAATGCTGACGTGCGCACGGCAATAGTCCAGATTCGTCGCCCCTCTCCAGAAAAAGAAAAAGAAAACTCTTTTTTCCTTTTTCAGAAAAGCTAATTAATGCTTTTTTTTATATAAAAATGAAAGTTATATAAAAATGAAAGTTTGAGGTTTCAAAAATACGATGGAAGTTAGCAAATTATTTTTTAAAAAAACTTCAATTCGAAATTCAATTTAATTGCAATAAGCGCTAGCTGTGCGTAGCGCTGAAATAAAACACATCGGGGGGCTAGTGCAAGTATAACCATTTTTGTTCTTCTTGCAAGTGAAGAGTTTTATACATATATTAGTAAACAGGGCAAGCGATACATGATTAATCGACTCAACTTATGTTTTGTGCAAAGCGTAAGTGTCACTCTATCTACCACTTAATTTTGGCCACTGAATATGGTTTCTATAAGGCTCAAAAAAATATTACACATATTTGGGCCTAAGTGCTTTTGAGCATGCTTCAATATCATGTCCTAGGCTCGGATAATATGCAATCTAAATATTTTCTGACTTTCTGGCAACTGTTTCTCAAAAGGATTGGATCACAAATGATTTTTTTAGGGGCTAAGACTGTAGGGATATATTACCATTTTTAAAAAAGATATTTACAAGGCTTTATGCCAAAAAACTAGCAAATAACAAACAAAAGAGAGAAGAAAAAGAAGAAAAAACAAACTTAGTCTGGCTCCGAAGTCATTAGTAATGGCTTCCCGAAGGATTCGCTTGTCCTTGGATAGAGAAGCTGCATTCACAAACAAATATTGGAAGTTGTGATTGACGAAGGGTGCAAGTTTGAGTTAAAGATTTTGCTCTTTTTCCAAAGCCAAATGTGCTAGCAAATAAGAGGGTAGAGTTTCTTGTACTACCTCCGTTTCACAATGGTTGTAGTTTTAGCTAAATGCACACAAAATAAGGAGACATGAAAAATGACTTGTCTACCCTCATTTAATGAAGGGTAGTTGAACAGATTAGTTTAAATAGATGACTGCATTGATGAAGGGTACAAAGGTCATATTGGCTCTAAAGTTGTATTGGAATGTGAGAACTACAACCATTTTGATAAAAATTTTGAATGCTAGAACTACAACCATTGTGAAACGGAGGGAGTAGAAAGATTGAACCCCGGAGGAAAGCTCGAATCATAGTTAGCCAATTTTGCGATACCATCGATTGGTAGAGTTAGTCGTACATCCAATCCAAATACCATTAAAGCAATTTTTTTTTGAGAAAATTACACTATAGCCTACTAAATTTGCAGAAAATCTCACTTAACCCCCTAAACTTAAAATTTATTTTATCGGTCACTTGAACTTGCCTCCATTTGCATCCTAGCCCCAAAACCATCAGAGATACTGTAAATGCTGAGGTAACCATTAGTTTTTCGTTAATTGCTCGGATGGTTGTCACATGTGCAGGTTTTTTGAATGATATGGCATTTACATCACCTCCCTCCTACTATCTTTCTAAAAAATATAAATTTTTTTCAAAAATTTAGCTTCAAATAATATGGAAAATAAATGCTTTCTTTGAAAATTCAAATTTAAAATTTGAAACTTTAATTTTGAATTTTTGAATTTTGAAACTTGTAAAAATTTTGATATTCAATTTTCAAATTCAATTTTGGGACTTTTTCGAAACCTTCATATTTGAAATTTGAAAATTCAAATTTTACATGTTTTAAAATCTATTTCAAAACTAAATTTTCAAAATTTGAAATTTGAACGTTCAAAGAAATAAAATTGAATTTGTAAAAAATTTTCAAAGTTGCTTTTTTAAGTTGGATTTTTGAAAATTTTTCGAAATTGATATTTTTTCAAAGAGGGAGGGAAGGGAGGTGATGTAAATAGCATCTTATTAAAAAAATACACATGTGGCAACCACTTTAGCTGGAAACTAATGGCCACCTCAATGTTTGACCATATCTCTAGCGATTTTTGGGTTTGGATATAAACGGATATAAGTTTAAGGGCCCAAAAAAAATAGATTTTCAGTTCAGGACCTAAGTGAAATTTTGCTACAAATCGAGTGAACAGTGTAATTTTTTCTTTTTTATTTTTTTTTACTGTCGTTCAACATGAAATAAGTGCCATACCAATTCAGAGATTTTTTTTTGAAGGATCGAACATTAACAATAAACTCGGTTGGGACTTGAGGAGCGATATTGATCCTTAATTTGTATGAACACTGTTCGTGACCCATTATTATGGATTTGTTCATCAATTTGCAGCATACTTGTGGGCTCTAACACTTCAAATGTGGCGATTGCTGACTAGCAGAATTAGGCCTAAAGTTGCATCATGGAAATAATGAAATCGCAGCCAACTTAGCTGAGCTGCAGGTGCACCAAACCATCAAGTGGTGACTGGTGAGTTGCCACAGTGGTGCAGCACATACGGTGGCCCTCAACAACCAAACATTTTACAGGTAACAATTGCTACCCAGTAGTGAGAATTGAGTGCTGGGAGCTTCAGCCTCGCCCAGCTAGCCTCTTGCAGAGCACAGGCCAGATCTGGCAGTTTCTGAACTGAAATCTTAAATGGCGCAAAAAGTTAATCAAAGTAACCAGGAATGTCTGATTTCTGTGAATAAATACACTATGCTGCAAAAAAATCACTGTCATGCTATTTTACTCAAACTACTAGGCAGTAGGATGGAGCATCTTTGAGGTCACAACGACTTGATTTCTGCGTAAAAAAAAACTGAGTTGTTTTGTGCTGAGAAATATCTGGAATGCTTTGAGGCAAATGATGGTTAGTTTGATACAGATTTAAAAATATTTTCAAGTTCATGTACTAAATTGAGAACTTTGCACCTTTTAATTTCACTAAAGAAAAAATATTACACAAGCAATTGACTATATCAGGACAAAAAGAAAAAAGAAAACCACCGAAACCCATTCCGCAAAAATCATGGAAGCTATCCAATGGATTTCGGCTACTAGACAAGAAAAGACGCAAAAGATGGAAGGCAATGAGAAGCTTTCCTGAAATTCTCTGTTCCTTCTAGATCCTCTAGATTCCCAATAGCACATGGGAATATAATGATTATCTCACTACCCAAAATTTCCTAAAAATATAACATATGAAACATGGGCCCATTTAGTTCTGGTGTTGATCTTCAGTTTGGAGAATTGAAGCTTTGTTTTTCCATATTGTAGCTTGTTAATAAAATTTCATACTTCATACAACCCTCGAGTAACATTCAAAATGGTTCAACAAAAAGAAAACACAAGGTGCGCATTCCATAAAATAATTTTTTTTTTGTTTTCCTTCAATAAAAATTCATTGTGACTAGCACATTGTTGTAATTGCAAATCATATGCAACAATCAATCATATTATTATATGATTTATATATCATGTCAATGGATATTACAAGTTCACGACTTGAAAAATTCTCATCAAAGGAGCATCATGCATTCTAGCCCACAAGCAGGTGCGTATCACCAGTGCAATATAGCTAGCCCTTCAATACAACATCATATTGTACAATAAGGATGATAAACACGTAATATTAATCAATAGAGGGGAAAAAGATAAACCAGATGGAAACTACACTAAAATGGGGGAAAGGAGGTCGGCGAACAATTAAACTGTGGATTCCACAGGTTTAAGTTAGAAGAGTGATCGAGTGAACTCATACCATTATGTTAAAAGTACAACAAAAATATATACAAGATATTTCTCCAGCAAAGCATCACAAAACAGTATAAGAGTAGTGAACAAAAGACCACTCATGGATCATTACATACTATGCAGAAGCATTTTGACAGGACATTTAAAGTCTTGAAAATTGATGGCACCAAAGAGGAAAAGACACATCTTATAGATGATCAACATAGACAAGAAAACATCTGCATAAGCACCTTCTATGCTAAAGTTTGTATGACATTAAAAAAACCAGCTCAGCCAGGAAAAATTCATTTTGTATCCCAATCACTTCATCTTCTTACTTCCCTTGGGTTTGGAAATAGGTGCATTCATGCCAGCCATTTTTGCATTATACTTTGCTCGCAAGGGTCCATTTGTAGACCACCTGAAAATTCATCAAAAAAAAAAGTTACTGTCAATCTTTCCTTGTTAGAAGATCAATAGTTTCTCCAGAAAACACAAGAAACAGTTCAATAAATAAATATTAATTAAGCTTTGATTATCTAGAACAGAAAAAATCAAGCATTATTATCTTCAAATGCATAGCACCCGAAAAATTAGAACAGGGTGGCTAATCTTGTAGTGGAAAGCATACAAACTACGTCATTTTTTAGGCCATCAATATTTCCTTAACCACCAATTAATAAAATATCAGGCTAGATAAAACTTTCTTTTTTTACTGAAAGCAATAGGACGAAAATTAAACAAGTCAATTGAACAGTTTCAAGAAGAAAACCATAATGCATCAGATACATACGGTGCATTCCAATCCGTCGTGTCCTCATTGACAAGATGAGTCCACTTCGTTCTGCCACTCCGCCCGAAGTGCTTAACTTGCATGACCTTCGGCAAGATGCTCTTGTCCATCTTATCTTCTCCAGTAGGTGCAGAGAAATCTCGGCTGTAGATATCTTCTTTACCAACTGATTGACTCACATCGTCAACGCCTTCCTGGAAAAAGGCACCCTTGTGGTAATACTTCTGCATAAACTTCCACTTCTGCTTGGTCTGACGAAGTGGCTTAGGATTCCTCCGCTCCCATTCCCGGCGTTCCTCCTCAGTCATATTCCTCACCTTCTCAATCTCCTCCTTCTCCTTCAACCTTGCATTTCTTTCCTCCCTGTCCCTCTTAATTCTTGCTATTTCTCGATTTTTCCACGACTCATACTCCTCTGCTTCATTCAACTCATCATCCGTATCGACATCCTCAATGCTAGCCTCCTCATTCAGTGTCTTCTCAATGTGTTCCTCTTTCCTAATTTCTTCCACCACAATCTGCCTAGTCTCAATCTTCCTAGCGTCCAGCCTCTTCTTGACAAGCTCCTCAAGCTGCCGTTCCTCCTCCTCCAGCCGCTCACGCTCAGCAATGGTGTCCCTCTGAGACTTTGGTATGAACACAGGCTTCACCATTGCGATGCCCATCTGCTCATCCTCCGAGTCAGTCTCATATTCAGATTCTTCCTCGCTTTCCTCCTCTTCCACTGGTTCCTCCTCCTGAGGAAGCAGCTCCTCTTGCTCCCTCAAGAGCTGCCTCTCCTTTATTCTCCTCCTCCTCTCCTCCTGGGCCTCTTCATCCTCCTCCTCCATCTCAGCTTCCAGCCGCCTCTCATTCTCCTCCTCCACAGTTGACACGATCTCAGCCTGCCTTATACGACGGTGATCTGCCCTTAGCTCCTCCTTGTTCTCTGCACGGGTTTCCGCAAGGCGCCGAAGCCGGCGGTCATCCTTTGTGGGAAGGTCACTATCCTCATCCTTGGGGAACGCCTTGTCGAGAGAAACCCGGGCTGTTCGGATATCTATGTCGTCATCGGCGTCGTCGGCCCACTCGGGTGCCTTCCCTGGCCAGTACCGCTTCACCTTGGTCTGGCCAATCTTGCCACGGAGCTTGTCGCGCACCGCAATGGCAGCATCACTGACCCCAGCTGCCACAGACATGTTTACTGCTTGGCGCCAACGGTATCCCCTCTTCTTGTGCCCTCAATCGAACGCTGCAAACACAAGAATTGCTTCAGGTCAGCGTAAAATTCCAATCTCTGCGGTGTTTCGCAGTGCGAGGATTACGGAACGATTTAGGGTTTCAAATCCAAAATTGGGAGAAAATTCACAGAAATTCCTAAAAACAGTACCGATGTTTTTGAAGCGTTTGCCATGGAATTTTTGTTAAAAAAAAGTATTCGGTCGAATTTGGATCAAATCCGAGATCACAAAATAGGGGAAAAACCAGAGAGAGAGAGAGAGAGAGAGAGAGAGAGAGAGGGTAGGGATGAGGCCGGGGAGGGAGAGAACCAGTGTGGAGGCGGCGTCTTGGCACTGAGTCTGGGATCCGCAGGAGGGGGCGGGGCAGCGGTCGCCGGAGGGGAGCGGCGGCTCAATACCGACTTGCCGTGGTCGCAGGCGAGGGAGGCCGCGAGGGGAGGGGAGTAGGGCGGAGGGAGGCCAAAAAGATGGGATCGGGTGGGTACTGGGCTGACTTGGGAAGCAGCGCCGGCTGTGAACAAGTCTGGGCCGTCTGGTTAGTCCTACCAAGCCCGGCCAATTTGGTTGACTCTCCGGGTCGGTGTGCACGTCAAGGGTGGCAAAAACCGATGGGCTTTCCCCAGAAGAAGTGGGGTTCTCTCTCTTATTTTTCTTGAACGATTTTCAACCTAAATCTACAATTATATTGAGCCAAAGAGAACGATTATCAAGCCAAAAATCCATATTTTCAGTCTTACATTAAAAATTTAGAAATTTTTTTTTTATTTTTAGCCAAATTTTTTTAAAATATCGATATAGCGATTTTCAAGCTATCTTAGTACTAAAGTGTAGTGGGGTGAGAGTGTTGGTAGATCGGACCTATTCAAATTTTAAAATTGCAATCTAGAATCCATTCTCTCTCATTCATTAATCTTATCATGTTTATCTGGGCTCCTTGCCTATTAACTCACCGAACCAATTGAGTGCACTACCTGGCTCTCCCGTTCGCTAAAACATGCCATAGTTGCATCCTCTACTCATATGGTCGTGTTGATTCATTGTTGTCGAAACATCGGCGAACCAATGCCCACCTCAACCACGGAGTGCTACGCCATTCTACTCTTCACCGAGCGGTGCGGCCAATCGTTCGCCCGACGGTCGACATTGTCCCTATCGTATGGCTCTAGATTCTGATGTTACACGTGTATGACCCCGCGCTCTCGCTTTCAGCACGACGTGAATGAGTCCTATGCGTTGGAGATGCTCTCTACAAGCACGATCATTGTATCGACGCCCATGGCATGAGCCACGATGTGCAGCTTGAGACGCTCTTGCAACTGCCATGGAGAAGCGACGCCTAGGGATAGCTGACTCTATTAGGAGCCTTACCCCGTCGTGGGCTAATGCTCGGCAATAAGAGGAATTACATCCTGTTGCCGATGTCCTATACACGGTCTATACCGTAGCAGTGAACAAAATGAACATGTTCCACTAACACATCGTGGATTTTGAGTCGTTCCCCGTCGAGCTTTCCTTTAAGCCAATGGGAGTGGTGAAAGGTGCGCACGAGAATGATATGGCGTAACTGTCGGGGCTATCAAGCTAAACCTGATCATGGGTAGCATGTCCCAACAACCAGGCCTGGACCCGGCCTAATTTCCTCAAGTTGAACCAGGCTGAGCCTTACAGGACAACCTCGGGTTCCGTTATGGGACGGACCTAGCCTATTAAGCTTTGATCTCTAGTATCTACTTGCTGATGGCGATGTCCTTCATAGACATCTAAGTTGTACGGGCGTGGATGGTATTTCCACGTTCGTCGGTGCCTTGGATTGTGTTTTCTTGGCCTTCCTGTACAACGTGAGGACCAGGGCAGTTGGGCCGATCCCCCACAGGGTGCCCGGGAATGACTCACGGAGCAAGTGCTATTAGGGCTTTTAGCCCAAACGGCTTTGTGGTTTGCACCGTTGGTGTGAGACCTCATGAGGGTGAAATATACCCACTCTACGGAGTTAAAAACTATCATGATAGCCTTGCTCATGGTTAAGAACATGCGAAGAGAGTATTCATATGGTAGACTCTTCTTTTCAGAAGGAAATGGGTTTTGGAAAGGATTAAAGGGTTTTGCAAATGGAATTGCCAATAGCCTGGACGAAGGACAGTTTACGGCCAAGGAAATTATATTTCATCATTAGAAAAGTTCTTTTTTCAGAACTTTCCTTTCTTCACTTAGGTATAAAACTTGGAAAATTGGCTTTCTGCAAAACTTTCTAAGCCACCTATTGTACTAAGCCCCATATTGCAGCGCTGTCCCTGACTTGCGGAGTACAGTTGTACTCACCCTTACTGTTTCCTCTTCTCTTTCTGATCTCTAGTTGAGGGACAATTCGTGGAAGACCAGCAGTATGACGATGCTGATGCTGACTACGAGGACTTTCCGAAAGACTAGGGTCGCTTCCTACAGTCTTACTGCCTGTGGGGATTTAGTAGTAGTACCGTTGTGCCCTGTTGTGTGGGCCCATATATTGTATTTCGTTGAACTCTGATTCGCAGCCTACGTGTCACCATGTATGTACTGTATTGGGGCTCTGCCCCTGTCACATAATATTCTATTTCCGCTGGTAATGTATCACTTTGTTTGGATTGTGCGTACTAGCTGTTGATCCTTGAGACTAGTACAGGATGCATAGAGAGGTTCGGTCTTTTCGGCTGGGTCCCAACACACCAAGAGTCAACCAAGTAGATATCTCATACCAATGGCTCTTGTGCGCACCTAGAATATAGGTTATGGGAGAGGCTTGTCTAAACTAGAACCTTTCCAGCTCTCTTCACCTCCAAAAGCAAAGAACACATCCTTAATACTTTTCAAGTATTTTAGAACATTCTTTATAACTATTCATTGACATTCACAAGGATATGATTGATATCTATTAATAATATTGCATATAACCCATTTAGGCATATACACAGCTCATCAGGTGTCGTAAAACACTGATTCTTGCTAAGTTTAATGCAATGTGATATGTGCAAGAACCCTTGAAATCTCGCACGTTGAACCACTTCAACATCATGTCAATATGCATATGCTAGCTTAATCCAATTAGCCATTTAGACCTATCCACATATATCTATATGCCAAAAATATATGTATCTTGTCCAAGTCTTTTATAGAGAAACTATTTCTTAATAAAGACCTTACATATTCACGTATGTGAATATCATTTCCAATCAATAATATGTCATTCACATATAAGGCTAGAACCAAGTGTGCTCTCACTAGCCCTTTTGTAACAAAAATCTTTTCTTCATCTTGATGAATCAGCCAAACCTTTGACTTCTCAATCAAAACAAAATCTCAACTCTGATATCCTTGCCTCAATCCATACAAATATTTCTGAAACTTGCATACCTTGCTAGCATTATTTGAATTATCAAAGCCACTGTGTTATGTCAAGTACACACCCTAGCTTAGATTTTCATTCAGGAAAGTCGCTTTGACATTCATTTAGCATATAAAAAATTCATCAGTAGCTAAAACTATCTAGACATCCATAAACAAAGCGATAGGTGAGAGAAGTTCATCAAAGTCAACATGTTGAACTTATTAAAAACTCTTGCCGCCAATCATGTTCTATGGATATGAACAATTTCATCCATGCCTATCCTTTAAAAAAAATAATGTGAACCAATCAAGTTCAGAGCTTATTGTCATGCATGGCTTATTTTATCTTATGGCTAGCCATCTCTCAAAGTCTGGGCCCACCAACGTTTCTTCATAAGTATTAAGTTCACCATTATCCAATACCAAGTGTCATGCCTATACCTTATAGGTGACTGACGTGGCCTTCAAACCTATGTAGGGCTAGTTCTTCTTCCACTGGTTCCACAATATTTTGTATATTGTGTGAAAGTTTGGTACGAACAATAACATTTTCTGATGATTTCTGAATTACTTTAAGTCACATCGTGCCCCACCAACTATTTTGGAAGCATTTTTTTACAAAAGATCACACCATTCCGAGAAACAAACATTTTGTTCTCATCCACTTTGAAATATATAAACACTTTTGATATCACAAAGAAATATTTATCTTATTTGAGTGTAAACTTATTAGACATCAAGCGTCTTACATATGCCTCATATCCCAAACTTCAATAAAAGACAACATGAAACACCTTCCAATCCATATCTCATATGGTGACTTCTTTGTGGCTTGATGGAACCTATTTAATGTGGACACAACTATTCCAAAAGTGTACCCTAAGAAGGATAATGGAGGACTAAGGTTAATGGAGAACTAATGGAAAGACTAACTATGTACCTTCCAAAGTCCAACTATCTGGTATTAGGTGTAGCGTCAATTTTGTGCTTTACAAGCTTAGAATTGTTGCTCAAGATCATATCTTGAACTTTACGCTTTCCCTTTCACCACCTGACAAACTCTCCTTCTCAGTTTGAGTAGTCTCTTCAACCATCATCACATGATTAAAGTTTTTATTAGTGCTTTCCTTTACTGACTTATACATGCATCATAAGCACCTCGTTAAGTGACTTCTCCAAGCTATCCATCAAAATGTATAGCTCAGTGCTCGGAGAGAGCAATCAGAGAATCACATCAATAGCCAATCATTAGCTAAAGAAAAATTTTAATTTTCCGAATACCCAATGTAATCAATCACATCGACCACATGAGGGTTGACCGAATTTCTTGTGCTAACTTGCGCACAAACAATGACTTGGGGATCAAATCCTTTAGCTTTTGTTTGGTTGTTAAACATGTCTCAGAATGCACAATCATATTATAGAAATCCATGATTTCATATTGCTTATAAAGCTTAGAGTTCATGGTAGCAGGAATGAGACAACAAGCACCAACAAAAAATAATTACGGTGTTTCTAATAAACACTTTTCAATTTGGATTGCATTCTCAGCTGGTTCATCTAGGTAATAATCTTTAGAACATATTCCTTCATGTAAAGGCCAAGAACAATTCTCATATTTCCATATTAATTAATTAAAACTTACTAACAAGATTCTCCTTCTCAAGGATATTTCCCAAAATATAAAAATGGAGGTAATAAAACATTAATAAATGTTAAAGCACTATGTTTATGTGCTTGTATCTCTAATTAAAGATACACTATATGTTAAGTACCCTCTATCGACATGTAATTAGTCAAGATCCATATGTACTAAGCCATAGTGGGCTTTGACATCACTGCTAGAAACATAGCAACATAGGTAAATAACAACTTGCTAATTGCATCATATACAACTCTTGTTTGTTGGGCGACATCAATATGTTCGATCTGAACACTATGCTCCTAGGCCCAAAACAGTTTTGATAGCCTAGTTAAGTTAAACCAATGTTAGCATGTGTGTCCGATACACACACCCTATGTAATTAAGATAATTAACTGCACCCTGCTTTGGAAGACCACCAATTAACGATCAAAATCATGATAGGTGCAACATTTGGAAGAGCATCAATATTAACTTAATATTTCTAGAAACAACATGTCCCTACGCCCAAGACCATTTCGATAGCCTAGTTAAGTTCAATTGATAATTTTTGGACGTACGTGTCCATCACATACCCCATATAATCAAGATAATCAATGGGCAGGCCTACTAATTGATGATCTAGATTAAAATAGGTGCAACTATTAGAGAGGCATCAATTTCTCTAGATAATCATGCTAAACTTATGTGATAATAACGTGATTAAAAATATAACAGGAACAATTATTCATAGATAATCATATTAAACTATGAATAGTATGGCCCATGATATGGCAGTCTCTATTATCACGCTTTCTATCCATTGAGCCATCTGCTTGACTAAATTATTACACTATCAGCTAGCAATTAAATATATATGAAAGAATCCAGCATCACAAGTAAATACGTAAGCCATAGTTAAAATCCACACATGCATCGTATACGCAAGGTTCATACCATTCACATAAACTCTGCAAAAACAAGTTATGCATAGAATCCAATTCTATGGTAGCAATCACTACTACAGAAATGCTCATCCTTGACCCCTCATCACTGGCAAATTCATCTAGAACCGTTAGTAATGTGGCCCGTCCTGCCTCGCCTCGCCCAAGAACCCGAAAAACTGCCAGTGATACTAAACCACCAGTGATAGGTTCATTATCACTGGCGGTTCTATAAGAAAACCGCCAGTAAAAGTATCACTGGAGGTTTGATCCTAGAACCACTAGTGATATTTTCACTATCACTGGCGGTTCCATAAGAAAATTGCTAGTAAAAGTAACTGCGCGCGTGGGGAGTTGACCAAAAATTTAAACCGCTGCACGGGGTTCCTCGAATCCACAGCTGAGACATATTAAATTCCTCCCAGCCCCCAAGACCACTCTCTCTTTCCCTCCCTCCCTGACACAGGCTTCCCCACTTGCCCCGTCCCCGGTGAGCTCCTCAATGGCGCCGCCTAGACCGAGCTCCACAACGGCGTCACCCCAACCGAGCTCCATCGCCGGCTTCCCCAACGACACCGTCATGACCGAGCTTGATCGCCGGCTCCCCCAAACACCCCGCCTGACCGAGCTCCCCCAACGGCACCGCCCCGACCGAGCTCCACCGTCGGCTCCCCCAACCGCCCCGTCCCGACCGAGCTCCCCTAACGGCGCCGCCCCGACCGAGCTCCACCGCCGACGCCGTCCAGCCACAGCCACCAGCCACCAGATTTGTGGCTGGTGCTTTTTTAATTTTTTATTTTTGAAATACAACATCACTAGCGATTCTTGTGAACCGTCACTAATAATCGAGGATCATCACTGTCGTATAATCACTGGCAACCGCTAGTGATGACGGTTTAGAACCGCCAGTGATGAGCTATTCTGTGGTAGTGGATGTGAACATATACCATTTATAAAGGCCTACAAATAGCTTGTACAATGGTCCCGCTAGCTTGTTAGCAACCCATGGAAATTTTATCGGATTAATCATAGTAACCCATTTTTGGACAAACCATATTAGCCCAATTTTGATTGATCAATCATGTTGACCAGTTTCTGGTAAGTGGACTCCGACCTTCACGACCACTTTGAGTCCCTCATAAGCCTTTCCTTGATAAATCACCAAGCACAAACTTCAAAATCAAGAAACTTGAGTAACAATCTTAAGATAACTTGATTTTGCCTCAAACCTTCTATGAATCACAAAAGGAGACGTGACACACAAGCTCTTATGAACTCACTCTAAGATAGAAACTCTAGTTCTTCTATAGCTCTCACTCAAATAGACTCTATGATAGCATAGGCAGTGAATCAGCACGAAACAAAAGAGGTACATATCCCAAGTCCTTAAATTGGCCATACCCAAAAACTAGCCATTGGGACCCTGAAACAGAAAACCCATGTTGGTGTCATACCATATGGGACATGCCGTACCATACGCCGCCAGGGGTTACTGTATGGTACTGCTCCTTGCCGGACCATACGATGCCTCCCGAAGATATAAGTCAGATGGCAGCCCCGTTTGGTACCCCTATACCATATGGGGCACTGGGACCCAAACACCCTTTCTAGAAAAGATGTGATGGCAGCGTCACTTGGTACGCCGTACCATATGGCGTGCCTTCACCGGACCAAAACCCTTCTGAAAAAACCAGACGACACGCCGTGTGGTACCTCGTACCATATGGCGCGCACAGTAGCACTCAGAAACCTTATTGGAAAAGATCAGACGGCATGCCTTCTGGTACCCTGTACCATATGGCGCACTCAGCACCATCCGAAACGCTTTTGGAAATAACCAGACGACACGCCGTCGGATACCCTGTACTATACAGCGTGGCACAGCAACACTCAGAAACCCTATTGGAAAAGATGCTATAGGGTGTCATCTGGTATCCCCATACCATACGACACGCACAACAACACTAGCAACTCAAACCAAAGGCTGTAAACACTTTTAAACTACTCTAAAACCTAAAACCAAAGTGCATCAATGGAAAATGAGCTCTAACAACTGCAAAATTATCTCAAAACCCTCTTAATTTAAACACCTATATCTAGATGAACTTATCTCAACTTTCGAATTCATACTAAAACATCCTTAATCTTGAACAGTTTTATTACCAAGATATCATGGCTCCATCACGATGTCATCATCACCATGAACTCCATCATAGTGTCATTATCACTAAAATCAAGATAATCTCTTCACAAACCACCAAGGGGGTTTTGAGCCATACAGAAGGGACCGAAACTCTATTCATGAAGGGAAAGAGGAAGGGGAAGATAAACGGTTAGTGATGGTCTAATAGCGTGAGGATGATGTAGTTGAGTATAGAGCGGAGCTCATGACGTGAGTCAAAACATATCGAATATGAGAGGACGAGAATAATATAATATTTGTTCCTAGCAAATCGTAGTCACTCGATTACTAATAAAAAGTTAAAATGTTTACGTCCAGTGAGCCGTGATGAGCTATCAAGGGGACCAGGCCCAATGGTTAGAATATGGTATTTTTCCTAGGATTTTTCAGCTCGCTATTGTATTTTGCTTTAATTTGCGTGTTATAAATTTGTTCTTAGACGAGAATATATGTATGGTTCGTGATAACTCTGTGCACTAGTCCTTGTGCATAATATCGTCAGAATAATTTTTCCTATTTGATCATTCACATGCAAGCTAGCTCAAAAACTAGCCCTTGTTTTATATATATCCTTGCGAAACAGAATAACAAATCGACAAGTATTATTGATTATTCAACATATTGTTCTCTATTGATCAAGCATGCATAAGCATGTGTGATACAGTACTCATACACATGCATGCAGGAGGATTGAAGCCTCCATGATCTCATCAAGCATGCATAAGCATGTGTGATACACATGCATGCAGGGGATTGAAGTCTCCATGATCTCGATCGTACCATTATATGCTTAAGAACTCTATTCTTTGCACACGAGTGGTCCTTGGTCCCTAGTAATCACAGACCACTTGCAATGTGCAGCACAAAACCGTAGCTAGCTAGACCTATATAGAACAATCGGGATAGAATTAAGACATGTGCTATAAAGCACAATCATGAGGTGACCTAAACCGAATTAAAGAATAATTCGATGGAACCTACTGCAGTGCGTGTGTGCGCTTAATGTCGATGGGACCTACTGCAATTCTTGCGTTCATGCTTAGCTTCTGTGGCAATTAACCACAAGCGTACGTATATACGTAGTGGATGCCATGCTTCCGCTACAAATCTCCCTGCAACGAGGAATGGCATCTTCATGCATGCGTGCATAGGTAGTGCACTGTGGCAATGATTTGTGAATTAATTTGATTTTCCCGTTAAACATTAATTGAGTAGAGGAAATGATAAAAAATTAATAATTGTATGGTATACCAGCAAAAGAATAAAAAAATATATCGTATGAATGTTGCATGCAATAATACTCTTTCGTGCTAGCTAGCCTTTCCACAACATTCATGGAACCGTCCCCTCTACTCTACGGTGCAACAAAATAATAAGGCGCAACAAATACTGTATTATCTTCTTTATAAAGTTGTTATCAAAGGCGGCCTCTCAGCCCGTCCACATCGACTGAAAAACGCTGTCCGTCCAATCTTATCCTCCGGCTTGATCCGTCCGTCTAGCATGCAACATCGGTGTGTGAATGCAAAAAAACCCTTCGGCTTTCTGATTTTCGGTCGATCCACATCCCTTTACCGTCAGGACCATCCGATCGAGTCATCAAATAGCTTTCACTGCGTCCTATTTTTTGTCTTCACCCCTGCTCTTCTCGCGTCTCAACCCGCCGTCCTCCTGCCGTTTCTCTCCGCCCCAACCCTAGCTCGCCGCCTCCCTGTCTCTCCTCTCTCGCGTGTCGCAGTTCCACCGCAGGTGTCCTCGCCTATAGCCGCTCCTCCTCTTCCATTCTTCCCCACTACTACAGATCTGGCCGTCAGTACCGGTTCACAATGGCCATCAGTACCAGTTTTGAACCGGTACAGGCCATCCGGGACTGATGCCCTATGGCATCAATCCTGGTTCACCCGCATCGATATAGTATCGATAGCGGTTGGAGGCCACACGTGGCTTTAGCACGTGCCTCGCCGAAGCCCGGTCGATGCGGTTGGAAGCACCAATCGGTATCGATAAGATCTTATTGATCCGGTTGTTTCCTCCAACCAGTCTTGGCAGCACACGGGCTTTAGCCGTGCCTCGCCGAAGCCCTTGATCGAAGACGGTTGGAGGCACCAACTCGGTCTTGATAGGTCTTTATTGATCCGGTTGGTTCTTCCAACGGTATTAACGAGCACCACGACCTATAAATAATATATATATATATATATACGTGTGAGGTAATATATATTATATATGTGTCTGTGTGTGTTAAGTCTAATATTATTATATATATATATATATATATATATATATATATATCTGTGTGCTAAGTCACAATTAATTAAAGCACATATAATCAATCATGCATAATTAGCGATAATTAAATCACGAACTTTTATTAACAACTTTAATTACAACTATTAGGTATCATAATGAATCAATCATGCCTATATATAGTACACATACAGTTCACATAACATTCATTACAACTTTAATTACAGAACGTTCATCGTGATCTTTTATGTGCATCGCTCTTGGTAGCCGTAGATGTCGACCCCGACAGTTCACCGGTCTTTATCGAAGGGCCCCACCTATTTGCCACTGGAATGTGAAACTCGCCTCTTGGATTGACGACCTTATCGAAAATCCAGCTGACGAGTTGTTCTTGGATCGCTCTCACGTTCGCCGGCGAGAAATCGGACACACATTGCAAGTCGCTAGCACCTCCGGCCAGGATGTGCATAATATGGCACACATAGTAGCCGCATAAATTGGTGCCCGATGGCTGACGCCAGACCTGTAGTGAAAAAAGCTAACAGCGTGAAATGGATGCATGAAATGAAATTAACTAACTCAAAAGCTACCCTGATGGCATACATACTCGAGAGGCAAGTGTAATATCGAATTCCTCGTTGAATTCGCCCACGGTTTCAGTACGGAACCGTGCGAATGCACTACACACGTGATTGCAAATTGAACATGATTAGAATTTGTTTAAAATGGAGTAGAACGAGCACAATAATGGAAAGAACAAGAATACTGAGTTGAGAATGTCGATCAAGTTTTGGTACTTTTCAGCGATCTCTGGCGAGTCTATGATTGTGATCATGCTACGATCTAGCTCGATAATGAGAAGAATTCAGTGAAAGCTGTACATATATATGGCAACGTAGGTAACTAATTAGTTCTAATATCGTGTTGTGGAAAAAGATTAGAACGTGATGCGAAAACACTTACTCAAAGTTGTAGGGTAAAAGTATCTTCGAATGATATTTTTGACCTATTAGCCCGTTGTATATGTTGGTCTCTGTATCGGCAGGGAATAGTTGAACATTTGTCTCATTGATAACTAAAGGGTCAAGGAAGCCTGTGTTGAGAGTAGAAACACTTTTGCATATTTCTATCTCCATTCTACATAAGAAGAAATTAGTTAGGCTTGCAAGTTAGTATAGTGCAAGGGCCCACATGGTGGATTTTTGCAATTAAATAAGACACTTACAGAGTCCAGCAACTCAACATGGACACGTCGATGGCGTCTGACTGGTATAGCTCGTACATTACTGGCCATTGGACATAAAATTCACCGTCGTCGTGAAAAAAATGTTCTTCCTTGTACTTGACGGCAAATGACGGTAGGCCATGCTTGAACGCATCCAGGTACCATTCATGGAATTGGCGCATCCTAGTTGGTAGCTGGCCAATCTCCTCACGCCTGACCAAGGAAGCGCCCGGTGTAAATTGCCATCTGACTTCTGCAGCTTCAATCTGCATGTCGCCTAATATTTGCTCTGGGTGAAGACCAGTTTCTTCGATGAATTTTTGCATCTCTTTGGCCTTCTGATTAGCTGATGACGTCGTCTTCTTCGACGTCTTTTTCTTGGACCTTTCCTTGACCAATGTGCGCTCGTAGTCAGATACACGAGGTTTTTCCTTTTTGTCCTTCAAATTTTTCACTGTCCTCAAGCCTTTTAGAAATTCTTCCGTACCAGGCTGAACCTTCTTCTCTGGTGACTTGGGTTTAAAAAATTTAGTGACCTCGGCTCTGACTACTTTCTCGGTCTCCTCCTCCGTCATATCGTACGCCCGCTTTGCAAGTGCAGCCAGCTTCTTGGGTTGGGTGGACCTCGTCCTCTTCTTGTTCTTGGGCGAGCTGGCTTGCTTGTCTTGGGCGACGATGTTGGAGTTGGAGTTTCGCGTGCAAGGCTTGGTGCAGGAGATGGGCTTCTTCTGGGAGGCATCTCCTTAGGTGACGATGGAGGTGATGACGGACCGATTATGTCTGCCGGAGGTGATGAAGGTGTTAGAGAGGACACGCCCATGTGATCTCGAAAAATAATGTACTTCTTCCGCGATGGATGAAATTGTGGATTGCCTCTCCTAACCCGTAGTCCGTCACCTCCGGGAATATCGAGGTCCAGTCCTCGCACCATGGGCATACCTCCTCCACCGAGACCCTGGAGTAGCCCGGTATTATCTGTTGGCCATGGATGACCAGCCCTGGCTCCACCTGGTCAGCCATGCCGTGAGCCGCCTTGAAAGAGATGTTCCTCACTTGGACGTGAAGCTCACAAGGTGTCCGCTGTGTGATGTCATCCACGGGCCAGTGGCCCAAGTCCGCTTCGGGCAACCCACCGGAAGCACAGCTGCTTCGCCGCCTTGAGGGACTAATGAGGTCCGGATTAGCAGGAGGTTCCTGGCCCGCATCTAGCCGTTGGCTCAAGGCTAACTGTACCTGTCTTTGGATCTCTTCTTTCATGCTTTGTTGTGTTTGATTCAGGCGTTCTTCAAGCATTAGGAGCTGTTGTGCCTGTCGGGACCTGCTTCTCACCCGACTCCTATAGGTAGCGGCGTCCTTAACGAACCCAATCTTCCACGGAACGACACCAACGCCTCGTGTACGTCCAGGGTGCTCCGGGTTTTATAGGGCCCTTGTAAGCTCGTCGTTTTCCTTGTTTGGCACGAAGGTGCCCTGGGAAGATTCCTCGATCGACTTTACAAGTCTTCTGGCCACATCTGTCAGCACATTCCCGAACACCGTGTTTCCATCATCGTCAAGGCCGCCGCCGTGAGCATAAAACCAGCTCTTCGCTCTGTCGGCCATTCCATTGTCATGGTGCGACACCCTTCGCCAGCAGCTTCTTGTTCCCTCTTCTCCCATTTGTGCATCGCTGGCGGTAACCACCGGGGCGAGGTGGTGGTGGTATTGCTTCTTCGAGCATTTCGCTGTTCCTTTCGGTCAAACTTTGACCTTCATTCAATTCTTGTAGTTCACTTAACGCATCGGTGATTCTCGCAACTTTGGGTACTTGTTGAAGTCGAGAATTCGGTTCTTTTGACGTACTCGTGTTCAACTTCTTTTTATATGTTTGGAATGCGATGGCCGTCTTCTTCAACGTGTAACTCTTCACCTTCTCTTGGTCCCTTGGGGAAGGTGAATGTCTCCTTCAGTCGGTCTAGAGCATGTCCTTCGTATCTTGAGGACATTATCCCATCTCACGATGCTAAGCGGCACATGGTCCTCGACGTGGGCGCCGCATGCGAATTGAATGCCCAATCGCCCCTAGGGGTGCAAGAGGTTGGCGTTATCACCGACTTCGGTGATAACATGTCTTGCCTTGGACTTCTTGTTTGAACCTCGCCGACGTGATTGGCTACTCGATTGAGTGATCTGAAAATATGGTACAATAATGTCTCGTGTTAGAATGTTGGCTTAGCATGATGGTGGAACCGCATATACAAGTTCGATCTAATTACCATGGTCGTCTCGGTGACCTCGGCATGAGTCTCATCGGTCTCAACGAGCCTTAAGTCCACGACAGCCTTGCGGCCTCGATGGAATCATCGAGCTCGTAACCATCTTCTCCGAAATCAAACTTCTCATGAACTCGTCTCCATCAAACCCTTCTCCCGCCATAGTAGTTTTGTAGTCTATATAAGGCATTGAAAATTAACGAAAAAAGATTAACAATAGTATACTTGCACATTTCACATATACTTATACATTTCACTTATACATAAACAGGTGACAACGAGGAGGGTGGTGGGGAAGATGAGGTAGATGAGGACGCGGCTGATGATGAGGACGGTATATACATTACATTTCACAATTAATTGACATACATCTTAGAATTCAAATTTGCTATAAAATTGGCATATACATATACATCTCAAAATTCATATAAATAAGATCTACAGAGGTCGATTGTCTTCCATTAAATACATGCTATGTTTTATTTTTTCATGTAAAATTTATATCTTGGACCAATTATTTGGCAATTTAACTACTTTACTCCCTAGTGCTGAAATCTGGCTCCGCCATCTGCAGACGGTTTGGGCATTTCGTCGAACACTCTGGGCGCACGTGATTGTGCTCTGTTGGCGCGCAAGCACTCCTGTCGCTCGTGCCCGGCTGTGTCACGCCTCCGTCATGCTTGCCCGAGCCCACACTCACTGTCCCATGCTCTGCCAGACTGCACCTTGTTGAGGAGTGAGGGAAGGGAAGGAGAGAGGAGCACAAGGAGCACCTTGCTCGCGGGGTCGTCGGAGGCGAGGAAGACAGCAGCATGCTGGGTTGTCGGTGACGAGGAGGATGGCGGCTTGTGGGTCGTCGTCGGTGACGAGGAGGACGGCGGGCTGCTGGGTCGGGAGGACGGCGGGCGGCTGGGTCGTGGAGGCGAGGAGGACGGCGAAATGAAAGCGGCGTCGGCGAGAGAGGTTGGCGGCGATAAAACAGTTATGCCTCCAACCTCTCTCTTTAGAATTTATATGATGGTGGCATCACCCGGTTGGTATTATCCACCGGGACTAACCATCGATCGGTTGGTTACACCAACGGGACCAACGCCGCGATTAGGTAGTGCCCTAGGAACCATCACCCGATTGGTATCACAAAGGGATGGAATGCTCACTTAGTCGATTGAGGACACCAACCGGACGGAATCTCCCTTAGTCCCGCTTAATTACACCAACCGGACTGATTTGTTAAAAAAGAAGGCGCGAAGCTGAAGCTCAAGCCAAGCGCTTCTATTGCTAATTTACTATTAATATCTCGAAAATTATAGAAAAGCTGTTGGAAGCCTTGAAATTTCTCTTTAATTTTTCAAATTTTAGTATAAATTTTCACCTTTTATATAAATTCAATTATTGCTTCATGGCTTACTAAAAATAATAAATCATACTTATTCCACACTAAACTGATTTCAAAAAATAAAATAAATTAAAAATTCACATATTCTTTACAATTTAATTTTCCAGCCATCTTAATACAGATTTTCACCTTTTTATATAAATTCAATTATTGCTTCCTTCCTTCATAAAAAAATCATAATTCATACCCGGGTTTAATTGCTAACATACTTTGTAATTTATGGCAAATTACCACCACTGCCATGTGGGAACCACAAGTTCGTGATCTCCATTTTGGGGGAAGTAATCCCGGTTGGTGTCTCCAACCGGGACTACCTAAATCCAGGTTGGTGTCTCTAACCGGGACTATGTGGGAATTCGAAACAACGCAATATTGGCACGAACCGAGGAGCCGCCTCTGCCTCTGCCTCTGACAAGAGGCCTCTTCTATAAAACCGACGATCTTCCTCTGCCTAATTAACGGTCTTCCTCTTCGATCAATGGCGTCTTCCTCCTCTGCCTCTTCCTGTTCCTCTAACTCCACCCCACCACCATCACCGATGCCTGCAGGTCTGCCTCCACCGCCGCCGCCGTCTTCCGAGGACGAGTGTCCCCCTCGGAAGAGCATTCGTCGCAACCGGCCGAGGAAGGAGTCCGTCTTCTACCCGGCGGAGTTGTCGATGTCGGACGAGTTGTCCGACGAGGACGAGGACGAGGAGGACTTCGACGACGAGGACGTCATCGCGGAGGAGGACGAGGACGAGGAGGAGGAGGACGACGATCCGGAGGAGGAGGAAGAGGAGGAGGAGGAGGACGACGACGATGACGACGACGCCGCCTCCGACGATGGCGCCGACGCCGACGAGGAGGAGGAGGACGATGGCGAAGACGATGGCACCGACGCCGACGAGGAGGAGGACGACGACGACGAAGACGACGATTAGTCCCGACAGATGGTAGAAATTAATTATTAGTTATTTAGTATATTATTAGAAATTAGCTTTTAGCATCTTTTGTGGTAACCTGTGGGACATTGTACGGGGTACCATTATTTGTAAATTATTATAATGATATAATATATGTACATTTCCTATAATATATGTTGTTTTTGGACCCATAAGATTTGTCCTCACAAATACATTCATGTACCATAAATTAAAAATCAAAAGTATGAAACATAAATTAAAAATCAAAAGTATAAAACATTCTGTATAAACTATAAATTCTGATACTAAAGAAAATCACATTGGAAGTTGCTGTAATACATCGGGACTTCTCCCTTTCGAATTTATATGATGAGGGAATCAGTCCCGGTTCGTGTCATACACCGGGACTAACATCACATCGACCACGGTTGGTGTATTACATCGGGGCCGCTTGCTCATATCGGTCCGGTTGGTGTAACAAACAGGGTGAATACTCATTTAGTCGACAGTTACACTAAAAATAAAGAATACAAACGGCGAAGTGGCTCGAACCCGTGATCGCCAGGGAGCCAGCGCCAAGCGCACGCCGCTAGCCGGGAGAGGATGGGGTTTTGATCGGCCTTCACGGCACGAACCGTTTTGTACCCTTCTTAGGAGATAGGGATCGACTCAGCGACATGTGGGCCCATCTCAGTGGGTCCCACATGTCATTGGTACTAATTTGCCATTAATTTCTCGAAAATTATAGAAATTGTTGGGAGCCTTGAAATCTCTTTAATTTTTCAAATTTTATTATAAATTTTCACCTTTTATATAAATTCAATTATTCATTCATTGCTTACTAAAAAATAATAACTCAAACTTATTCCACACTAAAATGATTTTCAAAAAATAAAATAAATTAAAAATTCATATATTCTTTACATTATTATTTTCCAACAAATCATACTTATTAATACAGATTTTCACCTTGTTATATAAATTCAATTGTTGCTTCCTTACTTAATAAAAAATCATAATTCATACACGGGTTTATATAACACGGTTCGACTTATTTGCTAACATACTTTGTTTTTACAAGCGATCCTTCATTATGATCGTGTCATAAATAGGGAGATTCCTCTATATCATCCAAGATAGTAATGTCTACGTCCACCATAAAAGGTGGTAGCTCGTCGAACTGATTGTACTCTTCTTCATCTGTGACGCCCTCAACTCTGACGATCCTTCTTTTACCTGGAGGAACCACGTGGCGCCTTGGCTGATCGCTAGTCTTCTGCTTCTGCTTGTTATCTTCGGTAGGTTTGTCCTTCTGCTTCTTGCTTTTAGTAGGCCTGTCCTTCTGCGTTTTCGGTTTGCTGTTCATGTCCATCACGTAGAATACCTGTGTCACATCATTTGCGAGCACGAACGGTTCGTCCCTATAGGCCACTTGCTTGAGGTCCACGGTTGTTATACCGCACTCGTCGATCTCAACGGTCATCAATTTGACCCATTGGCACCAAAGCAGAGGGATTTTTAAAGGTCCATACTTGAGCTCCCGGATATCTTCTATGTAACCATAGTAGGTGTCCATCTTTCCATTTTTGTCCAAGGCATCTATACGGACCCCATTTGTTTTGGTTGGTGCTCTTGCTATCTGGGCGATCGTGTAAAATGTGTACCCATTTATCTCATACCCATGGAATGATCGATTGTCATGGATGGTCCCCGAGCCAAGAGTTTCAAGCTGTTCATTGTCGTTCGGGAGCCCATCGGTTTTTTTGTAACCAACCACGAAATGATCCATTTGCTCTAGTGCGATCCACTTTTTCGACTTCTCTGGGTCTTGGTCGCGTAGAATCATCTCATGTTCTGGATAAACTCGGCCACTCAGCTTGCTTGTTTCAAGGCTGTGAAATGTGCTTGTGTAAATGAAAGTAAATCGTCACTAAAGAATTCTCTTCTCCTAGAGTTCCTTTTTCCGTAGCTTTGCCCTCATGGCGTGAAACAGGACGCCAATCGGATTTAGCTCATCAATGTAGTCGACACGAACTCAATCACTTCCTCTCGTGCCAATACCTGTGCAATCTGACCTTACGGGACGAGACCGGTTCGAACATATTTCTTTAGGACACCCATGTACCTCTCGAAAGGAACATACTATGCAGAAAATGGGTCCGAGAATTTCTATCTCTTTGACAATGTGGACCATGAGATGGACCATAATATCAAAAAGGACGGAGGAAGATCATCTCAAGGTCGACGGACTATCGACCACGTCATCCTGCGGCTTAGATAAATTCCGTGGTTCGATGACCTTCTGCGACACGCGTTGAAGAACGAAGCACGACTTTACGATTGTCCTCGTACCCGGTCCGTGAGAATACCTCTCGGCGCCCTTTGGGAGCAAGCTGTGTCATCAACATGTGATAGTCATGTGATTTGGTGTACTATCTTATTCTCTTTCGTGTTGATGAGTCTCCTTTTGTTCGAGGAGTACCCAGAAGGGACATTCACACTGTTAAAGAACTTAATCATGTTTTTTTTTCTCTTCCTTGCTCAGAGTGTAGCTCGCAGGGTGGAGATAATGTTGTCCTTTCGCTCTTTTTTCTAGATGTAGGTCGTTCCTGAGTCCCAGTAGATGCAGGTCCTTTCGTGCTTGAAGTGTATCTTTTGATTTACCGTACATATCTAGGAAGCCTAGCAGGTTCACACAGACATTCTTCGTGATATGCATGAAGTCCAGTGAGTGGCGGACCTCTAAGTCTTTCCAGTAAGGTAAATCCCAAAATATTGACTTTTTCTTCCAAATGGGCTTCGTATGATCTTGTTCAGTAGGGACAGATTTGCTACCAGGACCCTTTCCAAATACTACTTTCAGATCCTTTACCAGAGAAAATACAAGTGTCCCACTGCGATGCAGGGGCTTCTTACGTTTCTCTTCTGTCCCATCAAAATTCTCACCCTTCCGTCGTAATGGGTGCTTCAAATGGAGGAACCTACGGTGGCCCATGTACACGACCTTTCGGGAGTTTTTCAGATACTTGCTGTCCGTATCCTCTAAGCACTGGATGCAGGCTTTATATCCTTTGATAGATAGGCTGACAGTTACCAAGTGCGAGCCGATCGTTGATGGTTACGAATAGCAATGCACGTAGGGTGAAGTGCTCTCTTTTGTACTCATCCCATACACGTACACCATCGGTCCACAGCATTAGCAGATCTTCCACCAACGGTTTGAGGTACACGTCGATGTCATTTCCAGGTTGCTTCGGCCCTTGGATAAGCAACGGCATTATAATGTACTTTCACTTCATACACAGCCAAGGAGGAAGGTTGTAGATACATAGAATCACGGGCCAAGTGCTGTGACTGCTGCTCATCTCGCCGAACGGGTTCATCCCATCCGTACTCAACCCAAACCTTATGTTTCTTGCATCCTCAGCAAAGTCCGGGTATTTTCTATCGACTTTCCTCTACTGGGAGCCATCAGCGGGGTGCCTTAGCCTTCCGTTGTCCTTACGATCTTCTTTGTGCCAGCGCATCATCTGGGCATGCGCTTTGCTCGCAAATAAACGCTTCAACCGGTGGATTATAGGGAAATACCAGACCACCTTAACGGGGGGTCTCTTTTTCGATTTGCCCTCTTCCTCGCCTCGGTCATCACGCCTAGTTTTATACCTCGAAGTTCTGCACACCGGACAAGCTTCCAAATCCTCGTACTCATTGCGATACAGGATACAATCGTTCCGGCATGCATGTATCTTTTGTACCTTCAACCCCAAAGGGCAGACAACTTGCTGGCGTCGTACGTTGTTTGAGGCAGCGTGTTACCCTCTAGAAGCAACTTCTTTATGAGGCATAACAACTCGTCGAATCCCTTATCAGACAATCCATTGGTCGCCTTCCACTGCATGAGTTCTAGCGTGGTACGCAATTTTTTGTTGCCCTGTCGGCAGTTTGGGTACAATAGTGTTCTGTGGTCCTCCCATAGGTGCCGGAACTTTTCGTAATGTCTTTCATCGGTGTATTCTCCCTCTCCATCAAGCAGCATCTGTTCTAGGTCATCATCGCCAAACTCCCCCAATGTATCTTCGAAAGAACCGTGTTGGCCAGCATCGGGGATATTGTTGTCCCCTTGATCTTCTTCTTCTTCAACATCTTCTCGTATAGTCTCTTCTTCACCATGCTTGGTCCAACAGGTATAGTTTGGCATGAAACCTCTTGAGAGCAAATGGAAGTGAAGGTGGCTGGATTTTGGCCACTCCTTCTCATTCTTGCAGTCTATGCATGGACAACATATGTAGCCTGACTTCGTGTATGCATCGGCCGCACGAAGAAAAGCTTGCAAACCCTGCAAGAACTCCGGGGTGCGTCGGTCCATGTACATCCATCGCCGGTCCATCTACAATATGTTACATCAAGGCAGCTATTAGCTCATTTTCCAATAATGAATTTTTTAACATTTCACAAATTTCAAATTAAACCAATATTAAATTTATTTGAAAATTCTGCATCGATCGATGGAACCAAAACCTAAATTTGAGCTAGATCCACACCTAACAACAAACACTTGGTAGATCAAAGTCTAGATTCAAAATTCTTCATCGATCGATGGAACCAAAACCTAAATTTGAGCTAGATCCACACCTAACAACAAACACTTGGTAGATCAAAGTCTAGATTCAAAATTCTTCTTCGATCGATGGAACCAAAACCTAAATTTGAGCTAGATCCACACCTAACAACAAACACTTGGTAGATCAAAGTCTAAATTCAAAATTCTTCATCGATCGATGGAACCAAAACCTAAATTTGAGCTAGATCCACACATTCAACGCGAGCTACATCTAATCCAAGCAAATTCCAAACTTACACAACAAGTTATTGCAACCTACATGAAAAGATCGAGCTAGCTCTCTACATTCATAATCTTTCATCAATCATGAGAAAAGCTCACATTTTCTTCACATTTCAACCAAAGAAGAAGCTCCATTTTACACCAAATGTAGTGAGGAACTATGTTACTAACCTTGGTTAACTTGGCTGGGAGTAAAAAATGACCAAATTTTGGCAACATCTCCCCCTTTCTTGAAGCTCTTGGCCGGTGCTGCACTGTTCTTGATCGATCATGACAAAAGATCAAATTTTCTTCACATTTCAAGCAAAGAAGAAGCTGCATTTTACACCAAATGTAGTGAGGAACTATGTTACTAACCTTGGTTAACTTGGCTGGGAGTAAAATGACCAAATTTTGGCAGCACCTCCCCCTTTTTTGGTGCTCTTGGCCGGCGCTGCACTGTTCTTGATCGATCATGACAAAAGATCAAATTTTCTTCACATTTCAAGCAAAGAAGAAGCTCCATTTTACACCAAATATAGTGAGGAACGATGTTACTAACCTTGGTTAACTTGGCTGGGAGTAAGATGACCAAAATTTTGGCAGCACCCGTCCCCCTTTCTTGAAGCTCTTGGCCGGCGATGTTCTTGATCTGGCAGTGTGCGGGGAGGAGGCGGGGAAGAGGACTGTTCAAATAAGCCTGCTTAGTACCGGTTTAAGATACCAGCCTGTACTGATGCTGTAACATTGGTCCCGGTTCTTGTAACCAACCGGTATTAAGCAGGCCGAGTTCCGGTTGGTGTAACCAATCGGTACTGATGTTAGAGAATCAGTACCGGTTGGTTTCTTCGGCCGGTCCATGTTATGGAATGCCTGTACTGATGCTCTAACATCGGTCTCGATTCTTGTAACTAACCGGTATTAAGCAGGCCGATTTTCGGTTGGTCTAACCAACAGGTACTGATGTTAGCGAATCGATACCGGTTAGTTTCTTCAGCTGGTTCATTTCAATGCAAATTGGCATTTGCACAGATCACCATTTCACAGATTCATACTTGTACTCATTTGTTGATGAACATTTTTCCACATATCAACAATTCATTGCACATATCCCATTTCACAGATTCATACTTGTACTCATTTGTCGATGAACATTTTTGCACATATCAATAATTCATTACACAGATCACCATTTCACCATAACTCATTTCATTGCACAGATCCCATTAATTCCATCACAAAATAGTTCATCACATACATATATAATTAAACACTGATCTCATTGATTCCATCACAAAATAGTTCATCACATACATACATAATTAAACACTGATCTCATTGATTCGATCACAAAATAGTTCATCACATACTACATAATTAAATTACATACATACATAATAACTAAACTATATACATAATTAAACTAAACATCAACTATATTCTAGTCATCCTCCTCCGCCATCAGCGCCTCGATCGATTCGTCATCATAGGGGAGGACGAGGGCAGGGGAGACGAGGCGGCGACGCGGCGTGGGATCCCCACCTCCATGTGCATCCGATCCTAGAAGCTTGGCGGTGGCAATAGCGGCGGCAAAGAATGAGCCCGGCGATTCCTCCCAGTGCGAGGTTGATATGGTGGCGGCGATGAGAGCGGGCGCCCGCAACGAGAAGTCCTCCATGCCTCCTCCCAGTTGGTGCGGGCGCCGCCGGAGGTTGCGGCGGAGGTGGAGCGGGCGGCGCGCGAGGTTGCGGCGGAGGATGTGGGTGGGCGGCGCAGGCGGTGAAGGTGGATGGGCTGCTTGTTGCAAGCGGATGTTGCAACGGAGGATGGGGATTGCAAGTCGCCTGCAGGTCTTGAGGCGGCAAACCATGGCGGAGGAATGCGGTCGGTGGTGGCGGTGGCGGAGAGAGAAGGGGATCGAAATGGTGCGATCTTGTTCTCCATGTTGATGAAGGGGAAAATATAGGGAGGGAAGATAGAAGGTCGGATCCATTAAACACACGGCAAATTCAATGCGGTCAAATGTGATTAAACACAAAGCAAATTCAATGCGAGCGCAAAATCCAATGCGATATCAATAAAAACAAGTTATAATGAACAGAAGAAAAACCAAGGGCGCAAAAGTTTAAGCGAAGAAAAACAGGATGAACTGAAGCCGAGGTGGGAGCTAGGAAGAAGAAGAAGTGTGGGGCTAGCCACTAGCCATGAAGGGGTTCAAATTAATACGGTTGGTTGCACTAACTTTGTCTTGATGCTAGAGCATCGAGAGAGGTTTAATGTAACCAACCGTACTAAGCAGAACCGGGAACTTAGTACGGTTGGTTACACCAACCTGTCTCGATGTTTAGAACATCGAGACAGGTTGGTGTAAGCAACCGTACTGCGCACCTCGCCAGCTAGCCCTCTTAGTACTGTTGGCTACACCAACCGGCATGGATGTTAAAACATTAGTACGGGTGGTATCTTCACCCGTATTGATGTTCTCCTCGGACCGATGAGACCGTTGAACCGGGTGATGTAGCGCAGTCCGGTTCATGTATAACTGCATCTTGATGTGCGGTATGAAAGGTCATTCCTGTAGTAGCACCCGCTCACCAGGCCGCCGCCTCCCCCATCCTTCCTTCCCACCGCCCCCTCCTCCCTTCTCGTGCAAGACCGACACGCCCTCTCCTTTTCCTCTCCAACAGCGGCGTAGCCCCTTTCCTGGCGCTGCCGCTGCTCCTCCTTCCCATCCTTCCTTGCCACCGCCGCTCCTCCCTCCCTTCCCCGTGCTGGCGCCGGCCCTCCCCTTTTCCTCTCCAACAACGGTGCTGCCTCTTTCCCCGCGCTGCCGCTGCTCCTCCCCTTCTCTCCGGCATCACCGTCTCCTTTCTTCCTTGCTTGGTAGATTGGGAGGTGCTACCTTCTCCTCCGAGCCGTGCCGCCAACAGATCCGTCATCCCCGGCCACCACCACCACCGGATCCGCCGTCCTCGACGCGCACCGCTGCCGGATCCGTCGTCCCCGGCCACCGCCGCCACCAGATCCACCGTCCTAGAGCTGCATCGCGCCACCTTCGGGTAAGCCCCTGCGCCGCGGAGGTACCGGGCGCTCCTCCTTCCTCCCCTTCGCCGCCGGATTCCTGTGATCGGGGCGTGGGCCAGCGCCCTGGGGGTGGAGCTGGCCGTCTGGACGGTGCCGATGCTACGGGCGGAGGTGGCGTGGCCGGCCGGGAATGTGGAGCCCAACCGCATCGGGTAACCAACGTCCACTGTTCTTCAATGGTGCTTGATCAAGTTCTTGCTGAGATGACTAATGGCGGGGTTGACCAAGCCGTGGAGTATACTGGCAATATCAGTGCCATGATATCTGCCTTTGAATGTGTTCCTGATGTATGTCTGTTACTCAATTCACCTACATATCATCTGAGCAATGCTCTTTTCTGCTTGGAATGGTGTCCTAATTAAGAGTGACAACTCTGAATTCAGGGCTGGGTTGTCGCCATGCTGGTCGGCGTGCCGCACAAGGCCGACCAGTTCAAGACCCACCCAATGAACTTCTGGCGAGAAGACCTGAAGGGACCTTCTTGGGAACTACAAGCCCCGCACCGACCTTCCCAACGTCGTTGAGATGTACATGAAGAAGGTAAAAAGCAGAACAGCAAGCTCTCCTCTTTCTTCTTTGTCAGAAACATTCAGTATTGATAATGTTCTTGGTTGTAACACATCGCTGATGATGCATCAACCTGTGATCGATAGGAGCTTGAGCTGGAGAAATTCATCACGCACAGCGTGCCGTTCTCAGAGATCAACACGGCATTCGACCTCATGCTCAAGGGGGAGAACCTGCGCTCATGAGGATGGAGGATTAGAGCCTGTTGATACCTCGCAGCTATGGTGCTTAAGAACAAGAGAGAGAAAAGTTCGAGGTCGTCCCTTGAAGTAATAATGTGGTCTTGAGATAAGCATATGTTCAGCTCTACTGTCCCAAAAAAGAACAAAAAGATTCAGCTCTGTAATTTCTTTCACGGTTTGGTCTCTACTGTCAGTCTGTGGTCAGCAACTTCCATTTAGCACGTTATTACCATTTTGCTTAATAACAGTATGAAGTTTTCTGTGTGAAAATTTGTGGCTTCCATTGCTGCAAATCGTTGCTAATTTACTATCCAGCTCTTCCATTTTGCACAACGACATTGTGAAGCTACAGTATAGTAGACTCCGATGAAGTGGAGTAGCAATCAGCAATCAGGATGCAGACCAAGCTAGCTAGAGTGTGTCAATCTTTGCTGCTCCCGCTGCTGGTTACTGCAACATTTTTTTTTATGGAGCTTGTTACTGCAACATGGCGAAAGCTGTAGGCGCATCTCTGGAAAAAATGCAGAGAACAACCGGGTCGTGCGCGCCTCGCGCGCGATCAATTCTAGTATATTAATTAGAGGGCAAGTCAATGGGGTCCAACCAGAGGGGCCACGTCACCCAAAATTCTACAGCCGTCAGATTGCACGGCCCAGGAATATCCATCGTCTATCTTAGACGGTTTTGTAAAAAAGCCCTTATATTTTTTATAAAATAACCCACAGTCCACTGATAGCTCTGAGAGCCACATCACCTAGCTACTATTTCGCAGCCATCCGATCGGAGGTCGTATGTCTATTCCTCTGTCTAATCAAACATTTGGCACATAACCCATTAGGGTTCACTTTAATCAACCCAGGAGCCCAAACCCTAATCCCTATTCCCTCCGTCCGCCCGCGGCGCTGCCCTCCTCCTCCGTCCCATGCCCGCCTATCGCTCCCGTCACTATCCTAATTCTGCCAACATGGAGGGCGTCCGTCATTGATGGATCCGACTTGTCTTGGCCATGACAGCCCGTCCTCCTCCATACCCGGCCACTGCTCCGGGGCAGATCTGCGCCCTCCGCTTGCTTCGCTGGCTCTTCCCTCCTCGCTGTGCTGGCCCGCGCCACTATCCTCCTCTGACCTCAGCCATCCCTGTGTTAGGTCCAAGCAGATCCCGCTGGTCATCGTGGCTGTGGCGAACCAGGTGGCTCTCTCCCTAAATCCCTAATCAGTACTTCCCTCCCCTAGGATCCATGCTCACCTCCTCCGTTCACTCTGCCATCTCCTCTCTGAGTTTTTTGCTGCCTAATTTAGCAAAGAGGAGAAAGCAACCACACGATTTACCTGTTTCTACAGCTCTGAGTGTTTTTGTTGCGTGATTTCAGGTCTATTTTGCTTTTTTAGATAACGTAAATTCATTCCGGCCTCTATGTCTGCAGCGTTGGTGCTCCATTCTCAGCTTATGTTGTTGAGCAACCATGCAACCGGGTGTAGTCTGAGGTTGCTGATTCGTATGCGTGACGTAGAACGACAGCGAGAACAACGGATACACAAAGTAGACGAACACAGATGTAGGGAGAGAACGGATTCTTTATTGCTTTCAGGCGTGTTTACAATAGACGGATCCCTCTCCTATTTATAGTGCTGCTTCATAGAGTTTAGTAGGTCCACGGATAGACCTATCCAGATACGGCTTGGTGAGCCCGTAACCCAATAGGTTTCCTAATACCCCCCTTGGACCTTGCCGCGTAATGCATATGCCTCATCAAAACTCCATAAAAACCCAGTGGGAAAAATTCTTGGAGAAAGAGTGCATAGCATACGCTCGCTGTGCGCATAGATATGCCTCGTTAAAATCCTTATGTGAGAAACTTCTTTGAAAACTCACTTAAGGAAAAAAGAGTACAAATCCACCCAACATTGCTTTATTACTTCAATGTAATAGTTGGGTACTTGAACTTTTGGTTCAAGATTTAATTCAAAATATGTGAAGTTCTTCCCCCTGAATTCTGCACTTCTCTAAGTCTCATCATTCCTATGCTTTTAATGCATCTTTCAAAGGTAGATGCAGGTAGGGACTTAGTGAACAAATCTGCGAGATTCTTGCACGACTTAGTGTGCTGAATATTGATTTCATTCATCTTATGCATCTCATATGCATAAAAATACTTGGGGTTTATATACTTAGTGAGGTTGCTCTTCACATACCCAGTCTGTACTTGTGCGACACATGCTGCATTATCTTCATAAATAATGGTGGGGGTTTGTTCTATTTGCAATTCACATGACTGGAGAATGTGGAATGTCATTCTTCGAAGCCATGCACATTCACGTGCTGCCTCATACAATGCAATGATTTCTGAATGGTTAGTCGATGTTGACACAAGTGTCGCTTTGGCGACTTCCATGATCTGCGGTTCCCCACACAGAAGGCATATCTTATGCAGGACTTACCGGCAAAGCGGATCTGAAAGATAACCCACATCTGTATATCAACCAAAGTCATATCTTGGTTCCTTCTATAAAATAATCCAAGATCATTGTTCCCGTAGGTAGCGGAAGATGTCCTTTACCCCTTTCCAATACCTTTTCGTTGGCTCTGCACGATACCTTGCTAATAAGTTTCTGGCGAACGCAATGTCGGGCCGTGTCTTGTTTGCTAGGTACATGAGCGCTCCTATGGCACTTAAGTATAGAATTCGATTCGGGACTTCTCCCCTCTTCTCTAGGTCGATATGGGTCTTGGTGCGCTTGTAGTGACCTTGAGACCATCGGGGTTCTTGATCGCACGCCTTGTCAAAGCTAAACCTCTCCAACACCTTTTGGGTGTAGGCGACAGTGTCTGAGTATTCCATCTAGCATATGCTCAAGCTGAAGGCCTAAGCAAAATTTGGTTTTACCCAAATGTTTCATTTCAAATTCAGATTTCAAATATTAGCTTGCTTCTTTAATGTCATCATCAGTGCCAATGATGTTCAAATCATCCACGTAAACCGAAATTATACAAAAACCATCTTGTGATCGTTGTATAAATACGCATGGACAGTCTTCATTATTCGTATAGCCTTTCTTGCTCAAGAACTCGCTCAAGCTATTATACCACATTCTTCCTGACTGCTTTAATCCATATAAGGATTTCTGTAATTTTACACAACATAATTCTTTCTTCTCTTTATTCGGGGTTAGCATGCCGTCAGGTACTTTCATGTACAATTCGGAGTCCAGATTACCGTAAAGATAAGCTATGACCACATCCATCAATTTCATTCTATGACATCCTAATAAAATTATAATGTCACATATTAGCAAATAACGAAAATAAAAGCCAAAAAACATAAAATAATAATAGGAAAAAAGTCCTAACAGGCTTGGATAGCCTATTTAGTCCCTAACTAGGCCCAAAACCCAATCCACCTAGTCCTAAACCCCCTAGGACTCTAATTTGACCAATTAAGACCTAATTCTAGCCCAATTCAACTCCACCCATAATTAGGGCTGACCCAAGCCGACCCAAGCACTATATAAACCCCATAGGGTTCCTGGTCGGCCACCTCACCCCAACCCTCGAAACCCTAGCCGCCGCCTCGGTTTTTGTGCAAACCCGAAGCAAACCGAGGTAATGCTCCTATTCCAGTGCCCAATCACCAAATCCAAGGCTATCACGCTAGTCAAATTGACTATATGGATCGCCATATTTGGTGGAGAAACGAGGGAGATCCAAGTCGCCGAAGTTTGGAGGTTCCACGGCCGCCGGCGAACCTCGGCGTCGCGCTGGCGCGTCGGCCGCCCGTCGCCGTCTCCGCCTCGAAGTCCGTGCCGACCAACCCGCTACCGCCACGCCTCGCCGCTGCCCACGGGCGCATTCTCGCCATCTTGTGGCCGTCCACCCGCGACACCCGCCGTGTCGCGCGCCGCCCGCCGCCTCGCCGCCGCCGCCGCGCGCGTCGCTCGCCCCGATCGCCTCCCGGCTGTCCCCACCCAGCAGCAGCGCCGCCCGCCGCCCTATCGCGCCGCCGTGTGGCGGCGCCATGTCTGCGATGCCTGCGCCTTGTCGCCGCCCGCGTCGGCCGCGTCGTCGCATGCGCCAATGGCACGCATCGCGTGTCTGTGCACCGCCGCGCCCAATCCCGCCGCGCCGCGTGTCCAGCCGCCGCCGCCCGCGTCGGCCGCCCGCCGCCGCCCAAAGCCCGGTTTTCTCGGTTTTGGGCGGTTAACGCCGGTTAATCCGGTTTCTTCTTTTCTAGCTTTTCTATTTAGCCCAAAACTTCCCCGAATTGTTTAGGGAGTTCCCGAACTCCAAATTAGATGATTCCAGTGCTTAAAAATCACAAATAATCCCAAGAATTTTATATATTGTTACCATACTGTTTTCTGTATGTTTGATATTTATTGTTGTTTATTTACTCTTTCGCGTAGAACCGACGTGTACCTGCTATCCGGGAGACGTTCCGGAGCCATTCGAAGGAGGTGACCCAGAACCTAGCTTCTTCAAAGGCAAGCTAGATTCATGTTGAAACCCTAGTTTGCTAAATTTTAATTATTTTATGTTTACTTATTCTGCATGCTTTAATTATCATCATATGTGCCGTTTGCTCCGAATCCATATTAGTACTCTACTGATATGAAGTAGCCTTCCATTGATAGCCTATTTTGGTACTGTTTTACTAGCCTATCCTTGTGTAGGTGCTTAGCCTAGCTTCTGGGATTGGAAGTTGATAGGTTTCACATATTAATAACTGGTATCCGTGGAGTTCGACTTCGTGGTACTGTTTTGGATAAACCTAATCAACTAAAATCAACGTGGTGTGTGTTGATTTGAGGAGACCCAGAAGAGGCGGATTTTGGGCTTGTGGTTGAGACGTGCAGGTCTCCTCTGTCATATAAGGACCGAATACTTGTATTACCATACGGACTGAACCGTCTGACCACTTGTGCCTTCTAGCCTCGACCGTTAGTGTGGAAGCTTGTTTCCACTGTACTCGTAGTGGACGGACGTGGCTTGCTATCACCGGTTCCGAATGGCTTAAATGGGGCTAACCTCATGCGGTGCGCTATCAGTCCATTTGAAGGAGTGCGCATATTGTCGGCTTTGGTCGAAGTGTACGGTATGGGGGCGAAACCAAAAGAAAGGGCTGATGTGCGGCAGTGGAAGCAGGAGCGGTTTTGTCTTGTTTCTCCCTTGGGATGAGACAGGGCTTGTGGGGAATGTGTACACACTCTGCAGAGTTAAAACTGTCATGGTAGCCGTGCCCGCGGTTATGGGCGGGGAAAGGAGTTTAATTCAAGGTAGTCCAATGTGTTTTAATTAATAATTTGATGTAGTGTAGGCAGGGATTGCCTCTTTTGGAGCTGGTTTGCCGTCCTTTGGCTACGCTCATGTGTTATTAGGTGTTCAATGAATCAAGAACAAATAAACAAGTAGATAGGTGATATTTTAGCAAAATAACCATACCCATCCATTGACCTTGCATTCATTTATTAAGGACCGCTTGCTAAGTAGCCGTGTACTCATTATATGGACCACGGATATTTGTTCAGGTCAAGATTTCAGCAATGGTGCCAGCTGTGACCAGGAGGGTCAAGGTGATTAGCCGCGCGTTCCGGGTCAACCTCGGGATATCATCGCTTCAGTCTTCCGCTGTGTTTATTTTTATGTGCTTGACTTGAGCCCTGTGCAAGACTATGTATTTGTCTATGTCAACTGGGATGATATTTATGTTATGTAAACTGTTAAATTCTAGTTAAATGCAATGCCTGCGATGATATTCCAAATGTCCTTGAGTGCAATACTAGCTATGGTCTTCTGGGACTAGTATTCGGCCACTCAAGCCGGTAGAAATATCGGGGTGCACGACACATTCTTAAGTTCATATTCACTGCCATTGAGATGAGATATCTAAAAGTTATACCACCCATGACCGGGGAATATGTTTCATCATAATCAACGCCTGGGCGCTGAGTGAAGCCTTGAGCTACCAGCCTTGCTTTGTACCGTACCACTTCATATTTTCATTTCTCTTCCAAACAAAAACCCATTTATAGTCCACGGGACATATATGGGAGGGTGTAAGGCACACAGGTCCAAACACTTCTCTTTTGTTCAGTGAGATTAGTTCCACGGTTATTGCCTTCTTTTATTCCGCCCAATCTGGTCGGTGCTTACACTCAGAAAGAGATGCCGGCTCTGGATCGGAATCTATTCGCTTGGCAATCATTTTAGCAAAGTATATGTCGACATTGGCTGTTGCTCTCTTCATCATTTCCCGATTCTACAAAGTTTATGGCCATTTAAATAGGTAGGGTGCTTCGTGCATTTCTACTTGCTCTTCACCGCTATTTCCCATCACGGAGCAAGTTCCTTTAGCTTATTGTTGCCGATGTGCGCACACGTATTTCTTTCGGCTTCTTCTTCTATTACCGGTATATTCAAATCTGGGAGCGTCTCGCTAGCAGGCTGCTTCCTACCAGAGTTGCCAGGTCTCAACTGGCTCCCCTTCTTTTTCCTTTGGAGATCACAAATGTCTGCTATTGTAACCACAGTAAAAGGCTGACTAGTGCTGCTATGTATGCACTAAATAAATTCTGTAAAATAGACTTCTATAGTGTCAGCAATTTCTTTTTCTATGATGGCATCATCTTCTTTTAGTAGCTTCTGCATATCTCAGACTTGTCCAGTCCTACTGCGCTTATGGCAGGATAGTGTGTTTGAGCTTTTCGAACCGCTTCTTAAGTGTGGCCCAAAGATCAATAGCACTTTCCATTTCCATGTATTCATTCTTTAAAGTATTGAACAGGTGTGCCTAATGAAATGCAGTGCTTGATTATTTTGTGCTCGGGTATTGCCCCTCGCTACAATGCTAATGGCGGTGCGGGGAGCTTCATGTGCGTAGCCGGAATTCATCAAACTCACGATTCACGATGCCAACATTTGCATAATTCAAATTCTTTGCATAAGATACTGTGGGTAATCATAGTGTGTGTTGCGTGACATGGATCTATAAATTCTCGGAATTTCCAGTATAAACATGCTAAAATAATTATTACAAGAATTATAATAGCAATTTCATGGAATAATTATATGCCAGAATATATACATTCAGTAAATTCTTAATTTTTGGGGCTTTCTATGCAAAAATTCTTAATTTTGGTGAATTTTCAGATAATTCCCAAAGGTTTTCGGGCTTTTCTGCGAAATTCAAGCCAAATTTCTATGATAGCAATGTTGATTCATGACTACTATATGTAATCTGCATATATTCTTATATTTCTTCAATAAAATTCATGGTTTTCCACTATTCAACATGCTATTTTCAATTCATAGATTAAATGTAATGAACGAACACCACAAATAATCAGAAATTCACATTCATAATTCATATGCATAAATTCTATTCATAAACAGGCATAAACTGATAATTATAATAGCTAATTCATCATATAATAGCATGAAAATAATTATCTGGGGTAAAATAAAAATTCAGAATTTCGAGATGCTTTTTATGCCCGAATATGCCTTTTCTATGATTTTTGCTTATTTCAGGGACTTCTATAAAAATTTCAGTGTCTCCATAGACTTCTACAAAATTTTAGTGTCCCAGGAATTCTTTTCGTAAAATTTCTTTAATTTCTAGTTTCTTTCTTGCAAAATTCACGACAGCCCTTTCCTTTTCTTTTTCTTTTTCTTTCCTTCGGGCCGGCCTTTCTTTTCCCTCCCCTATCGCGGCTTTGCTAATGGTGGCCCGATCTGTGGATTTCTTTGGAAGCGACCCGATTCTCTCACTTTGGCTTTGCTTGACTTCTTCTTGGCTTTGTTCGGCGTGCTAAATCTCTTCTTGGCTCGTTCGGCGTGACTTGGCCTAGTGGCCTGCTCCCCCCCCCGCTCGCGATCTTCTTGGTGGCCTTGGCCGGCTCGAGACGTTGGGGCGACTAGGGTTTCCCTTAGCCGCTTTGCTTGGTGCAAAAAGCGGCAAAGCGGCCGGAGGTCCCCGTCCGAGGGTGGTGGCGAGCCGGCCGTCGACGTCGCTGGACCCGCAGCGGGAGCGGAGGCGCCACGCGAGGTTGTTCGAGCGGCTCCACGCCGTGTTCGATGAGTAGATCGAGCGGCGCGTACGGGACGAGCCGCCAAAGAACGGCTTCGATCCAGGACGGTGTGGCCGGAGCGGTGGCATGGGGACACGCGAGACGGCGTTGCGCGCGAGGCGGGACGTGGCCGTCGCGAAGCTTCATAGCGAGGCACGGCAGCGCGTACATGCGACGAGCGCACGGTCGTGGGGCCATGGCGGGCCGTGGCGGCGCGAGTGGGGACATGGCCTTCGGTGTGGCCAGCGATCGGATCAATCATATGATCCAGCAAAAACCGATCCCTAAAATTCTTTTCAAAATAGATCTGATCTACTAATTCAAAGTTCGATTCAATGCAACACCTTTCGATCTGCGTGATCAACCTTCTGGGATTCCGTAGACTGTCGCGTAGGACAGCAGTCGCGTAGGACTGTTTTCGGCTATCCGAGTGGAAGCCGGTGTGAGGACGGCTCGATGCAGATCGTTTGTCGCCTTCTTCTCCTCGCGGATCGTCCTGCAGGAGCGTTCGTGCTGATAACATGTTGAGCAACCATGCTACTGGGTGTAGTCCGAGGTTGCTGATTTGTATGCACGACGTAGAACGACAGCGAGAACAACGGATGCACAAAGTAGACGAACACAGATGTAGGGAGAAAACGGATTCTTTATTGCTTTCAGGCGTGTTTACAATAGACGGATCCCTCTCCTATTTATAGTGCTGTTTCATAGAGTTTGGCAGGTTCACGGATAGACCTATCCAGATACGGCTTGGTGAGCCCAAAACCGAATAGGTTTCCTAATATATGTTACCTGTCCTTTTCCCCCTTTCAATCCTGGTGTCAACTGAAGGTCAGAAAGGTGGTTGATCAGCTCCTTGATTGCAGTTCATTCAGTTAGATTCCAAAATTTTGATCGTGTGTAGTCTGTACGCGTCTGCTCACTCAAAAAAATTATATGTCCCTCCACAAGTTACGAGCAGAAAATCTATTTAGAGTAGTATATACTCAGTACTGTGCACTGAATGTTGGAAAAATAGGGCATTATTTTAATTCTAGATTTGATTATTAAGCAAATTCCACAAATGATAAAAGATAGCAGGCAACACATGATTGAAAAAAAAGATATGTACAAAGTCACATACACGATGAACAGAGGGAAAGAAGATTCTTACGAAGTGCTTGAGAATGAATTGGAAGCACCACAGTAGCGACCGTTCGTAGAGGAAATAGTCGACGCCGAGGATTGTGCCTAGCTGCAATTTGTAGCCGACATTGTGGTGGAAGAAGAAGTCAAGCGGTCATGCAGATGCGCTGCCTAGAAACCTTATTGCGCCCCACTGCCGGTGCTCGCAGCGGCAAAGATTCAAAGATCCCGCACTCCTTACCTCCCGGTACACGCCGAGAAGGAAGGCCGGCAAGACGCGACTGTCGACGATTTGTGTCGGCAATATATTTCATGGGGCAATACGAAAGATCATAACTACGATGATAGCACAGGGAGCCGAATTTATACAGGTTCGGGCCCTCGGGGCGAGGTAATACCCTACTCCTGTGCTCGTGGATTGTATTATGGTGGATCTCAGGGATGCTGAGATGCGTATGAGGATGATGATGATTAGGTATGAGAGATGTCGAACTAGGGGCCCCGTACCCCCTTTATATAGTGTAAGGGGCCGGGTTACAGATGGAATCCCTAATCCGTATATGGAAGATGCAGATATAACTGATTTGGCTACGTCTATATCTATGTATTCGAGTAGGAGACGAGTTTGTCTCCTTATGGAGCACGCCAGGCCGTGCCAGCCTCTAAGCCCGTCTTCTGGAAGGTCCAATCAACTCGGCCCAAAGAGGTGGTACGTCCAGTAGTATATCTCCGGATACCCAGGGCACATGTTATCCACAGTAGCCCCCGAGTGCTTCGTGACAGGGTTGCCTTGATTCGGGGTTCAGCTTGCAGTCCTTCAGATGATGCCCTAGTGACGTCACTCTTCGTCTGGCTGATGAAGTCCTGCTTGCCCAGTGACCTGCCGATCAAACAACACAATTGCAAAGGACTCGAGAAAATCTCAAGTCTTTAAAAGGTGTCTGGTACCCAGCCCGACTAGTCGGTATGCTGGCCATTGGCCCCACGGAGAGGTATACCAGAAAAGATGGATGTTGCCGAGTGAACAGTGCCACCCAGCGTTATCCTCCCTGTTGCAAATTATGACATTCGAGTCTGACGGGCAGAGCTCAACATTCGGTCCATCAGGGGACATGTCACAACTCACGTAGGGTATTCAGGCATCCTGACCCGACTAGTGCGAAGTCAAGCTAGTGATTCCCAGAGGAATACGCCCGCCTCCAGGTTGAGGTCCTCCTAGTGGTGTTTGTCTTAGCAACAAACGATCCGGGGATGTGCCACTGAGACCCAACTAAAGAGGTAACTCTTTGACGCCTAATCTGATTAAAAAACCAGACCAGTCATTGACTCCAAGGGGTACGCCAAGAGCCAAAATTAATTACCCGGAAAACGCCCAGCCTTCAAAGGATTGACGACTGGCATAAGGCCCCACCGGGGGCGCGCCCTTTTTTTCAACTAGGCTTGATCCGAACAGCACCTATACGCGAGCAACGTCGTGTACAGCTTTCGGCCCACATGGAGCGTGCTCTCTAGAGCCTGAGTCTGGGCCCGAATATTGTGATAACGAACCCAGGACTTCGTTTTTTCCCGCCAAGCGCGAAATCGAAACGTCGCCCGTGGTCTTTTGATAAATGCGCGCTATTCCCCGCCGCCACGGGTCATCCCCAGCGCCACTTTGTTGGAAGGCCAATCGCCGCTTTGAATGTTGTGCCATGTTCACGGAGACCTCCACATCAAATCGTGGGAACAGTTCTCATCGGTGTTCCCCCCTAATACCATTACTTCCCGAGATCAGTTCGACTTCCCGATTTCGGTTATAAAAAGAGACCGGAGCTGTAGCTGCTTCTTATCCAGACTTCTTCCTCTACCTCTCCTTCTCCGCCTGGCCTCATGGATCGCAACGAAGAGTTGGCGGAGCTGTGGGCGCAGTACGACCTCGCGCTTGCCGAGGTCACCGAAGAGGAAGCCCGTGCCCGCGACGTCACCTCCGTCGCGGTTCTGATCGAGGTCGCCCCGGCCCTTGGTGAGGTGGCCGATGTGATCGTGGAGGCGCTGGTCCACGCCCGTGCCCGTGACGCCGCCATCGTCGAAGCTCTAATCGACGCCGCCCAAGGCCTCGCCGGGGTGACGGACCTGATCATCAAGGCGCAGACCTACGCTTGCCGCCATATCCTGTAATTGGCCCGCGAGCCATTATAAATATTAATAAAATTATCTATTTTACCTTTAGTTTCTTCTCTGTTTTTTTAATCTTAGCACAAGCCAACCGACTTTTCATGATTCGAGTCACGCATTTTGCCCAAGCGAGTTAGGTCCCTTTTACTAAGCACTCTGCCTAGCGCATCAAGTTCCTTAGCATTAGGAGTTGGTGCGGAGCTCTATCTCCAATAACGCAATCGAAAAGTATGAGTGTTGCTAGGAAACAAGAGTTTCGTTACTCGGAACGACTAACACTTAGGCTCATCATAGACTTGAAAAGAAAAAAAGACCGATTAGGTATCAAATTGGTGTAGTGGTGCGGACTACACCTAATTAGGTGTAGCCCCCGACTTACTACTTAATTGAAACACAAATAAGTAATAAGACTGGATTGCATAAGATTAAAGACAATTTGAACGAAAACTTATCTTCATTTAATTGTAGAGATGTGTTATAATAGTCGTCAGGTATAGAACCGATGCAATTGCTCGATATTCCACGAGATGTCCAGGAGGGCGTCGTCTTCTCGCCTCAGTCGGTAAGCTCCCGGGCGTGTCACTGAGTCGACGATGTACGGACCTTCCCAGCGTGGAGAAAGTTTGTGGCCACTCGATTGATTGACCCGAAGGATCAAATCTCCAACCGAGAAGGCACGATCCCGCACATTGCGATCGTGGTAGCGACGTAGACCCTGGAGGTACTTGGCCGACCGATTTGTAGCAACGTCCCGAGCTTCCTCCAGTCGGTCGAGATCATCAATCCGACTGGTTTCTGACTCGTCCTCATTGAACCTCTGAACTCGGGGCGATCCGAACTGTAGCTCTGTTGGAAGGACCGCCTCGGACCCATACACGAGGAAAAAGGGTGACTGCCCCGTATCTCGGCTGGGGCTTGTACGAAGCCCCCAGAGTACGGCAAGCAATTCCTTCATCCATTTTGCCACATATGGTTTGAGCCGATCGAAGATGCGCGCCTTGACACCTTGTAAAAGCATGCCGTTTGCGCGCTCGACCTACCCATTACTCCGTGGATGTGCCACCGAAGCAAAGCATATCTTTATGCCCACATCTTCGCACCAGCTTTGAAATTCGTCACTTCTGAACTGAGAGCCATTGTCCGTAATGATCCGAGATGGTACGTCGAACCGACCGATGATCTCCTGGAAGAACTCGGTGGCCTTGGCCCTCGTAATCTTGGTCACAGGCTTGGCTTCAATCCATTTGGTGAACTTATCATTGGCGACGAAGATGTGTTCAAAACCACCCAGGGCTTTCTTGAAGGGTCCGACAATGTCGAGCTCCCAGACTGCAAACGACCAGGTGATGGGGATCGTCTGAAGTTCCTGAGCCGGCACATGAATCTGTCGGGCGAAGAACTGACAACCCTCGGACTTGCGGACAATATCCTTTGAGTCGGAGACTTTGGCCAGTAAAATCCTTGTCGGAAGGCTTTTAGACCAACGTAGCTGATGCAGCGTGATGGCCGTACATGCTCGAGTGAATTTCGCGCAACAAGGCGCGTCCTTCAGACTTGGGTATGCACTTTTGAAGTATGCCGGAGACGCTTCGACGGTACAGAATCCCTTCATGCACGACATATATGCGACTCCGACGCTGGATTTGCTCGGCAGCCCCTCGGAGGTCGGGAAGCTTTTCCTCCTGCAGGTACTCCAAGTATGGCCGCGTCCAATCCGGGTCGAGGGCAAGCACCTCTGACTCGGGTTGCTGCTCGTTTGGTTGGGGCAGTTGCTCCTGCGGTGTGATGGAGGGAGCATGAAGCTCTTGGACGAAGATCCTAGCCGGGACTAGCGCCCGACTGGAGCCCATGTTTGCGAGCTCGTCTGCCGCCTCGTTGTCTCGTCGCAGGATATGTATGAGCTCCAACCATCGAACTTGTCCTCCAACTTCCTGACCTCCTAATAGTAGGCGGTCATGTTGTCGTTGACGCAAGCCCAATCCTTCTGTACTTGGCTTACCACAAGCTAGGAATCTCCGCGAATCACCAATCGTCGAATGCCGAGCGATATGGCAATACGGAGGCCGTGGATGAGCGCCTCGTACTCGGCTGCGTTATTTGAAGCTGGAAAATGAATCTAGAAGACATACTTGAGTCGTTCGCCTCCAGGTGATATGAGAACGATGCCAGCCCCCGCGCCCTGCCGTCGGAGAGAACCGTCGAAGTACATGTCCCAATACTCGACCTCTTCGGCGACTGGGGGAGTCTGCATCTCCGTCCACTCGGCAACAAAATCAGCGAGTGTTTGTGATTTGATTGCGCTGCGTGGCTTGAACGAGAGCTCGAAAGCCCCGAATTCCACCGACCATTTTGTGATCCTCCCAATGGCTTCCCGATTATGGAGAATTTCTCCAATAGGGAAAGAGGTGACCACCGAAATTGGATGTTCTTGAAAGTAGTGCTTTAGCTTCTGAGAGGCGATCAGGACCGCATACAGAAGCTTCTGCACCTGCGGATAGCGTACCTTAGACTCGCCCAATACTTCGCTGACGAAGTAGACCGGGCGTTGAGCCTTGTATACGCATCCTTGTTCTTCCCGTTCTACTACCACCGCAGCACTCACTACATGAGTGGTGGCTGCAATATATAGCAGAAGCAGTTCCTGTGGCATGGGAGATGCCAAGACAGGTGGCGAGGTGAGAAACGACTTGAGATCCTCAAGAGCCTTTTGTGCCTCGAGTGTCCAGACGAACTTGTCGTGTTGCTTTTTCAATAGCTTGAAGAAGGGAGACCCACGCTCGCCAAGTCGCGAGATGAATCGTCCGAGTGCAACCATGCACCCACTAAGACGCTGGATGTTCGTTTGGCACGTTGGGGGTGCCATCTCCATGATGGCCTTGATTTTTTTCCGGGTTAGCTTCAATTCCGCGGTGGGACACCACAAAACTGAGAAGCTTTCCCTAGGGGACCCCGAAGACGCACTTCTCCGAGTTCAATTTCATGTTGTATGCCGACAGGCTCTCGAATATCTCCGATAGGTCAGCGACCAAGTCAGAGGTTACCCGAGACTTGACGACGACGTCATCAACGTATGCCTCCATGTTGCGCCCGAGCTGGTTGTGGAAGTATCGCTGAATACAACGTTGGTATGTTGCTCCGGTGTTCTTCAATCCGAAGGGCATTGTGACGTAGCAAAAAGCCCCGAACGGAGTGATGAACGATGTCTTGACGCAATCTTCTTCTTTTAAGCTTATCTGATGTTAGCCTGAATAGTCATCCAGAAAGCTCAAGAGCTCGCAACCGGCATTGGAGTCACCTGGTCGATACGAGGAAGCCCGAATGGGTCCTTGGGACATGCTTTATTTAGGTCGGTGTAATCAACACACATGCGCCAAGTACCATTTTTCTTTTGTACCAGTACCGGATTTGCCAACCAATCGGGATGGAGCACTTCCCTTATAAAGCCGGCGGCTAAAAGTTTGGTGATCTCCGTCTTGATGGCTTCCTTCCGATCTTGCGCGAGTCGCCGCAGCCGCTGCTTGACCGGCCTTGCTTTGTCGCGTACATTCAAAGAGTGTTCGATCACCTCCCTCGGGACGCCTGGCATATCTGATGGTTTCCAGGCGAAGATGCCCCGATTCTTTTGGAGGAAGTTGACGAGCGCGTCTTCCTGTTTCGGATCGAGCCCTGTCCCGATCAGAGCCGTTCTGGTTGAATCGGACGGGTCGAGCGAAATACGCTTGACGTCTTCATCAAGCTTGATGCCTGACTTAGACGGTTTCTTGTTCGGTAGATCGCCTTCGTCGTGAAGAGTGACGACCGCTGCGGATCTCGCCAACTCGTAGTCGCCCGATTGGTAGGCGAAGTCGCGATTTTCCTATCGAGGAGATGGGAAAACTTGACGTCTCCACGGATCGTGATTACGCCCCGTGGACCTGGCATCTTCATAACCAGATAGACGTAGTGTGGGATGGCCATGAATTTGGCTAGGCCCGGCCTTCCCAAGATTGCGTGATACGCAGTCTCGAAATCGGCCACCTCAAAGCTGAGGTTCTCCGTCCGGTAGTTATCGCGAGTGCCAAAAGAGACCGGGAGAGTGATTTTCCCACTGATGATGTTCCCGGGATGATGCCATGAAACGGCGCGCCTGTCTTCTGGAGCGCCGTCTTTGGAAACTGCATATCACCCAGAGTTTTGACGAAAAGGATATTCAATCCACTCCCACCGCCAACCAGGAATTTGCGCAGTCGGACGCCCTGTACGACAAGATCCAGGATGAGTGGATAACTTCCTAGGCAAGGGATGTGGTCCGGGTGATCTGATCGATCGAATATGATCGGGACTTCAGACCACCGGAGATACTCGGGGGTCACCGAAATAGCTGCATTGATTTCCCGATTGGTAAGCTTTTGCTTACGCTTGGACTCATATGCATCCGATCCCCCGAATATGTAGTTGAGCTCTCGCTCAGTTTCTTGGTAAGCGTCACCCTGAGGAGGGTCACGCTTGTCATCTTGCTTGGCGTCCTTCAGAGCGTCGTTGTTATGCTCCTCAGCGAACTTCTTCAAGATGTTGCAGTTTTTGGCCGCGTGTTTTCTATTCGGATGGAAAGGACACGGCGCCTCCATGACTTTGTTGTAGTCAGTGGGCCGAGGCGGCTTCTGCCGACCGTGGTCCACAACTGCTACCAGCTCTTCACCCTTGCGCTTTTCGTCCTTCTTGGAGGAGGATTCAGGCTTGTCCTTCTTGCCTTCGTGCTTGCTTGGGTGGTCCTCCTGACGCTCAATGAGAGTATCCGAGGCGGTAGCATATCGGTCTACTAGGGAGAACATCTCCTTGACGGTAGTCGAGGGTTTCCGAGACATCTTCTTGATCAAATCGGGGTTGCGGACTCCCATCTGAAAGGCTGCGACGACGACCGCCTCTGAGATCTCCCGGATTGTGTTCTTTTTCTTGGTGAAACGTCGAATGAAATCTCTTAACGACTCATCTTTTTTCTGATGAATCTGATAAAGGTCCTACTGGGTTCCAGGCTTCTCGTAAGTACCCTAGAAATTGACTACAAATTGGTCGCAAAGCTCTCCCCAGGACCCGATTGAGTTCTCTGGAAGGCCCGCGAGCCAGTTCTGAGCCAGAGGGGTTAACATGATGGGCAAATAGTTTGCCATCACATCGTATCCTCCACCTGCGGCCTTGATCGCCAAAGAGTAGATCTGCAACCAAGCCTCGGTGTCCCGCTCCCCATCAAATTTCACAATCCCCTTGGGGTTGAACCCTTCGGGCCAGTTTACCTGACGGAGTCGGGATGTGAATACCTTGATCCCGTCAATTAATCCTTCCTCGGGGGGAGGAGATTGGCGGGGGAGATTCCAACGCGGTGGAGTACGGCGCCGGTCCTCGTCTCGCTCCCTCCGCCGGGCTTCGATGTCAAGGCGAAGGTCGCAACTTGTACTTCGGCGGGTGTCTTGCCCGCGACTTCGCGTGCGCCGACTGCACCGAGTGCTACTCGTGGCCGTCTGGCTTCTGGCAGAGTCGGCCTGTTGATCCCGAGTGCCTTGGACAGCCGCTACCGTCACCATGGCCTTGATTTGTTCCATGATTGGCGTTGCGGGGCTATTATCTCCAAGCAAAGGACCAACATTGTACAGGAGGGTCTTACACGCGAGGATGTTCTGCTGCGGCGTACGGAAGACCGAGTGATCTCCCATACGGATTTGAAGCAGTTCCTCCTGGACTTCCCGTGCACGACCTCGTAACTGGTCGCGCAGGTCTCCTCCGCCTCCGGGGTCTCCTGCCTCTCCTATGGGACGCCGAGCCGACCCGGAGTTTTGTCCGTCATGTACGTAGACGCCACAAAAGTCGGGAAACCCATTGACGCTCTCCTCCGGCTCGGATTCCGAGAAGGAGAGGCTCAACCATTCCCGATTCGTTGGCTCATCGATGGGAGTGATTATAACCCCCACTTCTCGCGCCGGATCACTGGTCAGAGGAGAATCCGACTGAGATTCAGCAGAACGAATCTGCTGAAATCTTGCAGCCGAATTGACCAATCCGAATGGTATGTTCACTCGGGAAGTTGTCCTGGTTAGAGTTGTCCCAGAGCCATGGCTCAGAAAACTCGTCCCAGCATGTGCTTGCTGTGCTCCGCTCCTTAGCCCCGATTGGAAAAGCTGGCATGTTATCCGATGGAAAACAGCGGCCGAGTTTTCTAAACCGAACGGGACGTACCACAGATGAGGAATTGTAATTCCCAACTGGATCGGAGCGCGATCTAGACAGAGAGCGAGATCGCCAATTGGCACTTCGCCAGCCAGAGGAGCTGGTAAGGCAAGAGGCGGTAGATCCTGACCGAAACCGAAGGGGAGTCGTGCGGTAGGCCAATCGGAATCATCATCATCAGATTGGATCTCTTCCGGATCGAAATCGAGGGGAGAGATCCTGAGGCGGTGAAGCTCGGCCGGAATCGTGTACCACCTCCCCCGGTAATGCGTGGACCGAACAAATTTCGGCTCACACAACCGTAGTTCCCCGAAGTCTCCGGCGATGAAGCCGAGATCTCCAAAGATGAATCCTTGGCCAGGGGCGTAGGTGGCCAGGGGCGTAGGTGAAGACGAATCCGCCAATGGAAACCATCAGAGTCGATGTAGTTGATCGTGATGCTAGCCCCTACCTGGCGCACCAACTGTCGACGATTTGTGTTGGCAATATATTTTATGGGGCAATGCGAAAGATCACAACTACAATGGTAGCACAGGGAGCCGAATTTATACAGGTTCGGGCCCTCGGGGCGAGGTAATATCCTACTCCTGTGCTCGTGGATTGTATTATGGTGGATCTCAGGGATGCTGAGATGCGTATGAGGATGATGATGATTGGGTATGAGAGATGTCGAACTAGGGGCCCCGTACCCCCTTTATATAGTGTAAGGGGCCGGGTTACAGATGGAATCCCTAATCCGTATATGGAAGATACAGATATAACCGATTTGGCTACGCCTATATCTATGTATTCGAGTAGGAGACGAGTCCGTCTCCTTATGGAGCATGCCAGGCCGCGCCAGCCTCTAAGCCCGTCTTCTGGAAGGTCCAATTAACTCGGCCCAAAGAGGTGGTATGTCCAGTAGTATATCTCCGGATACCCTGGGCCCATGTTATCCATAGCGACGACAACACAAAGACTCAACACAGATCACTTCTGAATCATGCGAGAGAGAAGAAAAACCAGCCTATTTGCTTGGACGTCTCTAAGATTTATAGCCCCTCGCTGCTAACTCTTCTCCAATTGAAACTACCCATTTAGTTGACCATTTGAAATTGAAACCGTAGCCATAAATTGGCTGTTTCAAAATCAGTAATAATGGCAATATTAATTAATGCATTAATGGGAGGAAACAACAAAATTAAAAGGAGATTAAAGGCACCAGGATTTAATCCACGGCACGGCTACGCACGACGTTGCAAGTCACAAGTCACGTGTGAAAATCATACGAAAATATGCGATAATTTGCGTAATATACACATGCTGTGCGCGTGTGACTTTAGCGTTACTCTTTCTCACCCTCATGTGCCTCATGATGAAGCATGATGGGAACTCTTATTTTAAGTTGGTATTCTCTCCTCCCAACTAGCAATATGATATTATTCTTTACTATCTTTAGCATTTAGGAATGAATGGGTCTTTCACTTACATGGGCTCAATTCTAACAATCCTCCACCAATGCCAAAGTAGACAAAGATTCAAAAAAAATGATAACTATGCTGAATCTTTGTTTAATATACTAGTGTTTCGGTGTAAGTCCCGTACGGGTCGAACTTCCACCTAGAGTAACGAGATTAATTCTCCCACAGCTAATGAATGGACTAAGCCTTGAATTCGTAGCTTTGTGTGGTTAAATTTCATCCGAAGTCTTAACTGATACTAGGCTGCCAAAGGAAACTCGCCTAAATGGAGCGTTACATAGTTATTGTCATGCACCTCGGTATTTCTACTGGTTTGAGTGACCGAATACTAGTCCCAGAAGATAATAGCTAGTATTACACTCAAGGACGTTTTGGAATATCATCGCAGGCATTGGATTAACTAGAAAATTAACAGTTTATATAACATAAATAATATCCAGTTCACATAGGCGTTCACATAGTCTTGCACAGGACATAATTCAATAGCATAAAGAACACAACGGAAGACTTCAAATGCGACGATACTCTGAGGTTGACCCGGAACACGTAGCTAATCACCTTGACCGTCTTGGTCACAACTGGCACCGGCGTCGAAATCTTCTCCTGAACAAATAATCCGTGATCCATATAATGAGTACACGGCTACCCAGCAAGCAGCCCTTAATAAATGAATACAAGGTCAAGGGACGGGTTTGGTTATTTTGCTTAAACATCACCTATCTACTTGTTTATTTATTTTTGATTCATTGAACACACTATAACACATGAGCGTAGCCAAAGGAAGGCTAACCGGCTCAACACGATAAACGTAGCCATAGAAACAGCTAACCAGCTCGAAGAGAGGCACTCCCTGCCTACACTACCATCAAGTTATTAATTAAAATACATTGGACTACCTTGTGTCAAACTCCTTTCCTCTGCCCATAACCGCGGGCACGGCTACCATGATAGTTTTAACTCTGCAGAGTGTGTACACGTTCCTCACAAGCCTTGTCTTATCCCAAGAGCTAAACAATACAAAACCGTTCACTGCTTTTACCTGCCCCATAGTGTACCCTTTCTTTTGGTTCCACGCCCCATATGGTACACTTCGACCAGGCCAACTGTCATGCGCATCTCCTTCAGCCGGATCTGATAGCGCACCGCATGAGGTTAGCGTAGCCAAAGAAACGGCTAACCAGCTCAAAAGAGAGGCACTCCCTGCCTACACTACCATCAAGTTAATTAATTAAAACACGTTGGACTACCTTGTGTCAAACTCCTTTTTCCCGCCATAACCGCTGGCACGGCTACCATGATAGTTTTAACTCTACAGAGGTGTACACGCACCCACAAGCCCTGCCTCATCCCAAAGAGAGAAACAGTACAAAACCATTCACTGCTTTCGCCTGCCCCATACTATACCCTTTCTTTTGGTTTCGCGCCCCATACGGTACACTTCGACCAGGCCGACAGTCATACGCATCTCCTTCAGCCGGACCTGATAGCGAACCGCATGATGTTAGCCGCCATTTAAGCCATTCAAAACCGGTGATAGCTAGTCACGTCCGTCCGTCCACTACGAGTACACCGAAAACTAGGTTTCCACAGCTAATAAGTCAGGGCCAGAAGGCACAAGTGGCTTACGGTTCAGATTCGGTATGGTAGTCACAAGTATACAGTCCTTATATGACAGAGGAGACCTGTACGTCTCAACCACAAGCCCAAAATCCGCCTCTTCTGGGTCTCCTCAGATCAACACACACCACGTTGATTTTAGTTGATTAGGTTTACCAAAACAGTACCATAAAGCCAAAATCTTTACGGATACAGATTTAATAATGAGTGAACCTATCAACTACCAATCTCAGAAGCAAGGCTAAGCAACTACACAAAGGATAGACTAGGAAAAACAGTACCAACGGGCTAACATTGGTAGGCTAAATCATATTAGTAGAGGACTAATATGAAAACAGGATCAAGATAGCACATATGATGATAATTCAAGCATGCAAATCAAATTAAGATGAAATAAATAAATTTTAGCAAACTAGGAATTCAATATGAATCTAGCTTGCCTTCGAAGAAGTTTGGATCTGGTTCTCCTCCTCCGAAGGGCTCCGGAACGACTTCTGTACAGCAGGTGCACGTCGGTTCAATGCGAAAAAGAAATAAAATAGAAATAAATAACAACATAGAGAAAATAGTATGATAAGAATATATAAAATTCTTGGGATTATCTGTGATTTTGGGGTTCTGTAATCATCTAAATCGGGGTTCGAAAACTCCCTATACAATTCCGGGAAGTTTTGGGAAAATCAGAAAAGACTGGAAAAAGATTAAACCCGGTTAACAATGGGTAACCGAGGGGAAAACCGAGGGAATCCCGGTTTAAACTGAGTGGCGAGCGGCTGACGCGGCGGGCGGCGGAGTTCACGCGTCCATCCCGGCGGTGACGCGTGTGAGAGGTGCGGATTAGGCGCGCGCGTCTTGTGGCGGGCGGACCGAGGGACAAACGCACGTGGCAACCGCCATCGGGCGGTGGCGTAGGCCGGCATGGCTGTCGCGTGGCGCAGGCGGCGGCGGCGGGGGGAAGGCACATGGCGGCGGGATAGGGCGAGCGGCGCATGGCGGCGCGTGGGAGCGGGCATGTGGCGGCGGTGACAGGCGGGCGACGCGTGGTCGGGGACGGCACGGCGGGTGCACGCGGCTGTGGCGGGGCACGCAGTAGAGCGGGATAGGGCGGAGGCACATGGGTTTGTGTGACGGCGCGCGGAAACCTTCTGCGGCAGCGGGGCGGCGTCTCGCCGGCGACGGCCAGAATTCCGGCGATCTTCGGCGTGCCATTTCGGCCGCAATACTCCACGGATTTTGACTATTCAAAATCCTACGGCTTCGTCTCGACGAGCTCTAGACCGTCTAGGTACTGAATTCACAAATTGAGGAGTGATCAGAGGGGTTACCTTAGAGAGAGAAGATCGGATCCGATCGCGCGAAAACCGAGGGGGTCTAGGGCTTGCGCGTGGGTGGCGGCTGTAGGGGGGTCTAGGGGTGCTGTAGATTGGCTTGGGGCGCAGGGCACGTGTATATATAGGGGAGAGAAGGGATGGATTTGGGTTTAGCTATGGGCCAAAAGCCCAATTAGGGTTTGTCCAGGCTTTGACCTAAGTTGACCTCGTGAAAAAGGTTGACTTGGTAGGAGAAACATGCTAAGTTGGGTTGGTTAAATTTGGTAGCTTCCTAGGGCACGTATATTACACTAGGGTTTTTAATAGAGCCATATATATAATAAGATAATGTTTTCACCTATGTTTTTATAAGTGACAGACAATATTTTATTGGGATGTCACAGTTATGCCCCTGATATTCTCATGAGGTTTATAGAGAATGCCCATTTCTCGTGAACTGCGACCTCACAATTGAGCTTAAGTAGGTGTATTCAATTTAGGTATCCTATAGGCTGATACCTTTTTTCTCTCATTAGGACACTAGAATATATTAAGGTTTTAAACTAAGCTTCCATACAGTTGAGAGCACTTAGAACATGGGTAGATTTAATATACTCTCTTGTTACAAATTTACAATCATAACTTGTTTTTTCTCATTACCTAATTCAGGGGATCTCCGCTCAATGAGAGGAGTTACAATTGTGAATTAACTCAAATGGGCCTCATTCCCATGTCCTTCGACGCAATAGAAATCACATTCCTTGCTAGCTCCTTTGTAAAAGGATCTGCTAGATTTTTTCAGTGTGTATATAATTGATAGCTATCACTCCAGAGCATCTCAATTTTCTGACAAATTTAAACCTACGTTTCATATGTCTGGAGGACTTCATATTATCCTTAGTACTCATAACCTTGGTCAACACTGTTTGATTATCACAATACAGGATCGCCGGAATCGGTTTCTCAACCACTAGCAAGTCCAATAGAAGCTCTCTAAACCATTCAGCCTTAACAGTGGTTGTGTCTATTACTACAAGCTCAGCTTCCATTGAAAGTGTATCTAGACACTTAAGTGATTTTGGTGATTAATGACAAACACATATAATGCAACTATTTGTAAATGATAAATTTGTGTAAATGCTTGGCTAAGTAATTGCCTAATGACAAACCTCTAATATGATTGTGTTGTTATGAGACTAACATGTTTATTGCCAAGTTGAATATTAGTCTCATCTATTTAGAGAAAATCATATATGCCAAGTGGACAATCTATCCATCCTAGCAAGGTAAGTCTCTCATATACAAATAGGATGGGTAAGCAAAGATGCCTTATATATATATTTATTATTACATTCCTCTTGTGCAAGTGCATAGTGAACTCCAAGTAACATATTGATTATATATGCACATTGTTTGATGTCATATCTATTTGTGCATATATATCCACTTGAGTTCAATATGTGTCTTGCTTTTAGTATACATGTCTTAACTAGAGTTAAACTTCACATTGCTATGACTTGACTTGGTGCATGCATGCTTTGTTTGTATATCTTCTTATGCACATCACTTAGTGAAGTTTAATCTAGATTGTTCCGCAACTTCACTCTAGCTTGAATATTATTTGCACATGTGTAATTCTTGTATATTCTATCATGTGCTCCATTTTAGTGAAGATTGTGGTACTTGCCATGGTTTAGTTGATTTATTATATTGGCAATTTATTTTCCTAGTGCATCTAGCTCCATTACATATTTATCATGATGCACTTAGTAGAGATCTTTTTCATGTCAAGTGTTTCCGTTTAATATTGTGCTTATTTATATGAAACACTTGTTATACTTAATTGCTCACAAACATCAATCTATTTATATCTATTGAGCTTTTCGACTAATATCTTTTATGAGTGATTTGGAAAGAATTAGGTCCTATGAGTATGTGTGATGACCAAGGTATGTTAAAGGATGACGGTTAAGCCAAGGTCATCAAGACGGCGATGTCACCAAGAGTTGAAGACTAAGTCAAGATCAATTTGGCGTGGAGATCATCGGGAAGGATGATCAAGTCAAAGTTGATAGGACGAGAGTCTCATGAGGTGTATCGAGTCAAGTTGGACAAGGTAAAGGCGTCATTAATATATTGGTGAAGGTCATCATGCATAATGAAGAAAAAGACGGCAAATGACTATCCTAGACTTGTATTATCTTTGATTTAATTTGAGTCTAAGGATTGCCGTACTATTAAGAGGGATTGAGTGAGAATTGGGAGAAAGGTTGGGAGGTGATTCCTTTGTGGAATTAGTGTATTCTTGAGCCCTAGTGACCCCTCCACTCTTCGATCTATGTGATCCCATTACGAAGAAGGGTTGGGAAGAGTTGGGAGAAGGTGTGAGTGTGAATTGAGCAAGATTGGATCTTTAAGCACTTGAGTTCATCTCCAAGTTCGTTCTGCGTGGCATTTGTTACACTTGGAGGTTAAGGACTCCTAGACGGCTAGGAGTTGGTCAGGAGCCAACAAGCTTTGTATGTTGTGCTGTGTCAAGTTTGTGAAGGCCGGATTCCACCTCCGTAAGGAAAGGAGTCAACTAGTGGATTCCAAGGGAGTTTGGTGCGGACCTTGGAGAGGATTAGGGTTGAAAAAGACACTAGCTCAAGTGTGACCGAGCCGCCTCAACGGAGACGTAGGATCCCCTCAAGGATCTGAACTTCGGGAACAAACGTCGATGCGTCTCCACTCTACTCATGGTTCTTTATTTCTATTCTCAAGTTTAATTTACTTGCTTATTTCACAATTGAATTGATTATCTTATCTTGTGTGATACTACTACACCTATACTTGCTTGTGAACTATCTTTGGTGCAGGTGGTATTCTTGAATTTGTGAGATTTGAATTGAATCCAAAGTCCTCTGTTTTCTGTGCAGACCGGACTGTCTGATACAGTTTCCGCAATTAACTTTGTTTATTGTTTTAAAAATTTGATATCGCATATTCACCCCTGTGGACAACATGGGCCCCGAGTATCCGGAGATATACTGTTGGACGTACCACCTCTTTGGGCCGAGTCAATTGGATCTTCCAGAAGACGGGCTTGGAGGCTAGCGCGGCCCGACTTGCTCTATAAGAAAACGAACTCATTTCCTACTCGAATACTTAGATATAGGCGTAACCAACTCGGTTATATCTGTATCTTCCATATACGGATTAGGAAATCTATATGTAACCCGACCCTTGCACTATATAAAGGGGGTCAGGGGCCCCTAGTTCGATATCCAATCATCTAGCCATCTGACATCTCATTGTCCTTGAGATCCACCATAATACAATCCACGAGCACAGGAGTAGGGTATTACCTCATCTCGAGGGCCCGAACCTGTATAAATTCGGCTCCCTGTGCTATCATCGTAGTTGTGATCTTTCGCACTGCCCTATAAAATATATTGCCGACGCAAATCGTCGACAATTGGCGCGCCAGGTAGGGGTTTGCGTCACGATCAACTTCATCAACTTCGATGGCTTCGATTGGCGGATTCGTCTTCACCTACGCCCCCGGCCAAGGCTTCATCTTCGGAGATGTCGGCTTCATCGCCGGTGACTTCGGGGAATTACGATTGTGTGAGCCGAACCTCGTTCGGTCCACGCATTACCGGGGGAGGTGGTACACGATTTCAGCCGAGCCTCGCCGCCTCAGGATCTCTGCCCTGGATTCTGATCCGGAAGAGATCCAATCTGATGATGACAATTCTGACTGGCCTACCGCAGGACTCCCCTTCGGTTTCGGTCGGGATCTATTGCCTCTTGCTTTACCAGCTCCTTTTGCTGATAAAGAACCAAGTGGCGACCTTGTTCCTGGTCTGGACCGCGCTCGGATCCAGTTGGGAGTCACAATCTCTCAATCGTGGTTCACCCTGTTCGGATTAGGAAACTCGGCCATTGTTTTCCATGAGATAACACGCCAGCATTTCCAATCTGGGCCAAGGAGCAGAACACATCAAACACAAACTGGGACGAGTTTTCTGAGTCTGGGCTCAGGGATAACTCTAACCAGGTCAACTTCCCGAGTGGACATGCCATTCGGATTGGTCAATTCGGCTGCAAGATTTCAGCAGATTTGTTCTTCCAAAACTCAGTCGGACCCTCTTCTGACCAAAGATCCGGCACGAGAAGTGGGAGTCATAATCACTCCCATCGACGAACCAACAAATCGGGACCAGTTGAGCCTCTCTTACTCGGAGTCCGAGTCGGAGGAGAGCATCAATGGCTTCCCCGACTGTCGCGGTATCTATGTGCTGGATGGACAAGCCTCCGAATCGACTCGGCGTCTCGTGGACGAGGCAGGAGCCGAACACAACCAGGGAGGCGGAGATCTGCACGACAAATTGCGCGGTCGCGCACGAGAAGTCCGGGAGGAACTGTTTCAAGTCCGTATGGGAGACCACTCCGTCTTTCGTTCAATCCAGCAGAACATCCTCGCATGTAAGACCCTCTTGGACAATGTTAGACCTTTGTTTCGAGAAAACAGCCTCGCTACGCTGATCATGGATCAGATCAAAGCCATGGTGACGGCAGCGGCAGTCCAAGGTACTCGGGACCAACCGGCAGACTCGGCCAGAAGCCAGACTGCCACAAGTAGTACTCGGCGCAGTCGGCGCACGCCATCTCGCGGGCAAGACGCTCGCCGAAGTACAAGTCGCGACCTCCTCCACGACATCGAAGCCCGGCGGAGGGAGCAAGAACAAGACCGGCGCCGCACTCCACCACGCCGGATCCTTCCCCGCCAGTCTCCTCCTCCTGGGGACGGATTGATTGACAGGATCAAGGCGTTCACACCCCGACTTCGTCGAATGGCGGCGAAGGTTCAACCCCAAGGGAATAGTGAAATTTGATGGGGAGCGGGACCCAGAGGCTTGGTTGCAAATATACTCTTTGGCAATCAAGGCCGCGGGCGGAGGATACGATGTGATGGCAAACTATCTGCCCGTCATGTTAACTTCTCCGGCTCAGGGTTGGCTCGCAGGCCTTCTAGAGAACTCGATCGGCTCCCGGGGAGAGTTTTGCGACCAATTCGTTGCCAATTTCCAGGGCACTTACGAGAAGCCTGGAACCCAATGGGACCTTTATCAGATTCATCAGAAAAAGGATGAGTCGCTAAGGGATTTCATTCGGCGTTTCACCAAGAAGAAGAACACAATCCGGGAGATTTCGGAGGCGGTCGTCGTCGCGGCCTTCTAGAAGGGAGTTCGCGACCCCGACCTAATCAAGAAAATGTCTCGGAAGCCCCCGACCACCGTCAAGGAGATGTTCGCCCTGGCGGATCGATATGCCACCGCCTCGGACGCTCTCGCTGAGCATCAAGAGGATCACCCGAGCAAGAACGAGGGCAAGAAGGACAAGCCCGAATCATCCTCCAAGAAGGACAAGAAGCGCAAGGGTGAGGAGTTGGTGGCGGTCGCGGACCATGGTCGGCAAAAGCCGCCTCGGCCCGTTGACTACAACAAGGTAATGGAGGCACCGTGTCCTTTTCATCCAAATGGGAAGCACGCGGCGAAGAATTACAACGTCTTGAAGAGGTTCGCTGAGGAACACAACAAAGATGCTCCGAAGGACGCCAAGCAAGACGATAAGCGTGACACCCCTCAGGGTGACGCTTATCCAGAAGCTAAGCGTGAGCTTAATTACATATTCGGGGGATCGGATGCATACGAGTCCAAACGTAAGCAGAAGCTTACTACTCGGGAAGTTAATGCAGCTGTTCCGGTGACCCCGAATACCTTCGATGGTCCGAAGTTCCGATCAAGTTCGATCGCTCGGATCACCCTGACCACATCCCTTGCCCGGGAAGATATCCACTCATCTTGGATCCCGTGGTATGGGGCGTCCATCTGCGCAAGGTCTTGGTCGATGGCGGAAGCGGATTGAACATCCTTTTCGCCAGGACGTTCAACGACATGGGATTCCAAGATCCGCGCTCCAGAAGACCGACGCCCCTATTTCACAGCATAATTCCGGAAACCTCCTCAGTGCCGATTGGGAGAATTTCTCTCCCAGTCACCTTCGGCACTCGGGACAACTTCCGGACAGAAAACCTTAGCTTTGAGGTGGCCGATTTCGAGACTGCGTATCACGCAATCTTGGGAAGGCCGGGCTTGGCCAAACTCATGGCCGTCCCACACTACACCTACTTACTCATGAAGATGCCAGGTCCGCGGGGCGTAATCACAGTCCGCGGAGACGTCAAGTTTTCCTATCTCCTTGATCGGGAAAACTGCGACTTCGCCAAGTCAACCAAAGCGGCCGCTGAGTTGGACAAGATCCGGCAGGCGGCCACTACTCTCCGTGACGAGGGCGAACCGCTAAGAAAGAAGCCATCTAAGTCAGGCATCAAGCCTAATGAAGATGTCAAGCGTATTTCGCTCGACCCGTCCGATTAGGCCAAAACGGCCTTAATCGGGACAGGGCTCGATCCGAAATAGGAAGAGGCGCTGGTCACCTTTCTCCAAGTGAATCGAGGCATCTTCGCTTGGAAGCCGTCCGATATGCCTGGTGTCCCAAGGGAGGTGACCGAGCACTCTTTGAATGTACACGACAAAGCCAAGCCAATCAAGCAGCGGCTGCGTCGGTTCGCACAAGATCGGAAGGAAGCCATCAAGACGGAGATCACCAAACTTCTAGCCACCGGCTTTATAAGGGAGGTGCTTCACCCCGATTGGTTGGCAAATTCGGTGCTTGTACAAAAGAAGAACGGTACTTGGCGCATGTGTGTCGATTACACCGACTTAAATAAAGCATATCACAAGGATCCGTTTGGACTTCCTCGCATCGACCAGGTGGTTGATTCCACTGCCGGTTGCGAGCTTTTGAGCTTTCTGGATGCCTACTCAGGCTATCACCAGATTAGCTTAAAGGAAGAAGATTGTATCAAGACTTCGTTCATCACTCCGTTCGGGCTTTCTGCTATGTCACTATACCCTTCGGGCTAAGAACGCCGGAGCAACGTACCAGCGTTGCATTCAACGATGTTTCCACGGCCAGCTCGGGCGCAACGTGGAGGCATACGTTGATGACGTTGTCGTCAAGTCTCGGGTAACCTCCGACTTGGTCACTGATCTATCGGAGACATTCAAGAGCCTGTCGGTATACAACATGAAGTTGAACCCGGAGAAGTGTGTCTTCGGGATCCCTTTGGGAAAGCTTCTCGGTTTTGTGGTATCGCACCGCGGAATTGAAGCTAACCCAGAAAAGATCAAAGCTATCATGGAGATGGCTCCCCCAACGTGCCAAAGGGACGTCCAGCGTCTAAATGGGTGCATGGTTGCACTCGGCCGATTCATGTATTGAAGAAGCAACAAGACAAGTTCGTCTGGACACCTGAGGCACAGAAGGCTTTTGAGGATCTCAAATCGTTCCTCACCTCGCCACCTGTCTTGGCATCTCCTATGCCACAGGAACCGCTTCTGCTATACATTGCGGTCACCACTCATGTAGTGAGCGCCGCGGTGGTAGTGGAGCGTGAAGAATAAGGACGCATCTACAAGGCTCAACACCCGGTCTACTTCGTTAGCGAAGTATTGGACGAGTCTAAGGTACGCTACCCGCAGTTGCAGAAGCTTCTGTATGCGGTCCTGATCGCCTCTCGGAAGCTGAAGCACTACTTTCAAGAACATCCAATTTCGGTAGCCACTTCTTTCCCTATTGGAGAAATTCTCCATAATCGGGAAGCCACTAGGAGGATCGCTAAGTGGTCGGTGGAACTTGGGGCTTTTGAGCTCTCGTTCAAACCATGCAGCGCCATAAAGTCACAAACACTCGCCGACTTCGTTGCCGAGTGGACGGAGATGCAAGCTCCCCCTGCCATCGAAGAGGCCGAGTACTGGAACATGTACTTCGACGGCTCTCTGACGACAGGGCGCAGGGGCTGGTATCGTTCTCATATCACCTGGAGGCGAATGACTCAAGTATGTCCTCCAGATTCATTTTCCGGCTTCAAACAACGCAGCCGAGTACGAGGCGCTCATCCACGGCCTCCGTATTGCCATATAGCTCGGCATCCGGCGATTGGTGGTTCGCGGAGATTCCCAGCTTGTGGTGAGCCAAGTGCAGAAGGATTGGACTTGTGTTAACGACAACATGACCGCCTACTGTTAGGAGGTCAGAAAGTTGGAAGACAAGTTCGATGGGTTGGAGCTTATACACATCCTGCGGTAAGACAACGAGGCGGCTGATGAGCTGGCAAACATGGGTTCTAGTCGGGTGTTAGTCCCGGTTGGAGTCTTCGTCCAAGAGCTTCACGTCCCCTCCATCACACCGCAGGAGCAACTACCCCAACCGGAGGAACAACAACCCGAGCCAGAGGTTCTAGCCCTTGACTCGGATTGGACGCAGCCATACTTGGAATACCTACGAGAAGAAAAGTTTCCCGACGATCAGGGGGCTGCCGAGCAAATTCAACGTCGGAGTCGTGCATACGTGGTGCATGAAGGAATTCTGTACCACCGAAGCATCTCCGGCATACTTCAAAAGTGCATACCCGAGTCCGAAGGACGCTCCCTGTTGCGCGAAATTCACTCGGGCATGTGTGGCCATCACGCGGCATCAGCTACGTTGGTCGGAAAAGCCTTCCGGCAAGGATTTTACTGGCCAACCGCGGTCTCCGACTCAAAAGAGATCGTCCGCAAGTGCGAGGGTTGTCAGTTCTTCGCTCAGCAGATCCATGTGCCGACCCAGGAACTCCAGACGATCCCCATCACCTGGCCATTTGCAGTCTGGGGGCTCGACATTGTCGGACCATTCAAGAAGGCCCCAGGTGATTTTGAACACATCTTCGTCGCCATTGACAAGTTCACTAAATGGATTGAAGCCAAGCCTGTGACCAAGATTACGGCAGCCAAAGCCACCGAGTTCTTTCAGGAGATCATCGGTCGTTTTGGTGTGCCATCTTGGATCATCACGGATAACGGCTCTTAGTTCAGAATTGACGAGTTTCAAAGCTGGTGTGAAGATGTGGGCATAAAGATTTGCTTTGCTTCAGTGGCACACCCACGGAGCAATGGGCAGGTCGAGCGCGCAAACGGCATGCTTCTACAAGGCGTCAGAGCGCACATCTTCGATCGGCTCAACCCATACGCGGCCAAATGGATGAAGGAATTGCCTGCTGTACTCTGGGGGCTCCGTACAAGCCCTAGCCGAGCTACGGGGCAGTTTCCCTTCTTCCTCGTATATGCTTCTAAGGCGGTCCTTCCAACGGAGCTACAGTTCGGGTCGCCACGAGTTCAAAGGTTCAATGAGGACGAGTCAGAGGCCAATCGGATCGACGAACTCGACCGATTGGAGGAAGCTCGAGACGCTGCAACAATTCGGTCGGCCAAGTACCTCCAGGGTCTGCGTCGTTACCATGATCGTAATGTTCGGGACCGCGCCTTCTCAGTTGGAGATCTGGTTCTTCGAGTCAATGAATCGAGTGGCCATAAACTCTCTCCACGCTGGGAAGGCCCGTACATTATCGACTCGGTGACACACCCGGGGGTTTACCGACTGAGGCGTGAAGACGGCGCTCTCATGGACAACTCATGGAACATCGAACAATTATGTCGGTTCTATACCTGACGACCGTTGTACACATATTTACAGGTAAATAAAGATAAGTTTTCATTCACATTGTCTTTACATTCATGCAATTCAGCTTCTGACTTGCTACTTATTTATGTTTCAATTAAGTAGTAAGTCGGGGCTACACCTAATTAGGTGCGCAATTGCGCACCTAATCTTTTTTTATCTAAAACTTCACCGGACTTGCTCCCTAGTCGGATCCCGACTAGCTAGTAAGTCGGGAGCTACACCTAATTAAGTGCGCAATCGCGCAACCCTTCTCTTAGTGAGGATAAATTGACTTGCTTCCTAGTCAGATCCCGACTAGCCAGTAAGTCAAGGGCTACAGCTAATTAGGTGCAGTCTGCACCTAATCGATACCTAATCGTTTTTTCGATTTTCATGTTCATGTTGAGCCTAAGTGTTATTTGTTCTGAGTAACGAAACTCTCGTCTCCTAGCAACACTCATACTTTCCGATTGCGTCCTTGGAGACAGAGCTCCGCGCCAACTCCTAACGCTAAGGAATGTGATGCGCTGGGCAGAGTGCTTAGTAAAAGGAACCTAACTTGCTCAGGCAAAATGCATGACTCGGATTAAGAAAAGACGATTAGCATATATTATATTGAAAAGAAAATCATGTGCATTGGTAATTCACATCGAGTTCCTACATATAGAAGGAGTCTAAGCCTAGATGGCCTACAGGCCAATTACAGGAGATGGCGGCGAGTGCGGTCGACGATCACCCTGGCCACTTCGCCAAGAGCTGGGGCGACTTCAATCAGAACCGCGGTGCTGGTGGCGTCATGGGCACGACCGCGGACCAGTGGCTCGACGATCTCGTCGGCCACCTCAGCGAGAGCCGGGACGATCTCGATCAAGACCGCGACGGTCACAACGTCGTGGGCGCGGGCTTCTTCCTCAGCGACCTCGGTGAGCGCGAGGTCGAACTGTGCCCAAAGCTCCACCAACTCTACGTCTTCCATGGGAGCACGTGGAGGAGAAGGAGGAACGGGGGGAAGAAGTCTGGATGAGAAGTGGCCACCGCTCCGGCCTCTTTTTATAGCCGGAATCGGGAAGTCGAACCGATTCCGAGAAGTAATGGCATTAGGGAAACCCCGATGAGAGCAGTTCTCGAGATTTGACGTGGATGTCTCTGGGAACATGGCGCAACAATCAAAGCGACGGTTGGCATCCCGGTAGGCGGTGGGAGTATGGCGCACACTTGTTAAAAGACCACGGGCGACGTTTGCGTCTCTATTGGCGGAAAAAAAGCCACGGGTTCGTTCTTCGCAATATTTGGGCGGACTTAGGTTCCAGAGAGCACGCCCCATGTGGGCTGTAAGCTGTACACGGCATAACTCGTGTACAGGTGCCGCTCAGATCAAACCTAGTTGGGAGAAAGGGCGCGTCCCCGGTTGGGCCTTATGCCAGTCGTCAATTTCTTCAGGGCTGGGCGCCTCCCGGGTAATTAACCTAGCTTTGATGTGCCCCCTGGGGACATAAGTTGGTTTGGCTTCAGTCAGAGCGAACATCAAGGGCTACTTCTCCAGTTGGGTCTCAGTGGCACATCTCCGGATCGTTCGACATCAAGACGAGCACCACTTGGAGGACCTCAACTTGGAGGCGGGTGTATTCCTCCGAGAATCATTAGCTTGACTCCGCACTAGTCGGGTCAGGACGCTTGAACGCCCTACGCGAGTTGTGGCATGTCCCCTGCTGGACCGAATGTCGGGTTCTGCCCGTCAGACTCGAATGTCATAATTCGTAATAGGGAGGATGACGCAGGGTTACACTGATCACTCGGCAACATCCACCTTTTTGGTATGCCTCCTCGTGGAGCCAATAGCCAGCATACCGATCCGTCGGGCTAGGTACCAGACATCTTTTAAGACTTGAGATTTTTCTTGAGTCCTTTGCAACAGTGTTGTTTGATTAGCAGGTTACTCGGCGAAGTGGAACTTCATCAGTCAAACGAAGAGTGACATCACTCGGGCTGCATTTGAAGGGCGCAAGCTAAACCCGAATCAAGACAACCCGATCACGGCTTTTCTCGGGGCTCATGTGGACAACATGGGCCCCGTATCCGGAGATATCTTGTTATGCGTACCACCTCTTTAGGCCGAGTCAATTGGATCTTCCAGAAGACGGGCTTGGAGGCTGGCGCGGCCCGACTTGCTCTATAAGAAGCGAACTCGTTTCCTACTCGAATCTTAGATATAGGCGTAACCAACTCGGTTATATCTCAGTATCTTCCATATACGGATTAGGGAATCTATCTGTAACCCGGCCCCTTGCACTATATAAAGGGGGTCAGGGGCCCCTAGTTCGACATCCAATCATCTAGCCATCTGACATCTCATTGTCCTTGAGATCCACCATAATACAATCCACGAGCACAGGAGTAGGGTATTACCTCACCTCGAGGGCCCGAACTTGTATAAATTTCGCTCCCTGTGTTACCATCGTAGTTGTGATCCTTCGCACTGCCCCATAAAATACATTGCCGACGCAAATCATCGACAACCCCCCTCTAGGCGATATCCCGGTCCTTTCAATTGGTATCAGAGCCTAATCTCCCACATAAAGCTTAACCGCTTGGAGAATTTAGGATGTCGCAAGACGAGATGGATGAGAGTGGATCTAATATTTGTTTTGATTATACTAACATGAATGCTCGTAAATCTTTTCTTATACCCATTTCCTTCGATTGGGCACAATATTTTGATGGTACACATTATGGCCCGTGGAAACACAAAATGAAGATTTATTTGATGGCTCTCCATCCTTCTATTCAGCGTATTATTGAAAAGGGCTATAGCATAAAGGATGAAGACAACCTAACAATCGAAGGGGAAGAAAATAAACACAAGAATGCTCAAGCCATGGATGCTCTACTTAGTGTTTTGAGCAAAGATGAGCGAGACAAAGTATGTCATCTCAAGTATGCTCATGATGTGTGGATGCTCATTCAAAGAAATCATGAGAAGTCCAAAATTGATCAAGAGGACAATTCACAAGCATGGACTTCAAATGATGATCCAAGTTCAAGGTGGTAAGATCCGCAGCCTGCCGGATCGTGGTCACCTTCACACCCCAAATCTTCAAATCCAGAGCGGAGAAGAAATGGCGAGCATTCTCAGAGTCAGTGTAGGTGGTGCCGACCGACCTAAGGTTGCTGAGAATCTTAGTGAACCGACTAAAACAAAGCGCCCAAATGATTCACTGACCTTTTGCACAAAGCGATTGTATTCCCTCTTGTACTGGTCTTGCCTCACGGTCTTGATCTGGACTGTCCCCTCATGGTAGGCAACAAGGGTAGTCCAAATCTCGTGAGCTGTCTTGATATGAGCAACTCGCTCATATTCATTTCTACTCAGCCCCTGAATGATCATGTTGCGGGCTTTAGCATTCAACTCTACATCTGTCTGATTTTGGAGGGTGATTTCCTCATCATTTGGCAACACATAGGGATTTTTGACTTTCACCAAACTTGTATGCTCGTGCCATGATGTAGGATTCCATCCTCACCTTCCAAAAAGGAAAATCCAAACCCGAAAACACAGAAGGCTTAGTAGAGTACTTGTCATCCGCCATGGCTCAAAACGGAAACAAGGAAAGGCTCAAAGATCGGTGAAGATCAAAAAGAGCGCAACCTTGCTCTGATACCAGTTGAAAGACCAGGCTAGGTGGCTAGAAGGGGGGGTTGAATAGACGCCAAATGGAAATCGACGTTTTCTTCAACAACGCACCCCAAACAACTCAAACATGCAGCGGAAAAACATTCTGGACAGTAGCACATACCCCTAGTAAAAAACTCACGAATAAAAATCCGTGAATCATATGGTCTTGGGGATTTTTTCTGTGGTGCTACTGGTTGTTAAGAACTCAACAAAAAAAGAATTAGATCTAAAGCTACTTTAGATAAAGAGAAACAATTCAAACAAGCTAGACTACTTTCTGGAAAGTAAAAGCAGATTCCAAAACAAAAGCACTCTAATCAAGAAGTGTTTTCTCCCATTCTGAGATCCCAATGTTTTTATAGATTTTTCTCAATAGAGATATATGAGTTACAGATCACGTCTCCAAATTTCACCTCAAGATCAAATACATAAAAAATCAACCGAAAAGAACAAGAGGTTCTGCCAAAAACTTCGACCAGAAAAATTGGGGCTCGGTATTCACCTCATGGCTCCCAGATGGGGCTCGGTATTCACCTCATGGTTCTGGACCCACGAATCGCCAGTTCGCATCCCGACACGTCGCTGACCACGGTCCACCAAGACCTGTACCACAAAGATTAGCCAAAAACACCATACTTATCTTTCTCACCTGCAAGGTTAGTCCATAATCAATCACATCCAAGACATGCACAAGTTTTCCGGACAACCCATCGAAAAACCGTCCACAAATGGTGCAACCCGCGCCAAGACCCGAAAACCCTGGGAAAACCCGGCGAAGCCTCGATCGCCTCAAAAACCTTTGCGTTACGCTCAAAACACTTGTCAATATACTCATCATCAACATGGGGCCACCTGCACATGGTTTCACACTCCTTCACCCTCCACATCTCCTCATTGCTACATGATTCAAGGTAATAATGAGGTCAATGAAGACGAGCCCTCTCATGATGAATTAATACTCATGTGTGGAAAGCTCCATAAGCATCTTGAGAAGGAGATTAGAAAATCATATAATTTAGTATGCAAACTTAATTTGCTCCAAAATTCGTATCATGCATTAAAGATAGATCATGGGAATTTTCTTCTCAAGGATATCACTACTAGCAGGGTAGATGTTGGATTATCTTATGATATTCTAGATGACTTGCCATGTTTAGATCCTATCTCTAGTCTTTCATCTAGTACTCATGCTTCCACTTCTTGTGATGATTTGCCTGACATGCCTACTTACTCTAATGCAAATTCTTCAATTTTCATCATGTCATGCAATGATAAATTTGATATTCCTTATTGCTTAAATTCAAATGCTTCTACTTTCACTAGTGCTGGTTGTACTAACAATCTTGTAGAGGAAAACAAAGAGCTCAAGACACAAGTGCAAAAATTAAAAAATGACTTGGAGAAGTGCTACAAAGAGAAAGCCGACCTAAATGCCATCTTGGGCAATCAAAGATCCATCAATAACAAGAAAGGGCTTGGTTTCATCCGAAAGAAGAGAAATTATGAAACAAGACTCTCCAAGTCAATCAAGAAACAAGAGAACAATCCAAAACATAAAGCCGAAAAGATTAAGACTATAAAATGCTTTGGATGTAATAAGTTAGGGCACATTGCTTTTAAGTGTCCTAACAAGGAGGAGACCAAGATTACACCTATCAAGAGACAAACCGGTAAGGAGCAAATCAAGATGAAGAGAACTTCAAAGCCTACTTGCTATAATTGCCGGAAAAAGGGACATATCGGTAAGGATTGTTCCAAGGGTAACACTCCTAAGCCCATCCTTGTCAATGACCATTATTTGCTTAGGAAGGATAAAAATGGAAAATTGATTGCTAGAAATGTTAGTCCAACTAAGGATAATGTGAAGGCCATTTGGGTGGCAAAGCACATATTTGATGACAATTCTCTTGGGGGAGCATGGGATCGTCTTGGGTAAGAAAGAAACTGGGAATTTACCCAAGGATGGTGGAAGGATAAGCTCCAAGCTGAATTTTGCTAAGAAGGGTGTGCTTTGCTTAGTTGCTAATCATTCTAAACCAATGGTCAACTCTCTTGCTAAATGCCCTAAAGTAAAAGCCATTAGTAGTAAATCTTGTTATTCTCTTGTTGATTCTAAGGACAAGATATCTACTAGGGCACCTAAATGCATTGTGGCTCACACCAATGGACCCAACAAGAGTTTGGGACCAAATTTGCTTGAAAGTGCTTAATAGGTGAAGAAGGCCATTGAAGGCTTGGGACATGCATGAAAGATGTGGAGTCGTCACCAACCATTTATGGCCAAGCTTGAGGATATACAAGTCACCAACATGTACCAATGTCTCTTCGCTAACAATTTAAATTCAAGCACTCTATGTTGTGTAGGTAATTACAATTCAATGCATATCATGAAAATCTTATATCTTGTTCATGTTCAAAACTTCAGTATTGTTTTATGAGCTTGATAAGTGTTGTGGCACATTTAGATATCGTGCTAATTCATATCTATGTATATCACATTTCCTAAGTGTGCCATATCTATTAAGTGCTAGTGTTAATTTTCAAAAAGAGTCATTTTAGCTAAAATGTGAATTTGAAGTAACATTTAAAAATTTGTTTGAAAACTGTTCCAAAATGATTCTCAAATGTTTTCAAAGGGTTTTGGCTAAAGAAAAATCTATTTTCATTAAAAACAAGTTTTGAACTAAATTTCTAGTTACTAGTATCTTGTTTTTGCCATTTTTTCAGTATTTTTCATAGAATTAATTCTAAACCGAATTTGAGAAAAGTTTCAACACCAAAACATAGAGTTAGTCATTATAAACATTTTTTGTATTCAAATGATTTTCAAATGACCAACGTATCTCTTGCTATGAGGTTTTGAAACTCGCCAAAAAACCTACTTTGACCATAATTACCTATTTATAGCACTTAAGTGAGTTTTGCCAAATGAGTCAAATTTCTTTCTATGAATTGACTCACAAGGGTGTTTTTAACCCATAAAAGCTTTTAGAAAGAATAAATACTCATTCAACCTCATCTCTGCACAATTGGAGAATTTCTTAAAACATGATGCTTTTATTGGCCAAATCCAATTCTTTATTTATTTGATTGTCTTATCTCTTTGAGTTCGTTCCAAATGATGTTTTTATTGGTTATATTGAATATTTGGAGCATTTCACTGAGGTTTCATGGATTCTCTCTAGCTTTGCAACAAAATACCACTATTTGGGCTTTCTAGTCAAATTTCTTCAAGTGGTATAAATATTTGAATTGCATTTTTTTCATTGACCCTTTGTGTAAAGGGGAGCTTTCTAAATGGATTTCTAAGCTTCTTAGAGAAAAACTTCGTCATTTAGATTGTCTCTTGTGAGTTTGGGTGAAACTTCCAATCTTTCCGATTTAAACTTATTTTAAAAGGATGAAAAGCAAAATCTTTGTTTGAAAGACAAAACCTTTTGAAAAATGCCTTCAAAATATTTTAAAGAGTATTCCAAATCTTTTTAAGCGTCTATCCCTTGGGAAGGTGCTAAAAGTAAAATTTTGACCTAAAATGATCTTTTATGATCTTGTTTTTATATTTAATTTCAAATTTTTCTAAAACAAGATCTATTTGGAATTTGAAAACGTGCTTTATACAAAAATTTTGAGGTTTGGGATTTTAAACTTTTCTCTATTTTAATGTTTCTCCAAATTCCAAACCATTCAAAAGGTATTCCCTTTTGAAGTTTACCCAAATCTCTCTTTTGACAATATTTGACATGTTCTTCCATAGAGTTGAATATTGCAATTTGAGTGGATATGATTTTGCAAATTGGCTTATAAACATCTCTCTAACTCATTTGAAGCCATACATGTGCAAATTTCCATTCAAAACTCATTTGGTTACATTTTGAGGATTTTGTGAAATCTTTATCCTTTAATTGATTCAAATGCAACTTTCACCATATTTCTTGAAAGAAAATTGATTTATTGAAAATTCTTGTTGGAAAACCTTCTATTGCATGTCAAGTTCAAAACTGAAAATTCTTAAATTTATTCAAACTTATTTGCAAGATTTTGACTTTATTTGACTTAGTTTCAAAACCGAACCTCCAATGCTCATATTGACATAATTTTTTATTGGAGTGTGATCTTTCAGAAATTCCTTTTGGAAAAGTTTTTTGGTTGTTCATAAAACAGTTCTGCAAAATTTCATGGCTATTGGACTTCATTTGATCAAGTTTTCACCTCATTTCAAAATATTCAGCTTGCTGAAAATTCAGGTTTTGGGCTGATCATTGGGCTGTTTTGTGATTTTTGTATCTCCATAAGGGTTCATAATTTGAGGAAGATATAATAATGCGTTTTGATACTCTATAATTAATCTACATGGACAAATTTTCTCAGATATATTGAACCAGGTTTGTATATTCTTTAGGCCCTATCAAAAAGCTTAAATAGAATGTCAAATCTGAATTTTTCAGCACTTTGCAATTTTGAAATCATGCATCTCTTTGAATGTTTTGATTATTCCTTTGGATGAAAACTAAGCTAACTCGAGTTATAACTCCGTGATTCATCTAAAATTATTTAGGAGCTCATTTATTCAAGTTTTTTTTTTTTATCTTTGGGATCATTTTAAGCGAGATTTTCTTTTCCCAAAACCTTCGGTTCAGATTTCACTATCTCACTGTTTTTGGGATTTTTCTTTGCTCAAATAGATTTTTGGCCTTCATAGTTCTCGAAGAGAATTTTGAGACGGATCGTTTTCGTGTTGATCACTTTTGCATTTGAGCAATGGTTTAACAGCTATGATCTGTTTTGTGCTGCTAAGTGCAGTTTTCATATTTGGAGAGCATAAAAGTACAATTAGACATTCTTGAACTAACTTGTGTCAAGTTGAAAGATATTTGCTCCCGAAAATTGTTTGCTTGTCTATGCACGTGAAGGAGATCAAAGAGGATCAATATCCATGGTGGGATGAAGGATGTGGATGGAGGTTCCATAGTCTGAGGGATCTAAGACCATGTGAATTGATTAAGATCGATCTAAGCATGTGGTAGGTGGGAATCGACAAAGGGATGTACACTCTCTCAACACCAAATCTTTAATTGTCATTGCACTTCCATGAAATTAATTATCTTATTGAATGGGTTAATTGCATTGATTTAGGGGGAGCTCTTGCATGATATAATATTCATTTAGCTTCTCCATATTCATATGCTCTTCATAGTTGCTCTTGGTCTTTATAATTTCTATATGGTTAAATGATCTATCCTTTATATGTCTTTGTAAGTTCAAAAGCTTGTTTGAAATATTTTCAAACTTTCTGCTTTCATTTATTTACAAGTGGTATTCCTAAGTGTAATTATTGCATATTCTCATCCAAGTGTCATCTCACATGTTTTGTGAGCTATTTGTAGTTCCTTTCATGTGGTATCTACTTCATATCATTTGGATGATATTCCATCAAGGTATACCCTTGAAACTTGCCTATTCCATCCGATCATGAGCATGTACTTCACTTATATCATTTGGCTCATGAACATAATGCTATAATTTTGTTATGTCATGATTTGTTTTTCACTTATACTCTTATGACATGACATATAGTTTATCCTCATATGTAAATCTTGGATATAATTGGTGTCATATGTTGCCTAGATTTAGGGGAAACTTACTATTATTGCTTTATTACTAGCTCCTTACTTTTATCTTGTTCTCTCTAATCTTTTTATTAAGTGTGCTATCAAAGGGGAGAAAAGATATTCCTTAGTGGATCTTTGGATGATTGATGACTAAGGGGGAGTTTAAACCCCAAATGGATAACGAAGACTTATTATGGACCTTTTTGGGATTAATGACAAAAGGGGGAGAATTTATGGATTTATCAATTGCTCCCTAATTGATTGACAAAAAGGAAGAGAATGTTTGAAGAAAATGACAAAAAGGGAAGAGAATGTTTGTAAGTATGATCTCTTATCCCCTTCCCATGTTTATTGTAGTGTTAAATAGCTTCTTTTTGTCATTTGGTGCAATTGATAAAAGGTTTGTCATAAATCACCAAAAAGGGGGAGATTGAAAGTGCATCTAGGCACTTAAGTGATTTTGGTGATTAATGACAAACACATATAATGCAACTATTTGTAAATGATAAATTTGTGTAAATGCTTGGCTAAGTAATTGCCTAGTGACAAACCTCTAATATGATTGTGTTGTTATGAGACTAATATGTTTATTACCAAGTTGAATATTAGTCTCATCTATTTAGAGGAAATCATATATGCCAATTGGACAATCTATCCATCCTAACAAGGTAAGTCTCTCATATACAAATAGGATGGGTAAGCAAAGATGCCTTATATATATATATATATATGTATGGGAAGCTAGTTTGGGGCTCCATGGAGCCTAGGCTCCATGATTCAAAAACCTATGATGTGCATTGAGATTCGTGATGTTCGACGTGTATATCTTCACATATCCACTAAAAAAAGTATTTCAAATATGAAACTCCAAAAAAATTAAATTCGAACTCAGTTTAAACTAGTTTGAAGTATAGTTTGAATTAGTTTGAAGTATAGTTAAATGTAGTTCAAACTGAAGTTCAATTCAACTTTTTTCGGAGTTTGATGTCTCAAATATTTTCTTTAGTGGGTATATAAAAGTATAATAACCAAACAACACGAATCTCAAAGCACATCTAGTGTTAATGAATCATGGAGCCTAGGCTCCATGGAGCCTTATGTATTATTTCTATATGTATGTATGTATTTATTATTACATTCCTCTTGTGCAAGTGCATAGTGAGCTCCACGTAACATATTGATTATATATGCACATTGGTTGATGTCATATGTATTTGTGCATATATATCCACTTGAGTTGAATATGTGTCTTGCTTTTAGTATACATGTCTTAACTAGAGTTAAACTTTACATTGCTATGACTTAACTTGGTGTATGCATGCTTTGTTTGTATATCTTCTTATGCACATCACTTAGTGAAGTTTAATCTAGATTGTTCCGCAACTTCACTCTAGCTTGAATATTATTTGCACATGTGTAATTTTTGTATATTCTATCATGTGCTCCATTTTAGTGAAGATTGTGGTACTTGCCATGGTTTAGTTGATTTATTATATTGGCAATTATCTTCCTAGTGCATCTAGCTCCATTAGATATTTATCATGATGCACTTAGTAGAGATCTTTTCCATGTCAAGTGTTTCCGTTTAATATTGTGCTTATTTATATGAAACACTTGTTATACTTAATTGCTCACAAACATCAATCTATTTATATCTATTGAGCTTTTTGACTAATATCTTTCATGAGTGATTTGAAAAGAATTAGGTCTCGTGAGTATGTGTGATGACCAAAGTATGTTAAAGGATGACGGTTAAGCCAAGGTCAACAAGACGGCGATGTCACCAAGAGTTGAAGACTAAGTCAAGATCAATTTGGCGTGGAGATCATAGGAAAGGATGATCAAGTCAAAATTGATAGGACGAGAGTCTCATGAGGTGCATCGAGTCAAGTTGGACAAGGTAAAGGCGTCATCAATCATTTGGTGAAGGTCATCATGCATAATGAAGAAAAAGACGGCAAGTGACTATCCTAGACTTGTATTATTCTTAATTTAATTTGAGTCTAAGGATTGTCGTACTATTAAGAGGGATTGAGTGAAAATTGGGAGAAAGGTTGGGAGGTAATTCCTTTGTGGAATTAGTGTGTTCTTGAGCCCTAGTGACCCCTCCACTCTTCGATCTAGGTGATCCCCTTAGGAAGAAGGGTTGGAAAGAGTTGGGAGGAGGTGTGAGTGTGAATTGAGCAAGATTGGATTTTTGAGCACTTAAGTTCATCTCCAAGTTCGTTCTTCGTGGCATTTCTTAATCTTGGAGGTTGAGGACTCCTCGACGACTAGGAGTTGGTCACGAGCTACCAAGCCTTGTGTGGTGTGGCGTGTCAAGTTTGTGAAGACCGGATTCCGCCTCCGTAAGGAAAGGAGTCAACTAGTGGAATCCAAGGGAGCTTGGTGCGGACCTTGGAGAGGATTAGGGTTGAAAAAGACCTCGGCTCAAGTGTGACCGAGCCGTCTCAACGGAGATGTAGGATCCCCTCAAGGATCCGAACTTCGGGAACAAACATCGACGTGTTTCCACTCCACTCATGGTTCTTCATTTGTATTCTCAAGTTTGATTTACTTCCTTATTTTACAATTGACTTGATTATCTTGTCTTGTGTGATACTATTACACCTATACTTGCTTGGGAACTATCTTTGGTGCTAGTGGTATCCTTGAATTTGTGAGATTTGAATTGAATCCAAAGTCCTCTGTTTTCTGTGTAGACCGGACAGTCCGATACTTGCCTCGGGCAGTCCGATACATCGGACTGTCCGACCCTATACCATTGGATTGTCTGATACAGCTTCCGCAATTAACTTTGTTTATTGTTTTAAAATTTTGATATCGCCTATTCACCCCCTCTAGGTGACATCCCGGTCCTTTCATCCATGCATGGTTGACCGTGTCAGTATAGTCTGTTTACAAGACCTCCATGAAACTACAGCACCTGCTAATATAAACACATAGCCACTTGTAGCTTCGATCTCATCTGCATCAGAGATCCAATTTGAATCACTATACTCTTCTAATACTAAAGGGTATGTAGTATAGTAAATTCCATAAGAGGTATACCTCTCAAATAGTGCAACACTCTCTCAAGAGCCTCCCAATGATCACCTCTCGAATTAAAAGTAAACCGGCTTAATTTGATCGCAGCAAATGAGATGTTAGGTCTTGTTGCACCACCTAAATACATAAGGGACCCATTTATTTATCTTTTCATAATCCGTTATTTTTGCGAATCTCTACACTTGCATCATAAGGAGTTGGGGATATTTTGCAGTTCTCAAAGTCGAAGCGGCTCAATAATTTAGAGTGGCTCAATAATTTTTCTACATAATGGGATTGATTCAAAGTAATCCTATTCTCAGTTCTGATCAATTTAATATTTAGAATTGTATCTTCCTTACCCATGTCTTTCATGTCAAAACAATTAGATAAGAAAGACTTGACCTCGTCAATGACGATAGTGTTGGTTCCAAATATAAGTATATCATCAACTTACAAACACAAGATGACTCCTTGACCCCCCACCATAGTGATAATAAACACATTTAGCTGCGTCATTCACATTAAAATCAGCTAAAGTTAAAGTTTTATCAAATTTCTCATGCCATTGTTCATGTCCTTGCTTTAGGCCATATAGGGATTTCAATAATTTACACACTTGTTCACCTGTTCAGAAATCACAAAGCCATCTGGTTGCTCCCTATAAATTTCTTCTTCACACTCTCTATCAAGGAAAGCAATCTTCACATCCATTTGATCGATTAGTGAATCACACAAAAATGCTAATGCAAGGAGTACCCTAATGGTAGGAATTCTCGCAATATGAGAGTAAGTATCAAAGAAATCCTCTCATTCTTTTTGGGTATAACCCTTAGCCACAAGTCTAGCCTTATACTTATCAATAGTACCATCAGGCTTTATTTTCTTTTTAAAGATCCACTTACATCCAACTGGTTTATACCCACTAGGAAGTTTAGCGATCTCCTATGTCCCATTAGCCATGATGGAATCCATCTCACTACGGACAGCCTCTTTCCAATACTCTGCATCAGACAATGCATAAGTCTCTAAAAAAGTTTTTGTCACATCATCCACAAGATAAATAATAAAGTAATCACCAAAGGTTTTCTCAATCCTCTGTCTTTTACTCCTACGAGGAGACTCTATGACAATATTGTCATCCTTATTAGGAATATCACAAATTCGTTCAATAATATTAGATAACTCAGAAATAGATGGAAGATTAGAAGTTTAAGAATTTTTATTAAAGCTTGCTGCTATCATAGGATAAATATTCTCAAAAAGGGAAGCATTTGTAGATTCCATTATTGTGTTAGCAATCATCTCAGGGGAATTTGATTTTACAACTAAAAATCTATAAGTTGGGCTATTATGAGCATAGCCTAGAAAAGCACAATCCACAGTTTTAGGTCCAAGCTATCTCTTTTTCTGCACTGGTATATTGACCTTTGCCAAACAACCCCACGTGCATAGAAAATTAATATTTAGTTTTCTCCCCTTTCATCTCTCCTACGGAGTAATCTCACTTCTTTTAGTAATTACTCTATTGAGGACAAAGGTTGCTGTTAAAACAGCTTCCCCCCACCATGACTTAGGTCTACCGGCACTCTTTAACATGGCATTCATCAAGTCTGTTAGTGTCCGGTTTTTTCTCTCAGCCACCCCATTATATTGAGGTGAGTATGGTGGTCTGACTTCATGGATTATACCATGCTTAGCACAAAATTGAGTGGATTCATGACAGACATACTCTTCCTAGTCTTTATTTTTTTTTTCCAGTTGGTTCTCAATCTTAGTCTTATAAATTTTAAAGAAGTTTAAAGCCTCATCTTTTGTTTTCAATAAATAGACATAGCAATAACGAGTTGCATTATCTATGAGAGTAAGAAAGTATCTTTTGCCTCCTTTTGTCAACACTCCATTTATCTCACACAAATCAGAATGGATGACATCTAATGGTGTCAAATTCTTTTCTTCCTCTAACCCCTTAAAGGGTTTTTGATGTTGTTTTGCTTACACACAAGATTGACACTTTGATTCTTTGACAATATTACATTTTGGAATTAATTCAAATCTGGACATTCGAGCAATGGTATCATAACCAATACGACATAAACGAGAATGTCAAACATTGGACTCATAATTATTTACTTGAGTAGCAACATTTAAATTTAAACAAGTTTCTAACACACTTAAGCAGAACAGGCCTCCGCTCTCATAACCTTTTCCAATAAAGTTTCCAAGTGTGCAGTCTGTAAGCGTCTGCTCACTCAAAAAAATTATATGTCCCTCCATAAGTTACAAGCAGAAAATCTATTTAGAGTAGTAGTACTCAGTACTGCATGTGCACTGAAAACATATTGCGATTTTTATCCGGATCATTTTAATAGCTCTGAAATGCTAAAAGTAAAAGAGTTGAACAATGGTTTCACGATGTAATACTTTGTAGTGAGACCATGGCTCTTCAGCAACATGTATATCTGGTTACATGTTCTTTTTTGCCCACTCTTGCTATGCCCTTTATCGATCTTTGCTGCTGGTTAATTAACTTTGGCCTATCTTGTTATTCTAGGGGACCAAACGCCTTGTTCCTGTTGGTCTTCAAGATGATGATCAATGCGCTAAGGATGCAATAACCTTAATCTTGATCTCAATTTCTGGACTCGGGCCTTCGTGTATATGTTGATCTCTCCGACTTATCTTTTGTGCGATGTTCTTATCTGAGCACATATATTAATGATCCAGCACTAGACTTTGACAATTATACATCAAAATCTAATGCGTTGTTTCTTCGACTAAAGGAAGGGGTAGAGTTGGATAAATTGCTCCGTGTTGAAAATGATTCTTCGGCAGCGCCAACTCCTTATACAGCTGCTATTCCAGAAAATAGAATTTGCATAATACGCACACGTTGCATACGTGTGACTTTAGCCTTGTTCCTTCTCACCCTCCATATGTCTCATGATCAAACATGGTGGAAATTCTCCTTTTCCCGTCTTACAGCCTACATACTAACAAGTCTTTATTTATGTACTCACCCTCCATATGCCTCACCAATGGTCATGTTGTTAGTGATATGTCCTAGACACAATCATATGAGATGATTATATCACGCCTTTATTTATGTACTAATGATAATGTGTTATCAATTCCATGGATAAATATCACTTGCTTTGTTCATCAAGTACGACTTGATTGTGAAACACATTGTTTATATGATATTGTTCTAAATGATTCTTAGTCTTATATCATTATGTGGGACAATAATGATTTGATCAGCACATGTATTTATTAATGGTAATGTTTCATATATCATAGATATAGAGATATTAAATCAATAATATGAACACGTTAGAGAATATGGTGTTAGATAGACTCACTCCGAGACACTGCTGAGATTGTTATCTTACATATGCCATCAGCCTGTACTCTCGAGTGGTATACCTATAGGATCCTTAGACCTAAGATCATCATTGATTCCCAGCATGCGTAGTCGTATACTTTTGAGTTATCAACTGCTACGCCGTAATAGGGTAGCTATAAAGATAGCTTTCGGATATGTCATGAAACATGACGTGGGGTGTGAGCGATTAAGATGGAATTTATCACTCCTTGATAATAGGAGAGATACCTCTGGCCCCTCGATGTGAATGGATTAGAAAGTGCATGGCCATGCCAATATGATTAAAGAGTTAATCACGATTTCAGTATCCATCGTATAGACAAATGAATAGTCCAGCTATCATAAGGATGGCACGTATGTCGCCTTGATTTTGACTAGTATCCACTACTAGAGAAACAGTCTTTCATACCGGCTTATCAGTCCCGGTAAGATACGAACCGGTATTAATAGTAGCATCAGTCCCAGTTCGTAGTTCCAAGGCTTCAATCCGGTTAAATCGCTCACATTAGTCGGTTGGTAATACCAAGCGGGATTGATGCTCCTCCCATGCAGGCTAGTACAGCCCAGCTGGCATGGAAGCTCATCAGTCCCGGTTGGTATTACCAACCGGGACTGAAAATAGGCCTTTAGTAACCGGGACTAAAGCCTCATCTAAGGAATCTTTAAAAAGAATGCATATCCTAGTTATATCAGAACGCGTGGGTGGGTGAGTTGGTTAGAAGGGTGAGTGGGGAGTCACGAGATCTCGGGTTCGAGTCCCGCAGAAGCCATATGTGCGCATTATATTTTTAAATATATTTCTAACATCTATCTCGGGTTGAAACAGCGGACCGATGGCTCCATGCCATCGATCCCGAATCTATCCCGGTTCCAAAACCGGGATTGATGCTGGTTTGGAACCGGGATTGAAGGCTCAATCCATGGTAGTGATAGTGAGCAAAGGGATCGGTATATGAGTGTATCAAGGTTTAGCCCATATGATTATTCTATTCGGGAATCAATATATCCTGCTAGGAACCGCTATTGACTTGTGGTTCGGAAAGGGGTTTCTGGGGCCACAACCGATTGTGCGTGAACCTAACGGATCACACACTTGACAGGTTGGAACATATCTAATAGATACTAATCCGCTTGTGGGACTAGTCCTGATCCACGTAGGATTAGAGTCCTAGTTGGATGCGTCGACTTGGAGTTCTAATCGACTACGAGTCCTAGTCAGGTTCTAATGTAGAAGCCCACTAGTTCGGCTATATAAGAGGAGATCAAGGAAGCGGCACGGTAAGAGATAACACCAAGTCAAGAGCTATCGGTTTCGCCACCAAAGCCCTAGCCGACAAGCCTTTCGGACCTCCTAGAAACTCTAGCTAACGCACGCAGTGCTAGCACACCGGTGATCAGCGCTCTGCCCCTAGACATGTGGATACTGTAGAGGCATTGTTGTGGTTACTACGACGCTCATCAGCTAGACGTCGATCGGCTAGTGACAACGGTTGGCTGGCGACGACGATCTGCTAATCGACCAGGTCAATATCGACAAGCGACGAACATCATCTAGTGACGATGGAGGAGGTGATTGGTTCGGCGAGAACGACAACTTCCTCTACGGCAGTACGTGCGACGTTGCCGTGGTGGTGATCGGCTAAGGAGGCCATCGGCCTGGAACAATTGGTTACATCTAGTACCTCGACGCGTGCTAAGTTGGGATCGGCTTCTTCAACTCTCCTTCTGCTGCAACTGTGCGTCAAAGGTAACGATATGTGATTCGTTACTCGATGTCCTTGGTGATCACGGTAGAAATTTTTGAAATTGCATTAGCGACCTAGTGTAGCCTACCCATTCCCCAACACATATTGTGTATGACATTAGACATCCTGGCAGGTATGACATTTTTGCTTTTATGTTCCATGGTCCGCGACTTTTGTTGTGGCACTACCAAACTCTTATCATGCTGTTCTTCTAGGGCAAATGTGGCTGTGCGGCGGGAACTTCATACACCGGTCTCTGACTGGTCCTGTATTCATCTAGAGTTTGAAATTGCAGGAACTGCATGGCCTGACGTAAGCATTTTCACTGATCCAGATTTGTTAGTTTCGGAAATAAGAGTAGACAATGATTATTTAATTAGTCTAGAAACAGCTGATGACTCCTCATTTTCCTTAGGATATGAGACTGTAGATCATGTTGGTTTTGTGCTCCAATCTCATAATGGGTTCGCCTCTTGGACTGGCTTACACTCGCTGCTACAACTGGGCAACAATTCAGGTGATTGTTCTATCATGGTGTTCACATTAATTAACACATGCGTTCTGAGTGGTTTACCTAATTTCTTCGGTGCCATGTTGAATTGCCAGGAACATAAGTCTCTGGAATTAATATTAGTTACTTGATAAGGACGTCCAGAGGAAGACTAGATATGCAACAACATTTCATCCCTTTGACAAAATTCTTTTGTCTTCTCAATGCTTGCAGTGCTCTATAAAGTTTACAAAGAGGATAGCTGTGCGAAATTTCAACAAAAGAAGCATTTCATACAAATATTAGCAGAATGTTCTTCCATTACCTAATTTTTTGTTGCCCTTTTTTCATTCACATTAATCATGCTCCTTTCATTATTTCACGACAAACATCAAGTTACATAAGTATTGGACCATATGTTTCAGATAGATTATTTTTGAAGTTGGAAACTGCTGCAACTTTTCCAAAAAAAAAGGCCATGGCAAAAATTAAGATGATTAATCCTTTTGCTATGGAATAGACCTTATTGGTATTATACTGTGTATAGTTTTTGAATATTTCTTATTGACTGAGAGGACAATGAAGAAAATTGTCCATATGACACATGTTAGAAATTAAAATTTTTACTTCAATTTTTCTATAAAATAAAATTGTGTCCGATTCACCAAACCAATTCTTTTTTTCTCTTATTCGAAGAGCTCACAAAAAACCAGCTACACCCACTACATCAAAACAGGACATATGTACCGCTATATCTGTACCGGTTCAGTTAGAACCAGCACAAATAAGGTTACTAGCCAGCTCTTTAGCGAACGCATGGCAAAACCATTGATGTGCCGGTGCTAATTAACAACCAACATAGATTACTGATTATATGTGCCAGTTCTGAATACGAACCACAGGTATACCTGTGCCGGTTCATAAAGGGACCTAAAACATATAATCTATATATATGTGCCGGTTGAAAATTACAACCGGTACATATAAACATTTTTCCGCATGTCAAGAGAGTAGGCGTGTCGCTTCGTATTCATAAGTGCCAGTTGGAAACTACAACCGGCACACAAAACGTTTCATCTACCGAGACATTTCGCAGGTATTTTTATCTCCGTCATGTCTATATAATCTAATCGATCCCCCCATTCCTGTCCCCCTAGCTCCATTACTCCAAGATCTCTGCCGCTCGTCTTCCCACTCCGCCATGGGCCAATCCCATTCCTCCCCTTTGTGGCTGTAGCCCTCTCCACCCACCTACCCGCTGGCGCATCCCTGTCCACCTGCAGTGCCATTGTGGCCCTCTCCACCCACCGTCTCACTGCCTCGTCTGGCCTCGCCATGGTCACCATGCCCTGCTGGCCATCCGGCGCCCCGCGAGGAGGAGCGCCCATAATCATGTCCCACAAATATAGGCATCGACCGAATTGCATTACCAAATATGGTACATCTCGTGTCGTCCCAAATTGCATCAAGTTAGGCTTTCTAACAAGTGGTATCTGAGCAAGGCTATTGATGCAGATGATGTTGGTGAAGGTGGAAGGATCATGCATTCACGCGGTGCCAGGGAAAACGTCAGATTCGGTGTTAGGTGGAGCATGACGGCGATCAACAAATTGATCGATGATGTCAGACACTCTGAAAAGGTGGCTCAGACCGTTCGATGGGCTAGCATTGGCAAGGATTGATTAGAAGTGGTGACTGGGCTAACAACATGGCCGACATGGTGTGGAGACGACTTCGGTGCTTGCGGTCAGACATATGGCAAGCGACCAAATAGATTGGGGCGGGTGCATCGCGGTGTTGGCCATGCGACCGGATGTTGCATAGGGGTAACAACATGTCTTTGTTGGTGGGTATCATGTAGTGGATGCATGGCCAGAGTATGGCATGATCGTGCACAAATGAGTGCAGATGCGGCGGCATGCGATGACATGCAGGAGGACAATTGTTGTTAGATCTGAAGGGGTCATGTGTGAGACATGACGACACAGTTGGCATGGCGGATCTAGATATGGTCGGCGGTGAGTTGTGTTTGACGCCGCAGAGCTATGGGTCGTACAGGGTGAGTGCTGGGCGGCACGTACGGTACGTTGGGCGTAGGTGCAGACGATCGACGTGTTGCAGGCACAGGCGTAAGGCAAGCGGGCCACAGGTGCAATAACACTACCAGGAACTGTGCTATACAACCGGTTATAATCGGTTCTAAGCAAACCGTTTCTAGTGGTGTCTAAAAAGGTAAAGAATAAGGATAAAGAATATTGGGGTATGTGGGACTTGAACTCGGGACCTCACCCCTCCTTGTGACCCACGCCTTACCCAGCTAGCCAACCTACCCATGCGTGCTCTCTGATCAAATAAAGCAAGCTTTCCTTTTAACAATTCGAAAAATGGACCTCTAGCAGCGGTTCGTAATACGAACCCCTTCTAAAGCCCCCTCTAGAAGGGGTTCGTAATCTGAACCGCTTTAGAGAGGGCTTTAGAAGGATTCAGATACGAACCGCCGCTAGAGGTGCTAGGATTTAGAAAGGGTTCGTGACACGAATCCCTTCTATTGCTTGGGCTTTAGAAGGGGTTCGTATTACGAACTGTTTCTAGAGGGGGCTTTAGAAGGGGATCGTATTACGAACCGCTTCTAAAGGGGCTTCCTGGGTTGGACTATTGAACCGCTTGTGCTGCAACTATTAGAAGCGGTGCGCATCAAACCGCTTGTGATATACCGCTTGTGATGCTCGTTTTTCTAGTAGTGTAAGCTGCAAGCGAGCCTCACAGGAGCTGCGCACGGTAGGCACGGACGCCGTTCATGCAAACCAGGCCCTGCGGCGAAGCTGCATGGCATGGGTTGGTGCTGCTATAGCCTATAGACGCGCATCCGGTTCGCGGTGTACCTGGCGTGTGCAACGCGTGCCAGACAGGATGAGGCGGGCAGCGCAAGGAGCCACAGGCAGAGGCAGGGCCCGTGGATTGGAACGGTGGGTGCACTGCACGGGAGGCCAGGGCTCTGTAGACGGCCCCATCGGGCGGATCGATGTCTCCCATGCATGCGGTGCCAGCTGCCTAGGTTGGCGGGCAACAATTGGTTGCAGCATGCAACTTGGCGGGCTCCTCAACCGATGCAGTGGTTGCAGCCCCTGCGTCGCATTTAGGCATGCGTCCTATGGCGGGCCTCTCATGAACGTAGCCGTTGTGTTGGTGGTCACCTAATAGGGACCGTTTTTAGTTATGTATGAATAAGGTTATGTTTAAACTCAAAGTTGTAATAGACAGAGTAGGTTAGAGTTTGGATCGGTCTCTATAATCTTGGCATATAGGGCACTATCGTTGTAACCCATAATGACAAAATTAGCAGCATAGGCACACAGATGGTCACAGCCTATATTTGGTTGTGACCCTGAGCGGCTAGTATACAGCGATGCTAGGAGGATCATTCATAATTAATCATTCCCTGCAAATGTACACGTCAGCTGAACTACGTTGCCAAATATCATGCCTTTGGTGTCGCTGACAGCTTCATGTTCGGTTTTCTAACAATAATCAAGTCGCTAAGCAAGCTTCATTTTTCCTTACGAAAACAATAACATTATCGTTATCCTTAAATAGCAATTGGTGGTGATGAGTCTGCCATGCATCACTACCAACTGACATGTGGGTCCATGCACACACAACATTGGAGCCCATTATTTGCTGAGCCATACCTTGGGGTTGGCATAGTAGGGTCGGGTTAGGAAAGGAACATGCATGAGCGGTGGCATGGGAAGGGGAGGGAGGAGCTTGGGGTCAACACTATGTGATGTGGGAAGAGCAAGGACGTTGCCATATGGGAGGAAGAAGCCTCTACCGCAATGGCTTTCTACCTTGTCCAATCCCTCCATTGCCCCTATGAGGGTGCACGGAAGAGGTAGGAGTGGTCGGGCGCATGGAATGAGACAGAAGAGGGGGAGGGTGGCAGCTAGGTCAGGGAGGGGAGGGAGAGGAGACGAAGGAGGGATTAAGGAATTAGAGTTATGTTTTGTAGTAGTGTGGTGGTTGAGTGGGCCAAAGCTAAATGGGTTGAGTCAAGTAAAATTGAGTTAGAACAAGCTTTTTGCACATAGTAAATGTTAATAAATTGGAATTTTGTAAGACACATCCAAACTAGGATCATTCATATTGCTTCATCCAATGGCCCATTGAAGTCTTACCCCATGTGAACAATGGATGTTTCATCCAATAGTATAGAAAACTCATACCCCTGGTGTACCACCATAGAAGTGCTCAAATAAATTTATTATTATATTGTAGATGTATATACAGCTATAGGGTTATTTGCTTATGTCTTATTTACTTACTTGCTTGTTACCATTTTCGAAAGGGCAAACTCTTTGATTTTTTAGCCCTTTTTTCATCTTGAAGATGTATCTCAAAACTCTAAAAAAACAAGTCAAACAAAATAGGCTTCTCTCCATGCTGCTTCGCGAAGCTCTGAAATTTTTATTTTTTAGCAACTAAGAAAATAAGAATAAGCAGATAAGACAAAAAGGAACAGCCTTGATTAATCTTTTCTGTCATTAACAATTTAATTTGACCGTACTTAAAGTTGAATCAAGTAGAAAATTGTGTAACATGCATAACTAGAACCTATATTATTTTTCATTTCAAATCCGTTCCAACTCACGAGCAATCAAGTTCTATATCTAAATACCAGCCTTAGCACAAGTAATTCATGATATAGAATATTAAAATAAAAGAATAAAGTAGTTCCCGTGATGCTTCTCTCTTCTAGATAATGAAAAACATTCCGGCCTCTATACCATGAGTCGTACTAGCCCAAACAATGTCCCAAACCACAATTTATATACAACTATCATCAAAGTAAAGACATTACAGTCCAAAAGAAAGCTTAAACCAAATTAAGAACTATATATTATTTTTTGCTAAATCTCCGACCATATTTGAAGAAAGCCATAGCCAGCACCTCCATGTTATGACCTATCTCATGTTATGACCTATCTCCATAGTGCCCTATATAGTTCACTACAACATCAACAAAAAATGCAGCCCAACAAATCCGCTGACGAGCGTCGAAGCGCACCTGCATGCACGGTTGCTTCACTAACGAGCCCCGCTCCTGTGCGACGCAGGGCCTGTTTGGTTTACGACTAATTTTGCCACGCCTAAGTTTAGGAGTTAGCCACAGGTGTGGCACAACTAACCCATCCATGGCTAGGTGGTGTTTGGTTGCTAGCCACGACTAATATTAGACTAGGCAAAAAGTTATGGCAGGCATTCGGTTGCCGCAAAAAAAAATTGCCTAAACCCCATGTGCGTCTTCTTCGCAATAAGGAAAAAACAAATATCAGCAATCCATTATCAGATTACTCAAAGATCACAAATCTCACTATGTTAATTACAATTATGATAGAGATCACAAGTCCCAACAATCCACTATCGAAGAAAGAAGTGCTCGCACATGGTAACGAGATGAGCAGGCAAGGGAGAGGAGACTACGAGCTCTACTTGACTGCACACTTCGGCTAGCTTTGCCTTTCCCCTAGCGAGTTTCTTCTCCGACGAGCTTGGCCACCCCCGATGGCTTCTTTTCCCCTGACGAGCTCAGCCTTCCCCTATTTCCCTGGGCGCCTTCTTTGCCATCCCCCAAATCTGACGAGGCGCGACCTCCCTTGCGTCGCCCATCCCCTCTTGGTGCGGCTGATTCCAGATTCGCTTGGTGGCAGGAGGGAAAGAACTTGGCTGCGCGAGCTTCTTCTCCAAGCGGCAGTTCTCGTCCATTGTTCCCGGCGGCGATGGTGCAAGGTCGTCTCCTGCACGGAAGACGACCTCTTCATCTGGTGACTCCTATCCTAGCGACGAGGACGAGCTCGGTGAAGCTCCTAGATCCAGTGGGCAGCAAGCTCATGGCTACGACGCGTCTTCGTCGGAGCCGGTGGACACAGGGCTGCAGTCTCCTCTCGATGCCGACGGTGAGCTCGCTCCCAGCGACCTCAGTGCACGTTCTCAAGCTTGTTCCCAACGCCCTTGGTGGCGTGGTGCACTCTTGCTCGGCTGCTCGTATACTAGTGTGGCGTGGCAAGTGTGGTGGAGGATTTGTTGCCACATTCATGGAGAAAAAATCCGTGGCGAGTGGATGAGATGCTGACTAACCTTTGGTGGCATGGCTAACCTTGGTAACTAATCAAACGCACGCCTAGACACATGTGGCATGCCCAATCTTAGGCATGGCAAGGTTAGGCTTCCAACCAAACATCCCCGCAATCGTCGTGGTTGCCCGAGAGAGGCATCGCACGCGTCACGGGTTTTGCACTGGTGCGGGAGGCGACACCATAGCGAGATCGACTCCACTTACCTAGTACCACTCCAACCTAACCATGCACAATAATAAAAGGAAAAAATATTGATGTAGTCCTTGAACTATGGTTCCAAATTCAATTTGGTCTCTAAAGTAGAAAACTAGATGAAACCCGTTCTCAAATTGTCAAAATGGTCTCAATTTGGTCCTTTGAATGGTCAACGGCAATTTTAAATGACATGGTAGTGGTTTTTTGTGATGTGGTGTACATGTTTGAGGTTTTGCACTGAGATGGCATATACCTATCATGCCACGTTTCTACAAGGTCACATTAAAACCAACATTTGTCACTTAAAATTGCCCATTGACTTTATCAATAATTCGAGGACTAGTCTAACTCTGTTTTCTTCCTCAGGGACAAAATTGGGTCTGGAGCTATAGTTCAAGGACCAGATTGGTACCTTTTTCATAATAAAATAAACAAAAGGAAAAGTGTTGATTTGATCCTTAAACTATGGTTGTTGACTCATTTTGGTTCTTGAGGTGCAAAACCGAGCTGATTTGGTCTTCAAACTATCAAAACCATACAACTTTGGTCCATGACAGATCAACACAGTACAGGTGTCGATGTGTGCAGATTAGGGTGACATGGTAGGTACCTAGGCTGGACACTTAGCATTTTCATTTTTCTGTCTTTTTAGCAATGAGCCCACATGTATCCCCCTCCGTTTACTATCTCTTGCTCCCCATGTCTCCTCTCCCTCTTCTCTTTCTCTCTGTCTTTCTCTCTCCATCTATCTCTCCTTCGACTACATCATCCTCCTTTCTCATCTCCAGTTGACAAGTCTAGTTAGCATGCCAGCCTGTGAGGAGAAGGGCAGTGAAGAGGAGGGTTCGCTGGATTTAGGGAGGATAATGGCAAGTGCTCGGCGTGGCAGCGTAGAATGGCGCGCAGAGGAGCAAGGAGGCGACAAGGGGAACCTTTGGGGAGGCTGTAGTCGGGCCGAACAGCATCAGAGGAAATAGAGAAGGCGGGGATGTGGTCAGATTAGACGGAGGAGAACTGCCCTTCGTTATGGCTAGGTTTCCCTCTTTAGGGACCAAAATGTGTCGACGCCTCGACTGTGACAGTTTTTTCCTTAGGAAATCGACGGTTATAGCTAGGTAACAAATTAGCACATCTTTCAAAAAAAAATGTTTACGTCCCACTGGCCGAGCTCTACAGGCCCAATGGTTGGGCTCTGGGCTTTGAATCACCTGTGCGAGGTTGCTAATTCGTAGTGGATCGTCTATTTGACTCGGATTTTATAAAATAGACGCAAAACACGGCATCTCTGGTTCTTTACAAAGCACCAGAGCTCAACTCTCTCTCTCTTTATATATATATATATATAGAGAGAGAGAGAGAGAGGGGAAAGCAGTTCTAGGCTCCAAAATCGAATACTCTATATTGTGCTTTGAGATTCGTGTTATTTGACGTGTACATTTTTATATACCTACTAAATAAAATATTTGAGATACCAAACTCCAAAAAAAAATTAAATTCATCTTCAGTTTGAACTAGTTTGAAGCATATTTATCTTAAATTTAAAAGTAGTTTAAATTGGAGTTATATATAGGAAAATTACATAAGGCTTGATTCAAAACCCTATGATGTGTATTGAGATTCTTGATGTTTGACATGTATATCTTCACATATCCACTAAAAAAAGTATTTCAGATATGAACTCCAAAAGAATTAAAATCGAACTCAGTTTAAACTAGTTTGAAGTATAGTTAAATGTAGTTCAAACTGAATTTCAACTCAACTTTTTACGGAGTTTGATATCTTAAATATTTTCTTTAATGGTATATAAAAGTATAATAACCAAACAACACGAATCTGAAGACACATCTAGTGGTAACGAAGCATGGAACCTTATGTATTATTCATATATATATATATGGAAAATATTCGGTGCAAATGAGAATTCAATACACAAGTGCAAAAAAACATCCTTAGCCCTTAGATCTAGTTTGTGTGGAACAGATGGATCAAGGTGCAATAAAAACTCGTTGGAATTCAGGAGAGAAGAATCTCTTGGCTCCCTCCCCCCCTCACGTTTCTCTCTGCACCTTATCCATCTGCCCCACACAAACAAGATCCAAGGGTTGAGGATGTTTTTTTGCACTTATGCACTGAGTTCACCTTTGCACTGAATATTTTCCCCACACACATACACACACACACATATATATATATAGGAAGCCAGTTTGGAGCTCCATGGAGCCTAGGCTCCATGATTCAAAAACCTATGATGTGCATTGAGATTCGTGATGTTTGACGTGTTTATCTTCACATATCCACTAAAAAAAGTATTTCAGATATGAAACTCCAAAAAAATTAAATTTGAAATCAGTTTAAACTAGTTTGAAGTATAGTTTGAACTAATTTGAAGTATAGTTAAATGTAGTTCAAACTGAAGTTCAATTCAACATTTTTCGAAGTTTGATATCTCAAATATTTTCTTTGGTGGGTATATGAAAGTATAATAACCAAACAACACGAATCTCAAAGAACATCTAGCGGTAATGAATCATAGAGCCTAGGCTCCATGGAGCCTTATGTATTATTCCTATATATATATATAATCGACAAGTATTGTTGCTGATTTAACATATTGATCTCTATCGAGCATGCATGAACATGTGTGAGACATGCATGCATATGGACACAACTACTTAATTCTTCACTGTATATGTTTATCCGAAACCAACGGTGAGCATGCAGCCAGAGATTGAAGCCTCTCCAAGTTCTCATATCATATGCATAGTAGAACTCTATGCTTTGCACACTACCAGGGAACCGGCTACTACAACCGGTTCGAAACTGGTTTCAGAACCGGTTTTGGAACCGGTTGTGGGCAACCGTGAGTGATACCCTCCGGGTAACACTCGCGGTTCCCCCAACCGCTTGTGGTACGACACCACAAGCGGTTCGGAACGCTCTCTGGCAGGCTGGTGGAGGCGCCACATGGGTGCTCTCTACAAGCAGTTCCTATTACGAACCGCTTGTGGAGACCCTCTCAGCCAGCGAGGGGAGGCGCCACGTGTGCCCTCTCCACAAGCGGTTGGACTTACGAACCGCTTGTGGAGAGCCTCGAGGCGACAAGGAGAGCGCGCGTGTGGCCTCTCCCAAGCGGTTGGAGTTACCAACCGCCAGGAGAGGCCGAGCGTAAATTATATTCAATATAGAATACGTTACGGGGGTTTTCAATATGAATTTTGACAATAAAATTAAATAGAACTACAATATTTTTTCACAATTAAAAATATAATATGATGTGTACTCGATCATTCACACAACCACAATTAAGTTCATTCACACAATAATACTGAATGAATTAAAAATATGTACATACATGAAATAAGGAGCACATGCATCGATCAAAGCAATGTTTATACATTTCAAGAGTACAAGGGTGAATCTTGAGGTCATTTGTTGCCCGTGATCGCTATGTGTGGCCTTCGATGATTCCGATATTTCACCTGCCCTAGAGAAGGACAATCTCTCCATCCCTTTGTGTGGAACTCGCCTTTGGTTGATATAATCTTGTCGACAATGAAGCCGATAAGTTATTCTTGGATTGTTTGCAACTCGCCGAGGCGGATCACACCTGCACATCGAGGTAAGGTGTCAAAACAGAAATAAATAAATCTATGAACACGTAAATTGTAAGTACTAAGAAATTGAGATGCATCATTAATTTCGATGCATCATTACTTTGGTATTTTTGACATACACGCACCTCGTCGTCTATTTTGGGCACATCGCCGTGGCAAAGATTTTGCATGTAGTGGCACACATAATAGCCACATAAGTTGTTTCAAACCGCTTGTTGTATAACCTATGATGAAATTTAAAAAGAATACAAGTATTGAGATGAAAAACTATCAATAAAGAATATGAATTAATTAGTATGCTTTATTACGTACTCGAGTGCTTAATTGGACTGTGAATTCGTTCTTGAAAGCTCCTTTATGCTTCTTTCGGAACTTTGCGAATGCCCTGTGATGCGTTAATATATGAATAGTAATTATTAGAGTTTGAATTAATTAAATAGCTAGGCATTTCAATAGAATAAGGAAACCATCTTATAAAATAATATATACCATACCGATTTAGCGCGTCAATGATATATTGATATTTTTCCTGTGGTTTCCTTTTTGAGTCTTGAACAATGATCTTGCTATTATCAAGCGTGATAACAAGAAGGACCCAGTGAAACCTATTAATATATTCAACATATATATGTAATTAGTCATATTATGTATGCTTTAAAAAGCTAGGAATGAGAGGTTGTGAGGAACGGATATATACGCTTTCGAAGTTGAAGGGCAAAAGTATGTATGGTTTGTAGTCTTTGTGCTAAGAGTGCATCCAGAATGTACTCGCCAACAACCTTTGGGTTGTATCCGATGTGACCTCGTTGACAATCTCTAGGTCTATGAAGCCGATGTTGAAGTCACCCGTCTTCTCAATCGTTGTATCTCCATTCTACATAGAAATGGAAAACTATTAGAGTTGCAACTTTTCGCACGAGGAAGCATATGGTAAACTTATTAGCCCGACATTTAGACACCACCAGACTCATGAGAGACACATTGACAAATGGCGTCCGATGGTAAACTGGTAGAAGTCTTGAATTCTAGCCATATTTTGTTGTCCCCGCGATAGAAATGTTCGTTTGTGATACGGAGGAACATATTTCTTTCTTGAGCGGACTCTACCATGTACCATTCATGAAATTGCCGATCTTGGTTGGTAAATCCTTTATGGTTTTAAGGTTAACCAACTCCCGCCCAACTTATATTGCCATCTCACTTCGCCATTGGGATATCATCTGTTAATCCAAGAGCTTCAATGCAGAACCGAGGTTTGCCTCTTTCATGAATTGTTCAAGCCGTTCTTGCTCTTTCTTCTTCTTTCTTTGCCTCTACCTTAGCCCGCTTAGACTTCGTAGCCTTTACTATTATCCGCCGTGGTCCGACGTCAGTGGCAATGGCGCTGCATGGGATGTCGCGAAGTGTTTTGAAGCTTTTCGGTCAATTGCTTGTTTTGCTGGCACCTTAGGTGCGAAGTGTGCAGCAACTTCTGCGGCAACAACTTTGCTTGTCTCCTCGTCCGTCATATCATATGCCCTTTTTGAAGGTTCCTTTGACCTTGTTGATCGGCTGGACTGGGCCTTCTGGGGAGGAGGATGGCTCCTTCTTGTTTGAAGCTTCTTCGCGGAGGAGATGGTGGAGGCGTGCTTTTCCTTGGGGGTTCGTTTTTGTTGGAGGTCTTTGGTGGAGTTGGGCTTCTGCGTGGAGCGGTGGTGGAGTAGGAGTACTCAGATTGGCGGCAGGCATTGCGTGGAGGTGACATTGGAGGAGGCATGGTTTGTCGTAGGAGGAGGCGAGCTTCCTCCATCGGCTCCAATTACTCGATGTCTTGCGGTGGAGATGACACCTCCACGCCATCTCGCAAACATGATGTACGTTTTGCCAGAGGATGATACCGTGGAGGGCCTGTCCAATCTTGGCCACCTCATCGCCTCCAAAGAATATCGAGCATAAGATCTTCAAACCGCTTAACACCTCCTCCACGGCGACTTTAGAGTAACCAGGGGTATCTCGTTGCAATGAAATGTCTGCCCGGCTCTCATTGGGAACGCCATGCCGTAAGCCACCTTTATGGAGAGGTTTCGGTGCTCGACATGTAGCTCACATTGGCGGCGAACCTTGATGTCGCCCATCGAAAAATGGCCGAGGTCATCCCCATCAGTGCCGCGGTGGACGACACAATGCTCCGCCACGGAGGCTCTGCGGCCGATCATGGCATCCGCGATTGCTCGGACTGTTCTCTGAAGCTTGCCGAGGGCTATCTGCACTTGTTGAGCAACTATGTCGCCGATGCTAGCCCGGTAGCTCTTAGCTCCCTTTCCAATTGGCTGTATTTGTATAGCTCTCTGGTTTTGCTTCTTGCTCGGCTCAGACGCTTGGGAATCCTTTGCGAATCCGTGCTTCCATGGCGCCGACGAACCAATACCTCTTGTCCGTCCCGGGTGCTCCGGGTTTTGAGGGCATGTGTCACCGTCATTCTCCCTATCTATCACTAAGGAACCTCGACCGAGACCGTTGAACGGCTTGTACGATCCTTTGCCCAACAACTGCACTCCGGTGCCATCACCAAGTCGCCATCATCCGCAAGGGCCCCCGTGAGCTATGAACCAATTTCGCAGCGAATTCCCATCAGCGATGGCGGTGGTGCATCCTGGCCAATAATTCTTCCTCCCGCTTCTCCCATTTCGTATAGCCTTGATGTAACCACCGGTGCCGAGATGGTGGTGGTACTTCTTTCGTGCATTTATCTTGTTCTTTTGGCTCATGGCTTGGCCTTGAGTCGACGGCTTGTATTCCTCAAACGCTTCCCAAAGGATCGACCGGCTTAGGAAATAGATTGAAGTCGCCTTTCACCTTTCTCGCACATACTTGGCATTTAGAGACGCCTTCCAAGACCGAAATACGGTTGCCATCTTTTTAAAGTGTATTTCTTTACTTTGTCTTCGAACCCTTCAGTGAATTTGAAATTGTCCTTAATATCATCCACAAGAGCTCCTTGGTAGCTTGAGGGACTTCACCCATTTCTGGATGCTAATCGACGTGGTCCTTACATGGAAACCACAAGCGTTGTTGAATGGCCCAATTGCTGAAAGAGGGCAATCGGCATCCGTCGGAGTTAACATCGGTAAATACATGCTTTACCGACGGCTTCTTGTTAGGTCCTCGCTCGATTGGTTGCTCGATGTACCTCGCTTAAATTACGTAAAAATATGAGTGTGTTTAGATTGCTCGAAAGGTGGCGTGTACCGGGGCATTATTGTGGCATTACCTCGCCGCCCCGGTGTCCACGGCATCACCGAACACAAGGTAGTAGCATTAGCGCCACCTTGGTTCACAAATTTCATCGGCAGCTAGCGTTAAGCGCCACCTTCGTCAGATTCTCTCGATGCTACCCTCCGCGATTGAGTCTAGCATGAACAGATTCTCATCGAAAATATCGCTGGCATTGCTGGTTGCTCCATCTATATATCATAATTGCGAAACAATGTTAAATTAGTATCGCAACTTGTGCACATGATAAAAAGAAAGGATAGATAAAAGAAGGATTAGCCAATGCTTTGCAGATCAGGCCACTAATCTCTCATCCAAGTCATGCCGTATTCGTGTGAAATTTGATGGTTTTTTTCGTTGTGAGATGCTACCTGCGGTTCTTAAAACTTACGTGATGTCTATTGACATGGTTTTTGAAATACAACTTTGATCACTAATTATATTTGTACTTTTTGGATAAACGGCATAAAATATGATATTATAGAAGTGCTTCTTGAAACGAATCTATATGTATGGTCCAAAGTGCTCCCTATCTCTCTCTAGCTCTCTCTCTCTCTAGCTCTCTCTCGCTAGCTCCCTCCCTATCTCTCTCTAGCTCTCTCTCTCTAGCTCCCTCCCTATCTCTCCCTATCTCTCTCTAGCTCCCTCCCTATCTCTCCCTCTCTCTCTCTAGCTCCCTCCCTATCTCTCTCTAGCTCTCTCTCTCTAGCTCCCTCCCTATCTCTCCCTATCTCTCTCTAGCCCTCTCTCTAGCTCCCTCCCTATCCCTCCCTATCTCTGTCTAGCTCTCTCTCTCTAGCTCCCTCCCTATCTCTCTCTAGCTCTCTCCCTATCTCTCTCTAGCTCTCTCTCTAGCTCCCTCCCTATCTCTCCCTATCTCTCTCTAGCTCCCTCCCTATCTCTCCCTATCTCTCTCTAGCTCTCTCTCTCTAGCTCCCTCCCTATTTCTCCCTATCTCTCTCTAGCTCCCTCCCTATCTCTCCCTAGCTCTCTCTCTGTTTCTCTCGGCTTCCCGCTGGGACGTTTCATCGAACACCCTGTGCACACATGAAACAGAGGCAGAGTGCGGCGTGGCGTGGCAACCTAGGTCCTCCGGGATTGGGGCGCGGGGCCTTGTCGAGAGGTCGACGGCGTGGTGAAGGTCCGACGATGAGGCGACGACGCTGGCAAGACGGCGGTGGCGAGGCGCTGCCGACGAGAGGCAGCAAGACGGCGGTGAAGAGCCGGCGAGCGCGACGTGGGATCTCGACGGAGAGATGCGGCGACGAGGGCGCGCGCACGGTGGAGGAGGCGTCGAGCGCGGCGCGGGGGCTCGACGGAGATACGGCGGAGCGACAGAGGAGTGCAGCGCGGGACGGCTCGGGACTTAGAAAAATTTTGGGGAGAGTGAAGCGCGCGAGGAAGACGAGCTGAAATATATAGGATAGACCCTCTAGAAGCGGTTCGTAAGACGAACCCCTTGTAAAGGGACCTCTACAAGCGGTTCGTAGTCCGAACCCCTTGTAGAGGTCTCTTCTACAAGGGGTTCGTAATACGAACCGCTTGTAGAGGGGCTATCCAGATTGTCTTGCGCGCTTCTGTTTGGTTCCCTTCTACAAGGGGTTCGTATTACGAACCGCTTGTAGAGGTTCCCTTCTACAAGGCGTTTGTATTACAAACCGCTTGTAGAGGGGGTATCCAGATTGTCTCCTTTATGCGCTTAGGAGGTCCCTTCTACAGGGGTTAATACAAACCGCTTGTAGAGGTTACCTTCGCAAGGGGTTTGTATTACCAACCGCTTTAGAGGGCTTTTTTCTTTTTATTTAACTGACTTTTGAGATGTTTAAAATTTCAAGATACATTTCATATTTCAAAGATAATGTTTAAATTTTCAAGATTGTGTCATATTTTTTAAAATGTTTAAAATTTCAGTAATTGTGTTTCATATTTTTTAAAATGTTTAAAATTTCAAGAATTGTGTTTCATATTTTTTAAAATGTTTAAAATTTCAAGAATTGTGTTTCATATTTTTTAAAATGTTTAAAATTTCAAGATTTGTGTTTCATATTTTTTAAAAATGTTTAAAATTTCAAGAATTGTGTTTCATATTTTTTAAAAATGTTTAAAATTTCAGTGCTTGTGTTTCATATTTCATTATAATGTATAAAATTTCATTGCTTAATTTCTATATATATGCTTCAAATATACAAGTTTCATACAGAGCACATCTTAACTAGTAACATACTTTGTCTTTACAAGTGTGCCTTCGTTATGATCATGGCGATATATCTGAGCATCGACATCTGTGTCATTCAGACACTTATGTCGACATCCACCGCAAAGGAGGGAGCTCGTCGATCGACTATACTCTTCCTCGCCTCGTGGACGCCCTCAACTCCGACAATCCTTCGCTTGCCTTGGAGAACCACGTGTCGCTTTGGCTTGTCCTTCGCTTTTAGGTTTGGTTGACATGTCCATTACGTAGAAGACTTGTTCGACATCATTGGCGAGAACGAATGGTTCGCGCCTATAGCCTACTTGTGTGAGGTCTACGGTTGTCATGCCATATTTGTCGATCTTCACGCCGCTTGAACTCAGTTTAACCCATTGGCACTTGAATAGAGGACCTTCAAAGGTCCATAGTCAAGCTCCCATATCTCTTCTATGAAACCATAATATGTGTCCACCTTGCGGTGTTGTCCGGCGCCTATACGGACGCCGCTTATTCTCGTTCGTGCTCATCTTATCCGGGATTTCGTGTAAAATGTGTAACCATTTATCTCGCACTTTGAATGTCACGATTTCACTAGATGGTCCCGAGCCAGCGTTGTAACTGCTCATTGTCGACCCTTTCGAAGGATGTAGTTTTGTAACGGCGTCGATTGAATCCATGTGCCTCGGTGTTATCCAATCCTCGACCTTCCCGGAATTCGCGGCATAGAATACTCTTGTGCCAAGGACATAAGGGCCACTACAGAGATTGTTTCGTAACCGTGAAATGTGCTTGTTTAAAAGTAAGAAGATCTTTGCATGCAAGTGTTTTCCGACCTAGTGTCCCTTTCCCGAGCCTCCCTCATGGCGTGATATAGGGACACCAATCGGATTTAGATCATTAATGTAATCCACACGTAACTCAATCACCTCCTCGTGCCATACCCTCGGCTATGCATCCTTCCGGACGAGATCGGTTACGGACATACCTCTTTAGAACACTCATGTACCTCTCGAAAGGAAACATGTTGTGTAGAAACACGGGTCCGAGAATACCTATCTCGTTGACAATGTGAATAGTGAGATGAACCATAATATCAAAGAATGCAGGAGGAAAGATCATCTCAAGGCTAACCACACTTTGTACCACGTCATCCTGCAGCTTACTTAGTTTATCTGGACCAATAACCTTTTGCGAAACCGCATTGAAAAAGCAACACAGCTTTGTGATTGTCCCCCGGACCCACTCGGGCAAAATACCTCTCACAGCCACTGGGAGCAACTGTGTCATCAACACAAGACAGTCATGGGATTTCAGGTGGACGATTTTATTCTCTTTCATGTTTATGAGTTTCTTTACATTCGAGGAGTATCCGGAAGGGACCTTCACACTGTTCAAGCAATCTATCATGCTTTTTTTCTCTTCTTTGCTTAGAGTGTAGCTCGCAGGATGTAGATAATGTTGTCCTTTGCCTGTTTTTTCGAATGTAGATCGCTCCTCGCCCAAATGTTTTAAATCCCTCCGACCTTGCAGTGTATCTTTCGATTTGCCGTACATATCTAAGTATCCTAACAGGTTCACGTAAACATTCTTCGTGATGTGCATGAAGTCAAGTGAGTGACGGGCCTCCAAAACTTTCCAATAAGGCAAGTCCCAAAATATTGACTTCTTCTTCCACATGGGTGCCTGATCTTCCTCATTCGGTATAGATTTTCTCCCAGGACCCTTTCCAAAACTACTTTCAGATCTTTGACCATAGCAAACACACACGGCCCACTTCGATGCTCAGGCTTAGCACGAAGGTCTGGTTTCCCGTTAAAATTCCTGCCTCTCTTCCGTAACGGATGCCTTGTAAGAAGAAACCTACGGTGGCCCATGTACACAACCTTCCGAGAGTTTTTGAGGTACATGTCGTTCGTTTCATCTAAGCATCGCACGCAGCTCTATATCCTTTATAGCTAGGCCGACAGTTACCAAGCGCAGCCGCCATTGATGGTAACAAACAAAGAATGCACGAGGGTGAAATATTGTCTTTGTGCTCATCCCATGCCCGCACACCATCCTCCCATTAATGTTATGAGATCTTCAACCAATGGTTTCAGATAGACATCGATGTCGCTCCCGGGTTGCTTGGGCCCTTGGATCAACAACGGCATCAATATGTACTTCCGCTTCATGCACAACCAAGGAGGAATGTTATAGATACATAGTGTAACAAGCCAGTGCTATGGTCGCCGCTCAACTCGCCGAACGGATTCATACCATCCGCACTCAACTCAAACCTTATGTTTTCGCCTCATCCGCAAAGTGCGGTATGTTCCGACTTTCCTCCACCGGGAGCCATCACGGATGTCTAAGCATCCCGCCGCCCCACGCTTCTTCTTTGTGCCAACGCATCATCGGGCATGCGCTTTGTTAGCAAACAGACGCTTCAATCGGGGATGACAGGAAATACCACACCACCTTAGCGGAGGTCTCTTCTTCATACGCCCCCATCTATTTCACTGGTCGCCACGCTTCATCTTGTAACGTGATTCTTGCACACCGGACAAACATCAAAATCCTCGTACTCATTGCGTATACAGATACAATCGTTAGGACATGCGTGTATCTTCAGTACTTCTAATCCCAAAGGACATACGACTTGCTTGGCTTCATATGTAGATTCAGCAGAGTGTTATCTTCCGGAAGCAACTTCTTTATGAGTGATAACAACTCATCGAATCCCTTATCCGAGACACCATTCGTGGCCTTCCATTGCATTAGTTCCAGCAGTGGTGCGCAGCTTTTTGTGGCCCCGCCTACGCTTTAGGTACAAAGGAGTCCTGTGGTCCTCTAACATGCGCTGGAACTTGTCGAATTGTCTTTCATCCGTAGTCTCCTCTCCGCCACGTAGCATCTGGTCCACTCATCATCACCAAACTCTCCGAGTGTATCTTCCACGTAACAAGATTGCCTAGCGCGGGATACTGCTCAATCCTCTTCTTCTTCCTCGTTGTCTTCATCATCTACCCGCTAATCCCTCAACTTCGCCATGGTTGGTCCAACAGTATAGTTTGGCATGAATCCTCTCATGATCAAATGGTTCATAACCCGCCATCGGTGGGAGTGCTCCTTCTCATTCTGCAGTCTACACACGGACAACATATGTAGTCACTGCAGCAAGAAGGCAAATGACGATCCGAAACCCTCGACGCCATCAATGAACTCTTTGGAGCGACAAATTCCACATTGTACATCCATTGCGGTTCATCTACACCAAGTTATATTTTATTAAAAAATTTAGTTACATTTCAAAATCTAAAGCTCACAAGCACTTAGATCTACCTTTCTAATTACTTTTGTTCTTCTTCGTCTACAATTAAAGACAATATTTTTTGTCTGCAATAAAAAATCCACCTACACTAATTCTTTTTGTCCTTCTACATTTATTGAACTAAAACTAACTAATTGTTACATTTTTAAAATTATTTCTTATCCTTCTACAATTTTGAACCTATTTATTTTTCCCTTTCTACCTTTTGTAATTTTTTATCTTTATACAATTTTAACTATACCTAACTAAAATTTTTTACCCTTCACATTTATTGCACAAATAAATAACTAATTGTTACATTTTTAATTATTTTTAATCCTTCTACAATTTTTAACTAAATCTAACAAATTATTTTTCCCTTTCTACCTTTTATTTTTTTCCTTCTAATTTTTGCCTTATTTATTTCATACTCCAATAATTAGTTCCTAAAATTAAGGTGATCAAGCTAGCTAGCAAATTTATCGTTAAATTTTGGATCCTAAAGCAAACAACTTCATTTTGAGATCAACTCCCTAAAATTAGATGATCAAGCTAGCTAGCAAACAAGTTAGGTAGCTAGCAAACAAGCAAAGAAACTTTTCACTGGTGAAGCTAGCTAGCAAACAAAACACACACTTTTCAACAAAGAACAAATCAACATTTCTCCACATCTAATGCAAAAAAAAACAACAATACTTAGGTGAGAAGGATGTTAACATGACGTTACTAACCTTGAACCACTTAATTTGCAGCTAAATCACCTCAATTGAAAAATTGGGCAAGACCTCCCTTGAACAAGACTCGGCCCTTCCTGCTAACACTTCCCGCTCACGACCTGCGCCCTGGGAGGAAGAAGATGTTTTAAATGCGCTGGGTGGGATGGTTCTACAACCGGTTTGAGACACAAACCGCTTCTAGAGCTTGCCTTTTACAACCGGTTTGTGTCTCAAACCGGTTCTGGAAACCCACAACCGGTTTGGGACACAAACCGGTTGTAGAGGTGGGACTTTACACGCGGTTCGTGTTTTAAACCGCTTCTGGAAGCCCTCTCCCGCCCGTTGCCCACGAACAGGTTCTAGTACGAAGATTACAACGGGTTCGCACCAAATCGCTTCTGATGGACCGGTTGTGATGCCCAATTCTGTAGTAGTGGCAATACGAGTGTGGTCCTTAGCCGATCCTTAGGTCCTCACTAATTTCACAGGGCACCTGAACAATGTGCAGCACAAAACCCTAGCTAGACCTATATGGAACAATAGAGAGAATTCAGACAGGTGCTAAAGCACAATTATGATGTGACCTAAACCGAACCAAAGAATAACAATCAATATCGTGTGGGACCATATATGTGTGTGCTTAATGTCAATGTGAGCTACTGCAATTCTTGCATGCTCAATTAGCTTCCGTGGCAGCCACAAGTGTGGTTGGATGCCATGCTTCCGATACAAATCTCCCTGCAGAAAGGAATAGCATCTGCATGCATGCGTGCAAAGCTAGGACACTGTCTACCGGAGAACATTAATGATTTGTGGATTTGATTAAATTTTGAGTTCATAAAACGATAAATTCTTTCAATAATTGTAGGAAAAAGTATTTACACCCTGAACTATCGCTCCTCGTCTACATAACCCCTTAACTATGAAACCACGTATTCTACCCTGCAAAACTCGAAAACCGGCTCAAAATTATTGGAGATGGTTTTGCCACCGTGGCAGCGGCATGGCGTTTGACGTGGCATGGGCCCCATATGTAGGTGAGATCTAGATTTCCCTCTCTAAATTCCATTATCTCTCCCCCTCTCTCACTCTCTCCCCTCTCCCCTTTCTTCCCCATGGTTGGGCGAGCATGGCCAACTAGCCAATGATAGCGAGGCAGTGCCGGATTTGGAGGTAGGGCAGCGGGCTCGGGGCTCGAGGCAGAGGTGTCGATTTGGAAGCAGGAAGGCAGGGTGGTGGGCTCAGGCCAACGATGGTGAGATGATGCCGGTGGCGGCGACAGTGACATCCGTGGTGGCGGTTAGCTAGGCGGCACCAGATTTATAGGTAAGGCGATGGGTTCAGGGCAGAGGTGTCAATGGCGGTGGTGACATCCGTGGTGGCAGAGGCAGGGCGGCGAGCTCAGGATAGAGGTGTCAGATCTAGAAGTAGGGAGGCAAGGTAGCGGGCTCGGGCTAGTGATGGCAAGGCGGTAACAGTTGCGGCGGCAACATTCGTAGTGACGGCGGACCAGGTGGTGCTTGATTTAGAGGCATGGCAGCGAGCTCGGGGCAGAGGTGCAGGATCTGGAAGCAGGGATGGCGAGGTGATGCCGGTGGTGGCGACGGGCTAGGCGGTGGAGCTTGAGGTGGTCTCGATGGTGATGAAGGCAGAGGAGGTGGTCTTGGCTGCGGCGCTGGTGGAGGTGGAGGCCTGGACGGTGGCACCGGCATGGGGGATTGGCTCGGTGGTGGAGGTCTGGCTAGAGAAGAGGAGGTGGCGGCACGCCTAGCCATGGAGGAGGTAACGACGGCACATCCAACTAGCTCTAGCCTGAGCTGCCTCCTCCACCCTTGCAGATTTAGCCATGACAGCGGTGGGTTTGGAGGGATAGATGGGTGGGAGGTAGAAGATGATGTTTGAGACAGTTATATGTGGGCACGTGCCACATCATAGGCATGTCACTCGCCACATGCCAACTCACAAATGCCACGGTGGCCACATCTGAAACCACTTCTAAGGGGTTATTTGTGCTGGCTCACAAGTTTTAGGGGTAGAATACCTGGTTTCATAGTTTAGGGGTTATCTAAATAAAGTGTGATAGCTCAGGGTGCAAAATAGACTTTTTCCTTAATTGTATAGTATGCCAAGGAAAAAAAACCAAAAAATGTTATATCAAGATGCACGTCGCATGCAATAATATTATCGTGCAAAAGCTACCCTCAAGACTGACTTCTTGTTCTTTGATAGCCACCAGTCGTGATGATATATCAATGGATGCTAAGCTTCTGCTAGAAACCCCTCTCTCTCTACCTCTGTGGAAACTTGCTAGAGACAACCTATCTGCAAGAAGGAATGGCATTTGTGTACTGGATTGTTCGTTCATGGATTCTCCTATCACTAGCTAGGCCAAAGTGTGTTGCACAGCTCCACGCAGAAGCAGCTGGCTATATATGCAGTAAAACGATATTTGTCTAATGGTTAATTGCGAGGAAATTAAAACGAATTACCCTGATGCCTTTTTAGCCATGTCACTCGCCACACGCCAACTCGCAATTAAATGCCACGTTGGCGAAACCACCTCCAAAACCACTCCTAGCTAGGGGGTTATTTGTGTCGGTTTACAAGTTTTGCGGTGTAGAATACCTAATTTCATAGTTTAGGGGTTATCTAAAAAAAGTGTGATAGCTTAGGGTGCAAAATAGACTTTTTCCTTAATTGTATAGAATACCATGGAAAAGAACAAAAAAAATGTTGTATCAAGATGCACGTTGCATGCAATAATATTATCGTGCAAAAGCTACCCTCAAGACTGACTTCTTTGTTAAGACTGACTTCTTGTTCTTTGATAGCCACCAGTCGTGATGATATATCAATAGATGCTAAGCTTCTGCTAGAAACCTCTCTCTCTCTAAACTTAATTGCTAGAAACAACCGATCTGCAAGAAGGAATGGCATTTGTGTACTGGATTGTTCATTCATGGATTCTCCTGTCACTAGCTACGTCAAAGTGTGTTGCACAGCTCCACTAGCTCCACGCAGAAGCAGCTGGCTATATATGCAGTAAAACAAATTTGTCTAATGGTTAATTGTGAGGAAAATAAAACGAATTACCCTGATGCCTATTTTAGAAAAATTAAACCTGACGGGTCTTACATACCCATTATTAAAATGGATTTTCCCTAGTGCATATATGGTAATTATCGTCAGTTAAATCATACCCCTCAAACAAATAGAATTGTAGTGCATGATCTATCACATGAGAATGGTATTGATAGATATATATCGTTCAAAGTATTCTATATCATGGTTAGAAAATGTGGTGGTCAAATGTGTTGATGTGGAGTCCAAACGAAAGATAGTGTATGTCCAAAATATATAACAAGCAACCCATTGTCCTAACTCCTATGTTGTGACATTAAAACTGATGATCATCCCATGCACTAATTCGCTGAAACTAAAATGCTGCCTTTTAAGATTTCAGATAATTGTGTGGTGACATGAACAAACCATAATGTTAGCAGAAACTAAAAAAGATGGATAGAAGATGAAAAGAAAAAATATAAGATTGGAAGAACTATTCCAAAAGTTATAATTAACATTTGAATTCGGAATAATTGATGATTTGTCATTCCAAACAAATGCATTTGCTGACTTGCCACTACAAAAACAAATTGATCCTATATTTTTGTTGTATTAATTCGATCCAAACAATCTAGTGCTTTTTCACAACTATGACAATAAAATCCAATGTTTTCTTTAAAAGAATATAGGATCGAATTAATACAAAAAAAACTTAAACATGCACATTCTTTTTCTGCGTTTCACCCACTACTCTATACATTTCTAGAAGGCAAACACTTTGATTTCTTGACTCCGTTTTTTGAAAACCTCAAAGTCGTTTCTCAAAACTCTCAAAAATATGTCAAACCAAGCAAGCTGACTTTTTTATGCTGCTTTTAGAAGCACTTAAAATTCGTCTGACAATTTTTCAGCTCGGCCTTTTAAATAGGTAAGGTAGCAGATTTCTGCAGAAAATCATTGTCATCCTGTCGACGATTGGGAACCAAATTCCCCATCAAGCTTATTTCTCAATTGAGAGATTAGAAAGCCCCTTTCTACCAAAATGTGACGTTCTCAGATGTCGAAGACTCTTAGTGTGGGCAAACAGGAAATAGACAATACACAAGGAGTTTATCCTGGTTCAGGCCTCCTGGGAAGAATAACAACCCTACTCCAGCTTGTGTGTATTTGAGAGCATAAGAAGCTCCTCAATCTGTTGTTTCGGATTACAATGTCTGCTCATGTGTTCGTGTAATCGTTGTTCCCCAATGATTGAAAAATGGGTGTGTATATATAGGCCTCCCCTAACCGCCGGCTCCGAATCCCTGGGAAGCGATTGTGCGTAACGTGGGCAAACAAACCATTGGCACGTTGCTCTTGAGTCTGTTGCACGTCCCGCATGAATCGTGGCCAATGACTTTTGCATCGTGGAAAACGTGGCCACGTGGAGCCTCTTATCATGCCAATCCGTTAAATTGGTGCCCAAGCATGTAAGATCCCTGGGCATCACGACGTTCCCTAGCCCGAGCATGTCGTAACACTGACATCAGGGTGAGCCGAGCAACCCCCAGCTGGGCAGCATCTAGTTTTACCTAGGGCAAAGGCTCTGTCCGAACTGAACCATCTTAGGAACCACATCCAAGGTACTTGTCAATTTACGGAGCTACTAGGGTTAGCCACGGCCCATGGGCCATGGACAAATCCCCGACAGCCAGCCCCCAAGTGAAAAACTATTTGATTGGGCCTTCCTTTAAGGCTTTTAAACCCAAAAGAAGGGAATTGGTTCTGGCAGCGTAGTTCTACTATCGCATCCGACCCCTAATAGGCGACAGCTAGGCAATCGCTACGTTACCGAGCATGTCGTGCTCGAGCTGGGCAAGGGCTACTCCCGAACCGAGCAACAATTTGACCGGGCAAGTTCCTCACCACATGTCAGGCAACAAACATTGGCAGCGGTTTTTACCAACAGTCAAAAATCAGGATTTATTAGCTATGAGACATGGTGCACAGTAATAAGGAAAATTTTCAAAAACCGAATCAGCGCGTGACGTACAGCGGTTTTTAGCTGTTTGGCGGCTTAAACTGCCCCTAGAACTGCCCCACACCTATAAACAGGCATAGGGGGGCAAAGATCTCCCACTTTCACTCTCCTGTGCTGAAAACTCTTAATCTTCCGCACTCTGCTTTCTCACTCTTCTCTCATCCATGCCACCGCCTCTAGAGCCAAGAGTCCCTAAGCCCTGAATCCACTTCCACCCCTCGCCGGAGCCCATGGCAATCTTGGGGAGGACTATAATCTCAGTGGAGCATCTCCACTGAGATGGAGTGTAACATTGTAACAGCCCCATTTTGGACATCTGGAAAATTATGAGATATTCATGCATTTGGGAAAAATATCCTTGAAATCCTTTTGGTTTTGAACTACATTTATTTCCTTATTATAAAACTTTTAAAGATATCTTATATGGGAGGTACATGTTTTATCATGAAACCAATTTACAATTTATTTTATTGCTTGTGCAAAGTTCATATTTTTAAGAGTTGACTATATAGCTATTGGAATCATTTTTGTATTCCATATTAGAGAGAATTCAATAGGGAGACCTTGATCCACTTAAGAAGCCTAAATTTGGAGTTAATTATGAACTCCTTCAAAATGACCCATTTAATTATAGCTAAAATTAGCTCTCCTTTTATACTGCTATTAACCCCTAAAATTTCCCCAAAGAAGAAAATGCACCTGGTTAGAAATTTTGGAACAATGACCAAATTAGGAACTCATCCCCTTTTTGAAATTTCAACTTTAAAACCCAAATGACCAATTCATATTTGTAGGTTTAAAGTTTACCAAACTAAAAACATTATAACTAAATTCATATAAATGCATATACGTGTGCTTTGAAAACTCTCCCAAAATTCACCCAAATCTCCCTTCCAATTACTTGAATCCATTTTTGAAATTTATTTTGATTTTGGAAGTCTGAGCAGTGGGCCCTATCTCGCTCTCCGAGCTCTCTCTCGCTCTGCTCTCTCTCTCATCGAGCCCTCTCTCTCGATTCCCTTTCTCTCTCACCAAGCTCTCTCTCTCTCGGGCTGCCGGACCCACCCTCACCGGTGCCCCCTCTCTCCTCTCTTCCTAGCGATTCGCCTGCCACCAAGCTCCTCCTTCCCTCTTCGGCTCATCTGGCACACGGGCAACAACTTATGGGCGTGCTTTCAGAGCCTACGTGCCATGTGGTAGCAAAGCCCCTTGCGTGGCTTAGTCCTTCTGCAGCGCCGTCGTGTCACCGCTGCCACCACCATCGCCTTGCACCGCGGTCGCCTGCGCTGCCCCGTCTCATCTGTGACTGACCGCACCAACTTACCCGCCGAACTGATCTGTGGCCTGCCCCTCTCCCCTTCCTAGCCACTCGCTCTCTCGCGTCCACCGTACATCCAAGCCTCTCCTGGACCACCCCTGGCCCTATAAAACCCGTGCCGAAGCTTCAATTTCTCCCTTCCACCGCTGCTCCTCTGTTCTAGCCAATCACCCCTTTTTCAATTGCTCGCTCTCTGGTGAGTATTTCTTCGATTCTTTTCGCCTACAGCATCCTTGGATCTCCTCTGACACGATGCTCCCCCTAGCTTCACTGAAGGAATACCGGAGTCACCCAGCGCCGTGGTGACGTCACCACCCCTGCTTTGGCCTGCTCGTGGACAGCCTTCTACAGCCTCGCCCTCTACTCCCTCTCCACTCCATTTCGCTTAGTTCATGCGTGCGCTCGCTCCCCATGAACCACATCATAGCAACGAGCTCATATTTGAACCAAACTGAACTCCGCCTCTACTCGACGCGCCGCTGCATCCAGCTGCCTCCGGCCCCGACGTGAGCACTAGTAGATGCAAGCGAGCTCACTGATTTTGTAGAGCCCAAGAACCCGCCCAATGGTGGCCTGTAGAGCTGGCGAGACCCCCGGCAAGCCTCACGACCGCGCACGCCAGCGCGAGGTTGAAGACGACACGAGAACCGTCGGCTTTGCGCCACGATTCGTGCTTGGAGGTTTAAATCATAAATGTGCCACTAACTGTTGGGGTCCACAGCAATTTAAGGGAGAATCCACCACTTGTGCCGCCGCGTCATTGACCAATGGGTCCCCCGGGCCCATGTGTCAATGCGATGGGGCGCAAGAAATACGCATCCTCCGTTGGGAAGGCACGTCGTAGATTTATGCCTTTGGCATAATAGTTCTCGGGATGAGCCGTAACTAGGCTGGCCCATTACTATTCATCGCTTTTCTAGCCTTTTGACATTTTACATAATGACCGTAAATAAAATCAAATTATTAAAATAGTTAGACAACTCCAAAAATTCTAGAAAAAATCATGATAATTGCTAGAAGACTTGTTGGATTTAACAAAAATGTCTAGGTGAACAGTAAGGTAGGTTTATGCCTCTATTTGAATTGATAGTTCTATTATAAGGATTTTTCCTCTACGAAGTAAACACTGAAAATGGTATAATGCTCTTAAAAATAATATACGGCATAAGAAAAATCTAAGAAAATTTAGGAAAGCTTTAAATAACAAGATGGACTTTGTAAAATTATAGTTTGACCTAGCGACCCCCTTAAAGCCTCTGATTAAATCTAAAACCCATTTTTATTATTTATAAATAGGTTTCCCATCTATTTTAGTTGATTGTTGAATGCATAAAATCATAAGAAAGTTCCGGTGGAACATAAATATTATTTAGGATTTTAAGAAATTTATTGCTCAACTTTAGGACCTTTAATCCCACTGGATAATTAATTAGAGAAGTTTAACCAATTTCCTTATGTGTTAATAAAACAGAAACTAAATCTGATTTATTATAAATACTAAATGACTTTAACAAAATCCTAAAATTTCACAGTAACCTAGTGATCCATTAAGGAAACTGTTAAAATATTAAACTTGATTTAGCTTGGTGATTATACATAATTGCTTATTTAGAGTAATGAAACCCCTTTTAGGGAATTAGCTTTTATTGATAACTTAAATTCAGCTAATAAAACCACGATAACAGCAACCTATCATTTTTAGGAAATATTCAGACAAAGGTTTATTTTAAAACTTATACTCTATATTATGGGGATTACAATTAAGGCTTATACTGCATCATCATCATTATCATCATCATCGTACATTCATTGCCGCTCTCGCCACCGTTGTTTATTCATAGGATTATGAATATTAGTAGACTCATGAAACTACGATAATTGGTTCTTATCGATAATTCCTAAACACTAGAATAAGCACGCTGCATTACATGCATCAATCTTTCATGCTGCACTTTGGTTATTTATTGCCGGTTACGTTTCATTCTTAAACATCGAGGAACCCGTGGAACTTCCAGAAGATCGGCAAGAAGGCTCTCTCTACTCTCAAGATCAAAGCGAGTTAACATTCAATTAGATCATGTTGAATCCCAATTTTGTACAGTATTTTATTTATGGTATCAAATTGCATGCCCTTTAAGTATTATTGCCTATTTGTTTAATCATGATATATCATGCCTTGTTAAATTAATTGTTATTGCTTTACCATGATGATCTTGCTTTGATGACATCATCCATCATTTGACTATAATAATGATTGCCTTGATGATCACCTTTTATAGTCTGGTTAGGTTAAATAAAATGATTTAGACTCTTAAGTCTTCGTTAAAATCTTGGTTAGACATTGCTAAGGTCCAATTATTAATTTTTAGGCTTAGTTGCCTCGGAACGGTAAACCGACATTCACCGGACATGATTACACGATAAACATGGCTAAATTGGAAATTGGGCATGGCATGCTAGTGTGTGTGATTGGGAATGCGGCCGTGGTCCGGCATATGGATAAGGGTGTGAAGTAGCTTGGCTACCTGGTGTAAAGAGGGCTATCCGTTCATAGACAAAGTGCTGAGAGGAGCGCGAAGAAACACGCGTAGCTACCAATCGCTGCCACAAAGAGGTGGTTCCGTCAGATCTTGTGCAAGGCACATAGAGGAACGATAGCAGGAGAAGGAAGGCTGGACCATGGAGAGGGTGCTGGGCAGTCAGCGATGGCTATGCCAGTCGGAGCGCGAGTTGTTTTCACGTAGCTGTATGCTGCCCGCGGAGGGGTTCCTGCACAATGTGAGTTCCAGGCGTGCTGGGCAGCTGGGAATGGCTGTGCTAGTTGGAGCGTGAGTTATTTTTGCATAGTTTTATGCTGCCCAAAGGGGTTCCTGCACAATGCGAGGCTATCACATGGTAGCGCGGACGTGGGGCCCAATGGCTTGCTGGACAGCGTCATGGTAGACCCTAGTCCGAGGTGAAGATAGGATTATGTCATCATCCGCTAGATGATCTAGGTCTTATGATGCAGGGGAGCCGTGACTCTAGTGTAGGCTTGGCAACCCGGTTAGGGAAGAGCGGGCACTTCGTAACAGCTCCATTTTGGATATCTAGGAAATCATAAAGTATGCATGCATTTAGGAAATAATTTTAAAATACTTTTGGGTTTTGAAGTTTCATTTACTCGTTTATTTTAAATACCCATCGGAATGGATATAATTATATATCCTGATATAGGGACTACATGTTTTATTATAAAACCAATATACATTTAAAACTCGCGCAAAGTTCATATTTTCTTGTATGATAAGATATATGTATATATATACACATGTGGACTAAGTTTTGGAAATTCTAAAATAACCCTAACACATGGATAATCTAACCGAAAAATAGTAAATATCATCATAGATCAAAATTTTACGAAGCATGATTTGTAGATTTCAGTTGAAATCTCAATTTAATAAGAAGGACCAAAACACCAATGTTAAATCCTAACTTGAATTCCAAATTCAATTTGAAATTCCATAATGAAATTGAAAAAGATTTAATATACATATATATTATATATATACACTCTTTTGCAGTATCAAATTATCAAACATACTATTTTAACTGGTCAACCTGCCAGGTCGGCCCACTAGTCAGCCTCCCTTCTTCACTCTCTCTCTCTCTCCCGGTGAACTCTCTCTCTGTTCTCTGTCTTCACTCTCTCATCTCTTTCTCACCCCTGAGCACTCTCTCTCTCACCCGCATTGCTCCCCCTGAATAGCAGTAGCTCCACACAGCCACAAGCCTCTGCTGCCCTGGCCGCGTGCTCACCAAGCCCTGCCGCTAGGGCCACCCGGCTCCTCCCCATGCAAGCGCCCGTGCTCTGTCAAGGTTGCCCTGTGGCGGCCCTTCCTTAGCAACCCAATACCCCGTGGCGCCACGCCTCAGCTACCCTCTGCCCCGTGGAACTTTACCCCTACTGCACACTACTTTGATTCCTTGCCGCCCCGTCCTGGCGCCATCTTCTTGCTCCTGTCCCCCATTCTTCCTCCTTCTCGGTCGACCACACGCGGGGACGAGCCTCACTCTTCCTCCACTATCCCCTCGTGGCATATAAGCCCAGCCCGAGCCAGTACCACCTAGAAGTTTCCCTTTTTCTCCCGGAACCAAAACACGGCAAACTTCGGCGTCCTTGAACCGCTAGCCTGGGTGCCCTCTCCAACCGTTCTTGGTCCCGTTGGGGAGATCTCAAGCTCTCCTACGACGTCCTCAACCTAATCGAGCTCGGAGGCCCTAGAGCTCGGGCGCTCGCCTAGACCGCCGCCGGCCATGATTCCGCCCTTCTCAAATTCTCTCTTCACGGTGAGCCCCTATGCAATTCGTCGCGTTTGCAGTTTCTCCGAGCCCTACTAACCTTGACCCAACACCGCTCTTGCCTTAGGCTCCGCTGGTGTTCGCTGCCCCCATGAGCCGTTTCGGCCGCCGTCGCCTTCCTTGTTGTCGGCCTCCTCCAGGTCGTCTTCGCCTTCGCCGTCACCGTAGGTAGCCTCTGCATAGTCCCTAGATGCTCTTGAGCCCATACGTTAGGCCGTAGCCAAGCTAGTTTGTTACCGCGGTGACTCGCCATGCCGGCCACCGCGGGAGCTCGTCGCACCGCCGCTCCGAGCCGCCACTGGCCAAATCGAGCCCATCTACGGGTGCGCCTCGCCAAGGGGAACCCATTCGAGCCATCCACCTACCTAGTTGAGCCCTCCCACGCCGGCACCACCGAGCTCCCGAGCTCGCCCATGGCGAGCACTGCACCCGGCCAGGGGTTGAAGATGACCATTTCCGTGGCTGCAGCCGTGCAACTGACTTGTGGGCCCTAGGTCCCACATGTCAATTAGTGAAGGTGTAATCCACGTTTTCCTCTTTCAGATAAACGCTCACGTTCCTAGATGAGCCGCCTTCTGCCTGCGCTCTCCTAGGCTGCAGGCTTGCTGAGCCATCTCCATGGCTAGCCACGGTGCAGCTCGAGACCGGCCCAAGCCAGCCCAAGTCCTCTATTTTGGAAATTAACGCGAATTTCCACATTGCACCTTTAGGATTTATTTAACATAGGAAATGATGTTTAAAATTTATAAAACTTTTTTTATAAATACTTCAGAAGGTATAGAACCTAGGAAAAATACTAAACCGAACAGTATAGTAGGAAAATATAATAATACGAGAACTCTTCTTTAAACTAGGAAAATAAGAAATCTATGGCATGACCCCAAATCACACATTATCTTATAATTGGCCTAGTTAATAACTATGGTTAATTAGTTATTTTAAGATCTAAATTATCCTAAATTAATGTACCTGTTCAAAGAAGTGATTTCACAACACCTTTATGACAGTAAAGCTTTTATTTTAACTAGTCTTATAATAACCAACCTCATGATTAGGTGTATATATATATAAATATATATGCATCATATGATAATATCTTCCACACACACTTAACCTCCTAGTATGGTAGGATAAAAATGTTAAGATAAAGTTGATGAAGAAAATACTTCTAACAAAAATGATTGTTAATATATATTCTCGCACTCGTTGAATACCTTAAAAGAAATAAAACCCTATTTTCTCCTATTCGGGCCGATTAAGGTAGAAATTGCACTTATATATATAGGTATATATTCATGTGCGTCATCTCCTGAACATCATCGCTACCATTACGTTAGAAATTGTTGCTTCATAGAAGGATCATGGAACTTCCTCGTCATATACCATATATATTTAAATGTGAGAATTATAGATGATCGATTGCGAGCAGTTACGATTGCATCTCATGCATCATTCTTTTCTTCGCTGCATTCTGTTTATGGTGAAATGTTGATTCTCTGATTAGACATAGAGGACCCGGAGGGACATTTCGAGGACTCCGCACCCAACCAGGACTTCGATCTTCAGGGCCAAGGCGAGTTAACATCTTTCCTATAGGATGTTTACTTCTACTAGGGAGAGTCTATACTTTCCCTAATGCGGGTTAACATTCGATAGTACATATTGAATCCCAGATTTCTAAATATCTTATTTACAGTATTAAATTGCATGCTTTTGAAGTATTTGTACCTATTTGCTAAATCATGATATATCATGCCATGTTATTATATGTTATTATTTTTACCCTAGTGATATTGCCTTGGTATAATCATCTGTCATTTGACCTTACTATCGATCGCCTTGAAGATCACCCTTGTTAGCAGGCAAGGTTAATTAAAATGATTTAGACTCTTAAGTCTTGGTTAAAACTTTTCTTAGACATTGCTCAGGTCCAATTATTAATTTTGGGCTTAGTCGCCTCGGAACGGTGAACCGATATTCACCGGACATGATCACACAATAAATTTGGTTAACTTGAAATTGGGCCGGGCATGCCAGTGTGTGTATGGTTGTGATGTGTTGCAATGCAGACTAGGTCTGGCATTGGGTAAGAGATGAAGTAGCTGGGCTACGTGAATTGAGGAGCTAATCGCCCACATACGTAGTGCATGGAAGAGGAGCGTGGCGATATCCGCGTAATGCTGCGTGCTGCCTAAAGGGGTTCCGCCACATCGTCTGATTCACACGGAGGGTGCGATTTAGCCGAAGAAGGAAGTGCATAAGGGTGAGGCCCTTTGTGGACAGGCTGGGCTGAATCAAGGATTCTCCCAGATGGGTGCATCGGGGATGCACGGTGTGACATCACTGACCACTGTGGATGGTTCCTAACACTACAACGCGCTGGCCATCGTGCGGTAGTGCAAGTATTAGGGATTCAGGGGTAGTTACGACCTGCGGTCGTACCCTATCTGCTGCCATGCTTGAGGTGAAGACAGTTTCTTGTCGTCATCCGAGGGATGATCTAGGTCCATTCTTACAGAGAGCCATGAGTCTAGCATGGATCGGCGGCCCAGCTAGGACGAGACCGAGTACTTTGCTGGGGAATGTGATCCACAACGGGTGTGCCACACCCGAAATTGGCAGGAGTGGAAGTCATCGTTTGGTAGAGTGCAGGGAAACTGCCATGGGGTTTGGAATGAGTATTGAAACAGAATTATGATGAATAAACAACTTGATATAGAAATTTGATTAAAACCGCTAAGTCATAAGCTTCGATTTCCAAAACTGGCTTTTCTGCAAATAAACAAACCCAGTCTTTCTTTTGAAGCCTTTATCACTAAATGCATTGGGCTGGGTATTAATTCGCCACTGTTTGGATGACACTAACCTTGCATACATATACTCTTTTAGATGTTGAGTATGAGCAAGACCACTACGCCTGCCATGAAGACGGTGCTCAGCCTGCCATGAAGACGGTGCTCAGGAGTTTGCTCACGATCAAGTCGAGGCTTAGGGCGTCTCTCCAGTCCATTGCTTAGGAATTGCCGGCAAGAGACTCTTTTGGATCTTTCATCGCACTCTGATCTTCTGTTGTTCTTAAACTAATTTGGGCCAATGTGCCATGTTGTAATATTTATTAGCCTTAGGGCTTAATCAGGTACTTAATATAATATAAGTCTTTCCCTTGTATGAAATGATCTGGCAATGTAATTGGTGTGCACTAGTGTACTGATCCAGGGCCTAGTGCAGATCAAGTGGTGGGAAAGGACGAACCCCACACACTTCGCTGGTGTAAGATCCACAACGGGTGCGTCACACCCGGAAGATGATGGCGGGTGTTTGGAAGAAGACTAGAATGGGATTGTGGTATGGAATGGGAAACTAAAACATTGATTAGTAGAACTTTGGGTTAAAATTGCTAAGTCATAGGTTTTGATTTATAAAATTTGCTTTTCGCAAAAATAAATAAACCCTAACCTTTCCTTTGTAACCTCTATCACTATATGCATTAAGTTGGATATTAACTCGCTAGTGTTTAGATGACACTGACCTCGCACACATTCACTCTTTTAGATGGTGAGTATGAGCAAGACCACTACGCCTGTCAAGAAAATGATGCTCAAGAGTATGCTGACGATCAGGATGAGGCTTAGGGCGTCTCTCCAGTCGATTGCTTAGGCATAGCCAGCAGGAGACTCTTTTGATTTTCATCACACTCTGATCTTCTGTTGTTGTTAAACTAATTTGGGCCAATGTGCCGTATTGTAATACTTAATAGCCTTCGGGCTTAATACAGGTTCTTAATGTAATATAAGTCTTCCGCTTGTATTAAATGATCCGGCTATGTAAATGGTGTGCACTAATGTGCTGATTTAGGGACTAGTACATATCAAGTGGTAGGAAAAAGACAACCCCAAAAACATCCTCATTTTCAAAACCAAAATCATATCCATTGCATGGCATGAAAATATAAAAATAATTTTAAAAATGAGTATGTTCCTTATTAAAATGCCTTGTAAAATTAAAAATTCCCCAAACCTATTTGCAAGTGTAATTTTTATATTTAAGTTTGCAAAAAGGTTTATTGTGCAAAATAAAGTGTTAATATTAATTTTACCAATTTTACATTTGTTAAACACTATTTTGTATTTTAATCTTTCAATAATTATTTATCTATATTTTGAAGCTTAGATAAATTAATTATTTGATTTTATTTTCCTATTTCTCTCTCTTAGTAGTGGACCCCAACCTTTTCTTTCTTTCCTTTCCTTTTCTTTTTCTCTTTCCTTTTCTCCTCCTTTCCTTCTTCCCTTTCCTTCCTTCTCCTGGCCAAAACTCCTCTCGAGCTCCCTCTGTCCAGGCATAGGGGAGGAACCTTCCTCCTCTCCACTTTTAGAAACCATCCCCAAAACCCTATAATCCTTAATAGGATTGATTCCCACGATCAAGGAGATCAGCTCCTGCCCAATTCGGTTTGTTCATTCCTAATATTCATCTTTTAACCCCAATAAAAACACCCTGCCCGAGCACCTCCTCCTTCCTTGTTTCTCCCCCCAATTCGTCACAGGTAATCCACGTTTCTCAGATTCTTTCGAAGACATTCTTCGTGACTCTTCCCAAAACCTGTTTCCCCTTTGCGTATAGGGATCAACGCTCGGACTTGCCAAAATTCATTGTCGAAGCCCTCGTCGTCTCCCCTCACCGCCACTACTATCCTCATTCGATTCGGCGCTGCCACAAGGTAATCCTCCTCCCCCTCTCCTCCCTTAGCGCCCTCTAGGGTTAGCCGCACCCATTCCAAGGCCAAGGCCGGCCAATTTGCTGCCGGGGAGCACAGCCGCCATGCCTCCTTTCTCCCCCAAGACTGGCGACGTCGCCGCCCCTGTGCCGTTGCTCCCCCAACCTTGCGAGTGGTCCAAAAGGACCCCCGTGCCACCATGATGCTCACGAACCCTACCGTCACCCCTCTCTCACCGCCAGCTATCCCACGCGGCGTGCGCCGCTGCAGTCTGTCGCCTTGGGACCAAGCTGCCGCTGTAGTTGTCGTCGGGCCGATGGGCTGACCCTACCGGTCGGTTCAACATGGCCTCCACTCCCTTTCCCTCCTTGGCCAGAGCCATCACCCCAGTGCACACCGGCGCCGCCGATTTCCCGAGTCGTCGCCGCCCTTCCCCCTGCTTTGGGTCACCGGCAGGTGGGTCCTACCTGTTAGCCCTGGGCCACACCGATCACATGGCTGGCCGTTGGGCCACGTCCATGTTGGGCGAGCAGCAGTCTATTACGCCTAGGTGCACGCGACGTTCGCTAGCGCCAGACGGGCTCCGTGCCTCAGGCCAAGCCCAGTGGCAGAGTCATATTCATTTTCCTTTTTTTTCCTAAGCAGCAAATCTTGTTATTTTTATATCTTTAAATCCATAAGATAAAAAATTCTAAAATAAATTTCATAATGCTTACAAAAATGTGTTTTACCATTCTATAAATTTCATAAATATTTGAGAACATTTAATTATCTATTTAATTAATATATTAAGAAAATGTCATTAAATTGCTATTTAGATAATTTCAGTTTCAATAAAATTGCAATAAATATTATTTTAACCAGAGAAATAAACTTTACTTTTTTGTGTTATTTTTACATAAACATGAGCATGCATGTCATTTCATGTTTTAATTTTGGCATTTGTGTTTTGTTTTTGTTAATTCATTTGTTAGGTTCTTGTGACGATAGCTTTGCGATCAATCCTGCGGAGGATCTTCAGGGTTGTGCTAATCAAGACAAGTGTTGAACCCTTTGAACCCATGATTTGCAAACTTATGTTTTTTGAATTTGACAACTAACATGTATGTTAAATATAAAATGCTAATTACCTTTTGATAAATATTGCCATACCCTTGTCTAGGTTTTGCTAATGCTTAGTGATGCTCATTGTAGATCATATAATATATGCTTGCTACCATCAATTATCAATTTAACCATCTGATTTTAAAAGGACAATTGGTGTTGTCATTTATTTGTAAACAGGCTAGTTGATAGTGGGTGCTATCGGGAAAATGTTTTGCAAAACCTGACCGGGGTGGATGGTTTCAAGGATGGTGCAGCATGCACGAGATTCGGGCCCATTATGGGAACCACCTTGATCCCTAAGAACCGATTCCTCAAGGTAGACGAGCTAAGTACAACAGTGCAACCATCGAGTGCTTGTATGGACAAGCCCTGGTTGAGTATCCTCTGGACTCCTAGTTTTGGCATTCCAGTCGGTGGAGTAGATAGTTGGTACTGGTTCTACAGGCTCAAGAGGGGGCTTCATCCAACTAGGGTCACTAGCGCTGCGGTGGAATCCTTCGATGGAATGCCAGGCTAGGGGAATGTTGGTTAAAGGCCTTGTGGTGTTCATTTCTTTTGGGTGATTCCTAGGAAACCACCTGTCGACGATTTGCGTCGGCAATGTATTTTAGGGGGCGATGCGAAAGATCACAACTACGACGGTAGCGCAGGGAGCCGAATTTATACAGGTTCGGGCCCTCGGGGGGAGGTAATACCCTACTCCTATGCTCGTGGATTGTATTACAGTGGATGATGATGATGATTGTAAGATGTAGGATTAGATGCCAAACTAGGGTCCCCGGACCCTCTTTATATAGTGCAGGGGGTCGGGTTACAGATAGAATCCCTAATCCGCATATGGAAGATACAGACATAACCGATTCAGCTACACCTATATCCATGTATTCGAGTAGGAAACGAATCCGTTTCCTTGTAGATCATGCCGGGCGGCACCGTCCTCCAAACCTGCCTTCTGGAAGGCCCAATTGACTCGGCCCAAGGAGGCGGTATGTCCTGTAGTATATCTTCGGACACCCAGGGCCCATGTTTTCCACACCACCTCTCGTGGGTAAAGCACGCAACCTCTACAGAGTATAAAACTATCATTATAGCCATGTCCACAGTCAAGGATAGACGACAGGGAGCTGCCTCATTGGTATTTCTTATCTTTTGTTTTCAAAATGGTGTTTCAAAGGAAAACCACGATTGCAGTCGTGTACTTTGGTTTTTCTCCTTATAGTTGGTGCTATGAGTGATGAGGGTGTTTGCACGGTAGGTGCCGTGAGTAGCCAGGTTTGGGCAAAACCAGTTGTGGCCGGGATTTCAATGAAAATGATTCAAAGCTTTGTTTTCTCTAACACATTTCAAATCATAGGAAAAACTTGCACTGGCTTTATACAAAAGAACTCTATCTTTTCCTTGTAAGCCTTAGTTGCATTTAGTCAGTCTTGCTTGTGAAGTATAAAGTATACTCACGCTCGCCTTTTATGGGGGGGGGGCAGCTCATTCCAGCGAGCAGGTTGTGATCAGCAATGCCTTTTCGAGGAGGAGATGTACTTAAATGAAGGTTTCGCTACCGGAGCTCAAGACGAAGATTTCTTCGACGCCTAGGATCGCCATCCTTCAGCCTTGCCTGTGGGATTGTTTTGTGTTGCGCTTTGGTTCTTCCATTTGGAGTTATAGGAGACTTTAAGACTACCGCTATGTAAAGCCTACATGCTTGAATTTTGTGCTCTGATTTAGCGCCATGTAGCGCAATCTGATGTAACACTTGTTCGAATTGTAACGGCAATGATCCAAAGATCTGGAATCTATGTGTACTAGCTACTTGATCCAGGGACTAGTACAGGTAAAGTATAGAAGGGACTCGACTCTATTTTGCGGGTCCCCATAGAGTTGGTATCAGAGCCTAGGCTGTAGGACGCACCCTAGGTTGACTGATATAGCCTTAAGGATATATTTTATTATAAAAATCTACTTTGAAAATGTCGCAACCTCTACTCTTCTGTCTCCTCTTACCTAATATTCTCATCTTCTATCTTCTCTTACATTCTCCTCTCTGATCTTGTTCTCGCATCTTGCTTCACATGTTGTGATGTTCCTTTTGTTCCTTCAGCAAGACATTGTTTCAAATTCTTCTCTGATTCAAGAATTTAGTCAACACCCTTCCCTCTCATTGGAGATCCTTAAGCTACAAGTCGTCGGTAACTATAGAAAGTTAAAGGGAAGCACAGACAAGCAAGCCAACTTCAAAAGGTAGAGAAGCATCAAAGGGCGAGAAGGCTTTTGAAAAGTAAGAATAGTTTCTTAAGTCTGTAGGAACCCTATAATTGTATTAGACGTTATAGGATCTTTTTATTTGAGTTTGAGATGGTTTGCATTGGCCTGACCATGCAGCTATCACTAATATGTTTTCGAACCATTGCTTTTTATTACTTCTTAAGATGTTTGAGTTGTGGTTTCTATGGGTTTGTGTAGTTTTTAAGAAAAGCTTTGTTTCAAGAAAAAATTCAAAACTAAACTATTTTCAAATAACTATTTAACAAGAATCTTTCAAGAAAAATTTTCTGTGTACTTTAGGGAAAAACATTTCTTGAAATTCATAAAAGGTTCTTACAACTAAACCTTGCTTTCAAAATATAAAACAATCTTTATACTTTGTTCGTGAAAAAAAATTTATAAAATCATTTTGCTTACTTTGTCTTTTGTCATCACCAAATCTTTAAACATTATATTTCCTAGAGAAAAATCTTACAAAATATGTTTCCATTTTTTTCAAAAAATTCTTTTTGAGATGGTCTTTCTTTAAAAGATTTCTTTAAAAAGAAGCAAAGTACAATTCGTTAAATCTTATTTTCGAAAGAAAGGTGTTTCCATAATTGGGTTTGAAATAACATTATTTTTCCAAACAACCTTGATTTCCCTAGTTTCGCAAAGAATATTTACATTTGCCTTTACAAAATGAAAAATTTTCTTATCTTATTTTTGTGTTAAAAAAATCCGTACATATTTTATGTTAAAAATTAAAAAACTTTCATAAATGCTTTTCAAAACAAAAGGGTTGGGTGTGAGGCCTATCCTTTTGCCCACCACTTGATCTGCACTAGTCTCTGGATCAGTACACTAGTGCACACCATTCACATAGCCGGATCGTTACATACAAGCTGAAGACTTAAATTTTCATAAATACCTGTATTAAGCCCGAAGGCTATTAAGTGTTTACATCACGGCACATTGGCCCAAAATATTCCAAAAATCCAAAAGATCATAGTGCAGAGACCCAAATGATGCAAAAGAGTCTCGTGCCGGCTATGTCTAAGCACTCGACTGGAGAGACGCCCTATGCCTCGCCCTGGTCGTCAGCAAACTCTTGTCCTTCACCTTCATGGCAGGCGTACTGATCCTGCTCATATTCTCCATCTAAAAGAGAATATGAATGTGAGGTCAGTGTCATCCAAACACTGGCGAGCTAGCTTCCAACCTAATACATTTAGTGATAGGGTTCCAAAAGAAAGGTTGGGGCTCATTTAGTTGCAGAAAGTAAGTTTTATAAATCAAAACCTATGACTTAGCATATTTTAACCAAAGTTCTACTAATCAATGTTAACATTTTTATTCCACGACAGTTTCCTTGCACACTGCCAAATGTTTCCCAAACCACGACAGTTTCCATGAACACTGCCAAATGTCTCCAAACACCCGCCATCATCTTCCGGGTGTGGCGCACCCGTTGTAGATCTTACGCCAGTGAAGTGCCCGTTCTTTCCTAACCGAGTTGCCACGCCCGCACTAGAGTCACGGCTCTCTGTCACGTAAGACCTAGATCACCCATCAGGATGACGACCTACTCCTGTCTTCACCTCGGACTAGGGGTTGACCCTGACGCTATCCAGCCAAACAGCGGGCCCCTAAGTCCGCGACTACATGCGATGGCCTCGCACAGCAGAACAAGTGGGTAGCATAAAGCTACGCGAAAACAACTCGCGCTCTGCCTGGCATAGCCGAGCTTGGCTGCCCAGCACACCTAGAAGTCACATTGTGCAGGAACCCCCTTGGGCAGTATAAAGCTACACGAAAACAACTCGCGCTCCGACTGGCACAGCCGACCTTGACTGCCCAGCAGCATCTCCGTGATCCAGCCTTCCTTCAAACCATGTAGCCCAGCTACATCACTCCCTTAACCACAAACGGATCACATCCGTGTTTCCAATACACACACTGGCATGCTAGGCCCAATATCCAGTAAACCAATGTTGGTAATATTCATCATGTCTGGTGAACGTCGGTTCACCGTTCCGAGGTGACTAAGCCTAAATTAATAATTGGACCTGAGGAATGTCTAAGCAAGATTTTAACTAAGACTAAAGAGTCTAAAATTGTTTTATTCAACCTAACCAGGTTAACAAGGGTGATTATCAAGGCAATCATTCATAAAGTCAAAGGACAGATGATAATTTCAAGGCAATATCATCAAGGTAGAATAGAAACAAATGATAGCATGGTATGATATATCATGATTAAGCAAACAGGTTTAATTACTTAAAGAGCATGCAGTTTAATACTGTAAAATAAAATATTTAATAAAACTGGGATTCAATATGATCCTTTTGGATGTTAACTCGTACTAGGGAAAGTATACGCTTTCCCTAATAAAAGCAACACCTAAAGGAAGGTTGTTGACTCGCACTAAGGAAAATCGAGATTCTCCCTAGTAAAAACAAACACCCTTTAGGGTGGAAATTAACTCGCCTTGATCCTGAGAGTAGTGAGGATCTTCCTGTTGCTCTTCAGGATATACGTCGGGCTCCTCAGCGTTTATTAACGAAGCGTATTCGAAGAACAATAAATAAAGCAGCAATGTGCAATAAGAAATCATGATGCATGGAATGTAACGCGTTTAACCTAGCGATCGATGATCGGTGTTTAGGTCTTATCCTAATTATCGAGAGAGTTCCATGATCCTACTAATGTACAATAATTCTCAAAGAAATAACGGGGTGAGCGTGTGTGAATATGACATGCGATGAGGGATGATGCATAAGGCTACCCTTAATAGACTACCCATAGATTTAGCAAATAGACGTATAAAGCAAAAATAGATTTTTGTTTGAAGTATTTCCTTTATCACACATCTTGTCATTATATTCTTAGTCATGATGGGGCTTAAGTGCGTGAAAGATAGAACCTTAAGTTATTAATGTATCCTACACGTACAGATAATTATATATGTTTATAAATAGTCGTGAGATTGAATACCTTGAGGCCTAGTTAAAAATAGAACTTAACTGTCATATATTGCTGTAAATTATCTTCCTCGGATAGGTATAGTAAATTTGATTAAATAAATTACCAAGTAATTCTAGTAAACTGTGGTTATTAATTAGGTCAATATTTAAATGACATGTGATTATAGGTTATATTATAAAGTTTCTATTTTTCCTAAGTCCAGGAAGTTATTTTATGCCACACATGAATTTCTCAGATTTTATTAAGTGTTAGTTTAATTTTTGATTGGCAGAAACTCATTTCTGCAATTTATCCTTTATAGATAAATACCCTAAGGATACATTAATAGAATAAATCCAGGGATAATATTCTGTTACTGTACATGATTATATTTTTATTAAATCCAACAGAGGCTCTAGTATTTATCATAAATTTTCCAGCAATTATGGAGATGTTTAGCTATTTTTAATAAATCAAATTTGTATTCTGCATTTGTTTTAAATGGCTAAATCTGGAAAAATCGGATGAACAGTGACGGGCCAGCCCGCTAACTCGCGGTCAGGCCATTCACGTCGAAGGCGTATTCTTAAACGGCACTTCTTGCGCGCAAAGGCGCCTTTCGGACAGAGCATCTCTACTCATCTTGACAGGTGGGCCAAAGAGCCCACATGTCAGTGGCTCTTTCCTACTCGCGCGCGATTTAAAATTCAATCCGATCTCGCGCACGCATCTTGGCGCGGATCTAACGGCCGGGACTTCATCGTCCACCTCCGACCGGAGTGACGCAGTGACGTCATGAAACCGGCGAACCTTCAGCGACGCGGCGGTGGAGCTACAGTGCTCTAGGGAAGGAGTTCTAGGGCTCTATGGTTTCCTTACGAGAACCTTTACGACGTGTCTCGAGCTGTTCGCCGGCGACGGCCTGGATCGACGGCGAGCCTAGCGGCGGCGGAGATCGTTCTCGGAAGCAATAGTCTAAGGCTACACATTGCTCTAGGAGCTAAACGGAACCGGGTTTAAGCATAAGGAAGGCTTGGGGATGCTTACCGTGCTTGTGGTCGGGCCGGAAGAGGCGTGGATCGTGCTGGCGACGTTGGGGCCGAACAAGGCGGAACAGGGCTCACGGCGCCAGGGAGCTTCGAGGGTCCTCGAGTCCAATTAACCTTGGTCAAAGTTAGGCGAGGGTGAGGTGGTGCTTGTCGCGAAAGCAATCGGCAAGGGACTCACCGAGAAGGGAGAAATCGAAAAGGGGAAGAATCGGGTGGCCGGCGATGGTGAGAGCAATCCGGCGAGCGCGAGGCTTCCCGATCCGATTCCTTCGGGCAGGAGTGAGGTGAGGGTCTGGCGAAGCTAAAGGGCACACGGGTTTGGGGTATGGGGCTCTGGTCTGGGTTGTCCACGTGAGGAAGGTCGGGACCGATGCGGCACGGCCGGGATTTAAGCTCGGCCGGAGTACGATCTTTGTCCGGCGGTCGGAAGGAAGTATGGGGTGGTCACTAGGGGTTAACGTCGCGGATTGGCGGGCAGGGCAGTGTCTGGTGCACGAGCGACGGGTGAGCAAGCCGGGGCAGCGAGGTTGCTTAATTCGGGCGGCATAGCTGGTGCAGGCGCAGCGGGGGTCAGAGACGTCGCCAGCGTGGCCGGGGCGCTCATTGGGCATGGCGGGCGGTGCTTGACACGGCCTGGCCATGCCAACCGACAAGTCAGCTTGGTCGGCACGGCTGGACAGAGCGCGGCGGCGCGGCAGAGGCCGGACGTCTCATCTGGGCAGCAGTGGGGCCAGCAAGGGTCGGAACGGAGTGCACGCGCAGCCAATGGGTGTCCATCAAGAGGAGATCGGGCATCGGCGGGCCGGATTCGCAGGAGAGATGAGGGCACGGCCGGAGCAGCCCAGCTGCTCGGTGGAATGCCCACAAGGGCAGCGAGAGAAATAGGGCTGCCCAGTGGGTCCCACCTAGGTCAAATTTGGTCAACACATAGTTCAGGCTATTACTAGTGTATAAACTATTTTATGTAATTTTTTGTGGAATTTTTAATGGGTATATTGTCGTTTTTTTGATTGTACATATATATGTCATATATAAATATATGTGTAAATGTACATACATATATATATATATATATATATATATATATATATACTTATAGCAATATGATTTACAAGTGAATTTTATGTGTAATAATCTATATGTATATGTATATTTTAATTGAACACTTGCTTACGTTCTTAAGTCTCTTTTTATAAACATACATATATATATAAATATATACATATATTCTTATTTATATACTTATATGAATTTTTCCTTAACTAAATCTTTTAGCTTACCCTTTTCTTTTAATATTCATTAATATTTTATGTTAGGAGCAATGTTTGAGTAATGCTTATCTATATTAAGTAACCTTAGATAGTCGTTAGCCTTAAAAGACTTTATAGATCCGTACGTGAATTTTAAAAGGATGACTTATACAAAAAAAAATTGCGACAAATCGTCCTTACGAGAGTAATTTTGGGAATATAAATATACAGGATTTTCGGCTATTACATTGGGTGTGTGTACTTCCGTCTGCGCAATAGCGCCCCACTCACCTACCTCAGATTCCACCTCAAGGACTCAATCTAGGGGTGGGTGAATAGGTGGTTCTATGCTCGGATGGGCCTGGAGAGCACCCTTGCCTTCCTCGGCGCCATTCCGGAGAAGGGGAAAGCCCCGCCGTGACCCTAAGGTCCAGCCGGAGAAAAGGGTCCTCATCCGCAAAATAGCGGCGCTGGTGCAGTTGGGACTGACTAGGAAGAGGATCTCCTGGGACTACATCGCGCACCGGATCAGTTCCCTGTGGCAGAGAGAACACCCCTTCTACGAGGTCGACGAGTGGCAAGACTTCACCCACGACGACAACACAAGTAAAATCCAGGACTCGGTCCCTCAATGGTCTCAATTCATACTTTTTCTTGCCTAGTTCAGACTTTTATTTTTCCCTGTAGCACCTTTCACCGAGTGGGTCGAGGAGTGTGTCTCTGAGTTGTTTGGAGTGCCGCGAAGCAAGGACTCCAAGGACGACGAGGCTCGGGGGCTAGAGGAGTACCCCCGAAATGTCCTGGAGCGCTCCGAGCACGTAAGCTGCCAAAACTTGAAACGGATACGTCCGGGCAACATGCGTTTGCTAACACTAAAGTTTTTCTCCTTGGCCGGGCACGAAAACAACGTGACCGAGAGCACAATGGCAGAGTTGGCTGCGCCCGTCGCAACCAAAACAAACAAGGGGGCCAAGGGGGTGGCAAAGAAGCCCACCCGCCGGAGGTGCACGCCATCCCCCATTGTCAGTGCCAGACTGGCAATCCAGCAACCTCGGTGCCGGTCAAGGAAACACATTGCTGCGAACGTGGAGCACCTCATCGCTCCAGCCCGGGCAGTAGCTCCGACTCGGGCTCGACTAGTGAAACGACACATAGAGTACCAAGACCACGTCGAGGTGAGTGACGTCAAGATCTGGTAGAGAAATTTTAAGCACACTAACCCAAAATGAGTGGTGCTTCTGTACCAGCTGGCGAATCAAGCTCGGGAAGACCAGCGCTTGTGTCCACTACAGAAGAAAAACACAAGGCTGAAGGAGGAGCTAGAGCTGGAGCGGCAGAACACCAAGATCCTGAAGCAGCTCATCTACTCCCCGTTCGGTATGCTAGAGGGCACCGGGAAAGAAGAGTTGCCCGGGAAAGGCCCGAGCATGAAGAAGAAGGATGGCGACGGCAGCCCTCTCCCGCCCAAGAGGTGCAAGGCGGTGGGAAGAAGCCCACGGCCCCAACCACGCTCCAGGAGGTCAACATGGAAGACGTCAACCCTAGGATGGATGAACCATACGAGGCGGCTACTCGGCGCACCAAGGACGTGGCGGCTAGCTACTCGGCGTCGATTGCAGTCGCCATGGAAGGCGGCCAAGAAGATGCTTCAAAGGAAGGTACGTCCCTAAAACACTCGCAACCAAACAGTGGGCTTTAATATTCTAACGCCTTCCCCTTCTAGCGCGAGAACACTGGATCCAGGAAGAAATTGACAAGCTTCTGGACCGTGTCATCTCAGATCTTCTGGAGGAAGCAGCTAACAGGATCATGGCGGAGTCAGACTTTAAAGGGTCCAACAACGATGAGCCACCGTGCAGGCAATACTCCGCCGAGCTGGAAGACATGCCCCCCAGTCCCCAGGCGCGATGGAACCCGGAGATGTAAAGGAAGAGAAGGAGGAGGGGGCCCAAGAAGAAACAGCTTCCCCAGGCCACGTGGTGGAACTCCGGGAGGAAGAAGCCCTCCCGGGTAAGGTGGGAGGAGCCGAGTCGAGCGGAGCTGAGGCCACTTAGCTCGCTGACAGTCCTTCCCAGCGAAGGGCGCGCTTGGAAGCCCTCCCCCGGTGCAGGGCCTACTGGGCACCTCTTCCCCGACGAAAGCCGTGCCGAGGAGCCCGTCTCCGGAGCCACACACACCTGAGCCAACCTTCAGGGTCGTAGAGGGGACCTATGCGCTGTGGGAAGGAGGCGCAACAAGGATCTTGGAGTCGTACGGGCTCCTTCAAGTGGGGAACGGCCTGGATGACTTAAGACAACGCATGACAGCGCGCGCGGCCACAGTAGGGACTTTACCTTCTGCAAGTTAAGTCAGCATAAAACAAGGATAACTCACAAGTTACTATGTGTACTGCAGCTAATCAAGGCCACCGTGCATAATGTCGCGGAGATGCTCGCCTTCGAAACCGAGTTCCTTCGGAGGGACGACGAGAAGGACAAGGAGTTTGAGGATCTGTGCGCCAAGCTGCCCATCATCAATTTCGGGCAAGAGATCCATGTAACATCCTCATTTTCGTTAAAAATAAAAATCATGCATATTGCATTTGCATAAAATTTAAAATTTTAAAATATAAAAACATTTGAAAAATGAGAATGTTCCTTGTAAATATTTCATAATTTGATTTCTAAATTGAGTTGATTATTTTGAAATCTTTATTAAAGCAAATAAAAATATTTATGGACAACACTCTTTTGAAAAGAAAAATGATTTCTTTTATTAATTGTATTTGAAATTGTAATCCTATTCAATTATTTTATAAAGCCAATATTTTATATTGGTTATATTCCAAAAGAGAAAATTTACTTTATTTCCTTAATTTATTATTTATTCAGAAAATGATATTCAAAATGAGTATGTTACTTAATAACTATATTCCATTTTGATTTTGAAATAAAGCATTTATATATCCAGTTTTGTTGAAAAACTCAAGTCATATTGTTTATCTAATGTAACAGGGAGAAAATAAAATTATTTCTTTAAAATATATTATTTTGGTATTTTTGGCCTTAAGCTATTCTTCTCTAACCTCTCTTACTAGTGGACCCCACCTATTTTTATTTTCCTTTTCTTTTCTTTTTCTCTTTGCCTTTTCCTCTCCCTCCGACTCCCTTCTCTTGTCTTCCTTGGCCGAACTGCCTACAAACTCCTTCCTTCTCTGGCGCAACAGACAAAGGAACCTTCCTCCTCTAATTCTTTTGGAATTCTCCCCAAAATCGACTCATCGTTAATGGGATCGATCCTCACGACCCAGAGGGATCCTCTCCCTGCCAAATTGTGCCCCTTTTTCCTAAACCTTGTCCCTAAACCCTATACAAACTCCCTAGCCGAGCCCCCTTCTTTCCTCCTCCCATCTCCTCCAAATTCGTCGTTGGGTAAGTCTGGCCGAACCCTTCAAGGACATCTTTCTTCTCCCTCCCTTGAACCCATCTTACCCTTCGGTGCAGGAATCATCGACCGAGTTCACCGAATTTCTCTACTGAAGCCGCCGCTGTTCTCACGACCTCCGCCGCTGATCTTCGTCGATTTGTCGTCGTCAGGAGGTAATTTCCCCTCCTTCTTCTTCCCTTAGCACCCCTAGGACCCCTAGGACGTACTCCCACGGCCAATTTGACCGGAGCGCCTCCCCCTTCCCTGTGACCGGCGAAACCGCTAGGCCACACCTCCTATCGCCGCACCACTGGACCCCTACCCCAGCCCTCTCGTCACCGTTCGCCGGCGCCGCCATTTTCCTTAGCCGCCCTTCCCATGTTTCGGGATGCCTATAGGTGGGTCCTACCTGTCAGCCCCAAGCTGAGCCAGCCGCTTCCGTGCCGGGTCGTGTCTCACCACATCACCTCACGTCGGACCGCGCCGTTGGGCCACATCTCGCCTCCCGCACGCCGTTGGGCCGTCGGCTGCATCATAGTGTCGCGCTGCTTGGGCTACCTAGCTGGGCCACCTCACCACGCTACTGGCTCCCACGGGATGCGTCGTCGTCTTTGAGCCACACGCATCTTGGCTTCCCATAAATGGGTTGGTCGCACTGCAAGCCGAGCCCACTTATAAATTTTTGAATAATTTTGAATAGTAAACCTTGTTTATGTTTATAAAATCAATACCTTCTGTTCTGTAATTTTTTACATGCATTTGCATACATGATAATTTCTGTTATTTCTTTTGCATTGTATTTATTATTTAATTCTCGATGTGTTAGATTTGATCGCTGAGGGTCTCAATTTTGACACAGGGAAGGACCGTTCCCACTGCATTGATCAAGGCAAGTGTTGAACCCTTTGAACCCATGATTTGTAAACATATTTTTCTAGAATTTCACAACTAGCATGTATGTTAGATATAAAACATTAATTACCTAGTTGCTTAGCTAAATTCCCATCCATAAATAATTCTTATAAAATATTCCTTGTTGCCTTAGTTATTAATTAAATTGTGTAATGCCACACCCTTGGAATAGGTTTTGCATCTGCTTAGTAATGCTCATTCTAGAACATTTAATCATATGGTTGTTACCATCAATTATCAATTTCACCGTGTTATTTTAAAAGGATAATTGGTGTTGTCATTTATTTGTAAATGGGCTTGTTGACAGTGGGTGCTATCGGGAAAAATTATTTTGTAAAACCTGATTGGGGTGGATGGTTGCAAGGATGGTTTAGTAAGCACGAGATTCGGGCCCAGTGTGGGAACCACCCTAATCCCTAAGGACCGATTCCTTGAGGTAGACGAGCTAAGTAGAACAGTGCGACCATGTGTGCTTGTATGGGCAGGACCTGGTTGAGTACCCTTCGGACTCCTATGTTTGACATTCCAGTCGGTGGAGTAGACAGTTGGTATTGATTCTATCGGCGCAAGAGGGGCATTTAGTGGAAACCATAGCAGGAATGTCCTAACTAGGAGGCTGTCGGAGAAAGGCTTTGTGGTGATCATTTTTCCCTTGGGTGCACCCTCGGAAAAAACACCTCACATGGATAAAGTGTGCAACCCCTGTAGAATGTAAAACTATCATGATAGCCGTGTCCACGGTCAAGGACGGACCACGGGGAGCTGCCTCATTTGTACTTCTTATCAATTTGTTTTCAAAACGGTGTTTTCAAGAAAAACCACGATTGCGGTCGTGTGTTTTGGTTTTTCTCCTCACAGCAAGTGCTGTGAGCAATAAGGGTGTTGCATAGTGGGTGTTGTGAGTAGCCAGGTTTGGGCAAAACCGGTTAAGGCCGGAATTTTAAAGAAAATGATTGAAATATTTATTTTCCTCAACACATTTCAAATCATTTTACAAAATTTTAGAAAAATCTTGCAAAACTGGCTTTATGTAAAAGAACCCTTACCCTTCCTTTGTTAGCCTTAGTTACATTTAGTCAGCCTTGCTTGTTGAATATAAAGTATACTCACCGTTCCTTTCATGCGGGGCTGCTCATTCCAACGAGCAGGTTGTGATCAGCAATGGTATCCCGAGGAGGAGATATACCAATATGGAGGCTTCACTGTTGGAGTTCAAGACGAAGACTACCTAGACGTGTAGGATGCGTTTCCTCCAGTTTTGCCTGTGGGAATGTTTTGGAGTTTCCCTTAGAGTTTACTTTGGTTATTTAAGACTTCCACTATGTAAGGCCTGCGTACCTAAATTTTGTGCTCTGATTTAGCTCTTTGTAACGCACTCTGATGTAATATTTGTTCGAACTATAATGGCAATGATCCAAAGATCTAGAATCGGTGTATACTAGCTACTTGATTCAGGGACTAGTACAAGTAAAGCACAGAAGGGACTAGACTCCATTTTGCAGGTCCCAACAATCCTCCACGCCTGGCTCTTAGCGACCAAGGAACATAAAGAGGAGGCTACCCGGGTCAGGCCCCAGCTTGAAGCTGAGCACTGGAGGCTTGGAGGAGAAGGTCGCCGCACTGGAGAAGGTCGCCGCACTGGAGAAGGAGCGCGAGGAGGTGGAGGCCCTAGAGGCCAAGGTCACTATGGTGGAAGCGCTCGAGGCGAAGGTCGCAACACTGATCGATCACCAATAGGAGTGGTAGCAGGAGATAAGATGGTTGTGCGAGGATGCCACCAAGGGTCGGGCTGTGCAAATGAGGGTCTTAGAGCTCAAAGATGAGCTCGATAAGGTAAGGGTGAGGCTCTCAGCTTTTGAAGGTCAGTAGATTAGGCCTTGCTTCTAACTCCTCTGCCATGTACAAATGCTTTTAAATTATTTTGAATGAATGTGATGTTACCCTTGTTGTCCTGCGTTCAGTCCTACAAAAACAATGAACCAAAACACACATGACAAGCAAGATAACGAAAACTCGCATTTTTTAGAAAACACGGTAGAGCGCTCCCTATCCTAGCCCCCACTGTGTTCGTGTCCAGGCACCTAAGTTGCGAGCCTGGGTATGGACACAGGAAAGGAGTAAACGTGCGATACGAGCATTGTGGGCTGTCCGTACCGTGTTGCAAATGTAACCTAGACCGAACCCTTGAACCGGTCGAGAGTTGCCCGTGCGATGAGGATCGGCTTATAGGTGCGAGACTCTCAAGGGGCGGGTGACTTAGTTGCACAGTGCAAATATTAGACACGCAAGGGTTATTGCACGTCGGGCAAGTGCTAACAAGAGAGTGAATCCCCAGGCAACAAGAATTGTAACCAAATGCAAAGGACGTGTGAGAAAACTGGCTCAGGAGCCCAAACGACTCTCGCTAGTCCTGGTTGTACTTACAACGTAGCCCGGGCCGGCCTTTTGGAAAACGAAAGCGTTAAAGAAAAACGGGAACAGAACCTACACGTAGAACTTGAGAAGCTGGTCGATGTTCCATGTGCTGGTTAAAACTCGCTCGTCCTCCATGGCAAGTCTTACAGCCCCCGGGCGTGTTGTCGAGATGACCACATGTGGACCCGCCCAGTGGGGAGTTAGCTTGTTGGCTTGAGATATAAGTCCTGAACACGACATAGGATGAGATCACTGACTTGCAAAGTCCTTGGCGGTATCGACTTAGCCGCGTGTCTGTGTAGAGCTTGCAGGTAGGATGCAGAGCGAATTTGAGCCTGCTTGCAGCAAATTTCAAGAAAGTCCAGATCGAGAAGCCGTTCAGCCTCTTGGTCAATTTTATCAACCGAGTTGACTAGCAGAGAGCCCAGCGTTATTTCAGCGGGCAAGATGGCCTCTACACCGTACATGAGCTGAAAATGGGTTTTCCCTGTGGCTCGACTAGACGAGGTGCGAACCAACCAAAGGATGGAAGGGAGCTCGTCCACCCATGCTCGGCCGAGGTTGTTTAACTGGTCAAACACCCTCTTCTTGATGCCTTGGTCAATTTGCCCGTTGGCACCCTCGGTAGCCCAATTGCTCTGCGGGTGAGCCACAAATGCGAAGCAAACCTTTGTGCCAACGTCCTCACAATACTCCTGGAACAACTCACTTGTGAACTGAGTCCCATTGTCTGTGATCAAACGGTGGGGAACTCCAAACCTCGTGACCACGTTATTGCAGAAAAAGCGTTTGTCTGCTAGTGCCATGATGGCCGACACCGGCTCGGCTTCGATCCATTTGGTGAACGTATCGATACTACGATTAGGTGCTTGCAACCCTTTTGACTTTGGGGGAACAGACCAAGGATATCAATCCCCCAAGTCGAGAACAACCAAGAGAGCGGAATCGTTTGCAGCGCTTGGGCGGACAAGTGTGTCTTCCGGGCATAGAATTGGCAGGCTTTGCACATCGTCACAATGCGTTGGGCATCGGCCAGCGCAGTGGGCCAATAGTAGCCCATACGGAAGGCCTTGCCGACCAAGGTCCTAAAGGAAGAATGTGCGCCACAGGCCTCTTCGTGTATATCCTTTAAGAGGAAGACTCCTTCCTTTTGGGAGATGCACTTGGAAAGGATTCCAAGCATGCCTTTGCGGTAAAGGACCCCCTCCACAAGTTTGTATGAGGAGGCTCATCTTATTAGCCGGGAACGCTTAGCTTCATCCTCGGGCAATGTCCCATGTGCCAGGTACTAGATAAATGGCGCCGTCCAGTCCACACCCTGCTCAAGGACTGACACGTCACCACTCGTCTCAATTGCCTCGTCTGGAGACGTAATAGAGGGCTTATATAAGTACTCGATGAGCGCTCCTGCTGGAGCGAAATCTTGTCAGGACCCATATTTGGATAGTCGGTCAGCTAGGGTATTTTCCTTCCAAGGCACGTAAATCACTTTGAAGTACTTGAAGCACCTTTTCAACTTCCTCACCTCAACTAGGTACAGCACCACTAAGTTGTTGGAACACTGAAACTCCTTGTTGACCTGGTTGATGACCAACAGTGAATCCCCTTTCACCATTAATCGCTGGACCTCGAGCGATTTGCAAGCTCGGAGTATAGCCAAGAGGCCCTCGTACTCCATGGCATTTTTGGTCGCCAAGAAGTGTAATTGTATGATGTACTGGAGCTGATCTCCTTTGTGGGAAACAAGAACGACCCTAGCTCCCGAGTGTTCGAAAGAGCATGAGCCATCAAAGTACATAGTCCGATGTTCATCCTCAAGTTGCCTGGCGCCCGCGGCGGGTGCTTCTGGGCAAGTCCATTCAGCCACGAAATCGGTTAGAACTTGGGACTTGACTACCGTGCGGGCTGAGAACTGGATGTCAAATTTAGCCAGCTCCATTGCCCACTTAGCAATCCGACCACTAGCGTCAGGGTTTCTAAGAATCTCCCCTAGCAGAAAGCCAGCAGGGACCTCCAGTTGGGACCATGACTTGGTGCGCTTGAAAATAGTTTCTGAGCTTCCTAGAGGACATGAGCATGGCATAAAGAAGCTTTTCAGCCTTTGGGTAGCGCTCCTTTGGACCATGAAGTATCTCGCTCACGTAGTAAATAGGTCGCTGGGTGCCCTCCCTTTCCAAGTCAAGATAGCTCTCACGGCTTGGGGCATAGCCGCCAAATACAACAACAAGGCTTCCCTAGGCCATGGTGTGGTCAACAACAGTGGACTGGATAGGTATTTCTTGAGCTCCTCAAAGGAGTTGTTGGCTTCCTCTGTCCTCTTGAAACCGTCGTGTCTATGCAAGGCCTTCAAGAAAGGCAACCCGTGTTTCTCGAGCAGCCGGGAAATGAAGCGGCTAAGGGCTGCCATATGTCTGGTCAAGGCTTGGACCTCCCTAACGTTGGAGGGAGGCCTTATTTTCTGTGTGGCCTCAATTTTTTCTGGGTTGGCACCAACCCTAAGTGGTTCAATGGTGTAGCCAAGTAGCTTGTCGGAACTGACACCGAACGTGCATTTGTTCGGGTTTAATTTTATTCAATGTCATTTGAGGTTACAAAACATTTCCTCAAGATTCCTTACAGGATCCAACTCAAACTTGCTTTTGACCACTATATCGTCTACATACACCTCTAGGTTGCATCTAATCTAGTCAGGGAACATCATTTGCATAAGACGCTGGAACGTGGCCCCAGTGTTTCTAAGACCGAAAGACATGGTCGTATAGCAAAAGGTACCGAACAGGGTGATGAAGGCAGTTTTCTCTTCATCTTCGGGGGAGATGCTTATTTGGTGATAACCATAGTAAGCATCCAAAAAACACATGAGCGATGACTCTGTTGTCGCGTCAACCAGTTGGTCTATTCACAGCAACGGGAAATTGTCCTTGGGACAAGCCGCGTTCCGCCCGATGTGGTCTATACACATATGTCATTTGCCACCATTCTTCTTGACAATGACCGGGTTGGCTAGCCACACAGTGTGGTCGACCTCACGAATGAAGCCAGCCTTGAGCAACTTTTCGTGTTGTTCCCGGATTATGTCTTGCTCGAATTTAGAAAAGCAACGAAGCTTTTGTCGGACTAGCTTCTTGTCAGGCCGAACCGCTAGCCTATGCTCAATCACCTCCGTCAGGACCCTGGGCATGTCAGACGGTTCCCAAGCGAACATGTCCGCGTTTGCCCGGAGAAAGGAGACGAGCTCAAGTTCCTATTTGGGATCGAGGGAAGTCCCCAAATGAATGGCCTTGGTTGGTTCCTTTGCAGACAGAGGCACCTTCTTGGCCATTCCTCCTAGCTAGAGGGCAGCCTTTAGCCATGCAGATTTCTTTGGCTCTTGACCCGGGCCGTGCTGGGGGAGTTGCCCCACAATGGCCAAAGCCTGCTCATCGTAGTTTAGGACAGCCTTGTGGCTGCCCCTCACCATCATCACTCCTTTGGGGCCCGAAATCTTCAACACTGATAAGCGTGGTGCATGGCATCCATGAATTTAGCCAGTGCGGGATGGCTAAGGATGTCATTGTAAGCAGAGGCAAAGTCGATCACTTCAAACGTGATCAGCTCTGTCCTGAAGTTAGCCGACCCCCAAAGGTCACAGGCAGCACGACCTGGCCAAGGAGCTTGACCGACATGCCCGGGATGATCCCGTAAAAGGGCATGGCGATGTCCTTGATCTTGGAGCGGAGAATATGCATCTCGTCCAAGACCAAGACTGAAATTAGGTCCAACGCGCTCCCCCCGTCGACCAAGACGCGGCCCACCCTTGTATTACTGATGGTCGGGGCCACGATGAGTGGAAGCTTCTGAGGCTTGATCATTGCAAGGGGCCAGTCATCCTTGGAGAATGTGATGGGCAACTCGGTCCATTTGAGCTGCCCGGGCTGCGGCTTGCCTTGATCGATATGGTGGACTTCCCGGGCTACCTGCTTGAGGTCACGTCGGAAAGCATAGGCGGAGGAACCACCAAAGATCACAGCAATGTGATTCTCAGGCTCAAGGAACTCATCCGTGCCTGGCTCATCATCATGGGCAGGGCGCTTGCCCTTGCTATTCTCGCTTGGCTTGGGCAAGGTGGGCATTGGGCCCTTGCTGCTGTTGAAGTCCTCCATACAAGCGATCCAGGTACTCAATTTCGAAGATCAAGCCCGAAGACCTGATGGAGAGGGCAATACTTGCCACTTTTGGGTTTCTCTCCTAGGTCGTCGTTGCGGTGCTAAGGGACCCGGCCTTTGCCTTTGCATGAGGAGTACTGCTTCCTCTGCTAGGGCTTAGGCGCGGGCTCCTGCTCCACGGTTGTAACGGTATAGGGTGAGCCCCGCTTCTTCTTCTTGTTCTTTTTCTCTTCCGAAGATGACCGCTTCATCTTCTTTGAGGGCTCAACGTCGGGTTAGGGCGGAACCTTGCCCTCGACGAGCATCCTCGTCCAATCTACCACCTTCGCCGCATTGACGTAGTAGTCAGCCATTCTCAGCACTCGTTGGCCATGAGATGCGCGTTGATCTCCAAATCTTGGGTAAAGCGGACACTACTACAAAACACCACATCAATGCCGGTTCGGAACTGGCATCACTGCCGGTTTTGGACCAGCACTGCGTAAGCGGCAGTCACTGCCGGTTTTGGAACCAACAGTGATAAGGACTATCACTACTGGTTCCCACTTATCATTGCCGGTTATCCAATTATCACTGCCTGTTTTGGAACCGGCAGTGATAAGGACTATCATTGCCGTTTCTCGAAAATACATGGATTTAGGCTTAAAAATTGGTGCAAAAATAGAAAAAATATTTTTTTATGCCCAAAATCTATACCCTAACAATCTACCACCTAGGTTATTAGGACATGTTCTCACACAAAATACAAATGTTGCGTTACCCGGGACTCGAACCTGCGACCTCTCCACTCTACCCTCACTCTTCTAATCATCCCACCTAATCTCACATTCTGACTTACAAAGGATATGCATACCTTTTAAGTGATAAGTTATCACTACCCGTTCTTATCTCAAACCGGCAGTGACAAGTATTATCATTGTCGGTTCTAGCCAAGAACCAGCAGTGATAAATTCTTTCACTACCGGTTAAAAATTGGGAGTGGGAAGCTTAAAGAACCGGCAATGATACTTCACTGTCGGTTTGAGCAACGAACCGACAGTGATAATAAATTATCATTGTCGGTTCTAACCAAGAACCGGTAGTGATAAATTCTTTCACTGCCGGTTGTGGGAAGCTTAAAGAACCGGCAGTGATAGGACTTATCACTGTCGGTTCTTTTCTCAAACCGGCAGTGATACTTCACTGTTGATTTGAGTAACCAACCAGCAATGATAAGTCCTATCACTGCCGGTTCTCAAGTGCACAACCGATTTTTTTGCCGTTGAGGCTAACGAACCGGTAGTGAAAACTTATCACTACCGGTTCTAGCCTAACCGGCAGTGATGGGGGGCATGGATGACCATTTTTGTAGTAGTAGGACATCTCTCACCCCTTGTTTGAACGCGCGAAGCACTGCGTCGTCTGAGAAGTTAGGGATGGTGTTGCAAACCTTGATGAACCGCTGTACGAAAGCGCGCAACAACTCACTGTCCATCTAAATCAAGCAGTGGAGGTCTTCCTCCCTGTCCGAGCGAGTGTAGCAGCTCTGGAAGTTGCTCCGCAGAGCATCGCAGAGTTGTTCCCAGTTATGGATAGACCCGTCACACTGGTTGAACAGGCAAGTCCGAGCAGGGCCCTCCAGAACCGTAGGCAAATAATTTGCCTTGATGGCCTCATCACCCCCAGTAGGAAGGATGGTGGTAACGTACATTGAGAGGAACTCGTCCGGGTTCTGAGTCCCATTGAATCTCTCAATGTGCCCGAGCTTGAACCTCGCGGGCCACACCTCGGTGCGCAAGGTGTTCGAGAAAGCCATGCAGCCATAGGTTGATTCCCGCGGGCTGTTCCGAGCAACCTCGTCCCCACGCAGGCCATGCTGCAAAAAGATCTCATGTCACGGGCAGCATGACGACCTCATATAGCCAGTGGCCTCCTAGTACTCCCGTCGGGATCGGCCCCCATGCTCCTCTCGGTTGGTGCTACCCCGAGAAGTGCTCCAGTGCTCATTGTGGCACCAATCGCGACGACAGTCACAGTCACAGGAGCGCTGTGCTCGTTGCGCCGAGGAGAGGCCCTCAGGTTAGCTCGGCCCTGCAGGCGAGAATTGATCCGGTCACGGCTGTGGCCAGATGCATCGAAGAAATCAAGACCCGAAGCGAGGCGCTTCAGGTCATCCGCCACGACCTCTCCTATGGCGGCCAAATACAATGCTGTCCGGGTTCTCTCTCATGCCCCAGACAACAGAGGCAAGCACTTTGAGACGTTCCCTGCTCCTGAAGAGGACATCCAGTGGGGACGCGGGCGGATCGCGACGTTGGGCCGGTGTGCGATACAACGGAGTAGGTGACCATGGAGGGGTCCACGGCCGTTCCCGGGCAGAAGCTCTTGCCCGGTTCCTCATTTCTGCCAACGTCTAGCCCATCGATGTATCCAAGCAGCGTTGGGCAACTGACTCGCGGAGCTCCCGTTCTTCAGCCGCTGCGCCAGGCAATTCCTCCCTTTCTTCGCTCGCCATGTTAACTTGGCGTGTGGGAATAGGGTCGGAGGGCGTCATCACTATGTTGCCACATGAGACACTCTAGCCCAAGGAGACCATATCGCAGTCTAAGACATCAATCCCATGATATAGCTCATCAACTTTGTCATCCCCATCCAACATGGGGGTATCCCGGCCAGGGGTGACTTGGAACTGATCCAGGAAGGGCTCAGGGACGTACTCCGAGTCCAAATCACCGTGGCCAAGCAGTGGGGAGCGTGGGCGCTCATGGCATGCAAGGGAATCTTCTCCCTACTCAGTGTGTCCCTCAGGCTCGGTGATCCGAGCCACCTCCCCATCAGTGTAGTACTCGTCATGATCATCCATGTCATCGAAGACCTACAAGTCACGGGTGTTGCCGGAGTTCGACATCCCAGAGGAATTCTTCAACAGAGAAGACTTACAATCCCTACAGACGGCACGTACTATCGACGATTGGGAACAGGATTCCCTGTCGAGCTTATTTCTCAATTGAGGGATCAAAAAGCCCATTTCTGTCGAAGTGTGGCATTCTGAGATGTTGAAGACTCTTAGTGTGCGCGAACTGGAAATGGACAAGACACAAGGAGTTTATCCTGGTTCGGGTCTCCTAGGAAGGATAATAGCCCCACTACAGCGTATGTGTATTTTAGAGCATAAGAAGCTCCGCAATCTGTTCTTTCAGTTTACAATGTATGCTCGTGTGTTCGTGTAATCGCTGTTCCCCAATGATTGAAAAACGGGTGTGTATATATAGGCCTCCCCCTAACCGCCGGCTCCGAATCCTTGAGAAGCGGTTGCGCGTAACGTGCGCAAAGAAACCGTTGGCGTGTTGCTCGTGAGTCCGTTGCACGCCCCGCATAAATCGTGAGCAACGACTTCCACATCATGGGAAACATGGCCACGTGGTGCGTCTTATCGTGCCAATTCGTTAAGTCGGTGCCCAGGCAAGTAAGATCCCCAGGCATCACGACATTGCCCGGCCCAAGCATGTTGTAACGTTGACATCAGGGTGAGCAGGGGACCCCCAGCCGGGAAGCATTTAGTTTTACCCCAGGCAAAGCCACTCCGGAAAAAGACCCTGTCCGACCTGGGCCGTTTTAGGAACCACATCCAAGATACTTATCGATTTACGGAGCTGCTAGGGCTAACCACGGCCCATGCGCTGTGGACCAATCCCCAACACATCCCAATTAAAATATCAATCTTAATACACGAAATGACAAATACTATAGCGTATGTATATTTTTTTTAAAAAAAAACAGAGAGATGCCAACGTGCTGCATGCAATAATATTCTTCCCTCATGGCCATGGGTGGTCGCTCGCGCGCGAGCATTTCCACCCTGCCACTCTCCTCTATAAATTAAGTGTACTAGCATGGCTTCGTGTGAAGCAACAAACAAGCTAGAGTCGAGCAATTGTAGACGGAGGAATGGCGGAAGGGGTGATGAAGTTCGCGGTGGACAAGATAGAGGAGATGGCAGTGCAGGAGCTGAAGCTCCAGACGGAGGTGGGGAAGAAGGTGGTGGAGCTGAGGCACGAGCTGGAGTGGCTGCGCACCTTCCTCCGCGACGCCGACTGCAAGCGCCGGCAGCCGGCGGAGGACAACGACCTCATCGAGGTGTGGGTGCGGCAGACGCGGGAGCTGGCGCACGACGCCGAGGACCTCCTCGAGGAGTTCTTCCACGAGGGCGAGCTCCACTGCCACGGCTGCTTCGACCTGCCCTCCTTCCTCCAGTGGCTCCGCCACTCCACCGCCGGCCTCTTCACCCGCCACGCCATCTTCGAGGAGCTCGAGGGCATCAACAAGCGCATCGAGGCAGTCAAGCAGCAGCGCAAGGAGTATCAGCTGGAGAAACTCTCCAGCGTCTCCAAACCGCACAGGAAAAACTACAGTGACTGGTATATACGCAGTTTCTTCAAACATTCTTTCTTCATTGTTCGCAAAAAATTCAAGTTATCATCCGAAAATATCAGCTAGATTTATCAGTTTTTATGAAATAGGAAAAATAGGGTGATTAGGTACCTTCCTTTTTTTTCATCCACAAATCAAAACCCTGCCGACTTCTTCAAAAATCAATTTTTTTGTTCTTCTTCACAAAATTCAAATTTTCATTAAAAATTTCCGGAAATTCCTTTTTTTCTGAAAATTAAAACATAACAGGTGAATAGGCCTGTCTAATTTTCTTACATGATAAAAATCATATCCTGCTCGCTTCTCCAGGAGCCTTTAGGACTTCAACTTAAAAAAGAGTAAATTACACCGCGCAGATCCTTAAAATTATTTCGGCTTTTCGCTTAGACCTCAAACTTCCAAAACCGAATATTTGGATACATGAAGTTGCTTTACCATTTTGATTAGGTCCAAAGTAGTATGAAGACGATGATTTTGATGACATGGACTGCTTATTCAGCATAATATATGGCCATCTGTCATCCTAAATCCATAAAAAATCATAAAATATTTTCTAAAATTCTAAAAAACCTAAAATTATAAAAATATCTTTAAAATCCTGAAATCCTAAAAAAATTGAAAAGTCTAAAGTTCATAAAAATTTAGAAAAATCATAAAAGTGGTAAAAATAAGAAAACCCTAACATTCATTAAAAATTATAAAAATCTAAATTTTTAATATAACTTTAGAAAATCCCAGCTTTCTAGGGTTTTTAACAAATTTTAGGAATTTTTAAGAATTTTATGACTTTTAGGGTTTTCTAAGTTTTTTTTAAAAATCGTATACTTTTTCAAAACTTTTTTATGAATTTAGGAATTTTTAAATATTTATTTATGAAATTTTATTTTTAGGATTTTAAAAATAATTTTAGGGTTTTTCAGAATTTTAAATTTTTTACAAATTTTAATTTGAATTCATTTTTTTTATGGATGTAGGATGACACTTGATGCTAACTAGACAGCTCATGCCATTAAACCACCGTCTCCGTATCAGTTTGGACCTAATTGACATAATTAATAACGTAACCTCATATACCGAAATACCTGGTTTTAGAAATTTTAGACATAAGCGGAAACCTAGAACAACTATAAGAATCAGGAGAATCTAAAGTACAATTTACTCTTAAAAACAATATTGGAAACCGGTCAACTCGTAGCAGTGGTCCATCGATCTTGGCAGCTTTTTACTGTTTAGAAGTTGTAAGCGACTTAAATAAGTCATTCCAAGCAAGAGGCTAGGGCCTAGCTGTTTAGGCGTAGAGCTCTATAGTCTAACCATTCAGCCACCTGCCTTTCCAAACGTTGAACACAATGAACAATGTTTCTCGTGCTCGGCCACGTTGATGGCACGTCCTCCTCCATTGATACATGCTATATAAGCATGTAGGTTTAAACTTAACGAGACGGACATAACTGAAGAGGTGCACAACATTTGGCCGGAAGACTACCGAAAAGATGTCGAGAAGTGGATCCGCGACAAGGAGACCCGTCCTACCGTCATCGCCTTCACCGGCAAGAGCGGCATCGGCAAGACGGCGCTGGCCAAGTTCTTCTACGGGAGGAGCTACGTCCGGAAGGAGTTCGAGTGTGCCATCTGGGTGCACGTGCCCCACAAGTTCCGCTTCGTCGACCTCCTCCGCGACATCATCTGCCAAGCCGCCTCCGGCAAGCCGACGCTGACGGCCCCCGCCGCGCCGGAGAAGGAGCGGAATCGGAAGGATGCCGTCGTGGCACGGTGTGATCGAATAGAGGAGGTGCGCATCAAGGCGGACTTCGCGGCGGCGCTCGGGACGAAGAAGTACCTCATCGTGCTCGACGACGTGCAGAGCTGGGAGGAGTGGAACTTCTTCCTGGCCACGCTGCCAGCCGGCAATGGCAGCCGCGTGCTCGTCACGACGCAGCTCAAGATTCCTCAAGAAATGCTAAAAGAAGAAGCCAGGAACGAGGAAGCCTACTCCATTAAAATGAAGGAGCTCAAGAAGCTGGAGACCGACAAGGCCATGCAGCTGCTCTGCAAGAGAGTCTATGGCCGCGACAAAGAAGTAGAACCGAGCACAGAAACCGACAAGCTCACTAAGCAGCTGAAGGAGAAGCTGCTCGAGGGTATGAGCTTGCCACTCAACGTGGTCATGCTAGCCGGGCTCCTGAGGTCCAAGAAGGAGGATGAGTGGCACGATGTGATTGAAACCCTAGCTAGATCGCCGGACGTCGATGGCGCTCCGCCGAAGAAGAAGGCGGCGGCTGTGCGGGCCAAGAAGCCAACGTCGACGGGGAAGATCCTCATGGTGTGCATGGACGATCTGCCGCCTTACCTGAAGCCGTGCTTCCTCTACTTCGCCGGGTTCACCGCCGAGGCGGCCATCGACGCCCGGAAGCTCGTGCGGATGTGGGTCGCCGAGGGGTTCCTGCAGCGCAGGAATGGGCAGACGCTGGAGGAGCGCGGTATGGAGTGCCTCAAGGAGCTCATCTCCCGGTGCCTGGTGCACCTGGTCGAGACGGACGCCGCCGGCAACATCGTTGCCGTCAGCGTCCACCAGACCGTGCTCGACTTCGCCCAGGCGGAGGCGCGGGACATCAACTTCCTCCAGGTGGACAACACCACCGCCAGCCTCTCCCGCGGCGACGTCCGCCGCCTCGCGCTCCGCAACACGTACGACACCTATCTCAGCGTCATGGTCTCGGCGCCTAAGCTCCATTCCTTCATCTGCGACATCCCAGAGAGCGCCGCCAAGAGCGCCGCCGCCGGCGCCTATGCCAAGAAGCTCTGGAAGAGAGCACGGAGCCTCATCAATGGCCGCGCCCACAACTTTTCCATCTACGATTCGAGGTTCCTCCGCGTGATGGATCTGAAAGGCGTGCAGCAAAGGCACACGCTGCCGGAGGAGATCGGGTGGCTCATCCACCTCCGGTACCTGGGACTGTCGCACACCAGCGTGAAGCGCCTCCCCAACTCCGTCCGGAAGCTCCGGAACCTGCAGACGCTGGACGTGTCGGGGACGCCGGCCGTCGACCACTTGCCGTGCCGGTTCTGGCGCATCCCGACGCTCCGGCACGTGATCGCGAAGCAGCTCCGCGCGGGGCCCAAGGAGTACCACCCCCTCACCGCCATGCAGACACTCCACGGCGTGCCGTGGGGCAGGTGGGCTCGCAACGGCGCGGCCATCAAGAGGATGACCAACCTGCGGTCGCTCAAGGCGTGGAAGATACCCGCCGCCGCCGCCGCCGCCGACGCGCTGCTGCCGGCTTTGGCCGGGCTGGAGTGCCTGAGATTTCTGGACCTGGAACTGGACTCGACCGGTGACGACGCCGCCAAGGCCGAGCTCCCGCTGCAGGAGCTGCTCGCCATGCTTGCCCTGCGGCAGCTTCAGTACCTCAGGTTGCAAGGCAAGGTGGCGGGTCTCGTCCCAGAACCAGATCATGTGCCGTCGCCGGAGACGAAGCCGCTATTGCAGGGCCACCAGTATGTACTCCCGAACCTGTCCAAGGTCGAGCTCTGCGAATCGGGATGCTCCCAAGGCCACATCGACTTGCTCGCGAGGCTACCGAACCTCGTCGAGCTCGTGCTGGGGAAGAGCTCCTACGCCAACGCCAAGATGGTGGCCCCCGCCGGCGGGTTCCCGAAGCTCAGGAAGCTGGAGCTGGTGGATCTGCCAGAGCTGGCGGAGTTCACCGTGGCCGCGGGAGACGGCGTGCTCCCGTGGCTGCGGCACGTGTCCGTGTCCCAGTGCGAGAATCTGCGGAAGGTACCGCCCCGTGCACCCTTCAAGGAGCTTGATCTCGACGGGTGAACTGCAGGACTCAGGAAGCCAGCGACAGCGACTGCATGCCGAAAGCCCAAAACTAGCTGAGAAAAAGCATTCCTGATACTTGGGCGGCTTTGAGTTCCAGACTTGGCGTCAGTAGCTAGATTTGAGTGGTAAAAGGAAGGTGTGCACGTGATACAGGCTAGTGGGTTACTATTGTAATCGGCATATATATATGGGAGAGCATATTATTGTTAAGTGTATTGTAATCATGTAATCATCTATCAGAGTGTGTGTATATATAGAGAGAGAGCGTGTATTGTAATATTCTATCGGAATTGCTAGTGCGCAGTGGCTTGGAGTTTTTGTTCCAATCGCATCGATCTCAAATTGCATCTAGCAATCCCAAAAATTGCAGCTCTTATTAACATGCAATTTTTGTATAGTTATATTATAATTTTTAATTAATTCATTTTTATACAAAGTACATTTTATAGAGGTCTCGCTAATCTTTTTTTTAAAAAAAATTGCATGCGTTCACCAATTAAAGTTAAGTCTTTGTTTTTGTCATAATTTTTTTTATTTTTACAGGGATTCACTAAAGTAAACATTTTGTCTATTGTTTGCGTTTTATACAAATTCATTTATAGAGGTTATCCATTAATTAATTGTTCCTGGCTTCCTCTGAGCGACTTGACCACTTCACAACAAGTTTTGCATTTAACAAGGAGAGAACTCGCGATAACGACTTGCACCATGTGTACTGCCTCCTAGCTCAATTCTTTATATGTCATTTAGAATAAGGAAAAGGTGCTTTGCTTTTTAAACCATAACCTCGATCATTTTAGCCCCTAAACTTCAAAACGAAGTTAACTCGATCATTAAAATACCAAAATCAATCACAAGTGGTCTCTTGACCAGCTAAATGGTGGTTTGATCATAGTGTTACATATATTTTTACATAGAAGTATTTCACAAAATCCAAACTAAATTATATATTTAAGTTTGTAACTATTTTATAGGCTCATAAAAATATTCGCGGATTTTACCGCATTGTATCAAAATTTAAAAATTTCTAGCATTTCCTAGTTGTCTTAAAAATAGAACGAAATGTTAAATAATTGTGTAATGTTCACAAAATTATGCAAAAAAAATCTATGAGATGGGTTGTTATCTTTAGTTTATCTTCTTATCTTATCTACTTATCTTCGAATTGAAAAGTCAAATGCTATGGTTTTTACGGTCCATTCTTTTTTTGTCTCAAAGATTCATTCCAAAGCTCTCAGAAACAGGTCAAATAAAATGCACCGGAGTTTTAAAACTATCTCGAGAAGTTTTCAAAATTTAGTTTATAAGCAAATAAGAAGATAAGATAAGCTAAAGAGGACAACCCTGTTCATAAGAAACTAAAGTTCAATTTTAATTTCGTGAAATATTTAATGTAAAATTGCATATAACATTTCGGTCAAACTATCTTTGACTTGTCAAAACATCGGTTCACTTGGTCAAAAGACCATTTGTGCTCGGTTTTAATATATATTTCAATGACTGAGTTAACCTGGTTTGGGAGTTCAGAGATCAAAATGGATCGAGAAGCATTATTCAAGACCAAAACAATAAATTTTATTTTAGAATATGGGCGTAGTTTCATGTCTTTAACATATGCACGTGACCATTAATTAGAACTATCTGTTAGTGAAATTAATGAAATTATGTGTCGACAAATAGGAAAAGGTTTCCCGACGAGCTTAGTTATTGATCGAGTGATCAATCAGGCCCTTTCTGCACTAGGGGTTACTCCCTTTCTGCACTAGGAGTTACTTTCAAGATAACGACACTCACGAGGCAAGGACATAAAGGTTTATACTGGTTCATGCCTCACAAGAAAGGATAAAAATCTTGCTCAAGTGCTTTCACTATGTGCGGAAAGATTAGAAAATATTAGAAATAAATGAATAGCGTGATTGCATCTCTACCCTCTCTACGGTGAAAAAGAAAGAGGTTTATATGGCTCTCCTACATCAAAGATCGTAAGGGAGGTGACATGATGGCCCTTGATATCTCTAGGCATTTAGTCTTTGGTTACCGCTAATAGATGTTGCATTAACTATGCAGTTACGCTTATGCCACGTTCGGATCATGGGCAACAGCTTTAGTGCACGTGTCCACATTTTTGTGCACATAGGAGTATTATGGCTTGCCTAACCATGTTGGAGGTTGGGCAAAGAGATGTTATGGAGCACATAATAGGTGTTTACAGACATCCCCATGGTCGAGCGCAGTATGTCCTCTCCTAGGGCTTCCGAGTGCAACTTGGTCAGCTTACTTACCTGACAAGGACTACGGAGGGACGTATGATTGACTAGTCAACCGTAAGGTAAAAGTAGTCCTTTTTTTATTGCTAGCCCTTGAGGCTTAGGTGTAAAACTGCTTACTCGGGTCTTCCCATTGAGTCTCTTAACCCAAGGAGGGAATGACAAATTCAGCTGGGCAAGGGTTGCTCATGAAAAGGTTTGCTCGCAAACTGTTGTACTATTTTGAATTCCAGTGGTCCACTCAACAGCAATGGCTCTTCGATAGTTCATTGAGAATTGGGGTTTTTTTATAAAGGTCGTGTTATGAACACCATGTTATGCAGAAAATTGGGTTTATCTACAAACATCGAGTATAAGGAAACAAGGGCATTTTATAAAAGCCATGCTAGGTGGAGAAAAGCCATGCTAGGTGGAGTGGTATGCCTAAATAGCAGGGAAGACCTTCCTCGATGGCACTTTCCTTGACATATTTTAAATGCCACCAAATTTGCATGTTGGGGGTGTTTAAGGCCTTTCTAGGCATTATATATGGCTTAAGATCCTTGTCATGTGGTGATGTAGTGGGTGTGACGATGTTGGGAGGGCCAAGGGGAGGGTCCATGTAGGGGGGGCATTGAGAAGGGCTACGAAGGGCGACGACGTCAGGAGTGTCTAGGGGAGAAGATGTAGTGATGGATGAGGGGCGAGGGGGTGGGAACAATCAAGAATCCAATAGAAGATTGGCTGGGAGGTAGGCCTTTGCAACTTTTTTTATATGGTGGTACTTAGTGCATAATTTTCATTAACCTTACATCGCAAATTCGTATATGTCTTTTCACAATGAGCGTTTGCTTTGGTGGGTGCTTATGCTACTTAGGCTTTCCAATTAAGTTGTGTTTAAGCTGCACCCTATGGAAGAGGCATTTAAAATTAAGTTTGTAAAATATGGCTTTAGGCATCGTTCAGCGGCACGTTGCGACATGCGCGTGGTGCAAACTTCGGCGTCCAACAGCTAGCCAACTCCCGTGTTTAATAGTTGTAAGTGGTCGCATCACAATGGCGAAGCAAACAACGCCACTACTGAAACAGGCATTGAACCTGACTTGCTAGGTTGCTATATGCAAACCATTCATAGCAAAGCAAGATATCTACCTTGTAAATGCACGCCATAAAAGAAAAATAATTCTAATATAGTTGTAGGTCTCTTAGCCTAAAAGGTTGAACTACTCAGATTCAAATCAGGATTGGATTGAGATCGGATCGAGTTTGACTATGAAATGAGCAGGGCTTAAGTCTTATTCTAGCTAAGCTCGAGTTGAGTTCAAATAGCTACTCGAGCAGAGCACACCAAGCTCAGTCATCCCCTTGCTCAGAACTAAGCCATACCACCCCCTCTTCTCTTCTTGAGTTGGCTCCTTCTACTCCCTCATAGGCCTAGGGATGGCAATCAGGTCAGGTACCTCCAGGTACAACTACCTTGGACTCGAACCCGAGATGTTCTAACCAGAATATCTACCCGAAGTCATTGATAGGTACAAACACGGACCTATACCGGAACACGTGGGCACTTGAACCCAAATGGGTACCCGTTGGGTACGACCTCGTCACAGATCTAAGAGACACTATACCACAGCACATAATTAGCGGCGGACGCAAGTCGGTAATAATACAAAATTCCCGACGCACAAACTATCGGTATAAATGGCCGATGAACTATCAGTCGGCAATAATAGGTACTTCTAGGGACAAACAGTAAGTCGGGAAAAAATACTTTTCCCATCCTGTGATCCGTTGGCAATTCACTGCCAACGCATTGTCCGTCGGTAATTACCAGGCACGTGAATTAAAAAGATTGATTAGAGGCGCGCGCACAGGAGGGAAAAATTGGGGAAGGAAAAATTTTCCCTCAGCCCTCGCTCCTCATTAAAAAAAGATTTCATCTCTTCTCTCTCTCTGTGCTGCCCATATCGCGTAGAAGCACACTGTTCTCCTTCTCCCTCACTTGTCACCACTCTCTGGCGCCTCTCCTTCCCTGTCAAGGACACCGGCCCAACCAGGCAACCAGCTCCAAGCCGGCCCCTCGCTCCACTCCTCCAGCGCTGGTCTTCCTCTCCTTCTCCCTCACCTCTCTCTCCCCATGGTGCCTCCCCTTCCCTGACAAGGGCACCGGCCCAACCAGCCCCAAGCCTCCCCTCCCTCCACTCTTCCTCTGCTGGAGTTTCTTGGCCAGGAAAGGGGAGGAAAAAAGAAGGAGAAGGAAGGAAAGGGGAAACGAGGAGACCGATCAGCACAAGGAGGAGGGAAGAACAGATGGAAGAGAAGATGAAGAGGAGGAGAAAGAAGGGGAGGAGCTAGGGTTTCACCTAATCTTTGGGGAAACTGAAAATTAAGGTAATCTCCTGTGATTTGCCCATTTATTTGCTGATTTGGGTGTGTATTTGGGCAGGGGAATTGCAAACCCTAGGTTAGATTTTAGGTTTGGTGTTAGGGGATGTATGCAGTACGTTGTTCCTTAATTTTGAGTGGTTTATCTTACGAATTGGAGCTAGGTCCTGTTGAATAAAAGCTGCACCTTGTTTCCAGATTTCCAACGCATCCAAGAACGTGTAAATCGGCCTAACGGTTTGGGAGATATGTTCATGTACTGCTATCCAGATTGGGTTGCGACGGGTACATTGTTCCTTAATTTCGAGTGGTTTCCCTTAAGAATTGGAGCTAGGTCCTGTTAAACAAAAGCTGCGTCTTGTTTCTAGGTTTCCAACGGATCCAAGAACAAGTAAATCTGACTAACAGTTTGGGAGATATGTTCATTTTCGTACTGCTGTCTAGATTGGGTCGCGATGGGTACGTTGTTCCTTAATTTCGAGTGGTTTCCCTTAAGACGTCGAGCTAGGTCCTGTTGAACAAAAACTGCGACTTGTTTCCAGCTTTCCAACTCATCCGAGAATGCGTAAATCGGACTAATGGTTTGGGAGATATGTTCATTTTCGTACTGGATTCAAAACAAAATGTCCGCTGTGAACGTGAAACCTACTGGATGCTAAAACTTGATCTTTTTAGCCTTCTTGTCAATATACTTCATCAAAACTCAACAGTTTCATAATGTATATGGTGTAGTGATCTTTTGTAGCCTAGAAAGATTAGAAAATAAATGATAAAGACTTGCTTTGCCTTATGCGTGGTGGTAACGTCATCATTAGTAAAGGAATACTCTCCCTTCTCATCAAGATGCCATGCCAAGAAGCCATCTATGTTTTCCTTGAAAGGAATACTTTTTATTCACTTAGCCTCTTCCACACTAAATGTGCTATCAATTAACCTGTCATTCCATTTTGCAAATTTTGGCTCAATAAGTTCATAAACTTTAGTAAAGGGAGACTACCCTCTATTAGATGATATGTACTTAGAACCATCCATTGGCAACCAAGGTCCATCTCGAATGTGATTCCTCTGTCTCTAATAAATGCTTCTTCGATTTTCTCGCTTTTCTATTTTATTCCTTAGTGCATGTTCTCTGTCTAGCCTTGCTTGTGATACTCCTTGAAGTGTACAAATTTCAATATGTCGTCTCACTATTGACTCTTTACCTTTGCTAATAGTGAGGCAATACATAATTATACAGTGTAGGTGATTGTCTACTTAATTTATATAGCTTACGTCATTGTTAGTGAAGGTGCAACATGGATAAAAGATGGATGGATAAGCCTAGGTACATAACTATTTTATTTCTTTATTGGGAGTTTACAGTTGCAATTTTTAGCAAACCTAACATGTTGTATTTCTACCATGTTTAGGCACACCAAGGTCTATATAGATGGGGTACACCAATTTGTAGACTATGCATTTCGTAATTCAGCAGACGGAAACAGAATACTATGCCCTTGTAGAAAGTGTGTCAACTCTTTGTGGAAAGAGGCAAGTGAAGTGCAGGTGCACTTAATATGTGAGGGATTTCAAGAAGGGTATACAAGGTGGACTTATCATGGAGAGGCAGCCTCCTCTTTTGAGAGTACTCATGATTGTGATGAGACGGAGTGTACGGATAATTTGGGTGAAGATGACATTTCAAATTTGCTCAAAGACCTAGCCGGTGGTTTAGATGACGGAGGAGATTTTGAGGTCAATGGTGGTTTGGAGCAGTCCAATGAGGAATTAGAAGCTTTTCAAAAACTAGCATATGATAATGGTGTAGAGCTATACCCGGGGTGTAAGAACTTCTCTAAGTTGCGTTTCCTAGTTAGACTTCTTCACCTAAAATTGCTTGGAGGATGGACCGATAAAAGTTTTGATCGGTTGCTAGATTTACTTAAAGAAGCTTTTCCTGATGGATCAGCATTGCCCAAAAATTACAATGAAGCTAAGAAAACAGTTAAATGCCTAGGACTTGGGTATGTCAAAATTCATGCATGTGAAAATGATTGCATTCTCTTTAGGAAGGACCATGCTAATGACGAGTCATGTCCAACATGTGGGAAGTCAAGGTGGAAATCAGAAAAGAAAAATATAGATGGCAAACGTGTACATAAAGTTCTATGTAAAGTTCTTCGCTATTTTTCAATAAAAACAAGGTTTCAAAGGCTGTTTGCATCCTCTAAAACTGCTGTGGACATGAGATGGCACGATGAAGAGCGCAAGAAAGATGGTTTACTTAGGCATCCAGCTGATTCCCCTCTTTGGAAGGATTTTGACCATAAACATCCTGAGTTTGCTTCAGACAGCCGCAACATTAGACTTGGGTTGGCTACGGACGGTTTTAATCCCTTTAGGTCCATGAATGTCAACTATAGCATTTGGCCTATTATATTGATTCCATATAACTTTCCACCTTGGGTGTGTATGAAGCAAACAAATTTTATTCTATCATTATTAATTCCTGGCCGAAAAGCTCCCGGTAGTGATTTTGATGTCTATCTTGAGCCACTTATTGATGATATGGTAGATTTGTTTGTTACTGGTGTGAGAACTTATGATGCATCAAAACAAGAGTACTTTCAAGCTGCGTCTTTGCCATATTATGGACCATTTCGATTACCCGGTCTAGGCTATGTCATTTGGATGCACTACGTCCGGTAAAATAGCATGCATTGAATGCCACTCATATACATGCTCTCTACGGTTAAAACAATGTAGAAAGACACGCTATATGGGACACCGTAGCTTCTTGGAAAAAGACCATAATTTTAGATATGATGCTGATTTATTTGATGGTAAAATTGAGCTTGGGTCTGCACCTAGACCACTCTCAGGGGAGGAGATTTTGATGCAGACAGAGAATATGAATACATGTTTTGGGAAAGGTGTGTCGGTAAAGAAAGCAGCCAAAAAGCCAAAGCGCAAGGAGGGTGAGCCTGTGGTCATATGGAAAAGGAAGTCTATTTTATTTGAGCTGCCATATTGGAAGGACTTACTGTTACGACATAATTTAGATGCCATGCATATAGAGAAGAATGTGTGTGATAACATCACTAACACACTTTTGGGCATTGATGGGAAGTCTAAGGATAATTTGAATGCTCGTTTGGATCTTCAGTCTCTAGACATTAGAAGAGATCTTCATCTTGTTGAGGCAATAGATGATCTTTTGTACCTCTGCACCGTACACCATGGACACATCGAGAAGAAATTATTTTGTCAAGTACTCGCAGAGTCAAGTTTCCTAAGGGTTATGCATCGATATCGTCGAGCGTGCATGTTAATGAGAAAAAGATAGTTGGGCTAAATAGCCATGGCAACCATATTTTTATGCAAGATTTACTTCCACTTTGTGTGAGAAGGATACTACCAGAGAAAGTTAGTGCGGCATTGATTTGTGTAAGCAATTTTTTCAAGAAAATATATTCACCAAGAATTCGTCCAAGAGATATGGATACACTAGAATCGAAATAGCGAAACTTTGAGCCTCCTAGAGACTATATTCCTTCCATCTTTTTTGATCTCATGGTACACTTGATGGTTCATCTTCCCGCCTTAAGCAAGAGTTGCGGGTCCAATACATTTCGAAATATGTACCTGTGGAGAGGTATTTGATGAGGTTGAAGGGCTTTGTCCGCACTAGATGTCACCGGAGGATCGATTGCGAAGGCTATTTATTTGATGAGAAACTTACATTTTGTTCTCGTTATTTACAAGGTGAGACCAGATTTACTCGTCAAATAAGATATGATGATGTTGTTCATACGGATATCGATAGTACCACTACTTTCTTTTATAACAATATTGGTCGAGGATTGGTTGGAAGCGTGTTGTGACATTAGACCAAAAATCTTGGGTTCAAGCTCATAGATATGTCCTTTTCAACTACGACCACATTGAACCGTACCTAAAGTAAGCTATACTTTATTTTCACATTGCATTATTTTTATATAATTTAGTATTAAGGCAGTTATTATTTGCGGCAAGCATCTTGAGTATCTTTCCTCGATCAATCAAAATCAAGACATCAACCGTTTGCATCATGAGACCTTCCATATGTGGTTCAGTCGAATGTAAGTAGGCATATGAGTTGGCCCAACTTCGATTACACATTGAATTTCTATCAATTTTAACAAAGATATTCAATATTCATGAGTTGGAAAAATTGGTGAGGAAATATCGAAGAGATACAAATTTTGGCTAGGAGCCAAACATAGTTACACGAACATATGATGACTATAGTATAAATGGAAAAAAATTCCATCTGAGAATCATATGACGAGGGTAGGCCAGTTCAATGTAGTGGGGTAGCTCTTGTTGCAAAGACAATAAGTTTTGAAGGAAGAAATAGGAGAAAGGCGTAATAAGAGACGAGACATATTATGGTATTGTAAAAGAAATTCTTGAGCTAGATTATCAACATCAAGGGACTATAGTGTTGCTAAAATGTGCTTGGGTAGACAACCACACAAAAGACAAACAACTCAAACAACTAAAATGGGTGAAAACTGATAATTTTGGGATTACCACTGTTAATTTCAAGCATTTATGCAATACTGGCGAGAAGTTGTCAGATGAGCCTTTTATTTTAGCTTCACAAGCAACTCAAGTTTACTATGTCAAAGATCCCATTGATACCGAGTGGTTTGCTGTTGTTAAGTCAAAACGTCGTGACTTCTATGATATGCATGATGTGGAAGATGAAAATATACAACATCATGACGAAGTTGGTGATTTCTTGCGGACTTGTATACAAATGCACGCGATAGTTTCTATGGGAGGTATTGATTGTGTTAGAACTGATATAGATGGAGTAATGGTTAGGAGAGATGCTAACCAACCTACTAGGTAAGATTTGTCTACATGTATTTGTACAGAACTATGTCCTCTTAGTAATGATTTTTAATGTTTTTTGTAATCCTTGTTTACATGTATAGATTCATCACTATTTTCTATTTACTAATAATTTCTAACTGTTTGTGGCATGTTTTAGGAGAAAAAATGGTAAACGCAAAAAGAAAGGACAATGAAGGAGACGGCAATGCATATGAACTTAAAAGAGATGCAAACATTGCAAAAAACAATGAGTTCATGCGATCTCTTAATCTTCGGTCACTCAAAGCTTCTATAGGGTCTGAAGCGAACACATCACATCGTGCCCACAAAATGGCAAAGGTTGTGTTACTAATCATCTCTTTCAATGCTTTTGTTTGGGTGCTTCATATATTGATCATGAGATGCTTTTCTTCTAGACAACTGCATCGACGTGTGATGCTGCATATGAAGGTCCTATATTACGATCGAGGGGACGAGGAAGTTCGATGATCAAGAGGATCTTTGGAAGGAAGACATTGAATGCCAAGATGGTGAGGAACCAAATGGCACAGAAGGTAGTACATATAGTTTGGTTGTGTTTAACATTTTTTCTGAAAGCATTCTCCTCATTATCCAAAATACAGCAGACACTTCAAAAAATCATAGAAATTTGAAATCAACTCGGATGAAAAAGTTGTCTACATGACGTCTCGAAATTCTACACAACTTTCGTGTATAAACTTTTTCAATCTGACCTCAGGAAGACCTCCAAAAGCGCAAAATACTGCAGTTCATCTTGTTCAAAACCAAACTTCATATTACTGACATGTCATGTTTATGTATATCTCTCTTTTTATATGCAGGTTTAAGTGATGGGCAGCTGAAAAAAAGGAAAGGGAGGGTATTACCTTGAAACAAAATATATATTCTAGTGCAGGTGAAATGAAAAGAAAAATAGACCTCAATGGATATGGGCAACTTTGTTGGTAAAAATAGTAAGGAATTTAGCAATTTCATTGGAACAATAGTGAGAAAGCTTATTCCTATTGGCTATGATGATTGAAGACTAGTAAATCGATAAGAAGCTTGAGGTTTGGACTAAAACTAAGGTATTGTATATCTGAAACTTGCATTTGGGTCATCTATTACTTTTTGTATTTGGGTATTCCAATACTTGAAGTGTAAATGGCTAGTAACTAGTAGATGGTTAGTTACTAATACTTCAAGTGGAAATGTTGTTATCTTTGAGCAGACATTTTTGAATTGGATGATCTTGCATATGATTATGTCATAGCATCGTGACAAAAGAAATGGAAGGAATTTAAGGCAGACCTAAAGAGCAAGTACTTTGATGACACCTTGACTGATGAGGAACTTATGGCAATAAGGGATGATAGAGTAAAAGAAAGTGATTGGAAGTGGCTTATTGAGTATTGGAGGTCTCCAGAATCTGAAGTATGACTTAAATTTCATTAAATTTGTTCCATATTGAGTGCTATAGTTGTAATTACTTCTTTCTTTGTGTTGTAGGCTCGAACCATGAGAGGTAAAGAGAGTCGCTCGAAGGTGTCCATGTTGCATACTACAGGCAGCAAGAGTTACGCTCGTGTTGGGCATGAATTGGTAATTACAAAATGCTAAATCAAAATTTGAAACTTCCTTGCTGAAAAAAAATCTTATATGATGTTGCTACTACATTGCTTGTAGGGTGAGAAACAAGGAAACCCAGCTAGGAGAGACGAAATATTTATTGAAACACATACACGCCGAACTGAAAATAGAGATCCACTACCTGGAACAGATTCCATAATTGTGAGTTTTCTGCAAAATGTGCATATGCAATCTTGATTACAATAGTTTATTTATGCACTTGTTTTTATTTTTTGTAGAACAAACTTAAGGAAGTAGCTGAAAACAACCCAGAATTGAAGGAAAAGAGCATTCAAGAAGGTGATTTATATGCACATGTTTTTGGAGAGAAGGAATCTAGAGGACGTGTTCGAGTGTTAGGCTTAGGACCAACTCCACAAGAAGTGGACACACCTGGAACACAAAGAAAAATATCTACTAAGCTTCAAATGGCAATACAAGCTCAACGACAATCTAGCCAAGAGATTACAGCTTTGAGGCAAGAAATGAGGGAAATGAAAGAAGAAATGAAAGACGAACTGAACAAACAATTCCAAAAGTTCATGGAAGTTATTCAAAATCTGCAAAATGTGGAAAGCACATCACGTCATGGCTCTACTTCTCGACACATGGTAAAACTTTGCATACCTCTTATCATAGAAAACAATTGCATCAAACACTTTCTTTCCATTGCCTAACTCCACTAATATTTTGTTCTTTTCTTTAGAACTCAAGGAGCTGTGAATCACCTATTGATATGGAGCCAAATGATTCTTGCGAAGTGGGTGAGTTTGCATCTGAGACAAAATGTGGAAGAAGAGAACATGTCTCCTATTCATAGGCGAGTTGTGACCAAAAGGGTATCTCTAAATCATGCAATATTTCCTCATCGAAGATGAAAACCATGTAATTTCTCATCCTGTCATATAAGTAATTCTATTTTATTTTCTCTTCATTTTTCAAAAATGCAATACGTGATGCAGGTGGAAGATTTGGACATGTCTCCTCTTCATAGGCGAGTTATGAACACAAGGGTACCTCCAATACATCGTGAAACATTTTGTAGTGAAGCTGAGAACCTTGTATTTTCTCATCTTGTCATATCATATAAGTAATTCTATTTTATGTTCCATATTCTTCATTTTTCAAAAATGCAATACGTGATGCAGGTGAAAGATTTGGACATGTCTCCTCTTCATAGGCGAGTTGTGAACACAAGGGAATCTCCAATACATCATGAAACATCTCGTAGTGAAGATGATAGCCTTGTATTTTCTCATCTTGTCATATAAGCACTTATATTTTATCTTTTATATTCTTCATATATTAAAAAATGAAATATGTGATGTAAGTTGAGAATGAGGTCATATTATATGCTATGGTCAGATCAGACACTCCCGTGGGTAAGGCAACTGTTCTATCAACTAACCCAAACACCAAGGTTGGAGGTGTTTGTCTTGGAAGAGAGTTTTATGAAGTTTGTGTGGATACCGTGTTTAAGAAAGATGTTTATCTACCAAGACCATATGGTGATTTGAAAACATTGGCTCATGCTTACAAGAAGCGTATTGCCTAGCCATGCAATAAAGTAATAATCTAGACTATGCATTGTTTGTACTAATATTTAATTCATAACAAGCTACTAACTTATGAATTTTTTGTAGATGAATCCTACCAAGAGGCTATCTTGCTCTCGCATGACAGTACATAAATATTTCAAGTGTGAGATGCTACAATTACATGTTAGTTGATGACAAATAGGATATATCCTATGTAATGTGCTATTGTGGTCCTAGGATATTGGGAATAATCTAGACCGAAACTAGCGGTAATGCAGATGTGGACAGGGGTCCAAGCTAATGCAACTTTCCTCTTGTGGAATTACATATGTGTGTCTCGTATCTATATTGTATTTACATTCAGATTGAGACTGCCTTCATCCTATGATTAGGAACTCACCTAGAGCAAGAAATAATTGAATTGTTCCTTCTGTAATTTCAGCAATCCTGTAGTATATGCATGCATGAACACCCTTACTAGCTAGTTGCCAAATTGATTTTTACTTGCCAACATGCTGACTACAACCTTCTAGCTAGCTAGTGTTAATTTGTATTGATCAACATATATTTTGATGCCAATAAATGTTCTTTTCTACAGTAAAATGGAAGGGCATAGCTCAACGATTCTTACACCTTCAATTCATGTGTGGAGACTCCATACTTTCTCTATTGTATGGATAAAGCTTCGATGGCGAGATATATAAATGGTCTTTGTGTTATATACATGTACGCAAACTATTACCTTTTGGGGATCGGTTATACGTGGCTGTTATTGTGAACTAACTTTTGGTGTTACATGTGCATATTATTATGTCTCGGTTGGATGATATGCCAATCTTTTGGACAATTTTAATTATTGTAGTAGAGCAAGGGTGTTATTTTGAATGTTTGAATTGGAGATTTCTTGAATTATTCTATCGATGAATTATCATGTCATGTATCACTTGGATGAATTATATATGCGCTCTTAGAGCAAAGGGTGTTACTTTGAATGCTTGAATTGGAGATTTCTTGAATTATTCTGTCGATGAATTATCATGTCATGTATCACTTGAAAGAATTTTATATATGCTCTTAGAGCAAGGGGTGTTACTTTGAATGCTTGAATTACTCTGTCATATCTCGGTTGGATGAATTATCATGTCATGTATTACTTGGATGAATTATATATATGCTCTTAATTTTTTGATTAAGTACTTTGATTATCTTGTGTCATGTCTTATGAATGCTTGAATTGGAGATATCTACTGAACATTTACTATATCATGTCACATGTTATATATGAAATTCTGAGTAGAACAATATTTACTAACAATTTCTTTTAAAACCTATTATTTTTTTTAATCGAGCTTGACAATAGCAACGAACTGTGCGTCGGCAATATTTCACATTATCGACACCATGTCCATCGGGAAAAACATGTCCGTCGGCAAAGATCTAAATCAGACGGCAAAGAAAAGTCCGTCGGCAAAAATACTGCAATGCAGACGGATTGTATGTCAGGAATAAAAAGTCGGTCGGTAAAAACTTTTGCCGACTAGACTTTAGCCGACACTCGTTATCCGTTGGTAGAACTTTTATTGACGGACTGTATGTCGCTATATGGGGTCTTTACCGACGCACAGTCAGACGCTAATAATATGCCATGGTATAGTGAGATGGCTAGTTAGATAGATAGAGAAAAATGAGGGACCTCTGGATCTGACTCGAGGGATGACAGTGTGGGGCCACCGCCATGGGGGACATCTCTACTCGTGCCCATCATCGTCTCCTTGGCCTTCGCCCGCACATGTCGTTGTTGTCTCAGCCTTCACCCGTTCACGTGTTCACCAAAGAAGATAAGGGACAGGGTCAGCAGAAAGGGAAGGAGAGAGGACTAGTGGTGACTAGGTTTAGGATAGTGGTGGCTGGCTAGGAATCAGGGAAACCAGGAGTGAAAGGAGGACAGGGCTAGGATTAGGAAAGTTGTGAGAGGCAAAAGGGCCATGTTTGAACCCCTCTATTCGATCCTTTTGGTACCCATGCCCGAACATGAACCATATTAATGTTACTGTTAAGAGTAATAATGAGAATTGTTTATTATTTATTTATTATTTCTTAAATGCTTTTATACTGTTAGTAAAATGCTTTTAAGCAAATAAACCATTACCTTTCCTAGGATGAGTCTTAACCTGACCCTTCCTAAAAAAGACTTACTAGCATTCGTGTGCTAACCCCAACTATCATTCGGGGCTGTTTATTTCACAAGCAGGACAGGAGTACGATTACGAGCAGGAATATGTTGCTGATTTTTCAAAAGATGCCGCGGACTACTAGTTGCTTCTCGTTTAGTCTATGCCTATGGCCGTGATGGGACACTATCTTTATTTGTTTTCTATTTGCATTAGTCAGGACTTAATGTTATGAACTATTGTAATAAGTGACTTTGCCGCACTCTGATTTATTTTATTAGATAGTACAACGTTGGTATAGATACTTTATCTTTGTTGTACTGTGAGTATGAGCATTGATCCTTGATACTCATACTGTTAACATAGAGGGGTTCGATTTAGAAAAACCAAGTCCCAACAGTAGAGGATTCCAATCTTGGATTGCTGCAAAACCTTGTGCCACAACATGAGAGTCGACGCGGTTGAAGGATGCTGAAGGAGCATCGGCATTCTACGAAGTAGAGGAAGACTAATATTGGCACCACTGCCCGTGAGGGCCTACAGGATGCCAGCCCAGATTGCATCTCCGCCACCATCAAAAGTGGAGCTGCCGACCCAAACTCCAAAAGCACACCCTTTCTCCAAAAAATCATATAATATTGTCGTCCTCAAACGCATAGCTCCTGCATGCATACCGATGCCGCCGACACCGCCAGATTATACGTGGTGGAGCAAAAATTTATTGGAGACTAAACCTCCGCTTCTAGGAGAGACCGAGCTCCTCCAATGACGAGGCTGGTGATGATCCATCCATCAGAAGCGATTACCATCAACGGCGCCGTCAACGACGATGTACTCTAGAAGTACAGGTCTCCCATCTAGAAACCATAAGGACCTAAACTACAACAAGAAATTGGATCTACACAAACTAACATGTTCCCTTCCTTCTCGCCTTCGGCATGGGAGAAGAAGGAAACCAACCAAGTGGAGGAGGGGCGAGGGGTGGGAAGGAGGAGGCAATGGGGAGGGTGAAGGGGAGGTGGAGGAGCATGAGTCCCCTCCTCTCGTTCGCCGGCGAGGTGGCTAGAGAGGAAGAAGACCGAATTAGTGGGTGACGTTGGTAGGGTTATGAGGAAGGAGGAGTCGAGCTTTTGCTTTGCCATAGTTTGTGCCAGACCTCTTTTGAGCTCGAGCCAAATGCTTGACACCGATTTGAGCCATCTTGGGAGCCTAACTCCAGATGAGTCCAAGCTAGGGCATTAAAACAATTCCCCAGATTTGTTGTTTTCAATGGATTTATTTTTAAATAAATTTACAAAAATAAGATGGCCGACTCACATATTGACAAGAACAGGTGCCCGTTGACTGTCCAATGAGCGACAAGAACCTATCACCATATAATTGGGTGATGAGGTTGACATGATAGACTAGAAATGACCCAACGGTCTTGTAGAGGCGACATGGCCGCCACGTGGCATCACCCAACCGTTGGCGATAAGTCCCACGTGGCTAGCACATGTATGTCCTAGGTGGTTGCCACGTCACCTCTACATTGATGGTCCGCCACGTCAACCTTATCACCTAAGGGCATCTCCAGCAATCCGCCCTATCCTTCCTTGCCCCATCACTATTCATGTGCCACCTTATTCAATGGGACTGTCCCATTACTATTCATCTCCCAAACAACAAGCCCATCACTATTTACACTCTCTATATAGGTATAATTTAATTTTTGCCACCGTAAAGAATGCCATTCTAATATTTGCCACTCCCCATGTCAATGACATGTGGGTCATAAGGCCACATGTCATTGACTCATGAGTGGCAAATATTAGATTGTCACATCTTTGAGAGTGGCAAATAATAGAATGCCCCATTTATTATTCACTGCCCCATTCCTCATCCCAACACTATTTGCTGCAGTGATGGGGCATTAAAATGGGACGGATTGCTAGAGTTGCCCTAACCATATGGCGACAACTTCTTGTTGCCCATTGGGCTGACTATGGGCTCCTATTATTGTCAATGTCAATATGTGGGCTGCTACTCCCTCTAACCGCAAATACATATGTTTGAGTACGTGCAAGCCAAAGTTTTGAATGTTTAGTTACAAATATTTTTTAAACTATTTAGATTGAGTACATGAAAATTATGTCCGTAGATTCGTTTTAAAGAGTATTTTTATAATATTATAGGTTTAGCCGGTTTGATAAATGAATTGTATTGGTAATTAGTGATAAAAAGTGTATTTTGGAGACCGCAACCATGTCCAAAACTACATTTTGTTTGCGACGTGGGAGTATTTCTGTAAATTTATTTAAAAATAAATATATTTAATAAAAAATAAAAAATTCCAACTCCACATCTCCTAACACGTGGCCTGGCCCAGATCTTTCCCGACACCGCGCACCAATCATAGCGACCAGGCAAAAATATCTCGCTCTGCCCCTCCCCCACACGCGCGCACACATCCTATCCAATCCCACCTCTTCCTACCCACCACACCCCACCCCACCCCTAGGGTTCGTCCGCCACCCCACCGGCGCCGCCGCCATGATGCCCCAGCCGCAGCCCGGCGTCGCCCCGCCTCCCCCGCCGCAGGCGGTGGCCAGCGCACCGCCCCAGTGGGGCGTCATCCCGCCGCCCATGCCGCCGCAGCAGCAGTACGCGCCGCCGCCGCAGCAGCAGGCGCCCCGCCGCAGATGTGGGGCCAGGCGCCCCCGCCGCCGCAGGCCCCGTACGGCCAGGCCCCTGCCCAGGCCGCGTACGGCCAGGCCCCGCCCCAGGCCGCGTACGGCCAGGCCCCGCCGGCGCCCCAGGCCGCCTACTACGGGGCCCCGCCGGCGCCGGCGCCCGCGCCCGCGCTCGCCGCGTTCCCCCAGGGGCCCAACGAGGTCAAGACGCTCTGGATCGGGGACCTGCAGTACTGGATGGACGAGAACTACGTCATGGGGTGCTTCCTGGGCACCGGTGAGGTATGCGCCTCTCGAGTCCGGTGCCCCATCTCGGAATCTGTGATGAAACTGTTTCGATCTGTTGCTGTGGGGTCTGTTTATGCTTGCTCTTGGATTGCGCTTGCCGTAGGTGTGATCTAATTGCGTGTTTAGCCGTACAGGTTGTTATGGTTTGATGCTGGACGTGATGAATTGTGAATTACGAGTGCATTAGGTTGGTATGTGGTGCGATTCGTTGTATACACTGTACAGTATAGATGTTCCTTGGATTATCATGCGTATCTGTTCTTATGGTTTGCTGGAAAAAGATTATACAAAGACTGACTTTGTATTTTGCAAAACTGATTTGCATTTCCATTTTAATTGTTTGGTTGATTCAATTCTTTTTTTTGCATATTTTTGTTGCCAGCGTATGCTACTGAACAATATGTAACCCAAAATTGTAGCTTTATGTAGTTGTGGTCTGTTGATGTTTTTCTGTTGTGTCCCTTCAATTTGTAGGTACAATCTGTCAAGCTAATTCGTGACAAGCAGACTGGACAACTTCAGGGTTATGGTTTTATTGAATTCGTAACCCGTGCTGGTGCTGAAAGAGTTCTCCAAACATACAATGGGACAATGATGCCAAATGTTGAGTTGCCATACCGATTGAATTGGGCTACTGCTGGTGAAAAACGTGATGACACCCCTGATTATACAATATTTGTGGGTGATTTAGCTGCAGATGTTACAGATTTCCTATTACAAGAGACATTTAAGATACATTACCCATCTGTGAAGGGTGCAAAGGTTGTGACAGATAAGCTGACAATGCGCTCAAAGGGTTATGGCTTTGTGAAATTTGGTGATCCTACTGAGCAAGCTCGTGCAATGACTGAAATGAATGGGATGCTCTGTTCTTCAAGACCTATGCGTATTGGTCCAGCTGCAAATAAGAAAGCAACTGGTGTTCAAGAGAAAGGTAAGCCCTAACTGATTTTTCGTTGAGTTTATCTTGTATTATCTGCATTTCTAATTACATTTGCATTTGACTTTCAGCTAAATCTACGTGTTTATTCTGTCAATTAGTTGTTGTGTTGCAGTTGCTTGCTACTCCTTACTGGCTTTATTAGTTTTCTGTGATTTTTTTCTTTACGTTGTTCCAAGTATCAAAGATGCGCTGCACTCCTTCAGAAAGAACTTAGTTGTTCCATAGTTTTCCTTCGTGAATTCGGATCATTTCATACATTAGGATTCTGAAATACTCATAAAACTCCCATTGTCTGGAAGCAGGACACCAACAGGCTCTTTTCATATAGGAGCCTTGGAACTGACTTGAGCTGCAATGCATGTCTTGTGTAATGCGTGGCCTCTGTTAGGTCAGTGCTAATCGTTTTTGTCCTAAATTTGAAGTCGGTTCTTTTGGTATCCAATACTTTATTTCTTAGTTTTTCTTCCTGCCACATAATCCATTTACTTCTTCCTGCATCTTTCATTACTGCTTTTACGTAAAGTTTATATTTTAGAACCTTCACTCATAGGTCTTATGAGGGATAGATTTAAGCCTCAATGCAGTAATTGGGATCCCATACTTTTCTCTTCATGTAGTTGAATGCCCTTTACCTTTTCCTTCTCTGTGTAACCTTTCTTTGAAGGTTGCTATGTTCAAAATATTATTGGCTTTCGAGCTCAAATCTTTTGTATTGATCCTGTCCACTTTCATTTGATATCCGCTTATCAGTTTTTTATTTGATATTGATTTCTATGACTTCTCAAAATAACAATGGAAACACATGCTATTCTGCTGATTCCTTGGCAGTGCTGTAAGCTTTTGAGGTATCAGTGGCTTGTCACTAGACATATTTTAGACTTAATACTCTTTTTCACGCTAAGCGTACTAGGCCAAGGTCCTTTCTTATGAAGTCTTCCAGAGTTCATATAGTTTCTGGGAGATGTTAGGCAAGCAACCTCTTGTCCTAGGAGGCCAAAGCCTCTTTTCTTCTAGTTTCATTGAGAAAGTAGTTTATGGGGGAGCACATGCACACAAGGAAAAAAATAAGTAAAAGTGCAACCTCTTTGTGGACTACCTGTTATCCCTCCTTTGTTTATTTAGTTGCTAGAGCATCCGTAGTAGAAACCCTATAAACACTGTAGCGCTGACTTGGCGAGGATAGGGTTTCTGGTGGAGTGAAGGAATCTTTTAGGGTATAGTGTAAAATGTGAAGAAATTTTAGGGGGATGGATAGAGTTGTGGTGAATAGTATTTTAGAGCAGTGGGGATAAGGGTTTTTTGGTGTGGATGCTCTTAGCCCATGGGCTGTACCTTCTGATCTTATCTGCCTTTGTTACTTTGTTAAACTAGATATACAAGGATTTTTATTTTTTTCCCTTTTTTGTTAATCAGATTACATTTTTGCATGATGACAGTAGGCATATAATGTGCCATTGTTTTGCTTGATTTGAACTTGTTGGGATATTTTAATGCAGTCCTTTCTATGGCTTTGCTAGCTTTGTAGTTTAACTTCTTTCATGCATATAATTGAGATGTATCGCAAGAGGGCGCTTATGTTCTTTGAGATTTTATGTTTTACATGTCTTTGGTTAAACTTTACCTCTTCATGGAGGAGCTTATTCACGTGATTAAAGATTTGTGAAATTCCACACAACTTGGTCCTGTTCAAGTGTAATCAATGGAGCATGTGAATGCTATTGTTTCGTCTCCTGATAGAATTCAAGGGATTCATTTGGATCTTAAGAAATAAGTGACTTAGCATAGTGAAATATAGTTGGTTTCTGACTTTTTTAGTCCTCTAGTTGGCCCTACTAATTTTTATGAGCAAACTCTTAATAAATTTAAAATGTTATGGTTGTGTTTTGAACGGCTGAGCTGAATAGTAGTTGGACTTCAAGAGCTTCTCGAAGCTGTTTTGAGAAGATGGCCCGCTTTGTTCGACTTGTTTTGAGAGCTTTGAAACTTCAAGATTAAAAAAGCGAGCTTGAGAAATCTGGCTTTTTGAAACTGTTTTGAACAGTGTTTATATGTTACTTGTATTTAGTTGCATTGGAAATGTAAAATGCTAGAGCTAAGTCACTTGTACAAGTGTTATTATTATTTGGTTATTTGAATTATGAGTTTTTAGTTCTTACAAGTAGAAATGGACGAAAGTCTGAAATAATACACTCTAATTACAATAATTAACCTTTGTTTATTGAAGCTGTATGGTGCATATGTATTATCTGATATCATGCCTAGTGTCTGACGTTTGATATGCAACAACTGAAACACACTGATTTCCTAATTTCCATTTTTAGACTGGTTTTGCTGCTTCATATTTTGCTTTATCAACTTGTCGTGATTTTTTTTTCTTGTTGCTGAGGTTATTTATACCTTGTGAGCTAGCTATTGTCAGTTAGATTATCTGAAGTGTGTTTTTTTTTTGCCAATGCAAATGGCATGGCTTATCTGCATCTGACTTACTGCATTCATTGACCAATCAGCCTTTTGCATCAGAGTGAACTTTGCAGCCTGCATGATAAGCATCTGTAGCTATGTATATATTTCAATATTCAACAAGTCTTACTTTATATCTTTTTCATTGGTGTTTTATTTACAGTACCAAGTGCTCAAGGAGTTCAGTCTGACAATGATCCTAACAATACCACTGTGCGTTCTTTGTTCTACTTTCTTGTGTGAAAGCAGTTAATTATTTCTAGCTGATTAATAACCTATCTTTGTTGTTGAACACAGATATTTGTTGGTGGTCTTGATCCCAATGTGACTGAAGATATGTTGAAGCAAGTTTTCACTCCTTATGGAGAAGTGGTTCATGTTAAGATCCCTGTTGGCAAAAGATGTGGTTTTGTTCAATATTCTAGCAGGTCTTTTTGTAACCGTCTTCTCTAGTTTTTGGGTATCTATCTGTGTACCCATCTAATTCAAAAAGCATTTCCCTGTGCATTCAGATCTTCTGCAGAGGAGGCATTGCTAATGCTGCAAGGTACCCTGATTGGAGGGCAGAATGTGAGGCTTTCATGGGGGCGGAGCCCTTCAAACAAACAAGTTCAGGTGATGTCTCACATATGAACTTGCTTTCTTTTCCCTCCAATCAACTGAAGCTGATGTATACACATTTCCAGCCTCAACAAGATTCCAACCAGTGGGGTAGTGCTAACGCTGGCTACTATGGCTATGGGCAAGGTTATGAGGCTTATGGGTATACTGCTCAACCTCAGGACCCAAATATGTATGGTTATGGAGCTTATGCTGGCTATCCAAATTACCAACAGCAACCACTAGCACAGCAGCCACAGCAGCAACAGGTGAGTTTTTTTTTTTGGTTGTTGTAATTGTTGCGCAAACTCTTGTAGGATAGTTATACTATAGGCACACAACTCTGTTGCACCAGTATCTGTTACTTAAATGGTGCAGCTTTTGTCATGTAACCCCTCAGCCGATTGTGCTGGAGTTTGGTGGACAGAAGTTAGAACCTTGTTATTTACACTTAGGTAGTCAAAGGTTTTATTAGCTGTCATACAAGGTCAAAGAAATTAATAGATTAATGTTTTTGGTAGGAGATAAAATTGAAACCTTTCCATGTTAGAGATTTCAAGCACAATCTTTTTAATTAATATAAACATTTCAACCAAAGTTACTGAAATTGCCTTGAAGAAACATTGGTGGGGAAAGGCTATTATCCTCTTAATTAATTAAACAGTAGATGAATTGAAGTTTAGCATTCTAACCTTATTCAAAAGAGTTTAAACTGTTACTTGGCTCTTCTTTTGGTTTGTGTAACTGTTGGAATGCACAGAAATGTCCAAGCCCTTACTTTTATCTGGCTGATGGTCGTCTTTCTTTGCAGTGATATGCATTGATTCCACATATTTTGGTCGTTGTGACTGATCAGCTCCAATTGTTGAGATTTTGTTAAAGCTATAGAGATTCCAATGCATGTATGGATGACGATTATAGTACCAGATTTGTAGCACTCAAGATTTTGACTGCCTTCTGTCGTGTTTTTAGCATGCAGTATGTGTTTGGTGGCCTTAGCTGGTACAGCGTGATTCTATTATATCTGAACTATCTGTAGCAGAAACATGCTTCTGTGTTGCGTTTGTTTACTTATTGCCTTAGCGTTGCTTGCTGTTATATTATTTGAATGTCATTTGCACTGACTGGCTTACTCGATCTCGCCGGGTGATTGAATTCTGAATCGTCAAATTTGGGGTATTTATTTTTGGATTTGCTCTCTGGCAGCCGCCTGTGTAGACCTCATCTGCGTAGGCGACTATCCCCTCTCACTCGGGCAGACGATTCGTCTCCCTCGTCTCTTCCTCGCATCTAGCACTGCCCCACCCGTCTCCAGTCCAGTGTCATCCTTCCCCCTTGGTTTAGCGTTCGGGTTGGGGTTCACCTTGCCCTAGGTTTGGAGGGAGTTTACCATGCTCTTGGACTAGAGGGAGGTGGTGCTGTCGGAGTTGAGGGGGATGGTGGTGGGCGAAGTCGTCCGGGAGGCCGAGGATCGATAGCAGGTAGCGGAGCCGTATCTCACAAATTGAGCAAAACCCCAATTTATTAAAGATTGTCCATCATGGAGATTCAGGTGGATTTTTCCAGGCGAAGTCCCTATTTGCGAGAGATTGGCCATCTTGGAGGTGCTGCTGGAATTTTCCAGCATAAGGTGATGGAAAGAAGAAACAGATTCATAGTTCAAAAAGAGATGACAATTATAGTCGAGATTACAATGCAGTCCTATTTATGGGATCACATCGAGCCTTCTGATAAAGTAAATAATTGAGTGGCCTTGTTTTTTTTTCAGTTTAAATCAAAATTGTTTTTTAGTTTAAATTAAAATTAAAAGTAATAGCTAGAAATTTGTTATTTTTGTGCAAACGAAACATTGTAACACTTTATAGCTATTTTTATATGATTTTTAATGGTTCTTCTTAAAATTCACAAAAACATTTTTTTCTTTTACATTTTTTAGGCTTTCCAAGCTTCCTATCGAGCGTCCACAAATTTTCTAGATTATAATCCACGTTGATTTCAGTCGAAAATCTTGTTATCATTCTGGTGGAGTTGATTTGTACGGTCAAACATTTCAACTGAATCAGAACTAACCGAGCGTCTTGCTTGGCAAGAAATTAGAGGCTGCTTTCTACCTTGCTCTTAGTCACTCGTTCTTTCTGCTCAACTCAATAGCCTTATGCTCTCTCTCTCTCACCTCTCCTATCCTCCCCTGTCACCAAATATACCACATGTTGTTTCCTTCTCCTTACTCCACACATGGGGCTCCTCTCTCTTTCTCTCTCTCGTGTAGCGCCCAGCTCTCCTTCTTCCTCCTGCCTCTTCCTTTCTCCTCCTACATTGGCTTGGTGGATGTGGAGGCCGCTGAGCTTGGTCTCGTTGACCTCAAACTCCACGCTGCCTTAGCTTGACTCGAGGTGCTCTATGGTGGTGGCGGGAAGGCTGATATTGCTGGTAAGGCTGAGCTCTGCGGTGGCGTCGACGAGAGAGAAGAAAACACTATCAAATTTGGCTTGAAACATTAGCTATGTACGTATGAGACATCGTTATTAAATATATGAAAATTTTTTGTTTACTCTTATGAAACATTTGAAACATCTTGATTTTGCTATGACACAATTCCCGTGTATATTTAAAACATCGGTAAAAAAATATCTAGCACATTTTGTTTGGTCATATGGAACATTTGTTTGTATTAGTTGAGATATCTTGAAACATTTTGTTTGCTTATGTGTTTGCTTTTATGAAATATTTTGTTTACTCTTGCGAAATTTTGTATTTGTTCTAGTGAAATATTGCTCATTTCCTCATGTGAAATATCGCTCGTTTGGTTTTGAAACATTCTCAATTTCACACATTACCGCAACATGTTTCAGCAATACTTAAGATTTGTTTTGACAGTTCATTGTGCATGTCCAAATCAGACGTCCCTTTTTTTTTTTTTTTCAAACGATCGGGCATCCGATCTGCAGTAACAACCCTATAATAAATATCATGATCTTGACATGACTATGGATGGCAATGAGGTCAATCCCACCGAGGAGTACTATCCCATCCTCGATCCCCGAACTCGGGGATTGTTTCTCCCCGTTCGGGGAATGGGGACCCGACGGGGAAGCCGCACTCGATGAGAACAAGACGATGATACCTTTGAGGTGCTGGAGCTGACACGAAAAGGGAATAGACACCGGCGGCCTTGCGCGGCTGCCGTTGGTCCCATGACAGCCACTCTAGCTACATGCGCCACAGCCGCCGTCGCCCGGACCAGTTACTCTAGCTTTCTTCGCCGCCGCACTAGCTCTTGCCATCGCCGCCTCTTCCATATCAGCTGCTAGTTGCTCGCCGGTGGTGCTCCATGCTCCAGATGGACGGAGGTGCTTGAATGTCGGCGAGGAAGGGATTGATACGGTAGTGTTGATGGGCCATGGGGCGATTGCAAGCTCGAGTGCTGTTGTGCTGGACTGGGCTAATGGACTAGGCTGTGGGCCGACAGAGAAGGAAAAAAGTAGTGAAGGTCCACATGTCAGGGTTTAAGAGCATCCGTAGTAGAAACCATATAAATACTGTAGCACTAACTTGGCGAGAATAGGATTTTTGGCGGAGTGAAGAAATCTTTTAGAGTATAGTGTAAGGTGTGCAGAAATTTTAGAGAGATAGATAAAGTTATGATGAATAATGTTTTAGAGTAGTGGGGATAAGATTTCTGCTATGGATGCTCTAATGCTATCCCTATCGAGTAAAAAATTCTCCATCCCCGTTCTGGCTTCACCCGACAGGGACAGGTTCTTTCCCGTTTCCGAATCGGGGATTGGGTCCCATTGCTATCCCTGAACATGACTAGTGGTGCAATGCAGAGCACTGAAAAATGGCAAGGAAAAAAAATAGAAAATAATGCCAAGGAAACAAAATAGAAGAGAACAATGATAAAAGAGAAGTCATGAAACCTAACCACGGTTCATGTATTCACCAAATATGGTTCGTTCCGATTGTTATTCAGCAAAGCTCAGCACAATTCCTTTTTAACGTCTTTTTAAGGCGTGAGCGACATCCAGGAGTATCAGTAAGTTCAACTATTTTTAATGCATGAATGACATCCAGGAGTTAGATTACATAATACAAATTGATGGTTGGTGTTATGCCTTTTCATGTCATTTTGAAGGCATAAATTCCAACTTATCCTGAGGGTAAGCTATGCATGAACATGTAAAGCCTACTCGATCTACCACATTGGTAATATACGGACACGGAATAATTATTAATTTCCTTGAGAAAAGCTTGTAGACTTGCAGTGACGATTCATCCTTCACAGCATTCAGCTCCACATTCTCCCCCATAAACCTCTCTTAAGATGTTGGAAACTTCTATTGCTTAAGCAAAACAAATTAATGGCTAATATAAACAACTACCCAATTACCTTGGTTGTAGTAGTAATCCCATTTGAATCATCCTAAAGTTTTCCTCAGTTGCGACCCCACTTCATTATCAATTTGATCAAAAGAGAATCTCTTACACGAGTGTTGTTAAACTTAAGCAAACAACAACCAATAGTTTTTTGTTCTTCAATACTTCTCTGTAGCAGATAAATTATCTGCATGCATATATAAGAACCCTTGACTTTTCCAGTATTTAGAAAGGATAAAAGAACATATTTTTTAGATAAAGGAAGAATTCCGACCTCTACGTTTGTAGGGACCCATCAAACGGAGTCGGATCCCTACTATACTTTATCTGTACTAGTCCCTATCAAGCAGCTAGTACACACAGATAAATAGATGTGGATCATAACCATCATACGTAAAATATGAATTACATCAGAGTATAGGCAACATGGCCTTTATTACAATAGTTTTGGCACTGAGGCCTTACAACTGCAGCGAAAACTTCAATTTACATTGTTTAAACACCAACAAAAGCAAAACCAACTCCACAGGCAAGACTATAGAGACGCGCTCCTAGACATCGGGATAGCCTTTATCCTGGATTCCTTCAACGGAGTCTTCATCCTGGTACATCTCTTCGTCGGGGTAGGGGCAGTGTTGATTTGGACCTACTCATTGGAATGAGTAGCCCCGCATAAAAGGCGAGGGTGAGTATACTTTATACTTAACAAGTAAGGCTGACTAAATGCAACTAAGATTTACAAGGGAAGGATAGGGTTCTTTTGCATAGAGCCAGTTTTGCCTAGAATTTTATAAAATGAGTGAAAGCGTCGAGGAAAAATAAATATTTGAATCAGTTTCTTTGAAACTCCGGCGTCAATCGGTTTTGCCCAACCTAGCTACTCACGGCACCCATCGTGCAAACACCCTCATCGCTCACAGCACCAACTGTGAGGAGAAAAACCAAAACACACGACTACAATCGTGGTTAAAACACCGTTATGAAAACAAATAGGTAAGAAGTACCATTGAGGCAGCTTCCCGTCGTCCATCCTTGACCGTGGGCACGACTATCATGATAGTTATACACTCTACAGAGGATGCACGTTTTACACATGCGAGGTGGTTTTCCCTAGGGTGCACCTAGAGGAGGAAAAATGATCACCACAAGGCCTTTCTCCGACATCCTCCTAGTTAGGACATTTTAGATAAGGTTTCCACTACAATGTCCCTCTTGCGCCTGCAGAATAGCACCAACTACCTACTCCACCGACTGGAATGCCAAAACTAGGAATCCGAATGGTACTAAACCAAGCCTGCCCATACAAGCACACATGGCCGCACTGTTGTACTTAGCTTGTCTACCTCAAGGAATCGGTCCTTAGGGATCAGGGTGGTTCCCACACTGGGCCCAAGTCTCGTGCTTGCCGCACCCACCTTGCAACCATCCACCCCGATCATGTTTTATAAAATATTTTTACCCGATAGCACCCACTATCCCAACTATGCTCATTTTGAAACATGACAGCTCTAACTATCTTTGAAATCATCGATTAAATAAGCATTAGATATATCATCAGGTATCCGAGATTAATATGATTGCAACTAAGCATAGCTATTATGATCAAAACCTAATTCAAGGGTGTTGGCATTATTTATCAATATTATATTAACCTAGGGCAGCAAAGAATGATTTTATAACGATATCTTTATTTGGGGTTTTTAGCTAATAACTAATCAATTAGCATTTTTAGGTTTTATCATAACATGCAAGTTAAACATCTAACAAATTCATTTTACAAACATGGGTACAAGGTTCATGTGACATCCTAATAAAATTATTATGTCACATATTAGGAATAAAGAAAATAAAAACATAAAAACATAAAATAATAATAGGAAAAGACCCTAACCAGGCTTGGATAGCCTAATTAGGCCCAAACCCCTTTCCCCTAAACCTTGGCCCATTAGGACTCCTAATCTCTATGTAAAACCTAATTCTAGCCCAACTCCAACTCAACCCATATTAGGGCTCATCTAGCACGACCCAAGGCATATATAAACCTCCTAGAGGTCCCATGGTCGGCCATCACACCCCAGCCCCACGAAACCCTAGCCGCCACCTCGGTTTCCATGCCAAACCGAAGCAAATCGAGGTATCTCTCCTGTTTCAGTAGCCAAACCCTAAATCTAAAGCCAACACGTTGTAGAGCTCGTCGCGCTGATCAATTTGACTATATGGAAGTCCCAAATTGGTGGAAAAACGAAGGAGATCCAAGTCACTGAAGTTTGGAGGCTCCACGGCCGCCGGCGAACCTCGGCGTCCGCGCCACCGCGGCAGCTCGCACGCTGCCGACCCCGCCTCGGAGTCAGCGCCGCCCAACCCGCTCCCGCCACGCCACCCGCCCGGTCTCCGTGTGCGTGTGCTGGCCACACGCCGGCAGCCAAACGAGCCGCGCCACGTACCCCGCCCGCCACTGCCTCCCGCGCGCACGTGACGCCGCTGCCGCCGCCACCCAACGCCCGACGCTTGGCCTCGGAGTCGCGTCCCTGCCCGCAGCCGTAGACAGCGCCGCCACATGCCCTGCCCCCGTTGGCCGCCGCTTCCCGCCTGTCCCCGCGCCAACCGGCGCCAGCCAGGTGCCGCCGCCCCGCTGCTGCTATCCCCGCACCGCACGTCGCGCCAACCGGTGCTTGACGCGTGTCCCCGCAGCCGCCGGGCAGCGCCCCCCCACCAACCCGCAGCCGCCGCGTGTCCCTCGCGCACGCCGGCCACGCTAGCCCGCAACCCGCTCGGTTTTCCGGGCTTTTGCCTCGGTTTTCCCTCGGTTAACCACGGTTAACCAGGTTTATCCTTTTTGGGGAATTTCTGATTTTTCCAAAACTTCCCCGATTTGTTTAGAGAGTTTCCAAACTCCGATTTAGATGATTCCAGAGCCTAAAAATCACAAATAATCCCAATAATTTTATATATTTTTGTCATACTATTTTCTTTGTGTTTGTTATTTATTACTGTTTTATTACTTTTCGCCTAGAACCGACGTGCACCTGCTGTTCGGGACACGTTTCGGAGCCGTTCGAAGGAGGAGATCCAGAACCAAGCTTCTTCAAAGGCAAGCTAGATTCATATTGAATTCCTAGTTTGCTAAAAATTATTTATTTCATGTCTATTTAAATTGCATGCCTTAATTATCATCGTATGTGCAATTTTGCTCTTGTTTCGTATTAGTCATTTACTAATATGACGTAGCCTTCCATTGTTAGCCCAATTGGTACTGTTTTACTAGCCTATCCTTTGTGTAGATACTTAGCCTATCAAGGAAAATGAAGAGGGAGTAGAGAGGAGCCTCACCAAGGCAGGGGTGGCCTTGCTTGTGGTGGAAGCTCGGATCAAAGATCAGGTTGATGATGAGGATGAAACAATTACAAGGTGATCCTGACACCTTCTCTTCTTCTTGATGATGGGGATGAAACAACTACAAGATCGAAGATTGGCCATTAGGAGAGCCTTCTCTTTGAGCTTGGGTGCTACCTCCTCCTTCCTAGCTTGCAAAGAAAGCTTCTAAACCTTCTTTCAAGCTTGACCATGGGGGAGAAATGGAAAGAATGAGTAGAAAATGAGCTCAAGGGCATGCTATCCAACACAGTGACAAAGATTGAGAAGAGTACATAAACTTACCTAAATCCTTGTTTATACAAAAACTATTTGGATGCAAGTGAAGCTAGCAAGGTGGGGAAGCTTCCCTAGAATATGCACATGCTCATTCACATCCTTAGTATGGATTTGGAGAGAAAAAAGACAGGGGAAGCATAGTGTTCTTTCTCAGATTTGAGCTAAGATGTATGAGTGAGAAATGAGAGGAAGGAGTAGGAGAGGAGGTGAGAGAGAGCCTAAGTGGCTACCTCCTATCCTTCTCTTACATGTAGGGTCGATCCCACATGTCATAGGGTGCCAAATAGTAGATAGGATGTGAGTTAGGTGAGTGGAAACTGTTAGTGATATGCCCTAGAGGCGATCATATGAGATGATTGTATCATACGTCTATGTTCATGTACTTATTAGTTCTATGAATAAATGTCACTCCTTTGTTCATTGAGTATGACTTAATTGTGAAACACATTGGTTATGAGATATTATTCTAAACGATCCCTGATCACATATCATTATGTGGAACAATAGTGATCTGACCAGCACATGTATTGATTGATGGTAATGTTTCACATACCATAGATATGGAGATATCAAATCAATAATGTGGGCACATGATAAAGAACATGGGGTTGGATAGACCGCTCCGAGACACCGCCGAGATTGTTATCTTAGAAGTGCCATCGAGTATAGTCTCGAGTGGTATACCTATACGATCCTTTGACCCGAGATTCTTATTGATTCTCACCATGAATTGTATACTTTGGGGCTATCAAATGCTTCACCGTAATAGGGAAGTTATAAAGGTAGCTTACGGGTATGCCATGAAACATGACGTGAGATGTAAGAGATCAAGATGGAATTTGCCCTCCTGATAACGGAGAGATATCTCGGGCCCCTCGGTGTGGATGGATAAGAAAAGTGCATGGCCATGCCAAAGTGATTAAAGAGTTAATCACGAATTATATCCATTACATTGACGAGTGAATTTGTCGAGCTATCACAAGGGTGGCACGCCTCGCCTTGAGCTTGACCGATATCGTGTGGCAAAAGGATCCTATGTGAGTGTATCAAGGTTCACCGATTCGATCATTGTGTACATTCGGGGTCAATATGTGCCGCTAGGTACCGCTATTGACTTGTGGTCCGGGAAGGGTTCTCCGGGACCGCGCCGACTTGTACATGAGCCTAATGGGTCACACACTTAACGGGTTGGATCATATCGATGGATTGGATCCATTAGTGGGTTTATACGGATTTGGATCTTCGACGCCTTAATGGATTTCTATTGTAGAAGATCCATTAGCGTGAGACCTAGTGGGCTTCCATATCCATTAGAGCGAGACCTAATGGGCTTCTATCGTAGAAGGCCCGTTAGTGCGCTCTATATAAAGGAGGCATGGGGCGCGCGGTGTGTTAGTCTCCCCACCACGAGCCCTAGCCGCCGCCACGCCCCATCGCCCTAAGAACCCTAGCCGCGCTGCTGGGTGCTAGCACACCCGCTAGCGGTGTTCCCACCCGGACGTGTGGATACCGTGGAGGCGTCGTCGCTCTCGTCGGCGCCGATCGATTCGATCGGCTACATAACTCAGACGACTACGCCGACGTTCTTTGCGGACGGCGATCGCGACGAGGAGAAGTTGTACCACGTCGTGTTCGACCACGCATAAAGGCTTCGCGAAGACGCGGGAGGCTTCACCCACTCTACTTCCGCTGCTAACGTGCTCCAAGGATAATGCTCCATGATCTCCGACTCGCATGTTGCCTCGGTGTTCGCGGTAAGAAAAATTTTGTTTTCGGCTAGCGTAGCACCGCGTTCTCCCTGATGGTATCGAGCCGATCTTGCGTTGTCTTGGATCTCGATGCTGCGCATATGTTGATATGCTGTTGAGTTGGTCACGGGTTGATGCGATCAATTGGTATAGGGTTCTTGAGGTACGAGTTGGTAGTGCTACAAGGCCAAAAAGATTAGTTCGTGCTTTATCTAGATCGTGCCGTGACTGGTCCATACCGGCTGGTAACACCATCTGGACTTCCGTCATGTGCCATCTATGATATTAGCCAACAGATCGAGGCCGCGTGCGCGCAACCTTCTCGAGGGGCCTCGCGCATTTGATGTATGAGTTGATGGCTCTACACGATCAAAAGATTAGTTCGTGCTCGTTTTGTTTCATGCCGTGCATTACCCCTACCGGCTGGTAACACCATCGGGGTAGTAGCCCGCGCCGAATAGATCGTGCCAACAGATCGAGATCGGTGTGATCGCCGCCTTCTCAATGATCTTATGGGAATTGAGGCATTCTGATGGCTCGGAATCGGTATGATTTGATCAATCCGATTGAATTTCCATAGCGTTTTCGTAGATGTGATCTACGTTCCCCGAAAATTTTTCTACGGGCGCTGCCCGCACCCGCGAGGGGCCGCCGTACTAGTCGCAGTAGCGGCCTTTAAATAAAACTTGTTCACATCGCAGGGTAGAATACGATTCCGCGCTTAACTTGTTTTTGCAGGGAATGATGTGAATGGTATGGCTCCCTTGTGTGTATGTGATGCATTAATGTAATTTTCATAGCCTGCGTGCTGTGGTTAATTGCGCTTGGGTCGCCATGTTATTGTATAACAAACTGCGGTTGATTTGTGATGCTTCATATCCTCATGTAATTTGTCACTAGCTATCATGTGTAGTAGCTTGGTGTATTATCATGGAGGCTTCTAGCATGGTGACTCTCGGTGGACGTGAAGCGCGACGATGGAGATCGGAACGCATACGGGCCATACTATTTCACAAGTCAATATGATTGTTTGTGATGATTCTGTCATGCTATTCCTTCATTTTTCGTATTTGGTGGATATGATTTTAATATGATAGAATAGTTTCCTCGAAAAATTAAGAGTTTGATGCCCTTCCAATAGCTGCACCCATAAGGTCTTGTACGTTAATTGGCGTTTCAAAGATACTGACAGGTGCCATTAATTTCCTTGACCATTGGGGTGAAGTCGGACTTCACACGCATAGTATTGGTTTACTTATCGAGGCTATCAAAATGGTTTTGGGCCTTGGGGCATCGGTGTTGGGAGTCGGGCATTGGATGCCACCAATCTAACAAGAATCACATACGATGTGATTGGCAAGGATTGCCTACCTATGTCACTTAGTCCTAGGAGTCGCCTCCCGCACTAGATCTTTGATTGACTATGGATCTTGTCCTACTAAAATGCACTAGAGGAAAGTGATTTTAGTGGGAGCATCTTTATTAAAACTGTTTAATGGAAGATTAACATGAACATTGTGCTAAGACTTTGCTTTTATTATGTTGTAGATGGCACCTAATATCAATAATTTCGGTTTTAACTTGCGATCGATTCTCGAGAGAGAAGCTCTCGAACAATTTCATTGACTGGTATCGTAACTTGAGAATTGTTCTCAAGCAAGAGAAAAAGGAATATGTCATTGAAGAGCCATATCCTGAGGAACTAGCTAATGATGCTATTGCTGCTGACCGACGTGCTTATGAGAAGCACGTCAATGATGAGGTTGATGTTGGCTGTCTCATGCTTGCTACAATGAACTCTAAGCTTTAGAAGCAATATGAGAACACGAATGCCTATGCTATGATCACAGGCCTTCGTAGCATGTTTGAGAACCAAGCTAGGGCTGAGAGATACTCGATCTCAAAAGCTCTGTTTGCATGCAAGCTAGCTGAAGGTAGTCCGGTGAGTCCTCATGTGATCAAGATGATTGGTTACATTGAGAACTTGGAGAAACTAGATTCCCCCTTAAGCCAAGAGTTGGCCACTGATGTGATTCTCCAGTCGCTTCCTGCAAGCTTCGAGCCTTTTATTATGAACTTTCATATGAATGGCATGGAGAAAAACATGTCTGAACTGCATGGGATGCTTAAGACAGCAGAGGAAAGCATCAAGAAAAGCAATAATCATGTGATGATGGTCCAAAAGGATGGTGGTAAGAAAAGGAAGCGTGGGGCAAAAGGCAAGGGTAAGGATGTGATCTCAAACCCGAAACCTAAGCGTGATGGTAAGACCAAGGGTGGTCCTACTGCTTCCGATGAGTGTCACTACTGCCATAAGCCTGGTCATTGGCGAGGAACCGCAAGAAATATCTCGGAGGATAAAAAGAATGAAACTTTGGTTTCCACTTCAGTATTAATGTTATAGAAATTAATCTTGCTACTTGTCCTAACGAGTCATGGGTATTTGATACGGATCGATGATTCACACTTGCAAATCGTTGCAGGACTAAGAAGGACTAGAAGTTGTGCAAGTGGTAAGGTGGAAGTTCGCGTCGGCAATGGCGCAAAGGTTGCTGCGATGGCGTTGGCGTTTATCCCTTATCGTTACCTTCGAGATTAGTTTTGGAATTAAATAATTGTTATTACATTCCAGCTTTGAGCGTAAACATTATCTCTTCTTCATGTTTGGAAGAAGATGGTTTTGAATTTGTAATAAAGAACAAACGTTGTTCAATTTATTTCAATGGTATGCTCTATGGTCATTGTCCATTATTGAATGGGCTATATGTGCTAGATCTTGAAGATAAATTTGTCTATAATGTTAATGCAAAAAGGCTCAAAACAAATGATTTTAATCGCACTTATTTATGGCATTGTCGCTTAGGCCACATAAATGAGAAACGCGTGCAGAGGCTCCATAGAGATGGTCTTCTTGATTCATTTGATTTCGAATCATTTGACACATGCGAATCTTGTTTACTTGGCAAGATGACTAAGACGCCATTCACTGGTTCAAGTGAGAGGGCTAGTGAATTGTTGGCCCTAGTACATACGGATGTATGTGGACCAATGAGCGTTGTGGCCAGAGGTGGATTTCAGTACTTCATCACTTTTACTGATGACTTTAGTAGATATGGCTATATCTATTTGATGAAACATAAGTCTGAATCTTTTGAAAAGTTCAAGGAGTTTTAGAATGAAGTACAAAATCATTTGGGCAAGACAATCAAATTTCTACGATCTGATCGTGGAGGTGAATATTTGAGTCATGAGTTTAATGATCATCTTAAGAGTTGTGAAATTGTTTCACAATTGACTCCGCCAGGGACGCCTCAATTGAATGGCGTGTTTGAACGGAGGAATCGAACTTTGTTGGACATGGTTCGATCTATGATGAGTCAAACTGATCTTTCGTTATCTCTTTGGGGACTTGCTCTAGATACTGCTGCGTTCACCTTAAATAGGGTTCCATCAAAATCCGTAAATAAGACACCATATGAGATGTGGAAAGGGAAACGTCCCGATTTGTCTTATCTAAAGATTTGGGGCTGTGAGGCTTATGTTAAACATTCGATGTCGATAAGCTCCACGCCAAATCGGTCAAGTGCTTCTTTGTGGGTACCGAGATCGTGAGGGTATTACTTTTATAACCGGAGGAGGGCAAAGTGTTTGTCGCCCGGAATGGTGTCTTTTGGAAAAGGAGTTTTTCAAAAGAGCCATGGGAGCAAGGTGCAGCTCGAAGAAATTCGGGAAACATCTGAAAATGTTTCAGCTCCTCATCGATCCTCATGAGGAGATGCAAAGCGTTGCAGAACCTATGGAAGAAGCACCAGCCCCACGAAGGTCTATGAGGGCAATCCGCGCTCCCGAGAGGTATATGTTCCTCGCTACGGAGCAATGCGAGATTTTATTGTTGGACAATGATGAGCCCAAGGACTATGCGGAAGCAATGGTGGATCAGACTCTGAGAAATGGCTAGAGGCCATGAGATCCGAAATAAAGTCCATGCATGATAATCAAGTTTGGGACTTGGTTGATCTGCCTGATGGTGTGAAAACCATTGAGTGCAAATGGGTCTTTAAGAAAAAGATAGATGCCGATGGAAACGTTCACATCTATAATGCACGGTTGGTGGCAAAAGGCTATAAGCAAATTCATGGTGTCGACTATGATGAAACTTATTCGCCTGTAGCCATGCCGAAGACTATCCGGATCATGTTAGCGATTGCCGCATTTCACGACTATGAGATACGTCAAATGGATGTCAAAACAGCTTTCCTAAATGGAAACCTAAGTGAGGATGTGTACATGACACAACCCGAAGATTTTGACGATCATAAGAATGTTGGCAAGGTGTGCAAGCTTCAGAAGTCCATTTATGGACTGAAGCAGGCATCTCGGAGTTGGAATCTTCGTTTTGATGAAGTGGTCAAAGAGTTTGGCTTCATCAAAAATGAAGAGGAGCCTTGCATTTACAAGAAGGCAAGTGGGAGCGCAATTGTATTTCTGGTCTTGTATGTGGATGACATTCTATTGATTGGAAATGATATCCCAATGTTAGAAGCTGTTCAATCTTATCTGAGAAAATGTTTCTTGATGAAAGACTTGGGAGATGCAGCTTACATTTTGGGCATAAAGATCTATAGAGATAGATCAAGAAGGCTAATTGGATTAAGCCAAAGCATTACATTGACAAAGTTTTGAAACGGTTCAAATGCGTAATTCCAAGAAAGGTTTCTCGCCAATGTCACATGGTGTTAGTTTTAGCAAGACTCAGTGTGCTTCGACACCTGATGAGCTGCATAGAATGAGTAGGATTCCATATGCCTCCGCTATTGGATCCATCATGTACGCCATGTTGTGCACACGCCCAGATATTTCTTATGCTCTAAGTGTTACGAGCAGATACCAATCAAATCCAGGTGAGAGTCACTGGATGGCTGTAAAGACCATTCTCAAGTACCTGCGAAGGACTAGAGATATGTTCTTGGTTTTTGGAGGTGAAGAAGAGCTCATCGTAAAGGGTTACGCTGATGCTAGCTTCCAAACCGATAGAGATGATTCACGATCGCAATCCGGTTTTGTATTCTGTCTCAATGGTGGGGCAGTGAGCTGGAAAAGTTCCAAGCAAGTGTGATGAGCGATTCCACGACGGAGGCTGAGTATATTGCAGCTTCTGAAGCTGCAAAAGAGGCTGTTTGGATCAGAAAATTTGTTTCTGAGTTGGGAGTTGTCGCTAGTGCATCCTGTCCAGTGGACCTCTATTGTGACAATAGTGGTGCCATTGCACTGTGAAGGAGCCTAGGTCTCACCAAAAATCCAAACACATACTCAGCGTTATCACCTCATCCGAGAGATCATCGATAGAGAAGATGTGAAGATTTGCAAAGTGCACACGGATCTGAATGTCGCCGATCCATCGACAAAACCTCTCCCGCACCGAAGCATGAGGCACACACAAGAGCCATGGGTATCGATACTTGCATGATGCACTCTAGTGCAAGTGGGAGATTGTTAGTGATATGCCCTAGAGGCGATCATATGAGATGATTGTATCATACGCCTATGTTCACGCACTTATTAGTTCCATGAATAAATGTCACTCCTTTGTTCATTGAGTATGACTTAATTATGAAACACATTGGTTATGAGATATTATTCTAAACGATCCTGGTCACATATCATTATGTGGAACAATAGTGATCGACCAAGACATGTATTGATTGATGGTAATGTTTCACATACCATAGATATGGAGATATCAAATCAATAATGTGGGCACATGATAAAGAACATGGGGTTGGATAGACCGCTCCGAGACACTTCTTTGAGATTGTTATCTTAGAAGTGCCATCGAGTATAGTCTCGAGTGGTATACCTATACGATCCTTTGACCCGAGATTCTTATTGATTCTCGGCATGCGTAATTGTATACTTTGGGGCTATCAAATGCTTCACCGTAATAGGGAAGTTATAAAGGTAGCTTACGGGTATGCCATGAAACATGACGTGAGATGTAAGAGATCAAGATGGAATTTGCCCTCCTTGATAACGGAGAGATATCTCTGGGCCCTCGGTGTGGATGGATAAGAAAAGTGCATGGCCATGCCAAAGTGATTAAAGAGTTAATCACGAATTATATCCATTACATTGACGAGTGAATTTGTCGAGCTATCACAAGGGTGGCACGCCTCGCCTTGAGCTTGACCGATATCGTGTGGCAAAAGGATCCTATGTGAGTGTATCAAGGTTGGTGATTCGATCATTGTGTACATTCGGGGTCAATATGTGCCGCTAGGTACCGCTATTGACTTGTGGTCCGGGAAGGGTTCTCCGGGACCGCGCCGACTTGTACATGAGCCTAATGGGTCACACACTTAACGGGTTGGATCATATCTGATGGATTGGATCCATTAGTGGGTTTATACGGATTTGGATCTTCTGACGTCTTAATGGATTTCTATTGTAGAAGATCCATTAGCGTGAGACCTAGTGGGCTTCCATATCCATTAGAGCGAGACCTAATGGGCTTCTATCGTAGAAGGCCCGTTAGTGCGCTCTATATAAAGGAGGCATGGGGCGTCGCGGTGTGTTAGTCTCCCCACCACGAGCCCTAGCCGCCGCCACGCCCCATCGCCCTAAGAACCCTAGCCGCGCTGGGTGCTAGCACACCCGCAGCGGTGTTCCCACCCGGACGTGTGGATACCGTGGAGGCGTCGTCGCTCGCGGCGTCGGCGCTGATCGATTCGATCGGCTACATAACTGTGACGACTACGCCGACGTTCTTTGTGTGGCGATCCGCGACGAGGAGAAGTTGTACCACGTCGTGTTTGACTACGTACAGTGCTTCGCAGCACGCGGGGAGGCTTCACCCACTCTACTTCCGCTGCTAACGTGCTCCAAGGATAATGCTCCATGATCTCCAACTCGCATGTTGCCTGGGTGTTCGCGGTAAGAAAAATTTTGTTTTCGGGTAGCGTAGCACCGCGTTCTCCTACAGAAACTCCTAGGTAGGAACTCAACCCGAGCTAAAGTCCTAGGTACTGACCATCAGCATATGTATTGGCGAATAAACTGACAAACAAGAATTAGAAATCATCCTTAATACACATGCTAACCGTCAGCATGTGTAATACCAACCATCAACACATGTATTGCTAGTGGATTAGCAGGGGAACCAAAATTTTGCTCGGGTTCTCTCTCAAGGTGCTGACCATCTGTGAATCATTTGCGAATTGTCCGCATAACAATGGCCAAACATAGCACAAGAACTTTAAGACTCTCTAAGATTTTGGTGTTAATTTTAATCTTAATTACCTAGTTTAATTCTGATGCATTGCATACAACATCTGATGCAAGATTTTTTTTAAGTTCAAAATGCATTTGAAAAGACGAGTATGATATGCAAAGCCTAAAGTGTGAAGTTGTGGGGTTGTTACAGAATCTTAAGCCTCCACAATAATTTGTTTGTGTAAGGAGTAGTCTGATTCACCAATTTTTGATACATTGAGTGAACAATGAACTGACCATTTTTTTAGAGCCTCCAAATGAATTTATCATTATCTTATCATAAATGTGAGTTCTGCAATTTATTTACAATATTATGCCAACCAATAAGGTTTTGCCTCACTAACGGTTTCCTAAAAGAGATTAAAGGGACTAGAGTTTATCGATTCTGCCACCGTAGCATGTCTTTTCCGGACAATAGAAAAGAGATTTGGAAATTTGGAACCCATTCAAGTATCTTCGCAGAACCTGATGCGAGTGTCATTTTGAACCCGAAAGGAACTCTATTTTTTTTTTAAAAGATCTTCTTTAACCTTCATAAATCCTTTCCAAAAGGGAGAATCCCTTGGTTAAACTTGCACTTGCATGACTGTCTTATTCATTAGGTATTTTTTGGGCAGCAGTCTTTGACACCATCCTCATTGAACAATTTAAAAAGCCATCTGCTTAGCAGACATTTATTTTGGATGTCTAACTCTCTATAATACCTAGACCACCCTGATCCTTAGGTCCACATATAATGCTCCATCTCGCTAATCTGTATTTCCTCTTTTGATTATCACTTTACAAAAAAAATATGGATCCAAAATAATCCGATCTTTTAAGCACAGCTCAAGGAATTTTTTTTAAAAAAGAACATTGGAAGGCTACTAGCCGAATTGAGTAGCACCGGTCTTCCACCAGTTGAAAGTTGTTTCCCTTTCCAACTACTCAACTTTTTTCTCAGAATGATCTTCAACTCCTTTCTATTCTACATTTCTCAATTTACGATGGTGCATAGGAATTCCAAGCTATCGGAACGGATAAGTGCCAATCTCACAACAAACAATTGCATGTAAGATTGCTCACATTCCTTGGACCTTCATAACAAATAACAAAAAAGCTCACTTTTGTGGAAATTAATTTTTAGACCATAGAGTTGTTCAAAAACACTCAACAATAATTTTAAATTATTCGCTTGTTCTAAATCATGGTTTAGAAAAAGAATAGTGTCATCCATATATGGTAGAATGGATAATCCATCTTCCACAAGATGTGGTACTACCCCTTCTATTTGAATAATTGTTTGTAAGATTGCTCACATTCCTTGGACCTTCATAACAAATAACAAAAAATGCTCACTTTTGTGGAAATTAATTTTTAGACTAGAGAGTTGTTCGAATACACTCAACAATAATTTTAAATTATTTGCTTGTTCTAAATCATGGTTTAGAAAAAGAATAGTGTTATCCATATATTGTAGAATGGATAATCCATCTTCCACGAGATGTGGTAATACCCCTTCTATTTGCCCATCTTGTTTAGCTCTTGAAATTAATATGGCTAGCATATCCGCTACAATATTAAAAAGAATTGGAGACAAATGATCTTCCTGCCATAAAACTTTCCAAGTTTGGATGTAAGGTCCTATGTCATCATTGACTTAGATTCCTACACTTCCACCATACATAAAGTTATGCACCTATTTGCACCATTTCAGTGAGAAGTCTTTCATTCATAATGTCTATTGAAGAAAAGACCATTTAACCTTATCATAGGCCTTTTCAAAATCATGGTTTCAATATCACCCTACTTAAATTTTCTCCGTGCATCTCATGGATGGTTTCATGTACCCCCTCCATAATATTTCGTCCTGGCATAAAGGCCGTTTGAGTTGGATAAACAACCTTATCAACCATCCTCTTTATCCTGTTAGTGCCAACTTTAGTACATATCTTAAAAGTTGACATTAAGAGGAGACATCGGTATAAACTATTGAATACGCTTAGCATCTGATAATTTCGAAAGCAAGGTAATTATGCCAAAATTAAGTGAAATACCAAACCTAGCGACTAGAGGGGGTGAATAGGAACCAAATAAATTTTCTCGCAAGGAGATGAATAATGCTCTTCACCCAACACGCATCAAAGATGACATCACACAAGAAGAGCCAAATTTCTGGTTGTTAAATGCTCAAACAAAAGTAATCTTAGTCCAAAGTGGTTGCATTCAAAGACAAAACACTCTAACTAAAAAGGTACTTCAGGAAAAGCACGCAGGAATATTCTAGTAGAAATCAATTCTGATCATAGAAGTGGTTGCGGGCTTTATTGGGCTCTAAAACTTATGAAAATTTTTCTCCCTATGCCTTGATGAGTCATGCAGCCTCTAGCCAAGTTTCAGATCAAAACTCCTGACAAAAAATGCAGAAAAAATTGTGAACCAAGAACTGTCTGGAACTCGCGCACAGAAAGTTTGGGACTTGGTATTCACTTCATGGATCTCAAACAAAGAATCCAAATGACTCCAGAATTTTTTCACAGGTAGATATGGAAGCCACGGACCTTCTCCAACAGGAATCGCTCAAAAAGGAGTTTTCATGATTTTTATAAAATTTGTAGACTACAGACTGCGCGAGAGAAAGTTTCTGGACAGGATTGCAACTAGTTGAAGAACTTGATCTCTAGCCTCTCCTAGATTGCAAGAAAGGTTTCAAACCATATGTGCAACCTCAATGCATCATATGTGCAACCTTAAGGCATCATAGGCCTCCAACCAGAACCGAAACCTTTGAGCCACCTCAAGTCCTTCTCCATGGCGTCCTCATGAGCCCCAAGCTTGAGCCCATCCGTTCCGCGACATCATCACCGTTCTGGACCTCGATCCACCCGATCTAATCCCGGTACCGTCGCCGACTACGGTTGCCTCCAAACCTGCGCCCACAAGGACCAAACCGTTTTTCACAAGTAAAAATATTTTCCTACCTTTGATACCTGCATGTTAGTCCAATTTCATCATGAATTCAAACATATATGACTAAATGCCCAAGTTCTCACTCGAACTGAAACCGAAACCTTTTAAACCGGTGCTTCCCCTCAACACAGTAGAATAAAGATGAAAATTTTAAAAATACTTTCCTTGCTCAAATGAAAAAGTCATAATACGAAAAAGATGCATCTCAAAATTTTCTAAAAAATCCGTATATAACATTTTTCCATCTGAGCTCGGGAAGACTCTCAAAAGCGCAAAATACTCTGTCCTAGCACACATATGGCCGAACCGGCTCAAATTAATCTCAAAAACAAACTCCTCAAGCAAATCAATTCAAGTCACATATACTCATCACAACATAAAGACCTCCACATGGTCTCATATTAAGTCTATACAGAGGTATGAATTCTAATTAAAGGAATGAAAAAAGTGCCATCAAGTCAACCTTGAGGACCTCCCAAAACACCTAACAAAATTATGTTGGGAAGCCATCAGACCTGGTGCTTTATCGTGTTCCATTTGAAAAATTGTCTCTTTTACTTCTTGTTCCAGAAAAGAATCAGTGAGGGTTTCATTCTCAGTTGTGATCACTTTGAGGAATACCATACCGGGTGGACCATCATTGAAAAGTTATTGTCCTCTAATGGTCCAAATAGACCTTTGTAATATTGAGTGATATATCCCTTAAGCCGAGTATCACCAACTATTACATCCTCGTCCTGATCAAGTTGAAAGATGCGTTGTTTTCTATGTTTGCTATTTTTAACCAAATGAAAACATTTAGTATTGTTATCACCTTCCAATAAATTTTTTGTCTTTGCTCATTGGTACCATTTTAGCTCTTCCTCTTGTAATAAGTGAACTAACCTCCTAGATAAATAGTTTTCCAGAAGGAAGTCACTTTCAGATAGACCTGAATTCTTAGCTTTTTTTTTATCAAGCTCATCAATTTTTTCACAAATTTGTTTTTTTTTCCTTTTTGTACTTACCACTATTATTCTTTGCCTACCCTCGTAAATATTGTCTGATATTATGAATCTTATTTTTCCATATTTTGATGGGCGTTCTACCCCGTTGCTCTTTACGCCAAACATCAACCATTGTATCATAAAAGCCATCTCATGAATCAACAACCTTGTTTAAATTTGAATAAGGATTTATTGCCGTGATAAGAGTTTGACCTTGCATTGAGCAAAAGTGGTTATAATCTGAAGGACTCCTATTGCGTGCCAGTAATGTGATGAGTGGGTATTTTAGTTCCCACTCAGTTTTATTAGGAATCTATCCAACTTATCATAGAAAGGGTCCTCAAGGTCATTAGCCCAAGTATATATTCGACCGGCAAGTTTGGTTTCCCTTAAATTCAAGCTGTCAATTACAACATTGAAAAGAAAAGGACATCTAGGCTCAAAATCGAGTCTTTGTTCTTTAACAAGATCCAAGATATATTTATATTTAGCCAAGCCATGGAGACCTCTGCTATTTCAAAATATACCTTTCATCTCAGAACTAATTTTGATGGTGTTTGCGGCCTCTTAGGTAGAAGGGCCACTTTTCCTTTCTTTTTAACTGAATTGGACTTTTTCTTTCTAGGGACACAATGTAGATCACTTAATATAAGATCTAATCCCTCTTTAATGTGTACCTTAGTGAAATCACTACATAGGTGACTGAGTGCAGAATCACTTTCGTCCAATTCGGTTTCCTCCAGAGGAATATCCACAACCTTATTCATACCTTTCTTTTTTAGCAGACAATCGTAATCTATCAATCTCTATATTCTTGATGGAAACAATTGATTGTTGAATTTCATTGCTAGTACTAGCTAAGGAAATTCGTAACCTACTATGCTTGGATGAAATCAAATCATTATTCATAGAAATGAAAGGAGAACTGGAATACGTACTCAAAGGTTTGTCAAGGTTGCATGTCGTTGCTAACCTTGTGCAAAGTTGGAGGAGCAAGCCTATGCTCCTACGAGGCACTACTAGGGAACGGGCTATTAGTCCCGGTTGGGAACCCGGTTTCAGTTCCGGTTCTTGAACCGGGACAGTCCATGCGGGACAGATGCCCTCCCGGTTCCAACCAGCCGAGACTAATGTGCTACAAATATTTAAAAATAACTCGCGGATATATGGGAGTAGTGGGACTTGAACCCAAGACCTCAAGATTACTCACTCACCCTTCTACCCAACCCACCTCTCCACGCGCTCTGATATAACTAGGATATGCATTCCTTTTGAACTGTCCTGAAACGAGGCATCAGTCCCGGTTCGTGTTACGAACCGGGACTGATGAGCACCCATGCCAGCTGTTTTGTACCCGTCTGTCAAAAAACTTATTAGTACCGGTTCGTATCACGAACCGGGACTGATGTCAGAGCCCAATCGGGATTGAAGCCTTGGAGGCACGAACCGGGACTGATGTCACTATCAATACCGGTTCGTGTACAACCGGGACTGATGTACCGGTATAAAAGACCTATTCTCTAGTAGTGAGGAGAAGGCTGCTCATTCAAGACCATATATGGGGAACTCTCTCCGTTAGTACCAACCACAGTCGCCGCTACCGATGCTAAAGGCTCATCCACATCAACAGAAGGTTCATCATTTTGAGCAAGGACCACATCAGTAGCCACCAAATCCATCGCTGTTATATGGTCAACTTGGTTGGCCACTTCGTCCACACCAGCGTCATGTGGTTCCTTATTGAAACCTGGTTTTACTAAACCGAACCACTCTCTATTAATAGTATCAGTCCCAAGAATCAATGTTCATACCCACAATACAACAAAGTTAAAGTATCAATATCAACACTATATTAACTAATAAAATAAATCAGAGTACGGTGAAGCGACTTATCAAAATAGTTCATAACATCAAGTCCTGAATAATGCAAATAAAAAGAAAATAAAGATAGTGTTCCATTACAGCCACAGACACACACTGAACGGGAAGCGACTAGTAGTCCAGGGCACCCTTCGGAAAATCAATAACTACTGCTACTCGTAATCGTACTCCTATCCTGCTTGTGGAATAAATAGTCCTAAACAAAAGCCAGGGTTAGCACGTGAATACTAACAAGTCTTTCCTGCGAAAGACTAGGTTAAGGCTCATCTTAGGAAAGGTAATGGTTTATTTGCGTAAAAGCATTTTACTAACAGTATAAAAGCATTTAAGAAATAATAATTAAATAATTAAATGTTTCATATAATTAACATGAACGGTACATTAACATGGCAAAATTTTTAATCTCGGTGTCTTATGTCTCAAGTTCTCATTATCTCATCTCATACTCATCGTAGTCCTCATATCATACTCATCATCATAAATGATCTAGCAGTAGCACACGGCCGGATCAACCTTATTTAAGTCAAATTAATTAATAGTGTAACTACGACGTGAAAACCACCAAGTTGCTCATAATTAGGAGCATGTCCATTCAAATGGGTTTACACTCTTCAGAGGTTGTATGCTTTTCGCGCAAGATACGATACCCTCCCATCGGAAAGCATCGTAATAAAACCTATTAGAAGACTAACCCCGAACTTGTCACAGTCATACCTGATATTCAGGCAAGTACCCTAGAACTCCTTCCAGGGAATACACAGATGATGGTGCATCACTCGGGATCCCACCTATGGTGTAAGTACGGTGATAATCCCGATGTTATTCTCCTTTTAGATTAGACCATGTCCCATGCCGGACTTGTGATCGCATGATTAATCCTCAGTTAAATCCATCACGATCATTGGTGCTTAGGGACCAGAGCGTTCACTCAAGTCACTCGTTCGGAGTCAAATTATTAGTTGGTAAAGTCTTAATTAATGAGTGAACAAGCCTACCATAAACCCGAATTGGATTTCATTAATGATGATCATAGGAGTAGACCACCCTTCAAAGTGCCAAGCAATTCTAGACCATCTAATTCATGAAAAATAGTAGCAAATTATCTAAAAATATTATCCTAAGGCGTTTCATGACAACGGATGCATACTGTATAAATAGATGACATGCACTAGGAATTTCTATGGCAATATACGTATAATTTAAATATAAATAACAGATTTGGTAAAATCTAGAAATTAGGATTATAGGAAAAGACTTGCCTTCCTGAGCTTCTAAAACCCGTAGGACGTTGGCAGCGTCAATTTACTCTGTTTCGTCGCCCATGCAATCTAACACACACAAAACAAGAAAACAATAATAAATACGAGAAACAACAAATAAATTGAAAGATTTCATAAAAATTACGGTAGGTAGATATGAATTTTCTATATTTCTAGAAACTGGAATCGCCGGATTTAGAACTAGGATGAATTCTTAGTAAAATAGCGAAAAAACTATTCACTGAAAATCCTGAAAATTAGAAAAGTTACTGTAGCAGTAGGTTGCTTCTGTTAGCCCACTCCGAATGGGTGAGAGGGAAATAGGCTACAGGCTAAGCGGGTCATTCGGTCCACTCTGAATGGATAAGGAGGAGGGGAAGAGAGAAGGGAGAGAGAGAGAGAGAGAGAGGGGTAGAGGATGGAAGCGGCTAGGTAACGTGTTGAAGGGTGGCGGTGTTGTGGCGCCGGAGGCGGGAGAGGACGGAAGCCGGCAAGGGAGAGGACGGAGGAGCAGAGCGGCGGGGCGGCGGCTCTAACACTCGCAGTGGCAAGCAACGGCGCCATCCGAGGGCAGCAATGGCGCCCGGCACAACAGTGCAAAGGAAGAAGACGGTGCGGAAGCAGGTTGGTAGGAGAGGGATGGCGCGGGAGCTAGAGGCGGCCAGTGCAAGCTTGTGGCACGGGGGCGGCCTTGGCAGCTTGGCAAGACTGCGCCTGATGCGGGTGATGGCCGGCAATAGTGGCTAGGAAGCAGCTGCGTGATGCGGCAGCGACAGCGCACGTGTGCTGGCCGGCGAGGGCTGGCAGTAGGAGGCACGACGATGCTTGGTGACTGCCTTGCATCATGGCAGCACTACGCTCAACATGGCTATGATAGGGCATGGCTTTGTGGTGGCGGCTCTACAAAATAGATGGATTTAGAAGGGGATAAGGGAGTGACGGCGGAGGAAGGGCGGCGACGGCGTCGTTGAGGATGAAGGCGGCACGGAGGCGATGACTACCTCTGCTTCGACAAACTTCGGCGACGACGGGATGACAACAGCCATGGCTCCTCCTCAGCGATGGCAGCTCTGGAATAGTAGATTAGTTTGGGGTGGGTCTTAGGATGTTAACATATGTTGTAATATCCCCGGTTAAGATAATATCTCTAGGTATAGAAATACTTGTATAGATAGAAACCCTTTTATTATCTTGATCGGGTTCCTTGTACTGTCACGTCGTGGGCTGTTTACGACTTATATTAACACATAATCGCGGCCCTAAGGCGTAGAACGCTTCACATGGTATCAGAGCCATATTCTCCTGCATGAATTAAGGGAAGACACCGCTGTCTTCTCCTGCGTGTGCAGGCGTTCAGATCTGATCTGTGCGTGAATCGAAGGAACTCCAATCGGTGGCTCAATCTTCCATGGCGGCGGCCTCATCTTCATCAACACCGGTGATATCCTCTCACTCATGGGGACATCCGGTCATAGAGAGATTAACCAGGGATAACTTCCTGGTGTGGCGCGCCCAGGTTTTGCCGGTTGTGCGTGGAGCACAGTTAACCGGCTACCTTGATGGACCCAAGAAGATGCCTGAAGAGATGATCACCATCGACAAGGAAGAACAAGAAAACCCAGCGTATGTTCAATGGATCTCCAAAGATCAGCAGGTTCTCGGGTATCTTTTATCAACTCTATCTCGTGATGTATTAGTACAAGTAGCACATCTGGAACATGCACATGAGGTGTGGAAGGCCATTGGTGAGATGTATTCGTCTCAATCAAAGGCACGGATTATACAGATCCGATCTCAACTCTCCAGAGAACAAAAAGGAGATGCAACTGCTACGGCATATTTCATAAAGATGAAAGGGCTTGCTGATGAGATGGCAGCAGCCGGAAAGAAGCTAGATGATGATGATGTGATCTCGTATATTCTAGCTAGATTAGATGCTGATTATAATGGTTTTGTGTCCTCTATTTCTAACAAAGACAACATCTCCTTGAGTGATCTTTATGCGCAGCTTTTATCATATGAGGCTCGCTTGAATCAACAATCTGATGGCAACGGCACAGCTTTCCAATCCTCGGTGAACATGGCTTCCCGTGGTTATCGCGGTCGTGGCCAAGGCAGGGGCCGTGGGCGTGGTCAAGGAAGAGGACAGTGGTATGGCCGTGGCGGTCGTTCTGATGGACCGCGCCCTACCTGCCAACTTTGCTGCAAAGAAGGTCACACGGTTCACACTTGTTGGAAGAGATTTGATTGTTCCTTTGCTGGTGAAGAAGGCGCTCATCAGAGTCATCAGAAAATGGCAAACTCTGCTGTAAATGCCTATGGGGTGGACACAAATTGGTATACAGACACTGGTGCAACAGATCACATTACTGGTGAACTAGAGAAGCTCACCACTCGGGAACAATATCTTGGCCACGATCAAGTTCATGCTGCAAATGGTTCAGGTATGGGCATAAGCCATATTGGTAACACCGTTTTACATACCCCAACTCGTAATCTTCATGTCAATAATGTTCTTCATGTCCCGAAATCCACAAAGAACTTGTTATCTGTTCATCGTCTTACATCAGATAATAATGTATTTCTTGAGTTTCATCTTGACTATTTTTCTGTCAAGGATCAGGACACGAGGAAAACTCTACTCCGCGGTAGATGTCAAGATGGCTTGTATCCAATACCTTTGAAGAGTTTTTCAATAAAGCTCTTGCTGCTACTCGTTCGTCTTCTACCGCCCGGTGGCACGGTCGTTTTGGCCACCCGTCTTTCAGCACTGTCTCTAAAATCCTTAGAAATAATAATATATCGTTTGTTGATGAGTCCAATAAAGAAACAGTTTGTGATGCCTGCCAGCAGGCAAAGAGTCACCAATTACCGTATTCTCGGTCATTAAGCAGATCATCTGCTCCTTTAGGAACTGGTCTTTTCTGATGTTTGGGGTCGTGCTCCTACTTCTGTAGGAAGATATCAATATTATGTAAGCTTTATTGATGATTTCAATAAGTTTACATGGATTTATCTTCTGAAAAATAAGTCCGATGTGTTCCAAGTTTTTATGAATTTTCAAAACCTTGTGAAGAGGCAATTTAATTGCAAAATCCTCACAATGCAAACCGATTGGGGGGAGAATACCAACGGTTGAATTCCTTTTTCCAGAAAATTAGAATCGCTCATCATGTCTCCTGTCCTCACACTCATCAGCAAAACGGGTCTGCAGAACGTAAACATCGGCATATTGTTGAGGTCGGCCTTGCTATTCTCGCTCATGCTTTCATGCCGCTCAAATTTTGGGATGAAGCATTTCTTACAGCGACCTATCTTATAAATCGTATGCCGAGTCGAGTGACAAATTTTTCCACTCCTTTGGAACTCTTATTTAATGAAAAACCAAATTACACTCTTCTACGAGTATTTGGTTGTGCTTGTTGGCCTAATCTTCGACCTTATAATAATCGCAAACTTCAGTTTCGATCTAAGCAATGTGCCTTTTTGGGTTACAGTAATCAGCACACGGGATACAAATGTCTCGATATTTCTACTGGTCGTGTTTACATCTCTAGAGATGTTATCTTTGATGAATCTGTTTTTTCCTTGCTAATCTCCATCCAAATGCTGGTGCACAGCTTTGTAGCAAAATCCTTCTTCTTCCACCGTCATTATCAAATTCCTGGGGTATGTTAAATGGTGATCATTATGTGCCAAATGCCTCTGATAATATTTTCGGAGCTATTGATGTCCAGGAGCAGGATGCACCATCCGGAGAAACCGGCGCTGCGTCCGAGGATGACATGCACGCACATCAAGAAGATCACTCAGCGGTGGCTGGCTCTTTGCAGGCGGATCAGTCAGCCAACCGCACCAAATCGTTGCAATCGGCAGGATCAAATGGATCCGCTGCAGCCGTTGGAAGCAGTGGAGCCATGGAGATCAATTCAGAGATGCCACAGACCGATCCGGTTGAGGATGTGACAGCCAGCTCAAGTTTTCAGCATCAATCGGCAGATGCAACTGCCGATGCGATCGGCCCTGTGACCGGCTCTTCTACGCAAGCTGCAAATGGATCTTTTGTGCCTGATCGTCCACGTACAAGACTACAAAATAATATTCGAAAGCCACTTATTCGGTCTGATGGCACTATAAAATGGGTATGCTTATTCGGAAGCCACTTATTCGGTCTGATGGCACCATAAAATGGGTATGCTGATAACAACTGAATCCACAAATTTGGAGGAGGCTTTTTCTGTTGAACAGTGGAAAAAGGCTATGGATGAAGAATTTGCAGCACTGCAGAAAAATAAGACTTGGCATCTGGTTCCTCGACAGAAGGGTCAAAATATCGTAGATTGCAAATGGGTATATAAAATCAAAAGGAAAGCAGATGGCACTATCGATAGGTATAAAGCTCGATTGGTGGCTAAAGGATATAAACAGAGATATGGTGTTGATTATGAGGACACGTTTAGTCCAGTGGTTAAACCTGTCACCATTCGGCTTATTATTGCACTTGCAGTTACAAGAGGATGGAGTATGCGCCAGCTAGATGTACAAAATGCTTTTCTTCACGGTACTCTCAAGGAAGATATCTATATGAGACAACCGCCTGGGTATGAAGATAAATTAGCACCAGATCATGTGTGTAAACTGGACAAGGCTCTCTATGGGTTAAAACAGGCACCTCGAGCATGGTACTCACGTCTTTATCATAAATTGCGACAACTTGGCTTTACTGCATCAAAGGCAGACACCTCTCTGTTCTTCTTCCAAAAAGGTGACATCGTTATCTATTTTCCAGTTTATGTTGATGATATAATTGTGAGCCCCCGATTTTCAGTCCAACCGGGGACCGGGTGTGAGTCCTGCACCAACCCAGGATCTTGCTAGTGCATCATAACTTTACAAATGCTGGATCATTTCATACACGATTCAGATAATCACATATGTATTTCACAATAAAATACATAGGGGCTCATTGTTTTGGTTTAGGCCGGATAGGCCCAATATTACATTACCAAAAGGGGAGCTCTTTAGCAGAGTTCATAAGCGGAAACAAAAGATGAGAACACGTTTTAGAATCCAAGGCTGTGCCCATTCCCGATCAGGCAAGCGACTGGGATTCCCCTAACGCCCTTCTTGGTCGTCATCATCCTGGTAGTCTTCGTCCTCCAGGCAGTCATATGGGTCTTCTGCGTCATTTTCACCTAAAAGAGTGAGTGGGTGAGAGTGAGCAAGAATCAAACAGCTCATGAACCAACACCGCCCTAATGCAACATAATGATACAAGGCCTTTTTGGTGGGGGGTTGGGTTATTTTCTATTGCTATAAAGCCAGTTTTACAATAAGTTAATAATTAGAGAAAGAACCTGTCACTTAGCCATTTAAACCAATCAAAAGACGTATTGTGCTATATACGCGAGTCATTTGTCATGAGAGTTTCACCGCGGTACACGGTATCCATTGCCATGGACTACGTGTCCCAAAGACCGGCGGATTCATCCCATAGCCATGGGCATGGTCCCCGAAAGATCGGACCAGTATCCGTAACAGGCGTACTGTCCTAACCAACTGGCAAGTCCGTGCCCATACCTACAACTGGCGCACGACCCCCAAAGTGGCGGCAGACTCACCCTCTTAGCCAAGAGGCTTGATCACCTTGAGCTCAACTAAGGCCAGGATCCAAAGATCCAAATAATCAACCATTCATTAGAGTATTTACCAAAATTTGCACCCAGGGAGACCTGGCACCCAAGTGCATGGGTATTTTCCCGTCTATTCCGATTACGTTGATAGTCGAGACCAGCGACCAGCTATACCATTGCTCCGTTGATAGCATAGCTATACCGTTGCAACGTTGATAGGATCGATCTGTCATATCTATGCCGTAAATCGTTGATAGGCAAGGATCGACCCATTTGACCTGGACCAGCCAGGCTAAGCATTTTCAATGACTTAATAATCGAGGAGTTATTTGCTAAAGCCTTAAGGTTTTCCAAGAAATCAAGTAAATGAATATTATCAAGGGGTGGGGTTCATGCTTATTATAACATTAGTTAGCAAATGGAATTGTAACTAGACAGGCTCTAACAGCATCACATTGCAAATATAATAATATGGGAAAGTAAAGCATGCAAGATTCATAATTTAAATCAACATAAGCTTAACCAAAAATTATGGGTGAGAAGTATGAATTTAGGATGTTGGCTCGCCTGGATCTTTGAAATCACGGTCTTGAGGATCGTCTTCGATTGGCGGATTTTCCAACTCTTCGTTCTCTAAACATGACGAATAATAATGCACCAAGTATTAACATCTTACTCCAAAATCCAAAATGTTATGAGGATGATCCTAAGGCTTTTATTCTATTTTCTATATTTTTATTTCTCCTGTTTCCTCTAAATAGGAAATCTATAATTAAAATCCCTAATTCATATTGAGTAGGTGAGATAGTCATTTATTTATACATATTAGGTCATGCCTATATGTCCAAAATATTGAAGAGGCAATAATCTACCCTTATAATAGTTTTCCCAGAAAATAACAATAAAAATATTATTTAGTCTAAGTTTGGTATTTTTCTGGATTTATTTAAACATGAAAATAAAGTCTCGTTGCATAGTTCTTTAATTAATCTTAAGCATAAAAGTATTAAAATTGGAGATTTTATAATTTCATTATGTCCAGAAACTCAGCCTAGTATTTACTGAATTTTTATAACATTTTTACATGCCAATAACTATTTTTAGAAAAAGTTCAAAAATAGGATGTTACAAACCCTACCCCCCTAAAAGAAATCTCGTCCCCGAGATTGCTTTACCTAGAGGAGAAAAGATAAGGGTACTTCTCTCTAAGCTGATCTTCCGGCTCCCAAGTAGCTTGTTTTCCTGTGTGGTGACTCCATTGGACTTTGCACATCTTGATGGTCTTACGTCTCATTTGCTTTTCCATGGTGTCAACAATTTGCACCGGACGTGCGGGCTAGGTGAGATCCGCGGCTAAACACTAATATGGTTGTGGGATGATTTCCTCAGGCAGCCTTATGCACTTTTTAAGTTGAGAAACATGAAAAACATTATGCACATTCCCAAGCTCGGCTGGGAGATCCAACTGATAAGCCACGTGACCCATTTTTGCTGTTATCTGGTAAGGTCCAATGTATCTTGGGGCTAATTTGCCTTTTAGGTGAAATCTTTGAGTTCCCTTTGTAGGAGAAACCTTAAGGTAGACGTAATCGCCAATTTCAAAACTCAAATCCCGACGACGGTTGTCGACATAGCTCTTCTGTCGGGATTGGGCAGCTAGAAGTCTTTCTTTGATGATTTTGACTTTCTCTTCTGCATCTGCCGAGAAATCTGTTCCAAAAATTTGTCTTTCTCCTGTCTCAGACCAAGACAAAGGGGTTCGACATCTTCGCCCGTAAAGGGCCTCAAATGGGGACATCTTTATACTGGATTGAAAACTATTGTTATATGCAAACTCTGCATAGGGGAGACACTCGTTCCACTCAGCCGAAAAATCTAGGGCACAAGCTCTCAACATATCCTCCAAAATTTGATTTACTCTTTCAGTTTGTCTATCGGTTTGGGGATGGAAGGCAGTACTGAAAGTTAAGTTGGTCCCTAAAGCGTTGTGCAGCTTTTTCCAAAATTGTGAGGTAAATTGGCTTCCTCGATCTGAAATTATTCGACGGGGTACACCGTGTAAACACACGATCCTAGACATAAACAATTCTGCCAACTTATTTCCTCTATAGGTTGTTTTTACTGGGACAAAGTGTGCCACTTTTGTCAGGCGGTCGACAATGACCCATATTGAGTCAAAACCATGTCTGGTGCGGGGTAGTCCAACTATAAAATCCATGGTGATTTCTTCCCATTTCCATTCTAGGATCTTCAGGGGTTGTAGTAGTCCAGCAGGTTTTTGATGTTCGGCTTTCACCTGTTGACACACATGACAGCAGGCTACAAATTCCGCCATATTAATTTTCATGCGAGGCCACCAAAATTGGGTCTTAAGGTCCTGATACATTTTTGTGCAGCCCGGGTGAATGGAATAAGCTGATTCATGAGCCTCTCGCAGTATTTCTCCTTTGAGTTCCGGGTCATGAGGGACAAAGATTCTATTTTTGAACCATAGGATTCCTTGGCTGTCTTTGGTAAACCTAGCACCTCGGTCCTTTGTCATGAGTCATTCTATCCTCTGGGTGCTAGGGTGACCTTTCTGTCTTTCCTTAATTTGGTCTAACAAGGTGGGTTGCAATTCTAGAGTCGCTACCATACCATGGTTGACTAGTTCCAAGTTCAACCGAGCCATTTCTTGGCACACAGGTGTGGAAATCTCTGCTGCTATCGAGGAGTTGCATTGGGGTTGTCGGCTCAAGGCATCTGCTACCACATTTGCTTTACCGGAATGATATTGGATACTTAGATTGTAGTCCTTGATTAGTTCTAACCACCTGCGTTGTCTTTGGTTCAAGTCTGACTGAGTAAATATATATTTCAGACTCTTGTGGTCAGTAAAGATGTTGCAATGCTTTCCCATCAGGAAATGTCTCCATAGTTTTAAGGCATGGACGACAGCAGCTAACTCTAAATCATGGGTTGGGTAGTTCTCCTCATGCTTCCTAAGCTGTCGGGAGGCATAGGACACCACTCTACCATTTTGCATGAGAACACAACCAAGTCCCTGCCTAGAGGCGTCACAAAAGATCTCAAATTCCTTGGTAATGTCCGGAGTGACAAGGACTGGGGCAGTGGTCAGTTTCTTCTTAAGTTCCTTAAAACTTTTCTCACATTGGTCAGTCCATTCGAACCTTGCTTCTTTTTGCAACAACCGAGTCATGGGTTTTGCAATTTTGGAAAATCCTTCAATAAATCTTCGGTATTACCTAGCTAATCCAAGAAAACTCCTTATTTCAGTCACTGAGGTTGGAGACTTCCAATAGGTAATCGCTTCTATTTTAGCCGGGTCTACTTTAATTCCACCAGAAGAGATTACATGCCCTAAGAAACTGATTTCTTCCAGCCAAAATTCACATTTACTGTATTTGGCGTACAACTGATGTTCCCACAATTTTTGTAGGACCAAACGTAGGTGTTGAGCATGTTCTTCAGCACTTCTGGAGTAGATAAGAATATCATCTATAAATACTATGACAAATTTGTTGAGGTATTCCATAAGAATTTTGTTCATGATGTTCATGAAATATGCCGGGGCATTGGTTAAACCGAACGACATGACCGTAAATTCATACAGGCCATATCTGGTGGTAAAAGCTGTTTTGGGTATGTGATTCTCCTTTATTTTGACTTGATGATATCCAGACCGAAGGTCTATCTTAGAGAAGTGGGTGGCTCCTCAAAGTTGATCGAATAAGTCATCGATCCTGGGGAGGGGATACTTATTCTTAATAGTCACATCATTTAGAGCACGATAATCGATCACCAGCCTTTTTGTTCCATCTTTCTTTCCAACAAACATAGCGGGAGATCCCCACGGAGATGAACTAGGTCTAATGAACCCCTTGGATTCTAAATCTGTCAATTGTTCCTTTAGTTCTGCTAGCTCATTTGCATCCATCCGATAATAGTTTTTAGATATGGGGGCGGTTCCTGGGACCAAATCTATCACAAATTCCACATCCCTATCAGGTGGCATTCCCGGCAATTCTTCTGGAAAAACATCCGGATATTCTTGGACCACAAGGATATCTTCAAGAGGCGGACAACTAATGGTGTTAACAGAATTGTCTAGAGGAGAGGGATTGTCCACTTGTATCACAGCTTGCTGGTAAGGCCACTTGTTGAGGATCACCGTTCGATTGGCACAATCAATTATTCCTCCTTGGTTGACCAACCAATCCATCCCCAAGATGATGTCCAGGTTCTGAGTGGGTAACACTATCAAGTTTGCTTTTGCAAGCACCCAGCCTAAGGTTAAGCCTACTCCTAAACAGGCATGGGTTACTACAATGGGTTCTCCAGGAGAAGTTAGCAATAGGGGTTTCTTAAGTATGGAGGTAGGTATCTCATGCTTAAGCACAAATTCTTTGGATATGAAAGAATGGGATGCACCAGAATCGAAAAGTACTTTTGCAGGAATTAGGTTAAAAGAGAAAGTACCCATTAGGACTCCGGCAGCATCTTGGGCTTCTTCTTCATTGACATAGTTCACTTTGCCACGGCCTTGAGATGAAGGTGCGGTCCGCGGCGTACGCGGGGTTTGCAAACCTCCTCTTCCTACAGATCCTGGGGTTGACTGTCCACGAGCATGAGTTGTTGGCAAGTTGGAGCGGAAAGGGGTAGTTTTCTTGTCAGGGCAAACATTGGCAAAGTGTCCTGGCTTTCCACAGTTAAAGCAGTTCATGGAGGAAGCTGAGCTAGAGTTTCTTTGCCCTTGGCCTACTGGGGCAGGAGCACGAAAGGGAGTTCCTGTGGTGCGAGCACTGTAGTTTCTGGTGTTGCCTTACTGGTTTTGGCTGGTACTTGGCTTCCATTGTTTATAGGGGCGGAAAAAGGATCCCTGGCGGTTGGAACTCTGCCCTTTCTGAGTATTAAACTTTCTTTTCCTCAAACCTTCAAGTCCCTTTCTCTCATTTTCCAGGATGAGAGCCTTGTTCACAAACTGCTGAAAGTTAGAGAAATCCAGGACGCTAAGCTGCATTTTCATAGGTTGGTAAAGTCCTTCCAGGAACTTCTCTATCTTGTCTTCTTCAATCTCAACTTCTCTAGGGGCATAACAGGATAGATGGTTGAATTTGGTCAAATAATCAGACACAGACATGTTCCCCTGTCTTAGTTCCTTGAACTCATTTTTCTTCGTTCTCATTATTCCAGCAGGGATGAAGGCACTGCGAAAAGCTCGCCTAAACTCATCCCAGGTCATCACGGGAGCTGGGGCTTCCTCTTCTGGCATATCCCAATTAAAATCTGGAGCATTATCACCTACTGCTTCTTCATTTTGGGCAGCTCCTTGGGGTGCATTTTCACCTTCTTCTTCTTGGCCATTATCTTCTCCTTCCTCATTCTTATTTCCTTCAGCAACCTCTTCTTCCTCTTCTTTCTGATCCTCATTTTCCCTAGCAAGGAGAAAGTTGTCCCACCATTCTGCTGCAGCTCCTTCGAGCAAGTGGGTGGCAAACAGGACCTTATCTTCTTCCCGAGTACGGGCCAAAGCAAGCTTCTTTTCCACACTTCGAAGCCAGTCATCAGCTTCCAAGGGTTCATTTGCTTGAGAGAAAGAGGGTGGCTTGGTACGAAGGAAATCCCCAAGTCTGGATCCTTGACGGTTAGAGTTGTTCATCTGACTGAAGACCAAGGCTGAAACTAGATGAGTCTGATGTGCCATCATGTCTGCCAAGGTTGGGGCACCACGGGGAGGTGGAGGCAAGGGTTTTCTGCGACGGCCCCTACCGCCAGCTGCTGGCTGGTTGCGGCGGTGGACACCGGCATTAGCCCTGACCGACCTCCTTGGCGGCATCTAGAAGAAAAGAATCACAAAACGCAAAAAGGGAATCACACACCAACTCTTTTAAAGATGCAAACCAAGTATGGCAACAAAGAACTGGGAACAAAGGAAAACTCAGCAAAGCCAATCATCAAAAGTAGAAGTGCGAACTGAAAATCTTTCATAAGAGCAGAGAGTACAATACCACATATATACATATCATCATCGAAGAGTACAGTGTCTGGGAGGGGTACAAAGTCGGAGACATCGACTGACACTGAACTAGCTAACTGGTACTAACGGAGGTGCTAACCGCATCACTCCGACACAGCCTATACAGGTACTGTCTACAAATCCAAAAGTATAACCTACTGGAGGTGCCTATACGCATGACTCCAAAGCAGCTAACATCTACTGCTATCTGTAGGCGCAAAAGTATATCCTAGCAGAGGTGCTGTCACAACACTCTGGCCGCCGCTAAACAAAAGCTGTAACCTGAGCTCTAAGTCTACGTCACCTCGTAGCACAAACTGCTGGCTTACGAGTGAACAGAACTACCTATCTACAACAAAAGTAGCTCCAAAAGGGCAACCAAAGTACTCCACTCCTAGCCGGAGTGGTAACCTCCGCACACCTCGCAGTGGAAAGCGCCGTCCAAACCAAGTCCTGGTGGAGAGCTGGGACCGTCCTCTGTCGACGAACTGGAGACCTGCATGACACGGGGCACGGGGGTGTCACCGCGGGCAGCGACACTCCTAGTCACTGGGCGGCGAAAGGGGGGAGAGGTGCGTCTTGGCAAGACGCTTCAAGGCTGCAACTCTCGGGAGTCTGAGACGTCGGGGGCCTTGGGGTCTCTGCCTCAAAGAGGCGTGGCGAAGACCAAAGCGCCGGGCTCGGCAAAGTCTGGGCGGAACTCTGGGCACGAGGGCGAAAAGCACTAGCTGTGGAGAAAACAACTGGAGTCTGCTGTGCTGAGGGTGGAGCAACAGCTTTCGCCACAGCTGGGACTGAAGCTGGGATCCCTCGGCGAGGGATCGGGGAAACCAGTGTAGAGACTGGGCGAGTAGTAGCAGCAGGTACAACCAAGTGTGAAGGAGGAGACAGTGAAAGTGTGGTGGTGATAGTGGAAGGTACTGGGGAAATTGGGAAAGGCACTAGGACACCGAGCAGGGGTGCGGACGGGGCTGTAGTGGCTGGAAGGAAAGCGGGAACAGGCCCCGACACAGCACGAGCGTAACCAGTCCTGCGGTAGTAGTCAGCGGCCTCTGGAGAGACCTGAAGGAAGAGTCGGTGCAGCAGGGCGATCTGCTCGTCCTGAAACCGAAGAACGCCCTGGAGCTCACGGTGCTCCCCAAGGACGTCAAGGAGCAGAGCGCTGGCTCCAGTCGTGAAGGACTGCAGACGAGCAAGTCGCGGGGAGGCAGACTGCCCGGCCCGCCAAGCGGTAAGTTAGTCTGACCCTGGCACACGTGCCGGCCAGTAGTGGAGCTCAGTCTCAGGCAGTGTGTCACGGAAAAGCCCACACAGCCTGAGACAGGTCTCAAAAGCGGACGCCTCCACCGCAAGCTCGGGGTGGAGGTGGGGCGTCTCGGGAGCAACATAGAGGGTCCCAAAAGCGGGTCCTGTGGGTACGGATGTCTCCACTACCCACGAGCTGAGTAAGCCGATAGGCCTCCGCCTACCGACAAACTGAGGTCCACCGGAGAAGCCTAAGACGCGGCAAAGGCGGTGCAGTATGCGGATAGGCTCTCCGCACGGTCCGTCGAGTCCTCCTGTGAAGGTGAAAGTCTCACTGTCCTCGAAAAAAGTGATCGCCATCACTGCAAATAAAATTTTAAGGATTAATAAGAAAGGCAAGAGGTTTTCCAATCACTTTGAAATAGACAACGGGAGATTAAGAGAGATGAGCCACAAGATAAACTTTTAATCTTTCCTTTAGTGAATGTATTAATACACATATATGTAGGCACATATACATATATTCATACTTCCTTTATGTATAAAAATACGTAGGGCCTTTTGCTAACGACCAAGAAGTTTGGGTTTTTCCTACAGTCGTATGCTCTGATACCAGCTTTGTCAGCCCCCGATTTTCAGTCCAACCAGGGACCGGGTGTGAGTCCTGCACTGACCCAGGATCTTGCTAGTGCATCACAACTTTACAAATCTTTGGATCATTTCATACACGATTCAGTAATCACACATGTATTTCACAATAAAATACATAGGGCCCATTGTTTTGGTTTAGGCGGATAGGCGAATATTACATTACCAAAAGGGAGCTCTTTAGCGAGTTCATCACGAAACAAAAGATGAGAACACGTTTTAGAATCCAAGGCTGTGCGCATTTCCGATCAGGCAAGCGACTAGGATTCCCCTAACGCCCTTCTTGGTCGTCATCATCCTGGTAGTCTTCGTCCTCCAAGCAGTCATATGGGTCTTCTGCGTCATCTTCACCTAAAAGAGTGAGTGGGTGCGAGAGTGAGCGCGCAATCAAACCGCGCTCACGAACCAACACCTGCCCTAATGCAACATAATGATACAAGGCCTTTTTGGTGGGGGGTTGGGTTATTTTCTATTGCTATAAAGCCAGTTTTACAATAAGTAAATAATTAGAGAAAGAACCTGTCACTTAGCCATTTAAACCAATCAAAAGACGTACTGTGCTATATACGCGAGTCATTTATCATGAGAGTTTCACCGCGGTACACCGTATCCATTGCCATGGACTATGTGTCCCAAAGACCGGCGGATCCGTCCCATAGCCATGGGCATGGTCCCCGAAAGATCGGACCAATACCCGTAACAGGCGTACTATCCTAACCAACTGGCAAGTCCGTGCCCATACCTACAACTGGCGCACGACCCCCAAAGTGGCGGCAGACTCACCCTCTTAGCCAAGAGGCGTGATCGCCTTGAGCTCAACTAAGGCCGGGATCCGAAGATCCAAATAATCAACCATTCATTAGAGTATTTACCAAAATTTGCACCCAGGCAGACCTGGCACCCGAGTGCATGGGTATTTTCCTGTCTATTCCGATTACGTTGATAGTCGAGACCAGCGACCAGCTATACCATTGCTTCGTTGATAGCATAGCTATACCGTTGCAACGTTGATAGGATCGATCTGTCATATCTATGCCGTAAATCGTTGATAGGCAAGGATCGACCCATTTGACCTGGACCAGCCAGGCTAAGAATTTTCAATGACTTAATAATCGAGGAGTTATTTGCTAAAGCCTTATGGTTTTCCAAGAAATCAAGTAAATGAATATTATCAAGGGGTGGGGTTCATGCTTATTATAACATTAGTTAGCAAATGGAATTGTAACTAGACAGGCTCTAACAGACATTGCAAATATAATAATATGGGAAAGTAAAACATGCAAGATTCATAATTTAAATCAACATAAGCTTAACAAAAAATTATGGGTGAGAAGTATGAATTTAGGATGTTGGCTCGCCTGGATCTTTGAAATCACGGTCTTGAGGATCGTCCTCGATTGGCGGATTTTCCAACTCTTCGTTCTCTAAACATGATGAATAATAATGCACCAAGTATTAACATCTTACTCCAAAATCCAAAATGTTATGAGGATGATCCTAAGGCTTTTATTCTGTTTTCTATATTTTTATTTCTCCTGTTTCCTCTAAATAGGAAATCTATAATTAAAATCCCTAATTCATATTGAGTAGGTGAGATAGTCATTTATTTATACATATTAGGTCATGCCTATATGTCCAAAATATTGAAGAGGCAATAATCTACCCTTATAATAGTTTTCCCAGAAAATAACAATAAAAATATTATTTAGTCTAAGTTTGGTATTTTTCTAGATTTATTTAAACATGAAAATAAAGTCTCGTTGCATAGTTCTTTAATTAATCTTAAGCATAAAAGTATTAAAATGGAGATTTTATAATTTCATTATGTCCAGAAACTCAGCCTAGTATTTACTGAATTTTTATAACATTTTTACGTGCCAATAACTATTTTTAGAAAATCAAAAAGGCCTCCACGGGTTATTTTTGTATCTAAACACTGGAAAAAGGGTTATGAACAGTAATGGGCTAAGCCCAAACACGCGGGCAAGGCGGCCAGCGAACGCGGCGCGATTGGCCCATCACTTGTGCAGCCATAGCCCATACTGTGAAGCGGTGGCGCTGACCAGCGCTGCTGTGGTGGCTTTGTTGGTGGGCTGGGACCCCACCGGTCGGTGACACCGGCTTGGCGCGAGAGCGACAGCTGGCCGTGGGGTCCCACGGGTCAGCAACGCGCGGCCGGTGTGAATCCTGACATGTAGGTCCTGGACCCACCTGTCAGCCTCACACACGAGGTTCGCGGGATTTTTAAAAGAAACGGCACTGTTGCCGTGGGTCCCAAGGGTCAGAGAGAGAGGGGGGGTGACGCGGGATCCGGCGATGCTGGCGTCACCGTCTTCATCCTCCGGCCGGGATCCGGCGATCCTTCGGCGTCGTTCTGGCGGCGCTTCGGTGCACTAACGAAGTGTTTTATGTGCTCTAAGTGTTTGTGGTGGCTGGGGCTAGAGGGTCCCGGCGGGGATTCGCTGGCGACGAGCCGTGGTGGCGGCGTGACGCGCGGCGGCGGAGGGAGAGCTCGGCGAACAAGGAACACAGATATTTAGAGGTCCTTAAGCTCGGGAAAGCTACGGGGAAGCTTCTAGGGGCTTTGTGGGAGCGTACCATGCTACGGGTCGGCGAGGAAGAGGCGCGGTTTAGCTTGACGGCGGTGACGCGGACGTAGCCGAAGCAGGGGAGACGGTGCGCGACTGCTCCGGGGCGTCTTCGGTCGTCCAGCTCCTGGGAGAAAGTGGCGGGTGCTCCGGGAAGGGTGTGGACGAACGGAGGGCCCTCGGGTTGCGGTGGTCGACGCGCAATCCGAAAGGGGGCGGTGAGCTCCGGCGGCGGTGGAGGAGCTCCCCTGCACAAGGCGGGGGAAGGTAGCCCGATTGGGCTCGGTTAGAGCTCGAGGAGGAGCAATGTGGGCGAGGGAGACAGTTGACCGAGGAGATTGCTCACCGGGGAGGAGTCTCGGCGACGAGGTGGCCTGGGCGGCGAAAATGGATGGAGGGGGAGCACGGGGAGGCGAGGCCGCGGCTTTTAAGCGCACGAGGAGGAGCGAGTGGCCCCGGGGAGAGGAGTAAATGCACGCGTACGGGGAAAATCTCGGCCGGAATGGCCGCGCGGCCGGTGAGGCGGCCACGTGCGACGGCCGTACGTGGAGGGGCAAGAAAGGAAAATCGGCCGCGGTACTTAGCTCCGAGCGGGTACAAGGCCAATTAATGGCTCGGGGAGGCCGGCCAATGGGAGCGAGCGGGGCGGGAGACCACGCTGGAGTCAACACCGGTGAGGGGGAGAATCGGGTCGTCCGTGGTTCGGCCGTTGGATGGGGCGACACGTCGGCACGGCCGGAGCTTGGTTTTTGGGGCGTGGAGCACGACGGGGGGCGCGAGCACAGGCGGTGCACCGGGAGGTCAAGACGCAGGCGGTCGGCCTGCCTGAAGGCGGCGGTGTTGCGAGCCGGACGAGAGAGAGAGGAAGAGAGCGAGCGGCGAGGAAGAAAGGGAGAGGCGGCCGGCTGGGCAGTGGGGCAGCGAAGGCGTCCAGCTCGGCTCACGGGCACTACCATGAGGCGGATGGCCTACTGGAAATGGCGAAATTTCAGAGTCAGAGCAAATCCAAAAATGGATTAAGAAAAGGAAAAATAGGTTTAGTTCCAAAATGTAAATTCAATATATTTTCAAAATTTGGGCTAAAAAGAATAAATTAAATAGTTTAACATAATTTCCCTAGGATATACAAGGTTTAGGTACAATGTTCTAAAATTTGGCCAAAATGGTACACATTTACCCCTTTTTAAATTATTTGCTTGATTTTTCGAAAAAGTTCAAAAATAGGATGTTACAATAATTGTGGTGAGCTCTCATGATTCAGCCATTTCAGCATTACTCCAAGATCTTCGTACTGATTTTGCCCTTAAGGATCTAGGGCCCTTGCATTTTTTTCTGGGTTTGGAGGCCACTTCTATGAGTGATGGCTTAGTACTGTCTCAAACCAAATATGCTACTGATTTGATCACCCGTGTTGGATTACAAAATTGCAAGGCTGTAAGCACACCGTTGCCTGTTTCCCAAAAACTCTCCATAAATGATGGTGAACCACTGGAGAGCAGAGATGCTACTGTATATAGGAGTGTTGTCGGTGGCCTGCAATATCTAACTTTGACTCGTCCAGATTTTTCTTTTGCGGTGAATAAAGCTTGTCAGTATTTGCATGCCCCTACTACCACTCACTGGATGACAGTCAAGCGAATTCTGCGTTATATCAAGGGAACACTTCAGGTTGGTCTACGCATTCAGAAATCTGATTCTCACATTATTAGTGCTTTCTCAGATGCAGACTGGGCCGGATGTTCAGATGATAGGCGCTCTACAGGTGGTTTCGCTGTGTTCTTTGGCAATAACCTAGTGTCCTGGAGTGCTCGCAAACAATCTACAGTCTCAAGGTCTAGTACTGAGGCAGAGTACAAAGCACTAGCCAATGCGACTGCGGAGGTGATTTGGATTCAAACCTTACTCAGGGAACTTGGTGTATCTCAACCTAAAAAGGCTATACTATGGTGTGATAACATTGGAGCTACATATCTCTCTGCTAATCCAGTTTTTCATGCTAGGACAAAACACATTGATGTTGACTATCACTTTGTTAGAGAGCGTGTGGCCCAAGGTTTACTAGATATTAGATTTGTTTCTTCCGGAGATCAATTGGCAGATGGTTTCACCAAGGCACAGTCTGCATATAGATTACAAGCTTTTAAGGACAATCTCAACTTTCATAAGTTGTGATTGAGGGGGAGTGTTAACATATGTTGTAATATCCCCGGTCAAGATAATATCTCTAGGTATAGAAATACTTGTATAGATAGAAACCCTTTTATTATCTTGATCGGGTTCCTTGTACTGCCACGTCGTGGGCTGTTCACGACTTATATTAACATGTAATCGCGGCCCTAAGGGGTAGAACGCTTCACAGTAACAGATGGGTTTTTTTGGCGAAATCTGGGGGTATTTGCAGGTTTATATAGTAATGAGTTGAAGATGGGTTCGGATTAGGCTAAACATGACAGAGGAGGGGCTGAATTGGGCTGGGCCAAGCCGCGGCCTAGAGTTTTATGAATAGAACAACCAATTTCTTTTGAATTCAAAAACTTGGGGATGAAATTTTTAGGACCTCTCATTCCTGGTCACTCGGAGCTGCAATTGCAGCCATCTCCAGTAGCTCACGCCTTAGGGCCTCCTTCTCACCAATCAGCCCATCTCCCAGTACCTTCTGTCTGGCTGACTCAACCCCATGCAGCCCACACTTTTGTACCTCTACTTCTTCAGCTGGCTCAACTAAATCATCTGTCTCGGCCCAAACAGAACAAGTCCCATCCTCTTTGAGCTGTGTCTGGGGACCCAACTCCAAACCGTCCTGCTCAGCTCCGATAGCCTGCACGGTTCAGTCCCTATCCCCATCTTCCATCTTCAGGGCTACACCTGCATCTGCCTGTCTCTCTGTCTTAGCTTCTCTTCATCCTGCTTTGGCGCCAACTCTTCCTGATTCAGCCCCAATTCCATACTGTTGTTGTTCAGTCCCAGAGATACTAGGCTTGCCGAGGAGTCACTTTGTTCTTGCACTGTTGCATATGAGCAGAACTATCTATAAAAGAAGGTATGGCAGTTGAATCAATGACCGCTATTGGTGGTGACTTCCGGGTTTAACCACATCAACATGTTGAGTTGCTCTGAAAGTGGACCCTATAGCGCATAGTGATGAATAGGCCCTAAATTCTGGGGGAACACCACTGCTCTTGTCTTATCCACACCTTGGCTAATTGCAACTTGACATTCATCTATGCTTACATTCCTCAACTCTGAAGGTCATTCCTTTTTTTTAATATTGATTTCATCAAGTTCCACCATACGATTCAATTCGGTTCTGTTAGGGAACCGAGCAAGGAACATCCCGGCCCCATTTTCTTTAACCTGCCAATGCCATTAGACGGGAATCAAATAAGCCATTTGGTCTGCAGATGATTGATCCCCATTGACATTGACGAGACCAATTTTCGCCCTCTGAAGGTCACCCTCGACCCTGCACGTGGTATGCAATAAAAGACCAAATTATCTGCATCGTACCCAGAAATGTTAATTAGCCACCGGATTAGGTATCGTCAACAACGGGCACTTTGATGTAAGATGATTAGAACCTTCACAAATATCACAGCTAAGGGTGGTCTTGCAATTTGACATCACATGGCCTCTCTGGTAGCATATGTAACAAAAAGATTTACCTTTGTGTCCCTGCTCTCTTGAGTCCTGAATTAACAATGGTTCCTTCCTTGTCCCTGGCAGCATCACGTGTCTTCCTTGAACCAAGACAACCGAGCTAACGGGCCAGGGTCTGAGTCTAAGTTCGGTTCGGATATAGAATCGAACGAACCGGGCTGGCTGGTTGGTCCAGTTTGTGCGGGTTGGCTCGATATTTGAAAAAGACTTTAAAATATTTTTAAAAATGAGAAATTCAAAAAGGCAATTAAAATTAATATGGAAATGATAAAAACCTTTGAAAGAAATATATTAATATATTTGAAATGAGAAGGATAGCTTATTATTATGGATTTTAAATAAATGTGAAGAACTTTATCATGAAATATGTACAAAAATTGAAAAAAATCTATTTACTACAATGAACCGGGCCAAACGAACCGAACCGGGCCGGCCCGGTTCACATAGTAACAAACTGTATCGCTACTATGCGAACCGAACGGTGTCAGCCCGATGAGCCGAGGGTCGGGTCCAAGCACGGCTCACTTCACCGAACCAGGCTGGTTCGGTTCGTTTTATAACCAAACCAAATTGAGCCAGTGCAGAGCGCAGTGAGCAGTAGCGGGCTGCCCGGTTCGGCCCACTTGATTCGGCTCAAATGGTCAGCTCTACCGGCGATTTAGCCGTGCACCAAAGTTAACGGAAATTCATGTTCCTGGTTAAAAAAAAAGCATTACACTGCTCCTGGTTGTGTGCCGATGCCCGCTGCACCACAAGCCCTATGCCATATGCATCTAACGCTCAGCTGTGCACGCCACATGCATGACATTGTCATCACGCTCAATAAGCTGTGTGAGCCCTCAACTCGATGTTGATGCTCCTCCTCAAGTAAATCTCAACCATCTCTCTCTATGATATATAGCACTTATTAGAAAATACGCACGGCACACCAAAGAGAAGACACCAATATTTTTAACATTGTTCAGCGAAACACCTACTATTTATCACTACTAGAGAATAGACTTTTAATACCGACACATTAGTCCCGGTTGGACACGAACCGGTATTGATAGTGGTATCAGTCCCGGTTTGTGGCTCCAAGGCTTCAATCCTGGTTGGGCTTTGACATTAGTCCCGATTACTAATAAGTCATTTGGCAAGCGGGTACAAAACAGCTGGTATGGGTGTTCATTAGTCCCGGTTCGTAATACGAACCGGGACTGATGCCTCGTTTCAGAAAAGTTCAAAAGAAATGCATATACTAGTTATATCAGAGCGCGTGGAGAGGTGGGTTGGCTAGAAGGGTGAGTGAGTAGTCTTGAGGTATTTGGTTCGAGTCCCATTACTCCTATATATCCGCGAGTTATTTTTAAATATTTGTAACACATTAGTCTCGGCTGGTTAGAACCGGGACTGATGCTCCGCATAGGCTGTCCTGGTTCAGGAACCGGGATTGAAGCTGGGTTCCGAACCGGGACTGAAGGCCTGTTCCCTAGTAGTGTATGAGAGAGCCGACGCTTCGTCTAGTCTCATTTAATCTAATAATGATACATATTGTCCAATTTATAGCCTCTCGTAGAGACTCTCCTACCAGAATAGAAAACCCATCTTTATTTGGACATAAATTGCAATCTTTCCTGAATGTATACAAGTTCCAAACTGGAATCCATTACGAGGCAGACTTGTGTATGCGCGCATCTCACGTACATCAACGTGCATGAGGTTATCCGAGGTCAGATATATGCTAACTACGAAACTTTAATTTGTACATATATAACAAGGATACGCAGAGGGTATACACATGAAAGGTTCGAGGAAAGCGGACTCTGAAATTGTGAACTATATACCCTTTTTACCTTTGAAATAATTGTGTTTCAAAAACCAATTTTCTTTTTGTTCTGGTTACATGTATAATTTATTTGTTCATTCCACTGATATAATCTATTTTAATATTCTACTTGCTGGTGATATAATGTATATCATAACTATGCTATTACAATCATTGTAAATCGTAATCCAAAGATTGTATAATTAATGCAACATCGATCGCATCCATCACCAACAATCTTATACATGAATATTGGTAATATTTTTTTAACGAGAGCAAAAGGGCATCACCAAAGTTCATTTATTAAGAAAAACAAACATACAACAACAAAATACAACATCAAATCATATACATCCATAAGCAGCATGGAAATACATGCCATTTATTTGGTGCACGTGTAAATGGAAATAAAATTTCCCCTTGCAATCAATAAGGGTTGATTTAGTAGTGGTTGTTCTCCCAGAATTGCGCCTGGAGCCAGTCTATTGTTTTCTTTTCCACTTGGAATGCCTTCGCCAAAACATCATCCGAGATCGGTGGCTTTGATCCGAACACAGCGTTGGCAACGGTGATAACCCCAGGGTTTTGACTGCTAAGTGCAGCAATTGCAACCGCAGCCATGTGGGGGTTAGGATTGAATTGGAAGTGGATGAGCCCTTGAGGAAATACAAACACGTCACCCTTGTTGAGCTCCTTGGAGAAAAGCTTGTTTGGGTTGGATGTCACAAACCCAACATAGAGGGTACCTTCAAGTACTGTGAGGATCTCAGTTGCACGTGGGTGAGTGTGCGGTGGGTTCTCACCTAAGGGTGCATAGTCGATACGTGCTATTGAGATGCCAAGGGTGTTGAGGCCACGGATCTGCTCGACGTTTATTAAGGTAACGTTGGAGCCAACCTTGCTGGCCATTGTGTCCCTTGGCTTGTCGAGATTGGCTGCCTTGAAGAAATCATCCGCATTCACCGTCATTGGGTCCTTGCAAACAAAACCATTGACACGCACTGCATGCACCAAAGATCCATATTAATTACGTGGTTACACTCTAGATGAAAGTTATTTCAGCATATATATTTCATGCATAAAAAAAATTCAGATGCTACAAGAACATCATTGAATCAAGCACATACGTACGTACCTGGTGAGTGCATGTCGGCGACACAGAAGTCCTGAAGAGGGCTAGGATCGGAGGCGATGGCCGGCCATGAGACCAATGCAAGAAGAACTGCCAGGAGAAGGCAAGAAGAGGAGGCCATGTTGGTTTGATTAGGCTTCCTGCTCTCTTCAATATTAATTTGTGCCTTCAATTCTCTTGGTAGCTGCTTGTGTTTAATTAGCTAGCTTTGGTGATGGTGTGGTCATGAGGGTCTAGGTGTACTTATATAGCCGCTGCGTGCGGTGGAGTGAATTAGTGAACAACGGAACAAGTCAAGAAGGACGTCAACTAGTTAAACTGCGTGTGGTCATGAGGGTCTAGGTGTGCAAAAAATGGCCGGCTGGCTGCTAGAAACGTGTTGAATAAGTATTTTGGTTATCTTGTATCAGTACCTTTTCAAATCTCTGCACCACTAACTAATCTGACGTGGTCGAAATGTGGTTAGCAGCTACGACTACGACAGTTTCTGGCGTCACACCCAACAATATGGTGGTTACCTGGTAGTCGTATGGGCACTACCAGGGAACCGGCTACTACAACCGGTTCGAAACAGGTTTTAGAACCGGTTATAGGCAACCGCGAGTGATACCCTCCGGGTAACACTCGCGGTTCCCCCAACCGGTTGTGGTATGACACCACAAACGGTTGAACGCCTCCTGGCAGGTGGTGGGCGCCACATGGGTGCTCTCTACAAGCGGTTCAGACACGAACCGCTTGAGACCCTCTCAGCCAGAGGAGGCGCCACGTGTGCCATCTTCTGGCGGTTGGACTTACGAACCGCTTGTGGAGAGCCTCGTAGGCGCATCCCCTCGCCACGTGTGCCCTCTCCACAAGCGGTTGGACATACGAACCGCTTGTGGAGAGCCTCGTAGGCAGCAAGGGAGAGCGCCACGTGTGGCCTCTCCACAAGCGGTTGGAGTTACCAACCGCTTGTGGAGAGGCCGAGCGTAAATTATATTCAATATAGAATATGTTCTGAGGGGGGGTTTTCAATATGAAGTTTGACAATAAAATTAAATACAACTACAATATTTTTTCACAATTAAAAATATAATATGATGTGTACTCGATCATTCACACAACCACAATTAAGTTCATTTACACAATAATATGAATGAATTAAAAATATGTACATACATGAAATAAGGAGCACATGCACTGGATCAAAGCAATGTTTATACATTTCAAGAGTACAAGGGTGAATCTTGAGGTCATTTGTTGCCTGCATCGCTATGTGTGGCCTTCGATGATTCCGATATTTCACCTGTCCTTAGAGAAGGACAATCTCTCCATCCCTTTGTGTGGAACTCGCCTTTGGTTGATATAATCTCGTCGACAATGAAGCCGATAAGTTGTTCTTGAATTGCTGCAACCCGGTGAGGCGGGATCACACCTTGCACATCGAGGTAAGGCTGCCAAAATAGGAAATAAATAAATCTATGAACACGTAAATTGTAAGTACTAAGAAATTGAGATGCATCATTAATTTCGATGCATCATTACTTTGGTATTTTTGACATACACGCACCTCGTCGTCTATTTTGGGCACATCACCGTGGCAAAGATTTTGCATGTAGTGGCACACATAATAGCCACATAAGTTGTTTCCAGCCGTTTGTTGTGTAACCTATGATGAAATTTAAAAGAATACAACTATTGAGATGAAAAACTATCAATAAAGAATATGAATTAATTAGTATGCTTTATTACGCATCGAAAGTGCTTAATTGAACTGTGAATTCGTTCTTGAAAGCTCCTTTATGCTTCTTTCGGAACTTTGCGAATGCCCTGTGATGCGTTAATACATGAATAGTAATTATTAGAGTTTGAATTAATTAAATAGCTAGGCATTTCAATAGAATAAGGAAACCATCTTATAAAATAATATATACCATACCGATTTAGCGCGTCAATGATATATTGATATTTTTCCTGTGGTTTCCTTTTTGAGTCTTGAACAATGATCTTGCTATTATCAAGCATGATAACAAGAAGGACCCAGTGAAACCTATTAATATATTCAACATATATATGTAATTAGTCATATTATGTATGCTTTAAAAAGCTAGGAATGAGAACTCCAATTCCAAATTTAATCAAAGTAAACTCCAAACATACATAACAAGTTTTTAACAATCTACTTCAAAAATGAGGTGAGCTAGTTATATGAAGTGAGGATGATGTTACTAACCTTTAAGCACTTGGATTGGAGTAAAATCACCAAATTTTGAAAAATTTGGGCAGCACCTCCCCCCAAATTTCAAAAATCACCACGGCCAGCATTTGGATTGGATCTAGATTCAAAAGCTTTCATGAATCATGCAAAAAACCACATTTCCTCCAAATCTAAAGTAAAGAGGTATACATCTAACGCTATATGAAGTGAGGTTGATGTTACTAACCTTCAAGCACTTGGATTGGAGTAAAATCACCAAATTTTGAAAAATTTGGGCAGCACCTCCCTCAAATTTCAAAAATCGCCACGGGCAGCACCTCCTTCCCTTCTCTGCTCATGGGCGACAGCTCTGAGAGGAAGACGACTGTTTAAATCGCGGGGCAAGGAGACTGGAGACCCCAGTGATCTACTACCGGTTGGTGATACCAACCGGAGGAAGACTACTATTTAAATCGCTGGGCGGGGAGACCCAAGTGATCTACTACCAGTTGGTATAACCGACCGGTTGGAACCCCAATCATCGCCTACCGGTTTGTATCACAAACCGGTAGTGAAAAATTCACTACCGGTTTGTGGCTACAACCGGTCGTAAAACAACCCTCTCCAACCCAGCCCTGGCCTTGGATGCCCTTGTAGCCGTTGAACCGGTAGTGATGCAACCATCACTACGGGTTGATATCCAACCGGTAGTGATGGGCCGGTAGTAATGCCCAGTTTTGTAGCAGTGTGATGCCTCGGCATCAGTCCCGCATGGACTGTCCCGGTTCAGGAACCGGGACTGAAGCTGGGTTCCGAACCGGGACTGAAGGCCCGTTCCCTAGTAGTGTATGAGAGAGCCGACGCTTCGTCTAGTCTCATTTAATCTAATAATGATACATATTGTCCAATTTATAGCCTCTCGTAGAGACTCTCCTACCAGAATAGAAAACCCATCTTTATTTGGACATAAATTGCATTCTTTCCTTGGTAGCTGCTTGTGTTTAATTAGCTAGCTTTGGTGATGGTGTGGTCATGAGGGTCTAGGTGTACTTATATAGCCGCTGCGTGCGGTGGAGTGAATTAGTGAACAACGGAACAAGTCAAGAAGGACGTCAACTAGTTAAACTGCGTGTGGTCATGAGGGTCTAGGTGTGCAAAAAATGGCCGGCTGGCTGCTAGAAACGTGTTGAATAAGTATTTTGGTTATCTTGTATCAGTACCTTTTCAAATCTCTGCACCACTAACTAATCTGACGTGGTCGAAATGTGGTTAGCAGCTACGACTACGACAGTTTCTGGCGTCACACCCAACAATATGGTGGTTACCTGGTAGTCGTATGGGAAAGTTACCATCCGTTAATAATAAAACCAAACACGTTGTGAATAATGGACTACGAATAATATCGTGACGACGAATGAAGTAGCTAGAGACTGTGATAGTGGTGTATTCTGATAGCTAGTGCTAGTAGAAAATTAAAAAGGTGCATTGATCGATCGATCAGTCATATACATATTTATTTACATATATCACCGCACGTCCGCATCATATAATCCATAGACATAGTAGATTTCTTCAACCTGTTCCTCAAAAATCTCGAAAGCCCTTATCAGAGCTAGCTAGCTCTCAAAACTAAGTGAAACCAAATATTTGTGCTTCTCAAAGCTCTCAAGATGAGATTAGTTTCAGCAAATAATTTTAAAAAAAAGGATTACAGCTTCTCGCCTTTTGAGCCTAATATAACTACGTATTCCCCATGGACGAATATCTCATATATTGTCATTGATAACTCCGACCTGTACTTGGCCACCGTTTTGCCGGGAGTGGTTATCTTGTGCTTCAGGATAGGTAGCACAAGGCACAATGAATTCAAACACTAGATTTAATCAAGACCCGTTCACTAGCTCAGTTATGATCTAGTCAGCTTTGTAGACTGCTTCTTCACAAAGTACTTCTAATTACCTGCCCCCTCCAATCACACCAGGCACAGCTATGATATATATTAGGTGCAGAATTTTGGTTTCCGTATCAAATCAATATGAAAAATCGACAAAACATTTGATGACGACATAGGCATCGGAGTATCGTGTTACTTACCCTGTAGAATTTCAAGTTTTGACTTGGCACGAATTAGGAGAAACGAAAAAGGAAGTACCTGTGGATCGCAACACAGGTACATACATGCATATATATGTCCTATACCTTTTCTGTTTACTTGTCACGAGAGCTTTTTACCGTCCATTGTACCCCGTGGTACCTCGTGTGGTACATATCTTGAATAAGAGTTATTCATCAGGCTTGTGATCTAACGATTATCAAGACTAGGTACTTTTGGATATCTTGTGCTCATCGTACCTTATTGCATCTCATGGTACCTCGAATTAAGGCCATCCACTAGGCTAGATGCAACTATTGTTAAGACTTAATTAGTACCTTGTTTTACCTTAAAATTCCTGCTACCTAATCAAGATGGTAAAAATGCTTTCGTAATGAACCTATAGTTTGTTAGGGGTTCCTCGTCTGTGATCCTCCAACAAAAATGCATTCAAATTATTCATCGTATTCTTAATGGGTCTGGCCAGTTTGTTTCGGATATATTTTTATTGCATGCTCGAAAGATTTTAAGGCATGTCCTTTAGGCAAATTAAGAGCATGCAAATGCATGTTCAGAGTGGTTGAGATGAATGTTAAGTTGTACTCCAAGAGGTTCATCAATGTAATTTTTAAAGCTGGTCTGATTCGCTTTTGTTATTTTCAAGAGATTTTAGAGATGGTTTCACAATAAAAATAGTTGGACTAAAAAACCGAAGCTTTCATATTTTCAATTCAGCTAGGCTGCTTTGACCGTTTTACTTGAGCTTTTTTGTATCATAAAATCACCTCTAAAACTCTTAAAAATAACATAAACGAAGACTAGCTTCAAGAAGCATATTAATGAATTTTGAGGTCCAGCTAAACATTTAGTTCAGCCAGTTTATTCATTCAAGGAAAAAGTCTACTTGACCTCCCTAAATATTGACTCGGACGCACATAACCCCCTGACATTGAATACTAGGTATTCTACTCCCCGATGTTTTCAAACTGCTGCAGATAACCCTCCTATGGCGGTTTTGTTGGCGGTTTTGCTGAAGCTGGCGTTTGACGTGGCATCCAATTCAGCAATTTTAACATGGGCCCACAAGTCAACTCGCTTCTTCCTCTCTTCTCTCTTTCTCTCGCTCCTCTCTCTTCCCTCTTCCTTCTTGTTGCCTCTCACCGCTGAGCATGGGACCTACACTATCGGTTTCAAACCGACTCTAGTACCGGTTTTGGAACCATTTGTAGGCATCTGGGAGTGATGCCCACGGGTTGCACTACCGGTTGATCTACCCGTAGAGCTTGCCCGAAAAAGGAGCGCACGTTTGGCTAGAACAGTATATCTACTACCGGTTTGTATCACCAACCGGTAGTACACCTTGTCGAAAAGGGATTTCTTTGGCGCCTCTGACAAATTCACTACGGTTTATATTACAAACCGGTAGTAGATCTATTGATTCACTCTTGGTTTGTATTACAAACCGGTAGTAGATCGAGATTCACTACCGGTTTGTATTACAAACCGGTAGTAGAGACCCTGTTACCCGTCCGACAGCAGCAGGTTTAATTGCAATCCACGTTTCAATCAGATTCTTAATTCACAAATTTGCATATCAGTTTTCAAAATACACACATAATTACCTGCCCCCTCCAATCACACCAGGCACAGCTATGATATATATTAGGTGCAGAATTTTGGTTTCCGTATCAAATCAATATGAAAAATCGACAAAACATTTGATGACGACATAGGCATCGGAGTATCGTGTTACTTACCCTGTAGAATTTCAAGTTTTGACTTAGCACGAATTAGGAGAAACGAAAAAGGAAGTACCTATGAATCGCAACACAGGTACATACATGCATATATACGTCCTATCACTACTACAGGAATGACCTTTCATACCGGCACATCAGTACCGGTTATACATGAACCGGACTATCGATTACATCATCCGGTTCAACGGTCTCATGGTCGAGGAAACATCGATGCGGGTGAAGGCACCACCCGGTACTAATGTTCTAACATCCATGCCGGTGGGTATAGCCAACCGGTACTAAGAGGGCTAGCTGGCCCGGGGTCTGCTTAGTACCGGTTGCTTACACCAACCTGTACTGTACTGATGCTCTAAACATTAGTACAGGTTGGTGTAACCAACGGTACTAAGTTCGAGGTTGCTTAGTACGGTTGGTTACACAAACTGCATCTTGATGCTCTAGCATCAATACAGGTTGGTGCAACCAACCGTTATTAATTTGAACCCCCCTACACGGCTAGTGGCTAGCCCCACACTTCTTCTTCTTCCTAGCTCCCACCTCGGCTTCAGTTCATCCCTGGTTTTCTTCAGTTCCTAAACTTTTGCAGTTCCTTGGTTTGCATATCAGTTTTCAAAATACACACATAATTAATTCACAACACAACAAATTCATTCACAACATTAATTACTTCAACAAAGTACATATTCACATTCAAATAATATTCACATCAAACTAATTTAACACATATTCACATCAAGTACACGAGGGAACTCAAGTTTACAATTCAAATTACAATAGTTCATTTTTTTCGTCCATCGCTTTTTGAAACCGAGGTTGAGCCCGTGAGTTCGCTAGTCCTTATCGTAGGGCACGGTCTGTATGGATGTTCGTGGAAGGCGCCCTTTGGAGATATGACCTTATCAACAAGGAAGCCGGCGAGTTGTTCTTGGATTGCGTTGACTCGGTGGCGGCGAGAGTATGCCTTTCTCAAAATTGGTGAGCTGTCATTAGGTGAAGTGAAAAAATTAATCAATCCATGAACTTTGATGTGTACGAAGTGAGAATTACGAATCGATAAGTATCTACATACCCATTCAGTACTTTGCATCTGATTGTGGTTGATAGTGAAATACCGCATGAACTCACATACATAGTAGCCACATAAGTTATTTCCTAACTCCTGCCTCATACACTGCGGTGAGAAGAGTTGAAAAATATTATTGGCATGAAAAGGTGAAAATCATTATTGGCATGAAAAAGTGGTACGACACATGAATATTCACTACGTACTGGAAAATCGGTTATAACATGAATTGTCTCCTTGAATTGACCACCCTTCTGTGCACGGAAACTTGCAAATGCACTGCGCGTGATTACGGATAGTAGTTATTAGAGTTCGACTCACTTGAAATAAATATTACTATAGTAATAATGAAAGGAACAATATTACCTGTTAAGCAAGCGTATGATTTTTTTCAAATTTTGTACGGGCTTCTTTTGTGAGTCAAAAACAATGATCTGGCTGCGATTTAAGTAGATAGCAAGAAGGACCCAGTGAAACCTGCGCACATGTCAACATAGGTAATTAATCCTAACTTCATGTCATGTGAAAAAAATTTAGAACGAGAAGATACGAAAACACGTACCCAAAGTTGTAGGGTAGAAGTATAAAGTTTTTGTAGTATTGTCCAAGGAGAGCATTGAGGATATTGTCCTCGGTTTCTTTTGCCTTGTCCGTAGCGGTTGATTCATTTACAACTATTGGATCGATGTAACCTATATTGTAAATAGACATGTTTCTGCAATTTTGTATCTCCATTATGCATAAAAAGAAATTAGTTACACTTGCAATTTAATTAAAGATGCACACGGTGAATTTTACAAAGAAGACACTTACAGAGTCCAGCAACCCATCAAGGACACGTCGAGAGCGTCTCGCTAGTACATTTGGTAAATATTGTCAAAATCAATCCATGCGAGGCCGTCGCCGCGAAAGAAATCCTCTTGTTTGAATTTGGCGGCAAACATTGTTCTGCCATCCTTTGACTCCATAAGTACCATTCGTGCAATTGCGCATTTTCGTTGATAAGAATGGCACCTCATCGGTCGAACTAATGGCTCACCCAACTTAAATTGCTATCGAACAGATGCCGCTTCAACCTCACCAACTCCACGAATCTGATCTTCCGTCAGTCCAGTTTCTGCCATGAACTGTTGCATCTGCAAATCCGCTAGGGCTGCGGCGCTTCTTTTAGCCTTACTTAGTGTGCGTTCAGAGTCGGCGGCAACTTCTTGGCTCGCCTTACGATGTTGTGAAAAATGTTTTCACTGCAGTATCGATTGGAACCGTCTTCTTAGGCTCCGGACGTTTGAAGTGTGCAGTTACACTTGCTTGAACTTCCTTTCTCGTCTCCTCGGGAGTTAGGTCATACGGCTTTTTAGATGAAGCCGACTTTTTAGCTCGGGTAGACCTCTCCTTTTGTGGAGCCGACTTCTTCGCTAGGGCCGGCTTCTTAACTGGGGCCGACTTCTTGCTTTTGCTGGTGGACTCCTGTTGTGGGCCCAATTTCTTAGGTGAAGCCGGCTTATGTTTAGGCGCTAGGGGTGGTGGAGGAGTCGGGCTTCTTGTCACCGCCATCTTCTTGCGTGGAGGTAGTGGTGGAGTTGGACTTCTAACAAGCATAGGATCTGGGTGCGAGAGGTCCCTCGGCGGAGTGGACACCTCCTGGTTACCTTGAAATATAATATAGCGCTTGCGCCACAAGATAATACTGTGTAGGGCCTTTCCAAGCTTGGTAACCCCGTCACCTCCAGGAATGTCGAGGTCAAGGTCCTCATATTCTTCGCAGACCTACTCCACACTGACCTTAGAGTAGCCCGGCGGTATCTCATTGCAATGAAAGAGCTGGCCCGGCTCCTCGGGGAATGCCATGGCATAAGTTGCCTTGAGGGACAGGTTACGTGCTTCAATATGCAGCTCACACGAACGGCGTGTCGTGATGTCATCCACGGGATAATGGCCCAAGTCCACTTTAGGGAGCCCGGTGGAAGCGCAGCTGCTCCGTCTCAGAGAGGGGCTGATGACAGTGCCAGGATTACTAGGCGGTTCCTGCAGCTGGGTAATGGCTAGCTGCACTTGTCGTTTAACTTCTTCGTTTATACTTGCCTGTGTTGTATTAAGCCGTTCTTCCAATGCACGATACCTTTGTTCTTCTTGGGCTTTGTTTCTCTGCCGACTTCTATAACTGTCGCTGTACTCAGGGAAGCCATACTTCCATGGAACCACGCCAACACCGAGTGTTCGTCCAGGGTGCTCGGGGTTTTGCAGGGCCATGGTTAGCTCGTCCTTCTCCCTATCTGGCCTGAATGAGCCTTGGGAAGACTGTTCGAGGGCGTCTACAAGTCTTGTGGCCACTTCCTGTACTTCCTCTGAATACACCAAGCTACCGTCATCTGCAAGGCTTCCCCCATGGGCAAAGTACCAATTTTTCGATCGTTCAGGCCAGTCGTGCGTTATGGGTGTTATACCTCTGTCTATCAGTTCTTGTTCCCTCTGCTGCCATTGTGATATCTTCTTGACGTAACCACCAGTGCCAAGGTGGTGGTGGTATCGCTTCTTCGCTGCATTAACCTTGTTCTTTGCACTCATAGATTGACCTTGTTCCGATTGCTTGTACTCCACAAAAGCATCGATGATCCGCCAATTTTGGCAAAGTATTAAAGTCGGGCGTTCGACCCTTCTGCACGTAGGTGGAGTTGAGATACTTCTTCCAAGTCTGGAAATGGATGGCCATTTTCTTCAAAGTGTATTTCTTCACCAGCTCTTCAGACCCGGGTGGGAAGGTGAACGTCTCTTTCATATCAGCCCGAGCATGTTCTTCATATCGTCGAGACCACGTCGTTGTCATCTCGTTTGCCACTCCATTTTCTTAGGCTAATGGGCACGTGATCCCGACATGGTAGCCGCGAGCATTGTTATAAGGACCCAAGGTTGACTCGATTAACAGCATGCCATCGGTGTTAACTTCAGTGATTACATGTTTTACTGTCGGTTTCTTGTTAGGCCCTCGACTTTTCACTTGGCTGTTCGAACTAGTTGGCTTAAAAATATGACAAAGAAGATACAGGTCAGGATGTTTGGTAATCATCAAAGGGTTACCAACATATGCTTTCATATGAATTACCTCAGTGGTAACAGCTTCGGCGGCCTCACTGGGCTTAGTGTTAATGGCTTGAGCGGCCTCACCAGCCTCAGTGTGAACGGCCTGAGCGGCCGCACCAGGCGCACCAGTACCTTGCGCGATCTGCTCGAATAGAATTTGTTCCTCCTCCTCGAAGGTGGGATCAAATTCCATCTCTTATAACTGTAACATGATCCTATTTAGTTTAGAAAGAAATAATCGAGTTTGGGCAAAACATGACAGAGAAGGAGTCAAATTAGGCTGGGCCAAGCCACGGCCTAGAGTTTTAGGAGTCGAACGCTAAGGCCCTGTTTGGCAACAAAATGTTTTCATAGTTTCTAGGCAAAACCATAGTTTTAGAGAATACCATGGTTTCTAAAGCCATGAGGTGTTTGGTTGCCCTAAATCGACATCACACTTAGGGTTGCCCTAATTCCTTTCATGTGTTAAATTTTAAAGAAATTCCCTCGATTAAAGTATGACAATCTAGTCACTTGAGAATTCTCTGAATTTTAGGTGAGTGGCATTGAACTCACTACTGAAAGGCAATCCATATTTACATTATCTGTATCAATAGCAAGACCGACCAAATCCTACAAGAAACGATCCGAAGAGAACAACCTCAAAATCTTCCTGCCCTAAACAAGCTAATAGGCGTACATAACACCTGAGATCCTGGGCTTGTGTCAAAAGAACACATCAAGGATAACAAACACTAGCATTGACCTTAATATTAGCTCATGATGACTGCATATAGATGAGTGTTGTGGTACTGTGAGTAGTGATTAATCGAGTATATGTTCAGCACTAGCATTGACCTTGTGATTGTACAAATTCAATAGCACTAGCTGAACATTACAGAATATACAAAATATAGCTAACTGATTTTTGCAGTTTATAGCTAACAAAATATGACCAGCATTATGCATTGTGCATCTCCTAGCATTGTTTCATAGTTATGCTCCATGATTTTACATCTCCTAGCATTTTGCATCTATGGGCATCTGCACATCTGGGCATCTATGTGTAGCAGACAAACCAGTATTCAAGTTACATCTTCCCAAAACTTAGCAATGTTGAAATAAGAAGCCAATCAGCATATGGATGAATTTCACAAACTTAGCAATGGCAGCGGAGACACATACCGTGGGTCGGCGGCAGGGACGGAGATGGCGGTAGGGTGGAGGCGGCTGCGGACAGGGGACGAGGCGAGGATGGGGTCGACAACGGGACACCGGCGACGAGGGCTGGGTCATCGGGCGTCGGCGTGGGGAGCCGTCGAGGATCGCCAGGTCGTCGGGCGTCGGCAGCCTTGGTCGTCGAAAGCGTCGAGCGAAGTCGTCGGCGGCATCAGTCGCGAAGTCGTCGGAGGCGGCGGCCCGCGGGATCGTCGGAGGCGGAGAATGCGGCGGCAACGGGGGTTTGGGAAAGTTGAAAATTTGGGGGAGAATAGGGTTAAGTCCCTTGCAGCGCGTTTTGAGGGCAATTCACGAGCCACGACCGGTTGGTTAAACAAACCGGTAGTAGAAACTCTGACGGTTTGAATAAACAACCGATAGTAGTGCTTCCTCTCTACTACCGGTTTGTTTAACCAACCGGTCGACGTCTCAACAAAAAAAACCCGTGGCGGGCAATTCGCATGCCACTACCGGTTAATTAAACAAACCCGTACTAGAGAAGGCTTTACTATCGGGTTGACTAATCAACCGGTAGTACAGCCTTGAAAATAAAAGAATTTACGGCGCGAGCGGGGATTGAACCCGCGACCGCACGGTGGGTCCCACATGTCAGTGGTAGACTTCAAATTATTTTAGATGGTTTTTTATTGATTAAATTTGTCTTGGAGGGTTATTTATTTTTGGGAGCCCATAAAAATGAAATGAAAATATGACCAAATTCAAAAATTGAGCAAAATTCAAATATGCTATCAATTAATTTGATCTTTTTAGAAACCTCGAGAGTTAGAAATATTTTGCCGAGTGTTTTGTGAGCCCATACAAAAGAAATAAAAATAAGAAAACATATTGACAGGTGTCACACATGTACCATTACCGGTTGTTTAACCAAGCTGGTAGTAGAAACTGATCTCGACGGGTTGAATAAACAACCGGTAGTAGAACTTCCTCACTACTACGGTTTGTATAACTAACGGTACAATAAAATTCAAATGGCCAATATTGGCATGGCCGAGAGCCACCTCGCCTCGAGTGCCTCTTCCTCTGCCTCTTCGTCTTCCTTGCCTCTCCTTTAAAACCGGCGATCTTCCTCTGCGTCTTCATCTTCCTCAACTGCCGCCTTGCCTCCACTGCCGCCCCACCGCCTATGGCTTCCTCCGGCGCCTCTCCCCCCACTGCACAGCCATGGAGGAAGGTTGTAGATACATAGAGTCACAGGCCAAGGCTATGACTGCTGCTCATCTCGCCGAAAGGATTCATCCCATCCGTACTCAAGCCAAACCTTATGTTCCTCACCTCCTCTGCAAAGTCAAGGAATGTTCTATCGACCTTCCTCCATTGGGAGCCATCAGCGGGGTGTCTCAGCATTCCGTCATTCTTTCGCGCTTCTTTGTGCCAACGCAACATTTGGGCATGCGCTTTGTTCGCAAACAAACGTTTCAACCGGGGGATTATAGGGAAATACCATACCACCTTAGCGGGGGGACTCTTCTTCTTGGGCTCCCCCTCTACCGCCCCTGGGTCATCACGCTTGATCTTATACCGTGATGCTTGGCACACTGGACAAGCATCCAAATCCTCGTACCCCCTACGATAAAGGATACAGTCATTAGGGCATGCATGTATTTTCTGTACTTCCAATCCCAAAGGACAGACAACTTTCTTGGCTTCGTAAATACTTTCAGGCAGCGTGTTATCCTTTGGAAGCAACCTCTTAATGAGACATGGCAACTCGTTGAATCCCTTATCGGACAAACCATTAATAAGCTTTCCATTGCATCAAGTCAAGTGTGATACGCAACTTTTGTGGCCCCTTTCATGATCTGGGTACAAGAGTGTTCTGTGGTCTTTTAACAGGCGTTGGAACTTTTGGAATTATCTTTCATCGGTGTAATCTCCCTCACCATCACGCAGCATCTGATCTAAATCATCCCCATCAAACTACCCCAATGTATCTGCCATTGAACCGTATTGGGCTGCGTCCAGGTTTACACTGTCTCCCTCTTCTTCTTCATCATCTTCCTGTATAATCCCTTCTTCATCGTGCTTGGTCCAATAGATATAGTTAGGCATGAAACCTCTTTGGAGCAAATGGCTATGAAGGGGTCTTGAGTTTGAATACTCCTTCTCATTCCTGCAGTCCAGGCATGGACAACATATAAAGCCTGATGGCTTGTACGCAACGGTCGCACTGATAAAAGCTTGCACACCCTCAATGTACTCCTTCGAGCGTCGGTTCGTGTTGTACATCTATTGCCGATCCATCTACAATAGGATGTAGCAAGCTAATTTTTAACTAATTTTCACATGATGATTTATCAATTTTAGAATCTCAAAACCTACATTAATTTGCAATTTACTTCCAAAAATGATCGAGCTAGCTCTAGATTCAAAATCCTTCATCGATCATGTGAACTACAATTCCAAATTTAATCTAAGTAAACTCCAAACATATATACATAACAAGTTTTTAGCAATCTACTTCAAAAATGAGGTGAGCTAGCTATATGAAGTGAGGATGATGTTACTAACCTTTAAGCACTTGGATTGGAGTAAAATCACCAAATTTTGAAAAATTTGGACAGCGCCTCCCCTAAAATTCAAAAATTGCCACGGCCAGCACTTGGATTGGATCTAGATTCAAAAGCTTTCATGAATCATGGAAAAAACCACATTTCCTCCAAATCTAAAGAAAAGAGGTATACATCTAACGCTATATGAAGTGAGGTTGATGTTACTAACTTTCAAACACTTGGATTGGAGTAAAATCACTTGGGCAGCACCTTCCCTCAAATTTCAAAAATCGCCACGGGCAGCACCTCCCTCCCTTCTCTGTTCATGGGCGACAGCTTTGAGAGAGGAAGACGACGGTTTAAATCGCGGGGCAAGGAGACCCCAGTGATCTACTACCGGTTGGTGATACCAACCGGAGGAAGACTACTGTTTAAATTGCTGCGCGGGGAGACCCATGTGATCTACTATCGGTTGGTATAACCAACCGGTTGGGACGACAATCATCGCCTACCGGTTTGTATCACAAACCGGTAGTGGAAGATTCACTACCGGTTTGTGGCTACAACCGGTCGTAAAACAACCCTCTCCAACCCAGCCCTGGCCTTGGATGCCCTTGTAGCCGTTGAACTGGTAGTGATGCAATCATCACTACGGGTTGATATCCAACCGGTAGTGATGGACCAGTAGTAATGCCCAGTTCTGTAGCAGTGTGTCTCTCTCCCTCTTCCTTTCAGCCAAGCTCGATGACTCCTCCGGTGACCTTTAGACCCGAGAAAAGCAAGGAATAGAGCTGCCAAACCCCTAGGAATCCATACCCGCCGCTGCCTTCGCCTAGCAGTCCTCGCCGTTGCCTAAATTTGTGAAATCGCTGCAACCATCTTCTTCTTCCTCTGCTTGCCTCTCCGCAAAATTTGTCATCTCTGGTGAGCTTTAAGTCGATTCCTCCTGGCCATACCTCCCTTACCCCACCCTCTGCTTTCCCCTCCGATCGCCAGTGATCGCCGTGCATCCAATCGACGCTGTGATGAAACCCTAGTGCCGCCATTTTCTTGGGTCACTTTGGACTCATGTCACCATGCTGCCACAGGCCATGGTCGGTAAAATTGGCTGCCGTTCTATCTTTCCCGTCCTCCTAGACCTGCCAATCGAGTTCCCCATGCCTCCCACTCCCGTGCCACTGTGCAAGCATGAGCCCCGATGTTTTTGCTTGCTATTAAGCTGCCTTTGGTCACCGCGAGCCGTGAGAGAGATTAAGAAAGACACAAGAGAGAGAGGGGACAACGGTGGGGCCAGCCTCTGCAGCGACGTAGACGGCAGCGAGAGAGAGAGCGAGAGAGCTAGTGCGAAGGAAGAGATGAAGAGAGGGGGAGTGAGAAAGAGAGAAGAGAGAAGAAGAAGCGGATGACATGTGGGTCCATATTAAAATTGCTGAATTGGATGCCACGACAAACTCCACTTCGGCCAAACCTCCTCGGGGGTTATTTGCACTAGTTTGAAAACATCGGGGAGTAGAGAATACCTGGTATTCGAAGTTAGAAAGTTATGTGCGTCCGAGTCAATACTTTAGGAGGTCAAGTAGACTTTTTTCTTCATTTGATGAAGTCACTCTAAACATGCTATAAAGGCTGCTTGAGTAAATAGGGCAGTGAGAGATCAATCAGAAACTTCGCACCATCTACGGATAGATGACCTCGCGCGATGCCCGCTAGCCAGGCAACCATGAGCGAGGCTGAAGAGAGAGAGCAAAACTACGTGCGCGCGCGCCCACGTCTCGGCTAAGCTGAGCAAATTCTAATCGGGGCAGGTGTTAGATTAGATACTGACCATTTCACTTGGCTTCCCGTGCAATCAAACTGGCCACGTCACCTCTGACCTTGGAGGCAAGGATCACATGGACAACCATATTCATGTTTATTAGTTTTACTTGCTGAAATAAAAATCTCTCTGTACGTACTGTCGCCGGGAAATCCCACCTACGGTGAGGTTCAGCGCTCCTCCCCGGTGCTGGAGAGGACGCTGAGAGAGAATGGTGGTGAGAGAGCAGAGCGCTCAGTGAATATACTAGTGCTAATGTGTACGATCAGAATGCTTATTCCCTTTCATTGATGAGCTTATTGATTTATACAAATTTAAGGTCAGGGTTTACATGCATGGAAAATACCCAAAGTACCCTGGCCTAATGGGGAATACCCAAATTGCCCTGATCTTTGGACCGTTGATCCTACAATCAACGGCTAGACTAACTTTCTTACAACCCACGCTATCCTGCTCCCTAACATGCCCTTGGGGGCATACTCTGACAAAGTAGTTGATTTGATTTAATTTGATTCGTTCTTGTCAGAGGCTGCAGCGAAGTCTTCGTCTTTTGATCCGAGACTTGTAAAAGATCACTCTCGGTCTTTCCGAGGGGTCTTTGTGAATCTCTCGATGAGACATCCTTCGCCACCCTTCGGTATAATTCCCGAGTATTCTCCTTGCTTGAGATGCACTCGGAACACCTGACCCTTCGCGTCCTTCTCTCGACCCTTCGCGCATATCCAAGTCTTCCACTCATGGTCCGTCTTGAGGTCATCTTAGGCAGGCTTCGTTACTTACCCCTTCAGGTAGAGACCTTCGTGAAGGATCTTTACAGCATCTTCGTGGACATCCACCTTTCCTGGAGATGGGATGGCTACCCCTGGAACACGTACAACCTCTGACGATTGCTATAGGCTGACACTTACTTAACGCAAGGGGAATAAAATTTCAGGGAACATTGATGTTCTTGTAGATGGGTTCTGGTGGTCACCGGGTACTTGCAGTGTCTTTGAAATATGGTGCTCAATATGCTCGTATCCTTAATCCTAGCTTGTTAGAACGTATAAGAGATTTGGTACAAGGGAACTTGGATGAAAGCTAAATGGGTTAGGATTCCTTCTCTTTGCAGGAGAGTTTGGAGGACTCACTACCAGAGAAATGAGCATCACAAGCGGTCTATCACAAGGGATTCGTTACGAATCCCTTGTGATAGTTTATCACAAGTGGTTCAAAAGGCCCCAGCCCGAAGAGCCCCTTTACAAGCGGTTGGGAATACGAATCCCTTGTAAAGCCTGGGTTTTACAAGGGGTTCGTGTCTCCAACCCCTTGTAAAGCCTCTACAAGTGGTTGGAGACATGAACCCCTTGTAAAGCCTGGTTCAAAAGGCCCCAGCAGTGAGAGCCCCTTTTCGTGTCCCCAACCCGACAATGGGTTCGTGTCCCCAACCCCTTGTAAAGCCTCTACAAGCAGTTGGGGACAGGCTTTACAAGGGGTTCGTGTTCCGAACCCCTTGTAAAAGTCCAGTTTTCGAAATGCTAAAAGGAAAGCTTGCCTTATCCTATCGAGAGCGCGTGGGATGAGTTGGCTAGCGGGGTGGCGTGGAGTCACGAGAAAGGTGAGTCTTGGGTTGAATCCCTCCTTCCAAAAATTATTTCTCTTTTTAACGGTACTCAGAAGATTACTAGCGGGTAGAAAACCGCTTGTGATTCTCGAAGCATCTGGCGATTGCTTACAAGCGGTTCCAAAACCACTTGTAAAGGTGGTTTAGAATCGCTTGTAGAAAGTGATTCGTTGGTAGTGACTATATATATATATATATAACCATGAGAGTGGCTATAGAGTATATGTAGAGAGTCGAGCCAAGTCAATTGAGGCCATAAGCCAACAATTAATTGTAACATCCTCATTTTTTTCAAAAATAAAAATCATATGCATTGCATCTCATGAGAATTTATTTAGATATTAAAGTATTTAAAAATGAGTATGTTCCTAAGTAAGAGCTTTTGCAAAAAGAAATCAAAACCTTTCAAAACCTAACTGCATAACATTGTTAATTAAAGTTTTACAAAAAGGTTTATTTAAACAAGTAAATGGTAAATAATAAATTCACTAATTTTTCAAATACTGTTTTACAATTTAATCATCAATTAATTATTTACTTGTAATTTAAAAACGAAATAAATCAAATTATAGGATTTATATTTATACTGTCTCTCTTGCTAGTGGACCCCACCTATTTCCCCTTTTCTTCCTCTCTTTTCTCCCTTTCCTATTTTCTTTTCTCTCTCTTCCTTCTTTCTTTCCTTCTTCCCTGATTTCTTCTCGGTTTCTTCTTTCCAAACAAACAGGGAATCCTCCGCAACCCCCTATCTTGATCTTCTCCCAGAAATCCGCCCCAAAAACCGCCAAAATTGGTTCTCATGATCGTGGGGGATCAATCCCTACCCGAATCGATCTCCCTCTCCCGCAAATTCCTCCCCAAATCCCCATAAAAACCCTAGCCGCCACCCACCCCTCACCTATTGCCTCTCTGCGGAATTCGTCGCCAGGTGAGCACCATTGGCCGAGCTCTCCGAGGACGTCCTTCCTCTCTCTCCGGTGGACTCATCCCACCTTTCGTAGTAGGATTAAATCGACCGTGCTTTCGCGGATTCGACGCCGAAAGGGCTGCTGTTCTCACCTTGTGATCCTCGCAAATTAAATGCGCCGCCGCCGGTATTTCCCCCTCCTTGTCCCCTCTGGAGCATCCCCTAAGTCTCCCTAACCCTAGCCCCCGGCCAATTTGGCCGGAGCGCCGCCGGCCGCCGCCGCCACCGTGCGCCTCCACCTTCCCCCACGGCCGCCACGTCGCCACGCTGCCCCATCCACTTCCCCCCCGAAACCGCCACCTACGGCCTCCCGCCGCCGCCTCCCGCCCGCCGCGGCCTTCCCTCGCCGCCGTTCGCCGCGGCACCTTCGCTGCCTCGGGCGCCGCCCGCGGAAGGACGCTGCCGCCGGCGGCCTTCCCTCTCCGGGCCGACCCGTCCGAGGACCCCTGGGCCTCCTCCTCCTTCCCCACCGGCGGCGCCACCGCTTGTCGCCGTCCGCCGCCTCCTCCCGCCGCCGCCGCCCGCATCCCCTGCTTGGTCACCGATAGGTGGGCCCCACCTGTCGGCCACGGGCCTCGCCGTTGCCGTCGCCCAATCGGGCCTCACCCGCTCATGCGTGTCCGGTTCGCCTCCCGCGTGGGCGCCGCTTCTCGTAGCGTGGGCAGCAGACCAACCTCCCGCACTAGGCGCCGCCTCCTGGGCCTCACGCGCGCATGGGCCGCCGCTCCCCGCCTTCACCCGCGCTCGGGCCGCCGTGCGGAGCCAGCCCACGTTCCTCGCGCGCGCGTGGGCTGCTCCCCTCGGCCCAAGCCGAAGACAATTAGCCATTTTCTAATTCTTATAGCATTATAACTTGTTAATTTAATAACTTTAGTTATACAACTCCAAAAATTGTGAAACAAATTTTAAAATGTTTGTAAAATTATTGTCTACTGTTTTGTCAAATTTCATGTGCATTGACATATATTTTTATTTCTGTTTCCCCTTTTGCATTGTATTTATTCGTTTATTTATTTTATTACGTTAGATCTGAGTACCTAGTTCGTTTCCGACGCAGCTGAGGATCCTCCCCACTACGTCGATCAAGGCAAGTGCTGAAACCTCTGAACGCATTTTTCAAACAAGTTTTGTAGGATTTGAACAATAGCATGTATGTTTAACATAAAATACCAAATAACTATATTGCGTAGCTAAATCCCATTGATAATTAATTCTTATAAAATACCTTTGCTACCTTAGGATTATTAATTTTGATTAATTATTGCCATATCCTTGATTAGGTTTTGCATCTGCTTAGTAATGCCCATAGTAAACCATCTGATTAATTGCTTGTTAACATTAATCACCATTCTACTTTGTGATCTTTGAGAAGGACAATTGGTGTTGTCTTTTGGTTGTATTTGGGCTAGTTGATAGTGGGTGCTATCGAGAAAAATGTTTTGCAAAACCTGATTGGGGTGGATGGTTGCAAGGATGGTGCCACGTGCACGAGATTCAGGTCCAGTGCGGGACCCACCCTGATCCCTAAGGACCGATTCCTTGAGGTAGACGAGCTAAGTACAACAGTGCGATCATTGAGTGCTTGTGTGGGCAAGCCCTGGTTGAGTACCCTTCGGACCTCTAGTTTTGGCATTCCAGTCGGTGGAGTAGGCAATTGGTGTTGTTCTGCAGGCTCAAGAGGGGGCTTCAGCCAACTAGAGTAACTAGCACTGCGGTGGAATCCTTAGAGGGAATGCCAGGCTAGGGGAATGTTGGTTAAAGACTTTGTGGTGTTCTCTTCCTTTGGGTGATTCCTAGGGAAAGGTCACCTCTCGTGGGGAAAGCGTGCAACCTCTGCAGAGTGTAAAACTATCATGATAGCCGTGTCCACGGTCAAGGACGGATGACGGGGAGCTGTCTCATTGGTACTTCTTATCTTTGTTTTCTAAATGGTGTTTTAAAGAAAAACCACGATCAGTGTCATGTGTCTTGATTTTTCTCTTCATAGTAGGTGCTATGAGCAATGCGGGTAATTGCACGGTGGGTGCTGTGAGTAGCCAGGATTGGGCAAAACCGGCCGAGACCGGAGTTTTAAAGAAGTACTTCAAAGATTTGTTTTCCTCAACTCATTTCAAACCATTTTTACAAAACCTTAGGAAAGACTTGCAAAACTGGCTTTATGCAAAAGAACCTTTACCCCTCCTTGTTAAGCCCTAGTTGCATTTAGTCAGCCTTGCTTGTTGAGTATAAAGTATACTCACCCTCGCCTTTTACGTGGGGCTGCTCATTCCAACGAGCAGGTTGCGACACCGAGGAGGAGATGTACGTACCAGGACGGGGACTTCGCTGAAGGAGTTCAAGACGAGGACTACTCCGACGTCTAGGGGCGCATCCGTCAGACATGCCTGTGGAGTTGCGTTGGGTCTTCCATTTGTGTCGAACTATGTTATTTGAATTTCCGCTGCTAGGCCATTAAGCCTAAACTTTGTAATAATTATGTGACTCTGATGTAATAAAGTACTTTTCGTTGAATGGTGATGATCTAAACTGTATATCTGTGTGTACTAGCTACTTGATCCAGGGACTAGTACAGGTAAGACACAGCAGGGATTCGACTCCGATTTTCGGGTCCCGACATTAATCGAACTCAATTTAAAAGCAAAGAGTGCACGAGATGATTAGAGGATGGGTTCTTTTTTGGCACTATATTTTTGTATGTAGCAATAATCTGAGGGTCATAAAAGGTTCGAGAGTGACTATCCCTGGTATTCTTTCGAGGGTGTGATCAAAGAATTTTTGGTCCACTTTGTCAAATATTTTGATAGTTGTGGTTAGGAATTCAATGCCATGTAAGATCTAGACGATACCGGAGGCACGATGTTTGGTAACGCAGTTTGGCATGACTGACTACATCTGTGGGACGCGATTACAGTAGCTCCTCCCCAAAAGCACAAGCATACCGGCCCACCAAGGTCATGGCCACATGCCGGTCGCTGACCTCCTGCGCGTTCTATGCTACAACTATGTCATCATGATGGGTTACATGACTTTTTTATATAGAGCCTAAGGTACAGAGTCAGACTCTAACTCTATTCTCCACCTGCCTATTGTAACTCAGAGTCCAAATATAACCCTATTCATACACATATTCGACACAAACTCTTACAAACTCCACATTGGCGAATATGACTTCACCATCTAGAAGCTCGAAATTGTCATGTGCAAACATCCGTATACTCAGACTAGAGTTTAGACTTTGTAGCTTATTAAGAGCCACCCGATGAGTCTAACTTGATCTCAGGCCCACCGTCTCCTGGAAAGAACATTGCTAACCCTACAACACCTGTTTCAGTGACTCCACCTGCAACAGTACTCTCTACACCTGGAATTGAACTTCCTCGCAGCCTATAGTGACGTGAAATCGTCCTCTCCCCGATCATCACAGTCTAACCACCTTTCATGATCCTAATGGTCCTTCCATCTGCATCAGCCTAGAACACCATCCTATCTTCATGTAAGGTCCCGAGCTAAATCAGATTTCTTTTTAGCACTAACACATGCTTCACACCCTAAGGGGCTGTTTGGTTGCAGTATGAGCTCATCCAAGCTAGTGGGAGGCAGGCTGAGGTGATGCAAAGTGATGTCGTTTGGTTGGTTGTATGAGATTGAACAGGCAGCGCAGAGATGTTGTTTGGTTGGCTGCACTAGGAGGGAAGCGGGATGGACAAATTCAAAAGAGGAGAATTAAAAACAAAGAAAATAAAATCAAAAGTGAAAATAAGAAATTTTAAAAATACTGGAACAAAAATAAATTCAAAAACAAAAATAAAAATTCAAAAAACAAATACTAGAAAATCAATAAATTCGAAAACAAAAATAAAAATTCAAAAAATTCTGAAATTTTTTCAATACCTTGTACTTGAACCTACGGTTCCCTTTTTTGTTTCATTGAATTTGGATATAGTTCGAATTTTTATTTTTTTTCAAAGAATGAATTGAAGTGCATTGAGTTGCACGGATCGTTGTTAGTTGTTGTTAGTCGATTCCTTTGTCTTTGGCACAGCCACTGAAGCGGCCGTGGTAGCATGTCTCATGAGGCAGCCGACCTGATGAAATCGCATGGGGGAGTCAGGCTCCCACGCCCGTTCGGCCAACCAAACACCGGTTGGGTGGCTCGCATGAGGCTGGCCAGGCTGGAGCCCCCCAACCAAACACGCCCTAAAGTACCCGTTCAACTTCATCATACATCTTGATCTTAATGTCACCCACTCCAATGTCATGATAGACTATGTCATCTCCCAAGTAGACTGAACCATAATCCCCAGATTTGTACGAAGAGAACCACTCCCTTTTGTGTGTCACATGATAGGAATTAGCTGAATCCAACATCCACACTTCACTTGACAACATATTTGATACCAAGAGAAACTCATCATTGCTATCCAAGTCAGCTTTAGTCAACGCTACATTAGCGCTTGTTCCCTTCCTCATACAGTCTTTTCTAATATGTCCCTACTCCTTACACTCGAAGCACCACACTCTTTTTTTTTTGCCATTTTTCTCCATTCCTTTTTCGCTATGTTTACCTTTGACCGACAAAGTATTACCAAGAGGAACCTTCACTACATTGTTATTTCTCCTTTGTTCTTGAGCTAGTAACACCGCAATAATATCCTTAGTGCTGATACTATCCTTGCCATAATGCGTCAATGTCGTGACCATATGCTTATAGGATGGTGGTAATCAGCAAAGAAGAACTATAGCCTTGTCTTCATCTTTAATCATCACATCTAACTTTGCTAGATCTGCAACCAACTGATTGAAGATGTTCACGTGCTCCACGAGATCAGACACCTCCTGCATCTTTAGCGCATACATCTTCTGCTTCATATGCAACTTATTGGTTAGAGTCTTGGACAAGAATTATCTGGATAATTTATCCTAGATTTCCTTTGGTGTGTTTAGGTCCATCACGTGGTACATGACCTGATCGGATAGACACAACCATATAGTTGCAGCTGAAAACTGCTGCTTCTCCTCCCAATCGTCATCCTCTATCTTATCCGGCTTCTTAGCCTGAAGTGCCTTCAAGACTCCCTGTTGTGCCAATAGATCTTTGCCCCTCTTCTGCCATAAGCCGAAGTTACCGGTAGCATTGAACTTCACCAAATTGAAATTGGCGGTGGACGACACCCTATCGACCCATGGTTTGACCGACTCGATGACTGATTTGCTTCTTGATCCTCCTAACTTGGACGTACCACTCCTAACCTCATCGTCGGTTTTACCGCCTGCCCCGTTAGTTGCCTTGGACAAATCAACGCTAACTTTGTTATCAGCTAGCCTGACCTCCTGTCAGACCACCTTTCAGCCTCCTTTAGCACCTCCTTTCAGAACCTGCAGAACTGCGTTGCTTCAGAAACTGCACTCAAAATGGCTCTCTTTAGCTATAGATCTGAGTTCTATGGATCTCCCAAAACACTCTTCTGCTTTTGATGCCTTTAGGCTCCTGTGGATCTGATTTATATAATGCTAAGGGGACTTCTATCCGTCTCGAACTTGATGCCCTAAAACATGGCTTCCTTTTTCATCTCGGACTCTGTGTCCCCTTCTTTTTCTCGGTCTCAGTCCTTGCGTCTGCTACGTGCTAGCACGCTTGCATCTCCAGGTTGGCCCCGACTGGCTTCACATGGCCTGCCTGCCGCCAGCTGCGCTTGGTCCCATGCACTCGAGCCGAGCTATGTGAGCCGCCTGCCCGCTTGATCCGCTCACTGTACGTGTGTAACACCCGCAGCACAAGGCGCCACTAGTCCTGCCATGTGGGTCCTGCCTTGCCTGCTAGCCATGCACGGATGCGCGTGCAACCATCCCAACTGCCTGACTGCCAGGTCACCCCTAGGTCCCATCGTGGGCTTGCCTTGCATGCTGCTTATAGCAGCCACACATAACTGTTGACCCAGCCTAAACATGGAGATGTAGCTATGCCTACCTTGTTTCTGGCCATGGGGCCCACCATAGAGGACATGCCGCATATCTGCACACACGCCTTGGCTACCTGTGCACCTGCGGGGTCCATGCATAGCGTATTTATGTGCACATATGTACCGTGGGTCCTTCTTGGTTTTCAACTTCTCCAGGTCACCGACGTCGTCCTATTTCGTACTCCACCTTCAGATCTAACCACAAGCCCTCGTGCGTACCATCTGCATGCCGCCGAACATCTCGTCGTGCGCGATCTCATGCCGCAACTTGGTCACCCACATCACCGACACAAAATTGTCCCCAGTGCCATGATGGTGTCCTGTGCTACATGTACGTGGTCACATCACCGCCTATGATGCTTCCACCACTCCAATCTATCGGCTACTCATCACATCTGGCCCCTCGCCAGTTTGATCCTAAGCCGGAGTCTTTGTCGTCGCCATGTTGACGCCCTGGCCACCTTGTCGGTCCGATCGCCACGTTTGGCCAATCCTCACTAACTACAACCCATCAAACGGTCCGAGCCACCTGCTCGAAGTGTTTGACTCCACCGATTGAATCGTCGATCACCGCCAAGCTCCACCTTGCATCATAGGGCATTATCGATGCCATGTAGAGAAATGATCCTCGCGTCTCTATCGAGATCTTCCGCATAGCCAACCTTGCTCTGATACTACTTGTTAGGAATTCAATGCCATGCAAGATCTAGATGACATTGGAGACATGATGTTTGGTAAGGTAGTTTGGCACGACTGCCTACATCTGCGAGGCAAGATTACGGATGCTCCTCCCCAAAGGCACAAGCACACTAGGCCAACCGGGTCACGGCTACATGTCGGCCACTGACCCCCCTACGCTATAGCTATGTCATCATGATGGGTTACAACGGCAGTGCCCTCTTTATATAGGGCCTAGGGTGCAGAGTTCGACTCTAACTCTATCCTCCACTTGCCTATTACAACTGAGTCAAAATGTAACCCTATACGTATAAATATTTGACACAAAGTCTTACAGTTGTGTTGTTGTTATTTCAGTATGCTACTAAATTGTTTCTATAATATTGAGCACACTCATGTTCTGTATTGCAATTCTAATTTGATCTAGGGCTGCTATGCATCACTTCATTAGAGCCAGTTTCTAAGCCAGTACATAATAACATACAGTGACACTGATGTGTCTTAGTCATCTATGCCAGTTTATAGTTAGAACTAGCATTGATAATTTCCTTTTTTTAATTTGATAGCCTAGTGCTGATGCACTGGGCTAGCAGCTACTGACCTACATCTAGATGTCCTCGTCATCACCAAATTCGGTGAACCAACCTCCCTTGTCGAAGGAGCACACCAAGTGCATTGGCTCGTCAGAGTTGGAGTCAGTAGTAATCTCCTTATTGCCATCATCGTCATCCTGGTCTTCCTCGTCCTCGTCAGTGGTGAGCGGTGGGACGACAACACCAAAGGTGGAGAAGAAGGCGGTGGACATGGAGAAGGCTGTCGACACCACCACAGCTTACAGGCAATGACGACGCCGTCTTCCTCCTCGTTGTTGTCACTTGCCTCCTCATCGTTGTCGTCCTTTTCCTTCTCACCAATGTTCTCCTAACTAGAGTCGGAGTTAGAGTTGTAGGAGTCTTGGGGTGGAGACGATGACAGCACTAGTGGCGGTGACCATGGGGAGTGGGGTGGAGAAGGTGGCCAGATAGAGAAGGTGGCGAGGACGGCAACTACGACCATGATGAATGAGATGGCAATAATGAAGGCAGCAGGGACGGCCACAACAAGTAGGAGGAAGGCGACAGGATGGTGAGGACATGATCGGTGCCGGCAGTGGAATGGACACTACCAGCGATTTGGCTTTCACAAGAGATTCCAAACCACTTTTACAGGCGGTTTTGGAAGGTTTTATACCCGCTTGTAGTACTGCTGGGTCCGGGTAAAAAGAGAAATAATTTTTTGGGAGGAGTGGGATTCGAACCCAGGACCTCACCTTTCTCGTGACCCACGCCTCACCCTGCTAGCCAACTCATCCCACACGTGCTCTCTGATGAGATAAGGCAAGCTTTCCTTTTAGCATTTCAAAAACTAGACTTTTACAAGCGGTTCGGGACACGAACCCCTTGTAAAGCCTTTACAAGGGGTTCGTGTCTCGAACAGCTTGTAGAAGGTTCGTTTCCCGAACTCCTTATAAAGCTTGTAGCCTTTACAAGGGGTTTGTGTCCTGAACCGCTTGTAGAACTTTTACAAAGGGTTCGGGACACGAAAAGCTTTACAAGGGGTTCGGGACACGAACCCCTTGTAAAGGTCCTATCCTGGCTCAGCCTTTTAAACCGCTTATGATGACACTATCACAAGGGGTTCGTAATGAACCCCTTGTGATATGTCCCTTGTGATGCCTATATCTCTAGTAGTGGGAGTTAAAACTTTGTCAGGACCAGACGTTGGATCCGAACCCTCCATGTTAATCAGCACTAGTCCTAGATCAACGCTAGTGCCATGGTTTGGAAACAGGATGCTTCATAACTAACACAATAATAATTGAATAAAAGACATATAAAGTACTGCGTAAAAGCCTAAAAGGCACTAGCTTATTACAATAGTTGACATAATTGTCTGACAGCAAAGATAAATCTTGAACGCACGATGCTAATTATTATTCGCCATAGGGCAAATGACTAGGTGAAAACACTCCTAGTAGTCTGCATCACCTCTGAGTTAGATCCACACGCATAAAACTCCAGTGATTCTTATGCTCATTTGAAATAATCAGTTTGTAATAAATTAAGCGTAATTATGTGAATCCTCAACAATTGTAGAGGAATGAATGCTTATGTAGGTCTTAGGGTCCCTTCTTTTGAGCTTATCTTATCTACTTATTTATTGTAACACGTCACTTCGAGAATTTTTTGAGGTAGCCTCGAGAGCCGGTTGGCCTTCAATTTTGAGATTTACAGAGCTTATAGACACACCTACAAGATAAAAAAAACGACTCAAAAAGTAATAAAAAAGTGAGATAAGTCAAATAAGACACGAGATAAGTAGGATAAGTCTTATATCTCGTGTCTTATTTAACTTATCTCACTTTTTTTTATTACTTTTTGAATCGGTTTTTTTATTAAGTAGGCGTGTCTATAAGCTCTCTAAATCCCAAAATTGAAGGCTACCTCAAAAATTCTAAAATAGATAACATAAGCTCAAAAGAACCCACCTACATGGAAAGGCTCGGTGTTTTGTTTTGCATAAAGCAAAATTTCTAATTCTTTTGTCCCTAGGAATTATGAAGCATATTTTAACCAAACTTTTAGATGAATTAAGATTAATTGTGAATGACTCTCCTCACAGCTCCGAAGCTGGTTTCTTTTACTCTCCACAGACGATCACGACCAAAACAACACCGATGGCAATCTCTGCCAATCACGTTCCAGTTTAATTTAGAATGACACGAGATTACAATGTCAAAAACATTCCTTGCTCAGCTATTTGAATAGTTTTAACTCTACAAAGTGAGATTCTCGGAAGATAATATATATTTATATAATTGTGACAATCGGCATAAATGGCCACCAGAATGAGCACGGAGGGATCGAGTGCGTGTGCACACTCTACCAGAGAACGCGTGTGCACACTCTACCAGAGAACGGGGCAACAGTACCTGTTCCAAACCCCCTGCTGTATCGGTTTTTTTTACCGATACAGTGCAATTGGTACTGGAGGTCTTGGCCTCTAGTACCGGTTGAGGAACCGGTACTGCTAGTCCCCAGAAAAACAAAATATGTGGTGTATGGGATTCGAACCTGGCATCTCGTGACTCCCACCTCAGAATTCTAACCAACCCACCCACTCACGCGTTCTAATATTAATAGAATATGCATTCCTTTTGACCTGTTTTGAAACGAGGCTCCAGTACGGATTTGTAACACAAACCGGTACTGGAAGGGGCTCTCCAGTACCGGTTCGTAAAACAAACCCGTACTAATGAGTTCCATGCTAGCTGGCCTGCCAGATGGCTCTCCAGTACCGGTTCATGTTACAAACCGGTACTAGAGGGAGCTATGAACCGGTACTGCAGCTAAAAAATTAACCGGTACTGCTGCTCACTCTAGTACCGGTTTAAATCTACTAGGTACTGTTCCACCGGTATTTTTGCTTGTTTCTGTAGCTGTGGGGGAGAGAGAGAGAGAGAGGGGCAACTGGATAGGGAAAGTTGCACACAGGAAGCTATAGGGATTAAGCCCAGCTGTTGATTTATCTGTTAGAGGGATCAGTCAAGCTGCTAAGGTTAACAAGGTGCATGGGTCTGTAACGATTGGGCTAGATTTATCTGAGGCGGCTGCGCGCCTATTAAAATTAACCATCTATGTTGTGTTTGTCACAGATAGTTCGCGAACGAGTCATTTGTGATAATACCGCAAATGGTTTTTTTATTATAACCGTTGATCATAAATGGTTCATAACCAGTTCATCCACCAAACAGTATACTTAGATGGTTTCTTTATTATATGTATGATATATTTACATAGATTGTTTTGCAGAACTCATATGTGACATGTGTCTCCTATGAGGTTTTCTATAAAATTGTATCTTTGTGTAATATGTGGGAACCAGAGTCACCTCTGCATCCAAAATACAATATTTTTGTATGGGCATGGCAATGATATAAAAAGGATTTGAATGGTTTGAACAAGCTGCATGTGATAGTATACCATGGGGAACAATTACCAATCTTTACCTATCTTCGGCAAATGTCGGTTATTAGGGCAAACTAACGGTATGGGCAAACGATGGCAGAGTTTACGTCCCTTTATCGATCGGCAATTGCAACAAAAGGTCATTACTTAATGGTTGGAAAATCTCATGACATACAATTATCCCTCATATATTTTTCAAAAATTGTGCATAAAAGAATTAATTTGGGCTGGTATCGGGTAATATTTGTTTGGGGTGTTGCGCACTGTCAATGTGTGAGGACCGATATCGGTGACTAGAGGGGGGGAGGGGGTGAATAGGAGTACAATAATTTTTCTTCATCGACATCACCCTAGATTCCTTCAGAAACAATTGATTGAACACTTGACATGCACCTTGAAAAACTCCTTTTAGACATACCCTCGAACAACTATGGTGCACAACTAAAATTCCATTGCAGGTGTTTCATCGAACACATGGTGAGCCCCCTCAAACTCGCCTCTCTGGCAACCAATCGAATACCTGAAGCTCACCTCGAAGCTACCATCGCGATGCTCCTTCTACGTGCACAGCTACTCGAGCGGGATGCCGCAAGCAGCTGCTGTCCAACTGCCGCAGCTGCACCTGCGGGTGCTTCTGCACTGCACGCTGCAGCTGAAGCCGCTGCTGCTAGCTTGCTTCACTGCTGCTACTGCTTGCTCTGCATCGCTGCACGCAGCTGCAGCAAGCTGCTGCCCGCTGGTAGCAGCTGCTGCTTCTCCGGCTTGCAGCTGCAGTTAGCCGCTGCTGCCCAGAGTGCAGCCTCAGACTGCTGCTGCACTTGCTGCCGTGGACAGGGCACATGGAGCCGCCACTGCCAAGTCTCCTCCTTGCCCAAGAATCAGCCTTGGAGCCGAGCCACCGTGCTCTCATGCCGCTGTAGCTGCTGGAGCATCGCCAAGAATTGGGGGGCAGCCAGCCGCCGCCTCTCCCATCACTTCTCTCTCTCAAAGATCCATATGGCCGCCGCCCTCTGCAGGCTCTGCTGTCGACGAGCTTCTGGACGCTGCCTCCTCCTTTTCTTCCTCTCTCCTAGCAGCCACAGCCGTGGATTGAACAGGGAGGGATGAGGGTGCCTCGATCTCCCTCTTCCCCTTTCATCTCGATCTGGTTCCTCTCTCACTCTTCTTGGATTTTTGGCCACCGGCCCCCTTTCACCTCCACATCCTCCAGATCTGGGAGTGGCAAACTGGCTTACCACCATGGTTGCCCCCCTTCTACTGCGCCCTTCTTCTATCACCCTCGGTTCTGCTAGCCAAGCCCCATTCTTTCTTTCTTTTTGAACTCTCTCACGCCGCCATGGACAGAGTAGGGATGGGGAAGAACTGGCTGGCTTCCTCCCTCGAACCCGGCCATGGAGATGGGGATCTGGCATGGCTCCCTTCCCTCTCAATCTCACTCTCTAATCCCTCTCTCACAGTGACGAACAAATCAAGGAGACAAAGACTCAATCTTTAGAAATTTTTGTATTGGATTTCAGTGGATTTTACATCAGCCTCCAACTTGGAGACCAAACCGGGGAGGGGGCTCTCCCCTCTCCTTCTCACAGCCCTCTAGGGTTTCACATGGTGGATGGATTACTTAGCATCTAAGCCTCCACCCCACTTATATAGCCCACACTTAGGGTTTTTCACACACGGGCTCACCCGAAACCCGACAATCCACGCACGAATCTCCGAGCAAATCTTGACCGCCTCCAACGATTGCATCGCTCCAAAGCACCCGTACGAACCGTAGGCGCCGCGATATTCTCGTGCCTGACGTGATATCCTCCCTCACCACGGACTCCGCACCCGGCCTCCAACTGAGCCGCCAGTTCACCTGACCGAAGGCATATCCGCGTTGCCTGCACCAAGTCCACCACCTGTGTCCAACACCACCAAACCGATCCGCCTCGACTCCCATGAAGGCAACCTTCTTGACCCTTCCGACCGACCGAATCCGTTGTGGCCGACCCGTTCCGAACGGCCCGTGCGACCCTTGACCCTGACCGTGAACCTCTAGTCCACTTCACCGGTCTTTATCGCCGACCCCGCTCCAACCTGGTCACCTGCACACCAACAGACAAGCACACGATCTCCGGGTACAAGAAACAAAAACCGAGTATTCAGAAATAACCACAGACCGACCAAGGGTTTTAACACAGAGGATAACCCATAACCTAAACCGGGTTTTACCAGGCTAACCCGCAACCTAAACCAACGCGGGGACTCTCATCCAAAGAGCACAAGCCTAAACAAAAACAAACTCTCATCCAAAGAGCACAAGCCTGAACGTCACATATACTCATCACAAGCATGAAAGGACCTCCACATGGTCACACAAACCTCTCATGGTTTCACACAATGGTATCAATTCACTCTATGAGATTAATATTCTAATTTACTTTTCTCTACTCACGTACTTACTGACACCATATACCATAGAAATACTACATTCCTATGTCAATTCTTGTTCACATATGACATATATATCATCATGTCCGATCCATCATCAACAAACATATATACGGGCATTGTTATATATGGAGTTCACAATCAAAAAAACATATACACGAACATTGTTATCTCTTTCTTCAATAAGGTAAAAATGGCACCATCAACATTCCTTTATTAAGGGAAAACAAAACACACCACAATAGAATACAACATCAGCATGTATGCATGCACAAGAAGCATGGAAATACATGCCATTTATTTTATTGACTATATATAGAAATTAAAAACATCTTGACAGCACGGATATGAATCTCCCAATGCAGTCAACAAGGATTGATTTAGTAGTGGTTGTTCTCCCAGAATTGCGCCTGGAGCCAGTCTATTGTGTGCTTTTCCACTTGAAACGCCTTGGCCAAAACATCATCCGAGATCGGTGGCTTTGATCCGAACACAGCGTTGGCAATGGTGATGACCCCAGGGTTTTGGCTGCTAAGACCAGCAATTGCAACCGCAGGCATATGGGGATTAGGGTTGAACTGGAAGTGGATGAGACCGATGGGAAATACAAACACATCACCCTTGTTGAGCACCTTGGAGAAGAGCGTGTTATTTGGGTTGGATGTGACAAACCCGACGTAGAGAGTACCTTCTAATACCGTGAGAATCTCGGTGGCACGTGGGTGAGTGTGCGGTGGGTTCTCACCTAAGGGTGCATAGTCGATACGTGCTATTGAGATGCCGAGAGTGTTGAGGCCAGCAATCTTCTCAACATTAATCAAGGTAACATTGGACCCAACCTTGCTGGCCATCGTGTCCATCGGCTTGTCAAGGTTGGCAGCCTTGAAGAAGTCATCCGCGTTCACTGCCTTTGGGTCCTTGCAAACAAATCCGTTGACACGCACTGTATATGCATCGAAGAAGCAAGATATGTAATTGTACTCCCGAAAGTTATTTCAGCATATATATATGTACCTGGTGAGTGCATGTCAGCGACACAGAAGTCCTGGAGAGGGCTAGGATCATAGGCGATGGCCTGCCATGAGACCAATGCGAGAATAGCAGCCAGGAGAAGGATGGAAGAGGAGGAGGCGGCCATCTTCTCTGTTTGTGTATGCTGTTTCAATTCTCTTGGTAGCTGCTCGTGTTTAGCTACCTTCGGTGATGCTTTGCCATGGAGCGGTTGGATGTTCTTTATATAGCCGCTGCATGCGGTGGTGTTAACGGAACAAGTCTAGGAGAAGGACGTCAGCTAGGTTGACGTGGTCTGGCTGCTAGAAATTATGTTTCGTGTTGATTAAGTATTGCGATTATCTTATATCACCAGCACTAATATGACTAATCTGACGTGGTCCATTGCGTGTATATGTTTGGAGCGAGGACTGACTAGCAGCTACCGACAATATATTATAGTGGCTCCATTAACCAAAAAAACAAATGAACTGGTTTGGAGATAATGGAAAATCTAATTTGTGACTAATTAAAACACTGAACACATTAGAAGACAACGAATGAAGTAGAACATGCAGTGATTCTGATAGTGATATGCCCTGACTATACAGATTGTGATACTGGTGCATATATGCTGTCATGACTACTACTCTAAGGAGAGCTAGCGGTTTAGTAGAAAATCAGTGATGTTCATGGATCGATCAATCATACTTATGTATACATATATATACAGTGCTGTACGTTTAATGAGCCTATATGGTATGTTTGGATCGTGGCCCCTGTCTCCTGTGCCAACGCCCGGCTCGCCCTGAACCCAGGCACGCCGTCGTGCACGTTGGCGGTCGATTTCCACGTCTGCGCCCTTGCTCGCGCCTGCGTGCAAATCTGAGGGTGCGCCCTTGGTCGGGGCGGGCGAGGCCGGCGACGACGCCGATCCAAACGCTGCCCAAATCCGAGGGTGTGCCGACGTTTGGATTGGCAGCCGCTGGCCACGATGCAAACACGCCCATAATATCTCCATTTGTGAGCGTAGTACAACGTACTAATTTCTCGGTAATGCCCCCTATCTCAGACCAATCTTAAATCGTCATTGATGATCACGTACTCAGCTTTAGTTGGTCACCCTTTTGCTGGGAGTGGTTATCTTGATCTATCACGTTGTGGAATCAACAGGCTACCTAGCACAAGGTTTAATCAAGACCCGGTTCAGCCTACTAGACTTTTTCACAAAATACATTCTCCGTTCCAATCACATCAGGCATGCAGCTATGACAGACATTAGGTGCAAAAAATTTGGTTTACGCATCGAATCAAATTTGAAAAATCCTCAAAATATTTGACGAGATAGACAATGGAGTACTGTGTATATTGCCCTTTAGAATTTTGACTTTAAACTTCGGATGGATTAGGGTAAAAGAAAAAGAAAAGTTACGTGTGAATATTGTAACTCTTATCCTTTATCAAAAGGCGTTTGAGGCAAAAGGCTCTATGTTTTCATCTTTAGGACACTTTCAATGCATGCACGATATATAGTAAGCGGTTTTCTAAACTGTCACGTAGGATAGATCGTTGAGGTCGAGGATGCTTAATGAGGAGAGAAAACGCTATTATGTACATGGAATTCAAACAGTGACAATGTTTAATCAAGACCCGGTTCACCAGTGTGTGGTTATGATCTAGTCAGCCTACTAGACTTTTTCACAAAATACATTCTCCGCTCCAATCACATCAGGCATGCAGCTATGACAGACATTAGGTGCTAAAAATTTGGTTTACGTATCGAATCAAATTTGAAAAATCCTCAAAATATTTGACGAGATAGACAATGGAGTACTGCGTATGTTGCCTTTTAGAATTTTGACTTTAAACTCCGGATGAATTAGTGTAAAAGAAAACGAAAAGTTACGTGTGAATATTGTAACTCTTATCCTTTATCAAAAGGCGTTTGAGGCAAAAGGCTCTATGTTTCTATTTTTAGGACACTTTCAATGCATGCACGATATATAGTAAGCGGTTTTCTAAACTGTCACGTAGGATAGATCGTTGAGGTCGAGGATGCTTAATGAGGAGAGATAACATGTCCGTTTCTTATAAGAAATAGTCTTTAATTCTGAAACAAGGCTAAGAAACTAGTAAAAATTCCAATGGAGATAGTAGATCATTTCTATGGAGAGAATATATAGAAAGAGAGGAAATGGATGTTTCTAAACAACGTGTCATCAATATGTTAAAAATGACTTGCAGAATACCATCGAGTGCTTTATAAAACATAGCACCGGCCGTGGGTAGATGGACACCGAGTCACTGAAGGGACGTTCGAACCAATTTTATTGACCCAGCTAGCCCACAGTTTCTTGTAGTAGTTCAAGCAAGGAAACCATGCATGCACGATGTCCAAGAGAGGAAGCAACTACGTACGCATCCACGTCTAGCTAGCTGAGCATATTCTAATCTAGTCTAGTTTTAGATGGTGCAAGGAAACCAATTTGCGTGGCTTTCAGTGCAATGAATCAGCTGGACACATCACCTCTGACCTTGGAGGCACCGTCGTACGATTACATGGCCACACATGTTATTTTTTTTGGTGGCTGAAATAAAATGTCTCACGCTAGCTAGAACCTCTGCCAACAAAAGCACAAGCACACCTCTGCCAACTGCTATGAGCCGACATGCACGTACTTCTTTCAAACCGGAATACAGACGAGAAAATTTCATAAAGCATCAATTGATGTCCTTATGACCATATCTACAGCACTCTCTAGGTTTCTTCATTGTAGATAAGAGATGCTGAACTATATACCTACCATTTGATGTCTTGCGTGATGGTCATCCGGATTTTCACTGCCTCGTCTCACGGTTAATTTCTATTTATTATGATGCAAGATAATCTTGTGCGAATCTTTATTGAGATTGTCGTATTTACGTTCAAATATTTGTAGAACCTGGAGAGAGGAGTGTCCTAAAGTTAGCCGAGTCCTATTCATGTTTGGTTTCCTACTTTCTGGAGTAAAAAAATGTGGACAGCTGTATGATCACATGAGTTCACACTAGTGCAGAATACGTCATCACTGACGGTTCTGAACTCACATCACTAGCGATTTTCAAACCGATAGTGATTATGTAACAGTGATAATGGGGGATTTTTACTGGCGGGTGTGGAACCGCCAGTGATATGCATTATCACTGACGGTTCGTAACAGAACCGCCTGTGATATTAATAATATCACCGGCGGTTGTTGTTAAAACCGCCGGTGATAACAGATTTTCACTTGCGGTTTTAACCAAAACCGCTGGGGATATGTAAACATTCACCGGTGGTTTTTATATAGAACCGCCTGTGACGGTGCATATCACTGGCGGTTGTTGTATGAACCGCCAGTGATATCTTTTCAGGGTCAAAAAAATAATTAGCTTGCCCTATATTCATCCATACACATCCAAAACTCATCCATATACAGACACATACACATCCAGAATTTAAATAAACAGATTTCATCCATATACATATACATCCGTGTTTTGGTTTTTCATCCATATATATATATATATATATATATATATATATATATATATATATATATATATATATATTCAAATAGATTGTTCTAATGGTGGCTAGTTTCATCCATATACATATACATCAAATAAACAGATTTCAACCAGATTCATCCATATCCATATACATCCAGATTTCATCCATATTCATCCATATACATATACATCAATAAACATCCAGATTTCATCCATATACATCTAGATTTCATTTAAATAAGAATAACATCAAATTCAAAGGAACATATCATATATTAATATAACAATATGTACTTCATACAATATGTCTGTTATAGTTAACTATAGCGTCCACTTGTTTACCACGACCATTTGGGTCAATAACTTGGGTATTAATAAACGTAGCCAAACTATTTCTAATGTCTGCAAGAGAATTGAAATCGATGTTTGTATCTCCAATGTTCAGATCTTCATTTGGTCGTAACCCTAGAATGATTTGCATATGTCGCGCAACGTAGAAGCCGCAAGCATGGCCTCCGAGCTGTTGGTGGCACTATATAAGGAAGTATAAAGATGACAAGTATCAAGATTTGGTAGAAGAGTAATATCCTTCTTGGGCCATTGGACGGAACTATGGACAGCATCCCCAACTGTTATGATTTCATCATTGGGGGGATTCACAAGTGGGATCTTCGCTGCGGTGTTGTCCATAACAGCGTCTACCTAGACCTTCGCGTAGCCCGCCGCCAAGTCCGCACCATGAACCTTCATCCCCGAAATGCAAGGGTACACCACACCGCGGGCCACCTCGAGTGAAACACCGGCGCTATACGAAACTTGGAGCAAGCAATGGGTAATCTCCTTGATGTCGTCCACTGGGTATTTCGTTGGGCCAGCCTTATCGGGCGAAGGTGCGGAAGCGTAGCTGCTTTTAAATGGAGGGGTGCAATCGAGAGCTTGTGTATTAGGGTTGGCTTCGGGTCTGTTTCTTACGAGTTCCTCCAACTGTTGTACTCGAGGCTCCCATTCTGCTCGTATCTTCTCAGCTTCTGCGCGTACCCAATTTTGAATTTCATCCTCTAAGTTATGTACATATTTCTTTTCCTTGTAGTAGATATAGTCACTAGGAAACCCCTCCTTCCAGGTAACGTAGACCCCGACGCCCCGCGTATGGCCTAGGTGCTCCTTGTTTCCTAGGGCCTCAGTTAGGATGTCTCGCTCCCTGTTTTCGACAAAGGAGCCTTGCGATGCTTGCGTGTCATACTCAATCTGCAATATGTGGAGAAATTGTAATTGGGGTGTTACGAAAGTAAACATTGTAAGGGTCATTGTGCACTTACCAGCTTTTGAACCACCTCAGTAGTCTCGGGCGTGGAGAAAACTGGCCCCATCGGTGTGACTTTGACCCTAGCCCTGATCCAGCGGTCAGCACGCGTGTTGATGAGCCTTCTGGCGGCTTCAGATTGCTCACTGGCGCAGTCGGCCAGCTCCCACTCGCGTTCTTTTGCCGCATATCTAGCGGTGCCGAGTCTGTGGGGGGTGGGTGTTCTTGGCCTGAATGGCCTTGTGTTTGACGGAGGACCCCTTGAACTCCTTCGTTGTCTTCATCCTCTTGAACACCTCCCACACCTCATTCGTAGTGAAAGGGTACTTCTGAAACGGGGTCTTTTCCTCATTGACGAAATCCTTAACAAGATCCACCTTCCAGTTCTTCCAGGCGATCCCCATGCGCTTCAGGGTGTTCTTCCGCACCTCAGGAAGAGAGTCTTCAGGGAATTGAAATGACCGTTTGAGCTCCTCCCATAGTTGGTCTCTTTCTTGAGCGGTGAGTTCCTTCCAGGTGTTGGTGGTGCATGGGACTCGTGCCCTAGCCACCACCCCGCACATTATTCGATATGCTGATGCAACTTTCGTGGGAAGGACCGGTATACCTCCTGTCCGGACCTCTGTGATAGTATGAACGACATCGGTCTTAAGCTTGCTTAGCCCTCTGCTAACCCTTCTCTTCACAGCTGGGGTGGCCTCGGGCGCGGTCCCCGCTTGAGGGGTGGCCTCAGGGTCCATTCTACATACAAGAGAACATCAGGCAATTTAGCCTTCCAACATACAAGAGAAGCAATTAACTTTGTCATTATCTAAACCAGAAAAGTACTAGAAAAGTAATCGTGTCCTGAGGGCGCGCCGTTCCTTCCTAGGCCAACTTTCTTCAACTATTTCCAATAATAAATAAACAACCTAAAATGAACATTCCATGGCTAAAATTTCAATAAAGTAAGACACGATTCTAGTTAATGCATTCTAAAAAGACAGGATTTTGACATTGAGGGAATACTATAGCTATGTACTCCATTAGCTCCATATGTACACTTTTTGATATCAATTGTGCTGAGCCTAGAGAATGGTTCTGAATTCTAATTGTCCATCGGTTCCTTGAGCCGAAACTATCTGTAATACTTGGCATAATATAGTACTTTTCTTTATATGTGTGACATCTGTTAAGCTATCCGTACGTAATCAATATGAGTTTGATCCGTTTTCATCCTATAGACCTATATTGGTAACGGACTCTAGAGGCAAAAAAGTACATGTGTTAAGATACAAGACTAGGAATATTCACTTGAATCTGGCACCCCTACTTGATACAAGACTAGGAATAACAATTGGGATGCTATAACATAGCCATCCACGGTTGCAGTATTTATGATCATAGATTGTACTATAGCAAATTCAAAAAATAGACAAATGCTAAACAAATATATATATATATATATATATATATATATATATATTCCAATCTAAATGTGACCTAAGCCTCTAGTTATAGTCACTTTAATAATTTCAACAAGATGGCACAAAAAAATGTGCTTAACAGTAGATATAAGTGTTTGAAACAAATTACTGTTCAATAGATTTAAAGGAAACAGGAGTCACTAATTAACAGCAAGTTTCAGCACTTAATCAGGTTCTCAATGGAGATGAACTAATAGTAGCAAACCAGTAGGATAAAGCACAATGCACAGGTTCAATTAAATTGGACCTAATCAGCTATATAGCATGCATATATTCATTGAATTGCCATAGTTAATCTCACATTCACATCATCATCGAGCATAACTCAACGCCACATCCAAAACCGATTGCACGATCCTCAAATCGAGGCAATCAACCCTTTAGCAATTTGCGGTCCTATATATACCTCAATCAGCCTTGTGCACAAGCTAATAAGAGAGGATTTGATAAACTTACAGTGTACTGGACTCAAACCAGTGAAAGAGAAGGGGTTCACATAGACTAAAATGAAAAGTGCTGACCTTGAGGGCGAGCAGGTAGAGGGCGTGGCACCGGAGCCGGCGGACGCAGACGTCGAGGATGCCATCCACTCAGCGACAAGGGCGGCGGCGACGAGGGCGGCGACGAGGGAGGACGAGACGAGGGCGGCGACGAGGGAGGACGTGACGAGGGCGCAGCGACGAGGTCTCGGCGATGAGGATGCAGACGAGAGGGCAACGGCGACGAGGGCTTGACTACGAGGACGCAGACGAGAGGGCTCGGCGACGAGGACGCAGACGAGAGGGCGGCGGCTAGGGCTCGGCAACGAGAGTGCGCGCGCGGGACTTGTGAAAATTTGGGGGTATCGCGCGACTAGGGTATATATATAGTGGTATCTACCACTAGCGGCTCAAGATATAACCGCCAGTGGACGTAGACCATCACTGACGGCTCAAGATATAACCGCCAATGGAATAAAACCATCACTGGCGGCTCAATATATAACCGCCAGTGGAAGAAAACCATCACTGGCGGCTCAAGATATAACCGCCAGTGGTAGTAGACCATCACTGGTGGCTCACGAGATAACCACCAGTGATATCTATATTAGGGCTATATAATAGAACTATATAGGACTATATAGGATTATAATATGACTATATTAGGCTATAAAATAGGATTATAATAGGACTATATAATAGGATTATAATAGGATTATAGGATTATATATAATAGGACTATATTAGGGCTATATAATAGGACTATATTAGGGCTAGATAATAGGATTATATTAGGACTATATAATAGGATTATATTGGATTACATTATACATTCTATAATAGGATTACATTACAAAATGGGATTACATAACTCAAATATAAGATACAAATAAAAAGTACAATCAGTCCTCAACGATCAGCCCTTCTTGATGATCGTTGCACACATAGGTGGTTGCATTTGCCATTTCACTTGATTTTGGATCGGTTTCATCATGTAATGGAAGTATTTCATCGAATTGGTTGTAATCCTCCTCGTCCACCACATTCTCGACTCCAACGATTCTTCTTTTCTCACTAAGAACAACATTTATGTTCTTATCAGCAGGATTTATGACATAGAAGACCTGTAAAACTTGGGTTGCGAGGACAAAAGGGTCATCTATATATCCCACTCAGGCGAGGTCAACGATAGTCAAACCAAACTCATCAGATTTCTTAACCCCTCTACTTTGGACCCATTTGCACCGAAAAAGGGTTATTTTAAAAATCACGTAGTCCAGTTCCCAGATCTCCTCAATGAAACCATAGAACGAGCTCTTGCGTTGGGTTACTAGGCCTTGGTTGTGCTCCTCCTCATATGCATCTATCTGACGCCCATTTCGTGCCTTTGTGCTCTTCCTGTCTTGAGATATCATGTAGAATGTGTACCCATTTATGTCATATCCTTGCCACGTCACCACCGTGTATCTTGGTCCCTTTGCTAGCCACAAGAGTAGATTAGAACACTGTGTTCCGGTGAATCGTGCCTTGAACCAATCATTGAAACAACGGTTATGTTCCTTTTTTATCCAAGCCTCCGTCTTGTTGGGGTACTGGCGGCGTATGAAATCCTTGTGCTCTTCTATATAAGGAGCCACCTCTGTCATGTGATTTAGAACAATGAGGTGCGCTTTACGGTACATGTCTCCGTTGGGTGTGATCTGTTTTCTGTCAAGTGTGCCCGTACCATGCAGCCTACCCTCATGATGGGATACGGGCACACCTATGGGGTCAACTTGCGACATGTAATCAATGCAGAATTCGATCACCTCCTCTGTTGCATACCCTTCGACAATGCTAGCCTCAGGACGATATCGGTTGCGTATGTATGACTTTAGAATCCCCATGTACCTCTCGAACGGATACATGTAACGTAGAAACACCGGGCCACATAACTTAATTTCCTGAACAAGGTGAACCATGAGATGTACCATAATATCAAAGAAGAATGGGGGGAAATACATCTCGAGATCACATATAATTTTTACTGCTTCGTTATATAGCGAATCAAGAGTATCAGGATCGATGACTTTCTGATGGATTGCGTTGAAGAACAAGCTCAGCCTTGTGATGGTTCGTCGGACGTCCAGAGGCAATATACTCCTTATTGCAATGGGAATCATCTGAGCCATTAGAACATGGCAGTCATGTGACTTCATTCCAGACAATTTCAAGTCACTCATGGACACTATCCTCTTTATGTTGGCAGCGTACCCGGATGGTATTTTACACCATGCAAGCACTGACAAAATTCTTTTTGCTCGGTCTTGGATAGAATAAAGCAAGCTGGAGGGAGTTCCGTCCTGCCCGTACTACTAATTATTGGTGCTAACTCGCTTCTTAAGTTCATATCGATTAAGTCGAGCCGTGCGTTTAGTCCATCCTTCGTTTTGTCCTTCATATGAAGCACCGAACCAACCAAACTATTGCAAAAGTTAACCTCCACGTGCATCACATCCAAGCAGTGTCGAACATATAGTTCCTCCCAGTAAGGTAGATCCCACAAAATTGACCTTTTCTTCCATATGCCGTTTTCACTGGTTTTTGTTTTCTTCCTCTTTCTCCCTATTTCACATTTTTCAAACTTAACATGCAGGCCTGTAAACATGTCATGCACTTCTTTTTCACTAAGTATGCGTGGAGCCGATCCATTTTTCTCTGGTTCCATCGAACTGCTTGGTCATCTTGCGATATGGATGATTCACACGTAGAAACCGTCGATAGCGCATATACACAGTCTTCCGGCAATTCCTGAGCCATACACTTGCTGTATCATCTAAGCAATGAGGACAAGCTTTACTTCCTTTTGTTTTCATGCCCAAAAGGTTTCCAACTGTGGGAAAATCATTGATGGTGCAAAACAACATTGCACGTAGCGTGAAGCTCTCTTGTCGATCCGCATCCCATACTCTGACCCCTTCGTTCCACAGCATCTGTAGTTCGTCTACCAATGGTGCAAGATACACATCTATATCATTGTCGGGCTGCTTTGGTCCTTGGATTAGTAGCCACATCATAATGTACTTCCTCTTCATGCAGAGCCAAGGAGGAAGATTATATATGCATAGGTTCACAGGCCATGTGCTATGCTTGCTGCTCCAATTTCCAAATGGATTCATGCCGTCTATGCTCAATCCAAACCTTAAATTTCTAGGTGCGCACCAAAATCCGGAACTTGTAGTCAATGTTTCTCCACTGCGGAGCGTCTGCAGGGTGCCTAAGCTTTCTATCTTTCTTACGATGCTCTGAGTGCCACCTGAGAAGTCTAGACTCTTTCTCATTTCCAAACCATCGTGTCAAACGAGGAATGATTGGTAGATACCACAAAACCTTTGCTGAGATTCCTCGATTAAGGTCGGCATCCTGATCCTCGTCGCCGTTGCGGCCTTTGACATTTCTCTTATAGCAGGATGCTTTACACTCTGGGCATGTGTGCAGGTTGCTATACTTGTGACGGTATAGGATGCAGTCATTGGGGGCATGCGTGAATTTTTTGCACGTCCAATCCTAAGGGACAAATAACTTTTTATCTGCAAAAATATATCCACCATTTTCTTAATTATTACATGGTTACACTTCTTTCGAAATAAAAGACTTTATGAATAAAAGTTTACCTTAGGACGACAAAGCTAGTATGACAAATAGTTTACCAAAATAATTGTTATAAATAATTAGTAGCTAAAATAATTACTTCCTCCTATATATTAATATAAATCAATTGTTGCTTATCCCATTAATTGTGACTACAAACTCATGAACATATTAATATATTGTTACTTATCCCATTAATTACTTTTCTCGCATTCTACCCATGCAAAACACATCACAAGCCAAAGATATTAATTATCCTACTCTCCATGTACATCACAAACCTACAAATATTAATATATCTAGATCTCAAAGCACTTAATCTAGAGTAGGTTCTTTAATCTTCAAAAATAAGATGTACAAAGAAAAATAAAAAGCATCACTAACCTCTAGCACTTGGATCATCAAACAACCACTTGGATATTCCAAAAAACAGTTGGAATTGAACCAACTCTAGCTACAGCCGCCGCCGCTACAGTCGAACAGAAAGAAGACAGAGTGAGCAGAGCACCAATAATGGAGGTAGGATCGGCACTATGTAGTGAAAACTATCACTGGCGGTTATCTCTTTAACCGCCCGTGATATGCTAACTATCACTGGCGGTTGTCTTTAAAACCGCCAGTGATAGTTTCCTTTCACTGGCGGTTCTAACACTAACCGCCAGTGACAGTTTCCGTTTCCTGCCAACTCCCGCCAGTTTGTCCTACAAAACTATCTCTAGTAGTGTTAAAGTGAAACGCCAGTGATATGAAACCTTCACTGGCGGTTTTAAAGTGAACCGCCAGTGATATGTATCCGTCACTAACGGTTAGCCCTTGTCGCGCCCCTTCTCAGCTTATCTTGCGAGAACGGTCAGACCTGCACTAGGCCCTGGATCAGTAGGCTAGTGCAAGAGTTACACAGCTGGAATCATTTCATACATCGGTGTCTAAATATTACATAACAGCGATCATCAGATCGCATTAGTAGCAAGCAGCATTTAAGCCTTAGTTACAGACCAAAGTTCATCAGAGTAGCGGAAATCTCTCAAAAGGCAACTTGCAAGTTCAAAAGAACAATAAAATCACACCAGCAGCTGTGTAACCACACACGACTGGTGGAACGCACTAAACCCTATCTTAAGCAATTACTCCTGGTCCTGGTACTGAGGATCTCCTTCCTCATGACAATCGTAGCCATTTTCCTCGACGGGCTCCTCCATGTCTAAAGATTGATATTTATGCGAGGTCAGTGTCATCCAAACACTGGCGAGCTAACACCCAACCCAATGCATTTAGTGATAGAGGTTTCAAAGGAAAGGCTGGGTTTATTTAGTTGCATGAAAGCCAGTTTTTGGAAATCAAAGCCTATGACTTAGCAGTTTAACCAAATTCTATGTCAAATTGATTATTTATCATATTTCCATTTCAATGCACAACCAATCCCATGACAGTTTCCAAGCACTCTGCCAAACGTTCTCTTCCCACTCCCGCCATCATCTTCCGAGTGTGGCGTACTCGTTGTGGATCACATTCCCCAGCAAAGTACCCGGTCTCGTCCTAGCTGGGTTTGCCGACCCATGCTAGACTCACGGCTCTCTGTAAGAATGGACCTAGATCATCCTCGGATGACGACATGAAACTGTCTTCACCTCAAGCATGGCGGCAGCAAGTACGCCCGCAGTCATAACTACCCTGAATCCCCAACACTTGCACTACCGCGCGATGGCGGTAGCGTTGTGGTGTTAGGAACTATCTCCCGCAGCGGATAGTCGATGGCGTCTGCTGTGCATCCTCGATGCACCGTGCGGGGAATCACGATTCAGCCCAGCACATCCACGAAGGGCCTCACCCTTATGCACTTCCTTCTTCGGCTAACTCGCACCCTCCGTGTGAAACACACGATGTGGCGGAACCCCTCCTTTTGGGGCAACGCACGGCATTACGCGGATCTCGCCGCGCTCGTCTTCCATGCACTACGTATGTGGGCGATTAGCTCCTCAATTCACGTAGCCCAGCTACTCCATCTCTTACCCAATGCCAGACCCAGTCTGCATTGCAGCACATCACAACCATACACACACTGGCATGCTAGGCCCAAATTCCAGTTAACCATATTCATTGTGTGATCATGTCCGGTGAATGTCGGTTCACCGTTCCGAGGCAATTCTAAGCCTAAAATTAATAGTTGGACCTGAGCAATGTCTAAGCAAGATTTTAACCAAGACTTAGGAGTCTAAAATCAGTTTATTTAAATTAACCAGGCTACCAAGGGTGATCATCAAAGCGATCAATAGCAAAGCCAAATGACAGATGATTAATTTAAGGCAACATCATCATGGTAAATTGATAGCAAGTAAATAAATGGCATGATATATCATGATTGAACAAATAGGCATAAGTACTTAAAAGGGCATGCAGTTTAATACTGTAAAACAAATACTTTAGAAATCTGGGATTCAATATGATATTATTGGATGTTAACTCGCACTAGGGAAAGCGCATCCTCTCCCTAGTAAAAGCAACTTCCTATAGGAGAAGTGTTAACTCACACTAGGAAAAATCGAGATTCTCCCTAGTAAAAGCAAACTCCTTTGAGGGTAGGTATTAACTCGCCTTGGGAATTGAAGTCCGGGTCCTGTGCGGAGTCCACGAACGGTGCTTCCGGATCCTCTACGTCTAATCGGAGAATCAACAATTCATCATAAACACAATGCGGCGAAGAAAAGAATGATGCATGAAATGCAATCGAGATCGCTCGTATTCGTTCATTTACGATTCCTATGTTTAACTATCTATATGAATCCATATATATCAAGAAAGTTCCATGATCCCCCTGAGTAATGAATTTCAACGTAATGGCCGCGAAGTGCTAGCGAGATGATGCATATGATATATGTATAAATATATATATATATATATATATATATGTGAGTAATAATGGAATTTCTACCCTATTTTAGCCCAATAGGAGAAAATATGGTTTTATCGTGTTTAAAGTATATTAAATAACTAGAATATGTAAATTCATATTTTGTTTGACGTATTTTCTTCATCAACTTATTTAATCCTTATTATCTTAGTAGAGTAGAAATTTAAGTGGTGTGTGGGTGATTATGGTCATATGTGCTATATATATATATGTAAATATATATATATATATATATATATATATATATATATATATATAATCATGATGTTGCATGTTGTGAGATTGAATTGAAACAACAGATTTACTATTCTAACATGCTGTGTAATAGCTTAATTGAATAGGTTCATAGACTAGGTAGGTTAAGCTTGTTATTCATGTTTCCTAATTATACCAATATTGAGTTAACATGTAATTAGGAAACATGCCATAGGTTATATTATATTTTCCTAGGTCCAGAAAGTCATTTATCGACAACCATGATTTTCTTAAGTTTAACTTAGGTGTTAATCCATTTTTAATACACAACAATTCTTTTTTTTTTGCTTATTTCTATATGAATTAATACCCTAAAATAAGCTTAATGGATTTAATCTAGGAACCGTGTTCGGTTACTGTGTGAGGTACTATTTTTATTAAATCCATCACAAGCCCCAGTATTTACCCTAATTTTTTCAGAATTTTTAAAGATCTCTACCTATTTTAAATAAATCGTTTCTAATTACTGTCTTTATTTTATTGACAAAACTCGGATAATTCGGTGAACGATCTTGGGTCGCCCGCTAACTCACGGCCGAGCCTACCACGTCGAAGACGTGCCGAGGCGTAACCCGCGAGCGAAAGGCGCCCGTGTGAGCGCCTCCGCTAACTCCTCGACATGTGGGACCGAGGCCCACATGTCGGCGACGTAGAAGCTGCGGGAGTTTTTAACCCAATGAAGGCCGATAGTCTGGGCCCACTGTCGGCGACGGGCGTGACGAAGTGGCACAGATCTTGGCGCAGATCGGACGGCTCGCCGTTATCGTCTTCCTCCGGCCAGCGCTCGCATGGCCGAGGCTTAGCCGACGGCTAGCGGGAGCTAGGGTGCACCGTTTGGGGCATTCTTGGGTACGGTGGAATCAGTGAGCTAACGCGCATCTAGGGGTGCCCTCGACGAGGCCAGAAACGGCCGGACGCGGTGAAGCCATGCACGGCGGCGGAACCGGCTACCGGCGGACACGAGTAAAAGTCCTAGGGTCGATCTTAGGGAAAAATAGCGCGCGCATGAACATCAGCGGGCTTCGGGGAGTCTTACCTAGTGATTTTTCGGGGTCGAGGGCGGCCGAGGTGGACTGTCGACGAAGAAGCCGAACAGGGGAGGCGGCGCGCTCACGATGCTGGGGAAGACCGGCGAAGCCCTGGGCCAAAAGAGGGGAGCACGGTGTGAGGTAAAGTCAGGCGAAGCTCACGGAGCAAAGAATTGCCGCGAAGCTCACCAGAGATGTGGAAATCGAAAAGGGGGAAGAACCGGGCTGCCGGCGGTGGCGAGAGCGTTCCGACAAGCTCGGGGCGACTCCAGCCAATTCCTTCGGACGGGAGCTTCACGAGGCCATGGTGAAGTCAATGGGGAAGCTCGGGAGGTTTTAGGCTGTCGACGGGAGAGTGAAAAGAGGGAAAATATGGCCGTCTTGTGTGATCGATTAAGCTCGGTCCCAACTCGGCTATTGACCGGCGGTCACGGGAATGTGAGGCGGTCACAAAGAAGCTCTAACGCTGATTAGCTAGTCAGGCGGTGGCTTGCTTCGTCTTGTGTGAGTGTCTCGAGCCGGCGGCGAGATGGCTTCTTGGTGGCGCATTGCTAGCCCGGAGACGCGGCGGTGCCAGGAACATCAATGGTGCAACTAGAGCAACCATTGGGTAACGAGGGCGGTGCCTGGCGCGTCCTGACACAGCCAGCCCGACAAGGCGGCTTGGTCGGCCGCGGCGCCAGCGAACGGCGGCGAACCAGTGGCGGGATGTCACTTCGGCGCGGGCGTGGGCCCGCCTGAGCCAAGGCGACATGCACAAGCAGCCAAGGAAGAGATCTCCGGGGTGATTTTGCCAGCCGCGGGCTGGATTTCGCCGGCGGGGAGCAGAGCGAGCCGAGGCAGCTCAGCTGCTCGACGAAATGCTCACAAGAGCAGGGCAGAAGAAGAGGCTGCCAAATAGGTCCCACCAGGGTTTCATTTGGTCAACAACTGAGTCAAACTCTCAATTAGGGTCTAAACTAATATATAGAATTTTCCTGGGATTTTTAGAGCAATTAATCATATTTAAGCTTGTATGAATATGTGTGTTTATATATACAAATACATATATGTATGTATATATATATATATATATATATATATATATATATATTTATGTGTGTATGGATGTTTTGATGTATGTGTAATTATGTTCCCAATTTAAGTTCTATTAGAACTTCTATTCCAACATTTCCTAAATTTTGCTATAATTAATAAAATCCTAAGTAAGATTTGTTAATTAGCTATTTGGTGATTTATTCAATTAAAATCAATCAATTTCTAATGGCTTTTGAAATCTAGAAATTTGTGTTTGTCCCATAGAAATTTAACGGGAATTGTCGTAATAGTACGCATGATTGCAAACGTGTTTAAAGATAACAAAAGTACAACTTTGAGCTGTTATAGCCGTACAACCTCATCACTGGCGGTTGGTGTTTTGTCCCAAGCTGCGCGGGGGTCCTATGACCCTCATTACTGGCGGTGACAAAAATAGCCGCCAGTGATGAGGGGTCGGGGATGAGCCATTCTGTAGTAGTGTCATGTGGTGTGCCCTAGGGGTTATATATGGAGGTAGGATTTTTAACATATGCATTGAGTTACATGTTTATATGGAAGTCGCCATACATCTACTTTAGGATCTATGTCACAAGAACCTTAGAGCAGATCCAATGAACGGCTTCTTAAATATACATGTAACTCCATATACATGTGAAATCAATTTTCCAGTCATATATCCATCCAATAAGGCAGCAAATGCAATCTTCATCCATAATTAAGAAGCTAAAATTAAGAAATCAGAGGTGCACTATACTGTTGGAATCCAAAATTCAGATATTACCCATTATCAATTCTCCATATTAATTTCACGATGTGATAATGCCAAGATTATTAAGAATTATCACACTAACCATGAACCTTCGACAAATTAAATAAATAATATTTTGGAAGGAACCATTTTCTGCAAGAAAAAAATGTTGAGTATGATACGAAAATTCTCAAGTGAAGAACAAAATTTGGAACTCATGAACACTTCCTCCCAAGATTATAGGGATGGCCCAACTAGCCAACGTAAGCATCGATCGCTCGAGGTCGAGGCAATCAGCACGCCATGCATAACGCCCAGCTAGCCATGCACGAGGTACGTGCCGGTGCCACCTGCACGCATGCCTTGTCCAAAGCAAGCATTTCCACATCTCGTGCCAACCTCCAAAGAAAAAAAAACGAGTCATCTTGGCTGGTGGAATGCTCCTAAGTTCAATCCTTACAATTTTGCCGAAAAGGTTGATACTATAAGCATTCTAGTTATAGTTGATTATTTGCCTCATCACTGCCACTTATTCACTGCAGGAGCCAGAACCGGCAGTGAAGCTCGTTCTGAGCCAGCAATGATGGGCCGGGTGTCCTGTACTAATGAACTGGACTAGTTTAGTTCTAGCCTGATAATTGGCACCCTAAGTGGGGATTAGATCCTTCCACAATAATAGTCAACAAATGCTAATTATTGTTCCGTTTCTTCTTTGTGTCACTTCCCCACCTACTTGCAGATCATGCATCTGCTTGCAATTAATTATGGATTGTCAGGATTGATCTACTACTCTTTCATGTGATGATTGTGTTTACTTGATGCGTTAGGCTTTCTCTCTTTCGGTAATTCGAGTATCATAATTATCCCGTTTCGATGTAGATGTAAATGTAGTGTGAATATCAACCAAGCCGATCTATGTCATCTACAGCAAGGCTTGCCTGTGGTGACTAATAAAGGTGACAGACTTCTGACAAGGTGACATTATGAGAGAGCCCACAGGATGAGGTAACCTAGGGGCCGTTTGTTTCCGCGTTGCGTTCCCTGTGGCCATGCGTATTAATGGCACGCGCATGCCATGCTGCTGCCGCGGCTGCGACCGCGAACGCAACGCGATACGCAAAGAAACGGTGCCCTAACCTGAGTAAGTGTTAACTGATATTACATCTTCTATTCTTTCTTGTATTGCAATAAATAAACTTATTCTGGGAAAAATAATTCACAAAACTTTGATAAGCATGCCTTCTATCTTTAATTTAGTTTATTAAATCATCTCTTTGATAACCGCTTTAAGGTTATTAGTTAACTTTTTCTTTTTGTTGTGGTTGACTGTCATTGCCATCAGTTTACTATGTGATATTAATATATTACTTTTTTTATTGATCCACTTACTCAAAATATATCCTAGCAAAATTGCATTATGTAAAAGCTAATTCACACAAAAAAAAATATCGCATCCATCATCAACAAGCATATAGACAAACCTTGTTTACATTTTTTTAACAAGGCAATGTATGGCCATGTAGCAATTGGCAGAGGTTCTCACTATCAGAGAAATGAGCATCACAAATGGTCTATCACAAAGGGTTCGTTACGAACCCCTTGTGATAGTTTATCACAAGCGCTTCAAAAGGTCCCAGCCCGGAGAGCCCCTTTACAAGCGGTTGGGAATATGGACCCCTTGTAAAGCCTGTGTTTTACAAGGGGTTCGTGTCTCAAACCCCTTGTAAAGCCTCTACAAGCGGTTAGAGACACGAACCCCTTATAAAGCCTGGTTCAAAAGACCATAGCCTAGAGAGCCCCTTTACAAGGGGTTCGTGTCTCCAACCCCTTGTAAAGCCTCTACAAGCGGTTAGGGACACGAACCCCTTGTAAAAGTCCAGTTTTTGAAATACTAAAAGGAAATCTTGCCTTATCCTATCAGAGAGCGCGCGTGGGATGAGTTGGCTAGCAGGGTGAGACGTGGGTCACGAGAAAGGTGAGGTACTGGGTTCGAATCCCACTCCTTCCAAAAATTATTTCTCTTTTTAACTGGTTCGTTAGGCCTGTACAAGCGGTTGAGGGAACCACGTGTGATACCAGCCAGGTATCACACGCGCGGTTTCGTACAAGCGGTTCAAAAACCGCTTGTACAGATCCTTACGAACCGTTTGTAATATTTCGTTCTGCAGTAGTATAGTGTGAGATATTTTATTTCAGCCACCAAACAAACTAACATGTATGGCCATGTAATCGTACGAAGGTGCCTCCAAGGGCAGAGGTGATGTGTCCAGCTGATTCATTGCACGGAAAGCCACGCAAATTGGTTTCCTCGCACTTTCTAACACTAGACTACATATTAGAACATTCTCAGCTAGACCTGGGTGCGTACGTAGTTGCTGCCTCTGTTGGACCTCATGCATTCGTGCACTAATCTTTTTGAGCCATGAATACAAAAACTAATTTTAATGTATTACATAACGATGGAAATGGTTTTACATTAACAATAAATGTTTGGATTGTGGAAAATTTAAAGAAAAATAAAAGTATCGAACACGTCATCGTGCAGATTTTGATCCGATGTATAGTGCAGAGGTGGGATAGAACCGACAAAGTTACCGATGATTATCTCCGAACATCTGTATACACTAAAGCGTATCGGTAACTCAATTAGGGCGATTACATAGAAACCTATAGCTCGGAACGTCAAATTTTTTTTAAACTTTGTTGAGCATGCTAAGTCACATATGGAGCAACATAATCTAAGGGTACGTTCAATACCATCGGTACAATTTTTTACAAAAATTAGAAGAGCCGGGATAGACCACCATTTGCCTAAGAAAGGGGGGCTTTCGAGTTAAGAGTTGAGTTAAGAGTTCTGTCTCGATGGCTTCCTCCGGAACCGTTGAGATAGATAGGCCTGTCTCGACGTTTATCAACGGCAGCTGTTGCGATCGATGTGTCTTGACGGCCAGGACCAAAGAAGCCCACGGGAGAACAAAGGGGCCTCACTCGACGGTTTACGCGAGGCCATCGAGAGAGGTAGGCCGTGGCCTTGCCCTAGGGAGGTCTCTACCGACGGCCAAAGGGGGACTGTCGAGAGAGGTGGGCCATTGCCCTAGGGAGGCCTCTGTCGGCGGCTTAGGTGTGGCCGTCGAGAGAGGTGGGCGGTTTTGAACCTGGAAGGGCTCAGGACTTGGGCATTTCCTAAGTCCCGAGCCCCGAGCCACAGACCATTGCCCCTACCGCCGTCGCCTGCCTCCCAGCGCCGGCCCGGTCTTGCCCCGCCTCCGTCCCCTGCCTCCCGGCGCCATTGTCGCCTCCTACCTCCCGGCGCCACCTAGTCTCGGCTCGGCGCGCCGTCCCGGCGCCGCCCTCCTTGGCGCCTACCCGCCTTGGCACCTACCATCCCCGCCGTCGCCCTGGCCCCGCCGCCTCTCTCCCCAGCATCTGCCCGTCCTGGCCGCGCCATTCCTCCTCCCTGCCTGGGCCATGCCAACCCCACCCCGGCGCCGCTCTCCCGCCAGGTAATTTGTCAATTTTTTTAAAATTTACGTGTTAGTCTCGACGGCTGGCACACCGTCGAGACTTAGGATTAGGATTGCAATTAGTATTAGTATTAGGATTAGTCGGTAGAAATTAGTACAAATTAGTAGAAAATATTAAAAATGCTAAAAGTTTTTTAGAAATTAGTAGTAATTAGCAGAAAATATTAAAAATTGAATTTTTTAGAAATTAATATAAATTAGTAATATTAGAAATTAGTAGAAATTATTAAAAATTGCTAAAAATTAATATTAATTGGTAATATTAGAAATTAGTAGAAACAATTATAAATTTTGAAAAATTGGTAGAAAATGTCACCTAGCCGTACGTCACCCATTCAGAACGTCACAGCTCGTAATGATCTAGGACGGTGATTCGTCCCGTTCCATTACGAAAAGTAGAGAGCATTTCCGAATTGTCTATTGGATTGCCTCGAATGGCGTCCCAGTGGACAGCCTGTAAATGTCGATTTGGTTACGATACGTTGTGGTACCTATTGTTTCTATGGCAAAATTTTGACGGCATGACCCTATATGGTTCTCCAATGCATAACATAAGTATTGGGGCGTCGGGAACGGCACCCTGACCATTGCTGCCCCAGGGGAACCTTAGGGTTATGCTGTCGAAATTTTGCCACGGATCCATAGGTGCCACAAGGGTCGTAACCAATCTGGCATTCGTGGGTTTGTTTAGAAGCCTCCCTAAGCCTTGTGTACACCTTACCTCCGATAACCTGTATTGTATGGATTGAAGAGGAATGGAAGAAGACAGGAGTTGGATGTACGATGGTTGGCGGCAGAAAGGACAATACACGGATGAATGGTTCCAGAAGGCTGGTGAATTCGTGCGTCGTGCTTCCGAGTCAACGCCCAACCCTAACGACGCAAGAGTGCATTGTCTATGCGCTGACTACTATAACTCTCGAAAGAGATCGCGGGACGAGATGTAGATCCATTTGTGTAAGGTTGGGTTCAAAGCATCGTATCATAGATGGGTCTATCACGGTGAGAGGGCGCATGTTGCAACAGCAGATCCCGTTGACGGTTTCGATGAAATCAATCGGATGCAGGACATGATGGAGGACTATGGTCATCATTTCGAGGACGAAGAGCCCCCCACATCTGTGACAGAATTTCTAAAGCTTATGTCGTTTGCGTAGGAGCCGTTGAATGAGAAAACCACAGTGACCTAATTGTTGGCGGTATCACATATGATGGCGTTGAAGTCTAAATTCAATTTCTCTGTCAATTGTTTCAATGAGATTTTGGCTCTGTGGTGCTCCGTCCTACCTGAAGGTCACAACATGGCATGAAGAGCCACGACTATCACATTTTCATGAGGGATCTGCTTTCCATCGTGTTTCGTGGGTACGTCCCTGAAGACGTCTGGAGAACCCTTGCAGAGCTTAGTTTCTTCTATAGGAAATTATGCGCTAAAGAGATCAAGAAGGGGGAGATGGCGTAGCTCGATGATGATATAGCTATGCTCGTATGCAAGCTCAAAAAGATATATGTCTCTGGCTTCTTCAATCCAATGCAGCATCTACTGGTCCATCTGCCTTCCGAAGTAAGGCTCGGAGGCCCCGTGCAGTATCGATGGATGTACCCCATAGAATGACATTTGAAAAAGCGTCCGGCAAATGTGAAAAACAAGGCCTGCGTAGAAGGTTCAATAGTAGAGGCTTGCTACATCCAGGAAATCACCAACTTCATTAACAAATACCTGGCGAGGAAAAACAATGTGAACATACACATACCGAGATATAACACCGTGGGCCGTATGGTCCAATCTGATCTAAAATTGTTCGCTGTCCAAGGCACTCTGGTCGGACGGAGCACGAGACGTGGGGTAACACGGAAGGAAAGGGTTGTTGCGCTCTTATACATATTTAGCAACATGAAAGAAATAAAAGACATGCAACGGCAGTTTGTACAAGCCGAACGGAGAGGAAGGAACAGGCCGATGTAGCTCAGTATCACAAGCTGATGGAAGAGGGTGTGGGACCTGCCCATCTGGACTTCTTATCTTGGTTCTGAAAACACGTAAGTGCCTTTGATCTTGAATTTTTGTTCAATATATGATGTCTTGTATTCATTTACTAACTCGTTTTCCTGTCTATCACATAGTGCACTCTCCATGCCAGCGTGCACAATGATCTTTGAAATATGTCACATGGATGCAAGCATTTTGTGAAAGTGTATGGATGTTACGATGTCAATGGGTTCCGCTTTCGGTTCGCAGCAGCCGAGCGTCTTAAGCCTAATTTGTGGTCAGTCAACAGTTGCGTCATGTGCCATAGGGATGATGGGGTTGAATAGTACAACATCATTCAGGAGATAGTTGAACTGGTATTTGATTTGAAGCAAAGAGATATCGGTGGTTCTGTTCCATTACAATTGGTTTGACCCTAACAGTGGCGTACGGCGTCGAGCTGAGCTTGGCTTTAGTCGAGGTGAAACATAGCTCAAGACTAAAAGGGTACGATCTGTTCATTCTCCTTAACCATGCTGAGCAAGTATACTACCTACCGTATGCATGCACTGCTAAGAAAGAGTTGGAGCTATGGTGGGTCGTGTACAAAGTTAGATGTCCTGGAAGATTGCTAGTACCGACGGCCGACGACTACGACGGGCCGATGCAAGAACAGCGCTTGCACGGTGGATTTGTGTTCGACATAGGCGTGGGACTGGACGAACTAGAAGCCATAGTGGACGACAATGTCGAAGAGTAATGTGATGGTCAGGCTGAACCTGATGACGTCGAACCGTCAACTGATGATCCTCTCGAACTTCTAGTGGATGATACATTTGCACTCAAATTTATTTATATATCTGATTGAATTATTTCAATGTATTACTAACTTTCCATTAATGTGCAGGATGACTTGACGCCGCTTCGTTGACCCCTGCCAGGAGGAGGAGAACCACGAGATGGAGGAGAAGTCGTAGGGCTCCGGATAGGGCGGCACCCAAGAGGACTCTGGCTAGGAGTTGGTGCCCACTCAGGGGTCTAGAGCCGACCAGACGAGTGGGTCTCAGGCCCCTAGGAAGAAGAGGGGTCAGAACAAGGTCCCTAAGGCACCCACCGACACCAATTCGAGGATCCCCATCCAGATCGATGGGGACAGGTATGTTTTGTTGCTTTGCTTCAACCTCGTATTTTTTTATTTTTCCTATATAATATTTCTAACATTGTTTCAATCTATGTAGCAATATGTCGATGGTGGATGCCTCGCTGAGGACATAGCCGAGCTACATGCTGGGGGGGGAGGAGGCTGGTCCGCCAGTTTTACCCTGGCATGGTGACCGTGGGCGACGTCACCAAGCCAGGGTATAGCCGATGGACTACAAGCTTGCCCCCCATGGGGACTTGACCGCCGCCGCCTTGTGCGTTCAGGAGTTATGGGTAAGTCTATCTTACCGACTTTACTTTCTGAATTTGTGATCATGATGCTAATCTCCTTGGTTTGTAAAATTTCAGCTCAGGTACCGCCCCTAGCTGGGGTTGACAGAGGCGGAGTTTAACCCCGTCCTGGACAGGAGCGCGAAGTAGAAAGTCCAGGACCTGATGTTCGGTGCTCGTGTCTTGGCGGTCGAGAAGTACCACAGGTAAGCAACCATCCCTATAATCCTTGTAAAATAGTATTTACTATTTCCACAACTACGAACTGTTTGTACATTTCGGGAGAGCACGGTGAGTGGATCACTACCTCGACATGGACAACTACGCCGAGGTGCCTCTTGAGTGGGCCACGAACCACCTGAAGGCATGGAGAGCTCTTGGCGAGAAGTGGGCCAGCCAGGAGTTCCAGGACAAGTCCACGAAGGCCAAGCAAAACCGGGCCTCCAAGGATTAAAAGAAAAGCACGGGGAAGTGGTCCATTCCTTAGTTAGCCAAGACACTGGTAAGCTCTGATTTTTTTTTTACTTTTTTTTTGCCTAACTTGTCTTTCCCTTCTTGCAGACGCTAAAGACAGGGTCTCGCCCCACAATGTTTGAGCTGTGGAAGCGAGCCCACACACCAAAGGCTAGGCCCAGCACCCAACCCGTGATGGACCCCTTCGCGCAAGAGAAGGTGGTAAGTGCTAACCAAAACTTTCACCCTTAACAGATTTATAGTTTTGCTTAGTCTAACTCGAAAAAATGCAGGACCGCTACCGGGAGGCCTACACTCAGGTGCACGGCCCGGATAGCTTCCAGGAGGACGCCTTCGCTGGACCAGTAGTGATCCACCAGCACATAGGGGGCAACGCGCACGGGAGGCTGGCGATCTGAGGGGACCACCTTAGGTGAGCTAATTACTATGTACCATGTCATTTCTTTGAAAACATTGATTTTACGAACTAACGATGGTCCTTAATTGTAGGTCGGAGGCTTACATGCCTAAGGTTTGGGTTTCTTAGAGCGCCACTAAGAGTCGGCACGAGTTTGAGGCCCGCATCCTCAGGGAGAGAGAGCAGAAGAGGAAGAGAGGGAGGAGGAGAGGGAGCTAGAGAGAAGGGATCGCCAGCAAATGATGGAGGCATTCCAGGCGAGCCTCTGGTCTGCAGAGGAGGATCGGCGGAGGGAGCGCAAAGAGTTCAACGCTAGGCTCCTAACGTTGGAGGCAGCGACGAGACTTAGCAGGGTAAGACACTACCACCACCTCATTTCCTTTCTTTCAAATCTATAAGTCTTTAACTAATACATCGCTAATGTGTAGGCCTTGTTGAGCGGTTACCGGGTCGCCTCCTTCTCCTCTGCCTGCTGGTTCAGGATTGGTGGCTCCAGATTCGGCTCGGTACGATGATGCCCAGGATGAAGACGACAGGTCTAGGAGCCAGCCGATGACCTGGTGTCCCGTTTGTTTCACTACGACCCGCCATCCTTCCCTTAGAGTGAACTTGTGTTTTGGTTAAACTTGTGGTAGACTTGTGTGCTATATTACATACTTTTGGTTGAACTTATGTTTATGGTTTTAAATTGTGTAATATATTATATATTTCTGGTTTCGAATTATGCGTGTGCATGCATATTTGTGTGAAAGGTGGGGATGATTATACATATGTTGGGTGTATTGGGTATGCAGGTGCAGCAGCTGCTGCTAAATTGGATTTTTTAAGCCATTTACCTAGCTCTTTATTTTTGTTGAAAATCCAGTATTCTCGACGACCAGGCGTTGAGAGTGCTTGTCTCTAGGGGTTTCCCTGGAACCCTCTTTCTTGACGGCTTAGGCCTGGCCGTCGAGAGAGGTTAAGATGGCCATGTGGCCCAAAGAAGTACTCTTGATGGTCAATTGGCCATCGAGAGAACGTAAGCCGGCATCCCAAATCTTTGGGTATTACCTCTCTCGACGGCCATGTGGCCATCGAGAAAAGTAGCCCAGAGCCGTCAAACGGCCAAACGGCTGTCTGCCAAATTCTCTCAACGATACTCTCTTAAGCCGTCGAGGGAGATTGTATCAACGGCCGGGCTATCGAGAGAAGCCATCTCTCATGACCGGGCTGGCCCGACAGTCATTTCTCGACGGCCGGCTGTTGAGAGAAGTGACTCTCGACGGTTTGTGGGCCTTTCTCGACGGCTATGGCCATCGAGAAATAGCTCTTTTCCTATAGTGATGGTTTTCTTGCTTGAACTAACAGCAAGAAACTGGGCTTGCTGGGTCAATAAAATTGGTTTCCTTGCACTATCTAAAACTAGACTAGATTAGAATATGCTCAGCTAGCTAGACGTGGGTGCGTACGTAGTTGCATGCATGGTTTCCTTGCTTGAACTACTACAAGAAACTGTGGGCTAGCTGGGTCAATAAAATTGGTTCGAACCCTTAAGGGCCTGTTTGGGAGCTCCATGGGAAATTCCCAGGGAGAAGATTCCCTCTAGGGGATTTTTTGGGCCCGATTGGAACCCAGGGAAAAAACATCCCTTTTGGCTGGCGTTGGACCGGACCGGGCCGAGTGGCTGCAGGCCGGCGGCTAGCACATGATCCATATGATCTTTTTGCATCGTTTCGGCAACTGTCATGGCACTTTTAAAAATCAGAAAAAAGTTTTTTAAATAATAGAAGACCGTTTCAGAAAATGCACAAGACATTTCTTAGGCATAACTGATTCAATATTGAATTAGTATCACATAAAATATTTAAAAAGATTACATCTTTGCCAATTTAAACATTAAAAATCAGAGAACTAAGGAAAAATTAACTTTTCCATGCCTTGACAATATAATGTAAAATTCAGATAGCAAAAAAGCTATTTCCATAACATGTGCTCTTGCTTAACCACCTTCATATGGACTATTCAACATCAGTTCATCACAACAAATTTCAGAACGCACGATATTTCATAGAACACATTTCAGAAAATGCAAGAGAAAATTTATAATAGCAATACACATGTAATATAAGGAATCCTAATCCAGTAGTTCATAAAATGGCTGGAAGCATGTAACATATGCCCCGCTCTCGATAGCTTCTTAGCAAAAGTCACTAGAAGCATGTAACATATGCCCTGCTCTCGATAGCTTTGGGAGGACCATTCAACAACTTATTTATCCCTGCATATTATAACCAAAACGAGTCATGATGGTTTACAAAATGTGCATCTTTACCCCTGCTAAAACTGAAACTAATCTGAAATCAAGTTGTTTGATAACAAAACAAATAACATTGAAAATACCATAACACTCAATCTTGTCTGAAGCATAGTGGTAAGACATAGAATAGAGGGGTGAAGTTAGCACTAAGCAGAGCAACTCATCAAATGATACTCTTGTCTGAAGTTATATTGAAACATTTTGTATAGCTAGCTACTTAGGTGAACACTGATAATAAGTACTCCATGTTGTGATTTAGAATCAGGAGCTACTAAACCAACCATATTTACTTATGGATTAATAAAGTTGTAGCAAGTAGGAAAATTAACTTACCTATGAATTCAGAATCAGGAGCTACTAACTGAAGGATGAAGCTCCTTCTTTTCTAACTTAAGTTAAATGTTGTAATCCTGCCGGTAATTAACAAAAGAAATAACCTAACACTTCACAGTTCTTCACAGTTCATGTCACTTAAATCTTTCCTACTTGCAAGGAGCAAATTAAACATGGAGACCAATTTATAGCATTAACAACATACTGAAGTGAGTAACGAAAGGATCTAACATACCTTTGGCTCAATCTCGCTCCTGATCCAAAGCAATCTAAGTGTTGGGTCCTTGGTATTCAGAAATATCTCATGGTTTTGCTCACATTTGAAGAGCCTCATTGCCTTCACCTTCTCCTCATTGGACAGTTCTGCCATTGGTTCAAGCACTGAAATACAACTTCCAATGGAATAGTCAGATGCAGCCCTTGCCAGCCCACTTTGTTCTTCCATTTTCTTTGACTGCTCCATCTTGAACTCCAAGTAATTCTCAAGAACCCCTGCGATTTGACTTTGCTTGTGCTTTCTCTTAGGACCTTCCTCTTTATGCGCAGAGGCAGCAGATGGAGGACATTGCACTTCCTCTTTGTGGGCACTTGACGTGTCTTCCCCTTCTAGGTTTGTGGAATCATTGACATGGTCACTTGCAGTGGCTGCCACTAGGTCTATTGAGGTGAAATTCAAGTCACCTGTGGCTGTGCTTCCTATTTACAATGAAACAACAACTAATCTGTTAGGCAATATAGGGATAAACCAGATATAATGGGGAATGGTTTGTTACACAATACCTTCATGTAATGCTGCTAGTGAATTGTATAGAGGGAATGGCTTGTTATGAAACTTTTTCACTTTTGGAAAGGCCTATTGAACAAGAGAGAGAACATAATTGTTAACATAACCATATAGATTATTATGGACAAGCGTATTTAAAAAAGAGAACAAACTTACAGCGATTAGTCTATCCCAAATAGCTGGCTCAGCCTTAATCATGCCAATACTCTCATCCCAACCAATCCCGCTTTGCTTTCGTGCATCACGCAGAGCTTTGTAGTTCGCTTTTAACTCCTTCTCCTTTTTTTGAATTTGTTGTTTTGTGAAATTGATTGTTGGAAATTTTGCATTGAACACACTAGCGATGCTTTTCCAACCTTCACTCACCCACCCATTTTGCCCCCTGAACTTGGCTTGATTATGGTCAAGTAGTATGTTCACAAGAGCTTTCTCATATGTCATGTTCCACGAAGCCCTCGATCCTTCTTTAGCCATACCCACTTCTACCACAACATACATAATACATGAATAAAAAAATAAAACAGCAGCATGACATGGTCATTTAAAGCATCATGGATCGAGAATAAGCTAAATAAACTAAATAAACAGCAGCATGACATGGTCATTGTTCTTATAAAGTCATGATTCATTACAATCTCCTCTCTCATTACAATATTAATTGTTGTATTGAGCCCACATTTGCAACGCAATTTGATCTCTAAGGGTACTTCCAGCTGTACTTGACTCCATGGCATTGTGGTGATCTATATCGTCGTCTCCCGGTGTAGCAACAAATTCAGCAGGGTTGATGAAAGATAGTTGGTGATCCAACCAGCCCTCGTCACCATTTTGCCCCTTGATAATGTTATGAAATGCAACCGCCGCAGCAGGGATTTTAATTTGAGATTTCATGGGATAAAATGTGCCCACATTTAGGATTGGGAATCTCTTCTTTAGTACACCAATTGCTCTTTCAATGTGGTTCCGAAGAATTGCATGGCGATGATTGAAGAGTTCTTTGTGGTCAGCATAGTCGTTTCGTCGAGATGACCGACGACGCCTCCTAAATTCATTGAGATGGTAACGAACTCCTCGATACGGGGCAAGAAAAGATGGGGTGTTTGTATATCCACCGTCGACAAGGTAGAATTTGCCCTCCGGAACCTGAAATCCCTTACTCATAGTAGACTGAAGGACTCCAGCATCTGATGCTGATCCTTCCCACCCACATGATATGAATGTGAAGTTGAGATCAAAATCACATGCTAACATCATATTCTGGGACAACGTTCCTTTCCTATTCCTATAAGGAGTAGCTCTCTCCTTAGCAATAGTGATTGGGATATGTGTGCCATCAATAGCACTTATGCAATTCTTCATGTAAAGAAATGAGACTTAGCACAAGAGAAAGAAGAGATAAGAAATGATGGGTCACTAATGCATATTGGGTATACATCTCACCTGAAAGTAAGGCCAAAAACGAGGGTCCGACTGAATCTTGGCATGAGGTTGGGTTGAACTTGGAATCTTGACGAACCTATGTGTTAAGGAAGGAATTATCTGGAACACTTCACTTAATTTCCTATGGATCGTCTCACCGCTGTGTTGAAAAACCGATTGAAGGTCCCTATTGCTAGCATTGTGGGCTATCATATACATAAATATCCCCAACTGCTCTTCTACAGTAATACCACGTGTGTCACATAACAAACCCTCTCTCCTAAGAAAGTCCGCTATAGCTCTAAATATACGTGGCTCCATCCGAAATTGGTTCATACACCAACTCTCATGTCCTTCTAAAATTTCTTTGACTTTTGAAGCACCGGTAAGGGAAGAAGTGTGTATTGGCCTTTTTTCTTCATAAAGACAATCAAGTAAAGCAGGGACCAAGACAAGAAATAATTCTTCTTCTTCCTCCTCTTCTTGCCTAATTATCTCCATTCTATTGGCCATTTGCTAATAAAGCATAATAAGAAAATATGGTTCAGAAATATATTAGTAGAAGAAAATATGCCTCATCATGTAACTGACAAAGATTACATTGTCATTCTGCCTCATCATGTAACTGACAAATATAAGAAAATATATTTTTTTCATGTAACTGACAAAAATATGCCTCATCATGCAACTGACAAAGATTACATTGTCATTCTGCCTCATCATGTAACTGACAAATATAAGATAATATATTTTTTCATGTAACTGACAAAAATATGCCTCATTATGTATGTAACTGACAAAGAAAATATGCCATTCTGCTAATGCAATGACAGTAGAGAGGTATAATGGACATTCATATCTAAGCAACTTAGAAACTTGTATGCTCACCTTTTAGTAGTAGCACAAGATTATAACAGTAGATCCGTGCCTTCCTTTCCAGCGATGTCGTCAACCAGTGCCTCGACCAATTAATGAGAATCACCTCTTCAGCATGGTCATGCAAGGGCAGTCAAATCTGCGGACCAATCCACAGTTAGAGCTAAGGAATAATTAGATAAAACCAAGGTAACAAAAACAGTAGGTAGCATGCGCATGGCAACAATAATTAAGCAGCAAATAGACAGGCAGAGTTGTGTTGCAGTGACTTCAGACATGCAAGCACATGTGGCAATGTTTTGTGAGACTTGACGTACACACTTCACCTTCACCCTTTAGATTTGACATGGAACTAATTAAACTCGCCCCCAATAATTTCAGGAAAAGAAAAGGTGCACCTGATGTTGCTCTTTGCAACGATGAATAAACAGTAACAGCAGCGAAAGACAGGTGCATTCTAGCTACCCGGCCTCTACTTTCAGACCAAACATTCATACCTTGTACTACCAAGAGAGGCATTACACGAAATCAGGGGGTATAATTGATACATAAAAACAAATGGAAAAGAACATAACACTAGTATAGATCTAGCCATCAGTCCCAGTTCACAACGGCCATTAGTACCGGTTTTTGAACCGGTACAGGCCATCCGGGACTGATTCCCCATGGCATCAGTCCCGGTTCCCTCACCCGGTGCTGATATAGCATCAGTACCGGTTGGAGGCCACACGTGGCTTTAGCCCGTGCCTCGCCGAATCCCCACTCAGTACCGGTTGGAAGCACCAACTGGTAGTGATAAGCTGTTGTTCAGTCCCGGTTGATTCCTCCGACCGGTACTGAGCAGGCACACGTGGCTTTACCCCATGCCTCGCCGAAGCCCCAGTCAGTACCGGTTGGAGGCACCAACAGGTACTGCTAAGCTGCTGTTCAGTCCCGGTTGGTTCCTCCAACCGGTACTGAGCACGCACCACCTGAGCTATAAATAATATATATATATGCGTGTGAGGTAATATATATTATATATGTGTCTGTGTGTGTTAAGTCTAATATATTATTATTATATATATATATATCTGTGTGCTAAGTCACAATTAATTAAAGCACATATAATCAATCATGCATAACTGATAATTAAATCACAAAACTTTTATTAACAACTTTAATTACAACTATTAGGTATCACAATGACATTTATTACAACTTTAATTACAGAACGTTCATCGTGATCTTTTATGTGCATCGCTCTTGGTAGTCGTAGATGTTGACCCCGACAGTTCACCGGTCTTTATCGAAGGGCCCCACCTATTTGCCGTTGGAACGTGAAACTCGCCTCTTGGATTTACGACCTTATCGAAAATCCAGCCGACGAGTTGTTCTTGGATCGCTCTCACGGTTGCCGGCGAGAAATCGGACGCACATTGCAAGTCGGTAGCACCTCCGGCCAGGATGTGCATAATATGGCACACATAGTAGCCGCATATATTGGTGCCTGACGGCTGACGCCAGACCTGTGGTGAAAAAAGCTAACAGCGTGAAATGGATGCATGAAAATGAAGTTAACTAACTCAAAAGCTACCCTCATGGCATACATACTCGAGAGGCAAGTGTAATATCGAATTCCTCGTTGAATTCGCCCACGGTTTAATGCGGAACGTGCGAATGCACTACACACGTGATTGCAAATTGAACATGATTAGAATTTGTTTAAAATGGAGTAGAACGAGCACAATAATGGAAAGAACAAGAATACCGGTTGAGAATGTCGATCAAGTTTTCGTACTTTTCAACTGGTCTCCTCAGCGAGTCTATAACTGTGATCATGCTACGATCTAGCTCGATAATGAGAAGAATCCAATGAAAGCTGTACATATATATGGAACATAGGTAACTAATTAGTTCTAACATCGTGTTGTGGAAAAAGATTAGAACGAGGTGGTACGAAAACACTTACTCAAAGTTGTAGGGTAAAGGTATCTTTGAATGATATTTTTGACCTATTAGCCCGTTATATATGTTGGTCTCTGTATCAGCAGGGGATATTTTAACATTTGTCTCATTGATAACTAAAGGGTCAAGGAAGCCTGTGTTGAGAGTAGAAACACTTTTGCATCTTTCTATCTCCATTCCACATAAGAAGAAATTAGTTAGGCTTGCAAGTTAGTATAGTGCAAGGGCCCGCACGGTGAATTTTTGCAATTAAATAAGACACTTACAGAGTCCAGCAACTCAACATGGCCACGTCGATGGCGTCTGACTGGTATAGCTCGTACATTACTGGCCATTGGACACAAAATTCACTGTCGCCGTGAAAAAAATGCTCTTCCTTGTACTTGACGGCAAATGACATTAGGCCATGCTTGAACGCATCCAGGTACCATTCATGGAATTGGCGCATCCTAGTTGGTAGCTGGCCAATCTCCTCACGCCTGACCAAGGAAGCGCCCGGTGTATATTGCCATCTGACTTCTGCAGCTTCAATCTGCATGTCGCCTAATATTAGCTCTGGGTGAAGACCAGTTTCTTCGATGAATTTTTGCATCTCCTTGGCCTTCTGATCAGCTGATGACATCGTCTTCTTTGACGTCTTCTTCTTGGACCTTTACTTGACCAATGTGCGCTCAGAGTCGATACACGAGGTTTTTCCTTTTTGTCCTTCAAATTTTTCACCGTCCTCAAGCCTTTTAGAAATTCTTCCGCATCAGTGAACCTTCTTCTCTGGTGACTTGGGTTTAAAAATTTAGTGACCTCGGCTCTGACTACTTTCTCGGTCTCCTCCTCCGTCATATCGTACGCCTGCTTTGCAAGTGCAGCTAGCTTCTTGGGTTGAGTGGACCTCGTCCTCTTGCGAGTTCTTTGGGCGAGCCGGGCTTGCTTGTCTTGGGCGGCGATGTTGGAGTTGGAGTTTCAGCGTCGCGAGGCTTGGTGCAGGAGACGGGCTTCTTCGGGAGGCATCTCTTCGGTGACGATGGAGGTGATGACGGACCGCTTATGTGTGCCGGAGGTGATGAAGGTGTTGGAGAGGACACGCCCATGTGATCTCGAAAAATAATGTACTTCTTCCGCCATTGGATGAAATTATGGACTGCCTCTCCTAACTTCAGTAATCCGTCACCTCCGGAATATCGAGGTCCAGTCCTCGCACTGGGCATACCTCCTCGACCGAGACCCCGGAGTAGCCCGGCATTATGTTGGCCATGGATGACCAGCCACTGCTCCACCGGTCGACCATGCCGTGAGCCGCCTTGAAAGAGATGTTCCTCACTTGGACGTGCAGCTCACAAGGTGTCCGCCTGCGTGATGTCGCCCACGTGCCAGGGGCCCAAGTCCGGTTCGGGCAACCCACCGGAAGCACAGCTGCTTCGCCGCCTTGAGGGACTAATGAGGTCCGGATTAGCAGGAGGTTCCTGGCCCGCATCTAGCCGTTGGCTCAAGGCTAACTGTACCTGTCTTTGGATCTCTTCTTTCATGATCTGTTGTGTTTGATTCAGGCGTTCTTCAAGCATTAGGAGCTGTTGTGCCTGTCGGGACTTGCTTCTCACCCGACTCCTATAGGTAGCGGCGTCCTTAGCGAACCCAATCTTCCACGGAACGACGCCAACGCCTCGTGTACATCTAGGGTGCTCCGGGTTTTGTAGGGCCCTTGTAAGCTCGTCGTTCTCCCTGTTTGGCACGAAGGTGCCCTGGGAAGATTCCTCGATCGACTTTACAAGTCTTCTGGCCACATCTGTCAACACATTCCCGAACACCGTGTTTCCGTCATCGTCAAGGCCACCGCCGTGAGCATAGAACCAGCTCTTCGCTCTGTCTGGCCATTCCATTGTCGCGGGTGCGACACCCTTCGCCAGTAGTTCTTGTTCCCTCTTCTCCCATTTGTGCATCGCCTTGCGGTAACCACCAGCGCCGGTGGTGGTGGTATTGCTTCTTCCGAGCATTCGGCTGTTCCTTTCGGTCGACTTTGACCTTCATTCAATTCTTGTAGTTCACTTAACGCATCCAGTGATTCGCAACTTTGGGTACTTGTTGAAGTCAGAATTCGGTTCTTCTTGACGTACTCGTGTTCAACTTCTTTTTATATGTTTGGAATGCGATGGCCATCTTCTTGAACGTGTAACTCTTCACCTTCTCTTGGTCCCTTGGGGAAGGTGAATGTCTCCTTCAGTCGGTCGAGCATGTCCTTCAGATCTTGAGGACATTATCCCATCTCACGATGCTAATCGCACATGGTCCTCGACGTGGACGCCAGATGCGAATTGAACGGCCCAATCGCCCCTAGGGGTGCAAGAGGTTGGCCGTTATCGCCGACTTCGGTGATAACATGTCTTGCCTTCGACTTCTTGTTTGAACCTCACTGACGTGATTGGCTACTCGATTGAGTGATCTGAAAATATGGTACAATAATGTCTACGTGTTAGAATGTTGGCTTAGCATGATGGTGGAACCGCATATACAAGTTCGATCTAATTACCATGGTCGTCTCGGCGACCTCGGCATGAGTCTCATCGGTCTCAACGAGCCTTAAGTCCACGACACAGCCTTGCGGCCTCGATGGAATCATCGAGCTCAGAACCATCTTCTCCGAAATCAAACTTCTCATGAACTCGTCTCCATCAAACCCTTCTCCCGCCATCGTAGTTTTGTAGTCTATAAGAAGGCATTGAAAATTAACGAAAAAAGATTAACAATAGTATACTTGCACATTTCACATATACTTATACATAAACGGGTGACAACGAGGAGGGCGGTGGGGAAGATGAGGTAGATGATCGAGGATCAGGCGACAAGGATTTAAGACGGTATATACATTACATTTCACAATTAATTGACATACATCTTAGAATTCAAATTTGCTATAAAATTGGCATATACATATACATCTCAAAATTCATATAAATAAGATACAGAGGTCAGATTGTCTTCCATTAAATACATGCTATGTTTTATTTTTTTCATGTAAAAATTTATATCTTGGACCAATTATTTGGCAATTTAACTACTTTACTCCCCAGTGCTGAAATCCTGGCTCCGCCACTGCGTAGGTTTGGGCATTTCGTCGAACACTCTGGGCGCACCGTGATTGTGCTCTGTTGGCGCGCCAAGACTCCTGCCGCTCGTTCCCTTTGTGTCACGCCTCCGTCATGCTTGCCCGAGCCTGCACTCATTGTCCCATGCTCACGGCCGCACCTTGCCGAGGAGCGAGGAAGGGAAGGAGAGAGGAGCACAAGGAGCACCTTGCTTCATGGGGTCGTCGGAGGCGAGGAAGACAGCGTATGTGCTGGGTCGTCGGTGACGAGGAGGACGGGGCGGCGCTGGGTCGGGAGGAGGGCGGGCTGCTGGGTCGTCGGAGGAGAGGAGGACGGCGGAGCTGAAAGGCGGCGTCGGTGAGAGAGGTTGGAGACGATAAAACAGTTATGCCTCCAACCTCACTCGCTAAGAATTTATATGATGGTGGCATCGGTCGGTTGGTATCATCCACCGACTAACCACACATCGATCCGGTTGGTTACACCAACAGGACCAACCCCCGCATTAAGTAGTGCCCTAGGAACCATCAGTCCCGGTTGGTATCACAAACCGGGATGGAATGCTCACTTAGTCCCGGTTGAGGACATCAACCGACAGATCTCCTTAGTCCCGCTTAATTACACCGACGGGACTGATTTGTTAAAAAAAGCGAGCCGGGAGCTCAGCTCAAGCAAGACGCCGCTAATTTGCTATTAATATCTCGAAAATTATAGAAAACTGTTGGAAACCTTGAAATTTCTCTTTAATTTTTCAAATTTTAGTATAAATTTTACCTTTTATATAAAATTCAATTATTGCTTCATGGCTTACTAAAAATAATAAATCATACTTATTCCACACTAAACCGATTTCAAAAAATAAAATAAATTAAAAATTCACATATTCTTTACAATTTAATTTTCCAACCATCTTAAATTCAATTATATAAATTCATATAAATTCAATGATTTTTACCTTTTATATAAATTCAATTATTGCTTCCTTCCTTCATAAAAAATCATAATTCATACACGGTTTTAATTGGTAACATACTTTGTAATTTATGGCAAATTACTACCACTGCCATGTGGGAACCACAAGTTCGTGATCTCCATTTTGGGGGAAGTAATCCCGGTTGGTGTCTCCAAGCGGGACTACCTGAATCCCGGTTGGTGTATCTAACCGGGACTATGTGGGAATTCGAAACGACGCAATGTTGGCGCGAACCGAGGAGCCGCCTCTGCCTCTGACAAGAGGCCTCTTCTATAAAACCGACGATCTTCCTCGGCCTAATTAACCGTCTTCCTCTTCGATCAATGGCGTCTTCCTCCTCTGCCTCTTCCTGTTCCTCTAACTCCACCCCACCACCATCACTGATGCCTGCGGGTCTACCTCCACCGCCACCGCCGTCTTCCGAGGATGAGTGTCCCCCTCGGAAGCGTATTCGTCGCAACCGGCCGAGGAAGGAGTCCATCTTCTACCCGGCGGAGTTGTCCATGTCGAACGAGTTGTCCGACGAGGACGAGGACGAGGAGGACTTGGACGACGAGGACGTCGTCGCGGAGGAGGACGAGGACGAGGACGAGGAGGAGGAGGACGACGATCCGGAGTCGGAGGAGGAGGAGGAGGAGGAGGACGACGACGACGACGACGACGCCTCCTACGATGGCGCCGATGCCGACGAGGAGGAGGACGACGACGACGAAGACAACGATTAGTCCTGACAGATGCTAGAAATTAATTATTAGTTATTTAGTATATTATTAGAAATTAGCTTTTAGCATCTTTTGTGGTAACCCGTGGGATATTGTACAGGGTACCAATATTATTTGTAAATTATTATAATGGTATAATATATGTACATTTCCTATAATATATGTTGTTTTTGGACCCATAAGATTTGTCCTCACAAAAACATTCATGTACCATAAATTAAAAGTCAAAAGTATAAAACATAAATTAAAAATCAAAAGTATAAAACATTTCAGATAAACTATAAATTCGATACTACAGAAAATCACATTGGAAAACCGGACTTCTCCTTTCAATTTATATGATGAGGAATCACCCGGTTCAGTGTCATACACCGACTAACATCACATCGCCCCCGGTTGGTGTATTACACCGGACCGCTTGCTCATATCGGTCGGTGCAGGTAACAAACCGATGAATGCTCACTTAGTCCCGACAGATTACACCAAAAATAAAGAATACAACAGTGTATGAAGGGGCTCGAACCCGTGATCGCACCGGGGAGCCCGCGCTCAACCGCACGCTGCTAGTCAGGGGAGAGGATGGGGTTTTGATCGGCCTTCACGGCACGAACCTTTTTTGTACCCTTCTTAGGAGATAGGGATCAGCTCACTGACATATGGGCCCATCTCTGGTGGTTCCCACATGTCATTGGTACTAATTTGCCATTAATTTCTCGAAAATTAAAGAAAACTGTTGGGAGCCTTGAAATCTCTTTAATTTTTCAAAATTTATTATAAATTTTCACCTTTTATATAAATTCAATTATTAATTCATTGCTTACTAAAAAATAATAACTCATACTTATTCCACACTAAAATGATTTTCAAAAAATAAAATAAATTAAAAATTCATATATTCTTTACATTATTATTTTCCAACAAATCATACTTATTAATACAGATTTTCACCTTGTTATATAAATTCAATTGTTGCTTCCTTGCTTAATAAAAAATCATACTTTATATAACACGGTTCGACTTATTTGCTAACATACTTTGTTTTTACAAGTGATCCTTCATTATGATCGTGTCGTACATAGGGGGATTCCTCTATATCATTCACGATAGTAATGTCTACGTTCACCATAAAAAGAGGTAGCTCGTCGAACTGATTGTACTCTTCTTCATCTGTGACGCCCTTAACTCCGACGATCCTTCTTTTACCTGGGAGAACCACGTGGCGCCTTGGCTGATCGCTAGTCTTCTGCTTCTGCTTGTTATCTTCGGTAGGCTTGTCCTTCTGCTTCTTGCTTTTAGTAGGCCTGTCCTTCTGCTTTTTCGGTTTGCTGTTCATGTCCATCACGTAGAATACCTGTGTCACATCATTTGCTAGCACGAACGGTTCGTCCCTATAGGCCACTTGCTTGAGGTCCACGGTTGTCATACCGCAGCACTGCCGATCTCAATGGTCATCAATTTGACCCATTGGCACCAAACAGAGGAATTTTAAAGGTCCATACTCGAGTTCCCGTGATATCTTCTATGTAACTATAGTAGGTGTCCATCTTTCCATTTTTGTCCAAGGCATCTATAAGGACCCCGCTGTTTTGGTTGGTGCTCTTGCTATCCTGGGCAGTTGTGTAAAATGTGTACCCATTTATCTCATACCCATGGAATGATACGATTGTCATGGATGGTCCCCGAGCCAAGAGTTTCAACTGTTCATTGTCTGTTCGGGAGCCCATCAGTTTCTTTTGTAACCAACCATCGAAACGATCCATTTGCTCTAGTGCGATCCACTTTTTCGACTTCTCCGGTACCGTCGCGTAGAATCATCTCATGTTCATGGATAAACTCAGCCACTACAGTTGCTTGTTTTAAGACTGTGAAATGTGCTTGTTTAAATGAAAGTAGATCGTCGCTAAAGAATTCTCTTCTCCCTAGAGTTCCTTTTCCCCGTAGCTCGCCTCATGGCGTGAAACAGGACGCCAATCGGATTTAGCTCATCAATGTAGTCGACAGAGAACTCAATCACCTCCTCTGTGCCAACACCCTGTGCAATGCAGCCTTCTGGACGAGACCGGTTCCGAACATATTTCTTTAGGACACCCATGTACCTCTCGAAAGGGAACATACTATGCAGGAACACGGGTCCGAGAATTTCTATCTCTTTGACAATGTGGACCATGCGATGGACCATAATATCAAAAAAGGATGGAGGGAAGATCATCTCAAGGCTGACCAGACTATCAACCACGTCATCCTGCAGCTTAGATAAGTTCCGTGGTTCGATGACCTTCTGCGACACCGCGTTGAAGAACGAGCACAGCTTTACGATTGTCCTCGCACTCCAGTCCGGCAGAATACCTCTCAGCGCCACTGGGAGCAACTGTGTCATCAACATGTGACAGTCATGTGATTTCAGGTGTACTATCTTATTCTCTTTCGTGTTGATGAGTCTCCTTATGTTCGAGGAGTACCCAGAAGGGACCTTCACACTGTTAAAGAATTTAATCATGTTTTTTTTCTCTTCCTTGTTCAGAGTGTAGCTCGCAGGGTGGAGGTAATGTTGTCCTTTCGCTCTCTTTTCTGGATGTAGGTCGTTCCTAAGTCCTAGTAGATGCAGGTCCTTTCGTGTTTGAAGTGTATCTTTTGATTTACCGTACATATCTAGGAAACCTAGCAGGTTCACGCAGACATTCTTCGTGATATGCATGAAGTCCAGTGAGTGGCGGACCTCTAAGTCTTTCCAGTATGGTAAATCTCAAAATATTGACTTCTTCTTCCAAATGGGCTTCGTATGACCTTGTTCAGTAGGGACAGATTTGCTACCAGGACCCTTTCCAAATACTACTTTCAGATCCTTTACTAGAGAAAATACAAGTGTCCCACTGCGATGCAGGGGCTTCTTACGTTTCTCTTCTGTTCCATCGAAATTCTCACCCTTCCGTCGTAACGGGTGCTTCAAATGGAGGAACCTACGGTGGTCCATGTACAGGACCTTTCGGGAGTTTTTCAGATACTTGCTGTCCGAATCTTCTAAGCACTGGATGCAGGCTTTATATCCTTTGATAGATAGGCCTGACAAGTTACCAAGTGCAGGCCAGTCGTTGATGGTTACGAATAGCAATGCACGTAGGGTGAAGTGCTCTCTTTTGTACTCATCCCATACACGTACACCATCGGTCCACAGTGTTAGCAGATCTTCCACCAACGGTTTGAGGTACACGTCGATGTCGTTGCCAGGTTGCTTCGACCCTTGGATAAGCAACGGCATCATAATGTACTTTCACTTCATACACAGCCAAGGAGGAAGGTTGTAGATACATAGAGTCATGGGCCAAGTGCTGTGACTGCTGCTCATATCGCCGAACGGGTTCATCCCATCCGTACTCAACCCAAACCTTATGTTACCCTCTGGAAGCAACTTCTTTATGAGGCATAACAACTCGTTGAATCCCTTATCAGACAATCCATTGGTCGCCTTCCACTGCATGAGTTCTAGCGTGGTACGCAATTTTTTGTGGCCCTGTCGGCAGTTTGGGTACAATAGTGTTCTGTGGTCCTCCCATAGGTGCTGGAACTTTTCGTAATGTCTTTCATTGGTGTATTCTCCCTCTCCATCAACCAGCATCTGTTCTAGGTCATCATCGCCAAACTCCCCCAATGTATCTTCGAAAGAACCGTGTTGGCCAGCATCGGGGATATTGTTGTCCCCCTGATCTTCTTCTTCTTCAACATCTTCTCGTATAGTCTCTTCTTCACCATGCTTGGTCCCACAGGTATAGTTTGGCATGAAACCTCTTGAGAGCAAATGGAAGTGAAGGTGGCTGGATTTTGGCCACTCCTTCTCATTCTTGCAGTCTATGCATGGACAACATATGTAGCCTGACTTCGTGTATGCATCGGCCGCACGAAGAAAAGCTTACAAACCCTGCAAGAACTCCGGGGTGCGTCGGTCCATGTACATCCATCTCCGGTCCATCTACATTATGTTACATCAAGGCAGCTACTAGCTCATTTTCCAATAATGAATTTTTTAACATTTCGCAAATTTCAAATTAAACAAACGTTGACCATTAATTTCACTTATTATATATTGGAGATTTTTATAATATCACATTATATTCAAAGCAATTTAAAAGGCCAACATGTTGATATAACTTTTATCCATTAAAGATGCATATAATTTGATTAAATGTTGGTCAAAATTTATAAAGTTTGACTTTTCTCAAGTCAAAATATGCCTTACAAAATGGAATGGAGGGAGTATTAAATTTATTTGAAAATTCTGCATCGATCGATTGAACCAAAACCTAAATTTGACTTGAAAAAAGTCTTTCAAGACAAACGTTGACCATTAATTTCTCTTATTATATATTGGCTATTTTTAAAATATCACATTGTATTCAAAGCAATTTAAAAGGCCAACATGTTGATATAACTTTTATCTATTAAAGATGCATATAATTTGATTAAATGTTGGTCAAAATTTATAAAGTTTGACTTTTCTCAAGTCAAAATATGCCTTATAAAATGGAATGGAGGGAGTATTAAATTTATTTGAAAATTCTTCATCAATCGATGGAACCAAAATCTAAATTTGACCTAAATCCACACATTCAACGCGAGCTACATCTAATCCAAGCAAATTCCAAACTTACACAACTAGTTATTTCATCAATCATGAGAAAAGCTCAAATTTTCTTCACATTTCAAGCAAAGAAGAAGCTCCATTTTACACCAAATTTAGTGAGGAACTATGTTACTAACCTTGGTTAACTTGGCTGGGAGTAAAAAATGACCAAATTTTCGCAGGACATCCCCTTTCTTGCTCTTGGCCGGCGCTGCACTGTTCTTGATCGATCATGATAAAAGATCAAATTTTCTTCACATTTCAAACAAAGAAGAAGCTGCATTTTACACCAAATGTAGTGAGGAACTATGTTACTAACCTTGGTTAACTTGGTTGGGAGTTAAATGACCAAATTTTAGCAGCACCTCCTCCTTTTTTGGTGCTCCTGGCCGGCGCTGCACTGTTCTTGATCGATCATGACAAAAGATCAAATTTTCTTCACATTTCAAGCAAAGAAGAAGCTCCATTTTACACCAAATATAGTGAGGAATGATATTACTAACCTTGGTTAACTTGGCTGGGAGTAAGATGACCAAAATTTTGGCAAAGACACCGTCCCCTTTCTCTTGGCCTAGCTAAGCTCTTGGCGGCGATGTTCTTGATCCGTAGTGTGGGAGGAGGCGGGGAAGAGGATCGTTCAAATAAGGTCGCTTAGCACCGGTTTAAGATACCAACTGCATCGATGTCAGAACATCGGTCCGGTTCTTGTAACCAACGGTATAAGCAGACGAGTTCGGTTGGTGTAACCAATCGGTCATCGATGTTAGAGAATCAATACCGTTGGTTTCTTCACCGGTCCATGTTATGGAAGGCCTGATCGATGCTCTAACATCGGTCTCGGTTCTTGTAACTAACCGGTATTGAGCAGCCGAGTTCGGTTGGTTAGACCAACCGCATCGATGTTAGCGAATCAATACCGGTTAGTTTCTTCACCGGTCCATTTCAATGCAAATTGGCATTTACACGATCACCATTTCACAGATTCATACTTGTACTCATTTGTTGATGAACATTTTTGCACATATCAACAATTCATTGCACATATCACCATTTCACCATAATTCATTTCATTGCACAGATCCCATTTCACAGATTCATACTTGTACTAATTTGTCGATGAATATTTTTGCACATATCAACAATTCATTGCACAGATCACCATTTCACCATAACTCATTTCATTGCACAGATCCCATTAATTCTATCACAAAATAGTTCATCACATACATACATAATTAAACACTGATCTCATTGATTCCATCACAAAATAGTTCAACACATACATACATAATTAAACACTGATCTCATTGATTCGATCACAAAATAGTTCATCACATACTACATAATTAAACTACATACATACATAATAACTAAACTATATACATAATTAAACTAAACATCAACTATATTCTACTCATCCTCCTCCGCCATCAGCGCCTCCCAGTCGATTTCATCATAGTTGGGCAGAGGACGAGGCACAGGGGGAGGACGAGGCGGCGCACGCGGCGTGGGATCCCCACCTCCATGTGCATCCGATCCTGGAAGCTTGGCGGTGGCAACGGCGGGCAGAATGAGCCCAATTCCTCCCAGCTACGAGGTTGATATGGTGGCAGCCAGTAGACGGGGCGCCGGCGGCCGAAGTCCCTCCATGCCTCCTCCAGGTTGGTGCGGGCGCCGCCAGAGGTTGCGGCGGAGGATGTGGGTAGGGCGGCACGGGCGGTTGCGGCGGAGGATGTGGGTGGGGCGGCACGGGCGGTGGAGGTGGATGGGCCTGCGCTGGCGGCGGGATGTTGCAGCGGAGGATGGGGATTGCAAGTCGCCCTGCAGGTCTTGAGGCGGCGAACCATGGCGGAGGGAATGCGGTGCGGCTGGTGGCGGTGGCAGAGGAGAGAAGGGGATCGAAATGGTGCGGTACTGTTCTCCATGTTGATGGAGGGGGAAAATATAGGGAGGGAAGATAGAAGGTCGATCCATTAAACACACGGCAAATTCCAATGCGTCAAATGTGATTAAACACAAAGCAAATTCCAATGCGAATCGCAAAATCCAATGCGAAATCAATAAAAACAAGTTATAATGAACCAAGAAAACCAAGGAACTGCAAAAGTTTAGGAACTGAAGAAAACCAGGGATGAACTGAAGCCGAGGTGGGACTGTGGGAGCTAGGAAGAAGAAGAAGTGTGGGGCTAGCGACTAGCCGTGAAGGGGGGGTTCAAATTAATACCGGTTGGTTGCACCAACCTGTTCTGATGCTCTAGCATCAGTACAGGTTTGTGTAACCAACCGTACTAAGCGCACCGGGCCGCCTAGACCTCTTAGTACCGGTTGGCTACACCAACCGGCATGGATGTTAGAACATTAGTACCGGTGGTTTCTTCAGCCCGCATCGATGTTCCCCTCGACCGATGAGACCGTTGAACCGGACCGATGTAACCGCGATCCGGTTCATGTATAACCGGTACTGATGTGCCGGTATGAAAGGTCATTCCTGTAGTAGTGTAACATGCATAAACCTGTGCAAGATTACAGTAATAGCACAAGATTACCAATTGCAACTCAAATTGGCAACAACTATCATGGTTCTACATTGTGGATACAAAATACCATACCTAGGAGATCGCAGTGTCGACCTCCTTAAATCAAGCACCGACGGCGCCGAGCTCCCTCCCAAGAAATTGACTCGCCGCCATCGCGTCTTCAGATTTGCCGATGCGGGGGAGGAGTCATGGGCGGGCCGGCGGTGGGACGAGGCAGAGGGGGAGGAGCGCGGCCGAGACGGGAGGGGAGGAGCGGGCGAGGCGGGAGGGGAGGAGCGGCGGCGCGGGGGAGGGGAGGAGCGGCGGCCGAGGCGAGGGGGGAGGAGCGGCGGCGGCCGAGGCGGAAGGGGGAGGAGCGGGAGCGGCGGCGGCCGAGGCGGAAGGGAGGAGCGGGAGCGGCGGCGGCATGGAGATGCAAGACGAGAGAGATTCCGACGCGCCGGTGGGAAAAAAAAAATCTGGAGCCCTATCGCGAGGGGCCGATTCCCCGGATCCCACGAGGAACGGGGCGCACAAACTGTCACGGTGGGCTTCCAAACGGCTTCAGATCTGGCCCGAGGTAAATTCCTCACGAGGCTAGGCCAGCCCGGGATTTGGTAGGGATCCCGGGTGGATTTGCTACTTCCAAACGGGCCCTAAGTGACTCGGTGTCCATCTACCCGCGGCTGGTGCTATGTTTTATAAAGCACTCATGGTGCATCGTTTTTCATGAGTCATTTTTTAATATATTGATGACACGTTGTTTAGAAACATCTATTTTCTCTTTTTCTATATATTCTCTCCATAGAAACGATCTATTACTTCCAGTGGGATTTTTACTAGTTTCTTAAACTTGTTTCTGCAGGATTAGAGATTGTTTACAGACATGTTTTCTCTCCTCATTAAGCATCCTCGATCTCAACGATCTATCCTACGTGACAGTTTAGAAAACCGCCCTACGTGACAGTTTAGAAAACCGCTTACTATATATCGTGCATGCATTGAAAGTGTCCTAAAGATGGAAACATAGAGCCTTTTGCCTCAAACGCCTTTGGATAAAGGATAAGAGTTAGTACAATATTCACACATAACTTTTCTTTTTCTTTTACCCTAATTCATCCGAAGTTTAAAGTCAAAATTCTAAAGGGCAATATACGCAGTACTCCATTGTCTATCTCGTCAAATATTTTGAGGATTTTTCAAATTTGATTATATGCATAAACCAAATTTTTTGCACCTAATGTCTGTCATAGTTGCATGCCTGATGTGATTGGAGCGGAGAATGTATTTTGTGAAAAAGTCTAGTAGCTAGGCTGATTAGATCATAACCACACACTGGTGAACCGGGTCTTGATTAAACCTTGTCACTGTTTGAATTCCATGTACATGATAGCGTTGTGTGCTCGTTAGCCTGTCGGTTCGACCGTGGCTTCGTGATTCCACAACGTGATAGATCAAGATAACCACTCCCAGCAAAAGGATGACCAACTAAAGCTCTGAGTGATCAATGGCAATTTAAGATTGGTCTGAGATAGGTCATTACCGAGAACAATATAGTACGTTCTAAGCTCACAAATGGAGACATTATAGGCTCATTAAACGTACTGAAGTGTATGTGTGTATATATATATATATATAAATATATATATATATATAAATATAAAAGTATATGATTGATCGATCCATACACATATCACTGATTTTCTACTATACCGCTCTCCTAGTGTAGTAGTCATGACAGTATATAAATATGCACCAGTATCACAATCTGTATAGTCAGGGCATATCACTATCAGAATCACTGCATGTTCTACTTCATTCGTTGTCTTCTACTGTGTTCAGTGTTTTAATTAGTCACAAATTAGATTTTCCATTCTCTCCAAACCTGTTCATTTTTTTTTGGTTAATGGAGCCACTATATTATATTGTCGGTAGCTGCTAGTCAGTCCTCGCTAGCTCCGAACATATAAACGCATTGGACCACGTCAGATTAATCAACACGAAACTTTCTAGCAGCCAGACCACGTCAACCTAGCTGACGTCCTTCTAGACTTGTTCAATGTTACCTTGATTAATATTGAGAAGAGTTGCTGGCCTCAACACCCTCGGCATCTCAATAGCACGTATCGGCTATGCACCCTTAGGTGAGAACCTACCGCACACTCACCCACGTGCCACCGAGATTCTAACGGTACTAGAAGGTACTCTCTACGTCGGGTTTGTCACATCTAACCCAAATAACACGCTCTTATCCAAGGTGCTCAACAAGGGTGACGTGTTCGTATTTCCTGTGGGTCTCATCCACTTCCAGTTCAACCCTAATCCCCATATGCCTGCGGTTGCAATTGCTGCTCTTAGCAGCCAAAACCCTAGGGTCATCACCATTGCCAACGCTGTGTTCGGATCAAAGCCACCGATCTCGGATGATGTTTTGGCCAAGGTGTTTCAGGTGGAAAAGCACACAATAGTCTGGCTCCAGGCACAATTCTGGGAGAACAACCACTACTAAATCAATCCTTGTTGATTGCATTGGGAGATTCATATCTGTGCTGTCAAGATGTTTTTAATTTCTATCTATAGTCAATAAAATAAATGGCATGTATTTCCATGCTTCTTGTACATGCATACGTGCTGATGTTGTATTCTATTGTGATGTGTTTTGTTTTCTCTTAATAAAGGAATGTTGATGGTGCCATTTTTACCTTATTCAAGAAAGAGATAACAATGTTCGTGTATATGTTTTTTTGATGATGAACTCCATATATAACAATGCCCATATATATGTTTCTTGATGATGGATCGGACATGATGATATATATGTCATATGTGAACTAGGATTGACATAGGAATGTAGTATTTCTATGGTATATGGTGTCAGTAAGTACGTGAGTAGAGAAAAGTAAATTAGAATATATTAATCTCATAGAGTGAACTGATATCATTGGTAGTGCGCAACACCCCAAACAAATGCATGGTACCCGATACCAGCCCAAATTAATTCTTTTATGCATAATTTTTGAAAAATATGAGGGATAATTGTATGTCATGAGATTTGCCAACCGTTAAGTAATGACCTTTTGTTGCAATTGCTGACCGATAATAGGATGTAAACTCTGCAATCGGTGGTCCATACCGTTAGTTTGCCCCGAATAACCGACATTTGCCCAAGATAGGTAAAGATTGGTAGGTAATTGTTCCCCATGGTATACTATCACATGCAGCTTGTTCAAACCATTTAAATCCTTTTCATATCATTGCCATGCCCATACAAAAATACTGTATTTTGGATGCAGAGGCTACTCTGGTTCCCACACATTTCACAAAGATACAATTTTAAAGAAAACCTCATAGGAGACGCCTGTCACATATGAGTTCTGCAAAACAATCTGTGTAAATATATCATACAGTTATAATGAAGAAACCATCCAAATATATTGTTTGGTGGATGAACTGATTATGAAGCATTTATGATCAACGGTTATAATAAAAAAAAACCATTTGCGATATTATCACAAATGACTCATTCACGAACCGTCTGTGACAAAACACAACATAGATGGTTTTAATAGGAGCACAGCCGTCTCAGATAAATCTAGCCCAATCAACATTGACCCATGCACCTTGTTAACCCTAGCAGCTTGACTGATCCCTCTATAGCTATCAGATAAATCAACAGCTGGTCTTGACGCCCTATAGCTTCCCGTGTGCAACTTTCCCTATCCAGTTGCCTCCACCTCTCTCTCTCACTACTACAGATAAGGGTTTCACAAACGGACTATCACAAGCGGTTGACTTCGGCCCGCTTGTAGTTTGAGAAATGCAAGCGGTTTGAAACCAACAGGCCAGAAGAGGGCTTCTACAAGCGGTTCGTGTCCCGAACCGCTTGTAAAATCCATTTCTACAAGCGGTTCGTGTCCCCAACCGCTTATAGACTTCTACAAGCGGTTGGGGACACGAACCGCTTGTAGAAATGGGTTCTACAAGCGGTTCAGACACGAACCGCATGTGAAAAATGGCTTCAAGCGGTTCGGGACACGAACCGCTTGTAAAGGCCTAGTTTTCAAAGGCTAAAAAGAAATTTTGTCCTACTCTATCAAAGAGCACGCGTGGGTGAGTTGGCTAGTTTGGGTGAGGTGTGGGTCACGAGGAGGCATGAGGTCTGGGTTCAAATCCCACTTCCTCAAATATTTTTACCTTTTTACACACTATCATAGCGGTTGAGAAACCGCGTGTGATACCAACCAGTATCACATCGCGGTTTGCATAAGCGTTCAAAACCGCTTGTAAAGGGCCTTACGAGCCCTTTGTGATGCTCCGATGTGCAGTAGTGTCTGCGCACACACACTTGATCCCTCGATGCTCATTCTGGCGGCCATATATATATACGATTGTCACAATTATATAAATATATCATCTCTCGATAGTAAAATTAAGAAACCAGCTTCGGAGCTGTGAGGGCTAAGATGAGTGATGCATAAGAGTCATTCACAATTAATCTTAATTCATCTAAAAGTTTGGTTAAAATATGCTTCATAATTCCTAGGGACAAAAGAATTAGAAATTTTGCTTTATGCAAAACAAAACACCGAGCCTTTCCATGTAAGACCTACATAAGCATTTGCTACCAGAGAACAATACAACACAAGTGGTTCGTAACCGCTTTCACAAGCGGTTATCGAACCGTTTGTACGCAACCGAGAGTGATACCCCCGAGAGTGATACCCTCTGGGTATCACTCGCGGTTCCTCGAACCGCTTGTGGTGCGGTACCACAAGCGGTTCGGAAGGCGTCCAGGAAGCGTAGTGGAGCAGCCACGTGGGGGATAAATCACAAGCGGTTGGTGTTACCAACCGCTTGTAGAGCCCTGAGCATGGCGAACCACTTGTGCTCTTTCCACAAGCGGTTGTTGTTACAAACCGCTTGTGGAGAGGCCGACAGCTACATGGCCTTTTGAGCTAGACTTTCAAATATGAATTTTGACAATAAAATTAAATACAGCTATAAATTTATTTCTGCATAATTAAATATATATTATAAATGAGAAAACCATTAGTTTATTTGCACAAATAGTATGAACTTATAATTTAATTACAAATTAAATGCATATATATACAGGTTTTACAATACATGAAATGATGATCAGCACAAGCAATGTTTTACAACTTTCGAAGAGTACAAAGGTTGTGATCTTGAGATAATTTTCTGCGTGCATCGCTCTTTGTGCCCATAGACGAAGATTCCGTAAGTTCACCTATCCTTATTGAAGGACCATCTCTCCATGCCTTTACGTAGAACTCGCCTCTAGGGGTTATAATCTCATCGACAATGAAGCCAATAAGTTGTTCTTGGATTGCTTCAACCCGATGCGATGGGATCACGCCTGTCTCATCGATGTTGGGCTACGAAAAGAAAGAAATAAATGAATCTTTGTACACGTCAAGTATAAGTGTATTAAGAAATTCGTTTTTAACACACACACGCACCTCGTTGTCCAGTTGTCGCATATCGCCGTGGGTAAGATTTTGCATATAGAGGCACACATAATAGCCACATAAGTTGTTTCCGGCCGATTGCTGTAGAACCTGGAGTGATATTTGAAAAGAATACAATTAATTATTGAGAAGATAAATTTTTACGCCATATATATTCTTTAATTGATATTTTGTAGTATGTACTCGAGTGCTAAATTGCACTGTGAATTTATTCCTAGAACTTTTTCCTCTATGCTTCGTTCGAAACACGGCAAATGCCCTGTCATGCGTTATTATATGAATAGTAATTATGAGTATTCGAAGTACTTATATATATGTAGGTTGGCATCTCAATGTTACCTGTTTAGAATATCAATGACAAACTGAAAATCTTGCTGTGGATTTCTTCTTGAGTCTTGCATAGTGATGTTCGCACTATCGAGATTGATAATAAGTAGGATCCAGTGAAACCTATTCATATATATGTATTGCAATATATATGTAATTAGTAATATTATGAATGTCTTGAAAAAGGATAAACGAGAGGTTGTGTGATGACATGTATATACGTACTGGAAGTTGAAGGGCAGAAGTATGTGCAGTTTGTAGTACTGTTCTAAAAGAGCCTGCAGAATATAATCTTCAATTTCTTTTGGCCTGCGTTTACAGTTAGGCTCGTTGACAATTGATGGGTCGATGAAGCCGATGTTGAAGATAGTCTCTCTTCTACATCGTTGAATCTCCATTCTACATACAAGGGGATGATTTATTAGATTTTGTAGCTTGAACTACGGCGAAATTAACACATATATATATATGGTAAACTCAATCATTAGCTGGAAGTACTTACAGACACCAACAGCTCATTAGAGACACGTTGACGGCGTCTCGATGGTAAAATTGGTAGAAGTCGTCGAATTCCATCCATATGAGTTCATCCCCACGATAGAAATCTGTTTTTTTTATATGGACGGGGAACATTGTTCTTCCTTGAGCGGACTGTTCCATGTACCATTCATGAAATTGTCGCATCTTGGTTGGCAGATCCCTTATCTTTTCTGATGCAACCAACTCTTGGCCCAGCTTATATGGCCACCTGACCTCTGCCATTAGAAGATCATCTGTTAGTCCCATAGCTACAGCATAAGACAGCCCTGACTCTCTCAAAAATTCCTCTAGCTGGTAATCTTGGGCTGTCTTGTTAGGTGCCGCCGCCGCCTTAGCCCGTTTCCCTTTCAATGCAGCCTTCACTATTGTGCGTTCGCAGTTAGTCGAGGCAGGAACAGGCGCTGCACGACATGTCGCAAAGTGGGCTGCAGCTTTCGAATCAATTTGCACCTTGGGAGGTGGCACCTTTGGTGCGAAGTGTGTCTCAATTTCCTTTTGAACTACTTCTACTGTCTCCTCAGCCGTCATGTTGTATGCCCTTTTCGGAGGTTCCTTTGACGACTGTGTTGACCAGCTAGACTGGGCCTTCTTGGGAGGGGGTAGCGTCGCAGTACTGGTCCTTCGTACTTGGAGTTTCTTTCGTGGAGGAGATTGTGGAGCCGGGCTTCGTGGAGCAGGAGGTAGGCTAGAACTTTAGCTCGCGGCTTGCGAGCTGCTCGGGCTCGGCTCGGAAATTGGCTCGGCTAGCTCGAGCCCACTTTCCAGCTCGGCCTAGAAAACGAGCCGAGCCGAGCCGAGCCAGCCCTTGGCTCGCTCGTTTCAGCTCGCGAGGGCTCGTTTGCCTCACAGCTTCGTAGTCTTCATGGTTTTTTATATGCTTATATTACATGTATACATATATTCACGGTTCATTGTTAATGGTTCATTATTTATGGTTCATTCATGTATATATGATATATATGGCTCTTTGTTCATGGTTCATTCATGTACATGTGATGCATCTTTATTTCTTTCATCACAATCTCACGAGCCAGCCCGAGCTTAGCGAGCCCGAGCCGAACCAGGTTCTGAGCTCGTTACTGAAAACGAGCCGAGCCGAGCCAGCTCGTTTAGAAAACGAGCCCGAGCCGAACCAGCCCTGGCTCGCTCAGGCTCGGCTCAGTTCCAGCCCTAGCAGGAGGTGGAGGCGGAGTGCTCTGTATTGGAGACGAGGCATGTCGTTGAGGTGATGTAGGAGGAGGCGTGTTTTGTCGTTGCGGTTGAGGTATGGTCCCTTCGGTCAACTCCAATTGTTGGATTTCTATTGGTGGAGAGGTCACCTCCACGGTCTTTGGAAATATGATGTACCTTTTTCGCCAGAGGATGATTCCGTGGAGGGACTATCCAAGCTTGGTGATGTCATCCCCTCTAGCAATCTCGAGCAGAAGATCTTCATAGCCGCTCGACACCTGTGTATTGCTTGTACCTGCTCCTTGAAGTTTACCGAGTGCCGCCTGCAGCTTTTGATCAACAATCTCTCCGATGCTCTGCTGAGTTGCTCTGAGCTCCCTTTCCAGTAAGTTCTATCTGTATGACTCTCTTTTTTTGCTTCTTGACTGGCTCCTGTAAGTATCGGCATCTTTGGAGAAACCGTACTTCCATGGCACGGACGATCCCATTTCTCTTGTCCGTCCTGGGTGCTCAGGGTTTCGAAGTGCATGTGTGATCTCGTCATTCTCCCTGTCTGTCACAAAGGAACCGGAGCGGGACATGTCGACGGTTTTGACAATTCTGTTTCCAACATCCTCCACTCCCGGTGCCATCAACAAGCTACCGTCGTCTGCAAGGGTCCCTCCGTGACCCATGAACCAATTCATAGCGAATTCCCATTCAACGATAGCGGTACCGTGATATTCTTGGCCACTAGTTCTTCCTCCCGCTTCTCCCGTTTAGGTATAGCCTTGACGTAACCACCGGTGCCAAGATGGTGCTGGTATTTCTTCTTCCCAGCGTTGATCTTGTTCTGATGGCTCGCAGCCTGTCCTTCCTCTGACAATTTGTATTCTTCAAATGCATCCCAGTGATCTGCCAGCTTGGGATGTTGGTTGAAGTCTTGCTTTTCTCCTTTCTTGACATACTTGTTGTTCAGGTGAACTTTCCACGACTGAAATTGGGCTGTCATCTTCTTCAAAGTGTATCTCTTAACCTTGTTCTCGTATCCTTCAGGAAATTTGAAGTTCTCCTTGATATCTTTCCAAAGGAGCTCCTTGGTGGCTTGCGGAACTTCAGTCCATTTCTTGATGCTAACTGGGACATGATCCCTAAAGTGGAAACCACATGCGTTGTTAAACGGGCCTACTGCAGAAAGAGGAGCAATCAGCTTCCTGTCATTGTCGACGTTGGTGAAAACAAACTTTGTAGCAGGCTTCTTGTTAGGTCCTCGCTTGGTTTGTGTGCTCGATGTACTGGGCTGAAAATGGACAGAGATGTGAATTTTTCATGTCAGAGCCATTTATAGTAATTGGTTAAATACGGTTAAATGGTTTGTCCGGATTCTCGTGGCATTACCTCACTTCCCTCAGCGTCCATGGGATCACTGGATCCACCGGCAGCGGTGTTGACAATGTTGGCATCACCTTCATTGCCACCCAACTTGCTACAATAGTCGATCTCGTCTAGCATGAACGCTTTGTCCATCTCAAAATTAGGATCACCACGCCCTGGTGTCGCCATCTATCGTAATTATGAAATATTGTTTAATTAGTAAGTATGGCAACTCGTCAAATTGTAAAAGAAATATATATAACAAAAAAAATACATTTGCACTCATCTCACTCTCACTCTCCATCACTATCTCCATCTCACTCTCACTCTCCATCTCACTCTCATTCTCTCTCACTCTCTCTCTCCATCTCTCTCTCATTCTCTCTCACTCTCATTCCATCTCCATCCCACTCTCATTCTCCATCTCACTCTCATTCTCTCTCACTCTCTCTCTCCATCTCTCTCTCACTCTCTCTCTCCATCTCTCTCTCATTCTCTCTCACCCTCATTCCATCTCACTCTCACTCTCACTCTCCATCTAACTCTCATTCTCCATCTCACTCTCATTCTCTCTCACTCTCTCTCTCCATCTCACTCTCATTCTCTCTCACTCTTTCTCTCAATCTCTCTCACTCTCTCTCCCCATCTCACTCTCACTCTCACTCTCCATCTCACTCTCATTCTCCATCTCACTCTCATTCTCTCTCACTCTCTCTCTCCATCTCTCTCACTCTCATTCTCTCTCACGCTCTCTCTCCATCTCACTCTCATTCTCTCTCACTCTCTCTCTCCATCTCTCTCTCATTCTCTCTCACTCTCTCCATCGGTGTCCTTAGGGACATTTTGTCGAACACCTTGTGGGCGGCGAGTGTACAGAGTGCGTGTAAGCAGAGGAGGGGGTAACCTAGGCCCTTCGGGATGGAGGAGGTCGCAGCGCTCGACGGCGGCGTGGGGAGACGACTTCGACGGCGACGGCGCGGTGACGGTGGCGGTCGACGGAGTACGTCGGCCGACGGCAATGGCGCGCGTAGGGAGACGACTTCGACGGCGACGGCGCGGTAGCGCTCGACGGCGGCAGGGGAGACGACGTCAACGGCGACGGCGCGATGGCGACGGTGTGACAGCGCTCGACGGCGGCGCGGGGTGCTCGATGGACGACGGCTTGTCGCGACAGAGGAAGAGAGCGCGCGCGGGGACTTAGAAAATTTTGGAGTGTGTCCCCAGCCGGCGAGACATATTTATAAGAGCACCTTTACAAGCGGTTGGAACCACCAACCCCTTGTAATAAGGGTTCTATAAGCGGTTCGTAATAGAAACCGCGTGTAGAATACCCCCTCTACAAGCGGTTCGTAATAGAAACCGCTTATAGAAACCCCTCACAGCTGGCGGGGAGCGACGGAGGGACCTCTACAAGCGGTTCGTATCACCAACCGCTTGTAGAAACCCCTCACAGCTAGCGGGGAGCGACGGAGGGACCTCTACAAGCGGTTCGTATCACTAACCGCTTGTAGAAACCCCTCACCGCTGGCGTGAGAGCGAGGGAGGGACCTCTACAACCGGTTCGTATCACCAACCGCTTGTAGAGTGTGTGAAGAGTCAAAACGGTTTGACAACCCTATTTGATTGAGATAAAACTTCCCCCCTACGTCGCGGGTTCGAGCCCCGCTCGCGCCCCCTGCCTTTTTAATTTTTGTTTTGCTTTCCTCTCATAATTTAATCCCTACAAAAATTAGTTTTTAATTTTTGCTTTGCTTTCCTCCCATAATTTAATCCCTACAAAAATTAGTGAGTCCATTCAAAAAATATTTAGTCCCTACAAAAATTAGTTAGTGCATCCAAAAATTAGTTAGTCCATTCAAAAATTATTTAATCCATTCAAAAAATATTTAGTGCATCCAAAAATTAGTTAGTGCAATAAAAAATTACTTAGTCCATTAAAAAATTAGTTAGTGCATCAAAAAATTAGGTAGTGCATCCAAAAATTAGTTAGTCCCTACAAAAATTAGTGAGTCCATTCAAAAAATATTTAGTGCATCCAAAAATTATTTAGTGCAATAAACAATTACTTATTCCATTCAAAAATTAGTTAGTGCTTCCAAAAATAAGTTAGTCCATTCAAAAATTATTTAATCCATTCAAAAAATATTTAGTGCATCCAAAAATTAGTTATTTCATCAAAAAATTAGGTAGCGCATCCAAAAATTAGTTAGTCCCTACAAAAATTAGTTAGTCCCTACAAAAATTAATTAGTCCCTACAAAAATTAGTGAGTCCATTCAAAAAATATTTAGTGCATCCAAAAATTAGTTAGTGCAATAAAAAATTACTTAGTCCATTGAAAAATTAGTTAGTGCATCCAAAAATTAGGTAGTGCATCCAAAATTTAGCTAGTCCATTCAAAAACTATTTAATCACATGAATTAACGATCACTTTGTCTTTACAAGTGTTCCTTCGTCGTGATCGCGACGTATGTAAGGAGCATCGACTTCTGTTACATTTAGGACACTTATGTCGACATCTACCGCAAAGAGAGGGAGCACGTCAAACTGATTATACTTCTCCTCGTCTGTGACGTCCTCAACACCAACAATCCTTCGTTTGCCCTGGAGAACCACGTGTCGTTTTGGCTTACTACTGCAATCCTTTTGCTTCTCCCTGTGCTTCTTTAGTTTGCTTGACATGTCCATTATGTAGAAGACCTGTCTCACATCGTTGGCAAGGACGAATGGTTCACGCCTATAGCCAACTTCTGTCAGGTCCACGGTTGTCATCCCGTATTTGTCGATCTTCACGCCGCTTGAAGTCAGTTTGACCCACTGGCACTTAAACAGAGGGATCTTCAATAGTCCATAGTCGAGCTCCCATATCTCTTCTATGTAACCATAATATGTGTCCACATTGCCTTTGTTGTCAGTGGTGTCTATACGGACACCGCTGTTCTGGTTGGTGCTCTTGGTATCCTGGCATTTTGTGTAGAAGGTGTAACCATTTATCTCGTAACCCTTGAATGTGACGATTTCACTAGATGGCATCCAAGCCAGGCATTGCAACTGTTCATTTTCTGACCAGTTTACAAGGATGTAGTTTTGTAACCAAGCGCCGAAAGTATCCATGTGCCTCACTGTGATCCAATCCTCGGACCTCCCTGGGAATTCGCGGCGTAGAATACTCTTATGCTGAAGGACATACGGGGCCACTACGGTTGATTGTTTCAGAACAGTGAAATGTGCTTGCTTAAAAGTTAGGAGATCATTGCATGCAATTGCTTTCCGTCCTAGTGTCCCTTTTCCCCGTAGTCTCCCCTCATGGCGTGGTATAGGGACGCTAATAGGATGTAGATCCTCAATGTAATCCAAACAAAACTCAACTACCTCCTCTGTCCCATAACCCTCCGCAATGCATCCTTCGGGACGTGAACGGTTATGGACATACATCTTTAGAACTTTCATGTACCTCTCGAAAGGAAACATGTTGTGCAGAAACACGGGCCCGAGAATACCTATCTCTTTGACAATGTGAACAGTGAGATGAACCATAATATCAAAGAATGCAGGAGGAAAGATCTTCTCAAGGCTGACCACACTCCGTACCACGTCATCTTGTAGCTTACTTAGCTTATGTGGATCGATGACTTTCTGCGAAACCGCGTTGAAAAAGGTACACAGCTTTATGATTGTCACTCGGACCCAATCAGGCAAAATACCTCTCACAGCCACTGGGAGTAACTGTGTCATCAATACAAGACAGTCATGAGCTTTCAGGTGTACGATTTTATTTTCTTTCATATTTATGAGTCTCTTCACATTTGATGAGTATCCTGAAGGGACCTTCACACTGTTCAAGCACTCTATCATGTTTTTTTCTCTTCTTTGCTTAGAGTGTAGCTCGCGGAATTTAGGTAATGTCCTTTCTCTTTCTTTTCTGGATATAGACGATCCCTCTGTTCCAAAAGTTCTAGGTCCTTCCGAGCTTGTAGTGTATCTTTCGATTTGCCGTACATATCCAAGTATCCTAATAGGTTCAAGCAAACATTCTTCGTGATGTGCATAAAGTCAAGTGAGTAATGGATCTCCAGAACTTTCCAATAAGGCAAGTCCCAAAATATTGATCTCTTCTTCCAGATGGGTGCCTGACCTTCCTCGTTCGGGACAGGTTTGCTTCCAGGACCCTTTCCAAACACTATTTTAAGATCTTTTACCATGGCAAACACATGTGAGCCACTACGATGCTCAGGCTTATCACGATGGTCTGCTTTTCCATCAAAATACCTTCCTTTTTTCCGCAATGGGTGTCTCTTTAGAAGAAACCTACGATGGCCCATATACATAATCTTTCGAGAGTTTTTCAAGTACATGCTGTCGGTTTCATCTAAGCATTGCAAGGAGGCTTTATATCCTTTGGTAGTATTGCCAGACAGGTTATCGAGCGCGGGCCAATCGTTGATGGTTACGAACAACAGTGCACGTAGGGTGAAATACTCCCTCTTGTACTCATCCCATACCCGTACACCATCCTCCCACAACTTTACAAGATCTTCCATCAGTGGTTTCAAATAGACATCGATGTCGTTTCTGGGTTGCTTCGGCACTTGGATCAACAATGGCATCATGATGTATTTTCGTTTCATGCACAGCCAAGGAGGAATGTTATAGATACATAGTGTAACAGGCTAGGTGCTATGGCTACTGCTCAGGTGGCCAAAAGGATTCATACCATCGGTACTCAACCCAAACCTTATGTTTCTCACCTTATTTGCAAAGTCTGGGAATGTTCGATCGACTTTCCTCCACTGGGACCCATCAGCGGGGTGCCTAAGCATCCCGTCATCCTTACGCGCTTCTTTGTGCCAACGCACCATCTGGGCATGCGCTTTGTTAGCAAAAAGACGCTTTAATCGGGGGATCACAGGGAAATACCACATCGCCTTAGCGGGAGGTCACTTCTTCTTACACTCCCCCTCTATTTCACCTGGGTCTTCACGCTTCGTCTTGTAACGTGATTCTTTGCACACTGGACAAGCATCCAAATCCACATACTCATTGCAATATAGGATACAATCGTTACGATATGCGTGTACCTTCTGTACTTTTAATCCTAAAGGACAGATGACTTGCTTGGCTTCATATGTAGATTCAGGCAGCGTGTTATCTTCTGGAAGCAGATTCTTTATGAGTGATAACAACTCATCGAATCTCTTGTCTGACACATAATTTCTGGCCTTCCATTACATTAAGTTCAGTGTCGTACGGAGCTTCGTGTGGCTCTTTCCACAGTTTGGGTACAAAGGTGTCCTATGGTCCTCTACCATGCGTTGAAACTTCTTGAATTGTCTTTCATCTGTGTAGTCTCCCTCTCCGTCATGCAACATCTGGTCTAGCTCGTCATTCACAAGATCGCCGACTGTATCTTCCACAGAACAATATTGCGTGGCGTCCGCCATACAGTTGAATACCTCTTCTTCTTCACCATCTTCTTCATCGTCTTCCTGGTTGCTCCCCTGTATTTTTCCATGCTTGGTCCAATAGGTGCAGTTTGGCATGAAACCTCTCGTGATCAAATGGGTCATAACCGAAAAGCGTTGGGAGTGCTCCTTCTCATTCTTGCAGTCTACACACGGACAACATATAAAGCTGTCTGGAGGCAAGAATGCAACAGCGGCATCAAGAAATGCCTTTACGCCATCAAGAAATGCCTTCACGCCATCAATGAACTCTCTGGAGCGACGGTCCGCATTGTACATCCATTGCCGGTTCATCTACACAAAGATCTAATTTTCAGATACCTTCAAAGATCTTTCACTAAAGTGTTATTTACATTGTAGCAAAATTCCATTCCAAAGTACTTTGACACGTATTTACGAAAGTCATTGTTTCCATGTTTTGGCTATTATCAAAGGTAATAAATAATATACTTATTTTATATATGCATGTCATATAGTTACATTTGTAATTAAAACTACTCAAACATGTTGTTAGTTTTATAGTTGTACAAGACATAATCGAAAAGAAATTAATAGTTTTATAGTGCCAAGAATTTATATGCCATATATTTTGTGATGGAGGGAGTGGTTTTTCAAATTTAACCTTTAAACTTAATTTAACTAATTATTTTGTCCCTTTAAATTTTTCCTATTTTATTTCATAAAACATTAATAATTTCCTTCCAAACCTAGATCTACTATTGTTACATTGAATGGAGGAGTGTTATATTAAGGATTGTAAAGCTAACAACTTTTGTAAAACAACTCCTTAATTACAATTCATCATGGTCCTACCTAAAATTAAAGTTATGGAGTGAGATTAAAGAGAAGGAGTGTTACATTAAAGATTCTAAACCTAAGAACACTTTTGGAGAAAATAACTACCATAATTCATCATGGTCTTGCCTAAAATTAAAGTTATGGAGTGAGCTAGCAATAAAAACCTCCAACAATCAAAAAAAAAATTTCTCCATATTAAATGCAAAAGAAACAATAATATCTTGGTGAGAAGGATGGTAGCATGGTGTTACTAAACTTGATTCACTTAATTTGAAGTTAAATCATCACATTCAAAAATTTAGAAGCACCTCCCGCCAAGAACAGTGCCAGGCCCTTCCCTGTTCATGTCTGCGAGCTCGGGGAGGGAGGAAGATTTTAAATGGGTGGGCGGGACCTCTTCTAGAAGCGGTTTGAGACACCAACCGCTTGTAAATGTGTATCTCTACAAGCGGTTGGGGTCTCAAACTGCTCGTGCTAATTCAGAAGCGGTTTGGGACACGAACCGCTTGTGGAGGTTGCTCAACACAAGCGATTGGTGTTACCAACCGCTTCTGGAAACCCTCTCCCGCCCGTTGCTCACGAACCGCTTGTAATAGCCTGCTTGTAATGCCCAGTTCTGTAGTAGTGATTCATTCCTCTACAATTGTTGAGTATTCACATAATCACGCTTAATTTATTACAAACTGATTATTTCAAACTAGCATAAGAATCATTGGTGTTCTATGCGTGTGGATCTGACTCAGAGGTGATGCAGACTACCAGGAGTGTTTTCACCTAGTCATTTGCCTCGTATGGAATAATAATTAGCCTCATGCGTTCAAGATTTATCTTTGCTATCAGACAATTATGTCAACTATTGTAATAAGCTAGTGCCTTTTACGTAGTACTTTATGTCTTTTATTCAATTATTATTATGTTAGTACTTTATGTCTTTTATTTAATTATTATTATGTTAATTATGATGCATCCTGTTTCCAAACCATGTGTTGACGCAAAAACATATTCTTACGTCAGTAGACGTAGGTTTAGGAAATAGGATTCCCGACAGCACCAGGAGCAAGGTCCAAGGCATGCCAGCTAATTTGATCCTACAATCGGCAAGAGGACTTAATCAGCTTTTGATTAGCCGATTAGATCCGTAATATAATGAACCTGCAACACTTGAAAACAGATTCGAGCAAGGTAATCGGTAACGAAACTATCGGCTTAGATTAGATCCAAACTGGCAGTCTCAAGGGTAAACAGTATACTACTAAGCTGATAGAAATCAATTGAGTAGCAGAAAGAGGGTAAACAGACTATCAACTAGCTGATAGTATCATCTAGCTGATAGAATGAGGGGGTAAACAGACTATCGACAAATAGCAAGGTATAAGCCGATAGAACGAGGATAAACAATCTATCGCCAACGAATATGTTGATTGGTAGAAAGAGGGATGAAACTTAACCCTTGGTTGAAATGGTAATGCTCAACAATATGAACCAAGATAGTATTTTAACTGAAAGCCGATGCAAACCCGTAGATCGAACTTAATCGAGATAGTACTTACTTGCAAAAACTCTTAGGTTGTATCTCGAAGCTGATCGAAAGGCGATGCGCAACAAGTTGATCGGGATCTAAATACGTCGGAAACTACTACTAATGCAATGAAAAGTAAAGAACAAGTAAAAGTAGATATGTTAAATTGATGTGTCCCTTTACATGCCCTTGAGGGCAAACTATTTATACAGACCTTTTAACTCGACTCCAACTAGGACTCTTGACTCGTGATTGATACAAACTCGATCTTAACCGACCCGGACTTAGTTTCCATATATATCCCGTTAGCCGACCTGCACTCTACCATGCATATCTCATAGCCTATTTGGGCTGCCGCAGCACTTGTCCTAGCCAGTTTTCCTTGAGGCCCAAACTGATTTTCAGCCCATCGGTTTTTTGCCAGTTTCTGGTGTCAACACCATTGCACCAGCATTGATCTAGGACTAGTGCTGATTATCATGGAGGGTTCGTGTAACACTCCAATTTTTATTAAAGAATAAAACTTGGACTATTTAATTTGTTTTTTAAAATAAATGGATTATTACAAAGCAAGTAAAACCTATGTCTAAGAAATTTTATTTCTCAAAAAATAAAGTGGCAAGACAAATTTGGTTAAAATATAAGCTCCACATCTAGGTATGATCCTAAGATTTTATAAAATATTACCACCCCAAAACCTATTCCTAAATAGGATAAATAAAGAAAAAAGACAAAAGAGAAAAACGAGAAAATAAAAAGAGAAGAAAACCAGCCCTCGGCCCAGCCTCCCCTCCCTCGGCCCGCTCTTCCTGCGCGCCTCGGCCTGCCTCCCCGCTTGGCCCGTCCTCCACGCCAGCCCAGCTTCCCTGCCGCGCTCGCCCCCTCCCCTCGCTCGGCCCAGCCATGCATCGTTGACGAGGGACAGTTCGCGGAAGACCCACGGTACGACGACGGCGATGCTGACTACGCGGTAGAGGACTACGAGCATTTTCCGGAAGACTAGGCTCGCTTCCTACTGTCTTGCAGCATGTGGGGCTATAGTAGTTGTACGGTTGTACCCTGTTGTGTGGGCCCATGTGTTTTATTTTGCTGAACTCTGATTCGCGGCCTACGTGCCTCTTTGTATGTACTGTATTGGGGCTCTGCCCCTATTATGTAATATTTTATTTTCGCTAGTAATGTATCACCTGTTTGGACTATGCGTACTAGTTGTTAATCTTTGGGAGTTGTATGGGATACACAGAGGGGTTCAGTCTTTTCGGCTAGGTCATGATAGTTCGGAACATGGAGGGTTCGGATTCAACGGTCTAGTCCCGACAAAGGTACTCCATTCCATTGCCGGCACCGATCATGTCCTCACCATAATGTCGCCTTCACCCTACTTGTTGTGGCCATCCCTGCTGCCTTCTTTATTGCCACCTCATTCATCGTGGTCGCAATGGCCGTCCTCGCCACCTTCTCTGTCTGGCAACCTTCTCCACCTCACTGCCTATGGTCACTGCCACTAGCGCTGTCATTGTCTCCACCCCAAGACTCTGACAACTTTGACTCCGACTCCAATTAGGAGGACACAGGTAAGAAGGAAAAGGACGATAATGAGGAGGAGGCAAGTGACAACAACATGGAGGAGGACGGTGTCATCATCGCCTGTAACCCGCACTCCTCCCATTGCCCAAGCGGTGGTGTCGATAGCCTTCTCTATCTTCAGCACTTTCTTCTGCACCTTTGGTGTTGTCGTCCCGCCGCTCGCCATTGACGAGGATGAGGATGGCAAGGAAGAGCAGGACGACGATGACGGCAATATGGAGACTGCTAGTGACTCCAACTTTGATGAGCCAATGCGCTTGGTGCACTCCTTCGACAAGGGAGGTTGGTTTGTCGAATTTGGTGACGATGAAAGGACATCTGGATATAGGTCAGTAGCTACTACCCTAGTGCATCCGCACTAGGCTAGCAAATTAAAAAATGGAAAATATCAATGCTAGATCTAGCCATAAACAGGCATAGATGACTAAGACGCATTTTTCTCTATGTGCATGACATCGAGCGCGTGTCGAACATTCAAATCCTTCCAATACAATAAGTCCTAGAGCAAAGATCTCTTTTTCAAAAAGAGCCACTCGACGTAGATGTACTGCCTGGTCCCTTTCCAAGGATAAGTTTAAGATCTTTTACCATCTAAAACATCTGTCTGCCATTGCAATTCTCTGTAGCTGAATGAGTCTCATGTGTTCCATCAAAAATTTCTTACTCTTGCGGTACGAGTGATTCGGGGGAAGAAACCTACGGTGACGCATGTAGACCATTTTTCTGCTGGTCCTCAGCCACCGGCCATAGGTCTCTTCCAAGCACACCGCACATACATTGTATCCTTTTACAACCTAGCCCGATAGATTACCGAGGGCAGGCCAGTCTTGGATTATTATGAAAAGCATTGCACGTAGGGTGAAGTTCTTTCGTTTGTACTCATCCCATACACATACACGATCGTCCCATAATATTTGAAGATCTTGAACCAATGGTTTGAGGTACACATTGATATCGTTGCCGGGTTGCGTCGGCCGTTGGATCAGCAACAACATCATAATATACTTCCGCTTCATACAAAGCCAAGGTGAAAATAGATACATAGAGTCACAGGCCAAGTGCTATGACGACCGCTGATGTTGCCGAATGGATTCATCCCACCCATGCTCAGCCCGAACCTTATATTCCTCACATTAGAATCAAATATCTTCTTATATTTTCTATCGATGTTCCTCATTGGGCACCATTGGTAGGGTGTCTGAGCAACTAGGCATGCCTTTTATTCGCAAACAATCAACTCAAACATGGGATTATATAGAAGTACCACACTATCTTGGCGGGGGTCTATTATTTTTACGCTTAGCCATGAGTCCTAAATCACTGTGCTTGTATTGTGATGCTCCACACACCGAACACGCATCTAAGTGTGCATGCTCATCACGATACAATTTGCAATTATTTGTACATGCATGAATTTTCTCTACTTTCAATCCCAACAGGCAGACAACCTGCTTGGCCTAGTACGTGGTTTCAGGCAACACGTTACCCTCTGTAAGCACGCTACCCAAAAGAAGTAACAACTATTCGAAGCTCTTGTCGAACCAACCATTGCTTGCCTTCGACTGCAGCAGTGTCAGCACGATATGGAGCTTTGTGTGCTCCTCTTTGCAGCCTAGGTAAAATGGTGTTTTAGAGTCCTTTATCATACGTTGGAACTTTTAAAATTGTCTTTACCATGCTTTGTCCAACAAGTATAGCGATCTTTGAAACCCCTTCGAAGCAAGTGAGGACGGATATGCTCCATGCTAGAAAATTGCTTCTCATTTTTACAATCAACGCATGGCAACATACGTAGTCAACTAGATTATTTGGCTTGTACACCTTGGCATCTCTTAGAAAAGAATCCACGCCATTAATGAACTCTAGGCTGCTATGGTCCGCACCGCACATCCATCTTCAGGCCATCTATAATTAACGAGAACAACCTAAATTTCAATTGTGTAGTGCCAATTATAGTTAGAACTAAAATGTTAAAGCAACCATTAACATAGCTACTTGTACAGTTGAAATTAATTTCAAAGGTTAAATTGGATGTACAAGTTAAATAAATTTCAAAGCTTAAATTGTGTAGTGCCAATTATAGTTAGAACTAAAATTTTAAAACAACCATTTATATAGCTACTTGTAAGCTATATGAACAATATAAAAAAATCCCCTCAAAGCTTAAATTGGATCTTGATCTTGATCTAAGCAATATAGCCATACAAACTATATATATAGAAATGAAATAAGTAGCTAGTTAAGCAACCTCCAAATGGATTCCTCCAAATTTGAAAGCCTCCAAGTGGATTCCTCCAAATTTTCAAGCCTCCATGTGGGAATGATGAAAAATGTTTGCCCAAAACTGAACTCCAAAGCATAGCTCGGGCTTAAGGAGGAAGATGGTGGGAGTTTTGTACTGTTCACACAGCACTACCAGTTCTTCGCCCTCAATTATTGGGCGGCACTGATCACTGCATAAACACTACCGGTTCGTTGCCCTCAATTATTGGACGGCAGGAGAGGCTTAAGAGCCGGCAGTGATATGGCTTATCACTGCCAGTTGAAGCCACTGATCGGCAGTGATGACCATATTTGTAGTGCCGGTCAAGGCTTCAACTGGCAGGGATAAGGCTTATCACTGCTGGCTTGGGAATATAACCGATAGTGAAGAGCCTTAATAAACCAATCAATTCCGTACCCCTCCGGCCGTTGCAATCAGCACCGCAGTGATACAGTCTTCTCACGTCGTTGCGAACGCCGTCGCCCTCTCCGGCCTTCTCCATCATAGCGGTGCCTCCTTCGCCCGTGCGCGCCGCCTCCTCTTCCGAGTTGAGGTACATGTCAAAACCGCCATGATCGCCCCGCTGTGCAACTGGATCCTATTTGTTCCTAGAAGCTCCGGTGCCGGCAGGTGTGCACTCCGCCGGGCTCACGCGCGTTGGTTTGAGGCGCGCGGATTACCACAGCAATGCTATCTTGCACCCCGGTATTTCTACTGAGGCTTGAGTGACCGAATACTAGTCCTAGAAGATCATAACAAGTATTGCACTCAAGGGCAGTTTGAATATCATCGCAGGCATTGAATTAACTAGAAAATTAACAGTTGATATAACATAAATAACATCCCGTTGACATAGACGTTCACATAGTCTTGCACAGGACATAATCAAAAGCATAAAGAACACAGCCGAAGACTTCAAATGCGACGATACTCTGAGGTTGACCCAGAACGCGTAGCTATTCACCTTGAGTTGGACCCTCCTGGTCACAACTGGCACCTACGTCGAGATTTTCTCCTTAACAAACAATCTGTGATCCATATAATGAGTACACGGCTACCTAGCAAGTAGTCTTTAATAATGAATGGAAGGACAAAGGACGGGTTTAGTTATTTTGCTGAAACAACACCTATCTAATTATTTATTTATTTTTGATTTATTGAACACTTGCTAACACACGAGCGTAGCCAAAAGGAGGCTATTCGGCTCAACATACGATGAGCGTAGCCAAAGAAACGGCTAACCAGCTCCAAAGAGAGACACTTCCTGCCTACACTACACCATCAAGTTAATTAATTGAAACACATGGGACTACGTTGTGTCAAACACCTTTCCCTGCCCATAACTGCAGGCACGGCTATTATGATAGTTTTAACTCTGCAGAGTGTGTACATGTTTCCCACAAGCCCCGTCTCATCTCAAACAGAAAAACTATACAAACCGTTTACTGTTTTCACTTACCCCTTAGTATACCCTTTCTTTTGGTTTCGTGCCCCATACGCTACGCTTTGACCAGGCCGACAGTCATCACTACTACAAAACTAGTCTTCTGTAACACATTCCTGTAACACCTTAAATAATGTGTTAGTGTATATCGCTTTAATTTTTTGTTGCACCTCTAGGGCTGCAAGGCTGGGCTGCGACGCCGTCATGCAAGGTGCCCAGGCCGCACGAGCACCATGGTCGCTTTCCTACACTGCATTGCCGCTCTGCTCATAGCTTAGGTTAATTCCTTCTGGTAGATTTCCAATTTGGTTAGGTACGCACTTGGATTTTGTATTCAAAATGCAATTTTTTATTTCTTCGACAAGATCAAAGGTTGCGCTCGTTTCTGGGATTTGGGGATTAGTAGACTGGTGGGAGGACGATCCATACAATTTTCTATGGGATGGCTAAAATTGCAGGTCAAATTTAATTACATTACAATTTATAAAACTGTCTGCACTCCGTACCCATTTACAGTGCTTTTTTGACAACCCAAAGTATTCTTAGTGCAAGGAAGTTCCACAAATTGGCACCAAGTTTTGTAGATAATAAAGTAATGCTATCCTGCTCAAGATTATATAGGATTTAAACAAAGTATTACCCATAGTTCTTCGTTCAGTTCCTCAATTAATTTCTATATATTCATAAATTTCAATAATATTCACAATTAATGTGCTTGGTTTTGATACTGTTTTTTTTTCATTTATCACTGTTTCACTACCTCCTCTTTTTTAATGTGTAACCTGCACTCATTCATTTAGCACTGTTTTCATGCTTGAGAGTTACATATGACGATGAGTTATCTGGGAACCATGGAGACCATGGAGGAAAATGAATTCTGTTGTATACAGATTAGGAAATTGCTTGATGATATTAAACCAATATCCAATGATGGATTCCACTCTAATTTTTTGCCAAAAGGTTAGTAGCTGTTGTACAAATCAGTAAATAAAAAACCGAGTCAGAGAATTTTTTAAAAAAAATAAAAACTGTTTCTGTTGCTAATTGGGCTTCAACTGGTTGTATGGAGCAAAAAAATTGTCCTTTGTTACATTAAAGGGATTACCTGGCTGTATGGGCCAATTTGGTGTCGTGCACCCCGGTATTTCTACCGGCTTGAGTGACCGAATACTAGTCCCAGAAGACCATAGCTAGTATTGCACTCAAGGACATTTGGAATATCATCGCAAGCATTGCATTTAACTAGAATTTAACTGTTCACATAACATAAATATCATCCTAGTTGACATAGACAAATACATAGTCTTGCACAGGGCTTAATTCAAGCACATAAAAATAAACACAGCGGAAGACTGAAGCAATGATATCCCGAGGTTGACCCGGAACGCGCAACTAATCACCTTGACCCTCCTGGTCACAGCTGGCGCCGTTGCTGAACTCTTGACCCGAACAAAGATCCGTGGTCCATATAATGAGTACACGGCTACTCAGCAAGCGGTTCTTAATAAATGAATGCAAGGTCAATGGATGAGTATGGTTATTTTGCTAAAATGTCACCTATCTACTTGTTTATTTGTTCTTGATTCGTTGAACACATGATAATACACGAGCGTAGCCAAGGACGGCTAACCAGCTCCAAGAGAGGCAATCCCTGCCTATACTACGTCAAGTTATTAATTAAAACACATTGGACTACCTTGAATTAAACTCCTTTCCCCGCCCATAACCGCGGGCACGGCTACCATGATAGTTTTAACTCTGCAGAGTGTGTACACGTTCCCCACAAGCCCTGTCTCACCCCGAGGGAAAAACAGTACAAAACCGTTCCCTGTTTCCACCTGTCCCAATATTGTACCCTTTCATTTGGTTTCGCACCCCATACGGTACACTTCGACCAGGCCGACAGTCATGCGCACTCCTTCAGCCGGACCTGATAGCGCACCACATGAGGTTAGCCCCATTTAAGCCATTCGGAACCTGTGATAGCAAGTCACGTCCGTCCACTACGAGTACAGCGGAAACAAGATTCCACAGCTAACGGTCAGGGCCAGAAGGCACAAGTGGCTGTACGGTTCAGGTCCGGTATGGTAATATAAGTATTCGGTCCTTATATGACAGAGGAGACCTGCACGTCTCAACCTCAAGCCCAAAATCCTCCTCTTCTGGGTCTCCTCCAATCAACACACACCACGCTGATTTTAGTTGATTAGGTTTATCCAAAAACAGTACTACGAAGTTGAACTCCACGGATACCAGTTATTAATATGTGAAACCTATCAACTACCAATCCCAGAAGCTAGGCTAAGCATCTACACAAGGATAGGCTAGTAAAACAGTACCAAAATAGGCTAACAATGGAAGGCTACGTCAAATCAGTAGAGTACTAATATGAAATCAGAGCAACTGGGTACATATGATGATAAATTAAGCATGCAAATTAAGTAAACATGAAATAATTGAAATTTAGCAAACTAGGATTTCAACATGAATCTAGCTTGCCTTTGAAGAAGCTAGGTTCTGGATCTCCTCCTTCGAACGGCTCCGGAACGTCTCTCGGACAGCAGGTACACATCGGTTCTACGCGAAAGAGTAAATAAATAACAATAAATATCAAACATACAGAAAACAGTATGGTGAAAATATATAAAATTCTAGGGAATTTGTGTGATTTTTGGGCTCTGGAATCATCTAAATCGGAGTTCGAAAACTCCCTAAACAATTCCGGGAAGTTTCTGAAAATCAGAAAATCCTAGAAAAGAATAAACCGCACTGTTCATATAGCTTGGGCACATCTATTTTTGCAATCTTCTTTCTTTGGACATTTACGGTTTACCTGACTTTGGAAAAAAACATGTTTTGTTTGTATTGGCAACAAAGTTAGGTGGACTCTGCCTTCAAAATATACGGTTATAATAAGCATTAGTGAGGATATGCTCTTAAAAATTATGTCTTGTTGGTGTGTCTGTGTGTCTCGAAGTGATGAAATGTTATTATGTCTATTTTGAAAATTTCCAATCCTTCGAAAGCTAGTTTGAATGCTTAGGTGTGAATTATGGCAATCTAGGTTGTAAACACCACTTTCATAAGTTCATCTACTTTTGTTTGATATGGTAATGTTACTTTTTTTTACTTTTTTTCTCGCTTATAGAACCGTATTTTTTCTTGCTTATAGAACCATCGACCAGTGATATGAGGCTTATCACTGCCGGTTGGGAGCTAGAACCGGAAGTGACATATTACTGCTAGCTGGGTGCTAGCACTGGTAATGATATGAGGCTTATCACTGCCGGTTGGGGGATAGAACTGGCAGTGATGTACCACTGCCAGCTGGCTGCTAGAATCGGCAGTGATAAGCCTTATTACTGCCGGTTCTTACGACCTGTATTTTTTTCTTAGCCGTGGGACTTAAAAACCGGTAGTGATAAGTTACCACTGCCGTTTCTAAGCGAACCAGCAAAGAAGAGCAGGCACGGAGAGGGTGTTGTAGAGTAGTGATATCATCATGTCCGATCCATCATCAACAAACATATATACGGGCATTGTTATATATGGTGTCCACCATCAAAACACATATACACGAACATTGTCATCTCTTTTTGAATAAGGTAAAAATGGCACCATCAACATTCCTTTATTAAGGGAAAACAAAACATACCACAATAGAATACAACATCAGCACGTATGCATGCACAAGAAGCATGGAAATACATGCCATTTATTTTATTGACTACAGATAGAAATTAAAAACATCTTGACAGCACGGATATGAATCTCCCAATGCAATCAACAAGGGTTGATTTAGTAGTGGTTGTTCTCCCAGAATTGCGCCTGGAGCCAATCTATTGTGTGCTTTTCCACCTGAAATGCCTTGGCCAAAACATCATCCGAGATCGGTGGCTTTGATCCAAACACAGCATTGGCAATGGTGATGGCCCCAGGGTTTTGGCTGCTAAGAGCAGCAATTGCAACCGCAGGCATATGGGGATTAGGGTTGAACTGAAAGTGAATGAGACCCACTGGAAATACGAACACATCACCCTTGTTGAGCACCTTGGAGAAGAGCGTGTTGTTTGGGTTGGATGTGACAAATCCAACGTAAAGAGTACCTTCTAGTACCGTGAGAATCTCGGTGGCACGTGGGTGAGTGTGCGGTGGGTTCTCACCTAAGGGTGCATAGTCAATGGCGCTATTGAGATGCCGAGGGTATTGAGGCCAGCAATCTTGTCGACATTAATCAAGGTAACGTTGGACCCAACCTTGCTGGCCATCGTGTCCCTTGCCTTGTCAAGGTTGGCAGCCTTGAAAAAGTCATCAGCATTCACTGCCATTGGGTCCTTGCAAGCAAATCCATTGACACGCACTGCATACACCAACAGGCCGGGCATATCATATATATGTACTAATTTTTCCAAAACTTATTTAAGCATATATATTACATAAATCAGAAGACATAATTTCAGGTATGATTAGTGTTCTGGTACAATATCATCACATAATTCAAGAAAATTTGTACCTGGTGAGTGCATGTCGGCGACACAGAAGTCCTGAAGGGGACTAGGATCGGAGGCAATGGCCTGCCAAGAAACCAATGCAAGAAGAGCAGCCAGAAGGAAGTAAGAGGTAGAGGCCATCTTTTTTAACGAGGCTTTCTACTCTTTGCTGTACTTTTGTTTCACTTGTAGCTGCTTGTGGTTAGCTAGCTTTGGTGATGCTGTGCCATGGAGGGATTGGATGTGCTTATATAGCTGCTGGATGCGGTGGTGTGAACTTGTGAACAAGAGAACAAGTCAAGTAAGAGGACGTGAGCTAGATTGAAGGGGTCTCGCTGCTGGAACGTGCCGACTAAATATTGCGATAAACTTGTATATGAACTTTTCAAGCTAGGTAGTTTCCTTTTTAATATCATTATCTGCGCGCACTACTAGCCTGATATGTGTGTATATATATACACACCCCTATGATCGATCGTTTCTTTTTTCATGTCTCCCAAAAATATTTTTGTGTTATCTGGTACCTAAATCTCAGCACATCCATAAATCAATCAAACAATGAAGAGATCAGTGCTGACCAATTGATTGTGATAGTGGTTGTGGAGGATGTCACAACAGAGATCATTAGAGCTCCCTTTTCCAGTACCTAATTATACTACCGATTACTCAGTTAGGCAATCTCGTGCTGTGATTGGTTCATTCAGTCCATCAAATTAGCTAGCATACGTATGATGTATGCAAGTCCGCGTATATATACCACGAACGCGTTTCTTTTACGTTAGCCTCTTCTAACTGTATTTTTTTTTTTATCAAGACCAGTTCAGTAATCTGGCTATGACTTGGCTTATTGACTGTTCACAACATACACTCACGGTTCACGGTACTAGCTAGCCTTGCATATTGACTTGTTCACGACACCGTCGCATTATATATGTGTGCATTTGGAGGGATTTAATGGCCTTGAACAATTAGTTGGATACATTACAGCTTAACTGTCCAGCTAGTTTATTTTCTTGTTCATTACAATTTATTAGTCCACATATAGTATAATATATATTAAGAATGGCTTGCATCAATCGGCACAGATGATGCATAGTCATATAATGTAAGTAATTTAACGTAAGTACATAGCTCTATGTAGTGATAATTAATCATAGTAATACAAACTTAAAATGGCAACATCTGTACTGTAAAAGTAAGGGGAATTATGTGGTACAATGCTGAAGAAGAGAGCGAGGGTCCTCAGATTCAAACGGGAAACGGTACAAGTCATCACCTATGGAAGATTTAAAAACAATAATTTCATTGCGAGTTATTAATCAGCTAGTACATTACCCTAGACCTGTTCAATATCTTCTTATTGTCATCGTTTGATGCCTCTAACATTTCCTCACCTGCTCCCCTGCAATGCCGCAAGCAGCTACATCTGCACACAAAAACCATTTCCTGAAGTTATTGAACTCTTCCGTAGTGCCATAGTCTGTTTCGACGTCACGCATCATTCTATCGAACTCGTAAACTTCCTCATCTAATATTTCACCGACACCATCACACTCGACACCTGCATCATCACTATCCACTACTTCAAAGGCGTCATCTTCACCCTCAGTTGTACTCTGTGTCTCACCATGGCACGTCCAAAAGGAGTAACCTTTTTTAAAACCCCGCTTAATGAGATGAAACTCGATTTGATATGAGTTTCTATACAATTTCAAGTTATCGCAATCAATACAAGGACAACATATCAAGTCAACCCCTCTCTCCTGCATATCCGCCAGCGCAGCTCTCATAAACCCTTGCACCCCATTCACGTACACTTCCGTCGCGTGAATTTCTGTGTACATCCATGATCTATCCATTATTTACAAAAAAGGATCCACAGTTTTCTTAATTATTACATGGTTACACTTCTTTCGAAATAAAAGGCTTTATGAATAAAAGTTTACCTTAGGACGACAAAGCTAGTATGACAAATAGTTTGCTAAAATAATTATTATAAATAATTAGTAGCTTAAATAATTACTTCCTCCTATATATTAATATAAATAAATTGTTGCTTATCCCATTAATTGTGACTACAAACTCATTAACATATTAATATATTGTTACTTATCCCATTAATTACTTTTCTTGCATTCTATGCATGCAAAACATATCACAAGTCAAAGATATTAATTATCCTACTCTCCATGTACATCACAAACCAACAAATATTAATATATCTAGATCTCAAAGCACTTAATCTAGAGTAGGTTCTTTAATCAAAAACAAGATGTACAAAGAAATATAAAAAGCATCACTAACCTCTAGCACTTGGATCTTCAAACAACCACTTGGATCTTCCAAAAAACAGTTGGAATTGAACCAACTCTAGCTACAGCCGCCGCCGCATCCGCCGCTACAGTCGAACAGGAAGAAGACAGAGTCAGTAGAGCACCAATAATGGAGGTAGGGTCGGCACTATGTAGTGGAAACTATCACCGGTGGTTATCTCTTTAACCGCCCGTGATATGCTAAATATCACTGGCGGTTCTCTTTAAAACTGCCAGTGATAGTTTATTTTCACTGGTGGTTCTAACAAAAACCGCCGGTGACAGTTTCCGTTTCCCGCCAACTCCCGCAAGTTTGTCCTACAAAACTATCTCTGGCGGTGTTAAAGTGAACCGCCAGTGATGTGAAACCGTCACTGGCGGTTTTAAAATGAACCGCTAGTGATATGTATCCGTCACTGGCGGTTGGCGTACAACCTCATCACTGGCGATTGGTGTTTTGTCCCAAGCCGCGCGGGGGTCCTGTGACCCTCATCACTGGCGGTGACAAAAATAGCCGCCAGTGATGAGGGGTCGGGGATGAGCCATTTTGTACTAGTGCCCACTGCACCAAACAAGTTATATTTATCTGTATATCTGTGCCGGTTTAGTGGACATGCGGCAAAAGCTTATATTTGCTAGTTCTATATATATACACACACATATGCTGCATGTGTATATACACATATGTATGTATATATATATGTGGGGGGTGACATGCTCTCCCACCACTTGCATCTGCACTAGTCCCTGGATCAGTACACTAGTGCACACCATTTACATAGCCGGATCATTTCATACAAGCGAAAGACTTAATATTAAATTAGGTACTTGTGTTAAGCCTGACGGGCCAATAAGTATTATAGGCCTAGCACATTGGCCCAAATAGTTTAAGAACACAAGTCCAACATCAAAGTGCAAATGATAATGAAAGATCAAAAGGAATCCCCTGCCGGCCAGGGGCAGATCCAGGGGGCGCCCGGTATGCCGAGGCACCCTAGAATTTTTTCGTGACATTAAGTTAATATTAAATACCGGACACCCATATAAAATATATAAAGCATAGTGACTACTAATCACATATCTTTAGTAGCTCAGATGGTAAGATCTCCACTCTTATAATACAGTTGGTCTTAAGTTCGAATCCCTCTCAACACATTATTTTCTCATTTTCTTTTCCACTTTACTGCTTTCCTTTTTAGTTTGCATCTCTTTTCCGGTCTGCTTCTTAGGTCTTGTACTTTTTTTTTTCAAATATGGTTATTGTACTTTAGGGGCAAACACTTTTATTTCAATATTTTTTTAGTTCCATCACTTTTTTTGATTTGCTTATTAGTTATTCTACTTTCTTTTTTAAATTTGGTTGTTCTTGCACTCTAGGGACAAACAATTCTTTTTTTAATTCAAAGAGATTTGTTCCCTTTCTTTTTTATTTTGCATCTTTTTTCTGGTTTGCTTACTTCCTGCACTTTAAATGGATAAACACTTTTTGTTTGCACTCTAAAACGTTAGTCGTGAAACCAACTGCAACACTTTTTATTTACACTATAAAATACTAGTCACGAAACCAACATAGCAACTACACGCCTTTTGTCAAAAGAGAGGAGCAACAAGCGACACATAACGGTTATGATGTCTTGAGGGGGCACACCCAGTTATAAAATCCTGGTTCAGCCACTGCTGCCGACTATGCCTAAGCAAGCGATTGGAGCGACGCCCTAAGTCTTGTCTTGATCGTTTTCGTACTCCTGGGCTCCATCCTCATGACACGCGTAAAGATCTTGTTCAAAGCCTTCATCCAAAATAGTGAGTGTGTGCGAGGTCAGTGCGCAATCAAATGGCACTGGCGAGTTAACACCCAACCTAATGTATATAGTGATAGAGGTTCTAAGGGAAGGTTGGGGTTTATTTAGTTGTAGAAAGCATGTTTTATAAACCAAATTGTCAGGACCAGAATAACGGAGCCGAATCCCTGTTGTGCTTTTGCTTGTACTAGTCCCTAGATCAAGTAGCTAGTACACACAGTAGAACAGTTTGGATCATAACCATTTCACGCTTAAACCAAAAATATCAAAGTATAGCCAACACGGCCATTATTACAATAGTTTGGCACCAAGGCCTTACAACCAGCAGCGAAAAATCATAAGAACATTGTTTAAACTCCAACAAAATGAAATCCAACTCCACAGGCAGGACTGTAGAGACGCGCTCCTAGGCTTTGGGATAGTCTTCATCTTAAATCCCTTCAGCGAAGTCTTCGTCCTGGTACATCTCCTCATCGGGATAGGGGCAATGCTGATCCAGACCTGCTCGTTGAAATGAGCAGCCCCATATAAAAGACGAGGATGAGTATACTTTATACTCCATAAGCAAGGCTGACTATATACAACTAAGGCTTACAAAGGAGTGGATAAGGTTCTTTTGCATAAAGCCAGTTTTGCAAGTTTTGCCAAGAATTTCATAAAACGGTTTGAAAAGTGTTACGGGAAAACAAATATTTGAATCGTTTTCCTTGAAATTCTGGCATGTACCTGTTTTGCCCAGCCTGGCTACTCACGGCACCCACCGTGCAAACATCCTCATCACTCATGGCACCTACTGTGAGAAGAGAAAACAAAACACACAACTGTGATCGTAGTTTTCCTTTAAAACACCATTTTGAAAACAAATATGTAAGAAGTACCATGAGGCAGCTCCCCGTCGTTCGCCCTTGACCATGGGTATGGCTATCATAATAGTTGTACACTCTACAGAGGATGCACGCTTTACCCATGCGAGGTGGTTTTTCCCTAGGGTGCACCCAGAGAAAAAATGATCACCATAAGGTCTTTCTCCAACATCCTCCTAGTTAGGACATTCCTGTTAAGGTTTCCACTACAATGCCCCTCTTGAACCTGCAAAACAGCACCAACTGCCTACTCCACCGACTGGAATGCCAAAACTAAAAGTCCGAAGGGTACTAAACCAGGGCCTGCCCATACAAGCACACATGGTCGCACTGTTGTACTTTGCTCGTCTACCTCAAGGAATCGTTCCTTAGGGATCGGGGTGGTTCCCACACTGGACCCGAATCTCGTGCTTGGTGCACCCACCTTGCAACCATCCACCCGATCAGGTTTTATAAAACATTTTTACTCGATAGCACCCACTATCCCAACTATGTCCATTTTGAAAGATGACAACATCAACTGCCCTTTTTAAGATCCATAGTTAAACAAGCATTTGATATTAACATCATGAATCCTAGATCAATATGATTGCAACTGAGCATAGCTAATATGATCAACCTAATTCAAGGGTGTTGGCATTATTTAACAATATTATATTAACCTAGGGCAGCAAGGAATCATTTTATAACGATATCTTTACCTGGGGTTTTTAACTAACAACTAATCAAATAGCATTTTTAGGTTTTAACATAGCATGCAAGTTAAGCATCTAACAAATTCATTCTACAAACATGGTGTCGTGCACCCCGGTATTTCTACCGGCTTGAGTGACCGAATACTAGTCCCAGAAGACCATAGCTAGTATTGCACTCAAGGACATTTGGAATATCACCGCAGGCATTGCATTTAACTAGAATTTAACTGTATACATAAATATCATCCCAGTCGACATAGACAAATACATAGTCTTGCACAGGGTTTGATTCAAGCACATAAAAATAACGCAGCGGAAGACTGAAGCGATGACATCCCGAGGTTGACCCGGAACGCGCGGCTAATCACCTTGACCCTCCTGGTCACAGCTGGCACCGTTGCTGAAATCTTGACCTGAACAAATATCCGTGGTCCATATAATGAGTATACGGCTACTCAGCAAGCGGTCCTTAATAAATGAATGCAAGGTCAATGGATGGGTATGGTTATTTTGCTAAAATGTCACCTATCTACTTGTTTATTTGTTCTTGATTCATTGAACACATGATAACACATGAGCGTAGCCAAAGGACGGCTAACCAGCTCCAAGAGAGGCAATCCCTGCCTACACTACTGCAAGTTAATTAATTAAAACACATTGTACTACCTTGTGTCAAACTCCTTTCCCCCGCCCATAACCGCGGGCACGGCTACCATGATAGTTTTAACTCTGCAGAGTGTGTACACGTTCCCCACAAGCCCTGTCTCATCGAGGAGAAAGCAGATAAAAGCATTCACTTGCTTTCACTTGCCCCATAATGTACCCTTTCTTTTGGTTTCGCGCCCCATACGGTACACTTCAACCAGGCCGACAGTCATGCGCACTCCTTCACCGGACCGATAAGCACCGCATGAGGTTAGCCCCCATTTAAGCCATTCGGAACCGGTGATCGCGAATCACGTCCGTCCACTACGAGTACAGCGGAAGCTAGGTTTCCACAGCTAATAGATTAGGGCCAGAAGGCACAAGTGGCTGTACGGTTCAGGTTCGGTATGGTAGTCCCAAGTATACGGTCCTTATATGACAGAGGAGACCTGCACATCACAACCACAGTCCCAAAATCCACCTCTTCTGGGTCTCCTCAAATCAACACACACCACGTTGATTTTAGTTGATTAGGTTTACCAAAAACAGCACCACGAAGCCAAGACTCCACGGGTACCAGTTATTAATATGAGAAACCTATCAACTACCAATCCCAGAAGCTAGGCTAAGCATCTACACAAGGATAGGCTATTAAAACAGTACCAAAATACGTTAACAATGGAAGGCTACGTCATATTAGTAGAGTACTAATATGGACTCGAACAACAGACACATGTGATGATAATTAAAGCATGCAGAATTAAGTAAACAAGAAATAATTAAAGTTTAGCAAACTAGGGTTCAACATGAATCTAGCTTGCCTTCGAAGAAGCTAGGTTCTGGATCACTTCCTTGAGCGGCTCGGAGCGTCTCCGGACAAGCAGTACACGTCGGTTCTACGCGAAAGAATAAATAAACAACAGTAAATATCAAACATACAGAAAACAGTATGGTAAAAATATATAAAATTATTCAGATTATTTGTGATTTTTAGGCTCTGGAATCATCTAATTTGGAGTTCGGGAACTCCCTAAACAATTCGGGGAAGTTTGAGCTAAATAGAAAAGACTGGAAAAGAATAAACCCGGTTAACCGTGGGTTAACCACGCTGAAACCGAGAGAATCCGGTTAAAGCCAGCTCGGCGGGTCGGTGACACGGCGGCGGCGCAGAGACACGTGGCGTGGCGGGATTAGGCGCGGCGGGGCGCGTGGCGGCGGCGCGACGCGACGGCGCAAGACAGACACGCTGGCGGCAGCAGACGGACGCGACGCGAGCGGCACACGCGACACGCTGGGCGACACGCTGCGGGCGTGGGTAAGGCGAGCATGGCGGCGGGTGTCACGCGGTGGGGACAGCAGGGCGGCGCTAACGGCGGCGGCGCGTGGCGGCGCGGCGGTCGGCGCTAACGCTAAGCGGCGGCGAGACACGCGGCGGCGGCGGCGGTGGCGGCGGCGTGTGGCGCCACGCGGCGGCAAAGACGGGAGGCGTGGCAGCAGGATAGGGCGGCGTGCTAGTGGGTATCGCGCGCGAAGCGGCGGCGGCGGCGGCGCGCGGCGGCAATGTCGGCGGTGAAACTCCGGCGAACCTTCGGCATGGTAATTCTCCGTCCTTTCTTGGCCAAATATGGCGGTCCATATAGTCAAATTGACCAGCGCGACGAGCTCTACAACGTGTTGGCCTTGGATTTTGTGATTGGGCACTGGAATAGGAGGATTACCTCGGTTTGCTTCGGGTTTTGCACGAAAACCGAGGCGGCGGCTAGGGTTTCGAGGGTTGGGATGGTGTGGCCGACCAGGAACCCTAGGGGTGTTTATATAGTGCTTGGGTCGGCTTGGGTCAGCCCTAATTATGGGTGAAGTTGAATTGGGCTAGAATTAGGTCTTAGTTGGTCAAATTAGAGTCCTAGGGGGTTTAGGACTAGGTGGATTGGGTTTTGGGCCTAGTTTGGGCCTAATTAGGCTATCCAAGCCTGTTAGGACCTTTTTCCTATTATTATTTTATGTTTTTAGCTTTTATTTTCTTTATTTCTAACATGTGACATAATAATTTTATTAGGATGTCACAAATCCTCCCCCCTTAAAGAAATCTCGTCCCCGAGATTTGGGAGTTAGTAGGGTTCTACTGGGACGGACGTGCAACGGACGTCACACATGGGTACAAGGTTCAGCACTTGCCTTGATCAGCATCACCCTGAAGATCTTCTGTGGGGTTGTTCGCGAAATTATCGTCGCTAGAACCTAACAATTGCAAATTAACCAGAAATGAACACAAATTCCAGAGATAAAACATAAAACGACATGCATGCTCAGGTGTATGCAAGAATTAACCCAAAATGTTAAATTATATCCTCTGGTCATAACAAAATTTATTTGCAATTTTGTTGATACTAAAATTATCTAAATAACCAATTTTAAAGATATTTTATCAATTTATCATTTAAACCGAAACTTAAATATTCTTAAATATTCATGAAAAGTTATAGAGTGATAGAACACATTTTTATGAACATTATGAAATTCATTTTGAAATTTTTGGATTTGTAGATTTAAAGATATAAAAATAACAAGGTTATTGCCTAAGAAAATTGAAAGGAAAATGGGGAGCTCGGCCCATGGCGCACGGCCCAAGTGGCACGAAGGCTCACTGCCTTGCTGACAAGGGGACGACCCAAGCGGGCGCAAGATTAGCCCAATGGCAGCCTTGACAACGCTGACCTGTGGCGTTCTTGCTGCTGGCTCAGCCCGGCCAACTAGCGCCAACGAAGGCAGACAGGCGAGGCCTACCCGTCAGTGGCACGGCGTAGGGGAGGCGGTGGTGGCGGCTCCGGAAGGTGGCTGCGACAGCGAACGTCAGCGCGGCGGCACAGGCGGAGGGGAGAGGAAAAGAGGCAGGGGGTCTTGGCGAACCCGGGGGCGGGGTCAGGCCACCGAGGGGGCGACGGCAGCGAGGGCTGCGGCGCGCATGGCGGCCTGGCTAGATGGCAGCGAATGAGAGGTGGCGACAGGGTTCATGGGCATCACGAAGCCATGGGGAAGCCAAAGAGCCACACGCAAGGGTGAGGCGGTGAGGCTACGGTGGCGGCGACGGCGTCGGCCGAAGGGAGGCAATGGCGGCGGTGAAGAAACCTCCGCGGCGACGGCGGCTTGATTGCTCGCCTCCGGCGACGCTCCTAGAGATGCGATGGCGAAAATGGGTTAGCGGGGCAGAGAGGAAGGGAGTCCTTGAAGGATCTGGGCAAGGACAGCTCACCTACAATGAATCGAATGAAAACGCAAAGGGGAAGGAAAGAGCTCGGGCTGGGGTTTTTGAAAGGAGGAAGGGAGTTGGGGAGGTGGCTTAGTGGTGAATTAACACCACTAATGGCAGTAACTGATGTCATTAGGTGGGTTTTGACGATCATAGGTGGAGTGGAGGGAGTTTGGAGAATTATGGGGGGGGGGTTTCTCTATCAACAAGGAGATCAAGGAGTGGGAGAGAAAGAGGGAAGACAGAGAGAAGGGGAGAGAGGGAATGACAGGTAGGACCAAGGGAAAAGGGGAGGGCTTTAAAATTAAATTCCTGATTTCTCTTTTAAAGGCAAAATACAAATATAATTTTATTTTTCTCTTTTGAGAATTAAATACTTAGACTTTAATTACTGCACAAAATATTTGCCAACAACTCGATTAATTTTAAATTTTTATTGAACAAGTAACATACTCATTTTATTGAAAATTATTTCATTGAAAAAGAAATTTTAATGCAATGCATGATGCAAATGAATTTTTGGGTTTTTGAAAATGAGGATGTTACACAAATCCTATGACTTAGCAAGTTTTATCCCAAAGTTCTACTAATCAAAGTTCTGTGTATGAGATTTTCATCTTATTCTATACCACATACTCTTGCTAAGCTTCCACTATACACCCACCATCATCTTCCGGGTGAGGCACACCCATTGTGAGTCCTACTCCCATGAAGTGCCCGGTCTTCCCTAGTTGGGTTGCCAAGCCCACCCTAGAGTCATGGCTCCTGGCGATATATGTCCTAGATCATCTAATGGATGACGACATGATCCTGTCTTCCCCTCAGACTAGGGTTGCCATGATGCTATCCAGCAAGCCAACGGGCCCCACATCCACACTACTGCACGATGGCAAGCCATTGTGGTGCTAGGAACCAATTCCTGCCGGCAACTGGTCAGCAACTTCCCACTGCGTGCCTCTCTGCACATGCGTCCAGTCTACTCTAGGAGTTACCTTGGATCTGACCAGTCCACACTGAACCATAACCACTTCCTTCTTCCGCTATTGTTCCTCCATGTGCCATGCACATGATATGTCGAAACCACGTCCCGCAGGCAAGTGGCAGCGCTTGGTAGCTATGCGTCTTGCCCCGCGCTCCTTAATGCACTGTCTGTGAACCGATAGCCCTCTTCTCATCACCATGTAGCTTGAGCTACTCCAAACATCCTTATCCACATGCCGGACCACGTCCGTATTCCATAACCACACACACACTAGCATGCCAGGCTCAATTACCCATGATCAATGCTTAGAGTGTAATCATGTCCGGTGAATGTCGGTTCACCGTTTCGAGGCGACTAAGCCTAAAAATTATTAATTGAACCTGAGCAATGTATAAGAAATTTTATGAAGACTTAAGCGTCTAAATCATTTTATTGTGATCAATGCTTAGAGTGTAATCATGTCCGGTGAATGTCGGTTCACCGTTCCGAGGCGACTAAGCCTAAAAATTATTAATTGAACCTGAGCAATGTATAAGAAATTTTATGAAGACTTAAGCGTCTAAATCATTTTATTGTAACCTAACCAGGCTAACAAGGGATGATCATCAAAGCAATCATATTAGATTTCAAATAAGGAATGATCTCATCAAGGAAAGATTACCCATGGTAAAGCATTGACAAGTAATTAGCACGGCATGATATATCATGGTTAAACAAGTAGGCATAAATACTTAAAGAGCATGAAAGGAAGTCCCTTGAGTCTACTTATGTCTATAATTTTATGAATAGATATCAGTGGTGTGAGCGATAAGTAAATGTATGATGATGATGATGATGATGATGATGATGCAATTATCACTTAATATAATATCCAAAGAAAGTATGTAGTTTCGAAAATACTTTTGTCTAAAGTATTTCCTAGAAATTACTATGATTGCAGTCATGATGTTATAATTTAACCCAAATTTTAATTTAGTAGTAAAGGAAAATCCCTAAGAGGAAGGTTATAATTACCCTAATTAAGAATTAATGTATAAGTACTATAGTTAACCAAGTTTCAATATTTTCATAATTCATTTTAGTGTTAACAAGGTTTTTGTAAAATTTTGGGAATTAATTGAGTCCATTTAATATTTTAAATAAATCAAGAATCATTACTGCATTATTAATAAATTTAGAAAAGGCTTAAACTCTTGTTTTAATTTATCCAGAGGCAATAATGGTGTAAAAGCCTACAATAAAATTGAATAAAATTCTAATCCATACCTAAGTTTCTCTGGAATTTTGTCTAGATTTTAGGGGTTCAATAGTCATCCTGGGTGTATGGACAGCTTGGTGTTGTGAGCTTCTTTCAAAATGGTTTTCTTCAATTCTTTCTTGTTTAGCTCATGAAATTTCTGAATATCTAAAAACATTTAATGTTTCCTGCCATTGAATATTTTATTTGGATTTTATTTGATGCTCTTGCTACCAAACGATAGGAACTGATGTTCCGGAGGAGCCCGGACTTGTGCAGGAAGTTTTCCCCGATGACCAGCAGCAACAAGACACTATATACTCTCCTTTGAATCATATTGATCCCATGATTTGTAAATGCATGATTTTAATTATGTTCTGTGGGTGACTTGCATGCTATATTGAAGTATATGTTATTTGGTGGGTAGATATTAGGTATTCCCTGCTTAGTGGTCAATACCTTGATAGGCTTGACATCCTTACTCCTTGTTGCCTAAATGGGTATTATTATCTACTTAAAGTCTGATAATGCTTAGCCCTGCTTAGAGTCAATGAGGTAAAGCGATCGATGGAGCTAGTCCATTGATCGTGCGACTTCAAATGTGAATGATTTACTGTTTGATTTGGATTATGATGATGATGGATTAAGTATCAGATTTGAGTTGGACTTGAACGGGTGATAGGGGATGATGGGAGGATGGATCCTAGACATGCAGCCCCGTTCGAGTAGTTAAGGACCGAACATTGGGTACCTTCCTCTCAAGTACTATACGTACGACCACACGTGTATCATGGGAACACTTCGCCAATTTTCTGTGCATGCTTGAGCCGTTGGGTACCAATGGGGCAACTTGTGTTAGAGGGTGGGGTGGCAGGGTGGACCATCCGTGGTGCGTCCTTGTGGTTGGGTGTGATGGGCCTTGGATAAATCCACTACAACGGTTGACTCTCTCCTGCACTCGAGGAGTGGGGAGTGGATAAAGTCAACTTGGGTGACCTAATGGACTGGCATGTACATCTAAGAGGCTTCGGCATGGCTTGCTGTGTTGTGTGGGTAAAGTCGTACACCTCTGCAGAGTGTTAAACTGTTCAAACAGTCGTGTCCTGAGTTAAGGACGAATCTTGAGTTGGTTAAGTTGCCATTTGTTAACACATGAGGTTCGGTTTTGGGTATGGTATGAGCTGTAGTTTGGTTGTGTTTCTTTTCCGAGCGCAGGGATGCTCATGGTGTATGGTCGGATGGAGACCAAGGGTGGTTGGAGCCCACTGATTGATGATAATGGATCTTATGATGATGGAATACGATGGTCACTACAAGTTATTACTTTTGAAATGTTTTTACTAAAATGCAATTTACAACCTACTTACGTCTATGTTATGCAAATGCTCTTTATGCTGAAAATTAACCTTTAAGCCCTCCTTTGCTCCATGCCACTCATGAATGAGGATATATATTACCACCCTAGTGCGAGTACCTTCTATACTAATTCATATTGCTGCATTTTCAGGTGAAGATGAACCCGCGCTTGAGTACTACTACCAAGCCTGGCAAGATGACGCTGGAGGGCAAGTGGAGTTCTAATTTTCAGTCGGTTGCCCATGGGGTTAATGGGGGCATACCACGCTGGTCTTTTGTTTATTTATGATGTTCTTCCGCTGCTATTTTAGTGAACAAACTTGTATTTCCGCTACAGTAACATTCTGATTATGTTAAACTTATTGTTCGGGCAGCAGTCCATGTTATCCGGTTGGATGTAAATTATGCCCGAAGATGGATGTGTTGTGCTATCGATTATTGTGAGGATATGTGCGTGATGGTAGCTGATCTTAGGAGCCATCACCGGACACATATCCGGGCACCCGAGTTACCTTCGATTCAATAGAGATTGCTCGAACGGGTTAATTGTTGCTCGGGTTGAGGACTAACATGTGTGGCTTGCTCGGCAACCTGCTCGGGCAGCTCCTGTGTTGGTTTCGAACCATTTCAGGCAGCACGTCATATCTCTATGGAGTCGAATGTGAATTCAGAGGGCGCCACAGAACACACCTTTATGATTGTCCCTCGTACCAGGTCCGGCAGAATGCCTCTCATCGTCACTGGGAGCAATTGTGTCATCAACACATAACAATCATGGGATTTCAGGTTTACGATTTTATTCTCTTTTGTGTTTATCAGTTTTCTTATGTCCGAGTACCCTGAAGGGACCTTCACACCATTCAACAACTTAATTATGTTTTTTTTTTCTCTTCCTTGCTTAGAGTGTAGCTCGCGGGATGGAGGTAATGCCCTTTCTTTCTCTGTTGTGGATGTAGGTCTTCCCTGAGTCCTAATAGTTGTAGGTCCTTTTGTGATTGAAGTGTATCTTTTGATTTGCCGTACATATCCAGGAAGCCTAGTAGACTCAGCAGACATTCTTTGTGATATGCATGAAGTCCAGTGAGTGACGCACCTCTATGTCTTTCCTGTAAGGCAAGTCCCAAAATATTGATTTCTTCTTCCAAATTGGCTTCTTCTTAGCATCTTCATTTGGGAGTGGCGGGACAGGTTTGCTACCAGGACCCTTTCTAAAAACTACTTCTAGATCCTTTACCATAGAAAATACATCTGCCCCACTATGATGCTTGGGATTCTTACGTTTCTCTTCTATCCCATCAAAATTAGCACGGTTGCTCCGTAACGAGTGCTTCGGATTGAGGAACCTACGGTGGCCCATGTACACAACCTTTCGAGAGTTTGTTAGGTACTTGCTGTCCGTACACTCTAAGCACTCGATGCAGCCTTTATATCCCTTGATAGATAGGCCCGACAGGTTACCAAGTGCAGGCCAGTCATTGATGGTTATGAGTAGCAATGCACGGAGGGTGAAATAATCTCTTTTGTACTCATCCCATACACGTACACCATCGTTCCACGGCGTTAGCAGGTCATCAACCAACGGTTTGAGGTACACGTCAATGTCGTTTCTAGGTTGCTTCAGGCCTTGGATAAGCAACGACATCATAATGTATTTCTACTTCTGACATAGCCAAGAAGGAAGGTTGTAGATATATAGAGTAACGGGCCAAGTGCTGTGACTGCTGCTCATCTCGCCGAACGGGTTCATCCCTTCAGTACTCAACTCAAACCTTATATTCCTCGAATCCTCAGCAACGTCCGGGTATTTTCTATCAACTTTCCTCCATTGCGAGCCGTTAGCAGGGTGCCTTAGCCTTCCGTCGTCCTTATGATCTTCTTTGTGCCAGCACATCATCTGGGCATGCGCTTTGCTCGCAAATAAACGCTTCAACCGGGGGATTATAGGGAAATACCACACCATCTTAGCGGGGGTCTCTTCTTCTTACGCTGCCCCTCTACCTCACCTATGTCATCACGCCTGGTTTTGAACAGAGAAGTTTTGCACACCGGACAAGCTTCTAAGTTCTCGTACTCATTATGATAAAGGATACAATCGTTACGACATATATGTATCTTCTATACCTCCAACCCCAATGGACAGACAACTTGCTTGGCGTCGTACGTATTTTCAGGCTACATGTTACCCTCTGGAAGCAATTTCTTTATCAAGCATAACAACTCATCGAATCCCTTACAGACAAACCATTGGTCGCCTTTCATTGCATCAGTTCTAGTGTGGTACGCAACTTTTTGTGGCCCTATCGGCAGTTTGGGTATAACAGTGTCCCATGGTCCTCCCACAGACGCTGGAACTTTTCATAATGCGTTTCATCGATGTATTCTCCCTCTCCATCAAGTAGCATCTGCTCTAGGTCATCATCGCCAAAATCACCTATTGTATCTTCGAAATCACCGTGTTGGCCATCGTCCGAGATATTGTTGTCCACCTCTTCTTCTTCTTCACCATCTTCCCGTATAATCTCTTCTTCATCGTGCTTGGTCCAAGAGGTATAGTTTGGCATGAAACCTCTTGAGAGCAAATGGAAGTGAAGGTGACAAATGTTTGGCCACTCCTTCTCATTGTTGCAGGTTATGCATGGACAACATATATAGCTTGACGTCGTGTATGCATCGGCCGCATAAAGAAAAGCTTGCAAACCCTGCAAGAACTCCGGGGAGCGTCGGTCCATGTACATCCATCGCCGGTCCATCTACATTATGTTACATCAAGGTAATTGTTAGCTAATTCTCCAAAAATTAATTATTGAACATTTTCCAAATTCCAAAAAATTTAATTTATTGAAAAACTATTTAAAATTTTATGTGGCTAAATTTATTCCTACCTAGGGCAAATTGCATCAAATATTTTTCGCAGCAATTATTATTTTAAAGCCAACTATAAACTTAAAATAAATTTATTTCATTACATATTTTGTAAAGAACTATATTTTCATACAATTTTTTCTATAAAATGATTATTTGCTCTGGTATTCATACTTGACAAGTTATTGCAACCTACATAAAAGAATTGATCTATGAATTGATATATCGAAGTCTAGATTCAAAATTCTTCCCCCATCGATGGGACAAAAACCTAGATTACACCTTCAATGCGAGATACATCATAATCCCACAAAAGATTGAGCTAGATCTTTACATTCATAATCTTTCAATGATCATGGCAAAATATCAAATTTTCTTTATTTTTCAAACAAAGAAGAAGCTCCATTGAACATCTAATGTAGTGAGGAATGATACACTAACCTTGATTAACTTGGCTTGGAGTAAAATAATAAAAATTTTGAAATTTTGGTAGCACCTCCTCTTTCTTGAAGCTCTTGGCCGCCGGTGCTACTGTTCTTGGTCGGACAGAGTGGGGACTGCAAGAGGAAGAAGGAAGATCAAATATGGCATACTAATCCCGGTTGGAGACACAGACCGGTATTGTGCCCGCCTTCCCCCCTGCAACGGGAGGTTCAAATATGGCATACTAATCTAGGTTGGGCACACAGACCGATATTGTGCCCCCTTCCCGCCTGCAACGGGATGTTCAAATATGGCATACTAATCCCTGTTAGTCACACAGACCGATATTGTGCCCCTGTGGGGCCTGTCCTTTTTGCCTACCACATGATCTGCATTAGTCCCTGTATTAGTACACTAGTGCACACCTTTCACATAGCCGGAATCATTGCATACAAGCGGAAGTCTTATAGTTACACAAATACATGTATTAAGCCCAAGGGCTATTAAGTATTACAAACGGCACATTGGCCCAAATAGTCAGAAAGTCCAAAAGATCAGAGTACGTAAGACCCAAAAGATCCAAAAGGGTCTCGTGCCGGCTATGCCTAAGCACTCGACTGGAGAGACGCCCTATGCTTCACCCTGATCGTCGGCATAATCCTGTTCTTCATCTTTACGGCAGGCGTACTGATCCTGCTCATATTTCCCATCTAAAAGAGAATATGAATGCGAGGTCAGTGTCATCCAAACACTGGCGAGTTAACACCCAACCTGATGCAAGTTTTAGTGATAGGGGTTCCAAAGGAAAGGTTGGGGTTTATTTATTTGCAGAAAGCAAGTTTTATAAAGCAAAGCCTATGACTTAGCAACTTTTAACCCAAGGTTCTACAGATCATTATTTTCTTTATTGTTGTCTATCACAATACACAATCCACAGTCCACAATCCACAATCCACAACATCCTAAAATCTACTGCACACACCCGCCATCATATTTCGGGTGTGGCGCACCTGTTATGGATCTTACGCCAGCGAAGTGTCCGTTCTTTCCTAGCCGGGTTGCCACGCCCGCACTAGAGTCACGGCTTCCTGTCACGTAAGACCTAGATCATCCCACGGATGACGACATAATCCTGTCTTCACCTCAAGCATGGCAGCAGATAGGGTACGCCCGCAGGCCGTACTAATCCTGAATCCCCATTACTTGCACTACCGCGCGATGGCCACGCGTTGTGGTGATAGGAACCAAATCCCACTGGTCAGCGACTTCCCGCTGAGTGCCTCACTGCACGCCCGTCCGGTCCTCTCTAGGAGTCACATCTGACCGGCCAGTCCACGGACACATTCACATTCACTTCCTTCTTCTGCTATTGTTCCTCCGTATGCCCTGCACACGATGTGGTGGAACCACCCTTAGTGGCAGCGATTGGCAGCTACGCGAGTTGTCCCACTCTCCTCTCAGCACCGCGTCTGTAAACGTATAGCCCTCTTCACATCACACCAGTAGCCCAGCTACTTCCACCTTAACCACAAGTTGGACCACGTCCGCTTTCCCACTCACAATCAACACACACACTGGCATGCCAGGCCAAATTTCCAGTTTCCAGGTTTAATATGTAATCATGTCCGGTGAATGTCGGTTCACCGTTCCGAGGCTAATTAAGCCTAAAAATTATTAATTGGACCTGAGCAATGTCTAAGCAAAATTTTAACCAAGACTTAAGAGTCTAGAAATCATTTTATTAACCTAACAGGCTACCAAGGGTGATCATCAAGGCAATCATTAATAAAGTCAATTAATAGATGATTATATCAAGGCAGAATCATCAGGGTGAATCAATAACAAGTAATAACAAGGCATGATAAATCATGATTAAGCAAATAGGTATATTTACTTAAAAAGCATGCAGTTTAATACTTTAAAAAAAATATTTAATAAAACTGGGAATCAATATGGTCCATTAGAATGTTAACTCGCACTAGGGAAAGTTGACTCTCCCTAGTAAAAGCAAACACCTTAGAGGGTGAATGTTAACTCGCCTGGATCCTGTGAATAGTGGGGTCTTCCTGCGGTTCTTCAAAGTGTGCTTCGGGCTCGACGTCTAATAACGGAACAATTCGGGGAAGAATAAATAAAACACCAACATGCAATAGGAAGCACGATGCATGAAATGCTCTCGCTAAATCTAGCGATTTGTCGAAAGGCGATAAGTTTTATCCTAGATATCGAGGAAGTTCCATGATCCTTCTATTATACAGTAACTTACAAAAGATAACGGTAGTGTGAGCGTTATGAAGATGATATGCAATGATGCGGAATGCTACCCTTAATAGTCTACCCTAGATTTTGCAAATAGATGTATAAGGTAAAAACTTAATTTTGTTTGAAGTATTTCCTCCATTAACTTATAATATCATTCTTAACCTTCCATAATAGGGTTTAAAGTGTGTGTGCGGAAAATATAATCATATGTCAAAAATATATATAACCATGAGATTGCATAATATAAGATTAAGTTAAATAAAAGCTTTACTGTCATGAAATGCTGTGAAATAACTACTTTGGAAAGACACATTAATTTTGGATCACTAGATCATAAAATAACTAATAAACCATAGTTATTAATTAGGCCAATTAACAATAACATGTAATTAGGAATCATACCATAGAATTTTTTTTTTCTAGGTCCAGAGAGTTATTACATGCTATAAATGAATTTCTAAGATTTTATTAAGTGTTAATCTATTTTTGATTAACAGAAACCCAGTTCTGCTATTATTCCATATAGGTTAATACCCTAACGGCGAGCTAATCAAATTAATACGAGAAAAATGTCCTGTTACTGTTCATGGTAGTATTTTTATTAATTCCAGCAGGAGCTCTAGTATTTTCCATAAATTTTCAAGCATTTTTTAAGATCTCCAAGTATTTTTAATAAATCGATTCTAATTAGTGTATTCATTTAATTCATAAAACCAGAGGAAAATCGTATGAACAGTGATGGGCCGGCCCGCTATCTCGCGGCTGAGCTAGCCACGCCGATGGCGCATTTCCGCAAGGCGCATTCACGCGAGGGAAGCGGCCCTCTGCAAACTCGTGTCCACTAAGCCTGACATGTGGGCCACTGGACCCACATGTTAGCGACGCTCTATTCTAACGTGCGTAGGATTCAAATTTAGCGGCACTGTGCATGCATCTTGGCGGCGATCCGACGGTCGAAAACTCATCTTCCACCCCTGGCCAAGACGGCGGAGTGACGTCATGAAACCGGCGAACTATCGGCGGCTTACCGGCGGCGTGATAGGACATTATAAGGCACGATTTTGGGTGCTACGGGTCCTACGCGTGCGGCCTAAGAACGTGTCATCACGACACTCGCCGGCGACGGTCTGAAATGGTGGCGAGACGAGCGATGGCGAAGAACTCCCATAGGAATTCGTAACACGGCTCTACGAAGCCCTAGGAGCTAGAATAAGGCATGCATGATAGAGAGAACGACAAGGGAACTCTTACCGAGTGCTAGGCTGAGGCGGAGGAGACGTGGAACGAGCTGGCGACGGAGAGGCCGAAACGAAGCAAAAACAGGGCACTCGACGCCAGGGAGTTCCGGTGATCCCCAGGTCCAATTAACCTGGGTGAAAGGTGCGCGGGGGTGAGGTGATGCTCTCCGTACGAGCAATCGACAAGGGACACACCGTGGAAGGAGTAATTTAGAAAGGCGAGGAATACCGTGCTCCCGGGTCGGCGGTGGTGACACGGTTCTTGTCGGCGACCGGAGGACACCGAGTTCGATTCCTAGGATAGGGAGCAAGGCAAGGGTGTGGCAGACCTAATGCACGCAAGGGTGGAAGGTGGGGAGCTTCGGTTTGAGCTGTAGACGGAAGAGCTAGGAAAAGAAGAAGAAGGCCGGTGTGGCACGGCCGTATTTAGGCTTGGCCGGGGCAAGCGTATTACCCAATGGTCATGAGGGTTACTCAGGCGGTCACAAGGGAGCTTTGTCGACGATAGACGGGCACGGGCGGTAGCCTGACCGGGCCTCGGCCTGAACCGGCCGGGCAACAGATCGCGCATGGAATGGTGCCAAGCTCCGGCCAATGGCACGGCAGCGACACAGAGAACTCAAACACATAGCAGGGAATGGGATTGGGCAACCAGGGCGGTGCCTGGGAACGGCGCGCGCTTGAGTTGACAATACGGCTAGTCGGCACGCCATGTCAGGCGGCGGTGCGGCCATTGGCGGCGAGGTCAATTCCGCTCAGAAGCGGGGTCCACAGCTCAAGCCGACAGTCACAAGCAACCAAACAGCGATCTTCGGCCAAGATCCTTGTAGGGAATGGAAGATTTGGTGCCGGGGAGAGGAGATGGGCTGGCGCAACCCAGCTGTTTACTGGAATGCTCACAAGGGCAGGACGAAAGAAGACTGCCTGGTGGGTCCCACCCGGGGTCAAACTTGGTCAACACTTGTTTAGGCCATCATTTAGGATCTAAATTGGTATATAAAATTTTTGTGGGATTTTTAATGTGATATACCATATATATATATATATATAAGTGTTTATGTGTGTAAAAACATATACACACCTAGGAGATTTTAGAGGGTTATAAGAATTCACTAAAATCAACTTATCCTAAATATTGCCACATTTTAGCTATTCCTCATCATGACCTAATATAAAGTTTTCACAATTTATTTGAGTAAATTACCAAATTCTAATCTATTTTAAAATTTTAAAATCCTGAAATTATGTTTTTGGCAAATCATGGCTTAAAGGAAATTGTCGTAGCCTCATACAATCATCACAGAAGTATTTTTAAACAAAACACAACTTTTGGGCTGTTACACCCCCTTCCCACCTGCCAGCCGTTGTAGGCCCAATCAGTCTCGGTTCATAACACAAACCGGGATTGATAGAGTTGGATCAGTCCTGGTTGGTGTCTCCAACCGGGACTGATCCCCACCCGTGGCCCAACTTACGTTCAACCGGGACTATTGTGAATATCAGTCACGGTTCATGCCTAACCGGGACTGATGAGCCGGTATTAAAGGCCACTTCTCTAGTAGTGGAAAGCATATGCTGGTTACCTTTTGATGCTTAGCAGATAATCTGACCCGTTTCTTTTTTATCGTATTTTAAACCCACTAGTTCGAGCAGCCAAGTGTAAAGTCGAGGTCCTAACAAAAATCCAACGGTGAAACATGTAATCACTGAAGTTAACACCGATGGCATGCTTGTTGCTCTGGAGTCAGCGTTGGGTCCTTACAACAACGCCTACGGCTACCATGTCAGGGATCACGTGCCCATTAGCCTAAGGAAATAGAGTGGCGAACGAGGTGACAACGATGCGGTCTCTGACGCTATCAAGAACATGTTCTTGACTGATATGAAAGAGACGTTCACCTTCCCTATAGGGTCCGAAGAGCTGGTGAAGAAATACAGTTTGAAGAAAATGACCATCTATTTTCAGACATGGAAGAAGTTGAAAAACCGAACCTAGCGACTAGAGAGGGGTGAATAAGAGCCAAATAAATTTTCTCACAAGAAGATGAATGATGCTTTTCACCCAACGCGTCTCAAAGATGACATCCCACAAGAAGAGCCATATTTCTGGTTGTTGAGTGTTCAAACAAAAGTAATCTCAGTCCAAAGTGGTCGCACTCAAGACAAAACACGCCAACTAAAAATGTGCTTTAGGAAATCAGGCAGGATTATTCAAGCAGAAAAGGAGTGGTTCCTACTTTCTTGGGCTCTAAAAATTATGGGAATGTTTATCCCTATAACTTGATGAGTCATGTAGCCTCCAGCCAAATTTCAGATCAAAACTCCTCACAGAAAATGTAGAAAAAAATCATGAACTAAGAACTATGTGGATCTCTCGCACAAAAAGTTTGGGGCTCGGTATTCACATCATAGCTCCCAAACGAAGAATTCAGATGACTCCAAAATTTTTTCACAAGTAGATATGGATGTCATAGAACTTCTCTCAGTAGAATCACTTAAAAACGATTTTTTCTTCATTTTTCCAAAATTCCTAAACTGCAGACTACGTGAGAGAAAGTTTCTGGACAGGATTGCAACTAGTTGAACAACTTGATCTCTATCCTCTCCTAGGTTGCAGGAAAGGTTTCGAACCATATGTGCAACCTCAAGGTATCATAGATCAGTAGCAAGTAGAAGGAGGTGAGGCAAATAAACTAGTTGCAACCAAAAGTAAGAAAGAAACTAGATCAAACACATTAACAATACAGGAACAAAGTCATGATTTGAGGAACTAGTTTCTGTTGCTTGAGAGGGTTTGTTCACAGCCACACCTAGGTGGGCAAAGCTCACAAAAAAACAGAATACAAGCCACAAAACCTCAGCCCAAGACTTGGTGGAGACAGCCCCTCCACCCCTCCTTATATAGGGCAACCGAGTGAACCTCCACTCTTGATAGCTTCCTTAGCTTCGAAGTAGCCTCATCAAAGGTTAGGATTCTCCCACCCCACTAGCTACTTATATGGGTCTAAACCACTCACATACAGCCTAACATAGGCCAAATATGTCATACATGGGTTTTACACAAAACCCGATCAACCCGATCCAATAGGCCTTCATCTGCCGAACTTAACCGCTCCGTTTCCGTGCCTTCAGGCCTCCAACCCAAACCGGAACCTTTGAGCCACCTCAGGTCCTTCTCCATGGTGTCCTCATGGGCCCCAAGCTTAAGCCCATCTGTCCTGTGACATCATCACCGTTCTGAACCACGATCCACCTGATCTAGTCCCGGTACCGTCGCCGACCACGGTTGCCTCCAAGCCTGCGCCCACAAGGACCAAACTACTTTTCACAATCAAAAATATTTTCTTACCTTTGTTTCCTACATTTTAGTCTAATTTCATCATGAATTCAAACATATATGATTGCATGCCCAAGTTTCCACTCGAACTGAAACTGAAACCTTTCAAACCAGTGCTTCCCCCAACACAACAGAATAAAGATGGAAATTTTAGAAATACTTCCCTTACTCAAATGAAAAAAGTCATAATACGAAAAAGATGCGTCTCAAAATTCTCTACAAAATTCGTATATAATATTTTTCCATCCGACTCGAGAAGATCCTCAAAATTGCAAAATACTCTGCCATAGCACAAATGGCCGAACCGGCTCAAATTTATCTCAAAAACAATCTCCTCAACCAAATCAATTCAAGTCACACATACTCATCATAACATGAAGACCTCCACATGGTCTCACAGAAGTATCTGAACTCCACTTATGTGCAGAATGGTCGAACGCCCGACTTTAATACTTTGCCAAAGTTGGCGGACCACTAGGATGCTTTTGTGAAGTATAAGCAATCGGAACAAGGTCATGCTTTGAGTGCAAAGACAAGGTGAATGTAGGGAAGAAGCAATAACACCACCACCTTGGCACTGGTGGTTACGTGAAGATGATATCAAAATGGCAGAAGAGGGAAGAAGAACTGATGGAGAGTGGTATCACACCCATAACGCACGACTGGCCCGACCAATCGAAGCATTGGTACTTTGCCCATGAGGGAAGCCTTGGAGATGACAGTAGCTTGGTGTATTCAGAGGAAGTGCAGGAAGTGGCCACAAGGCTTGTAGGCATCCTGGAACAGTCTTCCCAAGGCTCCTTCAAGCCAGATAGGGAGAATGATGAGCTAACCATGGCCCTGCAAAACCATGAGCACCCTGGACAAACACGCGGTGTTGGCATGGTTCCATGGAAGTATAACTTCACTCAGTACAGTGACAGTTATAGGAGTCTGCAGAGAAGGAAAGCCCAAGGAGAACAAAGGTACTGTTCATTGGAAGAACGGCCAAATGCAACACAGGCAAGTATAAATGAAGAAGTTAAACAACAAATGCAGAAAGCCATTAGCCAGCTACAGGAACTGCTTAGTAATCCTAACGTTGTCATCAGCCTCTCTGGGCAGCGGAGAAGCTGCGCTTCCACCAGGCTCCCTGATGCGGACTTGGGCCATTATCCCGTAGACGACATCACGACGCACCTTCCGTTTGAGCTGCATATCGAAGTGCGTAACCTATCCTTTAAGGAGGCTTATGCCATGGCATTCCCCGTGAAGCCGGGCTAGCTCTTTCATCACAACGCGATACCGCCGGGCTAATCTAAGGTCAGTGTAGAGCAGATATGCAAAGGATATGAGGACCTTGACTTCAACATTCCTGGAGGTGATGGGGTTACCAAGCTTGGAGAGGCCTTACACAGTATCATTTTGTGGCGCAAGCGCTATATTATATTTCAAGATATCCAGGAGGTGTCCACTCCGCTGTGAGGCCTCTCGCACCTAGATCCTACTAGAGGCAGAAGTTGAACTCCACCACCACCTCCACGCAAAAAGATGGTGGTCACAAGAAGCTTGACTGCTCCACCACCCCCAGCACCTAAATAGAAGCCGGTTTCACCTAAGAAGTTAGGCCCACAACAGGAGACAGCCTGTGAAAGCAAGAAGTCAGCCCCAGCTAAGAAGCCGGCCCCAACGAAGAAGCCGGCTCCAACTCCACGACCACCTCCTCCTAAGAAGTTGGCTCCACAAAAGGAGAGGTCCACCCAAGCTAAGAAGTTGGCTCCACCTAAGAAGCCGTACGACCTAACTTTCGAGAAGACGAGAAAGGAAGTTCAAGCAAGTGTAACTGCACACTTCAAACGTCCGAGCCTGAGAAGATGGTTCCAATCGACGATGCAGTGAAAAAAAATTTCGCGACGACACGTGTGGAGCCGAAGAAATTGTCGTAAGACTACTTTGTTGAATTAATTAGTGTTGTGCATGAATTAGTTGTATTGTGAATAAATTAGTTGTGGATTTTGAAATCTGGTATGCAAATATATGAACTATTCATCTGATTGAAACGTGGATTGCAATTAAACCTGAATTAAAAATAAATTGTGCCCTATTGTCGGATGGGCAATAGGGGCTCCACTACCGGTTTATGATATAAACCGGTAGCGAATCCCCTGTTATCGGATGGGAAATAAGGGCTCTACTACCGGTTTGTATTCGGTTTGTAATACAAACTGGTAGTGAATCCCCTGTTGGCACCCAAACGAGGCCCCCTTTTCTGGCAAGGTTCACTACCGGTTTGTATTACCTTGTAGCGTCAAGCGTGGCCCCTTTTCTAGCAAGCTCTACCGGTTAGGTCAACCGGTAGTGGAACCCCTTGGGCATCACTTTCGGATGCCTACAGCCGTTTGCAAAACCGGTACTAGAGCCGATTTAGAACCAGTAGTGTAGGTCCCATGTCCAGTAGTGTGCATCTATCGTACACCAACGTGCATTAGATTATCGAGGTCAGATATATGCCAACTACGAAACTTTTGTACATGACAAGGATACGCAGAGGGTATACACATGAAAGGTTCGAGGTAAGCGGACTCTGAAATTGTGAACTAAATATCCTTTTTACCTCTGAAAAAGTTGTGTTCAAAAACCAATTTTCTTTTTGTTCTGGTTACATGTATAATTTATTGGTTCATTCCACCGATATAATCTATTTTAATATTGTACTTGTTGTTGATATGATGTATATCGTAACTATGCTACTACAATATTCACTGTAAATCGTAATCCAAAGATTGTATAATGCAACATCGCATCCATCGCCAACAACCTTATACTTGAATATTGGTAGTATTTTTTTAACTAGGGCAAAAGGGCATCACCAAAGTTCACTTATTAAGAAAAACAAACATACAACAACAACAAAATACAACATCAAATCGTATACATCCATAAGCAGCATGGAAATACATGCCATTTATTTGGTGCACGTGTAAATGGAAATAAAATTTCCCCATGCAATCAACAAGGGTCAATTTAGTAGTGGTTGTTCTCCCAGAATTGCGCCTGGAGCCAGTCTATTGTTTTCTTTTCCACCTGGAATGCCTTCACCAAAACATCATCCGAGATCGGTGGCTTTGATCTGAACACAGCGTTGGCAATGGTGATGACCCCAGGGTTTTGGCTGCTAAGAGCAGCAATTGCAACCGCAGGCATATGGGGATTAGGGTTGAACTGGAAGTGGATGAGCCCTTGAGGGAATACAAACACATCACCCTTGTTGAGCTCCTTGGAGAAGAGCGTGTTATTTGGATTGGATGTGACAAACCCGACGTAGAGAGTACCTTCTAGTACCGTGAGAATCTCAGTGGCACGTGGGTGAGTGTGCGGTGGGTTCTCACCTAAGGGTGCATAGTCGATACGTGCTATTGAGATGCCAAGGGTGCTGAGGCCACGGATCTGCTCGACGTTTATTAAGGTAACGTTGGAGCCAACCTTGCTAGCCATTGTGTCCCTTGGCTTGTTGAGATTGGTTGCCTTGAAGAAATCGTCCGCATTCACCGTCATTGGGTCCTTGCAAACAAAACCATTGACACGCACTGCAAGCACCAAAGATCGCTACTGCAGATAAGAGTTTCACAAATGACCCATTACAAGCGGTTCACTTCGGCCCGCTTATAGTTTGAGAACCGCAAGCGGTTCGAAACCAACGGGCTGGAGGGCGAGATGAGGGGCGCACTGCAAGCGGTTCGTAATAAGAACCGCTTGCGAATCCCGTACTGTGCAAGCGGTTCCTATTACGAACCGCTTGCAATATTCTACAAGCGGTTCGTAATAGGAATCGCCTGCAGAATAGGGGATTCACAAGCGGGTCTTATTACGAAATGCTTGCAATGAGCTCCCCTCCCGCTCTGCATATTTAAACTCTATCTTCCTCAATGAGCTCGCACACAGGACAAAGCTGCTGTTAATGGTGGGCCGAGCTCTGTTCATAGGGGAGGTGCTGCCAAATTTTTAATTGAAAATTTGTGGTCCAAATTAACTGTTTGAAAGGTTAGTAACATGTTGTACACATCCTTCTCCTGTAGATATTGATGTTTTCTATGCATTGGATGTTGAGAAATTTTGTTTTATACATGGAAAGGTGTTTATTTTGCTACATCCACTTTAGAACTTTTGAGGCTCTTAGATCCAAATTTATTGTTTAAAAGGTGACTAGCATCTTGTACATATTCTTCTCTTCTATATATTGATTTTTTTTTATGCATTGTATGATGAGAAATCTTGTTTCATAAGGTGCTATGGTAGCTTAAAATATTTGAAATGCAAAAAATTGGTTGGTAGATCTATACATATTAAATGAAAGAAAGTAAATATTTCATGGTAGGTAATAGAAAGTAATTATAACTAATAGATGTAGTTAGCATTACTTGAAAATTGTAATAGATGTTTGTATTTTTTTTGTTGCTATAGTTAAATCGACAATGGATGTACAATGCGGATCATCGTTCAAGAGATTTTAGGGATGGCGTGAAGGCTTTTCTCGATGCACATTTCACGGTTCTAAAGCAATCAACTATCATCGGCCCCTATATCCTTCAACATAAGAGGTCCCTACAATGCAGCTTCCTAGAAAAGACAGATGGCTGGATAGATTTGAATCAAATAGAAACTTTTGGAAGTTGACTACAAACCTACATCCTTCAGAAGGGGTCAAACGATGAAGTACTGCAGCGGTTGGCCCGTCGACCATCACAAGAAATCATGACATTTCAGGGGTACGAGATCAACGGTTACATATTCTACACCAGATTCCAGGATAACAAGAGCACCAACCAGAACAGCGGTGTCCGTATAGACGCCTTAGACAACAACGGCAGGGTGGACACATATTATGGTTTTATAGAAGAAATATGGGAGCTCGACTATGGACCATTGTTGAAGGTCCCTCTATTTAAGTGCCAATGGGTGAAGCTGACTCCAAGCAGCATGAAGGTCGACAAATACGGCATGACAACCGTGGATCTCAAACAAGTCGGCTATAGGCGCGAACCGTTTGTTCTAGCTCAAGCTGTGCAGCAGGTATTCTATGTGATGGACATGAACTCAAGCAAATCAAAGAAGCAAAAGGACAAGACGCAGATCAAACCGAAGCTATACGTGGTTCTCCAAGGCAAACAAAGGATTGTTGGATTTGAAGACGTCACCGACGAGGAAGAGTATGGCCAGTTCGACGAGCTACCTCCTTTTGCGGTTGATGTCGACATAACCATCCTGAATGACAGAGACGTCGATGATCCTTACATATGTCGCGATCATAACGAAGGAACGGTTGTAAAGGCTAATATTGCCTCTACTTAACGTGTACAACTTCTGTTAAAAATACACATATTGGACTTGTGTTATTTCTTTAATGTTATTTATAGATAAAACAAATTTACAAAAGAGAAGAAAGAGATAAAACAAATTTATAAAAGAAAAGGAGATAAAAAAATTTATAAAAGAGAAAAAGGAGAGAAAACAAATTTATACAAATAAGAAAGAGATAAAACAAATTTATAAAAGAGAAGAAGGAGATAAAACAAATTTACAAAAGAAAAGAAATAGATCAAACAAATTTACAAAAGAGAAGAAATAGATAAATCAAATTTATAAAAGAAAAGAAATTGATAAAACAGATTAATTTATAAAAGAAAACAAATTGATAAAAGAAAAGAAAGAGATAAAACAAATTTATAAAAGAAAAGAAATAGAAAAACAAAAAAAATTTGGGCAAGGGGCGCAGGGGGGGGCTCGAACCCGCGAGCACGCGGGTAAGCCCGCGCCTAAACGCCGCGCTCTAGCTAGGGGGGAGGAATGTTACATCTCAACAAAGACCGGGCACGGCTTTCTTTTCAATGTGATTGACTCTGCAAGCGGTTCCTAACTGAAACCGCTTGAAGGATCTCATTCTGCCGCGCTTCCGCTGAGGGCCTCCACAAGGTTCTTAATTGAAACCGCTTGGCAGAGGCACACTTGCAAGCGGATTAGGAACCGCTTGTAGAAGGGGTTCCGCCGCCCACCGAATGGTTTTGCAGCGGTTGGTAGTACGAACCGCTTGCGAGATCGACTCTCGCAAGCGGTTCGCACTACGAACCGCTTGTAATGATATTTCTACAAGCGTTCCTAATACGAAGCGCTATGGAGGCCCTTTACCTTATATCGCACCTTGCACACCAAAATTTTTCTAAGTCCAGAACCCGCGAGCCTGCCGACTCCGCACCGCTGCTGCAACCAAGCACCACCGCATTGCCGCCTCCGACACAATAGGCCGGCCTCCTCGTCTCCTCCGACAACGCGCCGCCGCCGCTGCCACACCGGAGGGCCTAGGTTCCGCTCTCCCATGCTCCCCTCCTCCTCTGTTTGTTGCTGCCCGCAGGATGTTCGATGAAATGTCCCAACAGGGACAGAGAGGGAAGGCACGGGGGTGGCCGGCTCGGGCTGCGGCGAGGGGATTCGGTGAGTCCAGTACAAAGCTCCCCCCCAGGCTTGCGATGACACACGGGGGACTCTCTGGCCAGACGTTCCCAATGTGGAAGGCAGCTGGGCGTTTGATGCCACGACGGGGGTGGCTGGATGGTGAACCGGGGTCCCTAGCAGGAGCGGCGGCGTCAAGATTTAGGTTCGAGCGGTCGTCGGCGGTAGGGAGATCTGAGGTGGGGTGGTGAGCGTAGGCGGCGGCAGCGTTGGCAGATGGCCCTTTGATACAGTGGTGGGGCCGGGTGGTGGACGCAGCAGGGTCCCCGGCGGGAGTGGCGGCGACGGCGGGAGATGTGTGGTGGGATGGCCGGCGGCGGCGGGGGCGGTAAGTCGCAAGAGGAGCACAGGGTGGAGAGACATTTTTGTAAAGCTCTTGTTCTCAGATAGTGGATTCAACAGTGTCACCAGTCTCAGTTTTCCTTATGCTTTCTTCTCGGATGGCATTGGCATTCTCACAATGTCATACAACGAAACAAACTGACTGCTGATAATTTATCAGATTGTACATTGAGTTTTGTTACTTGTAATATATAGGCCCATCTAGTGTTGGCTTATTAGACCCTTGTAGATTACCTGAGGTCACACTTGGTAAAACAAACAAAATTGATAAACTTTTACTTCAATGGCAAGATCAAAATGAACAATCGGTTACAATCTAAAAAACTATCATTAGTAATTGACAACACATTATGAATAGGAATCCATGGAACTAGAGACAGGTTCCATATTGTGAGGAAACTTACATGTTCCTCTGTTAAAACTAGATGTTATTTTGGAAATTGGCATGAACTCAAACATCTCACTTCCATCTATTTGTCACTCTAAAGTATTATAGTTCCTTATTATGCCATTTGGGTCCATTAAACTCAATTAACATATTTCTACCTAATTTTTTCAACAAAAATACGTTTTGCCCATTGCCAGATGTACTCATATATGCTATCTTTTGGTTTGGTGCACTATCACTTAATGAAATGTACTCATGCTATCTTTTGGTTTGGTGCTAAGATAGATTGTTAAAGTAATTGTTTTTATTCTATAGATTGCAAAATTAGGGTTTTGGGTCCATGACGACACCAAGACGTGGTTACCCGGATTTCGATGACCAGGAGAACTTCATGTTTGAGGCCATCGCATTGTCTACACTCATAAGTGGGCATGTCGATGCGACCGGTAACGCTACAGCCGGCGAAGCTGTCGATGAGGCTGCTAACCCTGCTACCGGTGAGGACAATGAGAATACCGTGGACGATTCCGAGGTATATATCAAGTAGGCATGTTCATTAATATAAGTTAATTCACACATAACACGCGTTCTCATTTATATCCTATATGTTTTGTATCAAGGCCGGTACATCGACCACTACAAAGTCCATTCAGCGAGGACCTAACAAGAAGCTGATGTCCAAGCATGTGATCACCGAAGTCGGCAACGACGGTAGTCTAATAGCCCCGGTCTCGGCACTTGCACCGTTCAACAACGCAATAGGATACTGCGTTAGGGATCATGTGCCAATCAGCATCAAGACATGGCCCAAAGTTCCTGCAGCTACCAAGGATCTCATATGGAACGATATCAAGGCAAATTTCAGATTTCCAGATGGTGTCGGTTAAGGTGAAGGCATGGGCTTCAAGAAGATGGCAACTTCATTTCAGCGGTGGAAGTCGAAGCTCACCCGCGATTACATCGACAAGGGAACAAGGCCAGACTTCAATAAGTTTGCTAAGCTTGCGGATCATTGGGAAGAATTCGAGAACTTCAAGCTGTCCGAAGAAGACAAAGCCGCAAGGCAGAAGAATAGGGAGAATGCGCTCAAGAAGAAATACCACTACCATCTCGGGAGCGCTGGCTACGTTAGGGCTGCACCAAAATGGGACAAGCGAGAAGAGGAGCTGAAAGCCAAGAATATTGTACCCGAATGCGATGGTTGGGATGACCGCATACGCAATTACATCATGGCTCATGGGGGCCAACTCAAGGATGACGACAACGTGGTGGTGGAAGCGGACTTGCAAAAAGTTCGTCAGAGGATTGATGAAGGCATCGAAAATATCCAGTCGGGCTCCTTGGTGACGGACAGGGAGAATGACCTACTCACATATGCCCTCCAAAACAAGGAGCACCCGGGACGGACAAGAGGTTTTGGGAAGAAGCCGTGGAGGCTCGGCTTTGCGAGTGATGCACAGACATACAGGAGCCGGGAGAGAAACAAGAGAAGAGAAGCTTCCAGAGTGGCTCGATTGGAGACGCAGCTCAAAGCCCACGAGGAAAACGTCGATCAGATGGTTACGCGCAAGATTGCCGGGCGATGAGCCGCACTTCAGGGGCAGCAGATTCCGGTCAATGTTGAGGCGATCGGACGCCGTGATAAGTCCGTCCACGCGACGGAGTAGCTTCGCATCGGCCGTGGCCCCCCAAGATGATCTGCTAGCTCGTCATCCAGTGGACAGCATCACGGTTCACCGTCCCTGCGAGCTACACGTCGAGATGAGAAATCTCTCCTTTAAGGTGGCTTATGGCATGGCGTATCCGGTGGAGGCGGGCTAGAGGTTCCACTGCATTGATATACCACCGGGTTACTCCAAGGTCACGGTGGATGAGGTGGTCGATGGCTTCGGGGATCTAACGCTAGATAGTCCTACGGGCGATGACGTGTCCAGCCTTGGACAGGCCCTCGACGGCTCATTCATTCTTTGGCGGAAAAAGTACATTATATTTCCAGATGTCGTGAAGGCGAAATCACCGTTAGGAGAGGCCTCAGAGTTGGAGCATGCTGCAGGGCCAAGTTTGTCTCCACAACGAGAACGCACGCCTGCTCCAGCGTCGCCGCTACCACCTACAGCTCCACAGAAAAGCCCATCTCCATCGCCACCGCCGCAAAGCAAGAAGAACCCTCCAAGGGCAACCACATCTCCAGCATCTCCCTCGAGAAAGAAGCTCGATGTCCGGCGTCGGGATCCGGCGGCGGCATCTCCTACCACGACGGGATCCAATGAGGAGAAAAGGAAAGGAGCCGTTAAGCTTGCATATGACATGACTCCCGAGGAGCCGGAGGCAACAACAAAGGTTGATGTGGCTAGGCAATTAGCGCTAAAGAAACTAGAGCCGGCTAAAATTGATCCAACATATCTCCGACAGCTTAGTTGGCGAAGACGGCGCCACCTCCAAGGTCTTGACCAACTACGAAAGGACAATAGTGAAGAGCAAGACAAATGCTACTAGAAGTCAGAGGGCGGCAAAAAAAAAAGAACAATGCAGGAGATGAGGACAACACTGTCAATCCAAAGATGGTGCGAAAATTCATGAAAGAGACAGGGCTCGATACCGAAGGAGTAGCTCTGGGAATGACGGATAATCTTCCAATGGCGATCGATCGATGGAAGTATCAATCGGGCAAACATTGGTGGACCCAATCGAGATAGATGCTCTGCCTACCAAGATGCGACAGATACATATCTGGTACATGAAACAGGCCATGAAAGGAACGACTATGTTTCCCTTAGTTTTGAAAGACAAGCACTTCCACCGCGGGGACAACACAGAAATATGGCTGGAATTCGAAGACTTGTACAATATATACCACAAAGACGCCGTCAACGTGTCTTTCATGAGCTGCTAGTGCCTGTAAGTGTCTCGAGCTCCTAAGTTTACACCGTTATTTACTCCCGTACCATAAATTTGGACTCCAACTAACTAAGTTATATATCCCTCACGTAGATTGGAGAAGCAACGGCTTGCTAAAGACGGCATGTCGCAAAAGTACGGCTTCATCGATCCATCGATTATCAACGATAAAGTGTATTCATACCCCCCTCAAAGAAAGAATTTCGAGGAATACATTCTCCATGCAATGCTCGAACAACACGACAAGCTGTACATATTCCTGCCCTTCAACTACGAGTACATGTTCTCACAATCCTTTTCTTCCTCTATATACTTCTTAAGACAATGATATGTAGTATATATGACCAGCTATTTACATATATGTTGCAATATGTGTCAATAGCTTTCACTGGATCCTTCTTGTCATCAAGCTTGGCAATGGAATTATTAGAGTACAAGATTGAAGAAGGGAGCCTAAGGCAGGATACCAATGGATCATTAACATCCTAAACGCGGCGTACACGGAGTTCAAGAAGAAGCAAAAGGGAAAAATTCAAGAAAGAATTCGATGTCTGGCTAAGCGATTGGGTACATACTACAAAGACTGTATATTATTATTATATGTGCATCTTATTAATTTGTCATCTGAATATTTAATTTATTTATTCTTATGAAATCCTCGGCCCCAATGAAGGTTAGTCGCCAGACCGCTGGAAACAACTTGTGTGGCTATTATGTGTTCCACTACATGCAAAATTTTCTCCACGGCGATGTTCCCACTAATTTTTTCGAAAAGGTTCGTATGTGCTACTGAACCTGTTAGCTAGCTAGAATAACGTACGCTTTAATTACAAGCATATATATGTTCCGATATTTAATTATTTACTTATCGCGTTATTAATTGCTAGCCCAACACCGATAGCCACGTTGCAGTACTGCCGCCTCACCGGGTGCTCGCACTTCAAGAACAACTCATTGGTTTCGTTGTCGACGAGATCGTAAACCCTCAAGGCGCGTTCCACATGAGGGTTAACGGTTCTCCTTCCTTTAACACCGCCGAACTGGCGGTGATATCCACCACCACGTCGAGCAAGGCCGAGAAGAGTGACGCGGCGAAGAAATTAACTCGATAGACAATTTTCAATCATTCAAACTGCTTGTAAACGTCGTGTGCGTGCACTCGTTATCACATGTAACATGTATATATATATACTTGTGGATTTTTGACAATGTTAATACACTTGTGAATGTTTGTTCAGCTTGTGATCATGTCAACATGTTACGCATATGTATATATTAAATTGCGACAAAAAGCCTCTTCTAGTATTTAGTTTTATTATTTCAAACGATATCGACAAACACCCTATAAAACCATTTTGAAATGGATTCAGTATCTCCTGTGGAGATTGCTTCTCTGCAAGCGGTTCGGAATTGGAACCGCTTGCAGAGAAATACCTTATAGCGGTTCCAATTACGAACCGCTTGCGAGCTATCCGAGGTGGCGGCCCACTCGCGTGCGGAGAGCTACGCGGCCGATTCGTTAGGTGCAGCCTGGCGGTTGAGGGAACGCGTGTGATACCGGCCGGTATCACACGCGGTTTCGTACAAGTGGTTCAAAAACCGCTTGTACAGGCCCTTACAAACCGCTTGTGATGTTCCGTTCTGCAGTAGTGGATCCATATTATATATGTAGTTACACTCTAGAGTCTAGATGAAAGTTGTTTCAGCATATATATTGCATGCATGCATAAGAAAATTCAGATGCTACAAGAACATCATTGAATCAAGCACATACGTACGTACCTGGTGAGTGCATGTCGGTGACATAGAAATCCTGAAGAGGGCTAGGATCGGAGGCGATGGCCTGGCACGAGACCAATGCGAGAATAGCAGCCAGGAGAAGGAAGGAAGAGGAGGCCATGTTGGTTTGATTAGGCTTCCTGCTCTCTTCAATATTAATTTGTGCCTTCTCTTGGTAGCTGCTTGTGTTTAATTAGCTAGCTTTGGTGATGGTGTGGTCCTGAGGGGCTAGGTGTGCTAGCTTTTATAGCCGCTGCGTGCGGTGGAGTGAATTATAGTGAACAACGGAACAAGTCACTACTACAGAACTGGGCATCACAACCGGTCCATCAAAAGCGGTTTGGTGCGAACCCGTTGTAATCTTCGTACCAGAACCGGTTCGTGGGCAACGGGCGGGAGAGGACTTCCAGAAGCGGTTTGAAACACGAACCGCGTGTGAAGGCACATCTCTACAACCGGTTTGTGTCCCAAACCGGTTGTGGATTTCTAGAACCGGTTTGAGACACCAACCGGTTGTAAAATGGAAGCTCTAGGAGCGGTTGGTGTCTCAAACCGGTTGTAGAAGCCTCCCACCCAGCGCATTTAAAACATCTTCTTCCTCCCCGAGAGCGCAGAGGTGAACGGGAAGTGTTAACAGGAAGGGCCGAGCTACTGTTCAAGGGGAGGTGCTGCCCAAATTTTCAATTGAGGTGATTTAGCTGCAAATTAAGTATTTCAAGGTTAGTAACGTGATGTTAACATCCTTCTCACCTAAGTTTTGTTGTTTTTTTTGCATTGGATGTGGAGAAATGTTGATTTGTTTGTTGTTGAAAGGTGTGTTTGTTTGCTAGGTAGCTTGATCATCTAATTTTAGAGAGTTGATCTTAAAATTAAGTTGTTTGCTTTAGGATCCAAAATTGAACGATAAATTTGCTAGCTAGTTTGATCACCGTAATTTTAGGAACTAATTATTGGAGTATGAAATAAATAAGGCAAAAATTAGAAGGAAAAAATAAAAAGGTAGGAAGGGAAAAATAATTCGTTAGTTTTAGTTAAAAATTGTAGAAGGATTAAAAAATAATTAAAAAATGTAACAATTAGTTATTTTTTGTGCAATAAATGTGAAGCGTAAAAAATTTGTAGTTAGGTTTAGTTAAAAATGTATAAGGATAAAAATAATTAGAAAGGTAGAATGGGAAAAATAATTAGTTTCAAAATTGTAGAACGATAAAAAATAATTAAAAAATGTAACAATTAGTTAGTTTTAGTTCAATAAATGTAGAAGGACAAAAAAGAATAAGTGTAGGTGGAGTTTTTTTGTTGCAGCAAAAAAAATATTGTCTTTAATTGTAGACCGAAGAAGAACAAAAAGTAATTAGAAATAACTGCTTGTGAGCTTTAGATTCTGAAATGTAACTATATTTTTTTAATAAAATATAACTTGGTGTAGATGAACCGGTAATGGATGTACAATGCGGACCGTCGCTCCAGAGAGTTTATTGATGGTGTGCAGGGTTTTCTGGATGCGGCCGTTGCCTTCTTGCCTACAGGCAGCTACATATGTTGCCCGTGTGTAGACTGCAAGAATGAGAAGGAGCACTCCCACCGATGGCAGGTTATGAACCATTTGATAATTAGAGGATTCATGCCAAACTATACCTGTTGGACCAACCATGGCGAAGTAGAGGGGATTAGCCAGGAAGATGATGAAGACGACGAGGAAGAAGAAGAGGGTTTGAACAGTATCCCAGACGCCAGGCAATACTGTTCGGTGGAAGATACACTCGGAGAATTTGGTGATGATGAGCTAGACCAGATGCTGCGTGACGGAGAGGGAGACTACACATATGAAAGACAATTCGACAAGTTCCAGCGCATGTTAGAGGACCACAGGACTCCTTTGTACCCAAACTGTGGGTAGCGCCACAAAAAGCTGTGCACCATACTGGAACTAATGCAATGGAAGGCCACGAATGGTGTCTCAGATAAGGGATTAGATGAGTTGTTATCACTCATAAAGAAGTTGCTTCCGGAAGATAACACTCTGCCTGAATCTACATATGAAGCCAAGCAAGTCGTATGTCCTTTGGGATTAGAAGTCTGAGAAGATACACGCATGTCCTAACGATTGTATCCTCAGACGCAATGAGTACGAGGATTTTGATGTTTGTCCAGTGTGCAAAGAATCGCGTTATAAGATGAAGCGTGACGACTCAGTGAAATAGATGGGGAGCGTATGAAGAAGAGACCTCCGCTAAGGTGGTGTGGTATTTCCTGTCATCCCCGATTGAAGCGTCTGTTTGCTAACAAAGCGCATGCCCGATGATGCGTTGGCACAAAGAAAAGCGTAAGGGCGATGAGATGCTTAGACATCCACCGATGGCTCGCGATGGAGGAAAGTCGGCGAACATACCGCACTTTGCGATGAGGCGAGAAACATAAGATTTGGGTTGAGTACGGATGGTATGAATCCGTTCGCGGTGAAAGCAGCAGCTATAGCACTGGCTGTTACACTTTGTATCTATAACATTCCTCCTTGGTTGTGCATGAAGCGGAAGTACATATTGATGCCATTGTTGATCCAAGGGCCCCAGCAACCCGGAAACGACATCGATGTCTATCTGAAACCATTGGTTGAAGATCTTGTAACATTGTGGGAATATGGTGTACGGGTATGGGATGAGCACAAAAGATAGTATTTCACCCTACGTGCATTACTATTTGTTACCATCAACGACTGGCCTGCGCTTGTTAACCTGCCCGGCCTAACTATAAAAGGATATAGAGCCTGCGTGCAGTGCTTAGATGAAACGGACAGCATGTACCTCAAAAACTCTCGGAAGGTTGTGTACATGGGCCACCGTAGGTTTCTTCTTACGAGGCATCCGTTGCGGAAGAGAGGCAGGAATTTTAACGGGAAACCAGACCTTCATGCTAAGCCTAAGCATCAAAGTGGGCCGCGTGTGTTTGCTATGATAAAGGATCTGAAAGTAGTTTTTGGAAAGGGTCCTGGGAGAAAATCTATACCGAGTGAAGAAGGTCAGGCACCCATGTGGAAGAAGAAGTCAGTATTTTGGGACTTGCCTTATTGGGATGTTTTGGAGGTTCGTCACTCACTTGACTTCATGCACATCACGAAGAATGTTTGCGTGAACCTCTTAGGAGACTTAGATATGTACGGAAAATCGAAAGATACACTGCAAGCTCGGAGGGATCTAAAACATTTGGAACTGAGGAACGATCTACATCCAGAAAAGACAGGCAAATGACAACATTATCTACATCCTGCGAGCTACACTCTAAGCAAAGAAGAGAAAAAAAAAGCATGATAGAGTGTTTGAACAGTGTGAAGGTCCTTTCTGGATACTCCTCGAATGTAAAGAGAATCATAAACATGAAAGAGAATAAAATCGTCCACCTGAAATCCCATGACTATCTTGTGTTGATGACACAGTTGCTCCTAGTGGCTGTGAGAGGTATTTTGCCCGAGTGGGTCCGGGGGACAATCACAAAGCTGTGTTTCTTTTTCATTGCGGTTTCGCAAAAGGTTATTCAGCCAGATAAACTAAGTAAGCTACAGGATGACGTGGTACAAAGTGTGGTTAGTCTTGAGATGATCTTTTCTCCTGCATTCTTTGATATTATGGTTCATCTCACTGTTCACATTGTCAAGGAGATAGGTATTCTCAGATCCGTGTTTCTACACAACATGTTTCCTTTCGAGAGGTACATTGTTAGTGATATGCCCTAGAGGCGATCATATGAGATGATTGTATCATACGTCTATGTTCATGTACTTATTAGTTCCATGAATAAATGTCACTCCTTTGTTCATTGAGTATGACTTAATTGTGAAACACATTGGTTATATGATATTATTCTAAACGATCCCTGGTCACATATCATTATGTGGAACAATAGTGATCTGACCAGCACATGTATTAATTGATGGTAATGTTTCACATACCATAGATATGGAGATATCAAATCAATAATGTGGGTACATGATAAAGAACATGGGGTTGGATAGACCCGCTCCGAGACACTGCTGAGATTGTTATCTTAGAAGTGCCATCAGGGTATAGTCTCGAGTGGTATACCTATACGATCCTTTGACCTGAGATTCTTATTGATTCTCAGCATGCGTAATTGTATACTTTGGGGCTATCAAATGCTTCACCGTAATAGGGGAGTTATAAAAGTAGCTTACATGTATGCCGTGAAACATAACGTGAGATGTAAGAGATCAAGATGGAATTTGCCCCTCCTTGATAACGGGAGAGATATCTCTGGGTCCCTCGGTGTGGATGGATAAGAAAAGTGCATGGCCATGCCAAAGTGATTAAAGAGTTAATCACGAATTATATCCATTACATTGACGAGTGAATTTGTCGAGCTATCACAAGGGTGGCACGCCTCGCCTTTGAGCTTGACCGATATCGTGTGGCAAAAGGATCCTATGTGAGTGTATCAAGGTTGGTGATTCGATCATTGTGTACATTCGGGGTCAATATGTGCCGCTAGGTACCGCTATTGACTTGTGGTGCAGGGAAGGGTTCTCCGGGACGCGCCGACTTGTACATGAGCCTAATGGGTCACACACTTAACGGGTTGGATCATATCTGATGGACTGGATCCATTAGTGGGTTTATACGGATTTGGATCCTCTGACGTCTTAATGGATTTTTATTGTAGAAGATCCATTAGCGTGAGACCTAGTGGGCTTCCATATCCATTAGAGCGAGACCTAATGGGCTTTTATCGTAGAAGGCCCGTTAGTGCGCTCTATATAAAGGAGGCATGGGGGCGTGCAGCGTGTTAGTCTCCCCACCACGAGCCCTAGCCGCCGCCACGTCCCATCGCCCCTAAGAAACCTAGCCGCGCGCGTGGGTGCTAGCACACCAGCGCGCGGTGTTCCCACCCCGGACGTGTGGATACCGTGGAGGCGTCGTCGCTCTCGTGTCGGCGCTGATCGATTCGATCAGCTACACAACATGTACGACTAGGTCGACGTTGCTGTGACGGCGATCCGCGACGAGGAGAAGTTGTACCACGTCGTGTTCGACCACGTCTGAGGCTTCGCAAAGACGCGGGAGGCTTCACCCACTCTACTTCATTGCTAAGGTGCTCCAAGGGTAATGCTCCATGATCTCTGACTCGCATGTTGCCTGGGTGTTCGCGGTAGGAAAAATTTTGTTTTCGGCTAGCGTAGCACCGCGTTCTCCTACATACATGAGTGTCCTAAAGAGGTATGTCCGTAACCGTTCTCGTCCAGAAGGATGCACAGCCGAGGGGTATGGCACAGAGGAGGTTATTGAGTTCTGTGTGGATTACATTAATGATCTAAATCCGATTGGTGTCCCTATATCACGCCATGAGGGCAGGCTCCAGGGAAAAGGGAGACTAGGACAGAAAGCACTTGCATGCAAAGATCTGCTTACTTTTAAACAAGCACATTTCACGGTTCTGAAACAATCTAATGTAGTGGCCCCTTATGTCCTTCAGCACAAGAGTATTCTACGCCGCGAATTCCCAGGGAGGTCTGAGGATTGGATAACACTGAGGCACATGGATTCATTTGGCACTTGGTTACAAAACTACATCCTTTCGGAAGGGTCGACAATGAGCAGGTTACAGCGCTGGCTCGTGGACCATCTAGTAAAATCGTGACATTCAAAGTGCGAGATAAATGGTTACACATTTTACACGAAATCCCAGGATAAGATGAGCACGAACCAGAACAGTGGCGTCCGTATAGACGCCGCGGACAACACTAGCTAGGTGGACACATATTATGGTTTCATAGAAGAGATATGGGAGCTTGATTATGGACCTTTGAAAGTCCCTCTATTCAAGTGCCAATGGGTTAAACTTAGTTCAAGCGGCGTCAAGATCGACAAATATGGCATGACAACCGTAGACCTGACACAAGTCGGCTATAGGCGTGAACCATTCGTTCTCGGCAATGATGTGAGACAGGTCTTCTATGTAATGGACATGTCAAGTAAACCCAAGAAGCAGAAGGACAAGCCAAAGCGACACGTGGTTCTCCAAGGCAAACGAAGAATTGTCGGAGTTGAGGGCGTCCTGAGCGAGGAAGAGTATAGTCGATTCGATGAGCTCCCTCCTTTTGCGGTGGATGTTGACATAAGTGTCCTGAACGACACAGATGTCGATGCTCCGTATATACGCCACGATCATAACGAAGGCACACTTGTAAAGACAAAGTATGTAACTAGTTAAGATGTGCTCCTGTATGAAACTTGTATATTTCAATCATATATAGAAATTAAGCAATGAAATTTTAAACATTTCAAAAATATGAAACACAAGTACTAAAATTTTAAACATTTTAAAATAATATGAAACACAAATCTTGAAATTTGAAACATTTTAAAATAATATGAAACACAAGTCTTGAAATTTTAAATATTTTAAAATAATATGAAACACAAATCTTGAAATTTTAAATATTTTAAAATAATATGAAACACAAGTCTGAAATTTTAAACACTTTAAAATAATATGAAACACAAGTACTAAAATTTTAAACATTTTAAAATAATATGAAACACAAATCTGAAATTTTAAACATTCTAAAATAATATGAAACACAAGTATCTTGAAATTTTAAACATTCTAAAATAATAGAAAAGGAATCCCGAAAAGCCCCTCTAGAAAGCGGTTAGTAATACAAACCCCTTGTAGAAGGTAACCTCTACAAGCGGTTCGTAATGCCAACCCCTTATAGAAGGGACCTCGCATAGTGACAATCTGGAAACCACCTCTACAAGCGGTTTGTAATATGAACCCCTTGTAGAAGGGGACCTGTACAAGCGGTTGGTAATACCAACGCCTTGTAAAAGGGAACCTCTACAAGCCGTTCGTAATACAAACGCCTTGTAGAAGGGAACCTCTACAAGCACGCAAGACAATCTGGAGACCCCCTCTACAAGCGGTTCGTAATACGAACCCCTTGTAGAAGGGGCCCTCTAGAAGCGGTTCGTAACACGAACCCCTTGTAGAAGAGACCTCTACAAGGGGTTCGGACTACGAACCGCTTGTAGAGGCCCCTTTACAAGGGGTTCGTATTACGAACCGCTTGTAGAGGGGGTCTCCTATATATTTCAGCTCGTCTTCCTTGCGCGCTTCACTCTCCCCAAAATTTTTCTAAGTCCCGAGCCGTCCCACGCTTCCTCCTCTCATCGCTCCGCCAGTATCTATGTCGAGCCCTGCAGCTGCGCGCCGCGCCTCCTCCACCGTCTTGGCGCCCTCGTCGCCGCTTCTCTCCGTCGAGATCCGCGCCTGCTGGCCGCCCTTCACCGCCGTCTTGCGTCCTCGTCGCCGCGCCTACGCCACCGCCGTCACGCCTTCACACCGCCGTCTGCCTGCAAATCGCCTCGCCGTCGGACCTCCACCGCGCCGTCGACCTCTAGACCGCACCCCCGCACCCCCAGTCTGCCGGAGGACCTAGGTTGCCCACGCCTACGCCGCACTCTGCCTCTGTTTTTTCTGTGCACACAGGGTGTTCGATGAAACGTCCCTACGGAAAAAATATGGACTGAGAGAGAGAGAGATAGGAAGAGAGAGCTAGAGAGAGATAGTGAGAGAGAGGTAGAGAGAGATAGTGAGAGAGAGCTAGAGAGAGATAGTGAGAGAAAGCTAGAGAGAGATAGTGAGAGAGAGGTAGAGAGAGAGCTAGAGAGAGATAGTGAGAGAGAGGTAGAGAGAGATAGTGAGAGAGAGCTAGTGAGAGAGAGGTAGAGAGAGATAGTGAGAGATAGAAAGAGATAGTGAGAGAGAGGTAGAGAGAGATAGTTAGAGAGAGGTAGAGATCGAGAGAGATAGTGAGAGAGAGCTAGAGAGAGATAGTGAGAGAGAGCTAGAGAGAGATAGTGAGAGAGAGATAGCTAGAGAGAGATACAGAGAGATAGTGAGAGATAGTGAGAAATATAGGTAGTGCTGACAATATATTTAACAATGTTTCGCAATTATGTCATGTGCACAGGTGGCAATACTAATTTAACATTGTTTCGCAATTATGATATATAGATGGAGCAACCAGCAAAGGGCATGATGTTGATGATATTTTCAATGAGGAAGAACAATTCCTGCTAGACTCGATCGCGCAGGGTAGCATCAGAGGATACGTCGAAGGTGACGCTAACGCTGCTGCCGATGAGGCTGTGAACCAAGGAGACGCTAATGCTACTACCGTGTGTTCCGGTGATGCTGTGGACACTGGGGCCAGCGAGGTAATGTCACAATAATGCCCTGGTACACGCCGCCTTTCGAGCAATCTTAACACACTCATATTTTTCTGTAATTTAATCAGGGTACATCGAGCAACCAATCGAAGCGAGGACCTAACAAGAATCCATCGGCAAAGCATGTATTTACCGAAGTTAACTCTGACGGGATGCCGATTGCCCCTCTTTCAGCAATTGGCCCATTCAACAACGCTTGTGGTTTCCTTGTAAGGGACCACGTCCCAATTAGCATCCAGAAATGGGCTGAAGTCCCTCAAGCTACCAAGGATCTATTGTGGACAGATATTAAGGACAATTTCAAATTCCCTGAAGGGTTCCAAGACAAAGTAAAGAAATACACTTTGAAAAAGATGGCAACCGTATTTCAGTCTTGGAAGACGTCTCTAAATGCCAAGTATGTGCAGAAAGGAGAAAGACCTGACTTCAATCTATTTCCTAAGCTGGCCGATCACTGGGAAGCGTTTGAGGAATACAAGCTGTCAGCTCAAGACCAAGCCACGAGCCAAAAGAACAAGATAAATGCATAGAAGAAGAAATACCACCACCATCTCGGCACCAGTGGTTACATCAAGGCTATACCGAAATGGGAGAAGCGGGAGGAAGAATTAGTGGTCAAGGATGTACCACCTGCTACTGCTGACTGGGAATTTCGCCTGCGAAATTGGTTCATGGCTCACGGGGGGGCCCTTGCAGATGACGGCAGCTTGGTGATGGCACCGGGAGTGCAAGATGTTGGGCAAAGGATCGTACAAGCCGTTCAACAGTCTCAATCAGGTTCCTTAGTGACGAGATAGGAGAATGACGGTGACACATGCCCTCGAACCGGAGCACCGGGGACGGACAAGAGGTATTGGTTCGTCGACGCCATGGAAACACAGATTCGCAAAGGAATCCCAAACGTACAGGAACCGAGCAAGAAGCAAAACCAGAGAGCTATACAAATACAGGCAATTGGAAAGGGAGCTAAGAGCTACCCAGGCTAGCATAAGCGACATAGTTGCTCAACAAGTGCAGATAGCCCTCAGCAAGCTTCAGAAGCAGTCCGAGCAATCTACGGATGCCATGATCGGCCCAAGAGCCTCACGCGGCGGAAGCAGCATGTCGTCCACCGCGGCACCTGATGGGGATGACCTCGGCCATTTTCCAGTGGATGACATCAAGGTTCGCCGCCAGTGTGAGCTACATGTCCAGGCGCGAAACCTCTCCATAAAGGTGGCGCGACGGCATGGCGTTCCCGAGAGAGCCGGGCCAGACATTTCATTGCAACGAGATACCCCGGTTACTCGAAAGTCGCCGTGGGGAGGTGTTAAACGGTTTTGAAGATCTTATGCTCGATATTCTTTGGAGACGATGAGGTGGCCAAGCTTGGACAGGCCCTCCACGGTATCATCCTATGGCGAAAACGGTACATCATGTTTCCAGATGGCGTGGAGGTGTCATCTCCACCGCGAGATATCGAACAATTGGGCGGTGGAGGAAGCTCGCCTCCTCCACAACGACAAACCACGCCTCCTCCAACGTCAGCTCCACGCAATGCCTCGCCGCCAATACAGAGTACTCCTCCTCCATCACCTGCTCCACGCAGAAGCCCAACTCCACCAGCACCTCCAACAAAAACGAACCCCCCACCCAGGAAAAGCACGCCTCCACCATCTCCTCCGCGAAAGAAGTCTCAAATAAGAAGCAGCCATCCTCCTCCCTAGAAGGCCCAGTCCAGCCGATCAACAAGGTCAAAGGAACCTTCAAAAAGGGCATATGATATGACGGACGAGGAGACAAGCAAAATTGTTGCTGCAGAAGTTGCTGCACACTTCGCACCTAAGGTGCCAGCCCCGAAGCAAGCAATTGATCAAAAAGCTTCAAAACACTTCGCGACATCCCATGCAATGCCACTGCCTACGGCGTCAGACCACGACTGGACAATAGCAAAGGCTACACAGAAGTCTAAACGGGCTAAGGCAGAGGCGGCAAAGAAGAAGAAAGAGCAAGAACAGCTTGAACAATTCATAAAAGAGGCAAACCTCGGTTCTGCAGCTGAAGCTCTTGGATTAACGGATGATATCCCAATGGCAGAAGTGAGATGGCAATATAAGTTGGGCCGGGAGTTGGTTAACCCTAAAAACATAAAGGATTTACCAACCAAGATGCGGCAATTTCATGAATGGTACATGGTAGAGTCCGCTCAAGAAAGAAATATGTTCCCCCTCCATATCAGAAACGAATATTTCTATCGCGGGGACAACCAAATATGGCTAGAATTCGAAGACTTCTACCATTTTTACCATCATGACGCTGTCAACGTGTCTCTCATGAGCTGCTGGTGTCTGTAAGTGTTAGGCTAATAAGTTTACCATGTGCTTCCTCATACCAGAAAGTTGCAACTCTAATAGTTTTTTTATTTCTATGTAGAATGGAGATACAACGATTGAGAAGACAGGGTAACTTCAACATCGGCTTCATAGACCCAGAGATTGTTAACGAGGCTGTCATCGGATACAACCCAAAGGTTGTTGAGGAGTACATTCTGGATGCACTCTTAGGACAGCACTACAATCCATACATACTTCTGCCCTTCAACTTCGAGTACGTATATATCCGTTCCTCACAACCTCTCATTCCTAGCCTTTTAAAGTATACATAATATGACTAATTACATATATATATGTTGAATATATTAATAGGTTTCACTGGGTCCTTCTTGTTATCATGCTTGATAATAGCAAGATCATTGTTCAAGACTCAAGAAGGAAACCACAGGAAAAATATCAATATATCATTGACGCGCTAAATCGGTATGGAATATATTAATTTATAAGATGGTTTCCTTATTCTATTGAAATGCCTAGCTATTTAATTAATTAGAACTCTAATAATTACTATTCATGTATTAACGCATCATCGGGCATTCATAAAGTTCGAAAGAAGCATAAAGGAGCTTTCAAGAACAAATTCACGGTCAATTAAGCACTCAAGTGCGTAATAAAGCATACTAATTAATTCATATTCTTTAGTGATAGTTTTTCATCTCAATACTTGTATTCTTTTAAATTTCATCATAGGTTATACTGACAAGCGGCAGAAACAACTTATGTGGCTATTATGTATGCCACTACATGCAAAATCTTTGCCACAGCGATGTGCCCAAAATAAATGACGAGGTGCGTGTATGTCAAAAGTACCAAAGTAATGATGCATCGAAATTAATGATGCATCTCAATTTCTTAGTACTTACAATTTACGTTTTCAGAGATTTATTTATTTCCTGTTTTGGCAGCCTTACCTCGATGTGCAAGGTGTGATCCCGCCTTACCGGGTTGCAGCAATCCAAGAACAACTTATCGGCTTCATTGTCGACGAGATTATATCCACCAAAGGCGAGTTCCACACAAAGGGATGGAGAGATTGTCCTTCTCTAAGGACAGGTGAAATATCGGAATCATCGAAGGCCACACATAGCGATGCAGGTAACAAATGACCTCACGATTCGCCCTTGTACTCTTGAAATGTATAAACATTGTTTCAGTGTGCTCGTTATTTCATGTATGTACAGATGCATTTTTGATTCATTCGTATTATTGTGTAAATGAACTTAATTGTGGTTATGTGAATGAGTACACATCATATTATATTTTTAATTGTGAAAAAATATTGTAGTTGTATTTAATTTTATTATCAAAATTCATATTGAAAACCCCTCTCAGAACATATTCTATATTGAATATAATTTGAGCTCAGCCTCTTCACAAGCGGTTGGTAACTCCAACCGCTTGTGGAGAGAGCACACGTGGCGCTCCCCCTCGCTGCCTCCGAGGCTCTCCACAAGCGGTTCGTAAGTCCAACCGCTTGTGGAGAGGGCACACATGGCGTCTCCCCTGGCTGGCGGAGAGGGTCTCCACAAGCGGTTCTATTACGAACCGCTTGTAGAGAGGACCCATGTGGCGCCTCCACCAGCCTAGCAGGAGCGTTCCGAACCGCTTGTGGTGTCGTACCACAACCGGTTGGGGGAACCGTGAGTGTTACTCGGAGGGTACCACTCGCGGTTGCCTACAACCGGTTTCAAAACCAGTTCTGAAACCAGTTTCGAATCGGTTGTAGTAGCCGGTTCCCTGGTAGTGAGTCAAGAAGGACGTCAACTAGTTGGATTACTGAAATGGCCGGCTGGCTGCTAGAAACGTGTTGAATAAGTATTTTGGTTATCTTGTATCAGTACCTTTTCAAATCTCTGCACCACTAACTAATCTGACGTACGTGGTCGAAATGTGGTTAGCAGCTTCGACTACGACAATTTCTGGCATCACCCAACAATATGGTGGTTACCTGGTAGTCGTATGGGAAAGTTACCATCCGTTAATAATAAAACCAAACACGTTGTGAATAATGGACTACGAATAATACCGTGACGACGAATGAAGTAGCTAGAGACTGTGATAGTGGTGTATTCTGATAGTGCTAGTAGAAAATTAATAAGGTGCATTGATCGATCGATCAGTCATATATATATTTATTTACATAGATCACCGCACGTCCGCATCATATAATCCATAAACAATATAGTTGATTTCTTCAACTTGTTCTTCGAAAATCTCAAAACCCCTTCTGAAAGCTAGCTCTCAAAACCAAATGAAACCAAATATTTGAGCTTCTTGAAGCACTCAAGATGTGATTAGTTTCAGCAAATAATTTTTTAAAAAAAGGATTACAGTATCTCGCCTTTAATTTGTGCCTAATAAAACGTATTCCCCATTATTGACCAATATCTCATATATATATTGTGATTGATAACTCCAACCTGTACTTGGCCACCGTTTTGTCGGGAGTGGTTATCTTGTGCTACAGGATGGGTAGCACAAGGCACAAGGATTTCAAACACTCCATGGATTTAATCAAGACCCGTTCACTAGCCTAGTGTCGTCGGGATTCCCCGCCGACGGTGAGGTTCGGCGCCCCTCCCCGATGCTGGAGAGGACGCTGGGAGATGTTGTGGTTAGAAAGCGGACGCTAGGTGAATAGAACCAATTGGCTAATGTGAGATCAGAATGCTTGTGCCCCCTTCATTGATGAACTTATCAATTTATACAACTGTAGGTCCGGGTTTACATGCATGGGAAATACCCAAATTACCCCGGCCCAGGGAAACACCCAAATTGCTCCGATCCCGAGTCGTTGATCTTGCGATCAACCGCTAGACTAGCTTTCTTACCGCCCAAGCTTTGCTAGTCCCTAATGTACCCTTGGGGAGACAGATCCTGACAAGGTTGTTGATCTAATTTGTCCTTGTTAGGGGCTGTCGTGGAGTCTTCGTCCCCTGGCCCGAAACTTGTCGATCAAACTCGGTCTCCCCGAAGGATCTTCGCGAGTTGCTCGGTGAGACTTCGCTCCTCAGCTACACTCTTCGGTAGGAGTCGAGGATCCTCATCGCTCGAAGTTCCCCTCGGAATGCCTGACCCTGTGCGTCCATCTCCCGACCCTTCGCGTGTGTGTGAGTCCTCAGCTCATAACCCTAAGGGGTCTTGGGGTGATCTTAGGCGTGCTTCTCCACTTATCCCTTCGGGAGAACATCCTCACGAGGGACTCTTACACTATCTTCGTGGACATCCACCTTTCCCGGAGATGGGGTGGTTGCCCATACAACAGAAGCCCCTTACGGTCACATCACCGCCTCGCCGTGGTGCCTGGCCGGAATATCCAGCTCCCCCTTTCTCTACGTCAAGGTGGTTTTCCCGAAGATGTTTTTTCCTTCCTGTTTGCGATGATATCTTCGCCCAGTGATGTGACTTGGACTTGACGTTCTGACCGTGTCAGTGGCCTCGAAGTGCTCGCGTTGATCCAGGCCGCGGATCATCACATGTGTCATCAAATCCGCAGGCGTCCCATGGATTTTCCTTTTGTTTTTGTTTTTTTTCTTTCTGTGACTCCTCGGTTTCCTCGTGGCGCATCGTCGCCGTTGGTGCGGACACGCGGCGTTCATCCGTGTAAAATTGCCTTCGATATAAGGGGCCGCGCCATTGTCTTCTCCCCACTTGCGCTTGCTTCAAGCTCTCGACTTCCCGTCACCCAGTGCTCTCGCTCTTTCGCCCGTATTTCGCCGCCGCCCGTAGTTAGGCATGAAACCTCTTTGAAGCAAATGGCTGTGAAGGAGCCTTGAGTTTGAATACTCATTCTCATTCCTGCAGTCCAGACATGGACAATATATAAAACTGACGGCTTATGCATAGAACGGTCAAGCGATAAAAGCTTGCACACCCTCAATGTACTCCTTGACGTCGGTCCGTGTTGTACATCCATTGCCGATCCATCTACAATAGGATGTAGCAAGCTAATTTTTAACTAATTTTCACATGATGATTTATCAATTTTTAGAATCTCAAAACCTACATTAATTTACCATGTACATAAATTATTGCTAATTTGGACTCTAGCCCTTTCCTGGCTATTCACCATGCACATAAATTAATCAATTAAATTATGATCGAGCTAGCTCTAGATTGGAGCAAAATCACCAAAATTTTTAATTATTTGCAATTTCTTTCCAAAAATGATCGAGCTAGCTCTAGATTCAAAATCCTTCATCGATCATGTGAACTCCAATTCCAAATTTAATCAAAGTAAACTCCAAACATACATAACAAGTTTTTAACAATCTACTTCAAAAATGAGGTGAGCTAGTTATATGAAGTGAGGATGATGTTACTAACCTTTAAGCACTTGGATTGGAGTAAAATCACCAAATTTTGAAAAATTTGGGCAGCACCTCCCCCCAAATTTCAAAAATCACCACGGCCAGCATTTGGATTGGATCTAGATTCAAAAGCTTTCATGAATCATGTAAAAAACCACATTTCCTCCAAATCTAAAGTAAAGAGGTATACATCTAACGCTATATGAAGTGAGGTTGATGTTACTAACCTTCAAGCACTTGGATTGGAGTAAAATCACCAAATTTTGAAAAATTTGGGCAGCACCTCCCCTCAAATTTTAAAAATCGCCACGGGCAGCACCTCTCTCCCTTCTCTGTTCATGGGCGACAGCTCTGAGAGGAAGACGACTGTTTAAATCGCGGGGCAAGGAGACTGGAGACCTCAGTGATCTCCTACCGGTTGGTGATACCAACAGGAGGAAGACTACTGTTTAAATCGCTGGACGGGGAGACCCAAGTGATCTACTACCGGTTGGTATAACCAACCGGTTGGAACCCCAATCATCGCCTACCGGTTTGTATCACAAACCGGTAGTGAAATCACTACCGGTTTGTGGCTACAACCGGTCGAAACTAACCCTCTCCAACCCACGGCCTTGGATGCCCTTGTAGCCGTTGAACCGGTAGTGATGCAACCATCACTACGGGTTGATATCAACCGTAGTGATGGGCGGTAGTAATGCCCGTTTTGTAGCGATGTGATGCCTCGGCATCGATCCCATATGGATCTGTCGGTTCAGAACCGGACTGAAGCTGAGTTCGAACCGGGACTGAAGGCCCGTTCCTAGTAGTGTATGAGAGAGCCGACGCCGTCTAGTCTCATTTAATCTAATAATGATACATATTGTCCAATTTATAGCCTCTCGTAGAGACTCTCCTACCAGAATAGAAAACCCATCTTTATTTGGACATAAATTGCAATCTTTCCTTGGTAGCTGCTTGTGTTTAATTAGCTAGCTTTGGTGATGGTGTGGTCATGAGGGTCTAGGTGTACTTATATAGCCGCTGCGTGCGGTGGAGTGAATTAGTGAACAACGGAACAAGTCAAGAAGGACGTCAACTAGTTAAACTGCGTGTGGTCATGAGGGTCTAGGTGTGCAAAAAATGGCCGGCTGGCTGCTAGAAACGTGTTGAATAAGTATTTTGGTTATCTTGTATCAGTACCTTTTCAAATCTCTGCACCACTAACTAATCTGACGTGGTCGAAATGTGGTTAGCAGCTACGACTACGACAGTTTCTGGCGTCACACCCAACAATATGGTGGTTACCTGGTAGTCGTATGGGCACTACCAGGGAACTGGCTACTACAACCGGTTCGAAACAGGTTTTAGAACCGGTTTTGGAACTGATTGTAGGCAACATGAGTGATACCCTCGGGTAACACTCGCGGTTTCTAACCGGTTGTGGTCTGACACCACAAGCGGTTGAGCGCTCCTGGCGGTGGTGGGCGCCACATGGGTGCTCTCTACAAGCGGTTCAGTATTACGACCGCTTGTGAGACCCTCTCTGCCGAGCGAGGCGCCACGTGTGCCATCTTCTGGCGGTTGGACTTACGAACGCTTGTGGAGAGCCTCGAGGCGCATCCCCGCCACGTGTGCCCTCTCCTGGCGGTTGGACATACGAACGCTTGTGGAGAGCCTCGAGGCGACAAGGGAGGCGCCACGTGTGGCCTCTCCTGGCGGTTGGAGTTACCAACGCTTGTGGAGAGGCCGAGCGTAAATTATATTCAATATAGAATATGTTACGAGGGGGTTTTCAATATGAAGTTTGACAATAAAATTAAATACAACTACAATATTTTTCATAATTAAAAATATAATATGATGTGTACTCGATCATTCACACAACCACAATTAAGTTCATTTACACAATAATACGAATGAATTAAAAATATGTACATACATGAAATAAGGAGCACATGCACCGATCAAAGCAATGTTTATACATTTCAAGAGTACAAGGGTGAATCTTGAGGTCATTTGTTGCTGCATCGCTATGTGTGGCCTTCGATGATTTCGATATTTCACTGTCCTTAGAGAAGGACAATCTCTCCATCCTTTGTGTGGAACTCGCCTTTGGTTGATATAATCTAAATGCCGACAATGAAGCCGATAAGTTGTTCTTGAATTGCTGCAACCGGTGAGGCGGGATCACACCTTGCACATCGAGGTAAGGCTGCCAAAATAGGAAATAAATAAATCTATGAACACGTAAATTGTAAGTACTAAGAAATTGAGATGCATCATTAATTTCGATGCATCATTACTTTGGTATTTTTGACATACACGCACTAAATGCGTCTATTTTGGGCACATCACCGTGGCAAAGATTTTGCATGTAGTGGCACACATAATAGCCACATAAGTTGTTTCAGCCGTTTGTTGTATAACGTATGATGAAATTTAAAAAGAATACAACTATTGAGATGAAAAACTATCAATAAAGAATATGAATTAATTAGTATGCTTTATTACGTACTCGAGTGCTTAATTGAACTGTGAATTCGTTCTTGAAAGCTCCTTTATGCTTCTTTCGAACTTTGCGAATGCCCCGTGATGCGTTAATACATGAATAGTAATTATTAGAGTTTGAATTAATTAAATAGCTAGGCATTTCAATAGAATAAGGAAACCATCTTATAAAATAATATATACCATACCGATTTAGCGCGTCAATGATATATTGATATTTTTCTGTGGTTTCCTTTTTGAGTCTTGAACAATGATCTTGCTATTATCAAGCATGATAACAAGAAGGACCCAATGAAACCTATTAATATATTCAACATATATATGTAATTAGTCATATTATGTATGCTTTAAAAAGCTAGGAATGAGAGGTTGTGAGGAGCGGATATATCGTACTTTCGAAGTTGAAGGGCAAAAGTATGTATGGTTTGTAGTCTTTGTGCTAAGAGTGCATCGAGAATGTACTCGTCAACAACCTTTGGGTTGTATCCGATGTGACCTCGTTGACAATCTCGGGTCTATGAAGCCGATGTTGAAGTCACCCAGTCTTCTCAATCGTTGTATCTCCATTCTACATAGAAATGGAAAAACTATTAGAGTTGTAACTTTACAGTGCGAGGAAGCACATGGTAAACTTATTAGCGACACTTACAGACACACGGAGAGCTCATGAGAGACACGTTGATGGCGTCTGATGGTAAAAGCTGGTAGAAGTCTCACGAATTCTAGCCATATTTGGTTGTCCCCGCGATAGAAATGTTCGTTTGTGATACGGAGGAACATATTTCTTTCTTGGCGGACTCTACCATGTACCATTCATAAAATTGCGCATCTTGGTTGGTAAATCCTTTATGGTTTTAGGGTTAACCAACTCCGGCCCAACTTATATTGCCATCTCACTACGCCATTGGGATATCATCTGTTAATCCAAGAGCTTCATTTGCAGAACCGAGGTTTGCCTCTTTCATGAATTGTTCAAATTGTTCTTGCTCTTTCTTCTTCTTTCTTTGCCTCTGCCTTAGCCCGTTTAGACTTCGTGTAGCCTTTACTATTGTCCGGTCGTGGTGCGGCGTCGTGGCGATGGCGCTGCATGGGATGTCGCGAAGTGTTTTGAAGCTTTTGGTCAATTGCTTGCTTTGGCACCTTAGGTGCGAAGTGTGCAACAACCTGCAGCAACAACTTTGCTTGTCTCCTCGTCCGTCATATCATATGCCCTTTTGAAGGTTCCTTTGACCTTGTTGATCGGTGGGTGGCCCTTACGGGAGGAGGATGGCTCCTTCTTATTTGAAGCTTCTTTCGCGGAGGAGATGGTGGGCGTGCTTTTCCTTGGGGGTTCGTTTTTGTTGGAGGTCTTTGGTGGAGTTGGGCCTGCGTGGAGCGGTGGTGGAGCAGAGTACTCTGTATTGGCGGCGAGGCATTGCGTGGAGGTGACATTCGAGGAGGCATGGTTTGTCGTTGAGGAGGCGAGCTTCCTCGGTAGGCTCAATTGCTCGATGTCTCGCGGTGGAGATGACACCTCCACGCCATCTGCAAACATGATGTACCGTTTTGCGCGGAGGATGATACCGTGGAGGGCTGTCCAAGCTTGGCCACCTCATCGCCTCCGGCAATATCGAGCATAAGATCTTCAAATCCGCTTAACACCTCCTCCACGGCGACTTTCGAGTAACCGGGGTATCTCGTTGCAATGAAATGTCGCCCGGCTCTCTTGGGAGCGCCATGCCGTAAGCCACCTTTATGGAGAGGTTTCGCGCTGGACATGTAGCTCACTGGCGGCGAACCTTGATGTCGCCCTTTGGAAAATGGCGAGGTCATCCCCATCAGTGCCGCGGTGGGCGACAAGCTGCCCGCCAGGCGGAGAACTCGTGGTGATCATGGCATCTGGCGATTGCTCGGACCTGTTCCTTGAAGCTTGCTGAGGGCTATCTGCACTTGTTGAGCAACTATGTCGCCGATGCTAGCCTGGGTAGCTCTTAGCTCCCTTTCCAATTGGCTGTATTTGTATAGCTCTCTGGTTTTGCTTCTTGCTCGGCTCCTGTACGTTTGGGAATCCTTTCCGAATCCGTGCTTCCATGGCGTCGACGAACCAATACCTCTTGTCCGTCCTGGGTGCTCCGGGTTTTGGAGGGCATGTGTCAGCTCGTCATTCTCCCTATCTGTCACTAAGGAACTTGATCGAGATCGTTGAGCGGCTTGTACAATCCTTTGCCCAACATCCTGCACTCCGGTGCCATCACCAAGCTGCCATCATCTGCAAGGGCCCCCGTGAGCCATGAACCAATTTCGCAGCGAAATTCGATCAGCGATGGCAGGTGGTGCATCCTTGGCCAATAATTCTTCCTCCGCTTCTCCCATTTCGGTATAGCCTTGATGTAACCACCGGTGCCGAGATGGTGGTGGTACTTCTTCTTCGTGCATTTATCTTGTTCTTTTGGCTCATGGCTTGGCCTTGGTGACAAATTTGTATTCCTCAAACGCTTCCCGGTGATCGGCCGGCTTAGGAAATAGATTGAAGTCGGGCCTTTCACCTTTCTCGCACATACTTGGCATTTAGAAGTCTTCCAAGACTGAAATCTGATTGCCATCTTTTTCAAAGTGTATTTCTTTACTTTGTCTTGAACCCTTGTGAATTTGAAATTGTCCTTAATATCTGTCCTGATAGCTCCTTGGTAGCGAGGGACTTCAACCCATTCTGGATGCTAATTGGGACGTGGTCCTTACATGGAAACCACAAGCGTTGTTGAATGGCCCAATTGCTGAAAGAGGGCAATCGGCATCCGTCGGAATTAACATCGGTAAATACATGCTTTGCGGCTTCTTGTTAGGTCCTCGCTCGATTGGTTGCTCGATGTACCTGCTTAAATTACGAGAAAAATATGAGTGTGTTTAGATTGCTCGAAAGGCGTGTACCGGGGCATTATTGTGGCATTACCTCGCTGGCCCGGTGTCCACGGCATCACCGAACACAAGGTAGTAGCATTACCGTCGCCTTGGTTCCAAACCTCATCGGCAGCAGCGTAAGCGTCACCTTCATCGTATTCTCGATGCTACCCTCTGCGATTGAGTCGAGGATGAACCGATTCTCATCGAAAATATCGTTGGCATTGCACGGTTGCTCCATCTATATATCATAATTGCGAAACAATGTTAGAACTGATCGCAACTTGTGCACATGATAAAAAAAAAGCATAGACAGATGAACTGATCGCAACTTGCGAGATGAACTGATCGCAACTTTGCGGATCGGGCCACTAATCTCTCATCCAAGCCATGCCGTATTCGTGTGAAATTTGATGGTTTTTTCGTTGTGAGATACTACTGCGGTTCTTAAAACTTACGTGATGTCTATTGACACGGTTTTTGAAATACAACTTTGATCACTAATTATATTTGTACTTTTTGGATAAGCGGCATAAAATATGATATTATAGAAGTGCTTCTCTAAAGCGAATCTATATGTATGGTCCAAAGTGCTCCCTATCTCTCTCTAGCTCCTCTCTATCTCTCCCTCTCTCTCTAGGTCTCTCCCTCTCTCTCTAGCTCCCTCCCTATCTCTCCCTAGCTCTCTCTAGCTCTCTCCCTATCTCTCTCTAGCTCTCTCTCTCTAGCTCCCTCTCTATCTCTCCCTCTCTCTCTAGGTCTCTCCCTATCTCTCTCTAGCTCCCTCCCTATCTCTCTCTAGCTCTCTCTCTCTAGCTCCCTCCCCATCTCTCCCTAGCTCCCTCCCTATCTCTCCCTAGCTCTCTCTCTCTAGCTCCCTCCCTATCTCTCTCTAGCTCTCTCTCTCTAGCTCCCTCCCTATCTCTCTAGCTCTCTCTCTAGCTCCCTCCCTATCTCTCCCTAGCTCTCTCTCTCTAGCTCCCTCCCTATCTCTCCCTAGCTCTCTCTCTCTAGCTCCCTCCCTATCTCTCCCTATCTCTCTCGGTTTCCCGTTGGGACGATTCATCGAACACCCCTGTGCACACATGAAATAGAGGCAGAGTGCGTCGTGGGCGTGGGCAACCTAGGTCCTCCGGGGATTGGGCGCGGGGCCTTGTCGAGAGGTCGGCGTGTGATGGAGGTCCGACGGTGAGGCGACGGCGTCAGCAGCAGACGGCGGTGGCGAGGCGCGCGGCGACGAGAGCAAGCGGCGGTGAAGAGCCGGTGGCGCGGCGTGGGATCTCGGCGGAGAGATGCGGCGCGAGGGCGCCGCAGTGGAGGCGGAGGCGCTGAGCGCGCGGGGCTCGGCGGAGATCTGGCGGAGCGAGCAAGAGCAAAGGCAGGGACGGCTCGGGACTTAGAAAAATTTTGGGGAGATGTAAGCGCGAGAAAAAGAGCTGAAATATATAGGATAGACCCTCTAGAAGCGGTTAAGAAAGCGAACCCCTTGTAAGGGCCCTCTACAAGCGGTTTGTAGTCCGAACCCTTTGTAGAGGTCACTTCTACAAGGGGTTCGTAATACGAACCGCTTGTAAAGGGGCTATCCGGATTGTCCCGCGTGCCCCTGTTTGGTGGCCTTCTACAAGGGGTTCGTATTACGAACCGCTTGTAGAGGTTGCTTTCTACAAGGGGTTCGTATTACGAACCGCTTGTAGAGGGGTGGAGAATGTCTTGCGCGCTCCTGTTTGGTCGCCTTCTACAAGGGGTTCGTATTACGAACCGCTTGTAGAGATTCCCTTCTACAAGGGGTTCGTAATACAAACCGCTTGTAGAGGTTACCTTCTGCAAGGGGTTTGTATTACGAACCGCTTCTAGAGGGGCTTTTCTCCTTTTTTATTTAACTGACTATTGAGATGTTTAAAATTTCAGTACTTCTGTTTCATATTTCAGTATAATGTTTAAATTTTCAAGACTTGTGTTTCATATTTTTTCCAAATGTTTAAAATTTCAATAATTGTGTTTCATATTTTTAAAAATGTTTAAAATTTCAGTAATTGAGTTTCATATTTTTTAAAAATGTTTAAAATTTCAGTAATTGTGTTTCATATTTTTGTAAAAATGTTTAAAATTTCAGTAATTGTGTTTCATATTTTTTAAAAATGTTTAAAATTTCGATAATTGTGTTTCATATTTTTTAAAATGTTTAAAATTTCATAATTGTGTTTCATATTTTTTAAAAATGTTTAAAATTTCAGTGCTTGTGTTTCATATTTCATTATAATGTATAAAATTTCGGGCTTAATTTCTATATATATGCTTCAAATATACAAGTTTCATACAGAGCACATCTTAACTAGTAACATACTTTGTCTTTACAAGTGTGCCTTCGTTATGATCATAGGCGTATATCGAGCATCGACATCTGTGTCATTCAGGACACTTATGTCGACATCCACCGCAAAAGGAGGGAGCTCGTCGAACTGACTATACTCTTCCTCGTCTGTGACGTCCTCAACTCCGACAATCCTTCGTTTGCCTTGAAGTACCACGTGTCGCTTTGGCTTATCATATGCTTCTTAGGTTTGGTTGACATGTCCATTACGTAGAAGACTTGTCTGACATCATTGGCGAGAACGAATGGTTCGCGCCTATAGCCTACTTGTGTGAGGTCTACGGTTGTCATGCCATATTTGTCGATCTTCACGCCGCTTGAACTCAGTTTAACCCATTGGCACTTGAATAGAGGGACCTTCAAAGGTCCATAGTCAAGCTCCCATATCTCTTCTATGAAACCATAATATGTGTCCACCTTGCCAGTGTTGTCACGGCGTCTATACGGACGCCGCTGTTCGTTCGTGCTCATCTTATCCTGGGATTTCGTGTAAAATGTGTAACCATTTATCTCGTACCCCTTGAATGTCACGATTTCACTAGATGGTCCCCGAGCCAGGCGTTGCAACTGTTCATTGTCAGACCCTTTCGAAAGGATGTAGTTTTGTAACCAAGTGCCGAATGAATCCATGTGCCTCAGTGTTATCCAATCCTCAGACCTTCCTGGGAATTCGCGGCATAGAATACTCTTGTGCTGAAGGACATACGGGGCCACTACAGTAGATTGTTTCAGAACAGTGAAATGTGCTTGTTTAAAAGTAAGAAGATCTTTGTATACAAGTGCTTTCCGACCTAGTGTCCCTTTCCCCCGGAGCCTCCCCTCATGGCGTGATATAGGGACACCAATCGGATTTAGATCATTAATGTAATCCACACGAACTCAATCACCTCCTCTCGTGCCATACCCTCGGCTATGCATCCTTCCGGACGAGATCGGTTACGGACATACCTCTTTAGGACACTCATGTACCTCTCGAAGGAAACATGTTGTGTAGAAACACGGGTCCGAGAATACCTATCTCCTTGACAATGTGAGCAGTGAGATGAACCATAATATCAAAGAATGCAGGAGGAAAGATCATCTCAAGGCTAACCACACTTTGTACCACGTCATCCTGTAGCTTAGTTAGTTTATCGGATCAATAACCTTTTGCGAAACCGCATTGAAAAAGGAACACAGCTTTGTGATTGTCCCCGGACCCACTCGGGCAAAATACCTCTCACGACCATCGGGAGCAGCGTGTCATCAACACAAGACAGTCATGGGATTTCGGTGGGCGATTTTATTCTCTTTCATGTTTATGAGTCTCTTTACATTCGAGGAGTATCCGGAAGGGACCTTCACCTTTGTTCAAGCACTCTATCATGCTTTTTTCTCTTCTTTGCTTAGAGTGTAGCTCGCAGGATGTAGATAATGTTGTCCTTTGCTGTCTTTTTCGGATGTAGATCGTTCCTCAGTTCCAAATGTTTTAGATCCCTCCGACCTTGCTAGTGTATCTTTCGATTTGCCGTACATATCTAAGTATCCTAACAGGTTCACGCAAACATTCTTCGTGATGTGCATGAAGTCAAGTGAGTGACGGACCTCCAAAACTTCCCAATAAGGCAAGTCCCAAAATATTGACTTCTTCTTCCACATGGGTGCTTGACCTTCCTCATTCGGTATAGATTTTCTCCCAGGACCCTTTCCAAAAACTACTTTCGGATCCTTGACCATAGCAAACACACGCGCCCACTTCGATGCTCGGGCTTAGCACGAAGGTCCGGTTTCCGTTGAAATTCCTGCCTCTCTTCGCATAGCGGATGCCTTGTAAGAAGAAACCTACGGTGGCCCATGTACACAACCTTCCGAGAGTTTTTGAGGTACATGCTGTCCGTTTCATCTAAGCCTTGCACGCAGCTCTATATCCTTTATAGTTAGGCGGACAGTTACCAAGCGCAGCGGTCATTGATGGTAACAAACAACAATGCACGAGGGTGAAATATTGTCTTTGTGCTCATCCCATACCCGTACACCATCTTCCCACAATGTTACGAGATCTTCAACCAATGGTTTCAGATAGACATCGATGTCGTTCCGGGTTGCTTGGGCCCTTGGATCAACAACGGCATCAATATGTACTTCCGCTTCATGCACAACCAAGGAGGAATGTTATAGATACATAGTGTAACAGGCCAAGTGCTATGGCTATTGCTCAACCGCCGAACAGTTCATACCATCCGTACTCAACCCAAACCTTATGTTTTCGCCTCATCGCAAAGTGCGGGTATGTTCGATCGACTTTCCTCCACTGGGAGCCATCGGCGGATGTCTAAGCATCCCGTCGTCCTTACGCTCTTCTTTGTGCCAACGCATCATCTGGGCATGCGCTTTGTTAGCAAACGAAGCTTCAATCGGGGATGACAGGAAATACCACACCACCTTAGCGGAGGTCTCTTCTTCATCGCTCCCCATCTATTTCACCAGGTCCTCACGCTTCATCTTGTAACGCGATTCTTTGCACTTGGACAAACATCAAAATCCTCGTACTCATTGCGATACAGATACAATCGTTAGGACATGCGTGTATCTTCGTACTTCTAATCCCAAAGGACATACGACTTGCTTGGCTTCATATGTAGATTCAGCAGAGTGTTATCTTCGAAGCAACTTCTTTATGAGTGATAACAACTCATCGAATCCCTTATCCGAGACACCATTCGTGGCCTTCCATTGCATTAGTTCAAGATGGTGCGCAGCTTTTTGTGGCCCCCTTACAGTTTGGGTACAAAGGAGTCCTGTGGTCTTCTAACATGCTTGCTGGAACTTGTCGAATTGTCTTTCATGTGTAGTCTCCTCTCCGCCACGCAAAGACATCTGGTCCACTCATCATCACCAAATTCTCCGAGTGTATCTTCCACGTAACAGATTGCTGGCGCCGGGATACTGTTCAATCCTCTTCTTCTTCCTCGTCGTCTTCATCATCTACCGCTAATCCCTCAACTTCGCCATGGTTGGTCCAACAGTATAGTTTGGCATGAATCCTCTCATGATCAAATGGTTCATAACCCGCCATCGGTGGGAGTGCTCCTTCTCATTCCTGCGGTCTACACACGGACAACATATGTAGTACTGCGCAGCAAGAAGGCAACGGCCGCATCCGAGAAAACCCCGCACGCCATCAATGAACTCTCGAGCGACGGTCCGCATTGTACATCCATTGCGGTTCATCTACACCAAGTTATATTTTATTAAAAAATTTAGTTACATTTCAAAATATAAAGCTCACAAGCACCGAGATCTACCTTTCTAATTACTTTTTGTTCTTCTTGGTCTATAATTAAAGACAATATTTTTTTCTTTGCAACAAAAAATCCACCTACACTAATTCTTTTTGTCCTTCTACATTTATTGAACTAAAACTAACTAATTGTTACATTTTTAAAATTATTTCTTCTTCTTCTACAATTTTGAACCTATTTATTTTTCCCTTTCTACCTTTGTAATTTTTTTATCTTTATACATTTTTAACTAAACCTAACTAAAATTTTTTACCCTTCACATTTATTGCACAAATAAATAACTAATTGTTACATTTTTAATTATTTTTTAATCCTTCTATAATTTTTAACTAAATCTAACGAATTATTTTTCCCTTTCTACCTTTTTATTTTTTTCCTTCTAATTTTTGCCATATTTATTTCATACTCCAATAATTAGTTCCTAAAATGAGGGTGATCAAGCTAGCTAGAAAATTTATCGTTAAATTTTGGATCCTAAAGCAAACAACTTCATTTTGAGATCAACTCCTTAAAATTAGATGATCAAGCTAGCTCGCAAACAAGTTAGGTAGCTAGCAAACAAGCAAAGAAACTTTTCACTGGTGAAGCTAGCTAGCAAACAAATACACACTTTTCAACAAAGAACAAATCAACATTTCTCCACATCCAATGCAAAAAAAATAACAATACTTAGGTGAGAAGCATGTTAACATGACGTTACTAACCTTGAACCACTTAATTTGCAGCTAAATCACCTCAATTGAAAAATTGGGCAGCACCTCCCCTTGAACAGTACCTCGGCCCTTCCTGTTAACACTTCCCGTTCACAGTGCGCGCCTCGGGGAGGAAGAAGATGTTTTAAATGCGCTGGGCGGGATGGTTCTACAACCGGTTTGAGAGACAAACCGCTTCTAGAGCTTGCCTTTTACAACCGGTTTGTGTCTCAAACCGGTTCTGGAAACCCACAACCGGTTTGGGACACAAACCGGTTGTAGAGGTGGGACTTTACACGCGGTTCTTGTTTCAAACCGCTTCTGGAAGCCCTCTCCCGCCCGTTGCCCACGAACCGGTTCTAGTACGAAGATTACAACGGGTTCACACCAAACCGCTTCTGATGGACCGGTTGTGATGCCCAATTCTGTAGTAGTGGGGAAAGTTACCATCCGTTAATAATAAAACCAAACACGTTGTGAATAATGGACTACGAATAATATCGTGACGACGAATGAAGTAGCTAGAGACTGTGATAGTGGTGTATTCTGATAGCTAGTGCTAGTAGAAAATTAAAAAGATGCATTGATCGATCGATCAGTCATATACATATTTATTTACATATATCACCGCACGTCCGCATCATATAATCCATAGACATAGTAGATTTCTTCAACCTGTTCCTCAAAAATCTCGAAAGCCCTTATCAGAGCTAGCTAGCTCTCAAAACTAAGTGAAACCAAATATTTGTGCTTCTCAAAGCTCTCAAGATGAGATTAGTTTCAGCAAATAATTTTAAAAAAAAGGATTACAGCTTCTCGCCTTTTGAGCCTAATATAACTACGTATTCCCCATGGACGAATATCTCATATATTGTCATTGATAACTCCGACCTGTACTTGGCCACCGTTTTGCCGGGAGTGGTTATCTTGTGCTTCAGGATAGGTAGCACAAGGCACAATGAATTCAAACACTAGATTTAATCAAGACCCGTTCACTAGCTCAGTTATGATCTAGTCAGCTTTGTAGACTGCTTCTTCACAAAGTACTTCTAATTACCTGCCCCCTCCAATCACACCAGGCACAGCTATGATATATATTAGGTGCAGAATTTTGGTTTCCGTATCAAATCAATATGAAAAATCGACAAAACATTTGATGACGACATAGGCATCGGAGTATCGTGTTACTTACCCTGTAGAATTTCAAGTTTTGACTTGGCACGAATTAGGAGAAACGAAAAAGGAAGTACCTGTGGATCGCAACACAGGTACATACATGCATATATATGTCCTATACCTTTTCTGTTTACTTGTCACGAGAGCTTTTTACCGTCCATTGTACCCCGTGGTACCTCGTGTGGTACATATCTTGAATAAGAGTTATTCATCAGGCTTGTGATCTAACGATTATCAAGACTAGGTACTTTTGGATATCTTGTGCTCATCGTACCTTATTGCATCTCATGGTACCTCGAATTAAGGCCATCCACTAGGCTAGATGCAACTATTGTTAAGACTTAATTAGTACCTTGTTTTACCTTAAAATTCCTGCTACCTAATCAAGATGGTAAAAATGCTTTCGTAATGAACCTATAGTTTGTTAGGGGTTCCTCGTCTGTGATCCCCTCCAACAAAAATGCATTCAAATTATTCATCGTATTCTTAATGGGTCTGGCCAGTTTGTTTCGGATATATTTTTATTGCATGCTCGAAAGATTTTAAGGCATGTCCTTTAGGCAAATTAAGAGCATGCAAATGCATGTTCAGAGTGGTTGAGATGAATGTTAAGTTGTACTCCAAGAGGTTCATCAATGTAATTTTTAAAGCTGGTCTGATTCGCTTTTGTTATTTTCAAGAGATTTTAGAGATGGTTTCACAATAAAAATAGTTGGACTAAAAAACCGAAGCTTTCATATTTTCAATTCAGCTAGGCTGCTTTGACCGTTTTACTTGAGCTTTTTTGTATCATAAAATCACCTCTAAAACTCTTAAAAATAACATAAACGAAGACTAGCTTCGAGAAGCATATTAATGAATTTTGAGGTCCAGCTAAACATTTAGTTCAGCCAGTTTATTCATTCAAGGAAAAAGTCTACTTGACCTCCCTAAATATTGACTCGGACGCACATAACCCCCTGACATTGAATACTAGGTATTCTACTCCCCGATGTTTTCAAACTGCTGCAGATAACCCTCCTATGGCGGTTTTGTTGGCGGTTTTGCTGAACTGGCGTTTGACGTGGCATCCAATTCAGCAATTTTAACATGGGCCCACAAGTCAACTGCTTCTTCCTCTCTCTTCTCTCTTTCTCTCGCTCCCTCTCTCTTCCCCTCTTCCTTCTTGTTGCCTCTCACCGCTGAGCATGGGACCTACACTATCGGTTTCAAACCGACTCTAGTACCGGTTTTGGAACCGGCTGTAGGCATCTGGGAGTGATGCCCACGGGGTTGCACTACCGGTTGATCTACCCGGTAGAGCTTGCCAGAAAAGGGAGCGCACGTTTGGCGCTGCAGCGTATCTACTACCGGTTTGTATCACCAACCGGTAGTACACCTTGTCAGAAAAGGGGATTTCTTTGGCGCCTACAGCAAATTCACTACCGGTTTATATTACAAACCGGTAGTAGATCTATTGATTCACTACTGGTTTGTATTACAAACCGGTAGTAGATCAGGATTCACTACCAGTTTGTATTACAAACCGGTAGTAGAGACCCTGTTACCCGTCCGACAGCAGCAGGTTTAATTGCAATCCACGTTTCAATCAGATTCTTAATTCACAAATTTGCATATCAGTTTTCAAAATACACACATAATTACCTGCCCCCTCCAATCACACCAGGCACAGCTATGATATATATTAGGTGCAGAATTTTGGTTTCCGTATCAAATCAATATGAAAAATCGACAAAACATTTGATGACGACATAGGCATCGGAGTATCGTGTTACTTACCCTGTAGAATTTCAAGTTTTGACTTAGCACGAATTAGGAGAAAGCGAAAAGGAAGTACCTATGAATCATAACACGGTACATACATGCATATATCGTCCTATCACTACTACAGGAATGACCTTTCATACCGGCACATCAGTACCGGTTATACATGAACCGGGACTGTCAGTTACATCAGTCCCGGTTCAACGGTCTACTGGTCCGAGGAAACATCAGTACGGGCTGAAGGCACCACCCGGTACTAATGTTCTAACATCCATGCCGGTGGGTATAGCCAACCGGTACTAAGAGGGCTAGCTGGCCCGGGGTCTGCTTAGTACCGGTTGCTTACACCAACCTGTACTGATGCTCTAAACATTAGTACAGGTTGGTGTAACCAACCGGTACTAAGTTCCCGGGGTCTGCTTAGTACCGGTTGGTTACACAAACCTGTACTGATGCTCTAGCATCAGTACAGGTTGGTGCAACCAACCGGTATTAATTTGAACCCCCCTACACGGCTAGTGGCTAGCCCCACACTTCTTCTTCTTCCTAGCTCCCACCTCGGCTTCAGTTCATCCCTGGTTTTCTTCGGTTCCTAAACTTTTGCAGTTCCTTGGTTTTTCTTCGGTTCATTATAACTTGTTTTTATTGATTTCGCATTGGATTTTGCAGTTCTGCATTGGAATTTGCTTTGTGTTTAATCACATTTGACTGCATTGGAATTTGCCGTGTGTTTAATGGATCCGACCTTCTATCTTCCCCTCCCCTATATTTTCCCCCTCTATCAACATGGAGAACAGTACCGCACCATTTCGATCCCCTTCTCTCCTCTGCCACCGCCACCAGCCGCACCGCATTCCCTCCGCCATGGTTCGCCGCCTCAAGACCTCCAGGGCGACTTGCAATCCCCATCCTCCATTGCAACATCCGCCGCCAAGCAGCCCATCCACCTCCACCGCCTGTGCCGCCCACCCACATCCTCCGCCGCAACCTCGCGCCGCCCGCTACCTCCGCCGCAACCTCGGTGGCGCCGCACCAACCTGGAGGAGGCATGGAGGACTTGACGCCCGGCGCCTCTCATCGCCGCCACCATATCAACCTCGCAGCTGGGAGGAACTGGGCTCGCTGTTGCCGCCGCTGTTGCCACCGCCAAGCTTCCAGGATCGGATGCACATAGAGGTGGGGATCCCACGCTGCGTGCGCCGCCTCGTCCTCCCCCCTGCGCCTTGTCCTCTGCCCGACGATGACGAAATCGACTGGGAGGCGCTGATGGCGGAGGAGGATGACTAGAATATAGTTGATGTTTAGTTTAATTATGTATATAGTTTAGTTATTATGTATGTATGTAGTTTAATTATGTAGTATGTGATGAACTATTTTGTGATCGAATCAATGAGATCAGTGTTTAATTATGTATGTATGTGATGAACTATTTTGTGATGGAATTAATGAGATCAGTGTTTAATTATGTATGTATGTGATGAACTATTTTGTGATGGAATTAATGGGATCTGTGCAATGAAATGAGTTATGGTGAAATGGTGATCTGTGTAATGAATTGTTGATATGTGCAAAAATGTTCATCGACAAATGAGTACAAGTATGAATCCGTGAAATGGGATCTATGCAATGAAATGAGTTATGATGAAATGGTGATATGTGCAATGAATTGTTGATATGTGCAAAAATATTCATCAACAAATGAGTACAAGTATGAATCTGTGAAATGGTGATCTGTGCAAATGCCAATTTGCATTGAAATGGACCGGCTCAAGAAACTAACCGGTATTGATTCGCTAACATCGAGACGGTTGGTTAGACCAACCGAACTCGGCACGCTTAAACCGGTTAGTTACAAGAACCGAGACCGATGTTAGAGCATCGACAGGCCTTCCATAACATGGACCGGTGAAGAAACCAACCGTCTCGATTCTCTAACATCAGTACCGGTTGGTTACACCAACCGGAACTCGACTGCTTAATACCGGTTGGTTATAAGAACCGGAACCGATGTTCTGATCGAGACAGGTGGTATCTTAAACCGATACTAAGCGACCTTATTTGAACGATCCTCTTCCCGCCTCCTCCCCACCTTTGCCGGATCAAGAACATCGGCCAAGAGCTTCAAGAAAGAGGAACGGTCTTGCCAAAATTTTGGTCATCTTACTCCCAGCCAAGTTAACCAAGGTTAGTAACATCGTTCCTCACTACATTTGGTGTAAAATGGAGCTTCTTCTTTGCTTGAATTGTGAAGACAATTTGATCTTTTGTCATGATCGATCAAGAACAGTGCAGTGCCGACCAAGAGCACCAAAAAAGGGGGAGGTGCTGCCAAAATTTGGTCATTTTACTCCCAGCCAAGTTAACCAAGGTTAGTAACATAGTTCCTCACTACATTTGTTGTAAAATGCAGCTTTTTCTTTGCTTGAAATGTGAAGAAAATTTGATCTTTTGTCATGATCGATCAAGAACAGTGCAGCGCCGGCCAAGAGCTTCAAGAAAGGGGGAGGTGCTGCCAAAATTTGGTCATTTTTTACTCCCAGCCAAGTTAACCAAGGTTAGTAACATAGTTTCTCACTACATTTGGTATAAAATGGAGCTTCTTCTTTGCTTGAAATGTGAAGAAAATTTGAGCTTTTCTCATGATTGATGAAAGATTATGAATGTAGAGAGCTAGCTCGATCTTTTCATCTAGGTTGCAATAACTTGTTGTGTAAGTTTGGAATTTGCTTGGATTAGATGTAGCTCGCGTTGAATGTGTGGATCTAGCTCAAATTTAGGTTTTGGTTCCATCGATCGATGAAGAATTTTGAATCTAAACTTTGATCTACCAAGTGTTTGTTGTTAGGTGTGTATCTAGCTCAAATTTAGGTTTTGGTTCCATCGATCGATGAAGAATTTTGAATCTAGACTTTGATCTACCAAGTGTTTGTTGTTAGGTGTGGATCTAGCTCAAATTTAGGTTTTGGTTCCATCGATCGATGCAGAATTTTCAAATAAATTTAATATTGGTTTAATTTGAAATTTGTGAAATGTTAAAAAATTCATTATTGGAAAATGAGCTAATAGCTGCCTTGATGTAACATATTGTAGATGGACCGGCGATGGATATACATGGACCAACGCACCCCGGAGTTCTTGCAGGGTTTGCAAGCTTTTCTTCGTGCGGCCGATGCATACACGAAGTCAGGCTACATATGTTGTCCATGCATAGACTGCAAGAATGAGAAGGAGTGGCCAAAATCCAGCCACCTTCACTTCCATTTGCTCTCAAGAGGTTTCATGCCAAACTATACCTGTTGGACCAAGCATGATGAAGAAGAGACTATACGAGAAGATGTTGAAGAAAAAGAAGATCAGGGGGACAACAATATCCCCGATGCTGGCCAACACGGTTCATTCGAAGATACATTGTGGGAGTTTGGCGATGATGACCTAGAACAGATGCTGCTTGATGGAGAGGGAGAATACACCGATGAAAGACATTACGAAAAGTTCCAGCACCTATGGGAGGACCACAGAACACTTTTGTACCCAAACTGCCGACAGGGCCACAAAAAATTGCGTACCACGCTAGAACTCATGCAGTGGAAGGCGACCAATGGATTGTCTGATAAGGGATTCGACGAGTTGTTATGCCTCATAAAGAAGTTGCTTCTAGAGGGTAACACGCTGCCTGAAACTACGTACGACGCCAAGCAAGTTGTCTGCCCTTTGGGTTGAAGGTACAAAAGATACATGCATGCCGGAACGATTGTATCCTGTATCGCAATGAGTACGAGGATTTGGAAGCTTGTCCGGTGTGCAGAACTTCGAGGTATAAAACTAGGCGTGATGACCGAGGCGAGGAAGAGGGGCAGCGTCAGAAGAAGAGACCCCCCGTTAAGGTGGTCTGGTATTTCTCTATAATCTCCCGGTTGAAGCATTTATTTGCGAGCAAAGCGCATGCCCAGATAATGCGCTGGCACAAAAAAAAATCGTAAGGACGACGGAAGGCTAAGGCACCCCGCTGATGGCTCCCAGTGGAGGAAAGTCGATAGAAAATACCCGGACTTTGCTGAGGATGCAAGAAACATAAGGATTGGGTTGAGTACGGATAGGATGAACCCGTTCGGCGAGATGAGCAGCAGTCACAGCACTTGGCCCGTGACTCTATGTATCTACAACCTTCCTCCTTAGCTGTGTATGAAGCGAAAGTACATTATGATGCCGTTGCTTATCCAAGGGCCGAAGCAACCTGGAAACGACATCAACGTGTACCTCAAACCATTGGTGGAAGATTTGCTAACGCTATGGACCGATGGTGTACGTGTATGGGATGAGTACAAAAGAGAGCACTTCACCCTACGTGCATTGCTATTCGTAACCATCAACGACTGGCCTGCACTTGGTAACCTGTCAGGCCTATCTATCAAAGGATATAAAGCCTGCATCCAGTGCTTAGAAGATACAGACAGCAAGTATCTGAAAAACTCCCGAAAGGTCGTGTACATGGGCCACCGTAGGTTCCTCCATTTGAAGCACCCGTAATGACGGAAGGGTGAGAATTTCGATGGGACAGAAGAGAAACGTAAGAAGCCCCTGCATCGCAGTGGGACACTTGTATTTTCTCTGGTAAAGGATCTGAAAGTAGTATTTGGAAAGGGTCCTGGTAGCAAATCTGTCCCTACTGAACAAGGTCATACGAAGCCCATTTGGAAGAAGTCAATATTTTGAGATTTACCTTACTGGAAAGACTTAGAGGTCCGCCACTCACTGGACTTCATGCATATCACGAAGAATGTCTGCGTGAACCTGCTAGGCTTCCTAGATATGTACGGTAAATCAAAAGATACACTTCAAACACGAAAGGACCTGTATCTACTGGGACTCAGGAACGACCTACATCCAGAAAAGAGAGCGAAAGGACAACATTACCTCCACCCTGCGAGCTACACTCTGAACAAGGAAGAGAAAAAAAATATGATTAAGTTCTTTAACAGTGTGAAGGTCCCTTCTGGGTACTCCTCAAATATAAGGAGACTCATCAACACGAAAGAGAATAAGATAGTACACCTGAAATCACATGACTGTCACATGTTGATGACACAGTTGCTCCCAGTGGCGCTGAGAGGTATTCTGCCGGACTGGGTACGAGGGACAATCGTAAAGCTGTGCTCGTTCTTCAACGCGGTGTCGTAGAAGATCATCGAACCACGGAACTTATCTAAGCTGCAGTATGACGTGGTCGATAGTCTGGTTCTAATCTTTGAGTAAGTGTTTTCGTACCCCCTCGTTCTAATCTTTTTCCACAACACGATGTTAGAACTAATTAGTTACCTACGTTGCCATATATATGTACAGCTTTCACTGGATTCTTCTCATTATCGAACTAGATCGTAGCATGATCACAGTCATATACTCGCTCAGGAGACCAGTTGAAAAGTACCAAAACTTGATCGACATTCTCAACCGGTATTCTTATTCTTTCCATTATTATGCTCGTTCTACTCCATTTTAAACAAATTCTAATCATGTTCAATTTGCAATCACGTGTGTAGTGCAATCGCACGGTTCCGTACTGAAACCGTGGGCGAATTCTACGAGGAATTCGATATTACACTTGCCTCTCGAGTATGTATGCCATCAGGGTAGCTTTTGAGTTAGTTAACTTCATTTCCATGCATCCATTTCACGCTGTTAGCTTTTTTCACCACAGGTCTGGCGTCAGCCGTCGGGCACCAATTTATGCGGCTACTATGTGTGCCATATTATGCACATCCTGGCCGGAGGTGCTAGCGACTTGCAATATGTGTCCGATTTCTCGCGCGGCGACCGTGAGAGCGATCCAAGAACAACTCGTCAGCTGGATTTTCGATAAGGTCGTCAATCCAAGAGGCGAGTTTCACGTTCCAGCGGCAAATAGGTGGGGCCCTTCGATAAAGACCGGTGAACTGTCGGGGTCGACATCTACGGCTACCAAGAGCGATGCACATAAAAGATCACGATGAATGTTCTGTAATTAAAGTTGTAATGAATGTTATGTGAACTGTATGTGTACTATATATAGGCATGATTGATTCATTGTGATACCTAATAGTTGTAATTAAAGTTGTTAATAAAAGTTCTATGATTTAATTATCAGTTAATTATGCATGATTGATTATATGTGCTTTAATTAATTGTGACTTAGCACACAGATATATATATATATAATAATAATATTAGACTTAACACACACAGACACATATATAATATATATTACCTTACACGCATATATATATTATTTATAGGTCAGGTGGTGCCTGCTCAATACCGGTTGGAGGAACCAACCGGGACTGAACAGCAGCCTATCAGTACCAGTTGGTGCCTCCAACCGGTACTGACTGGGGCTTCGGCGAGGCACGGGCTAAAGCCACGTGTGCTCGCTCAAGATCGTTGGAGGAATCAACCGACTGAACAATAGACTTATCGATACAGTTGGTGCTTCCAACCGTCTTGGCCGGGCTTCGGCGAGGCACAGGCTAAAGCCACGTGTGGCCTTCAACCGTTACTGATACTATATCAGCACCGGGTGAGGAAACCGGGACTGATGCCATGGGGCATCAGTTCCGGATGGCCTGTACCGGTTCAAAAACCGGTACTGATGGCTATTGTGAACCGGTACTGACGACCATTTCTCTAGTAGTGATACCTTTTCTGTTTACTTGTCACGAGAGCTTTTTACCGTCCATTGTACCCCGTGGTACCTCGTGTGGTACATATCTTGTGCTATATCTTGAATAAGAGTTATTCATCAGGCTAGTGATCTAACGATCGATTATCAAGACTAGGTACTTTTGGATATCGATCTTGTGCTCATCATCGTACCTGATTGCATCTCATGGTACCTCGAATTAAGGCCATCCACTAGGCTAGATATATGCAACTATTGTTAAGACTTAATTAGTACCTTGTTTTACCTTAAAACTCCTGCTACCTAATCAAGATGGTAAAAATGCTTTCGTAATGAACCTATAGTTTGTTAGGGGTTCCTCGTCTGTGATCCCCTCCAACAAAAATGCATTCAAATTATTCATAGTATTCTTAATGGGTCTGGCCAGTTTGTTTCGGATATATTTTTATTGCATGCTCGAAAGATTTTAAGGCATGTCCTTAAGGCAAATTAAGAGCATGCATATTCAGAGTGGTTGAGAACATATGGTTGAGATGAATGTTAAGTTGGACTTCAAGAGGTTCTTCAATGTAATTTTCGAAGTTTGTCTGATACGCTTTTGTTATTTTCAAGAGTTTTTAGAGATGGTTTCACGACAAAAATAGTTGGACTAAAAAAGGGAAGCGTTCATATTTTCAATTCAACTAGCTAGCCTGCTTTGACTGTTTTACTTGAGCTTTTTTGTATCATAAAATCACCTCTAAAGCTCTTAAAAATAATATAAACAAAGACAAGCTTCGAGAAGCATATTAAAGAATTTTGAGGTCCAGCTAAACATTTAGTTTAGCTAGCTTATTCATTCAAGGAAAAAGTCTACTTCACCTCCCTAATGTATTCTACTCCCCAATGTTTTCAAACTGGTGTAGATAACCCTCCTGAGGCGGTTTTGTTGGCGGTTTTGCCGAACTGGCGTTTGACGTGACATCCAATTCAGCAATTTTAACATGGGCCCACAAGTCAACTGCTTCTTCCTCTCTCTTCTCTCTTTCTCTCCCTCCCTCTCTCTTCCTCTCTTCCTTCTTGTTGCCTCTCTCTCCCTCTTCCTTTCAGCCAAGCCCGATGACTCCTGCGGTGACCTTCAGACCCGAGAAAAGCAAGGAATAGAGCTGCCCAACCCCTAGGAATCCATACCCGCCGCTGCCTTCGCCTGGCAGTCCTTGCCGTTGCCTAAATTTGTGAAATCGCTGCAACCATCTTCTTCCTCTGCTTGCCTCTCCGCAAAATTCATCATCTTTGGTGAGCTTTAAGTCGATTCCTCATGGTCATACCTCCCTTACCCCACCCTCTGCCTTCCCCTCCAATTGTCGGTGATTGCCGTGCATCCAATCGACGCTGTGATGAAACCCTAGTGCCGTTATTTTCTTGGGTCACTTTGGCCTCATGTCACCACGTTGCCACAGGCCATGGTCGGTCGAATTGGCCGCCATTCTATCTTTCCCGTCCTCCCCTTGTCCTCCTAGACCTGCCAATCGAGTTCCCCAATCCTCCCACTGCCGTGCCACTGTGCAAGCATGAGCGCCGATGTTTTTGCTTGCTATTAAACTGCCTTTGGTCACCGCGAGCCGCGAGAGAGATTGAGAAAGACACAAGAGAGAGAGGGGACAATGGTGGGGCCAGCCTCTGCGGCAACGTAGACGGCAGCGAGAGAGCGAGAAAGAGAGAGACAGAGAGAGCCAGTGCGAAGGAAGAGATGAAGTGAGGGTGAGTGAGAAAGAGAGAAGAGAGAAGAAGAAGCGGATGACATGTGGGTCCATATTAAAATTGCTGAATTGGATGCCACGACAAACTCCACTTCGGCAAAACCGCCTTGGGGGTTATTTGCACTAGTTTGAAAACATCGGGGAGTAGAATACCTGGTATTCGAAGTCAGGGAGTTATGTGCGTCCGAGTCAATACTTTAGAAGGTCAAGTAGACTTTTTTCTTCATTTGATGAAGTCACTCTAAACATGCTATAAAGGCTGCTTGAGTAAATAGGGCAGTGAGAGATCAATCAGAAACTTCGCACCAGCTACGGATAGATGACCTCGCGCGATGCCCGCTAGCCAGGCAACCATGAGCGAGGCTGAAGAGAGAGAGCAAAACTACGTGCGCGCGCGCCCACGTCTCGGCTAAGCTGAGCAAATTCTAATCGGGGCAGGTGTTAGATTAGATACTGACCATTTCACTTGGCTTCCCGTGCAATCAAACTGGCCACGTCACCTCTGACCTTGGAGGCAACAAGGATCACATGGCCGACCATTCATGTTTATTAGTTTTACTTGCTGAAATAAAAATCTCTCTGTACGTACAACCTCTGACGATTGCTATAGGCTGACACTTACTTAACGCAAGGGGAATAAAATTTCAGGGAACATTGATGTTCTTGTAGATGGGTTCTGGTGGTCACCGGGTACTTGCAGTGTCTTTGAAATATGGTGCTCAATATGCTCATACCCTTAATCCTTGCTTGTTAGAACGTATAAGAGATTTGGTACAAGGGAACTTGGATGAAAGCTAAATGGGTTAGGATTCCTTCTCTTTGCAGGAGAGTTTGGAGGGACTATATATATATAAAACCATGAGAGTGGCTATAGAGTATATGTAGAGAGTCGAGCCAAGTCAATTGAGGCCATAAGCCAACAATTAATCGAACTCAATTTAAAAGCAAAGAGTGCACGAGATGATTAGAGGATGGGTTCTTTTTTGGCACTATATTTTTGTATGTAGCAATAATCTGAGGGTCATAAAAGGTTCGAGGGTGACTATCCCTGGTATTCTTTCGAGGGTGTGATCAAAGAATTTTTGGTCCACTTCGTCAAATCTTTTGATAGTTGTGGTTAGCAATTCAATGCCATGCAAGATCTAGATGATACCGAAGACACGATGTTTGGTAACACAGTTTGGCACGACTGCCTACATTTGCGGGACATGATTACGGCAGCTCCTCTCCAAAAGCACAAGCATACCGGCCCACTAAGGTCACGGCCACATGCCTATCGCTGACCTCCTGCGCGTTCTATGCTACAGCTATGTCATCATGATGGGTTACATGACTCTTTTATATAGAGCCTAGGGTTGGTACAGAGTCAGACTCTAACTCTATTCTCCACCTACCTATTGCAACTCAGAGTCCAAATGTAACCCTATTCCTATACATATTCGACGTAAACTCTTACAAACTCCACATTGGCGAATATGACTTCACCATCTAGAAGCTCGAAATTGTCTTGTTCAAACATCCGTGTACTCGGACTAGAGTTTAGACTTTGTAGCTTATTAATAGCCACCCGATGAGTCTGACCTGATCTCAGGCCCACCGTCTCCCGGAAAGAACATTGCTAACCCTACAACACCTGCTTCAGTGACTCCACCTGCAATAGTACTCCCTACACCTGGAATTGAACTTCCTCGTAGCCTATAGTGACGTGAAATCGTCCTCTCCCCGATCATCACAATCTAACCACCTTTCATGATCCTAATGGTCCTTCCATCTGCATCAGCCTGGAACACCATCCTATCTTCATGTAAGGTCCCGAGCTAAATCAGACTTCTCTTTAGCACTGACACATACTTCACACCCTAAGGGGCTGTTTGATTGCCGTATGAGCTCAACCAGGCTGTATGAGCTCAGCCAGGTTGGTGGGAGGCAGGCTGAGGTGATGCAAGGGGATGTTGTTTGGTTGGTTGTATGAGATTGAATAGGCTGCGCAGAAATATTGTTTGGTTGGCTGCACTAGGAGGGAAGCGGGATGGACAAATTCAAAAGAGGAGAATTAAAAACAAAGAAAATCAAATCAAAAGTGAAAATAAATTTTTTTAAAATACTGGAACAAAAATAAATTCAAAAACAAAAAATAAAAATTCAAAAAATCAAATACTAGAAAATCAATAAATTCAAAAACAAAAATAAAAATTCAAAAAATTCTCAAATTTTTTCAATACCTTGTATTTGAACCTACAGTTCCATTTTTTTGTTTCATTGAATTTGGACGTCGTTTGAATTTTTAAATTTTTTCAAAGAATGAAATGAAGTGCATTGAGTTTGCACTGATCGTTGTTAGTTGTTGTTAGTCGTTCACTGTGCTGGCCCGGCCGGCGAAACGGCCGCAGCTGGCGTGTCTCGCAAGCCAGGACGGCATAGTGAAATTGCATGGGGGGAGCCAGGCTCCCACGCCCGTTCGGCCAACCAAACACCGGTTAGGTGGCTCGCGTGAGGCTGGCCAGGCCGGAGCCACCCAACCAAACACGCCCTAAAGTACCCGTTCAACTTCATCATACATCTTGATCTTGATGTCACCCACTCCAATGTCATGATAGACTATGTCATCTCCCAAGTAGACTAAACCATAATCCCCAGATTTGTATGAAGAGAACCACTCCCTTTTGTGTGTCACATGATAGTAATTAGCTGAATCCAACATCCACCCTTCACTTGACAGCATATTTAATACCAAGAGAAACTCATCATTGCTATCCAAGTCAGCTTTAGTCAATGCTACATTAGCGCTTGTTCCCTTCCTCAAACAGTCTTTTCTCATATGTCCCACTCCTTACAGTCGAAGCACCACACTCTTTTCTTTTTGCCTTTTTTCTCCATTCCTTTTCCGCTATGTTTACCTTTGACCGACAAAGCATTACCAAGAGGAACCTTCACTACATTGTTATTTCTCCCTTGTTCTTGAGCTAGTAACACCGCAATAATATCCTTAATGCTGAAACTATCCTTGCCATGCATCAATGTCATGACCATATGCTTATAGGATGGTGGTAATGAGCATAGAAGAACTATAGCCTTGTCTTCATCTTTAATCATCACATCTAACTTTGCTAGATCCGCAACCCACTGATTGAAGACGTTCACGTGCTCCACGAGATCAGACACCTCCTGCATCTTTAGCCCATACATCTTCTACTTCATATACAACTTATTGGTTAGAGTCTTGGACAAGAATTATCTGGATAATTTATCCTAGATTTCCTTTGGTGTGTTTAGGTCCATCACGTGGTACATGACCTGATCGGATGGACACAACCTTATAGTTGCGGCTGAAAACTGCTGCATCTCCTCCCAATCGTCATCCTCCATCTTATCCGGCTTCTTAGCTTGAAGTGCTTTCAAGACTCCCTGTTGTGCCAACAGATCTTTGACCCTCTTCTACCATAAACCGAGGTTATCGGTAGCATTGAACTTCACCAAATTGAAATTGGCGGTGGACGACACCCTATCGACCCATGGTTTGACCGACTCGATGATTGGTTTGCTTCTTGATCCTCCTAACTTGGACATACCACTCCTAACCTCGTCGTTGGTTTTACCGCCTGCCCCGTTAGTTGCCTTGGACAAATCAACGTGAACTTTGTTATCAGCTAGCCTGACCTCCTGTCAAACCACCTTTTAGCCTCCCTGAGCACCTCCCTTCAGAACCCGCACGACTGCGTTGCTCTAGAAACTACACTCAAAATGGCTCTCTTTAGCTATAGATCTGAGTTCTATGGGTCTCCCAAAACACTCTTCTGCTTTTGATGCCTTTAGGCTCCTGTGGATCTGATTTATATAATGCTAAGGGGACTTCTATCCATCTCGAACTTGATGCCCTAAAACACGGCTTCCTTTTTCATCTCGGACTCTGTGTCCTTTCTTTTTCTCGGTCTCAGTCTTTGCGTCTGCTATGTGCTAGCACGCTTGCATCTCTAGGTTGGCCCCGACTGGCTTCACATGGCCCGCCTGCTGCCAGCTGCGCTTGGTCCCACGCACTCGAGCTGAGCTATGTGAGCCGCCTGCCCGCTCGATCTGCTCACTGTACGTGTATAACACCCGCAGTACAAAGCGCCACTAGTCCTGCCATGTGGGTCCTGCCTTGCCTGCTAGCCATGCACGGATGCGCGTGCAACCGTCCCAACTGCCTGACTGCCAGGTCACCCCTAAGTCCCATCGTGGGCTTGCCTTGCATGCTGCTTACAGCAGCCACGCATGACTGTTGACCCGGCCCAAACATGGAGATGCAGCTATGCCTGCCTTGTTCCTAGCCATGGGGCCCACCATAGAGGACATGCCGCATATCTGCACACATGCCTTGGCTACCTATGCACTTGTGGGTCCATGCATAGCGTACTTACGTGCACATATGTACCATAGGTCCTTCTTGGTTTTCAACTTCTCCAGGTCACCGACGTCGTCCTATTTCGTACTCCACCTTCAGATCTAACCACGAGCCCTCGTGCGTACCATCTACATGCCGCCGAACATCTCGTCGTGCGTGATCTCATGCCGCAACTTGGTCACCCACATCATCGACACAAAGTTGTCCTTAGTGCCATGATGGTGTCCTGTGCTACATGTACGTGGTCACATCACCGCCTATGATGCTTCCACCACTCCAATCTATTGGCTACTCATCACATCTGGCCCCTCGCCGGTTTGATCCTAAGCCCGAGTCTTTGCCGTCGCCATGTTGACGCCCCAGCCACCTTGTCGGTTCGATCACCACGTTTGGCCGATCCTCACTAACTACAGCCCATCAAATGGTCTGAGCCACCTGCTCGAAGTGTTTGACTCCACCGATTGAATCGTCGATCACCGCCAAGCTCCACCTTGCATCATAGGGCATTATCGATGCCATGTAGAGAAATGATCCTCGCGTCTCTATCGAGATCTTCCGCATAGCCAACCTTGCTTTGATACTACTTGTTAGGAATTCAATGCCATGCAAGATCTAGATGACATTGGAGACATGATGTTTGGCAAGCCAGTTTGGCACGACTGCCTACATCTGCGAGGCACGATTATGGATGCTCCTTCCCAAAAGCACAAGCACACTAGGCCAACCGGGTCACGGCTACATGTCGGCCACTAACCCCTTACGCACCCTACGCTATAGCTATATCATCATGATGGGTTACAACGGCAGTGCCCTCTTTATATAGGGCCTAGGGTGCAGAGTTCAACTCTAACTCTATCCTCCACTTGCCTATTACAACTGAGTCGAAATGTAACCCTATTCGTATAAATATTCGACACAAACTCTTACAGTTGTGTTGTTGTTATTTCAGTATGCTACTAAATTGTTTCTATAATATTGAGCACACTCATGTTCTGTATTGCAATTCTAATTTGATCTAGGGCTGCTATGCATCACTTCATTAGAGCCACTTTCTAAGCCAGTACATAATAACATACACTGTCACTGATGTGTCTTAGTCATCTATGCTAGTTTATGTCTAGAACTAGCATTGATATTTTCCTTTTTTGAATTTGATAGCCTAGTGCTGATGCACTGGGCTAGCAGCTACTGACCTACATCTACATGTCCTCGTCATCACCAAATTCGGCAAACCAACCCCCCACGTCGAAGGAGCACACCAAGTGCATTGGCTCGTCAGAGTTGGAGTCAGCAGCAATCTCCCTATTGCCGTCATCGTCATCCTAGTCTTCCTCGTCATCCTCGTCCTCGTTAATGGTGAGCGGTGGGACGACAACACCAAAGGTGGAGAAGAAGGCGGTGGACATGGAGAAGGCTGTCGACACCACCGCAGCTTACAGGCAATGACGACGCCGTCTTCCTCTTTGTTGCTATCACTTGTCTCCTCATCGTTGTCGTCCTTTTCCTTCTCACCAATGTTCTCCTAACTAGAGTCGGAGTTAGAGTTATAGGAGTCTTGGGATGGAGACGATGACAGTGCTAGTGGCGGTGACCATGGGGAGTGGGGTGGAGAAGGTGGCCAGATAGAGAAGGTGGCGAGGACGGCAACTGCGACCATGATGAATGAGGTGGCAATAAAGAAGGCAGCAGGGACAGCCACAACAAGTAGGATGAAGGCGACATGATGGTGAGGACATGATCGGTGCCGGCAGTAGAATGGAGTTAAAACTTTGTCGCGACCAGACGTTGGATCCGAACCCTCCATGTTAATCAGCACTAGTCCTAAATCAACGCTAGTGCCATGGTTTGGAAATAGGATGCATCATAACTAACACAATAATAATTGAATAAAAGACATATAAAGTACTGCATAAAAGCCTAAAAGGCACTAGCTTATTACAATAGTTGACATAATTGTCTAACAGCAAAGATAAATCTTGAACGCACGATGCTAATTATTATTCGCCACAGGGCAAATGACTAGGTGAAAACACTCCTAGTAGTCTGCATCACCTCTGAGTTAGATCCACATGCATAGAACTCCAGTGATTCTTATGCTCATTTGAAATAATCAGTTTGTAATAAATTAAGCGTAATTATGTGAATACTCAACAATTGTAGAGGAATGAATGCTTATGTAGGTCTTACATGGAAAGGCTCGGTGTTTTGTTTTGCATAAAGCAAAATTTCTAATTCTTTTGTCCCTAGGAATTATGAAGCATATTTTAACCAAACTTTTAGATGAATTAAGATTAATTGTGAATGACTCTTACGTATCACTGATCATCTTAGCCCTCACAGCTCCGAAGCTGGTTTCTTTTACTCTCCACAGACGATCACTGCCAAAACAACACCGATGGCAATCTCTGCCAAATCACGCGTTCCAGTTTAATTTAGAATGAGACGAGATTACAGTGTCAAAAACATTCCTTGCTCAGCTATTCGAATAGTTTTAACTCCGCAAAGTGAGATTCTCGGAAGATAATATATATTTATATAATTGTGACAATCGGCATAAATGGCCACCAGAATGAGTACAGAGGGATCGAGTGTATGTGCACACACTACTAGAGAACGGGGCAGCAGTACCTGTTCCAAACCCCCTGCTGTAGCGGTTTTTTTTACTAGTACAGCGCGGTCAAGGCCTCCAGTACCGGTTGAGGAACCGGTACTGCTAGTCCCCAGAAAAACAAAATATGTGGTGTGTGGGATTCGAACCTGGCACCTCGTGACTCCCACCTCAGACTTCTAACCAACCCACCCACTCACACGTTCTGATATTAATAGAATATGCATTCCTTTTGACCTGTTCTGAAACGAGGCTCCAGTACGGGTTCGTGTTATGAACCCGTACCGAAAGGGCTCCAATACGGGTTCGTAACACGAACCGGTACTGGAGATCCCCCTTCCAGTACCGGTTCTTTATGCTTGTTTGAATAATCAGTTTGTAATAAATTAAGCGTGATTATGTGAATACTCAACAATTGTAGAGGAATTAATGCTTATGTAGGTCTTACATGGAAAGGCTCGGTGTTTTGTTTTGCATAAAGCAAAATTTCTAATTCTTTTGTCCCTAGGAATTATGAAGCATATTTTAACCAAACTTTTAGATGAACTAGTTGAGGGTCCGTGCCTCGTGCGTGGATTGGTGGAGGAGGAGGAGGCATGGATCGGTGGGACGCAGACTGACGGGGGTCGACGCGCTGGCGTGTGGATTGATGGAGAGGAGGACGCGGATCGGGTGTGGGCAGCCGTTAGATTAAATTGAATGGTTCAGATTGCTTCGATGAGTCATCATTCATCACCAATACAACAGCCTTTTTAGGAGTAGAGATTAAGATTAATTGTGAATGACTCTTATGCATCACTCATCTTAGCCCTCACAGCTCCGAAGCTGGTTTCTTTTACTCTCCACAGACGGTCACTGCCAAAACAACACCGATGGCAATCTCTGCCAAATCACGTTCCTGTTTAATTTAGTATGACACGAGATTACAGTGTCAAAAACATTCCTTGCTGAGCTATTCGAATAGTTTTAACTCTGCAAAGTAAGTACATTTACTCTCGAGAGATAATATATTTATATAATTGTGACAATCGGTATATATGGCTGCTAGAATGAGCATAGAGGGATCGAGTGTGTGTGCAGAGAGAGAGAGAGGTGGAGGTAACTGGATAAGGAAGTTGCACACGGAAGCTATAGGGGTTAAGCCCAGCTGTTGATTTATCTGATAGAGGATCAGTCAAGCTGCTAGGGTTAACAAGGTGCATGGGTCTAAAACGATTGGGCTAGATTTATCCGAGGTGTCTGTGCGCCTATTAAAACCATCTATGTTGTGTTTTGTCACAGACGGATCGTGAATGAGTCATTTGTGATAATATTGCAAATGGTTTTTTTATTATAACCGTTGATCATAAATGGTTCATAATCAGTTCATCCACCAAACAATATACTTAGATGGTTTCTTTATTATAATTGTATGATATATTTACACATATTATTTTGCACAACTCATATGTGACAGACGTCTCCTATGAGGTTTTCTATAAAATTGTATCTTTGTGAAATGTGTGGGAACCAGAGTAGCCTTTGCATCCAATATACAGTATATTTGTATAGGCAATGGCAATGATATGAAAAGAATTTAAATGGTTTGAACAAGCTGCATGTGATAGTATACCATGGGGAACAATTACCTACCAATCTTTACCTATCTTGGGCAAATGTCGGTTACTAGAGGCAAACTAACGGTATAGGCAAACAATGGCAGAGTTTACATCCCTTTACCGGTCGGCAATTGCAACAAAAGGTCATTATTTAACGGTTGGCAAATCTCATGACATACAATTATCCCTCATATATTTTTCAAAAATTATGCATAAAAGAATTAATTTGGGTTGGTATCGGGTACCATTTGTTTGGGGTCTTGCGCACTGCCAATGATATACCAAGAATTAATATATTCTAATTTACTTTTCTCTACTCACGTACTTACTGACACCATATACATCATAGAAATACTACATTCCTATGTCAATCCTAGTTCACAGGTGACATATATATCATCATGTCCGATCCATCATCAACAAACATATATACGGGCATTGTTATATGTGGTGTTCATCATCAAAAAACATATACACGAACATTGTTCTCTCTTTCTTGAATAAGGTAAAAATGGCACCATCAACATTCCTTTATTAAGGGAAAACAAAACACGCCACAATAGAATACAACATCAGCACATATGCATGCACAAGAAGCATGGAAATACATGTCGTTTATTTTATTTACTATAGATAGAAATTAAAAACATCTTGACAGCACGGATATGAATCTCCCAATGCAATCAACAAGGATTGATTTAGTAGTGGTTGTTCTCCCAGTGCGCTGGAGCCAGTCTATTGTGTGCTTTTCCACCAAACGCCTTGGCCAAAACATCATCTGAGATCGGTGGCTTTGATCCAAACACAGCGTTAGCAATGGTGATGACCCCAGGGTTTTGGCTGCTAAGAGCAGCAATTGCAACCGCAGCATATGGGGATTAGGGTTGAACTGGAAGTGGATGAGACCGATGGGAAATCTGAACACATCACCCTTGTTGAGCACCTTGGAGAAGAGCGTGTTATTTGGGTTGGAGGTGACAAACCCGGCGAGAGAGTACCTTCTAGTACCGTTAGAATCTCGGTGGCACGTGGGTGAGTGTGCGGTGGGTTCTCACCTAAGGGTGCATAGTCGATATGTGCTATTGAGATGCCGAGGTGTTGAGACCAGCAATCTTCTCAACATTAATCAAGGTAACATTGGACCCAACCTTGCTGGCCATCGTGTCCATTGGCTTGTCAAGGTTGGCAGCCTTGAAGAAGTCATCCGCGTTCACTGCCTTTGGGTCCTTGCAAACAAATCCGTTGACACGCACTGTACATGCATCGAAGAAGCAAGATATGTAATTGTACTCTGGAAAGTTATTTCATGAGCATATATATGGCATATGTTGGAAAAAAGAACTTTTTTTTGAGGAAAAACAGAATTATTTTTGATCCGGTCAGTGATGTAATGGAAGAACACTACTTCAATCATGCACATATATATGTACCTGGTGAGTGCATGTCAGCGACACAGAAGTCCTGGAGAGGGCTAGGATCATAGGCGATGGCCTGCCATGAGACCAATGCGAGAATAGCAGCCAGGAGAAGGATGGAAGAGGAGGAGGCGGCCATCTTCTCTGTTTGTGTATGCTGTTTCAATTCTCTTGGTAGCTGCTCGTGTTTAGCTACCTTCGGTGATGCTTTGCCATGGAGCGGTTGGATGTTCTTTATATAGCCGCTGCATGCGGTGGTGTTAACGGAACAAGTCTAGGAGAAGGACGTCAGCTAGGTTGACGTCCATTGCGTGTATATGTTTGGAGCGAGGACTGACTAGCAGCTACCGACAATATAATATAGTGGCTCCATTAACCAAAAAAAAAAATGAACAGGTTTGGAGATAATGGAAAATCTAATTTGTGACTAAGTAAAACACTGAACACATTAGAAGACAACGAATGAAGAAGAACATGCAGTGATTCTGATAGCTAGTGATATGCCCAGACTATATAGATTATGATACTGGTGCATAGATGCTGTCATGACTTATGTCATGATACTCTAGGGAGAGCTAGCGGTTTAGTAGAAAATCAGTGATGTTCATGGATCGATCAATCATACTTATGCATATATATATATATATACAGTGCTGTACGTTTAATGAGCCTATATGGTATGTTTGGATCATGGCCCCCGTCCGCCGTGCCAACGCCCGGCTCGCCCTCAACCCAGGCACGCCGTCGTGCGCGTTGGCGGTCGATTTCCACGCCCGCGTGCAAATCTGAGGGTCCACCCTCGGTCGGTGCAGGCGAGGCCGGCGACGGCGCCGATCCAAATGCCAGGACGCGCCGACGTTTGGATTGGCAGCCGCCGGCCACGATCTAAACACGCCCATAATTAATATCTCCATTTGTGAGCGTAGTACAACGTACTACTTTCTCGGTAATGCCCTATCTTAGACCAATCTTAAATCGTCATTGATGATCACTCAAAGCTTTAGTTGGTCACCCTTTTGCTGGGAGTGGTTCACTATCACGGATTGAGCCTTCAATCCCGGTTCCAAAGCAGCATCAATCCCGGTTTTGGAACCGGGATAGGCAATTCGGGACTGATGGCATAGAGCCATCAGTCCCGGTTGCTCTCAACCCGGGATAGATGTTAGAAATATATTTAAAAATATAATGCGCACATATGGCTTCTGCGGGACTCTCGAACCCGAGATCTCGTGACTCCCCACTCACCCTTCTAACCAACTCACCCACCCACGCGTTCTGATATAACTAGGATATGCATTCCTTTTAAAGATTCCTTAGATAATAAGGCTTTAGTCCCGGTTCGTAATACCGGGACTAAAGGCCTACTTTCAATCCCGGTTGGTAATACCAACCGGGACTGATGAGCTTCCATGCCAGCTGGGCGCAGGAGGAGCATCAATCCGGTTGATATTACTAACCGACTAATGTGAGCGATTTAACCGGGATTGAAGCCTTGGAACTACGAACCGGGACTGATGCTACTATTAATACCGGTTCGTATCTTACCGGGACTGATAAGCCGGTATGGAAGGCTGTTTCTCTAGCAGTGGTTATCTTGATCTATCACGTTGTGGAATCACGAAGCCACGGTCGAATCGACAGGGTACCTAGCACAACGCTGTACATGGAATTCAAACGGTAACAAGGTTTAATATCAAGACCCGGTTCAGCAGTGTGTGTGGTTATGATCTAGTCAGCCTACTAGACTTTTTCACAAAATACTTTCTCGATCCGCTCCAATCACATCAGGCATGCAGCTATGACAGACATTAGGTGCAAAAAATTTGGTTTAAGCATCGAATCAAATATGAAAAATCCTCAAAATATTTGCCGACGTAGACAATGGAGTACTGCGTATGTTGCCTTTTAAAATTTTGACTTTAAACTTCGGATGAATTAGTGTAAAAGAAAACGAAAAGTTACGTGTGAATATGGTAAGTCTTATCCTTTATCAAAAGGCCTTTGAGGCAAAAGGCTCTGCGTTTCCATCTTTAGGACACTTTCAATGCATGCACGATAGGAAGCGGTTTTTTAAACTACCACGTAGGATAGATGGTTGACGATGAGGATAATTAATGAGGAGAAATAACATGTCCGTTTCTTGTAAGAAATAGTCTTTAATCCTGAAATAAGGCTATGAAACTAGTAAAATTCCCAATGGAGGTAGTAGATCATTTCTATGGAGAGAAAATGGATGTTCCTAAACAACGTGTCATCAATATATTAAAAATGACTTGCAGCGTGAGTGCTTTATAAAACATAGCACCAGCCGTGGGTAGATGGACACCGAGTCACTGAAGGGACGTTCGAACCAATTTTATTGACCCAGCTAGCCCACAGTTTCTTGTAGTAGTTCAAGCAAGGAAACCATGCATGCATGCACGATGTCCAAGAGAGGAAGCAACTACGTACGCATCCACGTCTAGCTAGCTGAGCATATTCTAATCTAGTCTAGTTTTAGATAGTGCAAGGAAACCAATTTGCGTGGCTTTCAGTGCAATGAATCAGCTGGACACATCACCTCTGACCTTGGAGGCACCGTCGTACGATTACATGGCCACACATGTTATTTTTTTTGGTGGCTGCAATAAAATGTCTCACACTAGAACCTCTGCCAACAAAAGCACAAGCACACCTCTGCCAACTGCTATGAGCTGCACGTACTTCTTTCAAACCGCAAAAATAAGGAGTGGCCACAATCCAGCCACCTTCACTTTCATTTGTTCTCAAGAGGTTTCATGCCAAACTATACTGTTGGACCAAGCACGATGAACAAGAGACTATACGAGAAGATGGTGAAGAAGAAGAAGATCGGGGAACAACAATATCGATATCCCCGATGCTGGCCAACACGGTTCTTTTCAAGATACACCGAGGAGTTTGGCGATGATGACCTAGACCAGATCTGCTTGATAGAGAGGAGAATACACCGATGAAAGTCATTACGAAAAGTTTCAGCGCCTATGGGAGGACCATATAATAATATTGTATCCAAACCGCCGACAGGCCACAAAAATTACGCACCACGCTAGAACTCATGCAAAGTGGAAGGCGACTAATGGATTGTCGACAAGGATTCGACTAGTTGTTATGCCTCATAAAGAAGTTGCTTCCAGAGAGGGTAACACGCTGCTCGAAACTACGCACGACGCCAAGCAAGTTGTCCGCCCTTTGGTATTGGAGGTACAAAAGATACATGCATGCCGAACGATTGTATCTGTATCGCAATGAGTACGAGGATTTGGAAACTTGTTCGTGTGCAAAACTTCGAAGTATAAAACTAGACGTGATGACCGAGGCGAGGAAGAGGGGCAGTGTAAGAAGAAGAGACCCCCCGTTAAGGTGGTCTGGTATTTCCCTATAGTCCTCCGGTTGAAGCATTTATTTGTAAGCAAAGCGCATGCCCAGATAATACGCTGCCACAAAGAAGATCATAAGGACGACGGAAGGTTAAGCCACCCCGCTGATGGCTCCCAGTGGAGGAAAGTCGATAGAAAATACCCGGACTTTGCTGAGGATGCAAGAAACATAAGGTTTGGGTTGAGTACGGATGGGATGAACCCGTTCGGTGAGATGAGCAGTAGTCATAGCACTTGGCCCGTGACTCTATGTATCTACAACCTTCCTCCCTGTCTGTATATAAAGCGAAAGTACATTATGATGCCGTTGCTTATCCAAGGACCGAAGCAACCTGAAAACGATATCGACGTGTACCTCAAACCATTGGTGGAAGATCTGCTAACGCCGTGGACCAATGGTGTACGTGTATGGGATGAGTACAAAAGAGAGCACTTCACCCTACGTGCATTATGATGCAAGATAATCTTGTGCGAATCTTTATTGAGATTGTCGTATTTACGTTCAAATATTTGTAGACACTACACCATGACACAATATTACAAGGAAAATTAAACATCTCTACCCTCCTCCAAGCATCCTATGTGGCAAAATGAACTTAGAAACCAAAATCTAGAATTTGAAAATTTCTCAACATGCATTCAAAATTTTTCTTTGATCCTATGAACCAAAACCTCAAATTTGAGCTTTCCATTCGCCACATCATAATTTGAACAAAAATCAAGCTTTTCAAATGATCAAGCTATATCTAATTTCTCATGATTCATCAACAATCATGCATGCAAAATTTAAAAAATTTCACCAACTTTTCAACCAAAAGAAGCACCTACAAACCTACAAAATGAAGTGAGAAGCCATGATGTACTAACCTCGAAAATCTTCTTTCAAATTCACCAAATTTTCAAAATTTGGAAAGCTCCTTCTCACCAAGAACGTGCTCTTGATCACCAAGAGAGGAAAATGGCATCCGACCGTTACTATGTTGCTCGGGGCAGGGGACATTATATGCAAAACTTCCAGTACCTGTTTGTAATGAACGCCGGTACTGGAGAGTGCCCCTCCAGTGCCGGTTCGTAACATGGGCCGGTACAGCAACCCCCCAAGACAGCTGTAGGCTTCTGTTCATCCCAACAGTACCGGCTCATGTTAATAACCGGTACTAGTGTGGGGTCTTCTTCTTTTTCCTACCCCTGCAAAACTTGTAGGCTTCCGTTCATCCCTAGTTTTCTTCAATTCCTAAACTTTTGCAGTTCCTTGATTTTCTCCCGTTCATTATAACTTATTTTTATTGATTTCGTATTGGATTTTGCAGTTCTGTTCACATTTGACTACATTGCATTTCACATTTTGCTTGGTCCAGTCACATTTGACTGCATTGGAATTTGCTTTATGTGTTTAATGGATCCGACTTTCTATCTTCACCTCCCATATATTTTCCCCCTCCATTCACATGGGGTGTGTTTGGTTGTCGTATCAGCTCAGCCAGGATGCATGAGCTCAGCCAGGCTGGTTGGAGCCAGTGAGGTGGTGCAAGGGATGTTGTTTAGTTGGTTGTATGAGATTGAACAAAGCTACGAGAGATATTGTTTGGTTTTTCGCACTAGGAGGAGTGGGTTGGATAAATTCAAAAGAGGGAATGAAAAATAAAGAAAATAAATTCAAAAGTGAAAATTAAAAAATTTTAAAAATACTGGAACAAAAAAAATTCAAAAACAAAAAATTCAAAAAACTAGAAAATCAATAAATTCGAAAATAAAAAAAATTTGAACCTATAGTTCTATTTTTTTTTGTTTCATTGAATTTGGATGTCGTTTGAATTTTAAAAAAATTTTGGAAGAATGAAAAGTTGATGTGTACAGGCTAGTTTAGCAGCTCCTAGTCACGCTAGTTGCGTCTTGTGGCCCTGCTCCATGGAAACGGCCGTGCCATGAGCCGTGCTCGAGGAACTATTTGCATGCACATATGCAGGCTGGAGAGCTGAAGCAGGCAACCAAACGCACGAGAATCTGGCTCCCAGTGGAGGGAAGTCGATAGAAAATACCCGGACTTTGCTGAGGATGCAAGAAACATAAGGTTTGGGTTGAGTACGGATGGGATGAACCCGTTCGGTGAGATGAGCAGTAGTCATAACACTTGGCCCGTGACTCTATGTATCTACAACCTTTCTCCCTATCCGTATATAAAGCCAAAGTACATTATGATGCCGTTGCTTATCCAAGGGCCGAAGCAACCTGAAAACGATATCGACGTGTACCTCAAACCGTTGGTGGAAGATCTGCTAACGCTGTGGACCAATGGTGTACGTGTATGGGATGAGTACAAAAGAGAGCACTTCACCCTACGTGCATTGCTATTTGTAACCATCAACGACTGGCCTGCACTTGGTAACCGTCAGGCCTATCTATCAAAGAATATAAAGCCTGCATCTAGTGCTTAGAGGATACGGACAGCAAGTATCTGAAAAATTTCCGAAAGGTCGTGTACATGGCCACCGTAGGTTCCTCCATATGAAGCACCCGTTACGACGCAAGGGTGAGAATTTCGATGGGACAGAAGAGAAACGTCAGAAGCCCCTGCATCGCAGTGGGACACTTGTATTTTCTCCGTAAAGGATCTGAAAGTAGTATTTGGAAAGGGTCCTGGTAGCAAATCCGTCCCGACTGAATAAGGTCATACGAAGCCCATTTGGAAGAAGAAGTCAATATTTTGGGATTTATCTTCTTGGAAAGACTTAGAGGTCCGCCACTCATTTGGACTTCATGCATATCACGAAGAATGTGCGTGTGAACTGTTAGGCTTCCTAGATATGTACGGTAAATCAAAATATACACTTCAAGCACGAAAGGACCTGCATCTACTGGGACTCAGGAACGACCTATATCCGGAAAAGAGAGCGAAAGGACAACATTACCTCCACCCTGCGAGCTACACTTTGAGAAAGGAAGAGAAAAAAAACATGATTAAGTTCTTGAACAGTGTGAAGGTCCCTTCTGGATACTCCTCGAACATAAGGAGACTCATGAACACGAAAGAGAATAAGATAGTACACCTGAAATCACATGATTGTCACATGTTAATGACACAGTTGCTCCCAGTGGCGCTGAGAGGTATTCTGCCGGACTGGGTATGAGGGACAATCGTAAAGCTGTGCTCGTTCTTCAACGCGGTGTTGCAGATGGTCATCGAACCAAGGAACTTATCTAAGCTGCAGGATGACGTGGTCGATAGTCGGGTCAGCCTTGAGATGATTTTCCCTCCGTTCTTTTTTGATATTATGGTCCATCTCATGGTCCACATTGTTATAGGGGCAACCACCCCATCTCTGTAATAGGTGGATTTTCGCGAAGATGCCTGAAAGAGTCCTTCGCCAATATTTTATCCCGAAGGAATCGTTGCAGAAGCACACTTAAAGCGACTTTCAACCCTTTGGATTGTACGCCGAAGGGTCGAGAGAAGAACGTGAAGGTCAAGGAGACTCGAGGGAAGTTTAAGAGAGGAGGACCCTCGGAAGCATTACCAAAGAGTACGAGGAAGGAGCGAAGGCTCCCGGAGGAATCTTCGGACACCCCTCGAGAATACACAGCCTGACGTCTTCGGCGAGTGTCGTGGCTTGGAGTGAAGACTCAGGAACAACCTCTGACAAGGGCCTACCGAATCAACCACCTTGTCAGAATGTGCCTCCCCGGGGGTATATTAGGAACTAGCTAGGCTTGGGTTGTAAGAAAGCCCGTTGGACGGTTGATTGCGAGATCAACAGCTCAAGAGCCGGGGCAATTTGGGTGTTTCCCTCAGGGACGGGGGCAATTTGGGTGTTTTCCATACATGTAAACCCGAGCCCTACAGTTGTATAAATTGATAAGTCCATCAATGAGAACGGCGAGAATTCTGATTCCACTGGTTCTATTCACCTAGCATCCGCTTTTTCCCACAACATCTCATGGCGTCCTCTCCAACACTGGGGAGGGGTGCCATACCTCACCACGTCGCCGGGGGATCCGGGCGACAACAATTGGTGCCGTCCGTGGGGAAGAGGCAAGCGTTGCGGTGATGGCCAGACCAAGGAGGAGCGTAGCGGCGGCCGGAGGCGACGAGCCGCCGGAACCGGGACATGGCGGAGCAGGCGCAGGGCGGGAGCGGCGAGACCGGAACGAACAAGACGCCATCGGTGAGGCGGCGGAAGAAGCGGCCCAAAGGGCGATCAGCACCACGCCAACGACGGAATTGCGGCGGGAAGGCGGTGCGGTCGCGCAAGGACTCGGCGAAAGTATCCCAAGGGCCCCCGACGCCAACATACACGGCCGAAGGAACCAGAGCCAAGGTGTCCCAGGCGTGGACGGCGGTAGACCCGACGAGCCGGGACCCAGTAGAATTACCAGAGATGGGATGCAGCGAAACCCACCTACCCAACCCGAGCAAGAGGGTGTACATGGAGACCCCCCCAGCTGCTGAGGACATCCTTCAAGACCGAAGGCGACTATTGGAGGAACAAATTAATTTGCTCCGAAGAGAACTCGTGACAATGCAACCCCAGCAGCAATACGTGCCCCGAAGGATCCCATACACAGAGAAAAATCACGGGCAATTTCGCCAACCGTAATGACGACACAGTCGAGGAAGGCAAGCGAAGGGCCTATGAGTGCATACCTTCGCGGCAAAAGATGGCCCGAGGGGTTCAAAATGCCAAGCGTATTCAAGTTCTCCGGAGACACCGACCCAAATGAGTTCTTAGATGTATACGACACAACGGTAGAAACGATTGGCAGAGATGATGATATCAAGGCAAAGAGCTTGTTGCTAACACTCAAGAGTATCTTGCCTCTCATGGTACATTGTTTGCCGCAAGGATCCATACACTCGTGGAGTCACCAAAGACGCCGCCAATAACTTTCAAGGCAATTATATCCGAAGATGGTAGAAGGGGACCTCTTGACCGAACAAGGCAAAAAGAAAGCACAAGGACTACTACAAAAGGTTTGCTGCAATACGATGCCAAATAAGAGACGATTAGACTCCTCGTAATCAATGTATTCCAAAGAGGGCTTCAACGGGACCCCTTCTCCACAAGTTAACTCAAGATCCACCGCACACAACAAGGCTTTCTATGACGAGGTTGAGGGGTATGCAAAAGGAGAAGAAGAGAACTTAAGGACACAAGGCCACTGAATACACACAAGGACCACGATGGCCACAAGGAGAGCAATTTAGAAAACAAAAACAGGAGGCATCAAAACTCCAAAGAAAAGGGTAAGTGTCGGGACCCGAATAACGGAGTCGAATCCTCTTGTGCTTTTACTGCATACTAGTCCCCGGATCAAGTAGCTAGCACACACAGAGAACAAAGTTGAATCATAACCATCTCACGATTAAACCAAAATACATCGAGTACGTACCAACACAGCCATTATTACCAAGGTTTGGCACCGAGGCCTTACAAACACAAATGAAACATCATAATAACATTGTTTAAACTCCAACAAGAGAAAACCAACTCCACAGGCAGAACTGAAGAGACACGCTCCTAGGCTTCGGGGTAGTCTTCATCTTGGATACCTTCAGCGAAGTCCTCGTCCTGGTACAACTCCTCGTCGGGGTAGGGGCAGTGCTGATCCAGACCTGCTCGTTGGAATGAGCAGCCCCGCATAAAGGCGAGGGTGAGTATACAATATACTCAACAAGCAAGGCTGACTACATGCACCTAAGGTTTACAAAGGAAGGATAGAGTTCTTTTGCATAAAGCCAGTTTTGCAAATTTGCCTAAGATTTTATAAAATAATTTGAAAAGTGTTGAGGGGAAAAACAAATATTTAAATCATTTCCTTTGAAATTCCGGTCTCAACCGGATTTGCCCATCCTGGCTACTCACAGCACCCACCATGCTACACCCTCAACGCCACAAAGACCCATCGTGAGGAGAGAAAACAAAACACACGACGGCTATCGAGGTTTTTCATTTAAAACTCCATTTCGAAAACAAAAAGGTAAGAAGTACCATGAGGTAGCTCCCCGTCATCCGCCCTTGACCGTGAGCACGGCTATCCAGATAGTTTTACACTCTACAAAGGTTGCACGCTTTACCCATGCGAGGTGGTTCTTCCCGAGGATGCACCCAGGGGAAAAATGATCACCACAAGGCCTTTTTCCAACATTCTCCTAGTTAAGGCATTCCCGCTAAGGTTTCCACTGCAATGCCCTCTCTTGCCGATAGAACAAAGACCAACTGTTTACTCCACCGACTGAAATGCCAAAACTCGGGGTCCGAAGGGTACTAAGCCAGGGCCTGCCCATACAAGCACACATGGCCGCACTATTGTACTTAGCTCGTCTACCTCAAGGAATCGGTCCTTAGGGACCAGGGTGGTTCCCACACTGGACCCAAGTCTCGTGCTTACTGCACCAACCTTGCAACCGACCACCCGATCGGGTTTTATTAACATTTTACCCGATAGCACCCACTATCAACTACGCCCATTTGCAAAACATGGCAAGATCAAGCGCTTTTGAAATCATTGATTAAATAAGCATTGAGATTATCATGTCCAAGTCCAATGTGATTGCAACTAAGCATAGCTAACATGATTAAAACCTAATTCAAGGACGAAGGTATTAGTTCAACAATATTATGATAACCTAGGGTAGCAAGGGTGGTTTTTATAGCGATACTTTTACTTAGGGTTTTTAGCTAACAATCTACCAATTAGCATTTTTAAACTTTAACATAGCATGCTGTTTAAATCTCTAATAAAACCATTTAAAAACATGGGTTCAAGATCAGCACTTGCCTTGATCAAGACTCTCTTGGAGAACTTCCGCGGGGTTGATCACGGGCTAACGCCGCTACTCCCTAACAACGAATTTAACCACAATAAACACGAGTGCTCCAAATAAAATATGGGATGACATGTATGCTCATGCTCATGCTAAATATCATAAAATGGCAAAACATGCTCTCTGGTCCAGACTAATTTATTTAAAATTTTGTGGAGATTCATTTATCTAAATACCCATTTTAATCATTTTATCAATTTACCAATTAAGCAGAAAATTAAATATGCTCAATAAATCCTAAAAATGTACATAAATGTAGATCACATTTTTATAAGCATTCTAAAATTTATTTGGTGATTTTTGGACTTATATAATAAAAGTTATGAATTAAACAATTTTCTGTACATTGAAAATTAGAAAAAGGATTTAAAAACCGGCCGTGGGCTTAGCCCAACAACCTCAAGGTCCGGCGGGATTCCAGCTAGGGCGAGGTGGGGGAGAGGTAGAGGGCGAGGGGGTCTCGGGGTGGGCAAGGTTGTCGGAGATATCCATGACGAGGGCGGCGACGGTGAGGCGGCAACTTCATTGTGTGGTGGCCGGCCGACCATGTGAACTAGGGGTGGCGGGGGTGGGTTAGCACTGGCGGCTGGGAGCACATGGGGTGGCTGCTCGGGGCACGGAACGACGGCGCTGACCGGCGACGTGGCGGCCGTGGGGAAGAAAGCGAGCACGCCGGCGGCTCTCTCCGGCGAACCTCCGGTCAAATTGACCGAGGGGAAACTCTCCCTATGTCCTAGGGATGCTCTAGGAGGAAGGAGGAGGGGATTTAATGAGAATCGTGGCCGAATTGGAGGCAGGCTGTGGCGAGAAGACCTCGACGGCCGAGGCGGCGCGATTCCTCCTCTCCGGCGATGCTCCTTCGAATGCGAGGCCGAAAATGGGTTAGGAGGTTTGAGAGGAAGATAGTCCTCGAAGGAATCGCGCAAAGGAGGCTTACCCGAGCCGAATCGACGAAAGAGAGAAAGGAGGAGGAGGAGGCTCGGGTTGGGCTTTTGTAACGGGAAGAGAGGAATTAGAGGAGGGATTAGTGGGGGAGTAAACACGCAAATGGCTGGAAACGGGCGCCATTAAGGGGGGTGATTCCAGATTATGGTAGTGGAGGAGAGGGGGGGTTATGGAAGTAAAGGAGGGAGAGATTTCTCTGCGTGAACAGAGAGAGAGAGAGAGAAGAGGGAAAGAGAGAAGGAGAGTTAGAGAGGTTGACAAGTGGGACCAAGGAGGAGGGGAAGGGTTTTTCTTTAAAATACTTTGTTTTTATTTATGTTTTTCCCTTTTGAAAACAATTCCAATTTCATTTTCTCTTTTTGAAACCCAAATACTCTACTTTAATCATTTTATAAAATATTTGCAAAACAACTCAATTATTTATTTTATTACTTTTATTATTATTATTATTATTTAACAAGTAACATACTCATTTCAATTTAAGATATTTTATTTAAAAGAATTTTAATGCAATGCGATGCATGATGCAAAATGAATTTTTGGTTTTTTCGAAAATGAGGATGTTACAGTAAGCAACATTGAGCCCAAACAAACAGATGAACAAAGAGCCATCGATAACAATAGAAGGGGAGATTATTCCCAAAGGGACGACTACAACTATCGAAAAGATAAAGACAATCAGGAGAAAACTCCGAGGAGGCAATTAGGAGAACAAGGAAAAGAGATATTGCGCGGTGTATGGAGAAAACTATTCACATACTAATCGAGGAGTATAGAGATGTTAAAGTACAACGTGAGAACTATCAAAACCCGAAGCGTCGCCAAGGCAAGACCAAGCGACAAAAGGATCAAGATCGCAAATCTCCGAGATGGTTCATAATGTTGAACAGCAAAACCGAAAGGTAATCCATGTCATCACCGGAGGATTCTCGCTGAACCTCCCGTCGAATAGGAAAAGAAAAGAGTTCATCCGCGAGATGTCGCACGTCTCGGTGTCAAGCAAACCAGCACCGGCTCCACCGATAACTTTCAATACGACTGACGCGAAGGGCGTAAAGTTCCCACACCAAGATCCCTTTGTGATCACAGCAGAAATTGCAAACTATGACGTCCAAAGGACGCTAGTGGACAGAGGAAGCTCAGCAGATATCATCTTTGCCAGCGCATTTAAACAACTCAATATACCAGAAGACAGGCTAACACCATTGCACATGCCGCTCATAGGGTTCGGAGGAGAGCCCGTGATTGCCATAGGCCAAATATCGCTGCCGGTAACCCTTCATGAAGGCAAAAGGAAGATAACAAAGAGCATATGCTTTGATGTTGTTGATATGGAGTAACGCTACAACGCCATCTTTGGAAGAGGAGTCATCAACACCTTCGGGGCAATCATACATCACAGCTACCTGTGTATGAAATTGCCCGCGGAAGGGGGAGTTATTACAATTCGAGGAAATCAACAATCGGTGAGAAAAATAAACTTGAGGGCATACCAAAGCTCAGGCCAGTCCAAACCACGAGGAGGATCGACCCCCAATACAGCCCGAAGGGTTACAAGCCCCAGGTCAGGCCAGAAAGTGAGACGAAGAAGATACGATTATTCCCAGAAAATGAAGAGAAAACAGTGTCCATCGGAACCGCCCTTTCTGAAGAAGAAGAAGTGAATGTCGTCAACTTGCTTCTGCAAAACAGTGACATCTTTGCCTGGATGCCGGGAGAATCAAAGGGGGTCCCTAGAGAAACAATCGAGCATGCGCTAAACGCGAAGACGGATGCAAGGCCAATCAAACAGAAACTCAGGAAAATGGGACCTGATAGATAGGAAGCAGCGAAGATAGAGGTGGAAAAATTGCGTAAAGCCCACGTCATTCGAGAAGTCGTGTACCCTGAGTGGCTCGCAAATGTTGTGATGGTAAAGAAATCAAACGGCACCTGGAGGTTGTGCGTTGATTTCACAAGTCTTAACAAAGCATGCCCAAAAGACGATTTCCCGCTACCGAGGATTGATTAGCTGGTTGACGCGACAGCGGGCTGCGAGCTAATGAGTTTCCTGGATGCCTACTCAGGCTATCACCAAGTTTATATGAGGAAGGAAGACGAAGAGAAGACAGCATTCATAACCCCCTTCGGCACGTACTGCTTTCGAAGGATGCCTTTCGGCCTAAGAAACGCAGGCGCAACATTTGCAAGGCTCATCGCAAAGCAAATGGGAAGGAACGTGGAGGCGTTTGTGGACGACATTGTCGTCAAAAGCAAGCAAAGGAGGGAGGATATTCAAGAAACCTTCGGAAGCCTGAGAGCAGAAGGCATAAAGTTGAACCCGATGAAATGTGCTTTTGCAGTGGAAACAGGAAAATTGCTTGGATTTCTGGTATCACACCAAGGAATAGAGGTTGACAAGGAGAAGATACACGCAATTCAATGCATTGAAGATCCCAAAAATAAGAAACAAGCATAGAGCCTCCTAGGAAAACTGGCCGCCCTAGGAAGGTTCCTCCCGAAGGCCGCAGAAAAACATAAGCACATCTTTAGCACAATTAAAGGAACAACACCCTTTGAGTGGGGACCTCAATGCAAAGATGCCTTTGCAAGGCTGAAAGAGTATCTTCATCAACTGCCAAGACTTATCAGTCCGAACGGAGCGACGCACCTAGCCAGCCACTTCGCGGTCAGCGCTGTCCTCGTAAAGGATGAAGCCGAAGGGGGACAAATGCCAGTATACTACGTATCAGAATCATTGCAAGGACCAAGAAGAAACTACATTGAGCTAGAGAAGATTGCTTATGCACTGCTCATGGCATCCAGAAAATTACGACACTACTTCTAAGAGTTCATGATAAAGGTGCCCACAGCATACCCCCTAAGGTCCATATTTGAAAACAAGGACGCCACGTCAAGAATTGCGAAGTGGGCCGCAGAGCTAGCGTCCTTCGACATCACCTTCGAACCAAGGACGGCCATTAAAGCTCAAGCACTCGCTGACTTTATCTCTGAATGGTCGGACAAAGTTTCGGAAGAAGGCCCAGCATTGCCCCCCTTGTGGAGTATAAAATCCGATGGTTCTTTCACAGCAGAAGGGGCAGGAGCATCGGCAATTGTAACCGACCCTGAAGGGCAAAGCACGGAGTATTCACTCAGGTTAAACTTCAAGATGACAAACAACGCGGCTGAATATGAAGGACTTTTGCTGGGTCTTCGGAAGGCAAAATCTCTCGGAGCGAAGAGGGTCGTCATTTACACTGACTCAAAGTTAATAGAAGGACATATAACGAAGGACTTTCAAGCAAAAGACCCCGAGATGGCTAAATATCTGGAAACAGTGAGAGCAATAGAGAAGCATTTTATAGGAATCACTGTGAAAACAATACCAAGGGGGAAAACACAAGAGCGGACGAGTTGGCCAAGGCAGCAGCATACTTTACAAGAATACCCGAAGGGTGTTTTACGAAGCAATATCACGAGCATCTATATGCCCTAAAGTACAACTCATCGCAAGGTCCATGGAAGAAGATTGGCAAACGATCGTCGTCAAATATCTTTGGGATGATGAACTACCCAAGGACGCTAGGAAGGCACACACAACAAGGTAGCGAGCAAGAACGTACACCATGATGGATGGCGTGCTCTACAAATCGGGAATCGGCACACCGTGGATGAGGTGTGTCTCAAGGGAAGAAGGAAAAGAAGCACTGGCAGAAACGCACGCAGGAATCTGCGGCTCGCATCAAAGCCCGAGGGCCCTCGCAGTGAAGGTGCTACGCATGGGCACATATTGGCCAACAGCCAATAGCGACGCAGAAGAATTTGTAAAAAGGTGTTGAGGATGCCAGTGGATGACAAACCCACCGAAGGCTCCGCCAACAAACCTACAGCCCTCACCTCCAGTGTGGCCCTTTGCGCGGTGGGGGATTGATATGGTTGGTGAACTCAAGCAGGCTTTGGGAGGATTTAAGTGGATCATCATGGCAATTGACTACTTCACCAAATGGATCGAAGCAGAACCATTGACAGGCATCACAGCTGCGAAGACCCAGCATTTCTTTTGGAAAAATATGATATGCAGGTTCGGCATACCACAGGAGGTAGTGGTCGATAATGGGTCACAATTCATTTCATCAAAATTCAAATAATTCTGTGAAGATCTCGGCATAAAAATATGCTATGCTTCCGTGGGACACCCACAAGCGAACGGCGCCGTTGAACAAGCAAACCAGAACATTATGAAATCAATGAAGAGAAGGCTGGTAGATGAAGCTAAAGGAAGATGGCCAGAAGAACTGGAGAAGACGTTATGGGCAATCCGCACAACGCCTATAAGACCAACGGGATACTCGCCCTTCAGGCTGGTGTATGGTGAAGAGGCAGTAACGCCGGCAGAGATCCAAGCGAAGACCCTTCAGTTCATAACAGGAGGAGCAAAGATCAGCGATCAACCGCCAGTCGACACTGTCAAAGAGGATAGGCTTAAAGCCAAGCAAGCCTTGGAGAAATATAATGAGCTAATGACCAAAACCTACAACAAGCGTGTAAGACCACGGGAGATACAAGAAGGAGACATGGTCCTCCGGAAGGTGCCACAACGACCATCCAAGCTGAAGCCCGTATGGGAAGGACCTTTTATCGTTAGCAAACAAACAAGGCAAGGATCATTCCACCTCTCCAATCTCGACGGCTCTTCGATCCCAAACACATGGAACGTGAAGAGCCTAATCAAGTATTACCCATGAGGCGATGAAGAAGCGCTGAGTACTCTTTTCTCCGACTCGGTTTTTCCCTAGCAGGTTTTACGTGCGGAGTTTTTAACGAGGCTCAGACGCCCAAAACCGGCTGCGACCAGAGAAAAATCCTAAGGGAATATAACCGCCAAGATGTAAATCGAAAAGGAATGAAAAAGAATAGCACGTTCCAGAGCAGATACTTCAATCCGGCTAAGGGCTGGCGCGAGGCCAAGAGCGCTCACACCAAGCACCCGAAAAAGAGCCTTCGCGAGCCACGAGCCTTCGCGAACGCCGAATATACTAACGTGATTATGCATCCGCCAATTATATGGCTAAGGGGCTGGCGCGAGGCTAAGAGTGCTCACGCCAAGCACCCGAAAAAGAGCCTTCGCGAGCCACGAGCCTTCGCGAACGCCGAATACGCTAACTCGCTAAGGGGCTGGCGCGAGGCCAAGAGCGCTCGCGCCAAGCACACGAAAAAGAGCCTTCGCGAGCGATGAGCCTTCGCGAACGCTGAATACACTAACGGGATAACGCGTCCGCCAATTATGCAGCTAAGGGGCTGGCATGAGGCCAAGAGCGCTGGCGCCAAACACCCGAAAAAGAGCCTTCGAAAGCCATGAGTCTTCGCGAACACTGAATACGCTAACGCGATTACGCGTCCACCAATTATGCGGCTAAGGGGCTGGCGCGAGGCCAGGAGCGCTCGCGCCCAGCACCCGAAAAATGGCCTTCGCGAGCCACGAGCCTTCACGAACGCCGAATACGCTAACGCGCTAAGAGGCTGGCGTGAGGCCAAGAGCGCTCGCGCCAACCACCTGAAAAAGAGCCTTCGTGAACGCCGAATACGCTAACGCGATTACGCGTCCGGCAATTACGTGGCTAAGGGGCTGGCGCGAGGCCAAAAGCGCTCGCGCCAAGCACCCGAAAAAGGCCTTCGCGAACCACGAGCCTTCGCGAACGTCGAATACGCTAACGCACTAAGGGGCTGGCGCGAGGCCAAAAGCGCTCGCGCCAAGCACCCGAAAAGAGTCTTCGCGAGCCACGAGCCTTCGCGAACACCGAATACGCTAACGCGCTAAGGGGCTGGCGCGAGGCCAAGAACGCTCGCGCCAAGCACCCGAAAAAGAGCCTTCACGAACGCCGAATACGCTAATGCGATTACGCGTCCGCTAATTATACGGTTAAGGGGCTGGCGCGAGGCTAAGAGCGCTCGCGCCTAGCACCCAAAAATGATCCTTCGCAAGCCACGAGTCTTCGCGAACGCCGACTACACTAACGATATCACGCGTAGGTGGAATACGATGTACAAGATGGCTGGAGCACAACAAAAAGCGCTAACGTCAAATGAAAACAAAACATCGCGAAGGCAAATAAGATCACCCACGATGCAGGGCAACCTCAGAACAAGAAATAAACAAAAGATCTTTATATATTACATCAGCAAAATATTACAATCCTATTCCGCTGGCCTTTTGCCCTTTAGATCAACAGGACCTTTAGGATCCTGAGAAGCGGGACCTACCGGAGAATCCTCGGAGGTCGGCACCCTGGGCTCTGCTATCTTCAAAGGAGACGCAGGCGAACCAACCGCAACGGTCGTAGGAGTCTTCTTTTTTGCGTTGGCCATAAAGGCGCGACAGAAGACAGGACCACCAGCTCGCCAGAACCACAACATGAAGTCCCGAACAACCTAGCGGGAATCGCGATCAAAGGAGCTGGGATCGAACGCCGAGGGATACAAACCACCTGGGGGGGAGCCACTTGGAAGATGTGTGCACCCAGCGCTCATCAATATTGTTGAAAATGCGAAGATTGAGCTGACGGCGCAATTCGAGCCATAGGATAAGGACCCCTCCACCAGGGTCTCGATCGCTTCCTTCAAATAATTCAAGGCTAAGGCCGGGCTCTTCAGAGGAGTGCTCACAGCAATAGTCCCTAATCTGCTTATTTCCTTGGCGAAGGCTTGGCTCAAAGGTAGAAGTTCCTCTTGGAACGCCTCCAATTGCTGCTTCGCCTTCGCCACAGAACCCCGAAGAGTCCTAAGCTCCGCGGCTCCCTTCTTTAGATCGTCGCGCAGGTCGTTGCACTCCTTACGTGACGATTCGAGATCAACTCGCTGGGACTCGACTTCAGCGCAGAGCTTGGCCAGAGTCTCTTTGGTGGTCTTCGCGCGCTGCTCCGCCTGGTCCTTCTCCGCCCCAAGAAGGGTGACCAGTTCCTTCTCCTTCTCGCTAACATCCCGGAGAGTGCGGTTCTCTTCAACGAGGGTGGGGACACGGCCCTCAAGAACAGTGCATTTCCCCGAGAGGTCCAAGACCTGTGCCGACGCGGCACGATTCCAAGCTAAGCCCTGCAAGTTGGAACACAAACATAAGTAACGGCGAAGACTATCATTGCCAAACACAAAAAAAAATGTACTTACTGAAGCAAGGCATAACTCAACGCTGCGCATGTTCTCCAGTAAAGGGAACGCCTCGCAGCGAGCAAGGATTGCCGGAGGCACCCCGCTGAGGATAGCCTCCAAATGTTCATCCTGAAGGAGAACAGTAGGCTCCAGATAGAAGAACCCATCAGGAGCTGGGGCAACGCCGGGCATGAGGGGGGTAACTTGCGAAGATCCCCCCTCTACAGTCACCGCCGAAGAGGAGGCGCCAGGCGCAGGAGGGGTAACTTGTGACCCCCTCTCCACAGCAGTAGTCGCCACCAAAGCCATAGCGCCATCATTAGCAGCTCCGCCCCATTAAGAGATCCTTCGGCAAGGATCGAAGGGGCCTCCGCAGATGGTAAGGGGGCGGGGGCGGTATTGGCACCGACGGCCCTCGAGATGGGCACCGGAGGAGGCTCCTCATTAACCCCCTCTACAAGAAACATTAAGCATAAGGAAAACAATAAAAAGACAAGAAATGTCTCAGGGTATAGTAACAAACCTTCGGGGGGAGGGGAGTCAACTAGCCAGAGCTCGGTATCGACAACGAAGCTGGCGGTATAAGCTTCGGCTTAGGTATGCACCTCAACAGAGGCCCCTTCGGGAGTCACAGGGCCCCGACCCGAAGGAAGAGACCCCGCACCATGACTATCTTGGAGCTCGTTGGGGCCATGTTCGGGATCCAACGGCCCCGAAGGTGTCTGGCTGACCAGAACATCCAGTGGATTGTCATCACGGCCACTGGAGGCACTCTGCGCGTCCAGCGAAGTGCGGTCGTCCTCAACCAAGCGCCCTTCGTCTTCAACCTCTTGATCATCGTCGTCTTCTTCCTCATCTTCCGCGCTGGTGGCTCCTGACACAAAAAAATCCAAGTTAGGAGGAACAAACCGAGGAGGTATGGCGGATATAGGAGAATACCCACCACGTGGCCGCTTCGAGGTGCCTACGGTAGCACCATCTGCCGTGGCCTTCCTCTTACCGCCCCTCTTTGGCTCAGGCTCCGCCCAAGGAGTCACCGTCCCAAGGATGCGGTTAACATGGGCACCCATATCAGCTTCGTGAGCTCGCGCGACTTCATTGGCACGCAGCGGCCCGAACATCCCCTCGGCCCTCTCCACGGCCGACTCGAGCTTCCGAGGATGGCGATCCTGGTCACTCAGAGCAAGGAGGTCGCCTCCCTCGCCGACAGTCACGCACTCCTCCTAGCTGCACATCAACAGCCCCACCTTGGCCACAAAGAACTCCTCGGTGAGGCAGCGCATGGAGAAGGGCATACTGATCTTCTGGAGAAGAAGCCGCTGCGCCTCTTCGGATCCAGTTAGCTTCTATACCGGAAACTTAACGCAATTGGCAGTCCCCGGGACATACTTCAATGGAGAAACCGCCTTGTTCACCCTTTGGTAGAACCAGAATAGCTTCCAGCTCAAACCAGCGGCCTCGTCCCACTTCTTCTTTGTGGCCAGGGACGGGAAGTCAGCAGTGTGTGCTGGCTTCACAACGAAGTTCAAGCACCCGAAGGCACTGCCGCTTGTCTTCCTCTGCCACCTAGCTTCGTGCAGGAACCCGAAGAGCCGAACGCTTGGTTGCGCGCCATGGCTTCGGAGCGCCCACTCATACACCGCCAGCCGAGCCACGGCGTTCGGGGAAAGATGCACGAGCTATGCGCCATATAACTCGAGCATCTCCCCGATGAGACGAGTGCAGGGTATCCGAAGACCAGCCTTCACCTGTGAGAAAAAGGCAACCGCCTCGTCCGGATTCGGTCGAGGGGTCGTCTCTTGGCCAGGAAGACGAAAGTTGTCCTCTTCCGCAGCCGAACCATCTTTTACCTTCGCCAGCATATCGGTCGTCATCCTCAACTGCCCCAACTCCCAGCACAGCCGAGAAAGGTTAGCTGGACCCAGGATCTTCTTTGGAGCCATCGAAATACCAAAGACCTAGAAAAATGGAAGGAAACGAAAGAAATTATCGAAAGCAAAAAACCGAAATGATGAATAGCGGCGGCGCGGCCAACATCGGTGGCGTAGCTGTCGACGCCGCCGAGCTCAACGCCGACGAAACCACCGAGAAATAAAAGCAGAAACAGCAGCGGCATTGAACAACACGACGACACAAAACCAAGGAGAGCTGTGCCATACCGGAAGCGTCGAACGGCACCGGAGAACGACGGCGAGACGTCGGCAGTGAGCCAGCGGGAGCCCAAACGCGGCGGCGACATGACAACACGGCGGGCGAACGACGGCGAGTGCAGTAGGCTAGGAGGCGGTAGGAGCGAGTGGGGAAGACAACGCCCCCCACCACCTCCCCTTATATCGCCGACACGCGCCCTCTGATGGTGGACACGTGTCCAAATCGAATGGTCGGGAGAAAGGGCGGCGAAGCCGAGGAGTCAAAAAAAAAAGAGAGGAAAATTCAAAACGAAGTCCAGGAACTTGGCAACACCTGTAAAAATCGGCGGCCAGGATCAACACGAGGACCTCGAGGTCACTGACGCGGTCAAAACGTCCAGTCCGGGTCTTGTCAATAAGCAAAGATACCATCGCAAGGAAGAAAACAAAGGCATCCTCATGAAATCCACCTCGACGTGGAGATGGGGGGAGGCTGCATATTCTGGCTAGGCACCACGATGAGGTGGCCCCGTGATCGTAAGGGGCTTCTGTTGTAGGGGCAACCACCCCATCTCTGTAATAGGTGGATTTCCGCGAAGATGCCTGAAAGAGTCCTTCGCCAATATTATATCCCGAAGGGATCGTTGCAGAAGCATGCTTAAAGCGACTTTCAACCCTTCAGATTGTACGCCAATGGGTCGAGAGAAGAACGTGAAGGTTAAGGAGACTCGAGGGAAGTTTAAGAGAGGAGGACCCTCGGGAGCATTACCGAAGAGTACAAGGAAGGAGTGAAGGCTCCCGGAGGAATCTTTGGAGACCCCTCGGGAATACACAGCCTGACGTCTTCAGCGAGTCTCGTGGCTTGGAGCGAAGACTCAGGAACAACCTCTGACAAGGGCCTACCGGATCAACCACCTTGTCAGAATATGCCCCCCTGGGGGTATATTAGGAACTAGTTAGGCTTGGGTTGTAAGAAAGCCCGTTGGACGGTTGATTGCGAGATCAACAGCTCAGGAGCCAGGGCAATTTGAGTGTTTCCCTCAGGGGGCGAGGCAATTTGGGTGTTTCCCATACATGTAAACCCGAGCCCTACAGTTGTATAAATTGATAAGTTCATCAATGAGAACGGTGAGAATTCTGATTCCACTGGTTCTATTCACCTAACATCCGCTTTTTCCCACAACATCTCGCGGCGTCCTCTCCAGCACCCGGGAGGGGCGCCGTACCTCACCACGTCGCCGGGGGACCCCGGCGACAACACACATTGTCAAAGAGATAGAAATTCTCGAACCCGTGTTCCTGCATAGTATGTTCCCTTTCGAGAGGTATATGGGTGTCATAAAGAAATATGTTTGTAACCGGTCTCATCCAGAAAGCTGCGTTGCACAGGGTGTTGGCACAGAGGAGGTGATTGAGTTCTGTGTCGACTACATTGATGAGCTAAATCCGATTGGCGTCCCTGTTTCACGCCATGAGGGGAGGCTACGGGCAAAAGGGACTCTAGGGAGAAGAGAATTCTTTAGCGACGATCTACTTTCATTTAAACAAACACATTTCACAGTCTTGAAATAAGCAACTGTAGTGGCTGAGTTTATCCATGAACATAAGATGATTCTATGCGACCAATACCGAGAGAAGTCAGAAAAGTGGATCGCACTAGAGCAAATGGATCGTTTCGGTGGTTGGTTACAAAAGCAATTGATGGGCTCTCGGACAGACAATGAACAGTTGAAACTCTTGGCTCGGGGACCATCCATGACAATCGTATCATTCATGGGTATAAGATAAATGGGTACACATTTTACACGACTTCCTAGGATAGCAAGAGCACCAACCAAAACAGCGGTGTCCGTATAGATGCCTTAGACAAAAATAGAAAGATGGACACCTACTATGGTTACATAGAGGATATCTAGGAGCTCGAGTATGGACCTTTAAAAATCCCTTTGTTTCGGTGGCAATGGGTCAAATTGACAGCCGTTGAGATCAACGAGTATGGTATGACAACCGTGGACCTCAAGCAAGTGGCCTATAGGGACGAACCGTTCGTGCTCGCAAATGATGTGACACAGGTATTCTATGTGATGGACATGAACAAAGAAACGAAAAAAAGGTATGACAGCCTACTAAAAGCAAGAAGGTATGACAAGCTCGCCAAGATAACAAGCAGAAGCAAAAGACTAGCGGTAGTGATCAGCCAAGGTGCCACGTGGTTCTTCCAGGTAAAAGAAGGATCGTCGGAGTTGAGGGCGTCACAGATGAAGAAGAGTACAATTAGTTCGACGAGCTACCTCCTTTTATGGTGAACGAGACATTTCTTGTCTTGAATGATATAGAGGAATCCCTATGTGCGCATACACGATCATAATGAAGGATCACTTGTAAAAACAAAGTATGCTAGCAAATAAGTCGAACCGTGTTATATAAACCCGTGTATGAATTATGATTTTTTATTAAGCAAGGAAGCAATAAATTGAATTTATATAACAAGGTGAAAATCTGTATTAAGATGGTTGGAAAATAATAATGTAAAGAATATATGAGTTTTTAATTTATTTTATTTTTTGAAAATCATTTTAGTGTGGAATAAGCATGATTTTTATTTTTTAGTAAGCAAGGAATCAATAATTGAATTTATATAAAAGTGAAAGTTTACGCGAGGCCGTCGAGAGAGGTAGGCCGTGGCCTTGCCCTAGGGAGGTCTCTACCGACGGCCAAAGGGGGACAGTCGAGAGAGGTGGGCCATTGCCCTAGGGAGGCCTCTGTCGGCGGCTTAGGTGTGGCCGTCGAGAGAGGTGGACGGTTTTGAACCTAGAAGGGCTCAGGACTTGGGCATTTCCCAAGTCCCGAGCCCCGAGCAGCAGACCGTTGCCCCCACCGCCGCCTGGTTCCCAAGTCTTTACCAGCCTTGCCCCGCCACGTCTCCTCTGATCCCAAGACCATTGTCGCCCCCTACCTCCCGACGCCACCCTAGTCTCAGGTCGGCGCAGCGCCGGTCCCGGTGCCACCCTCCTCGGCTCCTACCCTCCCCGGAACATGCCATCCCCGCCGCCGCTGCCCGCCGCCTCTCCTCGCACTGCCGCCCGCCGCGCCCTTCCCCTTCTGCTGGGCCATGCCAACCCCGCCCTGGTGCCGCTAGCCCGCCAGGTAATCTGTCGATTTTTTTTAAAATTTACGTGTGCCAGCCGTCGAGACTTAGGATTAGGATTGCAATTAGTATTAGTATTAGGATTAGTCGGTAGAAATTAGTACAAATTAGCAGAAAATATTAAAATGCTAAAATTTTTTTAGAAATTAGTAGTAATTAGCAGAAAATATTAAAAACTAAATTTTTTAGAAATTAATATAAATTAGTAATAATTTGAAATTAGTAGAAAATTATTAAAAATTGCTAAAAATTAATATTAATTGGTAATATTAGAAATTAGTAGAAATAATTATAAATTTTGAAAAATTGGTAGAAAATGTCACCTAACTGTACGTCACCCGTTCAGGAATGTCACAGCTCGTAATGATCTAGGACGGTGATTCGTCCCGTTCCATTATGAAAAGTAGAGAGCGTTTCCGAATTTTCCAGTGGATTGCCTCGAACGGCGTCCCACGGTGAGAGGGTGCATGTTGCACCAGCAGATCCCGTTGACGGTTTCGATGAAATCGATCAGATCCAGGACATGATGGAGGACTACGGTCATCATTTCGAGGACGAAGAGTCCCCCACATCTGTGACAGAATTTCTGAAGCTTCTGTTGTCTGCGCAGGAGCCGTTGAATGAGAAAACCATAGTGACCTAATTGTTGGCGGTATCACATATGATGGCGTTGAAGTCTAAATTCAGTTTCTCTGTCAATTGTTTCAACGAGATTTTGGCTCTATGGTGCTCCGTCCTCCCTGAAGGTCACAACATGGCATGAAGAGCCACGACTATCACATTTTTATGAGGGATCTGCTTTGCATCGTGTTTCGTGGGTACGTCCTCGAAGACGTCTGGAGAACCCTTGCAGAGCTTAGTTTCTTCTACAGAAAATTATGCACTAAAGAGATCAAGAAGGGGGAGATGGCATAGCTCGATGATGATATAGCTATGCTCGTATGCAAGCTCAAAAAGATATATGTCTCTGGCTTCTTCAATCCAATGCAGCATCTGCTGGTGTATCTGCCTTCCGAAGCAAGGCTCGGAGGCCTCGTGTAGTATCAATGGATGTACCCCATAGAACGACATTTGAAAAGTGTCCGGCAAATGTAAAAAACAAGGCCTGCATAGAAGGTTCAATAGTAGAGGCTTGCTACATCCAAGAAATCACCAACTTCATTAACAAATACCTGGCGAGGAAAAACAATGTGAACATACACATACCGAGGTATAACACCATGGGCCGTATGGTCCAATCTGATCTAAAGTTGTTCGCTATCCAAGGCACTCCGGTCGGACGGAGTACGAGACATGGGCTAAAACGGAAAGAAAGGGTTGTTGCGCTCTTATACATATTTAGCAACATGGAAGAAATGAAAGACATGCAACGACAGTTTGTACAAGCTGAATGGAGAGGTAGGAACGGGCTGATGTAGCTCAATATCGCAAGCTGATGGAAGAGGGTGCGGGACCTGCCCATCCGGACTTCTTATCTTGGTTCTGAAAACACGTAAGTGCCTTTGATCTTGAATTTGTGTTCAATATATGATGTACTCTTGTATTCGTTTACTAACACATTTTCCTGTCTATCACATAGTGCACTCTCCATGCTAGCGTGCACAATGATCTTTGGATTATGTCACATGGATGCAAGCATTTTGTGAAAGTGTATGGATGTTACGATGTCAATGGGTTCCGCTTTTGGTTCGCAGCAGCCGAGCGTCTTAAGCCTAATTTGTGGTCAGTCAACAGTTGCGTCATGTGCCACAGGGATGATGGGGTTGAATACTATGACATCATTCAGGAGATAGTTGAACTGGTATTTGATTGAAGCAAAGAGATATCGGCGGTTCTGTTTCGTTACGATTGGTTTGACCCTAACAGTGGCGTATGGCGTCGGGCTGAGCTTGGCTTAGTCGAGGTGAAACATAGCTCAAAACTAAAAGGGTATAATCTGTTCATTCTCGCTAACCAAGTTGAGCAAGTATACTACCTACCGTAAGCATGCACTGCTAAGAAAGAGTTGGAGCTATGGTGGGTCGTGTACAAAGTTAGATGTCCTGGAAGATTGCTAGTACCGACGGCGGACGACTACGACGGGCCGATGCAAGAACAGTACTTGCACAGTGGATTTGTGTTTGACATAGGCCTAGGACTGGACGAACTAGAAGCCATAGTGGACGACAATGTCAAAGAGGAACATGATGGTCAGGCTGAACCTGATGACGTCGAACCGTCAACTGATGATCCTCTCGATGTCGATTCAAATTACTTCTAGTGGATGATACATTTGCACTCAAATTTATTTATATATCTTATTGAATTATTTCAATGTATTACTAACTTTCCATTAATGTGCAGGATGACTTGACGCCGCTTCATCGACCCCTGCCAGGAGGAGGAGAACCACGAGATGGAGGATGAGTCGTAGGGCTCCGGATAGGGCGGCACCCAGGAGGACTCTGGCTAGGAGTTGGTGCCCACTCAGGGGTCCAGAGCCGATCGGACGAGTGGGTCTCAGGCGCCTAGGAAGAAGAGGGGTCAGAACAAGGTCCCCAAGGCACCCACCGATGCCAGTTCGAGGATCGCCATCCAGATTGATGGGGGATAGGTATGTCTTGTTGCTTTGCTTCAACCTCATATTTTTTTTATTTTTCCTATATAATATTTCTAACATTTTTTCAATCTCTGTAGCAATATGTCGATGGTGGATGCCTCGCTGAGGACATAGCCGAGCTACATGCTGGGGGGGCTAGTCCGCCAGTTTTACCCTGGCATGGTGATCGTGGGCGACGTCACCAGGCCAGGGTATAGCCGATGGACTACAAGCTTGCCCCCTATGGGGACTCGACCACCGCCGCCTTGTGCGTTCGGGAGTTATGGGTAAGTCTGTCTTACCGACTTTACTTTCTAAATTTGTGATCATGATGCTAATCTCCTTGGTTTGTAAAATTTTAGCTCAGGGACAGAGGCGGAGTTTGACCCCGTCCTGGACAGGAGCGCGAAGCAGAAAGTCCTGGACCTGATGTTCGGTGCTCGTGTCATGGCGGTCGAGGAGTACCACAGGTAAGCAACCATCCCTATAATCCTTGTAAAATAGTATTTACTATTTCCACAACTACGAACTGTTTGTACATTTCGGGAGAGCACGGTGAGTGGATCACCACCTCCAAGGCCCGTGGAATCTACCTCGACACGGACAACTACGCCGGGGTGCCTCTTGAGTGGGCCACGAACCACTTGAAGGCATGGAGAGCTCTTGACAAGAAGTGGGCTAGCCAGGAGTTTCGGGACAAGTCCGCGAAGGCCAAGCATAAACGGGCCTCCAAGGATTAAAAGAAAAGCACGGGGAAGTGGTCCATTCCTTAGTTAGCCAAGACGCTGGTAAGACAGGGTCCCACCCCACCGTGTTTGAACTGTGGAAGCAGGCCCACACACCAAAGGCTAGGCCCAGCACCCAACCCGTGATGGGCCCCTTCGCGCAAGAGACGATGGTAAGTGCTAACCAAAACTTTCACCCTTAACAGATTTGTAGTTTTACTTAGTCTAACTCGAAAAAACATAGGACCACTACCGGGAGGCCTACACTCTGGTGCACGGCCCGGATAGCTTCCAGGATGATGCCTCCCCTAGACCAGTAGTGATCCACCAGCACATAGGGGACAAGACGCACGGGAGGCTGGCGATCGGAGGGGACCACCTCAGGTGAGCTAATTACTATGTACCATGTCATTTCTTTGAAAACATTGATTTTACGAACTAACGACGGTCCTTAATTGTAGGCCGGAGGCTTACATGCCTAAGGTCTGGGTTTCTTAGAGCGCCACTGAGAGTCAGTGCGAGTTTGAGGCCCGCATCCTTAGGGAGAGGGAACAGGAGAGGAAGAGAGGGAGGAGGAGAGGGAGCTAGAGAGAAGGGATCGCCAGCAGATGATGGAGGCATTCCAAAGTAGCTTCTAGTCTCAGAGAGGAGGATCGGGCGGAGCGCAAAGAGTTCAACGCTAGGCTCCTAACGTTGGAGGCAGCGACGAGACTTAGCAGGGTAAGACACTACCACCACCTCATTTCCTTTCTTTCAAATCTATAAGTCTTTAACTAATACATCGCTAATGTGTAGGCCTCATTGAGCGGTTACCGGGTCGCCTCCCTCTCCTCCGTCTGCTGGTTCAGGATCGGTGGCTCCAGATTCGGCTCGATGCAACGATGCCCAGGATGAAGACGACAGGTCTAGGAGCCAGCCGATGACCTGGTGTCCCGTTTGTTTCACTATGACCCGTCACCCTTCCCTTAGAGTGAACTTGTGTTTTGGTTGAACTTGTGGTAGACTTGTATGCTATATTACATACTTTTGGTTGAACTTGTGTTTGTGGTTTTAAATTGTGGTTGTAATATATTATATATTTCTGGTTTCGAATTATGCGTGTGCATGCATATTTGTGTGAAATGTGGGGATGGTTATACATATGTTGGGTGTATTGGGTATGTAGGTGCAGCTGCAGCTGCTGCTAGGGCAGTAGCAGCTGCTAAATTGGATTTTTTAAGCCATTTACCCAGCTCTTTTTTCTTGGTTGAAAATCCAGTATTCTCGACGACCAAACGTTGAGAGTGCTTGTCTCTAGGGGTTTCCCTGGAACCCCCTTTCTTGACGGCTTAGGCTTGGCCGTCGAGAGAGGTTAAGATGGCCATGTGGCCTAGAGAGGTACTCTTGATGGTCAATTGGCTATCGATAGAACGTAAACCAGCATCCCAAATCTCTGGGCATTACCTCTCTCGACGGCCATGTGGCCATCGAGAAAGGTAGGCTAGAGCCGTCAATCAGCCAAACGGCTGTTCGCCAGATTCTCTCAACGTCGACACTCTCTTAAGCCGTCGAGGAAGATTGTATCAACGGCCAGGCTGTCGAGAGAAGCCATCTCTCATGACCGGGCTGGCCCGACAGTCATTTCTAGATGGCCGGCCGTTGAGAGAAGTGACTCTCGACGGTTTGTGAGCCTAATAGCTCTTTTCCTGTAGTGACGGTTTCCTTGCAAGAAACTGGGCTAGCTGGGTCAATTAAATTGGTTCGAACCCTTAAGTGACTCGGTGTCCATCTACCTATGTTTTATATATAAAGCACTCACGGTGCATCGTTTTTCATGAGTCATTTTTTAATATATTGATGACACGTTGTTTAGAAACATCTATTTTCTCTTTTTCTATATATTCCCTCCACAGAAACGATCTATTACTTCTAGTGGGATTTTTACTATTTTCTTAACCTTGTTTCAGGATTAGAGATTGTTTACAAACATGTTTTCTCTCCTTATTAAGCATCCTCGACCTCAACGATCTATCCTATGTGACAGTTTAGAAAACCGCTTACTATCGTGCATGCATTGAATTGAAAGTGTCCTAAAGATAGAAAATAGAGCCTTTTGCCTCAAAGGCCTTTTGATAAAGGATAAGAGTTACCATATTCACACGAGCGTAACTTTTCTTTTTCTTTTACCCTAATTCATCCGAAGTTTAAAGTCAAAATTATAAAGGGCAATATACGCACTACTCCATTGTCTATCTTGTCAAATATTTTGAGGATTTTTCAAATTTGATTCGATGCATAAACTAAATTTTTTGCACCTAATGTCTGTCATACACTACCAGCGAATCACTTTCTACGAGCGGTTCTAAACCACCTTTACAAGCGGTTTTGGTTTTGGAACCGCTTGTAAGCAATCGCTTGTGATGCTTCTCGGAGTATCACAAGCGGTTTTATACCCGCCTGTAGTACTGCTGAGTACCGGTTAAAAAGAGAAATAATTTTTGGAAGGAGTGGGATTCGAACCCAGTACCTCACCTTTCTCGTGACCCACGCTTCACCCTCCTAGCCAACTCATCCCACGCGCACTCTCTGATAGAATAAGGCAAGCTCTCCTTTTAGCATTTTAAAAACTGGACTTTTACAAGGAGTTCGGGACACGAACCCCTTGTAAAGCCCAGCTTTACAATGGGTTCGTGTCCCCAACCGCTTGTAGAGGCTTTACAAGGGGTTCGTGTCTCCAACCCCTTGTAAAGGGGCTCTCCAGGCTGGTCTTTTGAACCAGGCTTTACAAGGGGTTCGTGTCTCCAACCGCTTGAAGAGGCTTTATAAGGGGTTGGGGACACGAACCCCTTGTAAAACTCAGGCTTTACAAGGGATTCGTATAACCAACCGCTTGTAAAGGGGCTCTCCGGGCCGAGGCCTTTTGAACCGCTTATGATAAAGTATATAGCTGCATGCCTCATGTGATTGGAGCGGAGAATGTATTTTGTGAAAAAGTCTAGTAGGCTGACTAGATCATAACCACACACCGGTGAACCGGGTCTTGATTAAACCTTGTCACTGTTTGAATTCCATGTACATGATAGCGTTGTGCTAGTCGACCGTGGCTTCGTGATTCCACGACGTGATAGATCAAGATAACCACTCCCAGCAAAAGGATGACCAACTAAAGCTCTGAGTGATCAATGACGATTTAAGATTAGTCTGAGATATGTCATTACGGAGAACAAATAGTACGTTCTACGCATTGGACCACGTCAGATTAGTCAACACGAAACATAATTTCTAGCAGCCAGACCACGTCAACCTAGCTGACGTCCTTCTAGACTTGTTCTGGGAGAACAACCACTACTAAATCAATCCTTGTTGATTGCATTGGGAGTTCATATCCGTGCTATCAAGATGTTTTTAATTTCTATCTATAGTCAATAAAATAAATGGCATGTATTTCCATGCTTCTTGTGTATGCATACGTGCTGATGTTGTATTATATTGTGGTGTGTTTTGTTTTCCCTTAATAAAGAAATGTTGATGGTGCCATTTTTACCTTTTTCAAGAAAGAGATAACAATGTTCGTGTATATGTTTTTTTATGATGAACACCATATATATAACAATGCCCGTATATATGTTTGTTGATGATGGATCGGACATGATGATATATATGTCATATGTGAACTAGGATTGACATATATAGCAATGTAGTATTTCTATGGTATATGGTGTCAATAAGTACATGAGTAGACAAAAGTAAATTAGAATATATGAATCTCATAGAGTGAATTGATATCATTGGCAGTGCGCAACACCCCAAACAAATGATACCCGATACCAGCCCAAATTAATTCTTTCACTACTACAGAACGGGCTAAAAATACCGGTCCATTAGTACTGGTTGGCTACGAACCCGTACTGGTGGAGACACCAGTACCGGTTCAACGGGTAGAAGGCCCAGGCGTCACTCTAGTACCGGTTGGTAACACGAACCGGTACTGGTGTTCTATATCTAGTACCGGTTGGTAACACCAACCAGTACGGGAACCCCTCTAGGCCGCTGCCGTGGGACAGCTGTCCGAGGGGTTGCTGTATCGGCCCATGTTATGAACCGGTACGGGAGGGGCACCCCGATCACCATTTCAATGCAAATCAGCATTTGCATATATTATCAATTCATTGCACAGATCACCATTTTAAATTGAAGAAAAAGACTAACACCGAACTAAATAAAATGCCATAACTCATTTGATGAACATTTGCTTAGATCACCATCACTCACAAATAACCATTTCATCATCCATCACTCACACTGATACAAATAATTCATAATTAAGGATATCCATTCCATCATAAAATAATTCATCACATAATAACTAACATTGATCCACTACATCACATAATTAAACAATATACATATATATATATATAATAGCTATATTTTAGTCATCATCCTCCGCCATTAGCGCTTCCCAGTCGATTTCGTCATCGTCGAGTAGAGGATGAGGCGCAGGGGGAGGACGAGGCGGCGTACGCGGCGTGGGATCCCCGCCTCCATGTGCATCCGATCCCGGAAGCTTGGCGGTGGCAACAGCAAGGCCCGTTCCTCCCAGCTGTGAGGTTGATATGGCGCCGGTGGGTAGACGGTGGGCGCCAGCTGGCCCTCCATGCCTCCTCCAAGTTGGTGCGGGAGGTTGCGGCGGAGGAGGTGAGCGGGGCGGCGTGGGATGTTGTGGTGGAGGAGGTGGGTGGGGCGGCGCGGGAGATTGCGGCGAAGGAGGTGGACGGACCTGCTCTGGCGGTAGAGGAGGTGGACGAACCAGCTGCGCTGGCGGTGGGAGGTTGTGGTGGAGGATGGGAATTGCAAGTCGCCCTGCAGGTTTTGAGGCGGCGAACCATGGCGGAGAGGATGCGGTGCAGCTAGTGGCGGTGGCAGAGGAGAGAAGGGGATCAAAATGGTGCGGCCGATCTGCATTGAGGAGAGAAGAGGGGATCTGCATTGTTTTCCATGGGTGTGTTTGGTTGCCCGTTCGCGCTCGGCCAGGCTCGCGTGAGACAGATTCTCGTGCGTTTGGTTGCCTGCTTCAGCTCTCCAGCCTGCATATGTGCATGCAAATAGTTCCTCCGAGCCTGGCTCCGCGGGCACGGCCGTTTCCATGGAGCCAGGCCCCGCGCGCACGCAACTAGCAGACTAGGAGCTGCTAAACTAGCCTGTACACATCAACTTTTCATTCTTCCAAAATTTTTTTAAAATTCAAACGACATCCAAATTCAATGAAACAAAAAAAAATAGAACTATAGGTTCAAATTTTTTTTATTTTCGAATTTATTGATTTTCTAGTTTTTTGAATTTTTTTTGTTCCAGTATTTTTAAAATTTTTTAATTTTCACTTTTGAATTTATTTTCTTTATTTTTCATTCCCTCTTTTGAATTTATCCAACCCACTCCCCTCCTAGCGCAGAAAACCAAACAATATCTCTACGTAGCCTGTTCAATCTCATACAACCAACTAAACAACATCCCCTTGCACCACCTCAGCCTGGCTCCAACCAGCCTGGCTGAGCTCATGCATCCTGGCTGAGCTGATACGACAACCAAACACACCCCATGTGAATGGAGGGGGAAAATATATGGGAGGTGAAGATAGAAAGTCGGATCCATTAAACACATAAAGCAAATTCCAATGCAGTCAAATGTGACTGGACCAAGCAAAATGTGAAATGCAATGTAGTCAAATGTGAACAGAACTGCAAAATCCAATACGAAATCAATAAAAATAAGTTATAATGAACGGGAGAAAATCAAGGAACTGCAAAAGTTTAGGAATTGAAGAAAACTAGGGATGAACGGAAGCCTACAAGTTTTGCAGGGGTAGGAAAAAGAAGAAGACCCCACACTAGTACCGGTTATTAACATGAGCCGGTACTGTTGGGATGAACAAGCCTACAAATTGTCTTGGGGGTTCTTGCATCGCCCATGTTACTGAACCGCATGGAGGGCACTCTCCAGTACCGGCGTTCATTACAAACAGGTACTGGAAGTTTTGCATATAATGTCCCCTGCCCCGAGCAACATAGTAACGGTCGGATGCCATTTTCCTCTCTTGGTGATCAAGAGCACGTTCTTGGTGAGAAGGAGCTTTCCAAATTTTGAAAATTTGGTGAATTTGAAAGAAGATTTTCGAGGTTAGTACATCATGGCTTCTCACTTCATTTTGTAGGTTTGTAGGTGCTTCTTTTGGTTGAAAAGTTGGTGAAATTTTTTAAATTTTGCATGCATGATTGTTGATGAATCATGAGAAATTAGATATAGCTTGATCATTTGAAAAGCTTGATTTTTGTTCAAATTATGATGTGGCCCGAATGGAAAGCTCAAATTTGAGGTTTTGGTTCATAGGATCAAAGAAAAATTTTGAATGCATGTTGAGAAATTTTCAAATTCTAGATTTTGGTTTCTAAGTTCATTTTGCCACATAGGATGCTTGGAGGAGGGTAGAGATGTTTAATTTTCCTTGTAATATTGTGTCATGGTGTAGTGTCTACAAATATTTGAACGTAAATACGACAATCTCAATAAAGATTCGCACAAGATTATCTTGCATCATAATGCACGTAGGGTGAAGTGCTCTCTTTTGTACTCATCCCATACACGTACACCATTGGTCCACGGCGTTAGCAGATCTTCCACCAATGGTTTGAGGTACACGTCGATATCGTTTTCAGGTTGCTTCGGTCCTTGGATAAGCAACGGCATCATAATGTACTTTCGCTTTATATACGGATAGGGAGAAAGGCTGTAGATACATAGAGTCACGGGCCAAGTGCTATGACTACTGCTCATCTCACCGAACGGGTTCATCCCATCCGTACTCAACCCAAACCTTATGTTTCTTGCATCCTCAGCAAAGTCCGGGTATTTTCTATCGACTTTCCTCCACTGGGAGCCATCAGCGGGGTGGCTTAACCTTCCGTCGTCCTTATGATCTTCTTTGTGGCAGCGTATTATCTGGGCATGCGCTTTGCTTACAAATAAATGCTTCAACCGGAGGACTATAGGGAAATACCAGACCACCTTAACGGGGGGTCTCTTCTTCTTACTTGCCCTCTTCCTCGCCTCGGTCATCACGCCTAGTTTTATACTTCAAGTTTTGCACACCGAACAAGTTTCCAAATCCTCGTACTCATTGCGATACAGATACAATCGTTCCGCATGCATGTATCTTTTGTACCTCCAATACCAAAGGGCAGACAACTTGCTTGGCGTCGTACGTAGTTTCAGGCAGCGTGTTACCCTCTCTGGAAGCAACTTCTTTATGAGGCATAACAACTAGTCGAATCCCTTGTCAGACAATCCATTAGTCGCCTTCCACTGCATGAGTTCTAGCGTGGTACGTAATTTTTTGTGGCCCTGTCGGCAGTTTGGATACAATATTATTATATGGTCCTCCCATAGGCGCTGAAACTTTTCGTAATGACTTTCATCGGTGTATTCTCCCTCTCTATCAAGCAGCATCTGGTCTAGGTCATCATCGCCAAACTCCTCAGTGTATCTTGAAAAGAACCGTGTTGGCCAGCATCGGGGATATCGATATTGTTGTTCCCCTGATCTTCTTCTTCTTCACCATCTTCTCGTATAGTCTCTTGTTCATCGTGCTTGGTCCAACAGGTATAGTTTGGCATGAAACCTCTTGAGAACAAATGGAAGTGAAGGTGGCTGGATTGTGGCCACTCCTTATTTTTGCGGTTTGAAAGAAGTACGTGCAGCTCATAGCAGTTGGCAGAGGTGTGCTTGTGCTTTTGTTGGCAGAGGTTCTAGTGTGAGACATTTTATTGCAGCCACCAAAAAAAATAACATGTGTGGCCATGTAATCGTACGACGGTGCCTCCAAGGTCAGAGGTGATGTGTCCAGCTGATTCATTGCACTGAAAGCCACGCAAATTGGTTTCCTTGCACTATCTAAAACTAGACTAGATTAGAATATGCTCAGCTAGCTAGACGTGGATACGTTGTTTAGGAACATCCATTTTCTCTCCATAGAAATGATCTACTACCTCCATTGGGAATTTTACTAGTTTCATAGCCTTATTTCAGGATTAAAGACTATTTCTTACAAGAAACGGACATGTTATTTCTCCTCATTAATTATCCTCATCGTCAACCATCTATCCTACGTGGTAGTTTAAAAAACCGCTTCCTATCGTGCATGCATTGAAAGTGTCCTAAAGATGGAAACGCAGAGCCTTTTGCCTCAAAGGCCTTTTGATAAAGGATAAGACTTACCATATTCACACGTAACTTTTCGTTTTCTTTTACACTAATTCATCCGAAGTTTAAAGTCAAAATTTTAAAAGGCAACATACGCAGTACTCCATTGTCTACGTCGGCAAATATTTTGAGGATTTTTCATATTTGATTCGATGCTTAAACCAAATTTTTTGCACCTAATGTCTGTCATAGCTGCATGCCTGATGTGATTGGAGCGGATCGAGAAAGTATTTTGTGAAAAAGTCTAGTAGGCTGACTAGATCATAACCACACACACTGCTGAACCGGGTCTTGATATTAAACCTTGTTACTGTTTGAATTCCATGTACAGCGTTGTGCTAGGTACCCTGTCGATTCGACCGTGGCTTCGTGATTCCACAACGTGATAGATCAAGATAACCACTGCTAGAGAAACAGCCTTCCATACCGGCTTATCAGTCCCGGTAAGATACGAACCGGTATTAATAGTAGCATCAGTCCTGGTTCGTAGTTCCAAGGCTTCAATCCCGGTTCGTCGCTCACATTAGTCCCGGTTAGTAATATCAACCGGGATTGATGCTCCTCCCTGCGCCCAGCTGGCATGGAAGCTCATCAGTCCCGGTTGGTATTACCAACCGGGATTGAAAGTAGGCCTTTAGTCCCGGTATTACGAACCGGGACTAAAGCCTTATTATCTAAGGAATCTTTAAAAGGAATGCATATCCTAGTTATATCGTAACGTGGGTGGGTGAGTTGGTTAGAAGGGTGAGTGGGAGTCACGAGATCTCGGTTCGAGTGTCCCGCAGAAGCCATATGTGCGCATTATATTTTTAAATATATTTCTAACATCTATCCGGGTTGAAACAACCGACCGATGGCTCTATGCCATCGGTCCCGATTGCCTATCCCGGTTCCAAAACCGGATTGATGTCTGCTTTGGAACCGGATTGAAGGCTCAATCCGTGATAGTGAACCACTCCCAGCAAAAGGGTGACCAACTAAAGCTTTGAGTGATCATCAATGACGATTTAAGATTGGTCTAAGATAGGGCATTATCGAGAAAGTAGTACGTTGTACCGCTCACAAATGGAGATATTAATTATGGGCGTGTTTAGATCGTGGCGGCGGTTGCCAATCCAAACGTCGGCGCGTCTGGCGTTTGGATCGGCGCCGTCGCCGCCGCCGCCGCACCGACCGAGGTGGACCTCGATTTGCACGCTGGCGTGAAATCGACCGCCAACGCGAGGCTAACGCGCACGACGGCGATGCTGGGTTGAGGGCGAGCAGGCGTTGGCACGGCGGACGGGGCCATGATCCAAACATACCATATAGGCTCATTAAACGTACAGCACTGTATATATATATATATATATGCATAAGTATGATTGATCGATCCATGAACATCACTGATTTTCTACTAAACCGCTAGCTCTCCCTAGAGTATCATGACATAAGTCATGACAGCATCTATGCACCAGTATCATAATCTATATAGTCTGGGCATATCACTAGCTATCAGAATCACTGCATGTTCAGCGAGAATCCTCCGGTGATGACATGGATTACCTTTCGGTTTTGCTGTTCAACATTATGAACCATCTCAGGAGATTTGCGATGCTGATCCTTTTGTCGCTGGTCTTGCCTTCGCTGACGCTTCTGGTTTTGATAGTTCTCACGTTGTACTTTAACATCTCTATACTCCTCGGTTGTATGTGAATAGTTTTCTCCATGCACCGCGCAATATCTCTTTTCCTTGTTCTCCTAATTGCCTCCTCGGAGTTTTCTCCTGATTGTCTTTATCTTTTCGATAGTTGTAGTCGTCCCTTTGGGAATAATCTCCCCTTCTATTGTTATCGATGGCTCTTTGTTCATCTGTTTGTTTGGGCTCAATGTTGCTTACTGTAACATCCTCATTTTCGAAAAAACCAAAAATTCATTTTGCATCATGCATCGCATTGCATTAAAATTCTTTTAAATAAAATATCTTAAATTGAAATGAGTATGTTACTTGTTAAATAATAATAATAATAATAAAAGTAATAAAATAAATAATTGAGTTGTTTTGCAAATATTTTATAAAATGATTAAAGTAGAGTATTTGGGTTTCAAAAGAGAAAATGAAATTGGAATTGTTTTCAAAAGGAAAAACATAAATAAAAACAAAGTATTTTAAAGAAAAACCCTTTCCTCCTCCTTGGTCCCACTTGTCAACCTCTCTAACTCTCCTTCTCTCTTTCCTCTCTCTCTCTCTCTCTCTGCTCACGCAGAGAAATCTCTCCTCCTTTACTTCCATAACCCCCTCTCCTCCACTACCATAATCTGAATCACCCCCTTAATGGCGCCTGTTTCAGCCATTTGCGTGTTTACTCCCCCACTAATCCCTCCTCTAATTCCTCTCTTCCCGTTACAAAAGCCCAACCCGAGCCTCCTCCTCCTCCTTTCTCTCTTTCGTCGATTCGGCTCGGGTAAGCCTCCTTTGCGCGATTCCTTCGAGGACTATCTTCCTCTCAAACCTCCTAACCCATTTTCGGCCTCGCATTCGAAGGAGCATCGCCGGAGAGGAGGAATCGCGCCGCCACGGCCGTCGAGGTCTTCTCGCGCGCCGCCACTGCTTCGTCTCCAATTCGGCCACGATTCTCATTAAATCCCCTCCTCCTTCCTCCTAGAGCATCCCTAGGACATAGGGAGAGTTTCCCCTCGGTCAATTTGACCGGAGGTTCGCCGGAGAGAGCCGCCGGCGTGCTCGCCTTCTTCCCCACGGCCGGCCACGTCGCCGGGCCGCGCCGTCCGTTCCCGTGCCCGAGCAGCCACCCCCATGTGCTCCCCAGGCCGCCGCCGTGCTAACCCACCCGCCGCCACCCCTAGTTCATCGCGGTCGGTTGGCCCACACACCGCCATGAAGTTGCCGCCTCACCGTCGTTGCCCTCGCCACGGCCATCTCCGAGCAAGATCGCCCCACCCCGAGACCCCTCGCGCCTCTACCTCTCCCCACCTCGCCCTAGCTGGAATCCCACGACCTTGAGGTTGTTGGGCTAAGCCCACGGCCGGTTTTTAAATCCTTTTTCTAATTTTCAATGTACAGAAAATTGTTTAATTCATAACTTTTATTATATAAGTCCAAAAATCACCAAATAAATTTTAGAATGCTTATAAAAATGTGATCTACATTTATGTACATTTTTAGGATTTATTGAGCATATTTAATTTTCTGCTTAATTGGTAAATTGATAAAATGATTAAAATGGGTATTTAGATAAATGAATCTCCACAAAATTTTAAATAAATTAGTCTGGACCAGAGAGCATGTTTTGCCATTTTATGATATTTAGCATGAGCATGAGCATGAGCATACATGTCATCCCATATTTTATTTGGAGCACTCGTGTTTATTGTGGTTAAATTCGTTGTTAGGGAGTAGCGACGTTAGCCCCGTGATCAACCCCGCGGAAGTTCTCCAAGAGAGTGCTGATCAAGGCAAGTGCTGATCTTGAACCCATGTTTTTAAATGGTTTTATTAGAGATTTAAACAGCATGCTATGTTAAAGTTTAAAAATGCTAATTGGTAGATTGTTAGCTAAAAACCCTAAGTAAAAGTATCGCTATAAAAACCACCCTTGCTACCCTAGGTTATCATAATATTGTTGAACTAATACCTTCGTCCTTGAATTAGGTTTTAATCATGTTAGCTATGCTTAGTTGCAATCACATTGGACTTGGACATGATAATCTCAATGCTTATTTAATCAATGATTTCAAAAGCAGTTGATGCTGCCATGTTTTGCAAATGGGCGTAGTTGATAGTGGGTGCTATCGGGTAAAATGTTAATAAAACCTGATCGGGGTGGCTGGTTGCAAGGTTGGTGCAGTAAGCACGAGACTTGGGTCCAGTGTGGGAACCACCCTGGTCCCTAAGGACCGATTCCTTGAGGTAGACGAGCTAAGTACAATAGTGCGGCCATGTGTGCTTGTATGGGCAGGCCCTGGCTTAGTACCCTTCGGACCCCGAGTTTTGGCATTTCAGTCGGTGGAGTAAACAGTTGGTGCTGTTCTATCGGCGCAAGAGGGGCATTGCAGTGGAAACCTTAGCGGGAATGCCTTAACTAGGAGAATGTTGGAAAAAGGCCTTGTGGTGATCATTTTTCCCCTGGGTGCATCCTCGGGAAGAACCACCTCGCATGGGTAAAGCGTGCAACCTCTGTAGAGTGTAAAACTATCTGGATAGCCGTGCTCACGGTCAAGGGCGGATGACGGGGAGCTACCTCATGGTACTTCTTACCTTTTTGTTTTCGAAATGGAGTTTTAAATGAAAAACCTCGATAGCCGTCGTGTGTTTTGTTTTCTCTCCTCACAGTGGGTGCTGTGAGCGTTGAGGGTGTAGCATGGTGGGTGCTGTGAGTAGCCAGGATGGGCAAATCCGGTTGAGACCGGAATTTCAAAGGAAATGATTTAAATATTTGTTTTTCCCCTCAACACTTTTCAAATTATTTTATAAAATCTTAGGCAAATTTGCAAAACTGGCTTTATGCAAAAGAACTCTATCCTTCCTTTGTAAACCTTAGGTGCATGTAGTCAGCCTTGCTTGTTGAGTATATTGTATACTCACCCTCGCCTTTATGCGGGGCTGCTCATTCCAACGAGCAGGTCTGGATCAGCACTGCCCCTACCCCGACGAGGAGTTGTACCAGGACGAGGACTTCGCTGAAGGTATCCAAGATGAAGACTACCCCGAAGCCTAGGAGCGTGTCTCTTCAGTTCTGCCTGTGGAGTTGGTTTTCTCTTGTTGGAGTTTAAACAATGTTATTATGATGTTTCCGCTGTGTTTGTAAGGCCTCGGTGCCAAACCTTGGTAATAATGGCTGTGTTGGCTGTACTCTGATGTATTTTGGTTTAATCGTGAGATGGTTATGATTCAACCTGTTCTACTGTGTGTGCTAGCTACTTGATCCAGGGACTAGTACAGGTAAAAGCACAGCAGGGATTCGACTCCGTTATTCGGGTCCCGACACTTACCCTTTTGCTGGAGTTTTGATGCCTCCTGTTTTTGTTTTCTAAATTGCTCTCCTTGTGGCCATCGTGGTCCTTGTGTGTATTCAGCTGGCCTTGTGTCCTTAAGTTCTCTTCTTCTCCTTTTGCATACCCCTCAACCTCGTCATAGAGAAGCGCAGCTGTGTGCGGTGGATCTTGAGTTAACTTGTGGAGAAGGGGTCCCGGTTGAAGCCCTCTTTGGAATACATTGATTACCGAGGAGTCTGATACGTCTCTTATTTGGCATCGTATTGCAGCAAACCTTTTGTAGTAGTCCCTTGTGCTTTCTTTTTTGCCTTGTTCCAGGCCGAAGAGGTCCCCTTCTACCATCTTCTGGATATAATTGCCTTGAAAGTTATTGGCGAAGGCGTCTTTGAGCTGACTCCACGAGTGTATGGATCCTTGCGGCAGCAATGTACCATGAGAGTGCAGTACTCTTGAGTGTTAGCAACAAGCTCTTTGCCTTGATATCATCATCTCTGCCAATCGTTTCTACCGTTGTGTCGTATACATCTAAGAACTCATTTGGGTCGGTGTCTCCGGAGAACTTGAATACGCTTGGCATTTTGAACCCCTCGGGCCATCTTTTGCCGCGAAGGTATGCACTCATAGGCCCTTCGCTTGCCTTCCTCGACTGTGTCGTCATTACGGTTGGCGAAATTGCCCGTGATTTTTCTCTGTGTATGGGATCCTTCGGGGCACGTATTGCTGCTGGGGTTGCATTGTCACGAGTTCTCTTCGGAGCAAATTAATTTGTTCCTCCAATAGTCGCCTTCGGTCTTGAAGGATGTCCTCAGCAGCTGGCTCTGGGGGTCTCCATGTACACCCTCTTGCTCGGGTTGGGTAGGTGGGTTTCATTGCATCCCATCTCGGCATTCTCGCTGGTCCCGGCTCGTCGGGTCTACCGCCGTCCACGCCTGGGACACCTTGGCTCTGGTTCCTTCGGCCGTGTATGTTGGCGTCGGGGGCCCTTGGGATACTTTCGCCGAGTCCTTGCGCGACCGCACCGCCTTCCCGCCGCAATTCCGTCGTTGGCGTGGTGCTGATCGCCCTTTGGGCCGCTTCTTCCGCCGCCTCACCGATGGCGTCTTGTTCGTTCCGGTCTCGCCGCTCCCGCCCTGCGCCTGCTCCGCCATGTCCCGGTTCCGGCGGCTCGTCGCCTCGCCGCCCTTCACTCCTCCTCCTGGTGCAGCCATCACCGCAACGCTTGCCTCTTCCCCACGGACGGCACCAATTGTTGTCGCCCGGATCCCCCGGCGACGTGGTGAGGTATGGCACCCCTCCCCAGTGTTGGAGAGGACGCCATGAGATGTTGTGGGAAAAAGCGGACGCTAGGTGAATAGAACCAGTGGAATCAGAATTCTCGCCGTTCTCATTGATGGACTTATCAATTTATACAACTGTAGGGCTCGGGTTTACATGTATGGGAAACACCCAAATTGCCCCCGTCCCTGAGGGAAACACCCAAATTGCCCCGGCTCTTGAGCTGTTGATCTCGCAATCAACCGTCCAACGGGCTTTCTTACAACCCAAGCCTAGCTAGTTCCTAATATACCCCCGGGGAGGCACATTCTGACAAGGTGGTTGATTCGGTAGGCCCTTGTCAGAGGTTGTTCCTGAGTCTTCACTCCAAGCCACGAGACTCGCCGAAGACGTCAGGCTGTGTATTCCCGAGGGGTCTCCGAAGATTCCTCCAGGAGCCTTCGCTCCTTCCTCGTACTCTTTGGTAATGCTTCTGAGGGTCCTCCTCTCTTAAACTTCCCTCGAGTCTCCTTGACCTTCACGTTCTTCTCTCGACCCTTCGGCGTACAATCCAAAGGGTTGAAAGTCGCTTTAAGTGTGCTTCTGCAACGATTCCTTCGGGATAAAATATTGGCGAAGGACTCTTTCAGGCATCTTCGCGAAAATCCACCTATTACAGAGATGGGGTGGTTGCCCCTATAACAATGTGGACCATGAGATGGACCATAATATCAAAAAAGAACGGAGGGAAAATCATCTCAAGGCTGACCCGACTATCGACCACGTCATCCTGCAGCTTAGATAAGTTCCTTGGTTCGATGACCATCTGCAACACCGCGTTGAAGAACGAGCACAGCTTTACGATTGTCCCTCATACCCAGTCCGGCAGAATACCTCTCGGCGCCCTTGGGAGCAACTGTGTCATTAACATGTGACAATCATGTGATTTCAGGTGTACTATCTTATTCTCTTTCGTGTTCATGAGTCTCCTTATGTTCGAGGAGTATCCAGAAGGGACCTTCACACTGTTCAAGAACTTAATCATGTTTTTTTTCTCTTCCTTTCTCAAAGTGTAGCTCGCAGGGTGGAGGTAATGTTGTCCTTTCGCTCTCTTTTCCGGATATAGGTCGTTCTTGAGTCCCAGTAGATGCAGGTCCTTTCGTGCTTGAAGTGTATATTTTGATTTACCGTACATATCTAGGAAGCCTAACAGGTTCACACAGACATTCTTCGTGATATGCATGAAGTCCAGCGAGTGGCGGACCTCTAAGTCTTTCCAGTAAGATAAATCCCAAAATATTGACTTCTTCTTCCAAATGGGCTTCGTATGACCTTATTCAGTCGGGACGGATTTGCTACCAGGACCCTTTCCAAATACTACTTTCAGATCCTTTACCAGAGAAAATACAAGTGTCCCACTGCGATGCAGGGGCTTCTGACGTTTCTCTTCTGTCCCATCGAAATTCTCACCCTTGCGTCGTAACGGGTGCTTCATATGGAGGAACCTACGGTGGCCATGTACACGACCTTTCGGAAATTTTTCAGATACTTGCTGTCCGTATCCTCTAAGCACTAGATGCAGGCTTTATATTCTTTGATAGATAGGCCTGACGGTTACCAAGTGCAGGCCAGTCGTTGATGGTTACAAATAGCAATGCACGTAGGGTGAAGTGCTCTCTTTTGTACTCATCCCATACACGTACACCATTGGTCCTGGCGTTAGCGAGATCTTCCACCAACGGTTTGAGGTACACGTCGATATCGTTTTCAGGTTGCTTCGGCCCTTGGATAAGCAACGGCATCATAATGTACTTTCGCTTTATATACGGATAGGGAGAAAGGCTGTAGATACATAGAGTCACGGGCCAAGTGCTATGACTACTGCTCATCTCACCGAACGGGTTCATCCCATCCGTACTCAACCCAAACCTTATGTTTCTTGCATCCTCAGCAAAGTCCGGGTATTTTCTATCGACTTTCCTCCACTGGGAGCCATCAGCGGGGTGGCTTAACCTTCCGTCGTCCTTATGATCTTCTTTGTGGCAGCGTATTATCTGGACATGCGCTTTGCTTACAAATAAATGCTTCAACCGGAGGACTATAGGGAAATACCAGACCACCTTAACGGGGGGTCTCTTCTTCTTACACTGCCCCTCTTCCTCGCCTCGGTCATCACGTCTAGTTTTATACTTCGAAGTTTTGCACACCGAACAAGTTTCCAAATCCTCGTACTCATTGCGATACAGGATACAATCGTTCCGGCATGCATGTATCTTTTGTACCTCCAATACCAAAGGGCAGACAACTTGCTTGGCGTCGTACGTAGTTTCAGGCAGCGTGTTACCCTCTCTGGAAGCAACTTCTTTATGAGGCATAACAACTAGTCGAATCCCTTGTCAGACAATCCATTAGTCGCCTTCCACTGCATGAGTTCTAGCGTGGTACGTAATTTTTTGTGGCCCTGTCGGCAGTTTGGATACAATATTATTATATGGTCCTCCCATAGGCGCTGAAACTTTTCGTAATGACTTTCATCGGTGTATTCTCCCTCTCTATCAAGCAGCATCTGGTCTAGGTCATCATCGCCAAACTCCTCAGTGTATCTTGAAAAGAACCGTGTTGGCCAGCATCGGGGATATCGATATTGTTGTTCCCCTGATCTTCTTCTTCTTCACCATCTTCTCGTATAGTCTCTTGTTCATCGTGCTTGGTCCAATGGTATAGTTTGGCATGAAACCTCTTGAGAACAAATGGAAGTGAAGGTGGCTGGATTGTGGCCACTCCTTATTTTTGCGGTTTGAAAGAAGTACGTGCAGCTCATAGCAGTTGGCAGAGGTGTGCTTGTGCTTTTGTTGGCAGAGGTTCTAGTGTGAGACATTTTATTGCAGCCACCAAAAAAAATAACATGTGTGGCCATGTAATCGTACGACGGTGCCTCCAAGGTCAGAGGTGATGTGTCCAGCTGATTCATTGCACTGAAAGCCACGCAAATTGGTTTCCTTGCACTATCTAAAACTAGACTAGATTAGAATATGCTCAGCTAGCTAGACGTGGATGCGTACGTAGTTGCTTCCTCTCTTGGACATCGTGCATGCATGCATGGTTTCCTTGCTTGAACTACTACAAGAAACTGTGGGCTAGCTGGGTCAATAAAATTGGTTCGAACGTCCCTTCAGTGACTCGGTGTCCATCTACCCACGGCTGGTGCTATGTTTTATAAAGCACTCACGCTGCAAGTCATTTTTAATATATTGATGACACGTTGTTTAGGAACATCCATTTTCTCTCCATAGAAATGATCTACTACCTCCATTGGGAATTTTACTAGTTTCATAGCCTTATTTCAGGATTAAAGACTATTTCTTACAAGAAACGGACATGTTATTTCTCCTCATTAATTATCCTCATCGTCAACCATCTATCCTACGTGGTAGTTTAAAAAACCGCTTCCTATCGTGCATGCATTGAAAGTGTCCTAAAGATGGAAACGCAGAGCCTTTTGCCTCAAAGGCCTTTTGATAAAGGATAAGACTTACCATATTCACACGTAACTTTTCGTTTTCTTTTACACTAATTCATCCGAAGTTTAAAGTCAAAATTTTAAAAGGCAACATACGCAGTACTCCATTGTCTACGTCGGCAAATATTTTGAGGATTTTTCATATTTGATTCGATGCTTAAACCAAATTTTTTGCACCTAATGTCTGTCATAGCTGCATGCCTGATGTGATTGGAGCGGATCGAGAAAGTATTTTGTGAAAAAGTCTAGTAGGCTGACTAGATCATAACCACACACACTGCTGAACCGGGTCTTGATATTAAACCTTGTTACTGTTTGAATTCCATGTACAGCGTTGTGCTAGGTACCCTGTCGATTCGACCGTGGCTTCGTGATTCCACAACGTGATAGATCAAGATAACCACTGCTAGAGAAACAGCCTTCCATACCGGCTTATCGGTCCGGTGAAGATACGAACCGGTATTAATAGTAGCATCATCCTGGTTCGTAGTTCTAAGGCTTCAATCCGGTTAAATCGCTCACATTAGTCCCGGTTAGTAATATCAACCGGGATTGATGCTCCTCCCTGCGCCCAGCTGGCATGGAAGCTCATCAGTCCCGGTTGGTATTACCAACCGGGATTGAAAGTAGGCCTTTAGTCCCGGTATTACGAACCGGGACTAAAGCCTTATTATCTAAGGAATCTTTAAAAGAATGCATATCCTAGTTATATCAGAACGCGTGGGTGGGTGAGTTGGTTAGAAGGGTGAGTGGGGAGTCACGAGATCTCGGGTTCGAGAGTCCCGCAGAAGCCATATGTGCGCATTATATTTTTAAATATATTTCTAACATCTATCCCGGGTTGAGAGCAACCGGGATGATGGCTCTATGCCATCAGTCCCGATTGCCTATCCGGTTCCAAAACCGGATTGATGCTGCTTTGGAACCGGGATTGAAGGCTCAATCCGTGATAGTGAACCACTCCCAGCAAAAGGGTGACCAACTAAAGCTTTGAGTGATCATCAATGACGATTTAAGATTGGTCTAAGATAGGGCATTACGAGAAAGTAGTACGTTGTACCACGCTCACAAATGGAGATATTAATTATGGGCGTGTTTAGATCGTGGCGGCGGCTGCCAATCCAAACGTCGGCGTCTGGCGTTTGGATCGGCGCCGTCGCCGCCTCGCCTGCACCGACCGAGGGTGGACCCTCAGATTTGCACGCTGGCGTGAAATCGACCGCCAACGCACGACGACGGCGTGCTGGGTTGAGGGCGAGCAGGCGTTGGCACGGCGGACGGGGCCATGATCCAAACATACCATATAGGCTCATTAAGCGTACAGCACTGTATATATATATATATATGCATAAGTATGATTGATCGATCCATGAACATCACTGATTTTCTACTAAACCGCTAGCTCTCCTAGAGTATCATGACATAAGTCATGACAGCATCTATGCACCAGTATCATAATCTATATAGTCTGGGCATATCACTAGCTATCAGAATCACTGCATGTTCTTCTTCATTCGTTGTCTTCTAATGTGTTCAGTGTTTTACTTAGTCACAAATTAGATTTTCCATTATCTCCAAACCTGTTCATTTTTTTTTTTGGTTAATGGAGCCACTATATTATATTGTCGGTAGCTGCTAGTCAGTCCTCGCTCCAAACATATACACGCAATGGACGTCAACCTAGCTGACGTCCTTCTCCTAGACTTGTTCCGTTAACACCACCGCATGCAGCGGCTATATAAAGAACATCCAACCGCTCCATGGCAAAGCATCACCGAAGGTAGCTAAACACGAGCAGCTACCAAGAGAATTGAAACAGCATACACAAACAGAGAAGATGGCCGCCTCCTCCTCTTCCATCCTTCTCCTGGCTGCTATTCTCGCATTGGTCTCATGGCAGGCCATCGCCTATGATCCTAGCCCTCTCCAGGACTTCTGTGTCGCTGACATGCACTCACCAGGTACATATATATGTGCATGATTGAAGTAGTGTTCTTCCATTACATCACTGACCGGATCAAAAATAATTCTGTTTTTCCTCAAAAAAAAGTTCTTTTTTCCAACATATGCCATATATATGCTCATGAAATAACTTTCCAGAGTACAATTACATATCTTGCTTCTTCGATGCATGTACAGTGCGTGTCAACGGATTTGTTTGCAAGGACCCAAAGGCAGTGAACGCGGATGACTTCTTCAAGGCTGCCAACCTTGACAAGCCAATGGACACGATGGCCAGCAAGGTTGGGTCCAATGTTACCTTGATTAATGTTGAGAAGATTGCTGGTCTCAACACCCTCGGCATCTCAATAGCACGTATCGACTATGCACCCTTAGGTGAGAACCCACCGCACACTCACCCACGTGCCACCGAGATTCTAACGGTACTAGAAGGTACTCTCTACGTCGGGTTTGTCACCTCCAACCCAAATAACACGCTCTTCTCCAAGGTGCTCAACAAGGGTGATGTGTTCGTATTTCCCATCGGTCTCATCCACTTCCAGTTCAACCCTAATCCCCATATGCCTGCGGTTGCAATTGCTGCTCTTAGCAGCCAAAACCCTGGGGTCATCACCATTGCCAACGCTGTGTTTGGATCAAAGCCACCGATCTCAGATGATGTTTTGGCCAAGGCGTTTCAGGTGGAAAAGCACACAATAGACTGGCTCCAGGCGCAATTCTGGGAGAACAACCACTACTAAATCAATCCTTGTTGATTGCATTGGGAGATTCATATCCGTGCTGTCAAGATGTTTTTAATTTCTATCTATAGTAAATAAAATAAACGACATGTATTTCCATGCTTCTTGTGCATGCATATGTGCTGATGTTGTATTCTATTGTGGCGTGTTTTGTTTTCCCTTAATAAAGGAATGTTGATGGTGCCATTTTTACCTTATTCAAGAAAGAGAGAACAATGTTCGTGTATATGTTTTTTGATGATGAACACCACATATAACAATGCCCGTATATATGTTTGTTGATGATGGATCGGACATGATGATATATATGTCACCTGTGAACTAGGATTGACATAGGAATGTAGTATTTCTATGATGTATATGGTGTCAGTAAGTACGTGAGTAGAGAAAAGTAAATTAGAATATATTAATTCTTGGTATATCATTGGCAGTGCGCAAGACCCCAAACAAATGGTACCCGATACCAACCCAAATTAATTCTTTTATGCATAATTTTTGAAAAATATATGAGGGATAATTGTATGTCATGAGATTTGCCAACCGTTAAATAATGACCTTTTGTTGCAATTGCCGACCGGTAAAGGGATGTAAACTCTGCCATTGTTTGCCTATACCGTTAGTTTGCCCTAGTAACCGACATTTGCCCAAGATAGGTAAAGATTGGTAGGTAATTGTTCCCCATGGTATACTATCACATGCAGCTTGTTCAAACCATTTAAATTCTTTTCATATCATTGCCATTGCCTATACAAATATACTGTATATTGGATGCAAAGGCTACTCTGGTTCCCACACATTTCACAAAGATACAATTTTATAGAAAACCTCATAGGAGACGTCTGTCACATATGAGTTGTGCAAAATAATATGTGTAAATATATCATACAATTATAATAAAGAAACCATCTAAGTATATTGTTTGGTGGATGAACTGATTATGAACCATTTATGATCAACGGTTATAATAAAAAAAAAACCATTTGCAATATTATCACAAATGACTCATTCACGATCCGTCTGTGACAAAACACAACATAGATGGTTTTAATAGGCGCACAGACACCTCGGATAAATCTAGCCCAATCGTTTTAGACCCATGCACCTTGTTAACCCTAGCAGCTTGACTGATCCCTCTATCAGATAAATCAACAGCTGGGCTTAACCCCCTATAGCTTCCCGTGTGCAACTTCCCTTATCCAGTTACCTCCACCTCTCTCTCTCTCTCTGCGCACACACACTCGATCCCTCTATGCTCATTCTAGCAGCCATATATACCGATTGTCACAATTATATAAATATATTATCTCTCGAGAGTAAATGTACTTACTTTGCAGAGTTAAAACTATTCGAATAGCTCAGCAAGGAATGTTTTTGACACTGTAATCTCGTGTCATACTAAATTAAACAGGAACGTGATTTGGCAGAGATTGCCATCGGTGTTGTTTTGGCAGTGACCGTCTGTGGAGAGTAAAAGAAACCAGCTTCGGAGCTGTGAGGGCTAAGATGAGTGATGCATAAGAGTCATTCACAATTAATCTTAATCTCTACTCCTAAAAAGGCTGTTGTATTGGTGATGAATGATGACTCATCGAAGCAATCTGAACCATTCAATTTAATCTAACGGCTGCCCACACCCGATCCGCGTCCTCCTCTCCACCAATCCACACGCCAGCGCGTCGACCCCCGTCAGTCTGCGTCCCACCGATCCATGCCTCCTCCTCCTCCTCCTCCACCAATCCACGCACGAGGCACGGGCCCTCAACTAGTTCATCTAAAAGTTTGGTTAAAATATGCTTCATAATTCCTAGGGACAAAAGAATTAGAAATTTTGCTTTATGCAAAAAAAAACACCGAGCCTTTCCATGTAAGACCTACATAAGCATTAATTCCTCTACAATTGTTGAGTATTCACATAATCACGCTTAATTTATTACAAACTGATTATTCAAACAAGCATAAAGAATCACTGGTTTTCTATGCGTGTGGATCTGACTCAGAGGTGATGCAGACTACCAGGAGTGTTTTCACCTAGTCATTTGCCCTGTGGTGAATAATAATTAGCCTCATGCATTCAATATTTATCTTTGCTGTCAGACAATTATGTCAACTATTGTAATAAGCTAGTGCTTTTTACGCAGTACTTTATATATCTTTTATTCAATTATTATTATGTTAATTATGATGCATCCTGTTTCCAAACCATGTGTTCACGCAAAAACAGATTCTTACGTCAGCACACGTGGGCTTAGGAAATAGGATTCCTGACAGCACCGAGAGCAAGGTTTAAGGCATGCTAGCCGATTTGATCCTGCAATCGGCAAGAGGACTTAATTAGCTTTTGATTAGCCGATTAGATCCGTAATATAACAAACCTGCAACACTTGAAAACAGATTCGAGCAAGGTAATCCTTAACAAAACTATCGGCTTAGATTAGATCCAAACCGGCAGTCTCAAGGGTAAACAGTCTACTACTAAGCCGACAGAAATCAACTGAGTAGCAGAAAGAGGGTAAACAGACTATCAACTAGCTGATAGTATCGTCTAGCTGATAGAATGAGGGGGTAAACAGACTATCGACAAATAGCAAGCTATAAGCCGATAGAACGAGGATAAACAATCAACCGCCAACGAATGTGTTGATTGGTAGAAAGAGTGATGAAACTTAACCCTTGGTTGAAATGATGATGCGTAGCAATATGAACCAAGATAGTGTTTCGACTGAAAGCTGATGCAAGAGCCCGTAGATCGAACTTAATCGAGATAGTACTTACTTGCAAAAACTCCTAGGTTGTATCTCAAAGCCGATCGAATGGCGATGCGCAACAAGTCGATCAGGATCTAAATACGACGAAAACTACTACTAATGCGAAAAGTAAAGAACAAGTAAAAGTAGATATGTTGAATTGATGTGTCCCTTTACACGCCTTCGAGGACAAACTATTTATATAGACCTTTTAACTCGACTCTAACTAGGACTCTTGACTCATGATTGATACAAACTCGATCTTAGCCGACCAAGACTTAGTTTCCATATCACTACTACAAAACACCACATCAGTGCCGGTTCGGAACTGGCATTAGTGCCGGTTTTTGAAGCGGCAGTGATAACCTAGGTTATCACTACCGATTTTGGAACCGACAGTGATAGTATCACTGCCGGTTCTCAAGTAAAAACCAGCAGTGATAGTCTCTACCGAACTGTATAAAAAATAGAAAAAATATTTTTTTATGCCCGGAATCTATACACTAATCATCTACTACCTACTATAGGTTATTAGGACACATTTCGCGTGAAATACAAATGTTGCGTTGCCCAGGACTCGAACCCGCAACCTCTCCACTCTACCCTCACCCTTCTAACCATCCCACCCAATCTCACGTTCTTACTTATAGAGCATATGCATACCTTTTAACCTTTACTTATCAGTGCCAGTTTATGACAAGAACCGGCACTGATAATGAGTTATCACTGCCGGTTCTAGCCAAAAACCGGTAGTGATAAGTTTTTCACTGCCAGTTTAAAAATTGGGGGCGAGAACTCATTATCAGTGCCGGTTCTTGACAAGAACCGGCAGTGATAAGTTTTCACTGCCAGTTTAAAAATTGGGGACGAAAATCATTATCAGTGCCGGTTCTTGATAAGAACCGGTAGGGATAAGTTCTTTCACTACCGGTTGAAAATTGAAGGCGAGAGGCCTAAAGAACCGGCAGTGATAAGACTTTTCACTACCGGTTCTTTTCTCAAACCGGCAGTGATACTTCACTTACGGTTTTGAGCAACGAACCGACAACGATAAGTCTTATCACTGCCGGTTCTCAAGCGCACAACCCGCTGAGGCTTACGAACCGGCAGTGATAACTTATCACTGCCGGTTTTGGTCTAACCGACAGTGATTGAGGGGCACGGATGACCATTTTTGTCGTAGTGTATATATCCTGTTAGCCGACCTAGACCTTTCCATGCATATCTCATAGCCTATTTGGGCCGCCGCAGCACTTGTCCCAGCCAGTTTTCCTTGAGGCCCAAACTGATTTTCAGCCCATCGGCTTTTTGATAATTTCTGGTGTCAACACCATTGCACTAGCACTGACCTAGGACTAGTGCTGATTAACATGGAGGGTTCGTGTAACACTCCAATTTTTATTAAAGAATAAAACTTGGACTATTTAATTTGTTTTTTAAAAAAATGGATTATTACAAAGCAAGTAAAACCTAATTCTAGGAAATTTAATTTCTCAAAAAATAAAGTGGCAAGACAAATTTGGTTAAAAATATAAGCTCCACATCTAGGTATGATCCTAAGATTTTATAAAATATTACCACCTCCAAAATCTATTCCTAAATAGGATAAATAAAGAGAAAGAAAAGACAAAAGAGAAAAACAAGAAAATAAAAAGAGAATTCCAGTACCCAAACCTAGATCTAAGGCCAACACGTTGTACGTCTCGTCGAGACGATCAATTTGACTATATGGAAGCCCTATTTTGGTGGAAAATTAGAGGAGTTATGCCACGCCGAATGATGGCTGGATTTTCGGCCCTGCCACTGCCGCCGGCGAGCCTGCCGCCATCCCCGGATCCCGCGCTGGTTCGCAAACCCACGGGCCACCGCCCAACCGCGACGCCGCCATCGCCCCCACCGCCGCGTCGCGCCGCTGCCGCCGACCCGCGCCCTGCCCGATCCGCGGCCGCCACGTGCCTTGCCGCCGCCGCCCGCGCAGCAGCGTCGCGCCCGCCCGTGTGTGCCGACCGCCCGCCTCGTGTCGCCCGCCGTTAACGCCGCCCGCCTGCGCCCGTCTCGCCCGACCGCGCCCCCGCGTGACTCGTCGCCCAAGAATCGCGCCGCCACGCGTCAACACGTGACCCCGCACCCGCCGACCTGCGTCAGCCGTCCTAGTCGGCCCCAAAACCCGGGATTTTCTCGGTTTTTGCAAGGTTAACCACCGGTTAACCGGGTTTAATCTTACCAGCCTTTTCTGATTTTCCTAAAACTTCCCGGAATTGTTTAGGGAGCATCCGAACTCCGATTTAGATGATTCTAGAGCCCAAAAATTATAAATAATCCCAAGAATTTTATATATTTTTATCATATTATTTTCTCTGTGTGTTATTTATTTATGTTTTATTTATTTTTCGCACAGATCCGACGTGTACCGGCTGTATGGAAGACGTTCCGGAGCCCTTCGGAGGAGGAGAACCAGATTCAAACTTCTTCAAAGGCAAGCTAGATTCATATTGAATTCCTAGTTTGCTAAAATTTATTTATTTTATCTTTATTTGATTTGCATGCTTAAATTATCATCATATGTACTATTTTGATCCTATTTTCATGGTAGTCCTTTACTAATATGATTTAGCCTACCATTGCTAGCCCGTTGGTACTGTTTTCTAGCCTATCCTTGTGTAGTTGCTTAGCACTGCTTCTGTGATCTGTAGTTGATAGGTTTCATTCATTATAAAATCTGTATCCGTGAAGATCTTGGCTTCGTGGTGCTGTTTTGATAATCCTAATCAACGTGGTTTGTGTTGATCTGAGGAGACCCAGAAGAGGTGGACTTTGAGACGTGCAGGTCTCCTCTGTCATATAAGGGCCGTATACTTGTGACCACCATACCGAACCTGAACCGTACAGCCACTTGTGCCTTCTGGCCCTAATTTATTAGCTATGGAAACCTAGTTTCCGCTGTACTTGTAGTGGACGGACGTGATTCACGGCCACTGGTTCCGAATGGCTTAAATGGGGGCTAACCTCATACGGTACGCTATCAGGTCCGGCTGAGGAGATGTGCATAACTGTCGGCCTGGTCGAAGTGTAGCGTGTGGGGCGTGAAACCAAAAGAAATGGTACAGTATGGGGCAGATGAAAGCAGTGAACGGTTTTGTACTATTTCTATCTTTGGGATGAGACAGGGCTTGTGTGGAACGTGCACACACTCTGTAGAGTTAAAACTATCATGGTAGCCGTGCCCACGGTTATGGGTGGGGGAAAGCAGTTTGACACAAGGTAGTCCAATGTGTTTTAATTAATTAACTTGATGGTAGTGTAGGCAGGAAGTGCCTTTTTTTCGAGCTGGTAGCTGTTTCTATGGCTACGCTTATCGTGCTGAGCCGGTTAGCCGTCCTTTGGCTACGTTCATCTATTATAATGTGTTCAAAGAATCAAGATTACATAAACAAATAGATAGGTGTTGTTTTAGCAAAATAAGCAAACCGTCCTTTGTTCCAGCATTTATTATTAAGGACTGCTTGCTGGGTAGCCGTGTACTCATTATATGGATCACGGATTATTTGTTCAGGAGAAGATCTCAACGTCGGTGCCAGTTGTGACCAGGAGGGTCAAGGTGCTTAGCTACGTGTTCCGGGTCAACCTCGGAGTATCGTCGCATTTTGAAGTCTTCCGCTGTGTTCTTATGATTTGATTATGTCCTGTGCAAGGTAATGTGAACGTCTATATCAACTGGATGCTATTTATGTTATGTGAACTGTTAATTTTCTAGTTAATGCAATGTCTTTGAGTGCAATACTAGCTATGATCTTCTGGGACTAGTATTCGGTCACTCAAGCCGGTAGATATACCGGGGTGCATGACAGCCACCGGCCATATGTCTCTTCCAAGCACACCGCACATACATTGTATCCTTTTACAACCTAGCCCGATAGGTTACCGAGGGCAGGTTAGTCTTGGATTATTATGAAGAGCATTGCACGTAGGTGAAATTCTCTCGTTTGTACTCATCCCATACACGTACACAATCGTTCCATAATATTTAAAGATTTTGAACCAATGGTTTGAGGTACACATCGACATCGTTGCTGGGTTGCGTCGGCCCTTGGATCAGCAACGGCATCATAATGTACTTCCGCTTCATACAAAGCCAAGGTGGAAATAGATACATAGAGTCACAGGCCAAGTGCTATGACGACTGCTAATGTTGCCGAAAGGATTCATCCCACCCATGCTCTGCTCGAACCTTATATCCCACCCACTAAAATTTTAAAACAACCATTTATATAGCTACTTGTAAGCTATATGAACAATATAAAAAAAATCCCCTCTGTGGACAACATGGGCCCCGGGTATTCCAAGATATCCAGTTGGACGTACTGTCTCTTTGGGCCGAGTTGCACGGATCTTCCAGAAGACAGGCTTGGAGGCTGGCGCGGCCCGACTTGCTCTACAAGGAAACGAACTCGTTTCCTACTCGAATACATGGAGATAGACGTGACCAACCCGGTTATATCTCTATGTTCCTTATACGGATTAGGGAACCTATCTGTAACCCGACCCCTTGCACTATATAAAGGGGGTCGGGGGTCCCTAGTTAGAAGATCATATTCATCATCTCATCATCATATACACATGCAATATCATTGTCTGTTCTCGTGCCATCCCGACGGGAACATACATTGTAATCGACATCCACTATACAATCCACGAGCACAGGAGTAGGGTATTACCTCTCACAGAGGGCCCGAACCTATATAAATCCTGTCCCCTGTGCTACCATCAAGTTGTGATCTCTTGCATAGCCCTATAAAATACATTGCCGACGCAAATTATCGACAGTTGGCGCGCTAGGTAGGGGCTAGCGTCACGATCAACTTCATTTAACTTCGATGGCCTCCATTGGTGGATTCGTCTTCACCTACGTCCCCGGCCAAGGCTTCGTCTTCGGGGATCTCGGCTTCCTTGCCGATGACTCCGAGGAACTCTGGCTATCTCAGCCGGACAACGTCCGGGGAAGGCTGAATGCGACTTCAGCCGAGCCACACCACGTCAGCTTGTCTCTTGCGGACTCTGATCCGAAGGAGATCCGATCTGACGACAATGATTCCGACTGCCTCACCGTAGGAACTCCCTTCGGTCCAGTCAGGGTTACGAGCTTATGGTTCTGCCAGCGTCCTCCGCTGGTAATGAACCAACTGTCACTGCTGTTCCAAATCTGGATCGTGTTCGAATCCAATTAGGAATTGAGACTTTTCAGTTGTTTGGCGTCCCATTCGGGTTAAGAAATTTGGCCACTGTTTTCCATGAGATGACATGCCGTCTTTTTCAATCTGGGCTAAGGAGCGCCGCACAACGCACACACACTGGGATGAGTTTTCTGAGTCCTGGCTCAAGGACAACTCTAACCAGATCAACTTCCCGAGTGGGTATACCACTCGGATTGGCCAATTCGGCTGCGAGATTTCAGCAGATCAGTTCTGCCAAATCTCAGTCGGATTCTCTTCTGCCAAACAATCCGGCACTAGTAGTGGGAGTTATAATCACTCCCATCGACGAGCCAACAAATCGGGATCAGTTGAGCCTCTCTTACTCGGAGTCCGAGTAGGAGGAGAGCGTCAACGGCTTCCCCAATTAATGCGGCATCTATGTGCTGGATGGACAAGCCTCCGGATCGACTCGGCGCGCCATGGATGAGACGGGAGCCGAACATAACGGTGGAGGCGGAGAAGATCTGTGCGACAAATTACGCGGTCGCGCACGAGAAGTCCGGGAGGAACTGCTTCAAGTCCATATGGGATATTACTCGGTCTTCTGTACGCCCCAGCAAAACAACCTCACATGTAAGACCCTCCTAGACAATGTTGGACCTTTGCTTGGAGAAAACAGCCCCGCAACGCTGATCTGGAGAAAATAGCTCCGCAACGCCGATCATGGATCAGATCAAAGCCATGGTGACGGCAGCGGCAGTCCAAGGTACTCGGGACCAACAGGCCGACTCTGCCAGAAGTCAGACTGCCACGAGTAGTACTCGGCGCAGTCGGCACACACCATCTCGCGGGCAAGACGCTCGCCGAAGTATAAGTCGCGACCTCCGCCTCAACATCGAAGCTCGGCGGAGGGAGCGAGAGGAAGACCGCGCCGACTCCATCCGCGCGGATCCTTCCGTCGATCTCCTCCTCACAGGAGCAGATTGATTGATGGAATCAAGGCATTCACACCCCGACTTCATTAGGTAAACTGGCCCGAAGGGTTTAACCCCAAGGGAATAGTGAAATTTGACGGGGAACGGGACCCAGAGGCTTGGTTGCAGATCTACTCTTTGGCAATCAAGGCCGTGGGCGGAGGATACGACGTGATGGCAAACTATCTGCCCGTCATGTTAACTTCTCCGGCTCAGGGTTGGCTCGCGGGCCTTCCAGAGAACTCGATCGGTTCCTGGGGAGAGCATTGCGACCAATTCATCGTCAATTTCCAGGGTACTTACGAGATGCCTGGAACCCAATGGGACCTTTATCAGATTTATCAGAAAAAAGATGAGTCGTTAAGGGATTTCATGCGGCGTTTCACCAAGAAGAAGAACACAACCCGGGAGATTTCGGAGGCGGTCGTCGTCGCGGCCTTCCAGAAGGGAGTTCGCGACCCCGATCTAATCAAGAAGATGTCTTGGAAGCCCTCGACCACCGTCAAGGACATGTTCACCTTGGCAGATCGATACGCTACCGCCTAGGACGCTCTCGCTGAGCGTTAAGAGGATCACCCGAGCAAGAACGAAGGCAAGAAGGACAAGCCCGAATCGTCTTCTAAGATGGACAAGAAGCGCAAGGGTGAAGAGCTGGTAGCGGTCGCGGATCATGGTCGGCAAAAGCCACCCCGGTCCACTGACTACAACAAGGTAATGGAGGCACCGTGTCCTTTCCATCCAAACGGGAAGCACCCGGCGAAGAATTGCAACGTTTTGAAGAGGTTTGCTGAGGAGCACAACAAAGACGCTTCGAAGGATGCCAAGCAAGACGACAAGCGACCCCTCGGTGGCGCTTACCGAAAGCGGCGTGAGCTCAATTACATATTCGGGGATCGGATGCATCTGAGTCCAAGCGTAGCGAGCTTACTACTCGGGAAATTAATGCAGCTGTTCCGGTGACCCCCGAATACCTTCGATGGTCCGAAGTTCCGATCTAGTTCGATCGCTTGGATCACCCTAACCACATCCCTTGCCCAGAAAGATATCCACTCATCCTGGATCCCGTGGTATGGGGCATCCGTCTGCGTAAAACCCTGGTCGACGGCGGAAGCGAATTGAACATCCTTTTCGCCAAGACGTTCAACGAGATGGGGATTCCAAAGTCGGCGCTTCAGAAGACTGATGCCCCATTTCATAGCATAATTCCGGGAACCTCCTCAGTGCCGATTGGGAGAATCTCTCTTCCGGTTACTTTTGGCACTTGGGACAACTTCCGGACGGAAAAGCTTAGCTTCGAGGTGGCCGATTTCGAGACTGCGTATCACGCAATCTTGGGAAGGTCTGGATTGGCCAAACTCATGGCCGTCCCACATTACACCTACCTACTTATGAAGATGCCAGGTCCATGGGGCATAATCACGGTCCGCGGAGACATCAAGTTTTCCTATCTCCTTGATAGGGAAAACTGCGACTTCGCCCAGTCAGCCGAAGCGGCTGCCGAGTTGGACAAGATCCGGCAGGCGGCCACCACTCTCCATGACGAAGGCGAACCACCAAACAAGAAGCCATCTAAATCAGGCATCAAGCCTGATGAAGATGTTAAACGTATTTCGCTCGACCCGTCCGATTCGGCCAAAACGGCTCTGATCGGGACAGGGCTCGATCCGAAATAGGAAGAGGCGCTCGTCACCTTCCTCCAAGCGAATCGGGGCATCTTCGCTTGGAAGCCGTCCGACATGCCAGGTGTCCCGAGGGAGGTGATCGAGCACTCTTTGAATGTACACGACAAAGCCAAGCCGATCAAGCAGCGGCTGCGTCGGTTCGCACAAGATCGAAAGGAAGCCATCAATACGGAGATCACTAAACTTTTAGCCGCTGGCTTTATAAGGGAGGTGCTCCACCCCGATTGGTTGGCAAATCCGGTACTTGTACAAAAGAAGAACGATACTTGACTTATGTGTGTCGATTACACCGACTTAAATAAAGCATGTCCCAAGGATCCGTTCGGACTACCTCGCATCGACTAGGTGGTTGACTTCACTGCCGGTTGCGAGCTTTTGAGCTTTATGGATGCCTACTCAGGCTATCATCAGATTAGCTTAAAGGAAGAAGATTGTATCAAGACTTCGTTCATCACTCCGTTCGGGGCTTTCTGCTACGTCACTATGCCCTTCGGGTTGAAAAACGCCGGAGCAACGTACCAGCGTTACATTCAGCGATGTTTTCACAACCAGCTTGGGCGCAATGTGGAGGCGTACGTTGATGACGTTGTCGTCAAGTCTCGGGTAACCTCCGACTTGGTCGCTGACCTATCGGAGACATTCAAGAGCCTGACGTCATACAACATGAAATTAAACTCGGAGAAGTGCATCTTCGGGGTCCCTTTGAGAAAGCTTCTCGGTTTCGTGGTATCTCACCACGGAATTGAAGCTAACCCGAAAAATATCAAAGCCATCATGGAGATGGCTCCCCCAACGTGCCAAAGGGACGTCCAGTGTCTAAACGGGTGTATGGTTGCACTCGGCCGATTCATCTCGTGACTCGGCGAGCGTGGGTTGCCCTTCTTCAAGCTATTGAAGAAGCAACACAACAAGTTCGTCTGGACACCTGAGGCACAGAAAGCTTTTTAGGACCTTAAATCGTTCCTCACCTCGCCACCTGTCTTGGCATCTCCTATGCCACAGGAACCGCTTATGCTATACATTGCGGCCACCACTCATGTAGTGAGTGCCACGGTGGTAGTGGAACGAGAAGAACAAGGACGCGTCTACAAGGCTCAACGCCCGGTCTACTTCATCAGCGAAGTATTGGGCGAGTCTAAGGTACGCTATCCGCAGGTGCAGAAACTTCTGTATGCGGTCCTGATCGCCTCTCAGAAGCTGAAGCACTATTTTCAAAAACATCCAATTTCGGTGGTCACTTCCTTCCCTATTGGAGAAATTCTCCATAATCGGGAAGCCACTGGGAGGATCGCTAAGTGGTCGATGGAACTTGGGGCTTTCGAGCTCTCGTTCAAGCCACGCAGTGCCATAAAGTCACAAACACTCACCGACTTCGTTGTCGAGTGGACGGAGATCTGAGCTCCCGGTAGTCAAAGAGGTGATCTTGGAACATGTACTTCGACGGCTCTCTCCGACGACAGGGCGCGGGGGCTGGTATCGTTCTTATATCACCTGGAGGCGAACGACTCAAGTATGTCCTCCAGATTCACTTTTCAGCTTCAAACAACGCAGCCGAGTACGAAGCGCTCATCCACGGTCTCCATATTGCCATGTCGCTTGGCATCCGGCGATTGGTGGTTCACGGAGATTCCCAGCTCGTGGTGAGCCAAGTGCAGAAGGATTGGACTTGTGTCAACAACAAAATGACCGCCTACAGTCAGGAGGTCAGAAAGTTGGAGGACAAGTTTGATGGGTTGGAGCTCATACATATTCTGCGACCAGACAACGAGGCGGCAGACGAGCTCGCAAACATGGGCTCCAGTCGGGCGCCAGTCCCGGCTGGGGTCTTCGTTCAAGAGCTTCACGCCCCCTCCATCACACCGCAGGAGCAACTACCCCAACCAGATGAACAACAACCCGAGTCAGAAGTGCTTGCCCTCGACTCGGATTGGACGCAGCCATACTTGGAGTACCTGCGAGAAGAAAAGCTTCCCGACGATCAGGGGGCTGCCGAGCAAATTCAACGTTGGAGTCGTGCATACGTGGTACATGAAGGGATTCTGTACCGCCGAAGCGCCTCTGGCATACTTCAAAAGTGCATACCCGAGTCCGAAGGACGCGCCCTGCTGCGCGAAATTCACTCGGGCATGTGCGGCCATCACACTGCCTCAGCTACATTGGTTGGTAAAGCCTTTCGTCAAGGCTTCTACTAGCCAACTGCCGTGTCTGATGCAAAGGAGATCGTCCGCAAGTGCAAGGGTTGTCAGTTCTTCGCTCGACAGATTCACGTGCCGGCTCAGAAACTTCAAACGATCCCCATCACCTGGCCGTTCGCCGTCTGGGGGCTCGACGTTGTCAGACCCTTCAAGAAAGCCCCGGGTGGTTTTGAACACATCTTCGTCGCCATTGACAAGTTCACTAAATGGATTGAAGCCAAGCCTGTGACCAAGATTACGGCGGCCGAAGCCACCGAGTTCTTCCAGGAGATCATCGGTCGGTTTGGCGTACCATCTCGGATCATTACGGATAACGGCTCTCAGTTCAGAAGTGACGAGTTTCAAAGCTGGTGTGAAGATATGGGCATAAAGATTTGCTTTGCTTCAGTAGCACACCCGCGAAGCAACGGGCAAGTCGAGAGCGCAAACGGCATGCTTCTACAAGGCGTCAGGGCGCGCATTTTCGATTGGCTCAACCCATACGTGGCAAAATGGATGAAGGAATTGTCTGCCGTACTCTGGGGGCTCCATACAAGTCCCAACCGAGCTATGGGGCAGTCTCCCTTCTTCCTTGTATACGGGTCTGAGGCGGTCCTTCCAACGGAGCTACGGTTCGGGTCACCACGAGTTCAAAGGTTTAATGAGGACGAGTCAGAGGCTAGTCGGATCGACAAACTCGACCGATTGGAGGAAGCTCGGGACGCTGCAACAATTCGGTCGGCCAAGTACCTCCAGGGTCTGCGTCGTTACCACGATCGTAATGTGCGGGATCGAGCCTTCTCAGTTGGAGATCTGGTCCTTCGAGTCAATCAATCGAGTGGCCACAAACTCTCTCCGCGCTGGGAAGGTCCGTATATTATTGACTCGGTGACATGCCCAAGGTCTTACCGATTGAAGCGAGAAGACGACACTCTCATGGACAACTCGTGGAACATTGAACAATTGCGTCGGTTCTATACCTGATGACCGTTGTACACATGTTTACAAATAAATAAAGATAAGTTTTCTTTCACATTGTCTTTACATTCATACAATTCAGCTTCTGACTTGCTACTTATTTGTGTTTCAATTAAGTAGTAAGTCGGGGGCTACACCTAATTAGGTGCGCAATCGCGCACCTAGTCTCTTTTATCTGGAATCTAACCTGACTTGCTCCCTAGTCGGATCCCAACTAGCCAGTAAGTCGGGGGCTACACCTAATTAGGTGCAGTCTGCACCCAATCGATACCTAATCGATTTTTCTCTTTTTAAGTCCATGTTGAGCCTAAGTGTTAATCGTTTCGAGTAACGAAACTCTTGTCTCCTAGCAACACTCATACTTCCCAACTGCGTTCTTGGAGACAGAGCTCCGCGCCAACTCCTAATGCTCAGGAATTTGATGCGCTGGGCAGAGTGCTTAGTAAAAGGAACTTAACTTGCTCTGGCAAAATGCATGACTCGAATTAAGAAAAACCGATTAGCATATATTATAATTGGAAGAAAATCATGTACATTGATAATTTACAGCAAGTTTCTACATCTAGAAGGAATCTAAGCCTAGATGGTCTACAGGCCAATTACAGGAGATAATGGCGAGCGCGGGCTAGCGCCTCGACAATCACATCGGCCACCTCGGCGAGAGCCAGGATAACCTCGATCAGGACCGTGACGGTGGCGACGTCGCGGGCACGGGCCTCTTCCTCGACAACCTCGGCGAGCACAAGATCGTATTCCGCCCAAAGCCCCGCCATGAACTCTTTGTTATCCCTGGGAGCGGGTGGAGAAGGAGGGACGGAGTACGAAGTTTGGGATGAGAAGCAGCCGCTGCACCGGCCTCTTTTTATAGCCAAGATCGGGAGTCGAACCGATTTAAGGAAATAATGGCATTGGGAAGCAACCCCGATGAGAACTGTTCCCAAGATTTGATGTGGATGTCTCTGGGAACATGACGTAACAGTCAAAGCGACGATTGGCATTCTAACAGGCGGCGCTAGGGATGCCCCGTGGCGACGGGAGTATGGCGCGCACTCATTAAAAAAAAAACGGGCGACGTTTCATTTCCGCGCTGAGTGGGAAAGAATGAAGCCCTAAAATCATTACTTTAAGATTCGGGCCCGGACTTAGGTTCCAGAGAGCACGCTCCATGTGGGCCGTAAGCTGTACACGACATTGCTCGGGTACAGGTGTCACTCGGATCAAACCTAGTCGGGAAAAAGGGCGCGCCCCCGGTTGGGCCTTATGCTAGTCATCAATCTTTTGAGGAATAGGTGCTTCCCGGGTAATTAGCTTAGCTTTTGATGTGCCCCCTGGGGACAAAAGTCTCTCCGGCTTCAGCCAGAACGGGCATCAAAAGGCTACCTCTTCAGTTGGGTCTCAGTGGCACATCTCTGGATCGTTCGTCATTAGGCGGACACCACTCGGAGGACCTTAACTTGGAGGCGGGCGTATTCTTCCGAGAATCACTAGCTTGACTCCGCACTAGTCGGGTCAGGGCGCTTGAACGCCCTACGTGGGTTGTGGCATGTCCCCTGCTGGACCGAATGTTGAGTTCTGCCAGACAGACTCGAATGTCATAATTCGTAACAGGGAGGATAACGCAGGGTGACACTGGTCACTCGGCAACATCCACTTTTTTGGTATGCCTCTCCGTGGGGCCAATAGCCAGCATACCGACCAGTCGGGCTGGGTACCAGACATCTTTTTAAGACTTGAGATTTTCTCCTGAGTCCTTTACAACAGTGTTGTTTGATCAGTAGGTTACTCGGCGAAGTGGGACTTCATCAGTCGAACGAAGAGTGACATCACTTGGGCTACATCTGAAGGACTGCAAGCTGAACCCAGAATCAAGACAACCTAGTCACGAAGCACTCAGGGGCTACTGAGGAGAACATGGGCCCCGGGTATTCCAAGATATCCAGTTGGACGTACTGCCTCTTTGGGCCAAGTCGCACGGATCGTCGAGAAGATAGGCATGGAGGCTGGTGCGACCTGACTTGCTCTACAAGGAAACGAACTCGTTTCCTACTCGAATACATGGAGATAGACGTGACCAACCCGGTTATATCTCTATGTTCCTTATACGGATTAGGAAACCTATCTGTAACCCGACCCCTTGCACTATATAAAGGGGGTCGGGGGTCCCTAGTTAGAAGATCATATTCATCATCTCATCATCATATACACATCCAAGATCATTGTTTGTTCTCGTGCCATCCCGACGAGAACATACATTGTAATCGACATCCACCATACAATCCACGAGCACAGGAGTAGGGTATTACATCTCACAGAGGGTCTGAACCTGTATAAATTCTGCCCCCTATGCTACCATCAAGTTGTGATCTCTCGCGTAGCCCTATAAAATACATTGCCAATGCAAATCGTCGACACCCTTAAAGCTTAAATTGGATCTTGATCTTGATCTAAGCAATATAGCCATACAAACTATATATATAAATGAAATAAGTAGCTAGTTTAGCAACCTCCAAATGGATTCCCCCAAATTTGAAATCCTCCAAGTGGATTCCTCCAAATTTTCAAGCCTTCACGTGGGGATGATGAAAAATGGCTGCCCAAAATTAAACTTCAAAGCATAGCTCGGGCTTAAGGAGGAAGATGGTGGGAGTTTTATACTGTTCACACATCATTGCCGATTCTTTGCCCTCAATTATTTGGCGGCACTGATCACTGCATAAACACTACCGGTTCTTTGCCCTCAATTATTGGACGGCAGGAGAGGCTTAAGAGCCAGCAGTGATATGGCTTATCACTGACAATTGAAGTCACTGATCAGCAGTGATGACCATATTTGTAGTGCCGGTCAGTGGCTTCAACCGATAGTGATGTATTACTACCGGTTGGTGGCTCGAGCCGGCAGTGATAAGGCATAGCTTGGGCACATCTATTTTTGCAATCTTCTTTCTTTGGACATTTACGGTTTACCTGACTTTGGAAAAAAACATGTTTTGTTTGTATTGGCAACAAAGTTAGGTGGACTCTGCCTTCAAAATGTACGGTTATAATAAGCATTAGTGAGGATATGCTCTTAAAAATTATGTCTTGTTGGTGTGTCTGTGTGTCTCGAAGTGATGAAATGTTATTATGTCTATTTTGAAAATTTCCAATCCTTCGAAAGCTAGTTTGAATGCTTAGGTGTGAATTATGGCAATCTAGGTTGTAAACACCACTTTCATAAGTTCATCTACTTTTGTTTGATATGGTAATGTTACTTTTTTTTACTTTTTTTCTCGCTTATAGAACCGTATTTTTTCTTGCTTATAGAACCATCGACCCGATGATATGAGGCTTATCACTGCCGGTTGGGAGCTAGAACCGAAGTGACATATTATCGCTAGTGGGTGCTAGCACTGGTAATGATATGAGGCTTATCACTGCCGGTTGGGGGATAGAACTGGCAGTGATGTACCACTGCCAGCTGGCTGCTAGAATCGGCAGTGATAAGCCTTATTACTGCCGGTTCTTACGACCTGTATTTTTTTCTTAGCCGTGGGACTTAAAACCGGTAGTGATAAGTTACCCTTGCCGTTTCTAAGCGAACAAAGCAAAAGAAGCGAGCACGGAGAGGGTGTTGTAGAGTAGTGATATCATCATGTCCGATCCATCATCAACAAACATATATACGGGCATTGTTATATATGGTGTCCACCATCAAAACACATATACACGAACATTGTCATCTCTTTTTGAATAAGGTAAAAATGGCACCATCAACATTCCTTTATTAAGGGAAAACAAAACATACCACAATAGAATACAACATCAGCACGTATGCATGCACAAGAAGCATGGAAATACATGCCATTTATTTTATTGACTACAGATAGAAATTAAAAACATCTTGACAGCACGGATATGAATCTCCCAATGCAATCAACAAGGGTTGATTTAGTAGTGGTTGTTCTCCCAGAATTGCGCCTCGAGCCAATCTATTGTGTGCTTTTCCACCTGAAATGCCTTGGCCAAAACATCATCCGAGATCGGTGGCTTTGATCCAAACACAGCATTGGCAATGGTGATGGCCCCAGGGTTTTGGCTGCTAAGAGCAGCAATTGCAACCGCAGGCATATGGGGATTAGGGTTGAACTGAAAGTGAATGAGACCCACTGGAAATACGAACACATCACCCTTGTTGAGCACCTTGGAGAAGAGCGTGTTGTTTGGGTTGGATGTGACAAATCCAACGTAAAGAGTACCTTCTAGTACCGTGAGAATCTCGGTGGCACGTGGGTGAGTGTGCGGTGGGTTCTCACCTAAGGGTGCATAGTCAATCTGGCGCTATTGAGATGCCGAGGGTATTGAGGCCAGCAATCTTGTCGACATTAATCAAGGTAACGTTGGACCCAACCTTGCTGGCCATCGTGTCCCTTGCCTTGTCAAGGTTGGCAGCCTTGAAAAAGTCATCAGCATTCACTGCCATTGGGTCCTTGCAAGCAAATCCATTGACACGCACTGCATACACCAACAGGCCGGGCATATCATATATATGTACTAATTTTTCCAAAACTTATTTAAGCATATATATTACATAAATCAGAAGACATAATTTCAGGTATGATTAGTGTTCTGGTACAATATCATCACATAATTCAAGAAAATTTGTACCTGGTGAGTGCATGTCGGCGACACAGAAGTCCTGAAGGGACTAGGATCGGAGGCAATGGCCTGCCAAGAAACCAATGCAAGAAGAGCAGCCAGAAGGAAGTAAGAGGTAGAGGCCATCTTTTTTAACGAGGCTTTCTACTCTTTGCTGTACTTTTGTTTCACTTGTAGCTGCTTGTGGTTAGCTAGCTTTGGTGATGCTGTGCCATGGAGGGATTGGATGTGCTTATATAGCTGCTGGATGCGGTGGTGTGAACTTGTGAACAAGAGAACAAGTCAAGTAAGAGGACGTGAGCTAGATTGAAGGGGTCTCGCTGCTGGAACGTGCCGACTAAATATTGCGATAAACTTGTATATGAACTTTTCAAGCTAGGTAGTTTCCTTTTTAATATCATTATCTGCGCGCACTACTAGCCTGATATGTGTGTATATATATACACACCCCTATGATCGATCGTTTCTTTTTTCATGTCTCCCAAAAATATTTTTGTGTTATCTGGTACCTAAATCTCAGCACATCCATAAATCAATCAAACAATGAAGAGATCAGTGCTGACCAATTGATTGTGATAGTGGTTGTGGAGGATGTCACAACAGAGATCATTAGAGCTCCTTTTCCAGTACCTAATTATACTACCGATTACTCAGTTAGGCAATCTCGTGCTGTGATTGGTTCATTCAGTCCATCAAATTAGCTAGCATACGTATGATGTATGCAAGTCCGCGTATATATACCACGAACGCGTTTCTTTTACGTTAGCCTCTTCTAACTGTATTTTTTTTTTTATCAAGACCAGTTCAGTAATCTGGCTATGACTTGGCTTATTGACTGTTCACAACATACACTCACGGTTCACGGTACTAGCTAGCCTTGCATATTGACTTGTTCACGACACCGTCGCATTATATATGTGTGCATTTGGAGGGATTTAATGGCCTTGAACAATTAGTTGGATACATTACAGCTTAACTGTCCAGCTAGTTTATTTTCTTGTTCATTACAATTTATTAGTCCACATATAGTATAATATATATTAAGAATGGCTTGCATCAATCGGCACAGATGATGCATAGTCATATAATGTAAGTAATTTAACGTAAGTACATAGCTCTATGTAGTGATAATTAATCATAGTAATACAAACTTAAAATGGCAACATCTGTACTGTAAAAGTAAGGGGAATTATGTGGTACAATGCTGAAGAAGAGAGCGAGGGTCCTCAGATTCAAACGGGAAACGGTACAAGTCATCACCTATGGAAGATTTAAAAACAATAATTTCATTGCGAGTTATTAATCAGCTAGTACATTACCCTAGACCTGTTCAATATCTTCTTATTGTCATCGTTTGATGCCTCTAACATTTCCTCACCTGCTCCCCTGCAATGCCGCAAGCAGCTACCACTACTACAGAATTGGGCATCACAACCGGTCCATCAGAAGCGGTTTGGTGCGAACCCGTTGTAATCTTCGTACTAGAACCGGTTCGTGGGCAACGGGCGGGAGAGGGCTTCCAGAAGCGGTTTGAAACAAGAACCGCGTGTAAAGTCCCACCTCTACAACCGGTTTGTGTCCCAAACCGGTTGTGGAGTTCGAACCGGTTTGAGACACAAACCGGTTGTAAAAACAAGCTCTAGAAGCGGTTTGTCTCTCAAACCGGTTGTAGAACCATTCCGCCCAGCGCATTTAAAACATCTTCTTCCTCCCCGAGGGCCGCACTGTGAGCGGGAAGTGTTAACAGGAAGGGCCGAGTCTTGTTCAAGGGAGGGCTGCCCAATTTTTCAATTGAGGTGATTTAGCTGCAAATTAAGTGGTTCAAGATTAGTAACGTCATGTTAACATCCTTCTCACCTAAGTATTGTTGTTTTTTTTGCATTGGATGTGGAGAAATGTTGATTTGTTCTTTGTTGAAAAGTGTGTATTTGTTTGCTAGCTAGCTTCACCACTGAAAAGTTTCTTTGCTTGTTTGCTAGCTACCTAACTTGTTTCTTGAGCTAGCTTGATCATCTAATTTTAGGAGTTGATCTCAAAATGAAGTTGTTTGCTTTAGGATCCAAAATTTAACGATAAATTTTCTAGCTAGCTTGATCACCCTCATTTTAGGAACTAATTATTGGAGTATGAAATAAATATGGCAAAAATTAGAAGGAAAAAAATAAAAAGGTAGAAAGGGAAAAATAATTCGTTAGATTTAGTTAAAAATTATAGAAGGATTAAAAATAATTAAAAATGTAACAATTAGTTATTTATTTGTGCAATAAATGTGAAGGGTAAAAAATTTTAGTTAGGTTTAGTTAAAAATGTATAAAGATAAAAAATTACAAAGGTAGAAAGGGAAAAATAAATAGGTTCAAAATTGTAGAAGGAGAAGAAATAATTTTAAAAATGTAACAATTAGTTAGTTTTAGTTCAATAAATGTAGAAGGACAAAAAAGAATTAGTGTAGGTGGATTTTTTTGTTGCAGCAAAAAAATATTATCTTTAATTATAGACTGAAGAAGAACAAAAAGTAATTAGAAAGGTAGATCTCAGTGCTTGTGAGCTTTATATTTTGAAATGTAACTAAATTTTTTTAATAAAATATAACTTGGTGTAGATTAACCGACAATGGATGTACAATGCGGACCGTCGCTCCAGAGAGTTCATTGATGGCGTGCAGGGTTTTCTGGATGCGGCCGTTGCCTTCTTGCCTGCAGGCAGCTACATATGTTGTCCGTGTGTAGACTGCAAGAATGAGAAGGAGCACTCCCACCGATGGCAGGTTATGAACCATTTGATCATGAGAGGATTCATGCCAAACTATACCTGTTGGACCAACCATGGCGAAGTTGAGGATTAGCGGGTAGATGATGAAGACGACGAGGAAGAAGAAGAGGATTGAGCAGTATCGGGCGCCGAGCAATATTGTTACGTGGAAGATACACTCGGAGAGTTTGGTGATGATGAGCTGGACCAGATCTTTGCGTGGCGGAGAGGAGACTACGGATGAAAGACAATTCGACAAGTTCGGCGCATGTTAGAGGACCACAGGACTCCTTTGTACCCAAAGCGTAGGCGGGGCCACAAAAAGCTGCGCACCTAATCTGGAACTAATGCAATGGAAGGCCACGAATGGTGTCTCAGATAAGGGATTCGATGAGTTGTTATCACTCATAAAGAAGTTGCTTCGGAAGATAACACTCGCCTGAATCTACATATGAAGCCAAGCAAGTCGTATGTCCTTTGGGATTAGAAGTACGAAGATACACGCATGTCCTAACGATTGTATCTCAGACGCAATGAGTACGAGGATTTTGATGTTTGTCCGGTGTGCAAAGAATCGCGTTACAAGATGAAGCGTGGCGACCTGTGAAATAGATGGGGAGCGTATGAAGAAGAGACCTCCGCTAAGGTGGTGTGGTATTTCACTTGTCATCCCCGATTGAAGCGTCGTTTGCTAACAAAGCGCATGCCCAGATGATGCGTTGGCACAAAGAAGAGCGTAAGGACGACGGGATGCTTAGACATCCCGGTGATGGCTCCCAGTGGAGGAAAGTCGATCGAACATACCCGCACTTTGCAGATGAGGCGAGAAACATAAGGTTTGGGTTGAGTACGGATGGTATGAATCCGTTCGGCGAGTTGAGCAGTAGCCATAGCACTTGGCCTGTTACACTATGTATCTATAACATTCCTCCTTGGTTGTGCATGAAGCGGAAGTACATATTGATGCCGTTGTTGATCCAAGGGCCCAAGCAACCCGGGAACGACATCGATGTCTATCTGAAACCATTGGTTGAAGATCTCGTAACATTGTGGGAAGATGGTGTACGGGTATGGGATGAGCACAAAAGACAATATTTCACCCTACGTGCATTGTTGTTTGTTACTATCAATGGCGGCTGCGCTTGGTAACTGTCGGCCTAACTATAAAGGATATAGAGCTGCGTGCAAATGCTTAGATGAAACGGACAGCATGTACCTCAAAAACTCTCGGAAGGTTGTGTACATGGGCCACCGAGGTTTCTTCTTACAAGGCATCCGTTGCGGAAGAGAGGCAGGAATTTCAACGGAAACCGGACCTTCGTGCTAAGCCCGAGCATCGAAGTGGGCGCGTGTGTTTGCTATGGTCAAGGATCTGAAAGTAGTTTTTGGAAAGGGTCTGGGAGAAAATCTATACCGAATGAGGAAGGTCAAGCACCCATGTGGAAGAAGAAGTCAATATTTTGGGACTTGCCTTATTGGGAAGTTTTGGAGGTCCGTCACTCACTTGACTTCATGCACATCACGAAGAATGTTTGCGTGAACTGTTAGGATACTTAGATATGTACGGCAAATCGAAAGATACTTTGCAAGGTCGGAGGATCTAAAACATTTGGGCGAGGGCGATCTACATCCGTAAAAGACAGCAAAGGACAACATTATCTACATCCTACGAGCTACACTCTAAACAAAGAAGAGAAAAAAGCATGATAGAGTGCTTGAGCAAAGTGTGAAGGTCCTTCCGGATACTCCTCGAATGTAAAGAGACTCATAAACATGAAAGAGAATAAAATCGTCCACCTGAAATCCCATGACTGTCTTGTGTTGATGACACAGTTGCTCCCAGTGGCTGTGAGAGGTATTTTGCCCGAGTGGGTCCGAGGGACAATCACAAAGCTGTGTTCCTTTTTCAATGCGGTTTCGCAAAAGGTTATTGATCCAGATAAACTAAGTAAGCTACAGGATGACGTGGTACAAAGTGTGGCTAGCCTTGAGATGATCTTTCCTCCTGCATTCTTTGATATTATGGTTCATCTCACTGTTCACATTGTCAAGGAGATAGGTATTCTCGGACCCGTGTTTCTACACAACATGTTTCCTTTCGAGAGGTACATGAGTGTCCTAAAGAGGTATGTCCGTAACCGATCTCGTCCAGGAAGGATGCATAGCCAAGGGTATGGCAGAGGAGGTGATTGAGTTCGTGTGGATTACATTAATGATCTAAATCCGATTGGTGTCCCTATATCACGCCATGAGGGAGGCTCGGGAAAGGGACACTAGGTCGGAAAGCACTTGCATACAAAGATCTTCTTACTTTTAAACAAGCACATTTCACTGCTCAAACAATCATCTTGTAGTGGCCCTTATGTCCTTCAAAGACAAGAGTATTCTATGCCGCGAATTCCTGGGAAGGTCGAGGATTGGATAACACCGAGGCACATGGATTCATTCGCACTTGGTTACAAAACTACATCCTTTCGAAGGGTCGACAATGAGCAGGTTGTAACGCCTGGCTCGGGGACCATCTAGTGAAATTGTGACATTCAAGGGTGCGAGATAAATGGTTACACATTTTATACGAAATCGAGTGATAAGATGAGCACGAACGAGCAATGGCGTCCGTGATAGACGCCGCGGACAACACCGCAAGGTGGACACATATTATGGTTTCATAGAAGAGATATGGGAGCTTGACTATGGACCTTTGAAGGTCCTCTATTCAAGTGCCAATGGGTTAAAGCGAGTTCAAGCGGCGTGAAGATCGACAAATATGGCATGACAACCGTAGACTTCACACAAGTAGGCTATAGGCGCGAACCATTCGTTCTCGCCAATGATGTCGAACAAGTCTTCTACGTAATGGACATGTCAACCAAACCTAAGAAGCGAAGGATAAGCCAAAGCGACACGTGGTACTTCAAGGCAAGCGAAGGATTGTCGGAGTTGAGGACATCACAGACGAGGAAGAGTATAGTCGGTTCGACGAGCTCCCTCCTTTGCGGTGGATGTCGACATAAGTGTCTGAATGACACAGATGTCGATGCTCGTGATATACGCCTATGATCATAACGAAGGCACACTTGTAAAGACAAAGTATGTTACTAGTTAAGATGTGCTCTGTATGAAACTTGTATATTTGAAGCATATATATAGAAATTAAGCCCTGAAATTTTATACATTATAATGAAATATGAAACACAAGCATGAAATTTTAAACATTTTTAAAAATATGAAACACAATTCTTGAAATTTTAAACATTTTGAAAAAATATGAAACACAATTCTTGAAATTTTAAACATTTTTAAAAATATGAAACACAATTCTTGAAATTTTAAACATTTTTACAAAAATATGAAACACAATTATGAAATTTTAAACATTTTTAAAAAATATGAAACTCAATTCTTGAAATTTTAAATATTTTTAAAAATATGAAACACAATTCTTGAAATTTTAAACATTTGTAAAAATATGAAACACAAGTCTTGAAAATTTAAACATTATCTTTGAAATATGAAAGCAATCTTGAAATTTTAAACATCTCAATAGTCAGTTAAATAAAAAGGAGAAAAGCCCTCTAGAAGCGGTTAGTAATACAAACCCCTTGCAGAAGGTAACCTCTACAAGCGGTTTGTATTATTTAACCCTTGTAGAAGGAATCTCTAGCGGTTCGTAATATGAACCCCTTGTAGAAAGCGACCAAATAGGAGCGCAAGAAGATATTCTCCACCCTCTACAAGCGGTTAGAATGTCTGAACCCCTTGTAGAAAACAACCTCTACAAGCGGTTCGTAATATCTGAACCCCTTGTAGAAGGCCACCAAACAGGGGCACGCGGGACAATCCGGATAGCCTTTACAAGCGGCCAGATATTTAACCCCCTTAGAAGTGACCTCTACAAAGGGTTGGGACTACAAACCGCTTGTAGAGGCCCTTACAAGGGGTTCGTTTACTGAACCGCTTCTAGAGGGTCTATCCTATATATTTCAGCTCGTCTTCCTCGCTTACATCTCCCCAAAATTTTTCTAAGTCCCGAGCCGTCCATGCACAGCTTTGCTCTGTCGCTCCGCCGTATCTCCGTCGAGCCCCCACGCCACGCTCGACGCCTCCTCCACCGTGCGCGCGCCCTCGTCGCCGCATCTCTTCGTCGAGATCCCACGTCGCGCTCGCCGGCTCTTCACCGCCGTCTTGTGCTGCTCGTCGACGCGCCTCGCCACCGCCGCGCGTCTTGCCGGCGTCGTCGCCTCACCGTCGGACCTCCACGCGCCGTCGACCTCTCGACAAGGCCCGCGCCCCCAATCCCGGAGGACCTAGGTTGCCACGCCCACGACGCACTCTGCCTCTGTTTCATGTGTGCACACAAGGTGTTCGATGAATCGTCCCAGCGGGAACCGAGAGAGATAGGGAGAGATAGGGAGGGAGCTAGAGAGAGAGAGCTAGGGAGAGATAGGGAGGGAGCTAGAGAGAGAGAGCTAGAGAGATAGGGAGGGAGCTAGAGAGAGAGAGCTAGAGAGAGATAGGGAGGGAGCTAGAGAGAGAGAGAGCTAGGGAGAGATAGGGAGGGAGCTAGGGAGAGATGGGGAGGGAGCTAGAGAGAGAGCTAGAGAGAGATAGGGAGGGAGCTAGAGAGAGATAGGGAGAGACCTAGAGAGAGAGGGAGAGATAGAGAGGGAGCTAGAGAGAGAGAGCTAGAGAGAGATAGGGAGAGAGCTAGAGAGAGCTAGGGAGAGATAGGGAGGGAGCTAGAGAGAGATAGGGAGAGACCTAGAGAGAGAGGGAGAGATAGAGAGGGAGCTAGAGAGAGATAGGGAGCACTTTGGACCATACATATAGATTCGTTTCAAGAAGCACTTCTATAATATCATATTTTATGCCGTTTATCTAAAAAGTACAAATATAATTAGTGATCAAAGTTGTATTTCAAAAACCGTGTCAATAGACATCACGTAAGTTTTAAGAACCGCAGGTAGTATCTCACAACGAAAAAAACCATCAAATTTCACACGAATACGGCATGGCTTGGATGAGAGATTAGTGGCCTGATCTGCAAAGTTGCGATCAGTTCATCTGCACAAGTTGCGATCAGTTCATCTGTCTATGCTTTTTTTATCATGTGCACAAGTTGCGATCAGTTCTTAACATTGTTTCGCAATTATGATATATAGATGGAGCAACGAGCAATGCCAGCGATATTTTCGATGAGAATCGGTTCATCCTCGACTCAATCGCAAAGGGTAGCATCGAGAATACGATGAAGGTGGACGCTAACGCTGGCGATGATGAGGTTGTGAACCAAGCGACGGTAATGCTACTACCTTGTGTTCGGTGATGCCGTGGACCTTTGGGGCCATCGAGGTAATGCCACAATAATGCCCTGGTACACGCCGCTTTCGAGCAATCTAAACACACTCATATTTTTTCGTAATTTAAGCAGGTACATCGAGCAACCAATCGAAGCGAGGACCTAACAAGAAGCCGTCGGCAAAGCATGTATTTACCGATGTTAATTCCGACGGGATGCCGATTGCCCCTCTTTCAGCAATTGGGCCATTCAACAACGCTTGTGGTTTCCATGTAAGGGACCACGTCCCAATTAGCATCCAGAAATGGGCTGAAGTCCCTCAAGCTACCAAGGAGCTACTGTGGACAGATATTAAGGACAATTTCAAATTCCCTGAAGGGTTCGAAGACAAAGTAAAGAAATACACTTTGAAAAAGATGGCAACTGTATTTCAGTCTTGGAAGACTTCTCTAAATGCCAAGTATGTGCAGAAAGGTGAAAGGCCTGACTTCAATCTATTTCCTAAGCTGGCCGATCACTGGGAAGCGTTTGAGGAATACAAGCTGTCAGCTCAAGGCCAAGCCGCGAGCCAAAAGAACAAGATAAATGCACAGAAGAAGAAGTACCACCACCATCTCGGCACCGGTGGTTACATCAAGGCTATACCGAAATGGGAGAAGCGGGAGGAAGAATTATTGGCCAAGGATGCACCACCTGCTACTGCTGACTGGGAATTTCGCCTGCGAAATTGGTTCATGGCTCACGGGGGGGCCCTTGCAGATGATGGCAGCTTGGTGATGGCACCGGGAGTGCAGGATGTTGGGCAAAGGATTGTACAAGCCGTTCAACAGTCTCAGTCAGGTTCCTTAGTGACAGATAGGGAGAATGACGAGCTGACACATGCCCTCCAAAACCCGGAGCACCCGGGACGGACAAGAGGTATTGGTTCGTCGACGCCATGGAAGCACGGATTCGGAAAGGATTCCCAAACGCACAGAGCAGAGCAAGAAGCAAAACCAGAGAGCTATACAAATACAGCCAATTGGAAAGGGAGCTAAGAGCTACCTGGCTAGCATCGGCGACATAGTTGCTCAACAAGTGCAGATAGCCCTCGGCAAGCTTCAGGAACAGTCCGAGCAATCGCGGATGCCATGATCGGCCCTTGAGCCTCCAAGGCGGAAGCAGGTGTCGCCCACCGCGGCACTGATGGGGATGACCTCGGCCATTTTCGATGGGCGACATCAAGGTTCGCCGCCATGTGAGCTACATGTCGGCGCGAAACCTCTCCATAAAGGTGGCTTACGGCATGGCGTTCCCGAGAGAGCCGGCCAGACATTTCATTGCAACGAGATACCCCCCGGTTACTCGAAAGTCGCCGTGGAGGAGGTGTTAAGCGGATTTGAAGATCTTATGCTCGATATTTTTGGAGGCGATGAGGTGGCCAAGCTTGGACAGGCCCTCCACGGTATCATCCTCTGGCGAAAACGGTACATCATGTTTGCAGATGGCGTGGAGGTGTCATCTCCACCGCGAGACATCGAGCAATTGGAGCCGGCTGGAGGAAGCTCGCCTCCTCCACAACGACAAACCATGCCTCCTCCAATGTTACCTCCACGCAATGCCTCGCCGCCAATACAGAGTACTCCTGCTCCACCACCTGCTCCACGCAGAAGCCCAACTCCACCAGCACCTCCAACAAAAACGAACCCCCCAAGGAAAAGCACGCCTCCACCATCTCCTCCGCGAAAGAAGCTTCAAATAAGAAGGAGCCATCCTCCTCCCCAGAAGGGCCAGTCCAGCCGATCAACAAGGTCAAAGGAACCTTCAAAAGGGCATATGATATGACGGACGAGGAGACAAGCAAAGTTGTTCTGCGAAGTTGTTGCACACTTCGCACCTAAGGTGCGGCCTACCAAGCAAGCAATTGACCGAAAAGCTTCAAAACACTTGCGACATCCCATGCAGCGCCATCGCCTCTGACGTCGACCACGACCGGACAATAGTAAAGGCTACACAGAAGTCTAAACGGGCTAAGGCAGAGGCAGAAAGAAGAAGAAAGAGCAAGAAGAGCTTGAACAATTCATGAAAGAGGCAAACCTCGGTTCTGCAGCTGAAGCTCTTGGATTAACAGATGATATCCCAATGGCAGAAGTGAGATGGCAATATAAGTTGGGCCGGGAGTTGGTTAACCCTAAAACCATAAAGGATTTACCAACCAAGATGCGGCAATTTCATGAATGGTACATGGTAGAGTCCGCTCAAGAAAGAAATATGTTCCCCTCCGTATCACAAACGAACATTTCTATCGCGGGGACAACCAAATATGGCTAGAATTCGAAGACTTCTACCAGTTTTACCATCAGGACGCTGTCAACGTGTCTCTCATGAGTCTTTGGTGTGTCTGTAAGTGTCGGGCTAATAAGTTTACCATGTGCTTCCTCGTGCTGAAAGTTGCAACTCTAATAGTTTTTCCATTTCTATGTAGAATGGAGATACAACGATTGAGAAGGCGGGTGACTTCAACATCGGCTTCATAGACCCAGAGATTGTCAACGAGGTCGTCATCGGATCTGACCCAAAAGTTGTTGACGAGTACATTCGGATGCACTCTTAGCACAGACTACAAACCATACATACTTTTGCCCTTCAACTTCGAAAGTGCGTATATATCCGTTCCTCACAACCTCTCATTCCTAGCTTTTTAAAGCATACATAATATGTCTAATTACATATATATGTTGAATATATTAATAGGTTTCTTTGGGTCCTTCTTGTTATCATGCTTGATAATAGCAAGATCATTGTTCAAGACTCAAAAAGGAAACCATAGGAAAAATATCAATATATCATTGACGCGCTAAATCGGTATGGTATATATTATTTTATAAGATGGTTTCCTTATTCTATTGAAATGCCTAGCTATTTAATTAATTCAAACTCTAATAATTACTATTCATGTATTAACGCATCACGGGGCATTCGCAAAGTTCGAAAGAAGCATAAAGGAGCTTTCAAGAACGAATTCACATTCAATTAAGCACTCGAGTGCGTAATAAAGCATACTAATTAATTCATATTCTTTATTGATAGTTTTTCATCTCAATAGTTGTATTCTTTTTAAATTTCATCATAGGTTATACAACAAACGGCTGGAAACAACTTATGTGGCTATTATGTGTGCCACTATATGCAAAATCTTTGCCACGGTGATGTGCCCAAAATAGACGACGAGGTGCATGTATGTCAAAAATACCAAAGTAATGATGCATCGAAATTAATGATGCATCTCAATTTCTTAGTACTTACAATTTACGTGTTCATAGATTTATTTATTTCCTATTTTGGCAGCCTTACCTCGATGTGCAAGGTGTGATCCCGCCTCACCGGGTTGCAGCAATTCAAGAACAACTTATCGGCTTCATTGTCGACGAGATTATATCAACCAAAGGCGAGTTCCACACAAAGGGATGGAGAGATTGTCCTTTTCTAAGGACAGGTGAAATATCGGAATCATCGAAGGCCACACATAGCGATGCAGGCAACAGATGACCTCAAGATTCACCCTTGTACTCTTGAAATGTATAAACATTGCTTTGATTAGTGCATGTGCTCCTTATTTCATGTATGTACATATTTTTAATTCATTCGTATTATTGTGTAAATGAACTTAATTGTGGTTGTGTGAATGATCGAGTACACATCATATTATATTTTTAATTGTGAAAAAATATTGTAGTTGTTTTAATTTTATTGTCAAACTTCATATTGAAAACCCCCTCGTAACATATTCTATATTGAATATAATTTACGCTCGGCCTCTCCAAGCGGTTGGTAACTCCAACAGCTTGCCAGGAGAGGCCACACGTGGCGCTCTCCTTGTCGCCTCTGAGGCTCTCCACAAGCGGTTCGTATGTCCAACCGCTTGGAGAGGGCACACGTGGCGAGGATGCGCCTCTGAGGCTCTCCAAGCGGTTCGTAAGTCTAACCTTGTGGAGATGGCACACATGGCGCCTCCTCCTTTGGTGAGAGGGTCTCCAAGCGGTTAAATGTCTGAACCGCCAGAGAGCACCCATGTGGCGCCTCCACCACTGCCGAGGCGTTCGAACCGCTTGTGGTGTCGTACCACAACCGGTTGGGGGAACCGCGAGTGTTACCCGGAGGGTATCACTCGCGGTTGCCTACAACCGGTTCCAAAACCGGTTCTAAAACCTGTTTCGAACCGGTTGTAGTAGCCGGTTCCCTGGTAGTGTACATCTGCACACAAAAACCATTTCCTGAATTTATTGAACTCTTCCGTAGTGCCATGGTCTGTTTCGACGTCACGCATCATTCTATCAAACTCGTAAACTTCCTTATCTAATATTTCACCGACACCATCACACTCGACACCTGCATCATCACTATCCACTACTTCAAAGACGTCATCTTCACCCTCAGTTGTACTCTGTGTCTCACCATGGCACGTCCAAAAGGAGTAACCTTTTTTAAAACCCCGCTTAATGAGATAAAACTCGATTTGAGATGAGTTTCTATACAATTTCAAGTTATCGCAATCAATACAAGGACAACATATCAAGTCAACCCCTCTCTCCTGCATATCCGCCAGCGCAGCTCTCATAAACCCTTGCACCCCATTCACGTACACTTCCGTCGCGTGAATTTCTGTGTACATCCATGATCTGTCTATTATTTACAAAAAAGTATCCACGGTTTCTTAATTATTACATGGTTACACTTCTTTCGAAATAAAAGGCTTTATGAATAAAAGTTTACCTTAGGACGATAAAGCTAGTATGACAAATAGTTTGCTAAAATAATTATTATAAATAATTAGTAGCTTAAATAATTACTTCCTCCTATATATTAATATAAATAAATTGTTGCTTATCCCATTAATTGTGACTACAAACTTATTAACATATTAATATATTGTTACTTATCCCATTAATTACTTTTCTTGCATTCTACGCATGCAAAACACATCACAAGTCAAAGATATTAATTATCCTACTCTCCATGTATATCACAAGCTAACAAATATTAATATATCTAGATCTCAAAGCACTTAATCTAGAGTAAGTTCTTTAATCAAAAACAAGATGTACAAAGAAATATAAAAAGCATCACTAACCTCTAGCACTTGGATCTTCAAACAACCACTTGGATCTTCCAAAAAACAGTTAGAATTGAACCAACTCTAGCTACAGCCGCCGCCGCATCCGCCGCTACAGTCGAACAGGAAGAAGACAGAGTCAGTAAAGCACCAATAATGAAGTTAGGGTCGGCACTATGTAGTGAAAACTATCACCGATTACTCAGTTAGGCAATCTCGTGCTGTGATTGGTTCATTCAGTCCATCAAATTAGCTAGCATACGTATGATGTATGCAAGTCCGCGTATATATACCACGAACGCGTTTCTTTTACGTTAACCAGCGTTAATCTTCTAACAGTATTTTTTTATCAAGACCAGTTCAGTAATCTGGCTATGACTTGGCTTATTTACTTTGTTCACAACATACACTCACAGTTCACGGTACTAGCCTTGCAAATTGACTTGTTCATGACACCGTCATATTATATATGTGTGCAGTTCACTACAGGAATCCGACCTACAAACATCGGCCAAAAAAATTAACGCCGGCTTGAAAAATACCGACGTAAACCCGCACTTATTTATGTCGGCCACGTCAAACCGACGTAAATAGCACTATTTACGTCAGCCAAGCTGACGAAAACAGCGGGGAGGCCTATTTATGTCGGCCCGGCCGACGTAAATAAAGGCTACCACGCGCCCACAAAATTCAAAAACAGAGAGGCCTATTTACGTCGGCCTAGCCGACGTAAATAGATGCGTATGACTATTTACGTCGGCGGCCGACGAATAAATCGGGAACACGTGTTGGCTATTTACGTCGGCCTGGCCGACGTAAATAAAAGCTTTCACGTGCCCATAAAATTCAAAATAGGAGAGGTCTATTTACGTCGGCCTGGCCGACGTAAATAGGGCTATTTACATCAGCCTGGCCGACGTAAATAACGTGAGCATATGTGGCGGCTATTTACGCCGCCAGCCGTAAATAAGGCTTTACGCCACCGCCGACGAATAAGGCAAGCCCACGTGGCGGCTATTTACGTCGGCCAGGCCGACATAAATAAAGCCTCCCACGTGAACAAAAAAATAAAAAATTGGCAAAGCCTATTTACGTCGGCCTGGCCGATGTAAGCCTGGCTGACGTAAATAGAGCCTCCTCACGTGAACAAATAATAAAAAAAAATGGCAAATCCTATTTACGTCGGCCTGGCTGATGTAAATAGGGCTATTTACGTCAGCCAGGCCGACGTAAATAAAGCCTCATCTTGAACAAAAAAATAAAAAATTGGCAAAGCCTGGCCCGACGTAAACAGCCGACCCATAACTTGGCACCGCGGCTTGTTCGTTCACCAAAACACCACGCCGCCACCAAGACGCGTCGCCGCCGCCGTGCCCCCGCGCCGCTGCCGCCCGCACCTACACGCCGACGCCCACCGCCTACGCACCGCCAGGCTCCAAGAACAAGCCCAAGCCGCTGGTGATCTTCACCAGGGAGAGCGCCAACGCGCTCCGGGCGCACATCCTCGAGGTCGCCGCCGGGTGCGATGTCTTCGAGGCGCTCACCGCCTACGCGCGCCGTCGAGAGCGTGGGGTTTGCGTGCTCTCGGCGGCAGGGACCGTCACCAACATGACACTCCGGCAGCCACAGTCCTCCTAGGCCGGGTGAGTCTCCCCGGCGGTGGCTACGCTCCACGGCAGGTTCAAGATACTATCCCTCGCTGGCTCTTTCCTCCCTCCCCTGGGGCTACCGGGCACCACCAGCCTCGCGGCCTTCCTCGTCAGGGGCCAGGGGCAGGTGGTCGGCGACAGCCACTACCAGGGAACCGGCTACTACAACCGGTTCAAAACTGGTTTCAGAACCGGATTTAGAACCGGTTGTAGGCAACCGCGAGTGATACCCTCCGGGTAACACTCGCGGTTCTCCAACTGCGTTGTGGTACGACACCCAAGCGGTTCGAACGCCTCGGCAGCTGGTGGAGGCGCCACATGGGTGCTCTACAAGCAGTTCAGACATTTAACCGCCAGGAGACCTCTCACCGGCCGAGGAGGCGCCACGTGTGCCCTCTCACTGGCGGTTGGACTTACGAACCGCTTGGAGAGCCTCAGAGGCGCAAGGAGAGCGCCACGTGTGGCCTCTCCACAAGCGGTTGGAGTTACCAACCGCTTGTGGAGAGACCGAGCGTAAATTATATTCAATATAGAATACGTTTTGAGGGGAGTTTTCAATATGAATTTTGACAATAAAATTAAATAGAACTGCAATATTTTTTCACAATTAAAAATATAATATGATGTGTACTCGATCATTCACACAACCATAATTAAGTTCATTTACACAATAATACGAATGAATTAAAAATATGTACATACATGAAATAAGGAGCACATGCACTGATCAAAGCAATGTTTACACATTTCAAGAGTACAAGGGTGACTCTTGAGGTCATTTGTTGCCTGCATCGCTATGTGTGGCCTTCGATGATTCCGATATTTCACATGTCCTTAGAGAAGGACAATCTCTCCATCCCTTTGTGTGAAACTCGCCTTTGGTTGATATAATCTCGTCGACAATGAAGCCGATAAGTTGTTCTTGGATTGCTGCAACCCGGTGAGGCAGGATCACACCTTGCACATCGAGGTAAGGCTGCCAAAACAGGAAATAAATAAATCTATGAACACGTAAATTGTAAGTACTAAGAAATTGAGATGCATCATTAATTTCGATGCATCATTACTTTGGTATTTTTGACATACACGCACCTCGTCGTCTATTTTGGGCACATCGCCGTGGCAAAGATTTTGCATGTAGTGGCACACATAATAGCCACATAAGTTGTTTCCAGCCGTTTGTTGTATAACCTATGATGAAATTTAAAAAGAATACAAGTATTGAGATGAAAAACTATCAATAAAGAATATGAATTAATTAGTATGCTTTATTACGCACTCGAAAGTGCTTAATTGAACTGTGAATTCGTTCTTGAAAGCTCCTTTATGCTTCTTTTGGAACTTTGTGAATGCCCTGTGATGCGTTAATACATGAATAGTAATTATTAGAGTTTGAATTAATTAAATAGCTAGGCATTTCAATAGAATAAGGAAACCATCTTATAAAATAATATATACCATACCGATTTAAGCGTCAATGATATATTGATATTTTTCTGTGGTTTCCTTTTTGAGTCTTGAACAATGATCTTGCTATTATCAAGCATGATAACAAGAAGGACCCAAAGTGAAACCTATTAATATATTCAACATATATATGTAATTAGTCATATTATGTATGCTTTAAAAAGCTAGGAATGAGAGGTTGTGAGGAACGGATATATACGTACTCGAAGTTGAAGGGCAAAAGTATGTATGGTTTGTAGTGCTGTGTTAAGAGTGCATCCAGAATGTACTCGTCAACAACCTTTGGGTTGTATCCGATGACAGCCTCGTTGACAATCTCTGGGTCTATGAAGCCGATGTTGAAGTCACCCAGTCTTCTCAATCGTTGTATCTCCATTCTACATAGAAATGGAAAAACTATTTCAGTTGCAACTTTCTGGTACGAGGAAGCACATGGTAAACTTATTAGCCTGACACTTACAGACACCAGCAGCTCATTAGAGACACGTTGATGGCGTCCGATGGTAAAACGGTAGAAGTCTTGAATTCTAGCCATATTTGGTTGTCCCCATGATAGAAATGTTCGTTTGTGATACGGAGGGGAACATATTTCTTTCTTGAGCGGACTCTACCATGTACCATTCATGAAATTGCCGCATCTTAGTTGGTAAATCCTTTATGGTTTTAGGGTTAACCAACTCCGCCCAACTTATATTGCCATCTCACTTCGCCATTGGGATATCATCTGTTAATCCAAGAGCTTCACCGCAGAACCGAGGTTTGCCTCTTTCATGAATTGTTCATCTTGTTCTTGCTCTTTCTTCTTCTTTCTTTGCCTCTGCCTTAGCCCGTTTAGACTTCGTGTAGCCTTTACTATTGTCCGGTCGTGGTCTCGACGTCAGAGGCGAGGGCGCCGCATGGGATGTCGTGAAGTGTTTTGAAGCTTTTCGGTCAATTGCTTGCTTTTGGTGGCACCTTAGGTGCGAAGTGCAAACAACCTGCAAAGCAACAACTTTGCTTGTCTCCTCGTCCGTCATATCATATGCCCTTTTTAAAGGTTCCTTTGACTTTATTGATCGGTGGGTGGGCCTTCGGGAGGAGGATGGCTCCTTCTTATTTGAAGCTTCTTCGCGGAGGAGATGGTGGAGGCGTGCTTTTCCTAGGGGGTTCGTTTTTGTTGGAGGTCTTTGGTGGAGTTGGGCTTCTGCGTGGAGCGGTGGTGGAGCAGAGTACTCTGATTGGCGGCGAGGCATTGCGTGGAGGTGACACCGAGGAGGCATGGTTTGTCGTTAGGAGGAGGCGAGCTTCCTCCGGCCGGCTCAATTGCTCGATGTCTCGCGGTGGAGATGACACCTCCACGCCATCTGCAAACATGATGTACCGCTGCCAGAGGATGATCTTGTGGAGGGCCTGTCCAAGCTTGGCCACCTCATCGCCTCAAAGAATATCGAGCATAAGATCTTCAAATCCGCTTAACACCTCCTCCACGGTGACTTTCGAGTAACCGGGGGGTATCTCGTTGCAATGAAATGTCTGGCCCGGCTCTACTGGGAACGCCATGCCGTAAGCCTCCTTTATGGAGAGGTTTCGTGCCTGGACATATAGCTCACACTGGCGGCGAATCTTGATGTTGTCCACTGGAAAATGGCCGAGGTCATCCCCATCAGGTGCCGCGGTGGGCCGACACTACTCACCGCCACGGAGGCTCAAGGGTGATCATGGCATCTGGCAGATTGCTCGGACCTGTTCCCTGAAGCTTGCTGAGGGCTATCTGCACTTGTTGAGCAACTATGTCGCCGATGCTAGCCTGGGTAGCTCTTAGCTCCCTTTTCCAATTGGCTGTATTTGTATAGCTCTCTGGTTTTGCTTCTTGCTCGACTCCTGTACGTTTGGGAATCCTTTGCGAATCCGTGCTTCCATGGTGTCGACGAACCAATACCTCTTGTCCGTCCCGGGTGCTCCGGGTTTTGGAGGGCATGTGTCAGCTCGTCATTCTCCCTATCTGTCACTAAGGAACCATACTGAGACTGTTGAACGGCTTGTACGATCCTTTGCCCAACAACCTGCACTCCCGGTGCCATCACCAAGCTGCCATCATTTGCAAGGGCCCCCCTGTGAGCCATGAACCAATTTCGCAAGCGAAATTCCCAGTCAGCAGTAGCAGGTGGTGCATCCTTGGCCAATAATTCTTCCTCCTGCTTCTCCCATTTCGGTATAGCCTTGATGTAACCACCGGTGCTGAGATGGTGGTGGTACTGTAGGAGAACGCGGTGCTACGCTAGCCGAAAATAAAATTTTTCTTACCGCGAACAGCCAGGCAACATGCTAGTCGGAGATCATGGAGCATTACCCTTGGAGCACGTTAGCAGCGGAAGTAGAGTGGGTGAAGCCTCCCGCGTCTTCGCGAAGCTTCAGACGTAGTCGAACACGACGTGGTACAACTTCGCTTTCGTCGCGGATCGCCGTCACAAAGAACGCCGACGTAGTCGTCTGTGTTATGTAGCCGATCGAATCGATCGGCGCCGACACGAGAGCGACGACGCCTCCACGGTATCCACACGCCGGGTAGGAACACCGCTGCTGGTGTGCTAGCACCCACGCGCGCGGCTAGGGTTCTTAGGGGCGATGGGACGTGGCGGCGGCTAGGGCTCGTGGTGGGGAGACTAACACACCGCACGCCCCCATGCCTCCTTTATATAGAGCGCACTAACGGGCCTTCTACGATAGAAGCCCATTAGGTCTCGCTCTAATGGATATGGAAGCCCACTAGGTCTCACGCTAATGGATCTTCTACAATAGAAATCCATTAAGACGTCAGAAGATCCAAATCCATATAAACCCACTAATGGATCCAATCCATCAGATATGATCCAACCCGTTAAGTGTGTGACCCATTAGGCTCATGTACAAGTCGGCCGCGGTCCCGGAGAACCCTTCCCCAAACCACAAGTCAATAGCGGTACCTAGCAGCACATATTGACCCCCGAATGTACATAATGATCGAATCAGCTGAACCTTGATACACTCACATAGGATCCTTTTGCCACACGATATCGGTCAAGCTCGTAGGCAGAGGCGTGCCACCCTTGTGATAGCTCGACAAATTCACTCGTCAATGTAATGGATATAATTCGAGATTAACTCTTTAATCACTTTGGCATGGCCATGCACTTTTCTTATCCATCCGCACCGAGGGGCCCAGAGATATCTCTCCCGTTATCAAGGAGGGGCAAATTCCATCTTGATCTCTTACATCGCACGTCATGTTTCATGGCATACCCGTAAGCTACCTTTATAACTTCCCTATTACGGTGAAGCATTTGATAGCCCCAAAGTATACAATTACGCATGCTGAGAATCAATAAGAATCTCAGGTCAAAGGATCGTATAGGTATACCACTCGAGACTATACCCTGATGGCACTTATAAGATAACAATCTCAGCAGTGTCTCGGAGCGGGTCTATCCAACCCCATGTTCTTTATCATGTGCCCACATTATTGATTTGATATCTCCATATCTATGGTATGTTAAACATTACCATCAATCAATACATGTGCTGGTCAGATCACTATTGTTCCACATAATGATATGTGACCAGGGATCGTTTAGAATAATATCTCATAACCAATGTGTTTCACAATTAAGTCATACTCAATGAACAAAGGAGTGACATTTATTCATGGAACTAATAAGTACATAAACATAGACGTATGATACAATCATCTCATATGATCGCCTCTAGGGCATATCACTAACAATCTCCCACTTGCACTAGAGTGCATCATGCAAGTATCTAATACCCATGGCTCTTGTGTGTGCCTCATGCTTCGGCTGCGGGAGAGGTTTTGTCAGCGGATCGGCGACATTCAGATCTGTGTGCACTTTGCAAATCTTCACATCTCCTCTATCGATGATCTCTCGGATGAGGTGATAACGCCTGAGTATGTGTTTGGATTTTTGGTGAGACCTAGGCTCCTTCGCAGTGCAATGGCACCACTATTGTCACAATAGAGGTCCATCGACAGATGCACTAGCGACAACTCCCAACTCGAAACAAATTTTTCGATCCAAACAGCCTCTTTTGCGGCTTCGAAGCGCAATATACAAACCTCCGTCGTGGAATCAGCCATCGTCTCTTGCTTGGAACTTTTCCACTCACCGCCCCACCATTGAGACAGAATACAAAACCGGATTGCGATCGTGAATCATCTCTATCGGTTTGGAAGCTAGCATCACAGTAACCCTTTACGATGAGCTCTTCTTCACCTCCAAAACCAAGAACATATCTCTAGTCCTTCGCAGTACTTGAGAATGGTCTTTCTGACCATCCAAAGGACTCTCACCGATTTGATTGGTATCTGCCGTAACACTTAGAGCATAAGAAATATCTGGCGTGTGCACAACATGGCGTACATGATGGATCCAATAAGCGGAGGCATATGGAATCCTACTCATTCTATGCAGCTCATCGTGTCGGAAGCACCGAGTCTTGCTAAGACTAACACCATGTGACATTGGCAGGAAACCTTTCTTGGAATTCTGCATTTCGAACCGTTTCAAAACTTTGTCAATGTACGTACTTTGGCTTAATCCGATTAGCCTTCTTGATCTATCTCTATAGATCTTTATGCCCAAAATGTAAGCTGCATCTCCCAAGTCTTTCATCAAGAAACATTTTCTCAGATAAGATTGAACAGCTTCTAACATTGGAATATCATTTCCAATCAATAGAATGTCATCCACATACAAGACCAGAAATACAATTGCGCTCCCACTTGCCTTCTTGTAAATGCAAGGCTCCTCTTCATTTTTGATGAAGCCAAACTCTTTGACCACTTCATCAAAACGAAGATTCCAACTCCGAGATGCCTGCTTCAGTCCATAAATGGACTTCTGAAGCTTGCACACCTTGCCAACATTCTTATGATCGTCAAAACCGAAATTCGGGTTGTGTCATGTACACATCCTCACTTAGGTTTCCACTTAGGAAAGCTGTTTTGACATCCATTTGACGTATCTCATAGTCGTGAAATGCGGCAATCGCTAACATGATCCGGATAGTCTTCGGCATGGCTACAGGCGAATAAGTTTCATCATAGTCGACACCATGAATTTGCTTATAGCCTTTTGCCACCAACCGTGCCTTATAGATATGAACGTTTCCATCGGCATCTATCTTTTTCTTAAAGACCCATTTGCACTCAATGGTTTTCACACCATCAGGCAGATCAACCAAGTCTCAAACTTGATTATCATGCATGGACTTTATTTCGGATCTCATGGCCTCTAGCCATTTCTCAGAGTCTGGTCCCACCATTGCTTCCGCATAGTCCTTGGGCTCATCATTGTCTAACAATAAAATTTCGCGTTGTTCGAGCGAGGAACATATACCTCTCGGGGCGCGGATTGCCCTCATAGACCTTCGTGGGGCTGGTGCTTCTTCCATAGGTTCGCGAACGCTTTGCATCTCCTCATGAGGATCAAGAGGAGCTGAAACATTTTCAGATGTTTCCCGAATTTCTTCGAGCTGCACCTTGCTCCTAATGGCTCTTTTGAAAAACTCCTTTTCCAAAAGACACCATTCCGGCGACAAACACTTTGCCCTCCTCCGGTTATAAAAGTAATACCCTATAGATCTCGGGTACCCACAAAGAAGCACTTGACCGATCTGGCGTGGAGCTTATCGACATCGAATGTTTAACATAAGCCTCACATGACCCCAAATCTTTAGATAAGACAAATCGACGCTTCCTTTCCACATCTCATATGGTGTCTTATTTACGGATTTTGATGGAACCCTATTTAAGGTGAACGCAGCAGTATCTAGAGCAAGTCCCCAAAGAGATAACAGAAGATCAGTTTGACTCATCATAGATCGAACCATGTCCAACAAAGTCCGATTCCTCCGTTCAGACACGCCATTCAATTGAGGCGTCCCTGGCGGAGTCAATTGTGAAACAATTCCACAACTCTTAAGATGATCATTAAACTCATGACTCAAATATTCACCTCCACGATCAGATCGTAGAAATTTGATTGTCTTGCCCAAATGATTTTGTACTTCATTCTGAAACTCCTTGAACTTTTCAAAAGATTCAGACTCATGTTTCATCAAATAGATATAGCCATATCTACTAAAGTCATCAGTAAAAGTGATGAAGTACTGAAATCCACCTCTGGCCACAACGCTCATTGGTCCACATACATCTGTATGTACTAGGGCCAACAATTCACTAGCCCTCTCACTTGAACCAGTGAATGGCGTCTTAGTCATCTTGCCAAGTAAACAAAATTCGCATGTGTCAAATGATTCGAAATCAAATGAATCAAGAAGACCGTCTCTATGGAGCCTCTGCACGCGTTTCTCATTTATGTGGCCTAAGCGACAATGCCATAAATAAGTGCGATTAAAATCATTTGTTTTGAGCCTTTTTGCATTAACATTATAGACAAATTTATCTTCAAGATCTAGCACATATAGCCCATTCAATAATGGACAATGACCATAGAGCATACCATTGAAATAAATTGAACAACGTTTGTTCTTTATTACAAATTCAAAACCATCTTCTTCCAAACATGAAGAAGAGGTAATGTTTCTGCTCAAAGCTGGAATGTAATAACAATTATTTAATTCCAAAACTAATCCTGAAGGTAACGATAAGGGATAAACGCCAAATGACCATCGCGAAGCAACCTTTGCGCCATTGCCGACACGAACTTCCACCTCACCGCTTGCACAACTTCTAGTCCTTCTTAGTCCCTGCAACGATTTGCAAGTGTGAATCATCGATCCGGTATCAAATACCCATGACTCATTAGGACAAGTAGCAAGATTAATTTCTATAACATTAATACCTGAAGTGGAAACCAAAGTTCCATTCTTTTTATCCTCCAGATATTTCTTGCAGTTCCTACGCCAATGATCAGGCTTATGGCAGTAGTGACACTCATCGAAGCGAGAGGACCACCCTTGGTCTTACCATCACGCTTAGGTTTGGGTTTGAGATCATATCCTTACCCTTGCCTTTTGCCCCACGCTTCCTTTTCTTACCACCATCCTTTTGGACCATCATCACATGATTATTGCTTTTCTTGATGCTTTCCTCTCATTGTCTTAAGCATCCCATGCGATTCAGACATGTTTTCTCCATGCCATTCATATGAAAGTTCATAATGAAAGGCTCGAAGCTTCTTGAAGCTTAATCGGAGAATCACATCAGTGGCCAACTCTTGGCTTAAGGGGGAATCCAGTTTCTCCAAGTTCTCAATGTAACCAATCATCTTGATCACATGAGGACTCACCGGACTACCTTCAGCTAGCTTGCACGCAAACAGAGCTTTTGAGATCGAGTATCTCTCAGCCCTAGCTTGGTTCTCAAACATGCTACGAAGGCCTGTGATCATAGCATAGGCATTCGTGTTCTCATATTGCTTCTGAAGCTCAGAGTTCATTGTAGCAAGCATGAGACAGCCAACATCAACCTCATCATTGACGTGCTTCTCATAAGCACGTCGGTCAGCAGCAGTAGCATCATTAGCTAGTTCCTCAGGATATGGCTCTTCAATAACATATTCCTTTTTCTCTTGCTTGAGAACAATTCTCAAGTTACGATACCGACCAATGAAATTGTTCAGAGAGCTTTCTCTCCGTAATCGATCGCAAGTTAAAACCGAATTATTGACAGATAGGTGCCATCTACAACAGTAATAAAAGCAAAGTCTTAGCACAATGTTCATGTTAATCTTCCATTAAACAGTTTTAATAAAAGATGCTCCCACTAAAATCACTTTCCCTCTAGTGCATTTTAGTAGGACGAGATCCATAGTCAATCAAAGATCTAGTGCGCGGAGGCGACTCCTAGGACTAAGTGACATAGGTAGGCAATCCCTTGCCAATCACATCGTATGTGATTCTTGTTCGTTGGGTGGCATCCAATGCCCCGGCTCCCAACACCAATGTCCCAAGGCCCAAAACCATTTTGATAGCCTCGATAAGTAAACCAATACTATGCGTGTGAAGTCCGACTTCACCCCAATGGTCAAGGAAATTAATGGCACCCTGCTGTATGCTGAAACTGCCAATTAACGTACAAGACCTTATGGGTGCAGCTATTGGAAGGGCATCAAACTCTTAATTTTTCGAGGGAAACTATTCTATCATATTAAAATCATATCCACCAAATATGAAAAATGAAGGAATAGCATGACAGGAATCATCACAAACAATCATATTGACTTGTGAAATAGTATGGCCCGTGGCGTTCCTATCTCCATCGTCGCGCTTCCTGTCCACCGAGTCACCATGCTAGAAGCCTCCATGATAATACACCAAGCTACTACACATGATAGCTAGTGACAAATTACATGAGGATATGAAGCATCACAAATCAGCACGCAGGCTGTTATACAATAACATGGCAGCCCAAGCTGCAATTAACCACAGCACGCAGGCTATGAAAATTACATTAATGCATCACATACACACAAGGGAGCCATACCATTCACATCATTCCCTGCAAAAACAAGTTAAGCGCGGAATCGTATTCTACCCTGCGATGTGAACAAGTTTTATTTAAAGGCCGCTACTGCGACTAGTACGGCGGCCCCTCGAGAAAAAATTTTCGGGGAACGTAGATCACATCTACGAAAACGCTATGGAAATTCAATCGGATTGATCAAATCATACCGATTCCAAGCCATCAGAATGCCTCAATTCCCATAAGATCATTGAGAAGGCGGCGATCACACCGATCTCGATCTGTTGGCACGATCTATTCGGCGTGGGCTACTACCCCGATGGTGTTACCAGCCGGTAGGGGTAATGCACGGCACGAAACAAAACGAGCACGAACTAATCTTTTGATCGTGTAGAGCCATCAACTCATACATCAAATGCGCGAGGCCCCTCGAGAAGGTTGCGCGCACGCGGCCTCGATCTGTTGGCTAATATCATAGATGGCACATGACGGAAGTCCAGATGGTGTTACCAGCCGGTATGGACCAGTCACGGCACGATCTAGATAAAGCACGAACTAATCTTTTTGGCCTTGTAGCACTACCAACTCGTACCTCATGAACCCTATACCAATTGATCGCATCAACCCGTGACCAACTCAACAAAGATATCAACATATCGCGCAAAGATCGAGATCCAAGACAACGCAAGATTGGCTCTGATACCACTGTAGGAGAACGTGGTGCTACGCTAGCCAAAAACAAAATTTTTCTTACTGCGAACACCCAGGCAACATGCGAGTCGGAGATCATGGAGCATTACCCTTGGAGCACGTTAGCAGCGGAAGTAGAGTGGGTGAAGCCTCCCCGCGTGCTGCAAAGCACTATACGTAGTCGAACACGACGTGGTACAACTTCTGCTCATCGCGGATCGCCGTCACAGCAACGTCGACGTAGTCGTACAGGTTATGTAGCCGATCGAATCGATCAGCGCCGACGCGAGAGCGACGACGCCTCCACGGTATCCACACGTCCGGGGTGGGAACACCGCGCGCTGGTGTGCTAGCACCCACGCGCGCGGCTAGGGTTCTTAGGGGCGATGGGACGTGACGGCGGCTAGGGCTCGTGGTGGGGAGACTAACACACCGCACGCCCCATGCCTCCTTTATATAGAGCGCACTAACGGGCCTTCTACGATAGAAGCCCATTAGGTCTCGCTCTAATGGATATGGAAGCCCACTAGGTCTCACGCTAATAGATCTTCTACAATAGAAATCCATTAAGACGTCAGAAGATCCAAATCCGTATAAACCCACTAATGGATCCAATCCATCAGATATGATCCAACCCGTTAAGTGTGTGACCCATTAGGCTTATGTACAAGTCGGCGCGGTCCGGAGAACCCTTCCCTGCACCACAAGTCAATAGCGGTACCTAGCAGTACATGTTGACCCCCGAATGTACACAATGATCGAATCAGCTGAACCTTGATACACTCACATAGGATCCTTTTGCCACACGATATCAGTCAAGCTCAAGGCGAGAGGCGTGCCACCCTTGTGATAGCTCGACAAATTCACTCGTCAATGTAATGGATATAATTCGTGATTAACTCTTTAATCACTTTGGCATGGCCATGCACTTTTCTTATCCATCCACACCGAGGGGCCTAGAGATATCTCTCCCGTTATCAAGGAGGGGCAAATTCCATCTTGATCTCTTACATCTCACGTCATGTTTCATGGCATACCCGTAAACTACCTTTATAACTTTCCTATTACGGTGAAGCATTTGATAGCCCCAAAGTATACAATTACGCATGCTGAGAATCAATAAGAATCTCAGGTCAAAGGATCGTATAGGTATACCACTCGAGACTTACCCTGATGGCACTTCTAAGATAACAATCTCAGCAGTGTCTCGGAGCGGGTCTATCCAACCCCATGTTCTTTATCATGTGCCCACATTATTGATTTGATATCTCCATATCTATGGTATGTTAAACATTACCATCAATCAATACATGTGCTGGTCAGATCACTATTGTTCCACATAATGATATGTGACCAGGGATCGTTTAGAATAATATCTCATAACCAATGTGTTTCACAATTAAGTCATACTCAATGAACAAAGGAGTGACATTTATTCATGGAACTAATAAGTACATGAACATAGACGTATGATACAATCATCTCATATGATCGCCTCTAGGGCATATCACTAACAGGTACTTCTTCTTCGTGCATTTATCTTGTTCTTTTGGCTCGCGGCTTGGCCTTAAGCTGATAGCTTGTATTCCTCAAACGCTTCCCAGTGATCGGCCAGCTTAGGAAATAGATTGAAGTCAGGCCTTTCACCTTTCTGCACATACTTGGCATTTAGAGACGTCTTCCAAGACTGAAATACGGTTGCCATCTTTTTCAAAGTGTATTTCTTTACTTTGTCTTCGAACCCTTCAGGGAATTTGAAATTGTCCTTAATATCTGTCCACAGTAGCTCCTTGGTAGCTTGAGGGACTTCAGCCCATTTCTGGATGCTAATTGGGACGTGGTCCCTTACATGGAAACCACAAGCGTTGTTGAATGGCCCAATTGCTGAAAGAGGGGCAATCGGCATCCCGTCGGAGTTAACATCGGTAAATACATGCTTTGCCGACGGCTTGTTGTTAGGTCCTCGCTTCGATTGGTTGCTCGATGTACCCTGCTTAAATTACAGAAAAATATGAGTGTGTTTAGATTGCTCGAAAGGCGGCGTGTACCAGGGCATTATTGTGGCATTACCTCGCTGGCCCCAGTGTCCACGGCATCACCGGAACACAAGGTAGTAGCATTAGGGTCACCTTGGTTCATAGCCTCATCGGCAGCAGCGTTAGCGTCACCTTCGTCGTATTCTCTGATGCTACCCTCCGCGATCGAGTCTAGCATGAACAGATTCTCATCGAAAATATCGTTGGCATTGCCTGGTTGCTCCATCTATATATCATAATTGCGAAACAATGTTAAATTAGTATCACAACTTGTGCACATGATAAAAAGAAAGGATAGATAAAAGAAGGATTAGCCAATGCTTTGCAGATCAGGCCACTAATCTCTCATCCAAGTCATGCCGTATTCGTGTGAAATTTGATGGTTTTTTTCGTTGTGAGATACTACCTGCGGTTCTTAAAACTTACGTGATGTCTATTGACACGGTTTTTGAAATACAATTTTGATCACTACTTATATTTGTACTTTTTGGATAAACGGCATAAAATATGATATTATAGAAGTGCTTCTCGAAACGAATCTATATGTATGGTCCAAAGTGCTCCCTATCTCTCTCTAGTTCTCTCTCTCTCTCTCTAGCTCTCTCTATCTAGCTCCCTCCCTATCTCTCTCTAGCTCTCTCTCTAGCTCTCTCTCTCTAGCTCCCTCCCTATCCCTCCCTATCTCTCTCTAGCTCTCCCTATCTCTCTCTAGCTCCCTCCCTATCTCTCCCTAGCTCTCTCTCTCTCAGTTTCTCTCAGCTTCCCGTTGGGACGTTTCATCGAACACCCTGTGTGCACACATGAAACAGAGGCAGAGTGCGGCGTGGGCGTGGGCAACCTAGGTCCTCCGGGGATTGGGGCGGGGCCTGTCGAGAGGTCGCCGGCGTGATGGAGGTCCGACGGTGAGGCGACGACGCTGGCAGCAGACGGCGGTGGCGAGGCGCGTCGGCGAGAGCAGGCAAGACGGCGGTGAAGAGCGGCGCGCGACGTGGGATCTCGGCGAGAGATGCGGCGGCGAGGGCGCGCAAGACAGTGGAGGAGGCGCGAGCGCGCGCGGGGCTCGGCGGAGATCTGGCGGAGCGACAGAGGAGTGTGCATGACGGCTCGGGATTTAGAAAAATTTTGGGGAGAGTGAAGCGAGGAAGACGAGTGAAATATATAGGATAGACCCTCTAGAAGCGGTTCAGAAGACGAACCCCTTGTAAAGGACCTCTACAAGCGGTCAGTAGTCCCAACCCCTTGTAGAGGTCTCTTCTAAGGGGTTAAATATCTAACCGCTTGTAGAGGGGCTATCCAGATTGTCTTCTTGCTGCTGTTTGGTCCCTTCTACAAGAGTTTCAGACACGAACCGCTTGTAGAGGTTCCCTTCTACAAGGCGTTTGTATTACAAACCGCTTGTAGAGGTCCCTTCTACAAGGGGTTCAGTATTAAACCGCTTGTAGAGGGGTATCCAGATTGTCTCCTTTTTGCGCTAGGAGGTCCCTTTCACAAGGGGTTTGTAATACAAACCGCAGGTAGAGGTTACCTTCTCGCAAGGGTTTATATTACCAACCGCTTCTAGAGGGCTTTTCTCCTTTTTATTTAACTGACTTTTGAGATGTTTAAAATTTCAAGATACATTTCATATTTCAAGATAATGTTTAAATTTTCAAGATACATGTCATATTTTTTAAAATGTTTAAAATTTCAATAATTGTGTTTCATATTTTTTAAAATGTTTAAAATTTCATAATTGTGTTTCATATTTTTTAAAATGTTTAAAATTTCAAGAATTGTGTTTCATATTTTTTAAAATGTTTAAAATTTCAAGACTTGTGTTTCATATTTTTAAAAATGTTTAAAATTTCATAATTGTGTTTCATATTTTTTAAAAATGTTTAAAATTTCAGTGCTTGTGTTTCATATTTCATTATAATGTATAAAATTTCATTGCTTAATTTCTATACATATGCTTCAAATATATAAGTTTCATACAGGAGCACATCTTAACTAGTAACATACTTTGTCTTTACAAGTGTGCCTTCGTTATGATCATGGCGTATATACGGAGCATCGACATCTGTGTCATTCAGGACACTTATGTCGACATCCACCGCAAAAGGAGAGAGCTCGTCGAACTGACTATACTCTTCCTCGTCTCTGACGTCCTCAACTCCGACAATCCTTCGTTTGCCTTGGAGAACCACGTGTCGCTTTGGCTTGTCCTTCTGCTTCTTAGGTTTGGTTGACATGTCCATTACGTAGAAGACTTGTCTGACATCATTGGCCAGAACGAATGGTTCGCGCCTATAGCCTACTTGTGTAAGGTCTACGGTTGTCATGCCATATTTGTTGATCTTCACGCCGCTTGAACTCAGTTTAACCCATTGGCACTTGAATAGAGGGACCTTCAAAGGTCCATAGTCAAGCTCCCATATCTCTTCTATGAAACCATAATATGTGTCCACCTTACCAGTGTTGTCCATGGCGTCTATCTAACGCCATTGCTCGTTCGTGCTCATCTTATCCTGTGATTTCGTGTAAAATGTGTAACCATTTATCTCGTACCCCTTGAATGTCACGATTTCACTAGATGGTCCCCGAGCCAGGCGTTGCAAATGTTCATTGTCAGACCCTTTCGAAAGGATGTAGTTTTGTAACCAAGTGCCGAATGAATCCATGTGTCTCAGTGTTATCCAATCCTCAGACCTTCCTGGGAATTCGCGGCATAGAATACTCTTGTGCTGAAGGACATAAGGGGCCACTACAGTAGATTGTTTCAGAACCGTGAAATGTGCTTGTTTAAAAGTAAGAAGATCTTTGCATGCAAGTGCTTTCCGACCTAGTGTCCCTTTCCCCCGGAGCCTCCCCTCATGGCGTGATATAGGGACACCAATCGGATTTAGATCATTAATGTAATCCACACAGAACTCAATCACCTCCTCATGCCATACCCTCGGCTATGCATCCTTAGGACGAGATCGGTTACGGACATACCTCTTTAGGACACTCATGTACCTCTCGAAGGAAACATGTTGTGTAGAAACACGGTTCGAGAATACCTATCTCCTTGACAATGTGAGCAGTGAGATGAACCATAATATTAAAGAATGCAGGAGGAAAGATCATCTCAAGGCTAACCACACTTTGTACCACGTCATCCTGCAGCTTACTTAGTTTATCTCGGATCAATAACCTTTGCGAAACCGCATTGAAAAAGGAACACAGCTTTGTGATTGTCCCTGGACCCACTCGGGCAATATACCTCTCATACCATCGGGAGCAAGCGTGTCATCAACACAAGACAGTCATGGGATTTCAGGTGGACGATTTTATTCTCTTTCATGTTTATGAGTCTCTTTACATTCGAGGAGTATCCGGAAGGGACCTTCACACTGTTCAAGCACTCTATCATGCTTTTTTTCTCTTCTTTACTTAGAGTGTAGCTCGCAGGATGTAGATAATGTTGTCCTTTGCCTGTCTTTTCTGGATGTAGATCGTTCCTCGCCCAAATGTTTTAGATCCCTCCGACCTTGCAGTGTATCTTTCGATTTGCCGTACATATCTAAGTATCCTAACAGGTTCACGCAAACATTCTTCGTGATGTGCATGAAGTCAAGTGAGTGACGGACCTCCAAAACTTCCCAATAAGGCAAGTCCCAAAATATTGACTTCTTCTTCCACATGGGTGCCTGACCTTCCTCATTCGGTATAGATTTTCTCCTAGGACCCTTTGCAAAAACTACTTTCAGATCCTTGACCATAGCAAACACACGCGGCCCACTTCGATGCTCAGGCTTAGCACGAAGGTCTGGTTTCCCGTTAAAATTCCTGCCTCTCTTCCGCAACGGATGCCTTGTAAGAAGAAACCTACGGTGGCCTATGTACACAACCTTCCAAGAGTTTTTGAGGTCATGCTGTCCGTTTCATCTAAGCACTGCACGCAGGCTCTATATCCTTTTATAGTTAGGCCGGACAGGTTACCAAGCGCAGGCCAGTCATTGATGGTAACAAACAGCAATACACGTAGGGTGAAATATTGTCTTTGTGCTCATCCCATACCCGTACACCATCCTCCCACAATGTTACGAGATCTTCAACTAATGGTTTCAGATAGACATCGATGTCGTTCCCGGGTTGCTTGGGCCCTTGGATCAACAACGGCATCAATATGTACTTCCGCTTCATGCACAACCAGGGCGAATGTTATAGATACATAGTGTAACAGGCCAGGTGCTATGGTCGCTGCTTAACTTCGCCGAACGGATTCATACCATCCGTACTCAACCCAAACCTTATGTTTCTCGCCTCATCCGCAAAGTGCGGGTATATTCGATCGACTTTCCTCCTTTGGGAGCCATCACGGATGTCTAAGCATCCCGTCGTCCTTACGCTCTTCTTTGTGCCAACGCATCATCGGGCATGCGCTTTGTTAGCAAACAGACGTTTCAATCGGGGATGACAGGAAATACCACACCACCTTAGCGGAGGTCTCTTCTTCATACGCCCCTATCTATTTCATCCGGTCGCCACGCTTCATCTTGTAGCGCGATTCTTTGCACTTGGACAAACATCAAAATCTTCGTACTCATTGCGTCTGAGGATACAATCGTTAGGACATGCGTGTATCTTCGTACTTCTAATCCCAAAGGACATACGACTTGCTTGGCTTCATATGTAGATTCAGCAGAGTGTTATCTTCGGAAGCAACTTCTTTATGAGTGATAACAACTCATCGAATCCCTTATCCGAGACACCATTCGTGGCCTTCCATTGCATTAGTTCCAGTGTGGTGCGCAGCTTTTTGTGGCCCCGCCTTACGCTTTGGGTACAAAGGAGTCCTGTGGTCCTCTAACATCTTGTTTGAAACTTGTCGAATTGTCTTTCATCTGTGTAGTCTCCTCTCCGTCACGCAAAGATCTGGTCCACTCATCATCACCAAACTCTCTCGAGTGTATCTTCCACGAAACAAGATTGCTGGCGTCTAGGATACTGTTCAATCCCTCTTCTTCTTCCTCGTCGTCTTCATCATCTATCTGGATAATCCCCTCAACTTCGCCATGGTTGGTCCAACGGTATAGTTTGGCATGAATCCTCTCATGATCAAATGGTTCATAACCCGCCATCGGTGGGAGTGCTCCTTCTCATTCTGCAGTCTACACACGGACAACATATGTAGCTGCCTGCAGGCAAGAAGGCAACGGCCGCATCCAGAAAACCCTGCACGCCATCAATGAACTCTCTTGAGCGACGGTCCGCATTGTACATCCATTGCCGGTTCATCTACACCAAGTTATATTTTATTAAAAAAATTTAGTTACATTTCAAAATCTAAAGCTCACAAGCACTTAGATCTACCTTTCTAATTACTTTTTGTTCTTCTTCAGTCTACAATTAAAGACAATATTTTTTTGCTGCAACAAAAAAATCCACCTACACTAATTCTTTTTTGTCCTTCTACATTTATTGAACTAAAACTAACTAATTATTACATTTTTAAAATTATTTCTTGTCCTTCTACAATTTTGAACCTATTTATTTTTCCCTTTCTACCTTTGTAATTTTTTTTTATCTTTATACAATTTTAACTATACCTAACTAAAATTTTTTTACCCTTCACATTTATTGCACAAATAAATAACTATTTGTTAAATTTTTAATTATTTTTTAATCCTTCTATAATTTTTAACTAAATCTAACGAATTATTTTTCTCTTTCTACCTTTTTATTTTTTTCCTTCTAATTTTTGCCTTATTTATTTCATACTCCAATAATTAGTTCCTAAAATTAGGGTGATCAAGCTAGCTAGCAAATTTATCGTTAAATTTTGGATCCTAAAGCAAACAACTTCATTTTGAGATCAACTCCCTAAAATTAGATGATCAAACTAGCTAGCAAACAAGTTAGGTAGCTAGCAAACAAGCAAAGAAACTTTTCACTGGTGAAGCTAGCTAGCAAACAAAACACACACTTTTCAATAAAGAACAAATCAACATTTCTCCACATCCGATGCAAAAAAAATAACAATACTTAGGTGAGAAGGATGTTAACATGACGTTACTAACCTTAAACCACTTAATTTGCAGCTAAATCACCTCAATTGAAAAATTGGGCAGCACCTCCCCTTGAACAGTACCTCGGCCCTTCCTGTTAACACTTCCCGTTCACCTGATCTGCGCCCACGGGGAGGAAAAAGATGTTTTAAATGCGCTGGGCGGGATGGTTCTACAACCGGTTTGAGACACAAATCACTTCTAGAGCTTGCCTTTTACAACCGGTTTGTGTCTCAAACCAGTTCTGGAAACCCACAACCGGTTTGGGACACAAACCGGTTGTAGAGGTGGGACTTTACACGCGGTTCGTGTTTCAAACCGCTTCTGGAAGCCCTCTCCCGCCCGTTGCCCACGAACCGGTTCTAGTACGAAGATTACAACGGGTTCGCACCAAACCGCTTCTGATGGACCGGTTGTGATGCCCAATTCTGTAGTAGTGAGCGTTGCCGGCGCACTCATCGCGGCCGGGCCTATGGTCGTTGTGGCCGCATCGTTCAGCAACGTGGCGTACGAGAGGCTGCCACTAGAGGACAGCGACGAGGTGGTTCCTCCATTGCCCGCTGGGAGTGACCCGCCCGGCGGTGCTGGCGTGCCGTTTGTCGGTGATCCGTCAGGCGCGGCTGGTGGGCTCCCGTTCTTCAACCTGCCGTTGGGGATGCCGCCAATGCCCGTGGACGGGCACGCCGGTTGGCCCAGCGCCGGCGCTGACGTCGGGAGGCCACCGTTCTCATGATGGATCTTGTCCCACGAGGTCGGTAGCGCAAGGACGGCATGGAGTACATGTAAAACAACAAGTAGCCTCTCTTATCTCTCTCGAATCTCTATCGATTGATCTTGCTCTTGTTCTCTCTTATGTCTTTGTGATCTCCTAATGTTTTTGTGTTAACCTGTATGGGACTTGTGTTGATTGTTCATCAGTCGGGTGTCTTCCTTTGGACTATGCTGTGAGAACATGCACTCATAAATTGATCAAAGTTAGTGTTGTCGTCTATGTTAAAATTGATGCTGGGTATAGTACGATGATGGAGGACATGAATTCTTGTGGTTTAAATGGCAAAGATCACCACTTTAATTGGTCACTCGCTGTGCATTAATTTGATTTCATTAGATATGTAGAACCCATTTCTTATTCGTTGCTAATTGTACATTTTTCTTCGATTTACTTTTCTTTTTCTTTGCTGATGTTGCCCGCATGTCAATGTTTGATATGGATAACTAATGATCGCAGTTGTTTAATTATATGGAAGTTATAAATTTTACCAAGGACTAGATGTTAATTAGCTAGCCTTCTATATGTCAATTGCTCTAAGTATATGAAATTGTCAAATAAGTGGTTATATATTTTAGCATTTCTGTTATAACTAGAAGCAATCTACAAATTTAAACTTACTATTGTCGATATCTAGTTTTGCGTGCTCTTATTTAATGAAATTTTCCAATTACATTTATTTTGTAGGAATACATGACGCAGCAGTTCGAAAGACCACTGAATCTTCCTCCATTTCAACCTCCACCCTTATTTACCCTGCAATTTCCCAACATGGTATCATCAATTATTCAAACTTATTTTGATGTAATCTAGCTATCTCTAATATATGTTCGTTAATATAGGATTCGGTGGCCCCCACACCGGATGGCCATGTTGGAGGCAACGGCGCTTCTTCTTCGAGGACTCCGCCGTCAGTTGATCACTTCTTAAACTCGGGAGGCGACGCCGGTAGTGGACATCGATTTGGCAATACTCCTCCAAATTGATGTTTGTATGAACAATGAGTACTATGGTTGATCTGTGTTATGTTATGTTTCAGTATGAACAATGTACTATGGTTGATCTGTGTTATGTCATGTTTCCAAATTGACGTTTGTTTGGATAATGAGTATTATGGTTGATCTATGTGTTGTATGCTATGTTTAAGTTTATATTATATTGTGGATTGATACTATAATTTGATATGAATGGACGGATTGATATTGGCTGAATGGATTGATCTATGTTGGTTTATATGAATTGATGGTTATGTCTGTTATTTCTATACAAATGGCCTATTTATTTGGCTGGCATGAATTCTCTAGTAAATACTGAAGCAAAATTCTACCATACAGCCCAAGCCGACGTAAATAGGTATTTACGTCGGCTTTGAGGCCGACGTAAATACTCCTTCCACGGCCACAGATATTTACGTCGGCCAGGCCAACGTAAATAAGCTTATTTACGTCAGCTTGGCCGACTATTTACGTCGGCTTGAAGGCCGACGTAAATAAGACTTCCATGACCACAATTATTTACGTCAGCTTGGCCGACGTAACGGCCTCGAGGCCGACATAAATAAGGCTTCCACGGTGGCAGCTATTTACGTCGGCCAGAAGCCGACGTAAATAGGCTTATTTATGTCGGCTTTTGGCCGACGTAAATAGCTGCCACCGTGGAAACCTTATTTACGTTGGCCTAGGGGCCGATGTAAATAACTGCCACGTCAGCTCCACCCCGTCGCTGAGAACCACTATTCCTATTTACGTCAGCTTCAAGGCCGACGTAAATAAGGATTATTTACGTCAGGGCCGACGTAAAGAGGGCTATTTACGTCGCTCGGTTTACGTCGGCCTATTTATGTCGGCATGCCGACGTAAATAGCTATTTACGTCGGCTTCTGGCCTATTTACGTCGGCTTCTGGCCGACGTAAATAAGTCGGATTCCTGTAGTGGTTGGAGGGATTTAATGGCCTTGAACAATTAGTTGGATATATATATTACAGCTTAACTGTCCAGCTAGTTTATTTTCTTGTTCATTACAATTTATTAGTCCACATATAGTATAATATTAAGAATGGCTTGCATCAATCCGGCGGCACAGATGATGCATAGTCATATAACGTAAGTAATTTAATGTAAGTACATAGCCCAGCGTGCCATCCAGTTGCTCCCGCTGCCTTAGCCCCGAGCGCCTCCGCCACCACCGCAGCCCCTAGCACCTCCACCGCTGGAAGGAATTGCTCGTGAGAGGAGGACAACAGGGAGGAGGAGGATGAGGAGGAGGTGGGGGGAGGAGGACGACGACGATGATGAGGGGGAGGACAAGGATGGGACCACCGTTGACTTGGTCATGCACCATTTGTGGCCTCTAGCGTCTACACCAGTGACGACGACCGCCACGACTACCCCATCTCCGGCGTCTCGGGTGGTAGCGAGTGGTGATCGCGCTCGCCACTTTTGTAAACCGTTAATGTTAATGTTAATGTCTCAAACGATGCTTAATTATGTTAATGTTCATAAGTTCACCACTTTTGTAAACCGTTATATTATGTTAACCGTTATGTTATGTTATGTTAACCGTTATGAATCGGTTGTAAATGCCACATTTGCAATCATGGGGTGTTGTGTTTTGATGATAGATCTCACATGATTTCAGTTGGCATAGCTTGGGCACATCTATTTTTGCAATCTTCTTTCTTTGGACATTTACGGTTTACCTGACTTTGGAAAAAAACATGTTTTGTTTGTATTGGCAACAAAGTTAGGTGGACTCTGCCTTCAAAATGTACGGTTATAATAAGCATTAGTGAGGATATGCTCTTAAAAATTATGTCTTGTTGGTGTGTCTGTGTGTCTCGAAGTGATGAAATGTTATTATGTCTATTTTGAAAATTTCCAATCCTTCGAAAGCTAGTTTGAATGCTTAGGTGTGAATTATGGCAATCTAGGTTGTAAACACCACTTTCATAAGTTCATCTACTTTTGTTTGATATGGTAATGTTACTTTTTTTTACTTTTTTTCTCGCTTATAGAACCGTATTTTTTCTTGCTTATAGAACCATCGACCAGTGATATGAGGCTTATCACTGCCGGTTGGGAGCTAGAACCGGAAGTGACATATTACTGCTAGCTGGGTGCTAGCACTGGTAATGATATGAGGCTTATCACTGCCGGTTGGGGGATAGAACTGGCAGTGATGTACCACTGCCAGCTGGCTGCTAGAATCGGCAGTGATAAGCCTTATTACTGCCGGTTCTTACGACCTGTATTTTTTTCTTAGCCGTGGGACTTAAAAACCGGTAGTGATAAGTTACCACTGCCGTTTCTAAGCGAACCAGCAAAGAAGAGCAGGCACGGAGAGGGTGTTGTAGAGTAGTGATATCATCATGTCCGATCCATCATCAACAAACATATATACGGGCATTGTTATATATGGTGTCCACCATCAAAACACATATACACGAACATTGTCATCTCTTTTTGAATAAGGTAAAAATGGCACCATCAACATTCCTTTATTAAGGGAAAACAAAACATACCACAATAGAATACAACATCAGCACGTATGCATGCACAAGAAGCATGGAAATACATGCCATTTATTTTATTGACTACAGATAGAAATTAAAAACATCTTGACAGCACGGATATGAATCTCCCAATGCAATCAACAAGGGTTGATTTAGTAGTGGTTGTTCTCCTGCAGTGCGCTCGAGCCAATCTATTGTGTGCTTTTCCACCTGAAATGCCTTGGCCAAAACATCATCCGAGATCGGTGGCTTTGATCCAAACACAGCATTGGCAATGGTGATGGCCCCAGGGTTTTGGCTGCTAAGAGCAGCAATTGCAACCGCAGGCATATGGGGATTAGGGTTGAACTGAAAGTGAATGAGACCCACTGGAAATACGAACACATCACCCTTGTTGAGCACCTTGGAGAAGAGCGTGTTGTTTGGGTTGGATGTGACAAATCCAACGTAAAGAGTACCTTCTAGTACCGTGAGAATCTCGGTGGCACGTGGGTGAGTGTGCGGTGGGTTCTCACCTAAGGGTGCATAGTCAATACGCGCTATTGAGATGCCGAGGGTATTGAGGCCAGCAATCTTGTCGACATTAATCAAGGTAACGTTGGACCCAACCTTGCTGGCCATCGTGTCCCTTGCCTTGTCAAGGTTGGCAGCCTTGAAAAAGTCATCAGCATTCACTGCCATTGGGTCCTTGCAAGCAAATCCATTGACACGCACTGCATACACCAACAGGCCGGGCATATCATATATATGTACTAATTTTTCCAAAACTTATTTAAGCATATATATTACATAAATCAGAAGACATAATTTCAGGTATGATTAGTGTTCTGGTACAATATCATCACATAATTCAAGAAAATTTGTACCTGGTGAGTGCATGTCGGCGACACAGAAGTCCTGAAGGGACTAGGATCGGAGGCAATGGCCTGCCAAGAAACCAATGCAAGAAGAGCAGCCAGAAGGAAGTAAGAGGTAGAGGCCATCTTTTTTAACGAGGCTTTCTACTCTTTGCTGTACTTTTGTTTCACTTGTAGCTGCTTGTGGTTAGCTAGCTTTGGTGATGCTGTGCCATGGAGGGATTGGATGTGCTTATATAGCTGCTGGATGCGGTGGTGTGAACTTGTGAACAAGAGAACAAGTCAAGTAAGAGGACGTGAGCTAGATTGAAGGGGTCTCGCTGCTGGAACGTGCCGACTAAATATTGCGATAAACTTGTATATGAACTTTTCAAGCTAGGTAGTTTCCTTTTTAATATCATTATCTGCGCGCACTACTAGCCTGATATGTGTGTATATATATACACACCCCTATGATCGATCGTTTCTTTTTTCATGTCTCCCAAAAATATTTTTGTGTTATCTGGTACCTAAATCTCAGCACATCCATAAATCAATCAAACAATGAAGAGATCAGTGCTGACCAATTGATTGTGATAGTGGTTGTGGAGGATGTCACAACAGAGATCATTAGAGCTCCCTTTTCCAGTACCTAATTATACTACCGATTACTCAGTTAGGCAATCTCGTGCTGTGATTGGTTCATTCAGTCCATCAAATTAGCTAGCATACGTATGATGTATGCAAGTCCGCGTATATATACCACGAACGCGTTTCTTTTACGTTAGCCTCTTCTAACTGTATTTTTTTTTTTATCAAGACCAGTTCAGTAATCTGGCTATGACTTGGCTTATTGACTGTTCACAACATACACTCACGGTTCACGGTACTAGCTAGCCTTGCATATTGACTTGTTCACGACACCGTCGCATTATATATGTGTGCATTTGGAGGGATTTAATGGCCTTGAACAATTAGTTGGATACATTACAGCTTAACTGTCCAGCTAGTTTATTTTCTTGTTCATTACAATTTATTAGTCCACATATAGTATAATATATATTAAGAATGGCTTGCATCAATCGGCACAGATGATGCATAGTCATATAATGTAAGTAATTTAACGTAAGTACATAGCTCTATGTAGTGATAATTAATCATAGTAATACAAACTTAAAATGGCAACATCTGTACTGTAAAAGTAAGGGGAATTATGTGGTACAATGCTGAAGAAGAGAGCGAGGGTCCTCAGATTCAAACGGGAAACGGTACAAGTCATCACCTATGGAAGATTTAAAAACAATAATTTCATTGCGAGTTATTAATCAGCTAGTACATTACCCTAGACCTGTTCAATATCTTCTTATTGTCATCGTTTGATGCCTCTGACATTTCCTCACCTGCTCCCCTGCAATGCCGCAAGCAGCTACATCTGCACACAAAAATCATAAATTAATTATTTTTCTTCTATGCGGTCCCAAACTATGATGGTTACTGCGCACCTAATTAAAATCACCGACAGATTTCACTAACAAAATAAAGTTCCATACATGTCGGCCCCCCACTAGTGCAGAATACGTCATCACTGGCGGTTCTGAACTCACATCACTGGCGGTTTTCAAACTGACAGTGATTATGTGACAGTGATAATCGAGGATTTTCACTGGTGGGTGTGGAACCGCCAATGATATGCATTATCACCGGCGGTTCGTAACAGAACCACCAGTGATATTAATAATATCACCGGCGGTTATTGTTAGAACCGCCGGTGATAACAGATTTTCATTGGCGGTTTTAACTAAAATTGATCTTTTCTTCCATACGTCGTTTTCACTGGTTTTTGTTTTTTCTTCCCTCTTTCTCTCCATTTCACATTTTCCAAACTTAACATGCAGGCCTGTAAACACGTCATGCACTTCTTTTCTACTAAGTATGCGTGGAGCTGATCCATTTTCCCTGGTTCCATCGAACTGCTTGGTCATCTTGCGATATGGATGATTCACACGTAGAAACCGTCGATGGCGCATATACAGAGTCTTCTGGCAATTCCTGAGCCACACACTTGCTGTATCATAACCATTTCACGCTTAAACCAAAAATATCAGACTACAGTGAACACGACCATTATTACAATAGTTTGGTACCAAGGCCTTACAACCAGTAGCGAAACTCATAAGAACATTGTTTAAATTCCAACAAAATGAATTCCAACTCCACAGGCAGAACTGTAGAGACGCGCTCCTAGGCTTTGGGATAGTCTTCATCTTGAATCCCTTCAGCGAAGTCTTCGTCCTGGTATATCTCCTCATCGGGGTAGGGGTAGTGCTGATCCAGACATGCTCGTTGAAATGAGCAGCCCCATATAAAAAGCGAGAATGAGTATACTTTATACTCAACAAGCAAGGCTGACTACATACAACTAAGGCTTACAAAGGAGTGGTTAAGCTTCTTTTGCATAAAGCCAGTTTTGCAAGTTTTGCCTAGAATTTCATAAAACGGTTTGAAAAGTGTTAAGGATAAACAAATATTTGAATCGTTTTCCTTGAAATTCCGGTCTCTACCGGTATTGCCCAACCTGGCTACTCACGGCACCCACCGTGCAAACACCCTCATCGCTCATGGCATCTACTGTGAGAAGAGAAAACAAAACACACGACTGCGATCGTAGTTTTCCTTTAAAACACCATTTTGAAAACAAATAGGTAAGAAGTACCATGAGGCAGCTCCCTGTCATCCACCCTTGATCGTGGGTATGGCTATCATGATAGTTATACACTCTGCAGAGGGTGCACGCTTTACCCATGCGAGGTGGTTTTTTCCTAGGGTGCACCCAAAGGAAAAATGATCACCACAAGGTCTTTCTCTAACATCCTCCTAGTTAGGACATTCCTGTTAAGGTTTTCACTACAATGCCCCTTTTGAGCCTGCAGAACAGCACCAACTGTCTACTCCACCGACTGGAATGCAAAAACTAAAAGTCCGAAGGGTACTAAACCAGGGCCTGCCCATACAAGCACACATGGTCGCACTGTTGTACTTAGCTCGTCTACCTCAAGGAATCGTTCCTTAGAGATCAGGGTGGTTCCCACACTGGACCCGAATCTCGTGCTTGCTGCACCCACCTTGCAACCATCCACCCGATCAGGTTTTATAAAACATTTTTATCCGATAGCACCCACTATCCCAACTATGTCCATTTTGAAAGATGACAACATCAACTGCCCCTTTTAAGATCCATAGTTAAACAAGCATTTGATATTAACATCATGAATCTAGATCAATATGATTGCAACTGAGCATAGCTAATATGATCAACCTAATTCAAGGGTGTTGGCATTATTGAACAATATTATATTAACCTAGGGCATCAAGGAATCATTTTATAACGATATCTTTACCTGGGGTTTTTAATAACAACTAATCAAATAGCATTTTTAGGTTTCAACATAGCATGCAAGTTAAGCATCTAACCAATTCATTCTACAAACATGGGTACAAGGTTCAGCACTTGCCTTGATCAGCATCACCCTGAAGATTCACGAAACTATCGTCGCTAGAACCTAACAATTGCAAATTAACCAGAAATGAACACAAATTCTAGAGATAAAACAAAAAACGACATGCATGCTCAGGTGTATGCAAGAATTAACCCAAAATGGTAAATTATATCCTCTGGTCATAACAAAATTTATTTGCAATTTTGTTGATACTAAAATTATCTAAATAACCAATTTTAAAGATATTTTATCAATTTATTATTTAAACTGAAACTTAAATATTCTTAAATATTTTTGAAAAGTTACAGAGTGGTAGAACACATTTTTATAAACATTATGAAATTCATTTTGAAATTTTTGGACTTGTAGATTTAAAGATATAAAAATAACAAAGTTATTGCCTAAGAAAATTCGAAAGAAAATAGGGAGCTCGGCCCATGGCGCACGGCCCAAGCGGACAGCTCACACGCGCACGCGGCAAGGGGGACGGCCCAAGCGGCGGCGCGCAATATCCCAGCCGCCCAGCGACAACACGGACCTCAGAAGGCGCTTTGGCTCGGCCGGCCAATGGCGGCTAGCGCTAAGCAGTGCCGGCTGCCCAGAAGCGGCGGTCGGCCAACTAGCGCCAGCGGTGGCTGACAAGCGGGCCCACCCGCTAGTGGCATGGCGTAGGGGAGGCGGTGGCGGCGGCTCCGGAAGGTGGCTGCGATGGCGATCGCGGGGCGGGGTGGGGAAAAGAGGCAGGGGGTCTTGGCGAACCCGGCGGTCGAGCCATCAAGGGGCGATGGCGGCGAGGGCGGGCGGCAAGCAGTGTAGCTCAAGGGCGGCACGCAACGGCCCAGCTAGACGGCAGCGAATGAGAGGTGGTGGCGGGGTTCATGGGCATCACGGGACCATGGGGAGTACAAAGAGCCACACCCAAGGGTGAGGCAGTGAGGCTACGGTGGCGGCAACGATGTCGGCCGAAGGGAGGCAATGGCGGCGGTGAAGAAACCTCCGCGGCAACGGCGGCTTGATTCCTCGCCTCCGGCGACGCTACTAGAGATGCGATGGCGAAAATGGGTTAGCGGGGCAGAGAGGAAGGGAGTCCTCGAAGGATCTGGGCAAGGACAGCTCACCTACGATGAATCGAAGGAAAACGCAACGGGGAAGGAAAGAGCTCGAGCTGGGGTTTTTGAAAGGAGGAAGGGAGTTGGGGAGGTGGCTTAGTGGTGAATTAACACCACTAATGGCAGTAACTGATGCCATTAGGGGGGTTTTGATGATCAGAGCTGGAGTGGAGGGAGTTTGGAGAATTATGAGGGGGTTTCACTATCAACAAGGAGATCAGGGAGTGGGAGAGGAAGGAGGAAGACAGAGAGAAGGGGAGAGAGGGAATGACAGGTAGGACCATGGGAAAAGGGGAGGGCTTTATAATTAAATTCCTGATTTCTCTTTCAAAGGCAAAATGCAAATATAATTTTATTTTTCTCTTTTGAGAATTAAATACTTAGAATTTAATTACTGCACAAAATATTTGCAGGCAACTCGATTAATTTTAAAGTTTTTATTAAACAAGTAACATACTCATTTTATTGAAAATTATTTTATTCAAAAAGAATTTTAATGCAATGCAATGCATGATGCAAATGAATTTTTGGGTTTTTGAAAATGAGGATGTTACACAAATCCTATGACTTAGCAAGTTTTATCCCAAAGTTCTACTAATCAAAGTTCTGTATATGGGATTTTCATCTTATTCTATACACCATACTCTTGCTAAGCTTCCACCATACACCCACCATCATCTTCCGAGTAAGGCATACTCGTTATGAGTCATACTCCCATGAAGTGCCCGGTCTTCCCTAGTTGGGTTGCCAAGCCAACCCAAGAGTCAAGGCTCCTGGCGACATATGACCTAGATCATTCAGCGGATGACGACATGATCCAGTCTTCCCCTCAGACTAGGGTTGCCATGATGCTATCCAGCAAGCCAACGAGCCCCACATCCGAAGTACTGCACGATGACAAGCCACAGTGGTGCTAGGAAGCAATTCCTGCAGGCAACTAGTCAGCGACTTCCCACTGCATGCCTCTCTGCACATCCGTCTAGTCTAATCTAGGAGTTACCTTGGATCTGACCAGTCCACACTTAACCATAACCACTTTCTTCTTCCGCTATTGTTCCGCCATGTGCCATGCACATGATGTGTCGGAACCACATCCCACAGGCAAGTGGCAGCGCTTGGTAGCTACGCGTGTTGCCCCGTGCTCCTTAATGCACCGTCCGTGAACCGATAGCCCTCTTCTCATCACCATGTAGCCTGAGCTACTCCAAACATCCTTATCCACATGCCGGACCACGTCCGTATTCCATAACCACACACACACTGGCATGACCGGCCCAATTACCCATGATCAATGTTTAGAGTGTAATCATGTCCGGTGAATGTCGGTTCACCGTTCCGAGGCGACTAAGCCTAAAAATTATTAATTGAACCTGAGCAATGTATAAGAAATTTTTACCAACTCTTAAGAGTCTAAATCATTTTATTGTAACCTAACTAGGCTAACAAGGGATGATCATCAAAGCAATCATATTAGATTTCAAATGAGGAATTATCTCATCAAGGCAAGATTACCCATGGTAAATCATTGACAAGTAATTAGCACGGCATGATATATCATGGTTAACACAAGTAGGCATAAATACTTAAAGAGCATGAAAGCATGTTCCTTGAGTCTACTTATGTCTATAATTTTACGAATAGATGTCGGTGGTGTGAGCGATAAGTAAATGTATGATGATGGTGATGATGCAATTATCACTTAATATAATATCCAAAGAAAGTATGTAGTTTCGAAAATACTTTTGTCTAAAGTATTTCCTAGAAATTACTAGGATTGCGGTCATGGTGTTATAATTTAACCCAAATTTTAATTTAGTAGTAAAGGAAAATCCCTAAGAGGAAGGTTTTAATTACCCTAATTAAGCATTAATGTATAAGTACTATAGTAAACCAAGTTTCAATATTTTCATAATTCATTTTAGTGTTAATAAGGTTTCTGTAAAATTTTGAGAATTAATTGAGTCCATTTAATATTTTAAATAAATCAAGAATCATTACTGCATTATTAATAAATTTAGAAAAAGGCTTAAACTCTTGTTTTAATTTATCCACAGGCAATAATTGTGTAAAAGCCTACAATAAAATTGAATAAAATTCTAATCCATACCTAAGTTTCTCTAGAATTTTGTCTAAATTTTAGGGGTTCAATAGTCATCCTGGGTGTATGAACAGCTTGGTGTTGTGAGATTCTTTCAAAATGGTTTTCTTCAATTCTTTCTTGTTTAGGACAAAGATCCTTTTTCCAAACCAGAGAACTCCTTTGGGATCCACTAAAAATCCAGGGGCTTTTCCCTTGCTTAATCTTTCCTTTATCTCTAAGACCTCTTCGTCTTCCTGCTGAGCTACTTGGATCTGACTTGGCCAGGTAGGCTGCAATTCTAACATGTTGAAACGACCTCGTTCTACCAATTCCAAATTCAATTTCTCAAACTCTTCATGCAGAGCTGGCTGATTCTCCAACAACGACTGATTGCTGCTATAACTCTTCTGACTTAGAGCATCGGCTACAACATTTGCCTTGCCCGGGTGATAATGCATTCCAACATCATAGTCCTTTATCAGTTCCAACCACCTTCTTTGTCTCATATTTAAGTCTGGCTGAGTGAAGATATACTTTAAACTTTTATGATCGGTGTAAATCTCTGTTCTATTCCCGATCAAATAATGCCTCCAATTTTTTAATGCATGAACCACACCTGCTAATTCCAAATCATGCGTTGGATAATTGACCTCATGGAGCTTTAACTGTCTTGATGCATAGGCTACAACTTTTCCTTCCTGCATCAATACATATCCAAGTCCTAGCTTGGAAGCATCACAATAGACATCAAAATCTTTATGGACATCTGGCAATGTCAACACTGGTGTCGTTGTCAGTTGCCTCTTGAGTTCTTGAATGCTGTTCTCACAAGCTGGCATCCAAACAAACTTGTGGTCTTTCTTCAATAATTAGGTAAGCGGCTTGGCTATCCAAAAAAAATCTTCAATAAACCTCCAGTAGTATCCTGCCATACCAAGGAAACCTCGGACCTTTGTCAATGTCTAGGGCACTGGCCAATCCAAAACATCTTGGACTTTTCTGGGGTCCACAGCAAATCTACTAGCTGAAACAACATGACCTAGGAATGCAACTTCCTTCAACCAAAATTCGCACTTGGTAAATTTGGCATAGAGCTGATGCTCTCGAAACTTCTCCAGCACTAACCTCAAGTGTTCTTCATGCTCTTCTTCACTCCGAGAATATATCAGGATGTCATCAATAAAAACAACCACAAACTTATCCAGATATTCCATGAATACTTTATTTGTCAAGTTCATAAAATAGGCAAGGGCATTTTTCAGTCCAAAAGACATTACGGTAAACTCGTATAAACCATAACGAGTTGTGAAGGCCGTCTTGGGTATATCCCCTTTCCTTATCTTAATCTGATGGTACCCTGACCTCAAGTCAATTTTGAAAAATACACAAGCTCCCTTAAGTTGATCGAACAAGTCATCAATTAGAGGCAAAGGATACTTGTTCTTAATAGTCACTTCATTCAAGGACCTGTAATCCATACACATTCTCAAAGTTTCACTAGGGCTCCCCACAGTGATGAACTGCGACAGATAAATCCTCTGGCTCCCAACTCTTCCAATTGCTTCTACATTTCTTCTAGAAGATTAGCAGACAATCGATAGGGTCACTGGGTTATTGGTGCTATTCCAGGGACTAGCTCAATGATGAATTCAATGTCTCTGTCTAGTGGCATGCCTGGCAAATCATCTGAGAACACATCTAAAAACTCCTTTACCATGCGAACCGAATCCAACACTATTCCAGTTAACTTGTTCAAAGAGCTCGAAGCTCTGGATGCAAGATCAGATTTGAACTTGACTGGTACTCCTTTACCGTTAACCAAAGAAATGGCACGGCTGGCACAATCAATCTAACCCTGATACTTGGTTAGCCAATCCATGCGTAGAATCACTTCTATTCCTTGGGATTCCAAAACAATAAGGTTCGCTAGGAACTTTACTCCATTTACTTCTATTTCCCAATAAGGACATACTTTATCGGCCCTCATAGATCGTCCCTATGATTGAATAATCACGGGAGTCTTAAGACTAGTTATACTCCAGTTATTTGATTCCACACAACTCTTTGAAATAAAAGAATGCGATGCACCGAAATCAAATAAGACTGTTGCTAGTATTGAATTTACGAGAAACTTACCCAGTACCACGTCTGGAGCCTGATGCGCCTCCTTAGCAGTGACATGATTAACCTGGCCTTTTCCAGTAGCTGGGGTTTTTGGAGTCTGGGGCGCTCCACGACCTCGACCCGAAGTAGGAGTACGAGCGGCAGAACCTAAGTTAAATGGAACTGGCGCCACTGGCTTCTTTTAGGGGCATCTACTGGCATAGTGCCCCCACTGGTGACAGGTAAAGCATTGAACTTCAGGGTTGCTATTATTGTTCAGTAGCGTCTGATTGGCCGGTGTCGGACGAGGTGTCTGGGGCACTTGACGCTGCTGGGGTGCTGGGGTTCTAGGAACATTCTGCGGTGGTGGTCTACTTGGCTGATACTGCGAGAAACGGGGCCTTGAACTGCTAGACCCTTGCGGAAGATGCGCCATCTTCCTCTTATGCTTCTCATTGCGCGCTTCTATATATCCTCTTGCACTAAGGCTTTATTGACCATTTGCTGAAATGAGGCACAATCATTGGAAGCAAGGAGTGCCTTGATATCCGGGTCCGTGCCCTCCATGAACTTCTAGATCTTGTCGGCTTCTTCGACCACTTCAGTGTTTGCACAACGAGCAAGATGGTCAAACTTGTGCAAGTACTCTGTGATGGACATGTTGCCTTGTTGAAGACGATGGAACTCCCGCGTCTTCATTTCCATTATGCCTTTTGGGATATGAGTATCCTTGAATGCCTGATAAAATTCTGCCCAAGTTATAGCTCCAGCAATTGGATGGAAGGCACGGAAGTTCTCCCACTAAATGGCAGCGTCACCTTGCAGCTGGTGACCTGCAAAGCTGACTTGCTCTGCATCTATGCATTGAGCAATGCCTGACTTCCTTTTCATTTCTTTCAACCAATCTAAAGCTACTAAAGGCTCATGGGAACTAGCTAAAATGGAACTAACTAAAAGCACTGACCGGGGACTGCGGCAGCAAGGTTGTTCAAATTGTTGGCAATCGCTTGGAAAGCTTGCAGGTGCATGGCCATCATCTGCTCAAACTGAGGTGGAAAAGGTGGTGGTGGTGGTGGCAAATTCTAATTATCATGCGCAATTGGTGGCAGGTTGGCATGGGGTTGAGCTTGCTGAGCTGGCTGATGACCAACTGGCGGTGGGTTCTACGGAGCTGAACCACTCTAGGTGTTTACCATCTAAAAGGAAGGAAAGAACTCTAAGGGAGGGAGAAACATCCAAGAACGAAGAAAACATTGACAGAAAATATCAAATTCACATAAACCAAATGAAACACCAGTTTCATAAACAAAGCAACCGATAGCTACACCACAACCAACTGGTGTAACTATCGCAAAAACAGGGCACACAGGCCAACAGCGTTCAACTCAGTTTATTTATTACAATAGATACTAAGGGTCACTAGACTACTTTGAGTCGGACAAGCAATCCTCAGCTGCCACGCGCTCCATCGGCTCCTCCTCCTCGCTCTCATCAGAGGCTTGGACCCTCCAAGCTGTGGAAGAAGACGGTCCAGAAAACTCACGGAGGGGAAGGACACGGCGAGCAAGAACTGCTGCCGAGAAGCGTCCCCTCAAGCCCACAAAGGTGTCCGGAGTGAGCCCACACGGGCTAGCAGCTGCTCGAAGCCAGGAGGGACCTCTAGGTACGGTGAAGCAGACGGTGGAGGTGGTGGTGCAGTCTGCAGCTGGTGAATCTTCTTCAACGCCTTGGTTAGCTTGCTCTTATAGTACATCACCTCTCCCATGAGACAGCAGCGATCCTTGTTCAGGGCCTTGATCACCTCACTCGCGTGAAGCTCCAAGGGGTCGTGGCTAGTGTTGTCGCGACACTGGTTGGGCAGCTTCCCATCGAGGTTGAGATGGAACCAACGATAGGGAGTGTTGGCCACCAGAACAGTGTAGCAAGCAGCAAGGTACGCCATGATAGCATAGGCAGCCTCCTGCATCGCCATCTCCCAGTCTAGCCTCTCAAACCAGCTCCTTAGGGGACGATGCTCCTCAGAGTCTCCCTCAGTGTGGGCTAGCAGGTTGACCCGCCACACCTTCTGTCCAGCCTTGTTGATGACCTTGAAGCAGGTGTACTTGGGCCACTTGTGGAAGCCCAACTCCGCTGTCATGTGGACTAGCTCGCCCACAAAGCCCCCCATGCCCTGACCAAACGAGATGTACATATCCGAGATCTACAATTTTTGAAACAAGGAATATCAATAAACCAATTTTTAAAAAGGAGCCAGCAACATAAAAGGAACGAACTAAAATAGATAATTAAGAAGAGAATATAACAATGACAATTTTGAAAATTACTTAATATACAATATATCAATCTTTAAGCTACTCCAAAACTAAGGCTTGCCCTATAGTCCGGCTCTGATACCAACTCTGTCGGGACCCGAATAATGGAGTCGAATCCCTGTTGTGCTTTTACCTGTTCTAGTCCCTGGATCAAGTAGCTAGTACACACAGTAGAACAGTTTGGATCATAACCATTTCACGCTTAAACCAAAAACATCAGAGTACAACCAATACATCCATTATTACAATAGTTTGGCACCAAAGCCTTACAACCAGCAGTGGAAACTCATAAAAACATTGTTTAAACTCCAACAAAATGAAATCGAACTCCACAGGCAAAACTATAGAGACGCGCTCCTAGGCTTCGGGTAGTCTTCACCTTGAATCCCTTCAGCGAAGTCTTTGTCCTAGTACATCTCCTTATCGGGGTAGGGGCAGTGCTAATGTAAACCTGCTCGTTGGAATGAGCAACCCTGCATAAAAGGCAAGGGTGAGTATACTTTATACTCAACAAGTAAGGCTGACTATATATAACTAAGGCTTACAAAGGAGTGGATAAGGTTCTTTTGCATAAAGCCAGTTTTGCAAGTTTGCCTAGAATTTCATAAAATGGTTTGAAAAGTGTTAAGGGAAAACAAATATTTGAATCATTTTCCTTGAAATTCTGGCCCCGACCGGTTTTGCCCAACCTGACTACTCACAGCACCCACCGTGCAAATACCCTCATCGCTCACAGCACCTACTGTAAGGAGAGAAAACAAAACACACGACTGCGATCATGGTGTTCATTTAAAACACCATTTTGAAAACAAATAGATTAGAAGTACCATGAGGCAACTCCCTGTCATCTGCCCTTGACCGTGGGCACGGCTATCATGATAGTTGTACATCCTGTAGAGGATGCACGCTTTACCCAAGCGAGGTGGTTTTCCCTAGGGTGCACACAGAGGAAAAATAATCACCACAAGGTATTTCTCCAACATCCTCCTAGTTAGGACATTCCCGCTAAGGTTTCCACTACAACATTCTCACGTCCGCGGGTGGCTACTAGGCCTCACGTCCGCACTACCACACGATGGCAACGCGTTGTGGTGGTAGGAACCAAATTCATGGTCAGCAACTTCCAGCTGCGTGCCACACTGCACGCCCGACCAGTCCACTCTAGGAGTCACCTCGGATCCAGCCAATCCACACTTATTCAGAGCCACTTCCTTCTTCTAATATTGTTCCTCCATGTGCCCTGCACACGATGTGACAGAACCACCCCAGGTGGCAGCGATTGGCAGTTACGCGTGTTGCTCCTCGCTTGTCTTAGCACCGCGTCTGTGAACGTATAACCCTCTTCTCCACACCATGTAGCCTGAGCTATTCCATACCTAGATACCCTTATCCATATGCCGGACCATGTCCGCATTCCACAACCATGCACACACTGCCATGCCAGGCCCAACTTCCAATTATCTATGTTTATTGTGTATTCATGTCTGGTGAATGTCAGTTCACGTTCCGAGGCAAGTAAGCCTAAAATTTTTAATTGGACCTGAGCAATGTCTAAGCAGATTTTAACCAAGATTTATGAGTCTAAATCATTTTATTTAAATCTAACTAGGCTAATAAGGGTGATCATCAAGCCAATCATTATTAGAGTGAAATGAAGGATGATTTCATCAAGACAAGATCATCATGGTAAAACAATACAAGTAAGTAACTAGCATGATATATCATCATTAAGCAAATAGGCATAATTGCTTAAAGGGCATGCAATTTGATACATAAATGAAATACTTTTAAAAATTGGGAATCAATATGATCTAATTAAATGTTAACTCGCCTTAGTCCTATGGGTGAAGGGGGTGTTCGGGATGTTCCTCGAACTGGTCCTTGGGCTCCTCAGCATCCAACAACGGAACGAGTTCAAAGAGCAATGAATAAAACACCAAAGTGCAATGAGAAAGCATGATGCATGAATTGCAATGCGCTTACTCTAGCGATCGGTGACTGTCGTTAAGTCTTTTCCGAGGTATTAAGGAAGTTACACGAGTCTACTAATGATCATAATCTTACGAAGAAATAACGGTCGTGTGAGCAGTAGTAAATGTATGATGATGATGATGATGGTGGTGGTGATGATGATGCAATAAATACCCTAATTAGAATAATATAGTATATAAGGTCAAAATACCTTTGTCTCAGTATTTCTAAAAAATATTAGGTTGCTGTTACAGTGGTTTAATTAATTGAATTTAATTAACAGTTTAACGTGGTCCTATAAATGAAAGGTCTCGATTACCCCAATTAAGTTGCTAAGTACTAATACGAGGCTCTATTGAGCTTCAATATTTTAATAATTTCTTCAAAGGTTCACCTGGTCTCTATAAAAATTTGAGATTTTATATAAGTCACTTAATATTTAAATAAATCAGATTCATTTCTGTTTTATTAATACATAAGGAAAATGGTTAAAATGCCTAGTTTAATTATCCAGAGAGCAATATTGGTCCTAAAATTGTGCAATAAATTTGTTAAATTTCTAAGTCATATTTATGTTTCTCTGGAATTTTGTCAACATTTTAGGAAATTAGTAGTTAGTTAAATAAAGTGATAAATCAATTTTTTGTTACTATTAAGAGAGTTTTCTTGTTTAAATAGAGAATTTAAAGGGTTACTGTGCCTATTTATAATTTTATTAGCTTCAGCTTGCTTTCTAGTGATTTCTAAAATTTTCTTAGATTTTATAAAGTCTTTAAGCATTTTTCATAATTCATTTTCCAAATTCGAGGATTTCTTAAATGAATTTAGGCCGAGAAATCCTCATGAACAGTAACAGGCAGGCCCAGCTACACAGCGCAGAGATTCCGCGCGGGCGAGAGGTGGCAACGGGAGGGCGCCACTCTATGAAGAAAGCGTATTTTGAGGATTACGCTTCCACTTAATCTGACATGTGGGACCTTGGACCCACGTGTTAGTGACGCAGAATGGTCTCGCGGGATAATTTAAATCCTAGAGCCCAGTGCTAGGGGACCCACTTGTCAGTGATACTATCCAACACAGTAATCCAACGCAGTACGAAGCCTGCACGAATCTTGGTGCCGATCTAACGATGCTGAGTCATCGTCTTTCTTGCGCTAATGTCCACTCCGGCGAGAAAGAACCGCAGCGCGATGGCACTATAGGCTATGGCTCGGGGAGTTCTTGGGCGTGTTGGGTTCCTTGAGCGCCCGCACACCTGTGGCTACCGGTGGCGCCCCAAATGGTACACTGGTGCGTCGAGGCCATAAGCGGCGGTAAAACTACGGACATGTCGTGGTCAACTATGTTACGGTCCAGCTCGAGAGGAGATAGCGCGTGCACAGGCAATGCGGGGACATGTGAAAGCTTAACAAAGAGATTGGAGGCTAGGGGCGAGGCTAGATCGAGCTATCCATGTGCGGGGCCAAGCAGGGGATGGTGGTGGGTCTATGTGTTTCGGCGAGCCTGGCGGCGCTCTAGGAAAAATAGCGCATGCACAAAGTCATAGGCAGCACAAGGGCGCTATAAGTGCATGGAATCAGAGAATGGCTCACTGTGGAGCGAGCAATCAATAAGGGGGTGGTTGCAGAGCCTTCCTGCCAGCGGCAAGGATACAGGTGATTCCAGCGACTCAGTGTGTCCGGGCTCGATTGCTTGGGCTCGGAGCAAGGTGGGGTGGTAAGGAAGTAGGCACGGGTGAGGGAAAAAAGAGGAGAGCATGGGAGAATGAGGGTGACGAGAGAGAGCCTCAGTGGCTTAAGATGCAAGAGGTCCAACCGGCGCATGGCTCCATAGCGTGGGCTTGCGTGAGGGCAGGAAGAAGGCGTCCACGTGGTAGCTTTCTCTCAGGAGGGAGTTGCGACGAAGCAGTTCGGCAAGGGTTCAAGTGCCACGGTAGAGGTGAGAATAGAGAGAGATCTCGCGGCGGTAGTGACCCGAGCTCAGGCGGCCAGCACAGGGTAAAAAGGGGAGACCCCGGGAGGCGTGAAGCAATGGAGCAACCCACTGTCTAACAAGACCGGATGGCAGGGCGGCGTTGGGCACGTGGCGGCTACATCCTACTCCGGTCAACACTGGGGCGCATGACTTTGGTCGGTGCACGGCGCATGGTGTTAGTGGCCCGGGTGCACGGGTGGCATTGTGCAGTCGGTGGCAAGACGGCGAAGCCTGGCCTGGCGCGATCCAAGGTGGCTACGGAGGAGAGAGAGGCGGGAGGGAGAGAGGAAATGGGCTGGCCTGAGCCCAATGGTGGCTAGGCCAAGCCTAGGATTTTGGGTTTTGGGTTATATTCTAAATTTCCAATAGGAAATTTAAGTTTGAATTTGGAAATTGAATTATGAAATTTTACTAAGCATAGCTAATTATTATTAAGATTTGAAATTGAAGAGTGTATGATTCCAATTGTTCAATTGCCTAAATTTGATTTCAAGGGAAGGATTTTAAATTCCTAGAAATTTTGAAATTTTAGGATCTTATAGGACTTTGGGCACAAAATTTGCAATATTAGTGATTATAGAGCTCATCTATACACACTTATTTGTGTATATATATTAGTGGCTTACAAAAGATTTATTTTTACCAAAAGGGATTTTAGAAGAATGATAACTATAAGCATGCTCAGATTTCTAGGGCTGTTATAGGTTGCTTCGGCCCTGGGATCAACAACGGCATCATAATGTACTTTTGCTTCACACAAAGCCAAGGTGGAAGGTTATAAAAAAAATAGAGTCACGGGCCAAGTGCTATGACAACTGCTAATGTTGTCAAAAGGATTCATCCCATCCGTCCTCAGCCCAAACCTTATATTCCTCACATAAAATACAAATATCTTGTTATATTTTCTATCGATGTTCCTCTATTGGACACCATCAGCAGGGTGTCTGAGCATTCCATCATTCTTACCTTCTTCGGCGTGGCACTGCATCAACTGGACGTGCCTTTGTTCATAAACAATCGCTTCAAACATGGAATTATAGAGAAGTACCACACGATCTTGGTGGGGTCTCTTATTTTTACGCTTAACCATGAGTCTTGCATCGCTACACTTGTACGCGATGCTCCACACACCGGACATGCATATAAGTGTGCATGCTCTTCGTGATACAATATGCAATCATTGGTACATGTATAAATTTTCTCTACTTCCAATCCCAGTGGGCAACCAACCTGCTTGGCCTTGTATATGGTTTTAGGCAACACGTTACCCTCTAGAAGCATGTCACCTAAAAGAAGTAACAACTATTCGAAGCTCTTATCTGACCAACCATTGCTTGCCTTCAACTGTAGTATTGTCAACATGATATGTAGCTTTGTGTGCTTCTTTTTGCAGGCTGGGTACAATGGTGTTTTAGAGTCCTTTATCATATGCTGGAACTTTTAAAACTGTCTTTCACTAGTGAAGTACACCTCCCCATCGCGCATCATTTGATCTTGATCATCATCGCCATCGTCAACCAACAAATCGTTGTCCACGTTAGCTGGCATCTCGTTGCCACTGGTTTCTTCAACCATGTGTTGCGAGGCTTCATGTATGTTCTTATCATTTTCACCATGCTTGATCCAATAGGTATAGTGAACTTTGAAACCCCTTCGAAGCAAGTGAGGATGGATGTGCTCTACGCTAGAAAACTGCTTCTCATTCTTATAATCAATGCATGAACAACATACGTAATCAACCAGATTGTTTGACTTGTATGCCTTAGCAGCCCTCTTAAAAGAATCCACGTCATTAATAAACTCTAGGCTGGTACAGTCCGCATTATACATCCATATTCGGTCCATCTACAATTAACGAGAACAACCTAAATGTAACCACCCTAATTTAGTCCGTTAGAATCTAAGCATGCATATAGTTAAAATTTCCTTCTAAATTCCCTTTTTGCATAAAATAACATTTTTATACTTGTAAATAATCACTCATTCACTTATATATATATATATATGTATGTGTGTGTGTGTGATCACTACTATCCAAAATTTTATCCAATTCCTAAAAAGACCACGAGTTTACAATTTTAAGAATTCAAATCTTTCCCTTTGAATCAAATTTGGACAATTTATCACTTAATTAAGAATTCACTTGCAAAACCTAATTATTATTCAAACCTTAGGTCCATTTTCTCTCAAATTCCAACCTTGTATTTTGAAAATTAATTAGACCTAAAATCCATACCCTAACAACATGATCTATTTATGCCATTCCAATTGCAAATCCAAAATTCAACTCCATAATTGAATTGTAATTCAATTCAATTTTCAAAATCAACACTCAATTTCAAAATAGAATTTGCAAATCAAAAACAATTTCCCACTTGGGCCTAGCTCGGCCCAGCTGGCTTTACCCAACCCCTTCCCCTATTTCCCCATTGGGTCTAGCCACACCGGCTCGCCCCATTGTGCTAGCAACCCACTTGGCCCAGCCTACTCTGCCAAGCTGAGCCGTTGCTCGCCCATGCGTGCCCCCTTCCTTGCTCCTCCTATTGCACAGCGGACCGATCACTTCCCTCTTCCCTCACTGCATTGGCATCGACGCTCTGCCGCGCCCGCCTTGTGGCAGCTCTTCCTTGCCGCCGCCGTCCCGTGGCCAGTTTAAACCTGCGCATGCACCACCCCCGCGCTGCTGTGTTGCCCACAGCCACTGCCACGACGCTCGTGCCCCTCTCTGTCGCGCTCACTTTTAGCGCCCGTGTGAGAGCGCTAGGGCAAACCTTGCTCCTTCCCAGCTCACTCGTTCCTCGCTGTGGCCGCTGCACCTATAATTAGCCACCCTGGTCCCTAGCTTACTTCCCCCCTCTGCCTCTATCCCATGCTCGCCGCCTTGCTCCAACGCCAAAATCTCCCTTACCGAGGCACTCCGCCCTGTGAGCTCGTAGCCACACCTCGCAACCTCAACCGTCCTCGAAGGAATCGGGCCGAAACCCAACAGAGCTCGCCGGTGACAAGTTTTCCTCGCTGCTAACCAAGACTCTCCCGTTTTCCCCCTTTCAAATTCCTCCCTCTCCGGTAAGTCTCTCTTCGATTCCTTACACCTAGAGCATCCCCAGACCCTCGCTGACCTTTCCCTACCTCCGGTTTTGCAAGATCTTCACCGGAGCTCCCTCGCGTCGCCGACTCGATTTTGGCTGCCATCTTCGTCCTCGTCGCAAGCCTACTCGGACCCATCTCCAGCTCAACCGACCGCTCGGTGAGCACCCCCTTACCTCACTGATGCTCACGCATCTTTCAATTAAGCCTGTAAGGCTTGTATTCGCCGTCACCACCTTCTTTTGTAGACCCTTGCCGTTGCCGCTCATGGTGCCGCTACTTTCGGCCACCTCTGGCCTTGGCATCGGTACCCATGGGTGCGCAGGAGCCCCTTAACCTGCTTTTGGCCCTAACCACGCGCAACCTGGCGCCGACGCGCCGGGAGGCCCTGCTCCGCTGGAGCCCCTCGTCGCTCGCTCTCTATCCCGGGGTGGACGATGGGGGTGACGTGCCACTCGACCGTTTAAACCGTGCACAATTGCTCACAAGTAGGCCCCCTGGACCCATCGGTCAGGTTTATCGAAAGCGTATTCCAGGGAAAGGCGCTTTCCCCCGTTGAGTCGCGCTTTTGCATTGAGCGCGCATCGCACAGGCCGCACGCGGGCTAGTTGGGCCGCGCACACGCAATCTGCCAACGTATAGTGCTGGGCTTGGCCCCGTACTGTTTAAAACGAATTTCCAACATTTATTGATTTAGAAAATCCAATAAATGATTTGGGTTTATTAAAAATAGTACACAGCTACCAAAAATTATGAGAAAATTCTACAAAATACCTGATAGCAAGCTGGATCTAATAAAATTATGATTAGGAATAGTAACCCAATTAAATCTCTATTTTAATCAAGAATCTTCCTTTAAACTAATTTATAAACAGCTTTTCCATTTTATTAAATTAATTATTGAGCTCCTAAAATCATGATAAATTTCTAGTGGAACATGTATATTGTTTAGAATTCAAATACATTTATTGCATAATTTTAGCATCCTTGGTGCTCTCTGGACAATTTAAACATGCCTTTAAACCAATTTTCCTTATGTATTAATAATGCAGAAACAGAACCTGATCTATTATAAATATTAAATGAACACAATAAATCACCAAATTTTTGCAGAAACTTTCTCAACACCATTATAAATTTTTGAAATATTGAAGCCTAGTTTATCATGTTTTCTATAGACATATAATTAACAAAGGTAATAGAAACCCTTTTTCTTAAGAATTATTATCGCTATTAAATTAATTAAAACACTGTAACAGCAGCTCCCTAATATTTTTTAGAAAATACTTCAAACAAAAGTATTTTAAACTTATATACTACATTTTGGGTATTCTAATTAGGGTTAATATTGCATCATCATCATCATCATACATCGATTCGCTATCGCCCATGCCACCGATATCCATCCGTACAAATATAAACTTCGGTAGACTTAAGGAACTTCCTTGATATTTAGGAAAGATATAGTTACGACATTCTATCGCAATTCATCGATCGTTAGAGTAAGTGCGCTGCATCTCATGCACCATTCTTTCTTACTATATTTGCTTATTTCTTGTCAAATCATCCCGTCATTAGACACTGAGGAGCCAAAAGGACCGTTCGACGACCCTCAGGATGATCACCACTACTCCTAGGACCAAGGCAAGCCAACATCCAGTTAGATCATATTGTCACCAAGTTTTCTAAAGTATTTTATTTAAATTATCAAATTGCATGCTCTTTAAGTAAGAATGCCTAATTGCTAATCATGATATATCATGCCTTGTCACTTGCTTACCGTTGATTACCGTGAATGATTTTGCCTTGATGATATCATTCCTTATTTGAATTTGTTAATGATTGCCTTGATGATCAATCCTTGTTAAGCCCATTTAGGTAAAACTAAACTGGTTTAGACTCTTAAGTCTGGATTAAAATTTGCTTAGACATTGCTCAGGACCAAGTAATAATTTAAGCTTAGTCACCTCGGAACGGTGAATCAAAATTCACTGGACATGATTACACGCTATTACCTGAACAATGGAACTTGGGCTTGGCACGCCAGTGTGTGTGGTGGTTGTGGTTATGGATTGCGGACGTGGTCCAGCATGATAATAAGGTTGCTTGGAGTAGCTAAGACTATATGGCGTTGAGAAGAGGGCTATCGGTTGATAGACGGTGCAGAGATGAGCGCAAAGTAACACGCGTAGCTGCCACGCGCTGCTACTTGCCTGTGGGAGGTGGTTCCGACACATCGTGTGCATAACACACGGAGGAACAATAGCAGAAGAAGCAAGTGATTATGGTTAAGTGTGGACTAGCTGATCTAAGACCCTGAGAGTGGACTAGACGGATGTATAGAGAGGCATATAGCGGGAAGTCGCTGACCAGTTGCCAGTGGGAACTGGTTCCTAGCACCACAACATGTTACCATCGTGCGGTAGTGCGGACATAGGACAGGATCATGTCGTCATCCAAGGGATGATCTAGGTCATACGTCACTAGGAGCCGTGACCCTAATGTGGGCTTGACAACTCGCCAGTGCGGTTTGATTGCACACTGACCTCGCACACACTCACTATTTTGGATGACGGAGTTGAGCAAGACCCATACGAATGCCATGAAGATGGAGAACTAGGGTGCGTTGACGACCAAGAAGAGGTGTAGGGCGACGCTCTAGTTGCTTGCATAGGCATAGCCATCGGAGTTTTCATTTTGTTTTCTTATGTTTGTTATTGCACTTTGATATTTGAAGTTCTGTCCTTAAGGCTACTAGGCCAATGCGTTGGTTTGTAATACTTATCAGCCGTCGGGCTTAATTCAGGTTATTAATTTAATTAAGTCTTCTGCACGTATGAAATTGTCTGGCTATATAAATAGTGTGCACTATGGTACTGATTCAAGGACTAGTGCAAATCATGTGGCGTGGAAGTGGTCCCTACACAAAATTTCAATTTTGTAGTGCCAATTATAGTTAGAACTGAAATGTTAAAGCAACCATTAATATAGCTACTTGTAAGCTATAAGAACAATATAAAAAAATCCCCTTATTAATAAGAACAACCAAAGTTTCAATTGTGTAGTGCCAATTATAGTTATAAATAAAATTTTTAAGCAACCATTAACATAGCTACTTGTATAATTGAAATAAATTTCAGAGATTAAATTGGATGTACAATTTAAATAAATTTCAAAGCTTAAATTGTGTAGTGCCAATTATAGTTAAAACTAAAATTTAAAGCAACCATTAACATAGCTACTTGTAAGCTATATGGACAATATAAAAAAAATCCCCTCAAAGCTTAAATTGGATCTTGATCTTGATCTAAGCAATCTAGCCATACAAACTATATATATATAAATGAAATAAGTAGCTAGTTTAGCAACCTCCAAATGCATACCTCCAAAATTGAAAGCCTCTAAGTGGATTCCTTCAAATTTTCAAGCCTCCAAAATGTTTCTACAATTGAAATAAATTTCAAAGTTTGAATTTGATGAAGATCTTGATCTTGATCTAAGCAATCTAGCCATACAAACTATATATATAGAAATGAAATTAGTAGCTAGTTTAGCAACCTCCAAATGGATTCCTCTAAATTTTCAATCCTCCACACAGGAATGATGAGAAATGGCTGCCCAAAATTGAATCCAATTGAACTCTAAAGCACAGCTCGGGCTTGAGGAGGAAGATGGTGGGGTTTTAATACTGTTCACACATCATTGCCAGTTTTAAGACAAAACCGGTAGTGATTAGTATTATCACTGCCTGTTCTTCACCCTTAATGTGGCTTCAACCAGTAATGATGTATCACTGCTAGTTGGTGGCTCGAGCCGACATTAATAAGCCATATCATCGTCAATTATTTTGGCGGGATTGAGGGCTTAAGAACCGGTAGTGATAAGGCTTATTACTGCCGGTTGGGGGGGTTAAAACTAGTGGTGATAAGGCTTATCACTGCCAGCTTGGGGATAGAACCAGTAGTGAAGAGTCGGCCTCTTCATCTTCTCCATGCCATTATTAAATCGATCAATTCCGTACCCCTCCGACTGTTGCGATCAGAACCGCAGTGATATGGACTCTTCGTCTTTACGTGTCTTCTCGTGTTGTTGTGATTGCCGTCACCCTCTCCGGCCGTCTCCATCATGGCGATGCCTCCTCTTTCTCCCATGCGCTCTGCCTTCTCCGCCAAGTCAAGGTACGTGCCGGTACTGCCATCACCGTCCCCGCTGTGCAACTGCGTCGCGTTTGTTCCCGGAAGCTTCTGTGCTGGCATGTGCACGCTCCGCTAGGCTCGCGTGCGTTGTCTTGAGGCACACGGATTAACACAACAATGCCCAGCGCGCCATCCGGTTGCTCCTACCGCCTCAGCCCGAGGTGCCTCCACCACCACTGTAGCCCCTGGCGCCTCCACTGCCGGAAGGAATCGCGCATGAGAAGAGGATGACAGGGAGGAGGATATCGAGGAGGACAAGGAGGAGGAGGAGGAGAAGGACGATGACGAGGAGGAGGATGAGGAGGATGGGGCCACCGTCGGCTGGGATAGCTCTCCTCCCACATCGGAGGACAGTGGCAATGAGCCATGTGCCGCCTCTAGCGTCTACACCAGCAACGTTGATCGCCACAGCTACCCCATCTCCACCGTCTCGGGCAGCAGCGAGTGGTGATCGCGCATGCGGCACAGCCATGAGCAGCGAGTGGTGATCGTGCACGCCACTTTTTTGAACCGTTAATGTTAATGTTAATGTCTCAAATGGTGCTTAATTATGTTAATGTTTATAAGTTCATCATTTTTTATAAACCGTTATGTTATGTTAACCATTATGAATCGGTTGTAAATACCACTTTTATAAGTTCATCTGCTTTTGTTTGATATGTTAATGTTACTTTTTTTTCTCGATTTTGAATTATCACTGTGGTTCTGTGATGGCCATTGATCGATTATGGTCAACGACTAAGGGTGTGGCCAAGGGTGGAGCGAGGATTGGACATAGGGGGGCCAGGTTGATGGCTAAGAAATAGCAATACGTAGCGCATGTACATGCAGTATGCTTATAGATAAGTGCTTAAGAAAAGGATGTGATCTACATTACTAAGCAGTAATCTAAAAAAGCTCTCTTCTAATGCAAAGATGCTTATATATGTGTAGAAGTACAACCTCCTCTAAGCACAAAAAAACAAAACAAAACGATTTTCTCCCTAAGCACGTCTCTAAGTCGTGCAATGTACATGTCTTTATGGATCCAACGTAGTATAGTAAACAAAGCATTTAACATAATAACATGTATCCGAAGACAAAGTCAATTGTTTTCTCATATTTATGTATGTTGTAAGTTGGCCCTGCAACCTAAGCACATAGCTAAAATAAAAAACCAATTAATGTCTTTTACGTATACCTGGTACTACGTGGTTCCCGTTTTGCATGAAATGGAAATAGGGTTCGAGCCTCCGTTTGCAAAAAAAAAAAAAAAGCAACAAATTGAAGAGCTAGATAGTAATAAGTATATATAATTATTGAACCAATATCAAATTTCCAATCAATTCATCATTATAATTTTCAATCACCGATAATTATTGAACGAATATAAAACTGTCGATCAATTCATCATTATAATTTACAAACATTGTAGACGAGAGATTACTCCCTCTGTCCACTTTTATGAAGCGTATTTTGATTTTAAAAGGTTAAACTTTGTAAGGGTTGACCAATAATTAATCAAATTATATATGTGTCGTTAATATACAAAAGTTGCATCAATATGTTCATATTTTAAATTGCTTTTGATACAATGTTATTTTGTGGTAATTGATAATATATAATCAAAAAATCTAATGGTTAAACCTTACCTTAAAAATTTTTCTCAAATTACAATATGCTTTATAAAAATGGACGGACAGAGTACAAAAATTCAAACCCCTAATAAGCCAAGAAGAGAGAGCATAGTCTTTATGACGTTGCCGTCTGCTGTGGCATGGTCGCGTCATCGCTAGTTGCGTGTGTGACTGCGGCATGCAAAGCGGCGCTGACGCGTTGTGCGTTAGGAAGATGGGGAAGAGGGCAGATGGGCAGTGTTGTGTTTTAGGCATGTATAATAGTACAGACATACGGCTGCTGTTTATAATAAGTTGATATGTCATTTATAGACAGCATTACAGACAATCCATACAACGGTATAGATAGCTCTCATTTATGACTAGACAGCTTTTTTCTACATATAACCTATTTTGGTTCTCATGTTACAGTCCACTCTAGATTAAGAGACAGCTCAACTCTCTATGCACCCTCTCTCTCATCCACATCATTTTTTGTCCATCCTCTTAGCACATTGATGTAGGCTAATTATTAGCAGCGTCGGGCCTTGGGCTGTAACCATGCATTAGTGTTACTGGATTGGCTAATTTGTGTCCTAGTTGTCTAATCTGCTAGGAATTAGCATAGGGGGGTCTTGCATTTTCGTTGGAGGCCATTGAAACTGACAGGGTTGACGGCTCTATTGTGGTCGATGGAGCGAGCACGAGGGTTTAAGGTCGACGCAACTGCTGACTCTAAGCTTTGTCGATGGCTTTTTTTAGGGTCAACGGTTTTTTCCGTCTAGAAAAATATACTTCCCTACAGTGACGGTGCAGAGCAAAAGAAAAGAAGACATGGTAGATTGCTAATAACTCAGGCTTATCTATGGCACACAACACTACTGCAGAACGGAACATCATAAGCGGTTCGTGAAGTGCAGCATAAGCGGTTTTGAACGCTTATGCGAAACCGCGTGTGATACCGGTTGGTATCACACGCGTTCCTCAACCGCCAGGCAGCCTAACGAACCGGAGCGTAGCTCTCCAAGGCGTGGGCTGCCACGTGGGATAGCTCGCAAGTGGTTCGTAATTGGAACCGCTATGAGGTATTTCTCTGCAAGCGGTTCGTAATTGGAACCGCTATGAGTATTTCTCAAGCGGTTCCAATTCAACCGCTTGCAGAGAAGCACTCCACGGAGAATCCATTTCAAAATGGTTTTATAGGGTGTTTGTCGATATCGTTTGAAATAATAAAACTAAATACTAGAAGAGGCTTTTTGTCGCAATTTAATATATATATATGCGTACACATGTTGACATGATCATCACAAGCTGAACAAACATTCACAAGTATATTAACATTGTCAAAAATCCACAAGTATATATATACATGTTACATGTGATAATGAGTGCACGCACGTACGTGACGTTTACAAGCAGTTTGAATGATTGAAAATTGTCTATCGAGTTAATTTCTTCGCCGCGTCACTTTTCTCGGCCTTGCTCGACGAGGTGGTGGATATCGCCGCCAGTTCGGCGGTGTTAAAGGAAGGAGAACCGTTACCCCTCATGTGGTGGAACGCGTCTTGAGGGTTTACGATCTCGTCGACAACGAAATCGATGAGTTGTTCTTGAAGTGCGAGCACCCGGTGAGGCGGCAGTACTGCAACGTCGCGATCGGTGTTGGGCTGGCAATTAATAAAGCGATAAGTAAATAATTAAATATCGGAACATATATATGCTTGTAATTAAAGCGTATGTTATTCTAGCTAGCTAACTGGTTCAGTAGCACACACGAACCTCTTCGAAAAAATTAGTGAGAACAACGCCGTGGATAAAATTTTGCATGTAGTGGAACACATAGTAGCCACACAAGTTGTTTCCAGCGGTTTGACGACTAACCTTCATTGGGGCCGAGGATTTCATAACAATAAACAAATTAAATATTCAGATGACAAATTGATAAGACGCATATATAATAATATACGGTCTTTGTAGTACGTACCCAATCGCTTAGCCGGACATCGAATTCTTTCTTGAATTTTCCCTTTTGCTTCTTCTTGAACTCCGTGTACGCCGCGTTTAGGATGTTAATGATCCATTGGTATCCTGCCTTAGGCTTCCTTCTTGAGTCTTGTACTCTAATAATTTCATTGCCAAGCTCGATGACGAGAAGGATCCAGTGAAAGCTATTGACATATATTACAACAAATATGTAAATAGCTGGTCATATATACTACATATCATTGTCTTAAGAAGTATATAGAGGAAGAAAAGGATTGTGAGAACACGTACTCGTAGTTGAAGGGCAGAAATATGTACAGCTTGTCGTGTTGTTCGAGCATTGCATGGAGAATGTATTCCTCGAAATTTTTTCTTTGAGGGGGTATGAATACACTTTATCGTTGATAATCGATGGATCGATGAAGCCGTACTTATGCGACATGCTGTCTTTAGCAAGCCATTGCATCTCCAATCTACGTGAGCGATATATAACTTAGTTAGTTGGAGTCCAAATTTATGGTACGGGAGTAAATAGCGGTGTAAACTTAGGAGCTCAAGACACTTACAGACACCAGCAGCTCATGAAAGACACGTTGACAGCGTCTTTGTGGTATATATTGTACAAGTCTTTAAATTCCAGCCATATTTCTGTGTTGTCCCCGCGGTGGAAGTGCTCATCTTTCAAAACTAAGGGAAACATAGTCGTTCCTTTCATGGCCTGTTTCATGTACCAGATATGCATCTGTCGCATCTTGGTAGGCAGAGCATCTATCTCAGTTGGGTCCACCAACGGTTGGCCCAGTTGATACTTGCATCTGATCGGTGCCATTGGAAGATTATCCGTCATTCCTAGAGCTGCTCCATCGGTATCGAGCCCTGCCTCTTCCATGAATTTCCGCACCATCTCTGGATCGACAGTGCTGTCCTCATCTCCTGCATTGTTCTTTTTTTTCTGGGCCGCCCTCTGACTTCTAGTAGCATTTGTCTTGCTCTTCACTATTGTCCTTTTCTAGTTGGTCAGCACTGGAGGTGGCGCCGTACTGCCAACTAATTGTCGGAGATATGTTGGATCAATTTTCAGCTTCGGCTCTGGTTTCTTTGGCGCGAATTGCCTAGCCACATCAGCCTTTGCTGTTGCCTCCAGCTCCTCGAGAGTCATGTCATATGGAAGCTTAACCGGCTCCTTTCCCTTTCTCCCTCGGCTGGATCCCGACGTCGTGGTAGGAGATGCCGCCGCCGGATCCCGACGTCGGATAGTGAGCTTCTTTCTCGGGGGACATGCTGGAGATGTGGTTGCCCTTGGATGGTTCTTCTTGCTTTGCGGCGGTGGCGGCGGAGACGGGCTTTTCGTGGAGTCAGAGGTGGCGGCGGCGACGCCGAGTAGGCGCGTTCTCGTTAGGAGACAAGCTTGGCCTCGCAAAGATGCTCCAACTCCGAGGCCTCTCCTACCGGTGATTTCGCCTCCACGACAGCTGGAAATATAATGTACTTTTTCCGCCAGAGAATGAATGAGCCGTCTAGGGCCTGTCCAAGGCTGGTCACGTCATCGTCCGTAGGATTGTCTAGCGTTAGATCCCCGAAGCCGTTGACCACCTCATCCACCGTGACCTTGGAGTAACCCGGTGGTATATCAATGCAGTGGAACCTCTGGCCTGCCTCCACCGGATACGCCAAGCCATAAGCCACCTTAAAGGAGAGATTTCTCATCTCGACGTGTAGCTCGCAGGGGGCGGCGAACCGTGATGCTGTCTACTGGATGATGAGCTAGCAGATCATCTTGGGGGGCCACGGCCGACGCGCAGTTGCTCCGTCGCGTGGACGGACTTATCACGGCGTCCGGCTGCCCCTGAACATTGACCGGAAGTACTGCTGCCCCCTGAAGTGCCTGGCTCACTGCTTCGGCGATCTTGCGCGTAACCAGCTGATCGACGTTTTCCTCGTGGGCTTTGAGCTGTGCCTCCAATCGAGCCACTCTAGAAGCTTCTCTTCTTTTGTTTCTCTCCCGGCTCTTGTATGTCTGTGCATCGCTCGCAAAGCCGAGCCTCCACGGCTTCTTCCCAAAACCTCTTGTCCGTCCCGGGTGCTCCTTGTTTTGGAGGGCATATGTGAGTAGGTCATTCTCCCTGTCCGTCACCAAGGAGCCCGACCGATATTTTCGATGCCTTCATCAATCCTCCGACGAACGCCTTGCAAGTCCGCTTCCACCACCACGCCGCCATCATCCTTGAGTTGGCCCCATGAGCCATGATGTAATTGTGCATGCAAATATCCCAACCATCGCATTCGGACACAATATTCTTGCCTTTCAGCTCCTCTTCTCGCTTGTCCCATTTTGGTGCAGCCCTAACGAGCCAGCGCCCGAGATGGTGGTGGTATTTCTTCTTGAGCGCATTCTCCTATTCTTCGCCTTGCGGCTTTGCCTTCTTCGGACGGCTTGAAGTTCTCGAATTCTTCCCAATGATCCGCAAGCTTAGCAAACTTATTGAAGTCCGCCTTGTTCCTTGTCGATGTAATCGCGGGTGAGCTTCGACTTCCACCGCTGAAATGAAGTTGCCATCTTCTTGAAGCCCATGCCTTCACCATCGCCGACACCATCCGGAAATCTGAAATTTGCCTTGATATCGTTCCATATGAGATCCTTGGTAGCTGCAGGAACTTTGGGCCATGTCTTGATGCTGATTGGCACATGATCCCTAACGCAGTATCCTATTGCGTTGTTGAACGGTGCAAGTGCCGAGACCGGGGCTATTAGACTACCATCGTTGCCGACTTCGGTGATCACATGCTTGGACTTCAGCTTCTTGTTAGGTCCTCGCTGAACGGACTTTGCAGTGGTCGATGTACCGGCCTCGATACAAAAACATATAGGATATAAATGAGAACGCGTGTTATGTGTGAATTAACTTATATTAATGAACATGCCTACTTGATATATACCTCGGAGTCATCCACGGTATTCTCATTGTCCTCGCCAAGAGCGTTTCATCGACAACCATGCGGCCGAGCGCTATCGTCAGATCGACAACTGACCGGCCGAGCGTTACCGTCAGATCGACATGCCCCTTATGAGTGTAGACAATGCGATGGTCTCAAACATCAAGTTCTCTGGTCATCAAAATCCGGGTCACCACGCCTTGGTGTCGTCATGGACCAAACCCTAATTTTGCGATCTATAGAATAAAAACAATTACTTTAACAATCTATCTCAAAGACCAAACCAAAAGATAGCATGAGTACATTTCATTAAGTGATATGTTAATTGAGTTTAATGGACCCAAATGGCATAATAAGGAACTATAATACTTTAGAGTGACAAATAGATGGAAGTGAGATGTTTGAGGCATCGAATACTTAAAATTTGCTCACGGTATCTCATCCAGGTGCCAAGATTCTTATCATCATGGACAGCATATACCAGCATATACCTAGGCTTACATGTATATATATATATATACCTACACAAATAAATGGAGAGATTTCACATACATATATATATATGTATCTATATAGGAGACATAAGAACAATAAAGAAGTGTATGAATAAAATATACATGAATAGCACCCTAAAAATCCCACAAAACCCCTGAAATTAGTTTGTACCCTAATTAGCAGTTTGAATCTAGTGTGGGCTGCAGCCACCCCGGCCGGCCTCCACCTCACCGGCGCAACCACTCCTCGATCCAGAATCACGGCCAGAGATCTCCCCCGCGCCGCCTTGCCCCTCGCTGCAGCCCGAGCCGGCCATCCCCGTGCCTTCCCTCTCTGTCCCCGTTGGGACATTTCATCGAACACCCTGCGGGCAGCAACAAACAGAGGAGGAGGGGAGCATGGGAGAGCGGAACCTAGGCCCTCCGGTGTGGCAGCGGCGGCGGCGCGTTGTCGGAGGAGACGAGGAGGCCGGCGCACTGTCGGAGGCGACGAGGACGGCGGTGCTTGGTTGCAGCGGCGGCGCGACGGAGTCGAGCTGGGGGCACGGGTTCTGGGACTTAGAAAAAATTTTGTGTGCAAGGTACGATATAATGTAAAAGGACCTCCGCAAGCGGTTCGTAGTACCAACCGCTTGCAGAGGTCAGTCTCTGCAAGCGGTTCGTACTACAAACCGCTTGCAAAGAGCCATTTTGGGCGGGCTGCGGGAACCCCCCTTCTACAAGCGGTTGGTAGTACGAACCGCTATGAGGTCGTCTGCATGTAAGCGGTTCTTATTAGCAACCGCTATGAGGTCGGTCTCGCAAGCGGTTCATACTACCAACAACTTGCAAAGGGCCATTTTAGGGCGGCGGGACCCTTTCTACAAGCGGTTGGTAGTACCAACCGCTATGGAGGTTAGTAACATTGAAAAGGACGCCCGTGCCCGCTTTTGGTTGAGATGTAACATTCTCCCCGGCTAGAGCGCTGGCGTTTAGGCGCAGAGCTCACCAGCGTGCTCATGGGTTCGAGCCCCTTGCCCAAATTTTTTTGGTTTTCTAAATCTTTTCTTTTATTAATTTGTTTTATCTCTTTCTTTTCTTTTATAAATTTGTTTTATCTCTTTCTTTTGTTTTATCAATTTGTTTTCTTTTATAAATTAATCTGTTTTATCAATTTCTTTTCTTTTATAAATTTGCTTTATCTATTTCTTATCTTTTGTGAATTTGTTTGATCTAGTTCTTTTCTTTTGTAAATTTGTTTTATCTCCTTCTTCTCTTTTATAAATTTGTTTGATTTATTTCTTTTCTTTTGTAAATTTGTTTTATCTCCTTCTTCTCTTTTATAAATTTGTTTTATCTCTTTCTTATTTGTATAAATTTGTTTTCTCTCCTTGTTCTCTTTTATAAATTTGTTTTATCTCCTTTTCTTTTATAAATTTGTTTTATCTCTTTCTCTTCTCTTTTGTAAATTTGTTTTATCTATAAATAACATTAAAGAAATAACAAAAGTCCAATATGCATATTTTTTACAGAAGTTGTACACGTTAAGTAGGGGCAATATTAGCCTTTACAACCGTTCCTTCGTTATGATCGCGACATATGTAAGGATCATCGACGCCTCTCTGTATTCAGACGGTTATGTCCACATCAACCGCAAAAGGAGGTAGCTCGTCGAATCGGCCATACTCTTCCTCGTCGGTGACGTCTTCAACTCTAACAATCCTTCGTTTGCCTTGGAGAACCACGACGCTTTGGTTTGATTTATGTCTTGTCCTTTTGCTTCTTTGATTTGCTTGAGTTCATGTCCATCACATAGAATACCGGTGCACTGACTTGAGCTAGAACAAACGGTTCGCGCCTATAGCCGACTTGTTTGAGATCCACGGTTGTCATGTCAGATCGACCTTCACGCCCGCTTGGAGTCACTTCACCCATTGGCACTTAAATAGAGAGACCTTCAACAATGGTCCATAGTCGAGCTCCCATATTTCTTCTATGAAACCATAATATGTGTCCACCCCGCCGTTGTTGTCTAAGGCGCCTATACGGACACCGTTGTTTCGTTGGTGCTCTTGTTATCCCGAATCGGTGTAGAATGTGTAACCGTTGATCTCGCACTGAAATGTCATGATTTCTTGTGATGGTCCACGGCCAACCGCTGAAGATTTCATCGTTTGACCCCTTCAAGGATGTAGGTTTGTAGCCAACTTCCAAAAGTTTCCATTTGCTTCAAATCTATCCACCATCTGTCTTTTTTCGGGAAGTCGCTATTGTAGGGACCTCTTATGTTGAAGGATATAGGGCCGATGATAGTTGATTGCTTTAGAACCGTGAAATATGCTTGCTTAAATGCATTAAGATCATTGCATACAACTGCTTTCCTTCCTAGTGTGCCTTTCCCCCGCAGCCTCCCCTCGTGGCGTGATATGGGGACGCCGATAGGATCAAGATCACTAATGTAATCAACACAAAACTCGATCACCTCCTCTGTCACGTAGCCCTCGACAATGCAGCCTTCCGGACGAGAACGGTTCCGGACGTACTTCTTGAGGATGCTCATGTACCTCTCAAAAGGAACATGTTGTGCAGATACATGGGTCCGAGAATACCTATCTCCTTCACAAGGTGAACAGTGAGATGAACCATGATATCAAAGAATGCAGGAGGAAAGATTATCTCGAGACTAACCAAGCTTTGAACCACATCATCCTGCAACTTATTTAGTTTATTTGGATCGATGACCTTCTGTGATATGACGTTGAAAAATGAACACAGCTTTGTGATTGTACCCCGAACCCACTCCGGCAGTATACCTCTGATAGCCACTGGGAGCAAGTGTGTCATCATCACAAGGCAATCATGAGATTTCAAGCCTTGGAGTTTGTTCTCTTTCGTGTTTACGAGTCTCCTTACATTCGAGGAGTATCCGGAAAGGACCTTCACACTGTTTAGGCACTCTATCATGTTTTTTTTCTCTTCTTTGCTTAAAGTGTAGCTCGCAGGATGTAGGTACAGTTGTTCTGTCCCTATTTTATTTTTTGGATGTAGGTCATTTCTCAACTTCATTTCTTCAAGATCCTTCTTCGCTTGGAGGGTATCTTTTGATTTGTCATACATATCTATGTACCCTAACAGGTTTAGGCACACATTCTTAATGATGTGCATGAAGTCCGATGAGTGACTTAACCTCCAAAGACTTCCCAATACTGGCAGTCCCAAAATATTGACTTCTTCTTCCACATTGGTGCTCGACCATCCTCGTTCGGTACATGCATGCTTCCAGAACCCTTTCCAAATACTACTTTTAGATCTTATACCACAGCAAAAACTAGTCGGCCATTACGATGCTGAGGCTTGCCACGGGTTTCTTGTTGTCCGTTGAATTTTCTGCCTTTCCACCGCAAAGCATGACTACTGCCTAAAAACCTGCGATGGCCCATGTACACACAATTTCGAGAGTTTTTAGGTACATGCAATCCGTTTCATCCAAGCACTGGGTGCAGGCTTTAAATCTTTTGACAGTTTGTCCGGACAGATTACCGAGAGCAGGCCAATCGTTGATTGTTACAAACAACATTGCGCGCAGGCTGAAATACTCTCTTCTGTACTCATCCCAAACCCGTACACCATCCTCCCACAACTTCGCAAGGTCTTCAACCAATGGTTGTAGGTAGACATCGATGTCATTTTCAGGTTGCTTGGGTCCTTCGATCAACAGTGGCATCATGATATACTTTCGCTTCATGCAGAGCCTTGGAGGAATGTTATAGATGCACAACATCACAGGCCAGGTGCTATGGATGCTGCTCAACTGGCCGAAAGGATTCATCCCATCCATGCTAAGCCCAAACCTTATGTTTCTGACCTCTTTTGCAAAGTCCGGGTAAGTCCGATCGACTTTTCTCCACTAAGAGCCATCTGCAGGGTGTCTAAGCATCCCATCTTCCTTACGCTCTTCTTTGTGCCAACGCATCATCTTCGCATGACATTCATTAGCAAACATACGCTTCAACCTGGGGATCACGAGAAAATACCACAACACTTTGGCTGGAGTTCTCTTCTTTGTACGCTTCCCATCTACTTCACCTGGGTCGTCACGCTGCACCTTATACCGTGATTTCTCGCACACTGGACAAACCTCCAGATCAGCATACTCATTGCGATACAGGATACAATCATTAGGGCATGCGTGTATCTTCTGTACTTACAATCCTAATGGGCAGAGGACTCGCTTCGATTCGTAAGTAGATTCCGGTAGAGTGTTACCTTCCGGAAGCAACTTCTTCACGATTGTTAACAACTCATCGAATCCCTTGTCCGATACACCGTTTGTGGCCTTCCATTTCATGAGTTCCAGTGTAGTACGGATCTTTTTTAGGCCCTGCCCACAATCTGGGTACAAAGGAGTTTTGTGGTCCTCTACCATGCGCTGATACTTCTCAGATTGTCTTTCCTCCGTGAACTCTCCTCTCCGTCACGGAGCATCTGGTCTAGCTCATCGTCACCAAACTCGCCAAGTGCATCTTCCACGGACCCAAATTGAGTGTTCACTTCGTCAACCTCTTCTTCGTCTTCTTCGTATTCTTCATCGTCTTCCACTAGAATCCCCTCTACTTCACCGTGGTTTGTCCAATAGATATAGTTGGGCATGAAACCTCTCATGACCAAATGGTTCGTAACCAACCATCCTTCGGAGTGCTCCTTCTCGTTCTTGCAGTCTACGCATGGACAAGGTATGAAGCTTCCTGGAGGCAATAATGTATTGGCCGCATCGAGAAAAACCTTCACGCCATCCCTGAACTCTCTTGACCGACGATCCGCATTGTACATCCATTGTCGATTCATCTATAGCAACAAAAAAAATACAAACATCTATTACAATTTTCAAGTAATGCTAACTACGTCTATTAGTTATAATTACTTTTATTATCTACCACAAAATATTTACTTTCTTTCATTTAATATGTATAGATCTACCAACCAATTTTTTGCATTTCAAACATTTTAAGCTACCATAGCACCTTATGAAACAAGATTTCGATCATACAATGCATAAAAAAATCAATATATAGAAGAGAAGAATATGTACAAGATGCTAGTCACCTTTTAAACAATAAATTTGGATCTAAGAGCCTCAAAAGTTCTAAAGTGGATGTAGCAAAATAAACACCTTTCCATGTATAAAACAAAATTTCTCAACATCCAATGCATAGAAAACATCAATATCTACAGGAGAAGGATGGGTACAATATGTTACTAACCTTTCAAACAGTTAATTTGGACCACAAATCTTCAATTAAAAATTTGGCAGCACCTCCCCTATGAACAGAGCTCGGCCCACCATGAACAGCAGCTTTGTCCTGTATACGAGCTCGCTGAGGACGACAGAGTTTAAATGTGGAGAACGGGAGGGGAGCTCATTGCAAGCGGTTCGTAATAAGAACCGCTTGTGAATCCCCTATTCTGCAGGCGGTTCCTATTACGAACCGCTTGTAGAATATTGCAAGCGGTTCGTAATAGGAACCGCTTGCACAGTACGGGATTCGCAAGCGGTTCTTATTACGAACCGCTTGCAGTGCGCCCCTCATCTCGCCCTCCAGCCCGTTGGTTTCGAACCGCTTGCGGTTCTCAAACTACAAGCGGGCCGAAGTGAACCGCTTGTAATGAGCCGTTTGTGAAACTCTTATCTGCAGTAGTGCAATCACGTTAGATTCAAATGTAAATCCAATTAAGTCCATACGTGCTATTTACTTAATACAGCAGTCATATGTGTATATATGTTGTTATCAGCAAATTAACCTTTACAAGATTCTTGTGATTTTCTTTTGTCGAACAAAGGCAAAAAAAACACCCCTGTCATCCTTTATTAATTAGGAAAAAGCAAACCACGATGGAATATAATACCAATCTCTAAAATATTGCTGTTTTGTAAGGTAGATATCAATGGCTAGCTTAATTGTAGGCATGCATCGGTCATAAGAAGTATATAAGGCATGTCAATTACTTCTTAGCTGATTACAACATAACAGAGCTAAATTTAGTTGTGGTTGTTCTCCCAAAACTGAGCCTGAAGCCAGTCCACTGTGTGCTTGTCAACCTGAAATGCCTTAGCTAGAACATCGTCAAAGATAGGTGGTTTCGACCCAAACACCGCATTCGCAATGGTAATTGTTCCAGGGTTTTGGCTGCTAAGTGCAGCAATGGCAACAGCCGGCCTGTTAGGGCAAGGGTTGAATTGGAAGTGAATTAGCCCTTCAGGGAATACAAACACATCACCCTTCTCGAGCTTCTTGGTATAAAGCTTGTTATCTGGGTTGGAAGTGACAAAGCCAACATAGAGTGTGCCCTCGATCACATTAAGGATCTCCGTGGCACGAGGATGTGTGTGTGGTGGGTTCTCGCCTAAGCTCGCATAGTCAATTCGTGCCAGCGAGATGCCAAGAGTGTTGAGGCCAGGGATCTGCACGACGTTGATCAGGGTGACAATCGACCCAACCTTGCTCATCCTCGTGTCCCTAGGCTTGTCGAGGTTGGCAGCGTTGAAGAAGTCATCCGTGTTCACCGCCATTGGGTCCTTGCAAACAAGCCCATTGACACGCACTGTAGTCATATATAGAAGAATCGACATTGATACGCAAAGCTCAGAAAGTAGTTTTAAGATGTACATCCTGTGTTCTACACTTTAGAATACTATTGCATGGTGACTGAAAGTTCCGGATTACCAGGCGAGTACTTGTCAGCGACACAGAAGTCTTGCAGAGGACTCGGGTCAGAAGCGATCGCCTTCCATGAGGCCATGGAAAGAAGAGCAGAGAAGAGAAGGAAGTAGAAGGCAGCCATTAGTTTTTGGCTTTCTGCTCTTCTGTAGTTAGTGTGTATTTGTATCTGTATCTCTTGTAGCTTCTTGTGCTTATTTTGCTGATGCTTTGGCGAGAGGCAGATGGATGTGCTTATATATGTAGCAGCTGGAGGAGTGTGATGAGTTACCAGATAGTGTGGACATGTGATCGATCAACAGAATAGGTCAAGCAGAACGTGGAAGGAACGAAATGGTCTATGGCCCTTGGAACTTGCTGATTAAATATATACTAATGACACTATATTGTGGCTAAGTATTCTCTACTGTACTTACTGATCTGACGTGTGTGGTCGATTAGACTATTTCGTGTACCTCCCAACAATGAAGCAATCATGGCTACTTGGTACCTAATTAAAGTCGCGCTAGCTCATGAAGAGAGTTGACTGATCAAAGAAGATAATAAGTGGATTGTGACAGTCATATAAACCAAGTAGAAGGGTGCATTAGTCAATGCATGCACCAAAGTAGGTACTACGTACACAAACGAGACACGGTCAAATGACATTATAAGCTTAGCTTATTATATTTTCCTTTTTCACCTAGTCAGCCAATCTGTAGCTAGCATTCTCGATCACTAGTTGCTTTCAAGTTAGCAAATTAGTAGCTTTTTGCGTCCTTCACTTGGTAACCACTTTGTTGGGATTAGTTATATATTTAGATCAATCTCCACGTCAGAATATAAATGGTAACTTCCGGGAAGGCCGGTCACGGATGCAACGCACGCATGCGTACCAAGAGAATTGGTAAAAGGCTATCACAGTTCAAACCTTCTACTTATGAGTTAAGAGTAATTAATCAAGACTGGTTCAATTGGGGTTATTAAGTTGTATGCACTGACCAGTTCACCCAAAAGGCTAAGCTGATGGAGAAAGGTGGGCAATTCACTTATACTTCCAACACTCCTCTCACGTGGAGGCTCCCTTAGGCTTCAGACGTGGAATAGGAGCGAACGACAATTTTTATTTAAATTGCGTCTACCAGGACTCAAACTTGAGACCTCTGGCTATGGCTCTGATATCATATTAAGTTGCATCCACCGACCAGTTCATCTAAAAATCTAAGCTGATGAAAAAAGATGAGCAATTCAGTTATACTTTTAAAAAGGGTGCCCAGCAAATAGGTGATGGCGCGTTACTTCTACCTGAGGTATCTTGAACCAGAGTCATCCATCAGTAAAGATCCACCTTATCAAACGGTGGTATCTTCGGCTCCCGTCACCCTCTTGTTAGCTAACGGTACTAATGTATAAGGATATATAATAAGGCATTCTCTCTTGCTACTCATGAGCATGGAGCATGGTAGCTAGATGGTTTTGAGCTGGTTGCACTCCAAAGGTCGATGAAGCGTCGTTCGATGCACGGTCAGGCAGCAGCACGGCTTATCAGATTAGTGAGAGAGAGGAGGAGAGAGACGTGTGGGCGGTGGCTAGCTGGTGCCTCGTGGCAGGGGGTAATGCATCTTGTGGATGAGAGAGGTTGACATAAGATATATGGGAGCAGGAGAGAGAATACAAAAGTACTCCTCATTTGGTACCTTCTAGTACCGGATGATGGTTTCATTTTTTTAGAGCTTATCTCATGGTATCTATTTAGGACCGTAAAAAAGTTTCATGCATGTTTTGTAAAAAAACTACATGTTCTTACATGAGTTCACTGATGAAATTTTGTGTTAATTAATTGACACATTCTCCTATGTATTCATATACGTGCATATGTAGAAGTAAATTTAAGGCTTTTTTTTGTGTGTGTGTATATATATATATATATATATATATATATATATGTTGTTTTCCCCTGGTGAGGTGCGTGCGTTAATGGATTTGCACCTTAGGATGTGACCGTGGAGGGCTTTCTCCCCAGGGCCGACAGGCCACGTTGACAAGCCTCAGGATATAAAGGTCACAAAAGTTAGGATTAAAAAAACCAAAAAGTACACCTCACCTCTAAACTATTGCGCTATGTCTACTTAACTCCCTAATTTTGGAAAAACATGTATTGGATCCCTGAAGTATTGAAACTAGTGTGTTTAACCCTATAGGGTGGTTTTGCTCGTCAGTTTTACCACATACTTCCTCTGTCCCTAAAAGAATGTCATTCTGCGATTCAAAATTTGTCCCTAAAAGAATATCATTTTAGGTCAATAATTGCTGGATTCCCCTCTCACCCCTATAAAGTACCTATAGATTCCCCTCTCACCACTATAAAGTACCTATATATTCTTCTCCCAACACTATAAAGTACTCTAGATTCCTACCTATATATACTCTCCTTAATCTATTCAAAATTTTTCAGAACGACGTTCTTTTAGGGATGGAGTAATAGACCACAAACGTGTAATTTTCTTTTTAAAATATTTACATTTTCAAAGTAGGGCCACATGAGGGTGGTGAGCATCACGACGCGGTGGCTCTGCTGCTGCCCTCTCCTGGATCGATCGGCAGCTTGGTGCGCACTCACCCTTGGTCTTTGCCTCTTGCACGTTAAGTAGCCCGACCATGCCTCCGCCTCATCACCAGTGCTACCAATGTCGCCCCCTCCCAGCATCGCCATCCTCAAATTCAATGGTTAATTACAAGGAAATTGGATCGTAGAGAAAAGAAGATAACAAACCTATATGTTACAGTACATGAGGAAGCTAGCTTTCCAATGATGATCTCCACAAGATGCACAGGGGAAATAATCATGCATGTATTTTATGGATTACGACAAATGACACAAAAGCATGAATTATTTCTAAGGTTTTGCTAATTCGTTGTCACCTAATTAACATTTTGTTACCTCTGAGCGATCTAAATTTGTCTAGTAGTATGCATGGATGATCTAGATTTTTTTTTTGTTGGGTGTGCTTTATTTGTTAGCCATTTTTGCTATTATCATTTTATCAAATATGACTTGAAAATAAAGTGTGCACTGCCTATAAAAGTGAATTTAGAGCATCTAAAAATAAAATTAGAAACTACTTCCCTGTAGTATTATCTAATTACAGTAAAGCACAAATGCAAATATAACATATAAATAACAAGGGTACTTAGTTTTAAAAAATTTGGGGGTGTACCTAGTTTTTTGTTTTTAGTGTCAAAGATAATTTAATTTGGGTCCAGCACAGGTCAATTTACTGCTTAATCAATGTATCAAAAGTTGGTGAACCGGAGTTTTTCTGGTACAAGTAATTTTCTATGGAACTTAAAGATTCCACTAAAAATTAAAATTTTCCTCTAGTTTGTTGGTACTGGAGTTATTTTAATAAAAGATAATTTGGCTAAGTGAAATTGGCATGGAGATTTATCTTGTTGTTTGTCATAAGAAAGAACCTCAGTGCAACATTTTTTTTCGATTGCCATTTAGGTAGGTCAGTTTGGCATTTAATTCAAATAGCCCTAGGTTTATGCCAACCTTTGAATATATAACATATGATTACTAATTGGCTTTCGGGAAAAAAATTTTTGGGTGGGAATGGCTTTGATGTTTTGGGTTATCAGGTTATGTCGTAATGATTTGGTTTTTAACAAAAGAAAAGATGTCAATTTTATTCAGGTTATCTTTAGGGGGCTTTTTGGCTATGTCAATGGGCATCACAACAAAAGGAGGTTGTTGGCATGTTGTCCACAAGGTTTGCCAGCCATTGGAGGCGATATCTATAGAGATTTTTCTTTAAGCACGGCTGGCTTTCCAATAATAGGATTGTTAAGGCATGATGTTAACTTCCTGTAATAACTTCATATTTCTTTTGGTCTGTTAGCTTGGAGTTGTAATAACTTTTTTGGGCTGTTTTGTCTTGTCGGTTTGGAGTTGTGTGCGTCGTGCATATCCTCGGATGTAGAGACCGGATTTTTTATCTATTATCTAAGAAAATATTTAAGGGGTTCACATAGGTTAGAACTTTCATCATTTTTTTTTATTTTATAGGGTTCGCCCATGATCGTTTCGATGGGACAGTAGAAACCATCATGTATTGGATTGGACTACAGCAACTGACACATAAACACGCCTTATTAGGGCTATTATTAAACAGTACAAGACCTTCTGATCAACACGTACCATGCAAAGTAGAAATAATGTCCATTATGCAAATGGCCATTCATAAGAAGACTATATTATTATTTGATTAAGTTATTAACGTCAATTAATCCTGAACTGAGCCTAGCTGGACTGAAGACACTGTTTTTCTTCCATGCATCTGGGAAACATTGTCCTTAATTTTAGGCAAATCCATTCACCCATGCTTGGCATCGTTGAATTGGTTACTCTTGATTAAAATTTTAGTTGATTAACTCACACGGAGCACCAAATTGCCTCTGTAACATGTATATACAAGGTAGCCTTTTCAGGAGTTCACTTTTGGATGCTGCGCTGCTTAGTTTGACTACTAATTTAAAGTATACTCCAATCAAGACAGTGATCAGCCAAGTTACGATCATATAATGATGAATTGGGATTTACTGATTATACCGTACGACCTTTAATGTTCCCAAATCGTACACGTACGTATATACATACATATACGAAGGTTTAGACCATTGCGAGGAACTAATTTATTTTGTTAGTCTAATATTCTGTCCGTGATTTTTAGGTGCCCAATAACCATCAATCCTGGGTCCAGATACATGAAAAATCATATATTAATTTACGATTTTTTTGTGCGCACATGTAGCTGCTTGTGGCATTGCAGGGGAGCAGGTGAGCAAATTTTAGAGCCATCAAAGGTTGACTATAAGAAGATATATTGAACTGGCCTAGGCTAAAGTACTAGCTCATTATGACTCCCAATGAAATTGTTTTGAGTCTTCCGTAGGTGATGACTTCTACCGGTTCTGCTTTTGAATCTGATGGTCCTCGCTCTTCTTCAGCATTTTACAACATAAATCCCCTTATTTTTGCACTGTACATATGCTGCCATTTTATAACTGATTTTTTATTGCTATTATTAATTATCACTACATATATATAGTTATGTCAAATTACTTATATTATACTGTTTCAAAAAATTTACTTATATTGCATCATCTATGCATAGAAAGATTGATTTTTAGATAATGAAAGTAACTTCTAGCCTCTGCACCAACTAGGAATGCACAAAACCATTATAGATAATTATTACAAAAAGGGAAAGCTAAAAGGCGAAACGGAATGACAAACAATTGTCACACTAAGGCAAGCAAAGAACATAAAAAAATGAAAACAATCTTCTGTCTCAAAACAACAAAACAAACCCAACACCCTAACGGTTGTTGTTTTCTGCATCATCACATAGAAGATGAACACCGACCTTCATGACACTCCTCTGCAGTATCACAAGAACAATTCAATAGCTCCAATTCTGAAATCCTTTCCCAAGACTCAAAAAGATTTAGTAAGAAAAAGAATAAACGGACAAGTCAACCAGTCTTAAGAAATGCTGACCAGTCAAAACCAAGTGCAATATCTTAAGATCCACCGCAAAGCCGTCCATCAAATCAACGAACAAAGAGAAAAACCAAATGTATAGGAAGACCAATGCTTCCCAACGGCGCCTATAAAAAGATAATGACACCCATAGGCGTCACCGTCGTTGCATCCAACTAAAAAAGTCATAAAATGATATTTGTCTCAGGATTGGCACTTCAACACCCATTTCACTTGCTGTCATTGCAAGGATTACCCCATAGGTCACTGTCCAGTCGCCACCGGAGCCAACACCAGTCAGAAATGTGGACGCACCAAGCATAAGCCACCATAATGTTGCCTCCTCTGCCGAAACCTGCCGATAACCAATAACGACATAATAGATGCTCTGGTTGTACCCGCACCTACACTCCGATGAGACGCTGACCGCAAGTAGCTCCACAATCGCTCGCAACAGGACCCTGCCTGGGGTCCAATCAACCGAGTTGCCGATGCAGATCCGGCCACCTCCGGTATCGGCGACTGCACTCGCATCAGATCAGGTGGCCTTCTTTAGGACGACAATGCACCAAAAAAGGACGTATATTGGAGGTCTATGGCTTCGACAACACGCCAGATCCCTGCGCCACCACACCATATTCCGTCGCCACGAGCAGCCTCGGTGCCAGATCCAGCCAATGCATGAGATCTGCCATCAAGCCATGGTCACGCCGCCAGAGAACCATGAGGCCGCCATGACTGGAACATGGTGGAGGCAGGCAGCCATGCAAAACGATGATCTCGAAGGTGCAAAGACACAGCATGCCCCCATACTGACGAAGGATGACTAGGGGAAGAGCAGAATTGACCATGTGCATGTGGAGGGTCCCAAATTGATGAGCTCGCCACTGGCGGTGCCTCCTCCTCCTGGCGCCGGGGAGGACGCCAAAGTCACAGGGGGCGAGTCCCACCCGCTGCGAGCAGGACGCAAGCAGCAACGACTGAGGCGGAATAGGAAGGGAGGCTCCAGCGATAAGATCCGATTTGAAAATCACGAACAGGGTAGGAGACCCCACACCGGTTGGTTGGCGAGTACGTCCTGCCGCCACTGTAAGCGAGGAGGAACGGGACTTGAAGGAGTCTCACGTGGTGATCGATTGGGTCCAATTAATCGCCGATCCCAAAATCATGGCGACAGCACCGGCCCGGCCGGGAGTGTGCAGCTCTCTAATTAGGTAGATTGTTATTTGCTCTCGAATTATGGAGGGGTTCCTCTTGAGATATGAGATCGATGTAAGCGATTCATAATACTCCGACCTAATAAATTGTAATTAACAAGAAAAATTCACTCAAAATGTGACAGTGTTGTGAACAAGTGAATATGCAAGGTTAGTACCATGTACGCAGCAAGAGAAAGCGCAGGGCCGTGAACGTATGTTGTGAACAAAGTCAATAAGCCAAGATTAGTACGTAGATGGCTAGGGTAGTGTTTCTTTCAGCGGTTGCAGTTGCATTTAAACTGAAAATTTGTAACTCCTCGATAAGGACATTCGAGGAATCAAAAAATTATAGAAAAATAGTTTTGAGAGTTTTGAGAAGAAATAGTAAGACCTACAAAAATTGATTACTAAACGTCAAAGCGTTTGACTTGTACAAAAATAACAAATTTCCAGCTTATAAGCAAACGCAAACGCAAACGCTGAAAGAAACACTACCTAGGTTACTAAACTGGTCTTGATAAAAACTGCTCTTAGAAGATTAACGCTGGCTAACACTTACATGATCAAAGCGTTCGTGGCACGTAGCCAGCATACTCCCAACAAAATGATGACCTGGTAAATGTTTGGAAATGTTAATTTGATAGACTAGAGTGATCAATAGCAAATTGCCTACCAGTGGCTAGCTAGGTACTCGAAAAGGGAGCTCTCATGATCTATGTTGTGACGACGTTTCTCAACAACTACAACTATCACAATCATGTGTTAGTCAGCACAAATTTCTTCATTGTTTCATTGATGGATGAATGGTGACATTTAGCGATGTAGGAACCATATAACCCATATTTTTGGGGAGACATGAAAAAGAAACGATCATAGGTAGGGCTAGAACTTTAGCTCGTGCCTCACGAGCAGCTCGGGCTCGGCTCGGAAAAAGCTGGGGCTCGGGCTCGGCTTGTTTACAAACGAGCACGAGCCGTACACATTTTTTAGCTCGTTCAAAAAACGAGCACGAACCGACCTAGGCTTGGCTCGCTCGTGGCTCGTTCACATATTACACAAAGAGATGAATAGCAGTATCCAGACCCGAGCCCCGATCCCCCATTCCCCCATGACCCCCGTCCCCTCGGTCCCTCACCTCACTCTCTCTCACGAGGCGATGGCGCCGCGACCTCATGCGGCGACGGCGTGGCTCCTACGCAGCGACGGCACGGCAACGGTGCGGCTCCCTGGCCCCTGCCTCCCTCACGTGGTGACGGCAAGGCGATGGCGCGGCTCCCTGCCTCCCTCACGCGGTGACAGCGCGGCTCCCTGATGTGGCAACGACACGGTGGCTCTCTCACGCGGCGACGGCGCAGCGGCATCGGCGGCTCCCCACGGCGACACAAAGACGGCGGCGGCGACGGCTCCCCAGCGGCGGCGGCGGTGACTCGCTTCCCACGATGGCACGGCGTGGTGGCGGCGGCGGCTCCCCACGGTGGCACGGCATGGCGGCTGCTCGTCCACGGCTACGATGAGCAGTGCACATCCAATTCTCCTTTCTAAGCTCTATCTTTGACCGGATCGGGGGTGGGCCGGCGCCGCCCCCTCCATCTTCACCTCCGACCTACATCGCACCTTCCATCTCCACTGATGGCCGCCCCTGCCCCTCCCTCTCCACCTCCAGCCAGCACCGCCCCCTCCCTTGGGTCTTCTAGCCAACGAGCCATGAGCACTCACGAGCTGCTTGCGAGCTTTTCCGAGCCCGAGCCAAGCAGGATTTCCAGCTTAGCCATCCGAGCGGAGCCAGCTCGCTCGCAAAACGAGCCCGAGCCTGAACATGCTCGGCTCAGTTCCACCCCTAATCATAGGTAGGGGTGTGTGTGTGTCTATATATATATAGATAGATAGATATTAAAAGGAAACACGAAAAGTTAATATAAAAGATAATCACAATATCTAGTCGGCACGTTCTAGCAGCCCTGACTCCTTCAATCTAGATGATGTCCTTCAACTTGACTTGTTCATTTGTTCAAACCACAGCATCCAGCGTCTATATATAAGCACATCCAACCCCTCCATGGCACAGCATCACTAAAGCTAGCTAACCACAAGAGATACAAAAGTACACGAAAAAGAGCAAAAACCCTCATTTAAAAAGATGGCTTCTACAATTTCCTTTCTTCTGCTGTTTACTCTTCTAGCGTTGGTCTCGTGGCAGGCCAGTGCCTCCGATCCTAGTTCTCTTCAGGACTTCTGTGTCGCCGACATGCACTCACCAGGTACACATTTTCTTCAACCATGTGATGTTGGTGGACCAGAACACTATTGTCATCTGGAAAGTTAATACATATATATGATCTGCTCTGTTGGTCCGTGCAGTGCGTGTCAATGGATTTGTTTGCAAGGACCCAATGGCAGTGAACGCAGACGACTTCTTCAAGGCGGCCAACCTCGACAAGCCTAGGGACACGATGGCCAGCAAGGTTGGGTCCAATGTTACCTTGATCAATGTTGATAAGATTGCTGGCCTCAACACCCTTGGCATCTCAATAGCTCGTATCGACTATGCACCCTTAGGTGAGAACCCACCGCACACTCACCCACGTGCTACCGAGATACTCACGGTGCTTGAAGGTACTCTCTACATCGGCTTTGTCACATCCAACCCAAATAACAAGCTCTTCTTCAAGGTGCTCAATAAGGGTGACGTGTTCGTATTTCCCGTGGGCCTCATCCACTTCCAGTTCAACCCTAATCCCCACATGCCTGCCGTTGCAATTGCTGCTCTTAGCAGCCAAAACCCTGGGGTCATCACCATTGCCAATGCTGTGTTCGGATCAAAGCCACCGATCTCGGATGATGTTTTGGCCAAGGCGTTTCAGGTGGAAAAGCACACAATAGATTGGCTCCAGGCACAATTCTGGGAGAACAACCACTACTAAATCAACCCTTGTTGATTGCACTGAGAGATCCATATCCATGTTGTCAAGATGTTTTAAATTTCTATCTATAGTCAATAAAATAAATGGCATGTATTTCCATGCTTCTTGTGCATGCATACTTGCTTATATTGTATTCTATTGTGGTATGTTTTGTTTTCCGTTAATAAAGGAATGTTGATGGTGCCATTTTTACCTTATTCAAGAAAGAGATAACAATGTTCGTGTATATGTTTTTTGATGATGGACACCATATATAACAATGCCCGTAAATATGTTTGTTCATGATGGATTGGACATCATGATATATATGTCATCTGTGAATTAGGATTAATTGACCTAGGAATGTAATATTTCTATGGTATACGGTGTCGGTAAGTACGTGAGTAGAGAAAAGTAAATTAGAATATTAATATCATAGGTTGAATTGACAACGCCCCAAACAAATGGTACCCGATACCAGCCAAATTAATTCTTTTAAGCACAATTTTTGAAAATGGTATTCTTTTAAGCACAATTTTTAAAAATGGTATTCTTTTATACACAATTTTTGAAAATGGTATCATAGAGTGAATTGATATCATTGACAGTGCACAATTAGTAGTGGGAGAACCACCACTACTAAATCAACCCTTGCTGATTGCACTGGGAGATTTATATCGGCGTTGTCAAGATGGTTTTAATTTGTATCTGGAATCTACAAAATAAATGGCATGTATTTCCATCCTGTTTGTGCATGCATACGTGCTGATGATGTATTTATATTCTGGTGTTTTTTTGCCTTGAGAAAGGGACGCTGATGGTGCCCTAGCTTATGCCTTTGTTAAAAACAATGTAAACAATGTTTGTCTATATGCTTGCTGATGATGGATGTGATATGTTTTGTGTGAATTAGGATTTACATATGAATGTAATTTTGCTAGGATATGTTTTGAATTAGTGGATCAATTAAAAAAAGTAATATATTAATATCACATAGTAAACTGATGGCAATGACAATCCAACCACAACAAAAAGAAAAAGTTTACTAACAACCTTAAAGCGGTTATCAAAGAGATGATTTAATAAACTAAATTAAAGATAGAAGGCATGTTTATCAAAGTTATGTGAATTACTTTTCCCAGGATAAGTTCATTTATTGCAATAGAAGAAAGAATAGATGATCTATATCGGTTAACACTTACTCATGTTAGGTTGCCTCTCACCCTATGGGCTCTCTCATAATGCCACCTTGTGTCGGGACTCGCAAAACGAAGTCGAATCCGTGCTGTGTTTTACCTGTACTAGTCCCTAGATCAAGTAGCTATACACACAGATATACTGTTTGGATCATCACCATTCATCGAAAAGTAATTTATTACATCAGAGTCGCATAATTATTACAAAGTTTAGGCTCCAAGGCAGTAACAGCCCAAAATTGGGGATATTTTGAAACTTTCAAAATAGCAAATGAAGACCCATATTTTGGTCTGAAAAATTCGAAAACTTGAAATTAAGTTTTAATGTTTAAAATTTGAATTTGTGAAAACCTAATTGAGCAAATTAAGCTTTTATGGTTATGAATTTACCAAACCAAATGATCCCAAACCAATTCTCTTATTTACACATGAATTAATATCTTTACAACATATTGATGTGTATATATATATATGTATATATATGTGTACACTTATACTTATAACTATTTATATGCGTATATTCCTATAGTGGAAAATTCCCCAAAATTCACCAAAAATCCCACCAGAAATTCCAAAAAATAATTTAGACCACATGTGACAGCCTAAGTTGAGTATGGACCAATCTTGACCAAGGTGGGGCCCACATGGCAGTCTTTTCTTCTCTCTGCCCTTATGGGCATTTTCTCAAGCAGCGAGGCTACAACAGCCGGCTTCCTTCCTCACCGGTGCATCCAGCGCGCCACAGCCCGAATCCCCCTGGAAGATCTTCCTTTGGCCGCTTGTGCGTGGCGCCTAAGCCTAGCGGACCCCACGCCTGCGCCGACGTGACCGTGCCGCTAATGCACCTCGCCACCGCCTGACATGGCGTGCTGACCCGCCGCACTGTCGGCTCGGCGCGGCAAGACAACACCGGCACCGCCCTAGTGGCCCAATCGTCTTCACTGCCTTGTACTCGATGGCACTGGGTTGCAGCACCATTGACCGAAGCCCTTCACGCCATTGAGCACGACCAGCTGTCGGGCCAATTCGAGCCTCGACCACGAGCAAGCCACCGCCACGGCTCGCTAATCAGCAGCGGTGCACCCTAGTGACCGCCTTAGACCCCCGTCTGACCATCGGTCCATGCGATCGTCGGAGCCGAGCTTAAAACCGACCGCATTGGGTCTGTTTACTCCCTCTCTCTCTCTCGCTCACTCGTCGCCAGGCCGAACTAGAGCTGCCCACCTCTCGCTCTTGCGTGCATCAACATCTCCGTTCTCCCGCATTGCTCCTACTCCGCTTAATCGACCGAAGACCACCGAGCTAGCCGGGAATCGACGATTCCCCACTGACAAGCCGAAAGCACCGCCGGTGCTTCTCTCTCAAAATTCGTCCACCACGGTTAGTTCCTTGTCGATTCCCTGCGCATGGAGTATCACCTCATCCATACCCATTTTTCGCCCAGGTCAATTGAACCCCGGAGTTATCGGAGTTCCTTACCGACGAGAGCCCTGTTTCTTCTCGTTTTGGCCTCACCGTCGCCAGCACGCCTCAGACCATCTCCGACCCGACCTTGAGCTCGGTGAGCATCCTCATGTCCTCCTTAAGCTAATACACATCCTAGTTTACCTTATAGGGCTTTGTAGAGCCTTAGGTAGTTTCTCCCGTAGAAGTTTTCCGCCACCGTGCGGCTCGCCGCCGTTCCATGCCATCGCCGGCCAATAGCTCGATAGCACGTCCGCGGGCTACTCGCACGGAACCTATAGGGCCCAAAATCAACCGCACTAGTGCACTGTAGCGCCGCCGGTGCGCTGCCGATACTTCGCCGGTTTCATGACGTCATCCTGTCGCCCCGGCTAGAGGTGGAAGACACACTCTTGGCCATAGATTGTGCGTTAAGATTCGTGCCATATACTGTGTATGTGCCACTGACTGGCGGGCCCTAGCTGTCGGTGCTCGCAGGTTTAAATATTCTCGCGGTGCCTCGGTATGCCGCAGACACGTGAGCCCCGGTCCCACATGTCAGGGTTAGTGGTAGCGCCCCGCGCATAGTGCACATTCACCTCGCGCTAGCGTAAATTAGGAAATACGCCTTTAGTCCATTGAACGTTCACCGTTGGAAAGCGCCTTTTCAAAAATACGTCTCCCTCCGTGGCGCTTGCGCAGATGGAAGGCGTCACCAGAAAATACGTCTTCTCCTTATCAGCTCTCGGGCTGAGCCGTAACCAGGCCGGCCTGTTACTGTTCATTGGCTTTTCCAGCCTTTTATTATTAAATAATCCAGTAAAGGCTTTAGGATTTATTCAAAATAGTAAACAATGTCTAAAAATTATGAAACTAGGAAATATTTTAAACCAACTGTTCAGTAAGGAAAATAAACTATTAAAAATATGTAAGCCCCCTCTAGCTGTTGTTACATTAATCCTAGCATTATATAAACTAATAATTTATTTAACTACAGTAATATTTTAAATCCATGGGAACCTAAATAAAAGATAGATCATGAACCGTAAGATAGTATTTATTATTTAAATAAATACAACCTTAAACCTAGCCTTTCTCTTGCAATATTAAAATCAATTAGTCATTTGTTTTAAACTTTTAAAATTGCTCTTGCATTCTAAACTTAAGATAATGACTAATGACAATTATGACAACAATAAACCCCTTTTATTAAGTTAAGACTAGTTATTATAACTTTTCCCTATATATCCCCCTCTCACCTCTCTTTTCTCCTTTCTTTTACCCCACAGCCAACAGCTGCCCCAGCCCCCCTCTTCCCCAATGCAGCTGGCAGCTGGAGCTACAGCAGCAAGCTCTGTTCATCCCTCCTCTCAAACACCCTCAAACACCAAGAATTTACCTATGGATGCTGAAACAATTTTGTTCCTTAGCTCCCAAGCTTCTGATCTATCCAAGTGTGGTGACGACATGCATTTTGATTTCGGTGAGATCTACCTCCTTCTTCCCTTTTTCTTCTGTCACTAGATGCAGCAGCCATTGATGAGCTTTCCCCTATTTTTCCTTCTTGCAATCCTATCCAAAACCGGTGCTTGAATCATGTATGTAACATGAGAAGATGAAGACATCGCTGCCTTGCTGCTGTTCCTGCTGGCTGGAGCTGATACTGGAATGCAGCTGCTGCAGGCTAAAGAAGATGCTATTGTTGCTGCTTCTTCTTGCGCTTCTTTTTGCTGCTTCTCTGCTACTGAATGCTGCTCATGTTGCTGCTTCTAGCTACTGCGGCTGCTAGTGCTGCTGCTCTGCGTTGCTTCTTCCCCTTCCCTTCTCAGCCATGAAGAACACCAATGCTGCTGCTGCGTGGTGCTTCCAGAGCCAGCAGCCACTGGAAAACAGGCAAGAAATCACATTTCGCTAAGGCCACGAAAATTTTTTCCTTTGTCCGATTTAGGTGAAACAACTTAAAATGGATAGATCGGGACATATTCTAGCTCATATAAATTTCTCATAATTTTCTGAGCATATTTTATTTTCTGCAATTTCTAGCTATAGGGAAATACCTATAAACAGTGATAAACAATGACCTAATTGTTTATGTCTATTTAAAAGGGATTAAAAATTTCTATGTCGGGACCCCCCTGGCGGAGGTGAGGTCCCACCTGTCCTTTACCTGTGCTAGTCCCTGGATCAGTAGCTAACACACACAGACAACAGACTTGGATCACAACCATGTCGACTAATTTACATAAATTTACATCAGAGTGCGCCTCCTAGCGTGGTTACATAAGATTGGCTCAAAGGCCTTACAAAAGCGGAAGTCTTAATTATACAACTGAAAACTCCAAAAGAAGAAAGCCGAGGCAGATCCCCACAGGCAGAGCTGGATGAACGCAATCCTAGGTGTCGAGATACTCTTCGTCTTGAATCCCGGTGGCGAATCCTTCGTTGTGGTACATCTCCTCTTCAGGGTTCCACTGCTGTTCGCATCCTGCTCGTTGGAATGAGCAGCCTCGCATAAAAGGCGAGGGTGAGTATACTTTATACTCAACAAGCAAGGCTGACTACCATGCATCTAAGGCTTGACAAAGGAGAGTTAAGGGTTCTTTTTGCATAAAGCCAGTTTTATAAAATTTTACCTAAGGTTTTATAAAGTGATTTAAAACATGTTGAGAAAAACAAACGTTTGAATCAATTTCTTTGAAGTTCCGGCACCCACCGGTTTTTGCCCAACCTGACTACTCACGGCACCCACCGTGCAAACACCCTCATCGCACACAGTACCCACTGTGAGGAGAAAAACCAAAACACACGACCGCAATCGTGGTTTTCCTTTGAAACACCATTTTGAAAACAAATAGAGAAGAAGTACCATTGAGGCAGCTCCCTGTCGTCCGTCCTTGACCGTGGACACGGCTATCATGATAGTTTTATACTCTGCAGAGATCGCACGCTTTACCCATGCGTGGTGATTTTTCCCGAGGGTGCCCCCAAAGGAAAAGATCACCACAAGGCCTTTTTCCAACCTCCTCCAAGCTAAGGCATTTCCGCTAAGGTTTCCACACCGAAGCCCCTCTTGCGCCAATAGAACAGCACCTACTGCCTACTCCACCGACTGGAATGCCAAAGCTAGAGGGCTGAAGGATACTAAGCTAGGGCCTGCCCATATAGGCACACACGGTCGCACTGTTGTACTTAGCTCGTCTACCTCAAGGAATCGGTCCTTACGGACCGGGGTGGTTCCCACACTGGGCCCAAGTCTCGTGCTCGCGGCACCCACCTTGCATCCATCCACCCCGATCAGGTTTTGCAAAACAGTTTTACCCGATAGCACCCACTATCTTAACTATACCCATGACAGCACCCACTGTCTTTTTAAATCAATCATTTAAACAAGCATTTGATAATTGCAGATATCAAGAATGAACAACGACTTAGCACTGAGCATTTCTAAGCATTATTGCAAAACCTAATTCAAAGGTGATGTTAAATATTAGCAATTTTAACAACCTAGGGTAGCAAGGAGTATTTTAACAGGATAATTATTGATTGGGTGTTAACTAAGCAGCTAAGTGATTAGCATTTTTAATTTTGGATATAACATGCATTTTATAAACTTCTAAGAAATTTAGTTTCAAAACCATAGGACACAAGTTTCAGCACTTGCCTTGCTCAGCAAATTCCTGGTGATCCTCCGGAGGATGGGTCGCGAAACTATCGTCGTTAATACCTAATAACAAAATAACCAAAATAAACACAATACCAAAATTAAATATGAAATGCATGTGAATGGATATGCATAAATATGATGAAGGTACTTCAATCTGAAAATTGTGTAAATTTTACTTGACTTCTTTTTATAAACTTTAGAAACCTTTATTTCATATAGAATTTAATTATTGTACATATGTAGCAACATATTTCTTTTTAATTGAGAAATAAAGAATTAAACTTATTTCCTAAAATAATTGTTTATGTTATTATATTTCACCATTTCAGAAATTGCCAATTTATTTTCATTTATCAAAATCATTTAAGGTTAATTGATTTATGTCTTTTCTTTTATTAAAACTAAATCTAAATCATGTATTAATATGCATCAAATTATTTAAATTATATTTTTAATCTAAAGTTAACATTTTTGTGAGTTTTATAAATTTATTTCATAAATTTTGGACTTATATTTTTAAAGATATAAAATTTACAAGTTTTTATATTTATAAATCAAATTGGAAAAAGAAAAGGAAAAAGCAAGCGGGCCGCTCGGCTCGACCAGTCGAGCAGCTTGAGGCGGCCACACGGCGGCTTGCAAGCTGACGCGTAGGCAGGCATGCAGGCGTGGCGTGCTGGCATGACTGGCTTGATGCCTTGTTGGCGGATGGCGGCAGCAGCGGCTTGCCAGCGACGGGCGGACGGCGGCGTTTAGCGCTATGGCAGTGGCCGGTCGGCGTCTCGAGGCGGATAGGCGGGCAGGTCCGTCACCACTCGGCCGGTGACGGCGGGCTCACTGTCGGCGTCCACGAACAGGGGAGGCGAGGCGGTTCGGCGGCGGCGATTCCATGATGGCGGCTCGGCGCCGGGAAGTGAGGGGAAAGAGAGAGAAGGAAGGAAGCTAGGGGTGGGGTCGTGGCGAGGAAGGAGGCGGCGGTGAGGTCAGCGGCGACTGGCGGCGGTTTCTATGGTGTGTGAGCCGAGCCCGCCAGTGGAGGTAAGCGGTGGGGTCAGCGAGAAGGGAGGTGAGGGAAGGCTCGGGGTGGCTCGGGCTTGGGGAGAGCGCGGCCGAGGCGGTCCGGCGACGTGACCGTGGTTGGGCGGGGCATGGCTTGCGGCAACGGCCGAGGCTGGCGACGGCGAGGCGGCACCGGCGGTGGGGGTAGGCTCCTAGGGAGCTAGGGAAGCTAGGGGGGAAAGGAAGAGGGGGAGTTTACCTGCCGACGAGCCTCGACGGTGCACGGGGCGGCACGGCCTTCGGTGACCTCCTCCGACGAGCTCCGGCGACGGCGACGGCGACGACCTGGAGAAATGGGGCGAGGAGAGTGAGGGTGAGGATGTGATGGAAGGAATCGGCCGGGGAGGGTCTCACCGACGAGATCGAGGGATGGCAGTGGGGAGTGAGAGAGAGGAGAAAACCGAGAGAGGGGAGGAGGCTGTCTCGGAATTTGTCAGAGAGAGTGAGGAGAGAGAGTGAGTGGGTGGGGGGATTAGATAGGATTAGGGAAAGGGTAGTTTAGGGAAGGGCCCAAAATAGGGTATTCCCATTTGGGGAAAAGGGCAAAATGGGGATTTCCCAATTGGGGAAGGATGACAAGTAGGGCCCACTTGTCATAGAGATGAGACGGAATTAGTGTTAGGGCAACATACATTTTTACTAAACCTAATTAGTATGAAATTTGCTTATAAAGTTTTTATTTAAATTTTTAGTTTCAATTACTTGGCTATCTTCATTTTATTGTGAAATGGTTTGATCTAATAATTTGTAAAAATATATTTGTAGCTTTTGGACATTTTCAAATGAGATATATTTATATATATATAGTTATAAGTTAAATCCTTAAATAGATTTGTAAGGAAAATATATTTATAGTAACATGCACATTTTTTTTCAAAAAAAATGATTTTAAAATTTTTGGATTTCACATGTGATGATGCCATGATGATGCATTTTCAATTTTTTTGAAAAATGGGGATGTTACATTCTAGAAATAAGTAGACTCAATCAAAATAATGTTTATGTATTTCATGCGTAATTAGTTTATTTTCAAGATTTTTATTTGATAGAAAACATTTTTTATTTAGCAACATTCAATTGTTTAAATTGTATTATTAGAATTGAACACACATTTTCACTTGAAATAAATTTCAGAATAATAAAATAAAATATAAATCGCATTTTGCATATCCATGCATTGCATCTCTCGACGCTACTACGCTTGAAACACTAGCAAAACTAGCATCCGTAATCGCGATCACCTTAGATGCTTGTGCATTCATGCATGATGCCTCCTCGTTGTTGCATATTGGTGTTATATTTATTTGTTCTACGAATTCGTTCCGTTAATAGATGCGGAGGAGCACAAGGAGCAATTTGAAGAACAGCAAGAAGATTCCCTTCACCCGCAAGACCAAGGCGAGTTAATTTCCGTCCTAAAGGGTGTTTACTTTTACTAGGGAGAATCTCGATTTTCCCTAGTGCGAGTCAACAGCCTTCTTTTTGGTGTTACTTTTATTAGGGAGAGTCTATACTTTCCCTAGTACGAGTTAACATTTAAAAGGACCATATTGAATCCCAGATTCTTAAAGTATTTTATTTACAATTACAAATTGCATGCTCTCTTTACATAATTATGCCTACTTGCTTAATTATGATGTATCATGCCATGCTTTACTTCTTGTTATTAACCCCCCATGATGATATTGCCTTGATAAATCATCTACCATTTGACTCAATTAAAGATTGCTTTGATGATCACCCTTGATAGCCTGTTAGGTTGAATCAAAAAAATTTAGACTCTTAAGTCTTAATTAAAATCTTGCTTAGACATTGCTCAGGTCCAATTATTAATTTTAGGCTTAGTTGCCTCGGAACGGTAAACCGACATTCACCGGACATGATGAACATATAAACTTGGTTTACTGGATATTGGGCCTGGCATGCCAGTGTGTGTGGTTGGGAACACCGATGTGTTCTGGTTGTGGTTGAGGTTGTGGTGTATCTGGGCTACATGGTCTGAAGGAAGGCTGGACCACGGAGATGGTCTTTGGGCCAAGCTTCATTTGTGTGCGGTCGGAGCGCGAAGTTGTTTTCGCAGTAGCTTTGTGTTGCCTAAGGGGTTCTCGCACAACGGCGTTCAGAGTCTTTGGGCGCCAAGCTTGGCTGTGCCAGGCGGAGCGCGAGTTGTTTTCGCGTAGCTTTATGCTGCCCACTGGGTTCCTGCACAACGCGAGGCCATCACGCGGTAGTGCAAGCAATGGGGATTCGGGGATAGTCCGACCTGCGGGCGTACCCTGTCTACTGCCATGCTTGAGGTAAAGACAGGAATAGGTCGTCATCCTAATGGGTGATCTAGGTCTTACGTGACAGGGAGCCGTGACTCTAGTACGGGCTTGGCAACTCGGCTAGGGAAGAACGGGCACTTCGCTGGCGTAAGATCCACAACGGGTGCGCCACACCCGGAAGATGATGGCGGGTGTTTGGGGATGTTTGGCAGTGTTCGTAGAAACTATTAGGGGATGGGAACGTTTGGCATTGTGCATGGAAACTGTCGTGAAATAAAGATGAAAAACATTGATTAGCAGAAATTTGGGTTAAAATATGCTGAGTCATAGGCTTTGGTTTACAAAACTTGCTTTCTGCAACTAAAATGAGCCCCAACCTTTCCTTTGGAACCCCTATCACTAAATGCATTAGGTTGAAAGCTAGCTCGCCAGTGTTTGGATGACACTGACCTCGCATTCATATTCTCTTTTAGATGGAGAATATGAGCAGGATCAGTACGCCTGCCATGAAGAAGAAGATCAAGAGTTTGCTGACGATCAGGGCGAGGCTTAGGGCGTCTCTCCTGTCGAGTGCTTAGGCATAGCCGGCACGAGACCCTTTTGCATCTTTTGGATCTCTGCACTCTGATCTTTTGGATATTTGGAATATTTGGGGAAATGTGCCGTGTTGTAAACACTTAATAGCCTTCGGGCTTAATACAGGTATTTTATGTGATTTAAGTCTTTCGCTTGTATGTAATGATCCGGCTATGTGAATGGTGTGCACTAGTGTACTGATCCAGGGACTAGTGCAGATCAAGTGGTGGGCAAAAAGGACAGGTCCCACAAAGGCCTAGCAGCGGAAATTTAAATAACAGTTCAATGCAAATGGAAACCCAATCACAACTCCACAGGCATGCCCGAAGAGTGTGTTCCTAGACGTCGGAGTAGTCTTCATCCTGAATTCCATCAACGAAATCCCCGTCTTGATACACCTCCTCATCGGCGTCGCATCCTGCTCGTTGGAATGAGCAGCTCGAGAATAAACTCGAGGTAAGTAATCTTAATTACTTGCAAGACAATGCCTAGATGCTATGCAGGTTTCAAGGAGGGTTTGGGGTAGTTTTGCATAAAGCCAAGTTTCAAACTTTTAGACCTAGTTTGAGAAAGCGGTTTCGAAATTGAAGTTTGAACTTTGTAATTCTTTCTTTTGGAAAAGACAGCACCTACTGACTTAACTAGATTATCATGGCACCCACCATGAAGGCAACTATGCACATGCAACACCGATTGCACGGCAATTCCCAAAACAAAGAGAGGGAGAAGAGAGTTTTACAAAACTACAGTGAGGTAGCTTCTGTCGTCACCCTTAACCATTGGGCAAGGCTTTCATGAAAGTTTACACTCTGCAGAGGTTGTACGTTTTACCCATGAGTAGGTGGCTTCCTAGGAATCACCCAAAGGAAGTGGACACCACGAGGCCTTTCACCACAACATTCCCTTAGACCGGCATTCCCACTAAGGTTTTCACACCAATGCCCCTCTTGTGCTGATCGGTTCTGTTCTTATGGACATATTCAGATGCCTACTCCCTATTTCACCAGGAATGCCAGACTAAGAGTCCGAAGGGTACTCAACCAAGACCTGCCCATACAGGCACTCAATGGTCGCACTGTTGAACTAGTCTTGGTACCACAAAGAATCGCTCCTTAAACCAAACGGGTATGGTCCACCATCAACCCAATCTCAAGCATACTGCCACCGAGCAGTTGCAAACCACCTTGCAACCATCCACCCCGATTTGAGAAACCATTTAAAAAGCCTAGGATAGCACAGATAATTCCCGACATAGTAGCACCCACTATAGGCCATTCAATTTGCAATCAAGTTTTTGTCGGTGTTGAACACAAAAGTAAGTCTTTGGATTGCAATTGCTAAGCATGTAATGTCAAAATCGCTAAACAAGGATGGCAGCAAGATTAAATAATATTAATTAGCTAGGGTTGATGAGGTTGTCTGTGTATATCATTCATATAGGACCTTATCTACAACTTAGCTTAAATATTGTTTTTAACTTTTAAGTAGCATCTAGGTTTTGCAAAGTCTAATAAAACAGTTATAAAAATTGGGTAATAGCAACATGGCACAATGACTTGCCTTGATCCTGGTAGTCCAAGTGATCACCGGTAAAGTCTCCTTCGGCAGACGGATCTAATGTTTAAGAGGACCACAATAAGAACCATGTGCGATAAAATATGATGTTTGCATGACATGTCATGAGGATGATGCAAAGAGTGCAGAATAGTACAAGATAATTTTATAAAACTTCTGCAATTGATTTCATCAGTTTTGGAAATTCCTACAATTAGTTATGATTTTTATAAGCTTAATATTAAAGGTATAAAAGAGACATTATTATAAATAAATTTAAAAAATTTACCAAAATAGTACAGAAATTATATCATAATATATCTAACTTCAAAAAATAATTTTGGATATTTTTGGATCTATATTTTATTCTATAAAATTCCTACAAGTTTAAGCCCTAATATAATTATTAAAAATTAAAATTAACAGAGACATGTAACTAAACAGTACATAAAAATAATTTGTAATTTTATGAACCTAATAAAATTTATTTTATAATTTTCTACAAATATATATGCAATTAAAAACATAAGGTATATTCTGAAATTTAAAAAGAATAAAGGGGATGGGGGAACTGTGTGGGGCCTGTCCTTTTGCCCACCACTTGATCTGCACTAGTCCGTGGATCAGTACACTAGTGCACACCGTTCACATAGCTGGATCGTTACATACAAGCGGAAGACTTAAATTACATAAATACATGTATTAAGCCCGAAGGCTATTAAGTGTTTACATCACGGCACATTGGCCCAAAATATTCCAAAAGTCCAAAAGATCAGAGTGCAGAGACCCAAAAGATGCAAAAGAGTCTCGTGCTGGCTATGCCTAAACACTCGACTGGAGAGACGCCCTATGCATCGTCCTGATCGTCAGCAAACTCTTGTCCTTCATCTTCATGGTAGGCGTACTGATCCTGCTCATACTCTCTATCTAAAAGAGAATATGAATGCGAGGTCAGTGTCATCCAAACACTGGCGAGCTAGCTTCCAACCTAATGCATTTAGTGACAGGGTTCCAAAGGAAAGATCGGGGCTCATTTAGTTGCAGAAAGCAAGTTTTATATATCAAAACCTATGACTTAGCATATTTTAACCAAAGTTCTACTAATCAATGTTTTCATTTTTATTCCACGACAGTTTCCTTGCACACTGCCAGACGTTTCCCATACCACGACAGTTTCCATGAACACTGCCAAACGTCTCCAAACACCCGCCATCATCTTCCGGGTGTGGCGCACCCGTTGTGGATCTTACGCCAGCGAAGTGCCCGTTCTTCCCTAGCCGGGTTGCCACGCCCGCACTAGAGTCACGGCTCCCTGTCACGTAAGACCTAGATCACCCATCAGGATGACGACCTACTCCTGTCTTCACCTCGGACTAGGGGTTGACCCGGACGCTATCCAGCAAATCAGCGGGCCCCTAAGTCCGCACTACCGCGCGATGGCCTCGCGTTGTGCAGGAACCCCAGTGGGCAGCATAAAGCTACGTGAAAACAACTCGCGCTCCGCCTGGCACAGCCGAGCTTGCCCAAAGACACTGAACTCACGTTGCAGAACCCCTTAGGCGACATAAAGCTACGCAAAAACAACTCGGCGCTCCGACCGGCACAGGTGAAGCTTACGCCAAAGACCATCTCCATGGTCCAGCCTTCCTTCAGACCATGTAGCCCAGCTACATCACACCCTTAACCACAAACGGATCACATCCGTGTTCCCATCCACACACACTGGCATGCTAGGCCTAATATCCAGTAAACCAATGTTGGTAATATTCATCATGTCCGGTGAATGTCGCTTCACCGTTCCGAGGCAGCTAAGCCTAAAATTAATAATTGGACCTGAGCAATGTCTAAGCAAGATTTTAACCAAGACTTAAGAGTCTAAAGTTGTTTTATTCAACCTAACCAGGTTAACAAGGGTGATCATCAAGGCAATCATTTTGAAGTCAAATGATAGATGATTTTATCAAGGCAATATCATCATGGGAAATTAACAACAAGAAGTAAAGCATGGCATGATATATCATGATTAAACAAGTAGGCATAAATACTTGAAAGAGCATGCAACTTGTAATTGTAAATAAAATAATTTAAGAAAACTGGGATTCAAAATGATCCTTTTGAATGTTAACTCGTACTAGGGAAAGTATACGCTTTCCCTAATAAAAGCAACACCTAAAGGAAGGTTGTTGGCTCGCACTAGAGAAAATCGAGATTCTCCCTAGTAAAAGCAAACATCCTTTTAGGGTGGAAATTAACTCGCATTGGTCCTGTGAATAGCGAGGATCTTCCTGTTGCTCTTCGGGATATATGCCGGGCTCCTCAGCGTCTATTAACGAAGCGTATTCGAAGAACAATAAATAAAGCAGCAATGTGTAATAAGAAATCATGATGCATGGAATGTAACGCGTTTAACCTAGCTATCGATGATCGGCGTTTAGGTCTTATCCTAAATTATTGAGAGAGTTCCATGACCCTACTAATGTACAATAATTCTCAAAGAAATAACGGGGTGAGCGTGTGTGAATATGACATGCGATGAGGGATGATGCATAAGGCTACCCTTAATAGACTACCCATAGATTTAGCAAATAGACGTATAAAGCAAAAATAGATTTTTGTTTGAAGTATTTCCTTTATCTACTCTTCTTACCATTGATTTCCTATTATAATAAGAGTCTTAAATGGGTGGAAGACATAATTATAGGTTATATTTTTATTTATATATGAACATATATATAAATATATTTATATAACTAACCATGAACTTGCATATTTTTGAGATCCAAATAAAAACCTATCTGTCATTTAATGCTGGTGATTTAACATTTTTGGTTAGGTGTAGTAATTTTGATTAACCAAATTACCAAGTAATTCTAGTAAACTGTGGTTATTAATTAGGTCGATATTTAAATGACTTGTGATTATAGGTTATATTATAAAGTTTATATTTTTCCTAAGTCCAGAAAGTTATTTCATGCCACACATGAATTTTCTAGATTTTGTTAAGTGTTAGTTTAATTTTTGATTGGCAGAAACTCATTCCTGTAATTTATCCTTTATAGATAAATACCTTAAGGATACATTAATAGAATAAATCCAGGGATAATATTCTGTTACTATACATGATTATATTTTTATTAAATCCAACAGAGGCTCTAGTATTTATCATAAATTTTCTAGCAATTATGGAGATGTTTAGCTATTTTTAATAAATCAAATTTATATTCTGCATTTGTTTTAAATGACTAAATCCGAGAAAATCGGTTGAATAGTGATGGGCCGGCCCGCTAACTCGCGGCCAGACAGACCACGTCAAAGGCGTATTTCTAAACAGCGCTTCTTGCGCGCGAAGGCACCTTCCTGACGGAGGCTCTTTCCCACTCGCGCGCGATTTAAAATTCAATCTGATCCCGCGCACGCATCTTGGCACGGATCTAACAGCCGGGACATCATCATCCACCTCCGACCGGAGCGACGCGGTGACGTCATGAAACCGGCGATCCATCGGCGACGCGGCGGCGGAGCTACGGTGCTCTAGGGAAGGAGTTCTAGGGCGCTATGGATTCCTTACGAGAATCTCTACGACGTGTCTCGAGCTGCTTGTCGGTGACGGCCTGGATCGACGGCGAGCCTAGCGGCGGCGGAGATCGTTCTTGGAAGCAATAATCTAAGGCTACACATTGCTCTAGGAGCTAAACAGAACCGGGTTTAAGCATAAGGGAGGCTTGGGGATGCTCACCGTGCTTACGGTCGGCCCGGAAGAGGCGTGGATCGAGCTGGCAACGTTGGGGCTGAACGAGGCGGAAACAGGGCTCACGGCGCTAGGGAGCTTCGGAGGTCCTCGGGTCCAATTAACCTGGGCGAAAGTTAGGCGAGGGTGAGGTGGTGCTTGTCGCGAAAGCAATCGGCAGGGGACTCACCGATAAGGGAGAAATCGAAAAGGGGAATAATCGGGTGGCCGGCGACGGCGAGAGCAATCCAGCGAGCTCGAGGCTTCCCGGTCCAATTCCTTTGGGCAGGAGTGAGGTGAGGGTCTGGCGAAGCTAAGGCGCGCACGGGTTTGGGGTATGGGGCTCTGGTCTAGACTGTCCACGTGAGGAAGGTCGGGACCGATGCGGCTTCGGCCGGGATTTAATCCCGGCCGAAGCATGATCTTTATCCGGCGGTCGCAAGGAGGTAAGGGGTAGTCACTAGGAGTTAACGTCGCGGATTGGCGGCGGGGTGGTTCGTGCACGCGCGACGGGCGAAAGCAAGCCGGGCGGCGAGGTTGCTTAATCCGGCGGCATAGCTGGTGCAGCGCGGCGGGGTCGAGACGCGGCGGCGCGACCGGGCGCTCATTGGGCTGGCGGCGGTGCTCGACACGTTCGCCACGCCAATCAAGCCGGCTTAGTCGGCACCGCCGGACAGAGCGCGGCGGTGAGGCAATGGCCGGACGTCGCGTCCGTGCAGCGGTGGGGCCAGCATGGGTCGGAACGGCACGCGCGCATGGGCGTCCAACAAGGGGAAATCGGGCATCGGCGGGCCGGATTCGCCGGAGAGGTGGGGGCACGGCCGGAGAAGCCCAGTAGCTCGGTGGAATGCCAACAAGGGCAGAGAGAGAAATGAGGCTGCCCAGTGGGTCCCACCAAGGTCAAATTTGGTCAACACCTAGTTCAGGCTATCACTAGGGTATAAACTATTTTATGTAATTTTTTTGTGGAATTTTTAAATGGGAGTATATATTGTCCTTTTTGTGAATATACATATGTTTGTTATATATATAAATATGTGTATATATATATACATGTATATATATGTATATACATACATATACCAATATGATTTGAGTGCATTTTATGCGTAAAAATCTATATGTATATGTATATTTTGTTTGAACACTTACTTATGTTCTCAAGTCTCTTTTAAAAACATACATATATGTGTATATATAAACATATACATATATACTTATTTATGTGCTTAAATGAAGTTTTCTCATTTAATTGGGTGTGTATATATATATATATATACATGTAAGCCTAGGGAATTTTAAGGAATTAAAACTTTAAGGAATTATTTTCCCTTTACTAAATTCTTTTAGCTTACCCTTTTCTTTTAATATTCCTTGATATTTCATGATAGGAGCAATATTTTGAGTATTACTCATCTATATTAAGTAACCTTAGACAGTCGTTAGCCTAAAAAGACTTTATAGATCCATAAATGAATTTTAAAAAGGGTGTCTTCTACAAGAATTTTCTGCGACAAGCCGTCCTTATGAGAGTGATTTTGAAAATATAAATATACAGAATTTTGGGCTGTTACAGAACTGGGCCAGCGGCTCAAGGTGGGCCGGCCTAATCGGCATCCAACAAGCGGTGAGGCAGAATCAAGGCCGATCAAGGGCCCTCCCGAAGCGGGGAAAACAGGCGGTGAGGATCTGGTGGCGGCGCTCGTGTCGGCGCATTTACAGAGGGAAACAGGCAGGGACCACGGGCGGTGCTTCGGTGAAGTTTCGAGACACGAAATTGGCCGAGGCGGCAGCGCGGCTTAGCCCTAGGTGGCACAGTGGAGGAGCACGGCGTGGCGGCGATTGGCGGTGCAACGGCGAAGTCGGGTGGGCCGCTGAGCAACAGTGAGGCATAGGGATGCTCGCGGTGGCGACGGCTTGACGCGGGGGTGCCCAAGGCGGGCGGTCGTCGTGCGGGTGGAGGGGTGGCTCGGGTTGCCTGGCGGTGGGCTCGCCGTCGAGGAGCTGGGGGCCGCGCGGTGGTCGGCGAGCACCCAGGAGAGGAGAGGGTGCGAAGGGGGCTCACCACGATGTTGGTTTCGCGGCGATTTGGTTCGGCGGCAGAACGGTATGGCGGCGGTTCTGGCGAGCTTCCTGGTGGCTCCGGCGACGGCGATGAGCTGGCGATGGTGGAAGGGAGAGAGCTTATGCAGGCTGTCGTTTGGATCTAAAGAACAACGTAGGGAGGGATTTATAAAGGAGGTTGGGCACGTATTCCTCTAGGAATAGGATAGTTTGGATCCCCTAATTTTAGGGGAATCCCTTCCAGAGATGGGATAGAAAGAAGAGATATTATATGAGACTTCTCTCATTGGCTGGCAAGTTAACAGAGAGAGATGAGAAGCTTACATGTGGGTCCCACGCGTAAGAGAGGCTTAATATAAATTCATATTTTGGTTTGAAAATACTATCAAAGTATGAAATTAAGTCTTAAATAATCAAAACAACATAATTATATTTTTATTATCTAACTTTGTTTAAATAAATCATTTTAAAATATTTTTCCAGGAACATACACATTTTAAAAGGGTTTTGAATTCTCAAAAACTTACAAATACAATGCAATGCATGTATGCATGATTTTTGAAAATGAGGATGTTACACCTTGTCAGAAGTCTCTCACCCTAAGAAAAACTTGCCTTCCTGATCTCTTGGCCCTTGCTAGATGTCGGTAGCGTCGAGATATTCTCCATCATCACCCACACGATCTAGCGTATACAAAACGACAAAACAATAGTAACAGAAACAACAAATAAATAAAAAATTACAGAAAAATTACAATATCTAGATACGAATTTTCTGTATTGTTAGAAACTAGAATATTCGCTAGATTTGGACCTAGGGTGCCAATTATCAGGCTAGAATAAACTAGTCCAGTTTTTTCGTCAAATAATCAGCTATAACTAGAATGTTTGTAGTATCAACCTTTTCGGCAAAATGGTAAGGATTGGACTTCGAAGCATGGATGCACAGGTCAAGATGGCCCTCGGTTTTTTTTTCTTTGGATGTTGGCACGAAACACTAGTGCAAAATACGTCATCACTGGTGGTTCTCGAACTGTCGGGACCCGCAAAATGGCGTCGAGTCCCTTCTGTGCTTTACCTGTACTAGTCCCTGGATCAAGTAGATAGTACACATAGATTCCAGATCTTTGGATCATTGCCATTACATTTCGAACAAATATTACATCAGAGTGCGTGACAAGACGCTAAATCAGAGTACAAGATTCAGGCACGCAGGCCTTACACAGCAGAAGTCTAACAAGAAGCGGACGTCTTAACAATCTTCCATAACTCCAAATGAAAGAGGCAAAATACAACAATCAATCCCACAGGCGAGCTGTAGTAGCGTCCTAGGCGTCGGAGAACCTTCGTCTTGTAGTCCGGCAACGAAACCTTCACCTTGGTACATCTCCTCCCCGGGATACCATTGCTGATCACAACCTGCTCGTTGGAACGAGCAGCCCCGCATAAAAGGCGAGGGTGAGTATACTTTATACTCAACAAGCAAGGCTGACTAAATGCAACTAAAGCTTAACAAAGGAAGGGTAAGGGTTCTTTTGCATAAAGCCAGTTTTGCAAGTTTTACTAAGATTTTGCAAAATGATTTGAAATGTGTTTGAGAAAAACAAATATTTGAATCATTTTCTTTGAAACTCCGGCCTCAACCGGTTTTGCCCGAACCTGGCTACTCACGGCACCCACCGTGCAATTACCCACTTCGCCCATAGCACCCACTATGAGGAGAAAAATCAAAACACACGACACCAATCGTGGTTTTCCTTTAAAACACCGTTTAGAAAACAAGAGGTAAGAAGTACCAATGAGGCAGCTCCCCGTCGTCCGTCCTTTACCGTGGACACGGCTATCATGATAGTTTCACACTCTGCAGAGGTTGCACGCTTTACCCACCACGAGAGATGATCTTCCCTAGGAATCACCCAAAGGAAAAAAACACTACAAGGTCTTTAACCAACATTCCCCTAGCCTGGCACTCCCTCTAAGGATTCCACCGCAGCGCTAGTTACTCTAGTTGACTGAAGCCCCCTCTTGAGCCTGCAGAACAACACCAATTGCCTACTCCACCGACTTGAATGCCAAAACTAGAAGTCCGAAGGGTACTCAATCAGGGCTTGCTCATACAAGCACTCAATGGTCGCACTGTTGTACGTAGCTCGTCTACCTCAAGGAATCGGTCCTTGGAGATTAGGGTGGGTCCCGCACTGGGCCCGAATCTCGTGCATGCTGCACCATCCTTGCAACCATCCACCCCAATCAGTTTTTGCAAAACATTTTTTTTCCGATAGCACCCACTATCAACTAGCCTATTTACAAACAAATGACAACACCAATTGTCCTTTTTAAAAATCACATGGTAAATTGGTAATCAATGGTAATAAGCAATTAATCATATGATCTACTATGAGCATTACTAAGCAGATGCAAAACCTAAACAAGGGTGTAGTAATATTTTAACAATTTTTAATAAGGTATGGCAGCAAGGAATATTTTATACGAATTATTTATTGATGGGGATTTAACTAAGCAACTAGGTAATTAATGTTTAACTTTTAACATACATGCTAATTGTTAAATTCTAGTGAAACATGTTTGCAAAACATGGGTTCAAGGGTTTAGCAGTTGTCTTGATCAACGAAGATAGAAGGGTCCTCCGCTGCGTTGGAATTGAGACCCTCAGCGATTGAATCTAACGCAACGAGAATTTAAATAACAAATACAATGCACAAATAAATAACAAAAATTAATATGTATGAAAATGCAAATAAAAATTACAAAACAGTAGGTTTTGATTTTATAAACATTTAAAAATTGGTTTCATAATTTTTTGGAGTTGTATAATTAAAGATATGAAATTATTAAGTATCTGTTTCAGCAAAAAATAGAAAAGAAATTTCCCTCACGGACTGGGCCAAGGTAGGCTAGCCCAACACAGGTGATGGTGCGGGCATGCCCCACCGAGCGGCATGGACGGTGCGAGGCGCGGGCACGCACGCGGCGCCCGTGGGCGACGCTGGTCGGCTCGAATGAACGGCGGTGGCGCGGGCGACGGACCATGACATGGCAGCGGCCCAAGGCGGTGGTGGCGGCTTAGCGCATGGCGCATGTGTGTAACAATGGGCGCTGGTCGCGCGTGTGGCCCGTGGGCGACATCGACGGCTCGAACGAACGGCGGGCTAGCACGGGCGACGGACCATGACACGGCAGCGGCCCAAAGGCGGTGGTGGCGGCTTAGCGAAAGACGAAGGCGTGGATTGGCGGACGCAGCCCAGCCTGGTGGCGGGGTGCGGCGAGGCCCAGCGGTGGCGGCGGCTTGTTTGGCCCAGCTGGTGGCGGGGTGCGGCGAGGCCTGTGGTGGCGGCGGCTTGCTTGGCGCAGCGCAGCGCGCGGCGTGGCGCGCCCAATACCGCAACACGGCGGCGGGGCGGCTGCTGCTTTGGCGGCGGCGAGGGACCGGCGGTCACGACCAACAGGGCGGCGGCCCTATGGCTCTGAGGACGGCGGCGACGACGGCGAACGGCGGCATGGCGACGCCGGCCGAGGAAGGGAAGGGATGGGGATCCGGCGAGGTCGGTCCGGCGAGGAGTACGGCAATGAAGCGGCGGCTGGCGATACTGGCGACGGCTATTTAACGGCGGCGAGAGGGCCGGTGGCGAGATGGGTGAGGATGGCGGCGGTGTGGGGATGCTGCGCAGGGCGGCGGCGGGCACGGCGCTGGTCGGAAGCTGGGGCGGGACCACCATGAGGAGGAGGAGGCGTCTGTGGTGGAGCTCTCCCGGCGGCGCCGCATTGGCCGAGGGGAAAAGATCCTAGGAGCCTAGGGATGAGGAGGAAGATATGGGGATGGCACGGGAGGCGGCGGAGTTGAGTCTTACCATCTGAAAAAGACGAATTCAACGAACTGGCACAGCGGCAGATTCCAGCGATGTATTCGGCGATCGAATTCTTCGCGCTCGTTCGACGATTCATCGAGCACTTTGTTGGGTTGGATTCGCAATGAAGATATCCAGGACGTCCTCGGACGGTTTTGTGAAATTCGCATCGAGGCGGTGCTGAGGTGAGGAAGAGTAGAGACGGCCAAGAATCGGGAGGCTGACATTCGGCGTTAGATCGCCAGAGCTACGGACATCAGATCGGTGAGTTCCTAGGCAAAATAGAACCGTGAGGATGAAATCTAGAATGTCCTCGGAGGGTTTAGATAATGGAGTCTTACCCAGGTTGCAGCAGAAGGAAAACGAAAAGAGGGAGAAAGAGCTCGGGAGGAGGGGTTTATATAGGGTGCTATGTGGATCAGAGATCCTAATCTCAGGGAAAGAGAGGATTTTCTTGATCCTAGGGATCAATCCTATTAAGGATAATGGAAGATTTTACGGGAAAATTCCAAAGATGAGAAGGAGGAAGCTTCCTCTCTCTGTCCTACGTGCAGGAATAGAGAGGAAAGGAGAGATCGTGGGGGAGATCAGCCAGGGAGGAAAAGAAGGAAAGGGAGAAAGGAAGGAGGGAAAACGAAAAGGAAAGAAAAGGAAAGAAAAAGAAAATTAGGTGGGGTCCACTTGTAAGAGAGGAAATAGAATAGATAAATAAAATCAATTTATTTATCTGAGATTCAAATTATAGGTAAATAATTACTTTAGAGATTAAAATGCAAAATAATATTTAATAAATGCAAAATTAGCAAAATTGATATTAACACTTTATTTTGCACAAATAAACCTTTTTGCAAAACTTTAAATAAATATTACACTTACAATTAGATTTTGGATAATTTTATTTTACAAAGCTTTTTAATAAGGAACATACTCATTTTCATTTTTTTTATATTTTTAAAATTTTCATGCCATGCAATGCATATGATTTTGGTTTTGAAAATGAGGATGTTACACGAACCGACAGTGATTATGTGACAGTGATAATCGGGACAGTGATAGTTGTAACACTCCAGCTCCTACTGAGGCCAAGATGCTACCAAGTTTCTAAATTCTACGAAATTTCGGCAAAACCTCCCCTAAAATTCGGACATCCACTCAGTAGACAGAAAACAGCATAGCACATATATAACGATTATATCATCATTCAAGCCCCCATAGGCTAGACCAATGGCTCCCTCTCAACGGGACCCCCAACACAATCACCCCTACCATACTTACCTTTAGCGTTGACGGAGTCCTCTATGTCTTTTAGTCAAATCACTTAACAAGGACATAGTAAAAACAAAATTCAACAAGCCCATTACTCTAATCTATTTCTCAAACTGAACCATAATACAGGAGTATTTAAATTAACCTAACTGGATCTAATTAAGGAATAATTTATCTCGTGTTCTAGTGCCAAAGTGAAGCACTACTCCCACCCAATGCATGTCGCCATCAACGATCACCTAAAAACAAAGACAAGCAAGAGTGAGTCCACGACTCAGCAAGTATATATTAAACAAGGAAGACAATAAGATAACCATTATAACCATAGCATATCATATCTGTCACTTTACCGTTTCACTATCTGTCATTGCTAAAGAATGATGCAATGCAATATGCGTCTCTTTACTGTGAGCTCATACCGGTATAGCTAGAGTGTCACCTGTTGATGCACACTCTTGCCCGTCCTGAATCTGGCGGAGACCAATTCCTCCACTCCCGTGGAGTGCCTACTCCCGTAGGACTTAGGGCTCACGGGTCAGATCATATAGCTTTCTCACCGACCTGGCTCATAGAACTCCGGACTAGTTATATGATCATTCTCTGACCCGACCCATGAATATGAATGCAAATGATGCAACAACTCAACACTTTCCACTTACCGTTTGGCGATCCATAGTTCAAAGCATACACAGTCATATATTCACGTCCATGATACAAGAACCTAACATGATATTAATAGAAGGAAACATAGCACAATCATGTTTATTAGATTAAATATGCACTTGCATACCCCCAATCACCACTCATTATAGAAGTAAACATGAAATACATCACACTTGAATAATATATACTTGCCTTTCTATCCACGGGAGCTAGTAGGATTTGCGGTTGACGCCGAACCCGTGGCTCCTCCTACAGAAGACGACATATCTCAATTCGACGCTCCCAAAAGAATGCAAACAGAGGACTCCTCGCACCTATATGCACCCCCTACCACTGTGCCATTAATAACCCATCTCTATCAACATCAACAACTCAGGAAACGCTATTAAAATTTCTGGACAGCGGTAATAAACAAATGATATCTCTCTAACCGAGTGTCTGTTTCCTGCGTTCTTGTACTCAAAACCAAGCTAACATCGACACGCACCAATCCCAACATAGGACCACGAGCTAATTTACGATCTATATAGATGAAACCCCACATTGAAGCTGCTGGACAGCAAGCTCACCTCCTAAAACCTCATTTTCCTACCACTAAACCTCAATAATCCACAAAATTGAACCCTAAATAGGAGCAATTACCACTAGCAACTTCTAATCCCGCAGGGTATAAACTTCGATTAATAAGGAAAATGAGACGAACCCAAACCCTAGGTCACAAACCTTCCCCTTACCTTCTTCCTCTTCCTTCCTTTACCTCTTCTCTTCCCCCTCTCCCGGCCTCCCTCCTCTTCCTCTCCTTGCGCAGCAGCACCAGGCAGCGGCGAGGCGGGCGACGACGAGGCGGGGAGCCGACGGCGGCTGAAGGGGAGGGAACGCGAGGGGACGGCGCTTGGCGACGAGCGGCCGGTCAAGGGACAGGAGGTCGGCGGCGGGACAGCCGGCACGCAGACGGAGGACGGTGCAGCGGCGGCGGCTAGGTTTAGCACGGGTTGAGGCGACGGGAGACGGGGCGGACGCGAGCCCGAGCAGGAGCAAAGGCAGCAGGGGGGCTCAGTGCTGAGGAATGGGTGGAGTGAGGCTCCCCTAGGAGTTGCCCCTTAAGTAATATGGTCTTGGGCCCAAGTTGGGCCGGGGTAGGCTTTAGGGTATTACAATAGTAGTATCACTGGCGGTTCTTAAGTGAACCACCAGTGATGAGGATGTTCGTACGATTTTAGACAGTAAAATTTGACTAAAAATATTATTTTGATCCGAATAGCACCCCAATACCATCTACCACCGCGTATATAGCCTTACTACCTTTTCTCATCTGAAATTTAAACCACGCATAACTAGGATTCGAACTCCGGACCTCTTGCCTCTAACCCAACCCTCCTAGCCATCACACCGTTAGCACCTTTTGACATATATAGGATATGCATATAATTTAAGCCTTGTTTTCTGAATTTTGTAATAACTTTTTGACTGTACAAATGTCGTTAAATAGAAAATTTTTCAACTACAAAGTTGTATATCTTGTTGAAAGCTACAGTTTTCATGTAAAGATTGTTTCTATCCGACTTCATCTGAATAAGTTATAATTTTTTTAAATTTTAATGATTATTTAGGCATCTATATTGCTTCAAATGGAAAACATATCAACTACAAAGTTTTAGATCTCGTCGAGAGATACAATTTACATATAAAGTTTATTTTTATCCGAGCTTGTATGAAAATATTATGAAACTTAAAAGATTTAAAAATTCTGAAAATTACTTTTCACTGGCGGTTCTAAAAAGAACCGCCAGTGATACTACTATCACCGGCGGTTCACTTAGATAGTGAAAATATCACTGGCGGTTCTAGGATTGAACCACCAGTGATACTTTTACTAGCAGTTTTCTTTTAGAACCGCCAGTGATAGATTTATTATCACTGGCGGTTCGGTATCACTAGCGGTTTTTTCGGGTTCCTGGGTGAGACGGAGCAGGGCAGGTCATATCACTGGCGATTCTAGATGAATCCGCCAGTGATGATGAGCATTTCTATAGTAGTGAGATGTGGAAATGCTTGCTTTGGACAAGGCATGCGTGCAGGTGGCACTGGTATGTCCCACTACTACAGAACTGGGCATCACAACCGGTCCATCAGAAGTGGTTTGGTGCGAACCCATTGTAATGTTCATACCAGAACCGGTTCGTGGGCAACGGGCAGGAGAGGGCTTCCAGAAGCGGTTTGAAACACGAACCGCCTATAAAGTCCCATCTCTACAACCGGTTTGTGCCCCAAACCGGTTGTGGATTTCCAGAACCGGTTTGAGACACAAACCGGTTGTAAAAGGCAACCTCTAGATGCGATTTGTGTCTCAAACCGCTTGTAGAAACCATCCAGCCTAGCGCATTTAAAACATCTCTTCCTCCCCAAGGGCGCAGATGTGAACAGGAAGTGTTAACAGGAAGGGCCGAGCTATTGTTCAAGGGGGGGTGCTGCCCAAATTTTCAATTGTGGTGATTTAGCTGCAAATTAAGTGTTTCAAGTTTAGTAACGTCATGTTAACATCCTTCTCACCTAAGTATTGCTGTTTTTTTTGCATTGGATGTGGAGAAATGTTGATTTATTCTTTGTTGAAAGGTGTTTGTTTCCTAGCTAGCTTCATCACTAAAAAGTTTTTTTAGCTTGTTTGCTAGCTACCTAACTTGTTTGCTAGCTAGCTTGATCACCTAATTTTAGAGAGTTGATCTCAAAATTAAGTTGTTTGCTTTAGGATCCAAAATTTACCGATAAATTGGTAAATGTAGGTTTGCAAGGAACTAATTATTGGTGTATGAAATAAAAAAGGATAAATTAGAAGGATAAAAAATAAAAAGGTAGAAAGGGAAAATAATTAGTTAGATTTAGTTAAAAATTGTAGAAGGATAAAAATAATTAAAAATGTAACAATTAGTTATTTTTAGTTCAATAAATGTGAAGGGTAAAAAATATTAGTTAGGTTTAGTTAAAAATGTATAAGGATAAAAATAATTACAAAGGTAGAAAGAGAAAAAATAATTATGTTCAAAATTGTAGAAGGATAAAAAATAATTAAAAAATGTAACAATTAGTTAGTTTTAGTTCAATAAATGTAGAAGGACAAAAAAAGAATTAGTGTAGGTGGAGTTTTTTTTGTTGCAGCAAAAAAATATTGTCTTTATTTGTAGACTGAAGAAGAACAAAAAGTAATTAGAAAGGTAGATCTAAGTGCTTGTGAGCTTTAGATTCTTAAATGTAACTATATTTTTTTAATAAAATATGACTTGGTGTAGATGAACCGGCAATGAATGTACAACGCGAACCGTCACTCAAGAGAGTTTATTGATGGTGTGCAGGGTTTTTTGGATACGGCCGTTGCCTTCTTGCCTCTAGGCAGCTACATATGTTTTCCGTGTGTAGACTGTAAGAATGAGAAGGAACACTCCCACCGATGGCAGGTTATGAACCATTTGATCATGAGAGGATTCATGCCAAACTATACCTGTTAGACCAACCATGGCGAAGTAGAGGGGATTAGCCAGGAAGATGATGAAGACGACGAGGAAGAAGAAGAGGGTTTGAACAGTATCCTAGACGCCAGCAATCTTGTTCGTGGAAGATACACTCGGGAGTTTGGTGATGATGAGTGGACCAGATGTTGCGTGGATCGGAGAGGGAGACTACACAGATGAAAGACAATTCGACAAGTTCCAGCGCATGTTAGAGGACCACATGACTCCTTTGTACCCAAACTGTGGGCAGGGGCACAAAAAGTTGCTCACCACACTGGAACTAATGCAATGGAAAACCACGAATGGTGTCTCAGATAAAGGATTCGATGAGTTGTTATCACTCATAAAGAAGTTGCTTCCGGAAGATAACGCTCTGCCTGAATCTACATATGAAGCCAAGCAAGTCGTATGTCCTTTGGGATTGGAAGTACAGAAGATACACGTATGTCCTAACGATTGTATCCTGTATCGCAATGAGTACGAGGATTTCGATATTTGTCTAGTGTTCAAAGAATCACGTTATAAGATGAAGCGTGACGACCCAGGTGAAATAGATGGGGAGCATACGAAGAAGAGACATCCCGCTAAGGTGGTGTGGTATTTCTCTGTCATCCCCCAATTGAAGCGTTTGTTTGCTAACAAAGTGCATACCTAGATGATGCGTTGGCACAAAGAAGAGCGTAATGCGACTGGATGCTTAGACATCCCGCTGATGGCTCCCACTGGAGGAAATTTGATCGAACATACCCACACTTTGCAGATGATGCGTGAAACATAAGGTTTGGGTTGAGTACCGATGGTATGAATCCGTTCAGCGAGTTGAGCAGCAGCCATAGCACCTGGCATGTTACACTATGTATCTATAACATTCCTCCTTGGTTGTGCATGAAGCGGAAGTACATATTGATGTCGTTGTTGATCCAAGGGCCCAAGCAACCCGGAAACGGCATCGATGTCTATCTGAAACCATTGGTTGAAGATCTTGTAACGTTGTAGGAGGATGGTGTACCGGTATGGGGTGAGCACAAAAGACAGTATTTCACCCTACGTGCATTGCTGTTTGTGACCATCAACGACTAGCCTGCGCTTGGTAACCTGTCTGGCCTAACTATAAAAGGATATAGAGCCTGCGTGCAGTGCTTAGATGAAATGGACAGCATGTACCTCAAAAACTCTCGGAAGGTTGTGTACATGGGCCACCGTAGGTTTCTTCTTACGAGGCACCCGTTGCGGAAGAAAGGCAGGAATTTTAACGGGAAACCAGACCTTCGTGCTAAGCCTGAGCATCGAAGTAGGCCGCGTGTGTTTGCTATAGTAAAGGATCTAAAAGTAGTATTTGGAAAGGGTCCTGGGAGGAAATCTATACCTAATGAGGAAGGTCAGGCACCCATGTGGAAGAAGAAGTCAATATTTTGGGACTTGCCTTATTGGGAAGTTTGGAGGTCCGTCACTCACTTGACTTCATGCACATCACGAAGAATGTACGACAAATCGAAAGATACACTGCAAGCTCGGAGGGATCTAAAATATTTGGACTAAGGAATGATCTACATCCAGAAAAGACAGGGAAAGGACAATATTATCTACATTCTGCGAGCTACACTCTAAGCAAAGAAGAGAAAAAAAGCATGATAGAATGCTTGAACAGTGTGAAGGTCCCTTCCGGATACTCCTCGAATGTAAAGAGACACATAAACATGAAAGAGAATAAAATCGTCCACCTGAAATCCCATGAGTGTCTTGTGTTGATGACACAGTTGCTCCCAGTGGCTGTGAGAAGTATTTTGCCCGAGTGGGTCCGGGGGACAATCACAAAGCTGTGTTCCTTTTTCAACGCGGTTTCGCAAAAGGTTATTGAACCAGATAAACTAAGTAAGCTGCAGGATGACGTGGAACAAAGTGTGGTTAGCCTTGAGATGATCTTTCCTCCTGCATTCTTTGATATTATGGTTCCTCTCACTGTTCACATTGTCAAGGAGATAGGTATTCTCGGACCTGTATTTTTGCACAACATGTTTCCATTCGAGAGGTACATGAGTATCCTAAAGAGGTATGTCTGTAACCATTCTCGTCCGGAAGGATGCATAGCCGAGGGGTATGGCACAGAGGAGGTGATTGAGTTTTGTGTGGATTACATTAATGATCTAAATCCGATTGGTGTCCCTATATCACGCCATGAGAGGATGCTATGGGGAAAAGGGACACTAGGACGGAAAGCAATTGCATGCAAATATCTTCTTACTTTTAAACAAGCACATTTTAGGGTTCTGAAACAATCTCCTGTAGTGGCCCCTTATGTCCTTTAGCACAAGAGTATTCTACGCCGCGAATTCCTAGGGAGGTCTGAGGATTGGATAACACTGAGGCACATGGATTCATTCGGCGCTTGGTTACAAAACTACATCCTTTCCAAAGGGTCGATAATGAGCAGATTATGACGCTGGCTCGGGAACCATCTAGTGAAATCGTGATATTCAAGGGTACGAGATAAATGGTTACACATTTTACACGAAATCCCAGGATAAGATGAGCACGAACCAGAACAGCGGTGTCCGTATAGACGCCGCGGACAACACTGGCAAGGTGGACATATATTATGGTTTCATAGAAGAGATATGGGAGCTTGACTATAGACCATTGAAGGTCCTTCTATTCAAGTGCCAATGGGTTAAACTGAGTTCAAGCGGCGTGAAGATCGACAAATATGGCATGACAACCGTAGACCTCACACAAGTCGGCTATAGGTGCGAACCATTCGTTCTCGCCAATAATGTGAGACAGGTCTTCTACGTAATGGATATGTCAAGCAAACCTAAGACGCAAAAGAACAAGCCAAAGCGACACGTGGTTCTCCAAGGCAAACGAAGGATTGTCGGAGTTAAGGACGTCACAGACGAGGAAGAGTATAGTCAGTTCGACGAGCTCCCTCCTTCTGTGGTGGATGTCGACATAAGTGTCCTGAATGACACAGATATTGATGCTCCGTATATACGCCATGATCATAACGAAGGCACACTTGTAAAGACAAATTATGTTACTAGTTAAGATGTGCTCCCGTATGAAACTTGTATATTTGAAGCATATATAAAAATTAAGCAACGAAATTTTAAACATTTTACTGAAATATGAAACACAAGTACTGAAATTAAAAACATTTTTAAAAAATATGAAACACAAGTACTGAAATTTTAAACATTTTAAAAAAGTATGAAACACAAGTAACCTCGGCCATTATGATAAAAATTAAATAAAAAGGAAGAAAGCATTTTTTTCAAATTTTTAAATGAAACTTGTATATTTGAAGCATATATAGAAATGAAGCAATGAAATTTTAAACATTTTAATGAAATATCAAACACAATTACTGAAATTAAAAATATTTTAAAAATATCAAACACAAGTACTAAAATTTTAATCATTTTAAAAAATATGAAACACAAGTAACCTCGGCCATTTTAATAAAAATTAAATAAAAGGAAGAAAGCATTTTTTTCAAGTTTTTAAATGAAACTTGTATATTTGAAGCATATATAGAAATTAAGCAATGAAATTTTAAACATTTTAATGAAATATGAAACACAAGTACTGAAATTAAAACATTTTAAAAAAATATGAAACCCAAGTACTCAAATTTTAAACATTTTAAAAAAGATTAATAAAAAAGGAAGAATAGAGAAGGAAACTCCCAAAAAGCCTCTCTACAAGCGGTTCATAATACGAACCCCTTGTATAAGAGACCTCTACAAGCGGTTCGTACTACCAACCACTTGCAGAGGCCCCTTTACAAGGGGTTCAGATATAAACCGCTTAGAGAGGGTTACCTATATATTTCAGATCGTCTTCCCGCGGCTTCACTCTCCCAAAATTTTTCTAAGTCCCGAGCCGTCCCGCTTCACTCTCTGTCGCGCCACCGTATCTCCGCCGAGCCCCCGCATCGCGCCGACGCCTCCACTGCGCGCGCCTCGCCGCCACGCTCTTCGTTGAGACCCTACGCCGCCAGCAGCTTTTTCACCGCCGCGGCGTGCCTCGCCGACGCCGCCGCCACCACCGTTGACGCCTTCACACCGTCGTGCGCGCACCCTCGTTGTCGCCTCGCCGTCGGACCTCCACCGCGCCGTCGACCTCACGACAAGCCCCCGCTCCCCCCAATCCCCCGGAGGACCTAGGTTGCCTATGCCCACGCTGCACTCTCCCTCTGTTTTATGTCTGCACACAGGATGTTCGATGGAACGCCCCAGCGGGAAAAAAATAGAGAAATAGATAGGGAGACAGAGATAGAGAGATAGGGAGTGAGAGAGAGATAGGGAGTGAGAGAGACATAGAGAGATAGGGAGTGAGAGAGAGATAGAGAGAGATAGGGAGTGAGAGAGATATGGAGAGAGAGATAGGGAGTGAGAGAGAAAGATATAGGTAGTGAGAGAGAGAGATATAGGGAGTGAGAGAGATAGATAGGGAGAGAGAGATAGGGAGAGATAGGGAGAGAGAGATAGGGATCGGAGTGAGAGAGAGATAGGGAGTGAGAGAGAGAGATAGGGGGAGAGAGAGATAGGGATCGGAGTGAGAGAGAGATAGGGAGAGAGAGAGAGATAGGGAGAGATAGAGAGAGATAGGAAGTGAGAGAGATAGGGAGAGATAGGAAGAGAGATATAAATATATTTAACAATGTTTCGCAATTATGTCATGTGCACAAGTAGCAATACTAATTTAACATTGTTTCGCAATTATGATATATAGATGGAGCAACCAGTCCATGCTAACCCTATTTTCGATGAGGAAGAACAGTTCATGCTAGACTCGATCGCGCAGGGTAGCATCAGAGGATACGACGAAAGTGACGCTAACGCTACTGCCGAGGCGGTCGATAACAATGCTGCCGATGAGGCCGTGAACCAAGGCGATGCTAATGCTACTACCGTTAGTTCCGGTGATGCTGTGGACACTAGGGCCAGCGAGGTAATGCCACAATAATGTCCTGATACATGCCGCCTTTCGAGCAATATAAAACACTCTTAACACCCTCATATTTTTCTGTAATTTAGGTAGGGTACATCGAGCAACCAATCGAAGCGAGGACCTAACAAGAAGCCGTCAGCAAAGCATGTATTTACTGACGTTAACTCCGACGGGATGCCAATTGCCCCTCTTTCAGCAATTGGCCCATTCAACAGCGCTTGTGGTTACCATGTAAGGGACCACATCCCAATTAGAATCCAGAAATAGCCTGAAGTCCCTCAAGCTACCAAGGACCCATCAGGATGATATTAAGGACAATTTCAAATTTCAAGGGTTCAAGACAAAGTAAAGAAATACACTTTGAAGAAGATGGCAACCGTATTTCAGTCTTGGAAGTCGTCTCTAAATGCCAAGTATGTGCAGAAAGGACAAAGGCCTGACTTCAATCTATTTCCTAAGCTGGCCGATCACTGGGAAGCGTTTGAGGAGTACAGGCTGTCAGCTGAAGGCCATGCCGCGAGCCAAAAGAACAAGATAAATGCACAGAAGAAGAAATACCACCACCATCTCGGCACCGGTGGTTACATCAAGGCTATACCGAAATGGGAGAAGCGGGAGGAAGAATTATTGGCCAATGATGTACCACCTGCTACTGCTGACTGGGAATTCCGCCTGCGAAATTGGTTCATGGCTCACGGAGGGCCCTTGCAGATGACGGAGGCTTGGTGATGGCACCGGGAGTGCAACATGTTGGGCAAATGATCGTATAAGCCGTTCAGCAGTCTCAGTCAGGATCCTTAGTGACAGATAGGGAGAATGACGAGCTGACACATGCCCTCCAAAACCTGGAGCACCTGGGATGGACAAGAGGTATTGGTTCGTCGACGCCATGGAAGCACGGATTCGCGAAGGATTCCCATACGTACAGGAGCCGAGCAAGAAGCAAAACCAGAGAGCTATACAAATACAGCCAATTGGAAAGGGAGCTAAGAGCTACCCAGGCTAGCATCGGCGACATTGTTGCGCAACAAGTGCAGATAACCCTCAGCAAGCTTCAGGGAACAGGTCCGAGCAATCTGCCAGACGCCATGATCAGCCCGCAGGCCTCCACGCGACGGAGCAGCTGTGCATCCACCGCGGTACCTGAAGGGGATGACCTCGGCCATTTTCCAGTGGACGACATCAAGGTTCGCCGCCAGTGTGAGCTACATGTCCAGGCGCGTAACCTCTCCATAAAGGTGGCTTACGGCATGGCGTTCCCAGTAGAGCCCGGGCTAGACATTTCATTGCAACGAGATACCCCGGTTACTCGAAAGTCACCGTGGAGGAGGTGTTAAGCGGTTTTGAAGATCTTCTGCTCGATATTGCTGAAGGCGATGAGGTGGCCAAGCTTAGACAAGCCCTCCACGATATCATCCTTTGGCGAAAACGGTATATCATGTTTCCAGATGGCGTGGAGGTGTCATCTCCACCAAGAGACATCAAACAATTGGAGCCGGCTGGAGGAAGCTCGCCTCCTCCAAAACGACAAACCACGCCTCTTCCAACGTCACCTCCACGTAATGTCTCGCCGCCAATATAGAGTACTCTTGCTCCACCACCTGCTCCACGCAGAAGCCCAACTCCACCAGCACCTCCAACAAAAACGAACCCCCCAGGAAAAGCACGCCTCCACCATCTCCTCCGCGAAAGAAGCTTCAAATAAGAAGGAGCTATCCTCCTCCCTAGAAGGCCCAGTCTAGCCGATCAACAAGGTCAAAGGAACCTTCAAAAAGGACATATGATATGACGGACGAGGAGACAAGCAAAATCGTAGCCGCACACTTCGCACCGAAGGTGCCAGCGCCGAAGCAAGCAATTGATAGAAAAGTTTCAAAACACTTCACGACATCCCATGCAGTGCCACTGCCTACGCCGTCAGACCACAACCGGACAATAGCAAAGGCTACACAGAAGTCTAAACGGGCTAAGGCAGAGGCGGCAAAGAAGAAGAAAGAGCAAGAACAGTTTGATCAAGTCATAAAAGGGGCAAACCTCGGTTCTGCAACTGAAGTTCTTGGATTAACAGATGATATCCCAATGGCAGAAGTGAGATGGCAATATAAGTTGGGCCAAGAGCTGGTTAACCCTAAAAATATAAAGGATTTACCAACCAAGATGCGGTAATTTCATGAATGGTACATGGTAGAGTCCGCTCAAGAAAGAAATATTTTCCCCCTCCATATCACAAACGAACATTTCTATCGTGGGGACAACCAAATATGGCTAGAATTCGAAGACTTGTACCATTTTTACCATCAGGACGCTGTCAACGTGTCTCTCATGAGCTGCTGGTGTCTGTAAGCGTCAAGCTAATAAGTTTACCATGTGCTTCCTCGTACCAGAAAGTTGCAACTCTAATAGTTTTTTCATTTCTATGTAGAATGGAGACATGGGCTTCATAGACCCAGAGATTGTCAACAAGGCTGTCTTCGGATACAACCCAAAGGTTGTTAAGGATTACATTCTGGATGCACTCTTGGGACATCACTACAAACCGTACATACTTCTGCCCTTCAACTTCGAGTACGTATATATCCGTTCCTCACAACCTCTCATTCCTAACTTTTTAAAGCATACATAATATGACTAATTACATATATATGTTGAAATATATTAATAGGATTCACTGGGTCCTTCTTGTTATCATGCTTGATAATAGCAAGATCATTGTTCAAGACTCAAGAAGGAAACCACAGCAAAAATATCAATATATCATTGACACGCTAAATCGGTATGGCATATATTAATTTATAAGATGGTTTCGTTATTCTATTGAAATGCCTAGCTATTTAATTAATTCGAACTCTAATAATTACTATTCATGTATTAACGCATCACAGGGCATTCGCAAGGTTCCGAAAGAAGCATAAAGGAACTTTCAAGAACGAATTCACAGTCTAATTAAGCACTCGAGTACATAATAAAGTATATTAATTATTTCATATTCTTTAGTGATAGTTTTCCATCTCAATACTTGTATTCTTTTTAAATTTCATCATAGGTTATACAGCAAACGGCTGGAAACAACTTATGTGGCTCTTATGTGTGCCACTACATGCAAAATCTTTGCCACGGCGATGTGCCCAAAATAAACGACGAGGTGCGTGTATGTAAAAAATACCAAATTAATGATGCATCTCAATTTCTTAGTACTTACAATTTACGTGTTCAGAGATTTATTTATTTTCTGCTTTGACAGCCTTACCTCGATGTGCAAGGTGTGATCCCGCCTCACCGGGTTACAGCAATCCAAGAACAACTTATCGGCTTCATTGTCGATGAGATTATATCCACCAAAGACGAGTTCCACATAAAGGGATGGAGAGATTGTCCTTTTATAAGGACAGGTGAAATATCGGAATCATCGAAGGCCACAAATAGCGATGTAGACAAGAAATGACCTCAAGATTCACCCTTGTATTCTTGAAATGTATAAACATTACTTTAGTGTGCTCCTTATTTCATGTATGTACACATCAACTTGTCCATTTTTTATTCATTCGTATTATTGTGTAAATAAACTTAATTGTGGTTGTGTGAATGAGTACACATCATATTATATATTTAATTATGAAAAAATATTGTAGTTGTATTTAATTTTATTGTCAAAATTCATATTGAAAACCCCTCTCAAAACATATTCTATATTGAATATAATTTGCGCTCAACCTCTCCACAAGCGGTTGGTAACTTCAACCGTTTGTAGAGAGGGCACACGTGGCGCTCCCCTCGCTGCCTGAGAGGCTCTCCACAAGCGGTTGGTAACTCCAACCGCTTATGGAGAGGGCACACGTGGCGCCTCCCCTCACTGCCTGAGAGGCTCTCCTCAAGCGGTTCGTAACACCAACCGCTTGTAGAGAGCACCTATGTGGCGACTCCACCAGCCTGCCACGGAGCGTTCCGAACCGCTCGTGGTGTCATACCACAAGCGGTTGGGGGAACCGTGAGTGTTAGCCGAAGGGTATCAGTCGCGGTTGCCTACAACCGGTTTCAAAACCGGTTCTGAAACCTGTTTCGAACCGGTTGTATTGGCCGGTTCGCTGGTAGTGTCCCTAGCTTGTGCATGGCTAACTTGGCGTTATGCATGGCGTGGCTGATTGGGTCGACCTCGATCGAGCGGTGCGTACGTTGGCACGTTCCAGCAGCGAGACCCCTTCAATTTAGCTCACGTCCTCTTGCTTGAAACCACCGCATCCAGCGTCTATATATAAGCACATCCAACCCCTCCATGGCACAGCATCACTAAAGCTAGCTGACCACAAGAGATACAAAAGTACACGAAAAAGAGCAAAAAACCTCATTTAAAAAGATGGCTTCTACAATTTCCTTTCTTCTGCTGTTTACTCTTCTAGCGTTGGTCTCGTGGCAGGCCAGTGCCTCCGATCCTAGTTCTCTTCAGGACTTCTGTGTCGCCGACATGCACTCACCAGGTACACATTTTCTTCAATCATGTGATGTTGGTGGACCAGAACACTATTGTCATCTGGAAAGTTAATACATATATATGATCTGCTCTGTTGGTCCATGCAGTGCGTGTCAATGGATTTGTTTGCAAGGACCCAATGGCAGTGAACGCAGATGACTTCTTCAAGGCGGCCAACCTCGACAAGCCTAGGGACACTATGGCCAGCAAGGTTGGGTCCAATGTTACCTTGATCAATGTTGATAAGATTGCTGGCCTCAACACCCTTGGCATCTCAATAGCTCGTATTGACTATGCACCCTTAGGTGAGAACCCACCGCACACTCACCCACGTGCTACCGAGATACTCACGGTGCTTGAAGGTACTCTCTACGTCGGCTTTGTCACATCCAACCCAAATAACAAGCTCTTCTCCAAGGTGCTCAACAAGGGTGACGTGTTCGTATTTCCCGTGGGTCTCATCCACTTTCAATTCAACCCTAATCCCCACATGCCTGCCGTTGCAATTGCTGCTCTTAGCAGCCAAAACCCTGGGGTCATCACCATTGCCAATGCTGTGTTCGGATCAAAGCCACCGATCTCGGATGATGTTTTGGCCAAGGCGTTTCAGGTGGAAAAGCACACAATAGATTGGCTCCAGGCACAATTCTGGGAGAACAACCACTACTAAATCAACCCTTGTTGATTGCACTGAGAGATCCATATCCATGTTGTCAAGATGTTTTAAATTTCTATCTATAGTCAATAAAATAAATGGCATGTATTTCCATGCTTCTTGTGCATGCATACTTGCTTATATTGTATTCTATTGTGGTATGTTTTGTTTTCCGTTAATAAAGGAATGTTGATGGTGCCATTTTTACCTTATTCAAGAAAGAGATAACAATGTTCGTGTATATGTTTTTTGATGATGGACACCATATATAACAATGCCCGTAAATATGTTTGTTCATGATGGATTGGACATCATGATATATATGTCATCTGTGAATTAGGATTAATTGACCTAGGAATGTAATATTTCTATGGTATACGGTCGGTAAGTACGTGAGTAGAGAAAAGTAAATTAGAACATTAATCTCATAGGTTGAATTGATATTATTAACAGTGCACAACACCCCAAACAAATGGTACCCGATACCAGCCAAATTAATTCTTTTAAGCACAATTTTTGAAAATGGTATTCTTTTATGCACAATTTTTGAAAATGGTATCATAGAGTGAATTGATATCATTGACAGTGCACAATTAGTAGTGGGAGATGGCGTTGTCATGATGGTTTTAATTTGTACCTGTAGTTTACAAAATAAATGGCATGTATTTCCATCCTGCTTGTGCATGCATACGTGCTGACGATGAATTTATATTCTGGTGTTTTTTTTGCCTTAACAAAGGAACGCTGATGGTGCCCTAGCTTATGCCCTTGTTAAAAAAAAATGTAAACAATGTTTGTCTATATACTTGTTGATGATGGATGTGATATGTTTTGTGTGAATTAGGATTTACATATGAATGTAATTTTGCTAGGATATGTTTTGAATTAGTGGATCAATTAAAAAAAGAAATATATTAATATCACATAGTAAACTGATGGCAATGACAATCCAACCACAACAAAAAGAAAAAGTTTACTAACAACCTTATAGCGGTTATCAAAGAGATGATTTAATAAACTAAATTAAAGATAGAAGGCATGTTTATCAAAGTTATTGAATTACTAGTACAATGCCCGTACGTTGTAACGGAACTACAAAGGAAAGAAAGAAAAATATAAATCAGAGCAATATATGAAATTATAAAGGGTGATTTATGAGCTGAGTCATCCCAACATATGAAATTATCCCATCATCTTGTTTGGCCAGAGAGGGGCTTGACGGCGCAGCGTATCCTCGTATTCTTCATCTTCATATCTGGCGTATTGAGAATGGGACTTAGCTTCCATAGTGCTGCGGATAGACACTGCGTGGATGTACGTGCAATTTTATTTTTAATCAATGACTTTTGTGTAATTTATAAGTTATAGCTAAACGCACGTGTTTTGCTACGAATAAATATCATGTTACTATCTATTGTATCATATTTGATTTGTTTAGCCCACACTTTAGCTCTGCTTTCAGCCTTTTCCACTTGGTTACGTCTTATTTTTGCATTCTCAAACTCTGCTTCAACGCTCAAATGCATAGTTTTTAGGATCCTTTAATTGGTATATATGTTAATCTGATAGAAAGTTTCGTAAAATACAATATATTAAAATAAGGAGCTAGATAAATATGATGAATTTTGATAGGTTGATTGAAAACTTTCAAGAATATTTTAATGCACTAAAATAAGAAGAGCAAGTCTAAATAAATAGAAAGTACCCTTACTATATTTAAATAGAAAGTATCCACAATGCATTGGGTGGTCACCGTCGCGGGACGGGGCGAGACACGTAGGGAGACGCAACACTGGTGGAGGCAGGGCAACATGGATGGGGCGCCTCGAAGGAGTACGAGACACCAGAGGAGAGCCACTCTTGGAGCTCTTCTAAATATGCCATAGAGGTCATCGACGTTTGAGTCGCCTCTAGATTGCGACTACCACACCAGATCTGGGCGTTTGAGGAAAGAGACGGTTTGTGCAAATGAAAATTGCAATCGTGTGCTACCTATAATTAATGTCTCCACTAATTTAAGGATCTAGCAATTAATGGCATACTAATTAACGTTTCTACTAATTTAGGGATCTAGTAATTATGGACATATTAATTATATCTCCACTAATTTAGGGATCCAATAATTAATGGCTCTTTTTCAGAGCCCTTAGTAATTAATGACTTACTTGATCTGAGCCGTTGGATAGATTGGAGGGTCTAGATCGAAAGTTGATAACACCACCACCACCACCACAACAAACTTTTTATTAGTAGAGATTTCTCCCAGGATAAGCTCATTTATTGCAATAGAAGAAAGAATAGATGATCTAATACCAGTTAACACTTACTCATGTTAGGTTGCCTCTCACCCTGTGGGCTCTCTCATAATGTCACCTTGTCAGAAGTCTCTCACCCTGAGAAAAACTTGCCTTCCTGATCTCTTGGCTCTTGCTAGATGTCGGTAGTGTCGAGATATTCTCCATCATCACCCACACGATCTAGCATACACAAAACGAGAAAATAATAAATAACAGAAACAACAAATAAATCAAAAAATTACAGAAAAATTACAATATCTAGATATGATTTTTCTGTATTGTTAGAAACTAGAATATTCGCTAGATTTGGATCTAGGGTGCCAATTATCAGGCTAGAATTAAACTAGTTCAGTTTTTTCGTCAAATAATCAGCTATAACTAGAATGTTTGTAGTATCAACCTTTTCGGCAAAATTGTAAGGATTGAACTTAGAAGCATGGATGCACGGGTCAAGATGGCTCTCTGTTTTTTTTTCTTTGGATGTTGGCAAGAGATGTGGAAATGCTTGCTTTGGACAAGGCATGCGTGCAGGTGGCACCAGCACGTACCTAGCTCGTGCATGGCTAGCTTGGCGTTATGCATGGCATGGCTGATTGCCTCGACCACGATCGAGCGGTGCGTACGTACGTTGGCACGTTCCAGCAGCGAGACCCCTTCAATTTAGCTCACGTCCTCTTGCTTGACTTGTTCTCTTGTTTATTTGTTCACAGCACCGCACACTACCAGGGAACAGGGATTTTATCCCGGTTGGGAACGGGCTACGGTCCCGGTTTCCAAACCAGGATAATTCTAGGGGACTGATGGCAGGGGACCTGCAGTCCCGGTTAGCCACCAACCGGGACCGAAGGCCCCTGAAAAGCCTGGGAGCTGGGGACGCCCGAGGCAGCTTATCCGTCCCGGTTGGAACTACCAACCGGGACTGGAGGCCGACTTATCAGTCCTGGTTGGTTCTACCAACCGGTACTAGAAGGTGTTTTAATATTTTCTATTTGCCCGCTGGATGACTTATCAGTCCCGGTTGGTTCTACCAACCGAGACTAGAAGGTGTTGTCATTTTTTTTTTACCCGCTGGATGACATTTAATTGAAACTCATATAATTAATTGAAACTTAAGTATATGTATATATTTGTGTTAAATCACAATTAATTGAAACTCATATAGTTATTCATACACAGTTAACTCGTTATTAAATGAAAGGACATTCATTAAAATTTAACTACAGCTGATTTAATTATAAGTAATTAATAAGTACTACAATTGCTAACTAACTGGGCTATATATACAAGTATCACAAGTACACATTGTTGTACACATAATTACAAGTACACATGTTTTTGTTCATCGGGATCATCTACGTGGATTGCTCTTGCTAGACCTAGATGTTGACCCCGATGGTCGATCGGTTCCTCTCGAACGGTCGGGCTCTGGAATCTTATTGAAAAAAGGGAGATGATGCTCGCCCATTGGAGCCACGACCTCATCTAATATAAAGCCGGTGAGTTGCTCTTGTATTGCTTTCACTCGCACCGCTGAGAGTTCCGGACCTTTCTTCGCCAATTTTAGAGGGATCTGTCATTAATTAGGGAATTAACTAATCAATCCTTGGATCTATAGAGGTGTCCGGAATAGTTAGGCATTATTAAGATAGAAATTATAAGTACTCACCCCAAAAGGTTCTCCTTTTCTCGTAGAGGTAGCAGAGCCTCCGATGAAGTGATGCATCATCTCGCATACATAGTAGCCGCACAAATTGTTTCCCGGTGCTTGATGCAAGACCTGTGGTGAAAAAGTTGTAGAACTTGAAATAACTGCATAGAAATTTAGTAAACTAACTACAAAGCTAGCATTACGATATACTTACATATTTAGAGAGGTGCAACTCAAATTTTTTCTTAAATTCTCCAACGTTTTCCTTTTGGAATCTTGCGAAGGCACTACACAAGTGATTATGAGTTATACAGATTAGAGTTGGCTTCAAACTGAGAGAAAGAAAACAAGTGTGATAATGAAAGGAACGACAATGTACCGGTTGAGCATGGCCAAGAAGTCTTTGTATTTTGCAGGGGGTTTTCTTTTTGAGTCCATAACAATGATTGTGCTACGATCTACCTCGATAATAAAAAGGGCAAAGTGAAAGCTGCACATATATATGTCAGCGTAGTAGTTAGTACTTTTAACATCATGGTAAAAAAAAAATTATAACGAGGCGGTAAGAAAACACATACTCAAAATCATAAGCTAGAAGTATCTTTGACTTGTATCTTTGTCCCATGAGCCCGTTGTATATGTGCTGCTCTGTCTCTTCTGGTTTATCTCTAACCAGTTTCTCATTGATCACTACTGGGTCGAGAAAGCCAAAGTCATAATTAATTCTCTCGGTTTGGCATCGTTTTAGCTCCATTCTACACAACAAGAAATCAGTTAGGTTTGGGGATTGTTACAGCATATGGGCGTGCACGACAAAATTTATGAATAAGACACTTACAGAGTCCAGCAACTCAACATGCTCACGTCTAGGGCCCTACCCTGGTATAGATCAAATAAAGGTTCCCATTCGATGAAGAACTCGTTGTCCCCACGGAAGTAATGAGTTTCCTTGAACCGCATCTAAACCATGGTTGGCCGCGGCCAAATACCATTCATGGAGTTACCGCATCTTCGTTGTTAGCTGGGGGAGCTCCTCACGTCTCACAAATGACGCACCATGTACAAATTTCCATGCTATCTCCGCAACCGGGATGTCCTTGAGGCCCAATACCTGATCTGCATCAAGGCCAGTATCATCGTAGGAACTGTTCATCCCCTGTGCAACCTCTTCCGCTGTCCGCTCCGGTGGCGTCTCCTTGTTGGCTGTCTTACTCAAGACGCGCTCGTAGTCTGACACGGGCGGCCTTTCTGGTTTATCTATGATGTATTTCAACGATAGGATAGCCCTCCTAGCTTTGTGCCATTCGTCCGTACCGGGCTAGACCCTCGGTGGAGATGGCTTCTTCGCGAAGAATGAGGTGACCTCGGCTCTTACAAACTGCGAGGTCTCATCAGTCATATCGTACACCAACTTCGGAGGTGATTTCCTTTTGGATTTTGTTGACGTGGACGTGGACCGTGTCTTTTTGAGAAGTCTTGGCCCCCTATCCGACCTGGTTGGTACATTACTTAGAGCTGTTTGCTGATTGGGGGGGCCTGCCTTGGCCGATGTGGGAGTTGGAGTTTCAGTGCGGGGCTTAGCCGAGAGACGGGCTTCTTCGGGGGCGTCTTATTCAAAGTCGAAGGTTGTGCGGTGACACGGAGACCGTGGAGAGGAAATGCGACGTTGTCTTTAAAATTATGAACCGCTTGCGCCACGCGATGAAACCGTGTACAGCATCTAATAGTTTCGTGCTCCGCCACGTCCTTCAATGTCGAGGTCAAGATCCTCGTACTGGGCATACCTCGCCCACCGAGACCTTCGCGTAGCCCAGCGGTATGGCGAGACCATGGATGAGCTGCCTGCTCCACCGGAAAGCCATGCCTTCACCGCCTTTAATGAGAGGTTCCGTGCTTGCACGCAACTCACATGGTGTCGGTTGCGTGATGTCGCCCATCGCATAGGGGCCCAAGTCACTTCACCAGCCCACCGAAGCGCGGTTGCTCCGCCGCGTCGAGGGACCGATGATGTCCGGATTTCGGAGGTTCCTACTGACTTGTCTCCCGATGTTGGCTCAAGGCTAGTTGCAGCTCTTTTCGGACCAAATCGGGTATGCTGGCCTTTGTTGCTCTCAGTTCGTCTTGAAGGTCCTTGATATGTTGTGCGTGTCGACCCTTGGATCTCGACCGACTCCTATAGGTCTCCGCATCGTGGGCGAAACCGACCTTCCACGGGACGACGCCAACGCCCCGTGTACGTCCAGGGTGCTCCCGGTTCTGTAGAGCCCTTGTTAGCTCGTCGTCCTCCCTGTTTAGCACGAAGGTGCCTTGGGTCGACTAGGTGTGCGCCTCCTGAAGCATTCTGACGACTTCTCTCATCGAATCACCAAACACCGCCCTGCCATCATCGTCAAGGTTGCCGTTATGACGGAAGAACCAATTTCTCGATCTGTTGGACCAATCCAATGTGGCGGAGTGGACACCCTTAACCAGCAAGTCACGTTCCCTCTTCTCCCATTTGGGTAGGGCCTTGCGGTAACCACCAGGTCCGAGGCGATGGTGGTATTGCTTCTTCGCGCGATTTCGCTTGTTCCTTTCACCAAGTTCGACCTAGCTGTGAATTTTGTACCCCACAAATTCATCCCGATGATCTTGTAGCTTTGGGTACTTATTGAAGTCGGGGACTAAATTCTTCTTGACGTACTCGTTGTTCAGCTTCTTTTTGTACGTCTGAAAAGCCATTGCCATCTTCTTTAATGTGTACCTTTTCACCTTATCTTCGGTCCCTTTGGGAAAGGTGAACATTTCCTTCATATCAGTCCATAGGGTGTTCCTCAGTTCTACAGGTACCTCGTCCCATTTCGCAAAGCTAATAGGCACGTGGTCCCTGATGATCACACCGAACGTCGATCTGAACGGCCCAATCGTATTTTCTGGATTTAGAGGCTCGCCTTCCTCACTGACTTCAGTGAATATGTGTCTTGCCCTCGGCTTCTTGCTTTGACCTCGCTGACGTGACTGGCTACTCGTTTGACCGGTCTCAGTGGCTTCGACGGCCTCACTGGCTTGGGTGGCTTCGACGGCCTCACCGATTTAGGTGGCTACGGCCGTCTCTGGTGCTTGGGTAGCGTGGGCCGCCTCTTGTCCGAACAGCTCGCTCAAAAACTCGTCACCAAGAAAATCCATTCGACTGCATAGAATTGAATAGAAACATTCAATTGGGATTTCAAGTAGAATTGAATAGTATCATGTAACGTTATTCTTGTATAAGTTATTTTCTATGAAGAATTGAATAGTAACATGGAACTTTTTCTCTAAATAAGATATGATTACACATACATTTCACATAATGTGCACATAAGAATAGCATACATATGCACAATAGAACTTGATTACAGGACCACTTAGGAAAAAAATCAACATGTTGTAATTTATAATAATACATAAGGCTCCATGGAGCCTAGGCTCCACCCTCATCCACCATTCATCTTTGACTTACCAAATTCATAGATTAGCGGGTTTCGACCTATATACCCATTAACCAAATAGAAGGAGTATTAATTTCATGTAATCAACTCCAGCCGTATGCATGTCCTTTTTTTAAATCAAAAGCTGCTCCTGTGATTGCTCCGGCCAGCCATATATAGCTTTCTATATGCATGTCCATCGAGGATTGCTTCAATTGAATTTGAATTTTTCCCATTCATTCACATTGTCCGAGCTGTTCAAATGTAAGATCAGCTCATTTGGTTAGTAGAATATATATATGCATGGGTACCTTGTATCGCCGGTTCATGAGGGTATATAGTATACTTAATTCTGGATATAAATACCAAAACTATGTCCGTCTATATGTATATTTAGTTACTGTTCCAAATGAACCAGGGGTATTCCAACCGCCATATATATATGTACATACACGTAAAAAATAATCGATTATTCCAACTAAATATACACATCATGTATATACACGTCTATATTCAGGAGTAGAGTACGTGTATATATTTGCATGAGCGTGTACCTATTCCGTATATACACATGTATAAAAGACATTATTAGTGATTTCCAGGATGGTCCAACATAATGAGTATCCCATCACAAAAGATACACAGAAAACAACTTGCATCTAAGTATATAACTTGCTTCAACTGAATAAAATGTAAAAGGTGCCGTGCAACTTCAGAGCGGACAAGCAATATCCACCGTAATCAACATAAAATGCTGCTGGCATTAAGACACTACATCTACTATAGAGCATGATTATTAGTTACTTGGCTCCTGACTAGCATACTAAGTAGCTAATTTTCATATCATAAAACAAGACATACAGCATCGGACCAACATCTGCGCTTGAATTGGATAGGCAGGCAAAATTTCCACCTTAAGAAACATCTCAAGCAAAATAAATGCTCTTACCGGAGAATTTGGTACAGATAATATGTTTCCTTGTGCAATTCACTTGAGGAGGTAGTTGGGAGGCACATGGCGGTGGGACATGCATGCTGACCTTGGACCACCGTGCGACGGCGAGGAGGTGCACGGTGGCGAGGAGGGGAGTGGCGTCATCACGGGCGGCGACGGCGAGGAGGTGCATGGCGGTGAGGAGGGGAGTGGCGGCGTCACGGGCGGCGACGGCGAGGAGGGGAGTGGCGGCGTCACGGGCGGTGACGGCGAGGAGGTGCACGGCGGCGAGGAGGGGAGTGGCGTCGTCACGGGCGGCGACGGCGAGGAGGTCCACGGCAAGGAGGTGCACGGCGGGGAGTCCACGGCGGCACGGGCGGCGATGATCTAGGGTTGGAGCAGCGAGGAGGGCACGGTGTGGCAACTGGTGGGAAGATTGGAGGACTAAAGTGTCCGGGGGAATTTGTATTTTGACCTTCAATCCCGGTTGAAGACAACAACCGAGATTGACTGGACCTTCGGTCCCGGACCGTGTCTCCAACCAGGATTGGCAGGGGTGCTAGACCCACATGTCAGATGTGAGCGTAGGGGTGGTTGACCTTCAATCCCGGTTCAAAACAACAACCGAGATTGAAGGGAGCTTCAATCCCGGGCTATCTCTCCAACCGGGATTGCTAGTGGTGCTGGCCCCACCCAGATGCATTAGGAGGTGGTGGATCTTCAATCCCGGTTGGTATCTCCAACCTTGATCCATAGGCGATCTTCAGTCCGGGTGGGTTTTCCCAACCGGGATTGATTGGTGAGCTGCCCCACACGTCAGATACGAACGGGACCAACGCCCGAGTGCTAGGGACTATCAGTCCCGGTTTATTATACAAACCGGGACTGATACCCAAAAATAAAAGGAAGCAGTGGCACGAGCGCGGGCTCGAACCGTGACCGCAAGGCCGGGGAGCCCGCGCTCAAGCGCACGCTGCTAGTCAGGGGAGAGGAGGGAGAGACGTTCTCTTTTGTTAGGAGCGAATTATTTTTGTATCTTTCTTGGTCTTTAGTGGAGGGAAAGGGAATTTTTTTTAATTGTATTTTAATTCTTTATTTGTATTTTAAATCCATTTTCCCATTATATTTCCTTTTTTAAATATATTTTAATTCGTTTATTGTGGAGAAAGCCATGTTTTCCTTGACATGTGGGCCCATATATGGTGGGTCCCATATGTCAGTGGTAGTAATTTGCCACAAATTTCTTCAAAATTATAGAAAATTGTTGGGTGCCTATTAAAATTAAATAAAAATTTCACAAAATTCATAACAAATGTGCAAAAATTGACATATATAAAAATGAGTTGGGAACCTTGAAATTTCTCATTAGTTTATAAATGAGATGGGAATAATCTACTTATACATAAACGATGGGAATTTCTCATAATTGGCGAGCACGAACGGTTCTTTCCGGATCAATATGAATTTAGGGACAAATATCTAAAATATTACATGACTACTTTATTTTTACAAGTGATCCTTCGTTATGATCGTGGCGTGCGTCACGAGCTTCCTCATCATCGCTAAGGACACTAATGTCTCGTCACGAGAAAGGCGGCTACTCGTCAAACCGATTATACTCTTCTTAAATGCGTGACGCCTCAACTCAACAATCCTTCTTTTACCGTAAAGAACCACGTGGTTCCTTGCTTGATCACTTCGCCGTAGTCTTGTTCTTCGTCTTTTTATAGTTTTACCCTTATAAACTTTTGGTTTGTTGTCCATGTCCATCACATAAGAATATCGTGTCACATCATTGGCGAGCATGAACGGTTCATCCTGTAGGCCACTTGCTTGAGGTCCACGATTGTCATACCATAGTCATCGATCCGCACATTTGTCGGTTTCACCCATTGGCACCTAAACGAAGGACTTTCAAAGGTCCATACTCGAGCTCCCAGATCTCCTCTATGAAACCATAGTAGGTGTCCATCTTTCCATTTTTGTCCAAGGCATCTATACGGACGGCGCTGTTTTGGTTGGTGCTCTTCCTATCCTGGGCTGTCGTGTAAAATGTGTACCCATTTATCTCATACCCTTGCCATGATACGATTGTTATGGATGGTCCCCGAGCTAAGAGCTGCAACTGTTCATGGACTCCCTCCTTGCCTGACAGATGCTTTTGTAGCCAACCACCAAAGCTCTCCACTTGCTTGTTCGCGATCCACTTATCTGACTTATCTAGGTATTGGTCTCATAATATCCTCTCGTGATCAAGTACATATGGAGCCACTGAAGATGCTTGTTTCAGTACTGTGAAATGTGCTTGTTTAAATGAGAGTAGATCGTCACAGGAGGATTCTTTTCTCCCTAGGGTCCCTTTTCCCCGTAGCCTCCCCTCATAGCGTGATACAGGGACGCCAATCGGATTCAGATCATCAATGTAGTCGACACAAAACTCAATCAACTCCTCTGTGCCAACACCCTGGGCAATGCAACCTTCTGGACGAGAACGGTTACGAACATACTTCTTTAGGACACCCATGTACCTCTCGAAGCGAACATCTTGTGCAAGAAGACCGGTCCGAGAATTTCTATCTGTTTAACCATGTGAACCATGAGATGAACCATCATATCAAAGAAGGATGGAGGAAGATCATCTCAAGGTTGACCATACTAGCGACAATGTTATCCTGCAGATTAGATAACTTATCCGGATCTATGACCTTTTGTGATATCGCGTTGAAGAACGAACACACCTTTATGATTGTACCTCGTACCATGTGCGGTAGAATACCTCGCACCATCCTTTGGGAGCAACTGGGTCATCAACACATAACAATCATGGGATTTCAAGTTTACGATTTTATTCTCTTTTGTGTTTATGAGTCTTCTTATGTTCGACGAGTACCCAGAAGGGACCTTAACACTGTTCAACAACTGAATCATGCTTTTTTTCTCTTCTTTACTTGGTGTGTAGCTTACGGGACAGAGGTAATGCCCTTTGTCTCTCTCTCTTGTGATTGTAGTTCTTCCTTGAGACCTAACAATTGTAGGTCCTTTCGTGCTTGAAATGTATCTTTTGATTTGTCGTACATATCTATGAAGTCTACCAGGCTCACGCATACATTCTTTGTGATATGCATGAAGTCCAGGGAGTGACGGACCTCTAAGTCTTTCCAGTAAGGCAAGTCCCAAAATATTGACTTCTTCTTCCAGCTAGGCTTCTTCCTAGATTCTTCAGCCGGGAGTGGTGGGACGGGTTTGCTACCAGGACCCTTTCCAAATACTACGTCTAGATCCTTTACCATAGAAAATACTTTCGCCCCACTGCGATGCTTGGGCTTCTTACGTTTCTCTTCGGTCCCATCAAAATTAACACGGTTACTCCGTAATGGGTGTTTCAAATTAAGGAACCTACGATGGCCCATGTAAACAACCTTCCGAGAGTTTGTTAGGTACTTGTCTTCCGTATCATCCAAGCACTGGATGCAGGCTTTATATCCCTTTATAGATAGGCCCGACAGGTTACCAAGTGCAGGCCAGTCGTTGATGGTTACAAATAGCAATGCACGTAAGCTAAAATACTCTCTTTTGTACTCATCTCATACACGTACACCATCATTCCATAGCGTTAGCAGATCTTCAACCAACGGTTTGAGATACACGTCGATGTCGTTACCAGGTTGCTTAGGGCCTTGGATAAGCAATGGCATCATAATGTATTTCCGCTTCTGACATAGCCAAGGAGGAAGGTTGTAGATACACAGAGTAACGGGCCAAGTGCTGTGACTGCTGCTCATGTCACCGAACGGGTTCATCCCATCCGTACTCAATGCAAACCTTATGTTCCTCGCATCGTTCGCGAAGTCTAGATATTTTCTATCGAGTTTCCTCCACTGCGAGCCATCTGCTGGGTGCCTTAGCTTTCCGTCGACTTTACGATCATCTTTATGCCAACGCATCATCTTCACATGCTTTTTGTTCGCAAACAAACGCTTCAACCAAGGGATTATAGGGAAGTACCACACCACCTTAGCAGGGGCTCTCTTCTTCTTACGCCCCCCCTCTACCTCACATGGGTCATCACGCTTGGTCTTATACCGTGATGTTTTGCACACCGGACATTCTTTCAAATCCTTGTACTCATTACGATAGAGGATACAATCGTTTGGACATGCATGTATCTTCTGTACCTCCAACCCCAAAGGGTAGAGAACTTGCTTGGCTTCATACGTAGTTTCAGGCAGCGTGTTACCCTCTGGAAGCAACTTCTTCATGAGGCCTAACAACTCATCAAATCCCTTATCGATACTCCATTAGTAGCCTTCCATTGCATCAATTCGATTGGTATGCATAGCGTTTTGTGGCCCCGCCCACAATTTGGATACAACAATGTTCCTTGGTCCTCCATGATATTGAAACTTTTCGTAATATCTTTCATCGGTGTATTCTCCCTCTCCATCATGCAACATCTGTTCTAGATTATCGTCGTCAAACTCTCCTAGTATATGTTCAATAGAACTGTGTTGGCCAACATCGGCCATATAATCTGCCACATCTTCTTCGTCACCATCTTCTTCTTCACCGTCTTCTCGTATAATCTCTTCTTCACGTGTTTGGTCCAACAGTATAGTTTTCCACGAAACCTCTTGAGATCAAATGAAAGTGAATTTGTTCGAGTTTGACCACTCCTTGTGATTCTTGGGTCTATGCATGGACAACATATGTAGCTCGATCTTGTGAGGCACTTGCCCGACGATAAAGTTTCCAAACCCTCCACAAAGCTGTGAGGAGCGGTCCATGTACATCCATCGCCGATTCATCTATATTAAGTTACATCAAGGTAGTTGTTAGTTCATTTTCCAATAATGAATTAATTTCAAAAACCAAAATTAAAGTACTGCTTAATTTATTATACATTTATTTAATTTTTTAGGTCAATACTTCAATTTTAGGTTAAATACCTTTTTAAAAGAATTATTTTTAAGGCGATAATATTTTATCACATATTTTATCACAATCGAATCAAATTCTAGGGTAATGCAACAAAGTATTTGGCAACCCACTTAAAATGATATATCTAGATCTACCAACTTATAATTTTATATCAATGAAGTGAGTAGAGATCAATGAAGTTATAATATTTTATCACATATTAATTAATATATAATGTTAATTTTTAAATAATCAAAATCTATGCAAAATCTACTTTAAACTCTACTCCCAAAATTTCTCCAGGAATCAATGAAACCAAAATTCTAAATTTGAGTCACCTCCACGCATTCAATGTGTGCTACATCACAATCCAAGTAAATTCTAAGCTAATGCAACAAGATTTTACAATCCACTTCAAAATTTGGTCCACGAAAGTTAAGATTCAAAATCATAGATCCATGAAACCATCATCTAAATTTAATTAGCTACAACTATAAATTCAAAACGAACTACGTCTTAATCCAAGCAAAATCTAAGATTACACAACAAGTTTTCGCCAACCCTTTCAAAAGATCGAGCTATATCTACCAATTTATAACATTTCATCAAAGATGGGGAATAGAGACCAAATTTTTCATATTAAATTTAAAGCAAATATAGAACTACATTTCATATACAAGTAGTGAGAAATAAAGTTACTAACCTTGGTTAACTAGCTTGGATTGAAGTGAAATGATCAAATTACAAAAAATTTGAGCAGCACCTCTCCTCAAATCCTGTAATGGCGGCCGATTTGCTCTCTGTCGATTCTGTTATGGTGGGAAAGGTTACGGTAGCTCGGGAGGAAGAAAGGTTAAACACGCTAACCAATCCGGTTGGTAACAGAAGAAAGGTTAAATCGCTAACCAATCCGGTTGGTGTTACCAGCCGGATTGATATCTCACACCCGCCCCATTTGGTGTTACCAAATGGCTGAAATCAATTTAGTCGGTTGGTATTACCAACCGGACGGATATCCCACGCCGCCACCTGCCTTTTTTGAGGTGATACGCGTCGGTTGGTAATACCAACCAGGGACTAAATGGTCCCCGCCCCGGCTGAGTTAGTTAGCTTCTCAACCGGATCTGTTGCCTTCTTGAGTCGGTTGGTGGCTAACCGAGATTGATGGGCCGGTATGGAAGGCCTGTTCCCTGGTAGTGGCATCCAGCGGCCATATAAACACATCCAACCCCTCCATGGCACAGCATCACTAAAGCTAGCTAACCACAAGAGATACAAAATGTAATAGCCAATTTTGGGGGCATTTTTAAAAACTTTTGCTACATTCAAATTTTGATTTGAATTTCCCTCAATCTACTTTTCAACCTAAACAATTCTATTTCCTAAATTAAAAATCCAAATTTAAAAATGTTCATTCATCTTCCATTGCCCAATTTTATCTCTTAAATGCAAATGTAACTCTTAGCTTAATCCAAAATTGGAATTTAAAATTTCCATTTTTTTTTCCAATAGAATTCTGGTTTAAATTGAATGTAACTTTTAAATTTTACCCTTTCTAACTATCATTATCAAAACTAAATTTTAAATTTGGATTAATTCAAAACCTTCTAAACCTCCCTAGGCCTTCTAGGCCCAGTCCAGCCCATTGGGCCCAACCGGCTGCTCTCTCTCTCTCTCGCTCGTCCCTCTATTCCTCGGTCTCTGACATGCACCGCGCCCGTCCTATCCCGGTTGGCACCGTCCCGCGCCTGCCCTCCTCTCTGGCACCACCTTGCGCCACGTGCGCCGCGCGCTAGCAGTGCTGCTCGGGCTAGCCCTTACGCAGCAGCCACGCCTCTCCTTGAGCCTGCCCTCGGCCGCAGCACCATGCGGGTCTTCCTCTCACCCTTCCTCGCTGCCCCTCTCGGCTTTTAAGCCTGTCTTGAGCCTCGCTCGCTCTAAATCCCCCTCCTCTCATTCTCTAACTTTTCCGGCAAACCTTCGGCATCGCCTAGCCACCCGTCCAGTGAACCTCTTCGCCCGTTCTTGGTCTCCTTAGAGAACTCTTGGTCCCCTCTACCTCATCCTTGACCGAATCGGGCCGTGGTGCCTCGTAGAGCCCGGGAGACCGCTCGGACCGCCGCCGGCCGTGATTTGTCCCTTTTTCAATTTCTCCTTCCCCAGTGAGCCTCTCTCCAATTCATTGCTTCCAAAGCTTCCCTGTGTCTTGCTAAGCTCGGCCCGGCCCTCTCTGGTTGCATGTTTCCCCGGAGTTCATTGCTGCCGCCGTGAGTCCCCTTCGGCCACCGCTGTCCTCCTCGTCGCCGACTCGAACTTGTCGCTCCTCGGCCTTCTTGTCACCTTAGGTAACCTCTTGGAGGTCCACAGATGCTTTAGGTCCCATCTTAACCCATTTAGGCCATAGCGCGCCGGCACAGCTCTCGCCACTGACGGCCGCCGCTTGGGCTCGTCTCGTCGTTGTGTCACTGCCCCTTTCACCGTGTCGTTGGCACCCTTGCGAGCGGGCTGGCGTGAGGGTCCCATTTTTGCAGTTTTCTCGGGCCGCCTTGTACCGGTGCGCCAGCCAGCCGAGCTTCACTGGAGCACTCCCGGGCGCGCGTGCTCGATCCAATGGAGGAAGAAGGGATTTTGTTACCCTCTCAGTGCAGTCGATGACAGGTGGGCCCTGAGGACCCACTGGTCAGATCTAGGTAGTGTTTCTTTCAGCGGTTGCGGTTGCGGTTGCATTTAAGCTAGAAATTTGTAGCTCCTCGACAAGGACATCTGAGGGATCAAAAAATTATAGAAAAAATGGTTTTGAGAGTTTTGAGAAGAAATAGTAAAACATACTAAATTGACTACCAAACGTCAAAGCGTTTGACTTGTACAAAAATAACAAATTTCCAGCTTATAAGCAAACACAAACGCAAACGCTAAAAGAAACACTACCCTAGTGGAAGCGTATTTCTAAAAATATGCCTTCCCCAAAGGTTTGCGCATTTTACAAAGCACCCAGGCTTGTGGCAGATGGGCCATCGTGGCCCGCTTCATGTGACTTCGGTCCGCTCGGTGTTGGGCTAGGCCCATCACTGTTTTTCTAGTAATTCAAATCTCTATTTATTTTTAATAATCCAGTAAGCGTTTATGATTTCCTAAAAATATGATTTCAACTCCATAAATTCTGTAAAAAAATTATAATAAGCTCTATAGAGCAGGATGGATCTAATAAAATTTTCATTTTAAACAGTAAATCATTTATGCCTGAATTAATCCAGAAGCCTTATTTTCCTATTTAAAGAATTAATCTTCCTATTTTATAAATTATTAAATTATTTCCATAAATCATGGCAAAATTCCAGAACACTTTAGATGCAAATTAGGATTTAATAAAATTATTTGAACATTTATAACATAACACTGTTCAAATAATAGTTGTATTTAAGACCTTTTGCCTAAGGGATTAAATGGCTGTTAATTAAACTGATTTATTTAAAATACCAATTGGACTCTAAAAATTTCCAAAATTTTACCCAAAAAAAACCTTTTAACTCAGTGACAAACTATTAAAATAAATAATCCACTTTTACCCTTAATAAAGTTTACACTATATATTAAGAACCCTAAATGTTTTTATGTTAATATTTTAAATTCTATAATTAATTTCCAAAATTAGTTTTCCAGTAAGGGAAGGAGTAACTATGGAAAACTAGGGCACACTCATTCATGCTAGTTAGCAACCCATAAACCCTAGCTTCGATATAGATTATTTCTCTTGCATTCATGCAAAATATTTGAATGGTATATTTATGTTTGGTTTTTATACTCGAGTAGACGTCGAGGACCCAGAAGGAAGGTTCCAGGACACCGAAGAAGACCCCCAAGCCTCATGACATGGCGAGTTAACAACCCTAGTTCATATCTTACCCAGTTTTTATTAAAACTTATGTTGAACTAGTTAAGTGTTGGGACTCGGCTCAACAAAGCCGACCCCTCTGTGCCTTACGGTACTAGTCCTAAGGATCATACGCTAAGCTAGTACACACAGGTTAAACAGGATTGCCATTAAACACATGCTTTATTAATAAAGAAAATAACTTATAACATACATGGGCTGAATGCCAGTTACATTATAAATAAAAAAAATCAGAGTGTGGAAGATAAAAACATGCGTTGGTTGAAACCCATCAAACTTCCACAGGCATCTGACCGAGGTACGCCTCTAGTAGCCGAAAACTCCATTATCGTACCCTGCCTCGTAATCCACATACTCAGCAGAGCTGTCACCAGCGTATAGATCTGACAAACAACTAATGAGTATGGATAAACCATACCCAGCAAGCATGTATATCCTTATGTATGAATGCAAGGCTATCAAAGGAATAGAGGCGGTTTATTTGCATAAAGAGCACTTTTAAACAATCCTATTATTTGTAAAGCAATAGTTTAAAGCAATTTTAAAATTCATTTCTTTACTCATGTTTTCTCAACACTATAATATTGCCTTCTCAGCACAGACCGAGATGACATTCGCTGTCAACTCTACACGAACCCCTGGCAATACATTCCCTGTAATGCACTGCTTGGCATTCGCTGCCCGACATTCGCTACCTGGCAATCCCTGCCCCAACCATCTACAACAAGTTAATTAAGAAAAGTGAGACTAACAAGTAGAGCTGCCTAAGCCCGCTCTTGACCGTGAGCACGGCTATCATGATAGTTTTAACTCTGCAGAGTACGTACACATTACCCATGGGACTCACCCGAGAGTGAGACGAAGCCATTATCCCTAGTACGTCTAAAATTGAGGATGCCTCACTAAAGATTCACCCCAGGCCATTTCATCACGAAGCCCGAAGCCCCCTCGTGTGCTAGATAGGTATACGGTGGTTGCAAGCCACACCGACACCGCCATGACAAACCAAATCTAGATTTCCCGAGTTAACAACTAAGGTATTACCATTATTAACACCCATGGCTATACTGTTTTGCCCGGTCAGTCCATCCACAATGTTCGGTCCTTAGTTCGACCGAGGTAGCATACCACAAACCATATATCCACCCTTCGTACCACCACCTCGAGTCTACTCACCTCACGTTGAGTTTAGTTGAATTAAGTTTAACCAAAATCATACAATAAAGAGAAGATTCTCTCTACCAAGATTTTAAATGATTTCCCATCATAATGATCATCTAGATTTTCCATCGAAGCAACTAAGCATATAGCATGAGTGAATTCAAAGATGGCAATAAAACAAAAATAATTTAGTCTAGGTAGCAATAGTGGGTAAAACATCCTAATGGATGATAAACATGTCATAGGTAGTAACTAATATTAAATATACAAAATAGAATTAAAATTAGCTTGCACATTGTAAATCCTATGAATAGTAAATATGAGAGAAAATAAGTGGGATCGGCATGAATTTAGCTTGCACCTAGGTCCAGGTAGCATGTCCCTTGACAATTGACAACTAGCTCCCCTCCGGACTCCTCTGCAACGTCTACACGCAAACCGAGACATAGACAAATCAACGGCAGCAAATAAAATTTGGAAAATTATGAAATTAATACAGGGGTAGATTGGGATAAAAGAAGATCAATAAAATTTGTTTGGTGTGAAACGGAGCTAAGGTTCGGAAGATACGAAAATAAGAAGGACTACTGTTCACTATCAACAGGACTAGCTTGGGCCCACTTGTCAACCTGGCTGGCTACAAAGGGAAGCTCATCCCTATCTTTTTTCACCCCATTGAGCAACAACGGAGAGCAAACGAGAGAGAGAGAAAGAGAGAGAGAGCAGGAGATGTGGTGGCGGCGACTTAGGGATGTGGGCGTCCGGCGGCAGCGGCTTGGCCGACAGCGGTAGGGGCGGCGCTCTCAATGAGTGGTGGCGGCGACCGGTGGCGAGGGCGGCGGCTCGGGGCCGGCAATCGCTTCCCGACGAGGTTCTCCGATGGCGGTGGCTTGGTAGCGGCAAGCGACGGCGTGCTGCGGTTGGCTCGGCGGCGGTGGCGTGGGCGGCAGCAGCGGCTCGACCGAGGATGGTCCAACGAGGGCGACCAGCGACAGCGCACACAAAGGCGGCGAAAGGCGGTAGTGGCAGCGGCTTGCACGGTGGGCGGCGCGAGCTCGGCTCGGCCAGTGGCGCGGAAGTGGTTAGGTGGTGGCGGTACGAGATCCGGCGTGGGCCCACATAGTGAAAGCAACGCGTGGCGCAAATGCGGCAATGGTGGTTGCTCCGCGCAAGCTCGGCGGCTCGGCCCAACTGCAGCGTGACCAGACTCAGCCGACAGCAGCTAGCAGTGACATTGTGTGGCGCTAATGGCGGCGTAGCGCAGAGGCAACGACGACGAACGACGACGACAGCCTCGAGTTCTTCTCCTCCCCCAAATTGCTCTGTGATGTCGCACGTAATAGATGAGTTTGGGGAAAACTGGTGGCGGCGGGTTTGCACGGAGAGTAAAGGGGGGTTTATAAAGGGGTGAGTATGGGCTAATCTGGCCAAAATTTTGGGTCATTGGTTAGGATTAGGTTTAATCCGTGATGAACACGATAAGGCATCGGTTGGGGGTAAGAGTAACCACGTGATTAATGTGTTAATGGCTGAGATTAGGTTGGTTAGGGGCAGGTTAGCTCGAATCTGAGCAGATAAGAACAAGGGATAGAGATTCTAGAATAAATCAGAGATAAAACCTTCTCTTTTTCTCAAAAATCAATTAAAATGAATTTTTAATACAAAATTATCTAGGATGTCACAGCTGGCGTGTGGAGGCACAGCAGCCAGAACAGCAGCAGCAGGAGCAATCTCGGCGGCGGTTCAAGGTGACACCGGCGCTACGGTGTAGATGACGGAATAGTTAGGGACTAGGGAGGAAGAGGGAGACATGGAGAAACAAGAGGAGGGGCGAAATCATGGTATTACTGTACGAAATCCACGATTTGGTGAAAAAACCGCTTCGACCAAAATTCGACGAGGTCTTTAGCGATTAAATCCAACTTTCTCCGGCCATGAATTTCCGAGCTCTCGGTTGGGATGGATTTGTGATGAAGTTACGAAGGATGTCCTCGGACGGTTTAGGCAGATTTGCATCGAGGCGGCATAGAGATGAGAAAAAGTGGGGTGGCTAGGGTTTTGAGAATTCGGCCTTCGACGATTTTTATAGGGCGAAGGAAAGAGTTTCAAGATCCGAAATGTTTGGAGGATGATCTACAAGGGATTTCTTAGGACGTGTTTTCCTCGAAATTGTGGTTTACATCTTTGAGATGGCGCAGCCGACAAGAAAAGGAGGAGGCAGCATGGTCGGTTTGCCCAGAAGGAAAGAGGAGATCAAAGAAGGAAAGGAAGGAGGAGATGACGAGTGGGGACTACTGGTTAGAGGGAGGAAAGGGATTTTCTCAAATATACCTTAATTGAAATTAATTAAGACAAAATCATGATAATACAAAATCCAAATCTTGTAATAAGAAAAGATACTAGAATTTTGAAAGCAAATAGGAAAGTCCCTGGCTTTGATTACTTTTTAACTCCTAATATATTGAATTATTTTGTTTGACAAATTTTTCTTTTACAAAACAAATCAAATTGGTTTAATTTTTCCACAAATGAAAATATACAAATCATTGAAATCCTTTTATTTTATAAGACCTTTGCTTCAAGCACTTTATTAATCGAAAAATCTATTATATGTATTTTCAAAAATGAAAATATTGTAAAGCAACTCTTTGAACTTTTTTTATTCAAAATTATCAAATTTTTATTTTTAAATTTTTGAAAATCCTTTTAAATCTCCACTTCATTATAATTTTACAAACTATTTCCTCAATAAAGTTTGAAAATATTCCTAAAATTTTATTTCACTGAAAAAATTTAATTTTCACAAATTTGAAAATTCAGGATGTTACATTAAGACAATTGCATACAATATAGATTTAATACCTAACTTATTAATCATGTTATAAACATGCCATAACCCTTAACACTTTCAATTACCATGTCATGATTGCCTAGAATATCATGCCAAGACTGTTTTGATAGTTTTATCCTTTGTAAACCAACTAAAACAATTAAACATTTAGACTCTTAGTCCATAGGTAAAACTTGCTTAGACATATTTAGGTCTAAATGCTTATTTTTGGGACACAACACCCCATAGTGGTGAACACTAGCACACCACTAAAATTCTATACTTATACTATGAACTAGATATAGTTTGGTTGGTAGGCTGTGTCAGTCGGGCTCGAGGTGTGTGCCTGTGGCTGAGATGGGTTGAGACCCAAGGTTGGGTTGTTTTCTAGAGTGGTTCTAGATGGGAAGGTCGTGGACCTGTTGAGTTGAGACAGTGAGCGAAGGTTGGACCTTCGGCTCTCGGGCCATGTGCAGCAGGATCGGAAGGATCTCTTGATTATGATTGGAGTGTTGGATGCGTCCGACACAACGTGTGGCCGTCACGTGGTAGTGTATGTGTGGAGGCCCAGGAGAGCGCTCTATGGAGGCCCTGGCTGAAACTCCAACTTGAGCTAAGCACGGCTGGGCACCACCACCGAGGGTGGTCTAGGTCATACGCTCGCTAGGTCGAAACCCTAGGAGGTGTGATTCACAATGGGATTACCAAATCCCAGAATAAGATGGCGAGTGTGTGAGGGGAGAACCGTGAAGTGGGATAGGAAGAGGTGCCTTGTTATGAGCTAGTGTTAGGTGTGTCCGACACAACACGTTGCCATCATGCGGTAGTGCGGGTTGGAGGCCCAGGAAAGCGCTGTGTGGAGGTTCTTGCAAAGCTTCAACCTAAGGTAAGCGTGGCAGGCCCCCACCACCCGAGGGTAATCTAGGTCATGCGTCCGCTGGATCGGCAATCTAGAAACGATGATCCACAACGGGATTCTTCAATCTCAGAATAAGATGATGAGTGTTCAGAGGAAGACTAGGAATGGATGTTCCAGCAGAATTGGTCTAGTTGTACCATGAGATGGTACAGGGTTTAGTCTAATAGCTTGGAGATCAACTCTTTCTTATAACACTCTCTTTCCTAGTAAAATTGGGTAAGTCATAGGTATCTTACTAATATTACTTCAAACTGGTATTTTGCAAATAAACAAACCTTCAACCTTCACTTATAGCCTCTATCATTAATTATATTAGGAAGTTGTTAACTTATAAGTATGGTTTGATTGCGCACTTACCCTCGTACCCACTCACTCTTTAGATGTAGATTGCCTGGAAGACCCGTATGCTTGCTTTGAAGATGAGGAGGAGGGATTTGAAGACGAAACTTAAGGCGTTCCTCCTAGCCTTTTGCAGAGATGCATAGCCGCTAGATCTTTCTTTTGTTAAAGACTTCCGCATGAACTGTGAAGTTTCCTTGGTGGGTTCTAATTTTTGGCCTTGAACGTTGTACTATAACTGTTCGTTATAAGGCAGTACCTTCTGTAATATTTAGTTTCTTTATCGTTTTATGCTTAATTGATCTAGCTATGAAATGGTGGCACTAATGTACTGATCCAAGGATTAGTACAGGAATCATTCAGGTAGACACACAAAAATACACTAAAAAGAGCATAAAGCATGTTAAAAAAGATGGCCTCTACATCTTCCTTCCTTCTCCTGGCTACTCTTCTTGCGTCGGTCTCGTGGCAGACCATTGTCTTCGATTCTAGTTCTCTTTAGGACTTCTGTGTCACCGACATGCACTCACCTAGGTACACATTTTCCTCAATCATGTGATGTTCGTGTACCAGAACACTAATCTCATCTGGAAAGTTAATACGTATATATGATCTGCTCTGTTGGTCCGTGCAGTGCGTGTCAATGGATTTGTTTGCAAGGACCCAATGGAAGTGAATGCAGATGAATTCTTCAAGGCGGCCAACCTTGACAAGCCGATGGACACGATGGCTAGCAAGGTTGGGTCCAACGTTTCCTTGATTAATGTTGAGAAGATTGCTGGCCTCAACACCCTTGGCATCTCAATAGCATGAATTGACTATGTATCCTTAGGTGAGAACCCACCGCACACTCATCCACGTGCCACCAAGATTCCCATGGTACTAGAAGGTACTCTCTACGTCGGGTTTATCACATCCAACCCAAATAACAAGTTCTTCTCCAAGGTGCTCAACAAGGGTGACGTGTTCGTATTTCTCGTGGGCCTCATCCACTTCTAGTTCAACCCAAATCCCACATGCCTACGGTTGCAATTGCTGCTTTTAGCAGCCAAAAGCCTAGGGTCATCACCATTGGCAACTCTGTATTCGGATCAAAGCCACCGATCTCGGATGATGTTTTGGCCAAGGCGTTTCAGGTGGAAAAGCACACAATAGACTGGCTCCAAGCACAATTCTGGGAGAACAACCACTACTAACCCTTGTTGATTGCATTTTAAAATTTATATCGGCACTGTCGAGATGTTTTTAATTTCTATTTACAAGCTATAAAATAAATGGCATGTATTTCCATGCTTCTTGTGCATGCATACGTGCTGATGTTGTATTTTTATTGTGGTGTTTTTTGTTTACCTTGATAAATTAGGAATGATGATGGCGCCATTTTCCTCTTGTTAAAAAGAGTAAACAATTAATGTTTGTTGATGATATGGATGCGACAGTGTGTGTGTATATATATATTATATTTGGATTGCATACGAATGTAATATTGTTATGGGATATGTTTTGAGTAAGTACATCAATAAAAAAAGAACTATATTAATATCACAAATTAAACTGATGATAGAGACAATGCAACCACAACAAAAGAAAAAGATGGTTCCTGAAAGTCACCTAAACTAAATCATTTGTGCACAACTCTGAAAAGGCATGTCATATATGTTCCTCAATAACATGTTTGAACCTTAGATATCATTTCCATATTGTCGGCATGTTCATATTTAGGTTGCATATATCTGTCAATATTATGGCAATTCCCTCACGCATGTTGACCTGGAATACATGCACGAATTGAAATCCATAACCGCATGGGACTCAAGTAGTTTAATACCTAGGAGTATTCCGAGGTATTGAAATCAAGGGCCGGTAGCAAGGATGCACCCACATAATTCACTGCTAATAACAATTTACTAGAAACTTTAAAAGTGGTTAAAAAGTGATGATTTAATCAACTAAAAATAAAAGGCAAGGCTATCAAAGTTACACAAGTTATCCCCCCCCCCCCTCCCCCGATCCCCCCTCCCACCCAAAAGATAAGGTCACTTATTGCAATGCAAAAAATAATAGATGATCACTCATGCTAGGTTGGCTCTCATCTTGTGTGCTCTCTTTCATAATTTCACCCTGTCACAAGTCTGCCACCTTAATCACCGCTAGCAAGCCTTGCTGTATATGACATATATCGGCCTAGTAGATATTCACACTATATTTACATCTACATCTAAATAATGGATAATTATAGTACTCTAATTGCCAAAAGAGAGGTCCTTTCGAAGATAGGCAACAAACTATACATTTTCCGGATAGAACCATATAACTTACTTGTAGAGCTACTTGTTGTTGTGTATGCCATGCAATAAAATATTCTTGTTGTTGCCTCAACTGCTCCCGCAGTCGAGTCTCACGAGCTATTTGTTGCCTCAACTCCTCCTCCAGTCGAGCCTCACGAGCGCTCCGTCCATTGCTCTACGAGGATTGTGACGACCTCGCAGAAATTGACTGTGGTAGTATCAAGGTAACCATTAAACATAAAGAACCTTCCATGTTTCTTGCCACCCCCGCTATTGTACAAAGCAACAAGGTCACTATCTTCTTTCCTCCGATCGTACTCCGGTCCATGAGTATTGGTCATCAATTCCCCATAACTAGCCTGCAAAATTTGTAATACATTCGTAAAAATTTGACAAAGTATTTACTTGAGTTGATTACAACAATTGTACTAACCAAGCTATGTGTCGCCTTCTCACTGCATAGAAAATCTGGCTGTGCAAGATCAGAACCTAGGTGACCGTGAATATAAGTTTCAACGTCAGTAGGCCGAGATATGCTTTAAGATTCCTGTAAATCAATGTCATTAGCCAACATTTGGAACATAAATAATCAAATATTGACAATTCAAACCACAAATGACAATATATAACATTATGAAGCATACCATCCACCGTGCAAGATGAAGATGTTTGTCGGCCCCGTACCTCTGAACTACCCTTAGACTCGCCTCCCTGTTACCCCTCTTCTTGTTAGATTTCTGAACGAACTCAGGTGAGGCCTAGTAAGTTTCTCATGCTTCTAGGCATTTGTTAAACCAAGGCAAGATAACCTCTCGGTATTGATCCTCACATAGGTAGATTTTTGAAGCAACAAGCTTCTTGCTCATGATTTTTTTAACATAACTGTCTGTAGAAAAGACTAAGTTCTATCAACATTATCCACACATTGTCGGGGGAGTATCCATGAAACATTGCAAGAACTAGTCTATCCATGATAATATAGTAATAATGACTCTTCAAGTCATTTAGCTTATCTGCCATGATACTCACCACACGCCTCAGGTTCATGGCGTAACCTTCGGGAAACTTGATATTTTTTCAGCCATAAAAGGATCTACTCCTTTTTAGAGCTCTCAAGATAGTAAGGGGCACGTGGCTTCCCTTGTCATCCTGTTTGGTCCTCCCTTATCTCAAGGGTTGGTCGATTGCATATGTCAGCCATGTCTCTTCGGGCCTGCACATTATCTTTCATCTTGTCTTTGAAATCAAAACACATGCTAACAATGCTTTCTATAACACATGTTAGAGGAAAGTAATATAGACCCTTCCTTGGCGTCGAAGTTGTCACCAAATTTCCCTCTTCGTCAATTATTTGTACAAATCTAGACTTCTCACAAAGTAGACAATGATTCTCATCTATGTTCTCCTTCCAAAACAACATACAGTTGTCAACACACACATCTATTTTCTCGTAAGGCATCCCTAGACCAGCCAACATCTTCTTTGAATTGTCCATATCTTTCGATAACCTATGGTTTTCTAGAAGAACATCAGAAATCGAGTTCACCAACTCGTTGTAACAACCTTGGGAGAAGCTATACTTAGATTTTATAGCCATAAGCCGTGTCAGAAAGGTAAGGAGTGAAACCTTAGTGCACTCAAGCAAAGACTTATCCAAAACATCTAGGAGCCTATAAAATTGCTCAACTCCCAGGGTTGGTTGATCCTCTCGACCAGTAGGTCCATCCTCCGGAGCATTCTCGAATTGTTGGCCTAAGTTCTCAACCATCTCATTCATCCTATTCTCCACTATATTGATAGTTTCAGCTTGATGCTTGATTAGATGTCTCTCTCCTCCAGGACTCACCATGTTTGTACCATGTAAGGTAATTCCACATGAAGCCAAATTTGCACAGGTGGCTAGCCATCATTGTCTTCGTCTCTCGAAAGAAAAGATGACACTTATCACAAGGGCACTTCGCTACCCCACTAGGTGGAGTTGGGGAGAAAACCCAATCTAGAAAAACTTGTGTGTTTACTTTCCATTCTTGTGTGTGATTCATAGCTTTATCGTAGCCATCATACATTCACCCATGGTCCTGCGTCATCTTTAGAGCTATTGAATGCAAAAAAAAAAGTGAGAATGGGTTACTGGTCCAAGCAGGAGCTCTAGGCAAGGATAGGTCCTAAACCCACCCAGCGATGGACGGCTAAGCAAGGTTTGTCATCACATGTCATACGATCCAAATGAAATTTCTGCAGAATAACCAAGTTGTTCTCCGAATGCATGCCTAGTACTTGTGTATCAAAGAACAATTGGGTTATGTAGCTGAAATTTCATTCAGATCCTATGACATGCCACAACAAACCTCGCTTATCCGTCCATCCGCAGGTTGTCCAAAAGCGTGGACAATTCGGGAGCAACAAATCTCATAATTCAATGTGAGCTGCCTCGCTCTCAAACAGGTGACATATATGGTGGGTTGACTTGTGTTTTCAAAAATGCAATTCATAATAATAAATTAGAGTCAACATAAGAATAGTACAAATACGATTATTTTGGACATTTAAATAGACAAATTCACTTAAATAGACAGTTATCCTTTTCCTAAATATCAATTCACTAACATACACAAATATATCCAATTATAATCCAAATGCAATTAGGATTCACTAGAACCAAGTGAGAACTTAGGTGTTCAGTTATCTTGCAAGAAGTTTTTAATTTCACATATATCCCTCAGTTTAAAGGATTGATTTGAGTTTGGATTATTGCCATGTCATATCAAACATGGCCAAATAGTGAATACAAATCCAAGGCCATAAAGTGTCACTAGTAACTATAATAGCAGCTTTGGAGCAAAAATACATCAAAAGAATAGAACGAATTTTGAAGAGAAAAATAGAAGAGCGGAAATCAGGAATTTAAACTAAAAACTAAAATAAGAACCATATTTAGATATTTTAATATGAACGCAGGTTTAATTATCACGCACGCTGTGCCTTTAAAGGATTGATTTACTTATGGTGATTCTATGTGTTGACCAGTCAAAAAGAAATTATGAAACCTCCTTAGCAGTTTATGACTGTTTATCAGAGGCCAAAACACTTCTCCTTTTTTTTTTCTGAATTTCGCACCTTCAGTAAAAGCAAGTTCAGGAGAAGCTCCCAAACATGTCAGTTTGTCTCATCTATCTGCAAATTTTTAACCAAACCAAGCAAACATTGCTCTGTTCATTTGTAGGACAAGCTAAAATTTCAATCACTTGTTCAAAAAAAAAACTCGACTCAGCAATACGATCTTCTCCAATGAAGGAGCCGAGTTATGCACTAAAAAAAAAAAATCTTAGCTCAAGTAGGCCCAAGAACGCACCTGAACTGCATGTGTTTGAGGTTGCCCTCGGGCCATGGCAGAGGGCGCGCGCGAGTGGCGGTGGCCGATGGCGGCGCGAGAACGTCGTGGACGGTGGCCGAGGGCGGCGTAGGCAGCGGCAACGGGCGGAGCGGCGGGTGAGGGAGGCGGCAGGCGCTATTGTCTGAAGCACGGTGAGGGCAGCCTATGCGGATAAGGCCACCTTGCCTTATTTACGTCGTAAACAAGCTTTCCACCGTATTTCAAATTCGGTCCGGCAGAATGGGCCTCTGTTTTCGTCGGCCAGGCCAACGTAAATGTGGGGCCTGTCCTTTGCCCACCACTTGATCTGCACTAGTTCCTGCATCGGTATACTAGTGCACAACTTTCACATAGCCGGAATCATTTCATACAAGCGGAAGATTTATTTTACACAAAATACATGTATTAAGCCCAGAGGCTATTAAGTGATACAACACGGCACATTGCCCAAATGTTCAAAATATCCAAAAGATCAGAGCACGGAAGAACCAAAAGATCCAAAAGGTCTCCTGCCGGCTATGCCTAAGCAGTTGACTAAAGAGACGCCCTATGCCTAGCCCTGATTGTCAGCATAATCTTGTTCTTCGTCTTCATGGCAGGCGTACTAATCCTAGTCATACTCTCCATCTAAAAGAGAATATGGTTGCGAGGTCAGTGTCATCCAGACACTGGTGAGCTAACACCCAACCTGATGCAATTTTAGTAATAGGGGTTTCAAAGGAAAGGTCGGGAGTTTATTTATTTGCAGAAAGCAAGTTTTATAAACCAAAACCTATGACTTAACATGTTTTAACCTAAAGTTCTACTAATTAATGTTTCAAATTTTAGTTTTCCATTCCCTTCCACAGTCCATACCACAGTCCAAACCCATCCTGAGAATCCTCCAAACACCCGCCATCATTTTTCGGGTGTGGTGTACCCGTTGTGGATCTTACGCCAGCGAAGTGCCCGTTCTTCCCTAGCTGGGTTGCCACGCCCTCACTAGAGTCACGGCTCCCCTGCGTCGTAAGACCTAGATCATCCCACGGATGACGACATGATCTGTCTTCACCTCAAACTAAGGTTACCCAGCCGCATTTCGGCAGTCACTAGGGCCTCACGTTCGCACTACCGCGTGATGGCAATGCGTTGTGGTACTAGAACCAAATCCCATAGGCATTTGGTCAGTGACTTCGCGCTGCGTACCTCACTGCACGCCCATCCGGTCCACTCTAGGAGTCACCTCAAATCTGGCCAGTCCACACATATCTATAACCACTTCCTTCTTCTGCTATCGTTCCTCCGTGTGCTCTGCACACGATGTGGCGGAACCACCCCTGGTGGCAGCTACGCATGTTTCTCCGCGCTCCTCTCAGCACCGCGTCTGTGAACGTATAGCCCTCTTCGCACCCAGTAGCCAAGCTACTCTATCTTAACCATAAGCCGCACCACGTCCGCTTTCCCAATCACAACCCAAACACATACACTGGCATGCTAGGCCCAATTTCCAGTCATCCAAGTTCATTGTGTCATCATGTCCGGTGAATATCGATTCACCGTTCCGAGGCAGCTAAGCCTAAATGTTATTAATTGGACCTGAGCAACGTCTAAGCAAATTTTAAGGAAGACTTAAGAGTCTAAAATTATTTTGTTTAACCTAACTAGACTATCATGGGTGATCATCAAGGCAATCATAAATAAAGTCAAATGACAGATGATTATATCAAGACAATAAAATCAAGGTAGAATAATAACAAATGATAACATGGCATGATATATCATGATTAAGCAGACAAGTATAATTACTTAAAGAGCATGCAGTTTAATACTGTAAATAAAATACTTTAATAAATTGGGAATCAATATGATCTAGTTGAATGTTAACTTGCACTAGAAAAAGTATAGACTCTCCCTAGTAAAAGCAAACACCCTTTAGGACAGATGTTAACTCGGCTTGGTCTTGTGAGTAGTGGGGGTCCTCTTGCTGATCTTCGAAGTGTCCTGCGGGCTCTTCTGCGTCTATTATTGGTACGAATTCGAAGAACAGAATAAATAAAAGTTCAACGAGTAGTAGGAAATCATGATGCATGGAATGCAGCCTGTCTACCCTAGCAATCGATTGATCGGTGGCCGACGCTTAGTTCTTGTCCTATTTATCGAGGGAGTTCCATGATCCTACTAAAGTACAATAATTCTTGAAGGAATAACGGGGCGTGCGTTCATGGATATGTTATGCAATGATGGATGATGGATAATACTACCCTTAATAGTTTACCCATAGATTTTGTGACTAGATGCATAAGGCAAAAATAAGTTTTATTTGAAGTATCTCCTTCATCGATTCTAGGGAAATTATCTATTGTGTATAGATAGGTGGGTGGCTGTATGACTTTTAAACCAACAACTAATTGCTAATATAATGGTATACTTATATATTTACATATACATATATGATTTATCTACCCTAGTTAAATAGTTAAATAATCCTACCAAGTTTTAGTAGGGACATATAATTTTAATAAATTCACTAGGGGTTAACAATGTGTCCGTAAAATTTTAAGATTTACTTGAAGTCAAATAGTATTTAAAATAATTCAGGTATCATTACTGTTATATTAGTTCATAGGAAAAAAGGGGTAAATTTGGCCAAATAATTATCCAATGGGTATTAAAGGTCCTAAAAATAGATTAATAATTTCTAAATTTCCTGAATCATGATTATGTCTCACTGAAATTTTCTCATGAATTTAGGGCTTATTAAACAATCAAAACAATAGGAAAGCCTATTTATAAATCACTAAAGAGGTGAGTTTTGATTTATTCAGAGGCTGAAAAGGGGTCAACAGTTCAAATTAAAATTTTACTATGTGTTCCATATTATTAGAGATTGTCCCAAATTTTCTTAGATTTTTCATACGTCATTATCTATTTTATTTAATCAATACTCATTTTCTGGGTTTATTCCCTAAGGAAAAATTCATAGAATAGAACTAAGTAAATTAAACAGAGGTAAAAATTCTATGTTATGTTCCCATAGATATTTTTAATAAATCTAGCAGGTTATCAAATATTTATCCAAATTTTTTTCTAAGATTTTTAGGGAAGTCTAGGTATTTTAAACAACCCATTTCATTTTCTATATTTGTTTTTATTCACTAATTCTGGGAAAAAGGGCGTGCACAGTAATGGACCAGCCCATTTATGGCTCAGCCCGAGAGTGACAGGGTGGAGGTGTAATTCTAGAAGGCACAAAACAATGGCGGAGGCGCCACCAGGGTTGGCGCCATCACTTAACCCGACGGGTGGGACCTCCCACAGGTCAGTGACTCATCGCTCCTGCGCGACGCAGCACACTCACACCAGCGCGGATCTTGGCGCCGAATCAAACGGTGCTAGACCATTGTCTTCAACGGCCAGCCCCAAGGCGGTGCTATGCCGAAGTTCCAGCGTGGTCGCGGCGGCGCTTCCATGCTATGACGAGCTGCTTTATGATCGTGAAGTATACCTAGCTGCTAGACCTAGGACGTGCTACCACCGATTAGCCGGAGATGGTCCGGAACTGGCGGCGCTATGCACAGCGCGACGACGAGCTACGGGATCAAGCGATTACGACGAACCTGAGCGAACCTAACGCGAGAGATTCATGCCAGAGCATCTAGGGACTTCGAGGAAACCTTACCGAGCAAGGGATTGGACGGAGGATGGATGGTGATAGCTAGCGACGATGTAACCGAAAGGGCTCCGAACAGGGGCGTCGGTGTAGGCAAACTCCAACGGTGATCTTGCAAAATTGATTGAAGGGAAACGTTAGGAAGGTTCTTGTGATGCTTGAGCTGCAAGGAATTAGAGAGAGACTCACCTAAGAGGATGGAATCGGAACGGGGGTGATTCGGGTCACCGAAAGCCAGCGGAGAAGGAAACTTCCTCTGGAAGCAAGCACGGGGAACAAGGCCGACGGAGGTGGACGAATTTTGGAATTTGAAAGCGACGGCAGTGGTTGGACAAAAGTGGAAAAACGGGTGCAAGCCTCAATGGGGGTTTTATAGCCCCAGCAGAGGCTTGGGAAGTGAGGGAGGGTAGCGGAGAGCGCGAGGGAAGCGGCCGAGCGCGCGGAGACCAAGGCGGCAGGCGGCGCGGCAGCGGTGAGCCAGTAGGGCTGCAAAGGCGGGGGCTTGGCGTGCATGGCAGCGCGCGCTGCGGCAGTGAGCTGTATCGTTCCCGGGGAGGCAACACGGTGGTGCAGGCGGCAACGGGATGTCGAGGCAGCGGGAGTGGTGACAGGGGAGCAGGCGGTGGCCAATGCCCGGGTCGGGACGGCGCAAGGCGCGTAGACGGGGGCGGCCACGCTACGCATGGGGCAGAGTAGGGACGTCCCGGATTCGGCGAAAGCAGAAGACACGGCGACCCAAATATGCGGGGGGCGGCGCAGACGGACGACCGGTCCGAACGGTGAGCGAGATGGCGGGCCCGCTCACAGGCGAAGCCGAGCATGAGGAGAGCTAGGAAAGGGTGAGTCGAGGGGGACAAGCCGGGTAGAGCGAGCCGGGGAGCGCGGCCGGCTTGGGTTAGGGGAGAAGAGGGCTAGGCCGAAGGCCTAGTTAGGTCAGCTGGACCGGGTTAGGCCCAAAAATGGGATGGGCCCGGCCCCAAGGACCCATTTTGTCCTTAGATTATGTTGAGGAAATTTGAATTTTGTAGAATTTGAGAAGAGTATGAAAGGGGCTAATTGAGAGTGGCTCAATTTTGAATTGAAGCTCATACCATCTAGATTGTTAGTAATTTTCAGGTTAGCTGAATTTTGATGATCTTATTTGAATGACCCTAGGATTTGCCATGTTGGAAATACATTTAATCCGCTCCCCCCCCTAATGCATGTAGTTCTATAGGTGCTAACACAAGAGTGTGTTGTAATAGCCCAAATGTGAAAATTTTCAAAAACTTTTGTAATATTAATTATGGAGTTAATTTTTGAACTTTCTATGTAGTACAAATCAAAAATCCCCTAACAAATCAAACCAAAATCCCCTTGTAATCCTAATTACTATACAAATTTAGAATAATTTCCAAATCAAGGTGATTTGGAATCATGGTTAAATTCAAAATAATTCATTAACAAATTCATGATCAAGATGAATATTTCTAAATATTTATTTTTTCATTTGTTTTAAGAAACTTAAATCCAATTAGGACTCTTCCTATTGAATTATTTCAGAAATCACCAAAATTCATTTTTGGATCAATTTTGAAAATTTAGAAATTCAAATTTGGATGTGTCACCCTAGCCTTTTTCCTGGAAATTCATAATCCCCTCACTGCCATTGGACTAGTCAAACCGGCACTGTTCTCGAGGACCCACATGGCAGCCACCTCTCTCTCACTCTCTCTCTTTTCTCTCTCCTCCTCGCCTAAGCACGGCCGGCCGAAAGCACGCCAGAGCCGCCCCAATGGCAGAATCCGTCCACACGGTTGTCGCGCAACGTTGCATCCGGTCACCTCGTCCTAGCACCTCGCCGCACCGTCGCTTCCGCCCGGCTTGTCATGCACGCCGCCCGGTCACCCCGCTATTCTTTGCCACAATGCCGCCTCGATGCTTGCTCGTTGGGCGTCGTTGTTGCGAGCCTCGGCGATGCTCGCCCTCGGGAGCTCCGACTTTATCAGAGAGGGTCGACACCTCATTTCCCCTCTCCGGCCGCCCCTTAAAACCTGAACACCTCGCGCACGTCGCCCTCTCTCCCCACTCACTCTCTCTCTCGTTCCTAGCCCCCGCATTAGCTCTCTCGCCCTCTTGCGCTGCTTCAGCCCGAAGGAATCGAGCCCGGAAGCCCCCAACTCGCCGGAATCATCATTTCCCCACCACCGGGCCGTGAAACACTGCTATCACCACCTTTTCAAATTCTTTCTCTATGGTGAGTCCTAGCTTAATTCCTTCCTCCTTGAGCATCGCCATGGCCTGGTGCACCTTTTTCTTCATAGCGCCGGTCAAGCGCCGTGACCGGCGCTTCGTCGTAGCAGCCTGTAGATGGTGACCCTGTTTCAAGCCATTTTAGCCTCACCGTTGCCAAGCCTCTCTGAGCCTCCTCCGTCCAAACCAAAGGCTCGGTAAGCTTCCTCACTCTCACTCGAAGCTCTAGCATCATTTTCTCAGCTTAGATCACGGTAGATCACCATAGCCCCGTGAAACCGACGGCTATTTCCACCACCTTCCATGGCGCCGCCGCTTCGGGCCCATCGCCAGCAAGCCGACAGTGACACGCCTTAGCCCCAGTCGCGCTAGGCCTTCTGCGCGTTCCCGCTACCCTTCTACCGCCCTGTAGCTCCGTCGCGCGCGCATTGAAGACCTCATCGGAGCGCCGCCTGGTTCGCGCGAGGAGCAAGACGACGAGCAACCGTCGGATCTGCGCCAGGATTCGTGCGCGCACGGTTCAAGGTTCACGGTTCAAATCGCGCAGGATTAGTCTAATGCCTAGCTGACAAGTGGGACAAGTGGCTCACTGTCAGTTTAAGTGGTGGTGTAGTTGGGAGAATACGCTTTCTCCTTGCGGTGGCGTGTTTTTGCTAGGGCGCGAGCGCCACGCGTGACCAACAAGCGGGACCCACCTGTCAGCTAGCGGGCTACACTCTCGCGGGCCGGCCCAGTACTGTTCATTCCGGGTTTCCCTATTTTCTAAATAAAATTAATCCTAGAGTTAGAAACGATTTTCTAAAAATAGAATGACACTTCCAAAATTCTCCAAAAATTTATGATAAATATCAGATAACTCAGAGGATTTTATGAAAATATAATATTACTCAGATAATTTTATTTGCCCACTGAAATATTTCCCGAAGCCATTTTAAGATGATTTCTGTGTAAAAGAAATTCCAAGAACTGTTTTCGAATTTCCAAAAATGGTAAACCATTTAGGAAAAACCTGAGAAAATCCTAGAAAACTTGTAAAATCTCTCTGGACATAGGAAAAATATCAGATTATTAACTTGTTTAGTTACATAATTTAAGCCCACTTTTTGTCCTAATTTAACCATATTCACATATAATCCATTGGCAACCTATTTTACTAAAATAACCCCAAAATCTTCTCTGGTCCGAAAACCTAATATTAAAATAGCCCACACCCTAAACCATAGATTTCTTACACTTATATTTTTGAAGGAAATACTTCAAACAAAATACCTTAAAAATAAAACTTTGCTAGATTGGGGTAGAATTATAGATATCTATATGTATATTCATTATTATAAATATTCCATGACATTCATGAGCATTTCATCACACCCTTCGATGAGTAGTTTTCGCATACCTTATTAAGATCTTTGCGACGCTAAGATTAAATAGGTCGACTGCATTCATGCATCATAATTTCCACATTTTGATTGTTCATATTGGTTATTCATCGAAGCTAGAAGGAGCTGTCGAGCAGTGTGAAGACTCCGAAGAACCCCAAGACAACTTCCAAGAGGATACAGGCGAGTTAACATTCATTAGTTCATATTGATCCTAGTTTTTATTAAATTATTTCCTCTTAAGTATCAAATTGCATGATTTTCAATTATGAGTACCTACCTTGTTAATTATGTTACATCATTCCTGTTTTACTGAATTATCAATGCCCTTTGATGATTGTGTTGATGATCATTACGTGTTGAATCACAACCTGACTGCCTTGATGATCAATCCTTAAATTACCCTGGTTTAGGAACAAAATAGTTATTAGACTCTTAAGTCTATGATGTAAAACTGGTTAGACTCCTAAGTCTGGTTAAAATCTTACTTAGACATTGCTCAGGTCCAATAATTTATTTTTAGGCTTAGTTTGGCTCGGAACGGTGAACCGATATTCACCGGACATGATTATACAATAACATGGATAACTGGATATTAGGCCTGGTATGCTAGTGTGTGGTGTTTGGTTGTGGTTGAGATTATGGTTCTGTACGGGCAGGGTCCGATACAGTGGTGTAGCAGAGGATACAAGAGCAGGAGAAGGAAGTTATCTTGGGCAGGGTGGACCAAGTGATAGGATGGAGTACGGCCCGCCCTAGCAGGAGCGCGGAGACATACGCGTAGAGGGAGAACGCTGCCACTAGCCTGAGGGGGTGATTCCGACACAACACGTGGCCATCGCGCGGCAGTAGGAGTTGGGGGTCACATGTGGTGGTTTGCGAAACCAGCCCTTGGACGGAAAACCCCACTCTAAGAAGGTCCGGCTTGGGACCTCACATGAGGGTGATTTAATCACACTTACTGGACTGGCAAATCCAATAGAGTTGTGGTTCACAACGGGTCGCCAACCCGGAATATGATGGCGGAAGAAAGGAGATGTTTCGCAGAGTGCATGGAAACTGCCATAGGATGGGATTTGGATTATGGTGTGGAACTTGAACTCTGGAATAACACATTGAATGTAGAACTTTGTTAAATCTGCTAAGTCATAGGCTTTGATTTAAAACTCTAGCTTTCTGCAAACAAGCAACCCCAACCTTTCCTTTGGAACCTTTACCATTAAATGCACTAGGTTGGGTGTTAACTCGCCAGTATTTGGATGACACTGACCTCATGTGTGTGTGTGTATATATATATATCCCCTTTCTTAGTCGAGGGAGATGATGGAGCCCAAGACGCTTATGAATGTCATGAGGATTATCAAGATCAAGATTAGGAGGATAGCAAGGCTTAGGGCATTCCACCAGTTGCTCGCTGTTACAAGGCCGCTGGTGTGATTTTGTGTAAATCTTTCGCAACTCTGATATTGTCTTTTGGACTTGGTTTGTAAGTAAGGCTATGGCCGTTTGACTACTAATCAGCCTGATAGCTATTTGTTGTAATAAAGACATCTCGATGTATGAAATAATCCGGCTTTGTAACGTGTGGCACTAGTGTACTGGTCCGGGGACTAGTGTGGTGCTGGCCACCCCTAAAGGTGGTCCACATGTGTGTATATGTGTGTGTGTGTATATATATGTGCATATATATTTTATTTATGGTTGAAGGGTTCCAATTTACTAGGGTTTTCTAGATTATAATCAACATAGGGCAAAATACGGACCTGAATAACATTGTTTTTAACTGCCATAACAAAGTTCCATTTTTGGGGTGTTACAGTAAATGGCGGCACATGCCCTGTTTACGTCGGCTTTGTTTGGTGGTCGACGTAAATACGCATATTTATGTCAGCTTGTCTAGGGCCGACGAAAAAAGTACTTTATATATGTTGGTTTTTTTAAGATGACGTAAATATTTTGGCTGGCATAAATACGTCGGATTCCTGAAGTGTTTATGCTTTCTTTAGTATTTCTTTGCTGTAATAAATACTCTGATGAACTTGTTTATTTAGTCCTGTGTGGCGTTGAATTTATCGGTAAGGTTTATTCAATAAATACGCCTGTGTGGCCTTGAATTTATTTGTAAGGTTTATTCAATAAATACGCTAAGTTTTCTCAAAGTATTGTAATGTTATTCACTAATGAAGTCACTTATGCGCATTGGACTTGATCCTCAATCAGTATAGCATGAGGGGCACCAAGTTGTGAAATTTAAACCAGTATAGCATGAGGGGCACTAAGTTGTGAAATTTGGGGTCCCGACAGGATCCAATGCATTCACAAAAATAACAATTCACACACACACAAGCGTTTATTTATTTGTTTATACTTTTTATAATATATATGGGGTGAAATTGACAGCTCAAAAACCTCATTTGGTGTGATGCGGCAAAAACCAAGCATGAGCCATCGAATCCCCCTCTCCCTCCCACGGCATTGCCCACTCCCTCGCCCATGACACTTGGGGCTGTTTGGATGGCTACCGTCATCAACCCCCCTCTCCCTCCCACGGCATTGCCCACTCCCTCGCCCATGACACTTGGGGCTGTTTGGATGGCTACCGTCATCAACCGTGCCTATTCACGGCTAGGCACGCCGGTGTATTTTGGGTCGTATTTGGTTTGTTGCCGGCGAAAGGTACGGCTTGCCCGACCACGGCGCGCCCTTGCTTTTTGTACTGCGTGCGGGAGCTAGGCAACGGCGCCCAAATCGGGCGCCTTTTCTTCGCGTGCCATCATGCCCTCGCCCGGGCCCACGTGCAGTGACATAACGGCTACAGTAATTTTTTTCTTTAAACCTTTCTATTTTTGTATAAATTTCATACTATGTCCAAATTGCATGAAATAAATTTAATAATTCATCTAAAATCCTAAGCATCCCATTTTAAATACTTTTTGATTTTTTGAAATTTATTTTTCGTTGGTCATTTTTCGAAAGCTACGAACCAAACGCCCTATTTTTTGCCCTAAAAAGGTCATGCCCTAGATTGGCATGACCTTTGTATTGGCAAGGCACTGGAGGGCTATGAACCAAACATACCTTTCACCCTTTGAATCGTGTTAAGGCAAACTTCGCCAAAAGAAGAAGATTGTTGTGGAGGATTGACCGACATGGAGAGGACTATAGACTGGGAGAGGGAGAGAGTTGAAATGGAGTTCAAAAGGGGGATGGGCTGTCCTGATCGAGCAAGCAGGAGGAAGTAGGCTGCATCACACCATCTGCTTAAGATTAAATCGTTATGATTCAACATGCAATGTATATAGCTAGGATACATCGAGAAATCGAACATGTGCACCAGATTCTCATGCGAAATATATATATGATTTGAAATTCACATTTTATTGCGATTTACAACAATATGATATAACGGAAATCCTCGGTCATTCTTTGGAGGATGCTCGACCTTATCTTTAGTGATAGAGAAGGTAGATTTACAAGACGGTAGTGGAAGCCGGCAAATTGTGAAGCTGGTGGGTCTAGCGAACTTGGACAATTTGGAACGGCTGTTTTTCTGGCAGCGTTAGGCTCTTGTCGAGTAAAAGTGTAGAGAACTTGGGCCCTCTACCAAGTAAAGTTAAATTAAACGGTTGTTTGGCAGAGTTTCAACTATCAACTCCGCCGTGGATCAGTACCAAGCGTTCTAACTCCACGTAACTCTGGAGCAGACAACTCTATGGAGCGGCCTCCCTCACAGTTTATTTTTATAAAGCAGCTTGAAGGGTGCTCTGCACAGTTATGGATATGCTCTATAGTGAATTTGCCCCACAGTGAAGTTGTGGAGCAGAGCTAAAAAAATGGAAACCGGAGCCCTCCGAAACAACAGCTAAATGCTCAAACTCCTAGCTCCTAAAAAGCCATCTTTCAAAACTCAAGTCTAGCTTACTCGAAGCTCTCAAACCTAAATCATTCTATAAGCGCAGTCAATGAGCTGCAGAGAGTTTCAAACAGGACCAACTTGTAACCGCATTAACAGAAGTGGCACCAACAATTCACAATAAAATTGATTCTAAGTGCGGAAGACGCAATTTAAGTGTCCCTTTAAGCAAGACGCAATTTACGGAATGTCAGTCCCATTAGTGGAACAATTGAAAGACAAAGCCCAGGATCGTTGGGCCCGCAGAAGACCAGCCCGGCCCATCTGCGTCGCTTCCCCCTCAGTTCGCGCCCGGGGATCCTCCTCTTCGGCGACGGAATCCGACACGTGGCCGTCGGTGGAGCGCCGGCGGTGCGTTCCTTCTCCGCCGGAGTCCCAGCTGCTCTCGTCGCTTTGCTTCCCCAGGTGCACGCCCGCTCTCCTCGCTGTGCTTAGTCTGAGTCTGCGCGCGACGCCGAGGCCGAGCTCACTGCTCATGAGGTGTTCGACACAAGGTCCATGTGGGATTCTCATGGACAAATGTGGTCACATTCGTGGAGGTTCTCTTTCTCGAGCATTGAGATGAGCACCACCGGCTACCGGGGCGTTGCTCAGAGCAAGCCTGCTGCGAAGCACATAGCGCTGCTCGAAATGCACTGGGCATGTCACCGTGGTTTATCTGTTGAAGCAACTGCGGAGTTCTTGAATCAGCTCCTCCAATACCCAAATGGTTGTTTTCTTCCCTTTTTTCCCCAATCCAAGGCATGCCCATTTGCTCTAGCAAATTGTAAGCTTCTGGAGCTGCCCAGCCTGAGCATTTGCTGCCACTACCTCGTGCTCTATTGTATTGGCTCGTCCTGTTTGGTCCGAGCAATCCATGAAGAAGGTCTGGTGTATTCGACAAGCCATAATTTCTGGTAACTTCCATCTCTGTTGTCAGCAATGATGCTATCGGGACTTGATGTCTTGTGTCAGCCTCGGCAGTCCGCCATCTTCCTTGGAGAGGAGGTGGTGTGGCCTTGTTCAGTATTTCCAAGATCTGCTACACTTCCCTCTCTATTGAGTTGCATGCGCCGACCAGTTTACCCAAAAGCTACCCTAAGTGTGGTGAGGACGTCCTTTTCATTAACCGATCTAGCAAAAACTTATAATTTTTATTAGGAAAAATTCCCTTTTGGTTCCTACACTCTAGCCTTCATCCCATTTGGCCTTAAAAAACAATACCAGGCTGGCTTGGTCCTTCATTTGTTAAAACCAGGTTAGCTTGGTCCTAGTCCTTCAATTGGTAAAGCCAGGTTAGCTCAGTCCTTCAATTGGTAAACCCAGCATGAATGGTCCCTTGACCAGTCAAATGGTGGTCTTTATTGGTTTTCACAAACATGACAGTCCATGTGGTGGTTTTAGCTGTCGTGGTGGACACATAGGCTGAACATGTGGACTACCACATCAGTGCAAACCGCCATGTGCACTGCCACATGAAAATAACTGCCACATGGATCGACATGTCAGCGAAACCACCTAAAACCATTGTTTGGCTGGTCCAGGGAGCATTTGTGTCCTGTTTTACTCCCCGGTTTTGGTTTTCAAGGACCAAAACAGGAAGAAGGTCAGAGTTCAAGAACCAAAACAGGTTTTTTTTTCTTTTATATTATGGGCAATTCTTAAATTAGAATAGCCAGCCATACCATCCATAATTGACATGGATGTGTTGAACAATTTTGAACCATTGCTCCTATTCTTAAGGTAGACTAGGTCATTATCAGGACCCGATTTTACTAAACCGAACCTCTTTGTGTTAATAGTACATGTCCTAAGGATAAAAACACGTACTTACAGTAAAACATAATAAAGTATCAATACCAACGCTGTATTAACTAGAAAGTAAATCAGAGTGCGGCGAAGCAATTTATTATCATAGATTCAGAAGAAACCAAATAAAAACAACTGAAGTAGATCCATCATCAGCCACAGGCAAATTGACTGGGGAAGCTTCTAGTATTCCGGATCACCCTCTGGGAAAAATCCAATGTTGTCCTGCATATCCTCATGGCCTTGACCTGCTCGTGGAATAAGCAGACCCGAATGAAAGCAGGGTTAGCACGCAAATGCTAGCAAGTCTTTCCTAAGAAGGACCAGGCTAAACACATTATAGAAAAGATAATGGTTTATTTGCATAAAATCACTTGACTTAGAAGTATAAAAGTATTTAAGGAAACAGTAAATAAATGAATAGCAATTCTTATGATTAATCTTAACAATAACATAAACATGGCATAATTCTCGGTCTCAGTGTTTCATGTCTCAAGTTCTCATTGTCTCAAGTCATAATCTCAACATAGTTTTCATCTCGTCCTTATTCATTATAAATCATCTAGCAACAGCACACAGCCAGAAAACCTTACCTAAGTCAAATTAATCAAAAGGTGTAGCTACGATGAGAAAAACCACGAGGATGCTCATAACTGAGAGCATGTACATTTGAATGGGTTTGCACTCTGCAGAGGTTGTACGCTTTTCCAGCTGACTTATCATACTTATCTCGTGTCTTATTTGACATATCTCACTTTTTTATTACTTTTTGAGTCATTTTTTCTATCTAGTAGGCGTGTCTATAAGCTTCCTAAACCCTAAAATTGAAGGCCAACCGGCTTTCGAGACTATCTCAAAAAATTCTCGAAGTGACGAGATAAGGCAAATAGATGGGATAAGATAAGCTGAAAAGAACCAAACCTAACCCCGAACTTGTCACAGTCATCCTGATAGATCACACAAGTACTCCGGAATTTCATTGAGCACATCGGTGATAATGCATCCCTCGGGACCTTACCCACGGTGCAAGTACGACGATAATTCTGACATTATTCTCTCTTTAGATTAGGCCATGTCCCATACCGGGCTTATGATCGCATGATAATTTTTTAGTTAAATCCATCACGATCATCGGTCCTTAGGGACCGGAGAGTCAACTCGAGTCACTAGCTCCAAGTCAAATTAGTAGTTGGTAAAATTTTAATTAATGAGTGAACAATCTCACCATAAATCCAAAATTCTCCATTCTCATACTCAGTTATCTCATAATTGGGTTGTTAATGATCATAGGAATAAATCACTCATCGAAACTAGCTAAGGAATGCTAAGCCATCTAAATTCATAGAAAACAATACCAATTTATGTAATAATGTTATCCTAAGGTTTTCATGGCAATGGGTGCATAATGTATAAATCGACGACCTGCACCAGGAATTGCTATGGCAAATACATATAATTTAGGATTCTAGGGGAAAGACTTGTCTTCCTGATCTTTTGAAACTTGCTGAACGTTGGCGGCGTGGATGGATTCTCCTTTGTCGCCACGTGGTCTAACGCATGCAAACTAAAGAAACAATAATAAATAAAAGAAATAGTAAATAAATTGAAAGATTATATAAAAATTACAGTAAGTAGATATGAATTTTCTAGATTTTTAGAAACTGGAATTGCCGGATTTGGAGCTAGGATGGATTCGCAGAGAAAAAGTGAAGGAACACTGTTCACTGGAAAATCTAGAAAAGGAAAAGTAGCACCGTAGATCATGGGCCAAGTTACTATAGAAATTTGGCCCAATTGAAAGAGGATAAGGAGGCTACGGTGAGAGTGAAATAGAGGAAATTTTTATTTAATATTTATTTTAAATCTTTTTTTGAGAAAATACTAGTAGAAAAATTAAATTTACAAAAATAGGCACCGATCGACCCATCTTAGGGTGATCGCCCATTTCGCTTAATCGTCTAATGGTCGTGAATCAGCACGCAGTAACTTCGCCCATGATTGTAACATCCTCATTTTTCAAAAATAAAAATCATATGCATTGCATCTCATGAGAATATATTTAAATATTAAATTATTTAAAAATGAGTATGTTCCTAATTAAAAGGAAAAAGGCTTTGCAAAAATCAATATTTTCCAAAACCTGATTGCATGATAAGTAAAGTTTTACAAAAAAAGGTTTATTTAAACAAGTAATTGGTAAATAATAATTTTACTAATTTTCCAAATACAATTTTACAATTCATTCATCAAGTAATTATTTACTTATACTTTAGAATTGAGATAAATCAAAATTATAGAATTTATAATTATTCTGTCCCTCCTACAAGTGGACCCCACCTATTTTCTTTTCTTTCCATTCTTTTTCCCCTTTTCTTTTTCCTTTCTCTCTTTTCCTTCCTTCTTTCCTCCTTCCCAACTTCCTCTCGATCTCCTATTTCCAAACGAACAGGGAAATCTTCCCCAACCCCCTATCTTGATCTTTTCCCTAGAAATCCGCCAAAAACCGCCAAAATAGGTTCCCTTGATCGTGGGGAATCAACCCCTACCCGAATCAATCTCTCTCCCCCGCTAATCCCTCCCCAAATCCTTATTTAAACCCTAGCCGCCACCCTCCCCTCACCTATTGCCTCTCCGTGGAATTCGTCGCCAGGTGAGCACCATTGGCCGAACCCTCCGAGGACGTCCTCCCTCTCTCTCCCGTGGACTCATCCTACCTTTCGGCCGCAGGAATCGTCGACCGTGCTCGCCGAATTTTGACGCCGAAGGTGCTACTGCTTTCACCACCATCGCCCCCGTTCTTCGCCGATTCATCGCCGCTGCCGGTAATTTCCCCCCTCTTCCCCTCTCTAGCACCCCTAGGGCTCTAGAAAACTTTCCTTGGTTAAAACGGTAGCCGCCAGAGAGCCCCACAGCGCCTTTCTTTCACGTGTCGGCCACGCTCGCGCCGCTCCGCTTACTCCTCCCCGAGAACCCCATACGGCCTCCCCACGCCGCCTCCCTTCCCTTCATGCCCGCCTCCTCGCCGGCCGTCTGCATGCACGAAAGCCGCCATGCCGCATCTCTGTGCCGCCGCCTTGCCGTCTGCCTCCGCCCCGAGTCCACCCCGCCTTAAGCTCCTGGCCTCACCTTACCTTCCCCATCGCCACGCTGCCTGGCTGCCGTCTCCCCTTCCGCCGCGATCCCATCTTTTGGGCCGACAGTGGGCCCCACTGTCGGCCTTCATTGCCGCCGGGTCCGCTACGCCAGCCGCCGTCGGCCGTCTCCATCCGCTGCCGACCATCGCTTCGCGCGCGCTTGCCGGCCGCCGCCACCGCTTCGCGCCAAAGCCGCCGCCGCGCTTGGGCCTCCTCTTCGTGCGTGCGAAGCCGTGAGTTGAGCGCCGTTCTTGCGCGCGCCACGCCTCCCACGCATGGGCGCATGATCGGCGCGTTGCGGCCTCGCCTCGCTGGCTGCCGCTTCTTCCATCAGAGCGCGTGGCTCATTGGTCATTGGGTCAGGCTTAGGCTTCGCCCGCCCAAAGCCGAGCTATCAGGTCGCTCCTTGGCCCAATCCAAGGAGCTCCCCTTTCTTTTTGTTTAATGAAAACAAAATCTCAATAAATTCATATCTTTAATTTTATAAATCCAAAAATTGTGAAACAAATCTCAAAATGTTTGTAAAATCATCCTCTACTGTTTTATAAAATTTCATGTGCATTGGCATACATTTTTCTTTCTGTTTTCCCTTTTGCATTGTATTTATTCGTTTATTTATTTTGTTACGTTAGACCCGAGTACCGAGATCGTTTCCGACGACGCAGCTGAGGATCCTCCCTACTACGTCGATCAAGGCAAGTGCTGAAACATCTGAACCCATGCTTTCAAACAAGTTTTGTAGAATTTGAACAGTAGCATGTATGTTTAACTTAAAATGCTAAATAACTATATTGCCTAGCTAAACCCCCATTGATAATTAATTCTTATAAAAATTTCCTTGCCACCTTAGGATTATTAATTTTGATTAATTATTGCCACATCCTTGAATAGGTTTTGCATCTGTTTAGTAATGCTCATAGTAAACCACTTGATTAATTGCTTGTTACCATTAATTACCATTCTGCTTTGTGATTTTTACATGGACAATTGGTGTTGTCTTTTGGTTGTTTTTGGGCTAGTTGATACTGGGTGCTATCAGGAAAAATGTTTTGCAAAACCTGATTAGGGTGGATGGTTGCAAGGATGGTGCTGCGTGCACGAGATTCGGGTCCAGTGCGGGACCCACCCTAATCCCTAAGGACCGATTCCTTGAGGTAGACGAGCTAAGTACAACAGTGTGACCATTGAGTGCTTGTATGGGCAAGCCCTAGTTGAGTACCCTTCAGACTTCTAATTTTGGCATTCCAGTTGGTGGAGTAGGCAATTGGTGTTGTTCTGCAGGCTCAAGAGGGGGCTTCAGCCAACTAGAGTAACTAGCGCTGCGGTGGAATCCTTAGAGGGAATGCCAGGCTAGGAAAATGTTGGTTAAAGACCTTGTGGTGTTCTTCTCCTTTGGGTGATTCCTAGGAAAGACCACCTCTCGTAGGTAAAGCGTGCAACCTCTGCAGAGTGTAAAACTATCATGATAGCCGTGTCCACGGTCAAGGACGGACGACGGGGAGCTGCCTCATTGGTACTTCTTACCTTTTGTTTTCTAAATGGTGTTTTAAAAGAGAACCACGATCGGTGTCGTGTGTTTTGATTTTTCTCCTCATAGTAGGTGCTATGAGTGATGAGGGTGATTGCACGGTGGATGCCGTGAGTAGCTAGGTTCGGGCAAAACCGGTCGAGGCCGGAGTTTCAAAGAAAATACTTCAAAGATTTGTTTTCCTCAACTCATTTCAAATCATTTTATAAAATCTTAGGAAAAACTTGCAAAACTGGCCTTATACAAAAGAACCTTTGCCCCTCCTTTGTTGAGCCTTAGTTGCATTTAGTCAGCCTTGCGTGTTGAATATAAGGTATACTCACCCTCGCCTTTTACGCGGGGCTGCTCAATCCAACGAGCAGGATGCGACACCGAGGAGGAAGTATACTAGGACGGGGACTTCGCTGAAGGAGTTCAAGATGAAAACTACTCTGACGTCTAGGAGCGTATCCCTCAGACATGCCTGTGGAGTTGCATTGGGATTTCCATTTGAGTTGAACTATGTTATTTGAATTTTCGCTGCTAGGCCTTGAAGCCTAAACTTTGTAATAATTATGCGACTCTGATGTAATAAAGTACTTCACGTTGAATGGTCATGATCCAAACTGTATATCTATGTGTACTAGCTACTTGATCCAGGGACTAGTACAGATAAGACACAGCAGAGATTCGACTCTGTTTTTCAGGTCCCGACAATGATCCATGGACCGCAATATCGGTGGCGAGGCTTCCGTCGCGACTAGCGTCCATGGCTAGCTGCTAGCTTGGTGTTGTCTTGCTCCGCGCGAGGTGCGAGGTCAACAAGAAGTCTTATTCTTCCCTAATTTAACTCTAATTTGAACTTAATTGGAAGGCTTGAGGCTTAATCCGAACCGAACTAATTTGGGAAAAATTTGGGTTTAGAGGTCAGGTACAATTTGGGGATTTTGTTCTTAGGGTTTCTTGCCTGATTCAAGCTTTTAACTGCATCTTCTCTTTATCCCATCTAAAAAGCAATCAATTTATAACCCGCACACAGCAAATTTTAGAGTTCGGGTTGCATTAACCCGATGCCAAATTAAGGGTTAGTTAGATTACTAGGTTTAGAGTTTGTGATGAGCATGAGATGGTTCTTGATCAGGGGAATTTTGATTCCCCTCCTACTGATTTCTCTCAGCGATGGCTAAAACAAGCAATTAGGGTTGTAATTGGATTCGGGATTAGGCTAATTTGCTCTGATACCTTTTGTTAGATTTTAATCTTAATCTTAAACATAATTGATTAGCCTAATACACGAACACCAAACTTAATTAGTGCGGAAACGGGATGATTTACCTGAACTAGAGGATGCCATCGCTTATAGATGCGTTTAGGCTTTAGGAAGCCTGTTTGGCCGATGATTCGATGCAGTAGGACGTAGGGAATGCAGGGAGTCGGTAACAGTGAAGTCTTTGCCTATGTTGCTTGCAGCAGCATCGGCCTTTCCAAAGCTCCAGCGACAAGTCTCTAGATCGGATTAGGCTGAAAATGGGTCAGATCGGTTCGGATAATAGGTAAACCATATCCGTATCCTAATGTTTTTTTCGGATCCGGATATGGATACGAATACGGGTACGGAAAATGTCGGACACGAATACGGAGCGGATTCGGGTCGAATCGAATACGGTCACGGATATTGTCGAAACATAAAAACCCCACAAACTGTACACCTCAAATCAACTAAAGAACACACGTAATTCAATTGGTTAAAACATTCATAACATGCACACAAATTTAGTACGAAGAAAACATTCAATTGGGATTTTTCTCTCTCTTAAATTCCAGAAAAAAATTTAGCTCCCAATATTGTTAATGTCCTCAATCTATAACTATATTTTTTTTCTGAGAAGATCTACAACTATATTTTGGAAGGATTCTTGTTCTCGTTCACATTCAACCACCCAACATTCACGTAAGTAGAGACTAGTATATACCGGCTACCAGTGAAAACAAATAGAAGTATTTGCCGCAAGGAACCCCGTAGGGATGATCTCATTTATATAGCAGTGATCAGATTAGATCAGATTACAAGTAGTTACAACAAAACCCAATACGGGTGAGAAACGTTAGGAGATCAAAGCTATCTAGCGAGTCTATCTGCAATTATCTGAAGCGATTTTGTTGGTCTCTGTTTGCCAGCAATAATACGTTAGATCTGCAGTGATATCGGGCAATATCAGCCGATACCAAGTGAAGGCTAACAACCAGTACATCCAGACAACGACAGCGCGAGTACGCGACTGCAGACAAGGGCGACCAATTGGTCCACCATGCAGCCCGCGCGCTGGGCGCCTCCCTGTGGCTCGAGTCCTGCACGCCCACACGACGACACGGGGGCAGGGCACGCACGGGCACGGCCCGCACGGAGGCATGGGGCCACGGCTGCACGGCACGGGCACGGTGGGCCGGTGGCACGGGCAGGCTGGAATGTTGGACTGGGCCAATTACAAGTGTGGGCTTGTGGCCCTTGTGGGGTCTCGGATATCCGAGTACCCGTATCCGATTATATCCGAAACCGGATCCGTATCCGTAGGATAAGGTCATCCCGTATCCGAAACCGTATCCGACAAAAAATATCCGAGTACCGACCCGTATCCGAAAATATCCGAAAATGTCCGACCCGATTATATCCGAATCCGAATCCGACCGGATCGGTCCGGGAAATATCCGACCCATTTTTAGCCCTACTCTCGGGTACTAATGTGTGGATAGATGGATCAATGCATGTGTGGTGAATTATACATTTTAGCTGGATGTTTTCATACATGTGGTTTCGGTTGCATTTGCCTTTGATTTTCTTTCATAGACCGGTTCTAAAGAAATTTCAAACGCTGAGTCACTTAAATTACAACAGTACATTTACTCATGATGTATTTCATACCATTTTCTGCCTCCAGCATGGTGTATTAGGCATTGTGTGATGCAGTCACATTGTTGAGTGAGCTGTCTGCCTTGTATTATTCTCACATATTTTTCCTTATGATTATCAACTTGTATCTTGCTTGGAATTCCCGTTTAGCAGGGAGGTCACCAATTCCCGGACAGTTATGGATGGCCAGAAACACAAGATATTGCAGTGTTTTCAGGTGCTCCAGGATCATTGTAAGTTTAGTGCAGCTAAAGATGGATATTTTCTCAAGCTGCTCGAGTGCAGACCCACAATCTGCAGCTACACTCCATGTCTTCAGGTTGCGCAATTCCTTGAGCTGGAGAATTTTTAGTTCACGGAATCCATTGGCTGGAATAATCATACCTTCCTCAATGTAGGAATCTTCCCCAAGATTGAGAACAGCAAGGTTGGGCAACTTGGCAATCATGTTGATATGTGCTTGGCTGATATTTGACTTGTAAAGCTCGAGCTTGGTGAGGTTAGGGAGCAGGTAACTATGACATTGTTCTGCCACTGTTGAATCAGGTGCTGGTGCAATTGTTGTTTCATGTAACCTGAGGCACTGAAGGCGGCGCAGTGCTAGCACATTGAGCAGACAATATTTTGGGAGATGGGCTCCTTTCAACTCCAAGGATGTTAGGTTCTCTAGGCTGTCAAGAGCAGATAAAAGAGCACCACTATCATTTACACCTAGCACCTTAAGAAATCGAAGGTTGGTCAGCTTCTTCAATGTATCACCATTTTTAGCCCACGGACCCCAGGATACACCTACAAGTGTCTGGAGGTTGTGCAACGCATAGACTTCATTTGGTCCATTCCTCAGGTTCTCTGAGAGTATGTGGCGGAGCGTTGGGATTTTCCAGAACTTCTGTGGAACTGCATCTATTTTAGTCTCTGTGATATCCAGTGTTTGCAGGTAGCGAAGATACTTCACAGAATCAGGAAGGCTCTCCAGACTGCAACCTGCCAGCCCTAAGTACTGCAGATGGACCAGACACCCGATATCTCTTGGCAAATTGGAGAAATGAGACACACCTTTGAGATCAATAACACGTAGAAACTTGCATCGGTAGATGGTGAAGTTGTCCACATGGCCAGCGATGATTTCAGATGCTTTCTTCCAGATGTTCCTAGTGTTGGATAAGCAAGTGGAGGGGCTATTGTTGCTGAGTTCATCAGTGGCTGCTTCTTCAAAATCACATAGCAAGGACCGAAGTTTGGGGACGGCAAGCTTTAGGCTTGTCTGTGGATCAAATGTGCTCTGGAGTGAGAGTCGCCGGATGGACGTCCGGTTGAGGTTGCTTCTACTGTTGCGGACATGGAGAAAATTGGTGTCCCGTGCCTCCTGCCGTGCAAAGGCCAGGACACGTTCGTGGATGCTGATTGTGACAATGTTGTCGTTGTAGTCCATCTCGACCAAATTGATTAGACACCGAGATATTAGTGTCTTTATGTACTCCTGGCCACAGTCCTCCATCACTGATCCATCGGTAGGTTGCACAAACCCCTCAGCTATCCAAAGTCGTATGAGCTTATCGCAGTGGATTGGAATTTCAGCACTGAATGCTGCAAAGTAGAGGAAGCACTGTTTAAGGTAAGGAGGCAAATTGTCAAAGCTGAGTGAGAGGATTTTGTCTGTCAATGATAGCTGTTTGTACTGGATGCTTGCACCATGCGGCTTCTCCTTTTCTGGTTGCTGCATCTTTGGAGGCTGCTTTGCCTTTTCTTCTTGCCGGCCTTGTATTTGCTCTGACTGCCGGTTACTTTCTTGACGTTCTTCTTCCTGCTGCCCTTCTTCTGGTTGCTCTTGCTGCTCATGGCCTTGCTGTTGTGGTTGCTCCAACTGCATAATGTATTCTTGATGTTGCTCTTCTTCTTCTTCTTCTTGCTCTTGCTGCTCTTGGCCTTGCAACAGTTGTGGTTGCTCCAACTGCCTGTTGTTTTCTTTTACATGTTCTTTGTTTTGCTGTTGTTCTTCTCTATGTTGCTGCTGTTCTGTCTTTCCTTGTTGCAGTATTTGCTTCCCCCCCTTCTGCTTCACTTCTTCTTGTTGCTCTTGCCTCCGTTGCTGTCCCTGCTCTTGTAGCTTCTCAGCATTTTTAAATGTGGGTGATTTTTCATTAGACAAACATTGGAGTTGATTGATAACATTAGCCCACTCATCCTCTGTTTTCGATCTCAGCAACCCAGCTAATAATGTGATTCTCAGTGGTGATCCATCCATCAAATTCTCAATCTTCTCTGAATGATTAGTTGAGTTCCGGAAATCTTTAGGGAAGTCTTCTTTTCCAAAGACCCTTCTACAGAACAGTTTTTTGCCTTCATTGACACCTAGCTTCTCTATCTCCAAATGATGGTGGTACAGGCTCCGAGTTGAATTGCCTAGGATAACAGGAGGCTTGATTTGTGTGATTATCACTACTCTACTTTTTGTTGTGCCATCATCTGGTAACATTGCCAAGAAAAACCTCCATTCTTCCAAGCTACGCACATCATCCAACACGATCAGGTACTTCTTCGCACTGAGTATTTCAGTGAGCTCTTTCAAGATCTCGTTTTTATCCTTTGATCCATTCTTTGATGCTGGAACACCAGTGGCTTGCTCAATTACGTCGTCCAGGAGATCCACAAGCTTACATTTTTGAGCTACATTTACCCAGATGGCACAATCAAACCTTTCCTTGACAAAGTTCCTCTTGCAGACCCAACTGACAATTGTTGTTTTGCCGATCCCATTTGTCCCTGTGACCGCAAGAATGGTTCTCCCCTTCTCGAAAGAAAAGAGACATTTAAGGACCCTCCTATAGTGTGATGAGATTCCAACTATATCTTCCCAATTTTCTCCGTCCCAGTCGTTGAATGTGTTCCTGGAAAACATTTTAAACATATGGTCAGTCGTATAGTCAGCAGAAGCATTCATCATTGGTTATACAAAAACCAAAAGAAAATTTTGATTTCCGTCATGAATGCAGTATCAATCTAATCTTAAAATTTCAAGGTGATGGCTGGAGATAAATAGGTCCCACATTGAATCAGTTTAATAGAACAAATGATCAGCGAAAGAATGATTTATTTTGTGTCTAGAGTTCTCATTTCCAATTTGACATAATAGAAATAGATGCTATATCGGAACCAGAATTTCTATTATAACAAAAGTATTTAAATTAATACGATGAAAATATGGAACATATAATTTATCTCTGTTATTATATAAGAATTCAAATAGATTTAAATTGTCTATATTTAAAATTCGATCAAATAGAAAATAATACAACTTGCATAATTATAAGTTATATTATGTTTATTTGAAATATGTTGTTAATATTCCAAAAATGTACACTACAAAAATTAATGGTCAAAGGTTACATATATGTAGATTATATTGATGTCTCGAACAACATCTCTCCTGCTCGAAGTGCCTAGGAGGATTGGGTGTCCCTGACCTCTTAAGATTTAGTAGAGCCCTGCGCCTGCGCTTGCTCTGGCATAAGCAGAAAATTTCTGCTCTGGCATAAGTGGAAATCTCTAGACAAATCCTGGGTCGGGAACCCCTGCCTAGTGACAATGTTGGCAAGGCCCTCTTCCACTCCACTTTTGTCATCATCGGGGACAACCAAAAGAAGTTTGTCCCCCAATCTCTACCAGACTGCTTGAGGAAAACACCGTACAGTGGCCAAGCAGCTTCTCAACGAATGTTGGATGAGCTCGATTCGACAGCCGCAAAGCCCACAATAACTCTAGGAATACCTACTTCTCCGGCACCTTCTTCCACTACTACAGATTTGAACTTCACAAGCGGTTCGTAAAGCCTCTAGAAGCAGTCATATAATCGCTTCTAAACAACTACTATAGATTTGAACTTCACAAGCAGTTCGTAAAACCTCTAAAAGGTAAAGAATATTGGGATATGCGGGATTCGAACCTAGGACCTCACCCCTCCTCGTGACCTACGTCTCACCCAGCTAGCCAACCCACCCACATGTGCTCTCTGATGAGATAAGACAAGTTTTCCTTTTAACAATTCAAAAAATGGGTCTCTAGCAGCGGTTCGTAATACGAACCATTTCTAAAGCCTTCTCTAGAAGCGGTTCGTAATACGAACCCCTTCTGTTGCTTGGGCTTTAGAAGGGGTTCGTGTCCCCAACCACTGCTAGAGGTGCTTGGGCTTTAGAAAGGGTTCGTGACATGAACCCCTTTTGTTGCTTGGTTTTAGAAGGGGTTCGTATTATGAACCGTTTCCAGAGGGGGCTTCCTGGTTTGAGTTATTGAACCGCTTGTGCTATAATTATTAGAAGTGGTACGCATCGAACCGTTTGTGATATATCGTTTGTAAAGGCCGATTTTCTAGTAGTGTTCACCAAGTCATTCTCAACTCCAAGGTTAGGTATGACATTAGATGGACCACCTTGACCTCTGCATCCTATTGTTCCAAATCTTCCTAAACCTTGCAATTGAACAACAGCATCCCCTTTTAACTGCTAGCATTTGGAAGACATGTACGAAGAATTAATACAAATTCTTCGCGTGCACAGTAGAACATGGCAGAATGCATGCACCTCTTGCTCCCAACCCTATCATAAAAATATCCCCCATTGCCCCGTAACCACTAAATTCTACATGTGGTGGGCAAAGCAGATTACTTGAACCCCTAAAGACGCTAGGCTAGAATTCAATGGCCTGATAATCTACATGATCTAGAATATTTGGAAGGAAAGGAATTGTCGTATCTTTCAGCAGAGTAGTCACCCTACCTTCTATCCTGTTGTAAGGATTGGAAGGATATCCAGGGTTTGGGGCACGAGGTCACCTCCTCTTTTTAATTTATGTAGTGAAGATCTATAACATACGTTCATACAAATTAGGGATTCTTTTTTCACTAATTCATCACTGACTATGGTCGATAACTCGGTTCTATCTGATCCCCTCCCTAGAAAATCAAACTGGTTCCCCGATCACAGGTTCCATATGGAGTTTGACTTCCTTTCCAATTTAATATTTCTCAACAACAACTTCTCTCATCCCCACGGATCTATTCAAAATTATGGAATCGTCCCAAAAATTCCTGATTTGAATTAATTATGTTCAAATGTGAACAAACTTTGCCCCAAAAAAAGGTTGATAAAATCCAATATTGTTTTGCCGATTATCGCTGATAATTTGTTTAAATTCGTATTTCTGTTTGAAATTATTGTCTGATTATTGGCCCTATATATTGGCGACCTCCGTTTTTTTTTTTCTAGAACCAGTTATATATCAGATCCCTGACACGAATGAACCAGCATACAAGTATCTTAATGTTCATCCTAAAATATAACACGCATACTCAAACAGTGCCGACATATAATGCAAGTTACCATTCGGCGTAGTGTCTTTGCGGAGGATCCCAGGTGGTCGGGAGGTTCTGCAAGTTGTGATCGTCCCTCTTGCCCTTGATGTCTGCAAGCCTCTTCTTCATTTCTTCGATGTGGTTGCAGATGGAGTGGCGGATGAACAACCTGGAGGCCGACCTCCAGAGCCACCGGAGCAAGGACGGCACATCGAGGGCGCCGTGGCAGCGCAGCCGGCCCCTGGCGAAGTACTCCTCCAGGAGGTCCTCGGCGTCGAACGCGACGTCCCGTGTCTGCCGCACCCACACCTCCATGAACTCGTTCACCTCCTGCCGGCGGCGCTGGTCGGCGTGCCCCAGGAAGGCGCGCAGCCAGTCCAGCTCGTCCTTCAGCTCCCGCACTTTCTTCCCGACCTGGGACTGCAGCTTCAGCTCCTGGAGCGCCAGCTCCTCCAGCTTGTCCACCGCCGCCTTCACGATGCCGTCCGCCATAGCTGTCTGGCCGGTGTGCAGGTAGCTAGAGTGTTTCTTGTTTGCTTCGGTTTTGGTGTGCCTTCGCAGGTAGCCAGTGCATCCAATATATATCACATGAGGACTGACTAGTTCCTAGGTTTTTTTTCAGTTCCAGTTGTGCCCTTCTCCGATTCAGAATTACTGGAGTTGTAGATTTCCAATGGTGCAGCTAGAGGACAAAAACTTAAGTGAGGCCCACTTGATAAAACCACGTAAAACAATACTCTTATGGTGGGCCTATTTGATAAACCCATATAAAACCATACTTTGATGGTGAGGCCACTTAATGAAACCATATGAAATAACATGAAACCATACTTCGACTACAGAGTCCACTTGATAAAAGCATACAATACTATACTCGATAGTGGGACCTATCTAATAATAAAACACATGATATATACCATATGAAACATAGTGATACGAGTTGTACCATTGAGATTACACCCAACAGTACAGCATTGGGTAGTATCATCCTTTCCAATTCTACAATGTGTTTCCTTTTTTTTATTTCAGTTCCATTTGCATCCTCAGTTACACAGTAGATGACATATGACATGCAATACTAGTAATGCACATCAGCACATGTCGATGATGTGGTATGCCAGAATCTTTAGAAATCATCTATTTGGTGCCACATGGTCATGCCATATCATCAATGCAAGTCTTGTTCTGTGATGACAGATTGTGTACCTCATGTGACCTAATACAACTACAGCGATAATTCCTCCATTTTTTTTATATAGGGTGTATTTTGATTTGAGAAAGTCTTTCAGTATAGTTTGATCGTTAAAATTCTCTTATTATATATTGTCAACTTACACGAAATAATATTGTATCAAAAGCAATTTGAAATACAAATCTATTCATACGTCTTTTGTATACTAAAGATACATATAATTTGACTAATTGTTGATCAAAATTTACAAAATTTGACTTTTTTAAATCAAAATACGTCTTTTAAAAATAAATAGAGGGAGTGTCATTTTATTGAGTGGTTTAGTTCGTCTGTCACTACAATTCACCAGTACGTGCAAAATTCAAGTATAACAATAAAAAAAATTAGGCCTAAAAAAAGGCTCACGGGTGTTGCGTCAGTCCATTTAAAAACAGAATGTCATCTTGTGATTAAAACCTAATGAATAGTACAGCTTGTTCATTCGTTTGTATATTTAAGAAGGAAAATGATAGAGTACGACTTGACCAGACATGAGTTGTTGGTAAATCGTAATCGATTCAATCCATCCTAGCTATGCGCATGGCACCTAGTGACATTTCACAACTGTTATTTAATCACATTCACTGATTATTTATTGCTATATGATAAGATTGAGATAAACTTCGCTAGTTAGTCTCTTCCCCTGTGGAAGAATATTAGTGCCGTAGTCCTTCTACTGCACATTTTATTTGATCAAGTTTAATTGCTTAACTAAACAAATATTTTTCTGAAGTTAAAATGAACACTGAGACCCGTGAAGTGTAAACTGATTGGCAAGTGAAACAGGGCGGTGAGCTGTTCGTTTTATGTACTTGTTTCGAGTTGAAATTAAAACATATCATGTTACGTAACATCTTAGAGTTTCTTTAATTCTTCCATAGAGCATGCATCTTAATCTTTCGAAAAAGCTGATTGGAGAACACAACTTAACTTGACATGAGAGTGAACCGTTAAAAGAGATTCTCAATTCAAAACATTTTTTTGTGTTATTATCGAGTACATGTTGCTGCTGTTGAAATGCAGGTACAACATGGAAAGCTCCGATGTTAGAATCAAAAGTGTTCTTGCCTTTGATGACAAGTACACATGTTTGAGCTGGTCATGTCCATCCGGAAATGAAGCATGTTGGATCGTCCCAACATCTTAAACTTTCAAGTGAAACGCCCATCCACTGCAATGAATGACATGTTCTTGCAAATCACTTTTACATTTCTTGGATCCATTGGTTTAATCGAGGTGTCGACGTGGAAATCCATTAGTTCATGCTGAGATGCATGGATCATGGACAAGAGAGAGAAGGTTTGCTCCGGACGCATATTACATAGGGAAGTTCACTGTCAGTGCAGCTGGAATCTCTGGTTTTATATGGTTGTAGATACCACATGCTCCAAAGTTTCATCGCTTACGTCTCCTTGTGACTGGCCAATGGGAAGCTGGTTAGGTTAAACGCTTAATAATTTCATCTGCACGTCTTATTTGACTACTAATACCACTTGTTTTTGTCTAGATCAATTAATGGAAGAAGAAGACCTGGAGAGCGTTTGGTCCAGAAATATAGCTAGCTGCATCAAGTTGGTAGGGTAGGGACCAACCGGTCCGTCATATTAAATCTTTTTTTTTTCTGTTTACTGGTGATTATCAAAGGTTACATTTGTCAGACATGAGAAACGCTACTGCGGTGCATACACCACTTCCAATGAGAAAATGCTACTGTCAGTTTATATGTTCTTGGATCTATTCGAGTAAATTACATACCTGCCTAGGGGGAGAAGAGTGCCTAAATTGAAAAGGTATGAGGCTTGTCAGTCTCTATACCTAATACAGCATGTTTAGACCTTGATAGAGATGTGATAGTTTTTATATATGGAGTACACAGGAATATAAATGTTGTGTTGAACTCTTGCGAAATTTATGTTAAACACCCAGAGTTCAGTGTGCATTGCATGTATCTAAATTTATGCCAGCTTGCCCCTGATTTTGGAACGCGTGAAGTATTCTTTTTTTTGGGAGCCACAGCTTTCAATAGGACGAGATGCCACGTTATCCAGAGCATTATAATAAGAAGATGGGGGAGTTCACCCAACCACGAGTAAAACTCAACCAGAGAGCAAACCTATTTTTAGCAATAGGGCAGATTACATTTAAAAAGTAAATAAAAAAGGCATATTGAACCAAACACGCTGCGGCGCAACACCGCCAACTTAGTCTAGAGCCAAACATGCTGCCAACTCAGCGTGATTGAGACGCTATCGAATCTGGTCACCACTGATCGTTCAGCCACCTTGTAAGGAACCGGATACCCCAAAAGAGGGGTAAATTGGGCTTTTCAAATTTTTACTTTCTAATCAATTTTACACAAGTGTCCAAAGATTAAACAAATGCAGATGTTAAAGATAAATCTTTTGAACACAAGTAATATGTCAATGATAGCAAACCTAGAGTGAAGTAAACACAACTAGGCAATCAAGATATACAATTAAGCACAAGATAAAAACTATGAGGGCTAAGCACTAGCTCAAGGATATGGCTATGAATATAAGCACAAGAGGCAAACCACAAGTAACACAAAGACTTTCCCGTGATACTCGGAGACTTGCCGGTCTCTCCTAATCCACGTTGAGGCTTGATCCTCACATGGATCGGCTCTCTCTCCAAGCCAACCGCCTCTTCTCCACTAGTGGTTGCAAGCTCTTCCTCTCCGGAGATGGTAAGCACCAACGCCACTCACACAGTTTGCCCGGGCCTTCTCACACACTTGTTGAGAAGGTCACCGGCGCACGACGCCTCCCACGCCGTCTAGGTGTCGGCAAGCACCAAGAGTAACAAATCTAAACCACTTAATCGCACCGGATCAAGCTCAAGAGTGATGCACCCAAGACTCACTTGGTCACTCACTCCTCTTAATAGGGTTTTACCAAATCCACCCAATATGGTGCTCTCCCTCTTTCATACCCACTATAGCCACTTCTCACACTTTGGGACACACCCAAAATCTCAGCCAAACCAATTCTCCAACCCCCAAAAGCTCTCCCAAACTCTTCAATACTCCTCTACAAAAGAGCTACACAAGGGTGTATATAGGCCTAGATCTAAAAAATTAGCTGTCGGAAGAATGGCAGTTCTTGGCGGACAGTCTGGAAAAAATCCCGGACTGTGCCAAAATACCTACAAAACACACTCGCCAGCACACAGAATAGACCGGACAGTCCAGCCCCCAGGCTGGATAGTCTGGCCTGGACCGTCCGGCCCCTGTGGTCACAGCTCTCCATGGACCATCCGACCCCCTGGACGGACTGTCCGCCCAAAGCTACCAACTTTCTAGATTCCACGGTTCTTCTTGCCCCTTGCCTGGACTATCCGTCCTAGATTGTCTGCCTAACACTAAGAACTCCCGGTTTCTTAGAGACTGTCCGGCCCAAAGATACCTACTAAGACCGGAGTCCTTTCGGAACCCCTCTCGCTCACTCTCGGACAACCACAAGTCCGAACACCTCCGACACTCTCGCTACACTCATACGACACCCGATACCTTACTAGACTCAACTAGGGTTTAGTAGTAAAAGTGCATCACCCGAGAGTTAGGAACCGATCCGATCAACACCAATCCGGATCCCTCTTAATAGTGCAGCAACTATCCTACAAACCCGGTTTTTCAACCAACCACCAAGACCGGTAAAAGACTAGAAAATATCCTTAGTCCTACACTAGCCATACCTTGGCCTTGAGCACCATCTTGAAGCATCATGTCCCACATCAACATCTTCAGGTCCACTTTAACGCTCTATGCATCACCTCTTGATGCATTGTGTTTAATGACCTTCACCACATGATTGATGATGTCTTCGTCTTGTCAACCTCGACTTGATCACCTCATGAGACTCTTTCGTCCTATCGACTTTGACTTGATCATTCTTCCTAACGTCATCCCGTCAAATCGATCTTGACTTAGTACTCAACTTTGGTGACACCCCTGTCTTGTCGACCATGACTTAACCGTCATTCTTCAATACACATTGGTCATCACACACACTTTTGGACCTAATTAATTAATTTCATGAACACAACTTCACTTAAAGATGCACATGCAAATATATTAAAGAACTACTCATGTATAATTCATATTTAAAGCAAGAGTGAAGTTGTGATTCAATTTAAATTAAACTTCACTAAATTAAGTGCATGAGAGGATGTAAAAACAAAGCAAACATGCACAAAGTCAAATTATAGCAAGGTGAAGTTTAACTCTAGTTAAAACAAGGATGGCAGGTGAGCAATGCACATATTAAGCTCAAGAAGGATATTTATGCACAAATGAATATAACATGAAGCAATGTGCATAATTGTAATTAATATGTTACTTAGAGCTCACTATGTACTTGCATAAGAGGAATGCAATAATAAATATAAAAGTGATACCAAGATTGCATATCTCATCTTGTACTATTCATCCACATTACATATGTGAGATTAAAAGGAATAAACCATCAAATTATTAGTCTCAACAAAATAGACACTAAGATACATACCTTGTATGTATGAATAGATCGTTTAGTTGACCTTAATGATTCCTCTATAGAAACATAAGCTAGAAAAAACTTGGCAATAAACATATTAGTCTCATAACAAGATTATCATATATAAAAAGAATATTATGAGTCAAGCACCAAATTAAGCATTTAATAGATATACAATATAATACTCCCTCCGATTGAAAATGTAAGGGGTTTTAGGTCTCTATATTATTTGTAAAATATAAGGGGTTCTAGTATCCCAAGGCTAAATTTAGCCTATTTCTTCCACTTTTGCCCTTGTTCCATTTATTGCCCTCGTATAATTTTCCATGTCTCTTTTTTTGTGGATAGAGTGTACATTGTACTTTTATGAACAATAACTAAGGGTATTTAATGAACAATAACTAAGGGTATTTTAGTCTATTCACCAAGCTTTTTAGTATGTGTGCACAAGGCTAAAACCCCTTACATTTCCAATCGGAGGGAGTATATGCTTTTCATACCTCCACATGGATTATTCACCTAGGACCTAAATATGAGACTAAAGGATTAACATCAATAAATAATATTAGTCTCAACTAGGATGATTAAATGCATGTCTTTAATGGTGAACAATCCTTCTATCAAAAAGACTAAGACAATACATATTAGTCTCAAAGGAGGTTAATCAATAACTAATGTTTGTTGTTTAATAAAGCTTGCCATTAAATATGTTTGTCATTAATTATCAAAATCACACAAGGCACATAAGGCCTATCTTGAACTTACGCACCCTGCACTACTCCCATCATCACCCTCTTGGACCCTGTAACATCCCATTTTTGGGTGTTTGTAAAGTTTTTGAAAATTTTAAAAGTAGTAATAAAGCTCTTAATATTTTGGAAGAATTATATCTAAAATATATTATTTTGACTCCATGAAACAAAATATACATATATATATATATATATATATATGTGTGTAAATATTATTTTTGGTACAACCATATTTTCCCATCATGAGAAATAATTTCACCCAAAACTTGATTTTCAAAATATTGCTTGGAATATATTTAATATGAATATATATTTATTAAAATTGTTTGGAAAATGGTATTTTCATACCATGAATAGTGTTTTCATGATAATGAATAGTAATTACTATCTATATCCTTTAGGGAAGCCAATCTCCAAACCATCTTTGACCCATCTCTCTTCCAATTCAAATATACACTCAAAATTTGAATTTGATATAAAATGACCATGCTGTCCCGTGGGCCCAAGTCCCCTTTTTCCCTTCCTCTCTTCTCTGTTGAAGGCTCATTTTCATTGGCTTCATCTCCTTCCCTACCGCTTCACCCCCCCCCCCGGCTTGGCCCACCTTCCCCTTTTTCTTTCCCACCAAGCCCACCACCGTCCGGCCGCCATTGCACCTCAAGCACAATTAGGGCTCGGTCACGCCGACGCGTCAGCCGAACCAGCACACGGCCGCGTGCAACCTTATGCATCCCCCTCACCAGCTTTGACCTCGTGAGACCATACCCCCTAGCTCCCCATTGGCCGCGAATCCGTTCATTTATGTGGCCGTGTACCACCATGCCAGACAGCCGGGAATCCCGTTTGCCCTCCAGGGCGGTCGCCGTCCTTGCGTCTGCATCAGCGCATTAACTCACTCCCTGTCCTCCCGCTCCTCCGGCGCCTATAAAACCCGGCCAAGACCTCCCTTCCTCCTCGTTACGCCAAGACCGCCACCCAAACACCGCACCGTCGTGAGCCCAAACCGGTGAGCCCTGACCCCAGGAAACCCTCTCTACCTCTTCCTCTCTTTTCCCCATAGCTCCCCTCCGACTTAATTGCATTTTCGTTGCTTGTAGCTCGTGAGCGAGCTCCATCGCCGCCGCCGGCCGCAACCGCCCCCTTTCCGATTGCTCGCCGTCGACAGCGTCTCCAACCACCTTCTTCGGTCTGAAACACCCTTTCACCGCCCTCCTCCTCCCCCCGGACGGAATCGGCGCGACGTCCCCCGAAGCTCCCCCGCGCCGTTCCCCTGTTTGGGCTCCGCCCGACTCCACGTCGCCGGCCTTCTCTGAGCCTCCGCAACCCCGGCCAACACCAAGGTAACGACCCTTGAAGGCCCTAGAAGCTCTAGGACAGCTCGCCCCTGCTCCAAATCCCTTGAAACGCCTTTACCGTTGCTTGTCGCAACTCCCCGCCACCCCCGCTCGTGGAGCCGCCGCCTCGGCTCGCCGCCGGCGAATCCGCATGTGGACGTCCTAGAGATAGGCCCCGCGCACCCATAGGGACCGACGGCGCACTTTTCGTGCCTCAGGCGCTGAAGTCGACGCCATAGGGATCGCCGGAGCTCGCTTTGTGCCCGATCGCCAGCGACGCCACCCGACGTCGTCTTTGGCGTCATGGTTCAGCACACAGTGCCGCTCTCCCTCCCTATAGCTGACATGTGGGCCCAGGTCCCACATGTAAGTTTAAGTGGCAGCGTATTTCCATCTTTACGCTTTCCGCTCTAGAAGGCGCCCTCGTGCTGGAGCTTTGCTCCCACAGGCCGGACCCCGATTTGGGCCGCACAGTGGTGCATTTCGGCCCACTACGGCGTAGACTAATTATTTAGTGTTTTCCCATTTGATTTAAATATCAGAAAATGGTTTTAGATTATTAAAAATAGTTAGTGATTTTGTAAAATCCTGGAAAAATAGTTAGGCTTTTGGGACCTAGGAAAAATATTACTTTGCATATTAAAATAATATAATTCTCTGTAAAGTAATAATAGCCCTTTTCTAGCTATTTCCTTGAAGCAGAAAATCCAGAAATAGGTTTTCCCTTTATTAAAAATACTATGTGACCTCCAAAAATCATGAAAATATTTATGGAGACACTTTAAAGTGTCTGTAACTTAGGAAAATTAATGTTTGCCCATGCACCCATATATTATTTCTCTAAAATAATAGAATAGGCAATTTTAGCTTATAAATGAATATAGAATTGTTTGTATTAAGCTTTTCCCATATAAGATATAATTATATATCTGTCATGCCTACTATTTATACTAATTTTTATGAATGTTATCCAAATTATTAGAGTTATTGTGGGTAGATATCTTATATCATGCATATACATTTATATCTGCATTAGAATTATTATTGCATAAAGGCTCTCTTAATAAAATAAGTAGATTATGGATCCCGTTAAAAGGTCCATAATGTTTGTAGAATCACTGCACATCATGCATCATGCTCTAGCATATTTCTAATTATATTTGTGCTATTTGGTTTATTCACGATAGATCCAGAAGGCTCGGAAGGACAGTGTGAAGATCAGGACCCCAACACATTTGGCCCAGGCAAGCCAATATCTCTAGAATCATTCTTCTAACTCAGTTTTTACTTAAATTTATGTTGAATTAAATTACGAACTTGCATGCTCTATGTTCCTTTATTATTAATATGTTGTTAAATACAAAGCTGATAGAGCTAGTCTAGATATAATCCAAATTGTTACATGTGTTAATAAACACAACCCTTATCCTTGACATAATTCCTACCCTGTCACTTGGTAACCTAAGATCTCGATTAACAACTCTTGGACTAGTAAGTCTTTGGCGAAATGCTTAGCAATACCTATGTCTCGGTTCGAATGGGTCGAACCCCTGTTATCTACGGATACGGATATAGGATGACGGATTGCTCGCAATTCCAGACTATCAACGTACACGTCGTTAACACGGTGAAAACTCATGCACTTGGGTGCCCTTTACTGTTCGAGTGCGAAGTGTCCTTGGACTAATCATTTTTCCTGAATTTGGGATTCGATACCGGGAAGGGTTTGTGTACCGCGATGGGCATATTTTGGCATGGTGTGAAATCATGTTTTTGACATGACGCCGCGAAGGGCATGTCTTTCCGTGATGGAAATTATATTGTCTGCGAAGGACAATACCGTGAAAGTATCCATCCGCGAAGGATGATTCCGAGACGGATGTTTTGTAAAATTGCATGCTGTGAGTCTTTTTTTGAATTGCTGGGATAGCCGAGTTTTTGATGTTGAGATAAACTCCAGTTATGAATAATTTCGGCATATATAGCCCAGTATATCTTTGTTTTGTTAACCTAGCTAACTCTTAGGCCTTTACTACTATGATTATAACTTTGGCATTTATGCAAATAAAATGAACCCTAGCCCCACCAAATGGCCTGTACCATTATGTGCATTAGGCGGGGTTTTGGCTCGCGAGCGCGGTTTGATTGCGCGCTCACCCTCGCACCCACTCACTCTTTTAGGTCAAGATGGAGAAGATGATGATTCCTACGACTGCTATGAGGACGAGGAAGCTTGCGAAGCTGATGCGTAGGCAGGGTGTTAGGCGGGACTCCAGTCGCTTGCCTATCAGGGTGGATGGCATAGCCCTTGGAACCCAAACTTATCTTCGTTTCCGCATTTTTCGAACTCTGATTAAAGAGCTCTAATTTGGTATTGTAATATTTGGCCAGATCGGCCCTAAAAACTCGAGCCACTATGTATTTGAACCGTGATGGTTGTATAAAACCCGTGCTTGTATGAGTTGGTTCCAGTATTATGTAAATCGTACAGCGCTAGCAAGACAGATCCTGGGCTAGCGCAGACGTACAGAGGTCCCTGGAAAATGGGGTCGCACAGACGCACCGTTTGATCCTACACCACCTCCGCCATTAGGACCAACGTCCTATGCCACCACCAAATCTGGCATCACCACCAAATCTGGCATCACCCCGTTGTCTTCACCACGGCAGTTGTGTAGCTCTGGCACCGGTCACCACTAGTCTTACGCTACTCCGGCCAACGCCTTTTTGAGCACAACAGTGTGCTGCGATATTAGCCTCTCTCTTATTCCCTACAAAGAAAAATTTAGATACATGCCATTACAAAGTGTGGCATTTAAAATATGTCACTTCATATGTCATTACATATGAACCCGGAACACACGTTTTTATTAAAAATGAAACAAAACGCTAAAGAATGTTGCGATAAAACATGACTTTCTTGGAGATTTCCTGCAACTTGAGACCGATTAACCTTGGAGTTCCACATATTAAGGAAGCCACCAGGGGACGGTATATCGTCCCCAGCAATAGCTACAACATAGAATAGGACAAAATAAATATGAACCATAGGTGAATCAGTTTGGGTGAATCAGTGTGAACTATGGGTGAACCAGAGTGAACCATGGATGAACCAGTATGGGTGAACTATAGGTGAACCATTAGTGAATCATGGGTGAACCACGTGAGAGTAAGGGTGAACCAGGGATGAACCATAGGTGAATTAGGGTAAACCAGGGGTAAACCATGAGTGAATCATGGGAAGAACTCAGATAAAGGTGAACCATGTTTGTAAATAATAAGGTGTCAGGTGAACCGTAGTGTGTCAAGGGTGAACCATGATGTGTCAAGAGGTAAACCATGGTGTCTTAGGTGTGAACCATGGTGTCTTAGGTGTGTGTTGGGGTGAACCATATTTGTGAACCATAATATGTTAGGTAAACCATGGTATTTCATAATACCTCATGATGTATCTAGGCAAATCATGATGTACCCTAAAGCAACTTGATCTAAATTGTAACTAAAATTATAGTGTCTCATGGTGTATCATTGTAAATCACTACGTGTCAAGGTATCGCATAATTTAGATGGGTACGACGTCTAAAATGGAATTATGGTGTATCGTGATGAATCATCGTGTATAAATAGGGCTCACCCATGGTATTTATCATTGAGCATCGGGTCAAGTATCAGTGTATCATTAAGTATAGGGTGTATATGGTGTATCATCGACTATCAGGTTATCATCGAGCATCGGGTTGTTGACTATCGTGTTGAGTATAACAAATGAATAAAAATAAAGAAAAATAAATTCATAAAGTTATGAAATGCAAATTTCACCCACGTTCAAAAATAATGCTCATGAAATGAATTAGTAAAATAAAAAAATGCATAACCTCAAAAAATCATGAAATTTTACCGGTAGCTAGTTCTCGATTTTGTATGATTTCTGGTTTGTGATTCGCTAAATTTGGAGATCATTTGAATTTTTAATAAATTTATGAAAAGAATTATCAATGTGTGCAACACAACAACTAGTACTCCTTCAGTGTCATATGGTGGGCTCATGTGTTGTGGTGGCATGCACCAGTACGGACATAAGCAGCGCAGACCAACACGGGCACGCAAAACATGGGAGCTGATCAGCGCGAGCGTGTGAAAGCAAAGGGTGCACTAGAAAGGTGCAACGTGAGGAAGCCAGCAGCGTGGAGCGGGATTTTTTTGGCGTTTTCCTATACCGTTACTTGTAGTGGAAGCGGTACAAGGTCGTGTAGTATTCCTGCAAATTAAACAACACGTGGTAGTCAATATCAGAGATGACCTTCTAATAACCTTGTCCAGAGCTACACCACCAGCCCTAGCTTGCTTATCAACCAGTTTAATTGCACCATTGGTCCAGAGGTGGTGACCAGTTTTTGAACAGTCCGACACAACCCTCGCCTTCACCGTACTGTTGGGATTAAAACTATTCTCCTCATCAAGCCATTTGTTAGGAGAAGTCCAAATGCTCATCTAAGTTTACCTAGCCTTTATAATTTTGGTGATTAATGATAAATATATTTAATGACAAATATTGTTAAATGACAAACATGTTTAAAGACAAACATTGTTAAAAGACAAATGTGATTTAATGCTTGCCTAATGATAAACCTCTGATATATGTTTAATCTTATTATGAGACTAATAAGTTTGTTGCTAAGCTCTATTTTAATCTCATCCAAATATATATATATCAAGTGGATAATCTATCTATCCTAGCAAGGTATGTCTCATATTAATTATCTTGTTAAGACTAACAATTGATTGTTGATCTTCCTTAGTCTTATATATGCATATAGGATGGATTGCAATTTGAGGTATGCAACTCGGTATCCCACTCATATTTATTATTGTATTTCTCATGTGCAAGTGTATGTTAAGCTTCAGATTTGTCTTGAATAATCTATGCACACATTAATTGCTCCATCACATATTTATTTATGCATATTTATCTTGTGAGCTTAACATATGTTGTGATTGCTTGCACATATGAATATATGCTCATATTGTCACTTTTCATATGATCCATAAATTAAATTTCACCATGTTATTAATTGTGTTTATGCATATAGGTCTACATTGTATATTTTCATACACACTTCTTATGTGAAGTTTTTCATATATGGTGTGATGTTTCTTATATCGATCCATGCCTCTATTTATCACATATTTATTAGATCAATTATCTCCCATATGTTTCAATTATTAAGTGTACATGCATCTTTTCGATATATTTATTTATGTACATATTATGTGAAGATCAGAGATTTACTGAATTGTTTGCTTGCTATGTCTCAGAAAATAATATAAATATCTCATGTGCATATAGACCGTTTGCTTTATCACACGATGCACTATTGAGAGCCTTCACATGACATGTGTTTCTATGTTTGGTCATATTTATTGTGAACACTTCACTACTACAAAAATAGTCATCCATGCCCCTAATCACTGTCGGTTAGACCAAAACCGGTAGTGATAACTTATCACTGCCGGTTTGTAAGCCTCAGCGGGCTGTGCGCTTGAGAACCGGCAATGATAAGACTTATCACTATCGGTTCGTTGCTCAAAATCGACAGTGAAGTATCACTACCGGTTTGAGAAAAGAACTAGCAGTGATAAGTCCTATCATTGCCGCTCCTTTAGGTCTCCCGCCCCTAATTTTTAACCAGTAGTGAAAGAACTTATCACTGCCGGTTCTTGTCAAGAACCAGCACTGATAATGGGTTATCACTGCCGGTTCTAGCCAAGAACCGACAGTGATAAGTTCTTTCACTCCTGCCCTGGTTCTTGACAAGAACCGGTAGTGATAACTTATCAGTGCTGGTTCTTGTTAAAAACCAGCACTAATGCCAGTTCCGAACCGGCACTGATATGGTGTTTTGTAGTAGTGCTTGAGGCTCTTAATTACTCATGAATATCAAACTTATTTATATCTATTGAGCTTTCGGGACTGTCTTTCATGAGTGATGTAAAGAGAATTAGGTCTCCGTAAAGGTGAATGATGATTAAGTGATATCAAGGATGACAGCCAAGTCAAGGTTAACAAAACGAAAACTCACCAAAGGTTGATGATCAAGTCGAGGATGATAGGATGGGAGGATCATCGGGTAGATGGTCCAGTCAAGGTTGACTGGTTGACAGAGTAGTCATCAAGGATTAGTGATAGTCAAGGTTGATAAGATGGAGGCATCATCATGTGTTGAACGTCATCAAAAAAAGGATGCGCAAGATGAAAGTATGGCTAGTGTAGGGGTAAGGATATTGTTGCAGCCCTAAGGTAGGTACCCCATTCGACTCGGGAGCGAGAGTAAGACCTCGCTTTCCTGCGCATCCGCGCCTCTCCCCTTTATCCAGGCCACCTAGGAGGATCCCGAGTAGGGGTTGCGGAGCATGGGCGGAGAGGCGCGAAGCATACGCGGAGCAACGTAGAGCGCGGACGGAGCAATGCGGAGCACGGGCGGAGAGGCGCGAAGCCTATGCGGAGCAACGTAGAGCGCGGGCGGGGCGCGAAGCACACACGAAGTCCAGAGGAGCCGGAGCGCAGTAGATGAGGGGAACCAAGTCGAAGCAGCCGAAAGGACGATGGGGCAGACTCCCCCTCCGCTTATGGAATTGGAGAGACAAATCGTACAACCAGACCTGCTACCTCATCAGAGCACCCGAGTAGGCGCCAGGCCGCACCAGGCTGGCCCGTAACCGTCGTACAAGTGTAATTCCTTGTGTAACCCCATATAGGAAGCTAAATAGATGGGCAAAACTATAAAGGGGGTGATTAAAAACCTGGGAAATGACCGCCAGGCCCTCGGCCGTGGGGCAGGTGGAGGGCAAGACATGTAAACCAGAAGAAAAATGACCCCCAAGCCCCTGGTCAGGGCTGGTCGGGGGAAAGCCGCCCATGCATGGCCATGTGCAACCTTTCCCCTATAAAAGGGGGAGAAGGGATCAATGAAGGCCGGACTCTTTCTTCTCAGACGTTGTAATCCTTCCATTTTTGAGTGCAACCAGCGAGAGGTCGAGAGTTCTCACCGAGTTGTTTCGGGAGCGTGAGCTGCTCCGTGAGAGGTTTCACGCACCGGGGGCAACCCTGTTTTCTATTTGTGGGTTCGTACCCACGACAGATATTTTCTAATCTTTTACTAGTCTCAGTGTTGGTTGGAAGACTGGATTGGTAGGATAGTCGTCGTACTATCAAGAAGAGTCCAAATTGGTTTTGATCGGACCATTTTTTAGCTCTCGAGTGATACACATTGAGTCTCCATATCCCTACTTGAGCTTGGTGAGGTGTCAGGAGTATCAGAGGTGTGTAGCGAGAGAGAGAGGTGTCTAAGGTGTCAGATTGTGTATGAATTGGGACCTCTTTAGTTTGCTTAGATTTTTTGTATCTCTCCTTTGGGTTTGGGATGGTGTAACCTTGTGGGTTGGGTAGCTCTCGTTCTAAGCTTTTCGTATAGTCAAAGATCACCTAATTCCAAGTTTCGAGGTAGGAGTTACGTTGTTTTTCTTCTTTTTTTTTTGGTTCGATGGCTTGTGTGGGCCGGACTGCTCTCAGTCCGGCGTGAAGTTGCGGCAGACCAAAGTTCCTCTCGAGCTCGGTCTGGCCTAGGCTTTCTGGGGTGGACCGGCCAAAGGCACGGTCCAACGCACTATAGGCAACGGTTTGACACACTATAGGGCATGGTCCGGTGCTCTAACGGCCTTGGTTCGGCTCCGTGTGAGGCACGGTCTGGTCCAGCGCATTGCAACTGGCAGTTCGGTGTGTTGTAGAGGACGGTTCGCCCCCCTGGAGTGGCTAGTTCGACGTGGATGGGTTCGCAGCGGACCAGTCTAGCCTGTAAGGGTGTTTTTGCCCAATGGCTAGTTTTCGAAAGTGAGAGTATTTAAGCCTTGGATCTAGGTGATTTGAGAAGGATTTTTGGCTTGGAATTGCCCTTATGTCAGGTGTATCCAAGAGAAGAGAGAAAGGGTTAGAGAGAGTGAGAGCACCACCATGTGTATGATTAGGTGATTCTCTAGAGAGAGAAGAGTGAAGGAATAAGTGAGTCTTATGTGTATCACTCTTGTACTTTGATCTGGTGCAATCAATCTACGTCGTGCTCGTTACTCTTGGTGCTTGCTAGCATCTACATGGCGTGGGAGACGTCATGCATCGGTGATCTTCTCAATGAAGCTTGTAAGGAGGCTTGGGCAAATCATGTGAGTGGCGTTGGTGCTTACCATCTCCGGAGAGGAGGAACTAGCAACTATTAGTGGAGAAGAGGTGGTTAGCTCAAGAGAGAGCCCCAGTCCTTATGTGGGATCAAGCTTCTACATAGATTAGAGGAGACCGGCAAGTCTCTGAGCATCACGGTAAAAAGGAATCGTGTCACTTGTGGTTTGCACATCTTTCTCATTTACTCTATGCCATCTCATATGAGTTAATTGTGCCATTATATTCTATACCATGTTTTGATTGCTAGTATTCATTCTTGTATTGATCTTGTAAGCTTAGTCATTCTAGTATCTAGATTATGCTAAATTACCTATTTAGCTTATCTAATAGTTTTGGATTACTCTCACCCTTGGATTGCCATCATTTAGATATATTACTTGTGTTAAAAAAAAGGCCTTTATCTTCTGCATTTAATTAGGTTTTGAACACAAGTGTAAAAATTGAATAGAAACTAAAACTTGAAAACTCCAATTCATCCCCACTCTATTGGGCATCCGACTTCTTTTAGCTCCACATAATTGTCACAACTTTTGGAACCAAATCAACAGGGATCAAGTTGGTGCAAAGAACATCCTATGGCCAATATAAGGGATCAAGTTCTTGGTTTCTTCAGTGATGGACATCTGCCCTGAGGATATCAATGATACAGTGGTTGTCTTCAACATGCTTTCTACCCCGCTCACGCTCGCTAAAAATGGCGAGATGGGATAGGATAGCGAGCTATGCGGCCGCCAGTAGACTCGCCATCGTCGGCAAGCGGGATCTCCTCTCTCTATCCATTTTGAATCCACGGAGGAAACCACCAAGCGGCTCCGCGATGATTTGGACTAACAGCGGTGGCGCCGCGTAGTGGCAGAGGTGAGGAGCGGGAGTACGGGCTGGTGAAGGAGATGACAGTCACGAGCTGCACCGGCACCACAAGGTACGGCCACTTTCCCGCAATTCCGGCGGCAAAAATGCACTTTTGATTCGCCTAGAGTGTTGGGATTCGTCCAAATCCCCAAATCGGGAGCAAGATAATGATGAAACATTTTAGATTATCATTATGTTAGTATTTAATCCTTCAAGCATCTATGCTTCTCTCAACCAAAATCCCCAAATCCCTAAACATTGAGAGTATAAACTCTATTTTAATCCACTCATTTTTAGATGGCAAAGCTCAGTTTGTGAATGCTCTAATTGTATTTTAGATGATGATGTGAATGCATTTTACATATAGATTACAATACTTAAAATTATCATTTTACAATCCCTATTTTCATTCTCAATTTTATCCGTATGTAGAATGGTCGGCCAAAGTTCCGAGAAGCAAAAGGAGGAGCTGGAGGAGGCCACCAGATGGAGGGCAGCACTTGTTAGAACCATTGCCTAGATCGAGAAGGAGATTGCTGACTTGTTGGCAATTGTGAACGAGAGGTGGAATCGAAATGAGACTCCTCTCGATAGGGTCAACTTTGTCCTGGCCAACGTTGAACGGGTTGCCGAGAACCTCGACAAGGTGTGGATTGAAGCTGGCAAAGCTCTACAGCAACCCCCTGATGGAGCTGAGCCCAAGACCAAGACGTTGGGGGCAGCTCTATACTACTCCATCTTCTACCCATATGTGGAGTGGGATTCTGATGACTCCAATGTCTGAAACTGAGCTACGATGACTTCACCTGGGAGAGTGACGGGTCTCCCAAGGGCCCTTGGTGATTTATGTAGTTAGTTATGCTATGATACAGTCTGTGTACGAACTTAATCTATGTCGTGACACTCTACACGGTGACATGTGCTTAAATCATGCTAATGTATGCGGTGAATTAATTATCCTAATATTGTAATGGCTCTAGTGACTTGTCTAGTTATTCTTAACTATGGTAATAATGTATGTGGTGAATTCTCTAGTTATTATTTAATTATACTTAAGTATTACTTTAATTGTTGACAGAGGTTGCCGATGGAACACTACAACGCTTCATGGTAGTTGATGGCGATGGAACACTACAACGCTTCATGGTAGTTGATGGCGATTGAGAGAAATGAATAGATTATGTGAGTCTGCTAAAGAATAGCTAGGGAGATTTGCGGAGCCAACAAATTTGCTACGCTAGCCAAAAGGACAATTTGCTAAGCCAAATTTTCTAAGACCACTGAAGATACCTAATCCCAAAGGTATGTACAACAACAAGTGATAACTTCGTATCTCATTATGCAATGTGCTTTATAATAGTTGTTCAAAAGCGACTGCAAATATATTGAGATTATTTCTGGATGACATTGTGGCGCAAGAGCGTCTGCTTTTGTCCCTGGCCAGCTAATTAGGGACAATGTGCTCATTGCTTACGAATGTATTCATTTTTTTGGGGGGAAAAAAGGCAAGCGAGGGTACCGTGCCACAAAATTGGGTATGATGAAAGCATCTGACCAGGTCGAGTGGACTTATTTGCAACAGATTATGCTCAAAGGCGGGTTTAGTGTGTAGTGGGTCTCTTTGGCTATGCAATCTGTAAATTTGTTCGCTATCAACTTAAGGTTAATGGGGATCTTCCCGGTTTCTATCCTTCTCGTGAACTGCGGCAAGGTGACCCTATCTGCTCTTTTTTTTGGTTGTGCATGGAAGGTCTTACAGGTCTTTTGGAATCTTATAGCTAGTATTGATTTGTAAACCAAAGATATACGAAGACTATATAAGGAAAGAACTCAATCCCTGCAAGGACACGAACACTGAACAGTATTATACCTCTAACATCCCCCTTCGAATGCAAGGCATATATAATAGCGTTGCATTTAATTGAAAGAAAAAAGACTAAAAAGAAAAGTATCCCTCTCAAACGCAAAATGTATGCAATAGCATTGTATTTGAATGGAAATACACTAATAAAAAAAATCAAAGTCCGAGTATTGCAACTGTCGTTATAGTGTGTGGCTCTATTGTGATAATATGCTGCAATCTAAAAGAATTGCATCCATCCGAGGTCGTGAGACAGCTAACAAGATATGGATAATTGTCAAATCAAAACAAGAAGAAGCATGCATGCAGCAGAGATCGTAGCCTTGAAAATCGGTTGCGCAAAAGAAAACACAATGACTAAGAATAAAGAGATCTAAAAAACCTAAGAAAAAGAGCCGGCACTGCTAGCATGCAAGAAGAAAGCTGATTGACTTGACTGTTATATACTCGCCGACATGGACGAAGTTAGAGCCAAAGGGAAAGACAAAGAAGAAGTGGATTTGGTGGACGCAACCGAACAACGACCTGGAAACTCAAGTGTAGAAGCAGCAGCAGCAACGAAAAGACGTCGTCGGAGCTCCACAGTAGCAAAGCTCAAAGCAACCTCAAACCAGCACAAGCCTCAGCCCATCAAAAGCTCAGCATCGCACAAAAGGAATGCAAAAGGGCTGCTCGTTGTCCCTAATTAGTCGAAGATTGGCTTGCCAACGAAAAAATTTGGCGAGAGAAATGCAAAAGGGCTGCTCGTTGTCCCTAATTAGCCGAAGATTGGTTTGCCAACGAAAAAATTTGGCTCGCCAAATTTTTTACACGGTGTCACGCGTGTGGGCGTGGACAGCCGATTTCTTCGCCCACGCGCGGGCGCGCCGACGCGAGCGGGAGTGGCTAGCGCTAGCTGGCTGACCACGGGACCCCACAAGCAAGTAACTGGTCTGAACTAGTTAGCAGGTTTTTCTTTTTTTTGCAATTAAACTTCTCATTTTTGTATATATTTCATATAGTGTCCAAATTGCATGAAACAAATTTTATAGTTCATCTAAAATCATAAGCAACCCATTTTAAATATTTTCAAATTTTCAAAAAAATTTTTATTAGTCATCTTTTGAAGGGTACAAACCAAACATCTCAATTTTAGCCAACCAAAGATCATGCCCTAGATTGGCCATAACCAATGCATTGGTATGACCACCCAGGGTTACAAACTAAACACACCCAAGCTTCCTTTTGCCTGGTCAAGGATCTTTTTCATCTGCTCATTGGCTCTCCCGAGCGATGGATTCGGCGGCGACCATTGAAACCAAGGTCGCACCCTCTCCTATAAACAGGGATCTCAATGGTGCGAGGTATACTGACTTAGAAGCTCTCATCGACTTCCAATCCTCCTCTCCATTCTTCGCATCTTGGGAGCCAAAGTTGGATTTAGGCTTGCCACGGCAAACCAATTCTGGGGGTGATTTGCGAGGTGTGGTGCTGTTTTGGAGCTCGGATTTGACTTCCTCTGCTGCTTGTACACAGCAGTGTGCGAGGTTTCGGTGGCTTTGGTGCGGATTTCTTCTACTCTTCGACTCTGCAGCCTCGACTCTTGTGGATTTGGTGCTGTAGTAAAGGCATTGTATCTTGAAAGGACACACTGTCAACTCCGGTGAATCGGCAGCGCTAGTTTTTCTGAGGCAACGACTTGATCGTGCCTTGTCCATTGTCCGTTTCCTCGATGACTTGAAATATCACCGCAGCAGTAAGCCTCTTGATTTCTCTCAAGTGTGCACTTTGTTTCAATGCTAGTTTCCTTGTGATTCTTGTAGCTCTGAAAATTGTTTACGTGTACACAATCATTTAGACTACAGGCTGCTCGGTTGTACAATTGGTTTATGTATGTTACAAATGTAATTGTGCATGCATGTATTTACTTAACGATAGATGAGAGTTAGTTAGTTGTGCATTAGGTGCTGCACGTTGCGCATTAAGTGCTGCACGTCACAACGCACTTTTCTGTAACTGTGATCCGTTTTCTTAGGATCACAAATCACTCTGTAATCTGCTTGAGCCACGACTATATATATGAGTAGAAATCCATGAGGATCATCGGTTCGGCATACCCATTCTTTTATGGTATCAGAGCAGCGATCTATACAATTCTTTGATCTTCCTTCACCATGACTGGAACTGAGAGTTCTCCTCTGCATTCCTCTGCCTCCTCCTACTTCAACAACTCTTCTTCGTCAGCCACACAATCCTCCCAAGCAGGACTGCTACCCACTCCATCTTTCAATCACTTCATCAATGTGAAGCTGTCACAGGAGCAAGACAACTACATTCTGTGGTCTACACAGATCCTTCCATATCTAAGAAGCCAACGTCTTCTTGGATATGTCGATGGCACCATCGCTCGACCCAATCCTACAATCACCCAGGCAGGTGAAGACGGCGCCTAGATCATCCAGGCAAACCCCAAGTACACGCAGTAGTACCAACAAGATCAGATCGTCCTCAGTGCTCTTCTCTCCTCCATCACTAAAGACGTTCTCGCCCATGTTGTGTTCCTCTCAACATCGCGAGAGGTATGGCGCACACTAGAGAAGATGTTCGTGTCGAGTTCACAAGCTCGCATCATGCAAATTCGCATGCAGCTCACAACGATCCAGAAGAGGGACCTCAACGTCAACAATTACTTCCGCAAGGTAAAGAGTCTTGTCGATTCCTTGTCCATGATTGGGAAGCCATTAGAAGAGGACAAGATGATCTCTTATCTACTGTGTGGTCTCGGTCCTGAATATGATCGATGCTCTTGTAACGAGCATCACCACTCGGTCTGATGCTATCACCGTGAGTGATGTTTATGCCCACATGCTGAGTTTTGTGATGAGGCTTGAGCAAAATAATGTAGTAGCACAGATCTCGTCTGCTAATCAAGTCAGCAGGAGTCAAGGACATGGTGGTGGCAGAAATCAGATGTGTGGTCACGGTCACGGAAGAGGGTGATCGCCACTACTTGAGCGCGGTGGCACTCCCATGCAAGGTGCTTGTGGTGGTCGTCCTATGCAGGGCGATCAGGGCATGCAGAGAGGACAGAGAGATCTACCAAGTTTGCCACAAGCCAGGACATGATGCACTTCGTTGTTGGCACCGTTTTGATCACAACTACCAATCTGAAGACACAAGCAAGGTTGCAGCCACTGCCTCCAGCCATAGCTATGACGTTGAGCCAAATTGGTACATGGACACCGGTGCAACCGATCATATCACCCATGATTTGGAGCAGCTAACAACTAGAGAGCGCTACACTGGAGGTGATCAGATTCAGGTTGCAAACGGAGCAGGTTTGTCTATTACTCATGTTGGGAATTTTTCTATTGTTGGTCAATCCCATCCTCTCTACTTAAATCACATTTTATATGCTCCTAAAATCAATAAACATCTTGTATCTTTTAGTAAGCTTGTGTCTGATAATAATGCCTATGCTGAGTTTCACTATGATTCTTTCCTTGTTAGGATAAAGCCACCAAGACTACACTTCTCAAAGGCAAATGTAGGAATAGCCTCTACATGCTTCCAAACAATCTTCCAAGCCGAGCTTTGCTAAAAGCTAGAGACACTCATAAGCTGTGGCATCTCAGGCTTGGGCATCCTGCTGGCCCTGTTGCTCTTCGTGTTCTCAACAAAAATAAGAATGATGTAGACAATCAAGCACCTTCTAGTCTAGTTTGTGATGCTTGCCAGCAAGGCAAATCACACCAACTTCCATTTCAACCGTCTTTACATGTTGCATCAGCTTCTTTAGAAATAATTCATACTGATGTTTGGGGGCCAACCATTCCATCAGTCAACAGTTCAAAGTATTATGTGTCTTTTCTTGATGCTTACAGCAAATTTGTTTGGATATACTTTCTGAGATGCAAATCAGATGTCGAACATGTGTTTCTTCAATTCCAAAAGCATGTCGAACGCCTTCTCAATTCTAAAATTCATTCTATTCAGTCAGATTGGGGAGGAGAGTATCGTCGCTTACACCATTACTTCGACTCCATCGGCATCACTGATCGCATTTCTTGCCCCCACACTCACCAACAAAATGGCATGATCGAGCGAAAACATCGCCATATTGTCAAAACAGGGCTTTCTCTTCTTGCTCAAGCACACATGCCTCTCAATTTTTGGGATGAGGCCTTCAACACCGCTTGTTTTCTCATCAATTGCATGCCTAGTAAAACCATTGATCAGGACACTCCCATTCACAAGCTTCATGGCATAGAACCCGATTACTCTCTCCTCCGAGTGTTTGGCTGCGCGTGCTGGCCCAACCTGCGTGCATACAATTCTTAGAAACTGAATTTCAGAACTAGGCAGTGTGTGTTTTTGGGGGTACAATGCCTCTCACAAGGGATACAAATGCTTCGATCGTTCTTCCAGTCGCGTCTACATCTCTTGTGATGTGGTTTTTGACGGAACAGTTTTTCCTTTTGCTTCTTCCACTCCTTCAAATACACCACTTCCTCTTACCTCTTCTCATCCCACTCTTGATCCTGTGCTGTCCACACCCTTTTGGTACACTGAATCTACTCTGACAGGCTCTCCTACCTTTGACATCTCCTCTTCACTGTGTCCAGCAATAGATAATCCTCATATGACTAATAGATCACCTAATCTTATATGTAGCCCTGATGCCTCTAGGACAAGTGTGTTGGGACTCAGCTTAGCAAAACCGACCCATCTGTGTCTTATGGTACTAGTCCCAATGAATCACAGCTAGTACGCACAGTTAGAGCATAATGGAATCGCACCTTGCTGTTTAACGATTAACCAAATAAAGTACCTTGGCAACAAACGTCAAATATTACAATAATTGTTTTAATATTAATAGTAGCAAGTGAAAGATAGAAAAATTAAATAACGGCTCGGTAAACTCATCCATACGCCACAGGCATCTGACTGGGGATACACTAGTAGCTGGAAGTTCCATCGTTGTACCCTGCCTCGTAGTCGACGTACTCGGCAGTGTCGTCACCTGCGCACAGGTCTGAAGAACAACCAATGAGTATGGATAAATCATACCTAGCAAGCATATTCGTCCTTATGTATAAATGCAAGGTATCAAAAGAATGGATGATGGTTTATTTGCATAAAGAGCACTTTTAAACAAAGCCTATCAGTTGTAAAGCAATGATTCAAAACAATTTTAAATTTTTTTATTTACTCATGTTTTCTCAACATAGCAATATAAATGACACTCGCTGTCAATCTCTACTCGAAAACACTGGCAATACATTCCCTGTAATACACTGCTCGGCATTCACTGCCCGATATTCGCTGCCGGGCAATCCCTGCCACTACCTTCTACAGCAAGTTAATTAATAAAAGATGAGACTAACAAGTAGAGCTGCCTAAACCCACTCTTGACTGTGAGCATGACTATCATGATAGTTTTAACTCTGTAGAGTGTGTACACTTTATCCATGGGACTCACCCGAGAGTGAGATGAAGCTATTATCCCTGGTACGTCTAGAATTGAGGATGCCTCAGTAAGGATTCATTCCAGGCCATTTCATCATGAAGCCCGAAGTCCCCTCGTGTGCCAGATTGGACATACAGTGCTAATCAAGCACGCCCACACCGCCATGATAAATCAAAACTAGATTTTTCAAGGTAACAACTAAGGTATTACCATTATTAATACTCATAGCTGTACTGTTCTGCCCAGTCAGTTCATCCACGATGTTCAGTCCTTATGTCGACTAAGGCGGCATACCACAAACCATACATCCACCCTTCATACCACTACCTCAAGTCTACTCACGCCACGTTGATTTTAGTTGAATTAAGTTAACCAAAATCACAAGATAAAAAGTAGATTCCCTCTACCAAGATTTTAAATGATTTTCTATTCTAATGATCATCCAGATTTCTCATCGAAGCAACTAAACATCTAGCGTGGGTAAATTCAAGGATGGCCATAAACATGAATTATTTAGTCTAGGCAGCAATGGCGGGTAAAACATGCTAAAGGATGATTAACACTTCATAGGTAGTATCTAATATTAAATAAGATAGAAATAAAATTAGCATGCACATTGTAAAACCTATGAATAGTGAACTTGAGAGAAAATCAGTGAGATCGATATGAATCTAGCTTGCACCTTGATCCGAATAGCACGTTCCTTGACAACCAACAGCTAATTCCCCTCCGGACTCCTTCGCGACGTCTACACGTAAATCGAGACACAAACAAATCAACAACAGCAAATAAAATTTAGAAAATTATGAAATAAATACAGGAGGTAGATTAGGTTAAAAGAAGATCAATAAAATTCATTTGGTGCGAAGCAGAGCTACGGTTTAGGAGATATGAAATTGTGAAGGTTTACTATTCATATAAACAGTATCGCATGGTTGACCTGGTTTGACCAGATCGAAGGATTAAAGGGCCGCTGCCTTGCTCTGCTTTCTTCACGCAGAACCAAAAGAAGAGAGAGAGGGAACGGCGGCGGTGGCTTCCCGGTGGTGGGTCCGTCGGCGGCGGCGGCGCGGCGCGCGATGGCGGCCTCTGCCAGCGGCGCGGCTAGGCAGCGACGACGGAAGATGGTACCGCGGCAGCTTCGGTGGGACGGTGGCTTTTCGGCATGGTGATGTGGCTGCACGGGTTGGGGAGCAGCGGCACGCGGCTCACCACGGGCGACAACAACGGCGGCGACTTCTCCTCCTCCTCTCCCTTGCTCTGAGATGATGGCGCCAGCAAGCTAGGGTTTTGAGCTAGGGTTCTTGGGAAAAAAATCTGAGCTCGTTTTGTGGGGTTTTGCCGGGGATTTAAGGGGTATTTATAGGGGTTGATGGGTGTTAATCTCGGCCGATTCGGGATGGAAATCGGTTAAGAACCGATGGAGACTAGGAGGGAGTCCGGGATGAACACGAGATGGCTCCAGTCGGGGACTAAATCCACATGGGATTAACCCACTAATGGCCGAGATTGGGTCGGTTTTGGGGCGGATTAGAATGAGATAAGCGGAAAAGATAAGAGTTCCAGAAGGATTAAAGATAAAACCGAATTAACTAGTATTAACAGTAACTTTCCTAGGCAAAATTAAATCGGGACGTCACAAAGTGTCACTCCTGCAGGTTCTTCAGCCGGGGGGCAAACAAACTCAGTCAATGTGCGCGGCTCTGCACCTGCCGAACCTGCAGCAGCGACTGAGGGACATGAAGCGGCGGCTAAGATTCATCCAATGTGCACCACACTCTAGGACAATACATGACGACCAAAGGAGTTTACGGATAGAACCATACCATATTCAGAGAATGCAAGGAAATTCACAAGTTCAGCTGCTATAGCCCGTCCGACAACGGTGGTGTCTCTCACAGATACTGAACCCAGCAGTCTTCAGGAAGCAGTTCAGCACCCCAAGTGGAAACAAGCCATGGACTCTGAATACTTAGCACTTCAGCAAAATGAGACTTGGGATCGGGTGCCACCAGGGAAAGGAATGAATCTAATTGACAGTCGATGGGTATACAAGGTCAAAAGGAGAGTAGACGGTTCAATCGATCGGTTCAAAGCATGCTTGGTAGCAAAGGGTTTTAAACTGAGATATGGTGTCGATTATCTAGATACATACTGTTCTGTTGTGAAGCCAACGACAGTGAGGGTAATTCTCTCCCTTGCAGTCTCACATGGCTGGACAATGCATCAAATTGACATCCAAAATGCTTTCCTCCATGGAGTCTTGCAAGAGGAAGTCTATATGAAGCAGCCTCCAGGATATATAGATCCAAGCAAACCCTCTGATTATGTTGTCGTCTCAAAAAGGCCTTGTGTGGACTTAAACAGGATCCACGGGCATGGCACTCACGACTGACCGACAAGCTTCAAGAACTTGGGTTTCAGCCATCCAGGACAGATGCTTTATTATTTGTGCTTGCTCATAAAGGAGTAACAATCTATATGCTAATCTATGTGGATGACATCATAATTGTAAGCTCGTCACTTAGTGCTACCAGGAAGCTAATACAACAATTAATGGTCAGCTTTGCTGTGAAAGATCTTGGCAAGTTGGAGTATTTCTTGGGCATTGAAGTCAAGCCAACTAAAGAAGACAGTGTTCTGCTGTCGACTCAGAAGCGTTATGCTTCTGATCTGTTGAAAAGAGCCGAGATGGATAAATGCAATGCAATATCTACACCGACGGCACCTAATGAAAAGTTAATGAAACATCAAGGAGTGCCTCTTAAAGATGATGAACAATTTCAGTATAGAAGTATCGTGGGGATTGCAGTATATGACGATCACTTGACCTGATTTGTCCTTTTCAGTCAATCGGGTTTGTCAGTATATTCAAAATCCAACAGATGTGCATTGGATGGCAATGAAGAGGATACTCCACTATATTAAAGGAACACTTGATCAGGGATTAAGCATTCGAAGGTCAACAACCAATACCATTAGTGCTTTCTCAGATGCCGATTGGGTTGGCTATCCTGACGATCGGAGATCCACAAGTGGTTTTGTTGTGTTTATTGGTGATAATCTTGTGTCATGGAGTTATAGAAAGCAGCATTCAGTTTCTAGATCCAGTATTGAAGCGGAGTACAAGGCCATTGCTAATGTCACAGCTGAAGTGGTGTGGATACAGTCCCTCTTGAAAGAGCTTGGTATTGATCAATACAAGTCACCTATATTGTGGTGCAACAATCTTGGTGCAACTTATCTGACGTCTAACCTAATGTTTCATGCTTGCACAAAGTACATTGAAGTTGATTTTCATTTTGTTCATGAACAAGTGGCACGCAAGGCTATGGAAGTAAGGTTTTCATCTTCTCTAAAGATCAACTTGTAGACATCTTTACCAAGCCATTATTCAGAGCTCCGTTCAATACAATATGTAACAATACCAACCTGGAAAGCCTATGTTGTGATTGAGGGGGCGTGTTAGAAATGTAATCGTGCATACATGTATTTACTTAACGATAGATGAGAGTTAGTTAGTTGCGCATTATGTGCTGCACGTCAGAGCACACTTCTCTGTAACTGTGATCCGCTTTCTTAGGATCACAAATCACTCTGTAATCAGCTTGAGCCACGACTATAAATATGAGTAGAAATCCGTGAGGATCGTCGGTTCGGCATACCCATTCTTTTAACGTAAGATTAGTTTGATTATTCTTGTTCCTATTAAGCTCAGATCAGATCCTTTAATTGCTGAATTACCTACAGTTTTATCTCTGAAATCTTGTACTTGTGATTGCAACAATCAGAAGATAAATTGATAAACCAATCTGGTAATTAACTCGATGAATTTTGTGTAGGATCTGTTGGTCACCGACTGAGAAAACTGTATGATTGTTTGTTTCTTAGATCCTTTTAGCTCAGGTTGATTTCTTCGACCTGCTGTTTTGGAAAAACTGTCGATAAGGCTTTGTACTGCCCAATCTGATTTAGAGATAATCTCATTTAAATATCTTGTTTAGACCTTATACTGTAAAGGCCGTGCAGCAATTTCATAGAGAGCAATTTAGCTTGCTTCCATTCAGTCTAAACTTTATGTTAACTGAATCATATATATTTCAATTGCTCTTAATCATGATATGGTACAGGAATGTTAGTTCTATGGCTTTTAACATGCATTTGGACATCCTATCATTACTTTACTGTAGCTGTCATGATTTATTTACAATTGCGTTTGTTAGAATTAATTTAAGAATCTTGCTGAAACTGCATTATTTCCAACACGTAGATGATGTTCTCCGTTAGATTTTCAGTGTGGAACAGCTAATCGCGGAGCCAAAGGCAGGCACCTCGTTTATCATGATGGATGAAATGGTGAGAGCAATACAATTTCAAATGAACTGGCAGCAAAATTTTAACAAAAGAAAATGCTTCATCGTGCGGGAAAAATAATTCAAAATTTTGCATCCGGTGATACTGTTTGTCCTTAGCTAGACGCAGCATCTAATATCGATCGATACAGTATTACTGTTCCCTTACACGGGATTGTCCTTCTTACTGATGAGCTTAATTAGACCACACTCTACTACGACTCCATCAAGGCCGAGTTTGAAGTAAATTTACCCAAACAGTTTTGCATTGCATATATTTCCCACAATTCATATTTTGAGTTTCATATCTATTTCATCTACTAGCTAGGATTCAATTGCAGCCTACAGTGTAGGTGCTAATTAGGAAATAATAAATTTCTTTTCCTCGTAATTGAGCAAGTGCTAAGATAACTAAGTATATGTATGCTTTGGTAAGTGCTTCGAGAAGATTACAACGTCTAAGCTCCACTGTAAGCTTGCTTGCACGGTTGCATTGGAAGGAAAACTTTTTTTATTAGTGATTAGTGACGTGGCAATGTCATTTGTCTTTAAGCACTTGTGATAAGGCTTTGCATTGCATTGCACTTATATTTCATGCGTGCATGATCCTAATTAAATGCTAATTTCTATTTTTCCAGTCGTAGTTATGGGCTCTATTTTAATAGCCACCGTGAGACTAAGGCTATCTCCAATAGTGCCAAGTCAGCTGGTTATAAGAAGTCCACCTCATCTTTTTACTTATGTGGAGGAGAGAATGAGAAGAAAGAGATAAGAGCTAGCTCTTAACTAAGAGCTAGTCTATAGTGTTTTTCAAGATAAATAAAAGACAATTACATGTGGACCCATATTTATTGTTGTAGAGTATGTTATAACCAACCCATTGAAGAGCTTATCTTTAAACTATCTATAAATAACATGGAGCTTTCTTATAGCTAGTAGTTGGCTCTACCATTGGAGATGGCCTAAGGGCCTGTTTGGTTTGAGGCCAAATTTGGCTAACTTTGCCACGCCTAAGTTGTCCCACTCGTCTAAACTTAGTTCGTAAATTTCTCCGCCACACTTTAACCTGTTTAAAAAAATCTTGCCACACTTTTATGAGCCACTTGCATGTGGAATCTGTAAAAAAAAAAAGAGCAATCCTACCATAAGTGTGAAAATAAACTAAATGCATGTCTAACTTGATCAAATTTATTTAAGATAAGACGTGTCAGAGAGTGTGGCAATATTAAATGCTAACCAAATAGGCCGTAAGCACTCCGAAGAGTTGCACTGTGCCACATGGCCCAACCAACCGTGGATACGTGGATGCCCCGAGTTCACCGCGGGTAATTATTTTTTACCGGAATGAAATGCTGAAACAGTGCATATAAAACCGCACTGAATTAATGACGCCCTTCCTTACAAGTCCCGAAAAAACCGTGCCCATAATTCCCTTCCCTTCCCCTCCCCTGTCGCGTATCATCACTTCGCTCGCACTCCCACTCCGCCGCCTCCTTCCAACGGCTCGCTCTCTTCCCCTCCCCGACTCCATGCTGCCGCCGCGGCCGGAACCCTAACCGCTCAACCCAATGCCGCGCTCCGCCGCCCCCTCCTCCGCCGCGCCGCCGTCGCTCCGCCGTCTCCGCCGCCGCACGCGCCGCCTGCTCAAGGCCCCTGCCTCCTTCGACGCCGGCGCCCGGCGCGGCGGACCCGGCACCCCGCAGCTGCGGTGGAGCGCCCGGGAGAGCGAGGAGGATGCCGGCATGGAGAAGGCCCGCGGGGCCTCGGTGAGACGGCTCGCGGCCGCGGTGTGGCGGCTGCGGCCGCCGGAGGAGGCACCCGCCGCCGCTAGTGTCGGACTCGAGGTAAGCTCCCCCCCCAAAACACTCACCCATGAGAAAAAAAAAAATCAAATTCTTAGCTCAATTTTAGCCGGTATCGCTCGAATCGCGAACCTTGCCGCTAGTTCGTCCTACCGGGCGCGAATCTGGGACGCCGGTGGCCGCGTTAAAGCGCGCCAGCTCGTGTACCGTCGTACCGCCGTCCGTTCTTGCTCGTGGCGGCAGCAGTTATTAGCCGTTGCGGCGTACGGTGCTTCCAAATCGGAGCATAGATCCCAACATTTATGGCGTCCTGTGGGGAGCTGCCATGAGCGTCGCTTGGTGCTCGCGATCCGTAGTTGCGGGTGGCATTTATTGGCCCCTCCCTCCATGAGCGCGTTCCTTGTGATCTCGTCTTTTGCTCATGTGATCTGTACTCTACTCCTCTCCTAACGCCCTTAGCTGGGGCCCTGCGCCAGCATTGAATCATCGGCGCGCGTCCTGCAATTACGCGTACGTCTGTACCTTACTAGGTTCTTAATGTAGGAGTAATCGTTTTGTCCCCTGGTGCTTAGTGAGTTCTTGCTGGAGTTACTGTTATCTCACCGTGTGGTTTGGCCTAGTAAATACTAGATTGTGAGAGAGTTTCTACTTTCTACTTAGGTAATAGGTGCCAGTTACAATGCAGATGTCTTTGATGCCGCAGATAATGGATGTAAATTCAAGAATGAGTAGATCTGAAATGGTGCTGTCTCGATTTCTTGGCATTATAACCTCTTGTGTCTGAGAGATGGATATGAAGAATATTTCTTTTCTGCTTGTAAACAATCTGTTGGTCCTCTGTTCACTTTTAGCTGCATTTACTTATGTGACAGCATATACCAAGGCATCTACAAGTCCAGCTTCTCAGGAAGGATCATCTTAGTCATCGACATGGTCTAAATAATGAAACGTCAAGCCCCAATTCAGTCTTGGAGCGACATAGTGGAGAGCTTCACAAGGTAATGCTAGTAGAACCTAGAAATTAGTTGCACCAAACTTGCTGGTATTTCTGCTGTATTATAAGGTAATTCATTGGATTTAATTGTGTAGGTTCAACTTCGTCTTTCCTCAGCTGTGTTACCTATCACCAGCTTGGAACATGCAACGAAGTGGGAGTCTGAGAGCATAAAGGAAATTGGATCGGATGATGCCTATGTGATTGCCAGCCAACTAAATCTAATTGACAAACAGCAAGGGGAAAACTATGTTGCTACCCTCCAGATGGAGCTTCAGCAGGCGCGAGATAGGGTGGGCAAGCTGGAAGCTGAGCGTCTTTCAGCCAAGAAGCAACTTGACCGCTTATTTCAGAAACTGACAGAGGAGAAAGCCTCATGGCGGAGAAGAGAGCACAAGAAGGTCGAAGCCATTCTTGAAGATATGAAGGCAGACCTCGAACATGAGAAGAAGAACCGGAGGCAGCTGGAGACAATTAACTTGAAGCTTGTTGATGAGTTGAAGGAGGTCAAAATGGCGGCGAACAATCTGTTGCAGGAGTATGATAACGAGAGGAAGACACGTGAACTCACTGAGGAAGTGTGCAACAAGCTGGTGAGGGAGATAGAGGAACACAAAGCCGAGATCGAAGCCATGAAGCAGGACTCTCTGAAACTGCGGGAAGAAGTGGATGAGGACAGAAAATTGCTACAAATGGCTGAGGTGTGGCGTGAAGAACGGGTGCAGATGAAGCTTGTTGATGCAAAGCTCACTCTTGAAGACAAATATGAACAGTTGGACAAACTGCAACAAGATGTTGAGGCTTTGATCGCCTCTTTCAGCTGTTCCAGAGATGGCACAATAGTTCAAACAGCAGAGAACATCATACAGGCAATTAAATTAGCCAGGGAACAGGACATCAAATTCACGTATGAGCCACCACCAGCGTCAGAGGATATACTATCCATTTTTGAGGAGCTACGACCAAATGAAGAGCTTGAGAAAAAGGAGACTGGACCATGTTGTAAGCACAACTCTCCAGTATACGAATCAGAAATCCAAGAAACCAGCTCAATGGCTGATATATTCCTGGAAAACCCAAATAAAGGGTACTCAAATAGAAGCCCTTACGATGAGAGTGAAATGGAAGATGCCAGCAGCTGGGAGACAATAAGCCATGAAGAGATGCAGGGCTCAAGCTGTTCACGGAATGGAATTGAACCTTTGGCCAAAAAGATCTGTGACAGAATTTCTTGGACGAGTGGAAACGACTCCGATGGTGGGCAGAATGATAAGCTGAGTGATGAGTTGAGCAATTTGTACCTGACAGACATGAAGCAACCCAAGAAGAAAGAGTCCGCCATATCAAAGCTCTGGAAATCATCTCCGCGGAAAAACCCTGAAATCTGCGAGACAGATGCTGTGGCGACGATAAACGGAAGATCACCTGATGGAATGCTATCAAATGGCATGTATCCTACTACGGAAGGCGCTAACCATGATGCAGGATTCAGCTCCCCAAGCATAGAGCAATGGAGCTCACCAGAATCGATGAACAGCCAGCTCAACCGGGGCTTCAGAGGTTGCATGGAGCTAGTTCAGAGGCAGAGCCTGAAAGCGAAGCTTCTAGAAGCTCGGATGGAGAGTCAGAAGATACAGCTACGCCATGTGCTCAACCAGAGAACCTGAAACTGCAAGAACGGGAGAGTTAGAAGTCATTTCTTTTAACCCAGCAATTTACGCCAAGAAAATAAGGCCAAGCACACGATTTACTCCATTTCTCCTGTGTAGTGTAGCATTTAGCAACTAAGTTTACTGCATTGCTAGTTGTTGCCTTGTAGGCTGACCTAGCCGTAGTTGATGCTTCTGTCTCGTGATAGTCATGACAGGCTGTAGGAATGCCTTCTTGATGTGCACTGTAAGCATTAATCAAGCAGCATTGTTCAGACAAACTGTACCATTAGCAATGAAGAACCATAACCCCTCTCTCTCGCGCGCGAGCACGCACACATTTTAAATGTTGTTCATCCCAAAATTAAGTATTTTGATTTCGATGGGTTAAAAAAATTACAAACGAGGTCTCATTTCAGGTACATCGGCTAGCATCTTTTTGGTAATTTGCCTGTATGAAAAAATAATAAGATCATTTGCAGATCCTACTGCCATGGAGTGCACACAACACAAATTATCTTTCAAGAAACGACCAAATTCGAGGACTGCACTACAGAACTTGTTGCCCACCTATGTAGACTGTAGCATAGAATTGCGGGGGGATGAAATTTTGTAGACGCTTCAGGCTTTAGAATTGTTAGCCAAGTACACAATTCCATTTTTAATACAACTATTTTATCACATTCAGATTGCAAGTACAAGATCTGACAAGTTAACATAGACAGGCCATTACAAGATAACATTCGATGATACAGGAGCTGTCATTACACATTGCTTTGCTTGTACAGCTTAGTGTCCAGCACTTGCTTCCCACACATTGCGCACACACCTGAAACAAGCAGATTTAGGAAACTTCAAAAGGTAAGTTATATTGACTTACGATGCATGAGTACACTTGCATCGAGTTGAGAAATAGCAGAATTCTTAAGATATGTAAAAGCTATTCCTAAAGGAGTGTGTTCCTTACCTTTAGAATAAGCACAGGTGTGGCAGTATTTGGCGTCCTGGTGCACCTGTTGCTTGCAGATTATGCATTTCGTGTTTCCATATGGAGTCCACCTGATATTAAGCAGCAGTGCATAGAGTTAGAGCACATTCATAGCACAATCTTCTACATACACAATTTGAATAGTTCGAAGTTAGAGAGAAAAAAGACAATTTTAACAATGAAATGGTAAGGAAAACATCCAATGATGTTGAAGAATCCCAGAATTTGGAAAGCCTTGAGCTAAAATATTAGCAACAGATTTATAAGCAAAAGTTCTTGAGCAGTCACAAAGAATCTCGACCAATAAATGGAGATATTGGATAGCTAATACCATGAAAAGTCAAGAGTACCTCGCTTGAACATAAAGACAAAAGCAGTATTTTAAATTTTAAGTTCAAGGCGTCCAGACATAAAATTAAAAGCAGTTATCTCGGTACCTTCTCCATATCCATATGAACCCTAACTCTTCTCATCCGACACAGATTCAAGAATTCTATTTCTGTTCTTCCCTGCATATTTCAATTACTCGTATGCTCTCCTAAAACGCTTGGTAATTTGAGAGGTGATCGTTCCTTTTTGCCAGGTTCACCTAAAGGACATTCAACACAGTTACTTCTCTAAAAGCGTCCAATAAGCTCCCTGGCTAGTCCCCTTTAACAAAATTTCTTTTTGTGTACGAAACTTCTGTGATCCAGATCAGCAGTAATCCATAATCATACTTTAACTATTCATTCAGTTAATAAGGACTGCTTGTAATTAATATGAAGTTCTGAACACTCCAATAGAGTCTTCAGCCTTGCATCAAAGAAAGGTGCATGCCGTTGGTGTTCATTAGGCTACTGTGGTTCCACTATCCTAGACAGGAAGTGGCTGTGCATGGTCCCAAATGACGGGAGATTGGGGATTATTGCACTACCAAAGCAGTCGGTTTGAATTAGTTGGGAGAGAAATGAGTTTATGCAGATGATTTTTTGTCAACATTACAACAATTACGACTACTATGGATGTTAGCCATTATCTACTTTTAACGCCTAAGGTCCTCCTAGATTGCTCACAAGTTACAATCCCCTATGACTTGTACGGTCATTGCTGGCATCTTATCCATGCCTAGGTTAGGACACTTCTGAGAATTGCTACCACCATCCTGGTACTACTTTCTTTCATCAACCAACCTTCAAATTGATCTATTCAAGAACCCAGAGCAAGCGAAATTGGAACCCAGCAATTGGCACGAGCTATCATCATCTAATCTATACCAATCAATTCGCAAGATTTAGACGGCCCGCTTGAATCAGGATTGGGAACCGAGGACTGGCCGGATTGTTCCCAGAGCAGAAAGATTATGCTTGGATTGGAGTAACAGAGAGGGGGATAGATAAAGTGGCACGGTCTTCGCCTGACCTGTTCTTCTTGGAGAGGAGCTTGTTCTCGTTGATCTTGCGGCCGCCGCTCTCGTTGGTGTTGCTGGCGCCCTCCTTCCACTTGTCCGGCACGATCACCTTCCCCAGCTTCTTCTCGCCTGCGAATGGTACACGCGCACCAATCAGGCGAGATCCCACGCGGCGACCACCCAAGAATCGACCGTCCAGGGAAATAAAGGAAAAGCGGCAAAAGCAAGCTCAGTTGCTGGTTTAGAGGGAAGGGGAAGAAGGCTCTTACACTTGGTGCACACCATCGCCGCCGCCGCCGCCGCCGCCGCCGCCGATTCCTTGATCTCGTGGTTGGGGTTGGATTGTGGGAGAGGAGAAAGAGGAGGCGGAGGCGGTGCGCGGGTGCGGCTCGGGTCTGGACCGGTTTCCTCCCACGCCAAGTCCGGTCCGTGACGGCCAAAACCGGTTCGACCTTTCCGATTGATCCCGTTCGCCCATGTTTAATCCAACGGCTACCATTAACAAAGACATGGTGCCTTTGCTGCGAGGGATTTGATGTATATCCTCCCAAAGAAAATATGTCACGTTAGTATTTACCCTCTCAAAAGTTGCACTCTACAATTTGCCCTCTAAACAAAATCTACTCTATGATTTGTCCTTTTCATCATTTAGAGGTTGTTCTCTTTAGTTTATCTTATTTGATTATCCTATTTGCTTATAAGTTGAACTTCCAGAGCATCCTGAACTTTGAGAGCATCCAAAGACAACTTAGAAAGTCTACGTTTCGTTTGACTTGTTTTTGAAAAGTTTTGAAACGTGATTTTAAGATAAGAAAAAAATAGACTTCAAAAACCAAAATAATTGATTTTTTGATTTGAATATAAGTAAATGAGCTGAAGAGAACAACCCTTACTCATTAGCTACTTGTTTAATACCTTTTCGACGCCTAAAATGATGAAACTACTCCTCTGTAATAAAAATTCTCCGGCAGTGCTCACGGCTGCCCCCTCACGCCCAATCACGACCAAAATACAGCAGCTAACTAGCTTTGCTGCTGCTCACGGCCAAAATACAGCAGCTAGGCAGCATGAGCATGTTTCATCCATAGCTAAAGTCGGTTGTACTAAGTCTATAAATAGAAGGTCTTGTAACCAAAACTACATGTCAAGTGATCAATGTAACATAAGTAGAGCTAGTAAAGCTACCATGTGCTTTTATTGTTTCTATTGTGTGCTTCCACTACAAGAGAGTTTAAAAGATCCAAAGCCAAGTTCGTTGGGTAGATAGCTGACATTTGGTATCAGAGCGTAATAGTCTAGCTCTCTACGCCAGCGACGATGTCAAGCAGTGACAACAACTCCGATAGAGGAAATGGGACCAACGACACCGGTGCCCAGCAAACACCGCCTTAGGCCATAGTTCGCGCTAAGGATCTAGAGAGATCTCAGGGCCGTGAGCTAGTGGTGTAGAGGGCGTTGCGCGAGGCTAGTGGTTTGGTGGTGTATCCTATGTTGAACCGGACCAACTACGTGGATTGGGCACTCCTGATGTGTGTCAATCTCCAAGCGCAAGGTCTATGGGAGGCTATAGAACCAGGAAATGGCAACTATCGCGACGACCGCCTTGCATTGTCTGTTATTCTATGAGCTGTCCCAACTGAAATGCTATAGACACTTGCCGTCAAGGACAGTGCAAAGGAGACTTGGGCTGCAGTAAAGAGCATGCGCATGGGAGCCGAGCATGTAAAGGAAGCCAAGGCGCAAAAGCTGCGTCAAGACTTCGAAGCCATTCAGTTCAAGGACGGCGAGGGAATTGAAGATTTTGCCATGCGCCTCCAAGGCCTTGTCAACGACTTGGAGTTGTTGGGTGAGAGCCTAAGTGAGGAGACGGTGGTGAAAAAATACCTTCACGTCGTACCGAAAAGGTATACTCAAGTTGCCATTTCCATTGAAACAATGGTGGATCTTAAAACTTTGACGGTGGAAGACCTCATCGGGTGGATGCTAGTGGTGGACAAATGCTATGCATGCGGTAAGTTCGAGGAGTTTGGACGTTTGCTTCTCACGGAGGAGGAATGGGTCGAAAGAATGAAGAAGAAAAATCAGGGCAGCTCAAGGTTAGGAGCCAAACCTGCTAGTGGCCCAGGGGGGCAAGGCAAGAAGAAAGGCAAAGACAAGGGAGATGGGAAGCCAACCCATGATATTTCACAAGACAAGTGTCGTAACTGTGGAAAACTAGGGCATTGGGCAAGACATTGTCGCATGCCAAAGCACATGGAGGAGGCCAACTTTACTATGCAAGCCGATGCGGATGGCTATTGATGGGTCATGTATGCGACGAAGTGAAGGATACCAACCAGCTAGTTCTTGAGGAGCTACACGCCAAAGCACATTTGGGCGTGGAAGGTGATGTCCATGACAAGATGTGGTATCTGGATACAGGGGCATCAAACCACATGACAGGGTGCCCTGACCACTTTACCGAGCTGGATCGTGTCGTGATAGGTTCTATTAGGTTCGGGGATGGCTCAAAAGTGGACATCCAGGGGTGCGGGACTATTCTATTCATCTGCAACAATGGTGATCACCGAGCACTTACGGGGTTGTATTACATTCCCCGTCTTCGCAACAACATTTTGAGTTTAGACCAACTCGACGAGATTGGCTGCCAGACATTGGTGGCTAATGGCACGCTCACCGTTCGTGATCAACAGTAGCAGGTGCTGTTCAAGGTAACCTGAAAGGCTAATCGATTGTATGTGTTCCATCTCGAGCTTGCACGTCCAATCTGTCTCGTAACACATTGCAGCCAGGAGGCTTGGAGGTGGCATGTAAGATTTGGGCACTTAAATTTTCAGGCCCTGAGGAAAATGGCGTTAAGTGGCTTGGTAGGAGGCATGCCACAAATTGATCACGTCGATCAAGTTTGTGATGGTTGCCTCATCGGGAAGCAAAAACGAACATCTTTCCTTGATGTAGCGAAGAGCCAAGTGGAGAAGGCGCTAGATTTGGTGCACGGAGACCTTTGTGGCCCGATTACACCATGCACACCAGGTGGAAGGTGCTATTTTCTACTCCTCGTCAACGATATGAGCCGCTATGTGTGGCTTGTTCTGCTGCGGACCAAGGACGAGGCGGCCGCTGCATTGAAGCGATTCAAAGCTAGTGCCAAAGCTCAATCAGGATGCAAACTACTTGCCCTTCGGACTGATCCTGGCGGCAAGTTTACTTCTGAAGACCTAGGGGACTTCTGTGCTGAAAACGATGTTGAAAGGCAACTCACTGCTTCGTATAGCCCACAACAGAATAGAGTAGTAGAACGCCGAAACCAAACCGTGATTAATATGGCACGCTGCATGTTGAAGGCCAAGGGCATTCCCGCTTCATTCTGGGGAGAGGCGGTATCAACGGCAGTGTTCGTGCTTAACCGTTCTCCCACAAAGAGTCTTGAAGGAAAAACTCCATATGAAGTTTGGCATGGTAAAAAGCCAACGGCGCACTTCTTCCGCACGTTCAGCTACATAGCTCACATCAAAAATACATCGCCCAGGCTAAAGAAATAGGATGATAGAAGCACTCCCATGGTGTTTATTGGCTATAAACCAGGATCAAAAGCTTATCGAGTCTATAATCCTGTTGATAAGCAAGTGCATATGAGTAGGGATGTTGTCTTCGACAAAGAAGCAAAGGGGCCATAGATGCGCTACTGTTCATAGAGATGGAGGAACTGGCTTCATTTGCTGAAGCTGAACACCTACAAGTCTGGTGCAAAGCAATGCTAGAAGAACTCCAGTCTATTGAGGAAAACAAGACATGGGAGCTTTTAGAACTACCTGCTGGTCATCGTCCAATCAGTTTGAAATGGGTCAAAGCAAAAACGCAATGAGCAAGGCGAAATCGTAAAGCACAAGGCACGACTAGTTGCAAAGGGCTACATCCAACGTCAAGGCATTGACTATGAGGAAGTCTATGCCCTAGTGGCCAGAATGGACTCGGTGCAACTCCTAGTGGCATTGGCAGCACACAGAGGATGGCAGATGCATCACATGGACGTGAAGTCGGCATTCCTCGATGGTGACTTAGAAGAAGAGGTATGCGTTGTTCAATTCCTAGGTTTTGTTGATGCAGAAGCTGAACATAAGGTGTACCATCTTCGAAAGGCGTTGTATGGGCTTTGCCAAGCACCGAGGGCCTAGAATGCCAAGCTCGATGCAAGCCTGGTGGCAATGGGTTTTGTCAGAAGCCCGTCCGAGCATGCGATGTACCAAAGAGCTAGTGGCACGTCTCACATAATTGTGGGGAGTGTACGCCAATAGCCTAATAATCACCAATGCAAGCCATCAGGAGATCAACCGTTTCAAGCTGGAGATAAAGAATCTCTTTTGTGTGAGTGATCTCGGGTTACTTAGCTACTATCTGGGGATCGAAGTGCATCAGACTGAGCAAGGTACTACTCTTTGTCAAGGTGCTTATGCGCTGAAAATTCTAGAGAAGGTAGGACTTGTAGATTGCAATCCATGTCAAACACCTATGGAGGCAAGACTCAAGCTGAAGGAGTGTACACAGCCGGCCACCTATGGAGGCAAGACTCAAGCTGAAGAAGGAGTGTACACAGCTGGCCACTGATGCAACAAACTATTGCAACTTAGTTGGTAGTTTGCGGTATTTGGTGCAAACTAGGCCAGACCTAACTTATTCTGTGGGCTATGTGAGCCGTTTCATGCAGGAGCCACACGAGGATCATCTCGGTGCCATCAAACGCATATTGTTGCTGGTACAATCAACTATATATGGCTATCATTATGCTCGTGGTAATGAGGAAGAAGAAATAGAGCTAAGAGGCTACTAATCAAAAGAGCACAAGCGGTGTTGTTTTCTTTCTTGGTTCAAGTCTTATTTGCTGGCAATCTCAGAAACAGAAGATAGTGGCTCTATCCTCTTGTGAAGATGGTGGCAATCTCAATGATGACTAACCTTGTCGGCAAGTATAGTTGTGAAGACAAAGTGAGCTGTTACTAGCATGAAGTAAAACTCAAGTTTGCTACTACTCCAGTGTTGAGTTGTAACTTGTCTGACAGCAAGAAATCAAAATCAAATTGATTACTCAACATAGTAAGATAAGAAGAGAAATGTACTTGCTAGAAGAATACTAGCTGGTCATTAATGTATTCTGCAAGTTGGTTTATAAAATCCATAGCTAAAGTCGGTGTACTAAGTCTATAAATAGATTGTCTTGTAACCAAAACTACATATCAAGTGATCAATGTAACATAAATAGAGCTAGTAAAGCTACTGGTGCTTTTATTGTTTCTATTTTGTGCTTCCACTGCAAGAGTTTAGAGGATCCAAAGCCAAGTTCGTCGGGTAGATAGCTAACAGCCACTCCATCGGTGATTTCGTCAAGTAGTTGCCTCCGCCATAGACCTCGCCAAGCCAGCCCCCTCACCCACTCCTCCTCGAGGCATCGGCACAAGCTCGTTGCCGCTGTTGAGCCCCTTGTCACCATGCTCCAATCCAGCCTCCTACTCCCGTCGTCTGCCTCCTCCTAGACCTCCTGGATCTGGGGTCGTCTACCTCCCTATCTCATGCCTCCATCGGTGGCCACACCTCATTGTCCACCTCCGGCCGTTGGTCCTCGCGAGCACGTGAAACCTCTAGGTTGGGGTGCACTTGCTTGGGATCCCGCTCGTCAACGATAGCAAGGCCATTGGACGTCAAGCCGACTGGCTATCCCACCTTGCCTCGCCACCTTTAACGAGCGCGAGTGGGATAGGGAGGCCATTGAAGCCTAAGAACGGTTTAGGACCTTTTTTCACCCATATAGATGGTGATGTAAGTGTAACATCCTATTTTTGGGTCTTTCCAAAAATTTGTGCAAGATCAAAGTTTGAGCTAAATCAAGGAAATTTTAAACTTCTGAATACGAATCTCAATGTCAAACTATGACACACACATTACTAATTTTCAAAAACTATAAACCTATTTATGCTTGTGAAATATTCATATTTTCAAAATGTGAAAATATTTGATTTGCTAGGGTGAAAAGGTTGGCTGTTGTTCAGAATCTTTTTGCAATAAATTTATGTGTGTGTCTATATATATAAATATATATATTCCCTATATATTTACATGTATTTATATATTTTCAGACCATGAATGATAACTCAAACGGTGACTTCAAAATTTTTAAAGTGCTTTTCAAATTTGATACTATGTGAAATTACCATTTTCCCCTATTGGGTCTAACCCATTGGATCTTTCTACTCCTGTTGGCTCAGCTCAACCTCTCTCTCCTCTCTCTCTCTCCTAGGACTCAGCCAGCCCATTTCCCCCCTCCCCACCTTCTCTTAACCTAGCTCGGCCTAGCAGAGCCCAAAGTCCCCTCCGCCCTTCCTTCTTGCTCCTTCTCTCATTCTCTTCTCTCTTAGCCTTTCTACACCGTGTGCCTCTTCATGGCCATCGACACACCATGTGATACAAATCTCCCTGCCCTTGCGCACTGCTCTTTATTCCTCCTTGTTTTTCCCTCTATCCCTCCCAATGAATAACTAAAGCTCCACCAGGCCAGCACGCTGCCCACGCACCACTGCCTATCCCATTTGGTCCTGTCCTGACCTTGGTGTTGGGGAACGGGTAGTCTATGCTAGCACAAATCGAAAATTTTCTACTGCAAACACCAATATCACATGCAAGTAGGGATCACGGATCGTTACCCTTGACGCGCAAAGGCAGCAGAAGCAGAGTCACGCGCTTCGAGGAAGTAATCGTATACACTGAATACCTCCTCCTCACTAGTCATCAAACGTCCCCGAGCAGCGCCGAGCAGCACGTGGTCGTAGCCGAGCTCCCCTGAGGTCGTCGTTGTCAGAAGTTCCCCTGAGCGCCTCTAATGGTATCCACACGTCCGGGGAAGGAACGCTGTGCGGGGTATGCTAGCACCTCACCACACAGTTAGGGTTTCGGGCGAGCGGGAGGGGCATGGCGGCTAGGGCTTGGTGAGAGCTCATCTATCTATCACGCGTGCCGTCCCAAGCCTCCCCTTTTATGGATGCGCTAGTGGGCTCTAGTCGAGGCCCACTAGGACTCCAATTCCTATGGCGGAACGTATCCGCATGCAAACCCTTCTAATAGATCAAATCCACTAGATAAGTCCCCACCCGTTAAGTGTGTGACCCGTTAGGTTCATGTGCAAGTCGGCCATGAATCCGGAAAGTCCTTTTCCAATCCACATATCAATAGCGCCACCCAGCAGTACATATTGACCTCCGAATGAATAGAATGATCTAATCGGCTAAACCCTGATACACTCAACATACCGATCCTTTTGCCACACGATAGCAGTCAAGCTCAAGGCGAGATATGTGCCACCCTTATTATAGCTCGACCATTCACTCGTCAATGTGATGGATATAAATATCATGATTAACTCTTTAATCATATCCATACGGCCATGCACGTTCTTTATCCATCCACATCGAGGGGCTCAAAGATATCTCTCCCGTTATCAAGGAGGGGCAAATCCATCTTGATCAATCACATCCTTACGCTATGCTTCACGGCATACCCAATAGTTATCTTTATAACTACCCTGTTACGGTGTAGCGTTTGATAACACCAAAGCATACGACTCCACAAGCTAGGTCTCCATGATGATCTCAAGTCTAAGGACCACATAGATATACCACTTGAGACTACACGCTGATGGCACTTTGTAGATAACAATCTAAGCAGCGTCTCGGAGTACGTCTATCCAACCACCCATGTTCTCTAACATGTGTCCACATTATTGATTTGATATCTCCATATCTATGATATATGAAACAATATCATCAATCAATACATGTGCTGATCAAATCATTACCGCTCCTCATAATGATATGGACCAAGCATCGTTTAGAACAATATCACAATAACAATGTGTCTCACAACCAAATCGTATTTTACGAACAAAGTCATGACATTAATTCATGGAACTGATAAGCAATGTTATCATAAGTACATGAACAAAGACGTTATACAATCATCCTATGATTGCCCATAGGGCACATTCCCTTCACTTGGAGCTTCACACCTAGTCGCCACCCGCCAACGTGCGCCTACTTCTAGAATCTAGAGCAGCGCTACGCCGCCAATCCAACAGCCACAACAGAAGTGATCGAAGCATGTCTTCTGGCTCTCTCCTTGCTGCAGTATCTCGCTCATCCATTGGCCTAGCGACGGTGAAGGATGTTTCCCCCTGAACAATTCCTGAATGAGACAAACATCTCCCTTTCTTTCTCTCTGGCAAGTACAACCCCCTCCCTTTTGCTTTGCACAACCAAGTCACTCCCTCCCCTTTGCTTCGCACAACCAAGTCACTCCCTGCCCCTAAGCATAGCCACCACCTCTCTTCTTCCCCACTCTTGACATTGCCATCAACCGAGAGCCCTTGTCATTGACAAGCTTTCTCAGTCAGCTTAGGCCTCACCACCACTCTCCATCTCTTCCTCTCCCTCCTCTCTAGCTCTCACCCAATGTAATCGAACTTTGATTGCTTGTAGCTCGCAAGAGAGCTTTTCCAACATGTCGGTCGCCTTCACCCTCCTTTTAATTTCTCATCGATGGTGACTTCCAAGGACACTCCTTCCATCTACACTACCCCAATGACCACCTTGACCTCCCCCAAGATGCAATCGACTGAAAGTTCACCGAAGCTCGCAGGCGGCACCTCCCCTGTTTCAATCACCTCTTGCTTCCATATTGCTAACACATTCAGGCCATCCTCATCCTCAACCAACTCCACGGAAATGCTCCTAGTAGTCCCTAGATGCTCCTAGATGTCTTATCCATAACATTGTGACACTAGTTCACCGTATGCCATGTCTAGCCATAGATATCCACCGCCTTCGCCCATGGCATTAGCTCTATGGTTCACCGCCGGCGACACATCCTTTTCCTTATCTCCTTGAATCCATAGAGATCTTGTACACCTTCTTTGGTGCCATAAAGCAAATCTATTGACGTCACACAAATGTCAGGGATCAGAATATTGTGCAATGTTGTGTCACTCACCTATGGACCCTACCGAAAATAAACAAATCTAATAAGATGATTTTGATTTATATTTGTCACTAACATATGGGACCTATCGGTGTTTAAACTATGGGACTGTTTCTTTGGGCGGTTGCGTTTGCGTTTAAGCTAAAAATTTGTTATTTTCGTACAAGCCAAACGTTTTGACATTTCGTAACCAATTTTTGTAGATCTAACTATTTCTTCAACTAGCTCTCAAAACCATTTTTTCTATAATTTTTTGATCATTCGGATATCTTTATCGAGGAGCTACAAATTTTCAGTTTAAATGCAAACGCAACCGCCCAAAGAAACAGTCCCTATATAAATTTCCTGTGTTTAGGCTTTGAATCACCGACAAGCAGGCCCCACGGCCTACCGGTCAGGCTTTGTGGAAGCACAACCCACTAAAGTATGCTTTCCCTAGCCCTAGCTCATTTTGGTGCATGCTTCTCATCACCAAAGCCATAGCGAGCCCCTCAGCACATAACAAATTCGGCCCTGTACTGTGTAATAGATTTCCAAAGCTTTTTCTATTTAGAAAATCCCAATAAATCAAACTGAATTGTTTAAATAGCTAGAGACTTCCAAACATTTTAAGAAAATTCTTGGACTTAGGAAAATATAATTTCACATGTTGTATTACCTATTGCTTGGTCGAAAAACTAAATTTTGGGTATTTTCTCGAATAAATAAAATCCATAAAATTTATTTCCTTATATTAAAAATACTTATTGACCTCCAAAATTATGAGGATATTTTTGTAAATACTTCATGAGGTATTTAACCTAGGAAAATTCTAAAACTCTTTTCACTATGATAAATAAATTTATAAAAATGCAATGTCTTCACTAGGATTAAAAAACAATTTCCAAAAGTGATTATTTGGATATTTTAATGTCTAGATTGTATTTTAAAACTGTGGGGACCTTATATAAGGGTATTTAGACTCAAGCCTATACATTTCATACTTTAGCACATTTATCAAGCGGGCTCATGGAATTTCCATGATAAGTATCTTAAAGATATGTGTAACATCCTAAAATTTTGGATTTTCAAAAGCTTTTTGTGACAATAGCTCTGTCAAAATTTTTCCATGAATACACTAATATTTATTTCAAATAAAAAATTAGGTGTAATTTTTTTAAAAAAATCTTGACAACCATTTATATGGGAGTCAAGATCTCAAATTATTATAATTTAGTTTTGCAAATATGATTTAAACCCTAAAGGTGTCATTCATATTTTCAACTATTTGCCTGAACCTATTTCCTATTACTGTGAAATCATCAGTGTTTTGAAAAACATTATATTAGCAAAATAAACATAAACATTTCCAAGATTTACTTATATTAGGTTTCATCTTGCTTTAGAATATTTCCTAGATTTTCTTATAATTTCTAGAATCAAATTGTTATTTATTTCTACCTATTTGAGCTTTCTAAAATATTTTTTATTATGAAAATATATCTTTTAAGTTGGTAAAACTAATTTTTATATGATCTGCATAATAAAAGGTGGTTTCTATGATTTTCTTAGAATTTTTGGAGTTTGTTTGCTATTTTAATTGGCCTCTTTTGCTTTTTACCATTTTCCAATAATAGTAAATTATTTTATTCGAAAATTCTCTTAGGCCTCTTTCACCAGGTCGGCCCACTACCCCTTTCTCCCCTCCTAGGCCAAGCCAGGCCAGGCCCACCTCCCTCTCCCTCTGTATCCTGATCAAGCAGATCAACCCCTTCTCTGCCAGCAACCCTAGCCACCTCCTCTTGCGATCCTCGCAAACCGTGACCACGTGGCACTCCCATACCATATAAAATAGATTCCCACAACCTATTCTAACTAACCCTAGCTGCCACCCTCCCCATAACCACCGCCACTGCCCCAGATCGCGCCCAACTTGCCACCACCCCAGATTGCGCCCAACTCGCCACCAACGCCGCTGCAGTGCTGCCGCTGCCTTGGCATCGCGTTCCTCGCTTCTCTGGAGATCCAATGCAAAATCCATTCATGTCACTTTGATCTACTCATCATCATCTAGTTTTTCACATAAGGGTTTTGGTGTTGGAGCCACGGACACAGAGATCCATCCATGCTAAGCCGTCGACCTTCAATAGTAGATTGATTCTTCTCCTCGTGTGATCTGATAGTGAGACCTACCAAAATAGATTCCTATGATCTTGTTCTACACAGTGATCACCATATCCCATACCCAGGATGGCCAGAACATTGCTATCCTTGCACCCGTGCCATGGCCCTAGATTGGCATCGCGTTCCTCCTGACATGGTGAGATTTTGGAAATTTTGTTCACGACACTTTGTGCTATGCATGTTCAACTATTAGCATGCCAAATTTCATAATTTTGCATTGGCCGAGCTAGCAGATACTGCTCATGCAAGATCGCTGCCTTAGAAGATTTTGTGGCCGTTTCGAGAACATTCTGTTCATATATTGAACCGAACCTTATTTTTCCAGAGATGTACTCATTATGTTCTACCTCCTAGACATACTGTTCTTGATGATCTATGGCTTTGTGTCGTGACCTAATATTTAAACCATGCCCTCCAAGCCCCTGCTCTGCTGCCGGCCACTATGGGTCTTTTCTGAAAATCCGACCATGCCATTGCGTTTGTATAGTCATTTCCATTCTATTTTGGTACATTGCAAGCCTCGCCACCATCATTTGTACTCTTGCCATCCTTACCTGTTTCCGTTCCAATTACATTATGTAAGGTTTCTTGTGTGCAGTAACTTTTATAGTTCACATGGTTGCTCTATATTGCTTTAACATGATGTCATTTCATGTTTAACCATGCTAATGTTACATACTTGTTAATTTCCTTTGCTATGACAGTTATTTATAATATGTTACATTGCCATGTCTTTCCATTAACATTCATTTTCCTAATTCTAAACTATCATGACCTTGCATTATAGGTTATTCCTTTGTTATATAACCTAGATGGTAAACTATGTTATTAACCTAATTGCCTCAGTTAATAGCTTCTCTATTTTTGTTCATCTGTATGCTATATAATACTCTAGAAACCCTAACCTAGTCTCAAATCATAAATTTAATTCAATCGAACCTAGTTTATGACATGAGAGCCGTGTGTCATGAACTTTCTATTCATCTATTTCAGATTATTTCTAACATTGTCATTCTCTATCATGTTTATTGATTACCTATCATTTATCGACCTGCTTATCAAGGCATGACATGTTTTATCGTCATGTCGTTTCCTTAATCATTCCTCAACTTAAACTTGTCCCGTCAATTGATTTTCCTATCTTGTCATTTGTATGCCTTACCATGGAAGCAAACCAATATCTCCTCTGCCATGTCTCTTTTATTGTAATCTTGTTTTACTTGTTATTCTCCATCTAATTTGGGGATTGAATCAATTCTGATAGGATATTCTCTCGAACATTCGTGGTCATGTCCTCTCCCCAAACCATCCATAGCATCGAACTTCCAGTAGTCATAGCTTTCTCATTTGAATTCAGATTATGCCCATTGAAGCCCAAGCTTTTACAAAAACTATTTCTCATTGCATGTTATTTGACTTTGCAGATTGTTGTTCTTTCCATTTGGAGTTTGTTTGGTTATTTGCGGTTTATGCATATTACCGATTTTCGCGCTAAGGTTCGTCGACGAAGGATTTATCCCTCAAGATCAGAAACATGACCATGAGTTGGATTTATCGATTTTAAGGCAAGTCATTGTTGACCATGTTGCCTCCCAAATTTATAAATGTTTTATTAGAATTGTTAACTTTGCATGCTATGTTAAACAAAAAATGATATTTGCATAGGTTGTTAGTTAAAATCCCATGATGATATTAAAATGATTAAACCACATTCTTGCTGCCCTAGTAATTAATTCTAATATTTACTTGCTGCCATCCTTATTTAGATTATTAAATCTGCTTAGCAATGCCTCTAGTGATGTTATTCATCATGTTATCATGTATTTAAAGAAATGATTGTTGGTACAAAACTTGTTTTGAATATGGTAGTAGGAGCTACCATATTGGGGCAAAATGCTAGATCAGGGTAGTGGGAGCTACCTATGGTTTACAAATGTTTTTAAAACCCTAACTAGGGTGGATGGTCACGAGGGTGCAGTGTTGCACGAGAATCGGGCATAGTGTGGGAACCACCCTAGTCCTTAAGGACCGAACCTTGTAGTTGTCAAGACTAAATACAACAATGCGACCATGAGTGTCTGTATGGGTAGGCCCTGGCTGAATAACCTTCGGACTCTTAGTTTTGGCATTCCATTAGGTGGAGTAGACAGTTGGTGATGGTTCTACAGGCTCAAGAGGGGGCTTCAGCCAACTAGGGTTACTAGCGCTACGGTGGAAACCTTAGCGGGAATGCCTGAATTAGGAGAATGTTGAATAAAGGCTTTGTGGTGTATCCTATGTGGGTTACCTCTCGGGGGTAAAGCATGCAACCACTACAGAGTGTATAACTATAACTAGATAGCCATGCTCGCAGTCAAGAGCGGATGACGGTGGCGTGATCACAATGGTAGTTTTCCCCTCATTGTTTTCAAAATGGTTGCTTTGATTCTGCAGTGGGTGTTGTGAGGAAAATGAGAAAACCACGGTTAGCACCATGAGATAGCCAGTTTTGGGTTAAACCAGTTGCCGGAGTTTAAAAGAAAATATTCATAAGATTCAAATATCTTAACCCTTTATAAAATTGCTTTCAAAGACTTAGGAAAAGATTGCAAAATTTGCTTTTAGCAAATTAACTCAACCCCTCCTTTGTTAAGCCTGTATTGCATTTTGTCAATTTGACTTGTTCAGTATGCTTATATACTCACCCTCGCGTTTATGCGCGAGGCTACTTATTTCAACAAGCAGGTCGGGAACCTCAGGACTTCTACCCTGAAGCCGGTGAACCGCAGGAGTGGGACTTTGCAGAAGGTAATCAAGATGAGGACTACCTAGACGTCTAGGACACGTTTCCTTCAGTCTTGCCTATGGGAATGTTTTGGAGTTTCACTTGGAGTTTCTTTAGTTATTTAAGACTTCGGCTTTTGTAAGACCGTTGAGCCAAAATGTTGTAACAATGCCATACGGCGTACTCTGATGTAAACTTTAATTATTCGTGATGGTATTTGTAACATCCTCATTTTCTATTAAAACTAAAATGCATGCATGTCATTTGCATAAAAAGAAATTTTGTTTTAAAAATAAAAAGAATTGCAAAATTAGTATGTTACTTGAAAAAAATATTTGGTATTTTCAGTTGAAAAATACATAAAACAGTTCAAAAAATGATTTTGTAAATTAATTTTATTGTTGGAAAGTATTTTCAGAATAAATTTATTTAGAATTATAAATTATTCAAATAATTTCTTAAATTGGTTTGGCCCTAGAAAATCTCTAGCTTTCTTTAAATTCTTTTCTCTCTTGAAAGTGGGCCCACCTCTCCTTTCTCTTTCTCTCTCCTTTCCTTTTTTTTTCTAGCTGACGACCTCTTCTCCCATTACAGCTTCCTGTGGGAAGTTTCCTCTTCCTCTCCCTTTGGAAACTCCCCAAATCCTCCCTAATCTTTCACCTCCCCACTAAGCCATCACTCTCTCTTAATTGGCATCAGTTTTAGCCTTGATTCTCCATTTAATCATGCAGCTAATGCTCTCCCCTTCCTCTCTGTTCATCTATAAAACCCTAGTCTCGAGCTCACCATTCCTCCTTTCGTTTTTCTTCGATTCTGCCGCAAGTAAGTCTCCTCTTCCAAAACTGTTCCGGAACGTCCTAGAGTTCTTCCTCATGGTTCCATTTTGCCCAGGAACTCGCAGATTCGATGTCCGTAGCTCCAGGAATCGAACGTCAAAGCTCTGCCTCTAAATTTTTGGCCGCCTCTACTTCTTCTCACCTCAGCGCTGCGTTGCTGCGAATTTCTTCAAACCATCCGACTTTCTATCTTCATCACAAATCCATACCAACCAAGAGCTTGGAGAATCATCGATCGAGCACGACGAATTTGATTGACGAACACATCACCGGAATTTGCTATAGTGCTGGTTCATCGAAATAGTCGGTTTCGAGTGGTTTTCAAGTTCATCGTCTCCCCTACCTTTCCCATGTTTCTCCCTTCCTCTCTAGGTCCCGCTACACCCTCTCTATGCCCCGGCCGAGACGTCCCTTCGCCGGAGCATCGCCATAATGGCCATCGTCGCCATGCCGCTGCATTGCTGCTACCTTCCCTAGCACTGGTCTTTCTTTTTGTTGCTGTTTCTCTCTTCTTTGTATTCAATCCAACGGTGGAGCAAGCCAAGGTGGGCCCCAAGGTCAGCCACCGCTAGAAGCTAGCAGGAAAGGCCGACTAGTGGATGAAGCCAACTTGCGCATAAAAATTTCCAGCTTACAAAGTCCGCGGTAGCTTTGTTGTTTGTCCGATTTGGACGAAACAAATTTCTATAGCTAGATAATATCATAAACTAGCTCCTATAAAAATTTCGGAATTTTCCAGAATTAATTTAATGTCTGTAATCTTCTAGCTATAAGAAAATCCTTTTAGTGCTATGTTATTTGACTATGTCCATTTAAAAGGAAATAAAATTTCCAAACTAATCTAAATAAATTATAAATGGAATTTGTTCATTTCATATCTAATTATTTATATAAAATGTGCTCTCCATGTTTTCTATTCAAAAGAAATGTTTTATCTAATTAATTTTAATTGTTTATGGCATTAAAAAAACAGTTTCCCAAGTTTATAAATAAAATACAAATATTATTAACATGCTATGATACTCATTTATTTATTGTTTGTATTTTTTCAGTGATTGTTGTATTTTGGATCATTTGTTATGCGTCGGTTGGCGTTAGATCCGGTCAAAATATGCGACGGAAGCTGAAGACCAAGATGGATGTTCACAATGCTTCGACCAAGGCAAGTGCAGAACTTTGCTACCCATGTTTATAAAAGACTTTTCTAGAATTGTAACTTGCATGCTCTGTTAAAAAAATGTAGAAAATTGCTAGTTGATAACATAGTTAAAACCCTATTTAATATTATCTTATTAAACTTGTACCTTGCTGCCCAAGGACTAATTATTTACTCTTGGAATATTGCCATCCCTTGGAAATAGAATTTGTACATGCTAGCTATGCTTAGAATGATCATATTGAAGTATGGTTCATGAACTAAACAAAAGATTGATTTACACTTGTATTGCATAAGACAGTTGAAGCTGTCATGTTTCTAAATGGGGGTAGTTGATAGTGGGTGCTATCGAGTAAAAATATTTTATAAACCTGATCAGGGTGGATGGTTGCAAGGTTGGTGCAACAAGCATGAGACTTGGGTCCAGTGTGGGAACCACCCTGGTCCCTAAGGACCGATTTCTTGAGATAGACGAGCTAAGTACAACAGTACGACCATGTGTGCCTGTATGGGCGGGCCGTGGTTGAGTATCCTTCAGACTCCTGGCTTTGGCATTAATTCCAGTCGGTGCTGTTCTATTGGTACAAGAGGGACATTGCAGTGGAAACCATAGCAGGAATGCCTTAACTAGGTGGAAGTTGGAGAAAGGCCCTGTGGTGATTATTTTTCCTTAGGGACACCCTAGGAAAACACCTCACATGGGTAAAGCGTGCAATCTCTGCAGAATATACAACTATCATGAAAGCCATGCCCACGGTCAAGGGCGTACGACGGGGAGCTGTCTCAACGGTACTTCTTACCTATTTGTTTTCAAAATGATGTTTTAAAGGAAAACCGTGATTGTAGTCGTGTGTTTTGGTTTTTCTCCTCGATTGGTGTTGTTAGCAATGAGGGTATTTGCACGGTGGGTGCCCTGAGTAGCCAGGTTTGGGCAAAACCGGTTGAGACCAGAGTTTCAAAGAAAATGATTCAATATTTGTTTTCCTCACCACTTTTTAAAAATCATTTTATGAAATTCTAGGCAAAACTTACAAAACTGGCTTTATGCAAAAGAATCATATCCTTCCCTTTTAAACCTTAGTTGCATATAGTCAGCCTTGCTTGTTGAGTATAAAGTATACTCACCCTCGCCTTTCATGCGGAGCTACTCATTCCAACGAGCAGGTTGCGACCAGAAGGAGTTATAACCAGAAGATGTACGAAGATGAGGATTTCACCAATGGAGTGCAAGGTGAAGGCTACTCAATATCTAGAAGTGTGTCTCTACAGTCTTACCTGTGGAGTTAGATTTGCTTTTATTAGTGTTTAAACAATGTTCTTATAAGTTTCCGCTGCTGGTTGTAAGGCCTTAATGCCAAACTATTGTAATTAAGAGCCATGTTGGCTATACTCTGATGTAACTTACTTTTCGCAAATAATGGTGATGTTCCAAATCTGTTTATCTGTGTGTGCTAGCTACTTGATCCAGGGACTAGTACATATAAAGCACAACAGGGATCCGACTTCGTTTTAGGGTCCCTACAGTATTTGATCCAAGTTCTAAAATTTATGTGTACTAGCTACTTGATCCGGGGACTAGTACAGGTAAAGCACAGAAGGGATCAGACTTCGTTTGGCGGGTCCCAACAATATGTTATCCGTTAGAACAAACCAGTGGGTTGCAAAGTGTCACCCTCGCAAATAGTCGCGTTGGATGTCATGCATATCATGCTTTCAACATTTTTATGTGTTTATTTGTATTGCTTGGTTCTTCGCGATAGATCCCGAGGCCCCGGAAGAACGGCTTGAAGACCAGACTATAGGTTTCGACATACACGGTCCAGGTGAGTCAATATTCATATATCATGCTTCTAACCTGGTTTTTACACAAATATTATGTTTCTTTACAATATGAACTTGCATGCTTTACTTTTTCTATATTACTCTATTTGAAATGCAGAGCTGGTCTACCTATCACCGCTTTGTTATTAGTGTTATTAAACATAACCCTTATCCTTGACATGACTTAATACCCTGTCATTTGGAATCCTAAGGAATAACTAAAATTTCCTGACTAGTGAGTCTTTGGCGTAAGCTTCGGAAACCTAAGCCTAGACAAATGGGTCGAATCTTGCCTCTATCTATGGTTACATGATAGCATGACGGATCGATCTAATCAGAAGTTGCAGCAGTTATAGCTTGATATCAGCGGTGCAATGTCATGATTGGGTCACATGATCTCAACTATCAACATGAGCGGTAATAGACAAGAGAAAGCTCATGCACTTAGGTGCAAGTTATGTTTCAATGCGAAATTAAAATCAATCAATCTTTTAGAAATATACCACGAAGGGCATGAATACCATGTAGAGCATGTCTAGCATGAAGGACATGAATACCATGAAGGAACATGCTTGCCATGAAGGACTCAAGGAAGGACTCAAAATAATTCCGTGTAAGAAAATACCGCGAAGGGCATAATTTGATCATAGAATTTTACGAAAGAAAAGACCCGAGAATAGAATACTATGAATGATTTGGAATAATTATTGTGGAACCCCCATATATATTCAATGTATATTAATAGCACAGTATATCTTTGGTAGAGATCTAGATGGGTCAGGTCAGGGCTAGGTCGGGCCTCAACCCGACCTGACCTAGCCTATGTTGGGGATCCTATGCACTCGTCCCGACCCGAACCCAAGAGAGGAGGATGAGAAGCTAACCGTGAGTGGAGGAGGGAGTGTCATTCCAGCCCACCATCACCTCTATGCTGCTGCCCGTTGTGGCCGCTCCGTTCCCTTCAAGTCACCGTGCCGTGGGGAGGAGGAAGAGGCCTCATCGTCCTCTCCGTGCAGCTGCACCATCCTCCCGTTCTCCACATCGCCAAGGAAGAGGCCCGTGCCGCACCGTTGTCGCTGCCACGCCATACCATCCGGCCTCCATGCCACCATGTCCCCGTGGCTGGTGGCCCTAGGGAGGAAACCCTAGGTCGGCATAACTCGAGAGAGACCGAGAGAGAGGTTAAGAGAGGGACAGACTACAACGGTGAGAGGGTGGCAGTGGGGGCAAGTGTGGAGAAGGGAAGTGAGGGAGTGTGGGCTGGCTTAGGGTTAGGTTAGGGGATGGGGGTAGTCATTGGATGAAATCCAACGGTGGATGGCAGGTCGAGATGGGTCGGGTCAGGGCAGAAGCAGACCTAGACCCTAGGGGAGTGTGGCTCTAGGAAGGAAACCCTAGGTCGAGATAGGGGAGTGTGGCCCTAGGGAGGAAACCCTAGGTCAGCATAACTCGAGAGAGACCGAGAGAGAGGTTAAGAGAGGGAGAGACTACGGGCATGTTTGGTTCTCTTGCTCACATTGCTTTGCCTTGCCTAGCTAGCCTAGCCAGGCAAGGTGAGGCAAAGCAAGGGATGTAAAGGTGTTTGGTTCACCTTTTATTTGGCTTGCCTCAACTCTCTCTTACCCATATAGAATCTTGCCCACGCAGGAGAGCCAATTTGGCTAGCCTAGATGGGCAAGGATTTCCTTGCTAGGTGAAGCAAGCTTGCCTAGCAAAGCAAGTTTTTAAGTTGCTACCAAACACCAAACCTTGACAGGCAAAGCTGAGCAAGGCTGGGCAAGGGTACCAAACAGCCCCTACAACGGTGAGAGGGTGGCGGTGGGGGCAAGTGTGGGGAAGGGAAGTAAGAGAGTGTGGGCTGGCTTAGGGTTAGGTTAGAGGATGGGGGTAGTCATTGGATGAAATCCAACGGTGGATGGCAGGTCGAGATGGGTCGGGTCAGGGCAGAAGCAGACCTAGACCCAACCTGATGGGAACCGAGGACCCGACCCGACCTCCGCCCGACTATCGGGTTGGATCAGGACTTGGCAGGTCGGGCAGGATCTAGACCTCTAATCTTTGGACATCGTATTGGCAAAATGGCTAGGTCTTAGAAATTTCTAGTTATAAATTATTACAACTTTAGCTTTATGTAAATAAAAGAACCATAGCCCCACCAAATATCATGTATCATTAAATGCACTAGATGGGGTATTGACACGCGAGCGCGGTTTGATTGCACACTCACCCTCGTATCCACTCCATCTTTTAGGCGATGGAGAAGAGGATGAAAAACTGTACGACTACGAGGACAAGGACGTCCAGGAGGCTGATGAGTTGAATGGGTGTTAGACAGGACTCCAGTCACTTACCTAATTGGAATATAGGTATAGCCTCTAGTCCCAACCCTTTATCTATTTTTGTTTCCACGTGTTGAGCACTGATAAGATATCCATTATAGTGTTGTAATATTTGGCCTATATGGTCTATCCAAACTGAGCCACTATAAATCTCTCTATTATGTAATAAATAAATCTATGATGCTACATATGAGATGATCCAGCTTGTGTTGTAATTGTGTCACGCTAGCAAGATAGATTCGATCTATACTATCACCGGATGGCAGGGAGGTTCACGATTCATAGAACAGGGCCAACAGGCAAGGTGGCAGCCCTGTCTCTTTCCTCTGCTCTGTCCTGTGCGTACGCTCTCTCTATCTATCTCTTTCTTGTCCCGTGCAAACTCAACAATCTCTCCACCTTTCAACATCCTGAGTCGTGGAGAGACAGCGCTGCTGCCAAGAGCAACTCGTTGAGAATAGGAGCGACCAAGAGCTTATGGTACTGCGGTTGGGGTTGTCGCTGACGCTGATAGTGCAGGCGTAGTACCAGATCTATTTGTGATGGAAAATCTGTCTATGCTTAGCTAAGGAGTTTCTCGCCTTAACTCCCACCGTTGGTTGTGCACCGAGATCCGTGCATAGCGCCACATTTCTCTCACATGGTCTTTTGCAAAAAAAAAACCTAAATTTTGAAACAAAAGCAATTAAATCCTTCTTCTTCCTCCTTTCCTCTCTCCTCCACCCGATCGAGTTGACTCTACCCCGCATGGCCCTGCCAGCGACCACAATGGCCTAGCTCGAGCCGCCGCGCCCACGCCGAGCCAAACCGAGCGCCCGTGTGCCATGCGGCGGCCTGAGCGGGGCCACCATGGTCGCCAGCAGCACACAATGTGTAGTAGAGCCGGCTTGGCTGGGTGCAAGAGGGAGGATTTGTTTTAATATTTTGGGATGGTTTTTTGCAAAAGACCATGTGAGAGAGACATGGGGCTATGCATGAATCTTGACACACAACCAACAATAAAGATAAGATGAGGAAGTCCTTGGCTAAGGGCAAAAGCCTGTTATAACAATCCGGTATTCGTGCAATCACCAATCACAAGATCAACCAGAAGGATGAACACAGATGAAAATAGAGAACACACGATACCGTAGTCTTTGTTGATTTCAATTGATTCATGTTTACAATGGGATGTCTCTCATATTTATAGTCCTATCCTAATTCGGTTTTACCCACAATACCCCTAGAGATAAACCCTAATGGGCTTTATCATGCTAGGGTTATAACACTCCCCCTTGGGCGAAACCATGATATGTCAATGCCTCGTTAAAAACTCTATCCAATAAAACAGTGGGAAAAAAGGATTGGAGAAAAGAGTACAGTGCACACGCATGCTGCACAGTAATATTGCCTTGTTAAAAACCTCGCTATGAGAAAGTCTATAAAAACTCATATAAGAAAAAAAGAGTATAATATATATGTGATCTCCCAGATCACTGTTCAGTGGAGCGCACTCCCCCTAAATCTTGCAACTCTTGAAATTGCCACATCCCAATTCCGCTAACACAAGCCTGAAATGTTGAGGTAGACAATGCCTTAGTGAACAAATCTGTCAGATTATCACACAATTTTGTTTGTACTACCTCTATCTCACTGCTCTTCTGGAGCTCATGAGGGTAGAACAACTTAGGAGCAATATGCTTCGTCATATTACTCCTAATGTAGCCCGTCTGCATTTGTGCAACACAAGCAGCATTATCCTCATGGATAATCGTGGAGGTATTGACGGCATTCAACCCACATGACCGCTGTATGTGGTTGATCATCCGTCTAAGCCAAACACACTCATGTGCAGCCTCATATAAAGCAATAATCTAAGAATGGTTAGTGGACGTCGCCACAAGCGTTTGCTTACTGAATTTCCACGAAATCGCTGAACCACCAATCAAGTAAACAAACCCAGTCTAGGACTTACCTGTATGCGGATCAGACATATATCCTGCATCCATATAACCCACCATGGTCATAGGTTGATTTCTACTATAAAGCAACCCAAGATCCTGAGTACCCTACAGGTACCTAAAGACAGTTTTAACTCTGACCCAATATCGCCGCTTTGGCACCGAGCTGTATCGAGCTAATAAATTCACTGCAAAAGCAATGTCAGGCTTGGTAGAGTTAGCAAGATGCATTAGTGCCCCAATAGCACTAAGATAGGGAACATCTGGTCCCAGAATCTCTCATCCTCTGTCTTCGGTCTAAACGGATCCTTGTCCAACTCAAGGGACCGAACAACCATAGGGGTCTTAAGGGGTGTGCTTTACTCGTATTAAATTTCTCTAATACCTTCCTAGTATAGGTGATTTTGTGCACAAAAATTCCCACCAAAAGATGCTCAAACTGCAAGCCTAAGCAATATTTAGTTTTACTCAAATCTTTCATCTCGAACTCCGTCACAAGGTGAGGACTCGCCTCACTAATGTCCCCTGCTGTCCCGATGAGATTCAAATCATCGACATAGACCGAGATGATACGAAACCCACTCTAGGATTTCTTTATGAACACACAGGGACAATCATCATTATTGGAGTAACCCTTCTGTAGGAGAAACTCACTCAGTCGGTTGTACCACATCCTACCTGACTGTTTAAGTCCGTATAGCGACTTTCTCAACTTAACACTATACAACTTGCTATCTCCTCCTTTCGGAATCTTTACCCCCTTAGGGACCCGCATATAGATATCCGAATCAAGTGATTCATACAAATATGCGGTCACCACTACATATTCAAATTCATACAAGCTGCCAGAGGTATTAAATATCAAAAAGTTATTCCACTCATAACCGGAGAGTAAGTTTCATCGTAACCGATTCCGGGTCTCTACGTGAACCCTTGTGCTATAAGCCTCGCTTTATATCTCACCACCCGGTGATTCTCGTCCATCTTCCGGACGAACACCCATTTGGCTCCAACAGGGAGCACTTTAGGCAGAGTCGGTGCAACTGGACCGAACACTCCCCTCTTATTAAGCGAACGCACTCTGCCTCGTTACCTCCTTCCATTTAGCTCGGTCCGAGCGCCTCATGCACTCTGCCATGGTCTTAGGTTCTGGGTTTAACTCTAAAGAAGAAGCAATCTCAGATGCAAAGTAAATGTCGACAATTGTAGTCTTCCTTAATTTGTAATGGACGCCTGCTGGTTGTAACACTCCTTCAGGGAGTTCCACAAAGCCAACGGGTCTTCCTCCATCATATACTCAGTCTTCAGGTCTGGGTGGAGGTGGTGACGTATGAAGTGCAACGCTCCATACTTAACAGGACCAGGTATAGCCGGTGCGCCCTCTACAGGGGGCGCAATGGTGGCACCAAGGGAGCGGGCGTTCAGATTGATCTTCATATCCATCACCCAGGTCAGGTAGTTGCCCCCATCTAGAGCAAGCTCAGTGAACTCCCGTCTGTTAATGTCAATCATATCCTACATAGGGTCTGAGCGTTTTTTAGGAAAAACATACCATATCTATATACCAAATAATTAGACCATAATGTCATATATGACTATCCTACCAGGTTTTCATCAAATTTGCAAATAAACAGGGTCTACAGGTCATTATGAGCAAATTAATATGATCAAACCATAGCTATAGCCAATTAAACGACATAATAAGCTAATATATGGCAGGCATGGGCATATATGCAAATAGAACAGTCACAAAAAATTCTAAGGGCATGTGTGTAAATTATATATTCACATTCGGGCCCCTAAAGGGCAGCTGGCTAGGGTTTCCCAAGCCCTAGCCGCCGCTACTCATCTCATGGAGCCGGCCACGAGCCGGGAAGGTGGGCGTGTGGCGATCGCCGCCGCCCGCCGTGGCCGGTCGCGTCGGCCATGCTGAGATCCACGGCAAGCACCGCTAGTGGAATGGAAGACCAAGTGGGCCGCCGCCCGGGCGGGCGAGGCCGTGTGGTGGCCGCCGCCACCACTACCTCCCCGGTCGTTCTCCGCCGTTGTGCTTGGCCGGGTCGGGGTCGTGTGGTGGGCGCCGCCACCTCGCGGGCATCCATGGCCACGCCGCCGGGTGCATGTGACCGAGCCGCCGCCGCCGAGTGCTCGTGGCCAACCCGCCTTTGAGCACAAGTGAGAGGCAGCCGCCACCGCCGCCGACCTCTCTGGCGCGAGCAGCCGATGCCCTATATGGCTCTCTTCATCACAAGACGGCGGCGCGGGAATGTTGCCGCCACCGCCTCTCGGCGCAGAACACCGCGCGCGCCGCCGCTCGGCGGCGTTCTCTGGTTCGCCGCCGCCGCTACGTGCCGGCGTCTTGTGGGTGGGTGGGCGGCGCCGCCACCACCCTATGGACACGCATGCGAGTGGCTGTCCGGCCGGGCTTGCCCCTCGGTGATCTCATGCCTTGGTTTAGGGGGAAGATCTTCCCACAAATCTACTGCATATAGATTAATAGATCAAAACAGTAAAGTTGGATCAAGAACCATATACCGATTCGACGAGAGCGAGTAATGCTTATAACGTGTTATAATAATCTGGTATTCACGCAATCACCAATCTTCTGAACAACCAAAAGGATGAACACAGATGAAAATAGAGAGAACACATGGCACCGTAGTTTTTATTGATTTTAATTGATTCATATTTACAATGGGGTGCCTTTTATATTTATAGTCCTATCCTAATTCCCTTTTGTCCATAATACCTATAGAGATAAACCCTAATAGGTTTTATTGGGCTAGAGTTATAACAAAGCCGTTCTCGTTCTGATTCCAGCAAACACCGGACAGGGCTGCGTACATGACGGTGGGGTTTCTGTTCACTGGGCTGACTGGGCACCGGTGATGGTGCCGATACGGGGATGCAACGAGGTGAGACGTCGATATTCCTCGCCTGATTTTTTGGCCATCGGCATCTCCGAGAGCCTTGGCCTCTGGAAATTGGAATTAACGGAGCATTGATCAGATGCTGCACATTATTGGTTCTATGAGTATCATCTGCCATTGGTTTACCCGTGAAATCGAATACAATAGTGAAAAAAAAAGGGGTCAAAACTGGTTTTAAATGGAGGGGGAATCCTATCCTGTTCTGACACTTAAAGAATGAAAAAAAATCTGGTTTTACACTTTAAGGATGATTTCTAAACCTCCGCCAAAATTTACAGGGTAATATATACTTTCCTAACAACAATTTGTTGCCGCTGCACGCCATGTAAAACCGGGGCAAGAGTTTGAACTAAGCTAAAATGATTTTTGAAGCAGACAAAGCACTCCGTCAAGATAAAACTAACAGAAATGTTTGATGGGGATAATACTAAACAGGCGAACAGAAAAGGAAGCAAGGAGTTTAAATATCGCACAACGCAAGTTGCACCAAACCATGTACACCGCGCTTTCTATGTAGCACAACATCAGAACAATTCAACCCACAATAAAAGCTTGTCCCGCGCACGGTTCGTCACCACAGCCAAACAGCAGACACAAATTGTTCCTCAACCGCGCCTACACCAGCTCCAGGTGTGTGATGGTGGTTTCCTGTCTTCTGTGGCTTTATTTTCCAGTTTATTTATATGATGAACAAAGGGCCTCTGAATATCTCAAAACTCTTGACATCGACGCTGGCTTGCTGAAGAGTCTGCAGAGCTGTTACCGTAGTCGAAATGCCGCCTTTCCACCTAGTTCTGGGATCCCGCCAGGTTGCGGATGACATATGGGAGGATGCCTCCATGGTTGAAGTATGCCAGTTCCACCTGCGACACAAGCAAGAAAGTATGTAACTAGCACACCCAATTAATTTGTGCACAAATCAATTGAAAAGCAGCCAGCTTAGCTTGACACAACAAAATGGCAGGTTTGGTAGTAATATCCAATGAATTGTTGAAATGTATGTACCTCTGTGTCGAAACGAAGAGTGCAGGTGAAGGATTTCCCATTGTCAGTCCTGACGGTCATGTCCTGGCCAGGACGGATCTCACTGATGTTGGTTGGAAGGTCAATGGTGTAACGCTCATGTCCAGTAAGGCCGAGTGAATCAGCATCCTCCCCAACTTTAAAGCACAGAGGAATGATTCCCATCCCCACCAAGTTGCTTCGGTGGATACGCTCGAAGCTCTTAGCAATCACGGCTTTAACACCCTGAAGAGAACACCACATACTTAATGCTGTAGTTTCCCAAACAAGACGATTGAAATAAGGCATTAGATCTGTAAAGATGAACTAACAAGGAGCATCGGTCCCTTGGCAGCCCAGTCACGAGAGCTGCCACTTCCATACTCAGCGCCAGCAAGAACAATAGTGTCGTGACCTTCGGACTTGTATCTCTGCATTAAGATAACAGACCAAACTAAGGGTATTAATAGGTATTATCATTGCAATAAAGAGATAAATATCAGCACATTTATCATACTAGCAACTTAGGTAGTGTTTCTTTCGGCGGTTGCGGTTGCGGTTGCGTTTAAACTGAAAATTTGTAGCTCCTCGATAAGGACATCCGAGGGATCAAAAAATTATAGAAAAATGGTTTTGAGAGTTTTGAGAAGAAATAGTAAGACCTACAAAAATTGGCTACCAAACGTCAAAGCGTTTGACTTGTATAAAAATAACAAATTTTCAGCTTATAAGCAAACGCAAACGCAGAAAAAAACAATGCCTTACATTGGCTGCATCGAACACATACAACTTCTCCCCGGTAGGGACATGAATCGTCTTGGGCCCAACTTCTCCATTCAAAAATTTGTTTACTATCCTGATGTTTGCAAATGTTCCTCTTGCCATTACTTCATCATTACCACGGCGGCTACCGTATGAGTTGAAGTCTTTCCTGTCCACGCCACGCTCAAGCAAATACTTGGCAGCCGGACTGTCTTTGTGTATGCTGCCTGCTGGTGAAATGTGATCTGTCGTAATGCTGTCACCAAAGTTCAGTAAGCAGTAAGCGTTCTTCACCGCATGGGAGCCAGGTGGAGACATGGTCATCCCCTTGAAATATGGGGGCTCGTGAATGTAAGTGGAGTTTGGATCCCAAGAATAGAGTGTAGCTTCTGGAACAGTGAGCTGATTCCACATAGGGTTGCCTTTTGTGATAGCCTCATATGTACTCTTGAACATATCTGGTAGTACACTTGATTGGACAACCTGGAGTAGATATTTAGTACCAATTCTTCTTACAAAACAAACATCTTCAATATAATCAATGGTATGATAGCACCGAGTCATGATTACATCAAGATAGCCAAAGGATATTGAACGTACAGTATAATATATACCTGTGCAATTTCTTCAGTTGTGGGCCATATATCCTTGAAGTAGACTTCTTTGCTATCCTTTCCGATTCCAATGGGCTCTTTCTCAAAATCAATGTCAACCTGGAAAGTACAAGTTTTAGTGTTATTAAGCTCCCTGCAATAAAAGCACAAATAGATGCTATATATATGTCCATGCTAGCTTCCAAACCAAGTTATGAAGCATCAAGTAGGAGCAAATGCCATAGACTTACAGATCCTGCAAGTGCATATGCAACAACGAGGGGTGGTGAAGCAAGGTAGTTAGCCCTAGTCAAAGGGTGCACCCGACCCTCAAAGTTACGGTTGCCTGACAGGACAGCAGCAGCAACAACATCTGCAGAAAAAGAATTTAAGTAATCAGTCATACATTAACTCATTGCAGAAAAATATTTCAATGTGCATTTAGATATACCATTTTCTGCTATGGCAGCTGATACAGATTCGTCGAGATCGCCAGAGTTGCCGATGCAAGTGGTACAGCCATACCCAACAAGATGGAATCCTTGCTGGCTCAAGTATTCTTGAAGACCACTGCATAGAGATAACCAGATTGGATTCAAATATGTCATCGGATATGAGACACTGCAATTCCATGTTTTACTACAATGATTGAACAAGAAGATACCTCTGTTGCAAGTATTTAGTAACAACCCCAGATCCAGGGGCAAGGCTTGTCTTTACCCATGGTTTCACCTGAAGAAAAGTGTTGTTCCAAAGTCAACAGAAAGGAGAGAAAAAACAGGTAATACAATAGTAAGTGGACACACAACAAAGGTACAAACCTCAAGACCCAATTCACAGGCTTTCTTTGCCACAAGTCCAGCACCAAGCATAACGCTGGGATTTGACGTGTTTGTGCAACTAGTTATTGCTGCTATAACAACACTGCCGTGCTTGATTTCAGCAGGTAGTCCATGAAAGTCAAATTTCACAACTTTATCCTGTTGTTCCTTTGGCACTGCAAAACCCTGGAGTTTCGTACATGCATTTGGTTAGTACCATCACATGTGGGTACATGGCATTGTAATGCAAAAACCACATGCTATGAAACCAAGAGCTTACCTTGAAACCAACTTTGTTGTCGAGGCAAGCATGCCAATCTGATTTCATTTCCTTCAAAGGGACACGGTCATGAGGCCTGCAACATAATAAACAAAACAGTACAGCATAATGCACCTCCCCATTGGCAGAACATTTGTCAAATGAGAAGAATGTCAGCAAGACCATACCTCTTTGGGCCTGAAATGCAAGGCTCCACTTCAGTAAGGTCCAGCTCAAGATATGAAGAGTAAACTCGTTCTGTTTGTGGCTGTCATCATGAATGCAAATATGTCCATATTCGAATAAAAAAATAACTGAAAATCAAGTACTGTAACACCGAAAAAAGACTACCTCATTGTAGTCCACAAACATCTTGTTGGCTCGCAGGTATGCTTCAATCATTGATACCTAAACCAAAATACAAGATTTAGTTTACAAAATAATGCAGATAGAACTCACCAGAGATGCTACTCTTACAAATGAAACTAAAGTAATCAAGCTCATAAGATTGTGCTTAGTTCAAGCAATTTTCTCTATAATAAAAGTTCATGTTTAAACGAAAGGATACCACATGCCACACTGATTTCATATCACTTATACACAACTTTGTATTATTCAAGGTTAAGCAAGTCTCATGCAGAACAAGAGTGGGAATATAGCTTCATCCTCATTACACCTACCAAGGAGGCACAAATCCACACCCCATGGGAAGTTAAAAAATACAACTCCACACCCAAATGAGAACACCATGGGGGATTTTGCCATTGACACACATTGGGAATGTGATGCAGAACTATAATGACTTGCTAACTGTTTCAGTTTGACCACTTTTTTCAATATTATTTTGGCTATCATAAATATCACTGACAGCATGGACAAAAGAGTATGGACATAGTGAAACATACAGTTTCATCACTTCGGCCTGTCAATTTGAGATAATCTAATGTCACATGATCTACAGGGAAGAAGCCCATGGTAGCTCCATATTCCGGTGACATGTTTGCAATTGTGGCCCTGTCAGCTAAAGACAGCTTACCCATACCATCACCTGAATAGATCATAGAAAAGGGCAAAATATCAATAAGGTATGGCTATATATATAAAAACAGTATGTTCCCTCTACTGACATGAATACTTAGTTACTCACCATAGAATTCAACAAATTTTCCAACAACACCATGCTTCCTTAGCATTTGGGTCACCGTAAGGACAAGGTCAGTAGCAGTGACACCACTCCGTAAATTTCCAGTCAACTTGAATCCAACCACACCAGGCAAAACCATGCTCATTGGCTGTGTAAGGTAATAACATATGGGTGAAGTAGAGGTATCAAAAGGAGCTAAAATAATAGTGAATTTGTGAGTCTTCGATAGGGGGCATAGAGAGGATGAAAAAATATTAAAAGATGGTTTTGAGAGCTTTGAGAAGGAACACTAAGATCTTCAAAAAAAAAATAGCTACAAAGCAACAAAGCATTTGGCTTGTAAAAAAATAACAAATATCCCGCTGTAGATTATAATCTGATTTTAAGTTGAAAAGAACAGTGTTACTGAACTGAAACCCCAGTGTATTCAATGTGACAATAAGACATAACAGTCAACAAGTCATATCAAGACAAATTCCACAAATTAGAATATTATAGTAAACTGAACCGATTTTAAGGAAATGACACTGGATTTGGGTGCATGGGGAAAAGATGTTGGGAGATAATTATGTCCCAAAGAGGACGTCATTAATGCAATTTTTTCTTCTCAGCACAATATTTTTTTAAAAAAATATCATTAGAAAGGTGGGGCTCTACTTGAGATTTACCTGCCCAAGCATTGTAGCCTCTGCTTCAATACCACCAACTCCCCAGCCAGCAACACCCAAACCATCAATCATAGTGGTGTGTGAATCAGTGCCAACCACACTGTCTGGGTAGATTATGCCATCTGTGTTGAAAACAACTCGGCCAAGATACTCAAGATTGACCTGAAATATTCATAGAAATCAAAAATGAAAAATATCTAGTTGAACAAAGAAGAAATATTAGCATACAGAATTTTCCATTGATCCAGACTCCCGAGCATTTACCTGATGCACAATACCAGAACCGGGGGGGACAACCAGCATATTGTGGAAAGCAGTAGAGCCCCATTTAAGGAAACCAAATCTTTCGTTGTTGCGGCTAAACTCCAGCTCCATATTTGCTTGTAACGCGTTGGGTGACCTTGCCACATCAACCTGCACTGAGTGGTCAATAACAAGATCCACTGGAACCTGCACTCCGAATGAAAAATATATACCTCAGAAAATGTCCAATGAGTTATGTCATTAGAAATATAGGATTGCACTTCCGGAAATACTAGAAAAGATTTTTGTGAAAGCTAAAGATGGTCCAGAACAAACTGATGGAACTTTTCAGATAACAGTGAGAAAAAGATGCATGTACCAATGGATTTATCTTGTTTGCATCACTGCCCAACTTGGCCATTGCATCGCGCATAGCAGCAAGATCTACAACCGCTGGAACTCCAGTGAAGTCCTAGAAAATAACATCAATCATAAGCAAAAGGCATTTAGAAACAGGGGAATTTTTGTATGATGTGTCCATTCAAACCTGAAGAAGAACACGTGCTGGCTTGAAAGGTATCTCAGCCAGCTTTGGAGACGTGTTTTCCCAATCAATGATTTTTTCAACATCACTCTTGGTAACTTGGAAGTTATCACAGTTGCGGATGGCTGACTCCAGAAGGATACGGATAGAGTACGGCAGCTTATCTGACAGGCAGAAAAGAAGATCTTTGTTAGGGGCTGTTCTCTTCAGCTTATCTTATCTTCTTATCTTCTTATTTGCTTATAAGAAGAACTTCAAGAGCTTCTCGAGGGAGCTTCAAAACTCCGGTGCTCTCCGTTTAACTTGTTTCTAAGAGTTTTGGGATGCACATCCAAGACAAAAAAAAAAAGGACTGCGAAAGGCAAAGCGTTTGACTTTTCGATTCAGAGATAAATAGATAAGATAAGAAGATAAGCTGAAGAGAACAACCCCTTAGATAACACCAATAACAAAGTTAATGTTCTAACACAACATACAAACTATATAACTGCAACACAACAAAAGCCCAGGCCTGAGGGGCTCAGGCTACACATGGCCATTGACATATTGTCATGCAAAAAATATAAAAATTGTAGCTTTCTCAGGTAAGAAGAAACATATTGAAATACTTGTTTTCGAAAACCTGGATAACTACGTTATAAAACCTGGCAAGTCAAACCTCTTGTTCAAAGGAAATGCAGGCATGACTTATACAATTAGCATGCATTAATAGTTTTCCTAGCTTTAGGATATAAATGGTTGTGAGTTTACATTTTCATAAATAAGACCCTCACACTCAACCCAAATATGAATTAAATTGTAATGGCCAAAGTGAATTGCAGAGGAAAATCAAAATTCCAAAAGAAAGCGGAGCAATTACCGATCCTTGGATCATTTAGTGCAGGAAGGCTGTAGAACTTCCCATATTCACCACCCCCAGGCTTAGGGAGGATAGTCAAAATATTCTTAAAGGCATGCTCAGTAGCTGCAGGCAAAGACAAGCAACAGTCAGGATAATTAGCATAACAAAGGTTAATTCATAAACGTTTAAGTAATTTCTGATATTCCATAAATAGAATCATGCCATCCATCATTAAAGCTGCAGTTTCCATCGCGCGAGGCACTCAAAGTTAAGGAGAGTTCAGATTTAACGAGAAAAGGATTCATTGTCAACTGGGTTAGGTCATCGAATTGGTAGGATTGTTGAAGATCAGTCACATTTAGGGAATTCAACCTATCCCAAGGCTAGGGACAACCAGGTTTTACATAGCCTGTAGAAGATGGGTGATTCTTGAAGCAGGCATAAGTGCAAACTCGTCCGATACATATAAAAGTCTGCGACAGCACGACATACTCCAACTAATACACTAGAACTACCATCGAACCTTCTGTAAATGGTTACACTCAAAGGCCAAGGCATCTAAGAATTCGCCTAACAGCTTCCAAGAGGTATCAATTTAAATCTGCAGGCAGCCAAAACACAACCAGGAAACCAAACAAAAATGCCATCACCACCAAACCAACCAACTCGTCTGTAATCAAGTACCTTCCAGGGGAAAAAGTGGTCTCAGGAAACCAATTTGAGTACTGGCTTGACTATTGACAACTGCTAATCACGAACGATCAAATCTCGAGCTCGAGCTCTAGCAGTACGGCGATTAAAGCTGATGACCAATGCGGAGGTAATCGGGTGTACTTCATGAAAAAAATCAAAGCATACCACGAAAAGAAAAGCAGCAAACATCCGTCTCGAATCTCAATAGAAAAAGGATCAAAATACTAGGAATCTATTCCAACGGATCCCTAAACCTCCTAGGCCCCGACCGAATCCAGCACATGCCGCTCCAGAGCGAGCTCACTGAATCCATTACGAATCTGCTGGGTGATGCGAACGCGCGTGGAGCCGGAAAAAAGCCGCGCACCAGAACGCGCGACGAGGGGAAACTGTTGATGATGGATCGGCTCCCAATTGCCACCAAAAAACACAGTACCATCGAATCACATCGCGCGCTTAAACCTCAAAAACCCACTGTAAATCGCGAAATCCCAATCTACTCAGCCGCAACAAATCGACGCGAAACGAACACCGCATCTCCATCTTGAAATTCGAAACTATAACTGGCAGGAGGCGCCTCCGCAAGCCACCAGAAACTCCGATTCGAATCTCTCCGAAATTCAAACCCCATACGCGAACACGCACACGAAGCGTGAGTTGAGTGGGTGAGGGAGAGAAAAGCGCTAGGCGACAGTGGCCAGCGCGAGGCAAAGGAGGCGCCATCCACTCAAATCTCCCGTGACGACCACCCCTTTAACCAGACGACAGCCAGCACGCGGCGGCCAAGCCCAGACAACGCACCTGCGGTGGCCATCCTGCGCTGGAACCGCTCGACGGCCGGCGCCGCCGCCCCGATCTGCACTCGGACGCTGGGCGCCGCCGGCGAAAAGCGCGCGGCTCCTCCTACTCCTCCGCGGCCGGCCCACGCGCCGCACGGCCGCGAGAGCGAGAGACACCGGGAGGCGACGAGCCTTGACGCTGGGGACCACGTGGAGGAGGAGGAGGAGAGGGATCTGAGGAGGAGGCGGGCGGAGGAGGCGGCTTTATACATGGGAGGGAAGGAAGGCGAGGCGAGGGGGTGAGCAAGTACGCGGAGTCGCAAGGCGGAGGGGTTGGTGAGGGCGATGCGGTTTTGCGCGAGAGAGATGTCGAAAAGTATTGTGCCGTACCCTGGGGTCAGGCTGGGACTTGGGTATCGCGACGCGACTGGAGTCGGGTTGGGACGTGGCATTGCGATTAAGGTTAATCTCCAGGACACACTTAAATTTATCCTTAATCATACTATTCTCTATCAATTTTATTCTTTTCTCTAAAATTTCTTCACACTTTATACTACACTATGTTTATTCTGTTGCTTATTTCTAGCTTGATAAAAACAACAACAGAAGTAGGTCATAGGTAAAAAAATTACATAATAAGAAAACTTCCTTGCCTCATAAGCTCTTAATTCGAGTATATTCAATAAAGTTCTGTCTATTTTAGATATTTCGTCCTATTCTGGATTTTTTTTTTGATTTGACATTATTCAACAAGAAAAAAGAAAAATTTTCAATAAATTCATTTTTTAAATATTATGGGACAATTATGATAAAATATTCCTTTCCTCCAGCAGAGACTATGTCCTAAAAAGTTAGATAAATAGTATAAAGTTAAATAAATAGTATTTTACAGTTCTAAAGATGCTGTAACCATGGTTAGGGTTAGGATGTGGCTCGTGGCTTGCGGAGCATGACCGCGGAGGGTTAGGGGGTGTGGCGGCCACGTGACCATAGGGTTTGGGTGGCTAACATGTGGGGCCTAAGGGGTTTGGCCACTTGCCTAAGCGGTTGTGTCTGGCTGGCATCCCTGAGCTGAAAAGGTCGGATGGTCGGTTCAAGTTTCTAGCACTGCCAACGCACGAGAATGTGAATACCTGTTAAGCTTAGAGCATCCCAGCAACTTCTCTATAATTCCATTTTGTATAATACTATCCACCACATGATCCACATCCTCTAAAAGATTTTTTCTATCCTCTAAAATTTCTTCACACTTTACACTATATTCTTTAAAAGATTTTTTCTTCAACAAGTTCTCTATTCTTAAAAAATCAAATGGACCACGTTTCTTAGGATGCTCTTATGCCTTGTTCTTTTCAGCTTACATTAAAAGGGAAAAATTCATTAATGCCACTCTAAAGTTGCTTTATCTCAAGAATCCTACCATAAAATAGAAAATAATCCTAATGTTATTATAAAGTTAGATTAGTTACAAATATGCCATATCTAGTCTTCTAACCTTTTCGCACCAAAATACCTCTCTCTCCTCCTTCAACATCTATAGACCGTTTGGTTGCCTTCTTAACTCAGCCAAGCTGCATAAGCTTAGCCATGTTGGTGGGAGTCAGGCTGAGTGGATGCAAGAGGATGTTGTTCCAATGGAAAATAAATGCGTTGTTCCTCAATACCATTAAAGGCATGTACAATGAAGAGTCAAGGGTGTCTCTTGGCACATTCTTCTAAGTAAAAAAGACAAGTATGTAAAGGCATATACAAAGCCATTTAATAGGGAGTCTCTTAGCGATTTAATGCTGCTCCTCTCTAATTCTGCCTAGAAGCTTGTGAAGAGTCATCTCTTCACCAAGAGTCGACTCTAGTATTTTTTCACTTCCTCCCCTGCCACATCAGCGAAACATATCCACCTCATGGTTAAGAGACGCTCTATTAAATGGCTTTGTACGTGCCCTAATAAATACCTAGTTTTACCTTGCATTCCCTATGTGCATTTATTGAATAGAGTGCTTAGAGCATCTTCAATGAGGACACCTTAGCTGGCTATAAGAAATCCACCTCAGCTTTTTGCTTATGTGGAGGAGAGAAGGAGATGAGAGAGATAGGGACTGCCTCTTAGCTAAGAGACAGGCTATAGCGGATTACAAGGTGGATATACACTATTACATATGGGTCCAAATTAATGTTAGAGACAATGTTATAGCTAGCACCATTGGAGAGGTTGGTTATTTGCTATCTATATATGACATGCACTTTCTTATAGCCAACACTATTGGAGATGCTCCTAGAGACAATAACTAGGCTAGTATAGTTGTTTTCAATGCCTCTTAGTCTATGTGCAAAACAAAAATATGCGTTATATTCCTATACAGAGGGAGTAATCTGAAAAGTTGAGGATCATTGAAAAGACGCTGAGAGGCTGAAAATATATTAAAAACAATTTTATGAGTGTTGAGAAGAGCCGATAAAAAACTTTAAGAAAGTACAAAGTGTTATGGTGTGCAATTTAAAAAAATGACAAATTTTAAATCTAGATTTTAGCCTGATTTTAAGCAAGAAAGAACGGGCAGACGTAACACTGGCGTGCGTGTTTGGATTGGCGGGAGCTGAACGGCAGCTTGTTTGCATCGGCCATATATGGAACCAGAACGGGCAGCCGTGTTGTGCATCGGGACAAAGAAACAAACAAAGCGTAGCTGGGAGCTTCTGGGGAGTGCTCTTCCGTTACAGCAGGCAGCGGGCCGTGCGTGCGCGTCACACTTACAACAGTAACCAGTCCCAGGGGTTTGAGGAGGAGAAGTAGGAGACGGAAACCAACCTATAGCTCTCCTCCCATCCCGGCCTCTGCTTCCGTGCAGGAGACGCCGCCGGAGCCGGACGTCGGACGGACGCGCCGTGGATACATTTCCTCCAGGCGGCGCGGCGAGGCGAGGCGAGGCGAGGGCGCACGCTAGCTTGGACTCATCCAATCCGTCCATGACGTGCGCTCGCTCGCCTTTGCCTTGTGCAGTGGGAATGTGCTCGGATGAGGATGCGATTAGTGCTGGGAGTTTGGGCCGGGCCGTCCGGGCCAGCACGGACACGGCCCGATTTTTCAGGCCCAAAGCATGGCACGGACACAAAGCGGAATGGGCCGGGCCGGCACGGCCCGAATGGCGTGCCGAGCTGGGCCTGGAAATCAGGTATGTCGGGCCACCCGGCCCGGCCGACTGTTTGGGCCGTGCTCGGGCCGGCCCGGCCCGAACTGAGGCACGGTCAGTAAATAATTTTTTTCAAGGTGTTTCTTTGCTCGTATGAATTTTGGTTCAACACAAAAGTTGTAGAGAATTTAGAGACGCATCTTTTTCATGTTGACAACTTTTTTATTTGAGCAAAGTATGAATTTATAAAAAATATTTTGTGTGCTGCCTGCTGTAGGGCCGGCGGTACCATACCTGTTAATTCCTATTTTTCGAGATCTTCCGTTGCTCGGATGAATTTTTGTTAAACAGGAAAGTTGTAGAGAATTTCAAGGCGAATCTTTTTCGTGTTGACAACTTTTCATTTGAGCAACATATAAATTTATAAAAATAATTTTTGGCTGCTGTTTTGTTGTTTGGGCCGTGCTCGGGCTGGCCCGGCGTACCAAGGCCCGGCACGGCCCAAAGAGTTGGTCAGACCATGCCAGCCCGTTTCGGTTTAGCCCGAGGCACTACGGGCTCGGGCCGTGCCGGCCCAGCACGGCCCAATTCCCAGCACTAGATGCGATATTCCTCCGACTTTTCACCTCAGCGCCAGCTCGGATCTGAACCCCGTTTCATCAGGGGGTAGCTTTCGAGGCTTTCTTCTGTCCCATAAAAGAGGACGCCTTTTATTTCCGTTTCGAAAGCCTGCAAGCCCACCCAAGCTGCAGCTGGATTAATTTGCAGTAGTAGCCTTGCCAGCTTGCTCTGGCTCCGTGCCATGGAAAATACGGAGATGTTTTACCGTTAAAATACGATGAAAATAGGTGATTTTGATCTTAACTTTTTTTTTTTGGATACATGTCTTATGGATTTTCATTTCTTCCCTAGGGTAGATTTTTGAAGACTTGGAGTACCATTTTCCTTGTCTCGCTCTCGTAGTTTAGTGGCTAGATCTGATATTCTAGAGTTAAGATCTGCTAGCCGTTTAAGATACTTTTTAAGCTTCTATGTCGTGGCTCAGCATCCACTTCGATAGTGTTGGGTAGGGTTGGTACTCGTGGTCTCTAAGATCTGTCTGTGAGCTAGTGGAATTTTCTCCTTTATGGTAGGAATTCTTATCTGGTTGAGGGCTGCGTTTGCAGGAGTGTTCACACAACCGAAGGTCATCTCAGTGGTCTTCAAAGTGTAGCCGAAGAGGAGCAATGAGGTAGGGCTAGGTCGACGGAGGCATATTTGAGAAAATAGTGGACAAGCTTGATTGCGGTGTTCCTGCATCATCTCTATCAAGGAAAAAACATGTCTCTAAAGTAATGCATTAGTATGTGTGATATTACTAGTGCAAACACTATACCACGCAAACAACAAAGTGTTTGATCCCTGAGCGGAATGCAATATGCTCTTCATGCTCCTTTTAGAGTGTTTGAGTTTATCTCTGGAGCCACGTTGTACTAGTTATTCCTGTGGTTGTAATCCTTTGGTCTATGATCTAAAGGAAGTTTTATTTTTAAAAAAAATATTATAGGGGAGATTTTTCGTTTTCGTCACCTCCCTTTCTGTATGTTGGCATGATCAATTTTGACTATTGTTATACATACCCTCCTTTTTAGAATATGTTAGGTCACTCTGCTAATCTCTTATAACTAGCTGAGCGTCGAGCCTCGCTACGAGAAAATCTAGATTCCACCCTTGTGAATATAAGAGAATGGGTTCATACTCCTTTAGTCTTTATGTTCGCACGACGCAACCGCACGAGTGTCTTTTTAGTGAACGCCTCCACGACTGATGGCATGGTTGTTAATTTTAGTAGATGAGATGGATTTGTTATAACAGATGGCATGATTAACAATTTTATTGAATAAGATAGATTTGTTACAACAGATGACATTGTTGGGTAATTTTAGTGAAATATAACATCGATATAACTTCCAAAATATGGATTAAGCTTTTTCAGGAAAACAATTTTTGCATGGGTTTTCATCTGGGTTAGTTGGATAGATGCCACTGTAGACTGGAAATGAGAGAAATGCCACCGCATATTTGTAGAAGTGCCATTCTAAATCAAGGAAAATTGTAAATTTACCATTATATAGGACACTGAAACCTTTTATGAAACCAGACAATTTTGCCCTTATCTTTTTCCTCCTGTCCACCTTCTTCTTCCTGCGGTGAGCCCGAGATCTGACGGTGATGGCCCCAACATGAGCTCTGGTGACAGCGGTCCCAACTCAAGCTCCGATGACGGTGGCCCCAACCTAGTGTGGAAAATGGATATAGATAATCTGTATTATCCAATATTCGTATTAAAAAAGCACTGCCTGTATCCATATTATTGTATTCGAATACAAACGCTATCCGACATAATCCATATTCATAAAAAGATTATTCGTATTTGCATTATTAGTATCCATATTCGATATTGAAGTATTGATTTGTACTAGGGATGAGATAAACACCAAAGAACTACAATATCTGAAACCGTATTCATATTCGGCAATATCTGAATTCGTATTCAGGAATATTCATATTCGTACATGAGAATATCTGAATTCGTATTCATATTCGCTTAAAAAATATGGATACGAATATGGTAAAAGTACTATCCGATCCGTTTCTACCCGTAGCCCAATCATGAATAAGATAGCCAAAATATCTAGAATAGTTTATTTGAATTTTTCCCCTAGAATGTAATTTTAATCACCAAACATGAATAAGATAGCCAAAATATCACCGCCAACCACAAGACATCCACCAAATTTTGTTATTTCTTGTAAATACTCGGTGTCGTTCATATTATTTACTTTACTATCGGTGGTTGTTCTTTTCTACTTATCTGATTTGTTGATTTGCTGATAAGCTAAATTTTGAGGGCTTCACAAAACGGCTTGGAGAGTCTAACACACTTCGTTTGACTTGCTTTTTAGAGTTTTGTGATGTGTATGACTTAAAGCCTCGTTGGTGGTTTGTGAAGAGATTATCTTGATTTTGGTGATGATAACATTATGACAGAGTTGTGATGACATTGTGATAGAGCTATGATGTCCTCTTAAAACTATTAAAAATTAAGCATGGTTCATCATGAACTCGGGGGTTAAGATGAGTCCATCTAGATACATGTGTTTTTAATGTTATTTTCCTTTTAGAGGGGTTTGGGATGATGTTTAAAGTTGTTAGAGCTTGTTTTTTCATGGATACACATTAAGGTTAGGTTTTAGAGTGAGTTAGAAGCCCTTAGGCCTCTTTGGCAGTTTTGTTTGTGCTAGCTAGGTGGTGCCGTATCATACGGAGGTACCAGATGACACCCCGTAGCATTTTTTCAGAAGCGCTTCTGTAAGTGTTGTGCACGCCCTATGGTACGGGGTACCAAATGATGTGCCGTTTGTTTTTTCTAGAAAGGGTGTGCAGTGGGTCTAGAACGCTGTATGGTGCAGCGTTCCAGACGGTGTTGCCATCTTTTTTTAGTAGAGTTGGTTGGGCGTCTTGGCACCCCATATGGTAAGACGGTACTAGATGAGGCTGCCATCTAGTTTGTGTCCTTGAGGCACCATATGGAACGGCAAGGACCGTACCATACGGTAACCCCTTATGTCATATGGTACGGCGTGGGCCGTATGGCACAACAGCACTGTGGGTCTCTTGTTTCTGGGTTCTAACGGCTAGTTTTTGGTTTGGGCTATTTAAGGACTTAGGGTACCCTTTGTTTCGTGCTGATTCACTCTCTATGTTATCCTAAAGTCTATTTAAGTGAGAGCCACAGAAAACTAGGATTTCTATCTTAGAGTGATTTCATGAAAGTTTGAGTGCCATATCTGCTTGTGTGCTTCTATGGAAGGCTTGATCTGACAAGATTAAATAATCTCGAGCTTACTACTCAAGTTTCTTACTTTTCAAGCTGATGCTTGGTGATCTATCAAGAAGAAGCTTGTGAGAGACTCCAAATAGTTATGACGGAGTGGTGAAGGGCTACCCCGAGTGAAATTGGAGTGATACTCTTCTTCATGAAGAGTGCTCAACGAGAAGTAGAGAAAGGGAAAGCCTTTTTTTCAGATTTGGGGAAAAAAATCCTCTTGTGCCTTGTCTCATTTACTTCTTGCATTTACATTTCTGCTTATATCTTATGTGTCTTGTTTAGTCCTTTTATATAGTTGTAGAAAATTTTAATCTTAAAATTAAATTTAAAGTAAATCAAAAAATCTTAAAATTGTTTTAAACTAATTCACCCCCTCTCTTGACCCCTTGGATCCTTTCATAACGTATCTTCGAGACAAAAAAGAATGGGCCAAAGATACTAAAAAAATTTGAGTTTTTGAAACCAAAAGTAGGCAAATAAGCAGTTAAGCATGTAAGCTTTATGGGTGGGTTCTTTTTTAGATTATCTTATCCTACTTATTTGCCTTATCTCGTCACTTCGAGAATTTTTCGAGATAGCCTCAAGAGCCGGTTGGCCTTTGTGTTTGGAGGTTTAGGGAGCTTATAGACACGCCTAAGAGATAAAAAAAATCGACTCAAAAAGTAATAAAAAAGTGAGATAAGTCAAATAAGACATGAAATAAGTAGGATAAATCGAAACTTATTTCGAGGCTATCTCAAAAATTCTCGGCTGACGAGATAAGACAAATAAAGGATCGATAGGGAGATTTAAAAGAACCCAGCCTTTAGTCTTCCATCTTATCCAGGACAGCATGCCAAGGATTTCATGCCCCCAGAAACCTGATTTCTCATTGTATCTTTAATCAAATCAACGCTATGAAGATTTCAATTGTATAAGCTTGAGCACACGATTTTTTTTTTGATGTTTCAATCAAACCATACATGTTGTCCAAAGTTGAGTTTGAACAACCTCGTGCAATTCATACATTTACAAATTTGGTAAAATAAGATATCAACATGTTACTCCCTCCACGAATATTTCTCGTTTGAAGTATGTGATAAGTAAGTTTTGAAACTTTGATTATGAATATTTTTTGAACTATTGAGATTGAGTACATGAAAATCATGTGTAGATTCGTCTCAAAAAGTACTGCCATAATATGATAATTTCAGTGTGGTTTATAAATGGATTATGATAGTTATTAGTGGTAAAATGTGTACTTTAGAAACCATGTCAATGTACAAAACGACAGTTATTTGTGACCGAAGAGTGTACGTGGGAAAAATCATTGAACCAAATTTGTGGGAAAAATCATTGAACCAAATTTGTGTTCCAGGTTTCCAACACTCAAATTTAACAACCTGATGTTACAACATCAAATAAGATCAACGAGTTGAGAACTGAGCATAGCTCAGTTGGCTAGGGCCCTGGTGTGGGAGCAGTTGGTCGGGGGTTCTCTCACTTTTTTCCAGGATTTAATCCGAGGACCGGTATACCCGGGATTGAATCCCGGGTCGCACGCGTGTGCGTTCAGTGTTCAGTAGGACTACGCGTGCCCGTGTAAGGAGACGGGGTTCAATACCTGATTTCTCACTTTTTCCCCGGGATTTAATCCGAGGACCGGTATACCCGGGATTGAATCCCGGGGCGCACGCATGTGCGTTTAGTGTTCAGTAGGACTACACGTGCCCGTGTAAGGAGGCTTAGGGCCTCTGATCTGGTTCCTGCGTGTGCACTGGACACGCACGGATACATGAGTGTGGTGTGAGTGTGATGTGAATTGTGTGCGTCCGGATTATACCATATATATATAAAAAAAAGATCAACAAGTTCGATAGCATCGGTACAGCACCACTTCTCTATCTTTCTTCACAAACAGAAGTATGTGAATCGCATACATCATTCAATAGGTGATCCCACTAAAAAAAAAAATCAATAAGTGATCTCCGAAGTCTGAACTTTGAACAACACAAGGCAGTCAAATATTCTTGTCACAGTCACTTTGAATATTGTCAAAAAAAAAACATGCCATTGACGTATTGTCGCCTCGGTTGTAACCAGAAATTCTAGAGCACTTTCACTCCACCAATCCACGGTGACTGAATGATCTTAGTAAGGGATTGTCTATACGTCAATTGGTCAATTTTATATAGACTCCGGCGCTCCACTGCCGCCTAACACCATCTCCAACCGTCTCCCGTCGCGGTTCCCGTTCCCTTCACGAAGAGATTCCTGTTCCCTTCAGTGCTCCAACGGATTCCCTTCAGCAATCCCTTCGCGAAGAGATTTCTCTCTCCAATCCCTCCAGGAAGGGATTCTCTCTCCTTTCTCTATATCATTCCCTTTGAAGGGAAGCTGTTGGAGATTGTGGGAAATAAAGGGAATGTAGATTGGGAAGAGAATGGAGAAGGGAATAAAATGAAGGAAAAATGGTTGGAGATGGTCTTAACTCCGGTGCCCTGTAACAACTCTAAGCAGCAGGCACATCACACCTGTTATTTGCTATGTGATTTTGGATAAGGATAAATATGGTTGAACCAGCCGTTTAGCCATTTAGTCGCAGCGTGTTATCACACCTAGCATTTTAGATGTTTAGGGGTGTTTGGCAGAGCTCTAACTCTTAGCTCCGCTCCAGATCTGGGTAGAGCAGTGCCAAATGCTCTAAGGCCCTGTTTGTTTAGCCTTCTAGCTAGCTTCTACACTGTGGAAGCCGGAAGCTGAAACAAAGAGCCAGCTTTTTTATCTTGCTTCTACAAAAGCTAATTATCCAAAAGCCAGTGTTACAACTAGAATAGAGAAGCCTATTTTTACCAGCTTCTCTGGCTTTTGCGGGTTAAACTTCTGACATTGCCATTAAAATTGAGAAGAAATTACCCACCTTTGCCACTGCATAAAAAGTGCCCTTCCCCGGTTTCCCCAACTCCCGCACGCGACAGGCCGATCCATCCCCAAGACGCGAGACTCTTAGCGGCTAGGGTTAGCCGCCGCCATGCCTACCGCCCGTCCCGCCGCCGCCATGCTGACCCACCGCATCGCTGCGCCTGCCTCGGCCAGCGCCGCGCGCTTCCACGCACGCCGCCACGCCATTACCGCCGCCGCCGCCCGCGCCTCGTCTTGCTTGACAGCGCGCTTTCGCTGCCTCGCACGCCGTCGCCACAACCACACCGCCATCGCCTCATCCTGCCTCTCTGCGCCGCCGCCGCGCGCTTTACCCGCCGCCGCCATCGCCTCCTCCTCTAGCCTCGACGCCGCATTTCTCCACGCCGTGGAACCTCAGTTGCTCTTCCCCACCGAAGATAACTTCCGCCTCCTCTCGACACAGCGGTGAGATTGAATCCCTATTTCTATTTGATTTCTACTTTGATTTCAAATACAAAGAATTCTAGTCATGAAATTGAATTATTGGCGAGCAAACTATCTTCATCTCCTTACATCGATATTGAACATGTATTTGTCTTTGCATTGGCAATTTGTTGAACATGTATGTATTCTCCTTTGGAAAGGCATGGAATCGAAGGAAATGATATGTGAAAATTATCCAGTTCTAAGTTGTAATTCGGTTCTAGTTGATTACATGTATGTATTCTCCTTTGTTGTAATTCGGTTCTAGTTGGGATTCAATTTTTCGAGAAAACATTAACCGACTTCAATTTGGTTGATTACATTCCAAGATTAATCAAGATAGATATATAAACATGCATAATCAAATTGAAAGAAGTTCTACAATCTTGATTGATACATTTCAAGATTTTCTTACTACATGGACACATGGGATCGAAGCGTTCTGAATATCTCGACCAATGTGAAAAATTCAGTATCTTGCCCATCGCTTCAGTAAAAACATTAACCACTATTTTGCCCGATGTGTGAAATATCTCCTTAACCCAGAACACTGCAATCACAAAGAGTGCTCTCTCTCTCTCTCTCTCTCAATAGCAATGTATAACTGCCGCAACATTGTCGACAAGTTGCCAATTTTGAACTAGCAAATCAGTAGCATATAAATGTGAATCTGTGCATATGTGTGTTTACCTGTGGATGTATGTTAGAATTGAATGGGCTCTAGCACTTGGCACATACACGTACACACCTGGTGAAAATTAAATCTGGTGAAAGGGCATCCAATGAAAAGGCTTGCCCGATGAAATCTAATAATCTTTTAGGCATCCTGCTGCTTTCTTTTCTTCTGTTCATTTTTTTTTTTCACCGAAGATAAATCAAGACCTTTACAACTTTCTTTGTCAAGAAGGTTCTAATGTTTTGGTCATTACAAATTCAAGAAATTAGATGGCCACAAAGGTGAAGAGCGGACCGAAAGCCGAGTGGGATCCCCACGCTACGACAATTTTTTGCAAGATTGTTGTTGAGGAGATCAAGGCAGGAAATAGACCTCTTGGTGTTTTGAATGCAAGAGGCTATCAAAATTTGGGGGAGAAGTTTTTGGCTCAGACAGGGAGGAATTACACTCAGAAGCAACTCAAAAACCGATGGGACAACTCGAAGATTCTCAGTATAATTTCGAAATCACTCTTGAATAATCTTGGACTTGGGTGGAATGCGAATGGGGGACGAATTGACAAGCGATCAATTTTGGGAAGATAACACATGGTAAAATAATGGACAACATTGTGTATGTCTATTTCAATTTTTACCGTCTAACTATGCAATCGATTTTTTTATCTATCTCATTACAGGAAGCAAAGAGAAGAAAGCACCGTTATGGTCCACCACATAATCTCAAAGACACGAGTTTATGTTTGATAGGAGTCATGTGTCGGGATTGTCTCGCATGCATTCTCGGTGAAGAGGGTCATGAGGAAAACACTCCCAACCGTGCGAGTGGATGAAGACGCGACAATGATGTAGTAGGCATGGAAGAAGAGACAACACCAATGGGGGCTGCGAGGAAGCAATTGAAGCGGAAGGGAAAATCTCCTAGTCCAAAGAAAAATAGCCCAAGGAAGAAAGGGAAGAATCCTATGGTTAGAGTCATGTCACGCATGGTGGACGATGTTATCAGTTGTAACTCTGTAACATCGAGAGCATTAAATGGTGACTTTACTCGTGAGGCCATTAGGGAGGTGATGACTTTGGCTAGAGAGGCTGGAGCGGCTGAAGGGAGTGACGAGCATTTTATGGCGACAAAGTTGTTTGTAAAAGCTGAAAATCGTGAAATTTTTCTTACTTTTGAGACAAATGAAGGGAGGCTCAATTGGCTCAAGAGATGTTATGAAGAAAGGAAGAAGTAGTTGATCTTTGTAGTTGCAAGTATTATAACTTTTTATTATTATTCGATGTTTGAACCTTCATCTTTATGTGCTACTTGGCATCAGACTTGATATTATCAATGTGTATTATTGTTTGAACCTTCATCTTTATGTGTGCTGTGTGTATTATTGTTTGAAACTACATCTTTATGTTGGAATGTAAGAAAATTATTACTTCATATAACATAGTATTGTCTTTTCTTGTTGCTTTGTAGAAGAGTTCAAGTGACAGTTCAAGTAACAATTCAAGTGATGGTGACTATGATACAAATTTGGATATTGTACTGAAGAGACAAAAGTTGGTACATCGGTGCTTATATGCAGCAAATGTTTTTGGCATGTACTATGGGAAACTTTCTTGAACAAGTCAGCTATGAGATAACCTAAAGTGTCTGGTTATGATTGGGTCATTAAAACTTTGAATCGACCTAGATCTTGCTACAAAATGTTTAGGGTTACTAGACCAGTTTTTGATAGTTTGCATGAAACATTAGTGTTAAACTATGGTTTGAAGTCAACTAAAGGTATGAGTTCTATTGAATGTTTGGCAATGTTTTTATGGACTATTGGTGGTCCATGATCTATTAGCCAAGTTGAGGATCGGTTTGAGAGGTCTCTGAGACGATCAAGAGAAAGTTGACCCATGTGTTGAACTGTGTGAACAATCTAGCTGTGGATATTATCAAACCAAGAGATCCACAGTTCAAAACAGTGCATTCTAGACTTGAAGATTCTCGTTTTTCACCTCACTTTAACGGTTGTATTGGAGCAATAGATGGCACTCATATTCCTGTTGTTGTGCCTTTTTCTGAGACGGTTGCACATGTCGGCCGGTATCGATATACTACTCAGAATGTGTTGGCTGTATGTGACTTCGACATGAGATTCACTTTTGTTGTTGCTGGATGACCGGGTTCAGTGCATGACACAAGGGTATTCATGATACTTTACACAAATATGCTGATAAATTTCCATTTCCTCCTGAAGGTATCAACATTACCTCTAAATTGTTTTTATTACATCATTGTTAATATATTGCTGACATACATGTTATATGTTTAGGGAAGTACTACCTTGTTGATTTAGGCTATCCTAACCGGAAGGGTTTCCTTTCTCCATACAAAGGGGAGAAGTATCATTTACAAGAGTTTCGACAGGGGCCTAGCCCTAGGGGTAAAAAAGAAGTGTTCAACCATTTACATTCATCGCTTCGTAACGTCATCGAGAGATCATTTGGTGTTTTAAAGATGAAGTGGAGAATACTTTTGCACCTACCAAGTTATTCAATGCGAAAGCAATCAAAACTGATCATTGCATGCATGGCCCTTAACAACTTTATTCGAGACAGTGCTTTGAGAGATGATCTCTTTGAGATGTGTGATCAAGATGAAGACTACATTCCGAGTGTGGATCAACCATCGTCATCTCAGCCAGAAGCACTTGGGCATGAAGAGAGTGATATGAATGCCTTTCGTGATAGTATTGCTAATGCTTTGGTGGCTATGAGAGGATAGTAGTTTTACGTCACCGTTTTTGTCTTTAGTAGTTTTTGTGAAACTGAGATTTTACTACAACTTTAAGTGCTACAGTAAATTTTATTCTTTATTTTATATGATCTGATATGGTGGTCTCCGTAAGAGCAAGAAATATATCTAAATTGTAAATATTTAATTTATAGATCAGAAATTGATATTTTATTAGATTAGATTGTGCAAGAACAAAAAGAAACTGTTAGGGGTATTACAGACATTATACTCTTCATTCAAATTTCAAAGCTAGAACCAAAAATTGAGTTCTTAAACAATGCCAGTTCCGCAAAAGTCTTCTGCAAAAGCTGGCTCTCCAGAGTCAAAAGCCAGAAGCAGCTTTTGGAGAAGCCACAGCTCAAACAAACAGGCCCTAAGTGGCTTGGATAATGGGCCTCAAATTATAAAATCTAGGCTATTTCCGAGCCAAACCAGCCGTTCATTCCTCCAACCTAACGTAGCCCGGTGGGCCACTCCTGTGCAAGCCTGCAGTTCTCACATTGTTCCAGAGCTAGAAACCACTCTTCCCCGTCTTGCTGCATGTTCCCTTTCGCCAACAAAAACTGCTTAATCACCCGGAGATTTCGTCGCACTACACATTTCGTTATAGCTGCGAAAAAAAAAAAAACAATGCGAAAAAAAAACAATGCAAAAAAAACAGGTTACTTGGAAGTAGATTCTCAAGCGTCAGCTCGTGGAAGAACCACGTCGCCGAGCAGAGCAGTATACCAGCTGCACAAGCGGCGGCTGCGGCGGCACTGGCGCTCATGAGCCATTTCTCCATTTCTCTCGTGAACAGGCGAGGCGAGCAATGCATCCCAGTCCCACACGGCCCACGGTATGTGACAATTCCATCTTGCGTGCGCACGAGTGCACGAGAGCCATGGCAGGAGGGGGAGGGCGTGCGTCCGACCTCAAGAGGAAAAACCCAAACGGAAAGAAAGGATCAGAGTTGGTTTTGGTTGAAAAGTTGAAGAAAAAGGGGGAAAAAAGGAAGCTTTTTTGTTTTGTGTGCAAATCTCCAAGCAAGCGATGCTGCGTTGTGTTCCAAACTTCCAATGTGATTGTGTGAGCTGTTTCCTCGTGAAGGCGGAGAGAGGGTCGATATAGAAAGGGCGAGATCGAGGGAGGCAGCCTCGCTCGGTGGGTGTCGCCGGGTTTTCGAGGTTTTTGGCAATGGAGATGGCTCTGCGGCCGCGGAGCCCTCTCTGCCCTCGGAGCAGGCCGGCGCTCGCCGTCCGGCCAGCCGGCCTCGCGCAGGTACGGGCACTGATCACGCGGTTCTTGATTCCTGCTGTTCTCGTGGTTCTTGATCCAAAGAAATGTTCCTCCTTTGGGAGGTTCAAGGTTGGGATGCATTTCAATTTTGCAGTGGCATGTCCAATCGTTTTACTTCATTCTTTCGTCTGCCTGTTCCTGTTGGTTGCGTTTTTTTTAAATTTTGGGAACATCTCTCTCTGTGGAATCAAGGTGAATTTGGCGCTGTGGGGTTTGGTTCTTGGGAGGGTTTTGCTTGTCACAATCCGGAAATTTTGATCCTTGCGGTGATATCAAGTGCATATTGGGTGAAAACGACGAGAGTAGTAAATGACGTGAATTCTGCCCCATTTGTTGAATTCCCCCTGGTTCTTCTGTTTCGGCCTGTATGATCATGGAAAGCTTTCTTATTTGGGATAATGATGCTGGTTAATTTGGAAGTGAAAATTTCCTCGGGAAAAAATATTGTATTGAATTTGGTCAGAATTTACTTTGTGTACATCTTTTGGTCTGTTACTATTCTTCAACTTTTTTCCATATACGATACAATCACGATCATTTTTATATTAATTAGTCTTGCGTGCCTATAAAATGAGCAGAATACATTCTTTTTAGGCATCTTCTAAGTTTACATGAACTAGTAAAGGGGTAACAGATAAATTTATTCTTACTGAGAAGTAAGATCACAAGCAATTCAGTGGAGTTTGGTGGAGAATTTTGATATTTTGCGTCTGAGAATCATACACAATTTGATTGTGATTAAATGACCTTCAGAATAAATTTTAAATTCTTCCCAACTGCAATTCCGATTCAGTGAAGCAGTACATCAAAGAAGATTCTTTTTACATTGAAACATCTTTACTCCAAAATTTGCTTCCCTTTATGTTTTTCAGTCTTTCTTGATGGCTGGCAGATTTACTGGAAGCAGGATTGTTCGATGCATGGTAGCAAATTCAGGTTTGGAGAATAGTTTTATCAAAAGATTATTAAGCCTGCTAGCTGTGCTGCTAAGCTTATGTTTGTGAAAATTGTATCATGCAGATTATCGTAATAGGAAATCAAGGAGGGCATCTCCTCAGATTGAAGTCACTGCTTTTAAAGGATATGCTCCAAGACTCACTGTTGAATCGAGTACCAAGATAGAACACAAGAAAAGTGATGAAGAAACTCTTGGTACATACAATAGGCTGTTGAGTAATGATGCAGCTGAATGGACAGGTGGTAGAGAAATAGAAACCACCGAAGTGCATTTGTCACAAATTGCTTCAAGCAGTTCAACAATGGGGGAAGTGGATGCGGCGAATGAAGACATAGTTGAGGTAGATTTACCAGGAAATGCATCGAACAGTGTTACAGTGGGGGAAATAGACGCGATTGGTGAAGCTGGGCTTGAAGAAGGCAAATTTGAAATGGACATGCGAGGAAATGTGTCGAGCAGTTTAACAGTGGGGGAAGTAAATGAGGTGGACGAGGCTGGGCTTGAAGAAGACTTATTTGAGGTGGATTTGTCAGGAAACGCATTGAGCAGTGCAACAATGGGGGAAGTGGACGTGTTGGACAAAGCTGGGGAAGAAGACTTATTGGAGGTGGATTTGTCAGGAACTGCATTAAGCAACGATGCAATTGGGGAAGCAATCGCAGTAGATGAAGTTGTGGCTGAAGAAGACGTATTTCAGTTTAATTTGTCAGGACTTGCATTGAGCGGTGCAACAATGGGTGAAATGGATGTGGTGGATGAAGCTGGGCCTGTACAAGACACATTTGAGGAAGATTTGTCAGAAAATATTTTAAGCAGTGCAACATATGGGGAAGTGGATGCGGTGGATGAAACCAAGGCTGAAGAAGTCACATTTGGGATGGGTTTGTCAGCTAATGCTTCAAGCAGCGCAATACTAGGGGAAGTGGATGAGGTGGATGAAGGTAGGGTTGAGGAAGAAACATTTGAGATGGATTTATTTGGAGCCATAGCTGATGAAGAGACTTACCAACAACATCCAACACTGTCTTTAACATCCATGGAGGACAAGGCCATCGATGAAACACTTGCATGTCTGAAGCCTGAGCTGATGCCACTTGTCCGGGTTCAGGAAGAAGACAAGTCGGTTTTTGGTCTACATGAGCAACAAGGATCAAATGTTAATTTCTGTGGACAAGAGCAAACAATTATTGCTTCCGATAAACAAAACCAGCCACTTGCTGGATTCCCTAAACATGACCAATCTACTACTGAATTTCCTGAGCAAAACCAATCTATTGTTACTTCCCATAAAGAAAACCAATCAATTGGTGATTTCCCTGAACAAAACCAATTGATTGTTGATTCCCATGAACAAGATGAATCAATTGTTGATATCCCTGAACAGATCCAGTCCATTGTTGGTTCTAGTAAACAAAACCAATCAATTGTTGCTTACTATAAACAAGACCAATCAGTTGTTGCTTTCCGAAAAAAAGAAGAATCAATTGTTGATGTCCCTGAACAGATCCAATCCATTGTTGGTTCTAGTAAGCAACACCAATCAATTGTCGCTTTCCACAAACAAGACCAATCAATTGTTAGTGTCCCTCAACAACAACAATCCATAGTTGGTTTCCATAAACAAGATCTATCAATTGTTGGTTTTAGTGAACAAAACCTATCAATAGTTGGTACCTCAGGAGAGGTTCAAACAAAGCAAGTGGCTATTGTTGGTAGACATGATGCGTTGCATGTGAAGGCACTGGATTATAAGGATGGAGATTACACATCTCAAAAAACAGATGAGGATGTAAAGCTTGATGCTAAAAACTTATTGCAGAAACATGAGGCAGATAGCACTGAGAAAGCAATGGAAATTCTTTCCATTACTGAAGATCAGAAGAGGATAGGTGCTGCTGGAGAGCATAGGATGGTTAGTGAGGATGAGATTTCGATGGCTGAAGTTGAAATGGGCATTGGTGATAAACTTCAACATGTGTTTTCCGAAGAAGAGCTTTTATGGGGTGAAGAAGAGGGGCTAACTAAGGATGAAGAACATTATGAAGTTGATGAAACCTCTGCATCCGCTGAACCTGATATCCATGAGTCACCACCACAGGATGACGTGGATCCACAAGCATTACGGACAATGGTACAAGAACTTGCTAACAAAAATTATTCAATGGGAAACAAGCTTTTCGTTTTTCCAGAGGTCGTGAAAGAAGATACAACTATTGATCTTTACTTAAATCGTGACCTATCAGCTTTGGCCAATGAGCCTGACGTCCTCATCAAAGGAGCATTCAATAGTTGGAGATGGAGGCTTTTCACTGAAAGACTGCAAAAGGGTGAACTTTCAGGGGATTGGTGGCATTGCAAACTTTACATACCCAAGCAGGCATACAGATTAGACTTTGTGTTCTTTAATGGTCGTACAGTCTATGAAAATAATGAGAATAATGACTTTGTGATACAAATAGAAAGTACTATGGATGAATATTTGTTTGAAAAATTTTTGGTTGAAGAAAAGCAAAGGGAACTTGAGAGACTTGCTATTGAAGAAGCTGAAAGGAGGACAAAGACTGAAGAACAACGGCAAAGGGAGGAAGAAAGGGCTGCAGCTGAAGCTGCTAGAGCACAAGCAAAGGCTGAGGTAGAGATGAAGAAGAATAAATTGCAGAATGTGTTGGGTTTAGCCAGAACATGTGCTGATAATTTGTGGTACATAGAGCCTAGCACATATAGCCTAGGGGATCATGTCAGATTGTACTATAACAGACACTCAAGGCCACTTATGCATAGTACTGATATTTGGATGCATGGTGGTTACAACATTTGGACTGATGGACTCTCAATCACTGAAAGACTTGTTAAAAGTGATGAGAAAGATGGTGATTGGTGGTATGCAGATGGTATGACACCTCACATTTTGCCCCGCTTGGTTTCTTATAACATTATAACATCCTTTGGGGGTGATTGAACATTATAATGTACTTTATGATCCTATCATAGTTCACCTATAAATGTTCCATGGGTTTCCTTGTTTTAGTAATGCCATGAATAGAAACGTGTGGTAACTTGACAACCATATAAGCTTTGCAGTTACCCACTGAGATTGGTTTCTTGAAGTACATATTTGTTGAGAGAAATGTAATATGCATCTTAGATGCTTAAAGTTTGTTATGCTCCATTAATCATATAATTAACACCTAGCTTTTCTTTATGGACAGTTATTTTACCTGAAAAGGCGTTTGTGCTGGACTGGGTTTTTGCTGATGGGCCACCAGGGAATGCAAGGAATTATGACAACAATGGCCGTCAGGATTTTCATGCTATTCTTCCGAACATCATGACTGAGGAAGACTATTGGGTGGAAGAGGAACAGAGAATCTATACAAGGCTTCTCCAGGAGTGGAGAGAAAGGGAGGAGGCTATAAAACAAAAAGTCAGTTGCAACAGATTCTTTGCATATGAATCTGTATCATTTTAACGAAGATTGCATAACTTCGTTCTTGAACTTCATCAATGGCCAAATTCGACCATGACAAGTCACTGTTGGCCGTTAAGTGTTAACCAGCTGAGTGCTGGAAAATTTCATATGTTTTTAACTATTTTCCATATCCAAATATATGGTTCCACCAAAACTTTTACCTAAACCCACTCTAGTCTTCCAAAAACAACAGAATTAACTTGACCATTAGGTTATTCTTCACTTTAAACTGCAAGTTAACTCCCTATTGGAGCTGACTGGTGATGACTGACGACCTACACACTTAACACTGTTTATTCAGAACTTTGCTTGTACCGCTTTATGATATGAAAGACTAAAGTAATTGCTCTTTGTGGTGGTTATATGTGGCTTTAACAGCAGATATGCATGGTCAGTATTCTTTTGTTGACTTTTGTCCTTTTTGCTTGCACAGTCTGAGAGAAGTGCAAAAATGAAAGCTGCGATGAAGGAAAAAACCATGAGAATGTTTCTGCTTTCCCAGAAACACATTGTCTATACTGAACCACTTGAGATATGTGCTGGAACTTCTGTGGATGTGCTATACAATCCTTCCAATACAGTGCTAAATGGAAAACCGGAGGTTTGGTTTAGATGCTCATTTAACCGCTGGACGCATCCAGGTGGTGTGTTGCAACCCCAGAAGATGGTGAAAGCAAATAGTGGCTTGCTCTTAAAAGCAACAGGTTTGAGCTTGTCTTATTACATCAACGTTCTTAGTAGGTACTTTTCATGGATACATCTATTGTCAATTGACATATTTTTATGCCATTAGTATGTTCATGTGCTACTAGTGTATTCTGTTTATAGAATTTTGATCCATAGATGTTACCTAATAAGTAATATCTACTTATTAATTGCTGAATCAAAGTATGACGTGGATCTATTAGTGAGAAGAGCTAGCTACTATAGTGCCATAATAGATATGTTACTATAAGCTTGTAACAAGATTTGTTTCTGAGAGTTTGAATCTAGCCGGTCTAATGTCTTGAAGGTTAATATAGGTAGGCCCTAGGCCCTTTTTGCTTTTATGTCTTTATGCTGTGGCCAGAAGAGTTCAAAATAGCTGCTTACCCCTATGGCAGCCACTCAAAACTGGTAAAATCTAGCAATTTGGTTGCTGAATTTGGTTAAATTCCTGTTAAATTCAGTTCGCTTTTGTTTGACTTGTTTTTGAAATCTTGATTACAATATTCATGTGGTGGGGTGTTACTTGTTCTTCAGTTTGCTCGTTATTACAGAGTTTAATACATAGCAACATTAAGTGGTTATATCTTCCCTCCTTAGTTGTTCTATCTCAATTGACATGTTCCTTGTCCAGTTAGTGTTCCACCAGATGCCTATATGATGGATTTTGTTTTCTCTGAGTCGGAAGAAGGTGGAATCTTTGACAATAGGAATGGAGTGGACTATCATATTCCTGTTTCTGGTTCAATTGCAAAGGAGACTTCCATGCATATTGTCCACATTGCTGTTGAGATGGCTCCTATTGCAAAGGTAATCCATGTTGCTAAGTTAAATTTCTATGATTAGCAGCAGATGAGATTTTTCCACCTTTGTCCTTGTTTTTCTGTGTATAATATGATACCATGATTTTCCCTCAAAAGACATAATACCATGTTTTGTAATGATCAATGCTATTACAGGTTGGAGGTCTTGGTGATGTTGTTACAAGTCTTTCACGTGCTGTCCAAGATTTAGGTCATAATGTTGAGGTTATTCTTCCAAAGTACGACTGTTTGAATCTAAGCAATGTAAGTTGAAGCATTGTACTACATCCTATGCTGTTTCTGTCTTCTTATTATGTTTTTGCTCTCTGATTCTGTTAAGTGGCTTTGTCACTAGAACTGAAGTTGACTTCGTATTTTTTTAAACTAAAGCTGACTTCGTATTTTAAAGAGCATATATTGTATATGGATGGGCTCCCGGTAGGTTATTCCTTTCTTAGTTGCAGGTTAGTGCTAATTGTGTTGAGTGCCATGGAATATTTCAACTGGAATACATTGTATCATGTACAACTTTTCTTGTTTGATTTAAAGTAGTTTGTGAATGCTTTCATATGTCATATGTCTTATGCCCTTGATGTGTATCAGAAAAACCCAAAAAGAGAAAGAAGTGCATGTGTGATATAGTTTTGTATTTGTTATCAATCAAGTTACATCTATTTCAATGCAGGTGGGAAATTTACATTTGCATCAAAGTTTTTCTTGTGGTGGTACAGAAATAAAAGTATGGCTTGGAATAGTTGAAGACCTCTCTGTTTACTTCTTGGAACCTCAAAATGGGTATGTAGCAGCTTATGCGTAGCTTCAGAGATATAAAAGCATAATTATTACTCTTTCACAAAAAGTATTAGGCTAGAGCCTTCTACTCATTTCTAATACATAATTATTTATTGATTTTGTTAATCAGTCTAACTAGTTAACTTGTAATGTATTAGAGAGTATAGATGACACTTAGATTGTCTCAAAAAAATGAAGATGATACTTTGATGGGAATCAAAATCATTGGTCTTGGAAGGAAAATGCACTGGTTGAGAACTAGTATTTATAATGTTGTGTGAGATTGGTGGTTCCACGATCTCTTTCGGGATAGAGGAATTTGCTAAGATATTAAGACATTCGATAAACCAAACTAAATATAAGTTCAGAGAGAATGAGAGGAAGAAACAGAATGAATCCTATTGCTTGCTTTTCTCCATAGCATTAAATGAATATAAATAGTCTCTAGAAACAAACCAGGCTTAAGAAACCACAACACATTGTTTTCTTTGTATATATACTAGTTTAGTGATTTAGTTCTTTGATTGACTTCCCTGGTATGCTGATGTCAATTCTTGCGAGGACCATTTTGAAATTTGTTTCTAGGATGTTTGGGGTCGGATGTGTATATGGAAGGAATGATGACCTTAGATTTGGCTTCTTCTGTCATTCTGCTCTAGAGTTTCTCCTCCAGAATGGATCTTCTCCAGTAAGTGTTATTTATAATAATGAAGGTTACTTTTTTCTGTGACACTTTACCTTCTTGCTTGCTGTGTCTGCAGTGCGTTATGTACAAAAACTTGTATTAATAATGTTAATTTGTGTTTCTTTACTAACTTACCGCATTAGCTTTCTTTTCCTAATCTTTCAAGTGTCAACTGAATGCTGCTTGCATATTCCCAACAGTTGCCATGTTTGTTTCTCCCTTTCACTTCTCTGTTGTAACAACTGATATTTATCCTCCTGACAGCATATAATACATTGTCATGATTGGTCAAGTGCTCCGGTTGCCTGGCTATACAAGGAGCACTACGCAGAATCCAGGTTGGCAAGTGCTCGGGTTATATTCACCATCCACAATCTTGAATTCGGAGCACATTATATTGGTAAAGCAATGACATACTGCGATAAAGCCACAACTGTGAGATCCTGACTGTCTTAATAGATTTTCACTATCGTGTCTCCACACTTATGTGTAACAAAAGAAATCTTTTTCATATATTATTGGGTCATGTTCTTGTTATGTATATTCAACTGTTATTGCACCATTTCATGCAGGTTTCTAATACATATTCTAGGGAAGTGGCAGGTCATGGTGCTATCGCTCCTCATCGTGGAAAGTTCTACGGCATTCTCAATGGAATTGATCCAGATATCTGGGATCCATATACCGACAACTTTATCCCGGTATATTGGTCATCATAATCAAGTACATTTGTTTTGTGTTGTGTAGCTATGTTTTCATATCTATCTGAATTTGGTAAATTGAAAAAAAATCCACTAATTGCACAGGTATGATTATTCCAACAATGACCTAATTTTTGCTTGGGTTACCCCTAATGTGCATTCATAATTTGAACAATTTCAACTATTATGTATGTGTGATGCTTTCCTTAATATGCATTTCCCTGCGTGTCTTGGCTGTCGACAGATTGTTCACGGTGTAAACATATAGCAGTGCCTGTGTAACTCTTTATTTCATACTATTTCAGGTCCATTATACTTCTGAGAATGTTATTGAAGGCAAGAATGCTGCGAAAAGGGCATTGCAGCAGAAGCTTGGACTACAGCAAACTGATGTCCCTATTGTTGGAATCGTCACTCGTCTGACAGCCCAGAAGGGAATCCACCTCATCAAGCACGCAATTCATCGGGCTCTTGAACGCAACGGACAGGTCCATCCCTTGTGAATAAACTTATATTAATGTCATCTTTAGAAAATGCTTCTTTTGTAATTGTTTTTGTTTGTTCTCTTCAAAACTCAAAAAGTGAAAAATGTTGTGTTTGGTTTCTAGGTGGTTTTGCTTGGCTCCGCTCCAGATCACCGAATACAAAGTGATTTTTGTCACTTGGCTGATACTCTTCATGGTGTATACCATGGTCAGGTGAGGCTTTGTCTAACGTACGACGAGCCTCTTTCACATCTGGTGAGCTCCGATATCCTACATCCTGTAACCCTCATTAAAGGAGCTGGAGAATTTCCGTATAATATAAATTCATGATCCTGCTACAGATATATGCTGGGTCCGACTTTGTTCTTGTTCCATCTATTTTTGAACCATGTGGCTTAACTCAACTTGTTGCTATGCGGTATGGAACCATTCCTATCGTTCGCAGAACTGGAGGTCTGTATACAGCTTAGTAGCTTACTCTTCTTTGCCATTATCACTCACTGCTTTGCACGGTGAGCTGAACATGAGACCTGTCTTTTGGATTGCAGGACTTTACGACACAGTTTTCGATGTAGACCATGATAAGGACCGGGCTCAATCTCATGGTCTTGAGCCAAATGGATTCAGCTTTGATGGAGCTGACGGCAACGGCGTGGATTATGGCCTGAACAGGCAAGTGCCATGCCTCACAATTGCATCAAGTCTAATTCAGTAACCTGCGATATTCGCTACATTGTTTGGTGCTTCCATTTCAGAGCCATCTCTGCTTGGTTTGACGCCCGCGACTGGTTCCACTCCCTCTGCAAGAGGGTCATGGAGCAAGACTGGTCATGGAACCGACCTGCTCTTGACTACATCGAACTGTACCATTCTGCACACAAATTCTGAGACCCAACCAAACCAATGGCAAGACCAAATGAGCAGATAGGTATCACAGGTCTGCTAGGTTCCTGCACATTGCTGTACATGCCCTTTCCATCACTTAGTCCCCTTATCCAAAGGGCAATGGAAACAAAAAAGAGTTCCAATACTCTTCCAAAGCCGTCCTCAGTCCTCATCAGGCAATGGCAGTGATGAAGCGCGGCAGATGCCTGTACTTGAGATTGCTCCAGTCAGACCAGTCTCCAGATGACCCCGGTTGCATTTCAGGATCCTTTGATATACAAGTTGCAGTTTCAGATGTACATATTTTGAAACGAATATATATGGACACATTTTGTCTGAATTTCAACATGCTAAACTATATGACTTGCACACATATTAGTTTATGTGATTTGGTGGTTGAAATATTCTTTTGTGTGCGCTAAGTGGAACTGAGCAAATGCTAGGCCGGTGAAAGGCCTTGATGTTATTTGATCACATTGTTAACACTAATAATACGAGGAATGTATTACATGGAATGTATCTTGAGCAAGGCCCAATAGGGCTATCGAGACTGGCAATGGGCCCAAAAGCTGAAGCTGTAAACTTAGTTGATGCTGAAACTGCAAATTTAATTGATCAGTAGGCCTCAATTGATTCGGGACCTTGTTTGGACGTGAGAGACCTTTAGAATTTGGTTTAAGGCCTTCGAAGTTTGAATGGCGAGCTTGGATGCGGCGCCGTACACGAGTATGAAAGAGGAGAGAAGAGAGGGGAGGAGAGTTGTGGTATTTTTGGGCAATTTTTTGTATGCAAGTGAAGAAGTACCAAATCCCGTAATAGTTATCACTTAAACACCGATGTCTAAATGCCATCGCATTTTACAGATTGTTCCTTTCTTTGCTGTTGATAAAAACTTTTTTGTTTAAACTATATAAACATTCTCAAAAATTCTAGAAAAGATCATAGTGTTGTAATGTGAGGACCCGGTTTTACTAAATCGAACACCTCTGTATTAACAGTATGAGTCCTAAGGATCAGTGCTCATATCCACAGTAAAATAGAAATAAAGTATCAATACCAATATTGTATTAACTAGAAAGTAAATCAGAGTGCAGGAAGCAATTTATTACCATAGATTATAATGTCAAAAAAAACCAAATAAAAACAATTGAAGTAACCCATTATCAACCACGGACAAACTGACTAGAGAAGCTTCTAGTATTCTGGATTACCTTCTGGAAAAAATTCAATATTGTCCTACGTACCCTCATGGTCCTAACCTGCTCGTGGAATAAGCAGCCCTGAATGAAAGTCGGGGTTAGCACGCGAATGCTAGCAAGTCTTTTCTGGTAGTGCCAGATTAAGCTCATCCTAGGAAAGATAATGACTCATTTGCATAAAAGCATTTAACTCAGAAGTATAAAAGTATTTAAGGAAACAGTAAATTAATAAATAGCAATTCTCATGATTAATTTTAATAATAACATAAACATGATATAATTCTCAATCTCATTGTCTCATGTCTCAAGTTCTTATTATCTCATGTCACAATTTCAACATAGTTTTCATCTCATTCTCATTCATCATAAATCATCTGACAATTGCACACAGCCAAATAAACCTTACCCAAGTTAAATTAATTAAAAGGTGTAGCTACGATGTGAAAGACCACTAAGATGCTCATAATCGAGAACATGGCCATTCGAATGGGTTTACATTCTACAGAGGTTGTACGCTTTTTCCGCAAGATATGATACTCTTCCGTCAGATGCATCATAACAAAATCCATTAGAAGTTTAACCCCGAACTTGTCACAGTCATACCTGACAGGTCCCACAAATACCCTGGAATTCCATCCGGGTAGTACATCGATGATGATGCATCCCTCAGGACCTCACCCATAGTGCAAGTATGGTGACAATTTTGACGTTAATTTCCCTCTATTAGGCCACGTCCCATACTGGGCTTGCGGTCGCACGATAATTTCTCGGTTAAATCCATCACGATCATCGATCCTTAGGGACCGGAGCATCGACTTAGGTCACCCGCTCTAAGTCAACTTATTAGTTGGTCAAATTTTAATTAATTAGTGAACAATCCCACCATAAACCCAAAATTCTTCAGTCTCATACTCAATTATCTCATAATTGGGTTCTTTAATGATCATAGGAGTAAATCACTCCTAAAAAAGCTAAGCAATGTTAAGCCATCTAAATTATGTAAAACAGTAGCAAATAATAATAATAATAATAATATCCTAAGGTTTTCATGGTAATGAGTGCATACCATATAAATAAACGACATGCAATAGGAATTTCTAAAGCAAATACACATAATTTAATTAAATAGCAATTTTGGCAAAATCTAGAAATTAGGATTCTATAGGAAAGACATGCCTTCCTGATCTTCCTAGACATCGGTGGTGTCGATGAACTCTCTTTCGTCGCCCACGCGGTCTAATACATGTAAAACGAGGAAACGACAGTAAATACCAGAAACAATAAATAAATTGAAAAAATTATATAAAAATTATAGTATGTAGATATGAATTTTCTAGATTTTTAGAAACTAGAATCGTTGGATTTGGAGATAGAATGAATTCGCAACAAAATAGTGAAGAAACACTATTCACTAAAAATCTAAAAAAGAGAAACTGTAGTTACCGGCCACTATAGCACTCCGGCCTAGCACGGAACGGATAAGGGCTACGGGGAGCAAGGTTTCAAAATCGATTTTACCCCAAAAATCGCTCAATTCCGATTTTCGATTTGCCGCGATTTACCGCGGCAAATCGCGGAAAATCGGTTGAAATTGGAGTTTTGAATTTTAAATCAACCGGAGGTTTAAAAAAAATCGAAAATCGCTTGTTTTTCCGATAAATCGATTGATTTCTTCGATTTCTTCGATAAATCAAAAAATTGGTGTTGAAATTTTGAAATCTTGAGCCAAACTTCGAAAAATCGCTTGTTTTTTTCGAGAAATCGGTCGATTTTATCGATAAATCGATCGATTTCTTCGATAAATTGACTGATTTCGAAATCACTTGTTTTTTCGGGAAATCGGTCGATTTTATCGATAAATTGACCGATTTCTTCGATAAATCAAACCAAACAGATTTCAAATTTTGAATCAAAATTTTAAATTTAATTCATGATTTGCCGATATTGAGCCGTTGCGATTTCGCCGTAAATTGCGATTTGCCACGATTTATGAACGATTTTTGAAACCTTGACGGGGAGTGGTTGCGGGTGAGAGAGAGATAGAGTGAGCGAGGGATGGAGAGGGAGGCTGGGAAAGAGAGAAACAGAGAGATTAGAGAGAGGTAGAAAAGATGGCGCTGCGAGAGAGAGAGAGAGAGGCTAGGAGGCGGCGATGGGTCCGGCGACATCGGCGGAAACAACGGCGACCAGCGATCTGGAGAGCGGCGCTGGCGATGGCGTCTTGACGCGACAGTATAACGACTTGCGACTAGGAATGTATCCAAGACAGCCCGGCGGCTGTGGCTAGGGCATGGTCCGGACCAGGCCCGTTCCTAGGGCAGGGCAAAAGGGGCGACCGTCCTGGGCCCTAAGAACAGCAGGGCCCCAATCCACATGGCTCTATACACATATATTTATATAGAGTATAGATAAAAAAATTATTATTAGTCTTGCACTAATTTCTCTTATCTTCTCAAGTTCTTGTCTCTCTCCCAACCAACGACCACCCAATGGTGGCTAAACTTTGTCGAAATCTCCTTTAGTTCCACCTTTCCCAAAGAGCCTTTTGATACGTTAAACTGAATGTGGGTCATTCATTATTCGTGATTCCATGGTTCATATCACTTATGATTTAAACATACTATACCTAAATGACATGGTTAGTATAATTTTATTGATCGAATGGTTGGATTTAAATATACTACCATAATATACTACTCCCTATAATGAACATTAACTAACTCTTCTCCAAAACATCACCATAAGGATTTATTTTCCTAGGCCCGAATTAGCAATTATTTGAGTCAAGGATAACAAAACATGCCGCCACCCCAGACTCCATATTGAACTTTGAAAATTTAGCTTTACCTTCCTTTGTTATTTTTCTGCCGTTGTGCATCTACTGATCTACGCGAGCGGTGAGCCCCAATGTCCTCAAGTCTACTTTACGTCTGCATGGGGGCGGCACAGACAAGTGGATGATCTCTTCATCCATGACTGCATCCTCCCTCATGCATTCATTCGCTAGGATTCATCTATTTACCTCCTCATCGACTTTGGAGTGGCACCGACCGGATTTCCAAACTTTTATTGACATTTTCAATAGTGGGGCTTTGTAGTACCATAAATCGAATTAACAAAAAAAATTCTTATATATTTTATTAGCATAGGCCCCATTTTATCTTGCCCCAGGCCTCCAAAATGTCATGAACGGCCCTAGGTCCAAAATGTCAGGAACGGCCTGAGAGTGATGAAATGCCACTCCAAAGAACCCAGTTCTAAGATTTCCACTCAAAACATTTTGGTTGATGAAGTGTCATTCCAAACATATTGAAATACCTATGATTTGCCTCTCTATTATTTATATTTCCATGTTTCTTTTTTTTTTTCCCGCCAAAACACTTGTGGAAGTTCTATTCTGCCCCTACTGCTGTTTGCTGTTAGTAAACTAGAATGATTGTTGCTAATTTTAAAAAAATCCTCCACCTCAAACTATTACTACTCATCAAATGCATATAAATGCGCATCCCATAATATTGTGATGGTAACCAAGCTGATTTTCTTTGTCTATATTGATTGATCATATTTCACACGAGATAAAAAATAAAGAAAAACATTAACAAACGCAAGAAAGGAAAAAAAAGAAAGAGTTTTTCCTGGCAAAATTTAGATGACTCACAACTACAAATTATGCACATATCATTTCTTCATAATTAATGAAAGGAATCATGATAGTTTACCGAGAATAAATACTCCAATTAAGGGCAAAAGCAAACTTCCACATGTGTTTTCGTGTGAGAAAAAAAGAAGAAACACGGGAATGCATGTAAGTGGATATCATAGGCATTTCAGTGTTTAGAGTGGAATTTCCACTACCAGCGAACCGGGTTTTACAACTGGTTTTGGAACCGGTTGTAAGCAACCACGTGTGATACTTCAAGCAGTATCACGAGCTGTTTTATAACAAGTTGTGAAGGCACTTAAAAAGAGAAATAATATTGGGAGGAGTGGGATTCGAACCCACAACCTCACCCCCTCCTCATGACCCATGCCTTACCCATCTAGCCAATCCATCCACGCGTGCTCTCTGATAGAGTAGGACAAGCACTCCTTTTATTATTTCGAAAACTGGCCTTTACAAGCGGTTCGTGTCCCCAATCGGTTGTAGAAGTCACTTTCTACAAGCGGTTCTTGTTTCTAACCGGTTGTAGAAGTCACTTTCTACAAGCGGTTCGTGTCCCCAACCGGTTGTAGAAGTCTATAACCAGTTAGGGACACAAATCGGTTGTAGAAATTGGGTTTTACAACTGGTTTGTGTCCCCAACCGGTTGTGATGCACTATCACAATAGATTCCAAATGAACCGGTTGTAGAGGTACCGCTTGTGATGCTCGTTTTTCTAGTAGTGCTCATCAACCAAAATATCACTAGCACAGGAAAGTCTATCACTGGCGGTTCATAACCGGTTCATAAGTTTTCGAACCGCCAGTGATTAACTGACAGTGATACCCGAGGGATCATCACTAGCGGTTACAGAACCGCCAGTGATAGCCACTATCACTGGCGGTTTCATATACCAGCCGCTAGTGATAGTATATCACTGTTTATCCTATTTTTGGCTTTAGAAAGTCAAAAAAATTTTCTTTACTCAAGTATTACTATCTATGTTTATATGGTCACAAAGTCACAAGTTGCACCACTTTTTATACTAAATACGTACCGATGCGGTTCATGGATTCAAACCTGCTACCTCTTAGCACATACAAAGCCTCCATACCATCTCATCTATCAATTATTAGTTAGAGCAATGGGATATTTTTCCTTTTGACCCTTGTGGTCTGAATTTTTTAACGATTATTTGAACATCAAAATAATTTCAAATGGAAAAGTTGTCAACAACAAAGTTGTAGATTTCGTCGAACGCTACAATTTTCATATAAATTTTGTCTTCATCCAACTTCGTATGAAAAAGTTATGAAATTTTGAAAACGAATTATCACTGCCGGTTTGTATTACAAACCGGCAGTGATACTCCCTCCATTATTGCTCCTGGTTCGTAACACAAACCGGCAGTGATAATAATATTATCACTCCCGGTTCCTTCCAAAATTTGGCGGGGGTTGGCGGGAGCCATGGTACCATATTACTGACGGATGGTCAGGTGAACCGCTAGTGATAGTTTCACTAACGGTTGAGTGGCCGAACCACTAGTGATAGGGTACCATTGCTGGCGGTTTTCTGTACATGGGCCATCATTGGCGGTTCATCGGGTCCCCAGCGCGGGGCGGGGCCTGGCGCGGGGCACTTCACTAGTGGCTCTAGCCAAAAGCGGCAGTGATGAGGGGGGCATGGATGAGCATTTCTGTAGCAGTGTGTTTTGAGTAGCAAATTCTCAACAGGGTTCTTTGGAGTGGTATTTCATGAATTTTTCCCTAATCATTATCGGATAGCTGTTAGGAAAAGACATCAAGGGTTACAATTCATGACAGCTCTATGTCTCATTAGGTTAATGGGAAGGTATACGTTAAATAAATAGAATGATACTTTTTCATATAGAAAAGTGACAAAAGTATCAGTCTCAAGGATGAACACTGGTACCATAGTATTACGTACAGAACCAATTCATACACTATACGCTTTATTACACACTTCATACACATAAAAGTACTAGGGGTGTTGAATATGACCATGTAGTCTTATCTCGGTGCTATATTCCCCTAGGACTCCTATTTCTTGGTCTATAAATATGCCCATGTAGTCTCATGGTATAGACGTGCCGAACGGTGCTGAATAGCACCAAATAGCCTTAGTGCTTATAACTTCTCATCATATAGTGATATTCTGTCTTCATGTGTTATTGATTCTTTTTTTCCTCATAGGGGTTTTCCATATTAAATATGTGTCTTATGATCATCTACTCTACTGTGCAATTTCTAAAAGTGGTATTGGAGCATAGCTTTTTTTCTTTTTGTTTTTCTCTACTATTAAAAGAGTTTAATGGTGAGTGGTGGTCAGTGATACGTCATTAATCTAGACCGTTCAATCACTCCAACCAATGACCCATATTTCATGAGTATGTTTTCTACTGATTTGGTTTGTTTCCAATTTTAGTGTGTCGATATTATAGAAAGCTTTCGGCTATATCATGGATCCCGTTCAAAGTTCTGCCCCGTGGCCTACTAAATCCTTGCTTCTTTGGAAAAATTAGTTGTATGACACTCAATTCGTATGCCGATTTGCTTGTGTCTATGACATGTGGGACCGTCTGTGTCTATGACAGTGGGTCAGAATAGCATATACTGAAATGTGAATTTTAAAGAGTGTTAGTGGCATAAATCTCTGTGCTTCGGAAATGAAAATCTATGACTATAATCCCGTTCAAATTTCAAACAGCCGCAAGAATTATGGTAGATGGATTTTCTATCTCAGAATGAAGACAACCTTCTATTTTTGCGTATTCGTCTCAAGAGAAGTACACGGCATAACGCCGTAGAGTTGCTCTCACATAGCTAGGTAGGGTTCGTGTTGTAGGATGTGATTTTCTATTATTGGCTGCTTTTTTTTTTAACTTGTGTTGCTCCGATCGATGATATAAGGTACCCCGAGCAAAGAGCCATTTTCACTATTCGCAAAAGTACCTCTAAAGAATTCCCATTATTATAAATTATATAACGATAAAAGAGTGTAAACCCACTAATTTATCCCAAACAAATTCGCAAATAATCATTAACTGGTATGCCATCTAGTTGGAGGTACATTAATTGTGCGTAATCACCACGCAGTCGAGTGTTAAAGTAAAAGGACACCATAGAGCCAATTAAGAGCGTCAAGTCGAATATGACATGTTAAAAAGTAATATGATATTATATTATTCGTAGCAAAGCGCGGACACAGCTGTTGTTGCTAAAACTATGCTTCCCTTGATTTCAATACCTTTGAATTTTCCCATGCGCTTGCACATTTTAATTTGTGCAGGAATCTCGTGTCAACATACATAAGGCAATTAGTGGCCAGCTACATCCTAACTAGGATTTTTCCGCACACGACAACAATATTATAAGGATTTGAAAGGTTCGGGTTGTTAGGGAAAAACTACCCTTTTACTTTTTTCAAAATCGTGCATAAAAGAATTAATTCGGTTCGGTATTAGGAGCAATTTGTCCTTCTCCTTGTGGCTGTATTAATTGTCACTAGCTACTATCAGTTCACTCAATCAGACTACTTTTGTAATTGATGTACTTGCAACATATGCCATAACAATATTACATACATATATAGCACTGATGCATCGTCAACAAACATGTACACAGACATGGTTAATTTCTTAGAACAAGGACAAAAGGGCACTATTAGCAATCCTTTATTAAGGGAAAATATGGCATACAATAAAAATACAACTTCAACACGCATGCATGCACAAGCAGATCATTGGAAATACATGCCATTTTTATAGCCTATAAATAAAAATTAAAATCAACATCTTGACAACACGGATGTAATTAAATCTCCCAATGCAATCAATAAGGGTTGATTTAGTAGTGGTTGTCCTCCCAGAATTGCACCTGGAGCCAGTCTATTGTATTCTTTTCCACCTGAAACGCCTTGGCCAAAACATCGTCCGAGATCGGTGGCTTTGATCCGAACACAGCGTTTGCAATGGTGATAACCCCAGGGTTTTGGCTGCTAAGTGCAGCAATTGCAACCGCAGGCACGTGGGGGTTAGGATTGAATTGGAAGTGGATGAGCCCCTCAGGAAATACGAACACGTCACCCTTATTGAGCATCTTGGAGAATAGCTTGTTTGGGTTGGATGTGACAAACCCGACATAAAGCGTACCTTCAAGGACCGTGAGGATCTCGGTGGCACGTGGGTGAGTATGTGGTGGGTTCTCACCTAAGGGTGCGTAGTCGATGCGTGCTATTGAGATACCGAGGGTGTTGAGGCCACCGATTTTCTCGACGTTGATCAAGGTAACATTGGACCCAACCTTGCTAGCCATCGTGTCCCTTGGCTTGTCGAGATTGGCAGCCTTGAAGAAGTCATCCGCGTTCACCGCCATTGGGTCCTTGCAAACAAACCCATTGACACGCACTGCAAGCACGGAATAAGCACATCATATATACGTACTTGCATATATTCCAGAAAGTTATTTTAGCACACATATTGCATGGGTCAGAAAACAAAACTATTTCAGATGCGGTCAGTGACATAATACAAAAAAAACATCACTGAAACCATGACTCTATATGTACCTGGTGAGTGCATGTCGGCGACACAAAAGTCCTGAAGAGGGCTAGGATCGGAGGCGATGGCCTGGCATGAGACCAATGCAAGAAGAGCAGCCAGGAGAAGGAAGTGAGAGGTAGAGGCCATCTTGGTAGCTGCTTGTGTTTAGCTAGCTTGGATATGCATGGAGGGGTTGGATGTGCTTATATAGGCGCTGCGTGCCGGTGTGAAGTTGTGAACAACAGAACAAGTCAAGTAGAAGGATGTAAGCTAGCTAGATTGACATGGTCTGGCTGCTAGAATTAAACTTGGTCTTCGTGCTACTAATTTATTCTGACGTGGTCTTGATTGTATTATATTACATGCATATATGGAAGACTGAGTAGCTAGCAGTCATATATATATGTGTGTGTGATGATGATATGACTGTTTCATTTTACGTGTCTCCAAAAAATAATGGGTCATATGGTAGCTGAAAGTCACCATCCATCCATTTCTAAAAAACAATGTAGGGATTTGTGAACTTCGACGGAACGTGATAGATAGTATTTGTCAAGGGATATCACCTACAGCAGAGATCATAATAGCTCCCTTTTGCACCTAATACTACTAAAAAAAATGGAAACATATATATCTACTGAAAGAGGGACAATGCTAAATACAACGAGGCCCATCATATTTAAAAGGATAGCTGGTTGAAGTCATCTCGTAATGAGCTATTATTTTTTTAGAGGTTGTCTATATTATTTGTTAGAAATAGTCCGCCATCAGGAGTTACGAGAGGTAGAACATGGTTTGTATTAGTGAGGGAGCACACCCTCCTAATGAGCTTTTTTTTTTTTGGGGAGAGGGGGGGGTGGGATTGATCCAATAGATCTTGGTCCACAGCTATGTAGTTGGTGTCAAACCCGGCTTTGCAAAGCTGACCCCTCTGTGTTTTTAGTATTAGTCCCAACGAATTATACCTAATAGACATAGTATAAACAGATGATCGAACCGTACACTTTATTAAATAAAAATATAAAGTACCATGGATTCAATATCACTTGTACAATATCAAAGTATAATAGCAAGCAGAAGAACATAAATAATTGCATCAGTGATGTCCCATCAAATCGCCACAGGCATTTAACTGAAGATACACATCTAGTAGTCTGGATTGCCTCCATCTATGTCTCCTTCGTAATCGGTGTATTCCTCAGAACCTTCACTGCTCGATGGTCTAAACACCCGAAGAAATTGCAAGGGTGAGTATGAGACATACATACTCAGCAAGCATTCGTCTTTAGATATGAATGCACGCTAGTTAAAGAGCAGTTTAGGAAATTCCTAATAGTTGTACAGCATCACTTACTACATTCTCTGCATGGCTGCTAGACATTCCCACAGAATCGAGAGCCTCCGGCTTAGGCAGCCGCAAGTCGAAGCTCCTGTCTCCCTCTCAAGTAGCCCGAGTCCCCCCTTTGCTAGCAAGGCTCGGGACTCCCTTTGTAATCCTTCCTTATGTTTCCCTAAACACAGATCACTGGACGTAGGGTTGTTACCTCTCCCAGAGGGGCCCGAACCAGCCTAAATCCTTGCTCTCCCGTTTACGGTTTCCTGATTGAGGTCGCTTTCCCAAAAGCCCCCAAGGCTGCAGAGAAGAGGTCGGTTGATCCTTACACTCAACAAGTAAGCTCAGCCCTCGGGAGCCCCGTGCTCTCAACCGCCGACAGCTGGCGCCGTCCGTGGGGATTGTCGATTAGCTTCTGCAGCAAGGGTCCTTGAGAATGGCGAACTCTCAGGACAACCAAGATATCCGCTTCGACGACCTCGACGATCTGGGCGAATATTGGTCCGACACTGAGGTCGCTCGGATCATCGATCCGGAAGGACACACCGTGGCGGAGTCTCCTTCCCCCATGGATATCCGCCGCCCCGCGGGCGAGACGGGCTCGGAGTACGTTCCCGAGCCCCTCCGGTTCCGAGAGATACCGGAACAGGAGATGCCAGCGACATGTGAAGGCGCCGATTCATACGAGGGGGTCAACATCCCCGATGTTCCGTATGAGTCCGACCACGAGACTGCTTCCCGCGGGGACACGGTCATGACACCTTCATACCCGATACTCTCGCGAGAAGTCAACATGGCAGACACCAACGACGTGCCCGCTCCCGCAGCCCGGGAGGACGAGTCGCGCCGTCGCCTGGAAGCCGCACGGGACTGGCTCACCAACTCGATCGACCGAGCTCTGGCAACCCGTCGCGATGACCTAGGCCCGAGCACCCGGCCGACTCCTCGTTCGCCACGACCGGGGTCTCCGCCGCAGTCCCGCTCCCCCGATCCGATCGGCAGGAGCCGCCAGCGCCTACGGGCCTTGGCGCACGTGGTGCGGGACCTCCGGCCGGACTTCGACCAGGCCACCGAACTAGGCGTCACCGTGGCCGAAAGGCTGGAACAGTTGGCTGGCGACCTCCCCCATGCCGTCGACTCTCGGAGTATTTCCCGGGAGAGCCATACCCCAAGGGGTAACCACTCTCGTCATGACCTTCGTAGAGATCTCGATCGGCGAAGGAATGACAGGGTGTCCCACCAACACAACGATCGCCCCTCGATCGACGGTCGGTGAAGCGAGCATCGTCATAGCGGTGGTTCGACCCACGATTCCGCCCGGGAACGGGGCCACGCCGAATCCCGGGCGAGAAGCGGTCACAACGGGCGTCGTCCCCACACCGACCGGAGCGACACCCCCTCGGGTATACCCTGGACCCTCGGCGTGGCGACGCAACGGTCGTGACGTTCGCGGGCACAATGCTAGGGTGAACCACGGATGCCCCGCTTTCTCCCGTGCACTACGAAGGGCGGCGTGGCCGCCCAAGTTTAAGCCGGGCCACATCGAGCAGTTCGATGGGACACAGAACCCGGACGAATTCCTCTCGGTGTACGCTACACCGTCACCGCCGCCGGCGGTGATGAAGGGGTGATGGTCAACTATTTCCCCGTCGTGTTGGAAGGGCCTGCTCGGACATGGCTCTTCAACCAACGGGAGGGTTCTATCCACGGTGGGGGGCTTTGTGGCGCCTGCGGCAAATTTCGAGATCTTGTCCCCGGGAAGGCCGCAGGACCTCAAGCGGGTAGTCCAGATGGAGGACAAAAGCCTGCGCGACTACGTCTGGAGGTTCATCCGGGTATGGAACACCATTGCGAGTATCTCGGATGAGATGGTCGTTGAAGCCTTCACCGAAGGCGTCAAAAACGTTCGTTTTACCCAGGATCTCGAGATATTCTCCGGCTCCTCGGCTAGCGAGCTGTTTTAGGCAGCAGAACGCTACATCAACTCCGAGGAGGCCATTGAGCGGAAGCGGCTTCTTGGGGCCGGCCAGGCACCTCCGCAGCCAGGCATGGAACCCTCGGACAAGAGGAAATTTGACAAGAAGGCCGAGAAGAAGAAAAAAGCAAAGGCAGCCAAGATGGTGGCCGCCATCCCGGAGTAGTCATCGTCGCCTCAGACGCCGAGACCCAAGAAAGCTCGCCCTTCCCCGGGCAAGGTAGGTGGTCAGCGGCCGGGCAATTCTAGCCAGAAACACGGACCACAGGCTACCTCTAGCAGCCGTTTCTGTCCGTTGCACCAGGTGCACGGGCATGACCTCTGCAACTGCCGTACCTGGGTGGCTCGTCTCGAGGACTTCTACAACGGCCGGGGCCCCATTCCTGTCCTCCCGGACGTCGAAAAGGGCGGCTCCGACCGGAGATCCGAACAGCATACCGACCCACAGGGTCGAGATAGCGAAGAATACCACAAGCCGAGCCACCACATCGCGGTAATCTTTGGGGGCTCCGCAGCCTACTCCTCCCAGCGGGAATTGAAGGCCGCGGCACGTGAAGTCTGCCGCGCCGACCGGGGGGTTCTGCTCCCGAGCACGTTCGATGGTCAGAGACAACCATCTCCTTCTCCCGGGAAGATTGTCCCTCGGGAATGACCAAGCCTCAGAAGCTCCCTCTCGTGCTCTGCCCGACCATCAGCAACACGAGGGTCACACGGGTGCTTGTCGACGGAGGAAGCGCTCTTGACTTGATATCTGCCCGGGTCATGGACGAGATGCAGATCCCCCGATCCAAGATCAAGGATATCACCATGCCCTTCCATGGCATTATCCCGGGCACGTCCATGACCCCGCTTGGGCAAATCGTCCTACCCGTGACCTTCGGCAGTCCGAGCAATTTCCGGACTGAGTTGGTCACCATCGAGGTAGTTGATTTCGAGTTGGCCTACAATGCCATTCTCGGCAGGCCGACTCTTGCGAAATTCATGGCAGCTACGCATCATGCGTACCACTGCCTCAAGCTCCCAGGGCCAAAAGGGGTAATCACCGTCAAGGGCAGTCACAAGGCTGCCCTAGAATGTGATGAGATGGCGCTGGCCCTGGTCGGCCAGCTCCCGGAGCGCAGGCCCGAGCAGGACTCTCGCAAGTCCGCTCGGCCCATGGTGATGCTCCAGCCCCAGGAGCAGACCAAGGGAATCTCGGTCTCCTCCGAGGATCCGTCCAAGGTAGTCCACGTCGGGGCCGCCCTGGACCCGAAATAGGAAAGCGAGCTCGTCACCTTCCTCCGGGCAAACACGGACGTCTTCGCGTGGGAACCGTCCGATATGCCCGGGGTCTCGAGGGAAGTGATCGAGCACAGGCTGACGGTTCAGCCTGGCAAAAAACCAGTGCGCCAAGCACTGAGGTGGTTCCCACAGTGGAAGGCTGACATCATCAAGGAGCAACTGGACAAGCTATTGAAGGCCGGTTTTATCCGTGAAGTCGAGCACTCCGATTGGCTAGCAAATCCGGTTGTGGTCAGAAAGAAGAACGGAAAGTGGCTGGACGCTTCGGCGGGAAGCCTCTCGAGGGTAAAGTGTACCCCGTCTGCATAGATAAAACTGTCATGACAGCCGTGCTCGCGGTTATGAGGGCGCAAAGCGAGTGTTCATATGGTAGCCACTTCTTTTATAAAAAAATTGGGGGATCTTCTAAAATAATTTGGAAAAGAACCGCCGTTTCAGATTTTACTATTGGGACCTGTCGTGAGACGATGGTGGTTCCAAACTTAGTTTGTCGACGGATGGCTAGAACAGTCCTATTGGCCGAATGACCGAGCCAGGGAGCATGGTTCGCCAAGGGTCGATCGGAATAGTTCCGTCTGGTCGAATGATTGAGCCGGATATGATTGGAGCCCCTGAAAATGATGTTTATTAAAACCGCAATTTTTAAGTCACTAGGAAAAATTATTCAAGACTTTTCTGCAAAACACCTGAGCCACCTTTATACAGAGCTACCATACCATGTCATGTCCTTTCCCCTGCTGAGTATTAGTACTCACCCCTGTTTTCTCCCTCTCTTTTAAAATTTCAAAAGGTGAAGCAGTAGGATTTGACTCCGAGATAGATGATGAGGACTACGACGAGTCGGACTACGAGGAGTCTTCTGAGGAATGAAGCTTAGGGTCTGTTCCTACAGACAAGATGCCTGTGGGATTCTGTATCAAAGAGTAGCTGTAATGTGTGTTTAGCCCTTGATTTTCGCTGTGTACTCTGTGGTTCAGCCTGCGTGCTGACATATATGTAAAATAATCGGGACAAGTTTCCCGACCTTGTACCTTGTATAATTATGGCAATGTATCACTCTGTTTGACAACCGTGTGTATTAGCAGTGGTTCTTTGGACTAGTACATTATGCACAGGAAGGGTTCGGTCTTTTACGGCCGGGTCTCAACAATAACCTACCAAAATGGCTCTCAAATTTACTTACTTCATCCTCATTATGTTTCTAATTGCAATCTTGTGTTTGACCCATAGAGGTCGGAAACTTAGTTTCTGTAATCGGACTTTTTAGTCCTATCAATTAATGGAATCTCAGTTTGTCTCAAAAAAAATAATGCATGCTTATGTAAATATGCGCACTTGTCATAATCCAATACATGATTATTTCTACTGTTCATCTTGTGGAGATCATCGCTGGTCAGCTTCATCTTGTAATGTAGAATCTAGGTTTGTTATCTTTGTTTGTCTACCGTCAAAGGTGAGAGTTCGAACGAAGTAGATTGCAATTGCCGCCACATAATGCATCTCTATGTATTCAGCAGAATAACAAGGTGAAGGTATCAGCCTAACTTTCCTGTATGTCGAAATCTGTATGTGAGTTGAGGGGGATAGACAATAATTAAGCAGCTACGAGTAGTTTGATTTTCATTTTGAAGTTATAGACATTATCCAAAAAAATTTTGAAGTTAGATATGGAATAGGTACTCTAAATTAACTCTTCGTTTGGTAGCTTCTACACCCCATAGTTTATATATGCCTGCAAAATTTGTTGAATTTTGGAAGTACGTGTTGAAACCTGTGCGCATCGCAATTTTTTTTAAAAAAAATATGAGTGTTGAACTATTAAAAAACAATTATGTTTGTTTGAAACCAAAACTTAATATGGTACATCATTCAAAATTAAGTTGGCACATGAGTATTTGTTGTCTACAACAATACGTACTGGGATAATTTTTATTCAATTTCCAAGCAAATCAATACATGATGTATATTTTAACGTACAACAAACAAACATATCATTATACAATATAACATTCTATTCCAATAGATAGAAGCAACTAGGTACAATATTTAACTAATTGTGGTTGTCTTCCCAGAACTGAGCTTGGAGCCAGTCCACGGTCTTCTTGTCCACCTGAAACGCCTTGGCCAAAATATCATCAGAGATTGGTGGCTTTGAACCAAACACAGCATTGGCAATGGTGATGGCCCCAGGGTTTTGGCTACTAAGTGCAGCAATTGCAACAGCTGGCACATGGGGGTTAGGATTGAATTGGAAGTGGACGAGTCCTTGTGGGAATACAAATACGTCACCCTTGTTGAGCACCTTAGAGAAAAGCTTGTTCTCTTGGTTTGATGTGACGAAGCCAACATAGAGTGTCCCCTCAAGCACGGTGAGGATCTCAGTGGCACGTGGGTGCGTGTGCGGTGGGTTCTCGCCTAAGGGCGCATAGTCGATTCGTGCCAGTGAGATGCCAAGGGTGTTGAGTCCAGGGATCCGCATGACATTGACCAAGGTGACATTGGACCCAACCTTGCTAGCCATCGTATCCCTAGGCATGTCGAGTTTGGCTGCCATGAAGAAGTCCTCCGATTTCACATCTTTCGGGTCTTTGCAGACGAATCCATTGACAAATACTGCATCAAAGAAGTAAAAGACATATACGCACAAAAATTATAAGTTGTCTCAAACCATGTTCATATGCTTGAGAACTAACTGGTGCATGTGCCAGAACTAAGAATTTAGCTATGTATAATCTGATGCAAGAAGTACTGCACATACCATGCGAGTCCTTGTCGGCGACGCAGAAGTCCTGAAGAGGGCTCGGATCGGAAGCTATGGCCTGCCATGAAACCACTGCAAGAATAGCAATGAGAAGAACGAAGTGGGAGGAGGACGCCATGCTCTTCAACAGATGCTATATATCTATTTGATAGCAGGATGTGTTGAATATATCTGTAGTTCTGAATTCTGATGCTTTGGCCATGGTGGGGGTATGCATGGATATATATAGCCTCTGCCTGCAGCAGCTGCTCCAGGTGAGTTTGATAAATATGGACGAGCGAAGAAGTTGACGATTTATTTGATTTGACCTGGTTTTGTGTAGATAACTCTCCCAACAATGAGGTGACCAAGTAAAGCTGGCATGTGCAACATGTCTGATTAATTAGAAATGTTAACCTGGTCATTTTTATATGTGCCAAGTTCGTCACGCATGACATTGATGCCTGGATACATATATAGTTGCGTGAATGGAAAAACTCGCGAACGCGTTCCCTTTAATTAAGTGTAAATTGCCGTCATCTTCGATGCCTGGCCGGATCCATCATGAAATGTCACGTCAGAACACTTTTTTTTTCGAACCGTGGGTAGACACCCTTCGTATTACAAGGACATGAAAGCACTTTTATGAACACTTCCTATGGTGAGATTTTTGGCGACACAAAAGTCGATTCCAGATTCGCAATTACTCAGCCGGCTAGCTGCCTCATATATGACCAAGTCAGGTAATTAGTAACCATGCACACCCAAAAGGAAAACATATTCCTCTAACGGTTGTTGATCGATTCCAGATAATCTGTTGCTATTAGTCGGCACATGCTGTACTCCACCAGCTTAATTGACCATTTCTATCTGCTGATGCTTTCTTCTGATCATGACTTGTTCACAACCTCACCTACTATATATTTCTGATGCTATATATACACGTACGTGCATGCATCCTCTCGAAAGGCCAAATCGCCACAAACACAAACGCCCAGCTACTTGAGGCGCTAGCTAGCACCTGATCATAGAATTAAGATTCTGCAGAACCAAATGGCCTCCTCTTCCTACTTCCTTGCACTCGTTGCGCTGCTTGCGATGGTCCAATGGCAGGTCGTCACCGCTTCCGATCCCAGCCCTCTCCAAGACTTCTGCGTCGCGTACAATGACTCTCATGGTATGTATGTATATATGTACTTTCAGCTCTATAATGAGTTCGATACATGTCGTTTCCTAATTTTCTAGGGCACTGTCATATATGCATGCTTTCTCCGTGATGCAGTTCGTGTCAATGGATTCGTCTGCAAAGACCCCAAGGACGTGATAGTCGAGGACTTCTTTCTAGCAGCCAACCTTGACAAGCCGAGGGACACGACCGTGAACAAGGTTGGATCTAATGTTACCTTGATCAACGTTATGCGGATCCCTGGCCTCAACACCCTCGGAATCTCCCTTGCACGCATTGACTACGCGCCACTTGGCGAGAACCCTCCTCATACACACCCCCGTGCCAGCGAAATCTTGACTGTTCTGGAAGGCACACTTTACGTTGGCTTCGTGACATCAAACACAGATAACAAGCTCTTCACCAAGATGCTCAATAAGGGAGATGTGTTTGTATTCCCCAAGGGGCTCATCCATTTTCAATTCAACCCTTGCCCTGATAAGCCGGCGGTTGCTATTGCCGCACTAAGCAGCCAAAATCCTGGTGCTATAACTATTGCCAATGCAGTTTTTGGGTCAAAGCCACCAATCTCGGACGATGTTCTAGCCAAGGCCTTTCAAGTGGAGAAGAAGACCGTGGACTGGCTGCAAGCTCAGTTTTGGGAGAACAACCACAACTAAATTAATGATGTATTAATCATATAATTAAAAAGATGTCACTATAATTTATTTTCTACAATCTTTAAGCAAAATATCGAACTGTAATAGAAGGTTATTAGTTGAGTCTGATTAATTAATGTCTTCATTCGTTGGATTAAATAATGGAATGTGATGGTCTGGCATTCCATGGGAGTGCACGAGAAATGAACTATGAATAGACAAGGTGGCGTAATTTCTCAACAGGGGGATCAGCTGGGCTGCCTCCAGCCGCTTCCTGTTACATAAACCTTGTGCTTGATAGTTCCTAGCCTTTTGCTTGGTTAGTTAGCTGCTTGTTAGTTCCTAGTTTGATGTTTAGTTCGTTAGCTAATAACGCATGAGCCCACAAATCTTGCTTATTCGTAGGAGCACAAAACGGATCACTGTTAGTTTGTTTCAGGCTCTATAAATAGCAATGAAGAAAATGCTGTGGTAGAGGGTGCAGCCCAAAAACGATCTCTCTCGTGTTTTTCATCTTGAGCTCCAGTGTGTTCGCGTTGAGTTTTTGTGAGGTTTGGATCTAACATTTGGTATGAGAGCCTGTGTTTTGAATCCGAGCCAGGAGCATGTCGTCGACATCAGAGTCCGGTCATTCACGGACTCCTCCGCGGCGGTGGCGCCCGTGCTCACTGACTCCTCCCGCGCGTCGACCGCAGCACTATGATGACGGTGGCCGCCAAACCGTGGTGCAGCGGGTGGTGAAGGAGGTTGGTGGATCGGCGGCGTTTCCACTTCTCACGAAAACAAACTACGGCGACTAGACGTTGATGATGCAGGTCATGCTCGAGGCGCGCGGACTGTGGGACACCGTCGAGCATGGCAACGTGGAGCACCAGGAGGATAGGATAGCGCTGGAGGCCATCCTGCGGGCTGTTCCTCCAGAGATGATATCTACTCTCGCAGCGAAACCAAGTGCCAAGAAGGCTTGGGACATGATCAAGACCATGCGTGTTGAAATTGATCGTGTGTGCAAAGCAAATGCCCCGAAGCTCCGCAAGGAGTATGAGGGCATTGCTTTCAGAGCAGACGAATCGGTGGATGAGTTCGCGATGTGCCTCACTGGGCTTGTCAACCAACTCAGCGTTCTAGGTGATCCTAAGCTGGCGGACAAGGTGGTGGAGAAGTATATGCGGGTAGTACCCTCCAGGTTCTCTCAGATCGCCCTCTCCATTGAGACATTACTCGACGTCTTGACGTTGTCAGTGGAGGAGGTAACCAGGAGGCTGAAGGTGGCGGAGGACGTGCTCGAGCCGGCGCTTAGCACCGGCACTAGCGACAAGCTGCTTCTCACCGAAGAGCAGTGGATTGCACGCATGAAGGAGCGGCAGCAAGGTGAGGAGTCATCCAACTTCGGCAAGAGCGGCGGTAGGAACTGTCACCGCGGCCGGAGACCATGCAAGAAGGGCAACGGAGGTGACCGTGACGGCAAGGAAGGTGCACGCGATATAAGCAGCGACAAGTGCCAGAACTGTGGCAAGCTTGGCCATTGGGCCAAGGATTGCTGTCAGCCCAAGTGCTCTGAGGAGGTGCACTTGGTAAAGGGCGATGACGACGAGCCGCCGCTCCTAATGACTCAAATCTGCGCACTCATAGAGAGTGCACAGGAGGCGCACGCTGAGGTCACACTGGAAGAGCCACATGCATAGGCCTACCTCGGCTCCGACAGCGATTGTGTCATAGAGGGTTGGTACCTTGACACAGGGGCCACCAACCACATGACCAGCAGGAGGGACGTCTTCAGCGAGCTAGACACCAGCGTGGTCGGGACTGTAAAGTTCGGTGATGGCTCGGTGGTGGACATCCGCGGGCGTGGCACCATGGTGTTCACGTGCAAGAACGGTGAGCATCAGGTACTAACATGGTCTACTACATACCCCGCTTGCGAAACAACATCGTCGGTATAGGGCAGCTCGATGAGAACGGCGCCAAGGTCCTGATTGAGGACGGCATACTGTGGGTTTGGGATCACCAGCATTGCCTTCTAGCCAAGGTAACCCATGGTCAGAACCGGCTGCACATCCTCAATCTTCAGCCTGTGCATCCCGTTTGCCTAGCAGCACGGCGTGATGATGATGCTTGGCACTGGCACACTCATTTTGGCCACCTCAACTTCGGCGCGCTACGGAAGCTCGCTCGTGGGGGCATGGTGTGAGGGCTTCCACCGATCGACCACGTCAACCAAGTCTGCGATGCTTGCCTAATCGGGAAATAACGTTGAGCCTCGTTCCTACAGAAGGCAAATTTCCGCGTTGAGGCTCTTCTAGACCTCATGCATGGAGATCTCTGTGGGCCGATCACACCACAAACGCACGCTGGAAAACTCTATTTCCTGCTCCTTGTCGATGACTGCAACAACTGCTATATGTGGCTTCACCTTCTCTCGATGAAGGACCAGGCGCCGGTGATCATCAAGTAGTTCCGGGCGAGGGTCAAGGTGGAGACCGGCAGGAAGTTGCGCCTTCTACAGACCGACCGCGGCGGAGAATTCATATTGGTCGAGTTTAGGGAATACTATGCAGAGCAAGGTGTCGCACGGCATCTCACGGTGCCCTATTCCCCGCAGCAGAATATGGTTGTCGAACGACATAACCAGATGATCGTGAGGATGGCTCGCAGTATTATGAAATCGAGGTGCGTTCTCGGCGAGTTTTGGGGAGCAGCGGTCACCACCGCTGTCTACATCCTGAACCGTTCACCAACCAAGAGCGTGGACGGGATGACGCCGTTTAAAGCCTGGTACAGACGCAAGCCAAGTGTTCATCATCTCCAGAAATTTGGGTGCGTGGCACACATGAAGATCGTGAAGCCAAACCTCAAGAAGCTTGATGACCGGAGCATCCAAACGGTCTTCATCGACTACGACGATGGGTGTAAGGCGTACCGCGTGTTCGACCCGGTTGCCAAATGCTTCCATGTGACACGAGACGTGGTGTTCGATGAGGATGTGAGCTAGGACTAGGAAACTTCGGCTGGCACCACTACTCCGAGCAGCGATGATATTTTCTCTGTTCAGTATGTGGTGCAGGAGCAGCTAACAGTCAGGAGAGACTCGCCGAGCACTGACACGGCGAATCCAACGACACCACCAGCAGTGGTTGGGGTTGAGTTTGCTATTCCCACAACCGGCGTGCTCGCAACCCTCGAAGACGATGACGATGGCGCCCCACTCCATTTTCGGAAGATGGAGAACATCCTAGCAACCACTAACCCAGTGGACGATGCCGAGCTGCATCTTGCTGTCGACGATGAAACAACTACCTTCGCGGAGGCGAAGAAAGAAGCCTGCTAGCGCCAAGCAATGTTGGATGAGTGGCTTCCATAGAAGAGAATCGTACCTAGCGGCTTGTTGACCTCCTTGCAGGCCATTGACCAATCGGGTTGAAGTGGGTCTTCAAAACAAAGAAGGACGCGGCTGGGGACATCGTCAAGCACAAGGCGCACCTCGTCGCAAAGGGATACATGCAACGGCAGGGAGTAGACTTCGACAAGGTGTTCGCGGCGGTGGCGCACCTCGAATCCATCCGGCTGCTACTCGCACTCGCTGCACAACAAGGGCTGGCATGTGCACCGTCTCAACGTCAAGTCAGCGTTCCTCAACGACGAGCTGCAGGAAGAAGTGTACGTGGCCCAACCCCCAAGCATTGTCACTGCTGGGCAAGAACAGAAGGTGTTGAAGCTCGACAAGGCTCTGCACGGTCTACGACAGGCTCCAAGAGCGTGGAACGCCAAGTTGGACAAGTGCTTGCTGTCACTTGGGTTTCACCAAAGTGCTTCAGAGCATGCCATTTACGTCCGCAACAAAGGGACGCTGCAACTCGTGGTGGGCGTCTACGTGGATGATCTCATCGTCACCAGCAATGATCTGCGCGAGCCCAATGCTTTTAAAGTTGAAATGAAGGGGCTCTCCAAGATGAGTGACCTCGGCCTTCTCGCATTCTATCTTGACCTGGAGGTGTAGCAATCCGACGACGGCATCACACTGAGCCAAGTTGCGTAAGCTACCAAAATCTTGGAGAAAAGTGGAATTACTGGGTGCAACCCATGTCATGTCCCCATGGAGCCACGTTTCAAGCTAAGCAAGGAGAGCACGGCTCCTTCAACTAACCTGACGAAGTATAGAAGCATCGCTAGGAGCCTTCACTATCTTGTCAACACGGGCCTAGATATGGCTTTCGCTGTTGGATATGTGAGTCGGTTCATGGAGAAACCGACTACTGAGCATCTCGCCGCAGTGAAGAGGATCCTCCATTACCTTGCAGGGACGCTCCACTATGGTTGCCACTATGTGAGATCAATGGAGATATAGTGATATCGATATGGCCGGTGATATCGACACGCGCAAGAGCACTACAGGAGTGCTATTCTTCTTCGGCACTAGCTTGGTTTGCTGGCAGTCAATGAAACAAAAAGCGGTGGCACTATCGTCTTGTGAGGCGGAGTACATGGCTGCTACCACGGCGGCATGCCAAGGCATTTGGTTGGCTCGACTTGTTGGTGAGCTGGAGGACAGAAAAGCTAGCATCGTCGGCCTCAAGATTGACAACAAAGCTACAATCTCCCTCAGCAAGAACCCAGTTTTTCATGACCGTAGCAAGCACATCGCTACGAGGTATCACTTCATCCGTGACAAAGTAGAGAACAGGGAGATTGAGTTAGACTTCATCAGCACTGAAGCATAGCTCGCTGCGTCAAGTTTTAGGAGCTGCACATAAGGACAGGAATGATCGAGGTGCACAAGGTTTAGGGAGTGAAATGTTACATAAACCTTGTGCTTGATAGTTCCTAGTCTTTTGCTTGGTTAGTTAGCTGCTTGTAATTAGTTCCTAGTTTGATGTTGAGTTGGTTAGCTAATAACGCATGAGCCCACAAATCTGTTGTGTGTGCCGTATGCTCGTAGAAGTCCAAGAGGTGATCTCCGTGTTTGTTGCTTATTCGTAGGAGCACAAAACGGATCACAGTTAGTTTGTTTCAGGCTTTATAAATAGCAATGAAGAAAACGTTGGGGTAGAGGGTGCAGACCAAAAACAATCTCTCTCGTGTTTTTCATCTTGAGCTCCAGTGTGTTCGCGTTGAGTTTTTGTGAGGTTTGGATCTAACACTTCTAAGAGGACACCCAAGCCCTAGAGTCTCTCTCTACGTGGACTATGTCATCATTTTCTCAAACCCTGCAATTGAGAAGTAGATGGCCTACTCCTACTTAGAGGTGGCCAAACGAGCCAGCCCAAGTGGGACAAAGCGGGCTGACCTGCACTGTTCACCGAACTAGGCCGGCCTAGTTCGTTCAACTGAATCGAATCTGGGCCGAGGCTTCTGTCCGCCGGGCCAAGCTGGTTCTGTTCGTATAGTGGTGGCCTAGCCCAATTTGGTTCAGCCCGGTTCGGCCTCGTACTGTAGCCCCCATATTTAGTTAAATATATATATATGTTTATTTTCTTATGATATATAATTTATTTCTTTATTTTATAACACATATTTATTAAATATAATTATTTTCTTTTTTATATATTATTTTTGGCTAGAATGGGTCGGCCCTGCTTGTAACCGGGCCAACCAGGTCAGCCCAATTATTGTGTGAACCGTGCTTGGGCCAAGACCCTAGCACGTTGGCTTGTTATGTCTGGTTTGTACAATGAACCAGGCCTAGCGGGCTTAAACCGGGCTGGCCTTGTTCGTTCGTTGGTCATCTGTGCTTCTACTCCAAAATTTCGGACTTGCAACAGGACTACAAGTGAATATGAAAAAAAGCACGATCTCAGCCATTTGATGTAGTGGAATAGACTTACATGAAATCCTTCAAAGCTCCCCTAGGAGTCGTTCAGACCTTACAATGAAGTATCTTTGCTTACCACTAACAAAGGGCCGACTTAGAAAGGTAGATGTGAAGCTAATATTCCTGGAAAGTGCTGCGTCACGCCTTGCGTGATGGAAAAACCAGCTCCTCTCTATGGGAGGTCGAAGGATCCTTGTGGCTGCAGTTTGAAGCGCTCTACCAACATATTTGCTCACTGCAATGAAACATTCGGCTTCCTTCATTCAAAGCCTTGACAAAATCCATCGTCGTTTCCTTTGGGTGGGCTCTAAAGAAATATCTGGAGGAAAGTGCAAGGTCAACCGGGAAAAAGTTTGCTTTCCCACCTCCTTGGGAGGGTTAGGCATCCCTGACTAAGACAAATTTGGACGCGCCCTAAGGCTTGTTGGCCATGGCTAGAATGGGGTGACATAGAACGACCTTGGCTAGGCATGTCGGTACCTTGTGATGCAACAAACAAATCTCTTTTTGATGCATTCACAATCGTTCACAAAGGAGACAGCCAAGATGCAAGATTCTAGGAGTCCTCTTGGACAAACCCCTTCCCCCTGAAATTCATTGTGCCATCTCTCTTCAAAGGTTCTAGAAAGAAGAACAGGACTGTGGCAGAGTCCATCACAAACAACACCTAGGTCCAAGATGTGAGAAGGGTACTAACAGCACACTTGCTTCCTGAATACTTTGCAATTTAGGAACTTATGTACAGAGCACGCATCACTCTACAAGGAGTCGCGGATACCATCACTTGGAAATGGACAAATAATGGTATCTACTCGGCAAAATCTGCTTATGAAATTCAATTCCAAGAAAGGATCGCAACGAACTTCATGCAGACCATCTGGAAAGCCATGAGCACTAACCAAATGCAAGTTCTTTGCTTGGTTACTAGCCCAAAACAGACTTTGGACAGCAGACCGTCTTCAGGCAAGAGGCTGGATAAACAACATGTTCTGTCCCATTGAAACCTCACGCTAGAATCAGCAAAGCACCTTTTCATAGAGTGCACCTTCACCAAATCCTTGTGGGCCCAAATCGCCACACAGTCTGACTGCACTAACACGCACCCCTCCACCTGACTCTCAACTGGCTCCATTTTAGATTGGTGGGAAAAGAGAATTCATCGGCCAAGCTAGAACGGAAGAAATTATTCACGCTTTTAATCGTCGCTTGTTGGACAGTGTGGCGGGAAAGAAACAAGAGAATTTCTCGTAACAAATATCATGCTGGTGCATCACCTATCCACACTTTTAAAAAACGAGCTCAAGTTGTGTGCTACAGCGAGCTGTAGCACTCCAAAATCTATAATTAGTACCCCTTGCTTTTGATCTAAAGTTCATGCGACACTTGGTCCTGTACAATTTTCTTCCTCAATCAATTAATATTATGCCAGCACTTTACTTAATCATTCGGAAAAAAAAAAGGTGGCGTAATGTAATTAGGACAAGATGGCGAACCCTCTGGTTGTCGGGGCTCACGTTTGTGGCAGCTCGATTGGTGAGAACACTGAGAAGAGCATGTTAAAGGTAACTGATTAGTACTACTCATGTTTGATCTGAATTCTAGAAGCCGCTTTCTGATTTTGCAAAGTGAAAAACAACCGAACCAAACCCTATAGTTTCTTGAAGTGCTTTTCGAGTCGGTTTTTCTATTTCAACATGAGAAAAGCCGGACGTTGTTCCGGGTAGCTATGGTGGCTTTACTTGGCTCAGGTCTAGTTTTGCCTGAGAGTGGATTTCTCTGAGATACATGCGGTTCTAGGCGCTTTCATGACCATTGGATGTTTCTTGAGATTCGCATCTGGCTTTAGCAGTGAAAAGCTGAAAAATCTGACACATTACCTCATGAACCCGGTGCGTGAACTAGCCTGACTGCTATGGGACGAACCACCATTACGTGGGTGGGAATGCATTTACTAGTCATACAAGCATCTTTTCAATTCGATTTTTGCCATAGTTTTTGATGGGAAGATCGGATCAACAAATGGTTTTTACCATTGTGTTACTGACATTTTTCGAACAAAACAAGACCAGACTAAATATAAAAATGAGTTTTTTAACAATATGTCGAAATTAACTATTACAAAGAGCAAATTGTAAATATTACAAATGAACTATGTAAACATTTGAATTGAACTGTATGTCGAAATTAACAATCTGTAGATATAAAAATGAGTTTTTTAATAATCTATAGAAATTAACTATTACAAATAGCAAATTATAACTATTACAAATGAACTACGTAAACATTTGAACCGTTTGTCGATCCGAGCTTCTAATAAAAAAATTATGATAAAAAAAGGATGAAAAGATGTTTGCATACCTAGTTAATGCATTTCCACGTACTGGCCGAATGCAAAGCATTGTAAGTGAGAGCATGGACTGGATGCACTGTACGGATCATAGACTAGGTGTATAGCTTGTTGGACAGTGCACTTTTGACTAAGTGGGAATACAAATATCGAGGAGCATTGAATGGTAACGAAGGTGTCTGGAACCGCAGCTACATGCTGGATTACATTTGCGGTTTTGCCCTTGCCCTGGTCGCTCGTCGCCACACCGCTGCTGCTGCTCTCCCGCCCCTCGCAACTCTCATCTGCCGCTAGCCTTACCCACCACGGCTCGGTGCCGCTCCTCGCCGCCGCCAACTAATAGCAAACTAGTTGGTATTTGATCCTCAAATTCCCTATCGATAGCATAGCATACTAATGCTAAGGTTCTAGACACTTTTTTTCTATCTGGTAGTAAATGTGAATCTTCCCTCACTTCTCCTTTTCCTAGGGAATAGCTTAATTGCAGTCACTTTGGACTAGTGTTAGGCCATCTCCAATGGTAGAGCCAACTACTAGCTATAAGAAAGCTCATGTCACTTATAGATAGATTAAAGATAAGCTCTCTAATGGGTTGGCTATAACATACTTCCTCCGTTTCACAATGGTTGTAGTTCTAACATTTAAATTTTTATCAAAATGGTTATAGTTCTCACATTCCAATACAACTTTAGAGCCAATATGACATTTGTACCTTTCATCAATGCAGTCATCTATTTAAGCTAATCTGTTTAACTACCCTTCATTAAATGAGGGTAGACAAGTCATTTTTCATGTCTCCTTATTTTATGTGCATTTAGCTAAAACTACAACCATTGTGAAACGGAGGTAATACTCTACAACAATAAATATGGATCCACATGTAATTGTCTTTTATTGTTACAACAATAAATATGGGTCCACATGTAATAGTCTTGGGAAACACTATAGACTAGCTCTTAATTAAGAGCTAGCTCTTGTCTCTCTCCTCTCATTCTCTCCTCCACATAAGCAAAAAGATGAGGTGAACTTTTTATAGCCAGCTGATTTGGCACCATTGGAGATGGCCTTAAGGCTGAACCAAATGTTTCGGTTTTATGAAACCGCTTCTCGAAACTTTTGAAAACTAACCATTCAGTCTTAACTACGTCAAACGGACAGTTTAACCCCAATTGTTCTAAAATACAGTTTCTCTTAACAACCCTTCTGATTCTTGCCTCCTTTCTTATATAGAAAGAGACAGGTAGGAGCACAATTAGATACCCCTCAAAGCTCACAATTAGGCACACTTTTTGGCATAGAATGTTAGTGTGTTCGCATCGAAAGTTAACTATCAGCTAAACACACGTGGGGTTAGGGTTTAGAATCCCCGTCAGCACTGGAAGCAGGGTTCAGAGCATGCCAGTCGATTTAATCCTGCAATTGACAAGAAAAGACGTAATCAGCTTTAACTAGCCGATTAGATCTATATTGTAGGGGACCTGCAACACTAGGAAACAAGTTCAAACAAGAGTAAAAGATAACGAAACTATTGACATAGATTAGGTCTAAACCAATAGATTCAAAGGATAACCAATCTACTATAAAGCCAATGAAATCAACTGAATAGTAGAGCGTGAGGTAGTCAGACTATCGGTTAAACCAACGAGTTGATATAGTCAACAGAATGAAGGTAATCAGACAATCGACAAATAGCAAGCTATAAATCGATAGAACGAGGGTAAACAGATTTTTGACTAGATTGTAATACCAAACTAGCCGATAGAACAATGATAAACTAACTACCCCCAACGAATGTGTTGATTGGTAAAATTAGGGTGAAATCTAACCCTTTGTTGAAACGGCGATGCACAGCAATATCGACTAAGATAGTATTTTAATAAAATCAAAAACCAATACAAACCCGTAGATCAAACTGAATCGAGATAGTACTTAAATGCAAGCAACTCATGGGTGTATCTTGAAGTCGATTGAGAAGGCGATGCATAACAAGTCGATCAAAGATAAAACATTGCAAAACTATGCTAAACTAAACAAAAGTTGACTGAAAGTAAAGAATATGTAAAGAGTAGATTTGATTGATTGCTAGTCATCCCTTTACACGCCCTAGGGGGCTACATATTATAGAGACTCTGATAGACATTGACTCGAACTCTAACTTCGTATACGATACGGTCTCGACATTATTATCTTCCTATTTTATATGTTATTCTATCTAATACCCATACGATCCGATACAAACTCTATCTACTATATTCGACTCGACTCTTGCCATATCCGATCCAACCCACGCCATATCTGATACGACCTGACCCAAAATCTAGCCAATTCTAGAACCTTCCAAATCAAATCGGCCTTTCCAGATTTCAGTATCAACAATATCCTTAAGACTAAACCAAATTTTACGGTTTTATGAAACCGTTTCTTGAAGCTCTTGAAGACTAGCCGTTCAGTGGTAACCATGCCAGACGGACCATTTAATCCCAATTGTTCTGATACGGCTTCTCTTAACAACCCTTCTGTTTCTTGCCTCCTTTCTTATGTAGAAAGAGATAGGTAGGAGCACAATTAGATACCCCTCAAAGTTCACACGTGAATTGGTGATTGTTAAAATATGATCTGAATTATGGGTTCCTTATAGATAGAGCTCTAGTTCTATACGGACTCTTTTGAGTATATTCCTATAAATATCCGTTATAACCATAGGGTTGATTGAAATCGTTCTCTCCACCGGTTCGCTGTAATCATCCTGCTATACTCTTTATCCATATACAATGATTATGCGTCCGTTGTTTTTTTCATAAGGGTTTTTACGTAAAAAATTCCGTGTTTCTTGTTCTGTATCTTGTGTCTCTAATTTCTAAACAGCGCTGCCAGAGCATAGATAGATTAATACGGAGAACACATCAGAAAAATAAAATCGGATTTTCTTTCTTGTCGCGGCGGCGTGTGCCTGCTGCCGCCGCAGATCCATAGTCAAGCCTCCAAGGATCTGCCATCAACACGATCGGAATTCTCTGTCGCTACACCTGCCGACTTGCGCTGCTCTGCTTCGTCGATTCGTCTCAGTGAATTTTTCCTGCAGTGCTCAAACTCCGAGGAATTTTTTTATTAAAAATACAATATTTAAATTCTTATGCGCAAAAAATACAACATGGAGCTGGAATTGCGGGAATCACATTAGGGTCTGCCAATCCGCGTGCCGTCCGCCACACCGTGTGGCGGACAGGATCCGAGCTATTCACGTGGCGAGCTCACGTTTTCGGTTACGCACGCAAATCATAGGTACGAAAATATGCGAGGCACCTAGATTAGCGCGCCGCCGGCCCGGTGTGGGCCGCTGGCCATGTTGGGTGGCGTGGCAGGCTCAGAACGCGTCCGCCACGCCGAGACGCGGTGGGGTTTTCGTCAAAATTGTTCACTAGTTCTATATTTCTAGTATATGAATTTCACTGTTGTATTTTTTTTATAAAAATTCCCAAACTCCGATCCAAAGCACATCCGTCCCGTACTATCAAGCATCAAACCCGATACCTTGTTCGGTCAAAGCAAGCTGAGCGTGAATGTCAGAAAGGAGTTCACCGATCGGGAGAATGGGAAAAAAAGGAAAAGGAAAAGTAAGGAGGCCATTAATTACGTCTCTCGTGTACAAGTTTAGGTGCACTGTTCGGTAAGAGGAAGGAATTGCTTTTGATCTTCATTGCTTGGTGCACACGCATATTGTACCATGAAAGTTGCTGTTTTGGTTGGTGTTTTTCAGATTTGTGCCATCAAATTTCAGATTAACTCTATGTATGGCGTCCCTAAAGTATGATCTTCCCCTGTGTTGGATCTTGATACAAGATTTTCTTTGCGCCAAATTAAGATGAGAGAAGTTTTGATGCATATTGATCTGAATGATGCCATTAATAGCTTCAAGAAAAAAGATTTGAATGACTGGTCGGATGATAAAAAGATGAAAGATCATGAGGCTATGTCTGAAATTTATCTTTATTTATCTAATAATATTTTGTAAGAGGTGTCGTAAGAGAAATCTACTGTTGGCTCTATGGCTGGAGCTAGAATCAATCTGCATGATTAAGGATATAACTAGTAAGAAAAATAATCATGTTATATCTAAGTGTTACAAGCTACAGATTAAAGAAAACAGGAGCGTTACGTTAAAATTAAAAGGTAAATATAATAAAGGTAAAGCCTCTGTTGCTACTGCTTTTAGTAATTATGATGGTAAGATGCTTATTGTTTTTGTCAGGTTTGTGGAGATTAATGATTAATGTGTTTTTAATTCTGTATGCTCTTTTCATATATGCACTAATAGAGATTGGTTTACAATTTATGAATCTGTTCAAAATGGTGGGTTTGTCTTGATGGACGATAACTCAGCTTGTAAGGTTGTAGGCATTGGATCTGTATAAATCAAGATGCATGATGTATGGTCGGAATTATGACTGATGTGAGGCATATACCAAGCATGGCGAAAAATCTCATTTCTTTGAGTATTCTTGATCTTAAAGGGTATAAATGCTTCACTAGAGATGAAGTTATGAAAGTAACAAAAGGCTATCTTTTTATGATGAAAAATGTGATGAAATCAACCAATTTATACTTTCTTCAAGGCACTACTATCATGACTAATGCTGCTGTAATTTCTAGTTCATTACATGATTCGGATGCTACTAATCTTTGACATATGCATCTCGGGCATATAAGTGAGCATGGTTTGGCAGAGTTGAGCAAAATAGGATTTCTTGATGGATGCAGTGTTGATAAGCTGAAATTTTATGAGCATTGTATATTCAACAAGCATAAGAGGGTGAAGTTCAATACTCCCTCCATCCTGTAAAAGAAGTTGTTTTGCACAGCAATGGAGATACCAAGGCACAGTTATTAAAGAGTAATTGTGGAACTCAAACTTCAACACGTAGGTTGTATAGCTAGGTGGTAAAGGTGTTTTGCATCAACCGAGAGGTTGTCGGTTTGACTCCGCGTAGCGCTCGCATGTCACGTGATTTCTTTTGCCACTGAGTGTGCGCTATGCTTTTTGCCACCGCTGCATGCAGCTTGCCGCGCTGCAGTTTTGCTCGCTGGCGCGTTTTTTTTTCCTTGCGTAGCGCGCAGCTCCATTCACTTTCCTTCCGCTACCGCCAAAATATTTGCTAGCTACGGTGCTTAAATAGAGTACTCACCACAGTAAGATGATTAAGCTCTACTCACCACAATACACAATAGGGAAACATGGCAGGTTCAAGACCACCATGGGTTACCGGTATCAATCTGAATATGGAGCCACATGAAGATCTTATTCCTATGCATGGGACAGATACTAACATGGCGCTGCATCAAGAAAGTGGTAAATCCTTCTCATTTACTTGGTCATTTTTAGATATTTTTTGACTTTTTCGTTCAACAATTTTTTTAGTATTGAAATGATTCTCTCTAGATGTTAGTATTCGTAAGCAAATAGATTTGAATGTGGAACCTCCTGAAGAAGATACACCTAGCCATGGAATATATATAAACATGGAACCACAAGAAGAAAATGGTAAGTAACCTTTATGAGTTGCTATAGGTCAATTTTAGGTGTTTTGACTACTTCTAAATTTAAATATTTTCTCTCTCTAGATGTTAGTGAGAACATAGATTTGAATGTGGAACCACTCGAAGAATATATTATTCTTAGCAATGGGATAGATATGAACATGGACTACATGAGGAAAACGGTAATCTTTCTCATTACTCCAGCTTATTTTTATATAATTTTGACTTTTCTTGTAATTCATCATTTTTCTCTATCTCTAGGTGCTAATGAGAATATAGAGGTGAAACCAACCGAAGAAGATCATAGCCATGTGATAAATGGTATTTTTTTTTACATTTTTTCTAAATTGAAATGTCTTTTTTCCAAGCCATGGAATAAATGTAAATATGAACCGCAAGACAAGATGGTTCTAAATTAATCTTTTTGAGTTGCAAGGTCAATTTTAGATGATTTTGACTTGTTCTAAATTTAAATGTTTTCTTTCTCTAGATGTTAGTGAAAACATAGATTTGAATGTACAACAACCCGAAGAAGATATTGTTCCTAGCAGTGGGATGGATTTGAACATGGAACCACACGATGAAAATGGTATTCTTTCTCATTTGCTACCCTATTTTTAGATAATTTTGACTTTTCTTGTAATTCAACTTTTCTCTACGTCTAGATGCTAATGAGAACATAGAGATGAATGTGGAACCACCTGAAGAAGGTCCTAGCCATGTGATAAATGGTAATTTTTAAAACTTTTTTCTAAATTCAAATGTCTTTTTTACTCCTAAATTTTTTTGGAGCTTTGTAGGGTTCTTCTTAGAGATCTCAAAAATATTTTTAAATATTTTTTAACCTTCCACTTTTTGTTTACAGTCAACTTTTTCATTTGCTTGTTGCTCACATCAGATAGAAGGGATTTGTCCAATGATACACAGAGAGAGATATTTCAAGCTTTGCTAGCAAAAAGCAATAACGGAAAATTGAGGCGGCATGTCACTAGGGAAATTGCTGCATTATTTTCAGCAAGTATTAGATCAGTTCAGCGTATTTGGAAACGAGGTAAAGGCTATCTTGCTCAAGGTGTCGTGGTTGATGTTTCTAGTAGAAAATGCATGTCGGGTCGTAAGCGGGTTCAAGTGGATATATCTGCACTTCGCAATGTGCCATTTTCGGATCGAACAACAATAGAAGATGTATGTGCTCAATTACATGTGAGTAAGTGGAAGCTGATGGCTTTAAAAAAGGAAGGTCATGTAAGGCGCCATTCAAATAGCATAAAGCCACTCTTAACAGATGAAAATAAGAAGAGTAGGCTGCAGTGGTGTGTGTCCATGATTGATCCACATAGTTCACCTAATGACCCCATGTTTAAAGGATTATTTGATTTCATTTTTATTGATGAAAAGTGGTTCAATCTAACAAGAAAAACAAAGAGGTATTATATCCTTTCTGATGAAGATGAGCCTATGAGGACATGCAAAAGCAAGAACTTTATCCCTAAAGTTATGTTCTTATGTGCCGTTGCTCGTCCAAGGTTTGATAGGGATGGAAATTGCACTTTTGATGGAAAGATTGGGTGCTTCCCACTTGTTACTTATGAACCAGCTAAGAGAACAAGTGTTAATCGGGTAGCCAGGACAATGGAAATGAAGCCTATCACATCTGTCACAAAAGAAGTCACTAGAAAATTTTTGATTGACAAGGCTTTGCCTGCTATTCGAGCTAAGTGGCCACGCGAAGATGTGAACAAGCCTATCTATATCCAACAAGACAATGCTCAACCTCATATTGTGCCTACAGACCCACCGTTTTGTGAAGCTGCTAAACAAGATGGGTTTGACATTCGTCTCATTTGTCAACCGGCTAATTCTCCAGATTTTAATATCTTGGATTTGGGTTTCTTTCGTGCTATCCAATCAATTCAGTATAAGAAGACTACAAAAACAATAGCCCAACTTGTTCCTGTTATTGAAGAGGTAATGTATTTTTCTTGGTTTTATATACTCGTCAATATTTTAGTCCGTTGGAACTAACCTCGTTGATCTAAAACAGGCCTTCCTCGAGTATTCTGTACAAAAATCGAATTGAATTTTCCTAACTCTGCCACTTGTTATGAGGGAGACCATAAAAATTGGAGGAGGAAATAAATTCAAGATTCCACACATGAAGAAAGGGATGCTAGAAGAGCAAGGGCGTCTTCCTTTGCAAATCAATTGTGATTCTTCACTACTAAATGAGGCCAGGGCAGGCTTAATTATCGAAGAAAATTGATATGAGGCCAGCAGAAGCATGTATACAAGGTGCACTTCATTCAGGTGTCAAGGCAACGAGCTAGGTAAAAGTTCTCTCCGTAGCATGAGCCGGCAGTAGGTGCATGGGCCGTCCAGCTAGCTAGCATGCAGCTACGTACTGCCAAACCATGCATGCATGTGGCTAATGTAGTACTGCCAAACCATTCAGCTAACTAGCGTGGTAGGAAACATCAAACATGTAGGAGTACTAGTAAGTGTCTTTTTTTTTTGAATGGATGCATCAATTAGAACATGCTGATTAATGAGAACTTGCTAGTTTTTGATACATAGTGGATAACTTCTGAAACATACTCCTTGTACAATAGTGCGAAATTTCAAAAAAGCGTAGGATTAGCGTACGTACTAATTTTCTGAAACATGCAGCAGAAGATCTTATAGGAGTACTACTTACTGCATGCTTCAGAAAAATTTTGTAAAAATTATCTTATTCATGGTCTTAACAGTTTCTTGCTCCCATACCGGCAGCTCATCAAAACCATGAGGCAGGCACCTTGGATTGAATGCTTCGATCTCACCTGGTTCTTCAACCACGTTAGGCTTGATCGAGTCCTCCACAATGTCAGGTTCAAGCGTGTCATCAACAAAATCATTTGTAACTTCAACGCTATCAAATGCTGATGCTGACAGCGACGAGGACGGAGATGAAGACGGAGACGGCGGCGGCACCGACGACGACGAGCAGGACGGAGAAAGTAGCGGCACCGGCTGCGGCAACGATGACGGAGACGACAATGGCACTGGCACCGACTGCATCAAGGACGGAGACGACAACGGCACCTGCTGCAACGAAGATGGAGACATAGACGACACCTGCTGCAGCGAGGATGGAGACAGAGACGGCACCGCCGACGGCGGCGACGGCGGCGGCATCAGCGACGGATCCATCCAACGAGATGCTAGCTGTACGTTGAGCTGCGAAAGCTTATACAGAGTAGACTACGTATTGCAGTTTTGAGAATGGGAGTCGACTCATCGTCTACCTCCTCAATTGATTTGATCTTTTGGGAAGACGGAGTAATTAATAGAGTACATGTTCTAAGAGTATAAACATCATTAACTGAAGGGTAAAACTAGCCAACAAACCTCAAATGTCCACTATTCCCATCCCTTTTGCATTTCTCTCAAACGACCTCTTTTACAGGATGGAGGGAGTACATCGATTCACACAGCAAAAGGTATTCTTGATTATATGTATGCTGACTTATGTGGACCATCTTGTAAGCATTCTCTATGTGGTGCTCGTTATTTTCTGAAGTATAAATCAAAGATGTTTTCAGCATTCAACGAGTGGAATTCTATGGTGAAACTCAAACCGAAAGAAAGCTAAAGAAACTTCGCACTGATAATGGGAAAGAGTTATGTTTTTATGCATTTAAATCTTATTGCAAAAGTCAGGGCATTGTAAGGCACTACACTACTCCATTCACTCATCAACTGAACGGTGTAGCTAAGCATATGAATAGGAATATCATCTCGAAGGCCCATTGCGTGCTATCCAATGCAAGTTTTGATAGATGTTTTTGGGCTGAAGCTGTTTCTACTACTTGCTATCTTAATAATCATCACACTGCATGGTTATTGACAAGAAAACTCCAACTGATGTATAGTTTGGTTCTTTTGCAGGTTATTTAGACTTCAGAGTTTTTGGTTGTATTGCTTATGCTCATGTTGATAATAGAATATTGAAGCCTAAAACTGTTAAATGCATGTTCTTGGTTATTTTTATGGTGTGAAAGGTCAAATTATGGAATCTTGATGCACAGAAGATTATGACCAGTAGGAACATTGTCTTTAATGGATCTATTATGTTACATGATGATGTGCCTTCTGTTGAGGTATAATAGAATACAAATGTGTAGATGGAGCATATCATTGATCTCCTGGATATATCTGACCATGAACATACTACTGTTCAAGATGCACTCTTTACTGAAATTTCTTAATTTGCTGATGATTCTTTAGCTGTTGAGTATTCTTCTCCGGTTGTGCAGCCTCCACGACATTCTATTGCAGCTGATAGGCCTAGGAGGAATATTGTTCAGCCTAATAGGTTAATTGAAGAATGCAATATTATTGCTTATGCTTTGAGCATGGCAGAAGATCATTGAAGATAATGCAGAACCCTCTAATTATTCTAAAGCTATACTAATTGCAATAATTGGATGACTGCTATGCAAAGTGAGATAGAGTCTCTTGAAAAGAGAAGACACTTAGGATTTAGTGTATTTTCCAAAGGAGAAGAAGCCTGTTCGTTGTAAGTAGATCTATAAAAGAAAAGAATATATTTCTCCACTGAATTAGCAAGGTTAAAAGCAAGATTGGTTGCTAAGGGTTACAACTAGATTTCATGTATTGACTATAATGATGTCTTTTTTCTTGTTATGAAGCATAGTTTAATTCGCACTTTACTTAGTATTATTACCATGCATGATTATGAACATGAGTAATTAAATGTTATAACTGTATTTTTACATAGGGAATTAAAGGAGGGCATTTATATGGACCAATCTGGAGATTTTGTTGTTCCTGGAAAAGAAATTTTTTTTGTAAATTGAAATAGTCTCTTTATGGTTTGAAACAATCTTCCAGGCAGTGGTACAAGAGATTTGACTCTTTTATGCTCTCTCGTGATTTTAAGCGGTCTGATTTTGATAGCTATGTTTATCTCAAGTTTGTTACTGGCTCAGCTGTACATTTGCTACTCTATGTTGATGCCATGTTAATTGCTGCACAAGACAAATCTAAGATAGAAAAATTGAAAGCACAATTGAGTAATGAATTTGAAATGGACTTAGGTGCAACAAAGAAAATTCTCGGCATGAAAATTATTAAATAAAGAAAAAAAAGTTATGCCTTAGCTAGCAATGTTATATTGAAAAGGCTTTTCGCTAATTTAATATGCGTGATGCAAAGCCTATGAGTAGTCTTTTATCTGCACAATTCAAATTATCTTCTACTTTATGTCATGAGTCTAACGATGATATTGAGTACATGTCTTGAGTTTTCTATTTCAGTACAGTTGGTTCTCTTATGTATGTCATGGTCTGTTCTCGTCTTGATTTATCTTATGCACTGAGTATTGTTAGTAGATACATGGAAAATCCTAACAAAAAGCATTGGAAAGTCGTTCAGTGGATTTTTAGGTACTTGCGTGGTACGTCTAATGCTTGTTTGCAGTTTGGAAAATCTAGAGATGTACTTGTTGGTTATATTGACTCTGATTATGCTGGTGATTTGAACAAGAGAACATCTCTCACCGGATATGTTTTTACCATTGGTGGTTGTGTTGTTAGTTGGAAAACAAATTTACAAGCTATTGTTGCCTTATCTACCACTGAAGTTGAGTATATGGCTATTTCTGAAGGTTGTAAAGAAGCTATTTGGTTGAGAGGTCTGTACACTGAACTTTGAAAGGTTTCTTCTTGCATAACTATATTTTATGATAGCCAAAGTGCTATATATCTTACTAAGGATTAGATGTTACATGAGAGGACAAAACAAATTGATGTGAGATATCATTATATCCGTGATATTATTGCACATGGTAATGTTAAAGTATGCAAGATAAGTACTCATGATAATCCTACTGATATGTTGACTAAATCAGTTTCTGCTACTAAGTTTGAGCACTACTCAAGCTTAGTTGGTGTTATTAATTAAGTCCTAGTGACTTTTGGTGTACAAGGTTTTTCTGAAGATATTTATTCTATTATTGCTACGGTGGAATTTGGCTAAAGGTGAAATTTGTTAAAATGTGATCAACATTATGGGTTTTCTTGTAGATTGAGCTCTAATGAGTATACCCATATAAATACCCCCTGTAGTCGTAGAGTTGATTGAAGTCATTTTTCCACCAATTCATTGTAATCGTCCTATATATAGTGATTTCGTCTTCATGTGCTCATGGTTTTCCACGTAAAAATCTTATGTCTCTTATTCTCTATTTTGTGTCTCTATTTCTACCGGTGATAAAAAGCGCCACGGAAATGGGTGAAGTAAATTTAGCATTGGGCCGCAGCTCGCAGATTCTCAGGTAAACCCAAGCTTCAAAAAATTTCAGAACAGATTTCAAGAGATCCAAGAATTCAGACAAATTTCAGGAGATTGGGTCCAGGCGTGTCGTGTTGTTTGGGAGCATTAGTTTCTCAAGAACATGAGTTCCCTGTTGCAATTTGCACACATACATTCAGCTCAAAACGACGATGAAAAATTAAGGCATTTAGAAATTTGTCCATAATTTGCTCGTTTAGAAGCTCATGCAGCTCTTCCACTCACAAGTTAATACACCCAGAGATTGGGATGGTCAGCAATCAGAAGAAATGGAGCAATCCCCAGAAATTTCAAAAATCCGTGGCACAGATTGCAAATTTCTCACCAGAGAATGGGGTGGGGGAAAGAGGAGAAAGAACAGACGGAGGATTCACAAACTGCAGCAAAACTTCGATCCATTTTCAGAAAGTTGGCGCGAAGCGGATGAATCGGAACAGATGGGCCAGAGACGTAACAGGCCCAGCCCAGATAGGAAATTTTGCGGTATAGGCCTTAAAACTCAAGCTTGCTATTTCCCTTAAGAAATTGATATGGTATAATGGCACGGTCGTTAATATATATATAATTACATGGGAAAATCTACATTGGCCAACGGCCCAAAAACGCTTAAAACTGTCCTACCCTGGTCTTTAGTAACCTGATCATTTAAACTTTGTACCGGCTTTACAGATGGTTTTTGCCACTTTGACAAGTAACATAGAATAGTGACATTAACATGTGCTAAACCTTCATATAGAAGTTCTTTTAAAAAACTAATTTTTTATAAGATGCAAGGGATGACATATTTAAAAGTATGTACATTTTTAAAAATTAAAAACAATCATGTTGCTAAGATATGAAATTGGCAAGTAGCAAATATGAATACCAATGAACAGTGAAAATTACTATTCGCACTATAAGGATATGAAATTGATGTTGATTTTTTTAGCAATAAGACAGGAGCTCTATCATTTCATTATAAGAAGAGAATACAAAACACCAAAAAAAATATCTGGTGTATTACATCAATAAAACACCGTAGCTCAATGCCACCAGCTAAGCATAGAGCTAGACAGACGGCCAATCCTGTCATGATCACATCGCTACTGTACATGGTGATCCAATGGTGCCAACAACATATCCATGATGTGTGGCTAGAAACCGCGCAACCCTGACACCTTTGTGATGGACCAGTCGTCCTAAAGCAGCTCATTGTGTTGCTCATCGCCAGTTGGGCGCCACCAACCCCATGTCGCTGAGCCCTGTCAAGCTCTCAACTACCCGTTGTGCGGACGTTTTGCGCTCCCACACATGTGCCTTGCCCAAAGCTGAACCGGCACTCTCCTTGCCACCGGCTACTACGCACGACTTCAACACTCATGTGTCCCCTCGTGAATGAGGGGCTTTGCCCGACACCGAACAATGAGCTAGCGCCTATGATCATACCAATGACCTTTTTCTGCTATTGTTGCTGCCGTCTTGAGAGGGGCAACCTCCGCTCTCAGGAATGGCCACCATGTTCAGCCTTGTCATCCATTGTCTCCCAACAAATTTGTTGTCAATCTGTGCTATAGGGTTCACGAAACTCTGTGACTTCTTAGGCCCTCAGTCCAGCTTGGCCTCTAGTGATCCACACCTGGTCATCCTACCACGTAATGAGCCACCACCAGCCTGTTGCGAGACAGACATCACTAGCACTACTCACTTACGGCATGGTCAATCCCTCGACTTCCTTGCCGCTAGTTCCACTGGACCTAGAGTTGCCACCACCAGGCCACAGACGACACCTCACTTCTCCTTACTGGCATGGATGTAGAACATATCCTCCCTAGCATCACAGAGTTATTTTAGAAAATTTGATAAAAAAAATTATACATAAGTTACATAGAAAATTACACCGTAAGATATTACCGCACGTGATATTTTTTCCGTGCATTGGTTGGAGGTCATACCTTTTAGATTGGATCAGCAAAGTAGATATTGAAAAATGTAAGCCCCACTTACCATCTTCTCCATTTTTATGTCTATTTCTTCGAATCGGCATTTAACCATACCTATTTTAATGATACATCATATTAAGACTGTAGTATTTTTTTAAATAGGTGAAGGCCAGTCTACTTTATAAAATAAGTTAAGGCCATCATTGAAGGTGCACCATAAGCCAGAACACATCTCCTATTCTCGTGGCAGTGTCCATCGTAGCCAAGTTCAATAGTCAATGCCATAGGTAATTTAACAAATAAAGTCTAAGCTCTTAACTTGAAAATTATTACTTCCTCCAATAGTATATAGATATTATTTTGGACATCAAGGTGTTTCCAAAATATAGCTTTAGCTACTTTATTTACAAGACCTAATTAAATTATAGTATTATGAACCACACTTTTCGATGCGAACGTACATATAATATAATTTTTATGTATTCAATCTAAGAGATTGTACTATCTCATATTCGTCTAGGTCATTTCAATGAAACCCAAGCGATTTTGCCTTGGCTCCGTGAGCACCCCTATGTCTCCTTCTTCAGGTACACACATCTCTTCCTCATCCGCCTTCTTCTTCACCTTCGCGCGCCTCCACCACCACCTTCTCCCTCACTGGCAACCGCTCTACCCCTCTTCCTCGCACCGTCAGCCGGTCCTGCCTACCCTAACTCAACCTTCATCCTATGTTGATCCCTCATAACCGTCGCCCACCATCCTCCGACCATTCATAACTCCAATAACGCTATCACCGCCTCGCTGCACCATCGCATCACCTCCCATCGCCGGGCCTCCATCTTCCTGGCCTCCCTCTAAGCCTGGCGGCAGGGTGAACCCAACCCTAACCCTAAAGCAAGGGGAAGTCGGGGCGCCAGTGGCGAGTAAGAGGATAGGAAGGGGACGTTGTTGGAGTAGGGGAGGGGGCTAGGTCGATGGTAGAAAAATCGTATGGATCTTATTGAAGCGACCTAGACGACTGCCAATATAGGAAAATGGTTAATCTAAATTTTTTAAAATATGCTTGTGGCTAAAATTCAGAATTTAATAATGCAGGTAACAGATAAAAAATGATAAATCGGTTGGATGGTGAGAAGTCATGTTGTTTGGGACAAGCAAAGCGAGAGGCGGACATCTTTAGGTTTCCCGTGCAATACGTTGCGTGAGCGTAGCGATTTAACCAACCCCAGTCGCAATCCCCACTCCTTCCCCAACCTTTCCTCCTCCTCTTCCCTATCCCCTCTCCTCCTCCCCTCGACAAGGCCACGCTCATCGACATCGCTCCCCCAAACCCATCCGATCCGATCCCGTAAGCGTCCGCCCGCCCGCTCCTGCCCTCGATCGATTCTTTGCGCGATCATTTCGATTCTTGCGTTTTCTTGGCCGAATTCGGCTGTTCCTTGCTGGTGTTCTTTGTCCAGGGCCAAGAATCAGGCGCCGTTCGTCCGGTTCGATCCAGCCTAGCCCGTGAGGATTCGTTCCGGGGTTCCGGTACCTGTTGTTCTTGCCCGGGCGGGGTTTTTGATCGGGGAGTGTTTGGGCTGATCTTGCGGCGGTTTGATTCTTGCAGGGCGTGATGGCGAGGAGTTCGTTCAAGCTGGAGCACCCGCTCGGTTCGTCTCTCCCCGTTTCTTCCTCTCATCTTTTTGTCTCCTGTATTGTTTGGTGTTGATTTTTATGGGAGTTGTGATCTGCTGTGTGTTCGAGGGTTTCGATGGTATAGGTGGTGGCACCCTCGCTAATTGATTCTTCGACGTTTAGAAATTCTTGCCGAAATTTTGTGCTAATTTCATAAATATTGTGCCTGATTGAGTAGCTCGTATGGATCGGCTCATTAGATTATGTAGCTTGTTCTATTTTAAAAAATATATGTAGCTTGTGATCATGGCATCATGCCAATCTGTAACTTTTGGCGTTAGCTAATTACATACTAATGAAAGCTAATTATTACTACATACAAAATTCTTCTGTTTTTCTTGATAATCACTTGCATTCAGCATATAAAAACTGAAACCTCATTCTATTTATTCTACGTATGACAGAAAGGAGGCAGGCTGAGGCCAACCGCATCAGAGAGAAGTATCCTGATAGAATTCCTGTAAGTTTATGTTCTCGTTGTAGTTCGGTTCCTTTTTTATGATGGTTTTATTCAGGCTTGAAGCAACTTTCATGTGATGCAGGTCATTGTTGAGAAGGCTGAGAGGAGTGACATCCCAGACATTGACAAGAAAAAGTCAGTTCTCCTTCTCAAACATTTTGTTGATATATTCAATGGCATTAAATCACCAATTTTTTTTAAAAACCTATCTGACACTAGACATTTTGTTGATATATTCAATCAGTAAATCACTAATTTTTTAAAGAAGCTATCTGACATTAGACCTTCCATGCTTCTGAGAATAGCTTAAAGCAACTTATCCTGTTTAGGTTGTGAGACTTATGATGGAAAACTGTTGGTGGTTTTGCTTTAAGAGTTATCCCATCGCCAATCATGTCCTTTTCTCCTGTTGGTCCAAGGGCTCAAAAGTTCTAAGCAAGAATTAGTTTTTTTCCAGCAAGTTGCCATTGTGATTGCTGACTTTAGTTGGGGGATATTCTTTGCTTGTACCACCTTCTGATATCAATGAAGGATTGAACCGGTTAACCTTGCTAATGTTAAACTTCTGTATCTTTGTATTCTCAGTGGTTAATGCTTGCACTAAAACCACTGTTGTGTCATATTAACTGCAATTTGTCCTTGTCAAGTTGTGTGGTTTCTAATATGTAGCTCAATGCAGGTACCTGGTTCCTGCTGACCTCACTGTTGGACAGTTCGTTTATGTGGTACGGAAGCGGATCAAGCTCAGTGCTGAGAAGGCAATCTTCATCTTTGTAAAGAACACACTTCCACCGACTGGTATGGAACATAATGACTAGGAACAATCTTCATTTACAAATCATTATCATGCCGTCCCTAAACATGCTTGTTACATTGGTCCTGCAGCCGCTCTGATGTCTGCAATCTACGAAGAGAACAAGGATGAGGATGGCTTTCTCTACATGACCTACAGCGGCGAGAACACCTTTGGGCTGTTCTAAGTGGCGTGATCACTATTGGCCAATGCCTCCTGTAAATAGGCATCTAAAAAAATTTGTGTATATATATAACCTGGTCTACGTCGTGTCTTTGCATTCCATTGTCAAAAACCTATCGGACGATCCAATCATATGATGATCAATACATTTAACACTCCGGTCCTTCTGCTACAGAAGCTCCATTATGTCAATGTTCTTACTGTCCTATCAAAGTTAAAACCAGACTTTGGTGGTTATGCCCCATTTTAGCTTTTTTTTTCTTTTTGTGTTGTTAATGCCGATCCTGCCGACAAGGCTGATGGAGAATGCCACCGGCATGGGGACCTTGTGCTGCCGGAGCTGTACGGCGGCGTTTGGTTCACTGGCAGGTCGGAGAACCTGGACTGGATGTTGCTTCATCCTGGCCGGATGGATGCCAGGATGAAGCCTGTGTGCAGCAGTAGGCCCAAGTTGTGGTGGTATCGGCGTCGGTATCACTGATGTTTCGCCTGCACAGGAGGAAGGGACCAGCAGTGCTCTGTTGTAAGGTTCACTACGCACGGAATCTGACCTTATATTTCCGCTGCATTTCGGTTGCAAAATTTTTGGGCTTGAGATCGAAATGCGAAATTTTTGCAGGATTTTTGTGGTTGAGATAGTGCCTTGCGTTTTGGCTCAGTCTCTGGACCTCGAGCACGGCTGTTGACACGCTCGAGTTTGAGCAGAGGAGGGGGCTATAGAGAACGTCCATCGTGGATTTCCAATGGAATAGAATCTGGACAGGGCGAGAAAAACCCTCCTTAAGCATGTGAAATGCTTAACCCATTTCTTATCCATTTCTAGCCCTATCTTACTATTCATCTCCTCAGCCTATTTTGTGTCTAAATAATGCTAGGCCTATATTCCCAATTCCTAAATATCTCTTTTATATTTTACTTTCAACACTTTTTTCATTATTCACAACTATATTTCTACAGTAATATCCTTAATTATAGTAAAGATATAATCTCACTGTTACACATGCTCTGTATTGTGAATGCTCATATGAGAATTGAGACGAGCAAATGTTAGCTTAGAGGCTGCACCATAAATGCTCTTAGCCAAGAGGCATTAGATGGGAATGAGACTAAGCAAATGTCAAATCAGGATTCACCGGGTCGAATAGAACGCAATATAAACAAGCAAGAACCAAAGTTGAGATTACAGGAAGGATTAAAGCTCTACCATAGCATGAACTGAAACTGATTTCGTTCATTTGCAACGGCAGCGTGAATCAGAGGTACAGTACCATGCATGCACGGCTATGCTATCACCTGAATACAGTTAGCATTAAACACTCTATAATACTTGAAGAACCAGTCCCCAAGCAACATCAGGTACTGGGCCAATGTAGCACCCTAAACACCATGCTACCACCAGAGCAGTGTTAGTTACTGCAGCTCCATGGCACTCATTTGAAAAGGGAAGGAGGCCAGGCCAGGCAGCACACAGCTGCTGCACACAGGTAGGAGATGAGATGAGAGGAGCCAAACATCCCATGCTGTGCCTTCAGACTGTAAATGCAGTGCACTTAAATCACACAAGCATGCACACTGCTGACTGCCTCCCTCCCTCCCCTCTCTCTCTAGACGGCTAGTGGCTCCTCTCCTCTACATGTCTCTCACTCGAGGCATCTCGTATCACCTCTCTCTCTCTCTCTCTCCCTCCTCTTCTTGAATGTTGCCAATAAATGTTCCAACCTCCTCTTTGTTTGGTTGTTGGCTCATTCACTCCATCGCCTTGCATTGCATTTGCCTTCTAGTCCTCAACTGTCTCCTTGAGGTGCCTATTAAAGAAGGCCATGCTTCCCTCGCCCTGCTCTCTCGCTCCTTTCGTCTCCTGTTCTGCATGATGCAAAAGAGTGGTTGCTCTGGTTGTTCTTTGTGTCCATGTTCATGTTCATGGCTTTTGTTCCGTCTTACGTTGTGGCTTCAATGTTTGCAGTGATATCAGAGTGGTCAATTAGTCCCTTGTGGCGACGGGATATTGGTGCGGTTCAATCAGAAAGCTTGCGCTCCGGAGGCGAGGGGCTCCACTCTTTGATTGAGCCGTGCCAATATCACGTCGCAAATCGCGAGTGTAAGATCAAATGCTTCTGTTTGTTTTTGCCATGTAGATCTTTGCCTTGCTTGCTTTTGCATTAGCTGGCTTTCAAAGTTTATTACTATCTGTATGGTGGTTACAATTGTCGATGGATTAAGAGTTAGCTGAAAATGTATATGCAGAGATGGTATTCGATCTCTTTTCATTTCCAAGTTTTATTTTTTACTCATAAATATGATGATTGGGAAGTATGAAATTTTCTATTAGGTCCCATAACTTTCTTCTTCTGAAGGTAATTAATTATGTTCTTGCTATCATGACTTGGGAGTGCCATCCATGCATGCATATGAATGTATTCTCAACCTGGAAATTATGTATATTGCATAATATCAAATTCACACAACGATATGCATAATATCTAATCCACAAAATGATATGTGCCCTCAAGTCTGTATCTTGTCAATTCGTTGGTGTTGCATTACTAGATTTTGTACCCTTTAAAATGTAGGATGTGCAAAAGTGTGTTTCATTGAATTCTAAGCTGAATGCATTCTCAAAAATTCTAAGTTGAAGATATGATAGTGCACAATACCGTATCAGTATTGAGCATCAACCTAAGAACAACTGATGATATCCATTGATTTATATAAGTTCGTCTTGAAAAACAGATGTTTTTACTATCTGCATGAGAATTATGGCACATGTTGCTCCATGCCTTTATGCTTGTCCTCCCCATCTATTTAGCTTGCTTGCAAGATGCAATGGAGTCACTATTCATATAAAGCAGGGAGAAGAGAATGCCAATAAGAATCCAAGTCAAGATCTGAAACTTTGCTGGCTACAGAAAACGGCTCGTGAGGCTCTGCACTATGCAGCATGTCCCAAGCCAAGCAGAAGAATTGTAGTAGAGACAAGGGGATGGTCTCAACGCCGTGCCTGAAAACTCATGAAAAAGGCTGATCATAAGTGTTCATGCGGGGACCAACTGATGGACATTGCTAAGCTTTGTGTGTGACTATGATCCTCTCTTGATAGGAGAGCATATGCGAAAGGACAACTGGGATAAGCTCTCATGCCCCTCCTTGGCTCCTTTTGCTAGCCTCCATTTGATGTCAGTGCAATAATATGTAATGCTAATCTTGGCTCATGATTGTAATGTTTGTTTCACCCTGTCAAAGCTTGCAGTAAAATTGCTGTTTGTGATGTTAGCACATTGTGTGTAAAATTTATGTTATTTGATAATTTGAATAAGCTCTCATGTCTCTTCTTTTCTTGATCCTTGATTTGTGAAATGTACTACCTTGGCTAATGAGGTGTTAGCTTATCAGTTATCACTGCTAAATTCTGCAGCAAAGTTTCATTACCATATATGTGAATATTTCCTTTTGGGGGACCAAGGAGGAAGTGATGGTCAAGAGTATCTGTCAGATAAGTACAGGACACTAGTCCTTCGCGATCATGGAATGATGCAGAATCTTGCATAAAGTTGGAGCCAATAAAAAGAACAGTAAAAATGATATAATCATACCATTTACGTCACAGCAACGCCTTTGTTGTTCGTTTGAATTTCAGAGATAGTCACTTGAGAGGTTATCGACATAACTGACAGCGATCAAAGCCCAACTGTTCTCTCTGGAGAATCCACAGTTTTCAATCAGGACAGGACAGGAGAGGTCATGTGCCAAGCTCTGCGTCAGGTATGAAAGCCAAAACCTGAAGAATCAAGAGCTCAGAAAATTTTCTGTGTGAAAGAAAGCAAAGAACAGTTTTCATCATGCCTGAATGATAGGACTTTTGATGGTTGTCAGGCATCCGACAACAGGTTCAAGTGCGAGGAACTGTTTGCTCCGACGAAGAATAGCAAGGCTCCAACTGGGGCAGCAGCAGCATACAACTTTGTGCATGAACAAGTCAAGCTGCCAGATATCTGTTTGAGAGAGTGAAAGGCGTTGTCGCCAGCCATCAATTCAGTTTCACCGGGGAATTAACGTGATCGATCAGAACCTGCGATGTTAAGGATTGTTAGGAATAATCTTGACAAGAATAAGTTGTGTTTAATATGTATTTGGTTATTAGCTAGTTGCATGGAGTTAGCTGTGTTAAAGACAGAGATCATGAACGACTGTTCTTCGGAAGAGTTTGGGCCAATAATTGGTATCAGAGCGAGGTAGCGATGTCAATGTTCTGGTGTGCAAGGAGGGCACACTCACTACTAGACATGGCGAGAGTGAGCTGCATCAAAGCATATGTGCTATGTGGGCACATTCTTTGTTGCGGCATGATGAAGACGGTGCCATCCGGTGGTGCGCTGAGGAGTGGCGACACCAGGAAGATAACATCGTGAAGGCCATGGACAATGGCAGGAAGCCATATCTGTGGAGTTGGCGGCATGTGTCCGCACGCTGTGAAGAAGAAACCGATGTGATGCGGACAACGACGGTGAAAATACAAAGATTCGCCATCAAGGAGGAGGTGAGGTAGAACACGCAAGAACGACGCAGAAGGCGTCTCCAAGTGTAGTTCTACGAACCCTTCTTGAGGTGAAGAGGTGGAGGAGAGGAGGGAACATACAAGGATGGCACAACTTGAGTCCGTTGTAATCTCGAGTAGGTATGTGTCTCTAAGAGTTGTTCTGTGGATCCTTTATAGGTGAAAAGATGCCGCTAAAGAAGTCTTGGGTAATCCATCCGATGAATCAAGATGTCAAGATTAGGGGGTTGATTGTTAGGAATAATTTTGACAAAAATAAGTTGTGTTTAATATGTATTTGGTCATTAGCTAGTTGCATGGAGTTAGCTGTGTTAAAGAGAGAGATCATGAGCGAGTGTTCTCCTAGAGTGCCAACAAGGATAATGTGAGTCGTATCCGGTTCAATCTGAATATATGCAGTATGCTGCTTCGTTTGGATTGTTATATTATGGGTCATAGCAAATGGTCTTCATGTAAGTAAATTTATGCTTTTACATATCGTAAGCAGTACCTTCAAATTCCTAGTTCTCATCAATTAAGTGGTAAGTGTGAATTTTTCACGTACTAAAGCTCTAATGAATGAATTACTGAACCCCCATGCTAATTTCATATTTATCTATTTCATTAACCACCAATCCAATGTTTGAAAAACAATGGTTTATCTTCATGTCAGCTAATTGCAACGTTCAAACAATGAAATGTATGTTACACGCACTAAAAAAATGTTATGCACATGCACCAAAAGGACCGGATTTTTAAGAATTTTTACATGATAGTTCTAGAGCAACTGTGAAAGTTCCTCAGCATGTGACTGATCTAACTCACGAGCCAAGACATTTCCATTACTTGCTTCCAGGGACATTTTGATCTCATAAGAAGTGTTATTTGTTCCAACCAATTCCACATAATACACCGGGAGGAAATTTTCTGTAGATCAGGAAACGCAAAATGATAAATAAATTATAAAGATTGAGGGAGGATGAAAAGGAGGCCGACCTTTAGATCCAACAAAAAAGAATCAAAAAGAATCACCTATATAGTACCTCACCCAAAGTTGTATTGGTTCTCACAGGCGCAGCAAGGAGCACATATTTCTTTCTTCTGTATGCAAGTGTGACATAGGAAAAGACTTGAGCTTTATATTCAGAACAAGAGGACTATATATTTCTGATGGTCTACTTCCAATGAACCTTCAGCCGACTCATTCTTTCCCATAAGACCATAACTATTGGAATCTCACAGCCACTGCTAGTGCTAGTCGGCAGATGGCAGATTCTTCCGATTCGTCGGTTAACAACTGTGTGTTACCCATGAATGAATCCACGAGGAATTGAGGATGCAGGTTTGGGGATTCATTCCCTGTGTCATTCAGTTCAGTTCTGATGGGTAAAAGCAAAAGAGAGAGAGGTAATGAATCATTTGAACTAGGGCTCAGAACGTTATATCTTCGAAACGGTATAGAAAACATAGTATCATAGATTTCACACTACATTAATACTTGCTATCATTGAGTATTACGAAGTCTCACATACATAATATCGATGACACAAGTTTGGAGCAAAGCGTCCCAAGTGAGACACTTGGTGTCCACCTGAACTGGCAATAGACCAGTGAATTCATCTGGTTCAACACCAATAAATGGGTCCAAAAGTGTAATGCCAATATGTTATGGGCTGGCCCATCCCGCAAACAATACGTGTACCGATGCAGCGTGAACAGTGCCCATGGTACTGTAGCGCATGGCCCGTGTCGTTATCTGAGGCATTATCTTTTGATTGTTATCTTTTCAATTTATTATCTATCTTTAGAGATTTGATTAGATCAGATCTAATATTTTTTTAGTGTGCAAGTCAGTCATCGCTATAAAAAAAACCTCATGTATCCTCTATTAATAATCCAAGCTTAATTTATCTCGTAGGCGGTGGCTCCGATAACAGCCTAGGCGCTAGCTTCGACAACAGCTCGTCTTACCAGCGTCAAGGGCCGTATCTCCCTCCGTTACGGCTGGACCGTAACAATTGGTATTAGAGCCGACGATCCTTCGGTCATGGTGTCCATCAAAGATCACATCTCCAATCTCATGGCCTCTTTCACTGAAGATCGGGCGCACTGCCTCATGAAGATGGAGCGGTGCGAACTTTCGTCCGTGTTCATCCACTTTAGGCACACACAGGGACAGTGGAAGGTGGCCAAGCGCGACGACCTATGGTCAAGGTGACGACCCCCTCAATCTACGTGCACAAAATCAGATGGGTTCTCCAAACTTCAACCTTGAGGACAACGTTGATTTGGAGGGGGGAGTAATGTTATGAGCTGGCTCATCTCACAAGCAATATCGTGGTACTGTAGCGACGTGAACAGTACACGTGGTACTATAGCACATGGCCCCATGTCGTTATCTGAGTAATTATCTTTTGATTGTTATCTTTTCAATTTGTTCTATATCTTTAGAGGATTTGGTTAGATCAGATCTAAATCTTTTCTTATCGTGCAAGTTAGTCATCCCTATAAAAAGGACCTCATGTATCCTCTATTAATGATCTAAACAATAAAGTAAATTGAGATTAGATCTCATAGGCGGTGGCTCCCATAACAACCTAGACGCTAGCTTCGACGACAGCTCGTCTTGCCCACGTCAAGGGCTATATCTCCCTCTGTTACGGCTGCGCCGTAACGCAATATATGACCATCTACAAATAAAAGCTACAAGTTAACGTAAGTCGTACGGTATCTTCTCAGGGAGGTAAGCAGAGCATTTCCAGTGAGATCCTGTGAAGAATCCATAGAATCATAGCCACACAGCACAAGGCATAATGGCTAGCAGCAACTATTTCCTTCCTCTGAAATTCGTCTATGTTTCAAACGCAAGAATTTCCTAGCAAACAATCCAATTCCTATAGAAATATTTATGAATTCACGCACTCTAATAAGAGCCCATGTTGGTATCAGCACCGCGCAAGCCATACAAATCATCAAGCAGACGCACAAATAAACAACAGGCAATCAAAACAGATTAGAAAACAACACTCAACTGCACAAACTGATCCATCGCGGATCATGTTGCTACATGTAGCAGTGCATAGCAGATACATAACAGATCCCAAACCAAACTAGCAAAAGCACAACCTCTCAGTACTTATTTCTGTTCATCAAGCAGACGCTGCTTTTTATTACACCACCGACCAGCATTGCTACATAAGGTTTGCCTCCTAGCACAGCATCTGGGCGTTCTGATCTTCAGTGGAGTTCCTTGAGGAAGTCGGCATGATCAACCAAAACCTACAATGTGGAGAATAACATTAATCACATATTGTGGTTACAATGATTGTCCAACAGGGCTTAACTTAATATAGCACGCTTAAGAAATTATGTTTTGAAAAATATATGCCTGACTAATAATTACATTAACGTCAGATTGTTTGTTTGGTGTGGAACGTCCAGAGTTCTAAATTTTCATCTTATTTACATCTTTTTAATCGCTTCAGAAGAGCATTGGCTACCATTTCTATTACAATGTAAGTAACTTGTACTCTGCCAATTAAGTTGGTGATGTCTCAGACAGCAGAGCTATAAACTCTAGAGAATGCACATAGACGATGAGAAAAGAGATACAGATGGTGGAGATACAGCTTTTAGGTGCCCAATACTTACCTCTTCAAGAGGATTCTGATTTTGAAGTGCCAATCCTATCAAGAATAGACTTGAAACTATGAATTAACCGGCAATGCCTAATTTCTACAAAGGAACTAGGAATTATTTGCATTATAATTTGTGACCTTGTATAAGCCAAAATGTTTTCGTGTCTACACTAAACACTGTGCTTTGTGCAAGACAAACAATTTTCTTTCCCATTTGACCAGGTTTCTTTAGAATCAACTACCAGTAGCTCTACATTAAAGAAAGCAGTCTCTATATACCATTCAATGGTCTATGGTACAATATAGATGGAAGGCATACCACTTTCCAGCCATCTGGATCAACAAAAGAGGCAATTTTTGTGTTGATCCCTGGTAGTGGCCCTGGTTGCCGCAAAATCTTCCCCCCTAGTTCTTTGGTCACCAGTTCAACAGCCTCAGCACTCTTGTACACATCTTCAGTGCCAATGGCAACCTGCACTTAAGAAGGCAAACTAACCAAGAAAGAATGGCAAAATCTTATAACGGAATCGCAGCACGAAAAAGGACTGCACAAAACCTGAGCATATGCATTTCCCTTGGTATATTCTGTGACACCATAGTTGTATGTCAACTCCAGAACAGTTGTCTTATCCTCGTCAGCATAGCCCAACATGGCAATGGTATACTGTAAAAAACAGAAACTATTCAGTCTGCAAAATTCAAAGGACAAAACACGTCCAAGCAAATTGCTGTGTATGTGTCTCAGCACTTTTCAATCTAACAAAATCTATTAAGCTCCAAATAAGTAGACGTACCTTATATTCAGGTACATCTTTCTTTCTAAGTAGCTTCATCCCAAGGGCCTGCATAAAGAACAAACAGCACAGTATCACGTATGAGACTACTATTCTTGAGAAATTACAGAAGAATTTCTAACTTTTGGAAGAACCTACAGTTATCCAAGCAAAGAAAATACCTTCTCATAAAACTTGATAGAACGATCAAGGTCACCAACTCGAAGCATAATTTGGCAAAGAGGCTCAGGTGTTGGGCCCCTCTGGATAAGCTCAAACATGTAACCATCAGGGTCCTGTGCAAAGGCAATCACAGTGGATCCTCCCTTCACAGGACCAGGTTCCCGAGTGATCTTGCAGTTGCAGCAACCCTTGGATTTAATTGTCTCAGCCAACTTGTACACCTATATTTGCATCCATGATATCATATTCATATAATCATGAGTCTGCAGAATCAATAGTATGTTATTGCACATAAGAAATACATACATCCTCATTTGCGATAGCGAAATGCCCAAAGCCCTCTCCAATGTCATACTTGTCAACGCCATAATCTATTAAACAAAGAATGAACTTAGTAGCACATTAGAAAGTAAAAAAGAATGACCATCCAGTCAAATTGAAAATAAGAGTTAGCTAGCTTGAGTGAAAGAAGCATAACAGTTGCCAATCTCATTAGGTGGACACATAAGTTCCCAAACATTGACTAGAATATCAAATCAATTGTGTCAAAAATAAAATATAAGTGGATCAGTGTACATACTGTATGTCAATTCAAGTGCAAAGTTGGTGTCTTCAGGTCCAAACCCAAGAAATGCATTGGTGTACTTCTCTTCAGGAACATCTCTTTTCCTCAGCAATTTCATCCCAAAACATTCCATGTAACACCTACAAGAATCACTCGCATTAGCAGAAATATACTAGGTCTTCCATTGCAAGTATTGCTAAAAGGGCAACAATGTACTTAATGGTGCGGTCCAAATCTCCGACACGGTAAACAGCATGCAGAAGCCTCTTCTTGTCTTGCTTAGGCCACTCCAGCACAACCTCAGCTGGCTTTACGGCTTCACTACCACTTGCCATCACTGATGTGAGAGTTAATGTACTATTGATTAGAACAAGGGAACATGGTAATCATGAGAAAAACAAAGAGTCAAGCATGTGATCAGTCTAGACCATGATTGTTCTGTCTTGACCTCTAAAAAAAACTGCTGTCTTCAAAAGCAACAACAGTCACTGCTCGCCCAAAGGTTCAAAGTAAAACAGTTTCAGCAAACTAAATACACAAAGATCCCAACATTCACAGTTTCTACCATTAACATACATGAAAAAAAATAAAAGGACAGAAAACCTAGCAAGAAAGGTGGTGACCTTATCAAGAAAAAAGAAAAGGTGATCTGGTATTCTGATGCATCATACATAACAAGCAAAGTCTAAAAATTCCCAACATCTGCACTCTACTCAAGGCCCAAATTGGATCGAGGGACTTTTTTTTTTGCAAGATTTCTAAGAGTTGACAATACCATCATTGTCTTGTCCTAATGCATAATTTGGAACGCAGGACACCCAAATCAGATTCATCTGGAAAAGGAAAATACCCTTTTTTAGGAGAAATCCATGAGGTAGGTGAGCGAGAAATTTTCCCCATGGAAGAGATCAACAGGAAAGCCAGGCAACACCATCGAACGGACCAAGCATCGCAGAGGGTCTTAACATTCAGCGCACGATAAATCAAAGAGATCAAAAAATAACGCAGAATCTACGCGGCCGTCTAATCTAACCTTCCAAGAACCTCGCAATCAGGCGCGCGCGCACGCGAAGGAGGAGAATGATCAGGAGATGTTCACCTTGGGATTCGGTCGGGTTCGGCTCGATTCAGTTCTACGAAGGAGGACGAACACCACCCACACTGAGCTCACACTCTGGAGGCTTCTTCCCCTTCCAGGAGAAGACGACACGACGGCACCAACCTAGGAGCTATATACAGCCAGCTTCCAACAAAGCGGTGGATTCGGCCCAATTAGAGGCCGAATGGGGCGGGTCGGGGCCGGGTCGCCCCGGCCTGGTCTAGTAGAGGCCCTGGAGCTCGGGGGTGGCCGGCCGGTGTCTCCGTGACACGCGCGAGGGCCTTGGGCGGCGGCGCGGCCCCACGGGAAGAGCCAATGGCGGCCGAGGAGGAGGGACCAGCGACGGTGGAGACGAGATGAGGTCGACGTCGAGGGCGCGGAGAGCAACGCCGTGGCCCGGAAGAGGATGGCGTCGAGCTCCACCAAGTGTTTGGGTAATTTGTGATGGCGCCATCAGACAAGCTACTAATGGTTTCAATTTGCTTATGTGATGTGCTGTGTAGACGAGAAATTTGCCAAAATGTCACTCAAGAATGGGCTTCGCCAAAATACCACTTTCGAGATTGGCTTCTTTAAAAAGCCACTCACAACATTGAAACCTTGTTTTTATACCATTGTGGCCCTTTTACTATGGTTTATCTCGGTTTTCGTGGGCCCCATGCTTGGAACGGTCGATTTTGCCTCTCGGTCGGGTCTCACCCAGCCAACCACCAGTGCGTCTCACCCAGACTCACCCCAGCGCACACACAAGAAAGGGACTGAGCCAGACGTTTCTCTCGTGTCTGTAGTCTCTGCTTGACACGTCGACGCTCGGCGAGAAGCTTCGCTGGTCGCCGATTCCTACTCGCCAGCCCGACGACGGGGCTTGCAGCTGGTGCTCCACGGCAACTCCCTTGAGGTATAGTCCGGCTTCCACGTATTCTATACTGATGATTGATTTTTTCGTTGGTTGATATATTTTCTTGTGTTTTCCTTTGGTGTATGAAACCCTAGAAAGAAAACCTGGCTTCGAGCAATTCCTAAGCCAGCAGAATGAACCAAAAGTCAAAGGATGTCTCTAGGTATTATCTATTTTGTTAGTTGTGTTTATTTTATTGTTAATTTAACCCATGCCTTGTATTGTGGTTGAACACTAACTATTTCTTTTGTTTTATATTTCAAACAAATTTTTATAGATTTGGTAGAGTTGCTGCTGGGACGGATAGTATAGATGGGAGGGAAACCGTTATCCAATGCTCCCCTCTTGAGATGAGTGAGGCAGTGAGTGGACCGGAGGTAGTAGGAGAATCAGGTGTTTGCGTGGATGAAGGAGTGGAGGATGGTGTTTCACTGCATCGTCAACCAGATTATGTGGATTGGGATACTATTGAGGTGGAGGGATCGGAAGATGAGGAAGGCAGAATTGAAACCATGAATGAGGATGAGTTATTTATTCTGCTAGGATTGAGGGAAGAGGATGAAAGGGCTGGGATTGGTACTGAACAGGCTAGTGTTGGTGAAACACATGGTGCTGGAGATACCTCACATATGCATGTTGATGATTCATTGCTAGATGAAATCAACATATTGTATGACAAGGATCATCCCAAGATGGAACCTGGCACCTTGTACCCATCGATGGAGGAATTCAGGTTGGCTGTGAGGCAATTTGCCATTAATGAGGAGTTCGAACTGGGCATAGCGAAATCTGATAGATCTAGATTTAGGGCTTATTGTCAAGCTGATGGATGCCCTTGGAGAATTGTTGGGCATAGGAGGCCTGACATGAAAACAATATTGGTACTAACTAGCATGTTTGCTGACTTGAGGTTGCCTAATTGTTTTGCTTGGTACTAATTAAAATTGCTTTTTTCTACAGGTTTTTGTGTTGGTTGAAGAGCACAATTGCACATTAAGCAGCAGGGTGAGGGGTACTATAGCTTCTAAGGCTTGGGTTGCTGCCAAGGCTATGAATATACTAAAGAGGAACCCCAATATTGGTGCTAAGGAAATGTTGCATAAGCTAGAGGATCAATACAAGGTTACTCTTGGATATGACACAGTATGGAAGGGTCATCAAAAGGCATTACAAGAGATGTATGGAACATGGGAAGAAAGTTTTTATTGGCTGTATAGATGGAGGGCTGAGGTAATGAAGAGGTCTCTAGATAGTGTTGTTGAGCTTGACATCAAGGTTGTTGATGGGAGAGTCTACTTTCACAGGTTCTTCTGTGCTATAAGCCCATGCATTTTTGGATTTGTTAATGGTTGTAGACCTTACCTTAGTATAGACAGCACTGCTCTAAATGGAAGATGGAATCGCCATTTAGCTAGTGCTACAGCTCTAGATGGTCATAACTGGATGTTTCCGGTTGCATTTGGGTTTATTGAGTCAGAAACCAAAGACAACTGGTTCTGGTTCATGAGCCACCTAAAGAAGGCAACAGGAGATGTACCAAATCTTGCCATTTGTTCAGATGCATGTAAAGGCTTGGATAAGAGACATCAAGGATCTGCCTGTAGTTGATCTTGCAGATAAGCTTAGGGAAATGATGATGATACTATGGGAGCAGAGGAGAAGGATTGGTGAAAGGCTTCAGTGGTAGGATACTTCCAGCTGTCATCGTGCAGTTGAAGGCTAGGACTAGAGGGTTAGGACACTTGAAGGTTGTCAAAGCTGACAGGTTTGCTATAGAGGTATGGGACAATAGCATGATCAATGCTAGGCAGGTAGTTCAAATTTCAGCACATGAGTGCACATGCCTTGAATGGCAGCACACTGGAAAGTCGTGTGATCATGCTTTGGCAGTACTAAGCACTCAAAGAATGGTGAACATGGAGGAATTTGTACATGAGTATTACTCAGTTGAGAGATTCCAGGAGGCATATGCAGGACTTTATACAACCTATGCCTGACAAAAACACATTGGCCAACAGTGGACATAGAAGAATTGGCGGCACCACTTGGGAAAAGATCTGTCGGCAGACAGAGGAAGTTAAGGATGAAAGGCTGCTTGGAAGGTGGGAGTAGTTCTGGTACCAAGAAGAAAATCTTGGTCAAAGGACCTATAAAGTGTAAGAGATGTGGAGAGGTTGGGCATAGGCAAGCAAGTTACAAATGGCCACTTAATGGGACAAAGAAGAGGGTGAGAAAGCCAAGGAAGAACAAAACCAACGGGTTCACAGATGATAATGCAACACAAAATATTTCAACAAATGACATTCAAGGAGTGGTTACAAGGAGGTATGACCTTACTTTTGAACAATGCTTAATGTCATTGGTACAATGCTTATACTAAATTTGCTACACTAAATTTGCTACTAAATGTTATTTCACAAGCTCTTTTATTTTCAACAGTCGCCTGAGTATGCTCCTAGGAGTAGAGGGACCTTTTCAGCCAACTAGGGAAGAAATTGGGCCTTCTCAGCAATCTAGTGTGACACCTTCCTTTCCTGCAAGGCCATCTCCAAGGAAAAATAAGGCAAAAAAAATGACTCCAAAGAAAAATTCAGCTTCAGCCCGGCATTAAATCAATTGTATCTTTTGTTAAATGAACCTTGTGTTGTATTGGTTATGGAGTTTTTGTTATGGTCATGTCGTACTGAACCTCGTGACCTTATGAATGTAATGGAGTTGATGAACCTTACTGTATTTACCAAACAGAAAACTGTGGTGGTTGAATGCAAAATGTAATGGCCTGCCAATGTTATTGGAATTTCAGCTGAAAAATGTTATGGTCTTATTTATACTGTAGGTTAGAGAAGATTTGCCAAAAAGGATAAAAGCATCCGACTGATAATATACATAGCACCATCAAATTTTTGCTCCAGACTACACAATTTGGTCCAGATTACATGTGTTTTGCCCAGATCACCATATACATACACATAGCACCATCAAATTTTTGCTCCAGACTACACAATTTGGTCCAGATTACACATACACATAGCACCACAACAGCTTTGCTCTAGATTCCACAATTTCGACCATAGCATCAATTTTGCTCTAGAAAAAACAAGCCTCGAGCGTGAGTTTGGAGCTCCTGACCGAGGCTTCGAGCTCTAAGCCTAAAAAAAAAGCCTCGGTTAGGACCTCCAAGCCTCCAGCTCCTATCAATCGGGAGCTCCGAGCCTCGAGTGCTTCAGTCAGGAGCTCCAATCCTCGAGCGCGCCGCGGTCGACAACCTCGCCGGAGTTGCTGCCGCCTGCGCCGTCGTCAGCCTTGCGAGCATAGGGAGGCATGAGGGGAGTGGAGAGACCCTGTGCCACTGTGGATTCACGCCCGCTTGCTCTGCTGTGGAGTACCCTGCCCGCTGCCGGGGAATCGCACCCGGCTGCGCCGCCGTCGAGTAGCCATGTGCCGCCATCGGGAGGAGAATTAGGAGGAAGACCTCTGGGTTGGGCTGAGTGAGACCGCATCGGTCGGATTGAATGAGCATGAGTCTAGGTGAGACGCACCGGTGGTTGGCTAGGTGAGACCTAACCGAGGGGCAAAAACGACCGTTCCATGCATAGGGCCCACAAAACCGAGATAAACTAAGTAAAAGGGCCACAATGGCATAAAAATAAGGTTTCAATGTTGTGAGTGGCTTTTTAAAGAAGCCAATCTCGAAAGTGGCATTCTGGCGAAGCCCATTCTTGAGAGTGGCATTTTGGCAAATTTCTCCTGTGTAGACTGATATTCCATTGCAGGACACATGGATTGCTCTGAAATGTTTTCCTTATATATCTAAATGGTTTTCTTTGTTGGTGCCATAGGATCTTATTTATTGGTATATGCATCTATTATTAGTTCTATGAATGTGCTCAAAAAGGTTTCATGCTGTAGTGTGAGATGTCTTAGAGAGATTATATACCTTCTCCCTGCCCAGTTAATTCTTGCAATTAATGGAATCACGGCCTACATGTTTGCTGTCAGACCTTATGAGTTTGTACCAACATGTTCATTAACCAATCAATTGGCACAATCTATTTATTATCATTTGTCAGTGGCTGCTGATATGTATAAATGTCATTTTCAGATTGCTTGTGCTATTCCTTGCAGCATGCGGCGATTTTTGTCATTTCAGATGCCCTCTTTGTTTCATTGCTTTAAGAACGGTTCTTTGGCAGCAACCAAGTAGTATTTCTGTGCTTACCCCGATAAATGACCAATCCACTCAATCGACTGTGAAGAGCATCACGTCACATTTTTATCAGCAATATTGTTACAGAAATGGAAAGGCCAATCTTACATTGTCACTCCAAGGCATTATCCGAGCTGAATGGTGTAAGAACTTTATGTTGGCTCAGAATGAGTAATATAAGACACACAATTTGAGACGGTTTCAGTCTTCTTAAACTAGAAGTGTCTCTTATTGTGGTAGAAATAAGGAAAAGGATGTTTTCAAATCATAACCGTCTTATATGATTGATACATTTAGGACGGTTGAAATTAAGAACCGACTTATATAAAGAATAAGATATTTCCAAATCATAACCGTCTTATGTGATTGGTTAAGAACCGACTTATATAAAGAATAAGATATTTCCAAATCATAACCGTCTTATGTGATTGATGTATTTGGCACGGTTAAAATTAAGAACCGACTTATATAAGGAAAAGACATTTTTCAAATCCTAACCGTCTTATATGATTGGTGCATTTGTGATGGTTGAAATTAAAAAACGACTTATATAAGGTTATAATAGAAGAGTCATTTCCTTACATTTTAGCGTTATTAATGCGTACGTGTAAGGCAGTTTGAAAGAATAAAATATCTTTTATGATGAATTAATAGGACGATACTTCTATTTTAGAAAGTAATTATTTTAAATCTAGAATCATATGCGATGGTTGTATTGTATATAGGTAAAATATGTGGTGCAAACCACCCTTTCCGTGAAAACTCCGTGAAAACTACCCGTAAAAGTTTTGAAAAATTCTCAAACAATTATCATATGTAGGGGAGGTGAGCTTCTACAATCCTGCAAAATTTGAAGATGAAACTCTATCGCATTTGAAAGATATGAAAAAGACAAACAGCAAAATGAATAGTGCTAAACAGTGAAAAATTACTATTTAGGCTGAATTTGTCTTTTTCATATCTTTCAAATGCGATTGAGTTTCATCTTCAAATTTTGTAGGATTGTAGAAGCTTACCTCTCCTACATATGGTAATTTTTTGAGAATTTTTTAAAACTTTTACGGGTGGTTTTCACGGAGTTTTCACGGAAAGGGTGGTTTGCACCAATATTCAAGATATTTATATACCGATAGTTAGTTGATCTTGTTCATCTCATTGAAATGTAGCTTTAGCCAAGTTTAAGTATTTTGAATTTGTTTACTATTTGTTTCGTATTTTTAAAATCAGCTTTCTAATTAGTCGTGGAGCGTCAAAAAACTGATTTTAGAAAATGCGAAACAAATAGTAAACAAATTCAAAAAAATACGAAACTTGGTCGGTAGCTATATTTCAATGAGATGAACAAGATCAACGGTTCGGATCGGTCGTTAAATATCTCAAATTTCGTAAACCCGTCGAGAGTATGGAGGAATCCGTACTCTGGAGAGTACACTAGCCATCCTATATATATATATATATATATATATATATATATTGCACTGTTAGTCCCTAAACTTATCCCGTTGTTGCACATAAGTCCATAACTATCGAAACCGCTCACTTAGTTACCTAAATCTGTGAAACCAATGCATTTAGGTTCAAAGGGTGGTTTTTTAATTCTAAAATTTTATTTTTAAAATCATTTTTGGATTTTAAATTTCAAAAATGAATTTCAAGAAATTTTATTTTCAAAAACTATTTTAAATTTCAAAAATGAAATTAGAAAATTTTAATTCCTAAAAATCAAAATTTTATTTTATAATTTTGAATTTTACATTTTTGGAATTATTTTTTAAAAATCAAAATCCTAAAAATAATTTTTATATTTGTATATGTATATTGTAGCTCTTAAGGGGATTTACAACTTTGTAGTTGATATCTTTTTTATTTGAAGCAATATAGATGTCTAAATAATCATAACACGGATTAAGACATTTATAAATCATACAAAAATAAAAATTATATGAAATTGTAGGCTTCAATGAGGTGTACAACTTTGTAGTTGAAAAGTTTTCTATTTGATGTCAGTTACATGTCTAAAAAGTTGTTGAAAAGATTCGCAAAACTAATGTTAAAAGGTATACATATCCTATTATGATCAGAACATGGTGTGAGGTAGGATGGTTAAAAAGGTAAGGTTAGAATCTATAGGTCTTAGGTTCAAGTCATGGGATATGCAATGTTTGTATTATATGCATAAATTGTGTTAATGTGCATAGATGGGTGGTAGATGGTAGGAATATAGGTTTCTGATTCAAAAAATATTTTTTTCCTTTTTTCACTAATATTTATGCCTAAAATCGTATTTGAAAAATCTCGTTTGAGACGGTTTAGTAAGAAAGTGACTTCTATAACAGGACATATAAGATGGTTCCATACATAAATCGTCTTATAAACTCATTCACATGAGACGGTTCATAACCGTCTCAAATGAACATTCTTTTTTCTGACATGACTTATTTAAGACGCATTGAAACCATCTCAAAAAGCTCAAAATAACCGTCTCACAAATACCTTTCTGTCGTAGTATGCTGGGTATGCTAACACCAACGCGTCTCGACATACATGCACATGCTTGCAATGTCCACTACTCAAGCTATCTAATGATTTTAACTGCAATAGGTTTTGGTTAGTTGACAATGTACTAATTACATGGACTTTCTTATGAATACTATGACTCCCATTGTGAAGAATATTATCGAATGCCCATTAATTGTTGCTATGACCTAAATATAGCGCACCATGGGTGCGCTTAACTTGCTAGCATATCAAAACAGGCCACGATGAATTCATGTCCTATGCTACCAAGAAAACTCCTTCGGAAGTATTGGTTTCCTTCATTTAGAGAGGCCTTTTACCATCCTTGGGACTTGGGAGGTACCATCAGGTACTAGGTACCACTTAGATCTAACCATTGATATGCTAAGGCCGGGTAGGATTGGAACAAACTTATCTCATGTCATGGCGCCAACAGATTGGTGGAAAAGATGAAGCATTGCACGGATAAGAGGAGGCGGTTGCTCTTCTCACGCCCGGACGATACCAAGGATGGGGTAAACCCTAATTTGTTCGATGCTTTATTGATAAGATTGCTACCTATTTATAGTCGGGTCAAGGTTGTACAATCCCTTTAGGAAGCTAATACATATTAGGTAACTTAAGCTAACATATAAAGAAACTAAACAACCCTAATCTCTTGCGCCATGGGCTTGTTTCCTTGCCATGTTGGTACTAGGCTATTGTTGGCCCGGCACGGTGGTGGGTTTAGCCCGGTGGCGATGTCCAAACACAACTCCAAACCGGCCATGTGTGACGCCTCCCCCTCCTTCGGGAAACAGCTCGTCCTCGAGCTGAAATGCTGGATAGCGGCGTCGGAAAGAGAGCAAATCTTTTCAAGAAGTGATGGATGGAGAGGCATCTGACCATTGGATTAGCACGTGCCGTAGTCCACCAGATCGCATACGGGCATGGAAAGCCTTGGCAGGTTGTGGAAGAACCTGGCCATGCAACAATGGAGGCAATGCTAGTGGAGCCGCTGAAGTAGTCCCTTTGAAAGGTTTGAGGAGGCTCACATGAAATTATGTATTTTAGCATGAGGTGGCAAGGCCAAGGGATAAGAAAATGGATCTGCACGGTGAACAATCTTGTAAAGCCCATAGAAATGAGGAGAGAGCTTCCCACGTTGGAATCCTGGAAGAGAAACTATTGGGCACTGATGAAGGGGTAGCTAGACCCAATCTCCTAGTTGAAACTCCAAAGGATGATGCTTAGTGTTATAGGTTGTTAGGATTAATCTTGATAAGTTCAATGAGTCTGTTTCGTGTTAGAGTAGAATTGAGTTCGTATGTGAGTTGGAGTTGTATTAGAGATAAAGTTTACTTTTATACGTGTAAGAGTCCTAGTCGGTTTCATGTAATCTGCTAGTATAAATAAAGGGTCAGGGGCCAAGGGAAAGGTGCAACAGTTGGAGGCACCACCAAAATATTTCTCCCGTGATTTCCTCAGCGTATTGATGGATTGACATACGCATGTGTGCTATTCGCACGTACAGCCGCTTGGATGCTAGGAGCATCAAGTACGTCTGACGTCTTCGCGTATACTCGTGTATATGGATACTACATGAGTTTATGTTGCATGCGGCTGCGTTGATCGAATAGTGATCGACGTCGTTGTGACCTTGGGAGACTGTAGATTGATCCTGGAGTTCCAACAATTGGTATCAGAGCGAGGTTGTGAAGACGGGCGTCGTTGCTGCGCCGCGGCGAACTGGACGCATGTGCCAGGTGGGCACATTCGTCGCCGCGGCATGGTAAAAGAGGCCAAGAGGGTCTCAGATGCTGATGATAGGCGCGTTAGGCACATGTGCCCGGTGGGCACGTTTGTCTTGCGCCGTTGCTGAGACTGGACCAGGCGACGAACGACATGGAGAGACTTGGCGTGTTAGGCTGCAACCATGGAGCGGAACTTCGCGAGGATGGACGCCGAGGTGCAACGGTTGCGGAGACGGTTGCCGGTGCGAAGCGGGGCGACGACGTACGGCTGCCGGTGTGGTATGCATCAAGGCGATGGTGCTCGACTGGTTTGGCGGCAAAGGCCAGCATCGCTTGCGGCTTCACGGAGGAGCACTGCAGATCGATGGGCAATGACCGTCTTGTTCATGCATGGAAGTAGTAGACAATGAGAGGCGTGTGCATGCATGCAAGCGTTGTTCTGTGCTCATGGAAGGGGACATTGAGTAGCATGAGAAGATGGCATGTGGCTATCTGCATGTTGTGTCGTGCATGTGGTCAAGACGAGACAAGATGGCATTGGAGGCTATCTGTGTGTTTCGTCTAGGGCTTCCAAGGTTGTGAGTTCTCGTATAGTTATGTCTACGAGAAGTTGAAGCATTTGCTGAAGATAAGCGACATTGGTTTGAAATTGGATTCGACGAGTTGAATCCAGGATGTTGAAAAGTTGAGACGCCATTCTGAAGTCGAGTTCAAGGAAAGGTTGGCTTCAACGAGTTGTGTCCAAAGACGTTGAGGAGGTGTGACGCCGTCTTGAAGTTGAGCCAGATGAGTTGGTTTCGATGAGTTGTGACTAGGACGTTGAGTAGCTATGTCACCGTCCTGAAATCGAAATCAAGGAGCAATGGGGTGTTGAGTAGCCGTGTCACCATCCTATGTCTCGTGTGGAATTGAGCATGTCGTAATTGTGTCCGACTGCTTCAATAAGTTAGAGTATCAAGATTAAGGGTGAGATTATTAGGATTAATCTTGATAAGTTCAATGAGTCCGTTTCGTGTTAGAGTAGAATTGAGTTCGTATGTGAGTTGGAGTTGTATTAGAGATAAAGTTTACTTTTATACGTGTAAGAGTCCTAGTCGGTTTCATGTAATATGCTAGTATAAATAAAGGGCCAGGGGCCAAGGGAAAGGTGTGACGGTTGGAGGCACCACCAAAATATTTCTCCCGTGATTTTCTCAGCGTATTGATGGATTGACATACGCATATGTGCTGTTCGCATGTACAGCCGCTTGCCTGCTAGGAGCATCAAGTACGTCTAACGTCTTCGAGTGCATATGGATGCTACATGAGTTTGTGTTGCATGCGGCTGCGTTGATCGAATAGTGATCGATGCCGTTGTGACCTTGGGAGACTGTAGATTGATCCTGGAGTTCCAACATAGGCAACTTGTTGAGTAAGAAGTAATCTGTCCCTTATTTTCGCAAGAAACTCATCATGCTGATAGATGCCATCAGCCACAACAACATTGCGAATTTCTGAAGCATCATATGATATGATCTGATACAAGGTGGATCATGACCATAAACCACCCTAAACGGAGTTTCACGCAGAGAGCTATGAGAAGAAGAATTGCAACAATACTCCGTCCATGAAAGCCACTTCAACCATTGTCGAGGCCTATCGCCAGTAAGGCAGCGAAGGTACATGGCTATCGCACGATTTACTGACTCGGATTGGCCATCCGACTAGGGATGAAAAGTCATGCTCATGTTTAAGGTAGTACCTGCAGCCTAGAAGAGCTCCTTCCAAAAAGAAGATGTGAACACCGGATCATGATCTGATACAATGGATGAAGTAAACCCATGAAGGCGGACTATTTCATCAAAGAAAGCTCGAGTTACCGAAGTTGCTAAATAAGGATAAGCCCATGGAATAAAATGGATGTATTTGGAGAAACGATCCACCACAGACAAGATCATTGATTTACCTCCAACCTTCGATAAGCCTTCAATAAAATCCATAGAAATATCAGGCCATACTTAGTTAGGAAGTGGCCACAATAATCTAGCAGAATGTAGCTGCTCCGTTTTATTACGTTGTCGGGACCCAAAAAACGGAGTCGAATCCCTGCTGTGCCTTACCTGTACTAGTCCCTGGATCAAGTAGCTAGTACACACAGATATACAGTTTGGATCATCACCATTCAACGAGAAGTACTTTATTATATCAGAGTCGTATAATTATTACAAAGTTTAGGCTTCATGGCCTAGCAGCGGAAATTCAAATAACATAGTTCAACTCAAATGGAAAACCCAACGCAACTCCACAGGCATGTCTGACGAATGCGCTCCTAGACGTCGGAGTAGTCTTTATCTTGAATTCCTTTAGCGAAGTCCCCGTCCTGGTATACTTCCTCCTCGGTGTCGCATCCTGCTCGTTGGAATGAGCAGCCCCGCATAAAAGGCGAGGGTGAGTATACTTTATACTCAATAAGCAAGGCTGACTAAATGCAAATAGGGCTTAACAAGGAGGGGTAAAGGTTCTTTTGTATAAAGCCAGTTTGCAAGTTTTTCCCTAAGGTTTTATAAAAATGATTTGAAATGAGTTGAGGAAAACAAATCTTTTAAACACTTTCTTTGAAACTCTGGCCTCGACCGGTTTTGCCCGAACCTGGCAACTCACGGCACCCACCGTGCAATTAACCTCATCGCCCATAGCACCTACTATGAGGAAAAAAAAATCAAAACACACGACACCGATCGCGGTTTTCCTTTAAAACACCATTTAGAAAACAAAGATAAGAAATACCAATGAGGCAGCTCCCCGTCGTCCGTCCTTGACCGTGGACACGGCTATCATGATAGTTTTACACTCTGCAGAGGTTGCACGCTTTACCCACGAGAGGTGACCTCCCCTAGGAATCACCCAAAGGGAAAAGAACACCACAAGGTCTTTAACCAACATTCCCCTAGCTTGGCACTCCCTCTAAGGATTCCACCGCAGCGCTAGTTACTCTAGTCGGCTGAAGCCCCCTCTTGAGCCTGCAGAACAATACCAATTGCCTACTCCACCGATTGGAATGCCAAACTAGAAGTCCGAAGGGTACTCAACCAGGGCTTGACCACATAAGCGCTCAATGGTCGCACTGTTGTACTTAGCTTGTCTACCTCAAGGAATCGGTCCTTAGATATTAGGGTGGGTCCCGCACTAGACCCGGATCTCGTGCATGCGGCACCATCCTTGCAACCATCCACCCCAATCAGGTTTTGCAAAACAGTTTCCCTGATAGTACCCACTATCAACTAACCCAATTAGAACCAAATGACAACACCAATTGTCCTTTTAAATAACACAAAGTAAACTGGTAATTAATGGTAAATAGCAATTAATCAAGTGGTGTACTATGAGCATCACTAAGCAGATGCAAAACCTAATCAAGGATATGGCAATAATTAATCAAAATTAATAATCCTAAGGTAGCAAGGGTATTTATAAGAATTAATTATCAATGGGATTTAGCTAGGCAATATAGTTATTTAGTATTTTATGATAAACATACATGCTACTGTTCAAATTCTACAAAACTTGTTTGAAAACAAGGGTTCAGAGGTTTCAGCACTTGCCTTGATCAACGTAGTAGGGAGGATCCTCAGCTGCGTCGGAAGCGAACTCGGTACTCGGGTCTAACGCAACGAAAATAAATAAACAAATGAATATAATGCAAAAGGAAAAAAAACAGATATTTAAATGTATGTCAATGCACATGAAATTTTATAAAACAGTAGAGGATGATTTTACAAACATTTTAAAATTTGTTTTGCAATTTTTGGATTTATAAAATTAAAGATATGAATTTATTAAGGTTTTGACTTTATTAAAATATAAAAGGAAACCCTCGGGTTGGGCCTAGGGAAGCAGCCCACGGAGCTTAGTGGAGGTGGCGAAGCCAGCCACAAAGAAGAAGGCGGCTCGGCCTTGCTGCAATGAATGAGTGAGCCCTGGCTGGGCGGCACATGACAGGAAGCAACAAATGGTCAGGCCTACAGAGCAGTGTCATGGGGGCACATGCTGGCTGCCACCTGCACGGCGCTTGTGCTGGTCTGTGCGCTGTGGTCCGGCTTAGCGCGATTCGATCGCCCAGTGTGAGGCGTTACGCGATGGCTCAGCAAGAACGCGGGAGGGCGCTGCCTAGCGGAGAAAAGCGTGAGGCGCGGCCCACGCGCGCTTGGGCGGCGGCCAGCCGAGATCCGGTGACCGACAAGTGGGGTCCACTGCCGATGACCAGAACAAGGGAGGCGGGTGGCGGCTCGGGAGGAGGCGGCGGCGGTGGGCATTTGCGCGACGGCCGCACGTAGTGAGAGAAAGAGAGGCCTGGGGTCCTTGGCGAGGTCGGCTCGGCCACGGGAAGGCCGGCGGCGAGGGTAATGTGGCAATAGCCGTGGGCGGTGGTGGCGTGGCGTGGCGTGGCGGCGGCGGGGGTGGCGAGTCTTGAGGAGGCGGGCATGGGGGGTGCCATAGGTGGCGGTGGGGTATGGCGCCGGAGGAGAACTGGCGGCGAACCGGAGGGGGAGGAGGCCACAAGGCGGCTGGGCTCTCCGGCCGTCTTGCCGTTTTGCCAAGGAAAACTTTCTTGGACCCTAGGGTGCTAAGCGGGCGATGAGGGAATTTTACGGCGGCGGCATTTACTTAATTCGGCAGAGAAATGGGATGGCGGCGGTGAGACAGCAGCACCTTCGGTGTCGATATTCGGCCAGCACGGTCGACGATTCCTGTGGCCGAAAGGCGGGATGAGTCCACGGGAGGGAGAGGAAGGACGTCCTCGGAGGGTTCGGCCAATGGTACTCACCTAGCGACGAATTCCACGGAGAGGCAAAGGTGAGAGGGGTGGTGGCGGCTGGGTCTTAAATAGGGTTTTGGGGAGGGATCTGTGGAAGGGAGACGTCGAATCGGGTAGGGATTGATCCCCTACGATCATGGGAACCAATTTTTCCAGTTTTGGGGGCAAATTTCTAGGGGAAAGTTCAAGATAGGGGTTGGGGAGGATTTCTCTGTTCGTTTGGAAAGAAGAAACCGAGAAGAAGTCAGGGAAGAAGGAAAGAAAGAAGGAAGAGAGAGAAAAGAAAAAGGAGAGAGTAAAAGAAAAGAAAAGGAAAAGAAAATTAGGTGGGGTCCGCTTGCAAGAGGGACAGAATAATTATGAACTCTATAAATTAAATTTTATTTTAATTTTAAATTATAAGTAAATAATTAATTAATGATTAAATTGTAAAACAAGATTTGAAAAACTAGTAAAATTATTATTCACCATTTACCTATTTATATAAACCTTTTATAAAATTTTAATTAACATTATTATGCAATTAGGTTTTGAAAGATTTTGATTTTTGCAAAAGCTTTTAATGAGGAACATACTCATTTTTAAATAATTTAATTTTTTTCAAAAGTTCTCATGAGATACAATGCATATGATTTTTATTTTTGAAAATGAGGATGTTACATACGTTGACAAGTAAGGTAGGCTTGGACAAACTCCCAAACCATGCATAGTCCTATCTTGGGGCATATAAAAATCCCGTCGAAGCCGATGGGGAGTTTTTCTGAACACCCTCATGACCGGGCATATGAGCTGCTGCGAGCGCCACTTGGACAAATGATGAAGATGGAAGAATATAGACTTTCCTTTGGAAAGCAGGGATGCCATCAATAATAGCATTAGCCCATTGGTCACCGAGATCCCCTTGCTATAGTTGATCGCATAATTCCTTGATTGCTGGATCAGTAGCATTAGCATCACGAACGCGATAAAAAATTATCAAAGTTGGGACCAGAGATGGCTGCAATTTCTGGCTGGTCAATATCCCGTTGAGACAAAGCTTCGGCTGCCAAGTTTTGAGCCCCCAGTTTGAATTCAATGGTAAAATCAAAGCCCAATAGTTTACTGACCCAATGATGTTGTGGAATAGTGGTCAACCGCTGATCTAACAGGTATTTGAGGGAATAATGATATGTGCGCACCAAAAACGATCTCCCCCCACAAATACGGCCTCTAATGCTTGATAGCTTGCCCTAATCCGATTAACTCTGGCTCATGAGACGCTAAGAACAGATGGCATGGCGCCAGCCGCGCCACTGGATGGCTGAAGAAAGCAATAGGACCATTGCCTTGACGAAGAATAGCTCCAAATCGGGCACTGGAAGCATCACATTTGACCACAAACGGTTGCTGAAAATCATGCATTGGAGAACCGGAGCCGATGTCAATGCCTTCTTAAGTGACTCAAAACTGGAGACGCGGCCTAGATCAGCTGAAACCATCTTTATGCAAGAGTTGTGTGAGCGGGGCTGCGATAGCACCATAGTTCTTAATGAACCTACAGTAATATCTAGTAAGTCCCAAAAATCCTTGAAGGCCGTTAGCTAAAGATGGTATCGGTCAAGAGAGAACGACTTGAATCTTGTCGATATCCATAGTGACACTTGTTGCTGATATGACGTGCCTAGATACCTTACAAAGTCCGAGTCAAAGGTACACTTGGACTTCTACAAGAACAACTGGTTGGCTCGTAATAAACTGAGAACTAGTCGCAGATAACAAAGATGTTTGGACCATGAGGTGTTGTAAATTAAGATGTCATCAAAGAAAATTAGGACAAAACAGTGAAGGTATGGACGAAGAACGTCATTCATGAGCGCCTAAAGGTGGTCGGCGCAAAGGACGGGCCAAAAGGCATTACCAAGAACTCAAAAAGGCCCTGATGTATGCGGAACGCCGTCTTTGGGATGTCATCTGGGTGCATTCGAACCTGGTGATAACTTGAATGGAGGTCAAATTTGGTAAAGAAGTGAGCTCTGCGAAGTTCGTCAAGAAGCTCCTCGATGATTGGTATAGGCAATGTATCCTTGACCATCTTTGCATTGAGAGCACGATAATCAATGCAAAACCGCCGTGACCCATCGCGCTTCTTGACCAATAAAACTGGAGACGAAAAGGCTAAAGAGTTCTTGCGGATGATACCATGTTGTAGCATCAATTCACACTGCCATTTCGAGCATATTCGTACCACCATGGGAGATGATTCAGGAAGGAGATGGATCCTGTGGACCCTTATCATTTCAGCGATAACCCGTGTGGCTCAGCAAACAGCTCATCGAACTCCTCCAATAGTTGACGCTGGTCTGATGTGGAAGTACCGTTGATCTTGATGGTCTGACCAACGTGTTATATTAGCATTGTGCGCTGCTGAAAGTCCCACACAACTGGACCAAGACTCGCTAACCAGCAGTGCCATTGATCTTAGAAGAGAAAACACGGAATACTCCTAGACACGGAACTCTGTCGCCAATGGCCCATGTCATGACGCTGCACTGGTACACCGAGTAGTCGTTGGGCAAGGTCCTCATCGATGAAGCTATGGGTAGATCCTGAGTCCATGAGGGCAACCACATCGAGACCTGCTGTACTAACCTTGATTTGCATGGTATCGGCCATGGGAACTCCTGAGATGGCATGCAGGGAGATGAGACCCTCCTCCACGAAATCATCTTCGGCTTCGCTGCCCTCTTCCTCCTTGATAGTGAGAATAGCAATTACTTTTTTACACTCATGCCCTTTAACCCACTGTACATCACAATTGAAACTGAGGTTTTGGCACCGCCGTTCCGCCATCTCGCTGGCGGATGTGGGCCCTCAGCTCTGAGATCCCTAGAGGATTTCTGCACTAGTTCATGTACCGGTAGTCTAGTACACACCATTACATAGCTAGATGGATTATAATGCATACCATCGTACAGAGTGAAATGGATAATTAGAGGAAATAACGCCTTTCGGCGAATTGTTTTACATTAGGGCCGACCAGACAGCAGTACAATACAAAAGACACCTCTCTATGGTCGGAAGTGCAGGACACCTCTCTACTGGAACGAGACTAGTGAGAACATGGTTTTTGGACCGGACCTCCTAAAGGAAGCTGATGAACAGGTCCGAATAATACAGCAGAGGCTGAAGACAGCCCAATCGCAGCAAAAGGGCTATGCTGATCACCGCCGCAGGGATCTAACCTTCGTAGAAGGAGATTTTATGTACTTGAAGGTTTTACCAATGAAGGGCTTGCGACGTTTTCGAGTTAGTGGAAAGTTGGCACCTCATTACATCGGACCTTTCAAGATTTTGCCTAGAAGAGGAGAAGTAGCCTACCAATTAGAACTGCCTACGCAGTTGTCAGATGTCCATGATGTTTTTCACGTCTCTCAGTTAAGAAAGTGTTTAAGGGTGCCAGAGGAAAAGATGCCATTGGAGCAGCTAGAGTTGCAGCAAGATCTGTCTTACAAAGAGTATCCCGTTAAAATTTTGGATGAAGCCGCTCGTCAGACTTGAAACCGAGTGATCAAATTGTGCAAAGTTCAATGGAGCAATCATTCTAAGAAAGAGGCAACTTGGGAGCATAAGGAGAATCTAAGGGTAGAGTTTCCAGACCTTTTTTCTAGAACTTCCGAATCTCGAGGACGAGATTCCTCTTAGGGGGGAGGTTGGTAACATCCTCATTTTCCAAAAAAAAATTCATTTGCATCATGCATTGCATTGCATTTAAAATTCTTTTTAAAAGAAAATAATTTTCAATAAAATGAGTATGTTACTTGATTAATAAAAAATTTAAAACTAATTGAGTTGTTTGCAAATATTTTGTGCAGTAATTAAAGTAGAAGTAATTGATTTTGAAAAGAGAAAATAAAATTATACTTGAATTTGGTTTTCAAAGGAGAAAATCAGAAATTTTATTTAAAACCCTTCCTATCCTCCTTGGTCCCACCTGTCATCCTCTCTCCTTGCTCTTCCCTCTTCCTTCTAATTCTCTCTCTCCCTCTGATCTCCATCTGTGTCGATACACAGAAACCCTACCCAAACTCCCCTAACTCCCTCCACTAAACTTAATTCGGCCATGAATCCCATGATGCCACCAGTTACCACTCATTAGTGGTGTTAACACGCCACTAATCCCACCCTTTCGTCTCCCTAGCCCTCTCTAAAACCCCAGCCCGAGCTCACTTTCCCCTCTTTGCTCTCTCCTCCAATCCGGCTCGGGTAAGCCTTTGTTGCCCATATCCTTCAAAGACATTGTTGATGGTCCTTTCCTGACCCATTTTTGGTTTCGTATCCAGGGATTAATTGTCGGGATCGCCGGATTTCATCACTGAAGTTTCAAGCCACCTCACCGGCGCCGCCAGCCCCTTCTCCAAATTGGGCAAAATTGCTCGGTAATTCTCCCTCCTCTCTCCTTCCGTAGCACTGCTAGGCGTCGTAGGAGTCTTGGCCACGGCCAAATTTGGCCAGAGCGCCGCCGGCGTGCCTCGTCGCCGCGAGCCCCCTTCTTCCCCTCCGCCGGCCACGCCGCTAGGCCGCGCCGCTCACTCTTGCGCCGGGAAGCCACTCCCTTGGACTCCCCGAGCCGCCGCCGTGCTCATCCAACCCGCCACCGACCTCTCGCCGTTGTTCAGCCAAGCCGCCGCCGCCGTGGGTTGCCGCCGAGCGCCGCCGCTCTCGCCGCCGTTCCTCCAACCTCGTCGACCCTCCCGGAATCGCCACGCTCTCTCTTTCCGCTCGCTGCGTCGCTGCCGTTGCCGCCGCCGCCGCCGCCTCGAGCCACCATCGCCGACTCCTGCTCTTGTCTTCTTGATGGCGGGTCCCTTGATCGGCCGGCGGCGCCGCCTGGCGTCGAGCCATCTCCGTCTTGGTAGGGTAGCCGCCGCTATTGGCAGCCGGCTGGCTACTGCTAGCTTGGGCAGCAGACACGCTACATCTGCCGCTGGCTTATGCGTCAGTCTTTGGACCACACCGCCGCCGGCTAGGCCGCTCCCTTGCGTACGCTTGAGCACCATCATGCCGGTGGGCCGTGCGTCGTGGGCCAAGCCCAGCGGCCGAGCTCCCATTTTCTTTTCTAATTTTCTTAAACAGTAAACTTGTTAATTTCATATCTTTAAATCTATAAGGCCAAAAACTTCCAAATAAATTTCATAATGTTCATAAAAATGTGTTCTACCATTCTGTAATTTTTCATGAATATTTAAGAATATTTAAGTTTTTGCTTAATTGGTAAATTGATAAAATGTCTTAAAGTGGTATTTAGATAATCCTAGCTTCAGCAAAAATTGCAAATAAATTTTGTTTTGACAAGAGAATATAATTTACCATTTTGTGTTATTTTTGCATAAACATGAGCATACATGTCTTTCCATGTCTTATTTGGGCATTTGTGTTTATTGTGGTTATTTCATTATTAGGATCTAGCGACGTTAGCCTCGTGATCAACCCCATAGAAGATTTTCAGGAAGGTGCTGATCAAGGCAAGTGCTGAACCTCGTACCTGTTGGGAAAAGTACGTGGCCCATGAAGGTTCGGCCCACTGACTTACCTACGGCCCCACAGGAGACAAGCTCGGGGCCGGCAAGCTCACGCCCGAGCTTGGCGAGCTTACACCCGAGCTTCCCCACCTCGGAGGCTCGAGCCTCTCACTTCCCCGGGCTTCCGGGGTTCAAGGCTCAGGACCCAAGGCAAATCATGCTACGCCGCGGACAGGATACGCTTCGGGTCCCCAGAGTCGTCAAGAATTAAATGCGCGCACTGTACCGAGGAGTGCCTGACGGCAGCTTCTGACGGGTTGGCGGCCGGTCCCGTCAACCGCCCGCATGGACAAAGACACGTGCTGACCGGTAGCGGTCCGGCGCGGTGATCGGGAGATGCACTCGATTACCCGGTAGATTTTGTACGCTCTGGCATGGCAAAAAGGCAACGACTATTCAAAGGGCAAGCCACGAGCTCTGAGTGCGGAAGGCGCTTATAAAAGGAGCATCTGAGCCACAACAAAAGCAGACCCGCCTCTGCATACACACAACACACTCGAAGATAGCCATCAGAGAATAGGAGCACTTGCACCCGTAGAGCTCTAATTCGGCGGTAGTTCTCTCGCATCCAGTAATCAGAGGAACACATCTGATGCCTTGAGCACTTATTGTACTCGAGGCGGGCTTCTCAAGCCGGACTTCACCCTTGTACTCGTTTAAGCTCGGCATTAAACGAAGACCGGACGTAGGGCTATTATCCCACAGTGGAGGCCTGAAGCAGGATAAAAACACTCGTGTCATCATCCCCATCCGGTCTCGACGTGACCGACCACGTCGAGACTAATCTCCTTTCCCTAGATAGCGTCCGGCCAAGCGGCCGGGCTTCGGTCCAAGGGACAGGGCCGCCTTCGGGCCTCGCACCCCCCCTTTCCTCGCTTATCGGTGCTGCGGAGGTTCGCCTCCCGGTCGCCGACAGTACCCATGTTTGTAAAGTGACTTTGTTAGATGTTTAACTTACATGCTAAGTTGAAACCTAAAAATGCTAATTGATTAGTGGTAGCTAAAAACCCCAAGTAAAGATATCGTTATAGAATGATTCCTTGCTGCCCTAGGTTAATATAACATTGCTAAATAATGCCAACATCCTTGAATTAGGTTTTTGATCATATTAGCTATGCTCAGTTTCAATCTTATTAAACTTGGATTCATGTTGTTCTATCAAATGCTTGTTTAACTATAGATCTTAAAAAGGACAGTTGATGCTGTCATCTTTTAAAATGGGCATAGTTGGGATAGTGGGTGCTATCGGGTAAAAATGTTTTATAAAACCTGATCGGGGTGGATGGTTGCAAGGTTGGTGCAGCAAGCACGAGACTCGGGTCTAGTGTGGGAACCACCCTGATTCCTAAAGACCAATTCCTTAAGGTAGACGAGTTAAGTACAACAGTGCGGCCATATGTGCCTGTATGGGCAGGCCCTGGTTTAGTACCCTTTGGACCCCCTAGTTTTGACATTCTAGTCGGTGGAGTAGATAGTTGGTGCTGTTCTGCAGGTGCAAGAGGGGCATTGTAGTGGAAACCTTAGCGAGAATGTCCTAACTAGGAGGATGTTGGAGAAAGGCCATGTGGTGATCATTTTTCCTTGGGGGCACCTTAGGAAAAACCACCTCTTATAGGTAAAACGTGCAACCTCTGTAGAGTGTACAACTATCATAATAGCTATGCCCATGGTCAAGGACGGACGACGGGGAGCTGCATCATGGTACTTCTTACCTATTTATTTTTAAAATGGTGTTTTAAATAAAACCACAATTGCAGTCGTGTGTTTTGGTTTTTCTTCTCACAATTGGTGCTGTGAACGATAAGGGTATTGCACGGTGGATGCCGTGAGTAGCTAGGTTTGAGCAAAACCGGTTGAGGCCAGAGTTTCAAAGAAAATGATTAAATATTTGTTTCCCCTTAACCCTTTTCAAACCATTTTATGAAATTTTAGGTAAAACTTGTAAAACTGGTTTTATGCAAAAGAACCTTATCCACTCCTTTGTAAGCCTTAGTTGTATATAGTCAGACTTGCTTGTTGATTATAAAGTATACTCCCCTTGCCTTTTATGCGGAGCTGCTCATTCCAACAAGCAGGTCTGGATGAGCACTACCCCTACCCCGACGAAGGAATATACTAGGATGAAGACTTTGCTGAAGGGATTCAAGATGAATACTACCCCGAATTCTAGGAGCGCGTCTCTACAGTTCTACCTATGGAGTTGGATTTACTTTTATTGGAGTTTAAACAATGTTCTTAAGAGTTTCCACTGCTGGTTGTAAGGCTCTGGTGCCAAACTATTGTAATAAAGGCCTTGTGGGTTGTACTCTGATGTTTTTGGTTTAAGTGCGAGATGGTTAGGATCCAAACTATTCTACTGCGTATACTAGCTACTTGATTTAGGGACTAGTACAGGTAAAAACACAGCAGAGATTCGACTCTGTTATTGGGGTCTCGACAAATTAGATACCACTTGGATCTAATTGATATGCTGGGACATGTAGGATTGGCGTCTTGTGTGAAGGCAAACGTTCATGGGTGGCACCACGCCTAGTGCGATGGGTGCGGGAGTTTTTGAGGTGGCATGCGGCCGAGGGCCGATGACGCATGTGGCGGTGGCATACGCTTGGGGCTATGGTGGCAAGAGCTCCGGGGCCAGCGTATGGCCTTGGGCAGGTGACCATACGCTTCGACATAGGAGGGAGGAGAAAGGAAATACCTTTTTGCCAATTTAAATTGGTGGTTCTATGATGTATGAGAAAATGGTGCGGTACCATAACTTATTGGATCTAGTTTAATGAATGGTTCTGATTAACGATACCTCAAGATGTCGTGTCGAGCTACTCTCTCTCAGAACCAACATAATAGCAAATACAAACCCTTTTTTTTTTAAAAAAAAAAGTCGATCTTAAAAACTGATGAATCGGTATATCCGAACATTGTCTGATGGACCCACATGAAAGCCATAGATTTTGGTCGGTAAAGGAGCATACAAGTCATAGATAAGATAAGTAGTACTTGAGAACTGAGCGTAGCGCCTGGGTGTGGGAGCAGCCGGCCAAGAGTTTGCCCCCTGATTTCTCACCTTTTCCCTGAATTTAATCCTAGGACTGGTACACCGTGATTAAATCCCGAAGAGCACACGTGCGCATTCAGTGGGACTACACATGTCCGCGTAAGGAGGGTTAAGGCCTCTCATCTGGTTTCTGCGTGTGCACTAGATGCACACGGGTGCGTGAGTGTGGTGTGAGTTGTATGCGTTCGGGTTGTACCATGTATAAAAAAATAAGTAGTACTCCTGTTCACCTTCGTTTCGTGCAACTCATGAGTCATGAGGTGATAACCGAAGGACGTACATACAAACGCAATAATAGTCAACTTTTTTAAAAAGAAAAGAGCATAAAGCTTTTTAAACTATCAAATTAAGGGTGGGTTCTTTTGATCTTATCTTATCTACTTATTTACTGTAGCTCGTCACTTCGAGAATTTTTTGAGATAGCCTCGAGAGCCGGTTGACCTTCAATTTTGGGATTTAGAGAGCTTATAAACACGCCTACTTAATAAACAAAAACCGACTCAAAAAGTAATAAAAAAAGTGAGAAAAGTCAAATAAGACACGAGATAAGACTTATCCTACTTATCTCGTGTCTTATTTGACTTATCTCATTTTTTATTACTTTTTGAGTCGTTTTTTTTATCTCGTAGGTGTGTCTATAAGCTCTCTAAATCCCAAAATTGAAGGCCAACCGGCTCGAGGCTACCTCAAAAAATTCTCGAAGTGACGAGCTACAGTAAATAAGTAGATAAGATAAGCTCAAAAGAACCCACTCTAAGCACTCCCTTAGAAAATCTCCAGGTGGCACTCTATAATACTGTTCATCTAGATAGAGTAGCATCTGGATAGGCAATGATACTTCCAAGATGTTGTTCGTCGTGTCGCACATGGAATGCTCACATGGTATCCATCCTACCGACGAAATATGTTTGAAAAAATATTCGAAATTATATAATAAAAAATGGCTTGATGCATGCCGAAATTGGGTTTGTGTGTGTTTTGTTCTTCAGTCTCCTGTGTTTTTGTCTTTCGTCTGGAAGTTGCCAAATTTTTTCATATTTTGAAAGGTGTCTCACCGAACGCCCAGCCTGCGTTTCCGTTACTTCCACCAAAGCAGCATGTACGTGGGTGATGTTAGCCACACACCACATCCATAGTTCTAAATCACTTGAGAAATCGTCGATGATTTCTAGCAGGAAATCGTTAAATCGATGTGGAACGGAATCCAAATCTCGGTCAGGAAAATTGAAGGAAAAAATTTAAATTTAAAATTTTAGAAAATAATATGAAAAAATCCTAAACGATTTCTCGCTAAAATCGGGTGATTTCTCTAAAACCTAGCAATTTCGTGAAAAACCAAACCAAATAATTTTTTTGCCTTGATTTCCTGGGGAAACCGAAAATTTTTTCGAGAACACTAATGATTTCCCTTTTCCTCCCACTCCATTCGATTTAAATTTTAAAAAATTTGTTGAATTTTAATGAGAAATTACGGGAAATCAAAAATCGGGACAAGCGAGATTTGGAAACGAAAACGGGATTTAAAAGTGTGTGGCACACAAGCTTCCTCCCTTAAATGGGAATGATACAACTGGATTGTGGTATGAATGGGCTTCCTTAACAGATAGATGATGCCTCACGCCTCTCGCTTGACTCCACTGGAGTTGGGAGTTACTGAGCGCTGCTGTCTACATCTCTTTCTCTCTCTCCTCTACTAGAGCACGCCGCCACCTGTGGCCTGCATGCCTCCCTGATCGTGGCCCCTGTCACCTCATTCATCCTAGTGCCTCTCTCCTCGTCACACCATCGCGTCTAGATCCGGTCGACTGCTTCCTCCAACCTCATCCAGTTGACACTCTTTCCTCCTCATCATCCTCCTTACGAATGTCATCAACCGAACTGAATTTGGGTTGAAACCTCGGCCCGCTAGGCCGGCTCGATTCAACTCATTAGACCTGATTTGTACAGTGAATCGGGCCAAGAGGGCCTAAACCGGGCTAGCCCGGTTCGTTCATTAGCCACATCTAGCGATGACGATCCTATGTCCGTTCGCGTAAAATGGGCGGGAGGCAGCCACGATGACGACCTTGCCGATGCGAATTTTTTATTTAATAATTTTTAAATCATTTTTCAGAAAATACGCATAGACATTGATAAAAACAGAAATAGCTGTCGGTCGCCCGAAGCATGGGCGATCGCCCAGGGAAGGACGATAGGTCACCCGACCGTTTAGGAGATAGCCATTGGTTGGGGCCCACAAATCACCCGAAATAGGGGCGGTCACCCGAAATAGGAGCGATCGCTACCCTATTTAACTTACCTATTATTTCGGTTTCACAATTTTTAAATTTCCGCTATAAAATTTGGCTTATTTCAGCCTTTTTTATGCCTCTACGAAGAACCATTTTTTCAAGTCTTCAAATTTTTCAACCCTTCCCAAAATTCTATGGTTTTCTTTTTCAAGGTTTTCATTTTTCTTTTTCCCCCTATTTTTACACTCTCCCCTAACCGATTGCCCCTTATTAGGACGATAAGTGGCTAGAGGGCCGGGACCGCTGTTAAGCGCCGTTTGGCTAGGGAACCCATCGCCTCCTAGGGGCGATGAGCTTCTATTTCTGCTATTTATCAATGTCTATGAGTATTTCTAAAAAATTTTAAAAAAATTAAATAAAAAATTCTGCCGATGCAACGTCACTGGACGCGAACCGCCCCGTGGGACGATTCGTAAATATGCTACTCTCAACAATGGGCTTTACCATTTTGCCACTCCGACCTACTGTTATAGACACAGATGGTCCCATGCATAAGTGAGAGGAGAGTGGCAAGATAGTGAAGAGAGTGGCGAAAAGCAATTTTTCTGCCCCGTGGGCTGCTCTGGGCAAGGGAAAATGGGCTGGACGGACGGCCTAAGACCATCTCCACCAGCTATTCTATCCTCTCACTATATAACATTATTTACTACTTCCTATATCTAACATTCTAATTTTTTTCACACTTTATACTATACTTTAAAAGATTTCTTCTCTATACCAGCTACTCTGTCCCGAGCCATGGTATTACGGAGTATATCAGGGAGCCGACGCTCGCGGGCTGTCGAAAAGATCCCACTCGGCGAGAGAGGAGACTGGAGGCCTAGTGGGGTTTTAAGGAAGGAGAGGTTCTCAGCTCGCTCCTGCTACCTGAAGCCGATAAGGCTACTCCTACAGCTGTCGTTGCCGCTTTCCTGCGGTCCGGTTCCGACCACCGCCGCTGATGGAGGTGGCGATTGGGAGGGTCGGCTCGCGGTCGCCGCTCTCCTTCTCCTCCAGCCTCTGGTAACCCACGCCCTCCTCCTCTGTCCATTCCACTCACACCTTCCTTCTCTTGCGATTCCATTCCCCTCTGCATCTGTGGCTTGCGGTGGAATCGCGCGCTAGTTTTGTTGCCTTCCTTCCTTTGTGATTTACGTGGTGGGTGTAAGGTTGGTCGGTTCTTGATTCTCTCCTCGTCCCCTGTCGATTGAAGCGTCATTTGCGCTTCCTTTGTGGAGGGGTCTCATAATTTGCTTCCTCTTGTGGCTGTGCGTGAATCCGTTGTTTATTGGACACGCGCCGCCGTTCACTCATCGTCCCAAATGCGTGCTTAGCTTGCGGTAAAAATGTGATTTTTAGCTCCAGAGATGGGCACTGAGCTCTTGTCATCGATGAACAGTGCTAGTTTACACTGCAAAGTCATGGTACCTAATGAAGTCCTTTGCATTGCGTAAGGAGGTGTAGGAAGGCACTATCTGCGGTTGCCGTGCATTTGATTTGCAGATCATCATGCATACATTAGAGAATCTCATGTAACATCTACCTCTGATTTTTAATTAATCAAACGAGCTGGTTCGACCTCTTTGCCTCTGATGTATTTCGGTGTTCCTTTTCATGTCTCGATGATTGTTTCGTTGTTCGATTCTGATTGGAACATGTTTTATATGTGTCAGCAATGCAAAAGTATCCTGCGGTTTACATATTTGCAATGTAAAGATCAAGAGCAATCGTAGGCTTGAGGTGGTTTGCCGTGGAATGTTGGAGACCAGAAAGTTTATGCAGAGGAAGAAGAAAGAGGAGGTCTTCAAGGATGCTGCTGATGAGGCTGAGCAGAAGAATTGGAGGAGAATGATGAGGGACATAGAGGAGTCAGGATCAGCAGTATCCATTCTGAAAAGACAACGAGGAAAGAAAGAGCCACTGTCAAGGGATGCTGTTCTTGGGACTCTTGTGCGGTTCAAACAGCTCAAGAAATGGAATCTGGTTGGCGAGGTATATTCGCTTCAAGTATACTAGCCAGCCTGAAACTGTCCTGCTGACTAAGCAGCTAACTGCGATTCTTTAATCCACAAAACAATATGCTTTGAAGAATTCTAAAGTAATTGAATTTCTGCACCTTTGTTTTCAGATTCTCGAATGGCTTCGAACACAACATTGGTGGGACTTTAGTGAGATGGATTTTTTGATGCTTGTCACGGCTTATGGAAAGTTGGGGGATTTTAGCAGGGCGGAAAGGGTCCTGAAGTACATGAGCAAGAAAGGTTACCAGCCAAGTGTGATATCTCAGACTGCTTTGATGGAGGCATATGGAAGAGCCAAGCAGTACCGTAAGGCCGAAGCAGTGTTTCATAGGATGCAAACAACAGGACCTGAACCATCACCTATTACATATCAGATCATTTTAAAATCCTTTGTTGAGGTGAGCATTTACTTTACCTCTCACATTGAACTTATAGTCTAGTGATTTAGTTTGAAACATAAACTAAGAACTAATTGTTGCGGATCTTCTCTAATTGCATGAATACAATGCTAATTACAATAAGAAATTAGGGATTAAGAACTTAAAACCTGAATTAGATGATGCCATCCCCTGAGCGTGGTTGAAGACCTTGAATCAGTCCGGAAAGAAACCTCCTGGCGTCGTGGATCAGCCTTCAAGTCAGATCTGTGCTCTGCAGATTGGTTCAGAGTGTGTTAGGGGGTACGTCAGTTAACCATGTCACTAATGACGTGATTAGAGTTGTGATTAAGGCCCTGGAGAGGGCTCCCCCTGTTTTATATAGCGCTTACTGACCTGGGGCCTAACCAATTTGCGTTTAGCTCCCCAATCAAAGGTGCATTATGTAATTAGCCCTTAAGACAGCCTTAGTTTGCGTAATTCGTTATGCTGCCCAGTAATTTATGGGTAATTACGGATTAGCTGAGATCACTTAAGGGTCTAACATTTAGCCCCTGAAAGTAAACAAGAAACTAGTCCCATATTTAATCATTACTCATTTGCCAAATACAACAGGTGATCATATGTGTACATTTTCCACCATTTTGATGTCAGATGTCCTTTTCCGCTGCAAATATTTACCAAGTTGTGAATCCTTTTTGGTAGTAACATTTGTAGAATTAGCCATATGGATTTTTATGGCATGACCGCATGACTGCTCAAAAATTAATATCTTTTATTACTGTTGGCAATACATTTACTTACATGCTTGACTTGCCTTGCAAAAATTCCAGGGTCATTGGTGCCATTTTATGTAGGGTCATTGGTGCCATTTTTATGTAGAGCTATCAATCAAACATGCTTGCATATTATTGAGGTTCAAATGAAGCTTCCAATAAAATAATCACCAGTTCTATAGAGAACTCATTTGTGCATATGCTTGAAATCAGTTAAGACTTGTGCCTTACTGTAGTGTCTGGAACACAAATGGCATTCATTGCGGAAGTCATTTATGCCAATGTCCAATGATCTTATATTATTGCATATCAACTGCTTCCAGGCACCAATAGCCTAGTCTGGTGCTTCTTTAGTGAGGTTCTTGTTGTTGATGAAGATAGCAAGCATGTCAAGAAGGTTCGCACTATCGTTACAAGAACCAGTTTAGGCTCCAAGACCATGCTGGGAAGTTGTTAGGTTACTAAATGTAGTACTTGTGACACCCTAGTGCAAATGGGGTTTATGAACAATTCATACCAATCTAGTTTAACACTTTTGGGCCAGAGAGTATAGAACACAAATTTTGGTGCAGGTTGGGCTTTCAGTTTGGAGTGTTACAAACAAATGATATGGAAATATCCCTATGTAACTTCCTGGTTTTGAACAAATATGAGGCTTGATCCGCTAAAATGGTTACTTGGCTAATGAGGTAATAGCATATGCATACCAAGCGTCTTGCTTATATTACCTATCAAGACTTCAAATCATATATAGTCTTATTGAATCCTTTGTTTGTTACTTATTAATCCTTCATATTTTGACCATTCTACTAAGCACCTCTTCAGTCTGTTATAAGTTCCCACGATCCCATCTCTTATTCAATTCCTTCATAATTTACCCTATACACTACTCAAATAATACATTATGATTATAGCAGTCCTGAACTCCCTGGTCCATAACAAGTCTATTGGTGGTTGCTAACAGGGTGACAAATACAAGGAGGCCGAAGCTATATTTGAAGACCTTCTTAATGAAAAAAGAGCTTCTTTTAAGCCAGACCAGAAGATGTTTCATATGATGATTTATATGTACAAGAAAGCTGGTGACTATGCTCAGGCTCGTAAGCTATTTGCGCAGATGTCTGAGAGAGGAATCCCACTATCTACAGTCACCTTTAATAGTTTGATGTCATTTGAAACAGATTACAAGGAAGTTTCAAATATTTATGATCAGGTACCTCCCAGCTTAACTGCATAATCAGTGAAAGTGGTGCTACACAATATTATAATATATATGTAGTTTTGTCCTTTCCCTAACAAATGCCATAACTTTTAGATGCAAAGAGCCAGACTGAAACCAGATGTTGTGAGTTATTCCCTGCTCATCAAAGCTTATGGGAAAGCTAAGAGAGAAGAAGAAGCATTGGCAGTTTTTGAAGAGATGCTTGATGCTGGAGTCAGGTTTATTCTCCTCTCAATATTTTCTTGTCATGATACAGTTTGAGCATTGATAAGTGATAACTGTGTTGATCTGCTTGTAATCCCAAACCTAGTTTGTGGACAAAATAGTTAAAACAGTGATGTTTAAGGCTTTAAGCTATGAGCGCATGCCTTATGCATGCTATGTTTCAGTTAAAATTGTTTGGATCTGGCCGTACTTAGTACTGTTTTGTTTTGAAATGTTGTTTTGCATTAATTGATCATCTGGCACTCCTAAGCACAGTGAAGAGTTGTCATTTAGGCATACACAAATGACTGATTCCATGTTGTGCATGTCGGGCTATGTGATTGTATTAAAATATGGCCTTTCAAATCATAATAAAAAGAGGAGGTTGGATGTTCTCTTTCATCAAAGGAAGTCAGTACTCTGCTGCATGCACAAGTTAAGAACCATATGCTTTGTTAACCTATTCTTCACTGAAGAATAGCTGCTGGAGATTGATGTTTTCTGGTAGGTTTTATTCTAAAGTATGCCATAGGTGATTAAATTTGCTGTTGTTTTTCCAGGCCAACACGCAAATCATATAATATTTTGCTTGATGCATTTGCAATATCTGGATTGGTAGAAGAGGCTCGTACAGTTTTCAAGACCATGAGAAGACACAGGTACAGCTTCTGTTGTTCTATTTAATTTCAGTAAGAAATTGAACTGTGGATTTCTCATCTTATCACACTTTTCTTTTTCAGGGTTGAGCCTGATCTCTGCTCTTACACAACAATGCTCTTAGCTTATGTAAATGCTTCTGATATGAGCGGGGCTGAGAAATTCTTCCGTCAGATTAAAGAGGATGGTTTGAAGCCCAACGTTGTTGTTTATGGAACTCTGATGAAAGGCTACTCAAAGTTAAATAATGTTGAGAAAGTAATGCGAGTATATGAGAGAATGTGGATGCAGGGTGTTGAACCCAATCAGACTATCTATACTACCATAATGGATGTTCATGGCAGAAACTCAGATTTTGGAGATGCTGTCATTTGGTTCAAAGAAATGGAAGCTCGTGGATACCCATCAGACAAGAAAGCAAAGAACATCCTACTTTCTCTTGCTAAAACACCTGAAGAACAACGAGAAGCGAATGAGTTGGCTGGGAACGTTGCAATTCATTTGGAAGTGAAACCCAATGGTATGACGCCCGGTTCTCAGATGGATGGTGCTGATGAGTATGAAGGTGGACAAACTAATGCTGGGCATCACTGTTTGTTAGATGCTGCATGCACAACCGATCTAAATGGTAGAACCAGGGCTGGGGACAGTGGTTTTGATGATGAGGAGGATGAGGATGAGGAAGAGGATGATGAAGAATTCAGTTTTGTTTCTTTTAAAGATAAGCGAGAACTAAATTTTGCGACTTGATGTTCTGAATATTGATGTATATTTTATTTTTGCAAACTTACGGTAGCATTTCCTATACAAAGGGGTTCATGATACTCGTGAAATGTCAATAGAGCTGGTGTTAACGATTTTTTCTGTCTACCCTTGTCTGTTTGAAGGAATTGAGTTGAAGTAAAAAGTCAATGGTAGATTCCTGTGACGTAATTGCTAATGGTTTATCAGGTAACTTCTGCTTATATTTCTGATTGATTGCAACAGCATCCAATCCAGAGGCAAACACTGAACACCCAATTCTTCCTTGCTCTGCAAAAAACTGTGGTTGCTAGGGATTCTGAAGTCTGAACTTGGTACTTGTTCATTTGTTCTTTTTCTTCATGTTTCTAAACTTATTGCTACTTGAGGATGCATGCTTCAACTAATGTTCATAAGATCTCTGTGCTTTTGATATGGTAAAATTGGAATGTGCTGTTTATATTAAGTAACTTCACTCACTAGAACTTTCAAAAAGAATTTGCTGAAAAATATTGTTTGTTATACATTATCAACTAATTTCTGCGTGCAGAAGGCAATTACCGTTCTGAAATGGATGGGGACAGTGACATTTTGTTGCTTCTTCTATCCTTGATGTGTTAGTTACCATGACACAAGACTTCTGCACAATGAGATTTCATTTATCTTTGTTATCTCATTGAACAGGAGGAATATTTTGAATTTCTACACAAAATACTTCAATTTTTTTCCAAACCTTTTCTTCTGTTGGGAGTACTGTGTTTTGTTTAGTAGTGTGAGTGGTGGTGAACATGTTGATGTTGTTTTGACCACATGCTGAAGCTTCTACACAATTTGGATCGATGCCCATCATCAGAAGGAGATTTTGATTTGGACTTCTTGCGAGTTCTTGAGCTTTTGATCATCACGCTCTTTATCCAGAATTTTATGTTGGTGGTTCTTTGAAGACCTGATGGGAATTTTGTTAGGCTTCAGTTGCACTGCTGGGCGTCATAATGTTGATTGCATGAATTCTGACACACAGAAAACAAGTCTAGTCATTGACTCTTTTCTCAGTCTCAGTAAACGGTCATTCATTGGTTGTTATTGTATTTGATCAATCACCGGGCTTCTTGCCTCTGATTAATTTTTTCCAATGGTACCATTCCTTTTCTGACGAGGGTATGCTGCCACTGGCTATTATTGTTATAGGTATATGGAAAATAGCTCGTTCTGTGTATGGAAATTGAACTGTGGCTGTTATTGGTTCCACAATCAGCATGCTGGCCTATATGGCTATCCTGCTGTTTTACTGAATTTTGAGATGCTATTATTGAAAATGAGAGATACCGTCGCCAAAAATACTATTCTTGAAACTGAGATATACTGTTGCAATTACTATTCCCCACTTACCCTATACGGCAATCATTAAAAGTCATGGTGAAAATGAAATCAGATCTAAAGATGCGATTCTACGATGACAACTGGATTTGTCTGCCGTGCAATCTGAAGCTACTTCCAGATTTTACTTGTCAGTTGCAAATGCACTACTAACACGAACATATGCTAATGGTTTATCTCCCTATCTTAAACTGCAACATGGACTATGAGCTTTGGGCAATATAACACCGAGTTAATTTAGAAATTTGTTGTAAAGTTGAAATAGCTTGAATTTGTTCCAGTTGAGCTCACCTAGACGCTTACTTAAATAATTTGTAAGCTTCTTTCTGTTTCCTCTTTTGATAACTCCACGCTCATTCGGTGATTCTGATACATTCTGGTTTAACTCCATTATTCTCCGTCCTTCTTCCTCATGCTTATCCTTCATAAATTTTCTGCAAACTCGAGAAAAAAAGGCCATGTGTGTGTGGGTGGGTGGTCTGGGGCTACATGTTCCTGGGACTTCCCTCTCAGAATCTCACACCACCTGCTGGATCTTGTTCTTGATTGTGCTAATCTGCCTGACAACACACGTGGCAGCCGCAGCAGCACCCTGCCTCTTCGATCCTGGTTGGGGCATGACTGAACCTGTCTAATCATCATCGTCATGGCCAGCCAGTGTAGCATCATGTCAGCTATCAAGGCATTTGCTGTCCTGTGCCAGGTGCGGCTTGGCCGGCGGTCTTGCTGTCGAACGTGTGTCGAGCCACTCCCGCTGACGGCGGCGACTGATGGGTGCCTGCCCGCCGGTGACTCTCACCGGCTGGGAACTGGCACAATGAATGGCACACCGCCGGCGCCACGAGCAATTTGGCGCTGAAAGCACTGTCCGGCGATCAATCACTGTACCATGTTGCGATGGTCAAATCGTTTTATTTTTTTTTCTCTCCTTTTCTTTTTCACTCAGATGGCTTTGAGGTTTATCCTAGTATCACAAGAGCATCCACACTCTAATCAGGCATCTAAACTGCCTCTAAGTACTCTCTGATTTGCTTAGAGGCAGCCTCTAGCTATTGTGCATACTTTAGAAACTACCTCTAAACATATAATGCATTAATTGTTGCATATGACTAGTGGGTCCAATGGACTAAGCTTAGAGGCAAGCAATATCATCTCTAACTATTGCAGAAAGGGTCTCTAAGACTTAGAGGCCGGTCGTTGGTGTGGATACCCTAAGGCCTAGTTTGAAATATGAAATTTTCATGATTCCTGACGAAATTTAAAATATGAATTTTTCAATGATTCCTGATGAAATTTAATTGTTTATGGTAAAATTCCTTCAACCGAGCTTAGGGGACTCCTCCATTCGTATGATTCTAAAAATTCAAACATAGAAGGAAAAATCGCATGATTAAAATGGCATGGCATGGTTAACCACGCAGGAAATAAAACCACAAGCAACGTTTAAAACATGTGTTTGACTGTCTTGCAAGAAAATATAAAAAACTAACATTAAATATTAATCGATTAGATAGAAGGGTTGCACTTAACAGAATTTCTAACATGATGTTAGAGCTCGCCATAGAAATCCTCCAAAATTTTAAGGAAAATTCCCTACCCCATGAAAATCCTTTGAAGCAATTCTATAACCGAAACATCTCAAATCCAAATTTTTCGTTAGGATTTTATTCATGGACCGAATCAAAGAAGGCCGAATGCCCCTATCGTTTGGGGTACGAGGACGTGCACGGATGAACGTGGCAGCCTCTGGCACCAATGGATCCAGACATTATCTTTTCTTTTCTTTCTCACACGTCGCAACCCGTCTTCGTCGACTCATTCATTGCCAACAGGCGAAGCACAGAGCAGCGTCCCCTCCGTCGCCATGCGGGTGCCCTCGCCGTGAGGGTAGCTCGCCAGCAGCAGCAGCTCCATCGCCCTCCCGACCAAATATTTTTTTTAAATAATTATTTTAATATTAATCCTCGCGAAAAAATATTTTCACATCTAACCTTTTAGCCGCGCCATTGCGGTTGGCGCGGCTAATGTCCACTGACGCGCCAGTGACACGCTGACACCGAGGAACGCGGTTCATATGGCTGCCACATGGGACCAACCCTGTCACGCCAGTCCGCCTGGCGTGGCAACTTGATCCTGCCGCGCCAGGCGGCCTGGCGCGGCAGCTTGATCCTACCGCGCCAACCGTCAAAAGGGTTAGATGTGAAAATATTTTTTTGCAAGGGTTAATATTAAAATAATTATTTACAAAGGTTAAAAAAAACTTTCCGCCCTCCCTGCCCTACAGAGCATTGTACGCTTCCGTGTACACCTCTGCTACATTGGGATTTTTTTTCCCTAATGGAATGAAACAAGAATTCGAAAAGAACTGTGCAATACATGCATATGTTTCCTGGCATATTCATGGATTGTATATATATTTGAAGAAATAATTAGCGATGTATCGGCTGTATTTTTTTAGTATGATGATCCCAAATTATACATAGTGCGTGCATATTGAACAATACAAGCATGCCTATTTTGCTAGGAAAATTTTTTTATATGCCATTGCTCAGTCTAATTCTCCTTTATGTGCCATCCTTATTTGTCGTAACCGCTCAATTATTGTCCTACATGTTATTGTTAAAACTTTTTTCATCTATATAAACATACCAAAAAGATTCTCAAAAATCACAGTGTTATCAAATATACAATAATTTTAATTTATATATTTTGTATTTTTGCGAAGGTTTTTTTATTCAATTTGCACTTAAAATCCTTTTAACATATGATATTAATCATAAAAATACAAAAAAACATTTATATTCAAATTCTTCATACTTGAATACTTTGTGAGTTTTTTTAGGTTTTTTGAAATGTTTACCGCTCTTAAAAAAATATGAGTTTTCACCACTGGAAGATAGGATAATAATTGAGCAACTGTGATAACATAGAACGTGTCAATGATCAGGAAAGCGATTCTCCACTGAGTTTACTTGTTGATTGAGGGACCAAACAACCTCTTTATGCCGAAGGGTTTTTATCGTAGATGTACAGATTGGCCGAGATAAATAATAGATCAAACACAAAGGTTTATCCTGATTTAGGTCTCTCAGAAGAAGATAATAACCCTACTCCAGTCGCACGTGTGCGTTTGTGTTATTGCGATGAGATTGCAGGATGTAGGAATACCCCCCCCCTCTCCTATGGGAAAGTACAAGGTATACATAGTCCTGATCCTATATGATATGGAAAACCTATTCAGAAAAGCTAAAATCCTATTAGATTTATAGATATATCATAAAAATACGCTAATATACGTCCCAAGAAACATCTATCCGGAAGGCTTTGGAGTCTGGACGTGAAAGAATTTTCAAGATAGTGGGAGCATCGGGCTGACCATCCAGATGCACCTCTTCGGGGCCTATGACGACACATTCAATGACCCATAAGTAAAGAAACCCACTCCGAGCATCAATCACCAGGGTATCAGTCAGAACATACCATACTCGCCTTATTCTCCCCAGGTACGCCACCCTAGGGGTAAGTCGTGTATGGCCCAGCCGTTAGGGTATTATATCCAATTCCTGATAGCTAGCCCTTGAGGCTCAAGTGAAAAGCTACTTGACTAGGCCTTTTCCTTAAGCCTAAAAAATCGAAGTAGGGATTGAAAAACGGTAGTGAAGCACTACCATCTCATCTAAGCAAGCCATGCTCGAGAATGAGCTTAACCCATCAATAATACTTCACCTAAGCAAGGCATGCTCGGGAACATGGTCAAACCATCGAGCACGAGCTAAACTCACCCGACCCAAGCAAGGATTGGGTGGGTAACGCTCTCTCCAACGGTTATATTGTCCATAATGTCTACTGTAATGCCCTGCGGGCATCTCGCTATACACGTCGCCCCATGATTCACGAGCGTGTCTTTTTAGGCGAAATAATTATGCCCTTTCGATTTCTCCGCTTATATTATATATAATCACATACAGTGAGAACACCATTCATTTGCACTCATCCTTCCCACACTAGGAACACTTAGTGCGAGAGAATCCTCCCAATCTTCCTCTGCTTCCTTCTTCTTCTCAAATCACCTCCATGGCCAAATTCGGAGCAAGCTCCATCGCCACCGAGCATTTGCTAGAGCTCGAAGGGTTAGGCCACCTAGACACACACTCATGGCGAGTGCTTGGAACGAAGGAATACCTAGAGCCAGTGAAGGATGAGGTCATCTCTACCGAGCTCTACGCTATGCACGGTCTCCGCATGCTAGAGAGCGACTTCATTGCCGGCGTGCTTGCACACTAAGAGTGCGAGCTTCTCAATCTCAACCTCAATTCCATTCTTACCCTTGCTATCTTCACAAACCTCTGTGAAGGTTTCCTAGGTATCATGGCCACTGTGAGTCTATTGCTTCATTTCTACACCCTTTTCCGTACCGGGAACAACTCTGCAATTGGCTTCGTGAATTTTTGGCTTCGATCTCCATCTCCCTTCTCTTACCCTGTTATAACCCTGAAAGACTCCATCTCTGAATAGGCTGAACGATGGTTTTACCTTAAGAAATCCATGGGCAGTCATCTTTGCTTCCTCGGAGAAATCCTAATCAAGAAAAGCATCCCTAATCCTCCCGTCTAGGCCGATGAGGAGAAGTGGCTCAACTTGATAAATGAGCTCGCCTCCACGGGCTCACCAGCCAGATGATCGCTGATGAATCACTATGGAACAGGGTGTGCCCTCTCTGCAGGAGAGAGCATCCCTTCTACAAGATCATCGGCTAGCAAGATCTTACCCACGAGGCCGACTCAGGTAAGTTTCACACTTTAATTTCTATTCCATACTCAGGCAGCGTTCTTTGTCATGCTCACATCCTTCCTAACCTTCGCAGCTTTAAGTGTCAGTTGGATGAAAGCTCGGATGGTTGAGCTCTTCGGCGCTCAAAGGGAACAGGGGGTTCTCTTTCTCTGCGCTACACATGAAGAACATCCGGGAGTGCTCCGAAGAGGTACGCAATCCAAACTGCCTATCCTTTCCATGCTCGGGAAGCTTTAACTCATGCTCAATGCGACATGCCTGTAGGAGAAAGAAGACTTGGAGCACGCGATTACTGCCCTCCTCGTCGGGGTGGAAGCACGCGAAAGCTACCAAGAAAGGTTCTCACCAAGAAGCGAAAAGCTCCAGCTCCCCAAGTTGCTCCTGTGAAGTGATCGACCAGGGCCAAGCCATCCTCAAGCCCCTTGCAACAGAGCATACAAAAAACTCACCTGGAGTATGCCGACAAGGTCGAGGTGCACGAGCTACGACTTTGGGTGAAAAAATTCATCGTAGAAAATTCCGAGCTCATGAAGCATCTTTCTCGGCTTGCCGAGAATCGCAAGTGAGAGTTTTTGGAGGAGGAGAACACCCGGCTGTGAGCCATGCTTGCGGTGTCAACAGAGGTGGACTCAAGCTCGGCGCTCCCTACTATCCAAGGAGAGGACGACCAAGCAGCGGTGACGATGAGCCTCTAATTCGGAAGGTCCGTCGTAGGACTGCTAGGGTCACTGCCTCGGAGTCCTCAAGCTCAAGGTCCCCAAGAGTGGAACAGGATGAGCAATTTTCTCCCCTTCACCTAGCAGAGAAGAAATCTCCCTTCCGGTCGCAGAAGACCGGGGCCTCGCAAGTATGCACACCCAAGAAACTCGCTCTACCGCTAGTTTGATGCCTCTTACTTTTATTTTTCTTTCATCATAGACTGTTGGCGCCACAATCCTGCGTCACTATGGCCACCTAGATTATTATTTTCGCTATGGACCGTGAGATCAAGTTCATTGCAGATCAGATCATGGCGGAGGACGACGCAGAGGATGCGGAGGAACACCCCGCGTCATTCGCTGAAGCCCCTGAATCAGGAGAGGAGGAAACCCGATCATGGAGCATGCTTGGGATGAAGTTGGGGAACTCTTGGAGGAAATGCCTCCCAGGGAGTCCCTGCCCCTGTCGTTTCTAAGGGTGCCAAGCAGCCCTCAAGCATTCAAGATGCTCAGGAAGAAGCCGCAGGACCTCCTGAGGTGACTCCTACTCAGGGAGAGCCTCTCGCTCAGATTCCCGAGGGCCTTGGGTAGCCCCTAAACATGCAGGGCACCCGCGCTACTGCCACCGAAGTCCCGAGGGTCGCCCACCAAGCCACTCTCCTAGCCCTTCCTTGGAAGGATTCAGCAGCAATGAACAATCCCGAGCACGGAGACGAGGAGGATCCCTTTGGCTCGCTACGCGAGGAGAACGTCCTCGCCTAGTTCCGAAGCAACCTGCTTGATCGATGGTCCTAGGTAACAGCTTCGACCTTACGCTGCTTTGTACTTTGTCCTTGTTCAAGTCAGTTACCTCTATCTTTATCTCCCGCAGCTGGTGGAAGACACCTGCGCTGACTTCTAGGCAAGTACAATAGCTCTCGAAGAGGACGCCAAGGCCCATGTCGAGCAAGAGGCTAAGATTATGGACTAGGAGCAACGCCTCTCTAGGGCTCAAGCCCGTTTTAAAGCCGAGTTTGGGCATCTTGAAGCCTAGGTAGGGGCAGTCGTGACAAAGAACCAGGAGGTCACCGCTGCACTAGAGCAGGAGCGTGCCCAATCCCGATCCATAGAGTTCAAGGTAGAAAAACTCATCAAGGCTGCTTGGGAGGCTTCGGACTGAGCCAAGGAGGACCAGGAAGCGGCGAGGCACCTATGGCTAAAGGTCCAAGAGGGGTGCCAGACACAGATCAGAGTTCTGACTCTCCAATCGGAACTTGACGAGCTGAAGGAAAGGCTCTCAGCTCTAGAGTAGGAGAGACTGGACCGGGATCTAGCGACCTCCCCTTAGCAGTCTTGTAATTTTCTTTATAACCTTGTCGATCAATAAATAAAACTCAATTTTATCAGATAGTAGGCATTACCTAAGTTTTACCTTGGTGGTTTTTTATTTGATGATATCTTCCTTTATCCTGCAAAAAGGAGCACGCAAAATATAGATTGCAATAGAAGTTGGAACAACACGATCCTAACTCTAGCCCCCGTTGTGATTAAGTCTCATGTACCTAACTTGCGAGCACGGACTTAGTCACAGGAAAGGTAACGGTCTAACCTTTAAATGCCTAGCAACCATGCCCCTAAGTTGCGAGCATGGGCAGAGACACTCAAAGAGAAGAAAAACAGATCGCGCTTAAGCCTATCCCCCTAGTGTCCCAGCCCATGCACTTAGTGACCGTGAGGCGTTTAGATTGTAGGACAATCATGCTCTCAACTAAGTTAAGTTCTTGAACCAACCAATAAAGGGGGCCTGCATGCGATGAGAATCGGCTTATTTAGGCGTATACCCTTTGGCTGCAAACGCAAGGCTGAAATATGCGTGACATTCGCAATCGTTGTGTCCCATGGTCCCGGTTAGGGGTGAAAACGGGTCGGGTAATACCCGACCCGTATCTGTACCCGGCGAAAATTTTACCCGAAAATTCGGATATGGATACGGGTATTTTTTGTCGTCGGATATGTAATTACCCGGATACTTTTGTTTTGGATACGGTCGGATCTGGGACAGCAGATATCCGTAAATACCGGATTTTCGGTCGGATACTGGTACCGGATAATCTTGAAAATCGGCACCGGATAGTGCCGATTTTGGGCCGGCTGTTTTCGAATCGCAGCATGAATCAGTAAATAATTATTGTTCGAGGTCTTCCCGTGCTCGTATGAATTTTTGTTCAACATGAAAGTTGTAGATAATTTCGAGACACATCTTTTTCGTGTTGAAAAATTTTTCATTTGAGCAAAGTATAAATTTATAAAAAATTATTTAGCGTGCTGACTGCTTAAGGGCCAATAGTACCTGTACTGTAATTCCATATTTTTGATGTTTTACTCTGCCCGTATGAATTTTCGTTCAACACGAAAGTTGTAGAGAATTTCGAGGCGCATCTTTTCATGTTGATAAATTTTTCATCTGAGTAACATATGAATTTATAAAAAATTATTTAATACTACTGTTTTGTTGCCTGGCACGGCACGGCCCGATTCCCACCACTATACCCGGATACTATGTGCTATGTTGATCAAGTTTGTAGACTATTAATGTGAGTCATGTGAGATTTGGAACTAATATATATGGTGTTATATATATTGTATGGACTGCTATATGAAGATGTCCTATGTTGTATGGAACCTATCAATTGTTATGTACTAGTGCTATGTTGTATGGTTTATGCTCTTTGACGTGTTAGTTTGACTGTATATTTTGTATTATTTGTGTCGGTATATGCTTTGGTTGGATTATTTTTATCATAAATTATAATGCTACACAATTCACGTACTATCCGACTAAGTACCTGATATCCGTGTTGTGCCCGCCCGTATACTATCTGGTACCCGTTTTCTACCCGTTTATAGATACCCGTTACCCGTATCCGTACCCGATTTTTAACTACCCGTACCCGATCCGTATCCGAGTAAAAATAATTAGGGTAGGATACAGGATCACCTGCTATCCGACCATATCCGACCCGTTTTCACCCCTAGTCCCGGTCTGGCCAAAACTAAGAAATACTGCTTGTTCAATTCCTACACTATCTTGATGCCAGGGTCCCATCGCACGAGTCGGCACTCTGTCTAGCAGGGTCACCCCGAGCATCCTTGGTAACCAAAAAAGGAGCAAAAAGACAGACAATAATAAAAGGAAACAACTGGTAACTAAAAGAAAAGATTACACGTAGAACTTCCGAAGCTGGTCTATATTCTATGTACTGGAGAGCTCACGTCCGTCTTTCGTTGCAAGGCATACAACCCCTAGGCATACTGCTGAAACAACCGTGTAAGGATCCTCCTAGCGGGGAGATAGCTTGTTAGCATTCGAAAGTTCTTGAATTCTTCATAATACCAAATCGCCAACTTGCAAGGTCCTTGGTCGTACCGCTTTTGCCGCATACTTGCGAAGAGCTTGCAAGTAAGAGGTGAAGCGTAGCAAAACTGAATTACGTGTAGCTACCAAGAGGCCGAGGTCAAGAAGGCATTCTTTCTCTTGGCTGACATTGTCAACCGCATTGATCCTCGAAGATCTCAGTAGAATTTCGAGGGACAAGACGGCCTCTGCACCGTTCAAGCCCAAGAGTGGATGGATTTCTCCCTCTGATTGAAGAGCCAAGTTCAGGCCGCCCCGTCGAGCACGGTGGGCAGATAATTGGCCATTATGCCCTCATTCCCTCCGGCTGCTAAGATGGCGGTCGTATAGATCGAGAGGAATTCGTCGGGATTTTAGGTTCTGTTGAACCTTTCGATGTGTCTAGGCTTGAACTTGGTCGGCCAAAGGACATCGCGAAGGTTGCGGGAGAAAGCCTGACATCCGTAAACCATAGAGCTGGGACGCTCAGATTGATCAAGGTGGTTCCGACTGTCATGAGGTCGTTGGTCGTACGAGAGGGGATCGAGGTGGGAGAACACTTCGCGGTCATGGCGCGGGAAGCACACCATGGTGAAGCTACACCCGCGCCTGACCGTGGCCTGTGGAGCTCTCCTCTTCATGTCCTTCCTCATGGTCATGGTGCCGCCGACAATGATTGTGGCCCTCCCGGGTGACGCTCCGGGATTTGCTGTTGTAAGAGCTAGCCTGCCCCCCTTGTGGACGCTTCCGAGCATGTCTTTCGAGTTCCTTTTGCTTGGACTGTGACGGTAGGGCCATATTAGCAGCCAGCCTCTCGAGATCTTCTGTGACAACGATGCCCATGGCTCCCTGGTCTTCTTGCCTAGGCTCGTTTGCGAGTTCATGCATAACCACCGCTAGTGCCTATAACCTTTTTTGCCCAGCGGGGAGTGAAGCCAAGGTGCGTCGTTCCGACAGGGCCTTCGATGCTCGGGCAGGTGAAGATGAAGTCGTTCGGGTGTCACTATAGGGCCTATCCCTAGCGTACCGCTGGATGCTCTCCAGGGTCCTTCCCATGTAGGATTTGAGGTGAGCTCGAGAGGTGTCATGGGTGCGTTGTGAGGCTGCTTCGGAGGTTTCTGCCTCGAGTTGGCGATTGCCCGATGTAGTCACGTTGACACATCTACCAGCGGAGGGGTATGAGGGGGGTCATCATCGAGCTTCCGCATGACGCGACTCCGTCTTCGAGTTCTATGCGATCCGGGATGTCTAGCCCAGCATAGAGCATGTCGTCGTCCCCATTGAACGTGGGGAAAAGCTGTTCCAGACAAGCTCGGAATGGATCTGCTCATGAACATACTCCGAGTCCACTCCTTTGTAATGGCCATCAAGCCACCCCATAGGAGCACGATGATCAGGCTAGCATTCAATGTCTGACATCTCTAGGATCTCTTCGACAAAGGTTTTGCGTGTGTAGTGAATGCATATGTGTGTGCATGTGGTGTACGTGCGAGTGATGTGAGTTCATGTGTGTCCAATTTTAGCCTTAAAAAAAGAAAGCCAAAGAAAAATGGGACATAGACTGCTGGGGCCATAGCGTACAAATTCATCATGAAATTGCTAATAATTAGGTGTGGCCTTATATAGTTTTATATATGTCAGTATTCATTTCTCTCAGTCAGGTTTTCTGCAAGAAATCTCTCTTTTGGTTACTAGAATTTGAGTTGTGCTGGAGGATATTTTCTCTCTTTCTTGGCAAGTTATGTTCTCTTCCACGTTAGAAAAAATTTTCTCTTTTTTTTTACCTGAAACAACTAATCTTTAGCGGAAAAAGTTATATTTGAGTAAAGGTTCTTGGATTCAAAAAATGTAAAATTACCCGTTTGTAGAAACTAAATAGAAAATGAGTATATATGTCTATGCTTCTGAAAATAAAAATGCATATATCCCCAAATATATACTTGTGATTTCTAGCAACCGGATTGTTGCACATGAGCTCTTCAATACCTAATTTACCATAAAACCTAATTGGTTTTCTTTACACAAATTGTAAAACTAATTCTTCTTTCCATCTGTGTTTGTTGAAAGGGACATTAAAATTATAATCACACCTTTTTTTTCTAGCACGTACACTTGCACGGTTAGACAGCAAAGTATACGGCCAGAGTACAACTCTCCCTTGACATGTCTGGCCATCCATTGCTTGTTTCAAGCCTTCACTTTCAGCTCATTCATTCTTCTCCAAAAAATTACTTTTCAGGGGATTCGTACTTATCTCTGTAGTCATGACCACATCAATTCTCATGTGCAAAACACACTCCAAAAATTTCAGAGCGCGCAGGCTATATAAAGCACCCACAGGCGACCTCGTGGGAGCAAGACAAAGCCATTGGGCAGAACCCAAATGCCCCCTTGAGCTTTCTCTCTCTCTCTCCCTTCTTTTTATTTCATTAGAATTTCAGCCTAATACATTCCTGGCTCACTATAGCATATATATGCATGGCTCAATTCACGGCCCGAATCACAATGGAGGTAGCGCCATCGAAGCTGTCGTCGATCATCAGGCGCACTAGGGTTCCGAGGATGCTTGATACCATTATGGAGGATGACAAGGAGGCCATGGAGTCTCCAAGGGCATCTGCTCGCAAGACAAGCTACACCAAGGAGGTCGGCGACACCTCGGTGCATTGCACTGACAAGCCGGTGTTGCTCGCCCCCATGGCGAAAGCGGGGTGCCTAAAGATCAAAGCCTAGGTTGGTGGGGGCAGATTGAGATTCTAGCCGGCTAGTCTTGCTCTCCTTTTTGTTTGAGCAGATAGCATACATGAACTTCTCGGAGTATTTTTCGGTTTCGCTACAGTAGTCTTTGCTACTTTACTCTTGTCTAGTACTACCAAATGTGAGAGTGTTGCTTTGTTCTGAGTGGAGTTGCTCATGTTGGAGCAGAAGTACTATAACCTGGAATAAATGTTGATCTCTTTGTTCTTGTGGAAGCTAATAAGGCTGTTCTTCGTGTCCGCCCTATAAGGTGGAAAGAAGATCCCAAATGGTGAAACAAGCATATTTTTAACAGAACTACCTTTCTACCTTTTTTGTCCTTAATTACTCTGGTATTCAATATTAGTGAGCTACAACTAATTATGAATTAGTTCAAAAAACAACTAATTCTGAATATTTATGGATTAACAGAAGTAAGCCCTCTCTTTTTACATTGATTATTGATTGCCCATGGTTAATGTTGAACATGAACTGAAAATAGTTTATCTAAGTCTAGTTTTGTTGAGATTCATGCCAACCGTATCGTTAAAAAAACAATTCAACTCATATTCAAATACTCCTTGCACGGTGCATGAATAGACTTTTTTCGGGAAAATGGACAGGAGCTCTGCCTATTCATTAAGAGAGAAGAGAGGTTTTGGTACAAACAGTAGTTTAAATAAAGGCGGCGACCCGTCTTGTCCGTCACGACCAATGGAGGCCTAAGAAAAGAGGAGTCCTACAAACCACCCTAGCCACCAAGCCTTTTGACCAAACTATTCATGATGAGCTAGATTGTGAAGCGTGATGTCCTCTGGATGAGAGGGGCCTCCACCACTGCCATGTGGGACTCATCCTAGAAAATGAGTCATTTGTGTTCCTTCCACAAATTCCAGACGGTGAAGATCACCAAGCCATTGAAACCGTGAAGATCAACAAGCACGCAAGGATGTTTTGCCTCGACACTTGACACTTTCATGACATCAGTTGACCCAAAAGCCTAAACATTAATGGAAGAAAGGTGAACAAAACAATTCATTCTACGAGGTGTTTCAGAGAAAAGCCCATGGCCGATCGTGCATCAGGTATCCTCACTGTAGTTGGGCCGAAAAGAAGGCCGATAGTGTTTTCCACAGAACCAAAGCCTTTATGGGCCGGGCCCGTATGCTGTAGTAGGTTAGTACAATATCCAATACCTCACCTAATCTATTTTGAACATCGCCCAGAACAAATCCACTACAAAAAAAATAGAATTTATTTTGGACATAAGTACAAATCTACCCAAAAGAATCATTCATTCTTTTTTTTTTCTGTACGAATTGCTAGTTTGTTTGCTACCACTGCCGCTGCATCTCAGCTCAATGCTGACATGCTGTAGGTAGCTGAGCCTCAGTGTGCCAGCTTCATCATTTCTCTGCAGCCACAAGCTTCCAGCTAATCTGCCATGTCAATTGCAACTAACACCTCAAAAAAATTATTTTCTCTAACTACAATCGATGCTCTCTCTCTCTTCCGTCACAACCTTTGGATTAGAACAGAGTGTCGCAGTTATATGTACTAACTGCAACTAGCTTCCATTTCTTTTTTTTTTCGAGCAAATATACAGTAGCACTGCCATTTCATTAGCTTCCATTTCTATGATTTCATGCCGTATAATGCAGCGGGATGATGTCCTTCTAGTAAAGATGCACTGCACTTGCACTGTTGCACAAGCACCAATGGCTGCAGACTTGTTTGTGGCTAGGCTCTTAGCTTTAGTTGCCATTGAATTCATCATTTCATCTGCTTTTCCTGCTGTTCTTTGAAGGAGCCATGAATGGGTGCCAATGCCCAACAGGCAATGCAGGCAGACAGCTCCACACCATGCAGATGCAGGTATCACTCTGATGGAAACAAGCATCTCTCTGCACCAACCTGTAGGTGCATCGCCATGCATCACTTTCCTGCTTGGTTTCTGGAGTGTTTCTTCTTTGGTGTAAAATTGGCAGCCTTTGCCAACATGGGCAGGTCTTCTCAAGACCCTGAAACAACTGCACAATTAAATGTTCTTCCTTTTTCTTTTCTTGCAGTAAGCATGTCCACCAGTGAAACACACGTAATTAGTCTTTCTGATGCATTTTGATCCCCAACATACGAGTCAATGGGGTCATCAATTTCTTCTGAATCTGAAATTAGGACCACTGAATCTGATCAGCACATACCAACAAGTCCAAAGCTCTTGTAGCCTAACAACATTATGCATGTCAGTAGTGGAAATACTATATATCCATGTATGGTTTGAACAGAAAACATTCAGAAACAAGCATGGTGCTCACCAGCTCCAGCTTGCGCATTTGTCCTTGCAAGCAAGCAGCTGAAATGGGTGACAACTAACAAGTAAAGGTCAAGGTCAGGGTGTTGAAGGATGCATTCTCTTCTGTAATGTTACTGTCACTTTGACAGATCATGAATGATCAAGCCATCCACTTCAGACAGCAGCAGCAGCAGCAGCCTTGAGAAAAGCAGCTGGATGTGGCAGAAGGGCATGCCTGGGAAACATTGCCAATCTCCTGATGTGTCTGATTGCCATCAGTGCCTGCCCAAATGGGGCAGCTCTAGCTGGGATGGGCAAGTCTGCTTTCAGACAGCAGCTGATGTGCCTACTAGATGCCTATTGCTGTTTTTAATTAAGCTTTGGACGGTCACTGACAGTGGTTTGCGAGCCGTTAATTAGTGTTTGTATCTGCGAAAACAGCTGGTTGTGCTAATGCCAGGTGCCGCGTTGTTGGTGGCTTCAGAAAAGTTTTTGTGTGCTTAACTTGCAGTGTCGTAACGAGGTGCAAAAGGACTTGCATGGGTAGGAGTGACCGACTCATTCGGGGGGCTTTAGCTTTCTTTATCTTGGGTGTGCTCCTTAAGACATCAAAATATTGATAATAACATTATTGGCCTGGTTCTTTTTGTGTAAATTAAAAATTAAAAGTTATAGCCAAAAATTTTTCATTAAAATTAAAAGCTATTTTTGTAATGCTTTTAGTTGTTCTTCTCAAAACTCACAAAACATTTTTTTATAATTTTTTAGGCACTCCAAGCTCTCTATCAAGGCTTACAACTTTTTCATATTATAATCTACAACTGGATTAAGTTGAAAAGAATAAGGCCAAATTTCGATCATGCTCCGATTCATTTTTGACCCCTTTTCGGTATTTGGGTACTAAAAGAAAGACTTGTAGAAGGGCAGCCTCTAAGCAAATCCAAATTCTACTAGCATCAGTGCTTTACTATAAGAAAATTCCACTAGCGTCGGTGCTTTACTTAAAAAATTCAAATCCTACTGTTGAGACTATAAGCAGACAGATAATATGCTTTCAGCTGCGTGCATAGACTATTGGGGGTACACACCTTATAGTTGAGACATATGTGGTCCAATCGTCTACCTTCTGCTTCGTCGTAGGCAATTAACGATGACACCGTGTCACGTAGTGGCAGCGAGGGTGAAGATATTAGATAAGACAAATTTATTGAGCTATTGGAGAATTTTAAGTGGTTAAATCAAATAAGATAAGTTTACAATAGATGACATATGGAGTATTGAATACTTTTAGTGCATATCACTATTATCATTCATCACTCAGCGCTAGTTTCTTTTTAATGATAGCGACTGAACTTTGTGTACTTTTACAACTTCACATTAGTAATCTCTCTCTTTGCTTGCTAATCCTATGATTTAATAGTAGGTAGTAGATCTCTGTTTTGTTCAGGTAGGACTCCACTTGCAACACTTGTCTTCTCTTTTTATTTCCTTTTCCCATGCTACACATTAACACATACGAGCAATTCGATCTACGATACACCAAGGATGAGATATCATTGAATCGTTAGATAAAAATGTACAGTTCAGAATTATTTGTTGTTTTACTCTCTAGAGGGTAAAAGATTAGTTGACCATTGAATTACACAAAATGAAGATCTGCAATAGATTTCTAAGGGTGTCTCTGTGCACACTCTCTTGTTCAGCCGTATGCTCCAACCATTGCACGTCCTCCAAGTTCTATCTCTAAAGTACTCTAAGTTCTATCTCTGAAGTATTAAAGGCGGTCTCTAACCACAAAGTGGCTATGTGGTCTTGCTTGTCAATGAAATAGATGATAATTTCTAGTATTTTTTAATCATATTTTTAGGTTTCGTGTTAGACCAATCATACTAGAGACCAACCTTAGAGACCCACAGTGGATCCCATGTTATAGACAATATGTAGCATGAATGCTCTGAGTCTATGGGTCTGTTTGGTTGCTTTCTCAGCTCAGAAATGTTGTATGAGCTTGGCCAGGCCGGCTGAGGTGATGCAAGAGGATGTTGTTTGGTTGGTTGTATGAGATTGAATAGGCTATGTAGAGATATTGTTTGGTTGGCTGCACTAGTAAGGGAATAGGATGAACAAATTCAAGAGAAAAATCATAAAAAAATACTACAATGAAAATAAATTCAAAAACGAAAATAAATTTTTTTAAAAAAATATTAGAAAATCAATAAATTCAAAACTAAAAATTCAAATTCAAAAAAATTTAAATTATTTTAAGACCTTATATTTGAACCTGCGGTTTCATTTTTTTCTCATTGAATTTGGATGTCGTTTGAATTTTAAATATTTTGAAAGTTTGAACGGGAACTGCATGTTAGTCTTGTTAGTCTGCTCTGTACTGCCGCCGTTGGCAGTGGGCCAACGAGCGCAGCGCGAGCCTGCACGCACGAAAACGGCCAGATCGCTCGTTTCCTGCCGCCTGGCTCAGCGCCTCACGCTGCATTGTTGGGACCAGACTGAGCAACGCATTCAGCGAACCAAATAACGGATGAGCTGCACGTGGAGATGCAGAATATAGCGAACCAAATACGCCCTGTATAGCCCACGCAAGCCTGCAAATGCAGTGCACGGATGCATCACGGCATTATCCGGTGTGGCGACAAAGCTAGCTGCAGATGTGCGCGGCCCGTGCGGGCTGCGGCCTTGCCTTGTTTTAAACTTTGGAATTCTTGGTAAACAGTTCATATCTACCTAGCAATTTCGCTGTTCAGATCCGAAGCACCGAGATCAATTTTTGGTGCAAATTTTACTAACTCGTTACAAGAGAGAGGCAAAAAGAAAAAAAAAGCAGACGAGGATTTTGAGACATTTGGTTAGGGCATTTTCAGTAGAGCCTCTAAAATAGAATCTTCTTTATATTTAGAGTCTCTCGTTCTCTAGCAGAGTCTCTATATCAGTTTCCAAATTTAGAGTTTCTCTCTCAGCCTCTTATTTGGAGGCTCTATATCAGTCCCTATAGTTTATCTGGACAGAGATTCTGCTGAAGATGATGAAAATATGGAGAGCGAATAGTGATTTAGAAAGGGTGCATAGAGATCCGATTTTAGAGCGTCTGCTGGAGATGCTCTTAGGAGCTCTAGCATTCACTTCAGAGAATGAGGTGTGCCACCCAGGTTTGGACTCGCCCACTCGAGTGGGTTAGATGCTCAACTGCAATGACAACTATTATAGTAGAGGGAAAAACAAAGATATTTATGATGTTCAATGTCTTAAACCATATACTCCATCTGTTTTTCCTATATAAGACATATTTTGAATTGGCACATAGATTAAGAAAGTTGTGAAATCAAGAAAAAGACAAGAGAAAATAACCATGCCACCTATATTATAAATACTTTGGAAGTATAAGAGAGAACGTCATGTGATATTATTCATAAATGCATGACAAAGAATTACATAATAAATAAGGATAGAGAATGAATAATATCAATAAATTTGTATGCACGCTTTATATTTTAAAATAAGATCATCCAAACTGTATTTCTTATATAAAAAAGGAAGGAGTATAATGTAAGCGTCTAGAGTGGAGATAGGTAAAAAGCCCAGTTTTTTCTCCACATAGGACATCACATGTGCTTGCATGTGGTTGTGAGTGTTTAATAAGTTTGCGTCCGATGATTAGTCGATGCCTACTTCGTAAATTCTCATATGCTACTTTCATGGATGCATAAATGTTAACATCGTATGAGGCATCCTCGTATTTATGGACCATACTTATTTACATAGATGCATAAATGTTAACCTTGTATTGAAGAAGAGAGTTCCACATAAGTGGTAACAAAAATAATCACAACATCTAAATATATGCCTCTTTTTTATTAGTGCAGGGGTTTTCCATGTTGTTCTAAAAGACTGAGCTGAAGAAAGTTAAATTTGAGAGTTTCTAGAAATGGTATCTGAAAAGTTGATCCACTTAATTTAACTTGTTTTTATTAAGTGTGGAGAAGCTGTTTTAGGATTTTTAAAATACAAGATTGAGAATTGGTTTTCAATCAATGCCTTTGACTAATCACTAAACCATGGTGCTCAAAGGTAGACCTGGTAATGACCAGTTCGGCCCAATTTTTTCAGGCCGGGATCAAGCCCGAGTTGCTAGCCTGAAGTAAGGATCGAGCTGGGTTACGCCCGACCCGGCCCGACAATATTATAGTAAATGCTTTGACCGGGTTGGGCTTAGGTTTGACCTTGGTGACAAAAAATTGGATTGGGCTGGGCTTAGGCTTATGTTTAGATGACTGGGCTTCTTCAAACCCGGCCCAGCCCGGTCGGTCTACTCAAAGGACACAAAAATACAGCTCGGTTTCTTAAAAAAAAATCACAGCTCGAAACGTGGGCCCCACATGCCATCCTCCCGTCACCCCTGGCCGTCCGATCCCCGTCACGCTCGCGTGCACCCGCTGCCTCTCCCTCGCCGAATAAAAGCAAAATAAAAAAATAAAAGCGAAAAAGGAGACGACGATTTTTCTTTTCTTTTTTATCGACTCGCTTGCAGGTTTCATTAATCATTTCCTTTCCAGCGCCCCGCCGCGGGAGAAGGCTACTGCTAATCTGCTACTTATGTCCACGCCCGCCCGCCCCTACACGCCCCGCACACCCGCGCTTGCGTCCCGCGCAGGGCCACGTCCGGTCCCACGTGGGCCCCCTTCCCCTCGGCGCGGGTCCGTTTCTTGGTCGCTTTTGCCTGCCGTCTCCCAGCTGGCGTCGCGCTGGGCCCCACCTCCTTCTCTTCTCAAGCCTTTTCTTTTCTTTTGGCGCGAGATAGAGTGCCAGCCCGGTGTTTTTTCCAGTAAGGTCCTCCACGGAAGGGGTTATTTGTAGATGTACCTGACTCGTGGTGACACTTAAAGAAGATGGAGAGGCTAGGCAGGAATGAAAAAAAGGTGGCAAAACCCTAAGATCAATGGTATGATTGGAATGAAAAATGTATACAAATGGACGGTAAAGCTGGGCAAAACCCTAAGATCAATGGTGAAAAAAGTGGAATGGATGGTGAATATCAAGGGTATGATTGGAATGAAAAATGTATACAAATAAGGAAAATGCCCATACATTGGGTAATTTTGGGGGTATGATACTTATATTTCCAAAACTGGTTAAGTCTGATCTTCTCGCTTTGTTTATCAAAATACTAACTTAGTCAATATTATTGTGCATCGCTGTTTCGACTAGGGGTTAGGTTTCAACCTTGTTCTATTGACCAACACATTCGTTGTAGTCTGTTTACCCTTATTCTATTGACTTGTAGCTTGCTATTTGTCGATAGTCTATTTACTTTCGTTCTATTGATTTGATTAACTTGTTAATCTAGTCAAAAGTCTGTTTACCTCTTAATCTGCTACTTAGTTTGATTCTATCGGCTTAGTACTGGATTATTTTTTTGAATCTATTGGTTTAGATCTAATCTAAGCCGATAACATTTATTATCTTGTGGACTTGTTAACTATTTTGGTTACTCTTAAGATCAAACAGATTCACTCTATTGCACGATCTAATCAACTAATTAAAGCTGATTACGTCTTTTCTTGCCGATTGTAGGATCAAATCGACTGGCACTCTCAGAACCTTAGATTTTGGTGCTGACGAGGATTCTTACCCCTAAGCCCACATATATTTAGCCGATCCAACTTTTGGCACAAACAACATGCAATTCAAAGTTTTAAAACTTTAGATGTAAATATCTTTTGAGCTATTTAGATTGAGTACATAAAAATCATATGAGTAGACTACTCTTGAGTATTTCATAATAATATAATTTTAATGGGTTTGATAACTAAACTATGGTAGTAATTAGTGTTCAAAGATATTTTGAAAAATGTGTCATTGTCTAAAACGATGATTTTTTTTTTTGACCGAAGAGAGTGCGACACATGAGTTTCTTTTAAACTCATATGACAAAACATAGCTAGTAATTTTACCATGTAATAATTGCCCTCGAGTTTACGTAAAAGAGATTATTAAACACTCGTTTGATATTCAGAATGTTATTTGGCTATTAGTAATAGCGGGAAATGTTTCAATTTGCATACAAAGTCAGGTACACTTCTGTTACCAATATTGCAATAGGAGATATCTTCTTGAATGTTTTAGGTTCAAATAATTCATTTCATAGATATAAGAGGTCCCACCTGTTAATTAGATATGGTGGTATATTTCGAAACTTTGATCTTTTGGAGTGGTATGGAACGAATTTAATTTCCCTTTTATTTTTTTCTAAAATAATAAGAAGGGCCTATTTCAAATTGAATTTTTTTTTATGAAACTTTAAGAAAATTTCAAGAGACACCTATTTATGAAGGAACTAAAATATTTCCGTGATATTCCTGCAAATTTTATGTAAAATTATATTATGCCGCTTAGGTGCAGCAACCAGTATGTTTGTGTCGGTGACCGGGAGACGAACCTCCGCAGCGCCGATAAGTAAGGAAAGGGGGTGCGAGGCCCGAAGGCGGTCTTGTCCCCTGGACCGAAGCCCGACCGCTTGGCCAGACGCTGCCGAGGGAAAGCTTTGTCCCGACGCGGTCGGACGCGTCGAGACCGGAATGGGGATGATGATGACACGAGTGTTTTTATCGTGGTTTAGGCCTCCACTGTGGGATAACAGCACTACGTCTAGTCTTCGTTTAATGCCGAGCTTAAACGAGTACAAGAGGGTGAAGTCCGGGCTTTGGGAAGCCTAGGCCTCGAGCACAATAAGTGCTCAAGGCACTGTGTGTGTGCTCCTACAGTTACCTGGATGTGGAGAACTACCGCCGGGGACTAGATCTCCTATGGAAGTGCAGGTGCTCATGTTCTACAATGGCTATTCTCCGAGTGTGTTGTGTGTATGCAGAAGTGGGTCTCTCCGTTGTTGTGGCCTGTATGCCCCTTTATAGGCGCCTTCCGACCACTGTAGCTTGCGCTAGCCCGTTGAATAGTCGCTGCCTTTTTGCCATGCCGGAGCGTACAAAATCTACCGGGTAATCGAGTGTATCTCCCGATCACCGTGCCGGACCGCTACCGGTCAGCACGTGTCTTTGCCCATGCGGCGGTTGACGGGACCGGCTGCCAACCCGTCAGAAGCTGCCGCTAGGCGCTCCTCGGTACAGTGCGCGCATTTAATTCTTGACGATTCTAGGGACCCGGCGTATCTGTCATGTGCAAGCATGATTTGCCGGGTCCTGAGACTTGAACCTCCGAATCCCGGGGGAAACGAGAGGCTCGAGCTTCCGAGGCGAGGAAGCTCGGGCGCGAGCTTGCAAGCTCGGGCGCGAGCTTGCCGGCCTCGAGCTTGCCTCCTGTGGGGCCGTAGGTAAGTTAGTGGGCCGAACTATCATGGGCCACATACTTTCCCCAACAGCTAGCCCCCGAGCCTCGAGCGGGACGGTGACGTGCTGCTCAGAGGTTTATTCGGTAATTTCCTTCGGGCGAAATGCCTACCTTTTCGCGCGCGCGGGGCCCCCACAGCTTCGGCGGGAATCCCAAATCAGCGTGGTTATGCTCGCCGCTTCCTTTTCCTCGGTTTCGACGTCTTCCGGCGGACAGGCGACGGTTCGTCTCTCCTTGCTGGTTTATTATATCAGGCGGTTCCCCTTCGCGGTTTCCTTTTACGCCTTCTTGTGCTACTTGCTCTCCTTGTGCCATTCGCGTTTCTTGCCTTCTTCTTTCCTCTGCCTTTCCGCCGTCTTTACGCTCTCCGATCCTCTCCCTTCCGATGGCGCCTTTTATGTGGAGTCTCCTCACCGAGGATGACTTGAAGGGGCTGGAAGCCGCCGGCTTCGTTGAGGTCGGCGGATGGAGGGCGGCCGGCAAGGAGGCGGTTCCTTCGCCCAAGAGCAAGGAGTTCGTTTGCTTCGAGCTCTTTGCGGTTCATGGGCTCCGGGTTCCGGAATCCGAGTTTGTCGACGCCGTCTTGGCCCAGTGCGGGATCCAGTTGGTGAATCTCAATCCCAACTCGATCCTGTTCTTGACGATCTTCGCGCATCTCTGCGAGGCGTTCGTCGGGGTGAAGCCGTCGGTCAGCCTCTTCCTCCACTTTTACGAGCTGACCACGACCGGCGGAAACAATGTGGCGGGGTGCGCCTACTTCAAACTCCACCGCGACATGAAATCCGCGTACCCGGTGTTCAAAGCCAAGGAGAACGTCGGGGGGTGGGCGTCGCGGTGGTACTAAGTCAAGACGTTCGACGACTGCCGACTGTGGTTCGCGAACGCGAGCCCGGGGAAGTTGACGATACCCCAACCTTTGCTGGAGCCAGCGGAGGTAGCCCTGGCGGCCAAGATCCGGGATTTGGCCGGCCGGGGGCTTAATGGCTACGACACCGTAGCCGACTTCACCAGGCACCGGGTGAGCCCGCTGAGGAAGCGGATTCGCCCCTTCTTCGAGATCCGCGGGTGGGACGATCTCACCCGCAAAGGTACTTCCCGTAAGTCTCCATTCTCGTCCTTGCAGTCCTTTGCCCGAGCTTTTCTTCAGGCGTGTTTGTAATGTTCCCGCTCTTTTCTCTTGTAGCCTTGCCCTAGGATGACGTGGTCCGGACCGTGGGGCTTCTCCTGCCTGCAAACCATAATGAGCCATCAGGCTCGGGCGTCCGCAACGTCCTGGACGAGGTACGTGTTTCTGCGGGCTCAGGCGCCCTTGGAAGCGGTTTTCTCGTGGGCGTGGGCTGACGCTCCATGACTCGTCTTGCAGGGGGAAGTGGGAGAGGAAGCTAGGCCCGCCGCGCCGGCGCCAGCTTCAGGAGCTGCCAGCTTGACAGCCGGCGGCGACACGGGCTTGGCCCCGGCGCGGAAAGGACAGGCCGCGAGCAAGCGACCGCCTTCGAAGAAACCAGCCGGTCGCTTCCTGGGCAAGGCCGCTCTCGCGTGGCGGCAGGCGCCCCGAGCTATTGATTCCGTCCCCGACCCAGCCCTGGCTGGAGGTTCCCGGGCTTGGGATTCGGCCGGCGCGTGGGATACCCAGCCGGCGCCGAAGAGGCGTCGGTTGGTGCTAGATGACGATGATTCGGATGATGCGTTGGCTGAGATGGACGTCGAGCTTGCACGTAAGTCGCTTGTGCTTGCTGGTTTCTCCTGTCTCCTTTCTTCATTTGTCATGGCCCTTGGTCCGATCATGCCCTGATTCTTTCTAGGTTCTCAGTTGCGTTGTCTCCCCAAGCGGGGGAACTCATCCTGGTGCTGCCGGAGGAGGTGGCCCGGGAGAACGACCCTGTTAAGGGCAAATCCGGACCCCGGGGCTCGAGGCCCTTCGTCCTTCCATTGGTGACACAAAAGGACGTGCGCCTCCAGGCCGTGCTCGTGAAGGTGGAGACAAACAACAGCACCCCGCACCTGGCGCCGCTCCGTGTCGAGGGACAGACCTCGACCGGGTGGCGTCCGATCGACTTCCGCGGCATCAAGGAGCTTTTTGATAGGAGTAACATACCCGTCCCCCCAGTCCTCGACGAGCAACACCCTTCTCCTCGGCTGGGACTGGCCTGTCCGGGTCATTACGGCCGCCAGTGTCGTCCTGGTGCGGTTGTGGAGCGTGGCTCCGCTGGTTGTCTCGGGGTGGATCGCAGCGACACCAGCGTGGGTCGAGCACCACCTTTCGCTCGACGCATGGCGCCGGCGAGGGACCTTCTGGCTCCGACCAGTCCCGGCCCGGCCGCCTCGGTGGGCGGCAAACCACGGTTTCGGCTTCTCAAGATCGCGCCGAGGACAACCACATCGACTTTACGCCGACTCGCTGCTCCGACAACGACGAGGACGGCCACCCCCACTTGCGGCTTCTCACACATTGCGCTGAGGATAACCGCGCCGACTTACTACGACGGCTTCTCGCGCATTGCGCCGAGGATAGCCGCGCCGATTTACTACCCTAGCTTCTCACACTACGCTGAGGACAGTTGCGTTGACATTCTACTCACGCCACGACGTCAACCATCGCGCCGACTTCCAGGACTCCAAGAAATTGGGCTGGGAGTCACTCGGAGATTTCAACCTACAAAGCTCTCTTGAGCCCTTCACGGCCTCCTTGCATGCCAATGGAGCACTCGGCATAGAGAAGGTTCCAGTCGGAGCACTCGGCATCAACTCGGCTATAAAGCACTCGAGGGCTACTGTGGATAACATGGTCCCCGGGAATCTCATGGAGACAAATTAGGCGGACCACCTCACGGAGCAGGATCACGCCTACCATCTAGAAGACGGGCCTGCCCCGCATGAAGACCCGACTTGTATCACAAGGAAGGCACAGTTGTAATCCGGTACATTACGTACTCGGTAAGAAAGGATAGAGATAGACTTTCTATCTCTATCCCCAGTTTCCATAACCAACTAGAATACTTATTTGTAACCCTACCTCTCTCCACTATATAAAGGGAGGCATGGGCCCCTAGTTTGGTATGGTAGAACATCCGTGATCACATCAGTAGGAGGGATCACATCGATCCGTAGCCATCCTCAATATTGATCCATAAAGATCAACCCCAATACAATCCACGAGCACAGGAGTAGGGTATTACCTCACCTCGAGGGTCCGAACCTGTATAAATCTGTCTCCTGTGTTACCATCGGGTTTCGGTCTTACACATAGCCCCATAAAGTATATTGCCGACATAATTCGTCGACAGTTGGCGTGCCAGGTAGGGGCCGCGCTAAGATCATCTTCATCAAGCTCGATGGCATCTCTCGGCTGCAGCGCCGTCGAATTCACCTTCGGCCAAGCTTTCTATTTTGGAGGCTTGGATTTCGTCATCAACAACATCGGCAAATTTGCCCTTGAAGAATCGGATCAGATCCGATCGGAAGACAACTTCAACCGCGAAGCGAACGCGGGAAGATGTGATCTATTCGCGTCCAGAATCTGGACGGAACTTGCGTCGTGATTTTCCGTTGACTCGGAAGGAATTTCGGGGTGATTTTGTATGCGTTGGAAAGCTTATCTCGTTATCTTTCCAACAGTCCAAGATCATTGAAAACCGAGTTCGGACGTGACCGTGGCGACCGTTTGAAGACAGACTACGCGGGGTGACGTGAATCCTACGCGAAGATGGAGCTCGACGTGAATTTCGCTCGGCACCTCGGCGATCCTTGATGCACCTCAGCAAGGGCATGGCGGACCTCGCCGACAAAGCGGATCTCATCCCGGAGATCACGGTGAGGCTCCTACGCCATCCCGGCTTACGACTACTGCCGCACCCACTTGTTGCTCCGGCAACAACGACAAACCGCGACCTTCGTCAAGACATTGAAGCTCGGCGACGGGAGCGATAAGAAGATGGAAGGCGTCACCATGGTGATGATAGAAGAGGTTTCGGTCGAAACCGTGACCGCTGACTTCCTAGGCCGGCTTCTCGCGCACGACGTCGAGGACAGCCGCGCCGACTTACTACGCCGGCTTCTCACGCTCGACGCTGAGGACAGCCGCGCCGATCTCCTCATGCCAGTTTCTCGCGCACAACACCGAGGACAGCCACGATGACAAGGTGACATGCCCGGGGGCTCGTTCACTCGGACTTGAGGATGACATGATCAACAACTAAGTTGTCTATTTTCATAATCAATTACATCATTATAATTTATCTCCTGACTTGCTACTTAGTTGGTATCCAACTAAGCAGTAAATCGAGGGCTACACCTAATTAGGTGCGCTATCGCGCACCCCTTTCTTCTCTTTCACTGAGATTGATTTGACTTGCTACGTAGTCGGATTCCGACTAACCAGTAAGTCGGGGGCTACACCTAATTAGGTGCAATTAGGTGTAATCTGCACCCAATCGTTATCTTTTTTTTTTCAATTTTTGTTGAGCCTAAGTATTGGTTGTTCCGAGTAACGAAACTCTTGTCTCCATGCAACACTCATACTTCCCGATTGCGTTCTTGGAGACAGAGCTCCGCGCCAACTCCTAACGCTAAGGAACTTGATGCGCTTGGCAGAGTGATTAGTAAAAGGATCTAATCTACTCGGGCAAAATACAGATTCAATCACAGAAAGATAATATCTCTTTTCGAGTTTCTTTTGTTCTTTTCCATGTTGACTTTTATCGATTCCAAGTGTCACACATTCTGAGTAGTGAAACTCTGATCCCTATGCAAAATTTGTGTTTCCTGACGCGTGTCCAGAGACAGAGCTCCGCGCCAACTCCTAACGCTAAGGGACTTGATGAGCTAGGCGGAGTGCTCAACAAAAGGAATTAAACATACTCGGAGAAGCGTAAATCAATACGGAAAAGATAAAAGGACGACAATTTGAGATAATAAAATTACATAATTGGACATCATGCATATTGCTTTAGAATCCAGTTTTTTCTCTACTACTCTTGTTTTTCATTGTCTCCACAGGGTACAATGCAGGATAATGCGAGATGGTATTTATGGCACGACTGCATGCCTATGCTAGCACCCCGAGTGCATCATACGGCTCGGCTGCATGCCTACGTCAATTCGGCATGGCTTCACGCCAACGCCAGCGCCCCGAGCGCAACCTTTGGCACGGCCAAGACGCTTCACGCCAAGACTCGAGTGCATCATCCGATCAAGATGCCTACGTCAACTCCCTAAGACGGCTTCACGCCAACGCCAGTGCCCCGAGCGCAAACTTCGGCACGGCTACAAGGCCACGTCTGCGCTTCAAGCTTACAAGGTGATACGCCCGGGGGCTAAAAGCTCAAAAGTAAGGACAACATCATCGTCAGCAAAGCAGCTAAGTTTTTCATCATCATAATCTTTTCACATATAAACTCGTGTTGTTTCTTGACTTGCTACTTAGTTGAATTCCAATTAGGCAATAAGTCGGGGGCTACACATAATTGTGTGCGCTTGCGCGCACCAATCTTTTTCATAGTTGTCTCTTGACTTGCTACTTAGTTGAATTCCAACTAAGCAGTAAGTCGGGGGCTACATAATTGTGTGCACTTGCGTGCACCTATCTTTATCATAGTTGTCTCTTGACTTGCTACTTAGTTGAATTCCAACTAAGCAGTAAGTCGGGGCTACACATAATTGTGTGCACTTGCGTGCACCCATCTTTTTCATAGTTGTCTCTTGACTTGCTACTTAGTTGAATTCCAACTAAGTAGTAAGTCGGGGGCTACACATAATTGTGTACTTGCGTGCACCCATCTTTTTCATAGTTGTCTCTTGACTTGCTACTTAGTTGAATTCCAACTAAGCAGTAAGTCGGGGGCTACACATAATTGTGTGCACTTGCGTACACCCATCTTTTTCATAGTTGTCTCTTGACTTGCTACTTAGTTGAATTCCACTAAGCAGTAAGTCGGGGACTAACATAATTGTGTGCACTTGCGTGCACCCGTCTTTTTCATAGTTATTTTTTGCTTTTGTTACTTAGTGATTTAAGTGAAATCCGAGTGCACTATAATTTTGAGTAGTGAAGCTCTGAACCCATAACACGGCAAACTCTACGTCACCCAAACGAGTGCCTAGGATAAAAAGCCATGTGCCAACTCCCTACACTCGGGGGCTAGACTAGTCGGGCAGAGTGCATAACAAAAGGAAGAAAAACCACTCGGACTAACAAAAATCATTAAGTAGAAAAATAAAAAATAGCTATTTCGCACATAAAGATGGTCGGATTTTATATCCGACCAAATGTTTTCATATTCAGAAACTGCCTAGATCCTACCATGTACATGTTACAGGGGTTAAAGGAAGTGTTTACGCTACAAGCACCGACCATGGCACAGTTACGTGTCAACACCCGCGCCCCGAGCGCAATCTACGGCATCGTTCCACGCCTATGCCAACTCCGGCATGGCTCCACGCCTACGCCAACTTCGATACGGCTGCTGAAACACCCCATAGTATTAACTAGCAACTAATCACAGAAATAATGGGTTAAATATTCTCGAATGACAGAGATCACACTCTAACTATCATCTTAAATTAGACAATATATATATATATATATATATATATATATATAAATAATACATGAAAATATGTAATTTAGAAAGACTTTATTGACAAGCCGATAATAGAGGTACACAGTTGCTGATAGAATACAAAATCACAGCTCAATTCACCGATTTACCACCATACATATAACTGTAAAATTTATACAAGTACTACTAGTCATCAACACCGACAATTACACACAGCGGTATATTCCTTAGTTACATCACTACCACTCGACCTCACACAAGATTATGTTACTAAGGGCCTAGAATGACAAATGATTTCAATTGTTCCCTAAGATGACTTCTTCTCGCATCGTCTTGCTCCAACCAACCGCTCCTTCATCGACACCGCAAGTCATTCAAACCTAGACATCACTATTCCAAATTGTCAAATAGTAACATAAATCCAATTAGATCATTCAAAGTACAAGAGCTTAGACATTGAATTTGGAAGAAGGACTTGTTTGTCGACTTAGTAGCACTTAGCTCATTGGGGACGCCAGCCGTCCGAGGCCGATCGGCCTCCTCGCCCATCTGAGTTCCTCACTCAAAGAAGAGAACACAAACCTAAGATAAAGGCCCAAGGAAGCCCAACAACAGTAGCAGCCACTTTGCCCACACTGTAGTTTCACACAAGCATATAAGGTTCACAAAGTCAGCAAATCGATGTAAGTCACCAGTATCTTGAAAATTTCTATAGTAGGTATATACCACATGAGGACCTTAACCATCTTATTAAAAGAATACTGACATCAATCTGAATCGATAATTATTTAATATATAGGAATCTTGGTAAAGAAAAAGGCAAATAAAAGAGGACTTGAAAATAGGAGAAAATTTGCCATCAAAACCATATGCGGTGGGTAGCTGATTCGCTCATCGAGATACCAGGACTGGGCCAGCCGGCACCTCTCGCTGCTAGGTTCACATCATTTGGCTTTCCCTTTAAAACAAACCTGATTAAGTAAACACAGTAGGCAGCAGGCATTCATAGCAACATATTGTGCCATAGAGAGCACCACCATAGAGTATCCAGGGGAGGGCAGCACATAACAGCTCACAGGGGCAGGTGTTGAGCATGCATGCACACACCACGCCATTGCCTCCAAGCTCAGTTCAGCACAGCACCACACAAATCAGAAACCACCATCACAGCCCATAGCTTCTAGCAGGAAAACCACCACAGCCCATAGCTTCCAATAGAAACCACTGCGATGAAATTTGGGAGTGCGGTATCAAAGAGAAACCACCTGATAATAGTGGGAGGGCGGTATCAAGTTACCCAGCCTCCCCAGTACATATAGCCATGCAAAGTCTACTCTTTTCAGTATTGCCAAATGAGGTAACCAGCCCAATCAGGTAAGTCCAGCAAGAAACCCATTTCCCCTTTTGCTACTGCTAGTAGCAGAGCTAAGAAAAAAAGTAGAGATCGGAGTAGTGGAGGCAAGGAGGCTGCGGCTGAGGCAAGGAGCTGGAGAGCAGCACCCAACACCTTCAGCTGCAGAAGTGCATCTAGGGAGGAGAATCAAATCATTGCTACCATTACATTGTACCCCAGTAAGGTCATTTGCACACAGTAGCATTTCCCCTCTCTATGACTATACTTCATGCAGGATCATCACCACTAGTGTAGGCATTTAGGCAAGATTAAATCGGTTCCATTGAACAGTGCATGCATATAATCAGATAGCAAGGAACCAACTAGTAATAGAGAAACTAGTGTAATAATCAAAATGACTATAAGATTGGCGTCAAGATAAACCAAACACAGTAGATTTGTTTTAGTTAGAGCATTAGAGAGAAGGGCAGCGGCTGTGTAGCATGTAGGCCCGCTAGGATTTGGGGTTGCCGCCGGCGCCTGAGCCGAGCGATTGCTCCCCGGCGCAATCATTCCCAACCCATGCGAGCTCGGCGGCCATCCGACCAAAACCTAATCCAGGGCCTCTACACAAATCAAAACCTGGAGGACAACCTCCCATCCATGGTATAATTTCTATAGATTACTTCCCAATTTCCACTTCTAAACTCTCTTAGGAAACCAAGCATATAGGACTTAAACAAATTAGTCTTCAGATCAGCTAGCAATAGAGAGTTAACCGAGAGAAATTAGAGGAAAACCATGTAAAATGAAGGGGAAAACCACTTAGCCATTTCACATCGCCGGGTCACTGATGCGTCGGCGCCGAGGCACTGGACGGGCCGCAGCTACGGTGTAGCCGGTCGCAATTGCATACCAATCTTGGCGCATCGGGAAGAAGGCGCCGCCTTAATGGCGTATGAGGATCGGGAGATGCAAAAGCAAGCCACCGTGGTACCTCATGGGAGGACAATGGCGCAGGGTCAGCAGACCGAGGCGGAACCTGCTGCAACAAGAAACCCGAGGGCGGTGGCCACCAAGGGTGGCCGCCACCACTTGCCGCCGCTTGGGAGGCCAGGCGTCGTGAGCCGCCAAGACACCCAAACCACTGGCAGGGAACACACGCTGCCCACCGCAGGCGATGGCGCAAGGAAGAAGGAAGGAAGAGGCAAGGAATGGAATGAAATCGGGTGAACAGGAGGAGCTTGGCGAGGCGCAGGCGCAGAGAAGCATGGGGTCGGGCGATCAGCGAGGGACAAGGGAGGCGAGTCGTGGAAGTAAGCCGAGAGGCGCGGCCACGGCCGCTTCTCGTGCCACCACGCGAGGGAGGAGGAGGAGCCAGCCTGGAAGTGGGGAAGAAGGGAAATGGGGAATTTAGGGCATCTCCAGCAGATGCCCAAGCCCCATCCCTATTCACCTCCCCAACAACTGCCCCATCACTATTCATACACTCTACTTTTCCTATTCATGCCCCATCACTGTTTGCTACAGTGGCAAACAGTGATGGGGCTTGGGCACGGCTTGGGCACTGCTGGAGATAGCCTTACGCTAGGGATTTTGGGTGGGAGCCGGGTCAGCTCCGGCTTTGCCACAGCCCGGCTTAGTATTAGGGTAAGAACCGGCTCGGGTAGTTTAAGCCGATGCACTAGTCTCCACTATGTATTTACACAAATACTCTCTTACATAAATTTAAAATTAAACCCACTCACAAGCCTATCTAACCATCAAGCAAAGATAAAATAATAATAACAACAACAACAACAACAACAACAACAATAATAATAATAATAATAATAATAATGATGATGATGATGATGATGATGATAATAATAATAATAATAAGGTAAACCAGTGATCATATTTTAATAGCTCTATTCAACAACTATAAATTAAATCAATTATCTCAATTTTTCGGAAGTAACTCAAATCCAGCAATTGTTAACGAACAGTTGGAATTGGGGGAAAACTATAGAAACCGCATAGCGTTAAGTTAGCTGAGGGATATTTCAGCCCTAGCTTAATAAAGCTTAGCCACTGTTAAACTTAAAACAACTCGATTACCGACCAACCCATCCAAAATAACACCATAAATTACAAGAAGAAACCATCCACTACTTTACTTCAAACCCAAGTTTAGCGAAACCCTAAATCAAATAAAACCATCTTTCAGGAAGCGATCTGGCGATTGAGATCGAGCAGCCGAGCGGCGGCGTGAACTATTGTTACCAGAGTAAAGGCAAGCTTTCCTTTGACCATTTGAGTAGTATACTTTAACAGTACATTATTTTAAATTATATACCACTAGCATCTATTGAATGTACTTGTTTTTGTCTAAATAATGTGCATCGTTGATGCATGGAGTAGCGACTTGATCGATGGAGCGATCGGGTCGCTAGAAGTAATATTGGTGGGTGAAGGGTGCCCTGGAAAGGTGCAGAGGATAGGCGGGACCCTTCACATGGTATAATATAAGGATAATTCCTATCACTCGGGCATTGAGCCGTAAAGAAACGTATCAGCCATAGTCTCGCGTTGCGATCAGAGGATGTGGATCTATGAGGTGGTTACATTCTCCACATTGGATAAGTAGATAACTAGGGAGGGGTGGGTGAGCGTGCCCAAGGTATATCTACTGTTAGCTATACCTATGGTTCCCCGACCAGGCGATTATAGTTACGCCAGAAGGTACTCATGGCGTCGAGGAATGAGTATAACGGTTGCGAGAGCAAATTGGTGGGGACAAGGTAGTGAGAAGAGAGGTCCGTACCTAGAGCACCACAGTTTGCTCATCAACCGGGCTGGAGATGTTACCCCCAATTAGAGTAAGCACTCTGAGTCCCGAACTGCTTCGGGATGACCTTGGGTAAAGTGGTACAAACCTGCGCAGGGTAAAATCATGAATTCATGCCTGTCTCCTGGACTGGAGGCTACGGAGGCTAAGTCCGCCTCATATACGAGTGTTAGTGGCTTTATAAATTTTAAAATAGATCAACCCTTTTTAAATCTGTATTTTGTTTAAGCAGAGAGGTCAGCAAATGAGGTATTGCCAAAGAGAAGAAGAGAAGAAGTTTTATTTTTATTTTGTTGCTATTATCGCTTGCTGAGTACTTGTGTACTCACTCTTGCTATTACCCTTCCTTTTCTAGATACCAATGTCAATGAGGACTCGGTCGTGTATTATGATGTTGTTGAGGGGGAAGATCGTCAGGGAATTGAGAGAGATCCAGAAGGCGATGATTTACTGGAGGACTTCTTTTAGAAGGGTCATGGCAGTAGTAGATCAAGTGGACGCCGCCACGTAAATAATAAGTCGATAGGAATGTGGCTTATGTGTAATTAAATTTAAGTTTGGACTCCTTTGTAATAATAAAACAACTGTCGCCATGTGTGGCCTCATGATGTAATAATGCATGATATTCTCTAATTATTGTTCTGTTGCAAAACTCTGATCCGGGCAGCGCATTCGAAGAGACATTGCAGTTGAGATATCCTTCGGGTTTATATGCCTAGACCCACACAATTACTTCATGATTGTGGCATGATGAAGCCATTAGCACGTGGTAATTGGGCAGGTCGTCTCACCAGATGCTCACGCCAAAGACTCGAGTGCATTATATGGCTCGGCAAGATGTTCTGCGCCAAATACCGAAGCAAACTACGGCTCGGCTTCTCAAGATCGCACCGAGGACAGCCACACCGACTTTACGCCGACTTCGCTTCCCAAGAACGACGAGGACGCCACCCCACTTGCGGCTTCTCAGCGCGCACCGAGGACAACCGCGGCCGACTTACTACGACGGCTTTCCAAGATTCGCCGAGGATAGCCGCGCCGATTTACTATGCCAGCTTCTCACACTACGCTGAGGATAGTTGCGTTGACATTCTACTCACGCCGCGATGTCAGCCATCGCGTCGACTTCCAGGACTCCAAAAAATTGGGCTGGGAGTCACTCGGAGATTTCAACTTGCAAAGCTCTCTTGAGCCCTTCACAGCCTCCTTGCATGCCAATGGAGCACTCAGCATAGAGAAGGTTCCAGTCGGAGCACTCGGCATCAACTCGGCTATAAAGCACTCGGGGGCTACTGTGGATAACATGGTCCCCGGTATCTCATGGAGACAAATTAGGCGGACCACCTCACAGAGCAGGACCACGCCTACCATCTAGAAGACGGGCCTGCCCCGCATAAAAACTCGACTTGTATCACAAGGAAGGCACAGTTGTAATCCAGTACATTACGTACTCGGTAAGAAAGGATAGAGATAGACTTCCTATCTCTATCCCCAGTTTCCATAACCAACTAGGATACTTATTTGTAACCCTACCTCTCTCCACTATATAAAGGGAGGCAGAGACCCCTAGTTCGGTATGGTAGAACATCCGGGATCACATCAGTAGGAGGGATCACATCGATCCGTAGCCATCCTCAACATTGATCCATAAAGATCAACCCCAATACAATCCACGAGCACAGGAGTAGGGTATTACCTCACCTCGAGGGCCCGAACTCAGATAACTGTCTCTGTGTTACCATCGGGTTTCGGTCTTCACGATAGCCCCATAAAGTATATTGCCGACATAATTGGCCAACAATGCCTTCATCAGAGGTCTTCTTTGGGCTCATAGGGAATCAAGCGGCAGGGAGGCGTGTGATGTTTCGGGAGAAGTGGCCGAGCCGCGGAGGCTCGGCCGAACTCTTGGTGGAAGTGGCCGAGCTGCGGGAGGCTCGGCCGGGCTCATGGAGGAAGCGGCCAAGGGCCGAGTGGCTCGAGGCGATAGCTCGGGCCACCAGTTGTGGAGGCCGTCGCGCCAGCGTGCGTTGCAGTTCGGTATGAAGCCAGAATCGCAGCGGTCGTCAGGCGGGTAAGTGTCTCCGAGCTTGGCTTTTGTTGCTTTGTTGACCCTGTTTTGGTTTTTCCTTTTCCCTTAGCCTATTCTCTTGGCGCAGTTCTACCGCGAGGTCGTTGGCATCGCTTGCTCATTTGGGGCTAAACACGATGCCGAATGGGAGGCCCTGCAGGCGGATGGCGTGCGTTGGCGACAATAGGCCGATACTGCATGCACCGAGCTTGAGGAAGCTTGCTCGATATCAGTCCAGGCAGTGGCTCTGGAGGCTCGAGTCGCTGCGGCTGAGGCGGCCTTAGCCGTGGCGCGGGATGACGCCGGTAAGGTATCAAGCCGGTCGCTGGAGGCCCTTAAGGCCGAACGCGACCGCGCCATCGAGCTTGAAGAGCGCCTCCGGTCGGTGGAGGCGTGTCGTGCTGCCGAGGTTGCTCACGTGGTGGAAGAGCGCGACCTCCTTGCCGCGGAGCTCTTCTAGACGAAGTCAGCTACAGCCGCGACGGAGGATCTGCTAAAGACCCACCGGGATACCGTGCAAGACTTGGAGGCAGCCAACGAAGCCCTGCGGATCAAGATGCAGACCCCCCGAGATAGGGAGAAAGAGTTCCTTGATCTTCGGGCAAGATGACGAGGTATCGCCGAAGCCAGAAGCTTCAGTACCAGCCTAAGTCATAGGCTTTTTGTCTTTTCCCTTTTTGTTGGGCGGCGATCCGGGTCGCCCTTGTAAATACCCTTGATAATGCAGTTGACTTGTTTTGACTCTTTTCCTTTGGTGCCTCTTCGTCCACCTTCTTCCCTAATGCCAAACGCCGATTTGATCAAGGCGCCATGTCCCGAGAGACATTAGCGTTGATCTTGAAGCAGATTTGCGTCTTAGCTGTTTCCGATGCTATTACTCACAGGATCACGGCTTCCCAAACCCTGGCTATGAAAAGGGGCCGATGCGATGGCCACTTCTCATTCCAGACTTCTTTCTTCCGTACCTACTCCTCTTGCTTTCTCCAGTACCTTCCTTGCTTCCATGGCTCGCGATCCAGAGTTGGCGGAGCTTTGGGCGGATTACGACCTCGCCCTGGACGAGATTGCAGAGGAGGAGGCGCGCGCCCGTGACGTCGCCACCGTTGAGGCGCTGGTTGAAGTTGTCCCGAGGCTCCGCGAGGCTTTTGATCCGCTTGTGGAGGCGCTAGTCAGTGCCCGTGCCCGCGACGCTGCCGCCGCCGCGGCATTGATTGGAGCTGCCCCGGCACTCGCCGAGGTAGCTGATGAGATCGTCGGGGCACTAGGGCGCGCCCGCTGAGGTTTTGTGTAACTGGCTTGTAGGCCATCCAAAGTTTTTTTAATAAAGTTGTTTTGTGGTTGTTGCTACTTCCCTTCGTCTTTGTCGTCTTTCCTGCATGCGAACGATCACAAGTAGTCGTATAGGCAAGAAAGGGTTCGAAGGTCGTAGCGTAGTCCTATCGATCCTAGCCCCCGAGCCATGGCCGAGCTTCTGAATAGAAGCTCGGGCGTGGCTTAGAGAAGATCGAAGGTCCTTGCTTGAGCGTCTAACCTTGGGAAATCAGCTTTTAAGAAATCGACCCTTCGAAAAATCGACCCTTGAAAAATCGACCCTTGAAAAATCGGCCCTAGCCCTCGAGCCATGACCGAGCTTCTGAGGAGAAGCCTGGGCGTGGCTTAGAGAAATCAATTTTTGAAAAATCGACCCTAGCGCCCGAGCCATGGCCGAGCTTCTGAGGAGAAGCCCGGGCGTGGCTTAGAGAGATCAATTTTTGAAAAATCGACCCTATCCCCCGAGCCATGACCGAGCTTCTGAGGAGAAGCCTGGGCGTGGCTTAGAGAGATCAATTTTTGAAAAATCGACCCTAGCCCCGAGCCATGGCCGAGCTTCTGAGGAGAAGCCCAGGGGTGGCTTAGAGAGATCAATTTTCGAAAAATCGACCCTAACCCCCGAGCCATGGCCGAGCTTCTGAAGAGAAGCTCGGGCGTGGCTTAGAGAGATCAACTTTTGAAAAATCGACCCTAGCCCTCGAGCCATGGCCGAGCTTCTGAGGAGAAGCCCGGGCATGGCTTAGAGAGACCGCATCCCTAGAACGTAGCTTATGGCCCTTGCTCTGTTTCTTTGTAAGGAGCAGAGTGCTGGACTCTAGAGTTATCCCGGGCTGTGACGATTTTATGCGGGCTTATGATATAGGGCCGGAAAGCATGTGCCCGCGTGGGATCTTACGTGGTGCGGTGGATATCGGCTTATCCGTGTGCAAGGGAGTCCCGGGGGTTAGCTTCTGCGTAGCCACTATTCTGCTGATGTGAATTGAAACAGCCCGGGCTTTCTCCCAAGCCCGATCATAGGTTTAGGTCACCGGGGTTAGCTTGGGGCTATCTAGGGTTTGAATAAATGGACAAAATAGGATAAAAGAGGGGGGAGAGGAGACTTACGACCTTTGCTCAGGCGTAGAACCTCCGGAGTTGAGCGATGTTCCAGGAACTGTTGAGGACTCTACCATCTGGCATAGCCAGTCTTACAGCCCCCGGGCGTGTGGTTGATACGACCGTGTACGGGCCTTCCCATCTTGGGGTGAACTTGTTGGCATGAGCCAGGTTCTGAACTCGTCTTAGAACCAGGTCGCCAACTTGCAAGGTCCGGGTCTGTACCTTTTTAGCCACGTGACGCCGTAGGGATTGCTGGTATGCTGCCACTCGCAATAGTGCTTGATCGCGGCAAGACTCGGAAAGGTCGAGATCCAACAGTCGTTCCTCGTCGTTGTCGATTTCACCTGCAAAATCAACACGAACTGAACCAAGCCTTAGCTTGGAGGGTAAGACCGCTTCCGAGCCGTATACGAGCCTGAATGGGGTTTCTCCGGTAGCCCGATTGGAGGTTGTCCGGGCTGCCCAAAGCACCGAGGGTAGTTCCTCTTCCCAGTTGTTATGCTGTTCAACGAGAGCGTCAGAACTCAGCGCTTGATGCCTCGCATAATCGCCCATTTGCACGCTCAATTTTGCTGTTGCTCTGCGGGCGAGCTACGAGGCTAGGGCGACCTTCATGCCGAGCTCCTCACAAGAGTCCCGAATAGCTCGCTCGTGAATCGCGCCCCATTGTCAGCGATCAGCTTGCTAAGGACACCGAACCTGGTCACGATGCTGTTCCTGAGGAACCTCTTGGCCGTTTGGGCTGATATGCTCGACACTGGTTCGGCCTCGATCCACTTGGTGAAAGTGTCGATGGCGACGAACAGATGTATGCAACCCTTTAGGCCTCTGGGGAACAGACCAAGTATGTCCATTCCCATGTCGAGAATGGCCAGGTTAGCGGGATGGTCTGCAGCTGGTATGCTGGCTGGTGGGATACCCGGGAGTGATATTGGCAGGCTGGGCAACGTTTTACTAGTTCCCTTGCGTCGGTCAACGCAGTGGGCCAGTAGTACCCCATGCGAAAGGCTTTTCCCACTAGGGTTCTGAAAGAGGCATGGGCCCCGCAGATCCCGTCGTGGATGTCTCGGAGGAGAAATTTTCCTTCCTCCTGGGTCACGTACTTGCAAAGTACGCCGTTAGAACCCCTTCGGTACAACTAGCACCCGAGTAATCGGTAAGGTCGGGCTTCTCTTTGGAGCCGGGATTTCTCAGCTATGTCCTGTGGTAGTGTCCCATGCGTCAAGAACTGGACTAATGGCGCTTATCCTGTGTCGCGTTGTTTCAGGAACTAAACGGTACGGTCGTTTGGGTCGAGGCAACCGTCTTCTCGGGGCCTCTTCTCCGAGGAATAGAGGGCTTTAGTAGGTGTCAAGACGAGCACCCGCCGGTGGTTTCTTGTGAGGAGCCAAGCTTCGCGAGCTTATCGGGCAGGCTGTTAGCCAGTTTGGGAACGTAACACATTTCGAAGTTCGTGAAGTGTTTCTCCAGCTTTCTCACTTCTGCCAAGTATCGCGCCATTGAGTCGTCGCAACACTGAAACTCCTTGTTTACCTGGCAGACGACCAACTACGAATCCCCTTTCGCTGTTAGCCGTTTTATGCCAAGCGCAGTGCATGCTCGTAGGCCGGCTAGGAGGCTTTCGTACTCCGCAGCATTGTTCGTTGCGGAAAAATAAAGCTATACTATATGCTGGATTTGTTCTCCTTTGGGGGGGAGATGAGAACAAACCCGCAACCTGATCGCACGAATTGGTGCAACCCATCAAAAAACATGGTCCAGTGCGCTTTTTGGCTTGTGAGCTCGGGCGAGCCTCCCGAAGGGTCGGCCGGGCCGGTCCATTCGGCCAAGAAGTCGGCCACGACTTGGGACTTGATCGCTGTCCAAGGTACGAACTTGATGTCGAATTCACCAAGCTCGACCGCCCACTTTGCGACCCTCCCGTTCGCGTCTGGGTTCCGGATGATATCCCTTAGCGGGAAACTCGTTGAGACCGTAATTGGATGGGCTTGAAAATAGTGACACAACTTTCGCGAGGCCATAAGCAAGGTGTACAAGAGTTCCTGGACGCTTTAGCTCGCTGAAAGCAGCCTCAGCTTCCTCTGTCCATTCGAAACCATTGTGGTTGCGAAGGATCTTGCAGAAAGGTGCATTGCGTTCACCGAGACGAGATATGAATCTGCTGAGGGCCGCCATCCGTCCGGTAAGGGCTTGCACCTCCTTGGTGCATGTTGGCGACCTCATACTCTCGATGGCCTCGATTTTCTCGGGGTTTGCCCCGATGCTCGCCTTCCCTATCACGTAGCCAAGCAACATCCCAGACCGAACACCAAAGACGCATTTTTTAGGGTTCAATTTAACTTGATGCTTTCTGAGATTAGCAAAAGTTTCCTGAAGGTCGGTCACATTGTCCCGTGGGACTTTGCTTTTTACAACAACATCGTCTACATAGACCTCTACATTGCGCCCTATCTGATCAGGGACCATCTTCTGCATTACTTGCTGGAACGTGGCTCCCGCGTTCTTTAGACCGAATGATATGGTCGTGTAGCAGAAGGTATCAAAAGGTGTTACGAAGGCAGTCTTCTCTTCGTCTTCCCTTGCCAGTGCGATCTAGTGATAGCCCGAGTAGGCGTCCAGGAAGATCATGAGCGCCGAGTCCGCCGTTGCATCGACCAGTTGGTCTATGCGCGGCAGGGGGAAATTGTCCTTGGGGCAGGCGACGTTGAGGTCGCGATGGTCGACATACATTCGCCACTTCCCGCCCTTCTTCTTGACGACAACTGGGTTAGCGAGCCAGTCGGAATGCTCGACTTCTTGGATGAAGCCGGCTTGGAGGAGCTTGCCGAGTTGCTCCTGGATGATGTCGGCCTTCCACTTTGGGAAACACCGTAGGGCCTGTCTGACAGGATTTTTGTCAGGCTGAACAGCTAGCCTGTGCTCGATTACCTCCCTTGGGACTCCGGGCATGTCGGACGGTTCCCATGCGAACACGTCTGCGTTAGCCCGGAGGAAGGTGACGAGCTCGAGTTCTTATTTGGACTCGAGGTTGACCCCTACGTGAACGACCTTGGCTGGGTCGTCCTTGGAGAGGGGGACTACCTTGGTGGGCTCCTGCGGCTGCAAGGCCACCTTAGGACGGACTGGCGGCCGTTCGGCCTTGAACGGGCCGCGCTCGGGGAGCTGTCCGACCATGGCCAAGACGCTCTCTTCACAGGCCATTGCGGCCTTGTGGCTGCCCTTGACCGTGATGATCCCGTGAGGGGCCGGCATCTTCAGGCAGTGGTAGCCGTGGTGGGTGGCCGCCATGAATTTAGACAACGCGGGGCGTCCAAGGATGGCGTTGTACGGAAGCTCGGAGTCCACCACCTCGAAGGTGACGTACTCCGTCCGAAAGTTCTGGGGGGTCCCGAACATCACGGCAAAGACGATCGCCCGTCGGTTGTAGGGACAACCCAGGGACAATGCGATGAAAGGGAATGGCAATGTCCTTGATCTTGGACCGTGGAACTCGTGATCGCTCCGAACTCGGCAATGGCGATGTCAAGGAGCTCCGCCATCTACCAAAGACGCGATCGACTCGCGTGTTGCCGATGGTGGGGATGAGCACCGCCGCAAACGCGGGGCTCGGTCATTCCGGGGACAATCATCCCGGAGAAAGTGATCGTCGATGAGACCACCGCAGTGCGTCTCGGGCTTACCCTTCTCGAGGTGGTAAACCTTCAGCGTGACCTTAAGCTCGCGTCGCGAGCTATAAGCGGTAAGCGCCGCCAAGATCACGGCGACGCGCGCGCGAGCCTCTGGAAGGCGTCGCCATGGGCGCCCTTGGGCGCCCGGTCGTCCGGCACCCCGTGGTCGGGGAGCTCGGACATGGGCCTGCGCCCAGCATAGAAGTCCTCCAACCGCTGCCCACGCCCCCTGCGATTCGCAGTCATGGCGATCGCCGATGGAGAAGGCGAGAGCGGTTGTTTGGAGGTTAGCCCCTCGGCCGAGGCCGGGCCGGGAGCTCGCCGCCTTGGCTCGCACCGGCCGTTCCCGCCACCTGCCGGCGGGCTGGTCGTGGAGGCGGTCGCTCTGGAGGAGCGGGCCTCTCGGGCTCCACCGCCGCGACATAGTTCGGGACGGCGGGCTCCTTCTTCTCGACGTCACCCTTCTTGGCATCCGTGCCAGTCCAGGCCGCCGCCTTCTCCTCCGTCCTCCCTCTCTTGCGCTCCACCGCCTCGGAGGTGTTGATGTATCCTTCCGCAGCACGAAATAAATCGGCTGCGGTGTGGACCGGGTGGAGCTCAAGGTCCTCGGTGAAACGGGTATTCCGCACTCCCTCCTTCAAGGCCTCAACGATGGCCTTGTCGGAGATTGACGGAATGGTGTTGTGCACCTGGACGAACCTGCGGATGTAGTCCTGCAGGCTTTCTCCCGCCCTTTGGACCACAAGCTTGAGGTCCTGGGGCTTTCTAGGGCACGCATAGCAGCCCTGAAAGTTCGTCCGGAGCGCCTCTTGCAGCTGTTCCCAGCTGCGTATCGAACCTCGACGCTAGTTGAAGAGTTGCGAGGCCATGGGGCCTCGCGCAAAGCTCAGGAGAAGGCCGGGCATCCAGGGCCGGCCCCGTTGTTTCCAACAGGGGGCCTACCGCCCGGAAGCGGCCCGAGGCGGGAAAAAACTCCGCCTGGGGTGCGCTGAGGAGCGCCGTCCGCTGTGGACGTGGATGATTGTCGCGCGATCAACGCTCTGGCGCTGCCGCCTCGAGCCATCGGTGTGCGATCGGGCTGAAGGTGCTCGCCGAGATCCTCGCGAGCTCCTCTAGGCCGTCCAAGAATCCGCGCGCTTAGGTCGACCATGGTGAACCCTCGCGGGTTCTTCTCCAGTCACCCATGACTGGGCATCGCTTTAACCCTTTATCGACTACGCAAAGACCGGGTTGGTGGCGGTGGTGGTAGGCGAGCGCGCATGTGCGCGCGCGGCGGCGGTGTCGGGCGGCGAGCTTCGCGACGGATGTCCGCCAAAGTTCGCCCGACCGACCGGCGAAGAGGCTACGAAGCGGCTTCACGCCGGTGTTTCCACTTGGGTCGTGGCGCGTGGTGGGCGCGGGTTGCCCCACCCGACGCCGCAAAGACATGGCGTGAGACAGTTTCGCTGAAGAGACATGTCGGTGTCACCCACGGAGGTGGTGCCGTCAGCACCTTCAACCGCCATGGGTTCGAGACGGTCCATCGCCGCCTCGACGGGTCGGGCGCCAGATTCGGCGCAGATCGGTCTTTCGACGCGATCACAGACGCTGCGGCTGTCCGTCCGGATGAGGCACTGGTGGCAGTGCCTCCAGTCCCTCCATGAGGGTTTCGCTGACGTGAAGTGCCAGCTTGGCCGGGCAAAGCTGGGGAGCGAACGGCTACTCCCGAGGTGGGTGTTGCTTCCACCTCCATCTCGTCGGACTGAGCTCCGGCGAGGATACCAGCCTGCCACTCCTCATACGACTCGTCGACATCGTCGAGATCATCGCGATCGTCGTAGTTGAGGTCCACGGTATCAATGTCGTCGTAAGACAATAAGGCCATCCTCGACTCGATCGAGGGAAGAAGACCGCAATCAGGCCCCACGGTGGGCGCCAGCTGTCGGCGACCGGGAGGTGAACCTCTGCAGCGCCGATAAGCAAGGAAAGGGGCGCGAGGTCGGCGACCCCGTCCCCTCGACGGCCGGCCGCTGGGCGGACGCCGAGGAAGAGCTTTGTCCCGACGCGGTCGGACGCGTCGAGACCAGAATGGGGATGATGATGACACGAGTATTTTTATCCTGATTCAGACCTCCACTGTGGGATAACAGCCGTACGTCCCGTCTTCGTTTAATGCCGAGCTTAAACGAGTACAAGAGGGTGAAGTCCGGGCTTTGGGAAGCCCGGGCCTCGAGTACAATAAGTGCTCAAGGCACTGTGTGTGTGCTCCTACAGTTACTTGGATGTGGAGAACTACCGCCAGGGACTAGAACTCCTACGGGAGTGCAGGTGCTCCTATTCTACGATGGCTATTCTCCGAGTGTGTTGTGTGTATGCAGAAGTGGGTCTCTCCGTTGTTGTGGCCTGTATGTCCCTTTTATAGACGCCTTCCGACCACTGTAGCTTGCGCTGGCCCGTTGAATAGTCGCTGCCTTTTTGCCATGCCGGAGCGTACAAAATCTACCGGGTAATCGAGTGTATCTCCCGATCACCGTGCCGGATCGCTACCGGTCAGCACGTGTTTTTGCCCATGCAGGCGGTTGACGAGACCGGCTGCCAACCCATCAGAAGCTGCCGCTAGGCGCTTCTCGGTACAGTGCGCACATTTAATTCTTGACGACTCTGGGGACCCGAAGCGTATCCTGTCCACGGCGCGGCATGATTTGCTTCGGATCCTAAGACTTGAACCTCCGAAGCCTGGGGGAAACGAGAGGCTTGAGCTTCCGAGACGGGGAAGCTCGGACGCGAGTTTGCCGGCCTCGAGCTTGCCTCCTATGGGGCCGTAGGTAAGTTAGTGGGCCGAACCACCATGGGCCACGTACTTTCCCCAACAGTTTGTCTATTTCAAATTATGTTTGTCTTTTGCAGATGTACTGGCACACTTGCAAATGAAGTTAAATAAGTTGTACCACACATTTAATGAGAAACAACAGGAATTGCAAAGTACTGCACTAACCATTATTCAACGCCACCTAATGCCACCGTGTGTGCAACACTAAATCGTATGATAATTCTCTGAAATTCTTGCTAGTATTTCTAACCCTGAAATGACCCGAGCAACCAAAGAACAGTAAATAGCTTTGAGAATTAATAACAGAAATTGACATCCATTTAGAAAAGTACGGAGCATTTTTATGTATTTTTTGGCTCACAATAAAGCTGGCATGCAACTGTCAAGTTCTTATTTCAACGTCAGTGTACATATCATATAAGTGTAGTTCAATAAAAACATTTGTGGAACACAAAAATCCCCACGGCTGCTAGAAGAATTGAATTGTCTTGGATGATTTTGTTGCATGACCATATGAGTGATAAAATGCTACCATACTTTTTTTTGACAAAGTTTAAACAGAAAATTCTAGCGTGCAAAATAAAAAATTATATCGTAACAAATATTTGTTAAAAATAGATTCACTCATCATATATAGTTCCATTCCATTCAGCGAAGAACTCAGAGATGATTCTCAAAAAAAAAAAACTCAGATATGGGGTCGGCTTCTTTGCCAATGCATATTATGAGAAAAGGCAGGGGTATATCCGCAAATGAGGCCTCCTTCCACAGATAATCGCAAAAGCGGGGCAACTCGTGAGACGCACACGATTCGTGCGGCCCAAACTCGCGCGAGAAAAACCGCCCCCGAAACTCCTCCGCGCACCCGCGGAAATGTACTTCGAGCTGCGAATACCCACGCCACATGGAGCCCACCGCTCAAATCAACGAGACGTCCCATATGTCAGTGACCAACTTTCATGCGGCCGCTGAACCCAACGCGTCGGGGTAGCGATTTGTTCGAACAGAGGCCTCGCCAAGTTGCAGATGGACGACATGTGGCCAACCTCCGCTATCCCGACCGTCCACGCTCCGCTGCCCGCGGTCACACCAGCGGCAGATCTTCGCCGTCCAATCCACCCCTGGCCAGGATCTGACGGCTCCGATCCTGCCCGCCAGGCCCACCGGGCAGCTCCCGCTGCTATTAAAGGCGACCCATTCCCCTCCTCTAATCCTCGTGCCCAGCAAAAATTCCCAAGCGTGTCGGGTTTGCGAACCCGTTAGCCCGCGAAGCCCAGGCCCCCGCGGCCGAAGCGATGCCCCCCTCTCGCCGGAGAGCGTGAGATCCCGCCGCCGCGTTGGCCGCCGGCGATGACCTCCGCCGTGATCGCCGGTCGGAATGAGGTTCACCATCACCACTGGGGCGACTCCCGCGTCCCCCTCATGCCCAAGCCCCCTAACCCTAACCCTAGGCGCCACCGGCTGAGCCCAAACCCTAGACCCAGCGTCCCGCCAACGCCGGCGCCAGCGGCGGATGCGGCTGTGACGGGGCCCTCGCCGTCGGGCCATGTCACGATCCGGCCGTCGAGGATGTCCCGCGGGGAGGCCCGCGAGCTCCGCGCGCGGCTTGCCGGGGAGCTGGGCCGGGTCCGCGCGCTCCTATCCCGCATCGACACGTGGGAGGGCCAGCATCGGCGGCCGGAGCCGGAGGCGGAGCCCCAGCCGCGCCACGTGGCGCCGCCCCCGGCGCTGGAGGCGGCGATGCGGAAGCGGTGCTCGCAGATCCTGACGCGGCTGCGGAAGCAGAAGATTAGCGTGTGGTTCAACTCGCCGGTGGACGTCGAGGGGCTCAAGCTGCACGACTACCGCGCCATCATCAGGAACCCCATGGATCTCGGCACCGTGAAGGAGAACCTTGCCGCGGGGTGGTACCCCTCGCATGAGGCCTTTGCGGCCGACGTCCGGCTCACCTTCAACAACGCGCTGCGATACAACCCGGCCGACCACAACGTCCACAAAGCTGCCACCAACCTCCTCGCGACCTTCGAGAGTTTGTACAAGGAGGCCGTTTCTTGGTTCGAGCTGGAGGGCCAGTGCATTGGGCCGCCAATGCCTCTGGCTTTGCCACCGCCACCATCACCGCAGCAGCTACCGGTCTCTATGCCGGTTCAGGTGCCTCCGAGGATGCGGGGCGGGAAGAGGCCGAAGCCCAAGGCAAGGGAACCAAACAAGAGGGAGATGAGTGTGGAGGAGATGGAGAAATTAAAGGTGGAGATCTTGAACTTGCCAGAGGAGAAAACGATGAATGTGCTGCAGATTGTGCGGAAGAGGAATACTGATCTGGAGCTGACGGGGGATTCTGTTGAACTTGATTTTGAGGTAATGGATGTTGAGACGTTGTGGGAGCTTGATCGGTTCGTGGTCAATTGGAAGAAGGTGCTCAACAAGAACCAGCGGACTGTTGTGATAAATGGTGACGCTATTGATGCGACCACTGTTGTTCCGGTTGATGATGATCTGGTGCTGGTGAATGTGAATGTGAGCCCAGGGATGGTGGTTGACATTGGAGACTTGGTATGGCATGGGGAAGCAATGTGGCTGTTCTTTGCTCCGAGTGAGTGATGCCGGAATTGCGTTCTAATCAAATTCTGTTTTTGCAGGAGAATGGCATGCCAGAGAAGAGGGCTACAGAGGCCGAAATGGTTGATGAGTATGTGGATATTGGTGATGAGATGAAGAGGGCTACAGAGGCCGAGATGGTTGACGAATATGTTGATATTGGTGATGAGATGCCGACCGCTAATTACCAGTCGGTGGAGATTGAGAAGGATGCCCAGATGGCGAGCAGCTCAAGTGGGTCTGGAAGTGGCTCATCTTCATCCAGCGGTATGTCAGTAGAGGATGAAAATGTACTCCAATTTGCTGATTTATTGATGAGTTGTTTATAATCCCTAAACTTGTTTTGCAGGCTCTGACTCAAGGAGCTCTGGGGATTCCGATTCTGATGGGGATGATGCTGTCCCCTGATTAGGCGGTGCTGCTTTCACTAACAATAGGAATTTAGCGATTCAAGTAGGTGAGTAAGACTTCTTTTGTGAGGAGGGATTTTGGGTAGTGGTATAGGAAATTGGAAGGGGTTCTTGTTCCTGTAATTGTGAAGCATGTTCATGTTTGCGTTTGGATTCAACCTAGGTTGTTGGTACCTTGTAGTGCATAGGTCGATCTGTGGGTAGTTTGGCAAATGGCCACCATTGTAAAGAAGGGAATACAACTGAAAAAAAAATGAGAGAAAGGTAGCAATGCCGTAGCACCTGATCGTTGATCATGAGCTTCTCTCTTAGAGTTTCCTCTTCATATGTTTTTGTATCTGCAATAGCCGTTCCATTGTACATATCTTCCATGAAGCTTACCGTAGGACAAAAGTATGTTTGATCCCAATCAGATGGGGAAATGCATGTTTACCATGCGCCTGATGTTACCAAAGATGTTGCAATGCCGTAATATGATGTTAAGCTACAATTGATACTACTCAAAGTATTGTTAAGAAAAAAAGTGTTGGTTTTGCCATTTAGCAATAGTGATTGATTGAAAAATGATGCAACGCATTCGAGCGGAGGAAAACCCTAGCGTTCAATTACAGCGTCGTAATTCTGACAGCCATGTAAAGCGTCAAACCGAAAATGCATTGCTTGTGCCTCACTCATCTGAGTGTGCCTTTTTCCTGCGATCCAACACTGCTTCTTGCCATGAGTAGCAGCGATGTGGTGGAAAGGAGTGAAACAGCTGCACTGCTAGTGTGCTTCATGAGGACAAGCCCTGTATGTATTGTATTGGTTGATGATCTTATCTCACCTTGGCTTGGGTGTTGCTTGATATGTGGGTGCTCGTCCTGCTGGTGCTATGCCGGTATCATCGCCAGTTTCTGATTCCAGCAGATGGAAATGTAGTGTAAATTGTGGTCGGTAAATGCAGTGTGAATGCTTGCTTGCAACGGTACACACTGTGTTATACTGTTCGCTGTTCGTCGTGTGGGCGCCTGTCGGTTGACTGGAACAGTCGAGAGGTCAACGAACGACTTTTTTTGCCTGGATGACGGAATGACATATCGCTGCCTGTATCTGTACGTCGTTGCCATTTCTCGGTTGGTTTGGGCCGTGTGGGGAGCAGCCTTCAACTCTGGTACGTAGATAGCTGAACAGTTGCCATAGACTTTTGCTCATGACTTAATAACCGGAAGCTCCATTCCAATTTTCTCTCTTTGCTCTATTTTTGTCTCCATTACTCTAAAATTCCTTCACATTTTACACTACATCCTAAAAGATTTCTTTCCTCCACTAGAATCTCTATTCGTAAAGCTCTATTTCTATACTACTATAGGGTTTCTACTACGGATGCTCTAACTAGCCGTTTTTACAGCCTTCGAGCCTCTCAAAGCTGTTGTCTAATATCTTGAAGGGCCAACGTTTTGATATAGAAGAAAAATCATGAAGATGCTTCGAGGCGAATGTTTTTTTGAAGTCGAATATTTTGAAGCCGCCTATTAAAGGCCTTGAAGCCTGATTAAGGGTGGGTTCTTTTCAGTTTATCTTATCCAGCTTGCTTGACGTATCTTGTAACTTAAAATTTTTTCGAGATAGTCTCGAGAGTCGGTTGGCCTTTGTGTTTAGGGTTTAGAGAGCTTTTAGACACGCCTACGAGATACAAAAAACGGACTAAAAAACTAATAAAAAAAAGTAAGATAAGTTAAATAAGATATATGATAAGCTGACTTATTTGACTTTTCTCGTATCTTATTTGACTTATCTCACTTTTTTTATTAATTTTTGAGTCCTTTTTTATCTTGTAAATGTGTTTAAAAGCTCTCTAAACCTTAAACATAAAGGCTAACCAGCTCTCGAGGTTACCTCGAAGAATTCTCGAAGTTACGAGATAAGTCAAATAAGCAGAACAAGATAAGCTGAAAAGAACCCAACCTATGCAAAACATCCTAAACTCTCTTTTTTTTGACACTCGAAATGTCCTAAAAACTCTCAAAGCTCAGTTTTTAGCTGTTCAGCTGCAGTCCCAAAAAAAAAAAGGGGCCTTTAGGCTGTCACTACACAGACGCTAATCAACGCCACACCTATCACTCTTGCGACTTTTCTTCGATGAAAGTTGATCTATGACTCCCATATTTATTAGCTGAATCTGAAAAATGAAATGCTAGCCCCTCATATACAATCTCAGTGATGTTGTGGCTCTATCACTCGGTTTCAGAGTTAGATTGTTCTAACCATCGTCCTGACCACCCTCTGCCATTCTAGTATTTTCTGGGAGCCACAGCCACATACCAAGTGCATCTTGCATTCTTGCCCCCTCCTAGTGATAGTATGAATTGCAATCACTTGCAGTGTTAATACCTCAGTGCTACCAAATCCAAGAGGCATGAGATGTTGCAGCATTACATTACGACATGACATATTCGATCATGATGCCATCTAAGCAACGTGTGTGGGGGAGGAAGGTGGTGTAGATACCATTTCATTATGAAAACCATACATGCGGCAACCACCATTAACAAAAAACTAACGGTCACATCAGCATTTAACAGAATTATAATATGCGATGTTGCTAACAGATAAAGTTTAAGGGATCAAGAAAATAAAGTTAAAGTTTAGAAGACTAATTAAGATTTTCTCAGACATATGCAGTTGAAATCTTGCAATATTCGAGACTAAGCATTCTCTACCTATACCGTCAATGGTTTGTTAGCCATTTTGCCATGTATAACCTCTCTTCACTCTTTATTCTTTGGTGCCGTCTCTTTGGTCATCGAGTACTTTACCTCATCGGAGAGACCGACGAATTGTACATTTGTACCGATAGCCTAACAATGACAATCACAATCCGATGAGGTTTGTTGTCTGTAGTCTAACAATGACAATCACAAAATGCATATGTTTTAAGTGGCAAATCATCATTTTTTTTCCATATATCAGCAATAGGCATCAAGTTCCATCCATAAACCAAACAAGACAGAATGCCAATGAAAGAAAAATACTGCATGTGTAGCATAATAGAAATCCTTGCATTGTACCGAGTAAACAAATCACACAGAAAACAGCCAAAATTGCAGACAGAAATACCCAACCGTCTTCAGAAAAAAATGCAAATATAAATTCACCGCATCTCACTAGAGTCGCAATACACGCCACTTCTTATATATGACAACAGCTCAATTCTCTTCAGTTTAGCTCAATTCTCAGTCGTCCCCGAAGGTTGTCTTCTTTCCTGTGAGGCAAAAGAAATTGTATCAAGGATTGAGTTCTAATTATCAGGTCATCTATGTTCATAAAAACATGTATTTGAACAAACAAACTTCGGCAGCATGCTATTTTGTCTTCTGTTAACAAAGTTCATGCAAATATGCACAATATTGCAGATATGAATCAATCGGATAGCACTATCTAATGTAAAATAAAATCTGATTTGACATATTAACTAAAGTAATACCTGTACCAGCACTCTGCCTGCTAGCAAAGCCTCCTCTTCTACCACTGTCCCGGCCACCACGGCGACCACCAAATCTGCCGCCACCATCTCTGCCACCATTACGAGCACCAAATCTGCCACCATTTCGACCGCCAAATCTGTTGCCCTGCCGTCCGCCAGAGTTTCTTCCACCGCTTCGGCCACCACCTCCACGGCTATCCCCTCTAGGCTTTGCTTCATCAACATGCAAATTGTAGCCACCAAGGTCGGACCCACTAAGCTCAAGTGCTTTTGAGAAAGAATCCTGATCCTTGAAATCTATGTATGCTATCCTGAAGAATTTAAAACATCCACACAGTGTAACAATCAGTGGATTTTCCAGAAAACATTATCAAAACAGTGTTAAAACACCACCAGAATGCTAAACATAAATCAAATTTGATTATAAAGGTATTGCAAGTTCATTAGTAATTACAAAACCAAATGATCCATATCTTGTAGCATTTTTAAGGGTTCAGTCCCACGCAACATATTCCTAAAAATGCTACTTGTCCCAGCTTAAAATAGGTTAATGGTTAGGTAGCATTGTCCCCTTGACTGCCACAACATTAACAAGACAAATATTGACTGGAAAGTGGCAACTATAAATTTTCTGGGGGAAAAATTGAAATACCAAGTTTTACATTGTTCCCAATCAGTTAATATGATACCAAATACAAAAGCAAAAAACAATGTGTTTCTTGAAGCAATAAATTATCTCTACAACAAAGTAGATTTCGCCTCTTTTAAATTTAGTCCCACAAAAAAGTGGATATTAACTAATTTCCATACATTTTATTACTTCCCCAATTGTTTTTCTAGCAACATCAGCTCTTGCAGAAATTCACAGTATGATGATACACTACAAGTTGTCCATTTGTAAATTAAGTTCACTATAACATATTTCAGGAAGGACAAAAACTGACCCTTTGCTTGCACCACTATCAAAATCCATGGGAATTGAAACTCTTGTTATCTCTCCACAGTGGGAGAAATGCTCTTCCAGAGAGCTTCGGATCTGGATTTGACAATGACAAACAAACAGTTAGAAAAAAGTGAGGCAAAAATTGCAAAACAAAGGAAATTACCTTGTCCTCCTGAAGAGATGAATCAAAACCCTTAACAAATATAGAGTGGCTGGAACCTCTAGCTGGCTTCTGGAAAGATCCAGTGTCATCCCTGTGCAGTTTATAAAAATTAGAGAACATATAACAAAAGTATACACTTATAAAGAAGTGTACTTTAAAGCTTTTCTTGATGAAAACTTAAATTCATGTCACCTGCTGCGAGGAGTGTATGCACCTCTTTCATGAGCTGAGTCAAGTCTGATTGAACGGCCCATCAGATCTTTACCATTCAACTCAAGTGCCTGCAAGAAAACAATTAATTGTCAAAACCCTTGATTAATTGCATTATTGCAACTGTGATACAGAAAAAACTTCAAATTTAATGAGCAAATAAAACTACACATTTTCTTAGGTTCCATTTAGTGTATCGCAATAGTTTTCTGAAAACACTATTTCTTCCAAGTTTAGATATAACACGTAAGCTCCTGTAGCTAACAGTGAAACCTTCCTGCAGTTGATAAAAAATCCCCATAAAACTAGAATCTCCCACCATCCAGGTTTCAGTCCTCATTGAGTTGGGAGTTGTTATTCTTATTTAAAAGGCTTAATTAGATTAATGTCACTGCAAAGTGTAAGTTTTGAGAAATGCCAATTAAAAAGTCAAAAACCGGCCAAGTGCCATTGCAAAGCTGCAAAATTTCAGATGACGTTGTTGGACAATTTTGCCCCTCAGCCTTCAATTTTCAACTTATCTACCCTTCCTCTATCTCTTTTCTTCCTCCTCAGCACCTCCCTTCTCACTCTGCCATGGCAGTGCCAGCAAGCTCCCACAGCACTCCCTCCCCCTCCTCTACTACCTCACTCTGATGAGGTGCAACACCAGCAAGCTCTGAGGCGGCATTCATAACTGTGGTGGCCTCTTTAGGGCATCGCACCATCAGTGCAAGCGAAAGAGAGGGAGGGAGAGGGAGCAGGCGACCTGTGGGAGCTTTGGAAGGACATCACTGGAGCTTGCTAGTTGCCATGGGAGGGAGGAGGGCAGAGGAAGAAGGGGTGGAAGAAGGCCAAAGTAGTCTACAAATTTTTATAATGATATATTTGTGAGAAATCTATCTTTGTAGTGGCATGTACCTAGTTTCCAACATTTTCGGGCATTCCTCAAAACTTATCTCTTTGCAATGGCATGAATCTTAATAACCCTATTTAAAAAGATACCTATTGATCCTGCCTATTTTTCTTTATGTATATAAACAATTAGACTGTACAACACAGTGCAGCACAACCACAGTTATCTAAAGATGACTAAAAATAGAGTCCAGCAATGACGACAAACAGAACAGCAGATTTCACCTTCTTAGCAGCTTCAACTGTAGCAAATTCAACATGGCCAAATCCTCTAGGATTGCCATCTTCATGGGTAGCCAAACGAACATCAACAACCTCACCAGCCTCCTGAAAAAATTCCTTCCTACAAACGAGAAGGGAAAATGCATCAATAATTATACCTTTTGAAAGTAATAAAGCTAATATAGCTTCTGCAGACAACCATACACTTGGTCATGATCAACATTAAAGGGAAGGTTCCCCATAAAAAGGGTCTTTGACCCTGCTCCCTCACTTTGGTTGCTTGCAGGTGTTTTAGGCTGCAATAAATACCATGCTATAAATACCACATCCATAAAAAACTAAAAAAAACTAAGTTTCAAGGCAGGTCACTGTATATACTTCTTCCTTTTGCAATTTTGTCGCAGTTTTCTTTGATACTTCCTGTAAAATTCCCACAAAAATAAAGTGTCATAAACTTATAATGCAAGTTCAGAAGAAAAATTAAAATACTACAAGACGACAATTATCCAAATTTTAGGAGTTGCAATAACACAAGAGAACGAACCTTCTTTGGGGTTTTAACTGATTCTTCATCTTCCTCATCACTGTCTCCCTCAGAAGACTCATTCTCAGCGTCACTGCTATCTGATGCCTTTGCTACCTGCTATAGCATTTAACATATTAGGATAGTTAAAAAGGGCATATTGTGGTAAAAAAAATACTACCTATTGGCATCCTAGCATTCCAGACTACCTTCTTTTGTTGAGTTTGTTTAGACTCATCATCAGGACTTTCCTCAGAACTGTCATCTTCATCATCACTGCTGCTTTCACTTTTGGCAGCCACTGGAACACCCTTCGCAGAAGTGTCCTGTAAGGAGAAAGAAACATTTCATGTAAACAATAGCAATAGTGCCTTCAATAAGAGTAAAGCAGAAGGATTTTTGAAGAAATATAGCACCTTCTGTTTCTTTTGGGGAGGTTCTTCATCACTATCATCACTGTCTGAATCACTGGGTTCCTCTTTGCTTTTAACAGCAGTGTCAGAAGCAGTTTTCTTGGTAGGCTGGCCTGTTTTCTCAGTTTTATCCTAGAGTAGAGAAAGGAAATGAACAAAATTATATTAAGCAACAAATGGAGACATGTAAAACAGAAAAATATAGTTGTTTGTAATGTATCTCATCTCTGACTTGGAACAGGCAGAATGAACTATTAAGAAAAGTTTCAGAACATGCACTCACTTCATCTGATTCATCATCAGAATCATCTGGTTCATCCTCAGAATCACTATCAGATTCCTCATTTTGCTTTTGTGCACTAGTAATGGATGGTTTCTTTGATGGAGCAGCAGGTTTCTGGAAGATGTACAAACAAAACACAACAACAATGTCAAATGAGTTGATAAAAATGCCACAATCCTCACTTATAGTTGATTCTATAAGATATGCATTATGTATGGTACTAATCTAGGAAAAGAAACACAAAGCAATCATGAACCCATCAATGAGTATACAAAACTAATCACAAACAATTAGAAGTGGAATAGTCACCTCTTCCTCATCTGATTCATCATCGGAACTAGTCCCGGAGCTGCTGTTCTCTGGCTTTCTCTTATTTGAACCATTATTGGCAACTGGAGCTAAAGCTTTAGAGGAAGGCCTCTTAGCAGATTCCTTAATAAAAAAGGAGAGAAATTAGCATCACCCACATTGGAAGATTACGATTAATCATTCTAGTGACTTAATTGTTCCAGTGACGTTCTACCTCATCAGAGGAGGTCTCATCGCTAGAAGACTCTTCTTTGAGAGGCTTTGCATTCTTCTTTGGTTGGACCTTGACCTGTAAAGATAAAAGTTAGACATGCTATGGAGGTCAATACCTGCTCAAACAGCATAAAAGCATGAAATTTGAGTTCATCAGCACCTACAACACATATCAAAACTTGTGGCAGCTAGATTGATATCACATAATTACGTAACCCATACCAAAACTTGTAGCAGCTAGATTGATATCAGATAATTACATAACAAAACATATGAATTGCAGATAACGGGCAGGATTGTCTGACATAATATTTTCTCAACAACAGAGCAATTAGTTGTAGTACACCATACAGCCATTTCCTTGCTTGCATAGAAAAAGTTCAATATTTTCTATAGTGTACAGTCTCCAAGATTTTACAATCTGCATTTTGAAATCTTAAACAAAACATGGGGGATTGGCAAGACTCAACTGCCCAGCAACTCGAATTCCACAAAATTACTAGTCAGCAACTCCCATTCCACAAAATTACTAGGTTAACTAGAATCAGCACACTTCAGGCATGCTACACAAATATTTCACCCTAAATATCAACCAAAGCAGCAAACAAGCCTGTACCCACACGCGAATGCAACGATCAAAACAGACAAGGAACAAAAGATATCGGAGGGGAGCAGCCCAGGGGATACCTCCTCCTCGGACCCCGACGACTCCTCTTCGGTGCTGCTGCTGCTCTCGGTCTTCTTCTTGGGCGGCGGCTGCTTCTTGGGCTTCTCCGACGGGGGCACGGCCTTCGCCGCCGGCGCCGCCTTCTGCTTCTTCGTGCTCAACGCCTTCTCGATCTCGTCCTCCGCCTCGCGCTTCTTCCCGCCCTTCCCCTTGGGCACTGCTGCCGCCGCCACGGCCGCCAACTTCTTGCTCGCCTTCCCCATCGATCTCGGGCGGCGCAGAGGTGAGGGGAGGAGGCGGGATGTGAGGTAGGAACGAGAAACCCTAGTGGCTTGCTAGGGTTTTAGGTTTGGAGGAGGCGGCGGCGGAGGTGGTTTGATATAGACGGAGGTGCGGGCCGGTTCTGGGCTCTTTCGGCTCTGCGCTTTCGTTAGTCCTTCTTGGTGGGCCGCCGCCCATTAGTGTTCCATCTGTGGAGGCTGCCTAGCGATTTAAAGGAAGCCCACGTACGATCTAGCCGATGATTTTTTTTTTAAAAAAAAAGTTGGCAGAACCCAGATCAACAAGGCTTCCGAAGGACCTTAAAGAAACAATGTTACTTTGACTATAGTGCCCATCCCATTAGACACCCTGTGTCATCACTAATGTGCAGCACTTCTCCGGTCTTATACTTTCTCATTGTTCTTGCAGCCCAGCTTCGGCGAGCTCTCTTCAGGTCCGTCTCTCCTGGATCCATTGACCTCTCCTCTCTCTCATGTCGGCCTCTCTCTTGATCTCCTCCTCTTTCGTCTCCCTCTCCTCCTCCTGTCTCTTCCTCCCCCTCTCTCTCTACTCCTCTATTGAGTAAGGGGCAGCGAGAAATGCCTTTGTGCTGCTTGGAAACCACCGACCCCGCCTCCGACCAATCCCTCCTAGAGCTCACCGTATGAGAGGACTTGTTACTCCATTGGAAGGAGCAAGGAGCTGGATGGGAGGATGTATAATGCAAATTGGCTTGAAACGTTACCTTAGTATATATAAAACATGGTTTTTGCTCTAATAAAACATGAGTTTGCTCTAATGAAACATGCGTAAAAAATATGAAACATTTTTATTTTGCTCTTGGGAAACATTGTTTTTGTTCTTGTGAAACATTGTTTTTTGTTCTTGTAAACATTTGCTCGTATGAGGAGAAACATTTTTGAATAACTACAAAGTTTCATGAGTACTTCGCTATGCATATTTCATAAATACTTCGTCCTATTTAATTGGTATTTCATCATGTTTCATCGGTACTTCGTCGATACTTCATTAGGCAAAATCGATACTTGGTTGGTCAAACACAATGAACCGCTGAGATCGAGCTGGAGCAATTGAATGGTCCACATGAGCGTTCGATGGGATCCCTCCCATTGGATGTCTGATTTGAGGCGTTTCCCTTAAAAAAAAGAGGGGGCCTTGTAAGCTAGAAAATAGAGTTGAAGAGTAGGCCATATTACTAAGAGGGTGAGAAAAGAGTTCGCAAAGTTGAACGGTTAACCATGAAAACTACAGTTAACCGTTTGCCCTAAATCGAACAAATGGTAAATCAACGGTTTGCTCTAAATTGAACGAATGGTTAAACGCTCGGTTTAATTTAGGGCAAACTGCTGATTTACCATCTGTTCAATTTAGAGCAGACTTTAACCATTTACCATTTGTTCAATTTAGAGCAAACTATTTCAGATGAGGTGGTGAATAATGTTATAGAGAATAAGATATATATAGGGAAGCTGTAGGGATGCTCTCTAAGGAATTTTCTCCACCAAGAACGAGGGAGTCAAGAGGGTCGTTGATCCAATTAAATTTTCTTTCTCCATCTAGATTCATCAGTACACTACAGGAAAAAACAGTAACCTCGACAGCCAAAACCGTCCACCCTAGAGTCAAAACCATCCACCATAACTAGGGTCGACAGCTGGCCGTCCACCTTAAGCCGCCGAAAATAAGTGGTCGACCATCATATTTAATTCGACGGCAGGGCCGTCCACCCTATTAGGGTCGACGGGCAAATAACGGCCGTCGACCATAACTGGACCCAGCGCGCGGGCACGAAACACTACGGTCGACGATAAAGTCAGCTATCCACTCTAACTTAGGGTGGACGGCCTTTCCCACGTGGCCGTCCACCCTAATGTGTGTCAGCGGCCATCTAGGCTTAGGGTGGACGGCCTTTTCCACGTGGCCGTCCACCCTAATGCGTGTCAGCCGGCCACGTGGAAAAGGCTGTCCACCCTAAATTAGAGTGGACGGTGTTTGCTACCTGGCCCTCCACCCTAAGCCTGGGAGGGCCGGCTGACACACATTAGGGTGGACGGCCATGTGGAGAAGGCCATCCACCCTAATTAATCAGTGGTAAAAAAAAAATCCTATTTGCCAGAAAATTTTAAAATTCAATTGGCAGCTGTTTCTACCGCACCTACAACAAAAGTCATCCCACCCATATATACACCCCATACACATTCACAATTCATATCCATACTCATCATAATCCATATCCATACATATTCACAATTCATATCCATACACAATCACAATTCATATCCATACTCATCACAATTCATATCCATACACATTCACAATTCATATCCATACTCATCACAATTCATATCCATACACATTCACAATTCATATCCATACACATTCACAAATTATGAACTCATCATAAATCACATCCACAAATCAACATATAGTTTACATGCAACAAAAGTTTGGTATAGAGGTTTCCAACAAAGGTTCAACATACGTGACAAGTTCACAAATCCTCATGAAACAAGAGAGAAAGAGATATAGCACATCACCTTAGTCATTCTAACTAGGTGGAGGAAAACCGGCGCACCAAGCATCTCGTCGACAAAGTCCGCCAAGCATCTGCTAGTGGGCTCGGCGCCACTTCCCACATGTTGAGCTGTACCGGTGATCTTGAAGCCTCTGCAAAGCAAGAAAACAATGTATAACTTAAATCATATTTCAATGACTTTCCAAATTACAATTTGTGGCGATAGAAGTACCGTGTCCTGAGTGTTTTGAGTTGGAAACCCGATCGGCATCGAACGGATGTTGACTGCGGTGGTGAGTGGAACCCCGATCCGAAGCCTAGCAATTAAAGAAAATGAATTAGAACATTTGTCTTGTGAGTTCGAAACAACAATTCTTGACAAATTAACATATATTACCCTATCTGGCACGCTATGTGGAAATGGCAACGGGAACTGGAACGGATACTGCAAAGGTGTTGGCTGAGGCGGAGCACCCGATCCGGAAGCCTACAATTCAAGCGAATGGATTAGAGCATTTATCTATTTAGTTAAAATGTCAATTTCTTTACAATTAACCTATTAACCTATACGAAGCGTTCTGAGGAGGAAACTGGAACATATACTGGTATGGAAGCGCAAAGGGGTGGTTGAGCGAGCACCGACATGAAGCCTACCAATTCAAACAAATGGATTGGAGCATTATATTTGTGACTTGCAGAAAAAAGAGCATTAGTATCATAAATGGATTAGAGTATTACCCCGTCCGGAGTTGGACCAACTGAACCGAAAGCCTACAAAATTCATGGATAGATCTCAAGTGCAAAAAAACTGAGCAGTTATCATGATCTTGTCATGTGAATCAACAAGCTTAAGCATTGTTGCTGCTGTGCACGCCAACCAAGAGGCAGGATCCTCCAACTACTTGATTCTAGAATGGACGAATGAAGAACAGGCTGGATGAGAGAAATGGAGGGCATACAGATGACTGGTGTGAATCAGGTAGCTTCTATATTTTACTGGATGTGTTGTGTTTCTTTTTAGTTATGGAAGTATTTCTCTAAGACCCTAGGAGGGCTGGGAGTTGAATGATGATGTAAAAATACTGTTAATTATTTCCTTGTGACCTATCCCCCAGAAAAAGACCTGAATATTACCTCTTTCAGGGGGGTTGATCTGCAGTTTTCAGTGCAAGTATACAAGTATACAACTAACCTGTTATGCCTGCAACTACAATCACAGGTTCAGCCTTTAGATTCCCGTAACCTATTGTGATACTGACTTGAAATACCACAGCTCCCATAATGCATCGGTCACATGTATAAGATTAGAAATAGTTTTACTGCTGCACAAGTGACCAGCAGTGCTAATGAATCCCACTTCAATACCAAGTTGCAGTCGGGCAATGCCATCACACAAGCTCCTAATATGAACTTGAATATAATTCGTTGTGATCACACACCTGAACAGAACTGACAGAGCCATTCATTGCCACTTCAAATAAGGCACACTCAGTTATAGCATGCCCACCAACTACGTAAGGAATCATTGAATCAAGCATCAAGGTATAAAAAGTACACCAAACCTCCATGCACATGAACTTTTCTACGATATTTCCATGAGGCATATTGCAGCATGTGTTGAACTCAACCAACTCCATAGATGCGGACAATAAGACACAACAAAACCACCACAGCTTCATGCACCAACAGCCAACTAATCAAAATCGACGCGAAGCGGCACCATTCACGAGCCACGGTACACGCGCACCAACTGTTCGGCGAAATGCGCGACAGGGAATAGAGACAAACCTAGGGGACGACCTTGCGCATGGGGGCGTGGAAGAGGTCGGCAGGTCGCAGGAGTGGCGGTGGCGGAATCGGTCGTCAAGTCGAGCTCTATGAGGTGCCCCGTGACGGAGGTGACGAGCATGTGGCGGCGCGACGCCGATGGCGTAAACGAACTCAAGACGCGGTTGTACGCGGCCGCCCTCCAGCGACAAAGATCCTCCCGAGGGGCGCGACAGATCTCCGCCACGGACTTCGCCACCGGCTTCTCCGCCACGTTTAGCACGCGGATCGCGCCGCCACCGGTATGCATCGCGAGAGGAGCCTAGGTGGGAGGGATAGTTGAGCGGAGAAGAGGCGGGAAGTTTCAGGATGGTTTCCAAAATGCATCGAGGGGGAGCCAGCGGCGGCGGCGGCGGATAGAGGCGGCGCCGGCGGAGGAGGCACTAGTGGGAGGCCGCCCTTTGGGAGTTGGCGGCGGCCACCCATGCGGCGGAGGGAGACGGCGGCGGCGGCGGCAGGGGCACCGATGGAGGCCGCCCTTGGGAGGTGGGCGGCCACCGGCGGGCGGAAGGGGAGACGGCGGCGGCGGGCGGAGGGGGAGACGGCGGCGGCGGTGGCAAATCGAAGCGGCGATGACGAACAAGGAACAGCGCGCGTATAGGGAAAGAATAGCTCGGGGACGACCGGGAGCTTGATGTGAAGTGGAGCTTAGGGTCGACGGCCACGTCAGCCGTCCACCCTAGCGCATTTGTCACTGCCAGCTGGGCCCGAAAGGGGGTCACAGGCGTGCAGCCTAGGGTGGACGGCCAGGTGGGCCGCCGACCCTAGCTAGGCCTACTACGGTGGACGGCCAAACAGGCCGCCGACCCTAGCATTTGTCACTGTCAGCTGGGCCCGAAAGGGGGTCACAGGCGCGCAGCTTAGGGTGGACGGCCAGGTGGGCCGCCGACCCTAGCTAGGCCTGCTACGGTGGACGGCCAAACAGGCCGCCAACCCTAGCATTTGTCACTGTCAGCTGGGCCCGAAAGGGGTCACGGGCGCGTGCTTAGGGTGGACGGCCAAGCGGGCCATCGACCCTAGCTGGGCCTGCTACGGTGGACGGTAAAACAGGCTGTTGACCCTAGCCGTCCTCGCTGGGACACGGCGCTGCAGCTATGGTGGACAGCCACGCGGGCCGCCGACCCTAGCTTATTCCTTGGCCCCGCGCGTCAACTATGGTGGACGGTTTCTTTATGTGGTCGACCCTAATTTTAAATAGGTTCCGCCACAGCGCGGGATGGATGGTGAGCTCTTTTCACGTTTAGGGTAGACGGCTCATATTTGGGCTGTCGACCTTAAGCTCTTTTTGGTCGACAGGGTTTTTTGGCCGTCTACCATATATTTGGCCGTGGAGAATAAAGTCTTTTCCTGTAGTGGTAGGATGTCCATACTCTATATACAACAATAATAATAGTCTACTCCCAACTACATATTTGCTCCAATGTATTGAGTTGGCTCATAACTTTCACTCTTCTCCTAGAGGCAGAACAAACATTGGAGATATGCTTGATCCAATAGATGTGAACAAGGATTATTCCATAAGGGAACAAGCTAGGATTCTAAGATCCCATCAATGTAGATCATTAAGGGATTAGCAGGCACCAATGATAAGCATGTACAACAGTACACATCAATCGTCTATAAGCATTGCAATTTGTGACATACGATTGTATGAAGGAAGGAATACATATACAAATTTGGGCCATCTAGAGTCAACTATATATAACACAGGAAACAAGAGAAATATACTTGAAAGAGCGGTTTACAGTGATATGCAAAGAGATAACATATTTTACATGCTTCCATTGTACTTGCCCAAATGTTGTTAATAAATAAGAGTTGTTAAATAATAGTGAAAAACAAATGCAAACAAATTGCAATTGATATAAAGGAAATTGAAAAAGCCTTTGCCTTTCCGAAAGGGGTATAAGTCACGTAAGCACTTTTTGAAAGGGATATAAGTTACATAAGCAGATAGATAATAAGTTAAGCAGGGAGAATAGGCTCGGTGAAATAATAACTCTTGATTGAACTAATGCTCTAAAGTTAGACTGCCGGCCACTACTAAGACTTAATTAATCTCAAGATGATCCGCTAGCTGTTAGGGATGATCCAATTAATGCGCTTCTCCCCACATCCGTTCAACCTCGCTGCCGCTGAGCTCCGTGTCCAGCTCAATCAGCTGCTTCGGGCGCCCCAGGTGAACCGCGTAGACGCCGTGCGTGACGGCGCGACGCCACGACGGGCCCTCCACCTCCGTGTCGATGGTCATGTACACGGCGTTCCTGATCAGCACGCGCTCGCCGGCGCCGACGGTGAAGCCGTGGTCGTCGTCGACGAACACCGTGCGGTCGCCGATGTCCTCCACGCGCGCCCACCTGGCGGGCGTCTTCTCCTTGTGCCGCGCGCGGTACACGTGGGAGAAGAACGCGTGTTCCTTGTCCCCAGTGCGGTGCACCAGAAGGAGCACATCACGGTGGAGGCCACCAGGAACGCGGCGTCGATGTGCTCGGGGTCGGGCGGCGCGTCCATCACGGCGGTGCATGCGAGTGTCCCGGCGTCGATTACGGTAGTGAGCAGCCACCACTGGGCAAGGGGTCTACATTACCGGTTCCAAACTAGCTCTAGTACCGGTTTTGAAACCGGCTATAGACATCTGGAAGTGATGTCCACGGGGTTCCACTACCGGTTGATCTACCCGGTAGAGCTTGTCAGAAAAGGGGACGCAGGTATGGCGCTGCAGCGTATCTACTACCGGTTTGTATCACCAACCGGTAGTACACCTTGCCAGAAAAGGGGTTTCTTTGGCGCCAACAGCAAATTCACTACCGGTTTATATTACAAACCGGTAGTAGATCTATGGATTCACTACTGGTTTGTATTACAAACCAGTAGTAGATCCAGGGATTCACTACTAGTTTGTATTACAAATCGGTAGTAGAGACCCTATTACCCATCCGACAACAGGCCACAAATTACTTTCAATTCAGGTTTAATTGCAATCCACGTATCAATCAGATGCTTAATTGCAATCCACATTTCAATCAGATTCTTCATTCACAACATTAATTACTTCAACAAACTACATATTCACATTCAAATAATATTCACATCAAATCAAATTAATTTAACACATATTCATATCAAGTACATGAGGAAACTCAAGTTTACAATTCAAAATACAATAGTTCATTTTTTTCGGCCGTTGCTTTTTGAAACCGAGGTTGAGCCCGTGAGTTCGCTAGTCCTTATCGTAGGGCACGGTCTGTACGCATGTTCGTGGAACTCGCCCTTTGGAGATATGACCTCATCAACAAGGAAGCCAGGGAGTTGTTCTTGGATTGCGTTGACTCGGTGCGGCGAGAGTATGCCTTTCTCAGAATTGGTGAGCTGTCATTAGGTGAAGTGAAAAAATTAATCAATCCATGAACTTTGATGCGTAGGAAGTGAGAATTACGAATCGATAAGTATCTACATACCCATTCGGTACTTTGCATCTGATTGTGGTTGATAGTGAAATACCGCATGAACTCACATACATAGTAGCCATATAAATTAGTTCCCGACTCCTGCCTCATACACTGCGGTGAGAAGAGTTGAAAAATATTATTGGTATGGAAAGGTGAAAATCATTATTGGCATGAAAAAGTGGTACGACACATGAATATTCGCTACGTACTGGAAAATCGGTTATAACATGAAGTGTCTTCTTGAATTGACCACCCTTCTGTGCACGTAAACTTGCAAATGCACTGCGCGTGATTACGGATAGTAGTTATTAGAGTTCGACTCACTCGAAATAAATATTCCTAGAGTAATAATGAAAGGAACAATATTACCTGTTAAGCAAGCGTATGATTTTTTCCAAATTTTGTACGGGTCTCTTTTGTGAGTCGAAAACAATGATCTGGTTGCGATCTAAGTAGATAGCAAGAAGGACCCAGTGAAACCTGTGCACATGTCAACATAGGTAATTAGTCCTAACTTCATGTCATGTGAAAAAATTTAGAACGAGAAGATACGAAAACACGCACCCAAAGTTGTAGGGTAGAAGTATAAAGTTTTTGTAGTATTGTCCAAGGAGAGCATTGAGGATATTGTTCTCGGTTTTTTTTGCCTTGTCCATAACGGTTGATTCATTTACAACTATTGGATCGATGTAACCTATATTGTAAATAGACATGTTTCTGCAATTTTGTATCTCCATTCTGCATAAAAAGAAATTAGTTACACTTGCAATTTAATTAAAGATGCACACGGTGATTTTTACAAATAAGACACTTACAGAGTCGAGCAACCCAACAAGGCCATGTCGAGAGCGTTTCGCTGGTACATTTGGTAAATATTGTCGAATTCAATCCATGTGAGGCCATCGCCGCGAAAGAAATCCTCTTGTTTGAATTGGGCGGCAAACATTGTTCTGCCATTCTTTGACTCCTGCAAGTACTATTAGTGCAATTGCCGCATTTTCGTTGATAAGAATGACACCTCATCAGATCGAACTAATGGCTCACCCAACTTAAATGGCCATCGAACAGGTGCCGCTTCAACCTCACCTTCTCCACGAATCTGAGATTCCGTCGGTCCAGTTTCTGCCATGAACTGTTGCATCTGCAAATCCGTTAGGGACTGCGACTGCTTCTTTTTAGGCTTACTTATTGTGCGTTCGTAGTCTAACGGTAACTTTTTCGGCTCCGCCCATGATGTCGTGAAATTTTTTTTCACTGCATCGTCGATTGGAACTGTCTTCTTAGGCTCCAAATGTTTGAAGTGTGCAGTTACACTTGCTTGAACTTCCTTTCTCGTCTCCTCGGGAGTTAGGTTGTACAGCTTCTTAGATGAAGCCGACTTATTAGCTCGGGTAGACCTCTTCTTTTGTGGAGCCGACTTCTTCGCTGGGGCCGGCTTCTTAACTAGGGCCGACTTCTTGCTTTCGCTGGTCGACTCCTGTTGTGGGCCCAATTTCTTAGGTGAAGTCGGCTTATGTTTAGGCGCTGGGGGTGGTGGAGGAGTCGGGCTTCTTGTCATCGCCATCTTCTTGCGTGGAGGTGGTGGTGGAGTTGGACTTCTAACAAGCATAGGATTTGGGTGCGAGAGGTCCCTCGGCGAAGTGGACACCTCTTGGTTACCTTGAAATATAATATAGCGCTTACGCCACAAAATAATACTGTGTAGGGCCTCTCCAAACTTGGTAACCCCGTCACCTCCAGTAATATCAAGGTCAAGGTCCTCATATCCTTCGTAGACCTGCTGCTCCTGCTCGACCTTAGAGTAGCGGCGATATCTCATTGCAATGAAAGAGTGGTTCGGCTCCACGGGAATGCCATGGCATAAGCGCCTTGAGGGACAGGTTACGGGCTTCAATATGCAGCTTACACGAACGACGTGTTGTGATGTCATCCACGGATAATGGCCCAAGTCCACTTCGTGGAGCCGGTGGAAGCCTTGTTGCTCGTCTCGAAGAGGGCCGATGACGTCAGATTACTAAGCGGTTCTGCGGTGGCTAATGGCTAGTCTGCACTTGCCGTTTAACTTATTCGTTTATACTTGCCTGTGTTGCATTAAGCCGTTCTTCCAATGCACGGTACCTTTGTTCTTCTTGGGCTTTGCTTCTCTGCCGACTCCTATAACTGTCACTGTACTTAGCGAAGCCGTACTTCCATGGAACTACGCCAACACCACGTGTTCGTCCAGGGTGCTCGGGGTTTTGCAGGGCCATGGTTAGCTCGTCATTCTCCCTATCTGGCCTGAATGAGCCTTGGGAAGACTGTTCGAGGGCGTTTACAAGTCTTGTGGCCACTTCTTGCGCTTCCTCTAAATACAGCAAGCTACCGTCATCTGCAAGGCTTTCCCCGTGGGCAAAGTACCAATTTTTCGATCGTTCAGGCCAATCGTGCGTTATGGGTGTTATACCTCTGTCCATCAGTTCTTGTTCCCTCTTCTGCCATTGTGATATCTTCTTGACGTAACCACCAGTGCCAAGGTGGTGGTGGTATCGCTCGCTTATGGCGTGGCGTACCCGGTGGAGCCGGACCAGCTTTTCCACTGCAACGAGATCCCGCCAGGTTACTCGAAGGTCACGGTGGAGGAGGTGTCGAGCGGCTATGAAGATCTTCGCCGAGATTCTTTGGAGGGACGACATCACCAAGCTTGGATAGGCCCTCCACGGAATCATCCTCTGGCAAAAAGGTACATCATATTTCCAAAGACTGTGAAGGTGACCTCTCCACCAATAGAAATCCAACAATTGGAGCTGACCAAAGGGACCATGCCTCAACCGCAACGACAAAACACGCCTCCTCCTACATCACCTCAATGACACGCCTCTCCAATATAGAGCACTCCGCCTCTACCTCCTGCTCCACGAAGCTCGGCTCCACAATCTCCTCCAAGGAAGAAACTCCAAGTACGAAGGACCAATACTACGATGCTACCCCCTCCCAAGAAGGCCCAGTCTAGCCGGTCAACACAGTCGTCAAAGAAACCTTCGAAAAGAGCATACGACATGACGGCTGAGGAGACACGAGAAATAGTTCAAAAGGAAATTGAGACACACTTCACACCAAAGGTGCCACCTCCCAAGGCGCAAATTGATCTGAAAGCTGCATCCAATTTGCGACATGCCGTGCAGCGCCTCTTCCTGCCTCGACTAACTACGAACACACAATAGCGATGGCTGCATTGAAAGGGAAACGGGCTAAGGCGGCGGCATCACCTAACAAGACAGCCCAAGATTACCAGCTAGAGGAATTCTTGAGAGAGTCGGGGCTGTCTAACGCTGCAGCTATGGGACTAACAGATGATCTTCCAACGGCAGAGGTCAGGTGGCCATATAAGTTGGGCTAGGAGTTGGTTGCACCGAAAAAGATAAGGGATCTGCCAACCAAGATGTGACAGTTTCATGAATGGTACATGGAACAGTCGGCTCAAGGAAGAACAATGTTCCCCGTCCATATAAAAAACACAGATTTCTATTGTGGGGATGAACTCATATGGATGGAATTCGAGGACTTGTACCAATTGTCGTTCCTTCGATCATCTCTTCTCATGTTGTCTTTCCGGTTTCCATACTCATCCCTTCGGGAATTGTAGTCCCTTCGGGGATAGTCCCCCTCCTATTGTTGTCAATGGCTCTTTGCTCATCAGTTTGTTTGGGTTCAATGTTGCCTACCCTTTTGTTGAAATTTTGATGTCTCTTGTTTTTCTCTGTATTGCTCTCTTTGTGGCCATCACGATCTCTGTGTGTATTCAACTGGCCTTGTCTCCTCAAATTTTCTTTTTCTCCCTTTGCGTACCCCTCAACTTCATCATAAAGAAGCGCAGCTGTTCGTGGTGGGTCTTGAGTCAATTTATGTAGAAGGGGTCCTGGTTGAAGTCCTCTTCGGAATGCGTTGATTACCGAAGAGTCAGATACATCTCTTATCTGGCATCGTACAGCAGCAAATCTTTTGTAATAGTTTCTTGTGCTTTCTTTTTTGCCTTGTTCCAAGGCGAAGAGGTCTCCTTATACCATTCTCTGGACATAATTGCCTTGAAAGTTGTTAGCGAAGGCATCCTTGAGTTGATTCCATGAGTGTATGTATCCTTGTGGTAGTGAAGTGTACCATGACAGTGCGGTACCCTTCAGTGTCAGCAACAAACTCTTCGCCTTGACATCATCATCTCCTCTAGTTGCTTCAACTGCCGTGTCATATGCATCTAAGAATTTATTTGGGTCAGTGTCCTCGGAGAACTTGAACACACTTGGCATTTTGAATCCTTCGGGCCATTTCTTGCTGCGAAGATGCGCGCTCAGAGGTCCTTCGTTAGCCTTCCTCGGCTGTGCCACCATTGCATTTTGCCGATATTGGTCCTGGTTTTCCTCGGGGTATGGGATCGCCGGGGCACATAGTGCTATTGAAATTGCATTGTCACGAGCTCTCTTGAGCCGATCGATTTGGTCCTCCAATAGTCTTCTTCTATCCCATAAGATGTCTTGGCAGATGTAGGGTCTTCATGTTGACGCTCTTGTATGGGATGGGTGGGTGGGTTTCTTTGCATCTCCTCTCGACGACTCTCTTTGGGTCTGGCTCGTCGATTCTACCACCGCCCACAGGGGCATCCAGTTCTGGTTCCTCCACCCTGCAGTTGACGCTGGGGGCTCTTGGGATGCTTCCACCAGGCCCTTGCTCCGCTGCGCCTTCCCGCCGCCGATCAGTCGTTGGCGCGGTGGCGATCGCCCTTTGGGCTGCTTCCTCCGTCGTCTCGCCAGTGACCTCTTGTTGCCGCTCCCGCCTTGTGTATGCTCCATCGTGCTCCAGCTCCGGCCGCTCGCCTCCAGCCGTTGCGACGCTTCTCCTTGGTCTAGGTATCACCGCTAACGCTTGCCTCCTCCCCACGGACGGCACCAACTGTCGCCGGGAAATCCCGTCGACGGTGAGGTTCAGCGCCCCTCCCCGGTGCTGGAGAGGACGCCGAGAGAAGTGGTGGTGAGAAAGCGTGCGCTCAGTGAATAGACTAGTGCTAATGTGTATGATCAGAATGCTTGTTTTCTTTCATTGATGAGCTTATTAATTTATACAACTTTAGAATCAGGGTTTACATGCATGGAAAATACCCAAAGTACCCTGGCCCATGGGGAATACCTAGATTGCCCTGATGTCTAGATCGTTGATCCTATAATCAACGGGTAGACTAGCTTTCGTACAATCCACGTTGTCCTGCTCCCTTACATGCCCTTGGGGGGCATACTCTGACAAAGTTGTTGATTTGATTTGATTTGATTCGTTCTTGCCAGAAGCTGTCGCGGAGTCTTCGTCTTCTGACCCGAAACTTGTCAAAGATCACTCTCGTTTTTTTCGAAGGGTCTTCGTGAATCCCTCGATGAGACATCCTCCGCCACCCTTTGGTATAAGCCCCGAGGATTCTCCTTGCTTAAGATGCACTCGGAATACCTGACCCTTCGCGTCCTTCTCTCGACCCTTCACGCATGTCCAAGTCTTCCACTCACGGTCCGTCTTGAGGTCATCTTGGGCAGGCTTCGTCAAGGATCTTTACAGCATCTTCGTGGACATCCACCTTTCCTGGAGATGGGGTAGCTGCCCCTACAACATAAGCCCTTACGGTCACGTCGCCATCTCGCCGTGGTGCCTGGCCGGAATATCCAGCCCCCCTTCTCCACGTCGAGGTGGTGTTCCCGAAGATGTTCTTTCTTTTTTGTTTCCGATGATATCTTCGCCCGTTGATGTGACTTGGACTTGACGTTCTGACATTGTCAGTAGCCTCGAAGTTGACGCATTGATCCTGGCCGTCAATCGTCACACGTGTCATCAGATCTGTAGGCGCCCGTTGGGATTTTTTTGTATATATATTTATTTTTTCCTGTGCCTGTTCGGTTTCTTCGCGGCGCATCGTCTCCGTTGATGCGGACACGCGGCGTTCATCCGTGTTCGGTTGGCTTCTATATAAGGGGCCGTGTCACTGTTCTTTTTCCACTTCACTTTCTTCAAACTCACAACCTTCCGCCGTCAGTTGCTTTCGCTCTTGCGCACTTCGTCCGCCGCCACCAGTTCATTTGCTCCTGCGCCCTCTTCTGGCCGCCGCTGGTTTACTCGCTCTTGGGTCTTCCTTCCGCCGCCACCAGTAGATCATCTCCGCGGGTTCACCGCCTTTCCTCGTCGTCATCGGAGTTTGCAGGTACGCTACTTGCCCGCGTTTTTTTTGTTCGATTTGGGGTATAGGGTTTTCAGTGTTTGATAGGCTCGACGCCGGCGAACTTGCCGGTGATGTTCTTGCATCAGTTGCGACACCGTTCATACACCGATCCCCGTCCTTCTGTCTGAAAAGTAACGCTGCATTTTACAAGGTTTTCGCGGTCCAAGTTCATGGTGGTTGCGCTCGTTTGTCTTCTTCTTTCTTTTTTTTATTTTATTTTGATGTTCCCGAAGGGCCTTTTTTTCGGCAGTACTGATTTCCAACTACTTGTGCAGTCCTCGGAACCTTCGATGGCTCCAAAGAAAATTTTGAGCCCGGCGGACCTTGCACGGCTGTCTTGGGAGTTGGGGTAGTCTAGGATGACCTCTGATATGCTTGCGAAGGTGTCGTACGGCTCCGTTGCTGACGAGGCGGACTTCCGGGGCAAGAGACGACTCCTCAGCCGAATGCCGACGAGGCCGTCGTCTTCAACTTGCAGGCGAAGGCGAGTCTTCGGATTCCGTGCACTCGCCTTGTCGGGGAGGTCCTCGGGCTGTACAGGGCGCAGCTCGTACACCTCTCCCCGAACGCTGTGGCGTGGCTTGCAGTGTTTGAGTGGGCGCTCCGAAGCCATGGAGCGTGACCCAGCGCCCGAGTCTTCGGGTTTCTTCACGAAGCTAGGTGGCAGGGGAAGACCAGCGGCAGCGCCTTCGGATGTTTGAACTTTGTCGTGAAGTTGACGCACTCTGCAGACTTCCCTTCCCTGTCTACGAAGAAGAAGTGGGATGGAGCAACTGGGCTGAGCTGGAAGCTGTACTGGTTTTACTAGAGGGTAGATGCAGCGGACGCTTCATTGAGATATACCCCGGGGGTGGCGGACTGCATCAAATTCCCTGTGGAGAAGTTGTCTGGCTCCGAAGAGGCGCAACGGCTGCTTCTCCAAAGGATCAGCAAACGGTTCTCTATGCGCTGCCTTGTCGAGGAGTTCTACGCAGCCAAGGTGGGGCCGCTGATGCACAGCTGGGAGGACTTTGTTATCGTTGGTGAGGGAGGCGACATCCTCACTCTTCGCGATGAGAAACACCGTCCCCGAAAGCTGGAATCGGCCGTGGAGAGGGCCGAGGATGTTCGCCACGCCGCCCGAGATGAAGTCGCGTGGGCCCTTGGCCGGGTGGGCGCACGTGTTAACGGCATCCTTGGGGTGGTTACCCCCTGGGCGGAGCCCGTGTCGAAGAGGGGCGGGAAGAGGAAAGCTGCAGATGACGCCGCCGCGGGTCCGTCAAAGCGGCCCTGTGGTGAGTATTCTTCTTCCTGCCATATATCTTCGGTCTATCGTCCTTAACTTTGTTTTTTTTTTCTAATCAGAAGCCACCAGCACTGAAGACGAGGAGGAGGACGAAGAGGAAGTCGAGGAAGAGGGCCTCCTGGCCGAGGACGATCACACTTCACCGGACGCGCAAAGTGCCGCCAGTGGTGGTGACGATCCACTGGACGTCCTGGTCAGCAAGACCCCTTCGGGACCATTGGATCCCGGACATGGCTACAAACGAGCTCTAGGATAGCCATGGAGTCGGGTCTCTTCCTTCGGGTCGAGGCCCCGTGACTCTGGAAGGAGGCTCCGCAGATATCCAGGTGGAGGCCGAGGACTACACCGCCGGTTTCGTCGTTGACACGGAATTCTGGCTGGCGGATTCTCCTCCCGCCGAAGGTTAGTTATTAACCTTCGGTATGTTTTTTGCCTTGTTAGCTTTATCCTTATGTTTCTTTTTTTATTTATCTTTTTTTTAGAAGGGGACAACCAGGAGCCACCTTCGGTGCCCATCTCTGGGGCCGTTGGTGCCGGTACTGCAGCTGATGCCATTCTGGCATTGGTGGCGACCACTGTTGCGGAGAGGGCCTTGACCGCCCGTTGCTTATGGCTGGCCTGGCGGTTCAGATTTGCTCGCCACCCGCTTTTCGGTGCTACTTCTCGGCGGCTTAACGAGAGGTGGGGCTTCGCGTGCTACACCGTGCCCGATCTTTGCACTCGCTTCGGTGACTTCTTTGTTGAGCCCACCTCCATCCTCTACAACGAACATGTGGATTCTATCCTTGGGGGGGTGCCTTCATCAGTCCTCGATCGTTGTGAGGCATTCCTTTTACTGGTGAACATGCGCAACGTCGAGCTGAGCCTTGCTTCGGTAATGTATATATTTCTATTATATTTTTCTTGAAGGTCTTCGTGTTATTTATGTTTGTATCCCATTTTGCAGAGCTTGGTTTGGAATCGTGCCGCATCGGCACAAGTGGTGGATCTCTCGGAGAGGTGTGTTGTTCTCGAGGGTCGCATCGCTACACTCGACCGAGAGAACCACACCCTTCGGGAAGTGAGTGCGAAGGTGAAGGAACTGGTGGTCCTCCTCAGGTCAGAAAAGGAGTAGATAGGGCAGCGTGTGAAGACCGCCGAGGAGGCCCTGGCTGCGCTTCGTGCTGAGTTCGAGGCCCAACAAGCCGAACTGGAGTCGTCGCGCAAGGAATGCAATGGCCTGCGCAACGAAGTGAGAAATGGAGCCGTGGAGCTTGGGGTTCTTCGGGGCTCGGCGGCGAAGTTCAGACAACAACTGGAGGCACTGCAAGCAGAGCTTCTTTCTTTGAGTCAGGCCTTCGCCAAGGAGATCACTAGGCTCGGAACAATTGCTGCGAGCGCCCCTCCGAAGAATCTGGCTTTGGCCCTCAAATATTTGAAGGAGGCAATCTGGACCTTTGTGGAGGGTTCCTTGCGCTACGGATCGGACTGCGCCGTCAGTTCTATCTTCGCATTTTCAACAATGCTGAAGGGCACTGGGTGCACAAACTTTTTAGGCGGTTCATCTTCAAGCGTGTCTTACCCTTCGGCCTTCACCGCCAGCTCGTTCGACCGCGACTCCCGCCAAGTTGTTCGGGATTTTCTTGTCAAGTTCTGGCGAGTCGGGGGGCCTGCTTTCTGCCGCGCTTTCATGGTGCATGCGAGGAAGCAGACCTCTTTGGTTCCACCTCCGAGGACAACGGGGCCTCAGGTGTCAAGCGAAGGTCCTACGGTTTCTGTTCCTCAGGATCCCAAAGATCCTGCAGATCCAAAGGGCAAGAAGCCAACGGAGTAGGATAGTGGTAGTTTTAGGATTGTAATTTTTTTAATGAAATATATGATCTTTTGTTTCGAAGTTGTCCCGCATTTGTAAGTGAACTTGTTTATCTATGTGATGTTTTATTTTCATTTGGCATGAGCTTATTGCTTCTTCGTCTTATTTCAATCCCTACGCGTAATATCGTTAGCGTAGTCAGTATTCGCGAAGGCTCATGGCCCACAAAGGTTATGCTTTGGGCGCTCGGTGCGAGCGCTCTTAGCCTCGCACCAGCCCCTTGGCGTTTTAGATTATTACACGTTTGCGAAGGCCCCTGGCTTTTGAAGGTGATATTCTGGGTGTCTGGCGCGAGGACTCTTGGCCTCGCGCCAGCCCCTTGGCCCTTTTGAGCGTAATATGTTCGCGAAGGCCCGTGGCTCGCGAAGGTGATATTTTAGGTGTCTGGCGCGAGCGCTCTTGGCCTGGCTCCAGCCCCTTGGCGCTTGTGCGCGTTACACGTTCGTGAAGGCTCTTGGCCTGCGAAGGTGGCATTTTGGGTGTGGCGCGAGCGCTCTTAGCCTCGCGCCAGCCCCTTGGCGCTTTTGCGCGGTACACATTCGCAAAGGCTCATGGCCTGTGAAGGTGGCATTTTGGGTGTCTGGCGCGAGCGCACTTGGCCTCGCGCCAGCCCCTTGGCGCTTATGCGCGGTACACGTTCGCGAAGGCTCATGGCCTGGAAATGTGGCATTTTGGGTGTCTGGCGCGAGTGCTCTTGGCCTCGCGCTAGCCCCTTGGCGCTTTTGCGCGGTACACGTTCGCGAAGGCTCTTGGCCTGCGAAGGTGGCATTTTGGGTGTCTGGCTCGAGCGCTTTTGGCCTCGCGCCAGCCCCTTGGCGCTTTTACGCGGTACACGTTCGCGAAGGCTCGTGGCCTGCGAAGGTGGCATTTTGGGTGTCTGGCGCGAGCGCTCTTAGCCTCGCGCCAGCCCCTTGGTGCTTTTGCACGGTACACGTTCGCGAAGGCTCGTGGCCTGCGAAGGTGGCATTTTGGGTGTCTGGCGCGAGCGTTCTTGGCCTTGCGCCAGCCCCTTGGCGCTTTTGCGCGGTACACGTTCGCGAAGGCTCGTGGCCTGTGAAGGTGGCATTTTGGGTGTCTGGCGCGAGCGCTCTTAGCCTCGCGCCGGCCCCTTGGCGCTTTTGCGCGGTACACGTTCGCGAAGGCTCGTGGCTCGCGAAGATGATGTTTTGGGTGTGGCGCGAGCGCTCCTAGCCTCGCGCCAGCCCCTTGTTCAGGTTGAATTGTTTGCTCGGGGATGCACTTTTTCATTTCAGTTCCGATTACATGTTGGCAGTTACATTCCCGAAGGATTTGTCCGATCGCAGCCGGTTTTTTAGGCGTCTGAGCCTCATTAAAAACTCCGCTCGTAAAACCCGCTAGGGAAAAACCGAGTCGGAGAAAAGAGTACTTAGCGCTTCATTCATTCTCAAGGGTAATATTTGATCAGGCTTTTCGCGTTCCATGTGTTTGGGACCGAAGAGCCGTCCACGTTGGAGAGGTGGAACGATCCTTGTCTTGTTTGTTTGTTGACGATGAAGGGTCCGTCCCACGTGGGCTCTAGTTTGGATGACCGTTGTGGCATCTTTCGAAGAACCATATCCCCTTCTTGGATCTCCCGTGGTCTTACGCGCTTGTTGTAGGTTTTGCTCATTATACTTCTCCAAGGCTTGTTTTGCTTTAAGCCTGTCCTCTTGTACAGTGTCAGCCAGCAGTTGATCACCAATCTTGGCTCCACCTGTAATGAACCGAAGGATCTTAGCTTGGATTTCAGCTAGCGTTACTGCCTCTTCGCCATACACCAGCCTGAAGGGTGAATATCCTGTTGGTCTCGTGGGTGTAAAGCGAATTGCCCCAGTGTCTTCTCCAATTCTTTCGGCCATTTTTCTTTTGATTCATCCACTAATCTTCTTTTCGGTGATTTCATGATGTTTTGATTTGCCCGTTCAATCGCACTGTTAAACTTGTGGGTGTCCCACGAGGCATAGCATATTTTGATACCAAGGTCTTCACAGAATGATTTGAATTTTGATGAGATAAATTGTGATCCATTATCAGCCACTACCTCTTGTGGTATGCCAAATCTGCATATTACATTTTTCCAAAAGAAATCTTTGGGTCTTCGTGAGTGAGATGTTAGTCAATGGCTCGCTTCAACCCATTTGGTGAAGTAGTCGATTGCAACATTAATCCATTTAAACCCTCTGAAGCTCGCTTGAGTTCCCCACTATATCGATCCCCACTCATGAAAGGCCACACCAGGGGTGAGGGTCAGAGGTTTGTTGGCGGAGCCTTTGGCTGGTTTTTCATCCATTGACATCCTCGGCATCTTTTCACGAATTCCTCTGCGTCGCTGTTGGCCGTTGGCCAATATATTCCCATGCGCAAAACCTTCGCTGCTAGAGCTCTCGGGCTTTGATGCGAACCACAGACTCCTGCGTGCGTTTCCGCCAGCGCCTCCTTGCCCTCCTCTCTTGAAACACATCTCATCCACGGCGTGCCGATTCCCGACTTGTAAAGGAGGCCATCCTTCATGATGTATGTTCTTGCACGTTGCTTCGTTGTGTACGCTTTCTTGTTATCCTCGGGTAATTCACCATCCCGAAGATATTTTACAATGATTGTTCGCCAGTCTTCTTCCAAGGACCTTGCTATGAGTTGTACCTCGGGACATATAAACGCTCGTGATATTGCTTCAGAAACACCCCATCGGTGTCCTCGACAAGATATCTTTGCTACCTTGGCCAACTCATCCGCTCTCGCATTCTCCCCCCTTGGAATTGTTTTCACAGAGATCCCGACGAAATGCTTCTCCATTGCTCTTACTGCTTCTAGATACTTTGCCATTTCGGCGTCTTTGGCTTGAAAGTCTTTTGTTATATGCCCTTCTATCAACTTAGAGTCGGTGTAGATGACGACCCTTTTTGCTCCGAGGGATTTTGCTTTTCGAAGACCCAACAGAAGTCGTTCGTATTCAGCTGCGTTATTTGTTGTCTTGAAATTTAGCCTGAGAGAATACTCTGTGCTCTGCCCTTCAGGGTCAGTTACAATTGCTGATGCTCTTGCTCCTTCTGCTGTGAAAGAGCCATCGGATTTAATGCTACACAAGAGAGGCAGAGTTGAGCCTTCTTCTGGAACTTCCGCCGACCACTCAGATATGAAATCGACAAGTGCCTGAGCTTTAATGGCTGTCCTTGGTTCAAATGTGATGTCGAAGGGTGCTAGTTCTGCAGCCCACTTTGCGATTCTTGTCGTGGTGTCTTTGTTCTCAAACATAGACCTTAGAGGATATGCTGTAGGCACCTTTATCTTGAACTCTTGAAAGTAATGCCGTAATTTTCTTGATGCCATAAGTAATGCATAAGCTATTTTTTCTAGTTCGATGTAGTTTCTCTTTGCTCCTTGCAATGATTCCGATACATAATATACGGGCATTTGTCCCCCTTCGGCTTCGTCCTTGACGAGGACTGCGCTGACTGTGAAGTGGCTTGCCGCTAAATAGAAGGTTAGGTGTGTTGCCCCCTTCGGGCTAGCCAGTCTTGGCAGTTGTTGAAGATGATCCTTCAGCCTTGCGAGGGCATCTTTGCATTGAGATCCCCACTCAAAGGGTGTTGTTCCTTTAATCGTGTTGAAGAAGTGTCTGTGTTTCTCTGCGGCCTTTGGGAGAAACCTTCCTAGGGCAGCCAGCTTTCCTAGTAGGCTCTGTGCTTGCTTCTTGTTTTCTGGATCTTCCATACACTGAATTGCATCAATCTTTTCCTTGTTAGCCTCTATCCCTCGGTGTGATACTAGGAATCCCAGCAACTTTCCCGTCTCCACTGCAAAGGTGCATTTCGTCGGGTTTAATTTTATGTCTTCTGCTCTCAGGCTTGCAAAGGTCTCTTGAATATCCTCGCAGTGATCCCTTCTCCGCTTGCTTTTGATGACAATGTCGTCGACATATGCTTCCACATTTCTTCCCATTTGTTGTGTAAGAACCTTCGCAATAAGTCTTGCGAACGTTGCGCCTGCATTTTTTAGAGCAAAAGGCATCCTTTGAAAGCAATATGTGCCAAATGGTGTTATGAATGCCGTCTTCTCTTCATCTTCTTTTCTCATGTACACTTGATGATAGTCTGAGTAGACGTCTAGGAAGCTCATTAGTTCACAACCTGCTGTCACATCAACTAGTTGGTCAATTCTTGGTAGGGGAAAATCATCCTTTGGGTATGCCTTGTTGAGATTTGTGAAGTCGACGCATAATCTCCAGGTGCCGTTTGACTTCTTCACCATCACGACATTTGCGAGCCACTCTGGGTATGTAACTTCCCGAATGACTTGGGCTTGACGCAATTTTTCCACTTCTATCTTAGCCGCTTCCTATCGATCGGGTCCCATTTTTCTAAGCTTTTGTTTGATCGGTTTTGCATCTATCTTAACATTCAGCGAGTGTTCAATTGTCTCTCTGGGGACCCCCTTAGACTCTCCCGGCACCCAAGCAAAGATGTCACTGTTTTGCCGAAGCAGATTGATGACGTTTGTCTCTTCCTCCTCGGAGAGGGCGGTTCCGATGGATATTGTTCTCTCTTCATCCTCAGGGAATATTTGTATCTTCTTCGTTTCGCTCTCTGACCTGACCTGGGGTTTATAACCCTTCGGTCTGTACTGAGAGTCGACCCTTTCTCTAGTTTGGACCGGCTTCAGCCTTGGTATGCCTTCAAGTTCATTTCTTCTTGCTAATTGCTGATCTCCTCGAATGGTAATGACTCCCTCTTCGGCGGGCATTTTCATGCACAGCTAACTGTGATGTATGATTGCCCCAAAGGCATTGATGATTCCTCTTCCGAAGATAGCATTGTAGCGGTACTCCATGTCAACAACGTCGAAGCATATATTCTTTGTTATCTTTCTCTTGCCTTCACGAAAAGTTACTGGCAATGATATCTGGCCCATGGCGGCCACAAGCTCTCCTCCAAACCCTATGAGAGGCATGTGCGATGGTGTTAATCTGTCTTCCGGTATATTGAGTTGTTTGAATGCGCTGGCGAAGATTATGTCTACCGAACTTCCTCCATCGACCAACATCCTTTGGACATCATATTCTGCGATTTCAGGTGTGATCACAAAGGGATCTTGGTGTGGGAATTTGACGCCTTTGGCGTCGGTCACGTCAAAAGTTATCGGTGGAGCCGGTTTTGGTTTACTTGATATGGAGACGTGTGACACTTCGCGGATGAATTCCTTCCTCTTTCTGTTTGATGGGAGATTCAGCGAGGATCCTCCGGTGATGACATGGATAACCCTTCGGTTTGGCTCTTGAATGTTGTGAACCCTCTCTGGAGATCTGCGGTATTGATCCCTCGGACGTTGGTCTTGCCTTCGTTGTCATTTCTGGTTTTGGTAACTCTCGCATTGCACTTTGATATCTCTGCATTCCTCTGTTGTATGCGAGTAGTTTTCTCCATGTACCGTACAATACCTCTTCTCCTTGTTGTCCTGATTTCCTCCTCGGAATCTGTCATTCCTGTGATAGTTATCCCTTTGGTGATTGTCGTTCCTTCAATCATCTCTTCTCGTGTACGCGGTTTCCGGTTTCCATACTCATCCCTTCGGGAATTGTAGTCCCTTCGGGGATAGTCCCCCCTCCTATTGTTGTCAATGGCTCTTTACTCATCAGTTTGCTTGGGTTTAATGTTGCCTACCCTTTTGTTGGAATTTTGATGTCTCTTGTTTTTCTCTGTATTGCTCTCTTTGTGGCCATCACGATCTCTGTGTGTATTCAACTGGCCTTGTCTCCTCAAATTTTCTTCTTCTCCCTTTGCATACCCCTCAACTTCATCATAAAGAAGCGCAGCTGTTCGTGGTGGGTCTTGAGTCAACTTATGTAGAAGGGGTCCTGGTTGAAGTCCTCTTCGGAATGCGTTGATTACCGAAGAGTCAGATACATCTCTTATCTGGCATCGTACAACAGCAAATCTTTTGTAATAGTCCCTTGTGCTTTCTTTTTTGCCTTGTTCCAAGGCGAAGAGGTCTCCTTCTACCATTCTCTGGACATAATTGCCTTGAAAGTTGTTAGCGAAGGCATCCTTGAGTTGATTCCATGAGTGTATGTATCCTTGTGGTAGTGAAGTGTACCATGATAGTGCGGTACCCTTTAGTGTCAGCAACAAACTCTTCGCCTTGACATCATCATCTCCTCTAGTTGCTTCAACCGCCGTGTCATATGCATCCAAGAATTCATTTGGGTCAGTGTCCCCGGAGAACTTGAACACACTTGGCATTTTGAATCCTTCGGGCCATTTCTTGCCACGAAGATGCGCGCTCAGAGGTCCTTCGTTAGCCTTCCTCGGCTGTGCCACCATTGCATTTTGTCGATATTGGTCCTGGTTTTCCTCAGGGTATGGGATCCTTCGGGGCACATAGTGCTGTTGGGGCTGCATTGTCACGAGCTCTCTTCGGAGCTGATCGATTTGTTCCACCAATAGTGTTCTTCTATCCCGCAAGATGTCTTCAGCAGATGTAGGGTCTTCATGTTGACGCTCTTGCATGGGATGGGTGGGTGGGTTTTGCTGCATCTCCTCTTTGATGACTCTGCTAGGTCCTGGCTCGTCGATTCTACCACCGCCCACGTCCGGGGCATCCTGGTTCTAGTTCCTCCAGCCCTGCAGGTTGACGCTGGGGGCTCTTGGGATGCTTCCACCAGGCCCTTGCTCCGCCGCGCCTTCCCGTCGCCGATCAGTCGTTGGCGCGGTGGCGATCGCCCTTTGGGCCGCTTCCTGCGTCGTCTCGCTAGTGACCTCTTGTTGCCGCTCCCGCCTTGTGTATGCTCCATCGTGCTCCAGCTCCAGCCGCTCACCTCCGGCCGCTGCGACGCTCCTCCTTGGTCTAGCCATCACCGCTAACGCTCGCCTCCTCCCCACGGAAGGCGCCAACTGTCGCCGGGAAATCCCGCCGACGGTGAGGTTCAGCGCCCCTCCCCGGTGCTGGAGAGGACGCCGAGAGAAGTGGTGGTCAGAGAGCGTGCGCTCAGTGAATAGACTAGTGCTAATGTGTATGATCAGAATGCTTGTTTTCTTTCATTAATGAGCTTATTAATTTATACAACTTTAGGATCAGGGTTTACATGCATGGAAAATACCCAAAGTACCCTGGCCCATGGGGAATACCCAGATTGCCCTGATCTCTAGATCGTTGATTCTATAATCAACGGCTAGACTAGCTTTCGTATAATCCACGTTATCTTGCTCCCTAACATGCCCTTGGGGGGCATACTCTGACAAAGTTGTTGATTTGATTTGATTTGATTCGTTCTTGTCAGAGGCTGTAGCGGAGTCTTCGTCTTCTGACCCAAAACTTGTCAAAGATCACTCTCGTTCTTTCCGAAGGGTCTTCGTGAATCCCTCGATGAGACATCCTCCGCCACCCTTCGGTATAAGCCCCGAGGATTCTCCTTGCTTAATATGCACTCGGAATATCTGACCCTTCGCATCCTTCTCTCGACCCTTCGCGCATTTCCAAGTCTTCCACTCACGATCCGTCTTGAGGTCATCTTGGGCAGGCTTCGTCAAGGATCTTTACAGCATTTTCGTGGACATCCACCTTTCTTGGAGATGGGGTGGCTGTCCCTACAACAGACGGGATGCTTAGGCACCACGCTGATGGGTCCTAGTGGAGGAAAGTCGACCGAACATTCCCAGACTTTGCAAATGAGGTGAGAAACATAAGGTTTGGATTGAGTACCGATGGTATGAATCCTTTTGGTGACCTGAGCAATAGCCATAGCACCTGGCCTGTTATACTATGTATCTATAACATTCCTCCTTGGCTGTGCATGAAGCGGAAATACATCATGATGCCATTGTTGATCCAAGGGCCGAAGCAACTCGAAAACGACATCGATGTCTATTTGAAACCATTGATGAAAGATCTTGTAAAGTTGTGGGAGGATGGTGTACGGGTATGAGATGAGTACAAGAGGGAGTATTTCACCCTACGTGCACTATTGTTCATAACCATCAATGACTGGCTCGCGCTTGGTAACCTGTCTGGCAATATTATCAAAGGATATAAAGCCTGCTTGCAATGCTTAGATGAAACCGACATGTACCTAAAAAACTCTCGAAAGATTGTGTACATGGGGCATTGTAGGTTTCTTCTGAAGAGGCACCCATTGCGGGAAAAAGGAAGGTATTTTGATGGGAAAACAGACCATCGTGATAAGCCTGAGCATCGTAGTAGCCCACGTGTGTTTGCCATGGTAAAAGATCTTAAAATAGTGTTTGGAAAGAGTCCTGAAAGCAAACCTGTCCTAAACGAGGAAGGTCAGGCACCCGTCTGAAAGAAGAGATCAATATTTTGGGACTTGTCTTATTGGAAAGTTTTGGAGATCCGTCACTCACTTGACTTCATGCACATCACGAAGAATGTTGGCTTGAACCTGTTAGGATACTTGGATATGTACGGCAAATCGGAAGATACACTACAAACTCGGAAGGACCTACAACTTTTGGAACTGAGGGATCGTCTACATCCAGAAAAGAGAGAGAAAGGACATTACCTAATTCCCGCGAGCTACACTCTAAGCAAAGAAGAGAAAAAAGAATGATAGAGTGCTTGAACAGTGTGAAGGTCCATTCAGCATACTCATCAAATGTGAAGAGATTTATAAACATGAAAGAGAATAAAATCGTAGACCTGAAAGCTCATGACTGTCTTGTATTGATGACACAGTTGCTCCTAGTGGCTGTGAGAGGTATTTTGCCTGATTGGGTCCGGGTGACAATCGTAAAGCTATGTACATTTTTCAACGCGGTTTCGTAGAAGGTCATCGATCCACATAAGCTAAGTAAGCTATAAGATGACGTGGTACAGAGTGTGGTCAGTCTTGAGATGATCTTTCCTCCTGCATTCTTTGATATTATGGTTCATCTCACTGTTCACATTGTCAAAGAGATAGGTATTCTCGGGCCCGTGTTTCTGCACAACATGTTTCCTTTTGAGAGGTACATGAAAGTCCTAAAGAAATATGTCCGTAATTGTTCACGTCCCGAAGGATGCATTGCGAAGGGTTATGGGATAGAGGAGGTGGTTGAGTTTTGTTTGGATTACATTGAGGATCTACATCCCATTGGCGTCCCTATACCATGCCATGAGGGGAGACTACGGGGAAAAGGGATACTAGGACGAAAAGCAATTGCATGCAATGATCTCCTAACTTTTAAGCAAGCACATTTCACTGTTCTGAAACAATCAACCGTACTGGCCTCGTATGTCCTTCAACATAAGAGTATTCTACGCCGCGAATTCCTAGGGAGGTCCGAGGATTGGATCACAGTGAGGCACATGGATACTTTCGGCGCTTGGTTACAAAACTACATCCTTGTCAACAGGTCAGAAAATGAACAGTTGCAATGCCTGGCTCGGATGCCATCTAGTGAAATCGTCGCATTCAAGGGTTATGAGATAAATAGTTACACCTTCTACAAAAAAATGCAAGGATACCAAGAGCACCAACCAGAACAGCGGTGTTCGTATAGACGCCACTGACAACAAAGGCAATGTGGACACATATTATGGTTACATAGAAGAGATATGGGAGCTCGACTATGGACCATTGAAGGTCCCTCTGTTTAAGTGCCAGTGGGTCAAACTGACTTCAAGCGGCGTAAAGATCGACAAATACGGCATGACAACCGTGGACCTGACAGAAGTTGGCTATAGGCGTGAACCATTCTTCCTTGCCAACGATGTGAGGGAGGTCTTCTACATAATGGACATGTCAAGCAAACCAAAGAAGCACAGGGAGAAGCAAAAGGATTGCAGTAGTAAGCCAAAGCGACACGTGGTTCTCCAGGGCAAACGAATGATTGTTGGTGCTGAGGATGTCACAGACGAGGAGGAGTATAATTAGTTCGACGAGCTCCCTCCCTTTGCGGTAGATATCGACATAAGTGTCCTAAATGTAACAGAAGTCGATGCTCCTTACATACGTCACGATCACGACGAAGGAACACTTGTAAAGACAAAGTGATCATTAATTCATGTGATTAAATAATTTTTGAATAGACTAACTAATTTTTGGATGCACAAACTAATTTTTAGATGCAATAACTAATTTTTGAATGGACTAACTAATTTTTGGATGCACTAACTAATTTTTGAATGGACTAAGTAATTTTTTATTGCATTAACATATTTTTGGATGCACTAAATATTTTTCGAATGGATTAAATAATTTTTGAAGGGATTAAATAATTTTTGAATGGACTAACTATTTTTTGGATCCACTAACTAATTTTTGAATGGGCTAACTAATTTTTGGATGCACTCACTTATTTTTGTAGGGATTAAATTAAAAGAGAAAAGCAAAACAAAAATTAAAATGGCAGGGGGCGCGAGCGGGGCTTGAACTGGCGACGCCGCAGGTGAGCCCACGCTCGAGCGCCACTCGCTAGCCAGTCGGGAGGAAGTTTTATCTCAATCAAACCAGGGCGTCAAACCGTTTTGACTCTTAACACTGTACAAGTGGTTGGTGATACGAACCGCTCGTAGAGGTCCCTCCCTTGCTCCCCGCCAGTGGTGAAGGGGTTTCAACAAGTGGTTGGTGATACGAACCGCTTGTAGAGGTCCCTCTCTCGCTCCCCGCCAGCGGTGAAGGGGTTTCTACAAGCGGTTTCTATTACAAACCGCTTGTACAGGGGGTGTTCTACACGCGGTTTCTATTACGAACCGCTTGTAGAACAAGTAATACAAGGGGTTGGTGGTTTCAACCGTTTGTAGAGGTGCGCTTATAAATATCTGTCTTCTCCCCGCACCGGGGACACACTCGAAAATTTTCTAAGTTCCCGCGCGGGATCTCTTCCTCTATCGCGCCGGCACCGTCGTCTCCATTGAGCACCCCGCACCGCCGTCGACCGCTGTCGCGCCGTCGCCGTCGAAGTCGTATCCCTGCGCCACCGTCGACCGCTGCCACACCGTCGCCATCATAGTCGTCTCCCCGCGAGTGCCATTGCCGTCGGCCCACGTACTCCGTCGACCGCCACCGTCATCTGTGACCTCGCTGTCGCCTCCTCCGCCACCGAGCCGTCGTCTGCAACCTCCTCCATCCCGAAGGGCCTAGGTTGCCCCGCTCCCATGCTAACACGCCCTCTGTCCTAAAACCACCCACAAGGTGTTCGACAAAATGTTCCTAAGGGACACAGATGGAGAGAGTCAGAGTGAGATGGAGAGAGTAAGAGTGAGATGCAGAATGAGAGAGAGATGGAGAGTGAGAGTGAGATGGAGAGAGTGATGGAGAGTGAGAGTGAGATGAGTGAAAATGTCCCTAAATGTATTTTTTGTTATATATATTTCTTTTACAATTTGACGAGTTGCCATACTTACTAATTAAACAATATTTCATAATTACGATAGATGGTGACACCAGGGCGTGGTGATCCTAATTTCGAGATGGACGAACGGTTCTTGCTAGACAAGATCGCCTATGGTAGCAACTTGGGCGCCAATGAAGGTGATGCCACCGTTGTCAACACCGCTGCCGGTGGATCCAGTGATCCTGTGGACGCTGAGGGAAGCGAGGTAATGCCACGAAAATCCGGACAAACCATTTAATCGTATTTAACCAATTAATATAAATGGCTCTGACATGAAAAATTCACATCTCTGTCCATTTTCAGCCCGGTACATCGAGCACGCAAACCAAACGAGGACCTAACAAGAAGCCTGCTACAAAGTTTGTTTTCACTAACGTCGACAATGACGGGAAGCCGATTGCTCCTCTTTCTGCAGTAGGCCCATTTAACAACACATGTGGTTTCCACGTTAGAGATCATGTCCCAGTTAACATCAAGAAATGGCCTGAATTTCTGCAAGCCACCAAGGAGCTCCTTTGGAAAGATATCAAGGAGAACTTCAAATTTCCTGAAGGATACGAGAACAAGGTTAAGAGATACACTTTGAAGAAGATGGAAACCCAATTGCGGTCATGGAAAGTTCACCTGAACAACAAGTATGTCAAGAAGGGAGAAAAGCTAGACTTCAACCAACATCCCAAGCTGGCAGATCACTGGGATGCATTTGAAGAGTACAAATTGTCAGAGGAAGGACAGGCGGCGAGCCATCAGAACAAGATCAATGCTGGAAAGAAGAAATACCACCACCATCTTGGCACCAGTGGTTACGTCAAAGCTATACCTAAATGGGATAAGCGGGAGGAAGAACTAATGGCCAAGAATATCACGCCTGCTACTGCTGAACGGGAATTCTGCCTGCGGAATTGGTTCATGGGTCACGGAGGGGCTCTTGCAGACGACGGTAGCTTGTTGATGGCATCGGGAGCGGAGGATGTTGGAAACAGAATTGTCCAAACCGTCGACATGTCTCGCTCCGGTTCCTTAGTGACAGACAGGGAGAATGACGAGCTTACACATGCACTTCAAAACCCTGAGCACCTAGGACGGACAAGAGGAATGGGATCGTCCATGCCATGGAAGTATAGTTTCTTCAAAGATGCCGATACGTACAGGAGCCGGTCAAGAAGCAAAAGAAGAGAGTCGAACAGATACAACTTACTGGAAAGGGAGCTCAGAGCAACTCAGCAGAGCATCGGAGAGATTGTTGAGCAAAAGCTGCAGGCGGCACTCGGTAAACTTCAAGGAGCAGGCACAAGCAATACACAGGCCGACGCCATGGTTAGCCCACCCACCTCCGTGCGACGGAGTAGCTGCGGGTCCAACGCTGCCGCACTTTCTACGGACCTGGGACAGTACGCAGTGGACAACATCAAAGTTCGCCGGGAGTGTGAGCTACACATTCAGGCGCATAACCTCTCCACCAAGGTGGCTTATGGCGTGGCGTACCCGTTGGAGCCGGGCCAGCTTTTCCACTGCAACGAGATCCCGCCAGGTTACTCGAAGGTCACGGTAGAGGAGGTGTCGAGCGGCTATGAAGATCTTCTGCTCGAGATTGCTGGAGGGGACGACATCACCAAGCTTGGACAGACCCTCCACGGAATCATCCTCTGGCAAAAAGGTACATCATATTTCCAAAGACTGTGAAGGTGACCTCTCCACCAATAGAAATCCAACAATTGGAGCTGACCGAAGGGACCATGCCTCAACCGCAACGACAAAACACGCCTCCTCCTACGTCACCTCAACGACATGCCTCTCCAATACAGAGCACTCCGCCTCCACCTCCTGCTCCACGAAGCTCGGCTCCACAATCTCCTCCAAGGAAGAAACTCCAAGTACGAAGGACCAATAGTGCGATGCTACCCCCTCCCAAGAAGGCCCAGTCTAGCTGGTCAACACAGTCGTCAAAGAAACCTCCGAAAAGGGCATACGACATGACGGCTGAGGAGACACGAGAAATAGTTCAAAAGAAAATTGAGACACACTTCACACCAAAGGTGCAACCTCCCAAGGCGCAAATTGATCTGAAAGCTGCATCCAATTTGCGATATGCCGTGCAGCGCCTCTTCCTGCCTCGACTAACTACGAACGCACAATAGCGTAGGCTGCATTGAAAGGGAAACGGGCTAAGGCGGCGGCAGCACCTAACAAGACAGCCCAAGATTACCAGCTAGAGGAATTCTTGAGAGAGTCGGGTCGTCTTCTACGCCGCAGACTATGGGACTAACAGATGATCTTCCAACGGCAGAGGTCAGGTGGCCATATAAGCTGGGCTAGGAGTTGGTTGCACCGAAAAAGATAAGGGATCTGCCAACCAAGATGTGACAATTTCATGAATGGTACATGGAACAGTTGGCTCAAGGAAGAACAATGTTCCCCGTCCATATAAAAAACACAAATTTCTATCGTGGGGATGAACTCGTATGGATGGAATTCGAGGACTTGTACCAATTTTACCATCAAGACGCTGTCAACGTGTCTCTAATGAGTTGCTGGTGTCTGTAAGTATTTTCAGCTAATGATTGAGTTTACCATATATATGTGTTAATTTCGTCGTAGTTCAAGCTGCAAAATCTAATAACTCATCCTCTTTGTATGTAGAATGGAGATACAACGATGTAGAAGAGAGACTATCTTCAACATCGGCTTCATCGACCCATCAATTATCAACGAGCCTAACTATAAAGGCAGCCCAAAAGAAATTGAAGAATACATTCTGAAGACTCTTTTCGAACATTACTACAAACCGCACATACTTCTGCCCTTCAACTTCCAGTACGTATATATACATGTCATCACACAACCTCTCGTTTATCCTTTTTCAAGACATTCATAATATGACTAATTACATATATGTTGCAATACATATATATGAATAGGTTTCACTGGATCCTACTTATTATCAATGTCGATAGTGCGAACATCACTGTGCAAGACTCAAGAAGAAAACCGCAGCAAGATTTTCAGTTTGTCATTGATATTCTTCAGATGCCAACCTACATATATATAAGTACTTCGAATACTCATAATTACTATTCATATAATAACGCATGACAGGGCATTCGCCACGTTCCAAACGAAGCATAGAGGAAAAAGATCTAGGAATAAATTCACAGTGCAATTCAGCACTCGAGTACGTACTACAAAATATCAATTAAAGAATATATGGCGTAAAAATTTATCTTCTCAAAAATTAATTGCATTCTTTTCAAATATCACTCCAGGTTCTACAGCAATCGGCCGGAAACAACTTATGTGGCTATTATGTGTGCCTCTACATGCAAAATCTTACCCACGGCGATGTGCGACAACTGGACAACGAGGTGCGTGTGTGTTAAAAACAAATTTCTTAATACACTTATACTTGATGTGTTCAAAGATTTATTTATTTATTTCTTTTCATAGCCCAACATCGATGAGACAGGCGTGATCCCATGGCATCGGGTTGAAGCAATCCAAGAACAACTTATTGGCTTCATTGTCGATGAGATCATAACCCCCAGAGACGAGTTCTACGCAAAGACATGGAGAGATGGTCCTTCAATAAGGACAGGTGAACTTACGGAATCTTCGTCTATGGGGGCAAAGAGTGATGCACGCAAGAAATGATCTCAAGATCACCACCTTTGTACTCTTCGAAAGTTGTAAACGTTGCTTGTGCTGATCAACATTTCATGCATGTATTTTAAAACTTGTATATATATATATATATGCATTTAATTTGTAATTAAATTATAAGTTCATACTATTTGTACAAATAAACTAATGGTTTTCTCAATTATAGTATATATTTAGTTATGCAGAAATAAATTTGTAGTTGTATTTAATTTTATTGTCAAAATTCATATTTGAAAGCCTAGCTAAAAAGGCCATATAGCTGTCAGTCTCTCCACAAGCGGTTTGTAACAACAACTGCTTGTGGAGAGAGCACAGGTGGCGTCTCGCCACCCACGATGGAATATATGCTCAGAGGCTTTACAAGCGATTGGTAACACCATCCGCTTGTGATTTGCCCTCACGTGGCTGCTCTACTGCGCTTCCTGGACGCCTTCCGAACCACTTGTTGTGCCGCACCACAAGCGGTTCGGGGAACCGTGAGTGATACCCTCTAGGTATCACTCTCGGTTGCGTACAAGCGGTTCGATAACCGCTTGTGAAAGTGGTTACGAACCGCTTGTGTTGCACTGTTCTCTGGTAGTGTTTTTGGTGTTTTTCTTGATGGTTTTAGCCGTCGAGCTTTAGGGAGATTCCTATCATGCTAGTAAAATATAGCACAAAAGGAAGTGTTATATAATCTACAAAATTGGAAGTAGGGTATGTTATACCATGTTCATCTACTTTATTAATGATCAAATACTATCTAACTAGCTATATATCAAAGGTACGTATATGAAAATTCATAATTTTTTGGAGGTATATATCGGCCGGGGTCCTCTATGACACCGCCTCCGCCACCGGTGCCGCTCGACTACGACGTATGGATCAGTTCAGGCTGCGCGACGCTTGTCGTGACGTAATTAATTACCATAATTAAGAAGCTCGCTAGTATTCACTACTACGATAACCACATCGATCTTTGGCTCGAATCGCATCGATCTTTGGTTTCTAAACCGGCACTCCGAAGCGGCGATGATAACCACGTTATCATCGCGGTTCTAAACCGCATCGATGCTAGAATCGGTGCGGTTTATGCATGGTAACAAACCGGCGGTGATAGGTGGGGTATCGATGCGGTTTATGCATGGTAAAACCGGCAATGATAGTTGGGGCGCTTGATTTCTAGCATTGCAAACCCCTATCGATGGCGGTTTTGTATTAATGAACCGCGATAATAGTATCTCCGAAGTTTTAAAAATAATATTTATGTGCTCGGATTTGTATAAACATCGGTGATATTTTTATTTGGTATATTAGTTTCTATTTTTCAGGAACATGTATTATTATGGTATATTAATTACTAGACTAATGAAGTATTCACGGTCACAATTAATATAAAATATAACAAGATATATATGTACATATGCACACACAGGTTACATCTAGCTAGTTTTTAATTAAACAACTAACTGCATCAACGTAGAGACTTGTTTTTGCTGCCCCTAGCTAGGTTAGTCTTACTTTTACTCCCACTAGCTAGGTCAGCCTTCCTTTGCCTCCCGCTAGCTGGGTCAACCCTTTTCCCCCCACTAGCTAGGTCAGTTTTTGCCTTGTCCGCCCTAACCATGACTCGCCAGTCAGGATTGTAAAATTCACCGTCTCGATCGAGAATCTCGGTAAAGATGAATCCAGCGAGCTGTTCTTGAATTGCTAGGAGTTCATTAGCCAGTAGCGAACTTGTGGATATTTGCAAACGCTGTCATCCAAAGAATCGAAAAGATATGTTATTTATTGAGTAACATGCATGGAATATTTATATATGCAACATTGTATGTGTTTTATGACAAATTTAGCAGACCTCAATATTAGTTGTGCCCAACACGTCCCTAGTGAAGTTGTGCATGAACTTTGCCGCATAGTACCCACAGAGATTGGTGCCAGGAGGTTGCCTGTGACACTGAGAAAGAGAAATAATATATATTTATAAACTTTTTTCATATCTGTTAAGTAGGAATTGCGAGACAATATTGTTTCGTACGTACAGGAAAGTTGATTTTGGCAGAGAATTTTTTTTGATAAGGACGGTGGCGATTACTTTTTTGACAATATCGATGAAAAGCCCTGTGCGTGAGTAATTAAGGATATCAGTAAGCAGTTTTAAATTCGACATTACTTGAAACGTGGAAAAGACTTTAGCAACTTAGAAAGATGATAGAATTTACTTGTCGAGGAAGTTTATAATGGGTTGGTAACTTTCTTGAGGTTTTCTTTTCGAATCGAGCACAACTATCTTGCTATCCAATGGCACGATGACAAGTACGATCCAGTGAAAGCTGCATATGTGGAGAATGAAATAGCAGTTACATCTTATCCCTAATAAATTATACAACAAGAAGGATATATGACACATACTTGAACGCATAGGGCAGTATTATTGAACTCTTTAGTTCTTGCTTGATCAAGGCTGTAGCTACATAGTCCTCGATTGTTTGATACTTGTCCCTGACGATCGATTCGTTGACCATCCCGGGATCGAGAAACCCTATGTCTTGAATACCTTCTCTCTCGCATTTCTGAGCCTCCATTCTACAATGGAAAAAAGCTAAGTAATTATGAGGGCAATATAATGGCAGGACAAAATTGAATTGTACACAACACACTTACAGAGTCCAAAGAAGCATCTTGACATCCGTATGCGTCTTGTTGGTGCAGTTGATACAATTGATCGAGTTCCACCTGCACGCGTAGTCCCGTTGTGCAAATATTCATCTTTGACATTAGCGGAGAACATTTCGCAGCCCATGTTGCTGTACTCCATGTACCAGTCATGTAGTTGACGTAGTCTAGTTGTTAGACCAGGGAGCCAAATTGGGGGGACCAATGGCTTGCCTAACTGAAACCCCCATCTAAGAGGTGCGAGCGGAATATTTTGATCATCTCCATATTGTAGTTCTGCAAGTTGAGCCGGCGTAAGTCCCGCTTCTGCACGGAACCTATCAATTCCAAACTGCACCATGTCAGGCTTTTGTGAGATACGCTCGTAGTCTGAGTTTTGCTTTTCCGAGGACCCCGTTTGTTTACTGCTGGCCATGGAAATGAAAAATTCACGAGCTTTTTCAGGGACTTCATATTGCTCGGCACTCTGACCTGGACGAGTCAACAACGATGTTATGCTTGCACTGATTTCCTTTTCCTTTGTTGAGGGTGTAGGCGAATCATCAAACGCTTGCGATTTCTGTGAAGACTGTGATCTGTGAGATGATGACGCTGCTGAATTTTTTGTAGGTGGCCGTTTGGGAGTAGGTCGTTTGATAGGTACGGCTGCCTTTTTTTTTTTGTTGGTAGCGGTTGGGGAGTAGGGCTTTTTGTAGGAGGACTTGCGCTTCTTGTTGCGGTCTTTGGGGAGGACTTGCTTCATCTGCATGATGAGGGAAGGATCTCTTCGCGGCTCTTCTTCATCATCATCTTCTTCGAGTCCGGGCGAAAACTATGTATCGCTTTCTCCACGGAACGAATCCGTGCGTGTTGTCTCCTAGAGTGTTTTCCCTCCTCACCAGGGAAGTCCAACTCAAGTCTTCGGTACCTCTTGGAAAGTATATTGTCAATGCAGACTTTTCCATAGTCGGCCGGTATAGGGCGGTTGTCTTGACTAAACACCTTCCTCGACGGAAAAGCTAGCCGGTGGCCACCTTTGTTGAAAAGTTCGAGTCCGTGACGCATGCCTTGCATGCAATCGGTTCCTTGATGTCGTCCACAGGGTGATGGGTGTTAGGATCAGCCTCCACAAGCCCTCCGGAGGCACAACTACTCTGTCGAGCCCCGGGGCTGCCGAATACATCTTGTGTTGCTGCCCGTTGCTGGCTGAGAGCTTGTTGTATCTCCTCTCGTATGCTTCTCCTTAATTCTTCTTTCATTAGCTCCATTGCTGCATCTCGATATTCAGCATTCCGCTTACGACTGCGATAGATGGAAGCATCCTGGGGAAGGCTGCTACCCAAGGCACCAAGCCAACGCCTCGCGCGCGCCCCAGGTGTTCCTTGTTTCCAAGAGCCAGGGTGAGTTCATCCTTCTCCCTGCTAGCCTTGAAATCGCCTTGGGATGACTGAGCATGCACATCCGCAATCTTTTCTGTTACCTCTTGGTCCCGTGGGCCTCGAAAGTTTAAGGATCCATCATCCCCTAGTGTAGCCCCCCTTCCATAAAGGTAATGCTTCGCACGTGGGACCCACTCGGCCGTCGCAGGTGTGACACCACTAGTTGTTAATTCTTCTTCCCTCTTCTCCCATGTGGCTACTTTTTTGACGTAACCACGTGAGCCGAGTGTGTGAGGGTAAACATTCTTATCCGCGTTAAGCTTATTAGCTTTGCTTAACTGCATTGCGTCCTCGGACGTCTTGAACTCGACAAATTCATCCCAAAAATCTTTCAAGCTGTGGAAATAAATTGAAGTCTGGCGTCCTCCGTTTCGAACAAAATCTCTATTCAGTTTGCCCTTCCAATTCTTGAACGCGATGCCCATTATATTCATCGCGCGTTTTTCGCTATGCCTTCGTCCTTCGTGGAACTCAAACTTTTCTTTCATCTTGCCCCAATGAAGTCTTTAACCTTATTAGGCACCACATATTGCTCATCTCTTCGCCACTCCATCTTCGATAGTTTATTGTGACATGATCCCTAACGACCACCCCACAAGCGGTTTTGTATGGCCCGACTCATCGCATCGGGGAGATAGGTTCTCCGATTGTCGACATCGGGTGATAACCGTTAGCCCTTGGGCATCTTGCTAGGGCCACGACCACGTCAAGATGATTCAATGTTCGTTTCAATCGATTGATCCTAGGACAAGTAAATGGAAAGACAAATGAATTTCAATCTCCCTAGGCCAACACATATACAACTGAATTTGTATCTATATGTGTTAATTACCTCATCGGCGTCACGATGTTGGTCCAGGTTGAGATAATCACTGGGACTACAACTCCTTTCTGGTGTTGGCTCATGATTCGATCCGTCGGTTTGTTGAGATACCTTCTAGCTTTGATAAATACAAAAGTATCTACATATTTAACAAACTAATTCACGCCACGTAACATATTTAAAATCATTATATTCAAATGAGCAATCTATGTTCAAACCGTATGCACACATGAATGTAAATTGGATAGTTCACAATCTTAGATAAATATAACAGTACCAACAATGTTACAAGTACAAATAGTTCTCAACAATAATAATAAAAAAATATTACAACATTGCTAAAACCATACATAGTCTGACAAGAGAGAGTCACGGGGTCAATCCAGATCGATCTCAATGTCAACCGATGAGTCGGAAGAGGAAGAATCACAGTCAGAAAGAGACCCCGTAGTCACCGACACATGCAGACCAACCACCGACACCCCGACGCCATTCTCCGACACCTGCACCTCCAACTGTTCACCATGCGCTGACCCTTCTTGTTTGGGTTTCCCTCTTTTTAAAATTTTAATCCTACCTCCGCCGGACTCTTTTTTGTTTTTTTCTTTGTTTTGTCTTTGTCAGGAGGGGGGTGCGCGGAGAACAAATGCAGTTGGTGACACATTTCATCGGACAATTGAAAATACAACACATCTGTGCGGACCCCATTGATGTGACAACTATGCCAAATAATTTAGTAAGTTTGGTTGTTACCCACGCGCTACAAAGTAAAGTGCCCTCCACCACTAATTCAAACCTCGGAAAACTAAAACACACACAAATACAACTCGGCATGACCGTACGTATATGCGGTGGGGATCAAAATTAATTACCTCACCGACAGGTACGCAAATCAAGGTGCCGACGATAAAGGGGCGTCGCGGAGGGTGTCCTTCGTCTAACAAAATAAATAAACATATATAAAAAATAAACAAGATATCACTTGCACTATGGTACATCTATCAAAAAGAAACAAGATAAATCTCCTATGCTCTGTCACTGTCAAGACTAATTGCAAAAGGAAAATTTTGATACTACATATATATATCTATATCTCAAATTCTTACCCAACTCAAGTCACTGTCAAGACTAATTGCAATAGTTACCTTCAATTTGCAGTCAGCGAGGAAGGATGTGGCGGCCAAGACAGAAGGAGGAGGAGAGGCTGGGGAAGAGGTGGCCAGTAGGGAAGAGGGCCGAGGCGCTTGGGAAGAGGGACCCTTGGAAGAGGAGGACAAGGCCAAGGAGGACGGCGGCGGGGTAGGGCGGCGGGGATCAAGGCTGTGGGAGGAGGCGGGGCGGAGGAGGGCAGGGGCGGCGGAGAGGGAGGCGGGGCACAGGCGGCGAGAGAGGAGGCGGGAGGAGGGGGCAGGGCGGCGCGGGTCGAGGGAGGCGGGCGCAGGCAGCGGGAGAGGGAGGCGGGGAGGGGGGCGGAGGAGAGGGCGGCGGGGGGCAGGCGGGGAGAGAGAGGCGGCGGAGGGAGGGCGGCGGGTCGAGGAGGCCCTCCGCGAGGACGGCGGCGCGGAGGAGGAGGACGGCGGCTGGGCGAGGAGGCGGCGGCGATGGGGCGGCGGCGTGAGACGGGCTGGGATGGGGACGGTTGGCGCAATAATGCAAGGAGACAAAGTCGGGACACGACGGTATTAAAATCTGCAAGATCAGTGCGGTTTTGTTATAAACCGTCATGAAAAAGTTATCGATCGGTTTTTAACAAGCCGGTTTGCTGTGACGTAATTAATTACCATAATTAAGAAGCTCGCTAGTATTTGTCTTGGGGCATAACAAGTGATCGTAAAGCTGGAAGTGTTCGGCTGCTTTGGCGCAATAATTAATCTATATCGTACTCACTACACAAGCAGCCAATGCATTATTGGTTGAATATATCCGGTAAGCGGAGTGTGACCCATGCATGCCTTAGAGCATATATAGCTGCCAGTTGGATCGAGCACTCATAGGCCATCGAGAATGTAGAGTATAGGGCCACGTACCCTAGCCTCCTAGTCCTCTCAGCCACTTCTCTCGATGGCCATGAGCTAGCAGTCGAGAGATTTCGGTAGACACGGGCCGACCCATCATCCATCTCTCGATGGCGTTGTAGTGGCCGTCGAGAAAGACACTGGCTTAGGTGGGTCGGCCCACGAGGCCTCTCTCGACGGCCTGGGGCACAGTTGAGAGTGATTATGCACTTGGATAGAAGAGGGCTAGCCAAGAGTTCTGTGATAGGTCCACCATGACAAAGAAGAACGGAGGATCCAATAACTACATCTCGACCTTTAGGAAGTGGTCATTCGCGCAGCTTGGGCCCAAATTGGTAATCTCTCTAGTATTGCTTTTGTCATTTTATTTCTTATACTAACTAGTAATAATTTTATGTCTTGCAAATGTTAGCGACTAGGCATAGGCGAAGCGGGATGGACCTGTTGAGGCGTGGACATACGAGGAAAGCCAAGGACACTACCACTCACCATGGACCCCTCGAAAATCGAAGATGGTAAGTGCCATATCCTCTTTTATTTAGCTAAACTATCATTTTCCCTATCTTGGCTTAAACCAAATGCAAGGTCGATACCGATAGGCTTAAACCTAGAAGCATGGGGCCGACAACAACCTGGATATAGGGGGAATGCTCACGGGAGGCCAGCGATCGGTGGGGATCACCTGAGGTGAGAGTTCTATCAAATTCTTACTTGCTCTCAACAAGATCCATTTTCTAACTAATCACATCGCTTTATTGTAGGACTGACGCCTACACACCTAAGGTGGGGCCCGCCCATAGCACCGCGGAGAACGTCGTGAGTTCGAGGCCTGATTCCAAAGGGAGAGGGAGCAGGAGAGGAAGGAACATGAGGACCTATTGCAGGCCTAAAAGTGAGCATGACAATGGGGGATGAGGAGAGTCAATGGCACGACGCCGAGCTCTAGGCCATTCATGAGAGGCTCTTTGCCTTGGAGCAGCCTGCTCGAGCTGGCAAGGTAAGAGATCTTGATGACTTATATTATAGTTTTTGTACATCTCTTTCCATTAACATTATATTTCGCGAATATGTAGGCCGGCCCGAGTGGATTCAGGGGTTAGGCGGCCTCTCCTAATCCCGCCGGAGTGCTATGCCCTTGGACCACCACACCGAATACGGTAAGTACCTTAACCTGCCTATGTTATCCAAAATTGTCATCCAAACTGGAATTCCAAAACATATATGTCTAACTACTTTGAATGTCTATTAGGGTTCCAATTCAGTGGCTCTAACTCTAGCTCAGGCGGACGATAGGCAGCCTCGCGACGATGCTTCCGGGAGCGCTGCCATGGTGAGGTGACCTGCCGAAGGACAATTGCTTATGTGACATTTTTGTTATGTGTATATCTGTGCATGTGCACGCATGTGCTATTGGTTACGATGGTTTGTGTACATGTGGATAGCTTGGGTGTTTTTATGTGACTATATGGTATGTTTTTGGTTTCAATCGTGTTTGCTATGTGTATGTATGTGCGAATGTGGGGATCATAGCATGGGTTTGCAAGTTGCGGCAGCTATTGCTGGTGGATGCAGCAGCAACGACAAAATTCTAAGTTTTTTAGTATTTTACAAGCTATTTTTTCTGAAAATTACATACTCTCGATGACCACTCATAAGCCATAGATAATGTGGAGTATAGGGTGATGACCACTCATAAGCCATCGAGAATGTAGAGTATAGGGCCACGTACCCTAGCCTCCTAGTCCACTCAGCCACTTTTCTCGATGGCCATGAGCTAGCAGTCGAGAGATTTCGGTAGACACGGGTCGACCCATCATCCATCTCTCGATGGCGTTGTAGTGGCTGTCGAGAAAGACACTGGCTTAGGTGGGTCGGCCCATGAGGCCTCTCTCGACGGCCTAGGACAACAGTTGAGAGTGATTATGCAACACGTGGGCCGACCTTGCAGCATTTTCTCGACCGCTGCCACGAAGCCGTCAAGAGAGGCAAGCCGAAGCCATCAACCCGCCTCATGGCCGGGTCTGCCACCTCTCTCGACTGCCACGTGTAGAGCCGTTGAGAAACCCTTTTCTCTAGACCAAGTGGTCCTGATGGCCGGCTATCGAGAATGACCTTCCTCAACGGTTTTGGTGTTTTTCTTGATGGTTTTAGCCGTCGAGCTTTAGGGAGATTCCTGTCATGCTAGTGGAGTAAAATGTAGCACAAAAGGAAGTGTTATATTATCTACAAAATTGGAAGTAGGGTATGTTATACCATTTTCATCTACTTTATTAATCATCAAATACTATCTAACTAATAGTTATATATCATAGGTACGTACATGAAAATTCATAATTTTTTGGAGGTATATATCAGCCGGGGTCCTCTATGACACCGCCTCCGGCCAGCTGGCGCCGCTCTGGGCTTTGTACGTATGGATCGGTTCAGTGCCTACACGTTTGCTGTGACGTAATTAATTACCATAATTAAGAAGCACGCTAGTATTTGTCTTAGGGCATAACAAGTGATCGTCAAGCTGGAAGTGTTCGGCTGCTTTGGCGCAATAATCTATATCGTACTCACACAAGCAGCCAATGCATTATTGGTTGAACATATCGGGTAAGCGGAGTGTGACCCATGCATGCCTCAGAGCATTTATAGCTGCTAGTTGGATCGAGCAAATTAACCTTAGCTAGTCGCCACTGGGTCGTCCTCTGGTTCCCACTCGTACCATGAGCGAGAAAGCAAGATAGGTTTGTAAATGGGTTGATCTCACCATATATAGGTTGCTGGTTGCGCTGTACAAACAGCGATATAACGATGATCATTACTGCACAGCGGGTATAACAATACGTTGGTGGTAAGCTAGCTACGTAACTCAAAGTAATTAAAATTAGTGGTCAGTCATATATCGCGGGCCCGGCCGCGTGAGCTCGCCTATATATACATGCGATTGCGCTCCGACCAAAGCAACAAAGTCCAAACGCAACACAGCACAATGGCTCGCACTAGCTAGCTGCAGCAGCCTTCTCCTTGTTCTGATGATCGCCATATCTCTGTCTCTTGCTGGTGTAGGCCAAGCCACGAATAAGACAGGTGCCTTTCCTCTCTTGTTAGCTGGACCGTTACACCTAGCGCATCTAGACTTTAGGTCATTGGACTACAAGATACTCGTAGGTCCAACCAGAAGCAACGAACCAAGATCTCTTGGCCATCTTCTCCAAAAAGCTAGCTCAATAAAAAATTGTTCCCTTACCTTCATAAATTATGCTCAACCCATCACAACTTTGATGTGGGACTATTCCTACCATGCTGGCGGTGAAGAGAGCTATGATCGACGACATGCCTCCCTGGGTGCAACCGAGCCACCGGCAAATGCTGGGGCACAGTTGAGAGTGATTATGCAACATGTGGGCCGACCTTGCGGCATTTTCTTGACAGCTGCCACAAAGCCGTTGAGAGAGGCGAGCCGAAGCCGTCAACCCGCCTCATGGCCAGGTCTGCCACCTCTCTCGACTGCCACGTGTAGAGCCGTTGAGAAACCCTTTTCTCTAGACCAAGTGGTCCTGATGGCCGGCTAACGAGAATGACCTTTCTCAACGGTTTTGGTGTTTATCTTGATGGTTTTAGCGGTCGAGCTTTAGGGAGATTCCTGTCATGCTAGTAAAATGTAGCACAAAAGGAAGTGTTATATTATCTACAAAATTGAAAGTAGGGTATGTTATACCATTTTCATCTACTTTATTAATCATCAAATACTATCTAACATATATATATATATATCAAAGGTACGTACATGAAAATTCATAATTTTTTGGAGGTATATATCGGCCGGGGTCCTCTATGACACCGCCTCCGCCCAGCTGGTGCATGCCGCTCTGGGCTACGTACGTATGGATCAGTTCAGTGCCTGCACGTTTGCTGTGACGTAATTAATTACCATAATTATGAAGCTCACTAGTATTTGTCTTAGGGCATAACAAGTGATCGTCAAGCAGGAAGTGTTCTGCTGCTTTGGCGCAATAATCTATATCGTACTCACACAAGTAGCCAATGCATTATTGGTTGAATATATCCGGTAAGCGGAGCGTGACCCATGCATGCCTTAGAGCATATATATATAGCTGCCAGTTGGATCGAGCAAACCTTAGCCAGTCGCCACTGGGTGGTCGATCGATCGTCTGGTTCCCTCTCGTATCATGAGCGAGCGAGCAAGATAGGTATGTATGTATATAGGTTGATCTCACATATATAGGTTGCTGGTTGCGCTGTACAAATTAACAGCGATATAACGATGATTATAGCACAGCGGGTATAACAATACGTTAGTAGTAAGCTCGCTACGTAGCTTAAACAAATGATTGAGCGCGAAACAATGGTGATTCAAAGTAATTGAGATTAGTGGTCAGTCATATATGGCCGGCCCGGCTGGTGAGCTCGCCTATATATACATGCGATTGCGCTCCGACCAAAGCAACAAAGTCCAAACGCAACACAGCACAATGGCTCGCAGTAGCCGCAGCAGCCTTCTCCTTGTTCTGATGATCACCATATCTCTGCCTCTTGCTGGTGTAGGCCAAGCCACGAAGAAGACAGGTACCTTTGCTCGCGGTGAAGAGAGCTACGACGACATGCCTCCCTGGGTGCAACCGAGCCACCGGCAAATGCTGGGCCTGACGGTGGGCGGCACGCCGGTGCACAGTGTGGTGGCCAGCGACGGCAGCGGCAACTACACCACCGTCAGCGCGGCGGTGGCGGCGGCGCCGGCGCGGTCGCAGGGAAAGGGCGGGAAGAAGTACGTGATATACATAAAGAAGGGGATATACTACGAGAATGTGGTGGTGTCCAAGAACAACATCATGCTGCTGGGCGACGGGATGGGTCAGACGATCATAAGCGGCAACCGGAGCAACGGAACCGGGTACCCCACGGACGCCACAGCCACCGTCAGTAAGTGCATGCATGCTTGTTTCTTGCCTCAGATCAGCGTGCAATTGCATGTTCATTTCCATATGCCTATATATATACATGCTAGGGGTGAATGGCGAAAGGTTCCTGGCCCGTGACCTGACCATAGAGAACACCGCCGGTCCAGAGAACTACCAAGCGGTGGCTCTCCTGTCCATCTCCAAGAAATCAGTGATATACCGCTGTGAGCTGAAGGGGTTCCAGGACACCCTCTCGGCCCATAAAGGCCTCCAGTTCTACCGGGACTGCCACATCTCCGGGACGGTGGACTTCGTGTTCGGGAACGCCAAGGCCGTCTTCCAGAACTGCCTTCTCCTCGTGCGCCGCCCGGTTGACAGGCGCGACAACGTCGTCACCGCCCAAGGCCGCGACGGTCCCGGCCATCCCTCCGGCTTCTCCTTCCAGAACTGCAGCGTGACGACGCTCGAAAACCTCGCCGGCGTGAGGACGTACCTGGGCCGGCCGTGGAAGAAGCACTCGCACGTGGTCTTCATGCAGAGCTTTCTCGACGGCATCGTGCATCCCGACGGGTGGATGGACTGGAAGAAAGACAACGTCGTCGTGCAGACCACCGACACCGTCTTCTACGGCGAGTACAACAACACTGGCCCTGGGGCGAGCTTGGGCCAGCGCGTCAAGTGGTCTGGGTTCCACGTCATGGACGTCGCGCAGGCTGCGCAGTACACGGTGGATCAGTTTATTCAGGGCAACGGCAAGTGGCTGCCGTACACCGGAGTGGAGTACAAGCCCGGCCTCTAGGGCTGTACCTGCATGGTGGTTGTTGGTGTTCATCTCGCTTATCTCGACTGTCTAACTAAGTACTGTTCTAGCCGAGCATGCATCATCATCATGAGTTTGCATGTGTACGTAGTACGTGTCTTGTTGGTCTTGGGTGTTCATGCACGATCGATCTTGTACTGAGATATATATATGACCCATCCAGTCGTGCCTCTGGTCCAATAATGAATAAAACTTGAGTTCAGTGCGTGCTGCAGCTGGTTTCCAACATATTGCTGAATGCAAGCTACCTAGCTAGGTGTCATCTATGTATGATGTACTGAAGCAATATTGGCAAATATAGGGAGGCCAGGTAGGATGGTGAACCACTGGAGCAATTGGGAAGGTTTAGCGCTCATGACAGAAAATTATGGGCTCACAATTACTTAATTACTTGTTTCAGTGATTTTATGTTGCGATATATTAAAAGTAGCTGAAGAAAACAAGCAAGAAAGCGATGATCGATTTTGGCAATTTTATTGGTTCAGTTCCACGTCACATGCATACACTGATTCAATTTTGGTCAGTTCACTCCACATGATAGAATTAGAGTTGTGGGTAAAGATGCATGGACTTCTCTTTTAAGTAAGCTGCTGCTTCGAATAAATCAATAGGACAGGATCTAAACGCGCATGAATCTGTCAGTAACTGTATGTTCTAGCATCATGTGTTTGCAAGTGTGTCCTGTTGGTCTCGGGTGATCATGCATGATCTCGAATCCGATTTGTGTATACTGAGAGTTGTGCGTAAATATGAAAACATAGTGTTTGCTTTATTTATAACAATTTCATAAACTAAAGTTAGACAACTTTGACAAATCATTTATAACAAATTGTGGCAAGTTTAGTTATGATGTCAACTAAAGGAGCCCTTAGTTAAGTGTGGCAAAATTGTGGCAAGTCACACTTTTTTGTGGCTATGAACTAAACGAAAGCCTAATTTGGTCAAACTTGACTAGTTTTAGTTGTGACATTGTTTAGCAATCAACCAAATAACCCCTAATTACTTGCATATCAGTGAGGGGATTGGAGATTAGAGTTGCCAAACAATATGTGCCTACTGGCTACCAGGAAGCTAGCTGCAAGATTCACCCACTACTAGAAAACTGATCTTTGATACCGGTCCATCAGTACTGGTTGGATTGAACTGGTACTGATAATGGGATCAGTACCGGTTCATTAGCTACAGGCACTACAGGAATTTGCTGCAATCTCGAGGGCCAAACACCCTCGAGAAAAGGGGAAAAACCCTCGAGATTTACGTTTCTCGAGGGCTAGCCCTCGAGAATTGGCCGTCGTGACTAAGTGCTCGAGATTTATGCTGCGAGAAACGCAATTCTCGAGGGCCTAAGCCAAGCCCTCGAGATAACCCAGAGAAGACGGCGTCAGGAGTTGGAAACCAACCTTTCTCGAGGGCCAAGCTAGCCCTCGAGAAAGTTTCCTTTTGATTTAAAAAAAAGCAGCCGCTGTTGTTGCTGCGCTTCGTCGCCGTGCCACGCCTTGCCGCGTCCGCCGCCGCTGCGTGCGCGTGCACGCGCGCCGCGCGCCATTGCCATGCCATGCCAGCGCCGCACTTCACCGAAGCCGTCGCCGCGCGCCGCGCGGTCGCCGCGCCGCACCAAGCCCGCGCCGTGCGTTCGCACCGCGCCACATCGTCGTCGCGCCGCGCCGTGCGCGCCCGTCCGCGCTGTCGCTGTCCGAAGCTACACCTTCCGCCGCCGGCGGGGCGACGGCGATGGCGACGAAGCGGCGACGCCGGGCGGCAGATCCGCCGTCGGGCACGGATCCGCCCGTACATCACCGGATCTGGCGACGGCGGCTTCGGGGAGGGTGAGAAGGGCTAGGCAGCGGTGGCGGCGACCCCAAGACGGCAGGCGAGCGCCGGCTCCTGGCGCCACAGCCGCGGGGACGACGGCCGGTGGAGGGGGAGGTGATAGCCGGTGGAGGGGGCGGTGACAACGAGCTTGGCCCGTGACCGGATTCGGTGAGGAGAGGTAGGGGTGAGAGAGAACTGTGCACGGGAGAGAGAGAGCTGAGAGCTGTGCAGGAGAGGTAGGGGGGAGAGAGCTGTGCGGGAAAACTATGTGACTAGCATGTTTTAATGCGCGCGTGAGAGAGATCTACCAAAAAAATCGCGCGGGGTGGGCGGGAACCAAGTTTCTCGAGGGCCCGACTTCGGGCCCTCAAGAACATCTGACGCCATTTGTTTTTCTAACCCTCTGCTATATTTTCTCGAGGGCTTAACGCAAGCCATCGAGAAACTATCCGTTTTGCGAGGGTTTTAAGTTCGCCCTCGAGATTTCAGACTATTTTACGAAGGCTAGTTTTTGGCCCTCGAGAATTCTTACGACCCTCGAGATTGCAGCAGATTCCTGTAGTGAGGGCAGTAGTGGGCTTTCAGTACCGGTTGGAGTCACGAACAGGTACTGATGCCCTCGCATTAGTCCCGGTTCATGATACAAACCAGTATTGAAGGCACAGGGTAAATTAGTACACGAACCGGTACTGATGCCTCGTTTTAGGAAGTTCAAAAGAAATACATATTCTATCTATACCAGTACGCGATGGTGGGTGGGTTGGTTAGAAGGGTGAGGCTAGAGTCACGAGGTTGTGGGTTCGAGTCCCGGTTCTCCCATACATCCTCGATATTTTTAAATATTTTTCCACTACTACAGATAAGGGTTTCACAAACGGTCTATTACAAGCGGTTTACTTCGGCCCGCTTGTAGTTTGAGAACCGCAAGCGGTTCGAAACCAATGGGCCGGAGGGTGAGATGAGAAGCGACAGAAGCGGTTCGTAATAAGAACCGCTATGAATCCGTCTTGTGCAAGCGGTTCCTATTACGAACCGCTTGCACTATTTTTGCAAGCGGTTCGTAATAGGAACCGCTGCGAGAATAGGGGATTCACAAGGTTCTTATTACGAACCGCTTGCAATGAGCTCCCTCCCGCTCTCGCACATTTAAACTCTGTCTTCCTCGCGAACTCGCACACGTGACAAAGTGCTTTGTTCATGGTGGGCCGAGCTCTGTTCATAGGGGAGGTGCTGCCAAATTTTTAATTGAAGATTTTTGGTCCAAATTAACTGTTTGAAAGGTTAGTAACATGTTGTACACATCCTTCTCCTGTAGATATTGATGTTTTCTATGTATTGGATGTTGAGAAATTTTGTTTTATACATGGAAAGGTGTTTATTTTGCTACATCCACTTTAGAACTTTTGAGGCTCTTAGATCCAAATTTATTGTTTAAAAGGTGACTAGCATCTTGTACATATTCTTCTCTTCTATATATTGATTTTTTTTATGCATTGTATGATGAGAAATCTTGTTTCATAAGGTGCTATGGTAGCTTAAAATATTTGAAATGCAAAAAATTGGTTGGTAGATCTATACATATTAAATGAAAGAAAGTAAATATTTCGTGGTAGGTAATAAAAGTAATTATAACTAATAGACGTAGTTAGCATTACTTGAAAATTGTAATAGATGTTTGTATTTTTTTTTGTTGCTATAGATGAATCGACAATGGATGTACAACGCGGATCGTCGGTCAAGAGAGTTCAGGGATGGCGTGAAGGCTTTTCTCGATGCGGCCAATGCATTATTGCCTCCAGGAAGCTTCATACCTTGTCCATGTGTAGACTGCAAGAACGAGAAGGAGCACTCCGAAGGATGGTTGGTTACGAACCATTTGGTCATGAGAGGTTTCATGCCAAACTATATCTGTTGGACAAACTACGGTGAAGTAGAGGAGATTCTAGAGGAAGACGATGAAGAATACGAAGAAGACGAAGAAGAGGTTGACGAAGTGAACACTCAATTTGGGTCCGTGGAAGATGCACTTGGCGAGTTTGGTGACGATGAGCTAGACCAGATGCTTCGTGACGGAGAGGGAGAGTTCACGGAGGAAAGATAGTACAGGAAGTATCAGCGCATGGTAGAGGACCACAAAACTCCTTTGTACCCAGATTGTGGGCAGGGCCTAAAAAAGCTCTGTACTACACTGGAACTCATGAAATGGAAGGCCACAAACGGTGTATCGAACAAGGGACTCGATGAGTTGTTAGCACTTGTGAAGAAGTTGCTTCCGGAAGGTAACACTCTATCGGAATCTATTTACGAATCGAAGCGAGTCCTCTGCCCATTAGGATTGCAAGTACAGAAGATACACGCATGCCTTAATGATTGTATCCTGTATCGCAATAAGTATGCCGATCTAGAGGTTTGTCCAGTGTGCGAGAAATCACGGTATAAGGTGCAACGTGACGACCCAGGTGAAGTGGATGGGAAGCGTACGAAGAAGAGAACTCCACCAAAGTGTTGTGGTATTTTCGTGATCCCGTGTTGAAGCGTATGTTTGCTAACGAATGTCATGCGAAGATGATGCGTTGGCACAAAGAAGAGCGTAACGAAGATGGGATGCTTAGACACCCTGCAGATGGCTCTCAGTGGAGAAAAGTCGATCGGACTTACCCGGACTTTGCAAAAGAGGTCAGAAACTTAAGGTTTGGACATAGCACGGATGGGATGAATCCTTTCGGCTAGTTGAGCAGCATCCATAGCACCTGGCCTGTGATGTTGTGCATCTATAACATTCCTCCATGGCTCTGCATGAAGCGAAAGTACATCATGATGCCATTGTTGATCGAAGGACCCAAGCAACCTGGAAATGACATTGATGTCTACCTACAACTATTGGTTGAAGACCTTGCGAAGTTGTGGGAGGATGGTGTATGGGTTTGGGATGAGTACAGAAGAGAGTATTTCAGCCTGCGCGCAATGTTGTTTGTAACAATCAACGATTGGCCTGCTCTCGGTAATCTGTCTAGACAAACTGTCAAAGGGTTTAAAGCCTGCACCTAGTGCTTGGATGAAACGGACTGCATGTACCTGAAAAACTCTCGAAAGTGTGTACATGGGCCATCGCAGGTCTTTAGACAGTAGTCATGCATTGCGGTGGAAAGGCAGAAAATTCAACGGACAACAAGAAACCCGTGGCAAGCCTCAGCATCGTAATGGCCGACTAGTTTTTGCTATGGTATAAGATCTAAAAGTAGTATTTAGAAAGGGTTCTGGAAGCATGCATGTACCGAACGAGGATGGTCAGGCACCAATGTGGAAGAAGAAGTCAATATTTTGGGACCTGCCGTATTGGGAAGTGCTGGAGGTTCGTCACTCACTGTACTTCATGCACATCATTAAGAATGTGTGCCTAAACCTGTTAGGGTACATAGATATGTATGGCAAATCAAAAGATACCCTCCAAGCGAGGAAGGATCTTGAAAAAATGAAGTTGAGGAATGACCTACATCCAAAAAATAAAGAAGGGACAGAACAACTGTACCTATATTCTGCGAGCTACACTTTAAGCAAAGAAGAGAAAAAAAGCATGATAGAGTGCCTAAACAGTGTGAAGGTCCCTTCCGGATACTCCTCGAATGTAAGGAGACTCGTAAACACGAAAGAGAACAAACTCCAAGGCTTGAAATCTCAAGACTGTCTTGTGATGATGACACAGTTGCTCCCAGTGGCTATAAGAGGTATACTGCCGGAGTGGGTTCGGGGTACAATCACAAAGCTGTGTTCATTTTCAACGCCATATCACAGAAGGTCATCGATCTAAATAAACTAAATAAGTTGCAGGATGATGTGGTTCAAAGCTTGGTTAGTCTCGGGATGATCTTTCCTCCTGCATTCTTTGATATCATGGTTCATCTCACTGTTCACCTTGTGAAGGAGATAGGTATTCTCGGACCCGTGTATCTGCACAACATGTTCCCTTTTGAGAGGTACATGAGCATCCTCAAGAAGTACATCCGGAACCGTTCTCGTCTGGAAGGCTGCATTGCCGGAACCGTTCTCGTCTGGAAGGCTGCATTGCCGAGGGCTACGTGACAGAGGAGGTGATCGAGTTTTGTGTTGATTACATTAGTGATCTTGATCCTATCGGCGTCCCCATATCACGCCACGAGGGGAGCCTGCGGGGGAAAGGCACACTAGGAAGGAAAGCAGTTGTATGCAATGATCTGAATGCATTTAAGCAAGCACATTTTACGGTTCTAAAGCAATCAACTATCATCGGCCCCTATATCCTTCAACATAAGAGGTCCCTACAGCGCAGCTTCCCAGAAAAGACAGATGACTGGATAGATTTGAAGCAAATGGAAACTTTTGGAAGTTGGCTACAAACCTACATCCTTCAGAAGGGGTCAAACGATGAAGTACTGCAGCGGTTGGCCCGTGGACCATCACAAGAAATCATGACATTTTAGGGGTACGAGATCAACGGTTACACATTCTACACCAGATTCCAGGATAACAAGAGCACCAACCAGAACAGCGGTGTCCGTATAGACGCCTAAGACAACAACGGCAGGGTGGAGACATATTATGGTTTCATAGAAGAAATATGGGAGCTCGACTATGGACCATTGTTGAAATTCCCTCTATTTAAGTGCCGATGGGTGAAGCTGATTCCAACCGGCGTGAAAGTCAACAAATACGGCATGACACCGTGGATCTCAAACAAGTCGGCTATAGGCGCGAACCGTTTGTTCTAGCTCAAGCTGTGCACCAGGTATTCTATGTGATGGACATGAACTCGAGCAAATCAAAGAAGCAAAAGGACAAGACGCAGATCAAACCGAAGCGATACGTGGTTCTCCAAGGCAAACGAAGGATTGTTGGAGTTGAAGACGTCACCGACGAGGAAGAGTATGGCTAGTTCGACGAGCTACCTCTTTTTGCGGTTGATGTGGACATAACCGTCCTGAATGACAGAGACGTCGATGATCCTTACATACGTCGCGATCATAACGAAGGAACGGTTGTAAAGGCTAATATTGCCCCTACTTAACGTGTACAACTTCTGTTAAAAATACGCATATTGGACTTATGTTATTTCTTTAATGTTATTTATAGATAAAACAAATTTACAAAAGAGAAGAGAAAGAGATAAAACAAATTTATAAAAGAAAAGAAGGAGATAAAACAAATTTATAAAAGAGAAAAAGGAGAGAAAACAAATTTATACAAATGAGAAAGAGATAAAACAAATTTATAAAAGAGAAGAAGGAGATAAAACAAATTTACAAAAGAAAAGAAATAGATCAAACAAATTTACAAAAGATAAGAAATAGATAAAGCAAATTTATAAAAGAAAAGAAATTGATAAAACAGATTAATTTATAAAAGAAAACAAATTGATAAAACAAAAGAAAGAGATAAAAACAAATTTATAAAAGAAAAGAAAGAGATAAAACAAATTAATAAAAGAAAAGATTTAAAAAACCAAAAAAAATTTGGGCAAGGCGCGCAGGTTCGAACCATGAGCACGCGGGTGAGCCCGTGCCTAAACGCCGCGCTCTAGCCAGGGGGGAGGAATGTTACATCTCAACAAAGACAGGGCACGGCGTCCTTTTCAATGTGACTGACCTCCGCAAGCGGTTCGTACTACCAACCGCTTGCAGATGCAAGCGGTTGGTAGTACGAACCGCTTGCAGAGACTGACCTCCGCAAGCGGTTGCTAATACGAACCGCTTGCAGAGACTAACCTCCGCAAACGGTTCGTACTACCAACTGCTTGTAGAAGGGGGTTCCTGCCGCCCGCCTAAAATGGCCCTTTGCAAGCGGTTGGTAGTACGAACCACTTGTAGAGACTGACCTCCGCAAGCGGTTGCTAATACGAACCGCTTGCAGAGACTGACCTCCGCAAGTGGTCCGTACTACCAACCGCTTGTAGAAGGGGGTTCCCGCCGCCCGCCTAAAATGGCCCTTTGCAAGCGGTTGGTAGTACGAACCGCTTGCAGAGACTGACCTCCGCAAGCGGTTCGTACTACGAACCGCTTGTAAGAATACTTCTGCAAGCGGTTGCTAATACGAACCGCTTGCGGAGCCCCTTTTACCTTATATCGTATCTTGCACACCTAAATTTTTTCTAAGTCCTAGAACCCACGCGCCCTGCTCGACTCCGTCGCGCCGCCGCTGCAACCAAGCACCGCCGTCCTCGTCGCCTCTGACAGTGCGCCGGCCTCCTCGTCTCCTCCGACAATGCGCCGCCGCCGCTGCCACACCGGAGGGCCTAGGTTCCGCTCTCCCATGCTCCCCTCCTCCTCTGTTTGTTGCTGCCCGCAGGGTGTTCGATGAAATGTCCCAACGAGGACAGAGAGGGAAGGCACGGGGATGCCCGGCTCGGGCTGCGGCGAGGGGCAAGGCGGCGCTGGCTGGGCAACAGTGGCATCACCGGGCAGAACAAAAGACGGCATCTGCTCGCAGGCCGTACATCGGCGCCGCCGGCCACCCCTCCTTCTTGTGTCCTCTCTCTCCCTATCTCCAATCTCTCTTCCTCTCTCTTTATTCCTCATCTCTACTGTCTCGATGACGACGATGGCAACATCGAGCTCATGGGACTAATGGCGTGGTGGTGGTTGTGCACTCCATTAGAAGGAACTAGATAGGGAAGATGAAGTGTATTTTTAGTAACACTCCGGTGAAACATGTTGTTTGCTCTGCCCAAATGCTCTGTATGTGAAACACTTCATTTGCTTTGTGAAGCATTGGATTTGCTCTGTTAAAACATAGTGTTTGCTCTTACGAAACATCTGTTGTACACATTTTGGTTTCTTTTAGTGATCATGGCGTTGTATTTATTTAGGTTACTTTCTTATCTTAGTGCGTTGTATTTAGAAAGTGCCTTAGAGGGATAGTGCCTTAGAGGCATCCAACCCACTTGGCTTCAAACTTGGATTCCCTCTTCTCTCCTCAGCGAATTGAGCTGATGGTCTCTCCTAAAAAGATGGCAATATACGATTTGACACTCTAAAGAATGTAATCCATTATTTGTCACTCTAAAGTATTATAGTTCCTTATTATGCCATTTGGGTCCATTAAACTCAATTAACATATTTCTACCTAATTTTTTCAACAAAAATACGTTTTTCCCATTGCCAGATGTACTCATATATGCTATCTTTTGGTTTGGTGCACTATCACTTAATGAAATGTACTCATGCTCTCTTTTGGTTTGGTGCTGAGATAGATTGCTAAAGTAATTGTTTTGATTCTATAGATCGCAAAATTAGGGTTTCGGGTCCATGACGACACCAAGACGTGGTGACCCGGATTTCGATGACCAGGAGAACTTCATGTTTGAGACCATCGCATTGTCTATACTCATAAGTGGGCATGTCGATGCAATCGTAACGCCCAACCGGTCAGTCGTCGATGCGATCTGACCGAACGCGCTCACCCAATAAACTGTCGATGAGGCTGATACCGGCGAGGACAATGAGAATACCGTGGACAACTCCGAGGTATATATCAAGTAGGCATGTTCATTAATATAAGTTAATTCACACATAACACGCATTCTCATTTATATCCTATATGTTTTTGTATCAAGGCCGGTACATTGACCACTGCAAAGTCCATTCAGCGAGGACCTAACAAGAAGCTGAAGTCCAAGCATGTGATCACCGAAGTCGACAACGACGGTAGTCTAATAGCCCTGGTCTTGGCACTTGCACCGTTCAACAACGCAATAGGATACTTCGTTAGGGATCATGTGCCAATCAGCATCAAGACATGGCCCAAAGTTCCTGCAGCTACCAAGGATATCATATGGAACGATATCAAGGCAAATTTCAGATTTCCAGATGGTGTCGAAGCAAAGGTGAAGGCATGGGCTTCTAAGAAGATGGCAACTTCATTTCAGCAGTGGAAGTCAAAGCTCACCCGCGATTACATCGACAAGGGAACAAGGCCAGACTTCAATAAGTTTGCTAAGCTTGCGGATCATTGGGAAGAATTCGAGAACTTCAAGCCGTCAGAAGAAGGCAAAGCCGCAAGGCGTAAGAATAGGAGAATGCGCCAAGAAGAAATACCACCACCATCTCGGGGCGCTGCTACGTTAGGGCTTCACCAAAATGGGACAAACGAGAAGAGGAGCTGAAAGGCAAGAATATTGTGCCCGAATGCGATGGTTGGGATGACCGCATGCGCAATTACATCATGGCTCATGGGGGCCAACTCAAGGATGACGGCAGCGTGGTGGTGGAAGCGGACTTGCAAGACGTTCGTCAGAGGATTGATGAAGGCATCGAAAATATCCGGTTGGGCTCCTTGGTGACGGACTGGGAGAATGACCTACTCACATATGCCCTCCAAAACAAGGATCACCCGGGACGGACAAGAGGTTTTGGGAAGAAGCCATGGAGGCTCGGCTTTGCGAGCGATGCATGATATATCTGAGCCGGAGAGAAACAAGAGAAGAGAAGCTTCGAGTGGCTCGATTGGAGGCGCAGCTCAAAGCCCACGAGAAAACGCCGATCACCGGTTACGCTGCAAGATCGCTGAAGCGATGAGCCGTGCACTTCAGGGGCAGCAAGATTCGGTCAATGTTTAGGGGCAGCCGGACGCCGTGATAAGTCCGTCCACGCGACGGACCAGCTGCGCGTCGGCCGTGGCCCCCCAAGATGATCTGCTAGCTCATCATCCAGTGGACAGCATCACGGTTCGCCGCCCCTGCGAGCTACACGTCGAGATGAGAAATCTCTCCTTTAAGGTGGCTTATGGCATGGCGTATCCAGTGGAGGCGGGCCAGAGGTTCCACATCAATGATATACCACCGGGTTACTCCAAGGTCACGGTGGATGAGGTGGTCGACGGCTTCGAGGATCTAACGCTAGACAATCCTACGGGCGATGACGTGACCAGCCTTGGACAGGCCCTCGACGGCTCATTCATTCTCTGGCGGAAAAAATACATTATATTTTCAGATGTCGTGGAGGCGAAATCACCGGTAGGAGAGGCCTCGGAGTTGGAGCATGCTGCAGGGCCAAGCTTGTCTCCACAACGAGAACGCACGCCGCTTCGGCGCCGCCGCCGCCACCTCTGACTCCTGAAAAAGCCCGTCTCGCCGCCACCGCCGCAAAGCAAGAAGAACCATCCAAGGGCAACCACATCTCCAGCATCTCCCGAGAAAGAAGCTCACCGTCCGCGCCGGATTCGGCGGCATCTCCTACCACGACGCCGGGATCGGTGAGGAGAAAGGAAAGGAGCCGGTTAAGCTTGCATATGACATGACTCCCGAGGAGCTGGAGGCAGCAGCAAAGGCTGATGTGGCTAGGCAATTCGCGCCAAAGAAACCAGAGCCAAAGCTGAAAATTGATCCAACATATATCCGACAGTTAGTTGGCGGTTCGGCGCCACCTCCAGTGCTGACCAACTACGAAAGGACAATAGTGAAGAGCAAGACAAATGCTACTAGAAGTCGGAGGGCGGCCCAAAAAAAAAAAGAACAATGCAGGAGATGAGGACAGCACTGTCGATCCAGAGATGGGGCGGAAATTCATGGAAGAGGCAGGGCTCGATACCGAAGGAGCAGCTCTGGGAATGACGGATAATCTTCCAATGGCACCGATCAGATGGAAGTATCAACTAGGCCAACCGCTGGTGGACCCAACTGAGATAGATGCTCTGCCTACCAAGATGCGACAGATGTATATCTGGTACATGAAACAGGCCATGAAAGGAACGACTATGTTTCCCTTAGTTTTGAAAGACGAGCACTTCCACCGGGGACAACACGTAAATATGGCTGGAATTCGAAGACTTGTACAATATATACCACAAAGACGCCGTCAACGTGTCTTTCATGAGCTGCTGGTGCCTGTAAGTGTCTCGAGCTCCTAAGTTTACACCGTTATTTACTCCCATACCATAAATTTGGACTCCAACTAACTAAGTTATATATCCCTCACGTAGATTGGATATGCAACGGCTTGCTAAAGACGGCATGTCGCATAAGTATGGCTTCATCGATCCATCGATTATCAACGACAAAGTGTATTCATACCCCCTCAAAGAAAGAATTTCGAGGAATACATTCTCCATGCAATGCTCGAACAACACGACAAGCTGTACATATTCCTGCCCTTCAACTACGGGTACGTGTTCTCACAATCCTTTTCTTCCTCTATATACTTCTTAAGACAATGATATGTAGTATATATGACCAACTATTTACATATATGTTGCAATATGTGTCAATAGCTTTCACTGGATCCTTCTCGTCATCGAGCTTGGCAATGGAATTATTAGAGTACAAGACTCAAGAAGGAAGCCTAAGGCAGGATACCAATGGATCATTAACATCCTAAACGCGGCGTACACGGAGTTCAAGAAGAAGCAAAAGGGAAAATTCAAGAAAGAATTCGATGTCCGGCTAAGCGATTGGGTACGTACTACAAAGACTATATATTATTATTATATGTGCGTCTTATCAATTTGTCATCTGAATATTTAATTTGTTTATTCTTATGAAATCCTCGGCCCCAATGAAGGTTAATCGCCAGATCGCTGGAAACAACTTGTGTGACTACTATGTGTTCCACTACATGCAAAATTTTCTCCACGGCGATGTTCCCACTAATTTTTACGAAGAGGTTCGTGTGTGCTACTGAACCAGTTAGCTAGCTAGAATAACATACGCTTTAATTAGAACATATATATGTTCCAATATCTAATTATTTACTTATCGCTTTATTAATTGCCAGCCCAACACCGATCGTGACGTTGCAGTGCTGCCGCCTCACCGGGTGCTCGCACTTCAAGAACAACTCATCGGTTTCATTGTCGACGAGATCGTAAACCCTCAAGACGCGTTCCACCACATGAGGGTTAACGGTTCTCCTTCCTTTAACACCGCCGAACTGGCGGCGATATCCACCACCTCGTCGAGCAAGGCTGAGAAGAGTGACGCGGCAAAGAAATTAACTCGATAGACAATTTTCAATCATTCAAACTGCTTGTAAACGTCGCGTACGCGCGTGCACTCGTTATCACATGTAACATGTATATATATACTTGTGGATTTTTGACAATGTTAATTTACTTGTGAATGTTTGTTCAGCTTGTGATGATCATGTCAACATGTGTACGCATATATATATTAAATTGCAACAAAAAGCCTCTTCTAGTATTTAGTTTTATTATTTCAAACGATATCGACAAACACCATATAAAACCATTTTGAAATGGATTCTCCGGTGGAGATTGCTTCTCTGCAAGCGGTTCGGAATTGGAACCGCTTGCAGAGAAATACCTCCGCAAGCGGTTCCAAGTACGAACCGCTTGCAGAGAAATACCTCCGCAAGCGGTTCCAATTACGAACCGCTTGCAGAGCTATCCTACATGGCAGCCCACTCGCGCGCCCGGAGAGCTACGCAGCCGGTTCGTTAGGCCTGTACAAGCACGCGGTTTCGTACAAGAGGTTAAAAAACCGCTTGTACAGGCCCTTACGAATCGTTTGTGATATTCCGTTCTGCAGTAGTGTTCAGTACTATCAGTACTGGGTGATGAAACCGGGACTGTACTATCAGTACCAGGTGAGGAAGCCGGAGCTGATGCTTAAGAAGCACCAGTCCCGGATAGCCTGTACCGGTTCAAAAACCGGTACTAAAGGAGTTTTTCTGGCACATGATACTATGCACATCCAGAATCGTGCGGGTTGTACTCCACTCCGTGCACAATCTGGCTGGTTCATTCTTATACCATGGAGCTGCTCTATGAAGCAGAAAATAGGATCTTTAAAAAAAAATGATTTTGACCGAAACGTATGCAAAAAAATTGGAAAAACCGACATCTTTTTTGCTTTTTGCAAAAGAAAAAGGATATAGGAGGCAAAAATATGAAAACAAATGTTTTTCAAACAAACCGTACTAGGAAAAAAATAGAGAACTATGGTTTTTTCAGATTTTAGAAAATACATGTTTTTTCTGACTTTGCAAAAATGCATTTTTTTAGATTTTCCTAAAATGCAGAAAAGATGATTTTTTTTCTTTCAGATTTTGGAAAAATGCATGGTTTTGTTAGAATTTTGGAAAATTGCAAGGTTTTCTTCCAAAGTTGGCAAAACTGCATGATCTTTTATTAAAAAAAATGATTTTTCCATTTAAAAAATCATGGCTTTTTTCCATTTCCAAAGTTTGCAAAACGGCATGTTCTTCCACTGCATTTTGATGTATTTATATTGTTTCCGCTGTCGATGAACTATAATTGGACAATATATTGCTGTATGAACAACAATCCATATGTTTGGTTATATGTAAGTTATCTCAATGGGAAATTACTTTGTGGGCCACAGAGTAATCCCCAAAACCCATTGCTGCCATCATTGAATCATGGCATGATTGCATGTCGTTCCAGATCTGTTGCATGCTTGAGTCATGGATTGAAATTCATTGTTAGTTTGTTAGATACATTATTTCGATCTAGGGTTTTGCATTTCTTGTTTGTGTTAGTTGTTCATCGACAGGATGGACATGTTATGAATTTTCAAAATGAAAGTCAGAATGCTTTCTACATGTGGTTGCAGAAAACGTTTTAGTGGGTGATTTACATTCGTTAATTATTGTGGACTATTAGACATTTAGCTGCCAAGATTTTCTAAGTGAAATATATGACAAGGATACATGGGGTATTTAGGAAACTATCGAAATGAATTATTTTGATAGCCATGTGTAACATTACTTTTCACTAAAAATAGGTGATGAGATGTTCTTGCAAATCTGAGACCAAAGTGCACAATTGAACCGTCAATTTGATCTTGCAGTTGATATCACAGTACAAACCAAATTTCACTTTTTTTAGAACATTAAATTAGAATTTTCAGAGGGTCTTACATTTCCAAATGTTAGCATGAATAGCAAAACTAGAATTAATGTGACAACTACTAACCATCTTGTACATAGAATTCATTGTCAACACATGATTTTTACCAAAGTTCCAGATACGAACATTAGTTCTGTCGGTAAAATTAAACTATCCACTTTCTAATCACATCATCCCATATTACTCCATTCAACACTGCTCAATCATCTTCTAAAATTAAAACTCCAACCCTTGTGTGAAGCCTCCTCCATAGCAATAGAAGTATCCCTGCACACCTCAAAAATATTGGGATATATACGTTAACTTTAGGGGAGATTAATCCAACCAAGTATTTCCCAAAAATCAGTTTGGAAACTATTGTCTACATCCATTTTCCTGCTCCCTAAGACAATAGTCTGTGACAGACATAATATTATTCCAAGTAGGAGAATCAGTATAGTAGCATGAAGTTTGAAACAAAGAGTTATTTTTAATGTACTTAGCTTTCACCAAATTGTTCCACAGCCAATAACCATGATCAATTTTCCAATACCATTTAGAGATGAAGCTCAAATTCATTTCCCTCCAATTTTTAATCCCAGTCCCCCTTTCTTTTTAGGAGAACACATTTTTGCCCACTTCACCAAATGATATTTCCTTTAGAACTATTACCTTGCCACAAAAAGATTCTTCTAATTCTATCCATCTTATTGATAACAGTTTTTGATAACAAACATAGACGTAAAATGCACAGAAATATTGGATAGAGAAGTATTGGTCAGGATTAATCTCCCACCTAGAGGCAAACAAGCATATTTCCAAATAGCTAATCTATTCTCCAACATGGAAATTAAAGGATTCCAACACTAACCAACAACTTCCTATATATTACTGGCAGGTACATGCAAATTCTTCAGAGAAAATTACCAAAAGTGCAAGTAAAGAAATCAGCATATTTCTGTTAAAGAACACTTTGCCCATTGCTCTTCACAATTTCACTCTTCATAACAATAGTTTTTAAGCCAGATAAATTCTCATACAAATACAGAAGCAACTTCAAGCACTACACCAAAAACACTCCTATATATCGGTACATCTGTGCTGGCATAGATTATATGTGCCGGTTCGTAAGTGGCTACACGGGACAAGCATATATGTGTCAGTTTTTAAGAGGCTATTATTTGAGCCGGTTCTAAAAAGGAGTAGCAGATATGAAGCTATTATCACTACCACGGATTGAGCCTTCAATCCCGGTTCCAAACCGGCATCAATCCCAGTTTTGGAACCGGGATAGGCAATTCGGGACTGATGGCATGGAGCCATCAGTCCTGGTTGCTCTCAACCCGGGATAGATGTTAGAAATATATTTAAAAATATAATGCGCACATATGGCTTCTGTGGGACTCGAACCCGAGATCTCGTGACTCCCCACTCACCTTTCTAACCAACTCACCATCCACGCGTTCTGATATAACTAGGATATGCATTCCTTTTAAAGATTCCTTAGATGAGGGTTTAGTCCGGTTCAGAATACCTAACCGATCAAGGTTTATCTTCGATCCGGTTGGTATTATTTAACCGGATCGATGAGCTTCCATGCTACCTGGGCTATACTAGCTTTGCATGGGAGGAGCATCAATCCCGGTTGGTATTATCAATCGACTAATGTGAGCGATTTAACCGATTGAAGCCTTGGAACTACGAACCGAGACTGATGCTACTATTAATACCGGTTCGTATCTTATCGGGACTGATAAGCCGGTATGGAAGGCTGTTTCTCTAGTAGTGTATCTATGATGGTTCTAAATTTAAACCGGTGCATATGTATATTTGCTATTTTTTTATAAAACCGGCACATACGAGGCTAATATTTGTGCCGGTTCTAAATAAAAAGGGGCATATATAATATTTTCAAATACTTAATTACTAGTTTCAATGATTTTATATTGTGATATATTGAAAGTAGGGGCAAAAAGGCAACGATCGATTTTGGCAAGTCTATAGGTTCAGTTCCACATCACATGCATTCACAATCACTCAATTTTGGTCGGATCACTCCACGTGACAGAATTAAGAACATTTCTAAATGGTGTTGCGCACTTGAGACTCTCATGGATGAACTTGCACTAGAGTTGTGGGCAAAGATGCATGAACTTACACATGATAGAATTAAGAAGAATTCCAAATGGTTGCCCAAATCATCAATCGCCCTTCTAGAAATCCATCATACTAGATCCAGCAGCAACTAGCTGCGCGAACGTCAGCAATCGCTAGACCAATCTCTACTCACGACTCTGACTCCCAGAGGGAACCCTAACTGATGGGATGAATATTTCTCCGAAAATATACCAAATAATGCATCCACTCCCGATCTAATAGTAGTACGTATTTTGACATTGTTGTCCTAGAATTCACAGCCACAAATGAATCCAAAATTCCCCCAATACTGTTGCAATGGGGCCAATATTGCACCTTAAACCATGCCTAGATATATATAGCTTAATTGCCAATCTCTTGAGCAAGCTAGCTGTTGCGCATGCATAATGGATCGGTATGAGTCCGTGCTTGGGGTGGATGGCCAAAAGTTCGTGGCTCCTGACCTCTAGGGCTGTACGTGGTTGGTTGTTGATGTTCATCTTGCTAATCTCCACCGTCTAATTTCCTACATGGATGTGTGTCACTAAGTGTTCTGGCCGAGCATGCATCATCATCACGTGTTTGCATGTGTAGTACATGTCCTGTTGGTCTTGGGTGGTCATGCATTATCCCAATCCACATAATCAATCATAAGCATATATATATATATATATATATATATATATATATATATATATAGTCTCATACATAAGATATATTTGGGCCATAAATAAATACAAAACAAACAAGCAAAATATCTTATCGCAGAAACATTAGAATATGTGTTGTGGGCAACGAGAATATGGAAACCGTGGGAGAGGCTATTCATGCTGCTGGTAATGGTATGGCGTCAATGAAACCAAAAGCGACGTCCACGAACTGTCTCAGATGGCTGCTGGTCACTTCAATGGTGTTCCTGCTAATGAAATCAGAACTAACTCTCCTATAGCTTACATGACTGATGAGCAGTGGAGAAATCTTGTTTTGAAGTGGTCTGATGCAAATAGCATGGTAAAATCTATCAAATGACATCAATATTTTAATTTCTATTTATGAATGTGTCTTACACATCTGTCTTCACATTAGGAAATATCTGAAAAGAACAAACTGAACCGTGCTAAAGTAATGCACCATGAGACCACGGGATCTCGTAGCTATGTCGCACACTTGTATACTGTTGTAATTACCGTCTTCGAGTATTCATCATTTCAACTCGTATATGGATTAGATGCATCTACTTATATTTAAATTTTTTTCAGTAAGCATGAGATGCATCTACTATAGCGTTGACTTGGTTTAATGGTTGATGCATTGCTGTTATTCAATATGCAGAGGGAGAACAAGAAGGATACAGAACTAAATGCCGTGGACCTCTTCAAGGAATGCCATAATAGCAAGACAAAGGGTTTCAGTGACCCTGTAAAAGAAGCAGTTGTAAGTCCCTTCATTTACATGTGTGAATTTAAGATTTTGTGACTCTTCAATTGTGACAAACCCCCGGTGCTAGTTTCTAGCTCCATGTTCTATTTCTAGATATTGAGCTTCAGTTCTTCATGGTGTATATCGTCCCTTTGGTAGTACGGTATGATCTCATACTCATGTACTCAATTACTCATGCCTCATGTTAGTGTCGAAACGTCTTTAAAGCTGATGTCTCATGACTGATCATCAACCACTTTTTTGGTATTGTTGAAACTTGGGTTGAAGTTTGAAATTTATGACCAATCACTTCTGTTGAAAGCTGAAACTTGATTGTTTAATTCGATGTCCTGTTATGTGGTTCCATAGTCCATATTCTGTAATTTGTTAATTAGAGCTAGCTAGAAGCTTACCAAAGCTTTGTTATTTACTGAAATTATAGTTGGGTCTTTTCAAATTGACACAGGGCTATTAGGTCATTCTCAGTGTAGTTCACTATTCACCACCAGGCTTATATTAGTAGAACTTAGCCATATGCTGTCAGTTTTAGTTTCTCTTCCATATGATGTCTGTTAACTTCCAGCCACAACCTAACATGCTTCCTTTTTTATTTTTCATTTTTTAACTTCGCTGTCATAGCCTACATGTTCTTTTTTTTTTGAGATTCAGTAGTACAATGTATTTTGAGCAATGCACAGTTATTTTTGCATTCCTATCTTTGTTCAATGTTTTGAGAGCTCCTGCAAACTTGCTTATTCTGAAAGCTGAAAGTATCACTCAGGGATGTTTAATATTTATTTTATTTTGCGCAGTATCAATGTGTTTGGTGTTATGGCTGAACCAATGCAGGGCTTCTTGTCTTTAATTCATTATATTTATGTGATGTTAGAATGACAGTTACATGCTAATTTCATATACTTGTTGAGTCTCTACTTTTACATTGTCTGAATTAATGTTGAATCCTTGCATTTTGTAGGCTGGTATCGAAAATATGTTGGCTACCCCTACTGAAGATGGTGCCACACCAATATCTAGTACAGAGGTTGTTTCTAAGGTCCTATCCTAGACCTGCATCAATAGCTCATTCCTAAAGAATGCTGGGCTACAAAAAACCTCTCCTACAACAGTGACATTGACTGAACGAGCTCTTCAAAAGGAACTTGAGGCAGAAAGAGAAGGAGCAGCTATGCTTTGACAAGAACTAAAGAGCTTGAAGAAGAAAGCATAGGAAACAGAGGAAGTAATGGCCAAGACACAACAAGATATGACCAATACCCAAAAAGAGTTGGAGGAATTTAAGAAGAAGCAAGAAGCGAACGATCTGATCCTTCAGCGTCTCTTGGGCCTATCCCAAGTTAACTCCAGTATTTGATTTCTGGTTGTGATTGTTGGAGGCATGTGAACTGTGGATGAACTAAGTGCTCTAGTAGTGATATCTACTTTCTGTTGGCAAGTTTGTACTTGTCCTGGTTTCCATACCTGTGGTCTATTTTCTAAACTTATAATTATCATTTGCTGTCAGTTTCTAAACTTAATACTATCATGTGAGGTCAATTTCTGAATTTGTGTGCTCAGTTTCGGAGGTTTCTGAATTTGTGTGCTCAATAAATGTTATCAACATCTGTGACGAAAAAGATTCATCCTAATAAGCCTACTAATCACATCTGTGATGAAAACGATTCAACATAATTTCTAAACATTTGTGACGAAAATATTCATCCTTTTAAGCCCGTGATCACATCAGTGACGAAAAAATTCATCACAAAAACGATGGTGACATGGCAACATATCCGCATTGGACGATGACGTGGTGCCACGTACTCGCACTTCAGTGACGAGCATTGGTTCGTCACAAAATAGAGCCACGTCAGACTGGTGATGACATGGTGCCACATCACATGTTATGGCTATGACGATGACGTGGATGACACGTCGGATGGTGAGGCGATGAAAAACGTTCCATGATGAAGATTGTTTCGTCATAGATATGAAGCATTTCGTGACGAACATCAGTATTTCGTCGTGGTGTTTCATATGTGACGCGGATAGTATGACGAAATAAGTTTCGTCATACATTCGTCATATAAAATACTTAATGACAAATAGGTCATTTTCTCTGATGAATGTGTTTCATCATGGATTAACGTTTTTCTAGTATGAACTGCCTAGCTACTATCTCAAACTACATAGGCGGGCTAGCCGCCTAGGTCAATGCCTAGGCCCTAGGCGGGGCGGGACGCCACTAACTAGCGCCTAGGGGTTGCCTAGATGGGTCTAGGCACCGCCTAGGGGAACCATGACTAGAAGAAGGGTAAATATAGCAGATCTGATCCTTGGGGAGATTGAGGACTCAATCTGCAGTGAGGTTGATAGGAGTCTACCATTAGCTCCATACATTAGTGCTGTGATTGCTTAGATTGGATTCTTTCCAATTGATGAGATTCCCTACTTTGACCAACAAATTACTGAGCATGTATTTCTTAAGAGGCATTAACTCTGAAGTCAAGAAGTTCATTGGCACCTCCTCCTCAGGCTCCAATGCCCTAGAAGCTCCTCCTGCTGGCTCTCCTCAGGACCTTCCTCCTTTTACACCACCAGCTGTAGAGTTCCCTCAGCACGCAGAGGTAGGTCCCTCCTCAGCTGCCCCTTCCACTGATATTGTCTCACTCGTAGCTCAAATGACTCAGTGGCGAGCTGATGATCTGTCCTGGAGAAAAGAGCAAAGATGGATGCATGAAGAAGCTAGGACATGGCATGCTGAGCAGCGCCAGATACATGCTCAGTTTGAGGGTTGGGTTGAGCAATAGAACAACAACTATGATGCTCTTGTTGGCTGGCAGAACCAATTCAACACTCGCTTTTCTACTATTGAGGAGGCAGTTCAGCACTTGGAGGTGCAGCTTCTGTCTCACCCCGAGGGACAAGATCCCTATGCTTGGTATCATCAGGCTCCTTTTAGGCTAGCACAGGGTGTTCCAGGCTCGACATGGCACATAAGTGGTGATCTTGGGATTCACCAAACCTTCTTAGAGACACTGGCACGCACAGCACCTGAGGTTGTTTCTTCTTCACCCTTGTCAGCTCTTGCAGTTCCAGTTCCCCATGGCATGCTTGGAAATATTTCTCGAGTGTTCTTTCGCTCTAGTTCCAAGCGACCAAGAACTTCTTCTCCTACTCATTCCGGTGGACATGCATGAAGACAAGGCCTCTTTGGTCCTTGATGCCAAAAGGGGAGAGAGAGTAGAGAGTTGAGTAGGGGTTAAGGGGAATTAGAGGAAAGGAAGTTTTATTTGAGTTGTATCTTGATTTTAAAACATCTTTTGTGTTGATGCTTGGACTATTCTTTAATACTCATTTTATCTTTTTATCTATGCACTTATTTAGGGGAGCTCGCTTAATTATTCATGTTTCGATCTATGTTGAGCTGAGATGATGTTATATGATGCTAAGTCTTCCATTATGAATATTGCTTGATCTTGTTTTTATTGAATACTCATGATCATAGCAATTTTATGCTTGTACATATTTCTAACAAATTTTTCAGCAGAATTATTGTTGGTTGTCATCAAGTACCAAAAAGGGTGAGATTATAAGCATATTGGCCCCTATTTTCGGTAAGTAGTGTTTTGGTATTGATGCCAAGGTACATGGCATCAAGATTCGCGAAAGATTTCATGACTCTCTTGGATAGCATGATGGTGACTGCATCAAGAAGAGGCAAGACCATAGAGGCGAAGGTGTGACCTAGGAGTCGAGAAGGGTCACTAGAAGTAGCTCTAGGGTTTATTTTTCTTTAATAGACCGTATCATCATGAGGGGTCTAAAGTGCAGGTGATTTTTAATGGATTTTGAGCTCTCATGATGCACATTAGCTCCCTTACCTTTTTCTAAGCCTTAGAATAGGTTTAGGGGTGGTGTGCACGGCGACGAACGAATCTGTGCCCTTGTGGCTCTGTGTGCAGCTCTCTGTTGTCCACCGAACTTAGTTCGTTTATCACCGGATTAAGTCCGATGGAGGGAGTTCTAAAGAAGAAGGGCAGTGCACCCCTCTGTAGTCCACTGGACTGAGTCCGATGGTGACCGGAATGAGTCCAGTAGAACACAGAAAGGTGCACAAGGGAGACCGGGGCAGCGGACGGTGTCCGCTGGCTACCGGACCCCTATGGTTCAATGGCCACCGGATTGAGTCCGTTGCGTTCTAGAAGGTTCGCGTGTGGGGGGCCGAGGCATTGGACGGTGTTTCCTCACCACTGGACCTCGGGGTTTCATAGCCACCGGACTGAGTCCGATGGTTCACGGAAGCGTTCGCACAAGAGGGCAGGGGCAGCAGATGGTGTTCGTTCGCCACTGGACCCTAGTGTTATATAGCCACCGGACTGAGTCCGGTGGAGCTATAACGGCTAGTTCCTATGGGATTTCGAATTCCAACGGCTAGTTTCGAGGTCCTAGGCTATTTAAGAGGGTGGGTGAGCTTCACTTGTGAGGTTTTGAGCATTCATTGAGCTAGCCAAGCACATTTAATAGCCTTAGAAGAGGAGAGCACCTAATTTTCTTGAAAGTTCATCCATTCCGGTGTTTCTCTAGCCCGTTTAAGGATCCATCGTGAGAAGCTCTTGATCCGGCGTGATCAAGACACCTAGGGCTTGTTACTCTTGGAGCAAGAGCTTCTAGACGGTCTCTTGGAGGAGAGGTGGCCGAGTGATCTTCCGACGAGCTTGTGGTAGACCTTGGTATTTGTACAAGGTTCTTCAGAGTCCACTTTGCCGGAGCGGCAAAGGATTCCCCTAGTCGACAACCCAACTCGTGGTAGAGTATGGGAGGAGCTATACTCTTGGAAAGAGTGCTCTAACGAGTTGTGGGAGACCTCGAACCTCAAGAAAAAAATCCTTGAGTCTCCTTTTTTTTCTTGCATTTACTATTCCGCAGTTAATTATCTTGTTGTGTTGCCTATGGTTTTAGGCTCTAGCACTTCCTAGTTTGTTGATAAATATTGTGAGCCTAATTCAACCTTAATTGAAAGAAAAATTTAAAATTGTGTATTCACCCCCTCTAGGCCATCGATCTTATTTCAGTGGTGGCGAGATCGAGGAGGGACTGGATCGAGCTAGCACCGAGGGGGAGGCGGTGGCCGAGACAAAGGCGCCATCACTGGGGAGCTCTGGGTTCCCTACCAAAATTTATTGAGGGGAAATGAGGAGTGTGCCTAGAGGAATCGACCGGTGACTTATCGAGTCACCGGTGAGGCTAAAGGGGGCGATTCGGGGAGCGGTTGCGAAAATGGCGAAGAGGGAGGAGAGGGGCCGATCGGCGGCTTAAATAAGCAACGGGGAAGCTCGCGGGGAGAAGGGAGTCTTCCCTGCGGGGAAGGTGCTCGCGGTGAGCTGCAGCAGTGCGGCGCGGCAATGATGCCGGGCACGGCGCGGGCTGCGGCAGCACAGCGTGGCCGAGCGGCGTGGCGTAGAGAAAGGAGTAGAGGGAGGGGAGGGGCTCGGTGCGGCTTGGGCAGCTACGGCGACAGCGGCGCATGGGGCGTGTGACATCCTGTTATTTTGTCTAAATACTAGATGTATTTTTTTTAATTAAATATAATTTTATGTCAAATTATTTGCTAATTGATCTTTAATCACGTTACTGTGCTCTAATCTTCTCTTGACCCCAAATCAGAGCAAATTAGAGAAAATCTGCACCTCTAATCTTCTTCCTAAAACAAGAACCCCAAATCAGAGCAAATCAAATCAATTCATGCCATTTAGACACACCAACCACGCCCATATCAGATCACAATTTTCCATTGCACCGTAGCCCCAATCCTGCCCCAATCAGTGGAAATCACAGACCAAAATCCCTTCTTGCCATATTCCGTTTCCAAAATCGAGTTCAAATCGACCCAAGAACCTGCCATATTCATCAACATGTCCACAATATAGACCCCCAGGAACATCAGCCGTGAATCCCCTCACGAAGCCCCAAACCCTAGAAAATTCTTCGCAGAGCAGGAGGGGAGGAAGGAGAGGAGCCGACGCCGTCGTAGCCGTTGTCAAGGTGAGCCACCACCGGAGCCGCTGCCTTGCCACGCCGGAGGAACAGCGTCGCCGCCGGCTGTCACCGCGGGAACCCGCCGCAGCCGCCCATCGGAGGGAGCTCGCTGGGCCGCCGCCCCTGACCGCGCCCCCCGCTAGCCTCGCGCCGCCGGTTTCCGCCGAGCAGCTGCGCCGCTTGCGTCCCCGCCGCCGCCTTCCACTGCCGCTGGTCGCAGCAGCGCTGCTGGCCACGCCAGAGCCGCCGCCGGCTAGCGCGCCGCGCGCCGCCCTCCGCCGCCGGCCACCATCGCCGGAGCCGGACCCGCCGCCGCCCCATCTTTCTCTCCCTCTCTCCCTCCCCACTCTCCCTCTCTGCCCTTCTGGTTCCTTTGCGCGTGCGCGTGAAGAAACAGAGGCACCTAGCCTCTTTAGTCTTCAAGACCACGAACTGGTCAAACTCCGGTCAAAAGCATATAAACAGTGTCTCTTCAACATTTCATATCTTCCCATCCGTAACCCTGAATCGCACCAAACCAATTTTGTTGATCTTCTTTTAACCTAATCTATCTCCTGCATTTATTCCATATTTTTTTGAATTTTATTTGCTGATGTTAATTTGCATACGCCTCGATTTGCGTGTAGACGTCGCAGAGGAGTCCGGAGGAGAACTAGCTGCCGGTTGTCAGGAGACGTGCTACTCGGATCAAGGTGCAAGCTAGATTCATATTGATCCCATCGGTTTTTCTTTTAAATTTACTGTTCATAGATGTTTAACGGTGCATGCTATTTATACTTTTATTTTGTTTATTTAATTTTAGCTATTACCATTGACGTGTTAATCACCGATTAGCACGTATCACTTTTCTTTTGATGCCTAGCATAAATTATATCTTGTTATAGCCATCCTTGAAATTACTTACGCTAGATGCTTAGTTGCTTCGATGGGAAATCCAGTACATATGATGGGAGATCATTCACAAACTTGTAAAGAGATTGTACCCTTTAGTTCTGGTTTTGATTAAACCTTAATTCAACTAAAATCAACGTGGCGTGAGTAGATTCGAGGTGGTGGTATGATTGGTGGATGTGGGTTTGTGGTATGCCACCTCGGTCGACATAAGGACCGAACTTCGTGGAATATCTGACCGGGCAAAATAGTACAGCCATGGGTGTTAATAATGGTAATACCTTAGTTGTTACCTCGGAAAATCTAGGGTTGGTTTGTCATGGCGGTGTGGGTGTGGTTCGCGGCCACCGTATACTCACCTGGCACAAGAGGGGAACCTCTGGCTTAGTGCGAGACGGCTTGTGGCGAATCCTTAGTGAGGCATTCTTGACCCTAGATGGAACGGGGATAGCGGCTTCGTCTCACTCTCGGGTGAGTCCCATGGGTAAAGTGTACATACTCTGCAGAGGTAAAACTATCATGATAACCGTGCTCACGGTTAAGAGCGGGCTTAGGCTGCTCCACTTGTTAGTCTTACCTTTTAATAATTAACTCGCTATAGAAATGTAGGGCAGGGATTGCCCGGCAGCGAGTGCCAGGCAGCGATTGCCATGCAATGCATTACAGGGAGTGTACTGCAAGGGTTTCGTGTAGAGTTGACAGCGAGTGTCATCTCGGTCTATGCTGAGACAGTATAATATTATAATGTTGAGAAAACATGGGTAAAGAAATGAATTTGAAAATTTGTCTCTAAACAATTGCTTTACAACTTATAGGACAATTGAAGATTGCACTTTATGCAAAATAACCATCTTTTCCTTTGATAGCCTTGCATTCATTAATTAAGGATATACATGCTTGCTGGGTATGGTTTATCCATACTCATTAGTTGTACTTCAGATCTGTGCGCAGGTGACGACACTGCCGAGTACGTCGACTACGAGGCAGGGTATGACGATGAAGCTTCCGGCTACTAGTGTATCCCCAGTCAGATGCCTGTGGCATTTGGATGGGTTTACCGAGCTGTCACTTAAAATTTTCTATCTTCCGCTTGCTACTATTTAAGACAATTACTGTAATATTTGGCGTTTTGGCCAAGGTACTTTATTTTGTTAATCGCTGAACAGCAAGGTGTGATTCCAGATTGCTCTAACTGTGCGTACTAGCTGTGATCCATTGGGACTAGTACCGCATTGCACAGAGGGGTCGGTTTTCCTAAGCCGGGTCCCGATAGGGCGCGAGGGGAGGAGAAAGTAAAGGGAGAGAGAGGGAGGCTCAGGTAGTGCCGAGCCTGGGCCTAGTGGGTTGGGCTGAGCTTGGAAAGCCCAGAGAAGCTTAGGAATAGATTTTCAAATTTTTCAAAATGGGAATTTAAATTTTTGAGTAATTAAGGATTAAAAGGTGATATTTTACACAATTAATCTTGATTTAATTGAAATATGGAAAAAATTAAATTGAAAGTATGAATTTCAAAATTTCATTAAGTTAAAGTTGAATTTACAATTTTAAAAATAATTTCCAAAATGAAAATGGAATTTCTCCCAAAGATTCTTAATTTAGTTATTGTTTGGAATTAAGACTATTTAGAAGTTTTCTAAATTGATTTTAATAAAATATTAATTAAGAAAATCAAGATCAGATTTGACTTATCAAAAGCCTATGAGTTTGATTAGGTGCAATTTGGGTTTTTATAAAGGAATTGCATTTCAAATTGAATTTTGATTTGAAGAATTGGAAATTTTGGAATTGGAAAAAGGCAAATATAAGAAATGCATTCAAGATTTTGAATTTAGGAAACAGTTTTAAAAAGGGGCCCATAATGGGCTATTACTATAGGAGAAGAGAACAAATTCCTTGGTAGAGGATGAGAGTCCTAATAGGCTTGTAGTGTACAACCTCATTAGTGCGTTTTTTATAGGGTGAGGCGTGAGGTGGCGTGACTGAGCGAGTTCTCTACCATGAGACCCTAGCCATCGACCCTACCTGACCTCCAAGAAACCCTAGCCACGCGTAGTGGTGCTAGTACACCGATGCACAACGTTTCGCCTCTGGATGTATGGATACCATAGAGGCACTGCTGCGGTTGTTGCGGCAACAGTCGGCAAGGAGGAGGAAAAGGTCTACTTTTTCTACAATAGTACGTACAATGTTGTTGCAGTGGTGATCGGCTAGGAGGAGTTCGGCTCGGCATGAACGACTATATCCTGTACCTCGACACGTGTGACGTCGGACTCAGCTACTTCAACTCTTGTTCCACTACGGCTGCGTGTCAAGGATAACATTCCATGATCTCCTTCTCGCATGATGTTCTGGGTGATCGTCGTAAAATTTTTTTCTTTTCAGTAGTATAGACTACTCGTTCCTCAAAGAATGACCCATCCAAATTGCCCAAAGAAGATGTCGGGACCCAAAAAGTAGTCGAGCCCCTTTTGTGCTTTACCTGTACTAGTCCCTGGATCAAGTAGCTAGTACACACAGATTCCAGATCTTTAGATCATTGCCATTACAATTAGAACAAATATTACATCAGAGTGCATTACAAGGCGCTAAATCAGAGTACAAAATTCAGGCACGCAGGCCTTACACAGCGAAAGTCTAACCTGCGGCGGAAGTCTTAACAGTCTTCCATAACTCCAAATGGAAGAGGAAAAATACAACAATCAATCCTACAGGCGAGCTATAGTAGCATCCTAGGTGTCTAGGTAATCTTCATCTTGAACTTTGGCAACGAAACCTTCCTCTTGGTGCGTCTCCTCCTCGGGATACCATTGCTGACAACCTGCTCGTTGGAATGAGTAGCCCCGCATAAAAGGTGAGGGTGAGTATACTTTATACTCAACAAGCAAGCCTGACTAAATGCTACTAAGGCTTAACAAAGGAAGGGTAAGGGTTCTTTTGCACAAAGCCAATTTTGCAAGTTTTTCCTAAGATTTTGCAAAACGATTTAAAATATGTTGAGGAAAACAAATATTTGAATCATTTTCTTCGAAACTCCGGCCTCAACCGGTTTTGCCCAAACCTGGCTACTCACGGCATCCACCGTGCAAATACCCTCATCGCTCACAGCACCTACTGTGAGGAGAAAAACCAAAACACACGACACCGATCGTGGTTTTCCTTTTAAAACACCATTTTTAAAACAAAAGATAAGAAGTACCAAGTGCAAGTTCATCCATGAGAGTCTCAAGTGCGCAACACCATTTAGAAATGTTCTTAATTCTGTCACGTGGAGTGATTCGACCAAAATTGAGTGATTGTGGATGCATGTGATGTGGAACTGAACCAACAGACTTGCCAAAATCGATTGTTGCCTTTTTGCCCCTACTTTCAATATATCACAATATAAAATCACTGAAACAAGTAATTAAGTACTTGAAAATATTATATATGCCAGTTTTTATTTAGAATCAGCAAAAATATTAGCCTCGTATGTGCCGGTTTTATAAAACAAATAGCAAATATACATATGCACTAGTTTTTATTTAGAACCATCAAAGACAAAAGCTTCATATGTGCCACTCATTTTTAGAACCGGCACAAAAAATAGCCTCTTAAAAACCGGCACATATAAGCTCGTCTCGTGTAGCCACCTATGAACCGGCACATATAATCTTGGCCAGCACAGATGTACCAATATATAGGAGTGTTTTTGGTGTAGTGCTTGAAGTTGCTTCTGTATTTGTATGAGAATTTATCTGGCTTAAAAACTATTGTTATGAAGAGTGAAGTTGTCAAGAGTAATGGGCAAAGTGTTCTTTAACAGAAATATGCTGATTTCTTTACTTGCACTTTTGGTAATTTTCTCTAAAGTATTTGCGTGTGCCTGCCAGTAATAGGAAGTTGCTGGTTAGTGTTGGAATCCTTTAATTTCCATGTTGGAGAATAGATTAGCTATTTGGAAATATACCTGTTTGCTCCTAGGTGGGAGATTAATCCTGATCAATACTTCTCTATCCAATATTTCTGTGCATTTTACGTCTATGTTTGTTTCCAAAAATTGTTATCAATAGGATGGATAGAATTAGAAGAACCTTTTTGTGGCAAATCTAAAGGAAATATTATTTTAACAATTTGCAACATTTTTCCAAGGCAAAGCCATGCATATAATTACAGAAAGAAAATGTGCTAGATTTTGTCTACGGTTATAGGATAATAGGAGCACCGAAGGTTTGTAGATGAAAAGAAGAAAATCTATGTTCTGCATGCATGCGTATGGTGATTGCATCACAACGACAAATGAAAGTGTCAACAACCACACACTAATTAAGGGAGGTTCATACCAATAATATCACAAGGGAATTTGCGGTTAATAATGGAAGCACTAGCTCTACTTAAATCCAATGCCTCTGTCATGCTAATGCAGTTGCAGAGACCATGGCTATTCTCCTCCTGGTGGTCATCCTCGCTTCCACATGCGCTGCAGCTACGGTGGGAAGTGCCCCCTCCGTGGCCGCGAAAGAGTTCCTCCGTGCCCGTTGCGACTCTCTCCCTAGCGAGGGGCATGAGGACTGGGACCAAAAGGCCTACTGCTACGACTCCCTCCTCTCGCACGCAGGCACCTTCCATGGCAGCGACATCAAGCTCACCCGTGCCGCCACCGCCAACCTAGTCATCTGGCTTCGAGCATCGCTGCGAGAGCTCCGGCAGTCCAACGCCACGCACCCAGACGGCACGATGGTCCCTTTGTGCATCAAGGAGCTCTTATCCGCCACCCATGGGGACAAGGAGGCGCTGGCCAGCCTTGACCGTCTTGCGAGTGGGAAGCAGCTGAACGCGCAGGATCTTGTGGATGCAAAGAAATGGGTCAACTGGACAAGCACCAGGGTCTCCCAGTGCTACATCGGTCTCTCGGAGACTGGCTTAACTTTTAATGTGACCAGCAGCCATCTGAGACAGTCCGTGGACGTCGCTTTTGGTTTCATCAACGCCATACCATTACCAGCCGCATGAATAGCCTCTCCCACGGTTTCCATATTCTCGTTGCCCACAACACATATTCTAATGTTTCTGTTTCTGCGAGAAGTTATTTTGCGTGTTTGTTTTGTATTTATTTTTGGCCCAAATATATCTTATGTATGAGACTATATATATATATATATATGCTTATGATTGATTATGTGGATTGGGATAATGCATGACCACCCAAGACCAAGAGGACACGTACTACACATGCAAACACGTGGTGATGATGCATGGTCGTCCAGAACACTTGGTGACACACGTCCATGCAGGAAATTAGACGGTCAAGATAAGCAAGATGAACATCAACAACCAACCACGTATAGCCCTAGAGGTCATGAGCCATGAACATTTGGCCATCCACCCCAAGCACGGACTCGTACCGATCGATTATGCATGCGCAATAGCTAGCTTGCTCAAGATAATGGCAATTAAGCTATATATATCTAGGCATGGTTTAAGGTGCAATATTGGTCCCATGGCAACAGTATTGGGCAATTTGGGGTTCAGCTGTGTTGAGGAATGTACGTGGCCCATGGAAATACGGCCCACTGACTTGCCCTCGGCCCCACAGGAAGTAAGCCCGGGCTTGGCAAGCTCGCGCTCGAGCTTGGCAGGCTCGCGCCCGAGCTTCCCCGTCTCGAAGGATCGAGCCTCTCACTCCCCCTGTCTTCCGAAGCTCCGGGCTCAGGACCCGAGGAAGATTGTGCCGCGCCATGGACAGGATACGCTTCGGGTCCCGAAGGTCATCAAGGGTTAAATGCGCGCACTGTACCGAGAAGCGCCTGGCGAAGGCTATTGACGGGTTGGCGGCCGGTCCCGTCAACCGCCCGCATGGGCAAAGACACGTGTTAACCGGTAGCGGTCCGGCGCGGCGATCGGGAGATACACTCGATTACCCGCTGGATTCTGTGCGCCCCGGCAAGGCAAGACAGAAGGGAACGACTATTCAACGGACCAACGCAAGCTACAGTGGCTAGAAGGCGCCTATAAAAGGGGCGTACAGGCCACAACAAGATCTATCTCAATCTCTCTTCTTTCCCCGGCACAACACACACTCGGAAGGTAGTCACTGCAAACAGGAGCACTAGCACTCACGTAGGAGCTCTAGTTCCCGGTGGTAGCTCTCCGCACACAGGTAACGGTAGGAACACACACACAGTGCCTCGAGCACTCATTGTACTCGAGGCCCGGGCTTCCCAAAGCCCGAACTTCACCCCCCTATACTCGTTTGAGCTTGGCATTAAACGAAGACTGGACGTAGGGCTGTTATCCGACAGTGGAGGCCTGAACCAGGATAAAAGCACTCGTGTCACCACACCCTCCGGTCTCGACGCGTTCGACTGCGTCGGGACCAAGTCCTTTCCCTCGGCGACGTCCGGCCAGCAGGCCAGGCTTCGGTCCAGGGGGCAGGGCCGCCTTCGGGCCTCACACCCACCTTTTCCTTGCTCATTGGCCCGTGGAGGTTCGCCTCCCGGTCGCCGACAACTGGCGCCCACCGTGGGGCCCGACTGCGGTCTTCTCCCCTCGATCGAGTCAAGGATGGCCTCGTTGTCATACGATGACACGATACCGTCGACCTCAACTACGACGATCGTGATGATCTCGACGACGTCGACGAGTCGTATGAGGAGTGGCAAGCTGGTATCCTCGCCGGAGCTCAGGCCGACAAGATGGAGGTGGAAGCAACACCCGCCTCGGGAGTAGCTGTTCGCTCCCTAGCTTTGCCCTGCCAAGCCGGCACTTCGCTGACTCACGACAGCGAAACCCTCATGGAGGGACTAAAGGCACCGCCGCCAGTGCCGCAACTGGACAGACTGCGCATATCCGTAGTCACGTCCGAGGAGGAGAACGATCTGCACAAGAATCGCATCCCGCCCGTTAGGGCGTGGAGTGGACCCAGCGCACTCCATGGTGGTTGAAGGTGCCGATGGCACCACCCCGTGGGTGACACCGACATGTCCCCCTCGCGGGAACCTGCCTCACGCCATGTCTTTGCGACGTCAGGTGGAGCAACCCTGCACCAGCCATGTACTGACTTAAGCGGAGAGCACCAGCGGCGCGAGGCCGCTCGCAACCTCTTCGCTGGGTCAGTAGGGCGGACTTTGGCGGACATCTGTCGTAGGCCTACCGGCCCGACGCCTGCCACTCGCGCCGCACGCGCGCACTCGCCTACCACTACTATCACTAACCCCGTGCTGCGTAGTCAGCAAAGGGTTAAGGCGATTGTCCAAGTCATGCGTGACCTGGAGAAGGACCCGCGAGGGTTCACCATGGCCGACCTAGGCACCGCAGTTGCTGACGGCCTAGAGGAACTAGCCGGGGATCTCGGTAAGCACCTCCAGGCCCAGTCGCACACTACTGGCTCCTCAAGGCGGCGCGGCCAGAGCGTTCGGTCGCACCGACAGGCATCCACGTCCACAGCGGACGACGCTCCCCAGCGCACCCCGGGCGGAGTCTTTTCCCGCCTTGGGCCTCTTCCAGGCGGGAGGCCTCCCGTTGGAAACAGCGGCCCAGGGTGTCTGGCCTTCTCCCGAGCTTTGCGCGAGACCCCGTGGCCTCGTAAGTTCAAGCCCGGGAGCATCGAGAAGTTCGACGGGAGCAAGAATCCCGACGAATATCTCGCTGTCTATACTACCGCCATCTTGGTTGCAGGCGGTAATGAGGCCGTTATGGTCAACTACTTCCCTACCGTTTTGGAGGGAATGGCCCGAACCTGGCTCTTCAACCAGCGCCGAGGTTCGATACATAGCTGGGAACATCTAAAGGAGGCGCTCCGGACGAACTTTCAGGGCTGCTACGCACGCCCTGGAAAGCCCCAGGACCTCAAGCTCGTGGTCCAGAGGGCAGGAGAAGGCCTGCAGGACTACGTCCGCAGGTTCGTCCAGGTGCGCAACACCATTCCGTCGATCTCCGACGAGGCCATCGTCGAGGCCTTCAAGGAGGGAGTACGGAACACCCGTTTCACCGAGGACCTTGAGCTCCATCCGGTCCATACCGCAGACGATTTATTTTGTGCTGCGGAAGGATACATCAACGCCTTCGAGGCGGTGAAGCGCAAGAGAGGGAGAACGGAGGAGAAGGCGGCGGCCCGGACTGGCGCAGACGCCAAGAAGGGCGACGCTGAGAAGAAGAAGAAGAAGAAGAAGAAGAAGAAGAAGAAGAAGAAGAAGAAGGAGCCTGCCGTCCTGAACTACGACGCGGCGGTGGAGCCCGAGAGGCCCGCTCCTCCTGAGCAGCCACCTCCACGGCCAGCCCGCCCGGCAGGTGGCGGGAACGGCCGGGGCGCAGGCCAAGGGCAGGGGCGAGCTCCCCAACCCCGTCCTCGACCGGCCCAGGGGACTAACCCTCCGATCAACCGCTACTTCCTTCTCCTTCGGCAGTACGGCCATGACCTGCGTAACTGCAGGAAGTGGGCCGTGCGGTTGGAGGACTTCTACACCGGGTGCGGGCCTATGCCTGAATTTCCCGACCACGGAGTGCCGGACGACCGGGTGCCCTAGGGCAGCCATGGCGATGCCTTCCAGGAGGCTCGCGCGCACGTCGCTGTGATCTTCGGCGGCGCGTCTGCCTATAGCTCGCGACACGAGCTTAAGGCCGCTGCCCGGGAGGTTTACCACCTCGAGAAGGGTAAGCCCGGAGACGCACCCCTACGGTTTTCTCATCGGTCGATCACTTTCTCCTGGGATGATTGTCCCCCCGGAATGACTAGGCCCCAGCGCTTGCCGCTGGTGCTCTGTCCGACCATCAGCAACACGCGAGTCGATCGCTTGTTGGTAGATGGCGGGAGCTCTTCGGACATAGTCATTGCTCAGGTTCTTGAGTAGATGCAGGTCCCACGGTCCAAAATCAAGGACATAGCCATTCCCTTTCATGGCATTGTCCCAGGGTTGTCCCTACAACCGATCGGGCAGATCGTGCTGCCCGTGACGTTTGGGACCCCCCAGAACTTCTGGACGGAGTAAATCACCTTCGAGGTGGTGGACTCTGAGCTCCCGTATAATGCCATTCTTGGACGCCCCGCGCTGTCCAAGTTCATGGCGGCCACCCACCACGGGTACCACTGCCTGAAGATGCCGGCCCCTCACGAGGTCATCACGATCAAGGGCAGCCACAAGGCCGCTATGGCCTGTGATGGGAGCGCCTTCGCCATGGTCGGACAGCTCCCCGAGAGCGGCCCCGCCAAGGTCGACCGGCCACCAGTCCGCCCGAAGGTGGCCCGGTAGCCGCAAGAGCCCACCAAGGCAGTCCCCCTCTCTGAGGACGACCCAGCTAAGGTCGTCTACGTAGGGGTCAACCTCGAGTCCAAATAGGAACTCAAGCTCGTCACCTTCCTCCGGACTAACACAGACGTGTTCGCGTGGGAACCGTCCAACATGTCCGGAGTCCCAAGGGAGGTAATCGAGCATAGGCTAGCTGTTCAGCCTGACAAAAAGCCTGTCAGACAGGCCCTACGGCGCTTCCCCAAGTGGAAGGCCGATATCATTCAGGAGCAACTCGGCAAGCTCCTCCAAGCCGGCTTCATCCGAGAAGTCGAGCATTCCGACTGGCTCGCTAACCCAGTCGTCATCAAAAAGAAGGGCGGGAAGGCAAATATGCGTCGACCATCGCGACCTCAACGCCGCCTGTCCCAAAGACAATTTCCCCCTGCCACGCATAAACCAACTAGTCGACGCAACGGCGGACTCGGCGCTCATGAGCTTCCTGGACGCCTACTCGGGCTATCACCAGATCGCGCTGGCAAGGGAAGACGAAGAGAAGACTGCCTTCGTGACACCTTTTGGTACCTTCTGCTACACGACCATGTCATTCGGTCTAAAGAACGCGGGAGCCACGTTCCAGCGATTGATGCAGAAGACGGTCCCTGATCAGATAGGGCGCAATGTAGAGGTTTACGTAGACGACGTTGTTGTAAAAAGCAAAGTCTCACGGGACCATGTGACCGACCTTCAGGAAACTTTTGCTAATCTTAGGAAGCATCAAGTCAAACTGAATCCTGAAAAATGTGTCTTTGGTGTCCGGTCTGGGATGTTGCTTGGCTACGTGATAGGAAAGGCGAGCATCGGGGCAAACCACGAGAAAATCGAGGCCATCGAGAATATGAGGTCGCCAACCTGCACCAAGGAGGTGCAAGCCCTCACCAGGCGGATGGCGGCTCTCAACAGATTCATATCTCGTCTCGGCGAGCGCAGTGCACCTTTCTGTAAGATCCTGTGCAAGCACGATGGTTTCGAATGGACAGAAGAAGCCGAAGCCGCTTTCAGCGAGCTAAAGCGTTACCTGTCCACGTCTCCCGTCCTAGCCACGCCAAAGCTCGGGGAAGCTTTACTCCTCTACTTGGCGGTTGCCCCGCAGGCTGTGAGTGCTGTACTAGCAGTCGAACGCGAGGGCAAGCAACAACCTGTCTACTACGTAAGCGAGGTATTGCATGGACCAAAGGAGCGGTACCCTAAGGTTCAGAAACTCTTGCACACCTTGCTTATGGCTTCGCGAAAGTTGCGTCACTATTTCCAAGCCCATCCAATTATGGTCCCAACGAGTTTCCCGCTAAGGGATATCATCCGGAACCCCGACGCGAATGGGAGGGTCGCAAAGTGGGCAGTCGAGCTTGGTGAATTCGACATCATGTTCATACCCCGAATAGCGATCAAGTCCCAAGTCGTGGCCTACTTCTTGGCCGAGTGGACCGGGCCAGCCGATCCTTCGGGAGGCTCGCCCGAGCTCGCAAGCCAAGAAGCGCACTGGACCATGTTCTTTGATGGATCGCGCCAATTCGAGCGATCAGGTTGCGGGTTTGTCCTCATCTCCCCCCAAGGAGAACAAATTCAGCATATAGTACAGCTCCATTTTCCCGCAACGAACAATGCTGTGGAGTACGAAGGCCCCTAGCCGGACTACGAGCATGCACTGCGCTCGGCATAAAATGGCTAACAGCGAAAGGGGATTCGCAGTTAGTTGTCTGCTAAGTAAACAAGGAGTTTCAGTGTTTCGACAACTCAATGGTGCGATACTTGGCAGAAGTGAGAAAGCTGGAGAAACACTTCACGAACTTCGAAGTGTGTTACGTTCCAGACTGGCTAATAGCCTGGCCGATAAGCTCGCGAAGCTCGGCTCCTCACAAGAAACCGCCCTGGCGGGGGTGCTCGTGCAGCACCTACTAAAGCCCTCTATTCCCTCCGGAGAGGAGGCCCCCGAGAAGACGGTTGCCTCGACCCAAACGACCGGTACCGTTTCGTTCCTAGAGCAGCGCGACACCTGGATGACACCATTCGTCCAGTTCTTTACGCATGGGACACTGCCACGGGACACAGTTGAGAAATACCAGCTCCAAAGACAAGCCCGACCTTACCGATTACTCGGGGGCTTGTTGTACCGAAGGGGTTCTAACGGCGTACTTTGCAACTGCGCAACCCAGGAGGAAGGCAAATTTCTCCTCCAAGACCAACAGGACACGAACATGTGTTGATGATGCATGCACGTCCAGAACACTTAGTGCCACACGTCCATGCAGGAAATTACACGGTCAAGATAAGCAAGATGAACATCAACAACCAACCACGTATAGCCCTAGAGGTCATGAGCCATGAAAATTTGGCCATCCACCCGAAGCACGGACGCGTATCGATCGATTATGCATGCACAACAGCTAGCTTGGTCAAGAGATTGGCAATTAAGTTATATATATCTAGGCATGGTTTCAGGTGCAATATTGGTCCCATGGCAACAGTATTGGGCAATTTGGGATTCAGCTGTGGCTGTGAATTCCAGGACAACAATGTCAAAGTACGTACTACTATTAGATCGGGAGTGGATGCATTATTCGGTATATTTTCTGAGAAATATTCATCCCATCAGTTAGGGTTCCCTCTGGGATTCAGAGTCGTGAGTAGAGATTGGTCTGGCGATTGCCGACATACGCGCAGCTGGTTGCTGCTGGATCTAGTGAGATGGATTTCTAGCAGGGCGATTGGCGATTTGGGCAACCATTTAGAATTCTTCTTAATTCTATCATGTGCAAGTTCATGCATCTTTGCCCACAACTCTAGTGCAAGTTCATCCATGAGAGTCTCAAGTGCAAAACACCATTTTGAAATGTTCTTAATTCTGTCGTGAGGAGTGACTATGGATGCATGTGATGTGCAACTGAACCAACAGACCTGCCAAAATCGATCGTTGCCTTTTTGCCCCTACTTTCAATATATCACAATATAAAAATCACTGAAACAAGTAATTAAGTACTTGAAAATATTATATATGCCTGTTTTTATTTAGAACCAGCACAAATATTAGCCTCGTATGTGCCGGTTTTATAAAAAAAAGCAAATATACATATGCGTTGGTTTTTATTTAGAACCATCATAGATAATAGCTTCATATGTGCCACTCCTTTTTAGAACCGGCACAAAAAATAGCCTCTTAAAAACCGGCACATATAAGCTCGTCTCGTGTAGCCACCTACGAACCAGCACATATAATCTATGGCGGCACAGATGTACCAATATATAGGAGTGTTTTTGGTGTAGTGCTTGAAGTTGCTTCTGTATTTGTATGAGAATTTATCTGGCTTAAAAGCTATTGTTATGAAGAGTGAAGTTGTCAAGAGCAATGGGCAAAGTGTTCTTTAACAGAAATATGCTGTTTTCTTTACTTGCACTTTTGGTAATTTTTTACGAAGTTTTTGCGTGTGCCTGCCAGTAATAGGAAGTTGCTGGTTAGTGTTGGAATCCATTAATTTCCATGTTGGAGAATAGATTGGCTATTTGGAAATATGCCTCTTTCCTCCTAGGTGGGAGATTAATCCTGATCAATACTTCTCTATCCAATATTTCTATGCATTTTACGTCTATGTTTGTTTCCAAAAATTGTTATCAATGGGATGGATAGAATTAGAAGAACCTTTTTGTGGTAGTTCTAAAGGAAATATTATTTTAACAATTTGCAACATTTTTCCAAGGCAAAGCCATGCATATAATTACAGAAAGAAAATGTGCTAGATTTTGTCTACGGTTATAGGAAAATAGGAGCACCGAAGGTTTGCAGATGAAAAGAAGAAAATCAATGTTCTGCATGCATGCGTATGGTGATTGCATCACAACGACAAATGAAAGTGTCAACAACCACACACTAATTAAGGGAGGTTCATACCAATAATATCACAAGGGAATTTGCGGTTAATAATGGAAGCACTAGCTCTACTTAAATCGAATGCCTCTGTCATGCTAATGCAGTTGCAGAGACCATGGCTATTCTCCTCCTGGTGGTCATCCTCGCTTCCACATGCGCTGCAGCTACGGTGGGAAGTGCCCCCTCCGTGGCCGCGAAAGAGTTCCTCCGTGCCCGTTGCGACACTCTCCCTAGCGAGGGGCATGAGGACTGGGACCAAAAGGCCTACTGCTACGACTCCCTCCTCTCGCACGCAGGCACCTTCCATGGCAGCGACATCAAGCTCACCCGTGCCGCCACCGCCAACCTAGTCATCTGGCTTCGAGCATCGCTGCGAGAGCTCCGGCAGTCCAACGCCATGCACCCAGACGGCACGATGGTCCCTTTGTGCATCAAGGAGCTCTTATCCGCCACCCATGGGGACAAGGAGGCGCTGGCCAGCCTTGACCGTCTTGCGAGTGGGAAGCAGCTGAACGCGCAGGATCTTGTGGATGCAAAGAAATGGGTCAACTGGCAAGCACCGTGGTCTCCAGTGCTACATCGGTCTCTCGGAGATCGGCTTAACTTTAATGTGACCAGCAGCCATCTCGAGACAGTCCGTGGGCGTCGCTTTTGGTTTCATCAACGCCATACCATTACCAACCGCATGAATAGCCTCTCCCACGGTTTCCATATTCTCGTTGCCCACAACACATATTCTAATGTTTACATTTCATGAGAAGTTATTTTTGCGTGTTTGTTTTGTATTTATTTTTGGCCCAAATATATCTTATGTATGAGACTATATATATATATATATATGCTTATGATTGATTATGTGGATTGGGATAATGCATGACCACCCAAGACCAACAGGACACGAACTACACATGCAAACAGGTGGTGATGATGCATGCTCGTCTAGAACACTTAGTGACACACGTCCATGCAGGAAATTAGACGGTCAAGATAAGCAGGATGAACATCAACAACCAACCACGTATAGCCCTAGAGGTCATGAGCCATGAACATTTGGCCATCCACCCCAAGCACGGACTCGTACCGATCGATTATGCATGCGCAACAGCTAGCTTGGTCAAGAGATTGGCAATTAAGTTACATATATCTAGGCATGGTTTAAGGTGCAATATTGGTCCCATGGCAACAGTATTGGGCAATTTGGGATTCAGCTGTGGCTGTGAATTCCAGGACAACAATGTCAAAGTACGTACTACTATTAGATCGGGAGTGGATGCATTATTTGATATATTTTCTGAGAAATATTCATCCCATCAGTTAGGGTTCCCTCTGGGAGCCAGAGTCGTGAGTAGAGATTGGTCTAGCGATTGCCGACATTCGCGCAGCTGGTTGCTGCTGGATCTAGTGAGATGGATTTCTAGCAGGGCGATTGATGATTTGGGCAACCATTTAGAATTCTTCTTAATTCTATCATGTGCAAGTTCATGCATCTTTGCCCATAACTCTAGTGCAAGTTCATCCATGACAGTCTCAAGTGCGCAACACCATTTTGAAATGTTCTTAATTCTGTCGCGAGGAGTGATTTGACCAAAATTGAGTGACTGTGGATGCATGTGATGTGGAACTGAACCAACAGACTTGCCAAAATCGATCGTTGCCTTTTTGCCCCTACTTTCAATATATCACAATATAAAATCACTGAAACAAGTAATTAAGTACTTGAAAATATTATATATGCCTGTTTTTAGTTAGAACCAGCACAAATATTAGCCTCGTATGTGCCGGTTTTATAAAAAAAAGCAAATATACATATGCGCTGGTTTTTATTTTGAACCATCATAGATAACAGCTTCATATATGCCACTCCTTTTTAGAACCGGCACAAAAATTAGCCTCTTAAAAACCGGCACATATAAGCTCGTCTCGTGTAGCCACCTACGAACCGGCACATATAATCTATGGCGGCACAGATGTACCAATATATAGGATTGTTTTTGGTGTAGTGCTTGAAGTTGCTTCTGTATTTGTATGAGAATTTATCTGGCTTAAAAGCTATTGTTATGAAGAGTGAAGTTGTCAAGAGCAATGGGCAAAGTGTTCTTTAACAGAAATATGCTGTTTTCTTTACTTGCACTTTTGGTAATTTTCTCTGAAGTTTTTATGTGTGCTGCCAAGTAATAGGAAGTTCTTTGGTTAGTGTTGGAATCCTTTAATTTCCATGTTGGAGAATAGATTAGCTATTTGGAAATATGCCTGTTTGCTCCTAGGTGGGAGATTAATCCTGATCAATACTTCTCTATCCAATATTTCTATGCATTTTACGTCTATGTTTGTTTCCAAAAATTGTTATCAATAGGATGGATAGAATTAGAAGTACCTTTTTGTGGTAGTTCTAAAGGAAATATTATTTTAACAATTTGCAACATTTTTCCAAGGCAAAGCCATGCATATAATTACAGAAAGAAAATGTGCTAGATTTTGTCTACGGTTATAGGAAAATAGGAGCACCGAAGGTTTGCAGATGAAAAGAAGAAAAACTATGTTCTGCATGCATGCGTATGGTGATTGCATCACAACGACAAATGAAAGTGTCAACAACCACACACTAATTAAGGGAGGTTCATACCAATAATATCACAAGGGAATTTGCGGTTAATAATGGAAGCACTAGCTCTACTTAAATCCAATGCCTCTGTCATGCTAATGCAGTTGCAGAGACCATGGCTGTTCTCCTCCTGGTGGTTATCCTCGCTTCCACATGCGCTGCAGCTACGGCGGGAAGTGCCCCCTCCGTGGCCGCGAAAGAGTTCCTCCGTGCCCACTGCGACTCTCTCCCCAGCTAGGGGCATGAGGACTGGGACCAAAAGGCCTACTGCTACGACTCCCTCCTCTCGCACGCGGACTCCTTCCATGGCAACGACATCAAGCTCACCCGTGCCGCCACCGCCAACCTAGTCATATGGCTTCGAGCATCGTTGAGAGACCTCTGGCAGTCCAACGCCACACACCCAGATGGCACGATGGTCCCTTTGTGCATCAAGGAGCTCTTATCCATAGATATATATATATATATATATATATATATATATATATATATATATATATATATATATATATATATATATATATATGTATGTAATATTAGACTTAACACACACAGACACATATATAATATATATTGCCTCACACGCATATATATTATATATTAAATATTAAATCTCGCGGGGGCAGCAGTACCGGTTGGTGTCTCCAACCGGCACTGATTGTAGCTCATCAGTACCAGTTGGAGACACCAACCGATTCTAATAGGGCTCAGAGGACTCACGGGCTAGAGCCACGTGTGGCCTCCAACCGGTAGTGATACTATATCCGTACCGGGTGAGAGAACCAGTGCTGATGCCATTGGGCATCAGTCCTGGATAGCCTGTACCGGTTCAACAACCGGTAATGATGACCATTTTGAACTGGTACTGATGGCCAAATATGTAGTAGTGCAAGACCAACAAGACACGTACTACACATGCAAACACATGATGATGATGCATAGTCGGCTACAACACTTAGTGGCACACGTCCATGCAGGAAATTAGATGGTCGAGATAAGCAAGATGACCATTAACAACCAACCACGTATAGCTCTAGTGGTCGTGAGCCATGAACTTTTGGCCATCCACCCCAAGCACGAACTCGTACTGATCAATTATGCATGCGCAACAGTTAGATTGCTCAAGAGATTGACAATTAAGCTTTATATATCTAGGCATGGTTTGAGGTGCAATATTGGTCCCATGGCAACAGTATTGGGGGAATTTTGGATTCATCTGTGGCTATGAATTCCAGGGCAACAATGTGAAAGTACGTACTACTATTAGATCGAGAGTGGATGCATTATTTGGTATATTTTCTGAGAAATATTCTTCCCATCAGTTAGGGTTCCCTCTAGGAGTCAGAGTCGTGAGTAGAGATTGGTCCGGCGATCGCCGACGTTCGCGCAGCTTGTTGTTGCTGGATCTAGTGTGATGGATTTCTAGCAGGGCAATTGAGGATTTAGGCAACCATTTAGAATTCTTCTTAATTCTATCATGTGCAAGTTCTATCATTTCTATCATGTTCTTAATTCTGTCACGTGGAGTGATCCGACCAAAATTGAGTGATTGTGGATGCATGTGATGTGGAACTGAACCAATAGACTTGCCAAAATTGATCGTTTCCTTTTTGCTGCTACTTTCAATATATCACAATATAAAATCACTGAAACAAGTAATTAAGTACTTGAAAATATTATATATGTTAGTTTTTATTTACAACTGGCGCAAATAATAGCCTCGTTTGTGCCCGTTTTTCAGAAAACAAAACTGGCAAATATACATATGCACCGGTTTTATTTAGAACCATCATAGATAATAGCCTCATATGTGCCACTTTTTTTTTAGAACCAGCATAAATAATAGCCTCATATGTGCCGTTCTTTCTTAAAAACCAGCACATATAAGCTCGTCTCGTGTAGCCACTTACGAACCGACTTATATAATCTATGCCAGCACAGATGCACCGATATATATGAGTGTTTTTGGTGTAGTGCTTGAAGTTGCTTCTACATTTGTTGTATCAGAATTTATCTAGCTTAAAAACTATTGTTATGAAGAGTGAAGTTGTGAAGAGCAATGGGCAAAGTGTGCTTTAACAGAAATATGCTGATTTCTTTACTGGCACTTTTGGTAATTTGCACTGAAGTATTTGGGTGTGCCTGTAAGTAACAGGAAGTTGCAGGTTAGTGTTGGAATCCTTTAATTTCCATGTTGGAGAATAGATTAGCTATTTGGAAATATGCCTGTTCTTCCCTAGGTGGGAGATTAATCCTGATCAATACTTGTCTATCCAATATTTCTGTGCATTTTACATCTATGTTTGTGTTTCTAAAAACTGATATCAATAATATGGATAGAATTAAAATAACTTTTTTGTGGCAAGGTAATAGTTCTAAAGGAAATATCATTTGGTGAAGTGGGCAAAAGTGTGTTCTCCTAAAAAGAAAGGAAGACTGGGATTAAAAATTTGAGGGAAATGAATTTGAGCCTCATCTCTAAGTGGTTGTGGAAAATTGATCATGGTGATGGGCTGGGGAACAATTTGGTGAAAGCTAAGTACATTAAATATAACTCTTTGTTTCATATTTCATGATACTATACTGATTCTCCTATTTGGAATAATATTATGTCTATCACAGACTATTATCTTAGGGAGCAGGAAAATGGATGTAGACAATAGTTTCCAACTGATTTTTGGGAAATACTTGGTTGGATTAATCTCCCCTAAAGTTGACGTGATTATGAATGGAGTAATTGGGATGATGTGATTATAAAGTGGATAGTTTAATTTTACCAAGAGAGCTAATTTTCGTATCTGGAACTTTGGTAAAAATCATGTGTTGACAGTGAATTCTATGTACAAGATGATTAGTAGTTGTCACAATTCTAATTTTGCTATTCATGCTAACATTTGGAAATGTAAGACCCTCTGAAAATTCTAATTTTGCTATGCATGCTAACATTTTAATCATGCGCTCTGTTTACGAAATCTGAGAGCAAAGTGAACGATCCGGACTGTCCGCTTTGATCTTCCATACTTCATATCTCATTACAAACCGAAATTTTGAGAAACTAGTAAAAAATGTTCAAAAATGTGAAATTTGGTTTGTACTAAGATATCAACTGCGACGGTTCAATTGTTCACTTTGGTCTCCGATTTGCAAGAACATCATCACCTATTTTTAGTGAAAAGTAATGTTACACATGGCTATCCAAATAATTCATTTCGATAGTTTCCTAAATACCCTATGTATCCTTATCATATATTTCACTTAGAAAATCTTGGCAGCTAAATGTCTGATAGTCCAGAATACTTAACGAATGTAAATCACCCACTAAAACATTTTCTACAACCACATCTAACTTTCATTTTGAAAATTCATAACATGTCCATCCTGTTGATGAACAACTAACACGAACAAGAAACACAAAACCCTATATCGAAATAATGTGTCTAACAAACCAACAACGAATTTCAATCCACGACTCAAGCATGCAACAGATCTGGAACGACATGCAATCACGACATGATTCAATGATGGCAGCAATGGGTTTTGGGGGATTACGCGGTGGCCCACAAAATAATTTCCCATGGAGATAACTTACATACAACCAAACACATGAATTGTTGTTCATACTACAATATATTGTCCAATTATAGTTCATCGACAGCAAAAACAACATAAATGCATCAAAGTGCAGTGGAAGAACATCAAAGCGATAAAATGGTAACAAAATATTACTATAAAGAACGAAGAGGCCAGCATGGTATACCTCCAAACCCTTGGCCAATCAACAAAAGAACGTTGTAATAGTCAGTAACATCTTTGACATTATCTCGATTTTGATCACCAGCTAGTAACTCCAGACCTGAAATATGAACAACCTGGTGTAGGTACTCATATTTTGATGGCAATTAGCATCAACAAAATTATTCATGACAAACAGAGGATAGATGGTTATTTTCAATATAAGAGGGCATTTGCAAAGAAAGAGATATATATAGATTAGAAATGCATCTTAGCAAAATGATTTGAAAATCTAATAACAGTAGTTTGATCATCAAATCATCATCATAATCATAAATTTCTAGATTTCACCAATCTCAAACATGCTGCCACCAACTACGTACCCAACATCAATCTCAATCCAGGGGGCACTAATCACCCAATACAATCTCAATGTAGGGGCACCGACCACTCGATACAATCTGAATCCTAGCGCACCAACCACCTAACACAAATACCAATTGGGGGCACCAACCACTCGATACCATACCCTCATACTAAAACCAAACTACACGCTAACAAGGCATGCTTACCAACTCAAAAATCGTTCTTAACCTAGGACTACATAGCCATTCAAATGGTATAAACTCTATAGAGGTATATGACTTCACACTCACACAACACAACGAGCTATGAAAAAGTCTTTCAAAGATGCATACTAGCCCTTTAGGCGACTCGAATAGAGTCCCATGTGGAGGTACTTATGACCCCTGTCATGGAATTCTCACGGATAGCACTAACTTATCCCATGTCCACTTGTAACCTAATGGCTCTAGCATGTATTCCAATACTTAGCCCAGCATGTCTCATGAGGAATGTGGCCCAATCTTTATTTGTGGAGAACTCAACATTGATGATCCGGCTTCCAACCAGAATTGATTTAAACCCTACAATTGCTTCACGACTGCTCCGTTTGTTATCAACCATGCCAAGAGGTTGTTAGCCATGCCAAGAAGGCTTATCCATGCATGTGAATCGATAACACAGGAACACTGGTATAGAAAACTACATCACTGGCAGTTCATAATGCTTATCACTAGCGGTTCTCGAACCGCCACTAATAGTAGTATCATTGACAGTTCTTGAGTGAACCGCCAGTGATGAGGATGTTCAAAAACACGATTTTGGACAGTAAAATTTGACTAAAAAATATTATTTTGATCCGAATAGCACCCCTACACCATCTACCACCGCGTATATAGCCGTACTACCTTTTTCATGCGAAATTTAAACCACACATAACTAGGATTCGAAATCTAGACCGCTTGCCTCTAACCCAACCCTCCTAACCACATCACCCATTAGCACCTTTTGACATATATAGGATATGCATATCATTTAAGCCTTGTTTTCTGAAACTTTTAATAACTTTTTGACTATACAAATGATGTTAAATAGAAAAGTTTTCAACTACAAAGTTATATATCTTGTTGAAGGCTACAGTTTTTATGTAAAGATTGTTTCTATCCGACTTAATTTGAATAAGTTATAATTTTTTTCAATTTATAATGATTATTTAGGCATCTATATTGCTTCAAATGGAAAACATATCAAGCACAAAGTTTTAGATCTCGTCGAGAGCTACAATTTACATAAAAAGATTATTTTCATCCGAGCTCGTATGAAAAAAGTTATGAAAGTTAGAACATTTAGAAATTCTAAAAATTACTTTCACTAGCGGTTCTTTTAGAGAACCGCCAGTGATACTACTATCACCGGTGGTTCACTGAACCGCCAGTGATTCTTTCGCTATCACTAGCGGTTCTAGGATTGAACCGACAGTGATACTTTTACTGGTGGTTTGCTTTTAGAACCACTAGTGATAGTGAAAATATCACTGGCGGTTCTAGGATTGAACCGCCAGTGATACTTTTCCTGGTGGTTTTCTTATAGAACCGCCAATGATAGGTTCACTATCACTAGCGATTCGGTATCACTGGTGGTTTTTTTGGGTCCTTGGACAAGACGGAGCAGGGCGGGTCATATGCGGTTATAGATGAATCCGCCAGTGATGAAGGGTCAAGGATGAGTATTTCTGTAGTAGTGGAAAGAACATGGTGAAGTATGAAAACTACTGGTTACAGATGAAACACACAAGTTGGTGTTCCACAAACCCATATAAAATGAAAATGCAATTATGGTAGATTAATTTTTGCAAACATCTATATTTCTTGGATTTTGTAAAAATGACAAAAAGATACTTTTTTTAGTTTTTTGAAAAAGCATGGTGTAACATCCTCAATTTTAAAAACCAAAAACTCATTAACATCATGCATTGCACCGCATTAAAAATTTTAAAGCCAATGATTTTTAACAAAATAAGTATGTTACTTATTTAAAAATTAAAACTTTAAAAATAATTGAGTTTGTTTTATAAATATATTATAAAGCAATTAAACCTTAAATGTTTAATTTCAAAAAGAGAAAATAAAATTATATTTGAGTTTTATTTTCAAAAGAGAAAATCAGGAATTTTAAACCTTTTCCTATTTCATTTTCCTCTTCATCTTCCTTGGACCCACTTGTCATCTCTCTACCCCTCCCACTTCCTTCCACCTCCTTGTCTTCTCCCTCTGGTGCTGTTTTCTATCTGTAGGGCACTCCCAAATCCTCCTAACTTCCTCCACTCAACCCAAGGGTCTTTGTCCCTTTGGCTTCAACTTCCTCATGAATCCCATTCATCTCTTTAACTGCTGGAGTTTTATCTCTTTGTGGCAGCCAGCACCAGTCCTTCATCTTCCTCAGTTCCACTATTTAAGTCTCAGTCCCGAGCTCACCTCATTCCTTTTGCTTCTTCCTCAATTTCAGCCTAGGTAAGTCTTCGTTTCGAAATCTGTTCGAGAGTATTCTAGAGAATCTTCTCATGATTCCATTTTGCCCAGGAACTCCTGGATCCGATGCTTGCCTGTCCAGAAATCTAACGCCGAAGCTCTGCCTCTCAATTCTTGGCCGCCTCCACATCTCCTCGCTTGAGCACTGCCTTGCTGCGAATTTTGTCAAACCGTCCGAGAACATCCTTGCTATCTTTGTCGCGAATCCATCCCAACTAAGAGCTCGGAGAATCATCGACCGAGTGCGACGAATTTGTTCACTGAAGACCTTGCCGGAATCTGCAGCGGCAACTCTAAATCATCGGTTTCGAGTGGTGAGACTCCTGTTCGTCGCCTCCCTACCTTCCCTGTGTCTTCCTCTTCCTTCCCAAGGTCTTGGCTGAGCTTTTGCTTCATCGAGAAGCGCCGCCGCCGTGTGCCTCTTCACCTCCATGGCCGACAACGCCGCCGAGCCGCGCCGCCCATTGCCTCCCCTCAGGACCGCCTCAAACAACATCACCATGCCACCGCCTTGCCCCTAAGCCCCACTGTCGCCCCTCCCTCGCCGCAGTTCGGCCAAGCCGCCGCACGCCGCCATGTTCCGCCACCTCAGGCGCCGTCACCCTTGCTGTTGTCCATCTCCCCGCGCGCCGACCCCACTCTTGGGATCGCCATGCCTCCTACTCTCTTCCCCACCATCGGCCGGCGCCACCGCGCCACCGTTCGTTGCCGCCACCATCCCGAGCCACCGCTGCCGCCTACTTTGTTAGTTAGCCGAAGGCATGCATGACCGGCCGGCGGCGGTTCTGCATGCTGGCCGCAGATTGCGGTGCCGCCTGGGCCTCTCGCACGTAGGCATGCTACACCAGCCGCCGGTTGGGAGCCCATTCGGCCGAGCCCAATTCTTTTCCTATTTATCTTAAACACTAGATCTTGTTATTTTATATCTTTAAATCCGTAAGTCCAAAAATTCCGAAATAAATTTCATAATGCTTATAAAAGTGTGTTCTACCATTATACAAATTTTCATAAATATTTGAGAACATTTAATTTTTTGCTTAATTATTATATTAATAAAATGTCTTTAAATTGTTATTTAAATGATTTTAGCTTCAATAAAATTGCAAATAAATATTTTGCTGACCAGAGAAGTAAACTTTACCATTTTGTGTTATTTTTGCATAAATATGAGCATACATATCATTCCATGTTTTATTTGGGCATTTGTGTTTATCGCTGTTATTTTATTGTTAGGGTCTAGCGACGATAGCATTACGATCAACCCCGCGGAGGATCTTTAGGGTTGTGTTGATTAAGGCAAGTGCTAAACCTTGTACCCATGTCTGTAGAATGAATTTGTTAGATGTTTAACTTGCATGCTATGTTAAAAATGCATTTTTCAAAGTCAGAAAAAAATGTATTTTCTAAAATCTGAAAAAGATAGTTCTCTATTTTTGCTAGTACGGTTTGTTTTAAAAACTTTTGTTTTCATATTTATGCACAACTCTCAGTATACACAAATCGGATTCGAGATCATGCATGATCACCCGAGACCAACAGGACACACTTGCAAACACATGATGCTAGAACATACAGTTACTGACAGATTCATGCGCGTTTAGATCCTGTCCTATTGATTTATTCGAAGCAGCAGCTTACTTAAAAGAGAAGTCCATGCATCTTTACCCACAACTCTAATTCTATCATGTGGAGTGAACTGACCAAAATTGAATCAGTGTATGCATGTGACGTGGAACTGAACCAATAAAATTGCCAAAATCGATCATCGCTTTCTTGCTTGTTTTCTTCAGCTACTTTTAATATATCGCAACATAAAATCACTGAAACAAGTAATTAAGTAATTGTGAGCCCATAATTTTCTGTCATGAGCGCTAAACCTTCCCAATTGCTCCAGTGGTTCACCATCCTACCTGGCCTCCCTATATTTGCCAATATTGCTTCAGTACATCATACATAGATGACACCTAGCTAGGTAGCTTGCATTCAGCAATATGTTGGAAACCAGCTGCAGCACGCACTGAACTCAAGTTTTATTCATTATTGGACCAGAGGCACGACTGGATGGGTCATATATATATCTCAGTACAAGATCGATCGTGCATGAACACCCAAGACCAACAAGACACGTACTACGTACACATGCAAACTCATGATGATGATGCATGCTCGGCTAGAACAGTACTTAGTTAGACAGTCGAGATAAGCGAGATGAACACCAACAACCACCATGCACGTACAGCCCTAGAGGCCGGGCTTGTACTCCACTCCGGTGTACGGCAGCCACTTGCCGTTGCCCTGAATAAACTGATCCACCGTGTACTGCGCAGCCTGCGCGACGTCCATGACGTGGAACCCAGACCACTTGACGCGCTGGCCCAAGCTCGCCCCAGGGCCAGTGTTGTTGTACTCGCCGTAGAAGACGGTGTCGGTGGTCTGCACGACGACGTTGTCTTTCTTCCAGTCCATCCACCCGTCGGGATGCACGATGCCGTCGAGAAAGCTCTGCATGAAGACCACGTGCGAGTGCTTCTTCCACGGCCGGCCCAGGTACGTCCTCACGCCGGCGAGGTTTTCGAGCGTCGTCACGCTGCAGTTCTGGAAGGAGAAGCCGGAGGGATGGCCGGGACCGTCGCGGCCTTGGGCGGTGACGACGTTGTCGCGCCTGTCAACCGGGCGGCGCACGAGGAGAAGGCAGTTCTGGAAGACGGCCTTGGCGTTCCCGAACACGAAGTCCACCGTCCCGGAGATGTGGCAGTCCCGGTAGAACTGGAGGCCTTTATGGGCCGAGAGGGTGTCCTGGAACCCCTTCAGCTCACAGCGGTATATCACTGATTTCTTGGAGATGGACAGGAGAGCCACCGCTTGGTAGTTCTCTGGACCGGCGGTGTTCTCTATGGTCAGGTCACGGGCCAGGAACCTTTCGCCATTCACCCCTAGCATGTATATATATAGGCATATGGAAATGAACATGCAATTGCACGCTGATCTGAGGCAAGAAACAAGCATGCATGCACTTACTGACGGTGGCTGTGGCGTCCGTGGGGTACCCGGTTCCGTTGCTCCGGTTGCCGCTTATGATCGTCTGACCCATCCGTCGCCCAGCAGCATGATGTTGTTCTTGGACACCACCACATTCTCGTAGTATATCCCCTTCTTTATGTATATCACGTACTTCTTCCGCCCTTTCCTGCGACCGCGCCGGCGCCGCCGCCACCGCCGCGCTGACGGTGGTGTAGTTGCCGCTGCCGTCGCTGGCCACCACACTGTGCACCGGCGTGCCGCCCACCGTCAGGCCCAGCATTTGCCGGTGGCTCGGTTGCACCCAGGGAGGCATGTCGTCGTAGCTCTCTTCACCGCGAGCAAAGGTACCTGTCTTCTTCGTGGCTTGGCCTACACCAGCAAGAGGCAGAGATATGGTGATCATCAGAACAAGGAGAAGGCTGCTGCGGCTACTGCGAGCCATTGTGCTGTGTTGCGTTTGGACTTTGTTGCTTTGGTCGGAGCGCAATCGCATGTATATATAGGCGAGCTCACCAGCCGGGCCGGCCATATATGACTGACCACTAATCTCAATTACTTTGAATCACCATTGTTTCGCGCTCAATCATTTGTTTAAGCTACGTAGCGAGCTTACTACTAACGTATTGTTATACCCGCTGTGCTATAATCATCGTTATATCGCTGTTAATTTGTACAGCGCAACCAGCAACCTATATATGTGAGATCAACCTATATACATACATACCTATCTTGCTCGCTCGCTCATGATACGAGAGGAACCAGACGATCGATCGACCACCCAGTGGCGACTGGCTAAGGTTTGCTCGATCCAACTGGCAGCTATATATATATGCTCTAAGGCATGCATGGGTCACGCTCCGCTTACCGGATATATTCAACCAATAATGCATTGGCTACTTGTGTGAGTACGATATAGATTATTGCGCCAAAGCAGCAGAACACTTCCTGCTTGACGATCACTTGTTATGCCCTAAGACAAATACTAGTGAGCTTCATAATTATGGTAATTAATTACGTCACAGCAAACGTGCAGGCACTGAACTGATCCATACGTACGTAGCCCAGAGCGGCATGCACCAGCTGGGCGGAGGCGGTGTCATAGAGGACCCCGGCCGATATATACCTCAAAAAATTATGAATTTTCATGTACGTACCTTTGATATATATATATATATGTTAGATAGTATTTGATGATTAATAAAGTAGATGAAAATGGTATAACATACCCTACTTTCAATTTTGTAGATAATATAACACTTCCTTTTGTGCTACATTTTACTAGCATGACAGGAATCTCCCTAAAGCTCGACCGCTAAAACCATCAAGATAAACACCAAAACCGTTGAGAAAGGTCATTCTCGTTAGCCGCCATCAGGACCACTTGGTCTAGAAAAGGGTTTCTCAACGGCTCTACACGTGGCAGTCGAGAGAGGTGGCAGACCTGGCCATGAGGCGGGTTGACGGCTTCGGCTCGCCTCTCTCAACGGCTTTGTGGCAGCTGTCAAGAAAATGCCGCAAGGTCGGCCCACATGTTGCATAATCACTCTCAACTGTGCCCCAGCATTTGCCGGTGGCTCGGTTGCACCCAGGGAGGCATGTCGTCGATCATAGCTCTCTTCACCGCCAGCATGGTAGGAATAGTCCCACATCAAAGTTGTGATGGGTTGAGCATAATTTATGAAGGTAAGGGAACAATTTTTTATTGAGCTAGCTTTTTGGAGAAGATGGCCTAAGAGATCTTGGTTCGTTGCTCTGGTTGGACCTACGAGTATACTGTAGTCCAATGACCTAAAGTCTAGATGCGCTAGGTGTAACGGTCCAGCTAACAAGAGAGGAAAGGCACCTGTCTTATTCGTGGCTTGGCCTACACCAGCAAGAGACAGAGATATGGCGATCATCAGAACAAGGAGAAGGCTGCTGCAGCTAGCTAGTGCGAGCCATTGTGCTGTGTTGCGTTTGGACTTTGTTGCTTTGGTCGGAGCGCAATCGCATGTATATATAGGCGAGCTCACGCGGCCGGGCCCGCGATATATGACTGACCACTAATTTTAATTACTTTGAGTTACGTAGCTAGCTTACCACCAACGTATTGTTATACCCGCTGTGCAGTAATGATCATCGTTATATCGCTGTTTGTACAGCGCAACCAGCAACCTATATATGGTGAGATCAACCCATTTACAAACCTATCTTGCTTTCTCGCTCATGGTACGAGTGGGAACCAGAGGACGACCCAGTGGCGACTAGCTAAGGTTAATTTGCTCGATCCAACTAGCAGCTATAAATGCTCTGAGGCATGCATGGGTCACACTCCGCTTACCCGATATGTTCAACCAATAATGCATTGGCTGCTTGTGTGAGTACGATATAGATTATTGCGCCAAAGCAGCCGAACACTTCCAGCTTGACGATCACTTGTTATGCCCTAAGACAAATACTAGCGTGCTTCTTAATTATGGTAATTAATTACGTCACAGCAAACGTGTAGGCACTGAACCGATCCATACGTACAAAGCCCAGAGCGGCGCCAGCTGGCCGGAGGCGGTGTCATAGAGGACCCCGGCTGATATATACCTCCAAAAAATTATGAATTTTCATGTACGTACCTATGATATATAACTATTAGTTAGATAGTATTTGATGATTAATAAAGTAGATGAAAATGGTATAACATACCCTACTTCCAATTTTGTAGATAATATAACACTTCCTTTTGTGCTACATTTTACTCCACTAGCATGACAGGAATCTCCCTAAAGCTCGACGGCTAAAACCATCAAGAAAAACACCAAAACCGTTGAGGAAGGTCATTCTCGATAGCCGGCCATCAGGACCACTTGGTCTAGAGAAAAGGGTTTCTCAACGGCTCTACGTGGCAGTCGAGAGGTGGCGACCCGCCATGAGGCGGGTTGATGGCTTCGGCTTGCCTCTCTTGACGGCTTCGTGGCGCGGTCGAGAAAATGCTGCAAGGTCGGCCCACGTGTTGCATAATCACTCTCAACTATTGTCCTAGGCCGTCGAGAGAGGCCTCATGGGCCGACCCACCTAAGCCAGTGTCTTTCTCGACAGCCACTACAACGCCATCGAGAGATGGATGATGGGTCGACCCGTGTCTACCGAAATCTCTCGACTGCTAGCTCATGGCCATCGAGAAAAGTGGCTGAGTGGACTAGGAGGCTAGGGTACGTGGCCCTATACTCTACATTCTCGATGGCTTATGAGTGGTCATCACCCTATACTCCACATTATCTATGGCTTATGAGTGGTCATCGAGAGTATGTAATTTTCAGAAAAAATAGCTTGTAAAATACTAAAAAACTTAGAATTTTGTCGTTGCTGCTGCATCCACCAGCAATAGCTGCCGCAACTTGCAAACCCATGCTATGATCCCCACATTCGCACATACATACACATAGCAAACACGATTGAAACCAAAAACATACCATATAGTCACATAAAAACACCCAAGCTATCCACATGTACACAAACCATCGTAACCAATAGCACATGCGTGCACATGCACAGATATACACATAACAAAAATGTCACATAAGCAATTGTCCTTGGCAGTCACCTCACCATGGCGCTCAGGAAGATCGTCGCGAGGTCGCCTATCGTCACTGAGCTAGAGTTAGAGCCACCTGAATTGGAACCCTAATAGACATTCAAAGTAGTTAGACATATATGTTTTGGAATTCCAGTTTGGATGACAATTTTGGATAACATAGGCGTGTTAAGGTACTTACAGTATTCGGTGTGGTGGTCCAAGGGCATAGCACTCGGCGGGATTAGGAGAGGCCGCCTAACCCCTGAATCCACTCGGGCCGGCCTACATATTCATGAAATATAATGTTAATGGAAAGAGATGTACAAAAACTATAATATAAGTCATCAAGATCTCTTACCTTGCCAGCTCGAGCAGGCTGCTCCAAGGCAAAGAGCCTCTCATGAATGGCCTAGAGCTCGGCGTCGTGCCATTGACTCTCCTCATCCCCATTGTCATGCTCACTTTTAGGCCTGCAATAGGTCCTCATGTTCCTTCCTCTCCTGCTCCCTCTCCCTTTGGAATCAGGCCTCGAACTCACGACGTTCTCCGCGGTGCTATGGGCGGGCCCCACCTTAGGTGTGTAGGCGTCAGTCCTACAATAAAGCGATGTGATTAGTTAGAAAATGGATCTTGTTGAGAGCAAGTAAGAATTTGATAGAACTCTCACCTCAGGTGATCCCCACCGATCGCTGGCCTCCCGTGAGCATTCCCCCTATATCCAGGTTGTTGTCGGCCCCATGCTTCTAGGTTTAAGCCTATCGGTATCGACCTTGCATTTGGTTTAAGCCAGTATAGGGAAAATGATAGTTTAGCTAAATAAAAGAGGGATATGGCACTTACCATCTTCTGATTTTCGAGGGGGTCCATGGCTGAGTGGTAGTGTCCTTGGCTTTCCTCGTATGTCCACGCCTCAACAGGTCCATCCCGCTTCGCCTATGCCTAGTCGCTAACATTTGCAAGACATAAAATTATTACTAGTTAGTATAAGAAATAAAATGACAAAAGCAATACTAGAGAGATTACCAATTTGGGCCCAAGCTGCGCGAATGACCACTTCCTAAAGGTCGAGATGTAGTTATTGGATCCTCCGTTCTTCTTTGTCATGGTGGACCTATCACAGAACTCTTGGCTAGCCCTCTTCTATCCAAGTGCTTCTGAAGCGTCCTGGCAGTTCGTGACCCACTCCGGTGGCACCTCAACATACTGAGAGGTGGACAAGTACTTCCTCGGAGCCTCGGACAAGGTGATCCTCTCGCCGTGCTCTCTCCTATAAAATAAAAAAAAATTGATAGTGACGATACTATATAGCAATTGAAAAAGTGTTTTGGGATATTAACTCACTTGTAGTACTCCTTGACGCCTGGACATCAGATCCTAGATCTTTTTTCTTCGCATTCTTGTCCAGGACGGTGTCAAAGTTGGCCTTCGTCAACCCTTTGTGAGGACGGTATCTGAGCTGAAATGGAATAAGCAAGCAAATTAGTATTCTAATAAAAATGGTATAGGGTCTACAAGCTAGTTAGCTTACCTAAAACTCCTGGACGCACTAGGAGGTAGCTGTGCCATCCCTATGCCGAGTAGCTTTGTTGTTGTCTCAGCTGTACGCTGGCCTAGTGACGTCGCCTAACGTCACCATGCCCGGGTAGTGTTGTCTTGCGAGGGACCCAAGGGTACTCCCAGGTTGGGTCCTGTGCCTAGCATCGACCATAGACATGTTGCAACATAGATGGAAAGAAAGTTAGACATTTCCAAAGCTAATGGCAAAAATTGAAAACAAGTTAGCCTGAAGTTATGGGTTTATATGCACTTGTCCTCATCGATGTCAATCGAGATCCACTGGCTCGGATCTGTCGGAGCCTTACGCACCTTGCTCTTCCCTCTTTTCTTCCTCAAAGGTCGGGAGCCTCTAGCCTAGCTAGACTCGGACCCCGGGGTGCTGTCTTGGTCAGACCTCAGGGTGCCTTCCTGGCCGGACATCGGGGAGCCCTCCTGGCTGACACCCGGAGCATCCTCTCCTCCTGTCCTACGCACAAAAAGCTGAGGAAGAGGAATGCCATCCTGCATTTTAAAATTAGAATTATTGAGTTATTCACAAATATAACATGAAATTAAGCAAATTGAATCCAAATATGACAACATAAGTAAATTAAGCAAAAATGAGCAAAACATGTTGAGAATCTACGAATAGCTTGGAAAAATGCATATGTACCATCTACCTAGAAGTAATTATCATCGGCATCGAGCAGGTCATAGTTCGACGGTTCAATGGCATCTTCATGAGCTTGATCATCTGTTTGAGCTTGCGCACCTGTTTGTGCTTAAGCACCTGTTTGAGCTTGACCATCGACTTCCTCTTCAACATCATCATCAACTGTGGCAACTAGGCTATCAAGGTCCTACCCAATGTCGATGACACATATGTTGTTCAAGCATTGTTCTTGCATTATCCCTTCACCGTACTCCTCGTCATCAAAATGATGTCCAAAGTTCACCATCATATACTGCACCTTGTCAACTTCATCAAAACCCTCGATGGAGTCAAGAGGCGCAACTCTAACACCCTCACCGTGATATACCCATCGATGATATGTCGCCTTGAACCCATTCTTGCAAAGGTACGTGTCTTTCCATCTCAGACAACGATCTCTTCCTGTCAGGGTTCGATGTCGCCTAGAAAGCACGCTGCACAAATTCACCAATCTTTTTGTACTATTCATCTGAGTGTTGTCCATTCTGCCATCAACCTTAGTACAACCACCTCCTATCTTCTTCCATTCCTCTTTGACCAATTTGCTATAAACTGCTGTACGTTAGGGGTTTCAATGGTATAAGGCTTACGGAGGCTTCTAAACCCACCCACGAATGGCCGCTTGTGTACGACCATTATAACACCCATGGGTCCGAGATGAAATTTTGGTAGCATAACTCTAAGGTTTCCCTAGTGCAACAATGGCTAGGGTGAAGTTTCCAACACCCCAACACTTATGCTATGCATGCTATGCACCAGAGAACCATAGGGTCATGCCGCCGAAATCCCGTCTCCAATCCACCGGTACCACAACAAATCGCATGCAAATGGCCATTCGCAAGATATCTACTGGGATGCCCAATCGGGGTTGTCCACTGGACAATTCCGAAACGCTTTCCACAACTCGTAACGGAACCCAACGAATCATCACCTGAGTTTCTTACGAGTTGTGTAGTTCCTGAACGAGTGACGCATGGCTTGGTTACATGCGCATGCAACACAATTTTAAAGAACTGAATGTGCAAAGCAAATATTTACGAAATTTGCATTGCAATGATCGAATTTATTTTTATTCCTATTATTTTCATGTAATCACCATCTACTAGTAACATGCATAGAATTCCTAATTACCCTAATCTTTAATTAACATGCATAGCATTCATAGTAACCCCATTTACTATTAACTTTAATCACTAATATTCATATTAACGCCATATTTTATTAATATTAAATTAATTTACTCCTAACCTTTAGTTAATATTAAATTAATTAGTTTCTCATAATTTAACCTAATCACATTAACACCATATTTAATTTATCCTATTTTTAACTCTACTTATTTTCTATTCCGCCAAATACCATATTTTCCAAATTATTTACCTTATTAATAGTCTATTAATCTAAATTGCCATTTTTAGCCTAGTCCTGTTCTCGATTAGGTGACTATGGCCGTTGAGACTAAGCTACAATTTTTTTATAAAAAAAATGGTGCACACTCACGTTGCTTGATGGCGGGACGGTCTCCTTCTTTTTCCTCCTCCAATTGCCTTCTCCTTCTTCCTTCTCAGATGGCCTTCTCCCATCCTCCTACTCCTCCTCCTCTTCCACCTCCCTCAGCCGCGGGCTCCTCCTCCTCTTTCTCTACCCGGCATCCTCCTTCTCCTCCAGCGACGGCGGTGGCACGATGGTTCGGCGGAGCAACGGACCGGCAAGGAGTGGCGGGGCATAAACCAGCGAGGGGCGGTGGCGGCAGTGAGATAGCGCATGGATTAGTGAGCGGTGATAGGCACGAGATGCGGTGTCGGGCTAGGGGAGCTCAAGACTGGGGAAAAATGTAACAGCCCTAGAATTTGCCATTAGAATCTAAGTATGCATATATTCATTTTATATAACGTAACTCTTTGTAGGACACTAACATGAGATTTCAATGAGATGAACAAGATGGCAGTTCAGATCGGCCATTTAAGTCTCGGATTTTTCAAACACAGTGCAAAGCACGGAGGGATCCGTGCTTTGCAAAGCAACATAGCAAAACTCTCTCTACACACACACATACACACACATATATGTATGGATATGTTTAAATCTGAACTCAAATTAAAATGGACCCTAGTATCACTATGATCCAAACCAAAAAATCAAAAATTTGTATCTAATTCTTACTAATACCAAGATATTTCAAAATACCTTGGATTAAAAACCTTTCTCTTTTGGACCCATTGGGGTATTTGTCACCCTATTTAAAATTCCCTTACCCTAATACCTATTAAGCATTTCAAAACCCTTGGGTTAATCTTTAAATTCACAAATTGTTTAATGAAGTCTTCCCTACCTAATTACCTATCCCAAATTACAGCCAATTCACATTATCTCTAATTCAAACTTGAATCTCCAAATTCAGATACCCCCAATCTGAATTTTGTGCTAAAATGGGTTCCCCTTAGTGGGCCCAACCCATTTTTGGGCCTGGGCCCCTTAGCCGGCCAAACCAGGCTCCCGGCTCAGCTTGGCCGAGCCGCCCGGCCTAGCCAGCCAGCAGCTTGGACCTTGGCTCACCCGCCTGGCTCCCCTCTCTCGGCTCTACCACCGCGCCCCCTCCGGACCACCGGTCCGTACGCCGCCCCTGTCTCGCACCGCGTTGGCAGCACGCCGTTGCCACGCCACCCTCCATAGCGCCTCCACGTTGACCTCGCCACCATGTGGCCGCATGCCTCTGTGGGCGCCAGTGCCGCCCACGTGCACACATTGGTCACCGCCTACACCGCTGCTGCCATGCCTATGTCTTCGCCATCGTCGTCGCTGCCTGCCCTTGACTTGTCGCTCCCCTTGCACTTGGTGGCTTGCAGCGCCTCGCATGCTATAATAATGAAAAAAAAAAATCTTTGGGTGGGCGGCCATTGACCCAAACATCTGCCGCTTAAGAAACAAAGACGTAGCGGTGAGGGATTAGTTCCTGCTCGGCCGCTTCATCTGCTTCTTCATTCCTGCCTCCCTAGCCGCAGCACGCCGCCGTCGCTTCCCTGCTGCTGCCGACGCCGCCCCTCAGCTGCTCTCCAGCCGTTGCTCTCTCCACCCTTGCTGCTACCCGGCGTTGCCCTCCTGCTACTCCTCCACACCTCCCGGTGCTTCTTTGCTTGTTGGCCGCCAAGCAAGCCGAAACGCTGCATGGCGGCTTCTTGGTGTGCCGAGCAGAGAAGAAGAGAGGGAAGGAGAGAAGAAGGAAGAGGAGGCCGGTTGTGGAAGGAGAGAAGGGAAGGAAGAAGAGGGAAGAAGGGGGAAGGAAAGCAAAGAAGAAGAAGCTAGGGTTTCTTCTCCAATCCGTTTTGGGTAACGATTTCGTTACTAATCCCCTCGTTATAGATGTTTGGATAGGTTAGATCGGTTGATTAGTGGCTACGGTTAGTGGGATTTGAGGGATTAAGCACGGTTGTGTGGTGGATGTATTTGGACAGTTTGTGCAGTGAGCTCAGAGGCTGTTTTGGGCTCATTTCATCGAGAATTGGAGCTCGGTCCTTTAATAAAGAACGTGGGCAATGTTCTTAGCTTTCCGTAGAATCTTAGAACGTATGATTTGGCCAAGCGGTTTGGGAGATATAGCCTCTACAATGCCGCTTTCCGGTTCCCGGTTTCCGGTTGCGCGGTGGTGTGCCGGAATTATTTTGTGTGGGACATTAGAGAATTGATGGATGGCGCTAGTCGCTATTTGATAATATTGGTTGTTTGTATATTGAATGGATGATGGTGATGTGTAGGTGGAGTTCCTTCCGGGTCGGGGTCGGGGCCGTTGCAGCATTCCTCGACGTCCCTCGGTAACTAAGGCAAGTACATGATGCGATGTGTGTTGATAATTGACTGAATGGTATGCTGTGTTATTTGTGCTTGATTTTGATAACGATGGTATTGCTGCGATGAATGGTTGGATGGCGGAGATTGTGGATTTGAATTGATAAGTGGCATTTACTTGTTTTAAGTTGCAAAGTTTTTCTGAAAAGTTTGCATACGAGCCAGGGCGGTGAGAATTGTCATATGGCTAGACCGGAGTGCCAATGGCCAGGTCGGTAAGAAAGCCAAATGACTAATCCGGCGTGCTCTTGAAATAAGACCTACAGAGGTAGGCACCTCTCCACGGGATGGCGGGGAAGACCCACTTCGGTGGGCACCTCCACGGGATGGAGTACCGAGCGTGACATCGACGGGTGTACGCTCAGATACCGGTGCGCGCTACGAAAAAGGATCATCCTGCATTGCATTGATAAGTTGGTCGTGAATGTGCTGGATTGAGATGGATTGCTATTGATGGGTTTTTATGAATGTGTTTTTATCATCGTTGTTATGTACTTTGCTAAGTCATTGACTCACGCTTGTTGCTTTATGTTTTTAGGTAATTCCTGAAGGAGCATGCATGGGGCAAGGGAGTAGCTGACACTGTTGCATACTACACGGCAACATTAAGCACCTCAATAATCTAAATAATCTAGTCTCCTAGGTTTACTTTTGGACTAAGTTGTATGCGTGAAACTTGTTCAGTTGTTCAGAACTTTTGTGTGTATATGTACATCGGCTTTGGTCTATCGCCTTCGAGGTAAGCACAGTTCTTGGGCGTGAGGTCCCATGTTCTTTGTTGGGTGGTCATGGTGGCCTACTGAATGGTTCTAATATGTGCATTTGGGTTATGAGATATATAATATTGTGCTCCTTGTGTTTTTGTCTACTGAGTGGATGTCCAGTTTTATAGGAGATGCTGTCGAAATTTAGAGTAAATAGTCGAGTTGGTAGCATTCTAGGCTCAGAGAGGAGCCGGGGTGTTACACACGCTGTTGCCTCTTGCACACGCACCACCTCTAGCATTGCACCACTACCGCCGCTGCTGCGCCGCCTGACCACCCTTGGCCCGACTCTCCTAGTCGCTTCCCCCGTCTCACGTATTCCTCTGCTCTCACTCTCGCTCCCACGAGTGACGCCCCCGGCTATAGATAGCTGACGAGCTTAGTGCCCCCTTTTCTCCCTTCTGCCCCTTCGCCACTGCATCCTTCAACCGCCGAATTCGCTGTCGTCAGACTTCCCTGCTCCTTGTGCCCTTAGCCACTCCTTACCCACCTCCTAGCCTCCCACGCCCTCGCTGGAATCGCCCTGAGAGATCCCGTAGCTCTTGGAATCGCGATTTCCTTCCTCGCCTGAGCTCTGCCGCCTGAATTCACCCCCTTTTTTTTTATTTCTCCCTCCTCGGTGAGTAATTTTTTGATTCCTTTCACCGAAAACATCCCTAGGACATTCCACACATTTTCCCCCAACTCAATTTTGCCAGAGCCCTGCTAGAGTTCCCCGTCACAACGACCGTAGTGCGTTTTCAAACTTTGTCGATGTCGTATGCGCTAACAGAGCACTCTCTCAAGGGCTTGCGATTGGCCGCGCAGAGTGGCTCACACCATTGGGGCTCTCTCAGCCGCGGGGTTAGCCTCGACCATAGATGTTTTGCACATGATGGTTACGAAACGGCTGTCGAGAGTTCAGCCCATCTCGACGGTTGATTACTGGCGGTTGAGAGAGCTTGCTGGCAGCCAATATTTGCGAGTGCCTGTAATGTAGATATTAACAGTAGGTATCATCCGTGGTACATTTTACTTAAAAAATTTCTAACTAATTACTTGTGTATACACGAAGAAAATTTTATAATTGACACTAGGTAACGTATACTTCAATTCTTGCCTGAGAGTATTAGATTTTATAAGTGATGCTTTGGCCAGATTAATTGGCGCGCATATTGCAAACTCACGGCCGGGCGATAGCCAGTGGCTACAAGACATATTGCATGCACGCATGGTCCTGCTGTCCGCTAACACTAGCACAGCACCATCGATCACTACCATGGTCCTGCTGTCCTGTAGTAGCAAGCACATTGGAGTACCTTCTTTCTTTGATCGCTTTTCGACAAAACAAACATGGTAGGATTGCAAAGCAACAAGTTCTAGCCATGCTCAATTTCAAGTTATCAGCATGTTGGTGCTAGCCTTGGTGGTGTACTGTGCTAACATGCAGTCAGATCGCAGGCCACGATCTAACTAGCTAGGACCACCGATCGATTAGCACTGACGTGCTAAATATGTAGAGAATGTATGAGTACCATAGATTGTTGCACAAAGCAGCTGAAAATCTCCAGCTAGCTCAATCACTCTTTTTTTTTTTGTCATGAAACATATACCGACTTATATTAATTACTTTGAATTAATTCATCATTGTTTCGCTCTCAATCATTTGATTAAGATACATAGATAGCTTACTACATATTGTTATTTTTTTTAATAATGTAAGTAACTTCTAGCCTCTACACAACTAAGAATAGCTTACTACATATTGTTATTTTTTTAGATAATGAAAGTAACTTCTGGTCTCTACACAACTAGGAATAACTTACTACATATTGTTATATCCGCTGCAATTAATCATCTCATTGTTATGGGATAATTGACAATATGCCTAAAAGTTGAGTGAAAATTGATAAAATATCCCTTTATGTGTTTATGACGCGTGGGCCTAAATAGTGAAATGGGACTCAAATAATTGACAATAATCCCTCTTCCCTCTCCTCGCTCATGCTCCGCAATTCCTGGAGCGCCCCAGCCATCGCTAGACCTCTGCCGATGGATTTGGGTCAAGGTTCATCGGGTTAGATCCATGGTTCACCGTGCCCCTGGCCAGTGGGAGAGAGGCCACGAGTAGCGGTGAGCGAGGTGATGCTGAAGTCGCCTCGGCTACGGCAACATAGGAGGGTGGTGGTGGCCACGGATATATTGCATGCATGCATGGTCCTAACATTAGCACCATCACTACCTCTTATATATGCATGCATGAAACCAAACCTAACAGAACACATTTTTTCCCTTTTACTGCCTGTCTATTTTAATTACTGAGTATCTTAATTTAATCGAAATTATTTACTCACCAGCTAGCTTGATATAGGTTATGGCTAATGTGCAGTAGCGGCCAGCACATTGGAGTACTCACTGGCCTTCTTCATTGATCACTTTTCGACCAAACAAAAATGGTAGGATTGCAAAGCTACAAGTTATCTTCACGACAGTGCTAGCCTTGCTCGATTTGGACACATACAGACATCGAATATTATTGATGTTTCAGTTACTATAGAGAGCAGATCGCAGAAAGAACTGTACTAACATACAGTGACTTTGGACATTGGAGCACCTCGATCGCTGACCAACGTCTCTGATCGCCGATCGTGATGAAATTGGTAGGATTAAAGAACAAGTTATCAGTACAGCGATACTAGATCTAATTGGACATCCTAACGCGCCGAGTTATTGCTCGATGTCCAATTGGAACATCATATATTTTTGCATAGATATATTGGTCAGTTTGGAAGATAGGAATTTCATAGGAAATATTGTAAGTCATGCATGAACAAGGGAAAAAAATATTTTGTTCCGCACAGGGAAGATGGGGAAATTTTAAAAGTTTTCTTGCAAACTTGAAAACATTAGAATTGAGAAAAAAAAACATTTACGAATGCCGAACATAAAGACAATACAATATAACATGCATGGAAATTTGATATGCATATATTTATTTCTCTAAAAATTTGAAATTCAAAATACCATCTAATATTTTTAAAGTTCCAAAAAAAGGGAAATTCAATTTCATTTCAGGAGACATTTTTTTTTCTAATTTACTTTATTCCACGTTCAATCTTTTGATTACAAAAGGACCAATGGATATGGCTTGAGTTCGATCGAAGGGAGGCACCCTTAGGATCTGTTTGGTTGAGTGGATGAGGATGGATAGGACCATCCCATCTAGTTTTTTGGTCTGTTTGATTTGGGGATAAGGGTGGATGGAACCATTCCAGCACAGGAATATTTCTCTCAGATCCTGGATAGAGGGGTACGCAAAAAGTCACGTACGCAGCCATCCAACTTCTCCTCACTCCAAACCCATCACTCATCCAACCTACCAAACAAAAAATAGGTTCATCCCATCCACCCAAGCCAAACAGACTGCTCGGATGGTTCCATTCCAGAAACACATGGATGGGATGGTCCTATCCACCCTTGTCCTCAAACCAAACGCACCCTTACACCCGCTGCCGCTAGTTTAATTATAGGTACATTTCATCCGCGTCCATTGCAATCAAACCTGTTTTGTTGGGTGCAAGCAGTAAGTTATGACCTAATCATCCTAGCTCATAGAAGTGGAATCAGAGACCAGCTTAGTGCATGGGTACCTCGATCTGCCCGCGTAGAGGCATGGGTGTGCATCTCGATATTCCATGCCGGCCAGCAACGCAGGCCACAACTAGCTAGGACCACCGATTAGCACCGACGTGCTTGCTAGCTATATTTTCTAACATTGTATTTCTTTCTATTTACGCAATGTAGTAATATTAATGGTATAACAATATTACTTTATTTTATTTAGATCTTGGTAAGTAGTACTTTAGTTTTTAAATAAAAAAATGTAGTGTCTTATTCTCCGTCTGCGTGTGCCACTGCAAACCATACTATAAAGAGAGAATTCCTTATTTACCACTAAAACTTAGCCAAATTCACGATCTGCCATCATTTTCTTTGAAATTCATGATTTGTCCATGTCGCGTGAACTTATTTTCATATATACCACCTCGGTCAACTCCATTAGGTTCAGCCATTAGAAAGCTTTGTTAGTGCCCAAAATAGCCCTTTCATAATTCTTGGATTTAAAACTTTAAAGCATTTCATCTTCTACATTTTAACTCTAAATTGAGTAATTCAATTTTTAAAATTTAAGTAAAATTATTTTCTACTTGCTGCTCAAATATCATAATTTTCTATAATTTATTTGTTTTTATCTTCTTTTCATGAGACATGGTAGGTACCATTAATTTTAAAATAAAATTTACATCCTGAAAATTTTAAAATTCAGTGTCAAATTTAAATACACATAAATTTTTGAATCCATACAAATTTTTCTCATAATTTTATGATATTTCTAATATTTTTATGAATTTTTATATTTTGTAACATATTAAAAAGGCAGAGGCAAAGAAGACATTTCACACCGACTTAACGACAAAAAGATGACACATTTGACAGTAGTGGCATGTATGGAAAGAAGTTCACACGACAAGGACAATTTGTAAACTTCAAAAAAAATGATAGCACATCATGGATATGGCTAAGTTTTTGCAACAGATAAGAAATTCTCTCATAAAACTATAAACACGATGATTCCAGAATAACACTAGGTATCATTAGTGACACACTTTCACTAGCACAGGAAAGTCTATCACTGGCGGTTCGTAACCATCATCACTGGCGGTTTTCGAACCACCAGTGATTAACTGATAGTGATACCCGAGAGGTCGTCACTAGCGGTTACAGAACCGCCAGTAATAGTGGCTATCACTGGCGGTTTTATATACCAGCCGCCAGTGATAGTATATAACTGTTTGTCCCATTTTTGGCTTTAGAAAGCCCAAAAAAATTTCTTACACTCAAGTATTACTTCTACATGTACAAGGTCACAAACTCACAAGTTGCACCACTTTTTGCACTAAATACGCACCGATGCGGTTCATGGATTTGAACCTGCGACCTCTTTGACCCTTGTCATTTGAATCTTTTAACAACTATTTGGGCATCAAAATGACTTCAAATGGAAAAGTTGTCAACAACAAAGTTGTAGATCTCGTCGTGCACTACAATTTTCATATGAATTTTGTTTTCATCCAACTTCATATGAAAATGTTATGGAGCTTCCTGCTACTGGAAGTAATAATAGAGGACCATATCACTGGCGGTTCTTCAGGCGAACCGCCAGAGTTACGTGACTATCACTGGCGGTTCACCTAAAGAACTGCCAATGATATGTCCCTGGCGGTTCCTTTCAAAATTTGGCGGGAGTTGGCGGGAGCCATGATACCATATCACTAACAGATAGTCAGGTGAACCGCTAGTGATAGTTTCATTAGCGATTGAGTGGCTGAACCGCCAGTGGTAGGGTACCATCACTGGCGGTTTTCTGTACATGGGCCATCCCTGGCAGTTCATCGGGTCGCTAGCATGGGGCGGAGGGGCACGGGGCACTTCACTGGCAGTTCTAGCCAAAAGCGATAGTGATGAGGGGACATGGATGAGCATTTCTGTATTAGTGTTTACTCACAAATTTAAAATGCAAACTATGCATGAAACTAACAAAACAACGCAAGTATGAATGGAAACTATGATCCCAATTCAGAAACTTGAAAGGCCATACGAAATTGCAAAGAAACTTCGATATTATATGCTTGTGGATGTGGATGCCAACATCCGGGAAACTAACAAGGAAGAACAATTACCATCGTCATTCAGTGTGCAAGGCAAATCACTTTCTTTTGGGCTTGTTGATCCCATATTTCACAATTATTTCAATAGAGTTTCTATATCGGTAGGGTTGTAGTTATATTCTGATTGGTTACCTTGGAAAATTGACATCATTAATATTGTCACCCTAGCATTATTAGGGTATAGACTTGAATTCACTTAATTGTATAAACACTATAATAAGAAAAAACATAGGATTGAGATGCCTAAGCATGTCGAATCTGCATCGTTGAAATCCACATAAATTGTTCAAGCATATCGTTAGATTATGCCACAATAAAATGCTAAAGTTTTAAGATTAAATACTAATTGAGTAGATTGATAATGGGGATAAGAAGAGAAAGTTGCATTCACTACTACAGAACACGACATCGGTGCTAGGTCCAAAACATTGTCAGCGTCGGTTTTTGAACCGGCACGAAACAAGAGGCATAGATGTCACCGGTCATCTATGTCAATTGTGAATCGGCACATATGACCCATTTTCTATGTCGGCTTATAGCTAGAACCGGCACAAATATATTTTAAAATATTTTTTAACTAGCCTAGCTAGCACCACACCGGTGCTGGCTAGGTTGCTACTGCTATCCTACGAACCACTATACAACCCTAGCTAACTAGCTATCTACAGGAAGGAAGCATCGTCATCGTCATCGTCGCTACCGCTTGCCGGCTCGGAGTCGGAGTAGTTACCAATGTCGTCATCATGGCCCGCCGCCTCCTCACTGTTCTCAGGGGAGGTGTCCCCATCGTCGGACCCTCGAGTGAATCCAAGGACGGCGACGGCCCCAGCCTCAGACTCTTCATTGGAGGAATTGGGGGGATTACCTCGTCGTCCTTCGGCGGCTCCTCTTCGTCGCCATCCTCTGGCTCCGGAAAGCTGGCGAGGCCGTATACCAAAGGATCTGAAGACGGATCGACTTCCGATGGCGATGTGGACCACTACCGCTTGGGCACCGGTGCCTCCTCCTCTAGCGCCTCCTCCTCCACACCAGGCTCATCGCTGGTGGCCAGCACCTCGTGGGGCGCCGGATCACTGACAGGCCATGGTGACCATGGCGATGACAGACGACATGGCGAGACAACGGGTGGAGAGCACTAGCTCAGAAAACGCCATCACTAGCGGTTCGGAACCGTCATCACTGGCGGTTATTGAATCGCTAGTGATTAAGCGACAGTGATAGAGGGGACTATCACCGGTGGTTCGTATACGAACGGGCAGTAAAAGCCTCATATCACTGGCGGTTTATATACGAACCGCCAGTGATAGATTGCATATCACTTGTAGTTCCAGACACCAGCCACCAATGATGGCACAATATCACTGGCGGTTTTTATTTATAACCACCAGTGATAAGATATATCACTGGTGGATATTTGTAAGAACCGCCAGTGATAAGACTCCACAGGGAAATAATAGCTAGAAAAATTGGCTAGCCTCAGGTTTTGCTAGCATATCATCCAGATTTCATATATAAGAAATCATGCATACAAGCACATTTCATCTCATACAACCACATTTCACACACACACACACACACACACATATATATATATATGTATGTATGTATGTATGTATGTATCACTTAGCTTTCAGATCATGCACATGCATACAAGGATAGAGATCGAGAAACTGACCTTATAAGAGATGAAATAGCGTATGTAAGTAGACGGGCTCTTTGAACTATTGTTCGTCTCGTGTTAGCTCTTTGAACTATTGTTCGTCTCGTGTTTGCCAATGACTCCGAACTAACTACCACAAGAGGAATAGTTAGGAGTCACAGCAAACACGAGAGGAACAGTAGTTCACTCCTTGAAGCAAACCAGGCAACTGAAAGATCTGTAAATATGACACGAGGTCATAGAACTACACATCAAACAATTTTATATTAACACGCATCGATAAGAATTCACAGATGCATGGATTCATATAAATGCATATAGAAAACATAAAGTGCGAAGGTTTATCACAAAGTCTTCAATGGAGCAGGACACATCAAAATGTTTACATGATTTTGTCCATACATTCTACATAGGCTAATTCTAATTGTCCTGTTCTAATTTTGGAGGGTGGAGACAACCATGCAGATCAACAATTTGCGTCATTATAAAGTTAGAAACCACTTCTCTAATTTTGGCAAGATTGTCGAAATCGATATGCCCCAGCTTCATGTCCAAATCTTGGGGCCTCATTATAGAAATCACCTCCATCATGTGGCGGGCAACGTAAAACCCGCAAGCATGGCCTCCGGGCTGCTGGTGGCATTGTACAATAATAGATAATTAGGGCGATGGCCAATAGGAATAATAATAGTTCTTTTCATATGAGAGGTATGTACAGGCACGTACCAACCATTTCATATTGTGTTGTAGAGCATCGCCCCTAGAAACATCATGCTTCCCCCCTCGCTCAACGTAGTAATAAAATGCCTGATTGAGTAGTTTACTCAAAGATGAGTAGTCATGATGAGGGCTAGCCCTATTAGAGGCGAGGTACAGTACTTTGTTCTCGTCAGGTGTTATAACCACCAAGATCCAATGCCATATTTGAGGAATGGCAATAGAAAGTATTGTTTTGGTGGCGATACAATACATTCTTGATGTAGTTCCCGATTCGATTGCGATCTTCATCCATATTATGTTGGGTACAAAGTGTCGGAATGAGAAAACCTACTAGTTTCCCCGTTTGTTTGACATGTAGCTTCAGGTGCCTGGAAACATATATTTGATTCAAATATAAGTCAAGAAGACCAATCGAAAGTTCTAAATACGAATGATCATTGCAGGTACTTACAGTGAAAAGCATCGGAGGAGCGAATGATCGAGCTCCTGTAGATGGTACATGCACCATAGGTCGTCCTAGTTCACCATGAAATAGTTATCTTCATCATCGAAATGTTTGGCCTTCAACATAGCCATGATACCAGACTCTCGTTCTGACGGAGGCAAGTTGGCAATCTTAAGGTAATGTTCATGCAGGGTGCGGCAGCCTGGACCCAAGGTGGCTAATACGGTGTTGGGAAGAAACGGTACTCCCATCTAAATTTTTTTTATCCGCTCTTCTGATTTGCCACACACTTTAACGGCGAGGCCAACACAAATGGCTTGGAACTTTGTGAGCTAGTCCTCCGGGTCTTCTTCGGTGTCGATCGCTTTGGCTGCGAGGACTCAACACGCTTGACACTTTGTGACCTAATTTGAGTCTTCGAAGGTTTTGAGGCAATGTTTGGGGGCCTCTCTTCTTTTGTGGGGGTGGCGACGCGGGCTCAGTGTCAACATGAGGCTCGCGTAGGGGTTCATTGCCGGCCTGAGTCCTGGGTAGGGTTTCCAAAATTATATCCTTCTTCGGCCAATGGACAAATGAATGGATGGTATCCCCTACTGTGCTGATTTCATCATTCGGGGGATTCACCAGGGGGATGCTCCTCGTGTTGTCCAGCGCGGCATCCACCTGGACCTTCCCATAGCCTGCCGCCATGTGTGCCCTATGAACCTTCATCCCCGGAAGGCAAGGGAACACCACCCCCAGCCCCACCTCAATCGGAAAAGCAGCATTCTACGTCACGATCAGCTTGCAATGGGTAACCTCTTACACGGGGTTATGTTCGCATTAGATTAAGGACCCTAACATGATTGAATACGGACATACATATGTGACATGCTTACCTTTATGTGGTCCACCAGGTATTCTATGTCGCCGGCCCCTTGTGGCGTAGGTGCAGAAGCGTAACTACTCTTGTGTGCAGGGGGGTTGCTTCGACGGCTTCAGGAGGAGAAGAGTTGCATTTGAAAGGAGGGTTGACTTCAGGTTTGTTCCTTATGATCTCCTCCAACTGTTGTATGTGGGGTAGCCATTCCACACATATCTTGTCAGCAATATCCGCCTCTAGGGCGGCTCTAGATTTTCTCCTCCTGTAGTCTAGGTCATCGGGAAACACATCCTTCCATGGTATGTAAACTCTGATGCCCCGCGTGCGGCCTGGGTGCTTCTTGTTGCCGAGGGCTTCAAATAGGATGTCACGTTCTCTCGGATAAAAAGAGCCTTGCGAAGCCTGGGAGTCATATTTAAACTGAATATGTAGACAACTATTAGAATTGGAGGTGTTACGAGTTTTTTGGTGACCTCCGTTGTTTCGAGGCTTCCGAAAGACTCTTCACCCTTTGGTGTTCTTTCTATCCTAGCCTTGTACCAGTGATCGGCACGGGGGTTGGTAAGCCTTGACGCAGCATCGGACTGCTCGCTCAAAGTGGCTGCCTGCTCCCACTCGAGAATTTTACCCGCATACCCGCCTGTGCCAAGTCTGTGTGGGTGGGTGTTTTTTGTTGAATAATTGCGCTGCACTGCTCTGCTGATAATCGGTACTTGTCTTCATCTATTTGAACTCCTCCCATGCCTCAACGGCTATGAAGGAATACCTTGTGAAGGGATCTTCCTCCTTCACGAAGTCCTTGACAAGAGTCACCTTCCAATTCTTCCAGGCATTCCCCATGCATAGCAGAGTACTTCTTCGCACGGCGTCAAGCGAATTCTCGAGGAACACAAAAGATCTTCTCAGCTCGCCCCATAGATGGCCCCTCTCTTGATCAGTGAGAGCCTTCCAGGTCTGGGTGGTGCAAGGGACTCGAGACCTTGCGACCACCCCGCACATCGTCCGATACGCTGCTGTAGCCTTCCTTGGAAGCACCGATGTACCAGACGTGTCAACCTCCGTGATGATGTGGACCACATCAGTCTTCAGCTTGGACGAGCCATGTCCGACCTTGGTTCTTGTCTCCGATTGGATTGCCTTCAACTGAGGACCAGACGGGACAGCCGGAGCTGCTTGAGGGACAGTGAGAGCCGCTTGAGGGGCAGCGAGAGCCATTTGAGCCGGTTGAGGGGCAGCCATAGCCTCTGGAGCCGTTTGATCCGGTTGAGGGGCCTGAGCCACCGGATCGAGCTGATCGAGTGGGAGCTTGATCAGCCATACAGAGCTAGAGATGGAGGTTCAGATTAGAGAGAGAGATTTGTTCGAATTATGCTCCAAAAGGTATTGATAGGTGAGGTTAATTTACAGTTCATGCAACAAAAAAACTACTTAATACCAATAATTACAAAAATTCGTTACGACATTTGCAGTAATCACATAAGTTGTTCATGTCTTAAGTTTTAGTCCATAGGAATTCAATGTTGTCATGTCATCAAGGCTCTAGATTTTAATAACATCAACGAGCTTTCAAAAAAGGACCTCTTAAAAAGATGGCAAAAGGATGCCAAGACAGGGAAAAGGATAGGTTCTTCGGATATTGTGGCTACATCTGAAGCTTACATGGCAAACCGCTATTGGTGAGAACATTTAATGGTGTATTTTGTAAAGCATCACAAGGTGAAAAGGTATATAGATATAGTTTAGACATAGCAACCAAAATTATATCTAAAATGGAACAACTCGTTTTGCATCATAGCAGTTGTCAAACAGACATGGAACATGTTGGATCATTCATGGTAGATGTTGGAGAACCATGTAGAAAGCCAACTAGTGTAAGAAAGAAAGGAGGAGGGAGAGGATCACGTCGTCATTCTAGCTATGTTGAAAAGAAGAGCAAAGGAAAAAAAGGGAGTATAGACTCTGATATGCCTGCACCTATGTGTGATCTTGATGATGACAACAATGTAAGTTTCATATTTATATTTTATTTTCTTTAAATGCTGGATCTAGAGGTATCACCATGTATCAAATATTAAAAAATAATGTTATGCAGGTACCTTCTAATGCACCATATTCATATGGATCTGCGGTGGAGCTTTTAAATTCAATGTCTTCTTCAAATCTAGGAGGTAATGAGACTTATGGAAAGAAAATTATAAATTATGAGTACTTTGGATATGATGCTTCTATATGTTCAGTTACTACATTCTGATTTTATTTTATTTTTCTATTTTTTCAGGTTCAAGCAGTAGATGATTTGGTCATATGTGGTACTACTAGATTTGGTCATATGTAATATCACATCACATTTCTGCATTGTTCAAGCACATCAAGTTCAGTTACAAGTTCAAATGCTTGGTGCACTGTCCACTGTCCTGAAAATTTCTAGTGGATAACAACTAAAAGGGAGTGGATATGCAACCAAAACTAAAAGACTCTCTGGTTGTCATATGTTGTCAAATGCATTTGACAAAATAAAAAAAATTTTGGGTACCTTTGGGCGGCGGTCGGGGAGGAGGAGGTGGCACTCGGGAGCGAAGGGGACGGTGGCACTCGGGAGCGAAGGGGATGGCGGCGCTCAGAGATGACGACGATGCGGCGCTCGGAGACGACGAGGCGGCGGCACTCGGAGAAACCCTTGGCTATGCTCGGGAGCGAAGGGGACGGCGACACTCAGGGACGACGAGGCAGCGGTGTAGAAACCCTTGGCGGCGCTCGGGACGGTGGCGACGGTGAAGGGGCGCTGCTCGGAGACGATGAGGCGTTGGTGCAGAAACCGTTGGCGGCGCTCGAGGACGGCGGCGACAGTGACGGGGCAGCGCTTGGAGATGACGAGGTGGCGGCCACTGGAGAAACCCTTCGTGCATACGGGCGTGAAATTTTTGGGGGAGTGAAACCCCCCGAGAGCCCGTGGCGAGGTATATGTAAGGCCAGGTTATCACTGGCAGATCCAACCGAAATCCGCCAGTGATAAGTACTATCACTAGCGGTTCCATTACATATCCGCCGGTGATAAATGCTATCACTGGCAGTTCCATTAAATATCCGCCAGTGATATTTGCTATCACTGGCGGTTGGAGTATGATCCGTCGGTGATACATACTATTACTAGCGGTTCCATTATAAATCCGCCAGTGATAGTCAAAAATGTAACAGCCCAAAACTAGCCTATATTTTGAGAAGTGTTTTTGTAAGATTTTGTATGATGATACGACAACATATCATAAGATAAGCTTGGTGAAAACGCAAAATTCCTAAACTTTTGCATTGATTCTAGGACAGGACCCTTCATCTGGATTAGGACTATAAATATTTAGACTTAGGACCTGATCATGGGAGATAAAGAAACCTAAACATATATGTTTAGGTAAAGATATATTTATAAGAATACATGAGCGAGAAAAATTCTTAATTACTGAAGGATTAGCGAAAGACAAGTTATTCACCCTAATCACTCTACTAAATTCCAGAATCTTTAGCAAAGCCCTCACACACATATATAGTTGTATCTATATATATATATATATATATATATATATATATATATATATATATATATATATATATATATATATATATATGTGTGTGTGTGTGTGTGTGTGTGTGTGTGTGTGTGTGTGTGTGTGTGTGTACAAGACGTGCGCTTAAAATAATATAGGTTGCCACATAAAATGATAACTTGTTAATGAGTTAGCTATCAAAATAATTAGCTAAAATACACATTAAATTACCAGAAAATTTCTGAACAAACTTTAGAACCACTAGGCTACTTTGATCTGGTTTTGGACCAAACCCGACCAAGTGGGACCCACAGAATAGATGAATAAACCTAGAACAGCCATATTGGCATTTCATCGAGCAGATGGTGGGCAAGGGAGGATCATCCCTCTCTCTGCGAATCCCTGCTCCAAATCCTTGCGTGCTCGACAATGGATTGCTTGGGGAACCTACATTTGTCGCCTTGTGGCTGGCTACACCCGCGCGAGCCTCTCCTCCAGGCCGGCACGCCGCCATTGCCCAATCCCGAGCTCTGTCACACTGCCAATCCGGCCGACCACATCGGGGAGGATCTTGACCCGCCAATTGAGCTCTTGTACACCTGCGCACGTCTGCTTGTCGCCCAAGGATGCCTCTGCAACGGCACTCGAGTGCCCTGGGCACCTCCCCGCCTGACAAGCCGCCCCGCAGGCTACCTTCACCGCACTTGCTTCTTCATCATCCTACAGTGTCCGAGCCTTACTTCCCGAGTGCCCGTTTGCGCCTTCAATGCGGAGCCTTGCTGGTGAAGCTCTTATATACCCGAGCTGCTCGACCCAGCACGCGCGCAGTGAGCCCCAAAAGCACCCTCACGTCGTCAGGACTCCCCAGAGCCCAATAGCCGCTGTTCTTGCAAGCATTAGGTTCGCCTTAGTTCCCTGGTGCTCTCCGCCCAAGGAATCGGAAAGGGAAGGGCCCAAGCTCGCCGGAGCTCGTTTCTTCCCCCGCCGTGCCGAAAAGCTCCTTTCGGCGATTCCTCCCTATTGAGTAAGTCACTCTTCAATTCTCCGCGCCATTAGCATCCGAGTGACCTCATTAACCTTTCGCCCAACATAATTTTACATGGGATTCATCGAAGGCGCGGGGCACCGTCTCCTCTGTTTCTTCCCCGTTCGACTCCACCGGCGCCAGCTCATCGCAGTGCTCCCCCGACTCAATCCTCCACTCGGTAAGCCCCCCTGGAGACCCTAGACACTCCCTTGCTAAAAAACTTCAAGCATTGATGAGCCATGTTGCGTAGTTGGGCCCGAACCGTAGCATTCTTCCGCCGTAACTAGAATCGTCGCCAATCGAATGTGTTCCATGGAGGTACTAGCTTAGACATGCTAGGGCTTAGCCTGCTCTTTTAATCCCCGCAAAAATCACCGTAAATGATAATCGGACACGTTCGCTAACCGTCGCCGGAGACCTCGCCGGAGTCCCGCCGGAGCTGGAGAAGATCCCGTGCACGCGCGCCGTCCGCGGGGTGTGTGTCGCTGACATCCTGGGGCCACCAACGATGACTCACCATTTTTAAATAAAACGCGCGCCGCGTTGGGAGGCTGACGAGTGGGCCCTAGCCCCACTTGTCAACATGAGTGGTGGCGTATTTCTGAAACATGTATTCGACGCAGGCAGGCCACGCCGGGATGGGCCGGCCCAATACTGTGCTCGTGAGTTTCTCTCGATTTAATGATTAAAAACAAATTAGGAAAATAATAGGGGATGAGTAATATACCTAGACTCGTCCAAAAATCTTAGAAAAACTTTGATAAATATTTTATAACCTGTTTGATTTATTAAAAATATCTAAAGAAATAGAATCATGAAAATTATGCCCTGTTTAATACTTAATCCTATTCTAGGACTTTTCTTTAGAGAGATAAACCCAGAAAATGAGTATTGATTAAATAAAATAGGAGATGACCTTAGCAAAATCTGAGAATTTATAGGGTTACCATTAATAACAGAACACATATAGTAAAATTTTATTTGGGCAATTTATTCTCTTTTTGCCTCTAGATAAATTAAAAATTCACCTCTTAAACAATATTTAAAAAGGGTTTCCAATAATATAAATTGTCACATAAGCTCCTAAATTTATGAGAAAATTCCAGAGGGACCTAAATGTAATATATGGAATTAATACAATTATTAAATGCTTTTAGGACCATCAAATAACCACTAAGCAATTGTTAGCCCTATTTACCATTCTCCTATATATTATTACAACCGCAATGATACTTGACTTATTGCATAAACTAAAAGATTTCAATTAATTCTCAAATTTCTACAGGAACATTATTAAACCCTATTGAATTGTTAAAATTATGTTATCTCATTTGAACCCCGTAAAATTATTTAGCTAATTTAACTAAGGGTAAACCCGGGTATTTAATCACCCCACGCGTATAAATAATCTTGTGTAATAATTCCGCATTAATTTAAGGAATATATAACCAACACCACACCGAACACTGTAGGTATTCTTCCGGGAGTTGATGAAGGATATTCTTCAAACAAAAGTTATTTTTTTTGCTAAATGCATTTATGTGCTAAAACTATGGGTAAATTATTTAGGGTAGCCTTATGCATCATCGCATAGCATTTTCATATCGCCCGCACCACCGTTATCTTCTGTAAATTACTGTTTAGAAGTAGACTCATAGAACTTCCTCAATATCTAGAATATGATATATCACCAGCCGCAGATCGTTAGACGTAACGCAAGCATTTCATGCATCATACTTCCTACTACATATTGGTGTTTTATTTATTATTGTTCTTCGACTTCGTTCCGTTAGTAGACGCCGAGGAGTCCAAGGGACCTTTCGAAGATCAGCAAGAAGACCCCCACTATGCCCCAGACCAAGGCGAGTTAATTTCCACCCTAAAGGGTGTTTGCTTTTACTAGGGAGAATCTCGATTTTCCCTAGTGCGAGTCAACAACCTTCCTTTAGGTGTTACTTTTATTAGGGAAAGTCTATACTTTCCCTAGTGCGAGTTAACATTCAAAAGGATCATATTGAATCCCAGTTTCTTAAAATATTTTATTTACAATTACAAATTGCATGCTCTCTTTAAGTAATTACGCATACTTGCTTAATCATGATGTATCATGCCATGCTTTACTTCTTGTTATTAATTTCCCACGATGATATTGCAGATCAAGTGGTGGGCAAAAAGGACAGGCCCACAGCAAATAATTATAGGAAATTGGTGAAATACTTCATAATCCTTTTAGTTTCCTATAAATTATTACTAAATGCATTTAATTTATTGATAATGGGTACAAAATTTGTAAATTACCTAGGAAGGTAATAAAAGGGAAATTAAAAAATTACTTGATGGCCTTTTAAATAACTACAAATGTTTAAAAATGTATATAGTTTATAGATAATGGGTAAAAAAATCATGTATTGCCATATAGTATACGGGCATTTGAAATCAACTATATATTTGTATTGCCATATAAATCATGTTCAACGTTACATGCACATCTCAATAATAACACACATGATGAGTGATCATATGATTATCTCTTCTTGATGATCGACGCGCGCATAGCCTGTTGTATTCGCCATTTCCTTTAAGCCGGGTTGGATGCCATCTCCGAACGGAGAAATCTTATCGAGCTGGTTGTACACCTCCTCATCCACCACATTCTCGACTCCAATAATTCTTCTTTTTCCGCTAAGAACTACATGTCTCTTCTTATCAGCGGGGTCGGTGACAAAGAAAACCTGTACAACTTGGTTTGCAAGCACAAAAGGGTCATCTCTGTATCCAACACGCTCAAGGTCCACGGTGGTCATACCAAAGTCATCGCATTGCACACCCCATGGACTCTAGACCCATCTGCATCGGAATAGGGGGATTTTGAAGATGACGTAGTCGAGCTCCCAGATCTCCTCAATGAAACCGAAGTACAGGCTCATATGCTGCCTTACCTGACCTTGGTTGTGCTCCTCTTGAAATGTGTCTACATGAACGCCGCTATTCTGGACCATGCTCTTCCTGTCCTGATTGTTTGTATAGAACATGTATCCGTTTATGTCATATCCTTGCCAGGTCACGACTATGAATATGGGGCCCTTTGCTAGCCATAGGATTATATCAGGACACGAAGAACCGGTGAATGGTTGCTTGAACCATGCATTGAACCAACGATTATGCTTTGTCTTGATCCAAGCCTCTGTTTGCCCTGGGTATTGATGGCGTAGAGCTTCCTTGTGTTCATCGATGTAAGGGCTAACCTCAGTCATGTGGTCCAGGACAATGAAGTGGGCTTTATTATATAGGTCCATGTCAGGAGTGATTGTTTTCCTGCCAAGTGTGCCCATACCTTGGAGCCTGCCCTCGTGGCGGGATACGGGCACACCAATGGAGTCGACCTAAGACATGTAATTAACGCAGAATTCGACCACTTCCTCTATTGCATAACCTTCGACGATGCTGCCCTCGGGTCGATATCGGTGACGCACGAAGGACTTCAGAATGCCCATGTACCTCTCGAACGGATACATATAACGCAGAAACACCGAGCGACATAACTTTATCTTCCATACAAGGTGAACAATGAGATGTACCATAATATTGAAAAAGGATAGGGGGGAAAATACATCTCGAGAGCACACAAAATTGCTAGTACTTCGGATTGCAACGAATCAAGAACATCAGGATCTATGACCTTCTGAGATATTGCATTGAAGAAATAGCACAACCTTGTGATTATACTTCTGACCTTTGGAGGCAATATATTCCTTATTGCCACCGGAATTATCTGAGTCATAAGGACATGGCAGTCGTGGGACTTCATCCTGGATAGTTTCAAATCATCCATAGAAACAATCCTCTTCATTTTGGCGGAGTAACCGAACGGGTATTTCACACCTTGCAAGCACTGACAGAATTCAGTTCTCTCAGCCTTGGACAGAGTGTAGCAGGCTAGAGGGAGGAATGTTCGGCCCGTACTAGTCTTGACAGGTGCTAACTCACTTCTTATATTCATATCAACCAAGTCTAGCCGTGCGTTTAGCCCGTTCTTTGTTTTGTCGTTTAGGTTCAGCAATAAACTGACCAAACTGTTGCAAACATTTAGCTCAACATGCATCACATCAATGCAGTGTCGAACATCCAAGTCTTTCTAGTAGGGTAGGTCCCAAAAAATTGACCTTTTCTTCCATATGCCATATTTCCCACTAGTTTTTGTCTTCTTCCTTTTCTTACAACCTTTTTCTCTCTTCCCAAACACGACATGGAAATCCTGAAGCATATCATAGACTTCTGTCCCGCTGATTGGCTACGGAGCTAAGCCAATCTCCTTACTTTTGTCGAACTGTCTAGTCATCTTATGATGTGGATGATTGGTGGGAAGAAACCATTGATGGCGCATATAGACCGTCTTCCGAGAGTTCCGCAGCCAGACACATGCGGTATCCTCCAAGCAGTGAGGACAAGCTTTGCTGCCTTTCGTTGTCATGCCCGATAGGTTTTCAAGTGCGGGAAAATCGTTAATGGTGCAGAACAACATGACGTGTAGAGTGAATGTCTCCAATTGGTCTGCATTCCACACCCTTACCCCTTTGTTCCATAGTATCTCCAGTTCCTCCACCAATGGTGCTAGGTACACATCAATATCATTTCTAGGCTGCTTCGGGCCTTGTATTAGTATACACATCATAATGTACTTTCGCTTCATGTACAACCAAGGAGGAAGATTATATATGCATAGATTGACGGGCCAAGTGCTATGCTTGCTGCTCTAGTTACCGAAAGGATTCATATCATCCGTGCTCAATCCAAATCTCAAATTTCTAGGGTTTGCACCGAATTCAGTGAACTTCCGGTCAATGTTTCTCCACTGCGGAGCGTCTGCGGGGTGTCTGAGCTTTCCATCTTTCTTGCGACTCTCCAAGTGCCACCTGAGCAGTCTAGACTCCTTCTGATTTCCAAACCAACGTACCACTCGAGGAGTCAACGGCAAGAACCACATGACCTTAGCTGGAGATTTATCTTGACGTCGAGATAGCCGTCATCTTCGGTATACGATCACTTTCTCTTGTAGCTGCACGCTCCACATACTGGGCATGAGTGCAAGTGTGCGTACTCGTGACGATATAGGATACAGTCGTTAGGACATACATGGATTTTCTGCACATCCATTTCTAGGGGACATATAGCCTTCTTTGCCTGATATGTTGTTTTCGGGAGCTCATTTCCCTCCAGAATAAGATCCTTTAACAGTGCTAAGAGCTCGGTGAAACCCTTATCAAACCAACGGTTCCTTGCCTTTAATTGTATTAGCTCAAGCGCAGTTACCAGCCTAGTGTATTTGGGCTTACAGCCATTAAATATTGGTTTCTTCAACTCTTGTGACCATTTCTAGAATTTACCGACCTCTTCCACTGTGCCATAGTCCTTTTCTACGTCCCGCATCATCTGATCGAAATTGTAATACTCTTCATCAGACCAAGTTATGCCACCATCACACTCCACACCAACATCATCGATACCGCAATCGTTAAGGTCATCACAACATTCGTGTGTACTCTCTTCCTCACCGTGACTGGTCCAACATGAATAACCCATTTTGAATCCCCGCTTCATCAAATGAAACCCGATTTGATCTGCGTTCCTATACAACTTCATGTTATCGCAATCAATGCATGGACAACGTATCACATCAACCCCTCTGTCCTGCATATCCTCCACGTCAGCTCTTAAAAATCCTTTTATGTCTTTGACGTACTCATCTGTTGCACATGATTCTCTGTGCATATCCATGCTCTATCTATTGATTTTTCCTGTACAAATATAACCTCAAATTAATTAAATAACAACAACATATCAAATAGAGTAAACATGGTGGCCGTTTATGAAAAGAGAGACCACTAACCTTAATTTTTTTATTTTTACAGTTAACATGGCCACCATTTATAAAACTTAAACATATTTACACACATAAATATACACATATGCTTCATATTCTCATAGCTAGCTAGCTACCATATGGATTAACAAATTAATCCACCTCAAATAAATAATTTTACAAAACCATCTAGATCAATCTCATATCCAACTATTCAACTAGGTCTATCTAGCTAGATCTCTCATATAAGTCATAGACAAATTAACTAGCTATCTATAAGCACATGCAAACTAGTTAATTGTTCTCATCCACCTCAAACTATAGCTAGCTATAAGCACGTACATATCTATGAGAACAAGATGCAATTACTCTCATCCACCTCAAACTAGCAAGCATCAACCAAACAAATGGATATTAATTATTCAACACCCAATCTAGATCTAGATCTACACACATGCATGCATATCTCTCATCTATCTCAATAAGCAAGAAGAGAGCAATTAACAAATAATTGAGGTACCACTAATCTTTAAATAACTAAATCTCCTGAGATCTTCAAGATATTTGTAATTTTTTTTAAACCTTCTTCACTATTTCCCCACCACTGCCGCCGCTATAGTCCGGGAGAACACAGAGCAGCAGTAAATGGAGCTTCCTCTGGCCACTGGAACAATAATGGAGCATATCCCTGGCGGTTCTTCATGTGAACCACCAATGTTATGTGCCAATCACTGGTGGTTCTGTCTGAAACCCCTGGTCGGAGGCGGGTCCCGCCTATGCTTTATCTGTACTAGTCCCTAGATCAAGTAGTTAGTACACACAGTTTACAGAACGTTGGAACATTGCCATTGCAGTCGATTAAAATATATTACAATATCAGAGTACATAACGCTGGCACGCAGGCCAATAGCAGCGGAAGTCTGGAATATATACATCTCTACAGATGGAAGACCTAGCAACAACAAAACCAAAAGACCAAAAGGGCCCCACAGGCAAGGCTGGAGGGTAGCAATCCTAAGCGTCCTGGTACTCCTCATCCTGAACTCCGTCGGTGAAGACATAGGCTTCAGGATCACCGTCTTCGGGGTCACATTGAGACTCCAAACTGTGCGTTGGAATGCGCAGCCCTGTGGTAAAACGCGAGGGTGAGTATTGGTGTAAGTACTCGCAAGTCAATTGACATATGAGCATGCATGGGTTATATAGGGGAAGGGTAGGGCTTAATTGTGGAAAGCAAGTTTTGAAATAGTTCACCTAAGGTTTGAAAAGCAATTTAGGAAAGAAGTCAAGTAGGTCAAGTCAATTGGTAAAACATTTAAACCATTCGGCCCCAACCGGCTCATGCCTGAAAACTGGCTCACACGATGAAAATCGTGGTTTTCATTTAAAACATTTTTCCTCACGGCTAATCCACCGAAGGACCATTCCCTATCAACGGTTAAACCACCGTAGGGACAAATCCCAAGCGTCGGCTAAACCACCGTAGGTCATCTCCTCACGGCTAACCACCATAGGCTCCCAAAACATGCACGGCACTTGCCGGTTTTCTCTTTTAAAGCATTTAGAAACAGAGGGAAGAAAACTACCATTGTGGTCACGCCATCGTCGTCCACCCTTAACCGTGAGCACGACTATCTAAATAGTTTTACACTCTGCAGAGGCCATACGCTTTACCCATGAGATACAATGCTCTCCCATCGGAGGGCATCGTAATAAGGCCTTTATCAATCTAGCCCCTAGCTTGGGATCCCCTCTAAGGCCTTTGTGGAGGGTAGGAATACTAATAGCTAGTATCGGTTTCTAGAGCATTTGAAGCACGCATTTGTTTTAGGGAGGCCAAAATATATGTGTCATACATGATAGGCATGCAGGTTAATTGTGGGCAATTGAAGATATTAAGAATGTTTCAGACAACCGTGGGAATGCATAGTTAGGGGACATACAAAGCAGGTGGTGCATAAGGCCCTCCCTTCTTGACTTAGTACCGACAGCCGACCCTCCCTTTTGCTCCGCTAGGTAAGGACCTCACCATAATCGTACTATCGCATATGAACGCTCGGCACACATGCAGGCACACAAAGGCATGGGTCATCCTCACAGCTTGCACCCTAGGGAGCGTGGATGCCTCACTTCGACGAGCCTGGGACGTCCTCACAGAGGGCACCTCAGGGATCATGGAGGACTAGGCTCAACGATCTTGGTACGTCCTCGCAGACGGGAGTTCACGGAGTTGGTGCTATCCCCCATGCTTTCCCACCGGCCGGACCCAAGCCTATCTCGTAGAGCCTACTCCAGGGAGCGTGGAGGCCTCGACCAACGCAGGCTGCGCCAACCCCTCACTCAAACGTTGGAGGTGAGCTTGCGTATTTGTGCTCATAATTTGCTACATCTACTATATTCAATATAACAAATACATATTTTATGTCTTCGCCCTGCAAACTAGGACAGTCTGGAGACCGCCGTAGATCCGGACTAGTACCTCGACGATTGGGATGTGGACACCTTCTTCACTAGTCACGATGAGCTAAGGTCATCACAATTGCCAGGGGCACCCCCTCCACTGACACAGTCGTCCTAACCGGACATCACAACACCTTCTTCAGAGGGACGACCTAGCTGGGACGTGCACCCACTTGATCGCTACATGTTCCCTAGTACACAGTTCAGAGATGGACGACGCAAGCATCTGGTGGAGAGATCAATTCAAGGGGTGGCCCCTAGGAGGGGGCGTTAGTATATTTACTGTTTACTAGTACTTTCGTACCTTTTGTGAACCTCGTGTAGTAGTTATTATGGGACTGTTTGGTTGTCTTCTGTCACGAGCCTGGCCCGTTCGACTCAGCCAGGCTGATGGGATACGGGATGCGTAGATACAGAGACGGTGTTTGGTTGAGTGTTTAGTAGGCATGTATTTTAAAATTTAAATATTTTAAAGAAAACTTACGCAGAACACGTGGCACCACATTTATGGTTTGCTATTGTGGCTAACAGTGGTCTCTTGCGCAGAACACGAGGCTGCCATGTGTTGCATCCAGAGATACGGTCATTTTCTCCGTATTTCCAGAGCCAGGCTGCATGGAGAATCTTGCATCTAGAGAGCTAGGCTCAAAAGTAGATGCAGACAACCAAACATAAGAAAAAAAGCAAGATTCTGCATTTGTAGATGTAAATCTCTGTGTATGCAGGCAACCAAACAGCCCCTATGTGACATTGCACTTCTCATTCTATGTCCCTACGTTAGTACCATTTGATTTTCGTTCCAATGTCATGTCACTTCTCATTCTATGTTCCATCACTGTCACATCCCTCTCATTATGTCTCTTTTGCACAACTGAATGACCGCTCGATGTAACGCTCTAAAGCCACATCAAATTAACTGTACAGCTGCATGACCCATCATTTCGAGTACGCCTGCAACCTGCTTAGTTACATAGGGCATTCAAACCTCAACTGTACGACTAAATGAGCTATCAATTCGAGTAGGACTACAATCTGCTTAGTTACACAGGGCATCCAATGCGTTCCAGACTTGAACGAATAACAAGTCCGCTCCTCTATTAATCTATAAAGGATCGCTAAAGCACCATCGGGTCACCATACACCACTTTCATGGTGAGCTGGCGAGCCTCTTCACCACCATATGTGCCTAATAGTTGGTGAGAGTCTTTTGGCCTAGGAGACCATGCTCATCCTCTTGTCGATGACATGTAGGTCATAGATTATGGGGAATGGAGAGATGGCCCCATTTTGTAAGAGATCATCATTTTTTATTGGTTTTTGACTGGCCGAGATACGACTGTAGGAACCCCTTGGTTGTCCAGTGGTTTGACCACATACACGAGGGGTTCACTGGTAGCAGGTTCTACTGATGTCTTGATTACTAAGTAGGTTTGTGCCCATGTATGTTACGTTGTCATAAGTATTATTTACTAATACATTGTTCTACCTCCAGATACCAGATATTACATGCGGTTGGACTTGCTGGATGAATGAGCCATACCCGACAGCAGCGTACACCTACATAACATACCTCCACGCAAGAATCAACCACTCGCAGGCTAGATGTCATAGGAGGGTCGGCGCAACAAAGAGACCAAGAGAGGGCCACAAGGCCCCCCAGGCTTCCCAGGCAGGCCATGCCAGCACGTGAAAAGCACAACCAGCTGGTGTTGGACCAACACTATCATCCAACCTGTTCTTGTTAGAATCCTACATGCCTTTGTGCATGTCACTACCCTGCCACACCCAACATCGAAATTCTCCGTCGAAGAGCGATCATGCAAGAGGCCTACCCCGTGTATTATAACACGGAATGGGAAGCAACTGCTCGGTGTTCTGCCACTTGGTGTTCATACTAGTGCCACAATACCTTCACACAGCCATGGTGAACGACCATGGCTTATATCGCACCATCTATATCATGCGTGCTTTCTGATATACACGTAGTACTTATGTTTTTGTGAAATCCCCTAAAGGTGCAACGTTCATAGTCAATTGCCATCTGTATGGTTCTCTAACTTTGTGTCGCACCCATGTCAAAAATGATTGCCAACATTTCAATATGTCATGACCTAGATGTGTAATTAATGGCTTGACCCTTTCTAACAGACTGCATGTCATTACCTGGAAAGGCCGAACGATGATGTGTGCCGTCGCCGAAGGATTATGCATCAGGACTTTGGCCACATACGGGACCCATAATTTGAATCAAACCATGCATGCACTACTTGTGGTGCTCTTGCCTGTGTCACTATCCAAACATGACATAATAAACATTTGTACGTCATTATCAATGTACTGCATTCTACCTATTTATTCATACGATGCTATTCTATTTATTGATTTTTGTATTAAATTAAATATAAAATAGCTGAAAGTCCTACACGTAAAGGTGGTCACTACTACCTTTACTCTCTTTCGTGACTTATCTGACTAATATTGACTCATCCGACTTTTTTATTACCTTTTGAATCCGTTTTATTTTTATCTCGTAGGTAAGTATAAAAGCTCTCTAAATCCTAAATTTCAAGGCCATCCGACTCTCGAGGCCACCTCGAAAAATTCTTAAAGCTGAACATAAGACAATAAATCAGATTAAATAAGCCCAAAAGAAGGGCCTGAGTGTCATTCATCGACCCACTGCGTCGCCTCCCTCCTCGCCTCACCACCCTTCTCCCCTCCCTCCTCTGCAATCCCCTCCTCTCTCTCTCTACCAACGAGCTGATTCCCCCCACCCAAGCGAGCTGCGGCTGCGAGCCGCCGCAAATCCGCGCGCGCGATGCTCGAGGTAAATCTCTCCCGCCCCCTCGTTCCACTTCCACCTCGCGCTTCTTCGCCTACTCGCGCGCCTCAGGCGAGCTCGATCGCCAGCCAGTGCTTCTTGCGGCGTAATCTGATTTCCCCGCGTAGGATTTACCCTCGGATTGGTGGCAACCCATTTGGATTGGCAAACGGGGAGCTGTGTAGGCTGTGGCTGTCATCCGCGGACCTCTGATTCGCGGCTGCGGGTGGCAATCGGCTTTGATTATAATGTTGGGACGCTGTCGCTGCTCCTGCTTGCAAGTTGCAAGAATCCTGCGTGACTGGTGGGCTGGATTAGAATGGGGGTAGGTGCTGGATGCAGGAGGGTTGGCATCATAGGTAGCAAAGAACGCGGCAATGGTGAGTTCTTGTTCCGGCATATGCAGATGCAGCTTGATCTGCTGGCCTCCTGGATTGCTGACAATAGAATGTTGAGCGTGTGAAATAGCGCTTGAATGCTACTGTATAAAGAACAAACTGTGGTCCTTCAAGCCATGGCACATGTGATTCGCGAAAAAAATGGGAAAATTTTGTGTCTCCTCTGTGCTTCATTATCCTGTGCTCTGCTGTGTGCATTGTTTTGCAGCACCTCTGTAGAAAATACCATTAGTGATTTATTTGAAATTGAAAATGGTTTGCTTGTTCTTGTTGATGTTTTTTTCCCTTTCTGGTTCAGAAATATACTAGTCTGAAGACTTATGGCTGACTGCACAAATGTTAGTGGTGCTTGATTTTGTTGCTTACTGAATTTGTTTTCGATTTGCCGGCAGTAGATTTGATAAGCCAGACATGCAGCAGGATGGTGAAACTCAGGTTCCTCCTACAGCTGCTGGGCATCCCGATCCTGGTTTGGCCACATCGTCTGCAGGATATGTAGTACCTGCAGGGCATACTATGGTATGATCTCTCTCTATGCAGGAATATATAGTGAAGTTCTGTATCTGTTATTCTGTTACCTAGAATCCTTTTTGCCCCCTCAAAAGAGTTCTGACAGGAAAATCCTACTAATAAACTGATCAATGAACTAATCAGAAAAATGTAAGTCTTTGATTCGAGAATAGAAATTTCTTTAGCTTCCTTGTTTCTTGACCAACCCTGTCTTAGTCTGGTTAGGTTTCCTAATAGGATTCAGCTCACAATTGTGGATCTTTCCTGTTGGGACCCGCAAAACGGAGTCGAGTCCCTTCTGTGCTTTACTTGTACTACTCCCTGGATCAAGTAGCCAGTACACACAGATTCCAGATCTTTGGATCATTGCCATTACAATTTGAACAAATATTATATCAGAGTGCGTTACAAGGCGCTAAATCAGAGTACAAAATTCAGACACGCAGGCCTTACACAGCGGAAGTCTAACATGCAGCGGAAGTCTTAACAGTCTTCCATAACTTCCATAACTCCAAATGGACGAGGCGAAATACAACAATCAATCCCACAGGCGAGCTGTAGTAGCGTCCTAAGCGTCGAGGTAATCTTCGTTTTGAATTTTGGCAACGAAACCTTCATCTCGGTGCATCTCTTCCTCGGGATACCATTGCTGACAACCTGCCCGTTGGAATGAGCAGCCCCGCATAAAAGGCGAGGGTGAGTATACTTTATACTCAACAAGCAAGGCTGACTAAATGCAACTAAGGCTAACAAAGGAAGGGTAAGGGTTTATTTTGCATAAAGCCAGTTTTACAGGTCTTTCCTAAGATTTTGCAAAATGATTTGAAATGAGTTGAGGAAAACAAATATTTGAATCATTTTCTTTGAAATCACCCTCTAAGGTGGTTTTTCCTAGGAATCACCCTAAGGAAAAGTACACCGCAACGTCTTTAACCAACATTCCCCTAGCCTGGCACTCCCTCTAAGGATTCCACCGCAGCGCTAGTTACTCTAGTTGGCCAAGCCCCCTCTTGAGCCTGCAGAACAACACCAATTGCCTATTCCACCGACTGGAATGCCAAAACTAGAAGTCCGAAGGGTACCCAACCAGAGCTTGCCTATACAAGCACTCAATGGTCGCACTGTTGTACTTAGCTCGTCTACCTCCAGGAATTGGTCCTTAGAGATCAGGGTGGGTCCCGCACTGGCCCGAATCTCGTGCATACTGCACCATCCTTGCAACCATCCACCCAATCAGGTTTTGCAAAACAATTTTTCCCGATAGCACCCACTATCAACTAGCCCATTTACAAACAAATGACAACACCAATTGTCCTTTTAAAATCACATGGTAATTTGGTAATCATTGGTAACAAGCAAATAATCATGTGATCTACTATGAGCATTACTAAGCAGATGCAAAACCTAAACAAGGGTGTGCTAATATTTTAACAATTTTTAATAAGCTATGGCAGCAAGGAATATTTTATACGAATTATTTATTGATGGGAATTTAACTAAGCAACTAGATAATTAACGTTTAACTTTTAACATACATGCTAATTGTTACATTCTAGTAAAACATGTTTGCAAAACTTGGGTTCAAGGGTTCAGCACTTGCCTTGATCAACGAAGTGAGAAGGGTCCTCCACTGCGTCGGAATTGAGACCCTCAGTGATCGAATCTAACGCAACGAGAATAATAAATACAATGCACAAATAAATAGCAAAAATTAATATGTATGCAAATGCAAATGAAAATTACCAAACAGTAGATATTGATTTTATAAACCTTTTAAAAATTTATTACATAATTTCTAGAGTTGCATAATTAAAGTTATTAAAATAACAAATAGCGTTGTTTACATAAATTAAAAACAAAACTCGGACTGGGCCAGAGGAGGCCTATGGCGGCTTGGCTCGGCTTGCCGCCAAGACCTGCATCGGGCCTGACCTAGCTTGTGGTGGCTGGCAATGTGCCTAACACCCACCAGTAGCGTCAGCGGCCGAGGCGTCTTGTCTGTGTAGTGGCCAGCATGGCGGCAATGGCAGGCTGTGGCATGCAGCAGTCTGACCCACTTGGCCGCCTTGAAGGCGAGATCGGCGTGGTGCGGTCCCGTGAAGCGGCGGCACGGCGTGGCCGACAGTGGGAACCCACCTGTCGGTGACCTGCAGCGAGGGATTAGCGCGAGCACACACGGAGACGGCGGCGGCAACGCTCCGTGATGATCGGCGACGAGATCGGCGGCGAAGGAGAAGGTGACGGCGAAACGCGCCGTGAGGTTGCTCACCGGCGGCGGCGGCAAGCGGCAGCGGCGATGGCGCGATCGCGGGTATGCGGGGCATGGTGGCAGCAGCGAGAGAAGCGGCGGCAGCGTCGCGAGGTTCGCGACGGCGCGGTGGTCTTGTTTGGACCTCTCGCAAAGGAGGGGGAGCAACGGCATGGCGCCGGTGACATCGCCGTTCTTGGGAAAGAAAGGGAGCACGGCGTCAGGATTTCCCGGCGGTGTTCCGGCTAAGGTGGCTGTGGGTAGGGAACCTAGGGGTCCTAGGGGGAAGAGGGAGACATGGGGATGGCAGGGGAGGCTGCGAATTTGAGTCTTACCGCTCGAAACCGATGATTTCGGCGAACAGGCACTGCAGCAGATTCCGGCGAGGTCTTTGGCGATTGAATTCGTCGCGCTTGGTCAACAATTTTGCGAGCGCTTTGTTGGGATGGATTCGTGATGAAGATAGCCAGGACGTCCTCGGACGGTTTGACGAAATTCGCATCGAGGCGGTGCTGAGGTGAGGAAGAGTAGAGACCGCTAAGAATCGGGAGGCCGACCTTCGGCGTTAGATTGCCGGAGCTACGGACCTCGAATCCGCGAGTTCCTAGGCAAAATAGAACTGTGAGGAAGAACTCTAGGACGTTCTCGGAGGGTTTGGAGAATAGAGGCTTACCCTGGTCCCAGCAGAAGAAAACCAAAAGAGGGAGAGTTAGCTCACGAGGAGGTGGCGGCTGGGATTTATATAGGTTTTAGAGGGGATTTAGGGAAAGGGGGAGGATGATTTGGGTAGGGATTGTTCCCCTAGGATCGTGGGAACCGATTTTGCTAGTTTTGGGGAGGATTTTAGGGAGGATTCCAATAGGAGAAGGGAGGAAGGTTCCTCGCTATCATTTGGTCAGAGAAGATGAAGAGCAAATCGATCAGGAAGAAAGGAAGGGAAGGAACAAGAGAGAAAAAGGGAAGAGAAAAGAAAAAGAAAAGAAAAAGGGAAAGGGGGTGGGGTCCACTTGCAAAAATCAATCTATTATTTATCTAGGCTTCAAATTATAGGTAAACAATTATTTTAAAGATTAAAATGCAAAATAGCTTTTAACAAATGTAGGATTTGTAAAATTAATATTAACATCTTATTTTACGCAAATAACCCTTTTTGCAAACTTTAAATATAAATATTACACTTGCAATTAGATTTTGGAAAATTTTATTTTACAAAGCTTTTTAATTAAGGAACATACTCATTTTTAAATATTTTAATATTTTCAAAATTTTCATGCCATGCAATGCATATGATTTTGGTTTTAAAAATGAGGATGTTACATTTCCACTTTATATGATTTGATGTTTTATCCATAAATCAACAAATACAGTCTCAATATGTGAATAGGAAAACTCTTTAACAAATTATCAAATCAACTTTTGCTCTACCTTTTGTGCTTGCTTTGAAAAGTTTCTCTCTGAGTCTTTAACAAGTTCTTACTCATGCATCCAATAATTCAGGATGATGACCTCTTGCTATCATAATATAAAAAAACGTTATAATATCTGGACTATGGAGTGGGATTATATATTTTATCCATAAATATATTATGACTATTGATACAACTGAAATTTCCTGTAACACCAACATAAATTCTTCTATAGTAAATTAGTTGGTGCATGCCATAATTTCTGTAGTGAAAATAATTCTATGTCTAAGTGATAAAAAGTATAAGGGTATCCAGGGTTTCCCTTACAGTTATTACTTGTGATGATTTATGCTCGTGTTTGATGGCTATTCAAAGTGTTGTGTACATGTTCTTTTGCAGGTTCAGCTGGCTTATCCATACATTGGTTCATATTATGGAGGCATATATGGCTCTTATGGTGGACAGCCTATGGTATGATTTAAATTATAGATATAAATATAGTCAGCTATCTTATCATAGCACAAGCTGCACATCTACATCAGCTGATTTTTGTGATTTATCTTTCTTTAGGTTAATGCTGCTTTGATGGCAATGCCTCCAAATTCTGTGCCTTTGGCATCTGATGCTGTTCTAGAACCTGTATATGTCAATGCAAAGCAATATCATGGTATATTAAGGCGACGCCAATCTCGTGCAAAAGCTGAATCAGAAAATAAGGCTAATAAAACTCGCAAGGTATTTCTTAAAGAAATAATACATTAATATAATCCATCATGGTGTCATGCCACTCGTTTTGTTTGCGAATTAATAGCTTTTTCCAATAAATTTGTTAAATTGATCTCATCATATGAATATATTGTTTCTGACATGTTTGGGATATCCATTGGTTCTTTTCCTCCTTGTCACTTCTGGAATTAGGGATGTTGTAATTTTGAAGTACATAGTCTATACTTTGATCAAGAAAACTGAAAAAGGAAAAAAATGAGATGTAACAAAGCTATTCACTTGATCAAACCTTATTTGATTTTCTTCTGTCATTTAAATACAAAATTTAGCATATGTCAGATCTTTTGCAACAGTGATGAAACCAAGCATTCCTGATATATGAAGGACAGCCAAGTTGTTTGGCTTGAGTTTTTGGGCATGGATAGGTCATTTTTGCCATGATGTGTAGTTAAAGGTAGTTTAAAAGTATAGGTGCAACGGACTTGTGAAATTTGTAGGATGATTCCACTAACATTTTTTTTTTATTTGAGAATATTTGAAGGACTGTCCAGTCATTGTCATCTCCTTGGGATTGTGTTGCACTTCTATTCAAGTTCATATCCAACTTCACCATGGCTAACTGGTGAAATAGAATACTATGCAGTGAAATTATGAAGAACCCAACTTACATAATTTTATGTTAATTAAATTCAGATAGCTTTAACAGTCCTTTATTCTGGCAGACTGACAGGCAATTTATGGTTAACTTTGTTGTAATAATGAGGTGATCATGGTACTTAGTACAATTGAACACTTCTCATGTGAAGGATTAAAGGAGATAGGATATGCTCTTCTAGTTCCAAATGTTCTTTGATGTGTAACAGGCCATCAACTATTTTCTGTTCCTACTGATACTCGGTGATGTTCTTTGTTTCTCATTTCTTCTGTGCATTTCGTTTTCAGCCTTACCTACATGAATCCCGCCATCTTCATGCTTTGAAAAGGGCAAGGGGATCTACTGGTCGATTTGTCAACACCAAGGAAGTGGAGGGAAAGCAAGACAATAAATGTATAAATAAAAAGGATGATGGACCTGTGCAGGCTGACAATAATGACAACAGCAGCAAGACCAGTGCACATGCCAAGTCAGAGAATGTGAGCCCAACACCCTAGCTGGGTTCGGGTGCATCTGATATTGTTTAGGATTAATTTAGCCAGTTTCCCCTAATCCAGCCAACTTGTCAGCTGTGTCCTGCCATTTTCTCGTAAACGCAGTTGGGTGTAAATCTGTTCATAGCTGTGATGATGTCTGTACTAATAGAGGGAACTTGTTTTGGATGCAAGTTCAATGCTAGGATTTGTTGACGAGTTATTCAATGAGTGTAGATTATTGAACAACAAGAATTTCCCTCATTTTGGTTGTTACCTGCGAATTCAGTTACGGTTATTACCGGATTCAGGACTTTTGAGAATTATTACTTTTAATGTTCGTTATTTTAAAAATACCAAGCCCATCCTGATTGTTAAAAAAAATGGCTGGTTTTTGGTTGTCTGCTTACATATCTGATTAAAAGAAAACAGAGCTGCACCTGCATGTCTGTTTTAACGAGAATTTCACGTACCATGGCTTAATTGAAGCAAAAAAGCTGCTGGTTGGACCATAGCTCGTGGTTGATTAAAGGTCTATTTGGCAACAAAGTTTAGAGAAAACTCTGTTTTATTATACATATAGTTTACTTATGTATGCATATAAAACCATGGTTTTAATTAGCTTTGTTTTTCTCGGAACTACAATCTGTTTGTTTGCATTATTTATAGAAACAAAACTTTCACAAAAAACAAAGGAGAAGAGCTAGCCATAGACAAAGTTAGAAAAACTTTGGTGTGGAGTGAGGTTATTAAAACTACAAAAAATATAGTTTCAATCAAAACAGAGTTATGAAACTAAACCTAATCTGAACACCCCACAGTTTTCTAAACTATGGTATTTTGAGAAATTATTGTTTTGCCTCGAAACTATAAAAATACTACGTTGTCAAACATGCCCTATATCTTTTATTTTGCGAAAGTGTCGTGGCTGATTAATAATATATGTAAAACCTTTGAAAAGCACGAATTTCTTTGAAAATTAAGATCTTATGGTTGTCTATGAGAAATTCTCTCTTTTCAAAAGTTTTATCTTAGAAGGAGAAATTGAGCTGTGTTGTGAGTTTTGTGATGATCTGAAGACATAATCACGTCTCTTTTTTGCCGCGTCAATGCTAAATGTGTCGGGGGGCATTTTAGCCATGTGTGACATGTCCTGGAGACCTTCTGACGTCGATCAATACTTCAGATGGGAGGGGTGTGTTCTTAAGGGGGACAGCTCTGAGAAACATGGATTTGGCAGCTAGGTGTTGGGCCATTTGGTTCAAGAGGAATGTTTCTGTTTTTGATGAAAAACGGATAAAAAATCCAGCTAAAATAAAATTTATATTTGGTTAGCACCTTTCTCCTTACTGGGCAGGTTTTTTGAAGGCAAGCGACCAAGAATTGGTGGACCTGGGGATCCAGAAGATCTATCAAATGATGCGTGAGATCCACAAGACTATTGATGATGGCCAGGATGGTGGCCGGCTGGGAATGGATGGCTGACTTTAGAGGTGAAAATGGAACCGGTAATACATGTATGTTAGCCATATCTGATACCCAATTTGAATAAAACAGTAGCTACAATTTAATATCTGGCAGATACGGATATGGTTGTCTGATACCTGATTTGAATAAAATAGTAGCTACAGTTTAATATCCGGCGGATATGGATACAATTGCTACCCGTTTTATTTTACGCGGATACGAATAGGATACAAGACGAGCACTACACGGCGGATATAGGTCGGATATGGGTACCCAGCAATTTAATCAAACCAGGTCGCAAGGCCCATTCCAATTGCATGTCGGGCTGCCCAGGCCCAGCCCAGATAGGTGGCTTCAAAAACCTAGCCTTCCTTAGAACCCTACATTTGCCACCTCTCCCTCCTGCTGCATAGCCGCCACCCCTACATGGCCGCACGCCGCTGCCCCTCCTCGTTGTGCCGACCGTTCCTGCACCATTGTTGCTTGATAGAGGGCATGTTGCTGGAGATGTAGGTGGACGCGATGGGCAAAAGTTGGAGGTGGGAAGGTAGAGGGCCTGCGGCGGGGTAGAGGCGTAGAGCCAACCTAGATGTCAAATTCGACCGCCGTGGAGGTTGCCACGCAAGAAAGACGACCGGGACGATGATGAGAACAATGAGGACGATGACGCCTCGTGCTCATGGGATCTAGCGTCATGGACTCCGTTAGCTTTATGCTCGCCAGATCTAGCCATTGAGCTGGTTGCTACCATACTGCTGGCCGCCGAGCGAGGCAGTGCGATTGTGTGAGTGGAGTCTCTCCGTGCATGTGCTTTGGCTGGAGATAGATGGAGTGGGAGACACAAGACCAGAGAAGTGAAAGGTGGTAAATAAAGGCCCCTCTTCAACTGTGCACCTTAGAGCATCTCCAAGTGACACTCTATAATACTGTTCATCTGGATAGAGTAGCTGCTGGAGGGAAGAAATCTTTTAGAGTGCAGTGTAAAGTGTGAAGAAATTTTAGAGAGATGAATAGAGTGTGGAGTAAATAATGTTATAGAGTGGAAGGATAGAGGCCAGTTGGAGATACTCTTATTGCCCCAAACCCCATCACTATTCACTTTCTGTCCATCATAGCAACCCTATCACTACTCCCACTCTCTATGATTACTATTCACTACCCACTACTATTCACCTCCCAGCGATAAATCTCAAATTCCCGAGCTATAGTGTTGGACACCTAAAATAGGGCATACTACCAAGAAAGCCTAAGGACAGGTTAAAGATGCCCTCATAATTTTACCTATATAGTAGTACTATTTGCTATGCTTAATATTTTGATCATGTATAGCAAATTGTTATGACACATGTAGATTATTTTTTCATGTATGTTGATTCATAGTGTGATTTGTCGTTCACGTACTATCCATCTAAATATCTGTTATCCGTATTCGGTTTGAACTTGTATCCATTTCCTACTCAATCGTAAATATCTGATTCTGTATCTGTATCCTACTTGGTTTGGCACTACCCGTATACGAGGAAAAAATTATAAGTAGGATACGGGAGAGCTACTATCCGATCCGTTTTTACCCCTAGTTGACTTTGGGTGTGAGACTGTTCGTCTGTTGTCATTCTATTTTGATTTGGCTTAGGGTTGCTCTGGTTTAGGGCAACTCTAAAATCGGGTCTCTATACACCCCTCTAAGTCACTATTCGCTCTCTATATTTCCATCCTCTCTAGCAGAGCCTCTATTCAGAAAAACTATAGAGGTTGATATAGAGAACCTCTAAATTTAGAGGCTGGGAGAGAGAGACTCTAAATTTAGAGACTGAGATAGAGGCTCTGCTGGAGGACGAGAGACTCTAAATATAGAGAAGATTCTGTTTTACATGCTCTGCTGGAGATGCTCTTAGGATTGCAACTTGTAGACCGGCTTCATAAGAGATTTATTTTTATTTTTTTTTCTCGTCAGGAGGGTGAAGGGTGGAGTTCTCTCCAGGGTTTTAAGTCCCTTTTTTACTCTAAATCCTGCTCGGACCGATATTTGATTTCCCATGATTTCCCGTTAAAATTTAATAAAATTTTGATTATTTTAAATTTAAATCGAACAGAGTGGGCAGAAAAAGGAAATCACTATGATTCTCGAAAAATTGTTCAGTTTCAACGGAAAATCATTCTTTTTTATTTGGAAATCATTCTGTTTGAACGAGAAATCGAGATGAAAAATCATTTGGTTTAGTTTTTCGTGAAATCGCTAGGTTTTAGGAGAAATCGTACTGTTTTAGGGAGAAATTGTTCAGAATTTTTTTCATTTTTAAAAACTTCAAATTTAAATTTTGGGTTCGATTTTTTGGAGCGGGATTTCAATTTCCCGTTTCCTCCCGCTCACATGTAATGGTCGTGCTACTGGATGATGTAGGTTGGTTTTGTTTTGGCTATGAAATGGAAGTTGGGGGTCTCCTCCTTCTGCAAGAAATAATATATGTAAACGCATATAAATTAAATACATAAAACTAGTGTGGTTGTTGCCCTCAGCAGCCTCCCTCCGCAAACGGATCTCCAAGCATTAAGGCCCTGTTCTTTTGGGCTTATGTAATCTGACTTATCTGACTAATATTGATTTATCTGACTTTTTTTATTACTTTTGAATCCGTTTTATTTTTATCTCGTAGGCGAGTCTAAAAGCTCCCTAAATCCTAAATTTTATGGCCATCCAACTCTCGAGGCCACCTCGGAAAATTCTCGAAGTTAGAGATAAGACAGATAAGTCAGAGCTCATGAGTCCAAAAAAAAAACACCCCTAAAAAAACAAATGGCAAGAAAATCATCTGCATGGTGGGCTTGTTTGAGGACGCTCGCTAAATAGCACAACCGAAAAAAGGTGGTTGGTTCTTAAGGCAAGTAGACCTTGATCTAGCAGGAGCACCGAGCTATGCTTGGGTGGCGACAGTGAATCAATTCTCGGTGTGTGCAAGCGCTTCAGAGGTGTCTATAATCTCCATGTGCAGTGTGGGTGTGTGTTGTGGTGGTGTGAGGGTGCGTCCCTGTTTGAGGATGATCTTTACAACTTATCTATTTATTGTTTATCTATTTATTTACTTATCTCCGTTTACACCTTATTCTATGCAGTACGCACCTAACTTTCTCTGTGCACTCAAGCACCCTGCCAATCTCAACCTTGCGAAGCAAATCCAACTATTGAAATCCAGTAGCACCAAATTTGCAAGAAAACGCCCGTCTCCTCGATTCGTCTTTTGCCAGTAAACTCTGACTCCTCCAATTGTTTCGCTCCCCCAGCCTTGGCATCTAGGGTATGTTTGGGTTGTAGCCCTAAGTTATCCTACTAATTATTTGTCATGCACTGACATTTTGTGTGTCGTTTGGATCTTTAGCCAATCTTTGGCGTGCCCTCGCCAAAATTTGGCTCGCCATCTCGTTCCAACGCGGAGGTAGACAACAGCGCGGGCGTGGAAAAGCCACGCCAAGCCAATCGTTGGCGCGCCCGGCCTGGCCTGCCACCTTCAACGTGTGTCCAGCAGCAGAGACGCAGGGACACGATTCCAGCATAGAAGCAGACGCACGATTCTTCTCGCGGTGGGTCCCAGCAGGCAACATGCACATTTATATTTTAGAGCATTTGACAATATGTCTTATTTCACTATTTGCACCCACATGTCATAGACACATAAATAGGACATATTATCAATTTTCACTCAACTTTGGAACATATTGTCAATTATCCCTTATATTTTTATAGCAACCCACGGGGCCATGCATCGTGAGATTTGTTAATTTCGAATTTTTATTTTCTTATGCAAGTAATAATGAGTTTTTTTTGTCTTCAAAAATGACTAGATTATTATTTTGTCTCCGTGCCTCAAAATTTGTAATTTTGGTAGTATTTTTTCACATTCACTCCTATACGACGAAATAAACCAAACAATATTCACATTAATTATGAAATTTTGATTGTCTTATTTGGTTTCCAACCAAACAACAGTTCTTCATACTGTACCAAATTTTGGTAGAAAATTATCTCCAAACCAAACAACCTAATTTTACCAACGAACTGATCATGCTCTATATTAATCATGATCAATTCATTAGCACGGTTTTAAAGGGGTGCAAACCAAACACAGCCCCAACTCCCTGTCGCCTCTGTTCTGCCGCCCCTGCGTCCATCCCCCTCTAGTCATGGCCGTGCCGCCCTCACCTCGATCCCCTCCAGCCGCCGCGTCACCCTCCTGCTCCGATTACCTTGTGTTGTCAATCCCCTTGTGCCACTGCCTTCTTCCTCTCCCGCTCCTTCCCTTCTGTTTAGCCACGCCGCTTCTCTTTTCCTGGACAACACCGCCCTAAATCTCTCGGCGCTGCCCCTGCCTGCTGTAGTGGATCGCCTACGCCGCCCGGCATCCTCCATACGCGTAGCAGTCTAAGTTTGTACCCCCGTATTTGCTACATGGTAGTAGTGTACTAGCGTTCTTCCCTTCAGCTAGTTTTATGAAAGAAAATCTTTTGTTCATTTAAAATTCTTTTCAAGCTGTTGGTACCTTCCGCTATTGCAGTGTCTTTATGTTGTATTTAGAGCTAATAGCATTTGCAAATCTGTTTTGTTTCCCTTCTGCACTTCCCATGCTCCAGCAACTGTTTTATTTTGTCATGTGATGCGTGTAATTTGCATATAGGTGTTGAAGAAAATCTGGCTGAAGATTCTTTGACCGAAGTTGAGCATGACCAGTTCCTGTTCCTGGAGAACAAGCTAGGGGTGTTATTGAAATTCATCGTAATTTTGACTTATCTGTCTTATCTCGATTTAGAGAATTTCGAGGTGGCCTCGAGTCGGTGGCCTTGAAATTTAGGATTTAGGGAGCTTTTAGACTCGCCTACGAGATAAAAATAAAATGGATTCAAAAGTAATAAAAAAAAGTCAGATGAGTCAATATTAGTCAGATAAGTCACGAAAATTTCTCAACTTATCTGACTAATATTGACTCATCTGACTTTTTTTATTGCTTTTTGAATCCGTTTTATTTTTATCTCGTAGACGAGTCTAAAAGCTCTCTAAATCCTAAATTTCAAGGCTATCCGACTCTTGAGGCTACCTCGAGAAATTCTCGAAGTTGGAGATAAGACAGATAAGTCACAGCTTATGAGCCCAATAGAACACCCCCGAGTCACCGTTCCTAGATCTTGGTGTGAATTAAAAAGATTTCTGTCCACTGAAACTGAAAGCTCTGCTGTTGGCTTAGGGGCAGTCTGTGTAGTAATGTTGCAAAGTCTTAGACGAGAAATCCTCTTCACTTCTGTTGTCATGGATGTGAATGATGTTGGATTCTGCCACTTGGGTACCTTATGTAGTGGAAGCGACATGGTTTATTCCTGGTTGTACCGTTGTAGTGTTTGTTGAGGCACTTTGCAGTGTTGTGTAAATGATTGCCACTGTGTTAGACTTGCAACCACCATTTGCTCTATTCTATGATGAATGATGATCTCAACATTCAGCTTGCTGGCGGATTACTTTGCAAAGCATACAAAATTATCATGAAGAGAACATCGCATATATTTCACTTCAACAACGACCTGATTAGTATCTGAACTCGAATTTGTTTTTACACTATTCAGGCATTTCTGGAAGCATCGCTCTAGATATGCATGTGGGGGAAGTCTCCAAATGTAAGGTACATATCAACGACAAATCTTGTTCCCTATCCTTGGTCTAACAAATGAATCAACACAGTGTAAATCTTTAATATGCCACCCGTGTCACAGTTGTTCTTTTTTTTTTTTTGCTAAAATGGTGCGTGCCGCTGCCGCAATCACTTATGAAACAAAAGTAATGTTCTTTGATTATTTCTTTTGATGGTGCCTGGAAGCAACAATGTGTTCAGTTTTCATGGTATACTCATACAAAGACAATATAGGTATTGAATTGTCCATAAGGAATTTTGTATTCTCCTCGGTTTGTTGTATTGAAATTTGAAACAATAACATGCGTAAGACCGGAGTTTACTGTCTTCTGCAGTGATTAGTGATCACTCCCTTGACAAGAACATCCTGCGGTAGCCGTACACAAGCCCAAAACATATCTTTTATTTTATATAATCAGAATTAACTTTTCAGCTCAAAAAACACAGCCTCAAAGACTGAGACCTCATACACTAGGGCATGCCCAATAGATACCCAAAACATGGGGTGACATATTACTGTAGCGCATAGAATTTGAGGATTGATTTGAAGAGGTAAACAGTGATATGGAAAGCAATAGTGAATATAGAGAGTGAGATTTAGACAGTGAAAATAGAATTGTTGTTGAGGAGATGAATTGTGATAGGCAGAGCAATAATGATAGGGAGGAAAAATAGGAGAGTGAATAGTGTTAAAAAAGTGGGAGGTGAATAGTGATAGGGTGAAAAAAAAAGAAAGTAGTGTTGGACATGCCCTTAGGACATCTCCAATGATGTTCCTATACCTATTTATTGTAGAAATGGATTATGAATAGTGAAAATAAGAATGAAAGGAAAATATAAGAGAGAAATGTTAGGATTGGAAAAATAGGAACAAAGTTAGAGAAGTGAATAGTAAATTAGGGTTGTGAATAGAAGATGAGTAGTGGGTCAGTAGTAAGATAGGGTTAGAAAATAGGATCGGTATTAAAGATGGCGTTAGAACCTTTATTTTAATTAAAATTTTTAAATAAGAAAGTTCAGCACTTGCAATTACATGCCAGCGAGATCAGCACGCATGCACTCTATGGCGACGCGAAAATGCGATTCCACGGTGCGTTCTAATGCGACGCTGCCATCCTAGAGGAGTCTTCGGTGGCACGACTCAACAGAAAGAGTGAGAGAAAGATGGAGTAGGAGGCGACACTAGGGGATTAGAACGGGAGGGCAACGCCGCGGCTGGAGAGGATTGAGGTGATGGAGGGCGGTGCTGTCGTGTCTAGAGGGAAACGACGTGGGCGCGGCAGAGCCACGGAGCAGAGGCGATGGGGAATTAGGGATATTTCGGCTGGATTGCTGAATTGAGCCTTTGGGGTTGGGGTCTCGAGAGCTGCTGCTCCTTGTCCCCGTCGACGTTCGGGTGATGAGGACTCATCCCTGCTATAATATCAGAGCCAAAAGATGGTCGCTACTCGCGCCGACGCGTTGAGGTCCTCGACGTCGCTCATGCTTCTGGTTGCAACCCCTCGCGCCATCGCCTCCTTTCATGCCGCCGCTGCTCATCCCTCCTCCATGCACTACTGCTATCGTTATCTTGCAAATCCTCACTAGATAGGAGAGGGGGGAGGCCAGGAGGGGGGTGTGGTGCTAGGAGTCAATTTTTTTTATTTTTTTTAATTCAAAATTTTTAAATGCCCGCCCCCGCCGCGGTTTTGCATTTTTGGGCGCCCGTCGCCCGTGGGCCGGGCGATCGCCCATGCCACGGGCGACGGGTACCAATCCCTCGCCTGCTAACTGCATGCTAACTAATGCCGTGGGACGGCGTTGCGCTGGGGAGGCTGCGGTCGCCCGGTTCACGGGCGATCGCCCAGGCTAAGGGCGACCGGAGCCTTCTCCGCTATATTTTACAAATGTTATATATATATATAACAGTTATAACATATAAAATATCTAAAAAGTATATATATTATCAATATATATTATAACATATAACTATTATATATGATATGTTATATATAATAGTTATAACATATGTAATATATATAAAAGTATATATATTATATATATATGTTATATAGAATATTTATGTACATATAGAACATATGTATAATGTATATTATATATAGGGTCTACCGAATCTGCGTGGTCGGAAATTAGGGTTTAGGAAGGGAGAAAATTTGTTATTTTTTTATGAAAAGGGCCGACAGTTTTAATTTTCATCTTTTGTATTATTAGAATTATAAAGAATAAATGTTCGTCTTGTCACAAAATATTCCTCGCATGGCAGCAGTGATAGCGTTTAAAATAGAGTGCTCTCAGAAAAATTTTATTGTCCACATTAGCATTACACGGTAGTTCGTACTGAGTACAACGGGATATTTCCCCTTACTGTTAGCATGAGGTCGGCCACCTTCACCCGGCATGCACGGGTGGTCACCATGGACCGGTGAAAGGGTTGTGGAATTGGCATGAACACCAAGTGGCCGCACACCGAGCAGTCGCTTCCCATTCCGTGTCGTAGTACACCGGGTAGGTCTCTTGCATGATGGCTCTTGACGTAGGACTTGGCGTTGGGTGTCTTGGGGTAGTGGCATCCGCATAGACATGCATGGTCCTGACATGATCGATTCGGTTGATAGTATTGGTCCAGCACTGCCTGGTTGTGCGATTGACGTGCCGGCATGGATTGCCTAGGAGGCCGGGAAGCCCGCGCGGACCTCCGCCGGCCTTCTGACTGCGCCTGCCCTCCTGTAGCATCCACTCTAGCCTGCAAGCGATCGATTCTTGCGTGCAGGTATGTTATGTAGGTGTACGCTGCTGCCGGGTATGGCTCATCCATCCAGCAAGTCCAACCGCACGTGACGTCTGGTAACTGGAAATAAGAGAACTGGTAAGTAACTTGTATTTGCGGTAGCATATCGCAGAGGGAGGGAACTTACGTTGTAATCTAGGCATCGGTAGAACCTACGACCAGTAAACCCCTCGTGCACATGGTCAAACCACTGCACAACGGCTGGGGTCCCACATTCGCATGTCGGCCAGTCAAAAATGGACGCGAAGTGACGATCTCGTAGCAAAGGAGGGCCGTCTCTCCAGTCTACATAATGTATGATATGCATATCGTCCGAAGGAGGACGAGAATGCTCTCCAGGCCCATAAGACTCCCACCATGCATCAGGCATATATGGCCGTGAAGAGGCTCCCCAACTCGCCATGAACTATAAAGCAGTAAGCTCTCAGGAAAGATGTAGCGCAGAGGACCCGAAGGTAGAAGGGTTTTTATAGCGAAGTCTGGCAGGTGCATGGACGGAATTCATGGAAGCGTACGCGTCCTTCACGATGTCTGCTGCTGCGATTGATGTGGACCGGGCGGTGTAAAGCGGGGCTGTTGGTCGGCGATGCGGTGAAATAATTGATGGCGCTGCGATTGATGTGACCGGCGATGCAAAGCGGTCTTGGTTGCGGCCTTTGCGAGGACCGATCTTGATGGATCTTTGCGATTGATGTGACTAGGCGGTGGAAAGCGGGATCATTGGCGGCGGTGCGATGAAATAATTGATGGCGCGGCACTTGATGTGACCGGGCACTGCAAAGCTAGAAATTATATTTGATATTTTTCAGAAGAAGAAAAAGCATAAGGCTAGAAATTATGCTTGACATCCATTACAGAAGTACACAAAGTAGTGCGATTACATCGTAAAAAAGGAAAATAAGTCGGGGACAAGTGCGATTACAAAGTCTAGTCCAAGTACAACATACCGCCGGTCCTTTGGCGTGTGCGTTCTAATCTGGTCCTCGGGGTATGTGAACTGGTCGGGAGGATGGACATCCCTCCGGGCTGCCGTGGTCTCTGGGTGTCGAGGATCCTCGTCTTTGTGTGGTGAGTAGGGGCGAGTGGAGCCCGAACAAGCTGCGACACCGAGGAAGTCTGCGAGAGCCAGCGATCTAGGTCCTCTTTGCTTGACATCGTCGGCGTCGTCGCCGTAAGACGTACTCCTGCATTGAAGGAAACACATGACAATCGAGAAGGCGTTGCAGCAGCGTGACGTACTAAAACATTATATAGCGGTGTTATCATTGCTCACCTCTGCTAGTCGAGTAGAAGGGCTGGCTGGTCGACTCGGTGGGCCAAGCTCCCGGCCCTGCTGCGGGGGTGGTGCAGCACGCGAAGAGCCGGCGCCCTGCCCATCCCAATCTCCCCAGCCCTGCTGCTGGGGCGGTGCAACACGCGAAGAGCCGGCGCCCTGCCCATCCCAACCTCCCGGCCTGGCGATGGGGCGGCAAAGACGCGAAGCCGCGCCTGCCTTGCCCAACCTCCCAAGCCACGAGGCCACTTTGTGGGTGAAGGCGGGAGTGTGGCTCGGGCGAAGGCCCGAGGTCTGCTGTGGGCGAAGTCCCGGAGTCTGCTGCGGGCCACGTGGAAGAGGTGGAGTAAGCGGTGGTGCCCCACCACATGGCACAACGTCGGGGACCCGCTGGCACAATGTCAAGCGGCACAACTGGGTACACTTGCGTAGCATCCTCGACCACAAGGACCTGTTCTCAGCCGACGTTAGCTTTGCACCCGCCCTCAAACGGGACACCACGGACTGGGCGTCCGCTCTAAGTTCCTGCGACAAATCAGCCTTTGCAATTCGGAGAAATTGTGAGAGGATGTAATGGGTTAAGTACGTGTGGATGACAAAACCAAATGGGAACTCTTACCGCGGTGTACAACCTCTACGTCTGATGGTGCGGGTACAGCTCCTCCACCGAGGGCTCGTGGGTGACGTAGTCGGTCGGTGAGTAGCCCACACGAAGACGAGTCCGAGAGGCATACCATCTCATGTACGCGTCGTACGAGTCAGGGTCGTACGGGCGGTACTCCATGACTCGGTCCTCGAGTGCCTCGTCCCACTGCGCCCTCCAAGTCTGCATCTGGTACGAGAACAGGGTCCCTCCACGAACGCCCATCCGGGTAAGTCTGCAATATGGAGGACATAACATATTACGAAATAACATGTTACATAATCATAGAGGGCACTAAGCGAACTGTTAATAAATGGATCTTACTTGTGCGCGGCTGATGGAATAACCATCTGAGGCTGAGGGGGGATCTCCTGGTACAACCCGAACTGTTGTAAAACCCGGTGTGGACAGTAGTTCTCGACGAAGATGTCGAAAACCAAGAACTTCCGTGTAAGCCAGTATTACATGTCCCTGGTACACAGCAAGGAGAGGCCGTAGGGTGCGCGTGCCTGCACGTGGTACGCGTCGTACGGTGTCCAAACGACCTCGTCGTCGTGTAGGTAGTCGAACTGGCGCTTGAACTCTTCGTACACCCGATGGACCTGCTCGTGCGCGTAAAAACGCTGCGAAACAAAGGACATGAACAAGTTAGTTCAAATGGATGGATGTGGTAGTAACATGACAAAAGGACTCATCGTCGTCGGACCCGGTGAGTGGCCCATGGTGGGCCAATCTGTGTGAGGCCCGTGTGCGATGAGGAGAGTGCGGTCGCGGTCCACTGTGGCCACCCCACGAGGAACCGCTCCCACGACAAAGCTCGAGGAGTAGGGCGCAACTGCGATGGTTGCGTCGCCGTCGTCCGAAAAACGGCGTCGCGAAGGCCCCGTAAGTGGCGGCAAGAACGCGGATGCCCAAAAGTCTTGCTCCATCTGCATGAAAAAGCATGTCGAGAAAGTCGGCGAGGATCATTTGGGTACCATGTTAGCTCACCTCGTACTCGAGTGCCGGCGATGTTCGCATAAGCGGATCAGTGCTGTCAAGCTGTGTCCCGTGGGTGGGCGGGAACATCACCCACCAACAACGAGCAAGTCGCCTCAGTGCCTCAAGCTATGTCGTCATCCGCCATCGGGTGTATCGATCGACTGCGATATTTCATGACCATGTTAGCTTCAAATCAATATATGGGAAAACACGGTTATTAAATTTATGAGGTTGCGTCCGTGGCTATGCTTGACCAAGCACGCGTCGGTCCGTGCGCGCCGCTCGCCTCGAGGCTCGTCGCCCGCCCGGTAGGGGTGTCGTGGTAGCGCGTCGAAGCGGTCCGACAGGTCGTCAAGCCAGTCGACAGGCGCATCCTCCGGTACAACTGCAAGTCCCGCGCAAGGCAGACCCAAGAGGTAGGACACGTCCTGCAGTGTGGGTGCCATCTCCCCAACGGGGAGGTGGAACGTGTGCGTCTCTGGTCACCACCGGTCGACGAGTGCCGCTAGGAGGGAACGGTCGTACGTGAACCGTCGATCCTCCGCCATCGAGAGCTCCACCAGCCTGCAAAGTGGAAGAAGACCTGCTGCTCGCAACCTGCAAAGTGGAATCATCAGTACGGTTAAATATGTGGGGACATATAAAACATGGAAGTGCATGCGAAAAATAAATTGAATTCGTACTGCCGACCCATCGCTCGTCGATACGAAGCAACCGGTCGGGAACACGAGGGCGCAGTGTGTACAGCTTCTTGTCCTCCTGTGCTGACAATCTTGACCTGTGCTTGTGATCTATGTTACGGTCGAACAACTCAGGCGTGCCCCCCCGACTAGGTCCAGCACCGGCCATGGTCACTCGGTCCTGCAGGTTAAGTCGTACAAAAAGAAATAAAACATACATGACACAAAAACATTACATTTCATGGCAAGACATTTAATTGCAAAATCAATTACAACGATAGAGTCCGTGACAACTGTTACAATACCAAACAAATGTTATAAAAATACGAACATTACATTGCATTACATCGTTAATTAAACATATTACATTAAGTAAGATAAACATATTACATGAAGTAAGATAAACATATTACATTGTAACGATACATTGCTCAGGAACGCTCATCCTCTCTTGGTGCGTGACCCCGATGTCCCAGCTTGACCCGCCGATGACCGACGCCCACCTTCGACCTCGTCCATGTCATTGCGGATACGGCGGGTCCTCCTACGGCCAGGCTTCTGTCTCAGCCTACTCATATCTGGCACCCAGCGGTAGCCTGCAGGAGGATTTTCCGTGAAGGACCCATCGATTCTGTATCCGTAGACCTCATAATTCTATGTGTCCCAAACACTTTCCTTCAGGTAGTAAGGTGACACGAAGGAGCGGGTTGATTCATTACAGACGGCGGAAGAGGCTATAATGTGAGAGCACGGGAGGTGAAGGAGCTTTGGCTTCTGGCAGGTGCACTCACATTGGGCCCCCGTGATAGTGTAGAGATGCGTCCTTGTCGTCCGGTGGGTACCTCGACGACCACGCTCAGCACAGTGCACATGAAACCGACGGACGGTGCCACTCTGTGGAGTCACACGATGCATCTGCGCCTTTCTTGTTTTCTTCTCCATGTATTCACTGATAAGGGTTGAATAGACAAGATGCCTGTCGGCCATATCTGAAGCAGCCTTCTGCACCCGGTCGATGAAGTACTTTTGGACCTCATGCAGGACACCTTCAACAATTCCGACAAGAGGAAGACACATCTCGTTCCTTTCATTACCCAGTTGTATACCTCGGCTATGTTCGTGGTCATGATGCCATACCGTGCACCTCCGGTGTCATGTAGGAGCGACCATTTCTCCTTTGGCTCGTGACATATCCAGTCCGAGAAACTTTTAATATCTGTGCCCGCCTTTCTATGGATGTTTCTGGAGTCCGTAAGGAGCGCACATAGAGCAGTCGGATCATCGCCTTCGACATGATAAAGCATGGGATTTCTGGATGAAGTTGGTGGGCCTGTTGGTTGGGCCGTCTGCTTCCTTGTCATTTCATCTAAGCTCTTCAGGCGCTTGAACTTAATTTGGTGGTTTGTTTGGCATAACCTCTTGAACATGTTCATCAACGTCTTGTTCTTGAACTGACGGAAGAAATTTGCTCCCATATGTCTCATGCACCACCTACTAGTCAAGTCAGGCCACTTTGGTGCTCCCATAACGGGAGAACCTTCTTGCATGTCGACAATAGGCTTCATCAAACCCGCGTGCCGATCGTGTATGATGCACACGTTCGGCCTAGGGAGCACCACTCCATGCTTAACCCGCTCCAGGAACCAATACCAGCTATCTGTGTTTTCCCCCTCGACAATAGCAACTGCGACTGGCAACACCTGGTTGTTCGCGTCCTGACAATTGCGGTCGATGTCATCCTTTGTATTTGCCCATCGAGGAAGGTGCCGTCCATCTGATTACTGGGCTGCGGTGCTGAAGGCATTTATGCAAGCTCGGTCGCGAAAAATGCATCTTTGCGGCACCACTTGCTCTCATGGACACCACTAGCTGGATACTCTTTCATGTCTATATGCGTTCTGGGTTCTGAATGCTATTGTCGTGAGCATGTGAACCACGTTCTCGTCACGATGCCTCGTCGTCCGAACCTAACCTCCAACGCCTTCCTCTTTGCCCTCCAAGCCTTCCGTAGTCCATGGTGTCTTGATATCTCTCTCTACTGTTCGAATGATATCTTTAGCTGGCATTTGAGGATTACCCACAATCTCTCCATACAAAACATTAGCCACCCAAGTTGACGAAAGGTTGCGGTGCACTTGCTCAGCTTCCTCCGGTATACACTCGTGTTGCACCACTATGGAGCACTCGGTAGTCCTTCCACTTCCCTCATGCGCATGCACCGCCAGAGCGGTTGTCATTCACACATTTCACGTCGTACTCCTTCTTTGGACTTCACCACCTTGAACCGGCGGCGTATAGACATTGCCCAATACTTCTTGCATTGATAATGATTCCTTATCCTTGTATATGGCTTCTGCGTGACCTTGTTAGCATGGTACTCCCATGCGCCATGGCTCCTTCATTCACTGTTAGCGCTCGAAGTTGTAAGCGCTCCATGTGCTCGGGGTAGGGACATCGGGGACATTAACCTCCTCGTCGGATGGTCATCATCAAGCAACTCTTCATCCTCTCGGTCCTCGCCTCCATCATATTCACTATGATCTCCACCTCTTCACCTTAAATCGCCACCCCTCGCCTCTACACTGCACCCTCCTCCTCCTGCGCCTCGTCGCGATCGCCAACATGGTCATCACCACCCTCTCCACTACAATCTCCCATGCTTGTGCCATGTCCCTCCATTGTGTCCACCTCCTCGTCTTGCAGTTCAGGCACAACTGGATTTACTATCTGGTAGCATTGAACCCGGTAGCATAAGGGGCCAACCACATGCCTTTGCATTTTCTCGTACCTTCTCCAATTGTGTGTTCCTTTATAGGAAACAACTCTCCAAAAACCTTCATGGGCACAACTCACCACGGCTCGACCACTGACCAACATGTATGTGCATCGGGCGAACAACCAAAACAACCATTCTATTATCCACCGGTATGTCCTCTCGCTCGCCCTAGATATACCCCATGATGAGAGGAAATGCCGATAGATCCACTCCATTTGGCCCTTCCGCTATCTCCATCTCCGTAAAATATTTGGAAATATAATTTTTCGACATTTTGGCTATAACATATGATGAACCGTACTATTAGTTAGTGTATATTTAATTATCATAAAATAATATTATGCAATATTTACCATAACAACACATAAGCAAGATTATCTATTTAATATATAAATTACATCTATAATATCAAATTTATATTATACATCGTGTGCCTATCCTAACATGTGTTCAGTTAATATATAAATTACATCTATTTATGTCTAAATTAACTCCATTGTTTTAAATAACCCTATTGTCACGATTTTATATTTTTCTATAGTCTACTAAAAATTTTAACGGTCCATGAATAACAAAATTATCTACATATTTCATGTGTCACTATTCTACCATTTTTCCAATCCTCAAATTAACGTGTGACCATCCTAACTTGTCTTCAATTAAAATTTTAAAATTACACGTATTTATATCAACTATGCGCGTAAATAACAAAATTATTTACGTATATTTAACGTGTGACTATCCTACCATGTTTTCAATAAAAATTTTAATTATCCCTATTATATCCACTATCTAAACCAATAATCAATTTTTAATCATAATTTCAACTATCTAAATCAACAATACATTTTAATTATACGTATTTATATCAACTATCGGTATTAATAATAAAATTATATTTATTTAATATGTGACTATCCTACCATGTTTTTAACCGTAAATTAAAATTACCTAATTACACTACTAAATTACTTAAAAATTAACTTACGAATAGCGATCTTGGCGTGATCCATTTTTTCTCTCTCTTCTTTTCCTTTTTCTCTCTTCTTTTTTCCACTTTTTCTCTCTTCTTTTCTCCTCTTCTTCTCTCTTCTCTTCTTTCCCTTCCCTTCTCTTTCTTTTCTCCTCTTCTCCTCTCTTCTCTTTTCCTCCGCATCTCTGGTCTCTGCATTGCAAATGACCAGTATGTGTGTGATTAAATACTGGCGATGCTTGTGGCTCGGCGATCGCCGTAAATGGGCGGCCAAGAACCTTGATGCATGTGACGGTGGCTTAGCCCAACGATCGACAGCGAGGCAGCTTGGATTTCTTGTAGCGTGCTTTCGTCGCCAATGGCATGGGCGATCGCCCGGCCCACGGGCGACGGATGCCCAAAATTCGAAAATCGCGGTGGGGACGGGCATTTAAAAAATTTTGAATTAAAAATAATATAAAAAAAATTCGGAGTGTACGGGGAGGAAGAGGAAGGATGGTGGCTGAATAGGTACAGAACTACTGAAGAGGGATTAGTACCTGGTGGGCACCTGGGCCAATGATTAGATGTGGGCTAGACCATGAGTAGAGGTGGAGTGTGCTGGGCCCATGGGCTGGGCCAAATTGAAAATATATGCTGGGCTGGGCTAGTTTTTTCGGGGCTTGGTTCGGATCTCCTCGGGGAAGGAAATCCCCGTCCCCGCTTCACCTTTCCATTGCCATCCCATCCCTACCTCCGCCCTCCGCCCTGAGCTCGATCGCCTCCACGGCTCCACCACGTTCCCCGCAGATCCGGCCTCACTCCCCGCGCTTGCCGGCGCCGCAGGCGCAGGGGAGGACGCGTGCACCTTCTCTGTACGCCGCGCCCCTGGTACGAATGGCGCTGGCGGCGAGGCTCAGCTCGCGTCGAGCTTTGCGCAGCAGATTAGGGAGGAGAAGCTTCTCAGTGGCTGCTGCCAAGGTACGCTCCAGTACTCCATTCGGCAAAAAAAACACTTCAGTAGCGTCCCCTCATTCTTTCAATAGCTCGATGCTAATATCAGTGTCCGGATACCAGCTGGTTAGCGTTCAATTAGCATCTGCGCATGTGTTTCGTCTCATTTGGTTAGAGATTTCTTTGGAACTAGGGACTCCGGCGTAGCTTGTTGTTTTATCAGGAATTTGGTAAGACAATTACATGCCATAGGTGAAATGGGAATTCTACAAGTCCTCTGTTGTTCATATAATAGGTGGTAGTGTGCCATTGGAAAGCAGTATTTCTTCCCAATAGGCCACCATGACAATGACAAAGGTTTGGAACAACACCCTGACCTTATTAAACTTACAAGCTTAGAGTTTCCTAAACTAGTTCTTTTATATCACTAGCTATAAAGACAATTCCTCATGCATATTTTCCCCCTAAAGATTGCTAAATCAATCCTGACCAGAAAGAATGATATATATTCAACTATTCATTCATCTCGTGGACCATGTTTTCTACAATATACATTTATTGTATAAAAATTTGTTTGAAATTAATTATTCCTTCATTATTTGGAATTTGTATGCAGAACTAATTCCACACTTTAGATATTACAGAGTTCTCTAAGCAAACTATTTCTTACTTTTTTAAAAAGAAAGTTAAGAATAATTTCCTAGCATTGCTACAAACTATGCTCAAGGCCCCTGCAACCTTTTTTTCATAGCAGTAAGCTCTATTTGTCTGAGATTTTAGCACATCAATTCATGGCTAATGTCTAGCCCTGCTAACCAATTATACAAACAATATTTTTTTCCTGCATGCCTGCATCAAAGTGTACTTTTAGAAACATATTTCAAAACTTTTAGATAGTATAGTGTGCCCCCATGCTTCCATGTAGATCAACTAATGCTAGCAAGGGTGATTGCAAGGGTGTTGTCCAACATCGCTGATCACCGCATGGACAATTAGATGATGACCCTGAGCAATTTCAGGTGTCAACCACTCCCACCTCCTACACTATGAATGGAAATCCCACTACCCATCCTCTTCTCCCAAGCCTTGCTAGTGAATGACGCCTCTACCTTGTTCTTGTATTTGCTTGTTGATATCCAGAAATCTAGCATTAACATGGATAAATATAAGCACATCTTACGAAAAAACACAAAAACAATGAAACAAGGAGGGAAACTATCTGGTGGTGCGGCAAGCCTTAATACAACCACAATGGCATGGTTTTAAATATACATGCCATTTTGGGGATGTAAGACTATCAGACCAGAAATTAATTAATGTCCAATTGATTTTAGATAAACAAGCAGCAACCTCACCATAACAGTGATGTTCTCATTACTTAAAATGATGACAAAGGATAAATAAATACGATAATACCATGGCACAACAACCAAATAACTCAAAAGACCCAATCCCATCTCCAACCCTCAATCTCTCACCATCCAACACCAACTCATCCAAATGTTTCTCCACCTCCCCGCTTCTCAGAACGTTCTCATGAGTAGGTGGTGATTGGCAAAAGTCATCTTCAACATCATCATCATGAAACACAAAAGGTTCATGTGCATTGCCGTAGCATAGCTCATGAGTGGGTAAGAAAGGAACTCCATGTTAATCATAAAATTGTATATTCCCATGAGCTCGACTAGGAAAATTGTGACACCGTAGTGAGGATGGCGCATTGGTAGCCTCATCAACATGAGCCTACAAAAGATCATCCTGATTGGCATGGATGTGTGTAGTGCTCTTGTTGACCCAATAATTATTCCATTGGAATTTTTCTAGGATCAAAGGATTAGAATCGTTACATACAAACTATTTACACTTAGAACATGGATGTGTGTATTGCCCTTGTTGACCCAATAATTTTTCCATTGGAGTTTTTCTAGGATCAAAGGATTAGAACTGTTACATACGAACTGATTACCCTTAGAACTTAGTAGAACTTGTGAGGGCATTTTTTTTGTTGTATAATTGTTTTTTCTCTGTTGAAGCTAGCAGGGGTCTGCACACAGTGATAAAAGCTAGAACATCAATATTTGATATCATCTGTCTTATCACTATGGAGCATTTTCACAATAATCATACTAAGTGTCATCCACAAAGCAGCATCATCCAACACCATGAGCATGACAGCATAGAAGAAAAGAAAGGATGGGGTGAACAGTGAGCACAATATGAAGGTATGAGAGGGAGAGAAGACATGGACCTGTGGGATAAGATTCAATGGTGGCGGCGGCTGCAGATGGTGGAAGGCAAGCAATAGTGGAAGTGCTGGGAGGTGACAATGGAAGGTGTGCTGCTGGAGTGCGAGGAGGTTATTCCATCCTTCTTGTGGCAATGGAATCAAGCTAGAGAGGGGTGGGCAACAAGCAGTAGTGTCTCCTAAGGTTTGCTCACAGTTGCAGCCCTGCAGGATCGCAGCATCTTCCCTCGCTTGTTCAATTCGCACATCTTTCTCTCATCTAGGCCTACTCTTAAGGGTTCCCCTCTCCAATCGCTTGATCATACATGGGATGACTGCGTAGGCACCCATGGTGGTACCTGGAGTTGCTAGTTTGCTAGTCATCTGCCTAATCACAGCCAGGTAAAGCGACCTGCCATCAGGATGATTGGTTGGTGACTATGTGACATTTAAGCAATGCCATGAGAAGTATTCACATGTGTTAAAAGATTTTTTACTTCCACATTGTACAGAATAGCAAGTATATTGAACGAACCCACATTAGCACCCAACTTCATGCTGATAAATATCAATCTCCAAATGCCACAAAACCATGTTACATGTTACAAAGGTTATTTGTTGAAGATCCTAGAAGCGATCTCACGTGTTTGAGGCTGAGGAGATGCTGCCAAATAGTGTGAACTATTTCTTACTGCTGTAGTGTCCCTTACGAAAACATTTCCCTATTTGTGGGACCCACCAACATCTTAAAGCTAAGGCAGTCCAGTTTTGCTCATATCATCCACCATCTCCTCCTCTTCTTCCCCATCTCTGACTCCTGCCTGACCAAAGGAACTATTGTGTTTCTTGGTGCCATGGACGAGTTAGGCCCCATTGAAGAAGGTGCTGACTGGAGGACCCGTCTTGGCCCGGAGATTCGCCTGAGCATGACCCATGAGATGTGAGCATAGCTTGATCCATCATCTGTTTCCCTTATTTCCCCTTTATTTAGTCTGTTCTTGGTTACTAATTTCAAATTCATATCGATGAAGATCGGATAGAACCTTGTTATGCCATATTTATTGAATGGTATGGTTGAGTCTAGATCTTACTAGTCGGATTCAATCAGATGCTTTCTGGATATGGATAACAGGCCAAATTTATATACCTAGGTAAGTAGGGATCGAGATCTCCTCAAGTTCATGTGCGGTCAGTGGTCACCTCTTGTTCTTTTTATGGAAATGGAATTATGATGCACTTTGGTTCGTGGGAAACCACCCAGTTTCTAAATTAAGAAACATTTAATGCTCTTTGTTGGGTTTGAACCATTGAATGTTGATCACCCCCAAGTATATTGGGCACCTGGTTTCATGTTCCAATATGTGTTTGCAATAGTACCCGATCAATGAATTACATGGCAATGCCAAATAAATTCCCACCATGTTCCATGTCTAATCTCCATTCATTGAGTGTTAGTTTTGTGGAGTGTTTGTTCTGCGCCTAATCTGTTAGTTGTCTGTCAATTAAGTGGAGTTTATCTGACATAATTGGGTCATGAAACTCATGTATAGCGATCCCACATACTGATCCTCCTTCCTGTTTCTTTTACTATGTAAAGTTTCCCTATTATTTGGTTATGCATGCCCTGACTCGAACCGGTAGCATGTGTGATAATGGATTGCTGAAAAATGACGCTGTTGGTTGAATAATTATGGCATGTCAATTTTTATGAATATTTGCAACACCTACAATTTTGCTTGGGCAACAGATGCATTTTCCCTAATAGTGAATATCTACATGTACTTCTTGCACTCAGCACCTAATTGCTCAGTGGCTGCTTCATAATTGCTATTAGAATTGTGTTTAGAATGCTTTATGTTTGAAGTACATAAGTGAAATATTGAATTATCTCATTAGTGTATCATATTATGTTTGTAGATTGATAACCCTACAGAAGGCATTGCGAACAACTGCTCCTATGACATTGATTGATCTTCAGAAAGTTGCTGCCAGATTGGAGGAGAGGATGTATTCAGTAGCTTTTGACTATGTACGATGGTTTGTTTACAATTTAAATAGGTTTTTGTGTAATCTAATTTCTTTACTATTTTTTTATGTATCTTGATATGGTCGTGACAATGTAAACTTAAGGAACATTATTGCTGGTTGTTGTCAGAGTCTCAAAGCTCTGAGTAGAATTACTTCTTACTTAACATGTACTAGTAGAGAACTAGAGCTACTAAAATTAAGTGAGGTTATTAGCAATGCCTTGCTTCAGAATGTCTTCATTACAGGATGTTCTACAGAGTTTTGTTGATTTAATTAAAAAAAGATGTTCTATTACTCTTCCTTCAGCATAGCACAGCAGACAGAAGAACTGTGCTCATCATAATTAACCTCACCATGGATGTCCTCCATGCTTTTAAATTGCTTTGTTCCATTACCCATATACTCACCAAAAGATAAAAAAAAAGGTCATATATATGCATATTGAAACATGTTTTTATGTGATTCCAGAAACTTTCGTTCCCTCACATGATTTATTAGCTTGTGGACGAGCATCCTTTAGATGAATTCCAGAACATACTAATTATATTCTTATGTAGTTTATTTTTGTTCATTTTTCAGATGGAGCTTATAAAACCTTTCAATCACCTAGAACTATATTATATCATAATCTTGTGTTGTCTGCAAATTGATATATGCAAATCAAGAATTTTCCTATTCTTCACTTGTTAGATTGCGGATGGGCAGCTCTTTGATGTTGTCATATTGTGCTGCCTAATTTTCTCTATCAATGTTCAATAGGATTGTAATTGAAACTAAATATCTCGCATATTTTTTTTCCTGCATCACTCAGGGTGATTATCTGCGGAGGATTTGTCTGAGAAGAAATGATTTGGGGACTAAACTTGTTTCTTGTTTAGTGCTTGAGCAACTTTCTCGTCGTCAAGCTCTGCATGCAAAGAAGCACACTGTTGTTGTAAGAGCACAAGAGCAGCGTAGGCTGTCAGATCCAGTTCAATCAAACAATTTTCTGAGTAGTCAGCAGCAACCTTCCATGCCTTCACCTTGCATGCTCCTGCAGCAAAATGAAAGTGATAAGCAGGGTCAAATTATTCAGGCTGAAGGAGGTGTTAAGGGGACATCATCTAGCAGTAAGTTCTTGAAATTTTGGATATGTACTTTGTAGATGTGTTGTTTGCAATTGTGTTGACACAAGTACATTAACCACTCAGTAGATGATGAAGTGTTGCATTCTAAAAAAAATATTTTTTGCAGTCTTATAGATTTAAATATGGAGTTATGGCTCAAAACAAAAATTGGATACACAGCTCACCTTATGTTCCATCTCTCTGCCATCACCCCCAACCCTCTACAGGGGGACACTGTCACAATATTGCCACCTGTAGCAGTTAGCCATGTAATGTACTAATGGTCCATCCAATAATTTAGCACATGTGAATTTGCTCAGTTGTATATTTGTGGTTCCAGAAAAAGTTATTGCTCTAGTTAATGCATGAAGAATATATATGCAGGAACATTTTAGAACTAAAAATTGGTCCCATTTTCCTTTCCTTTTTTGTTTGCACATTGGGAGGTTGATGCAGAACGTATTCTTGTTCAACACATAATTGAAAATTGTACCTTCGTTTCTAGGTATTTAATTATTTACTTCAAGAAACTTAGAGTTGGCCCTTTGTAGCGCTTAATCACTTATACAGAACACAATGTGAAACTACTTTTGCACACCTACAGCACTTACAAAGGGTTCTAAGTTGCTCTGGTACTTCTCCAACATCATGTAGCAGCAGTGCAGTATTAAGAAGCATGTCTCAAACCAATGCTGATATAAGAAACTTTGTAACATTTGTTATATAAATATGTCAATTATGAGTTAAAAATATCAAAGTTGTTCTATATCTGGTGGTACACTTTCTGCATGGTGATGGACACTTAGTCAATATGAAGCACTGATTCTTGACTGAAAAGAAAAAAAAAACTTATTGCCCACATCTTCAATGCAGGTGTGCTATCTGATCAAGTGCCCCTGAGTACTCACAAGGAGCCCTGCGGAAAGGACAGACTCAGCGAGCTTCCTGATGATCTAATCCACATTATCATGTCCTCCTTGCCAGCACGGGAGGCAGCTCGTACAAGTGTTCTGTCCCACAAGTGGCTCCACCGTTGGACCTTATCACCATGCATTGAGATCGACATAGACTGGTTTCACAAGGATAGGGAGAAATTCAGCAAGTTTGTCGACCATCTGTTGCTACTCCGTGACCATGATGATGCTTCCATGAAAACATTCCAACTGCATTCTTTTGCAATAGACTGTGCCAGCTCATGGATCCATCATGCTATCAAGCACAAGGTTGAAGTGATTAAATTTGCTGAATATATACATTGGGAACCTTTCTACTTAGACCCAGAACATGTGGCCTTCAGTTCTAAGTACCTGAAAACTTTGGAGCTTACTAATGTTGCTTTAGACGCAAGTGTATTTGATCCGTTGAACAATGCATGTCCAGCTTTGGAGAATCTGAGGCTGATAGACAGTTTACTGGACGTGACAGAAATTTCATCTGGTACATTGAAGAATTTGGATATAATTGACTGCTCTCTTTTCAAGGATCTTCGTATTTGTACTCCTAGCTTGATCTCATTGTGCATCGAGGATCGCCGATACAATGATCCTTCATTCAGAAATGCTTACCTAATAACTGCAGCTGTCACTCTCTTTGACCTTTGGAACGTCACAAGCATGGACTTGTCTGCTTGTGTGAGGAAGGTAGGAATAGTCTTACACTTTTATCACTGATCCTTCTTACAGACCCCCACTACTTTTGTTTGCGCATTTGTATCTGTACTTGACCATCAATTATCATACATTATGATGTGATCACACCTAGGCAATTGCTGCTGCATTATTTAGAAATGAGTGAATATTTCGAAGAACAAGAAGGATAAAAGTATGGCACTAATTTGTATATCTAAAATCTAACCTGTGGGTTTACGTCAAGGAGAAATGTCCACGTTGGATTATTTTAACAAATATACCAGCTTTCAATTCAGTACTTGACCAATGTTACTTGGGGTGCACATCGACACTTGCACACACGATAATTAATGTCTTTAAAACATTTATATTATTGCATGATTTGCCGGTGTAATGTGATGTTCATCACATTACTAGTTGGGCTACGATATATTTCCTTGAAGTACCTCAGTTGTTTCTGATCTCGTATGAAGGTTGCATTTGGGGAAGAACCAGGGAGCTGCCTGGTGTTCAACAATCTGACAAGCTTGTGTCTGGGTGGATGGTGCCGTGCTGATGGGTTTTCACAACTGCTTCACTTCACTAAGCACTCGCCTATGCTGGAGAAGCTGACAGTGAAGATTGATCTGGTCAGTTGCATTTTATCCTAGGGTTATAGCATTAGAGAAATCCTAATGAATGGATCATTTCCAACTTCAGGAGACATATGGATATGACGACATGGCCGGTTTCGGGCTCTCCTTCATGCTGCGCTGCTTACTTGGTCGGCCAACCCTGGTAATCGATATCCTAAGCTACTGAAGGCTGAAGGGTGCTGTGATGCACCGTGTACCACCTGTTGGAAGCATTGGGATGTTGTTTCCCGTGTGTTATTGGAGTGGACTCGCCTTATTGCAGCACCTGATACTCCTATATATGTATCTCTGGATAGTCTTGCTGTGAAGTTATGGTACCTTAAGTCTGTGCTGTCTGCAACTGGCCGCTATGCCGACGAACCAGTCGATCTTGTGGAACATAATAATGTGTCGCTTTCTTTGAACTGTTGCTCCCTTGCTGCATCAAATATTTCACATGTCTCTCCTGTCTCACTTTGAGGATCTTTCTGTTTGCTACTCTACTAGGCTGTCAGCTCTGTCGCACAAAACATTGCAAAGCACAATGCTCATATGATTCTGCCTTACTTTCGATGTCACCCTATTGAATATATGGGTTCCTGTCCTCGGTGGTCTAAGACGTCGTGGGCGCCTGGAGAAGGAGCAGGCGGCGCTCGGAGGAAAAGCAGAAGCGATGGTGATGCACTAAGAGCATCCACAGCAGTAGCGCTATATGCACTATAGCGCTGACGTGGCGAGGATAGAGTTTCTGGTGGAGTGAAGGAATCTTTTAGAGTATAGTGTAAAGTGTGAAGGAATTTTAAAGGGATGGAGAGAGAAAATAGAGTAGAAGAGAGAGAAAATAGAGATAGAGTAATTGGTGTGAATGCTCTAAGGAGGAGCAGGGGTGCCAGCTGTTACCCTAGCTGCCACAATGGGCCTCACTGCCTCTCACTGTCGTCATGGTCAGGCCGGTCAGGCCTCGTGGCTGAGAGAAAGAGAGGCGAAGAGGGAGCAGCGGAGCACACTAGTGGCTGAACAGGATGGAGAGGGAGAAATCTAGAAGGGAAGAAGATGAGAAAGGGATTAGAAACAATTGAGGCCTGTCTTCGCCTCCATCTTATCTTGCCTCCATCTTATTTTAACTTATTTGACTTATCTACTTTATCTAGCTTGTCTTTTAACTTTGAGAGCTTTTCGAGGTAGCCTCGAGAGCCGGATCCGCTTTGTTTGACTTGTGATTTAGAGCATTTAGACTAAGTCTTCAAGATTGAAAAAACCGGATTAGAAAACTGAATTATTTTGAATTTGAATGAAGATAAGTAAATAGGTAGATAAGTCTGATAAGATGAGGTGAACAAGGCATAAGATAAGAGTTTGAGAGTGAAAGAGATACATATTTGATTGATAGATGTCCTACTGGGCATGTTGTTGTATATATTGTTGAATTGACTAGGGTTTCCTAGAGCCAAATGCAGCAGTCGCCAGCTGTCCTACTAGGGATGTAAACGAATCGGATAGTGTCTTTACTGTATCTATATTTTTTAAACGAATGCAAATCGAATTTGGATATTCTGAAATATGAATACAAATACTCTCGAATACGAATTCGGATAGTCTCGAATATGGATATAAATTTGGATATTACCTTTCTTATATGGTTTTATCCAATCTTTAGTGCATATTAAGGCTTCAAATACCAGATACTGATACTAATAATGTGAATACCAATACCATATAGCTTTGGATATGTTGACACGGGGATTTGGCAAAAAGCCGATGGGTTGAAAGTCGGCTTAGGCTTTGAGGAAAACGGGTTGAAACAAGTGCTGCGGCCCAAGTCAGCTAAAAGATGTACATGGAAGAGTCCGGATCGGCTGGAGATATACATATAAGTCTGGATCGGCTAACAAGATATATATGGAAACTAAGTCCAGGTCGGCTAAGACTCTGGTATATTAGGAAAAGTTAGTTAGATATAGGAGATAAAATCGAGTTTTTATCAATCACGAGTCAAGAGTCCTATTTGGAGTCTAGTCAAAAGATCTGTATAAATAGTTTACCCTTGAGGACGTGTAAAGGGACATACATCAATCAAATATATCTACTTTTTACTTGTTCTTTACTAATCCCTTATGAGCCATTCTCTATCGGTTAAGCTAATAAAAGAGAAACCTTACTCTAATACATGTGAAATAGGATCGATAGCCTAGAGGGGTGAATATGTAATTTTAAATTTTCTTACAATTAAAGTTGAATTAGGCTCACAATATTTATCAACAAGCTAGGACGTGCTAAAGCCTAAAACCACAAGCAACACAACAAGATAATTAAATGCGGAATAGTAAATGCGAGAAATAAAAGGACACTCAATGATTTTTTTTTTCGAGGTTCGAGGTCTCCCTCTACTCCTCGTTAGAGCACTCTTTCCAAGAGTATAGCTCCCCCACACTCTACCACGAGTTGGGTTGTCGACTCAGGTCCTTCGCCTTTCTAGCAAGGTGGACTCCGAAGAACCTTATACAAACACTGAGGTCTTCCACAAGCTCATCGGAAGATCACTCGGCCATCTCTCCTCCAAGAGGTCGTCTAGGAGCTCTTGCTCCAAGAGTAATAAGCCACAAGTGTCTTGATCACGTCGGATCAAGAGCTTCTGAACATGCACACTTGACTGTGCTATAGAAACACCGATATGGATAAACTTTCAAGGAAACTAGGTGCTCTCCTCTTCCAAGGCTATTGAATGGGCTTAGCTAGCTCAATGAATACTCAAAATCATAGAAATAAAGCTCACCCACCCTCTTAAAATGCCATTGGAATTCGAAATCCTATAGGAACTAGCTGTTACAGCTCCACTAAACTTAGTCCGGTGCCACCGGACTGGTGGCTGTATAACACTAGGGTCCGGTGGCGAGCAAAAACCGTCGGCTGCCCCGGCTCTCTCGAGCGCACACTACTGGATGCCATCGAACTCAGTCTGATGCCTACCGGACTCAGTCTGGTGGCTATATGAGACCTGGGGTCCGGTGGCGAGTGGACACCATCCGTTGCCCCGGCCTCCCATGTGCGCACCTTCTGGAACGCACCGGACTCAGTCCGGTGCCTACAAGACTCAGTCCGGTGGCCATTGAGCCACAGGGGTCTGGTGGCCAGCGGACACCGTCTGCTGCCCCGGCTCCCCTTATGCACCTTTCTATGTTCCACTGGACTCAGTCCAGTCACCACCGGACTTAGTCTGGTGGACTACAGAAGGGTGCACGACCCTAACTCAATCAGGAGACCCTCCACCAAACTCAGTGGTGGAGACCGTCTGCTGCCTCGGCTCCCCTTATGCACCTTTCTATGTTCCACTAGACTCAGTCCAGTCACCACCGGACTTAGTCTGGTGGACTACAGAAGGGTGCACGGCCCTAACTCAATCAGGAGACCCTCCACCAAACTCAGTCTGGTGGACAACAGAGGGCTGCTCATAGAGCCACAAGGGCACAAATACGTCTGTCACCGTGCACACTCCCCCTAAACATATTCTAAGGCTTAGAAAGAAGGTAAGAGGGCTAATGTGTATCATGAGAGCTTAAGATCCGACAATGATCATCTACATCTTGGACCCCTCTTGATAGTACGATCAAAAAGGAAAAAAACAAACCCTAGAGCTACTACTGGTGACCCTTCTCGACTCCTGGGTGACACCTTTGCCTCTATGGACTTGCCTCTTCTTGATGCCGTCACCATCTTATTAGGGTTCTAAGAAAGTCATGAACATCCTTCGCGAATTTTGATGCTCTGTACTTTGTCATCAATACCAAAACACCACTTACTGAACATAGGGGCCGAGATACTTACACCCGCCCCTGCAAAGCCGCACCATGTGCTGCCGACCCCAGCGTCGTCATCGGGGCACCACATCATGCGGCCCTACACCGCCGTCCAACCGTCGCATCAAGCGCCACCCGTCCCTATGCCACCGTCGTCTGCCACCGTGCTACATGTGTAGCTCCATGTGCCGCCCGCCTCTACACTGCAGTTGAGCCGTCACCATCTCTACTCACTGGCTATTCATCGTCACCAAGAGAGAGGAGAGAGGGGGATAGGACGAGAAATATAAGTTTATTTTCAATGCTACCTTTGGCATACGGATGGTTATATTTTATTGGTACTCTTGGAGGACAATAAAAACACCCATATTCTAAGGCTCTTTCACCTTGGTCCAACATTACCACTTAGGGAAGACAGTAGTTACAAGGATTTTCGTCATTTAACTTATCAATACACACGCTGTTAATTTAACCGATGGAACAGGCCATTCTCTTTCTCAACCTAGATAGAAAGTGTCTCCTCGATCAGAGATCAGGAGCTCAATGTGCAAAAAATAACTCCGAATCATATCATCTAGTGGTCATGCTCCAGAAAGTTGGATTCCTTTCGCACCGCAAGCTTCATGTGCGCATTGTATTGTAGAGGCTAGAATTATATTTTATTATTAAAAAATGTGTACATCGTGTTGAGCTTTTGCCCATGAGGCCAATGGGCCTTTGGTCAATGCGGAGAGGCAAAAGGCAGTAGCGGCTACAGCTTGGCTGAGACTTGCTCGTGCACTAGCGCCCGTTGGCGTGCTGGGCGGCGGCAAACCCGGGCGACGAGCTTGTCGTCACGCGTGGACGGCGCCTGCCCGGCCGATTCATGCGATGGCCATTGCAACGGGTTGGCCGAGTCTTCTTCTTCCCCATATCTGGTTCATCTCCTCTCTCTATTCGTTCACTCTCGCACTCACCGTCTCTGTCCAACGAGAGAACCCCTAGTTTCTACTTTTCTTCAATTCAGTGCCTTCTGGGTCGATTCTGCCTCTAATACTTCGTCTTTGAGCTTGTGAGGAGCTCAATTTGGGTATGTTGATTTCTTGAGGGGAGGCTGAGTTGGAGCCTGGACAGTGAGTGCACCCGTTGGCTTGGTCCCTTTGGCCAAGGGTTTGGGTTCTGTGATCCTGTGCTATGTTCGCTACTCATCAGGGTCTTGGTGTGGTGATCTTTGATTGCAACACTAAGATCAACAACATTGTATCTTTGGATTGATTTGTTGTTGCTAGTTTCATAGTGACGACAATATTGATTTTAAGGACAGTGTTGTAGGGGCAGCCACCCCATCTCCGAGAAAGGTGAATGTCCACAAAGATGCTATAAAGGTCCTTCATGAGGATCTCTACCTGAAGGGGTAAGTGGTGAAGCGTATGTAAGATGACCTCAAGATCCCTTGGGCTGTAAGCAAAAGACTTGGACATGCACGAAGGGTCTGGAGGTGGACGCGAAGGGTCAGGTGCTCCGAGTCTCAAACAATGAGGATCCTTGGGACTTCTCCCAAAGGGTGGCGGAGGAGTGAAGTCTCGCCGAGGAATTCACGAAGACCCTTCGGAGAGACCGAGAGTGATCTTTGACAAGTCTCAGGCCAGAGAACGAAGACCCCGTGACAGCCTCTGACAAGAACGAATCAAATCAACAACTTTGTCAGGATGTGTCCCCCCGAGGGCACATTAGGGATTAGAACAACTTGGATTGTAAGAAAGCTAGTCTAGCCGTTGGTCGTAAGATCAACGATCCAGAGATCAGGGCAATATGGGTATTTTCCCTAGGCCGGGGTAATTTGGGTATTTCCCATGCATGTAAACCCGGACCTAGAGTTGTATAAATTGGTAAGCTCATCAATGAAAGACACAAGCATTCTGATCTCATACTTCCATACTGGTTTGATTCACCTAGCGTCCGCTCTCTGAACCACTACATTTAGCGGCGTCCTCTCCAGCACCGGGGAGGGGTGCCGTACCTCACCGTCGGCGGGATCTCCCGATGACAATTGGCGCCTACGTACAAAACGTGCCTTGCCCTTCTAACTTCTACACACTGGTTTGAATCTAGTGCTGAGTAAGTTAATCAAATTCCCTACCTTTGTACTGTGCACAGGGCTAATTGAGATAATTTGGGGACATAACACTGTGTTAAGGGGCTGGTTATCTCAATTTTGGGGCTGTGCACAAATTTCTATGTGTGGCGTCGAGTTTATACTCGATGATGATACCTATATTGAGATTGGCTATGACAATTTATTGATTATATTCCTGCTGCATTGTTGCTTTAATTCCAGTTTAATTTGAGAACTAGTGAGCTGCTTAGTACCACTGTTTAGCTGTTTAATTTCCAGCTGTGAACTGTTGGATGACATATCTGATAGTTAAAACTGAGAGCTATCTTGATGTGTTTAATATCTTTATACACTGAATTGGGAGTAGTACTGTACTGCTGCTTCATTTGGCTATCTAGCTATGTCCTGTTGTTGGAATGTGATAAGTTGTGTTTCAGCAGTAAATTTATGAGAAATTGGACTATTAATCAACTTTGTTAGTTGGTTTAGTCAATTAATCTGTCATAGCTATATCTGCGATATATATGTGAAATGTGTTGTTGGATGACTAATTTTAGCAACCAACACATTAAAACTGAGAACAATTTATAACATATCAAACTGAGCTATGTTGTTGTTTAAATGTTATAAATTCCAACTTATTATCATGTTGATTTTACTGCCATATATGAAATATTATGCTGCTGTACTTACATGTGTAGAATTCATATTTGCATATTCCTTTCATGATAATATTGCATATTTGCTGTTATTTTAATCTGGAATTATCATATCATTATTATATGTCATATTGTTTATACCGCAATACTTATAACAATTCAAAAATCAATATTTTATGGCCTCTGGTAGTAGTGACGTGGTGAAGCCCGATGTCTTTGACGGCTCCAGCTTTAAACACTGGCAGGCACTTGCTAGGTTGTGGCTGATAGACCTTAAGGTCTTTTGGGTGATCTCGGATCCTCCTTCTATGCTTCCACTTATGGAAGAAGCGCAGAAGCGCTGGGAGGATGCGAATCACGTCATCCTAGCTCAATTGTTGGCTGTCTTAAACAATAGGCTGTTTGACATCTACTCTAACTACAAGACGGCGAAGGAGTTGTGGGATGACTTGGAGCAAAATTTTTCTGAGAGGGACAATGGCAATGAGAGCTTCATTGCGGAGAACTACCTGAACTACAAGATGGTAGAGAGCAGGTCCATTCTAGAGCATTTCTAGGAGGTTTGGCTCCATGTGAGGGACTTGAACCAGTATGACTGCCTTCTGCCTGAGAGTTTTCAGGTTAACGTGGTGCTGGCGAAGCTGCCACCCTCCTGGCATGACTTCGTGACCTCTTGTTGGCATATGAAGGAGCGCCTCACTCTTCTAGAGCTGCAGGCTGCTATTAATGTCGAGGAGAGGGCCCACGCAGGCTCGAAGCCTTCCTCGTCCCAAGTCCAGGCTCATCATATGGATGTGAAGAATTCCAACGCTGGTGAAAAGAAGAAGACCAAGAACCCTAACAACCAAACTGGCGCCAAGGCAAAACAGATGAAGAAGAAGAGGGAGGAGTTGGTTTGCTATGTTTGTGGCATTGGCGACACACAGCTCGCAAATGCCGCGACCGTAAGGGCAAGGGACCACCTCTAGGTCAGCAGGGAGGCTGTAAGGCTGAGGCGCATGTTGTTTTGGTGCCTTCGGGATCCAATGATGGGTATGTACCTAGAGCCTTTATGGCTGATTCATCACTTGATTGGTCGATCGAGACAGGTGCAACGCGTCATATATGTGCTGATCGATCCTCAGTCTCGTCATTTCTGGGCCAAGTTAGTGAATCCGTCTTGATGGGCAAAGGAGTTGCAGCATTGATACGAGGGGTTGGCCAGGTCTGCTTGAAACTTACTTCAGGCAAGACGCTGATTCTTTGAGACGTGTTGTTTGTGCCTACTATGAGACGGAATTTTCTTAGTGGCTTTGCACTTTTCAGGCAGGGTGTCAAGTTAGTGCTTGAGTACAATAAGGTCGCGTTGACAAAATTTGGTAATTTCATAGGTAAAGGGTATGAGAGTGGTGGTATGTTCTGCCTCTCTATCTTGAGTCGTAATAACATTTTCATTTATAATGTAGTTTGTAATAAAGTCCATGATTTATGCCATTTTCGCTTATGTCATGTCAATTTTGAGGCTATTGTGCGGTTGAGTAAAATGAATTTAATTCCATATTACAGCTATAAGAAGAGCTCTAAGTGTGAAGTGTGTGTGCAAGCTAAGCAGCGCAGAAAGCCGTTTCATTTGATTGAGGAGCGAGACACCTCTCCACTTGAGCTAGTGCATTCAGATCTTTGCGAGATGAATGGTATACTAACTAAAGGTGGCAAACGTTATTTCTTTACTCTCATAGATGATTGTACTAGATATTCTTATGTCTATCTGCTTAAGCCCAAAGATGAAGCACTACAATACTTTAAGATCTATAAGGCTGAAGTGGAGAACCAACTAGAAAAGATTATTAAACAGTTAAGATCAGATCATGGAGGTGAATACATCTCTAATGAATTCTCTCATTACTGTGAAGAAAGTAATATCATTCATGAAACCACACCTCCCTACTCTTCTCAATCTAATGGGGTGGCCGAGTGAAAAAAACCTAACTTTATGTGACTTGGTTAATTCCCTGTTGCAAAGTTCAGGTATGTCGGTCTGATGGTGGGGGGAGACAGTTCTCACGGTTAACTTTGTCCTGAATAGGGTGGGGTCCCGCAATCGTGAGGTGACGCCTTATGAAGGCTGGAAGGGGAAAAAACCTAACATGTCCCATCTTCACTTGGGGTTGCCTTGTTAAGGTCAACCTGCCTTTACTGAAGAAGAGAAAATTAGAACCTAAGACTGTGGATTGTGTCTTTCTAGGATATGCAATTAATAGCATAGCCTATAGGTTTCTAGTGGTCAAATCCGAGACGAGCGAAGTCGCTGTCAATGACCTTATGGAGTCTCGTGATGCGACATTCTTCGAGTTGATTTTTCCTATGAGAGCTAATGAGATAATCACACCAGATGGCTCTCATGAGCATTACTCTATTCCTCCTGAAGTGGCTGAACCCACTCCTGACTTGGAGTTGAGGAGGAGTAAGAGGCAAAGGACTAAAAAGTCATTTGGTGATGATCTTGCCATATACCTCATGGATGATGAACCACGAACCCTTTAAGAGGCATACGCATCCCCTGATGCAGAGTATTGGAGGGATGCAGTCCGTAGCGAGATAGATTCCATCATTGCTAATGGAACTTTGGAGGCCACTGATCTTGCAAACCAATGGGTTGCAAATGGATATTTAAAAGAAAGAGGAGACCTGATGGTATTGTAGAAAAGTACAATGGCCGCTTAGTGGCTAAGGGTTTCACTCAAAAGGAAGGTGAGGATTATTTTGACACCTATTCCCCTGTGGCGAGATTACCCACTATCCGAGTGCTTCTTGCACTAGCAGCTTCATTAAAACTCCATGTCCATCAAATGGATGTAAAAACCGCTTTCCTTAATGGAGAGCTGGATGAGGAGATATATATGGAGCAGCCTGATGGATTTGTGGTTAAAGGCCAGGAGAAAAGGTTTGCCGTCTGATTAAGTCCTTGTATGGTCTTAAGCAAGCCCCCAAGCAGTGGCATGAGAAATTTGATAGTACACTGACATCTATTGGGTTTTGTGTAAACGAAGCAGACAAATACGTATATTATCGATTTAGAGGGGGCAAAGGTGTCGTTCTATGTCTATACATAGATGACATATTATTGTTTGGGACTGACTTGGATGCTATCAAGGAAGGAAAAGATTTTCTCTCCTCTAATTTTAACATGAAGGATCAAGGAGAAGCAGATGTTATCCTAAACATCAAGCTTATTAAAGGTCAGAATGGATTACGCTTTCGCAGACCCATTATGTGGAAAAGATCCTAACCCGTTTCGGGCATATGGATTCTAAATCTGTTTCCACACCCTATGATCCTACCATGAGGCTTTGCAAACACATTGATAAAGGAGTTAATCATCTCCTGTATTCACAAGTGATTGGATCCTTGATGTATCTTTGTAGTGCCACGAGGCCCGACATCTCATATGCAGTATGCAGATTGAGCCGTTACACGGCCAATCTAGGAGATGATCATTGGGTATGACTACACAGAGTTCTTAGGTATCTTAAGATACCATGAGTTTAGGCATCCATTACTCTGGACATCCGGCTGTCTTAGAAGGATTTAGTAATTCTAACTAGATCAGTGACTCGGATGAAATGAAAGCTACTAGTGGATATGTATTCACTTTAGCTGAAGGGACGGTGTCATGGAAGTCTGCAAAACAGACTATCATCAAATGCTCTATGATGGAGGTTGAATTAGTCGCTCTAGATTTAGTGGCAGTAGAGGCAGAATGGATCAAGGAGCTCCTTTCTGACCTACTTGTGCTAGAAAAGCCGATTCCAGCCGTCTTAGTATACTGCGATAACCAGACTGTTATAGTCAAGGTTAAGAGTAGAAAAGACAATATGAAGTCGTCGAGGCATATTAAAAGAAGACTAAAGTCTACTCGACATGCAAGAGAGACGGGTGTTATTGTTGTAGAATACACTCAGTCTAATAGTAACCTAACCGATCCTTTTACCAAGGGTTTGTCTAGGACAACTATCGAAGCAGTGCCTAGAGGAATGGGGCTTATACCCTGCTAGAGGTAACCAACAGTGGCAACCCATCCTGAATGAGCGGAGATCCTGCAAAACAGGCTTTGGCAGGGTGGAGGCCAATAGGCCCATCGGGTGTCACAGGACACAGGGTCCAAAAAATTTTAAGTGAGGATGAACTAGTATGGCCCATGGGTGAACCCTCCTAACAAAAATCAGTGAACCCCTAAAGCTGGGCCGAGCAGCCCATTTGGCCGTTCCCGTTAGGCTAGCGTGTGGCAGCAAGAAGGCAGCAGAGTTGCATCATTAGCATGGGCTGGGCCGCTGGGCTAATTAAAGCGCTGAGCAGTTGTTGATCTGCACGCAGCATGGGATTAATGGGATCCAGACAGACGCGATTCACGCCTCAGTACGTGACTGTTGATTTGCTTGCATCGACACTGCTGCAACGGACTGGACGCGATTCGCGATTCGAGGCATCGATCATCAAACGATCACACCGGCCGCTGTGGCAAGATTTTTCGACACGACTGACGGCTCTACTCGGCGGCGTCGCACTCGTATTGGCGTGTTGCGCATTCGCGTCGGCGCCATAGCAGATGATTGATGGCTGTTTCGCAGAAGCCAGAAGGATCAACCGATTAAGTTTGAGGCAAGCCCAAGCTCGCATCTGTTCAACAGTTCAAGGACCGCGTCGATCGGTCTTCGCCTATGCGGTAAGTAACCTGTAACCATCTTCACTCTTTAGCTTTCCAATTCCATTATTCCAATCTTGTAGTCTTGATGATATATATAAGAGCAGTAACAAATATACCTTAACATGACATGAACAGTGTAAATGTAATATTATAAGTCTATAATTGACTGAATCTCTTTGAAGTTTGATGTTTCTTCCATGCTGTGCAGAGTTGGAAATTTGGAATTGGGCATTTGAGTTGTCATCGAGGCGTCGATTGAAGCAGAGGCATAGCATATCCGCGTATGTAACATTATCGATGAACATTTGCTCTCTTCTTATGACCTAACAACGACTTGTATATTTGTATGTTGTAACTAAGTTGCCATATATTATGCAAATGATAGGTAAACTAATAGAAAAATTTCTCAAAAGGAAAGTTCTAGATAGTGCTACAAATGTTGGGAATTCATGACCTGAAGACATCAATTGGGAAGAGAAAATTAAATTTGATCCAGGTAAAAGGAAAGGGATAGATTTCTATCATCCCGATGACAAAGATGCGGTAAGAAGAGAACACTTAGATAATGGGCCTTGTCAACCCTGGACTTATGATTTTCCATACACACAATTTGGGGATAAAAATAGAAGGTTTAATGCCGAATGGTTTGATGAGTTTGGGAGTTGGCTTGAGTATAGCAAATCCAAAGATAGAGCATACTTCTTTTGTTATTTCTTATTTAGGGATCGCAACAAGAAGGAAGCTGGGTATGATGCATTTGTTATAAATAGTTGGAATAAAAAAGCAAAACTAAAAGAGCATGTAGCGGGTGTCAATAGTGTTCACAACAATGCATTGAAAAATTGTACTAATTTGTTAAAAAGAGACCAGCATATTGATGTTGCTATCCACACACAGAGTAAAGCTGCTAAGATTGCTTATTTCGCTCGACAGAAGGAAATTGCTCATTGTTTTGCAAAGGAAATATTGCCGTCAATTCTAAAGGAAATTGAACATGATGTATTTTGTTTGCTAGTTAATGAGTCCAGGGATGTCTCTTGTAAAGAGCAAATGGCAGTTGTTTTGCGATATGTTGATAGTTGTGGAATTGTGAAAGAGAGGTTTGTTGGTCTAGTTCATATAAAAGAGACCACTTCTTCCTATCTCAAGTCTTTTGTTGACTCTCTATTTGTATAATATAAGTTAAGCTTGAAGCAAGTTAAGGGCTAAGGTTATGATAGCGCAAGCAATATGCGAGGTGAGTTTAATGACTTGAAATCATTGATTATGAGAGAAAATAGTACAACATACTATGTCTATTATTTTGCTCATCAACTTTAGTTAATGGTTGTGGCTGTTATAAGAAAGCATAAAGGAATAAGTAACTTCTTTAACATGATCTCTCTCTTGTTGAATGTGGTAGGTGGATCTTCAAAGAGAAAGGATATGACTTGAGATATCAATCATGAACATGTGCAGAAGGCCTTAGGTTGTGGCCTTCTTCAAACTGGGACAGGGTTAAATCAAGAGCAATGCCTTCAAAGTCTTGGAGATACTCGTTGTAGTTCTCATTATAAAACTCTTAATAGTTTGGTTGACTTGTTCCCAACCGTTGTTAAAGTGCTAGAATTTGTGGAAGAAAAGGACAAGGATAGAGCAAATAGAGATCAAGCATTGGGTCTTTTAATATACTTTCAGTCATTTGATTTTGTCTTCTATTTGCATCTAATGTTGACTATCTTGGTAAGCAAAAACACTTTGTCATTGGCACTGCAACGAAAGGACTAAGATATTGTGAATGCTATCAAATGTGTTAAATCAACTAGGTTGCATTTGTACAACCTTAGAAGAGAAGGATGAGAATATGTCCTAGGTGAAGTATATGCCTTTTGTGAAAAATATGACATCCCTAAGTTGGAAATGGAAGAAACCTACATTAATCCTAAGAAGCAACGACAAAGAACTAGAATTACCAATAAGCACCATTATGATGTGGATTGTTTTCAATGATGCTTTTGATTAGCTATGCCAAGAGCATGATAGTCGTTTCAACGAGACCACATCCAATTTGCTTGTTTGGTCAGCTTCTTTAAGTCCAAGAGACTCATTTCATGATTTCAACTTGGAGAATCTGACGAGCTTAACTAAGCTATATCCAAATGATTTTAATTCTTTGGAATTGAGAGATCTTAACCATAATTTGTGTCTCTACGTTGCCGATGTGCGAACAGATGATAGATTCTCCAACATACAAACTATTTGTCAGGTTTCTTAGAAAATGGTGGAGACAAAGAAACATATATGCTATCCTTTGGTTTATCGACTTTTGAAACTAGTATTGGTATTGCCTGTCGCTACAGCTACTGTTGAGAGATGCTTTTCAGCCATGAGAATAATAAAAACATATTTGCGCAATCGCATAGGCGATGAGTTCATGAGTGATAGTATCATTTGTTACGTGAAGAAAGAAGAACTGAAAAAAGTCATCGATGATGCTGTCATTGATCGCTTTATGAATTTAAAAGAATGAAAATACTAAAAGGTAATGTATCTATTTTATTTGATTATTCTATCTTTTTCATAACTTTAATTCATATTGCTCCTTTTTCCACGCTATTGAAATTGGATGATATATTTTACCAATGTCCGCCAACTTTTGCCGATGACTCCACTTTTAATTTCTTTCCCTTGCAACAATCATTCACTGTTTTAGTTGGTTTTTTCATTTTGGTAAGCATTTTCGTATTTTGTTGCTACTTCTTTATAATCGTACATCTTCATTGGTTTTAATGGTAGTATGGTACTAAATTATCGATGCTCATAAATAATTATACATGATATTATATGTATACACATATATGCTAGTAAAGTGGTGAACCAGGGTAGTTTTTGCTCTAGTTTCGTCCCAGTCCGGAAATGAACCCCAAAGAACAAGATCAGATCCATATCTAAAAAATTTAAGCTGTACATACATGTGAAAAAATGCTTCCATATTATCATTTCATATTATCCAAATAGATTTTTTAGGAGCATGAGTTCTGTCATTTAATTCAAAAAATACAGTACATTTTTTCCTTTTATAAACAATTTAATTTTGAATTGAGATGTTCATCTGGTTTGATCTACAGATCAAAATAGTTCGTGTGTGTTAAAAGCCCTTCTCGGAGGGGGAACTAGGGCCTGTTTGGTTGTTGACTAACTTTGCCTAGCCTAAGGTTAGCAACTTGCTACAGGTGTGGCAAGCCTAAGCTAGCTAAAGTTAGCTCATGTTTGGTTCGCTGCCACGTCTAAGATTAGGAACATCCAAGAATTTTGTGGCAGCCGTTTGGATTGTAGCTATCCTAACATTAGGCAGAACTATGCCTACATGAGGAAGATAAATTTGAAGGTTAAAAATTTTTCAACTTTTTTTTAAAAAATTCAACTTTAAACGAGCTAAAAAAAAGAAAGCCAAATTTTTTAAAAGTTGAGAATTTTTCAAATTTCAAAAAAATTTTAAAAACATCCAAATTTTTTATAGACCTTCCTCATATAGCCATGGTTCCAATTTTGCAAGTTTTCTATTTTTTTAAAATTTTAAACGGCCTAAAAAAAGAAGAAGAAAAGGAGAAAAAATGAAAAAAAAAATGCAGTGCACTGACTGGGATTTGAACCCAGGACCTTGCACTACACTGCATTGAAACCTTACTGTCCTATCCAGGAGGCCAAACCATCCACCGTGTTGAGATGTTTATCGCTGAATTACTTTTCACTTTTCGTCCGGCGGCTGGCCCAGGCAGCTTGGCGACGTCGTCGCCAGAAGTGTGGCGGCCGAATCGGCCGCCACACTGTGCGGCAGATTTTTCTACGGCAACGCATTCCAAAGCTACCTAACATGTGTGGCACGTCTAAGCTTAATATGTAAACCAAACGCATGCCTAAGGCACCGTGGCGCGCCTAAGCTCAGGCGTGGCATTGTTAGTCACGAACCAAACAGGCCTTTAATCTCTTGCGAACATAGAAGACGGCACTCATGCATCTCTTTTTAAAGATTGGCAGTTCTAGGCTAGGAAACATTAATTTCATGAAGGAAACCTGATGATTCTCCATATTCAGTGGTGACAGCATCGCACCAAGCTATATTCGAGTCTAACGCAAAGCTTTTCATCTCATCCAAAAAAAAGTATGTAAGGCAGGGATGCTCAGGAGGAACGAGCACCAGTTGGTCTTCTTGCTCTCAAAGGGTACATTGCCCGGGAGTCATCCCTTGACCTTGAATTCAAATTCCCGGTGCCTCCCAATCTTGTTTAACCTCAACGTCCAAATATGCAACGACTCTTGCTTTCTCATCCTCCTCCATTTCTGTGGTGGATTTAATTATTGTCTTAGCTCTCAGTGTGAGTGTAGAGATGCTAGCTCGCTTGCTATTTATCACCGCCGATGTTGAATGTTTTGCATGCGTTGGTTCATTATCTCACAATATAAATGATTCAGCAACCATCAAGCCTTTCATGGCAACTAATAAATATACAACGCAAAAGGAGGTCAGACGGTGAAAACAAAACTTATTTTCATGAGCCAAGAGCACATGCATGTATTATTGTGTTTAGACCTGAATGTAGCTGTAGACCTATACAATATCCAAATGTGATCAATCCTCCGATCTTACTCAAGGAAGAAATTAATGCTTCAGAGTTAAGTCTAGGGAGTAAATGCTGTTGGGCATCTTTTTAATGGTAGCCCTATATCTTTATTGTAGAAGTACCTATTACTATAAAAATGTGTTGTAAATAGTAAAAATAGGGTTATAAATAAATATAAGGGAGAGAAATATAGGAATTGAAAAAATAGAACCAGAGTTGGAGAGGTGAATAGTAAATTGAGATTTTAAATATGTGAATAGTAAAATTGGGTCAAAAAATAAAGCCAGCATCGGAAATGGCCTTACAAGGGGCTTACTCGGAGCACGGATGTCGCCTCTACCCGTACAGGTTCGATTCAAGAATGGCATCCTGCTTGTCTCGCCTTCACCAGAGTGCAAGTCCAAGCCAAGCCGAGCCAAGGAGATCAAGCCAAGCCAAGAAAGAGAGTTGTTAAGGGCGTTCCCAGTGCAATGACCATAAAACAACACCGAATACCATATATACTCCCAATACACACCACCTTCGCGTGGTCCCAATCATTTAATGCACACTTTTCTCTATGTCAAGCCTCCACTCATCTCTCCTCTATGGTCTCTGTATCTCTCTTTTCTCTCCATGTCTCTTACAAGATCTAAGGACCTCCTAGGCCTATAAGGGTCATAGAGTTATGAGTAAGAGATTGGTAAGTGTCTTTGTTAGCCTGTGTTGAACAGGCTGTATAGAAATTGTAAAAATGTTGTTTCTGTTTCAATGGAAAGGAAATAGAGTGTTTATCTTTTTTTTAAAAAAAATGTAAATGCCGGATGTCCTGGTGGCAACAGCAACACCAGTCTGCTGGAACGATCGCAGGTAGCTGCCTAAAGAACTCATATGAAAACCATGTAGAATAGCAATAATGAGGAGAAAGAGGTACTAAGGTGTTACTGGTGAGCATGGATGAAGTTAATCATGTCTCGGCTCCACGGGTAACACAAAGAGCCATGTAAAATTATGTTACAATATATGCTAGAAAAGATATTCCAATTGAGAGATGGAGAACTTAAAATGCAGGTGAAGTGGAGATTGCGTGTTAAATTCTAACGAGTCAAAAGAAAGCAAAGTGGAGGCTTAAGAAAGAGAAGGCCGATTAAATTTAAAATATGGGCTAGTTCAAAGCTGAGAGAGCATGCAGAAATTAAACTAAGATCTGAAGACAACAAACTTTCGTCAATCTCCACCATGAGTTTTTTTTTTGGCTAGGAATTCACCACCATGAGTTTAAGCATAGTATTATTACCAATTTACCACCATTATTGCATCACTTGTTTCTGATTAACAGAGGGACATTTCGGTCAGAGGCCATTATCTTGCAAATGAAATAGGTTGGCAATAGCTAACTCATCTTTATCAAATTCAGCTTTCAGATGAAACTGCTAATCCATGTATTCTTGTTAAAGATCACATGCTATTGCAGCAAGGGCCAGATATATATATTGGTGTATTCCTTTTCCCAAAATTCACAGTATCAAAATCATCTTCTTTAAAGTTTCTCTCCGAGGTGGTCAGCGTCATTTTGAGGAGAGAATTACCCTCCGATTAAGGATGAAATTATGATAAAAGACTAAAATCACATACTACTGAATCTGTTTCGGCAAACAGTCCAAGAAAATCTCTTGAGTTGTCAGCTCGTCGTGCCTCCACATAACCTTATTTGCTACAGTGTCGGCCATTGTTACTGTTGAAGCCAGATTTTGAAGGCTGAATAGCCACAAACCTGACCTCCGTTGATAAGTACTACCAACAGTATAATTGGTACTAATGTGGCTTTGAGGCTACCAACAGTATGGTAAGTCTGAATAGCCATGCTGTGGTTGGAAGCTTTCTCCCAGGATGAATTACTGTGGCTTTGAGGCTACCAACAGTATAATAAGTAATATAATATGTTTGGCGCAAAGGTAAACAGCCCTATATCACTCCGAAAACTATGGATAGAGGGATTTGGTGTCAACTATCTACCCGACGATTTGATCTGCCTTGGATCTCTCAAACTTTGAATTTCACAGTGAAAACAGAGTATATAGCATAAGAGTTGCGGTGCCATACTAGCATCTCATTTTACATTCCTCTGTTCCCTTTTAAAAGTTACAGCCTGCCCATCTATTTATAGGGCTATTGAACCGACCTAGCCAGAAATTATTACAAACCGACTCTGACTAAGGGCATCTCTAAGAGCAAGGCTAATAATACAGTTCACTGCTGGCTATATATGATTGCCATGTCATGTACAGCTGTCTAAAAGTCCACCCATATAATAAGTTAACTGTAGAAACAATCTGCACATTAATAAATAGCCCATCCATCCATCCTCTCATCTCCTTTAGAATCTGTGTTACAGCCAGCTGAGAGCTGGCTGTAGAATAAGAGCCCGCTTCTTCTCTCTCCTCTTCTCTCTCTTCCAACAAAGCAAAAAAGTGACGTGGCAACTCTTACAGCCCGCTTACATCACCTTATTATACTTGCTCTAATGGTGTTGACTATAAGAAAATGCTATGTCATCTATAGATAGCAAATAGCCAATCTTTCCAATAGTGCTAGCTATAATATTGTCTCCAACATTAATTTGGACCCACATGTAATAGTGTGCATCCACCTTGTAATCCGCTATAGCCTGGCTCTTAGCTAAGAGACAGCCTCTATCTCTCTTATCTCATTCTCTCCTCCACATAAGCAAAAAGCTGAGATGGATTTCTTTAGCCAGCTGAGCATGTCCCCATTGGAGATGCTCTAAGCCAAACAACTTATGTCCGGCTACACGTAATCTTGTAGTACATGCAAGAACCCATCTACTTAAGTAGGGAGATTGTATTTTTCTTGCAGTTGCCTGCTGCCGACATGCATACTAATATCTAGTGCAAACGTGAACCATCCTGCATAGGACAAGTATTCACCATGATATCCATTTTACTGCCGACATGGCCTTTCTAGTGAAATCTTTCATGTCGGTAGCAGCTTGATCGACATCTCTAAAACCAACTCTATGACACACAAGATTAGTAATCATTTGGCCCACCTTGCTAGCGCTCTCGAGCATAGAAAGATCAATTGAAAATCTTCTGTCCTGAACTTGGGCTCCTAGTGCCTCCCTTTCCTATTAATCTCACCATCCGTATGAGTTCACCGCACTTCCTGTTTTCACCCTTGTCCATTTCTAGTACGAACATGTTGTTGTCGTCCACTCTCCTCCTACCATCTACAATATGAATACTGAGATTCTAGGTTGGTTCTTATATATATCACCGAGGGTGTTGGATCATAACTCGTAAATAAGTGCTCCATCATCCATTTATAGCAGAGGATACCCTTCCATTTAAAGGTCCACTCAAAGGCTGAAACTCAAGTTAAAGTAGTCGATGTAATGCAAGGCAATTTTTAAAGGGCTGACATATGGATATATGTATATTTTTTTTAATGAATGCACATGGAAATGTAATCCTTAGTGATTGCTTCCATGTTCTTCTGGAAGCGGATCCTGTTATCTTCATCGCCATGTCAGTTATGCACAGAGCACATTGGTGTAGCGTAGTCCTTCTCAAGGTACAATAACTTGTCATATGTCTACGACATGGATTCCATCGTTTTTGCTCTCAATAGCTAGAGAGGTGTGCTCTCAAGCGTGACCCAAGGTTCACAAGCTACAGCCCAAGCTACCCGGTTTTGTGGCAAAGGCTAGAGGTTTTCATAGAACCAGATAAATTTTGGTTTTGAAAATTTAAAATCCATGGTTGAAAAGTGTTGGCTTGATTATCAAAAACCAAGTTGTGTCTGAAAACTGACTCAACCAGCTCCAGATTAAAAACCATACGGTTTCCATCAGTTTTCATTAAAAAAAAACTCACCTAATTACCCTAACTCCCTTCGCACTCAGCTTCCCCAATCCGCCTTTAGTATTATTCTTGGATCGCATCGCGTTAAATCCTAACAAGTGGTATTAGAGCAACGTTGGTGATGCAGATGATCTTGGTGAAGACACAAGGATCATGAATACACGCGGCATCGGAGAAAATGCCTGATTTGGTGTAAGGTGGAGCATGGCGACGATCGATGAATCGATCGGTGCTATCGAGCACTCCAGGCAGGCTGCTTGTACCGTTTGATGGGCTACCAGTGGCAACGATCGATCAGACGTGGTGATTGGACCAACAAGGTGGCCAGTCAAGACAACACAGTGGGCGGCAGCTTCGGCGCTCACGATTAGACCGGCCATCGGACATGGTGAGCGACCGGATAGTTTGGGACAGCAGGAGCATCACGGTGTTGGTGATGTGTCCCGATGTTGCGTAGGGATGGCACCACGACATTGCTGACGGGTATCATATCGTTCATACATGACCAAGGGTGCGACATGACAGTACACCAAGGATTGTGCCGTGGCATGTAGAGAGTGCGCAGGAGGTTTAAATCTAAGATGGAGTTGTGTGCGGAGTCTGGTGCAGTCGACTCCGTCTCGGGATAGCGGCATGGAGGCTGACAGGGCGACGGTGTTTCGGGCTGTAGGACGGGCGTGCTATGCAGTTGGCGCGTGCAGGCTGCCTCGCGAACGAGGGCGTGGGCGTGGGCGTGGGCGTGGGCGTGGCACGGGAGTTCGGCGACTGGGCAGGGCGTCATGCGTCTGTACACCATATATGCGGCGATTACGTAGGAGCTAGGGGTGGGCCCACGAAAACTCCGGCCTGGCTTGGCTGGCGCTCGGCAGACGCGGGATGACAGTACACGGGAACGCGTGCCTAGCCGAAGCACCAGCGGGCCCCACGGGACAGTTGGATGTCACGCACGAGCGCACGGCAGGTGGCTAGTGCTGTGGGCTCCACGGGGGAGCCGGTGGTTGGAGCCAAGCCAAGCAGTGCGTAGCTGCTCCAAAATGGTGTCAAGGTGAGAGGGCTCAAGGCTAGTGCGACAGGCCCCGTGGGCCGTGGCGTGGTGAGTGCTTGCAGCAGGCTGGCACTATGCCAGTGCCAGGCGTCCAACGCGGGGCAAGCCAGTCCGAGCAGAGCCAAGTGGTAAGGGCATTGCGTGCTAGCGAGATGGGCGGGCCAGGCAGGCTGCAGCAGGCGGACATTGGGGGTAGCGCTGTGTGTTCTGCTGCGTGTCACGCTACGGGCTGATTTATGGGACGGGCTCGGTGAGCAGCGCTTGCCTCAAACGCATGCAACCAGGCAGGAACCGAGGCGCATAGTCCAAGACACACAGGAAAAAGAAATCCAAAAGAGTTTGTCTCGGATGAGTTCAAGATAGAAAAAAGAAGTGCTTCCCTATCCCTGTATAAATGCAGTCCAAAAGAAGAGGAAAACAGAACAAGCAAAGCAGAACGGATCAAGCAGTGTGTAAACCGCGGGTCGGCAGAATAATGCTAGCGAGAGCAAGTGCGCTAATGTGACAGTGGCTAGCAGTGACTCAGAAAGCGATGGTGAAGTCAATTGGAGCATGCATCTTGAATTCAATTGGTTTTTTTTTTTTTTTTTTTTTTGCATGTGGCACACAATAAGGAGTTATTCTGGTTGTAACCTTAGGGTTTATCCCTAAGGGTATTATGGACAAACCTAATTATGGAGGCAATATAAAAGAGACACCCCTTGTACCAAAACAGCTCTAGATGAATAAAAATACATCGCCTCTTTACATACTGTGTTCATTGTCTTTGTGATTGCTTGATTATTGATCCACGGATGGAGTAGACGACGTGATTTACAACACGTTATCAGCACGATCGTCTCCGGGAGCGGAATTTACGAGCTACCTGCTACCTCGTCGTCTGCACCGACTCTACAATTTCGCATCTACGAGCAATCGGAGGTAACAAATCGATTCCGTAGATCGGTTTAAATCGTATTCTATAGGTAGATGCCTCGTCGTTTTTAATTAGTAGATTGAAACGTCCATCAGCAGCAGCAGTACTAGTCGGTGTACTAGCTTTGCATCTACTATTGCGTTGCCGTTGGCCGCTGCGACGCTCGCGTGCCGCCCGTAGCCGACGTCGCCGCCGCCAGCGTGCTTTCGAATCTAGCGCCGCCGCCATCGCGCGTCGTCGTCGCCCTTTGCTAGTAGCCGGTGTCGTCTTGCAAGACCATCGCCCCATGAACAGCGCCGTCGCCGCCAGTACGTAGCCAGCGCCTCAAGGCCTGCAGCGCCGTTGCGACCTTTGCGCCCGCCGCCACGAACTTCGCCCGGAACCGGGCCTGCAACGCCGTCGACCCTTGGGGCAGGGCAAACCCGGCGATATCTGAACAGATATCACGCGTGGCGGAAAAAACATGTAGGAACACTCCATGCATGGGAATTTTATTTTTTTTATATTTATTTTTGTCGGAAATAAATAAATGATATTTAATTTTAAAAAATAAATAAATAGACTCCGTCGCGACCCGTTAGGCAGAAAGTTGAGCAGGTTTAAATCGCCGTCGATTCGGGCGACATTATAAAATCCGCCGATGGATGGGCGGAATTGCTCGGCAGGAGAGGCAAATCTGCTTAGATGGGAAGGCGAGTTATATAAACCGCTTGATTTGTCGGGTGGGATTTGGTCCGCTCTTGTGATGTTGGGTTATAATTATAGTCCACCCGCCAATAGGCGGGATTACTAATTTTTGCAATTTTCAAATTTTTTCCAATTTTCAAAAATATAAATTATGTGATTTGAGAATAAAATAAGTAATGTATCATAAAATAAAACTAAATAAATAGAGTCCCGACATCGTTTGAAAATGTAAGTCATAATAAATATTTTTTTACTCAAAAAATTGCAAATATGCAAATACCCATGATTTTGGAGCAAGCGCAAAAATGCCTACCGCATGCAACATCACATCATGCAGCAAAGACAATGCCACTGCAGATTGCATCAGCGGCAAAGCCGATGCCGTGCCACCACACCGTGGCATTGCCTATATTAAGGTATGTATGTATATGTGTATATTATATTATAGTATTATGTAATATGTTATCGATATATAATAGTTATAACACATATTATATGAACTAAATATGATCAATTATATATGACACGCTATTTGGTCTATTTAATCTTAAAAAAGGAAAAATTGCATAAGTTTCGCAGAGTGTTTTATACTAATAATTATTTGGAAAATTAAATAAATAGCTAGAGGAATAAAGCGGCCTCACGAGGAAATTTTATTATCACGGTTACAACAAAGTTCTCTCGAGTACAACGGGGATATTTCCCCTTGCCGGTAGTATCAGGTCCAGCCTCCTTTGCACGACGTGCCCTCTCGTGCTTTCCTCCCTCTCAGCCTCTCGGGCCTCAGCAGCCTGACGTTCAGCGTCCTCTTGTCGCTTCCGGTACTCCTCCTGCGAACGCCATGCTTGTCCTCTTGTTCCTCCTCATACTGGCGCTGCCTAAACCACTGCCTCTTCCAACGAAACTCACGCTCGATGTGTTTCTTGTCTGCCTCCGATTGCTCCGTGTCTAGCCACTGCCAGAAATCGCATAGAGGTGGGGGAGACTATTTGTTCAACATAAGTCAGTACAGAGATCATGTGCCATGTAGGTAGATATAATCATGCAGGATATGGTGAGCAAGTACCTTTGGACGCTCGCCAAAGGCAACCTTGGGTGGATCGTACTCGTAGTTTGCACACATGAAGAACCTCCTTCCGTAAGTATATGAGAAATCTTCGTCGGATTGAACAAACTTGCAAAGGTCACCGAAGCACATTGGAACATTGACCCCTTCGAGCACGGTGGTGTTAAACTTGCTTCGGACGGTCCTCGAGCCGAGGCTGCCATTGCTCGTTACAACTAGATTTGTGCGGTGTATGGGCTGGAGTAATATGTGAGATTGAGAGAAACTTGCGCCGCAGAGGACTCGGAGGCGGAGGAAATAAATAGCCAAGTTTGCTCGGTGCATGGACCGAGTTCATGCTGCTGCTGCTGTTGCATTTGATGTGATTGGACGGTGTCAGGCGGGACTGTTGGTAAGCAGTGCCCCGCAATTATTGATGTGACCGGTGTCCGCGGCATCTGTTGGTCGTGATGCCCGCAATTATTGATGTGACCGGTGTCCGCGGTATCGCCGGTCGTGATGCGATGATTTATGATGGATCTTTGCGGCGGCGATGTGACCGGACGCTGAAAAGAGGTCTTGTTTCGTCAGACGGCATGCAATGTTAGCAGTGAAATTAAAACAAGTGGCTAAAGCGGCTAGCCAGCCCGTCTTTGAAGGCGGTAATTCCGGACAGCACTCATTCCTAGGCAGCTAGCATTCAAGCCACCGCACTACTCCACCTTGTTATCTTGGCGACTTCTCCACCGAGCGGAATGAGCAGCGGAGATTACGCCATGTCCGCGTGAGCAGTTAATTAATGATAATCAGAGCTAATTTAATCAGTCTTTGGTAATGACGTAACGCCCTATATAGAGAAGGAAGGAGGCAAGCTCTTTGCCTCTGGTCCCTCATTCACCCGTCCATGGTGACCACCCTTGCATATCATCGCACTCTGTATGTCATGCTAGCTTTCGAAATAAAAAATAGCACGTACCTATTTGTCTAATCCCCTAAAGGCCTTAAGTTCAGGTCATACAGTTAGACCCCATTCATCCTTCACGGCTTACACGTCACATTTTGAGTATAATATAATCCGTAACATCGCAAAACTCGCGATATTAGGATCATATTACAAACAAAAGCGACAAGCCGTGAAAGATGAATGGGTCTAAACAGAACATTCGCTGAATAACCACAGAGTTGAAAAAGCTAGCATGACATTGCTTCGTATCCCTGCTGAGTGCTGCTGGTCCATTTGATGGAAATAATATGTGAGATTGAGAGGAAACTTGGAGCGCAGAGGACTCGGAGGTGGAGGGAAATAAATAGCCAAGTGCGCTCGGTGCATGGACCGAGTTCATCTTCTTCCGCCGCTGCATTTGATGTATTTGGATGGTGTCAGCGGATTGTTGGTCGCCAGCGTTCGCAATTATTGATGTGACGGTGTCCGCGGTCTCGTTGGTCGCCAGCGTGCCGCAATTATTGATGTGACCGGTGTCCGCGGTATGTTGGTCGCCATGCGTTCGCAATTATTGATGTGACGGTGTCCGGCGGCATCTTGTTCGTCAGCGTGCCGCAATTATTGATGTGACCGGTGTCCGTAGTCTTGTTGGTCGCCATGATGGCGCATTTATTGATGTGATGGTGTCCGCGATTCTTGTTGGTCGCCATGCCCGCAATTATTGATATGACGGTGTCCGCGGTATGCTGTTGGTCGTGATGACCGCAATTATTGATGTGGCGGTGTTGGCGGTCTTGTTGGTCGCCAGTGCCCACAATTATTGATATGACGGTGTCCGGCGGGTACTGTTGGTCAGCAGTACCGCGCATTTAGTGATGTGACCGGGCATGCACTGTTAGCAATCACTGGCCTCCAGTACCGACGAAATGTGGCCGAGGCAGATGTAGGGCACTGGTAGCATGTGTTTAATCATTAAACGATGTCAGTAAGCATAATGAACAACTTATTAATCCAATTCGTTAAGTACACCTTGGCCTATATAATGCGGCGTAGTGGCGCCCCTCTCACTCCCACCTCACTCTCACTCGACTCGTGTGTATACTCCCTACTAGGGTTGGCCGTGGGAGGCAAAGTAGTAGAGATAGACATACCACATCGCACATATGGTTTCACGACCCACACCGAACGGTTGGATCCGACAAGCACAGTGGGCGTCAAATGGTCTGGATCGCAAGCCCGTCTACCAACCGACGACCGCCTATTCGGACAAGAGCTAGCTATAACACGAGCCCACAATGATAAGAGACCCAAACTTCTACGAGGATGGCCACGTTGTGCGCACGGAGTGAACCACATTGTACAAACTTTTGACCAGGTTGTCGAAGGATGGATGGCCGCGTTTCTACCGTTGGCGCAGCGTACTGTGAGTAACCAAACCGACAACGACCAAGTGTTTAATACATTTTCCATCTCACCTTTTTTCTCATTTCTAAATGTAGACCGATGATTGCGGCTTACCAAATGGATGGACGATCCCTTCCCAATGGCCGCGTTTAGTTACATCGAACATCTTCACGCAAGAATCTCCCGTCTTGAGGAGCGAGTTACATTTGCTACTCGCATGTACAACGTTTATACCGTGTGGAACCGTTCGTGGATGGCGATAAACCTAGCGTCCCTACTACATTAGGGGTTTATTTCAAGTCATTTGCATCAAGATTCGGGCTACATGGATTACTACCATGTAATGCGTTTCATATTGTCAACGTCACCGGAGCACCATCTTCATCTCATTCATATCGTGCGTACTATAATCTCAAAGCCTTGATATCTGAGACTACTTATTGGCGTACAAGATAAAGAAGAATAGAACATGAAGTGGCTAATTGCCACCAGGCCGCATTCGAAAGCGGTAATGCCGGGTAGCCCTCATACGTGTATAGCCACATAAGGGTTTGCGTAGGGTGGCGGGGCCCACCGGTAGCGTGCACATAACTTCGCAGGCCACATTCGGCACTCGGCGGGGACGAAAATACGAAAAATATCACGAGCGATAGATGGCATAAATAAAAAAAGCTATAAAGCTAAAAATGACAAATGGCGAAAATGTTAATGCAACTACTGAATATATACATCAGAATGTACAAAAAAACATGCAAAGAACAGAAACTACTGTCGTCCCCGCTTGGGCTTCACCCATGGATCGATCCTCGAGTGTGCCTTTGCGGGCACGCCTACCAGTATCTTAGGAAAGGTGAAGCGGTCCGCGGGTGAGCGTCCCGGTGAGGACGAGCCTGTGGTGCAGGCGTCGCCAAGTCACTGTGGACGGCCATGTGTCGCATTGCAGAGGCGCCGACAACCGGAGCCCCCAACCTCGTCGTGCCGGACGAAGTACTGGTCCACGTCAAGGTCGTCGAAGCTCTGGTCGTCCACAGCCTGACCGACCGGACTGTGCCACTCTGTGAAGATAGGACCTAATCCATGCAATGTCCACATTACTAAACGACAAATTATAAATACATGAAATTGAAGTGCTCGACTAGAAAACTAACTCGCACCTGTAACAGGAGGGCGCGGTGCCTGTGGTGTGGGCTGCGACCACCGTGGTGGTGCCTCGGCACCGTAGGGTGGTGGCGCGGGCGGTCGATGCAGACGACGCGCGGCAGAGGAAGACGCCCCGACCTCGTAACCGCCGCTTCCACGCTCCTCGGGCGGCCATCGCGAGGACGGCGAAGGCCTCCTGTCGGTACCCTCAAGGAGGGCGATCTTGGCCTGGCCGACGTGCCAGCCTCGCCAAACTGCGTCGTCGCTCCGTACAATACTACATATGAAGGTAGTGTCACATTATAAATTTTAATAAAGGTAGGGTGGAGAAGGGCAATAAAGTTCATACCCCTCGGTGTAGGCTGTACGGCGTTCGGAAGGCTGCAGCACGTGAGGCGGATAGCTCGCGTTGTCTTCTCGTAGAGCCTCTGGAAGGTCGCGAGTATCTCTCCTCCGGTCATCTGAATGCCGTGCTGCATGCGCTCGACAGCCGTGTGTGCATCGACGTTGCACTCACGAAGAATGTCGATCTGTATATAGGCCCATAGCAATCAAGCGGTGTATGCTAAAAAATAGAAATTAAGCGAGGGTAAAGATCTGCATACCGCTGATACGCCGCTTCTTGTAGCGGTGCGGTAGTGCGTGTCGGTGGCTCGCGCGACGTGGGCGATCTCGGTGGAAGGGGTGTGACCCACCCGCGTCCTCGTAGACGCACTGTACCACCGTACGTACGCCGGATACGACGTGGCGTCGTACGGCCGGTCCTCCTCGACCCGCTCATCTAGAGCGTCCTCCCACTGTGCTACCCAAGGCTCCATCACAGGAGCCCACAGATAGCCAGCGGTGTGGCCACGTCTAGTGGATCTGCAGCAAACATCGAGTATGACACTTATAAGGCGGATGATCGAAATGGAAATTACAGCTTAATGGAAAAGATCTTCTTGGTGAGCTCGACGGGACGGTGTGGACAACGGTAGAGGGAAGTCTGGTGGAGGCCGAATCGCCGCATCACCGCTGCGGTGAGTACTCCTCGGCGAAGATGTCGAAGAGCAACAGCAGGGGTCGTAAGCCAAGATAAGCGGTCCCTTCATAAGCGGCAATGACCCGTGAGGGCGCGAGCAAGCACTCGGTCCTCACTGTAGGGTGTCCAAACGACATCCCCCTCCTATACCTCGTCCAGCTGCCTCACGTACTCTGGGTAGTCCTTGTGCGCCTGAACGTGGGCCCAGATAGGCTGCAAAAGGAGAAAACAACTATAGTTAGTGCTATGTTACATAAATAATGCATAAATCATGATTTAAACATTACGTACCCTCCGGCAAAACCAAAGGAAGCCCATGGTGGGCCTATCCTCTGGTGTGTCGTGGTAGTACACCGTCTCGTAAGGACTGTGATCCATGAGCGGATCGCCATTGAATGGCGATCCGCTCATACGACCACAGCTGTAGCAGAAGGGGGCAGCCACCGAGGATCGGCTGTGCATCCGTCTTCAGGATGGCGACGCACAAACCTCTGTACGTCCCCGCAAGGACAGCTGAAGCCCAACTATACTGGGGGACCTCGTAGGGCACGGCGTCGGCGATCTCCCTGGCGTACCCGAGGATGTGCTTGTCGACGCAATGGCCGTCGTCTTGGTGAACATCACCCACCAAGAACCAAAGCAGGTAGGCCTCAAGGTGTCGGGACATAGCAGCGTCATCGGCCTGGGGGTGGATGTGCTCCGACTGTCAATGTTTGCAAGTACCAATGTTAGCATGTAATTTAAGAAGGACAAGTCGCTTTCGTTAGTTCTTACCGTGAATCGCAGGCCACCTCTTGGTGGACCACGTGTCTCCGCCGAGGAAAGGCGGTACACTCTGCGCTGGTGCACGGACTACCCGGCGAACCGCCTAGCAGTCGACACGCCAGCGGGTGAGACGTCCACCGCCACGGCCGTGCACCGGCGCACGGAAGCCCTGGAAGGTACGAGGCGTCTGCGAGTCGGCGCCATCTCCCGCACGGGAGGTGAAAAGTGTGTGTCTCCGGCCTCCATCGGTCCACAAGTCTTTGCAAGGAGGGACCGGTCAAAACCAAACGCCTCTGGCGTCTGCCGGGCGGGTCTCCAACGAACGCTGGGCGTAGCCTCCAAAGCATCCGACACGGCGGGAGGAGGCTCGAGAGGCGCGATCAGAGAAAATGAAGCATTCAAGATGCGTAAGTACTGACTAAATTATAAAAACGAAAGTAAGGAAGGTTAGCCTTATACGATGTACTGTCAACCCAACGTCGTCGAGTGAGCAACTCGGCAGTGTCCTAGTCCAAAAGACACCTAGCGACCGCCTCCATCAGACCGAGGTAGGCCCGATGCCTCTGATCAAGGGAGGGGTCGAGCAGGCCCTCTGCTGCTGCTGGCTGTGGCGCCGGCTCGGCTGGCCCATCTCGTCGGCCATCGTCACGTCACCTGCGAGATATGCAAATATGAGTTATTTATTTCAATTCAAGCAAGATACTAATTCATAAAGAAAAATACGATATACCAAAAGATAATATCATCAACAGACACTACATATCATGCAAACATAACATATTACATAAACATAAATAAGTCATCATATTACATTGCCACCAAGAAGTCAAGCATATTACATTGACGCTAATATTACAAATGTAAATTACACATATCAAGTAGTTCGATTAAGGTTTCATAGATACATTTTCAACCGAACGGTCGCCGTCCATCCGCCTCGACCGGACGGCCAAAGATCCAAATCGTAGGACCCAAATGCAATAGGCTTGTCACAGTTCACATAAGTGTGACCGTCCTCGTTACTTTCTTGCATCTCTTCTCAACTCTTCCGACTTCCGACCGATCCATGTCGTTCGAATCTTGACGGTGTCGCGACGACCAAGATCACACTTCAGCAATTCCCTAACGGTACATGACTACGTTCGGACCAGTGGATCGATAAATGTACCGAAAATTGCATACCCATATATCTCTGCATGCCATGTATTTCGGATTGTTTCCTTCCTGAAATATTCGGACACAAATGGAAAAGTAGGGTGATTTGTCATTGAAACTGCCGCTAGTACATGAGAGCATGGCTTGTGAAAAAGCTTCGGCTTGCGGCATGAGCATGTGCATGTATGATCACGCAGTATGCACTCCTGCGTAACCCGCTCACGTTTACCGCCACGAAGCCCTCTATCCCTGCAGATTATGTGGTACCTGAGATGATCTGTCCCTATCGCCGTCGCGCAATGTCTTTCGGCCTTACCTATCTTCTCGGCCATATACTTTGTAATAGCAATGAGTATATCGGTATCGTCACCATAGCGGCAGACGCGGCACGATAACGATCCATGAAGTACTTGCATGTACCGTGAAGAATTCCTCCACAATTGCAACCAGAGGCAATGCCCTCAACCCCTCATGACCCAATTGTACACCTCGCCAAATTTGTTGTCATTATTCCGTATCTAGCCCTTGATTATCATATAGGAGAGCCCACTTCTCTTTTGGATCATCCTTAATCAATCTGAGAAGCATCTCACGGCTGAAGCTCGTGTGGCCCTGCCCTGCCTTGTCTGTAGTTCACGGCTACGCTGCGGTCATCTCATCGAGTGTTTTCCATAATTTGTTGAATTTTCTTTCTGATTTCGCTTGCACAACCTCTTGAATAGGTTTATGCGGTGTTTATTCTTAAAGTGACTAAAAAATTTGCCCCAAATGCCTCATGCACCACGCTTTGCATATCACTCCTTTGGGCACCCCTCGGTTGTCGGAGCCATTTGTAATCTCATCAATCGCACGCAAGAATAACCTGCATGTCTATCATGAATGACACAGACATTTGGTCTTCTGTTACAACAAACATGTTTCACACACTCTAGGAATCGATACCATATCGTATTCTCTCCTCCACAAATGCGAATGCCACCGGTAAAATCGATTGTTGCTATCCACGGCAATTGTTGTCAATATTTGCCCTTATACTTGCCAAATGAGAAAGGTTCCATCTACACATAGCAATTGGACAATATGTGAAGGCTCTTATGCACGGACCCAACGCAAAGAATACCCGTTCTGTAACCCACTTGCGGTGTCGACGCCGAAGCAGGATACTCCTTCATGTCATAATGCGTTCAGATTTCTTCTACTAATCGTCTGCGAAGTTGGGACATATTTGCATACGATGCTTCATATGTCCCGAACCGCATTTTCAAAGCCTTCTGTTTAGCTCTCCAAGCAGTGGGATACTTTATGGTATATTGGAATTGTTCCTCAATGGCCCGTAAAATGGACCGAGGCTCATATCTTATGTTCTGAACAATTTGTGAGTACATTACAACCGCAACAAATGTTGATGTCATATTTACGTGCCTTTGTTGTGTATTTTCTAAGCCGCGATCGTGTTCCTTTACAATTGAACACACCGGTAATCCACCCACTTTCCTTTAAATGCATGTACACGCCACGGGCAACCAGAACAACACACATCACATCAGAGCGCTTTTACTCGACTTCACTACCCCGAACTCCTCCTCGGAGATAAAGACCAATACTTCACGGCATCCAATACAGCCTTCCTTAGTCGGGTACATGGCTCACTGAGTCACCTCATTCTCATGGTAATCCCATGGTGTGTGCGTGCCTTCATGTACAGATAAATCTTGGAAGTTGTAAGTATTCCACTCTACAGGCACCGGTCGATCACTCAAACTTCTCTCATCGTCTGACGTATCTTCATGTGGGACTTCCTCATGCTCTGCATCCTCACCGCCATTTCAGCAACTATTGACTCGATTCGTTCCCTTCGCCGCCTGCCGCCTCTTCAATTGTTTCATTGCCTTCTTCTCCTATATCTGTCTCGCATGCGCTTCTCCACGTCCTCTGTCACCTCCGTGTTCCTACAACCTCCACCTCCTCTTCCACTCCGGCACCACTAGTCTCCCTGGCTCTTCCACCTCGCATGTTGCTTGTACTCGGCCGCACTAAGAGAACTAGAGGAAGGCACCGCTCGATTGCAATCTCAACGTAGCGTCTCCAATTCGAGTACTCGATATAGGTATCAACTCCCAAAAACCTTCAAGAAGACGGCTCACCAATGCCTGAACTGTCATGACATGTTCTTCTTCGTTGAGTTGAAACGTCCGTGATAACCAATGTTGTAGCCCCCTAAATGACCTTTCGGTGGGTCTTGATATCCCTAATGTACATGATTGGAACATTGATAAATCTATCCCGTAAGGACCTTGCACAATCTCTCCTTCCCCATAATGGATTTGAAAATTGATCTTGTCTCATCATTTACCCCGCCCCAACAAATTTCACACATTGATTATTATCGTCAATCTCCTTTTTCTACATCTATTTTTAACAATATTACTACTGACCAAAATGTCGGCCAACCTTTTGTTCATTAGCTCTACAAATAAATTACTCTTCAACATGTAATAAATTAGTAAAATACTACATTATTTTCAATATAAACACTATATATTACCCTTCTAAACCCTAACCCTACCATGTTTGACACATACCATGTTCGACACATACCACATAACCCTACCATGTTCGACACATACCACATAACCGTACAATTTATTGACTATACTATTTCAACCTAAACTCTAAATATTACCGTCCTATTTGTAACAAAAATACCCTAATTCTAGCCTAAATATTACACGGCTATTTTTAGCTTAAACCCTAACCTAGAATAAATATTACCGTGCTATTTCTAGCCTAAACCTTAATCCTAGCCTATAAATTACGCGACTATATTTAGCCTAAACCCTATCCTAAATATTACCCTCTCTATATATAATGTACATACACTAAAGTCATATGACTATACTACCAAGTTTTATTAAATAAATTTTATACTACATAACAAAAATACCCGTGAAATCGAAGAATCGCTCCGCGCTTCTGTTCTCTCCAACTTCCTCTCTCGCTCTCGGTCTCCTCTCGTTCAAATGGCAATAGTCTTGTCACATGCTGCGGCCTTAAAAACCACAAATTTCGTCTGATTCGATGGGCGGGATTTCCATTGTTCAAAGATCGCCCAACCAGGTGAATTTTTTTCGCTTCAAAACTCGCTTGGTTGGTGGCGGATTTTTTTCGGCTTCCAAATCTCGCCCTTCCGTCGGGCGGTATTTGGCCCACCCCCACGCGGGCCGGCGCCAGCAAAGCCCGCCCATCCGTCGGGCGGATTTTTAAAATCTCGCCCGACCGACGGGCGGTTTAAAGCAGCTCAATTTTCTCGCCCAACAGGCTGGCGACGGGAGTCTATTTATTTATTTTTTTAAAATTGAATATCATTTATTTATTTTCGAAAATAAATAAATATAAAAAAAAATAAAATTCCCATGCATGGCTTCCGCGGGCTGCACCTTGGCCCATGCAGCAAAATGCATTTGCTTGCTGCATTCTTTTGGTGGCCCATGCGCCTTGGTGGCCTGTGTAGCATTCCTTTGGTGGCCCGTGTAGCATGCAGTAAAGCTGCATTTACTGCCCCATGCAACAAAACTGCATTTGCTGCATTCTTTTGGTGGCCGTGTGAGTGGGCCTTTTTGGCCAGCCCGAGCAGTAGAAAAGAAGAAAAAAATAGGAGATGCTTATTTGCTAAAGAATTAAAATTCTAGAAACTCCCTAAAATTAAGGATAAATTCATTTATTGATTTATCATTGCTTATTCACTAAATTTGCTTTATATTTAGACCTACAGTTCTTTATTAATAGCAAACCCGTGTGAATTACATATTTATCTTATTTGCTTAATAATTTGTCTAAGACCGATAGTCTCAATTATTAATACAATTCTAGAATACTTTCTTGCAAACCTCATTGTATATTTCCTGTAGTAAATATATAATTACATGTGTTGGATATGTCTGACCTGAACAAAAGAGATTTCTCCCATCTCACTGTCGATGGGAGCAATTATCTGACCTGGGCTATGGATCTTCGGATCAACTTGGAAGCCCGCTCCCTCGGTGCAACAATTGTCCCTCCTGCAGAGGGCGCACCACCAGTCCCTAATCCGGTTAGGTACTCAGCCCTACACTATATGAGGCACCACATACACCCGAACTTGAAGTCCGAGTATATGATGGAGGACAGCCCGCTGGCACTGTGGAACTCTCTGAGAGAGCGCTACAACCAGCATGTGCAGACTCTCCTGCCTGAGGCGCAGAGAGAGTGGACGGAACTTAGGTTCCAAGACTTTAAGTCTGTGGCTGGGTACAACTCTGCTCTCCATAGGGTCGTTGCCAAACTGAGGTTCTATGAAAAATAGGTCTCAGATGAGGAAAAGATTAACAAGACCCTAGGAACCTTTCACCCTTCGATAATGATACTCCAGCAGTAGTATCGTCAGCGTAAGTTCACCTGTCACTTTGGGCTGATGCAAACTCTGCTGGAAGCAGAGAAACATGATGAGATTCTCATGAAGAATCATCATGTTCGCCCTACGGGGTCAAAGGGTGTGCCAGAAGCACACGTCAATGCTCAGGGGTCATCCGGTAGCCAGGGCCATAAGCGGGGAAGAGGTGGAAAGGCGTCGTGGCAGAAGGCAAGGAGGTTTTCCAGAAGAAGCCTCCCGAGTCCAAGTCGAACCACGCTGGTAAGCCATGTTACAGGTGTGGCGGCAAGGGCCACTGGTCGCGGACTTGCCGCACCCCAAGGCACCTTGTGGAATTGTACCAGAAGTACATGAAGAAGGACGGCGAGAAAGACAAGCTCAGATCTGAGGTACACGTCACTCAGCTGGAAGCTCCTCTGGGAGAGGAGAAGAGTGACAAACAGGAGGTCCCGTCAAGCCCGAAGATGAAGGACCCCACCTCTGATGATGAGGACGATCTCCTTGATGAAGAACTAGAGGATTTATATGGAGATATGCAGTAGCCTGTAGCTACATCTGTGTCATGACATTATCTATACTTAGTTTGTGGTTTGCTTATGTTCCTGCAGAACATATTTTATTTATGAACTTGTAATAATTAGTTCTTAGTGTTCTATGTCCGTGATAGCTCCTGAAGAACTTAATAATGTTATGAGTTATTTATCACCGCCTTTGATATTTTGTTATTATGCATGCTTGTGATACTTGAGAATATATCTTACTTGTGTGTATATGATATATTCATATGACATAGAACCGCGTAGTGGCCAAATGGAGGAGGAACTCTGTCTGGTAGACAGTTGCACAACCAATACCATACTAAGGGAGATAAAATACTTCTAAGACCTCCAGAAGAGGGATGGAAATATCCTGACGATTGCCGGTATAACGCGCGGATTGTGGGCTCAGGTAGAGCCGTGTTAACTCTCCCCATGGGCATAATGATCACCATCGAGGATGGTCTCTTGTACCCTGAATCAACCCGCACCTTGCTAAGTTTTAAGGACATCCGCATGAACGGCCTTTATATAGAAACCGATCATCAAAGTGGAACTGAATTCCTCCTTGTAACCTCTAAAGACGGGTGTGAGAAGCAGGTGGTGGAGAAATTCCCCTCTTTTAGATCTAGCCTATACTACACCTACATCAAGCCCTCTCCTCATCTCTCTATGAAGACTGAAATAACCACCTCGGACCAGTATATAGTCTGGCATGACCGTCTGGGGCATCCGGGCCTGAGTGTGATGCAAAGAATAGTTACAAATTCTGTAGGCCATACCCTGAAGGTATCTGATTTCCTAAAACCTGAAGCTTTTGTGTGCCCTGCATGCGCCAAAGGGAAATTAATAATTAGACCCTCTCGTGTTAAAGTCCAAAGTGAGTCCCCGAATTTCCTGGAGAGAATTCAGGGTGATTTCTGTGGACCGATCCTGCCAGTGACAGGACGATTTAGATATTTCATGGTGCTTACAGATGCTTCTACACGCTGGTCTCACGTATGCCTGCTGTCTACCAGAAACCATGCGTTTGCTAAGTTAATTGCCCAAGTAATTAAATTACAGACCGACATTCCTGAAGAAAGAATTAGGTCCATTAGGTTGGACAACGCCGCTGAGTTTAGCTCTAGGGCGTTTAATGATTATTGTATGGCCATGGGCATAACTATAGAGCATTCCGTGCCTTATGTGCACGCACAGAACGGCTTGGCAGAATCACTTATAAAGAGGATCAAGTTAATAGCCAGACCTTTGCTACAGAATTGCAAGCTCCCTACCAGTAGTTGGGGCCACACGGTACTGCATGCCGCGGAATTAATAAAACTCAGGCCGACTGCATATCATAACACATCCCCTATGGAACTAGTGCGTGGGCAACAACCAAGTATTTCCCATCTGCGTAAATCGGTCAGGTCAGATATGTGCCGATCTCACCACCGCAGCGTACCACCATAGGGCCACACCGGAAGTTGGGGGTCTATATTGGGTTTGTATCTCCGTCAATTATTAAATACCTAGAGTCTATGACAGGTGACCTGCATAAGGCTAGGTACGCTGATTGTATTTTTGACGAGGGCAGTTTCTCGGTATTAGGGGGAGATGAAAAGTACCACACTAAGAAATATCAGGAAATCGATTGGAATGCCACTGGCATTCAAGCCCTAGATCCACGCACTAAGGAAACTGAATCGAAGTCCAAAGATATAATGATTTGCCGCGGATGCTTTCACTGACCATAGAGTCGTAACTAAGTCGCACATACCTGCAGTAAATGCACCGGAGAGAGTGGAGGTACCCCTGAAGACCACTCACGCCCCCTTGGTAGAAAAAGGGGGAGTGATCCGGGTGCACCTGATTCAAACACGCGGAGACGTCCGCATGAGGAAAGAATCGGTGCAGACTTATTACCCCTGGCAAGTGAGAACGAACGACCTGTAGTCATGGATCGACCAGTAGTCGATAACCACCCTGAAGGTGGCGGGCGCCCCGAAGACGCGAAACCTAGTGACCATGCGCGCACCTTTCTAGGCGTTGGGAGAACGGAAGTGTCCAGTCCCAACGTGCTGGGAAATCACACGGAGACGGATGATTTAAATGAGGAAATTTCCACTAACTATGTAAATTCAGGAGAATTATATAAAAGAAAGTCCATTGTTATCGACATATATTTTGCCTCTAAAATTGCTGAATCCTTGGATTTAGACCTAGAACCTAGGACCATGCCAGAGTGCCAGAAGCGCTCGGACTGGGCTAAATGGAAAGAAGCAATTGAGGCTGAACTGCGCTCGCTTAATAAATGAAAAGTGTTTGGCCCCGTAGAGCCAACTCCCCCCCCCCAAAGTGCTCCCCGTAGGAGCTAAGTGGGTATTCCTCTGGAAGAGGAATGAACATCACAGGTGGTGAGATACAAAGCTAAGCTAGTGGCACAAGGGTTCACGCAGAGACCCGGTGTTGATTATGATGAAACATATTCTTTTGTCATGAGTGAAATCACCTTCTGGTACTTAATATCTTTGGTAGCTTGTATGAATCTAAAAATGCAGTTAGTGGATGTTGTGACCGCATATTTATATGGGTCATTGGATTCGGAGATATACATGAGGGTCCCTGAAGGGCTAAAAATCCCGAATCAAAGAGATAGAAATTTGTATAGCATCAAGTTGAATAGATCGCTATATGGACTAAAACAGTCAGGTAGAATGCGGTACAACCGGCTGAGTGAATTCCTCTTGAAGAAGGGATACACAAACAATGAGGACTGTCCTTGCGTGTTTACAAAGAAATCCTCGGGCAGATTTTGTATTATATCTGTATATGTTGATGATCTAAATATCACCGGCATGGCAGAGGACATTGGTGAAGCTAGCGCTCACCTGACGACGAAGTTTGAAATGAAAGATTTGGGTAAAACCAAGTTTTGTCTCGGCTTGCAGCTCGAGCATGTATCAGGAGGGATCTTTGTGCACCAGACTTCCTATACCTAGAAGGTGTTAGAGAAGTTCAACATGAATAAGGCACACCCCCTAAAAACCCCATGGTGGTCCGGTCCCTAAAAGTGGATAAGGATCCTTTTAAGCCAAGAACAGATGATGAGGAGATTTTGGGGCCAGAAGTTCCCTATCTCAGTGCCATCGGCGCATTGATGTGTCTGGCAAATTGTACTAGGCCTGATATCGCCTTCGCGGTAAATTTATTGGCTAGATACAGCTCCGCACCAACCAGAAGACATTGGGCGGGAGTAAAAACTGTTCTTAGGTACCTACAAGGTACGCAGGATCTTGGACTGTTCTATGGAAGGAACGAGTCCAAAAACATGGTGGGATATACTGATGCGGGTTATATGTCTGACCCACACACCGCTAAGTCTCAGACTGGGTTTGTATATCTTTATGGTGGTACTGCAATTTCTTGGAAATCCTGTAAGCAAACACTAGTGGCTACGTCCACTAACCACTCTGAGATCATAGCCTTGTATGAAACCACCCAAGAGGGTGTTTGGCTGAAAAGGATGGTAAACCACATCCAGAAGTCATGTGGCATAGAAACCATCGATACCCCCATTCCCATTTATGAGGATAATGCTGCTTGTGTCATGCAAATAAAATCGGGTTATATTAAGAGCAATCTCACTAAGCATATTGCTCCTAAGTTGTTCTACCCTCACGAACTCCAGAAGAGCGGTGAGATCGAGGTAGTTCAAGTGAAGTCTAATGAAAATCTGGCAGATTTGTTCACTAAGGCATTACCCACCTCAACCTTCCGGAAACTTGTTCACGGAATAGGTATGAGGCGATGTCATGAGTTGTAGTGTTCAGGGGGAGGCCCCCGAACAAAGAACTATAGATATCCTGTAGATATCTGCATCCTGAAGATGTGCATGTCCTGAAGACGGAAATATTGTACTCTTTTTCCCTTATATGCATTTTCCATGAAATTTCTCATAATAAGGTTTTTAATGAGGTAATATCATAATGCAGCATGCGTGTGCAGTGTACTCTTTTCTTCAATCCTTTTTTCCCACTGGGTTTTTGGATGTAGTTTTTAATGAGGCATTGGCATATTGCGGTTTGCCCAAGGGGAGTGTTGTAACCCTCGGGTTTATCCCTAAGGGTATTATGGACAAACCTAATTATGGAGGCAATATAAAAGAGACACCCCTTGTACCAAAACAGCTCTAGATGAATAAAAAATACATCGCCTCTTTGCCTCTCTATATACTGTGTTCATTGTCTTTGTGATTGCTTGATTATTGATCCACGGAAGGAGTAGACGATATGATTTACAACAATTCTCTTCGTGCGCGACTGGTAATTTTTGTTCACTCTACTTGGACGATGACACGGGCTACCATGTAATTGGAGTAGATAACATCAAGATCAATATGCATGGCAGAGTTGATGGGGTACTTTAGAATGTGAAGCATGTGTCATGGCTAAGGAGGAATTTAGTTTCGCTCGGGGCCTTGCATGAGAATAGGATGGTGTTCTGGGCTAATGCAGATGGGAATACCATCAAGATCATGAGACATGAGGAGACTATAATGATAGGTGAGGGGACGGCTTCGCATCTTTACAAGGTGCAATGCACTATCAGTTGCAGGTGGAGACACTAAGCCAGGTTTTGCATGGTTATTAGCTTTTGTTTCGGAAGGCGGCGTGTTTGCGGCCAAGTTAGACTCGGTGGGTGGCTCAACATGAGCTGCAAATGCGACAACTCGAGTCTAGGTACACGGATTCGCATAGGACGTTACAACAAATTCGAGATGGCAAAGGATATATTCGCTAAGGTGGAGTTTGTTAGAGTGTGTCAAATATGTGTACGAGTAGGGTTACGTTTAGACTCTGCGCTGTAGTAGTCATGATACGATAGAGTTTGAGTTGGGCTCTATAATCCTAGGCCCTAGGCACTATTGTTGTAACCCATAACAATAAAAGTAGCAGTGTAGACGGGCGGGGGATTGTACCCAGTATTTGGTTGTGACCCTAGGCGGTCGGTATGTTGCGGTGTTGGCGGTGTTGGGGAGAAGCACTCAATTATGCCCCGCAGAAATAGACAAGCGCCAAACTGCATTACCAAATATGCCTCTGATGTTGTTCCTAGATAGCATCGCGTTAAATCCTAACAATTTCGAAAATCCAAATACTTTGGTTTATTGAGACTTTTTTTCAATCTCGAATGCGCTTCTCAATGATCTCAAAAACATGTCTAATGAAGTTGACCGGTTTCTCCAAGCCCCCCTAAAAGTTCTCGAGGCTAACAAATCAGTAAATAAGTTCAGCCTAAGTGTTCCAAACGTACCCTCTACAAATACTTACTATACCTGCAGTTTTATTTCTGAATCCGCAGGCATCAGCGCCAAAGAACTATATGCTTCTTCCAAAGGATAATTTTACATATCAAGAACACTATTATGCCTTCTCTTAATTACCATTTATGTCCTGCGAGGAGTGTAGCAGCCAGCTGAATAGCTAGTCGTTCTCCTTAAGATCGAACTGTTCTATTTCATTAATGACGTTATCATATAAGGTCTATGTTGACACTCAATTTTGGAATAGAGCCGATGCTGTTAGAAAGTTCTAGAAATCGGCTAGAATTGGGCCGACTGTGGAGGCGGTAATTATGGGCAGGTTCGGCTACAATAAGAGGAGTTTGTATCGGTTGTTAGATAAATTAGGTAGGGTCTTTGATTTGTAAAGTATTGAGTCTGAACTCATATGGGAGATGAGTTGGTGTCCTAGTCGATTGAGTCGTGAGTCTGTATAAATGTGTAGCCGATAGTGGCGTATAAAAGGTCAAACACCAATTAATCAAATCTACTTTTATCAGTCATTTACTTTTCATCGTATTTAGTCTAATTTTATTGTATTTTTTCTTCGATCAACTTGTTGCTATCACCTTCTAGATCAGCTTCAGGATACAACCCTAAGTGAGTACTGTATCGGTTAAGTCCGATCTTCTCGCTTGGTTTATCGAAATACTATTTTACTCGATATCGTTGTGCATCGCCGTTTCGACAAGGGGTTAGGTTTTAACTTGCAATTTTTCGATAGTTTGTTTATCTTTCACTCTATTAGCCGAATCAACTTGTTGGTTTAGCCAATAGTCTATTTACCCCTTGCTTTACTACTTAATCGATCTTGTTGGCTTGGTGGTAGATTATTTACCCTTCAAATCTATTAGTTTAGATCTGATCTTAGTCACTAGGTTCGTTATCTTTTGGACTTGTTGATTCTTTTGGTCGCTCTTAAGATTAAACAGGTTCACTCCATATTTGAGATCTAATTGGCTAATTAAAGCTGATTACGTCTTTCCTTACCGATTGCACGATCAAATCGGCTGGCATGCTCTGAACCCTTAGATTTGGTGATGATGGGATCCTAAGCCCTAATCCCATATGTGTTTAGCTGATCCAACTTTTGGTGCGAACACACTTTTTGGCATGCCTAGTAGGACCATGGCATGGAAAAAGCAGACCGACCACACTAACTGTAACAACCCCAATTTGGACACCTTTATCATACCTTTATTCATATGACCATGGGTTTAAATTCTTTTAGGATCCTAATCATACCCCTTTATCAAACATAGGGTCAATTTTAATCCAACTAAAAATCCACTTGCATGACCTAGCTGAAATTTAAACCTTAGGTCCCATTTTTCAAATTCAAACTTTGAATTTGAAAATCAACCAAACACAAAATCCATACCCTAATAACCAATTCTATTATAAAATATTCAAATTGTAAATCAAAATTCAAATTCCAAATTGAATTTTCCTGTTAGGAGCAAATCAAATTAAATTCCCCAAATTTGGAATTCACACCAAAAATCGAATTGCCCTATTGGGCTCAGCCCAATTTGGGCTTGGCCCATTACAGCCGGCCTAGCCTAGCCAGGCCAGCCAGCCTAACCGAGCCAGCTAGCCTAGCCATCTCTCACCCTGGTACTCTCCCTCCTCCCTCCCTTTGTCCGACGATCCGACCACCACCCTCTCGCTCGCCGCGCTAGAGCTCATGCCATGCCACGCCAGCCCCATGGCACCCTTTCCCCTGCCATTGCCGCCCCGTGGCGCGGTTGCCCTTGCGTGCGTGCCATTCGCGCCATTGCATTGGTTGTGTCGCTGCACCCCCTATGCACGCCGCTGCGTCACCATTATGTCGTGCCCCCTATCTCTCTGACTTGTCCCTCGCACGCGTGAATTGGACCGAGCAACCCCGTCCCGCCCCTGGTCATTTTATAAGCTCGCCGCTCCTCTGCTCTTTCTCACCCTCAGCCGTGCTCTCATTGCCAAGACTCTCTAGCAAGTAATAGCCACTGCTATCCCTCCCCACAGTCTTCTCCATCCCCCAGGGTGCTTTAGCCACGCGCAATTGAGCCCTAGCCCTCTCTAGCTCGTCGGAGCTCCATTTTCGTCGCCAGCCGGAATCGCCCCCTTTCCAATTTCCGCTTGCTCGGTAAGCCATTCTCCAATCCATTTGGGCTCAAGCTACCTCAGGGGATACCTAACACTTTGGCCCCTTGCAGCTCGCCGGAGAAACCGCCGCGTTGGCTCGCACCGATTTCCCTGCTTCGGTCATTTTCGGCATCCATGTCGCCAGCCCGCATTGAGTTTCCTCCGCCCGATCCATCCACTCGGTAAGGTCCTTGGTAGTCCCTAGTCGCTCTTCAACCACAAATCTAGGACTAGAACGCCTAGGTTCGTTGTGTTTGCATGCTCCCCGTAGCTTCGGCCGCCTCTGTCCATGGCGCCACCGCCTCGGCTCGTCATCGGCGACATGTCCGGCGACATGGTCTAGGCCTAGCTACCCCGACCCCGTAGCGCTCTGGAACTCCAACCCTAGAGCCTTGTAGCGCCGCCAGTCTGTCATCGGAGCTCTGCCGAGTGAAGCAGTGTCGTAGTGCTGGAGTCATGGTTCACAATCACTATGAACTGTGCCACTGACTTGCGGGACCGCATCTCAGGTGGTTAATCGTTTCAATCTCCCATGGTTAGATTAATCAATTAATGACAGGTGGGCCTCCGTCCCACTCGTCAGCATTATTGAAAGCATATTCGTGGGAACACGCCTTCCCCATTGGGTTGTGCCTCTGAGCAGACCATGTGACGCGAGGACCAGCTGGGCCGCATCAACACGCTCGCCCAGCTGCACAGTACTGGGCTCGGCCTAGTGCTATTTATAGGAATTTTTTCAGCTTTCTGATTTTAGAATCCAGTAAATGGTATAGAGTTATTAAAAATAGTAGATAGCCACAAAAAAAATTTGGAGAAAATTCTAGAAAATACTAGATTGCAGGTTGGATCTAATAAAATTATGACTTGGAATAGTAACTCAACTATGTCATCTGTTTTAATTCAGAAGCCTCATTTAAACCATTTAGAATAATAATATAAACAGCCTTTCTATTTTAATAAATTAGCTAAAGAGTTGCTAAAATCATGATAAATTTCCAGAGAAGCATAAACATAGTTTAGAATTTAAACAATTTTATTGTACAATTTTAACATCAATTTTATTCTCTGGATAATTTGTATAAGCATTTGAACCATTTTCCTTAAAAATTAATAATGTTGTAGCTTAACCTAATTTATTTTAAATACTTTGTGAACTTAATAAATCCCAAATTTTTACAGAAACTTCCCAACTTAGGAGTAAATTATTAAAATATTGTAGTGTATTTTATCATGTTTTCTATACACCATATGCTTAATAAAAGTAATAAAGACCCTTTTTCCTAAGAATTAATATTACTGTTAATCAAATAAATTATTTAAACCACTATGTGAACCACTCCATAATAATTTCTAGGAAATACTTCAGACAAAAGTATTTTCTGATTTAAACGTATTATGGGCATCCCAATTAGGGTTTATTAGCACATCATCATCATTATCCTCATATGTTGCTTCGTTATCACTCACACGTTGATAACCACCAGTTGTAATATGGGCATTTAGAAGACTCAAGGAACTCCCTTGATATGTAGGAAAGATATTGTTGGAAAAATACTATCACGATTCGTTGATCGCTAGACTAACTGCGTTGCATCTCATGCATCATTCTTTCTTGTTGTATCTGGTTATTTACTATTGAATTATTCTGTCATTAGACACCAAGGATCCGGAAGGACAATTCGAAGACCCCTAGAAAGACCACTACCCTCAAGAATAAGGCAAGTTAACATCCTAGAGCATATCTCAACACAATTTATGAAATTTACTTTGTTTTAGTAACAATTACATACTCTTAAATTATGTTATACCCACTTGTTAATCATGATGATATCATGCCACTGCTTGATGTACTCATCGCCCTGAACTGGTTGCCTTATATTCAAATCCTTGATTCAAACTAGAACAATCAAATGACATGATTTTAGGCTCCTAAGTCTAGGATAAAACTTGCTTAGACATGTTCAGGTCTATCATTAATAATTTCGGGTTTAGAATACCTCGGAATGGTGAACCGATATTCACCGAACATACTATTAATTTTGGACTTCGAAACATTTGGAACATTGGGCCAAGCATGCCAGAGACTGTGTGTGGCTTCGGTTTGGGTGGTATGGTGGTATGGGTCTGCGGAGGACTGAGTGAGTTTGGGTTCAAGAATAGTGTTGTGGGCATAGGCTCAGGATGGGATGAGAATTTGGTATGGGAGTGTGAGCACTCCAGTTGAGGCAGCGAGCCTCCGAAGCTAAGCCGAGAAGAGGTTCTTGATATATGTGAATAGTGCTGGGAAGACTAGAGTGGCCGTCCTAGGCGAAGCGTGGAGTGTCCCGCGTAGCTAAGAATGCTACCATCCGGAGGAGTTGGTTCTTACACAACGTGTGGCCATCGCACGATAGTGCTGGCATGGGGCTCATTGGCTTACTGGAGAGCGTCATGGCAAACCCTAGTCCGAGACAAAGATAGGATCATGTTGTCACCGAGGGTGATCTAGGTCACTTACCACCGAAAGCTGGGAACCTAGTATGGGCCGGCAACCCGACTAGACTGACCGGGCTAATGGCCCACAACAGGAATGCCAAATCCAGAACAGATGGTGGGAGTTTGGAGATGAACAATCCGATGACTATTGGTTGGGTTTTGACAGGGTAGAATTGGTATGAGTGGTCATAGGTGGCTTAGAGATCAGTTGGCTAAAATTGGAAATATTTGGAATAATTACTCTGATCTCCCTCATTACAATTTATGCTAGAATGTAGGTTGAATTATGAAACTCTTCATACTTAGCTTTGGTGCAAACAAAACAACCTCTAAGCCTTTCTTTGGAGCCTCTAGCATTAATCTTGTATTAGGTGGGTGTTAACTCGCAAGTGTGGTTTGATTGCGCACTTACCCTCGCACACACTCACTCTTTTAGATGAAGGAGTTGAGCAAGATCCTTATGAATGCCATGAGGATGGTGATCCCGAGTATGTAGACAACCAAGAGGAGGTTTAGCGTGACGCTCCAGTCGCTTGCATAGTGCATAGCCGTCAGATGTTTTATTTTGGCTCTTGTCACTTTTGTGATCTAGTTCCCACTCTGATATTTGTGATATAGTTCTAAGACTATCTGGTCGGTTGGCCGATTTGTAAACTTAATAGTCCTTGGGCTTATTATTGTTTGTTATTTAATTAAAAACTTTCGTATGTATGAAATGATCTGGCTATGTATTGAGTGTGCACTAGTGTACCGATCCAGGGACTAGTGCAAATCAATAGGTTTTCAAAGAAGTGGATTTTGAGGGCCGACATGACCTGGCATCAGAGCATATGATTGTAGGAGCCCTAGACCCTGGCCGTTAGCCTATCGTAATTAAAAGTAAGAAAAAGGAATTTCCTCCTAAACACTATCTTACCATAAAAAACTGTTGTATTCTTTTCTCCTGATTACATTCCAAATACTTACTCTTTTTGAAAACTTATTTTTGCAGATGGAGTCATTCAACATGGATTTTCTGACAGCCGCTCCACTTTTGGGTTGTATGAGGGACCTAGGAGTGAGATCGCCAGGGTTGTCCATCTGTTGACACAGTATCTATAGTTCAACGAGCCTCTTGTTACTTTTGGAGGTTGGTTCAGACCCTCCACCGCCTTTCTTACCTAGTGGAGGTTCGAATGTATTACGTGTCGTTTGAGACCGTGGCACACCGTTATCAGACGGAGGTGCCAGGAGGTGCCACGAGACTACTTGGAGCACGCCATCAGCGATGCTGCCATGCGTGAGCTTCAGCGGGAGTACTACTACGACCTGACGAGAGGGCCTTTCGCGCACCTACTCGACTCCCCGCTTCACCAGCTGCCGAGCTTAGGAGAGGCCACGTCCAGTGAGGACCAGCCACTTCTCGCTCGGTTCGCCTGAAACACAGGGCCGAGCACAGCCACCGAGGGGCGCTGGAGGAGATCTAGCTTCTCCGATCGTCGCCGCAGGACGTCGACAACAATGTCCCGAGGGCTCGCCACCAAGCATATCACCTGTCGCGGAGCCTCCAGTTCTGCCGGGAGGAGCGCAACGATGCCTTGGACGAGCTGGACCGCTTGGCCCCTTCGCTCCACCCACGCGCTGGGATGGACCACCCAGGACTAGTACCAGGACCCCCGCCGCCCCGTCTAGTTCGGACTCCTATCCGCGTCACCATACGGAAGAGGTGTCTGCCACCTAGAGCCTTGGTCAGGATCCCTTGCCATGACCCACCTCTAGTGGCCTCAGAGCCCCTTGTCTCCTCGTCTAGCAGCTCCTCCGACGTCGTCACTTTGACCCTGTCCTTGGAGGAGTACCTAGGTGCACCGGGGAGGTTCTCGGTAGACCACCCATCGTACACCTACTCTCGCCGTCCCCGTCAGTGAGCCGGTTGTAGTTGTACGACCTTTTTGTACTCTAGCACGGTCAGATGAACCGTAACACTACTACCAGTAGCAGCAGCAGCAGCAGCAGTAGTAGTATTATGAGTTTTATTTGCCCCAACTTAGTTCGTACAATGTTTTATTTGCTCTTGTAATCGCCATAATCGATGATTGGCGAGTTGTATCTTGTATGAGTTTTATGAATGAAATCTTTTGATGTTCATGCATATCAGTTTTAATAATTTGGATTTGACGCATCTCTCATCATGCATGCATAACACAATTAAGAACTGTATCTTTTGGTTATAACATCTGTAGATGGTTTGTGGGTGTGGTGCTGTTCGTGGCCGAGGTGTCAGCGCCGACCGTGCTCGGGGCCATGGTACCTATCTTCACCACCAGCAGGAAATCCCACCATGGTGCAAGTCATGGCTTATTAGGCCCAAATGTTGGGCGCCATCCTAGAAAACCAACAAGCTGGGTAGCAGCGCCAAGGCTCAAAACTAGCAGAGTTTATGCGAACAAAACCACCCATCTTCACTGATGAGGACATCACTTACAAGGATACGGACAACACGGATGTGGCTTCTACTACTTCGACTACATCCACTACGTCCACTACTTCTCCTACATTGACAACTTCCCCTACTTTACATGAGAGATGAGAAGAACATCAAATGGGCTTGAATCCTTTGGCCAAGCCATTCATGCCATCAACACAAGAGGTCCAGCACGTCATCACCAAGGCCCAACAACCTCTCCCACGTCCAACCAAGCCCATGTCCAAGCCCAAGTCTCCAAGGGACCCAGTTCGGCCGTCTGCAAGCAGTCTGCCTTCAAACGGAAGCCCAGGCGACATACAAAGTTCGTTTTCAATGTTCTACCACTTCACGGAAAGTTTTAGAGATAAGCTTTCCAACGCATCTAGTCCCACTGCCAAATTCTATCTAGAACGTCAGGAATCGTAGAAACAAGGCAGCAAATAGAATCTGCTAAGTACTGCGCCACCTTTTCTTTGGGTCCAAAGCCCATGTATCCCTAGGGTTTGGTGGGGGTGGGTCCCATGCAATATAATCTTGTTCGTACTCCCACACTGGCTGCCATACTTTATATGGCCGCCACCTCCTCTCTTCGTTCTTTAGGTTATTGTTAAATTTGTTTTTTAATGCGTGCGAAACACTTGTTCATTGGAGTAGGGTCGAGTAGATTTGGTCTGGTGAAAGATAACCTCAACTTTGGATATGATATTTTAGATTGTTTGCTTTGCATCTCATTCTTGCTCGTTTCTTCTGCTACGTGCAGGAATTAGCCTTCGTGGCGAGGTCAATCGAGCACGAGCACGATTGATAACAACAGGTGCATGGGTGTAGCGATTGCAAGGATTCGATCTCACTGGATTGAAAGCCTTGTCTCGTGAATGTCCTTGTTCCGCCAAAGTAGAACCTAGTTTATTTTCTGCTGTGTGCGAAACACTTGTTCATTATGGTAGTGTCAAGTAGACCTGGCCTGGTGAAAGATAACCTCAACTTTGGATCTGATATTTCATATTGTTTGCTTTGCATCATGTTCTTGCTCGTTTCTTCTATTGCGTGCAGGAATTAGCCTTCATGGTGAGGTCAATCGAGAGCGAGCACGGTTGATAACGACAGGTGCGTGGGTATAGTGATTGCAAGGATTCGATCTCACTGGATTGGAAGCCTTGTCTCATAAACGTCCTCGTTCTACCAAGTAGAACCTATCAGAAGATTGGGCTGCTGGGTGCATCATTCACTCACGCCGCGGAGCCTATGGAGGCAGAAGACTGGCTTCGAACAACCACTAGAAAGCTTGGCTTGGTAAGGTGTCCTAAAGCAGACAACATATTGTTTGCTTCGCACCTGCTTGAAGGCCTCACCGAAGTATGGTTGGAAAACTACATCGTCACCCGTGTAGGGGCCTCCGAGAAGGAGGAAGTAGCGGGGGCCGAAGAATGAGAGGGAGAAGAAGATGAAGACAACGCCGAGGAAGGCGAAGAATAGGACCAGCACGAGCCCCCACAGGAAGCCAGATCAGTCGGGAGGGATATTCCCTGGGTTAAATTTGAGAGGGCATTTCGGGCCAACTACATCCCCTGAGGCATGTTGCAAATGAAGAAACATGAGTTCCACAACCTCAGACAAGGGAGTATGTCAGTCAACGAGTACTTGACCATGTTCAATCAGCTGGCATGCTACGCTCAGCAGGATATAGAGGATGATGAGGAGAAGGTGGACAAATTCTTGGAAGGAATGGCACCCAGCTACCGGTCCCGCCTTATTCTTTTGGACCATCCAGACTTTCATCATTTGGTGAATAAGGCCCTAGTTCTGGAGAAGGAATTGAAGGGAGAGGAGGCCAGCCGCAAGAGAAAGCTGGAAGCTTGATTTGTGCTGGGAACAAGTCGCGTGGGACCTCACTGTCCTCCCTACCTATCAAGGTCGAACCCTCAGCGGCAGCAGGTCTACCCCGCCCAAAGCTACTAGCCGGGGGGAAGTTGAAATGGCCCACCTACTGCCGGAAGGCCAGTCTCTTCACCGTCGATCGTGCCCGGGCAAGGGTGGTCAAATAGCGACAGGGTGGCCGGCACTTGCTTCAACTGCCACAAGCCTGGCCACTTCGCAAATCAGTGCCGAGCAAGACCGTGAATCCTACGCGGTTTGACATCACTCCACCTCGAGGCCAAGCTACCTCAAGCCGCGGGAGAGGTCAAACTCCACCTCCAAGGACCGCCCCTCCTGCTTACGACCGTGGATGAATCAACCACCTCACCACGGAAGAAGTAGATGGTGCACCAAGGGTTCTTATGGGTACATTTGGCATCTATAATAACCCCGTACAAGTTCTATTTAATTCCGAAGCATGTCATTCATTCATATCTAAGGCATGTGTGGATACATATGATCTACAAACTTTCCCTCTCAACAAACCCTTAGTTATAAGATCTCCTAGTGGAATATTGAAGGCCACTATATCTTGCCAATGGGTAGAAATTACTAACGGAAGGATTGGATTCAAGTTTGATCTGATGGTCATACCCTACCAGAAAATTGCCGTCATAATTGGCATGGATTAGTTGAAATTCTATAAGGTGGTGTTAGATTGTGACAAAAGAGAAGTTAGAGTCGTCAGGCCCCCAGGTTATGATGAAGTATGGAAGGTAGACAAGTCATTTAGATGGGGCCGAGCCACATGGTTCCTGAAGGAAGAGGGCCCCACCAAGGTGCTCATCGTAAAGGAATACCTAGATGTGTTCCTAGAAGAATTATCTGGATTACCTCCAGACAGGGAGATGGAATTTGTCATAGAACTGGTGCTAGGCACTGCCCCGATCTACAAGACTTACTTCAAGATGAACTCAGTGAAGCTAGCTGAACTCAAGAAGCAGTCAGAAGAGCTGATGAATAAGGGACTGATTTGTTGAAGCTCATCCCCTAGGGGCTCACCGGTGATTTTGTGGATAAAAGGGATGGGAGTCGTCGACTAGTGGTGGACTACTGAGCCCTCAATGCGGTCACCATTAAAAACAAGTACCCCTGCCTAGAACTGATGATTTATTCGACCAGCTCAAGGGAGCCAAGCGCTTCTCAAAAATTGATCTTCGGTCTGGGTATCATCAAGTTAAAGTAAGAAAGGAAGACATACCCAAGACTGTCTTCACCACCAGATATAGGCTATACGAGTTTTTGGTCATGTCCTTTGGACTAACCAATGCACCCGCCTACTTCATGAATATGATGAAACATGATCCTAATGGAATACGTAGATCAATTCGTTGTCGTATTCATAGATGACATCTTGATTTACTCCAAGACCGACGTGGAGCACGTGAATCACCTGACGTTAGTTTTGGACAAGCTCCGCAAACACCTACTCTTTGCCAAATTCAACAAATGTGAATTTTGGCTTGATGATATCAGTTTCTTGGAGCACATCATCTCAGCTGAAGGGATTAAGGTAGCCATGGTGATGGATTGGAAACCTCCGACCACCGTGAAGGAGGTAAGAAGTTTCCTGGGTTTGGCAGCATACTACCAAAGATTTATTGAAGGATTTTATAAAATCGCCAAACCCATGACCCAACTGTTAAAGAAGGAAAAGAAGTTTGAATGGACTGAGACCTGTGAGAAAAGTTTCCAAGATTTGAAGATCAAATTAACCACGGCCCTAGTATTAGTGAAACCTGGTGCCAGCAAAAGGTTTGAGGTATACTGTGATGCCTCAAAACAAGGGTTAGATTGTGTGTTAATGTAGGACCGAAAGGTAGTCGCATATGCCTCCCGACAGCTTAGGAAGTATGAAGAAAATTACCCTACCCATGATTTGGAACTAGCTGCGGTTGTGCATGTCCTGAAGATATAGAGGAACTCTCTGATGGGAAAACACCGCGACATCTACACGGATCACAAAAGTTTGAAGTACATGTTCACACCAGCTAACCTAAATATGCGATAATGGAGATGGCTGTAATTGATCAAGGACTACAACCTGAATGTCCTATATCATCCTGGGAAGGCCAACGTGGTAACAAACTCTCTTAGCCAAAAGCCCCAGTGCAACCACCTAACCATGCAAGGACCAGCAGTGTCAGAAACCTCCAACTCAGAAATCCTAGGATACATAGTCGGGAAAGATTGAGTTTAAGCATCGTGGAGCCTAGCTATCTAACTATCTTAGAAGTTCAGCCCGACCCTGTTCACCCAGATCAAGGACAGGCAAAGGGATCACCCTAGCACCAATAACTTGAGAAGACTCATGAAAAAGAGTAAAGGGTGCAAGGTCACCGAGGACGAACAAGGAACCCTATGGTTGAGACATAGAATTTTCATGCCGCATGATCAAGAGCTTAAAGACCTCATCTTGAAGGAGCCCCATGAGCCACCCTTCTCTCTTCACCGGGGGAGCACCAAGATATATCAAGGCCTCAAATCCTAGTTTTGATGGCCTCGATTGAAGCGAGATGTAGCAGAATACGTGGCGAGGTGCCACATATGCCAACAAGTGAAGGCTGAGCACCAACACCCGGCAGGACTTCTACAACCTCTAAAGGTGCCTGCATAGAAGTGGGAAGAAGTAACCGTGGATTTTATACTGGGACTTCCCCGCACCAAGTCGGGATGCGATTCCATATAGGTTATTGTGGATCACTTGACCAAGGGCCTATTTTATTCCCATCAAGACCACATACAAAGGGGAGAAACTGGCTGAGTTGTACATAGTCAGGATAGTGTGTCTGCACGCTGTACCAAAAAGGATCGTATTAGACCAAGGATTCCAATTCACCTCTCAGTTTTTGGGAAAAGTTGCACAGCACCCTTGGCACGAGTCTGTCTTTCAACACTGCTTATCACCCATAGATAGATGGACAGACTGAAAGAGTAAACCAGATCCTTGAGGACATGCTGAGAGCCTGTGTCCTAGAATTTTCCTCAGATTGGAAGAGATGGGTACCCTACGCCTAATTCTCCTACAACAACAGCTTCTAGGCCAGCTTAGGAATGTCCCCCTTCGAGGCATTATATGGACGACGTTGCAGGACACTGATTGGTCAGAGACCGACGAAGGGCAAGTATTTGGATAAGAAATGCTACGAGAAGTAGAAGGGATGGTCAGGATAATCAGAGAGCGGCTATTGGCTACCCAGTCATGGCAGAAGAGCTACGCTGACCACCGATGCAGAGAGCTCTCATTTGAAGTTGGCGATCCAGTATATCTTAAAGTGTCTCCATTAAGAGGAAGCCGGAGATTTCAACAAAGGGGCAAGCTAGCACCCCGATACATTGGCCCATACCTGATCATCGCCAAGAGAGGCCAAGTGGCTTATGAGTTGGATTTGCCAGTCGAACTCAGCAACGTGCACAATGTGTTCCATGTCTCTCAACTCTAGAAGTGCCTACGGATGCCAGAAGAAGAGCATGTCCCACTATCTTCGGAACCCATCACCCGGAATCTCACTTACCAAGCTTACCAGGTACAAATCCTTGACCACTCAGACAAACAGACAAGGCAAGACAATCAAGATGTGCATGGTCCAATGGAGTGATCAATCAGGGAGACATGTTACTTGGGAGCCTGAAGACAAACTCCACCAAGACTATCCCCAACTGTTCGAACAATAGAGTAGCAAATCTCGAGGTCGAGATTTATTTTTAGGGGGTAGGATTTGAAACATCTCCAATTTGGACAGCTAGAAAATTGTATTATATGCATGCATTTGGGTATAATTTTAAAAATTCCTTTTTGGTTTTAAACTACATTCATACACTGGTATATAAACATTTGGTTTTCTGTGCGATTCCTATAGTGACATGCAACGAGATGCTTTTCTCATCATCCTCCATTTATGTGCGGAGAAAGTACTATTTTGACCCCTAAACTATGGCCTTCAACATATTTTGGACTCTGAACTACAAAACTAGTTTAACTTGGTTCTCAAAATATCAAAACTAGGCTTAAATGGTCCTCTCACAAGTGAAAGGATGGTTTTGATCAGCAAAAGGTGGTTTAACCGAAGTGTTACATGTATTTTTACATAAAATATATCATGGAATCCAAACTAAATTGTATATTTTAGTTCCTAAGTATCATACAAGCCCATAAATGTGTTCCTCGTATTTTACTGTGCTGTATCAATTTTTTTGAAAATTTTCTATCATTTTCCAGTGGTCTTAAAAATAGGAAAAAAATGCTAACAAATTTTATAAAGTTTAGAAAATTATGGGAAAATTCTATGAGATTAACTAATCATAAGAAGCTCAAATATATAGTTTAATTTGGATTTTGTTAAATATTTTGATGAAAAAAATACATATAGGTCAAGCCACCTTTACTGGTCAAAACCGTAGATCAAGGGACCATTTGTGCTAGTTTTTGATATTTTGAGGACCAAGCTAATATTTTTTCCTTTACGTGCTAAACTTAATTGTTTTTGTGCTCTACAATATAAATGCACAGATACTGGGTCGCTTGCTATTTATCATTGTGCCCGTGATGTATTGGTGTGTTGGTCCATAACTCACGATATAATAATTCGGCAGCCATCTGAAGGCTTCGAGGCTCACAATAAAGCCAAAAACCAACGCAAAACAAGGTCAGGCTCCTTGGACATTTTTTTTCATGAGCCAACAGAATGGACATGATTGTCTTTGTGTGGAGACCTGAACGTGGTTGTAGACGTACTAGATGTCCAAATGTGATAAATCCTTCAACGTTACTCAGGAAAATGGTTGGTGCTTTAGAATAAGTCTAGAAAGTTTTGAAATGCCTGACCCGTGCCGTATTTCCGTAGATTGGACTGGTTTACTAAAGTTGTTGATTTGTTGGAATCCTAGACTTTGAGAGCTTCTCGAAGTGGTTTTGAGACCGGTCCGTTTTGTTTGACTTATTTTTTGAGGGCTTTAGAAAGCGGCGTAAAAAATAGGGTTTGACTTTTGGTAACGGCGATTAAGCCATAAGCCTAAAAACCAAGCCCTACAGAACAGAGCAGAGCACTTATCACAGCTGTCTGAAGAATTCATATGGGAGCCATTTAGAATAGCAATAATGTGAAGAAAGAGATAGTAAGGTGTTATTGGGAGCATGGATGAAGAAAAATCAAGTTTCAGCTCCATGGGTAACAGAAAGACCAATGTAGAATTTTGTTTCAGCATCTGCTATGAAAGGTATTCTCAGTGAGAGAAATGGACGTGAAAATTCAGATAAAGTGATGATTGCATGTTTGGCGGTTCAATGAATAACAAGAAAGCATAGTTAAGGGCTTAAGCATACTACTATTACCAATTTAAGTTAAAAATATGGCCTAGTTCAAAAACTTTCCCTACCATGAGCTTAAGCATGCTACTATATATTTCACCGTCTGACCATTTGTATGCATCACTTGCACCCTTCTATTACCAAGAGAAACGTTTCTGTTAGAGGTCAATGTCTTGTAAATGAAATAAGTTGGAAATAAACTGAAAGTTGTGCCAAAAACCATTTTCAAGACAACTCTCTTTTGAAAAAAAATTGCCAGTTCCTCATCTTTATCAAATGCATCTTTGGATGAAACTGTTGATCCATGTATGTATCATTAAAAGATCACGTGCAATGCAGCAAGGGCCAAGGGCCAGAGATACTGGTGTATTTCTTTCCAAAAAAAAATTTAGAGTATCAAAATCATCTTCTAACAAGGTTCCTCTACAAGGTGCTCAGCAGCATTTTAAGTAGAGAATTCCCCTCCAGTTAAGGATTAAATTCTAGTTAAATTCTAATGAATGGCATAGATGACTCGAGTCGCAGTGGACAAACAATCACCTTGCTAATGCTCTGCCCAGCACGGGATGCATGATCGCTGAAAATCGCTGTGTCCAGCACGGTAAGATCACTGAAAATGTGTTTCTATCCTGAACTTGGACTCCCGGTGCCTCCTTTTCCTATCGACCTCACCATCTATAAGTTCATGGCATTGGATGTTCACCCTCGTCCACTTGTACTATGAAATGAATGTTGTTGTCGTACTACTCTAGTAACTCTACAATATGAATATGGAGATGCTAGGTGACTTATATATCACCGAGGGGGTGATGTACAGTGTGCTAGTCTGTTGGGTCATAGCTCGCAAAATAAGTGATTCATCAACCACTTTTAATGGCTCTGAAAAGATGGAACTCAAGTTAAAAGTTGTCGATTTAATGCAAAGCAGTTGTTTATGGGCGCACACGATTGCACTTGAATATTTTAATGTGTGAAGTACTGCTGGATATATGGACATTTGGTATAAATCATGGTTGCCAATTCCACAGTAGCATTGTCTGAATGCCAAGCATCTCTCCTTAACATGAGAAAGCTCATAAAATTTGCATCCTTTGAAATAATTGAAATTCAATTCCGGGTAATTGATTTCAAATACTTGTAGAAGCTAAGCCGGTTATCATGGTCATCGTCATGTTCAGCTCTGCCCGAAGCACATCATTGCTGAGTAGTCCTCCTCGAGTCTCGACGTACGATAACTTGTCGTATCTCTAAGACATGGATTACATCTGTTCTCGCTCTTAGAATTTTCCAGAGGCGCACTTGTCACTTGACCTTGTTGTACAGCATGACTACATGAGCAGTGGGATACCTGTATTTATCACTAAGCTAGCATGGGATCGATATCAAACAACCTTACAGGGTGCATCACGTTATAATTCAGTGTTAACAACTAATCAGCCAAATTATTTTTTATAGTAAATAGTAATTTTTTTAGAAATAAGATAAAGTTTCGATCTCTACATCGCGAGTGAGACGTTAGTATTAACAGTAAAGTATGTTTGCTATTATTAATTTAATGGGACTCTATTAGGGCTGGATTCGAGGCCCAGGGTTAAGGGGTGTGACCAAAAGATTAAGGGGGTGTGGGATTGACGGTGGCCAAAAGGCCCAGCAAGCAGATAGGCTGGGCGGTGGTCAGCTCGATAGGCTCGTCGAGCAGCTCGAGCTCGACTCGGGCTCGGCTCAAACCGTACTTAAGTTTAGGCTCGGACTCGGGCTCGGCTCATTTTTGACCGATCTCGATCTAAACTCGATTCAATCCTGAATGGCTCATTGAACTCGATCTTTTGGTCCAGCCCGGCTCTATATATGTCAGTTGACTAAAATCCCTAGACTCCAGCGCTGCCCCCTTCCTCTCGCTCCATCACCACCACCTCCACCTTCAGCGACTTCTTCATCCTCTCCTCGCGGCGCCTGCATCTCTCACCATCACTTTCTTCCTCTCAGTGGTCACGTACAAAATGTTCCAGTAAGTACTCCCATTGCCTCTCTTTCCCATCTTGTATCGAACCAGAGTCACTAGACAAACATCCCATGTTTTTTTTTCATCCTCTAATATGGATGTGGAGATGAGAGCTAGATTCTTATCGCCAAGGCGGCCATGTACTTGCATTGGACCATGGCTGATAATGATATATCGTAAGTGATTTAACGAACCATCTGAAGGCTTGGAAACTGATCATGGTCGCTAGAGCTTTTTCATCGCGTGGAAACCATGAATGTACAACCATATGGTAGACCGACAAAATTACCAAACGTAAACAATGGTAGTACAAAAAAAATTAGTGCTTAAAATGTGAAAAAATAATGAGCTCAGTGCAAGGTATTCCAAGATGGCGACAGGTTGGTGACACGTGCCTCTTGGTGGGCAGCCAATAAGGGGTCTGTTGTTTCCTGATAAAATCATATGTTACCAATTCTACACGGGCCGAGCTCAACTTGGCCCTCTCAAGTTCAACTCATTTATAGATATTATACAAATGGCACACACATGCCAGACAACCTCTTGTTTCTAACTCTGCACCTCCTTCGCCGCTTAAATTCTAATTCTGCAAGGCTGCAACCCCTTCATCCCTACCCAAGAGTAAGAAGTTATAAACATCGATCTGACCGCGAACACTCTGCAATAGGAGATTTCTCTAATGGACACATCAAAATAAGTTCCTCCTAGCTCCGAGGTCAAACACAGCTATCAAACCGTCCCTGTTTGTTCCGTAAGACAGCAGCAGCAGCAGCTGGTTCATTGATAATCCTTTGGACATGATCAAGCCCAGCAATGCGGCCAGCATCCTTGGTAGCTAGCCTGGCGCTGGGCATCGTGGAAATAAGCTGGAACAGTAATCACAGCCCTGGAACACAGGCTTGCCGAGGTAAACTTCAGCTGTCTGCATTTTGGCCAAAACAAATGCAACAACTGACGGTGTTGTTCTGGTGCTTTCTGAGTTCTCAATCACTTTCGGATTATGCAGTCATTTACAGTTCAAGCAAAGATGGGAAAAAAGACAAGAAGAATCAAGCATTACAAGAAGAATATGCCGCTCACCTTTCCCTCCATAGCAGAAACACACGAATTGGCTGTTCCCAAATCTCAGCCTGGTTCTTTAGAAACGGTGGTCACCGTTGAATGTTTACCAAAGGCTCTAGATTAAGTTCAATCCGTCCACCACCATTTGTTTTGTATGTTGAACTTATTCTTCTCGTTCATAGTATCAAACCGTGGTACAAAATATTGATAAAAACATCACAACACATACTTCTGTTGTTGACCAGCATAGAACTACAGTTGTTAACAAAGATCATGTCCGATAATGTATCTTTCCAGCAATCGATCCCATGCAACCAAGTCAGACAATACATCACAACACTAGACGCCCCAAGAATTCAAATCGTTTCATGGGATGCGAGAACAGAATCCTAAGAACTTATTACAGCACACACGATCCTAGTATCTCAAGTACATAAAAATAAGCTAGCTCTAAATTGCAGGCAACTGTCACCTCGTGCTACTTCACTTCTAGACCTCCTCGTACTCAGCCTTCCGAGAGCTTAATACTCCTGATTAAATGCAACAACTGAAGGTGTTGTGCTGGTGCCTTCTGAATTCTCGCTCACAATTGGGTTCTGCAGTCAATTAGACATTTAAGTAAGAAAGATGAGATAGAGATTGAAGAAAATCAAACATTGCATTTAGTATCTGCCATTCAGCTTTCCCTCCATAACAGAAACAACCTCATTTCCAGTTGGTTTTGCATTGAGAAATACAGGCACACAAAAAAGGTTATAGGCAAGCTGCAACAATGTCCACTAAGTTGTGTGTAAACCCAAAATAGCATTATTACCTGAAACTTCTTGCAGAACTAGCTTGTATGAATCATTATTGGTTTGCTACGAATAATGACAGTCGTTTCAATATGTTAAGATACAGATGTATCCACAATTCGTTTAGATTAACTTCATAGCCTATTTTGTAAACCTTATCTCCATCATATGAGTCTTGAAAATCGAAAGATGGATGCATATGTTGTGTTTCATTTTGCTTAAACAGTATCAATTAGAAGGTGCATCAATAAATTGGATATGCATCTTACTTAGTTTCCCCCTCATCTTTTTGCAAAAAGCCGCTCCACAGTAGTAAAGTTTCATCTTTTGTATTGGCTGAAGTGACAATAGTCAAGTTGAACCCTCGAAATTGCTCGAAGATCTCAAAATGATCTTCCAGTTCTGGGGAGAATCCACAAAATTCTGTTTCCATAAGAAATTTGATAGAGTTTTCCCGTATTTCGACCCGAGAATCTAACATAGACATGACTGTCAAGATTCTGACCAAAAAATGAAACATTCCAGGCCCTCGGAGAATGCTCTGCTGTGCAATGCTACCGACATTTCCAGCGTCATTATTGGCCCCAAAGAATGGGTTGGACCGAGATGACTTTCTTGCTTTAGAATAAGGATCCTTTTGTGCCTGTATGAATTTCTGGCCACACAAAATCTCCATTGCCAATTTTCCAAATTGGATTCTCAAATCAGAGGCACCTTTTGGTACTAATCTGATTTCAAACAATCGAGGAACTTCCATAACATTAGTATGATTCAATTTGAGCAACAGATCCTGACGTAATACATCTTCATAATGAACATGGAGTGGAGACATCATGGAACTGAGAATAACAAACACACAAAAAGTTATAGGCAAGCTGTCATAGTGCTCACTAGGCTGTTCTGTGTATAAACCCAAACATTATTACCTGAAAGTTCTTGCAAAAACACCCCATCTTGAACACACATTTGGAGCACATGTCGATTGAACATTGACGGTCAACTGTTATGTGAATAATGAACAGTCAGAAGGTAACATAGAGGTATATACTCAAGTTTAAGCCCTATAAACCTTTGGGGGGTCTAGGTGGGCAAATCTGTGCACTGTCAAAAACAAAACAAAATATTCTTGAAATGGAAAAGAGGAAATACTCTTTAATTTGCATAATTGCATTAGAATGTAACAGAGAAGGCCAACCAGGGAGGAACATGTAAATACAAGCATCAATAAGCATAGCCATGATAACTTAAGGTTTATTGAATCTGAAGTTGGGTATAAGTTCAGGCAATACTGCACTATCTAGGGTAAGCACTATTACTAGAATCCAAAATGTCTTATCATCTGAAGCTCTGATCCATTTTCTGGAGGCACGCCCGACAAAAGACGGCATCCAATGTGCAATGTTTTACCTTTGTTACATGCAACCATGCCCGTGCGCAAGAATCTAAATCTACACATTAAACACATCCCAGGCTCAGTAAAAAAAAAAAACTCCACGTACCGCAGCTGGTACTGGTCCATGTTTCATACATGCAAATTATGTAAAATTAACAATAGGCAAGCACACAAATAGTTCTACACACTAAAAGCATTCCAGGCTAAGTGAAATAAAGCTCCACGTACCGCAGCTGGTACTGGTCCATGTCTATACATGCAAATTATGTAAAATTAACAATGGGCAAGCACACAAATAGTGGCTTTATATATATTATTACTTCTTGTTATGTCCACCCCACTCATAAGCATCAAAAGATTGTCCAAAATGAGTAGTTCTTTGCTAAACATTGGTGCCTTGCCTTCCCATCTTTACTATCATCATTCACTAGTCGTCATCCCCAACTTACAGCACAGAGCCCTGCGCAAGTGCGCAATTCTCCTTAGCAGTTACCATGTAAACAGTAGGACGCAGGACAGATCAATCAAACTACTAGAGAAGAAACTGAAATAAGTCATGATCACAGCACCAACCAACAAAGAACAAAACCGCAATCCGCGCTACGAGACTATAACAATAAAGATAGAGCATTTTGATCAGTGGTAACCAGCCAACACCCGCACACGATCAGATCAAAAACTAGACAAGGTAACAGGACGTAATCAACAACATGCCACGAGCTTCCTCATCAGTGAGGAATCCAGATACCACCACATGAGCGCACGTAATCGAACAAACAGCCATCGATCCAATTCGATCAAGCACGCGCGGAATCGTACAGCACAAACCGCGCTAGTGCGCAGATCGCGGCATAAACACACCAGGGAAAGAAAGGGGAGGGGAGATAGGAAGGAAGGATGCGTACGGCTCCCAGAGGCGGCGCAACGAGACCTCGGCGGCGCACGGCTCGGAGAAGCAGCGAGGCCGCCATGGCCCTGACCCGGACGGCGGACGGCTGACGGAGAGAGGGTTTAGGGTTTCGGCTTTCTGATGAGCGGCGGTGGTCTGGATCTGGCACGGCGGTGGGGGCCTCGTGCCACGGGAGGCCCGTGGAATGCTCTAGTAAGCTAAGTTGGAAATTGTAACATCTCGATATGACATAAGAGAGATTAAAAAATTATAAAAAATGGTTTTTAAAAGTTAAGAAAAATAGTAACATCTATAAAAATTGACTACCAAATGTTAAAACGTTTAACTTATATAAAAATAATAAATTTTTAGTTTATAAACAAACATAGCTTATAAACTGAAAAGAACACTGCCATAGATCAAAAGGCTTGCCTCGTAGTGTGAGTGGGCCAGACTGTGAAATAGGCCACATGCTTCTCCAAGTTCTGGCCTTTTTTTGGTCAGATTGGTTCTCAGAAACGAATTTTTTATTTTAAAAATATTTTTTATTTAATTTTGTAAAAATATATGTCGGTCAGGATTTTTTTGCAAATTTGGCCGCCCATCGCCCTAGACATGGGCGATCGCCCGAGCCTAGGAATGGCAATCGGGTCGGGTATCTCCGGATACATCTGCCTTATACCCGAACCCGAAACCCAAAATCTTAACCCAAACCTGAGCCCGAATTCTTTCACGGGCATATACCCACACCCATACCCGAACCCGACAGGTACCCGAACCAGAATTAAGTAAGCAATATATTAAGCAACATTGCAGCAAGTGTACAGCAGATTAGTCCTTCAACAATTAACATAATACATAAACAAATTTGAAATACATCACATAGTCTTTCAACACACAATACATAGAAAAAATCTGAAATACACCACAAAGCACTTAAGACTTTATCAAATTTTATTAATTATTCGGGTATCTATGGGTACCCATGGGTGCAAAAATAAACCCGAACCAGAACCCGATTCCTGAAACCCATGGACCTGAAATGAAACCCAGACCCGAACCCATCGGCTCGGGTACCGTAGGTACCCGAACCCATGGGTAATTTTACCATCCCTACCCGAGCCAGGAGCGATCGGTCCGCCGACCATTAGGCGGAGACGGCGCCGTGGCTAGACGTTGGGCAGGCGCGCCGGTCGTCTCCCGCATGGGCGATCGCCCTCCCCTCCCCCACGAGCGACTAGGCCGCCTATAAATCTAGCCCGCGCGCGTCTGCCTCCCCACTCCCAGCCAGCAAGGGAAAAGGAAAAAAGAAAAGAAGAAAAGAGAAGAGAAAGAGAGGAAAGAAGAGAAGAGAAAGAGAAGAAAGCAGAGAAAAAAAGAGAGAAAAAGAGAGAAGCAAATTGAATCTCCTGATTTCTGGCAACTATTTTCAGATTTGTGTGATGGAGTTCCCTTCGCCTCCAAGGGAAGGATGGAGCAAACCTATCCTGGAAGGCATGCAGGTCCTTATGTGTCTATGCGGGGATACTTGCAACCTCAAGAAGTCCGTTGATATGTCTTACACGAACGGTAGGAGGTACTGGATGTGCCCTAACTACGCGTACGACCAAACCGAGGAGATGAAGAGACAGGGAAAAAACCAGTAAGTTTAGTGTCGTAGATGTATGTACATATATATAAATATATTATGCGACTAACTCATTTTATATGATGTAACCCATCGTAGCCGGCATTGTGCGAGTTCATGCAATACTTGGACACGAAGCAGACTCCCGACCAGGAGAAGCACATGCTGAAGGAGATGGCGTGGAGGAGAACAATGTTCGAGGAGCGGTGCCGCCTTGCTGATGAGGAAGAGAAACGCAAGCGTTGACACGAGGAGCTATGTGCAAAGAAGGAGGCAGAACAGCAGCGACTGGCGTTGGAGCGCGAGGCCGAGCGTGAAAGAAAGCCCGAGAGGGCTAGACACGCAAGGGAGGCCCCTGGGGGGGCTTGGGAGAAGGAGAAATGGCCCCGATGCACGCAATAGTTTTGGGGGCATGATAATCCCCTTACCTATCTTTATGTACTGGCAGTCTCGTACCTTTGTGTCTTAATGTACTACTGAATTTTTCTAAGGTTAATGTACCATTTGTATTTGTCATCGACATTTCTGATGGTCTCTGATATTTGCAAAGCAACCTAGGGCTTTCGAAAAAAAGGAAAGGGCTAAGTGACCACGTCATTGACAAAAATCATGCCACTTAGCCCAATAAACCGTATCGAATAAGGGACCGGTTGGGTCCCAAAAATTTTAGAGAAATTACATGATGAGCATGACATCATGGTCTCCAATATTTGCAAAGCAACCTAGGGCTTTCGGGCATCGCACCGTCTATTACGGAAAAAAGAAAAGGGATAAGTGACCACGTCGTCAACAAAAATCATGCCACTTAGCCTAGTAGACCGTACCGGACGGGGGACCGATTGGATCCCAAAAATTTTAGAGAAATTACATGATGAGCATGACGTTATGGTCTCCGATATTTGCAAAGAAAACTAGGGCTTTCAGGCATCGCACCATCTATTACGGAAAAAAGAAAAGGGCTAGGTGACCACGTCGTCGACAGTAATCATGCCACATAGCCCAGTAGACCGTACCGAACGGAGGACCGATTGGTTCCCAAAAAATTTAGAGAAATTACATGATGAGCATGACATCATGGTCTTCGATATTTGCAAAGCAACCTAGGGCTTTCGAGCATCGCACCATCTATTACGGAAAAAAGAAAAGGGCTAAGTGACCACGTCGTTGACAGTAATCATGCATTACATCCATTACATAAGTAGACTAACAAATGCAGTACATAGTTATTACAAAAAAAAAAGAAAAGAGGTAAGGGACATCCATTTTATTAATGTCTACTCGAAGTACAACATATATGCGGGTCACTGACATGTGCGCTTTCTTATGTGGTCCTCAGAGTATGTCCACTGGTCGGGAGGATGGACATCCCTCCTAGGCCTGCCATGGTCTACCGGTGTCGACCGATCCTCATCCTGTGACAGCTGAGTAGGGCGAGTGGAGCCCTAGACAACCGCGACGGGCCGAAGATTTGCTGCGATAGCCACTGGTCTAGGTCCTGATGCCCACCATCATCAACGCCATCATAAGACATACTCCCCATATGAAAGAAAACACATAACAGTCAGTAAGACGTTGCAACGCGTTCATAGTAAACAATATGTAGTAGTGTTATCATTGCTCACCTCCTGCTAGTTCAAAGTACGAGGGACCGCTGCTCGACTCTGCGGGCCAGGGTGACCATCCCTACTGCTGGGATGGTGTAGCACGCAAAGAGCTAGCGCCCTGCCCAGGCCAAGCTCCCCAGCCTTGCTGCCCCGGCGGTGGTGCATGGTAGGAAGTGGAGGCCTGCCCAGATATGTAGCCCCTAGAGGACATGCCCTGAGGCCGCTGTGGGCGAAGGCCAGAAGTCTACTGTGGGCGAAGGCCAGGAGTTTGCTGCAGGCCACATGGTAGGGGTGGAGTAAGTGGAGGTGCTGCACCACGTGGGACAACGTCGGGGACCCGCTGGCATGACGTGAGGCGGCACAACTGGGTCTCCTTGCGGAGAATCCTCGACTACACGGATCTGTTCTCAGCCACCGTGACCTCTGCACCCGCCCTCAAACGGGACACCATGGCCTGGGCATCGGCGTAAATCTCCTGTGACAAATCAACCTTTGCAATTGGGAGAAACTATGAGAGGACGTAATCGGTGAAGTAAATGTGGAGTAAAACAGCAAATTAGACTCTTACTGCAGTGTATGCCCTCTGCGCCTAATGATGCAGGTATAGCTCCTCCACAGAGGCCTTGTGGGTGACGTACTTGGTCGGAGCGTGCCCCACATGAAGGCGAGTCCGACGGGCGTATCAGCTCATGTACACGTCGTATGAGTCCGGGTCGTACGGGCGAGACTCGGGGACTCGGTCCGCCAGTGCCTCTTCCCACTGCGCCCTCCAAGTATGCATCCTAAATGAGAATGGGGTCCCTCCACGAACGCCCATCGGAGTAAGCCTGCAATATGGAAGGCATAACATGTTAGCAAATCATATTGGGACCTAAGTGAAGAATGAAGAAATTGGTCTCACTTGTGCGCGGCCGATGGAATATCCATCTAAGGCTGAGAAGGGATCTCCTGGTACATCCCAAACTATCGCAAAACCAGGTGTGGACAGTAGTTCTCGACGAAGATATCGAACACCAATGACTTCCGCGTAAGCCAGTAATGCATGTGCCTTGTACATAACAATGAGAGGCTGTACGGAGCGCGTGCCTAAACGCGATACGCGTCGTATGGTGTCCAAACGACCTCGTCGTCATGCAGGTAGTAGAAGTGGCATTTGAACTCTTCGTACACCCGATGAACCTGCTAATGTGTGTAAGAGCACTGCTAAATAAAGTACATAAAAAAGTTGGTACTAAGAGATGCTGTGGAAGTAACCGACAAAGGACTCACCTGTCGTCGGACTCAGTAGTGGCCCATGGTAGGCCAATCGTCATGTGGCCCCGTGTATAGTGATGAGGGTATGGATCACGGTCCACTTGTGGCCTCCCGACAGGAAACCGCTCCTAGGACCAAAACTCAAGGAGTAGAACACAACCTGAGATGGTCGCGTCCTTCACCGTCCAAAAGACAACATCGCAGAGGCCATGGTACGTGGCAGCAAGAACCGCGGAGCCGCAAGAGTATTGCTCCATCTGCGTGAAACAATATCGTGTAAGAAATTTGCCAGGGAACATTTCAAATTACTTATTGCTATGCTAGTCCTCTCACCTCGTAGTCTGGAGTGTCCGCTATGTAGCGAGCGAACTGGATCAGGTGTCGATCAACTGTGTCGCCGTGGGTAGAAGGGAACATCACCCACCCTAACAACAGTAATAAGTATGCCTCCAGGTGCCTCGAAACTATGTCGTCATCCGCCATGGGGTGTATCAGATCGGCCTGCAACAATTCATGACAATGTTAGCTTCGAAGGAATACAACGCAATATAGCTATTACTTTTTTAAGTATGCATACCGTGAACTGCAGCAGTCAAGCACGCGTCGGTCTGTGGCGCTCGCTCCTCCTCATAGGTTCATACGTCCTGGCGGCAGGATAGTGAGGTATCGTGTCGAATCGGTCCGACAGGTCGTCCAGCCAGTCCGAAGGCGCATCCTCCGGTACAACTGCAGAACCCGCACAAGGTAACCCGAGAAGGTAGGACACGTCTTGCAGTGTCGGCGCCATCTCCCCAACGGGGAGGTGGCACGTGTGCGTCTCTGGTCGCCACCGGTCGACGAGTGCTGCAAGGAGGGAACGATCATATGTGAACTGTCGATCCTCTGCCGTGGACAACTCCACCATCCTACAGAGTGGAAGTAGCCCTGCTGCTCGCAACGTACAACGAGTCCTCAGTACAGTCAACTAGGTGCAGACATATAAAACATGAAAATGCATGCCAAAAACTTGAAGTTCGTACCTGCCAACCCATCGCTCGTCGATATGTATCAATCGGTCGGGAACACGAGGGCGCAGCGTGTGCAGCTTCTTGTCCTCCTGTGCTGACAATCTGAACCAGTGCTTGTGATCGATGTTTGGGTCGAACAACTGAGGCGTGCAACCGTGACTAGGTCCAGCACCGGCCATGGTCAAGCGTCCCTGCCGGTTATGTGGTACAAAACGAAATAGGACATACATGACACGAAAACAATAAATTTGATGGCAACAATACATTTCATTATAAATTAGATTACAACGATAATCTCTGTGACAAATGTTACAAGACCAAACTGAGTTATAGAAATAGAAACATTACATTGCAGTACATCGTTATTACAAATTAATTTTGCTACAGGAAGATAAAGATATTACAATGTAGCGTTACAATGTTCGTTAACGATCAACCTCTCCCGGTGCATGACCCCGATGTCCCAGCCTCACCAGCCACTGATCGATGCCTAGCTTCGGCCTCGTCCATGTCATTGTGGATACGGCAGGTCCACCAACGACCAGGCTTCTGTCTAAGCCTACTCAGATTTGGCACCCTCCGATGACCTGCAGGAGGATTTTTTGTGAAGGACCCGTCGATTCTGTATCCGTAGACCTCATTATTTCCAGGTGTCTCAAACACTTTCCTTGAGGTAGTAAGGCGACACGAAGGAGCGGGTTGATTTATTATAGACGACGGAAGAAGCTATAATGTGCGAGCACGGGAGGTGAAGGAGCTTTGGCTTTTGGCAAATGCACTCACATTGGGCCCCCATGGTAGTGCAGAGATGTGTCCTTGTCGCCTAGTGGGTTCCTCAACGACCTTGCTTAGCACAATGCACATGAAACCAGCGGACGGTGCCATTCTGCAGAGTAACTCGATGCATCTGAGCCTTCCTTGTTTTCTTCGCCATGTATTCAGTAATAAGAGTTGAATAGACGAGATAGCTGTCGGCCATAGCTGAAGCAGTCTTCTGCACCCACTCGATGAAGTACCTTTGAACCCCATGCAAGACACCTTGCATAATTCCGACTAGAGGAAGACATCTCATTCCTTTCATTACACAGTTTTACACCTCGGCTATGTTCGTGGTCATGATGCCATACGTGCACCTCCATCGTCATGTAGGAGGGACCATTTCTCCTTTGACTCGTGACATATCCAATCTGAAAAACTTTTGATATCTGTGCCTGCCTTTCTATAGATGTTTCGACCGTCAGTGGGGAGCACACATAGAGCAGTTGGGTCATCTCTTTCAACATGATAAAGCATGAGATTCCCGGATAAAGTTGCTGCGGCAACTGGTTGTGTTGTCTACTTCCTTGTCATTTCATCTAAAGTCTTCCAATGCGCTTCGAACTTTGCCAGTTGGTTCATCTGGCACAACCTCTTAAACATGTTCATCAACGTCTTGTTTTTGAACCAACCGAAGAAATTTGCTCCCATATGTCTTATGCACTACCTACTAGTCATGTCAGGCCACTTCAGTGCTCCCACAACGGCAGAACATTCTTTCATGTCCACCATAGCCTTCATCAAATCTGCGTGCCAATCATGTATAATGCACACATTTAGCCTAGCCTGCACCACTCCTACCTTAACCCTCTCCAGGAACCAATACGAGCTATCCGTATTTTCCCCTCCACAAAAGCAATTGCGACTGGCAGGATCTGGTTGTTCGCGTCCATAGCAATTGCAGTCAGTATCTGTCTCTTGTATTTACCCGTTAGGAAGGTGTCGTCCATATAAATGACCGACCTGCAGTGTCTGAAGGCATTTAAGCAAGCACCCAGCGCGAAAAATGCACGCTGCATCACCTACTTGCCCTCATGGACACCACCAGCGGGATACTCTTTGATGTCTATGTACGCTTTAGGGTTCCTCCATGCTATTGCCCTTATCATGTGAACCACATTCTCGTACGATGCCTCATACGTCCCGAATCTAACCTCCAACGCCTTCCTCTTTACCTTCCAAGCCTTTCCATAGTCTATGGTGTACTGATATCTCTCCTCTACAGCTCGAATGATATCCGCAGGTGGCATTTGAGGATTATCCACAATCTCTCCATTCAGAATATTAGCCACCCAAGTCGACGAAAGATTGCGGTGCACTTGCTCAGCTTTCTGCAGTATACACTCGTGTTGTACCACTATGGAGCACTCCTAGTAGTCCTTCCACTTCCCCCTGTAGGCATGCACCCGCCAGAGGCAGTTGTCCTTCACGCACTTCATATCGTACTCCTTCTTGCTAGACTTCACCACCTTGAACTGACGGCGTATTGAAATTGCCCAGTACTTCACTACATCCAGCAATGATTCCTTATCCTTATATAAGGCTCCCTGCGTGACTTCATTCGCATGGTACTCCCATGCATATGACTGCCTTCATTCACTGCTAACTCCTCGAAGTTGTAATTGCTCCACGTGCTAGGGACATCGGGGACATTACTCTCCTCATTGGACTGGTCATCATCTGGCAACTCTTCATCCTCTCGGTCCTTCGCCTCCATCATATTCACTATGATCTCCACCTCCTCACCTTCGTCTGCCATCCCCCTTGCCTCTACGCCTCCACCCCCTTCCGCTACTTCCTCCTGTGTCTCGTCCGCACCGCCAACATGGTCATCGCCACCCTCTCCACTAAATTCTCTCATGCTAGTGCCATGTCCCTCCATTGTGTCCACCTCCTAATCTTGCAATTTAGGCATGGCTGGGTTTACTATCTGGTAGCATTGAACCAGTAGCATAAGACGCCAACCACGCTCCACTGCATTTTCTACGTACCTCCTCCAATTGTGTGTTCTTTTTATAGAAAACAACTCTCCAAAAAAACCTTCATGGGCATGACACACCACAGCTCTAACAGGCAGCCGACATATCTATGCATCCAAGCCGAACAACCGAAACAACCATTCTATTTGCCATCGGTATGTCTTCTTACTCGGCCTAAATATGCCACGCATGACGGAGGCAAATGCTAATAAATTCACTCCATTTTGCCCTTCTGCTATCTCTCCATCTTCGTAAAATATTTGAAAATATAATTTTTCTGATATTTTACCTATAACATATGACCAATTGTACTATTAATTAGTGTCAATTTCAATATAAAAAAAATACTATGTAACTTTTACAACAACAACTACGCACGCATCAGCATCAAATTTATATGTATCCATCGTGTGCATACCCTAACATGTTTTCAATTAACATATAAATTACATCTATTTATGTCTAACTTAACTCTATTGTCTAACATAACCCTATTGTCATGATTTTTCTAATTTTCTATGGTCTAAAATTTTTTTTTACAGTAACTACAGGCATCAATAACGAAATTATATATATCTTTAGCGTACGACTATCCTACCATTTTTTTCAATCATCAATTTAAATTACATGTATTTTTAGCAACTATGCGCGTCAATAATAAAATTATATATATATATTTCACGTGTGACTATTCTACCATGTTTTCAATCAAAAATTTAAATTACATGTATTTATATCAATTATGTGCCTCAATAACAAAATTATATATATATATTTAACGTGTGACTATCCTACCATGTTTTTAATTAGAAATTTAACTTACATGTATTTATATCAACTATGCGCATCAATAACATATATATCTTTAACGTACGACTATCCTACCATTTTTTCAATCATCTATTTAAATTACATGTATTTATATCAATTATGCGCATCAATAACAAAATTATATATATCTTTAATGTGTGACTATCCTACCATGTTTTTAATCATAATTTTAAATAACAAAATTACACTACCTAGATCACTCAAGAAATTAACTCACAGAAATTCGACGCCGCGCGATCCAATTTTCTTCCTAGATTTTTCTCTCCTTTTTTTTCTCTTCTTTCCTCTCTTTTTTTCTCTTCTTTTCTCTTCTCTTTCTTTCCTCTCTTCCTCTTATCTTCTTCTGGATGGCAGAGAGAATAGGGAAGGCAGGCGCGCGTGGGCTGGATTTATAGATGGCCCGGTCGCCCTTGGGGAGGGGCGATCGTCCGTCTTGAGGCAACCGCGCGCCTAACTGGCAGCATAACGGCAAGCCACAGCGCCGTCTAACGGTCAGCGGACCGATCGCCCCTGGCTCGAGCGATCGCCCATGCCTAGGGCGGCGGGTGCCCAATTTCGCAAAAAATCCGGACCGACATATATTTTTACAAATTAGAATAAAAAATAATTTTAAAATAAAAAATTTGTCAGAAACTATGGTCCATGTTGAATGCTTAGTTTAGAGGTCCTTTTATTAGGGTCCCACAGTAACTATAATCTCATCCGTTAGGTCTGTTACCTAGCACCACCAACGAGTGTAACCCTCGTGTTTAGTTGCCACTATGAGTTTAAAACCCTAAACAGATCACCGGTGTTAAGCCGGAGGAGGGAGAGGATGACGCTAAGGCCCTGTTAGTTTGAGCTGTGCCTTCTCCAAAAGCTGCTTTCGGCTTTTGACTCTGGAGAGCTAACTTTTGTAGAAGCAGCTGTATCTGTTTGGAAATTTATCTTTTGGTTCTGTTGTCTAGTGGTTTTGAATTGAATAAAGAGTATAATGTCTGTAATGCTCTTAATTGTTTAGAGGATCTAGCGAAGGGAGGAGGAGCCGGCGGCGGCGTCAAGGGAGGAGGAGGTGGCGACGGCGATGTCGAGGGAGGAGGAGCCGGCGCGGTGGCGGCGTCGAGGGAGGAGGACCTGGCGATGGCGGCGTCGAGGAAGGAGGTGCCGGCCGCGACGGCGTCGAGGGAGGAGGAGACGGCGGCGACGTCGAGGGAGAACCCTAGTCGCTAGAGGTAGCGGGTGGGCACGGTGTCACGGTAGGGTGAGGGACGATTTCTAGGGTGGGGACGGTGGGAACTCTTTTTATATGATGGTAATGGTGGGTAATTTCTTATCAACTATGATGGCAATGTCGCAAGTTCAACCCACAAAAACCACAAAAGCTAGTGAAACTGGGCTTCTCGGTCCTAGTTGTAACGCTGGCTTTTGGATGGTTAGCTTTTGGAGAAGTAAGATCCAGAAGTTGGCTCTTTGTTTGGACTTTCGGCTTCTACAATCTAGAAGCTAGCTAGAAGCCAAAACAAACAGGGCCTAAGTCATCATGCCCCTTATGCTCTAGGCAACCAACGTGCTACAATGGGCGGGACAAAGGGTCGCAATCTCGAGCTAACTCCAAAAACCCATTAGGAAACCTTCCAAAATGCCCAAACTAGTCACATCTCATCATGTGGCTATGGCTGATAAAGGGGCTGCACATCAGCGAGAGGCAGGAACAAGACTGAACAGAGGGCGATGGCGACTCTGGTGGGCTATCTGGCTGCCCTTTACGAGCCTGTGGGTGAAAGTCTCCCTCTAATTGTGCAAGTCTCTTCGGTCCCAACAAGAGACAATCAATCCAGTTAGCCAATTTTTTAAAGCTTCTTTTAAAGTGCTTTACTATCCTGGGAATAGCTAGAATGGAACCCCACGATAACGAGTATCACGAAGATGGTCGCTGCTTGGCGGATTGTGGAGCCTAGCAGTGGTTGAGGCACACTATAGTGGGCGATAACGGTACACGATGTAGAGAGCTAAGGAGTATCATGAAGATGGTCGCGACTTGGTGGATTGTGGAGCCTAGTGGTGGTAGAGGCACACTCTAGTGGGTGATAACGGCGAACGATGAAGATAGGGAGCTAACAACATCTTGCGATAGGGAAATGTGCATGAAAGTATGAGCACATCATATACAAGCTAACAGTGGTGACGAATAAGACTAAAGTCACCAACATAGACCTAGCTAGAGTAGTCGGCCATGGATAAGATGAAGAACTCTATAGAGATGCAATCTGACGACTAATCAGCTCGGCAAAGCAAGGGGCATTAATAGAGGAGGACGACGAAGGTGTGGGAGAAAGGAATCGAAAGATGGCTCACGGAAGATGATGAATTTGTTGGCAAGTTGGCAGCAATGAAAACCCTAATTTGTTGTTTCGCGTAACTGGGGAAGATTTTGCATGTCTAGGGTGAATAGATGGCTTTATTATATGGCAGAAGAGTTAAAGACGTAATTTTAGAGATAAATTCGATTGCGATTCAGTTTATTCAAGCTCGCCTATGCACTCTATGCTACTTAGGACTACAAGGAGAGCAAAAGAATGAGTAGGGAAGGGTGCATATGAGAAGAAAGGAAGACATAGGGTTGCATGTAGGCCTAGGGATGGAAAAAAGAAAGAAAAGAAAAGGCAAAGAGGGAGTAGGGATGGCAATGGGCTATTCCCACTAGGGAGTGCCATCTCGACCCCACTCCTCGATAGACGAAGTTTCTTGGCTACCCACCCCGTTCCTGAACTCAAGGACAGGTCTTCACGTCCCCGTCCTCATTCAGGTAAACAGGGACCTAATAGGACCACACCCCTGACCCAAAAAAAATCAATCCTCGAATCAAGGTTTTATCTGGGGGTGGCGGAGCTTCGGTGTCGTTCTTGCCCCTTCATGCACTATCACTACTCCTGCATGTTTCTCCTCCACGTGTCATCGCTGCTCCTCCGTGATGCTCCACACATCGCCGCCACTCCTCGTTGTAGCTTAGGATGCCCTACCTACGTCATGTGGGGAGGAGATGAGAGAAAGGAGACTAGACTATAGAGAAGAAGGAAGGGGAAGAGGAGAGCCTCTGAGTAGGGGATTGGGTGTTGGGAGCCTGGGAGATATAGGGAAGGATAGGAAAGGGAGACGAAGACTAGAAGAGGATCTAGCGGCTAGCACTAAGAGAGATAGGGCATCTGGGAATAGCTTCAGATCGATTGAATGGAGGCTAACAGGGTTTGTGGGATTAGGTTGGGCTAGGTGTGGACATGCAGGATTTGGTTAGAAGCAGGTGGACTAGGCTGGGATGGAGTATTGGGTTAGGCCTCATCTCCATCCCTATCCCTGCCCCACTTCACTTGATAGGGAATGTCAAGTGAATGAACTTCGTCCAACTGCATCATCGCTGGGTACAATCACCCTATCCCCTAACTAGGGAATTATCCATTGGGGAACGAGGAGCAAGAGCCTATTTCCATCCCTAAGAGGGAGTACACGGCTTGGGTAGTAAAAATAAAGAAAAGGAAAGAGAGGGGGAATTGAAAAAAGAAAATTAGGAATACGCAATGGCATACAATGGATTACCAAAGCAAGGGCAAACTTATCTTTTTGCAGCTTCAGCACCATAAGACTAGTCAAGAATGGTATATAGGGGAATTACCTGTAAATATGATGGCATGTAGGAATGAGGTGCTTCGTTGAAGCTGTGGAAGGTTTACAAGCCTTCTACAACGGCACAAAAATATTATCTCTTAGATCAAAGCCTCTAAAATCAATTAGTGTTGTTTGGTGCCAATTGTTTTCTAAGATGAATTAAACTTATTCTATTGGGAAAAATGATTACATGTACTTACAACTATGTGGTCCCTGCTTCTAGGAACTATTTTTTCTTTCACATTTATGCTCTATTATTAAGTCATTAAGTCTATTATAGAGTTGATAGCCGGCTGATCCCCAACGACTTGCAAGATTGAGTCGACTTCGAGTGGAATCGACTTGGTGAATTATGACAGCAAGGTGGGTGGCTTGCTTCCAAAGTAGACGGGCTAGGCCATGACAACCTGGGGGGTGGACTCCGGTGGCCAGCGCTATCACCTCGATCTAGAGCCGCCGCCTACCCTTTTAAGCTCCAATCCTCCATCTCAAGATGTTGCCACCTACAATCCCTACTCTATTTACACCGTCTCTAGGGCCAACCCTCCTCCGTATCACTAGTCCTTTAGTCCTTTCTCTGCATCTGCCTTCCACCACTGAAGGAAGAGGCACAAGAGAGAGAAGGAGGTGGCGAGAAAGGCAACGAGGAAAAAAAGGAGGTGTTGGTTGACTAGGTGGAAGTTGTTATAGGGTTTTGCACACCTGTATGGCGTCTTATCGGATTCTAATGGCTTGATATACACTCACCTCTCCCTAGTGTTGGGCCAGCTCATCATGTTTATAATCATATCTAGGGTTACTTCCCCTCTCCTAGCAGACGCTAGATCTCCTTCCTGTCCTTCACTTCCCTCTTTTCCTCTCTTTCTTGCCTTTTTCCCTATCCTCTTTCTCTTCCCTTTAATTTCTCCTTCACATATATACACCTTACCATTCCCTTCCCCAACTAGTAACTTGTTGACTAGTTGACTAATTTATCGACTAATCGACAAAAGTTGGTACCTTGGTGAATCCACACGATTTATCGACAATAACTATGCATGTATGCTATATAACACTACAATTCGAATATGTCATTATTGTCATAGGAAACTATAATATCAGCTTCAATCAATTTGGAACACAATCAATTCGGAACACATTATTTTAAAAATGACATTGATACCTCCAAGCTAGCAATGCAAAGATAACAAAAAAAAAATGATGATGCTATCACAAGGCATGTCCCAAACGTGTTATGCCATAACATATGATATACCAAATGCATCACATAGTATCATGCAGCATGAAACCGATGATATTCAATATACCATTTCAAAGATATAGTGTGTTGTCGTATTTGTGTTTGATAAAAGTTTATATCAAAGAAGAAATAGTTTTAGAGGAGAAAAAACCCTTCTCCAAAAGACCAAAACCATTCTAGAAGGGGTTTAATGACTGACAAGTGACACTAACTGACCACTAGAGTCCTCTCTTAGCCTTCTATCCCTGTCTATCATTTCGTCCTTGCTCACCGCTTATCCACCCTTCCATTCTTTGCACACGAGCCGCCAAGAGCCCTAGTTGCTAATCCATCCTTCCATTCTTCTACAACGGGAAAATCTAGTCATGACACTGAATAGGAACGCCTCACGCTAGACGATATTAAATTGGCATGCCTTTCATGGAATGATAGTATCGCATAAATTGTTTCATTTCATGACATTTGTCCTATTTCTTTCCATTTTCCTTTTCTTTTCCTCCTTTCCTACCTGAGCTGATCGAAATGCCCCTCTGTGACATGGTTTAACCCAACCTGCTCACCTCTTCGCCCCGACTAGCTGGCTAGACCAAAGAGGAGCTATGATTCATTGTTGGAGGCAACGATGGTGACCTAAGCGACACGACACAGGGCTATTCGATAGTGGTTAATATGTTGCTTTGGACTGTGTTCTTCATCCCCTTAATTCCGTCGGCTCTACTCTTGGTATAGCTTCATTGCCCTGATCTCTGTCCAAGCTCACTGCCACAGTGTTGCATTGCTATTGTAGATGTCACAATTATCTAGCACGCACAACAGGGGCTTTAGCCCTAGGTCGCCATCGGGTTCACGTACAGCTGGAATGAGTGGGTTGTCTTTGAAACAATGCCCCTATTACAATACGGAGAAGGTGATTGTTGGGACCCGGTCAAAGGAGACCGAACCCCTCTGTGCATTTCGTGCTAGTCCCAAGGATCAACAGTTAGTACGCACAGTCCAAACAGAGTGATACATTACTAATTGAAATAAATTATTACATAACAGAGGCATAACCCCAGTCCCGTACAAACATGGCGACACGCAGGTCGCGAATCAAAGTTTAGCGTAATACAACACAGGGTCCACATGCACTAGCACACGCTTGCCACTAGACAACTACTACTATTTCTCCACAGGTAGACAGGCAGTAGGGGCGGCCCTAGTCTTCCTAGAAGTCCTCGTAGTCACCCGCCTCGCAATCAGCACTGACGTTGTCGTACGCAGGTCTTCCGCGAACTGTCCCCGTCTAAAGTTTAGAAAGAGAAACGAGGAAAATGCATGGGTGAGTACAATTGTACTCCGCAAGTTAGGGAAATAAGTGCAGAATGGGGTTCTATACAAGGGTAGGCTTGGGTTAATTTACAGAAAGCTAATTTTTCTAAGTTTTTATCTTAAGAGAGGAAAAAGCAGTTTTTGTAACTGTTGTGATAAACCAAACCGTTTGAAAGTGTTTTTCCTTTGCCAATCTAGTTTTGCAATTTTGTCTGCAAAATCCTTACTCACACAAAAACCTATTTTGAAAAGAAGGTATACCATATGATCAGTCCCTTTGCATATTCTTAACCATGAACATGGCTATCATGATAGTTTTAACTCTGCAGAGTGGGTACACTTTACCCTTAGGAGGTGTCACACCAACGGATGAGGACATCACTTCTACTCGTACAACACCAGCACCTATAGACAAATTTGAACAAACTAAAAAGCCAGTACAGCAAAAACATGAAGGTCCAGTGACTCGAGCACATGCACGACGACTAGGTCAATAGGTGAATTCATTTCTTGCTCAAGTTAATTATTTAATTACAGAACAAATGATATTGCCTAATGATTTTTGTTTTTGTGTTACTACGATTGCAGACATTATTGGAGAAGATGTTGATTAAGAATGGGCTTAGACATGTGCGTGTGTCTAGATATAGAGAGAAGGAAATTCAGTCAACATGCAGTTGTTGTGCGTGAAGATTATAGGACCCTTTATTTTCAGCCATGAAGAGCCCTTGCTATTTTTATGGAGGCATACATGGAGGGAAGGTTCCTATGAATTTTCATCCGTGAATGATGGGAAGAAACAAGGAATAAATATCAAATGACGAGTTCAAATCCTTCCTATCTTGGGTCAGCCACAAAAGGAATTGTTTTGAATGTGTGACTCCTGATTTTGTGGCCGTGAGAAATATTCCTATAGGCTTCCTAGTTTAGAGGGTGCATGCAGATCCTTGTGTTCTATTTCTACTGTGTAACGTCCTCTTTAGTTTATAAAAGTTACATTATTATACAGTAAAAAAAATATAATAAATAAATAGATAAAAGAAAACGATAATGAGAGATGGATTTAATGAACACCTAATTAATCCTAATCCTAGTCCCAGCCGTACACGCCGTAACCTAGCCACCGGCACGATGCCTAAACCTAACCGAATTACCAAAACTCCAGGCCATCTACTTAGCCGAGTTAATCCCTACATTAAGCTCCTTATCAGCTTAAACCCATCACAACCACAATCCCAAAAACCCAGCAGATTGAACTGCTACAAGCGACGGCAACGCAGAGCAAGGGGAGGAGAAGAAGATCGCAAGCCGCTGCCGTTCGCCGTCGTCTTCGCCGACGTGGTGAGGACCCGTCTTTTCGCGCCGCCACTGAGCACCGTAGCCGGAAGCCGTCGCCGTCCCGCGCTTGGACGCTGCAGCCCTCGTGGATCCGCGCCGTCGCAGTCGCCACCGAACGCCGCCAGACGCCGCCTACCGCCGCCGCCGTCCCGTCGGCGCCGCGCCGCCGCCGCCGCTGCCGGTCGTCGCCGACGCCGCCCAGCGTAAGCCGCGCCGCTTAGCCGCCGCCGTCGCGTGGAGCTGCGCCGCCTAGGTCCGCCGGGAGCGCCACCGCCGCCGATCGCCGCCGCCGCAGACGCGCCGCCGCCGCCAGTCGCCGTCGCCAGGAACCCCGCCGCCCGTCTCTCTCTCTCCTCTCTCTCTTCTCCCTTCCTCTCTCTTTCTTCCTCTCTCTTTTCTTTTCCTTGCTGCTCAGTGCGTGAATGAAGCTTAAGCGAGCATCGCCTTTTGTCTCTTTAGTACCCTTGGTCAAAGCCGATCAAACCCAGCGACTCTTGTTCACATTGAGCAAGAGACCTTCCCAATTTATATCTCTTAATCCGTAACTCCGTTTCACATGAAACCAATTTTATTGGCTTCCTATGAACATAATCTACCTACTGTAATTTTCTGGTAATTTTTGTACTTAGTATTATTTTCTGTTGTTTATGTGTGCTTTTCGTTTTGCGTGCGTGAAGCGGTGCGGAAGCGAGGGAGAAGCCGACGTTGTCGCTGATCTGCAGGGCGAACCACGATTTCGACCAAGGCAAGTTAGAAGCATATCGCTCCCATTTTTCTTGCAAAGTTTTTATTAGATGTTTAAATGTGCATGCTATGTTTGTAATTAATCTACGGTACATACTTGTGTAGCTAAGACCTATTATGTGTTAATCATCAATTAGCGCATATTATCGTTCATTGCTGCCCTAGGATTAATACTATGTTTTAATTAGGCCAAGTTGATGTTTCTTTGTATTGCTTAGCATGAATAGGGGTATCTCGGCTAGGAATTATATCATTTGGGCTTATGGTGCAAAATGGGGCGTGGGAGGTCTGTCGGGGTTTTAAAACCAATTAATCCACTAAAAGCAACGTGGTGTGAGTTGACACAGGGTGGACTGCTAGTTTGGTGGTTGCGTGAGGCACTTTGGTGTCTGGTAGCCACCTCGATCATCTAAGGACCGTTCCATTCGGTGGAATGCCTATTCCCGCATAACAGTACAGCCCATGGGCGCTAACATGGTAAGGCCTTAGCTGACTAGCTTGGAAAGCTTAGGCTTGAGTGTGTCACTTGGAGGTGTGGGTGTGGCTAGCTACCACTGCAGACCTGCAAGGCGCAAGAGGGGGCCACTGGCTTGGTGTGAGGCTGCCAGGGGGTGAATCCTTAGCGGGCGGGCTCAAGTTTAGGTGGACCTTGTCAAAGGCTTCGTTGGGGTCTCCGAAAGGTGATTCCATCCCATGGGTAAAGTGTACCCTCTCTGCAGAGATTAAACTATCATGATAGCCGTGCTCGCGGTCAAGAGCGGGCGTGGAAAAGATCCACTGGTGTAGTCCCATGGGTTTTCAATAATCTAAATGATGTAGCGGGTTGGCAGTGAGTGCCTTTCGGTTTACGCCGTGAGGGCTGCTTTTGTGTTAAATTAATAAACAATGGGTCATTAATTTAACTTAAGTTTCCAACTGCAGTTTTCCAATTATTAGGGAAAGTTTATAAAATTGGCTTTGAGCAAAACAACCCTACCCTGTCCTTGTATTCCTGCATCATATATATATAAGGACCTTGCTTGCTGAGTATTCGCGTACTCACCCTCGCATATCACGCTGGGCTGTTCATTCAACGAACAGTGAAGAAAGCGAAGAAAGCGCCACGACGCCGAGTTCGACGTGGGCAATCAAGACTACTAGCCGCGACTCCCGGTCAGATGCCTGTGGCGTTTGGATGGGCGCATCGACGCATTTAATTTACTTCCGCTTTATATCATTTATTTATTGTAATAAATGGCGCACTCTGCCCTACTGTATCGATGTTAATTTCAATGTAATAAGCGTATGGTGATGTTTATCATTACAGAATCTTGTGGTACCGGCTTGATCCTTAGGGTGATGCATGAAGCCTGAGGGTCCGGCTTTGTATGGCGGTTCCGCTATCTTGCCTGCGTGGCAAGGAAAAATAGACTTTGATTTTTGGTTTAGCTACTACTATTGTGAGGCCTCATGGCCCCAAATACTTCATCGTCGAGTGATTTTCTTCCGCTGTTGCTCTTCCAATTCTCGTTGAATTGCTCGGGCCGTTCTTCGTGAACAGGTCAGTCGTGTTTTGACACGGTTGATAACCAATTGAGGAGTGGTTTAGCGATTGCGAGGTTGCTGGTCGCGTTCTTGGATCGTGGTTAGCCGCCCCTTCGTCAAAGTCACAACTCGCCCTTCAAGGATTTCTCCTACAACGGAAGATCGAGACCAATCGTGCGCACGCATCTTAAGTCGAGGTGTGTGCGTATCACCAACGGTGCGAACCACAAAGCTGTTTGGGCTAAAAGCCCTCATAGCACTTGCTTGGTGAGTCATTCCCGAGCACACTATGGGGGATCGGCCCGCGGTCCAAGTCTCCACGTTGTATAAGAAGGCCGAAGAAACGAGGTCCAAGGCGCCGACGAACGGGGATACATCCTTCCTGTCCGTACATCTTGGATGTCCACAAAGGACATCACCACTAGCAAGCAGCTACTAGAGATTAAAGCTTAATAGGCCAGACCCGTCCCATAACGGAACCTAAGGCTGTACTATAAGGCTCAGTTCGTTGGGTCACACTACAGGAATCCAATTTATTTTCGTCGGCCAAAAACCGACGAAAATAAGCCAAAAACCGATGAAAACGACTATTTTCGTCGGCCTACCGATGAAACTACGCCGACGAAAATATCTAGACGAAAATACGAAAAATTTCATCGGCAACTGACGAAACTAACCTATTTTCATCGGCCTAGGCTGGCCGATGACATTACTTCACCGATTTGCAACTGCGGGTGTAGAGCTAACGTCGTGCATATATTTTCGTCGGCCAGGCCGACGAAAATATAGCCACTGTGGCAAACAGGTGGCGCGTGACATGGCGAAGTAATTTCGTCGGCTTGGCTGATGAAAATAAGGAGGTGTGACGTGACGAAGTTATTTTCGTTGGCTTGGCCGACGAAAATAATGTGATGAATGCCAGGCCTATGGTTGCTTATTTTCGTCGGCTAGGCCGACGAAAATATATATATATTTTTAAAAAAATAACAAAAAAACTAAAAAAAATCCTAGAAAATCACACAATTCACAGAAAAATCTTAGAAATTCACAGAAATTATGTCATCCACATGCCATCACATAACATTCATCATTTACATCATCACATACATATTATGACATTCACATGACCACATATCATTGAAATGGCGTAAACGCCATTTGATATACATAAAAGTTTTAGATAGTGTTCAAATAATTATACATAACCACATATCATCGCATTGGCGTAAACGATAAGCATAGAATTAAAGATAGTGTTCAAATTATTCCATATCAGTGCATAAGACGATAAGCAGTCACATAGAACACGGTTAACATAAAATGCTTTGGGATGGTTGAGATGACCTCGCCTCTCCTAAGGCTTCACTTGAATCCACGACCCCATTGAACATGGCAATCCTGCCATGTTTCTTACCACCACCACTTGTGTACAAGGCCACAAGATCGACATCTTTTCTCCGCCAATCGTACTCTTCCCCATGACGTTCGACCATTGTTTCTCCGTAGCGTGTCTACAATATTAATTAAGTTAAGGCAATAATATGGAATTGCGTTTAAATGGAAAGTACCACGTCGATACTACTAACCAGGTTCTGCGTCGCCGACGAACTGCAAAGCTGTTCTGGGTTCATAGGATCACCTCCTTTGTGGCTCCAGATATATGCTTCAATGTAGCTTGGCGCATTGCTACTTTTAGCCTCCCATAGCTCAATGTTAATTAGTAAGCATAAATATAACCGAAGTTAAATAAATTAGAATTACACCATGTCGAACATACCATTCGACGTGCGAGACGAAGATGTCCATCGGTGCCATACCGCTGAGTCACTCTTGGACCCGCCTGTCGATTGCACCTGTTCTTGCGTGACTGCTCCACGAAAGCTGCCGACGACCAGTAGACACAGAGCGCTTGCCATGCATCTGGGCATTTCCATAACCAAGGCAAGTCTACCTCGAGGTACTCATCCTCTCGAAGGTAGATCTGTGAAGCACCTAACTTCTTGTTCATATCCTCCTTTTTGATCTTCTTGTAGTACAAGCACACCGCTTGTATACGAGCTTTTGACATCATGTCCTTGGTCATCCTTGTTGCAGCCTTGTCAAACACATATCTGGCTTCAGCTGCAAGTAAGTCCTCCTGGCCCTCTAGCAAACAGTACCTCTCCTAATTGGAAAAAATTATCAGTTAGACAATTTAGTTAGACAATTTAGTATAGATGTCAAAATCTATTAAATAAAGTGCAACCAATGTCATTACCCAAAAGTCCTTCCACACCCTCTGTGCAACATTTCCCTGTTGGCTATCTATAGCCAACGTATAGTGATCCCACTTCATTGCTGGCTGAGAAACACCTCTAACCACAACCATCCCGGATAGTGGTACCGACAGAGAGATCCTAATGTAGAGTTCATAGGCCTTAACCGATTCCGACCCTCCCAGGCAACATCAATCCATTGCCTACAAAATACAATTTTCAAGTAAATTTTTAGTTGAATACAATCATCAATAGTTAGTTTCAACAAATTTTAAGTTGAAACTTACCAATCTCCATGTGGCACGATCACCCTTCTTGACCTGGGGTCTGTAATTGCGGGAGGAGTCAAATTAGATCCCCTGTACCTGAAATATACACATAATGTTAAGCACAACTAATAAAATATATAATTGAGTGTTGCTTCAATAATTATTACCTAAAGACGGTTTCAGCATCTTTCCCCTCATCCCCTGCATCATCACCACAATCACCATCTCCAGAAACATTATCTTCCCCAGCCCTATCTTCCCCAGCCTCCTCATTCTCCTCCTCCGCCTCTACCTCTTCACTATTCCCACCTCTATCTTGAGCAACATTCTCCCCTCCCCTACCTGTACAAATAAGATGCAAAAATAAGTATCATATGAATGTAAAGAAAATTTGTATTAATTACAACTACAACCTCTGGTAAAGCCTTCTCTGATGGAGCAACCTCCCGCGAAGCGTCGTCAAGATATTTCTAGAATGCGCTTCGTCGACTCTACTGAGAACTACTGCCCATAAATAAAGAACCGCTTGTTGAACCTTGGTTTTTTGAAGATGAAGATCCATCTTTCTTCTTGCCCTTTGAAAGCAACTTGCCACTAATATGAACAAACGACCTCATCCTGTTTCTAAAAATGTAAAAAACATTAGTACATAACAAAAAACCATTAAGATTACATAATAAAATGCAATAGTTATGTTGTTACACTGATTAGAAGTTATTGGCATCTGGAGGTTCAATGGTAATATTATGCAAACTACCACGTCGACGTTGCTGCTGTTTCCTTTTTTGAGTACACAAGTCACGCCTTTGTCGTTTTTTTTGCGAGTATCGTCCACAATAATATCATTAGTGTCGCCGACTATTTGATCAAGTGCCAACCCAGTCTCTATTCCAAATGAGTTGGGTAAGTCTCCTTCTTGGTATGCCTCTTGACCGTTGTTATCGATCTCATTTTCCATATAACAATCATCTCCAGGGGTGTTCAACCGGCCAGGAGGATTGACCTTATGAACAACCCACCACGGTGCCAAATACGACTTGTTGCATGGATATGACATATAATAAACCTGTTCAACTAGGTGAGCCAGTACGAATGGATCGTAGCCGGCAAGGTGCGACTCGTGATTAACTTTCACCATCCCTATTTTGTTGTTACGTTTTGTTCCTTTCTTGGGATCAACGCTAAACCAATCACAGCGAAAGAAGACTACCCTGAAGTCTTTCGCCCCTTCGAACTTGAACTCTACTATGTCCTGAATAACGCCATAAAACTCAGTGCCACGACCATTCATGTCATATGCCTTAGTGACAATTCCACTATTCATTGTGGCTACTTGTGGGTGTTTTGCTTTAAATTTGGTGGAACGAAAGCGCCATCCGTTGACATCATAACGTCCATAACTCTTTGCAGTTGTACTTCCATGTGATAATTGGCGTAGGTCTTCATGTACGTCACATTCCCTCATTCACTGCAATATTAGTTAAGTTTTTTAAGTGAATTAGTTAAATACAATTTGTTATAGCTAAGTGTTTTGAGAACAATACATGTTGTCGAAACCAAGCGACAAAATTAGGACCACCGTGTAAACCCTGACGTCGTAATTTGTCAAGTTGTTTAGGGGTAGGTTGTCGTGCGGATCTCCAGTATTGATTGTCAAACAACCTGCAAATTATTCAACGGATATTGAGTACTTGTGTCAACAGATTTATGAGGATATTCAATGGAAGTACTTACTTGAAATACTTGTCCATTTCCTCGATGTTGGCGTACATATACAACAACGCGGCATTCCATTCTTCCGGAGACAGCTCATGATTAGAACTACCACCCACAGCTTTGCCATTCCATTGGAATATTTTCAGATTACTGACAGGGGTGTCATCAGATGTGTGGTACCATGGTATATGAGCATTTATGTTGTGTTTATCTGCAAAATATGTACTCGTGTAATACGATATCTCCTTAAGATAGAATGCTTCTGCGATACATCCTTCAACTCTTGCTTTGTTACGCACAGTTCCTCGAAGTTTCTTCAGGTTCCGTTCTAATGGGTACATCCATCGGTACTGTATAGGCCCTGCAACCTCTGCTTCATATGGCAAATGTACCAATAGATGTTGCATTACGTTCATAAAACCTGGTGGGAATACCTTCTCCATATTGCATATAAGCACTGGTATGTCCTTATTCAACTTTTTCATTATTGTTTTATTTATTTCCTTAGCACATAGCTGTCTATAGAAGAAACTTAGCTCTGCCAACATTGTCCAAACTTCGTCCTGCAGATAGCTATGGAACATTACAGGTAGTAGCCTTTCCATGATAATATGGTAGTCATGGCTCTTTATACCATTTATCTTGCCTGTTACAATGCTCCTTTGCTTTCGTCTTAGGTTATTGCGTAACCATCGGGAAATTTGACATTTTTCAACCACACAAGTACCTCCTTTCTCTCGGCAGGTCTGAGGCAGTTGGGAGCACGTGGCTTCCCTGTCCATCTAGCTTCATCTGACCTTACCTCAAGGGTAGGTCGATTACATATCTCGGCCATGTCCTTACGTGCTTTAATATTGTCTTTTGTTTTGTCTTTGAAATCAAAACTCATACTGATGATGCTTTCTGCAACATTTCGTTCCTGATGCATCACATCGATATTATGTTTGAGGATTAGGGATTGAGCATAAGGAAAACTCCAAATGCAAGATATGTGAGTCCAATTGTGCGTCTCTTTGACCCCTTCATATCCATCATCTGTATTGACTAAATTATTGTGCCAAGCAACAATCTCATGACCGGTCAACGTTTTGGTGGCCCTTTACTAATGGTCGTGTCTTTGCGGAAAGCATTGCTCTGTGTTCTGAACGGGTGATTAGGAGACGTGAAACATCGATGACGGTCGAAGAAGCAGAATTTGCCACCGTTTTTCAAACGAAATGCATCTGTCACCCATGCATATTGGACAACACAATCTACCATGTGTGCTCCATCCCGAGAACATGCCCTATGCAGGAAAATCGTGAATAGACCAAAGATATGCACCACGCATGTTAAAGTACTCTTTTCTGTTGTTGTCATATGTCATCACCCCATTCCATAACTCTTTTAACTCATCGATCACGGGTTGCATGAACATATCTAAGTGCTTTCCTGGATGGTCAGGCCCCGGTATGACAAGGGTTAAGAAAACGTACTCATCTTTCATGCATATCGAAGGTGGCAGATTATATGGAATTGCAAAAATGGGCAAACATGAGTACGAGGCCGCACTTGTGTTGAAAGGTGTGAAACCATCAGTCGCCAACCCAATACGCACATTGCGGGGGTCTTTGGCGAAATCTGCGTCATATTGATCCAATGCCTTCCAGGCCTCAGCATCAGAAGGATGGCCCATTAGCCCATTGTTCTCACAGACGCCTTCCTTGTGCCACCTCATATGCTTCGCAGTCGTCCTAGATAGGTACAACCGTTGAAGCCTTGGTATTAGGGGCATGTGTCGTAACATCTTCACTAGCACAGTTGTCATCTGCATATTCCCCTCTTTGTCGACCATCTCCATATATCTCGATTTCATGCAATACACACAACGATCTTTGTCCTCGTGTTCCTTCCAGAACAACATGCAATTGTTAACACATACATCAATCTTTTGGTAAGACATTCCCAAACCGGCCAACAGCTTCTTCGAACGGTAGAAGTCCTTCGACATCTTATGAGGTTTTGGAAGGATATCAAAAATCAAATAGACTATATCATTGTAACAACTTACAGAGAGATTGTACTTCGATTTTATAGCCATGAGTCACGTCACAGCGCCTAGCTGTGTCACATCTGTAGACTCATTAAAGAATCTTCTGAAGCAGAAAGTAGCCTAAAGAATTTCTCTACCTCTGGCCCAGGGACATCCTCAAATTGATGAGCAATATCATTGACCAGCTCATCCATTCTATCCTTAGACTCATCTGATTGATCGACATAATTCGACGTCGCTCCTATTGGTGGCTCGCCATGCTCAAACCACGTCAGATAATCCAGCATGAAGCCATATTTATATAGGTGATGCTCCCTAGTAGGCTTGCACTGTCGAGCAAAGTTCCGGCACCTAGAACATGGACATTTCGCCAACCCACCACCAGGAGACGAGGAATAAGCGTGATCCACAAAACCTTGTGTCTTAACCATCCATTCTTGTGTGTGTGCCCCAGTCTGCGATCATCTCCCATTTTGTATGCTATATTGAATGCATGAATAATTGTGAAAGTGAGGTTCACATCCTAACAAGAGATCTAGGTAAGGATAGGTCCTAAACCCACCTAGGAATAGACGGTTAAGCCCGGTTTTTATGACATGCCGTACAATCCGAACGAAATTTTGGCAGCATAACCCCGCTGTTCTCCGAATGCACGATCGGTTGATGTGCATCGGAGAACAACTGGGTTACGCTGCCAAAATTTCCATTCGAATTATACGACATGTCATAAAAACCGAGCTTAACCGTCCATTCCTAGGCTGTCCAAAATCGTGGACAATTTCGGAACGACAAAGCTCACAACTTAATGTGAACCGTGTCACTCCCGAACGGGTGACGTATAGGTTGGGTGACTTGTGTGTATAAAATGATTAAATTCGATACATATCACTTGTGTGTATGAAATGATTAAATGTTAATGCTATGAAAAGTAAAATTAACCCTTCGTCCAATGAAGTGATAGAACATAAATAAAATAAGCAATAATTATATTAGGCTTCAACAATAACAAGAATATTAACATACAATGCTACAAATATTTACTCATATATCATTACATTCTCCAATTTAGAAACTAAGCAAATTGCATAACTCATAATACCTACGTAACATTATGTTATGTACCATGAAAAATATCATAATAATTAACATACATATTTAACATACATATTTATCTACCGATTCAATTAATTCACCAATTCATAATTTACATGACTATACCATACAAATTTACATAAATGTACCAAAATAATTTACCATACATGAATGTAACATAATTTTTATGTTATCTACAAAAATAAAATCACTAATTGATAATAAAAAATTAAACTCACGTAGGAGAAGGCGGACGGCGGGGCAGGCTAGGGCAAGGCTAGGGCCGGCAGGCGGGGCTGCTTGTCAGGGCGGGGAGAACCTGGTGGACGAGGCGTGGGTGACCAACCGAGGCGTGGGGCGGCGCGGATCTTGGCAGGCGTGGGGGCAGCGCGCCGCGAGCGGCAGGCAACGCGTGCGGCGGCGTGGCGGCGGCGGTGAGCGAGGGTGGCGGTGGCGGATAAAGCGGCGGGAGCGTGCGGACGGCGTGGCGGCGGCGGCAGCGCGGTGGCGCGGACGGCGTAAAGCGGCGGCGGGCGGCGGTGAGACGAGGAGCGGCGCGGGCGGCGGCAGGGCGGCGGCGGCTTCGTGGCGAACAGGTGGCGGCGGCGGCGGCAGGTCGAGGGCAGGGACGGCGCGGGCGTAAAGCGTTAGGCGGTGGCGCAGCATGGGGCAGGGATGGAGAGCAAGTGGGCCGAGTCAGCCCGGGTGTAGCACGGCCGGGGTACATAATTTCTCCGCTTATGAATGTCGGCCTGGCCGACGAAAATACGGGCCTCCAGTGACGTGGCAATTATTTTCGTCGACCAAGTCGACGAAAATAATATTAATGTCGGTAAGGCTGACGAAAATACTGGCGACCGGTGACGTGGCATTTATTTCCGTCGGCCCAGCCGACGAAAATAACGCCTGCCGTATGACGTGGGTTCTTTACTCTTTTTTCATATTATTACCGTCGGCCAGGCCGACGAAATTATATTTCGGGCCCAACAAGTGCCTTTTTTTTTTTGTGCTTATTTTCGTCGGCCAAGCCAACGATAATAGGCCCCCGAAAATTCAAAATTTAGTGCAGGGCAGTGGCACATCTATTGTCGTCGGCCCAGCCGAAGAAAATAGTCTGTGGAGATGTTTACGTCGGCTCAGCTGACGAAAATAGGGTGCAGACGTGTTAACGTTGGCTAGGCCGACGAAGGTATACCGATTTATAATTACGTCGGTTTGTTCTCGGTCGACGAAAATATGTGTGACCGTCGAAAACAAATCGTTTTCCTGTAGTGTCATAGGATGAATAGTCCTTAAACTAGGGACCGGAGGAGTACTAACACAACCCCAAAACCGTGCATCACCTGCACCATATCGACAACCGGGTCCTTCCTAGTCAGAGCATTTTAAGGGAGAAGTAGAAACACACCCCGATCCCTGGCATCTCCCCCGATGTCATATTTTACCAAACCACACAGTTACAATTATGTGAAATCATGGTGAAATCCTATAATCATGTACAGCATTTTCATCCTATTGCAAGGAAATTTTGTAAGTAATGTAGTTATAGATACCCCTTGGATTCAAATCTATAAGGGGACAGAACAACATTTTATTTTCTAGGGTAGCTAAGCTCTATTGAATACTTATTTTATAATTAGCATGCAGTTTTCAAAATAATAAAAAACCTTTAAATTAGACAACGGTTCATTCAACATGCATTAAGAGACTTGCTTTGGTCGAACTCCTGGTGCGGGTAAGCGTCTTCGGCGGGGGTCTCCACGAACTCTTCAGGTCCTAGCCTCGCACAGACAACACACCAGAAATCAAATTTTTGGAAAGATTTTCTAAAAAAGGGGTTCTTGTAATCTTTATAGATATAATGTAAAGGTTTGTATTTTTACAATTTCTAAAAAAAGGGTCATTTGATTTTTACATGCCAAAATTTCGATTGAAGTGTTGAGTTTCATATTTTAATTAAATCCAAAAAATTATCTAGTATTTTATAGAATTTTATAGAGTTTTTAGAAGTCTTTTGCTATTTTTAGAAACTCCATTTTCATTTACTGGTTTTCTAAATTGGGAAAATCGGGGGAAAATCCTGCACAGCAATGGGCTCGGCCCATTTGCTCGCGTGGAACGGCCCACGCGGCGCACGGCCGGGCGGGTGCGCCGTGGCACGCGGGGCGCTAGTGCACGGAGGAGGCGTACTCTCAGGAGTACGTCTCCGCTTAAGCTGATGGGTGGGGCCATCCAGCCCGCCTGTTAGTGGCGGGAAAACGACACGCGAGTTAATCCCCATGATAAAACGTGGCGGACCCTACGTGTTAGCGACACACCAATGCTAACAGTTGGCTTAACGGCTAATAGCGTAGGGCTACCAGTCGGCGGCTCCAACCGGGAACATGACGCTAGCCAGGCGTCATCGTCGTCTTTCTCCGGCCGGGAGCTACAGGGAGGAAAAGAACGGTGGCGCACCAGTGGCTCGGACCATGCCAGCACACGGGCACCGGGGCCGATGGTCTGGGCTTCCTAGTGGACCTAGGGGAGGTCACGACATCGCCGGAGACAGACGGCTCTGGCGAGCTACAATGCAATAGCGATCGATCAAAGTGAGGGCGAGGTAAAGGAGGAGAAGGGCTCGCGATGAAGCTCGAGTTTGAGCCAAGGAACTTACTGGTGAACGCCTAGGGCAAGACTGGAGCGCGACGACGGGAATGGCCGAAGAGAGAAAAGGAGAATGAGCGAGCAATTGGCTTTATATGGCTCTAGGAAATGGAGTGGTGCAAAGGCCATGCTAAGGGATGGTTCGGCCTTGGCTAGGATGGTCTGTGGGCCCGGTCGCCGAGGATGACGAGTAACGCCATGGCATTGATGCCGCGACATCGAGTTGGCGAGCTACCGGGTAGAGGGAATGGGCGAGGGAAGTAAGGTCAATGCGACGACCATCACAGGCCGCGCAGCATGGCATTAAGATAACAGGCGGCCTTGGGGTGGTCTGGCCGAAATGATGGCACGACGTGAGTCGCGACGCGCCAGGGTGGCGTGGTGCGTCTGTGTCACGCTAGGCGTGGTCGACGAGGCGGACAGGGCGGGGTCGCTGTATGGCCATGCAAGCTGAAGGACATGCGGTCCGACGAGGGTAACGCGCGGTGTGCGCGCAGCATGGCCAGCGCGTGCACGCACAGCGTGGTGAGACTGGCGCATGGCGAGCAAAGACAGGGGAGGAAGGGGGATGACTGGCAGGTAGGTCCAGTGCATGCGGTGGCTCGCGTGGCTCAGCTGGGCCAAGCGCGGGAGGAAGCAGCCCATGTGGCACACTCGCGAGGGAAGGGGGGAACAGGCCGAGGGAGAGAGTGGGCCAAAGGAGTTTTCTTTTTCCCTTTTTCTTTTCTTGTTTTTCTTTTTTGTCTTTTCTTTTCCCTTTTTATTTATCCTATTTAGAAATAGGTTCTAGGGGTAGAACTAGTTTATAAATTCTAAAATAATACCCAATTAGAGTTTACATTTTTACCTACATTTTTCTTGTCATTTTATATTTTGAAAAACTGAATTTCCTTATGCCTTGCATTTTTAATGACCCGTTTCTTTTATTTGAAAACTTTAAACAATCCAAGTTTTATTTCCTTAATAAAAATTGGAATGTTACAGTGATTGAGCTAACTGCTAAGACCCAAGCAAATTATGGGAAGAAATTTTTTAAGTGCCCTTGGAACCAGCCTGTAGTAAGTCCTCTTTATTTGTCCAAAAGCTAGTTTCTTGCTAATGTAGATTAGTTTACTCAATGTCTGTCTTTTCTTTGTCCAACGCCTTGCTCTTTTGCTGTAATTTGTTCAATTACAAATACAGGTCCGAATTTTGCAAACTCTATACGTGGAAACAACAGTATGAAAAGTACCTTGGCAAGATTGGATTGTTATGTGGTGAGTCAACTTGTTTTGGAGTTAGCACACCTTAGGTCCTCATAAAGGAAGAGTTCCAATTAGTGAAGAAGCAGATGGATGCAATGGTTGCTCAGATGAATTTATGGGGAAAACTATCATGTTGTTGACTTCACGGAATTTTGTCATTGTATTGTTGTCGATAATTGTCATTTGATCAAGTGAATAAAGTGTTTTCAATTGACAACCTGTAATGGATTATGTTTTATAGTTGTATGCGTTCAAATTGTGTTATGGATTATGTGTTGGAATGTATGTGTTGACATTTACAGCAAAATGTGAAAAGGTGCACAAAGTTGAACTTTGCATTAATTAGTTAAAATTTTCAGCAAAATTTATCCATCAAAGATATGTGACAACGCTCACAACTTTGCATCTAGTTGAAAGCATGACATAGCTAACAGGTTCATACATTCACCGAGTGCCAAGGTTATATCACAAAGTCACTACATAGTTCACAACATAAGTTTTGCAGTAGTGATCATAATACAAAATATGAAAAACATTTCATCCTTGTTGAACAATTCCAGGGCACCAAAAGGCAAAATAAGACATCACAATTGTAGGACTTGGAAATGCAGAACACCATAGCCATTTAGCTCCCACCACCTATGCCTACCCTTTCCTTAGAGTGATCTTCTTTACAAGTTGCTCATTGCTTTTGGCGAATATTTTGGAGAGGGGTGGACATTTGTTGGCTTATCCCTTCTCAACCATCCTTGTTCATTGCCAATTGTTTTTTTGTGATAGTTCCATAAATTGTATTGACACTTGCCAACTTCTACCTTTTGAGTGCACCCTCTGGCCTCTCCTTCTTAGCCCATCTCTACCTGCAAATAGAAGCAAGCAACTTATAGTTCAAAAGTAATTAATGAACAACCTGCAAGAGAAAGTTGTTGACTTTCTTTGTACCATGCAAAGGGCATTTTGTAGATGTCTGCATGTATCCTAACTCATCATAAAAAAATACTAATTGTGCAAAGTCAGTATGTAATACCCTGACAGGCTTTCCATCACACATCAACCTTGCAACAATAGCCCATGAACAACCCTATGCTTTGCAATAACCCCTAAACCTATCTAACTCAGACTTTTCTGTTACCAGCTCAGATTGGCCAACTATAACATGCTGCCTTAGTACCATCCTGAACTCAATATTTGAACTCAATCATTGGAGGGTCATCCTTGTCATACTGAACAGCTGCCTCACTAGGAATTACACCAACAACTAGTAATTATGCCCCTTCTAGGTCCACATCAGCAACAACAGGCCCATGCATGGGAGATACTACTCTCTTATCATGAGCGCTACTCCTTAAATTTTCTGGTCTCTCGTCCTCGTCCCTGAGTCCAAGTAATTCATAAATTGCATCTTCCCCGATCATTGGTGTTAACGGAATGTTCTGCAACAAATGATTTTGGGGGCACCCTTTCTTTGAACCGTATGCTGGGCAAAGCAACGTGCAGCATAGGTGAAGGGGTAACCTTAAAACGAAACTCAACACTTAGCTCTTGGAGACACGAGAACTCCGGGAGTGTATACTATCTTCTTGTCTTAGAGGTCTTAAACCCTTTACATGTACACAAGCTTCCCCATTTATAAGGGGAGATTTTACAAAGGGGAGGGCCAAAAAACGCCTATACATAGGGATACATCAGTCTTGTTGATGATTGGGAAACAAATTTCCCGATGACCTCTTCTTGCCAAAGGGTTTTCGTCGTAGATGTATGGACTCGCCAAGATGGAAAACGGACTAGGCACGAAGATTTATCTTTGTTCGGGTCTCTCGAAAAGAGATAATAACCCTACTCCAGTTACATATGGGCGTTATGAGATTGATCAAGATGTGGATCTCTTCTTCCTCCCTCTCCCAAGGGGGAGGTATTTATATTACAAGGTAGACGAGGTACGGGTTCTATACGACCTGAGGAACCATCTAGATAACTAAGAATCCAACCATATATATAGATATGTCCTAAAAATACGGTAACTTGTGCTTCAAAAAATCCTCAAAGATAGAAAGTCTCGGATTGCGAATATAGAAAGACTATAAGGCAGTTGAATCCTTGGACTTGGGCCAAACATCTTGGCGCATATCCTCAGGTCCAATGACAATCTCGCCTACCGAGCCCACAAGCAAGGATACCCGTCCCTGAGCATGCGGAGCTAAGGTGCAAATACAAGCCTGTTAAGGCTGAGCCTTCGTTCCTTCATTATTTTCCTTGGGCACATATCCAGGGCACAAATTGTTTATTTTGGGTATGACCATTAGGTATTTTATCCAATCCCTAATATCTAGCCCCCGAGGCTCAAGTGAAAAGCTACTCGACCAGCCTGTCTCCTTAGGCCTGAAATACTCAAAGGAGGAATTGGAAAAGAGGAGGGAAGCAATGCTACTTCATCCAAGCATGCCATGCTCCTCAGGTTTTCTCACGGCAGAGGACCGCAGCCTAATCTACTGCAAACATCTGCCCCTCGAGCCCCCAAGGACGGAAAAGATCAAAAAGCCCCCAAGCATGATGGATGCTCGGGGTGAAGCTGAGGGGTCCCTAGAGGAATGCTTCCTCCAAGAGACCAATATCCCCCTGTTTGGAAAACACCAGCCAACCCTTGAGCATACAGGATGCTCAGGATGGAGATGAGGGGTCCCTAGAGGAACACCATCTCTAGGAAAATATTCCAACCCTTAGCTAGGAAGTGACCAACTAGCCCCCAAGCATGAGGGATGCTCGTGATGTCGATACAAATCTCTGAAGGAACACCATCCCAAAACAGTCTGAGAGGCCCTGTCCTAGAGGACATTGTCCCCCAGTCGGAGCATCCTACCCTTCCTGGGTTAGACCCAACGGTGGGAGATACCCCGGGCCTAGAGGCTACCGAGGACGATCCCTTCATGTCGCTTTGAGGGGAGGACATCCTCAGCCAATTCCGGGTGAATTTGCTTTCCTAATACAGTAAGGTAACAACTTCTAGATCTTTTGTAATGGAATCCTGTAAACAAAAGAAAACTACGCGTGTAATAAAATTATTTATTTTTACCTTTATTCCTTGGTTGTTCCTGCAAGATGAGCAAACACACGATAATAACGAACAAAATATATGCTAGAGACCATTTTTTTATTTAAAAAAATAGTAGCACAATCCTAGTCCTAGCCCTCGCTGTGACTAAGTCTCGTGCACCTAATTTGCGAGCACAATCTTGGTCACAGAAGAGTTATGTGCGATTATGCCCTTTAAATGCCCGAGTTGCATGCCCCTATATTGCGAGCATGATCTGGGACACTTAAAGAAAACCAAATCGCGCTTAGGCCTTATTCCCCCTAATGTACTAGCCCATACACCTAGATTACGAGAAAGGACATGGCAATAAGGAGGGAATGACATGTGACCACATGACACTTAGATTATGGGATATTCACATGCTAGGCGCATAGCGCCCGAGCATGTTGCTAAAATGACCGTGTAAGGACCTTCCTAGTGAAGAGATAGATTGTTAGCATTTGATAGGTCTGGGATTCTGCGTAAGACCATATCACCAACTTGCAAAGTCCTTGGTCGAACTGATTTCGCCGCATGCTTGCGAAGAGCTTGCAAGTAGGAGGTGGAGCGCAGCAAAGCTCGGTTGCGTGTAGCCTCCAAGAGGTCGAGGTCGAGAAGACGTTCTCCCTCTTGGTTCATGCTATCAACCATGTTGACCCTTGGAGAACCCAGCAAAAACCTTGCAAGGCAAGACGGCCTCTACACTGTAAACAAGTTGGAACGGAGTTTTTCCGGTTGCTCGGCTGATCATGATGCGTATGTACCATAGGACGGAAGGAAGCTTGTGCACCCATGCCCGTCCGTGACGGTCAAGATGCTCAAAGACCCACTTCTCAATGCCCTATATGATTTGCCCATTGGCCCGCTCGATCATGCCTTTGTTTCGTGGATATGGTATAGAAGCAAAGCAGATCTTCGTTCTGATTTCTTCACAATATTCCTTGTGACCATGTCGCTACGGAAGAATCTCGTAGTGGTCTAGCCCGTGATGGTTAGCTAGTTGCTCAATAGTCATGATGACACTCGGAGTGCCTCGCTTCTTTTTCTTAATTTTCTTCTCGACCGAAGAGGCCTTCACCTTCTCCGAGGGTTCCAAGCCTGGTTGAGGTGGGAGCTTGCCCTCATCAAGTATCTTTTTCCATTTGACCGCCTCATCAGCATCAACGTACCGGTCAGCTATGCAGAAGAGCTCACTGGTCGTGAGGTCCGGATGAATCTCCAGGTCCTGAGTGAACCGGATGTCCCTATGCCGAACTTGAATGCTCAGATGACCGAATCGTCCAAGACATTCGAGATCGAATTGCAGATCTTGATAAACCTTTGCACGAAGTCACGCAATGATTCCCCTTTAGTCTAGATCACACACTTCAGATCTCTTTCTCTGCTCGGTCGGGCATAGCAGCTCTAGAAGTTTCATCTAAGCGCTTCGCTGAGCTCCCTCCAAAAACGGATGGATCCCTTCCTTTGATTAAAGAGCCGTGTTCGAGCCGCTCCATCCAACATGGTAGGAAGGTAATTGACAATTATGTCCTCATTCCCCGGCCGCCAAGATGGCAATAGTATAGATCGAAAGGAACTCATCGGGGTTTTGCATCCCACTGAACCTTTCAATATGCCCGGGTTTGAACTTGGTTGGTCATGCAACATCACGAAGGGCAGAGGAAAAAGCCTTGTAGCCGTACGTCGTAGAGCCATGACGCTTGGTCTGATCAAGTTGATCTCACACATCACGTGGTCGCCTATCATATGGGTGCAGACCAAGGCGAGAGAACACCTCCTGCTCGAGGCGCAGGGAACGAACAGTGGTGAAGCTGTGATTCCCTCAGTTGTGACCACCAGAGCTTTCCTCTCCATGTTTTCTTTCTTAGTCTCGATGCCGATGACGGTGGTCGTGGCTTTCCCGGGTAACACTCTGGGATTCCTCGCAGTACTTGAAGACCTGTCCCCCTTGATGGCACTCTTGAGAATAACCTTCAGGCCTTCTTTGCTTGGGTGGTGCCGGCATGACTAGATCAGCGGCCAACCTCTCCAAGTCTTTCGCGATGGTGACGCTCATCACTCCTTGGTTCTCATGCCCTAGTTCATTTGCGAGTTCGTGCATTACCTCAACCAGTGCTCGGACCCTCTCTCGACTGGCAGGAACTGAAGTCGAAGGTGATCGTCCCCTAGGCCAAGCTTCTGGGTTTCGGTTTGGAGAGGACGGAGACGTACGATCATCATCGTGGGGCACTTCTCTAGTATGTCATCGAATACTTGCCAAGGTTCTTTCTAGGGAAGACTCGAGCCGAGCCCGGGTAGCTTCATGGATGCGTCGGGATGCTGCTTGAGAAGTTTTCCCCTTCAATCTGGTGATTACCTAGGGTAGCCATGTTGATGCATTTGCAAGTGGAGGGACGTGAATGAGTCATCATCAAGCTCTCTCATGAAGTGACTTCATCTTCGAGTTCTACGTGGTCTGGGATGTCCAGTCCAACATAAATCTTGCCATCATCCCCATAAAACATGGGGGAAACTTGTTCCGGTAGGGCTCAGAATGAGATCAACTTGGAAGCATACTCCGAGCTTGCTCTATCATGACGATCACAGCGCCAGTCAACGGGAGCATGACGAACAGGCAAACACTTGGCGTCGACATCTTCGGGATCCCTTCGACAAAGGATCTGTCAATCCCCACGGACGGTGCCAGCTGTCGACGATTGGAAAACAGATTCCCCAGTGAACTTACTTGTTGATTGAGGGATCAAACAACCCCTTCTTGTCAAAGGGTTTACGTTGTAGATATATGGACTCGTCGAGATGGAAGACAGATTAGGCACAAAGATTTATCTTGGTTTGGGCCTCTCGGAAAGAGATAATAACCCTACTTCAGCCGCGTGTGGGTGTTTATGTTATTGCAATGAGATTGATATGGATGTGGATCTCTCCTTCTTCTCCCTCCTATGGGGAAGTATTTATAGTACAAGGTAGATGTGGCCTGGGTCCTATATGACCTAGAGAACCATCTAGATAACTCAGAATCCTACCATATCTACAAATATACGCTAAAAATACGATAACTTGTGCTCCAAAAAATCCTCAAAGATAGAAAGTCTCGGACCGTGGATATAGAAGGATTCTAAGACTGTTGAATCCTTGGAGTTGGGCCAAACTGGCCCATCTCCTCAGGGCCCATGACAATCTCACATATCGGGCCCACGAGCAAGGATACCCATCCTCGAGCATGCAGAGTTAAGGTACAGATACAGGCCTGTTAAGCCTAAGCTTTTGTTCCTTCTTTATACTCCCTAGGCACATACCCAAGGCACACATTGTTTATTTTGGTTATGATTGTTAAGATATTTTATCCAATCCCCGACAAGTCTTTTATGCTGAATGATCACGATACCCCCGTCGAACAACTAAAGCGAGGGTGGAAATGTCTTTGGGCTTCTAGTCCTAAGACTCCTTGATGGAAATGCCCTCACACTGTCATATTAAAATGAGGGCATAGAGGGGAATTCCACCTTTCAAGCAGTAATGACTTGTCCTTTCTCAGAGAGTGCCAATGATGCTTATCCTGACACAGGTGTGGGTTCCTCTTATACTGTTTGTTTCATGGGCTGCCTTGGCCACTAAGTTGGTCCTTCTTTCACTTCCTCTGCCGGTTTGGATAGAGCGAAGTTCAATACTAGTTCCTCCGAGGACTGAAGACAAAGGTATGGCGGAGCTCTCTTTCTCCTTCGCCTCAAGGACTAACTCAGGAGGGTCTTCCATTGCTTCAGTGATCTTGGTGAAGCGGGTGTGAAGGTCAAACGAAGCTTCCACTCTACTTCGCATTAGTGATCATCTTGGGACCTCCTGCATTCCTTCGTCGACTCTAAAGGAGTGATCTCGAGGGTACAACAAAGCTCGTGCTCCGCTTCACCTCGCCTTGATTCATCAAGTCGTAGGGGTGGGTGTACTGCCCCCACAACAACTGGTAGTGCAGAATCTTCTTTGTTTTGAGATATACACAACCTATCCCAATCAACCACATATGGAGAAACACCAATAGGGACACTTCCTTGTTGACTGCTTGGTCACTGACCTCCTCTGTCACAGCTCTCATCACTACCTCACTCACCCTTGAGTTAGTAACACATACAATCCTACTAATATACAAGAAAAAGGTACACACATCTGTTAGGTTGCGGCCTAATAGAAAATGGGATCACTGTTCTATGCGATTCTTCCCTAAAATTTCAAGCAATCAACCACTCTATGGTTCACACATAAAGTGCTTCCTAGGAGTAGGAAATGGTGCAGAGAATTGCAAGCATACCTAGGAGGACTCTCATTGCAACTTATTTCATCACCATCACTGTCGACGAACCCTAGCTCAGGTCACAGATAAGGCCCATGTCATCGAAGCCAGAACCATAGTTCAAGTCAGGTTGCTCAAGTCGCCATCACTGCCTCCAACGATGAACCCTAGCTCCTCTTTGGTCTAGCCAGCCAATCAGGGCAATGAGGCGAGCAGGTTGGGTTAAACCGTGTTGCAAAGGGGTATTTCGGTCATGTCTAGTGGGAAAGGGGGTAAATAAAAGGAAAATAGGAAGGAATAGGAGAAATGCGATGAAATGGAATAACTCACGTGCACATTGTCATTTTATGAAAGGTATGTCAATTTAATGTTATGTAGCACGCGACGTTCCTATCCAGTGTCACAATTTCCTGGAGAAAAACCCTTCTCCAGACCTCATCAGAGTTTGGGAGGTGAGGTATCAGGACTCGAATTTACAATTCAGAACCCTCTGTGTATTCTCCACTAGTCTAGGATCACGCTAGTGCACATAGCGACGTTATTGGTGAAATATTAAATCCACGTCAAAATTAACTATGAAAGAAACAATTATTATTAAGTATCAGAGTAGTGATCTTATGATCAAAGTTTATGTTTAAGTGCCTTGGAGGCTAAAATCTTCAATAAACTGCAGCAGAAAATGGAATGTGCTTGGTGAAGCCAATCCATATGCCCATAGGCAATTGACTGGGGCAGCGCAACCTAGTACTCTACTCCATCCTAGAACTTTTCATTGAAAGTTAGCTTGTTCTCTGCAAGGTCTTCGTACTGCTGGATGGAATAGGCAACCCACAAATAAAATTTGCAAGAGTGAGTATAGACGAATATCTAGCAAATCGCATGTAGCGAGATAATGCATTTCTATCACTATATGCAAGCTTAGTATAAATGATAGACCACATGATTATTTTACAGTAAACACACTACAGGAATACATGTCCTCGGTGGTAGTAGAACCGCTTGCAATAGTGGGTATTACAAGCGCTACGAGCGCTTGGAATTATATTAGCCACCGCTTTCTGTTCTGGCGCTTCTAAAAGTATTGCAAGCGGTATTTACTATGTAAGCGGTACTATCGCTTGGAAAGTAAGATTCTGAGTGCCATTATCGCTTGCAATGTTCAAATCTTTTAAAGCGCTACGTTCGCATTAAAAGATAATGGCAAGCGGTAGTACTGCATGTAATTAGCTATACCGCACTCAACTAGAGACACATATGTACCGCTTGCAATAATATTCTAAAATACTTAGATAATAATTTTTGGCGTTCCCTTTTTATGGGAGTCAATGATCATAGCAATTGATGACATGATAGAACAACAAAAATAATAAGATTTGGTATTGAAATGCACACACTCCCATAAATGATTTCTTGAATACATATGTTTTAATATCATACATCACCCATAATTCGCTAGAGTATAACAAGAGTGCAATATCAACTATTTGGCCATAATAATAAAGACACGAGTACATTCATGTTTCATATGTTTACACCAAAAGTACAACTCATTAGGCATCCAAACATGCATCCAGCGCTTGAACTTCACCCTCCAAAAAATCTTGAAGTGCATCATTTCTTTTTAGGTTTTTTCATTTGCCCCTTTGACTTGTAGATACAAGAAGCAATGTTTTCTGGTTTTAGTGAAGTCACATGATGCATATACATGTGTGTGTATAAAAGCAAACAGTTGGTGCAATATATAAGATCATGTGGTATGTATACATGTCAATGCATACATTTGATACAACCAAATTACATCTTGGCAATGGTCTCACTGTATCTCCATAGATAGGCATAAAATCTTCACATGTTAAATAGCTACATATGGAGAGTGAAAGAAATAAGCAATGCATCATAATTAAGAACTCCAGTGATTGTACTATTTTGACTCATGAAATAGAGCCTTTGATTCTAATAAATTAGCTTAATACCAGCCACATATATAACATTTGTAGTTTTGCATAGGAAACGGTATCCATGTTATCACTAGCTATTGACTGCACAATATAACAAAATAAGGGAACTAATGAATTAACCTAATTTAAAAGAGTGTAAGCACTGCAGTTTGCCTTGAAGATCGTTTCTTTTACCTAAGTTAAGAGTACTAATGTATTGTTCTATTCCACGGCCTTGATTTTTCTCTCCACGAGTTGAACCACTTGGACCGGTAGCTACAACATCATCTTCCATCTACAAATACATAGATTTTTTCACTATATTTTATCCATGACTAATATAAATGAAAACACTACAAAATATGAATTACCCTTTCATATGGCCATGCAATGCAGCGACCTTGAGCATCACCCATTTTGTTGACATTATTATATGGTCGAGGAAGTGGAGCATTCTTTTTCATGACATAGTACACAGAAACCTCACAATATTCAGGACCAAGAGGACTACCTCCAACAATAGCACTTCGAGATGTTCTTTGGATTGTAGCCTTAGCTACTAGAACATATTGACCTACAACTGAGAACAAAATAACATCTTTGCCAACCTAGAAGGAAAAAATAAAATACATATTAGCTATGTAGAAGCATGCATTTTTAATGAAAAATGGAATATACATATAATAATACATCATGGTTAATATTTGTTATATCATGTTGTGCAACAACCTTCTGTGCAACCTTATTTCGAATGATCTATACATAAAAAAAATACATAAGTTTAGTGTATAGTTGTGGTCCACATCCAAGTGTATAGTTGTGGTCCACATCCAAGTGACAATAAGAATATACCTCGCTATGCGGTATCTCACTTCTTTCGGATGTCCTATTTTCATAAGCAATTGATCTAACACCACTTTCATCACTTTGGTACCTTACATCCTATAGTTCATACACAAAGGATAATTAATTATTAGCTAACTACATAACATATATTAGGCGGGCATGAAAAGTCACCTGTATTGGAGAGTTTGGAGCACGATTGGTGTTATGTTCATCATTTTCTATGGACCGTGCTAAATTAACCGACTTTTTCAATTCCTTCATTTCTTCTAATACTTTTGATAATTGCTCTTCATGGTCATCCAATCTCTCTCTCAAGATAGCATTCTCATTTTCAGCTCTAATCTTTGCACACATAGCTAGTTGAAGTTTCGTGGAAGAACACTTACGCACCCCAGCCATCTTTAAGTGTTGAGGTGTTGGCCCCATACCAACAGCACGCACACGTGATTGCTTTTCCTTTCCAAATATCATGCTAAACAGGTCACCTTCTTCAATTGTTTTGGTAGCCAGGTCTGGTTTCTTGGAACGTGTTTCAGAGATTTTGTTCTAGGAAATAGACATAACATAATTGTAATATAAAGTGCTTCAAACAAAAACTGCAATTATCTATTTTTTGAGACTACTTACAATCACGGCTTCAGCTTGTTTAATTGCACTTCCATCTTTTCGACTATGTGATTTTATAAAAACTTCATGTCTAGCAGGCATATAACCATGCTCTTTCATCTGTACAACAACAATGTATTAAGCCAAATAAAGAGTTAAAAGTTCGATTTTAATTGAATTATTGATGCAGCAAATACCCATTCATCTGCAACTCGAGCTAGACTCTTGCTTCTGGTGGTATGAGTCATTGTCATTTTTGAGCTGTTTACTTTTCCAGATTCACTAAGAGCCTGAGAAATTAATAAGACTAAGTTTTAGTCTAAGGGGTTAATAAATAATTAAGCAAACCAAGAAACAATCATACCTCACTGAGAGGAGTTCTCCAATGTCACACAAGCCAAATCCAATCGGATTTGGGCACTCGCTTGTCAATCTCCATTTCAAAAAGTTGCTTATCACTTAAGTCTTTGTTTGGAGTGAAGTAGACTTTCTTTATCTCACATTTGAAGTTTCTCCACCTCATTGCAGCTTGTTTCATTACCCAATCTTGAACATTATCACTCACATCAAAAAATAACTAAATACATAAATGAAAAATATTTCTGTTAAAGTAAATAGGCAAAATTTGCAATGTAGCAACAAGAATTTAAGAAAGAAGAAACTAACCTGCACTATATCCCATAGATCAATCTTCTTTTGTTCATCAACTTCAAACCAAGTGGAAGATGACAAGGGTATTCCTGACCTCACAATTATGGATATGAAATTGGCTAAGGGTGTAGCTTGCTCTCCAATGGGTTGGTTCTTCTCATTGCATTCAACATGAAGTTTTGGTTCATTGTCCTTCCTCATCCAAATATCATGTTTCACGGTGTGACCCCTTCCTTTCCGTTTTTTCTTTGGATCTAAAGACAATGGTTAATTGAGTAAGTTGCATGATGGTAGAAACATATTACGTACATTTGTTCTTGTCACTTTACCCGCATTCAATGTTTCATCTCCATCATCATGGGTTTGTAGATCTTCATCACATATATCATAATTGGGATCTTCATCCATATCTTCATCATTGTTGTTGCGTGTGCACCTTTGTTGTTTAGGAGGCACTTCACAATCATCATAATCATTCCATTAGTAGTTGAAGGATGCTTTCTTAATTGAGGAGGATCTTGATGAGGATTTGAGATGAATCTAGGCCTACAATTAGTAGATTGTGTAGCCTACAACAAATAAGAAATAAATACATGTTAATAAACCAAATTCAGTAAAAACAAGTACAAATACAGGATTTAACCTTTTTTGTTATTGATAAAACAACATCCATAATATTTGGAGGTAGTTTAAGTCCAGCTGCTTTCATTGCCTCCTTGTTCCTAGCAATTCTTGCTCTCCTTTCCTCCTCATACTCATTTTGAGAAGAATCTTCATTTCTTGGTCCGTCGTCTACCATCCTTTCGTCTACATAGAAGAACACACATAGGTTAGTAACTAAATCCATTGTAAAAAAATAAAACAATATATATAAATCCGAATATGATAATGTCTTACTTTCCCATTGTAGTATTTAACTGGTCAACAATCACACCATCAATATCTTGCCTTTCGCAAGGACTTCTACCTTCATTAACATTTAATTGTTTGTCCACACCAACATTCAAGCATGGTATTTCATCTATTCCAGCTGCACTAGGAAGTTCTTCATCTGTAGACATGTCATATATGTCTCTAGGCCTTGATTGAATGACAGCATGCCATTCTTTATCAATAGGATCTTGTACATAATAGACTTGAGTTGCTTGTAATGCTAAAATATATGGTTCATCAGATAAGTTCTTCCCAGTATTGTATAAATGACTAAAATTCACTGTGGTTATTCCAAATTCATCGGTTTTTGCCCACTTGTCTTTTTCACAAACATCAACCCAGTCACATTTAAACAACACAATGTTACCTTTCCTATGATAATCTAACTCAAGTATCTCAGTTATGACACCAAAGTATGTGACATCTCCAGTTTGTGGATTTTGATCCTTGGAACAAGAAAAGCTACTGGTTTTTGCTACAAGGGCCACACCACTATTTTGAATGGGTCTGCCATCATCATAATCCTTTGTGTGGAAATTGTACCCATTTATTGAATAGTTACTGTATTTTGTTGCAACCATGAAAGGCTCGCTAGCCAATATATGAATCTCCTCTGGTACATCTTCACCTCGAGCTAACAAGTCATTCACCTATTAATAATAATAGTTTTATTATCCATAAAGTCAATACCATTGTTTCCAAAATAACTACAAATCCAGTTTCACGTACTAACTTGCATGTAACCTAAACCACTCATGAAATGTATTGTGATGCATATACTCCCTCTCATGCATCCATTCATGGCCAACAGAAGAAAGGTACTCCAAATGTTGTCTGCAAATATATTCTAAGTAAGATGGTAGGTATATATATGCAATCAAGCTGATAATAACAACTTATAGAAATTAGTTTAAGAACATACACCAAGTATGGATCAATATGCTTGTAATTAAACAAGACATATCTATGAGCTTGAATCCAACTTCTATGGTCAAGTGTAATTGTGCACTTTCCAACTAATCCACGACCGCTATAGTTCAAGTAGGAGGAGCCACTTGATTGGTCACTCCCATTGTTTTCATCATTGTTTTGCTGCTTGTTGAATCTAGTATCACAACCATGCAAGTAGCACGAGCAAAATGTCATACTCTCATCAAACACATAATTTTTTGCAATTGACCCTTCCGGACGGCTTCTTGTTTGCACATATCCCTTCAACCTTAACCAAAATCTACACAATGTTTTACATTACTTAATTAGGACAAATATTACAAAATAAGTATGTTTATAAAAGTAATAGTAATGTACCTTTCTATAGGATACATGTTGCGGTATTGAACAGGACCAGCAATTCTTGCCTCATATGGGAGATGGACCATGAGGTGCACCATGACATCAAAAAAAGATGGAGGAAAAATCTTTTCTAGAATACATAATGTCTCTGCAATTTCAAATTCTAAACACTCCATGTCACTTACCCGAATTACAGGAGAAAAAATTTTCTTGAAAATGTTGCTCACACGAATCAATGGTGCACTTGCATTTTTAGGTAAGATCCTGCTCAAAGCCAATGGGAGCAAGTTTTCTAAAAGGACATGGCAACCGTGTGTTTTGAGGCCAACTAATTTCTTCTCTTCAATGTTTACACAACTACGAATATCAGCTGCATAGCCATCCGGAAATCTTACACCTTTCAACATTTCAAAGAACAATTTCTTCTCATCGGCACTCGTTGAATAACAGCCAGGAGGCAAATAAAACTTCTCACCCACTGAAATAGGGTGCAGTTCCTTCATAAGACCAAGCTCTTGCAAGTCCAAACGGAGTTCAAGTTGTCCTTAGATTTTTTTTTATCAATATCCAACACTGTATTTACTATATTGTTGCACACATTTCCCTCAATATGCATTACATCCAGATTGTGCCGATGCATAACATCTTTCCAATATGGCAACTGTAACCAAATAGGTTGCTTGTTCCAAATAATTTTTTGCTCACCTTCCTTACGTTTACGTTTTCTTGCTGGTTTTTTCCCGGTTGGATCTTTACCAAAATTATTTACAATATCTTTTGTTTGCTTTAGAACATCATCCCCTGAAAGTGGAACCGGGGCTTCCCTAAACTCCATAGTACCATCAAAAGAGTTGTCGTCAGTTCTAAATTCATGGTTAGTAGGCAAGAAACGACGATGGCCCATGAAGCAATGTTTTCTACCTTTTCTTAGGTAATGAGAACATGTTTCTGAGTGACAACGAACACAACCTACCTCTCCAGAAGTAACTTGTCCAGATACATATCCAAGTCCCGGGTAGTCCATAATTGTCCACAACAAGGCAGCATGTAATTGAAACCATTCACCAGTTGCAGCATCATAAGTTCTAAAACCTTCAAGCCAACTAACTAACAAATCATCAATCAAAGGCTGGAAGTAAACATCCATGTCCTTTCCAACACATCTAGGACCAGGAATAAGCAATGACATGATAAAATTAGGTTGCTTCATGCACATCCATGATGGTAGGTTGTAAGGAATTAAGATCACCGGCCATGTACTATGTGATGAACTTAAATTTCTAAAAGGGTTCATACCATCTGTAGCTAAAGCAAGTCTTATATTGCGACAATCTGAACTAAACTCTGGATACTTATTATCAAAATCCTTCCAAACTGTGGAATCTGCAGGATGACGCATTAACCCATCCCTTGGACGCCCTTTAGCATGGTACCTCATATCACTAGCCGATTTTATAGACATATACATTCTTTGGAGTCTTTTCTTTATTAGAAAATATCGAAGAATTTTTTGTGGAACCTTGTGCACTCGCTTTCCGTCAGGACTCTTCTTTACTAACTTCCATCTAGAAGTATTACATTTTGGGCAAGAGTCTCTATCAGCATTCTCCTTCCTAAAAAGCACACAATCATTCTTGCATGCATCAATATTCTCATAACATAATCCCAGACACATCAATGTTTTCTTTGCTTCATAGAAGTTCTTTGGCAGTGAAGTATCATATGGAAATGCCTCATTAAGCAAATTCAAGAAAGTATCAAAGCTACTATTGGTCCATCCACCAAAGAATTTTGTGTGAAGAAGTCTCACTACAAAGTGAAGTTTTGTGAATTTGCACCCAGGATATAATGGTTTATTAGCATCGTTAGCTAAGTTATAGAAAGCCTCAGCATCTTCATTTGTACCCGCTACATCACAATCACCACCACCACTGTCAGAGCCATCTTGGTATCCGTAACCTATATCCTGAAGCATTTGTGTTATATCATCGTCTATATCTTGCTCTTGTTCTAAATAAGGTTCACGTTTTGATGTAGGCTCCCCATATTGTTGATTGGATGATGTTTTTTCTCCATGACAAATCCATGTTGTGTACCCTTCTAAGAATCCTTCACATATCAAATGGTCATGAACAACTACTGTTTCATACCAACTGCAATTTACACACTTTTTGCAAGGACATCGAATTTGATTTCCTTTTGATGAATTTGTAAAAGCAAATTCTATAAAGCTTTTTACGCCCTCCACATACTGCATTGAGTGCCAACATTTTTTGCATCAACTTTGTCAAGCATGGTTGATCAACATGATTAGTATTTCATAAAGTTAATGTTAAATTTTACCTAGGCTCATTCATCCACCGCTTATCCATGCCGACTCTCCAATCAATACTATATAGCGTGGATTAAAGTATGTCCTAGATCAAACGGAGCTTAACAACACAATAGTCATTTAAAATTAGAACTTTAACAGCAACAAGGCCAGGGATAAAAGAGGGCATCTTCTTGTACCTTTAAGAGAAAAGAAGTGTCGTTATAGTCTTAGTAGAGAAATAAAGCCACTTGGAAGTTGCTCCACAAATTTGCCTCTATACCTATCACTGTTGTGCTAGCTAGGTAGTTGCCATTGTCGCTGTTTGGTTTACCACCTTCGCTGCATGAACGGGGCCGTTGGCGCTGCCCCTCACTCCTCAAGGCACCGCTGCTGTAAGGATGGCGCTGCCACAGCTGCTCCTTAGGATGTCACTGCTGCTCCTTAGGCCGTCATTGCAAGGGTGGTACCACCACTAGAAAGACCAGTGGCCAAAGACGAAATAAAATTTAGGTATAGCAAAGACATGGACTACATAGTGTACAAAGCAATTTCTAAATATATACTAATGAAACACTGTGATCATGGGTTATTGTTGTATGCACATGTGCATCTCTGACTCCATCTAAACAACAACAATATCCTCTTAGGCGCCTTCTCCTTATACATGTAATTTATGGTTTCGATTTCAGTTTGATCTATGAGATGGCTTGCTAAAATAATTTCAGACCTATGATAACTACTACAGGAACGACATATAGCAACTTGCCCATGTGATGCTATATGCTCCTATATGTGTTGCAGTCGTTGATAGCATCACATAATGTAGGTATTGTTATAGGTGGTGTTGCTGAGGTATACACTGCAACACAATCTATGTGATGTTATACATCTGAATATGTGCTACAGCGTAGCAACACATATCTAGCATCACTTGTTTACATTACAAAGCTAATAATTGTCAGCATCACATAAATGATCTATTGCAACATATTTTAATGTGCATGAAATTTTAATTTGTTTTTATTAAATGTATAAATTGTAAATATCAAACATAATCGTTGTTTGATAATATAATATAATTGAATATGAGTGAAAAAAGAATGAATGATATTCAAGATGTAGATTGTATTTTATTCAAATATATGTATTGTACATAGTTATACATTTAAGAAAAGGAAAACAAACTAATTGTTTTACACGAGCCGAGAACAAATAGAAAATATGGCAAACACAATTAATTCCTTCGTACAATTCTTTCATGCTTGATCCCTTGATGATGCAGTCGTCCAAATTTACAGGGCCATACTGGATTCTGAAACATTCTCATCTTCATGGATCCTTTCAGAGCGGCCTTCACTTTGTTGAAGTCCAGCATTTATGATTTGTGACATCCTAATAAAATTATAATGTCACATATTAGCAAATATAGAAAATAAAATCCAAAAGCATAAAATAATAATAAGGAAAAGGTCCTAACAGGCTTAGATAGCCTAAATAGGCCCTAACTAGACCCAAAACCCAATCCACCTAGTCCTAAACCCCCTAGGACTCTAATTTGACCAATTAAGACCCAATTCTAGCCCAATACAAATTCTACCCATATTAGGGTGACCCAAGTCGACCTAAGCACTATATAAACCCCCTAGGGTTCTGGTCGGCCACATCATCCCCAACCCTCGAAACCCTAGGCTGCCGCCTCGGTTTTCGTGCAAAACCCAAGCAAACCGAGGTAATGCTCCTATTCCAGTGCTCAAACCCCAAATCCAAGGCCATCACGTTGTAGAGCTCGTCGCTGATCAATTTGGATATATGGATCGCCATGTTTGGTGGAGAATTGAGGAGATAAAGATCGCCGAAGAGATGGCCGGAATCGCCGTCATCGCCGCGGCCACCACCGCCGCCGCCGGAATCCTTGTTGGCCAAGATCTCACGCTGTGCCGCCTTGCCACCGCCGCCACGCTGCCGCCACCGCCGCCCACGCACGCTGCAGGCCACTCGCGTCCGCGCCGCTTTGCGCGCCGCCGCCGCGTTACCGCCTCGCCCGCGGCCGGCTGCCATTGGCCTCGCCAACCCGCCCCCGCGGCCGCGGCCTTCGCCGCGCCCGCGATGGCGTGCCGCCACGCGTCCCCGGCTGACCAGCAGCAGCGCCCGCGCCGCCCGCTTCGGTTTTCGGGTTTTCTCTAGGTTTTAGAGTGTGGTTAACCCACGGTTAACCCGCTTTAATCTTTCGATCCTTTCTAGTTAGCTCCAAACTTTCCCGAATTGTTTAGGGAGTTCCCGAACTCCAAATTTGTTGATTCGAGCCTAAAAATCACAAATAATCCTAAGAATTTTATATATTTTTACCATCTTGTTTTTCGTATGTTTGATATTTATTGTTGTTTATTTATTCTTTCGCGTAGAACCGACGTGTACTGTTTGTCCGGAGGCGCCCGAGCCGTTCGAAGGAGGTGATCCGAACCTAGCTTCTTGAAGGCAAGCTAGTTTCATGTTGAAACCCTAGTTTGCTAAATTTTAATTATTCCATGTCTATTTAAATTGCATGCATTAATTATCATCGTATGTGCTATTCTCGATCCCGTTTCAGTATTAGTCCTTTACTAATATGATTTAGCCTTCGATGTTAGCCCGATTGGTACTGCTTTTCCTAGCCTATCCTTTGTGTAATTGCTTAGCCTTGCTTCGGGATTGGTAGTTGATAGGTTTCACTTAATATTAAACCTTTATCCGTGAAGTTCGACTTCATGGTGTTGTTTTGGATAAACCTAATCAACTAAAATCAACGTGGTGTGTGTTGATTTGAGGAGACCCGAAGAGGCGGATTTGGGCTCGTGGTTGAGACGTGCAGTCTCTCTGTCATATAAGGACCGAATACTTGTATTACCAAACCGGACTGAACCGTCTGACCACTTGTGCCTTCGAGCTCGACCGTTAGTGTGGAAACCTTGCTTCCGATGTACTCGTAGTGGACGGACGTGATTCGCGATCATCGGTTCGAATGGCTTAAATGGGGCTAACCTCATACGGCGCTATCAGTACGGTGAAGAGTCTGCATGATGTCGGCTTTGGTCGAAGTGTACCGTATGGGCGCGAAACCAAAAGAAAGGGTACATTAAGGCGGTGAAAGCAAGAACGGTTTTGTATTGTTTCTCTCGGGATGAGGCAGGGCTTGTGGGAACGTGTACACACTCGCAGAGTTAAAACTATCATGGTAGCCGTGCCCGCGGTTATGGGCGGGGAAAGGAGCTTAATTCAAGATAGTCCAACGTGTTTTAATTAAATAACTTGATGTAGTGTAGGCAGGGATTGCTTTTCTTGAAGCTGGTTAGCCGTCCTTTTGCTACGCTCATGTGTTATTAGGTGTTTAATGAATCAAGAACAAATAAACAAGTAGATAGGTGATATTTTAACAAAATAACCATACCCATCCATTGACCTTGCATTCATTTATTTAAGGACCGCTTGCTGAGTAGCCGTGTACTCATTATCTGGACCACGGATATTTGTTCAGGTCAAGATTTCAAAGAACGGTGCGGTTGTGACCGGGAGGTCAAGGTGATTAGCCGCGCGTTCCGAGTCAACCTCGGGATATCATCGCACTGAAGTCTTCCGCTGTGTTTTCTTTATGCTATTGAACTATGCCCTGTGCAAGACTATGTGAATGTCTATGTCAACTGGGATGCTATTTATGTTATGTAAACTGTTAAATTCTAGTTAAATTCAATGCCTGCGATGATATTCCAAATGTCCTTGAGTGCAATACTAGCTATGATCTTCTGGGACTAGTATTCGGTCACTCAAGCCGGTAGGAATACCGGGGTACACGACATGAATCTGAGAAAATGATCTAATGGACTGAACAACACGGGGCATGGAAAGCCAGCCTGGGCAAAGAACTGCAAAATGCACAGAACAATGAGGGCTCAAAGATTCATTTGCATTGCAGAAATATAGATAAAGAAATAATCAGATTCATGTATTGTACCTCACAAGCCTCAGAGCCCAAAGTGAACTATTTTGTCCCCTGAAAGAAGATACAGGCAATCAAAGAGATCATCCATACTCTGTAGTATATAATTTCACCTTTTGATCTTCCTCTAAAAAGGCTAAAAACATCGTACCTTTGATATGCACACAACATAAGAATGAATTGAAAGACAAGATTCAATAAAATCCTAAAACCAATAGAACTAAATTAATTTCCATCAACCACTACTGGACAGGCAGCAAAATTCTCAGTTAAAGTGCTTATCAAACAAAATAGTAAAGGAACATCTTTATTTATTCGTCACACTCTTGCACAATTCATCATGCTAAAAAATGGCTAATGGGCATTCTTGCACAATTCACATTAGTTATCGAAGAAACAGAGAATTGTCAGGTAATCTATAAGCACCATGTCTAGGAAAAACACCATGATCACATCAAATTCAACCCAAGCACAACTGAGGAAAAGATATTGGCACAGAAAAAGAACCATAAAAAATGCAAGAGAGGAAACATGGATAGAAGAGGAAAGGTAGCAATGTATACTCCATTGGATACTTAGTTGTGCTTGGATTGAATTTCATGGATATGAATGGATACATGGATAGAATGGATACATATGAGATTGACTTACCTCCACACCAATACTACTTAGCAGAATAAGGACATATATATGAACTGCATAACAGATCATGGGATATGGAAAATATGCTCCACCTCGCCTATAAGCAATACTAAAAATTCACAGCAACAAAAAAAACATTGATCTTAAAATTCAAAAATCCTGCTAAAAAACAAGATTTTAGAATTTTAAAATTATCAGCCACTCTATATGATTAAGAAATTATCTGTTGAAAGTCAAAGGGTATATATTAAAATTCAAATATGAGAACATAAGTAAATGAGAGTTCAAAAAATTTAAATCAAGATATACTAGTACTGATACCACTAAATTTGTACAATAACGACGACTACTACTAAATTTCTTCGATGCCTTTTGATGAAGTAAACATCAAAAGATGTAATTTAACCGTTGATCTTCTCAACCTACAGAAAAAAAAACACATGGATGTAAATATAAAGGACATGAGTACAATAAACTAAACTAAAATATATTTAACGTACACAAAATGAAGGCCAAGCAATTGATTTTCCTATGGCCTCGCCAATTATGTTGTAAGTCTCCCATGGCCTTACTAGCACCTCATGTCCTTCAATAGAATGATTTACGCGTACTTTATAAAAATTCCTTGCCCAAAGGGAAGCACCAACTACTGCATGTGGATCACTACTCAAGAAAGTAGCATATGCCAAAGGCATTTTATTTGGATATCTATTGTAGTCCCGAGCAATACAGTGGTTCCATACTGTATGGACAATTAACATCCATTAGAAAAATAAGGCAAGAATTAGGTGTACAACATTTTTAACGAACTACTTAATTATTATAGAAGTACCTCCATTGTTGAAGGTTGTGCCTTCTTTTGATGGTCATGCATCATCTCTACATTGTCTTCTTGCAACCTTTGCTTCTTATGCTACGGTTAAGAACATTAATGTTGTTACATTCATATTGTTACATCCAATTCTATTAAGAGTGCAAATTCATGTTTAATGTTTCGTAACCAATAGAAAATATAATATTCATAATCTTGCCTGAACCGGCATTGCCTTTGTACAAGAGGTTGGCAATGCTTCTTCGAGCATTTCTTCATTGATATCACGATCGTCATGTTGCTAGTTACATGTAAATCATATGTTGGAGAGCACATTAAAGAACTTTAAATTTTAAATCATGCTAGGAAAGGATAGAGAAAATTAGTTGCAGCAGTATACAAAGGAATCATGAATTAAATAGCAACTATAACTTACATCCATTGTTGAACGAATGGTCCTTTTTTTTATTGTCCTGCCTCTTTTTTGCATTGGCTTCCACATGCTTTTGCTTTTTATTATGCTATGATTAAGAAAAAAATCAATGTTGGCGGAAACATAAAGCAAAACTGTTCACAAAGTGACTAAGGAAACAATAATAGTGACATTCTATTATTTTATCAAGAACTAGAAGAGCTTTACTTTAGCTCTCATAAAGCCAGCAGGACATGAAAGGTAAAAATAAACAAGGTATACTTCGAGCAAACATACATGATCTCTCAAAAAATTAATCAATTATATATGCCACATTTATCATTTCCATTAGCATGTACCTTAGACTTAAGCAGGAAAACAAAACTATAATGTCAACAAGAAAAACAAAAGACAAACCAAACAAGTACAACTAGTATGAGCAAAGTTTACTTTAGCATAACATATTAGCTTAGATCAATTCAGTAAGAGCACAGAAGCAGTCCTAGTGCATGTATGTCTAATTTCATGTCAATAAAACTGACCTACCAAGCAAAATGAACCCATTTGCTTATATTTTTCTTGAACCAAAGGCAGGAGCGCTGCCATTTATAATCATTTACAGCCGACTTGGCAGTGATATAGTTGTATTTGTTGAAGTCTTTTGTTACAGACTTGAAGCTACATTTTAAAGATGTTCGTGATGTTTCTTTCTTACTGCTTTCTGTGGTAAAAAATGGCATCGTTAACTACTTCCATACAACTGAATGCCAAGAGATAAAGTTGGTTGATGCTCCAGTATCTGGTGGTGTCAAAAGGGCAGCAGAGGGAACACTAACTATATGATTGCCAATGTATCAATTTAATTGCAAGTTGATGATGCAACCGTAATTGATATAAGGATTTGTTTTTATTTTAACAAATAATGGCTTCGGGAACAGATGATGCTCTGCATTCTACTTGTTCACATAATAGCTTTCCTACAAATCCTAATATATGCTACCTCTGCAGTTAAATTGGTATAGTTTTCTCCTTAGTAATCTGCAACACCAGACCCTATAAGCCACCGAATTACCAACCCAATAGTTTAATCGTCAACAAATAGCATCGGAGGAATTAAACAATCTGCACCATCAGATCCTAAATGCCACCAAATTACCAATCCAAGTGTTTAGCCAGCTAGCTCTAGCTGAGGGCCAAACCTGACCTAAATTTTTTCCCCCAAAATCCTTAGAATGCCACAAAGTAAGCACCAAATCCACCCACCCACCCAAAATTCCATAATTAGCAATCAAAGGGGAACCAGGCACCAAATCCACCCACTCACTGTAGATTGGGGAGGTCACCGTCACCGCCGCCGGCGCAGCTGCTGCCTCGTCGCCTTCCTTGGCAACCGCGACAGCGCGACCACAAGCCCGTCCTCGGCAGCCGCGGCAGCACGACCACAAGCCCTAACGGTAGCGTGCAAGGTCAGACACCCATCGGAAAGAGCTAGCGGAATTGGCTGTGGAGAGATGAACAAGTGAAATACAATAACACGTAGGTAAGATGAGGTAGTTATCGTCAATTACTGGAGGCATCGTGTTTTTAGAAGTGGAGGGAAAATTTCACTTTACCGGGAATTTGCAGCAAATTTTTGCTTGTGGTGCGGCGGTAGTTGCAGATTGGGAAGTCTACAAATATGACGTGGAGGGAAAATTTCACTTTATCGCGGGGTGCGGCAGGATGGGATGCGGCAACGGCGGCGTGCGGCAGTATGGGATGCAACGGCAGCGACACCGGCATGCGGCAAGATAGGATGTGGCGGCGGCGCATGCGTCCAGATGGGGGCAGCAGCGCGTGCTTTAGGGTGCTTGGCTGTTAAGTGTTAAGGATAAAAACTGAAAATAAAAAGGTATAGATAGTCCATAGATGCATGCATGGACACATTGTAGTCTAGCACCGCAGCGGCTAAAACTTAGCTACCTACCTAACATCCTTTGTTCGATTCTCCTTACCCGCAACTTTTTTTTCCATTTACAATTTGGTCATCGGGGTTTTTTTAGTCATTTCACAACTGCTTTTGTGCACGATTTACATAAATAAAATAAAGTATTAAAGTTTCAAAAATTCATATTTTGTTTCATTTTTGTAGAAAAATTTAAAAAATCCTAAACTTTTTCGTTAAAAATTTTTTCAAATGATTCAAATTTTGTTTGATTTTTTTAGATTACAATAACCGCCGCCGAAACTTTTTTTTCCATTTACAATTTGGTCATCGAACCGTTTTTGTGCACGATTTAGATAAATAAAATAAAGTATTAAAGTTTCAAAAATTCATATTTTGTTTCATTTTTGTAGAAAAATTTAAAAAAATCCTAAACTTTTTCGTTAAAACTTTTTTTTCAAATGATTCAAATTTTGTTTGATTTTTTTAGCTTACAATAACCGCCGTTTCACCTTTTTTAAATGATGTTCAAACCGTTCAAATTCTATTGAAAAATTTTTGTTCAATAAATGCAAAAATAATTTATTTTGTTCAAACCCTTCATTCTTGGCCTTACCGATCTGGCCCCCTAAAAATTTAATCGCCAAAGTTTTCCCTGATTACTTTCGTCATATGCAAAATATTTGTCATATGCAGCAACATGTCTATTAAGTGATGCAGGGTTATAGATTGGTTTTGTTCAAATCAATGATTTTACACAAAGACGTTAGCACCACATAATATGTGATGCAGCATAATCTCGCTACAGCACAACCTATATGTGATGCAGGTGTGTGTTAGAGTAACGTGCATGATGAGTTTTCCAGCAGCACAAGTTGTATATGATGCTAAGTGTGTGTTGCAAAAAGCTAGTCTTGTTGTAGTACCAAGGCCTTGTTCTTTACAGCGTTGAGTAGAGTAGAGCTTTAATAAATTTTAAGAGCACTCGAAAAAAGGTATAAAAAATGAAAACATAATTAAAATTTTTTTGGGATTTTTGAGAGAACTACTACAAGCCTCGAAAAAAATTTTACAAATAATTATAACATATAGGCTATATAAAAATAACAAAATTTCTTAAAACTCTACTTTACTCTACTCAACGCTGTAAAAAACAAGACCCAAGTTAGACCAACAAAGAAGATACATGCATCTCTCCATGTGCGTATACATAACCCACATGCAGTTCAATTGGCTAACTATAAGCAAAATACACATGCGTGTGTGTACGTTGAATGGCAGCTTTTCTTAGGAAAAGATAACATGCGTGTGCTGGGCAAAATACATAACCGACATGCTTAGTCTAATTGGCTAGCTATGAGAAATATACACATGCGTGTGCTGGGCACCGATCCTTTGGCATCCGCCGGTACTATCGGGTAGTAGAAAATCATGAGGGAGGCGGCAGTGGACTAGTGGTAACTGGAAGAGGCATCTGATAAAAGTTACAGCAAGCTCGTACCTTGCCACACTGGCTTCTCCGCCATGGGAAGGGCTGCGCTGCCGCTGCTCCTCACACTCCTCAGGTTGCTGCCCCTTTGTTGATCTGCGTTGCTCCTATGTGGGATCAATCCAAGATTCAATCACAGCCATGGGAGGAGGGGATTGAATATGGATTTGGTTTTTTATGGATTTTGGCTGGCCAGAGCAATTGATTCAGGAGTGGATTTGGTTTTTTTTATCTATTTGGAGGCAAGATTTGGGGATACAGTGCTTTGGGGGGAGACTTAGCTCGGTGGAGGTGAGAGAAATTAGGGGTTTTGAGGCCAGGTGTGGACGCAATGACTTAAAGTGAAATTCTTCAACCCACGCACTGCACCAAAAATTTTCACTTACGCGCCATATTCACATCCAAAGCGGTAGGACCACCTTGAATTACTTTTCAAAGCGGTTGTACTGCTTGCATAATTTGATAATATTACAAGCGGTAAATCTACTGTGGAAGCATCCTTTACAAGTGGTACGATTGCCTTGAATTCTAATTTTTATTGTTAGTTGCACTGCCGCTTGCAAATTTATTTATTCCAAGCAGTAGTACCACTGGCGCAGATAGGTTATCCTCTAGTGACAACATTTAACAAAAACATAATAAGATAATAGATTCAAAAGCAAGTAAATAAACATTTCATAAACAACATTTGTTTCCATTAGCAGTGGCACACAGTCTAATACTGGCGCACACCCTAAGAACCTGCACCCAGCAGTTCCCACAGTGATAACCAACCCTTTGCATATGAAAAATATTATACCCTGCTCAAGTATAACCAAGCATCGTCCATAACCGTGAACACATCTATTCGAATAGTTTTTTAACACTTTACATAGGTTGCACATCTTTACCAATAAGATACAACACATCTCAACGTCTAATCAAAATGGAGACACTTGTAACCTAACAGTCACGAGATTAAACATTAGCAAGTGGCCCTCTCAATACTTACTGTGCCATCCAGAGCCAAACATCTTGATCACTGGGCTCACGTAATAGCACAACATCATCACTTGGACAATGCCCCTCATGAGCAGCACATCTCCACCAAATGTCCTAACGCATGACCATGTTTTCTAACTTGCCTTGAGGTGCCACAAGCTATCACATAGTAGCTTAACTGGTAGACCTAACAGAAGTCAAGCTCATGGTTTGTACGGTTTTGGCCTAGAAATGCTTTCACAAGATTAAGTTCTTCGGGGACTAAGGCAAGACGTTCTTCTAGATTTACCTCATAGCCTAGCCACACAGACTCCACCCCACAGCAGTACCACTTGCCTTAGTCAAAACCATCATCTAGGTTATTAACAAGTTGTAACACATGTCAACTTCCACATAAGAGCAACACATGCTTATCCAAATGAAACAACACATGTCTCCCTCACATAAAAAGCAATATATGCCTTTACACTCAGCTGCATACATCTCTTTAGTCAATATTAATTAAACTTTCCCCAAGTACGTGCATGACTAATCAAGCTAATAACGACTACCATTCCCAGTGATATCATCATTGTCTAATTAAAATGATGATAAACTAGGGCACAAAGGAATAATTGGTAATACAATATTTCAAATGATGGATAACATTTAAATTGGCATAACTAATTTCCCATTTAAATAACTATAAATATAGCAATGCATGTTTATAAAAAACTCATTTTATTTGCAAATGGATCAATATGATCAAGGTCTATGTGTGACTTGCCTTGCAGAGACATGTCATATACTTGATCTTCACCATGGTTCTTGACCCTAAATACATCTTCTTTGATGATGATTCCTTAGTATGATAATTGGTTATGCAAATAACGACGAAGAACCAAATAACTCTAAACAGCGATACAAACAATCCGCAAAGTTAAATAAACTTATTGAAAAATAGTTCATAATTTTATATTAATTTGGGCTTGGACGGACTTAACCCAAATAAGAACGGTATGGCTACTGACAGTTTAATGAAAATGATGGATCAAAGAAAGAATAGGACAAAGAAAAAACAATATTCCTCGTGATTGATTTAATTAATGATAGAGGACAAGTGAAATAGGATTACAAATAATATAGAATTTAAGATAAATGGAGATGAAAGGATCAATATGTCGCCTAGAAGGGGCTGAATAGGCAGTAAAAATTAAAACAGAGTTCAAATAGCGGAAGCAATACCGGATTATCCGGTGTTTTCTACCGGACAGTCCGGACCTTACCGGATAGTCCGGTGTTCTATACCGGATAGTCCGGTGACTGCTGGAAGAACCTGAAATAGCAGCACGAGGAGTCCTCCACAAGCCAGGATAACACCTCACGAAGTAAATTGACTAGCACAATAAGCTCAGAGGCTGCTATCAAGTCCACAAGATGAAAACTTTCCAAAGAAATCTCAAGATTTACAGACTTGGAATAATTAGCTACATGACACTGAGAGCAAACCGAAGACGAGAAGAAATTTATCCCGAAGTTCAGATCCTTGAGGGGATCCTACGTCTCCGTTGAGGCGGCTTAGTCACACTAGAGCCGGGGTCTTTTTCAACCCTTTCCTCACCGGCGTTGCACCAAGCACTCACCGGTTTTACTCCTTGATTCCTTTCCGTGAGGAGGTGGAATCCAACCTTTACAAACTCTGGGGCTCACCACACCAAGATTCGGGAGCTCCCCTTTAACCCCTAGCCGTCTATGAGTCCTCAACCTCCAAGAGTAACAAATCCAGCCAGAAATTGAACTTGGAGGTGGCCCTAGTGCTCACAAGATGATACCAACTCGAATTTAGCACCAAATCCTAGCTTCTCAACCCTCTAAGCCCAAGAATCACTCAGATCTAGAGAGGAGAGGTGCTTGGAAGCAAGAACAAGTGTGGGAGAGAGTATGCAGGTGTTCCAACTGGCAAAAGCTAGCTAGAGAGGTAGTGGATGGGTATAAATAGGTCCTCATAGTCCTAGCCTCAAATTTGGAAACCCAGGTACCAGATAGTCCAGTCGGGAACACCGAATAGTCCAGAAGACTTAGAGTCCGAAACCTACTGGCTGAGTAAGTCCGGATAGTCTGGTCTAGAACACCAGATAGTCCGAAAAAGTGGAATTTTATACAGGAAGCTTGAGTGACCGACTGGATCGGACATTCCGGTTTGAACCGGATAGTCCGGACCAAAAACACCGGATAGTCCGAAGATGGTGAATTCTGTCCAGAAACACATAGTGGAGAATAGAGCGGACAATCCGGAACAAACCAGATAGTCCGAATAGAAACACCGGATAGTCCGAAAATATTGAATTTTGTCTAGGGAACAAGGGTGGCGAACCGTAGCGGACAGTCCGGAATATACCGGATAGTCCGGACAAATACACCGGATAGTCTGGTGTACACAAACAGATAACACCCTAGAAATTTTGACAAAGGGACCTGGTGTCTATGAATTCATGTGAAACTAATCTATTGAGCACTTTAGACACCTAGAATCAATTTCTCGTCGAATCCCTCTTAATAGTATGACAATCCTTAGACTCAAATTAAATCAAAGATAATACAAGTCTAGGATAGTCACTTATCGTCTTTTTTTTCATTATGCATGATGACCTTCCCCAAAATATTGATAATGCCTTCACCTTGTCCAACTTGACCTGATGCACCTCATGAAACTCTCGTCCTATCAACTTTGACTTGATCATCCTTCCCGATGATCTTCACGCCAAATTGATGTTGACTTAGTTTTCAACTCTTGGTGACACCGCTGTCTTGTTAACCTTGGCTTAACCGTCACCCTTTAACATACCTTGGTCATCACACATACTCACAGCACCTAATTCTTTCCAAACCACTCATGAAAGATATTAGTCCAAAAGCTCAATAGATATAAAAAGATTGATGTTTGTGAGCAATTAAGTACAACAAGTGTTTCATATAAATAAGCACAATATTAAACGGAAACACTTGACATAGAAAAGATCTCTACTAAGTGCATCATGATAAATATGTAATGGAGCTAGATGCACTAGGAAGATAATTGCCAATACGATAAATCAACTAAACCATGGCAAGTACCACAATCTTCACTAAAATGGAGCATATGATAGAATATACAAGAATTGCACATGTGCAAATAATATTCAAGCTAGAGTGAAGTTGTGGAACAATCTAGATTAAACTCCATTAAGTGATGTGCATAAGAAGATAGACAAACAAAGCATGCATGCATCAAGTCAAGTCATAGCAATGTGAAGTTTAAATCTAATTAAGACATGTATACTAGAAGCAAGACACATATTGAACTCAAGTGGATATATATGCACAAATAGATATGACATCAACCAATGTGCATATATAATCAATATGTTACTTGGAGCTCACTATGCACTTGCACAAGAGGAATGTTATAATATATATATAAGGTTACCGAGATTGCATATCTCATTTTTGCTTACCGATCCTATTTGTATATGTGAGACTTACCTTGCTAGAATGGATAGATTGTCCACTTAGCATATATGATTTCCTCTAAATAGATGAGACTAATATTCAACTTGGCAATAAATATGTTGGTCTCATAGTAACACAATCATATTAGAGGTTTGTCACTAGGCAATTACTTAGCCAAGCATTTACAAAATTTGTCATTTACAAATAGTTGTCATTAATCACCAAAATCACTTAAGTGCCTAGATGCACTTTCAGGAGAAATGCACGACATATGTCAATTAAATTCATGGATTAAGACTAGATTAGAGTTTCTAGGTCTCACGATATAGATGATCAAGGTCAAAGAAATGATTAACCATGTTAAATAGGATTAATAACATGATAAAACATTTAGGTTATATGACAAAGGAATAACCTATAATGTAAAGTCATGCCAACTTAGATAGGGTGATTAGGGATATCGGAATGATATACCAATATAAATGGTCATGTCACGAAGAACTGTCATATCAAAGGAGATTGATAATTATGTAATATTGACATGGTTGAATAGATAATGATATCATAGTAGAGGAATATATAGAGTAACCATGGCATCATTACTATGTTACAATAGATGGAACCAATGTACAGTGCAATTGGAGCGAAAACAACTTAGGATGATAAGGGCACAAATAGAGTGGCTAGGGTTTGCAATGTACCAAAACGGAATGGTAATGATAATACAAACACAATGGCGTGATTGGATTTCACATAAAATATACCCAATGGCTTGTGGAACAACAAGAGGATTAGCGGTCGTGGCTTAATTATAAGGTCACAATTCCTAGCGATGGAACAATATGAACAGTACAACCATTGTGTAGAACGCGACAAGTACATCTCAAAAAAAATATGGTTTGGTGCAAAATGTCGAGATATGGTGCCGGAAATAAGCTTATAGGGCAGCGATCTTGCGCGAGGCTTACCGACTAGCTCGGTTATTGAGAATTAATGAAAATTGGTATACTGCTAGTTGAACATATGTAGCACAAAGTGATGCGAGAGGTTATACCAAAATCTCACCATGGCAGCGAGAAACGCGATGCCAAATCAGGCTATGGCATGGGTACAAGGACGGTAAGTTTTTGGCTGACCTAGGCAAAGGAGATTGTGAGCATGATGTAGAATAGTACCAGACGAATCTATTTTCGAAGGTCTCACGGTAGATCGCACTCGAAGAAGAACAGATATACTATTGAAGCCGACAACTTGACATAACCGGATCTGCTTGTCTAGAACTCCCATGGCAATTTCGTTGGGTGAAAAAGTAGAGGATGATAAGTAGATCAAAGTGACACGAACATATTTTAGGTTCCTTCCTCGGATTGGCGAGAAACGCAACAAAGAGTGGCGGTTACAGTACTGGTGGCACGGTTTGGAGCCAGGGTGGGTGCGCTTCGGGGTGGAAGCTGCTAGGGTTAGGATGAGAGGGTCGTGGGGGTTCCATTTTATAGGGCCGTAGCCATTGGATGTGGCTCGCACGCTAAGAAACGCGAGATGAACTCGGATCAGTCTGCTGGCGGCCAAGCTAGATGGAAGATGGATCCCTCTCTCCTAGTGTACGCAGAGGGGGAGGAGCTGGGTCGACTCTTGCTTGGCCTGGCCAAGGAAGAGGACGAGGCCTAGGAAAAGGAGAAGAGGCGGTGGCCCAAGAGGAGAAGGAAAGAAGAGGGAGTGGGGCGACTTGCTTGAGCTGGGCGGAGCCTAAGGGAAAAGGAGAGGAAATGGGTTAGGCGAATGGGTTGGGCAGATAGAGAGGAAAGATGGCCCAAATTAATTTTCAGAATTAATTTTATTTATTTATTTTAGGAAATGCCAGGAAGCAAAATAGCTTAATTTAAATAGCAAATGGATTCCTAAAAATCCACAAAAAATTATAGAAATTTTTTTAAACATAGTGTGATGAAGACATCTCTTCACTTGATACAACCACGCCTACTATATTACAGGGACCAATTACTCGGGCTCGAGCACGTTAATTAAATTATCAGGTAAATGTATTCCTAAGTATTCATACAAATGATGCATAGAATGGGATGCTATTTAATACTTGTGATGATTTTATTGTCCTCAGGAACTAGGGAAATGAGTCACAAAGGATCAAGCATCAATAAGTCATGAGCACGAGTTTGACTCCGGTTCATCTATCCTGACAGCACTTATTTCAAACGGATGTAACTTTTGATCTAGAAGATTGTTTGGAGGCCATGAGTACTTCCTAGAAATGATTTTTATTCCTCTTTCCAACTGATCTAGCCTCACCTCCAAATTCCATCTCTGTCGACGGGAATTTGCAAAACAATTGGCGTCACTTTTCCAGTCTGAGTCAAAGTGGGCCTTGGGCCTTGTAATTCGAGTCATATTGAGCCCACCTAATTGGTGGCCGACCTCCTCCTCCTCCTATCTTATAAATAGCTAGCCACCGCCTTTATTAGGGTTGGGTTTTTGTTAAATTGAAGTTAGCCTCTGCTACTTTACCTTGTAATCACACGTCGCCCATATTACTCTTCTTCGGAACACCACCAATTTGTGTTTTTCAGAGTTGGATCTTAATATATATTCGCAATTTGAGTTGCTTGTTTATCTTGTTCTTGCTAGTTATTCGATTGCTTGCAGGAACAAAGACCTTCGTGGTCAGATTTGATCGTGCTCCAGTGAGATCAATAACCCTTTGAAGTTGGTGTATCGGTCGCTAAGGCGCAACGTCCTAGACGGTTGTAGTCGGGCCGCCAACATCGACTCTAGCCAAATTGAAGTTCATCCTTCTCATCAAAAGATCGGGACCGCGGGTGTTATCATAGTGGACACAAGAAAAATAGTTTTACCAAATTTTAATATTCATTTTGGTTATATAAAATATTTCGAAGGCTCAAATGAATGGAGAAAAAAATAGCAATTTGACTTATAGAAATTACAAGGAACCCGGAAAATATTTTAAAGCAAGCTAAACACAAAATAAATATTCTTAGAAATTTGATGCTTGTTTTACGCATATGACTTATTTGAAAACTCAAATAAATCCACATTAATAGGAAATAACTTTTAGAAAACATAGAAAATATGAGTAAAACCTTTAGGGCTCAAATAACATTTATGAATATTAGTATTATTAATTTGAAACTAAGACTCCCACAAAAATGGTTGCCAAGGTTTAGAAAACTAAAGCAAATCTTCTATTAAAAATTTAAAATTAGGATTATTTATGAAAAATTTTCACGGAGTATTTTCACAAAAAGATTTTTGAAAACCCAAAATTTTCGATGTTACATGAGGGTACTTTCTTCTCGTCTTGAAGATTTAGTTTTAATCTAGATCCAATTTTCTAGGGTCACGGTTTACTAGTCGCCCTGTCCCCGTGGTGACGTAGCTTGGTTTGGTAACAAGGTGCGTTTGGATCTTTGGCAAGAGTTTTTGTAGCTTGGTACAGGAAGGCTGACCGTTTGGTACTATTAAGGAATCCTTACTTTCGAGGTCCAACCAGCTCAGGAGGGCAAGAAAATCCTCGCTAACGGAGGAGATGGCAAGCTTTGGTGAGCGAGTAAAAACTGACGAGCTCTATGTCCCTACGCACAGGTCCCTTTGCTCTTCATCGCCTTCTATTCACGCCGCCCTTATTGTCACTCCTGGCTCCATCCCCAAGCGCCGCTACGACACTGCTCATGTCGCCATCCACTCTTGAAATCGTGCCACCCTTGCCTTGAGCCCAAGCCCCCAAGTGCCTTCCTATGGTGCCGCCCTGGCTCCATCTCCAGAATCAGCTCTGCCCCATCTCCGACGACCCACTCGGCGACCTATCTTGCCGTCTCGATGCCACAACTAGACTGATCTATTCCGCCCAAGCCACCTCCATCTCCAATGGCCACCACGACGACCACCAGGCGGATGTCACTGCCATCGTGCCCTAATCTCTATAGACTTGCTGCATTGCATCAATCCTCAATGAGTTGTCATGCCGATTCTTAGTGGTCGATGATTTGATCGAGATGATTCATGGTCAATTAGATGGTTTTTTTTCTAGTTTATTCCCAGCACAAAGCAAAATAAAAATTTTTGGATTCTAGAATGTTGTGATGGCAATGTTTGATTTGTTCTTGAAAGTGAAAAAAATTTCTTCAGGCGGTACAAATGAGCGGATGTGATGCAAATTTGCATTGTGCCGGAGAGATTTTGTAGAATTATAACTCGCATATAACCTCGGAAGCTAGATTTTCTAGGCATGATGCCAAACAAGTAGATAGTAAAGCTTGCCTTTAGAGGTGAACTAACCAAACAGCGATCCAAAGCAAGCCTGGCAAAGCTCAAACGGGCAAGCTATGCTATCTGAGCTATAGCCTAGCTTGGCAAAGGAACCAACCCTATTCTAGGTTCCCTTCCAAAATTCCTTGGTGTATGGTTGGCTTCACCAATCTTTTCTCGATGATGTCTTTAGTAGGGTTAGTATCCATAGTTCCCGATCTATTTGCTTACTATTGGGATTTCTCCCTTATGGTGAGAGTTTTGTGTCCGATTGTTATGTAGAGTTCTCCATAATGGCATCGGATGCTTTTGCCGGTCTATAGATGCGATGGATGGTAGTCCATGAAGGCACACCAAAGAAAAACGGGAGGAGCCGGTTTAGGCTCTGGGGTGTTCCTGCATCATCTCTGGTGAGGAAATAGCATTTCCCTCGGAACCGTGTATAGAGTACCTAACATTATATTACTAGTAAAAACACTGTACCAGACATCCAACAAATGAATGATCCGTGTAAGATGAATGATCCGTGTAAGATGAATGATCCGTATACGAGAAATAAAAATTGATCGTAATACCACTTTTATATATATATATATATATATATATATATATGTGTGTGTGTGTGTGTTGGTTCTATAAATAGACTTGCGTCTTAATAGTTTTTTCCCTCCCATTGTAACCATTTGCTCAATGATGATCGGATAGAAATTCTATTTTTTTTAAAAAAACACCAAAACCATTCGAGGGGGACCCGATGACTGACCAGTGACACGAACCGACCACTGGTCCACTAGTAGCCTTCCTTCCCTGTCCGTCATTTCATCCCCGCTCGCACCTGCGGTTCTTCTCTCCCACGCGACGCGAGCCGCCAATTAAAGAACCCTAGCCGCTGCTGCCCGAATTCCCGAGCGAGAGGCGCCCACTCGCCGCCGCGGAACCGGAGCCGACGATGCCGCCGAAGGCGTCGAAGAAGGACGGCCCGCCGCCGGAGCGCCCCATCCTCGGCCGTTTCTCCTCCCACCTCAAGATCGGAATCGTACGCCCCCCCACCCCTCCTTCCCTTAATGCTCCCACCTGCCTCGGTTTCCTTCTGTGGGCATCGTTCCTCGACGCGAGCGTGGCGCCGAATCTGATCGGCTGTAGCGGGTGCGGGTCGGTGGATCTCGCGATTTTGCTGTTGCTGTAGCTGGAGCTGTGTGGAGGCGTCGCCGGTGGAGAGCAGAGTATTCAGTTCGGGTGCGGCTACCGCGGGTTTAGGGTTTATCAGTATATGTATGGAATTTTTGCTGGATATCTGGTTAGTTTGTACGAAGGCCTCGATGTTTCTTTAGTTTGTAGGAGGATCTGTGTTGTGCGGCGCCTTCGGTTCATGGGATCGAGAGGAACATGCGTGTATGCAAGTTATACAGATTGAGCTTAGCAGATTGGCCGGGTGTGGTTTTAATGAGTTCTAGTAAGTCCCACGGTGTAATTAGAGCTTGGGAAGCATATCGTGGGACACCTGTTTGGTGATCTTTATGCATACGAGTTAATAAAACGTGCTCTTTTTACCTGGAGTAGTCCTTCAACGCTGATGGAAGATGATACTTCTGTCTTAATATAGTATGCATCCTACTTAAGTACTTGTGGATGCATGTTACTAGGTAGATTGCTATAATAATTCATGATAAACATTTACAGTACTATTTATTGCCTTTCCCCAATGTCTGAATGTTTGCGTGTGGATCATTTGTTTTTTCTCATTTATTGTCATAGATTTTACAGTGCAATATTGTTGTGCAGACTTTATCATTGTTTCTTCTAAATTTAAGCTGTCAAATGAGCCCATCAATAGTCCATCTGTGCTGACATGCTTTCCCTATTTCTTGACGAAATACGGTTATTATTTTTCCCTGTCTTTGGCTTATTTTTTTATCCTCATTTCTTCACCTAATATGAGAACTCACAGAGTTTATTGGTTGATGTTTTGTGCAGGTTGGGTTACCAAATGTTGGCAAATCAACTCTGTTTAACATATTGACAAAGCTGTCAATTTCAGCTGAGAACTTCCCTTTTTGCACCATTGAACCAAATGAGGCACGGGTAAATGTTCCGGATGAACGCTTTGACTGGCTCTGCCAACTTTACAAGCCAAAGAGTGAGGTTTGTTTCTTTTCTCAACTTATACACTAATGTGCAGCTGCTTGGTTTATGTTTGAGATATATAGTGACTGTTAAATTCTATGCAGGTGTCTGCATATCTAGAAATCAATGACATAGCTGGGCTTGTCAAAGGAGCTCATGCTGGGGAGGGTCTGGGAAATAACTTCTTATCCCATATACGTGCTGTTGATGGAATCTTTCATGTCTTGAGTATGTTAAATCTTGATAATTCTATTGTTGTTATGCTTTATTTTAACAAAGTTTCGCCCCTGTCTTGCAGATTGCATGCATTATGTTTTTAAAGATACCTTCTATTTTGTAATAGTTTTGTTGTTTTAATGCTTCTTAGTCTGTAATAACAAATTAACAATATAAACAATGTTTAGGGTCTTGTATATTGAATATGTAGGGAGCTGTATTCGCCACTCACCATATAGTTTTTAGTGTGTAAACATGGTAAAAGTTATTTGCCCATTTATGACAGTAGTAAAAGCAGGAAGCTTCGCACTTGTATGATTGTTTCAGTTCTTATATAGTTGTTTTATGTAATCACACAGTCATGAACATCATGAGAGCTAAGCATTTCTTGTTCATTTATTCTTTCTACTCTTTTCAATTCTTCCTGCCTTGGCTGACTACCTGATTTAGGTGGTTGCCTAGCCTGCCTAGGCAGCAATTAGGCGCTAGGTGCTGGCCTGCCACCCTACTAGCTCCTATCGCCTTAGCGAACGCTGTTCTTTTCTGCTCTATACTGAATTATTGATAGTCCTAGTTGTTATAACTTACCAGAAGTTCTTAAAAATGATAAGTAATATGGGTTTTTGTAGAAATCTAACTGACTAGAATAGATGTTCTTGTCGTTGCCCCCTGGGATGTATCTTATTTAGCAAGGGGGATGTATCTTATTTAGCAAGGTCTGTTCACTACACATCATTTGTATATTCATAACTGATTTGAGTGTTGCATATGATTTTCAGGAGCATTTGAAGACAAGGAAATTACTCATGTTGATGATACAGTAGATCCTGTTAGAGATTTGGAAACTATAAGTCAAGAGCTGAGACTGAAGGTTTTATATGAGTTTTATTGATTTGCACCTCAACTATTCTTTTTCTGGTTGAACCTTCTTTTTAAGAAAGTTTTTTGCATTTTCTTTTGCAGGATATGGAGTTTGTGCGGAACAAAATTGAGGACCTCGAGAAGTCGATGAAGAGGAGCAATGACAAGCAGCTCGTCATCGAGCATGAATTATGTCAGAGGGTGGGGCATCTGTTACAGCTAACTTCAATTACGCTAAATTTCTACTAGTGTGTTAGAAACCTTAAATATAATTGACAAATAAAAATTTCTTTACTTGTATGGTATAATTTTGTCATAAAAGTGAGTGGTAATTTAGGTTCAGCTTTCTTTTTATAACAGGTAATGGCCCATCTCGAAGATGGGAAAGATGTACGTTTAGGAGATTGGAAAACCGCTGACATTGAGATCTTGAATACCTTCCAGCTACTTACGGCTAAACCAGTTGTCTATCTGGTATGAGCTTTTTTATCATCCATATGACCCATTCTTTTTATCAAGTAGGTTTTCAAGAGAATTTATGGTTTGGTTTAAGATGAGGTTTTAAGTGTATTTTCACAAGTTCAAAGTATCCATGCTTCTTCATTCAGATTCACGGTCAATGACTCAATAGTTGCACCATTTTAATTTTGATTCTTTTTACGCATAGTATCTCTATTGATCTGTGCACATATAAAGCACACTTTTTCCATCTTTAAGTTAAACTTGGCTAATGCATGTTAACCCAGTGGAGTTCTTTTTATTGTACTCTATTTCTGTATTTCATTGTAACTAACTATCTGCTGCATGCTATTAGATATTTATTTTTGTGCCATCACACAATTTCTGAAATTAACTGATACTCTCGATCAGATGATCACCCACCTTGTATATGTTATTTAAAGTTAGGTTTACATATTTGCATACTTACATGGCAAAAAAAATACTTTTGTTTTTAAATAGATGTCAATTTAGACAGTGCAGTCTTCAATAGTCAGTACACACCTTTGAACGTGAACATGACTTTTTCGAATTATATGTAAGAAGGCATTATTTGTAATATGAATATACGATGATAAAGAAGTACTTTTGATGATAATTCTGTCACTGAAAAATCTGAGGTGATTTTTTCTTAAAAAAAAACATCTGTTTGAAAACACAACGAGTAAAACATCTTTCTTCATGCATGGAGTGTGGGGACTCTGCCTCCTTTTATATGCCCACCCTGTATTCAACCTGAAGCCAAATAGTCATTAGTTGCTTAATTAACTGTATAATGAGCACATTTAAATTGCTTAATGTTTCAATTTTGACCTTTAATCTACCATCAAATGAGCAAGGTACAATTTCCTTGTATATTGCCTTCTGTGAGGCCTAACTGACCTTTTTTTAAGAACAACCAAACTGTATTGATTAATCCTGTTTGTTAATTTTGCAGGTGAATATGAGTGAGAAGGATTACCAGAGGAAAAAGAACAAGTTTCTACCTAAGATACACACTTGGTATTGTTTCTTAAATACATTGTAATATTTCATGGTCAATCATCCAATCTATACCAGGGTTATACTGTAGCCATGCTGTATTGCTAATGGAGCCGAATTTTTTAAATGGATACCATGTCACTTTTCTGGCCCAATGTTATAATGTACTTGATTCATACTGTATGCCTTCTATTAATCTGTACCCAAATCACAAATGATTTCTCATAATATGAGAATTGCACTTCAAAGTGCAAATGCTGATTTTTTTTGTTCATGCTGATCAGGATATGGAATTTAAAATCGGTTTGTCATGATAGGACTTGTTGCATCTGATATTTGGTTCAACTTGCTTGTTGATAAGAGTAGTCATGTGATTCATTCTGTAACACGTGCTTTTCACTAACAAATGTTATGAAAGAAAGGATTGTTTTTAAGATCTGGCTATTGTTGGATCTGAGTAGAATTATGTACATTTTGTTAGTCACACATACATACATGTGGTGCTGACTAGTGAAAGTTTGATAGTCGATTATGAAATAGGTTGCATTCTCTCAAGTATTTTTTTCTAGGTGCTGCTTCATCGAAAGATATTACTTGTAGTGCATGTGATTTTGATTAAATTCGATGAATTTGTATTTCATTACATAACCATTATATGAAATATTTCCTTTGAAAGGAGAGCAATGGAAAATAAGCCAATGCCTGACTGTTTTGTTCTCAGGGTTCAGGAACATGGTGGTGAAACTATTATTCCTTTCAGCTGTGCTTTTGAAAAGCAACTAGTGGATATGCCAGAGGATGAAGCTGCTAAATATTGTGCTGAAAACCAGATAACAAGGCAAGTTATGTCACATTATTATACCTGTGCTGGAAATCTCATGCCCATTAAACACGCTATATGTAAGTAGCTTAGTTCAAAATTAAGAAGTAAATTATTGTAAAGAGTCAGTGCGCATAATGGGCATTCTAGGTGACAATTCTATTTTGCCATACTAGCTTTCTAAGATGTGTTCAGATTTCGTTTGTATGATTTATAGAACTGGGGTAATCACTGCTATGGCTGTCGTGCTGAAGCAGTTTTTTATTTATAATATAATATTTGTTGCAGTTTCTTGCTGCATATCGTTCAAACCTCATTAGTTTTAGTTTGCAACTAAATTGTTCTCTATTATGTTCCACAGTGTGATCCCAAAAATCATCAAGACTGGTTTTGCAGCAATTCATCTCATATACTTCTTCACCGCTGGTCCTGATGAGGTACATTCCTTCTTTTTATGTTGTGCTAGTCTTAGATGTTGGTAAAATATGTTCCATCTTCTACTTCATGTTGCTAAAATGGTAGTGCCTTGCCTGTTTACAATTGCATTCATGTGTTTTTTCTTTGAACACTACTCTGATGATACTTGTACTCGTGTTTCAGCTTTTAAGTCAGAATGTCTGATTTAAAGTCTGACTTTAAATTTATCTGGCACTCATTCTGGATAATTGACAAGGTTGAATTCTCTAATCTCTATTCAGGTAAAGTGTTGGCAGATCAGGCGTCAAACTAAAGCTCCTCAAGCAGCTGGTGCAATTCACACTGATTTTGAAAAGGGCTTCATATGTGCCGAGGTACTCTTGATAAATAGTTAAAATATGACAAGATAATATATTTTTTATATTCTGGCTAATTGAATCGTGCTACATCTAAGGTAGCTAAATTTATTATAGTTATTTTAATCATGTACACTAGCAGCAAGTTATGACATGCAGCCTGGTTTTATTGCACATAGTACTTCCTGAGATACTTGATGAACATACCATTAATCTATATGTTTACCTGAGCTACTTGATGTAGTTCTGTTTTCAAGGTTCAATTAGTCTAAACAGTATTCCACCATCTCCATCATAATTATGTCAACTGTTTCCCTGAAATTTGAACACACACAATATTGATGAGGCCAGTCTAACAGCATAGTTTAGTTGGGCTATATGTACATTTTTGAATCAGATAATTATGTTTAATATCTCCTTTTGGGATTAGGTTATGAAGTTTGAAGATTTGAAAGAGCTGGGCGGTGAAGCTGCTGTCAAGGCATGCATGCTCTCGTCAAAGTTTACCTTGTTGAAGTGCCTTTCTTTTAATCTGTATAAAATTAACAGCATGAGTTATGCACACCGTTTTTCTATTGTAGGCTGCTGGAAAGTACAGGCAGGAAGGGAAGACCTATGTGGTGCAGGACGGGGACATCATCTTCTTCAAATTTAACGTGTCTAAAGGTGGAAAGAAGTGATCGCTGTCTGAAGGTGGTAGCGTTCAACATAGTGTTGCATTTTATCCAAATATATCACATTTTTGGGATCAGTAGCAACCGCTTAGTACTGATTTAAGATTGCAACATGAGGCTATAAAATACCGAAGGATTGTATAATGAGCCTATAAATTATTGAAAAAAGATGCACGGTCTTGGTACCTCTTATGGGCATTTCTTTTCTCTTGCCTCAGGACCTAGATCCTTAATTTGATGGACTGGCTGTGCAAGTTTCGTGTTACTTGCCGTGATGCATTCGTATTTCGTAAAAATAATGGGAGTTATGCTAAATTTGTTTTTGTGCGGACTAGAACACAATAACCACGTGCAGACGCTAATGATCCATTAATTAATTACTACGATTTTTCAGAGGATGATGAAGCGAAAAGAATTTCTCAAAAAATAAAGCGAGAAAAAAGAGAGGAGAAAAGCGACTCCCATTACAAATGACGAATCGAATGAAATTACCGCTTAAAATAAGTTATCTGTAGGCAACGCGAATTCTTGCCAAGAACTAATTTTTAATGACTTCTTTCATCGGTAGGATTTTAAGAATGTAGAAATTAAAAAACCGTAGGATTAGAATGTCATATACGTTAAATCTTATAGGAAACAAAAACTACATCTATCTTCACACCAATAAAACTCCGCGCTTGTTTTTCTAGACAAATCAAATAACCTTGTTACTTAAAGCAAACTAAAACAGAAATCAACGAGACTTAGTAAGAATGACCACAAACTCTTGTAACTAAAACAGAAATCAATGAGACAAGTCAGATAAGACACAAAATAAGTCAGATAAGACGTAGCTTATTTTGACTTATTTAACTTATTTTATTACTTTTGAATCCGTTTTTTCATCTCGTAGATATGTCTAAAAGCTTCCTAAATCCTAAAAACCAAGGGCATTTAATTCTCGAGGCCACCTCGGAAAATTCTCGAAGTTACGAGATAAATCAAATAAGCAAATGAGAAATAAGACAGATAAGCTGAAAAGAACAGGCCCAAGTAAGAATGATCACTAACTCCTATAAAAACAATAGAAAGAAAGAAAGAGAGTAAAGAAAAGAAAAGAAAAGAAAAAAAGAAAAAAAAAGACCCTAGAAAGAATATGGTCTTACAATTTGCTAGCCTCCAAAAAAAGCTTGTATGATGTACACAGCACCTTTATACTCTCATTTTGCAAAAGGGCATTACGAGGAATATTAACACCGATATCAAAGGTAGCTTTCTTAAAAAGTAGGAAAACATGACCACTCGATGTATGCCTTTGCTCTCTCTCCTTATCAGGATCTAGCTTCTACCTAAGGTGATGGGGATCCCTCGGTGAGTAAATCCGATCCGCACCGACGCAACAACGCCACTATGAGATCTAGCACCAATGATCTAATATCGTGTGACCACTTCATCGAAAACAATGTTGCCACAGTCCACTGAGAAGCATCCACCTGATCTAGCTCCCTGCCGACGATAGAGACTGTTATTTTAAACTTTAAAACATTGCTATTACTAACTACACCTATTGTAGATTTAGCGCTACCTCCGCCACCAATTGCCTAGAGACCGCCGGCAAAGAGAACGACAACGGATATGCGGCGACGCTTTAATCGCTTCCTCTTCTCTTTTTTCGTGGTGGCGCCTTGGAAAACCTAAAATTGTTGTGATCTTGTTAAGATTCTACGCGCTTGTTGTAGGGTTGTGCTGGGGATGAAACCGGGTTGGATATGGTATACTTAGCTCTCCTATGTCCTACCCTGTATTTTTTTCCTCAGACATAGATGCGGAATCGAGTAGGAGGATATAGATTCGGGTATTTATTAACATATAGAAAATGGATACAAATTTGAATCGAATACGAATAACGGGTATTTGGTTGGATAGTACATAAATCATACTATAGATCAAAACACATGTAAAAAAAAATCTAACATGTGTCGTAAAGAGATGATGTTTGGTTGTTTGTATAATGTCTCATCTCGCTCCGGAGTCTCATTGAGCTAGAGTGCTAGACATTTCCTCGAACACCTATCCGTCACCACCAATAAGGATTGTCTACCCGATTTTTTAATTAAATCATAATATTGGGTTAATTAATGATTATCAGCATCTTATCGTAATTATTCAACGTCGAAGGGCCTAGACGCAATATTACTACCACCACCTCGTGCCCAAATCGGCAAATCCTCCATCACTTATCCTTAATTCATGTGCACTGGCCTGGAGTCTGAGGGGATAAGCCAGGGCAGCAGCGCTGGCCGTGGAGGTGTGGTGGCTTGGAGGCGAGCCAAGCTGACTGCCTCTCGTCAAATCTGGTCTCCATCGGCGGCGCTGGGCTAGAAAGAGGCACGACACAGACACCTCTCCGAGCGAGCCCTCATGCCGTTGTCCACTACCCAAGCTGGGTGAGACCTAGCCATGGCGGCGGCAACCTGGTCCACGCTGTCAGCTGGACTGTGTCCAAATCCTAGGCCGTTGGGTTGCAGTACCTTTGTAGACCCAACCAGAGCAGCGAACCAAAGTTTTTTAGACCATTTCCTCCCAAAAAGCTAGCTCAATGAGAAATGCTCTCTCACCTTTATAAACCATGCTTGTGCCCTCCACAACCAATGTAAGACTATTCCCAACACACGCCGATCTGGCCATCTTCGAGCTCCTTCAGGGTACTTGTTTTTATTTATTTACCGATTACCCGTATCCTACCATTTCTTATTAATCGTCCGTATCTGTTCCATTCTCACCCCTAACTGCATTTCCCTGTCAAACAATAAAAGCGGTAATTAAGTAGAAAAAGTAATGTTGGGTTTTTAGTGGCGGTGATTATTTTTTCAAAATAACTGCTAAAAACCGAGGATGCAAATAATAGTAGTCGCCTCCCACAAAGCTCACGTGCCAGCGATTCCCTCCGTCTTCTTCCTCCGCTGCTGCTTTCCCTCTCCGCCTTGTTACCTTCTCCCTCCACGATGCCATCAATTAGGCCCTCGGGTTCACCATATCCTCTAGGCTTAAATGGAAACCTAGGTCCGGCATTGTTGCCTTCTCCCTTCGCCGCTGCCATTGGTTAGCCCCCTGGAGGTAACGAAGACACCCCCACCCACCCCCCAGCTTAGAGGGAGGTTGGAGTAACGGTGGCACTATGATGGACCATAGACGCTGGGATGGCCACGGATTCGCTAACGGGTGGTGGATGGTGTCGGAAGGAGGAAAGATGACGAGAATGCACAATCTAATCCGCACCCTTGCCCAGCCCAGCCCCGCGCTGGTCGCACTGTGCGTGTGCACTACTATTGTTGGTCAGTGGACCAGTGGTTGAGTGGTTGCTTGCAGGCATTGTTTAACGCCTGAAATGAAGGCAAAACGTTTTTTTCCCTGCTCCCCAAGTGAGGCAGTGACATAAAGAGTAGGTTTGGGATACGTGGAGTTAAACTGTTTTATTTCGTGTGGTCATAAATTTTTGGCCTTTTTGACTTTGCACGATTTTCCAGATGTAACTTTGACTACTAATTACTAATATATTTTATTTTAAAATCCACTAAAATTATAATATTATTGAAATACTTTTTGAGATGAATATACAGATATATTTTTTATGTATAAAATCTATTATTTTAAAAGATATTTATAACTCATTCGAAACTTTGATTAGCACACATCTCAAACATCAATTATTTGTGACCAGAGGGATTAGTTTTTAAGCTTTAGTTATAGACATCTTTTTTATGTATGTTGATGGATATATAAAAATGTCATAAATATAGATTTATTAGAAAAGCACTTCCATAATATTATTATATTTCTATAAATATATATTAATAGTAATTAGTGGTCAAAGATGTATTTTTGGATCATATGAATGTCAACAGGCTTGTATTTATTTTATGAATAGAGAGCATCACAGTAGAGCTATATTAGAAGAGGAGTACAGTGTAGATTGGTAGTATTTATGAGACGACCCTCATAATTACCCCATGCTAATGGCCTATCCATACCAAAATCATGAAGGGATTATGTGAGTTAGGTGTATACACCTGTCGACGGAGTTAGGTGTATACACCTGTCGACGGTTGGGAGTACGGGACTCCCGGGTGCCGAGCTTACTTGTTGAATATAAGGATCAACCGACCTCTTCTCTGCAGCCTCGGGGGCTTTCGGGAAGGCGACCTCGATCAGGCAACCGTAAACGGGAAAGCACAAGGGGTTTAGACTGGTTCGGGCCCCTCTGAGAGAGGTAACAGCCCTACGTCCAATGATCTGTATATAGGAGAATCGGGGGGAGGTTACAAAGAGAGTCCCGGGCCTAGCCAACGTAGCGAGACTCGGGTTTCTCAAGTGGGAGACAAGAACTTCGACTTGTGGTTGCCTCAGCCGGAGCTCTTGTGTGTGTGTGATTTCTAGCAGCTAACCTTTACATGTACAGCAGTGTGGTCTATTTATACATGGCTGAAAACAATATACTAAGGAACGGCGGAGCCCAGTACCCAGCGGTCCGAAGACTATCCCTGGGCACGTCGTGCTGAAGCAGATGCCGTCATCCTTCATGATTACGGGGGGACGGTATGGGAATAGTACTACAAGACGTGGGCAGGTAGCCGCGGTCTTCTGGGTAGATGACGAGACGTTACGGTCGTGGCGGTGTCAGAGGCATTTATTATAGCGGGTGGAAAGGCCTGTACTCTGTTGAGGACGGGGTGACCCAGACTCTGACTCGGGAAAGATCAGGATCATGCCCGGGCCCGAGCAAGGATGTCTTTGCTCGGGGGAGGCCAGCACCCGTGCGCGCTGAAGAAGATAGTGGCATTCCGAACTTCCCTCCAGGCCCTGTCATCTAGCCCCCGAGCCTCGAGCGGGGGGACGATCAGGTCCTCCCTCGAGGCTCCTAACTGTGTACCGGAGGCTTGGAGGCCGGATGTTCGGACGGGCTGAAGGCTTTAGCCGGTTAGCCGAGCAAAGACTACCCGAGCAGAACTTCGGGTTAGTCGAGCAAAGGCCACCCGAGCAGAACTTCGGGTTAGCCGAGCAAAGGCTACCCGAGCAGAACTTCGGGTTAGCCGAGCAAAGGCCACTTGAGCAAAACTTCAGGTTTAGTCAAGCAAAGGCCACCCGGGCAGGATTTCAAACGTCGGTTTCCCAACGGTTACTTCTTGGTGAGTGGGTTTGCAGTTTTGAAGCGACATGACAGCCGCACGCGATCCAGTTCCCGAGATTTCTGGGGCGGTTTCGCTAGTGGGAAGGGGATAAGAACCGCCGTTCCTTTCCCACTGGTACACTGCCCCCTTTCTTGGCTTCCTCCTTCCTGTTCTCTTCTCCCGCCGCTATTGTCTTCACTCTCACTTCCGATGGCGAAGTTCGTCTCCTCGCGAACCACCACCGCACATCTGGAGGACCTCAAGGCGCAGGCCACCTTGACCCTAAGTCTTGGCGTGTTCCTAAGGACGAGACCCTCCCGGCGCCAGCGGCGGACGAGTTTGTAAGCTGCAAGCTCTACCCCATCAACGGGCTTCGCGCTCCGGAGTCGGAGTTCTTGGCCGCGGTTCTTGCTCACTGCGGCTTGGAGATCACCAACCTCCACCCTAACTCCATCCTCATCCTCACCGTCTTTTCGCATCTCTGCGAGGGCTTCATCGGCGTTCAGCCGACGATAAGTCTGTTCCTCCACTTCTATATGCTCCACCGTACTGGAGGGTCGTCGGCGGGGGGTGCAGATTCTCCATGCGGAACTCGCACAGACGTCTGCATTCTCGCATTCGTTGAAGGACTCTGTCTCCGGCTAGGCGGAGCGGTGGTTCTATGCGAAGAAGGGGACAGACTGTGGCTCCACTTCCGCTACGAGCAGCCGGAGAAGAAGGATCTCCCTCGGCCGCGCGTGGAACCGAAGGAGGAGAAGATCCTCAGCACCATCCAGGTGCTGAGCGACAGTGGCCTGACTAGGCAGGTCATTGTCCGGGATTTCTTGTGGAACCAAGTGTCCCCGTTACGGCGCCGGGAGCACTAGTTCTTCGAGATCACGGGCTGGAGCGATATCACCCGCGAGTCGAACACTGGTAAGCATCCTTGCTCGGATGATTGTTCTGCTTGTGTTTCTTTTACTAATCACCAGGTTCTTCCTGAAGCTCCTGATGATCGGTGGGTAGACGAAAGGGTGGCGGAGCTCTTTGCCCTGGGGAAGGAGGAAAACCCAGACCTGGGCAGGAGAGGGCCGAAGAACGTCCTTGATCGCTCTGAGCAGGTACATTCCCTGCTGAGCTTCATGTTTGGGAGGTGAAGGTCCTTGTTCTAACGACCTCTCTCCTTTCTCCAAGACCGGGTCGCCCTGGAGGCCGTGCTGGTGGCCGAGCAGCCGGCTGAGGTAAAGGGGAAGCGGCCTCCGGTAAAGAAGGTCGCTTCAAAGAAGAGGAGGACGGCTTCGCGGGTGTCCGATGACGAGGAAGAGCCACGGCCAAAGCGATCGCAGCGCGCGGTTCCCTCGGCGGGCGGTCCCGGTGGACGCGCGCCCCGTCAGTCTAGAGTGCGTGTGCCGCCAAGGCACAACCCGCCGCGACCTCATCTGGAATATGCGGACCAGGTACTAGAGTTGTCAGCCTGGTTCGCGCAGTATTCCAAGTATTACCCCGACCATACTGCATGGTTGTTGTAGACCTCGGCCGACCTTCGCCGAGCCGAGCGGTAGGCTCAACGGGAGAAGGACGCCGGAGAGAGCGCCTGGGCGGATCTGGACTTGGCGGGGGCGGCGTTCTCTTCGTGGCTCAAAGGCTCGAGGGACGCTACCCCTGGGACGGAGACCGAGGAGGCCATTAGGGGCTTCCATCGGTGGGCGAAAGAGCACCATCCGGAGTGGCTTAAGGCGGCGAACCTTGCCCGGGCGAGTGCTGGTCCAAGTGGAGAGGGGGGGGCTGTACCCCCGTCGCCAGAGAGGACGGGGACCACTCCGAGCCAGACAAGGGCGCGCGAGGAGCCCCGGGCGGAGGATGCTGAGACTTGGCAAAATTTGGAGGATGCTGAGGAAGAAGGTAAGTCTTCCCGTTCTGAACTTTCTTCTGTCCGGCCGCGTGTTACCGCGGTCTTGATTTTCTTTCCTTTCGAACGTAGTCAGGGGCCCGTGGGGGAGAAGACCCCCTGTGCCCATGACGGAAGCGGCGGCTAGGGTCCTGGTTGATGAGGCACTTCAAAACGCAGCGTCCCGTATTATTGCAGACCCAGCGGCGACGATTGTGGCGGAACCGACCACGGGGGAGGGTTCGGCCGAGCAGGATGACAGGGAGGAGCCCGAACAGGTCTCAGACTTAGACTCCGCTCCGTTGGTGGTCAGGCGTTGAAGGGGGTGGCGCCAAATGGTGACGCGACCGCTCCTCGGGGGAACGAGGAGCGGACCCCAGGCAGCCCTTCTGCTTGGACCGTGATGGAGGGGGAAGCGACACAGCCTCCGAACATGGAGGTAGCCCGAGCTGAAGTCGTGGAGCATTGCCAAAGTGACCCCGCGGAGGGGGAGGCTGTTTTGGCGGAGACGGCCGAGGCGGCCCAGCCCCCGAGCTCGGAGGATGCTCGGGCCGGGGACGCGGAGGAGGTGGCCGGGGCGGCCTAGCCCCGAAGCACGAAGGATGCTTGGGTCAGGGACGTGGAGGAAGAGACAGTCCAGGCGGCCCGAGCTTCGAGCTCGGATGGTGCTCGTGCTAGGGCTTCGGAGGAAGGGCCGGCCGTTTCTTCAAGTTCGGGGGATGCCCAGGTTGGCCCTTGGCCTAGGCTGAGGGTGCTGCTTGAGCGCCACCGCCATGAGGTAAATTTCTTCTCTTTCACGGACTGTTTTCATCGTGGTGTTTTGCTGACGCTTTTTTTTTGTTCGTAGTTGGCCGCCGCCATGGATGATCGGGTCGCGAGCATGGAAGCTCAGTGTCGGGCCAAGGTGGCGACGGTGCGCTCCGAGCTGGGCGAAGCCCAAACGGAGCTCGTCTGGGTCCGGAATGAACTTGAGCATGCTTTGGAGTATGCTCGGGGTCTTGAGAGGAATACCCGGGCCCAGGAAGAGCTTGAGCGGGCCCGCAGGAGCTTAATCAGGAGAGGCAGCGTTGCTCGGCAGAGGCCGAGAAGGCTTGTCGAGCCGTTGAGCAGGCGGCGAAGCTTCGCGAGGAGATCCGACCGGGGCGCGAAGCCCAGATCGAGGTACTCCAGCTTCAGAACCGTCTTGAAGATGTGGAAGCGGAGCTCGAAGCTTTGAAGAGTAGATCTAGGGACTAGTGTGTGCGTTGTTACATGTGTTAGTAACAGATGCTCTTATTTAATACAAGATGTTTTCTATGTTCCTCTCTCTTATTATGCATACTTACATAACTTAGGGAAAATTATATATGTGACCATTTGCCACTACCTACCAACCCAGCCCCCTCGTGGGATCGTGTCTTTGGTCGCGATTGCGAGCAAAGATCGGGTGCACAAAACAGCCAGGCAACCAGGTGAGCGCGAAAGGCTATGTCTAGCCACCTCGTGTGGCCGAGTCTTTGCCCCTGATTGCGAGCAAAGACCGGGCACACGAAGCAGCCGGGCAGCCGAGTGCGTGCAAAAAAGGCGATGCCCAGCCCCCTCGTGTGGCCCTCTTTGCCCTTGATTGCGAGCAAAGACCGAGCACACGAAGCAGCCGGGCAGCCAAGTGCGCGCGAAAAGGGCGATGTCCAGCCCCCTCGTGTGGCCGAGTCTTTGCCCCTGATTGCGAGCAAAGACCGGGCACACGAAGCAGCCGGGCAGCCGAGTGCGTGCAAAAAAGGCGATGTCCAGCCCCCTCGTGTGGCGGGTCTTTGCCCTCAGATATCTGAGCAAAGACCGGTACACAAGCGGGCAAGCGGAGAGCGCGTAAAAGGCGATGTCCCCTCGAGTGGCCGAAGTCTTTGCCCCGATTGCGAGCAAAGACCGGACACACGGCAGCCGGCGACCAAATGCGCGAAAAGGCGATGTCCGGCCCCTCGTGTGGCGAGTCTTTGCCCCGATTGCGAGCAAAGACCGGCACACGGCCGAAGCGGCAAGCCGAGAGCGCAAAAAGGCGATGTCCGGCTCACTCGTGTGGCGAGTCTTTGCCCTGTTCTGAGCAAAGACCGGCACACGGCCGGCGGCAACCGAGCGTGCAAAAAGACGATGTCCAGCCCCCTCGTGTGGCCGTGTTTGCCCCTGATTGCGAGCAAAGACCGGACACACGAAGCAGCCGGGCAGCCAAGTGCGTGCAAAAAGGGCAATGTCCAGCCTCCTCGTGTGGCCGAGTCTTTGCCCCTGATTGCGAGCAAAGAAGACCAGCAAGCGGCAAGGGGGTGAGAGCGCGCGAAAGAGGCGATGTCGGCCCTCGTGTGGCCGGGTCTTTGCCCCTGATTGCGAGCAAAGACCGGGTACATGAAGCAGCCGGGCAGCCGAGAGCGCGCAAAAAAGGCGATGTCTAGCCCCCTCGTGTGGCCGAGTCTTTGCCCCTGATTGCGAGCAAAGACCGGCACACGGCAAGCGGCCGAAGGCGACCAAGTCTTGTGAAAAGGCGTTGTCCGGCTCCCTCGTGTGGCGAAGTCTTTGCCCCGACATGAAAGCAAAGACCGGGCACACGAAACAGCCGGGCAGCCGAGAGCGCGCAAAAAAGGTGATGTTCAGCCCCCTCGTGTGGCCGAGTCTTTGCCCCTGATTGCGAGCAAAGACCGGGCACACGAAGCAGTCGCGAGTTGGAGTTGTTAATTCCGGATTTCGGTTGGGTCTTGGGATCGAAGTCTGTGAGGCACCGTCGAGAACCTGCCGGGGCGATGTGTTATCGGCTTATCCGAGCAGTGGAATTCAGGGTGGGACGTGTTTTCAGATCCGTCGACTGCTTTGGAAATCGGTTTTAATAACAAGAACTCGTACTTGGGCGGGACAGCAGAAAGATTCTGAAGAATTTTAAGTGAAGAGAACTTAGATTGCCAGTCCTCTTTATTTAACAGGTTCGGGAATTTTGAGAAGAAGTCATTCGAAGATCCCTTGGTTAAATAAGGAGGGATAGGCTAGAAGAAGAGGGGTTATGCGTGGAACCTGCGTAGCTGAGCGATGTTCCACGAACTGTTGAGGACTCGACCGTCCGGGAAGGCGAGGCGAACGGCCCCTGGGTGTGAAGATGAGACGACCGTGAATGGACCCTCCTACCTGGGGGTTAGCTTGTTGGCTTGCGACAAGTCTTGGATGCGTCGTAGGACCAAATCGCCATTTTGCAGGGTCCTTGGTCGGATCGATCGGGCTGCGTGCCTGCGTAGAGCTTGCAGGTAGGCTGCCGATCGATAAGAGCTTGCTCGCGCTTTTCCTCGGATAGGTCGAGATCGAGCAACCTGCTCTGGTGATCGTCGGTCGTTTCCGCGAGGTCCACGCGAGGTGACCTCAGAGTTATTTCGGTGGGAAGCATGCCTTCGGTGCCGTATACAAGCCGAAAGGGTGTTTCGCCCGTGGCTCTGCTGGGGGTGGTGCGAACAGCCCACAAGACGAAAGAAAGCTCGTCGACCCAATTTTGTCATAGCTTGGTAAGTCGGTCGAAGTCCCGCTTCTTGATCCTTTGAAGGATCTGCCCGTTGGCTCGCTCGACAGCTCCGTTGCTCTTTGGATGAGCCAAAGAGGCGAAGCAAATCTTGGTGCCGACGTCTTCGCAATATTCTTGGAACAGTTCGCTGGTGAACTAAGTTCCGTTGTCCGTGATCAGTCGGCTGGGGACGCCAAACCATGTGACCACGTTATTGCGAAAGAACTTCTTGGCCGCCTGGGCCGTAATGCCAGAGACTGGTTCAGCTTCTATCCATTTGGTGAACGTGTCAATGGCGACGAAGAGGTACGCACATCTCTTCGCCCCTCTGGGGAATGGACCCAGAATGTCCAGCCCCTAGGTAGAAAATGGCCAGGTGAGGGGAATGGTTTGGAGGGCGTAGGCTGGTTGATGCACCTGCCGGGCATGGAATTGACATGCCCGGCAAGTGGCGACGATCTCACGAGCGTCGCCCAACACCGTGGGCCAGTAGTAGCCCATCCTGAAGGCCTTACCAACGAGTGTTCTGTAGCAGGAGTGTGCCCGGCAGATACCCTCGTGTAAGTCCTTTAGCAGGAACTTCCCTTCTTCGTGGGAGATGCACTTAGAGAGAACTCCGAGTGCGCCTCTCCGGTACAAGGCATCCTCCACTAGCCTGTATAGTGGAGCTCTCCTGATAAGCCGGGATTTCTCGGCCTCATCCTTGGGCAATGTCCCATGTGCCAAGAACTGAATGAATGGCGTCATCCAGGTGGCGCTCTGCTCGAGGAGGGAGACGTTGCCGTGCGTCTCATTTTCCTCTTCTCCGGAGGGAATAGAGGGCTTTAGTAGGTGCTCGACGAGCACCCCCACTAGGGCGGGTTCTTGCGAGGTGCCTAGCTTGGCAAGTTGGTCGACAAGGGTATTTGCTCTCCTGGGCACGTAAAGAACTTCGAAATTCTTGAAGTTCCTTTCCAACTTCCTCACTTCAACCAGGTAACGCGCCATTGAGTCATCGAAGCTTGAAACTCCTTGTTAACTGGTTCACGACCAACCGTGAATCCCTTTCACGGTCGGTCGTCGGACCCTAGCGCAGAAAGCATGCTCGAGTCCCGCCAAGAGCCGTACTCCGCGCGTTGTTGGTCGCGCGAAGTGCGTAGTCAGATGACGATCGAGTTGCTCTCCTTGCGGGGAGATCAAAACAATACCAGCCCCGAGGGTTCAAAGGAGCGCGAGCCGTTGAAGAATATCATCCAGTGGGGTTCTTCGACATACCCGGCTTCTTGTTCGGTCGGGGGGGACGAGGGGATTCGTCCACTCCGCCACGAAATCTGCCAGTATCTGGGACTTGATCGCTGTTCGGGAGGCGAACTTGAGGTCGAACTCTCCGAGTTCTACCGCCCACTTGGCGATGCGTCCAGAGGCGTCAGGATTTCTGAGGACCTCCCTTAATGGAAAACTGGTCGGAACCGTGATCGGGTGGGCTAAAAAATAGTGACGGAGCTTCTTAGAGGCCATGAGGAGGGCATAAAGAAGCTTCTGTACCTCAGGGTAACGCTCCTTCGATCCATAAAGCACCTCGCTCACATAGTATATAGGCCGCTGAGTCCCCTCGCGCTCGGCCACGAGCACGGCGCTTACTGCTTGGGGTGAGGCCGCCAGATAGAGCAGCAAAGGCTCTTGCTCCTTCGGGGTGACCAGGACGGGCGGGCTCGATAGGTACTTCTTGAGTTACTTGAAGGCATTGTCGGCTTCTTCGGTCTAGACGAAACCATCGTGTTTGCGCAAGGCATTGAAGAAGGGTAGCCCGCGCTCACCCAGCCGGGAGATGAAGCGGCTGAGAGCCGCCATCCGGCCGGTGAGCGATTGGACTTCCTTTACGCTCGAAGGAGCCTGCATTCTTTCGATGACCTCGATCTTTTCATGGTTCGCGCCAATGCCCGACGACCCGATTACGTACCCGAGCACCATGCCCGTGCGTACACCGAAAACGCACTTTTTCGGATTCAGCTCTATCCGATGTTTTCTTATATTACAAAAGGTTTCCTCGAGGTCCCGGATATGAGCCTCGGCTAGATTACTTTTGACGACTATGTCGTCTACATAAACTTCCAAGTTCCGCCCGATTTGGTCGAGGAAGGTCTTTTGCATTAGCGTTGGAAGGTGGCCCTTGCATTTTTCAAACCGAAGGACATGGTCGTGTAGTAGAAGGTGCCGAAGGGGGTGATGAAGGCAGTCTTCTCTTCATCTTCCCGTGACAGGCTGATCTGGTGGTACCCGGAATACGCGTCCAGAAAACTAATCAGCTGGGCCTCCGCCGTCGCGTCGACCAGCTGGTCTATGCGAGGAAGGGGGAAGTTGTCCTTCGGGCACGAGCCGTTGATGTTGGCGTGATCAACGCACATCCGCCACTTTCCATTCTTCTTTCTGACCACAACTGGATTCGCCAACCAATCGGAGTGCTCGACCTCACGGATGAAGCCGGCCTTCAATAGCTTGTCCAGTTGCTCCTTGATGATGTTGGCCTTCCACTGCGGGAACCTTCTCAGTGCTTGACACACTGGTTTTTTGCCAGGCTAAACCACCAGCCTATGCTCGATCACCTCCCTCGGGACCTCGGGCATATCAGATGATTCTCACGCAAAGACGTCCGCGTTTGCCAGGAGGAAGGTGATGAGCTTGTTTTCCTATTTCGGATCCAGGGCGGCCCCAATATGGACCACCTTGGACGGATCCTCCTCGGAGACCGGGACATGCTTCGTCTGCTCCTGGGCTGGAGCATCACCTTGGGCCGAGCGGACTTGCGTGTGTCCTGCTCGGACCCGCGCTCCGGGAGCTGGCCGACCAGCGCTAGCGCCATCTCATCACATTCCAGGGCAGCCTTGTGACTGCCCTTGACGGTGATTACCCCTTTCGGCCCTGGGAGCTTGAGGCAGTGGTACGCATGATGCGTAGCTGCCATAAACTTCGCGAGAGCCGGCTTGCCAAGAATGGCGTTGTAGGCCGACTTGAAATCAACTACCTCGAAGGTGACCAACTCAGTCCGGAAATTGCTCGGACTACCGAAGGTCACGGGTAGGACGATTTGCCCCAGCGGGATCATGGACGTGCCTGGGATAATGCCATGAAAGGGCATGGCGATATCCTTGATCTTGGATCGGGGGATCTGCATCTCGTCCAAGACCCGGGCGGATATCAGGTCCAGAGCGCTCCCCCCGTCGACAAGCACCCGCGCGACCCTTGTGTTACTGATGGTCGGCCATAGTACGAGAGGGAGCTTCTGAGGTTTGGTTATTCCCGAGGGACAATCTTCCCGGGAGAAGGAGATGGTTGTCTCCGACCATCGAATATGTTCGGGAGCCGAGCCCTCGCGGTCGGCGCGGCAGACCTCACACGCCGCGGCCTTCAATTCCCGCCGGGAGGAGTAGGCCGCGGAGATCCCGAAGATTACCGTGATGTGATGGCTCGACTCATGGTATTATTCGCTATCTCGACCTTGTGGGTCGGTATGCTGGTCGGATCTCCGATCGGAGCCGCCCTTTCCGACGTCCGGAAGGACGGGCATGGGGCCCCGGCCGTTGTAGAAATCCTCAAGACGAGCAACCTAGGTACGGCAGTTGCAGAGGTCATGCCCGTGTACTAGTGCAGTGGACAGAAACGGCTGCTCGAGGGACCCTGTGGTCCGCGTTTCTGTCCAGAATTGCTCGGCCGTTGACTCCCCACCTTGCCCGGGGAGGGGCGAGGCTTCTTGGGTCTCGGCGTCTGGGGCGGAGATGACTGCTCCGGGATGGCGGCCACCATTTTGGCCGCCTTTGCTTTTTTCTTCTTGGCCTTCTTGTCGGATTTCTTCTTGTCCGAAGACTCCATGCCTGGCTGCGGAGGTGTCTGGCCGGCCCCAAGAAGCCGCTTCCGCTCGACGGCCTCCTCGGTGTTGATGTAGCGTTCCGCTGCCTAAAACAGCTCGCTAGCCGAGGAGCCGGAGAATATCTCGAGATCCTGGGTGAAACGGACATTTTTGACGCCTTCGGTGAAGGCCTCAACGACCGTTTCATCCGGGATACTCGGAATGGTGTTCCGTACCCTGATGAACCTCCGGACGTAGTCACGCAGGCTTTCGTCCTCCATCTGGACTACCCGCTTGAGGTCCTGCGGCTTTCCCGGGGGAGGGCAGCATCCCCGGAAATTTGCCCGCAGGGCATCACAAAGCTGTGCCCAGCTATGAATAGAACCTTCCCGTTGGTTGAAGAGCCATGTCCGAGCAGGCCCTTCCAACACGGTGGGAAAATAGTTGACCATCACCCCTTCATCGCCGCCCGCGGCGGTGACGGTGGTAGCGTATACCGAGAGGAATTCGTCCGGGTTCTAAGTCCCTGTTGAACCGCTCGATGTGGCCCGGCTTAAACTTGGGTGGCCACGCCGCCCTCCGTAGTGTACGGGAGAAAGCGGGACACCCGTGGTTCGCTCGGGGATCGTGCCCTCGAGCGTCACGACCGTTGCGCCCCCGGAGGGGGCCGAGGAGTGAGAAGACGTCGCCACGCCGAGAGTCCGGGGTACCCGAAGGGGTACCGCTCCGGCCGGTGTGGGGACGGCACCCGCTGTGAGCGCCTCTCTCCCGGGACTCGGGGTGGCCCCGTTCCTGGGCAGAATCGTTGGTCGAGCTGCCACTATGACGACGCTCGCTCCCGCCGACCATCGATCGAGGGACCATCGTTGTGTCGGCGGGAGACCCTTTCATTCCTTCGTCTATCGAGATCTCTGTGAAGGTCATGACGAGAGTGGTTACCCCTTGGGGTTCGGCTCTCCCGGGAAGTACTCCAAGAGTCGACGGCGCGGGGGAGGTCGCCGGCCAACTGTTCCAGCCTTTCGGCCACGGCGACGCCTAGTTCGGCGGCCTGGTCGAAGTCCGGCCGGAGGTCCCGCACCACGTGTGCCAGAGCCCGAAGGCGCTGGCGGCTCCTGCCGATCGGATTGGGTGAGTGCAACGGCGGCGGAGACCCCGGACGTGGCGAACGGGGAGTCGGCCGGGTGCTCGGGCCTGGGCCATCACGATGGGTTGCCAGAGCTCGGTTGATCGAGCTGGTCGGCCCGATCCGCGGCGGCTTATGGCGGCGACGGCGCGACTTCGTCCTCCGTCTTTGCGGGGAGCGGTGCGTCGTCGGTGTCGCTTATGTTGACCTCTCGCGATAGTACCGGGCATGAAGGTGTCATGACCGTGTCCCCGCGGGAGGCAGTCTCGTGGTCGGACTCATACGGGACGTCGGGGATGTCAACCCCCTCGTATGAATCGGCGCCTTCGCACGTTGCGGGCGTCTCTTGTTCTGGTATCTCTCGGAACTGAAGGGGCTCGGGGACGTACTCCGAGCCCATCTCGCCCGTGGGGCGGCAGACATCCATGGGAGAAGGAGATTCCGCCATGGTGTGTCCTTCCGGATCGATGATCCGGGCGACCTCGGTATCGGACCAATACTCGTTCAAATCGTCGAGGTCGTCGAAGCGGATATCTTGGTTGTCCTGAGAGTTCGCCATTCTTGAGGACCCTTGCTTGCAGAAGTTAATCGACGGTCCCCACGGACAGCGCCAGCTGTCGACGGTTGAAGGTACGGGACACCCGGGTGCCGAGTTTAGTTGTTGAATGTAAGGATCAACCGACCTCTTCTCTGCAGCCTCGGGGGCTTTCGGGAAGGCGACCTCGATCAGGCAACCGTAAACGGGAAAGTACAAGGGGTTTAGACTGGTTGGGCCCGCTCGAGAGAGGTAATGTGACCCTACGCCCAAATGATCTCGTATATAGGAGAATCGGGGGGAGGTTACAAAGAGAGTCCCGGGCCTAGCCAACGTAGCGGGACTCGGGTTTCTCAAGTGGGAGACAAGAACTTCGACTTGTGGTTGCCTCAGCCGGAGCTCTTGTGTGTGTGTGATTTGTAGCAGCTAACCTTTACATGTACAGCAGTATGGTCTATTTATACATGGCTGAAAACAATATACTAAGGGACGGCGGAGCCCAGCACCCAGCGGTCCGAAGGCTGTCCCTGGGCACGTCGTGCTGAAGCAGATGCCGTCATCCTTCGTGATTACGGGGGGACGGTATGGAAATAGTGCTACAAGACGTGGGCAGGTAGTCGCGGTCTTCTGTGTAGATGACGAGACGTTACGGTCGTGGCGGTGTCAGAGGCATTTATTACAGAGGGTGGAAAGGCCTGTACTCTGTTGAGGACGGGGTGACCCGGACTCTGATCTGGGCAAGATCAGGATCATGCCCGGGCCCGAGCAAGGATGTCTTTGCTCGGGGGAGGCCAGCACCCGTGCGCACCGAAGAAGATAGTGGCATTCCGAACTTCCCTCCAGGCCCCGTCAACACCCGATGATCATTTCGACAGCGATGCATTGTGAGATGCTATGCCAAGATCAAAGTTATGCAACAGAACAATAATTAGATAGTAGTCACGCTACAACAGAGTTTGGGACATAGTTACAATACCACTAAGTCTTACATCGACTGTGCATAATTTATTTATAAATAGCTAAGTTACCTGGTTCTAATTTGTGGACTACTATATGAAGTCCTCGACAATACATAGCCCTCCGGTACTCCGCACCCTCCGGATGATCTTGGACGACTCCCACGACATCATAGCAGTCGACATAATCCACACCAAAGCTAAGATCTAACAAGGAGATAATAGCAAGAGTGAGTACTCAGCAAGCAATAATAGCAACAAATGGCGGACCCAGGATCTCACCAAACCCCAGGCTAAAGTTTAGAGCTCTTTTATGGTACACGATGGTAATTATAGTAGCACGATAGTATAATTTAGATGTAACCGTATTTTTCTCAAAAAAGATCTAACTATTCGTTTAGAGCGCATTCTTCTTAAAAATATACCATCATTGAATTTAGTGCACTAAAACTTAGTAGAAATTTCTCTTCATTCTCTAATCTCTATCCCTAATTTAGTGCAAATACTTTTAGAAATGATCATCTAAGCAATGATATTACATCATATAAAAAATAAAAAATTATACAAGGACGAAATAAGTAAACCTGTTCGGGTGATGGCTTGGCCATCATTTGGTACGATGATGCTGGATGTAGCCGACGGCAACAGTGCGACACCGTGTGCGATCGTTAATCACTGATCCAGAGGCGCATCACGCTAGGAGGAAGCCACGAGCCACACAGGGCAGATCACAGAGAGTAGGCGTCGTCGCGTTGCGTACTCGTGTCAATGCTTCGAGCCATCGATTGGCTGATGCGTCATCGCATACAAGTAAAAATTCATATATAAATGATTGTGACTGAATTGGTAGTAGCATATTAAACTCTGTGACTGAATTGATTGCAGCATATTGAGGATTATTCGTTTACTTTCATGGTTGCATACCATTGCATACTTACACGGGATGACAGAACGTCAGGACGAGCCATTGTCGTCGTGGTGAGCAACTGCGCACGAACAGGCAGACTGCGGAGCTACCGCCTAAGGGCTGCGAACCGCGACGGCGGTGCAGCCTGCGTCACAGCGCCAGCAGCATGCGGGGCTGCGCCCTAGCACCCTCGCAGGTGCAGGCGGCGCGATCATGCGAAGCAAACAGAGGCCACCAAGCGATGCGTGCTTCGAGTTGAGCGGTTGACTGCTCACACCTGCTCACTTGGGCTGCTGTTGGAGCCATTGGGCTTGTAGGCCATGAAGGTAAGCAACAAACGGCAAGGGGTATACCCCTACTACTTTGGGCTGGGCCTCGGGCTGAAGCCCACCTAGCCTGAGGCCTATATCCACCCTTGGAACCAATGCACCATGACATTGCTTCTCCTCCTACTCACAAGCCTATGCCACCTCTTTCATTCACATTTACTATAAAAAATACATGTTTGCAAGAGTTGATTTCTTCTAAGCTTAATAAAAACTACTAGCACTCGTATATGAGGCGGATGTATCCAATCAAGGAGACAGGCACAAATTCATGAATTGACGTCGCGCGGGTTTGTACCACTTACTTGTAGTCGCCCCGAACCAAGGCCAGGACTAAGAGCTAGAGTTTACTCTAATCAGTAGGTTAGATCTTCATCCCAGTTGATTTGCAAGTTGTGGTACTCTTAGGAGGATGTCTCTTGCCCACAACCTCGTCCCACAAACCTGCTAACTCAACCGTTATACTCATTCCCCACGCCATAATTAAGTACCATCTAATGTAATATAGTCACCTGGTTGGGGAACCTAAGCTTGCTCACCTTGGGCATGCTCACCCTCCCTTCCTAGTTATCTACTTACCCCATGTGGAGTGTAAGCACTTCATAGAACAACCTTCTCTAATCATAAGACGAGACTAAGATTGATATGCTTTATTTCCGGCTTGATGCCTGAGTGATAGCTGAATGACCTTATATAATATCCCATATGAAGGGTCCTGCCTACCCTCTAAAGCTTTCTAGAGCACCCTTCACCCTCCGTAATTATTTCTAACGACTCGATTGCTCTATTGATCAAGCCTTTACCCCTTTCATCCTGAACGCAAATAAAATTCAAGAAAAATATTTGAATGCAATATACCATGTATTCATTTTACATTAGAGGGTATTTTTAAAATACACTACTCAAGATAGTCAAAGAAAAGCTTGCCTTCAACTAGGTGCCACCATCGTCTGGCCACTCATTCTCAGCGGCTTGATTTAAGTCGATCCTTAAAAAATTTACAAGAGTGCTAATATTTATTTTATTCCTCGACGTGCATTGTGCTAGTACTGTTCAAGATAAGGTGTGTTTTATTATTACTATTTGTTTAGTGCTATGCCATTTGATGATTTGTTGATGTAAATAATTTTGCCTTTTGAATGGCACTAACAGGATAATTCCTATTCTCAACCTGAGCCAACTAGAACTCCCAACCCGAGCCGATCTTGAGCCGAGCCTGAGCCAAGTTCGGTTCAAAACCACGCCGATCCTCTCCCATCCCAAGCCGGCTCTAAACCAAAAGTGGACGTTCAGGCCCTGTTCTTTTGGGTTATCTAATCTGACTTATCACGAACTTCGAGAATTTTTCGAGGTGGCCTCGAGATTCAGATGGCCTTGATTTTTAGGATTTAGGGAGCTTTTAGACACGTCTACGAGATAAAAAAGATTCAAAAAGTAATAAAAAAGTCAGATAAGTTAATATTAGTCAGATAAGTCACGAAATTAGTCTGACCTATCTGACTTATTACGAACTTCGAGAATTTCCCGAGGTGGCCTTGAGAGTCGGATGACCTTGATTTTTAAGATTTATGGAATTTTTAGACACGCCTATGAGATAAAAAAAGATTTAAAAAGTAATAAAAAGTCAGATAAGTCAATATTAGTCAGATAAGTCACGAAATAAGTCTGACTTATCTAACTAATATTGACTTATCGGACTTTTTATAACTTTTGAATCCTTTTTTTTTATCTCGTAGGCGAGTCTAAAAACTTCCTAAATCCTAAAAATCAAGGCCATCTGAGTCTCGAGGCCACCTCGAGAAATTCTCGAAGTTCGAGATAAGTTAGATAAGTCAGATTAGATAAGTCCAAAAGAACAGGGTAGTCTTTCAGGCGTGAGCTGAAACGCCTAACACCTATAGGTGCAAGATACTGTCCAAGCCTCCAAGGTACAAGCTGAAGGATCAAGGGCATCAATATGCAGCGCATGGGTATATGTAAGCAATGGCTCTAAGTAGAACCAACATGACCTTTGAAAATGACTACATGTACTTGTGTAGAGATACTGAGATTGAAATGATGTTTATGTAGAGGGTATCCTTTGTTCCAAGGACAAGTAGGAAGGATATACTATATATTATAGCCCCTAAAATGGGTACCAACCGAGCTTTCCACGTCGGCTGGAATTTTTCGGCTGTCCGATCGCGGGCTCAACACGATCTGCCGTGCAGCGCTGACGGTTTTGCAAAAAAAACCCTTGAAGTTGTTTTAACCCACGGTCCATATGCGCTCACAGTGGAATGTGCCCTCCGACGGCCGTTCAATCGCGCCCGCTGGCTTGATCTGGCGGTCCATTCAAAACTCATATATAAAAAATTTCTTACGCAACCACCACGACAAGGTGGAGTGTTCGTCCGAGTGGTCTTTGGCGCTAGGTCTTAGGCCAGCGGCCCAGGTTCGAAGCCTACCCGCCCTAGTTTTCCAAGATTTTTGCCTTTTCCACTCCCTTCTGTTTCCTCTTCTATTTTTATATTTCTAGCCTACTTAATGCATCTCGCGCAAGGTGGCGCGTTGGTGCACTGCCTCATCCTTCAATGTGAGGTCGCGTGTTCGATTCCCAGCCATGCTCTTATTCTTCCCTTTTCTTCCCACTTTTTTAATTCTGTTAAAAATTGAAAATAAATTGTTTCCACCTTTTTAGCCCGTTTAAAAATTATTTCTTTCCTCTTTTTTTACCCACTTTTTTTTGGCTGTTTAAAAAAATCTATTTCTTCCCATTTTTTATCCCTAAAAAAATTGAAAATAAATTATTCCCACCTTTTTATCCCATTTATAAATTTTTATTTATTCTCACTTTTTGTAGCCCGTTTAAAAAATTTTAAAAACGAAACTTGAGAAACTGGAACCATATTCATTCCTAAATTTTTATCCCGTTAGAAAAATAAAAACAAAGCTTCGCAAAACAAAACCATGTTCATTCCCGCCTTTTTTAGAATGCCTAAAAAAACCAAAAACTCCAGAAAATGGAACCATATTCGTTCCCACCTTTTTAGCCTGTTGAAAAAATAAAAGAAGAAAACTTCGCAAAACGGAACTATCATTCCCGCCTTTTTTTGGCATGCCTAAAAAAAAAATCAAGAAATCAAAACTTCAGAAAATAGAACCATAATTTCATGGTGATGGCGAAAAAAAACCAAAACTCGAGAAAATAGAACCATGATTTTATAGTGATGCCTCATTGTGCACCGTGGGTTATGCGCCGCTGTGCACCGTGAACCATGCTAAAATCATAATTTTATGGTGATAATCCGTTGTACACTGTGAATTATGCGCCGCTATGCACTGTGGACCATGTACTATTGGATTATGGAATTAGATAGGTGTTTACTGGAGCTTCAATACCCCGGCCACATTTATTTGCCTTCATGTAAAATGAACTGAGAGAGATGAACAGAAAACAAAGTGTTCGAAAACAGGAAGAAAGATCAACCGTGTGATAGTATGCAACAACATGTGCCCAACTGTCTGCGTGCCCATGTGGGCGTGCAAACCTCACTAGTTAATTACAAGTGTGTTTGTGTTGGCATTATCCTATAATACAATACGCACTAAGTTGCCCTTCTTTTCAGCTTATTCATCCTCTTATGCATACTGTATGACTTGAGAATTTTTGAGATAGTCTCGAGAGCAGTTAACCTTTGTGTTTGACTTATCAGGGGCTTATAGACCGCCTACTTATGAAAAAATAATGGACTCAAAAAGTGAAAAAAAAAGTCCAATAAATCAAATAAGACACGAAATAAGTCACTTTTTTTTCGAGGTAGCCTTATTTCGTGTCTTATTTGACTTATTGGACTTTTTTTTTTCACTTTTTGAGTCCATTTTTTTTTTCATAAGTAAGCGTGTCTATAAGCCCCCGGATAAGTCAAACACAAAGGCCAACCGGCTCTCGAGGCTACCTCGAAAAATTCTCGAAGTCGCGAGACAGGGCAATAAGCGCTACAGTAATAAGCTGAAGAGAAGGGCACCTAAGCATTCCTCTGGATTTTCAATGTACTGGCAATTACTGAGAATACAACTTCGATGTTTTCTGCTGTGGGCAATACAACTTCGATGTTTTCTGCTGTGGGCACTTATATTGAGAAGGCCTCGGTATATATTTGTGGGCGCCTGATGAGATCAAGGGGTGTTTCAATTTAATATTTATGTATCATCGATTTAAGACTAGCTGCCGATATTTACGGTCACACTTCGCTGTATAGTTTCTCAGTTTGAGTCAAGACTTTGGTAAATGTGGTATTTGCTGATGATATATTGAAATAAGTTGATTTTTAACTAGAACAAACTGTAATTTCTTTAAAATATCGTATTTATTAAATTATATAAACCTTAAATATTGAACGAACAATCTTGCTACTTGACACAAGCGGTAAACGGATCCAAAAATATTGCGGTAGGATGCATAATTGTTTCATTAAAGAGGAAACACCGAATATAGAGAAAGAAACTGTTGAATTGTCTATAATATCTGAACGATGAGCATTTAATACAATTTAAATATACTTTATCAGGTATTACCTAATTGCAACGAGATTCAAAATAAATTAATAAACATATATATTTGCAAGGTGATTTACATGAGTTTTCTTTTTATAACAAACATAGTATAAGGTTTGTTGCCTCTGGACACTATGCTCTGCACAAACAAAAAACTAATAATTTGAAGCTGAACCTTCAAAAGAACCTTAGCCAGGGGTGGATCCAATAGATGTGCCTACTAGAAATTTGAAAAACACGAGACCCCCTATGTAGTATCGGGCCAAATCTTCTGCTATAGCCCAATTTCGAAGTAAATGCCTAGGCCTAAACATGAAAAATTTCAGCAAATAAATGGGCTATCCCCCACATCCCCACCGGCCCATCTTCCTCCTCAAATCAGCTATCCCAATCACCATAGTTCTGGTCCATAAATGGACAGATCACGACCAGCCCACAGGACAATAAACCCAAAATTTTTTAATTTTTTAATTTATTTTTATTCAAAATTTGAAAATAAATATACTGTTTTGAAAAATTAAAAAACTAAACGCCTCCGCCTGGCCGTCGAGCTAGAAATAAATCCAGCCCATTCATTGGGCGGTTTATAGATTCTCGCCCATTGAATGGGCGGGATTTAAATCCGGCAGAGTAAAATGACAAAAATTTTGAAATTTGGCAGCACCTCCCCTTTCTTGAACCTCTTGGCCGGCGCTGCACTGTTCTTGAAACTAACCACGGCGAACAGAGGGGGGTGAATGAGAGCCTCGAATTTTTTACGGCCGTTCTTTTTCGAATTCACCGGCACCCTAAAATGTGAACAACTTGACAACTATGTGTACCCCTAGCATGAATGAGAGTCATAGAATATGTAGGGATTTTTCACACACAATCCTGGTTGTCAAGTGTCCAAAAGAGAAGAATCAATTCAAACCTTACTTTAAGAAAGGAGATCAAGCCAAATAACCAAAGTGACTTTCAGAAAAGTAAAAAACAGATTTGTTCTCACTTGGAGGAGACGGATGGTGGCTTTCTGGTGCTCATCAAATTTTGGGAATTTTTCTCCCTATTTCTCAATGGGTCATGCACAACTTTACCAAAAATCATCTCAAAACTCCATGTAGATAAATCATGAAAATTCAAACATCACAAGCTGCTTTCTGGAAAGCAAAAACAGAAACCCCAGAGTTTGTTTCCACTTGGAGCAGAGGGATGGTGGGTTTCTGGTGCTTCTCAATGTTTGGAAATTTTTATTCCGATTAATCAATAAGTCATGAAGCACTCCACCAGAAATCTCCTGAAAACTCCTTTTACAGAAAATATGAAAAATCAAAAACCACGAGCTGTCAAGAACATCGAGCAGAAAGTTTGGGGCTCGGTTTTCATCTCACTGCTCCCAAACGGTGTAAGAACAGGACTCCAAATATGTATAGTGAATAGATATATGAGTCACGCACCTTCTCCACCAAGAATCACTCAAAAAGGATTTTTCTAGATTTTTATAAAAATCAAACACTGCCTGCTGCGCGAAGAACAAGACAGGAACTTCAAGAACAGACTTGAGCCATCAAAGCATATAGAATAGAAAAGGAGGCACGGGAGTTTTTCAGGGATGGCTCAAGATCGAAACAAGAACACACACAAATCCCACAAGATCATTTCACTCTCACGGTATTTAAATGCTGAAAGTAAGTGCAAGAACGATATAAAAACGCCGATCTATTAGCTCATGAACGTAACTACAGATCGGGGACCCGGAGACGCAGCCCCACACTCACACAGAGACGCAGCTCCTCAACTCACACCTATGTTGGCTGGCTACAAATGGCTCAAGGGACACCCTCCAAGTGAAGCCTTGGGGTCCTATTTATAGCCCAAGCCACACATTTGTGAAAACACCTGGGCGGCCGGAAACCCCGAAAACACACTCCGGTCTCTCTCGCACGAATCCTCGGCATTGCCAACCACTTCCAGCTGCTCCGATGCTCCCAAGACTTCGACGAGGTCGTGCACGAGCGACGCCCGGTGCCGGCGCCCGAAAAACCTCCACCGCAGACTCGCGACCGGTCCTCCGATCACCGCCACCCCACCCCTGCATTGAGACCATCACTGCGTACACGAGAACAACACGAACACAAGGAAACAAACCGATCTCCGATCGGGTTACGGTTCATCGATAAAGGAAAACAAAGAATGAGCACGACAGAAATTTGGTGACGGACGCTGTCCGTGATCTAGGAGCGATTCGGACCGGGAACCAGAGGTTCCGTGGACCGTTAAGCGCAACGTCTAAGTGCAAGCTCCAACTGCAGGGGTTCAAAACTTCGCAAGAATCAAATTTCTAACATGCCAAATCAAAAGTGGATTTGAATTTTGAATTTAAACGAAAACCACCACATGCTCATCACTCATGACTTCACAGTTCTTGATCGGACAGAGTGTGGAGAGGAGGGGAGGAAGGGGGGGTTCAAATAAGGCTGCTTAGTTCCGGTTATACCGGTTGGTCTCTCCAACCGGTACTAATGCTCTAACATCAGTACCGGTAGCATCAGTACCGGTTGGTTACACCAACCGGTACTGATGTTACAGCATTAGTACCGGTTGGTCTCTTCAACCGGTACTGATTTGTCCCCAGACCAGTCCCGGTTCATGTATAACCGGTACTGATGAGACAGTATAAAAGGCCAAAAGGCCAGATCTGGACTAGTGTAAATCGGTTGAAGCATTCAATTCAATATGTAGAGGCCGAATGGCTAGGAAACAAATGGCAATAATTAATACATGTTAAATACTATCAACATATCCAATTAGAATCTGGCTATCTATTAATAGACTGTTTAGTTTGTCACGGTGAATTAACCAATTACTTGTTTGGTTTAAGAAATGGATTTGTCCATCACTACCCATATAATATCTAATAAAAAAAGAAATGGTATCATCTCAATAAAATCATAAAATAAACCAAGACTAAGATGGCTCACCAAACCAAACATCCAATAAACAATCAATTAAGTTTGCGCTTTTCTATTTAGTACCATGGTAAAGTATCTGGCGCCGCCACAGACTGTGCAGAGGATTTATTAAGGCAGACACGCCTCATGCTGTCATCCAGGATGGGGACGTTAACATGCTGTCTTTGACCTATCTTTTTTCTGGAATTCAAATAAGGGACACGTTGCTGAACATTGTTGCAGCGTTCAACAGCTTTTAGGTTAACTAGCATGTTAGCCAAGTACTGAGTTCTGATGGAAGATCGTACAACGAGACTGTTACTACTGGAAGATTAGCTAATGAGCTGAAAAGAAATTAGTGGTCCAACACCACCCCCCCCCCCCCCATCCCTATTGAGTATGTACAATATGTAGACAGCTGTTGTCTATAAGAGTTATCATATCATCTATTTGTTTATGTAGATGAAAAAAAAAGAAGTTGTTAGTCAACTGTAGCACGAGAACCAAGGTGGTTGTGTGTAGAGATGAGCTGTCTATAAATAAAGTGATTGTCTGTACCATTGTATAGTTGTCTTTAAAATTGTCTATAGGTGACATGGCAACTTGCTATAGACAGCAGCTATCTATAGCATTGTACATACTCTTAGAAAACTGGTTATTGACTTGCTTGCAATTAATAGACGCTGAAATCTTTTATTGGAAAACCGGTTTTTTTACCTGGAAAATAGTACTCCATCAACAAATGCATGTTGGTTTTGATTACACAAGGTCAAAACATTTGAAACTTTAGCTATAGATATCTTTTAAATATTTTGAATAGATATATGGGAATTATATGTGTATAGAAGCCATTAGTGTGATGCCTAAAACTAAATTTGCGTTTGTTACTGAACGTAGCAAAAGAACTACGGATTTAATTAACTGTATCGGATACACATATATCACTAATTAAATTATGCCATATTTATATACATATTTTTTTTGGGATATGAATTCGAGCATAGACAATGCCAGATATGAATATGGGTAATATCGGTTATGAATACAGGTAGATAACAAATATTTTCTTGAATAATATGCAAAGCGTGCACATATCACACATTAAAATATTTATCCAATGCATTTTTCATTGATGATACGAGTAGCAATGGACAAATAAATCGATAAGACCAACTTAATGCAATAATCGTCCGGTTTGCACATTGTTAAAGTCAAAAAGAAATCATGGCATAATTTGCAAGTTTTGTACAAAATTACACAATATCAATTCATCAAATGCTTACAATGAGCCAATCAACTATGTGGTCTGAGTATATTTGTTTTGATCTATCGGATATTAGGTGAGAAAAAATCAAATATATCCATATCTGTCGAATATCTCTGTTCCATATCCATATATGTCAAAAAATTATGATATACTTTTTTTTTACCTAAACCACTATTCAAATCGATTCGAACCAATGATTGGACAAAAATTATCCATACCGAAACCTTTGCTGTAGAACACAACTTGGATGATCTATGTCCTCATTTATTAGGAAAAAAACAAAACAAAAGCTCTTATCAAATACCAAACTAATGGACCTTGGTAGAAGCTTATAGTACATTAACTAATACCCATTAATCATTATTACTAGTTACTAGGAAAAAAAATACCTAAATAGTCCATCAACTATGGCCCGCAGACCAATTTAGTCCATGATGTCACATATCAAACAAGAGTGGTTCTTCAATTATCAAAACCGGACAAAAAGGTCCTTTGATCGGTCAAACCCGTGTTTGAGGTGGTTTTCGCTGATGTGGACGCCGTGGCCTTTTTTGCCTATGTGGACGCCTTGCGGGAAGACCACCTCAACATCTGTTGCCACATCACCCTTCTTCCTCCTCATCTCCCAATCTCTCTTTCTCTCTCTCTCCCCCCTCCCCCCTCTCTCTCTCTCTCTCTTTGCCGCTCCATGGCTACCGCTCAACTCCCCTAGCCCGTGGTCTCCGCCGCCCTCCTCTCTGCCACCGATGCGCCACCACCTTCGCTCGCTGCAAGTCGCCACCACCACCTCCCTCTCCCTATGACTCTCGTTCTCTCTATCTCTCTCTACTCTTGGGCCTAGAGACAGTGGGCTCTCGCTCTATTTGGTTGGGCCCCTAGCACGCATGCTCATCGGTGGATGGGAAATGTTGGTCGCCAGTGTGGGCTGGACGGCGGAGGCGGAGGGTGACGTAGAGGAACAAGAGGAGGCTATGGCGGCATGGCGAATTAAGAAGGTTGGCGGTGTTGCAGGCCTAGCCAAATTCGTAGTCATCACCTTCCCCAAATTCGTTGTCATTGTGTCATCCAGTACCGGCCTTCTCCCCTACCCTCAGCATCGCTCTTCTCTCGCATCATGGTTGTGGCCCGTACCGTGGCTTGAGTCGACGACACGGTGTTGCCTCCCTCACCAGTGTCATGTTGTGGCCTTAGCTCCGTCATGGCCATGGCCCGCATTGATGGCGCCGTCATGGCATGGCTTGCGTTGACGGCACGGTGTCAGCCTCCCTCACAAGTGCGGCATCGTGGCCTCCTCTCTCACCGGTGTCGACCTCCTGTACCCGAGCGCCACCCTCCTCCCTCGTCGGTGTCGTCGTGGCCTACCAGATATTAGAGAGGGGGAGAGAGAGAAAGAGAAGAGAGAGAGGGAGACAGTGAGAGGGAGGGAAGGAGGAATTAAAAAAGAGGAAGCCCACATGGATGCCACGTCACACAAACTACTCATGTGGACCTCTACATCAGCGAAAACCACCCCAAAAGTGGGTTTGACTGGTCAAACCTAGTTTCAATAATTAGGGGACTGGTTAAATCCGGTATTCTAGTTTAGAGACCAAATTGGTTCACATAACATAGTTAAGAAATCAAATAGATACTTCCCCCCAGTTATTATCATTCGAGTAATCAAACCAACTAGGGCAGAATGACACTGACGGGACTATCAAAGATCCAGCTAAACAGGACGGGTGTGGGCTTATTCTGGGCCTTGGCCGCCCTATCTTGGGCCTTCTCCTCCGTCCTCCGGATCTTCTGCGGCAGCGCGCACACGTAGTCCCTCGCACGTCTCCCCTCGCCGGAGAGCCCCGCCGTGAGCTCCTCCACGCGCCACTGCCGTATCAGGTGCTCCAATATGCGGCGGTAGTCGGAGGCAGTGTAGACCCCAGCCTGCTGCGCCGCGGCGGCGTAGTGCGTAAAGAGGTCGGCGTCGCGGCCGTCCGTCATGAGCGCGGCTGGCATGGTGATGCGGCGGCGCATCATGTACGCGAGGGCGCGCACGGTGGCGTCCGGGTCCGCCTCGAAGAGCTTCCCGACGATGCGGGTGTAGGCTGCCTCGTGCCGCTTCTCGTCGGCAGCAATGGCGCCGCAGATGCGCGCGAGCGCCGCGTCGCCGTGGGCGCCCACCAGGCGCGCAGTGTTGCCGTGGGAGATGGACGTGGCGCGCTCCTGGAAGGCGACGTAGATGAAGCCGTGGTACGGGCTCGCCGGCGCGTGCATGGCCATGCCGGACTGGATGAGGCGGTGGATGGTGCGCTCCACCTGGCGCATGTCGAGGCGGCCGGAGAGGTACAAGTACCGGCTGAGCACGTCGCCGTGGCGGTTCTCCTCGGCCGACCAGCCGCGGATCCACCGCGCCCAGGCGGTGCCGTCGGCGCCGGTGACGTCGCGCGCGGCCTCGAAGCGGTTTGCCATGCTCTGGTACGTGGGAAGTGCCTCCTCCGTCACCATATTCCCCACCAGGCACACCAGCTGCGCGTCCGGCACGGCCGCCGCCCGCGCCCGGAGCTCGAGGCACGCCGCGTGGAAACCCTCGGGCCCCAGCGCCGCCGCGTCCGGGAGCATGTCCGACGGCTGCCACGCCGCGTCCGCCGGCTTGAGCAGCGGCAGCACGTGCTGCTCCGCCCACGGCTCCAGCTGCGCCATCACCTCCAGCCGCTCCGGCGCTAGGTACCTTCGCCATTCCTCCTCCGCCTCCTTCCTCTCCTCCCGCCGCCCGGCGACGCCGACGCCGACGGCCACGGCCCCTCTACCCGTCGCACTCCTGCATCTCCTGCATATATGATCGATGCACCCAACAAATCAACACGCAATTAACTCACCAGCAGTCCTGCATGCTACTGCACATCACCAAATACCAACTAATTGACATCTTATTTCGAAACCAAAAAAAAAATAAATAGATCACCTTGGGGTGTGTGTGTGTGTATGCACAAATCAAACACATATATGCAAGTGTACTTGCCAGGTGCTGATCGCTGTTGATGGCTTGTAGTGGTTGCTTGGTCTGCCTGATGGATACGCAAACCAAACTAATATCGTTGCTGATGCTGCCATGATCATTGATCAATAATGCAAGCACTCCTTACTGTTCTTATGATCTTATCTGATGATGAACAGAATGGTCAGATGGAAGCAACACGGTCTTGCGTATGTACTTATAGAGAGAGACTGCAGTTAATTGGTCCCTGGTTGGTTGGTGGCACACTGAGTCACTCTCTGAGCCACTGTATTAGAATGCATGTGCATAGATACTCGATATAGGGGCTGTTTGGTTCTTAGTATGAAATTTCAGTAGAAATTTGGTGGGAGGCAATTTGAGGTGATCTGAGAGATGTTGTTTGGTTGGTTGTATGAGATTGAGCAATTTGCATGAGAGATGTTGTTTGGTTGGGTTGCAGACTAGAGAGAAGTGGGATGGACAAATTCAAATGAGGAAAATTAAAAATAAAGAAAATAAAATCAAAAGTGAAAATAAAATTTTTAAAAAATACTGGAATAAAAATAAATTCAAAAACAAATACTAGAAAATCAATAAATTTGAAAACAAAATATAAATTGAAAAAATTCTGAAATTTTTTCAATACCTTGTACATGAATCTACGGTTCCATTTTTTTTTGTTTCATTGAATTTGGATGTCGTTTGAATTTTTAAATTTTTTTGAAAGAGTGAAAAGTTGAAGCAGAAAGAACCGGACTGGAGTTGTTAGTTCGTTAGTGCTTCACTGCGCGCGGGTTAGTGGTTTACTGTGCTGGCCTGGCCGCCGGAAACGGTCGCAGCTCGCGTTTCCCGCGAGCCAGGCCAGCACAGTGAATTTGCATGGAGGGAGACAGACTGGAAAGCTCGTTCGGCCAACCAAACACCGGTTGGGTGGCTCGTGCATTTCAAACCAAACCTATTTCGGCCCGCTTGTAGTTTGAGAAATGCAAGCGATTTGAAACCAACGGGCCAGAAGAGGGCTTCTACAAGCGGCTCGTGTCCCGAACCGCTTGAAAAACCCATTTCTACAAGCGGTTCGTGTCCCCAACCGCTTATAGACTTCTGGCGGTTGGGGACACGAACCGCTCAGAAATTGGTTCTACAAGCGGTTCGGGACACTAACATTTCGTAGAATAATAGCCACTAGCGGTTGAACACGAACCGCTTGTAAAGGCCTAGTTTTCGAAAGGCTAAAAAGAAATTTTGTCCTACTCTATCAAAGAGCACTCGTGGGTGAGTTGATTAGCTGGGTGAGGTGTGGGTCACGAGGAGACATGAGGTCCTGGGTTCAAATCCCACTTCCCCCAAATATATTTTACCCTTTTTTTACACACTATCATAAGCGGGGTTTTGTACAAGCGGTTCAAAAGCCGCTTGTACAGGCCCTTACGAACCGCTTGTGATGTTCCGTTCTACAATAGTGGATTCGTATAAAACAGCACATCTGCTTTAACAAGGATTAATTATATATATTCCACTGTAAAATTGTGAAATCAGAAATTTATTATACTATATGTGTTAATGACATGTAAGTTTAGATTCCAGGAATCATCCATATACGTAACGTGGAATCTCTAGACTTATGGCTTTGCGGAATTCATGGTTGCATAGAAGAAAGAGAGAGACACAAATCTCGAAATATCAATTGCAAACGAGAGGACACCTACTGGCGTGGATTTTTCTTGGGACGCCGTGGTACTGCCGGTATAGTATTTGACCGGCCGATGGATGATGGCTTACGCGCTTGCAGTGCAGCCGTGCATGGATCACCCTGGACGTGGACGAGCTTGCGGTGGTGGTTAATTAGCGTTGGGCGTCGCGCGTACCACACGTACCTATCTAGCTACATGAATATTTATAGAAATTGTGTGTTACTGTAAAATGAATACGAGCTGTTCATCTCTTGATCTATTGAATTGATTTCAATTTTTTATACAACCAGATTAGTTTTGTACTATATAAGGATAGTTTATTCTTGTGACAAACCTCCTCTAAACAAATGATTATATATAAAATAGGCAAAATTCGCTGTATACCACTATAAATTTGTTGTATTTGCTGTATACCACTCAATGTGCTTGACATGTGGGCCTTGGACCCACATGTCATAGACACACCAGTCATATATAGCAAATGGGTACAAAGTGATAGTGGTATACAGCAAATTTCCCTGTAAAATACACTACCATCGAAGTATATATATCGCCATTTTCTTCCGTAAAAGAGCTCTATATAGACGATGTCCCATGAGTCACATAGCTAGGATTAGCTGTTAATTACTAATAGAGGTTTCGGAGGATTAGCCATGAGATATAGGCTCCGTTCCTTGTAGCAAACCGCCGGCCGCACGGTAAATTTTTTTTAAGATTATTTGTTTTGAATTATTTAAAAATTTTTCAAAGACTTATAAATTTGCTACAGTAAAAGCGCCAACCGCCAAAACAAACAGAGCCACAGTGATCACCCGTGGACAGGTACAAAGTGATAGTGGTATACAGCAAATTTCCCGGTAAAATACACTACCATCGAAGTATATATATCGCCATTTTCTTCCGTAAAAGAGCTCTATATAGACGATGTCCCATGAGTCACATAGCTAGGATTAGCTGTTAATTAACTAACAGAGGTTTCGGAGGATTAGCCATGAGATTTAGTGATCACCCGTTGCCAGTTTCATGCAATAAGTGCGTTAGAGTACTATAGCTTGTTTGAGTTGTTTCAATGTTATATTCAAAAAAAAAAAAAGTTGTTTCAATGTTGGAATATCTCAAAACCTAATTACTAGCGTTATGTTGCACTAGCAGTTTAACCATCTTTTAGTACATTTTGGTTTTTTTTTCTTGTGGGACCTACAGGTGGGTCTAAATACTAAGGTAATTTTATGAATTTACTCCCTCTGTTTCAGAGTACAGGGCGTATTTCATCTGAGCAGTAGATTTAGGCCCTGTTTTTTTCAGCGAAAACTGGCGGTTGGCGGTCTATGCACCTACAAAAGATTAATAAGCCTAAAAAGATAATTAAAATTTTTTTAAAAATCTTTGAGGAGAACTAATCAAAGTCTCGAAAAAATCTTTGAAAATTATAACACAAAAAAATCATATAAAAATATGAAAGGATACTGCAGTAAAACGTCGACCGCCGGTAAACGTGGAAAGAAACAAGGGCTTAGATAGCTTGAAAGTTGTGGAATCAATAGTACCCGTGCATGTCACTTATTATGCCCCAAGTTAATGCATGCAAATTTTAACTACGTGCAGTTTTCAAGGTGGCAGCTTGGTATGTGAAATACTAGTACTGTTACTACATTTAACACGTTCACGATGTTCGCCAGAGCTGGCTACCTACCTACCTAGCAGCTAGCTTATCTCTCTGCCGCTCTCCAAGTCAACATGAATGGCATGCACTCTCGTATAGTCCCGGGTAAGGACAAGGTATCATTTTCGAAATAGGCGGTATATTACAATATAAAAAAGTTAAAAAGCTAGATTATAATATAAAAAGTTAAAAATATGAAAGGTTGAGGGCTCTTAAAAAGAGACGTTAACAGACTAAACAATATATTAAAAAAATATTATGTTTTAAGAACGGTCACTAAAAGGCTTAAAAAAATTGTTACAAAATGCTACATTGTCTGACTTATACAAAAAAAAATTTATAGCTTGGTTGGGGAAGATCAGTAGTCTACGGCTGGCCAAGCTTGAGATTTTTCTTTGCTCTCGATACTTTTTCTATTTTTTTCATCCATAGCTCTAAATGTGAACTAGATCAGCAGTCCTTAACGCATTCTAGTACCACACAGTAACTAGCAGCTAGGGACCATGAAGGGATCGAGACACGTACCAAACAGTCACTACTAGAGAACTGCATATAGACACGGGCTGATCACTACTGGTTGGATTTGAATCTGTATTGATAGTGACATCGAGATCGATTTATTTATTTCACAGTACAGTAGTAGAACTTTCAAGATCTTGGTTAGAGCCACGAACCGGTATTGACACTACTAGAAAATCGGCCTTTACAAACGATATATCACAAGCAGTTCGATGCACACCGCTTCTAATAGTTGTAGCACAAGCAGTTCAATAGCTCAAGTCAGAAAGCCCTATGAACCCCTTCTAAAGTCCAAGCAACAGAAGGGGTTCGTGTCACGAATCCCTTCTAAAGCCCAAGCACCTCTAGCAGTAGTTGGAGACACAAACCCCTTCTAAAGCCCAAGCAACAGAAGGGGTTCGTATTACGAACCGCTTCTAGAGGGGGCTTTAGAAGGTGTTCATATTACGAACCGCTACTGGAGGCCCATTTTTTTAATTGTTAAAAGGAAAGCTTGCCTTATCTCATCAGAGAGCACGCATGGGTGGGTTGGCTAGCTGGGTGAGACGTGGGTCACGAGGAGGGGTGAGGTCTTGGGTTCGTATCCCGCATACCTCAATATTCTTTACCTTTTTAGACACCACTAGAAGCGGTTCGTAGAACCGCTTCTGATGCTCCCGCGAGCATCAGTCGCGGTTGCATATAACCGCTTCTAGAGGCTTTACGAACCGCTTGTGATGTTCAAATATGTAGTAGCGTGATGCCTCATTTCAGAAAAGTTTAAAATAAATGCATATTCTATCTATATGGGTTGGTTAGAAGGGTGAGACTAGCAGAGTCACGAGGTTGCGGATTGAAGTCCCACTTCTCCCATACATCCTCCACATATTTTAAACATTTCTAGTACTATCAGTACCGGTTCAAACTAATACCATATTTCTTATCCTATCTAGTAGGCGAGTCTGATAATTCGAATAAAAATTGACACCATATACTCATGGTTCACTCATGCAAATATGTGACAACTTAATGTACTGCAATCAAATGGTGTATAAGAGTAATCGTCTTGGAAATGTAGATCTGATGATGACACAAACTACAGCGAGATATTTGTTCTTTTTTTTACAATCCAAATGTTTTGGGGTTTTGTATATGTTTTTTTTAGATCTTAATGTTTCTTCTAAATGCTCTCACTCCAGGCTCCCAATCGATCGAGAGCCTATAAAATTTTAGATTATAATCCACAACAATTTTTCAGCTGAAACGAAAAAAACAATTACCTTAAAAGGTCTTATCTCCAACACAATTAGGCTCTTACTCTCCTAATAATAAGGGCACAATTGATTCTTTCAAAAAATATTGAGATGCTCGCAAGCAGCTCGAGCTCAGCTCATTAAGGTAAAAGTTATAGGACGAGGCTTGGCTTAATTAGCTTGTTCGCGCCATGAGCTAGCTCGCTCTAAATTGACTCGAGCTAGCTCGTGAGTCCTGAGCTTTGTTTTTTCACCCTAAGTATGCATATATAGGGTGGCCTGTGTACACTGCCAACAAATAGGATATTACGCAGGTTTGTTAAGAGCATCCACAATAGAGTTTCTTGTTGGTATATATGGGTTTGCCCCATTTATTTAGAAATAATTTCTAAAAATCCTCAAAGGCCCACGTATAGAAGGAACTCTTTAGGACCACGTTGCTAGTTGAGGTCAAAAGACACCAACTTAAATAGTAAAGTGTGCTCCACCCCACTAGCTCATGTGGGAGAGAGAAAGAGAAGAACACATACGCCCGCTAGCTCGTCTCGTCTCGCCGGGACGGGCTTAAGGTCGAGCCGGGGCTGGGGCTCGGGTTGGGGTCGAGGCCAGAGCCAGGCTGGGGTGGCATGGGCGCACAGCACCTGCATGACTGGTCCAGCGAAATCGGGTCTAGTTGCTTGCGCAGGCGTGACTTCCTTTTGCAGTTTTGTTTCGGTCAACTTATCCCATATAAACCATACGACCATCGCCCGGAGGAGATAGAGAATAAAAGCTAGGGTTTTTGCCTCTTCTAGTCTTCTGCACGTGCCACATATCGACTTCTCCATCCCGCTGCGCCGGTGTGCACTGATAATCAAGAGAGTAGGTCTTCGGAACCCATCGCCCTTGAGATCCTGCACCGGGAGAGGGCGAATAAGGTTTTTGGAAAGCGCTCAGCGTGACTGATGGTGATTTTCTTCCTCTACATCGTCGTATTGTCTATAGATTCTTGGTAATCAAATCTGAGGTGCATAATGTGCTGGTCGATACAATCATGGAGTCTCGAGATGTAACCTTCTTTGAGAGCATCTTTCCAACGAAGGAATTACATATCTCATTTAATCAAACCTTTAAGATTATTCTTGAACCAAGCACTCAAACCAGGTATCCTGAATAAACACATGATTAGCAAGATCCTAAGGAGGATGACAGCGAGGCTTCAAGGAGAAGTAAAAGACAACGAAAAGCTAAATCTTTTGGTGATGACATTATTGTGTATCTTATGGATGATACTCCTAAGACCATTTCAAAAGTTTTTGCATCTCCAGATGCAGATTACTGGAAGAATGTAGCCCATAGCGAAATGGAATCCATTCTTACTAACAAAACTTGGGAACTTATTGAACGACCTTATCGTTGCAAACTTATAGGGAGTGTAAGTGGATATTTAAGAAGAAGCTTAGGCCTGATAGTACTATTGAAAAGTATAAGGCACAACATGTGGCCAAGGGTTATACTAAAAAAGAAGATCAAGATTTCTTTAATACTTATTCTTCTGTCGCTAGACTGACCACCATACAAGTTCCACTCTCTTTGGCTGCCTCCTATGGTCTTCTCGTTCATTAAATAGACGTTAAAACAACTTTCATTAATTAAGAGTTAGACGAGAAAATTTACATGGAACGGTTTGATAGATTTGTAGTAAAAGCTCAAGAAGGCAAGGTATGTAAGTTGCTGAAATCTTTATATGGTCTTAAACAAGGTTCTAAACAATTTTATGAGAAGTTCGATAGAACATTAACTTCTGTAGGCTTTGTTGTAGATGAGGCTAATAAATGTGTATATTATCGCTATGGTGGGGGGACAGGGAGTTATTTTATGCAGTTATGTTGATAACATATTAATTTTTGGGACAAATCTTGATGTGATTAACAAGGCCTAGTCTTTCTTATCTCAAAACTTTGATATGAAAGATCTGGGAGACGCTGATGTAATCTTAAATATCAAGTTGATCAAAGGTGAGAGAGAGATTACACTTTCACAATCTCATTATGTGGCAGTGTTGTCATCTACCATGTTTATTATCTTGATGCTTCTGTGAATGAGTATATTTCAGAGAGATATATGTGTTGTTGTTCCTTACATCTCTAGATTATACTTGTGCTACATGAATCTGCTATTTAATCAGTTTGTCAATATTTATTTAGTGTTTATATTAAACCTAAAAGTGTTGATTTATCAAATATTTCTAAGGCTGTCTCTAAACACTGTCTCATATATAGAGGCAACCACTAACTATTGTGAAGCCTCTAAAAACTGCCTATAAGTTAGAGGTAGCCCCTCCAAGCATAGAGAACATTGAATATTGTCTATCACGTGTGGGTATGGTGTGGGTCTAAACTTAAAAGACAATGTCTCCAACTATTGTTGGAGGAGTCTCTAAGTCTTCGAATATTGAGTCCCACCATAAAAACAGTATTGTCTCTAACTATTGTGGATACAGACTAGATGATCAAAAATTAGTCCAACAGTGATTTTTTTGGTCGATGGAATTTTAGGGGGTGTTTGGTTGGCTGCATCTGACCCAGCTAGGTTCGTCTTGTGCATCCACCATGTGTTTGGTTGGCTGTGTGGGCGCTGGAGCCAAGCAGCACAGTCAGGCAAAAACTCTTGTCTTGGGCTGGCTCCCAAGAAACGCTTAGCGCGAGTGTTCTTGGCGCCTAGGCCGAAGACATTACCCCACTGCTAGCAACGACTGTCAGTTCCTTTTATTCTTTAGAAAAATTTTAAAAATTCAAACGACATCTAAATTCAATGAAACAAAAAAATGGAACCGTAGATTCAAATACAAGGTATTAAAAAAATTTCTGAATTTTTTTAATTTTTATTTTTGTTTTTTAATTTATTGATTTTCTAGTATTTGTTTTTTAAATTTTTATTTTCTGTTTTTGAATTTATTTTTGTTCTAGGATTTTTTAAATTATTTTATTTTTACTTTTGAATTTGTTTTCTTTTTTAAATTTTCCTCTTTTGAATTTGTCCATCCTACTCCTCTCCTAGTGCAGCCAACCAAACAACATCTCTGCTCAGCCTATTCAATCTGATACAACCAACCAAACAACATTCTTTTGCATTACCTCAGCCTGTCTCCCAGCAGGCTGGGTGAGCTCATACAGGCTGGCTGAGTTTATAGGGTAACCAAACAGTCCCTTAGGGATGGCATTGACTGACATGAATAACGACTCGCCCTTGGTGGTTATGTTTGAGTGCAGTCATGGGTGGGCGCAGATCGGTCAGGTCCACCGCTAGCTGTGTGCGTGGCCATGCATGCACAGTGCATTGATGAATATCGTACCTTTGCTGCAGTCGATAAGTTATGGGGATTGGAGTTACTATGAATCACCTGAAAATATGGAATTTATTGCTCCTGATTTCCACGTACTAGTTTCATATTGATCATTCATCGACCATTTGCTCATGATTAGCTCGATTTATCTCTCCGTATGTTCCTATAAGCCATATCGTTGACCACTATTATACAGTGCACATCGCTCCCCTCTTGTAGATGATGCTTCAAGCAATAAAAAAAAATTCTAATAGGAGTATGACCGTCCTTTTATACCTATTCTATCAAGTAATTGCAATTGAAGCGGATACAGTACATACGGATATCACTCATAATTCTTTGTCCTATGTACGCAACATTTTTCTGTTGGAGTCGAAGGTCGGGCACAAATAATTAATTACGGGTACCCATTTCTTTGTTCCGTATTTGGTCGGTTAGTAGAATGAAAATTATATGCATGTGCACCTTTATAAGAGCATGTACAATAGTCTATGTCAACTGTTTTTAAGCCTTGCCATATGGACAAAAAATGATATGGATGAGAGAGAGGGTGCATAGAGAGTTGAGCTATCTCTTAATCTAGAGTCGCCTCTATCATAGGAACCAAGATAGGTTATGTGGAAAGAAGTTGTCTATTCATAAATAAGCTGTCTATACCATTGTATGGTTATCTACAACGCTGTATATAAATGACATGTCAATATGTTATAGACAGTAACTGTCTATACTATTATACATGCCCTAACACTACTACATATCTGGCCTTCCATACCGGCACATAAGTACCGATTATGCAAGAACCGGGACTGACAGTTACATCAGTCCCGGTTCAACGGTCTACTGATCCGAGGAGAACATCAGTACCGGTTGGTTACACCAACCGGTACTAAGCAGGCTAGCTGGCTCGGGGGCTGCTTAGTACCAGTTGGTATAACCAACTGGTACTAATATTAGAGCATCAGTATAGGTTGGTCTCTTAAACCAGTACTAAGCAGCCTTATTTGAACCTCCTCTTCCTCCCCTCCTCACCACACTCTGCCCGATCAAAAACAATGCAGCGCTGGCCAAGAGCTTCAAGGAAGGGGAGGTGCTGCCAAAATTTCAAAATTTTGGTTATTTTACTTCAAGCCAAGTTAACGAAGGTTAATAACATCGTTCCTCACTACATTTGGTGTAAAATGGAGCTTCTTCTTTGCTTGAAATGTGAAGAAAATTTGATCCTTTCTCATGATCGATGAAAGATTATGAATGTAGAGATCTAGCTCGATCTTTTCCTGTAGGTTGCAATAACTTGTTGTGTAAGTTTAAAATTTGCTTGGATTAGATGTAGCTCGCATTGAAGGTGTGGATCTAGCTCAAATTTAGGTTTTGGTTCCATCGATTGATGAAGAATTTTGAATCTAAACTTTGATCTACCAATTGTTGGGACCCCCTTGGCGGAGGGAAGGTCCCACCTGTGCTTTACCGGTGCTAGTCCCTGGATCAGTAGCTAGCACACACAGACAACAGAACTTGGATTACAACCATGACGATTAATTTACATATATTTACATCGGAGTGCACCTCATGGCGTGGTTACATAAGTTTGACTCGAAGGCCTTACAAAAGCGGAAGTCTTTATATTACAACTGAAATTCCAAAAGTAGAAAACCAAAACAATCCCCACAGGCAAAGCTGGAGGTACGCAGCCCTAGGTGTCGGTAAACTCCTCGTCTTGGACTCCGTCGGCGAAGACGTAGGCTTCGGGGTCTCCATCTTCAGGATCGCATTGGTACTCCGCACTTGCGCGTCGGAATGCGCAGCCCCGCGGCAAAGCGCGAAGGTGAGTATTGGTGCAAATACTCGTAAATCAATTGACATGTGCATATGCATGGCTTAGACAAGGGAAAGGTAAGGCTCAGTTGTGGAAAGCAAATTTTGAAATAGTTCGCCTAAGATTTTTAAAGCAATTTAGGAAAGAAATGGAATAATCAAATTAATTGACAAAACCTTTAAATCATCCGGCCCCAGCCGGCTCATGCCCAAAGGCTGGCTCACGATACAAATCGCGGTTTTTACCAAAAGCATTTTCCTTACGGCTAATCCACCAAAAGACCAATAACTCGCGACGGCTAACCACCGTATGCATAATACCACACGTCGGCTAAACCATCGAAGTCATCTCCTCACGGCTAACCACCGTAGGCTCCCAAAACAAAACACGGCACCTGCCGGTTTTCTCTTACAAACCATGTAGAAAAAGAGGAGAGAAAACTACCATTGTGGTCAACCCACCGTCGTCCGCCCTTGACCATGGGCACGGCTTTCTAGAAAGTTTTACGCTCTGCAGAGGTCGCACGCTTTACCCATGAGAGGTGGTTTTTCCTAGGAATCACCCAAAGAAAAATAATCACCACAAGACCTTTGACAATCTCGCTCCTAGCTTGGCATCCCCTCTAAGGTTTCCACCGCAGCGTTGGTTTCTCCGGTTGGCTGAAGCCCCTCTTGAGCCTGGTAGGTTGACGAATGCTTCGCGCCTACTCCACCACACGGGATGTCCAAACTAGGAGTTCAAAAGCTACTCAGCCAGGTCCCACCCATACAGGCACTCATGGCCGCACTGTTGTACTTAGTTTTGACAACCACTAGGTATCGGTCCTTAGGGACTGGGGTGGTTCCCACACTGGACCTGATTCTCGTGCTTACTGCACCAGGCAATCAATCCGGCCACCCCAATCAAGTTTTACAAACATTTTCAGAAACCCCCAGGTGACATACCTGCCACCTGGCACTAACAATTTCCCACAGTAGCACCTTGCTACTGCTAATCAAACAAGCACTTTGCAAACAAAGAGATGTTTTGAATTAAAATAGATATTAAATTGGGGTTGGGGTGAAGTGTTCATCATGTGGTGATCATCAATTAATGACCAATAGCATGACTAAGCAAGATTAGATAGCTAATCAAGGATTGACAAGTAATTATGGATTAACTAGCCTAAGGTTACCAAAAATCAGGATTAATAGCATAATTAAAGTGTATTAGACTCTTAACTAAATTCCTACTCATATGACAATGATTACTTAACATAGCTATGCACATTTATCAAACTTCTACTAAAACATTTGTAAATCTAGGTTTCAATATGGTCGAAGGTATTTGGAAAAAATGTCAACAATGACTTGCCGTGATTGAAGTCCAGCTGACTCCCGGCTTGGTCTTCGTGTTCGGACACGGATCCGATCGGATCTAACGATGGCAAACAACACACATTCAACACATTGCATGAAAACATGCATACAAAAATAGTACATAAATGAGTATGCATGAATATAATAAATTAATGCTTTGTATTTGTTTTAAGATTTTTGGAAATCAATTTTGCTGTTAAAATGGTGTTAACTATTAGAAGTAATTAGATAAATCATTTTCTATTGAATAAACAATGCGAGATTAACTAAGTTAAGACAAATGAATTAACATTGTTTTCCTTTTATTAAAAGAATTTTATAAATTTAAATTTATTTAATGCATTATCTTATACCTAGAAAATTATAGAAACTATAATAATATGCATGCTAATGTTCATGTTCATCTGAAATAGGTTCATGTGATCTCTTTGGTTAAAATAATGGTTGTTTCCAAATTATTAAAACAAAATTATATAAATAATCAATTAAGGGTATTTTTCCTTAGCATATAAATTAAGCAGAAAATAAAACAAGCTGAATGAATTATGAAAATTTACTGAATGATAGAATACATTTTTATGAACATTATAAAATGTATTTTGGAATTTTTAAGCATATGGAATTAAAAATATGAAAATGACATGGGTTATTAATTAAGAGAAACAGGAAAAGAGGTAGGGCTCGGCTGATTGGATCGCGGCCCATGGGTGTGACCTACCAGCTGGGTTGGCGCAGCGTGAGAGCAAACCAACCAAGGCGTGCAGTGGCTGCCGGCATGGCGCTTTGCTTTCGGCGTGGTCGCGTGCTCGTCGACGGTGGCCGGTGGCGAGCAAAGGCGGCCGTGCGGGCGGGACGGCTGGTGTGGCTCGGCCCATGTGGTGCGGTGCAGCCCAACAACCTGCGGCGTGGCGCGCGGGCAAGACGCGACGGGGCCCACGCGGCTCGGCCACCCACGGGTCACGGCCCGACAGTGGGACCCGTCCGTCGGGCCCAAAACAGGGAGGCGGCGGCAATGGCTAGGGGACGGCGCGCGGCGGCCAAAGCGGCAGCGGCGCCGGCCGGGAAGAGTTAGGGGCTAGGGAAGCGATTGGGAGTGGTGCGGCGCTTCGTGGTGGCCGGCGGCAACAGCAGCAACGATCGAAGCAGCAGCGGCGGCGGTGGCGCCTGGCGTGGGGACGATCGGGCGGCGGAGGAGGCGGCGGGTCGACGAGCAAAGGGGAGGTGAGGGGAAGCTCATAGAGGAGTTGACGAGGGGAAAGAAGGACCGAGACGGTGCGGCGGCGTAGCCGGTGTTAGGGGAGGAGGGGAGCACGGTGGCGGCCAACTTCGGCCAGGGAGAGGCAGCACCTGCGACGGGGAAGGGTCCCTAGGGGACTAGAGGTGTCGGGGAAGCAAGGGGAGGAAAGCTTACCTGAGGAGGAGCTTCGACGGCGTTCGTGGGCAGAGCGGCTTCAGCGGCGGCACGTGGCACACTCCAGCGACGGCGATAACGGTGGCCGACGAAAATGGGTCCTGTGAGGTAGGGGGAGGAAGGTGGTGGAGGGTTGGCGGGGAGGGCTGCTAGGGGGTTTGAGGAGAGAGAGAGCGTGAGGGGAGGGGAGGCATGAGAGTGAAGCAGGGAGGAGAGAGAGACACAGAGAGAGGAGAGGGAAGTGAGAGAGAGGCACGTGAGGGAGGGACAGGGAGGAGGGGAGGGTGTCAGTGAGAAGAGAAAGGAGGGGAGAGTGACAAGTGGGACCCACTGGTCATAGAGAGGAAAGGGAAAAGAGAAAATGGGTAGGGTGAAATAGGGGTTTATTTTAATCAACCCATTTTAGTTGCAATTTTAAAATCTGCTTTGAATCAAGTTTGAATTGTTGTTTCAAGACTCTAATTTGAAATCACAACTTCTACAAATTATCATATTAGGTTTTTAGTGAATAATTTGTAATTAAACATTGTAAAAGCAAAAACTTTTAATTATGGATTTTATTTGAAATGATGAATTCAAAATTATTTCCTTTATGGGAAATAAAGTATTTTTTAAAACTCAAATAAATTCTTGAATCTTGATAAATCATTTATCAAAAGTTTTGCTTTTGCAAGATTTTAGAATCTCATTTAAAAACAAACATCTTTGCAATTAAATATGTTTTAAAAGCTAGGGTTAAACTCTTAACAAATCTCATTTAAAACTCTTCTTTTTATGAGAAAACCAAATTATTTGATTTATAAGCTCAGAAGTTATTGTAACATACTTATTTTCAAAAAGTTTTAAATTAGAGTGAAATTCATTAAAATGCAATTGCATGATGCATGATGATTTTTAGTTTTTGAAAATAAGGATGTTACATCAATTCTTTCATTTTAGGTGTGGATCTAGCTTAAATTTAGGTTTTGGTTCCATCGATCGATGAAGAATTTTGAATATAGAGTTTGATCTATCTATTCTTCCATTTTAGGTGTGGATCTAGCTCAAATTTAGGCTTTGGAATATCTAGACTTTGATCTACCAGTTTTGGTTTTGTAAATTATTTTAGTGTGGAATATGTATGATTTATCGTTTTTATTAAACAAAGAATAAATAATTGAATTTATATAACAAGATGAAATTTTATCATGAAAATTGAATATGTAATGAAGTATTGTCATTTTAAAATATTAACTTTTTAATGAAATTTCACCGAAAAATGAATTTATGCACCTAAAATTTTTAAATAAATTTAATATTGGTTTAATTTGAATTTTGGGAAATGTTTAAAAATTCATTATTGGAAAATAAGCTAATAGCTGCCTTGATGTAACATAATGTAGATGGACCGGCAATGGATGTATATGGACCGACGCTCCATGGAGTTTTTACAGGGTTTACAAGCTATTCTTCGTGCGGCCGATGTATACACGAAGTCAGGCTACATATGTTGTCCATGCATAGACTGCAAGAATGAGAAGGAGTGGCCAAAATCCAGCCACCTTCACTTCCGTTTGTTCTGAAGAGGTTTCATGCCAAACTATACCTATTGGGCCAAGCATGGTGAAGAAAAGACTATACGGAAAGATGGTGAAGAAGAAGAAGAGGGGACAACAATATCTCGGATGCTGGCCAACACGGTTCTTTCGAAGATACATTGGGGGAGTTTGGCGATGATGACCTAGACTAGATGCTGCTTGATGGAGAGGGAGAATTCACTGATGAAAGACATTACGAAAAGTTCCAGCGTCTATGGGTGGACCACGGAACACTATTGTATCCAAACTACCGACAGGGCCACAAAAATTGCGTACCATGCTAGAATTGATGCAATGGAAGGCGACCAATAGATTGTCTGATAAGGGATTCGACGAGTTGTTATGCCTCATAAAGAAGTCATTTCTAGAGGCTAACACGCTGCCTGAAACTAAGTACGACGCCAAGTTGTTTATCCTTTGGAGTTAGAGGTACAAAAGATATATGCATGCCGTAACGATTGTATCCTTTATCGCAATGAGTACGAGGATTTTGGAAGCTTGTCCAGTGTGCAAAACTTCGAGGTATAAGACTAGGCGTGATGACCCAGGCGAGGAAGAGGGGCAGCGTAAGAAGAAGAGACCCCCCACTAAGGTGGTCTGGTATTTCCCTATAATCTCCCGGTTGAAGCATTTATTTGCGAGCAAAGCGCATGCCCAGATGATGCGCTAGCACAAAGAAGATCGTAAGGACAATGAAAGGCTAAGGCACCACGCTGACGGCTCCCAGTGAAGGAAAGTCAATAGAAAATACTCGGACTTTGCTAAAGATGAGAGGAACAAAAGGTTTGGGATGAGCACAGATGGGATGAACCCGTTCGACGAGATGAGCAGCAATCACAGCACTTGGCCCGTGACTCTATGTATCTACAACTTTCCTCCTTGGTTGTGTATGAAGCGGAAGTATATTATGATGCTGTTGCTTATCCAAGGGCCAAGGCAACCTAGAAACGATATCGACGTGTACCTCAAACCGTTGGTTGAAGACCTGCTAATGCTGTGGAACGATGGTGTACGTGTATGGGATAAGTACAAAAGAGGACACTTCACCCTACGTGCATTGCTATTCATAACCATCAACCACTGGCCTGTACTTGGTAACCTGTCGGGCCTATCTATCAAAGGATATAAAGCCTGCATCCAGTGTTTAGAGAATACAGACAACAAGTATCTAAAAAACTCCCGAAAGGTCATGTACATGGGCCACCGTAGGTTCCTCCATATGAAGCACCCATTACGAAGGAAGGGTGAAAACTTCGATGGGACAGAAGAGAAACGTAAGAAGCCCTTACATCGCAGTGGGACACTTGTATTTTCTCTGCTAAAGGATCTGAAAGTAGTATTTGGAAAGGGTACTGGTAGCAAATCTGTCCCGACTGAACAAGCTCATACGAAGCCCATTTGGAAGAAGAAATCAATATTTTGGGACTTACCTTACTGGAAAGACTTAGAGGTCCGCCATTCACTGGACTTCATGCATATCATGAAGAATGTCTGCGTGAACCTGCTAGGCTTCCTAGATATGTACGGCAAATCAAAAGATACACTTCAAGCATGAAAAGACCTGCATCTACTAGGACTCAAGACGACCTACATTCGGAAAAGAGAGCGAAAGGACAATGTTTCCTCCACCCCGCGAGCTACACTCTGAGCAAGGAAGAGAAAAAAACATGATTAAGTTCTTGAACAGTGTGAAGGTCCCTTCTGGATACTCCTCGAACATAAGGAGACTTATAAACACGAAAGAGAATAAAATAGTACACCTGAAATTCTATTATTGTTACATGTTGATGACACAGTTGCTCCCAGTGGCGGTGAGAGGTATTCTGCCAAACTGGGTACGAGGGACAATCATAAAGTTGTGCTCGTTCTTCAATGTGGTGTCACAGAAGGTCATCGAACCGAATAACGTATCTATGCTGCAGGATGACGTGGTCGATTGTCGTGCACCCCGGTATTTCTACCTTTTTGAGTGACCGAATACTAGTCCCAGAAGATCATAGCTAGCATTGCACTCAAGGACAGTTTAGAATATCATCGCAGGTATTGAATTAAATAGAAAATTAACAGTTCATATTACATAAATAACATTAAGTTGACATAGACGTTCACATAGTCTTGCACAGGACATAATCAAAACCATAAAGAACACAGCAGAAGACTTCAAATGCGACGATACTCCGAGGTTGACCCGAAATGCGTAGCTAATCACCTTGAGTTGGACCCTTCTGGTCACAACTGGCACCAACGTCGAGATCTTCTCCTAAACAAATAATCCATGATCCATATAATAAGTACACGGCTACCCAGCAAGCAGTCCTTAATAATGAATGCAAGAACAAGGATGGATCTGGTTATTTTGCTAAAACAACACCTATCTACTTATTTATTTATTTTTAATTCAATGAACACCTTCTAACACACGAGCGTAGCCAAAGGGAGGCTATCCGGCTGAACACACGATGAACGTAGCCATAGAAACGGCCAACCAGCTCCAAAGAGAGGCACTCCCTGCCTAACTACACCATCAAATTAATTAATTGAAAACACATGGGACTACCTTGTGTCAAACTCCTTCCCCCCGCCCATAACCACGGGCACAACTACCATGATAGTTTTAACTCTATAGAGTGTGTACACGTTCCCCACAAGCCCTGTCTCATCCCAAAGGGAGAAATAGTACAAAACTGTTCACTGCTTTCACCTGCCCCTTAGTGTACCCTTTCTTTTGGTTCGTGCCCCATGCGCTATGCTTCGACCAGGGCGATAGTCATGTGCATCTCCTTTAGCCGAACCTGATAGTGCACCGCATGAGGTTAGCCCCCATTTAAGCCATTCGTAACCGGTGATAGCTTGTCACGTCCGTCCACTATGAGTACACCGGAAACTAGATTTTCGCAGCTAATAAGTTAGGGCCAGAAGGCACAAGTGGCTGTACGGTTCAGATTTGGTATGGTAGTCACAAGTATATGGTCCTTATATCACAGAGGAGACCTGCACATCACAACCACAAGCCCTAGATCCGCCTCTTCTGGGTCTCCTCAAATCAACACACACCACATTGATTTTAGTTGATTAGGTTAACCAAAACAACACCACGAAGCCAAAACTTCACGGATACAGATTTAATAATGAGTGAAACCAACAACTACCAACCCAGAAACAAGTCTAAGCATCTACCCAAGGATAGGCTAGGAAAAATATAACCAACAGGCTATCAATGGTAGGCCAATTCACATCAGTAGAAGACTAACGTGAAAACGGGTCCAAAATAGCACACGATGATAATTCAAGCATGCAAATCAATTAAAGATGAAATAAATGAATTTTAGCAAACTAGGAATTCAATATGAATCTAGCTTCTTGCCTTCAAAGAAGTTTTGATCTTATTGTCCTCCTTCGAAGGGCTCCGGGACGACTCCCGTACAGCAGGTACACGCCGGAACTATGCGAAAAAGAATAAAATAGAAATAAACAATAAACACAAAGAAAATAGTGTGATAAAAATATATAACATTCTTGAGATTATTTGTGATTTTTAGGCTCTGGAATCATCTAAACCGGAGTTCGGATGTTCCCTAAACAAATTGGGAAAGTTTCAGGAGAAAAAAAAAGCTGAAAAATAAATAAACCCTGTTAACCGGAGAAAAACCCAGCTAATCGTGCAGGCGGTTCAGCGCATGTGGCGGGACACGCGGCGGTTGCTGATTGGATGCGGCGCGGCTGTGGGTGGTGGGGGGCCAATGGCGGCTGCTGATTGGAGCGGCGCGTTGCACGCTGTCACGTGTGGCGGGGACACGGACGAGGTGGTGGCGATCTTGAGGCTGCAGCGTGGTGAAATTGTCGGCGGCGGGCCTTGGATCACGCAAGACGCCAAGACGCTGCCGTGGCCGGCGGCGCGGGACACATGGCATGCGGCGCGCGGGGACAGCGGCGTGGGTTTCTGCGCTAGCGCGGAAAGCGGAGCGACAGCGTGGCAGCGGCGGGCGGCTCGTCGGCGACGACCAACTCCGGCCATCTTTCGGTGGCACATATCTCCTCCAGTTCTCCACCAAACTAGGGCTTCCATATATCCAAATTGATTGTCTCGATGAGACCTACAACATGTTGGCTTTAGATCTAGGGTTTGGACAATGGAATAAGAGGGGTACCTCGATTTAGCTTCGGGGGCTAGGGTTTTGGTGGCTAGGGCTCCCATTCCGAGGCTCTGACCTTCGGGGCTGAGGGAGGGGATCTAGGGGAGTATTTATAGTGGGTGGGTCATGGTGGATGAGTCCTATTAGGGATAGAATCTGAATTGGATATGAATTAGAGTTGAGATAGGTTTTGGAGTCCTAATGGGCTTCGGATTAGTTAGGGGAGGGGTTTGGGCCTAAGCTGGGCCCAAAAAGGCTATTTAAACCTAAATAGAGCCTTTTTACATTATTTTAAGTTTTTATCTTTTAATTTTCTTTATTATTACTTTTAATGATATGTGACATAATAATTTTATTAGGATGTCACATCAATAGTCTGGTTAGCCTTGAGATGATCTTTCCTCTGTCCTTTTTTGATATTATAGTCCATCTCATGGTCCACATTGTCAAAGAGATAGAAATTCTCGGACCCGTGTTCCTGCATAGTATGTTCCCTTTCGAAGGTATATGGTGTCCTAAAGAAATATGTTCGTAACCGGTCTCGTCCAGAAGGCTGCATTGCACAGGGTGTTGGCACAGAGGAGGTGATTGAGTTTTGTGTGGATTACATTGTTGATCTAAATCCGATTGGCGTCCCTGTATCACTTCAAGAGGGGAGGCTACAGGGAAAAGGGACTCTAAGGAGAAAAGAATTCTTTAACGATGATCTACTTTCATTTAAACAAGCGCATTTCACAGTCTTGAAACAAGCAACTATAGTGGTTCAGTATATTCATGATCATGAGATGATTCTACGCGACCAATACCTAGAGAAGTCAGAAAAGTGGATCGCACTAGAGCAAATGGTTCATTTCGGCGGCTGGTTACAAAAGCAACTAATAGGCAACCGGACAGACAACGAACAGTTGAAACTCTTGGCTCGGGGACCATCCACGACAATCGTATCATTCCATGGGTATGAGATAAATGGGTACACATTTTACACGACTACCCAGGATTGCAAGAGCACCAACCAAAACAGTGGCGTTCGTATAGATGCCTTAGACAAAAATAGAAAGATGGACACCTACTATGGTTACATAGAGGATATCTGGGAGCTTCAGTATGGACCTTTAAAAGTCCCTCAGTTTCGGTGCCAATAGGTCAAACTGACAGCTGTTGAGATCAAGAAGTACGGTATGACAACCGTGGACCTCAAGCAAGTGGCAAATAGGGACGAACCGTTCGTGCTCGCCAATGATGTGACACAGGTATTCTATGTGATGGACATGAACAGCAAACCGAAAAGCAGAAGGACAAGCCTACTAAAAGTAAGAAGCAGAAGGACAAACCTACCGAAGATAACAAGCAAAAGCAGAAGACTAGCGGCAGCGATCAGCCAAGGCGCCACGTGGTTCTTAAAAGGCAAAAGAAGTATTGTCGGAGTTAAGGGCATCATAGACGAAGAAGAATACAATCAGTTTGACGAGCTACCTCTTTTTATGGTGGATGTAAACATTAGTGTCCTGAATGATATAGAGGAATCGCTATGTACGACACGATCATAATGAAGGATCACTTGTAAAAACAAAGTATGTTAGCAAATAAGTCCAATCGTGTTGTATAAACCCGTGTATGAATTATGATTTTTTATTAAGCAAAGAAGCAATAATTGAATTTATATAAAAGGTGAAAATTTATAATTAGATGGTTGGAAAATAATATTGTAAAGAATATATGAATTTTAATATTATTGCTGAATTGTGGAAACTATAAAAGGAATTTATAATGACTAATAACCTTATTTTATTTTTGAAAATCATTTTAGTGTGGAATAAGTATAATTTATTATTTGTTATTAAGCAATGAAGCAATAATTGAATTTATATAAAAAGGTGAAAATTTATCATAAAATTTGAAAAATTAATGAGAAATTTTAAGGCTCCCAACTCATTTTTATATATGTCAAATTTTCACATTTTATGAATTTTGTTATATTTTTATTTAATTTTATGGGCTCCCAACAATTTTCTACAATTTTCGAGAAATTCATGGCAAATTACTACCACTGACATATGGGACCCATCAGAGATGGGCCCACATGTCAGTGAGCACATCCCTTTCTCCCAGGAAGGGCACAAAAGAGATTCGCACCTGATAAGGGCGAACAAAACTCCCTCCTCTCCCTGACTAGCAGCATGCGCTTGAGCGCGGGCTCCCCGTGCGGTCACGGGTTCGAGCCCCGCTCGCAGCGTTGTCTTCTTTTATTTTGGAGGAATCAATCCCGGTTGGTGTAATCAACCGGGACTGAGTCAGTCCTGGTTGATTACACCAACCGGGATTGATGGTAGGGCACCCCACAAGGGTGGGCTGATGGGGGCGTCGATCCCAGTTGGTGTAATCAGTTGGGACTGATGTGAGGAGTTAGTCTCGGTGGATTACACCAACCGGGACTGATGGTCCCTAGGGCACCGGCTGATGGGGGCGTCGGTCCCGGTTGGTGTAATCAACTAGGACTAATGTGAGGTCAGTCTCGATGGATGACACCAACGAGGACTGATGCCCCATCATATAAATTGGATAAGCGAGAGAGGTTGGAGACTTATCCAACCTCTGTGTCTCCAACCTCTCTCGCCGACGCCGCCTCCAACCCCCGCCGTCGATGACCCCACGCGCGCCACCATCTTCCTCGCCACCGACAACGCCACGCGCGCTGCCATCTTCCTCGCCTCCGACGACCCCGCGAGCATCGCCGTCCAGCGTTGCCTTGCTGGCCTCCGGTGTCGTCCTGCTTGCCCAGCACATCTAGAGGGCTAGCCCCAACAAGAAGGTGTTGTTATGAGAATATTTGAATTTGTATTCGTATTCGCTTAAATAGCTTGAACTTATTTGCAATTGAGTTGTGACCTAGGTAATTAGGCTTGTGCTCCAATTCGTTGTCCACGTATGGTGATGAATTAGGCACATCGATGAGGACTAATGGTAGAAGGTGAAGTTTCGGTAGATTGGTTTTCTATCCAGCAGTTTTGGATGAGGGTTTGATCTAGTTAGGTTGTGATCTAGCCCTCGGTCTTATTCTAGGATTGGTGCATATCGATTTTATCTTTCTTTTGAGTACAAGAACATGAAAAACAGATAAACGGTTTGGGAGATATAGCTGTTTTAGTAGTGCTATCCAGAAAATAGAAATTGATGATTTTTATGTTTTGTTAGTTGTACAAAGGTGATTTGAGTGGTGAGAGTCAAGGGATGCATGTAGGTGTGACATGGGTCATATATTGTGTTATTTGTGAGGGCATTGTATTGCGGGTTCAACGTTGATGGTGACATGCATGGGGTGGGAGTAGTCCTCCACTTTGGGACTAGAACACTAGAAAACTATTCCTTAGTTAGATTTATCCAGTTTAATCTAAGTACTTGTGTAATTTGACTTGGTTTGATAATAGATTAGGATAAAGGACTTGTTGAGTTTTTATTTTATTATGTTCTTGTTAAGTGATTTGGCTAAAAGTCATATGGGACTCCGTCGACGCTAAAGGTAAGCGAGGTAAGTGGTGGTTGTGATGGTTCCTCCACCGATGTGAAGCCAAGGGGTAGCCATGGGGGCTTGGAGGGTTAATTATTATTGTGATATATGTGTATATGTGTTTCTGTCTGCTGAGTGGATGTCTAGATTTTAGGGGAGGTGCTGCCAAAATTTTGTAGTTTTTAGGGTGTTAGTAGCATTCCGAGCCTTAGAGAGGTTGGGGTGTTACAATTGGTATCAGAGCGGGCTTTAGGTCCGTTATGGGTGTTATAAAGAATTAAAATTTATTTGTATGATAAAACTTTAATTTAGTGTGATTGAATTAATTAATGAAGACCTGACACACAGGTGCACCATAGGACTGGTATGAGATTGCATTGCATATACGTTGGTAGAATTGATATTGTTGATTTATGTTTTAGTAACAATAGTTATGGACAAACTTTTTTTTGTTGACGAGGTTGATGTTATATTTATTTGATTTAAGAGTTATGGTTTTGGCATGATCTTTGTGTTGTGGTATTGGCCGTGTTGAGGTTTGGTTGAGGAACTTTAGAGCCATGATTCTGAGATGTATATGTATATGCCAATTTTATAGCAAATTTGAATTCTGAGATGTATATGTATCATGTGAAATGTAATGTATATGAATTTTGAAATGTATAAGTATATATGAAATGTAATGTATATGAATTTTGAAATGTAAAAGTATATGTGACATGTGTAAGTATACTTGCTGATAGTATTACAAACATCTTCCTCTACCCCACTGTCCTCGTCGCCGTCGCCCGTCCTCCTCTACCCCCTCTTCCCCACCGCCCTCCTCGTCATTGCTGCCCGTCCTCCTCTACTCCCTCTTCCCTATCACCATCCTCGCCGTCACCGCCTGACCTCCTCTACCCTCTTTCCCCCCATCGTTTATGTATAAGTATATGTGAAATGTATAAGTATATGTGAAATGTGTAAATATACTTTTGTTGATCTTTTTTCGTTAATTTTTAGTGCCTTCTTCTAGCCTAAGAAACAACGATGGCGGGAGAAGGATTTGATGGAGACGAGTTCATGGGAAGTTTGATTTCGAGAGATGATGTTTATGAGCTCGCTGAGGCCGCCGAGGCCGGAAGGCGCGTCGAGACCGATGAGGCCCTAGAGTCCACTGAGACGACCATGGTAATTAGTATGAATGCGTATATGCTGGTTCCACTATCATGCTAAGCCAACATTCTAACCTGTTCATTACTATACCATATTTTCAGATCAGTCAATCGAGTAGGCAATCACGTTAGCGAGGCGCAAGCAAGAAGTCGAAGGCAAGACATGTTATCACCGAAGTCGGCGATAACGGCCAACCTCTTGCACCCCTGGGGGCACTTGCGCCGTTCAATTCGGTATGTGGCATCCACGTCAGAGACTACGTGCCAATTAGTATCGCGAAATGGGAGAAAGTCCCTGATGATATGAAGAACATGATCTGGACCGATCTGAAGGAAATGTTTACCTTCCTCTAAGGGACCGAAGAGAAGGTGAAGAGTTACACGTTGAAGAAGATGGCCGAAGAATTCCAGACATATAAAAAGAAGTTGAACATAGACTATATCAAGAAGAACCGAACGCCTGACTTCAACAAGTACCGAAAGTTGCATGATCACTAGGATGCGTTCGTGAACTATAAGAATTCCCTAGAAGGTCAAAGTTTGACCAAAAAGAACAGGCAGAATGCTTAGAACAAGCAATACCACCACCACCTCGGCCCTGGTGGTTACCGCCAGGCGATGCCCAAATGGGAGAAGAGGGAACAGGAACTGCTGGCGAAGGGTGTTGCACCCACGACAATGGAATGGTTAAACAGAGCGAAGAGCTGGTCCTATGCTCACGGTGGCGGCCTTGATAATGATGGAAACGCGGTGTTCGGGATGGTGCTGACAGATGTGGCCAGAAGACTTGTAAAGTCGATCGAGGACTCTTCCCAGGGCACCTTCGTGCCAAATAGGGAGAACGACGAGCTTACAAGGACCCTACAAAACCCGGAGCACCCTGGACGTACACAAGGCATTGGCGTCGTTCCATGGAAGATTGGTTTTGTTAAGGATGCCGAGACTTATAGGAGTCAGGTGAGAAGCAAGTCTCGACAGGCACAATAGCTCCTAATGCTTGAAGAATGCCTCAATCAAACACAACAGAGCATGAAAGAAGAGGTCCAAAGACAGGTGCAGTTAGCCTTGAGCCAGCGGCTGGATGCGGGCTGGGAACCTTCTAGTAATCCGGACGTCATTAGCCCCCAAGGCAGCAAAGCAGCTACGCTTCCGGTGGGCTACCTGAAGCACACTTGGGCCATTGGCCTGTGGATGACATCATGCAGCGGACACCCTGTGAGCTGCACGTCCAAGTGAATAACATCTCCTTCAAGGCGGCTCACGACATGGCTCACCCAGTGGAGCCAGGGCAGGTAATCCATGGCCGGCAGATACCGCCGGGTTACTCCAAGGTCTCGGTGGAGGAGGTTTGCCCAGGGTGCGAGGACCTTGTCCTCAACATTCCCGGAGGTGACGGGACTACAAAGTTAGGAGAGCCAGTACACAATTTCATCCTATGGCACAAGAAGTACATCATTTTTGAGTTAACATGGACGTGTCCTCTCTAACACCTTCATCACCTCCGGCACACATAAGCGGTCCGTCGTCACCTCCATCGTTACCAAAGAAGATGCCCTCCCGAAGAAGCCCGTCTCCTGCTCCAACCCCCGCACGTGAAACTCCAACTCCAACATTATCGCCCAAGACAAGCCAACCAGCTCGGCCGACAGCTCGTAAGAAGACGAGGTCCACCCAACCCAAGAAGCTGGTGGCACATCCAAATCGGGCGTATGATATGACGGAGGAGGAGACCGACAAGGTAATCAGAGCCGAGGTCACTAAATTTTTTAAACCCAAGTCACCAGAGAAGAAGGTTCAACCTGGTACAGAAGAATTTCTAAAAGGCTTGAGGACAATTAAAAATTTGAAGGATAAAAAAAAAACCTCGTGTCTCTGACTACGAGCGCACATTGGTCAAGGAAAGATACAAGAAGAAGACGTCACAGGAGATGACATCATCAGCTGAGCAGAAGACCAAGGAGATGCTAAAATTCATCGAAGAAACTGGTCTTTACCCAGATCAAGTATTAGACGAGATGAAGATGGAACTTGCACAAGTCAGATGGCCATTTACACCGGGCACATCATTGGTCAGGCGTGAGGAGCTTGTATAGCTACCAACTAGGATACGCTAATTCTATGAATGGTACCTAGATGCGTTCCAGCATGACCTAGCGTCATTCGCCATCAAGTACAAGGAAGAACATTTTTTTCACGGCGACAGTGAATTTTATGTCGAATGGCAAGTAATGTACGATCTATACCAGATCGACGCCCTCGACGTGGCCATGTTGAGTTGCTGGACTCTGTAAGTGTCTTATTTAATTACAAAAATCCATAGTGCGAGCCCTTGCACTATACTAATTTGTACTTATGTAGAATGGAGATACAAAGATGCAAAAGGGAGTGCATCTACAACAAAGGCTTCCTTGACCCTTTAGTTATCAATGAGACGACTCTTACAAACTACCCTGCCGATACAGAGACCAACATATACCAGGGGCTAATGGGTCAAAGATATCATTCAATGATACTTCTACCCTACAGTTTTGAGTACGTGTTTTCGTACCGCCTCGTTCTAATCCTTTTTCATAACACGATGTTAGAACTAATTAGTTATCTACATTGACATATATATGTATAGCTTTCACTGGATTCTTCTCATTATCGAGCTAGATCGTAGCATGATCACAGTTATGGACTCGCTGAGGAGACCAGTTAAAAAGTACCAAAACATGATCGACATGCTTAACCGGTATTCTTGTTCCTTTCATTATCCTGCTAGTTCTACTCCATTTGAAACAAATTCTAATCATGTGCAATTCGCATCACATATGTAGTTCATTCGCATGGTTCCGTACTGAAATCGTGGGCGAATTCAACGAGGAATTCGATATTACACTTGCCTCTCGAGTACGTATGCCATCATGCTAGCTTTTTAGTTAGTTAACTTCATTTCCATGCATCCATTTCACACTTTCATTTTTTTTTACCACAGATCTGGCATCAGCCATTCGGCACCAATTTATGCGGCTACTATGTGTGCCAGTCTATGCACATCCAGATCGGAGGTGCTAGCAGCTTGCAAGGTTTGTCGGATTTCTCGCCGGCGCGAGTGAGAGTGATCCAAGAACAAATCGTCAGCTGGATTTATGATGAGGTCGTAAATCCAAGAGGCGAGTTTCATGATCCAACGTCAAATAGATGGGGCCCTTCGATAAAGACAGGTGAACTGTCGGGGTCGACATCTACGGCTACCAAGAGCGATGCACATAAAAGATTTCGATGAACGTTCTGTAATTAATGTTGTAATGAATGTTATGTGAACTGTATATGTACTATATATAGACATGATTGATTAATGGTGATACATATTAGTTGTAATTAAAGTTATTAATAAAAGTTCTGTGATTTAATTATCAGTTAATTGTGCATGATTGATTATATGTGCTTTAATTAATTGCGACTTAACACACACAGACACTGTGTGTGTGCGTGTAATATTAGACTTAACACACACAGACACATATATAATATATATTACCTCACATGCATATATATTATATATTAAAGCTTAGGTGGTAGCTCATCGGTACCGGTTGGTGCCTCCAACTGGTACTGATAGGGGCCTCGGCGACTCACAGGCTAAAGCCACGTGTGGCTTCCAACCGATACTGATATAGTATCAGTACCGAGAGAGGGAACCGGGACTGATACCATTGGGCTTCAGTCCCGGATGGCCTGTACCGGTTCAAAAACCGGTACTGAGGCCGTTTTGAACCGGTACTAATGGCCAGACCTGTAGTAGTGTAATACACATTGGATAGCAGGGGCAGGTAGAGTGATGTATATCACATGTTCCATATTATGTTCCACACTTTTTAATTCTCGTATTTAAATAGTCAGATAACAAATAGTGGCGGATGGCGGATATTTTTTTTTCTCTTTCGCATTCCACTCTTTTTTTGTTCTCAGAGCTAAGAGTCAACAACAAATAGAGTAGTAATTACTTCCTCCGTTCATGTATATAGGGCGTATTTTTTCTGGGTTGCTGTACATAAATACAAGGCGCATTTGCCTTTTCTATACACGTGTTGTCTCTAATACCCCTAATTACTCTGCATGTCATTAACTCTTGTATGTCATTAACTCCTTACATGGCGGTTCTTAGTATTCCATCCAAAGACCAAAGTAGTGTAGTGGCCGCTTAGTACTCCACGCATGCATATGCATGCAACATGCTGATGCTTCGTGCTCCCATCCAAATACTCCATCTCAATGCATATATTCATATCTTGTGCTGCCGATGGCTAAGAACAAAAAAATAGCCAAGCAAAACAACAACTTGAGCATTGAAATGGTAGAAGACTCCATGGAAAGGGTGGTGGAAGACTCTATGGAAAGGGTAGTGGAGGACTCCATGGACTCCTTACTAGTTTCTGTGTACTCAGAATTATTATTTGGAATTATGGACAAGTATTAGCAACATGCATATTTTATCAAATACTCTCTCATAGCATAATTATCTGATGAAAGCATCCACTAGCACTTAGACCAAAATAAACAGCTAGATTTACATAAAGCTCTGGTGTAAATAGTCAAATGCTTCTTGTACAATATGAGGATCGCATCTCACTCTACTTGGAAGTTCACCGTTCCTCTCCAACGCTTGATTGCCCATATGTGGAATGTTATATTTTTGGCTACCTTTCACTCGAATTGTTTCTCTCATGCAAGCTTGATAGGTAAGAAACATATGGTTGGAGTTATCTGTCCTATACCCATCATATGCATGTTCCACTGCGCTAACAAGTTCGTCCATTGTTTTGGGTGATATCTTGTGTTGTATAGATTGTATTGCTGCGAAAAAACCAAAATCTAGAACATTTAGATCAGGAGAGTTGGGAGGTTGGCACATCAAACGAATATCGAATCCATCTTCTTTAGCTACTTGACAAAACTCTTCATCATTGGGATCGATGTGGGTTCTTGCATTATCTTGTTGAATAAATATAGGGCATCCGTTATCCTCTCTTGGCCATTTTTGTTTGATGGCAGGCAAGACTTTGTCAACAAGAAACACCTTGATGGTTTGCTTGTTCATAGATTTCATTGGCTTAGTTATCATGGTAACTACAGGTCTATTGACATTAGTCCTTCGAGCTGGCTTTGTATATGTAAAGAGAAATATACCTATTTTTCCGGAAAATATTTCGTTACCTTCGTCATCAAATCTTGGTCGAGCTATGACAGCTAGAAACATCACCTTCTCAATGAAATTCTTAACTTTTGTGACACACAATGGCTTTTTTTCACCCGATGCCAAATAATAGTTCTGACATTTCTTCGTCACATAGAACCACTTCACGTCTATGTAAACCATATTGTACATCCCACGAAATATCGGATCATGAGGTATGCTATCATTGTCCAACATTGAGATGCAAAAGCGTAGACCAGCCTTCTTGTTTTCTTCAGTCAAAGAGAACTTTATATCATTTGTTTGCCGCATTACCTCCCCATCCTTAATACGGTTACACAAGGTGGCCGGGTTGACATGCAAGGAATGTGCTAAATCACGGATAATTGTGCGATCACGAAGAGGTATAGGAATGTTGTCCTCAGGTTCAATATGAATTCTTTTGCGACCGCAATTTCTAGGCTTCTTACTAGAAATGGCATGAGTACCACCACCACGCTTCCCTGTTGCCCAAATACGTTGAACAACTCTTAATGAAACACCCATATTTGCAGCTACAAATTTCATCACTCCATGTCTGATTACACCAGAAATTGTTCTCTCTAAAAACATGGAGTAGATGGCTCTACACACATCATCACATAAGAAACGTCTTGTTTGGACATTTGACGCTTGTGTGCCACCATTTGCGTCTTTATCTATTTAAAACATAGAGAAAAAACCGTGATGAAATTTTAACGTTATGCAATATGAACCTTGCTCAATGTACAAAAATAGCAACTTCATGCAAAGAAGAATAATATGTGGCACCTGCATTTCCATCAAGACCATTAGGTCGATTTGGCTCGTCAGGACTGAATTCGTCTATGGGCTCTATGGGCTCGTTAAGATCCGGAACATCTAAACAAGATAAGGTAAAATGAAAGACCGAACCAGGCGACTAGAGGGGGTGAATAGGCGCCAAATTGGTTTTAGCCCTATTTTTTAGCACCCAACGCACCTCTAACACTCCCACAAGCAAGATCCAGCACCAACTAGCAAGTTGGGTTGAACTTGCATCAAACCCTAACTTTTAGTCCAACTTTCATTTGTTGTACAGACTGAAAAATCACAATTACTCCCAAACCGCTCAACGAACCACCACGAAATTTGGACAGCAGCAAGGTGATGGAGTCCACTAGCTACCCTCCAAAAATCATGCAAAGAACACGGCAAAGTTTTGTCCTTTATCGAAAACGGTGCAGCTAGGTCCAAGACCGATCAAGATGAGAAAATCACCCTCATGAGAGCAGCATAGGAAGGCTGTCCATGGGGCTTTGGGGGATGATTTCTGGGTTTTCACGAGCAAAAGAACCCCCAAACCGCAGCTATCAACCAGGCCAAGAACGGTGCAAGAACAAGCCAAAACAAGGGCAAAACGAGAGAAAGCCAAATACGAATCAGAGAAGCACGAAAATCAAACCATGGAATAGATGGAGATCATGTAGGAGAAGATTTTTCATTCACAAAGCTCAAGTTTTGAACCAAAACCTAGCTAATCCATACAAGCCTTCTCTTACAAGACAAAGCACACCTCTCTCTGTGTTTCCCTCAAGTGGAGGCTACCAATACAGTTCTTGATCGTGATCCGCCCTAGCTCTCTCAGCTGAAGGGTTTATACACCCCTGCCTAAACATGGGCCAAAACATCGGGCCAACCCACAAGTCCATCTAATACAGGTGACACACACCGTCGCATGAATCTTGATGCGAATCCAACCGTCACTTGCGATTTCTTCGCCTCGAAGCCTCCATCTTCACGACATCTCGTGGATATCTCGTGCTCAAGATGATAATCTCCTCCACCGCGTCGACTCCGCGTCCGGGCCCATCCCGAACCGGCAAGACACCTGGCCGAAGACTTATCCATCTCACCTACACCTGCATCCACAAAGACAAGCAGACCATGTACCAAAATATTGATGGCTTCACCACGAACCCAACGCATCAAACCGATCTCAAATCGGGGTTAGAACGAACAAAATCCATCCAAAACAGACTTAATTGCCCTGTTTCTAACACAGCAGAGACCTTCCCGATTTTTTATGATTTTTTATGTAGCTCCAATGAAAACGTTGTCAACACAACGAAGATGCGGCTTGAATTATCTACAACTTTCATATATAACACGTAATTTTTTAAGCAAGGAAAAGACTTTAAAAATTCAAAAAACGACACACTGTCCCAGACCATCCGGGTTGGAGCCAGACCGTCCGGCTAACACAACCATTTTCTGGTCCATTTACCACCCAAGACCTGATAGTACTAGCCGGACTGTCTGGGTTGAAACCTGGACCGTCCGGCCCAGTCTGGGAGCAAAATCCCTCTGAACCTTCAAAAAATTCTAGAAAATTCCCAAAAATTCCTCAAAAATTCATGAATCTTCCAAAACCTTTTTAGAACCTTTTCCAACCTTCCAATACTTCAGAAACACCTCAAAACTCATCGAAACTCAAATCAAGCCTCCAAGGGGTTTAATTACCGGGAAAATCTACTTTTTACCCAAATGCACCCGAAACTACCCAAACTTGTCCATATACTCATCACATGGATTCACAATCTCCCCCTTGATGAGTATATTGACAAACACAAGGAAAAATGGATGAAGTTTCAGTTTTGAGGTGTGAAGGCAAGATTTTGACAATGTGATGCAAGGTTTTGGCAAAAAGTCAACAGAAGTCCAAATTTGCTCAAAATTGCCAAAGCAAAGTTCAAAAACATTTCAAAAGCCTTCACAAACATTTTCCAACACTTTTCCACTCAATTCAACTCAAAATGCACAAAGTTGCCTTTTTCTTCACAATTTTCCCCCTTTTGGCAATATGGTCATCAAGATCAGTTAAATTTGGCCAAAAGTCATAAATGGGCAACATGGCATCAAAACTCCCCCAAAATGCAACTATGCATGAAGTGCAACCTAACAGGGCTTTGTAAATTAGCCAAATGAACATATAGCACAAAATGCACTTAGCTAGCCAAATAGCAACCTAAGCTTACTAGCTCATATTGAAATGGTTCAATGATATTCATGCTAGGTAGTAAAATCTAAAGAATTGTAATTTTGCATGATTGAACTAGTTGTATTTGAAAAATCTTGAAACTAGAATAGGTGCAAATACAAAGATTCAACTGGCATGCAAGAATGCAACTTATGCAACTCATGGAAAGACCTAAAGCCACATGTACATACCTTCATGCTCACCTATTGCTACTATTTTCACTTTTTTTATATTATAGCAAACTCAGATTTTGGAGAATGATCCTAGCAAAGCACATTCCCGACTAGGAGCCATCGACAAAGGCCTCCTAGGTCACTCTCCTCCTCATGTTTGTTTGCATTTTTCCCTTTTTTATTTCTTTCCACAGACATGTTCCAATGTTTTTGTATTTCCATGTACAAGAGCATTCTAAAGGTCAAAACATGAGCAATCAGTTCGATCCGAAGTTGCAATAAGGATTCAAGCTAGAACAATAGAAATTCAAAGCATGCACATGAGTCTAGTTAAAAGATTTAACAAAACAATGCTCTAATTTCATCAAGTTTTCAAGAAAAGCTCAAAATTGATTTAATTTTCAGCTAGCCTAGCATGTACAAGATACCATTTTCAAAATGAATAAGCTAGATAGAAGTTTCATTCAGAAGCTAAAAGGCATTTTACCACCGATCTTCAAAAGCCTAATAGACAAAGCCCTGAAAATAAAAATAAAGACTAAATGCAATGCAAAATGCAATAAAAATATCCAAACTCCCCCTCAAACCAAGAATCATTCAACCAAATGAAAGCAAAAGAGATAAGGACCTGGAGAAACTCACGGGGCAATCTAAGAGCAAAGATGAGAGACAGATAATTCTAAAGGCTCAGAACACACTCATCTACCCTAAGCCATAGACTAGGGAAGCAAGCCTACAACTCGACTACTAGAGAGACTAGACACATACCCTGTCTACCCAGGTGGCCCAACACCTGCTAGACCCAAAAGCCTGTGAAAAACTCAACTAGCTAGAGCGGAGGACATTGCTAATCACGTATGATAGCAACCTATGGGGTAAGAAGCAGTGGCTAGAGAAGTGAAACTGACTCTCTAATCCTGCCCAAGACTATGCCCAGAAAGCAAATATGCAAATGCAGAAATTTAAATTTAAAAGCATATATACATATAGACATATATTACAAAGACTAGCTCCCCCTCAACGAATGCCTAAAGGGCTCACTACCCCAAGCTCTCCCCTGAGTGCCACAAACTTAGAGCTGTCCAAGGGCTTGGTGAAGATATCAGCAAGCTGGTGGTCACTCTCCACAAACTGGATCACTATGTCTCCCTTTTCTACATGGTCTCTAAGGAAGTGGTGTCTAATATCTATATTCTTGGTCCTAGAGTGTTGCACTGGGTTTTTGGCAATGTTTATGATAGAAAAGTGAAACACTCTCTAAGGTCAACCCAAAGTCCTTCAAGGTAGAACACATCCAAAGCACCTGACTATAGCAACTAGCCGCAGCCACGTACTCGGCCTCAGCAGTGGACTGTGCAACACCTGATTGCTTCCAAGAAGACCAAGAGACAAGGGAAGTGCCAAGAAATGGGCAAGTGCCAGAAGTGCTTTTCCTATCTATCCTACAGCCAGCAAAGTCTGCATCTGAAAAGGCTCTAAGGGACAGACAAGAAGAGGAAGAGTACCAAATCCCAAAGTCTAGGGTAGCTCTAAGGTAGCGGAAGATGCGCTTCACTGCCTGAAGGTGGGAAACACGAGGAGAGGCCTGAAAGCGAGCACAAAGACACACAGCGAAGTGTATGTCCGGCCTGGAAGAGGTAAGGTACAGGAGGGAGCCTATCATGCTTCTATACTCCTTCTGGTCAACTGGTTCACCATTCTCATCAGGCTCAAGAGCTGTGCTGGTTGCCATAGGAGTCTGAACAGATTTGCCATCAGACATAGCAAACCGCTTGAGAAGATCTCTAGTGCACTTGCTCTGGTGGAGAAAGATCCCCTCAGGGGTCTGCTTGATCTGGAAGCCAAGAAAGAAGGTCAACTCCCCCATCATGCTCATCTCAAACTCTACACTGGAGAAATCAGAGACAAGTTGATGGGAAGAGCCTCCAAAGATTATGTTATCGACATAGATTTGTACAAGGAGGAAATCTGAGCCAACTTTCTTGGTGAAAAGGGTCTTATCTACACTACCCATGGCAAAACCATTCCTAAGCAAATAGGACTTCAGCCGCTCATACCAAGCTCTTGGAGCTTGCTTCAGTTCATACAAGGCTTTTGACAATTTGAACATATGATCAGGAAATTTTGAATTTTTAAATCCAGGAGGCTATTTGACATAGGCCTCCTCTTCAATAAATCCATTCAAGAAAGCACTTTTGATATTCATTTGAAAAAGCTTGAAACCCTTGGATGCAGCAAAAGCAAGAAGAATCTTGATCGCCTCAAGTCTGGCAACAGGAGCAAAAGTTTCCTCAAAGTCAAACCCCTCGACTTGAGAGAAACCTTGTGCTACCAACCTAGCTTTATTTCTCACTACTACCCCATCTTCACTACACTCATTCTTGAACACCCACTTAGTGCCTATGACATTGTGTCATGGGGGTTTCTCTACCAATTCCCAAACCTTGTTCCTCTCAAAGTTTTCTAACTCCTCATGCAAGGCATTAACCCAAGACTCATTGAAAAGAGCATGAGTAATGTCTGCAGGCTCAAAGGAGGCAACAAAGGGAGCTGGGTGACAGAAGTGGGACAGTCCAAACTTTGAGCGAGTGACTCGCTCTCCTAGGTCACCTATGATCTGACTAGGTGGGTGCCTTCTTTGAATGTGCCTAGGTGCACCTAGTGAAGAAGTGGCCTCTACCTCAGGGACAGAAGAGGTAGGAACAGATCCACCTGAAACAGAAGACTCTACAGGTAAGCCCTGAGCAGTAGAAGAATTAGGTGAGAGCGGGGAAGAGGCTGTAGGTAAGGGTGCATCCTGAGGGAGAGAGGAAGCAGGAGACTCCTCTGGATGAATCACCTGGAGGTCAGGCTCTGAAGAGCTATCATCTCCTCCGAATGACTCATTAACAAAGATAGTCTTAGAGTTAAGATCGGAGACTGAAATATCTGGCCTAGCTCCTGGACTAGCCTCATCAAAAGTCACCTCATAAGTCTCTATCACTCTCCTACCCTCTAAGCTCCAAACCCTATAATTTCTGGCAGAGGTGGAATAACCAAGAAGAATGCCATCTGAGGAGAGAGATTCAAACTTGTCCAAGTTTCCAGATTTCAAGATAAAGCATTTACACCCAAACACTCAAAAATGGAAAACACTTGGTTTCCTACTATATCTCAACTCAAAAGAGGTACGGTGCAACTTGGACCTCAAAAACACCCTATTTGCCACATGGCAAACAGTCGAAATTGCCTCAACCCAAAAATGCCTAGGAGTAGAATATTCATCAAGCATAGTCCTAGCCATCTCAACAAGGGTCCTATTCTTCCTCTCCACAACGCCATTTTGCTGAGCGACGTGCGGAGAAGAGAACTGGTGCTCAACACCTGTCATCTCACATAAATCCACAAACTGAGAATTTTTGAATTCAGTGCCATTATCAGTGCGGATAGCTCTAAGGGCACCTGGAAGCTCAACAGAAAGCTAGCGTTGAAGACTTCGAAAATGACCAAAAGTTTCTTCCTTGGTAACCATGAAGAAAATCCAAGAGTACCTCGAGAAGTCATCAACCACAACTAGCACGCACCATTTGCCACCCACATATTGCACTCGAAAGGGACCAACAGTGTCCATGTGCAAGAGCTGTCTGGTGCATCTGTCATCACAAGGGTGACAGTGGGTGAACAAAGAAGCAACCATCTTCCCATGTCGACAAGGAGCACAAACCAAATCATTGACCATTTTGAGTTTGGGCAAACCGCGAATAAGGTCATGATTGCTAACTCTAGTCAAGTGATCAAAACCAATGTGACCAAGTCTCCTATGCCAAAAGGAGAGATCACGGGATTCTGAAGCAATTAAGAAATGTGGAGAGCCAACAGAAGAAGTATTAAAATCAGCACGGAAGACTCTCCCAACACGAGAAATCCCACAAACAAACTCCCTAGAAGAACCAAGAATCTGTGAACAATTATTCCTGAAACAAACCTCAAAGACATCATCGGTAATCTAAGACACAGAAAGCAAATTGTACCTCAGCTTACTGACTAAGACAACATCCTTAAGCACAAAGCTGTTACTAAGCTGAATTGACCCTTTGGCTAGCACCCTACCTGAAGAAGCATCCCCAAAGGTGATGGATTCACCATTTGGGATAAGGACAAGGGAAGAGAACCAACGAGAATCTCCGGTCATGTGTCGGCAACACCCGGAGTCAACAATCCAAACCTCTCCCTTCCTTGCCCGACGAACCTGCTCAACGAAACAAAGAGGTGAGTGACTCAGTATTGGGACAAATCAAACCAGATTTAGGAACCCAATACTGAGTCACACCACAACCAGTAGAAACTCCCCCTGAGCTAGCACCCTGACGCCTCTCAACTCTCACAAACCCTGAAGGACCCCAGTAGAATGTCTAGGTGCCACATTTGGGTTGGGCCGCCGTGGTGCAAAGGCCGGTCCGCTCCAAGTGTGCCACTCAGGTCTCCTACCACCCAACGTAGGAGCAAAACCACGTCGCGGGTGTCTACCTCCACGAGGCAAAGAAGGCATACCCTGAGGATGACGGGAACCAAAACCTCGAAAAGCACTAGGTCCAGCAACAGGACTAACAACCTATGCACCTAGACACGGCCTCACAAAACTACTGAGCCGATCGCCTAGGCATGCTTGTCTAGGAACCGTGGGTGCCTTGGGAGCTCTCAAATTCTGAGCATGACCCTGAAAACCCCTAGGAGCAGAAGCACGCTCACGCCTAGCAACTCTAGCTCTCCTAAAGCAAAACTCAACCAAGTGTCCATCCTTCTGACAGAAGGTGCACGTAAACTTCGCTCTACCAGGAGCAGAAGTCATAGGGGAAACAACCTTCTGAGCAGAAGTCTCTTGGATAAAACCAGTAGATCAAAACACAGTCCTCTCAAGGACTCCTGAAGAAACCTTAACCATCTGGCCATCCTCACCAGCAGTGGCAATCCTGGCAGGGTGGCGCTTGATATGCTCAAGCCAGTCAAACCTAGACCCCTACCCTTGGAAATTTTTGACTTATCCAAGATAAAATTGAGCTTCTTCTTCCCACCAACAAACATCTCAAGAGTGCTCACAAGGTACTCAGACTCCTAATGAAGCTGGGGGCACAAGTCACAAGTAGCAGGAGGTAAGACACCAGAAGAATCCTGATCATCTAACTTGTCCTTACCCAGAGCCCTACGACACTTCTCACTGAACAAATCTACCTCTTTCCTAAAAGTAACACAGGAAAGGTACTCAGCATTCTTGACTTGAGCTAACTGACCCTCAAACCTCTTGGTAAGGTCCTCGTAGACTCTACCCATTTCTCCCTCCAATTCATCACAACGAACACAGGTAGAGCTAGCAAGCAGGCTATTATTCATCTCAGCAATTTTATTTTTTATGTTTAAATTCTCCAATTTAAAAGTGAGACATTCTTCATAGGTAGAAGCTAAGTGAAAGCTACAATCCTCATTTAGACTGACAGGGTCCTTAGGTGCTCCAAGATCTCTATAGCCCTCATCTGAGCTAACTGGGTCCTTAGGTGTGTCATGTGAAAGATGTGTAGTAGGATCATGATAAGCAAACGACAGTGCAGAGGGATCAATCATACTAGCTGTCATGAGGCTAGGAGTAGAAGTAGAAACAACAAGAGCATCTTTAGCCTGATCTAGTTCAAGCAGCACACTAACATGTCTCCTCCTAAGTGACTCAAGCTTAGTAAACACACTATCATACAAAGTCCTTAGTTCATTCAACTCCTGCACAAACTTATCACAGTCTCTCCAGCCATCAGAATCTATCGGCCGAGGAGGCACAAGGCACTTCAAGTTCTCTAACTTCTGGGTCAAACAAGCTACCTCCTCTTCCAGTTCCCTACACCTAGCTCTAGACTTGGCATGGAATATACCTAGCTTTAAAAAGGCATCATTGAGTTCCTCATAGGTTGGTACCTCAGTGTCAGAGTCGGTGTAGAGGTCGGAGTCGCTCGCACCATCCTCGTCAGTCATGAAGCACATGCCGGCATAGCCGTCGTCATCGTCGTTCTTAGGCTTCTGGTCATCACCTCTATCATCGCTCCAAGTCTCATCTAAGTCTGAGATGTTGGCCTCATCCAAGGCAGCTGAAAGGATCGAAGGCCTAGAGGGGGGGTGAATAGGCCTAATTGCAACTTTTAATTTTCTAGGTTTAGTGAAATTTAGGACAAATTAACACTAAAGTAGAGACCTATTCTAAGCAAAGCGAACACAATAAATACAAGAGAACTATATCGGCGATACATCACAATCATTGCATGAACATGAATAGAGTGCAAGAAATTAAAGAGGCACACGGGACAAATGATATTTTTATCCCGAGGTTCGGAGACGAACTCCTACTCCTCGTTGAGGAAACCCTCGACGAACGAAGGCCGGTTCTCAATCGAACCTAATCCTCTTCTCCACTCGTGGTAGTCGTTCGCCGCTCCGGCAGGTTGACTCCGAACCTTCACACCGTGTCGAGTGCTCCCACACGCCTTGGTGAGCTACTCGACCTCACACCACCCCCGACGACACACGTCGGGTGGGAGACACACTCCCGAGGGTAACAAGCCCGATGACGACGAGTCTGCAACTCCGAATCCCCGAAGAAGCACGACCGGAAGATCGAAGAACACCGGAAGAACCAAAAACACACTCACACGGCCTTGGGAGGCTCAAGAACTTACCTAGTAAGAGTAACACCAAATGCTTGAGCTCACCTCTCTCTCAGACACACTCCCTTAAATACTGACAAGGATTCGGGGGGAATATTCCCTCAGATTCCCCCCGAGGTGGGAGGATCCCCTCACAAACCGGATTGTCTGCCCAGGGGAACCAGACAGTCTCCCCCCTAAACCTAACCTGCTCCCTTACCAGCCCAGGTGGAGGGGTTCACACTTCGACCAGACAGCCATCAGGACAGTACCCCTCGACTGTCCTGACGAAGGCTGAACTCCTCTGGACAAACGCACTACAAAGAAAAACACCTAGGAAACCCTCCTCACAACCCAGCCGGACACCATGGCCGGACAGTCCGGTTGGGCTGTCCGGACCAAGGCCGGGCTACACTGTCACCAAGCTGCTCTTCTCCCAAAACCCCTGCGGAAGGATCCTGCCGTGGGCCGGACACACTGGCCGGACAGTCCGGCTGGGCTGTCCGGACCAGGGCCGGGCACCACTGTCTACCCCAAAGCACTGCCCCCAACCACTTTGGGGGGAACCACCCTTGGACCGAACACACTAACCGGACAGTCCGGCCCAGCTGTCCGGTTGACGACTGGAAACTTCTGTTGCTCCTATCTCAATTAAACTGGGGCCGGACCCCCCCAACCAGACGGTCCAAACCCTTGTCCGGTTAGGGGCTGACCCCTGCTGCCAACAGTCCCAAGCTCTAGACCACACCTAGAGACACTCCTAAGCCAGAGGCAAGAGAAAGGAAAGATGTGCTTCATGGGAAATTGGAAATGCACGGGTAACATCACCATCGAGCCCCCCTCAGAACAGCGTCGAGAAAGCCAGAAAAAAGAAAAACCTAGGCTAAGGATAGACCCACACACTTCCCGGTCTATCCTCTAAATTATCCTTAGCCTTGATTGCATCGACGAAGATCATTTAAAATAGTGAGGGGTCCAAGATAACGAAAATACCCTCAGTTGGCAGGAAATGGCGTCCAGATGTAGCTTCACTTGAGATGACCGATCAACAATCATCAAAATCAATAAAAGCCCACGGGGGTCTTGATCCTTACAATCTCCCCCTTTTTGGTGATTGTTGACAACACCTGCATTCTATCTCAAGTGATACAAAACATAGCATATATATATATCTCGCATGTACTGGTCAGTTTAAGTGGCATCAACATAAGAACATCATCACAGTTTCAAAATAAGATATGGTATACATGATACAAGATAGGCTCCGCCTAGATAAACTCAACAAGGCAATCAAGAAGTCAAGTGCATCAAGTATCATAACAACCACAACCACAAAGGTGTCAAGAACCAATTATTACAAACCAAAAGCAAATAGTTCAACTTGACCAAAGCACAGTCAAAGAGATAGCAATGCTTTCCAGCTACTCCCCCTTTGGCACCAAGCACCAAAAGGGGTCTTCGCGATCCCCACCGGACAAACAAGAGTCACTTCTTCTTGGAGAACCGCCAGCGGAAATAGGTTTTGAGGTTGGATTTGATGGAGCTAGAAGGAGGAGGTGGTGGTGCCTCTGCAGTATCAGGAGCCTCTGAAGAGCCTGGAGCAGAAGAGTCTGGAGCACTGTGACCCTGAACACTGTGACCCTGAACATCCTGAGGATCCATGGAGGCAAATACTTCAGCAGAAGATGGGTACTCAGAGGGATCTAACGCCACATTGAACAACTGATCCCCCAGAAACTGCACAGAGGCATACAAGTCCTGGTGAGAATTCTCAATAGAGCTCACCCTGGCACTCACGTTCTGCAGGCTGGCCAGATGCTCCTGCTGTTGAGCCAATTGATCCTGCTGCCAAGATACTTGCTCATTGTGCCAAGGTACCTCCTCTTGATGCCATCCCTGATAGATCTGATGATATGAGTCTTGAGCTGCTGTGAGGGAGGTGAAGAACAGATCTTGACGAGCAAAGAAGGCTTCAAATCCTTGCATTGGGGGTGCCTGAGCCTCCTGGGACTCTGGAGGAACTTGAGGAGCACTATGGCTTGTTCCTGCCTGGCTATCATCCACTCACCGCCTCTTGTCCCCTGCCTTCGGAATCTTCATATCATAGGACTTAATTGACAGGTTGTAGAGAGAGGCATCAACAATATTCTTCTGAGCTAGAAATCCACAAAGAATGTGACCTAAGGGGAGAGACTTGTTGAAACCCCTCATGATACCCTCTTCCATCTCCCCAAACAACAAATCTGCCACATTAATTGTTGCCTTAGTTAGGATATAATGACAAACCCACTGAAAGATTGGAGTGAATGCATCACGATTCCCACTCCTATTCAAGATGATCCTTCTAAGAATGCCTTCTAGCACTGACGTCTGGTGATTAAGACAGGTAATCTTGGACTGAGAGAACCCTGGAGCTGTCACATCTTCATAAAGATGTTGTATCATAGGCACATCTGGCTGAATATGAGTTGTAGACCACTTGTTCTCTGCTCCATACATAAGAGAATGAATTTCTACTCCCCCTGCAGCAAGGTGAAAAGTATCCTGAAAGTATCCCTTATGAAAGATGTGCTGGACTCCCCCGAAGCTGAATGCTACTCTCGTGGGGTTCTTTGCAACCCACATGGTCGAATAGATTTCAAGCACATCATGCACTGAGTAGGAGAACTTCTGAGTTAAAAGTTCTGCAAGACCCATGGTGGCACAGTATCCAAGATATATCTCATCAGAATTGGTAGCTTGCTGAACTCTTGCCCATGATATGTATTGAGCATGAAACACAAACTTCTGATTGACTCTGGCGTTTGACACATATGCTTTGTATATGTCACTGTGAACACGGTGCCAGAAGTTGTCTCGAGGTAACATGGGCTTCTTCGGGAACCATCGAGCCAAGGAGACACGCCTTAGTTGCCTAATGAACTTGTCTTCCCAACCCAGCAGATCTTTGGACACCGTCCCATATTCAGTGAAGACACTCATTCTAGGGTCAATCTCAACTTCCTCAGCTTCCTCCGCTCCCTCAGACTCGTCATTTGATTCAACCGGGGATTCCTCCCCCTCAGACTCTGAAACATACACATCCTCCATCTCATCGTCAGGCACGACCTGCTTTCCACGGCCTGCATTCTTAGTCCTCGGCATAATGGACTGACCTTAGAAATTGAAATAAATCCTTGACAATCACTAGCACACCTCAATTGACAAGCCTATAAGCACAAGCCTCCAATGCACAAGCTCTTGACCAAAACCCTGGATCAACAAATACAATCAACAACCACTACCACAGTTGCACCAACCACCCATTGATGACTAGAGAGGACAAGGAGATGCAACTCCCCACAGGAATTTGACCGAGAAGAAAGGTGAAAGGACCAAGAAGATCTCACCTTAGAGTGGAGAAACTGGCCAAACGAAGTTGCCCCGCGAAAGAACAAGCCAGGGGATTGAAGGAGAGCCACAAGGGGAGCACAATTGTGGAAGGAATCGACCCAATTCTTCCCGAGGAAAGAGATTGAGCAAAGAGAAAAGATGGAGTGTCTAGGGCTAGAAGAGACGAAGAACACGGGCAGAAAGAAGAACAGGGAGCAATAGGGAAAGGAAGGAAGAAGCCAGGGAGAAAAAGAGGGCCTCGGGAGGTCGCCTCACCTCACAGACCGGACTGTCCGGCTGGGGATGACCGGACTGTCCGGTCAAGGGCTGGGAGACAAGGAGAATTTTTTAGGGCAGAACAGTACGCTCCGGCCTTGGTCCGGACAGACCAGCCAGACAGTCCGGCTGTCTGTCCGATCCAAGGCTGAACTCTCTCCTGGACCACCCAAAAACTAGTTTTTGCACCTGGAGCCCATTTCACTTAGATGAAAATATGACCGGGGCTTAGGAATGCATAAAATAGAGAAGTTTTGAAAATGGGATCATTTTGACAAGGTGAGATAGAGAGGAGAGCCAAGACGAGAATTTTAGCCTTTTGAAAGAAACAAGGAGAAAAACAAAGAAAAACTCATTCCAATCTCAAAACCAACAGTTTTTTTAAAAAAGAATTAGAGCACAAGAGGCCAATGAGCTTAGAGCTATGAACCAAGTTCCTAAGACCAACACCAACAAGTATCATTCATTAGAAGATAATCTCAAGACACTATGATCAATGATACCAAGGAGTGACATAAATTATCATGATTAGAAGCAATTTGAGCAAAGGCGCATGAGACAGCAACAGGATACCACGAAAATCGCCTAATAGCAAGTGTGATACAAGTCATGCTCAAACTAGTCTAGGAAGACCACAGCTCACAAGAAGACGCCATCACCGAAAATTACTTAGTAAGAGCATTGCAGGGATATGATTTTATTCAAAAATTATCATGTTCCTCATGGTTTAGTTAGGATGATCGTTTTGAAGAGTTGAGGCTCAAGCCTTACTTTTCGACCATTTAGCCAGAATGATCGTTATGAAGAGTTGAGGCCCAAGTCTTACTTTTCGACCACGCCTAGCATTACGCTAAAGGAATCGTGATCTCGGTCATCCAACACTCCCCCTAAGTTCATGCCAAGTGCAATGGCAAGCGATCTCAGAAGGGAGGATTGGTGGGACTCAACCACAGACTCTCAAGATAGAACAATTTTATTTTAAATATTGTCATCACCATTTCATTGCACCTCCCCTTTTTTTTTAAAGCAGAGCTTAGCACATTACTTGGGCAATGTAAGGGATGGCAATCTCCAAGTGATAAGAGTTCTATTTAGACTAAGCAAGCTCGATACGATCACTCCAAGCTATTAAGCAACAAACAGGTCCAAGTTGAAGAGACTCATGCACCTAGTTCAAAAGACTGAAGAAATTGCAAATTGGTATACACTTGGTACCACTGAGCATGGTGAAACATGAGATCATGAGCATTAAGATTTTACAGGAGGCCAATTGAAATTCAAGGTACACTAAGTTCATAGGCCTAAACTCATTGATCTCAAGGAAGCATGAACAAAAAGAATAAACTGATCACAGAGGCAGAGGCAAAAGCAAGAGAGTCAGGGCAAGCAGGACTTGTCTAGCATGTTGAGTTCATTTTTTAGCTTGCAAATCGTGCCTCATCCAGTGGCTTAGTGAAGATGTCGGCCAATTGATCATCAGTTCTCACATGACTAAGCACAATGTCCCCCTTCGCCACATGATCCCGAAGGAAGTGGTGTCGGACATCAATGTGCTTTGTCCGTGAGTACTTGGACCGGATTGGTCGCTATCTTCACCAAGGCTCGTTGTCACACAAAAGAGGCACTTTTGTCGATTTTAGCACAAAGTCATAGAGAGTGAGTCAGGTATATCAGCTGAGCACAGCAACTCCCTGCCGCTATGTATTCTGCCTCGGCAGTTGATAGTGCCATGGAGTTTTGCTTCTTAGAGGACCACGATACCAGACTCCTCCCAAAGAAGTGACAGGCCCCAGAAGTGCTTTTGCGATCAATCTTGCGGTGGCATAATCTGAATCGAATAGCCTAGCAACTGATCACAGCACCCTTTGGGTACCAAAGCCCTAAACTAGTGGTATGCTTGAGATATCTCAAAATCCTTTTCACTGCACTAAGATGAGATTCTCTAGGGGAAGTCTGAAATCTAGCGCACATGCACACACTGAACATGATATCGGGCCTACAAGCTGTGAGATAGAGCAATGCACCAATCATAGAACGGAGTTGAGTGGGATTTGTGGGTGTACCTTCTTCATCGAGATCCAGATTTCCATTTGAGGCCATTGGGGTCTTGATCGGCTTACAATTATCCATAGAGAATCGCTTCAAGAGATCTTGAACATATTTATCTTGAGATATAAATGTCCCTTCTTCCAACTGCTTGACTTGAAATCCCAAGAAGAAGGTCAACTCTCCCATCATCGACATTTCAAACTCCTTGGCCATCATTAGACTGAACTCCTCACAGAATGATTCGTTGGCACTTCCAAAGATGATGTCATCCACATATATCTGGCAAACGAAGAAGTCCTCACCAATAGTCTTGGTGAACAGTGTGGAGTCAATTGTCCCCATCTTCAAACCCTTGGCCAAGAGAAAATCCCTCAAACGCTCATACCACGCCCTTGGCGCTTGCTTCAATCCATAGAGAGCCTTTGAGAGTTTGTACACATGATCAGGGTGCTCTTGGTCATGGAAACCTGGAGGTTGCTCCACAAACACAAGTTCTCCTATAAAGCCATTCAGGAAGGCACTCTTTACATCCATCTGTTTTAACTTGAAATCATGGCAGACTGCAAAGGCCAGGAGCAATCTGATTGCCTCCAAGCGAGCAACTGGGGCAAAGGTCTCACCATAGTCTAGGCCCTCGACTTGAGAGAATCCCTGAGCGACCAACCTTGCTTTGTTTCTGACCACTGTCCCGGACTCATCCTGTTTGTTCTTGAAGATCCACTTCGTGCCAATCACATTGTGATCCCTAGGACGCTTGACCAATGTCCAAACCTCGTTGCGCTTGAAGTTGTTCAGCTCTTCATGCATAGCATTGATCCAGTCATGATCACCAAACGCTTCATCCACTGTCTTGGGCTCAAGGGTTGACACGAAGGCATTGTGCTCACAGAAGTTGACAACCCCTGACCTGGTCTGAACACCCCTAGAGAAATCTCCAATAATCTGCTCAGTAGGGTGGTCTCGAGCAATGGTGTGGTGGCTCTTGATTGGCTCAGGAGGTTCCTCAACTTGTGTTGAGTCGACTCTCTGACTCTTCGACCTGGACGCATGACTCCAATTTGGAGGGGCTTCCCTCATCATCCTCCTTGATTTCCATAACTGGTCTCACTTCACCCACATCAAGATACTCAATCACTTGTGGTGCTACATCATCACCTTCTTCCAAGCCATCTTGGGATCCACCAGATTCATCAAACTTGACATCGTGGGATTCCTCCACCAAACCCGTGGTCTTGTTGAACACCCGGTATGCTTTTGACCTTGAGGAATATCCCAAAAAGAATCCTTCATCAACCCTGCTCTGAAATTTCCCTAAGTGTTGTCTCTTCCTGTAGATGAACACCTTGCATCCAAAGACTCGAAAATAAGAGACATTGGGTCGTCTCCCCACCAGCAGCTCATATGACGTCTTCTTGAGGAGGCGGTGCAGGTAAAGCCTGTTGACACAATGGTAGGCAGTGTTGATGGCCTCTGCCCAGAAGACATCTGAGGTCTTATACTCATCTAGCATTGTCCTCGCCATCTCGATCAGGGTTCTATTCTTCCTCTCCACTACCCCATTTTGTTGCGGGGTGTAGACTGCAGAGAACTGGTGACCTATTCCTAGCTCATCACAGAAATCTGAAACATTAGAATTCAGGAACTCCATTCCATTGTCACTCCTGACGCTCTTGATGGGGGTCTCAAACTCATTTGAAGCTCGTTTTGCAAAGGTTTTGAAAGTTTCTCCAACTGGAGTCTTATCGGGCAAGAAGAACACCCATGTAAACCGGGAGAAGTCATCAACAATGACCAAGCAGAAGAGATTTTCTCCCAGGCTCACATAGGTGGTTGGCCCAAAAATATCCATGTGGAGGAGTTCCAAAGATCGAGAAGTGGACATAAATGACTTCACAGGATGTGAGTTGGCAACCTGCTTCCCAGCTTGACCAGCACTACACAACTTGTCTTTCTCAAATTTCACATCCCGCAAGCCGACCACAAGCTCGTTTTTGAAAATCTTTTTCAAATTCCTCATCCCCACATGGCCAAGATGACGATGCCAAAGCCAACCAAGGGTGACTTTGGCAAGGCGGCACGTCGAGAGACCGGATGAGGGGGAACTAAAGTCCACAAGAAACAGGTTTTGGAAACGAAATCCTTTGAACACAAGTTTTTCATTTTTGTCAAAAACAGAGACCCCATCTGAAGAAAAGTGGCAACAGAACCCCAAATCGCACATTTGGGCTACAGAGAGAAGATTAAAATTCAGAGAATCTACCAGAAGTACATTATCAATTGATAGATTTGAGGTAATTGCAACTCTACCTCGAGCCAGAATTTGTCGCTTGCTGTTGTCACCGAAGGTAATATTGTTGGAGACACCTTCTCCCTCCATGGAGGTGAACAACCTGGAGTTACCAGTCATGTGTTGAGTGCATCTACTGTCGATCACCTAGTGGCGTCCTCCACTACGGTAGTTCACCTGCCAAGATGAGAGTTTACTTTGTTGACTTAGAAACCCAACTGGTCTTGGGTCCTCAAGGGTTAGATCCAACAACATTTAGTCCAAATGAATTAGCAAGAAAGGACTTAGGCACCCAAATTGCACGTTGGTATTTATAATCATCGGGGTGACCAACAAACTGAGCATACACCTTGCCAAAATGGTCTTTTCTCAACCAATAGTCACCCACAACATGTTTTGATTTTTTGATAAAAACTTGCCTAAGCTTGGGGGTGTGAGCAATGTGATGAGTGTTCCAAGCCTTGTCCCTTTTAACATGATAGTTTGTGAAGTTGTGCCCATGATGGTAGTTGTGTACAAAGTTGTTCCTATGGTCATTTCTACCCAATCTGTAATGGTAAAGCCAAGCCCCATGATTCTGGTTATGCCTATTTCTAAAAGCATGATTGTTGCTTCCATTCTTATTCCCATGTCCAGAATTAGCTTTGAGAGGAGCCTTGCCCTTTCCATTTGACTTGGGATCAACTTTCTTTTTTTTAGACTTCTGTGGAGGAGTGAAGCCCAAGCCTCTCTTATTTGAAGGGGATTTTTGATCTTTTATCATTTTTTCAAAGGCAATGCTACTCTCAAGACTCTTTCCTAGTCCCTTTTCAAATTTTGCAAGATTAGCTTTTAGTTCAGTGTTTTCAATGATCAACTCCCTAACAGCTAAAGCACTTTTGCAGGTGTCAATGTCACAAGCATGATTCAGAGTGTTGGAACTAGAAGTACCAGCAGAGCTAGAAGCAATCATGGTAATATCAAGCAAATCACCGCAACATGTACTAGCATCTACCTTAGAAACAGACTTAAGAGCAACAACATCATCATCTTTATCTACCAAATCATCACATGACAGAGAAACATGACAGTTGGACACACAACGTCTCTTAGCAAGCAAAAATTCATACTTGTCTCTAATGTCATCACAAACTAAAATCAAGTCATCATGAGATTCAAGTAAAGCTATCTTCTCCATCTCAAGTTCTTCACATTTTGAGGCATATTCTTGATAAGATTCAAGTAAAGCAGAATGATCAATTTGAAGTGACTCTAGTTTGTTTACAACTTGTTCATGTTGTGAAGTTAGACTTTCCAGAGTTTTCTTAAGCAATTTATTCTTGCTATCCTGCCTTTGGAGTTAAGCTCCCATGTCATTTATCAATTCAAGGTACTCTTCGATGGGAGAAGAGGGATTTTGTACCTTGGTCTTGTCATGGATCCCCATGAGACACATGGGAGGGAATGCGGGAGGAGGTGGAGTTGACTCTGCAATTGCAAGGCCCGCAAGCCCTTTGGATCTTGACCCTCCATCTTCATCGGATGATGAACTTGATGAGTCGCTTGATGACTCCTCGTCGGTGACCCATTCACCCACGAAGGCTTGCCGCTTGCCCTTCTTGTCAATCTTCCTGAAGCGAGGCTTGAAGTGAGATTTCTTTTTATCTCATGGATGAGACTTGTCCTTGGACCTATGCTTGGGCACCTCATCATCACTTGATTTGACCTTGAGCTTGTCCTTGTCCTTGAGCTTCTTGTCACACATAGAGGCAATGTGACCTCTCTCACCATACTCATAGCACCGGATGTTGGCAAATGTTTTGGGGCGGGAGGAATTGAAGGTCCTCTTCCTTGGATCTCCAAAGTTGTTTCTCCCTATGATTTTTCCGGCCCTTCTCATGAGTAAAGCTAGTTCATTGAGATCACTCTCGGAGTCAGCATCGCTTGACTCATCTTCATCATCAGGTACACTCCCCTTTGCCTTGAGGGCTATCACCTTGGGTTCATTTGACTTTTCCTTCTTCTTGGAGCTTGGATCCTCACCGTTGTGGATGAGCATCTCACGAGCTAACAGTCTTCCCAGTAGCTCAGTTGGAGTGATCTTCTTCACATCGTCACTATTGGAGAGGTAGGTGACGATGTCTCTGTACTCCTTTGGCAAGATGCGTATCATCTTCCTGCAAACATCAATATCTGAAACAGGGGCATCCAAGCCCTTAAGCTCATTCACAATGGGATTCAAGCGAGAGAACATTTCATTCACACACTCATTAGGCAACATTTTGAATTGATCAAATTTCTTTTTCACAACCACAAGCTTCTCTTCCTTGACAACCGTGGTACCCTCGTGGATGTCAGCTAAAGTCTTCCAAATGTCATTAGCACTAGTGAGATTGCTCACTCGATCAAATACCTCCACACTCAAGCCGGTGAAGAGGCGTTGAGTGCTTGACATCGATCTCCTAACCTTGATCTCCTTAGATGTGAGAGGAGCCTCTGGATCGGCTCTAGCGGGAATGGGGTTCTCGGTGACCTTCCACACATCATACCCAAGTGATTGAATGTAACACCTCATACGAATCTTCCAGTAGGGAAAGTGAGTACCATTGAAAAGAGGGATTCTATTGGCTACGACACTATTGCTATTTTCGGCCATCCTTAGCGGTTAAGCTAGACCTAGGATACCTAGTGCTCTGATATCAATTGAAAGGATCGAAGGCCTAGAGGGAGGGTGAATAGGCCTAATTGCAACTTTTAATTTTCTAGGTTTAGGACAAATTAACACTAAAGTAGAGACCTATTCTAAGCAAAGTGAACACAATAAATACAAGGGAACTATATAGGCGATACATCATAATCATTGCATAAACATGAATAGAGTGCAAGAAATTAAAGAGGCACACGGGACAAAGGATATTTTTATCCCGAGGTTCGGAGACGAACTCCTACTCCTCGTTGAGGAAACCCTCGACGAACGAAGGCCGGTTCTCAATCGAACCTAATCCTCTTCTCCACTCGTGGTAGTCGTTCGCCGCTCCGGCAGGTCGACTCCAAACCTTCACACCGTGTCGAGTGCTCCCACACGCCTTGGTGAGCTACTCGACCTCACACCACCCCCGACGACACACGTCGGGTGGGAGACACACTCCCGAGAGTAACAAGCCCGATGACGACGAGTCCGCAACTCCGAATCCCCGAAGAAGCACGACCGGAAGATTGAAGAACACCGGAAGAACCAAAAACACACTCACACGGGCTTGGGAGGCTCAAGAACTTACCTAGCAAGAGTAACACCAAATGCTCGAGCTCACCTCTCTCTCGGACACACTCCCTTAAATACTGACAAGGATTCGGGGGGAATATTCCCTCAGATTCCCCCCGAGGTGGGAGGATCTCCTCACAAACCGGACTGTCTGCCCAGGGGAACCAGACAGTCTCCCCCCCTAAACCTAACCTGCTCCCTTACCAGCCCAGGTGGAGGGGTTCACACTTGACCAGATGACCATCGGGACAAGTCTCCCTCGGCTCCGATGAAGGCCGAACTCCTCCGACAAACGCACTACAAAGAAAAACACCTAGGAAACCCTCCTCGAGAACCCAGTAGGACACCATGGCCGGACAGTCCGGTGAAATTTGTGGGACCAAGGCCGGGCTACTGCTATCACCAAGTGCTCTTCTCCCAAAACCCTGCGGAAGGATCTTGCCGTGGGCGGACACTTGGCCGGACGGTCCATTGAAATTTGTCCGGACAGGCCGAGGCACCACTGTCTACCCCAAAGCACTGTCCCCAACCACTATGGGGGGAACCACCCTTGGACCGGACACACTAATCGGACAGTCCGGCCCAGCTGTCCGGTTGACGACTGAAAACTTCTATTGCTCCTATCTCAATTAAACTAGGGCAGCACTTCAACAGACGGTCCGAACCCTTGTCCGGTTAGGGGCTGACCCCTGCTGCCAACACTCCCAAGCTCTAGACCACACCTAGAGACACTCCTAAGCCAGAGACAAGAGAAAGGAAAGATGTGCTTCATGGAAAATTGGAAATGCACGGGTAACATCATCATCGAGCCCCCCTCAGAACAGCGTCGAGAAAGCCAGAAAAAAGAAAAACCTAGGCTAAGGATAGACCCACACACTTCCCGGTCTATCCTCTAAATTATCCTTAGCCTTGATTGCATCGACGAAGATCATTTAAAACAGTGAGGGGTCCAAGATAACCAAAATACCCTCAGTTGGTAGGAAATGGCATCCAGATGTAGCTTGACTTGAGATGACCGATCAACAATCATCAAAATCAATAAAAGCCCATAGGGGTCTTGATCCTTACAGCAGCCAACACCTTCTGGAAGAGTCTCCGTCTCTTGGAAAACTTGGGCTTCTTGTCACCTCTAGGCACCGACTTCTTGTTGCGGTTCTTGTTGATGTAGTTGTTCTTGTCCGGCGCCGTGTAGTCGTTCTTGCCTTTTTCTAGCCTGGGGCAGTTGGCCCGAATGTGGTTGAGGCCACCATACTCGAAGCACTTGATCGGCCCTCTTCTCCTCTCACTAACCCTATTGTAGGCTTGGCTGAATTTTCTGGCGACGAAGGCTAACTGTTCCTCAGGCACTCCATCTAGACTTTCATGAGGCATCTCACACAAAGCTAAAAAAGAGAAACCAGTGCCAAACTCCAAAGAACTCGAGGAACACCGTAAGAAGGATCGGTGATCAAAGCTGTAGAAATTGGACTGGGCTCACAGGAGAGATGCTTAAGCTCGTACGTCTTGAGGTTCGAATATAGCCCATCCAAGGTCAAAGTAGTAAGATCTACAGCCTGCCGGATCGTGTTCACCTTCACACCCCAGATCTTCAAATCCAAGGCGGACAAGAAGTGACGAGCATTCTCAGAATTGGTGTAAGTGGTGCCAACCGACTTGAGGTTGCTAAGGATCTTGGTGAACCGACTGAAACAGGCGTCCGATGATTCACCAGCCTTCTGCATAAAGCGATTGTATTCACTCTTGTATTGGTCCTGCCTCACAGTTTTGATCTGGACTGTCCCCTCATGGTAAGCAATGAGGGTAGTCCAAATCTCATGAGCGGTCTTGATATGAGCAACTCACTCATATTCATTCCTACTAAGCCCCTAAATGATCATGTTACGGGCTCTAACATTGAACTCCACGTCTGTCTGATTCTGGATGGTGATTTCCACATCCTCTGGCAACACATAGGGATTTTTGACTTTCAGCCAAACACTATTTCCCTATGCCATGATGTAGGATTCCATCCTAGCCTTCCAAAAAGGAAAATCTAAACTCGAGAACACAGGAGGCTTCGTAGAGTACTTGTCATCCGCCATGGTTCAAGACGAAAACAAGAAAAGGCTCAAAGATCGGTGAAGATCAAGAAAAGAGCGCAACCTAGCTCTGATACCAGTTGAAAGACCGAACCAGGCGACTAGAGGGGGTGAATAGGCGCCAAATTGGTTTTAGCCATATTTCTTAGCACCCAATGCACCTCTAACACTCCCACAAGCAAGATCCAGCACCATCTAGCTAGTTGGGTTGAACTTGCATCAAACCCTAACTTTTAGTCCAACTTTCATTTGTTGTACAGACTGAAAAATCGCGATTACTCCCAAACCGCTCAACGAACCACCACGAAATTTGGACAGCAGTAAGGTGATGGAGTCCACTAGCTACCCTCCAAAAATCATGCAAAGATCATGTCAAAGTTTTGTCCTTTATCGAAAACGGTGCAGCTAGGTACAAGATCGATCAAGATGAGAAAATCACTCTCATGAGAGCAGCACAGGAAGGCTGTCCATGGGGCTTTGGGGGATGATTTCTGGGTCACTTGTGACCCTTTTTCACAAGCAAAAGAACCCGCAAACCGCAGCTATCAACTAGGCCAAGAACAGTGCAAGAACAAGCCAAAACAAGGGCAAAACGAGGGAAAACCAAATACGAATCAGAGAAGCACGAAAATCAAACCATGGAACAGATGGAGATCATGTAGGAGAAGGTTTTTCATTCACAAAGCTCAGGTTTTGAATCAAAACCTAGCTAATCCATACAAGCCTTCTCTTACAAGACAAAGCACACCTCTCTCTGTGTTTCTCTCAAGTGGAGGCTACCAATACAGGTCTTGATCGTGATCCACCCTAGCTCTCTCAGCTGAAGGGTTTATATACCCCTGCCCAAACATGGGCCAAAACACCGGGCCAACCCACAAGCCCATCTAACACAAGTGACACACACCGTCGCATGAATCTTGATGCGAATCCAACCGTCACCTGCCATTTCTTCGCCTTGAAGCCTCCATCTTCACGACATCTCGTGGATATCTCGTGCTCGAGATGATAATCTCCTCCACCGCGTCGACTCCGCGCCCGGGCCCATCCCGAACCGGCAGGACACCTGGCCGAAGACTTATCCATCTCACCTAAAATGTATCCACAAAGACAAGCAAACCATGTACCAAAATGTTCACGGCTTCACCACGAACCCAACGCATCAAACCGATCTCAAATCGGGGTTAGAACGAACAAAATCCATCCAAAACGGACTTAATTGCCTTGTTTCTAACACAGCAGAGACCTTCCCGATTTTTTATAATTTTTTCTGTAGCTCCAATGAAAAAGTTCTCAACACAACAAAGATGTGCCTTGAAATTATCTACAACTTTTATATATAACACTTAATTTTTTGAGTAAGAAAAAGCCTTCAAAAATTTAAAAAATGATACACTGTCCCGGACCGTCTGGGTTGGTGCCGGACTGTCCGGGACGGAGCTAGACCGTCCGGCTAACACAGCGATTTTTTGGTCCGTTTACCACCCATGACCTGACAGTACTAGTCGGACCGTCCGGGTTGAAACCCGGACCGTCCGGCCCAGTCTGGGACCAAAATCCCTTTGAACCTTTAAAAAATTCTAGAAAATTCCTAAAAATTCCCAAAAAAATTAATGAATCTTCCAAAACCTTTTTAGAACCTTTTCCAACCTTCCAACACTTCAGAAACACCTCAAAACTCATCCAAACTCAAATCAAACCTCCAAGGGGTTTAATTACCGGGAAATTTACATTTTATCCAAATGCACCCTAAACTCCCCAAACTTGTCCATATACTCATCACATGGATTGACATAAAACATGCATGAAAAACTAATCACTCATAAAGAACAAACAAAAATGCAAAATGACGTGTCTCACATGTGTTTCCATCAAGACCATCTAGTTGATTTGGCTCATCAAGATTGAGTTCGTCTATGGGCTCGTTAAGGTCCGAAACATCTAAACAAGAAAAGGTAAAACATGCATGAAAAAACTAATCACTCATAAAGAACAAACAAAAATACAAAATGATGTGGCTCACCCGCATTTCCATCAAGACCATCTAGTTGATTTGGCTCATCAGGATTGAGTTCGTCTATGGGCTCGTTAAGGTCTGGAACATCTAAACAAGATAAGGTAAAACATATGCATGAAAAACTAATCACTTGTAAAGAATAAACGAGAATGCAAAATGACAATAGTTGAAGCTTATTACCTCTGTTATTGTTGTGTTAGGTGCTCGTTCGTTGAGGTCTAGAACTATTGCCTCCATTGTTACTAGGTTAATTTGTTGTTATGCTAAACCGGCTTCCTAGCTACTAGTTTATTTATGCTGATTCACTAGGCGGTAATCTGGTTTTTTCGTTCGAATTTTAGTGGGCGCTACTGTGTCAAATTTTCATTTTAGTTTTGGCTCTCTAATTTCAGTTTTGGCTGGCTCTCTAATTTCATCTTTACCTTGAACCTATTATGCGGGATCGTGCGCGCAGCGATGCGTGGCTGCATGCAATTATACTTGAACTTGCATGCATGCAGCAAGCTACACAAAGTTGTAGTACGGTGCATGTGCATTGAGTCCGTGGAATTGAGTCTGCAGAATTGTTAACTCCAAAGAAGCATTAAAAGCACATTATGAAGGGAAATTGAGGGTATTTTAGTCACTTAGAATAATGCTCCTTGGTTCATATGCTAGATGAAAAGACGCCTTATATATCTAAACGGAGGGAGTATTCTGCTAGAACTCATTGTTTTAGAATGAATGCTAGGATTTGTGGCTTTCTTTTGGGGGTACTTAAAAGGTTCTTCTGTTGATGCTGGCTGTAAAAAGATTTTGTTATTTTCGTTGTTCAATAGAAATAGGGGCTTCTGCTCCTGGAAAACAAATCAAATACAGTGGTAAGTTGGTTGGACAGAAATTATCTGCTCCATTATTTTAAGACTCTCATCTGCTCCATTTATGACCTTACTAATGATCGAGTAACGTCAAGCTTGATAGAGATTCTTTCGTCTCAAAACAGAAGCTGTTAATTATGCTAGCTAGCTTTGGTTTCAAAATATATAGAACATCTCATTTTAGCATTTGTAGACAATACTTTCCGCCAAATGATGTAATCAATGTTTATTATCATAATAGTAACGTCGAGAGAGATAAATATACATTTAGTAAGAGGAAAGACAACAACATAAACTAAAGCATGCATTAGTTCATATTTCTTATTCGAAATATGTAGCGATGAATTAAACGATGTCCATTGTGGATTTTTTCTTCTTCTTCTTTTGCAAAACATACCGGCCAGCAGAACGGACAACCCGATCGTCTTAAATCCAGGCGAACAGAAAGCAGGGAATTAAAAACACAACGTGGGCTCTCAAAAAAAAAACACAACGTGGATAGGCTGGTTGGGTGTGAAATCTTCCTCTTTTTTCGAAATAGAGGCAAAAACATTGCCTTGATCTATTAGAAGTACAACGGCTAAATATTTACGAGTCCGAATCCAAACCCAAAAAAGAGAAGAACGCACCCAGTCTGTTGGACCACATCGCAAGCTAGCCCCTGGCCTACATAGAGTTCAAAGATACGGATATTCCCACTAGCCATTGCTGCATGTACACCTAACCTTCTCGACGATGCGTTGGAACACCTGCTGAACTGAGCTGAATTTGTTTTGAAAGAGCATGACATTTGTTTCCAACCAGATGAACCACATTCACTACCAGCAATCTGGCCTTCACAAGCGGTTCCAAACCACTTTTACAAGCGGTTTTGGAACCGCTTGTAAGCAATCGCTTATGATGCTCTCCGGGGCATCACAAGCGGTTTTATACCCACTTGTAGTACTGCTGGGTACTGGTTAAAAAGAGAAATAATTTTTTGGGAGGAGTGGGATTCAAACCCAGGACCTCACCTTTCTCGTGACCCACGCCTCACCCTGCTAGCCAACTCATCCCACGCGTGCTCTCTGATGAGATAAGGCAAGCTTTCCTTTTAGCATTTCAAAAACTGGACTTTTACAAGCGGTTCGGGACACGAACCCCTTGTAAATGTTGGCCTAGGGGTTCGTGTCCCGAACCGCTTGTAGAAGGTTCGTGTCCCGAACTCCGTGTAAAGCTTGTAGCCTTTACAAGGGGTTCGTGTCCCGAACCGTTTGTAGAACTTTTACAAGAGGTTCAGGACACGAACCCCCTTGTAAAGCCTAGCTCAGTTTTTTAAACCGCTTGTGATGTGCCCCTTGTGATGCCTATATCTCTAGTAGTGATTGTGTAGAGGAATATGCCATCTGCTTCCCTGCTGGTGTCCTGGGATGAAATCTCTAAATTGACCAAAATGAATGGACGTTGAGAGTCGCGGGCATTGGCAGCTACATGTGTTGCAGGATTTTCTTCCAAGTTTGTCTCGCATACGAGCATTGAAACAAGAGATGTGTAGTTGTGTCCCATTTGGGTCTACAGAGTGTGCAACAGCTGCTATGCATGATACCTCTACTCATTTGCCGATCAGCCGCTGGTATCTTTTTTAGAATGGACAACCACCCAAAAATCTTGCATTTGTTCGAAGTGCTCGCCCGCCATACTCTTCTAAAATTGCGAGGAGAATACGAACCAATAAACTGGGTCTTTATGCCGAGGCTGTTCTGTATTTGCCTTGTGAAGTCCACCTCCATAACAAGTGATCAGGTCTATTGTTGTCTTCATACATAGAATGATTTAAGGGTACTCCATCAGGTTGTACACACCAAGGACGTGAGGTGGCTTGAGCACGGCTCCTTGCACCTATTTACCCTCCTAGTATATGCATACAGAAAAACAGTCTTGACAGCCCTAACAAGCTGCTGACACTAATAAGCAGTATCGATGATTTTTAAAGCGGCCGTCGATAGTGAAAACCCACTACTACAGAAATGCTCATTCTTAACCTTTTATCACTAGGGATTCATCTAGAACCATCAGTGATATGACCCGCTCCGCTTCGTCTCGCCCAAAAACCCGAAAAAACTATCAGTGATACCGAACCGTCAGTGATAGTGAACCTATCACTTGCGGTTCTATAAGAAAACCGCCAATAAAAGTTTCACTGGCGGTTCAACTTTAGAATCGCCAGTGATACCTATCACTAGCGGTTCTATAAGAAAACCGCCAATAAAAGTATCATTGGTAGTTCAATCCTAAAACCGTCAGTGATAGTAAAAGTATCATCGGTGGTTCTCTAAAAGAACCGCAAGTGAAAGTAATTTTTATAATTTATAGATCTTCTCAATTTCATGACATTTTCATATGAGCTCGGATGAAAGTAAACATTATATGTAAATTGTAGCTCTCGACGAGATCTAAAACTTTGTGATTGATATGTTTTCCATTTGAAGCAATATAGATGCCTAATAATCATTACAATTTAAAAAAATTTATAACTTATTCAAATGAAGGCAGATAGAAACAATCTTTACATGAAAACTGTAGCCTTCGACAAGATAAACAACTTTGTAGTTGAAAACTTTTCTATTTAATGTTATTTTTATAGTCAAAAGTTATTAAAAGATTCAAAAAATAAGGTTAAATGATATACATATCCTATATGTCTCGAAAGGTGCTAATGGGTAAGATGGTTAGGAGGGCTGAGTTAGAGGCAAGAGAGGTTTTGAGTTCGAATCCTAGTTATATCCTAGTTATACGCAGTTTAAATTTCACATGAAAAAAGTATTAAGCTGCAGGGGTGCTATTCGAATCAAAATAATATTTTTTAGTCAAATTTTACTATCCAAAATCGTGTTTTCGAATACCCTCATCACTACCAGTTCACTCAAAGAATTGTCAGTGATATTACTATCCCTGGCGGTTCAAGCCGCCAGTGATAAGCGTTAGGAACCGCCAGTGATGTGGTTTTCTATAGCAATGACCACCCGACGCGCGCGTGACGAATTCAAAATTGCAGACCTCAGAGAGAGTATAGTGTCGACGGTCTCACGAAGAGCTGTCGACGCTAACCTTTCCCAATAGCGATAGTCGAGATGGCCACATTTTTTATGGAGACCAGCTATGCCTTGGGTCGACTTGGGTTAATAGCCTAGCCACTAGGCGTTGAGACTATGATGCAGCTGGCGTCGATGGTCTTTTTTGGGCCATCAACACTACATTTTTTAATGAAAAAACTGTTTTTTCACAAAAACTTCTGAAAAATATTTATGCATAGTTTAAATTTCGCATAAAAAAAGTAATAAGGCTGTATACGCGGTGATAAATGGTGTAGAAGTGCTATTCAGATCAAAATAATATTTTTTAGTTAAATTTTACTGTACAAAATCGTGTTTTCGAACACCTCATCACTGACGGTTTATGCAAAGAACCGCCAGTGATACTACTATCACCGGTGGTTTGCCAGTGATAATCCCATATTATTATTGTCGCTTAATTATTGACGGGTCTCGAACCTCCAGTGATAAGCATTACGAACCGCCAGTGATGTGGTTTTCTATACCAATGACCACCTGACGCGGGTGTCACGACGAATTCAAAATTGCAGACCTGAGAGATAGTTTAGTGTCGACGGTCTCACGGAGAGCTGTCGACGCTAACCTTTCCCAATAGCGATAGTCGAGATGGCCTCATTTTTGTTGGAGACCAGCCATGCCTTGGGTCGACTTGGGTTAATAGCCTAGCCACTAGGTGTTGAGACTATGATGCAGCTAGCGTCGATGGTCTTTCTTGGGCCGTCAACACTACATTTTTTATGAAAAAACTGTTTTTTTCACAAAACCTTCTGAAAAATATTTATATTCATTTAAAATTTATAAAAAATAAATAATATTTTAAATAATTTTATACAATTAACTCATCATTTATTATAAAAACACGCTTCTTCATGTTAATAAACTTTTCCGGTCACATAAATTTACTCCGAACAAGAAGTACTTTTGACAAATCCACGTAATTTTATGAGTGCATGGCCGGGTTCACCACTAAAGAACTATAGATTAGTACCGGCCTATCAGTACCGGTCATGTGCCAACTCGTACAGATGTTCACACCAGTACCAGTTCAACGGCTACATAGCCGGGTGGCTAATTTGTACCGGTTAGTACCATAAACCGGTACTGGTGAAACAGCCCAAAACTATATGATAATTTGACAAACACTTTTCTAATGCTTGTTTGCTGTAAAAACATTTTCTTAGAAAACAGTTTTAGTTAAAAATTGAGTTTTCTGGATCTTTGAAATCCTGTAAGCTAATAATTGGCTAAATTTAACTTGAATAGGTCAAATTAAGCAAAAACTTAATATTTGGCTCTGGTCTTAAAATATCCAAAATATAGCAAAGGGTAGGCTAGGATGATTTTGTCATTCCAAATTATCCCCTCAAAGATCTCCTATGTGTATATATATTTAGGTATAAAAATATATATCCATAGAACACACATGTATATATATGTATGATATATATATATATATGTGTGTGTGTGTGTATGTATGTATGTATGTATGTATGTACATATAGAGGATAAATTCCCACCAAAAATCCCACAAAAATTCTAGAAAATAGTTTAGACCACATATGATAGCCTATATCGTGGGTTGACTAAATTTGACCCCTGGTGGGACCTATATGGCAGTCCCCCTTCATCTTGCTTTTATGAGCATTTCATCAAACAGCTGGGCTGCGCCAGCCCAACTGATCTCCTGGGTGAAATTTCTACTCCTCTGCCCATGATCTTTGATGGAGATCTTCCTCTAGCCGTTAGTGGTTGTCAGGGCGATCTGTGGACCCTATTTCCGAGCCGGATTGGCCTCGCCGCCAATGATGGGTGCCGCCGCCTGACATGGCATGCCAGCCAGGCCGCCGTGTTGGCCTGTACATGTTGCCATTCCCAGGCACCGTCCATGCTGCCTAATCGGTGTCGCCGTGCTGCATTATGATGCTCTTCTGCCGCGCATGGCACCGACTGTCCCGGTTACCTCACGCTCTGTCGCGCCGCGGCTTGTTTGCAAAATCCGTAATCGAATTTGATGATCCAAACCGACCATCTCCTTCGTCTCGATGAAATCTCACTATCGACAAAATTTCATATTTTTTTGATTTTTTTTACTATTTTTTTTTGTATTTTTGAAATCCGGGATTATTGGACGGTCCACAACTAATTAGATCATGGATTTTTAAAAATACAAAATAAATAGAAAAAAATCAAAAAATGTGAAATTTTGTCGGTAGTGAGATTTCAGCGAGATGAAGGAGATGGTCGGTTTGGATCGTCGAATTAGATCACCGATTTCGCAAAAAATGCCGCGGCTAACGGAAGTCGATGAAGGAAATACTTCTGATCAAATTGTTGGTTAACATATTCTTGCTTTTTGAATACTTTAAACATAATAAAACCATATTTTCTCCTATAGGGCTGATTAGGGTAGAAATTATACTATTATATGTATATACATATGTTTAGGTGCATCATCTCATAAGCACTCCGCTGCCATTACGCTAGAAATTATTACTTCTTAGAAGGATCATGGAACTTCCTCGACATACACCTTACAGGAATATATATATATATATAGTTAAACCGGGTAAATATTGACGACCAAATGCGAGCGATTACAATTGCATCTCATGCATCATACTTTTCTTCGCCGCATTGTGTTTATGATGAAATGTTGATTCTCCGCTTAGACGTAGAGGATCCGGAAGGGCAGTTCGAGGACTAACACAAAATCAGGACTTCAATCCCCAAGACCAAGGCGAGTTAACAACCTTCCTATTAGGTGTTTACTTTTACTAGGGAAAGCCTAAACCTTCCCTAGTGCGAGTTAACATCTTCCCTATAGGATGTTTACTTCTACTAGGGAGAGTCTATACTTTTCCTAGTGCGAGTTAACATTCAATAGATCATATTAAATCCTAGATTTCTAAAGTATTTTATTTACAGTATCAAATTGCATGCTTTTTAAGTAATTATGCCTGCTTCCTTAATCATGATTTATCATGCCATTTATTTACTTGCTATCAATTCAACATGATGATATTGCCTTGAAAAAATCATATGCCATTTGACCTTACTATTGATCGCCTTGAAGATCACCCTCGTTAGCCGGATTAGATTAAACAAAATGATTTAGACTTTTAAGTCTTGGTTAAAACATGCTTAGACATTGCTCAGGTTCAACTATTAATTTTAGGTTTAGAATTGCCTCGGAACGGTGAACCGACATTCACCGGACATGATCACACAATGAATATGGTTAACTGAAATTTGGGCCTGGCATGTCAGTGTGTGTATGGTTGTGATGTGTTGCAATGCGGACTAGGTTCGGCATTGGGTAAGACACAAAGTAGCTAGGCTATGTGAATTAAGGAGCTAATCGCTCACATACGTAGTGCATGGAAGAGGAGCGCGGCGAGATCCACGTAATGCCGAGCGCTGCCCAAAGGGGTTCTGCCACATCGTGTGATTCACACGGAGCGTGCAATTTAGCTGAAGAAAGAAGTGCATAAGGGTGAGACCCTTCGTGGACTGGCTGGGCTGAATCATGGATTCCCCCAGACGGGTGCATCAGGGATGCACAGTGTGACTGCCTGCGGGGGATAGTTCCTAATACCACAACGCGCCGGCCATCGCGCGGTAGTGCAAGTATTGGGGATTCAAGGGTAGTTATGACCTGCGGGCGTACCCTGTCTGCTGCCATGCTTGAGGTGAAGACAGTTTCATGTCGTCATCCGAGGAATGATCTAGGTCCATTCTTACAGAGAGCCGTGAGTCTAGCATGGGTCGGCAGCCCAGCTAGGACGAGACCGAGTACTTTGCTAGAGAATATGATCCACAACGGGTGTGCCACTCCCGGAAGATGATGACGGGAGTGGGAAGAGATCATTTGGCAGAGTGCAGGGAAAATGCCATGGATTGATATTGGTATTAATTGGAATTATGATGAATAATCAACTTGGTATAAGAGAATTTTGTTAAATTGCTAGGTCATAAGTTTGGATTTCTAAAACTGGCTTTCTGGAAATAAACAAACCCCAGCCTTTCCTTTTGGAACCCCTATCACAAAAATTACATTGGGTTGGGTGTTAGCTCGCCAGTATTTGGATGACACTGACCTCGCATAATTATCTATCTTTAGACATGGAGGACCCCGTTGAGGAAGATGCTTACGATTGTCCTGAGGAAGGAGACCCCCAATTCTAGGACCAGGATTAGTTGCTCAAGTTAGGGTTTAGTACGTTCCGCCAGCCGTGTGTTGTTAGGCAGCTGCTGGTGTAATTTTGTTGTTCTTCCTAAAAACTTGCAACTTGCATCTTTTGAAAACTTCTACTTACTCTGATGAACACTAGACTGTAACTAAAGCTTAAAGCCATTTGCTACTAATGCGATTTGGCGATCGCGATTATGTAATATTTGAATTTCCGATGTATGAAATGATTCCAGCTGTGTAATTGTTGCACTAGCCTACTGATCCAAGGCCTAGTGGGGGTCCGACCAATTCTCGAAAGGTAAGTCGAGAAGGGCCGCGACAACTGGTTCCTCAGATCCAGTACCGATTTGAATTACAAACCGGGACAGGAGCTCTAGAACCGGTTGGCGGCACCAACCGGTTCTAGATATGATGATCCAGAACCGGTTGGTGTTACCAGCCGGTTCAAGACACGTTCCCACCATTTAAATTGTCTTCTTCCCCATTCGCCGCGCGTGCCCAGGCCAGAACAGAGCAAAGGAGCTAGCGCGAGCTTGATGGCTGTTCACCAACTTTGTGGGGGAGGTGCTGGCCAAATTTTTTTCGAAATTTGGTGATTTTACTCCAATCCTATTGCTGCAAGGTTGGCAACATCATCCTCACTTGATTTATGTTAAATTTAGTTGCCTCTTTGCTTTAGATTTGGAGGAAAACTTGAGTTTTGCATGGATGGATGTAGTACTAGCTAGATTGAATGTTCAAGCTGAAAATTTTGGTTATGATTTCATGATCTAGCTCTAATTTTGGATCTAGCTCATATTTTGGTTATGATTTCATGATCTAGCTCTTATTTAAGTTAAGATTTCATGGTCGTTGCGGAAAAAATTGAAACTTGAAGTTGAAAATTTTGGATCTAGCTCTAATTTTGGATCTAGCTCATATTTTGGTTATGATTTCATGATCTAGCTCTTATTTAATTTAAGATGTCATGGTCGTTGCATAAAAATTTGAATCTTGAAGTTAAAAAAATTGGATGCAGCTCTAATGTAGCTCTAATTTGGATCGAGCTCTAATTTCGGTTTTGATTTCATGGTAGAGCTATAATTTATGGTAAGATTTCATGATCGTTGCGGAAAAATTGCAATATACAAGTTGATAATTTTGGATCTAGCGCTGACCTATCTCTACTTTGTAGAAAAATTTGTGTTTTGTGAATTATATGGTAAAATATTACATGGAAATTAGCGAATAATTAAGTTGACAAAACCGAATGTAGATGGACCGGCTTTGAATGTACAACGCGGACCGACGCTCGAAAGATTTCATTTATGGCGTGCAAACCTTTATTCGTGCGGCCTTCGTATACAATCCGTCTGGGATATGTTGTCCGTGCGTAGACTGTAGGAATGAAAAAGAGTATATAAACTCATGTCAGCCTCATAGCCATTTGATCCAAAGAGGTTCCATGCCAAACTATGTTTGTTGGACCAAGCACGGTGAAGAAGAGATTATATAGGAAGATGATGATGAAGAAGGGGGAGACATCAATATCTCGGACGGTGCCCAACACAGTTCTTTCGAAGGTACATTAGGACGGTTGGGTGATGATGAGCTAGATGAAATGCTGCGTGATAGAGAGGGAGACTACGACGACGAAAGACAGTTCGAAAAGTACCAACACCTATGGAAGGACCACAGAACACCGTTGTACCCAAACTGCAGAAAAGGCATCAAAAAGTTGCGTATCACACTAGAAATGATGCAATGGAAGGTGAAAAATAGGTTATGTGATAAGGGATTCGACGAGTTGTTATGCCTCATAAAGAAGTTGCTTCCAGAGAATAATACGTTCCCTGAAATTACGTATAAAGCCAAGCAAGTTGTCTGTCCTTTGGGATTGGAAGTACAGAAGATACATGTATGTCCTAATGATTGTATCCTTTGTCGTAAGAAGCACGAGGATTTGGAAGCTTGTCTGGTGTGCAAGGCATCACGGTATTAGATCAAGTGTGATGACCCAGGTGAGGTATAAGGGGAACATAAAAAGAAGAGACCCCCCGCTAAGACGGTGTGGTATTTCTCCATAATCCCCCGGTTGAAGTGGCTGTTTGCGAACAAAACGCATGCCAAGACGATGTGTTGGCACAAAGAGGAGTGTAAAGATGACAAAATGTTAAGACACCCCGTTGATGGCTCCAAGTGGAGGAAAGTCGATAGAACATTCCTGGACTTTGCAAAGGATGAGAGGAACATAAGGTTTGGGTTGAGCACAAATGGGATGAATCCTTTCGGTGATATGAGCAACAACCACAACATCTGGCCTGTGACTCTATGTATCTACAATCTATCTCCTTGGTTGTGCATGAAGCGGAAGTATATCATGATGCCGTTGTTTATCCAAGTCCCGAAGCAACCTGGAAACGACATTGACGTGTACCTGAAATCATTGGTTGAAGATCTTCTAACACTCTGGAACGTTGGCATACAAGTGTGGGATGAGTATAAAAGAGAGTACTTCACCCTACATGCAATGCTATTCGTAACCATCAACGACTGGATTGCACTTGGTAACCTGTCAGGTCTAAGTAACAAAGGATATAGAACCTGCATCCAGTGCTTACATGATACAGACAGCATGTACTTGAAAAACAGTCGGAAGGTTGTGTACATGGGCCACCGCAGGTTTCTTCTAACGAAGCACCCGTTACGGTAGAAAGGTAAGCATTTTAATGGGAAAGCGGACAATTGTACGAAGCCCCCTTATCGTAATGGATCTTTCGTATTTGCTGTGGTAAAGGATCTGAAAGTAGTATTTAGAAAAGGTTCTGGTAGCAAACCTATCCTAACTGAAGAAGGCCAGGCGTCGATGTGAAAAAAGAAGTCAATATTTTGGGACTTACCTTATTGGGAAGTTGTCGGCGGTTGGGAGCACGGAGCTCCCACGTTCCCACGTGCCGAGCTTACTTGTTGAATGTGAGGATCAACCGGCCTCTTTCCTGCAGCCTTAGAAGCGTACTCAATCAGATAACCATAAACAGACAGAGGGGTTTTTTAGCCTGGTTCGGGCCCCTCGGAGGGAAGTAATAGCCCTACATCCAGCAATCTGTATTCGAGGGAACACAGGAACAGAACACAATGGCGCTCCTGAGCCTCCCTAGCAAGGGAAGCTCAGGCTTCTCGAGGAGGGAGGAAACGAAGGCTTCGACTCGCCTTAGGCCTGGCCGAAGCTCTTGCGTGTGTCTATCTATGCCCAAAAAAAATCTCTCTCTTATGTACAGCAATCGTAACTTATATATACTAATTCGTGTACAGCCCAATATCCAGTGGTCCGAAGGCTGTCCTTGGGCACGTCATATGGGAACAGTCCTCACCGTCATTCGAGATGACGGAAAAGAGGAACGGAAACAGTGGAACAAGACCCGGGCCGGTAGCCACGGTCTTCGATATCAGCGACGAGACGTAATAGTCGTGCGGATGTCAGAGCATTTATTATGGGGGGCGAAAAGCAAGGTACCCGCGAGGTAGCCACATGCCACCACGTAATCTGCACCCAACCGAAAGGGGGAGTGGCCCATCCTTTGCCCGGGCGAGGTAGACCGTTGAACGGGCCCCGAGCGAGGATGGCTTGCTTGGGGAGGTAACCAGGTCTGAGCCACGACAGCGAGCGAAGGGGAGGGGCTATTCGCGGGAATGCCTCCCAACCCCCATCAAAAGTGCTAGAGGTCCGTTACTCACTTGACTTTATACATATCACGAAGAATAATTGTGTGAACCTCCTAGGCTACATGGATATATATGGCAAATCAAAAGATATGCTCCAAGGAAGAAAGGACTTGAAATTATTAGACCTCAGGAATGACCTAAATGCGGAAAAGAGAGGAAAAGGATAGCATTACCTCCATCCATCGAGCTACACTCTAAGCAAGGAAGAGAAAAGAAGCATGATCTAGTTTTTTAAAAGTGCCAAGGTCCCTTCTGGATATTCATCGAACATAAGAAGACTCATAAACACGAAAGAGAATAAAATCATACACCTGAAATCCTATGATTGTCACGTGTAGATGACAAAGCTGCTACCAGTTGCAGTGAGAGGTATTTTGCCAGATTGGGAAAGGGGGACAATCATAAAGCTGTGTTCGTTCTTCAACGCTGTATCGTAGAAGGTAATCGATCCAACAAACTTTCCAAGATGGAGGAAGACGTGGTTCAAAGTGTGGTTAGCCTTGAGATGATCTTCCCTCTATCCTTCTTTGATATTATGATTCATCTCATGGTTCACATTGTTAAAGAGATAGGAATTCTCGGACCAGTATTCCTGCACAACATGTACTCTTTCGAGAGATACATGGGAGTCTTAAAGAAGTATGTTCATAACCGATCTCGTCCAGAAGGCTCCATTGCCCAGGGTTTTTACATAGAGGAGGTCATTGAGTTTTGTGTCGATTGCATTGATGATCTGAATCCAATTGGGGTCCTTATATCACGCCATGAGGGGAGGCTACTGGGAAAAGGGAAGCTAGGGAGAAAAGAAACCCGTAGCAACGATCTTGTCAAATTTAGGCAAGTACATTTCACGGTTTTGAAATAATCAACCGTAGTGGCTCCGTATGTCTATGAGCACAAGAGGATTCTACATAGGCAATAGCCAGGGAAGTCAAAGGCTTGGATCACAGTCCAACACATGGCTTGTTTTAGGGGTTGGCTACAAATGCACCTAATAAACAAGCCTATAAACGATGAACAGTTGAAATGCTTGGCTCGGGAACCATCCAGTACAATCTTGACATACCAAGGGTACGAGATAAATGGATACACATATTACACGAGAGCCCAGGATAACAAGAGCACCAACCAAAACAGTGGTGTCCGTATAGATGTCGTGGACAATGTTGGGATGAAGGACACGTAGTATGGTTTCATAGAGGAGATCTGGGAGCTCGATTATGGACCTTTGAAGGTCCCTCTGTTTCGGTGCCAATGGGTTAAACTGACAGCAGGCGGTGTGAAGATAGACTAGTATGGTATGACAACTGTGGATCTAACACAAACCGGCTATTGGGACAAACCGTTCGTGCTCGCCAATGATGTCACACAGGTATTTTATTTGATGGATATGTCTAGCAAACCAAAGAAGCAAAAATACAAGTCTACAAAGAGCAAGAATCAGAAGGAGAAGACTATCGTTAGCGATCAGGCAAGGAACCACGTGGTTCTTCCAAGCAAAAGAAAGGATTGTTGGCGTCGAGAACGTCACAGACGAAGAAGAGTATAATTAGTTCGACGAGTTGCCTCCTTTCACGGTGGATGTCGACATAAGTGTCCTGAATGATAATGAGGAAGCTCCGTACATACGCCGCGATCAAAAGGAAGGAACACTTGTTAAAACAAACTTTGTAAATAGTTAAGAGACGTACCGTGTTGTTGGGACATGTGTATAACCTATGAATATGTTTTTATATTTTTATTTCATTTGTATGGGCTCCCAACATTACAAAACCCTCTAAAATAATTTTCGCTCTTGAAGTTTCTAAAAAGATCAAATAAATTGATAGCATATTTGAATTTTACACATTTTTTGAATTTGGTGATATTTTTATTTCATTTTTATGGGCTACCAACTCATTTTTATGGGCTCCCAACAATAAATAACCCTCGAAGACATATTTAATCAATAAAACAACCTCTAAAATAATTTAATTCTAGAAGTTTCTAAAACGATCATATTTTATATATATATATATATCAAATTTTTACATTTTCATGAATTTTGTGATTTTTTATTTACTTTGTATGGCCTCCCAACAATTTTCTATAATTTGTCAAGTAATTTATTGCAAATTACTACCACTGACATGTGGGACCCGCCAGAGATAGGCCCACATGTAAGTGACCAGATCTTTTTCTCCTCTCCTCTCCCTAGTTAGGGTACAAAAGAGATACGCGCCCACAAATGTCGAACAAAACTCCCTCCTCTCCCCTGGCTAGCAGTGTGCGCTTGAAGGCAAGGGAATACCACCCCCACCCCACCTCTATCGAAAAAGCGGCGTTGTACGTCACGATCAGCTTGCAATAGGTAACCTCCTACACGGGGTTATGTTCGCCTTAGATTAAGAGCTCTAACATGATTGAATATGGACATACATATGTGACATGCTTACATATATGTGGTCCACTGGGCATTCAATGTCGCCGGCCCCTTGTGGCGTAGGTGCGGAAGCTCAACTACTCTTGTGTGGAGGGGGGTTGCTTTGGCGGCTTTAGGAGGAGAACGGTTGCATTCGAATGGAGGGTTGACTTCAGGTCTGTTGCTTACGATCTCCTCCAACAATTGTACACGGGGTAGCCATTCCTCACGTATCTTGTCAGCAATATCCGCCTCTAGAGTGGCTCTAGATTTTCTCCTCCTATAGTCTGGGCCATCGGGAAATGCATCCTTCCATGGTATGTAAACTCCGATGCCCCGCGTGCGGCCTAGGTGCTCCTTGTAACCGGGGGCTTCAGACAGGATGTCCTGTTCCCTCCTCGGATGAAAAGAGCCTTGCGAATCCTGGGAGTCATATTCAAACTGAATATGTAGACAACTATTAGAATTGGTGGTGCTACGACATTACCGAAGCGAACAACAAAATAAAAGAGATGGTTGCATATAAGTTACCAGTTTTTTGGCGACCTTCGCTATTTCAAGGCTTCTGAAAGCCTCTTCACCCTTTGGTGTTCTTTTTATCCTAGCCCTGTACTAGTGATCGGCAAGGGGGTTGGTAAGCCTCGACGCAGCATCGGACTACTCGCTCGAAGTGGCCGCATACTCCCACTTGAGAATTTTACCAGCGTACCCACCTGTGTCGAGTCTGTGTGGGTGGGTGTTCTTTTGTTGAATAATCTTGTGTGCTGCACTGCTATGCTGATAATCGGCACTTGTCTTCATCTGTTTGAACTCCTCCCATGCCTCAACGGTTATGAAGGGGTACCTCGTGAAGGGACGCTCCACATACGAGGCATGAATGCAATTGTGCGTACTCGCGACGGTATAGGATACAGTCATTCAGACATGCATGGATTTTCTGCACATCCATTCCTAGAGGACATATAGCTTTCTTTGCCTGATATGTTGTTTTTGGCAGCTCATTTCCCTCCGGAATAAGATCCTTTAGCGGTGCTAAGAGCTCGGTGAAACCCTTATCAGACCAGCGGTTCCTTGCCTTTAATTGTAGCAGCTCAAGCACGGTTGCCAACATATTGTATTTAGGCTTGCAGCCATTAAATATTGGTTTTTCGACTCTTCTGACCATTTCTTGAATTTACTGACCTCTTCCACCGTGCCATAATCCTTTTCTATGTCCCGCATCATCAGATCAAGTTGCGCCACTGTCAAACTCCGCACCAACATCATCGATACCTTAATCGTCAAGGTCATCACAACATTTGTGTGTATTCTCTTCCTCACCGTGACTCGTCCAACTTGAATAATCTATTTTGAATCCCCGCTTCATCAAATGAAACTCGATTTGATCTGCATTTCTATACAACTTCATGTTATCATAATCAATGCATGAACAACGTATCGCATCAACCCCTCTGTCCTGCATATCCTCCATGACAGCTTTTAAAAATCCTTTTACGCCTTTGACGTACTCATATGTTGCATGATTTTCTATATACATCCATGCTCTATCCATTGATTTCTTCTATACAAATATAACCTCAAATAAATTAACTAACAACAACATATCAAATAGAGTAAACATGGTGGCCGTTTATGAAAAGAGAGGCCACTAACCTTAATTTTTTATTTTTACAGTTAACATGGCCACTATTTATAAAACTTAAACATATTTACATACATAAATATACACATATGCTTTATATTCCCATAGCTAGCTAGCCACCATGTGAATTAACAAATTAATCCACCTCAAATAAATAATTTTACAAAACAATCTAGATCTCTCTCATATCCAACTATTCAACTAGATCTATCTAGCTAGATCTCTCATATAAGTCATAAACAAATTAACTAGCTATCTATAAGTACATGCAAGCTAGTTAATTATTCTCATCCACCTCAAACTATATAGCTAGCTATAAACACATGCATATCTATGAGAACAAGATGAATATTAATTACTCTCATCCACCTCAAACTAGCAAAAATCAACCAAACAAATAGATATTAATTATTCAACACCCAATCTAGATCTAGATCTACATACATGCAGGCATATCTCTCATCTACCTCAACAAGCAAGAAGAGAGCAATTAACAAATAATTGAGGTACCACTAACCTTTAAACAACTAAATCTCCTAAGATCTTCAAGAGATTTGCAATTTTTAAAACCTTTTTCACTGTTTCACACCACTGCTGCCGCTGTAGTTCGGGAGAACACAGAGCAGCAGTAAATAGAGATTCCTCTGGCTACTGGAACAATAATGGAGTACATGTCTGACAGTTCTTTACATGAACTGCCAGTGTTATGTGCCAATCACTGGCGGTTTATATATAGAACCACCAGTGATATGTTCCCACCAAAAGTTGGCGCCAATTGGCAGGAACAGGGGTACCATATCACTGGCGGTTCGTACACTGAACCGCTAATGAACATATCACCAGCAGTTGCTCTGGCTAACCGCCAATGGTACCTCACCGTATCACTAGCGGATGTCCAAACAAATCGCCAGTGATATGTCCTTAGCGGTTCCCTCCAAAAATTGACGCCAATTGATGGGAAGCAGGGGCCATAGCACTGGCGGATCCTTAGAAAAACCGCTAGGGATAGTTTCACTAGCGGTTCAGTAGCCGAACCGCCAGTGATAGGGTACCATTACTAGCGGTTCGCCGTACATGTGCCATCATTGGCGGTTCGTCATGTCCCTAGCGTGGGGCGGAGTAAGCGTGAGCCACTTCACTGGCGGTTCTACACAAATCCGATAGTGATGAGGGATCAAGGATGGACATTTCTGTAGTAGTGTAGATAGACATGATATGTGCAAATACAACCAAGAGATATAAAAATTAAAACAATGAAAAAATGATTTGGGAAAGCCAGAAGACGATAACGGGAAACAATGTCATAAGGTTTCACTAGTATTCTCGATGATTTTCGCACAAACCATCGACACTGATAGCCACAGGAAGCCCTAAACCCCATGGGATTTTTGAGTGTTGACAAGGCTTGCGCGTAGTGTACATCACCAGCTAGGCTCAAGCTGTCAAAAGTAGAAGAGATTAGCCGTCGACATAGGGAGAGGGGTCAGGACAGGGGGTGGGCAGTGCTGTGTTGACGATAGGCCATGGGTTGTTGACACAAGGGGAGACGTTCGTGCGAAGGGTCATGGCTGTGTCGATGGCGGGGTTGTCGACATAGGGGGTGATGGGCGGACGTAGGTCAGACATGTGTCGATGGTAGGCTATGGGCCCTCGACACAAGGGTCGATAGGCCGATGCGGGAGTAGGCCAATTTTGATGATGGCCTTGGACAAGAGGTAGGCAGGCGGCCCCATCCCTCTTGCGCCGGTTGCACCATCGTCTCTCGCTGCTCCGCGATCCACCGATGTCCCAATCCAGTAAGGCTTTCTTTGGTTTGGCAAGCCGAGGCAAGTGAGGTTTAGTTTATAAGCAAGTGAGGTTTAGTTTTTTTACAATTAGGATTAGTCTAGATGGATATTAAATACCTATCGATAATAGTAAACAAAAAAATATTGCCTAGTTCTAAAGATAGGGATGTTGCCTATCCCGCTCAAATTTATTCTTCCCTCATGCTCAAACAAATGTGCGTGATGGGTAAAAGAGATCTCAATCATCGACATTTTGGAACACATAGATTTCACCAAAAAAAAAAATCTAGCTATAGTTGGCAATATAGGCACACACATGTACACATAGGTGCCAATGAGCAATAAACAAACAAATATTTGAGACATTATGTTTAGATACTAAAAATACATTCATGGAAATATTTTTGGCTAATTTACTATACTATATAGCGCGTAAAGCGCGTACCGTTTCTCAGCCCGCCGCTCGGCCACGTCACCGGATAAACGTGGGCCGTCCGATCGTCGGTTTAACTTGGATCCGACCGTCCATCCTTTAGTTATATATAAAAGACTTTCTTCCTTCATTCCTCGACGAGGCGGAAGAAATGGGCGGCTGGTCAGCCGCGCAATGTTTCAATTGCCCCGCCCGGGTTCGATCCCCAGGCACGGAACTTTTGCTAGCAAGTTGCTTCTTCCGTTCTTCTTTTCTTTTTTTCCCTTTTTCTATTTCCTTTTTTCTACGCCGTTTAAAAATTCTAAAAAAATAGAAAGTTTGCAAAAATGGAACCATACCTGCACAAAGAAGGTCCATAAAAAGTTTGGATATTTTCAAAATTTTTTGAAATTTGAAAAATTTTCAGCTTTACAGAAAAACTCACTTAACGTTTATAAAAAGTTTGGATGTTTTTGAAACTTTTTGAAATTTGAAAAATTCCCAACTTAAAAAAAAAACTCGCTTTCTTTTTTCCTCTTCTATTCTCTTTTTTTGTAACCTGTCTAAAGTTGAAATTTTTTTAAAAGGTTGAGAAATTTTCAACTTTAAAATTTGCATGCTCCACTTTTCTTCTTTCTTTTTTTTAGACCGTTTAGAAAGTTTTAGAAAATAGGAAACTTGAAAAAATAGAACCATGGCCACATGAGAAAGACATGTAAGAAGTTTAGGTTTTCTTCTTTTTTTTTCCCTGTTGTTTAGAATTTCAAAAAATTGAAAAGTTGACAAAAGTGAAACCATGCCCACACGAGAAAGACCGGTAAAAAATTAAGATTTTTTAGAGGCTTTTCCTTTTTTGCCTTTTCTACTTTCTTTTTTAGGCCATTTTAAAATCCTAAAAAGAAAGGAATTCCAAACATGGAACCATGTCTATATGAGAAAGACCCATAAAAGGTTTGATTTTTTCAATATTTTAAAAAAATTGTCTCCATTGCCTATTGTAGCACATTTTTCTTTCTATTTCCATAATATTACCCTGATTTTTTCTTAAGGGCTTTCATTGTTGATGAAATCTACGTTATTGTGGTATGTGCAACCATGTTTTTAGATGTTACCTTTTAAGGTTCCTTCATTTTGAAATGCATGTTTTAATATACAACGTCAAAATTATTTATTTTTTCAGATGATATCAAATCTTCCTTTTGATTACATAGACTTTACAACTCTTTGTTTATTTTTGCCTTCCTAATTATATGCCTTGCAATAGCTATTAATTGTATTTTAAAGAATAGTCGGTAGACAGGAGCGGACGCGCCACCGCGCGTAGTCCCTCCTAGTAAAACATATAGCACGTATTCTAACCGTTTGGGTGCATATGTGAAGGCATGAATCATGGTTGCTCTCTTCTTTAAATAAAAAAGGGTCAATTAGATTACTATTACTGCAAGGTTGTCGCATTTAAGAGATGCCATTAAAAAGCTAAGAACCAGGTGTATGTCGTTGCCATGTTTGAAGATTAGGTACATGAGTACATGCCATTATAAATCAAATAAGACAACAATGGCCCTCTAACTTCTTCCTCCCTTCTCCCTGTCTCCGGCAAGCTCGATCATAGCCACTGCCGCTCACTATACTAAAGCGTAGAAAATAACTAAAAAGTAAGACGAACCTAAGACTCGAACCTAGGACCTTATGCCACCACATGACTCCCCACTCACTCTTCTAACCAACCCACCCACCCACACGTATTTAATAGACTAGGATATGCATTCCTTTTGAAATATGCTGAAATGAGCCTTTAGTACCGGTTCGTAACACGAACCGGGACTAATATGTGCCTGTGCCAGCTAACATGTATCCGTTTGCCAAAGCCACCTTTAGTACCGGTTCGTGTTACGAACCAGGATTAATGTGAGCAAAAAATCATGTTTTTAGCCCTGTAGGCATGAACCGAGACTATTGTCACATCAGTCCCGGTTCGTGGCCAACCGAGACTGATGTGCCGGTATGGAAGGTCATTTCTCTAGTAGTGGCTGATGACTACTACGACTGAGTCTCCAACGGCGTGCCTTTGAGCCCTACCTCTTCATCCTCCATCCTCCTACCTTTGTCGCCAACTCCTATGAAACCCTTGCCACACTGCTAGAAGATCATCGTTTACTCGCCAATGGGCTGCCATCGAGAGTTGTTATAGCGGAGGACAACGCAGAAGGGAAGGACGATGACACGACATGCCTAGTAGGGGATCTGATGCAGAGGAACAGAGGGAGGGAGAGCTCCTAGTGGTAGAACCTGGCCACGGCAATCCTCTCGGTGTTGAATCCTTGTGGTGGAGCTTTTCCCAGTTGGCAGCGGCTACCAACAGTGGCTGGAGGAAAGGGAGGGGTCAGGGGAGTGGGATGGGGTGAGCTACCTCCTTCCTGATGGCAGTCTGTTTGTGCTGAAAATTGGATTGGTTAGACACATGTGGCCTTAGAGCTTAGAATGTTTGTTAGCACCAAATCTAAGGGTTCAGACAGCCGATTTGATCCTGCAATTGACAACAAAAGATGTAATCAGATTTATTGAGCCGATTAGATCTTGAAATAGATTAAACCTGTTTAATCTTCTCAGGGTAACCAAAAGAGTTAACAAATCCGAAAGATAATGAATCTATCAGTTAAAATTAGATCTAAACCAATAGATTTAGAGGATAACCAATCAACTACTAAGCCGATGAAATCGACTAAATAGTAGAGCGAAGGGTAAAGAGATTATTGGCTATATTAACGAGGTAATCGAACCAACAAAACAAAGGATAAATAGACTATCAACTAATAGCATGCTATAAGTTGATAGAACGAGAGTAAGCAGACTATCGACTATATTGTAAAGCCAAACTAACCCATAAAACGAGGATGAAACATAACCCCTAATCAAAACGACAATGCACAACAATATCGACTGATATACCAAACGAGAAGATAGCACTAAACTGAGACAATACTCACTTGGAGCCGATCGAGATGACGATGCGCAATAAATCAATCGAAGATAAAATAAGTTGAATCTGGACTAAATGCGACGAAAAGTAGAGAAATAGATAAAAAGTAGATTTGATTGATTGGTGTTGAACCCCTTATGCACTGCTATCGGCTACATATTTATATAGACTCTAGACGCCATCAACTAGAACTCCAACTTTGTACATAGTATGGACATCCGACCCAATACTTGCCTATTTTATTTACGACAACCTAATACACCTAATAAAACCAATCTGGACTTTATCTCCTTCTTGTCTGATCGAGCCCACGCCATGTCCAGCCTAAATCTAGCCGATTCTAGAACTTTCCCATAAAATCATTTTTTTTTGGCCAAAATATGGTGTCAACACAATCCTTTCTAGCTTTGGAACAGATAAGGTTAAGGGGAAGAGATTTAGAGAGAGAGAGGAAGACCAAGACAGAGTAGCGCTCATGGGGTATGGAGTAGGCTTGTAGCGAGGATGTGGCATGCACCATGGGCGGCGGCCCTATAACCTGCTTAGGTGGGAACAGGACGGATGGAGGGAGGATGAGGGGTATTTTGGTCTAGTAGTTCGTAATGGCTTACTACTAGCATATTTATAAATAGTCTAACTTTTCAATGGCACCCACCTGGTATTCAATGGCATTTCTCAAAAGTGGCAACTCTATATTGGCATGAATCTAATTAACCTAATGATAGAAGGGAACGGATGGGTTCCCATTTCTTGGTTGTTATTTGGAACATTTTCAGATTGAGGGTCTCACGCAGTGCAGTAGAAGTCGTAACCGATAGATGATCCCGCTCACGCACCATCATCACACAACTCATAACAAGTCAGAAATGTAATCTAAATATTTGGCATCAATAATAACCATAAAGTATCAAGTGTCGTAGAAGTGTTAACTTGTTGAGCGAGGCTACTCAAGTCAGGGAACTCCTGTCCAATGAATTTCTCCCTTATCTAGGGCAGTAACCCTTGGTACGCAAGATCGGCTAGTTGTGCCTCTGGTAAGACCACACTATAGCACAGACTCAGCACATCCTTGAATCATTTGATGTAGTCATTAACCGATTTCCTAAACTTTTAGCGAACAGAGGTTAGGTCTGACATCTTTAACTCAGTTCTACCACTGAAGAAATACCCATGGAATCAACTTTCCAAGTTGGCCTATGTTTGAATAAAGTTGGTTGGTAATGAAGTAAAACAATGTGAAAGCAGGCCCTGAGAGGGATAAGGGGAACAACCTGATCCTATGATGATCATATTGACCTCCTTCACCACACTGAGCCAAGAATCGAGCAATGTGCTCCATAGTTGAAGCCATTTTGTCACTAGAGAACTTGGTGAAAACAGGGACCCTAAAACCAGTAGAAAACGCGTACTGATCCATCTAGTCTGGATACGACTTTCGATACCCCATCATTCTTCCCTTTGGTTGGATCCTCAATTGATCCCTCAGAATAGCGGTTATTTATCGGCCATGTCAGCCGATTGTTGAGGAGATCTATTATCGGCTTGTTGGCCCCCCGAGATGTACTGTCGAGGAGATGCATCGGTAGGAGGTACCGTCTGATCCCTATGTGGGGTGAAGATGGTTGGGCATGCAGGAAGTGGCTGGTTTCCGTTGGATGATACTCCCAATATGTTTCCATCCTAGCAGGGGTGCATCGGTAGCATACTCTTCCTAGCTTTGCACCGGCTGAGGCATTCTCTAGGGAGCTTGTTGATTAGCCGATGTAGCATACCCCATGTTCACCTCCGTCGGCTAAGGAGCCTGATATGCCGTCTGGTTAGGCACAGGGGCGTAAACTGTGTGTACCAGAGTCGACTGCGGTGTTTGGTTTGTCTGTTGTTGCATTGGCGCTAGCTGTGGAGCCATGTACGCCTACTGTTGCATCGGTGTCGGATGTGGAACCGAATATGTTGGGTTTGGAATCTGTGGTGCTTGGGCCCACGGGGCCTGTGCCAGAGTTGATTGACATGACCCTAGGGGTAAGAGGCCTAGAAGTTAGTACATAGTGGAGGAGTACCATACTCCATCGGAGCTGGAGCAGAGCGCATCGGCTGTGGTGGTGTAGAAGCCGATGCAGCGTTTCTAGCCACCAGCATGGCATCTATCAGTTGTTGTTGACCCACAGTAAATTGAGGGTACATCAGCAAATTTGGACCGGGGGTATACAGTGTGTCATTTATGGGCATCTCTTGAGCAAACTCTTTCACTCCTCTTATGATCACTAGAGATATTGTAGAATTAAAGCCAATGGCTGATTGATCATGGCATGATGAAGAGATGAGTTAACCATCTCCAATACCTCTTGGGGTGTCACTTCATATGAAGTTTTTAAAAGATCAACTACTTTAGGAAGAACCCCTATTTGGATTGTATTACCATGTCGGCCTTTCTGGAAGGAGCCGAGGTAAGCCTGCTTCAACACTTCTACGTGAGCGTTTAAGTCCTAGCGCTATTCTTCGTTAAGATCAGCATTGGTCACTTTGATAACAGCTTCTTCGTTGATGTTAGTGTGGTCGTTCCACTTGTCCAATGTAACATTCCAATTTTTATTAAAAAGGAATAAAACTTGGATTGTTTAAAAAATGAAAATAAAAGAAATGAGTTTTAAATAAATAAATAAATAAAGCAGAAGGAATTCAATATTTAAAAATTTAAAAGACGCTTAAAAGTGACAATTAGAAGTTGCACTCTAATAGGATACTACTTTAGAAAATTTAAAATATTTTCTACCCCTAGCACCCTTTTCTTTAATAGGATAAATAAAAATAGAAAGAAAAGACAAAAGAGAAAAACAAGAAAATGAAAAGAAAATCAATCGTGCTCGTGCACGGTCCTCCGAGCGGTCTGGCCGTCGTGGTGCGGCGTCAGGCGACGCGACGTGCGCCAGGCGAAGCTTGACGTCTCGACCAGTTCGTCGTCGAGCGCTCGTCGCCATGACCGAGTGCACCAACCTCCGTCCAAAGCAGTTTAATGCCGAACCCTCCACTCCTTTGGCCTCGCCATGTTCTCGCCGGTGCCTGGCTTTAAAAGGTCGATCTTTGCGCGCCCTTGCCCCTTTCGCGTCGTCGCCGCAGCCGTTTCAATTCGCCACTGCGGTGAGCTGCCGAAGTCCAAACCCAAGCACTCGTAACCGGTTTCTAATTCCTTAACCCCGCCGCCGTGTGCAGGTCTCGCCGGTGAGGTTGAAGGTCTTGGGGAACCTCCGATCTGCACCACCACCCGCAAACAACGTTCGGTGAGCTCCAAGCCTTCTGGAGCTTTTTCGCCGCTTGGCTAGAGTCGCTAGCGCCGCTTATTCTTCTTCGCCGCCTTGCTAGAGCGAGCAGCCGCCGCCGCTTTCTTGCTGCAGCATTCTGCCGCCATTGTTTCTTTGTTTTGCTTAGCTTAGGCTTGTGTAGTTGGTTTCTTGTGACGCAACTCACGTATAGAATCAGTAGCAAGTGTCGTCGGTGCCGGAGTCGTCGATCGCTAAATCGAAACCGAGAGTACTGCGGAGGCGTTAGGACGTGAGGAACCCATTTCTATAATTAGTTCTTGGATTTAAGCCCTCTAGTGCCGGTGCCAAAGCTTGCTTTGGACATCCATGGCTGCAGCCAACTTCATATACGTGAGGTTGAAGAAGAAGCAAGACCTGATAGCATGCCTTGTTAGTGTTTACCGAGTTGTCACCCTTGCAACCTATGACATGTGGGCCAGCATATAGGTATTGCTTGTTGGCTGGTTTGTGGCTGCCTGGTAGGCCCGGTCCCACTAGCTAGTAAGTGGAAACGTATTATGCAAAAAATACGCTTTCAACCTTAGTACAGCAGTTCGGTTACCTGTTAGCTGGTAACTTCTACCCATTAGCAAACATAGCAAATGAAATCAAACAATTATGAAACTTTTTGTATAGCTTTCCAGTAGCATTTAAGACACAGGAAAAATACTCCACCTGTTAAAAAGTAATAATAAATGTATTTAAAAATCCAGTAGCTCTTTAAGGGCTATAGAATGAATTTCTAAACGCATGCAAAACCTTTGTATCGTTAATCTGAAAAATTCTAAGGAAAATTCTATAAAATCCTGGAGATGTTTCATGATTCTATAAAAATAACAAACCTAGCACTTCAGTAAGATTGTTAATGTTTAAACATTAAATAACCCTTTTTGGAATGACTCAAAATGGAAACCTTTACATTCTATATATATGAACTATAAAAATTCTTTTCAGAAAAGTATTTCAAAAATTTAATTTTTGGTGTGATGCTTGTGCGAGGATAGATCCCGAGGAGTTCGTGGAGACCCCCACCGAGGACGCTTACCCGCACCAGGAGTTCGACCAAGGCAAGTCCTTTGATGCATATTGAATGAACCCTTGTCTTATTTAAAAGTTTTGGTAGTATTTAGAAAAGCGCATGCTACTTATAAAATGAGTAATTAGTAGAACTCGAGTTACCACCGAAAATAAAATGTTGTTCGCACCCTCTATGAACTTTGAACCTTAGGATATCTATAACTACATTGCTTATAAATTTCCTGGTAATAGGATAAAAATGCTATACATGATTATAGGATTTCACCATGATTTCACATGGTTGCAACTGTGTGTTTTGGTAAAATACGGCATCGGGGTAGATGCCAGGGATTGGGGTGTGTTTCTACTCTGCCCTTAAAATGCTCTGCCTAGGGAGGACCCGGTTGCTGGTATGGTGCAGGTGATGCACGGTTTCGGGTTTGTGTTAGTGCTCCTCCCCTAGTCTAAGGACTGTTTTTCCTGTGATCCTATGAACTGAGCCTCACAGTACAGCCTCAGGTTCTGTTATGGGACGGACCTGGCCTATTAAGCTTAAATCTCTAGTAGCCACTTGCAGGTGGTGATGTCCCTTGTAGACATCCGGGTTGTACGAACCGGGAAGATGTATCCCTGTTCGCCGGCGCCTTGGACCTTGTTTCCTCGGCCTTCTTGTACAAGCGTGAAGACTTGGGCGTGGGCGATCCCCAGGGGTGCCTAGGAATGATTCACAGAGCAAGTGCTACTAGGGCTTTTGGCCCAAAATGGCTTTGTGGTACGCACCGCTGGTGTGTTACCTCCTGAGGGTAAAGTGTACCCACTCTGCAGAGTTAAAACTATCATGATAGCCGTGCTCACGGTCAAGAGCATGAAGGGTGATCATATGGTAGATCCTTCTTTTTAAAACAGGTTTTGGTGTGAGTAAGGATTTTGCGACGGAATTGCAAAACTGGATTGGCAAAGGAAAAACTCTTTCAAATGGTTTGGTTTACGACAATGGTTTCAAAACTGCTTTTCCCTCTTAGGATAAAATTTGGAAGCGGCTTTACGCAAATTTTTCCCAAACTCTCCATTGTCTTGAACCCCATTTTGCACTCATCCTCGACTTGCGGAGTACAATTGTACTCACCCTTGCTATCTCCTTGTTTCTTTTCTAAACTTGATCGAGGGCGATTCGCAGAGGACCCGCAGATTCGACGACGCCAGTCTTGACTACGAGGCGGTGATTACGAGACTTCCCCGAAGACTAGGGCCACTACTTACACTGTCTGCACTGTGGAGAATATTAGTAGTTGTCTAGTGGCATGCGTATGCGGTGTATGTGGACTCTATGTTGTATTCCGCTAAACTCGATTCGCGACTGCGTGTCGCCATGTTTGTATGAGACCGGGTTATGCCTCGCTATGTAATATTTTATTTCAGTTGGTGATGTATCACTGTTTGAACTGTGCGTACTATTAGTTGATCCTTGGGACTAGTACGGATGCCAGAGGGTTCGGTCTCGTTGACCGGGTCCCGGCAAGTGGTATCGAGCTACTGAGCATTAGGGCGTGACCCCAAATAGTTAGAGACCCTTATGTTCTATAAAAGGCTATTTTCCATCGAGTGCTTACCCTCCGCCTCACTTGTACTCCTCTAACGCTTCTCTTGCACTTTGTAGGATGCCGACCTTCGCTTCGTCTCTTGGGTTGGGTTACGGGAGTTTCGTTCGTCAGCTTATGCTGATGATGGACGCCCTTGGCTTTGACTCTCCGATGTTCCATGGCTCCACCACCACTCGCCGCGCGAGCCTGGCTGGTGGTTTCGTCACCATCTTCGCCAGAGGTCTTCCACCGTGTCGGGGACCTTACCGCTTCACTGGTGTGCGGGACCAGTGCTCTGACGCTATCCAGGATGCCGCCCGGTCCGCCATCATACGGTTGGCGGCATCTTGAAAGCAGAGCTGCGCCACACCGCCTTCCGCTACTTCCCTTTCGTGTGCCACACGAGGTCTTCACCATCGCCGTCCGCCGAGGGCGTAGCAGACCTCATGTACCACCTCGCCGCTCTCGTCCAGTCCCTGGATGACGCCTACGTGATCAGCCAGAGGGAGGTCGGTCTTGCAGCGACTTCCCGCCAGATGGATGCCGTCAAGAAGGAGAACCGCGAGCTCAAGAGGGGGGAGTCCCTCTGGAAGATGGAGAGAGCCCGCCTCCGCAAGAGGATCCGCCAGCTTGCCCTCGACAACGACCGTCTGCGAGCCACTGCTTCCACTACCCCGGAGAGGCCGAGTCTCTGTTGCCACTCCCGCCGCGATAGTTTCGTGGGAGTTCCCACGTGAGTCAGTGCCACCCACCGAGCCCCGGTCCCCGCCCTTCCGGGTGGTTCGCTCGAGAGTTGCCACTCCTTCCTGTGACCCGTGTTGAGCAGATCCCGTCCGTGTTCTAGCCCTCCCCAGCCTTGACCTTAACTACACCACCTCCGTTCTTTGTTTTGCCTCCTTCGCCTAACCTGGTGCCCTTGTTTCCTTCGGTGTGGAGGATGAAGAAGAAGAAGAAGACCAGGAGGTGATCTTCGAGTCCGACGGCGAGGACCGAGTCGATTCGGGCTCTGTTTTCCCCTTGTATCCTAGTTAGATGGGGCCCTATTCCCTTGTATCGTAGCTAGCACTGGATGTGAACGCCAGATCGGCAGGTTGTGATACTGTGCGTCGCTGTTTATACCGGTTGTGTGGAATGAATTTGGATCTTCTGTGCTTTTCGGCTTGTTGTTATTTTCTTTCGCTGTTTGCTTTCTCAATCTCCCGGGCCCACCTCGCCATCATGCCTCGGCAGGCTCCCTCCAAAGTGAGCCGTGCCCGCCCCTTTTTATTGCCACCTCCGCCCGCTCAAGCAAGCACGCCGACGGGACTCCACTCCCACCTCTTCACTTTGCTCAGTGCATGCACCCGGTAGCACACTCGCGAGCTCTTGCCTTGCCCTTTGCCTCTTCACCGGCGATGGAGAAGATGAACCGAAGCCGATCCCCGAGTCCGGTCCCGACTCCAGGCGAGCTCCAGTTGTTCCTCGCAGAGATGCGGAATGCTCCCATTCCGTGGTGGGTTCCGGTCGCTGCTTTCGTCGCCCTTGCCGCCTGGATTTTGTTCCTCGAGCTCCGTTAGTGCGTTTGTAGTAGCCTTGTGCGTGTTCTCCCCGAGTTGCAACCTTTGTTGTAATCTTGGTTTGGTTGTTGGTGTTTTCGCTCCCGTGCTTGTAAAACTATGTTGCTTGAATAAAGGTGTTTCATCAAATTTTCCCCCCTTATTTAGTTATCTTGTCCTCAACTCCTTTGATTGCCTCTCAGATGGTGATCACAAGGAGCACCCGAGATGCTGAAGCTCCCGCCTCTGGCCGTGGTCGTGGACGCGGTCGTGCTCCAGCAGCAGCGCAGCCCGGAGCAAATCCTGCACCGATTGGACAACCCCTGCACCTCAGCAAGTTCCAGCTCTGTTGGCCGGGCAGCCCGAGCAGAATCCTCCGCAGCCTCCGCCACCTCCTCCAGGCGAGCCAGATTGGCGCCAAGTTGTGAACATGCATTTGCAGCTGCTCCAGACTTTGAATCAGAATCTGAACCGGCCTCAGGCTCCAGCTCCAGCCCCAGCGTTTCTTCCTCGGCGATCGAAGCTTGCGAGTTTTTGAGAACCAAGCCACTGTGTTTGCGGATCCGCCGATCCCTTGGATCTTCAAGATTGGCTTAGGGCGTGGGAACGCCGTCTGATCCTAGCACAGTGTGAGGAGCGAGAAAGTGTCCGTTTTGGTACTCACCGACTTTCAGGTTCAGCAGCTCTCTGGTGGGAAAATTACTGTGCTATCCATCAAGATCCCGATGCAATTGAGTGGGAAGAGTTCTCTAAGGCCTTCACTGATGCCCATGTTCCCCGGGGAGTTAAGGAAATCAAGAGACGTGAGTTCCAGCGCCTTCGACAGGGTAACATGTCAATGAGTGAATACCTAACCAAGTTCACTCAGTTGGCACGTTACGCCCCTAGGGATGTGGCAACTGAAGAGGATAAGATTTGGTACTTCATGGAGGGCATGGATCCCGAAATCAAAGCTTTCATTGCCTCTGGAGAGTACACTACCTTTCAACAGTTGTACAATAAGGCACTTGTGCAGGAAGACATCCAGCGTCAGCGAGCATTCTTCAGGAAGAGAAAGTTGGCTCAGCGCAACCAGCATGTTGCAAGAAGTTCCAAGCCAAAGGCTCAGCGTTTCCAAAGGAGTCAGCCAGTTTTTCCCAGTAAGGCACCAGTTCAGGGAGCAAGACACCTCCTGCACCCTGACTCCTCGTCCCTAGGGCAGCAACCAGCCCCAGAAGGACATGTCAACAGTTCGTTGCTTTGCTTGCAATCAGCTAGGACACTATGCCAATAAGTGTCCTACCAAGAGCATCACTCCAGTGCCATTCAAGTTGGGTTTAGCTTCAAGACGGCCCTCTTCAACCAGATCAAGGCCGTGGGACACCACACAAGCCCAGGACCCCTCAGGCGATTGGAAGAGCCCGTGTCAACCACGTCACTGCAGATGAAGTTCAGGATGACCCCACAGTGGTGATGGGTAAGTTTTCAGTAAATTCAGTACCTGCTACTGCTTTGTTTGATTCTGGTGCTACCCACTCCTTTATAATGTCTCAATTTGTTAAGCAAAATGGGTTAAAAGTAAGCCTACTAGAAAAGGCTATGGTAGTGCACTCACCTGGGAAGGAGATGCTTACAACCCTAGTTTGTCCCGAGGTGGAGATAAAAATAAAAGGAGTAAAATTCTTAGCCAATCTAGTAGTAATAAATTCCTCTGGAATTGAAGCAATTTTGGGTATGGATTGGTTAACTAAGTATAAGGGACAGATTGATTGCACCAATAAATCAGTGAGATTGGTTAATGATGAAGGTCAAGAAGTCCATGTGATCTCTAACCACATTCCTAAGAATCTGATCACCCTAAATCAAGTAAGGGAAAAGACAGTGAGCTCCATACCTGTGGTAAGAGAGTATCCGGATGTGTTTCCCGAAGAGTTGCCTGGGATGCCCCCAGATCGAGATGTCGAGTTCGTCATAAATTTGGCTCCAGGAACTGCTCCAATTTCCCAGAGACCCTACAGGTTGTCTGCCAATTTGCTAGCAGAGTTGAAGCAACAGCTAGAAGAGTTGCAAAGCAAAGGCTTCATAAAACCTAGTGCGTCACCCTAGGGAGCTCCAGTAATCTTTGTCAAGAAGAAGGATGGGACCTTGAGAATGTGTGTGGATTACCGATCGCTTAATGAAGTCACTATCAAGAACAAGTATCCGCTACCAAGGATTGATGACTTGTTTGATCAAGCTGAAAGGAGCTGTGTGTTCTCAAAATTGACTTGAGATCGGGTACCATCGATAAAAATTAAGAAGTCGACATACCTAAAACGCTTTCACTACCCGATATGGATCAGATGAGTTCACAAGAATGTCATTTGGTTTGACTAATGCCCCTGACTTATTTCATGTATCTCATGAACAAGGTGTTCATGGATTTCTGGACAAGTTTGTGGTAGTCTTCATAGATGACATTCTGGTGTACTCCAAGACAGAGGAAGAGCATAAAGTCCACCTTCGTCTCGTGTTGGAAAGGCTAAGAGAGCACCAACTGTTTGCAAAGTTCAGCAAGTGTGAGTTTTGGATGAAAGAAATTTCCTTCCTGGGTCATGTTATATCAGCTGGTGGTGTAGCAGTAGATCCGGAAAAAGTTGAGAGCGTGTTAGAATGGAAACAGCCCAAGTCGGTGACCCAAGTCAGAAGTTTCCTAGAACTGGCTGGATACTACAGAAGGTTCATTGAAGATTTCTCCAAGATTGCTCGTCCCCTAACCAACCTCTTGAAGAAGGAAAAGAAGTTTGAATGGACAAAAGCATGCGAGTCCAGTTTTGAGGAATTAAAGAAAAGATTGACATCCGCCCCCATGTTGGTTCTGCCAGATATTCATAAGGACTTTGAGATATTTTGTGATGCGTCCAAGCAAGGATTGGGTTGTGTACTTATGCAAGAAGGAAGGGTCGTGGCCTATGCTTCCAGAGAGCTTAAGCCACATGAGCAGAATTACCCTACCCATGACTTGGAGCTAGCCGCAGTAGTTCATGCCCTGAAAATTTGGAGACATTACCTGATTGGCAACCGAACGAGATTTACAGATCATAAGAGTTTGAAGTATATTTTCACCCAACCGATCTAAACCTTAGGCAGAGAAGATGGCTAGAGTTGATCAAGGACTATGATTTGGGAATCCACTACCACCCAGGAAAAGCAAATGTTGTAGCTGATGCATTGAGTTGTAAATCCTACTGCAACAATATGATGGTTAAGGAAGCCCAGCCGGAGTTGCACAAGGAATTTGAGAAATTGAACCTTGGGTTAGTCAATGAGGGCCTTGTGGACTCCCTAGAGTTGCTTCCAACGCTCATGGAGAAAATCGTGAAAGGACAGGAAGGTGATGCTGAAGTGTCAGAGATAAAGGAAAGGATTAAGAAAGGTAAAGCCTCAGGATTTTCGAAGATGACAAAGGTGTACTGTGGTTTGGGACCAGGATCTTTGTGCCTAATGTGAAGGAAATAAAAGAAGTCATTCTTAAAGAAGCTCATGACACGCCCTTGTCCATTCATCCTGGTAGCACTAAAATGTACTTGGATCTGAAAGAGTCATACTGGTGGACTGGAATGAAAAAGGAAGTGGCTGAGTATGTAGCTCTTTGCGACATCTGTCAGCGAGTTAAGGCAGAACATCAAAGGCCAGCCGGTCTGTTGCAACCCTTGAAGGTACCTGAATGGAAATGGGAAGAAATTGGCATGGATTTCATCACCGGGTTACCAAGGACTCAGTCTGGTTATGACTCCATATGGGTCATAGTGGACAGACTCACCAAAGTAGCCCATTTCTTGCCTGTTCGCACCACCCATTCTGGAGACAAGTTGGCAGAGTTGTACATGAACAAGATAGTGTGTTTGCACGGGGTGCCCAAGAAGATAGTATCAGATAGAGGTACCCAGTTCATCTCTAAGTTTTGGCAGAAGCTCTATGGTTCCTTGGGAACAAAGTTGAACTTTAGTACTGCCTACCACCCTCAAACGGATGGTCAGACAGAAAGGACAAATCAGATTTTGGAGGACATGCTCAGAGCCGGTGCGCTGTCTAACCAAGGCAGTTGGGATAAACAATTGCCTTATGCTGAATTTGCCTACAACAACAGCTATCAATCCAGTATCAAGATGGCCCCTTTGAAGCTCAGATGGAAGAAAATGTCGTACCCCTCTCTATTGGCAAGAGTCAGGTGAAGGGAAGGTGTTTGGTCCTGATTTGTTGGTAGACGCAAAAAAGCAAGTCAAACTCATCCAACAAAGGCTAAAGACTGCTCAGTCTAGACAAAAGAGTTATGTCGACAACCGTCGCAGGGATATTACCTTTGCTCAAGGTGACTTTGTGTATCTCAAGGTTTCCCCGCTCAAGGGTATTCGCAGGTTCAGAGTCAGTGGCAAGCTTGCTCCCAGGTATATCGGTCCTTTCAGGATCCTTGCAAGAAAAGGAGAAGTGGCATACCAGCTAGAGTTGCCTGAACGGTTGGCAGATGTGCACAATGTGTTCCATGTCTCACAGCTGAAGAAGTGCTTAAGGGTACCGGAAGATCAGATGCCTATGAAAGCATTGGACCTGGAACCAGACTTGACGTACAAGGAATACCCGATCAAGATTCTTGACGAAGCGGTTCGCAAGACTCGGACCAAGACTATTCGTTTCTGCCGTGTTCGGTGGAGCAACCACCAAGAATCAGAAGCCACCTGGGAAAGGGAAGAAGACCTTCGTGCTGAATTCCCAGACCTGTTTGAATCCTTGGAATCTCGAGGACGAGATCCTTCTTAAGTGGGAGAGGTTTGTAACATTCCAATTTTTATTAAAAAGGAATAAAACTTGGATTGTTTAAAAAATGAAAATAAAAGAAATGAGTTTTAAATAAATAAATAAATAAAGCAGAAGGAATTCAATATTTAAAAATTTAAAAGACGCTTAAAAGTGACAATTAGAAGTTGCACTCTAATAGGATACTACTTTAGAAAATTTAAAATATTTTCTACCCCTAGCACCCTTTTCTTTAATAGGATAAATAAAAATAGAAAGAAAAGACAAAAGAGAAAAACAAGAAAATGAAAAGAAAATCAATCGTGCTTGTGCACGGTCCTCCGAGCGGTCTGGCCGTCGTGGTGCGGCGTCAGGCGACGCGACGTGAGCCAGGCGAAGCTTGACGTCTCGACCAGTTCGTTGCCGAAGCTCGTCGCCATGACCGAGTGCACCAACCTCCGCCCAAAGCGGTTTAATGCGAACCCTCCACTCCTTTGGCCTCGCCATGTTCTCGCCGGTGTTCGGCTTTAAAAGGTCGATCTTTGGCGCCCTTGCCCCTTTCGGCGTCGCCGCCGCAGCCATTTCAATTCGCCATCTGCGGTGGCTGCCAAGTCCAAACCCAAGCACTCGTAACGGTTTCTAATTCCTTAACCCCGCCGGTGTGCAGGTCTCGCCGGTGAGGTTGAAGGTCTTGGGAACCTCCGATCCGCACCACCACCCACAAAGAACGTTCGGTGAGCTCCAAGCCTTCTGGAGCTTTTTTCTTCGCCGCTAGCTAGAGCCGCTAGCCGCTTAGCGCCGCTTTGCCTTGCTAAGAGAGCAGCCGCCGCCGCTTTCTTTGCAGCATTCGCCGCTTATTTTGCTGTTTTGCTTAGCTTAGGCTTGTGTAGTTGGTTTATCGACGCAACCACGTATAGAATCAGTAGCAAGTGTCGCCGGTGCCGAGTCGTCGATCGTAAATCGAAACCGAGAGTACTCATGAGGCGTTAGGACGTGAGGAACCCATTTCTATAATTAGTTCTTGGATTTAAGCCCTCTTGTGCCGGTGCCAAAGCTTGCTTTGGACATCCATGGCTGCAGCCAACATCATATACGTGAGGTTGAAGAAGCAGCACAGGAGCATGCACTGTTAGTGTTTACCTGAGTTGTCACCCTTGCAACCTATGACATGTGGGCCAGCATATAGGTATTGCTTGTTGGCTGGTTTGTGGCTGCCTGGTAGGCCCGGTCCCACTAGCTAGTAAGTGGAAACGATATGCAAAAATACGCTTTCAACCTTAGTACAGCAGTTCGGTTACCTGTTAGCTGGTAACTTCTACCCATTAGCAAACATAGCAAATGAAATCAAACAATTATGAAACTTTTTGTATAGCTTTCCAGTAGCATTTAAGACACAGGAAAAATACTCCACTGTTAAAAAGTAATAATAAATGTATTTAAAAATCCAGTAGCTCTTTAAGGGCTATAGAATGAATTTCTAAACGCATGCAAAACCTTTGTATCGTTAATCTGAAAAATTCTAAGGAAAATTCTATAAAATCACGGAGATGTTTCATGATTCTATAAAAATAACAAACCTAGCACTTCAAGAAGATTGTTAATGTTTAAACATTAAATAACCCTTTTGGAATGACTCAAAATGGAAACCTTTACATTCTATATATATGAACTATAAAAATTCTTTTTCGAAAAGTATTTCAAAAATTTAATTTTTGGTGTGATGCTTGTGCGAGGATAGATCCCGAGGAGTTCGTGGAGACCCCACCGAGGACGCTTACTCCGCACCAGAGTTCGACCAAGGCAAGTCCTTTGATGCATATTGAATGAACCCTTGTCTTATTTAAAAGTTTTGGTAGTATTTAGAAAAACGCATGCTACTTATAAAATGAGTAATTAGTAGAACTTCGATTACCACCGAAAATAAAATGTTGTTCTCGCACCCTCTATGAACTTTGAACCTTAGGATATCTATAACTACATTGCTTATAAATTTCACGGTAATAGGATAAAATGCTATACATGATTATAGGATTTCACCATGATTTCACATGGTTGCAACTGTGTGTTTTAGTAAAATACTGCATCGGGTAGATGCGAGGATTGGGGTGTGTTTCTACTCGCCTTAAAATGCTCTGCCTAGGAGGACCCGTTGCGGTATGGTGCGTGATGCACAGTTTCGGGTTTGTGTTAGTGCTCCTCCCTAGTCTAAGGACTTTTTCTGTGATCCTATGAACTGAGCCTCACAAAGACTGACCTCGTGTTCTGTTATGGGACGGACTGGCCTATTAAGCTTAAATCTCTAGTAGCCACTTGCGGTGGTGATGTCCCTTGTAGACATCCGGGTTGTATGAACAGGAAGATGTATCCTCGTCACGGCGCCTTGGACCTTGTTTCTCGGCCTTCTTGTACAACGTGAAGACTTGGGCGTGGGCGATCCCACGGTGGTGCCTAGGAATGATTCACGAGCAAGTGCTACTAGGGCTTTTGGCCCAAAATGGCTTTGTGGTACGCATCACATTGGTGTGTTACCTCCCGAGGGTAAAGTGTACCCACTCTGCAGAGTTAAAACTATCATGATAGCCGTGCTCACGGTCAAGAGCATCTTGAAGGGTGATCATATGGTAGATCCTTCTTTTTAAAACAGGTTTTGGTGTGAGTAAGGATTTTGCGACGGAATTGCAAAACTGGATTGGCAAAGGAAAAACTCTTTCAAATGGTTTGGTTTACGACAATGGTTTCAAAAACTGCTTTTTCCCCTCTTAGGATAAAATTTGGAAAACTGGCTTTCTGCAAATTTTTCCCAAACTCTCCATTTTGCACTCATCCCCCTGACTTGCGGAGTACAATTGTACTCACCCTTGCTATCTCCTTGTTTCTTTTCTAAACTTCAGTCGAGGGACAGTTCGCAGAGGACCCGATTCGACGACGCCAGTGCCGACTACGAGGCGGTGATTACGAGACTTCCCGAAGACTAGGGCCACTACTTACACTGCTGCACTGTGGAGAATATTAGTAGCTGTCTAGTGGCATGCGTATGCGGTGTATGTGGACTCTATGTTGTATTCCGCTAAACTCGATTCGCGACTGCGTGTCGCCATGTTTGTATGAGGCGGGTTATGCCCTCGCTATGTAATATTTTATTTCAGTTGGTGATGTATCACTCTGTTTGAACTGTGCGTACTAGCTGTTGATCCTTGGGACTAGTACGGGATGCACAGAGGGGTTCGGTCTCGTTGACCGGGTCCCGACATCCAACGTCATTGTCCCACCAGGCGTGCTAAAAGTGTGTTCACGCTGAAAGTTAGATTGGCAAAACACATGTGAGCTTAGGGCTTAGGACCCCGTCAGCACCAAATCTATAGGTTCACTATTGGGTAGATTAATGAGTTAATCAAACCAACAGAACGAATTAAAAACAGATTACCAGCTAATAGCAAGCTTCAGGTCAATAGAACGAGAGTAAATAGACTATCAACTAGATTGTAAAGCCAAACTAGCCAATAGAACGAGCGTAAAACCTAAGAGCATCTCTAGTAGCCACTTTAAATTTCTACTCTATAACACTATTCCCTACACACTCTATCCATCCTCTAAAATTTCTTCACACTTTACACTACACTCTACACTCTACAAGATATCCTCCCTCCAGCAATTACTCTATCTTTAAAAAGTCATATGAACAATGTTATAGAGTGCCTGGTAGAGATGCTCTAACCCCTAGTAGAAACGGTGATACCTAACAATATTGACTAAGATAGTATTTCGATAAATCAAGCGAGAAGATCACACTTAACCAAGACAGTACTCACTTAGGATTATACCCTGAAGCCGATCAAGAAGGATGAGGGGTATTTTGGTCCAGAATAGTTCGTAGTGGCTTCCCAATAGCATATATATATATAAGTAGTCTAACTTTTCAATGGCACCCACCCGGTATTCAATGGCATTTCTCAAAAGTGGCGACTCCACATTGGCATGAATCTAATTGACCTAATGAAAGAAGGGAACGGATGGGTTCCAACTCCTGGTTGCTATTTGGATCATTTTCAGATTGAGGGTCTCACGCAGTGCAGTAGAAGTCATAACCTCTAGATGATCACGCTCACGCACCATCATCACACCACTCAAAACAAGTCAGAAATGTAATCTAAATATTTGGCATCAATAATTACCTCAAAATATTGAGTATGCCACCCGATTTGATCCTCTAATCGGCAAGGTAAGACGTAATTCAACTTTATTGAGCCGATTAGATATTGAAATAGATTGAACATGTTTAATCTTTTAAGGGTAATCAAATGAGTCAACAAATCCAAAAGATAATGAATATATCGGCTAGGACTAGATTGAAACCAATAGATTCGGAGGGTAAACAATCTACTAAGCCGATGAAATCAGCTAAATAGTGGAGCGAAGGGTGAACAGACTATTGGGTAGATTAATGAGTTAATCAAACCAACAGAACGAATTAAAAACAGATTACCAGCTAATAGCAAGCTTCAGGTCAATAGAACGAGAGTAAATAGACTATCAACTAGATTGTAAAGCCAAACTAGCCAATAGAACGAGCGTAAAACCTAAGAGCATCTCTAGTAGCCACTTTAAATTTCTACTCTATAACACTATTCCCTACACACTCTATCCATCCTCTAAAATTTCTTCACACTTTACACTACACTCTACACTCTACAAGATATCCTCCCTCCAGCAATTACTCTATCCTTAAAAAGTCATGTGAACAATGTTATAGAGTGCCTGGTAGAGATACTCTAACCCCTAGTAGAAACGGTGATACCTAACAATATTGACTAAGATAGTATTTCGATAAATCAAGCGAGAAGATCACACTTAACCGAGACAGTACTCACTTAGGATTATACCCTGAAGCCGATCAAGAAGGATGAGGGGTATTTTGGTCCAGAATAGTTCGTAGTGGCTTCCCAATAGCATATATATATAAGTAGTCTAACTTTTCAATGGCACCCACCCGGTATTCAATGGCATTTCTCAAAAGTGGCGACTCCACATTGGCATGAATCTAATTGACCTAATGAAAGAAGGGAACGGATGGGTTCCAACTCCTGGTTGCTATTTGGATCATTTTCAGATTGAGGGTCTCACGCAGTGCAGTAGAAGTCATAACCTCTAGATGATCACGCTCACGCACCATCATCACACCACTCAAAACAAGTCAGAAATGTAATCTAAATATTTGGCATCAATAATTACCTCAAAGTATTGAGTATGGTTGCAGGTGTTACATAAATCATGCATATTAAGCACTGGGCATCACATTCACAGGGAGCTAGATTACAGGCATGGTAGTGTTACACATGAGTCAAATCGATTGACCATGCGTGTGCCTCCATTGGTTCTTCTTTTTAGCCGGCGAGGGCACTGGTGTTGTAGACGAGGAGGGCGCCGCCGCCGAGGAGTCCGGCGAGGGTGATGGCCCAGATCAGAAGCCCGGTGGTTCCTGCAATGAATAAATAACAATGAAGGATGAAACTATGTTAGGAATTTTCATCATGATATGTAAGATCTTATACGACATCGGAGGCATGATATTTGGTAACGCAGTTTGGCACGATTGTCTACACGTATAGGGCAAGATTACGGACATTGCTCCCCAAAAACACAAGCACACCGTCCCACCTAGGTCACAGTCACTACCAGCGAACGGCACAGCACAAGCGGTTCGTAACCGCTTTCACAAGCGGTTATATAATCGCTTCTAAGTAACCGCGACTAATGCTCGTGGGAGCATCAGAAGCGGTTCTACGAACCGCTTCTAGTGGTGTCTAAAAAGGTAAAGAATAAGATAAAGAATATTTGGGTATGTGGGATTTGAACTCAGGACCTCACCTCTCCTCGTGACCCACGCCTTACCCAGCTAGCCAACCCACCCACGCATGCTCTCTGATGAGATAAAACAAGCTTTCCTTTTAACAATTCGAAAAATGGACCTCTAGCAGCGGTTCGTAATACAAATCCTTTCTAAAGCCCCCTCTAGAAGCGGTTCGTAATATGAACCCCTTCTGTTGCTTGGGCTTTAGAAGGGGTTCATGTCCCCAACCGCTGCTAGAGGTGCTGGGCTTTAGAAAGGGTTCGTGACACGAACCCCTTCGTTGTTGGGCTTTAGAAGGGTTCAGTATTACAAACCGCTTTAGAGGGGCTTTAGAAGGGGTTCATATTACGAACCGCTTCTAGAGGGGGCTTTCTGGTTTGAGCTATTGAACCGCTTGTGCTGCAACTATTAGAAGCGGTGTGCATCTAACCGCTTGTGATGTACCGCTTGTGATGCTCGTTTTTCTAGTAGTGAGTTATACTATTGACCCATTGTGTTGTCGTCATGGGTTAAAATAGCGGTGTCCCCTTTATATAGGACCATTAGAGAGTCTGAGTTATGTTGGGAGTGGCTACAATAAAAGAATAACCTGGATAAGCAGAAATGAATTGAGTGTTAAGCTAGATTTCGAGATAAATTCTTAAATCTGTTTCTAGAAGTTAGTCCGTTTCGTTTATGTTATTTTTAAGAACTTTTAGAGATGGCTTTATAATTAAAAAATAGACAAAAAAAACAATCGTTTAGCTTTTCAATTAAGCTTAAATCATTCCGAACATGCTATTAAACTCTATCCTATCCGCCTAGTACAACTCAAATTCAACATGTAACCCTACTCTCATATATATTCGACACAAATCCTTACAAACCATTACCGACTATTACTTGCATAATTGATAAATAACCATGAGTTCTTGCTTAGTGAAACTGATACTTCATCTCTTCATCACAGGTTGACAAATTTAGAATTGTAACCACTAACTACAAATAACTAAGCATGGGTAGACCTGATGATTTATACAGTGCAATCCTACTTATGTCAGTATATTTTGGGAGAAGCCGTGTGAAGGTACTTACCGCCGACGTAGACGTCACCACCCGCAGACCATTCCTCCGGCGAGTAGATTGGGCTGCAAATCGATCGACCACGAGATTGTTATAGCAATCAAGCTCACTCCAAATGGCCAAAATAGGAGTATTTCACTTGGATGATTGCATCTGACGACCTTAATTTACCTGTAGCCGTCGACGTTAGCGCCGTACTTGTCAACAAATTGGTACACGCCCTTCCCCTGCATCCATCGCAAGAACAGAAGAAAATGTCAGCTCAAGTGTGTCCTTTGGCATGCAGAATCATCACTCTCTCTCTCTCTCTCTATAGAAGAAGCTCCTTACCCTGCTCTTCCTCCCGGAGGCATCAACATCGACAGTCATGCCACCTCCAATTCCTGCGGGGAGAGAGAAAGAATTCGTCAGATTAACCACTGAATTCACTCATCGCCATAACCATGCGTCATGTAGCACAACACTCGAGGTTTTCCTCTATGCTACAAACCGTAGGGCTTGTCGGTCTTAATCTTCTTGCCGCCGCCGCAGACGATGGCGAAGGAGGAGCCGCGGCGCGAGATGGGCGGAAGGCCCTTGGCCCTGGTCGGCGCCAGAACCGGCGAGGTGATCATGGAGGTCGCCATTGGTCTCACTCTTTGCCTTGGTGCTGAGCCTCTCACTCACTGTGCCTCGCACCACTGGATGGATGCAAGCTCCCAGCAATATTGGCACACTTCTGGCCAATATACTTGGCTCGCCAAAACCTGTGGACCAGGGGATGGATGGGATAATGCTGGGTGCACAGGTGTGACCACCGTCGCGCCAAGCGGCGGCGCGCGACTGGCCCGGTCCTGATATGCCAGTGCCAGAACGTTATCCTCTGGGGATTTTGTGTGGACATGAAGGAGAATTTTCTCACTGGGAGGGGAAAAAAACTTGTGATGGCTGGATTGGACAGGTGAGCTTTATAATGAAAGAATCATCAACCTGTGGTGCCCAAGGTGCCTGTCATAGCATTGCAAACTCTGCAAGATGCCAATGGATGCAATCTGGAGTGTGGTGATATTGCCGGCCCTCATTTTTTTGCCACGAGGATATCTATGTTACCTGCACTAGTTCTTAAATTAGTAAGCTAGTGCACGTGTTTACAAGCCGAATAACATTGCATATAAACAAGTTCAAGTCTTTCAATAATACATAACCAAAATTAAGTCATATGGATCTTAGGATTACAATCTAGGCCGGTCAAACCAAATATTTACAATACCAAAAGTAATATCAAAGTTCAACAGACATGCAGAAGAGTTCAATATCCAAAAGCACATCCAGCAGCTATGCAAATCAAGGTAGTTAAATCGCGATCCTACTTGTAGAGTCACGTGATTCTACGATCCTACGGAAGCATGTCGATCTGAGTCGCTTAGTAAATCGGGATCACATAGGATCGGAGTAGGATCGTGATTCAAATGGTAGAATCGTGTAGAATCCTATAGAATCGTGATCCTACTCCAGACATGGTTTAGAAGCTATTACATAGATATTAGTTCTGTTACATATTTGATCCTACTCCAGACAGCAGCCATGATGTTAATTAGTGTGTGATTCAATCGAATCATATATATATATATATATATATATATATATATATAATGTCATTTTATACTAAACTACATGTTAATAATATAAAAGTACAGTGGAGAAAAAAATTATTTATTTTACAAATTAGATAGAATCCTCGATTTTACGATTGGATACTACAATTTGATTCTTTCTGGGAAAAATCGATCCAACTTAGGATCCTGACTCTGACTACCTTAATGCTAGACCTGATCATGCCCTGGGCCGGGCTAGGCTTCGGGTCGGGCTTGGAAAATCCCAGTCACTTTGACCTGAGCCTGAGCCCGGCTCGGCTTGAAATTTTTTCCCTGAACCGGGCCCGAGCTTGGCCCGAAGCCCGACTTTACATTGCCATTTTTATTTTTTGCAGGCCTAGGCCCGGCCCGCCGGGCTTGGTTTCAAGCCTGAGCCGGACCCGACAGGCAAGCCCGGCCCAAAAAAAGGGCCAGGTCCGGGCCGGGTCGTCGGGCCGGGCTGCCTATGAACAGGTCTACTTGATGCAAATCTTGCAAACGACTAGAGAGATGTTCTAAACCTCGCCCTAGCCAACATAGTCTAGATCACCGTATTCGTGGCACTCGTATGGGTCTTCTTCTTCAACTTCATCTAAAAGAGTGAGTGGGTGCGAAGGTAAATGTGCAATCAAACCGTACTTGCGAATTAACACCCTCTAATGCATTTAGTGATAGAGGCCACAAGGGAAGGCTTGGTTCTTTTATTTGCTAAAGCCAGTTTTGAAATACTATAAAATCTAAAAGACCTATAACATAGCAAGTTTAGGAAACCAACCCTCTAGGAAATTCAAGCATGAGTGTCAAGTGTGCTCTTACCCTAGGCAACCAACGAACTCCTCACAAGTCAACCAAATGCCTTGTCCTCTATTTACCAAACCAAACTAACTTCATTAACCCGCCATCATATTCCGATTGAGTCTGAAGAAGGCATGGAGTGCCAGCCCTCTCGTTGTGTTGTCACCATACCACCATAGGTTGCCAACCCTACTGCATGGGTACCAAGGATCTCCTGCCCGTAGTTCGGTGATCCGTCCAGCCCATCGAGTGTTGACACACACCCGCCCAAGTGGGACCACTGAACCTCTAGCGGGCCAGAGACAGCGTTTAACAGCATTTTACCCTTGAGTTGGGATAGTCCCGGACTTCCCTTCTCACACTACTGCGTGATGGCCATGCATAGTGGCGGAACCATTTCTCAAAAATGGCGGTGTTAACCTATGCGTGTTTCTCCGTTCTCCTCCACAACACATCTTATGACTGAGGGCCCCCTTGCTCTCCTGCCTCAAGTCAACTCACACTTCCTTCTTTACCCCGCCATCGTGTTCCGGAAGAATCTGGTCGAGTCCTAGATTGCCAGTTCTTCCATTGCTATGTTACATACCCCCATGGGATGCCATCTCCACTGTATGGATAACAGGGATTTCCTGCCAGTAGTCCGATGATTCGCCCAGCTCATCGAGTGCTGGTACACACCCACTCAAGTGGAATCATTGAACCTCTAGCGGGCCTGAGACGGCGATCATTGTGTTTTAGCCCTTGAGTTGAGATAGTCCTAGACTTCCCTCCTCGTATTACAGCGTGATGGCCACGCATTGTGGTGGAACCATTTATTAAGAATGGCGGCGTCAGCTTACATGTGTTTCTCCATGCTCCTCTTGCTGCACATCTTATGTTCGTGGGCCTTCTTACCCACCTTCTTCATGCAGGATCTACACCACCGCATCCAAACTCCGTAAACCTAGTCCACCAACATAACCATAGGCCCAACCCATTCTCGTGGACCCAGTTCACTAATCATATACGTGGGCTCAACCCTTTATCGTGGACCCAATCCACCTTATATATTTCAGCCTAGCCCAAACAACCTCAATTCCTATATGCCACCTTTTCTACACCTATCCCCATGTACCTAGTCCATCAGCTAATACCCTTAAACCAGCTCTGCCCCTTAATCACACAACAAGATCATCATTCCAGCTAATCAAACATACTAGCTTTCCATTAATCCCAACCAAGATCATTTCTTAAGTTTTGTGAATAAGTGTCTGGTCAGTTTTGGCTCACCAATTCGGGGCATCTATATGCTGGCAGAAAACATAATTAAGACCTAAGCAGTCTAAGCAAGTTTTTACCCAAGATTTAAGAGTCTAAAATCAATCTAATATTTAACCAAAGGTAATCAAGGAATATGATTTTCAAGGCAATCATAGCATGCTATTCAAAACAATCATAGCATGGTAAGCAAGGCAATCAAGGATCAAAGCATGTATACAACATGATTAACAGAAGCAGGTATAGCTAACTCTAGCCGTTCAAATATTAGCAACATATAATAGAGCATGCATTTTCATATTTCAACCAAGGTAGCATTTTCAGAAATCTAGGTTAAGATATAAGCTATGAATGTTAACTCGCCTTGGCCGAAAGTGTCGGGGGTCTTGACCTTGATCTTTATAAGATTCCTCCGAAACTTCGTTGTCTATACGTATAAATAGATGCATCCAACAAATAATCAGAAAATACAAGAATAATGCATGGGTGAAACTAAGCTTAACCAGAGTCGAGATTATAATATGTAACCATCCAACAGGATGTCTCTTTTATTCTTACTTAATTAATCTATTTGAGAAGTACCCTAATTTGCCTCAAGATACGTGCTAGTATGTGCAATGCATTACCATAAGCCTCATTACCCTTAATTAGGTTTCCATAGTTTTTTAAAATATTTTATAAGCAAATAAAATATCGAGTTATTTACTACCAGTCAATTTCTAGTTCAAGGATGGCTTTTTCGTATTATATTAATTTATTATCTCACTGTGCTGGTCTGTTTAGTATTTTTTCCTAGGTTATATATATCTTCTGTAGTATCAACAGAAAAGGTTTCATAATTTTGGATCCAAACCCAGCTCCCAGTTTTTTTTTCATAATTTTCTGAATTTAATTATTTTTCTATTATTTTTGTAGCATGATAAATATTGTTATTTTCAAATCTCTTATTATGTAAGTTCAAATTCAGTGAAACGAATTTTCACATGTTTACAAAAAATAAAACACTGCTATAAAGGTTTTCATGAATTTTTGAATTATTTTATTTTCTGCATTTATTTGGACATATGTTTATTCGTCGTTTTTCTGCGTTAGAAATGAGTGAAGTCGGGGTCGTTGTTGTCCAGCGGGAGATATAACTTGTCTCAAATCAAGGCAAGTGCTAATCATGTTGCTTCTATGTTTGTAAACAAGTTTTCTAGAGATTGATAATTGTGCATGTTTTGTTAAAATTAAAAAATACTATTTGGTTAGGTTGTTTATTTAAAAGCCACATAAATAATTACTCGGATAAAATGTATTTCTTGCTGTCCTAGTGTATTAAAATTGTTAATAATTGCTGCCACCCTTATTTAGGTTTTCTTCATAATTAGCATTGCTAGCCGTAGAGGTTATTTAGTCAGCTCATCGTTAATCTATTATGTCATGTTTTGTAAAATAGGATAATTGGGATAATGGGTGCTATCAGTGGGCAAATGTTTTGAAAAATCTTGATTGGGGTGGATGGTTGTAAGACGGGTGCAGTATGCACGAGACTCAGGTCCAGTATGGAACCACCTCAATCCCTAGGACTGATTTCTTGAGGTAGTTCAAATTAAGTACAACAATGCGACTACGAGTTTTTATTATGGTATGGACCCGGTTGAGTACTCTTGGAATTCTTAATTTGGGCATTCCATTCGGTGAAGTAGGTAGTAGCTGCTGGTTCTATTAACGCACGAGAGGGCTTCTGGCTCAGGCAGATCGAACCCTCTCGTGGTGGAACTTTAAAAGGGGTGTCTGGCTAAGAGCTAATTGGTTAAAGGCCTTGTGGTGGTTCATTTGTGGATCATCTCTCATAAGTAAAGCGTACAACCTCTATAGGTGTAAAATTGTCATGACAGTCGTGCCCATGGTCAAGGACGGACGACGGAGCGCTGTCTCAATAGAATTTTTATCTATTTGTTCTCAAAACAGCATTTCAAAAGTAAAACCACGATTACAGTTGTGAGTTTTGGTTTTTGCTCCCCACAATGATCACTGTGAGTGATGATGGTATCGTTGAGATCACGGTGGGCGCCATGAAGTAGCCAGGTCTAGGAAAAACCGGTTGTTGCCAGAGTTTAAAAGAAAAATATTTAAATGTTTATTTTTTCTCAACTCTTTTTAAATTTTTTAAAAACTCTAGGTAAAATTTGAAAAATTGTTTTTTGGCAAATGAACCTCTACCCTTTCCTGGTTAAGCCTTCATTATTGCAACAGTCAGCCTTGCTTCTTGAGTATGTCGTATACTCATCCTCACCTAAGTAGGACTGCTCATCCCAAAGAACAAATCTTGATCCACAAAATCCCTATCCTAAAGAAAAGGTGTACCAGGAGGAAGGCTTCACGGTGGGAGTTTAATTACTGTGACGTCTAGGAGCGCGTTTCCCAGTCTTGCTTGTAGAGTTGTTTGGGTCTTCCAGTTGAAGTTTGAACAATGTTATTTAAGTTTTCCGCTGTTGTAAGCTCTTGGTAACAAACTATTGTAATAAGTGCCATGTTGGCTAGCACTCTGATGTAAAAAAATGTTTTATTCGTGATGGTTGTGATCTGAACTATAAATCTATGTATACTAGCTATTTGATCTAGTAACTAGTACAGTAAAAGCACAATAGGGAGTCGACTTCGTTTTGCGAATCCTGACATGTAGCGAAGGATGGGCTCGGAGTACAAAATGGAGAGAGAGGCTACAAACTAAGGGGTTAGGGCTTGACTTTGTTTCCCACCCAGCCAATGGGTGCTCGACAGCGAGCGGCTGCTGCTGATGAGGACAGCGCAGGGGCTCGGGACGCGATGCAGCGACAAAACAGCGCGAGAATCCGCGGTCAACGGCCGAGGCGGTGCAAGCAGCGTATCCAATGTGGCGTAGAGGAGAAGAAGAACAGGAGCTAGGCTGGCTTGGCTAGGCTAGGAAGGGAATTTTTTTAAAAAATATTTATTTTAATTCATTATTTCAGAAATAATCATCAGAAAATGTGAAATGACGAAAATAACCTCCCGTCGCCTGGGACTAGGGCGATCACCCGGTATTGGGGCGATAGGTACCCAAAACGGTAACTTGCCGTAGCCAGTAACGGCTATAAACGGGCAAAGATTCGGTGACCGTTGGCTACATCAACCTATCATCCCATTATGGGGCGATCGCCCTAATTTCGGGCGATTTCTGGGCTTTAAAGGCCCACGCCCTCTTCTCTTCCCCCATTCTGCCCAGCCTCCCATTTCCATTTCCATCACCGAGAGAGCAAGCGAGAGCAGGGAGGAGGAGAAGAGGAGAGAAAAGAAAAGAGAGGAGAGGGAAAAAAGAGAAGAAAAAAGGGAGAAAAAATCAAAGAGAAAGGAAAAAAATAGAAGATAGTTGAGGCACAATTTTCGTGGAGGTAAGTCTGAATTGTTTTTGTGCAATAATTTATTAGACAATATTTATATTTAGAAATGTAATGTGATAGTATTGTATAGTTGTGAAATGTAAATATTACAATGAAAATCTGGTAGGATAGCCATATGCTGTGTGGTTAAAGTTTTGGAAAAATTGGACGTAGAAATTAAAGGTAGTAGATATGCATTTTTTAGGGTTAGGAGAAATTAATAATAAATATAGTAGTAATGGGTAGAAATTAAAGGTAGTAGATATGCATTTGTTAGGGTTAGGAGAAAATAATGATATATATATAGTAGTAATGCCGTAAGAAAAAAACGAGTAGTTTAATTATTTATTTATATCAGTAATTTCTAGTACGATCACCATACGGTTTATATATTGTATTATCCCTTTTGTGAATTATTCCTTTTAGAATAATATGTTAAAAACATGGTAGGCTAGCCACATATGTCAGGCACGCTTAGAAATTAGTGGAGTGAACAAATTTAAAAATAGATAGCAGAAATAACGAGGAGTAAATGAATGACATAGGATGATGTAACAATTATATGGTAATATATGATACTGTTAGATAGACAACCGATAAATTTCTCGGTCGGACGTTGTAGGTAGCATGTCGGAGATATTGTATTTTCAAATATTTTACGGAGATGGGGAGATAGCACAGGGGGCAGATGGAGTGGATTTGTCGGCATTTTCAAGAGTTGTAGGGGCATATCTAGACCGAGCGATAGGACATACAGGGCTTTGTTGGAGTGGATGTTTCGGATGTTCAATTTGGATGCTCAGACTGTTCGGTTGTGGATTAGAGCAGTTGTAAGCCGTGCGCAACACTGTTTTTATGGAGAGTTGATTCCTATTAACGCGACATCATCATGGAGGAGCTATGTTGGGTTTACCGTAGAGCGGGGCTGGCCGCTGATGTTGCTGGTACAGTGCTACTCGGTAGCTCTATCAGTGTCGGAAGTTCGTGATGTCGGGGCAGATCATACGGAATAGCTCGAGAGAAATATGCCAGAATGCGATGATGAAGGGGACGAGGAGGCCGGAGACGGGGGACACGAGATTGGCGGTGGCGAGGGCATCGGGGGTGCCGAGGAGATAGTTCTAGAGGAGCAGGGGCTGGCCGACGAGGGGGAGGAGGTGGAGGACATAGTTGACATGATGGAGGAGGAGGACGGTGCGGATGAGGAAGTTCCTGATGCCGAAGACTCATACGAGGAAGACAATACTGCTGAGGTGCCTGTCCCTAGGGTGTGGTCTGATTATAATTTTGAAGACCTAATAGTGAATGAAGGGAACAGTGATGCATGGGAGTATCATAAGAACGAGGTCACACAGGGGGCCATATATAAGGACAAGGAGGCTATGATGGACGCGGTGAAGTATTGGGCAATGTCTTTGCGACGACAATTCAGGGTAGTAAAGTCTAGCAAAAAGGAGTACGACGTGAAGTGTGTAGTTGATTCGTGCCCATGGCGGGTGCATGCATACAAGGGGAAGTGGAAGGACTACTGAAAATGCTCCATTGTGATGGAGCATGACTATGAACTGGAGGAAGCGGAGCAGAAACACCGCAATCTGTCGTCCACTTGGGTGGCAAATGTGTTTTACCATCAGATCGTAGACAATCCACACCTGCAGGCTCGATCTATCATCATAGCCGTGGAGGAGAGGTTTCAGTACAAGATTAGCTATGCAGCGGCATGGAGAGCAAAAATGCGACTTTACGGTCTGATTCGGGACGTACGAGGCTTTCTACGAGAATATTATACACTTGCTCAGGGCAATAGCACACAGGAATCCCGGTACATACATCGACCTTGCGGAGTTCCCCGCGGACGACGCGTGCCCGAGTAAGTGGGTCTTGCAGCAGGCCTGCTTCGCCCTCGGCTCATGCATAAATGCGTTCCGACACTGTCGCCCGGTGATTTGCATGGACGGCACATTCCTCACGGGGAAATACAAGGGCCAAATTCTTACTGCAATCGCGGTGGACGCCAACAACTAGGTTCTACCGGTCGGATTCGCCTTCGTGGAGGGGAAAAACACGAATAGCTGGTACTGGTTCCTTGAAAGAGTCAAGCTGACAGTTGTTCAGGATCGCCCTGATGTTTGTATCATCCATGACCGACATGCGGGGTTGATAAGGACAATCGTGGACATGCAAGAAGGGTCCGACGTCGTGGGTGCAGCAAAGTGGCTAGACCTGAAGAGCAAGTGGTGCATGAGGCACATGGGTGCCAATTTTTTCCGTCAGTTCAAGAACAAAGAGCTTATAAACATGTTCAAGAGGCTGTGCAAACAGAACCAACGGAGGAAGTTCGACGCACTATGGAGAACTTTGGATGAACTAACCAAGAAGCAATCACTGAATCCATGGGATAACGCTAGTTCGTCAAGTAACCCTATGGTCCACTACGAGAAAGGAGATGACCCCACAGCCTTGTGTGTGCTTCCTACCGACGCACCAAACATTCGGCGTAGGCCGGTACAAGCATAAGGAGTTTCACGGACTGGATACGACATGAGCCGTTGGAGAAATGGTCCATTTTGCATGACGAGGGCGGTTCCCGTTATGGAATAATGACAACGAACCTGGCGGAGGTGTACAACTGGGTTATGAAAGGCACGAGATGCCTTCCTTTGGTGGGTATAGTCGAAGGTGTGTTACTAGGTACGCAAAGATATTTCATTGACCAATATATGAAATCCGCTACATATATGTCGGACAATCGACTGTTCTACTCAATGGTTGTATCTAAGTACATGGCCAACAAAATATGCAAGGCGCAGACACATCGCGTGACACCGGAGAGTCGCGTGGAACAGAGATACCATGTGCACTGCGGTGACCGCGGTCACAGAGGCCCCCACCGGCAGAGGACGTCCCATCTGTGCATAATCCAAGCTGCTGACTACGAGTGCTCCTGCCAGAAACCACGACCGCTGTACTTGCCATGCTCTCACGTCATTGCGGCCGCCGCAGATACACATCAATCGTGTCGTCCGTATATCTCGCACTACTACTACAAGCAAAGTGTTTTCAACACATGGCATCATGAGGTGTACGGGTACCGAGTGGATGGATCGTTCATGGAAGCCCCCCTCCAGGTCATCGCTAGGTACCAGACATCCGAATGTTGAAGTAGAAGGCCGGGCGTCGAAGGGCATGACATATTCGGAACGATATGGACGAGTCTGAATCTCGTCGGCGAACTGAAGGATCTATGGCATCGGAGGCTAGGCTGTCAGTATCTCGTCGAAGCACACACTAAGTCCACGAACTTCTGTTTGTATTATGTACTTCATTACTTTGAGACTGTAGTCATTTCAATTTTTATTTGTACCTTGTAATTTAGGATAATGTAATTTTAATTCATGTATTTGTATATGTATTTCTGTACTTCGCGTACTTAAGTATGAACCAGTATGTCCAGTTTGTATTTTAATTCAACCTTGTTTTTAGCTGTCTTTTGTAACATTTAAACATATAATTATTGTTGCAGTTTGATGTATTTGCTCTCTAACCATGTAGACACAGGCGCCGATGGCGAGAGGTGGGTGTGCTGCTGATGATTGCCCCGAGCTACTCGACTGGACCGTCGATGCGACGTACCGGTCTAGGTTGTTCGCCCTTTAGAACCGAGAGTTGGGGACATTGCGGCCGCGGGTGCCGAGCGAGCTACTCCGCATCGACCCATGCTGGGTTCCACAGTAAGCTGCCAATGCTTCCTTCTCTTTCGTGTGCATGTACTTACCTGCTAAAGAAATTTTCATGACGCTACTTACTTCATGCAGGTTACACGTGGCAGGCTTGCTCCCACTCTGTAGAATGGTGGAGCAGGCCACTGCCCTAGAGGAGGGCAGGCACGTCCCACAGTTCGGGTACGACCGTTCCCTGCTGGCCGCACTCGTTGACCGGTGGAGACCGGAGACACACACTTTCCACCAGCCCTGCGGAGAGATGGCTCCGACGCTGCAGGACGTGTCTGACCTTCTAGGGCTCCCCTGTGCGGGCCCTGCAGTTGTGCCGCACGACGTCCCCGTCACGTGGCACGCGGAGTTGTTAGCGCGGTTCGCCGAGGTGCAGCGACACCCGGGCGGGCGACGCCCCTCAGCAGGTGAGCAAAGACGGCCGACGGCGCGTGGTCGCCGATTCACGGTTAGTACCTCCATCATTGCAATTTCACCGAGACGCGCTAAGTTGCTAATACCATTATACCAAATGTTGTAGGCCGATCTGATCCACCCGTACGCCGAGGACGAGGATGTGGCCCGCCACCTGGAGACGTACCTGCTCTTGCTGTTTGGTTGGGTGATGTTCCTGTCCTCCCACGGGAACACGGTGGACCGGCACCTGATCGAGTACACCCAGTCGATCGCTGAGACCCTGGAGTACGAGGTAACAGATTTCATTTAAATTTGTTGGCATAGGACCTGCCTAACTTTCTCGATGTCAACAGATGGTGCAATGGTCATGGGCCTCTGCTGTTCTCGCGGCGACGTACAAAGGTCTGTGCGACGCTATCTCTCAGGCTAACCAGGAAGCGACGATGTAGGGTTGCGTCCTTCTGCTGCAGTTGTGGTCCTGGGAGCGCTTCTCCATCGGTATTCCTATTGTTGACACCGCGTCGTACCCACAGGACTTGTACGACGAGCACCCAATGGACTGGCCCACCATGGGCCACTACTGGGTTCGACGACAGGTATGCCCCTCGTATGTTATTCCCCACTTATGCACTATCCTAGCATCCACAATATTTATTTTCATCGTAGCGGTTGTACGCTAACCGACAGGTCAGGAGGTCATACCCCGAGTTTGCTCAGGAGTTCGACAGCCTCCACAACGAGGACGTGCGGTGGACACCCTACAGCGCGTACGACGTCCACGTCCGAGCTCCTTACGGGATCTCCGTGCTTTGCACACGGGGCCAGGCATATTGGCTCACTCGTAAGGTCCTCGTCTTCGACCTGTGTGTGGAGGAGTACTCGCCGCACCGAGTGATGCGGCAGTTCGGCCTGTTCCAGGCTTTTCCGTTGCCGCCTCGTCACGTTGTCTCACGTGGCGCTCACAGGTACGTCTCATGACCACAGTCCTAGCCATTTGTACCAAATACATGTTGTATGTCAATTCCCCTTCTTTACATTGCAGGATGACCCGGATGGGGGTTGCGGCGGGCACTCTGTTTGTCCATCGCATGCAGCCATGGGCATTGCAGTGGGACGACGCACTCGCGGAGAGGTCACCGAGACCCGGGCGTACGACCGTGACATGTACGCGGAGTACATGGCATGGTTCGTGCCTCGGACTCGGCTCAGGGTGGGGTACAATTAGCACCGTATGTCGCATAGCAGGCATCGGTGTCAGACACGTACCTTCACAGATGTCCTAGAGAGAGAACTTCGCAGTAAGTCTCATAATCGAGTGGGCCAGCACTTGCCCCTCCCCCGGTGCCTCCTCGTGGAGCCGTTCCGGCACCTCCCCGTGCCAGTGGTCTCCCACGGCCCGACGTCGGCTACGGCGAGTCCTCGTGGCCTCTTGCACAGCAGCAATGGGGACAGTGGGGAGACGCTGGGCCTTCTTCGTCTCACGCACAGCAGGCGTGGCGACAGTGGGGAGACGCGGGGCCTTCTTCGTCTCGCGCCCCTCCCAGACCCCAGGGTGGTTTCGGCGACACAGACTACGACGAGGAGGAGGAGGCAGTGTTTGACCTGGCGTATTAACAGTCTACCGAGTTCCTCGGCTCCTCTTAGCTCTCGGGAGCACCGTACCAGGACACACTCGAGTCGCAGCAGGACTTCTATACCCCTGTGCCACAGGGCCCGGCCTAGGAGGGTTGTCCGTCCTCCGTCTCCACTCATGTACCCCACGGACCAGATCAGGCAGCGCCGTGACTGACTTCTTCTGTAGCTGTACTTTTGTCATGCCTTCAGCACCATGTGGTAGAACTATTTCAATTCTGTGGTTATTCAGCGAATGTTGTGTTTAGACCCGTTCATACATCACGGCTTGTAACTTTTGTTTGTAATATGATCCCTAATATCACGAGTGTTGCCATGTTACGGGTCATATTACACTCAAAATGTTATGTGTAAGCCGCAATGGATGAACGGGGTCTAACTGCAGGACCTAAACTTAGGAAGATGTACTACAACAGGCGTGGGGACAGTGGGGATAGTGGGGAGTAGCGGACCTTTTTATCTTATCTGTCTCAATAAGTTACATATGTGTATGTTTCGATTTTCGCACGTTGTTCCTCGGACATCGTCCCACCATCACCCCCACACATAACTGGTAACCTGTGTTGCGTATCTCATAGAGTTATTCAAACATGATGTTCTTTTCTTCTTTATCTTGTAGGCCAATAAGTAATCTACTGTCTCTCAAGTTATCGTTGTAACGGTGTTACTATACGTGTGCCTTTTTCGATTATGGTACGCACGATATAAACGAACCGAAGATGGTGCTCCCGTGATATTGAAATTATGGCACGAAATACATGATAGTAATCCACGTAGAAGATTGATGTAAAATACATGAAAGAAACCACGATGAGGCTGACCAACAGTACCGCTTTTCAGCTTCCGGTCACAACGACTGCAGCATCCATCAATAATTTCACCACACTGCTGACCAACAGTTATGCTTTTCAGCGTCCGGTCACATCGATTGCAGCATCCATCAATAATTTCACCACACTACTGACCAACAGTTACGCTTTTCAGCGTCCGGTCACATCGACTGCATCATCCATCAATAATTTCGCCGCACTGCTAACCAACAGTACGGCTTTTTGGTGTCCAGTCAAATCAACTACAGCAGCAGCACTCAGGAGGGATGCGTATGCTTCCATGAACTCCGTCCATGCACCGAACAAACTTCGCTATAAAAACCGTGCTGCCTTCGGGTTCTCTGCGTTGCAACTTCCCTCTGAAACTCACATATTACTTCAGCCCATACACATCTCCACATTTTCCCATGGCGAGTGGGGGAACCTCTTCACGGCCATATGTGCCTGATGCATGGTAGGAGTCTTTTGGCCTTGGAGAGGATGCTCGTCCTCCTTCGGACGATATGCGAGTCATACAATATAGGGACTGGAGAGATGGCCCTCCTTTGCTACGAGATCGTCACTTTCCGTCAGTTTTCGACTGGCCGACATGCGACTGTGGGAACCCCGCGGTTGTGCAGTGGTTTGACCATGTGCATGAGGGGTTCACTGGTCGCAGGTTCTACCGATGCCCAGATTACAAAGTAAGTTCCCTCCTATTTACGCTATGCTACCGTGAATACAACTTACTTATCAGTTCTCTTATCTCCAGTTACCAGACGTCACCTGCGGTTGGACTCGATGGATGGATGAGCCATACTCGACAGCGGCGTACACCTACATAACATACCAAGCATAAAGAATCGACGCTATGGCTACACTTTGGATGCTAGAGGGGTGGCGCGATCAACAAGAGGGTCAACAGAGGTCGCGTCCTCCTCGGCCTCCTAGGCAATCCAGGCCGGCTCGTCAATCGCATAACCAGCCAGTGCTGGACCAATACTATCAGCCGAATCGATCATGTCCGGACCATGCATGTCTATGCGGATACCACTACCCCGGCACACCCAACGCTGAAGTCCTACGTCGAAGAGCCATCATGCACGAGACTTACCCCGTGTACTATGACACGAAGTGGAAGCGACTGCTCGGTGTGCGGCCATTTGGTGTTCATGCCAATGCCACAACCCTTTCACCCGTCCGTGGTGACCACCCATGCATGCCATCATACCCTGTATGTCATGCCAGCTTTCCAAATAAAAATTAGCACCCACATATTTATCAAATCCCGTAAAGGCATGATGTCCGAATCCATATCCTACTTGCATATACGTGTATGTCTGAAATGGTTATAAACTTCTTTGAATCTGACGATGATGCTATCATGGAAATAAATCCTACCAACTAATTTAGATCAATATACATATTTTTTAATACTACTGTATTATTTTTTTCTATTTTTACAAATATTGAAATAAACCTAATAAAAATTGGGCAGGCAGTGCTGCTGTGTAAGGGTGGCGGACGTGCATGGGCGGGCAGCCAGGTCAAGGTACGCGTTCGCCACCTAAGTCAACGATTGCCGTCTGCTGTGGCGTTCGCCACCTTGGCTGGCGCACGCGGCGGGGCCCCCACAATTATCGGTCACCGTAGGACCACAATGTAATTTTATTTTTTAAATTACCCCTTTCATCAATTTGTCCTAATATATATCATACATATGTATAGGGTAGGCATTTGTTTAGGCCCAAAATTTTTTTTTTCAACCTGTCGCCCTTGTTTGGGCGTCGCCCATATCAGGCGATATGTCCTGACGAAGAATCTGCCGACTGACCAAGTGACCATGAATAATACCACGATGCTTGGCGAATAACGGGGCCGGGCTCCTATCCCCTTATATTGGGGCGATCGCCCCATATAGGGGCGATGAGGGCCTATTTTTGTAATTTTTCAATTCCGACGAGTATTTCTGAAATAACGAATTAAAATAAATATTTTTAAAAAAAATTCCTAGGAAAGAGGAGAAGAGGGTGGGCTAAGCCCAACAGGATGAGATTGCTAATGAATTTCCTAGATGCTAATTTAAGTTTCATCCTCCTATTCTAATCACAAGCATGTTTAAAAGCTTTTTGAAAACTATCAAATTTAGGGTGTTACAGATATGAAGGTGCAAGAGTGGTTGTGGTCATTGGGATCACATTCAGGGACCACCCAAAATTGTACTAGTGTCAGGAGAGGTCACCAGGTAAGAATCTGGATTGCATCTTCTTTACCTAAATATGGAATTAAACACAGACTCTAATGAGTGGAAAGTTTGATCCTGCTACAGTTAAAGAGAAGGTGATGTGATTGTCTTCTCACTGGGCAATTCAAGCCAACATCATGTATGCTGCAAGCAGAACACAAATTCTTTGGTTCGTACGAGCAGCATGGTACATGCAACAAAATAACAGAATTTCATGTAAAGATTTTATTGTTACACTCAGTTTATCTGGCCATTCACTGCAGGACAGCAGATTGAAATTTAATCGTGATTGTAAACCAATGTTCATGGTATGGTTAGAAACAAGACTCAAAAGATAAATCCAAGGGGGTAACCAAGTTGTAGTGTTCGCCAGTTAAACATATATAGGCTTAGAGCTTAGGATTCCTATCAAAACCGGAAGCATGGTTCAGAGTGTGCTAAACGATTTGATCCTACAATCGACAAGAAAAGACGTAATCAGCTTTACCTAGCCGATTAGATGTATATTGTAGGGCACCCGCAACACTAGAAAAATATCCAAACAAGAGTGAAAGATAAACAAACTATCGGTTTAGATTAGATCTAAACTAATAGATTCAAAGGGTAACCAATCTATTATAAACCTAATGAAATCAATTGATTATTATAGCAAGAGGTAAGCAAACTATCGACTAACTGACAAGTTGATCTGACCAATAGAATGGAGGTAAACCGACTATCGACATATAGCAGGCTATAAACCGATAGAACGAGGGTAAATAGGCTATCGACTAGATCGTAATGCCAAACTAGCTGATAGAATGAAGATAAGTAGACTAACGCCAACGAATGTGTTGATCGGTAGAATGAGAGTGAAACCTAAAGCTTAGTCGAAACGGAGATGCGCAACAATATCGACTAAGATAGTATTTCGATAGAACCAAAAGCCAACGCAAGCCCGTAGATTGAACTGCCCGTAGATTGAACTAAATCGAGACAGTACTTACCTACAGGCAACTCGTGGGATGTATATTGAAGTCGATCAATGTGGCGGACCAAAATCCGGTAAAAATTTACCAGAAAATGTCCAGAATGCCAACTGTCCAGGATTTCAGTTGCATTCAGAAATAGTATAGCCTGCTTAATTTATTACATGTTACAAAATATTTTACAGCAGAAGTGAAATATAGCCTGGTAATAAAAAGAAAATACATGCCCATACACCACAGGCAAAGCCTGAGCATAAGGTAAACCTTAGAAATCGATCCTATGCGAATTCCTGTCTTCGTCATAAATGTCCATTTCTGAGTATAAAGTGGATCCTCTAAAAATAATAAATTGCCCACATAATGTGGGTAAGTACTAATTGTACTTGCAGGTTTCTTAAGAGAATAACACTATTATTATATGAAAACAGGATCTAAGGAATAGTAAGGCTTTATGGTGAATATGAAATTTTGTGCTTTAAAAGTCCTGCCATTATTTTAAAACAATTAATAATAATAGAACAAATTTTATTATCTCTCTCCATCCTTATTCATTTGCAATCCAGACAACAATTTTCGTAAATTCATGGATTTTGGTAAATAAGAGAGGCATCACCCAATTAACACAACTTCATATACCCGAAATAAGGTCCATCGATAAAGTTATTATTAGCTCTGCAGAACCTACCCAGGTTTACCCATATAGTGGCCTACTACATGGATGGGAGAAAATTTGTGTCATTCTTATTATTTTAAATCCATGTTTTTATAGAAGCAAACGATATCTAGATATTCTCTTCCACAGAGCAAATATCTAGTGCCCTTGAGTGTCAATCAACACTCTTGATCCTCTAACCCAAGACGGCAAAACTCCATTTCAGAATCTGCTTCTATAGTTTATAGAGTAACAATTCCAGGAAATTTCACACTCTCTCCATCTGGTGTTATTAGGCTGGTACTCCACGTACCAACAGGCCCAAATAACATATCACTGTTTCCGAATTACTCTATATAAATTCAATCAACCTTCCAGACTTTAGCTTTTCCATATCAAATAAGTTATCCAATTTAACTTATTTGTACAGACCAATTCTCCATTCTTTTACATGAGATAATCAAATTTTAATATTTTTTCCCATACTAGGTTTTATCAGAGCTTGAGTAATTTTAGGTGGCTTTTAAGGTATTGGGAACTGGATAAAAATTATACTTGAAATGTATAAATAAATAACTAGAAAATATATGCAATAATTAATAAATAAAGAAAATGTAGGTATATCAAAATGCATTGAGGATAAGAAAACCTGCCTTAATTGGAGATCGGATCAAACTTAGTATATCTTTTGGACATTCTTTCCAGAGGGCGTAGCTCTTGTCTATACGTTGTAAAAGAGAGAAACTCCAATAAATATTCAAATAAGAAAGGTTTCAAATAAACAATAAAATAAAATAAAAAGGGTTTGGGGTAAAAAGGGTGATGGGTTGTACGATTTTCTAGAAGTTTGAAAATATTTTCTAAAAGGAAAAGGAGTAGGTTTTTATGTAAAAATTGGTATTTTGGGTAGCATAAGGCTAAGGTTAATGTATAGGATTAATTATTTAGGGTGTAATTTAAGTTAAGTATATGTTTTAGTATTTGGTTAATGGGTAATTAATTATTGTGAGTATGAATTATGGAGGGATATATATGATAGGTTAAAATTCATATTTAATGTTAATTTTTGAATATTAGTATTTCTATTTGACCTTGTAGTGATAATAATTGATTTGGGCATTATAATCCTATATGGAAATGTTTATATGGGTTGAGTGGATTATGTGAAATTTACTAGTAAGATCTTATATTAATTTTATTTTTAAGGAAAATTTAATTAATTTAAAGAAAGGGTTTTAAATTTATGTTTAAATTTCCTATAGGTTTAAGAAATGCAGGGATAATATTTCTTGATCCAAAACATTATTTTGAGTAATTTTTATATTGAATTTTTACTAATTTTGTTTCGAGTTCTTTGATTTTAAGAATTATCTCTAAATAGGAAAGAGAGTAAAAAGGATTTATTTAAGTTATTTTATTAGAAAATTATGATATTTTATATTTTTATATAATTCTTTATCTTATTTTAGATTTTTATGAATTTTTGTAGAATTTATAAAAGTGATTTGATATTTTAAATATATTTAAACAGTATGGTTGAAAACAAAAATTAGAAAAAGGATTTCTTATTGGGCTAAGTCAGAGTTGGGCTTGGCCCAATATGGCTGTTGCGCCGGGCTGACATGGGGGACCCGGGTGGCAGTGGGAAGGGGCAGACGAAGGGGCTGACGGGTGGGGTTACTCGGTCAGTGACAGCGGAAGGGGAGGAAGAGAGGGGCAGCGGAGGCTTCACCGACGAGGGGGAAGGAAGGCCGGTGGCGAGCAATCGGCAGTGTTTTCATGAAATTGGAAGTGTAGGGGTTATTTTGGTGGTCTTATTGGGGATCGGGACGGCCGGAGTTGGCGTGGCAGCGAAGCCGTGGCGATGGCGGAATGGGATGGCGGCGGTGGAGTTACTCCGGTGGTATTTAGTGTTAGATGATGGCCGAGATGTCTTTATGGTGAAATTTAGGAGATTTTGTATGTACGTGTCAAGACTGGAAGGGCATCGGAGCAGTGAGGGAGGTGGTCGCCGGAGCTAGGGAAGAGGGTGGCGGAGCGGGTGGCTCGGGGTAGTTGAGGGAGAAGGGTGAACGAGGAAGAGGATTTGAAGTGTTGCGATGCCGGAGGTACCTTTTTATAGGTGAAGGATGGAGTGGCGGGCACGGTTAGGGAGCTTCATGGCGACGGCGGCGGCGCGACGTGGCGATGAGAAATTAGGTGGCTTTGGAGGGAGGATGAGGACAGTGAGGTGGCGGGGAAGGTCGGCGGCGGCGTGGGCTATTTGGTGGCAGCGAAACCGGGGCAAGGCTTGGACGGTTGTGGTGGCGGCGAGCTAGTCTGGTGGGTAACGGCGGTGCCGGCGGGTTGAAGGATGGCGGCGCGCTGAAAAGGAAGAAGAAACCATGCATGCCGTTGGATTAAAGGCTAAACAATAGGCGCCGTTGGATTAGGAGTAGAGAGTGACTGGTGGGACCCGAAAGTCAGTGAGTGAAGCGGCGGGGTGAGCTTTAAGTGGAAGCGTATTTCCCGAAAGGGAAAGCGCATTCCGAAGCTTTCCTAAAAAGGAAGGTTCTAATTTTAAAAGAAAAGGAATTTCCAGAGTTTATTTAGAACTTTGAAAATTCATATAGAGCTACAGGAAGCTCAGAAAATTATCAAGTAAATTTATAAAAATCAAGAATATGAAATAATATTTATCATTTTATGGGATTTATATTTTTGGAATAAAATGGATCAGGTATTTTCTTTAGGAAATAAATAGGAGTTTAGTTTAGAAAATTCTTTAAAATTTGGGAATGGTTATAGAAATATATTTATGACTTTTGTAAAAAAAAATTTTATGCTGAATTTGAAATTTTGGGTATGTGACAATCAAGAAGTCAATGCACAACAAGTCGATCGAAGACAATATAGCGAAACTATGCTGAACTAACTAAAGTTGACGGAAAGTAAAGGTCAGGTAAGAAGTAGATTTGTTTGATTGGTGTTCATTCCTTTGCACGCCCCAAGGGCTACATATTTATATAGACTCCAATAGATATCGACTAGGACTCTAACTTCATACATGGTATAGTCTCGACTCTATTATCTTCCTATTTTATCTGTTATTTTATCTAATACTCATATAATCTGATACAAACCCTATCTGCAATAGCCGATCTGACCCTTGCTATGTCTGATCTGGCCCATATCATGCCTAGCCCAATTCTAACCGATTTTAGAACTTTCTAGACTGATCCATTGATTTAAATTTTGCTATCAACACATGCCCCCTAATTTTGGGACATGAGAATCATGTTCCAAAATTACTTGATGTATCGGCTTCTTCTCTACTAGCATACGTTCCTCTTCCAATCTTACCCTCGATCTCTACCGCTCATCTCATCTCTCCAACCGTAGTGCTTCACCGCCATTTTACCCCTAGGGTTTTACCGCATGTGACGGTTAACGTCCCTAACTTTACTTCCTACAAATAGTGCCACCCGTCGCAATCATTTGTACGCTCTGCAATTCTCTTGCTTTATAGTCGGCTTTTGTACTCTATCGTCGGCTTCCTCATGTTCAACACTTTCCATAGTCAGCTTCACAATCCCTTAACAACAGTGAGTCAGGTACTCCTTTCGATCCCGGACTACTCTGATAAGTTTAGCTTAGGGTCAATATAGTCAGCTTCACAATCCCTTAACAACGGTGAGTCAGGTATTCCTTTCGATCCCGGACCACTCTGATAAGTTTAGCTTAGGGTTAATAGGTAGCTCAAATCCTACCCCTATTATTACCTTAGACATCCCAAGACTCCCTATCAAAGCTATAAACGTCAACATCGGAGGCTGGAAAGATAGCTTCAGATCATGACCGACACACTACGAGAGATGGAGCGACTGGTACAATAGAGTATCGACCCAAAAGATGTCTAAATGAGAACACATGTGAATAACCTATTGTCTTCCCTTATCTCTGGCAAACCCAATAGCCAATGAGTCACTTTTAGCATCGACTAACTATTATGCAACCGCTACATGGATGAGAACAACTTGGAAACAGGACCCACATCAGATATAGAACATATGGCTTTTCTAAACATGTGGTTGGACCTATATTTCTTTTACGAAGGATCCGTAGGTCCGACGCAAGTATATCAAGGTTTCACCGAGAGATTGCTAAGAGAAGGGTGGGTGTCCTTGGCAAAACTCCTCCTGGGATCAATCTATCAAATGATGCACATCATCCAATCCCATCTTTATATTGGACTAGGAGGTCACACCGTCGGGTGCTAGTGATATGCCCTAGAGGCAATCATGTAATATGATTATATTATGTCTATGTTTATGTATTCTTGGATAATATGTTATCTGTTCCATGAATAAATGTCGTTCACATTATTCATCAAGTACAGCTTGGTTGTGAGATATTTTTTATATGATCTTATTCTAAATGATCACTGGACATATATCATTATGTCTGACAGTAATGATTTGATCAACACATGTATTGATTAATAGTAATGTTTCACATATCATAGATATAGAGATATCAAATCAATAATATAAACACATATTAGAGAACATGGTGTTAGATAGATCCACTCCGAGATACTGCAGAGATTGTTATCTTACATGTGTCATCAGCCTGTAGTTTCGAATGGTATACCTATATGATCCTTATGTCTGAGATCGTCATTGAATCTTAGTATGTGTAGTTGTATACTTTGAGGTTATCAACCTGTAACATCCTACTTTTATTCCAAGGCTATGTAATAGCTAGGGGTTGGGTTATGAAAACAAATGCATGGTCATGAGCTCTTAGATACATATGCATACGCATTAGAAGCCTAGACAAAATAAATACCTAAAGAGAACAAGCAAAAATGTAGGTGATTTGCTATATGACCTATGTCATCTAATAGCTAAAATGGGACTCTAGGATTATACTTGAACCATTTTGGGCCTCACCTCGAGCTTGGCCCAAACCCGTTGGCCCGTGCCAGCCAATCTTTCCCTCTCCTCGCTAGCTGGCTCGGCTAGCCATATATCTCTCTCTCTCCCTCCCTCCCTCCCTACCTCTTCCCGGCTCACCAGATCGAGCCAAGCCGCCCGCGCCTCTCTCCCTCGGCTCGGCCTCCCTCACTATCACCCTCTCTGTTTTCTCTCTCGCCCATGCCCTTCTCTCTCTCGCTCCTTCCCCTCACTGGCGCTCTCCCTCTGTCAAACTCGCCCTGTGGCTCCATCCTCCTGGCGTCCTGCCCCGTGGCACCGCCCCCGCGTCGAAGCCGCCCAGTGGATGGCTTGGCCCTACGCGTATCCCACCTCGCCGCTGTCACTGCCACTGCCGTGTTGCTGCTGTCCCGGCCGCGCTTTTGTCCTCTTGTTTCTGGCCACTCGTCGATCTCTCTTGCTCTCTCTCTCAACTCCCTCACTGCCCTGCTAGCCCTTAAGCCTAGCCTGAGCTCCCCGCTCATGGAATCCTTCTTTTCCTTCAAAAACCAAAACCCCGGCAAGCCTTCGGCCATGGATATCTGCCCGACGAGCGAGCCATTCTCTCTATTCTTGGTACCCCTGGAAAGGTCTTGAACTCCTCTACAATGTCCACCTAATCAGACTTTAGTGCCCTATAGAGCTCGGGAGCCCTGGTGGACTGCCGCCACCCAGATTCGCCCCCTTGTTGATTTCTCCCTCCATGGTGAGCCACACGTCGATTCTTCGCTTCTAGAGCTTCCCTGCAGAATGATAACCATATCCCTAACCCCATTTGTTCTAGGTCCCACCGGAGCGTGCTATTGCCGTGCTCCTTCCTCAGCCGCCGTTGGCCTTCATGTCACTGGATCACCTGGAGCCTTCTCCGACCGCGACGACCTTGCAGGTAGACCCCACCTCCTCTATAGATGGCGTAGGACCCTTTCTCTCGAGACCTGAAGCCCTGTCCCGTGGCCGCTTGTAAGGTCGCTACCATAGTCACGTTTGCTCACCGCGCCACTGTCTCAGGCCACCGCTGGCTTCACCGGGTACACCATCGGGTGCATCGGACATCATGGACCCTATTTTGGGTGGCTGCCCACGCCGCCAAGGCCTTCCCCACCAGTGCCGACCTCCGTCCCAACCGCCTATGGCCACTGCGCCATCCGGCCCAAGGTAGAAGACGACATCTGCTGTAGTTAGGCTGACCCGTGGGTCCTCGGAGCCACCAGTCAGTTAGCGGAAATGTACTATCAAAAGTATGTCTTCCCGGCTGGAATGCGCCTCTCAGCTGACCGTGTTGTGTGTGGGCAGCTCTCGGGCCATCTGGGCCGCACGATTACACTTGGCCTGCCGCCGGTACTAGGCTCGGCCTAGTACTGTTCATAGACGATTTTTTAGCTTTTTAACATTTTAGGAAATGCAGTGAAGGTCTTCTAATTACTATACATGGTAGTTGAGTCCCAAAAATCATAGAAAAAATACTAGAAATTATGTTATACCAATCTAAACCTAGGAAAAATATTATGACATAAACAACATATTTATATTACAATAGAAAAATGAAACAATACAAGGATGGTATTTTCTAGAAATAGAAAATAACTGAAACTATACATATGCAAATAAAATAGCTCCAGTAGCCCAAAAATTATGAGAATATTCCTATAGGATAGAAATGACCTTCTGGACATGAAAAAATTGTTAGATATCATAACCTTGGTATTAAAAGTGCTAGAAATAAATAGATAGGTAAAATGAAACATAATGGGTATATACACCATATATAAATATATGGGCAGAACCTCAACACTAATAAAATGAGCACTCTTAGGCTAGAAACAGCACCACCTCACTCTTCCAATGAAATGATATACTTAATACTAGCTCATGGAACTTCCTTGATAAGTAGGAAAATAATAATAGAAATCACCAAATAAGACCCATAGAGTAAATCGGTGACATTTGCAATAGAGCATGCATCATATGCACCCATGATGCCTTTTTCATTTATTTACTTGGTATTTATTTGCAACTGAGTAGATACCGACGTCGTCGATCGGGGTTAGATGACCCATCTTAAGACCCCGACTACGATCCCGACATCGTTGATCCCGCAGCTCTTGTCGCAGACAAGTCAACTACCCTAATGCATATAGATCTCAGTTTTATAAATATATTTTGCTTTAAATTATCAGTGTGTGTGCTTAAGTATAATGACTACTAGTATATTAAATGCAAAACCATAGATAAATACATGTTGCTTTAATCATGTTATAACATGCTTGTCATTTGAATTACTTGTGAACATCCCACATGATAGTTTTGACTATCATGATCCTTTAAATAACCCTAGGATAATTATATTTGTTTAGACAAATAGTTTGGGTAAAACTTGCTTAGACATGGCTTAGGTCTTAGTATGATTTCTTTCGGGTATAGACACTCGAGTCGTGGGCTATCGTCCACCAGGACACGATAAGATTCAACTTATGGTTACGTGAATGTTATTGAGACCTACTAGCAGTGTCATATTATGACGATTGTAACTCTGTCATTTCCATCTCTGGATCTTGTACAAGTGGGTAGGCTTTGGCCGGGTTTGTACAAGGAGGGTAAGAATGGAAACTAGCAATGGATCAAGAGCATGTGGGTAGGATTTGTATCCGTCTCCGGTTCTTGTACAAGTGGGTAGGCTTTTGCCGGGTTTTGTACATGCGGGTACGAGCGGGTTTGTCTTCGGGTCATGCTGATTTGAAATTAGCACTAGACCAAGAACATGTGGGTAGGATTCATTTCCGTCTCCGGATCTTCTACAAGTGGGTAGGCTTGGGCCGGGTTTTGTACAAGCGGGTAGGAGCGGATCCGTCTTCGGGTCATGCGGATTGGGAACTGGTAAGGGCATAAGTGTAGGGTTCCTATCCGTCTCCGGTTCTTGTACAAATGGGTAAGCATTGCCGGGTTTTGTACAAGGAGGGTAGGAGCGGGTTCGTTCCCGGTGTATACTCCTTATCTATGATTATTTAGGTAGGGCCGCGTATCGGCCCGGATACAAACCCTTTTTGGAACAAATACTTCTTATATCTAAAAATGTTCTTGGAAATAGCTAAGTCATAGGATTTGACACACACACACACACACACACATATATACATATAGGAATAATACATAAGGCTCCATGGAGCCTAGGCTCCATGATTTGTTACCACTAGATGTGCTTTGAGATTCGTGTTGTTTGATATTTGTACTTTCATATACGCACTAAAGAAAATATTTGAGACATCAAACTCCGAAAAAAGTTAAATTGAACTTCAGTTTGAAATACTTTTAAAATATACTTCAAACTAGTTTAAACTAAGTTTGAAATTAATTTTTTTCGGAGTTTGATATCTCAAATATTTTTTTTAGAGAGTATGTGAAGATATGCATGTCAAACATCACGAATATAAATGCACATCATAGGTATTTGAATCATGGAGCCTAGGCTCCATGGAGCCCCAAACTGGCTTCCTATATATATATATATACACGTAATCTTTAAAATTGGCTTTCCACAAATAAAGCAACCCTCAGCCTTTCCTTTTGAGACCTCTATAAAGACATGCATTAGGCTGGGAGTTGGCTCGCGAGTGCGGTTGAATTGAGCACTCACTCTCGCATAATTTACTCTTTCAGAGGACGGACTCGGCGATTACGATTGCCACGAAGACGATGTCCCCGAAGATGGGGGGTCAGGCTAACATTTAGAGGTTCTCTCCAGTCGCTTGCAGTTTGCATAGCTAATGGAGGCTTTTAGTTTTAAATCTTCTGCTGGATTAATGTACTCTGTTGCCTCTTTTAGATTGATGTATTAATCGCCAATGCGCGAATTTGGACTTGTACACTGACAATGTAATATTTTGGTAATGAATGCGATGTATGAGATGATCCAGCTTTGTAATCGTGTGCTTTGTCATATTGGTCCAGGGACTAGAGCTGAGTCATGGAGGATGTTCCTAGCATGGTAAAAGAGGGACCCCTCATAACCGCTATACCATAACTAGGTATTTATAAAGATAGCTTTCTGATATGCTATGAAACATGTCGTGGGGTGTGAGCAATCAAGATAGAATTTGCCCCTCCTTAACAACATGAGAGATATCTCTAGGCCCTTTGATGTGAATAGATTGAAAAGTACATGGCCATTCCAATGTGATTAAAGAGTTAATCATGATTTAGAATCCATCATAAGATCGAGTAAATGGTCGAGCTATCACAAAGGTGGCATGTATCTCGTCTTGAGCTTGACTGGTATCATGCGGCAAAGGGATCGGTATGTGTGTATATCAAGGTTCGGCCGATATAATCATTCTGTGCATTTGGGAGTCAATATGTCCTGTTAGGAACCGCTATTGACTTGTGGTTCGGACAAGAGTTTTTGGAGCCACGGCCACTTGCGCATGAACCAAACGGGTCACACACTTAACGGGTTGGAACATGTCTAATAGATTGGATCCATTAGTGGGTTTTGCGAATACTGATATGTGTAGGATTAGAGTCCTAATGGGCCTCTAACATAGAAGCCCATTAGTGCACTCTATATAAGGGGAGGAGGTGGGGCGGTGCATATAGACGAGTTCACCACCAAGAAACTCTAGCCATCACATCCCCTATCGAGTCCTAGAAACCCTAGGTGCGCGCGTGCGGTTTTAGCACATCGACGCACGACGTTCCACCCCTGGACGTTTGGATACCATAGAGGCGGTGCTGTGGCGCTGATCGGCGAAAAGGAGGAGAAGGTCGGCGAGATCGACTACTTTCTCTATGATAGTACATATGACGGTGTTGCGATGGTGATTGGCAAGGAAGGGACGTTCGGCTCGACGTGAGCAACTACTTCGACTCTCCTTCCCCTGCAACTACACGTCAAGAGTAATGATCTGTGATCCTCAACTTGCATGATGTTCTGGGTGCTTGCGGTAGAATTTTTTTGAAATTGCTCTAGCGTAGCCTACTCGATCCCCTTCATCGGGAACATTGGAGGACTAACATGGTTCCTCCAATTGTGGTTATACGTACAATTTCATCGGCTATGAGAAATCTCCATTTCTCCCTGCATTGAGTTCCCTAGAGAAGATGTCAAAGACAGTGAGCCGATGGAACATAGAAACATCTCTTATGGAAAAGTATTGTCAGCAAATCAAGGGGACAAGAAGCTTAACGCATCAGTTTTCGCTTCATTTTTTTTTCATCCTTCAGGCCAATGAACTACCCACGAGAGGCTTCTTTTGCTATAAGAAGGCTAGCATGTTCACCGTTCCCTCCTTCTTCAGGCTATTGGAACCGTTATCAGAGGAATCACAAGAAGTCTTGAAGCATTTCATCTCCCCTTGCACCCTCATTGTCGGCTTGAACATGAGGTCAAGGACATTCAAGCCATCATATGAGTTCTACCACCCAGCAGTCTATGCCAGACAGCTTGGCTTCGGACAATTAATCCCGGACTTTATCTTAAACCAGAGGCTTCAACCCAGGATGCCATCAACTAAATGGACAGTGCATACCATAATAGAACTAACCGATGATATCTTTTCCTCAAGACTGCCACCTCTTCGCCTAGGAAGCAAGACTTCCAGTAATTTCAGAAAATGGTGGAAAAAGAAAATAGAGGCAATTTTTCCAGAGGATCGACTTGTGAGGTACTTCATGGAACGATTCTACTCCCACTTGCCTAATTTGCTCTATGAGACAGCGCATGAAGAGAACTATCTAGAGGAAGGCATGGAAGCCGAACCAAGCCACCAATCGGCTCATTCATATCCTGGCACCTCCAATGCTTCCTCAAGCACCCAATTGACTTCTAGTGACCATAGTTCCTCGGGTAATAACATAATCTCTTTTAGGTTTAGTCGATCATGACTTTTTCTCACTTGCACTGTTTGCAGGCTAACAAGGGCAAGAAGGTAGCCCCTATAGGTGCCGATGGCTACTCCTCAGCCAAACTCCATCCAGATGTCCCAACACCATCCGAGTTGGCCGCGAAGAAAGGTCGCACAAAATGTAAGTTCCATATCAGCTTAAACAATCTCCTAATTTCTAGCCGATATACTAACTCATGTTTTTAGATGTATCCAAGCGTGCCGCCCATAAGAAGGAGGCCCCAAGACCCAACAAGAGCAGGAAATCAAAAGAGGATCCTACTCCTGTCAACAACATCTACTAGGCGGAGGAGTGTACGATTGATCCTAGCCCCACGGATCGGCTCACCAGGAGGCAACTTCTTTCATCCCAATACACTGCTCACCTCTATATACAACTTCTTATGTAATCTCTATACTTGTGTGAACATGGCATTGTTAACGACATCACCGCCATCACTACTCCATTGGCCCCAAAGCCGACATAGTCACAATTGGCTGCCATGCCCATTGCCCTGGTACTAATTTTTTTATAGCCAATGTCAGGTTCACTAGGGTGATTGTTTAAACTAACGCATGTTCCCCTCAAGCTCCTCCTAAGCCAACAAAGGACACTTCCGACCTCACTAAACTCCTATACTTTGACCTAGAAGAGTTAGAGTATGATGATGATGATGTCATCGACTCTTGACCCATGACAGACCTGTCTAGGATCTCCAAGGAGGCGGGCCAACTATCGGCTTCTATTGGCTTGTCTCCTGCAACTCTGGAGAAGCTCAACAAGCTAGAGTTTCTTCTTACCTCCAACGTTGATGCCCTTCTCCAGGACGCACAACCGATAGGAGATGTCTTGCAGGATTTGGATATGGACCTCCTTGAAGTCGCACAGAGTGCTATCTTATCAGCTTGTGACCTAGACACTCACCTGGAGGGAGTAGCGTTGGCCAAACAAAGAATTACTAGGCGTGCTACCCAAAAGGAGGAGAAGACTCCTTAACTCTAGCAGCCGATGCCAACACATAGAATATCGTGCACCCCGCTATTTCTACCGGCTTGAGTGACCAAATACTAGTCCCAGAAGATCATAGCTAGTATTGCACTCAAGGACATTTGGAATATCATCGCAGGCATCGAATTAACTAGAAATTAACAGTTCACATAACATAAATATCATCCAGATGACATAGACGTTTACATAGTCTTGCACATGACTTAGTTCAATAACATAAAGAAACACAGCGGAAGACTTCAAAAGCGACGATATTCCGAGGTTGACCCGGAACGCGTAGCTAATCACCTTGACCCTCCTGGTCACATCTGGCACCAATGTCGTGATCTTCTCCTGAACAAACAATCCGTGATCCATATGATGAGTACACGGCTACCCAGCAAGCAGTCCTCAATAATGAATGCAGGAACAAGGGATGGGTATGGTTATTTTGCTAAAAACAATTCCTAACTACTTGTTTAATTATTCTTTATTCAATGAACACCATTTAATGCACGAGCTTAGCCAAAGGACGGCTAACCGGCTCAGCACACGATGAGCGTAGCCATAGAAACGGCTAACCAGCTCAAAAGAGAGGCACTCCCTGTCTACACTACATCAAGTTAATTAATTGAAACTCATTAGAATACCTTGTGTCAAACTTCTTTCCCTCGCCCATAACCGCGGGCACGGCTGCCATGATAGTTTTAACTCTGCAGAGTGTGTACACGTTCTCCACAAGCCCCGTCTCATCCCGAAGGAGAAACAGTACAAAACCGTTCACTGCTTTCACCTGCCCCATAATGTACCCTTTCTTTTGGTTTCGCGCCCCATACGGTACACTTCGACCAGGCCGACAGTCATGCGCATCTCCTTCAGCCGGACCTGATAGCACACTGCATGAGATTAGCTCCCATTTAAGCCATTCGGAACCGGTGATCGCGAATCACGTCCGTCCACTCTGATCAATGAAGCTAGATTTCCTGACTAATAAATTAGGGCCAGAAGGCACAAGTGGTTGTACGGTTCAGGTTCAGTATGGTAGTCACAAGTATACGGTCCTTATATGACAGAGGAGACCTGCACAACATGACCACAAGCCCAAAATCCGTCTCTTCTAGGTCTCCTCAAATCAACACACACCACGTTGATTTTAGTTGATTAGGTTTACCCAAAAACAGCACCACGAAGCCGAACTTCACGGATAAAAGTTAATAATAAGTGAAACCTATCAACTACCAACCCCAGAAGCATGGCTAAGCATCTACACAAGGATAGGCTAGGAAAACAGTACCAATTGGGCTAACAATGGAAGGCTACGTCATATTAGTAAAAGACTAATATGAAACAAGAGCAAAATATCACATACGATGATAATTTAAGCATGCAATTTAAATAAACATGAATTAAATGAAATTTAGCAAACTAGGAATTTAATATGAATCTAGCTTGCCTTCGAAGAAGTTGGGATCTGGTTCTCCTCCTTCTAACGGCTCCGAAACGTCTCCCGGACAGCATGTGCACGTCGGTTCTATGCAAAAAGTAATAAAACAGAAATAAATAAAATCATATAGAAAATAGTATGATAAAATATATAAAATTCTTGGGATTATTTGTGATTTTTGGGCTCTAGAATCATCTAAATCGGGGTTCGGGAACTCCCTAAACAAATCGTGGAAGTTTTGGGAAAATCAGAAATCCCAGAAAAGACTAGATCCGGTTAACCGGTGGTTAATCGAGGCAAAACCGAGAAAACCCGGTTTGGGCCGCAGCGGAAGGCGGCCGGCGCGGGCGGCGGGCGGCGCAGCCGAGCCAACCGGAGGCGGCCACGTGGCGGCGGTTGGCCTCTGCGGTCACATCTGGCGGGTTTGCCTTGAGGGCGATGATGTGGTGGCGGCAAGCAGGCGAAGCGCGTGGCGGGTGTCGGTCGTAGCGTTGTCCGCTGGCGCGGGCGGCTCTAGCGGCCGGCACGTGGGGTCGGGCGGACCTAAAAGCGATGGCTGCGGGACGACAGGCGGGTAAGCGGTGGTGCGGTGCAAAAAGGGCAGACGGCACGCGCGCAGACGCGAGGCGGCGGCGGCGATGGGACACGCGACGCGGCTGGGTTAGCTACCGCGTGTGGAAGCGTGTGGGCGCGGGCGGCGGCTGGTGGAAGCGCGTGGCGCCGCGGGATTAGCGATGGCGGCGTGGCTTTCGCCGCGGCCGCGGAAGGCGGCGGGGCGGCCGCGGCGGCGTGGCGAGGCAAATTCGGCCATCGCCGGTGAGGCATAACTCCTCCAATTCTTGGCCAAAAATAGCGATTCATATAGTCAAATTGATCAGCTCGACGAGCTCTACAGCGTGTTGTAATCTAATCTAGCAGATGGGTTCAGGAATAGGGGAGGTACCTCGATTTGCTTCGGTTTTGGCATGGAAACCGAGGTACGGCTAGGGTTTCGTGGGGGCTTGGGGTGTTGGCCGACCAGGGGGCCTCTAGGGGGGTTTATATAGGGCTTGGGTCATGTTAGGTCAATCCTATTAGGGGTAGAATTGGGTTTAGATGAGAATTAGGTTATATTTGGTAAAATAAGAGTCCTAGTAGGCTTAGGATTAGATAGAGTGGGTTTTGGGCCTAGTTTGGGCCTAATTAGGCTATCTGAGCCTGGTTAGGGCCTTTTCCCTATTGTCATTTTATGTTTTTACCTTTTTATTTTCTTTATTTCTAATATGTGACATAATAATTTTATTAGGACGTCACATAAAAGGATGTCTACAAAAAACTCACTGAAGCTTCTGCCAACACCGCCAAGTCAGTGGACACTACATCGACTACCATTGCCATCCTAGAGGAGAAATTAAAAGCTGCTAAGGTGAAACTTGCCAAAGCCTCTAAGAACCAAGAGGAAGCTGATGCCGCCATTTCCCTCTAGAAGAAAAAGTTAAAAGCTGCACAATCGCTGTGAAGCAGCAAAAAGCCAAAATCGTCAAAGTCCCTAGATCGGACAAGGAGGACGAGACCATCATATGGGAAGTGTAGTGTTTCCTGCCAGCAGCAGCGATGGCGATTTCAATGATGAGACACCCAACCCCCGTACATTAAGAATCTGACTGAAGTTTGTAACGACTTGTGTGCCTATAAGCCGACGAAATACTTCGATTTGCCCTAGCCTGCGCACCAATCAACTGGATGTTTTGTAAGAATATTTTCATCAGCTTAGTCTTGGTCGATTTAATTTGATTTCCTATTTTTACCTAAGTCTAACGTTTACCTGCTCTAGCCATCTTAACAGCAACGATGGCAAAAATAAACACTAAAGGCAATGCCTCACACATAAGCTATCAAATATCTAATCGGCTTCTAGCACATCCGATTAGGCCCCGAACCAAATGGCTAGGGTAGTATTTCTTGAGATACTTCCCATTGATAGCTTTAGGAAACTGTTCACACTGAAAGTTAATTATCAACTAAACACACGTAGGCATAGGGCTTAGGATCCCCATCAACACCAGAAGCAGGGTTCAAAGCATGCCAACCAATTTGATTCTGCAATTGGTAAGAAAAAACATAATTAGCTTTAGCTAGCTGATTAGATCTGTATTGTAGGGGACCTGCAACACTAAGAAACAAGCTCAAACATGAGTGAATGATAATGAAACTATTGACTTAGATTAGATCTAAACAATATATTCAAAAGGTAATCAATCTACTATATAGCCAATGAAATCAACTGAATAGTAGAGCAAGAGGTAAACAGACTATCGGCTAAACCAACATGTTGATCTGGCCAATAGAACAAAGGTAAACTGACTATCAACAAATAGCAAGCTATAAATTGATAGAACGAGGGTAAATAAACTATCGACTTGATTGTAAAACTAAACTAGCTGATAGAACAAGGATAAATGGACTACTACTAATGAATTTGTTGATCAGTAGAATGAGGGTGAAATCTAACCCTCAATCGAAATGGCGATGCGCAACAATATTATCTAAGATAGTATTTCGTTCAAAAGCCGATACAAGCCCATAGATCGAACCGAATTGAGACAGTACTTCAAGAAAGTGATGCGCAACAAGTCTATTGAAGACAAAATATGGTGAAACTACGCTAAACTAGACTAAAGTCGATAGAAAGTAGATTTGATTGATTGGTTTTAGTCCCTTTACACGCCCTAAGGGCTATATATTTATATAGACGCTGACATATATAGATCAGGACTCTGACTTCGTACATAGTACGGTCTCGACCTATTATTTACTATTTTAACTGTTACTTTACCCCTACAATCCAATACAAACTCTGTTATAGCCGATTCGATTCATATTCAACTTAGTCCAATTCTAACCGATTTTAACACTTTTCACACTAATCGGCTTATCCAAATTTTGGTGTCAACAGAAACACATCCCCCTTAAGCATCTCTAAGATATACGAGTTGCTATGAACCAGCCGATTCACACGATACGGCCCTTCACAAGTAGGTGACCACTTTCCGTGGTGACTATACTTTTAGTCGATAGGTAAGATAGTTTTCCACACCAAACCTGCTTTCTCAAATGACTTAGTCACCACCTTCTTGTTGTAGTGCTTAGCAACTCATGCTTTATTCCTTTCGATTTGTTCTAATGCTCTGAGTCAATGCTCAGACAAGTCCCCTAAATTATCCATCATCAAATTCTTGAAATCATTGCTAACAACTCATCTTGTTTGCTAGCATGTAATGAGCCAATATTTACTTCTAATGGTAATACTACCTCTTGGCCATATACCAACTGATAAGGAGAAACCTTAATTGCCCCATGAGAAGCAATGCGATTGGCCCATAGCGACCCTAATAATGTTGTGTGCCACGCTTTCGGCTTTTCATCTATTTTCCTCTTGATTAACTTGATTTATCCCTTGTTCGATGATTCAACTTGATTGTTGGCTTGAGCATAATACGCTAACAAGTTTAACACCTTCATGCCCAATCCCTTCGCGCAATCTTGGAATTCCTTTGACATAAACACAGTACCTTGATTGATCATTATCGTTTGAGGTATCCCAAACCGATAGATAATATGTTCCCTGTCAAAGCCGATGGCTTCAATGGCTATGACCCTTTTCATGAGAATGGCCTCAACCCACTTAGTGAAGTAATCTGTAGCTGGTAATATGTATTTATGTCCTTTAGATGATGCAGAATATATTTGGCCAATTATATCAATCCCCCAACCTGTAAATGGCCATAGCTTGATTATAGGGCGTAGCCGATGCTGAAGTCAATTGGACATTGCCAAACTTTTGACAATCTTGTCAGCCTTTGTAATACTCAAAACAATCCTCCAACATTGTCGGCCAAAAATAATTAGTCCTTCTAATCAACCATTCTATCTTGTGAGCCAATTGGTGAGTTTCACAAGTTCCTTCGTGAACTTCTCCCATGACAACCTTGACTTCTTCTAGACTAAGGCATTTGAGCAATATCCTTTCCAAAGTCCGATGATATAGCCCACTCTCAAGTAGTAGCTGCCTTAGGGCTTTCCTCTTCAGCCTCGTCTTTAGAACTAAAAGGATCTTCCAAATAGCCGATGATTTCCTGTCTCCAATCGGCTTTTATTACCGTGATTTTGAGCCAAGGCGTTGGCTACATGATTTTGCTCTCTGTTTAATTTCAAATGACCTAAACAAGCCGATGATACTTAAACACTCGCTCAAGTACCTACTTAGAATCTCATCTCTACATTCAAAATTCCTAGAGATTTGCTCCACTACAAAGAGTGAATTGCCAAAAAGTTGATTGTATCGGCTCCCACGCTTTCCAACAGTTGTAATCCTTTAAGCAAAGCATGATACTCAACTTGATTATTTGAATACGATGATTCAACTCTGGATGCAAATTGAAATATAAAACCTTTTGGTGATATGAACAATAAGCTGATACCACAACCTTGATTACACACTGATCCATCAAAAAACAAAGTTTATGATCTGGTTGTAATTTTTGGTGGGTAGCTGCCTGCCTCCCTTTTCTTCAGATAAAAATTGTGAAATTCAAATGAGTCATGGATTAGGAGAACTCACCTTTTAACCGAGTTGCTTTTGTGCTGGAAGTTTTCTTTTTCTTTCCAAAAGCAGCAGAGCTTATCTTATTTATTCCTCTTTCTATAAAAGTGTTTTTTGAGTTGTTTTTTTTTTTAGACTCTGAACTACCAGGAGCACCCAAGAAAAAATCTCCATGGACAAGAATAATAGTAATTAGTGGTGAAAGTTGTATTTTAAAGATCATAACGATGTTGCGACCGGAGGGAGTATACAATGTGTTTTGCCTTATAAAAGATCACAGCCGGTTCTTTTAGAAGCAACAATAGTTGTTGATAACTTTGGATAAGTAGGATGGTGATAGCAAGGCACCAAATCAAGGGGTGAGAGTGGCACTACAAGTTAGTTTCCAAATACTTTCATAAGAGAAATCATAGTATCTTAATGCAATTCCTATCTAGTTTGGTATTAAAGTTAGGTACAAATCTTGTTCTCTTGTGTTTCATCTCATATACAGAAAAGAAATAACTGCCATAATAAACACATACCTCACATTTCATCAGAATTCCTTAAAAGACATATACCAGTAAAAATAAAATTTGAATTGGATACAACATGAAGTGGTATTTAGCAAAAACAAAAATCAATATGCTTTTTGCCACCAGGGTAGGCGAGCAGGTTGCCTTCACCTTGGGACTCAGCGGAACAAATGGCTTCTGCCAACTTGAGAGACAGATGCCACGTCACTCAACGGAAATTGGTTAGCCCATCTAGAGATGTTCCCGGGAAGATGTGTCACTCCGTGCTTCCGCAACTATGTCCATGAGTAGCGGAGGCCACGCCCGGTGGTGGACATAGTGGCTTCAGCGGTAGCGGAGCATGATAGGGACGGTATTCTCAGTCCATTTAATGGCTATTTAATTCCATCCGTAGGATTCAAACACATCGTCCTAAGAGCGTTCACAGTGCTGTTACTATCATCGTTGCTTAGTCTGCCACATAGGAAAAAAGAGTGACATGGCAAGTATTTAATAAGGAGAGAGAAGCCTATTGTTGCTTGTTTAAGTAACAATAAGCAATCGTTACTTCACATTAATCGAGACACTAGTAACGACTTAGCAACCCACTGTGATTCTCACTGTTTCTTCACACAACTTTTCAACCAATAAAGAAGCGGTACTAATAAATATAAGAAACTATCTTAAGTAGCTATGCATTGTGTCTACTGTTTCTTATACTATTACTTAGATGACATGGCATATGTTGCAACGGTTCATAGTAACGGTGCATTGTGAATGCTCTAAACCATACAGTCATTTTGAGTGAATGCCATCATCACTACTGGGAACCGGGCTTCAGTCCGGTTTGAAGCGAGCCATCCGGTTCTGAACAGGACAACCAATGCGGGATCGATGCCTCTGGGCATCGATCCGGCCCAACGAGCCGAGACTAAGGCCCATATCTGTTGGCGCGGGGAGCCTATCAGTCCCGGTTGGTGCCTCCAACCGGGACTTATTGTCTCGCTTGGTATCTCCAACCGGGACTTAAATAAGTCCCGGTTCCGGGACATTGATGTCCCGGTTGGTGTGTCCAACCGGGACTGTAATCATGATATCAGCCACGCCACCTAGCTATTATATTTATTTTATTATCTGTGGCTCCTAGCTATTATATTTATTTTATTTATGCATGCATGTGTTAAATCACAATTAATTAAAACCCATATTAGTATCACAATCATGCACAATTAGCTGATAATTAAATCAAAGGACATTCATTAAAACATTAATTACAACTAATAAAAATGTATTACAATACATAGCTAGCTAGCTAGCCTATATATAAGTATCACATATATACACAATTACACATATTTTTGTTTATCGGGATCTTTTAGGTGCATTGCTCTTGGTAGCCGTAGATGTCAACCCCGACGGTTGACCGGTCTCTTTGGCGGGCTCCGACTCCGGAACATGATTAAAATATGGCGGTAATGCTCGCCCGTAGGACTTACAACCTCATTAAAAATGAAGCCGGCGAGTTGCTCCTGTATTGCTTTGACATGCACCGGCGAGAGTTCCGGGCCTTTGTCCAAACCTTTTTTCGCCAATTTTAAGGGAACCTATTTTTAATTAGGAAAATTAACTAATTAATCCTTGAATTTATAGAAGATCGATGTCCGAAAATAGCTAGGCATTAGTAAGATACTAATTACATATACTTACCCAAACTGTTCACCTTTTCTCGTGTAGTCAGCAGTGCCTCCAACAAAGTTGTGCATCATCTCGCATACATAGAAGCCGCATAAATTGTTTCCCGATGGCTGATGCAAGACCTATGGTAAAAATGTTAGAAGCGTGAAATGGATGCATGAAAATTAAGTTAACTAAAAAGCTAGTATTAAGATATACATACATATTTAGCGAGGCGCAATTCAAAATTCTTCTTGAATTCTCCAACATTTTTTTACGGAAACTTCGAAGGCCTTTGCACATGTGATTACGTTTTATATATTATTAGAGTTTGTTTGAATGGAAAGAACAGAACTAGCACAATAATGAAAGGAACAAGAATGTCTGGGTTGAGCATGGCAATGAGGTTTTTGTACTTTTCGGGGGTTTTCGCAGAGAGTCCATAACCATGATTTGGCTTCTATCTAGCTCAATAATAAAAGGGCCCGATGAAAGTCGCACATATATATGTTAGCATTTGTTGTAACACCCTGTTAAGAAAAAGGATTAGAACGAGGTGGTAAAAAAACACATACTCGAAGTCATAGGCTAGAAGTATCTGTGACTTAAATCTTTGGCCCATTAGCGCGTTGTATATGTTCTCCTCTGTATCTTTTGGGTGGTCCCTAACTGTTTGCTGGTTGATAACTACTGGGTCAAGGAAGCCAATGCTGTAAATGTGCTCCCTTTGGAATCTTTGCATCTCCATTCTACACAAGAAAAAATTAGTTAGGTTTGCAAGTTAGTACCGTGTAAGGGGGCTCACGCTGGAATTTAGAAACGAGACACTTACAAAGTCCAGCAACCCAACATGCTCACGTCGAGGGCCCTTGCCGGTATAACTTCGTCTGAGGCTCCCATGACACTAAGAATTGAGTCCCCGGAAGAAGTGTTGTTGCTTGATCCGGATCTGCGAACATATCTAGTCCATGTTTGGCGCGTGCAAGTACCATTGGCGGAGTTGCGCATTTTCGTTGTTAGCTAAGGAATCTCCTCACGCTGACCAATGATGCACCGGCACAAATCTCCATGCTACCTCGCCATTGGGATGTCCTTGTGGCCCAATACGATCTGGATCAAGTCGGTTTCATCGTAGAAATTCTTCATCTCTGCACAACCTCTTACGATGCGCTCGGTGGCATCTCCTTATCGATTCCTTACGCAAGATGCGCCGTGTCCGTCTGGTAGGCCTTTCAGATTTCTCTATGCTATCTTTCAATGTTTTCAGACACTTCTTGCCTCGGTGCCATTCATCCGTACCAGGCTGGACCCACGGTGGAGATGCTTTCTTAGCGAAATGTGCGGTGACCTCGGCTCTTACTACCCGCTCGTTCTCCTCATCGGTCATATGGTACGCCAGCTTCGGAGGAGATTTCTTTTTGGATTTGGTGGACCCTTCCTTCTTGAGAAGTGCTGGCCTCCCAGCCGAGTTGCTTGACCTGGTCTGCACCTGCTTGGGAAACGATGTTGGAGTTGGAGTTCCACATGCAGGGCTTCGTTGAGGAGACGGGCTTCGTTGAGGAGATGGGCTTCGTTGAGGAGTGTGGCTTCGTTCAGGAGAGGGTGCAAGAGGTTGTGGAATTGACGCTGGAGACCGTGGAGAGGACATGTCCACGTTATGTCGCAAAATTATGAACGCTTATGCCACACGATGGCTTGTGCCTTGCATCTCCTAACCGTACTCCGTCGCCTCCTTTGAAATCAAGGTCAAGGTCCCGTACCACAGGCATACCTCGTCCACCGAGACCTTGGCGTGGCTGAGCGCTATCGGTTGGCCATGGATGAGCTGTCCGACTCCACCGGGTAAGCCATGCCTCAAACCGCCTTCAGGACAAGTTCCGTGCTTGACGTGCAACTCACAAGGGGTTTGCAGCATGATGTCATCCACGGGATAGTGTCCCAAGTCCTCTTCGGGCAGCCCACACGAAGCCTTGTTGCTCCGTCAGCGGAGGGGCTGATGATGTTAGGATTACTGTGAAGTTGTGGAAGGCCCTCCTCCCGCTGTTGGCTCAAGGCTAGCTGCACCTCTCTTCGAACCGTTTCTTGTATGCTCGCCAGTGTTGCTCTCAGGACATCTTGCAGGTCACGAAGCTGTTATGCCTGTCGGGCCTTGCCTCTTGCCCGACTCCTATAAGTAGCGGCGTTCTGAGTGAAACCCACCTTCCACGGGACGACACCAATGCCTCGTTTACGTCCAGGGTGCTCAGGGTTCTGTAGGGCCCTTGTTAGCTCATCATTCTCTCTGTCTGGTACGAAGGTGCCGCGGGCCGACTCATTGTTAGCCTCTTCAAGCTTTCTGGCTACTTCTCTGATCTTGTCACCAAACACCGCCCTACCGTCATCATCAAGGCCGCCGTCATGACCAAAGAACCAATTTCTCGATCTGTTTGACCATCTCATTGTTACAGGTTCAACACCCTTCACCAGCAAGTCATGTTCCCTCTTGTCCCATTTAGGTATCGCCTTGCGGTAACCACCAGGGCCGAGACGGTGGTGGTATTGCTTCTTTGCTGCATTCTACTTGTTCTTTTCACTTAAACTCTGACCTTGTTCCGAATTCTTGTACCTCACGAATTCATTCCAGTGATCTTGAAGCTTTGGGAACTTATTGAAGTCGGGGGTTAGATTCTTTCGAACATATGCATTGTTCAGCTTCTTTTTGAACGTCTAAAATGCCAGTGCCATTCTCTTCAATGTGTAACTCTTGACCTTCTGTTCGGTCCCTTCGGGGAAGGTGAATGTCTCCTTCATATTCGTCCATAGCATGTTCTTCAGGTCTGCAGGTACGTCGTCCCATTTCGCAATGCTAATGGGCACGTGGTCCATGACGATCACGCCAAATGTTGATCTAAATGGCCCAATCGCCTTGTCCGGCTTCATAGGCTCGCCGTCCTCGCTGACTTTAGTGATTATGTGACTTTAGTGATTATGTGTCTTGCTCTTGACTTCTTGTTGTCACCTCGTTGACGTGATTGTCTGGGAAATTGACTGGTCTCATTGTCCTCGATCATGGCGGCCTCAATGTCTGGCAAACATTGGCGGCTTAGGGGCCTCATCGGTGCCCAGGTTGATCCACGAGGTCGCGCGCGAAAATAGCCTTGTGCAATTATGTCACTCATTATGTCGTCGTCATTATACCCTCCACTCGCCATCGTGACGAAAAAAAGGCTTTGAAATTTAACAAAAATAATCTGCTATCATAACAAAATTATCTTGCATATAAATATAAGGCATGCATGCTATTTTAATGAGGTGTTTTCTCATATACCTCTTTTTTTACAAAACAAGAGGTCCTAAATGCCATAACTAAATGTAAGTAAACAAGTTAGCTTTAGCAAATATCTCGAATTAACACTAAATTATCTAAAATTAAAGATAAATTTCTCAAGTCACTTAAACAGGAAGTCATGATATAAATCACAAGAAAATAAACTAAACCTGTTAGCAGCATTGTTAAACTGGTTTTTAATTAATTTGCTCTTAGTTGTTGTGTTATCCCTTTTCCACCATTGGCCTGCTCCAATCACCAGCACCACTGACAAAATGTGACAGTTTATATAAATATTCTAGGCATGAGCTCTACCACTTACCGAAACAACTAACAATTTAAACAGAAAATGAAGCAATCAATTAACCTACTACAAGTAGCATGTTCATCAATATCAATGATTACACAAATAGCTCCAAAGCTAAGTTTATGTCTCTAAATTGCACACTAATCTCATAATGCACTATATCATCAGAGCAATCACACATCTAAAATCTATGGCGCAGTCACCCAACACTAGTACCACTCAAGGAAATTACTCATGTAGAACACAAGCACAATAGAGAAATTGAGTGCAAAAGGAAGTACATGAGCACAATAGAGAAATTGAGTGCAAAAGGAAGTCACTGGACACTACATTGGCACTCGAAGCCACCAAGAAGAAGAAAATTAACATTGCTTTATAAGGTTGCATATTAACATTCTAACCGGCGTTGGAGAGGACCGGCGTGGAGGCGGCGTTGGAGACGACCGGCGTTGGAGAGGACCGGCATGGAGGCGGCGTTGGAGACGACCGGTGTTGGAGAGGAGCGACCTGGAGGCGGCGGCGTTGAAGACGAGCGGCTTGGAGGCGGCGGCGTGGAAACGACCGGCGTTGGAGAAGAGCGGCCTGGAGGCGGCGGCGTGGAGACGGCGGCGTTGGATACGAGCGGCTTGGAGGCGGCGGCGTGGAGACGACCAGCGTTGGAGAGGAGCGGCCTGGAGGCGGCGGCGTGGAGACGGCGGCGGCGTGGAGACGGCGGCGGCGTGGAGACGGCGGCGTTGGAGACGAGCGGCTCAGAGGCGACGATGGCGGCGGTGTCGATTTAGGGTTCGGAGCGCGCGAGAGAGAGGATTTGAGAGTTTTGTCTCCAAATATCCGCGCGAAATGTTTATAAATAGGACCTTTAATCCCGGTTGGAGACACCAACCGGGATTGATTGCCCATATAGTCCCGATTTGCTAAACCAACCGGGATTGATGGTGTTCTCAGACCCGGTTGGACACACCAACCGGGATTGATGGGGTCTCCCGAGCGCTGGAGTCCTCACATAGTCCCGGTTGGATACACCAACCGGGATTGATAGCCCACATAGTCCAGGTTGGAGACACCAACCGGGATTGATTCCCCCAAAATAAAATAAAGCATAGCAGCGGGTGTGCACCGCCTACTCTAAATACCCAGTAAAATAATTTGAAGTGTCAATTTTTCTTTTTTTTATGAATTTTGGGATTTTTTATTTAATTTGTATGTTTCCCAACAATTTTCTATAAATGTATTTGTGAATAAATGTATTAAAATTTCTACAGTTTATACAAAATAGTAAAAGGCTCAAAAAAATATGAGGACAAATCTTATGGGTCCAAATATATATATATATATATATATATATATATATATATATATATATATATTATAGAAAATGTACATATATAATTTACAATAATGGTACCCTGTACATATCCCACAGGGTTACCGCAAAAGATAATTTCTAATTAACTAATTAATTAACTAACTAACTAATAAATTTAGGGAGCGGCGTCGTCGTCGTCCTCCTCCTCGTCGTCGGCGTTGGCGCCATCGTCGGAGACGTCAACGTCGTCGTCATCGTGGTCCTCCTCCTCCCACGGATCGTCGTGGTCGTCGTCCTCCTCCTCGTCCTCCTCCTCGATGACGTCCTCCTCGTCGAAGTCGACCTCCTCGTCGTCGTCATCGTCGGACAGTTCGTCCGACATGGAGAACTCCGCTTGGGTAGAAGACGGACTCCTTCCTCGGCTTGCGACGCATGATGCGCATGCGCTTACGAGGAGGACTAGCGTCGTCGGAAGACGGCCACGCCGGTGGATGAAACGGCGGTGGCGGCGATGGAGGCACACCCGCAGAGGAAGAGGCGGGGGAAGCCATGGATCGATACGCAGAGGAAGAGGCAGAGGAACGCGGCAGAGGATCGAGTACGAAGAGGCAGTGGAAGATCGTCAGTTTTAAAGAAGAGGCAGAGGAAGACAAAACGAGGAAGAGGAAGAGCTGCCCGTCGGTTCGCGCCAATATTGCGTCGTTTGGATTCCCAATGATCCTGGTTGGAGACACCAACCGGGATTGATGGCACATCTAGTCCCGGTTGGAAATACCAACCGGGATTGATGGCCACATAGTCTCGGTTGGAAACACCAAAATTGTAGTAACGGATATGTGGGCCCATTTCTTATGGGTCCCACATGTCAGTGTTAGTAATTTGCCATAAATTACTCGAAAATTATAGAAAAGTGCTGGGAGCCTATACAAATTAAATAAAAATTATCAAAGATTTACTCAAAATTCTGTACACTTTTTTACAAATATAAAATGTTATCTATTTATTAAAACTCTAATGCTGCTGTCATAACAAAATGGCTTGAAATTCCAAAATAGCAACTACTTTGTTTTTATAAGTAATCCTTCATTATGATCGTGACGTACATAGGGAGCTTCCTCCTCATCATTGAGGGCACTAATATCAACATTCACCGAGAAAGGCGGCAGCTCATCGAACTGATTATACTCTTCTTCGTCTGCGACGCCCTCAACTCCGACAATCCTTCTTTTACCTGGAAGAACCACGTGGAGCCTTCATTTGATCGCTACCGCCATCTTGTTCTCCTTCGCCGTTTGTTTTTGGTAGACTTTGTCTTGCTTTTAGTAGGCTTGCCCTTCGCTTTTCAGTTTCTTTGCCCATGTCCATCACGTAGAATACGTGTGACATCATTGGCAAGCATAAATGGTTCATCCCTGTAGGCCACTTTCTTCAGGTCCACGGTTGTCATACCGTACTCATCGATCTCCACGGATGTCAAATTGACCCATTGGCACCGAAACAGAGGGACTTTCAAAGGTCCGTACTCGAGCTCCCAGATCTCCTCTATGAAACCATAGTAGGTGTCCATCTTTCCATTTTTGTCCAAGGCATCTATACGGACGCCACTGTTTTGGTTGGTGCTCTTGTTATCCTGGGCTTTCGTGTAAAAGGTGTACCCATTTATCTCATACCCTTGCCATGATATGATTGTCATGGATGGTCCCCGAGCCAATAGTTGCAACTGCTCATGGACTCCTTCTTTGCCCAACAATTGCTTTTGTAACCACCCACCGAAACTCTCCACTTACTTGTCTGCGATCCACTTATCTGACTTCCCTAGGTATTGGTCACGTAGAATGTTCTCGTGATCACGGAAATACTGAGCCACTAAAGCTGCTTGTTTCAACACCGTGAAATGTGCTTGTCTAAATGTAAGTATATCCTGGCAAGAGGATTCTTTTCTCCCTAGAGTACCTTTTCCCCGTAGCCTCCCCTCGTAGCGTGATACAGGGACGCCAATCGGATTCAGATCATTAATGTAGTCGACACAGAACTCAATAACCTCCTCTGTGCTAACACCCTGTGCAATGCAGCCTTCTGGACGTGACCGGTTACGAACATACTTCTTCAGGACACCCATGTACCTCTCGAAAGGGAACATACTGTGCAAGAACACGGGTCCGAGAATTTGTATCTGTTTGACCATGTGAACCATAAGATGGACCATCATATCAAAGAAGGATGGAGGAAAGATCATCTCGAGGTTAACCAAACCAGAGACAATGCCATCTTGTAGATTACATAACTTATCCGGATCTATGGCCTTCTGTGATATTGCGTTGAAGAACGAACACACCTTTATGATTGTCCCTCATACCATGTCCGGCAGAATGCCTCTCACCATCACTGGGAGCAATTGTGTCATCAACACATAACAATCATGAGATTTCAGGTTTACGATTTTATTTTCTTTTGTGTTTATCAATCTTCTTATGTTCGAGGAGTACCCTAAAGGGACCTTCACACCAGTCAACAACTTAATTATGTTTTTTTTCTCTTCCTTACTTAGAGTGTAGCTCGCGGGATGGAGGTAATGCCCTTTCTCTCTCTGTTGCGGATGTAGGTCTTCCCTGAGTCCTAATAGTTGTAGGTCTTTTCGTGCTTGAAGTGTATCTTTTGATTTGCCGTACATATCTAGGAAGCCTAGTAGACTCACACAGACATTCTTCGTGATATGCATGAAGTCCAGTGAGTGACGCACCTCTAAGTCTTTCCAGTAAGGCAAGTCCCAAAATATTGACTTCTTCTTCCAAATTGGCTTCTTCTTAGCATCTTCATTAGGGAGTGGCAGGACAGGTTTGCTACCAGGACCCTTTCCAAAAACTACTTTCAGATCCTTTACAATAGAAAATACATCTGCCCCACTATGATGCTTGGGCTTCTTACGTTTCTCTTCTGTCCCATCAAAATTAACATGGTTGCTCCGTAAAGGGTGCGTCGGATTGAGGAACCTACGGTGGCCCATGTACACAACCTTTCGAGAGTTTGTTAGGTACTTGCTGTCCGTATCCTCTAAGCACTCGATGCAGGCTTTATATCCCTTGATTGATACGCCCGACAGGTTACCAAGTGCAGGCCAGTCGTTGATGGTTACAAGTAGCAATGCACGGAGGGTGAAATAATCTCTTTTGTACTCATCCCATACACGTACACCATCGTTCCACAGCGTTAGCAGATCATCAACCAACGGTTTGAGGTACACGTCGATGTCGTTTCCAGGTTGCTTTGGGCCTTGGATAAGCAACGGCATCATAATGTATTTCCGCTTCTGACACAGCCAAGGAGGAAGGTTGTAGATACATAGAGTCACGGGCCAAGTGCTGTGACTGCTGCTCATCTCGCCGAACAGGTTCATCCCATCAGTACTCAACCCAAACCTTATGTTCCTCGGATCCTCAGCAAAGTCCGGGTATTTTCTATCTACTTTCCTCCATTGCGAGCCGTCAGCAGGGTGCCTTAACCTTCCGTCGTCCTTACGATCTTCTTTGTGCCAGCACATCATCTGGGCATGCGCTTTACTCGCAAATAAACGCTTCAACCGGAGCATTATAGGGAAATACCATACCACCTTAGCGGGGGGTCTCTTCTTCTTACGCTGCCCCTCTACCTCACCTATGTCATCACGCCTGGTTTTAAACCGAGAAGTTTTGCACACCGGACAAGCTTCCAAGTTCTCATACTCATTGCGATAAAGGATACAATCGTTACGACATGCATGTATCTTCTGTACCTCCAACCCCAATGGACAGACTACTTGCTTGGCATCGTACGTAGTTTCAGGCAACGTGTTACCCTCTGGAAGCAATTTCTTTATCAAGCATAACAACTCATCGAATCCCTTATCAGACAAACCATTGGTTGCCTTCCATTGCATCGTTCTAGTGTAGTACGCAGACTTTTTGTGGCCTGTCGGCGGTTTGGGTACAACAAATGTCCCATGGTCCTCCCACAAGTCTTGGAACTTTTCATAATGCCTTTCATCGGTGTATTCTCCTCTCCATCAAGCAAAGATCTCGCTCTAGGTCATCATGGCCAAAATCACCCATTGTATCTTGAAAACACCGTGTTGGCCATCATCAGGGATATTGTTGTCCACCTCTTCTTCTTCTTCACCGCTCTTCAGTATAATCTCTTCTTCACCGTGCTTGGTCCAAGAGGTATAGTTTGGCATGAAACCTCTTGAGAGCAAATGGAAGTGAAGGTGACCGGTGTTTGGCCACTCCTTCTCATTCTTTGCAGTCTATGCATGGACAACATATGTAGCTCGACGTCGTGTATGCATCGGCAAGATGAAGAAAAGCTTGCAAACCCCGCAAGAACTCAGGGAGCGTCGGTCCATGTACATCTATCGTCGGTCCATCTACATTATGTTACATCAAGGTAATTCTTAGCTCATTCTCCAAAAATTAATTATTGAACATTTTCCAAATTCGAGAAAATTAAATTTATTGAAAAATATTTAAAATTTTATGTGGCTAAATTTATTCCTACCTAGGGTTAATTGCATCACATAAATTTAAAATAACTATATTTTTATTCCTACCTAGGGCAATTCTTATTTCAAAGCCAACTATAAACTTAAAATAAATTTATTTCATTACATATTTTGTAAAGAACTATATTTTCATAGAATTGCTTTCTATAAAATGATTATTTGCTCCGGTATTGCAATGATCATGACAAAATTCTTCATCCATCGATGGAAAAAAAATCCTAGATTACACCTCCAATGCGAGATACATCATAATCCCACAAAAAATCCCACAAAAGATTGAGCTAGATCTTTACATTCATAGTCTTTCAATGATCATGATAAAATTATTCATCCATCGATGGAAAAAAATCCTAGATTACACCTCCAATGCGAGATACATCATAATCTCACAAAAAATCCCACAAAAGATTGAGCTAGATCTTTACATTCATAGTCTTTCAATGATCATGACAAAATTCTTCATCCATCGATAGGAAAAAAATCCTAGATTACACCTCCAATGCGAGATACATCATAATCCCACAAAAAATCCCACAAAAGGTTGAGCTAGATCTTTACATTCATAATCGATCATTCAATGATCATGGCAAAAGATCAAATTTTTTTCATTTTTCAAGCAAAGAAGAAGCTCCATTGAACATCCAATGTACTGAGGAATGATGCAGTAACCTCGATTAACTTGGCTTGGGGTAAAAATGACCAAAATTTTAAAATTTTGCCAGCACCTCTCCTTTCTTGAAGCTCTTGGCGGCGTGATCTTGTTTTTGGTCCCAGAGAGTCTGGATCGGGAGAGGAAGAAAGGAACAAATATGGCATACTAATCCGGTTGGACATACTGAGCCGGTATTGTACCCGCCTTTCCACCTGCAACAGTTCAAATATGGCATATTAATCCCGGTTGGGCACACAGACCGGTATTGTGCCCGCCTTTCCGTCTGCAACAGGAGTTCAATTATGGCATACTAATCCGGTTGGGAACATAGACCGTATTGTGCTTCCTTTCCCTTCATTGGCCGTTCTGGGTCGATCGATCATCATCGATGCGGTTTGTAACACAAACCGATTGATTTCAGATCATCGATCCCGGTTGATGTCTCAAACCGGATGATCCAGTTCGTGTCCCGCCTAACATTCAACCGGGACTGTTGTGAATGTCAGTCACGGTTCATGCCTAACCGGGACTGATGAGCCGGTTTAAAGACCAGTTCTCTAGTAGTGCATCTTGGGCCCACTACAGTTAATTTACGTCCTCTTCTTCACCCCGCGAGATATGCTTATCTCTCTCCTGGGCATCTATGCTAGAAATCTTATTCCCACTACTCTAAAACACTATTCACCACAACTCTATCCATCTCCCTAAAATTCCTTCACACTTTATACTATATCCTAAAAGATTCCTTCACACCACCAGAAACCCTATTCTCGCCCAGTCAGCGCGCTACAATGTTTATAGGGTTTCTGTTATGGATGCTCTTATAGTCCAAAGCTTTGATTTCTCTCAAGTAAAATGAGCCGAGGAGGATGTGCACAGAGGGTGCTGTTCACCACAAATCCAACCAACGTACTCCCTTCTCTCTCCTCTCTCTCTTGTAGTACAACTATTTTTAATCTAAATGGTAGGGAATGACGAGAGATAAAGCAATAAAGAAAGACAATGAATATAATCTTTATTTAATAATTGGACTGTCATCATTATAAGAGAGGAAATCCTTTTTATATAGATTACAAAGGGTGTTATGAAGAGACGCTTTAGGAAGAGACACAAACAAAAGAGGCACTTATTAGAAGGTGACACCTATTATAATTTGCTCATATTTATAATATGATTAAATATCACAACACTCCCCCTTAGGAAAATTATTATTACATTGAAATTCATTTAAAACGCCTTCCAAAAACCCAACAGGAAAACTGGACGAAGAAAAATAGGACATAACAATATATCATATGTATGGCTCATTAAAAACTCCTCCAAAAACCTAATAGGAAAAATGGATGAAGAAAAGAGTACATAATATATTTACCTTGTATTATATTGGCTCATTAAAAACGTTTTATAAGAAACCATCATGTAAAACTCATAAAGGAAAAGAGTACGATATATAATTTTTAATATTAATGAAATAGGTTAATTTTTAGATGATTCGCCCCCTGAACCGAGCAAAACACAAAATCTCCTCATACCAATCCCATGAACATATTTTTGGAATGTAGATTTTGGTAAGAATTTGATAAATAAATCAACAAGATTTTCACAAGACTTTGTGTAACATCCTCATTTTTTCAAAAACCCAAAAATCCATTTGCATCATGCATTGCATTACATTAATTTTTAAAAATAAAATAATTTTCAATAAAATGAGTATGTTATTTTTTAATAAAAACTTTAAAATTAATTGAGTTGTTTGCAAATAATTTGGATAGTAATTAAAGTATAAGTATTAAAATTGAAAAAGAGAAAATAAAATTATATTTGCATTTTGCCTTTAAAGGAGAAAATCAGGAATTTAATTTTAAAAACCGTTCATTTGCTCTTGGTCCTGCATGTCACCCTCTCCCTGTCTCTCCTTCTTTTCCTTCCTTCTTCTCTCGGTCTCCCACTTCCGGTCCCTTCTCTCAGATCGACAGAAACCCCCCGCCTCCTCCCCCACAATCTCCCTAACTCCTCCCATTGCTTTAATCCAACCTTGATTCTCCCTAATGGCTTCAGTTACCTCTATTAAGGGTGTTAACATGCCACTAATCCTGTAACATCCCTATTTTCAAAAACTAAAAATCATCATGTATCATGCAATTGCATTTTAATGAATTTCACTAAAATTTTAAAACTTTTTGAAAATAGGTATGTTACAATAATTTCTGAGCTTATAAAACAAATAATTTGGTTTCCTTAGTGAAAGAAGAGTTTTAAATGAGAATCACTAAGAATTTAACCCTAGTTTTTAAAACATATTTAATTACAAAGATGTTTGTTTTTAAATAAGATTTTAAAATCTTGCAAAAGCAAAACCTTCAATAAATTGAATTATCAAGACTCAAGGATTTATTTGAGTTTTAAAAATACTATATTCCCCATAAAGGAAGTAATTTTGAATTCATCATTTCAAATAAAAGCCATAATTAAAAGTTTTTGCTTTCGCAATGATTAATTGCAAATTATTCACTAAAAACCCATTATTGATAATTGGTAAAATTTGTGATTTCAAATTATACTTTTGAAGCAACAATTTAAAAACTAAATCGAAATTAAAATTCACATTGCAAACTAAGTGACTAATTAAATGAATTATTAACTTTCCTAATTTAATCCCTACCTATTTTCTCTCTCTCTTAATCCTTTTCTTTCCCTATGACATGTGGGTCCCTCTCCCTTGTCACTCTCTTCTCTCACTTCCCTCCCCTCTCTCTCTCTCACACTCCTTCCTTTCTCTCTCCCGTCGCTCACCCCCACCTCCCCGTGGCACCACCGGCTAACCCCTCCTCTGACACACACGCGTGCGTGGCGCTGCTCCAGCCGCCCCGAGGCCACCCTCTCTATCACGCGCGTGCGTAGCGTCCTAGCCACGCCAACCTCCTTCCCGTGACCGCCGCCCTTTGTTACACCTGCCTCGTGCCACTTGGCGCCAAGATCGCCTCCCGGCCCTCCTCCTTGGCAAGACCTCTTCCTTTCTCCCTCACCAGCTCATTTCCACCGTCACTTCCGGTTGCGTCGCCCTTTGGGAAAGCCAGACTCGCCGAGTCGTCTTCTTCCCCGCCGTCGCCGCCCGAAGCAAGGAGACGCGAGGGGCACCGAACTCGTCGAAGACCCTAGTTGGAGCTCGACGCCGGAGCATCAGCAAGACCCCAGGAGTGATCCCGAGCTCACCGCGACGCCGGAGACCTCGCCGGTGAGTCTCCCTGCCATTTTTTCCCTTTTCTCCTTACCACCACGGCCACCCAAGCAATTCCATCTATCCGTTGCGTTTTGATTTGAATTAAGGCATGCTCTAGCACCCTCGAGCATCGTAGAAGCTAACCCAAGCCACCCCGACCCCGTATTTGGCCGGAGTCGCCGCCGCCATGACCGCCGCCGCTAGAGCAGCCCGACGCACGGTGCTAGCTCGCACCCGAGCCACCCTCGCCTCACCAATGCCACACCCGACTCATACAACATCCCTAGAAGCTCCTCAAACCATTAGGATGGCCGGAGACGACCTAAGACGAGCTCAACCCGCCGCCGCCGCCGCGAAGAACCTTAGCTCGTCGCCGGCGAGCCGAACCACCCCGGCCGAAGCTAAGGCCAAAAATGGGTTCCTCATGTCCCCATGAACCCTCCGTCCAAAAATTTGAAGCTTTCATGCTTCGAGCTGCCCGAATTTTGGCCGAAACCGAGCCTTGCCGGAGCGCCAGAACAGGGGACCGAAGGTTGAAGATGACCGGTCCAGGGAAAACCGGAAAAACCGTCGGTTTATTCTCTAACCGGTCGGTTCACACATATCTAGACCGGTTCTGGAGGAGCTCCCAAAATACAAAATATTTAGAATCTTTAATTCTATTTATTAGTGAATTTTATTCAATTAGTAGCAAGCCCAGATATGATAACTAAGCTTTCTTCCACTAGAAGCCTATAAAATACAAATAACCACAATTAATTTTCTGTTAATAAGATATGATGATAAAGATAAATAGATATGTATATCTGAATTAGCAAAAGTTTTGCAACATCATAGCATTTATTTTAAAGAAACTTCTAAATTGCAATATAGGCCTACTATATATGTATATATGTCATTTTATACAAATACCAATATTTAAACCAATATTAGGAAAAATGTTAAGTAAATTAACAGAGAATTTTCATATTTTTAATATCATTTTAAAGACACTTGTAAAATTGCATCATATGCATGCTAGTATTTATTTAAGTTTCTTTCTACAAAGAGAGTCCAATTTTGTATCTCTAGAACTATAGTTCCACAAATTGTGAGACAAATTTTAAAAATGTTTAGAAGATGGAAATCTGTTTGTATATAAATTTTCATATGCAATTGCACATATTCCATTTTCTTCTAATTAATATATTAATAAAATATCTCTAAATGATTACTTAGATAAATTAGGTCTCGACGAAATTTCAATAAATCTTATTTTCACTAGAGAGACAAGTTTTATCTTTCTAAATAAATTTTGCATAAACATGAGCATACATATCATTTCATGTTTATTTTTGTATTTGTGTTTATTTTTGTTAATTCATTTGTTAGGTCTAGCAACAATAGCTTTGCGATCAATTTCGCAGAGGATCACCAATCACCAAATTGGTGCTGATCAAGGCAAGTCACCGTTGACATCTCCCCTAATTTCCTTTGACCATATCAATGCCCAGTTTTACAAATGCTTTGTTAGAAGTTTATTAAATGTGCATGGCTATATTGATTAATCACTATCATATTGGTAGGAAAATTAGTTAAGAACCTAACACACTTTAATTATGTCATTAATCCTCATTTTTGATAACCTTAGGATGATTAGTCAATAATTACTTGTCACCCCTTGGTTAGCCTAATTAACCTTGCTTAGTCATGCTACTAGTTGCACTAGGTGATTACCACATGATAAACAAATTACCCCGATTTAATATCTGTTTTAATTCAAATTATCTCCCTGTTTGCAAAGTGCTTGTTTGATTAGCAGTAGCAAGGTGCTACTGTGGGAAAAATGTTAGTGCCAGGTGGCGGGTATGTCACCTGGGGGTTTCTGAAAAAGTTTGCAAAACTTGATTAGGGTGGACGGATTGATTGGCTGGTGCAGTGAGCACGAGAATCGGGTCCAGTGTGGGAACCACCCCAGTCCCTAAGGACCGATACCTTGTGGTTGTCAAAACTAAGTACAACAGTGCGGCCATGAGTGCCTGTATGGGCGGGACCTAGCTGAGTAGCTTTCGAACTCTTAGTTTGGACATCCCGTGTGGTGGAGTAGGCGCGAAGCATTCGTCAACCTACCAGGCTCAAGAGGGGGCTTCAGCCAACTGGGGAGACCAGCGCTGCGGTGGAAACCTTAGAGGCGATGCCAAGCTAGGAGCGAGATTGTCAAAGGCCTTGTGGTGATTATTTTCCTTTGCGTGATTCCTAGGAATAACCACCTCTCATGGGTAAAGCGTGCGACCTCTGCAGAGCGTAAAACTTTCTAGAAAGCCGTGCCCACTGTCAAGGGCGGACGACGGTGGGTTGATCACAATGGTAGTTTTCTTCCCTCTCTTTCTCAGTGTTTTAAAGAAGAAAACTGGCAGGTGCCGTGTTTTGGTTTTGGGAGCCTACGGTGGTTAGCTGTGAGGAGATGACTTCGGTGGTCTAGCCAACGTGTGGTATTATGCATACGGTGGTTAGCCGTCGAAAGTTGTTGGTCCTTCGGTGGATTAGCCGTAAGGAAAATGTTTTGGATAAAACCACGATTTGCATCGTGAGCCAGCCTTTGGGCATGAGCCGGTTGGGGCCGGATGATTTAAATGATTACTTCACTTCTTTCCCTAAATTGCTTTAAAAACATTAGTCAAACTATTTCAAAACTTGCTTTCCGCAACTGAGCCCTACCTATCCCTTGTCTAGACCATGCATGTGTATATGTCAATTGACTTGCGAGTATTTTTACCAATACTCACCCTCGCGCTTTGCCGCGGGGTTGCGCATTTCGACGCGCAGGTTCAGAGTACCAGCGCGACCCTGAAGATGGAGACCTCGAAGCCTACGCCTTCACCAACGAAGTCCAGGACAGGGAGTATACCGACGCCTAGGGTTGCGTTCCTCCAGCTTTGCCTGTGGGGAGTGTTTCGGTTCTTCACTTTTGGAATTTAGGTTGTAATATAGAAACTTTCGCTTTTGTAAGGCCTTCGAGCCGAACTTATGTAATGACGCCACGAGGCGCACTCTGATGTAAATTTATGTAAATTAATCGTTGTGGTTGTGATCCAAATTCTGTATCTGTGTGTGCTAGCTACTGATCCAGGGACTAGCACACGTAAGGCACGGGTGGGACCTCACCTCCGCCAGGGGGGTCCCGACAAATCCTCCCCTCATCTCCCTGTCTCCTCTCAAAACCCCCAGCCCGAGTCCCTTCTCCCCCCTTTGCATTTTCCTTCAATTCGGCCTGGGTAAGCACCATTTGCACGATTCCTTCGACTCCCTCCATCTCTATCCCCTTAATCCATTTTTGCCGTCGCATTGCAAGGATCCTCGCCGGAGACGCCGGATTTCGTCACCGAGCCGAAGCCATTCCTCATCAGCGCCATACTGTGTCTTCTCCAATTCTCCTTCGTTGAGTGGTAATTCTTCTACCCATCTTCCTCCCTAACCTCCCTAGATGTCGTAGAAACTTTCCCCTCGGTCAATTTGACCAAATTGTCGCCGGGGAGCACCGCCGTGCCAACCCCCTTTCTTCCCCTCAGCCGACCACACCGCCGGGCCGCGCCGCCCACTCTCGCGCCGGGAAACCTCCTCCCTCGGGCTCCCCGTGCCACCGCCGTGCTCATCCACCATGCCGGCACCTCCCGTTCGTCGCCGTCTAGCCGGACCACTGTGCGTCGCCGTGGGATATCGCCATGCGCGCCGCAGCCCTCACCGCCGCCGCCTTTCCGGTGGACCGAGCCCTGGGTTCGCTGTGACCCTCCTCTTTCCCTCTCCCGGGTCTTGCCGACCACACCGCCGAAGCCTGCTACCCCTACCTCGTGAGAAGGCTCTTGACGGCAGGTCTCACTGTCACTAGGTGGCCTCCACGTTAGGCTACGCCCATGCTGCTTGGGGTAGAAGCCGCTGCTAGCCATAAGGCCGTCTAGGCCACGCGACGCTTGCCGCAGAATCGCCATCGGTCAAGGCTTGGTCTTGGGCTTGCAAGAAGCCGCCACCACGCCTAGGCCATGCGTGCGCTGCGCCAGTGCACCATTTAGACCACGAGGCTTTGGGCCAAACCCAGCGGCCGATTTCCCATTTTCTTTTCTAATTTCCATAAACACTAAACTTGTTTATTTCATAACTTTAATTCCAAAAATCCAAAAATTTCAAAATAAATTTCATAATGTTTGTAAAAATATGTTCTACCAATCTGTGATTTTTAATAAATATTTGAGAATATTTAAATTTCTGCTTAATTGGTAAATTGATAAAATGTTTAAAAATGGTATTTAGATAAATTTAGTTTCAACAAAATTGCAAATAAAGTTTGTTTTGACCAGAGGATAAAATCTAGCATTTTGTGTTATTTTGCATAACCATGAGCATACATGTCATTCCATATTTTATTTGAGCATTCGTGTTTATTGTTATTAATTCGATATTAGGGTCTAGCAGCGTTAGCCCCGTGATCAACCCCGCGGAAGATTTTCAGGAAGGTGCTAGTCAAGGCAAGTGCTGAACTTTGCTACCCATGTTTATAAAAGACTTTCTTAGAATTGTTAACTTGCATGCTATGTTAGAAATGTAGAAAAATGCTAGTTGTTAACTATAGTTAAAACCCATTTAATATTATCTTATTAAACTTCTACCTTGCTGCCCTAGGACTAATTATTTAGTCTTTGAATATTGCCATCCCTTGGAAAGAGATCGAATTTGTACGTGCTAGCTATGCATAGAATGATCATATTGAAGTATGGTTCTTGAACTAAACAAAGATTGTTTTACACTTGTATTGCAAAAGACAGTTGAAGCTGTCGTGTTTCAAAATAGGATAGTTGATAGTGGGTGCTATCAGGTAAAAATATTTTATAAAACCTGATCAGGGTGGATGGTTGCAAGGTTGGTGCAGTAAGCACGAGACTCGGGTCCAGTGTGGAAACCATCCTGATCCCTAAGGACCGACTCCTTGAGGTAGACGAGCTAAGTAAAACAGTGCGACCATGTGTGCTTGTATAGGCAGGCCCTGGTCTAGTACCCTTCGGACTCCTAGTTTTGGCGTTCCAGTCGATAAAATAGGCAGTTGGTGCTGTTCTGCAGGTGCAAGAGGTGCATTGTATTGGAAACCATAGCGGGAATGTCTTAACTAGGAGGATGTTGGAGAAAGGCCTTATGGTGATCTTTTTCCTTGGGGGCACCCTAGGAAGAACCATCTCGTATGAGTAAAGCGTACATCCTCTGCAGAGTGTACAACTATTATGATAGCCATGCCCACGGTCAAGGGCAGACGACGGGGAGCTACCTCAATGGTACTTCTTATCTATTTGTTTTTAAAATGGTGTTTTAAAGGAAAACCACGGTTGCAGTCATGTGTTTTGATTTTTCTCCTCACAGTAGGTGCTGTGAGCGATGAGGTTTTTGCATGGTGGGTGCTGTGAGTATCTAGGTTTGGGCAAAACCGGTTGAGGCCGGAGTTTCAAATAAAATGATTTAAATATTTGTTTTTCCTCAACACTTTTCAAACCATTTTATGAAATTCTAGGCAAAACTTGTGAAACCAACTTTATGCAAAAGAACCTTATCCACTCCTTTGTAAACCTTAGTTGTATTTAGTCAACCTTGCTCATTGAGTATAAAGTATACTCACCCTCGCATTTTATATCGGGCTGCCCATTCCAACAAGCAGGTCTGGATCAGCACTGCCCCTGCCCCAACAAAGAGTTGTACCAGGATGAAGACTTCGCTGAAGGAATCCAGGATAAAGACTACCCCGAAGCCTAGGAGCGCGTCTCTACAGTTCTGCCTGTAGAGTTGGATTTCATTTTGTTGAAGTTTAAACAATGTTCTTAAGATTTTTAGCTGGTGTTTGTAATAACAAACTGCATATAAATTATGATTGTAAATATTTACTAGGATAAAATCGCAATTAGCACAACCATAACACAATATTATGTTATATCCATATAGTCTTAAGGCTAATATGTAGTAATATAACACTATCTATACACAATATTAATTTGGTAAGATAATGAGGGCCTAAATAGAAATAGTTCTTTTAAGAACAAGCCCTTTTTTTAAACTGGTTGGACTATTATGCAATTATCCTTTTTTGAGGACTAAATCACAAAAGTGGTGTTTTTCATTTTTTTTCTGGCCAATTCAGGCCTGGAGGCTCATTTCACTCGTTGCAACCGCCTAAGGGTAGGGTTCTCACTCCCAGCCCCATGACCGCTACTGCCACCTTGGCCCCTCGCCGCCACTAGCAGGAGCTCCGCAGGGCAAAGCCATCATGACCTCCAAGCTAGGAGCTGCCTCACCACAGGTGGCTAGAGCGCCGAAGCCCGACAGCACTGCAACGTGTAGACGTCGCCCTCCCGAGCGACCATAGAGAAGCTCTACCGAACCAAGGGCTAGAGCGCCAGAGTTCGTCGCGTTGTGCAGGACGCCACCTGCTTACTCCACAAGACGAAGCCCCACCGAGGCTGCCACACCGCCTTGGCAAGAGGGCTGGGAAACGGCGCTACCACGCTGCCTGGAGCCGTGCCAAGGGCCGGCGCTACTGTGCCACGTGGGGACGTAGTTGGAGCCGCTGCGTCGTAGCCGACATGGTCCACGCCAAGGCCAGCGCCGCCACAGGATGGCGACGCCGATTGAGAAGGAACCGTGTCATTGTCCTTTGTTTAGTAGGAAGCAACCCCTTCCTTGCCGCCATGGTCCAACGAGGCATGGTGAAGCCCAGTAGTGCATGCACACTGGACGATGCTGTCATCGACTCCACCGGCAAGGGCATCGCCACCGGAGTGGATGGCGATCGCCTAGCCTCTACTACTGGAGAAGGCACGGTGAAGCCCAGTAGTGCATGCACACTGGACGATGCTGTCATCGACTCCACCGGCAAGGGCATCGCCACCGGAGTGGATGGCAATCGCCTAGCCTCTACTACTGGAGCACCTGGCGAACATCTTGCCACCGGTGATGGCAGCCCTCTCCTATGGCAATGTTGCACATAGGGAAGGCAAAGAAGACAACGAGGACCACCCCACCAACACCGGTAAGTATTCACGTACCCTCTTGGATGATAGTTGAATGGATGAGGAATGTTGAGTGTATGATGTGCAATTGCAACAAGAACATGCACCGGATAATGCCACCTTGGGCGATGCATGAGAGGGAACCCTGCTGGTTCTGTTCGCTGTTGCCCAAAATGACAAACATACCTTCTCCTACAGGCAATGCCAAGAGGGAACCTTATTGATTCTGTTCGTCGCTGTGCATGGCGACGAACATGCCCCCTGCTACCCTGCAATGATATCTCCATTTGCTAATGAAGACAAGTACAGTAAAGTACTTTAATGGAAAACCTATTAAGAGCGGTGTTGATGATGTGTTGTAATACAACTATTATTGAATATAAATGGTAGAGAATGGCAAGAGAGAAAGAAAGATAATGAATGTAATCTTTATTAAATGATTAGATTGTCATCATTATAAGAGAGAAATCCCCTTTATATAGATTACAAAAGGTATCATGAAGAGAACCTTCTTAGAAAGAGACATTAATAATAGGAACACCTATTAGAGAGACACCCTTATAATTTACCCACATTTATAATATGATTAATATCACAACATCCTCATCTACTCACATGAGAGTGGAACGGCACCAGTGCAGCGGCGGACGGCAGAGTACAGGCGCCGCAGTTGGGTGGATGTGGTACGGGGAGGGGGTACGCTAGAGCTGCTGGTGTCCTCAGTCACCGACTCACGACTCAACGCAATGGGGAAATCCACAGGCCCCTCACCGCCGTCCGAGTCCAATGCCGCCACCATCTGGTATATATTTTCATTGTTGTATTTTTTTTTAAAAAAAACCCATGTCATCTGGTATATATTTTGCTTATCTAGCGGACTCATCTACAAGTCTATAATATTTTGCTGGGTATCAAAAAGTTGGACAAATCTTCTTATCCAATGGTGGTTATTTCACGTTTTATCTCATATGCTCCATGATGCAATAACGGATCCATTTGCAGCCTAGTTATGAAAAGAAAAAACAGCCAGCCAAATGACCAAAAAACTAACAGCGAGAAAACATACAAGATTGCTGTACACATCTGATGTCTGACAATGTTATTCCCTGCCGCAATATGCCGACCGGTACGTATCAAATCTTGCATGCCACGTCGAATTAGTATTGTGGACTTTTTAAAAAAGAGTTTGCAAATTGTTGGACATAATTCAGGAATAGCAACAAAGATATACCTATCGCAACCATATACTAGTGATTCCTTCACATAGACTGATACGAATAACAAGAAAGGTTGAAAATCGGTAAAAAAAAAAGAAAAAAAAAGAAAGGAAAGGCGGGGGGCATTTTATTGAACCAGATGCAGATGCATTGGAATAAGCATATCAAAGTACTCGTACCCACACAAATTTATCATCAAATCCACGTATTTCGCATTTCATAAGGAAACGCTTAAACTAAAGTGTCACAAGAATCCGAGGAAGTGCATGCCACTCACCAACAGAGAACAATATTTGATTATTAAACAAGAACATAGAGGAAAAAAATCATCAGCTAATTGCTACAAAATTTTGCATCCCATGCTCTCTATTTACACGAGGCAGATCTCACAGGTACTGTGTTGCAACCGTAGCAACTGCATGTTCTAAGAACGTTACCTACCTCCAATCAATTGAGACTACCAAAGTACAAATTTGTACAAAGAGTTGCTATGGCCATTACCTACCTACTATTCACAGTTGATCAAGTCAAACATCATAATCGTATCAGAAAACATGTCTAAGTAATCACTGCAGATGATGAACCGAAGTATGGGAGGAGAAACTAAATAACTACAGAACAAGGGGCACCTATTTAAGAACATACAATTCTAGGGCCATGACTCTAATTAGAAGAGAGCAAAACCGAGCCGAGAAGGTCAGTGAGAATCTCAGATAAGGACCAGATAAGGCAGTTTTCTTAAAGTTGAAATATCAGATAAGTCCTCCAGATTTCGACAGTAAATGGTCGCAAGCTGTGGAACCCCAAAAAACTTGTTCAACATGTTGTGATCCAAGACATTGGCAAAGAATAATGGACCCATTTTCATCCTACTGAAGACTCCACTCACGGAGGATTTAAAATTTTCCAAATTTGGATTTACAATTTTTCAAAAAATTATTTTGGTTCTGCGGCAGAACAATAGAAAAAGGGGCCCCTCTCCCATACCAATGGCAGAAGGAATCAGCTACCAGATCTGACAGGACTCAGTTATAAGCTATACTAAGCAGAGATTGAACCAGTCGATGAGATTAACCAGGAATACCTGAACATGCGAAATAACACGAACAAGCCAGCATAAATAGGACAAGGTTGAGAACCTAAGGAACACAGAGTGCTTTGTCTGCTCCCATACCAATGGTGGAAGGAATCAGCTACCAGTGCTGAAAGGATTCAGTTATAAGCTATACGAACTACTAAGCACAGATTGAACCAGTCAATGAGATTAACCGGGAACATCTGAACATGCCAAATAACACGAACAAGCCAACATAAATAGGACAAGGCTGAGAACCTAAGGAACATAAGAGTGCTTTGTCCGCTCCTGGAGTACACTCCCCTCGGATAAGCATGAGATTCAGCGAAAACTTGAACGGATGGACAACACTCTGTTTCATGTCCTTTCCCAAACCTAAGGAAGTTATGGGATGGCAAGAGAAGTCGAATGGAACAGACTGAAGGGCACAACTATATCCTTTTGGAAGTATAACAGGAACCTTAGGTAGACATTATGAAAGCTTTGATCAAATTCTCTGCTGATTGTCTCTGTGCGGTGGTGCCAGAAATATGTGCAACATGATCATGGCGAGATGATTTTGATTCAATAATTTCAATGTGAGCTCCAGAAATCTGCAACGATGACCAATAATTACACATCAATGTTAAGAAAAAAAATTATATTCTACCATCAAAGCCTTTCTAAAAAAAGACCCATCAAAGATGTCAGTTATAACCATTTTTTTCATGCTTATCTTTCATGTTAATCCTGCTAAAACTGCATTCTTCTACCACAAAGCTCACTTCAGAGTTCAGAAATTCAGTCATACTATTGCATGCAGGCATTACACATTGCATCCAAATGATGGATAAGTGTACCTTCTTTTATTGAAATAAAAATAGACAAGAGTAAAATGATCTTTTATACTCAAAAAAGCAACCTATTCTTTTAGGAAACTTGCAGACTGCTTGAATTACTATTACAGGGGATAGCAGGTATTACTCAAAAAACCACTTGAGGGCAATCTTTCAAGCAATTTAAGGGTTTGTTTTTCTAGAAAAGATTCCTGATAACTACCTGATCTCTTTCTCCATGCACTTTCATTAGATGTAAAATTCCACATAAAAGCAAGGAGAGTTTTTTTTAAAAAAAAAAGAATAAAGGTAAGAGAAATTGAGAAAGTTGAAAAGGTTCAATTCAACACAGGAGTCACCAGCAATATGAAATATTAAACTGACCTTTCTAATATTGTCCAAGTTTGTGCCACGTTTTCCCATTACTTTTGACAGGCCACTAGAAGGAATAATCATTTCCATATGCGGAAGATGCCTGGCCAATGGTAGTCAGCAAAAGGAATTACAATGGGAATGATGAAATTAGGTACCAAGGGATAACTTAAAGGAACTCTTGCGTGGAAGGGGCAGTAGTTGAGATCCGAGTTAATGCTTAGTTCAGTTGAAACATACCCTCCATACGCCTTTGATGTATATGAAGAAAGTGCTCCATAGCCATCATCTACAACCTGATGGAAGATATCGATAGTTAAGTCGGTATCAAAAACCTATGGACATGTCAGATTATGAAGATCAAAAGAGAATAAAGAAAATTGATGTTAAATCAAAATATTGTACCTGCAAGGAGTTGTACCCATATGAACTACTACGAGGAAATGCTTCCAAACCTCGCTCAACTTCACCCCTTTGATCATATCCCAATGGAGAGATTTGTTGTCTGCCAGGTAATAATGAAGGCAACGAGAAACTTCCTGCATACAAAGGATCGGTAGTGGCAACGGTTAACTTCCCATCCTTGTCAGAATTTTGTTTGTCCACACTGTCCTTCAAAACATCTTCCCTAAGTCTTAGAACTATCTGAACAATTGCATCACGCAGCTTCTCCACTTCTCCAAACACCTACATGCAATCACAACTTCGAAAGTTAAGACACCTTGGTAAATCATGCTTGAAGACTATCTGAAATGATAAGTTAATAACACAAAGGAGAAACCTCGACAAGCTCATCACTGGAAGATGCCCTCTGAGGCTTTTCACCCTTTGATATGTAGATAGCTGCTTTAGTCTTATTCCGCATGTCATTGATAATTGAACCACCTTTGCCAATAAGACAGCCTATGACCTTAGCTGGAACAAGAAGGCGAAGATTCATTTTATCTTCATCGTCATCATTGATCTTTGCTTGAAGAAGCAAAACAGCTTCAACTGCTGCAGACTTAACATCATCGGTGGCCTGTAATGGAAGGTGTCACCTCAAATAAAGAAATATTGTAGGATAGAACCAACAATGTAAAGCTCGGTGAACAGGAAAGATGGCCTAACCTCAATGGATGTAATGGTGATTATACTTTCCTCTCTATCATTCTTTGAGTCATCAACATCTATTCTTGCACCACTCTCTTTCCTTATACTCTTTATGGTCACCCCACCTTTACCAATAACCAACCCAATCTTATCACCAGGGCATAAAACACGCAGTACTAGCTCTCCCGAACATTTTGGGGCATTATACGGAGGAACAACAGGAAGCATAGATTGATAGACAGGCAATCGACCATGAGCTTCAGCAGACACAGTAAGGTCAGGAACATGAGGTGTTGCCCCTAAGATAGCTAGACTTGGATGTCCAGAAGGTATAGCAGCATCTGAGGCAGGGTGGAAGTTACTAGCTGGATAGACAGGAAGCTCTGAAGGAACTATAATGCTTGGAGGAAGTTCTGGAACAGTAGTTTCAAGAGGAATGGTCTCTTTTGATGGGCATCTGTAGATGATGGTTGATACTGCAAACAACGCCTTTCTGACAGCTCTAGCATCACCAGTTATCTGTTTTGCATAAAGATACATTGAACATACTAATTAGCCAAATGTACATGAATCAAACAACGGATATTACATAGCCAAACTCAAAAGAAATAGATCATAATTGGAATTGCTGATCATGATACAGTTTAAATGTGTCTACCACACAGACCAAGACTCCACAAAAGGAGAACAAAACTAGATAGAAATATAAATTGTATTGATCTGGAAAAAAAACATTTTCAAAGATGCATGTAGTGAGACAGATTAAAATTCTAAAAACATTGTGCAAGCAGGTCACAACAAATAAAAAGCTGATTTCAACCATGATAAAAGAGATAACCATGATATATGCTACATTTTATTACAGAAAAATGTCTTGGAAACCATGGAAGTTACTGATAATAACTTCTTAATATCCGGCCACTGTTCAGTAATGGTTAATACTATATTCCTATTGTGAGAATTACTTTATTCACCAAATTATTAAGTTTACCTGAACAAAATTATCAAAACTCATAGCACATGAGTGTGTAACTTCACTTGGATTTTTTGGGCTAACTTTTATGGATGCTTTTGAAGTTGACCGAAGCCTCTTGATGACAGCACCAGATTTTCCTATAACACTTGCAGCTTGACTAGCTGGTATAAGGATGTATGCCTCTTCTTCATCAGAGTCATTATGCATGGCCAGAGCATCAACAATTGCATGATGTACCTTGAGCAATGCATTTTGGGCTGTGCAAACAGGCTCCCTGTCATCATCATTATCAACATCAATGTCTCCATGCTTGAGTTCCCTATGCTTGACATAACAATATACCAAGATAACCCTTTTGTCTGCACCAGGGTAAGGGTCAACAACCTTGACTTTGGCACCCGTCTGTTGTCGGATGGAATTAATCACCTTGCCATTCTTTCCTATTACATTACCAATCACTCTGTCTGGACAGAGTATACGGTAAACAACCAATTCGTCATTACTGAAGTTTTCCTGGGTATGAGGAACTGGCCTCCTCTTTTGGTCCCTCCTTTCTTCTCTGTCATGGTCCCTTTGTTGGTAGTTACGTTTACCAGTGTACCTCATGACTTAGTTAACTGCACAAGAATGCATGATAAGATTCATGGCAAGCACTATATAGATAAATAAAGAATACCTATCGATTGCATACTTTCTAGAAGGAGAAGATCAAACGGACGAAGTATGATTGTACAAAACATAAGTAAATGTAACAAGTACTAAAACGCTGAGACATCGATTAGTAAGTATTTTAGATAAACACGCATGTTATAGCATTATTAAATTCTATAGGCATTGGTATTCACAACAAAATGAGCACTTTGCCTGGATTGTTACTACAGACATGTGCTAGCCTAGCAATAATGAGGCAAGATTCTAGTAAACTGTAAAGCACTAAAGCATTCAGCCAGCAAATATCAGCAATTATACAAAGGAAAACACATGTAACCTTTATAGGATAATCACATCAAACTAATATTAATAGTTAGATCACACAAATCATGTCAAGTTATAAATAAGCCAGATGTTATAACAGAAATAGCTAATCAATATCAAGTTATAGATATGCCAGCTAAACCAATCATAAAAACATAAAAATGAATGCACATGAGTACATGATACAGGTATCAAGGGTATCTTGTAATTATGCACCATTGCATATGAATTAAAAATGAGAAACGACACATATGTGGAGCATGTTACATCAATCGGCAAAAACATGCAGCCACAAGGCATCCCACAATTGTCCTAGAGATCCCACCATAGATTTAGTAATGATTGTGATATAACCATCAACCGATATTCAAAGCATGACAAAAATACTAGATTTTGTGATAACCATGATAGAATTAGTAAGCGAAACATGACTAAGAACTAGATTCGCTTATGAATGTGATAGGCCTTATAAGCCAAACGCGACAAAGAACTAAATTCACTTATGAATGTGATTGTCCTTAGAAGCAAAACAGAACAAGTAACTAGCCGGTTTGCTCGACAAAATCAAATAACTAGAAGGGACATGCAACAGGACTAGATTTACTGAAGAATCATGACAAAATCGATTACCCCGTATTCACCAAAGATTCGGCCGTCCCATGATGCACAGATCACTACCATATCTCTACTGCTTAAAAAGCCCCGTCCAATCAAGCATCCACGCTCCACGATTCCCCATCCCCATCTCTGGATCGGCCCCATCCCCACCGCCCCCACAACCAATCCATGAGGGGCGCCCCTCTGCCTCACACGCCCCGCCGCCCACGCTACCAATTCCACCCCCCCCTTCCCCTCTTCGCACTCTCCCCCGCCCTACCGCTGGCGGCTTCGCTGCCTCCAACACATGCGCCCTTGCGCCATTGCAGAGACCTCCGTTGGTTGGATCTAACCCCGCCACCGCAGGCTACGCAGCACCTCCTCTGCCCACGTGTGCTTGGTTCGGCTCCCTCCGGTGTCGCTGCGGCCGGCTTGATTCGGTCAAGGTGAGGAAGGAGACCGGGCAACGCCGCCATCAGTTGGGGAGGGAACCGGCTCTAGGGAAGAGGAAGCCGGGCGGCGCCGCAGCGCAGAGAGAGAGAAGGAGGGGGCAACGCTCGGAGGAGGGGAGGTCTGAGGTACCCGGTGCCGCCGTCGCCGCCCCGCACGATCTCGATGTCGCCCTCTGAAGCACCCCGCCGCGCGCTGGGAGGAGGAGAGGGAGGGAGTGAGGACGACGACGAACCCAGGTCTCTCTGGGGCCTGGGATTAGAGGTGCAATTTTTAGAGGTGGCCAACCAGGCCCGCCCTAACCGGTTCGGGCCCGGTTTACTATGTCTTGGTCTAAACTTGCTGGTACAGTAACTGGGATGACCTGGTTAGTGGTTACAGATGAACCAATCATTTTAGCTAAAAAAAATATAAAAATTAATAAAATTATTATATATTTCATAAATATGCATTGTAAATTGGACAAATAAATTATATATCATATGGAAATAGACACATAAATATTTTTTAAATTACATAAGTGGACTACAATAGCGAGCCGACCCAAACCAGGCCAAGCTGACAGACCGGGGTCTCAGCCCAAACTCAATTCGTTGGACCGAACCAAGTCGGCCCGGCCCGGTTTGTCTCACTAGGCCTGGCCTATTTGGTCATCTCTAGGTGCAAATAGATCGAATACAAATTGATTGTGCATTTATGTATTTGTATATGTAGTTTTTATAAATAAATACGGATACGAATTCGGATATTCTTGAATATGGATACGAATTGGATAGTACATGATGAATCGAATATCTACTTAATTTGATCGGATAAGGATATTCTTAAGGGAAAATTCATTTTATACCACCTCAAATGATTAAAGTTTCAAAATATACCACCATGATTTATTGACACATGGGAACCGGCATCTATGATAGTAGGGTAGGTAGGGTGGTACATTCGAAAACTTTTGATCTTTTGATGTATGAAGTGAATTATTTATATTGTAAATCAATATTTTTCTTTTCTATTTTTAAAATTAAATCTTCCTTTTCTATCAGATCCGAGGGAAAAAAAAAACTTATGTCCAAGCATGAAGTGTGAACTATCAGCTAGCAAGTGGACTGAAGACGTTGCTTCAAGGCTCGAGGCTCATGGGACTTCGGATTGGACCCACAAGGCTCCGCAACACATCTCAACGCAGATTTATGTAGGGCAACCGAGTGGGTAAAGGCCATTGCTAATTGGTAACTTGTAGGCTAGTCAATACTAATGGTTGTTGTGTTCTGTAGGCTATGTGATAGGTGATTTGCTACCTCTTGAATCTAGATAATATCAGTATCGATATCCGTATTCAATCCAATTTCACAAACCATATTTGTATCCCACAAAAAAACATGATAGTATATGTATCCGTTTTGTATTTAGATATGAATAATGTGAATATGGATAGCTCTTTTACGAATATGGTTGTCAGACTTCATAGATTATTCATATCCATTTTGCATCCTACCTAGGATTGCTGTTGTCGATGGAGGTAAGGATATGGGGGATTCAAGAGGTTTAGTGTGGGAGGTTGGGGATGGAAAAGATATAGATGATTTGTTACCTCAAAGATTGGAACCTACGTGTCATTAACACATTGAGTGGTAAATTCTTGAATGGCCAAGTTTGGAGGGAAAATGATTAATTATTATGTTATTAATAGAGCTGGTCAACGATCAATCTGGCCTATGCCCCCTACAAGGACGAGCACGCAAGGGAGGTGTCCACACCTTCTCTGCTGATCTAGTCGTGTTGCAGGGCTACGCCCATCCCTCGTTAGCCTTGCCTCCGCTCTCCATGCCTACTCATGGCACCACCAACCTACTCCTCTCCGTAGGCCCCCTAATGCTCCCACACTTCTTGGCGACTCCCTCCACCTCCCTCCTAGTAGCCAACGCGCAGAGCGGCGGTAGGCACAAAGCAGAGGGTTGGGATCAAGGCTGGCATAGGATAGGAGCTGTGGGAGAGAAAGGGGTATATAGAGATAGGAAATAGAGAAGGAAGAGAGGGAAGAGAGATGGGGAGAAGAGGCCCACTTACATACATGTGAGTCCTTTGCCAGATCAATGCTCATCACGTGCTACATCATGAACTTTGCCTCCTTGACCACTAAAACCACCTACAAAACAGCGTGGGGGGTTATTTGCATAGTTTTGTACAATTCGTGGGGTAGAATACCTGTTTTTTCCGTTCAAAGGGTAAAGTAGACAAAGTTTAATAGTTCAGATGGTCAGGTCCTTTTTCAAAATTTTACAAATCTGATGGGTTGTTGTATCAAATTTTTATAATTTTATTTTTAAATAGTTTTTAAAATAAATCAAGGATGATATGTGCTAGCTTTTGGTTGTGACCATGATATGTCTAGAAAGGCTAGTTGCTTCTTTCGATGGCTTCTTCCCTAGTACTCTCTAGTAGACCTGGTCATGAGCAGCACAGCACGATACGGAATCACACATATAATTACCCCAAGGTTGGTAAGTATTAGTAAGTAAAAAAAAGGATGAAAGCTACAAATAGGCTTCACTAGAGGGATAACTTATGCTACCAAATCAGTTCCTGTTGCTGAAAGTCTGCTACCACTTCACTTATTAAGATGCTCGTGCTATTAAGAGAAGAGGATATCTCCTAACCGTGGCACGTAATAGGATGTGTTAATAGAGTATTTTGCCACAAAAACCTTATAACGTACCCAAGCCCCTCTTTTCTCGCCCTGCGTAATTCTTTTTTGACCGAACCAAAAGTGGCCGAGCTCCACTCCTTCATCCGCACTGTGATCTGTTCCAGTCTCCTCTTTTGTCCTCCTCTCGGGCTCAAGAAAGCTGACTCATCTCACGCATTTTGAACCACCGACATATAGGACTCGTCATGGCACCACATAGCTTCGTATCTAAATTGAGGCTAACCTCCATCCTCCCTCCTTCAATGTTGCACCCTCTTTCACCTATAGGTAGTTTGATAGAAAGATCTCAACAATGAAATACGGAGAAAAGATGAGATTTTTTTATCCAAAGTCTGACGTATCAGAGAAGATAATCAATTGGAACGTTGGTCTCATCGCGAGACCAAATATAAAAATCCACATCTTCCTTTCACCATAACGCTAGGCCACCACTTCTGCCTTTACTATCCACCCAACAAGCAACTGAGCAACGACCTAGCCTGAACCTGGTCCTTTCTTTTGGGTGCATACGTTTGATTGCTTGAGCAACAACCCAGCTTGAACCTAGTCCGTTTTTTGGGCCAGGCGGGGCCTGATCATTAGGCTGGGCTTGGACTCAAGTTTACAACCAGAGTTAGTTTCGGGCTAGACTCTCGGGCTTTTATTTTTAGGAAAAAAGCCCGACCCAACCCGAATATGGCAATTCGCTGGGTTGCGTGCTCCATGCACTAGGCAGCATTCGCGAATTTTTTAATTTTTATATTTTAAAAATTCAAATTTAAAAAATAATATTCCAATTTAAGAAATTTAAAAAATAGCCGCCCGTCGCCACCCCAACGGGTGGGAACTAAATCTCGCCATTCAAAAGGGCGAGATTTTAAAAATCTCCATTTGGATTGGCGAACTTTAAAAATCGCCATTTTAAGTGGCGAATTTTTACCTGCCCAGCTGCCCAAGCAGACTGGGGCTTAAATCGCCATTTAGAGTGGCGAGATTTGACAAAAAATTTGTTATTTATGAAAATGGCCACATTTTTTCAGATGCAATGTGGCAACTCTCCGTCCGCTTATATATAAATTTTGCAACTTGTATTTGGTTTGGCCTCTCATTTCGTTCATTTTTTTGAAAAAAATTAATAAGCCCCCTCATTTGGTTGATTTTTATTTAAAAATTTATAAATATGGAAATATCCACCTTTTTCTAGTTTTTCCATCCGTTAGAAAATTGTAAATAATAACCGACGCCAAAATTGAAAATTTAAAAAATTAAAGGGTGTAAATTTTATTTTTTGAATGGGGTTAGGTGATCAGTTAACACATTACACAACAAATCTCTTAATTCAGAATTTGTTCGATTGCAAAATAAGGGTGGGAGAGGAGAGGGGAGGCGATTCTCACGGCATAAGTTTCTGCAGAAAGTAAGATAGGTTATACTCTTTATTAGGACATAAAACTGAGAGAAACATCACGAACAACAAAAACGATAGTTACAACTTCACGTCTACTGAGTGCATCGAGGCCACTTCCCCTTCGCCCATGCCTCCGGTGGGGCTTCTCTGGCACGACGTGCCCTCTCTCGTTTCCTCTCTCTCTCGGCCTCCTTCTCCTCCGCATCCTTTCTACGTGCCTCCTTGCGTGCAGCCTCACGCTGCTCTTGAAGCTGCCACCTGAACTCCTCGTCCCGGTTGGCTTGATCAAGGAGCTTTTGGTCTTCAGAGTTGATCTCCATATCAAACCACTGCTCAAATTCACAAAGCTGCGGAGGTGACTGCATGGAACATAAATTAGCAAAGTTTCAGGTACAATATATTATAAGATACTTATGAGTAGTACCAGCTGGCGATTCTTCAAGCTCTTTTCTGACGGGCCAAAGGCATAGTTGCGGCACTTCCAGTACCTCCTCTTCCAAGTTGGAATATTCCAAGAGCGGACAAGCCTGCAAGGATTTCTGCACATGCACATCGGCGGGACAACCCCACGAGGTAGGAAGAGGTCCTTGTACACTGAATCGCGCGACCAGTCCCATGCACCTGCCTCTTCCTTTGCTTTGCCCTTTTCCTTTCCGCTTGCATGCCTCGGCATTTCTGGTGTGTGGTTTATTGAATTGTCTGCTTTGTGTGGTTGCCCTCACGATCGCAGCCCTACTTATAGCCATCATGATGGAGACATGGAGGAGGCAAGGATAAATTATTGGAGGTCACGGACGGCCCATGGTGCTTTAGAAAGCAATGGCGACGGTTGTGAGGAGACAATACAATGTGGTGCGCTAGGCTTTCATCGATGCCATGTGGGGTGTCAACATGCACTTCAATGTATTCTTAGGACTGAGGAAGATAAAGAGATGAAGATGATAGGGACCCATCTTGCACCGGAACTATAATGGCAGGGCAATTAATGGAGCTGGCAGTGATGGGTCTTATCAGGTCCATACACGAATCTCGCAAAACACGGACTGAGTGACAGACTGAATTATTGGAGTTCACGGACAGCCCGGGGTGCCTTAGAAGGCAATCGCACGGTTGTTAGAAGACAATTCAATGTGATGCGCCAACCCAATTCACATGTGCTGCGTCAGGCTTTTATCGATGCCATGTAGGGTCAGAATGCACTTAAATGCTATCTCATGACTGAGGGCCCACCGGCTATGCAGTGCAGGCTAGCACCTACCTATGGGCGAGCAGCTCCGACGATGTCCCAGGAATAATGTGTGAAAATCGGAAAAGGCACGCATGGGCACAAAAACCAAAAATTATGGCCACTTAGGGGTTTCAGCGCCTCACGGGCCCATCGGTCAAGGCCCCAAAAATCTTGAAAAAAACACAGTAAGGTATGCGGCAAAGGGCTAGCACCTACCTATGGGCGAGCAGCTCCGACGATGTCCCAGGAGTAATGTGTGAAAATCGGAAAAGGCACGCATGGGCACAAAAACCGGAAATTGTGGCCACTTAGGGGTTTTCGCGCCCTCGCGGGGCCCACCAGTTGCGTCCCAAAAAATACTGAAAAATCACGAGCGAGGTATGAAGAACAGGCTAGCAGCTACCTATGGGCGAGTGGCTCCGACGATGTCCCAGGAGTAATGTGTGAAAATCGGAAAAGGCACGCATAGGCACAAAAACCTGAAATTATGGCCACTTAGGGGTTTTGGCGCCCTCGCGGGGCCCACCGGTTACGTCCCAAAAAATACTAAAAAAATCATAGGCGAGCTATGCAGCGTAGGCTAGCAGCTACCTATGGGCGAGCGGCTCCAACGATGTCCTAGGAATAATGTGTGAAAATCGAAAAAGGCACGCATGGGCACAACAAACGCAGTGAACAAAAGATAAAAAAAGTTAAATTCCCATCAAGTTCTAAATACATGGGTTCAACAAAAATAGGAATAAGAAGCGTAGTAATCTATGCATCAGCCCTCTTGGGCCGAACCCCTCTAAGAGACCCCTTTGGCTATGGCTTGCGAGGCTGTCGAAGCTGTCCGCTAGGAAAGGTGTAGCAGTCCGGAGGGTGCACATCACGCTGCGGTCACTCAGTCGGAGTTGGTGTGGAGTGCTCCGGCTGCGACGTCTGAGTCGGTGGAGAGGGTGCCCCTGCTTAGCTGAGAGGGCGTGAGCTCGTCTTGGGGGACTAAGTACGACTCCACGTCGAAGTAGCCGTGGCCCAAGTCGTCCTCTGAGGCAGTATCTGAGCTGTCCCAGTTCGTCGGTACACGAGCTAAAAGTATGAGAAGTTAGATTTGAATTTACGTGCACTACAAAAATTAGGAAGTAAAGGACGAACTCTGACCTCATACATCTGGTCGGGGGCATGACGAACTGAGATCCAGGCCTGAAGAAGGACGACCCAACCTCGTAGCCCGGAGTCCACGGCACTCTCTGCGATGGCCCCAATGAGGACATCCCAGCCTTGTAGCCTGGAGTCCACCGCGCTCTCTACGGTGGGCCCTGTGAGGATGTTCTAGCCTTGTAGCCCGAAGTCCACCGCGCTCCCTGCCGGTGGCCCCTGTGAGGACATCCCAGCCCGGTAGGAGTGTGGCCTCCAAGCTCCAAGCGAGAGCCCCCGTGGCGCTGCTACGGAGTTCAATGTCGTGTTAATTTGTGAATGATATGTCACAATATTAAAGACATCCTTACCTGCCATGCTGGAAGAAGGGAGGGACGTAGGGGGGAACTGTGCCCTCGGTCCGGGCTGCTGGGCGTCCGGAGTCGCGCCGCACGAAGTAAGGTGCATTGCTCACACAGTCTTGTCACGAATCCTCTGAAAGGTCGCAACCAGCTCCACCGCGGTCATCTCAATGCCTCCCTACAAACGCTGTAGGGTGGTATCCGCGTCGACGTGGGACTCGCGCATAAGGTCATGCTGCACATTGGAAGTGTGTCAAGGGGAACTTTACGAAAATAGTACCATAAAAACATATGAAGAAAGGATAGAGAAAGAAGGTAGTACCGCGAGGTAGGCCGCTTGAGCACGGTGCAGCGGGTACGTGTCGGTCACGGTGGCCACGTGGGTGACCTCCGTCCGTGAGGTGTGACCGATGCGCGTCCTAGTCGCTGCAGTGTACCAGCGCAAGTAGGCAGGGTACGAGGCTGGGTCCTACTCTCGATCCTCCTCAACGCGGTCCTCAAGGCCTGCTCCCACCTCTCAACCCAGGGCAACATGACAGGTGCCCATAGTAATCCCCTAGTGTGGCCCCATCTAGTAGACGTACATAACTAGCTAAGTTAGGTTTAAACAAATTAATAATTAAACGTATTGAGTACAGGGAATAAGTCTTACTGGTGAGCTCCGGGTGGCACGGTGTGGGTAAGTGGTACAGAAAACTCCTGGTGTAGGCCGAACTGCCGCATCACCCGGTGGGGCGAGTACTCCTCGACGAAGATGTCAAAGAGTAGAGGCGACCTCGTCAGCCAGTAGGCCGCGTCCTACGCAACAAGGAGGATAGGCTGTGCGGTGCGTGAGCAGCGACCCGCTCTGTAGTGTAGGGGTCCAAAGGACGTCCTCCTCCTATAGCTCATCCAACTGCTGCACGTAGTCCGGGTAATCCTTGTGGGTCTGCACGTGGGCCCACGTCGGTTGCAATATTATGACACATAATTAGTAAGTTCACTCAACCGAAATCTAAGATGAAGAGTATTACAGTTAAGAATGAATACCCGGCGACGAAACCAGAGGAAGCCCATCGTGGGCCGGTCCTCCGAAGCGCCGTGGTAGAAGACTGCGCCGTAGGGTCGGTGATCCATGAGAGGCCGCCCAATGGTGATCCTCTTGTAGGACCACAGCTGTAGCAGCAGAGGGCACCCGCCGAGCATGGCCTGCGTGTCCGTCTTCACGACAGCATCGCACAGAGCCTTGTAGGTCCCCGCTAGGATAGCGAACGCCCAGCTGTACTGCGGAACCCCACCCGGCTCAGCGTCCGCGATCTCTCTCGCGTAGAGGAGAAGGTGCCTGTCGACCGTGTGGCCGTCCGTGCTGGTGAACATCACCCAGCCTAACCACCATAGAAGGTAGGCCTCAAGGTGCCTGCCCACCGTACCCGCGTCCGCCTTAGGGTGGATGTGCTCTGCCTATTCAAAATAGTGAAAATCGATGTTAGATTTAAGTGCTCGGCATGTGCAATTAAAGAGAGCGATGTGCGGGTTGCTTACTGTGAACTGTAGAATCTACCTCTTCGGTGGTCCATGGGTCTCGGACTGTGGGAAGGGCTTGTACACACCAGCACCCGAGGCTCGCACGATCGCGCCGAAGCGCGGTAGTAGCTCTGTCCTCCACGCTGGCGAGACGTCAGCCACCACCGGTGCTCTTGCACATGGCAGGCCCAGCAAGAGCGACACATCCTTTAGGGTCGGCACCATCTCCCCACATGGGAGGTGGAACGTGTAGGTCTCCAGGCTCCACCTGTCGACCAAAGCTGCAAGGAGTGACCTATCGAAGCCGAAGCGCCTCTGGCGAGGGTCTGCAACCCCCTCGCATGACGTCAACTCGATCGTTTGGCAAAGTGGTAGTAAGCCGAACATGCACAATCTGCGTACAGTTAAGAGTTAGCGACATTTTAGATTACAAAATAAGTATGCACAGAGTTCAGGCAGCACATACCTCTCAACCCAGCGTGAGGAGCTCGATCGGCGTCCTAGTGCATAACACGCCGAGCAATGTACCCTCCTTCGTAGAAAGGTAGGGCCGGTGTCGGCGGTACAGAGTAGAGCGGAGAAGCTCACGCTACTGTGGCTGCTATACACCCTCGTCCGCCATCCTGACGTGTACCTACAGAACAGAATTGTTGGTTTGATTACGGCATGGGAAAGAATGTCGCTACTTACATTGCAAAAAACAGGAAATTAGTACCATACAACATTGAACTAGAATGTACCATATTACATAGCATATTAGAACATTGCATATTATATATCACATTACATAGCATATTAGAACATTACATATAACATATCAAATTACATAGTACGATATATTTTATTACGACATTCAACTAAGCCATGGCATATTACATACCACATTACAACATTGCATAACATATAGTACGACATTCAACTACAACATACCATATTACACATTAACTACAACATAATTGATTTTGGTAGCATCACAATTCAACAACCATCGGAGGCCACCCATCCGCTCCTGAGCCGGAAGGTCCCGCATCCAAGTCATAACACTCTGATCCAATCAGTGTGTTGTAGTTGTTGTATGTGTGTCCCGATTAATTGGACCCGCTGCATCTCCTATCAACTCTCCCAGCCTCGGACTAATCCATATCGTTACTGATCCTGCGATACTGTCGACGGCCGAGATCACACTTTAATTTTTCCCTATCAGGTACATGCCGAGTGTGTGGACCAGGAGGGTCTGTAAATGTCCTGAATGTAGCGTACCCGTAAATCTCGCCATGCCATGTGTTCAGGATGGATTGCTTCAAAAAATATTTTGATACGTACGGCACAGTTGAATGATTGGTCATACATACTGCAGCAAGTACATGGGAGCATGACTTGTGTAGTATCGTCGGCTTGTGGCATGAACAAATGCACTTGTCTTCACGGAGTACACACTCCTGCTTTGCCCTCTGACAATGACCACCGCGACGGCCTTTATCCCTGCATATTATCTCATACCTAAGCTCGGCGGTACCCATCGGTGATACGACGTGTCTCTGTGCCTTCGTAATCTTTTCTTCCACGTACCTTGTCATAGCCGTACAATATAGCAAATGATTGTCCGCCATTGCAATGGAGGCTGCCCGATGTCGATCCATGAAGCATTTGCATGTACCATGAAGAATTCTCTCGACAATTGCGACAAGAGGCAAAGCCCTCATCCTTCGCATGTGTCTCATGCACCACCTGCTTTGTATGTCCCTCCATTATGCATTCCCACGGTTGTCCGAACCATTCTTGATTTCCTCGATTGCCAGTAGCAAACCTGCATGCCTGTCATGTATGACGCAAACATTAGGTCTGCCTAACACGACTGCATGTTTCAAACACTCTAGGAACCAATACCAACTATCAGTATTCTCCTCCCTCCACAAAAGCAAACGCTACCAGCAATATCTGGTTATTGCCATCCACCCCAATAGCTGTCAATATTTGGCCTTTATACTTTCCGGTGAGAAATGTACCGTCCACACAAAGGACAGAGAGACAATACGGAAAGGCTCGTATGCATGGTCCCAAAAGCAAAAAACCCTCGCTGCAGAACCCACTTACCAGTGTTCATGCCAGTCGCAGGATACTCCCTAATATCATAGTATGTACCAGGGTTCCTTGCACTAATGGTCTGCAATAGCGCAGGAAGGTTGGCATATGATACTTCGTATGTACCAAGCCTCCTCTCTAAAACCTTTTGCTTTGCCCTCCAAGCTGTGGCATACTTTATCTTGTACTGAAATTGTTCTTCAATTGCCTGAATTATCGAGTCTGGCTCATAGCTTATATTGTCAACTATCTGTGAATACATTACCACCCCCAACAAATGTGGAATTTAGCTTTCGGTGCCTTTGCTGGGGCTGTTCCAACTGACAGTTGTGCTCCATCATAATCGAATACATCCAGTAATCGACCTACTTTCCCTTGAATGCATGAACCACCAAGGACATCCGGGGACGACACACTGAACATCATATAGACTTTTACTGGATTTCACAACCCGAAATTTCCTCCTAACAGATAATGCCCAATACTTCACGGCATCCATAACAACCTCCTTACTAGGGTACATGGATCCCTGTGTCATTTCATTCTAATGGTAATCCCATAAAGTTTGCCTACTTTCCTTCACACGTAAATCATTGAAGTTGTACGAGTTCCACTCAGCTGGCACTGGACGACCCTCAAAACTTGTCACATCGTCTAACATGTCCTCCTCGGGGACTTGCTCATGCTCCTCATCCTCGGCCTCCATCAGTTGTACTATTACTTCAATTTTTTCCCCTTCATCTGCGCCACCGGTCGCCTCATCTGTTCTCGGGTGCTCATTACCAACCTCCTCCGTCTCCTCTATCCACCTATATCTTCCCTTGCCTCCTTGACGCTGTCTGCCCCCTCAACCTCTTCTTCCTCCTCTGCCCCTTTTCACTAGTGGTTTGCAGTGTCTCTTCCACCGTTGCCTCGTTTGAGCTAGCGTCTTGTTTGAACTCTGCCTGAGCAAGCAGCACTAAAGGAAAGCAGCGTTCAATAGCAATCTCAACATATCGTCTCCAATTCCGTGTACCCAATATCTGCATCAAATCCCAAAAGAAACCATCCCTAACACGGCTGACCACGGCCCTAACCTTCATCACATGTTCTTTTGAATTAAGTTGGAATGTCCACAACAACCAGTTTTGTAAACCACAAAATGTTCCCTCGGTGGGCCTCGATATCCCTAGTGTTACTGATTCCAGATTACTAAGATCTACCCCGTTTGGACCATACATAATCTCTCCGTCCCCATAGTGAATCTGGAAATATAACTTCTATGCCATTTTCCCTGTAAATACAACATCGACCACAAATTATTACATGTGGGCCTTAATTTTATCAAAATTTACCCTGAACATTAAGTCATCCATATTTTTTTACGCCATCTATAGCTCACCGGATGAGGATCAAACCTACGTTTGTATGGCCTAAAGAAAACATTCTCTGAGAAATCAGGACAAAGCTATCATTTTAAGTCAGACATTTTTCGTATCTACTAATTAAGTCCGACCAGAAATCCCGTTCCTAAAAATATCGTCAATATACCTTAATCATAATCTATAAATACCCTACAAACCCCTAAACCCTAGCCCTACAGATATCAAATCCCACTCCTAAAAATATCATTCATATACCCTAATCATACTCTATAAATACCCTACGAATCAATAAACCCTAGCCCTACAGATATCAAATCCCACTCCTAAAAATACCGTCAATATACCCTAATGATAATCTATAAATACCCTACAAACCCCTAAACCCTATCCCTATAGATATCCTAAATATCCCTTTTACTACCTACTTACTGCTAACCTATAAGATTAAAATTGATATCCTACCATGTTTTCAGTAAAACAATAATACAAGTTGTAAATAATTTACCTCAAAACGTAGATGCCGGTGACCACTCTTCCATTCTCTCTTCTTTTCTTCCTCTTCTTCTCTCTTCTCTTCCTCTTCCTTTCCTTCTCTCTTCTTCTCTCGTCTTTTCTTCCTCTTCCTCTCCTCTCTTCTTTTTTTCCTCTTCCTCTCGGGCTCGGGCGGCAAATGAGGCAGGGGCGCTGGCTGGCCATGTGCGAGGTGTTAAAGGGGCAAAATTCGCCCCCCAAATGGCAATTTATCCACGCTGCCCAAACCTCGCCATTCCAACAGACGTTTTTTTGAAACCTCGCCCAATGATGTGGCGAACTTTTGGTTCCCCGGTGGGCCACGGGGTGGGCTTAATCCTGCCCATTTGAATGGCGTAGTTTCAAAAATCTCACCCGTTTGAATGGCGAGCTTTAGTTCCTGCCCGTTGGGGTGGTGACGGACGGCTATTTTTTTAATTTCTTAAAATGGAATATTATTTTTTATTTTTTAAAATATAAAATATTAAAAAGTCCTAGCGTTCGCTGGGATGTGCTTGGAATTGTGCACTGCACTGCGTGTGTGGGCTACATGCACTCGGTTGCACCGCTGCCTGTGTGGGCCGTGTGCACTCTCTGATAAGGACCAGCTATAAAATTATATCGAGGGAGGTTAATAAGAAGCATCTTTTTATAAGAGGTAAATAAACTATGTCACTACTTTAAATTGCAAATGTATGCATATTTCAAAGATTTTAAACATTTTTAAGATTTTAACTTGCAAATCCAAATGTATACAATATATTTAAAACTTTTTCATTATTTAACATGCAAACCTGTATGTGTTTAAGTATTTTTATAACTATTTTCACTATTTTAACTTAAAAATCCATGCATTTCAATAATTTTTAGCTAATATTTACATGGTATATAGTGTTGTATATGCATCATAGGGGTCTGAGGCTCCTGCCCGCCTTGTCTTCATCCCTGTTTCTTGTCTGCTGCATGCTGCTACAGTGAAAAGATAGATTTATTTATTAAAATCTTTTTGCAATGCATGTATATTCTTATATATATACATGTATTTATACATTTTCATATATTGAACGGATAAATGTATTTATAAATGTATACATGTAAATATTTATTTTCAAACCTTGATTGGGCAAGCTATTTTCAAAATATTGTTTTGAATGCATATATTCGTCTAATTACATGTATTAAAGGTATTTTCATACCATGATTTGTATTTTCTTACTCTAGCTTTAAAATCCTATTTTTAGACCCATCTAACCATACCATTCTTGATCTAGCACACTAATTTTCCTAATTCAATTTGAATCCAAATTTGAATGTTAGTGAAATTACTTTTTTGCCCCTTGGGCTTAGCCCACTATTGTTTGCCCTCATCTAGGCAGTGTTCTTTTCAGCGTTTGCATTTGCTTATATGCTGGAAATTTGTAGCTCCTCGATAAGGACATCCGAGGAATCAAAAAATTATAGAAAAATATTTTTGAGAGCTTTGAGAAGAAATAGTAAGACCTACAAAAATTGGCTACCAAACATCAAAGTGTTTGGCTTGTACAAAAAATAACAAATTTCTAACTTATAAGCAAATGCAAACGTCAACGCTGAAAAGAACAGTCTACTAGTCCTCTCTCTCGGCCCAGCCCAGGCCTCAATAGCCCAGCCAAGCAGGAGCAGCCCAAGCTAGTCAAGCCTATCTGGCCTGCTTCTCTCTCTCTCTCTCTCTCTCTCTCTCTCTCTCGGCTCTCTCACTCACTCTGTTTCGGACCGTGCCAGGGCGTCACGCGCTGCGCCACCACTAGACACGTGCTCGCTGCACTGAGCATCCAGTCATGCCATGGTCGCACACCGTACTAGCACCCATGAAGCAGTCCGCGCCCGCGCAGCATCGCACCTGCCCTAGTTGCACCAATGCACGCCTATGCACTGGTGGTTGCGTTGATGCCGCATCAACCTCGCCCTTGCCTACTCCTCCAAGTTGTTCTCCCGCGGGAAACCCAGGACCACCATGTCTCCCCATTGGCTCCTCGATGGTGAGGATAGTCTTTCTCGAATTCTTAATCCTGGCAAGGACAACACACCACTCCGGCTACGTACACATCATCCTCCCCTACCTTCGCTTCTAAGCCATCCCCTCTCTTTGCTCGTCTATAAAAGCCCCGGACTTCGCTCCCTCTTCTTCCCCAACCTCTCTACTCCGCTCTGACTGAGAGCCCTCATTGTCACCAGGCCACCATGATGAGCTCCCTTCTTCACCATCACCTTCCATCTGTTTCCCTCTCTCTCCTCTAGCTCTCATCGAGCCTAATTGGATTTTGCTTCCGTCTAGCTCGCGGAAGAGCTTCTCCATCGCCACCGACCGAATTCTCCCTGTGACATACCCATATTTTCCTATAATTCCAGCATAAGATTTTTTCCGCAAAAAGTCATATTAAAATCTTTCTTAATATCCCTTAAATTTTGAAAATTTACCAAGTTTAATTCTTATTTGTTTCTAAAAGAAAGTCACCTTCTTTTATTTTCCAAAAATATTCATTCCATAAAATAATCAATTTTTTCCATATTTAGATTCTCCTCATTTTTCTAAACTTTTAGAAATTTATTTCACATTTTTCTGAGCTTCCTACAATTTTCTATGAAATTCTAAAATCCTATCCAATTTCTGGAAATAATATTCGGATTTTATAAATTCTTTCCCTTTCTAGAAAATGGGAAATACGCTTTCCCTTTTCTGGAATGCGCCTTCAGCGTAGCCCCCTTTCCCATCCGGAGTTCCACATGGGCCTAAGGCCCAAAAGCCAAAAACAGCCCGCCTCAACCCACCGACACCTTAAGTGACAACGGACGAATGAGATGAAGCCATGCCGACGCGAAGGAAATCCAACGACCCTCGTTGCATACCCCTTCATCCAAACAAACGATTTAATCGTAGCCGTTTCTAGACCATCCAAGGGTCCTAAACCGTCCACGTCGTTTCCCCTAGCTCCAGCCCACATACCCGTTGTCCCAACCCCGGCGCCGCCGTCTCCACCGTTGTTTTCACCAGAAAGGACAAAGGCCGCCGCTATAGCTCGCCACTGCCCCTGAAACCGGCCTCTCCAGAACCCTCCCGACTCCGCGAAGCCTATCCGCCACCTCGACGGCTCAATCCGGCCACACAGCATGATGAATTGCGCCCGGACACGCCGCCAGCGCCGCCGCCGCCATCTTCACGAATCTGGGGCCACCAAGCCACCTTCCACCTATAAAAGGCCACCCCCGGCCTTGGCTTGACCCAAGCTATCACCTCCGCCCCTTCTACCTCCCTACAGCTCGTCGAAGCTACCCCCTCGCCAGAGCCCGAAGTAACGCCACCGCCCAACCTCGTCGCCGGCCACCGCCAGTCCACCTTAGCCCCCACCGAGACTACCAAAAGGTAGCTCTTGCCCTCCTCGACCTTCTCCGACCATCTACCACCCCACTCCGGCCACCGCTCGCCGCCGGCAAGCCACCCCGACAAGCCTCCTCATTACTCACACTCTTTCTGACTAACATCGGGCCCCACCTGTCAGGCTACCCAAGCTTGGCTTAGACTAGGCCAGTTTCAACCCAAGTCACCTGGCCTAAGCACTGTTCATTTCTTTTTCTTTTTCTTTTTCTCGAAAAACTTTCTAAATTTATTTAAATAGTAAAACTCTTCCTAAAATTCTGCCAAAATTTTCAAAATCTAAAATAACATGAGGAATTTATTTAAATTATTAAACATGAATATTTCATAATAAAATACTCAAATAAAAATCCTTTTTGTAATTCTTATTATATAAAAATATATATACCATTTAAGAAAATCCTCCAAAAAATCTAGAAATTATATTAAATTCTTAAAAACCATATTTTGACTATTTAAACCTATATTCTCGATAAATTCCATATCAAAACTCCAACAAGAGAATTGTTGTCGACCCCGATATCTGGAATTTCGTCGGTCCACGCAAATAATTCCACATACACATAAATTCCGGAGATACTCATTCTATTTTTAATAACAATAGTAAAAAGAATAACTTTGAATATTTCTCCAATATCTCATTTCAAATAATCAAATTTCACAATTCTTTTTAAAATCGTACAGCCAATCACCTATGCATTTTTATCATTTTCTTTTGCACAATGCTTCTTCAATTCTTATATTTATTGAAATTCCTTTTCTTTTTTTCTTTATTTGTGGCGTATAGACAACGAACTGATCGCCTCCGGATCCTTTGAGCAAGAGTATCCGGAAGATACCTTTGAACTCGACCCAACTACCGAAGAAGTCAGGTTTTCTACCCTTGAAGCATATTGAATTCCCAATTCCATTTATTATTTATTTATTGCATTTTCTTTCTAGTTATTTATTTAAGAATTATCCCTTATTTAAATTATGATATTTAACATTTTACGTAGAATAGATATTCTAAACCCCACAACTAAAAGCCTACCCCAAAATGATTAAACATGATAGTTATAGAAAAAATCTAGATATATAATTATTTCAAAAAATAGGATAGTATTCATTTTGTCTTTTAGATAGACAATGTGATAAACTGAAGACAGAAAAATCAAAAAGGTATAGGCATGAATTACCAGATGGGTAATGTCATGGGCAAGGTATTGCCTTAGTGTTTTCGCAATACCAAGCATTTGTAATGCTGGCCGAGTAGTCACCGGTAATGATCGTGCGGAGGCCAGGCATTTGCCAGGTTCTGGGATATTGGCTAAGTGATTCACATGTTACCGGTTGTGTCTGTGCGGAGGCCAATATCGCCAGGGTTTTTCTCAATGTTTGTGCCTTGTGCAAAACATTGAAAAACTTGGACTATTTTAAATAGGAATGACATAAATACCGTCCATCCGTATTATCGGCCATTTTACGGGTAAAGATGGACAGGTTCTGCAGAGCTGATAACAAATTCACTCACATTTCGGGAGCGGATGCTGCTCGAGCTAAAGACATGCCCCCAACTCTTGAACAGCTCTCACTTGCCTTGGCCGATAGCTTAGATGACCGATCGTTAGGCATGGTTACCAATGATTTAACAATAGGCCCGTGCCGACCTGTTGCCCATAAACTTTCCTGCCTCTTATGAGAATGGAAAACTGGACATTAATGGACCTTACTTCCGGACATTAATGGACCTTACTTCTGGTATATGAAGTTATGTCAAAATGGGTGATGCCTATTCTATTTAAATAAATCCATGAATTTTAAAAGATAATGGTTTTCAGATGAATAAGGATGGAGAAAGGAGATAGTAATTTACTAAATTCATTTAAAATTTCTTTAGAAAACATCTTTGTAATACTGAAGTTATGTTTTGAAATATTGCATGTTATGCCAATTAAATTATAACCCTACCCTTCTTTGAAACATTTTACATATAGTTAATATTTTATTTCCCATGAAAACCTGCTAGTGCTATTAATGTACTTACCCGTTATATGGGAACTATTCATAATAATTGAATAGATCCCTGTTCCACTGCAAATCCCGACTTTGACTTTTCAGCAGAGGACATGGAACTCTTCGGCTTAGAGTACTAGATATTTCTAAACTTACAAAATATAAAAGTGGTTTGTATAATACCACAAATTTTGGTATTGTAAATGTACATTGATCTTAGTTAAATAACATGGCAAGGTTGATATACTGATTCTAGATCAATATTTATATTATTAAAAGAGACCAATTTTTAATATTACATATTGGAAAATGGTCCCTCACACTCCCCCTTTTTGATTTCTCGCCGCCGATGATGTCTCCAAGCCGCAGCATCCGTCTACACTACCCCAGTGACCCCTTCGACCTCTCCTAGGATGCAATTGACTAAAGAAACACCGGAGCTCATGGGTGCTGTTCCCATGTTTTGGCCAACTTCAACATCACCGTCGCTAGCACGCTCCGACCATCCCACGCTTCAACCACCACGTCGGTAATGCTTCTAGTAGTCCCTAGATGCCCGCAGACCTCTTGTCCATGTCAATGCATCCCTAGTTTCTCGTATGCCATGCTTAGCCGTAGCTCAACTCCGTCCTCGCCCATAGCGCCGCCTCTATGGCTCGCCGCCAGCACAAACTCTGGCGACACGTTCTTAGCCATGTCTCACTAAACCCGTAGAGCCCTTGAACACGCTCAATCATGCCTAGAGTGCCACCGATTTGATGTTGGAGGCTCGCTGGAGCTCGGCCTAAGAGACGGACGCGATGACGTCAGCCTGACGTCATGATCCTAATTACTGTGCACTCGTGTCACTGATAGATGAACCTACTGAGGATTTAGTTAAAACGAGTTTAAATCTCCCGCGGATTAGCTTTGAGTCACAGACTAGTGGACCTCACAAACCCACCCGTCAGTTTATGTGGAAGCATATTCCACTGGAATACGCTTTCTTATTTGCTTGGCGTATTCAAGAAAGTGCCCTTGGGCCTGAGCTCTTGTGGGCTGATTTGGGCCTCACCATGGATAGATAGGGTGCACAGTTCTGGGCTAGGCCTCATGCTGCTTATATGTTTTTCCAGGACCTTATCTATTTAAATAACTCCAGTAAATAAAAATGATTTTCTATAAATAGTTAGAGACCTTCAAAATAGTGATAAAATTATGATAAATATTAGATGACATACTAGATTTACTAAATTATAATCTCGGATATTCATGTGTTCTGTACCCCTTAAAAAATCCTTGTAGTTCTATTTAAGCCTTTTTCTATATATAGAATAATCAGAAAATGCTTATCTATTTATTTAAAATAGTTTTGTTCTCCTAGAAATTCTAGAAAAATTCTGCAAAGTAGTAGATGCTATACTGGACTTAGGAAAAAATATATTTTGACATGTGCTATTATTATTTTACCTCTGAAAAATCTGAATAGCTATCTGTTAGTATTTTCCTTACATAAAGAAATTCCAGAAATGGTATTCCATTAATTAAAATACTATTTGAACTCTAAAAATCACAATTATTTTATGTAAATATTACATATAGTCTGGAACCTAGAAAAAAATAAGATATTCATTGTTTCATTATTTATTATTCCATGAAAATTCTGAATTGCTTTCTTTAGGACTTGTTTGGATATAAATATTAGAGTAAATGCTTTTTCTTTAAAAGAAAATGTAACATACCCATATTTCTAACATAATTATTTTTTCCACAAAAGTCATATTTAAAACCCCTTTTAATTCTTCCTAATTTTTTATGAATTTCCAAATCCAATATCCATTTATTACTAAAAAGAAAACCCATCTTTTATTTTTCAAAAATATTCATTACTTAAGAAGTCAATATTATTACATAATTAAATTCCCCTCATTTTTCTAAGAATTTAGAAATTCATTTCATATTTTCTGACTTTCCTACAATTTTCTACAAATTTTTAAACCCCTTTCCTTTTCTGAAACTTTCAAAATACGCTTTCCCTTTCGGGAATGCGCTTTCCTTCTTCAGCCCGGAGCCCCACTTGGGCCTAAGGCCCAAGGCCGAAACTAAGGCCCAAGGCCGAAACGGCCCATTCCTACCCGCCGGTGCCTTAAGTGGTCATCTACGGCCGAGATGAATCTATCTGCATCTAACGGCCGATAGCCATACCACTTCAAGGTTTTAATCTCAACCATCTGACTTGATCCGACGGACCAGGCACGTCCACGTCGCCTCCCTCATTTTGAGCCCACGGACTCATCTTCTCCCGGCCCGGCGCCGCCGCGTCCGCCGTTGTTTTCGTCGGAAAACGACGCAATCGCCGTTGTAGCTCGCCGCCGCCCTGTTTTCGATCTCTCCAGACCCCTCCCGACGCCGCAAAAATTATCCCCCACATCGGCGACTTCATCCGCCAGCCAAGCTCGACGAATCGCTCGCCGACACGCCGCCAGTGCCGCCGCAGCCACCTTTGCGATTTCGTGGCAGCCAAGCCACGGAACGCCTATAAAAGGGCACCCCCGGCCCCGTTGTAACTCAAGCCACCCCTCCGCCACTCCTCCACCTCCATACCTCGTCGGAGCACCCTCTCGCCGAAGCCCGTAGCTTCGCCGCCGCCTTATCTCGTCACCGGCCACACCCCGTCCACCTTGAACCCCAACCAAACCTACCAAAATGTAGCCCGTGGCACCCACTACCCTCCCCGACCACCGGCCACCACTCTCCGGCAGCTGCTCGCCACCGGCAATACTGCCCCGACGAGCCTCCCTCCTTGTCTCACTGCACGCGGGACCCGCTCGTCAGGCCACCCGCACGCACGGCTGGGCCAAGTTCATCTCGGCCCGATTAAAGCCCAACTCAGTCCATTTCATTTCCTTTTCCTTTTTCTTTTCCCAGAATATTCTTTTGATTTTATTTACACATCAAATTACCTCCTAAAATTCTGCCAAAATTTTCAAAAATATAAAATAATACAAAGAATTTATTTAAATTATTAAATCTGACATTTTATAATAAAATAATTAATAAAATTTCAAAAACCTTTTCCTATAAGTTATTTAAAATGGTAAAAAGAATAACTTTTAAAAAATCCCCTTTTTACCCTCAATTGGCTCTATCTCGGAACTCCAATATGAGAAATGTTGTCGACCCCGATCTCTAGAGCTCAATTGATCCATTTTTTAAAAATAAATAAAACAAAAAATTTAAATATTAAATTTTCTTGCTATCCGGAGGAATTTCCGAAACTCTGCCAAAATTTTTCCTAATATCCCATTTTATAAAGAAAATGATTTTAAAACATAAAATCATAAAATTCATCATTTTTCTATCAATTTAAAGATCATATGCATATTTTATTTAAATCTATACCTTTTTGAATCTTTATTATGTTTTTATAGAAAACGACCTAGGACTTCCTGAAACTTCTGAGTCAGATTTCTTGAAAGTGTCTTTCGAATTTGAACCGACAACCGAAGAAGGCAGTTTTTCTTATCCTTGATGCATTTTGATATACCTAAATTTTCTTACTTATATTTATTGCATATACTTTTTAGTTACTTATTTATACACACCTAGTACAAATTTTTATCCAAACCCCAATTGTCCTAAAAAGCAACCTAAAAATACTCAACCTCTGATAAAACCCTAGAATAGGCAAAAATATTAAAATTTGATCATTTCATGAAAAGAATGGGGAATTGATCTGTACAAATAAGTTAGATTAGATAACTTATTTGTTGTGGGAAAGCTATAGTTTGGAAGGTTGATTGTATTTATATAGAGCAATTTGGAAAGATCACTTTGCCGGCTTGGGCAAGGCACTCCGGGAAAAAGGTGCAACACTCAAGGGCACTGGACTGGGTGTTTGATTGAGTTGAAGTCTGGATTCATTACTCTACAAAATATAGAAGCAAATTCAGAAATATCGTTATGTTTGCCGTCTTGGGCCAGGGTCACAGCCTGTGTGGCTGGTGGAAACACTCAAGGGCAGCGAATGATGAGGTCATTTGTAAATCGTTTGCTTCTATAAGAACTTGGGCTTAATAAATAAGAATGACACAAATTTTCTCCCATTCATTTAGTAGGCCACTATATGGGCAAAGCTGGGTAGGTTCTGCAGAGCTAATAATCAATTCATCGATGGACCTTACTTCGGGTATACGAAGTTGTGTCAAATGGGTGATGCCTCTCTTATTTATCAAAATCCATGAATTTATTCTATGAAAAATATTGTCTGAATTGTAAATGAATAAGGATGAAGAAAGTTGATAGAATTTGTATTACTACGAAAAATTGTTTTAAAAATAAATAAGACTTTTAAAAATTCAAAATTTGCATAATTACCATAAAGCCTTAACTATTCCTTGAATATTGTCTACATATAATAATACTATTTTCTCAAGAAACCTGCTGGTATAATTTTTATACATACCATTATTTGGGAACTGTTCATTGAACAGATCCTTCTTACGCTGCAGATATTGAATTTTCTCAGGAAGAAATGGATCTCTTCGGTCAAGAATATTAAGTTTTCCTGTACACTCAAACAAGATGTAAAATAGGAGAAATAAAACTGTAAATTACTTAGTTTTGGTATTGTAAAAACTCTAATGTAATAAAGTTATTATTGTATCAATTCTGAGGTTTTGTAACTTCAGGTGATTAGTTTTCAATATGAAAATTGGTCGCCCACAGAAAACTTCGGGAATATGTTTATTCTGGTGGTGTAAAGTACCTAAACTATTATCTTGGAACATTAGACAATAATTTAGGAATGTCCCTATTTAACACTTATTTTACTTATAAATAATATGTATAATGGATGTTTCTTTACAAAATCAATAATATGGATATTTCTTTGACTTAATGTATACATATTCTACTTTATTATTGGAAACATATTTAAGGGTACTGAGGCACTTATACATGCATGACATACTTAGATCGTTTATCAAGGAGTTCATGGAACTCCTTCATAAGTAGGATTTATATTTATATTGATAAATCGTTAGAATAGCCCCAATGCGGAGCGTTACCAACGTGATTAGCATCTCATGCATCATGTTTCTAGCATACCTTGGTGTTTACTTGTACTTTTTGTTCTTCGTGGTAGATCCCAAAGTCCTAGGAGAACAACTGGAAGATCAGGACCCAGGTTTGGACACACAAGGTCTAGGCGAGTAAGCATCCCTAGTTCATACTGCATGCTCTATTATTTTGCTTTAAATATCTAAATGCATGCTCTATTATATTTCACAAGTATTTAATTGTTAAAGATAGTTATGTTTTGTTTCTTTAATCATGTTATATACATGCCATGTTCCTTGAATTATTTTTGCTTACCGTGTGTTGAGTGCCTTGAATATTAGGTCTTTTGATCACCCTAGATTAACTACTAGATAAAATTTTGACTCTTAACTCTTCGGTAAAATTTGTTTAGACATGTTTTGGTCTAATCAATCTTTTGCCTAGGGTCTTATCACTACCAATAAGTGGATTGATAATCCACCGGACACTTATTCACATCTTTGAAAATAGAACTTGATGGTATTATAGAGCCTTGGTGGTATGATCTGGGTGGCAGTGGATAGAACCTTTGTGTTTGGCTATGTGCGTCCATAAATTTTTCCAGTGGGATGATTTGTGTACTTTCAAATCCACCAAATCTTTGTGAATGGTGGTGCACCGGGTCTATGTTAGCGGTGTGTTATTCACTAGTCACCGGGTCTAGGTGAACGGTGGCAGTGGTCTTGCTAATCACTAGGTCTTGGCGAACAGTGGTATAATCTTTTCCAATACACTGGGATTTTGTGGGAACAGTGGTATGCTGAATTTTTTGGATTGTGGTCTTGGTGACTAGGTAGATTTTGACTATGTGGTCTATGATTTGGTTTTAGGTGACATGATAAGATTTGAATTCCCTTTGACATTATCAACATGTTGAGCAAAAGCTCAACCTCTAGTATGGGTTTTATAACAAACTGGTCAAGTTATAGGAATTTCTAGCTATAACTTATTGCAACTTTGGTTTTACATAAATAAAATAGCCCCAGCCCCACCAAAAGGATTGTATCATCAAAATGCATTAAGTGGAGGTGTTGAGTCGCACGTGCGGTTTGATTACGCACTTACACTCGCACACACTCACCTTTTTAGGCAATGGAGAAGAGGATGAGGATCCATATGTCTTGACTACTACGACGACGTGGAAGACCCGAATGCTGACGATTAGGAGGGTGTTAGGTAGGACTCCAATTGCTTACCTGATTGGGACATAGGCATAGCCTAGAGACCCGACTATATTCTATTTTTCTTTCCGCATGTTGAACTCTAATAAGAGATCTATTTTGGTATTGTAACATTTGGCCTAGTTAACTTTTAAAACTTAAGCCATTATATATTTGAACTTCTATAAATGAATGTTTCATCTATGTGTGTATGAAATGATCTAACATTTTGTAATTCGTATCGCGCTAGCGAGACATCCTGAGCTAGCACAGGATGCATAGAGGCTTCATGTTGTCCTAAAAATCTAGGGCCTAGATACAGTCATGAATACGATGACCTTTTCTTTTCCCTTGCTAATGATCCTAATTGGAACGTGCCAATTTTTTTGGTTCACATGTGAACTAAACCATTTCATGTGAAATTCGAGCATTTTGATGGAGAAAAATTCAATATTTGCCACTCTAAAGATTGCCCCTCTCACATTTGCCACTCTATTCGTTGTAATCTAATAGTTACCGCTCTAATTAATTTCTATTCTAATTTGCCACTTTAAGCCTTTTAACCCATTTAGCTTGTATCTTCTAATATATATCCTTATGAAATGACCCTTTTGCCCCCTCTTACATTTGCCACTCTCTTCGTTGTAATCTAATATTTACCGCTCTAATTAATTTTTAATCTAACATTTGCCACTTTTAGCCTTTTAACCCATTTTGCATGCCTCTTCTAATATATTCTCTTGTGAAATGACCCTTTTGCCTCCTTTGCATTACACAGCACCTTCTTAGCTCGCTAGGTCAGCTCTGCCCCCTTGCTGGCTGGTTCGCTGTTAGCGGTCGCTGGCTGGGCAAACATTTGGCAAGGATCAAATTCTACCAATAACACATAGCTAGGTAGAGGCAGCCTGATTTAAGCACCAATCAGTAATTAAAAAGAATCATGTATAAGTCGCTGGGCGAACCGAGGAGCGCTTGGTTGCCTAGTTGCGCTGTGCGCAAGCTAGCCCACCTAGGAGATCACGAGTTTGATCCCTGCGTGCCGCACCGCCAGGTTTAATTCCTTGAATAAAAGTTGAAAAGGACTTTGGTCCGCTCTCTATGCCCTGATGCTATATGTGCAGTAGTTGGTTCAGTCTTGTGCGTGGGTGGTGTGTGTGGGTATGTGTGTGCGGAAATACTCAAGCTCAGACGTCCAATGGAATCGGACACTCTGATCAGCGATACGGCCCATTTGGCCTACGAGAAAGCTTGAGACCAGGCGTCCAATGTGTCGAACGCCTCGGCCTAGCCTCGTTCGTTCAGCCTACTAGCCCAGTCTTATTGCTTCCTCATTCCTCGTTTGTATCTATCCGGTCCTCTCCAGCTTGCACGCGCGGTATTACATTCCCCACCGACTGCAACATCCCCTATGGCTCGCCTGCCGCTCCCTGACAGCTCACCTACTACTCACTGACCATTAGCGCCGGTGTCTTCTTCTCATTTATCCATGCCCTCTCTCTCCATCTCTAATCTCTCTTCCTCTTCCTCATCTCTACTCTCTCAATAGCCTCATCCGGTTAGCCTAGCGAGCTTGATGGCAGATCCCAAGCGAGCATGGCGAGGGGCTCGCCAGATTTGGAGAAGGAAGCACGAGAGAAGATGCATTCTCTTTTTCCTTGAAACATCATGTACATATGAAACATCACTAGCATATGTATGGAACATTTGATTTACTCCTACGAAATGTCACCATGTTTTTGTTCTGTCAAAATATTGGTTTTGCCCGCTGAAACATTTGGTTTTACCTGCCAAAACATGGTTTTTGTTATTGTGAAACATTTGCTTGAATAGGGTAAAACATCTTTTGAATAAGAGTGAAACATTTTTTTATTTTTCTACAATGTTTCATTAGTTCTTTTGTCACGTTACATCAGCACTTCGCCCATATTCCATGATGTTTCATCATCGCTCGACCATATTTCGTCAATGTTTCAACCATGTTTCAGTAGTACACCGGTCATGTTTCAGTAGTATATCGCGCATGTTTCAGTAGCACTTCGCACATGTTCCATGATGTTTTATCTCCGCTCGACCTTGTTTCATCAGTGTTTCAACCATGTTTCAGTAGTACATCGGTCATGTTTCAGTAGTACAACGTGCATGTTTCAATGTTACGTCGCGCATGTTTCAGTACCTTTTTGCCCATGTTCCATGATGTTTCATCACCACTCAATATTGTTTCGTTAGTGTTTCAACCATGTTTTAGTAGTGCATCGTGCATGTTTCAGTAGTACATCACGCATGTTTCAATACCACTTCGTCCATGTTTCGAAACAAGTGTCTGATGTTTGGGCTAGGATTGGACATCCCATCCCTACTCTAAAACATTTTGTTTGCTCTTGTGATACATTTTATTTGCTCTTGCGAAACACCAGTAAAAATAAAAGTGATTTTTGTTTCCAATGTGTGGGGAAAGTTTCATTAGTTAGTAGTTCGTTTTCATCGGGTAATATTGAATGTTTTAGCTTGTCAATCTAAAGGAACAGCTGAGATCGACCCTACTGCATCATAGGGTTTACACCGTTAAGTATGCGGGCGTCCGATGGAATCGATTCCATCGGACGTCCGAGCCGAAGTCGTGCCCATGTGTGTGTGAGGTGTGAGTTGCACAATTAAACAGATACTATAACTGCATCCCGATGAGAGTTCTCAGAAAAAAAAGATACGGATCGACAGAATTAATCGCCTTAATTTCGATAGAGTAATGAATCAATCAGGTTGCTCCGATCACTACGGAACTTGTCACACAAAATTCGACAAGAGAAAAAACCACCACGGAAACTTATGGAACCAAGCTACGGATCGAGCGAGCGCCTCTGATTAGCTTTGCAAAGAGCAGGGGGTGAATTGTTATTTTTCACAAGTTTATAAATTGAGGGTTTTTATAGTCGTTGGAGAGATACCTACTAAATCTAGCCATTTATTTGTAAGAGGTAGGATTGGAACAAAATTTCTTTCCTCCTTTCTCATGCTCTCTCTTTCTTCTCTCACTGATGTGGTCTTCTTTCTCTCTCCTCTCTCCTCACTACGGCAGTTGGTGACTGGGCCAACGGCGAGGTGGCATGACTGGTGGCGCCACAAGGCCCTCAACACTGGCGCGACGGGCGACGGCAGGTGGTCGGTGCCAGGTGGCCAGTGAGGCACTTCGGTGAGGATTAGAAGAGAGAGAGGAGAGATGAAATTCCATTTTTACCATTGTAGAATGGAGGTATCATTTGGTACCAGAAAATTGAGGGAGGTATCACAAAGTGCCGCATCTTGAGAGCCATTAGATCTATCTTGATTAACGGTTGTGATTCGAGGTACCAAAGATGGTAAAACTCCTCTTATAAATTAGAAGAAACAAACTAAATATGTTGAAGGCTTGAAGTGACAAATGTTAGATTAGATATTCATTAGAGTGTCAAATATTACGAATAGTGGCAAATGTGTGAGAGGCGATCTTTAGAGTGCTAAATATTAAAATTTCCCTTTTGAAAGAGGCTCTTTGCGAAGAGTCTAAGTGATAAACTGATGTTAATATTTCTGTGTTTCTCATGTTTCTCTTGAGATCAAACATAGAGTTTGTTTGGAAACCTTAATCCTGGTCAGAATCCTAGTCCGTTCCTAGGGTTGGAAACGCCAACTAGAAGGCACGACATAAATTTCCAAACCCAATCCAAGCTATTTTCACGGGGGAAAATTTCATGACTTCGCATATGACATAAGTTCTCCCCATCACCTCCTCCTTCCTCATTAATGATTGCTTCCACCACCACCTCACTTTGCAGTGAGCTCCAAGACACTGGCTAGGGAGGAGAACAATGTTGTGGCAGGCTCATGGCACAGGGACTTCTGTGGATTGGCAGGCTCCAAGACATAGGGGAGGACATTGGCACGGTGGGCTACGCGACGGGGAGGACTCCAGCATAGGGAGCTCCAAGGCGGAGGTGGAAAAGGGAGGATGTCAGCTCCTCCTGATAGTGGTATTGCTTCCTAGTAGTGGTAACGGCTCCCTTGGCGGCTAGGGTTATTAATTAGGGAGAGAGGAAGGAACGAGGAGAGAGAGGAGTAATGGAGAAGAGAATAATTGGGAATTTTTAAGAATAATTAGGGATTTTTAGATGGGGAAAAGGATTGAGATTATCCCTAGGATTTGAAATGACAAAAAAAACCCAGGTGCTTTAAATTAGATGGTTTTTTTTTCTGCAAGGCACCCAAACAATGCTAAAAAGGGAAATGGGTGGGATCGTGGGTAGGGTCGAAACTTTAGCTCGTACCTCGTGAGCTGCTCAGGCTCGGCTCGTGCTTGGCTCGTTCGCAAACGAGCCCACTTTCCAGCTCCATAATCTAACCGAGCCGAGCCGAGACATCCCCTGGCTCACTTGGGCTCAGCTTGTTTTGGCTCGTTCAGTACTGTCATACATGAAGCACCCCGCCTAGGACACAAATTCACCGTCCACATCTAATCCACAGCCACGAACACCAAGCATCATCCACCCATGTAGCCTTATCCTTCCACCTTCTTCCTCCCCTCTACCACATAGCCACCCACAACCTAATTCTTCCACTTCCCTCAATCCTCATGTGTCCCTCACAACCACACAGTGTGTCCTTCCTCCTACCTCTCCCTCTCCCTCTCCTTTGTCCTCCCAAGTGACCTGCGTGGGCCAGAACAACTGCAAACACTTGTCGGGGCGATGGTGGCCTGTTAGGGCTGCGGACAACGATGACCACAGGACAGGACAACGGCGAGCACGGGCCGGATGCTAGTGACCTGCGGGGGCTAGGACGATGATGAGCGCAGGTCGGAGTGAAGAAAACTTGCTGCGCCAGCTGGGTCAACGACAACAAGCTATGACAAGGAGCATTACCCTCGTCTTCTCGAGCTCGCCAAGGCTCATGAGCTTCCTACGAGCTGAGCTCAGCCTATTTCTAGCTTGCACTACTAGAGAAATGACCTTCCATACCGGCACATCAGTCTCGGTTGGCCACGAACCGGGACTAATGTGGCAATAGTCCTGGTTCGTGGTTACAGGGCTTAAAAACATGATTTTTCACTCATATTAGTCCCGGTTCGTAATACGAACCGGTACTAAATGTGGCTTTGGCAAGCGGATACATGCTAGCTGGCACAGGCACATATTAGTCCCGGTTCGTGTTACGAACTGGTACTAAAGACTCATTCCAGCATACTTCAAAAGGAATGCATATCCTAGTTTATTAAATACACGTGGGTGGGTGGGTTGGTTAGAAGAGTGAGTGGGGAGTCATGTGGTGGCATGAGGTCCCAGGTTCGAGTCTTGGTTTCGTTTTACTTTTTAGATATTTTCTACGCTTTAGTACCGGTTAGGGGAACCGGGACTAAAGTTATGTGACCTTTAGTCCCGGATGGCCTGTCCCGGTTCGGGAACCGGGACTAAAGCCCGTTCCCAACCGGGACTAAAGGCCGTTTTTCTAGTAGTGTCGGTCCCCTCACTGGGCTTGGCTCGGTGACGAACGAGCCTAAATGAGCTAGACCTTGGCTTGCTCGAACTCGACTCATTTCCACCCCTAAGGGTGGGAAGAGGAAAAAGGGGAAGAGGTAGGCCAATGCAATTGAATACCATTATTTGGAAGGAAGATGAAAATAGAAAGAGCTACACCATCGCTAAAAGGTTGGAACGGAAATACCATTGCTTAGCTTGCTTCTCGAGGTGCTTGGATTGGAGTATTTTTATGGAAGGCTACAGGATCTAGTTTAAATTAACATGATGGTATATGTGCATCACTGACATGATAGAATGAAATGTTTATGATATCCTTTCTAGTTCTTGCTATATTGCCAAAAAAATCTACGATTTCATCCTTATCCAAGGTATGAAATGTTTTAGCTCCAGCTTGATAACTTTGGAAAATGTTCAAGAGTTTGGAGAAATGGGTTGAAGAAAAGGTGCTAAAAGCTTTGGAAAATGGTTTTAAGACTTTGGAGAAAATGGTTCGAGAAGCCATGAACCGAAAAAGAAGAGGGTCGTATCAATTGCAAACTGCCAGATCTGCCTAGTGCACCACACATATATGCCACGTGCAATCGGCATGTCTGCATCTTGCGCGCAGTCAGCGCGCCCGCGGATCTCACCCTGCCACGCTCCCTAATCTCTCTCGATATCTGTTTTCATAAGTCGGTTGAAGAGATTAGCCAAGTGGTGGCCTATATGTATCTGTGTTTTCTATCAGATTAATCATCATGTGATTATTTCGCTGTCATGGTATCGAATGTAGCACCCACGCCTCGCTTCTACATACCTTAGTAGTCGGCTCTCCCGCTGACCACTACCACCTCACTCCCCCTAATGCCATGTCCACGACGACAACACATCTGATGTCACCGATGCCAATGTCGCCATCTTGGCCGCTGTGCACCGTGACAAAGCTGCCCTTACGTTCGCCGCCACCGAGGCTAGCACTGTTGTTGCTCTCCACACGTAGGTCATTCATGGTCTAAACATCGCCACTCTAGTTCCCATCATTCTCGACCTCGCTATCAACAACTACAATAAGTGGCGTCTTCTCTTTCTCATCACTCTCAAACGATACGCCCTCACTGACCATGTTTTTTTCCGATGCTGGGATGTCCACCAATGCCGATTGGGCACGTCTCGACTACGTTGTCCTCTTTTGGCTTTATTGGCATCTTTGCTAAACTCTTGGAGCTCATCATGACTCCAACAACTATGAATCACTTTGTCTAGACAAGTCTTTAGCAACCATTCCTTGGCAACAAGAAGACACGCACTCTCCATCTGGAGGCAGAATTTCGTACCTTCATTCAGGACAATATCTCCATTACTGACTATTATCGTAAGATGAAGGGCATGGCAGACACTCTCAGAGATCTTGGTGAACCTGTGAGTGATCATACTCTTGTGCTCTTGGTTCTCTATGGTCTCAATGAGAAGTTCGACTTCATGGAGACGCTTCTCCCAGTGCAAAAGGTGCTCAGAATGACTTCCAAACCATGCTCCTCCACCATCCCCTTTGTCACGATCGGTCAACGCCCTCCAATGGCATTGACTCTAGTTCCTAGTCTGGCAGTAGCTCCACTGGGGGCGGCTGCTTCAACGGCTCCTGCAATAACTGTGGACGCTGCTGTGGTGGTCAAAATCCTAACCAGAACAACAATAACAATAACACCAATCAGATTGATGTGCCCACCTTCTTCAACCCATGGATGGGAATGGTGCAAGTTTGGCCTCATAACGCCCGCTTGGCACCAGGGATCCTCGGCAATCGCCAAGGCGAACAAACGGTGTAGCATGCGCTGACCACCGTGTACCCTCCCAGCGGCGGCCAGCGGCTTGCTCCTCCCGATACCACCGGCCTCGACTTCACGGGCATGCACCTTGGTTTCCTAGGTACCACTATCACGGATTAAGTCTTCAATCCCGGTTCCAAACCGGCATCAATCCCGGTTTTGGAACCGGAATAGGCAATTCGGGACTGATGGCATGGAGCCATCAGTCCCGGTTGCTCTCAACTCGGGATAGATGTTAGAAATATATTTAAAAATATAATGCGCATATATGGCTTCTGTGGGACTCGAACCCAAGATCTCGTGACTCCCCACTCACCTTTCTAACCAACTCACCCACCCACGCGTTCTAATATAACTAGGATATGCATTCCTTTTAAAGATTCTTTAATGAGGCTTTAGTCCCATTCAGAATACCTAACCGACTAAAACCTACCTTCAATCGGTTGGTATTACTTAACCGATCGATAAGCTTCCATGCTACCGGGCTGTATTAGCTCAAGATGGGAGGAGCATCAATCCCTGCTGGTATTATCAACCGACTAATGTGAGCGATTTAACAGGGATTGAAGACTTGGAACTACTAACCGGATCGATGCTACTATTAATACCGGTTCGTATCTTATCGGGACTAATAAACCAGTATGGAAGGCTGTTTCTCTAGTAGTGTACGGGTCTCGCGTGTTGCGACACGTCCACCCTGTCTCCATTTGTTGGGTTCTATACCCAGTAGCAATTATGGGCCACAGGAGATGTGGGCTCGTTGGTGATGGGTCACGTATGACGGTTGTGTAACAGCCCAAAAGTTTGATATTTTTGAGAGACACTTTTGTGATGCTTCTATGCTGCAAAGACATTTTCTTTAAAAGAAATTGCTGTTAGAAATTCATTTTTCTGGACCCTTGAAATCCTATAAGCTAATAATGACTAAACTAATTTGATTAAGTTAAGTTAAAAACTTAACAATTTGGCTCTAATCATAAATATCTAAAACATAGCTATGAATAGGCTAGGATAATTTTTGCCATTCCAAATAACCCCTCAAAGATCTCCTATGTCTATATATGTATATATATATACATAAAATGCATCTATAAAACACATATGTATATATTTATATATATGATATACATATGTATATAGATAAATTCCCACCAAAAATCCCACAAAAATTTTAGAAAATAATTTAGACCACATATAATAGCCTGAATCGTGGGTTGACCAAATTTGACCCCTGGTGGGACCCACATGGCAGTCCTTCTTCTCCCTGCCCTTGTGGGCATTTCCACGAGCAGCTGGGCTGCAGCAGCCCGGTTTCCACCTCGCCGGCGCATTCATCGCGCCCTGCCTGCAATCTCCCTTGAAGATCCTTCTTTGGCCACTTGTGAGCGTCGCCTTGGCCTCGTGGACCCCGTGCCTGCGCCGACACGACCTCACCCCCAATGCCCGTTGCCGTCGCCTGACATGGCGTGCTGTCCCGCCGCTCTGTCGACTCAGCTTGGCAAGGCAACTCCGGCACTGCCCTCAATTGCCCAATCCCCGCCACTGCCTCACACTCAATTGCACTAAGCAGCGCCGACCATAGCCGGATCAATGCTCGTGCCCGCGCGCGTGACCGCGCACGCTCAATCGGTCGCTCGGACCAATTCAAGCCCAGTTTGCGAACACGCCACCTCCCATGTCCGCCAATCACTCGAAGAGCACCGTAGCAACCACACCGCCCTTCCCAATGACCGCTGGTCACTGGCCTGAGCCTGCCCGATCATATAAACGGATTACGCACCATGAAAACACTTTTCCCACACCATGCGTCGTCGCTGTGGACAACATGGGCCCGGGTATTCCAAGATATCCAGTTGGACGTACCACCTCTTTGGACCGAGTCGCACGGATCTTCCAGAAGGCGGGCTTAGAGGCTGGCGTGGCCTGTCTTACTCTACAAGGAAACGAACTCGTTTCCTACTCGAATACATAGAGATAGGCGTAACCAACCCGGTTATATCTCTATGTTCCTTATACGGATTAGGGAACACTGCGTCAGAACGACCCTTGCACTATAAAAAGGGGGTTGGGGTCCCTAGTTAGACAATCTCATCATCATAAACACATCCAAGGTCATTGTCTGTTCTCGTGCCCTCCCGACGAGAACATACATTGTAATCGACACCCACAATACAATCCACAAGCACAGGAGTAGGGTATTACCTCTCATAGAGGGCCCGAACCTGTATAAATCCTGCCCCCTGTACTACCATCAAGTTGTGATCTCTCGCGTAGCCCTATAAAATACATTGCCGACGCAAATCGTCGACAGTTGGCGCGCCAGCTAGGGGCTAGTGTCACGATCAACTTCATCAACTTCGATGGCCTCCATCGGCTGATTCGTCTTCACCTACGCCCCCGGCCAAGGCTTCTTCTTCGGAGATCTTAGCTTCCTTGCGGATGACTCCGGGGAACTCCGGCTATCGTAGCCGGACAACATCCGGGGAAGGCTGAATGCGACTTCGGTAGAGCTACACCACGTCGGCTCGCCACTTCCGGACTCTGATCCGAAAGAGATCCGATCTGGCGACAATGACTCGATCGCTCACCGTAAGGACTCTTCGGTTCCGATCGAGTTACGAGCTATGGTTACGCGGCGTCCTCCGCCGTAATGAATCAACCGTCAATGCTGTTCCTAATCTGGATCGCGTTCGAATTCAATTAGGAATTGCGACTTTTCAGTAGTCTGGCATCCCGTTCGGGTTAAGAAACTCGGCCGCTGTTTTCCATGAGATAACACGCCGTCTTTTTCAATCTGGGCTAAGCAGCGCCGCACAACGCGCACACACTAGGATGAGTTTTCTGAGTCCTGGCTCAGGGACGACTCTAACTAGATCAACTTCCCGAGTGGGTATACCACTCGGATTGATCAATTCGGCTGCAAGGTTTCAGCAGATCAGTTTTGCCAAATCTCAGTCGGATTCTCTTCTGCCAGACGATCCGGCACGAGAAGTGGGAGTTATAATCACTCCCATCGACGAGCCAATAAATCGAGATCAGTTGAGCCTCTCTTACTTAGAATCCGAGTCAGACGAGAGTGTCAACGGCTTCCCCGACTTTCGCGGCATCTATGTGCTGGATGGGCAAGCCTCCGGATCGACTCGGCACCCCATGGACGAGGCAGGAGCCGAGCATAACGGCGGAGGCGGAGAAGATCTGCGCGACAAATTACGCGGTCACACACGAGAAGTCCGGGAGGAACTGTTTCAAGTCTGTATGGGAGATCACTCGGTTTTCCGTACACCCCAGCAGAACATCCTCGCATGTAAGACCCTTCTGGATAATGTTGGTCCCCTTACTTGGAGAAAACAGCCCCGCGACGCCGATCATGGAGCAGATCAAAGCCATGGTGACGGTAGCGGCTGTCCAGAGTACTCGGGATCAGCAGGCCAACTCGGCCAGAAGCCAGACTGCCACGAGTAGCACTCGGTGCAGTTGGCACACGCCAACTTGCGGGCAAGATGCTCACCGAAGTGCAAGTCATGACCTTCACCTTGACATTGAGGCTCGACGAAGGGAGCGAGATGAAGACCGGCGCCGCACACCACCACGTCGGATTCTTCCCCGCCAGTCTCCTCCCCCTGGGGATGGATTGATTGACGGGATCAAGGCATTCACACCCTGACTTCATCAGGTAAACTGGCCCGAAGGGTTCAACCCCAAGGGAATAGTGAAATTTGACGGGGAGCGGGACCCAGAGGCTTGGTTGCAGATCTACTCTTTGGCAATCAAGACCACGGGCGGAGGATACGACATGATGGCAAACTATCTGCCCGTCATGTTAACCCCTCCGGCTCAGGGTTGGCTCATAGGCCTTCCAGAGAACTCAATCGGTTCCTAGGGAGAGCTTTGCGACCAATTCGTCACCAATTTCTAGGGTACTTACGAGAAGCCTAGACCCAATGGGACCTTTATCATATTCATCAGAAAAAAGATGAATCGTTAAGGGATTTCATTCGGCGGTTTACCAAGAAGAAGAACACAATCCGAGAGATTTTGGAGGCGGTCGTTGTCGCGGCCTTCCAGAAGGGGGTCCGCGACCCTTATCTAATCAAGAAAATGTCTCGGAAGCCTCCGACCACCGTCAAGGAGATGTTCGCCCTGGCGGATCGATATGCTACCTCCTCGGATGCTCTCGCCGAGCGTCAAGAAGATCACCCGAGCAAGAACGAGGGCAAGAAGGACAAGCCCGAATCATCCTCCAAGAAGGACAAGAAGCACAAGGATGAAGAGCTAGTAGCGGTCGTGGATCATGGTCGGCAAAAGCCACCCCAGTCCACTGACTACAACAAGGTAATGGAAGCGTCGTGTCTTTTCCATCCAAATGGGAAGCATGCGGCGAAAAACTGCAACGTCTTGAAGAGGTTTGCTGAGGAGCACAACAAGGACGCTCCGAAGGACTCCAAGCAAGACGACAAGCGTGACCGCCCTCAGGGTGATGCTTACCCAGAAGCTGAGCGCGAGCTCAATTACATATTCAGGGGATCGGATGCATACGAATCCAAACGTAAGTAGAAGCTTACTACTCGGGAAGTTAATGCAGCTGTTCCGGTGACCCCCGAATATCTGCGATGGTCCGAGGTTCCGATCAAGTTCGATCGCTCGGATCACCCTGACCACATCTCTTGTCCGAGAAGATATCCACTCATCCTGGATCCCGTGGTATGGGGCGTCCATTTGCACAAAGTCTTGGTCGACAGCTGAAGCGGATTGAACATCCTTTTCGCCAATATGTTCAACGAGATGGGGATTCCAAAGTCGGCGCTTCAGAAGACTGACACGCCGTTTCACGGCATAATCCCGGGAACCTCCTCAGTGCCGATCGGGAGAATCTCTCTTCCGGTTACTTTCGGCACTCGGGACAACTTCCGGACGGAAAACCTCAGCTTCGAGGTGGCCAATTTCGAGACTGCGTATCACGCAATCTTGGGAAGGCCGGGCTTGGCCAAACTCATGGCCGTCCACATTACACCTACCTACTTATGAAGATGCCAAGTCCGCGGGGCATAATCACGGTCCGCGGAGGCGTCAGGTTTTCCTATCTCCTTGATAGGGAAAACTGCGACTTCTCCCAGTCAGCAGAAGCAGCTGCCGAGTTGGACAAGATCCGACAGGCGGCCACCACTCTCCATGACGAAGGCGAACCACCAAACAAGAAGACATCTAAATCAGGCATCAAGCCTGACGAAGATGTCAAGCGTATTTCGCTCGACCCGTCCGATTTGGCCAAAACGGCTCTGATCGGGACAGGGCTCGATCCGAAATAGGAAGAGGCGCTCGTCACCTTCCTCCAAGCGAATCGGGGCATCTTCGCTTGGAAGCCGTTCGACATGCCAGGTGTCCCGAGGGAGGTGATTGAGCATTCTATGAATGTACACAACAAAGCCAAACCGATCAAGCAGCGGCTGCGTCGGTTCGCACAAGATCGAAAGAAAGCCATCAAGACGGAGATCACCAAACTTTTAGCCGCCGGCTTTATAAGGGAGGTGCTCCACCCCGATTGCTTGGCAAATCCGGAACTTGTACAAAAGAAGAACGGTACTTGGGGCATGTGTGTCAATTACACCGACTTAAATAAAACATGTCCTAAGGATCCATTCGGCCTACCTCGCATCGACCAGGTGGTTGACTCCATTGCCGGTTGCGAGCTTTTGAGTTTTCTAGATGCCTACTCAGACTATCATCAGATTAGCTTAAAGGAAGAAGATTGTATCAACACTTCGTTTATTACTCCGTTCGGGGCTTTCTGCTACGTCACTATGCATTTCGGATTGAAGAACGCCGGAGCAACGTACCAATGTTGCATTCAGCGATGTTTCCACAATCAGCTTGGGCGCAATGTGGAGGCGTACGTTGGTGACGTTGTCGTGAAGTCTCGGGTAACCTCCGACTTGGTCGCTGACCTATCGGAGACATTCGAGAGCCTGACGACATACAACATGAAATTAAACCCGAAGAAGTGTATCTTTGGGGTCCCTTCGGGAAAGCTTCTCGGTTTCGTGGTATCTCACCGCGGAATTGAAGCTAACCCGGAAAAGATCAAATCCATCATGGAGATGGCTCCCCCAACATGCCAAAGGGATGTCCAGCGTCTAAATGGGTGCATGGTTGCACTCGGTCGATTCATCTCGCGACTCGGCGAGCGTGGGTCGCCCTTCTTCAAGCTGTTGAAGAAGCAACACGACAAGTTCGTCTGGACACCTGAGGCACAGAAGGCTTTTGAGGACCTCAAATCGTTCCTCACCTCGCCACCTGTCTTGGCATCTCCTATGCCACAGGAACCGCTTCTGCTATACATTGCGGCCACCACTCATGTAGTGAGTGCCGCGGTTGTACTGGAGCGAGAAGAATAAGGACGCGTCTACAAGGCTCAACGCCCGGTCTACTTCGTCAGCAAAGTATTGGGTGAGTCCAAGGTACGCTATCCGCAGGTGCAGAAGCTTCTGTATGCGGTCCTGATCGCCTCTCGGAAGCTGAAGCACTACTTTCAAGAACATCCAATTTCGGTGGTCACTACTTTCCCTATTGGAGAAATTCTCCATAATCGGGAAGCCACTGGGAGGATCGCTAAGTGGTCGGTGGAACTTGGAGCTTTCGAGCTCTCGTTCATACCACGCAGCGCCATCAAGTCACAACCACTCGCCGACTTCATCACCGAGTGGACGGAGACTTGAGCTCCCCAAATGTCGAAGAGGTCGAGCATCGAACATGTACTTGACGGCTCTCTCCCATGACAGTAGCTGGGTCGGTATCGTTTTATATCACTTGGAGGCGAACGACTCAAGTATGTCCTCTAGATTCACTTTCGACTTCAAACAACGCAGCCGAGCTGAAGCACTCATCCACGGTCTCAGATGCCATATCGCTCAAGCATCCGTGATTGGTGGTTCGCGGAGATTCCTAGCTCGTGGTAAGCCAAGTGCAGAAGGATTGGACTTGTGTCAACGACAACATGACCGCCTACTGTCAGGAGGTCAGAAAGTTAGAGGACAAGTTTGATGGGTTGGAGCTCATACATATTCTGCGACGAGACAACGAGGTGGCAGATGAGCTCGCAAACATGGGTTCCAGTCGGGCGCCTGTCCCGGCTTGGGTCTTCGTCCAAGAGCTTCACGCCCCCTCCATCACACCGCAGGAGCAACTACCCCAACCGGATGAACAACAACCCGAGTCAGAAGTGCTTGCCCTCAACTCGGATTGGACGCAGCCATACTTGGAGTACCTGCGAGAAGAAAAGCTTCCCAACGATCGAGGGCTGCCGAGCAAATTCAACGACGGAGTCGTGCATACGTGGTGCATGAAGGGATTCTGTACCGCCGAAGCGCCTCCGGCATACTTCAAAAGTGTGTATCCGAGTCCGGAGGACGCGCCCTGCTGCGTGAAATTCACTCGGGTATGTGCGGCCATCACGCTGCCTCAGCTACATTGGTTGGTAAAGCCTTTCGTCAAGGCTTCTACTGGCCAACTGCCGTCTCTGACGCGAAGGAGATCGTCCGCAAGTGCGAGGGTTGTCAGTTCTTCGCTCGGCAGATTCACGTGCCGGCTCAGGAACTTCAGACGATCCCCATCACCTGGCCGTTCGCCGTCTGGGGGCTTGACATTGTCGAACCCTTCAAAAAGGCCCCAGGTGGTTTTGAACACATCATCGTCGCCATTGACAAGTTCACTAAATGGATTGAAGCCAAGCCTGTGACCAAGATTACGGCGGCCAAAGCCGCCGAGTTCTTCCAGGAGATCATCGGTCGGTTTAGCGTACCATCTCGGATCATTATGGATAATGGCTCTCAGTTCAGAAGCGACGAGTTTCAAAGCTAGAGCAAAGATGTGGGCATAAAGGTTTGCTTTGCTTCAGTGGCACACCCGCGGAGCAACGGGCAAGTCGAGCGCTTGAACGGCATGCTTCTACAAGACGTCAGGGCTTGCATCTTATTTCGGCTCAACTCATACGCGGCAAAATGGATGAAGGAATTGCCTGCCGTACAGACTGGGGCTCGACGAGTCCCGGTGAGCACGGGCGATCTCCTTCTTCCTCAGATATCTGGTCTCGAGGCGGTCCTTCCAACGGAGCTACAGTTTGGGTCGCCACGAGTTCAAAGGTTCAATGAGGACGAGTCAGAGGCTAGTCGGATCGACGAACACGACCGATTGGAGGAAGCTCGGGACGCTGCAACAATTCGGTCGGCCAAGTACCTCCAGGGTCTGCGTCGTTACCACGATCGTAATGTGCGGGATCGAGCCTTCTCAGTTGGAGATCTAGTCCTTCGAGTCAATCAATCGAGTGGCCACAGACTCTCTCCGCGCTGGGAAGGTCCGTACATTATTGACTTGGTGACACGCTCGGGGGCTTACCGATTGAAGCGAGAAGACGACACTCTCATGGACAACTCGTGGAACATCGAACAATTACGTCGGTTCTATACCTGACGACCGTTGTACACATGTTTACAATAAATAAAGGCCAATTACAGGAGATATTGGCGAGCGCAGACTAGCGCCTCGACAATCACATCGGCCACCTCGGCAAGAGCTGGGACGACCTCGATCAGGACCGCGACGGAGGCAACGTCGCGGGCACGGGCTGCTTCCTCGGCAACCTCAGCGAACGCAAGATCGTATTCCGCCCAAAGCTCCGCCATGAACTCTTCGTTATCCATGGGAGCAGGCGGAGAAGGAGGGAAGGAGTATGAAGTTTGGGATGAGAAGCGGCCGCCGCACCGGCCTCTTTTTATAGCCAAGATTGGGAAGTCGAATTGATTCCGAAAAGTAATGGCGTTGGGAAGCAACCCCGATGAGAAATGTTCCCAAGATTGGATGCGGATGTCTCTGGGAGCATGGTGCAACAGTCAAAGCGACGATTGGCATTCCAGAAGGCGGTGCTAGGGATGCCCCGTGGCGGCGGGAATATGGCGCACTCTCTTTAAAAGAAAATGGGCGACGTTTCGTTTCCGCGCTGGTCGGAAAAGCATGAAGCCCTAAAATCACTACTTCAGTATTCGGGCCCGGACTTAGGTTCCAGAGAGCACGCTCCATGTGGGCTGTAAGCGGTACACGACATTGCTCTGGTACAAGTGTCACTTGAGTCAAACCTAGTCGGAAAAAAGGGTGCGCCCCCGGTTGGGCCTTATGCTAGTCATCAATCTTTTGAGGACTGGGCGCTTCCCGGGTAATTAACTTAGTTTTTGATGTGCCCTCTAGGGATATAAGTCGGTCTGGCTTCAGTCAGAGCGGACATCAAAGGCTACCTCTTCAGTTGGGTCTCAGTGGCACATCTCCGGATCGTTCGTCATTAGGCGAACACCACTCGGAGGACTCCAACTTGGAGGCGGGCGTATTCTTCCGAGAATCACTAGCTTGACTCCGCACTAATCGGGTCAGGGCGCCTGAACGCCCTACGTGGGTTGTGGCATGTCCCTTGCTGGACCGAATGTTGAGTTCTACTGCATGCACTCGAATGCCATAATTAAGTAACAGGAGGATAACGCAGGTGACACGATTACAAAGAACATCCACCTTTTTGGTATGCTGTCCGTGGGGCCAATAGCCGAGATATCGACCGGTCCGGCCGGGTACCGCAGACACCTTTTTAAGACTTGAGATTTTCTCTTGAGTCCTTTGCAACAGTGTTGTTTGATCAGCAGGTTACTCAGCGAAGTGGAACTTCATTAGTCGAACGAAGAGTGACATCACTCGGGCTACATCTGAAGGACTGCAAGCTGAACCCAGAATCAAGACAACCCAGTCACGAAGCACTCGGGGGCTACTGTGGACAACATGGGCCCCAGGTATTCCAAGATATTCAGTTGGATGTACCACCTCTTTGGGCCGAGTCACACGGATCTTCCAGAAGGCAGGCTTGGAGGCTGGCGCGGCCTGGCTTACTCTACAAGGAAACGAACTCGTTTCCTAGTCGAATACATAGAGATAGGCGTAACCAACCCGGTTATATCTCTATGTTCCTTATACGGATTAGGGAACCTATCTGTAACCCGACCCCTTGCACTATATAAAGGGGGTTGGGGGTCCCTAGTTAGACAACCTCATCATCATAAACACATCCAAGGTCATTGTCTGTTCTCGTGCCCTCCGGACGAGAACATACATTGTAATCGACACCAACAATACAATTCACGAGCACAGGAGTAGGGTATTACCTCTCATAGAGGGCCCGAACCTGTATAAATCATGTCCCCTGTGCTACCATCAAGTTGTGATCTCTTGCGTAGCCCTATAAAATACATTGCCAACGCAAATCGTCGACAGTCGCCAGCCCAAAATCCTAACCTCGCGACCGGCATTCTCGCCGGAGTGAGTCTCCTCTCGCCCCTGTGGTGCTCAGGCCATAACCAATCGGCCTAGCTCGCCATCGGTTAGCTGGAATTCCCATGTCTGCCACCACCACCCGAAATCACCCCCACATCGATTTCTCCTTCTCCGGTAAGTCTCCCCGTGATTCCTTGCGCATAGAGTTTCGCCTTGAACCCGCTGACGTTTCCCCACGCTCATTGATGCAAGAGCTTCACAGGAGTTGGACCGTGAGTGTTCCTCTGTTTCGGCCACCGCCTGCTTCCACGCCGCCAAGTCATCTCGGACATCCACAAGCCTCTCAGGACACTAGGTGAGCTTCTCCTCCACCCTAGTATGCTTCTCGTCGAGCCGTAGAGCTTGAATCACCCGATTTTGACCACGTAAAGCTTCGCCGACACTAGTTTCCGCTTACTCATGTTCACCGCCGATCCGGGCTCGCCGACAGTGATTCTCCGATGACATGTCCTAGTACTAGCCATCCCAAACCAGTAGTGAGCTTGCGTTCAACCTCTAGTGCCTTGTAGCTCCGCCGGTGAGTCGCCGATGGACCGCCGGTATCATGACGTCACCCCGCCGCGCGGCCGGTGGTGGAAGACAAGCTACTGGCCATAGCTGGTGCGCCAAGATTGGTGCCATCCTCCGTATGGGTGCCTCGCTGACCGGTGGGCCCCCATTGTCGGATGCTCACTGATTTAAAAATCCCGCGAAGCCACTGTGTCGCCGACATGTGGGCCCTCAGCCCCACATGTTGGGTTTATGGGTTGCGCCACCCGTGAGTGCGCATCCTCCGCACGGTTGTGCCTTGCTGAAGTACGCCTTCGGCGTGTCTTGCCCAGCCCCAGGTTGGCAGGCAGGCCCAATACTGTGCACGCCGATTTTTCCTAGCATTTGTGAATAAAAACAAATTGGTAAAATAAAATGGGTCATTTAAAATATCTAGACTTCCCTAAAAATCTTAGAAAAATTTGAATAAATATCTAACAACCTGCTAGATGTATTAAAAATATCTAAGGGAATTATAAGACTGATTTATTCCTCTGTTTAAATACTTAATTCTATTCTAGGACTTTTTCTTTAGGGAATATACCTAGAAAATGGATATTGAATAAATAAAATAGTAAATGACTTTAGGAAAATCTGAGAAAATATAGGATTACCACTAATAAAATGATACACATAGTAAAATTTTAATTTGGACAGTTGACCCCTTTTTAGCCTCTGGATAAATCAAAATTCACCTCTTTAGCAATTTATAAATAGGCTTTCCAATTGTATTGGTTGTTTAATAAGCTCCTAAATCATGAGAAAATTTCAGAGGAACCTAATTGTAATTTATGGAATGAATATATATATTGAATAATTTTAGGACCTTTAAATACCCACTGAGCAATTATTTAGCCTTATTTACCACTCTTTCATATGGACTTATCTAACAGTAATGAAACCCGAATTATTTTAAATACTAAATGACTTCAGATAAATCTCAAATTTTACAGAAACATTGTAGACCCTAATGAATTTATTAAAATTATGGGACCTTGACAAAACTTAGTAGGATTATTTAACGAATTAATTAGGGTAAATAAGACCTATAAGTTATAGGAATTAAATACCAATTTAAAATTTACAGCAACCCACCTACCCTATAATCAGTAAGTTAATTACCTTGAGTTGATGAAGGAAATACTTCAAACAAAATTAATTTTTACCTTATACATTTATTGGCTAAATCTTTGGGTAAACTATTGAGGGTAATATTATGCGTCATCCATCATTGCATAACATATCCCTGAACGCTCGCCCTGTTATTCCTTCGAAAATTATTGTACTTTAGTAGGATCATGGAACCCCCTCGATAATTAGGATAAGACCTAAACATCGGCCACCGATCAATCGATCGCTAGGGTAGACGCGCTGCATTCCATGCATCATGATTTCCTACTGCTCATTGAAATTTTATCTATTCTGTTCTTCGAATTCATACCGTTAATAGACGCAGAAGAGCCCGCGGGACATTTCGAAGAGCAGCAAGAAGACCCCCACTACTCTCAGGACCAAGGCGAGTTAACACTTCTCCTATAGGGTGTTTACTCTTACTAGGGAGAGTTTAAACTTTTCCTAGTGCGAGATAACAACATCCCTATTGGGTGTTTGCTTTTACTAGGGAGAGTCTCTACTTTCCCTAGTGCGAGTTAACATTCTAATAGATCATATTGATTCCTAGGTCATTAAAATATTTTACTTATAATAATAAACTGCATGCTCTTCAAGTTATTACATCTATCTGCTTAATCTTGATATATGATGTCTTCTTGTCATTTGTTATTATTTTACCTTGATGATATTGCCTTGATATAATCATCTATCAATTTACTTTATTAATGATTGCCTTGATGATCACCCTTGATAGCCTGTCAGGTTGAATAAAATAATTTTTAAGACTCTTAAGTCTTGGTTAAAATTTTCTTAGACATTGCTCATGTCCAATTAATAATTTTAGGCTTAAATTGGCCTCGGAACTGTGAATCGACATTCACCGGACATGATCACATAATAAACATGGAAACTGGAAATTGGGCCTGGCATGCCAGTGTGAGTGTGAATGTGTGTGGACTGGCCGGATCTGATGTGACTCCTAGAGAGGACCGGACAGGCGTGCAGTGAGGCACGCAGCGGGAAGTCGCTGACCAAATGCCTGCAGGAATTGGTTCCTAGCACCACAACGCGTGGCCATCGTGCGGTAGTGCAAGTAATGGGGATTTAGGTGCAGTACGGCCTGCAGACGTACCCTATCTGTTGCCATGCTTGAGGTAAAGACAGGATCTTGTCGTTATCCGTGGGATGATCTAGGTGTTACGTGACAGGGAGCCGTGACTCTAGTACAGGCGTGGCAACCCGGCTAGGGAAGAACGGGCACTTCGCTGGCGTAAGATCCACAACGGGTGCGCCACACCCGGAATATGATGGCGGGTGTGTGGAGAAAGTTCTAGGATGGGTGTGGAGTGTGGATTGTGGATTGTGGTTTGTGGATTGTGAAGGACAACAATAATGAAAATAATGGTTATTAGAACATTGGGTTAAAAGTGCTAAGTCATATGTTTTGGTTTATAAAACTTGATTTCTGCAAATAAATAAACCCCCAACCTTTCCTTTGGAACCCCTATCACTAAAACTTGCACCAGGTTGGGTGTTAGCTTGCTAGTGTTTGGATGACATTGACCTTGCATTCATATTCTCTTTTAGATGGAGAGTATGAGGAGGATCAATACGCCTGCCATGAAGACGAAGAACATGACTTTGCTGACAATCAGGGTGAGGCATAGGGCGTCTTTGCAGTCGAGTGCTTAGGCATAGCCGGCACGAGACCTTTTGGATCTTTTTGTTCTCTGCACTCTGATCTTTTGGACATTCTGAATATTTGGGCCAATGTGCCGCAGTGTAAACACTTAATAGCCTTCGGGCTTAATACAGGTATTTTATGTAATATAAGTCTTCCGCATGTATGAAATGATCCCAGCTATATGAAAGGTGTGCACTAGTATACCGATCCAAGGACTAGTGCAAATCATGTGGTGGGCAAAAGGACATGCCCCACAGTTGGCTTCGTGGATACTAATCCGTGTAGGATAAGAGTCCCGTGAATATTGATCCGTGTAGGATTAGAGTCCTAATAGACCTTTTTGGGCCTCTAGCGTAGAGGCCCACTATGGGCTATATAAAGGGAGGTGGTGGAAGCTAGAGAGACAGATCGGCATTAGGTTTTCCTCCTCCATAGAACTCTAATCGCCATCTCCCAGGTCGTGCGGGCCGGTGCTAGCATGCCACGTGTGGACGGATTTCCTCTCCCTGTACGTGTGGACTACGTAGTGGTGCTGCGTTTGCGGCACTGATTGGAGACAATCTACTACATGTTAGTGTTGGACGATCGACTACTTCTGTACGACTACACCCAGATCGATTGAAATGGTTTCATCCACTCTTCTTCCTCTATAATGCACGTCAATCGGTAAAAATCTATGATCATCTACTTGCAGGTTTTCCAAGGTTTTTATGATAGAATTTGATTCTGTGCTAGGGTAGCATACCCGCATTCCCCTACACCATCGGCATACCTGGCATGACTCTCCAGGGTATTGGTATCAGCCCTATCGACCCTAATACACATGATAGTCCCAACAGGGCTCATAAATGCCCTTCTCTGGTGTCGCTTGGGACCGACAGTCGCTCGTCAACACTTTTAACACCATGACGCTTACTCCACCACCGACAACTACTGAATGGTATATGGAGTAGGGTGCATCCTTTCACATGACCATGGATGCCGATAACATCTCCACCCTTTATCCGTCCTCTTATTGTCGTCCACCTTCAATCATTGTCAGTAATGGGTCTCACCTACCAATTATCTCCACCTGTTCTCTGTCTTTTCCTTTCACTAGTGGCCCCTTTACTCTTCAAAATGTTATTGTCACTCCACACATTATCAAAAATTTAAATTACGTTCGTCAATTCATGATTGGCAATAATTGTTTTAATGAGTTTGATCCTTTTGGCCTTTCTATGAAGGACTTTCAAACAAGGTGCATGATCGCCAAGTGCAATAGTTCTAGGGATCTTTACACCTTCTAGCCATTCACCAACCCCCGCCCAAGCCCTTATAGTCGATGAATGGTATATCACGCTTTGGCATCGTCATCTCGGCCACATCCGTTTTGAGGCTCTCTCCAAATTAGTTTCTTTTTTCGATGTCTCTAGTAATAAACATGCATCTGATACTACATGCCATGCATGACTTGGTCATCGTGTTCATCTACCTTTTGTTTCCCCCGCATTATGAGCCCTTTGGAATTTTGACTTAATACATTGTGATCTTTGAACTTCTCCTGTTGTTGGCGTGTCCGATTACAAATATTATCTTGTTATTCTTGACTATTATTCATATTTTCTCTAGGTGTTTCCCCTTCATCTCAAGTCTGATACTTTCTCAACTATCACTCACTTCTTTGCCTTTGTTCACACTCAATTTGGTTCTACTATCAAAAGCGTTCACTGTGACAATAGGGGTGAGTTTGATAACTAGTGAGTTTGATAACTCTACCGCTGACACTTTCTTTTTGACTCACGGCTTTGCAATTCATATGTCATGTCCACAAATCTCTCAACAAAACGACAAAGTTGAATGCTCTATTCATACCATCAATGATCTCATGTGTTTCTTATGTTTTAGGCTAGCCTTCCCCCTCCTACTAGGCTTAAGCTCTCCTTATAGCCACCTATCTTCTCAACCGTCATCCTACTAAAACTCTATGTTTTGGTACCCCCTTCTTTGCCCTGTATGGATTCCATCCCTCCTATTCTCATCTTCATGTTTTTGGATGTTTTTGTTACCCCGACCTTTCTTCCACTACTACCCATAAACTGGCACCCCGCTCCACGTTATGCATCTTCCTAGGCTATTCCCCTGAACACAAAGGTTACCAGTGTCTTGATCTCTTCTTCAATAGGATCATCATATCTTAACATGTCCACTTCAACAAGTCCTCCTTCCCTTTTGCCTCTCCTACATCCTCAACCTCCACCCCCATCTCTCGATCTCGTCTCTCTTCCGTAGTTGCATATTCACTTGTTGTTTTTAGTACTTCTGTGATCATAGGTATCGCCTCGTTGATGCACCTACCGTGGCCCCATCACCCATGTTGCGTTGTGTGTCGCTAGGCCACTTGACACTCCATGTGGCGCCTCACCACCTGCTCGTGTGACAATCGAACCTACGCCTATTGCAGCCGAGCAACAACGATGCCATTGGCTATCCTGCCACTCCTACCAGCCCACGTCCTTCAGTGAGCAATGCGCGTCACATGGTCACTCGCCGGAAGTTCAGCATACCTATCCATCCCCGGACTGTCTCAACCTTCATGTCACTATCCTTTCTCCTTTGTTGAAGACATATCATGGCGCTCTATTTGATGCACATTGGCGATTGGCCATGATCGACGAGTTTGAGGTTCTTCAGGCCAACAATACTTAGGATCTTGTTCTACATTCTCCTGGCCCCAACATTGTTAGGAGAATGGATCTTCAAGCATAATTTTTTTGCAGATGGTACCCTTCACAACTACAAGGCTCATTGGGTTCTCTGCGGCTTCATAGCAGCCTAGCATTGACTTCGGTGAGACCTTTAGTCCTGTAGTCAAACCAGCCACCATCCATACAATTTTTACCTTGGCTCTCTCTAAAAACGCCTTTCTGCATGATGCTTTGACCAAGACAGTTTATTGTGTTCAGCCGTCCATGTTTGTGGATCCGTCTAGACCAGATCATGTTTGCCTACTCAACAAGTCCGTTTATAGTCTTAAGTAGGCTCCTCATGCTTGGTACAGTCGGTTGGCCTCCCATCTTCTGTCCCTTGAATTCATTGAGGCCAAGTCGAACACTTCCCTGTTTTTTATTATCGTGGTGCAGATACGGCCTAGCGGAGCTTGAGCTAGGAATTAGAGAGGGCCAACAACAATTGATACATGAATTAGTATATCAGAAGGGGGCCATTATAATGAATAATCACTAAAACATCCTAAATACTACTAATGATTCTATGTAGTTGCATAATTGTTAGGGGCCAAGGCCCACGTTGGCCCAAGGAAGCTGTGCTCCTGTAGCCTATCTCCTTTAATATGTGCATGACATTACTTTGATTGTCTCGATCGATGCTCTCATTCGACGACTGATTTCAACCCTTCAAGCCCTTTAGGTTGAGTTTTCATCAAGGATTTTGCACCTCTCAATCACTTCTTAGGTATCATATTAGTAATCAGGACTACAATCTTTTTCTCTCTCAGCGTCAGTATATCATGGATATTTTAGAGCCGCTTTCACTTAGGTCTATTTTTTGACTTATTTACTTATACTTATCTACTTATTTTCTTATCTTCAGTTTCGAAAACGCAAATGCTTTCATTTTTGTCCATTCTTTTTTTTGGGTGCGTAGATACATCACAAAGCTCTAAAAGCAAGTCAAACGAAGTGTGCCAGACTCTTTAATCCATTTCGAGAAGCTTTCGAAGTTCAGTTCAGTATTTCATTAGTTGGATGACACCGGGAAAGATAAGCTATAACATCCTCACTTTCAAAACATAAAATCATGAGCATTGCATTGCATTAAAATTTTAAATTCAATAGTATTAAAAATGAGTATGTTCTTTATTAAAATACTTTGTAAAATGCTATTTGTATTTTAACCCTTAGCCAAATTTTAATTATATTTTTAATCTAGTTTAATTTCCTTTTTCCTTTTCCTTCTCTTGCTAGTGGACCCTACCTTCCTCTTCTTTCCTTTCCTTCCTTCCCCTGGTTGGTTCCCTCTTGATCCGCCCTTTCCTTCTATGTTCTTGCGCAGCAAGACAGAGAGGAAGGTTCCTCCTCTTCATCTTTGGAAACCCCCCCAAAATCTTCCACTCCTTAATGGGATTGATTCCCATGATCAAGGAGATCGTCTCCCTGCCCAATTCGTTTCGCCCTTTCCTAGTCTTCGTTCTTAACCCCTATATAAACCCCTCTCCCAAGATCCCTCATCCCCATTGCAATCTCTCCCAAGTTCGTCGCGGGTAGGACTCCGTTCCTTAAATCCTCCGAGGACGATCTTCGTTAACCTACCCTAAACCCGTTTTGCCTATGGCTCGTAGGAGATCGTAACTAGGATCAATGAATTGCATAGCCGAAGTTACTACCATCTCCATTTCCGCTGTTACTGCCTCGTCGCCAATTCACCACCCCCACGAGGTAATTCTTCCTCATGTCTCCTTCCTTAGCACTTCTAGGTGCCCTATAACCCGTCCCAGGGTCAATTTGGCCGAAGCGCCACTAGAGCTCGCCGCCGGCATGCACCTCTTCTTTACTCCAGCCAGCCACGTCGCTGCGCTGTGCCACCCACCTTTTCCCCTTGGGACCACCACCCACGGCATCCCCTGCGTTGCCGCCGCCACAAGACTCCCGCCATCGCTTCCCCATAGCCGTAGTTTCACCGGCTCCCAGACCGCCGTGATCCGCAGCCACGAGCGACGTCGCCACCGTTGCCGTCGCCGAACCGGTGGGCCGATCCCCCCTATCGGTTCGCCGTTGCCTTCTCTCCCTTCGTCGCCCCTCACCGGAGTCGACCCTTCACTGGAGCGCCGTCGCCGCCATCGTCCTGATCGCTGCCGCGCCCCCTCTGCTCTGAGTCACCGATAGGTGGGTCCTACCTGTTGGGCTCGAGCTAGCCGAGCTAGGCTACCACCGAGCTGATCTTGTAGACCATGCGTGCGCACTTGCAGCCGCTAGGCTGGGCTGCTCCTGGGTCGCATTGTGCCATGCACCGTGCCGATTTTTTGATTTTCTAATCTCTTTAAATAGTAGTACTTCTTATTTTTATATCTTTAATTGTATAACTCCAAAAATTATGAAACCAATTTTAAAATGTTTATAAAATTAATACCTACTGCTCTATAAATTCTCATATGCATTTGCGCCCATGTCATTTTCTGTTATTTCTTTTGCAATATTTATTATTGTATTTTGGTATGTTAGATCCGTGTGCTGAGGGTTTCGTTGTTGATGCGGTAGAGGACCTTTCCCACTGTGTTGACCAAGGCAAGTGCTGAACATACCGTATCCAAATTTTACAAATGCAATTTCTAGTATTTGATAATCTGCATGTTATATTAAAACTAAAAATGCTAATTACTTAGTTGCTTAGTTAACTCTCAATTAATAATTATTCTGTTAAAATATTTCTTACTACCATAGGTTATTAAGATTGTTAAAATATTGCCACACCCTTGAATTAGGTTTTGCTTATGCTTAGCATTGCTCATTGTAGAATATCTATTCAAGTGCCTGTTATTATCAATTGCTTATTGATCTCGTGAATTTAAAAGGGCGGCTGGTGTTGTCATGTTTGCAAATGGGTTACTTGATAGTGGGTGCTATCGGGGAAAAATGTTTCGCAAAACCTGATTAGGGTGGATGGTTTAAGGATGGTGCAACATGCATGAGATTCGGGCCTAGTGTGGGAACCACCCTTATTCCTAAGGACCGATTCGTTAAGGTAGACAAGCTAAGTACAACAGTGCAACCATTGAGTGCTTGTATGGACAAGCCTTAGTTGAGTACCATCCGGGCTCCTAGTTTTGGCATTCCATTCGGTGGAGTAGATAGTTGGTGCTGGTTCTGCAGGCTCAAGAGGGGGCTTTCGCCAACTGAGGTTACCAGTACTATGATGGAAACTTTAGAGGGGAATGCTAAGCTAGAAGAATGTTGGTTAAAACCCTTGTGGTGTTTATTTCCTTTGGGTGATTCCTAAGAAACCACTTGTCGTGGGTAAACCGTATAACCTCTACAGGGTATAAAACTAGCACGATAGCCATGCCCACGGTCAAGAACGGATGACGGGGATGCTGCCTTATTGGTATTTCTTATCTATCTAATTTCTAAATGGTGTTTCAAAGGAAAACCACGATAGCAGTCATGTGTTTTGGTTTTCCTCCTTGCAGTGGGTGCTATGAGTGATGTGGGTGTTTTAGATGACCACGGTGGGCGTTGTGAGTTAGCCAAGGATTGGGCAAAAACCGGTAGCTACCGTAGTTTGAAAGTAAAATGATTCCAATGTTTGAATTAATCTTCAATTCTTAATAAACGTTTTACAAAACTTAGGAAAAGTTTGCAAAACTGGCTTTATACAGAAGAATCTTTCCTTTTTGTGTTAAGTCCTTTGTTGCAGCTAATCCGCCTAGCTAGTTGAGTATAAAGTATACTCACTTTCGCCTTTCATGCCGGGCTACTCATTCCAATGAGGAGTTTGAGATCAGCAGAACCCTTACCCGGATAAGGAGATTTATCAGGACGGGGACTTCGTTGATGGATCGCGTTTCTTCTGACTGTGGAGTTTATTTGGGTTTTCCATTTGATGACAATGTTACTTGAATTTCCGCTGCAGTTGTAAGGCGTGGTGTCTAAACTATTGTATTAAGTGCCAAGTGGCATAACTCTGATATAATCTTTGCTTTTCCCTGAACGGTTATGCTCTAAACTATTGAACTGTGTTATGTTCTAAACTATTCAAATGTGTGTATTAGCTACTCTATCAAGAAACTGGTACACAGCAGGAATCCAACTCCGATCGGTCCTGACGGAAACAAATACAAACCTCTCGGATCAGAATCTTGAGTTGTAGTAGTAGAACTGTACAAGTACGGAGCCACAAGAATCTCGATTCCTTTTTTTTTTCCATCCGGGAGTCTGGGCCTCTGGGGCTAACAGCCATGATCTGGCCTCGAGTCTCGTGTTGATCACAGGTTACAGCTCGGACGCGCGAAAAAAAAATCCTATTTTTGTCACCAGCTTGTTTGTTCTTCGAGAATCGAGAGAGTGAGTGGGGATGAGGCAGGAGGCCTTCTGTGGTGATTGATTAGAAGGAAAAGTCTCGAGTCTCCGAGAGATTGACTTGCCAAGTAGCCATACAAAGCTGCTCGATTTTTCACCCATCGTCTTCGCGGCGTCTCCAAATTCTCGCTCCACATCTCTTTCCATCTTGCCACCTTCGTCCTCGTTTCCTCGTCCTTGCTTTTCTCTTTCTCCCTGCCTATCTGCTCTCACAGTCTCTTCCTGGCCATCTAGTGCACGCGCCGCCCCCGCCCCCGCCACCGCCGCCGCCGCTTCTTGGCGCCGCCCGCATTCGTCCTCGGCGCGTGGCCTCCCGTGGGCGCATCAGCACCAGGTCATCTTCTAGTTCTTGGGTTTGTGTTTCTGCGGTTCAAGTTCCCGTTCTTGGGGTCGCTACTTGTCTTGCTGGGATCTTTGTTTTCTTCTTCCCTGGCCTTGAGGTTGAGCTTGCCTTGGCAGCATTTTGCCATGCCTTCTGGCCTCAAATTAGCTTGATCTAAGAAGCGCGTGATGCTTTGGTAGGGCTGTGTGATTACATTTGCCCTCTAACGTCGCGTTTCTCGTCCTTGGCACTAGATTTGTTCTGGAAGTTTGCGTTGTTCTTGATTGTTCCGTTTCAGCAGCGGCTGTAATTGTTGCTAGAGGAAAGAAAAATTAGGAAATAATCAACTGCGGAGTCCGGCACTGTGGGTTTGATGGCCCACGCGCAGCAATGGTTCATCCGTCGATGCTTACTGCCTGCAATTTCTTGCTTCTTGGTTGCATTGGGTGAAGAGAATAGCTGGGGATTCTGCACTTGAGCTTCCATATGGACTTTTGGGCGCTGTTTGCCAGTTTTTATTCACCAATTTGCTACATTTGGGTTGATTTACATGCCCTGCAAATGTTTAGCATTGTATAGGTGCTGGATGGGGGAAATGCAAATGCTAATGGATTGCTTCTATCTTTCATCTTGCAACCTAAAGAAAACAAATGACATTCGGTGGACGGGAAACTATAACCAAGAGTCCAAGATGTGCATGGTTGGTACTTGATACCAAATACAGTGGATTTTGACAAGTAACCATAGAAGGAACTATTTAACTTTTTTTTAATGTCTAAATCAAGTACTAGCTCCAAGGAAATTGGAAAACTTGTCACAATGCTAAGAAAATTGTGTATTGTTTGGTGAAATTCACATCTTTTTCAGCATGGATCTGTTAAGATTAGTAGAATACATAGTTTGCACATTGATAAAGATAAGGATATAGCTTTTTTTTTTGAGAAAGTGCATTTGTTTATTATGGATGTGAGTATCGGAGTGGCCACCTAGTGGCAGTTTGTTTGGGTCACCGTCCCTTGGGTGGAGACAGGTTTTTTGCCAACCCAGAAAACGCTTGCTTCAATTGTTCAAATTGATATGCAAATTGCTCTCCTTTTTGTTGGAGGGTGGAGAGAGAGTCTGATTTCACTTTTGGCCTTGGGGTGTTGGTGTGGTGTGCCAATGGATTGCATTGATCTTCTCTTCTTCTTTGGATTCACTGTTCCATGTTTCCTATACTCCACTCTTAACACATTTTCAAAGTAGTATGCTTTTTTGAGCTAAAAAGTAGTAAGTATTATGCAGAAAGTTGACTAGTTAGTATGAACTCAATAATTAAACCATGTTTTGTTTAGTAGCACTGGTACCAGTACCAGTTTCTTGTTCTACCATATTCATGGTCAAGTGGTACCAGTAAACAGACATATGTTTGTTAACACAACAGTGGGTGCACAATCTGTGGGTACTTGATAGACTGATTAATTATTCTTTTGCAGGAATTCAGGTCAAATTGGTCAGTTCTCTTTTGGGAGTTCCCACATTTTGATTCACAAAAATGGCTTGTTTTATGTGTGGAAAGAATACAGAACAAACTATTGAAGGTGAAGAAGGTGACTATTTGATGTGTTCACTCAGTTTTATAACATCTTCTACATACAAAATGCTCCTCATTCTGGTACACTTGCATTTGTTTTCTTTCAGTTCCAGGAGGAAATAGGGTGAGGGTATTTTCTTACAGTGAGCTGAGAAAGGCTACACATGATTTTAGTGGGGCAAACAAGATCGGTGAAGGTGGTTTTGGTTCTGTTTTCAGGGTAATTTACCAAAGCTGTTGGTCATTTCAACAAAGTTTAGCGTCCATTGAATTGAATTTTATTTTCTTAAATTTCCTTTTTATTTGATCAGGGAAGGCTTAAAGACGGGACAATTGTTGCGGTCAAGGTGCTCTCTGCTGATTCAAGGCAAGGTATCCGAGAGTTCATTACTGAACTTACAGCAATTTCCAATGTTGTGCATGAAAACCTGGTTACCTTAGTCGGTTGCTGCGCTGAAGGGTCTCATAGGATCCTTGTATACAATTATCTTGAGAACAACAGCCTTGCATATACACTACTAGGTGACATACTGTTCGGTGTTCTACCTATTGTGTCTTTCCTTGATTGCATCTTCCTTTGATTACCTTGCATACATTATATGGTATTGCAGGATCAGGCTATAGCAGCATCCAATTTAATTGGAGAGCTCGTGTCAAGATAGCTCTAGGCGTTGCCCATGGCCTTGCTTTTCTTCATGAAGAAACCCACCCTCATATAATCCACCGAGACATAAAGGCAAGCAATATTCTACTTGATAAGGATCTCACCCCAAAAATTTCTGATTTTGGGTTGGCAAGGCTCCTCCCACCAAATGCAACTCATGTGAGCACCCGAGTTGCAGGAACAATGTAAGTATAAACTTGTTCACTTAAAAAAAACCTTGATTAGGAGGTTGTTTGGAAATTCGTGCATAGGATATACTTCGTTCTTATCTCTCTCGCTTTATTTTATATCAGAGGATACCTGGCTCCTGAATATGCAATCAGAGGAAAGGTGACAAAGAAGTCAGATATCTATAGTTTTGGTGTTCTACTGTTGGAAATTGTTAGTGGCAGGTGCAACCACAATACTAGACTGCCTTCCGAAGACCAATTTTTGCTTGAGAGGGTAAACCCTACGATAATACAATTCTCATTAAACCTCTTCCTCAGTTCGAGATTGTCAGTCACAATTTCTTTTCCATGATAAGGTTGTCATTTAGGTGTTATTACCTAGTTGTTAGTTACCTGATAAAATTGTTAGCATTGTCTTGAATTCTGCAATTTTATCTTTTGTCACGCTAAAAAAAGAACAAATTTGTAGGTGTTCCTGCCCAAATAGCAACCAACTTTGTATGCGTGAATTACTCAAGAATCATATGGTTATTAGATTTTATTGTAGTATATCCAATTAATAAACTGGAAATATATTTCCAAAAAGGACAGTTTTACCTTTTATGGTTTGAGGCTCGTTTGGTTGGACCTTACTGTACTTGAAAGGCCTGCTGGTGCTCTTGCAGACATGGACATATTATGAGCAAGGACAGCTTGATAAGATCATCGATGCAGATCTAGAAGACGACCTGGACATTGAGGAGGCATGCCGGTTCCTTAAGGTTGGTCTACTATGCACTCAAGACGCAATGAAACTTCGTCCCAACATGACCAGCGTCGTCTGGATGTTGACTGGAGAGAAGGATGTCTCCACAGACAGGATCACCAAGCCTGCTGTGATCAGTGATTTGGGAGACATCAAGGCCAACAGCCAGCAGAGAAGTGATGTCCAATCTTCCACAGTGAGATCCTTCGCCACCACCGAACCATTCACATCATCAGAAGTGACCACAAAGTCATCGCCATGAAAAAATCACATGTCAATATTTTTTTACAGTAGATTATTGTGCTATACGGACTGAGTGTGGGTTAGGTTGATGGATGCCGTGACTGTGCATGGTTCTTGTTCGATTATATTCTTTTGTTTCTATGTAGATATTCTGAAATTGAGTCGTGGAAGAAACAAATAAGGAACAAAATTAATAAGTTTCCTTGATTTTCTCTTTTGACTGGACAACTGTTCTCTACTTGTTTAATCACCTTGTTTTTTTGAGCTAACTTTTTTTTTTTGAGCTAACTTAATCACCTTGTAACTATGAAGTGTTTTTACCTGGCCAGCTCATGGACATATTTTCACATCTTATTAAATACCCATACATGAGGAAGGGCTCTTCCCTACCAACTTTTTAACAAAATGGAGAAAAGATTCTATCACTAACAAGCACAAAATAATAATCACTGCCAAGGTTGTCCATGCTACTGGCTAAAGAGAGTACAGCATAATTCAGAGCCTGAAAAATCGAGCAACTTTCGAAAGTTGTTTCAGAGCTCACCACAACATATACAAGTTTTGCCATACCATGTAAACACCCTACCTAGCTATCAGATTTTCTGTTAGCATCATAACCAAACAACGTAGCTGGGTAAGCCAAAATAGCAACCTTAAAATACTTCGGAAATGTCCTGAGACTTATCAGGTGCTAATCATACCGACGACATATGCACTTGATGATCACTACAGAATAAGGAGCTTATTATTTTTTAAAAGGAGCTTATTGATTTATCAGAGCACAAATATACAGAAAATTAAATTTCTTTCTCCCCTTGGCAGAACCGGAACTAACAAAAAGCTGTTGAAAAAATCAGCACTTTTAGACTTAATTTAATCAAATACATCATGAACACAAATTGATTAACTAACAACATCATGCAGCACTAATATATTGTAGATATAGATAAAACAGATATATTCATATATCTCTTTAATATACTCATAAACAGAGATAACAGGAAATTGCCAATTAGGGCAGAGATAGTATGTACTGATCTTCCTCGGAAGTGAAACCGGGAAGAGATGAAGACGGCCCTGTTATGACGATGTGGTAGACGGAGCAGATCGTGACGACAACATAGAGAAAGCAGATTGCGAGCAGTCGCGCGGAGCGCTTCTGAAAAACCTTATTCGCCAACTTTCGATGCAGGATCTCAAGGATGATGAGTTCCAAAGACCTGCTCCTCCGATCACCGATGCACGCCGGCGCAGCGGACGGAGTAGTCGACATATGGCGGCGCAGAAGACTGGAAGAGGCAAAAACCCTACCTTTTGTTCTCTCTCCCAGGGCGGCGGCTGTACGGTTTATATAGATAAGTTGATGATCAAACGTGTCACAAGACGTGTCACGATCGGACTTGCACGATTTCTATAACTCTCAACCAATTCCGTATTTCTCCTGTAGAGCAAAACAAAATAAAACTACAAAAGAAGGCCGCACTTGTGCAAGCAACTGGACCCGATTTCGGCGAACCATTCACGCAGGTGTCGTGCGCCCACGTCGCCCTGTCCTAGTTCCCCAGCCCGAGGCGAGTGAGCGTGTGTGTGCTCTTCTCTTTCTCTCTTCCAAATAAGCTAGTGGGATGGAGTACACTTCACTATTTAAGTTAGTGTCTCTCCACATCAACTAGCAAATGTGGTACTAAAGAGTTCCCACACCCCTTCCATATGTGGGCCTTCAAGATTTTTCAGGAATTATTCCTAAGTAGATGGGCCAAGCCTATATATCCTAACAATTCCACACCAGATCTCAAAGTCCCACTGAGATTTGCCTATTCCAAGCACTGTTTGATATACCAGTATTTCGATGGAGACCTATTAGGGTTGAACATCCAACTAGAGCTTCAAGCTACACTTATCTCTAACTTGAACAATGGACTAAGCCTCGAATTGCAAGTTTTGTGCAAACAAGTTTCACTTAAAGTCATTACTGATACTTGGCTACCAATAGACCAACCCTCGGGTGGAGCATATAAGTGGTACTCCTTGATCTCTTCTTATTAGAGATTACCTAAGTCTTATAGACTACGACTAACAGTCAAATTCACATAGGTGTGTTCTTTTAAGAATGCTCTATAAGATGGCATCTTCGCTAATGAAAGCCAACAAAACACATTAAGACAATGGCCAACCTGCCTTACAGGTTCTGAGAGTATTGCATCTTCACTAGAGTAGGTTGTAAAATATTCTCCGTCAGTTAACCAATAGCTTGTTCTTCTTAGACCCTAATTCACGGAATCTCCGATCACATAGGTTAGGTTACCACTATGGTATAACTCATATGGATCTCATACCTACCTCCTTTGATGCATTGTTTATCACATTCTGTGATAAACCTTTTGTAAAGAGGTTTGGTAGGTTCTTAACTATTTAGATATAATCCAAGGCTATTACTTCGGAGTTTTTCAATTTTCTGATAGATTTCAAACATCTTTTAATATGTCTTGAGGACTTCATATTGTCCTTAGAACTACTTACTTTGACAATGACAGTTTGATTGTCACAGTTCACAAGGATAGCTGGAATCGGCTTTTCAACCATTGAAAGATCCATCAAGAGCTCTTGCAAACATTCTGCCTCAACAGTGGCCGTATCTAATACAGTGAGTTCTGCTTCCATGGTTGACCTCGTCAAAATGGTCTGTTTGCCAGACCTCCAGGAAACAGCACCTCCACCATGAGTGAATGCATATCCACTTGTAGTCTTAATCTCATCAGTATCGGATATCCAATTTGAATCATTATAGCCCTCTAGTACTGATGGGTACCCGGTATAGTTCAGTCTATAATTCATAGTACCTAACAAATAGCACATGACTCGCTCAAATGCACGCCAATGATCATCACCCAGATTAGAAATAAACCGGCTCAATTTTCTCACCAAATGAAATGTCTAGCCTTGTAGTGCTACCTAAGTATATGAAAGATTTAATGATCTAAGAGTATCTCGATTGATCTCTAGCTATTCTTTGTTCTTTTGAAGAATCATGCTAGGATCATAAGGTGTTGGAGAGGGCTTACTATCCATATAGCCAAAATGGCTCGACCTTTTTTTTCATATAATGAGATTGTGAAAGTGTAATCTTCCCCTCACCTTTAATCAACTTGATATTCAAGATTACATCAGCCTCTTCTAGATCTTTTATATTAAAGTTTTGAGACAAGAAAGATTTACCTCGTTAATCACATCAAGACTTGTCCCAAAAATTTGTATGGCATCAACATAAAGGCAAAAAATATACACATTTATCAGCCTCATTTAGGCAAAGCCTGCACAAATTAAAGTTCCGTTGAACTTCTCATGCCATTACTTAGGAACTTGTTTATGACCATACAAAGATTTGAACAACTTATATACCTTGCCATCTTAACCTTTTACTACAAATCCATCAGACTGTTCCATATAAATTTCCCCGTCCAACTCTCCATTAAGGAAAGTTGTCTTAACGTCCATTTAATGAATGAGAAGACCATATGAGGGAGCCGAAGATAGTAGAACTTGTATGGTGGTCTGTCTAGTGACAGAAATATAAGTACCAAAGAAATCTTCACCTTCTTTTTGGGTATAACCCTTAGACACAAGCGATGCCTTATACTTTTCAATAGTACTATCAGGACTAAGTTTCTTCATGAATATCCACTTACACCCCACAAGATTGTAATCATAAGGTCATTCTGTGAGTTTCCAAGTCTCGTTATTGAGAATGGATTCTATTTCGCTACGGATTGCTTCCTTGCAATAGTCTGCATTTAGAGATGCAAAAGCTTCTAAAATGGTCTTGAGAGTATCATCCACAAAGTACATAGTGAAATCACCACCAAAGGATTTAGCTGTCCTTTGCTTTTTTACTTCTCCTTGGAGCCTCACTGTCATTTTTCTTAAGATCTTACTGATCATGTGTTTGTTCAAGATATCCAGTTTGAGTGGTTGGTTCGAAAATTAACTCATGGGTTTGACTAGATGAGCTATGCAATTCCTTTATTGGAAAGATGTTCTCAAAGGAGGCTTCATCTTGATACTCCATAATTGTACCGACCAGCATGTTAGGCACATCAGATTTAACTACCAAGAATCTATAAGCAACGCTTCGATGAGCATATCCCAGAAAGACACAATCGAACGTCTTAAGGCTAAGCTTGTGCTTTTTAGTTATCGGTATGTTGACATTTGCCAAGCACCCCCAAGCGCGCAAGTAATTAAGTAATGGTTTTCTCCTTTCCCATTCCTCAAAAGGGATTTTCTTCTTTGAAGGAACTTTATTCAAGACAAGATACACGGTCAACACGGCCTGCTCCCATCATACCTTAGATAAACCCGCATTGTCTAACATGGCCTTAACCAGATAAGTTAGAGTATGGTTCTTTCTTTCAACAACCCCGTTTGATTGGGGCGAATAGGAAGGCGTCCTTTCATAAATAATACCATGTTTCTCACAGAAGAAATTGAATTCACTAGAGAAATACTCTTCACCATGATTCGACCTATGTCTTTTGATTTTTATTTTCAATTGATTTTCAACTTATGCCTTATAGATCTTAAAGTAATCAAGAGTTCTTTGGTTTTTAACAAATATACATAGCAAAATCTAGAAGTACCATCAATCAGCGTCGTGAAATATCTTTTCCCACCATTTGTCACATTTCACAAAAATCTGAATGTATGAGTTCTAGAGATGCCAAATTTCTCTCTGCTACCTTGTGGGGCTTAAGGGGTTGCTTTGATTGCACACAACTTTGGCACTTAGAATTTTTGACAGTCGGAACATTCAAGATTAAATTCATACTGGCAAGCTGAGACATACAACCCAAATTTATATGACATAACTATAAGTGCCAAACATTAGCCTCACCTCGATTGGAATTGTCACAAATATGGTTTATAATTTTATTGTAGAAATCAAAAGGGAAAAATGAAATAAGCCTCCACACTCATAACTTTTATCAATAAAAAGTCCATGTTTTGACGCAATAACTTTATTGGACTCAACCACTTTGAACCTCTCTCTACACAGAAGGGAACAACTGACCAGGTTTTTATTTATTGAAGGGACATGTTGCACGTCGTTCAGCTGCACGATCTTTTCCAAAATAAACTTCAGATCCACCATGCCAACACCATGAACAGAATCATGTGACTCATTCCCCATTAGGGCGGAGGAATCTCGGGCGACTTGATAAGAAGAGAACATTGAAATATCAGCACATACATGCACATTAACACCAGTATCAATCCATCAATCAGTGGATTGAGTCACTAAAAGAATAGTAGGTAGATTACTGTACCCAGAGGTTCCATCTCTGGTGTTCCCAATGGTAACATTGACAGATTTTGAGCTCTATTCTTGATCACCCTTGCTACCTTTGTGACTTTAATCTACCATCTCTTAAAGTGCACACCGGTAAATTTATCTGACCTTATTGCATCGGCAAAGGCTAGCCATCATTAAACCAAAGTGCCTGATATAAAGTTTTTGGATTGTTGGAAAAATCAGCACTTTTATGTTTAATTTAATCAAATAAATCTTAAATTCAAACCGATTAACTGGCAACATCATGCAGCACGAATATATTGTTAACATAGATGAAACAAATGTATTCATATATCCCTCTAATATACTTGTAAAAAGAGACAACGGGAAAATGCCAATTAGGGCAGAGAGCAATACGTTCCGATCTTCTTCGGAAGTGAAACTGGGAAGAGATGAAGATGGCCCCGTTGCGACGATGTGGTACACTGGCGCAGCGGGATGAAATAGTCGATATGTGGCGGTTCAGAAGACTGAAATAGCCAAAAACTCTAGCTTCTATACAGGTGTCATGCGCTCGCGTCGCCCTAGGCCCGGCGAGGCGAGCAAGCATGCATGCGTGTTTTTCTCTTTCTCTCTCCCATGTGAGCTAGTGGGATAGAGCACACTCTATTATTTAAGTTAATATCTCTCCATCTCAACTAGCAATGTGGTATTAATGAATTACCACACTTCCTTCCATATGTGGAATTTTGAGATTTTTAAAAATTATTCCTAAATAGATGGGCGAAGCCTATATATTCCAACAAAAGCAACACCGTACATCCATATAAATCTATATCATGAGAGTGGATGGTTCCCATTGTAGCAGCAACATCTTGTGATGGGAAAATTTTGGGGCAAATCCCATCTGCAGGTGTATTCTGCACTTATTACAAGTCTCTGAACTTCATGCAAGCGTCTATGTTGAAGGTCCTCGGTCGTGGAATGTAATCCAGAGTGAATGAAAAAGTTCCAGGAGGAGAGGTGTAATTTCAATGGCATGGCCATCTATATATACTCTGAACATCTGGAAAGAGCAGAATTGTGGGATCTTCAACAGCGAGTCCCTCTCGGTGTCCCAGTGGCATGCAGAGTCAAGGAGACATCCTCTCTGATTAGCCAGCTGAGATCCTGCCATTTCCTTAAATGATAAGTTCCACATGAACTGAACTGATTATGCCACTCTGCCATTTCGTTAAATCAAGAGGTTGACGACAAAGTTCTGTAGTTTGTACAGTATAAGAGTTGATTAAGGTCTTATTTTCCGATTCCATCGAACCTTCCATAATAGTATTCCTTTGACTCTTTTGATTATGGATCAGAGGAAACACAATCATTCTTTACAATAACACAACCAGTTCTATTCGGTAAACTATTTCTGCTTTGATGCTCAAGTATTACAAGGCTAACAACGGATTTTTTGGCCTGACTGTTTCCAGGTTCATTTTTCTCCAATTGTGATTTAGGTATGCAAAAACTCAAAAGAATATCATGAAAATGGGAACCGTGAGGGGCTAATATATGTTAGATCTGAGGCTACCACCTTCCAACATCTTCAGCAAGCGTTCACATTTACAAGTGTAAATGAAATGGATCGATTTTACAGGGATTATTCACATATTGCCTCCAATGGCAAGTACATTTGGAGGGAAGAAAGAAAGAGTAAGAGAAAGGACATATTCTTTGCAATCCTATGTACAAATGCTATACCAATCCATTTTCACTAATCTATCATGTATGTCACATCCCTAATCAAATCCTAAGCAATAAAACTGTAACAGCCAATACTGCTCCAATAGAAGAAGAAAGAATAGGCCATCTATTCACTAGTTACCACACTTCATTAGCAGCACACTCTTTTTTGTTTGAAAATTATCTTGTATCAAGGTTCAAAGAGGGGTCCAGATCTGTGGCAATCCATTCTCCTGGCTCCAATTTGGTGTAAACTCCAGTTTTGAAGTGTTGTTGTTTGACATGCTGCTGATCACTGTCCTGGCGGTCTTCTTTTCAGAGGTGTCCAAGGCCAGCAGGTCCCCAAAGCTCACCGAGCCCTTGAACGGCAATGCTGGCAGGCCGGAGAAGCAGGACACTTGCTCGTAGCTCGGGACGCTGTCGAAGGTGAAGTAGGCATCGATGAGGGGCGCAAGCGGCGGTGCTGCCTGCGGGTCCAGCTTGTTAGACAATGTGTCGGCTCCTTCAGACAATGGCCATGGAGTGGTTGTTCTACTCTTGTAGAACACCCTGCATAGCACCCAGTCTTCCTGTGTATTACAGAGAGATGTTAAATTAAGTTTCACATGGCAAGTGTAAGTAGTTTACGGAACAGGGCAGTATTTTAGAATAATTTTAATTCAAAATTTTTCCTTCAACAGTCCAATTGTTTTCAAACCGTATGTAGCAGGTAAGGATGAGAAGACTTCCCATTGGTTAATTTAATCAGTAGCCTGAAAAATATTGTTCATGCAAGTGCAACCAACATAAAAATCTCTGCAGCAAGTTACTTGAACTTCTTTTTTAAGAGTTAGTTACTTGAAGAATTAGCAATCATGGAAACCTGAATGTTTAAGTGCCAACATGGGGGTTAAATAATTGGTCTAGGACTGACAAATCCCTTTGAAGGGAATGTTTAGCTCATTAATTTACACTAGCAGTCTGATGGAACCAGCTGAACAACCTTGAAATGGATCGTCCCAGTGACATGGACACCAATTGACCGAATTGGATGAGGCTAGGCTACTTGTGGTTGTTTATCATGTAAGAATGTTCAGAGCATCATCTTGATCTGCCTGAAGGAGAAGATCATTTGACAGAAACAGTAGAGGCTAAATGAATTCTATCTTGCCATGACGACGGCAACGCATATGAACTATGATGATAAAGTAATGAGCTAACTTGGAGAATAAAAGAATTAGAAAGCAGGCTATGTTCTGAATTTACAGGAGCTATAACTTGATCTAGTTCCTGGTTCAGGTATATTTGATGGTAATTTAATTTAATTTGATATTCTTTCGAGGAATTTCACCGTAGTAACATGTGCAGTAGGAGTAAGTTAATTTTCACCTTCTGAGGAATTTAATAACAGTTATCGGAAAAAGGAAAAAAAACACCGATAAATTGATTCGCCCCAAACGTAACATCACTTTTCTTTTTCTGCCTTTCTAATTAATAAAAAGAAAATGAAAAGAAAGTAAAAATCTCTTTTTTTCCCTCTCCCAAGTCCCAATTCGGCATGAAATTGGCGTGGTGGAGTCACACGAACCAGATGAACGGGAGAAGAGAGAGAGAGGGGAGGAGGAGCAGCAGGAGTGTGTGTCAGCGTGTGGGTGTAGTACCTTGAGATGGTTGTGCCTTGCGGCGGCGGCGGCGAGCTGCGGGAGGTGATCTTCGAGGCGGAACTCGTGCATGACCCACTCCGTCTTGGTGCCCCTGGGTGCCCTCCCTTGGTAGAACACGAGCGTCTTGCGCATGCCCACCGGCGCCTCGCCGGCGGCGGCGCGGCGGGTGATGGCGCGGTCCTTGCCGGTGGCCTTCCAGTAGCCGGAGCGCGTGGCGCGGTTGGTGCGCTGGCCCGTCGCGTACTTGCGGTCGCGCAGGCTGAAGAAGTACCACTCATTGCCCCCCACGCACGCCTCCTCTGAGGAAGAAGCAGAAGACATCCAAGGCATAAGTATATGAAAATTACTTTGTTTGAAGGAGCTGGAGGTGTCGTGGTGTAGTTGGTTATCACGTCAGTCTAACACACTGAAGGTCTCCGGTTCGAGTCCGGGCGACGCCATTTCAGTTTTTAATTCTATTTACAGAAATTCACGATAGTTTTTTTGGATTAAAAAAAATAGAAACAAATATAATTTTATATTAGTTTTTCCCTTTGAAAAAAAAACTATGAACAAATAACAAGAACCAACAAAACCGGTGGAGCTAAGTTGCGGAAGGCGAGATTTTTTTCCTTGTTTATCAGTGGGAAATGAAATCTAGCTAGCTACGAACAAGCTAGAATCAATAACAATAAATAGCAATGGAATTGCAGGAGATAATTAAGCCTCGTCGCTAGCTAGCACAAATTCTCGTGCGTACGTACCTGGGAGATCCCACGGCTCGCACTTGTTGAGGTCAACGTCGACGATGGCGACGCCGCCGTAGACCCCGCCGGCGCCGCCGGAGAGCTTGCGGAGGAGGTAGTCGAGCACCAGCTCGTCGTCTCTCGGGTGGAACCGGAACCCCGGCGGCATTCTCGCCTCCATCATGCTGATGAAGCTCATCGATCCCTCCCAACCCCCTCAGCTCACCGCCTACGTTATGCGCACGTACACACGAGAGAGAGAGAGAGAGGGGGACTCCAATGGTAGGACGATCGACACTGGGAATAATGGATGGATGCAGTATTAATAGTGTGCACAGGTCAACCAAGCTAGGTAGGAAGTCACTTGCTGCTTATGCACACGTACGTATGCAGCTTGCTTTGTGGTTTGGGTGGGTTTTTTTAGCTTATCTCATTTCCTTATATCGTTTGTTTATTTGCTTCCCGACGTAATCTCGAGAGTCATATCCGCTTCGTTCAACTTGTATTAGACAGCTTTTATGCACGTCTTCGAGATAGAAAAAAAAGGAAATCCAAAAATTTTAAAAAATCCCGATAAGTCAAATAAGCAAACGAGATAAGCAAATAAATTATTCCTTTTTTAAAATTTTTGGATTCTCTTTTTTTTCTATCTCAAAGGCGTGTATAAAAGTTCTATAACACAAGTCGAATGAAGCGGATCCAACTCTATTTATTTGCTTATCTCGTTTGCTTATTTAACTTATCGGGATTTTTTTTAATTTTTAGATTTCTTTTTTTCTATCTCGAAGGCGTGCATAAAAGCACTCTAAGACAAGTCGAACGAAGTGGATCTGACTCTCGAGGCTACGTCGAAAAGCAAACAAGCAAATATTATAAGCAAATGAGATAAGCTAAAAATAACTACGTACAACTTAAGGATTTGGAGTCGCCTATTAATTCTAGAACGACGTCCTACGATCAAGCAACTTACTTTGCTTGTGGTTTTCAGATTGGGTTAGCTAGTAGTGCAATTAATCGAGTCAAATGAGACTGGCAAAATTAATTGTCATGTCTCATGGTTATTAAGATTTAATGCGATGACATTTAGGAACAACATCATAAACACGATATTTGGTAACACAGTTCAACGCTATCTTATATTTGTAGAGCAATGACTATGGGCGCTCCTTCTAACAACACAGTATATCATTGCTCAGGGTCACGGCCACGTGTCAGCCATGACCCTCTGCATGCCTATACCGTTACTTTTGTCGTTATAGATTACAATGGCAGTGCCCACCTTTATATAGGGTATAAGATATATACACAGTCAAACTAAAACTCTAATCTATTCAGTCTATTACAACTTAGAGTCTAACTGTAATCCTACGTATACACATATTCGACAAAAACTCTAATACACTCCACCTTGGTGAATATGACTTTGCCATCTCGAAACTATCGTAACGTCCTGTGCGAACCCATGTATCAAACTCTGGTTGCTTCCTTTGCAGCTCACGCTGAGCCGTCCGACGAGTTTGACTTGACCTTAGACACACCGCCTTTTGGAACAAAAGCTGATAACCCTGCATATCTTGGCTTAATGTCTCCACCTACAACAACACTCCTCACACCTTGTAAATATGTGAAGCAGTCCTCTCCCCGATCACCATAGTCTCCTCACCGTTTAGGATCCTAATGATCTTTCCATTTGCATCAGCCTAGAGCGCCATCCTATCCTCGTGTAAGGTACCGTGCAAAATCAGATTCCTTCTTAGCTCTGGTTCATGCTTCATGCCATACAGTACCTGTTCCACTCTGTCATGCGTCTTGATCTTGACTTCACCTACTCCAATCGCACGACAGATCGTGCCATTTCCTAAGTAGACTGAACCAAAACCACCAGCTGTGTATGAAGAGAACCGCTCCTTTTTGTGTGTCACGTGATATGAACTAGCTAAATCCAAGATCCACGCTTCACTTGACCGTACTTGATACTAGGAGAAACTCACAATCTCTATGTAAGTCACTTTTAGCCAATGCCACATTAGCACTTATTTTCGCCTTCTTTGGACAATCCTTCTTTACATGTTCCCACTCAGCATATCTGAAGCACTGCACACCCTTACTCTTCTTGCTCTTCTTTCTTGTCTCGCGACTGCCATGATCACCTTTGACTAGCAAAGCAGGAGTAAAGCCATAGTAATATCCTTAGTCTTGATGGTATCCTTGCCATACTTCAACGTTATGACCAAATGCTCGTAGGACACAGGTAACAAGCACAGAAAAATTATGGCCTGGTCTTCATCACCAATCTTCACATCTAGCTGTGCTAGATTCGTGACCAACTGGTTGACAACGTCCACGTGCTCCTTTAGATTAGACCCCTCCTATATTTTTAGCCCATACAATTTCTACTTTCAGATATAGTTTGCTTGATCGGACAATTTGTCCCAAATTTCCTTTAGCGATGTCAACTTCATAACATGGTACATGACCTAATCTAAGAGACACAACAATATAGTTGCAGCTGCTTGCAATTGCATCTCCTCCTATCATCATCCTCCACCTTTTTTGGCTTTGCTGTCTAGAGAGGCGTCGTGATTCCCTGTTGAGCCATCAGACGTTTGCCACAAATCAAAGTTGCTAGTACCGTTAAACTCTGATACTACTTGTTAGGATTTAATGTGATGAGATCTAGAAAAGACACCAGAGACACGATGTTTGGTAACTAAATTCGGTGCTCGCTGCATCTGCGAGGCAATGATTATGGATACTCCTCCCCAACAACACAGCACACCATTCGCCTAGGGTCAACATACCGGCCATGACTCTCTGCGTGTCTACGCTGCTACTTTTGTTGTTATATGTTACAATAACAATGTCCCTCTTTATATATGGCTCATAATGCAGAGTTCGACTAAAACTCTAACCTACCATGCCTATTACATCTTAGAATCCAACTATAATTCTACTTGATCACATATTCAACACTAGCTATAGCAACTATCAAGGACAAACCAACATGTCGCCATATATAGCACTACGAGGACACGAGACACCCGGAACGATTTAAAACTATCACAAGAAGGATGAAAAAAAAACTGCCGACTTTATTTTTTCCCCTGACTGGTAACAACGGAAAAGAGGGGAAAAGAATATAGACTTTGTTATCCGTTTTTGTCAAAAAAAAAGTTACGAATAACGAGAAAAAGGGAGCAACTACCTCGCGGTTAAAAATCGGAAAACCACCAGGATTAATTTTTTGTGACGAGTAGAACAATGAAGAAAAAAGAGAGAAGGAATATAAACTTTTCTATCTGTTTTTGTCAAAATTAGGTAGATCAACTCGAGCATATGGTGAGGTCGACATGCGCATATATGTGCATATATGCATCAACAGCTACATCGAATAACAAATTACGCTGGAATGTACTGAGGTGGACACATCTCGTAAAGTATATATGGTACTCCTCACAGGCGCCTCAGATCACCAAATAATGTAAACTAGAAATATTTGCGCGCCAATAGCGCGCCGTTAATTGGCGCGCCGCTATCTGAAAAAAACAATTTTAATAGCAAATACAACTTGTATGCATATAGACAATTGATGGAAATAATTCTTTTTGTTTCGTTAAGCCGAAAGGTTTTTTTGGAAAGTTTGTAGGTTACACATGAAGTGCGGATAGATTTTGCGAAATGGAAGTGTATTTTCACAACGTTAGTAGGTAAGACGGCTAAATCTATGTTGCTATTAGATTGTTCGATATGTGCAATGTGGGTGATTAGATGGAGACGTTTTATCGGGCAACTGGCACAAGGTAAGGGTGATATTAGGGTCTTTAAAGACGATATGGCATAATGAGAGAGCCTCACATGGTGAGAAGATATGGGTGACACGTGGCGTAAGGACAAGGGAGAAAACTTTAAGTAGCTTTAACAGAGAGCTCATTTTACGTGCTTTAATATGTATTTTTTTTATATTAGTAGGTTGGACGGTTCGATCTGCATCACACAAATGATCAGACGGGCAACAAAATTAATAGAGGTGGCTTGCCACAATGGTTTGGTGCCATGTGACACGCCGTAACAAAGTCATGTATGCCAAAGTAGTTAGTCATAAAATATTTTGGATTTATATGCTGAGTGTGATCTTGTTTTGTTCGTAAAAATGTCAGGAACACACTGGTGAAAACTATTCATGAATTGGAGCCTCGAGTCAAAAGTTATGGAAGGAAAAAATTAAGATATCTCTATTAATTGCTGATATCGTTGCTGATGTCACTGCATGTCTATGCATGCATATAGCATGGGAGGGGCATTGCAGACACTGTGCGAGGGTGCTACACCCGAAAAGGGCAACTATGGATTGGCCATCCGGATTAATTGTCGAACGGATGGATAAACGCCACGTGAATAGCTCATCCAAGCTCAAATTCCTACTACCTTAGTAAAGGGACATGTGGATACACATTTAACAATCCCTACCGGGTTAATATCTTTTCAAACTGAAAATTTTTCTAGCTTAAAAAATTGTTACAAAAATCTAAACTTTCTATGAACTTTCTTTGTGGAGGCATGGTTCTATTTCTGCAAACTTTCGAATTCTTGGAATTTTTAAACGGTGTAGAAAAAAGAAAGTAAAAGAAGAAGGCAGAGGAAACAAAATTTTTTTGTAATTTTCAAAAATTTTGAAAAATATCCGAACTTTTTATGGACTTTCTTTGTACAGGTATAGTTTCATTTGTGCGAACTTACTATTTTTTTAGAATTTTTAAATAGTGTCGAAAAAAATAGAAAAGAAAAAGAAAGTAAAAGAAGAAGGTAGAGGAAGCAAAAAAATTTTCTAATTTTAAAAAGTTTTCAAAAATATCCAAACTTTTTATGGAGCTTCTTTGTGCAAGCATGGTTTTATTTTTTGCAAACTTTCTATTTTTCGGAATTTTTAAATGGCGTAGAAAAAGAAAATAGAAAAGGAAAAAAAAAAGGAAAAGAAGAATGAAGGAAGCAGTACCTGGGAAAAAAATGTACGTGGCTGGGAATGAACCTGGCTCGGCGGACTGAGATCAACCGCAGGTGGCCAGCCAGTCATTTCGTCCGCCTCGTCGGAAAAAAAAGAAAAGAATTGTTTTTATATAAAACTTTTAAACGGACGACCGGATCCTATTTCGCCTGACGATCGGACGGCCGGCGTCATTTGGCCGACGTGGCCACGGCGAGCAGGCCTTAATCCCTATCGTTTTATAGATGTAGTTTATTAAGCTCCAACTTGGAGACGTATATTTACACAATTGATTGATGAACAGTTTTCAACCTTCCATACCAAAACATGTACGTGCCCCGATCCAAAATACATACATTAATTCGCATACGTGTCGAGACGTACTACGTACATGCTTGTTGGGAAGCGTGCCGTGCCGTTCGGTATACGGAATTTAATTCGTTGTGTTCTTTTTTTAGGTAGATATACATCGATCGATATACAGCTGGGTTCAGTTCAGTTCACTCGTTCAAGTCTCTTTTGAGATAATCCAGGACCAACTGATCGATAGGATATATATAAACATGACAGCAGCGCCTGTAAACAAGTGGAACTAGTCGGGACGTCACAATAGCGCAAAAGATAGCGAAAATGACATCGTTTGACAGGCCTAGCTGCATGCATGTACTTGACATACTGAAATTAATTGACGTGGTTAATTACGGAGAAACAAGTATCACTACCGCCTCATACTAGAAATGTTTAAAAATATGTTGGAAATATATTGGAAAAGAAATAACTATCGCTACAGGTTCAGTACTGGAAATGTTTAAAAATATGTTGGGAATATATTGGGAGACCCAAGACCTCATGACTCCAACCTCACCCTTTTAGCCAACCTACCCACTGTCACGTACTGAAATAGATAGAATATACTTTCCTTTTAAACTTTCCAGAAACAAGACATCACTACTGGTTCGTGGCTCAAACCGATAGTAATGGATAGGTATCACTACTGGTTCATACTAGAAATGTTTAAAAATATATTGGGAATATATTGGGAGAGAAACAACTATCGCTACCGGTTCAGTACTAAAATGTTTAAAAATATGTTAGGAATATATTGGAAGACCCAAGGCCTCATGACTCCAACCCACCCTTCTAGCCAACCTACCCACTGTCGCGTACTGATATAGATAGAATATACATTCCTTTTGAACTTTTCAGAAACGAGGCATCACTACCGGTTCGGGGCTCAAACCAGTAGTAATGGACTACCAGTTTGTGACTCAAACCAGTAGTGATAGTGCTTGACACACCACTACTGGTTCGTGACTCATGTTCATGGCTCACGCAACTATCACTATCGGTTCATGGCTCAAACCGGTATCGGTTCGTGGCTCAAGCCGGTAGTGATGCAACTATTACTACCAGTTCGTGGATAATCAGTAGTGATGTGTCGGTAGTGATGCCCATTTCTTTAGTATTGGTTGATTTTAGAGTGTAACGCGTGCTAGTTTTTTATGGTCAAATATATAGCTCAATATTTATTTTTTACATAAGCAAATCTAAAGATCCAATATATACGTATATACCTTAATTAATTACTTTGCTAGTCTAATTAATGAGCAACTCTAATTTTCGCAATCGAAGATTATTCGAGCTTCTCAGATAGATCAGGTTCGTCTTATCCTCTGCACTGCAGACGAAAGATCAGTTGTATTTTTTTTTTTAGAAAATTGAAGCTCTATTAAATCATAGATAAAGGTTTACAACCAAATGAAAAACAACTCTACAGATAAACCCAATACCTTCTACTAGAAGTAAAATAAAGAACACCATGCATTTTTCTTCCCGGCATTAAGAACCTGTTGCATGTGTGGTGCCGTGTTTATACTAGAAAACACAAACTAGGCAATTTATGCACTCTTTAAGGTGCATCTTTTTCCCTTGCTAGAGATAATGCACGAACATTAAAATTCAGCTTCTCCATTATTCTTTTCAGATTTGCTACCATAGACATTTCTCGGCCTCGCTGCGCCTCATCACCGGTACCTTGAAGACCACCGTGACAAACTTTGGCTCTAGAATTACCGACCCAAAGGCAAATCGTGCGGGCTTGGACTAAAACAAAACTCCCACTACAGGGGAAGAAAGATCCCACTAGCCCACCAATAGATCGGGGACAAAGGGTACCAACCCACCCAAGGCTCTGTTTTGGAGGAAGACGAGGCCAACCACCATGCTGAAAAACTTAGAAGGGAGTCTTTTTTTAGAACAAACTAAATAGCCTTCATTACTCAATAGTAAAAATTAAAAGACAAACTAAAACAGAAACCAATGAGTCTCAGCGGTAAGAACCACAAACTCGTATAAGAAACAATATAAAGAGTATGGTTTTGCAATCTGCTAGCCCTGAAAAAGCTTGTATGACATATGTAACACCTTATCCTCTCCTCTTGTGAAAGATCGTTACGAGGAAATTTAACACCGATATCGGAGGTAAGCTTCTTAAAAGGCAGAGGACCACTCGGCGTAGGGTTCCCTACCAACTTGCTCACGAACTGCAAGATGAAATATAGGATTCGTGCATCTGGTTCTTGACGTATCCAACTCATAGAACTATAAAAAAAATGAAAAGAGGCTCTGCTTGCCCTCCTTGTCGAGATTTGACTCATGCTTGAGGTGATGGTGATCTTCTAGTGAGTAGGTCCGATGTGCGACGCCACAATGACGCCACTGCCAGAATCAACACCGAGGATCTAATCCTGCGAGACTCCATCGAAGACACCAGTATTGCAGCTCGTCAAGGAGCAGCTGCTGAAGAAATCCAATGTTGCCGCCTAATCCAGCTCCCCACTGACGAGAGAAAGACTCTTATTCCAAATCTTAAATCAAAATTATTACTAACTCCACCCGCCGTAGATCCGGCATGTCCTCCCTCACCGACCGCCTAGACGCTGCCGGTGAAGAGAACGACGGGTGGATCTGTGATGGCGCCTATATCGCTTCCTCTTCTCTTTTTCTGTGGCGGCACCTAGGAAAACCTACTTTCACGATGTTATTTAGAAGGGAGCTTATTATTATACCTCACCGCATCGGAACTACCAGTAAAAGCTACCCTTCGAAAACCATATCTAGTCACAAAACTTCAAGAGCGAGATGAGAAAAAGGTTCCCCTCACCCTCCCACCTCTACCGAGGACACCAGAGTAAAAAGGTTCCCCTCACCCTCCCACCTCTACCGAGGACACCAGAGTTGGTGGATCTACAAAAGGAGTAAGTGGTGGCCGCTAATTGCGTCTAAAGATCAGTTGGATTAAACAAAATAAATGATCTAAATTAATAATTTAGACGCATCCCTTATTCACAGTAAATCTGGCTAGCAATAACATGGTATCTGTCTACAACCTTCAATCAGCAAAGAAAAGACATTCAATAGCTTGCGAAATAGGTAAATACTACCTTTCTTGAAACCTAAATAAGCAAGCGCCAAATTTGCCATATCTATGCCAGCATGCCAATAAAAGAGAGATCAGAGAAACCACTTGCCACTAACGAGTGGAATCATGTTTTTCTTTTGTTCAAGCTAGCTTTAGCTCTCAGACAGCGAGTGCTGTCAAGCGGTCTTATCTACCAAGAAGCCGACGACGACGACGGCGCCAACGGAAACTGACCGCCGGCCGGCATGGCCGCAGGAGCGACGTACGTACACCCCCACATGGCCTCTCACGTGCCGCCGCCGACGTGTCGACGCTGACTGCCGTTCGACCGGCCATCGACGGCCTGGAGATCGCCGGCGAGTCGCCAACCTGGGCCAGTGATGCTGCAAGCACAGACGAAGTGCGCCGTCTTTTCTCTGAAACATCTCGTTCCGCTTATTGGCTGCCATTATTGGCTGCACATGCAAGATGAGACGTGGATGGATGTTTATCTCGATAGTGCTCATCTTTCGCTACAAGTTGAAAGGCCTGGTCATAATCGATCGATCTTGATCAAACTGTCAGAATAAAACTACAGCTTACATCGATCATTAGGGCTACATGGACGTGTCGCTGTGCCATGCAATGCCCTTACTCCTTAATTTACCCTAACTGTGAGTACCAATCTTGTTGTACCATTAAGAAAAAGTTTTGTTTTGGCCTTAGAACTATGACACTCAATCCATTTTAGTTCCTAAACTTTAAAAGCAACCAAATTAAACTGATCCTCAGAATGTCAAAACCAGATACAAATGGCCATCTTGACGGAGTCAACAATGGTTTTGAGTTTTGACCCACCAAAAAGATGGTTTGACTAAAGTTTTATATTTACTTTTACAAAAAAAGATTTTACGGATCCAAATTAAATTATATATCTGAATTTCTTATGATTACCTAATTTATAGAAAATATTCACAAAATTTTCTAAACTTTACACAATTATTTACCCTCTTTTCTTCCAATTTTTAAGACTACTAAAAGTGCTAAAAAATTTCAAAAATTGATACAGCATAGTGAAATACAGGCAAAGCTAGGTTTTATGAGCTCATGAAATAATTAGGAACTCAATGTACAATTTGTTTGGATTTCGTGAGATATTTTTATGTAAAATACACATAAATTTTGATCAAACCACTTTTGATCGTGAAAACCACCCTTCGATTGGTCTACAGTTGACTATTTATAACCGGTTTCAATATTTCGAGAACTAGAGTTAATACTATTTTAGAGTTGAGGAACCAAAATAGGTCGAACGCACAGTTCTAGATTCCTACCATAAACGATGTCATGATCTGCCATGTTTGGGCCGTTTGGTTGTGAGCGATATATGCACGTGTGTAGTGCAGGGCATGCATTAGCTAATAACTAGTCAGGACCTAAGAGTTTGCATGCATATATGCATGGTACGTTGGTGATTACTGATTAACGTTCAGTTTGGCTGCCGAGCAAGCCATGGCCGATCGCCGCTGCTAGCTCGTGGGGCTGCTCCCTGCGTGTTCGCGCGCTTATATACAGTTTTGTACACAGTTAGCGACAGGAGAGTAGCCAGGAACAAGAACACCCAAATCGATCCAGTTAATTCAGTAATCTTGGGTAGACGTCCCTAAGACTACAGGAATATATATAATTAAGCACATGCTCTCGTCTAGCTACTGTGTTTTGTATCCACGCGTTTATTGATCATACGAAAACCCAACAGTAATTCTGTCTAACATAAAAGAACACAAAAAAAAAAACTAACAATGTCTCATTAATGGCAAGGCCAAGCTGTCCACCCGAAGGTAGCTTCTGTGGTTTCATATATATATATATAGAAGAAGAAGAAGAAGAAGCTGTCAATAGTACTATTTTCTGATGGTCGTCACATTCCCACGAGGAACACTGTTTTCTGGTGGTGGACGTTGAATTGTTGATTCTCAATATAAGAGCTGCAACCGTTTTCGTGGAAATTTTGTTGGCAAACTTGATTACGAAGGATCAGTTAATTTAGCACGTAAGCTAGCACTGGGCTTCAGCACGTAGATCCCAGAAGTACGTATGATTTGCTGCAGTACGTGTTGATGTAAATTAATTAGGTTCTGATGGATTGGTTTGCTTGTTGGGTTCTGATGGATGAGTAATTAGGTGCACTGGGTCTGCATGGCAGTTACTGTTCGTGTCGCTATCAGAACAATTCTTTGATGCTTTAAATACATATTTTGTACATGATTCTATCATGGATGATGAGAATAATGAAGGGATATGTATTGGTGTGTCGCTCTCAGTTGACATCGGCATTTTCGCACTAGTTGGTTGATCTAAGGATTAATTAATCTGTCATATCAAGTCCTTATCTCTCTTTCAGTGCAAAAATAAGGGAGAGAGTGGATGTAAATTAAAGCACATCAGACGCAGTATTTGTACAAGGATTTCTTTTATCTCTTTCTCCATCGTGAGATGTGTCCCGAGATATCTGCTCATGAATCTTGGAGCATATCTCACGGTGAAAATATAGGCAAGAAAACATTATACAAGTACAAAGTATTTTCCCCAAATCTTAAAATATATCTCGTTCAATACTGCTACGCTGAAAATTAATGTACAATCTACGAGCACTATACAATTATGACCATTGAATAGCTAAAAAAACAACGGGAAATTCGTTCCAGCCGAGAATATATGTTGTATGCTATATTTAATTTGCTAATCAAGAGCTAGTCAAAGTCAGCATTTCGATCTGCATAGAGTAGCTGGAGTAGGTGCAGCTAGCTATAGCTAGGAATATCGACGGATCACAAGTCAATGGATCCACTTGAACAAACTCTTGTCATCAAACTCGTAAGCAAAAATTCCATACGAACTGTATTCTTTTGCCCAGTTGATGAACTCTTGATCTCTAAAATTGCATGCAAAACGACACACGATCGAGAATTAGTTTTTTTAGAGAGTTAAGTCAATGATGCGCTTGTTGGCACCTAATATAACCAAAGAACCCGATGGATATAATACAGACTTGACGGCATCAACGAGGCAATGCATGCAATATATCAGCAGCAGCTATCTACTGGCATCATCTTATGATTATGCTTGCAAGGAAAGAACTAGACAGGAATATCCTAAGATGCTAAGAGAATGCTATGGATACATGTACACCTCAGTCCCCAGCATTAAGGCAGAGTCATATGTTCTTGTGCCTAGCTGTGCCCGCAGATCTTTTTCTAAAAAATGGCAATTACCGCTAGCATATTTGTCAAGCGTGCGTAGTAATATTCGCATGATCTCGGTTAATTCAAGGAGTAGCTTCAAGGGAAAAGAGTTTATTCAAGCTCGGAAAAGAGTCTTACAAGATAAAGGCTTAAAGGCAGGAGTATAAGTAGCAGCCGAGTAGGAGTAGCAACCCATCCTAGGTTAGAGTAGGGCTTCTCTTATGAGTAGAGCTGCCCGTCCATCCCTCAGAGTAGAGCTGCCCAGACATGTGTACCGATCCTGTGTACCCATCCAAACTCACCCTATTGAACTCAACCTGTGTCATACGAACTCTACTGTCTTCACTAACCCTACTATATCCGATGCTCCTGGGAATGGATCTAACCCTATTGATTGATCTCACTCTATTGACTTCAACCTAACAACCCCAGTAGTCTACTGAACCACCCTCACCCAAGTCGTCTATTTACTTAAGCTGCCTAACCCAAACAAGGACAAACGATATGCAAAACTAAAGGTGTTAGAGTTACCACAGACAGGGATAACCGGCTCAGCCTTCATAGCGACCTTGCTTTTTGATCCTTCTTCGATTCCGGTTGAAGCGGATTCGGCATCTGATAGTGAGGCCTATGATGTGCCGAAAAGAGTGACGGGGAATACCACGATGAAAATGACTTGACGAATGCCAGAAAGAAATGTCCCGAGGGCCAACATGCCATAAACGAGTGAAAAAAGCATTAAATTCACTTGATAGATGAAGACTAAAAATTGCTAGACAGAATGAATAGTACAAGTTTCTTTACAAATCAAAGTCGTAGAGAAAGACGGTAGAAGTGCCAGGATGCGTTAAGATGCTAAACATATGGTCGTAGATAAAGAAAGGAGTGAATGGAGAGGAGTTACAGTCGAGTCGCTAGCCAGGAAGCACTTTTCCCTACCAAATTCTATCTATCCCTGCCTGCTTCTTCCATTCGTGGAGGTCCTCTGGTAAATCATGATGTGTGCATGCCGGCTACTCGGCTTTAGTAGTGCGTTAACTAGCAGTCCACTACTGATTAAGGATTTGGTACTGACACCTGTCTTACTAACTATAAGCCTTTGGAAAATAGTTATTGGATAGGGTAGACTCCTTAAGTTTACAACTTTCTCAAAGACCGGCCAGGAAGAATAATAGCCTAGAGGTTGACCTGATGGACTGACGTTTTGGTTGGTGACTCGCAAGGTTCTGGAAAATGAAAGGAAGATTTTTTTCATTAAATAACACCACGACTGAGCCAACCGATCGCCAAACAGCGAGCATTGATCTGCGTCTACGGCAAAGAGTCGGTAGCAGCTTTCAGATCTTTTGAGCCGGTAGAATTAATGTGTTAATCAACCATCTTCAACCTATCGCTCTTTGATCAGTAGGTTCTACTGGGAAATCGTAACCATCCTCCACAATTTAGGTTTGGTCGCCGAACCATAGAGAACCTGCCTCACGAAGATCTTCGGCAGGGAATAAAGTGAGGATACACTGTAAGCTGCTTCCCTTAAGGGCCATCGGTCTTCAATCGCTTGTTCAATCAAAATGCCTGTAACGGATCTTTCAAGGCTTGGCTAGCGAAGTGAAGTAGCCGTGGTAAATAAATATGGAAATAGGCGCACGAAACGAAGTGAATCATTGATTTTAAGTTAAAGTAAGGGCGGAGCTTTCTCTTTCGGTTGAAGGGCTAAATTATATTTAATATGAAGCCTTAATTTCCAAAATTATTTAGTAATATCCCGCCTAGTCTCAACTCCCACAAGCGGTCTTAATTGGTCGTTCCATCGATCATGTACTGTCCCAAAGGGTCCTCCTTCAATCGATCGAAATCGGGTTTGTCTTTCTTGTTAACGAGAAACCCTTGGTCACATTCGGTCGAGCTGGTAAGGGATGGCTGGAAGAGGTCGAGCTGTCCTCTATCTCTATCAGTCTTTTCGATGACAATCTTTCTTTAAGCAGGAAGCATGTTCAAGCTCGATGATTAAGGTACTAGGGGCTCACAACAATATCGAGAAATGGCTTTTGGCTCTTGAAAGTACTTTTGCTTTCCTTTTCACTAAGCCTTCCCACTCTACTGGAAACTATCCTATATCGGAAGGTCTCGTAATCAATTGGATTATTTTTTACTTGATCAATCGGAAGGCGGAGGTAAACTCCCCAACTCGATCAATGGGTGCTCATTGGTCTTCTTGAAACTCCCCAACAGCCGTAGCTGTCGATTGGGGGAGCCTCGAGCATCCAGTATATGACATTAAGGAGTATTCCCCAATGGAGTAGTCGAAAAATCAAACTAGCATGTAAGCGAAGCAAGAAAAAGGCTTTCTATTTTTGTTTTCCAGATCATTTTTCCTAAATCTGATACATAGTGGTCGGACCAACTCAACTAGAAGAGTCAGTCTTTTATTTAAGGTATGGCTGTGAGAAAGAATACCGATTCGATCAAGATGACCAACAAATCTGGATGACCGAGAAATCCAATGCCATTGTTCTAAAGAAAATCGACCTAGAATGCATTTTATTGGGTTTTTAGTCCGTAACATGGAACTCCGCCGGGGTCTCATCTGAAGGGAGGCAGGCCCTCGTTAAACGAATCCACCTTTCCGAAGGAGTCAAGCCTTTATTTTCAAGTTTATATCTAAAATGTATTTGTAATCAAGGGATAATCTATTTGAGAAACAGGTTTCTAATTGGTATTCCTCTTTCCCCATGTCAGTAGCTTCGTCTTATGATTCCTTTCACAACCCATTCCAACAATCTATTCGTCAGAAGCCCTTCTAGCAACAATTCAAATGTCCCTCCATCTGCATCTCCCTAACAGTCTCTGACGTGGATCTCTTCTACTAGTGATTCAATTGGGGCCAATCTGCCGCATCCACTTCCTTCCATCAATTAGTTCCATCCCCAAAAGTGGAAGAAGTTCTTTGCGCTAAATACCTTCTTTGCAAGCCGTGGTCCCCTAACGGACCGAAATGGCCATCGAAGCAGATTCATTTTTCGATAGAAAAAGCCACTTTCTCGAATCAAGATCTCCGCTTCCTCTCCTTATTTGGATCATGCGCATTTTAACCTTCTTTCTATTTCTAGTTCTAGACTCCTCTCAAACTAGCCTTTTTGAGGGCTTGCTCATTTAAACTGAGATTGAATATTCAGTCTCAAATGGGTTCTACCTCTAGGTTTCTTTACTCCACTTTCACTCTTCCAGAAGTGAGGCTAAGACGGATATTTACCTCTAGGTTTCTTTACTCCAAGTCCATATGCTCCATGATCGGCGTTGCGGGACTGTTTTCCCCGAGTAACGGACCAACGTTGTCCAAGAGGGTCTTACATGCAAGTATATTCTGTTGTGGCGTATAGAAGACCGAGTGATCTCCCATATGGACTTAGAGTAATTCCTCCTGAACGCCCATTACCGCGCAATCTATCGCGCAGATCTTCTCCTCCTCCGCGGGTATGCCCGGCTCCTGCTTCATCTATTGGGCGCAGGGCCGACCCCGAAGGTTGTCCATCCACCACGTAAATGCTGCGAAAGTCCGGGAACCCGTTGATGCTCTCCTCCGACTCGAATCTCGAGTAAGAGAGGCTTAACTGATCCCAACTTGTTGGCTCATCAGTGGGGGTGATTATAACTCCCACTTCCCGTGATGAATTGTTTGGCAGAAGTAGACTCGGCTGAGATTCGGTAGAACAGATTCGCTGAAACCTGGCAGCTGAATTGGTTAATCCGAGTGGCATCCTAGTGTCCACTCGGGAAGTAGATCCGGTTAGAGTTATCCACAAGTCGGAACTCGGGAAGCTCGTCCCAGTAAATGTCTGTTGGGCTCCATCCCTTAGCCCAGACCGAAAAAGGCGGCGTGTTATCTCATGGAAAACTGTGGCCGAGTTTTTTTAATTCGGATAGGGTGTTGCACAACTGAGAAGTTGCAGTTCCTGATTGGATCTGATCACGATCCAGGTCAGGAATAGCATCGCCGATTGGTTCTTCATCAGCGGAAGAAGCCGGCAGAACCAAAGGCTCATAATCCCGACTGAAATCGAAGGGAATCCCTGCAGTGGGGCAGTCGGAATCGTCGTTGTCAGATTGGATCTCACCTTGGTCGGAATCCGAAAGAGGCAACCTGAAGTAGTGTAGTTCGGCTGGAGTCTCGTACAGCCTCCCCTAGTAGCGTGTGGGCCGAACGTCGTCCGGCTCACACAACCGAAGTTCCCCGAAGTCGTTGGCGAGGAAGCCGATATCTCCGAAGACAAAACCTTGGCCGGGGGCGTAGGTAAAGATGAATCCGCTGATTGAAGCCATCGAAGTTGATGAAGCTGATCGTGATGCTAGCCCCTACCTGGCGGGCCAACTGTCGACGAATTGTGTCGGCAATATATTTTATAGGGCTATGCGAAAGATCACAACTCGATGGTAGCACAGGGGGCAGGATTTATACAGGTTCAGGCCCTCTGAAAGAGGTAATACTCTACTCCTGTGCTCGTGGATTTGTATTATGGGGTGTCGATTACAATGATCAAGGGATGATCACAACGATCGTATGTTCTCGCCTAAGATTGCGCGAGATGAAGATGATGGTGTAGATGAAGATTGAGGATGTCTAATTAAGGACCCCGACCCCCTTTATATAGTGTAAGGGGTAGGGTTACAGATTGGTTCCCTAGTCCGTATTAGGAAGATAAGAGATATGGCCAGGTCGGCTTCGCTTATCTCCATGTATTCGGGTAGGATTAGAATCCTACTTCTTATAGAACAATTCGGGCCACGCCGTCCACCAAGCCCGCCTTCTAGAAGACCTACACGACTTGGCCCAAGGAGGTGGTGCGTTCAATCGTCTGTCTCCAAATACCCGGGGCCCATGTTGTCCACAACTAGTGACCACTTCTAACTCAAATAAATTTTTTGATCTAAAAAGCCTCCTTCACGGCTTCAGAAGCCACAATATATTTGGTCTCCATCGTGGAATCAACTAATGTCTCTTGCTTAGAACTTTTGCAGCTCACCGCCCTGCCATTAAGTCAATCTCTGTCAATTTGGAAGCTACCATTGGTATAACCTCTTACGTCGAGCTCTTCCTCATCTCCAAAAACCAAAAATATGTCCTCAATCGTTTGTAAGTATTTGAGGTTCCTCACCTCCAAAGGCCAAGAGCACGTCCTCAGTCCTTCGTAAGTATTTGAGTATGTTCTTTACAGCTACCCAGTGACTTTCATTGAGGCTTGATTGATACCTGTTCGTAACACTCAGAACATAGGAGACATATAGGCGTGTTCACAATATGGCATACATGAAGGATTCAATAATAGGGGTATATGAAATCACACTCATTTTCTTTTGCTCATTTGGTGTCGAACCACACTAAATCTTATTGAGATTAATACCATGTGACTCAATACGTTGTCAGTTGTCAATATACGTGCTTTGGCTTAATCTGATTAAACATCGTGATCTATCTCTATAGATCTTATGCCTAATATGTAAGTTGCTATCACCAGATCTTTCATCGAGAATTTTTTTTCAAATAAGATTGAACAACTTGAAGCATTGAAATATCATTTTTTATCAACAATATGTCATCTATATATAAGATTAGAAATACAAATGCACTCCTACCAACCTTCCTGTAAATACAATGCTCTTTTTCATTCTTGATGAAGCCAAACTCTTTGACCACTTCTTCAAAATGAAGATTCCAATTCTGAGATGCCTGGTTCAGTCCTTAGATGGACTTATGAAGCTTGCATGACTTGCTAGTATCTTTAGGCCATTCTGACATCTATTTGTCGTATTTCATAATGATAAAATGGAACAATTGCTAGCTTGATCGTGATAGACTTCATCATAGCGATGGACGAATAGGTCTCATCATAATCAATACCATGATTCTGCTTGGAGCCTTTTGCCACCAATCGTGTCTTATGAATGTGAATATTTCCATCTATGTCTATCTTTTTCTTAAAGTCCTATTTGCACTCAACAATTTTTATACCTTCGGGCAGATCAACCAAGTTCAAAACTTGATTATCATACATGGACTTTATTTTGTATCTATTGGCTTCCAGCCATTTCTCAGAGTACGGTCCTACTATCGCTTCCATATACTCTTTAGGTTCGTCATTGTCGAAAAATAATATGTCGCGCTGCCCCGTCATGAGGAACATAAACCTCTTGGGATCGCTACTGGCCCTCTTAGACCTCCGCGAGGCTGGCGCCTCTACAATGGGTTTTATAACATCTTGTATATCTCGCAGAGGATCCGTAGGGGCTGAAATATTTTTAGGTGTTTCTCGAATTTCTTTGAGTTGCACTTTGCTCACACCGGCTCTTTTGAAAAACTCCCCCAAAAAAACACCAGTATGGGCGACAAACACTTTGCCCACTTCTCGGTTATAGAAATAATATCCTTTGGTTTCCCTTGGGTACTCCACAGAGAAGCACTTATTAGAATTGGCTCAAATATTCACCTCCACGATCAGATCGCAAAATTTTAATTTTCTTGCCTAATTGATTTTGTACTTCGTCGTGAAAATCTTTGTGAGACCATGTGGAGGTTTTCATATTATGATGAGTATATGTGACTTGAATTGATTTGGTTGAGGAGTTTGTGGTTGAGACTAATTTGAGCCGGTTCGGCCATTTGTGATAGCATAGAGTATTTTGCACTTTTGAGGGTCTTCCCGAGCTCAGATGGAAAAATGTTATATACGGATTTTATAGAGAATTTCGAGGCGCATCTTTTTTGTATTATTATTTTTTTAATTTTAGCAAGGGATTTATTTTTAAAATTTCTATCTTCGTTCTGTTGTGCTAGGGTAAGCTTCAGTATGAAAGGTTTCGGTTTTGGTTAGAGTGAGAACTTGCCATGTAGTCGTATATGTTTGAATTCATGATGAAATTGGAGTAATATGCAGGTTAGAAAGGTAAGAACATATTTTGTATTGTGGAAAATGGTTTGGTCTTTGTGGGCGTAGACTTGGAGGCAATCGTGGTCAGCGACGGCACCAGGACTAGGTCGGGTGGATCGAGGTCCAGAATAGTGATGATGTCACCGGATGGATGGGCTCAAGCTTGGGGCTCATGGGGATGCCATAGAGGTGGAATTGAGGTGGCTCAATGGTTCCGATTCGGGTTGGAGGCCCGAAGGCATGGAAACGGAGTGGTCAAATCCGGCAGATGAAGGCCCGTTGCATCGGGTTGATCGAGTTTTGTATAAAACCCATGTATGGCATGTGAGGGCCATGTTGGGCTGAGTGTTGTGTGGGTTTAGGCCCATGTAAGTGGCTGGTTGAGTGGGTGAATCCTAGCCCTTGATTTGGTTTCTTAGGTTGAGGTTAGAAATCAAGAGTTGTGGTTCACCCGATAGCCCTATAAAAGAAGGGGTGGAGGGAGCTGCCTCCACTAAGTCTTGGGGGCTGAGTTGTGGCTTGTATTATGCTCATTTGAGCTTTGTCCACCTAGGTGTGGCTGTAAAAAACTCTCCCAAGTAATAAAAACTAGCTCCTCATATCATGGCTTCGTTCTTGTCTAGTTCATGCTTTTCGATCTAGTTTCTTTGGTGTTTTTATTTACAACTTGTTTATTTGCCTCCCCTTCTTCTACATGCTGCTGATCCATGATGTTTTAAGGTTGCACACATGATTTGAGACCCTTGCCAATCTGTGATAAACATGAGATCAAGTTCTTGTCTTCTTCTTAAAGGCAGGATGGTTTTACTCGCACAGCAGTTTGTATATGATTCTTAGAAAAATCCTTTTTAAGAGATTCCTATGGGAGACAGTTCGGGACTTCCATATCTACCTGTAAAAAATTTTTGGGGTCATCTGGACGCTTCATTTGGGAGCTATGAGGTGAATACCGAGCCCTAAACTTTCTGCTCGAAGTTCCTGGCAGACTGACTTATTTGATTGTTCAAATTTTTTCTGTATGGAGTTTGGAGTTCAAATTTGGTGGGTTGCTGCAAGACTCACAAATATCCTTCGACAAAAAATTCTCTAAAATTTTGGAGTCACAGAAAGGCAGCAACTACCCACTTGAACCAAGCCAATTTTCTGGAGGAATCTGTTTTGCTTTTGGCTAAAGTAGCTTTAGCCATTTGAATAATTTGTCCTCAAGACAACTTTTTCTATGCTGAGGATTCTCGTGTTTGGACTCTCAACAAGCAGGAATAGGGTTGAAAATTCCCCACATATTTGCATGGATTTTATCCGTGCTACCCAGGATACCTATATTTGTTGAGTTTCCTGAGGGTTGGTGGGTTCGAGGAGCACGGGTCCGAAGAAATTTCTTCAAAGCTCCCATTCACCCCTCTCTGGTCACCTAGCCATGCTTTCACTCTTTAAACTTTTTGAAAGATTCAGATTTATGCCTCATTACATAGATACAACCATAACTACTAAATTCATCGGTAAAAGTAATGAAGTACTGGAAACCACCTCTGCCCGTGAAGCTTATTGGTCCACATACATTGTTATGTATAAGGCCAAATAAGTCACTCGTCCTCTCACCGAAACCTGTGAAAGACGTCTTATTCATGTTGCCTCGTAAGCAAGACTCGTATGAATCAAATGATTCGAAATCAAATGAATCAAGAAGACCATCTCTATTGAGGTTCTCCACACTCTTCTAATTTATATGGCCCAAGCGACAATACCATATATATATGCAGGATTTTAATCATTTGTTTTGAGTCTCTTTGCATTAATATTATAGGCAAACTTATCCTCAAGATCTATAACACATAATCTATTCACCGATGGACAATGACCATCGAGTATATCATTCAAATAAATCGAACAACGTTTGTCTTTTATTATGAATTCAAAAACATCTTGTTTCAACATGATGACGAGATAATGTTTTTACTCAAGACAGGAAGGTAATAACAATTATTTAATTTCATAACTAATCCTGAGGGTAATAACAAGGTATATATGCCAACGGGCAACGTAGGAACCTTTGCTCCATTGACGACATGAATCTCCACCTCACCTCTTGGAAAACTTCTATTTCTTCTTAGACCCTGCAATGATTTGCATGTGTGATTCATCGATCCGGTACTTAATTTCAATCAAGTCAAAATAGACATACCCATGATTTAGTAGGACAAGCAACAAGATTAATTTCTATAACATTAATACCTGAATCGGAAGCCATAGTTCCATTATTTTTGTCTTCCAATTATTTTTTGCAGTTCGTACGCCAACGTCCTTTCTTATGGCAGTAGTGACATGCATCAGAAGCAATAGGATCATCATTGGACTTTCTATCAAACTTAGGTTTTGATTGAGTCTAAGATCACATCCCCACCCTTGCCTTTAGCCTTGTGCTTATTTTTATTATTTTTCTAAACCATTATCACATTACTAGGGCCTTTCTTAATACTTTCTTCAACTACTTTTACCATCCCATGAATTTCGGTTAAGGTCTTCTCCAAACTATCCATATGAAAATTCAAAATGAATGGCTCAAAGCTTAGGGAGCGACTGAAGAATCACACGTGGCGAATTGTTGGCCAAGGGGAAACTCATGCTTTTCCAAGCTCTCAATGTAGCCAATCATCTTGATCACATGAGGACTCACCGAACCACCGTTAGCTATCTTGCATGCAAACAGAGCTTTAGATATTGAATATCTTTTATCCCTAGCTTGGTTCTCAAACATGCTCCGGATTCCTTCAATCATAGTGAAGGCATTTGGCTACTCATATTGTTTCTGAAGTTCAGAGTTTATCGTGGCAAGCATGAGACAACTAAGACCCCGTTTGGTATAGCTTCATCTCTATTAAAATTGGTGAAGTTGGTAGAGCATCCTATTCCTAGCTCCAGAAATTCATATAGCCGGAGTTGTGGGTATATTGAGGATGTTTAGGTGAATCATCTTATTTATATTTTAAACTAAAAATATAAATTTAAGTCACTTTAATTTAACCTACAAACTCCATATTTGAGGTGGAGCTGGGAGCTGGAGCTATACCAAACGAGGCCTAACATCAAGTAAATCATTGCAGTGCTTGTCATAACATCAAGTAAACTAAGACATAGACCTTGGTGCCGAAAACAGCCCATCACAATATTGTTGGCTCCAAATGGGTATTTAAAGTAAAATAAAAACGAGATGGGATCGTTGAACGTTATAAAGCATGGTTGGTCACTAAATGTTTCTCTCAGCAGCACGATGTGGATTACATTAACAATTTCAGCCATGTTGTGAAGCCTACTACAATTCGGTTAGTGGTTTCTCGATCTTACTGTGACTTGTGGTTGGCATCTGTGACAGGTTGATGTACAAAATGCTTTTATTCATGGATACCTTGAAGAAGAGGTATATATGTAGATACCCCCAGGTTTGGAAGATGCGGCAAAGTCTAATTATGTTTGTCGTCTTAGCAAAGCACTATACGGACTCAAACAAGCGTCTAGGGGTTGGCATCATTGTCTGAGTAAGAGCCTTCTACACATAGGTTTCTTTACATCTCAGGCAGACTCGTCCTTGTTCATATATCAAAATCATGGAGTCATCGTTTTTGCTCTCATATATCTTGACGATATAGTTATAGCCAGTTTTTAACCAACTGATTCAAAAACTTTCTGTTGAGTTTGCGGTCAAGGACCATGGCCCATTGAGCTACTTCTTGGGTATTGAGGCAACTCAGCATGAAGAGAATTTGATACTTACACAGCAAAAGTATATTCATGATAGACTTTGAAGAGCCAAGCTTCAATTTACCAAACCTACAGATACACCAATATGCAGTTCATTAAAGATGTCTCGACAGCAGGGAACTACACTAGATAGTGATATCACCTTCCTATATCATAGTGTTGTTGGAGCTCTGCAATATCTCATTCTTATAAGACCAAATATCTCGTTCTCAGTGAATAAGGTGTGTCAATTCATGCAGTTGCCAAAAGATGTTCATTGGGTTGCTGTAAAGCCAATACTTTAGCACCTGAAGATTGCTACAGAAATGGTCTTTCATACCGGCACATCAGTACCGGTTATGCATGAACCGGGACTGACAGTTACATCAGTCCCGGTTCAACGTTCTACTGTGTCGCGCCCCTTCTCGGCTTACCTTGCGAGAATTGGTCGGACCTGCACTAGTCCCTGGATCAGTACACTAGTGCATACCATTTACATAGCCGGATCATTTCATACAAGCGGAAGACTTATAGTACATTAAATACCTACATTAAGCCCAAAGGCTATTAAATATTACAACACGGCACATTGGTCCAAAATAGTTAAGAACAAACAAAAGATCGAGTGCGATAAAAGATTCAAAGAGTCTCTTGCGGCTATGCCTAAGCAATCGATCGGAGAGACGCCTAAGCCTCGACTTGATCATCAGCGAACTCCTGTTCATCGTCTTCATGGCAGACATCTTTGTCTTGCTTATACTCTCCATCTAAAAGAGTATAAGTATGCAAGGTCAGTGTCATCCAAACACTGGCGAGCTAACACTCAACCCAATGCATTTAGTGATAGAGGTTTTAAAAGAAAGGCTGGGTTTATTTATTTGCAGAAAAAGCCAGTTTTGGAAATCAAAGCCTATGACTTAGCAGTTTAACCAAATTCTATATTAAATTGATTATTTATCATATTTCCATTTCAATACACAGACCAAACCCATGGCAGTTTCCATGCACTCTGCCAAACGTTCTCTTCCCACTCCCGCCATCATCTTCCGAGTGTGGCGACTCGTTCAGGATCACATTCCCAAAAAGTACCGGTCTCGCCCTAGCTGGGTGCCGACCCACGCTAGACTCACGGCTCTCAGAAGAATGGACCTAGATCATCCTCGGATGACGACATGAAACCGTCTTCACCTCGAGCATGGCGGCAGAGCAGGTACGCCCGCAGTCGTAACTACCCTGAATCTCCACTACTTGCACTACCGCGCGATGGCCGGCGCGTTGTGGTGTTAGGAACTATCTCCCGCAGGCAGATAGTCAGTGACGTCACACTGTGCATCCCTGATGCACCCGTCTGGGGAATCCACGATTCAGCCCAGCCAGTCCACGAAGGGCCTCACCCTTATGCACTTCCTTCTTCGGCTAACTCGCACCCTCCGTGTGAATCGTACGATGTGGCGGAACCCCTCCTTTTGGGGCAGCGCACGGCATTACGCGGATCACGCCGCGCTCCTCTTCCATGCACTACGTATGTGGGCGATTAGCTTCTCAAATCACGTAGCCCAGCTACTCCATCTCTTAAAGCACATCACAACCATACACACACTGGCATGCCAGGCCCAAATTCCAGTTAACCATATTCATTGTGTGATAATGTCCGGTGAATGTCGGTTCACCGTTCCGAGACAATTCTAAGCCTAAAATTAATAGTTGGATCTGAGGAAAGTCTAAGCAAGATTTTAACCAAGACTTAGGAGTCTAAATCAGTTTATTTATCCTAACCAGGCTACCAAGGTGATTATCAAAGCGATCATTAGCAAGGTCAAACGACAGATGATTATAACAAGGCAATATCATCATGATCAAACAATAACAAATAATAACATGGCATGATATATCATGATTGAACAAATAGGCATATTTACTTAAAGAGCATGCAGTTTAATACTGTGAATTAAATACTCCAGAAATCTGAAATTCAATATGATATTATTGAATGTTAACTCGCACTAGGGAAAGCGCATACTCTCCCTAGTAAAAGCAAACTTCCTATAGGAGAAGTGTTAACTCGCCTGGATCCTGTGAATCCAAAACCTGGGTCTTGATCTTCTGGCTGCTCCACGGGGTCCTCGGAATCTATCGCGAAGAGCCAAATAATACAAATAAACACCCAATTATGCAGGAAACATGATGCATGAAATGCAATGTACATGTACAGTTGCTAACGTTGACGATGGGTTATGTAATACATAAATTCGTACTAATCTAGGATGTCCTATAAGCCTTCCTTAGTAGTACGATTCTTACAGGTATGAGTAGATGTATGCATGCAATATAAGACAACCTTTAATATACTTATATTTCTCCAAAATACTTTATTAAAGATAAATTTTGTTTTTTGAACAGCGACGATCATTGCTTGTGAGTTTGTCCAATTAGTATTACTTTAAACCAATAGACGGCACTACTACAAAATAGCACATATGAGACGGTTTTTTTTAGTTATTTGATACGGTTTTAAAATGACTTTTAGACCTGCTGTCTCAAATGATATCATTCATTTGAGACGGTTTTAAATCGTCTCATATGAGTAAGTATATAAGACGATTTTATATATAGAACCGTCTCAAATGAGGAGTTTTAAAACACAATATTTTAGGCATAAATATTGATGAAAAAATAGAGAAAAATATTTTTTGAATTTGAAATCAATATGCCTACCACCAATCACCCATCCATGCACGTTTAACATAATTTAAACACATAATATAAACATTGCATGTCCTATGACTCGAACCCAAGACCTCTTGACTCTAACCTTATCCTTCTAACCATCCTACCCCACACCATGTTTTAATCACAATAGGATATGTTTACCTTTTATATTAGTTCTGCTAATCTTTTAACAACTTTTTAGACATGTAAATGACATCAAATGAAAAACTTTTTCACTACAAAGTTGTACAACTCTTTGAAGTCTACAGTTTCATATAATTTTTATTTCTATACAACTTTATTTTAATAAATCAAAAATGTCTTAATCCTTGTTATGATATTTAGACATCTATATTAAGGTATTTTGATTTTTAAAATATTCAAATAAAATGTAAAATTTTAAATTTTAAATTATTTTTTAAATTTAAAACTTGTAATTGTTTGAAATTTAAAATTTCATTTTTTTGAAAACTAACATTTCTAAATTTCTTCTATTAATAAATAATCATTCCAAATTTATTTAAAAATTTAAAATTCAAATTTGGTTTAAAAATAAAAAATTGAAATTCATTTTTTTAAAAATAGAATTCATGTTTTGCTACATATAAGGCTCTTGTAAGGCCACATATTAATGATACTAAAATATAAGGAAATGACTCTTCCGCTCTAACCTTATATAAGTCTGTTCTTAATTTCAACCGTCACATTTGCATCGATCATACAAGACGGTTATGATTTGAAAATGTCTTTTTTTTTTATATAAGTCGGTTATTAATTTCAAACATCTCAAATGCATCAATCATATAAGACGGTTATGATTTGAAAACATCTTATTCGTTATATAAGTCGGTTCTTAATTTCAACCGTCTTAAATGCATCAATAATATAAGACGGTTATGATTTGAAAACATCTTTTTTCTTATTTCTGCCATAATAAGAGACACTTTTCGTTTAAGAAGGCTAAACGTCTCATATTGTGCGTCTTATATTACCTGTTTTGTAATAGTGCGGTTAGGTTCGGCTATATCGGTCTAACTAAATTGGAATAATTTTAATGTTAGGAAATAGACAACAGGCTATTCTATGAATCATTTAGTAATTTATTATTGTTCATGATAAATTAGATGGTTCATATTATTCCTAAGGTTGTTCTAGAGTCATCACTTAATTAATTAAATCTTTAATTAATTATAGGAAATTTAGGAAATTGTAGCAAAAAGGGAATTCTAAGGTAACAGGCTAAAATTATAATTTTTCCTTGGTTCAAGAATGTTATTCTATATTTTCTAGGATTTTCTGGTATATTTTGGTCTTAGTGTTTTATCTAATTGCCAATTATTTTAATAGAAATAGGGAATTACTAAAAGAGGGTTTTAATTACCCTAATTAGGAAGTTATGCATAAATACCATGCTAAGCTAAGTGTCAATATTTTAATAATTGCCTTAATGGTTAACTACGTCTTTGCAAAAAGTTCAGATTTAATTTAAATCGTTTGATATTTAAATTAAATCAAATTCGGTTTCTGTTTTATTAATATTTAAGGAAAAGGATTAAACTGCTCAATATAATTATCTAGAGAGCAATATTGATCCTAACATTGTGCAGTCAATTTATTAAATTTCTAAATCATATTTATGCTCCACTGGAAGTTTATCATGATGTAAGTAAATTAATAACTAATTAAATAAGGTAGGAAATCCTTTTTAATTACTATTAAGAGGGTTTTCTTTTAAATAATTAACTCTCAAAATAAACTAATTATACTAGACATGTATAAACATTGTTTTACTGTTACCTACTTAATTTCAGATATTTTTAACCATTTAATTAGACCTCAACGATTTAGTCACTGTTTATTAATATTTTCCTATAGTTAGAATATAGCAGAAAAGAAAATATGCTCAGAAAAATATGAAAAATTCACAAGAGCTAGAATACGCCCCGATCTATCCATTTTAACTTATTTCACCTTAATCGGATGAACGAAGAATTTTTCGTGGCTTATGGAAGGACAGACAATTTCCTTATCACTTACTGGAAGAAGCTGGCAGTGGCAGCAGCGTCTTCTCCAGCAGCACGCAGCAGCACAAGCTGCATCTAGCAGCAGCACAAGCTTCTGGGTGCAACAAGCAGGAATAGCGTGTAGGAGGAGGAGGCCGATGGCTGGTGGCTGTGCTGGGGATGAAGAAGCAGCATGGAGTTTTGCTGCAACAGCACGCCGCGACAGCATGGAGCAACAGCTGCAGCAACAGCACGCAGCAACAGCTAGCAGGGAGGATAGAGGAGAGTGAAGGGAGAAGAAGGAGGAGGAGGAGGAGGAGGAGGAGGAGGCTCACCTGCCCTCAACAGTAGTAGCAGCAAGCAGCTCCAGCAGCGAGGTAGCAGCAGCAGGGAGAAGACAGCAGCAGCAGGCAGTAGGAACGCAGGAATGGCTGGGAAGGGAAGGAGGAGAGGCTTACCTTGCTGCAGCTCAACAAAATGTGAGGGGACGGTGGGAGGAGCAGAGAGCTCGGCCAGGAGGATAGGGAAGGGAGGAAGGGGCTGTGTAGAGGCGGCTTGGGGTAAAGGAAGCAGGAGTGGCAGCGCCTGGTGGTGAAGAGGGCTGGAGGCGGCGCCGGGAAGGGAAGTGGCTGGCTGGTGGTAGTGGGAGCACCGGCTGGGGAAAAAGCAAAATGGCAGGGCAGCGCCCGGGTCACAGAGAGAGGCAGCCACGGGGAGGAGAGTGACATTGCCAAGGCGCCACGGGGCGCGCGGGTCAGGGAAGCCATGCCACGGCTGAGAGAAAGATGAGAGAGAGAGAGCGCGTGAGAGGGGAGAAAGCGCCGGGGGAGAGAGAGAGAGCTGTAGAATAGCTAGTAGGTTCTACATGTCATTGAAAGTTGATTAGAGTCAAAAGGGCAAAGTGGGAACATCACTTGGTTAGGAAATTGGATTGGTTTAGCTAAAATTGTATAATTAAAGTTGGAATTTAGCCAAATTAGTCCACCTCGGATTTGAATTCAAACTAGGATTTAACATTGGTGCGTTGGTCCTTATTAAACTGAGATTTTAATTGAAATCCCCAAATCATACTTCCTAAAATTTAATTGTCGATAATATTTACTATTTTCATAAAGCCTCCTAGTATCATGCATATTTTCAAAATATTTCAAATTTTGGGCTGTTACATACTGGTCCGAGGGGAACATCAGCGGGCTGAAGACACCAACCGGTACTAATGTTCTAGCATCAGACCTGGCCCAGGGTCTGCTTAGTACCGGTTGCTTACACTAACCTATACTGATGCTCTAAACATCAGTACAGGTTGGTGCAACCAACCGGTACTAAGCAGCCTTATTTGAACCCCGCCTACTCGGCTAGCCCCACACTCTTCTTCTTCCTAGCTCCCACCTCGGCTTCAGTTCATCCCTGGTTTTCTTCAGTTCCTAAACTTTTGCAGTTCCTTGGTTTTTCTTCGGTTCATTATAACTTGTTTTTATTGATTTCGCATTGGATTTTGCAGTTCTGCATTGGAATTTGCTTTTTGTGTTTAATCACATTTGACTGCATTGGAATTTGCCGTGTGTTTACTGGATCCGACCTTCTATCTTCCCCTCCCCTATATTTTCCCCTCCATCCACATGGAGAACAGTACCGCACCATTTCGATCTTCTCTCCTCTGCCGCAACCGTCCGCATTCCCTCCGCCATGGTTCGCCGCCTCAAGACCTACATGTTGAATTGCAATCCCCATCCTCCGCTGCAACATCCCGCCGCCAGCGCAAGCCCATCCACCTTCTGCACCGCCATAGCAGGCCAGTCCACCTCCTCCGCCGCTACCGCCCGCGCAGCCCCACCCACCTCCTCCGCCGCAATCTCGCGCGCCGCCCCGCTCACCTCCGTCGCAACCTCCGGCACCAACCTGGAGGAGCCATGGAGGGCCTTCGACCGCCGGCGCCCCATCTACTGGGCGCCACCATATCAACCTCGCAGCTGGGAGGAACTGGGCTCACTGCTGCTGCCGCTGTTGCTACCACCAAGCTTCCAGGATCGGATGCACATGGAGGTGGGATCCCACGCCGCGTGCGCCGCCTCGTCCTCCCCCTGCGCCTCGTCCTCTGCCTGACGATGACGAAATCGACTGGGAGGCGCTGATGGCGGAAGAGGATGACTAAAATATAGTGGATGTTGTTTATGTGGGGACCAAATCCCGATAAATCTTATCGAAAAATGTTTCCTCAAAAGCACGATTACCCAGGATGCAACAGTACCAGAGCTGATACAAAAGTCCACTTTATTATATGGAGATATATTCATTTTTATATAAAATATTACAACTCAGACCTCTGCTGTACACTTACACTGCTGCACAAGTTGTGAGGATAGGAAAAGCTCTCTAAAACTAAGTCTCTAGAAACCAATAATGCCATAATCGTTCAATTCCTCCGCGGAAGATTTCTCAAAATCATCAAAAGCTGGAAGACCTAAAAATAGATTATATTTCCCACAAAGTGGGTAAGTACCAACAGTACTTGCAGGTTCCCATTAGAAAAGCTTAACTTACTATATGCAGGAACTTGAAAAGAAGTAAGGCTCATATAGTAACGTAAATGCAATATTATACAGTAGATTTAAGAGACTTAAGATTTAAAAGAACTTCAATTCATCTTTCCATAATACTATCACCATTCTCCACTTTCTACCTGTCTCAAGCAGCGTCATACACCGTAAACTTTTCTTGAAAGCATGAGTTTATTGAATAAGAGAGGCATCACCCAGTTTGACACAATTTCATATTCCCGAAGTAGGGTCCATCGATGATTTTGTTTTCAGCCCTACAGGACCTACCCAGCTTTACCTATATAACAGCTTCTTATATGGATGGGTGGTATTTGTGTCATTCTTACTCATTATACTCATGTTTTTATATGAGTATAATCTAGTTGCATCCTCCCGATAACTAGTACCATTGTAGGTCTTGTATGGGATACGCCCCTTGAGCCTTACCGAGCATTGGATCCTCGAAGGATGTTCCCGGCTCCAAGAGTTACCGGCCTGATCCATCATACTCACTACACCTAGCGGCTCATATAAAATTCTTTTCTTGCAACATTCCCATGTCCAGATAAGTATCCCATACTACTAATCCACATGGCAAATGATTGACTTATCCTACTTAATTAAATATTCTAAAAACCTATTCTAGGCTTCAAGGGATAGGGCTAATCAATAATAGGTAGGTTTTTTGGTTTTTGTATCTTGGCATGGCCATTTTATAACACATGAAATAATAATTTGGCAATAGATAATAACTAAAAAGTAATACATACATAAGTAAATAAATAGGAATTCAATGTGCATCAAAAGAATAGAAACCTGCCTTGGTTACGGATGCTACTAAACTTTTCTTGATCATCATCTCCGTCCAGAGGGTAGCTTGAGTTTTCAGAGCTTGATCTTCTTCTTCTATTGACCGTGAAGTTTTGATAAAGAGAGAGAATAAGAATCAAATCAAGTAAAAAGGATTTTTGGATGCTATGCAAAAATATTCCTTTGAAGGGGTTTGGGTATTTGGAGGGCAATAGGTATGTGGACAGTGTGTTTAGAGTATTAGAAAGTATATGGTGGACAAGAGGTAGAAGGAAGGGGTGGTTTATATAGGGGTTGAATTTACAAGATAGAGATGGTAAGAATGAGTGTTAGAAATTTGGTAAAATGGTTAGGATAGGTATGAGGATGTGAATGAATAGAATTACGGAAGAGTGGTTATCTGGTTTTATTTGAATTGTCATGATGGCTTATGGATAGTATAGGATATATATATATATATGGGATAGAATGGAAGTTGTGAAAATATCCGGTGAAATGATGGAGATAGATATTTGTCGTGTCTGTCACAAAAGGATGAGATAGAATTCTGGCAGATATTTGAATTGGAGTGAAGTGACTGCGAGATATTTTCAGGTTTACTACGAGATATTGCGGTAGTTAAGGTTTACAGCGAGATATTTTAGGTTCACCATGAGATATTGTGGTAATTGAGATTTACTACAGGATATTCTACGAATGGATAGGGTCACGAGATATTTATACGAAAAGATAGAGTTACGAAGTTACGAATGGATAGAGTTACAGAGTTACGAACGGATAAAGTCATAGTATATTTCATTGTGAGATACCTATGAGGGGCATGAATAGGCTTCTATTGGTGTCATAAATGGATAAATTTGTAAGGAATTCTTATTAGGGAATACTTTACAAAAAGATATGCTTGGATAGATTTAGAATAAAGAAATGGTTTTATATGAAAAGGTTTAGAATGTAATATAGAGATTTTCTTTTGAAACAGTCCAGGTTTGTGGCTATCATCTTATGTAGGGTTTAAAACTTGGGTAAGGGTTTCTAGGATAGTTTGAGTTTTATAGGCTAGGAGTAACCTATTTTAATTAGGTTTAAGGGTTTAGAATGGTTTGGTCACTCATTTGAAATTTATATATATACTTTTAAAGAAAACCTTAAAGGAGAAAATAATCTATTTTTGGCTTCGTGCAAATCTCTTAGCATTATCCTAGAAACAAGATTATAATTACTAATTATATATTAATATTGAGAAAGGGTTTTATCATAATTTTGAAGTTAATCTTATTCTTTTTATTTTAAAGAATTGGATTTGATAAATATTTTGTAAAAAGGAATTATTACATGAAATATCTAGTAATTAATTATTTTAAAATTAATTGTGTAATGAATCTCATATGTATATTTTAAATCATTTAGGAAGAACAACAATTTTTATTTTAAGAAATTAGTTTTTATAAAGTTTTAAAGAAGCAAAATCGAAAAGTGGCATGTATTATGAAATAATCTCAAATATAAATATTTTATAAATTTTGTATACATTATTGATGAACATTAAAAATATGGATATCACTTTTTATTATATTTCCTATTTACAGTAATTTATTAAATAGCTAAAGAGAGGGTTTAAATTCAAATTTTAAAATCTGGATGAATGTAAAAATCTGGAAAAATCATATTTTGGGGTAAAACACTATTTTGAACAACTTTTGTATTGTGACTTTTTGCTAATTTTAGCTCTAAGTCCTTCAATTTGATGAAAAACAAAATCGGGGAGGATGAATAGTGGATTTCAAGGGTTCTTGAGCATCTCGATTTGGGGCTTTCGATTTGGCACGGTTTGGGGAAAATTAAACATAGGGCTTTTGTTCCTAGGGGTGTAAGACGGGTTTTGGAAGTGGATTGGTGGGTCGATGTGATTGGAGTTGGCCGGTCGGCGTGGTCTTGCGGCGGCGACTAAGAACGGATTTGGGGATTTCGGTTTGTGGACACAATAGATTAAATTGGTGGTTGTTTGAGCTTGAGAGGGTGCCTAGGGTCCTTACGATGCTACTAATTGAGCTCGCGCGACCACGAGTTGGCGTGTCGACGTGAAGCGTGCGGCGGCCGAAACAGGGGAGGTCGTGGCTTCGTCGTGGCGTTGTTTCCCCGGCCAATTCCTCCTGGCAGTAGCTCGGCGACACTGCTACAAAGCTCTGGATGGCAGCGTCGGACTCAATTCGTCGTGGTTGGGATGAATTTCGTGGAGAGGCGGTGGCGGCCGGGATGAAGAAACGATGAAATTGGAGGCTCTGGTGTCCTTCTATGGGCGCGGATGGATTCCGGAGGATGAGGAGGATATGGAGCAGGAGATGAGCTCAAGAATTTGATGACGTGCTAGAGGATTTGCTTGTCGCGGGGTTGAACTAGGCAATGGTCGAGAGCAGGCCTTGTGCGGCGGTCGGCCTCGTAGCGATTGCTTTGCCTACCGCAAGGGGACGCGTCAAGCATGAGGTGGCATGCTGCCACGGAAGAGGAGGATCGGTGCGGTTTGTCCTCTGCACGCGGGATTGGCTTCGGTTCAGCTAGCAGAACAGAGAGACAGGGAAGAGAAGAGAGGAAGAAAGGCTCCAAGGGCAATTTGATAAATTCATAGAGGAAAGGTCTCAAAATCAACCTTTAGTTTGGACCAAAATTTGAATGTTAATTAATATGGAAGTATTATGCATATAATAGCTAGGTAAAGTGAAAAGACAGGAGGATTTTGGGGATTTTAAGCATTGAGGGGTATTTTGGTAATCTCTTTGAAAGTATCTTCAATTCAAATTTTAAAATGAAATTCAAGGTTTGAAATCAAAATTAGGATTTAAATAGGATGCAAATGATCATATAAAAAGATGGTAGATAATTATATAAAAGAAGATGATTTTTTGGAAATATCAAGTTGAAGGGCATTTTGGTAATTTGACTAAAGATAATTCCAGTTCAAGTTTTAAAATATATCCAAGGGTTGAAATTGAGTTTAAAGGAATATTGATCATGCAAAGTAGTTGGATAGATTTAAAGAGAGGGAATTTGGAGATTTTTAGCCAAAGAGGTAAATTGGTCATTTTACCAAGTGCACATTTGATGCAAGTTCAGGGTCTAAATTTGAGTTTGAGTTTTGGGAGAAATTAAGCATGCATGAGTAACCATTTAAAAATATGAAAACTTGGGATTTTAGCTAAAGGGTATTTTGGTAATTTACTAGTGCACTTTTTGTTACAAATTCAAAGTTTGAAAGTAGTACATTAATTGAATGCATATTTTGTACTTATAAAGGATTTATTGAAATCACTATTAAAGGGTTAAGGGAAAGGGTAATTTGGGAATTTTTGCCTTAAAAGGGCAAAATGGTAATTTCACCAATGCCTGATGGTTGCGTATTAAATTTGTAATATAGTGGAATTAGTTGCTTATAGGTGAAAATGGTTAAAAGAAATAGAAAATTGAATTCTTGAAACATAGGGTATTGAAAATACTATTCACTATACGAAAATACTATTCACCGTTTAAAACTCTCTTTTTCAACTAAATATATATAAAATCCTAAAACATGATATGGGTCTAACAATTTATAAAATGGATAGTGCATAAATATAGAGTAAAAGTAGCATGCCGTGAGGATTTTGTCTGCAAAACAAATAAATCTTGTTTTGCACATCACATGAGATTTTGAAATTTGTAAACCGAGAAAATTATTGCACAAGCAATAAAGAAAACTGAAAATGAATTAAACGCGAAAAACTTTTATGCATAATTTCGGGCTGTTACAGTTTAATTATGTATGTAGTTTAATTATGTGATGTAGTGGATCAGTGTTAGTTATTATGTATGTATGTAGTTTAATTATGTATATATGTGTTGAACTATTTTGTGATGGCATGGGATCAGTGTTTAATTATGTGATGTCCGTAATTATGAATTATTTGTATCAGTGTGTGATGGATGATGAAATGGTTATTTGTGAGTGATGGTGATCTGTGCAAATGTTCATGAAATTAGTTATGATGAAATGGTGATCTGTGCAATGAATTGTTGATATGTGCAAAAATGTTCATCAACAAATGAGTACAAGTATGAATTTGTGAAATGGTGATCTGTACAATGAATTGGTGATCTGTGCAAATGTTCATCAAATGAGTTATGGTTCGGTGTTAAGTCTTTTTCATCAATTTGAAATGGTGATTTGTGCAAAGAATGGTGATATGTGCGAATACCGATTTGCATTGAAATGGTGATCTGGGTGCCCCACCAGTACCGGTTCATAACATGGGCTGGTACAGCAACCCTCGGACAGATTTGGCCTTCCATAACATGGACCAGCTGAAGAAACCAACCGGTACTGATTCTCTAACAACAGTACCGGTTGGTTACACCAACCGGAACTCGGCCTACTTAATACCGGTTGGTTACAAGAACCGGAACCGATATTAGAGCATCAATACAGGCTGATTTCTCAAACCGGTACTAAGCAGCCATATTTGAACATCCTCTTCCCCGCCTCCTCCCCACACTCTGCCAGATCAAGAACAGTGCAGCGCCGGCCAAGAGCTTCAAGAAAGGGGAGGTGCTGCCAAAATTTTGGTCATTTTACTCCCAGCCAAGTTAACCAAGGTTAGTAACATCGTTCCTCACTACATTTGGTGTAAAATGGAGCTTCTTCTTTGCTTGAAATGTGAAGAAAATTTGATCTTTTATCATGATCGATCAAGAACAGTGCAGCGCCGGCCAAGAGCTTCAAGAAAGGGGGAGGTGCTACCAAAATTTTGGTCATTTTACTCCCAGCCAAGTTAACCAAGGTTAGTAACATCGTTCCTCACTACATTTGGTGTAAAATGGGGCTTCTTCTTTGCTTGAAATGTGAAGAAAATTTGATCTTTTCTCATGATCGATCAGGAACAGTGCAGCGCCGGTCAAGAGCTTCAAGAAAGGGGGAGGTGCTGCCAAAATTTTGGTCATTTTACTCCCAGCCAAGTTAACCAAGGTTAGTAACATCGTTTCTCACTACATTTGGTGTAAAATAGAGCTTCTTCTTTGCTTGAAATATGAAGAAAATTTGAGCTTTTCTCATGATTTGTGAAAGATTATGAATGTAGAGAGCTAGCTCGATCTTTTCATGTAGGTTACAATAACTTGTTGTGTAAGTTTAGAATTTGCTTGGATTAGATGTAGCTCGCGTTGAATGTGTGGATCTAGCTTAAATTTAGGTTTTGGTTTCATCGATTGATGAAGAATTTTGAATCTAGACTTTGATCTACCAAGTTTTTGTTGTTAGGTGTGGATCTAGCTCAAATTTAGGTTTTGGTTCCATCGATCGATGAAGAATTTTGAATCTAGACTTTGATCTACCAAGTCTTTGTTGTTAGGTGTGGATATAGCTCAAATTTAGGTTTTGGTTCCATCGATCGATGAAGAATTTTGAATCTAGACTTTGATCTACCAAGTCTTTCTTGTTAGGTGTGGATCTAGCTCAAATTTAGGTTTTGGTTCCATCGATCGATGAAGAATTTTGAATCTAGACTTTGATCTACCAAGTCTTTCTTGTTAGGTGTGGATCTAGCTCAAATTTAGGTTTTGGTTCCATCGATCGATGAAGAATTTTGAATCTAGACTTTGATCTACCAAGTCTTTGTTGTTAGGTATGGATCTAGCTCAAATTTAGGTTTTGGTTCCATCGATCGATGAAGAATTTTTAATCTAGACTTTGGTCTACCAAGTCTTTCTTGTTAGGTGTGGATCTAGCTCAAATTTAGGTTTTGGTTCCATCGATCGATGAAGAATTTTTAATCTAGACTTTGATATACCAAGTCTTTCTTGTTAGGTGTGGATCTAGCTCAAATTTTGGTTTTGGTTCCATCGATCGATGAAGAATTTTTAAATAAATTTAATATTGGTTTAATTTGAAATTTGCGAAATGTTAAAAATTTCATTTTTGGAAAATGAGCTTATAGCTGCCTTGATGTAACATAATGTAGATGGACCGGCGATGGATATACATGGACCGACGCACCCTGGAGTTCTTGCAGGGTTTGCAAGCTTTTCTTCGTGCGGCCGATGCATACACGAAGTCAGGCTACATATGTTGTCCATGCATAGACTTCAAGAATGAGAAGGAGTAGCCAAAATCTAGCCACTTTCACTTCCATTTGCTCTCAAGAGGTTTCATACCAAACTATACCTGTTGGACCAAGCATGGTGAAGAAGAGACTATACGAGAAGATGGTAAAGAAGAAGAAGATCGGGGGGACAACAATATCCCCGATGCTGGCCAACATAGTTCTTTCGAAGATACATTGGGGGAGTCCAATATTTTCCATCAAACTTCGATGAAATTACCCACCCTATGCCAGTCGTTATATGTCTCAGTTTCTCCGCTTTCTCCGCCAGTCTGCTGCTCCCCTCGTCCAAACCCTAGCTTGTCCGATCCGCAATGAGTACGAGGATTTGGAAGCTTGTCCGATGTGCAGAACTTCGAGGTATAAAACTAGACGTGATGATCGAGACGAGGAAGAGGGGCAGCGTAAGAAGAAGAGACCCCCTGTTAAGGTGGTCTGGTATTTCCCTATAATCCCCCGGTTGAAGCGTTTATTTGCGAGCAAAGCGCATGCCCAGATGATGCGCCGGCACAAAGAAGATCGTAAGGACGACGGAAGGCTAAGGCACCCCGCTGATGGCTCCCAGTGGAGGAAAGACGATAGAAAATACCCGGACTTTGCTGAGGATGAAAGAAACATAAGGTTTGGGTTGAGTACGGATGGGATGAACTCTTTCGGCGAGATGAGCAGCAGTCACAGCACTTGGCCCCGTGACTCTATGTATCTACAACATTCCTCCTTGGCTGTGTATAAAGCGAAAATACATTATGATGCTGTTGCTTATTCAAGGGCCGAAGCAACCTGGAAATGACATCGACGTGTACCTCAAACCATTGGTGGAAGATCTGTAACGCTATGGACCGATGGTGTACGTGTATGGGATGAGTACAAAAGAGAGCACTTCACCCTACGTGCATTGCTATTCGTAACCATCAACGACTGGCCTGCACTTGGTAACCTGTCAGGCCTATCTATCAAAGGATATAAAGCCTGCATCTAGTGCTTAGAGGATACGGACAGCAAGTATCTGAAAAACTTCCGAAAGGTCGTGTACATAGGCCATTGTAGGTTCCTCCATATGAAGCACCCGTTACGACGGAAGGGTGAGAATTTCGATGGGACAGAAGAGAAATGTAAGAAGTCCCTGCATCGCAGTGGGACATTTGTATTTTCTCTGGTAAAGGATTTGAAAGTAATATTTGGAAAGGGTCCTGGTAGCAAATCTGTCCCGACTGAACAAGGTCATACGAAGCCCATTTGAAAGAAGAAGTCAATATTTTGGGATTTACCTTACTGGAAAGACTTAGAGGTCCGCCACTCACTGGACTTCATGCATATCACGAAGAATGTCTGCGTGAACTTGGTAGGCTTCCTAGATACGTACGGTAAATTAAAAGATACACTTCAAGCACGAAAGGACCTGCATCTACTGGGACTCAGGAACGACCTACATCCGGAAAAGAGAGCGAAAGGACAACATCACCTCCACCCTGCGAGCTACATTTTGAGCAAGGAAGAGAAAAAAAAACATGATTAAGTTCTTGAACAGTGTGAAGGTCCCTTCTGGATACTCCTCGAACATAAGGAGACTCATCAACACGAAAGAGAATAAGGTAGTACACCTGAAATCACATGACTATCATATGTTGATGACACAGTTGCTCCCAGTGGCGCTGAGAGGTATTCTGCCTGACTGGGTATGTGGGACAATCGTAAAGCTGTGCTCGTTCTTCAACGTGGTGTCGCGGAAGGTCATTGAACCACGGAACTTATCTAAGCTGCAGGATGACGTGGTCGATAGTCTGGTCAGCCTTGAGATGATCTTCCCTCCGTCCTTTTTTAATATTATAGTCCATCTCATGGTCCACATTGTCAAAGAGATAGAAATTCTCAGACCCGTGTTCCTGCATAGTATGTTCCCTTTCGAGAGGTACATGGTGTCCTAAAGAAATATGTTCGTAACCGGTCTCATCCAGAAGGCTGCATTGCACAGGGTGTTGGCACAGAGGAGGTGATTGAGTTCTGTGTCGACTACATTGATGAGCTGAATCTGATTGGCGTCTCTGTTTCACGCCATGAGGGGAGGCTACAGGGAAAAGGGACTCTAGAGAGAAGAGAATTCTTTAGCGACGATCTACTTTCATTTAAACAAGCACATTTCATAGTCTTGAAACAAGCAACTGTAGTGGCTGAGTTTATCCTTGAACATGAGATGATTCTACGCGACCAATACGCAGAGAAGTCAGAAAAGTGGATCGCACTAGAGCAAATGGGATCGTTTCGGTGGTTGGTTACAAAAGCAACTGATGGGCTCCCGGACAGACAATGAACAGTTGAAACTCTTGGCTCGGGGACCATCCATGACAATCGTATCATTCCATGGGTATGAGATAAATGGGTATACATTTTACACGACTGCCCAGTATAGCAAGAGCACCAACCAAAACAGCGGCATCCATATAGATGCCTTGGACAAAAATGGAAAGATGGACACCTACTATGGTTACATAGAGGATATCTGGGAGCTCGAGTATGGACCTTTAAAAATCCCTCGGTTTCGGTGCCAATGGGTCAAATTGACAGCCGTTGAGATCGACGAGTACGATATGACAACCGTGGACCTCAAGCAAGTGGCCTATAGGGATGAACCGCTCGTGCTCGCAAATGATGTGACATAGGTATTCTATGTGATGGACATGAACAACAAACCGAAAAAGCAGAAGGACAGGCCTACTAAAAGCAAGAAGCAGAAGGACAAGCCTACCGAAGATAACAAGCGGAAGCAGAAGACTAGCGATCAGCCAAGGCGCCACGTGGTTCTTCCAGGTAAAAGAAGGATCGTCGGAGTTGAGGACGTCACAGATAAAGAAGAGTACAATCAGTTCGACGAGCTACCTCCTTTTATGGTGGACGGAGACATTACTATCTTGAATGATATAGAGGAATCCCCCTATGTACGACACGATCATAATGAAGGATCACTTGTAAAAACAAAGTATGTTAGTAAATAAGTCGAACCGTGTTATATAAACCCGTGTATGAATAATAATGTATTAAGATGGTTGGAAAATAATAATGTAAAGAATATATGAATTTTTAATTCATTTTATTTTTGAAAATCATTTTAGTGTGGAATAAGTATGATTTATTATTTTTTAGTAAGCAATTCATCAATAATTGAATTTATACAAAAGGTGAAAATTTATAATAAAATTTGAAAAATTAAAGAGATTTCAAGGCTCCCAACAGTTTTCTATAATTATTAAGAAATTAATGGCAAATTAGTACCAATGACATGTGGGACCCACCAGAGATGGGCCCACATGTCAGTGAGCTCATCCCTTTCCCCTAAGAAGGGTACAAAAAAGATTCGTGCCATGAAGGTCCGACCAAAACCCCTCCTCTCCCCTGGCTAGCAGCGTGCGCTTGAGCGCGGGCTCCCCGTGCAGTCACGGGTTCGAGCCTCGCTCGCGCCGCTGTATTCTTTTATTTTTGGTGTAATCTGTCGGGACTAAGTGAGCATTCAGTCCTGATTTGTTACACCAACCGGGACTGATATGAGCAAGTAGTCCCGATGTCATACACCAACCGGGACTGATGTGACGTTAGTCCCGGTGGATGAAACCAACCGGGACTGATTCCCCCATCATAGATAATTCGAAAGCGAGAAGTCCCGGTTTATTATAGCAACTTCCAATGTGATTTTCTTTAGTATCATAATTTATAGTTTATACAGAATGTTTTATACTTTTGATTTTTAATTTTTGGTACATCAATGTATTTGTGAATAAATGTATAAAAATCTGTAGAAAATAGTAATAGGCTCAAAAATGTGACGACAAATCTTATGGGTCCAGAAACAACATATATTATAGGAAATATACATATATTATACCATTATAATAATTTATAAATAATGGTACCCTGTACAATGTCCACAGGGTTACCACAAAAGATGCTAAAAGCTAATTTCTAATAATATACTAATTAACTAATTAACTAATAATTAATTTCTATTATTAATAACTAGTCATCGTCTTCGTCGTCGTCCTCCTCCTCGTCATCGGCGTCAGCGCCATCGTCGGAGGCGTCGTTGTCGTTGTCGTCATTGTCGTCGTCGTCCTCCTCCTCCTCCGGATCGTCGTCGTCCTCCTGCGCGACGACGTCCTTATCGTCGAAGTCCTCCTCGTCCTCATCGTCGTCAGACAACTCGTTCGACATTGAGAACTCCGCCAGGTAGAAGACGGACACCTTCCTCGACCGGTTGCGACGAATGCCCTTTCGAGAGGGACTCTCGTCCTCGGAAGACGGCGGCGGCGGTGGAGGCAGACCCACAGGCGGGGCAGGCTCGGTGGTGGTGGTGGGGTGGAGGAAGAGGAACAGGAAGAGGCAGAGGAAGAAGCCATGGATCGAAGAGGCAGAGGCGCGCGGCAGAGGAAGAAGGTTAATTTGGCAGAGGAAGATCGTCGGTTTTATAGAAGAGGCCGAGGAAGACAAAGAGGCAGAGGAAGAGGCAGAGGCGGCTCCTCGGTTCACGCCAACATTGCGTTGTTTCGGATTCCCACATAGTCCCGGTTAGAGATACCAACCGGGATTTACATAGTCCCGGTTGGAGACACCAACCGGGATTGCTTCCCCCAAAATGGGGGTCACGGACTTGTGGTTCCCACATGTCAGTGGTAGTAATTTGCCATAAATTATAAAGTATGTTAGCAAATAAGTCCAACCGTGTTATATAAACCCGTGTATGAATTATGATTTTTTATTAAGCAAGGAAGTAATAATTGAATTTATATAAAAAGGTGAAAATCTGTATTAAGATGGTTGGAAAATTAAATTGTAAAGAATATGTAAATTTTTAATTTATTTTATTTTTTGAAATCATTTTAGTGTGGAATAAGTATGATTTATTTTTTTAGTAAGCAATGAAACAATAATTGAATTTATATAAAAAGTGAAAATTTATACTAAATTTTGAAAAATTAAAGAGAAATTTCAAGGCTCCCAACAGTTTTCTATAATTTTCGAGAAATTAATAGCAAATTAGTACCAATGACATGTGGGACCCACCAGAGATGGGTCCACATGTCAGTGAGGCTAGCGGCGTGCGCTTGAGCGCGGGCTCCCTATACGGCACGGTGTCGGGTTCGAGCCCAGCTCGCGCCTTATTTTTGGAAAATCAGTCCCGGTTGGTGTAATTAAGCGGGACTAAGGGAGATTCTGTCCCTGTTGGTGTAATCAACCGGAACTAAGTGAGCATTCAGTCCCAGTTTGTTATACCAACCGGGACTGATGGTTCCTAGGGACCACCTGATGGGGGCATTGGTCCCGGTTGGTGTAACCAACCGGGACTGATGTGAGGTCAGTTCCGGTGGATGATACCAACCGGGACTGATACCACCATCATATAAATTCGAAAGCGAGAGAGGTTGGAGGCATAAGTGTTTTATTGTCTCCAACCTCTCTCGCCGACGCCGCCTTCAGCCCCCACCGTCGACGACCCACGCGCGCCGCCGTACTCCTCTCCTCCGACGACCCTGCGCGCGCCGCCGTCCTCCTCGTGACCGATGACCTGCTGCGCCGCCGTCCTCCTCGTCACCGACGACCTTCTTGGCTGCTGCCGTCTTCCTCGCCTCAAGCGACCCCATGAGCAAGGTGCTCCTTGTGCTCCTCTCTCCTTCCCTTCCCTCGCTCCTCAGCAAGGTGCGGGCCGGCAGAGCATGGGTCAGTGAGTATGAGCTCGGGCAAGCATGACGGAGTGTGACACAGGCGGGCACGACCGATAGGAGTGCGGCGCGACCAACAGGAGCACAACCACGGTGCGCCCAGAGTGTTCGACGAAATGCCCAAACCTACGCAGTGGCGGAGCCAGGATTTCAGAACTGGGGAGTAAAGTAGTTAAATTGCCAAATAATTGGTCCAAGATATAAATTCTCACATTAAAAAATAAAACATAGAATGCAATAAAATGAGCATAGAATGATGGAAATAGTACCTTATAATATTATTTTAGGGTCTTCATCATTTGGAAACGCTCTATTTTAGCATCATCGGTAACCTTGGAGAAGATATCCCGCTCAATAAATGTGATCGAATAGTGTATCTTGTATCTTATTTGTATGTACAAGTTTTTAGATAATGGAAGACATTCTGACCTCTGTATCTTATTTATATGAATTTTGAGATGTATATGTATATGCCAATTTTATAGCAAATTTGAATTCTGAGATGTATATGTCAATTGTGAAATGTAATGTATATACCGTCCTCGTCGCCGTCGCCCGTCCTCATCTACCTACTCTTCCCCACCGCTCTCCTCGTTGTCACCCGTTTACATATAAGTATATGTGAAATATATAAGTATATGTGAAATGTGCAAGTATATTTTTGTTAATCTTTTTTCGTTAATTTTCAATGCCTTCTTATAGACTACGAAACTACGATGGCGGGAGAAGGATTTGATGGAGACGAGTTCATGAAAAGTTTGATTTCGGGAGAAGATGGTTACGAGCTCGATGATTCCGTTGAGGCCGCAAGGCCTGTCGTGGCCTTAAGGCTCATCGAGACTGATGAGGCTCCTGAGGCCGCTGAGACGACCATGGTAATTAGATCGAATGTGTATATGTCGGTTCCACCATCATGCTAAGCCAACATTCTAACACGTAGAAATTATTGTACCATATTTTCAGATCACTCAATCAAGTAGCTAATCACGTTAGCGAGGTTCAAACAAGAAGTCGAAGGCAAGACATGTTATCACCGAAGTCGGCGATAACGGCCAACCTCTTGCACCCCTAGGGGCGCTTGGGCCGTTCAATTCGGCATGCGGCGTCCACGTTAGGGACCATGTGCCTATTAGCATCGTGAGATGGGATAATGTCCCCGAAGATACGAAGAACATGATCTGGACGGACCTGAAGGAGACATTCACCTTCCCCCAAGGGACCAAAGAGAAGGTGAAGAGTTACACGTTGAAGAAGATGGCCATCGTATTCCAAACATATAAAAAGAAGTTGAACACAGAGTACGTCAAAAAGAACCGAATTCCTGACTTCAACAAGTACCCAAAGTTGCAGAATAACTGGGATGCGTTCGTGAACTACAAGAATTCGAATGAAGGTCAAAGTATGACGAAAAGGAATAGCCAGAATGCTCAGAAGAAGCAATACCACCACCACCTCGGCCCTGGTGGTTACCACCAGGCGATGCACAAATGGGAGAAGTGGGAACAGGACCTGCTGGCGAAGGGTGTCGCACCCGCGACAATGGAATGGCCAGACAGAGCGAAGAGCTGGTTCTATGCTCACGGCGGCGGCCATGACGATGATGGAAACACGGTGTTCGGGAATGTGCTGACAGATGTGACCAGAAGACTTGTAAAGTCAATCGAGGAATCTTCCCAGGGCACCTTCGTGCCAAACAGGGAGAACGACGAGCTTACGAGGGCCCTACAAAACCCGGAGCACCCTGGACGTAGACGAGGCGTTGGCGTCATTCCATGGAAGATTGGGTTCGCTAAGGACGCCGATACCTATAGGAGTCGGGTGAGAAGGAAATCCCAATAGGCACAACATCTCCTAATGCATGAAGAACGCCTGAATCAAACAGAACAGAGCATGAAAGAAGAGGTCCAAAGACAGGTATAGTCAGCCTTGAGCCAACGGCTAGATGCGGGCTAGAAACCTCCTGCTGATCCGGACCTCATTAGGCCCTCAAGGCGGCGAAGCAACTACACTTCCGGTGGGTTGCCCGAAGCGGACTTGGGCCACTAGCCCGTGGACGACATCACGCAGCAGACACCTTGTGAGCTACACATCCAAGTGAGGAACATCTCTTTCAAGGCGGCTCACGGCATGGCTCACCCGGTGGAGCTAGGGCAGGTCATCCATAGCCAACAGATACTGCCGGGCTACTTCAGGATCTCGGTGGAGGAGGTATGCCCAGGGTGTGAGGACCTGGACCTCGATATTCCCGGAGGTGACGGGACTATGAAGTTTGGAGAGGCAGTCCACAATTTCATCCTCTGGCACAAGAAGTACACTATTTTTTGAGATCACATGGACGTGTCCTCTGCAACACCTTCATCACCTCCGGCACACATAAGCGGTCCGTCATCACCTCCATCGTCACCAAAGGAGATGTCTCCCAGAAGAAGCCTGTCTCCTGCACCAAGCCTCGCACGAGGAACTCCAACTCCAACATCGTCGCCCAAGACAAGCAAGCCAGCTCGCCCAACAGCTCACAAGAGGACGAGGTCCACCCAACCCAAGAAGCTGGCTGCACTTCCAAAGCGGGCGTACGATATGACGGAGGAGGAGACTGAGAAGATAGTTAGAGCCGAGATCACTAAATTTTTTAAACCCAAGTCACCAGAGAAGAAGGTTCAGCCAGGTACGGAAGAATTTCTAAAAGGCTTGAGGACAGTGAAAAATTTGAAGGACAAAAAGAAAAAACCTCGTGTATCTGACTACGAGCGCACATTGGTCAAGGAAAGGTTCAAGAAGAAGACGTCAAAGGAGACGATGTCATCAGCTGATCAGAAGGCCAAGGAGATGAAAAAATTCATCGAAGAAACTGGTCTACACCCAAATCAATTATTAGGCGACATGCAGATTGAAGCTGCACAAGTCAGATGGTCATTTACACCGGGCGCTTCCTTGGTCAGGCGTGAGGATCTTGGCCAGCTATCAACTAGGATGCGCCAATTCTATGAATGGTACTTGGATGCGTTCAAGCATGGCCTAGCGTCATTTGCCATCAAGTACAAGGAAGAACATTTTTTTCACGGCGGCAGTGAATTTTATGTCCAATGGCCAGTAATGTACGAGCTATACCAGACAGACGCCATCGACGTGTCCATGTTGAGTTGCTGGACTCTGTAAGTGTCTTATTTAATTGAAAAAATTCACCGTGCGGGCCCTTGCACTATACTAACTTGCAAGCCTAACTAATTTCTTCTTATGTAGAATGGAGATATAAAGATGCAAAAATAAGAGCATTTTCGACACAGGCTTCCTTGACCCTTTAGTTATCAATGAGATGACTGTTCAACTATCCCCTGCCGATACAGAGACCAACATATACAAGGGGCTAATAGATCAAAAATATAAGTCAAAGATACTTTTACCCTACAGCTTTGAGTAAGTGTTTTCGTACCGTCTCGTTCTAATATTTTTTCATAACACGATGTTAGAACTAATTAGTTACCTACATTGCCATATATATGTACAACTTTCACTGGATTCTTCTCATTATCGAGGTAGATCGAGGCATGATCACAGTTATGGACTCGCTGAGGAGACCAATTGAAAAGTACCAAAAACTTGATCGACATGCTCAACCGGTATTCTTGTTCTTTCCATTATTGTGCTAGTTCTACTCCATTTTAAACAAATTCTAATCATGTTCAATTCGCAATCACGTGTGTAGTGCATTCGCACGGTTCCGTACTGAAATCAAGGGCGAATTCAACTAGGAATGCGATATTACACTTGCCTCTCGAGTATGTATGCCATCATGGTAGCTTTTGAGTTAGTTAACTTCATTTCCATGCATCCATTTCATGCTTTTATCTTTTTTCACCATAGATCTGGTGTCAGCCGTCGGGCACCAATCTATGCGGCTACAATGTGTGCCATACTATGCACATCCTAACCGGAGGTGCTAGCGACTTGCAAGGTTTGTCTGATTTCTCGCCAGCGATAGTGAGAGCGATCCAAGAACAACTCGTTGGCTGGATTTTCGAAGAGGCCGTAAATCCAAGAGGCCAGTTTCAAGATCCATCAGCAAATAGGTGGGGCCCTTCGATAAAGACCAGTGAACTGTCGGGGTCGACATCTACGGCTACCAAGAGCGATGAATATAAAAGATCGCGATGAACATTCTGTAATTAAAGTTGTAATGAATGTTATGTGAACTGTATATGTGTACTATATATAGGCATGATTTATTCATTGTGATACCTAATAGTTGTAATTAAAGTTGTTAATAAAAGTTCTGTGATTTAATTATCATTTAATTATGCATGATTGATTATATGTGTTTTAATTAATTGTGACTTAGCACACACATATATATAATACTAGACTTAACACACACAGACACATATATAATATATATTACCTCACACGCATATATATATATATATATATATATATATATATATATATATATATATATATATATATATATAAAGCGGAATTGGGACTCTCGGGGGCCTGTGCTCCCCACTTATTAACCATAGGATTGCATTAAGATTCGTGCACATTAATGGTAAACATTCTCATGCATGGAAGGTATTGAAATCAATGCTTTAATGGTAATCATGAGGGCAAATCCAATGGATATATATATAGCTCAGTGGTGGTTGCCAAGATCGGTTGGGGAACCAACCGACCGAATAAAGCAACTTATCGATACCGATTGGTGCCTCCAACCGCATCGATTGAGAACTTGTAACGCACGGGCTAAAGCCACGTGTGCTCGTTAGTCTTGGTTGGAGGAACCAACCGATGAACGATAACTTATCGATACAGTTGGTGCTTCCAACCGCATCGATCAAGCTTCGGCGAGGCGGGCTAAAGCCGTGTGGCCTCCAACCGTTATCGATACTATATCGGACGGGTGAGGGAACCGGTCGATGCCATGGGGCATCAGTCCGGATGGCTCGCATCTGGTTCAAAACCGATCTCGATGGCCGTTAGAACCGTCTTGATGGCGACCGTAGTAGTGAAGTCACAGGTAGTATGGGTTTTCAAATTAGGAGATCCAAGTCAATGCTATTGAGTGCATTCTTGTTCACGCCGAAAGTTGGATCAACTAAACACATGTAAACTTAGGGCTTAGGATCCCTGTCAGCACCAAATGTAAGGATTCAGGGCGTGCCAGTCGATTTCATCATGTAATTAGTAAGAAAAGACGTAATCAGCTTTAATTAGCCAGTTAGATCTTAAAGTGAACCTGTTCTGATCTTAAGAGTAACCAAAAGCAGTATAAGATCCAAAGGATAGCGAGTGCTATTAGCTCAGATCGGATCTAAACCACGAGTGCTATTAGCTCAGATCTGATCTAAACCAACAGATTCAAAGGGTAACAATCTATTACTAAGCTGATAAGATCGAATAAATAGTACAGTGAGGGGTAAACAGACTATCGGATAGATTAAGAAATTAATCTAACCAATAGAACAATGGTAAATAGATTATTGACTAGATTGTAAAGCCAAACTAGCCAATAAGACAAGGGTAAACAAACTACCATCAACGAATGTGTTAATCTGCAAGGGTGAAATCTAACCCCTAGCCAAAATGGCAATGCATAACAATGTCGACAACGATAGTATTTCGATAGAACCAAAAGTCGATGCAAGCCATAGATTGAACCAAATCAAGATAGTTCTTACTTCCAAGTAACTCCTAGGGTGTATCCTGAAGCCGATCAAGAAGGCAATGCGCAATATATTGATCGAAACTAAAATACAGAGAAAGTAGACTAAATGCGATGAAAAGTAAATGATAGGTAAATAGTAGATTTTATTGATTGGTGTTGGACTCTTTACATGCCCCATGGGGCTACATATTTATATCCGATGTCTAACCTATGTAGACTTGAATTCTTATCTGTCAGGACCCACCAAGCGGAGTCGGGCCCCTCCTGTGCATTACCTGTACTAATCCCTGGATCAGTAGCTAGTACACATAGATTCCAGAATATTGAATCATTGCCGTTACAGGTTCGAATAAATATTACATCAGAGTGCGAATTAAAGATACACCAGAGTACGCTAACTAGCACGAAGGCCTTATAATAGTGGAAGTCTAACATGCAGCGGAAGTCTTAACAGCCTTCCATAACTCCAAATGGAAGAGGCAAAATACAACACTCAATCCCACAGGCGAGCTGTAGTAGTGTCCTAGGCGTCGAGATAGTCCTCGTCATGGACTCCATCGGCAAAGACGTAGGCTTCGGGATCACCGTCTTCTAGGTCACACTAGGACTCTAATCTTGTGTGTTGGAATGTGCAGCGCACGGTAAAACGCGAGGGTGAGTATTGCTGTAAATACTCGCAAGTCAATTGACATATGAACATGGATGGCTTAGACAAGGGAAGGATAGGGCTTAGTTGCAGAAAGCAAGTTTTGAAATAGTTAACCTAACGTTTGAAAAGCAATTTAGGGAAGGAGTAAAGTAAGTCAAACCAATTTATAAAATATTTAAATCATCCGGCCCCAACCGGCTCATGCCCGAAAACTGGCTTACACGATGCAAATCGTGGTTTTTATCCAAAACATTTTTTATGGCTAATCCACCGAAGGGACAAACCCTAAATGTCGGCTAAACGTAGACCTCGGTGCCCCGCGTATGGCCTAGGTGCTCCTTGTTTCCTAGGGCCTCAGTTTGGATATCTCGCTCCCTGTTTTCGACAAAGGAGCCTTGCGATGCTTGCGTGTCATACTCAATCTGCAATAGGTGGAGAAATTGTAACTGGGATGTTACGAAAGTAAACATTGTAAGGGTCATTGTGCACTTACCAGCTTTTGAACCACCTCAGCAGTCTCGGGCGTGGAGAAAACTAGCTCCGTCGGTGTGACTTTGACCATAGCCTTGATCCAGCGGTCAGCACGCGTGTTGGTGAGCCTTGTGGTGGCTTCAGATTGCTCACTGGCGCAGTCGGCCAACTCCCACTCGCGTTCTTTTGCTACATATCTAGCGGTGCCGAGTCTGTGGGGGTGGGTGTTATTGGCCTGAATGGCCTTGTGTTTGATGGTGGACTCCTTGAACTCCTCGGTTGTCTTTATCCTCTTGAACTCCTCCCACACCTCATTCGTAATGAAAGGGTACTTCTGAAACGGGATCTTTTTCTCGTTGACGAAATCCTTGACAAGATTCACCTTCCAGTTCTTCCAGGCGATCCCCATGCGCTTCAGTGTGTTCTTCCCCACCTCAGGAAGAGTCTTCAGGGAATTGAAATGACCATTTGAGCTCCTCCCATAGTTGGTCCCTTTTTTGAGTAGTGAGGTCCTTCCAAGTGTTGGTGGTGCATAGGACTCATGCCCTAGCCACCACCCCGCACATTGTTCGATACGCTGATGTAGCTTTCATGGGAAAGACCGGTACACCTCCTCTCCTGACCTCTGTGATGGTATGAACGACATCGGTCTTGAACTTGCTTGGCCCTCTGCTAACCCTTCTCTTCATAGCTGGGGTGGCCTCGGGCGTGGTCCCCGTTTGAGGGGTGGCCTCGGGCGCTGCCCCTGCTTGAGGGGTGGCCTCAGGGTCCATTCTACATACAAGAGAATACCAAAATAAACACCCATATGCATCTACCATGATCTATCCAAGTTAAGCCTTAACCCTAATCCACACCACGCAGGACAAAATGCTCTCTAAACATAACAAAAGTGGCACAGAAGAATGTACTATGTACAAAAGAGTAAGAAGACATGTATTTTAAATAATTGTCAAAGAGTAAATTGCATCATAAATCTTTAAAGTTGTCCAACGTTTTCGTTCTCTAAAAATTATGATTTTAGCAAACTCCATTAAGCTCCCGTCTTCATTAAACTATAATACGTTTTGTTGTATATAGTGCAGTATATGCAATATGGTAAACAATGTAATTCCAGATATAAACAGCAGAGAAATTAAGTTATTGCCATGAACAGAGCATTAAACAGCAGTTCATTAAGCACAATTACTGCAAGAATAAAACTCATGTGTATAAGAACTAACAACATGGCAATCTGCACCAAAATATGGATAAAAATAGCAACAGTGCTCGGTTTATGATTAGTGGATTGCTCTCAGATCAAGCGTATGTCGGGTTGCTGTAAAACAGCCGTCCAATGACAATAGGAATAGAATCACTAGCTAAAGATGATTAAAGACTGAAATACGAATATAGATAGTGCACTGCCCAAATACAAAATGCACTAGATATCAAGTAAAATTACTGCACATGTCCATTTTGGAGCAAGGTTAATTCAGCATTTAAACATATTAGTAACACAGAACAATTGAAGGGTTTACACCCCACTGAATTAATTCAAATCAACAGCAAGGATACCACAAATCTGAACAATCTAGAGCACTTTCAATGGGCAGTGTACAACAATAACAGTATATTCAAAATCTATATCAGATTTACTCACTTAAATCACATTAGCTTCATCTAAACTATCATCATCGAGCAGTATAATATGCAACATCCACAGGTCGACGCACAACACCCAAGTCAAGGAAAAATCGGCTCCTTTGTCAAGGACAAGGCCCCCCCTGAGTTTTCCTTGACTGGCCCTATGTGCAAACACAAGAAGGAGATGGGAAAAACACTTATAGAGCACCGGATTCAAACCGGAGCGAAGATAGGCTAGGCATGACGATGTCCAACTAAAGTGCATTCCAGATTGCAATCTCACATGATTACAGAAATTAAAAAGGGGCAACAATTAAGCAATAAACTTACTGCTGCAAGGGAGTAGAACCTAGTAGATGGCTGACCTTGAGGGCAGGCGGTAGAGGGTGTGGCGCCGGAGCCGGTGGACACAGACGTCGAGGGCTGACTTGAACGCGTGCTTTCGGCTGTCGAGGAAGCCATCCGCTCGGCGACGAGGGCGGTGACGAGGGCTTGGCGATGAGGGCGGCGGCGATGAGGGCCTGGCAATGACAGAGTGCATGCGGCGACGAGAGCCGGTGGACGCTGATGAGAGGGCGATGGCTAGGGCTCGGTTACAAGGGCTCGATAGCGACAGAGTGCGCGTGAGACTTGTGAAAATTTCAGGGTTTCGCGTGGCTGGGGTATGTATAGTGGCATCTGTACTGGCGGCCCATACCATAACCGCCAGTGGTAGTCAGACTATCACTGGCGGCTCATGTGATACCCGCCAGTGGTAGTAGACCATCACTGGCGGGTCAAGATATAACCGCCAGTTGTAGTAAGCCATCATTGACGGCTCAAGATATAACCGCCAGTGGTTGTCAAAATATCACTGGCGGCTCGTGTGATAACCGCCAGTGGTAGTAGACATCATTGGCGGTTCACGAGATAACCGCCAGTGATAGCTATGTTAGGGAACTATACTAGGACTATATTAGGGCTATATAATAGGATAAGACTATATAATAGGATTATAATAGGATAATAGGATTATATTAGGGCTATATAATAGGATTACATTATACATTATTCTATAATAGGATTATATTACAAAATGGGATTACATAACTCAAATATAAGATACAAATAAAACAGTACAATCAGTCCTCAATGATTAGCCCTTCTTGATGATCGGTGCGCACATAGGTGGTTGCATTGGCCATTTCACGTGATTTTGGATCGGTTTCATCATGTAATGGAGGTATTTCATCGAATTGGTTGTAGTCCTCCTCATCCACAACATTCTCGACTCCAACGATTCTTCTTTTCCCACTAAGAATAATATATTTGTTCTTATCAGCAGGATCTATGACATAGAAGACCCGTAAAACTTAGGTTGCGAGAACAAAAGGGTCATCTCTATATCCTACTCGGGCGAGGTCAACGATAATCAAACCAAACTCATCAGATTTCTTAACCCTCCACTTTGGACCCATTTGCACCGAAAAAGGGTTATTTTGAAAATCATGTAGTCCAGTTCCCAGATCTCCTCAATGAAACCATAGAATGAGCTCTTGCGTTGTGTTACTAGGCCTTGGTTGTGCTCCTGCTCATATGCATCTATACGAACGCCGCTATTCTGCACTGTGCTCTTCCTGTCTTGAGATATCGTGTAGAATGTGTACCCATTTATGTCATATCCTTGCCATGTCACCACCGTGTATCTTGGTCCCTTTGCTAGCCATAAGAGTAGATCAGAACACTGCGTTTCGGTGAATCATGCCTTGAACCAATCATTGAAACGACGGTTATGCTTCTTTTTATCCAAGCTTCTATCTTGTTTGGGTATTGGCGGCGTATAAAATCCTTGTGCTCTTCTATGTAAGGGGCCACCTCCGTCATGTGATTTAGAATAATGAAGTGTGCTTTACGGTACATTTCTTCGTTGGGTGTGATCGGTTTTCTGCCAAGTGTGCCCGTACCATGCAGCCTACCCTCATGATGGGATACGAGCACACCTATAGGGTCAACTTGCGACATGTAATCAATGCAGAATTTGATCACCTCCTTTGTTGCATACCCTTCGACAATGCTAGCCTCAGGGTGATATCAGTTGCGTACGTATGACTTTAGAATCCCCATGTACCTCTCGAACGGATACATGTAACGTAGAAACACCGGGCCACATAACTTTATTTCCCAAACAAGGTGAACTATGAGATGTACCATAATATCGAAGAAGGATGGGGGAAATACATCTCAAGATCACATATAATTCTTACTACTTTGTTCTGTAGCGAATCAAGAGTATCAGGATCGATGACTTTCTGATGGATTGCATTGAAGAACAAACTCAGCCTTGTGATGGTTCCTCGGACATCCGAAGGCAATATACTCCTTATTGCAACGGGAATCATCTAAGTTATTAGAACATGGCAGTCATGTGACTTCATTCCAGACAATTCAAGTCACTCATGGACACTATCCTCTTCATGTTGGCAGTGTAACCGGATGGCTATTTTACACCATGCAAACACTGACAAAATTCTTTTTGCTCGGCCTTGGATAGAGTAAAGCAAGCTGGAGGGAGTTCCGTCCTGCCCGTACTACTAATTATTGGTACTAACTCGCTTCTTAAGTTCATATCGACTAAGACGAGCCGTGCGTTTAGTCCATCTTTCGTTTTGTCCTTCATATGAAGCAATGAACCAACCAAACTACTGCAAAAGTTAACCTCCACATGCATCACATCCAAGCAGTGTCGAACATATAGGTCCTCCTAGTAAGGTAGATCCCACAAAATTGACCTTTTCTTCCATATGCCGTTTTCACTAGTTTTTGTTTTCTTCCTCTTTCTCCCCATTTCACATTTTCCAAACTTAGCATGCAGGCCTGCAAACATGTCATGCACTTCTTTTCCACTAAGTATGCGTGGAGCCGATCCATTCTCCCTGGTTCCATCGAACTGCTTGGTCATCATGCGATATGGATGATTCACATGTAGAAACCGTCGATGGCGCATATACACAGTCTTCCGGCAATTTCTGAGCCACACACTTGCTATATCATCTAAACAGTGAGGACAAGTTTTACTTCCTTTTGTTTTTATGCCTGAAAGGTTTCCAAGTGGGGGAAAATTGTTGATGGTGCAAAACAACATTGCACGTAGCGTGAAGTTCTCTCGTCGATCCGCATCCCATACCCTGACCCCTTCGTTTCACAGCATCTATAGTTCCTCTACCAACAGTGCAAGGTACACATCTATATCATTGTCGAGCTGATTTGGTCCTTGGATTTGTAGGCACATCATAATGTACTTCCTCTTCATGCAGAGCCAAGGAGGAAAATTATATATGCATAGGTTCATAGGCCATGTGATATGCTTGCTACTCCAGTTTCCAAATGGATTCATGTCATCTGTGCTCAACCCAAACCTTAAATTTCTAGGGTCTGCACCAAAATCCGGCAACTTGTAGTCAATGTTTCACCACTGCGGAGTGTCTGCATGGTGCCTAAGCTTTCCATCTTTCTTACGATGCTTTGAGTGCCACCTGAGAAGTCTAGACTATTTCTCATTTTCAAACCATCATGTCAAATGAGGAGTGACTAGCAGATACCACAAAACCTTTGCTGGGGTTCCTCGATTAAGGTCAGCATGCTAATCCTCGTCGTCGTTACGGGCTTTGACATTTCTCTTATAGCGGGATGCTTTACACTCTGGGCATGAGTGCAGGTTGCTGTACTTGTGACTGTATAGGATGCAGTCATTGGGACATGTGTGGATTTTCTGCATGTCCAATCCTAAGGGACAAATAACTTTTTTGGCACTATATGTTGTTTCTGGCATCAAATTTTCCTAGGGAAGAAGTTCCTTCAGTAGTCATAAGAGCTCCGTGAAACTCTTATCAGACCAACGGTTCCTAGCTTTCAATTGTAGGACTCAAGCACAGTCGCCAATAAAGTGTGTTTGACCTTGCAACCAGAAAAGATTGGCATCTCGGACTCCTCTGACCATTTCCTAAATTTAATGAACTCTTCCGTAGTGCCATAGTCTGTTTCGACGTCACGCATCATTCTATCGAACTCGTAAACTTCCTTATCTAATGTTTCACCGATATCATTACACTCGACACCCGCATCATCACTATCCACTACTTCAAAGGAGTCATCTTCACCCTCAGTTGTACTCTGTATCTCACCATGACACGTCCAACAAGAATAACCTTTTTTGAAACCCCGCTTAATGAGATGAAACTCGATTTGAGATGAGTTTCTATACAATTTCAAGTTATGGCAATCAACACAAGGACGACATATCAAGTCAACCCCTCTCTCTTGCATATCTGCCAGTGCGGCTCTCATAAACCCTTGCACCCCATTTACGTACTCTTCCATCGCGCGATTTTCCGTGTACATCCATAATTGTCCATTATCTGCAAAAATGTATCGACCGTTTTTTTAATTATTAGATGGTTACACTTCTTTCGAAATAAAATACTTTATGAATAAAAGTTTGCCTTAGGACGACAAAGCTAGTATGACAAATAGTTTGCATATTGTTTAATTAATTGGCATGTGCTCAAAACTAGCTAAAATGATTAATTCCTCCTATATATGACTACAAATTAATTGTTGCTTATCCCATTAATTGTGACTACAAACTCATGAACATATTAATATATTATTGCTTATCCCATTAATTACTTTGTCTCGCATTCTATACATGCAAAACACATCACATGCCAAAGATATTAATTATCCTACCCTCCATGTACATTACAAATCTACAAATATTAATATATCTAGATCTCAAATCACTTAATCTAGAGTAGGTTCTTTCATCTTCAAAAACCGGATGTACAAGGAAAAATAAAAAGCATTACTAACCTCTAGCACTTAGATCTTCAAAAAACCACTTGGATCTTGAAAAACCACTTGAATCTTCAAAAAAACAGTTGGAATTGAATCAATTCTAGATACAGCCACCGCCGCATCCGCCGCTACAGTCGAACAGGAAGAAGACAGAGTGAGCAGAGCACCAATAATGGAGGTAGGGTCAGCACTATGAAGTAGAAACTATCACTGGCGGTTATCTCTGTAACCACCCATGATCTGCTAAATATCCCTGGCGGTTCTCTTTATAACCGCCGGTGATAGTTTCCTTTCGCTGACGGTTCTAATACTAACCGTCAGTAAAAGTTTCCGTTTCCCGCCAACTCCCGCCAGTTTGTCCTACACAACTATCTCTGGCAGTGTTAAAGTGAACCGCCATTGATATGTAACCGTCACTGGCGGTTAGCCGTACAACCTCGTCACTGGCGGTCGGTGTTCTGTCCCAAGCCGCGCGAGGATCCTATGACCCTTATCACTGGTGGTGAAAAAAATAGCCTCCAATGATGAGGGGTCGGGATGAGCCATTCTGTAATAGTGCTGGCCTGTTTGGTCGTGTATTATTATAGTTTCCAAGTACTCAACTCTCACAACTAGGTACAGGTTAGTGCCGTCGGCCTTGACACATTAATTCGACTACATTTTGTACTGATGCACAGCTACCGCCTTGAGCCCATTGAGCAGATCCATGTTACCCGTTCTTAAAAAAAAGTGTTTCCAACTCGTGCTTGTGAGTAATGCGTATTGTTCATAACACAATACTCCGCGTAGGGACACCTGGACCGAGCTATCAAGTGCTACTATTGTGCTAGGATGGAGATCAGCTGTTCTCCAGAGTTGATCTAATTTATTGATAAGCTAAATTTTGATAGCTTTCTGAAAATTGGATTGGAGAGTCAGTCTGGTTCGTTTCACTTGTTTTTTTCTTTTCAGTTTTTAGACTAGCATACGAGATAAAAAAAAGAGAGAGAATTCCTTATTTGCCACTAAACTTAACCAAATTGTTATTTCATCGGTTCTTAGGAACTGGAGCATTGACTCAAGTCACCCATTTTGAGTCAAATTATTAGTTGATCAAATTTAAATTTTAATTAATGAGTGATCAAACCCACCATAAACCCAAAGTTCTCCGGTCTCATACTTAGTTATCTCATAATTAGGTTCCTTAATGATGATAATAGGAGTGGATCACTCCTTGAAACTATCTAATCAATTAGGTCTTCTAATTCATGAAAAATAGTAGCAAATTATATAATAATTTTAGCTTAAGGCGTCTTATGGCAATAGATATATACCGCATAAATAGATGACATGCACTAGGAATTTCTATGACAATATACGCATAATTTAAATAAATAGTAGTTTGAGCAAAATCTAGAAATTATGATTCTAGGGAAAGACTTGCCTTCCAAATCTTCTGGAATTTACTGGATGTCGGCGGTGTCGAGGAACTATCATTCGTCATCCACACGATCTAACGCACGCAAAATGAGAAAACCACTATAAATACGAGAAACAGTAAATAATTTTAAAAATTACAGTAAATAGATATAAGTAAATAGATATAAATTTTCTGGAGTTTTAGAAACTGGAATCGCTAGATTTGAAGGTAGGATGAATGTTTAGCAAAATAGTGAAAGAACACTATTCACTAAAAATCCTAAAAAGAGAAAATGCACTGTATCTTCGGGTAGTTCATTGGGCCATAAACTATAGCGAGGGGATCGGTAGGGAGAGAGGGAGCCCGTGGGGGAGGGAGAGACAGATTGAGATCAAGAGAAAGAGGTGGCAGCTCTAGCGGCAGTGCGAAGATGGCGGCGAGGCTGGCGAGCGGCGACAAGCAGAGCGGGGGTGGGCCAGTGACCTGCGGCACCGTGTGGTAATGAGGAGGAGTCCGCGGCTTAGAGGTGACGGCTACCTCTGCTTCGACAAACTTCGGCAACGACTCTGATTGTGACAAGAATGGATGACGACGCCGGCTTACCAGATGGAATCAGGGCGGCGACGAACAGGGACAACGATGGCGTGCGTTAACAGATGGGTTTGGGGAATTGGGGATGTTTGCAGGTTTAAATAGTGGTGAGTTGGAGATGGGCTCAGATTGGGCTAAACATGACCGAGGAGGGGTCAGATTGGGCTAGGCCAAGCCGCGGCCTAGAGTTTTGGGAGTCAGAAGACCAATTTGCTTTAGAATTCAAAATCGTAGGGGTGAAATTTTTAGGATGTCACAGTGGGTGGGGACGGTATGAGCCAGCGTGATTCAAGCCACCCAAACTTGACCCTAGCCATCGCTCCACCTAACCTCCTTGAAACCCTGGCCGTGCGAGCAGGTTCTAGCACACTAGCGCACGACATTCCTTCCTTCGGCATGTAGATACTATAGAGGCATTGCTGGGGTCGCATCGGCGCTGATCATTGATCAAGAGGAATTGACTGACGCTGGTTGGTGGTCGATCAAGATCAGTTGCTTGACGATCAAGAGAAACTGGCTCGGTGAGCAAAAGGAGTTGATCGGTGATTAGGAGGAGACTATCGACGATCGACTACTTCCTCTATACTAGCACATACGACATTGCTAAGTGGTGATCGGCTCGGAGGGGGCATTCTGCTCGGTGTTAATGACTATTTCATACCTTGACGTGCATGACGTTGGTCTCGGCCGTTCCAACTCTCCCTCTGATGTGAGTGCACATCAAGGGTAACGATCCATGATCCCAACTCGCATGTTGTCCTTTCTGTTTTCAGCTGAAATTTTTAAAATTGTCCTAGCGTAGCCTACTGGTTCCCTTAGTAGAAACATTTTGATTTCTTCAATCCATCTTTTAATCCCAGAGGCACATGTCAATACTCTGAAAAACAAGTCAAAGGAGTTGTACCTGACTCTTGAGGGAAGCTCTCAAAGTTTAGGAGATATGCAAACAAGTAGATAAGATAAAAGTAAATAAGTTGTAAAGAACACCCTGACTCAAAGCCTTTCTTTTACTTCGTCTCGAAGTTTAGCGATATCTCCCTTCTATACTATTGTATTTGTTCTATTATTGTTCAGTGTGCCACTGGTGAATACTTATCTTCTTTATTTATGGTCCGTTAACATTCTAAAAATCCTCAAAAAATCATGGAGTTATCAAGTATATATACAACAATATGAATATATATATTGGTATTTTAAATATTAATCTTTTATGTTAAAAATGCTTCTAGTGTAAATTTGAATATAAAAATTTTTGTAAAATAAAAATAAATGAAAAGTATTGCATATTTGATATCATTATGATTTTTAGGATTTTTTTATATGTTTGCAAATCTTAAACAAGAAAATATAAGTTTTTGTCAATGCCGCATAGGACAATAATTGAATAATTGCGGTAGCAAATAAGGGAGAGGTCGCTAAGCAATATCACATAAGTAAGAATCAAACTCTGTTGTGGCACATAAAAAGTTTCCCCTTGAACCTATCCTTATGATTGTTGCTGTGGAAAAGGTAGACGGAGAATCACATATTTTCCATTTAGAAACTTAAATAGTTATCAAGATCTAAAAAAATTGTTATATCATTAATAGAATATTGTGTAAATAGAGAAAATGTATTGTTAGAAAATATAGCTAGCAAGCACATCGGTGCTAATCGATCGGTGGTAGGGGCGGAGCCACCACTATGGCTGGGTGGGCTACGGTCCGAGCTAAAATTTTATGGGTTTTTTATACACCTGCATAGTATAGTGAATAATTTCTCGGATTTGGGCTTAGCTAGGACAGTGCTGTGTCCAACGCAGCCCAAAACGTACAGGCCCTACCTTAATTTCTATCCTGAGCCCGCCATTGATAGGTGGTATAGCTAGGGGACTGTTTCTTTGCGTGGTTGCTGTTGCAAGAGGAGATACAAATTTCTAGCTTAAACGCAAACGCAACTGCAACCGTCCAAAAAAACGGTCCCTAGATTATGGCACTGCGATGCTTCCATTCATGATGGACATCTTCACACCCATGCCTCTGAACAGACCTATCCTCCAATAGCTAGCTAGTTGGAGACCAACGTACCAAGCTAGCTAGTCGTCGATTCGTCTGGGTCCACTCTTATGGGCTTTGATGATTTGGTCATAGCTTACAGCTTCCATGGAACAAACACGGATGAGTGCAATGGAGTGCGTGGATGAGGATGACTAGGTACCTGCTAGTAACTAGCAGCAGCGGGTGCAAGAGGAAGCTTAAAATATCATTCATAGCTCCCTCGTCCTTTTATAATCAAATGCTTGAACGTGAAATATGAACAATTAAAAAAAAGATTCCAATGTTTTCAACTTTGCAATATATCTTTTAAACTAGCTTGGTGATCCGCACGTTCGTGCACCTTGATTTGTTAGTGTATTACATATTTTAACTAGGATGTACATTCTTATAATATAGGGCCACCTTAATTTTTTCTCCTTTTTCTGGTTAATGCATGAATTTATAGCCTTTTAGAGCTAACAAAAAAATTTAAATATTACATTTGAATTTATTTTGCATATTTAATTAGGATGTAAACCATTATAATATAGACACACTATAATTTATCTTCTTTTTCCGGCTAATGCAAGAATTTGTAGCCTTTTAGAGCTAGCAAAAAATATTTAAACTGTTTTATCTGATTTTTTGTTTATTTATTAAATATCTTTTTGGGAAAATGAACGTTTATTTTGAATTACCAAAATCATTGGGTTCTCATCGGTTTGAAAACTTTAATGTATACTCTTGATTCTCATGAGGAAAAACCTTAATATGCACTTCATCTTTAGATGGTTTAGTTTAAAATAGCTTACATATCAATCTAAAATAATCCAACGATCATTCAATCTCAGAAATATCCTAAATAACACTTATTGATTTTCAAAATTCTTATTTCTCTTCCCCATATACATGATTATCTCTCGCTCTCTTTTTCCCTAGTAGCCCATCCGGCCCAGCCAAGGCACTTTCCTCTTCCCCTCTCACCACAGCGGATGCCATGCATACTTCAGCACTTTTTTACATACTCCTTTGCTCTATGTTCCTCATTCACGTGTCTGCAGCCGAGCTAGATGAGTGGCATCATCTATGTCCTTTATAGGTGTAGAATTCAAACTTAAGCTCAATCTTATCTCCATGTTGTGCCAAGAACCTTCGTTCAAACTGATTATATATCTTACGGGTTTATCTTAAATCCAACTCAAAACCAACTCGTATATGTTTCTACCAGGGATGGAGCTAGAAAGTTTTATGCGGAGGGTCCAGAAAGAATCATTATTTTATCAAGGGGGCTAAATAGAATATTTTTGATATTTTAACTTACAAATGCATATGTTTGTAAGGAATTTTAGAACTTTTCTACTATTTTAACTCGCAAATCCATATGTACTTGAGAATTTTTAGGACTTTTCACCATTTTGGTATACAAATCGATGGTTATTTGAGAATTTTTGCTAGTATATATATAGATATATAAGCATATACATGGAAGTACTTTCATAACATTGCATTTTTATAACTACTTTTTGAAAAACATGATGATAAATTTTAATAATTAAAATAGCATCTTTATGTTAAAAACAACTTTCTTTGTAGTTACCTTCCTGTATAAGACCCAATCCATTTTTTTTAAAAAAAGAACAAGTGAACTTATTTTTGCCCTTTTTTCTATTCTATTTCTTTCAAGAGGAAATCAAAATCTTAGATGGATTAGGGGGAGTAAATGATAATGAAAAAGACTAATAGATCAGCATGCATACATAAAGAGAATTTGTAGAATATAAAATCAAATTTTTTTTTACAGAGAGCATGTTCTTGTTGGATTGGAGGTGGTGCATAGTACCTAGTTTGCACCGTCTCTCTGGCGACAACTGCGCGGTTCAAGATGGTTATCCTTCGATTTGGCTTCGATGCAGCGCTGCCACTTTCGACCACTAGCAATTGAGCAAGGCCACTCATTGAAGATGAATCGGAGCAGCGTGACTGGCCAGAGGCCGGGTAACTGAAATTCAACACGATGCCTAGGTAGCTGGTTGGATGATGCAATCGAGATGGCCGAAGGATGAAAAAGAATCGTCTCCGTATTGGAGACCATCGTGAAGCGCTTGGCTCACATTCATGTGTGTGGATTTCTAATAATTGCTTCCTTGCATGCTGTTCTCAAGCAAGCGCGCGTACGTATGTGTACTGCACTCGTCTTGGAATCGGTCATGGATCACAAGGCATACCGCCAGCTTCAATTAATATGATGGAGAAGCTTGCTAGCGTTGCATTGGTATGCAAGCACTTCGGTACGCCTCCGAATACATACGTCCGAGTCATGCATGGTTAATCTGTGTGCTAGCCCTGTATGATGCAGAACATCGGCCTCGACAAAGCCTAGTGTAGCCGTGCCCAGTAAGCATCACGTTCGATTACCACCAATATCATCGGCCGATCTGATTTGGGAAGGCAAAGCGTCCGGTGGAGTCGTCATCACCGCCGTTTGGCGGCGCATGCACCGACAAAGTGTCTGACAAAGTTGGCCTAATTTATTAGTTTATAGTAACCCTAGATTCCTTCCCTCTATAAAACCCTTGATAAAAAAGAAATTATGTTCTCTCTGGCTCTATTGTGTACTATTTACTGATAAACAACCCGGTGCAAGTTTGGTTTGGAATGAATAGAATAGACTATGTCAAGCACTCAAGCCAAGAGCATTTTCATTACCATGGAAAATCACTACTAGAAAAACGAGCATCACAAGCGGTACATCACAAGCGGTTCGATGCGCACCGCTTCTAATAGTTACAACACAAGCGGTTCAATAGCTCAAGCCAGAAAGCCCCCTCTAGAAACGGTTCGTAATACGAACCCCTTCTAAAGCCCAAGCAATAGAAGGGGTTCGTGTCACGAACCCTTTCTAAAACCCAGCACATCTAGCAATGGTTGGGGACATGAATCCCTTCTAAAGCCCAAGCAACAGAAGGGGTTCGTAATACGAACCGCTTCTATAGGGGGCTTTAGAAAGGGTTCGTATTACGAACCGCTGCTAGAGGTCCATTTTTCGAATTGTTAAAAGGAAAGCTTGCTTTATCTCATCAGAGAGCACGCGTGGGTGGGTTGGCTAGCTGGGTAAGGCGTGGGTCACGAGGAGGGGTGAGGTCCTGAGTTCAAATCCCACATACCCCAATATTCTTTACCTTTTTAGACACCACCAGAAGCGGTTCGTAGAACCGCTTGTGTTGCATTGTTCCCTGGTAGTGAATGATGGATAGCAAGGCAGATAGCGTGTCTTTTCTGATGGATATGTTCTTTATATATAGCTGGTGAGAATAAAAATAGACAACAATTTGATTAGAAGCCGACAGTATCCAAAGAAACCCTTCTAATCTTATTAGGTTTTAATTCTTTTATTATCAAACAGATCTACACCTTTATAACATACCGGTCCATCACTACTAAAAAACTGACCTTTCATACCGACACATCGGTACCGATTGAATTGGAACCGGTACTAATAGTGGCATCAGTACCAGTTCATTGGGTACAGGGCAGTAGTCCCGGTTGGAGCCACGAACCGGTGTTGATGCCCTCGTATTAGTCCCGGTTCATGATACGAACCAATACCGAAGGCACGGGGTAAATTAGTCCCGGTTCGTAACACGAACCGGTACTGATGCCCTCTCGTTAGTACCGGTTCGTGTTACGAACCGATACTGATGCCTCGTTTCAGGAAAGTTCAAAAGGAATGCATATTCTATCTATATCAGTACGTGATGGTGGGTGGGTTAGTTAGAAGGGTGAGGCTAGAGTCACGAGGTTGTGGGTTCAAGTCTCGTTTCTCCCATATATTCTTAACATTTTTAAACATTTCCTAGTACTATCAGTACCAAGTGAGGGAACCGGTACTAAAGCCAGTTTCCAACTGGTAGTAAAGGTGAGTTCTCTAGTAGTGCATTATAATCAATGGTGTAGATCTTTTCTTTTTTGGTTAATATAAGAATTTTTAATATTTTTATTGTGAATGTGGTGGCTATGTTGGCTCCTATTTTACAGATCTACACCAAGTTTCATGGTGAGGCGACCAGAGACGTGGGTGCGCGCGAGGTGCTCCAACGTCCAAAATCGCTGCATGTTAGCACAGTTCTGTTTCTGCGATAAGCTCTATAGCAGCTGAAACATCAAGAATATTGGATGTCCGTGTGTCCAAATCCAGCAAGGCTAGCTAGCAACCTAACCTAGCACCAACAATCCAACATGCTGATTACTTGAAATTGGGCAAGGCTAGCACTGTCGTGAAGATCAATTGTTGCTTTGCAATTCTACCGTGCATGACTGTTTGGTCGAAGAGAAGAAGGCCAGTGAGTACTCTAATATGCTTGATTGGCGCAAGAATCTACAGACCCAATACTGACACATGCTAGCTAGCACGTCGGTTGCTAATCGATCGATCGGAGCTGGCTGACCCATGCATTATTTGGTGAACATATCGGAGAAGCAGACCGTGTGACGTCCCCGACCCACCATGCATGCCTCGGAGCATAGCTGCTAGCTGGGACGATCAAACCCTAGTTGCTGGCACGCTGCTTGGTCACTTGGTGTGGTCTGGTTCTGTCATATGAGCAAGCGAGCTAGCTAGGTATCTAGGATGATTTGGTCGTGACCAGCCTAGCTGGCTTACTGTTGACCATGAAAGTTAGATCGGCAAAACAAATATGGGCTTAGGATTTTAGAACCCCGTTACCACCAACTTTAGGGTTCAGGGCGTGACAGCCGATTTAACCTAAAATCGAAAAGGTAAAGAAATTAATCAGATTAAATCCAAGATACTTAGAACTTCCTATCAAAGATAAAAACAAGGTCAAAAGTTGTCGGGTAGACCCAAAGATAGCAAGTATTGGTTTAAATAGAGATTTAAAATGACAGATTCAGAAAGTAGAAAAAACTATTGATCTAAACAAAAGCTCGAACCACTACCACGGATTGAGCCTTCAATCCCGGTTCCATACCAGCATCAATCCCGGTTTTGGAACAGGGATAGACAATTCAGGACTGATGGCATAGAGCCATCAGTTCCGGTTGCTCTCAACCCAGGATAGATGTTACAAATATATTTAAAAATATAATGCGCACATATGGCTTCTGCGGGACTCGAACCCGAGATCTCGTGACTCCCCACTCACCCTTCTAACCAACTCACCCACCCACGCGTTCTGATATAACTAGGATATGCATTCCTTTTAAAGATTCCTTAGATGAGGCTTTAGTCCCGGTTCGTAACACGAACCGGAACTAAAGGCCTACTTTCAGTCCCGGTTGGTAATAACAACCGGGAATGATGAGCTTCCATGCTAGCTGGGCTGTACTAGCCTGCATGGGAGGAGCATCAATCCCGGTTGGTATTACCAACCGACTAATGTGAGCGATTTAACCGATTAAAGCCTTGGAACTACGAACCGGATGATGCTACTATTAATACCGGTTCAGATTCATCGACTAATAAGCCGGTATGGAAGGCTGTTTCTCTAGTAGTGAACTAATAGATTTAAAGGATAAACAATCTACTACTAAGCCGATGTAATCAACCACATAATAGAACGAGGGTTAAACAGACTACTACCAAGACGATAAAATCATCAAAGTAGCAGAAAGAGGGTAAACAGGCTATCAGCTAATCGACTAAATTGTCTAGCTGATAGAACAAAATGATAAACAAACTATCGGCTAGATTAACAAATTAATCGAACCAATAAAATAAGGGTAAACAAACTATTGGACGAGCCAAATAAGCCGATAAAACAAGGGTATAATCTAACCTTTCTATGAAACAGCGATACGCAGCAATATCGAAGAAAGATATATAGTATTTTGATAAACTAAGTGAGAAGATCAAACTTAACCGAGATAGTACTCACCTAGGGCATATCTTGAAGCCGATCAAAAGACGATACGCAACAAATCAATCAAGACAAAATAAGATTAAACAACTTACTACTACTACTAGAAATTAAAAAGACGATTGCATTGAAATAGTAGATTGATTGGTTGGGGACTCTTTACATGTCTCATGGGGCTACAAATTTATACTAGATGCCTAACCTATGTTGACTCAAATTCTTATCCAAAATAGACTCAAAACATATCCTAAATTAACACCAACCGACCTACACCAACCGACCTAACTCATACTTAATTTAAAGAAAGTATCTGACTCAAACTCTTCTAAACCGAGTCAACTCATCAACTACCTACAATAACAACTTGACTCCTTTTCATTGAAGCCGATTAGGAATCTTCGTCCTCATTAGGAATCTTATCCGATTTTGTCTAATCCAAACTCTAGAAACTTCTTGTTACTTCGGCTTTTTAACCAAGTATCCTAATATATTTTAGAAATTTCTACTATGTCCAAAATTGGGTGTCAACACATGCCCCCATTTTTGGAATATGAGGATCATGTTCCAAAAATCTTCACTATCGGCTTTTGGTCTTTCTGTGAAATCTTTTATAACTGATGTCATCTTTCATGCACTCTCCAAGAAATTTGTTTAACTGCTTTTGACCTTCTCTTCTCGCATGAAATCCCACGCACATCTGCGCAGTACTTGTCTTTTTCTTTACAGTGCCATGATTAGGATGACCATTGTTGGACATCTTATCACTTTGATATTCCCCGTCAGCTTCACCATTTTCCTGGGTCCTCAATCCTTGCAATCTTCTTGTTTGAGACTTGGACAGACCTTCAGGATAACACCTCAGCTTTGGTTCAATTGGCTATCTTAAATCACCTTTAAAAGTCTCAGTTGAAGTTTTTACCTTCACCTGTGGGGACCTGATCATATAGACCAGACCCCTCTTTGATAATTGAAGTTTTTACTTTCACCTGTGGGGACCTGATCATATAGACCAGACCTCTCTGTGATACTGTACCAGTCTCAAGGATCAAGTTGGTATCACAGATATTACAGAATGATAAACAACATTGTACGGTTATTACAATGAAAATAACATCGGTCACGTGGGCAGAGTGCGCCATTTATTACATTAAATAAATGATAGAAACCAGCGAAAATCAATAACATGCGTCGATGTAACCCGTCCAAGAGCCACAGGAATCTGACCGGGTGTCGTGACTAGTAGTCCTGATCGCCAACGTCGAACCCGTCGTCGTAGGGTGCTTCTTCAGCTCCTTCACCTATTCATTGGAATGAACAGCCCCGCGTGATATGCGAGGGTGAGTACGCAAATACTTAGCAAGCAAAGTCCTTATAGAATGATTATGCAGGATACAATGACAGGCTAGGGTTATTTTGTATAAAGCTAATTTTATAAACTTTTCAAGAAGACGGAGACTGCTGTTTGAAACTTTAATTTAATTAAAGAACTTAACACACGAATGGCCCTCACGGCATAACCGAAAGGCACTTGCTGCTCGCACTCACTGCTAACCCACTACATCAATTAACTTATTAAAACCATGAGACTACACCAGTGGATCTGTTCCTCGCTCGCTCTTGACCGCGAGCATGGCTATCATGATAGTTTTATCTCTGCAGAGATGATACACTTTACCCATGGGATGGATTCACCTTTCGGAGAGTCCAACAAAGCCTTTCTCTAGGTACATCTAGACTTGAGCCTGTCCGCTAAGGTATTCGCCCCCTGGCAGTCTCTTGCCAAGCCCGTGGCCTCCTCGTGCACCTCGCAAGCCTCCAATGGTGGCTGCACACCCGCTTCTCCAAATGGCACACTCAAGTCTAGATTTTCCAAGTTAGTCAGCTAGGGTTTTACTATTATTAACACTTATGGTTTTATTGTTGTGCTAGAATAGCTATTCTACCGAATGGATCGGTACTTAAATAGCCGGAACGCCTGCTGCACTCCCAAGCAGTGCCTCATGCACCAGCCAAACATACAATCTGCCCCAGTTTAAGTCACGCCACATTGATTTTAGTTGTTTAATTAGGTTATGAAAACCCGACAGTCTCCCACTGCCACCAATTGCACCTCATCCCATAAGGACCATGAAACTAGCTATGATACCGCTTTTATAATAAGCCATATAATGAAAATCAACTTAGGCATAAATACGACTGTAATAATATACCTAGGGCAGCAATGGAGGCAATACATACTAACCGATCATCAGCATGCATACGGAATTCAGCTATACAAGTAAATTCAGTGAAATAGTTAAACAAATGGCATGCACATTGAAATATGTAGCAACACATTTCATAAAAATAGGATCGATATGCCGCTAACTTGCCTTCGTTAGCGTACTGGGGATCTCCCTGCACTTCAGTAGCAACGTCGACGTCACCGCTGATTTCCATAGCGTCTACACACGTAAAATGGTAATACCAATAAACAACAAGAAAATAATAATATTTACAAAAATTATAGGAAAATAACAATACGTAAAATTTGTTTTTAGAAACTTTATGAATTTTATTTCATGGCAAACGGAGTCTCGGTTTTCTAGATATAAATTGGAAAAGATTACTATTTCTGAAAAATTAAAAAGAAGAATTAATACTGATGATGTCTGCCACTGTTAGGATATTAAAAGGGATGACCCCCCAACCGCGCAGTGCGCACAAACCAAAAAAATGAGAGAGAGAGAGAGAGATGGGGAGTGGCTGATGGCGGCAGCATAAGAAGAAATGAAGCGGCGCTTAGGCGGATGGCGGCCACTTGCACCTGTGGCGTGGTGGTCGCTGCAATGCAGTGGCTAGGGCTGGTGGAGGGCGGCGGGGAATGGCAGCCTCACGCTGATGGCAACGACAGCGACAGATTGCGGCTTCTCCTCTTCCTTCCCCTTGCTTTGTGATGCCGTACCTTGTAGATGGGTTTAGGGGGCATTTTTGGGGTGGTTGTTGGGGAATTATAGTGGGTGCTCTGGCTAGGGTAAAACCCCTAAATTTGGAGTTTGGTTAGGAATCAGTTCGGCTGACGAGGTGGAGTTCGGAGGATGACGGTGTGTTCGGCTTGGATATGGCTTAGGTACGGCTGGGATACGATACTGCTTGGATAGCGTAGGGACTAGTTAGAAATAATTATTTTTACTTTATTTTATTATTTTTTTCACTAATTAACGATGGAGTTTTTTTAAAATAATGAGGACGTCACATCACCCTTGTGTGCCTTCTTTGATCCTATTTGCTCTGATACTTTATGGTCAACCAACACTCTTCACTTTACACTTGGGCTCCTGTTCGTATTATCCTTCTCATGATGTCGAAACTGTTGCATAGGGTAATTCAAAACTGATGGTAGTGTCATGCTATTTTCCCAATAGAATCGGAAGAAGGGACATTTCCAATTAACCATGCCATGACCAACTCGTGCAAATGTCACTATTGGCTTGTGGATAAGATTCGAAGGTAATTTGTCTGTTTCTACCTTGTACCATTTGCTGATTTCTGGGGGTACCTTTGGTTTTATAGCCTTTGAGCTTGTTTCATACTTTGGTCTCTATTTGCATTTGGCTAATCATGACTTTAAAAAGGTTTTCATCACTTGGTCCTCCACACTCTTTGCAATCTTGGACGTCGTCGACTTTCTCCTTTTCCTTGACAGTGCCGCCCCCCCTCCAGAGCAATCTACCAAATTGATTGGGAACAGGTATGAATCGGCATGTATAGTATTTACATCGAACAACTCATCCATCTCACACTCAACAAAGTCGTCTTTTTCTGCAGTAGATTGGATCTTATGAGCTGACACACATTGAACCAAATGACTTAGATCAGAGAGTTCTTGACCACTAAACTTCTTCCTAATTAGGGCAACAATTCTTGATATACCAAATTGGTTACTTGACTGTCAGGTAAAGTCACACTATAGCAGCAATTCTGCATATCTTTGAATCTTTTGATATAGTTGTTGACTAATTCCTCAAATTTCTATTGGACAACACTTAAATCTGATATCATTAACTCTAAGTTGCCAAAGAAGAAATACTCATGGAATCTGCTTTCAAGATTTGTCCAAGTGTTGATGGAATTGGTAGTGAGTGAAGTGAACCATGTGAATGCAAACCTAGAAAGCGACAAAGGAAATAGCTTGATTCTGAATGCATTATGTTGACCAGCCTTGTTGTATTGTGCCAAGAATCGACCAATGTGTTCTATTGTAGCAGCTGTTTCATCTCCCGTAAACTTGGTGAAATTAGGAACATCAAAATCTGCTAGGTATGGAATTTGATCCAAGTTTTCAGGATAAGGCTTCTTATAGCCGATAGTATAGCCCTTTGGTTGGATGCCAAACTGATTTCTCAAAACATGCTATCCGATTGTTGTGGCTGATGATTGTGTTTGTTGTCAGCTTGTGCCATGGTAAATACTTAGGGGTTGTTTGTGTTTGTCCTAAATCGACCGGTTGGACGGCAAGCCGCTTGGATATGCACTGGTGTAGCTCCTCCCATAGTCTGCATCTCATAATTAAAGTGAAAGTCGACTTGACTTGCCCTCCTGATGTATTTTAGATGTGCATCGTCGAGGTGCAAAGTCGACCTAGGATACAGGAGTATTTCTATATGGAGTGTAGTTAGGCTAAGGGACATATGGGATCGACTGTGAAGCCAATGACCGATACATCTATGTTGTATTACCCATGCTATGTACTTGAGAATCACTCCAAGGCACATACACCATTGGGCTTGTAAAAATATACATCGGCTGAACGGTCGATGACACGGGAGCTGACTGATATGATGCTTGGATGTCCGTCTGTAATTTAGTAGGTGCTATAACTTGGCCCGTCGGCATAACTGATGGTGTCGTAGCCAATGTTTGCTGTGGATGATAATTATGGTCGTAGTTGGCTTGCCCCTCGGGCATATATTCAGATGTAGGCCATGTTTGTGTCAAACCGACCTGCTGGATGGCTGGCATTGTATATGGTGTATAAGCCGATTGTAGAGCAAATTGGGTCGGCTGTGAAATTGATCACCACAACATCTGGGTAGTATGCCCTACATTTTGTGCTTGGGGCCGCCGTGGAGTACATGCACCATAGATTTAACCGAAGTGAATGTCGACTCAATAGTTGTCGGTACTTTAGCTGTCAAACCAAACGTCCGGATATCGGTCCTAAATTAATTGACTTGTGGTGCAACTTATCCCGCCGAAAAAGGCCAATTAGCCGATGCTTGTGAAAATGGCCAAATGCATAAAAACTCTATCTTTTTTACGATTTTATGTTTGCACCTTTTCCTCTCCTCGTCCATCGGATGGACCTATGGAGTTTTGCATTTGCACCCACAAGGTGTTAGCTTGATCAACCCGCCGTTCTTTCACCAATGTGAGTCCAATATTTTCCATCAAACTTCGATGAAATTACCCACCCTATGCCAGTCGTTATATGTCTCAGTTTCTCCGCTTTCTCCGCCAGTCTGCTGCTCCCCTCGCCCAAACCCTAGCTTGTCTGATCCGCAATGAGTACGAGGATTTGGAACCTTGTCCAATATGCAGAACTTCGAGGTATAAAACTAGACGTGATGATCGAGATGAGGAAGAGGGGCAGCGTAAGAAGAAGAGACCCCTGTTAAGGTGGTCTGGTATTTCCTTATAATCCCCCGGTTGAAGCGTTTATTTGCGAGCAAAGCGCATGCCCAGATGATGCGCCGGCACAAAGAAGATCGTAAGGACGACGGAAGGCTAAGGCACCCCGCTGATGGCTCCCAGTGGAGGAAAGTCGATAGAAAATACCCGGACTTTGCTGAGGATGAAAGAAACATAAGGTTTGGGTTGAGTACGGATGGGATGAACTCTTTCGGCGAGATGAGCAGCAGTCACAGCACTTGGCCCGTGACTCTATGTATCTCCACCGCGGGATAACAGCCCTACGTCCAGTCTTCGTTTAATGCCGAGCTTAAACGAGTACAAGGGATGATGTTCAGGCTTTGGGAAGCCCGGGCCTCGAGTACAATAAGTGCTCAAGGTACTGTGTGTGTTCCTACCGTTACCTGAATGCGGAGAACTACCGCCGAGAACTAGAGCTCCTACGAGGGTGCATGTGCTCCTGTTCTACAGTAGCTATTCTCCGAATGTGTTGTGTGTATGCAGAAGCGGGGGCCTCGTTGTGGCTGCGACGCCTTTTTATAGGCGCCCTCCGGCCACTGTAGCTTGCGCTGGTCCGTTGAATTAGTCGTTGCCTTTTTGCCACGCCGGTAGCGTACGAAATCCACCGGGTAATCGAGTGTAATCTCTCGATCACCGCACCGGACCGCTACCGGTCAGCACGTGTCTTTGCCCATGCGGGCGGTTGACGGGACCGGCCGCCAACCCGTCAGAAGCTGCCGCCAGGTGCTCCTCGGTACAGTGCGCGCATTTAATTCTTGACGACTCTGAGGACCCGAAGCATATCCTGTCAGCGGCGCGGCACGATTTGTCTTAGGTCCTGTTCCTTTGATCCTCAGAAGCCCGGAGGAAGCAAGAGGCCCGAGCTTCCAAGATGGGAAGCTCGGGCTCGAGCTTACCAAGCTCGGGCGCGAGCTTGCTGGCCCCGAGCTTGCCTTCTGTGGGGCCGTGGGTAAGTAAGTGGGCCGAACCTTCATGGGTCACGTACTTTCCCCAACAGCTAGCCCCCGAGCCTCGAGCGGGACGATGGCGTGCCGCTAAGAGGTTTATCTGGTAACTGCCTTCGGGCAAAATGCCTACCCTTTCGCGCTCGCGGGGCCCCCATAGCTTCGGCGGGAATCCCAAATCGGAGCGGTTACGCGCGCCGCTTCCTCCTCCTCGGTTTCCACGTCTCCCGGCGGACAGGCGACGGTTCATCTCCCCTTGCCGGTATATATCAGGCGGTTTCCCCTTTCGCCGTCTCTTCTCACGCCCTCTTGTACTACTTTTTTGCCTCGTGCTACTTGCGTTCCTTTGCCTTCTTCCTTCCTCTGCCTTTCCGCCGTCTTTCTTCTCTCCGATCCTTCCTTTCCTGATGGCGCCTTTCACGCGGAGCCTTCTTACCGAGGACGACCTGAAAGGGCTGGAAGCCGCCGGCTTCGTCGAGGTCAGCGGATGGAGGGTGGCCGGCAAGGAGGCAGTCTCTTCGCCCGGGAGCAAGGAGTTCGTTTGCTTCGAGCTCTTTGCGATTCATGGGCTCCGGGTTCCAAGTCCGAGTTCGTCGACGCCGTCTTGGCCCAGTGCAGGATCGAGTGGGTGAACCTCAATCCCAACTCGATCCTGTTCCTGACGATCTTCGCGCACCTTTGCGAGGCGTTTGTCGGGGTGGAGCCGTCGGTCAGCCTCTTCCTCCACTTCTACGAGCTGACCACGACCGGCGGAAACAATGTGGCGGGGTGCGCTTACTTCAAGCTCCACCGCGACATGAAGCCTTCGTATCCGGTGTTCAAAGCCAAGGAGAACGTCGAGGGGTGGGCGTCGCGGTGGTACTACGCCAGGATGTTTGACGACTGCCGATTATGGTTCGCGAATGCGAGCCCCGGGAAGGTGACGATGCCTCGACCCTCGCTGGAGCCAGCGGAGGTCGCCCTGGCGGCCAAGATTCGGGATCTTGCCAGCCGGGGGCTCAACGGCTACCACATCGTAGCCGACTTCACCAGGCACCGGGTGAGCCCGCTGAGGAAGCGAGTTTGCCCCTTCTTCGAGATCCGCGGCTGGGACGATCTCACCCACGAAAGCACTTCTCGTAAGTCTTTGTTCTCGATCTTGCAGTCCTTTGCCCGAGCTTTCCTTCAGGCGCGTTTGTAATGTTCCCGCTCTTTTCTTTTGCAGCCTTGCCCCAAGATGACGTGGCCCGGGCCGTGGGGCTTTTACGCCGCAGAAACCACAACGTCTTGCGTCGAGCTAGGACGTCCGCAACGTCCTGGACGAGGTACGTGTTTCTGCGGGCTTAGGTGCTCCTGGAAGCGGTTTTCTTGTGGGCGTGGCTGACGTCTCATGACTTGTTTTTTCAGAGGGAAGCGGGAGCGGGAGCCGGGCCCGCGCGCTGGCGCCCGCGGCGACTTCAGAGCTGCTAGCTCGGCGGCGGCGATGCGGGCTCGCCCCGGCGTGGAAAGGACGGCGAGCAAGCGACCGCCTTCGAAGAAACCAGCCGGTCGCTTCCCGGGCAAGGCCGTTCTTGCGTGGCGGCAGCGCCGAGCCATCGATTCGTCCCGATCCGGCCGGCCGAGGTTCCCTGCTCGATCCGCCGGCGTATGCATGATGCTCAGCCGGCGCCAAAGAGGCGTCGGCTGGTGCTGAATGACGATGATTCGGACGATGCGTTGGCCGAGACGGACGTCAAGCTCGCACGTAAGTCACTCGTGCTCGCTGGTTTTTCTTGTCTCCTTTCTTCATTTACCATGGCCCTTGAGCCGATCGTGCCCTAATTTTTCCTTGATTCTCAGTCATGCTGTCTCCCCAAACGAGGGAACTCATCCCGGTGCTGCCCGAGGAGGTGGCCCGGGAGAACGACCCCGTTAAAGCCAAATCCGGGCCCCAAGGCTCGGGGCCCTTCGTCCTTCCGTTGGTGGCGCACATGGACGTGCGCCCCTAGGCCGTGCTTGTCAAGGTGGAGACCTATGACGGCACCGAGCGCCTGGCGCCGCTCCGTGTCGAGGGACGGACCTCGACCGGGTGGCGCCCGATCGATCTCTGTGGCATTCAGGAGCTTTTCGACAGGAGTAATACACTCGTTCCCCGCTGGACGCGAGCGACACCCTCCTCCTCGGCTGGGACAGGCCCGTCCGAGTCATCACGGTCGCCAGCGTCGTCCCGGTGAAGCTGTGGAGCGTGGCTCCGCTGGTTGTCTCGGGATGGATCTCGGTGACACCGGCGTGGGTTGAGCACCACCTCTCGCTCGCCACATGGAGCCGGCGAGATTCCATCTGGCTCCGGCCAGTCCCGGGCCAGTCGCTCGAGGAGTGGCTGACGAACCGAATGGGGAAAGGGCCGATGGTGGATGCCACGGTGCAGACTAATTCCCCCCCCCGAGCTGTGCCTTCATGCCGTAGGTGCTCCTGGGCTCGTAGGGGAATTAGCCGAGCCGTCAGGAGGAACTCGCGAGGTTGCGGCAAAAGTGGTGGAGCCGGCGGGAGGCTCGGCCGAGCCTGTGGAAGGAGTGGCCGGGCCTGCGGGGGACTTGGCCGGGCCTGTGGAAGGAGTGGCCGAGCCTGCGGGAGGCTTGGCCGGGCCTGCAGAAGAGGTGGCCGAGCCTGCGGGAGGCTCGGCCGGGCCTGCAGAGGAAGCGGCCGAAGGGCCGAGTGGCTCGGGCGACAGCCTTGAGCCACTGTGTTGTGGTGCTTGCCAGCGCTGGGGCGCCAGAGGCCCAAGATGAAGTCGTAGTTGCAGCGGCCACTAGGCGGATAAGTGTCTCCGAGCTTGGCTTTTATTGCTTGGTTGACCCTGCTTTGGTTTCTCTTTTTCCCTTAGCCCATCCTCTTGGCGCAGTTCTACCGCGAGGTCGTTGGCATTGCTTGCTCATTTGGGGCTAAGCATGCTGTTGAACAAGAAGCCCTGCAGGCGGATGGCTCGCATTGGTGACAGCAGGCCAATACCGCACGTGCCGAGCTTGAGGAAACTCGTTCGGGCTTAGTCCAGGCGGTGGCTCTGGAAGCTCGAGTCGCGGCGGCTGAGGCGGCCCTAGCCGCGGCGCGGGATGATGCCGGAAGTTTCATACGATCATTGGAGGCCCTTCTAATTAACGTGACCGCGCTTATCGAAGCTCAAGGGCGCCTCCGGTCGGTGGAGGCGTCCCGTGATGCTAAGGTAGCTCGCGCAATGGAGGAGCACGACCTCCTCACCGCGGAGCTCTCCCGGACAAAGTCAGCTGCGGCCGCGATGGAGGATCTGCTGAAGACCCACCGGGATGCCGTGCAAGACTTGGAGGCGGCCAATGAAGCCCTGCGAGTCAAGATGCAGACCGCCCAAGCTAGAGAGAAGGAATTCCTCGATCTTCAGGGCCAACATGATGAGTTGCTGGCTAAGCTTCGCAAGCTCAGGTGTCAACCTAAGCTGTAGGCCTTTTTCATCTTTTTCCTTTTTGTTGGGCGGTAATCCAGCTCGCCCTTGTAAATACTCTTGATTAATGTGGTTGACTTGTTTTGACTCTTTTCATTCGGTTCACCGTCTCCCTAGAATGCCGATCGTCGTTTTGACTGCTTGCGCCATGTCCCAAGAGACATTCGCGTTGATCTTGAAGCAGATTCACGAATCGCTTCCCGACGCCATTACTCTGGGATCGCTTCGCTTCCCGGCGAAGCGCTTCGACGCCATTACTCCTGGGATCGCTTTGGCTTCCCGAACTCTGGCTATAAAAAGAGACCGATGCGGCGGCCACTTCTCATTCCAGTCTTCTTTCTTCCACACCTCCTTCTCCTCCTGTTTCCATGGCTCGCGATCTGGAGTGGGCGGAGCTTTGGGCGTATTTTGACCTCGCCATGGCCGAGCTCGCGGAGGAGGAGGCGCGCGCCCGCGACGTCGCCAGGGTCGAGGCGCTGGTTGAAGTCGTCTCGTGGCTCCACGGGGCTTTTGATCCGCTCGTGGAAGCGCTAGTCAGTGCCCGTGCCCGCGACGGTGCTGCAGCCGTGGCTTTGATCGAGGCTGCCCCGGCGCTTGCCGAGGTGGCCGATGAGATTTTCGGGTTTCTGGGGGCCTTCCGTTGGGACTCTGTGTAACTGGCTTGTAGGCCATTCCAGAGTCTTTTAATAAAGTTGTTTGTGGTTGTTGCTGCTCCCTTTTGTTTTTGCCTTCTTTTCTGCATGCGAACGATCACGAGTAGTCGTATAGGCAAGAAAAAGTTCGAAGGCGCAGTATAGTCCTACCGATCCTATCCCCCGAGCCATGGCCGAGCTTCTGAATAGAAGCTCGGGCGTGGCTTAGAGAAGATTGAAAGTCCTTGCCTGGGTATCTAACCTTGGAGAATCAACTTTTAAGAAATCGACCATTCGAAAAATCGACCCTGAAAAAATCGACCCTTCGAAAAAATCGACCCTAGTCCCCGAGCCACGACCGTGCTTCTGGTTCGACGGAAGGTCGGTTGTGGTTTAGAGAGATTAATTTTTGAAAAATTGACCCTAGCCCCCGAGCCACGACCGAGCTTCTGGTTCGACAGAAGGTCGGTTGTGGTTTAGAGAGATCAATTTTTGAAAAATCGACCCTAGCCCCCGAGCCACGACCAAACTTCTGGTTCGATAGAAGGTCGGTTGTGGTTTAGAGAGATCAATTTTTAAAAAATCGACCCTAGCCCCCGAGCCACGGCCGAGCTTCTTAAAGAGAAGCTCGGGCGCGGCTTAGAGACTGTATGCCTTGTACGAAGCTCGTGGCCCTAACTCAGTCTCCTTGCGAGAGGCAGAGTATTGGACTCTAGAGGTATCCCGAGCCTATGGCAGGTTTATGTGGTCTTATGATATAGGGCCGGAAAGCATGTGCCCGCGCAGGATCTTGCGAGGTGCGATGGATATCGGCTTACCCGTGTGCAAGGGAATCCCGGGGGTTGGCTTCTGCGTAGCCGCTATCCTGCCGATATATACTGGAACAGCCCGGGCTTTCTCCCAAGCCCGATCGAAAGCTTGGGTAGCTGGGGTTAGTTTGGGGGCTCTCTGGGGTTTGCATGGATGGACAAAATAGGAGAAAAGTGGGGAGAGAAAGGAGACTTACGACCTTTGCTCAGGCGTAGAACCTCCGGAGTTGAGCGATGTTCCAGGAACTATTGAGGACTCTACCGTCCGGCATTGCCAGTCTTACAGCCCCGGGGCGTGTGGCTAATACGACCGTGTACGGGCCTTCCCACTTTGGGGTGAGCTTGTTGGCATGAGCCAGGTTTTGAACTCGTCTTAGAACTAGGTCGCCAACTTGCAAGGTCTGGGTCTGTACCTTTTTAGCCGCGTGGCGCCGTAGGGATTGCTGGTATGCTGCCACTCGCAGTAGTGCTTGCTCGCGGCGGGACTCGGATAGGTCGAGATCCAACAGTCGTTCCTCGTCGTTGTCGATTTCACCTGCAAAATCAACACGAACAGAACCAAATCTTAGCTCGGAGGGTAAGATCGCTTCCGAGCCGTATACGAGCCTGAATGGGGTTTCTCTGATAGCCCGATTGGAGGTTGTCCGGGCTGCCTAAAGCACCGAGGGTAGCTCTTCTACCCAGTTGTGACGTTGCTCGGCAAGAGCGTTGTATACTCGGCGCTTGATGCCCTGCATGATCTGCCCATTCGCGCGTTCGGCTGTACCATTACTCTGTGGGTGAGCTACTGAAGCTAGGGCGACCTTCATGCCGAGCTCTTCACAGTAATCCTGGAATAGCTCACTTGTGAACTGCGTCCCCGTTGTCAGCGATCAGCTTATTCAGGACGCCGAACCTGGTCACGATGCTGTTCCTAAGGAACCTCTTGGCCGTTTGGGCGGATATGCTCGACACTGGTTCGGCCTCGATCCACTTAGTGAAAGTGTCGATAGCAACGAACAGGTGTGTGCAGCCCTCTAGGCCTCTGGGGAATGGACCAAGTATGTTCATTCCCCATTTTGAGAATAGCCAGGTTAGTGGGATAGTCTATAGCTCGTATGCGGGCTGGTGGGACACCGGGGCATGATATTGGCAGGCTGGGCAACACTTTACTAGCTCTCTTGCGTCGGTCAACGCAGTGGGTCAGTAGTACCCCATGCGAAAGGCTTTTCCAACTAGGGTTCTGAAAGAGGCATGGCCCCGCAAATCCCGTCGTGGATGTCTTGGAGGAGAAATTTACCTTCCTCCTAGGTCACGCACTTGCAAAGTACGCCGTTAGAACCCCTTCGGTACAACAAGCCCCAGAGTCACCCAGGTCGGGCTTGTCTTTGGAGCCGGATTTCTACCGTGTCTGTGGCTTGATGTCCCATGCGTCAAGAACTAGACGAATGGTGTCATCCAGGTGTCGTGCTGCTCTAGGAACGAAACGGTACCGGTCGTTTGGGTCGAGGCAACCGTCTTCTCGGGGGCCTCCTCTCCGGAGGAAATAGAGGGCTTTAGTAGGTGCTGCACGAGCAACCCCGTCGGGGCGGTTTCTTGTGAGGAGCCAAGCTTCGCGAGCTTATCAGCCAGGCAATTAGCCAGTCTGGGAACGTAACACACTTCAAAGTTCGTGAAGTGTTTCTCCAGCTTTCTCACTTTTGCCAAGTATCGCGCTATTGAGTCGTCGCAACATTGAAACTCCTTGTTTACCTAGCAGACGACCAACTTCGAATCCCCTTTCGCTGTTAGTCATTTTATGCCGTGCGCAGTGCATGCTCATAGGCCGGCTAGGAGGCCTTCGTACTCCGCAGTATTGTTCGTTGCGGGAAAATGGAGCTGTACTATATGCTGAATTTGTTCTCCTTGGGGGAGATGAGAACAAACCCGTAGCCTGATCGCTCGAATTGGCGTGACCCATCAAAAAAACATGGTCCAGTGCGCTTCTTGGCTTGTGAGCTCGGGCAAGCCTCCCGGAGGGTCGGCCGGGCTGGTCCACTCAGCCAAGAAGTCGGCCACGACTTGGGATTTGATCGCTGTTCGGGGTACGAACTTGATGTCAAATTCTCCAAGCTCAACTGCCCACTTTGCGATCCTCCAATTTGCGTCAGGGTTCCGGATGATATCCCTTAGCGGGAAGCTCATTGGGACTATAATCGAATGGGCTTGGAAATAGTGACGCAACTTTCGCGAGGCCATAAGCAAGGTGTACAAGAGTTTCTGGACCTTGGGGTATCGCTCCTTAGGTCCATGCAGTACCGCGCTTACGTAGTAGACAGGCTGTTGCTTGCCCTCGCGCTCGACTGCTAGTACAGCACTCACAGCCTGCGGGGCAATCGCCAAGTAGAGGAGCAGGTCTTCCCCGAGCTTTGGCGTGGCTAGGACGGGAGACGTGGACAGATAACGCTTTAGCTCGCTGAAAGTGGCCTTGGCTTCCTTTGTCTATTCGAAACCATCGTGCTTGCGCAGGATCTTGCAGAAACGTGCACTGCGCTCGCCGAGACGAGATATGAATCTGCTGAGAGCTGCGATCCGCCCGGTGAGGGCTTGCACCTCCTTGGTGCAGGCTGGCGACCTCATATTCTCGATGGCCTCGATTTTCTCGGGGTTTGCCCCGATGCTCGCCTTTCCTATTACGTAGTCGAGCAACATCCCAGACCGGACACCAAAGACACATTTTTCAGGATTCAGCTTAACTTGATGCTTTCTAAGATTAGCAAAAGTTTCCTAAAGGTCGGTCATATGGTCCTGTGAGACTTTGCTTTTTACAACAACATCGTCTACGTAGACCTCTACATTGCGCCATATCTGATCAGGGACCGTCTTCTGCATTAGTCGCTGGAACGTGGCTCCCGCATTCTTTAGACCGAAGGACATGGTCGTGTAGCAGAAGGTACCAAAAGGTGTCACGAATGCCGTCTTCTCTTCGTCTTCCCTTGCCAGCGCGATCTGGTGATAGCCGGAGTAGGCGTCCAGGAAGCTCATGAGCGCCGAGTCCGCCGTTGCGTCGACCAGTTGGTCTATGCGCGGCAGGGGGAAATTATCCTTGGGGCAGGCGGCGTTGAGGTCGCGATGGTCGACGCACATTCGCCACTTCCCGCCCTTCTTCTTGACGACGACTGGGTTAGCGAGCCTGTCGGAATGCTTGACCTCTCGGATGAAGCCGGCTTGGAGGAGCTTACCGAATTGCTCCTGGATGATGTCGGCCTTCCACTTTGGGAAGCGACATAGGGCTTGTCTGACAGGCTTTTTGTCAGGCTGGACAGCTAGCCTGTGCTCGATAACCTCCCTTGGGACTTCGGGCATGTCGGACGGTTCCTACGCGAACACGTCTGCGTTAGCCCGGAGGAAGGTGACGAGCTCGAGTTCCTATTTGAACTCGAGGTTGACCCCTACGTGGACGACCTTGGCTGGGTCGTACTCGGTGACAGGGACTGTCTTGGTGGGCTCCTGCGGCTGCAGGGCCACCTTGGGGCGGACTGGCGGCCGTTCGGCCTTGGCCGGGCCACGCTCGAGGAGCTGTCCAACCATGGCCAAGGCGCTCTCATCACAGGCCATTGCGACCTTGTGGCTGCCCTTGATCGTGATGACCCCGTGAGGGGCCGGCATCTTCAGGCAGTGGTACCCGTGGTGGGTGGCTGCCATGAACTTGGATAGCGCGGGGCGTCCAAGGATGGCGTTGTATGGGAACTCGGAGTCCACCACCTCGAAGGTGACGTACTCCGTCCGGAAGTTTTGGGGGGTCCCAAACGTCACGGGCAGCACGATTTGCCCGATCGGCTGTAGGGACGACCTAGGGACAATGCCGTGGAAGGGAATGGCTATGTCCTTGATCTTGTACCGCAGGACCTGTATCTGCTCAAGAACCTGAGCAGTGACGATGTCCAGGGAGCTCCCTCCATCCACCAACACGCGATCGACTCGCATCTTGCTGATGGTGGGACAGAGCACCAGCGGTAAGCGCTGGGGCCTGGTCATTCCGGGGGGACAATCATCCCGGAGAAAGTGATCGACTGATGAGACCACCGCAGAGGTGCGTCTTCGGGCTTACCCTTCTCGAGGTGGTAAATCTCTCGGGCAGCGGCCTTAAGCTCGCGTCACGAGGTGTAGGCGGAAGCGCCGCCGAAGATCACGGCGATGTGTGCGCGAGCCTCCTGCAAGGCATCGCCATGGGCGCCCTGAGGCGCCCGGTCATCCGGCACCCCATGATCAGGGAGCTCGGGCATGGGACCACGCCCGGCATAGAAGTCCTCCAACCGCGCGGCCCACGTTCTGTAGTTACGCAGGTCATGGCAGATCGCCGATGAAGAAAGCGAGAGCGGTTCCTCGAGGGTTAGCCCCTGGCCGGCCGAGGTCGAGGCCGGGAGCTTCGCCTTGCCCTCGCCCGCATACTGGCCGTTCCGCCACTGCCGGGCGGGCTGGCCGTGGAGGCGGCCGCACAGGAGGAGCGGGCCTCTCGGGCTCTACCTCCGTGATGTAAGTGGGGACGGCAGGCTCCTTCTTCTTCTTCTTCTTCTTCTTCTTCTTCTTCTTCTTCTCAGCGTCACCCTTCTTGGCGTCTGTGCCAGTCCGGGCTGCCGCCTTCTCCTCCGTCCTCCCTCTCTTGCGCTCCACCGCCTCGGAGGCGTTGATGTATCCTTCTGCAGCATGAAATAAATCGGCTGCGGTATGGACCGGATGGAGCTCAAGGTCCTCGGTGAAACGGGTATTCCGTACTCCCTCCTTGAAAGCCTCAACGATGGCCTCGTCGGAGATCGACGGAATGGTGTTGCGCATCTGGACGAACCTGTGGACGTAGTCCTGCAGGCCCTCTCCCGCCCTTTAGACCACAAGCTTGAGGTCCTGGGGCTTTCAGTATGCGTAGCGACCACGAAGTTTGTCCAGAAGCCTCCGGCATTTGTTTCAAGCTGCGTATCGAACCTCGGCGCTGGTTAAACAGCCAGGTTCGGGCCATCCCCTCCAAGACGGTAGGGAAGTAGTTGACCATTACGGCCTCATTACCACCTGCGGTCAGGATGGCGGTAGTATAGACAGCGAGATATTCATCGGGATTCTTGCTCCCGTCGAACTTCTCGATGCTTTCGGGCTTGAACTTGCGAGGCCATGGGGCTTCGCGCAAAGCTCGGGAGAAGGCCGGGCATCCTGGGGCGGCCCCGTTATTTCCAACGGGAGGCCTCCTTCCTGGAAGCAACCCGAGGCGGGAAAAGACTCCGCCCGGGGTGTGCTAGGGAGCGCCATCCGCTGTGGACGTGGATGCCTGTCGACGCGAACGAACGCTCTGGCCGCGCCGCCTCGAGGAGCCACTAGTGTGCGACTGGGCCTGGAGGTGCTCGCCGAGATCCCAGCGAGCTCCTCTAGGCCGTCAGCAACCGCGGGGCCTAGGTCGGCCATGATGAACCCTCACGGGTCCTTCTCCAGGTCACGCATAACCTAGGCAATCGCCTTAACCCTTTGCTGACTACGCAAAGACCGGGTTGGTTACTGCAGTAGTGTTAAGCGAGCTTGGCGCATGTAGCGCGTGGCGGCGTCGGGCAGCCAGCCCACGACGGATGTCTGCCAGGGTTCGTCCGACTGACCCAGCGAAAAGGCTCCGAGCGGCCTCACGCCGCTGGTGCTCTCCACTCGGGTCAGCACGTGGCTGGTGTGGGGTTGCTCCGCCTGACACCACAAAGACATGACGTGAGGCAGGCTCCCGCGAAGGGGACATGTCAGTGTCGCCCACGGAGGCGGTGCCATCGGCACCCTCAACTACCATGGGCTTACGCCGGTCCACTGCCGGCCCTGACGGGCCGGGGCGCCAGTTTCACGTGCAGGACTGATCCTCCTCTTTGGACATGACCGCGAATGCGTGCGGTCCGTCCGGATGTGACACTGGTGGTGGTGCCTCCAGTCCCTCCATAAGGGTTTTGCGAACGTGAGTCAGCGAAGCGCCGGCCTGGCTGGGCAAAGCTGGGGAGCGAACAGCTACTCCCGAGGTGGGTGTTGCTTCCACCTCTATCTTGTCGGACTGAGCTCCGGCGAGGATACCAGCCTGCCACTCCTCATACGACTCGTCGACGTCGTCGAGATCGTCGCGATCGTCGTAGTTGAGGTCCACGGTATCAATGTCGCCAGAAGACAACAAGGCCATCCTCGACTCGTCGAGGGAAGAAGACCATGTCGGGCCCCACGGTGGCGCCGGTTGCCGACGACCGGAGGCGAGCCTCCGTGGCGCCAATAAGAAAGGAAAGAGGGTGCGAGGTCCGGCGCCCTTTCCTCGACGGCTTCGGCCGCTTGGCGGACGACGCCGAAAAAAAGACCCTAGTCCCGACGGTTGGGACGCGTCGAGACCGGATCATTGGGGAGTAACACGAGTGTTTTTATCCTGGTTCAGGCCTCCACTGCGGGATAACAACCCTACGCCCAGTCTTCGTTTAATGCCGAGCTTAAACGAGTACAAGGGGTGAAGTCCGGGTTTTGGGAAGCCCGGCCTCGAGTACAATAAGTGCTCAAGGTACTGTGTGTGTTCCTACCGTTACCTGAATGCGGAGAACTACCGCCGAGAACTAGAGCTCCTACGAGGGTGCATGTGCTCCTGTTCTACAGTAGCTATTCTCCGAATGTGTTGTGTGTATGCAAAAGTGGGGGGGGCCTCTCGTTGTGGCCTGCACGCCCCTTTTATAGGCGCCCTCCGGCCACTGTAGCTTGCGCTGGTCCGTTGAATTAGTCGTTGCCTTTTTGCCACGCCAGAAGGCATCTGAAATCCACCGGTATCGAGTGTAATCTCTCGATCACCGCGCCGGACCGCTACCGGTCAGCACGTGTCTTTGCCCATGCGGGCGGTTGACGGGACCGGCCGCCAACCCGTCAGAAGCTGCCACCAAGCGCTCCTCGGTACAGTGCGCGCATTTAATTCTTGACGACTCTGGGGACCGGCGTATCCTATTCATGAGCGCACGACGGTTTTGGGTCTGTTCTTTGATCCTCGAAGCCGGAGGAAGCAAGAGGCCCGAAGCTTCCAAAGTGGGAAGCTTCGGCGCGAAGCTACTAAGCTTCGGCGCGAGCTTCTTGGCCCCGAGCTTGCTTTTCGTGGGGTCATGGGAAGTAAGTGGGCCGAACCTTCAAGAGCGACGTACTTTCCCCAACAGCTATGCTTTTCCGCTTGCTGTAATATCTTGAGATTTGGTAAGTTCAAACTACATTCCTTCACCTTAACTATTGATGAAAATTTTGTTTAGAATTTTCCAGCAATTAAAAAAATTAAAAAAGCAATTTTCCTTTAACCTAGAACATTAAGGGGTTTTTTCTTTTTAGCTTATCTTCTTATTTATGATCTACATATCACTGAATCAAAAAGTAAAACGCTTTGGCTTTTTTTAGTCCATTTTTCTATCTCAAAACCACTTGTGACATCCTAATAAATTATTATGTCACATATCATTAACAAAGAAAATTAAAAGGTAAAAATATAAGATAATAATAGAAGAAGGCTCTAGCAAGGCTTTAATAGCCCTATTGAGCCCAAACCAGGCCCAAAACCCCTCTTACTCAACCCTGAGCCCATAAGGACTCCTAGATTCTATCTATAACCTAATTCTCATCCAAATCAAAATCTATCCCTAATTGGATTCATCTAGCACGCCCCAACCCCTGTAAATACCCCCTGGACCCCTCCCTCAGCACCCAAGGCCGGAGCCTCGGAATTGGAGCCCTAGCCACCAAAACCCTAGCCCCTGAAACGAAAACTAAGGTATCTCTCTTATTCCAGTACCCAAACCCTAGATCTAAAGCCAACACATTGTAGGTCTCGTCGAGACGATCAATTTGGACATATGGAAGCCCCAATTTGGTGGAAAATTGAACGAGTTACAAGCCGCCGAAGATCGCCGGAATTCCACCTCGCCGGCGAGCCGCCGTCGCCGCTTCGCTTTCGTGCAAGACGGAAAGCCACGCCGCCGCCGCCTGCTGCGCTGCTGCCGCCATGCGCCGACAGCGATAACGCCCGCCACAGACAGCGTGTCCCTTCGCCGCCGCCGCTCGGCATCGCGCGCATGAAGCCACGCCGCCGCCGACAACCGCCAGTGCCGCCCTCTTTGGCAGCCACCCTGTCTGCTATCTCGCCCACCGCCACCCGCCAATCGCGCGCCACCAAGTGCCCCGCTGCCCTACACGTGCACACGCAGCCGCACGCCACCCAATCGCCCGCTGCTGCGTGTCCGACGCGCGCCGCGCCAATGGAAAACCGCCACGTTTCTGCCTCACGTGCTGACCCGCCAAACCGCGTCAACCGCGCTGCCGCTCGGTTTAACCCGGGTTTTCTCTCGGTTAACCTGTCTTTTATATTTCCCCGAAACTTTCACGAATTGTTTAGGGAGCATCCGAACTCCAATTTAGATGATTCCAAAGCCTAAAAATCATAAATAATCCCATGAATTTTATATATTTTTATCATACTATTTTCTCTGTGTTTGTTATTTATTTATATTTTATTTCATTTCCGCATAGATCCGGTGTGCACCTGTTGTACGGCAGTCGTCCCGAAGCCCTCCGGAGGAGGAGAACCAGATCCAGACCTCTTCGAAGGCAAGATAGATTTATATTGAATTCCTAGTTTGCTAAAATTCATTTATTTCATCGTTATTTGAATTGCTTGCATGAATTATCATCATATGCGCTTCATTGCCCCGTTTCATATTAGTCTTCTACTAATATGAGTTAGCCTGCCATTGTTAGCCCATTGGTTATAGTTTTCCTAGCCTATCCTTTGGTGTAGATGCTTAGCCTTCCTTTTGGGTTGGTAGTTGATAGGTTTTACTCATTATTAAATCTGTATCTGTGATGTTTTGGCTTCGTGGTACTGTTTTGGTAAACCTAATCAACTAAAATTAACGTGGCGTGTGTTGATTTCAGGAGACCCAGAAGAGGTGGATTTGGGGCTTGTAGTTGAGACGTGCAGGTCTCCTCTCTTATATAAGAACCGTATACTTATGACTACCATACTGAACCTGAACCGTATAGCCACTTATGCCTTCTGGCCTTAACTTATTAGCTGTGAAAACCTAGTTTTCGGTGTACTCGTAGTGGATGGACATGATTCGCGATCACCGGTTCCGAATGGCTTAAATGGGGGCTAACCTCATGCAAGGCGCTATCGGTCCTTTGAAGGAGATCGCATGATTTGTCGGCTTTGGTCAAGTGTAGCGTATGGGGCACGAAACCAAAAGAAAGGGTACACTCTAGGACAGGTGAAAGTAGTGAACGGTTTTGTACAGTTTCTCTCCTTGGGATGAGACAGGGCTTGTGGGAAACGTGTACACACTCTGCAGAGTTAAAACTATCATGGCAGCCGTGCCCGCGGTTATGGGCCGGGAAAAGGAGTTTGACACAAGGTAGTCCATTGTGTTTTAATTAATTAACTTGATGGCGTAGTTAGATTGGGAGTGCCTCTCTTTTTGGAGCTGATTAGCTGTTTCTATGGTTACGCTCGTTGTGTGTTGAGCCGGTTAACCTTCCTTTGGCTACGCTCAGTTGTTATAATGTGTTTAATGAATCAAGAATGAATAAACAAGTAGTTAGGTGATGATTTAGCAAAATAACCAAACCCGTCCTTTGACCTTGCATTCATTTATTAAGGACTGCTTGCTGGGTAGCCGTGTACTCATTATATGGATCACGGATTATTTGTTCAGGAGAGATCATCTCGACATTGGTGCTAGTTGTGACGAAGAGGGTCCAACTCAAGGTGATTAGCTACGCGTTCCGAGTCAACCTCGGAGTATCGTCGCATTTGAAGTCTTCCGCTGTGTTCTTTATGCTATTGAATTAAGTCCTCTGCAAGACTATCCGAACGTCTATATCATTCGGATGTTATTTATGCTATGTAAACTGTTAATTTTCTAGTTATTGCAATGCCTGCGATGATATTCTAAACTGTCCTTAAGTGCAATACTAGCGATGATCTTCTGGGACTAGTATTCGGCCACTCAAGCCGGTAGACATACCGGGGTGCACGACAAATTTGGTATCAGAGCCAGGTTGACTCTAGGATACCGTAGCTAGTTGCCTAAACCCTAAGGAGCTTTTCCAAAAATAAATTATGGAAACCCTCTTTTCCTCATTTAAATTATAATTCTCTCACCCTTCCTAATTAGCATGTCTTTTCCTTCTTAGATGACGGACATTCTGAATGAAGTAGGGATGACACTACTGCTGCACGAGATATTAGAAGAACTCGAGTTCGAAGACCTGATGCTAGACTACGAATGTGAGAAAGTACAGGTGGACACCTTCCAGCAATGGAGGTGTAAGTTGACGATTCACCCTCGAAAGCTCGACAGTGGAGAAATACCAATGGTGTTTAATGCGTTTGAAGATCACGAGACGGTGGCACATCAAACGGCCGCCCGGGAAGCAATTCTGCACATCGGGGACATATACGAGGATGAACTAGAGGGGACTCGATACCACTACCTACCACGTCGACACTGCTACGCCTCCAAGGATGATCCCAGCGAAGTAGCCGAATTCACCCAAGAGCCAGACAAACAGCTGGTGAGTCAAACTTGGTACGTGAAGGTACTGGATCGGATGTACTAAGCAAAAACAGAACAGATGGAAGGGCTAATTAAAGAATTGGATTGACTCCACGAAGGAGAGAAAGAGAGAAAGGAGGCATTTATCAAGGAGAAAAGAGAATTCCATCAAGCAAAGTGGACGCTGAATATGAGGATCGCTTCCGACGAACTACTAAGGATTGAAATAGAGAAGAAGGAAGAATAGATGGAAAAAGAAAAGGCAGCAATAGAGACTTTGAAAAAGATACTGGGGCAGAAGAGAAAGAGTTTCAAAGAAGAATACGACTCCATGCAGGAGGACTACAACACCATCTTAGATTGGAATGAACAACTCGATGACCGGGAAAACGATGGAACACTTGAGAAAAGGAACTGAAGGCAAAATAAGAACGCCTCAATAGCCGAGAGAAGGAATTAGAGGGAGCAAACGAAGATATGAAGGAGTTCGTCAACATCCAGATGGACAAAATGCACGAGCAAAAGGTGGTGTTTGAAGAACAGAAGCGTAAATGGGAAGAACAAGACGAGGCTACGAAGAAGAAGAGGCCCTGTACTAGGAGTTCTAGCCGAGCCACTTAGAAACAGAACCCTGTCCATCTAGTTCGTAATTTCTTAAAAAGTGTTGGGAATAGACTGTATTGATTTTGATTTCTTAGTGTGATACGGCTATTCATTACTTAAGCATATTAATAAAGTGTCTATTAATCAAATTTGGTTGTTGTGAATTGTTTAATTCTTGCATCGACACGAAGTCCAAAAGAAGAATTTGAAGACGCAAGGAAGAGCAATGAAGAATTCGAAGATGGAAGAACTTTCTAGCAAGGAGAAAAATACTTTCCCAGAAAAATCTATCCGTACAGAACCGTACAATTTCGAAAATTTATTGTTCTCTTTGATTTTGAAAGCTAAATTCTTCATTAAAGTAAACTATTATTACTCCCTAAGTATCGGAGATTAATTGGCCATAAATAAGGCATTATTATAACAACTAATTCGTTGCATATGCGTGTATATCATGTAATGATTTGCGTCTTAATTGCGACTAAGTGGCATCTGCTGTGTGTACTTGATCTGGTGTGTTGGATCTTTTATTTGGATCTTTATAATACGTGAAAATGGTTTTCGCCAACTATTTTCGATAAAGGATGTCACTACCGTCTTAGTTGCTCAACTTTCCTGTTCCTTTTCTTAGAGCAGATGTCGAGAGGAAGAGGAAGAGGTCGTGGTATTCCCGTAGGACAAGGTCGAGGCCGTGGACGACGTGCTGCAACGCCTGTTGATGGAATGGAAGAAGCTGCTAGCCAGAATCAGAACAGAGTTCAACAAGAGGAGGAAGCTATCCCTCAAGTCAATGCTACTGCTCAACAAGCTCCAGCTGCCGCTGCTGCTCCGCAACCCCAACCTGAAACTCAGCAACAGCAAGACAACTTGGTCCTACAAGCATTGAACCTTATTGTGGAGAGGTTGAACAACCCGCCGGTTCAGCAACAGGAACCCCAAGTAGCACCGTACCACCCGCAGTCCAAGTTCAGCAATTTCATGAGGACAAGGCCCACACAGTTTTCTTGAACCAGAGATCCGGCAGAAGCAGATGACTGGATTAAGGATGTGGAGAAGAAACTATACCTAGCGGATTGTGATGATTATGAGAGCGTTCAGCTTGTTACCCATATGCTGAAGGGTAATGCTGCCCATTGGTGGGAAAATTACTGCAATGCATATCAAAACTACCACAACCTGATGTGGGACGAATTCGTGGAATTGTTCAAGAATGCTTATGTACCCCAGAGCATGCGGGATGAGAAGAAACGTGGGTTCGAGAATTTGCGTCAAGGGAACATGACAATCGCCCAATACATCAGCAAGTTCATAGAGTTGTCTCGCTATGCTTCAGATTTAATTCCTACGGAGAAGGCCAAGATTTGGAGGTTCACTGAGGGAATGGACTTCGGCATGAGGATACAGTTGCTACCTTTCCAATGTCAAGATTTTGAGTAACTGACTGAAAAGGCCATAATTTTGGTGGAAGCTCAACGCAAACACAACGAAGACAGGAAGAGGAAAATGAACTTCCAAGGGCAGAACGAATGCAACGTCCATCGTCGTTTCTCTCAAGGACAGAATTCCCATAGACCTCAACATCAGGGGCATAATCATCAGCACCCAAGGCAGACCTTGACTTTTGTGCCGAAGTCACAGAGTCAGAGTCAGACGGTTAATCAGTATGCTCACTGCCCAAATCAGAATGCAAACCAAGGGCCAAACAGGAATGCATCAGGAGGGGCAACAGGGGTGACCTGCTTCCAGTGTAATCAAGTGGGACATTATGCTCATCAGTGCCCGATGAAGCCGGAGAACCAGCAACAGAAGAATTAAAGAGGTGCATCTTCACACGTTGGTTCAAACAAGAGTGTTCATAATACACCAAGGATGACACCGAACGTGGGATCTGGACGCATCAACCACGTCACCATGGAGGAAGCTCAGGAGGCACCCGATGTTGTGCTTGGTAAGTTCCTAGTGAACTCAGCACCCGTTACAGTTTTATTTGATTCCGGAGCTTCGCATTCTTTTATTACAAAAGATTTAGTAGTTAAAAATCAATGGAGAATAGTTCCTTTAAAACAATCCCTAGTAATTCAATCCCTAAGAGGATCCATGAATACAAGTGTGGGATGTCCAGCAGTGGAAATCAAAATCGAAGGTTCTAAGTTCTTGTCGAACCTAATCATGTTGGATTCCAAAGGAATACCGATTATTTTGGAAATGGATTGGTTGATGAAGTACAAAGGACAGATTGATTGTGCTAACCGAGCAATCACCCTGACCAACACCGATGGTACGCAAATCCGATATGAGTCTACTATGAAAGGAAGACCGGTTGGAACCGTGAATCAGCTGGAGGTGAAGACAACCAACAAAGAGCGACCGCCATTGAAGAAAGTACCTTGCCAGGATTGCCACCAAATCGAGATGTAGAGTTTACCATCGACATGCAGCCAGGTACTAACCCGATATCTCAACGGTCGTACTGTATGAACGCTACTCAAATGGCGGAGGTGAAGAAGCAGATTCAAGAATTGAAAGATAAAGGTTTTATCAGACCTAGCACTTCACCGTGGGGCTCACCGGTGATATTTGTGAAGAAGAAGGAAGGCACACTCGGGATGTGCGTAGATTATTGTTCGCTCAACAAGGTAACCATCAAAAACAAGTACCCTCTACCGCGAGTTGATGATCTGTTCGATCAGTTAGGAGCTTGTGTATTTTTGAAGATTGATTTGAGATCGGGGTATCATCAAATCAAAATCAGAAAGGAGGATATTCCGAAGACCGCGTTCACTACACGCTATGGTTTGTACGAATTTCTGGTGATGTCTTTTGGCCTTACTAATGCCCCGGCACATTTTATGAGTCTGATGAACAAAATACTTATGGAGTATTTGGATAAGTTTGTTGTGGTGTTCATTGATGACATCTTAATTTATTCGAAGAATGAGGAAGAGCATGCCGAGTATCTTCGGATTATGCTAGATATTTTGAGGAAGAACCAGTTGTACGCCAAGTACAGCAAGTGTGACTTCTGGTTGAAGGAAGTGTCTTTCCTAGGACACATTATTTCAGAAGGAGTGTCGGTCGATCCCTATAAGGTCAGTGAAATATTGGACTAGAAGATACCGAAGACAGTGACCAAGGTCCGTGGATTTTTGGGAATAGTAGGATATTATCGCAGATTTATCGAAGGATTCTCCAGGATCACCAAGCCTCTCACTCAGTTATTGAAGAAGGATTTTAAGTTCCAATGGACACCGCAATGTCAGGAGAGCTTCAAAACTTTGAAGAGTAAGTTGACCACATCCCCTGTCTTGGTATTGCCAGACCTACATAAAAACTTTGAGGTATATTGTGATGCATCACTACTCGGATTGGGTTGTGTGCTGATGCAAGAAGGAAAAGTAGTAGCTTATACTTCTCGGCAGTTAAAGCCACACGAATTAAGATACCCAACCGATGACTTGGAGTTAGCCGCAGTTATGCATGTACTGAAGGTTTGGAGACACTACCTGGTCGGGAATCGTACGGAGATATACACCGATCACAAGAGTCTCAGTATATATTCACACAGCCAGATTTGAATTTGAGGCAGAGAAGATGGCTTGAACTGATATCGGATTACGATATTGGAATCCATTATCACCCAGGGAAGGCCAATGTAGTTGCTAATGCATTGAGCCACAAGCCGAGGAATAATTATTTGAAGATTGAGATGGAGAAGTTAAATCTGAAGGTCGTAGCACAAGGATGCCTATATACGATGGAAGTACAGCCTACATGGGGGGAGAAGATCAAACAAGCCCAGGAAGATGTCATAGACACCATCGACAAAATTGTTAAGCTGATAATGGAGAAAGCCCTAGGATTCAATATGGACAAGGCCGGAATTGTCTGGTTAGGTAAAAGAATCGTGGTACCAAAGAAAGAAGGACTCAGGGAATTGATCATGAAGGAAGCTCATGATTCAACCTATTCTATACATCTGGGTAGCACCAAAATGTACCTTGACTTAAAGGAGAATTACTGGTGGCCTTGTATGAAGAAGGACATTGCCGAACATGTAGCTCTATGTGATGTTTGTCAGCGTGTGAAGGCCGAACATCAGTGACCAACAGGATTGCTTCAGCCACTACAAGTTCCGCAGTGGAAGTGGGAAGAAGTTGGCATGGACTTTATTGTTGGATTGCCAAAAACCCAAAGGGGTTATGATTCGATATGGGTTATCGTTGATCAGCTGACTAAGGTAGCTCATTTTATACTAGTCAAGACAACTTACCCAAGTCACAATTTAGCAGAAATGTACATGTCAAGGATTATTTGCTTGCCCAGTGTGCCGAAGAGAATAATATCAGACAGAGGTACACAGTTCATTTCAAGATTTTGGCAACAACTCCACTCCTTATTGGAAACACGTTTTGCTTTCAGCAGTGCATATCACCCCCAGAGGGATCGACAAACCGAAAGAACCAATCAAATTCTAGAGGACATGCTCAGATCAATCGCACTGACAGATTGTAAGAGTTGGGACGAAGCTGTCCCCTATGCTGAATTTTCGTACAACAACAGCTATCAGTTGAGCATACAGATGTCTCCGTTCGAAGTGTTGTATGGTCGAAAGTGTCACACACCCTTGTCCTGGAGTGAGACAGGAGAAAGAAAGTTGTTTGGCCCTGAAATCCTAAAAGAGGTTGAAGAGAAGGTCAAGATGATTCAACAAAGGATGAGGACGGCCCAGTCTCGACAGAAGAGCTATGCTAACAAACGTCGAAGGAATTTACAATGCAACATGGGAGACCACATATATTTGAAGGTGTCACCGTTAAAAGGACTACGCCGGTTCCATGTGACAGGGAAGCTATCACCTAGGTACATTGGTCCGTTCGAGATCATTGCTAGAAGAGAAGAAGTTTCCTACCAGTTGCAGTTACCACCGAATCTATCTAGAGTGCACAATGTGTTCCACGTCTGTCAAGTTTGGAATTGTTTGCGAGTGCCCGAAGAGCAAATGCCAGTGGAGGCAATGGATTTGCAAGAGGATCTGACCTACAAAGAAAGACCAATAAAGATTCTGGAGGAACCTAAAAGACGTACTCGTAGTCGTGTGATCAAGTTTTGCAAAGTGCAATGGTCCACTCACACCAAAGAAGAAGCAACATGGGAGCGACAAGAGGATTTGCAGGCCGAGTTCCTAGAGTTGTTCGAGGATCTTTCCGAATCTCGGGGACGAGATTCTCCTTAAGGGGGGAGGTTTGTGCATCCTAATAAATTATTATGTCACATATCATTAATAAAGAAAATTAAAAGGTAAAAATATAAGATAATAACAGAAGAAGGCTATATCTAGGCTTTAATAGCCCTATTGAGCCCAAACCAGGCCCAAAACCCCTCTTACCAAACCCTAAGCCCATAAGGACACCTAGATTCTATCTATAACCTAATTCTCATCCAAATCAAAATCTATCCCTAATAGGATTCATCTAGCATGCCCCAACCCCGATAAATACCCCCTGGACCCCTTCCCTCAGCCCCCAAGGTCGGAGCCTCGGAATTGGAGCCCTAGCCACCAAAACCCTAGCCCCCGAAATGAAAACCAAGGTATCTCTCTTATTCCAGTGCCCAAACCCTAGATCTAAAGCCAGCACATTGTAGGTCTCGTCGAGACGATCAATTTGGATATATGGAAGCCCCAATTTGGTGGAAAATTGAAGGAGTTACAAGCCACCGAAGATTGCCGGAATTCCACCTCACCGGCGAGCCGCCGCCACCACCGGCGAGCCACGGAAAGCCACGCCGCCTGCCTGCCATGCGTGCGCCGCCCACACGCCGACATAGCAACGCTTGCCATTGTCGCACTGCCGCCGCTCGTGCATGTGCTCGTGAAGCCGCGCCGCCGCCGACGATCGCCACGCGTTCGCCCTCTTTGGTCGTGCCGCCGTCCGCTATCCCCCACGTCGGGCGCCACCGCCACCCGCCATCGCGACCGCCACGCGCCCGCTGTTTATGCGTGCACGCGCAATCGCGTGCTACCTAATCGCCACGCCAAGATGTCCCACGACGCCGGGCTAATGGGAAGCCGTCGGGCCAATCTATATCATTCGGATGTTATTTATGCTATGTAAACTGTTAATTTTCTAGTTATTGCAATGCCTGCGATGATATTCCAAACTATCCTTGAGTGCAATACTAGCGATGATTTTCTGGGACTAGTATTCGGCCACTCAAGCCGGTAGACATACCAGGGTGCACGACACCACTTCTTAGAGCTCTCAAACAAAGTTGAACAAAGCGGATCGTACTTTTCATGTTACCTCGGTAAGCTCTCAAAGTCGATCTTATCAGCAAATAAAAAGATCAACAGATAGGAACAGATGAAAAGAACGGCCCCTGAAATAATTAAATAAGATAAAATATAAGTGAAAAGTGTTTGACAATTTTTTAAGGCCTAAATGCTTCATATGAATTTTGAGAATTTTCTGAGGTGTGTTGATATTTTTAAACCTAAGAAAAATTTGAACACATCTCTATAATAGGGTAACAACCTTTTTCTTTTTTTTCTAGAGAGGGGTAGTGTGGCGCTATTTGGGCTGTTGTTTAGCGTGTGTGCACGTTAGCAGCCAATAGATGCCCCTTAAGCCAGTGAAGCGGTACCTTCTAATCCTTTGTGTGTGTTGGATGATGTGGCAGCATCGGAGATGTTGGATTGTGCTGACAAATGGGGGTATCATCTATGCGGCCAAGTCAGAGAGGTGGTTGCACCAGCGCGGGCTGCGCCTTGACGTCTGCACCAGCCTAGGGTTTCCCAACCTTATTTAAACCTTGGGGTAGTTGCGCTAGGGTTTCCCAATCTCATAGCCGTCGTCGTCTTGAGCAAGGAGAGCCGAAATCGTCTAGGAACATGTAGGGAGGGATTTGGGCTGAGGAACTTCAGCGAACAATTCCACTGTCGCCCATGAGCTTTAGGTATCAATTCTTTGCCTAGGGCCATGTTTTGGTGTCACATTCATCGTTGTGACATGCTTTTATCATAGGGAGCACCAGAGAGCTGTCGTTGTTGAGCCCTACAGCTAGCGCCACTATTGTTGGACTCCAGAGTGAACCAGATGTCTCTGGAGTCTCACATTACCATGGTAGGCATTCTGGTCATCCCTAGATGCTAAATCTGAGCATAGATTGCAGGCTACAGGACTATGGCATCCTAAAGAATGTTAGCCGAGTGGAGTCACCCCCTTTCGCTGTTGTGGCTCACATTGTTGATTGCTGAAAGCGACCATTGTTCCGAGAGCCAAGACGATGGTGAGAGCTACCCTTACAGCCCAAGAATGCGTAGGATGGTGGTGTGTATTGCCCAAGGGAGCTCACTGGAGTAGCGCGCACTACTACAGATAAGGGTTTCACAAATGGCCTATCACAAGCGGTTGACTTCGGCCTACTTGTAGTTTGAGAAATGCAAGTGGTTTGAAACCAACGGACCAGAAGATGGCTTCTACAAGCGGTTCGTGTCCCGAACCGCTTGTAAAACCCATTTCTACAGGCGGTTCGTGTCCTCAACCGCTTATAGACTTCTACAAGCGGTTGGGGACACGAACCGCTAGTAGAAATGGGTTCTACAAGCGGTTCGGGACACGAACCGCTTGTAGAAAGTGGCTTCACAAGCGGTTCGGGACACGAACCGCTTGTAAAGGCCTAGTTTCCGAAAGACTAAAAGAAATTTTGTCCTACTTTATCAATGGGCACGCGTGGGTGAGTTGGCTAGCTGGGTGAGGTGTGGGTCACGAGGAGGCATGAGGTCCTGGGTTCAAATCCCACTTCCCCCAAATATTTTTTACCTTTTTTTACACACTATCACAAGCGGTTGAGGGAACCACGTGTGATACCAGCCAGGTATCACATGCGGTTTCGTACAAGCGGTTTTTGAGCGGTTCAAAAACCGCTTGTAAAGTGCCTTACAAACCGTTTGTGATACTCCGATGTGCAGTAGTGGCGCCATGTCAGAGATGGACTCCACCTTGGATTTAGGCCATGGGGGCGGATCGCTGCGATGTGGAGTGCCTGTAGCCATCGAATCTAGATTGGATGACTTAGATTCATGTGGGATTAGATCGGTTTGGTGAGCCGGGTTCACGGCAGACTATGTCTATGACATCTATGGGTCCCATGTCTTAGGTCGACGTGGGGTGCACCGTGGACGTGAGCACATGGGTTGCTCCCACTGTGAGATGACTGGCTGATAGTAAGGCCCAGTTGTCAATCAGTCGTGGGATTTAGTTAAAAATCTGAAATGTAATGCTGGAAATTGATTTAATCAGTTAAAAATTGATAAAAAATGATGTCCGTGGCTGGAAATTGATTTACTCAAAATTGATAAAAAAAATTGATCAGTTAAAAATTTAGTCCATATAATTTAATCTATAAATCCAAAATTGTCTATTCGGTTCTCTAAAAATTCAGAAAAATGAGATCTACGTATTTGCTAGGATGGCGTCCGGGGCCAGCCGGCATTGGGGGCGATGCGCAGGGTATGTGCCGCAGCCGGCTAGGGATGGAGAGAACGATGGCGCTCGCGTGGGGGAGGAGGCCGAGGTGACGCACAGGAAGCCTGGTCGGTAACGACAGTGACCGTGGCCAGCTGGCGTTCTCGTGCTACCGAAAACCTTCAAAAACGCGCGCGCGCGACTAAGCTCTAATTAACATGCGAGACGCGTAATAGTTCCCGTCAACAGCATCAGAGACAATCTTTCGTAAAAACCGTTTTACGATATGCAGGAAAAAACGTCTGCAATAATCGCTAGGTTTTCGGACCGTATGCCATAGCGGTGGGACTTTTCGCAGACCATTTTCTCAGGAAAATCTCATAGCCATCTACGATGTACTGTTCAATATGTGATGTACTTTACAAGATGTTTGAATTAAATAAGCTGAATCAATAAGCTGAACGTGGAATTGTGCAGATGTTGCGTTCCTCTAATTTAATTATTTCTAAGGTACATCACAAGATGTTTGAATTGAATAAGCTGAGAGTCAATAAGCTGAACGTGGAATTGTGCAGATGTTGCGTTCCTCTAATTTAATTATTTCCTAAGTTAAATCCTTCGTTCTAGCAAGTTATTCTCTTTGGACATTGCTGCACTACTGCAGAATGGAACATCACAGCGGTTCAGAAGGGCTGCATAAGCGGTTTTGAACCGCTAGATTAAACCGCGTGTGATACCGCTAGTATCACACGCGTTCCTCAACCGCCAGGCAGTGCCTAGCGAACCGGGCGTACCTCTCCGGCGCGCGTGGGCTGCCACGATAGCTCGCAAGCGGTTCGTAATTGGAACCGCTATGAGGAGAATATCTCGCAAGCGGTTCTTAATTGAACCGCTATGAGGTATTTCTCGCAAGCGGTTCCAATTCAAGCGCTTGCAGAGAAGCACTCCACCGGAGAATCCATTTCAAAATGGTTTTATAGGGTGTTTGTCGATATCGTTTGAAATAATAAAACTAAATACTAGAAGAGGCTTTTTGTCGATATATATATATATATGCGTACACATGTTGACATGATCATCACAAGCTGAACAAACATTCACAAGTATATTAACATTGTCAAAATCCACAAGTATATATATACATGTTACATGTGATAACGAGTGCACGACGCACGCTGACGTTTACAAGCGATACTTTGAATGATTGAAAATTGTCTATCGAGTTAATTTCTTTGCCGCGTCACTCTTCTCGGCCTTGCTCGACGAGGTGGTGGATATCGCCGCCAGTTCGGCGGTGTTAAAGGAAGGAGAACCGTTACCCCTCATGTGGTGGAACGTGCCTTGAGGGTTTACGATCTCGTCGACAACGAAACCGATGAGTTGTTCTTGAAGTGCGAGCACCTGGTGAGGCGGCAGTACTACAACGTCGCGATCGGTGTTGGGCTGGCAATTAATAAAGCGATAAATAAATAATTAAATATCGGAACATATATATGTTTATAATTAAAGCGTATGTTATTCTAGCTAGCTAACTGGTTCAATAGCACACACGAACCTCTTCGAAAAAATTAGTGGGAACATCGCCGTGGAGAAAATTTTGCATGTAGTGGAACACATAGTAGCCACACAAGTTGTTTCCAGCGGTCCGGCGACTAACCTTCATTGGGGCCGAGGATTTCATAACAATAAACAAATTAAATATTCAGATGACAAATTGATAAGACGCACATATAATAATAATATACAGTCTTTGTAGTACGTACCCAATCGCTTAGCCGGACATCGAATTCTTTCTTGAATTTTCCCTTTCGCTTCTTCTTGAACTCCGTGTACACCGCGTTTAGGATGTTAATGATCCATTGGTATCCTTCCTTAGGCTTCCTTCTTGAGTCTTGTACTCTAATAATTCCATTGCCAAGCTCGATGACGAGAAGGATCCAGTGAAAGCTATTGACACATATTGCAACATATATGTAAATAGCTGTTCATATATACTACATATCATTATCTTAAGAAGTATATAGAGGAAGAAAAGGATTGTGAGAACACGTACTCATAGTTGAAGGGCAGGAATATGTACAGCTTGTCGTGTTGTTCGAGCATTGCATGGAGAATGTATTCCTCGAAATTCTTTTTTTGGGGGGGGTATGAATACACTTTATCGTTGATAATCGATGGATCGATGAAACCGTACTTATGCGACATGCCGTCTTTAGCAAGCCGTTGCATCTCCAATCTACGTGAGGGATATATAACTTAGTTAGTTGGAGTCCAAATTTATGGTACGGGAGTAAATAGCGGTGTAAACTTAGGAGCTCAAGACACTTACAGGCACCAGCAGCTCATGAAAGACACGTTGACGGCGTCTTTGTGGTATATATTGTACAAGTCTTCAAATTCCAGCCATATTTCTGTGTTGTCCCCGCGGTGGAAGTGCTCGTCTTTCAAAACTAAGGGAAACATAGTCGTTCCTTTCATGGCCCGTTTCATGTACCAGATATGCATCTGTCGCATCTTGGTAGGCAGAGCATCTATCTCAGTTGGGTCCACCAGCGGTTGGCCCAGTTGATACTTCCATCTGATCGGTGCCATTGGAAGATTATCCGTCATTCCCAGAGCTGCTCCTTCGGTATCGAGCCCTGCCTCTTCCATGAATTTCCGCACCATCTCTGGATCGACACCGCTGTCCTCATCTCTGCATTGTTCTTTTTTTTCGGGCCGCCCCGACTTCTAGTAGCATTTGTCTTGCTCTTCACTATTGTCCTTTCGTAGTTGGTCAAGACCGAGGTGGCGCCTGCATCGCCAACTAACTGTCGGAGATATGTTGGATCAATTTTCAGCTTCGGCTCTGGTTTCATGTCATATGCAAGCTTAACCGGCTCCTTTCCCTTTCTCCCTCGGCTGGATCCGACGTCGTGGTAGGAGATGCCGCCGCCGGATCCCGAAGTTGGACAGTGAGCTTCTTTCTCGGGGGAGATGCTGGAGATGTGGTTGCCCTTAGATGGTTCTTCTTGCTTTGCGGCGGTGGCGGTGGAGACGGGCTTTTCGTGGAGTCAGAGGTGGCGGCGGCGACGCCGAGCAAAGCGCGCGCGCTCGTTGTGGAGACAAGCTTGGCCCCGCAACATGCTCCAACTCGAGGCCTCTCCTACCGGTGATTTCGCCCACGACGACTTGAAATATAATGTATTTTTTCCGCCAGAGAATGAATGAGCCGCCTAGGGCTGCCCAAGGCTGGTCACGTCATCGCCCGTAGGATTGTCTAGCGTTAGATCCCCGGCCGCCGACCACCACATCCACCGTGACCTTGGAGTAACACGGGGTATATCAATGCAAGTGGAACCTCGGCCCGCCCCACCGGATACGCCATGCCATAAGCCACCTTAAAGGAGAGATTTCTCATCTCGACGTAGTAGCTCGCAGGGCGGCGAACCGTGATGTCTGCCCTTTGGATGACGAGCTAGCAGATCATCTTGGGGGCCACGGCCGACGCCTTGTTGCTCCGTCGCGTGGACGGACTTATCACGGCCCCATTGCGCTGAACATTGACCGAAGCATCGCTGCCCCTGAAGTGCCTAGCTCATCGCTTGGCGATCTTGCGCGAACCAACCGATCGACGTTTTCCTCGTGGGCTTTGAGCTGCGCCTCCAATCGAGCCACTCTGGAAGCTTCTCTTCTCTTGTTTCTCTCCCGGCTCCTGTATGTCTATGCATCGCTTGCAAAGCCGAGCCTCCATGGCTTCTTTCCAAAACCTCTTGTCCATCTCGGGTGCTCCTTGTTTTGGAGGGCATATGTGAGTAGGTCATTCTCCCTGTCCGTCACCAAGGAGCCCGACCGGATATTTTCGATGCCTTCATCAATCCTCTGACGAACCTCTTGCAAGTCCGCTTCCACCACCACGCTGCCGTCATCCTTGAGTTGGCCCCCATGAGCCATGATGTAATTGCGTATGCGGTCATCCCAACCATCGCATTCGGGCACAATACTCTTGCCTTTCAGCTCCTCTTCTCGCTTGTCCCATTTTGGTGCAGCCCTAACGTAGCCAGCGCTCCCGAGATGGTGGTGGTATTTCTTCTTGAGCGCATTCTCCCTATTCTTCTGCCTTGCGGCTTTGCCTTCTTCAGACAGCTTGAAGTTCTCGAATTCTTCCCAATGATCCGCAAGCTTAGTAAACTTATTGAAGTCTGGCCTTGTTCCCTTGTCGATGTAATCACGGGTGAGCTTCGACTTCCACTGCTGAAATGAAATTACCATCTTCTTGGAAGCCCATGCCTTCACCTTCGCGTCGACACCATCTGGAAATCTGAAATTTGCCTTGATATCGTTCCATATGAGATCCTTGGTAGCTGCAGGAACTTTGGGCCATGTCTTGATGCTGATTGGCACATGATCCCTAACGCAGTATCCTATTGCGTTGTTGAACGGTGCAAGTGCCGAGACCAGGGCTATTAGACTACTGTCGTTGCCGACTTCGGTGATCACATGCTTGGACTTCAGCTTCTTGTTAGGTCCTCGCTGAACGGACTTTGCAGTGGTCGATGTACCGGCCTTGATACAAAAACATATAGGATATAAATGAGAACACGTGTTATGTGTGAATTAACTTATATTAATGAACATGCCTACTTGATATATACCTCGTAGTCATCCACGGTATTCTCATTGTCCTCGCCGATAGCGACCTCATCATCAACATTTCGCCGACTAGAGCGTGCTCGGTCAGATCGACACCGACTGACCATTTGGGCGTTACGGTCGCATCGACATGCCCACTTATGAGTGTAGACAATGCGATGGTCTCAAACATGAAGTTCTCCTGGTCATCGAAATCCGGGTCACCACGTCTTGGTGTCGTCATGGACCCGAAACCCTAATTTTGCGATCTATACAATAAAAACAATTACTTTAACAATCTATCTCAGCACCAAACCAAAAGATAGCATGAGTACATTTCATTAAGTGGTATGTTAATTGAGTTTAATGGACCCAAATGGCATAATAAGGAACTATAATACTTTAGAGTGACAAATAATGGATTACATTCTTTAGAGTGTCAAATCGTATATTGCCATCTTTTTAGGAGAGGCCATGAGCTCAATTCGCTGAGGAGAGAAGAGGGAATCCAGGTTTGAACCCGAGTGGGTTGGATGCCTCTAAGGCACTCTCCCCCCATCGTAGCCAATACTCAAATCCCTGGTGAGACAAATAATTGATTTTTCGATATAATTAAGAAGAAATTGGCTATAAGATAATACAAATATGGTGGTTATGTTGAGACACCCTGACAATCCGTGGCTTTGTTGAAAGACACTACAAATTGGGTGTATTTAGCCTAGAACACTTAGGTGTTTCTAAAATATTTAAAATAAATAGAAAACAAATCCCTAAAATTCAAAAGAGATAATCAAATGAAATTCCTAAACAAGCTTGTAATTAGCATCACACTTGTATTTAGCATCACAACTTATAGACTCTGTTGCCTGTTCTCGCCACCGAGCCACGCTACTGCTTCCCCACTGCTGTTCTGCCTTGCACCGAGCCGCCCTAGCTCTTCCCCAGAGCCAGCCACCCCTCAGATTGCCTAGCCAGCGCCGCCTTGCCCCTCGCCGCAGCCCGAGCCGGCCACCCCCGTGCCTTCCCTCTCTGTCCCCGTTGGGACATTTCATCAAACATCCTGCGGGCAGCAACAAACAGAGGAGGAAGGGAGCATGGGAGAGCGGAACCTAGGCCCTCCGGTGTGGCAGCGGCGGCGGCGCGTTGTCGGAGGAGACGAGGAGGCCGGCACGCTGTCGGAGGCGACGAGGACGGCGGTGCTTGGTTGCAGCGGCGGCGCGACGGAGTCGAGCTGGGGGCGCGGGTTCTGGGACTTAGAAAAAATTTGGGTGTGCAAGGTACGATATAAGGTAAAAGGGCCTCCGCAAGCGGTTCGTAGTACCAACCGCTTGCGGAGGTCAGTCTCTGCAAGCGGTTCGTACTACAAACCGCTTGCAAAGAGCCATTTTAGCGGGCGGCGGGAACCCCCCTTCTACAAGCGGTTTGTAATACGAACCGCTTGCGGTGGTCAGTCTCCGCAAGCGGTTCGTAGTACCAACCGCTTGAAAAGGGCCATTTTAGGCGAGCGGGCGGGAACCACCTTCTACAAGCGGTTGGTAGCACCAACCGCTTGCGGAGGTCAGTCACAATTAAAAGGACGCCATGCCCTGTTTTGGTTGAGATGTAACATTCCTCCCCCCTGGCTAGAGCGCGGCGTTTAGGCACGGGCTCACCCGCGTGCTCGCGGGTTCGAGCCCCCCTTGCGCCCCCTTGCCCAAATTTTTTTTGGTTTTCTAAATCTTTTCTTTTATTAATTTGTTTTATCTCTTTCTTTTCTTTTATAAATTTGTTTTATCTCATTCTTTTGTTTTATCAATTTGTTTTCTTTTATAAATTAATCTGTTTTATCAATTTCTTTTCTTTTATAAATTTGCTTTATCTATTTCTTATCTTTTGTAAATTTGTTTGATCTATTTCTTTTCTTTTGTAAATTTGTTTTATCTCCTTCTTCTCTTTTATAAATTTGTTTTATCTCTTTCTTTCGTTTTATCAATTTCTTTTCTTTTATAAATTTGTTTTATCTCTTACTCTTCTCTTTTGTAAATTTGTTTTATCTATAAATAACATTAAAGAAATAACACAAGTCCAATATGCGTATTTTTTACAGAAGTTGTACACGTTAAGTAGGGGCAATATTAGCCTTTACAACCGTTCCTTCGTTATGATCGCGACGTATGTAAGGATCATCGACGTCTCTGTCATTCAGGACGGTTATGTCCACATCAACCGCAAAAGGAGGTAGCTCGTCGAATCGCCATACTCTTCCTCGTCGGTGACGTCTTCAACTCCAACAATCCTTCGCTTGCCTTGGAGAACCACGACGCTTTGGTTTGATCTGCGCCTTTGTCCTTTTGCTTCTTTGATTTGCTTGAGTTCATGTCCATCACATAGAATACCGGTGCATGACTTGAGCTAGAACAAAGGGTTCGCGCCTATAGCCGACTTGTTTGAGATCCACGGTTGTCATGCCGTATTTGTCGACCTTCACGCCGGTTGGAGTCAGCTTCACCCATTGGCACTTAAATAGAGGGACATTCAACAATGGTCCATAGTCGAGCTCCCATATTTCTTCTATGAAACCATAATATGTGTCCACCCTGCCGTTGTTGTCTAAGGCGTCTATACGGACACCGCTGTTCTGGTTGGTAATCTTGTTATCCCGAATCGGTGTAGAATGTGTAACCGTTGATCTCGCACTCTGAAATGTCATGATTTCTTGTGATGGTCCATGGGCCAACCGCTGCAAAGATTTCATCGCTTGACTCCTTCAAGGATGTAGGTTTGTAGCCAACTTCCAAAAGTTTCCATTTGCTTCAAATCTATCCAGCCATCTGTCTTTTCTAGGAAGCTGCGCTGTAGGGACCTCTTATGTTGAAGGATATAGGGGCCGATGATAGTTGATTGCTTTAGAACCGTGAAATGTGCTTGCTTAAATGCATTAAGATCATTGCATACAACTGCTTTCCTTCCTAGTGTGCCTTTCCCCCGCAGCCTCTCCTCGTGGCGTGATATGGGGACGCCGATAGGATCAACATCACTAATGTAATCAACACACAACTCGGTCACCTCCTCTGTCACGTAGCCCTCGGCAATGCAGCCTTCCGGACGAGAACGGTTCCGGACGTACTTCTTGAGGATGCTCATGTACCTCTCAAAAGGGTACATGTTGTGCAGATACACGGTCCGTGAATACCTATCTCCTTCACAAGGTGAACAGTGAGATGAACCATGATATCAAAGAATGCAGGAGGAAAGATCATTTCGAGACTAACCAAGATTTGAACCATATCATCCTGCAACTTATTTAGTTTATTTGGATCGATGACCTTCTGTGATATGGCGTTGAAAAATGAACACATCTTTGTGATTGTACCCTAACCCACTCCGGCAGTATACCTCTGATAGCCACTGGGAGCAACTGTGTCATCATCCCAAGACACTCATGAGATTTCAAGCCTTAGAGTTTGTTCTCTTTCGTGTTTACGAGTCTCCTTACATTCGAGGAGTATCCGGAAGGGACCTTCACACTGTTTAGGCACTCTATCATGCTTTTTTTCTCTTCTTTGCTTAAAGTGTAGCTCGCAGGATGTAGGTACAGTTGTTCTGTCCCTTCTTTATTTTTTGGATGTAGGTCATTTCTCAACTTCATTTCTTCAAGATCCTTCCTCGCTTGGAGGGTATCTTTTGATTTGCCATACATATCTATGTACCCTAATAGGTTTAGGCACACATTCTTAATGATGTGCATGAAGTCCAGTGAGTGACGAACCTCCAGCACTTCCCAATACGGCAGGTCCCAAAATATTGACTTCTTCTTCCACATTGGTGCCTGACCATCCTCGTTCGGTACATGCATGCTTCTAGAACCCTTTCCAAATACTACTTTTAGATCTTGTACCATAGCAAAAACTAGTCGACCATTACGATGCTAAGGCTTGCCACGGGTTTCTTGTTGTCCGTTGAATTTTCTGCCTTTCCACCGCAATGCATGACTACTGCCTAAAAACCTGCGATGGCCCATGTACACACACTTTCGAGAGTTTTTCAGGTACATGCAGTCCGTTTCATCCAAGCACTGGGTGCAGGCTTTAAACCCTTTGGCAGTTTGTCCGGATAGATTACCGAGAGCAGGCCAATCGTTGATTGTTACAAACAACATTGCGCGCATGCTGAAATACTCTCTTCTGTACTCATCCCAAACCCGTACACCATCCTCCCACAACTTCGCAAGGTCTTCAACCAATGGTTGTAGGTAGACATCGATATCATTTCCAGGTTGCTTGGGTCCTTCGATCAACAGTGGCATCATGATGTACTTTCGCTTCATGCAGAGCCATGGAGGAATGTTATAGATGCACAACATCACAGGCCAGGTGCTATGGATGCTGCTCAACTGGCCGAAAGGATTCATCCCATCCGTGCTAAGCCCAAACCTTATGTTTCTGACCTCTTTTGCAAAGTCCGGGTAAGTCCGATCGACTTTTCTCTCCTGAGAGCCATCTGCAGGGTGTCTAAGCATCCCATCTTCCTTACGCTCTTCTTTATGCCAACGCATCATCTTCGCATGACATTCGTTAGCAAACATACGCTTCAACCTGGGGATCACGAGAAAATACCACAACAGTTTGGCTGGAGTTCTCTTCTTCGTACGCTTCCCATCCACTTCACCTGGGTCATCACGCTGCACCTTATACCGTGATTTCTCGCACACTGGACAAACCTCCAGATCGGCATACTCATTGCGATACAGGATACAATCATTAGGGCATGCGTGTATCTTCTGTACTTGCAAACCTAATGGGCAGAGGACTCTCTTCGATTCGTAAGTAGATTCCGGTAGAGTGTTACCTTTCGGAAGCAACTTCTTCACAAGTGTTAACAACTCATCGAATCCCTTGTCCGATACACCGTTTGTGGCCTTCCATTTCATTAGTTCCAGTGTAGTACGGAGCTTTTTTAGGCCCTGCCCACAATCTGGGTACAAAGGAGTTTTGTGGTCCTCTACCATGCGCTGATACTTTCTGTACTGTCTTTCCTCCGTGAACTCTCCCTCTCCGTCACGGAGCATCTGGTCTAACTCATCGTCACCAAACTCCCAAATTGAGTGTTCACTTCGTCAACCTCTTCTTTGTCTTCTTCGTATTCTTCATCGTCTTCCTCTAAAATCTCCTCTACTTTGCCGTGGTTTGTCCAATAGATATAGTTTGGCATGAAACCTCTCATGACCAAATGGTTCGTAACCAACCATCCTTCGGAGTGCTCTTTCTTGTTCTTGCAGTCTACGCATGGACAAGGTATGAAGCTTCCTGGAGGCAATAATGCATTGGCCGCATCGGGAAAAGCCTTCACGCCATCCCTGAACTCTCTTGACCGACGATCCGCATTGTACATCCATTGTCGATTCATCTATAGCAACAAAAAAATACAAACATCTATTACAATTTTCAAATAATGCTAACTACATCTATTAGTTATAATTACTTTTATTACCTACCACGAAATATTTACTTTCTTTCATTTAATATGTATAGATCTACCAACCAATTTTTTGCATTTCAAACATTTAAAGCTACCATAGCACCTTATGAAACAAAATTTCTCATCATACAATGCATAAAAAAAAATCAATATATAGAAGAGAAGAATATGTACAAGATGCTAGTCACCTTTTAAACAATAAATTTGGATCTAAGAGCCTCAAAAGTTCTAAAGTGGATGTAGCAAAATAAACACCTTTCCATGTATAAAACAAAATTTCTCAACATCCAATGCATAGAAAACATCAATATCTACAGGAGAAGGATATATACAACATGTTACTAACCTTTCAAATAGTTAATTTGGACCACAAATCTTCAATTAAAAATTTGGCAGCACCTCCCCTATGAATAGAGCTCGGCCCACCATGAACAGCAGCTTTGTCCTGTGTGCGAGCTCGCTGAGGAAGACAGAGTTTAAATATGCAGAGCGGGAGGGGAGCTCATTGCAAGCGGTTCGTAATAAGAACGCGCCAGAATTCTCTATTCGCAGCGGTTCCTATTACGAACCGCTTGTAGAATATTGCAAGCGGTTCGTAATAGGAAACGCTTGCACAGTACGGGATTTGCAAGTGGTTCTTATTACGAACCGCTTGCAGTGTGCCTCTCATCTCGCCCTCCAGTCCGTTGGTTTCGAACCGCTTGCGGTTCTCAAACTACAAGCGGGCCGAAGTGAACCGCTTGTAATGGGCCGTTTGTGAAACTCTTATCTGCAGTAGTGCTGGTTGAAGAAGAGGATCGACATGGAGTTGAGTTACTTTTTTGCCGCCGGATTTGGAAATAAGAATGGCGCGAACTCTAGTCGATCGGTTGCATATCGATCGGCAATGACAAACCACATGAGATCGGTTTGTAAAACTTAACCGTTTATATGGCTGCTTAAAATTATCAAAGTGCTTTATTGTTTTTCGTTTGGATGATGATGCTACTCTGTAATTAACTGTGCGCACTAGTACAGAATGCATAGATGGTCCGCATCACCATCCACCGTCTAACACCTGCAGGCCGGGCTGTTTAATTAGTCCAAGCATCTTGGTAATCTATAAAGGCTAGCCATGCAGATGAAGCATATTACTCCGACAACTTGCCACCATCTTTTTGTTTCTTTTATTGCTTGTGAACCTAGCTAATATATTTTTGTTCAAAGCGATCTTGTGCGTAGCCAACTGGAATTAACTACTTGTCACGTTCATCGGATATCCAGCATGGATGGAAGTAAAAAAAAAGGAGTTAGCTATTGACAAAATGAAAGCAAACATGCATGCAACAGGAATGCATCCATCCTAACTCTACCTTTGGTGGAAGTAGAGCTATAGTGAGGTGTTCACAAAAAATTAAATTGAAGGCAAACATGAAGCATTCATCCAGTGCTGGACCATGCAAGTTTTATTTATTACATAGTTGGATCACAGAGAGATACATATGATCACAGATAGAAACAAAACAAGCCAGACCACAGATATAGATCCACACATGAATCTCATAACATAACGAGCAACAAAGCTAGTGGCGTACATGGACGCACAAGGAGGAGTGAGGACCATGCGCTAGCGATCAGGCAGCATGCACGCACTCCCACAGCTCTGGAGGCTAGAGGCCCGGCCTGTACTCCACTCCGGTGGCGGGCAGCCAGTCGTTTCCACGGATGAATTGCTGTACGGTGTACCTTGCAGCTGCAGCAGCGTCCATGACGTGGAACCCAGGCCATTTCACGCGCTGGCTCAAGTTGGCGCCGGGGCCAGTGTTGCTGTACTCGCCGTAGTATATGGTGCGTGTGGTCGCCTCGACGACCTGGCCTTTTGTCCAGTGAACCCAGCCGTGGGGATGCACGATGTCGTCGAGGAAGCACTCCATGAAGACCACGTGGGAGTGGTTCCTCCATGGCCGGCCCAGGTAGGTCTCCACGCCGGCGAGATCTTCGTATGCCTTGACGGTGAAGTTTTGGAAGGAGAAGCCCGAGGCATGGTCGGGGCCGTTGCGGCCTTGCGCGGTGATCACGTTGTGCGTTCCGTCCACCGGCCGGCGCAGAAGCAGGTGGCAGCTCTGGTAAACCGCCTTTGCGTTGCCGAATACGAAATCGACGGTGCCCGAGATCTCGCACTCGCGGTAGAACTGGCGGCCGTTCTCGGCAAGGAGGGTGTCCTGGAATCCGCTGATCCCGCAGCGGTAGAACACGGAGTTGGTCGAGTTGGACCGGAGAGCCACCGCTTGCTTCCCTTCTTTGCCCGCCGTGTTCTCTATGCTTAGGTCGCGCGCCATGAACCTATTGCCATTCACGACTGCGCGCACGCACGGCACGGGCAGTAATTAATTAAGCTTGCTTGCTTAATAATGCGACATATCAAGAGACAATCAGACATGGGAAATAAAGCAACAAAATCTGCGTCAACAGCACTTACAAAGGGTGGCCGAGCAGGGCGTACAGAACTTGGTTTTGTTACTCCGGTTGCCAGAGATCACCGTCTTACCAATTCCGTCACCGATGAGCATGATACCCGCCTTCAATATGTCCACGTTCTCAAAATATATTCCCCTCTTGATGTATATCACGTACTTGCCGTTGCCTTTCCCATTCCTGGGGCGCCGGCGCCGAGCTGCCGCCACGGCCGCGGCGACGGTGCTGTAGTTGCCGCTCGCGTCCTTCGCCACGATGGCGTCCACCGGCGTGTCTTGGATCGTCAGCTCCAGCAGCTGCCGCTCACTGGGTCGCACCCAGAGCGGCATTGCGCTCCATGCGGCAGGCGGCGCCGCGGCTTCGGCTACAGCGCCGAGGAGCAAAAGCATGGCGATCTGAGCGAGAAGCAAGCTGCTGCTGGTGCTAGCCATCGTTGTGCTGTGTTGCGTTCAACTTGGTGACCAAAATAGTTTGGACTTCGGATATATTGGTGCGCTCTGCACATATATGTAGTCAGAGCTCACGCCTCACTCACATGGCGATCGCATGGGCTATGTACCTTCGAAAGATACAAAGCATAAGGTTTACACTCCACAGACAGTCGTGCATGTGTGGTCACATCCATCGATCTGTACCCTAGCTAGCCAGCACTGATACGTACCATCGCTACTCACTAACCCTACATGCAAGGAAGATAACGCAACAAATGATATACCACGGAGTGGTTAATATGGAACTAATTAAAAAAAGATACACTCGCAGAACCGCTATAACTAGTTAGTCATCCGACTCCATTGCCAGCATCGATCAATATTTGTTTAATGCCAGCAGTAAGCTATACATACACGATCAAATCAGCCTTTTAGGTGCAGATCCAGACTACTATATACTCCCTCCGGTCACAAATATTTGACATTTTTGACTTTGCACAGTCTCCAAGATGCAACTTTGATCACTAATTATTATTGTAATTTATTTTTAAAATCCACTAAAATTGTAATATTATTGAAGTACTTTTTAAGACGAATCTACGTATATAATTTTTATGTGCACAATCTAATTATTTAAAAAGATATTCGTGAATTAAGTTTCAAAACTTTGACCGACACGTATCTCAAACGTCAATTATTTATGACCGGAGAGAGGTGATATGGGTGATGGCATGGTCTACAAACTGATAAGCTTCAGGGTGGGGTCTAAAGTGAGATTTGACGCATGAATTTGTCTTTCTTTTTTTATTGTTAATCGAATTTCTGTTTAACATTTGGGGATCGATGTGCTGGCTAGAGCTAGCTTTGTTGAAGCTCGTGTGAGTGTGAGACTACGCTGCGCTCTATTCTAATGTTGGGAATGCTTAGTTCCCTAATTAGCTTTGATTAACACGATGAATACAATCAGCTTAATTAATTGTAAAGCTAGAGAGAAAGCTAGCTGGCTGCTACCTCATTCCGAACGTGCATGTGCCTGTGTGCATGCATTGCGTGTACATAATCATCCTAAGATGCACAGGCGTGCATGCGCGCAGACCCATCCATGGCAACAGCTGGCAAAACCCTAGCTGCATGCAAGGCCGGTGCCACACTCCACGCGGGCATGTAATATGCATTCGATCTCCACAGAAGCTTACACGTACAGTGAAGAACTCCTTAATTCATAAGGAAGCATAGGTGACAACTAGTTAGCTCGGATGAAATATATGATCAACCTCACTGAGCTAGCGGAACTAGGCAACTAGGGCGTACGTGGTCGCTTTCTTGATTTGCAAAAACATATAGATCGCTTTCTAAATTGTAAAATTGTTACGTACAATCTGATTGGGGAGTTGAGCATCAAGCCATGAATCGCTATCTCAAGGATTTAGGGATTGCTCAATATTAATTTTCTTGTCCTCACACTCACCAACAAAATGGTGTAGCTGAACGAAAGCACCGTCACATCGTTGATACTGGTTTGGCCTTGCGCCCTCAAGCTTCTACGCCTATCAAGTTTTTGGATCAAGATTTTTTAACTACGTACTGCTTTCTCATTAATTAGTCGCATGCCAAGTAACTCCTCTCAAGCGTCTTTTGCATCGTGAACATGATTATAAATTTCTTCGGAATTTTTATTGCGCTTGCTAGCCAAATCTCCATCCTTATAATTCTCGCAAGCAGTCTTTTCGGTCACAACGGTGTGTTTACCCTGCCTATTGCAATTGTCATAAGTGGTCACTACACCAAAAACACATATTTGTGCCGATTTAAAAACTGGTACAAATGCCAGTTTAAAACTGGTCATTTGTACCAGTTTTTTAACTGGCACAAAAAAGAGGCACAGATGACTGAGGTCATTTGTACCAGTTTTTTAACTGGCACAAAAAAGAGGCACAGATGACTGAGGTCATCTGTGCCGGTTCTTAAAATAGCACAAAAAGGTCATCTAGGACCGGCACAAATAAGAATTTTCCAAAACACGTTTCCAGGCGTAAATATGACCAGTTTTAAACCGGCACAAAAAAAGAGGCATGTCATCTGTGCCGGTTTTTAAACCAGCACAAAAAAAGGTCATCTAGAACCTGCACAGTTCAGAATTTTCGAAAACACATTTGCAAGCTTAAAATTGATTTAAAAAACAACAAAAATATTTTTTAGGACACTAGCACTTTACCACTACTACCCTCCACCATTTATACTCATTTAGATCATCTTTTTGCATGAAATACAAACTATGCATCTTCTAGAATTCAAACTCAAGAGTCAAGAACTCTCAAATCCAACCTTTCCCTCCTAACCATCTCACCCCACATCATATTCTGTATATAGTAGGTTATGCAAACCTTTTGATATATGTTTTATTTTTGAATCTTTCAATAGCTTTTTACGCATGTAAATGACATCAAATAGAAAAGTTTTTAACTACATAGTTGAGTATCTCGTCAAAATCTACATTTTTCATGTAAATTTAGTTTCTATCTGACTTGGTTTGAATAAGTTATAAATATTTTATCCTTGTGATGATTATTTAGGCATCTATATTGCTTCCAATGAAAAAGATATCAACTGCAAAGTTGTAGATGTCCTCGAGAGCTACAATTTACGTATAAAGTTTATTTTCATCTGAACTCATATGAAAAGTTATAAAATTCTAAAAATCTAGAAATTTTGAAAATAAACATGTTCTAGCCAAGAACCGACATAGATTGGTCATGAACTGGCGCAAATATATCTGTGTCGGTTCTAGCCGCGAACCAGCGCAGATAATGCGGTATCTGTGTCGGTTCTTGGCTAGAACCGGCACAAATGTGTCTGTTCCGTCCCGTCCCTTACCAACCGGCACAGATTCGTAATGATCAACTGACGTAGATAACCCGACACATATGAGATATTTTGGTGCAGTGGGTACAAATGTTAAGAAACTGTATATACGGAGATGTTGTTCCTCTTCATTCGGTGTCCTCTCCTACTTCTTCTGCACCTCTTCCACCCATTCGTGTATCTGATCCAATCTTTAATTAATGAGTCAGAGATACTAGAAGACAATGTGCCATGTGTTGATGATACTACAGCTTCTTATTCTACATCAGATGAACCCACGCCATGCCATAGTGCTGCAAATCAAGGTGCTACACCGGCCAGTGAACCTGCAGCCGAGATGCGGACTCGAACATGAAACAACATTTTGCAACCCAGGGTACTCACGGACGGGACTGTCCGCCATCCACTGCGTGCACCCATTGACTTAATTTGTTGTTTCTCTATGCCTAGAAGAGCCTCAATCATATACTGAAGCAATGCAAGATGAGCACGCTGCCCTTCTCAAGAACTAAGACATAGACCTTGGTGCCGAAACCAGCCCATAACAATATTGTTGGCTCCAAATGGGTATTTAAAGTAAAATAAAAACGAGATGGGATCATTAAACGTTATAAAGCATGATTGGTCGCTAAATGTTTCTCTCAGCAGTACGGTGTGGATTACATTAACACTTTCAGACATGTTGCCAAGCCTACTACAATTCGGTTGGTGGTTTCTCTTGCTGTGACTTGTGGTGGGCATCTGTGATAGGTTGATATGTGTACAAAATGTTTTTATTCATGGATACCTTGAAGAAAAGGCATATATGTAGCAACCCCTTGGTTTGGAAGATGCGGCAAAGTCTAATTATGTTTGTCATCTTAGCAAAACACTATATGGACTCAAACAAGCGTCTAGGGCTTGCCATCATTGTCTGAGTAAGAGCCTTCTACACCTTGGTTTCTTTACATCTAAGGCAGACTCGTCCTTGTTCATATATCAAAATCATGGAGTCATCGTTTTTGCTCTTATTTGTGTTGATGATATAGTTATAGCCAGTTTTTGACCAACTGATTTAAAACCTTTCTATTGAGTTTGCGATCAAGGACCATGGCCCATTGAGCTACTTGTTGGGTATTGAGGCAACTCAGCATGAAGAGGGACTGATACTTACACAACAAGGGTATATTCATGACAGACTTCAAAGAGCCGGGCTTCAATTTGGCAAACCTACAGATACACCAATATGCAGTTCATTAAAGATAGTGATATCGTCTTCCTATATCATAGATAGTATTGTTGGAGCTCTTTAGTATCTCACTCTTATAAGACCAAATATCTCATTCTCAGTGAATAAGGTGTGTCAATTCATGCAGTTACCAAAAGATGTTCATTGGGTTGCTGTAAAGCCAATACTTCAGCACTTGAAGGGCACAGGTAGTATGGGTTTACAAATTTGGAGATCCAAGTCAATGCTATTTAGTGCATTCTTGTTCACGCTAAAAGTTGGATCAGCTAAACACATGTAGGCTTATGACTTAGGATCGCCGTCAGCACCAAATATAAGGGTTCAGAGCGTGCCAACCGATTTCATCCTGTAATCATCAAGAAAAGATGTAACCAGCTTTAATTAGCCGATTAGATCTTAAAGTGAACCTGTTCTGATCTTAAGAGTAACCAAAAGCAGTATAAGATTCAAAGGATAATAAGTGCTATGAGCTCAGATCTGATCTAAACCGACAGATCCAAAAGGTAAATAATCTACTACTAAGCCGCTAAGATCAACAAAATAGTAGAGCGAGGGGTAAATAGATTATTAGGTAGATTAAAAAGTTAATCTAACTAATAGAATAAAGGTAAACAAATTATTGACTAGATTGTAAAGCCAAACTAGCCAATAGAATAAGAGTAAACAAACTAGCATCAACGAATGTGTTGATCGGTTGAATGAGGGTGAAATTTAACCCTGAGTTGAAACGGCGATGCGCAGCAATATCGACAAAGACAATATTTCGATTAAACCAAGAGTCAATGCAAGCCTGTAGATCGAGTCAAATTAAGACAATACTTACTTGTAAGTAACTCCTAGGTATATCCTGAAGCTGATGGAGAGGGCAATACGTAACAGGTCGATCGAAACCAAAATAAGGCGAAAGTAGGCTAAATGTGATAAAAAGTAAATGACATGTAAATAGTACATTTTGTTAATTGGTGTTGGACCCTTTGCATGTCTCATGGGGTTTTATATTTATACCCGATGCCTAACCTATGTCGACTCGGATTCTTATCCAGGACAGACTCAAAACATATCCTAAACTAACACCTACCGATCGAACTCATACTTAATTTAAACAAAGTATCCGAGTCTTAACTTTTCTAAACCAACTCAATTCAATAACTGCCTGAAATAACAACTCAACTCCCTTTGTCGTACGAAAGCTTAAGATATCTTGTTTTGGAAACCTTCAGCCGATGCTTCCAGATCTTTCTAGATATTTTAAAAATAGGTGTCAACAATTGTCTAATGCAGATTGGGTCCGTTGCCCTGATGAACGTCGATATACCGCTGGTTTAGCAGTAATTAATTAAGCTAGCTTGCTTAATTATGCAACATATCAAGAGAATCAGGCATGGGAATTAAAGCAACAAAATCTGCGTCAACAGCACCTAGAGGGAGATCACCGTACGTATTACCAATCCCGTTGCCGATGATCGAGTATGATACCCGCCTTCAATATGTTCATGTTCTCAAGATATATTCCCCTGTTGATGTATATATCACGTACTTGCCGTTGCCGTTCCCACACCTGGGGCGCCGGCGCCGAGCTGCGCGCCACCACGGTTGCGACGGCGGTGGTGTACTCGCCGCTAGCGTCCTTCGCCACGATGCCGTACGTCCACCGGCGTGTCTCGGATCGTCAACTCCAGTAGCCGCCGCTCACTAGGTCGCCCTCGCTGAAGAGCCTGCCACCTTCGAGACCCGCTCGTCGCCAGCACCAAAGTTGTGCCGCCTCCATCGGAAGTCGTCCTGTAGGAGGAGGAACCTCATGCCGACGCCCAAAGCGGAACCGCACTGCCATATATAGGTCGAACGCGTGATAATAACCAATAAAAAATAATAGATTGCTCTATTATTTTTGTTGCTCGACTATAATAGATACATAACCCTCCTTATATCCATTTCTTCGCTTGAGGCTGACAAAGGGAAGAAACCGGCCGATTCGGTAGTTGCAATTCCTAAGGTAACCCTTCCTATCCAGGAGGATGCGGGTGGTTCTTTAGGGCTCGATGTGATTTCTACTTCTGAGTTGGGTCCTGCTGCAAGTTCTGAGAAAGATTTGGGAGGATCTGGTCGTATTGGTGCATCCTCTTCCGGGAATGATAAGGGGGGTGGAATTTGTTTTCGTTGTGGAAAAGTAGGGCATATGGCTTTTCAATGTTCTGCGATTTTTATGTGTGGACGATGTGGTGGGGAGGGACATATTGCTTTGAGGTGTCCTCACCGCAAACCTTGGGAATTTTCTGCATCTTTTTGTGGTTTCCAATCTGCGGATCAGGGGATGTATGTTGTGGAAGATGTTGATTCTGATCATATGGTTAAGGATCGTGGTAATATGGCGGTCATTGTGATTGAGGGTGGTTCGGTTTCTGTTCGTGATCTTGAGAGGGAATTTAATCTAATCTTCAAGTCCTTTCCGAGGTGGAATTGTACAGCTCGTTCTTTGGGGGGAAATAGATTCCTGATGCGATTCCCGAATCAAAGAAAAGTGGAAGAAATGGCGGATTTGCCTTTGATGAAGATGCGAACTGGGAATGTTTTTATGAAAGTGGAGAGATGGAAACCAGAATTTGGGGCTAAAAGTATTCTGTGTATGGTATGGATTCGTATTCACAATATTCCTATGGAAAAGAGGTCTTATCCGACTATTTGCTCTGTGGCTAGTTTGGTTGGAATTCCTCAAGAGGTTGATGATAATACTATTTTTCGTGCTGATTACGTGAGAGTAAAAATTTATTGTCGGGATCCTTTCAAAATTCCTGAAATAGTTGAAGGAGTATTAGGAAGGGGTGTGTATGATTTTCTCATTCAGGTAGAGGATAATGAGGATATGGATAGAAATCTGGGCTCTTCTATTGAGGTTCGTGCTGATCATTCGGAAGTTGATTCCTGGACTCAAGCTGCCAAAAAAGCTAAGCCAAACGAGAAGTCTGATGGTGGGGGTTTAGATTGGGGTGTTTTGGTTGCTAAAAAAACTCAAGGTCGGAAAAGGTTCTACATTGAGTGATAATGTAGAGGCTAGCTGTTCTCATCCTATGTCGGCCAGTTCTGGGGGGGTTCCTAAAGATAGTAATCAGTTTGATGAACTAGATGAAGGAGATGATGAACCTTCAGGTTTTGAGACTCTGGCAGCCGGATTGGGGATCAACATGGATATTGATGGTGCGAATGAGAATGAAGGTTGTATGCTGAATATGAATCCTATTGTCCAGTCCTGGTGTATGCATAATTTTCCTTCTTTTAATATGAGCCCTTCTCTTAATTCCTTGGATATTATCAAAGAGTGGTTCGATATTTCTCCAGTTTCGTTACATTCAAAAGGAGGGAGTATTTTGAAATTGGGGTGGAAAGATGAGGTGACCAGGGATGAACAAATTACTTCCGGCGCTGGGGTCCTCTCTGATCAGATGAACGTGGACAGTACTCAAGAGGAGCTAGCGTATTTGGAGGGGGCTCCTGTCTCAGATTCTCAAGAAGTTTTGGTGGTATCCCCTTTGCGAGTTGCAGCTCCTACTCTGCAGGCCGACGGGTTGAATGTTGAGAAGGGCCAAGACAAGTTCAATTTGGTTCAAAAGAAAAAAAAGAAAATTGTGGGCCCTGTTAGACGAAGCAAGAGAATTGGTGGTGATACTAGTACGGTTTTGGAGAAAGCTGCGATGCTACAAAAGAGGAAAAACCTAGAAGGTAACCCTCCTGTCTCTAATAATTCCTTTGCTGCTCTTAATAATTGTGAAATGGCACATGTGATTTCTTCCATGGGTATAGACTCTGCACATATCCCTTTTGATAAGTATGATCTTCTTAGAGATTTTGAAAATGCTAGGGTATCCCTCTTCAATAAAAGCAAAATATCGAAAGATGATGTCCATGTTCAAAGTAGTAAAGTGATAATTGAAGATTGGGTTGAACCAGATTCGGAAGAGGATGTAGAGGTTTCGATTGAGGACTTGGACAATCTAGGTTCCAATAGTAGGACTAAGAAGAAAAATAACAGTCGGCAAAAGAGAAAAGGGTTGAAAGGTAAAAATCAGAGGATTTTAGGGGGTAAGGGTAGAGATGTTTGCCAGGGGATTTCTTTATTTAAGGAGGGTAGTATTTCTAATAATATAAGAAATAATTCTAGATGACGTACAACATTAAGGGAGTTTTTTGGAACTGCAGAGGTATTCTCAAAAAAGGTATTAGAGGTTTTATTAAAGATTGCTTGGTGGGTAAACAATTAGATTTCATTTGTTTGTGTGAGACTAAAAAGCATCAATATTCTGATTCCTTCTTTCAAGTTTAGATCCCGGGAGTACTTTTGTGCGAATTGGATCCTTGGTTGGTAAAGGGGAGGTATCTTATGTGGTATCTCTTCTTCTAGTTTTGATTTATTAAATTATAAACATGGGGTCTTCTCTGTTCTGTTGAACTTGTGGGATAAGAATAACAACCTGCGTTGGAATCTTGTTGTGGTTTATGGAGCTCCACATCATGAGCAGAAGCTAGACTTTTTAGCAGAGCTTTCGTCTATGTGTACAGTTTCTGAGAACGATTCGAGAATTCCTTTCATTGTAGGAGGAGATTTCAATTTGATTCGTCGAGAGAGTGAAAAAAACGGTATATGTCGTAACACCAGATTCATGTCTTTGTTTAACTCGGTGATCAATCTTCATGGCTTGAACGAATTGCCTTTGATGGGTGGTCATTTCACTTGGTCTAATATGCAGTCCCCTCCTATTTTAGAAAAGTTGGATAGGATTCTTGTTAGTCCTGAATGGGAAGGTTTTTTTCCTAACGCTATAGTGCAGTGCCTTCCTAGGATCCTTTCAGATCACAATCCCATTTTGCTTTGCTCTGGAGGTGTCCATCTTGCTAAGCCCAAGAAATTTACTTTTAATCTGAACTGGCTTCATCATGATGACTTTTATGATTTGGTTGCTCATAATTGGGGAGTTAGCTGTTTTGGCAAGGATAGTGTTTCGGTGTTACATATCAAAATCAAACGGCTTAAACAATTCCTAAAGGGGTGGGCGATTAATAAACTTGGGCATATTAAGCTTCGGAAGGAGTTTATTTATTCCAGGCTTGTAAGTCTTGATCTTATAGAAGAGAATAGGTCCCTTTCTGTTGGCGAAGCAATGGAAAGAGTGTCTCTTAAGACTGAGTTGTTTGTGATCTTGGATGAGGAGGAAACAAAATGGTATCGGAATGCTCACGAGAACTGGCTGCTCAAAGGAGATAATAATACTGCGTATTTTCATAAGTTGGCTAAAAAGAAATGTAAAAAGAAAATGATACTATCACTTCTAAATGGAGGGTCAGTTGTTGAAGGTGACGAAAATTTACTAGATTTTGCTACTAATTTTTACAAAGATCTATTTGGTCCCGAACCCTATTCGGATTTTCATTTAAAAGAGGATTTTTGGTCTGTTGAAGAGAAAGTGGATAGCCTGCATAATAGCATGCTGATTGCCCCCTTTACTGAAGCAGAGGTTAAGAAGGTTGTATTCAATATGGCTACAAATAAGGCTCCTGGCCCAGACGGTCTTCCCATTGAGTTTTATCAATCTTGTTGGGAGATTGTAAAAAATGATGTGATGGCATTATTCGCAGATTTTTATGACAACAGGATCGTCATTAGGAGAATTAATTTGGGTGTTATTATTCTCTTGCCAAAAACTGAGATGCCGAATAATATTCGACAATTCAGACCCATTTGCTTATTGAATTGTTTATATAAGATTGTTACCAAAGTGCTTACGGTAAGATTGGAATCCGTTATGAAGCAAATTATTTCTCCCAATCAATCAGCCTTCTTGAAAGGGAGACATATAATGGATAGTGCTGTTTTATTGCATGAACTTATTCATCATACGAAAAAGGAGAAAAAAAAAGGTGTTTTGGTGAAGCTAGATTTCGAGAAGGCTTACGACCGAGTTAGTTGGAATTTTCTCTTTGATTGCTTGAGACTTAGGGGGTTCCATCCTAATTTCTGTGAGTGGATTAAGCAAGTGGTTATAGGGGGGTCGGTTTGTGTGAATGTCAATGGTATTGATGGGCACTATTTTCAAAGTTACAAGGGAGTCAGGCAGGGAGATCCTTTGGCTCCTTACCTTTTCAACATTGTAGCAGATGCTTTATCTAAAATGATTTGTAATCTACAATTGCACCATCTGGTCGTTGGTTTGGCGGATGACATTATTGATAATGGTATTGCCATTCTTCAGTACGCTGATGATACGATATTATGTGTAGACGATAATATTTCGAATGCCAAAAATGTGAAACTAGCCTTAGTGGTTTATGAAAACTTATCTGGTCTTAAGATCAATTTTGACAAAAGTGAAATTGTGCCCCTTAACGGATCTAGTGATTGTGCCCATATTGTTGCTGATATGTTTACTTGCCAGGTTGGCTCTTTCCTATTAAATACTTGGGCCTACCAGTTAGTAATAGTAGAGTTTTGATTAGAGATTGGGATGGCATTATTTCCAGAATGGAGAAAAAATTAGGGACCTGAAAAAGTAATCATCTCTCTTTGGGTGGTAGATGTGTTTTATTGAATTCATGCCTTTCCAGTATACCTTTATACGTAATGTCTATGTATCTCCTCCCTAAGGGAGTTGTGGAGAAACTAGATAAGATTAGAAGGTAGTTTTTTTGGCAGGGGAATAGTCGGAAGAGAAAATTTCATTTAGTTCGTTGGGATCAGCTGTGCATGGGGAAAAGCAGAGGTGGTTTGGGGATTAAAAACCTTCGGTTAGTTAATATTAGTCTCCTCACTAAGTGGTGGTGGAAATTAGAGAGTGGAGAGGGTATGTTGCAGGATTTTCTTAGATCCAAATATGTGAATCATTTTAGTATTAGGAGGTTGCAAAGTTCACCGGGGGATTCTCATTTCTGGAAAACTTTAATAAAAATTAAAGAGTTCTATCTTAAAGGTAGGCAAATTATCATTGGTAATGGGGAGCGCGTGGATTTTTGGAATGATCATTGATTAGGAGGGTTCTCTATTAGATCTAAATGTCCTGAGATTTTTGACATTTGTGCTGACAAGCATATTACTGTGGCTAATGCTAAGAGGAATGATTGGCATTTTCAATTTAGAAGATGGCTCCATCCGGACATTGAGAGGGCTTGGGGGATCATTATTTCTAAATGTATCGGCTGGACCCCTATACAGGAAGATGACAAGATCATTTGGAGTAAAGGTTCCAAAAAAAGTTTATTCCGCTAGGTCAATGTATAAAATCTTGGAGTCGAGGTTTCCGGTGAGAGACAATTGGTTCATTTGGCGTTGCAAGATTCCCCTGAAAATTAAAATATTCTTGTGGTTAGTTGATAGAAATGCAATTCTAACTAAAGATAACCTTCGGAAAAGAAATTGGACGGCGATCCTCACTGTTTGTTTTGCGATCAAATGGAATCTATTGAACACTTATTCTTCCAGTGTGTAATTAGTAAGGTAATTTGGGGAGTGGTGAGTGAAGTTTTTAACTGTAGGGTTAGGCCTTCAAGCTTTAACCATGTAATTCCTTGGTGTCATATGGTCTGGCCTGGTTTCGAGGAACTTCACATTTTTTGTGTTGCTGCCATTCTTTGGTCCATTTGGAAGTGGAGAAATGATTTATGCTTTAATGATAAAAAGCTGCAATCACCTGCTCCGATTATACATATGGCTTGTTCTTTTATGTTGTATTGGACAGGTCTTTGTGATGAAGATGATCGTGAGCTAGTGTCCTCAGGAACAAAGATGCTGTTGAACAATGTTGATAAGCTGAGCAATGATAATTCAAACGCCGGGAGATCCGAATGGGGGGCCAGAAAATCTCTCCAGTTCTGACATTTAGATCGCCGCTGTTTTGTAGCCTCTTTTGTTGATTCCCCGTGAATGTCTGTACAGTTGGTTTGAAGGAACAAGTCGGGTCCTTCTTTTTGTCACTATGAGCCTTATTCATAGAGTTCAGAAGTCCTTTTTCGTAGTTTGTTCAGCTTGGTCACTGCTTTAGGTGGAGTTTGTTACTGCTGCTGGTTGGCAGTTTCTGTCGGTTTGGTTACCTGAATACTGTAATTCCGTTTTTCTCTAAAATGGAATTGGGGGTCCGCCCTCTTGAGCAAAAAAAAAAATAACCCTCCTTGTATAGAGAGACCAACACCAAAACAGAAAGACTCTAACCCTAATTAATAATATAACCTTATATATATAGAAACTATTCTAATTATCTAACCTAGCCTCCTAATCTGTAAACTAACAGCCCGTGCCACAGTACCATGCTAAAGTGTCATATGGGTACTGTGTTGGAACTAGGATCGTTCTGTAGCTCTTCGTCCACAGCGCCTCGCCACGCGCACCGTCCGCTGCCCGTACAGGCCGCCGAGCACGCTTATCCTACCGTCGACGGCCGTGTGGCTCGCGACACGTCAAAGTTGGCTGGCGGAGCAATAGAAATGAACATGATGATACGCATATCGGCTTGGGGCCAAACTTTCTAATTTTGGTGGTGCTCCCAAACGTCGCACCTTTTCTTTGGCCTTGGCCCTTTATTTATACTAGTAGATTACATGAAACCGATTAGAACTCTTACACGTATAAAAGGACACTTTATCTCTAAAACAACTCCAATTTGTAGACAAACCTGATTCTATCCTAATACGAAACGGACTCTCCTAAACTTATCAAGATTATACCTAATATACTGTTCATGTCCAGGCCACATATATCATAGTGGGCTAGCTAGGTCATTGGCCTTCGCCCATGACGCTACACCCCTTTTGGACATGCAGGCCTTTCTCATGCTGCTAGGTGATGGTCACGATTGCAACTGATCGATCATGTGCCGCACCATAGCATTGTCCTTGCTCTGTTGTGACCTGCATGCGAGCAATCTCATCATCTTTGGGTGGTTGCCCTCGCTGAAGAGCTTGTTGCCACCTTCGAGACCGCTGGGTTGGCAAGTGCCGCCCTCTAGGCTGAAGAACAGCCAGCACCAAAGCTGTGCTGCCTCCACCTGAAGTCGTCCTTTCGGCCAAGCAACCGCATGCCAACCACTACTGCAGATAAGAGTTTCACAAACGGTCCATTACAAGCGGTTCACTTCGGCCCGCTTGTAGTTTGAGAACCGCAAGCGGTTCGAAACCAACGGGCTGAAGTGCGAGATGAGGGGCGCACTGCAAGCGGTTCGTAATAAGAACCGCTTGCGAATCCCGTACTGTGCAAGCGGTTCCTATTACGAACCGCTTGCAATATTCTACAAGCGGTTCGTAATAGGAACCGCCTGCAGAATAGGGGATTAACAAGCGGGTCTTATTACGAACCGCTTGCAATGAGCTCCCCTCCCGCTCTGCACATTTAAACTCTGTCTTCCTCAGCGAGCTCGCACACAGGACAAAGCTGCTGATCATGGTGGGCCGAGCTCTGTTCACAGGGAAGGTGCTGCCAAATTTTTAATTGAAGATTTGTGGTCCAAATTAACTGTTTGAAAGGTTAGTAACATGTTGTACACATCCTTCTTTATAGATATTGATGTTTTCTATGCATTGGATGTTGAGAAATTTTGTTTTATACATGGAAAGGTGTTTATTTTGCTACGTCCACTTTAGAACTTTGAGGCTTTTAGATCCAAATTTATTGTTTAAAAGGTGACTAGCATCTTGTACATATTCTTCTCTTCTATATATTGATTTTTTTTATGCATTGGATGATGAGAAATCTTGTTTCATAAGGTACTATGGTAGCTTAAAATGTTTGAAATGCAAAAAATTGGTTGGTAGATCTATACATATTAAATGAAAGAAAGTAAATATTTCGTGGTAGGTAATAAAAGTAATTATAACTAATAGACGTAGTTAGCATTACTTGAAAATTGTAATAGATGTTTGTATTTTTTTTGTTGCTATAGATGAATCGACAATGGATGTACAATGCGGATCGTCGGTCAAGAGAGTTTAGGGATGGCGTGAAGGCTTTTCTCGATGCGGCCAATGCATTATTGCCTCCAGGAAGCTTCGTACCTTGTCCATGCGTAGACTGCAAGAACGAGAAGGAGCACTCCGAAGGATGGTTGGTTACGAACCATTTGGTCATGATGAGAGGTTTCATGCCAAACTATATTTGTTGGACAAACCACGGCGAAGTAGCGGAGAATCTAGAGGAAGACGATGAAGAATACGAAGAAGACGAAGAAGAGGTTGACGAAGTGAACACTCAATTTGGGTCCGTGGAAGATGCACTTGGCGAGTTTGGTGACGATGAGCTAGACCAGATGCTCCGTGACGGAGAGGGAGAGTTCACGGAGGAAAGACAGTACAGGAAGTATCAGCGCATGGTAGAGGACCACAAAACTCCAGATTGTGGGCAGGGCCTAAAAAAGCTACGTACTACACTGGAACTCATGAAATGGAAGGCCACAAAGAGTGTATCGGACAAGGGATTCGATGAGTTGTTAGCACTCGTGAAGAAGTTGCTTCCAGAAGGTAACACTCTACCGGAATCTACTTACGAATCGAAGTGAGTCCTCTGCCCATTAGGATTGCAAGTACAGAAGATACACGTATGCCCTAATGATTGTATCCTGTATCGCAATGAGTATGCCGATCTGGAGGTTTGTCCAGTGTGCGAGAAATCATGGTATAAGGTGCAGCGTGACGACCCAGGTGAAGTGGATGGGAAGCGTACGAAGAAGAGAACTCCGGCCAAATTGTTGTGGTATTTTTCGTGATCCCCAAGTTGAAGCGTATGTTTGCTAACAAATGTCATGCCAAGATGATGTGTTGGCACAAAGAAGAGCGTAAGGAAGATGGGACGCTTAGACACCCTGCAGATGGCTCTCAGTGGAGAAAAGTCGATCGGACTTACTCGGACTTTGCAAAAGAGGTCAGAAACATAAGGTTTGGGCTTAGCACGGATGGGATGAATCCTTTCGGCCACTTGAGCAGCATCCATAGCACCTGGCATGTGATGTTGTGCATCTATAACATTCCTCCATGGCTCTACATGAAGCGAAAGTACATCATGATGCCACTGTTGATCGAAGGACCCAAGTAACCTGGAAACGACATCGATGTCTACCTGCAACCATTGGTTGAAGACCTTGCAAAGTTGTGGGAGGATGGTGTACGGGTTTGGGATGAGTACAGAAGAGAGTATTTCAGCCTGCGCGCAATGTTGTTTGTAACAATCAACGATTGGCCGCCCTCGTGTCTGTCGGACAAAGCGTCAAAGGGTTTAAAGCTCGCACCCGGTGCTTGGATGAAACGGATTGCATGTACCTGAAAAACTCTCAAAAGTGTGTGTACATAGGCCATCGCAGGTTTTTAGGCAGTAGTCATGCATTGCGGTGGAAAGGCAGAAAATTCAACGGACAACAAGAAACCCGTGGCAAGCCTCAGCATCGTAATGGCCGACTAGTTTTTGCTATGGTACAAGATCTAAAAGTAGTATTTGGAAAGGGTTCTGGAAGCATGCATGTACCGAACGACGAAGGTCAGGCACCAATGTCGAAGAAGAAGTCAATATTTTGGCACCAATGTCGAAGAAGAAGTCAATATTTTGGGACCAGCCGTATTGGGAAGTGCTGGAGGTTCGTCACTCACTGGACTTCATGCACATCATCAAGAATGTGTGCCTAAACCTGTTAGGGTACATAGATATATATGGCAAATCAAAAGATACCCACCAAGCGAGGAAGGATCTTGAAGAAATGAAGTTAAGGAATGACCTACATCCAAAAAATAAAGAAGGGACAGAACAACTGTACCTACATCATGCGAGCTACACTTTACGCAAAGAAGAGAAAAAAAGCATGATAGAGTGCCTAAACAGTGTGAAGGTCCCTTCCGGATACTCCTCGAATGTAAGGAGACTCGTAAACACGAAAGAGAACAAACTCCAAGGCTTGAAATCTCATGACTGTCTTGTGATGATGAAACAGTTGCTCCCAGTGGCTATCAGAGGTATACTGTCGGAGTGGGTTTGGGTACAATCACAAAGCTGTGTTTATTTTTCAACGCCATATCACAGAAGGTCATCGATCCAAATAAACTAAATAAGTTGCAGGATGATGTGGTTCAAAGCTTGGTTAGTCTCGAGATGATCTTTCCTCCTGCATTCTTTGATATCATGGTTCATCTCACTGTTCACCTTATGAAGGAGATAGGTATTCTCGGACCCGTGTATCTGCACAACATGTTTCCTTTTGAGAGGTACATGAGCATCCTCAAGAAGTATGTCCGGAACCGTTCTCGTCCGGAAGGCTGCATTGCCGAGGGCTACATGACAGAGGAGGTGATCGAGTTTTGTGTTGATTACATTAGTGATCTTGATCCTATCGGCGTCCCCATATCACGCCACGAGGAGAGGCTGCGGGGAAAGGCACACTAGGAAGGAAAGCAGTTGTATGCAATGATCTTAATGCATTTAAGCAAGCACATTTCACGGTTCTAAAGCAATCAACTATCATCGGGCCCTATATCCTTCAACATAAGAGGACCCTACAGCGCAGCTTCCCAGAAAAGACAGATGGCTGGATAGATCTGAAGCAAATGGAAACTTTTGGAAGTTGGCTACGAACCTACATCCTTCAGAAGGGGTCAAACGATGAAGTACTGCAGCGGTTGGCCCGTGGACCATCACAAGAAATTATGACATTTCAGGGGTACGAGATCAACGGTTATACATTCTACACTAGATTCCAGGATAACAAGAGCACCAACCAGAACAGCAGTATCCGTATAGACGCCTTAGACAACAATGGCAGGGTGGACACATATTATGGTTTCATAGAAGAAATATGGGAGCTCGACTATGGACCATTGTTGAAGGTCCCTCTATTTAAGTGCCAATGGGTGAAGCTGGCTCCAACCGGCGTGAAGGTCGACAAGTACGGCATGACAACCGTGGATCTCAAACAAGTCGGCTATAGGCGCGAACCGTTTGTTCTAACTCAAGCTGTGCACCAGGTATTCTATGTGATGGACATGAACTCAAGCAAATCAAAGAAGCAAAAGGACAAGACGCAGATCAAAACGAAGCGATACGTGGTTCTCTAAGGCAAACGAAGGATTGTTGGAGTTGAAGACGTCACCGACGAGGAAGAGTATGGCCAGTTCGACGAGCTACCTCCTTTTGCGGTTGATGTGGACATAACCGTCTTGAATGACAGAGACGTCGATGATCCTTACATACGTCGAGATCATAATGAAGGAACGGTTGTAAAGGCTAATATTGCCCCTACTTAACGTGTACAACTTCTGTTAAAAATACGCATATTGGACTTGTGTTATTTCTTTAATGTTACTTATAGATAAAACAAATTTACAAAAGAGAAGAGAAAGAGATAAAACAAATTTATAAAAGAAAAGAAGGAGATAAAACAAATTTATAAAAGAGAAAAAGGAGAGAAAACAAATTTATACAAATAAGAAAGAGATAAAACAAATTTATAAAAGAGAAGAAGGAGATAAAACAAATTTACAAAAGAAAAGAAATAGATTAAAAAATTTACAAAAGATAAGAAATAGATAAAGCAAATTTATAAAAGAAAAGAAATTGATAAAACAGTTAATTTATAAAAGAAAACAAATTGATAAAAGAAAAGAAAGAGATAAAAAAATTTATAAAAGAAAAGAAAGAGATAAAATAAATTTATAAAAGAAAAGAAATAGAAAAACAAAAAAAATTTGGGCAAGGGAGCGCAAGAGGGGCGAGCCCGCGCCTAAATGCCGCGCACTAGCCAGCGAGGAGGAATGTTACATCTCAACAAAGACCGGGCATGGCGTCCTTTTCAATATGACTGACCCCGCAAGCGGTTCGTACTACCAACGGTTTGTAGAAGGGGGTTCCCGCCGCCCGCCTAAAATGGCCCTCCGCAAGCGGTTGGTAGTACGAACCGCTTGCAGAGATCGACCTCATAGCGGTTGCTATCTGAACCGCTTGCGAGATCGACCTCATAGCGGTTGGTACTACGAACCGCTTGTGAGGATACTTGCAAGCGGTTGCTATCTGAACCGCTTGGAGGCCCTTTACCTTATATCGTACCTTGCACACCCAAATTTTTCTAAGTCCCAGAACCCGCGGCTGCTCGACTCGTCGCGCCGCCGCTGCAACCAAGCACCGCCGTCCTCGTCGCCTCCGACAGCGCGCCGGCCTCCTCGTCTCCTCCAACAACGCGCCGCCGCCGCTGCCACACCGGAGGGCCTAGGTTCCTCTCTCCCATGCTCCCCTCCTCCTCTATTTGTTGCTGCCCGCAGGGTGTTCGATGAAATGTCCTAACGGGGACAGAGAGGGATGGCATGGGGGTGGCCGGCTCGGGCTGCGGCGAGGGGCAAGGCGGCGCTGGGTTGCATACTTGCATCGCCTGATCGATCATATCTGAACATGCACACCATAATGCTTCAAGGATTTTCTTCTTCTTTTCTTCTAGCCTTTCTTCTAAGCCAATGCTGCTTAGCCTTTCTTCATGCATGTCTCCGTGTCAGTATTGAAGGCCTCCGAGCTGAAGATGGGTTGACAGAGAGGGAAGGCACGGGGGTGGCCGGCTCGGGCTGCGGCGAGGGGATTCGGCGAGGGATATTAGCCTTCCTTGGTGGTCGTGGTGGTGCGCGCGCCCGCTCGAGTCACCGGGGTTGCTTATGGAGGACAGGAGGAGCACTGGTTTTATAAATAAATTGCAATAGCAATTTGTTGTTAAAGATGTATTTTGGATACCTTGTTCATGTTTATAACATTAAATATTTATGACCATAGGTAGTTTCAAAATAATAGAGATAATTGATGACATGTCATGAAGTTGATATGGTATTAATGGCATACCCTCAAACACATTGGCTTAGATAAAACCAGTAAAATTATAATGTGACTGACAGCTTAATGCCATAAAACAATTTTTTTCTCCCTTGGTGGTATATGCTGTCCATGATGATAAGAATGTTGGCACCTGGATGAGATACCGTGAGCAAATTTTAAGTATTCCCAGTGTCTCAAACATCTCACTTCCATCTATTTGTCACTCTAAAATATTATAGTTCCTTATTATGCCATTTGGGTCCATTAAACTCAATTAACATATCACTTAATGAAATGTACTCATGCTATCTTTTGGTTTGGTGCTGAGATAGAGTTAAAGTAATTGTTTTTATTCTATAGATCGCAAAATTAGGATTTCGGGTCCATGACGACACCAAGACGTGGTGACCCGGATTTCGTTGGCCAGGAGAACTTCATGTTTGAGACCATCGCATTGTCTACACTCATAAGTGGGCATGTCGATGCGACCGGTAACGCTCCAGCCGGTCAGGCTGTCGATGCGACCGGTAACGCTCCAGCCGGCGATGCTGTCGATGAGGCTACTACCGGCGAGGACAATGAGATTACCGTGGACGACTCCGAGGTATATATCAAGTAGGCATGTTCATTAATATAAGTTAATTCACACATAACACGCGTTCTCATTTATATCCTATATGTTTTTATATCAAGGCCGGTACATCGACCACTTCAAAGTCCATTCAGCAAGGACCTAACAAGAAGCTGAAGTCCAAGCATGTGATCACCGAAGTCGGCAACGACGGTAGTCTAATAGCCCCGGTCTCGGCACTTGCACCGTTCAACAACGCAATAGGATACTGCGTTATGGATCATGTGCCAATCAGCATCAAGACATGCCCCAAAGTTCCTGCAGCTACCAAGGATCTCATATGGAACGATATCAAGGCAAATTTCAGATTTCCAGATGGTGTCAAAGCGAAGGTGAAGGCATGGGCTTCCAAGAAGATGGCAACTTCATTTCAGCAGTGGAAGTTGAAGCTCACCCGCGATTACATGGACAAGGAACAAGGCGGACTTCAATAAGTTTGCTAAGCTTGCGGATCATTGGGAAGAATTCGAGAACTTCAAGTCGTTGAAGAAGGCAAAGCCGCAAAGCGAAGAATAGGAGAATGCGCTCAAGAAGAAATACCACCACCATCTCGGGGGCTGGCTATGTTTGGGCTGCACCAAAATGGGACAAGCGAGAAGAGGAGTGAAAGGCGGAATATTGTGCCCGAATGCGATGGTTGGGATGACCGCATGCGCAATTACATCATGGCTCATGGGGCCAACTCAAGGATGACGGCGGCGTGGTGGTGGAAGCAGACTTGCAAGGCGTTCGTCAGAGGATTGATGAAGGCATCGAAAATATCCGGTCGGGCTCCTTGGTGACGGACAGGAGAATGATCTACTCACATATGCCCTCCAAAACAAGGAGCACCGGGACGGACAAGAGGTTTTGGGAAGAAGCCGTGGAGGCTCGGCTGCGGCGATGCACAGACATACATGAGCCAGGAGAGAAACAAGTGAAGAGAAGCCTCCAGAGTGGCTCGATTGGAGGCGCAGCTCAAAGTCCACGAGGAAAACGTCGATCAGCTGGTTACGCGCAAGATCGCCCAGCGATGAGCGAGCACTTCAGGGGCAGCAGATACTTCGGTCAATGTTGAGGGCAGCCGGACGCCGTGATAAGTCTGCCCACGCGACGGAAAGCGCTGGCGTCGGCCGTGGCCCCCAAGATGATCTGCTAGCTCGTCATCCGATGGGCAAGCATCACGGTTCGCCACCCTGCGAGCTACGTTGAGATGTGAAATCTCGCTTTAAGGTGGCTTATGGCATGGCGTATCCGGTGGAGGCGGGCGAGGTTCCATGCATTGATATACCACCGGGTTACTCCAAGGTCACGGTGGATGAAGTGGTCGGCGGCCGGGATCTAACGCTAGACAGTTCTGGCGATGGCGTGACTAGCCTTGGACAGCCCTCGGCGGCTCATTCAATCTCTGGCGAAAAAAGTACATTATATTTCCAGATGTCGTGAGGCGAAATCACCGGTAGGAGAGGCCTCGGAGTTGGAGCATCTTGCGGGGCCAAGCTTGTCTCCTAGCGAACGCACGCCGCTTGCTCAGCGCCGCCGCCGCCACCTCTTGCTCCACGAAAAGCCCGTCTCCGCCGCCACCGCCGCAAAGCAAGAAGAACCATCCAAGGGCAACCACATCTCCAGCATCTCCCCCGAGAAAGAAGCTCACTGTCCGACGTCGGGATCCGGCGGCATCTCCTACCACGACGTCGGGATCCAGCCGAGGGAGAAAGGGAAAGGAGCCGGTTAAGCTTGCATATGACATGACTCCCGAGGAGCTGGAGGCAAGACAAAAGGCTGATGTGGCTAGGCAATTCGCGCCAAAGAAACCAGAGTGAAGCTAAAATTGATCCAACATATCTCCGACAGTTAGTTGGCGATGCAGGCGCCACCTCCGGTCTTGACCAACTACGAAAGCGACAATAGTGAAGAGCAAGACAAATGCTACTAGAAGTCGGAGGGCGGCCAAGAAAAAAAAGAACAATGCAGGAGATGAGGACATCACTGTCGATCCAGAGATGGTGCGGAAATTCATGGAAGAGGCAGGGCTCGATACTGAAGGAGCAGCTCTGGGAACGACGGATAATCTTCCAATGGCACCGATCAGATGGAAGTATCAACAGGGCCAACCGTTGGTGGACCCAACTGAGATAGATGCTCTGCCTACCAAGATGCGACAGATGCATATCTAGTACATGAAACAGGCCATGAAAGGAACGACTATGTTTCCCTTAGTTTTGAAAGATGAGCACTTCCACCGCGGGGACAACACAGAAATACGGCTGGAATTTGAAGACTTGTACAATATATACCACAAAGACGCTGTCAACGTGTCTTTCATAAGCTACTGGTGCCTGTAAGTGTCTCGAGCTCCTAAGTTTACACCGTTATTTACTCCCGTACCATAAATTTGGACTCCAACTAACTAAGTTAAATATCCCTCACGTAGATTGGAGATGCAACGGCTTGCTAAAGATGGCATGTCACATAAGTACGACTTCATCGATCTATCGATTATCAACGATAAAGTGTATTCATACCCCCTCAAAGAAAGAATTTCGAGGAATACATTCTCCATGCAATGCTCGAACAACACGACAAGCTGTACATATTCCTGCCCTTCAACTACGAGTACGTGTTCTCACAATCCTTTTCTTCCACTATATACTTCTTAAGACAATGATATGTAGTATATATGACCAGCTATTTACATATATGTTGCAATATGTGTCAATAGCTTTCACTGGATCCTTCTCGTCATCGAGCTTGGCAATGGAATTATTAGAGTACAAGACTCAAGAAGGAAGCCTAAGGCAGGATACCAATGGATCATTAACATCCTAAATGCGGCGTACACAGAGTTCAAGAAGAAGCAAAAGGGAAAATTCAAGAAAAGAATTCGATGTCGGGCTAAGCGATTGGGTACGTACTACAAAGACTGTATATTATTATTATATGTGCGTCTTACCAATTTGTCATCTGAATATTTAATTTGTTTATTCTTATGAAATCCTCGGCCCCAATGAAGGTTAGTCGTCAGACCGCTGGAAACAACTTGTGTGGCTACTATGTGTTCCACTACATGCAAAATTTTCTCCACGGCGATGTTCCCACTAATTTTTTCGAAGAGGTTCGTGTGTGCTACTGAACCAGTTAGCTAGCTAGAATAACATACGCTTTAATTACAAGCATATATATGTTCCGATATTTAATTATTTACTTATCGCTTTATTAATTGCCAGCCCAACACCGATCGCGACGTTGCAGTACTGCCGCCTCACCGGGTGCTCGCACTTCAAGAACAACTCATCGGTTTCGTTGTCGACGATATCGTAAACCCTCAAGGCGCGTTCCACCACATGAGGGGTAACGGTTCTCCTTCCTTTAACACCGCCGAACTGGCGGCGATATCCACCACCTCGTCGAGCAAGGCCGAGAAGAGTGACGCGGCGAAGAAATTAACTCGATAGACAATTTTCAATCATTCAAACTGCTTGTAAACGTCGCGTACATGCGTGCACTCGTTATCACATGTAACATGTATATATATACTTGTGGATTTTTGACAATGTTAATATACTTGTGAATGTTTGTTCAGCTTGTGATGATCATGTCAACATGTGTACGCATATATATATATTAAATTGCGACAAAAAGCCTTTTCTAGTATTTAGTTTATTATTTCAAACGATATCGACAAACACCCTATAAAACCATTTTGAAATGGATTCTCCGGTGGAGATTGCTTCTCTACAAGCGGTTCGGAATTGGAACCGCTTGCAGAGCAATACCTCATAGCGGTTCCAATTACGAACCGCTGCGAGCTATCCCACGTGGCGGCCACTCGCTTGGGAGAGCTACATGGCCGGTTCGTTAGGCTGCATAAGCGGTTGAGGAACGCGTGTGATACCAGCCGAGCATCACACGCGGTTTCGCATAAGCGTTCAAAACCGCTTATGCTGTGCCCTTACGAACCGCTTGTGATGTTTCGTTCTGCAGTAGTGCTGGTTAATGCTTGAGGTTATAGCCTTTTAGAGCTAACATAAAATATTATAAATATTACATCTGATTTTATTTTGCATATTTAATTAGGATGTAGACCCAGTATAATTTGTCACCTTTTCCTGGTTAATGCAAGAATTTCTAGCCATTTAGAGCTAGCAAAAAATAGTTAAACTATTTTATCTGATTTTTTGTTTAGTTATTAAATAACTTTTTGGCAAAAATGAACGTTAACATTGAATTATCAAAATCATTGCACTATAATAGAAGTGCCCTTTGTAACCGTCTCATCTGTGCCGATTCACAAAAAATAGGCAATAATAAGTTATCACTGCAGGTTTTAAAACTCAGCCGCGGGGATAGTCAGCGCATCAGTACCGGTTTTTAACTAAAACTGGCATAGATACTTTCACCGCCAGTTTTAGTTTAAAACCAGCACTAATAATTTATATCAGTGCCGGCTCTCACCGACACCCACAAACCGGCAATGAAAATTCAATTTTTACTGCCGGTTTTTGCAACGTTCCTGCCCATATAATAGAACCAACAGTGTTAGTCCATTATCACCGCCGGTTTTGCTGATTTTCTCGCCATATATGCTGGAAGCCACTTATCACTACCGGTTTTGTTTGAAAACCGGCAGGGATGTGTTGGCTATATATAAATTCCAACCGATAGTAGCTAAGGTGTGGAAGTCACCTTTGCATGCAGCTGCTCGGTTTGAGATGGTGTGAGGCATATTTGAGAATCAAATTTTGAAGGCTAAGCATGGAGATTCTAAATCTAACAAAGTGTGGGTTTCATCACGTGGAGGCTCCAATCCCAAGTAAATTTATTTGATGTAAATTTATTTGATGTAGACTCTGTTCTTTACAGCTTAAACTCGATTAAAAGCTACAATGTTAAAATTTGATATTTTTGTGCAAGTGACACACGTTGTAACATTTTGTAGTCATTTTGGTTAGATTTGTAGCGGTTCTTCTCAAAGATCTCAAAACTATTTGTAATATAGTTTTTTAACCTTTGCATGCCACTTCTCGAAAGCCCTAACTTTTAAATACTTAATCTCATTTAGCTTTTGAGCTCTATCAAACAGGGCCTTAGTATATTTCTAATAATTTAGTTGATTTTTTGAAATCTGAAGTAATTTAGTTGAAGTATATTTTAGGGTGTCAATATTTATCCTAATCCGAGAGGACTGAGTCAAATAGTGAAAAGTAATTAATTTGGATTATTTATATAATAAGAAATATTTTAGTTCATGGAGTGAAAAGTGGATTTAGTTTGTTAATTTATGTAATTTCAAATATTTTGCATATGTATATATATGTGTGTTTTTGGGTATGATGAATATATATTCATATATAGTTAGTGTAACATTAAATTTTTGTTCTTTACTTGTAGATGGACAGGAGATGGATGTACGATGCGGACCATTGTAGCCCTGAGTTTTTGAATGGCGTGGACTCGATTCTGAGGGCTGTTAAGGTTTACAAGTCAGATAACCAATTTGAGTATGTAAGTTGTCCATATGTGGATTGTAAGAATGAGAAACAGTTCTGTGACGTAGAGTAAATTCGTCCTCGCTTGTTGCGAAGTGGTTTCAAAGATCGATATACATGTTGGAACAAGCATGGTGAAGATGTTGAGACTGAACATTAGCACTCACAACACATTGCCGAAGACGCCTGTGGAAGCGACATGTAGGATGACAACATCAACGATGTGGTTGTCGAAGCATGGTGAAGATGTTGAGACTGAACATTAGCACTCACAACACATTGCCGAAGACGCCAGTGGAAGCGACATGTAGGATGACAACATCAATGATGTGGTTGTCGATGATCCTGATGATGACCAAGATCAGATGTTTCATGATGGGGAAGGGGAATTCACCACTGAAAGACAGTTTCAGATGTTCCAATGTATGGTACAGGACTCTAAGACACCATTGTATCCGGATGCAAGAAGGATCACACCAAACTACGCATCATGTTGACACTGTTGCAGTTGAAAGCAAGCAACAGTTGGTCAGATAAGAGTTTCGATGAGTTGCAACTTCTCTTGGGTGACGTGCTTCCGGAGGGAAACGTTATGCCCAATACCACCTACCATGCCAAGCAAGCTGTTTGTCCATTGGGATTGAAGGTACAGAAAATTCATGTATGTCCAAATGACTACATTTTGTATCGCAAAGAGCATGAGGAGTTAGATGCGTGCCTAGTGTGTGGAGATTCATGGTACAAGCAGTGCAATGATGCAGTTGGTACGAAGTAGAACAAGAAGGGACTACTGGCAAAAATAATATGGTATTTCCTATAATCCCAAGGCTGAAGCGATGGTTTGCGAACAAAAAGCACGCTCAATTGATGTGATGGCACACCAAAGAGTGTAAAAATAACGGAATGCTCAGACACCCAGCTGATGGTGCACAATGGAGAAACATCGATAGAAAATATAAGAAGACATTTGCATATAACCCGAGGATTATTAGGTTCGGGCTGAGTACGGATGGGATGAATCCATCTGGGAACGTCAGCAGTCATCACAGCACTTGGCCCATCACACTATGTATGTATAACCTACCACCTTGGTTGTGCATGAAACGAAAGTATATTATGATGTCCTTGTTGATCCAAGGGCTTAAGCAACCGGAAAACGATATAGATGTGTATTTCAAACCGTTGGTTGAAAACCTAAAAGTGCTGTGGAACGATAGTATATGGGTATGGGATGAGTACAAACGGGAGCACTTTACCCTGTGTGCAATGCTTTTCGTAACATTCCAAGACTGGCCTGCCCTGGGCAATCTATCTGGGTAGGTTACAAAACGCTACAACGGATGCATGGTGTGCATGGAGGAAACTTCAGGTCGGTATCTAAGCAATAGTCGAAAAATGGTATACACGCGTCATTGTAGGTGGCAACGCCGGGACCACCCATACTGAAAGGATAAGAAATCTTTTGACAGGACCGTCGAGACTGATGTAGCTCTAGAATGCCACACTGGTATACAGTTATTCAAGATGGTAAAGGACATCGATTTTGTCTTTGGGAAGGGACGAGACAAGAAAACTACCATGAAAGAATGTATGTGGAAAAAGAAATCAGTGTTTTGGAAACTCCCGTCTTGGAAAGATCTGGATGTTCGCCACACGCATGATGTCATGCACATAGAGAGGAATGTGTGCGAGAGCATTCTTGGACTCTTAGTAGGCATACCTGGCAAGACTAAAGATACAGTGTAGACCCATAAGGACCTCAAAGATATGAAACTGATGAAAGAGCTACAAATAGTACAACATAATGGAAAAAAAAACTCCTTCCCCCAGCTTACTACACACTCAACAAGAGGGAGAAAATTGACTTGTGCACTTTCTTCCATGGTGTTAAAGTTCTATCCGGTTACTCTACCAACATGAAGAGGCTAGTAAATATAAAAGATTCGGAGATACTTATTGGCATCATGAAGGCCAATGTGTGGGGCCTGTCCTTTTCCCACCACTTGATCTGCACTAGTCCCTAGATCAGTACACTAGTGCACACTATTCACATAGCCGGACCATTTCATACATGAGGAACTTATATTACACAAAATACCTGTATTAAGCCCAAGGGCTATTATGTATTATATCACGACACATTGGCCCAAATAGTTAGAACATCCAAAAGATCAGTGTACGAGAGAACCAAAAGATCCAAAAGGTCTCCTGCCGGCTATGCCTAAGCAGTCGACTGGAGAGACACCCTATACCTCGCCCTGATCGTTAGCATAATCCTATTCCTTGTCTTCATGGCAGGCGTACTGATCTTGCTCATACTCTCAATCTAAAAGAGTATATGTTTGTGAGGTCAGTATCATCCAAACACTGGCGAGCTAATACCCAACCTAATGCATTTAGTGATAGGGGGTTCCAAAGGAAAAGTTGGGGGTTTATTTATTTACAGAAAGCAAGTTTTATATACTAAAACCTATGACTTTGCAATTTTTAACCCAAAGTTCTACTGATCAATGTTTCAAATTCTAGTTTCCATTCCATACCCATAATCCATACCACAATCCAAACCCATCCTGAGTATCCTCCAAACACCCGCCATCATCTTCCGGGTGTGGCGCACCCGTTGTGGATCTTACGCCAGCGAAGCGCCTGTCTTCCCTAGCTGGGTTGCCAGGCCCGCACTAGAGTCACGGCTCCCTGTCACGTAAGTCCTAGATCATCCGTCCGGATAATGACACATTTCTGTCTTCGCCTCGGACTAGGGGTTAACCTTGACGCTGTCCAGCAAGCCACCGGGCCCCAAGTCCGCACTACCGCGTGATGGCCACGCATTGTGTAGGAACCCCAATGGGCAGCATAAAGCTATGCGAAAACAACTTGCGCTCTGACTGGCACAGCCGTCCCTGGCTGCCCAGCACGCCTAAAACTCACGTTGTGCAGGATCCCCAGTGGGCAGCATACAGCTATGTGAAAACAACTCGCACTCTGACTGGCATAGTCGTTCCTGGCTACCCAACAACTTCCTCGTGGTTTAGCCTTCCTTCTCTCGCTATAGTTCCATCCATGTGCCCTGCACATGTTGTGACGGGACTACCCTATGGCAGCGCTCGCCCATACGCGTGTTGCCCCGTGCCCCTCTCAGCACCATGCTGGAACCGATAGCCTTCTTCACACCATGTAGCCTAGCTACATCACACCCTTAACCATAAACCGGAACACATCCGTGTTCCCAACCACACACAATGGAATGCCAGGCCTAATTTCCAGTTATCCATGTTTATTATGTAATCATGTCCGATGAATGTCGGTTCACCGTTCCGAGGCAACTAAGCCTAAAATTAATAATTGGACCTGAGCAATGTCTAAGCAAGATTTTAACCAAGACTTAAGGGCCTAAATAATTTTATTTAACCTAAACAGGCTATCAAGGATGATCATCAAGGCAATCATTGATAAAGTCAAATAACAGATGATTTCATCAAAGCAATATCATCATGGCAAAGCAATAACAAGTATTAACAGGGCATGATATATCATGATTATGCAAGTAGGCGTAATTACATAAAGAGCATACAATTTGATACTGTAAATAAAATACTTTAGAAAATTGGGATTCAGCATGATCTAGTGAATGTTAACTCGCACTAGAGAATGTTTAGACTAGAGAAAGTTTAGACTCTCCCTAATAAAAGTAAATACCCTCTAGGAAAGATGTTAAATCGCACTAGGGAAAGTTTAGGCTCTCCCTAGTAAAAGTAAACATCCTCAAGGAAAGATGTTAACTTGCCTGGGTCCTGTGGGTAGTGGGGGTCTTCTTGCTGTTTTTCGAAGTGTCTCGCAGGCTCTTCAGTGTCTTTTAACGGAACGTATTCGAGGAGCAATAAATAAAGCAGCAATATGCAATAAGAAAGCATGATGCATGAAATGCACTCGCTCAGTCTAGCGATCGGCGACGGACGTTAAGTTTTAATCTAGATTTCAAAAAAGTTCCATGATCCTACTACTGTATAGTAATTTACGAGAAAATAACATTAGCGGGGGTGTTTAAGAATGTGATAGGTGATGATTGATGATACATGATAGTACCCTTAATAGTCTACCCTTAGATTTAGCAAATGGATGTATAAGGCAAAAATTAATTTTGTTTGAAGTATTTCTTTCATCAACTCTAGGGAAATTACCTATTGTTTATGGATAGGTGTATGGCTGTATGATTATAAATCTAGAAACAAATTACACATATTATATTTTATAGGCCTAATTTACCCTAGTTAACTAGTTAAATAATCCTACTAAGTTTTATCATGGTCCTACAATTTTAATAAATTCATTAGGGGTCAATAATGTTTCTGTAAAAATTTAAGATTTAAATGAATTCATTTAGTATTTTAAATAATTCAAAGTTTATTACTGTTATATTAATACTTAAGAAAAAGTGGTAAATTTGTCCAAATAATTACCCATTGGGTATTAAAGGTCCTAAAATTGGGTTGATAATTTCTAAAATTCCTAAATCATATTTATGTTCCACTGGAATTTTCTCATGATTTTAGGAGCTCATTAAACAATTAAAATTAAGAGCAAAGTCATTTAAGAACTACCCTATTAAGGGTTTTTGGATTAAACGGAGGCTTTCAGTGAGGTATTGTACTAGGTCATAATTCTGCTGAATCCAAATTGCTATTTAGTAATTATCCTAATTTTCTTAGAATTTATTAAGTGTTTACCATTTTATTTAATCAGTATTCACTATCAGTGTTTATATTTTCAAAGGAAAATCCCTAATATTAGGGCTATTAACTTAACCAATGGCACTAACCTATTAAAATGTTCATGCAGATATTTTTTATTAATTCCAGTTGGTCATCTCGTATTTATTAGGATTTATCAAGGATTTTTGGAGAGGTCTAACTGTGTTTAGAAATTCATTTTATTTTCTAACATTATTTAAAATACAAAAAGGCTGGAAAAGCCTAGGAACAGTAACAGGCCGGCCCGGTAACGGCACCGCCCGACTCGCCGAAGGCGCATTTCTCGGAGACACCAAGCAAAGGAGAAAACGCTCAACGAAGAAGACACTATCACTTAACCTGACATGTGGGACCCTGGACCCCCATGTCAGCGACACCACGCGGGGCAACATTGCTGCAGCGCGAATCTTGGCGCCAGATTGGACGGTCACCACGTCACCTTCCACCTCCAGCTCGCTGGCGGCGCTCCGGCGATGGTCCAGTGCAGGCGCGGTGGTGCTACAGTGCTCTACCGAGCTGGTTCATGATCGCAACACATTCCTGGCCGCAAGATCTAGGACGTGCTATCGCCAACTAGCTGGAGATGGCACAGAAGTTGCGGCGCTATGCGCGAGGCGGCAGTAGCTACAGGAGAGCATGGAACTCGGCGAGCAAAAGGGAAATAACTCTAGTTCCGTTGGCCGGGGAGCATGTAGGGGCTATCAAGATTCTTACCGAGCGAGGAATCAAATGGAGGATGGATGGCGACGACCGGCGACGAGGTGGTTGAAAAAGCACCGAGTAGGGGTGTTGGCCCAAGCCAACACCAATGGTGATCTTACAAAATTGATAGAGGGGAAACGTTATGGAGGTTTTAAGGATACTCGAGCTGCGAGGAATTGAAGGGAGACTCACTGGTGAAAGAGAAATTGAGAAGGGGGTGATTTGGTTCACCGAGCACCGGCAGAGAGAGAAACTCCGATTCCAGGAGTAATGGGGGCTCCCGGGCCGATTACTTGGAGGACGACGGGGGTTGGGGTCTCATTGTGCTCTGGAAGCAAGCACGGGAACTGGGCTGACGGGCGTGGACGAATTTTGGAAATCAAACGCGGTGGTAGTGGTGAAGTGAGAAGGGGAAAACGGGTGCAAGCCTCAGCGGGGAATTATAACCCTAGCAGGAGCTCGCCGACTAGCTGGAGATGGCACAGAACTTGCGGTGCTATGCGCGAGGCGGCAGTAGCTACAGGAGAGCATGGAACTCGGCGAGCAAAAGGGAAATAACTCTAGTTCCTTTGGCCGGGGAGCAACTAGGGGCTATCAAGATTCTTACCGAGCGAGGAATCGGATGGAGGATGGACGGTGACTGCCGGCGACGAGGTGGTCGAAAAAGCTTTGAGCAGGGGTGTCGGCCCGAGCCAACACCAACGGTGATCTTGCAAAATTGATAGAGGGGAAACGTTAGGGAGGTTCTAAGGATACTCGAGCTGCGAGGAATTGAAGGGAGACTCACTGATGAAAGAGAAATTGAGAAGGGGGTGATTTGGTTCACCGAGCACTGGCAGAGAGAGAAACTCCGATTCCAGGAGTAATGGGGGCTCCCGGGCCGATTACTTGGAGGACGACGGGGGTTGGGGTCTCGTTGTGCTTTCGAAGAAAGCACGGGGAACTGGGCCGACGGGCGTGGACGAATTTTGGAAATCGAACGCGGTGGCAGTGGTGAAGCGAGAAGGGGAAAATGGGTGCAAGTCTCAGTGGGGCATTATAACCCTAGCAGGAGCTCAGGAAGTGAGGGAGAGTAGCGAAGGGCGCAAGGGAAGCGGCTGGGTGAGTGGAGACAAAGGTGGCAGGCGGTGCGACAGTGGTGAGCCAGCGGGGTGGTAATGGCGGGGTTTTGGCGTGCACGGCAATGCGGCGACGAGATCGGGGTCATCATCGTGAGCGGAGACAGCACGGCGGTGCAGGCGGCGACGGGACGTCGTGGCAGCGACGACTAGGCGGGGGTGGCAGTGGAGCAGGCGGTGGCCAATGCACGGGTTTGGCTAGCGCAGGCGCGCAGATGGGGGCGGCCACGCGGCGTGGTTGCCAGAACGAAAATGCCACGAGTGCGGCGCGGCATTGGCGTGACATGAATCCGGTGCGGCGCGGAGGGGCGACGTACGGTCCGACGGTCCATCCGGTGGCATGGTAGAACCATGCGAGAGTGGGAAGTCGAGAGGAGAGAGAGATGAATGGGAGATCTGAGCTGGGAAGAGGAGAGCCGGGGGCTCAAACCAGGAACAAGCAATGGCCGGCTCGGCTTGGAGAGAAAGGGGCTGGGCCAAGGGCCTAGCTGGGTTGGCTAGCCAGGTTGGGCCTAGCCCAAAGGACCCATTTGTGTCCTAGATTTACATTAGGGAGATTGAATTTTGTTGAATTTTGAGAGGGATAAAATACGGGGCTAGATTGACAGCCGCTTAATTTTAAAAATTTAGGCTCAAACTACCTAATTTACTTAGATTTCAAATTAATTCAATTTAAGGTTTCCTCCCCCCCACCTAGGGTAATAATTTGTTTAAATGGCTCACATGTGCATTATTGAAATATGTTTACCTAAATGATGCATGCATGACTTAAATATATGCTAAAACATATAAATACCATTATATATATATATATATCTATATATATATATAGGCATAATCATATGAAAACGAGTCTAACGGGTAAGGCTTTCTAGGCTATATCCAAAATGGGGCAAATTACGGGGCCTAAATTACATCATTCTTACAGCCATGGCAAAAGTTCCATTTTTAGGGTGTTACACAATGATTGCCATATGATGATGACGCATATGCTCGTAGTTGCGCTTAGGGCAATTCTGCCAGAAAAAGTACTAGACGTAATAATAAAGTTGTGTTCTTTCTTTAATTCAATTTCACACAAGGTCATCGATGCACAGAAACTGGACAAGCTATAGGAGGATGTGGTCACACTCTATGTCGGCTTGAGATGCATTTCCTACCAACATTGTTTGATATGATGATTCCCCTCATTGTTCATATCGTCCCCCAGATACGGGTCCTTGGGCCTATGTTCTTACATTAGATATACCCTTTCGAGAGGTTCATGGAGGTTCTTAAGAAATATGTTCGTAACCGAAATTGGTCGGAAGGCTGCATGGCCAAGGGATGGACATCATGACGGTGTGCCTGTATCCCGTCATGAGGGCAGACTACAGGGAAAAGGTACCGTTGGTGAAAAAAGGAACGTACTAACGACATAGTATCTTTCTCGCATGCACATTTCATAGTTCTTCAACAATCGGTTGTGGTGGCTTAGTATTGCGATATGAACACGTTAATTGTATGGACAAATAACCCGAAGAAGTCAGATGAATGGATTGAGAGGGAGCATAGAAATAAATTCGGTGACTGGTTACACAGACACGTCATGGGCATGCAGATGGTCTCTGCTGACTTGGAAGTGTTATCCCGGAGACCGTCCACTACAATCATTACTTTCGAAGGATAGGAGATAAATGGTTACACATTTTACACGAGAGCACAAGATGACAAGAGCACTAATCAAAATAGGGGTGTCCATACAGATGCCTATAACAACAATGGCTGTATGAAGACGTACTATGGATTCATAGGGGAGATCTAGGAGCTGGACTATGGAGCTTTGAAGGTCCCTCTTTTTCGGTGCCAATGGGTCCAACTCCCTGCGGTAGTGGGAAATAAAAAATATGGCATGACTACCGTGAATCTTAAATGTGTTGGATAAAGAAAACAACCATTTGTGCTCACAAAGGATGTTATGCACCTACTTACATCTGCCGCCGCGATCATAATGGAGGACTAGTAATTTAATTGTAACTCTCTTGTATTAGCAAATAATATGTTTAATTTGTAATTTATGCAGAGTAATGGAAAACATTTACTCCGTGTAAGAAATGAAGTGTAATCTTATGTAGTAATTTCAATTTAATTTATCATAAAACCCTAACACCCAAATTATACGGTTAATTACATGTTAAAAAAGAGATGAATCATAATTTTACAAAATTATTAAACATTAAATAAGTGAGAATCACATTTTTTCCTAGGTTGAAGACTATTTATAACATTTTTATAAATTTTAACAGATTTTACCAAAGTCATTTAGTAATTTAAAAATCCAGATACTATTTATTGGATTATTTATAAAGAGTTCTGTAACGAAAAAAATGAAACAAGGTATTTTTATCACAACAAGAATAATGTTTAAAATTTATCAAAAAAGTTATATATTATTCCTATGCCTAAAACTATATTTAAGAAATTAAAAATAGCAAATCCATTAATTTAATAATATAGGGCGAAAAGACCATATCAATGCCGGTTTTCAACAAACCGGCACTAATAAGCCACTTATCAGTGCCGGTTTCCAATAAACCAGCAGTGATATGCCACTAATCAGTGCCGGTTTAATAAGGAACCAGCACTGATAGTGCTTATGAGTGCCAGTTCGTTATTAAAACCAGCACTGATGCAACCGATTCGTAATCCGCCGCCCTAAACCCTGTCCCGCACTCCCGATTCCCCATTTCCTCCCTCCCGCCCGATTCCCACGTCGCCACAAGCCCGTCACGCTAGCCCGCCGCCTCTGCCCTCTCTCTCCTACGCCCTCGGCACCTCCATCCGCCCCTCTCTCTTCCACACCGCTACCACCATCCTCCTCTCCCGACCCGACTGCCACCTCCCGATGCCGCCAACCAGAAGCGCCCAAAGGCCGCCATCCACTGGGCCTCCCTCTCCCGCGCCACCTCCCGCCGCCCCTGCAGCCATATCTCCCTATCCTTTCCCTCTCCTCGAGCCCCACTCGGCCACCCCTCCATAGTTCCCAACCGTAGTGCCACCAACCCGCCGCCCTCCGCAGTCTGCACCTCCCTCTCCTCATCGGCGCCTCCTCCCACGTCGCCGCCACTGCCCGCCTACTCTTTGCCGGTGCCTCCTCCCACTCCCATTGTTGATCTGCTCCATTTCCCGCTCTCTCGTCACCCTCTGTTGATTTGCTCCCGTGGTACAAAGGTAATTGATCTGTTGATTCCGATCCACCATGAAAGGGATGAATTTTGCTCTAAGTATATGTAGTATAGTGAAAGGGATGAATTTTGCTCTATGTATATGTAGAATTAATGGTGAAAGGGATGAAGTTTGCTCTATGTATAAGTAGAATGGTGAAAGGGATGAATTTTACTATATGTATATGTACAATGGTGAAAGGGATGAATTTTGCTCTATATCTATTGCTCTATGTATATTGTTATAAGTATATTGCTCTTTATGTGGAACTAAATGGTAATACTATTTTCTTAGACAAAGGACACCCTCCGCAACACCCCCTTATCGCCGTAACCTCTACGTCTAGCTGTCGGTGAGGTAATTCCCCACCGTCCGTTGTCATGCCGACTTATATTTGTATGTGCTCTAGTTTTCCTTGATTTAAGCTAGTGGTAGATGGCACCTTACTTTGTGGCATGTGGGCTAGAACAAAACTTACTAAATTATTTGGCATAGTTGTCACAGCCATGGGCTCCGCATAGGTGTGTTGCATTTTAACTGACTTTTGAGATGTTTAAAATTTCAGTACTTCTGTTTTATATTTCATTAAAATGTTTAAAATTTCAGTACTTGTGTTTCATATTTCAGTAAAATGTTTAAAATTTCAGTACTTGTGTTTCATATTTTTTAAAATGTTTAAAATTTTAGTACTTGTGTTTCATATTTCAGTAAAATGTTGAAAATTTCAGTACTTGTTTTTCATATTTTTTGAAAATGTTTAAAATTTCAGTACTTGTGTTTCATATTTCAGTAAATGTTTAAAATTTTAGTACTTGTGTTTCATATTTTTTTAAAATGTTTAAAATTTCAGTACTTGTGTTTCATATTTCATTAAAATGTTTAAAATTTCAGTACTTGTGTTTCATATTTCAGTAAAATGTTTAAAATTTTAGTACTTGTGTTTCATATTTCATTAAATGTTTAAAATTTCAGTACTTGTGTTTCATATTTCATTGAAATGTATAAATTTTCATTGCTTAATTTCTATATATGCTTCAAATATACAAGTTTCATACAGGAGCACATCTTAACTAGTAACATATTTTGTCTTTACAAGTGTGCCTTCGTTATGATCGTGGCGTATATACAGAGCATCGACATTTGTGTCATTCAGGACACTTATGTCGACATCCACCGGAAAAGGAGGGAGCTCGTCGAACTGACTATACTCTTTCTCGTCTGTGACGTCCTCAACTCCGACAATCCTTCGTTTGCCTTGGAGAACCACATATCGCTTTGGCTTGTCCTTCTGCTTCTTAGGTTTGCTTGACATGTCCATTACGTAGAAGACTTGTCTCACATCATTGGCGAGAACGAATGGTTCACGCCTATAGCCGACTTGTGTGAGGTCTACGGTTGTCATGCCATATTTGTCGATCTTCACGCCGCTTGAACTCAATTTAACCCATTGGCACTTGAATAGAGGGACCTTCAAAGATCCATAGTCAAGTTCCCATATCTCTTCTATGAAACCATAATATGTGTCCACCTTGCCAGTGTTGTTCGCGGCGTCTATACGGATGCCGCTGTTCTGGTTCGTGCTCATCTTATCCTGGGATTTCGTGTAAAATGTGTAACCATTTATCTCGTACCCATTGAATGTCACGATTTCACTAGATGGTCCCCGAGCCAGGCATTGCAACTGTTTATTGTCTGACCCTTTCAAAAGGATGTAATTTTGTAACCAAGTGTCGAATGAATCCATGTGCCTCAGTGTAATCCAATCCTCAGACCTCCCTGGGAATTCACGGCGTAGAATACTCTTGTGCTGAAGGACATAAGGGGCCACTACAGTAGATTGTTTCAGAACCGTGAAATGTGCTTGTTTCAAAGTAAGAAGATCTTTGCATGCAATTGCTTTCCGTCCTATTCCCCGGAGCCTCCCCTCATGGCACGATATAGGGACAACAATCGGATTTAGATCATTAATGTAATCCACACAGAACTCATTCACCTCCTCTGTGCCATACCCCTCGGCTATGCATCCTTCCGGACGAGAACGGTTACGGACATACCTCTTTAGGACACTCATGTACCTTTCGAAAGGAAACATGTTGTGTAGAAACACGGGTCCGACAATACCTATCTCCTTGACAATGTGAACAATGAGATGAACCATAATATCAAAGAATGCAGGAGGAAAGATCATCTCAAGGCTAACCACACTTTGTACCACGTCATCCTGCAGCTTACTTAGTTTATCTGGATCAATAACTGTGGTGCCCCTTCTGAATTCACATTCGGCTCAAAGAAGTCACTGCCCTTTCGCTGTCCAAGTGATTGAAAAATAACATACTAGCTGCCCAAGAGCAAGCCGAGCATGTTAACTCCCAACCCGAGCTTGCAGCGGCACACACGAGCGACCTTCGTTGAAGCGAATGTAAACCGGGTGCCCGGATATGTGCTCGGTGATGGCTCCCAAGATCAGCTACCATCACACACATATCCTCACAATGATCGATAGCACAACACATACATTTTCGGCATAATTTTCATCCAATCCGGGCAACATGAACTGCTGCCCGAACAATAAGTTTTAACATCATCAGAGTTTTACTGCAGCGAAAATACAAGTTTGTTCACCAAAATAGCAGCGGAAGAACATCATGATAAACAAAAGACCAGCGTGGTATGCCCCCATTAACCCCATGGGCAACCGACTGGAAATTAGAACTCCGCTTGCCCGCTAGCATCACCGTGCTCGGCTTGGTAGTAGTACTCAAGCGCGGGGTCGTCTTCACCTGAAAATTGCAGCACATCGGTTGAGTACAGATGGTACTCAGCACTAAGAGGTAATGTATATCCTCAATCATGAATATTATGTACTCCAAGTAAGGGCTAGCAGTACTTTTTAGCACAATTTGCATTTTTGCAAGACGTATATATATGAGTAGGTTGTAAATTGCATTTGCGGAAAGAAAAAAAAACATCCCAAACAGTAATGCTTGTAGTATCCATCATAATTCATCATCATAAATCCATGGGGCTCTATCCGCCCTTGGTCTCTATCCGACCATAATCAAAACCTGCTCGGGGTTTATCCGCCCTTGGTCTCTATCCAACCATACACCATGAGCAACCCTGTGCTCGGAAAGACACGGCTATCCCACCATGTCTAAAACCAGTACCCAACTGAACCATGAGCTAACATCTGTGTCTCGCCTCACAAGTTTTCGTCCTTAACCCTGGACGCGGCTGTTCGAACAGTTTAACACTCTGCAGAGGTGTACGACTTTACCCACACGACACAGCAAGCCATGCCGAAGCCTCTTAGATGTACATGCCAGTCTATTGGGTCACCCGAGTTGACTTCATCCACTCCCCACTCCACGAGTGCAGGAGGGAGTCAACCGTTGCAATGGATTTGTCCAAGGCCCATCACACCCAAGCACAAGGACGCACCACGGATGGTCCACCCTGCCACCCCACCCTCTAACACAAGTTGCCCCGCTGGTACCCAATGGCGCGAGCATGCACACGAAATTGGCCAAGTGTTCCCATAATACACGTGTGGTCGTACGTATAGTAACTCGAAGGGATTGGCACCATGTTCGGTCCTTAATTCACTCGAACGGGGCTACGTGTCCGGGATCCATCCTCCCATCATTCCTCTATCACCCGTTGAAGTCCAACTCAGAGCTCACACGTAATCCATCATCATCATCACCAGTATCACATAGTAAATCATTCACAATCGAAGTCGTACGAGCAATGGAATTACTCCATCGATCGCTTTACCACGTTGACTCTAAGCATGGCTAAGCTTCCGCTGACCGAAACCAATTAATATTATCCTCTTAGGCTACAAAGGAATAGGGATATCAAACATAGACTACTGAGTAGGAGATAACTAAGTTCTACCCACCAAGTGACATATATATTTTAACTTAGCATGCAGGCAAGTGATAGAACATAATTGAAATCATGCATTCATAAATAGAGGATCAATATGGTGAGTCAAATGAGGGGAGTATATGTGCCTTGTTGCTGCTGGTCGGGGTACGGAGCTGCTTGCTCAAGTTCGGGCTCCTCCGGAACGTTGGTTCCTAAGGTTCGGTAGCAAGAACATCAAATAAAATCCAAATGAAATACCAAACAAATAGGAACATCAAATATTTTTAGAGATTCAGAACGTTCATGAGCTAATGCAAATTTTTCAAAAAGAATCACCCAAATCCGAGTTCGGATGAGTGAGATAGAGCTATTTGAAGTTTGGGTGCAAAACTAGCTCGGGGCTATAAGGACTAAGCTCGGGATTGACCTAGATAGCTCGGGAATGAGCCTCCTAGCTCGGGAATGATGTTGCCTTGGTCAGGAGTGGGTTTCTAAGGTTGGATATGGCATAGCTTGGTCGGATAGGACATGGCCAAGGTCGGGCTCAACTAGCTCTAGCTCGGGAAAGTCACTTAGCTTATATGTTACTTAGTACGGGCCACTTTTGGGGGTCCTAATTAGCTCGCCTAAGCACAATTTGTAGGAAATTTGTAGGAAATTTCCTGGCGCACAATTTTCATGTAGAACACTTTTTCATCCGAGCTACGGTTGATTTTATAGAATTTATTTACTAGGCTGCTGTTCAAAGAAAGGCTGAAACGGGCTGTTTTCAGATCTGGGGTTCTAATGCTTCGGTTTCCACCAAAGAACAGTTTAGCCATGAATGCTAAATGGTGAAGAACAGAAATGAGAGGGAGTACTGGGTTCTCAAAACAGCGAAGTAGATGAAGAAAGGCAGCAAGAACTCACCCAAATCCTTGTGAACGTGCAAGGGAGATGGATGTAGTTGAAGCCTAGGAAGTATAGATGTTACTCCTGCTCATTCCATGGCCTGGATTTGAAGAAAGAGGGCATAGATGGGCAGAAAACAGAATCAGCCTTTGCTGTCCCAAAACCGAACAGCAAAGAGAAAAGGAAGAGAAATCCATAATAAACCTTCGTGCATGTGCTTACCATGGGGTGGAATGGATAGCCAACGATTTCAGCTTTCTGACGATATATAACACCCTATATGGATCCTTGGTGGTTTGGGTGGAGATTTGAAAATGGTGGAGGTGGAGATGAAGAACAGCTTGCTGTTCTTGCTGCTGTCCAGAACTTGGACGTGAGAAGAATGAGAGTGAGGGCTGGTTGAAATGGGTGGAGAGGGGTTTAAATAGAGGTATACTATTCCAGTGACAAGTGGGTCCAGGTCCCACCTGTAATAGAGAGTCTGGGGGTAAGATTCCGGGTAAGAAAAAGCTGAGGGTCTGGGCTGCCTGCAGCACCGCCCAAGTCGACCGATGGATGGAAGATTCGATCGATCTTGTCAAGACCGTCCAAGTCAGCCAATGGATGGAAGATTCGGCTGATACTGCCGGAGGGCAAAAAGGAATAAAGAATAGATGTGGTGGCTGGGCTGTTTGAATAGATACGAGCTTACTCAAGCTTCTCCAAGCCCGGTCAGGTCTTCTGTTGCTCGGTTCGACCGTCTATAGCTCGGGCAGCTTCCTCCGGACATCTTTTAGCCTGGACAAGTGATAATCAACTCGAATGGGTAGCAACTAAGCTTGGGTAGAGCTCGGTGAAGTCCAGCACAGTCACTACTTTGCTTGATAGAGCTCGGGTGAACTTTACCTTGCTCGGGCAAGCTACATCTAGCTCGGACATTTAAGGAACATGCCCGTCGGGCTAGGTCTTACTACTCTAGTGGCTTGGCCAAAGGGTTTAAGGTTAAAAACCTTATGTTCCCACCATAGAGCATGGTGGTTGAATGCAAAACTTTTTGTAAACCGACATAAAAACGAATGAACATGCTAATGATATGCATAGCTATACGAAATTTAACAGCTGGGCTGTTACAGACCTCCCCCCCTTAAAAAGAATCTCGTCCTCGAGATTTCGCTGTCTCGGTGAAGAGGTATGGACAAGTTGCTCGGAGATAATCTTCACGTTCCCATGTTGCTTCGTCTTCGGTGTGGTTGCTCCACTGCACCTTGTAGAACTTTATGGTCTTGCTTCTTGTTGTTCGCTCCCTTTCTTCAAGAGTGCGAATGGGATGTTCTCGATAGGAGAGATCAGATTGGAGATCAAGATTTTCTATCTCGGTGACTTCGGTTGGAACTCGAAGACACTTCTTGAGTTGAGAGATATGAAAGACATTGTGCACGTCGGAGAGGGAAGACGGAAGTTCAAGCTCATAAGCTACTGCTCCTCGCTTGGATAGGATTCGAAATGGACCGATGTAGCGAGGTGCAAGCTTTCCCTTCACACGAAAACGATGGGTACCCTTCAGTGGGGTAACCTTGAGATAGACATGATCATTCACCTCGAAGCTAAGCTCGCGCCGGCGACGATCAGCATAGCTCTTCTGACGGGATTGCGCTGCTCGCAATCGCTCTCGGATCAACCTAACTTGCTCCTCAGCCTCAGCAACTAAGTCAGGACCAAATAATGGCCTTTCTCCAGATTCGGACCAATTTAGGGGAGTTCTACACTTTTTTCCGTAGAGAGCTTCAAATGGAGTCATTTGAAGACTAGACTGGTAACTATTATTGTATGAAAATTCGGCAAAGGGTAGGCATTTCTCCCAATCCTTGCCATAAGAGAGGACGCATGCTCGGAGCATGTCTTCAAGGATTTGGTTGACTCTTTCAGTTTGTCCACCGGTTTGAGGATGATATGCCGTGCTAAAAGAAAGCTTGGTTCCCATTGCTTGGTGGAGACACTCCCAAAAATGTGAAGTGAATTGAGAGCCTCGATCTGAAATGATCTTCTTGGGTACACCGTGGAGAGACACGATACGGGATAGATAAAGTTCCGCCAAATTACTCACATGGTAATTGACCTTGACAGAGAGGAAATGGGCAGATTTGGTTAATCGGTCAACGATTACCCAAATGGAATCGAACCCCTTGGTGTCTTGGGTAAGCCGGTTATGAAATCCATACCGACATCATCCCATTTCCACTCAGGCACGGGCAACGGTTGGAGAGTACCCGTTGGTCTGAGATGGTCGGCCTTCACACGCTGACATATGTCACACTCTGCAACATATCGGGCAACTTCCCGCTTCATGTGAGTCCACCAAAATCTTTGCTTCAGATCTTGGTACATCTTGGTACCTCCGGGGTGAATCGAGAAGAGAGAGTTGTGAGCTTCATTGAGGATGGATGCCTTTAGCTTTTTGTTGTTGGGCACCACTAGGCGTTTTCCAAACCATAAGACACCTTGGGCATCCTCGGAGAAACAATTAGCTTTGCCTTCCTTCATTTTACCTCGGATATGGGTCACACCTTTATCATTCTTTTGGGCATTCTTGATTTGATTGATAAGGTCAGGTTTTACCTCCATAGCAGCAACAAATCCTTGTGGAACCATTTCCAAACCGAGCTTCTGAAATTCAGTGCACAAAGCATCCGATTCCGACTTAACCAAGATGCAATTGCATTGTGATTTTTGGCTTAACGCATCGGCAACCACATTGGCTTTGCCCAGATGGTAATGGAGACCTATATCATAGTCCTTGATCAACTCGAGCCATCTTCTTTGTCTACCATTCAGATCTGACTATGTGAAGATGTACTTCAGACTCTTATGATCGGTATAGACCTCGCAGCGTTTTCCGATAAGGAAATGTCGACATATCTTAAGAGCATGCACTACTGCTGTGAGTTCGAGGTCATGGGTGGGATAATTTACTTCATGAGGTCTTAATTGCCTGGATGCGTAAGCCACGACCTTGCCTTCTTGCATAAGGACACAACCAAGGCCGAGGTGAGATGCATCGCAGTAAATGTCAAAACTCTTATGAATGTCCGGTAGGACTAGGACTGGAGCGGTGGTCAATCGGTCTTTCAAGGTTTAGAAGTTTCCTTCACATTCTTGTGACCATTCAAACTTCTTATCCTTTTTCAAGAGTTGGGTCAATGGTCGGGCAATCCTAAAGAAATTCTCAATAAATCGCCGGTAGTAGCCGGCAAGACCAAGGAAACTTCGGATTTCAGTGACTGTAGTGGGCTGTCTCCAATTCAGTACATCTTGTACTTTGCTCGGGTCTACAGCCACACCACCTTGGGATATGATATGACCAAGGAAGGCAACCTCCTTTATCCAAAACTCACACTTACTGAATTTGGCGTAAAGTCGGTGCTCTCGAAGTTTTTCCAATACAAGCCGAAGATGCTCTTCATGCTCTTCTTCAGTTCTTGAGTAGATAAGAATGTCGTCGATGAAGATGACGACAAACTTGTCAAGAAACTCCATGAAGATGAAATTCATGAGGTTCATGAAGTACGCCGGTGCATTGGTCAAGCCGAAAGACATGACGGTATACTCGTACAAGCCATAGCGAGTAGAGAACGCCGTCTTAGGGATATCCTCCGATCTGATTTTGATTTGATGATAGCCCAATCTCAGGTCTATCTTGGAGAATACACGGGCTCCGGTCATTTGATCGAATAGATCATCAATCCGGGGCAGTGGATACTTGTTCTTGACCGTGACTTCATTCAGCGGTCGATAGTCCACACACATCCTTAAACTATCATCCTTCTTCTTCACAAATAGCACCGGGCATCCCCATGGTGAGGAGCTCGGGCGAATGAAGCCTTTTTCTTGCAGCTCCATAAGTTGCTTCTTCATTCTGCTAGCTCGTTGGGAGGCATCCTATAAGGCCGTTTGATATTAGGCGGTTCGGGCAGCAATTCGATGACAAACTCTACTTCGGTCGGTGGCATCGAGCGGCTCTTCGGAAAGACATCCGGTAGTCACATACCACAGGTACATTACTAACCCCAGGGGAAACATCACCTCTCAAGGCGAAGAGATGAGTGGATTTGGACCTAGATGTAAACTCGACTTGTTCGCCGGTAGTGCTGGTAAGAGAGATAGATTTTCGGGCACAATCGATCTGTCCTTGATTCTTGGACAGCCAATCCATACCTAGTATGAAATCGATGTCCCCCATATCTATCAAGATAAGGTCGGCCAGGAATTCTACCCCATTGATATCAATTTTTGCTTCCCGGCAGACTCGGTCAGCTCTAAATGTCGACCCCGGGGCATTAATGCGAAGGGAGGAATGCAAGGCTTGAATGGAAAAACCATATGATATAGCAAATTCCTCCTTGATGAAGGAATGAGATGCTCCAGAGTCAAATAAAACAGTGGCCGAGCACAAGTTGATACAAAGCGTACCCAAAACCACGTCCGGTGCATCTTGAGCTTCCTCTGCCTTGACCTGGTTGATGCGGCCTTGCTGCTGCACTTGTGGAAGCTTCCGAGCTGGATTCTGAGGTGGTATTGCACGTCCGGGCAAGACGGGTGGCCTTGCGTTAGCTGTTCCTTGATTCCTTTTTGGGCATTGGTTTGCAAAGTGTCCGGGCTGCCCGCAGGTGAAACAAGTGGTATCCGGGCAAGCCTGAACACTGCCTTCTGGCTGATTCCCACCCAAGGTAGGTGGAAACCTCTGCTGAGCGGGTCGGGGTACAGCGGCTTGAGGCCTTTGGGGAGGTAAAGCTTGAAGCTGAGGTCGGGGCTGCCATGCACGCTGCACTGGCGAGCTACTGTTTGCCGAAAACTGTGGTGCCCTCTTGCGCTTGCATGATTCATCTGGCTTGTTCCACTTCTCCTCCACGATTATAACCTTGTTGACCATGTGTTGGAAGTCCCGAAAGTCATTTGCAGCGAGCTCAAGCTGCAACTCATCAGAGAGACCATTCATGAACCGATCTCGCTTGCGTTCGTCATTGGAGACGTCATCGGGGGTATAACGAGCAAGGTAATTGAACTCGTGTAGGTACTCCATGACCGACTTGCGGCCTTGCTTCAGTGCTAGAAATTCCCGCCTCTTGATGGCCTTGATACCAGTGGGGACATGAGCTCCGCGAAAGCCCGTACAGAACTCTTCCCATGTGATAACATGCCTGGCGGGCTGCATGGTGAGGAAGCTGTCCCACCACGCACATGCCGCGCCTTCCAGTTGGTGAGATGCGAAGAGAACTTTCTCGTCTTCGGGGCAGCGAGCAATAGTGAGCTTGCGCTCGATGGTGCGAAGCCAGTCGTCCGCGTCGAGTGGATCCTCAGAACGGGAGAAGGTTGGCGGTTGGGTACGAAGAAATTCAGCAAGTCCCCCAGCTGCGCGATGTGCTGCTCCTCCAGCACCTTGAGCATTGCCCACAGCAGGAGCGGTGTTGCGAGCAATCTGCTGCAGAATGAGGGTCTGATCTTGGCGATTTTGCTCGATAAGAGCAAGAACTTGAGCCATGGTTGGGGGTGGTGGCGGTAAGTTTTCCTCCGGTTGATGTTGAGGATGCTCGGGATTAGCATGGGCGCTATCCCCAGCTTGAGAGCCAGCAGGTGGAGGGTTCTGGGATGAAGAAGCACCTCCATCTTTGCGGCGAGATCGAGTGTTGGCTCTGTCATCTGTTGCCAAACCGAACAAAAGTTAGCAACTCGGATGATGGATAGCCGATAAGGTAGGATGGAATAGAATGGGACAGCAAGCAACCAACGCTGATCCTACATGCATGCAGCGAGCAAAGTGCTCATAAAATCGATCATGATAAGAACCAAAGACCCATTGGGCAAAAAGATCCATTAAAACAAATTGGTAGTTTTCCAACACGGTTACACAAATACAAAGCCCGTAGGCTAGTGGTAGCCACATGGAACAAAGAGCCAAGTTCATCATACAAATACATAAGTTCATAATGGAGAGAACACACTCTCTGACCAAGGTTTTACTTTACTAAACATTTCTAACATAGCCTAGATCTCTATTAAAGCCATCAGGGAATATACTAAGGAGGTGATATCCTGGTGAACCGGTGTCTTCATGGTCTCGAGGATCGGTGAGATGCTGAGGAGGACCCAAGAGAGTAGAAAGACTCTCATGGTTGCAAACAAAAGACCTTGGTGGCTTTACTCCATCAACACGAGGAAGCTGAAGATGAGGTGGAACAGGCTCTCGGGGAGATATGCCATGGGATCCTAAGACATCCCAAGACACAAGTCCGATTCGAGCAAGGTGGTGAAGTTGCTCACGTGCTGCGCCAAGGCAAGCACGAGCAGTCCAAAGCTCAAGAAGAAGGCAGCGATGAGCTCGGTCCATAGTGCGAACCAAGCCCGCCAAAGAACGGATGGTCGGATCACCGTCCATTGCTGGTTCAACGAAGAAGTTGTTAAGGGAGTTGTTGCCCAATTGTGGAAAATAGGTGTATGGCGCTCGTGCCAACTCCCGGTGCTCACGACGAAGAAAGGTCATGGCAATACGGGCAACTTCTTGGACAGCCATGGCAATTGTAGTTCCCCTTGCTTCAAAGTGATATGGGCTACTTCTTGCCGCGATCTGTGCGGGAATATTGGCCATTGCAATATAGTCCTCCATGCCTGGTCCTTGAGTGTCGGTGTAGACAGCATACTCTGAGGCATAAGTGTAATTGGCATTCCAAAGGAGATCTCGAAGAAGAGAAGGATATCCATCGACTCCCTCGACAAGAGTGGCCAAAACAAGTCGTCCGCGAGTCATCTACCATTTTAGAAAGACAGGAGGAGTTAGGAAAAATTCCAGGTTGTGAAACCAAATGAATATGAAGGTAAGAATGAATATAAGATAGATGAGGAGAAAATTCAGCAAGCTTATGTTTCAAAACACATTTGATAGTTAAAATAATTTGGACTGAAGACCTTCTAGCTAACTAGCGGCCATGCTAAGTTCTAACCTGCAGTCACATGTGCTATGATACCAACCCCTGTGGCGCCCCTTCTGAATTCACATTCGGCTCAAAGAAGTCACTGCCCTTTCGCTGTCCAAGTGATTAGAAAATAACATACTATCTGCCCAAGAGCAAGCCGAGCATGTTAACTCCCAACCCGAGCTTGCAGCGGCACACACGAGCAACCTTCGTTGAAACAAATGTAAACCGGGTGCCCGGATATGTGCTCGGTGATGCTCCCAAGATCAGCTACCATCACACACATATCCTCACAATGATCGATAGCACAACACATACATTTTCGGCATAATTTTCATCCAATCCGGGCAACATGAACTGCTGCCCGAACAATAAGTTTTAACATCATCAGAGTTTTACTGCAGCGGAAATACAAGTTTGTTCATCAAAATAGCAGCGGAAGAACATCATGATAAACAAAAGACCAGCGTGGTATGCCCCCATTAACCCCATGGGCAACCGACTGGAAATTAGAACTCCGCTTGCCCGCTAGCCCCACTAAATCTAACTAATTATTTTTCCCTTTCTACCTTTTTATTTTTTTATCCTTCTAATTTTCCCTTTTCTATTTCATACACCAATAATTAGATCCTTGCAAACCTACATCTACCTAATTTATCGTTAAATTTTGGATCCTAAAGCAAAGAACTTAATTTTGAGATCAACTCCCTAAAATTAGGTGTTCAAGCTAGCTAGCAAACAAGCAAACAAACTTTTCAGTGATGAAGTTCTAGTTAGCAAACAAACACCTTTCAACAAAGAACAAATGATCAATATTTCTCCACATCCAATGCAAAAAAAACAACACTTAGGTGAGAAGGATGTTAACATGATGTTACTAACCTTAAAACACTTAATTTGCAGCTAAATCACCTCAATTGAAAATTTGTTCAGCACCTCCCCTTGAACAGTAGCTCGGCCCTTCCTGTTAACACTTCCCATTCACCTCTGCGCCCTCGGGGAGGAAGAAGATGTTTTAAATGTGCTGGGCGGGATGATTCTACAACCGGTTTGAGACACAAACCGCTTCTAGAGCTTGCCCTTTACAACCGGTTTAGGAGACAAACCGGTTGTAGAGGTGGGACTTTACACGCGGTTCGTGTTTCAAACCGCTTCTGGAAGCCCTCTTCTGCCCGTTGCCCGTGAACCGGTTCTGGTACGAAGATTACAACGGGTTCGCACCAAACCGTTTCTGATGGACCGGTTGTGATGCCCAGTTCTGTAGAAGTGCCAATATGTTTGAAAATCGAGCAAATGCCACCTCTGACTATTTGGTGCATAATATTACAATTTCGTACATAATGACTACAAAAAAGTACATCTGTGTTTAAAGTTGTCGGCGACTGGGAGGCGATCCTCCGCAGCGGCAATAACCAAGGAAAGGGGGTGCGAGGCCCGAAGGCGGCCCTGTCCCCCGGACCGAGGCCCGGCCTTGTGGCGGACTGCCGGCGAAAGAGCTTGGTCCCGGCGTGGCGTCAAGACCGGATGGATGGGGACGATGACACGAGTGTTTTATCCTGGTTCAGACCTCCACTGCGGGATAACAGCCCTACGTCCAGTCTTCGTTTAATGCCAAGGTTAAACGAGTACAAGGGGGTGAAGTCTGGGCTTTGGGAAGCCCGGGCTTCGAGTACAGTAAGTGCTCAAGGCACTGCGTGCGTGTGCTCCTACAATTACCTGGGTGCGAAGAACTACCGCCGGGGACTAGAGCTCCTACGAGAGTGTAAGTGCTCCTGTTCTACAGTAGCTATTCTCCAAGTGAGTTGTGCGTCCAAGTGAAGCTGTTCTCGTTGTTGTGGCCTGTGCGCCCCTTTATAGGCGCTCTTTGGCCACTGTAGCTTGTATTGGTCCGTTAAATTAGTCGTTGCCTTTTCGCCACACCGGTAGCGTACCGAATCCACCGGGTAATCGAGTGCAATCATCCGATCCCCGCGTCGGACCGCTTGCGGTCAGCACGTGTCCTTGCCCATGCGGGCGGTTGACGAGACTGGCCGCCTACCCGTCAGAAGCCGCTGTCGGGCGCTCCTCGGTACAGTGCGCGCATTTAATTCTTGGTGACCTTGGGGACCCGAAGCGTATCCTGTCCGCGGCGCGTGATGAGTTGCCTTGGATCCTGTTACTTTGTACCTCAGAAGCCCAGAGGAAGCAAGAGGCCCGAGCTTCCAAGGCGGGAAAGCTCGGGCTCGAGCTTACCAAGCTCGGACGCGAGCTTGCTGGCCCCGAGCTTGTCTCCTGTGGGGCCGCGGGTAAGTAAGTGGGCCGAAACTCCATGAGCCACATACTTTCCCCAACAAAAGTGCTGTCCTTGGATTACCAACCCCACACGCGGTAGGGATGGCAGTTACTGGAGTGCTACCGTCTTGCACAAAACAAAAAATATCATGCATTGCGACATTGTGGGCTGCTATATAGCGAACCAGACATGCCTGCCAGATGGCATTTTCGTTTTTGCTATACTAGACCCAAGACATGCCGCAGGCTGGAAAATGGAACCATGCTAGCTTGTAGCTCCTGCAGCGATTTGGTTTGAGTTGTTGTACACAAGTGAGAACTAGGGTCGCAGTCGACAAATAATTTCCGGTTCACTGTTCACAGCACCCACGTACAAATTAAGCATGTAACAAGTTAATGAGACGGCATTCCAGCGAGCCAAAAATATTGCAACACATGCTCAAGCCAAGCCAAGCCAAATTAGCACTACACTGCTAGAGAACTCACCTTTAGTACCGGTTGAAAACTGGCTTTAGTATCGATTTTTGAACCGGTACAAGCCATTCGGAACTGATGCTCAAAGAACATCAATCCCGGTTTCCTCACCCGGTACTGATAGTACTGGGAAATGTTTAAAAATGTCGAGAATGTATAGGAGAAGCGGGACTCAAACCCATAATCTCGTGACTCCAACCTCACCCTTCTAACCAACCCACCCACCATCGTGTACTAATATAGATAGAATATGCATTTCTTTTGAATTTTTCTAAAATGAGGCATCAGTACCGGTTGGTAACACGAACCGGTACTAATGAGAGGGCATCAGTACCGATTTGTGTTATGAACCGGGACTAATTTACCCCGTGCCTTCGGTACTTGTTCGTATCACGAATCAGGACTAATGTGAGGGCATCAGTACCAGTTCGTGGCTCCAACCGGGACTACTGTCCTATACCCAATAAACTGGTACTGATGCCACTATCAGTACTAGTTCCAATCCAACCGGTACTGATGTGCCGGTATGAAAGATCAGTTTTCTATTAGTGCTAGCACAGCCGGGGAAGAACATATGTACATATACATTAATGATACATGGCAAGCTTAGCCATACCGATCGAGGGTGCCCGACGAGGTCACCCAGACAAACAATACCAAACTGCTGCTGCTGTTGCTGCTATCCCAGCGTCAGCGACACCCATGTCCCCGAAGCTCATCATCGCCTGCCCGCCCCCGTCTAGGCATTGTTGCTGCTGCGACCCACAACCGCCGGGGCGGCCAATGAATATCATCATAAAGACAAACAGTTCGTACTAACACTTAAACCATTTTACATAAATCCATTCACGTGTGCGTATATGTGCTTATCCGCGTCGGTTGGATATACCTTAAATGAACACCCCAACACAACCTCATCGCTTCAAATTCAAGCTGGCTACATAAACTAAAGTCAACATGGGTGTACAGCCACAGCAAACAATATAATCATACTTACGGTTGAAGGAAATGCTCCAAGAGCCAGGCACTCGGCACAGAGAGGCACGCTCTGATAGGCCCCTCTGAGGCCTCCACACGGGTTGGGGTTTGCTCTGGTCAGTAAGCCCTAACGACCTTGCCTCCACTGCTACAACTCGGCAATGACAGGGACCCCTCTTCGAGGAGCCTACTAATGTACTGTATCTGGCTTGATATGATGCTCCTCACACGTCGGAACATTAATGCAGAATACATCATCACTGGCGGTTCTGAACTCTACCACTGGCGGTTTTCGAACCGACAGTGATTATATAATAGTGATAATCAGGGATTTTCACTGGCGGTTCGTAATAGAACCGCCCGTGATATTAATAATATCACCGGCGGTTGTCGTTAGAACCGTCGGTGATCTAAAACAGATTTTCACTGACGGTTTTGGTTAAAACCGCCAGTGATATGTAGACCTTCACCAGCGGTTTGTATTTGGAACTGCCAGTGATGGTGTATATCACCATCGGTTGTTGTATGAACCGCCAGTGATATCTTTTCTAGGGTCAAAAATATAATTAGCTCGCCCCATATTTCATCCATACACATCCAGAATTCATCCATAAATAGATTCATAAATAAACATCTAGATTTCATCCATATACATCCAGAATTCAAATAAACAGATTCATCCATATACATATACATCCAGAATTCATCTACATATACATTTACATTTACATCCAGAATTCAAATAACAGATTTATCCATATACATATACATCCATATACATCCATAATTCAAATAAACAGAATTCATCCATAAACAGATTCATCAATAAACATCCAGATTTCATCCATATACATCCAGATTTCATCTAAATAAGAACAACATTAAATTCAAAGGAACATGTCATATATTAATATAACAAAGTTATTACAGGACATATAAGCACTTCATACAATATGTCTATTATAGTCAACTACAGGCATCCACTGTTTAGAAGACCATTTGGGTCAATAACTTGGGTATTAATAAACGTAGCCAAACTATCTCTAATGTCTGCAAAAGAGAATTGAACTCGATGTTTGTATCTCCAATGTTCAGATCTTCATTTGGTCGTAATCTAAGAGTGATTTGCATATGTCGTGCAATGTAGAAGCCGCAAGCATGGCCTCCGGGCTGTTGGTGTCACTACATAAGAAAGTATAAAGATGACAAGGCACAATAATCAGTGGGGCAGGCACTAAAAAATTTCTATTTTATTATGAGGAAAAGTGTGAATAGACACTTACTGAAAATTTCTCTATATGCCTAAGTTCCATGCCCATCGCAGCGTTGTGCTTGCCCTCACCCTTGACATAACTCTTGAACACCACATTGAGTAGGCTTTTTAAATCTTCCCACTTGTGTGTTGGGCTCATCCTCATCGAGTCGAGGTAAACAACCTTGTTTCGGCTAGGTTATATGATCAGCAAGATCCAATGGAAATTTTTGTTGAAGGGCAACAAGAGGTATGCTTTGTCCTGCCCGTTAGTCAGGGCCCTCTTCAGGTATTGACCGGTATTCTTTCTATCTGCCTTTATGTTGTCTTGGGTGACAATTCCAGGGTCGAGAAAACCGGTCTGGGCATGACCTCGTTTGGCAACTAGGTACATTTGGCTGAAAAATAAGATATATGTGATCAGTGTATAAGTGGATAAGAATTATATACACTGACATTGCGCAAGAATTGTATACACTTACACTGCAAAGCAGCGGATGAGAGAGGCGTCCAACTCCTACAATTGATACATATACCACAGGTCCTCAAAGTAGATAGTAAGATAACTATCTTTATTGTCCAGGAAATATTTGCCCTTCACCTTATCCACGATACTGGATGATCGTTCGTTCACGGGAAGGCATGAGTTCCTGAGGTAATAATCATGTAGGTTCTACCAGACCATACCCATGTCTTTTAATGCGGCAAGGGTATGCAGTGGTTCTCCATCTGAAATTTTTTTCCTTTCTTCACCCAGTAAATCTTTCTCTTAGACGTGGTAGATTGATGGAAAATTTGTTTCCCCTTCTCTGGGGAGCAATAGTGCACTGATGGTGAGGACGCGGCACGCTTATTGCTCTGTGAGCTTGTCTTCAAAGATTGCGGGGCCGCCGCAGACATGGCTTTCTTTGTTCTCTCCTCTTCATCTTTACAGATCGGATCTATAGGTGAAACACCGCCAGCCTCGATTTCTCCAATATTTGGTAGAAGAGTAATATCCTTCTTGGGCCACTTGACAAAACTATGAACAGCATCCCGAACTGTTATGATTTCATTATTGGGGGAATTCACAAGTGGGATCTTCACTGCGGTGTTGTTCATAACAGCGTCTACCTGGACCTTTGCGTAGCCCGCCGCCAAGTCCGCACCATGAGCCTTCATCCCCGAAAAGCAGGGTACACCACACCGCGGGCCACCTCGAGTGAAACACCGGCGCTATACGAAACTTGGAGCAAGCAATGGGTAATCTCCTTGATGTCATCCACCGCGTATTTCGTTGGGCCAGCCCCATCGGACAAAGGTGCAGAAGCGCAGCTGCTTTTAAATGGAGGGGGTGCAACCGACAGCTTGTGTATTAGGGTTGGCTTCGGGTCTGTTCCTTACAAGTTTCTCCAACTGTTGTACTCGATGTGGATAACATGGTCCCCGGGTACCCTCACGGAGAAATTAGACGAACCACCTCACAAAGCAAGGTCACGCCTACCATCTAGAAGACGGGCCTGCCCCGCATGAAGACCCAACTTGTATCACAAGAAAGGCACAGATGTAATCCGGTACGCTTACGTACTCGGCAAGAAAGGATAGAGATAGACTTCCTATCTCTATCTCCAGTTTTCATAACCGACTAGGATACTTATCTGTAACCCTACCTCTCTCCACTATATAAAGGGAGGCAGGGGCCCCTAGTTCGGCAGATATATCTCTTCATCCTTGAGATCCAACATAATACAATCCACGAGCACAAGAGTAGGGTATTACCTTACCTTGAGGACCCGAACCTGTATAAATCTGTCTCCTGTGTTACCATCGGGTTTCGGTCTTACGCATAGCCCCATAAAGTATATTGTTGACATAATTCGTCGACAGTTGGCGCGCCAGGTAGGGGCCAGCGCTAAGATCATATTCATCAAGCTCGATGGCATCTATCGGCGGCAGCGCCGTCGAATTCACCTTCGACCAAGCTTCCTGTTTTGGAGGCTTGGATTTCGTCATCAACAACCTCGGCAAACTTGCCCTCGAAGAATCGGATCAGATCTGATTGGAAGACAACTTCAACCGCGAAGCGAACGTGAGAAGAAGATGCGATTTATTCGCGTCCAGAATCTGGACAGAATTTGCGTCGCAATTTCCTGTTGACTTGGAAGGAATTTTTTGGGGTGGTTTTGGACGCGTTGGAAATCTTATCTCGTTATCTTTCCAATGAGTCCAAGATCATCGAAAACCGAGTTCGGATGTGACCGTGGCGACCGTTTGAAGACAGACTGCGCGGAAATGACGTGAATCCCGCACGAAGATGGAGCACGATGTGAATTTCGCTCGGCACCTCGGCGATCCTCGATACACCTTAACAAGGGCATGGCGGACCTCGACGACAAGGCGGATCTCATCCCGGATATCACGGCGAGGCTCCTACGCCGTCCCGACTTAAGGCTCCTATGACGCCCCGACTGGCGTCTCCAATGACACCGACTTCCGGCTTCTACGCCCCCGACTTGCGGCGACAACGACTACTGCCGCACCCACTCGTTGCTCCCGTAACAACGACAAACTGTGACCTTCGGCAAGAAATTGAAGCTCGACGACGGAACGAGAAGATGAGAGACGTCACCATGATGACAATAGAAGAGGTTTCGGTCGAAACCGTGACCGCCGACTTCCTAAGCAGGCTTCTCGCGCACACGACGCCGAGGACAGCCGCGTCGACTTTCTAGGCAGGCTTCTCGCGCGCACGACGGCGATGACAGCCACGCCGACTTCCTAGGCCGGCTCCTCGCGCACTACGCCAAGGACAGCCGTGCCAACTTTTTAGGCCGGCTTCTCGCGCACGACGTCGAGGATAGCCGCTCTGACTTCCTAGGCAGGCTTCTCGCGCACGACGTCGAGGACAGCCGCGCCGACTTCCTAGGAAGGCTTCTCGTGCACGATGCCGAGGACAGCCGCGCCGACTTACTAGGCAGGCTTCTCGCGTGCACGACGCCAAGGACAGCCGCACCGACTTCCTTAGGCTAGCTTCTCGTACGCACGATGCCGAGGACAGCCGCACCGACTTACTAGACAGGCTTCTCGCCCGCACGGCGCTGAGGACAGCCACGCCGACTTCCTTGGCCGGCTTCTCGTGCACTACGCCGAGGACAGTCGTGCCAACTTTTTAGGCCGGCTTCTCGCGCACGACGTCGAGGACAGCCGCGCCGACTTCCTATGCAGGCTTCTCGTGCACGACGCCGAGGACAGCCGCGCCGACTTACTAGGCAGGCTTCTCGCGCGCACGACGCCGAGGGCAGCTGCGCCGACTTCCTTAGGCCAGCTTCTCGCGCGCACGATGCCGAGGACAGCCGAGCCGACTTCCTAGGCAGGCTTGTCAGGCGCATGACGCCGAGGACAGCCGCGCCGACTTCCTAGGCAGGCTTCTCACACGCACGATGCCGAGGACAGTCACGCCGACTTCCTAGGCAGGCTTCTCGCGCACATGACGCCGAGGACAGCCGCGCCGACTTACTAGGCCGGCTTCTCGCGCGCACGATGCCGAGGACAGCTGCGCCGACTTCCTTAGGCCGGTTTCGCGCGCACGACGCCGAGGACAGCTGCGCCGACTTACTTAGGCCGGCTTCTCGCGCACTGCGCTGAGGACAGCCGCGCCGACATACTGCGCCGGCTTCCCGCGCGTAACGTCAAGGATAGCCACGCCGACTTCCTTACGCCGGCTTTTCACGCACGATGCCGAGGACAGCCGCGCTGACAAGGTGACATGCCCGGGGGCTCGTTCACTCGGCCGTGAGGACGACACGATCAACAGCTAAGTTGTCTATTTTTATACTCAATTACATCATTACAATTTATCTCCTGACTTGCTATTTAGTTGTTATCCAACTAAGCAGTAAGTCGGGGGCTACACCTAATTAGGTGCGCAATCGCGCACCCCTTTACTCTCTTTTATTGAGATTGATTTGACTTGCTCCCTAGTCGGATTCCAACTAAGCAGTAAGTCAGGGGCTATACCTAATTAGGTGCGCAATCGCGCACCCCTTTCCTCTCTTTTACTGAGATTGATTTGACTTGCTCCTTACTCGGATTCCGACTAGCCAGTAAGTCGGGGCTACACCTAATTAGGTGTAATTTGCACCACATTGATATCTTTGTTTTTAAATTCTTGTTGAGCCTAAGTATTATTTGTTCCGAGTAACGAAACTCTTGTTTCCATACAACACTCATACTTCCTGACTACGTTCTTGGAGACAGAGCTCCGTGCCAACTCCTAACGCTAAGGAACTTGATGCGCTTAGCAGAGTGCTTAGTAAAAGGAACCTAATCCACTCGAGCAAAATACAGAGTTAACCACATAAAGATACCATCACTCATGTTACATTAAAAAGAACCGTCTAATTAGGTGCATTATTTGCACCCATCTCTTTTCGAGTTTCTTTTATTCTTTTCCATGTTGACTTTTACCGATTCCGAGTGTCACACATTCTGAGTAGTGAAACTCTGATTCCTATGCAAAATTCGGGTTTCTGAGCGTGTGGGAGAGCGAGCTCGCGTCAACTCCTAGCGCTAAGGGACTTGATGAGCTAGGCGGAGTGCTTAACAAAGGAATTAAACATACTCGGAGAAGCGTAAATCAATACGAAAAAGATAAAAGGGCGACAATTTGACATAATAAAAATACATAATTGAACATCATGCATATTGCTTCTGATCGATTTTTCTTTGCTACTTGTATTTTCATTGTCTCCACAGGTACAATGCGAGATAATGCGAGATGGTTTTTATGACACGGTACGCGTCTCGCGGCACTCCCAAGTGTATCATCGGCTCATTGCATGCCTCGTCAACTTCGGCACGCTACTACGCCAATGCCGGCGCCTAAGCGCAACCTTTGGCACGGTTGCGTCTCGCCCGGCGCCAGCGCAGCGTTCGGCTCATTGCATGCCTACGTCAACTTGGCATGGCTACACGCCAACGGCAGCGCCCCGTGCGCAAACTTCGGCACGGCTACAAACCCACGTCTGCGCTTCAAGCCTACAAGGTGATACGCCCGGGGGCTAAAAGCTCGGAAGCAAGGACGATATCATCGTCAACAAAGCAGCTAAGATCTTCATCATTATAATCTTTTCACATATAAACTCGTGTTATTTCTTGACTGGCTACATAGTTAAATTCCAACTAAGCAGTAAATCGGGGGCTACACATAATTGTGTGTACTTGCGTGCACCCATCTTTTTCATAGTTATTTTTTGCTTTTATTACTTAGTGATTTAAGTGAAATCCGAGTGCGCTATAATTCTGAGTAGTGAAGCTCTGAACCCATAACACGGCGAACTCTACGTCACCCAAACGCATGCCTGGGATTAAAAAGCCATGTGCCAACTCCCTACGCTCGGGGGCTAGACTAGTCGGGCAGAGTGCATAACAAAAGGAAGAAAAACAACTCGGACTAACAAAAATCACCATGTAAGAAAAAAAAAATGGCTATTTCGCACATAAAGATAGTCGGATTTTATATCCGACCAAATGTTTTCATATTCCGATACTGCCTAAATTCTACATGTACATGTTACAGGGGTTCAAGGAAGTGTTTACACTACAAGCACCGACCATAGCGCGATTCGTGTCAACACCAGCGCTCGGCGTAATCTATAGCATGGCTCACGCCTCGCCAACGAATGCGGCTGCGCCTCGCCCGGCACCACGAATGCATTATATGGCTCGGCTGCATGTCTACGCCATCGCCCCGAGCGCAAACTATGGCTCGGCTTCTCGTGCACTGCGCCGAGGACAGCTACGCCGACTCCCTACGCCAACTCACTGCTCCAGCAACGACGAGGACGACCATCCCAACTTGCGGCTTCTCGCGCACTGCGCTGAGGACAACCGCGCCAACTTACTACGACGGCTTCTCGCGCATTGCGCCGAGGACAGCCACGACGATTTATTATGCCAGCTTCTCACACTGCGCTGAGGACAGTTGCGCCGACATTCTACTCACGCCGTGACGTCAAGCATCGCGCCGACTTTCAGGACTCCAAGAAATTGGGCTGGGAGTCACTCGGAGATTTCAACCTACAAAGCTCTCTTGATCCCTTCACAGCCTCCTTGCATACCAATGGAACACTCGGCATAGAGAAGGTTCCAATCGGAGTACTCGATTTGAAATATGACTCGATCGACACACATCCGAGAAGGCATCAACTCGGCTGTAAAGCACTCGGGGCCTACTGTGGATAACATGGTCCCCGGGTACCCTCACGGAGAAATTAGACGGACCACCTCACAGAGCAGGGTCACGCCTACCATCTAGAAGACGGACCTGCTGCACATGAAGACCCGACTTGTATCACAAGAAAGGCACAGTTGTAATACGGTATGTTTACGTACTCAGCAAGAAAGGATAGAGATAGACTTCCTATCTCTATCTCCAGTTTCCATAACCGACTAGGATACTTATCTGTAACCCTACCTCTCTCCACTATATAAAGGGAGGCAGGGGCCCCTAGTTTGGCAGATATATCTCTTCATTCTTGAGATCCACCATAATATAATCCACGAGCACAGGAGTAGGGTATTACCTCACCTCGAGGGCTCGAACCTGTATAAATTTGTCTCCTATGTTACCATCGGGTTTCGGTCTTACACATAGCCCCATAAAGTATATTGCCGACATAATTCGTCGACACTCGGGCTCCCATTCTGCTCGTAACTTCTCAGGTTCTGCGCGTACCCTAATTTGAATTTCATCCTTGAAGTTATGTACACATTTCTTTTTCTTGTAGTTGAGGTAGTCATTGGGGAATCCCTCCTTCCATGGAACGTAGACCCCGATGCCCCGCGTATGGCCTGGGTGCTGCTTGTTTCCTAGGGCCTCAGATAGAATGTCTCGCACCCTGTTTTCGAAAAAGGAGCCTTGCGATGCTTGCGTGTCATACTCAATCTGCAATAGGTGGAGAAATTATAATTGGGGTGTTACAAAAGTAAACATTGTAAGGGTCATTCTAAACTTACCAGCTTTTGAACCACCTGAACAGTCTCGGGCATGGAGAAAACTGGCCCCGTCGGTGTGACTTTGACCCTAGCCCTGATCCAGTGGTCAATATGCGTGTTGGTGAGCCTTGTGGTGGCTTCAGATTGCTCACTGGCGCAGTCGGCCAGCTCCCACTCACGTTCTTTTGACGCATATCCAGCGGTGCCGAGTCTGTGGGGGTGGTTGTTCTTGGCCTGAATGGCCTTGTGTTTGATGGAGGACTCCTTGAACTCCTCAGTTGTCTTCATCCTCTTGAACTCCTCCCACACCTCATTCGTAATGAAAGGGTACTTCTGAAACGGGGTCTTTTCCTTGTTGGCGAAATCCTTGACGAGATCCACCTTCCAGTTCTTCCAAGTAGTCCCCATGCGCTTCAGTGTGTTCTTCCGCACCTTAGGAAGAGAGTCTTCAGGGAATTGAAACGACCGTTTGAGCTTCTCCTATAGTTGGTCCCTTTCTTGAGCGGCGAGGTCCTTCTAGGTGTTGGTTGTGCATGGGACTCATGCCCTAGCCACCACCCCGCACATTATTTGATATGCTGATGTAGCTTTCGTGGGAAGGATCGGTACACCTCCTCTCTTGACCTCTGTGATGGTATGAATGACATCGGTCTTGAGTTTGCTTGGCCCTCTGCTAAACCTTCTCTTCACAGCTGGGGTGGCCTCGGGCATGGTCCCCGCTTGAGGGGTGGCCTCGGGTGCTGCCCCAGCTTGAGGGGTGACCTCAGGGTCCATTCTACATACAAGAGAATACCAAGCAATTTAGCCTTCCAACATACAAGAGAAGCACATTAAAGGTACATCAATGCTTTAGACCACAATGTCAATTTTAGTTGGAGTAAATAAAGTTGTCAAAGATTCTACAAAACCAACTAACTTCATGGATTTGCAACACTCTCACCATCTATTTATTCTATTTACAATGGATGTACTCAAAATCCCCCTGATGTGTAGTCCTTGCCTACGGGGTGAATATTATTCCAGAATATTTTCCTTTTATTGATGTGGCGCCCTTCTAAATTCACATTCGGCTCAATGAAGTCATAGCCCACTCGCTGTTCATGTGGTTGGTAACTAACATACTAGCTGCCCAAGAGCAAACCAAGCATGTTAGCTCCCAACCCGAGCTTGCAGCGGTACACACGGGTGACCTTCGTTGAAAAGAATGTAAACCGGGTGCCCGGATATGTGCCCGGTGATGGCTCCCAAGATCAGTTACCATCACGCACATATCCTCACAATGATCGATAGCACAACACATACATCTTCGGACATAATTTTCATCCAACTGGGCAACATGAACTGCTGCCCGAGCAATTAGTTTTAACATAATCAGAGTTTTACTGTAGCAGAAATACAAGTTTGTTCACCAAAATAGCAGCGGAAGAACATCATAAATAACAAAAGTCCAGCGTGGTATGCCCCCATTAACCCCATGGGCAACCGACTGGAAGTTAGAACTCCGCTTGCCCGCTAGCGTCACCATGCTCGGCTTGGTAGTATTACTCAAGCACGGAGTCGTCTTCACCTAAAATTGCAGCACATCGGTTGAGTACAGATGGTAATCAGCACTAAGAGGTAATGTATATCCTCAATCATGAATATTATGTATTCCAAGGAAGGGCTAGCAGTGCTTTTAGCACAATTTGTATTTTTGCAAGACGTATATATATGAGTAGGTTGTAAATTGCATTTGAGGAAAAACATTCTAAATAGTAATGCTTGTAGTATCCATCATAATTCATCATCATAAATCCATGGGGCTCTATCCACCCTGGGTCTCTATCCGACCATAACCACAACATGCTCGTGCTCTATCCGCCCTTGGTCTCTATCCGACCATACAGCACGAGCAACCCTGTGCTCGGAAAGACACGGCTATCCCACCATGCCTAAAACCAGTACCCAAACTGAACCATGAGCTAACATCAGTGTCTCGCCTCACAAGTTTTCGTCCTTAACCCTGGACGCGGCTGTTCGAACAGTTTAACACTCTGCAGAGGTGTACGACTTTCCCCACACGACACAGCAAGCCATGCCGAAGCCTCTTAGATGTACATGCCAGTCCATTGGGTCACCCGAGTTTACTTCATCCACTCCCCACTCCACGAGTGCAGGAGGGAGTCAACCGTTGCAATGGATTTGTCCAAGGCCCATCACACCCAAGCACAAGGACACACCACGGATGGTCCACCCTGCCACCCCACCCTCTAACACAAGTTGTCCCGCTAGTACCCAATGGCGCGAGCATGCACAGAAAATTGGCCAAGTGTTCCCATAATACACGTGTGGTCGTACGTATAGTAACTTGAAGGGATTGGCACCATGTTCGGTCCTTAATTCACTCGAACGGGGCTACGTGTCCGGGATCCATCCTCCCATCATCCCCTATCACCCGTTCAAGTCCAACTCAGAGCTCACACGTAATCCATCATCATCATCACCAGTATCACATAGTAAATCATTCACAATTGATGTCGTACAACCAACGGAATTAATCCATCGATCGCTTTACCACGTTGACTCTAAGCATGGCTAAGCTTCCGCTGACCGAACCAAATTAATACTATCCTCTTAGGCTACAAAGGAATAGGGATATCAAACAAAGACCACTAAGTAAGAGATAACTAAGTTCTACCCACCAAGTGACATATATATTTTAACTTAGCATGCAGGCAAGTGATAGAACATAATTGAAATCATGCATTCATAAATAGAGGATCAATATGGTGAGTCAAATGAGGGGAGTATATGTGCCTTGTTGCTGCTTGTTGGCGGGAAGAACTCCTGGATCAAGTCCGGGCTCCTCCGGAACATCGGCTCCTAATGTTCGGTAGCAAGAACATCAAATAAAATTCAAATAAAATACCAAACAAATAGGAACATCAAATATTTTTAGAGATTTAGAAAGTTCATGATCTAATGCAAATTTTGCAAAAAGAAACACCCAAATCCGAGTTCGGATGAGTGCAGTACTAGCTCGGGGCTGTAAAGACTAAGCTCGGGATTGACCTAGGTAGCTCGGGAAGGAAATTTTCTTAGTCAAGAGTGGGTTTACAATGTCGGATATGGCATAGTTTGGTCGGCTATGACATGACCAAGGTCGGGCTCAACTAGCTCTAGCTCGGAAAAGTCACTTAGCTTGTATATTGCTCAGTACGACCCACTTTTGGGGTTCCTAATAAGCTCGGCCAAGCTCGGGCTTAACATGAAAGTTGTAGATAATTTCCTGGCCCACAATTTTCATGTAGAACACTTTTTCATCCGAGCTACGGTTGATTTTACAGAATTTATTCACTAGGCTACTGTTCAAAAGAAAGGCTGAAACAGGCTGTTTTCAGATCTGGGGTTCTAATGCTTCGGTTTCCACCAAAGAACGGCTTAGCCATGGATGCTAAACGGTGAAAAATAGAAGTGAGAGGGTGTATTGGGTTCTCACCTAGCAAGGAAGGCCTTGCTTAACAATAGAGAGCCCAAAGATGAGAAGATCGAAGTGGTGGACGGTAATCTGTTCAGATCTCGGTTCAGCAAATCTTCAGCTTGTTCCTTGAGGTCCCTTCAACTTCCAGCAGCGTGGATCTGCTCCTAGACGTTCCTTACCTCGCGCATGAACTCTTCTTGGCCATCTCCAAGCTTGCATTTGAGGAAAAATGACATGCAAGATGAGAAAACAGCGAAGAACCTCGCTGCTATTCAAAACAGCGAAGTAGATGAAGAAAGGCAGCAAGAACTCACCCAAATCCTTGTGCACATGCAAGGGAGTTGGATGTACTCCTACTCATTCCATGGCCTGGATTTGAAGAAAGAGGGCATAGATGGGTAGAAAACGAAATCAGCTTTTGCTGTTCCAAAACCGAACAGCAAAGAGAAAAGGAAGAGAAATCCATAGTAAACCTTCGTGCATGTGCTTACCATGGAGTGGAATGGATAGCCAACGATTTCAGCTTTCCAACAATATATAACACTCTATATGGATTCTTGGTGGTTTGCGTGGAGATTTGAAAATGGTGGAGGTGGAGATGAAGAACAGCTTGCCGTTCTTGCTGCTGTCAAGAACTTGGACGTGGGAAGAATGAGAGTGAGGGCTAGTTGAAGTGGGTGGAGAGGGGTTTAAATAGAGGTATACCCTTCCATTGACAAGTGGGTCCAGGTCCCACCTGTAATAGAGAGTCTGCGGGTAAGATTCCAGGTAAGAGCTCGGTAGAGCTCGGGTGGACTCTACCTTGCTCGGGCAAGCTACAGCTAGCTCGGGTATTTAGGAAATATGCCCGTCGGGCTAGGTCTCACTACTCTAGTGGCTTGGCCAAAGGGTTTAAAGTTAAAAGCCTTATGTTCTCACCATAGAGCATTGGTGGTTGAATGCAAAATTTTTGTAAAACAATATAAAAACGAATGAACATGCTAATGATATGCATAGCTATACGTAATTTAGCAGCTGGGCTGTTACAATTGATTCGTTGTCTTTACGACTACTAATAATATTAACCTATTAAACTAGAAAGCAATTAACTTTATATGAAAACATATCCCTTTGTGTTGTACATACTACCAGAGAACATTTCACAGGATTTTTTCCTTTCGTAACCAGATTCCAAACTAGAAATACAGATAGATATTTGTGCGGTTTTAGAACCGATATTGACAGTCCTTGATTATTACTGTTAGTACATCTGTGTCGATTCAAAAACCAACACTAGAAGTGGGTTTTGAACTGGCACATATATCTATTTTTTGTACTTAAAGAAGAAGACGACACGGACTAATGGTCAAAGAGGAGGAAGCAATGGCAACACACATCAGAGGAAGGAGAAGGATGAACTGTGCAGGAGCCACTGACGGTGCAGAGAAGTTTCAAACAGAAGGTCTCATTATTAATTTGTTGATAGCTGCAGACTTTGTAGGTGATCTTATCGTTTCTAGATATAGTGTTATCTTTGGTCCTTTCAGTTCTTATGAACCATGATTTCATGACTTATTTGTCATAGATTTCAAAGGTTCATTGTAAATTGCTCAATATGATTATTTATCTGCTTAAGCACAATTCTTTATGCTACTTTCTTCTTTGCTTTCCAAACTATGAAATTAATTACGACAACAATTACTTACTTATCGGCTAGTTGAGGCAATTGTTCTCAAATCTGTTCTCAATGTCACATTTGACGTCGGTCCAGTGTAGTTATCCCTCCTTTTGAGCTTAGTGAAATTTTGTTAGGCTTAGGAAGAATCTCATAGAAGTGTTCACACTATAAAATTAGATTAATTATTTATTCCAATTATCAAGATCATACTTCCAACATAAATAATTAAATACTGCTACCACTGTAGAATTTTAGTGTCTGATAAATATACACATGATGCAATTTGTCAGTTGAAGTACTTTAGATGCAGATGCTTTTACCATAAGGTGGGCGTGGATTCATTTCCCTATAAAAGGATTAAATATATACTTTTTGTGGAGCATTATTGTCGTGGCCTGTCCTTTGCCACCACTTGATCTGTACTAGTCTTTTGATCAGTACACTAGTACACACCATTTACACAGCCGGATCATTTCATACAAGCGGAAGACATATATCACATTAATATCTGCATTAAGCCCAAAGGCTATTAAATATTACAACATGGCACATTGGCCCAAAATAGTTCAAGAACAACAAAATATCAGAGTGCGATAAAAGAGTGCGATAAAAGATCCATAAGAGTATGTTGCCGGCTATGCCTAAGCAATCGACTGGACAGACGCCCTAAGCCTCGACTTGATCGTCAGCGAACTCCTGAACACCGTCTTTATTTCTGGTGTAGTGGTCTTGCTCAAACTCAATATCTAAAAGAGTATATGTATGCGAGGTCAATGTCATCCAAACACTGGCGAGCTAACACCCAACCCAATGAATTTAGTGATAGAGGTTTCAATAGGAAAGGCTGGGTTTATTTAATTGCAGAAAAGCCAGTTTTGGAAATCAAAACCTATGACTTAGCAGTTTAACCAAATTCTAAATCAAAGTTGATTATTTATCATATCTCCATTTCATTACACAAATCAAACCCATGGCAGTTTCCAAGCACTCTGCCAAACGCTCTCCTCCACTCCCGCCATCATCTTCGGAGTGTGGTGCACTCGTTGTGGATCACATTCCCCGACAAAATACCGGTCTTGTCCTAGTGGGTTGCCACCCACGCTAGACTCATGGCTCTCTGTAGAATGGACCTAGATCATCCTCGGATGGCGACATGAAACTGTCTTCACCTCAAACATGGCGGCAGATAGGGTGCGCCTCACAGTCGTAACTACCCTGAATCCCCAATACTTGCACTCTTTAGCGATGGGTGGCGTTGTGATGTTAGGAACTATCTGAATGACCCAAAGTTGTATTAGTATTTTGAAAACATACATCTTTGTTGCGTAAGGCTATGACAATTCCGTTAAATTTCTATGTGACAAACACAAATTTCTAGATTTTAGAAGCCATTAGAAATTGATGATTTTACTTAAATAAATCACTAAATAGCTAATTAATAAACCTTGCATAGGAATTTATAAATTATAGCACTACTTAGGAAATTGTTGAAATATATAATTCTAATAGACCTTAAATTGGGAATATATTTACATGTTCATAAACACACATGCAAATATATATATATACACATATATATATATACATATATATATATATATATATACATACATATTCACATAAGCTTAAACATGATAAATTGCTCTAAAAATCCCAAGAAAATTCTATATATTAGTTTAGACCCTAATTGAGAGTTTGACTCAGTTGTTGACCAATTGGAACCCTGGTGGGACCCACTTGGCAGTCTCACTCTTTTTCTGCCCTTGTGGGCAATTCACCGAACAGCTGGCCGACGCAAGCCGTCCTCCGCGCCCCGGCTCAATCCCGACAGCCCTGCCCAGAATCCCTGCAAGTGGTACTTGCTTGGCAGCTTGTGAGCGTCGTTATGGTATGGTGGACCCCGCTCCGGCTCCGATGTGACGTCCGGCCCTTTGCTTTGCCTTGCTTGTCTGCCGTCGCGGTGATCAAGCCACATTATCGGCCAGCAAGGCTTCATATGATCCCTAAACACCGCCGAGCTTGCCCAATGGTTGCCCCGGACACGCCTTTGATGGTCCTGGCTCCAGCCGCAGCCCGGACTGACTTGGTCGCCGGTGCACACCAGGTTCACCGCCCAAGCGCTCAAGTTAAATCGCGTGACCTCTTCACCGCCCAAACCCGCCAATCGGCGCTGAGACATCCTTGTGACCGACCAGACCTCCCCACGGACCCCGGGACCTTGCGTGTGCTCCGGCCGAGCTCAAATACGGCCACGCCGCATCGGTCATTTTCTCCCTCTTTTCACTCTCCCGTCGACAGGCCAAGCCAGACCTCCCTAGCCTCTACCTTGACCCGCGTTTGCTTCACCATGACCTCGTGAAGCTCCTGTCCGAAGGAATTGGTTGGAGTCGCCCCGAGCTCGTCGGAAAGCTCTCGCCACCGCCGGCAGCCCGGTTCTTCCCCCTTTCTGATTTCTTCCTCTCTAGTGAGCTTCGTGGCAATTCTTTGCTCCGTAAGCTTCGCCTGACATCGCCTCACACCGTGCTCCCCTCTTTGGCCAGGGCTTCACGGTCTTCCCGGCTGCGTGGCGCACCGCCTCCCCTGTTCGGCTTCTTCGTCGACAGTCCACCTCGGGCACCCTCGACCCCGAATAATCGCTAGGTAAGCCTCTCCGATGTCCGCCGATGCTCATGCGCGTGCTATTTCTTCATTAGCTCGACCCTAGGTCATTTACTCATGTCCGCCGGTAGCCGGTTCCACCACCGTGCATGGCTCCGCCGCGTCCGGCCGTTTCTGGCCTCGACGAGGGCATCTCGAGATGCGCGTTAGCTAACTGGTTCCAACGCACCCAAGAACTCCCCAAACGGAGCACCCTAGCTCCGGCTAGCCGTTGGCTAAGCCTCGGCCAGGCGAACGCCGGCTGGAGGAAGACGATGACGGCGAGCCGTTCGATCTGTGCCATGATCCGTGCGACTTCACCGCGTCGTCGCTGACTGGTGGGCCCTAGCTGTCAGTGCTCACCGGTTTAAAAACTCCCGCGCGGCTTCTACGGGTCGCTGACATGTGGGCCCTCGGTCCCACATGTCGTAAATGAGGCGCTCTCCGTCTCGGCGCCTTAAGCTCATGATTCGCCTCAGTCGTCTTCGACGTGGTGGCTCGCCGCGAGTTAGCGGGCCGCCCGATCTTGTTCACCGATTTTCCGGATTTTATAAATAAAACAAAGACAAGATAATTAGAAACGATTTATTTAAAATAGGTAGAGATCTCTAAAAATTCTGGAAAAATTATGGTAAATACTAGGAATTGTGATGGATTTATCAAAAATAATACCTCACACAGTAACCGAACACGGTTCCTGGATTAAATTCATTAAGCTTATTTTAGGGTATTAATCCATATAGAAATAAGCAAAAATAGAATGTTGTGTATTAAAAATGAATTAACACCTAAGCTAAAACATAAGAAAATCATGGATGTTGATAAATGACTTGTTGGACCTAGGAAAATTTAATATAATCTATGGTATGTTTCCTAATTACATGTTATCTCAAAATGGCATAATTAGTAAATATGAATAACTAGCTTAACTTTCCTAGTCTATGAACCTATTCAAATTAAGCTATTACACAGCATGTTAGAATAGTAAATCTGATGTTTCGATTTAATCTCACAACATGCAATATCATGTTTATATATATATATATATTTATATATATATAGCATATATGAACATAATCACTCACACACCACTTAATCCCTACTCTGCTAGGATAATAAAGATTAAATAAGTTGATGAAGGAAATACTTCAAACAAAATATGAATTATCATATTCTAGCTATTTAAAGTAACCTATATATATATATATATATATATATATATATATATATATATATATATATATATATATGCATCAGTGCATCATCTCGCTAGCACTTCGCGGCCATTACGCTAAGATTCATTACTCAGAAGGATCGTGGAACTTTCTCGATATATATATATAGATTCATATAGATAGTTAAACACAGGAACCGTAAACGAACGAATTCGAGCGATCTCGATTGCATTTCATGCATCATTCTTTTCCTCGCCGTATTGTGTTTATGATGAATTGTTGATTCCCCGATTAGACGTAGAGGATCCGGAAGCACTGTTCGAGGACTCCGCACAGAACCCGGACTTCAATTTCCAAGGCGAGTTAATACCTACCCTTAATAGTGTTTGCTTTTACTAGGGAGAATCTCGAACTTTCCCTAGTGCGAGTTAACACTTCTCCTATAGGAAGTTGCTTTTACTAGGGAGAGTATGCGCTTTCCCTAGTGCGAGTTAACATCCAATAATATCATATTGAATCCCAGATTTCCAAAGTATGATATTTAAAGTATTAAATTGCATTCTCTTTAAATATCTATACCCAATTGCTTAATCATGATATATCATGCCATGTTATTATTTGTTATTGTCTGACCCTGTTGATATTTTCTTATTATAATCATCTGTCATTTGATCTTGCTATTGATCGCTTTGATGATCACCCTTAGTAGCCTGGTTAGGTTAAATAAACTGATTTAGACTCCTAAGTCTTGGTTAAAATCTTGCTTAGACATTGCTCAGGTCCAACTATTAATTTTAGGCTTAGAATTGCCTCGGAACGGTGAACCGATATTCACCGGACATGATCACACAATGAATATGGATAACTGGATTTTGGGCCTGGCATGCCAGCGTGTATATGGTTGTGATGTGCTGCAATGCAGACTAGGTCTGGCATTGGGTAAGAGATGGAGTAGCTGGGCTACGTGATTTGAGGAGCTAATCGCCCACATACGTAGTGCATGGAAGTGGAGCGCGGTGAGATCCGCGTAATGCCGTGCGCTGCCCCCAAAAGGAGGGGTTCCGCCACATCGTGTGATTCACACGGAGGGTGCGAGTTAGCCGTAGAAGGAAGTGCATAAGGGTGAGGCCCTTCGTGGACTGGTTGGGCTTAATCGTGGATTCCGCCAGACGGGTGCATCAGGGATGCACAGTGTGATGTCACTGACTATCTGCCTGCGGGAGATAGTTCCTAACACCACAACGCGCCGGCCATCGTGAGGTAGTGCAAGTATTGGGGATTCAGGGGTAGTTACGACCTGCGGGCGTACCCTGTCTGCTGCCATGCTTGAGGTAAAGACAGTTTCATGTCGTCATCCGAGGATGATCTAGGTCCATTCTTATAGAGAGTCGTGAATCTAGCGTGGGTCGGCAGCCCAGCTAGGACAAGACTGGGTACTTTGCTGGGGAATGTGATCCACAACGAGTGCGCCACACTCGAAAGATGATGGCGGGAGTGGGAAGAGAACGTTTGGCAGAGTGCATAGAAACTGCCATGGGTTTGGTCTGTGTATTGAAATGGATATATGACAAATAATCACTCGATATAGAAATTTGGTTAAACTGCTAAGTCATAGGCTTTGATGTCCAAAACTGGATTATCTACAAATAAATAAACCTAGCCTTTCCTTTGAAACCTGTATCATTAAATGCATTGGGTTGAGTGTTAGCTCGCCAGTGTTTGGATGACACTGACCTCGCATAAATATCTATCTTTAGACATGGAGGATCCCGTCGAGGAAGATGCCTACGATTGTCATGAGGAAGGAGATCCTCAGTACCAGGACCAAGAGTAGTTGCTTAAGATAGGGTTTAATGCATTCCACCAGTCGTGTGTGGTTACACAGCTGCTGGTGTGATTTTGTTGTTCTTTTGAATTTGCAAGTTGTCTTTTGGGAGATTTCCGCTACTCTGATGAACTTTGGTCTGTAACTAAGGCTTAAATGCCGCTTGCTACTAATGCGATCTGATGGTCGCTGTTATGTAATATTTGGACAACCGATGTATGAAATGATTCCAGCTGTGTAACTGTTGCACTAGCCTACTGATCCAGGGCCTAGTGCAGGTCCGACCATTTCTCGCAAGGTAAGCCGAGAAGGGGCGCGACATATCCCCCGCAGGCAGATAGTCAGTGACGTCACACTAGGCATCCCTGATGCACCCGTCTGGGGGAATACTTGATTCAGCCCAGCCAGTCCACGAAGGGCCTCACCCTTATGCACTTCCTTCTTCGGCTAACTCGCACCCTCCGTGTGAAACACACGATGTGGCGGAACCCCTCCTTTTGGGGCAGCGCACGGCATTACGCGGATCTCGCCGCGCTCCTCTTCCATGCACTACGTATGTGGGCGATTAGCTCTTCAAATCACGTAGCCCAGCTACTCCATCTCTTACCCAATGCCAGACCCAGTCTGCATTGCAGCACATCACAACCATACACACTGGCATGCCAAGCCCAAATTTCAGTTAACCAAATTCATTGTGTGATCATGTCCGGTGAATGTCGGTTCACCGTTCCGAGGCAATTCTAAGCCTAAAATTAATAGTTGGACCTGAGCAATGTCTAAGCAAGATTTTAACCATGACTTAGGAGTCTAAATCAGTTTATTTAAATTAACCAGGCTACCAAGGGTGATCATCAAAGCGATCAATAGCAAAGCCAAATGATAGATGATTAATTCAAGGCAACATCATCATGGTACATTGATAGCAAGTAAGTAAATGGCATGATATATCATGATTGAACAAATGGGCATAAGTACTTAAAGGGCATGCAGTTTAATACTGTAAAATAAATACTTTAGAAGTCTGGGATTCAATATGATATTATTGGATGTTAACTTGCACTAGGGAATTGAAGTCCGTGTTCTATGCGGAGTCCTCGAACGGTGCTTCCGGATCCTCTACGTCTAAACGGAGAATCAACAATTCATCATAAACACAATGCGGCGAGGAAAAGAATGATGCATGAAATGCAATCGAGATCGCTCGTATTCGTTCATTTACGATTCCTGTGTGTAACTATCTATATGAATCTATATATATATATATATATATATCGAGAAAGTTCCATGATCCTTCTGAGTAATGAATCTTAGCGTAATGGCCGCGAAGTGCTAGCGAGATGATGCACATGATACATGTGTGTATATATACATATATGTATATATATAGGTAATAGTGTAATTTCTACCCTAATTAACCCAACAGGAAAAATATGGTTTTATCATGTTTAAAGTACTTTAAATAGCTAGAATATGTTAATTCATATTTTGTTTGAAGTATTTGCTTCATCAACTTATTTAATCTTTATTATCCTAGCAGAGTAGGGATTAAGTGGTGTGCGAGTGATTATGTTCATATATGCTATATATATATATATATATATATATATGTATGTATGTATATAAATATATCAATATATATAACCATGATATTGCATGTTTGGAGATTAAATCGAAACAACAGGTTTACTATTCTAACATGCTGTGTAATAGCTTATTTTGAACAGGTTCATAGACTAGGAAAGTTATGCTAGTTATTCATATTTCCTAATTATGCCAATTTTGAGATAACATGTAATTAGGAAACATACCATAGATTATATTATATTTTCCTAGGTCCAAAAAGTCATTTATCAACATCCATGATTTTCTTATGTTTACTTAGGTGTTAATCCAATTTTAATACACAACATTCCATTTTTGCTTATTTCTATATGGATTAATACCCTAAAAATAAGCTAACGAATTTAATCTAGGAACAATGTTCGGTTACTGTGTGAGGTATTATTTTTAATAAATCCATCACAAGCCCTAGTATTTACCCTTTTTTCCAGAATTTTGAAATGTCTCTACCTATTTTAAATAAATCGTTTCTAATTACTGTCTTTGTTTTATTTATAAAATTCGGAAAAAATCGGTGAACAGTATTGGCCCGGCCCGCTTACTCGTGGCCGAGCCAGCCATGTCGAAGACGTCTTTCCAAAAGGCGCTAACCACGAGCGAAGGCGCCAGAGACGGAGGGCGCCTCCACTTATCCTGACATGTGGGTCCGGAGGTCCACATGTCAGTGGCTCTGAAGCTAACTCGCGCGCGATTTAAAAATCTACATAGTGATGTGCACGCATCTTGGCGAGCATTCGACGGCCGAGACGTCGTCTTCTTCCCCCGGCCGGAGCGGTGGGGTGACGTCATGAAACCGACGAACATTCGGCGGTTCATCGGCGGCGCTACAGCGCATCATAGGGGGTGTTCTTGGGCACGTTAGGTTCTACGTGAGTAGCCCAAGGACGCTCTGACATGGTATTTGCCGGCGGAGGCTAGCAATGGTGGCTAGCCGCACGGTAGCAGAGAACTTCCACGGGGAAGTTTGGCTACGGCTCTACGAAGCGTCCTAAGCTAAATCAATGTACGCGTGAGTGAGAGAGGGGCTCGAGAAGGCTCACCGAGCTATGAGTCAAGGTAGAGGAGGCGTGGATTATGCTGGCGACGGGGAAGCCGAATGCGGGCGGAATAGAGCCCACGCCGCCAGGGAGCTCCGGTGATCCTTGGGTCCGATAAACCTGGGCGAAAGAGGCGAGTGGGTGAGGTGATGCTATGTGCACGAGCAATCGACGAGGGACTCACCGAGACGGGAGAATTTGGGAAGGGGGTGCTCCCGAGTCGGCGGCGGTGAGAAAAACCCAACCGATGACGCAGGGGCTCTTAGGTCGATTCCTTTGGCAGAGAGCAAGGTGGATGTGAGACGAAGCGGATGCGCACAAGAGCCAGGTGCGGTGAGTGTGGGAATGAAATTTGGCGACGAGGAGAGGCGAAGAAAGAAAGTGGGCGGTCTTGGTGTGCCATATTAAGCTTCTCACGAGCACATACATGGTCCCGGGGTCCGTGGGGAGGTCCAGTTGGTCACAAGGATGTCTCAGCGCCTATTGGCGGGCTTGGGCGGTGAGGAGGTCACGCGCGGCGAGCGTGAGCGCGCGACGGTGAACTTAGCGTGCACCGGCGACCAAGTCAGCCAGTGCGGTGGAGCAGGACCATCAATGGTGTGTCGGGGCACCCATTGGGCAAACTGGCGGTGCCGAGAGAGGCAGCAGGCGCGCGGGCGGCGGGGTGGCTTGATCACCGCGGCAGATCGCGGCGGCGAAAGCGATGGTGGGCGTCCCATTGGAGCGAAGTGGGGGCCACCAGGCCAAAACGACGCTCATAAACTGCCAAGAGGGGGATCTTCGGGGAAGATTTGGCCAGTGGAGGATCAATGCGCCGGTGAGGAGATGACGCAGAGGCAAATTTGCTTGATGAAATGCCCACAAGAGCAGGCAAAGGGAAGAGGCTGCCAAGTGGGTCCCACCAGGGTTCCAATTGGTCAACAACTGAGTCAAACTCTCAATTAGGGTCTAAACTAATATATAGAATTTTCCTGGGATTTTTAGAGCAATTTATCATATTTAAGCTTATGTGAATATGTGTGCACATATATCTATATATATATATATGTATGGATGTTTATGAACATGTAAATATATTCCCAATTCAAGGTCTATTGGAATTTTTAATTCAACAATTTTCTAAATAGTGCTATAATTTATAAATTCCTATGCAAGACTTATTAATTAGCTTTTTAGTGATTTATTCAAGTAAAATCATCAAATTCGAATGGCTTTTAAAATCTAAAAATTTGTGTTGTCACATAGAAATTTTAACGGAAGTCATCATATCCTTACGCGACAATTCAAAAGGTGTTTGCAAAATACGAATACAACTTTGGGCTATTACAATTATGAAGATGGCGGCGGCAATGAGGGCTATGACGGGGGCTCGGCGATGAAGGCGGCAGCGACGAGAGGGCGGCTCGGCGACGAGAGGATGGCGGCTAGGGCTCAGCGACGAGGGCGGTGGTGAGGAGAGGACGGCTCAGCAACGTGAGAGTGCGTGCGGGACTTGTGGAAATTTCGGGGTTTCGCGTGGCTAGGCTATGTATAGTGGTTGCTGTACTGGCGGCTCATGCCATAACCGCATATGGTAGTCAGGCTATCACTGGTGGCTCAAGCCATAACCGCCAGTGGAAGTAGACTATCATTGGCGGCTCAAGACATAACCGCCAGTGATAGGGAGACTATCACTGGCGGCTAAAGACATAACTGCCAGTGATAGCTATATTAGGGCTATATAATAGAGCTATACAGGACTATATAGGATTATAATAGGACTATATTAGGGCTATATAATAAGATTATAATAGGACTATATAATAAGATTATATTGGATTACATTATACATTATATAATAAGATTACATTATATAATGGGATTACATAACTCAAATATAAGATACAAATAAAACAATACAATCAATTCTCAATGATCAGCCCTTCTTGATGATCAGTGCGCACATAAGTGGTTGCATTGGCCATTTCACTTGATTTTGGGTCGGTTTTATCATGTATTGGAGGTATTTCATCGAATTGGTTGTAATCCTCCTCGTCCACCACATTCTCGACTCCAATGATTCTTCTTTTCCCACTAAGAACAACATTTTTGTTCTTATCAGCAGGATCTATGACATAGAAGACCTTTAAAACTTGGGTTGCGAGGACAAAAGGGTCATCTCTATATCCCACTCTGGCGAGGTCAACGATAGTCAAACCAAACTCATCAGATTTCTTAACCCCTCCACTTTGGACCCATTTGCATCGAAAAAGGGTTATTTTGAAAATCACGTAGTCTAGTTCCTAGATCTCCTCAATGAAACCATAAAACGAGCTCTTGCGTTGTGTTACGAGGCCTTGGTTGTGCTCCTCCTCATATGCATCTATACGAACGCCGCTATTCTGCACTATGCTCTTCCAGTCTTGAGATATCGTGTAGAATGTGTACCCATTTATGTCATATCCTTGCCACGTCACCACCGTGTATCTTGGTCCCTTTGCTAGCCATAAGAGTAGATTAGAACACTGTGTTCCGGTGAATCGTGCCTTCAACCAATCATTGAAACGACGGTTATGCTCCTTTATTATCCAAGCCTCCGTTTTGTTTGGATACTGGCGGTGTAGGAAATCCTTGTGCTCTTCTATGTAAGGGGCCACCTCCGTCATGTGATTCAGAACAATGAAGTGCACTTTACGGTACATGTCTCCATGATCGGTTTTCTACCAAGTGTGCCTGTACCATGCATCCTACCCTCAGGATGGGATACAGGCACATCTATGGGGTCAACTTGCTGATGGCGATTCTTACGCGCTACAGAATAATCCAAAATCGGACGGATATCGTGGTAGTTTTCACCCGGGAGTATTCCAAGGTATCGTTTTTAATCCACAAAGAACGAGGGTAAGGAATATTGCAATCGTTGTATAGTATCTCTCTATTAATTAAGTTACCAGCCAGCTAGGCAACGGGGGATATAATAAGGATATAACAAGATAACCAAAGTGACACACACAGGAGATAAAATAAGCCGGTAGTCTTGCTAGTTTGGGAGGACACCGAGACGAGTATGTTTCTAAGATAAGTTCAATTAGATTACCAAGTCTGAGCTAATAAAGATAGTAGTAATGTTTAAGAAAATCCTCGGAGCTCGGCCGATTCACTACCACCCGCTATCAGTTAAGAACACCGGATGATTATGACCACCCCCGATTGGGCTCAACTGGTCTAAGACTAACAGAGCAGACTTCGCAAGAGCTAATACGACCCGGATAGGAGGGCTGTCACCACCTACTACCTACCGCACAACTGTTGAATCAGGTGCTTTCCAAGTCAGATCTAGCCTCGGACACCACGTCTGCTACTAGAACCGATCACTTCCCCTCGGGTCCTTAGGGGACGATCTAGGTTCGATACTAAGAAGTATATGAGAGGGAACCTAGACTCGGAACCAGATAACCTTAAACACGACTGTAATTCTCCGCACTCTCAACTAATGCGGAATGTAAATGCTTAGCTCGAATAAAGTAAAGAACTTATATTAATTTGATTTAGTCTTACACAGGGGAAAAGTAAAGGATACAAAAGCTATTACCTGAATTCCCGAAGACAGCTCTGGAACCTCGAGCCTTATGTCGACTCGAACTCTAACTCCCAAACTAACTAAGAACTACTCTAGCTAGTGACAAGGTGATTCTCCTCCAAAATGGTGTGATGTGTGTATGTTACAAGTGAGGTAAGGGGTCCTTTATATAGTGTCACGGAGCCAATGAACACTTGACACGTTAGGGGATACGTGTAGGAGCCTCCTTAGTTGAAGTAGCATCCAAGGGAGAAAATGAAGGGGTCAGCCGGCCTAGGGTGGGTTGGCCGACCCCCCTCCGAGTGATCCAAGCTATTGCCTCCTCCTAGGATCCATCCTTGACGGTGTAGATGCTTTCCCCAAGTCGGTTTTGTTAGTTGGAGCCGATAAAACCCCCCTTCCAAGTGGGCCTATGGATCCATTTGTGAAGCAAGTGTTGCCCTTTCATCAAACCGACATGGATGAACGGCTGGGATGTCCTCCTTTTGTGCTTGTTGGATCTCTGGAGAAAGCACAATGCAATTGGCCGAAGAAGCTGCGGCCGGCCTGGCTTTTTGGCCGGTTCGACTCTGGTTTTTTTTCCCATTTGTACCTAAGGACAGAAACCCACCAAAACTTATAGAAATTTATTAGTTTAAATAATTTTAGAGCATTAGACCTTGAATTTCCCCAAATTACCGGAATGTTGGCGTAAAAATTCGGAATTTAACGATCGCCAACACACCCCCAACTTGAACTTTTGCTCGTCCTCGAGCAAAGGACTCAAAGTCAGACCCGGTGGATCAGGATTGCATCAATATCATTAATCAGCAAATATTACATATACAAGCTAACACTCTCTTTATTTGTTAACATAAACTGGTATTAGTGTACCCAGAACTTAATCTCATACCAGCAAAGCTTTTAAATTTTCACCTTGTCTTGAGTGGTTGAGAGATGGAATAGTGTAGATAGAACAATGTCCAACCCTTCTCTATTCAGTTTAAGTCTCGCAATTTTTTTTCATAATTTTCAAAACTTAGTTCCTCAATTGGTACTCTCAGATTGCTCAAGTGGTATTTTATTTAATCCTCACCAAGGCCTTAGGCCCATTCTAGTCCCTAAATTCTATAGGCTTATGTAGAGATCAAGGTAGGGAAGAATGGCCTACTTAGGCTGTATATTTTGTTAAGTCAAAGATTGGTCCTAATGAAGATCGTGCCATTTCGCATTCCGGTCATTAGAGAATAATATCTAGGGGTGAGGGAGAGAATGAACTCACGCGAAAGGAATGAAGAAACATAAGTGCAAGGATGTGAGGTACTAATGAGTCCATCACATCGGATCTTGTGTTTGTGGAACAGTCTCTTTAATTTGACTCCTTTAAGCAATTCCATCTTTATGAAACTCTTTTGGGAGAGGCAATAATTTTAAGCTCTCTCTTTTTTTTTCCGGGAGATTATAATATTTATCCCAACTTTTCCTTTCTTTCTTCTCTCTTTTTTTTTGGCCTCTCAATTTTTAACTTTATTGAGGGAAAGCTTTGGGTAGTTTGGAGACTTCAAACTGTATAGGTAGGTATGCGCAAAGAAGACTTTGGCTTGATTCTTGCTTGGGGAAGGAATATCTGGCGAAATGGATGCTTAATTCCAATTTGGAGATTAGCATAGCTAGACATGAATAGGCTAGAATGCAAAAAGGTACGCAAAAGGAGATGATCGGCTTTGAAGGGTCACCACTTCTTAAGGGCACAAATTTTGATAAACTCAATACAGCCATAAGAGGCTAAAGTATAGGCTTTGAATTCTTTTGTATAAATTTGGCTTTGGTAGGAGGAAAAGGAATTGGGGAACTTTCAAAATATTTTTGCATTTTCAGAATAAATTCTCTGAGAATTTCCTTACTAGGATAATGAGCAGACTAAGCTCTCATCTTAGCTATAACATATTCTCAACAACTTAGACTTGTATCAAAATATTGGCTCTCACTAAGTACGGATCAAGGTAGGATCGCAACTTATGCCAATAAATGCTAAACTTAAAGAAGAGTATCAAATTGTAAACCCAACATTTGCAAGATAATGATAGAGCAACATTGCATCATTTCCTTGGGTGAAACTCAAAATCTATGTTACTTTATTGAAGTCAAGCAAATATTTATGGGGTTTTTAGATTATGCAACTTTATATATATATATATATGCTAGTAATAATGACCAGGCAAACATATACTAACTAGGCAAATTTTCTTATTTTGGCAGGGTGGTGTAACAACTACGACAGTCCGGTAGTGCAAAATGACGATAAGACAAGACAAGGCAAGGCAGCAGCACGATAATGAGAAAGCAAAGGCAATGGCAAGGCAACAGCAATCTAGCGAAACAGCTGGTGACGAGACCGTACCTCATTGACCCCAAGGGTCAAAACCCATGTGACAAAACCATGCTGACAGAGCGTCGGTGTGGGCTGTCACTGCGTCGGTGTTGCCTTGGAGGCTCGTTCTCGAGTCCTCGTGGTACTTATTATGTTGTTCCAAAGTAGCACGGACATATCCCATGTCGTCCACTAATGTGTCCACACGGTCACTACGGAAGCGGAGGTCCCTTGCAAAAGGTTCCATGTAGGACGGGTAACGAGCAGACGAAGATTAGGAACCTCCCACATCTTGTTGTTTCGAGCTACCAGCCTCATGATGGTGGGTTCCCCATCCCTTATACCCTTGTGTTCCATATCCATGTGCAGATGGACTAGGTTGGTCCCATCCAGCACTAGGATCTTAATGGTGAGGGTAGGAAGGACCCATCTATGGGTCGCTGTGCTCGGACGTGTCTTGTTCCTGCTGGTGCTGCTGATAGTGCTCCCCCTGTTGGCGACGTGCGCGTCTACGGGTTGTGGGACCTGAAACACTATGATGAGTGGGCTCTCTTGTGCCAAGGTTAATAGTTAGACCTCGGGCAGTGTAAAGATTCAGCCTTGGATTAGGTAGTGGAATCTCTACATCTCTGCCTAGGAAGAGCATAACTACAGAGTCATTTGGGCCATTCCCCAAAATATGCCCTTGAATGAAATGATCCTTCCCTATTAATGGAAATGGTAAATCAAGGAAGGCAACTTGGGCATTCGCTAAAAGACCCATGTTTTCAGCGATTCAAGTGATAAGAGACATACAGTCTATATCACCTGCCTAGTTTTTCATTTCTAACCAGTGAGTGATCATATTCAAAGTTGGGTTTACTGGTTTTCTATTAACCATAGCATAAAGATATTGTAGCTCATCAATTCGAATAGTACGCAAGTCTCTTCTAGAGTTAACAACAATAGCCAGCCAACGGTGCATGAATCTAAGTGTAGGATTATGAATTTCATTTATGCCAGGTTTGCTAGTGTATTCCTTACCAGAAATGGATAGCCAAAAATCATCACAGTTAAATCCTCTTAATTTTTCAAGAGCATTTTTACATCTTAGAGAAAAGCCTAGATAGCGAGCTAGATCGTTCAAGGAGCATTCAAAGTTCTCATTGAAGAATCTAAAGCTTAACTTAGTGCCATTATCTAGAATACGAAGCATGATAAAAAAATTCAAGAGTTAGTAATCGCGAACCTTTTTCCATGATTTAAGCGAAGTCGGACCATCCAATGGCTCGAAAGGCTTCATCAAAGTCATCCAAGAGACCGAGACTAATCAATAGAACTGGGTCATATGACCGAGCATGTCGGAAAGTGCGGTTCAGGAGAGCATTGAACGTCTGCCTTTTCCGGTCATTGAGGAGAATGATTTGCTCCTCGGACGTGAGGACTCGTAGGTGGAGACCTTGACCGGACGAGCCACCGTGGGCTTCATCTGATTCGGAATGCCAGCCAGCTTGGTACCCTGAGTGGCGAGAGTCCATCGACATATTGTACCAAGATTGGCTCTCCACGACCTCAGTCACCGTGTGGCTTCGGTCGGAGCTTGATGAACTAAACCGCTTGTGCACTCCTTTGGCACCCTTGGCGATGTTCTTGCCAAATCGGCTGTACCACGACATTTTCTGCAAAATGGTTAGGACTGCAAATACCTGAAGGATATATACTAGAATCAAAGGTTAGCTGTCCAAAGTCTGCTGGTCAGTCATCCAGATAGTCAGTAGTCCTTGTGGGACTTAGTGGTTGCCTCCACAAAATATTATTTTGCCAGAGTTAATAAAGCAAGAACCTAATCAGTTTATTAGAAACTAAATGCAAGAGCGCAAGCTGTGAGATCATGCAATCACTGCATGAGGGATGCATCGATCGCAGCACCCGATGTTTCATTTTATAGCCGCAGCTCGTGCAGCCAAATGATGCAAGAAATGCATGAAGACATGCAAAAAGATGCCTAGCTATGAAATAGAGTGGTGGGTGAGATGCATCACGTGTGGTGGAGAAGAGATGAGCGGTCGGTAGGTTGGTGGCGGTCGGCCAGGCTTGGTGGGTCGGCTGGCCTAGTTGGGGTCGGCCGTCCGAAAATATTATTTTTTTGTGTGCAAAGTGGATGCAAGGGTAAAAGTTAAAAAAATGGGTTGATTAATTAAATGTAACAGAAGGATAAATTCCTGTTTGCCTCACATTGAGGACTCGACGTTTTTTGCAGTCCTCGAGTCAGATCGTCTCCATTCCTTAATTTTCTTGAGAATTTTCTACGATTGGAGTTGAAATCGCGGCTAGTTGAACTTCCTTTTTACGCCACACTTGTTTCTTCGAAGTGGTTTGAATGGCATCGACTGTCTTTTGCGGATTCAAGTATTCGATTGCAAGTTGTTTTCGCTCCTTTTCTTGGGGTTTCTTCCTCTTTGAAGGTTTTCTCCAATATTGTCTCCGGTTTGGTTCGGTCAATAGTTGGAGAGTTTTCTTCATTGAAGCGATGAGACTATCCACCTGAGGTTTTGGTATAGCCTCTTCTTGCTTCTGCACAGGCTTAGGATTTTTACCATAACAAGTACGTACCTGTGAGCATTGTTAAACCCTTGGTTTGAAGTTAAAGCATTCATCTTTGCCATTGACATTGAGTTGGATTTCTCCTGCACCAACATCTATTGTCGCATTTGCCGTGCACAAGAATTGTCTCCCAAGAATGAGAGGCATCTTAGCGTCCACCTCCATGTCCAGGACCACAAAGTCCACGGGTACCAAGAAATTCCGGATTTTTACCGGTATGTCCTCGACGATCCCAACGGGATGACGAACCGATTGGTCCGCAAGCAGGTCATGGCAGTTGGAGACAAGGTAGAATGATTTAACTTCTCATAGATTATCTTGGGCATGATGCTAACGCTTGCTCCAAGATCGCATAGAGCATGATCAAAGTGTTGTGCACCAATGGAGCAAGAGATGGTTCGATAACCAGGATCCTTCTTCTTCTCAGGGAAAATGTTCAAGATTGCTGCACTACATTCCTCGGTCAATTTAACGACCTCCGCCGTTGGCAACGGGTGTTTGTTGTTGAGGATGTCCTTTAGGTACCTCGCATACATAGGCACCTGCATTGCGTCGAGCAATGGAATGTTGACATATAGTTGCTTGATTACCTCGACAAACTTGCCAAACTGCACATCAGCAGTTGGTTTGCATTGACGGCACGGGAATGGTAGGACCGGTGTATCTGTGAATTCAGCCAGACTAACTTTAGTCCCTGAACTTTCTCCCATCGGTTTTGGTGGCTCTTCACAGGGTGCCTTCTCAATTTTCTCGTTCTCCTCGGTAACCTTATTGGGGGTACCATCTTGCCTCCCTACATGGTTAGGACACGACGGGTCTCGGGTGGTTTTTCCCGATCTCATCGCGACAGCACTGACATTCTCGTTCGAGTGTGGTTCCGGTTGTCCCGGCAACTTTCTCGGAGTAGATGTAGGAATTAAAGCAGCCAACTAAGCTATTTGAGTTTCTAGCATTTTGTTAAATCTCATTTGGTTTTGCATGGCATTCGAAAATCCCTCTAGTTTTGAGTCTATGCTTTCCAAAATTTTGTCATTAACAAGAAATTTCCTACTAATGTCTCCATTTATCTTATATTGGGCCATCATAAAATCATCTAGAGTTGATCTATTTCGATTAAAATTGCTAGCATTACCTCCCTGTTGACGATTGTCAAAGGAGAAATAGGGCTTGGAATTCCATCCAGGGGTAAAGTTCGGTTGTTGTGGACGGAACCCATTGCTGATGAAGTTGACATCTTAAGGCTAGGTTTCGGTGCAGTTATCACCCGAATGTCCAAGACTCCCACAGACCTCTCAAGTCATGCGAGACTCGAGAGACTGAACAGTCTGCAGTGTTGGTGATTCTAGCTTCTTCATCAGAAGATTCATCTTGGCCGCGAGCATGTCCATGTTGTCTATTTGGTGGACTCCTCGTGTGTGCGGCTGGAGACGTTCGTCGCTCTAGCCTTGGCTCTAGACCATTTTTTCAATGGGAGTGCGTGCGGCACTCACACTAAGGGAGAAGAAAAGCTCCACCAAAAGCAGCATCAAGGTCCTCTTGGGTCATGCGGTTCAGCCCATAGTAGAAACTTTGTATGATAAACCAGTCTTGCATTCTGTGATGGGGGCAAGCTAGTATGTACTCTTGAAGTTGCTCCCAGGCTTCCGAAATGGATTCATCAGTGTTTTGTTGGAAACTAGAAATCTTGTTCCGAAGGTCATTGGTTTTGCCCAATGAAAAATAATTGGTGAGAAAGGCGTTGGAGCACTTTTCCCAAGTAGAAACTGCATCCTTGTTGGCATAGAACCATTGCTTTGCCTTCCCAATCAATGAGAGTGGGAAAAGGTGCAGCCGGACAGCATCTAGGGGTGCGCTCCTTGATAGTAAAAGTACTACAAATCTCCAAAAAGTGTTGGAGATGGGCGTTGGCATCCTCCGTTTGCTTGCCACAAAATGGGCTAGCCTGAACCATGTTGATAAGAGCCGGCTTCAACTCGAAGCCTCCATCTCCCACATTGGTGGTTGGACCAGTGGGGACATTAGTGCTAGATGGGGATGAGAATTTAAGGATGGTCTTCTCAGCAGCCATCTTGGATGAAGATGATGGTGTTTTGGCAAAGAGGAAAGGGTTTTCTTTTTGGAGTGGAAGGTTAGAGACTCGGACTTGCGGAGGCACGACTCGAAGTCAAGTTCTCCATACGAGTGACTTTGGATTTTGGTTGAAGATTTTCGGAAGGTCGAATCCGGTCATACACTGTTCTGCCAGTTTCAAAAAAAAACAAAGACAGAGCAGGGTAAACCCGCTAAACCTGGCTAGTAAATTAATTAGTAGAGGTTCCTTAATAGGATATCTTTAACGCGTTACAGAATAATCCGAAAGTCGACCGATATCACGGTAGTTTTCAAGTATATGAGATGGAATCTAGACTCAGAACCAGATAACCTTAAACACGACTGTAATTCTCCACACTTTCAACTATTGCGGAATGTAAATGCTCAGCTAGAATAAAGTAAAGAACTTATATTAATTTGATCTAGTCTTACACAGGGGAAAAGTAAAGGATACAAGAGCTATTACCCGAATTCCCGAAGACAGCTCCGGAACCTCGAGCCTCAGGTTGACTCGAACTATAACTCCCAAACTAACTAAGAACTACTCTAGCTAGTGACAAGGTGGTTCTCCTCCAAAATGGTGTGATGTGTGTGTGTTATAAGTGAGGAGAGGGGTCCCTTATATTGTGTTCCAGAGCCAATGGGCACTTGACACTTTAGGGGACACGTGTAGCAACCTCCATAGTCAAAGGAGCATCCAAGGGAGCAACTTGAGGGGTCGGTCGGGCCAAGGGGGGTCAGCCGGCCTACCTCCGGTTGATCCAGGCCATTTGCTTCGCATGGGATGCTCTATGGACGGTGTAGATTGCCCCCCCGCGCCGGTTTTGGCAGTTGGAACCGGTAAAACCCCCTTCCAAGTTGGCCCATGGATCCAAGTGTGAAGCGGGTGCCACCCTTTGATCAAACCGTCGTGGATGGACAGCTGAGATGGCCTCTATTTGTGCTTCTTGGATCACTAGAGAAAACATAGCTCAATCGGCCGAAGGAGCTGGGTCGGCCGGCCCAGGGGGAGTCGGCCTGCCTATCTTTTTGGCCGGTTCGGCTCCGGTTTTTCCCCATTTGCACCTAAGGACAGAAACTCACGAAAACTTATGGAAATTTATTAGTTTAATTAATTTTAGAGCATTACACCTTGAATTTTTCCAAATTACCAGAATGTTGGCGTAAAGATTCAGAATTTAACGATCGCCAATAGGCAGCACGGCCAAAAGATATCTACGCCGGACGCGGCCCCATGCCCGACCTCCCGGACGACAGGGTGCCGGATGACCGGGCGCCCGTGGGTGGCAACGGCGATGCCTTCTAGGAGTCTCGCGGGCACATTGCCATGATTTTCAGCTGCGCATCCGCCTATGGCTCATGCCACGAGCTCATGGCAGCCGCCCGGGAGGTTTACCACCTCGAAAGGGGTAATCCCGGGGACACACCCATGGGGTGGTCCAGCCAACCCATTACCTTCTCTGGGGATGACTGTCCCCCCCCCGGAATGACAAGACCGCAATGCCTGCCGCTGGTGCTCTGCCCTACCATCAGCAACACGTGAGTCGATGGCGTGCTGATGGACGGTGGAAGCTCCTTGGACATCATCACAGCCCAGGTCCTGGAGCAGATGCAAGTCCCGCGGTCCAAAATCAAGGACATAGCCATTCCCTTCCATGGCATTGTGCCGAGGTCGTCCCTGCAACCGATCGGGCAGATCGTTCTGCATGTAAAGTTGGGGGCCCCCAGAATTTTCGGACAGAGTACGTCACCTTCGAGGTGGTGGACTTCGGGCTACCATACAACGCCATTTTGGATCGCCCCGCCTTATCTAAGTTCATTGTGGCCACCTATCATGGGTAACACTGCTTTAAGATGCCAGCCCGTCACGGGGTCATCACGATAAAAGGCAGTCACAAGGCCGCAATGGCTTGTGACGAAAGTGCTCTGGCCTTGGTCGGGCAGCTTCCCGAGCGTGGCCAAGCCAAGGGCGAGCGGCCACCAACCCACCCCAAAGTGGCCCTACAGCCGCAGGAGCCCACCAAAGCGGTTCCCCTCTCCGAAGACGACCCTGCTAAGTTCGTCCACGTGGGGGTCAACCAATAGGAACTCGAGCTCTTTACATTTCTCCGAGCTAACGCAGACGTGTTCGCGTGGGAACCGTCCAACATGCCCGGAGTCCCAAGGGAGGTAATCGAGCACAGGCTAGCTGTCTAGCCTGATAAGAAGCCTGTTAGAAAGGCCCTACGACGCTTTCCCGAGTGGAAGGCCGACATCATACAGGAGCAGCTCGGCAAGCTCCTCCAAGCCGGCTTCATCCGAGAAGTTGAGCACTCTGACTAGCTCGCCAGCCCAGTCGTCATCAAGAAAAAGGGCGAAAAATGGCGGATGTGTGTCGACCATCGCGACCTCAATGCCTCCTGCCCCAAAGATAATTTTCCCCTGCCGCGCATAGACTAGTTGGTCGATGCAACGGCGGACTCGGTGCTTATGAGCTTCCTGGACGTCTATTCAGTCTATCACCAGATCGCGCTGGCCAGGAAAGATGAAAAGAAGATAGCCTTCGTGATACCTTTTGGTACCTTCTGCTACACAACCATGTCATTCGGTCTAAAGAACGCGGGAGCCATGTTCCAGCGATTAATGCATAAAACGGTCCTGTGGACAACACGGGCCCCGGGTATTTGGAGACAGACGGTTGGACGCACCGCCTCCTTGGGACAAGTCGCGTGGATCTTCCAAAAGGGGGGCTTGGTGGACGGCACGGCCCGACTTGTTCTACAAGAAGAAGGATCCTAATCCTACCCGAACACGTGGAGATAAGGGAAGCCAATTCGGCCATATCCCTTATTTTCCTAATACCGACTAGGGAGCCAATCTGTAACCCTACCACTTACACTATATAAAGGGGGTCAGGGTCCTTAGTTAGAGGATCATCATCTTCGATCACCATCTTCAATTACATCCAATCTCGTGCAATCTTAGGCGAGAACATATGATCATTGTGATCATCCCCTGATCATTGTGATCGACACCCCATAATACAAATCCACGAGCACAGGAGTAGGGTATTATCTCTTTTAGAGGGCCTGAACCTGTATAAATCTTGCCCCTATGCTACCATTGAGTTGTGGTCTTTCGCATAGCCCTATAAAGTATATTGCCGACATAATTCATCGACAGTTGGCACGCCAGGTAGGGGCTAGCGTCACGATCAGCTTCATCAACTTTGATGGCTTCAATCGGCGAACTCGTCTTCACCTACGCCCCTGGCCAAGGTTTTGTCTTCGGAGATCTCGGCTTCCTCGCCAACGACTTCGGGGAACTTTGGTTATGTGAGCCAAGCGACGTTCGGTCCACATGCTACCGGGGGAAGCTGTACGCGACTCCAGCCGAATTGCACCATCTCAGGTTGCCTCTTTTGTATTCCGATCCGGGAGAGATCCAATCTGATAACGACGGTTCCAATTGGCCCACCACAGGGATTCCCTTCGGTTTCAGTGGGGATTATGAGCCTTTGGTTCTGCCAGCTTCTTTCGCTAATGAAGAACCAATCGGCGATGCTATTCCTGACCTGGATCGCGATCAGATCCAATCGAGAACTGCAACTTCTCAATTGTGCAACACCCCGTCCGGATTGAGAAACTCGGCCACTGTTTTCCATGAGATAACACGCCGCCTTTTTCGGTCTGGGCTAAGGGATGGAGCCCAACAGACACTTACTGGGACGAGCTTCCTGAGTTCCAGCTCGGGGATAACTCTAACCGGATCTATTTCCCGAGTGGACACTAGGATGCCACTCGGATTAACCAATTCGGGATAACTCTAACAGGTCGGGATCAGTTAAGCTTCTCTTACTCGGGATCCGAGTCAGAGGAGAGCATCAACAGGTTCCCTGACTTTCGCGGCGTTTACGTGGTGGATGGACAGCCTTCCGGGTCGGCCCTGCACCAAATAGATGAAGCAAGAGCCGAGCATACCAATGGAGGTGAAGAAGATCTGCGCGATAGATTGCGCGGTCGTGGGCGTGATGTTCAAGAGGAATTACTCCAAGTCCATATGAGAGATCACTCGGTCTTCCGTACGCCACAACAGAATATCCTTGCATCCAAGACCCTCTTGGATAACGTTGGTCCGTTATTCGGGGAAATAGTCCCGCAACGCCAATCATGGAGCAGATTAAAGCCATGGTGACGGCAGCGGCTGTCCAGGGTACTCTGCATCAACAGGCCAACTCGACCAGAAGCCAGACTGCCATGAGCAACAGTCGGCGCACACCAACTCGCGGGCAAGACGCCGCCAAAACACAAATCGCGACCTTCGTCTCGACATCGAGGCTCGGCGGAGGGAGCGAGAAGAAGACGAGAGACGTCACCGAGATGATGATAGAGATGGTTTCGGTCGAAACCACGACAAAAACGATCATGGTGATCATCACCGAGAAGACCGGCGCCACACTCCGCCGCATCGAATACCTCCCCGTCAGTCTCCTCCCCCGGGGGACAGAATGATTGATGGGATCAAAGCATTCACACCCCGACTTCGTCAGGTCAACTGGCCCGAGGTCAACTGGACGCAGAAGCTTGGTTGCAGATTTACTCTCTGGCAATCAAAGCCGCGGGTGGACGCTATGATGTGATTGCAAATTATCTGCCCGCCATATTGACTCCCCGGGCTCAGGGTTGGCTTGCAGGCCTTCCAGAGAACTCAATCGGTTCCTGGGGAGAGCTTTGCGACCAATTCGTCGCTAATTTCTAGGGCACTTATGAGAGACCTGGGACCCAGTGGGACCTTTATCAGATTCATCAGAGAAAAGATGACTCGTTAAGGGATTTCATTTGGCGTTTCATAAACAAGAAAAACACAATCCGAGAGATTTCTGAAGCGGTCGTTGTTGCAGCTTTCCAAAAGGGAGTTCGTGACCCCGACTTAATCAAAAAGATGTCTCGAAAGCCCCCGACTACTGTCAAAGAGATGTTCGCTCTGGCAAATCGGTATGCCACCGCCTTTGATGCTCTCGCCGAGCGCCAGGAGGATCACCCGAGTAAAAATGAAGGCAAGAAAGACAAGCCCGAGCCATCTTCCATGAAGGACAAGAAACGGAAGGGTAGAGAATTGGTGGCAGCCGCGGACCATGGTCGGTAGAGGCCGCCTCGGTTCAATGACTACAATAAAGTAATGGAGGCGTCATGTTCTTTCCATTCGAATGGAAAGCATGTGGCAAAGAACTGCAATATCCTAAAGAGGTTCGCTCAGGAGCAGAACAAGGACACTCCGAAGGACGTCAAGCAAGATGATAAGAGTAATCCTCCTCGGGGTGACGCTTACCAAAAAACCGAGCGTGGGCTCAACTACATATATGGGGGATCGGATGCATACGAGTCCAAACGTAAGCAAAAGCTTACTACTTGGGAGGTCAATGCAGCTGTTCCGGTGACCCCCGAATACCTTCGATGGTCTGAAGTCCCGATCAAGTTTGATCGCTCGGATCATCCCGTTCACATCCCATGTCCAGGAAGATATCCACTCATCCTGGATCCTGTGGTATAGAACGTTCGACTGCGCAAAGTCTTAGTCGACGACGGGAGTGGGTTGAATATCCTTTTCGCCAAGACGTTTGACGAGATGCAGATTCCAAGGTCGGTGTTTCAGAAGACTGATGCGCTGTTTCATGGCATAATTCCGGGAATCTCCTCTGTGCCAATTGGGAGAATTTCTCTTCCGGTCACTTTTGGCACTCGGGACAACTACCGGACAGAAAACCTCCGCTTTAAGGTGGCCGATTTCGAGACTGCGTATCATGCAATCTTGGAAAATCCAGGCTTGGCCAAATTCATGGCCGTCCCACATTACACTTACCTGGCTATGAAGATGCCGGGCCCGCAGGGCGTAATCACAGCCCACGGAGAGGTCAAGTTTTCCTATCTCCTCGATAAGGAAAACTGTGACTTATCCCAGTCGGCTGAAGCGGCTGCCGAGTTGGACAAGATCAGGCAAACGGTCATCACTCTTCGCGACGAGGGCGACGTGCCAAACAAGAAGCAATCTAAGTCGGGCATCAAGCCTGACGAAGATGTTAAGAGGATTTTACTCGACCCGTCCGACTCAACCAAAACGGCTCTGATCGAGACAGGGCTCGATCCGAAATAGGAAGAGGCGCTTGTTACCTTCCTCCAAATAAGATGGGGCATCTTTACTTGGAAACCGTCTGACATGCTAGGTGCCCCGAGGGAGGTGATCGAGCACTCCTTGAATGTACACGACAAAGCCAAGCCGGTCAAGCAACGGCTACGTCGGTTTGCGCAGGATCGGAAGGAAGCCATCAAGGCGGAGATCTCCAAACTTTTAGCCGCTGGTTTCATAAAGGAGGTGCTCTACCCCGACTGGCTGGCAAATCCGGTACTTGTGCAGAAGAAGAATGGTACTTGGCATATGTGTGTCGACTATACCGACTTAAATAAAGCATGTCCCAAGGATCCATTCGGACTACCTCGCATCGACGAGGTGGTTGATTCCACTGCCGGTTGCGAGCTTTTGAGCTTTCTGGATGCCTACTCGGGCTATCAGCAGATTAGCTTGAAGGAAGAAGAATGCATCAAGACTTCGTTCATCACTCCGTTTGGGGCTTTCTGCTATGTCACTATGCCCTTCGGGTTGAAGAATGCTGGAGCAACATATCAGCGTTGCATTCAGCGATGCTTTCACAACCAGTTCAGGCATAACGTGGAAGCATGCATTGATGATGTTTTCGTCAAATCTCGGGTATCCTCCGACTTGGTCACCGACCTGTCGGAGACATTCGAGAGCCTATCGGCATACAACTTAAAGTTGAACCCGGAGAAGTGTGTCTTCCGGGTCCCTGCGGGAAAGCTACTCGGTTTCGTGGTGTCTCACCGTGGGATTGAGGCTAACCCGAAAAAAATTAGAGCTATCATGGAGATGGCTCCCCTAACTTGCCAAAGGGATGTTCAGCGTCTAAATAGATGCATGGTGGCCCTTGGCCGATTCATCTCGCCGCTCGGGGAGCGTGGGTTGCCCTTCATTAAACTATTGAAGAAGCAGCAGGACAAGTTTGTCTGGACACCCGAGGCACAGAAGGCTTTTGAGGATCTTAAATTGTTCCTCACTTCGCCATCTGTCTTGGCATCTTCCATGCCGCAGGAGCCGCTTCTGCTATACATTGCGGCTACCACTCATGTAGTGAGTGCCGTGGTGGTAGTAGAACGGGAAGAGCAAGGACGCATCTATAAGGCTCAGTGCCCGGTCTACTTCGTTAGCGAGGTATTGGGTGAGTCCAAGGTATGCTATCCGCAATGCAGAAGCTTTTGTATGCGGTCCTGATTGTCTCTCGGAAGCTGAAGCACTACTTTCAAGAACAGCCAATTTCGGTTGTCACTTCTTTCCCTATTGGAGATATCCTTCATAATCGGAAAGCCACTTGGAGAATCGATAAGTGGTCAGTGGAACTCGATGCTTTCGAGCTCTCGTTCAAGCCACGCATCGCTATTAAGTCACAAACCCTCGCTGACTTCGTTGCCGAGTGGACAGAGATGCAGGCTCCCCCAGTCGTCGAAGAGTCCAAGCACTGGAACATGTACTTTGATGGCTCTCTCTGGGGACAGGGCGCGGAGGCTGGTATCGTTCTCATATCACCTGGAGGCGAACGACTCAAGTATGTCCTCCAAATTCATTTTTTAGCTTCAAACAACGCAGCCGACTACGAGGCACTCATCCATGGGCTCTGTATTGCCATATCGCTCGGTATCCAGCGATTGGTAGTTCGCGGGGATTCTTAACTTGTGGTGAGCCAAGTATAGAAGGATTGGACTTGTGTCAACGACAATATGGCCGCCTACTATCAGGAGATCAGAAAGTTGAAAGATAAGTTCGATGGATTGGAGCTTATACATATCCTACGGCGAGACAACTAGGCGGCAGATGAGCTTGCGAACATGGGCTCTAGATGGGCAGGAGTCCCAGCTGGGATCTTTCTGCAAGAGCTTCACGCCCCCTCCATCACACCGCAAGAGCAACTACCCCAACTGGATAAACTACTACCCGAGTCAGAAGTGCTCGCCCTCGACTCAGATTGGATGTGACCGTATTTGGAGTATTTGCAAGAAGAGAAACTTCCCGATGATCGGGGGGCTGCTGAACAAATTAAACGTCAGAATCGTGCAAACGTGGTACTCGGAGGAATCCTATACCGCTGAAGCGCCTCCGGCATACTTCAAAAGTGCGTATCCGAGTTGGAAGGACGCGTATTGTTGTGTGAAATTCACTCAGGCATGTGCGGCCATCGTGCTGCTTCAGCTACGTTGGTCGGTAAAGCCTTTCGTCAAGGGTTTTACTGGCCAACTGCTGTCTCGGACGCAAAAAAGATCGTTCGAAAATGAGAAGGTTGTCAGTTCTTTGCTCGGCAAATTCATGTGTCGGCTCAGGAACTTCAGACGATCCCTATCACCTAGTCATTTGACGTCTGGGGGCTCGACATAGTCGGACCTCTCAAGAAGGCCCTGGGTGGTTTTGAACATATCTTTGTTGCCATAGATAAATTCACCAAATGGATTGAAGCTAAGCCTGTGTTCAAGATTACAGTAGCCAAGGCCACCGAGTTCTTCCAGGAGATCGTCAATCGGTTTGGTGTGCCCTCTCGGATTATTACGAACAACGGCTCACAATTTAGAAATGACGAGTTTCAAAACTGGTGCGAAGATGTGGGCATAAAGATTTGCTTCGCTTCGGTGGCACATCCTTTTAGCAATGGGCAAGTCGAGCGCGCGAATGGCATGCTTTTACAAGGTGTCAAGGCGTGCATCTTCAATCTGCTCAAGCCATATGCAGCAAAGTGAATGAAGGAATTGCCTGCCGTACTCTGGGGGCTTCGCACAAGTCCAAGTCGGGCAACGGGGCAGTCACCTTTCTTCCTTGTATATGGATCTGAGGCGGTCCTCCCAACGGAGTTACAATTCGGGTCGCCCAGAGTTCAATAGTTCAACGAGGACGAGTCAGAGGCCAGTCGGGTTGACGAACTCGACCGACTAGAGGAAGCTCGGGATGCTGTAACCATTCAGTCGGCAAAGTACCTCCAAGGGCTACGTCGTTACCACAGTCGTAATGTGCGGGATCGTGCCTTCTCGATTGGTGATTTGGTCCTTTGGATCAATTAGACGAGTGGTCATAAACTCTCCCCACGCTGGGAAGGTCCGTACATAATTGACCCGGTGGCATGCCCGGGGGCTAACCGACTGAGGCGGGAAGACGGCACTATCATGGATAACTCGTGGAACATCGAGCAATTACGTCGGTTCTATACCTGATGGTTGTTGTACACACATTTACAATTCAATAAAGATAAGTTTTCGTTTACATTATCTTTACACATGTGCAATTCAGTTTCTGACTTGCTACTTATTTTTGTTCCAATTAAGTAGTAAGTCGGGGGCTACACCTAATTAGGTGCGCAATCGCGCACCCCTTTCTTCTCTTTTATTGAGATTAATTTGACTTGCTCCCTAGTCGGATTCCGACTAGCCAGTAAGTCGGGGGCTACACCTAATTAGGTGTAGTCTGCACCACATTGATATCTTTCTTTTTGACTTCTTGTTGAGCCTAAGTATTATTTGTTCTGAGTAACGAAACTCTTGTTTCTACGCAATACTCATACTTCCCGACTGCGTTCTTGAAGACAGAGCTCCGCGCCAACTCCTAACGCTGAGGAACTTGATGCGCTTGGCAGAGTGCTTAGTAAAAGGAACCTAATCTACTCGGGCAAAATACAGAGTTAATCACAGAAAGATAGCATAACTCATGTTACATTGGATGAATTGTTTACATACAATGGACTAATAATTTACAAGAGTTTCATGTATCTACAGGGAATCCAAATCTAAGTTATCTACAAGTGACTCCAACGCCCTCTCCTCGGTGTAGGCGAAGCCGTCCTTGACAGCATCAAGGTCAATTCGGGGATACAGGGACTTGACGATTCCCAGCTTTGACTGGTGCTCATCAAGCCGACTTCCTTAAGTCGGGCCTTGAGCTTCTCGAGGGCTTCGATCCACCTTTGGATCAGTTCAGCCCGGTTGCTTGGCTCGGCGTCACCATCGTAGAGTCGTCGCCGAGTGGGCTCCATGGCCACCAGGAGCTCTTCATGTTGCGCTAGCGCGGTTTTGATGTTTTCATTCAAAACATCATAATGCGCTTGTGTCTTCTTCTTATACTCTGTCAGCAGAGACACAGATGCAGTCAAGCAACTGGACAACATTGGAGATTTAAAGTCGGTAGGGTTAAGGGACTTACCCTCTAACTCGATGACTACTCGGGCCTCCGACTGCTCCAGGGCCAGCTTCTGGTCCTGGGACTGCTTCAGCTCTGCCTGGGCAGCAGCCTTAAGAGTCTTTGGACTTGGCCAGCTCCTCCCGCAGGCTGGCAATCGTGCGGAGTGTGATGTCACTCGGATGCATACAAAGCATACAATTCCGACTTAGGTCAGGACACTTACATCGGAGAGAGCCTGCGATGTCGAACTTCTCATCCTGCAGCTCCTTGATCTCGGCCTGCAGCTTCCGACGCTGCTTGGCCGCTTCGATCTGGGTCTCAACTATCTGCCCCTCCATGGCTTTGATCCGTTCTACTTTGGGGAGGAAATAGTTGAGAAACTTGGTCTTCCTCTCGAAAAAGTCACCAAGTTCCTGCAGAAAAGAGTATATATTGACACTGCTCTACTTCGAGTCAACAAGACGTACTCGACTGGTCGGGAAACTTACCCTAATCAGTCGGCGCATGCTGCGGCGTGCTCATAGCAGGCCTCCCTGGCCTTTTCTTCCTCTTCGTCGTTGAGCCGAGCCCAGTCCCCGGCCTCATCTCTCCAGGCCGCCGAGAACTTGGGCTCAGTCTCCTCCAGGGGAGATGGAGGTCGGCGTCGAATCTCTTCCACGGCCGGCTCGGCTTCCTCGCCTCCCCATCAGTCGGCTTCGGGCTCGGGGGGCTGCGGCATCATCGGCTGGGACTTCAACCTCTCGCTCGGCTTCGGTCGGCTTGGGTGGCAGAAGTTCCGTGACAGTCGGTGGAGGCGTTGAAGGCGAAGGAGGAGGAGGAGGAGGAGGGGGAGGTGACGCCTTCCGACTAGGCTCAGCAGCCGCCTTTTCAGGCTCCGGTGCTAGCTCGGCCGGGCGGTCAGTCGAGATTTCCTCCGACAGTTTCCTAAAAGAGGGGATATTTCAGCAGAGAAAAAACAAACATTGAAGACTAACAAGATGCGACAAAGTTTATGCTCACCAACTGGAGGTCTTTATTTTTATTTTGGCGCCCTTCCGAGCGGAATACCCAGTTGAAGAGGTGTCGGGAGGGACACTTGGCCTGGCCTGGGACGACACGGGCTTAGGCGCCGAGTGCACCCACTTCTTCCTAGGCGATATCCTACGGCCCGACTTCCGAAGGGGAGCTGCCCGACTGCTTGGCCTTTGGGCCGGCGTGGGCTGGTTCGCTCCTTCCTCCATGGACTCATGAATTACGGGGCCCGAGCCTTGTCGGCTGAGCCCCTCAGGCGGCAGGATGTCCTTCTCTTCGAAGAAAATCGGGCCCTTGTCCTTCTTTGCTGCGGGAGCCTCTTCAGACTCCATGCTTGGGCGCTTCTCGCCCTTGTGAGTGGGGGCCTCAGGCGTTGGGGGGAGGGACACGAAGGCTTGGCGGTCCTATGCAGAGATATAGCTTTCCCGAGCTAGTATGCTGACTACAAAACCAATCGGCGGGCTTAAGGCAACCACAAAAACTACTCGGTCGTTACCTCTGCTAGCGGATTGGCGAGGGTGAAACCTTTAGGACACCCGTGATTGGAAATGGGTGTCCCTGTGGCGAACAACTCGGCGATTCGGTCGGCGGCGTCCTGATGTGAGATCTGGGAGGCCACTTCCCGAGTTGGATCATTCGGCCCGGTGTACTCGAACCCGAGCCGGACCCTCTCTTTGAGGGGCTGGACGCGGCGCATTGTGAATTTGATAGCGATGGCCACGCCGGTCAACCCCTCTTCTTTCAGCTCCTGAATCAGGCCGAGTAGCTCGGTGACCTGATCCATTTCGGTGGAAGGGGGAGAAGAAGTGCAGGAAGGAGAAGCCCGGGGATTTCTCCCATCAAACGGAGGAAGACTGGGAAGAGGATTGGTACAATAAAACCACTCCTGATGCCATCCCTTCAGGGAGGTTCGGAGTGGTAGAGAGAAGTACTCCTTTTTCAGGCCACCCTGGAGTTGAAATCCAGCCCCACCGTCTACCTTAGGGGCACTGTCATTGGGGAAGGCCTTCAAATGGAAAAGATGCCAAAAGAGGTTGAAATGGGGGGGAATCCCCAGAAAGGCCCCACAGAGATGGACAAAAAGTGAAATTTGAAGGATCGAGTTCGGATTCAAATTAAAAAACTTGATATTATAGTGGTGGAGCAAGCCACGAAGAAAAGAAGAAGCGGGGAGTCCGAGGCCGCGAGAGAAGAAGGACTCAAAGATGGCGATCTCCTCTTGGCGAGGAGTGGGAGAAGACTCACCCGCGGTGGCGCACCAGCCGATGAGTTCCTGTGCCGAAAGAACACCGGCGGCGACCAGCTTCTGCAGTCACTCCTCGGTGGTGACGGAGGTCGCCCAGCCTTCTGCCATTTGTGAGAAAGTGTTGGGGGATTGGTGGGGGAGAAGCCGAGATGGGGGCGGCGAGGCTAGATCTGGAAATTGGCGGCGGCGGCGCTAGATTTGCTCTACAACGGCGGAGGCGACGAACCCTAGTGGGAGCTCTGCGGGGAAGACGAACAGGTTTGGGCGCACAGGACAAGCGTAACCATTCGAATGGCTCGGGGGCTAGGGACGATTTTTGCAAAGGGTCGATTTTTTCCTCTAAGAATTGATCTTCTTTAAACCATGACAGACCCTCTAGCCACCAAAAGTTCGGCCGTGGCTTAGGGGCTAGAATCGATAGGCGTATACCTCGATCTTTAAATCCTTCTTGCCTATGCGACTACTTGCAATTTGTGTTTACCCTTTGAATGCAGGAAAATCGAAAAAAGGGGGAGACAAACAGAAAGGATATATTACTTTCAAGCAAACAAAGTCACAAGGACGGCACAGAAAGAAAAGAAAAAAGTACAAAGGTCTACGGCCCGGGCTGGCGCCTGAACTTACGAAGTTTGGCCGCGGCTTCGTCATACCAATCCTGAAGCGTGAGAAGGGCCCTTCGATCATCTCGAGTTGCCCGCGCTTTAATCCGCAATGCCTCATTGGCCACTTCCAGCTCCTGGACGGAGTCCTCGTGGGTCTTCAGGCGACCCTCCATCTTAGCGGCCGCCAACTTCACTCAGGACAGCCCCGCAGAAAGAAGATCGCGCTCCTCCGCGGCCCAGACGACTTCGGAGGCGCAGCGCACCTCTGTTAACTGAAGGCGCTCTTCGAGCTTGACGGAGCGGTCGCACGCGGCCTTAAGCGCCTCTTGCGCTCGCCGAGATACCTCCCCGGCGTCATCCCGCGCCGCGGCAAGGGCCACTTCCACCACCACGGCGCGAGCCTCCACGGCCACGGTCGCTGCCAAGCGCGCCTCCTCCAGCTCGACGTGCATGGCTTCAGCCCGTCGCCGCCAAAGCGCGGCATCCGCCAGCGCGGCCTCCTGCTCAGCCTCCTGCTCGGCCTTGGACGCGCATGCACAACTAACGACCACGCGGTAGGCCTATGCCAGGAAAGCAGGCTCAGGGAGAAAGAATAGAAAAAACCAAGCATAGCGAAAACAAAATTCGAAAGACGAGCTCGAAGGCATTTACCCATTTCATGATCGCGGCAAAGTCAGCCTCAAGCAAGGTCCGGGCAACGCGCCTAAGCGCGGGCGTCACCATGACCAAATTGCCCGAGCCGCCTCCCGAACTGATCGCCTCCTCCTCGGACTCCCCTATAGGCTCGGCCACGGCCTCGCCGGCCAAGGCTGGCATCACCCCCTTCGCGGGCTCGGCCACCTCCTCCGCGGGCTCTGCCGTGTCGGGACCCGGTCAAAGAGACCGAACCCCTCTGTGCATTCCGTACTAGTCCCAAGGATCAACAGCTAGTACGCACAGTTAAAACAAAGTGATACATTACCAACTGAAATAAATTATTACATAACAGGGGCATAACCCCAATCTAGTACAAACATGGCGACACGCAGGTCGCGAATCAGAGTTTAGCGGAATACAACATAGGGTCCACATACACTGGCATACTGGTGCCACTAGACAACTACTACTATTTTTCCACAGGCAGACAGGCAGTAGGAAAGTGGCCCTAGTCTTCCGGGAAGTCCTTGTAATCACCCGTCTCGTAGTCAGCACCAGCGTCGTCAAACTGTGGGTCCTCCGCGAACTGTCCCTCGACAGAAGTTTAGAAAAGGAAACAAGGAAATAGCAAGGGTGAGTACAATTGTACTCCGCAAGTCAGGGAGATGAGTGTAGAATGGGGTTCAGTACAATGGTGGGTTTGGGAAAAATTTGCGGGAAGCCAGTTTTCCAAATTTTTAACCTAAGAGGGGGAAAAGCAATTTTCAAAACTGTTGCGGTAAACCAAACCATTTGAAAGAGTTTTTCCCTTTGCCAATCTAGTTTTGCAAAATCCCTACTCACACCAAAACCTGTTTTAAAAAGAAGGATCTACCATATGATCAGTCCCTTCGCATGCTTTTGACCGTGAGCATGGCTATCTTGATAGTTTTCACTCTGCAGAGTGGGTACACTTTACCCTCAGGGAGTAACACACCAGTGGTGCATACCACAAAGCCTTTTTGGGCCAAAATCCCTAATAGTACTTGCTATGTGAATCATTCTTGGGCACCCTGTGGGGGATCGGCCTATGGCCCAAGTCTTCACGCTGTACAAGATGGCCGAGGAAACGAGGTCCAAGGCGCCGACGAATAGGGATACATCTTCCCTGTCCATACAACCCCAGATGTCAACAAGGGACATCACTACCTACAAGTGGCTACTAAAGATTTAAGCTTAATAGGCCAGGTTCGTGCCATAACGGAACCTAGAACCTGAGGCTGTACTATGAGGCTCAGTTCATAGGATCATAGGAAAAACAGTCCTTAGACTAGGGGAGGAGTTCTAGCACAATCCCGAAACCGTGCATCACCCGCACCATACCGGCAACCGGGTCCTCCCTAGTCAGAGCATTTTAAGGGGAGAGTAGAAACACACCCCAAACCCTGGCATCTACCCGATGCCGTATTTTACCAAAACACACAGTTGCAATCATGTAAAATCATAGTGAAATTCTACAATCATGTATAGCAGTTTTATCCTATTCACTACTAGAGAACTGGCCTTTAATACCGGCTCATCAGTCCCGGTTAGGTATGAACCGTGACTGACATTCACAACAGTCCCGGTTGAATGTTAGGTGGGGCACGGGCGAGATCGGTCGGTTTGAGACACCAACCGGATCGATGTTCTGAAATCAATCGGTTTGTGTTATAAACCGTCATCGATGGTGATCGCAACAGCCCATAACGGCCAATGGCGCGGAAAGGAAGCACAATACCGGTCTATGTGCCCAACCGGGATTAGTATGCCATATTTGAACTCCTGTTGCAGGCGGGAAGGCGGGCATAATACCGATCTGTGTGCCCAACCGGGATTAATATGCCATATTTGAACTCCTGTTGCATGTGGGAAGGCGGGTACAATACCGGTTTGTGCATCCAACCGGGATTAGTATGCCATATTTATTCCCCTTCCTTCCTTTCCCATCCAGACGACTGCCCGACTAAGAAAACGATCACGCCGTGCCAAGAGCTTCAAGAAAGGGGAGGTGCTACCAAAATTTTAAAATTTTGGTCATTTTACTCCAAGCCAAGTTAATCGAGGTTAGTGCATCATTCCTCAGTACATTGGATGTTCAATGGAGCTTCTTCTTTGCTTGAAAAATGAAGAAAATTTGATCTTTTGCCATGATCATTGAATGATTATGAATGTAAAGATCTAGCTCAATCTTTTATGGGGTTTTTTGTGGGATTATGATGTATCTCACATTGGAGGTGTAATCTAGGATTTTTTTCCATCGATGGATGAAAAATTTTGTCATGATCATTGAATGATTATGAAAGTAAAGATCTATCTCAATCTTTTATGGGATTTTTTCTGGGATTATGATGTATCTCGCATTGGAGGTGTAATCTAGGATTTTTTCCCATCGATGGATGAAGAATTTTGTCATGATCATTGAATGATTATGAAAGTAAAGATCTAGCTCAATCTTTTGTGGGATTTTTTGTGGGATTATGATGTATCTCGCATTGGAGGTGTAATCTAGGATTTTTTCCCATCGATGGATGAAGAATTTTGTCATGATCATTGAAAAACTATGAATGTAAAGATCTAGCTCAATCTTTTGTGGGATTATGATGTATCTCGCATTGGATGTGTAATCTAGGATTTTTTTCCATCGATGGATGAAGAATTTTGGCATGATCATTGAAAGACTATGAATGTAAAGATCTAGCTCAATCTTTTGTGGGATTTTTTGTGGAATTATGATGTATCTCGCATTGGAGGTGTAATTTAGGATTTTTTCCCATCAATGGATGAAGAATTTTGTCATGATCATTGCAATACCGGAGCAAATAATCATTTTATAGAAAGCAATTCTATGAAAATATAGTTCTTTACAAAATATGTAATGAAATAAATTTATTTTATGTTTATAGTTGTCTTTGAAATAAGAATTGCCCTAGGTAGGAATAAAAATATAGTTATTTTACATTTATGTGATGCAATTAGCCCTAGGTAGGAATAAATTTAGCCACATAAAATTTTAAATATTTTTCAATAAATTTAATTTTCTGTAATTTGGAAAATGTTCAATAATTAATTTTTGGAGAATGAGCTAACAATTACCTTGATGTAACATAATGTAGATGGATCGACGATGGATGTACATGGACCAACGCTCCCCGGAGTTCTTGCAGGGTTTGCAAGCTTTTCTTCATACGGCCGATGCATACACGATGTCAGGCTACATATGTTGCCCATGCATAGACTGCAGCAATGAGAAGGAGTGGCCAAACACCAGTCACCTTCACTTCCATTTGCTCTCAAGAGGTTTCATGCCAAACTATACCTCTTGGACCAAGCACGGTGAAGAAGAGATTATACGGAAAGACGGTGAAGAAGAAGAAGAAGAAGAGGTGGACAACAATATCCCGGACGATGGCCAACACGGTGCTTTCGAAGATACAATGGGTGATTTTGGCGATGATGACCTAGATCGAGCAGATGCTGCTTGATGGAGAGGGAGAATACACCAATGAAAGGCATTATGAAAAGTTCCAGCGCTTATAGGAGGACCATGGGACACTGTTGTACCCAAACTGCCGACAGGGCCACAAAAAGTTACGTACTACACTAGAACTGATGCAATGGAAGGCAACCAATGGTTTGTCTGATAAGGGATTCGATGAGTTGTTATGCTTGATAAAGAAATTGCTTTCAGAGGGTAACACGTTGCCTGAAACTTCGTACGATGCCAAGCAAGTAGTCTGTCCATTGGGGTTGGAGGTACAGAAGATACTTGCATGTCGTAACGATTGTATCCTTTATCGCAATGAGTATGAGAACTTGGTAGCTTGTCTGGTGTGCAAAACTTCTCGGTTTAAAACCAGACGTGATGACATAGGTGAGGTAGAGGGGTAGCGTAAGAAGAAGAGACCCCCCACTAAGGTGGTATGGTATTTCCCTCTAATCCTCCGGTTGAAGCGTTTATTTGCGAGCAAAGCGCATGCCCAGATGATGTGCTGGTACAAAGAAGATCGTAAGGACGACGGAAGGTTAAGGCACCCTGCTGACGGCTCGCAATGGAGGAAAGTAGATAGAAAATACCCGGACTTTGCTAAGGATCCGAGGAACATAAGGTTTGGGTTGAGTACTGATGGGATGAACCCGTTCGGCGAGTGTGAAACTAACCACGGCGAACAGAGGGGGGGTGAATGAGAGCCTCGAATTTTTACGGCCGTTCTTTTTCGAATTCACCGGCACCCCAAAATGTGAACAACTTGACAACTATGTGTACCCCTAGCATGAATGAGAGTCATGCAATATGTGGGGATTTTTCACACACAATCCTGGTTGTCAAGTGTCCAAAAGAGAAGAATCAATTCAAACCTTACTTTAAGAAAGGAGATCAAGCCAAATAACCAAAGTGACTTTCAGAAAAGCAAAAAACAGATTTGTTCTCACTTGGAGGAGATGGATGGTGGCTTTCTGGTCCTCATCAAATTTTGGGAATTTTTCTCCCTATTTCTCAATGGGTCGTGCACAACTTTACCAAAAATCATCTCAAAACTCCATGTAGATAAATCATGAAAATTCAAACATCACAAGCTGCTTTCTGGAAAGCAAAAAACAGAAACCCCAGAGTTTGTTTCCACTTGGAGCAGAGGGATGGTGGGTTTCTGGTGCTTCTCAATGTTTGGAAATTTTTCTTCGGATTAATCAATACGTCATGAAGCACTCCACCAGAAATCTCCTCAAAAATCCTTTTACAGAAAATATGAAAAATCAAAAACCACGAGCTGTCAAGAACATCGAGCAGAAAGTTTGGGGCTCGGTTTTCACCTCACTGCTCCCAAACGGTGCAAGAACAGGACTCCAAATTTTTATAGTGAATAGATATATGAGTCACGCACCTTCTCCAATAAGAATCACTCAAAAAGGATTTTTCTAGATGTTTATAAAAATCAAACACTGACTGCTGCGCGGAGAACAAGACAAGAACTTCAAGAACAGACTTGAGCCATCAAAGCATATAGAATAGAAAAGGAGGCACGGGAGTTTTTCAGGGATGGCTCAAGATCGAAACAAGAACACACACAAATCCCACAAGATCATTTCACTCTACGGTATTTAAATGCTGAATTTAAATGCTGAAAGTAAGTGCAAGAACGATATAAAAACGCTGATCTATTAGCTCATGAGCAGAACTACTGGATCGGGGACCCGGAGACGTGGCTCCCCACACTCACACAGAGACGAGCTCCTCAACTCACACCTATGTTGGCTGGCTACAAATGGCTCAAGGGACTCACTCCAAGTGAAGCCTTGGGGTCCTATTTATAGCCCAAACCACACATTTGTGAAAAACACCTGGGCGGCCGGAACCCCGAAAACACACTCCGGTCTCTCTCGACGAATCCTGAAGCATTGCCAACCACCTCCAGCGGCTCCGATGCTCCCAAGACTTCGACGAGGTCGTGCACGAGCGGCGTCCGGTGCGGCGCCGAAAAACCTCCACCGCAGACTCGCGCGGTCCTCCAGACCCACCGCCAGCCCACTGGCGGTTCTTCAGCGGCGCCAACTGCATTGAGACCATCACTGCGTACACGAGAACAACACGAACACAAGGAAACAAACCGATCTCCGATCGGGTTACGGTTCATCGAGCAGTGAAAACAAAGAACAGCACGACAATCGGTGACCGACGGACGCTGTCCGTGATCTAGGAGCGATTCGGCACGGGAACCAGAGGTTCCGTGGACCGTTAAGCATAGCGTCTAAGTGCAAGCTCAAGCTGCAGGGTTCAAAACTTTGCAAGAATCAAATTTGTAACATGCCAAATCAAAAGTGGATTTGAATTTTGAATTTAAATGAAAACCACCACATGCTCATCACTCATGACTTCACAATCTCCCCCTTGATGAGCATGTTGACAAAATTTCCCAAAATTGGCCATGAAAGCAAAGTTTTGATTTCAAACTCAATTTTCAGTTTTGAAACTCCCCCTGAAATCATGATTCTCCCCCTTTTTGTCAAATGGTCAGTAAGACACCAATCATGAACCCGAACAATGCATATGCAAAAGAAATGAAGAAAACCTAACCAAGGGCTTTGCCAATTAGCCAAATGGTCACCAAAGTTGAATATCGAGGTTCAAATGAAGTTTGAGGTTCAAGTGACAAGGCAGACAAAGGTACTAAGGCATGGAAGGAGCAAAACAAAACATTTTTGTTGATTCAAGTCATGTGCACATTGGCAATGAATAGACGTTTCAAAATCAAAATGGGTGCACAAACTTGAGAAACATCAAGACAACGAAAAACAAGGTTGCCAAATTGAGAATGACCAAGACCAAAATGTGTCCAAAGAGTGCCCAAACTGAATTTTATTTTTGGCCTTAATCTCTCCTTTTCCTTTTTTATTTTGTTTTTGTTTTGTTTTGTTTTGTTTTGTTTTTTTTTGTTTTGGAGAGGCCTTCTTGACTTTATTTGCACCTATTCACATGGTGAATGATTGCTAGTAGAGCACAACCCAAGGGTAACTTGGAACCAACCCCCTAGGTCACCCACAAATTCTACCAAATGCAAACCTGAGGGATTGAAACCCATGTTTGGTTGCTTTATTTTAAGCAAGGGGCAAATGGACTCCACTAAAGAAGTGGTCACGATCAGAAGAAGGCAACTCGAGTTTCAAAATCTCGACGGAGATCAAGAAAAATGTACCGACATTTTGACAATGAAAAGCCCAACCATGAAAACATGCAAATGTCAAGTTTTGCAATCATTTTCTCAAAGATTTTTAAGCTCCTTCTAGCCTTTTCTCAAACTCGTGTCAAATCAAACAAGTTTGCACACAAACTCAAATGGTACATCAAAACTCAACATCGATGAGACCAACAAGCCTAATAGGCAAAGCACTTGCAAAGAAAAACAAAAACTAGTTGCAAATGCAATGCTTCAAACCTCCCCCTCAAAATAAGAACCCGAGGCAAAAGCGCATAGAGGAAGGAAAGAGGCGTAAAATCGGTTTGCTATAGAGCAGGAAGAGAAAGCAGCAGACACTCTAGCGCAAGGCACACTCCTAGCTAGAAGATAGGGAAGCAAGCCTAAACTCGACTACTAGAGAGAACAAACACAAACCTGTCTACCGGTATCCTCCACATACCGTCAACCAATAAGTCTATGTGAGACTCTCTAACTAGAAGCAGAGGACATTGCTAATCACGCATGATAGCGACCTAAGAGATAAGAGGTGCCAAAGAAAGTCTTGTGATTCTAGCAAGTTCTAAAACAAACCCACACGAAAGAATATATACAATATAGTACAAGATCAAGCTCCTCTCACACGATACCCCGGCACTAACCAAGCCAAGCTCTCCCGGAGAGTGGCAAACCTAGGACCATCTAAGGGCTTGGTGAGAATATCTGCAAGTTGATGATCACCTTCTACAAAACCTAGCCCTATATCCCCTTTCTCCACATGGTCTCTAAGGAAGTGGTACTGATATCTATGTGTTTGGTCTGAAATCTTTGGATGGGTTTTTGGCAATGTTGATGGCGAGGTATTATCACACAGAGTGGGGCGCTACCAACCTCTAACCCATAGTCCCAAGCATTTGCCTTAACCAAAACACTTGGTCGCAACAAGCGGCTGCAGCTACGTGCTCGGCCTCAACAGAGATCGAGCTACACCAGTGCGCTTCCTAGAAGACCAAGAGACAAGTGAAGTGCCTAGAGGCGGCAAGTGCTCAAGTGCTCTTCCTATCTATCCTCTGACCCGACAAAGTCGCATCGAGAATAGGCTCTAAGAGATAGACAAGAAGCGAAGAAAACCGATTCCTATCTCGGGGTGGCCACTAGGTAGCGGAGGATCCGCTGCTGACTCAAGGTGAGAAATCCTAGGGAAGCTGAAGCGAAGCGCCTGAGACACACGGCAAAGTGTATGTCCGGCCGAGAAGAGGTAAGGTACAGAAGTGCTCCTATCATGCTCCTATAGAGCTTGATCTCTGCTCAAACATCTAAGTCGGGCTCAAGCACGAAGTGGTTGCCATGGGAGTGGAAACAGGCTTACTATCACCATGGCAAACCGCTGAGCAGGTCTCTAGTGTACTTAGGCGGTGAAGAAAGATCCCTAAGGGTCTCGCTTGATTTGAAAACCCAAGAAAAATTCAGTTCACCCATCATGCTCATCTCAAATTCAGAGCTCATGGCGGAAGCAAATTCGAAACCAAAGAATCAGAGGACCCACCAAAGATAATGTCATCAACATAAATCTGCACAAGGAGAAAATCGGATGACTTGCGTTTGATAAGCGAGGTCTTATCAACGCCGCTCATTGAAAAACCATTTCCAATCGATAACTCTTGAGGCGTTCGTACCAAGCTCGAGGGCTGCTTGAGCCCATATAAAGCCTTCGAGAGCTTGTATCGTGATCGGAAACTCAACACAAACAAAGCCGGAGGTTGCCGAACAAAAACTTCTTCCTCAATGAAACCGTTCAAGAAAGCACTTGAACATCCATTTGAAAAATCTTGAAGCGGTGTGAAGCCATAAAAGCAAGGAAGATCCGAATGGAATCATGTCGAACAGCAACCGGAGCATAGGTCTCATCAAAGTCAATCCCATCGACTGAGTGAAACCTTGTGCTACCAACCTAGCCTTATTTCTCACAACTACCCCATCCTCACTCTGCTTATTTTTAAACACCCATTTAGTACCTATGATATTGGCCTTTCTTTGGGCATTCCACTAAATCCCAAACCTTGTTTCTCTCAAAATTCTCTAACTCTTCGTGCATGGCATTGACCCAATCAGGTCGCCAAGAGCCTGAGCTATGTCCTTAGGCTCGAGAGAAGAAACGAAGGCAGCAGAGAGGAGGGCTGGTGTGCTCTAGACCTAGTCACACGCTCACCTATAGGTCCTATAATCGATCGGGAGGGTGACTAGCTGAGCGTGCCTAGGTGCACCCGAGGTGGCCTCTACCTCATGTGAAGCCGAGGCGGGATCGAGCCACCAAGGAGGACTCTACAGGGACACCTCGGAAGAAGAAGTCCTAACAGAGGTGGGCTCACGAGGAGGTGGAGGCACGGAGGCTCGGGAGGATCGAGCGGTGGGTCGACTATGGCTTCTACCTATGGAGGAGGTTAGTCATCGGGGACCGACGAGCGATCATCCCAACTCACCTTCTCTCTCACGAAGGTAGGCTCAAAGGAAAGATCGGTGGGAGATGTCGGCCTAGAACCTGGTCTAGCCTCGTCAAAAGTGACCTCACAAGACTCCACAACCCTCCGTCTAGTTATGTCCCAAACCCTGTAGATCCTAGAGGACTTAGTGTACCCCAAGAAAAAACCATCAGAAGAGCGAGACTCGAACTTGTCCAAATTGCCAGATTTTAAAATGAAGCACTTGCAACCAAAGATCCGAAAGTGTGAAACATTGGGCTTGCGCCCATATTGAAGCTCGTACGAGGTCTTGTGCAACTTGGCACGGAGAAACACTCTGTTGAAAACATAGCAAGCAGCAGAGACAGCCTCAGCCCAGAAGTGTCGCGGGGTGGAGTACTCATCAAAGATCGTCCGCCATTTCAACCAGGTTCTATTCTTTCTCTCTACCACCCGTTCTGTTTGGGCTACATGAGGCGAAGAAAATTGATGCTCAATTCCGAAAGTGTGCAAAAAAGATCGAAGAAGTATTCTTGAATTCGTGCCATTATCGAGCGAATGGCCCGAAGTGCACTGAAACTCAAGCGCAAGCCTCCTTGAGAGGTTTCGAACAGCTCAAATGTTTCCTCCTTTCAGGCCATGAAGAAGACCGGTGTAGCGAGAAAAATCGTCAACAATAACAAGCACGTACCACTTCCCACCAACCGACTTTTCGACTGGAGCCGACCAACGGTATCCATATGCAAGAGCTGTCTGGTGCATCAATCATTACGCATGAGGCGGCGTGGATGGGAAGCGGCAACCATCTTGCCATGACGGCAAGGAGCACAAACCAAATCCTCAAGAAGAGAAAGCTTGGGCAAACCGGAAAGCAAGTCTCAAGAATCGACACGCACAAGGTGATCAAAACCAATATGTCCAAGGCGCTGTGCCAAAAGCGAATATCCCGAGAATCGAAGCAAGTAAGCGATGAGGAGCACCAGCGAAGAAGTAGGAAAATCAGCTCGGAAAACTTCGGTGAAAGCGGAGATCCCATAAACCAACTCGCCGAGAGGACTCGGGACACAAGAACCAGGCGCCCTAAACCTAACCTCGAGTCTCGATCAACAAGTCTGCGACACGTAAAGCAGATTATCTGCGCAGCTTTGTCGACAAGAGCTCGTCTGAAGTACAAAGCGAGGGCTAACTCGGTGAACCGCGAGCTAGGACCGCGCCCGACGAAGCGTCCCGAAGGTGATCGCTCACCGTCGGGATCTGAGGCTAGGAGGCAAACCATCGTGACTCACCGGTCATGTGGCGACAACAACCGAGTCAACGATCCAAATGCCCTTCCTCCCGGCCCCACGAACTGAGTCAAGTAAAGAGAAACGGGACTCGGCTGAGGACACACTAGTGCAGACCTAGGTACCCAAAAGCGAGTCACACCCCGTAAGCACCTAATCGACTCTCTGAGGAACGAAACACAGGGAACTCTGTGGGACCTCGTCCGTAAAACCTCGACCTGTCCCAAGTTCGAGAACCACTCCTCTGGTCGGCCCATCGACCTTTGGGAGAAACTCACGCCATGGTGTCTGCTTCCACCAGAGAAAGGCGGTACACCACGAGGACGGCGGAACTCGCAACCTAGCCTAGTCGAACCCGCTCGAGGCGACACTCCTGAAACCTAGCCTGGTCTGCAGGGACTGAAAACTCCTGCCTATGGCGTGGTGCGGTGTGTGCTCTAGGTGGGCTTGCCGCCTCCCTAGAGTGACCTGTGGGAACCCAACAGTGGTAACAAGTCTCGGCTCGGTGACCAACTGGTGATAGAAGAACAGTGAACCTAGCCTTGGGCTTTTGTTTAGGCTTGGCTTTGGTTTTGGCTTTGGGCGTGGGCGAAGGCTGCAGGAGGTCTTGAACCGTGGATGCTAGGGTGCTCTTGCCCTTTCCGGTGATGGTGCTACAGAGGAAGCAACCACCAGTCAGAGCAAACTGGAGACCTGCAGACCTAAAAGCGGTCTTGGTAGGAACCCTGGAGAAAGAGCATTTGCTCCGCCGCTCTCGGTGTGACAACTCTGGAAGGGTGACACTTGATGTGATCAAGCAGTCAAACCCAAGACCTCTACCTGTGATATCTTGGGTGATCCAAGATCAAGTTCAACTTCTTCTTGCCCCCACGAACTTCTCAAGAGTGCTTATCGGTATTCACACTCTGATGTAGGCGGGGCAAACTCACACGAGAGGAAGAGAGGACTCGGGAGACTTATCACGGACACCCACCGGTCCTTACCCTTCAACCTCTGAACCTTATCACTCAAGATAGTGATCTCATTTTGAAAAGCCTTGCAGGAGAGACACTCGAGTTTTGCACGTAAATAAGGCGAGGCTGGAACCTAAGACTTATGTCCTCTAGCGCTCTACCCATATGTTCATCCAACCCATCACAGGCGCAAGCAAGGAGCTATCACTAGGGAATTCAAATCAGCAATTTTACTCTTGAGTTTTAGGTTCTCTAGCCTCAAGGACAAGCACTCATCACAAGCAGGCGGACACAAAGAATCATCATCGAGCTAGTTGGGTCCTTAGGTGAAACATGATCTCTCTGAGTCCTCAACTAGACTGACATGGTCCTTAGGTGTGTCAAGTGCGTGAGCAGAAGGATCAGGACAGGCAACAAGCTCAGCGGAAACAGCAGAAAGTAAAGCACTACGAGTCTCCTCTAACTCGTCAAGCACACTAAGATGTTTGTCCTTAAGCTCTTCAAACTCCTTGTTCACACTAGCATGAGTGGTCCTTAGCTTATCCAAATCAGAGAGGGCCTCATCACAGACCCTCCAAGCCTCAGTGTCAGCACAAGCATCATTACTAGGCGCAGCCCTAGCATTTTCTAGTTCAGCTGAGAGGTGTGCTACTTCTAACTTGAGGTCCTTAACCCTGCGGTTGGATTGAGCAAGAAAGCCGCCTAATTTGAGAAATGCGGCATTCAGGTCATCGAAGTTCTCAAAGCAAGGTACCTCGAGTCGGTGTCGGCGTCGAAGAGTCGAGAGGTGGCGGCCATGAAGCACATCTTGCGCGTGGCCGTCGTCGTCGGCGTCGTCGTCGAGCGTCCTCGCCGTCGTCGCTGGCCTCCTCCTCCTCGTCAACGCAAGCCTAGTCCAAGGCGGCAAGCACCTTGCGGAACAGCTTGCGCCCCTTCTAGAAGGAGGGCTTCTGGCCACCAGGAGGAAGCTTGGCCTCCGGCTTGCGGTACGGCCTGGTGATGGTAGTGACGGGCTTCTTGGGTGCCTCCTCTCGCCCCTTGTTCCTCAGATTGGGACACTCGGCACGCATGTGGTTGACACCACCACACTCGAAGCATCTCACAGTGCTCCTCCTCCTCTCACTCACTCTCCTGAAAGCTCTCGAAAATTTCTTGGAGAGGAGGGCAAGACTCTCTTCTGGCACAAAGTCCAGATGCTCATCAGAAAGTTCGAGCAAACAAGTTAAAGAGACACCACCCAAGTCTATGGAGGAAGTAGACGGGTGGGTCACAAAGCGAGAGAGTCTGGAGTCATCTGAGGCGAAAGATGCTCCTCCTCATGAGACTTCAAGTTGGAAAACAAGCCATCCAAAGTAAGTTTGGTAAGGTCGGCGGCTTCACGATAGCCACGACTTTGACCCCAAATCTTCATGTCAAGCCTTGAAAGCAAGTGACGAGCATTGTCGGCTCCTTCATAGTTGATGCCAACAGACATAAGCGCTCAAGATTTTAGTGAACCCGCTGAAACAGCAGTTCAGCGATTCACCCGGCTTCGAGCGAAGCGGTTGTATTCCGCTTGTCTTGGTCTGGTGGGCGGTCTGAATTTTGTTGTCCCTCATGGAAACTTTGGAGGGTAGTCCAGACCTCATGAGCCGACTCGAGATGACCAACTCGGTCGTACTCATTCCGCCCCAACCCTTGGAACAGAATGTTCCGAGCTTTGGCGTTCTGCTCGTACTCCTTCTCATTTTCGGAGGAAACCTCATCTTCCTTTGGCACCTTGTATGGGTATTTCACCTTCCTCCATACACCAAGTCCTTGTGCCATGAGGTATGAACCCATCCGCATTTTACAAAAGGAGAAGTCGGAGCCATTGAACACTGGCGGTTTGTTTGAGTATTTCTCTTCAGCCATGGTGAGGGCAAAAGGAAAGGTTCAACAGATCCGCAAGAATCACGAAGAACGCAAACTGGCTCGATACCCTTTGTGAAGCTAACCACGGCGAGCGAGAGGGGGTGAATGAGAGCCTCGAATTTTTACGGCCGTTCTTTTTCAAATTCATCGGCACCCCAAAATGTGAACAACTTGACAACTATGTGTACCCCTAGCATGAATGAGAGTAATGGAATATGTGGGGATTTTTCACACACAATCCTGGTTGTCAAGTGTCCAAAAGAGAAGAATCAATTCAAACCTTACTTTAAGAAAGGAGATCAAGACAAATAACCAAAGTGACTTTCAGAAAAGCAAAAAACAGATTTGTTCTCACTTGGAGGAGATGGATGGTGGCTTTCTGGTGCTCATCAAATTTTGGGAATTTTTCTCCCTATTTCTCAATGGGTCGTGCACAACTTTACCAAAACCATCTCAAAAATCCATGTAGATAAATCATGAAAATTCAAACATCACAAGCTGCTTTCCGGAAAGCAAAAAACAGAAACCCCAGAGTTTGTTTCCACTTGGTGCAGAGGGATGGTGGGTTTCTGGTGCTTCTCAATGTTTGGAAATTTTTCTTCTGATTAATCAATAAGTCATGAAGCACTCCACCAGAAATCTCCTCAAAACTCCTTTTACAGAAAATATGAAAAATCAAAAACCACGAGCTGTCAAGAACATCGAGCAGAAAGTTTGGGGCTCGGTTTTCACCTCACTGCTCCCAAACGGTGCAAGAACAGGACTCCAAATTTTTATAGTGAATAGATATATGAGTCACACACCTTCTCCAATAAGAATCACTCAAAAAGGATTTTTCTAGATGTTTATAAAAATCAAACACTGCCTGCTGCGCGGAGAACAAGACAGGAACTTCAAGAACAGACTTGAGCCATCAAAGCATATAGAATAGAAAAGGAGGCACGGGAGTTTTTCAGGGATGGCTCAAGATCGAAACAAGAACACACACAAATCCCACAAGATCATTTCACTCTACGGTATTTAAATGCTGAATTTAAATGCTGAAAGTAAGTGCAAAACGATATAAAAAGCTGATCTATTAGCTCATGAACAGAACTACAGATCAGGGACCCGGGAGACGCAGCTCCCCACACTCACACAGGAGACGCAGCTCCTCAACTCACACCTATGTTGGCTGGCTACAAATGGCTCAAGGGACTCACTCCAAGTGAAGCCTTGGGGTCCTATTTATAGCCCAAGCCACACATTTGTGAAAAACACCCTGGGGCGGCCGGAAACCCCGAAAACACACTCCGGTCTCTCTCGCACGAATCTGAAGCATTGCCAACCACCTCCAGCGGCTCCGATGCTCCCAAGACTTCGGCGAGGTCGTGCACGAGCGGCGTCCGGTGCGGCGCCAAAAACCTCCACCGCAGACTCGCGACCGGTCCTCCAGACCAGCCGCCAAGCCCACTGGCGGTTCTTTCATGGCGCCAAGCGCATTGAGACCATCACTGCGTACACGAGAACAACACGAACACAAGGAAACAAACCGATCTCCGATCGGGTTACGATTCATCGAGCAGTGAAAGCGAGATGAGCACGACGAAATCTGATTGACCGGACGTCGTCTGTGATCTAGGAGCGATTCGGCACGGGAACCAGAGGTTCCGTGGACCGTTAAGCGCAAGCGTCTAAGTGCAAGCTCAAGCTGCGGGGTTCAAAACCGCAAGAATCAAATTTGTAACATGCCAAATCAAAAGTGGATTTGAATTTTGAATTTAAACGAAAACCACCACATGCTCATCACTCATGACTTCACAGCGAGATGAGCAGCAGTCACAGCACTTGGCCCGTGACTCTATGTATCTACAACCTTCCTCCTTGGCTGTGTCAGAAGCGGAAATAAATTATGATGGCGTTGCTTATCCAAGGCCCGAAGCAACCTGGAAACGACATCGACGTGTACCTCAAACCGTTGGTTGATGATCTGCTAACGCTACGGAACGATGGTGTACGTGTATGGGCTGAGTACAAACGAGATTATTTCACCCTCCGTGCATTGCTACTCGTAACCATCAACGACTGGCCTGCACTTGGTAACCTGTCGGGCCTACCAATCAAGGGATATAAAGCCTGCATCGAGTGCTTAGAGGATACGGACAACAAGTCTCCACGCCGGTCCTCTCCAACGCCGCCGCCTCCACGCCGCTCGCCTCCACGCCGCCGCCTCCATGCCGCTCCTCTCCAACGCCGGTCGTCTCCACGCCGCCTCCAAGCCGGTCCTCTCCAACGCCGGTCATCTCGAACGCCGTCTCCAACGCCGGTCCTCTCCAACGCCGGTCCTTAGTCCCTACACGCTGCCGCCTCCACGCTGGTAAGCCCAATATTACTGGAAAAGATTTATTTTGCTGTTAGAATGTTAATATGCAACCTTATAAGCAATGTTAATTTTCATGGTCTGTTGCCAAGGATAAGTGTACAAACAGAATTGGAAGAAGCAGTATGTTATGTTTATGGCACAGGCTGCCCGTTTGGCCATCTATTTGATTGTTGCTAGTGCAGGTCACTTCTTTAAAATTTATAGAACTTAAGCAAAATCATTGCTTAATGGATTTGGGTATGGTGTGAATGTTGGATTCTTGTTTAGTTAGGTATTTTAGGTGGTGATAATTTTGAGAAAGGAGTGAAAGAAAATGACTTATACATGTAGATGATTGAAAAGAAAAAATAGAGGTATATGAGAAAACACCTTATTAAGATAGCATGCATGCCTTATATTTATATGCAATATAATTTTGTTATGATAGCAGTATTATTTTTTATTAAAATTTGGTGCCTTTTACATCACGATGGCGATGGAGGGTATAATAGCGGCGACATAATGAGTGACATAATTGCACAAGGCTATTTTCGTGAGACGACCTCGAGGGATCAACACAGGGGCGGCCGATGAGGGCCCCAAGCCGTAATCTTCTTTGAGGACATCGAGGCCGCCACGACCGAGGACAATGAGACCAGTCAATCTCCCAGACAATCATGTCAACGAGGTGACAACAAGAAGTCGAGAGCAAGACACATAATCACTGAAGTCGGCGAGGACGGCGAGCCTATGAAGCCAAACAAGGCGATTGGACCGTTTAGATCAACATTTGGCGTGATCGTGAGGGACCACGTGCCCATTAACATTGCGAAATGGGACGACGTACCTGCAGACCTGAAGAACATGCTATGGACGGATATGAAGGAGACATTCACCTTCCCCGAAGGGACCGAACAGAAGGTGAAGAGTTACACATTGAAGAGAATCGCACTGGCATTTCAGACGTTCAAAAAGAAGCTAAACAATACGTATGTTCAAAAGAATCTAACCCCCGATTTCAATAAGTTCCCAAAGCTTCAAGATCACTGGGATGAATTCGTGAGGTACAAGAATTCGAAACAAGGTCAGAGTTTAAGTGAAAAGAACAAGCATAATGCAGCAAAGAAGCAATACCACCACCGTCTCGGCCCTGGTGGTTACCGCAAGGCGATACCTAAATGGGACAAGAGGGAACATGACTTGCTGGTGAAGGGTGTTGAACCCATAACAATGAGTTGGTCAAACAGATCGATAAATTGGTTCTTTGGTCATGACGGTAGCCTTGATGACGACGGTAGGGTGGTGTTTGGTGACAAGATCAGAGAAGTCGCCAGAAGGCATGAAGAGGCTAACAATGAGTCGGCCCACGGCACCTTCATGCCAGACAGAGAGAATGATGAGCTAACAAGGGCCCTACAGAACCCTGAGCACCCTGGATGTACACGAGGCATTGGTGTCGTCCCATGGAAGGTGGGTTTCACTCAGGACGCCACTACTTACAGGAGTCGGGCGAGAGGCAAGGCCCGACAGGCACAACAGCTTCGTGACCTAGAAGATGTCCTGAGAGCAACACAGGCGAGCATACAAGAAACGGTTCGAAGAGAGGTGCAGCTAGCCTTGAGCCAACAGCGGGAGGAGGGCCTTCCACAACTTCACAGTAATCCTAACGTCATCAGCCCCTCCGTGCGACGGAGCAGCTGCGCTTTCGGTGGGCAGCCCGAAGAGGACTTGGGACGCTATCCCGTGGACGACATCACGCTGCGAACCCCTTGTGAGTTGCACGTCGAAGCACGAAACTTGTCCTTGAAGGCGGTGTGAGGCTTGGCTTACGGTGGAGTCAGTCGGCTCATCCATGGCCAACCGATAGCGTCAGACTCGCCAAGGTCTTAGTGGACGAGGTATGCTGAGTGCACGGGACCTTGACCTTGATTTGAAGGAGGTGACGAGCTGAAGCTAGGAGATCACGGTGCACGGTTTCATCGTGTGGCGCAAGCGGTTCATAATTTTGCGACATAACGTGGACATGTCCTTTCCACGGTCTCCAGCGTCAATTCCACAACCTCTTGCACCCTCTCCTGAACGAAGCCACACTCCTCAACGAAGCCCGTCTCCTCAACGAAGCCCTGCAAGTGGAACTCCAACTCCAACATCTTTTCCCAAGCAGGTGCAGACCAGGTCAAGCAACTCGGCTGGGAGGCTAGCACTTCTCAAGAAGGCAGGGTCCACCAAATCCAAAAAGAAATCTCCTCCAAAGCTGGCGTACCATATGACCATGAGGAGAACAAGCGGGTAGTAAGAGCCGAGGTCACCGCACATTTCGCTAAGAAAGCATCTCCACCGAGGGTCCAGCCTGGTACGAATGAATGGCACTGAGGCAAGAAGTATCCGAAAACATTGAAAGATAGCATCTGAAACCAGAAAGGCCTACATGTCGGATCACGGCGCATCTTGCGTAAGGAATCGATAAGGAGATGCCACAGAGGCCTTGATCTTGAAGAGGTTGCGCAGGACTTGATCAGATCGGTATTGGGCCACAAGGACATCGATGAGCAGAGGTAGCATGGAGATTTGTGCCGGGTGCATCATTGGTCAGGCGTGAGGAGATTCCTCAGCTAACAACGAAAATGCGGCAACTCCACCAATGGTACTTGCACACGGCCAAACATGGACTACATATGTTCGCAGTCCGGATCAAGCAACAACACTTCTTCCGTGGGGACTCTGAATTCTTAGTCCAATGGGAGCCTCTGTACAAGTTATACCAGGCAAGGGCCCTCGACGTGAGCATGTTGGGTTGTTGGACTTTGTAAGTGTCTCGTTTCTAAATTCCAGCGTGAGCCCCCTTACACGGTACTAACTTGCAAGCCTAACTAATTTCTTCTTGTGTAGAATGGAGATGCAAAGATGCCAAAGGGAGCACATTTACAGCATTGGCTTCCTTGACCCAGTAGTTATCAACCAGCATACAGTTAGGGACCACCCAAAAGATACAGAGGAGACCATATACAACGCGCTAATGGGCCAAAGATTCAAGTCACAGATACTTCTAGCCTATGACTTCAAGTATGTGTTTTTTTACCACCTCGTTCTAATCCTTTTTCTTAACAGGGTATTACAACAAATGCTAACATATATATGTGCAGCTTTCACTGGGCCCTTTTTATTATTGAGCTAGATAGAAGCCAAATCATGGTTATGGACTCTCTGCGGAAATCCCCTGAAAAGTACAATGACCTCATTGCCCTGCTCAACCGGTACATTCTTGTTCCTTTCATTATTGTGCTAGTTCTGTTCTTTCCATTCGAAACAAACTCTAATAATATATAAAACGTAATCACATGTGTAGTGCCTTCGCAAGTTTCCGTGAAAAAAATGTTGGGGAATTCAAAAAGAATTTTGAATTGCGCCTCGCTAAATATGTATGTATATCTTAATACTAGCTTTTTAGTTAACTTAATTTTCATGCATCCATTTCACGCTTCTAACATTTTTACCACAGGTCTTGCATCAGTCATCGGGAAACAATTTATGCGGCTTCTATGTATGCGAGATGATGCACAACTTTGTCGGAGGCACTGCTGACTACACGAGAAAAGGTGAACAGTTTGGGGTAAGTATATGTAATTAGTATCTTACTAATGCCTAGCTATTTTCGGACATCGATCTTCTATAAATTCAAGGATTAATTTGTTAATTTTTCTAATTAAAAATAGGTTCCCTTAAAATTGGCGAAAAAAGTTTTGGACAAAGGCCCGGAACTCTCGCCGGTGCGTGTCAAAGCAATACAAGAGCAACTCGCCGGCTTCATTTTTAATGAGGTCATAAGTCCTACGGGCGAGCATTACCACCATATTTTTAATCATGTTAGAGTCTGAGCCGCCAAAGAGACCGGTCAACCGTCGGGTCGACATCTACGGCTACCAAGAGCAATGCACGTAAAAGCAAAAATATGTGTAATTGTGTATATATGTGATACTTATATATAGGCTAGCTAGCTAGCTAGGTATTGTAATACATTTATATTAGTTGTAATTAAAGTTTTAATGAATGTCCTTTGATTTAATTATCAGCTAATTGTGCATGATTGTGATACTTATATGGGTTTTAATTAATTGTGATTTAACACATGCATGCATAAATAAAATAAATATAATAGCTAGGGGCCATAGATAATAAAATAAATATAATAACTAGGGTGTGGCAGCCGCATGATATCATGATTACAGTCCCGGTTGGACACACCAACCGGGACATTGTCGGGACCCGAAAAATGGAGTCGAATCCCTGCTGTGTCTTACCTGTACTAGTCCCTGGATCAAGTAGCTAGTACACACAGATATACAGTTTGGATCATCACCATTCAACGAAAAGTAATTTATTACATCAGTCGCATAGTTATTACAAAGTTCGGGCTCCAAGGCCTAGCGGCAGAAATTTAAATAACAGTTCAGCATAAATTGAAACCAAATCACAACTCCACAGGCATGCCCGAAGAATGCGCTCCTAGGCGTCGGAGTAGTCTTCATCCTGAATACCATCGGTGAAATCCCGTCTTGGTACACTTCCTCATCGACCGCATCACCTTTCGTTGGAATAAGCGGCGAGAATAAACTCGAGGTAAGTAATCTTAATTACTTGCAAGACAATGCCTAGATGCTATATAGGTTTCAAGGAAGGTTTGGGGAAGTTTTGCATAAAGCTAAGTTTCAAAATTTTAAACCTAGTTTGAAAGCGGTTTTGAAATTGAAGTTTAAACTTTATATTTCTTTCTTTTGGAAAAGACGGCACCCTCTTGACTTAACCGGTCATCATGGCACCCACCATGAAGACAACCACGCGCATGCAACACCGATTGCAAGGCAAATTCCCAAAACAAAGAGAGGGGGAAGAGAGTTTTACAAAACTACAGTGGGGTAGCTTCCGTCGTTCACCCTTAACCATTGGGCGAGGCTTTCATGAAAGTTTACACTCTGCAGAGGTTGTACGCTTTACCCATGAGTAGGTGGCTTCCTAGGAATCACCCAAAGGAAGTAGACACCACGAGGTCTTTCACATAACCTTCCCTTAGGCGGCATTCTCACTAAGGTTTCCACACCAATGCCCTCTTGTGCCGATAGGTTCTGTTCTATGGACACATCTGAATACCCACTCCCAACCACAAAGGAAGGTTACATTCTAATGGACATATTCAGATGCCCCTCCCTATTCCACGGGAATGCGGACTAAAAGTCGAAGGGTACTCAACCAGGACCTGCCCATACAGAACTCAATGGTCGCCTTTGTTGAACTAGTCTAGGTACCACAAAGAATCGATCCTTAAGCCAAGCGGGTATGGTCCAACATCAACCCAATCTCTAGCATCTGCCACCGAAAGCGATTGCCAACCACCTGCAACCATCCACCCCGATTGAAAAACCATTTAAAAAGCCGGGATAGCACCCACTATCCCTACAGACAATTCCGACACGGTAGCACCCACTAGGCCATTCAATTGCAATTAAGTTTGTATCGGGGTTGAACACAAAAGTAAGTCTCTAGATTGCATTTGCTAAGCAGGTAATGTAAAAATCACTAAACAAGGATGGCAGCAAGATTAAATAATATTAATTAGTTAAGGTTGATGAAATTGGCTGTGTATATCAAGCATATAGGACTTATCTACAACTTAGCTTAAATATTGTTTCTAACTTTTAATTAGCATCTAGGTTTTGCAAAATCTAATAAAACAATTATGAAAACTAGGTAATAGCAAAATGGCACAATGTCTTGCCTTGATCCTGGTAGTTGGACTGATCAGCGGCGAAATCTCCTTCAGAGGACGGATCTAACGTTTAAAAGAAATACAATAAGAGCCATGTGCGATAAAATATGATGCATGCATGACATGTCATGAGGATGATGAATACAGATCTGAACAGTATAAAATAATTTTATAAAACTTCTGAAATAGGTTTCATTATTTTTAGAGTTCCTATAATTAGTTATGATTTTTATAATCTTAATATTAAAGGTACAAAAGAGAGTTAAATAATAAATAAATTTCAAAATTTTACCAAAACAGTACAGAAATCATATTATAATATATCTAACTTTATAAAATAATTTTGGATATTTTTGGAGCTCTGGATTAATTTATAAAATTCCTACACATGCAAGAACTAATATAATTATCAAAAATTAAATTTAACAGAAACATGTAAATAAACAGTACATAAAAATAATATATAATTTTATGAATCTAATAAAATTTATTTTACAATTTTGGAATTTTCTACAATTTTATATGGAATAAACAACACAAGGTATAATCTGCAAACAAGGAAAATAAAAGGGAAGGGGTATTGGGCGGCGGCATAAGTGGGCCGCCCACTGCCTCACGCTGTGAGGAAGGCAGAACAGGCGCTGACCGACGGGCCCGCCCGTCGGTGAGAGGGAGCAGGGAGGCGGCGTGGGGGCGGCCGGCAAGGGCGGCGGCGGCGGCGTGAGGGGAGAAGAGAGAGGAGGCGAGGCATGTGGGTTGGGCGGCGGCATCAGCGAGGCGGCGGCGCAGCTCGACCTAGGTCGTCTGTGGCGAGCACCTGTGGCGTGCAGTGTGTGACAATGAGCGGCGGGCGGGCGGTAAGCACCGGGCGGCAAGGGGAAGGTAATGGCGACAGCGGCTATAGCAGGGTGGCCCGAGTGGTCGGTCGTGGGGTGCGGAGCGGGCGGAAGAACACGGCGGGGCTCGCCGTGAGGGAGTTAAGGCGGCGCGGTGGTCGGCGAGGTTGCTAGGAGGGCAAGGGTGCTAAGGGGCTCACCACGGCGACAAATGGCGGCGATTTGGTCCGAGCGAGGAGGGATGGCGGCGGTTCGGCGAGCTTCAGCGGCTCGACTCGGCGACAGTGGTGAAGATGAAAACGGGTCGAGGGCTGCACAAGGAACAAGTTTCATGTTGAACCTTTGCGGACGACACTCACCGGAAATCATAAATTCGGCGAGAGAGGTGGAAGGGTGGGGAATTTCGGGCTTCGGTTTTAGGCGAAGAAGCTAAGTAGGAGGGTTTATAAGAGATAGTGTATGTATTCTAGGGGATTAGGATAGAGATCAAGGGGGTTTGGAATCTACTATAATTAGGGAGGTCTTCTATTGATAGAGATGGAAAGGAGAGGTGATAGGGGGGTTTCCAAACCTGTCAGCCAAAATCAACGAGAAGGTGAGGAAGAGGGAATTACATGTGGGGCCCACACGTAGGGGAGAGAGATAATAAATATAAAAAATCAGATTTTGTTTTGGAGGTAAGACTAACATATGCCTTAATTATTCAATTAAAACATCTCATAGCCAAAACCATATAAATAACAACAAGAATATATTTTTATTATGTTACTTTGTTTAAATAAATCATTTCAAAATATTTTTCCAAGGAACATACTCATTTTAAAATACTTTTGCATTTCAAAAATTCACAAATGTAATGCAATGCATGTATGCATGATTTTGAAAATGAGGATGTTACAGACATTAATGTCCCGGTTGGAAATAGGAACTGGGACTTATTTAAGTCCCGGTTGGAGATACCAACCGAGACAATAAGTCCCGGTTGGAGACACCAACCGGATGATAAACTCCCACGCCAATGAAATGGGCCTTAGTCTCGGCTCGTTGAACAAGATTACGATAAGCAAGGGAATTTATAAGCAATGTAGTTATAGATATCCCTAGGGTTCAAAATTTATAAAGGGACAGAACAGTATTTTAATTTCTGGTGATAACTAAGCTCTACTGATTACTTATTTTATAATTAGCATGCAGTTTTCCAAATACTATCAAAACCTTCAAATAAGACAATGGCTCGTTCAATATGCATCAAGGGACTTGCCTTGGTCCAATTCCTGGGGCGAGTAAGCGTCTTCGGTCGGGGTCTCCACGAACTCCTCGGGATCTATCCTTGCACAAGCATCATACCAAAAATTAAATTTTGAAAAAATTCTAAAAAGAATTTTTATAATTCTTATATATATAGAAAGTAAAGGTTTCCATTTTGGGCCATTCCAAAAGGGTTATTTGATGATTAAACACTAACAATCTTACTCAAGTGTTAGGTTTGTTATTTTTATAGAATCATGAATCATCTCTAGGATTTTACAGAATTTTCTTAGAATTTTTCAGATTGCAAATGCAAAGGTTTTGCATGCATTTAGAAATTCATTTTATAGCCCTTAAGGTGCTACTGGATTTTTAAATATATTTATTATTACTTTTTAACAGGTGCAGTATTTTCCTGTGTCTTAAACGCTACTGGAAAGCTATACAAAAAGTTTCGTAATTTTTAAACTTGATTTGCTATGTTTACTAACTTGGTTTATTCACTAAACTACACATGCGCTATAACTGGCAGCTACAGTTTTCTTCAACCTCTGGCTGTGTACAGCACAGCCATGAACAGTACATAGAGCTCGGCTCCGGATCGGAATGTCGCGGCTACCCAAACAAACTACCAAGATGGGTTCTCCATGACCCCGCGCACCCAATGGTGCAGACAGCGTGGCCAACAGTGACCTATAGTGGCGGCACGACGGTCAACAAGTAGCCAGGAAGCTTTGCATGGTACAGAGAGCTGAGTTTTTTTTTTTGACATTGAAGTAGCAACCTAGGAGTACAGGAGGGAGTGTGGAGGTTACCTACGTGTCGTTGCGGGTTGAGAAGGCATAGAGAAGCCTGGCGACGAGCAAGGCCTACGGTACCTTGAGAGCTTCTCAACGAGCATGGGCAGCCATGGCGTGAAGTGGTGTTCGGCCGTGCAAGCTAATGGAAGTGACAAGGGGAAAAGCTTGGTTTTTGAAGGTAGCAGAGGGCAAGCGAGGGGCCATTAGCTCAATCAATAAGCTTGGCGCTAAGTTGGCTAGCAACCTTGCTCGCAAGACCAACCTTGAGTGTGCGTGCTGAGGGGCAGTAATTGTGTGGTCAGATGCCTTGTCGACGAGCGGCTAGCGCTCAAGTCGCGTCGCGTCGCATCGCATGCAGCTGTAGGGGAGGGGATGTGTTGCAAAGACGACGAAGTGGGAGGTCAAGCGAGGAGCGAGCAGCGTTTAATGGCAGTCTCATCACCAGGTGCACGCAGGCATGCATGGCTTGCCTTGGCGTCAAGCACGTAGAGCGCTAGACGAACTGAATTACTTTTATAAATTAATAGGTGTTTTTAGCGATGGATTTAAGTTGGAAACTGAGTTTAATTAACTTATAAAATCTATAAAATATTTAAAGATTGAATTTTAATTGATTTATTCTTTTCTTGTTTTTCTCTTTTGTCTTTTCTTTTTCTTTTTGTTTATCCTATTTAGAAATAGGTTCTTGAGGTAGAAAATATTTTATAAATTCTAAAATGATACCCTATTTGTCGCCGGGAAATCTCGCCGACGGTGAGGTTCGGCGCCCCTCCCCGGTGCTGGAGAGGACACCGAGAGATGTAGTGGTGAGTGAGCGGGCGCTCAGTGAATAAACCAGAATGCTAATGTGAATGATCAGAATGCTTGTCCATTTTATTGATGAGTTTACCAATTTATACAACTCTAGGATTAGGGTTTACATGCATGGGAAATACCCAAATTACCCCGGCCCGGGGGATATACCCAGATTGCCCTGATCTCTGGATTGTCGATCGCAGGATCAACGGCTAGGCTAGCTTTCTTACAATCCAAGTTGCTCTAATTCCTAATGTGCCCTCGGGGGGACACATACTGACAAAGCTGTTGATTTGATTCGCTCTTGTCAGAGATTGTCGCGGGGTCTTCGTCTTCTAGTCTGGGACTTGTCAAAAATTGCCCTCGGTCACTCCATAGGGTCTTAATGAAGTCTTCGACGAGACTTCACTCCTCTGCCACCCATCGGGAGAAGCCCCGAGGATCCTCGTCGCTTGGGATTTACCCACGACCGTTCGACCCTTCGTGTCATCCTCTTGACCCTTCACGAATGTTCGCCTTGCTCTTATCCCAAGGGGTCTTGAAACAATCAGGCACGCTTCATCGTTTCCCCCTTCGGGTAAGGATCTTCATGAAGGGTCTTTACAGCAACTTCGTGGACATCCACCTTTCCCGGAGATGCGGTGGCTGCCCCTACAACAGAAGCCCCTTACGGTCATGTCGCCACCTCGCCGTGGTGTCTGGCCGTAATATCCAGCTCTCCCCTTCTCCACATCGAGGTGGTGATCCTGAAGATGCTCTTTCTTTTTGTTTCCGAGGATATCTTCGCTCGTTGATGTGACTTGGACTTGACGTTCTGACAGTGTCAGTGGCCTTGAAGTTGATGTGTTGATCCTGGCCGTGCATCGTCACACGTGTCATCAGATCTGTAGACGTCCGTTAGAATTTTTCTTTTATTTTTGATTTTTATTTTCGTGCCCGCTCGGTTTCTTCGCGGCGCATCGTCGCCGTTGGTGTGGACACGCGGCGTTCATCCGTGTCCGACGGGCTCTTATATAACGGGCCGCGTCACTGTTCTTCTTCCACTCTCACTCTCTTCAAACTTTCAACCTCCCGCCGTCCATTGCTCTCACTCTTTTGCACTTCGTCCGCCGCCAGTGTTCTTGCTTCTGCACCCTCTTCCAGTCGCCGGTGGTTTGCTTGCTCTTGCGCGCTCCTGCCGCCGGCCGTTCTCCCGCTCTCGGGCTTTCCTTCCGCCGCCGCCAGTGGATCATCGCCTGCCGCCGGCCGTTCTCCCGCTCTCGGGCTTTCCTTCCGCCGCCACTAGTAGATCATTGCCGCGGGTTCTTCATCCTTCTTCATCGTCAACTAATTTTTCAGGTACGCCACTCGCCCGTGTTTTTTTTGTTTAGTTCAGGGTATGGGGTTTTTTGGTCTAGTATGCGTTTTTGCGCCGGCGAACTTGCCGGTGATGTTTCTATCGGCGACGCTGGTTGCGCCGCCTTTCTCATCAACTCTTGTCCGGCCTGCTTTTTTTTATTGTTATTTTGATTGTCTCGAAGGGTCGCTTTTCGGAAGTACTGACTTCCTCTTGTTTGTGCAGTCCTCGGAATCTCTGATGGCTGTGAAGAAGATCCTGAGCCCTGCGGACCTTGCGCGGCTATCTTCGGAGCTGGGGCAGTCTAGGATGACAGCGGATATGCTCGCGAAGGTGTCAGACGGCTCCGTCGCTGACGAGGCGGACTTTAGACTTTCGGGGCAAGAGACGACTCCTCGGCCGAATGCCGACAAGGCAGTCGTCTTCAACTCGCAGGTGAAGGCAGGTCTTCGGATACCGTGCACCCGCCTCGTCGGGGAGGTCCTCGAGCTGTACAGGGCGCAGCTCGTGCACCTCTCCCCGAATGCCGTCGCCCGGCTTTCGGTGTTCGAGTGGGCGCTCCGGAGCCATGGAGCGCAACCAAGCGCCCGGGTCTTCGGGTTTCTTCACGAAGCTCGGTGGCAGGGGAAGACCAGCGGCAGCGCCTTCGGATGTTTGAACTTTGTCGTGAAGTCGGCGCACTCTGCGGACTTCCCTTCCTTGGCCACGAAGAAGAAGTGGGATAGAGCAGCTGGGCTGAGCTGGAAGCTGTACTGGTTTTACCAGAGGGTGGATGCAACGGATGCTTCACTGAGATACACCCCGGGGGCGGCGGATTGCATCAAGTTCCCAGTGGAGAAGTTGTCCGGCTCCGAAGAGGCGCAGCGGCTTCTCCTTCAAAAGATCAGCAAACAGTTCTCCATCTTGTTGCCTACCGAGGAGTTCTCTGGCGGCCAAGGTGGGGCGGCGATCTTGTATTGGGAGGACTTCGTCATCGTTGATGAGGGAGGCGACCACCTCACTCTTCGTGATGAAAATCACCGTCCCCGAAAGCTGGAGTCGGCCGTGGAGAGGGCCGAGGGGATGTTTGGGCCACTTCGTTCAGACGAAGTAGTGCTGGCCCGCGAAGCTGGGGTGGGCGCACGCGTCAACCGCATCCTTGGGGTCGTTACCCCCTGGGCGGAGCCTGAGCCGAAGAGGAGTGGGAAGAGGAATGTCGCCGAAGGCGATGCCACGGGCCCGTCAAAGCGACCCCGTGGTGAGTACCCCTTTACCCGCTATATATCTTCGGTCCGTCGTCTCTAACTATTTTTTTGAATCAGAAGTCGTTAGCGCTGAGGACGAGGAAGAGGACGAAGAGGAGGCTGAGGAAGAAGGCCGCGTGGCCGAAGACGATTGCACTTCACCAGATGTGCAAAGTGCTGCCAGTGGTGGTGAGAATCCACTAGACGTCTTGGTCAGCAAAACCCTTCGGGACCGTTGGATCCCGGACACGGCTCCAACGAGCTTCATCCTTCGGGTCGGGGTCCTATGTCCCCCGAAGGGGCCTCTGTTGACGTCGCTACGGAGGCCGACGGCTATACTGCTGGCTTCGTGGTTGACACGGAGTTTTGGTTGATTGATTCTCCTTCTGCTGAAGGTTCGTTATCATGTCTTCGTCGCAACGCATTGTCTCTTCTTCCTTTTTCTTTTTTTCTTTTTTTTTACTTATACTTTTTTGTTTCTTGTAGAGGGGGTTCACGAGGACCCACCTTCGGTGCCCGTCTCGGGGGCCGTTGGTGCCAACACCGCGACTGACGCCATCTTGGCGTTGGTGGCAACCAATGCGGCGGAGAGGGGATCTTCGCTGGCTATCACAGCCACCCCTGTCGCCGAGGGTGGAGTCCAGCGAGCATCCTCTATGCTCAGCGCCACATCTTCGGCAGCGGTGACCACTGTCGATGGAGGAGCCTCGCGCGTGACTCCCCCCGTGCCCGGGGCCGCCCCGGTCTCCGATGGCTCCCATCTGGAGCCTGATATACTTCTTCCCGACGATCAAGTGGCGGCTCTCGTCGGGCGTTTGCCTTCGGTAATCCTTGACCGTTGCGAGATGTTTCCCTTGCTGGATAACATGTGCAACATCAAAACATGCCTTGCTACGGTAAGTATTCCTTTTTTTTTACTTATGTCTGTATTAAACTTTTGCAGAGCTTGGCGTCTAACCGTGCCGCATCGGCACAAGAATTGAGTCTTTTGGAGAGGTGTGCAGTTCTCGAGGACAGCGTTGCCACCCTCGACCGAGAGAACCATACCCTTCGAGGAGTTAGCTTGAAGGAGAAGGAGCTCGTGGCCCTTCTTAGGTCGGAGAAGGAACAAGCGGAGCATAATGCGAAGACTGCCGAGGAGGCCTTGGCTGCGCTTCGCGCCGAATTTTACGCCCAGCGAGCCGAACTTGAATAGTCGCGCAAGGAATGCAACGACTTGCGCGACGATCTGAAAAAGGGAGCCGCGGAGCTGGGGACTCTTCGGGGTTCCGTGACGAAGGTTAAGCACCAGCTGGACGTTCTCCATGTGGAGCTTCTCTCTTTGAGTCAAGTCTTCGCCAAGGAGATCAGTAGGCTAGGCACAGTTGCCGTGGGCTCCCCACCGAAGAGTGCGGCTCTAGCCGTCAAATACCTAATGGAGGCGATTGGGCCCATTTTGGAGGGGTCACTGCGCTACGGATCAGATTGCGCTGTCAGCTCCATCGTCGCTTTTTTGACAATGCTGAAGAGGGCTGGGTGCACACACTTGCTGAGCGGCTCATCTCCAAATTGCGCATATCCTTTGTTGTTCAACCGCAGCTCGTTTGATCGCGACTGCCGTCAGGTTGTTCGGGATTTTTTTTGTTTAAGTTCTGGCGAGTTGGTGGTCCTGCCTTCTGCCGCGCCTTCATGGCCCACGCGAAGACGAAGGCTTCTTCGACTTCTGTGGTTGGCTCGCCTCCACCTCTAAGGGTAGCGGAGCCCAGGGTGCCCAGCGAAGATCCTCCGGCGGCTGCTGTCCCTCAGAATCCCAAAGATCCCGTAGATCCGAAGCGCAAAATGCCAGCGGAATAGGATTGTAATAGTTTTAGGGTTGTAACCTTTTGCTAATGTAATATATGATCTTTTATTCACTTCTTTTTGAAGTTGTCTCGTATCGTGAACTATTTTATTTACCTTCGTGATGTTTTGTTTTCATTTGGCATGAGCTCATTGTTTCATACATCGCACCCCTCGTGATATTTTTAACGTAGTTTGCGTTCGCGAGGGCTTGTGGCTCGCGAAGATTGCGTTTCAGGTGTTTGGCGCAAGTGCTCTTGTCCTCGCACCAGCCCCTTGGCGCTTTAGCGCAATGCACGTTCGCGAAGGCTCATCGCCTGCGAAGGTTGTGTTTCGGGTGCTTGGCGCGAGTGCTCTTGGCCTCGCGCCAGCCCCTTGGCGTTTTAGCGTGTTATACGTTCGCAAAGGCTCATGGCCTGCGAAGGTCATATTTCGGGTGCTTAGCACAAGTGCTCTTGGCCTCGCGCCAGCCCCTTGGCACTTTAGCGCGTTATACGTTCGCGAAGGCTCATGGCCTGCGAAGGTCATATTTCCGGTGCTCGGCGCGAGTGCTCTTGGCCTCGCGCCAGCCCCTTGGCGCTTTAGCGCGTTATACGTTTGCGAAGGTTCATTGCCTGCGAAGGTCATATTTCGGGTGCTTGGCGCGAGTGCTCTTGGCCTCGCGCCAGCCCCTTGGCGCTTTAGCGCGTTATACGTTCGCGAAGGCTCATGGCCCGCGAAGATCATATTTCGGATGCTTGGCGGGAGTGCTCTTGACCTCGTGCCAGCCCCTTGGCGCTTTAGCGCGTTATACATTCGCAAAGGCTCATGGCCCGCGAAGGTCATATTTCGGGCGCTTCGCGCGAGTGTTCTTGGCCTCGCGCCAGCCCCTTGGCCAGTTTGAAGTGTGTGTACGGGAATGCTCCTTTTCTTCATTTCATTTGAAATTACATTCTGGTAGTTACATTCTCGTAGGATTTTTCTGGTCGCAGCCGGTTTTGGGCGTCTGAACCTCATTAAAAACTCCGCTCGTAAAACCCGCTAGGGAAAAAACCGAGTCGGAGAAAAGAGTACTCAGCGCTTCATTCATTCTCATGGGTAATACTTGATCAGGCTCTTCGCGTTCCATGTGTTTGGGACCAAAGAGCCGTCAGGATTGGAGAGGTGGAATGTTCCTTGTCTTGTTTGTTTGGTGACGATGAAGGGTTCGTCCCATGTGGGCTCTAGTTTGGATGGTCGTTGTGGCATCTTCCGAAGGACCATATCCCTACTTGGATCTCCCGTGGTCTTACGCGCTTGTTGTAGGTTCTGCTCATCAGCTCATTATACTTTTCTTGAGCCTGTCCTCTTCGACAGTGTCGGCCGGCGGTTGATCAGTAATCTTGGTTCCACCTGTTATGACCCGAAGGGTCTTAGCTTGGATTTCAGCCGGCGTTACTGCCTCTTCACCATATACCAGCCTGAAGGGTGAATACCCCCTTGGTCTTGTGGGCGTTGTGCGAATTGCCCACAATGTCTTCTCCAGCTCTTCTGGCCATTTTCCTTTTGCTTCATCCACCAATCTTCTTTTCAATGATTTCATGATGTTTTGATTTGCTCGTTCAACTGCACCGTTCGCTTGTGGGTGTCCCACAGAAGCATAGCATATTTTGATGCCGAGGTCCTCGCAGAATGATTTAAACCTTGACGACATGAACTGTGATCCATTGTCAGCCACTATTTCTTGTGGTAAGTCAAATCTGCATATCACATTTTTCCAAAAGAAATGCTGGATCTTCGCAGCTGTTATGCTCGTCAATGGCTCTGCTTCAACCCATTTTGTGAAGTAGTCGATTGCAACAATGATCCATTTAAATCCTCCCGAAGCTTGCCTGAGTTCCCCCACCATATCAATCCCCCATCTTGCAAAAGCCCACACTGGGGGTGAGGGCTGTAGGTTTGTTGGCGGAGCCTTCGGCTGGTTTTTCATCCATTGACATCCTCGACATCTTTTCACGAATTCCTCGGCGTCATTGGCGTCATAATAATATATTCCCATCATAAAACCTTATTTGCAAGAGCCCTCGGGCTTTGATGCGAACCACAGACTCCTGTGTGCGTTTCCGCCAGTGCTTCCTTTCCTTCTTCTCTTGAAACACACCTCATCCATGGTGTGCCAATTCCCGACTTGTAGAGGAGGCCATCCATCATGATATATGTTCTTGCGCGTTGCTTTGTTGCATACGCCTTCTTACTATTTTCGGGTAATTCACCATTCCGAAGATATTTTACAATGATTGTTCGCTAGTCTTCTTCCAAAGATCTTGCTATAAGCTGTACTTCGGGACATATAGATGCTCGTGAAATTGCTTCATAAAACACCCCATCAGGTATTCTTGTACAGTATGCTGCTGCTTTGGCCAACTCATCCGCTCTCGTATTTTCCCCCCTTGGTATTGTTTTCACAGAGATCCTGACGAAATGCTTCTCCATTGTTCTTACTGCTTCCAGATACTTTGCCATTTCGGTGTCTTTGGCTTAAAAGTCTTTTGTTATATGCCCTTCTATTAACTTAGAGTCGGTGTGGATGACGACCCTTTTTACTCCGAGGGATTTTGCTTTCCGAAGACCCAACAGAAGTCCTTCGTATTCAGCTGCGTTGTTTGTTGTCTTGAAATTTAGCCTGAGAAAATACACTGTGCTTTGCCCTTCAGGGTCAGTTACAATTGCTAATGCTCCTGCTCCTTCTGTTGTGAAAGAGCCATCGGATTTTATGCTCCACAAGGGGGGCAAAGCTGAGCCTTCTTCCGAAACTTCCGCCGACCACTCCGATATGAAATCGGCAAGTGCCGGAGCTTTGATGGCCGTCCTTGGTTTAAAAGTGATGTCGAAGGGTGCCAGTTCTACAGCCCACTTCACGATCCTTGTCGTGGCGTCTTTGTTTTCAAACATAGACCTTAGAGGATATGCTGTGGGCACCTTTATCTTGAATTCTTGAAAGTAATGCCGCAATTTTCTTGATGTCATAAGTAATGCATAAGCTATTTTTTCTAGCTCGATGTAGTTTCTCCTTGCTCCTTGCAACGATTCCGATACATAATATACGGGCATTTGTCCCCTTGACCGTCCTTGATGAGGATTGCCTTGTTGTGCGGCGGCTTTGCTAGATACAAGGTTAGGTGTGTTGCCCCCTTCGGGCTAGCAAATCTTGGCAGTTGTTGAAGATGATCCTTCAGCCTTGCAAAGGCATCTTTGCATTGAGGTCCCCACTCAAAGGGTGTTGTCCCTTTAATCGTGTTGAAAAAGTGTTTGTGTGTCTCTGCGGCCTTCGGGAGAAATCTCCCTAGGGCAGCCAGCTTTCCTAGGAGGCTCTGTGCTTACTTCTTATTTTCTGGATCTTTCATACACTGAATTGCATCAATCTTTTCCTTGTTAGCCTCTATCCCTCGGTGTGACACTAGGAATCCCAGCAACTTTCCCGTCTCCACTGCAAAGGCGCATTTCGTCGGGTTTAATTTTATGTCTTCTGCTCTCAAGCTTGCGATGGTCTCGTGGATATCCTCGCAGTGAGCCCTCCTCCACTTGCTTTTGACAACAATGTCGTCGACATATGCTTCCACATTTCTTCCCATCTGCTTTGCAAGAACCTTCGTAATAAGTCCTACGAATGTTGCGCCCGCATTTTTTAGACCGAAAGGCATTCTTCGAAAGCAATATGTGCCAAAGGGTGTTATGAATGCCGTCTTCTCTTCATCTTTTTTTCTCATATACACTTGATGATAGCCTGAGTAGGCGTCCAGGAAGCTCATCAGTTCACAACCTGCTGTCGCATCAACCAGTTGGTCAATTCTTGGTAGGGGAAAATCATCCTTTGGGCATGCCTTGTTGAGATTTGTGAAGTCGACGCACAATCTCTAGGTGCCGTTTGACTTCTTCACCATCACGACATTCGCGAGCCACTCCGGGTATGTAACTTCCCGAATGACTTGGGCTTGACGCAATTTTTCCACTTCTACCTTAGCCGCTTCCTGTCTATCGGGTCCCATTTTCTTAAGTTTTTGTTTGATCGGTTTTGCATCTATCTTCATGTTCAGCGAGTGTTCAATTGTCTCTTTGGGGACCCCCTTAGACTCTCCCGGCACCCAGGCAAAGATGTCACTGTTTTGCCGAAGCAAATTGATGACGTTTGCCTCTTCTTCCTCAGAGAGGGCGGTTCCGATGGATATTGTTCTCTCTTCATCTTCTGGGAATATTCGTATCTTCTTCGTTTAAGCTCTCGGCCGACACGGGGTTTGTAACCTTCGATGCTGTCTTGAGAGTCGACTCTCACTGTAGTTTGGACCGGCTTGAGCCTGGGTATGCCTTCGAGTTCATTTTTTCTTGCTGATTGCTGATTTCCTCGAATGGTAATGGCTCCCTCTTCGACGGGCATTTTCATGCATAGATAGCTGTGGTGTATGATTGCCCCAAAGTCAATGATGATTCCTCTTCCAAAGATGGCGTTGTAGCGGTACTCCATGTCAACGACATCGAAGCATATACTCTTTGTTATCTTTCTCTTGACTTCACGGAAAGTTACTGGCAATGATATCTGACCTATGGCGGCCACAGGCTCTCCTCCAAACCCTATGAGAGGCACGTGCGATGGTGTTAGCCTGTCTTCCAGTATATTGAGTTGTTTGAATGCGCTGGCGAAGATTATGTCTGCCGAACTTCCTCCATCCACAAACGTCCTTTGGACATCATATTCTGCGATTTTAGCTATGATCACAAAGGGATCTTGGTGTGGAAATTTGACGCCTTTGGCATCGGTCACGTTGAAAGTTATCGACGGAGCAGGTTTTGGTTACATGATATGGAGACGTGTGACACACTACTACGAATCGGCCATCGATCCCGGTTCTAGCGGCCATCGATACCAGTTTTGGAACGATGCGAAGCATCCGGATCGATGCCCCATGGCATCGATCGGTTCTCACCCGGTCTTGATATAGTATCGAGACGGTTGGAGGCCACACGTGGCTTTAGCCGTGCCTCGCCAAGCCCCACTCGATCTGGGTTGGAAGCACCAAGCTGGTAGTGATAAACGTTGTTCGGTCGGTTGATTCCTCGGCCGGTCTTGAGTAAACACACGTGGCTTTACCCGTGCCTCGCTGAAGCCCTGTCGAAGACGGTTGGAGGCACCAACTTGTCTTGATAAGGCTGCTTTTTGGTCGGTTGGTTCCTCCAACGATCTTTGAGCACGCACCACTGAGCTATAAATAATATATATATATATATATATATATATATATCTGCGTGTGAGGTAATATATATTATATATGTATCGTGTGTGTTAAGTCTAATATTATTATTATATATATATATCTATGTGCTAAGTCACAATTAATTAAAGCACATATAATCAATCATGCATAACTCATAATTAAATCACAGAACTTTTATTAACAGCTTTAATTACAACTATTAGGTATCACAATGACATTCATTACAACTTTAATTCTGAGCGTTCATCGTGATCTTTTATGTGCATCGCTCTTGGTAGCCGTAGATGTTGACCCCGACAGTTCACGGTCTTTATCGAAGGGCCCCACCTATTTGCCGTTGGAGCGTGAAACTTCGCCTCTTGGATTCTGACCTTATCGAAAATCCAGCCGACGAAGTTGTTCTTGGATCGCTCTCACGATGCGAGAAATCGGACGACATTGCAAGTCGGTAGTACCTCTGGCGGGATGTGCATAATATGGCACACATAGTAGCCGCATATATTGATACCTGACGGCTGACGCTAGACCTGTGGTGAAAAAAGCTAACGGCGTGAAATGGATGCATGGAAATGAAGTTAACTAACTCAAAAGCTACCTAATGGCATACATACTCGAGAGGCAAGTGTAATATCGAATTCCTCGTTGAATTAAGCCCACGGTTTTAATGCGAACCGTGCGAATGCACTAGCGTGATTGCAAATTGAACATGATTAGAATTTGTTTAAAATGGAGTAGAACGAGCACAATAATGGAAAGAACAAGAATACGGTTGAGAATGTCGATCAAGTTTTCAGTACTTTTCAGCTGGTCTCCTCAAGCGAGTCTATAAGCTGTGATCATGCTACGATCTAGCTCGATAATGAGAAGAATCCAATGAAAGCTGTACATATATATGGAACATAGGTAACTAATTAATTCTAACATCGTGTTGTGGAAAAAAGATTAGAGCAGCGATGCGAAAACACTTACTCAAAGTTGTAGGGTAAAAGTATCATTGAATGATATTTTTGACCTATTAGCCCATTGTATATGTTGGTCTCTGTATCGGCAGGGGATAGTTGAACATTTGTCTCATTGATAACTAAAGGGTCAAGGAAGCCTGTGTTGAGAGTAGAAACACTTTTGCATCTTTCTATCTCCATTCTACATAAGAAGAAATTAGTTTGGCTTGCAAGTTAGTATAGTGCAAGGCCCGCACGGTGGATTTTGCAATTAAATAAGACACTTACGAGTCCGACAACTCAACATGGCCACGTCGATGGCGTCGACTAGTATAGCTCGTACATTCTTGGCCATTGGACATAAAATTCCGTCGTAGTGAAAAAATGTTCTTCCTTGTACTTGACGGCAAATGACATTAGGCCATGCTTGAACGCATCCGGTACCATTCATGGAATTGGCGCATCCTAGTTGGTAGGTGGCCAATCTCGACCAAGGAAGCGCCGGTGTATATTACCATCGACCTGCGGCTTCAATCTGCATGTCGCCTAATATTTGCTCTGGGTGAAGACCGGTTTCTTCAATGAATTTTTGCATCTCCTTGGCCTTGATCGGTGATGATGTCGTCTTCTTTGGCGTCTTCTTCTTGGACCTTTCCTTGACCAATGTGCTTCGTAGTCGGATACGAGGTTTTTCCTTTTGTCCTTCAAATTTTTCACCGTCCTCAAGCCTTTTAGAAATTCTTAGTACCAGGTGAACCTTCTTCTCTGGTGACTTGGGTTTAAAAATTTAGTGACCTCGGCTCGACTACTTTCTCGGTCTCCTCCTCAGTCATATCGTGACGCCCGCTTTGCAAGTGCAGCTAGCTTCTTGGGTTGGGTGGACCTCGTCCTCTTCTTGTTCTTTGGCGGCTTGGCTTGCTTGTCTTGGGCGGCGATGTTGGAGTTGGAGTTTAGCGTGCAAGGCTTGGTGCAGGAGGCGGGCTTCTTCAGGAGGCATCTCCTTCGGTGGCGATGGAGGTGATGACGGACCGCTTATGTGCGGAGGTGATGAAGGTGTTGGAGAGGACACGTCCATGTGATCTCGAAAAATAATGTACTTCTTACGTCATTGGATGAAATTATGGGTGCCTCCTAACCCGTAGTCCGTCACCTCAGGAATATCGAGGTCAGTCCTCGCACCTGGCATACCTCCTCGATCGAGACCCTGGAGTAGCCGGCATTATCTGTTGGCCATGGATGACCAGCCACTGCTCCACCGGTCGACCATGCCGTGAGCCGCCTTTGAAAGAGATGTTCCTCACTTGGGCGTGCAGCTCACAAGGTGTCCATTGCGTGATGTAGATCCTGTGCCGATGGCCCAAGTCGATTCGAGCAACCCACCGGAAGCACTGTTGCTTTGCCGCCTTGAGGACTAATGGGGTCGGATTAGCAGGAGGTTCTGGCCGCATCTAGCCGTTGGCTCAAGGCTAACTGTACTGTCTTTGGATCTCTTCTTTCATGCTCTGTTGTGTTTGATTGAGCGTTCTTCAAGCATTAGGAGCTGTTGTGCTGTCGGGACTTGCTTCTCACCCGACTCCTATAGGTAGCGGCGTCCTTAGCGAACCCAATCTTCCGCGAGCAGCGCCAATGCCTCGTGTACGTCCGTGGTGCTCCGGGTTTTGTAGGGCCCTTGTAAACTCGTCGTTCTCCTGTTTGGCACGAAGGTGCCACAGGAAAATTCTCGATCGACTTTACAAGTATTACAGCCACATCTGTCGGCACATTCGAACACCGTGTTTCCATCATCGTCAAGGCCGCCGCCGTGAGCATAGAACAAGCTCTTCGCTCTGTCTGGCCATTCCATTGTGGGGGTGGTATTGCTTCTTCTGAGCATTCTGGCTGTTCCTTTCGGTCAGACTTTGACCTTCATTAATTCTTGTAGTTCACGAACGCATCCAGTGATTCTGCAACTTTGGGTACTTTTGAAGTCGAATTCGGTTCTTCTTGGCGTACTCCGTGTTCAACTTCTTTTTATATGTTTAGAATCGATGGCCATCTTCTTGAGCGTGTAACTCTTCACCTTCTCTTCGGTCCCTTGGGGAAGGTGAATGTCTCCTTCAGTCGGTCGAGCATGTCCGCCGTATCTTGAGGACATTATCCCATCTCACGATGCTAAGCGGCACATGGTCCACGGCGTGGGCGCCGCATGCGAATTGAGCGGCCCAATCGCCCCTAGGGGTGCAAGAGGTTGGCCGTTATCGCCGACTTCGGTGATAACATGTCTTGCCTTCAACTTCTTGTTTGAACCTCGGCCGGCGTGATTGGCTACTCGATTGAGTGATCTGAAAATATGGTACAATAATGTCTCGTGTTGGAATGTTGGCTTAGCATGATGGTGGAACCGGCATATACAAGTTCGATCTAATTACCATGGTCGTCTCGGCGGCCTCGGCATGAGTCTCATCGGTCTCCACGAGCCTTAAGTCCACGACAGGCCTTGCGGCCTCGATGGAATCATCGAGCTCGTAACCATCTTCTCCCGAAATCAAACTTCTCATGAACTCGTCTCCATCAAACCCTTCTCCGCCATCGTAGTTTTGTAGTCTATAAGAAGGCATTGAAAATTAACGAAAAAAGATTAACAATAGTATACTTGCACATTTCACATATACTTATACATAAGCGGGTGACAACGAGGAGGCGGTGGGGAAGATGAGGTAGATGATCGAGGGCGAGGCGGGATGTGAGGGCGGTATATACATTACATTTCACAATTAATTGACATACATCTTAGAATTCAAATTTGCTATAAAATTGGCATATACATATACATCTCAAAATTCATATAAATAAGATACAAAGGTCGATTGTCTTCCATTAAATACATGCTATGTTTTATTTTTTCATGTAAAATTTATATCTTGGACCAATTATTTGGTAATTTAACTACTTTACTCCCAGTGCTAAAATCCGGCTCCGCCCTTGCAGAGGTTTGGGCATTTAAATCGAACACTCTGGGCCACCGTGATTGTGCTCCTGTTGGCCGCGCCGCACTCCTGTCGCTCGTGCCCGTCTGTGTCACGCCTCCGTCATGCTTGCCCGAGCCCGCACTCACTGTCCCATGCTCTGCCGGCCTGCACCTTGCTGAGGAGCGAGGGAAGGGAAGGAGAGAGGAGCACAAGGAGCACCTTGCTCGCGAGGTCGTCGGAGGCGAGGAAGACGGCGGCGCTGTGGGTTAGTGACGAGGAGGACGGGGGCTTGTGCTGGGTCGTCTGGTGACGAGGGAGGAGGGCGGCCTTGCAGAGGTCGGGAGACGGCGCGCTGGGTCGTCGGAGGAGAGGAGGGCGGCGGGGTGAAAGCGGCGTCGGCGAGAGGTTGCGAGCGATAAAACAGTTATGCCTCAACCTCACTCGTTTTAGAATTTATATGATGGTGGCATCGGTCCGGTTGGTATCATCCACGGGACTAACCACATCGATCGGTTAGTTACACCAACCGGGACCAACGCCCGCGATAGGTAGTGCCCTAGGAACCATCGGTCCGGTTGGTATCACAAAGGGATGGAATCTTCACTTAGTCGGTTGAGGACACCAGCGAGGCGGAATCTCCTTAGTCCCGCTTAATTACACCCGGGACTGATTTGCCAAAAAAAGCGCTGGTGAGGCTCCACTCAAGCATATTTGCTAATTTGCTATTAATATCTCGAAAATTATAGAAAACTGTTGGAAGCCTTGAAATTTCTCTTTAATTTTTCAAATTTTAGTATAAATTTTACCTTTTATATAAATTCAATTATTGCTTCATGGCTTACTAAAAATAATAAATCATACTTATTCCACACTAAACTGATTTCAAAAATAAAATAAATTAAAATTCACATATTCTTTACAATTTAATTTTCCAACCATCTTAAATTCAATTATATAAATTCATATAAATTCAACAGATTTTTACCTTTTTATATAAATTCAATTATTGCTTCCTTCCTTCATAAAAAATCATAATTCATACACGGTTTTAATTGGTAACATACTTTGTAATTTATGACAAATTACTACCACTGCTATGTGGGAACCACAAGTCCGTGATCTCCATTTTGGGGAAAGTAATCGGTTGGTGTCTCCAAGGGACTACTGAATCCCGGTTGGTGTATCTAAGGGACTATGTGGGAATTGAAATGGCGCAATGTTGGCGCGAACCGAGGCGCTCGCCTCTTCCTCGCCTCGACAAGAGGCCTCTTCTATAAAACCGGCGATCTTCCTCTGCCTAATTAACCGTCTTCCTTTTCGATCAATGGCGTCTTCCTCCTCTGCCTCTTCTGCTCCTCTAACTCCACCCCACCACCATCACCGATGCTGCTGGTCTGCCTCCACCGCCGCCGCCGTCTTCGAGGATGAGTGTCCCCTCGAAGCGCATTAAATGCAACCGCCGAGGAAGGAGTCATCTTCTACCGCGGAGTTGTCCATGTCGGACGAGTTGTCGGCGGCAGCGAGACGAGGAGGACTTCGGCGACGAGGGCGTCGTCGCGGAGGAGGACGAGGGCGAGGAGGAGGAGGACGGACGATCCGAGTCGGAGGAGGAGGAGGAGGAGGGGCGACGACGGCAGCGCAGCGCGCCTCCGACGATGGCGCCGGCGCCGACGACGAGGAGAAGGACGACAGCGAAGGCGACGATTAGTCGACGGATGCTAGAAATTAATTATTAGTTATTTAGTATATTATTAGAAATTAGCTTTTAGCATCTTTTGTGGTAACCCCAGGACATTATGCAGGTACTAATATTATTTGTAAATTATTATAATGGTATAATATATGTACATTTCCTATAATATATGTTGTTTTTGGACCAATAAGATTTGTCCTCACAAATACATTCATGTACCATAAATTAAAAGTCAAAAGTATAAAACATAAATTAAAAATTAAAAGTATAAAACATTCTGTATAAACTATAAATTCTGATACTAAAGAAAATCACATTGGAAAACCGGGATTTCTCCCTTTCAATTTATATGATGAGAATCATCGGTTAGTGTCATACCGGGACTAACATCACATCGATCCGGTTGGTGTATTACAGGGGCTGCTTGCTCATATCGGTCGGTTGGTGTAACAAACCGGGATGAATCTCACTTAGTCTGACAGTTACACCAAAAATAAAGAATACAACGGCATGAAGTGGGCTCGAACCGTGATCGCACTGGGAGCCAGCGCTCAAGCGCACGCTGCTAGCCAGGGGAGAGGATAGGGTTTTGATCGGCCTTCACGGCACGAACCTTTTTGTACCCTTCTTAGGAGATAGGATCGACTCAGCGACATGTGGGCCCATCTCAGTAGTTCCCACATGTCATTGGTACTAATTTGCCATTAATTTCTCAAAAATTATAGAAAAGCTGTTGGGAGCCTTGAAATCTCTTTAATTTTTCAAAATTTATTATAAATTTTCACCTTTTATATAAATTCAATTATTGATTCATTGCTTACTAAAAATAATAACTCATACTTATTTCACACTAAAATGATTTTCAAAAATAAAATAAATTAAAATTCATATATTCTTTACATTATTATTTTCCAACAAATCATACTTATTATCTGATTTTCACCTTGTTATATAAATTCAATTGTTGCTTCCTTGCTTAATAAAAATCATACTTTATATAACACGGTTAGACTTATTTGCTAACATACTTTGTTTTTACAAGTGATCCTTCATTATGATCGTGGTCGTACATAGGGATTCCTCTATATCATTCAAGATAGTAATATCTCGTCCACCATAAAAGGAGGTAGCTCGTCGAGCTCGATTGTACTCTTCTTCATCTGTGGCGCCTCAACTCCGACGATCCTTCTTTAACACGGGAGAACCACGTGGCGCCTTGGGCGATCGCTAGTCTTCGCTTACCTTGTTATCTTCGATAGGCTTGTCCTTCTACTTCTTGCTTTTAGTAGGCTGTCATACCTTTTTCGATTCTTTGTTCATGTCCATCACGTAGAATACCGTGTCACATCATTTGCTAGCACGAGCGGTTCGTCCCTATAGGCCACTTGCTTGAGGTCCACGGTTGTCATACCGAACTCGTCGATCTCAGCGGCCGTCAATTTGACCTATTGGCACCAAAGCAGAGGATTTTAAAGATCCATACTCGAGTTCCCGGATATCTTCTATGTAACCATAGTAGGTGTCTATTTTTCCATTTTGTCCAAGGCATCTATACGGACCCATTGTTTTGGTTGGTGCTCTTGCTATCTGGGCGATTGTATAAAATGTGTACCCATTTATCTCATACCCATGGAATGATACGATTGTCATGGATGGTCCCCGAGCCAAGAGTTTCAAGCTGTTCATTGTCGTTCGGGAGCCCATCGGTTTCTTTTGTAACCAACCACGAAAGCGATCCATTTGCTCTAGTGCGATCCACTTTTCTCGACTTCTCCGGAGTTGGTGGCGTAGAATCATCTCATGTTCATGGATAAACTCAGCCACTCAGCTTGCTTGTTTCAAGGCGTGAAATGTGCTTGTTTAAATGAAAGTATATAAATCGCTAAAGAATTCTCTTCTCCCTAGAGTTCCTTTTCTCGTAGCTTTGCCCTTATGGCGTGAAACATGGGCGCCAATCAGATTTAGCTCATCAATGTAGTCGACCACGAGAACTCAATCACCTCCTCTGTGCCAACACCACATGCAATGCTGCCTTTACGGGACGAGACCGGTTCGAACATATTTCTTTAGGACACCCATGTACCTCTCGAAGGGAACATACTATCGTAAACACGGGTCCGAGAATTTCTATCTCTTTGACAATGTGGACCATGAGATGGACCATAATATCAAAAAAGGACGGAGGGAAGATCATCTCAAGGCTGACCAGACTATCAACCACGTCATCCTGCAGCTTAGATAAGTTCCGTGGTTCGATGACCTTCTGCGACACCGCGTTGAAGAACGAGCACAGCTTTACGATTGTCCCTCGTACCCAGTCCGGCAGAATACCTCTCAGCGCCACTGGGAGCAACTGTGTCATCAACATGTGACAGTCATGTGATTTCAGGTGTACTATCTTATTCTCTTTCGTGTTGATGAGTCTCCTTATGTTCGAGGAGTACCCAGAAGGGACCTTCACACTGTTAAAGAACTTAATCATGTTTTTTTTCTCTTCCTTGCTCAGAGTGTAGCTCGCAGGGTGGAGGTAATGTTGTCCTTCGCTCTCTTTTTCGGATGTAGGTCGTTCACGAGTCGATGAGATCAGGTCCTTCGTGCTTGAAGTGTATCTTTTGATTTACCGTACATATCTAGGAAGCCTAGCAGGTTCACGCAGACATTCTTCGTGATATGCATGAAGTCTAGTGAGTGGCGGACCTCTAAGTCTTTCCAGTAAGGTAAATCCCAAAATATTGACTTCTTCTTCCAAATGGGCTTCGTATGACCTTATTTAGTAGGGACAGATTTGCTACCAGGACCCTTTCCAAATACTACTTTCAGATCCTTTACCAGAGAAAATACAAGTGTCCCACTGCGATGCAGGGGCTTCTTACGTTCTCTTACGTCCCATCGAAATTCTCACCCTTCCGTCAGAAGCAGGTGCTTCAAATGGAGGAACCTCACGGTGGCCCATGTACACGACCTTTGGGAGTTTTTGAGATACTTGCTGTCCGTATCCTCTAAGCATCGGATGCGGGCTTTATATCCTTTGATAGATAGGCTGACGGGTTACCAAGTGCAGGCGATCGTTGATGGTTACGAATAGCAATGCGCGTATGGTGAAGTTCTCTCTTTTGTACTCATCCCATACCGTACACCATCGGTCCATAGCGTTAGCAGATCTTCCACCAACGGTTTGAGGTACACGTCGATGTCGTTTCCAGGTTGCTTCGCCCTTGGATAAGCAACGGCATCATAATGTACTTTCGCTTCATACACGACCAAGGAGGAAGGTTGTAGATACATAGAGTCACGGGCCCAAGTCTTTGGATCGCCGCTCATATCGCCGAACGGGTTCATCCCATCCATACTCAACCCAAACCTTATGTTCCTTGTATCCTCAGCAAAGTCCGGGTATTTTCTATCGACTTTCCTCCACTGGGAGCCATCAGCCGGGTGCCTTAGCCTTCCGTCGTCCTTACGATCTTCTTTGTGCCAACGCATCATCGGGCATGCGCTTTGCTCGCAAATAAACGCTTCAGCAGGGGATTATAGGAAATACCAGACCACCTTAACAGGGGTCTTCTTCTTCGACTGCCCTCTTCCTCGCCTCGGTCATCAAGCCTAGTTTTATACCTCGAAGTTCTGCACACCGGACAAGCTTCCAAATCCTCATACTCATTGCAATACAGGATACAATCGTTCCGGCATACATGTATCTTTTGTACCTTCAACCCCAAAGGGCAGACAACTTGCTTGGCGTCGTACGTAGTTTCAGGAAGCAACTTCTTTATGAGGCATAACAACTCGTTGAATCCCTTATCAGACAATCCATTGGTCGCCTTCCACTGCATTAGTTCTAGCGTGGTATGCAATTTTTTGTGGCCCTGTTGGCAGTTTGGGTACAATAGTGTTATGTGGTCCTCCCATAGGTGCTGAAACTTTTCGTAATGTCTTTCATTGGTGTATTCTCCCTCTCCATCAAGCAGCATCTGTTCTAGGTCATCTTCGCCAAACTCCCCCAATGTATCTTCGAAAAAACCGTGTTGGCCAGCATCGGGGATATTGTTGTCCCCCTAATCTTCTTCTTCTTCAACATCTTCTCGTATAGTCTCTTCTTCACCATGCTTGGTCCAACAGGTATAGTTTGGTATGAAACCTCTTGAGAGCAAATGGAAGTGAAGGTGGCTGGATTTTGGCCACTCCTTCTCATTCTTGCGATCTATGCATGGACAACATATGTAGCGACCGTGTATGCATCGGCCAAGACAAAGAAAAGCTTGCAAACCCTGCAAGAACTCCGGGGTGCGTTGGCCCATGTACATCCATCGCCGGTCCATCTACATTATGTTACATCAAGGCAGCTATTAGCTCATTTTCCAATAATGAATTTTTTAACATTTCGCAAATTTCAAATTAAACAAACGTTGACCATTAATTTCTCTTATTATATATTGGCGATTTTTATAATATCACATTGTATTCAAAGCAATTTAAAAGGCAAACATATTGATATAACTTTTATCCATTAAAGATGCATATAATTTGATTAAATGTTGGTCAAAATTTATAAAGTTTGACTTTTCTCAAGTCAAAATATGCCTTACAAAATAGAATGGAGGGAGTATTAAATTTATTTGAAAATTCTACATCGATCGATGGAACCAAAACCTAAATTTGACTTGAAAAAAGTCTTTCAAGACAAACGTTGACCATTAATTTCTCTTATTATATATTGGCGATTTTTATAATATCACATTGTAGTATTCAAAGCAATTTAAAAGGCCAACATGTTGATATAACTTTTGTCCATCAAAGATGCATCTAATTTGATTAAATGTTGGTCAAAATTTATAAAGTTTGACTTTTCTCAAGTCAAAATATGCCTTATAAAATGGAATTGAGGGAGTATTAAATTTATTTGAAAATTCTTCATCGATCGATGGAACCAAAACCTAAATTTGAGCTAGATCCACACATTCAACGCGAGCTACATCTAATCCAAGCAAATTCCAAACTTACACAACTAGTTATTTCATCAATCATGAGAAAAGTTCAAATTTTCTTCATATTTCAAGCAAAGAAGAAGCTCCATTTTACACCAAATGTAGTGAGGAACTATGTTACTAACCTTGGTTAACTTGGCTGGGAGTAAAAAATGACCAAATTTTATGACACCTCCCCTTTCTTAAAGCTCTTGGCCGTACATTTGACTTGTTCTTGATCGATCATGATAAAAGATCAAATTTTCTTCACATTTCAAGCAAAGAAGAAGCTGCATTTTACACCAAATGTAGTGAGGAACAATGTTACTAACCTTGGTTAACTTGGCTGGGAGTAAAATGACCAAATTTTGGCAGCACCTCCCCTTTTTGGTGCTCTTGGCGTATTTGACTGCTTTTTGATCGATCATGACAAAAATCAAATTTTCTTCACATTTCAAGCAAAGAAGAAGCTCCATTTTACACCAAATATAGTGAGGAACGATGTTACTAACCTTGGTTAACTTGGTGGGAGTAAGATGACCAAAATTTTGGCAAAGACCGTCCCTTTCTCTTGGCCTAGCTAAGCTCTTGGCGGCGATGTTCTTGATCTGGCGGTGGGGGGAGGCGGGGAAGAGGATCTGTTCAAATAAGGTTGCTTAGTACCGGTTTAAGATACCGGCTGTCTTGATCTTTGTAACATCGGTCCGGTTCTTACAACCAACCGGTATTAAGCGGGGCGAGTTCGGTGGGTGTAACCAACCGATCGATGTTAGAGAATCGAGACCGGTTGGTTTCTTCAACCGGTCCATGTTATGGAAGGCTGTCTTGATGCTCTAACATCGGTCTCGGTTCTTGTAACTAACGGTATTAATAAGCCGCGAGTTCGGTTGGTTAGACCAACGATCGATGTTAGCGAATCAATACCGGTTGGTTTCTTGGCGGTCCATTTCAATGCAAATTGGCATTTACAGATCACCATTTCACAGATTCATACTTGTACTCATTTGTTGATGAACATTTTTGCACATATCAACAATTCATTGCACATATCACCATTTCACCATAACTCATTTCATTGCACAGATCCCATTTCACGATTCATACTTGTACTCATTTGTCGATGAACATTTTTGCACATATCAACAATTCATTGCACGAGTTCACCATTTCACCATAACTCATTTCATTGCACAGATCCCATTAATTCCATCACAAAATAGTTCATCACATACATACATAATTAAACACTGATCTCATTGATTCCATCACAAAATAGTTCATCACATACATACATAATTAAACACTGATCTCATTGATTCGATCACAAAATAGTTCATCACATACTACATAATTAAACTACATACATACATAATAACTAAACTATATACATAATTAAACTAAACATCAACTATATTCTACTCATCCTCCTCCGCCATCAGCGCCTCCCGATCGATTCGTCATCGTCAGGCGAGGACGAGGCGCAGAAGGAGCAGCGGCGGCGCGGCGTGGGATCCCCACCTCCATGTGCATCCGATCCTCGAAGCTTGGCGGTGGCAGCGGCGGCGGCAGAATGAGCCCAGATTCCTCCAAGCTGCGAGGTTGATATGGTGGCGGCGATGAGCAGGCGCCGGCGGCAAATCCTCCATGCCTCCTCCAGGTTGGTGGGCGCCACGAGGTTTCGGCGGAGGTGAGCGGGCGGCACGCGAGGTTGCGGCGGAGGATGTGGGTGGGGCGGCACGGGCGGTTGCGGCGAAGGATGTGGGTGGGTGGCACAGGCGGTTGCGGCGGAGGATGTGGGTGGGGTGGCAGGCGGTGGAGGTGGATGGGCTGCTTGGTTGGCGGGATGTTACAACGGAGGATGGGGATTGCAAGTCGCCTGCAGGTCTTGAGGGCGAACCATGGCGGAGGAATGCAGTCTTGGTGGTGGCGGTGGAGAGAGAGAGAGGGATCGAAATGGTGTGGTCTTGTTCTCCATGTTGATGGAGGAAAATATAGGGAGGGAAGATAGAAGGTCGGATCCATTAAACACACGGCAAATTCAATGCGGTCAAATGTGATTAAACACAAAGCGAATTCCAATGCGAAGCGCAAAATCAATGCGAAATCAATAAAAACAAGTTATAATGAACAGAAGAAAAACCAAGGAACCGCAAAAGTTTAGGAACCAAGAAAACCAGGATGAGCTGAAGAAGAGGTGGGGCTGTGGGAGCTAGGAAGAAGAAGAAGTGTGGGGCTAGCGACTAGCCGTGAAGGGGGTTCAGATTAATACGGTTGGTTGCACCAACTTTGTCTCGATGCTAGAGCATCGATGCAGTTTGTGTAACCAACGTATTGCGAACCGGGAACTTAGTACGGTTGCTTACACCAACCTGATCGATGTTTAGAACATCGATGCAGGTTGGTGTAAGCAACGATACTAATTTCCGGCCAGCTAGACCTCTTAGTACCGGTTGGCTACACCAAGCGGCATGGATGTTAGAACATTAGTACGGGTGGTTTCTTCCCGTCATTGATGTTCCCCTCGACCGATGAACCGTTGAGCTGGGGTGATGTAGCCAGCAGTCCGGTTCATATATAACGCAGCGATGTGCGGTATGAAAGGTCATTTCTGTTGTAGTGACACTTCGCGGATGAATTCCTTCCTCTTTCTGTTCGATGGGAGATTCAGCGAGGATCCTCCGGTGATGACATGGATAACCCTTCGGTTTGGCTCTTGAATATTGTGAACCCTCTCTGGAGATCTGCGGTATTGATCCCTCGGACGTTGGTCTTGCCTTCGTTGTTTCTTCTAGTTTTGGTAGTTTTTGCGTTGCGTTTTAACATCTCTGCAATCCTCGGTTGTATGTGAGTAGTTTTCTCCATGTATCGCACAATACCTCTTCTCCTTATTGTCCTGATTTCCTCCTCGGAATCGATCATTCCTATGGTAGTTCTCCCTTCGGTGATTGTCGTTACTTCGATCATCTCTTCTCGTGTTGTCTTTCCGATTGCCATACTCATCCCTTCGGGGATAGTCCCCCTCCTATTGTTGTCAATGGCTCTTTGCTCATCAGTTTGCTTGGGTTCAATGTTGCTTACCCTTTTGTTGGAATTTTGATGTCTCTTGTTCTTCTCTGTATTGCTCTCTTTGTGGCCATCACGATCCTTGTGTGTATTCAGCTGGCCTTGTCTCCTCAAATTTTTCTCTTCTCCCTTTGCATACCCCTCAACTTCATCATAAAGAAGCGCAGCTGTTCACGGTGGGTCTTGAGTCAATTTGTGTAAAAGGGGTCCTGGTTGAAGCCCACTTCGGAATACGTTGATTACCGAAGAGTCAGATACATCTCTTATCTGGCATCGTACAGCAGCAAATCTTTTGTAGTAGTCCCTTGTGCTTTCTTTCTTGCCTTGCTCCAAGGCGAAGAGGTCCCCTTCTACCATTCTCTGGACATAATTGGCTTGAAAGTTGTTAGCGAAGGCATCTTTGAGTTGATTCCACGAGTGTATGAATCCTTGTGGTAGTGAAGTGTACCATGACAGTGCGGTACCCTTCAGTGTCAACAACAAACTCTTCGCCTTGATATCATCATCTCCTCCAGCTGCTTCAACCGCCGTGTCATATACCTCCAAGAATTCATTTGGGTCGGTGTCCCCGAAGAACTTGAACACACTTGGCATTTTGAATCATTCGGGCCATTTCTTGCCGCGACGATGCGGGCTCAGAGGCCCTTCGTTAGCCTTCCTCGGCTGTGCCACCATTACGTTTTGCCGATGTTGCTTATGGTTTTCCTCAGGGTATGGGATCCTTCGGGGTACATGATGTTGTTGGGGCTGCATTGTTACGAGCTCTCTTCGGAGCAGGTCGATTTGTTCCTCCAACAGTCTTCTTCTATCTCGCAGGATATCTTCAGCGGATGCAGGGTCTTCATGTTGACGCTCTTGCATGGGATGGGTGGGTGGGTTTTGTTGCATCTCCTCTCTGATGACTCTGCTAGGTCCTGGCTCGTCGAGTCTACCACTGCCCACGTCCGGGGCATCCTGGCTCTGGTTCCTCCAGCCTTGTAGGTTGACGCTGGGGGCTCTTGGGATGCTTCCGCCAGGCCCTTGCTCCGCCGCGCCTTCCCGCCGCCGATCAGTCGTTGGCGCGGTGGCGATCGCCCTTTGGGCTGCTTCCTCCGTCGTCTCGCCAGTGACCTCTTGTTGCCGCTCCATACATGTATGCTCCACCATGCTCGATTCGGCGGCTCGACTCGGCATTGCGACACTCCTCCTGGTCTAGCCATCACCTTGCTTCGCCTCTTCCCCACGGACGACGCTAAGCTGCCGCCGGAAATCCCGCAAACGATGAGGTTGATGCCCTCCGGTCTTTGGAGGAGGCCGAGAGATGTAGTGGTGAGAGAGCGGGCGCTCAGTGAATAAACCAGAATGCTAATATGAATGATCAGAATGCCTGTCCATTTCATTGATGAGTTTACCAATTTATACAACTCTAAGATTAGGGTTTACATGCATGGGAAATACCCAAATTACCCCGGCCCAGGGGATATACCCAGATTGCCCTGATCTCTGGATCGTCGATCGCAGGATCAACGGCTAGGCTAGCTTTCTTACAATCCAAGTTGCTCTAATTCCTAATGTGCCCTCGGGGGGACACATACTGACAAAGCTGTTGATTTGATTCGCTCTTGTCAGAGATTGTCGCGGGGTCTTCGTCTTCTAGTCCGGGACTTGTCAAAAATTGCCCTCGGTCACTCCATAGGGTCTTAATGAAGTCTTCGACGAGACTTCACTCCTCTGCCACCCTTCGGGAGAAGCCCTGAGGATCCTCGTCGCTTGGGATTTACCCACGACCGTTCGACCCTTCGTGTCATCCTCTTGACCCTTGGCGAATGTTCGCCTTGCTCCTATCCCAACGGGTCTTGAAACAATCTGGCACGCTTCATCGCTTCCCCCATCGGGTAAGGATCTTCATGAAGGGTCTTTACAGCATCTTCGTGGACATCCACCTTTTCCGGAGATGGGGTGGCTGCCCTACAACACTATTAGAGTCTCTATTTTAACTAACACTTTTATCTGTATTTTAAGTCTTTGGAAAGTTTGAAATCCCTATGCTTCCCATTTTAATAACTCATCTCCTTTTATTTTTAAATTTTTAAACAATCCAAGTTTTATTTCTTATAATAAAAATTGGAATGTTACAAACCTCCCCCACTTAAGAAGGATCTCGTCCTCGAGATTCAAAGGATTCAAACAGGTTTGGAAACTCAGCTCGAAGGTCTTCTTCCCTTTCCCAGGTGGCTTCTGACTCTGGGTGGTTGCTCCACTGAACTCGGCAGAAACGAATGGTCTTGGTCCGGGTCTTGCGAACCGCTTTGTCCAGAATCTTGACCGGGTATTCCTTGTATGACAAATCAGGTTCCAACTCCAATGCTTCCATAGCCACCAGATCTTCAGGTACCCTTAAGCACTTCTTTAGCTGCGAGACGTGGAACACATTGTGCACATCTGCCAACCGTTAAGGCAACTCTAGCTGGTATGCCACTTCTCCTTTCCTTGCAAGGATCTTGAAGGGACCGATATACCTGGGATCAAGCTTGCCGCTGACTCTGAACCTGCGAATACCCTTGAGCGGGGAAACCTTGAGATACACAAAGTCACCTTGAGCAAAGGTAAGATCCCTACGACGGTTGTCGGCATAGCTCTTTTGCCTGGACTGAGCAGTCTTGAGCCTTTGTTGGATGAGTTTGACTTGCTTTTCTGCATCTACCAACAAATCAGGACCAAACACCTTTCCTTCACCTAACTCTTGCCAATAGAGAGGGGTACGACATTTTCTTCCATACAGAGCTTCAAAAGGGGCCATCTTGATATTGGATTGATAGCTGTTATTGTAGACAAACTCAGCATAAGGCAACTGCTTATCCCAACTTCCTTGGTTAGACAGCGCACCGGCTCTGAGCATGTCCTCCAAAATCTGATTTGTCCTTTCTGTCTGACCATCCGTCTCAGGGTGGTATGCGGTACTAAAGTTCAACTTCGTTCCCAAGGAACCATGGAGCTTCTGCCAAAACTTGGAGGTGAACTGGGCACCTCTGCCGATACTATCTTCTTGGGCACTCCATGCAAACACACTATCTTATTCATGTACAACTCTGCCAGCTTGTCTCCAGAGTAGGTGGTGCGAACAGGCAAGAAATGGGCTACTTTGGTAAATCTATCCACTATGACCCATATGGAGTCATAACCAGACTAAGTCCTTGGTAGCCCGGTGATGAAGTCCATGCCAATTTCTTCCCATTTCCATTCAGGTACTTTCAAGGGTTGCAATAGACCGGCTGGCCTTTGATGTTCTGCCTTAACTCGCTGGCATATGTCGCAAAGAGCTACATACTCAGCCACTTCCTTTTTCATTCCAGTCCACCAATATGACTCTTTCAGATCCAAGTACATTTTAGTACTACCAGGATGAATGGACAAGGGCGTGTCATGAGCTTCTTTAAAAATGACTTCTTTTATTTCCTTCACATTAGGCACAAAGATCCTGGTTCCAAACCACAGTACACCTTTGTCATCTTCGGAAAATCCTGGGGCTTTACCTTTCTTAATCCTTTGCTTTATTTTTGACACTTCAGCATCACCTTCCTGCCCAGTCATGATCTTCTCCATGAGCGTTGGAAGCAATTCTAGGGAGTCCACATGGCCCTCATCAACTAACTCAAGACTCAATCTTTCAAATTCCTTGTGTAACTCCGGCTGGGTTTCCTTAGCCATCATGTTGTTGTAGTAGGCTTTATGACTCAAAGCATCAGCTACTATATTTGCTTTTCCTGGGTGGTAGTGGATTCCCAAATCATAGTCCTTGATCAACTCCAGCCATCTTTTCTGCCTAAGGTTTAGATCCGGCTGGGTGAAAATATACTTCAAACTCTTATGATCGGTGTAAATCTCTGTTCGGTTGCCAATCAGGTAATGCCTCCAAATTTTCAGGGCATGAACTACTGCAGCTAGCTCCAAGTCATGGGTAGGGTAATTCTGCTCATGTGGCTTAAGCTGCCTAGAAGCATAAGCCATGACCCTTCCTTCTTGCATGAGTACACAATCCAATCCTTGTTTGGACGCATCACAAAATATCTCAAAATCCTTGTGAATATCTGGCACAAGCAACACGGGAGCTGACGTCAATCTTTTCTTTAATTCCTCAAAGCTGCCTTCACAGGCTTTTGTCCATTCAAACTTCTTTTCCTTCTTCAAGAGGTTGGTCAGGCGACGAGCAATCTTGGAGAAATCTTCAATGAACCTTCTGTAGTATCCAGCCAGCCCTAGGAAACTTCTGACTTGAGTCACCGACCTGGGTTGTTCCCATTCCAACACACTCTCAACCTTTTTCGGGTCCACTGCTACATAACCAGCTGATATAACATGACCCAGGAAGGAAATTTATTTCATCCAAAACTCACACTTGCTGAACTTTGCAAACAGTTGGTGCTCTCTTAGCCTTTCCAGCACGAGACGAAGGTGGATCTCATGCTCTTCCTCTGTCTTGGAGTACACCAGAATGTCATCTATGAAGACTACCACAAACTTGTCCAGGAAATCCATGAACACCTTGTTCATGAGATACATGAAATAAGCTGGGGCATTAGTCAAACCAAATGACATTACTGTGAACTCATATAGTCCATATCGGGTAGTAAAAACTGTTTTAGGTATATTAGACTTCTTAATTTTTATCTGATGGTAACCCGATCTCAAGTCAATTTTTGAGAACACACAGGCTCCTTTCAGTTGATCAAACAAGTCATCAATCCTTGGTAGCGGATACTTGTTCTTGATAGTGACTTCATTGAGCGATCGGTAATCCACACACATTCTCAAGGTCCCATCCTTCTTCTTGACAAAGATTACTGGTGTTCCCTAGGGTGACGCACTACGTTTTATGAAGCCTTTGCTTTGCAATTCTTCTAGCTGTTACTTCAACTCTGCTAGCAAATTGGCAGACAACCTGTAGGGTCTCTGGGAAATAGGAGTAGTTCCTGGAGCCAAGTCTACGACGAACTCGACATCTCGATCTGGAAGCATCCCAGGCAACTCTTCGGGAAACACATACGGATACTCCCCTACCACAGGTATGGAGTTTACTGTCTTTTCTCTTACTTGATTTAGGGTGATCAGATTCTTAGGGATATGGTTAGAGATCACATGGACTTCTTGACCTTCATCATTAACCAATCTCACTGATCTATTGGTGCAATCAATCTGTCCCTTATACTTAGTTAACCAATCCATACCCAAGATTACTTCAATTCCAGAGGAATTTATTACTACTAGATTGGCTAAGAATTTTACTCCTTTTATTCTTATCTCCACCTCAGGACAAACTAGGGTTGAAAGCATCTGCTTCCCAGGTGAGTGCACTACCATAGCCTTTTCTAGTAGGCTTATTTTTAACCCATTTTGCTTAACAAATTGAGATATTATAAAGGAGTGGATAGCACCAGAGTCAAACAAAGCGATGGCAGTCTTGAATTCTTGAAAACTTACCCATCACTACTGCGGGGTCATCCTGAACTTCTTCTGCAGTGACGTGGTTGACACGGCCCTTCCCGACCGCCTGAGAGGTCCTGGGCTTGTGTGGTGTCCCACAGTCTTGATCTCTTGAAGGGGCCGTCTTGGTGAACCTAGCAGATAGCCTTTGGAGTGATGCTCTTAGTAGGACACTTATTGGCCTAGTGTCCCAGCTGATTGCAAGCAAAGCAACGAGCTGCTGACATGTCCCTCTGGGGCTAGTTGCTGCCACAGGGATGAGGAGTGCAGGGAGTGCAGGGACGAGTCTTTGCTCCTGAACTAGTGCCTTACTGGGAAAAACTAGCTGACTCCTTTGGAAACGCTGAGCCTTTGGCTTGAACTTCCTGCAACATGCTGGTGGCGCTGAGCCAATTTCCTCTTCCTGGAGGCTACTCGCTGACGCTGAATATCTTCTTGCACAAGTGCTTTATTGTACAATTGCTGAAAGGTAGTATACTCTCCAGAGGCAATGAAAGCTTTGATCTCGGGATCCATACCCTCCATGAAGTACCAAATCTTATCTTCTTCAGTTGCCACATCCCTAGGGGTGTAACGTGCCAACTGAGAGTGAACTTGGTTAGGTATTCACTCATTGACATGCTACCCTGATGAAGACGCTGGAACTCACGTCTCTTGATTTCCTTAACTCCTCAGGGAACATGAGCATCAGTGAAGGCCTTAGAGAACTCTTCCCACTCAATTGCATCGGGGTCTTGGTGGATAGCACAATAATTCTCCTACCATAGAGCTGCTGAACCTGAGAGTTGGTGAGCTGCGAATTGGACGCTTTCTTGTTCCTCATACTATGCTAGGATCAGCCGGCGCTCCACGTCCTTGAGCCAATCTTCATCATCCAAGGGATCAGCGGACCTGGCAAACACAGGTGGCTTGGTCCTTAAGAACTCTGCAAGTTTGGACTGCTGAGGATGAAACGCTGGGGCTGGAGCCTGAGGCTAGTTAAGATTCTGATTCAAAGTCTGGAGCAGTTGCAAATGCATTCGCCAATCTAGCTCGCCCGGAGGGGGTGGTGGAGGCTGCGGAGGATTCTGCTCGGGCTACTCGGCTAATAGAGCTGGAACATGCTGAGGTGCAGGGGGTTGTCCAATTGGTGCAGGATTTGCTCTGGGCAGCGCTGCTGCTAGATCATGACCGCGTCCACGACCACGGCCAGAGACGGGAGCTTCAGCATCTCGGGTGCTCCCTATGATCACCATCTGAGAGGCAATCAAAGGAGTTGAGGACAAGATAGCCAAATAAGGGGAGGAAGTTTTCTAAAAATTATTTAAAACAACATAGTTTTTAAAGCACACACGGGAAACACATAGTTCATTACAACAACAGGGGTACAAGCAACGAACACGCTGTATCACAACTGTTGATACAGTTGGTTCACAACCAAAGTACTAGCTACGATACAAGGGGAACGGAGTCCCCAGCTAACTAAGGGTCCTCGTAGTCGGACTCGAAGACAACCTCCTCGGGGTCTTCTTCTTCTTCTTCGTCTTCTTCTTCGCCTTCTGCGCCGGGAGGGAACAAGGGAACCCAGTTGGGCAGAGGAGGCAGAACAGCAATAGGAGGAACGTGGTTGAGGTCGAGGCTGGGAGGAAGGGCTAGAACTCCGAACGGCACCTGCTCAACTCGGGGGTCAGCAGGGAGGAGCAGTAGCTCTCGAAGCAAGCCAACCGGACGAACAACAACAGGAGGCTCGAGTAGTGGCACGAGACTCGGGTGGGAACTCCCATGGGAAACCTCTATGGTGGGGGCAACAGCAGACTCGGCTGTCCTGGAGGCGGCGGGGGCGGCAGCTCGCAGGCGGTTGTTGTCTCGGACAAGCTGGCGGATCTTCTTGCGGAGGTGGGTCCTCTCCATCTTCCAGAGAGACTCTCTTCTCTTGAGCTTGCGGTTCTCCTTCTTCCTTTGTGACTAGTGGCGGGAGTCGCTGCAATGACTAGCTCCTGGCTGATCACGTAGGCATTGTCGAGGGGTGGACCAAGGCGGCAGGTGGTACTTGTGGGGTCTGCTCGCCCTCGGCCGAACAGCGGTGGTGAAGACCTCGTGTGGCACACGGCGGGGAAATGTGAAAGCGGTGTGATGCAACTCTGCTCGAAGATCTTTGCCGAACCGTATGATGGCGGACCAGGCGACATCTGGATAGCGTCGAAACCGGTCCCGCACACGATGAAGCGGTAAGGTCCCCGATACGGTGGAAGACCACTGGCGAAGATGGTGACGGAAACCACCCAGCAGGGCCTGCCGCGGCGAGTGCTAGTGGAGCCATGGAACATCGGAGAGTCAAAGCCAAGGGCGTCCATCATCAGCATAAGCTGACGAACGAAACTCCCGTAGCCCAACCCAAGGGAAGAAGCGAAGGTCGGCATCCTACAAAGTGCAAGAGAAGCGTTAGAGGAGTACAAGTGAGGCAGGAGGGTAAGCAATCAGTGGAAAATAGCCATTTTATAGAACATAAGGGTCTCTAACTATTCGGGGGTCACGTCCTAATGCCTGTTGCTCGATACCATACATCGGGACCCGATCAAAGAGACCGAACCCTCTATGCATTCGTACTAGTCCCAGGATCAACAGCTAATACGCCGCAGTTCAAACAGTGATACATTACCAACTGAAATAAATTATTACATAATAGGGGCATAACCCCAGTCTAGTACAAACATGGCGACACGCAGGTCGCGAATCAGAGTTTAGCGGAATACAACACAGGGTCCACATACACTGGCATACTCGTGCCACTAGACAACTACTACTATTTTTCCACAGGCAGACAGGCAGTAGGAAGTCCTCGTAATCACCCGCCACGTAGTTAGCACCGGCGTCGTCAAACTATGGGTCCTCCGCGAACTGTCCCTCGACTGAAGATTAGAAAAACAAACAAAGAAATAGCAAGGTGAGTACAATTGTACTCCGCAAGTCAGGGAGATGAGTGCAGAATGGGGTTCAATACAATGGTGGGTTTGGGAAAAATTTGCAGAAAGCCAGTTTTCCAAATTTTTAACCTAAGAGGGGGAAAAGCAATTTTTAAAACTGTTGCGGTAAACCAAACCATTTGAAAGAGTTTTTCCTTTTGCCAATCCAGTTTTGCAATTCCGTCTGCAAAATCCCTACTCACAACAAAACCTGTTTTAAAAAGAAGGATCTACCATATGGTCAGTCCCTTCGCATGCTCTTGACCGTGAGCACGGCTATCATGATAGTTTTAACTCTGCAGGGTGGGTACACTTTACCCTCAGGGATAACACACCAGTGGTGCGTACCACAAAGCCTTTTTGGGCCAAAAGCCCTAATAGCACTTGCTCTGTGAATCATTCCTAGGCACCCTGTGGGGGATCGGCCCACGGCCCAAGTCTTCACGCTGTACAAGAAGGTCGAGGAAACGAGGTCCAAGGCGCCGACGAACAGGGATACATCTTCCCTGTCCGTACAACCCCAGATGTCAACAAGGGACATCACTACCTGCAAGTGGCTACTAGAGATTTAAGCTTAATAGGGCAGGTCCGTCCCAAAACGGAACCTGAGGCTGTACTATGAGGCTCAGTTCATAGGATCATAGGAAAGAAGTCCTTAGACTAGGGGAGGAGTTCTAACACAATCCCGAAACCGTGCATCACCTGCACCATACCGGCAACCGGGTCCTCCCTAGTCAGAGCATTTTAAGGGGAGAGTAGAAACACACCCCAAACCCTGGCATCTACCCCGATGCCGTATTTTACCAAAACACACAGTTGCAATCATGTAAAATCATGGTGAAATTCTACAATCATATATAGCAGTTTTATCCTATTGCAAGGGAATTTATAAGCAATGTAGTTATAGATATCCCTAGGGTTCAAAATTTATAAAGGGACAGAACAGTATTTTAATTTCTGGTGATAACTAAGCTCTACTGATTACTTGTTTTATAATTAGCATGCAGTTTTCCAAATACTATCAAAACCTTTAAATAAGACAATGGTTCGTTTAATATGCATCAAGGGACTTGCCTTGGTCCAACTCCTGGTGCGGGTAAGCGTCTTCGGCGGCGGTCTCCACGAACTCCTCAGGATCTATCCTCGCACAAGCATCATACCAAAAATTAAATTTTGAAAAAATTCTAAAAAGAATTTTTATAATTCTTATATACATAGAATGTAAAGGTTTCCATTTTGGGCCATTCCAAAAGGGTTATTTGATGATTAAACACTAACAATCTCACTCAAGTGTTAGGTTTGTTATTTTTATAGAATCATGAATCATCTCTAGGATTTTACAGAATTTTCTTAGAATTTTTCAGATCGAAAATGCGAAAGTTTTGTATGCATTTAGAAATTCATTTTATAGCCCTTAAGGTGCTTCTAGATTTTTAAATATATTTATTATTACTTTTTAACAGGTGCAGTATTTTTCCTGTGTCTTAAACGCTACTGGAAAGCTATACAAAAAGTTTCGTAATTGTTAAACTTGATTTGCTATGTTTACTAACTTAGTTTATTCACTAAACTACACATGCGCTATAACTGGCAGCTACAGTTTTCTTCAACCTCTGGCTGTGTACGCGTATAGCACAGCCATGAAAAGTACACATAGAGCTCGGCTCCGGATCAGAATGTCACGGCTACCCAAACAAACTATCAAGATGGATTCTCCACGACCCTGCACACCCAATGGCGCAGACGGCGTGGCCAACAGTGACCTATAGTGGTGGAACGACGATCAACAAGTAGCCATGAAGCTTTGCATGGTACAGAGAGCTGAGTTTTTTTTTTTTTGACGTTGAAGTAGCAATCTAGGAGTACAGGAGGGAGTGTGGAGCTTACCTAGGTGTCGTTGCGGGTTGAGAAGGAATAGAGAAGCCTAGCGATGAGCAAGGCCTACGGTACCTTGGGAGCTTCTCAACAAGCATAGGCAGTCATGGCGTGAAGTGGTGTTCGGCCGTGCAAGCTAATGGAAGTGACAAGGGGAAAAGCTCGGTTTTTGATGGCAGCAGAGGGCAAGCGAGGGGCCATTAGCTCAATCAATAAGCTTGGCGCTAAGTTGGCTAGCAACCTTGCTCGCAAGACCAACTTTGAGTGTGCGTGCTAAGGGGGAGTAATGGTCTGGTCAGATGCCTCGTCGTCGAGCGGCTGGCGCTCAAGTCGCGTCGCGTCGCATCGCATGCAGCTGCAGGGGAGGGGATGCGTTGCGAAGACGACGAAGTGGGAGGTCAAGCGAGGAGCGAGCAGCACTTAATGGCAGTCTCATCACCAGGTGCACGTAGGCATGCATGGCTTGCCTCGGCGTCAAGCACGCAGAGCGCTAGACGAACTGAATTACTTTTATAAATTAATAGGTGTTTTTAGCGATGGATTTAGGTTGGAAAAGTTTACACTACAAGAAATCTGGCCTTCTATGACGCTCAGCTTTCGTCACAGGCAGAGGGAAAATCGTCACTATACGGGATCTGTGACACCTCAGTGACGAAAATGCAGTCGTCACAGAAGGTGCGTAGCTAAACACCATTGGTGACAAAATGCCGAAAAACGTCACAGATTAGTGACGATGCCTATAACGTCACAAATAGTTATGACGCTAAAAAAACATCATAGAGCAGAACAAGAACGTCACAAACCAAGACCTAAGACCCTGCCACATGGCCGATGACGTGGCCAATGATGTGGATGATGACGTGGATGGTGACGTGGCTAGATATTGTGACGAATTTTATCGTCATAAAGTGTTGGAAAGGCCCATACACATGTTGGGCTAACATGGGCTTTTCTCATTTTTTAGCCCAAAATAAAGTGGGCTTGGCCCATTATAAAGCCCTATTTTTTTTTCTCTGCCATTTTTCAGTCCGAATCCTAAGTTGGGCCAAACTTATTAAGAAAATAATTTTATTTGGCCCAATTTGAAATTTGGGATCGCCCAATGTACAACATGTTAATTGAGGATCAAGCCCATTTTACCATTTTTTTTAGGCCAGGCCAATTGAAACAACAGTACAACATCAAGCCCATCTCATAAACCAACAATATACCAACAACCAGATCAGTTTTCATTGGACAATCAGGTTCACAATATTGACATAATAGAAATACAAATTCTGCGCAATGTTCATAGCACAACATATCTGCCACTAACCAAAATACAATGACATACATCATTTCAGCACCAATGGACACATTGTCCTACCAGAATCATAAAACAGCAACAGCAGTACACCAAAAGTTCTCCAACACATCAATCTCCTTTCATGTGCAACAACAGGCACATTGTAAACCAAAAGAGATCCCAAGTCGCAAAATAATGCAAGACTTAGACTATGCGGTAGGATTCACCTGTCCTTGATTGATGCCCATGAGTTGACGTAGGAAGGCATGAGTTTCTTGTGATGTCTTCTTCAAAGTAGCCATCTCCTCATCTTGTTTAGCCATTCTTTGTTCTGATTCTTGCATTCTTTGTTCTGATTCTTGCGCCTGAGTCTTCAATGTCTCCAACTCTTGTTGCTGCGCATCAAGTTGATGTCGAAGTTGTTCCTTTTCTTGCTTCTCAGTGTCCAGTTTAGACCGAAGGTCTTCAACTTGCGCAGAAATGCCACCTTTGGAGGTTCTGTTGGAGGCTAACAGCAAGTCCACATTACAGAGAAATGTACTTAATGACAGTACTTGAGATACAGCTTCAGTAGAAGACTTCAGCTGCTGTCCATCTACTACTGAATCAACAATGATTTCTTCCATCTCAGCCTAGCAATATGACAAGTGAGAACTCAATATTGCATCTTAAACTTAGAATTTTTTTTGAACTGGATTTAATGTATGCAACACAATAAATAGAAATACAAATACTTACAATAGCATTCTTTACTGTCTCGGCAAAACCAATCCTACTACTGCAATGCATCTCCTTGAAAAGATCAATTGCGGTGGGGTTACTGTCTTTAAATTTATCTTGCTTCTGAAAGGTTGTGTAAGCAATTGCAAAGTGTTAGCTTGAAACATCATAAGGACTTCAGTAGCAGTGATCATAAACATAATTTCTTTACTTTCTTACCATGACATGTGCCTGCGCAATGTAGCACCGAGAGCCAGTACGCTGCTGATACCGGACTAGACCACGGTTCAGTTGGTTTTTCATACATGTGTCCTGCAGATGACACATTTGTGTAAGGTAGAACAATGTAAATATTGAGTGTTACAAAATACTACATGACTATACTGTACAACACTTGCAAGCAAAAGTGGCATAAATGCAACAATTAGAAATTGGATAACCAGACCACCTCATTATTTTCATCCTCATCTAAGCATAATTAAATGAAACTACTACACGCACGGAAACTTCTAGATGGATCAACACATATAAAAAAGAATAACCCTCAACAGGTAGTCATCACAGGAATAACCCTCAACAGGTAGTGTGCTCTTAAGTGCCTCCTTAAGCAATCAATGTTTTTAATAATGTAATAGTTGCAGCAGCTAGCAAGGTAAACAACCAACCACTATTGCAGTAGCTAGTAATGACATGTAGTAGAGTACACAATCAAAATTCTTGCATATTTGAAAGAAAGAACTACATGCACACAAACTTATAGATGGAAAACACATCAAAAAAGAATAACCCTGAAAAGGTAGCAATCACATGAATAACCTTCAACAGTTAGTGCACTCTTAAGAATCACTAACAAGTCAAACAACCAATCACTAGTGCAACAGCTAGTAATGACAAGTAGTATAGTGCACAATCAAAATTATGTGATGACATATAGTACTAGTAAAGCAATTAGGGAATATGGCATAAAACTAGAAATAAATTGTAGAGATTCATATCTGAACTCAAAAATCTGTGTAGAACTAAACTGAGTACAACTGATGCATACAACTAAGCTAACATCTCAGATACATATTACACATCAAAGTTGGCATCTCAACTAACCCAGAATACAAGCAATAAATCTAAAGTCGATTCAAAGTTCAGCCATACCTTGTGCTTAGAGTTTGACCATATTTGCACCAAATCTCTCCATTGAGCATCCGTCATACAACTCACAGGTGATGTGGTTCTCACTTGATTAGCTGGGACACCGTTGAAGTACTTCTTTTTCAGCCTGTATCTCATTTGTCGCTGTCCTCCCTTTAGCAAATCAGCACATGCATGTACCACATCTTTATTTTTGGTGTCTATGGTGAAATGGCCCTAGTTTAAAGCACCAACAGAAGGATATGAGAATACACAGGACATGGATCAAAGCATGCATCAAGTAAAATAGAAATTGACTTACAACAACTTTGCCCATGTAGTTTGTAAGGTGAGACTCATTCTTCTTGTATAGCTTCCAGTGTGGCAGGATTGGTATATGCTGCCTAAGTATGATCCCACCCTCTGAAGCAAGCTTTGCAGCCTGCATAGGTGCTTCTGGCCTTCTCTTCCCTTCAGAAATGTGGATTGCTATCTTGGTGCACAACCCTCTGCTTATCCTTTCCAAATCTTTTCCCATACCTACTCCCCTTTGTACTTCCTGGGTACTTATAGTTAGTGCACCTAACACAATTACATTAATATAGTCAGTGTCAATATTTTAGAATACTGAAAAATAATACTTGTCTTGTACAATGAGCATAGAATTACTTGCCTTCATCACTAATGCCAATCTGGTCCTGGTGGGTTGGTGTAGTAGTAGTTATCAAATCATCGTGTGTGGTTGTTGGCACATTTGGGTTGTGAAGTTCTTGTGGAGGTGGAATCAAACCATGGAAATCTCCATCAGTTGTAGGCAAGTTCCTTGTCCTCTGTCTAGTGACTCTAGTTGGTTGCTCTTGCATATAAGGTGCCACCACTCTCTTTGATGATCTTTGTCCTGTACCTGTTGTCGTACTATCAAGATTCATCTTCTTAGGTGCAGCCTTAGAAACCTGTGAGGGCTCAATATGCAGAAGACAACAAGTATTAGATTGAAACTAATATGATTGCATTTGAGAAATAACAATGATTTGACAAACATTGAAATGCGAAGAACAATTGATACCATACGGACTTCTTCCTCGTGTTCAGATTCCTCACTCTCCTGACCCTCATACAACGATCCTGAATGTTCAGGACGCTGCTGGTTGCCCTTTGCAGATCCCTTGGAAAGCATTGTTGTCAATGCATGAACACCAAGTCTTTGCAATCTTTGATTGTTCCTTATCAGGTTTTGAGCCCTCAATTTTTCATAGTCAGTTAGAGGCACTGTTGTACATTAATTAAAAAATTGTATTATGAATTGGAACATTGAACAAAACAAGGTGTGCAAAATTGGTAACAGAGGAACTATATATGGGCCATGAATGCAACATGACATGTGAACAGGTAAATAAAATGGTAAAGGAACATGTAAAAGCACTATTTCTTATATCCAATTCATGCCTGACAAAAAGAACTATGTTTCGTAACAGAACTAGTACAACTAAGAACTAGTATAGAACTGGTACAGAATTATGCATTGTAACAGTATTTGTCCAAGTACAGACCTAATACACAACTAGTAACAGAAATCGTACAGAACTATGCATCGAAACAGAATTTGTCCAAGTACAACTTATAACAAATCACAAATCCTTGAATCAGACCTGGATAAGTACAACTTATAACAAATCACAACTAATAAGTATTCTGATTTTACTTTCTAAGCAACAACTTATAACAAATAAAGAATGCATATTGCCATATCCTAGGTAGAAGCAAAACATAAGCATGCAGTGAAAAATTACAAAATCCTTGAATGATAGTATGGATATTCACAGTGCACAGATAAAAGAACAAAAAATGAATCATCTCCCCATGGCGGCTCATCGGTTACCCGCAAAAAGCACGCCAATACCCCGCCTATGGGGGTATCCAAGTTGGATATGCGCCTCCCGTGCACCTCCTCTTCAACCCTAGCTCCTCCTGTGGCAGCCTAGAACAACTTTGCCCAGCCAAGAAGCTAACCCGACTCCTATCCTTGTCTTGCCACCACCGCCTCCAACCCGCTCGCCCGTGGCCGGAACCCTAGATACCTCGGCCGCATACCCCCACCCCATGCAGTACCTGCATCCCTTTCCTCGCGGCTGGGCCAGCACACGCCTACATCTCCGAACCCAAGCATCTACGACTGCCTTAACACATCACTCCTTCGATGGAAGCCTGATTCGCCACCCATCCTCATGTTCCCGCAGGCGGATATGGGTATGAAATTACCTGCAGCCTTCGTCGAAGCTGATGTTGCCTTCCTCCCAGGCGGCATCGTTGTCTCGGTAGGGAGAAGATTGGGGCCGACGATGGGTAGGAGGGAGGAACAGTGGCGGCGGTAGGGGAGGGAGGGAGGAGCAATGGCGGCGGCAGGTGAGGAGGGGAAATGGGGATGAATCTGCGGATGTTGGTAGGGTTGCCCGTATATGGCGTTTGCACGAGTCAAGTACAAAAATACCCCTCACGGTGGTGTGTCATTGCCGTAGTTCGTTGGACAACAAAGCCAATTGATGCCAAACGATGGGTCGATGGCGGGGTAGCTGGCGGGCTCACCAAATAATTGGGACGGATGGCGCCACCTAGAAAAAAACTAGCGGCATAAAGATATTTCTCCAACTAAACAAAATGAAGTTTTATTCATCTGAGGAAAAAGAAGTTACATCTATCTATACCTAATAATAAAGAGAGCAAATTTCTTCGTCCGTCGCTCCGTTTGGTTTTCTCCCCCTCGGTTCTCTTCCAGTTTTATGGTACTCATCAAATCAAAATCAAAATCAATCAAAAATCAAATCGAATCGAACTCAAACTCCCCTCGGCTTTCTTCCAGCCACGGTCTCCTCCAATCGTATGTGCTCATCAAAAACAAAAATCAAATCAAATCGAACTCAAAAATCGAAAGTATGTTCTTCTCTATATATAAATCCCCAATCGACCGCACTTGTAAACGAACCCAATTGATCTGAAAAAAATCCCCAATCGATAATTGCTGACCTGAGCTCGTAGTACGCCATCCTTTTAACCAGCTCGTACACTGCACGTACACACCTCAATCAACAAGCAGCTCTCGTGACTTGCTGGCCCCGGCACCGGCTCGCGAGACGGGGCGCTGCGGGGGCTGGTCGCCACAGTTTTGCGCCGCTGTCTCAGCAAGTCAGCGGGGGAACGATGAGGGCTGCGAGATCTATTTCCTCTGTCACAGGACTTTACAATCCCGTCCTTAAGAAGGTATAGATATAACCCTATTCAACAACTAACTGTAGTTCTTTTCTATCTCACTGGTTTAGCACTCAGGTGGCAAACGTTTGGACGTGGGTTCGAACGCTGGGCGAACCACCTTTTTTTTCTTTTTTTTTTGCCAAAGTGGCGGCGGCTTTTTTTCGCCCAAAATGGCGGCGCCCATAGCACTGAGCCAGCATAGGCTACGATGGCCCTTGGCCCAAAATAGCGTCCTCGAAGCACCGAAGATCTAAGTAGGCCCAATCTACAAATAACTTTATAATATTAAATTGCATAACTAAGTTTATGACAATACAATTTTGTCATAGAGTATCATGGTTTATGACGATTGTTTTAGTGACGATATTTATTTGTCACAAGTTTCTGCATGATAGTTAATGACATTTTTGCAAAGGGCTTTGTGACGTTTTTTGTGACGTTGATTATATTCGTCACTATAAAAATAGCCCCATGTCCCATCCATTGTTGTTACGACGTTTCATACCGTAAACGTCATAAATCAATGACGTTATGCGTAGCCGTCACAAAAAAAACGTCATAGAAGGCCAAATTCCTTGTAGTGTTAATTAACTTATAAAATCTAGAAAATATTTAAAGATTGAATTTTAATTGATTTATTCTTTTCTTGTTCTTCTCTTTTGTCTTTTCTTTTTCTTTTTGTTTATCCTATTTAGAAATAGGTTCTTAAGGTAGAAAATATTTTATAAATTCTAAAATAATGCCCTATTAGAGTCTATATTTTAACTAACACTTTTATCGGTATTTTAAGTCTTTGGAAAGTTTGAAATCCCTATGCTTCGCATTTTAATAACTCATCTCCTTTTATTTTTAAATTTTTAAACAATCCAAGTTTTATTTCTTTTAATAAAAATTGGAATGTTACAGGCCGCCTCGATGGCCAGGAGGTGTAGCTCGGGTGCAAGGTCTACTTGCACCAGGAAGTCCGCCTTTGGCTTGGCCACCTTGGCGCTCACCGCCCAATCGGCGAGGGACTGGCTAGGGCGAGGGCGGCCGTGCTGCGAGAAGAATTCCGCCAGGCCATTGAGGTCGATAGGACGCTACCCGAACTTGGTCCGCCCTTCGACTCGAAGCGGCGCCATATCTTCGTCTTGAAGTCGGCCTCCACCTCAATGGTGATGGCCTGGCAGCGTACGTCGCTACGTACCACTGGCGGAAGGAAGTAAGCCCCCGAACTCCAACGCCTTTTGCCGTTCGGGTCGAGCTCATTCTCCCGGGCTACCTCCTTCGGCCGCACCGGGAGAATCCTCCCCACCCCCACGAACATAGCAATTGGCCGCAGCAACAACAAAAATCCCGCGATCAACCCGTGAAACGCAACGACAGGAGAAGAGAGGGAAGACTAAAAACGCGGCTACTTACGGGCAAGGACAAGGTCGGTCTCCGCCGACCCAGCATCCACGAGCTTCCCGTCCAGCATCAACCGACGCTTTTTCGGTGCCGACTGGGTGTCCTGTGCTCCGGCAGAATCACGGTCTCCGGAGCCCTTAGCCCGGGCCGAGTTAGGGACGGAAGCAGGCGCCCGAGGTGCCGACCTCCTAGCTGCGAACGATGGCCGGGGCGGCCGTCCCGCGCTAACAACTTTATCCTACCAGGAGACCCCTATCCGTTTCCCTTGGGACGGCGGCGCCCATGACCCCGCCAGTCGCGAACCTCTGTGACCGCCGCCCGTCGGGCTTGCTTGAGGGGCAACACCTAAGGCTGGTACCAGCGCCAAGGTGTCAGGCCCGGCCTCCTCATCCTCCTCCTCCTGCTAGCAAAACAGAGAAGAGTTAGCATGTGCCCGAGGAAAAACCCGCCCAACGGCACAAGTCCCACAGGGGTACGAACCTCATTGCCCTTGTAACATCCTCATTTTCAAGAAAATCATGCATACATGCATTGCATTGCTTTTATAAATTTTTGAAATTCAAAACCCTTTTAAAATGAGTATGTTCCTTGGAAAAATAATTTAAAACGATTTATTTAAGCTAAGATAAAAAGAATATAATTATGTTGTTTTGATTATTTAAGACTTAATTTCTTATTTTGACAGTAACTTCAAAACCAAAATTTGAATTTGTATTTAAATACCTCTCTCCTCCAAGTGGGCCCCACCTCCTTTCTCTTTTCTTTTCCTCTCTTTCTCCCTTCCTTCCTTCCCTGGCAGAAGCTCTCTCGAGCTTCCCTTCCTTCTCTGTCCAGTGAGACAGATAAGTTTCCTCCTCATTCCTTTTGGAATCTACCCCAAATTCCTCCCTAAAATCCTCCAATTCATAATGGAATTGATTCTCACGACCCCAAGGGATCTCTCCCTGCCGGAATCATGCTCCCCTTCCCCTAATTTCGTCCTTAATCCCCAATATAAACCCCAGCCGAGTCCCCCCTCCTCCCTCCTAGTCTCTTCTCCAAATTTGTCGTCGGGTAAGATCCCGTGACCGAACCCTTCGAGGACGATTTCCCTCGCCTTTCCTTGAGCTCGTTTTGCCCATCGCCCGTAGGAGACCACCGCCGGGATCGACGAATTACACCACCGGGAAGTTCGCCGGACCTGCCACCATCCTCTGCAGCCGTCGAAGCCCGTCGTCGCCGTTCCGCCACTGCGGTGAGCAACCCCACCGCCTCCGTCCCCTGAGGAACCCCACCGACCCCTTCGCCGCCCTCACCTCCCCGCCGGCGAGCTCGCCACCGTGCTCCTCGCCCGCCCGCCGCCCGCCGACGACCGCCGCCTCGGGCACCTTCGCAAGCCGCCACCGCCGTTAGGTCGCCTCGCCACCGGTGCTCGCCGAATCCGCCCGCCCTCGCCGTCGCGCCTCGATCGCCGCCGTGCCTTGCTCCGCCGCCGTCGCCGCTAAGTGAGCAGCGCCGCCGCCACGCCCGATTTCGACGCGAGAAGTGGTGAGGGCCACCTTGGCGCCACCTCCCTTCTTCTCGCCGCCCGCGCCGCCGCCGGGGCCGCCATGGGGCCCGCCCGCGCTCCCTGTTCTGTCCGTGACCGGGTGGGGCCCGTCGGTCGGTGCCTCAGCTCTGCCCCCCTGGCTGGCTGGCTGCTAGATGGGCGGCCCACCTTGCGCCGCCGCCCAAGTCTTTTGCCCTTTATTTGTTTTCATTTTTGCGAGAATATACTTTATGTTGCTAATTGCTTGTAAATTCAGAGAAAATTCAGCAAATTGTAAAATAAATTTTATTAGATTCATAAAATTCTATATTATTTTTGTGTACTGTTTATTTACATATTTATTTTAATTTTAATTTTTAATAATTATCTTAGTGGTTATACTTGTAGGAATTTTATAGGATAAAATATAGATCCAAAAATATCCAAAATTGTTTTATGGAGTTAGATATATTATGATATAAGTTCTGTACTATTTTGGTAAAATTTTGAAATTTATTTATTATTGACTCTCTTTTGTACCTTTAATATTAAGATTATAAAAATTATAACTAATTATAGGGAACTCTAAAAATAATGAAACCAATTTCAGGAGTTTTATAAAATTATTTTATACTGTTCTATACTGTTTGCATCATCCTCATGACATGTCATGCATGCATCATATTTTATCGCACATGGTTCTTATTGTATTTTTTTTAAGCGTTAGATCCGTCATTTGAAGGAGACTTACATTGACGATCCAACGACCAAGATCAAGGCAAGCCATTGTGCCATGTTGCTATTACCCAATTTTCATAAATGTTTTATTAGACTTTGCAAAACCTAGATACTAATTAAAAGTTAAAAACAATATTTAAGCTAAGTTGTAGATAAGTCCTATATGATTGATATACACAGCCAATCTCATCAACCTTAGCTAATTAAAATTATTTAATCTTGCTGCCATCCATGTTTAGTGATTTTTACATTACCTGCTTAGCAAATGCAATCTAGAGACTTACTTTTGTGTTCATCCCCGATACAAACTTGATTGCAAATTGAATGGCCGGTAGTGGGTGCTACCGTGTCGGGAATTGTCTGTAGGGATAGTGGGTGCTATCCCGGGCTTTTTAAATGGTTTCTCAATCGGGTGGATGGTTGCAAGGTGGTTGGCAAGCGCTTTCGGTGGCGATATGCTAGAGATTGGGTTGATGGTGGACCATACCCGTTTGACTTAAGGATCGATTCCTTGTGGTACCTAGACTAGTTCAACAGTACGACCATTGAGTGCCTGTATGGGCAGGTCCTGGTTGAGTACCCTTCGGACTTTAGTCTGGCATTCCTGGTGGAATAGGGAGTGGGCATCTGAATATGTCCATAAGAACAGAACCTTCCTTTGTAGTTGGGAGTGGGTATTCAGATGTGTCCATAGAACAGAACCTATCGGCACAAGAGGGGCATTGGTGTGGAATCTTTAGTGGGAATACCGGTCTAAGGGAAGGTTGCGGTGAAAGACCTCGTGGTGTCCACTTCCTTTGGGTGATTCCTAGGAAGCCGCCTACTCATGGGTAAAGCGTACAACCTCTGCAGAGTGTAAACTTTTATGAAAGCCTCGCCCAATGGTTAAGGGTGAACGACGGAAGCTACCCCACTGTAGTTTTGTAAAACTCTCTTCCCCCTCTCTTTGTTTTGGGAATTTGCCTTGCAATCGGTGTTGCATGTGCGTGGTTGTCTTCATGGTGGGTGCCATGATGATCTGGTTAAGTCAGTAGGTGCTGTCTTTTCCAAAAGAAAGAATTATAAAGTTCAAACTTCAATTTCAAAATCGCTTTCTCAAACTAGGTTTAAAAGTTCGAAACTTAGCTTTATGCAAAACTACCCCAAACCCTCCTTGAAACCTATATAGCATCTAGGCATTGTCTTGCAAGTAATTAAGATTACTTACCTCGAGTTTATTCTCGGCCGCTCATTCAACGGCGAGGATCTGACGCCGATGAGGAAGTGTACCAAGACGGGGATTTCGCTGATGGTATTCAGGATGAAGACTACTCCGACGTCTAGGAGCGCATTCTTCGGGCATGCCTGTGGAGTTGTGATTTGGTTTCCATTGCGTTGAACTGTTATTTAAATTTCCGCTGCTAGGCCTTGGAGCCTGAACTTTGTAATAATTATGCGACTCTGATGTAATAAATTACTTTTCGTTGAATGGTGATGATCCAAACTGTATATCTGTGTGTACTAGCTACTTGATCCAGGGACTAGTACAGGTAAGACACAGCAGGGATTCGACTCCGTTTTTCGGGTCCCGACAGAGTTGGTATCAGAGCCTGTCTGTAGGATGAACCTTAGATAGCTGGAGTAGTTTAAGGATTTGTGATATTACTATAAAAATGATTTTTCCAAAATCCCTGTTGATAAATCCTCATCTTGTTGTTTGCTAATTAAAATCGTTTGACCACTCTCTCCCCTGTTTCAAAATCTGATAATACCGAACCTTGTCTTCACCTTCTTCTTTCGTGGCCAGGAGGGCCGAGACTCCGAAAGACCATGAAGAGGAGCCCTTGGAGCATGTGTTTGATATGAACCCCAATTCTGAAATAGAACCTTAAGTTTGGGCCATTTGTTATCACAGAAGCGTAGAACGTTTTATAAATATGTTAATTTTCTAGAGATTGACTACATCGGCCTTTGCGATGTACCTCTCTCAAATTTTGGCTTTTGAACTGAATGTTTTGAGTTAATCGTGTTTTCATGAGCTATTTGGATGTTGATTGCATAAATGTTGTGACCTCCCCCATTAGTGCCCCCTGTTTTTCCTTTTCGTACCTTATTTTTCAAAATTTGCTGACAGATGGTGGACACCCGAGCTTCTGCTGCTGGTCGTGGCCAAGGACAGGCTGGACAAGGCCAACCCAATCCACCCCCTGTTGGACAGGCTGCTCAAGCTCAACCTGCAGCGGGAGTGCACCCCTTTGTCAACCCACTCCCGGCTGTTCCAGAAAACCAGAATCTGCCACCACCGCCTGCTCATCCTCCTCAGCTTAACCAGATTCTGGAGATGCATCTGCAAGCTATTCAGGCCATTGCTCACAACCTGAACAACCTCGCTGCTCCTGTGCAAGCCCAACCCCCTCAGTACCAGCCTCAATCCAGGTTCAGCCACTTCATGAGAACTAGGCCTACTGTGTTCACTGGATCTGCAGAGCCTCTTGTTGCAAAGGACTGGCTTCGTGAGATAAGAAGGAAGCTGGACATGACTCAGTGTGCTGATCATGAGGGTGTCAGTTTTGCTGGACACCAACTTCAAGGTGATGCTGCTATCTGGTGGGACAATTTCAGGGCTACTCACCAGAATGCTGATGCGATTACTTGGGAGGAATTCTCTGAAGCTTTCACTGCTTCGTTCGTTCCCAAGGGAATCATGGAAATGAAGAGGCGGGAATTTCACCGTCTCCAGCAAGGCAATGTCTATTACTGAATATCTAAACAAATTTAACCATCTTGCCCGCTATGCCACCACAGAAGTAGCTAATGAGGCTGACAAAATATGGAGGTTCATGGAAGGCATGGACCCGGACATCAAAGCTCTCATTGCCTCCAATGACTTTGCTACCTTCCAGCAAATGGTAAACAAGGCATTGGTAATTGAGGATATCGAGCGCCAGCGTATGGAAAAGCGCAAGAGGAAGATGGCGCAGAAGCAAAACCAAGGCTCAAGCAGCTCTAGGCCCAGATTCACCCAATTTCAGTCCAATCGGCCTTCAGCTCTACAACAACAGCAAGTGCAAAGGATGCCAGCTTCCCAAACTCGCCCAACTGAGCAAACACCTCGTCAAGCTCCTAATGCTCAGACCCCTCAGAACAACCAAGCTGTGCAGTGCTTCACTTGTCATCAATGGGGACATTATGCTAACAAGTGTCCGCAAAAGAAGCCATTGGCACCCGTGCCGTTCAACCTTGGATCTGCATCTCGCGCACCAGCTTCAGGAAGAGGCCGAGGAACGCCGCAGACTCCGAAGACCCCAGCTGCTGGCAGAGGCCAAGTCAACCATGTTTCTGCGGAAGAGGCGCAGAACGCTCCAAATGTTGTGCTTGGTAAGTTTCTTGTTAATTCAGTACCAGCCACAGTTCTATTTGATTCCGGTGCATCGCATTCTTTCATTGCAAAAAGTTTTGTGGAGTTAAATAAGTGGGATGTTTCAAACCTAAGGAACCCGATGATTATTTAGTCCCCTGGACGGACTATGAGAACCGATAAAGTATGTTCGAAACTGGAATTAGAAGTTAGCGGAGTAAAGTTCCTAGCGAACTTAATTGTCCTAGAATCCCAAGGGATAGAAGTAATTCTAGGCATGGATTGGTTGACCAAGTATCAAGGGCGATTGATTGTGCCAACCGAGCCATTTCTCGATCAATAGTGAAGGAGTACGCTTGATTTTATTCGGATCTCGGCTCGAGAGCCACGAGTTCCTGAACCGGTGGACGGAATAGCATTGGAATCAGTCCCAATTGCTAAAGAATTTCCAGATGGTTTTCTGAAGAATTACGGGCATGCCACGAGATCAAGATGTAGAGTTCATCATAGAGTTAGCTCTGATGCGGTGCCGATAGCTCAACGACCTTATCGGTTGTCTGCAAATCTCCTAGCGAGATGAAGAAACAATTGGAAGAGTTGGAAGAGAAGGGTTTTATTCGCCCAAGCGCTTCACCTTGGGGAGCCCGGCAATCTTAAATCACGAAGAAGGACAAGACCTTAAGGATGTGTGTGGACTATAGGTCTTTGAATGAGGTTACCATCAAGAATAAGTACCCATTGCCCAGGATCGATGATCTATTCGATCAGCTTAAAGGAGCATGTGTGTTTTCCAAGATTGACTTAAGGTCAGGATACCACCAGATCAAAATCAGAAAAGAAGATATTCCTAAGACCGCTTTTACTACTCGTTATGGCTTGTACGAGTTTACGGTCATGTCTTTCGGATTAACCAACGCCCCTGCATACTTCATGTATTTGATGAACAAGGTGTTTATGGAATACCTGGATAAATTTGTGGTAGTGTTTATCGATGACATTTTGATCTTCTCTAAGAACGAGGAAGAACATGCTGAGCACTTGAGGCTAGTCTTGCAAAAGTTGAGAGAGCATCAGTTGTATGCCAAATTCAGCTAGTGCGAGTTTTGGTTAAAAGAAGTTGCCTTCCTAGGGCATGTTATCACAGCCGGAGGAGTTGCTGTGGATCCAAGCAAAGTCAAAGATGTTTTGGATTGGAAGCAACCCACTACGGTTACCAAGGTCCGTGGATTTCTAGGATTGGCTGGTTATTACCGAAGGTTCATCGAAGATTTCTCTCGGATAGCCAAACCTCTTACCCAGCTCCTAAAGAAAGATCAGAAGTTTATTTGGACTCCTGCTTGTGAGGAGAGTTTCCAAGAGCTCAAGAAAAGATTGACATCAGCCCCAGTGCTTGTTTTGCCTGATATTCAAAAAGACTTCGAGGTTTATTGTGATGCTTCTAAGCAAGGCCTCGGATGTGTCTTAATGCAAGAGGGCAAAGTTGTGGCTTATGCTTCCCGACAGCTTAGGTCTCACGAGGTCAACTACCCGACTCATGATCTGGAACTAGCTGCCGTAGTGCACGCTTTAAAGATTTGGAGGCATTATCTTGTGAGCAACCGAACAGAAATTTATACAGATCACAAGAGTATAAAATATATTTTCACCCAACCGGACCTAAATATGAGACAAAGAAGGTGGTTGGAATTAATAAAGGACTATGACGTTGGAATTCACTATCATCCTGGCAAAGCGAATGTCGTAGTCGATGCCCTTAGTAGGAAGAGTTATTGCAATACTCTTTCTGTCAAAGAAGGTCAACTTGCTCTCTATGAAGATATGAAGAAGCTGAATCTTGAAATAGTTGAGCAAGGAAGTCCAAGTGTGCTAGAGTTTCAGTCTACTCTTTTGGATCAGATCCGCGAAGCACAAAAGGACAACGAAGAAGTCAAAGAAGTCAAACAGAAGCTATCCAGTGGGAAAGCACTCGGATTTTCCCTAGACGCAGAAGGTGTCCTCTGGTTCAAAGGAAGGATCTTTGTACCTGACAAGAAGGAACTCAAGAACTTGATTCTTAAAGAGGCACACGACTCACCTTTATCAATTCACCCCGGGAATACCAAGATGTACTCGGATCTCAAGCAATCTTACTGGTGGATGGGCATGAAGCGTGATATCGCAGAATTTGTTGCCTTGTGTGATACTTGTCAGCGAATCAAAGCAGAACATCAACGTCCCGCAGGATTGCTGCAGCCTCTAAAGATTCCTGAGTGGAAGTGGGAAGAGATTGGTATGGATTTCATTACCGGACTCCCAAGAACACAAGCCGGACATGATTCAGTATGGGTTATTGTGGATCGACTCACTAAGGTGGCCCACTTTATTCCAGTAAAGACTACCTACCGAGGAAACAAACTTGCAGAACTCTATATGTCCCGAATCATCTGTCTACATGGAGTGCCAAAGAAGATTGTCTCGGATAGAGAAACTCAATTCACCTCCAAGTTTTGGCAGAAACTGCACGGTTTGATGGGAACGAATCTCAATTTCAGTACAGCTTACCATCCCCAGACCGATGGCCAAACTGAGAGAGTCAACCAAATATTGGAGGATATGCTCCGAGCCTGTGCATTGGCAAATGTTAAGAACTGGGATAAGCATTTGCCGTATGCTGAGTTCTCGTATAACAATGGATATCAGTCGAGTTTGAAGATGTCGCCATTCGAAGCCCTCTATGGTCGAAAGTGTAGAACCCCTCTCTACTAGGAGGAGACCGGTGAGAGAAAGGTGTTTGGTCCTGATCTGCTGGAAGAAGCCAATGAGCAAGTTCGAGAAATCCACCAAAGACTGAAGACTGCTCAGAGCCGTCAGAAGAGTTACGCGGATAATCGACGACGAGACCTATCTTTCGCCGTTGGAGATTTCGTGTACTTGAAGGTGTCACCGACCAAGGGAGTTAAGCGGTTCAGAGTCAGTGGAAAGGTAGCGCCCCGTTACATTGGACCATACAAGATCCTAGCGAGAAGAGGCGAAGTAGCTTATAAGTTGGAACTACCACCGCAGCTATCGGATGTTCACGACGTGTTCCATGTGTCTCAGCTCAGGAAGTGTTTAAGGGTTCCGGAAGAGTAGATGCCCTTAGAACAGTTGGAGCTGCAGCAGGACCTATCTTACAAAGAGTACCCAGTTCGCATTTTGGAAGAAGCTGCTCGCCAGACCAGAAATCGGGTGATCACGCTTTGCAAGGTGCAGTGGAGCAATCACCCCGAGAAGGAAGCAACTTGGGAACGTGAAGAAGATCTCCGAGCAGAGTTCCCGGATCTTTTTGAAAAATTTTCCGAATCTCGGGGTCGAGATTCCGTTTAAGGGGGGGAGGTTTGTAACATCCTCATTTTCAAGAAAATCATGCATACATGCATTGCATTGCTTTTATAAATTTTTGAAATTCAAAACCCTTTTAAAATGAGTATGTTCCTTGGAAAAATAATTTAAAACGATTTATTTAAGCTAAGATAAAAAGAATATAATTATGTTGTTTTGATTATTTAAGACTTAATTTCTTATTTTGACAGTAACTTCAAAAACAAAATTTGAATTTGTATTTAAATCCCTCTCTCCTCCAAGTGGGCCCCACCTCCTTTCTCTTTTCTTTTCCTCTCTTTCTCCCTTCCTTCCTTCCCTAGCAGAAGCTCTCTCGAGCTTCCCTTCCTTCTCTGTCTAGTGAGACAGAGAAGTTTCCTCCTCATACCTTTTGGAATCTACCCCAAATTCCTCCCTAAAATCCTCCAATTCATAATGGAATTGATTCTCAAGACCCCAAGGGATCTCTCCCTGCCGGAATCATGCTCCCCTTCCCCTAATTTCGTCCTTAATCCCCTATATAAACCCCAGCCGAGTCCCCCCTCCTCCCTCCTAGTCTCTTCTCCAAATTTGTCGCCAGGTAAGATCCCGTGACCGAACCCTTCGAGGACGATTTCCCTCGCCTTTCCTTGAGCTCGTTTTGCCCATCGCGTAGAAGTCAAAAGCGATTGTCACATCCATCCTATCCACACTGTTGCAATGTCACGGCATGGTGGGCGGCATGGTCTATCGTCAACCCTGACACGCTGCAGTGGCGCTACGTCCCACGGTCCATCATGTGTGCCCAGCGGTTAATCAACAGCAGCCGTCTCCCGCCACGGGTATAAATAGTGCTTCACAGCCACCGATTCAGGGCAGCTGTAAGGGGATGAGAGAGGACACATGTGAAGATACACACACACGCGCATGAACATCCATAGTTAGAAACACAGCTTGTACTCAGTTTAGGATCGCACAATCCGCCTGTGGCTCGGCCGCTCACCCCTTGTACACCCTCTTTCACAATCAAGCAAGTCTAGATGTAGAGCTGTTATCCCTGTAGTGGGAGGCCCGAATGAAAGGATTGATTGGCCTAGAGGGGAGGTAAATAGGCAAATCTTTAACCAACATAAAATTTAAGTGAGTCCATTAATCAATATTAATTGAGACCTCTACTACTAGCATAGGCACACAAATAAATACTAGAAATTAAAGTGCAATAATGTAACTTCACGAAATTAAAAGGAGTGACAAGGTATTTGTTTCCCGAAGTTCGGAGGAACCACCCTCCTACGTCTCCGTTGAGGCAAATTCTTGTTCCTCACAAGAACCGGCTCCCGCTCGAGCCTTGCGCCTCGTCTCCACTAGTGGACGTCATTCGCCGCTTCAACAAGGTGGACTCCGACCCTTGTACAACGAACCGAGTGCTCCCACAAACACCAAGGCGAGCTACTCGATCCGCCGCCACCAAAGTACAAACCAAGAGTAACAAGATCAATCAAAAATCTTCCACCGTAACACAAGTCACGAGGAGCACAACCGCTGAAGAGATATTATCCAAAGAAGAGAATCAACCAAGAGAAGGTCTCCACTCTCGCAATCCACCACGGGATCGAGACAAGAGATCAAGGATGAACAAGGTTGAGTGGAGAGCCCTTTTTGGATCTAGGAAGATGTGTTTTTCGTGAGGAAGAATAACAACACACCCTCCCGAGATCCAGATCTGATTTTTTAAAGAAGACAGGAATTCCAAGTGTCGGCAGTTTAGCCGAACTGTCCGGCTTGGGGCTCGGACAGTCTGGCTAAGCCTTTGGCTTAACCCCACAGCTAATCAACAAAAACAGTAGTGAGGATATGTTAGGCGGACAGTCCGGGTCTGAGACTTCTGGAGAGAACATAGGAGCAAAACAAGAGTGGCTTAGTGGTATGCGGACTGTCCGGCCGAAGGCCCGAACTATCCGGAATAGGCGGACAGTCCGACCTGGAAGACTTTCTGAACTAAAAATTTTAGCGAAAGATTTTCAAGGAATTTTCAAGGAAAAACTTCAAGGATAATTTAAGAAAATTTTTAGCAATGCTCCCATGAAATTCATGTCCCCATCAAAGATTATGTGTTGATCCCCTCTTGAATAAAGATAAAAGAAAATTAAAAGAAATCTAACCTAATTCTAAAATGGATCAACTCAACTCTCGATCCACCACAAAAATTCATGGATCCAAACTTTTCTTCGTCTTCTATTCAGAGCAATCATCATCAACACCAAAACTAGATAACCTCGTTCCAAGGGACAAGATGCTTTCAATCTCCCCCTTTTTGGTGATTGATGACAACTACATAGTTGAGGGCACTTGCATACACAAACTCAGCATAAAAATGTTAGTGACAAAAGCAAAGCTACCCCCAAAGGAGCATACCAAAGTCAAAATCCAGAATCCAGAAATTAACAAGGATCACATAGTAACAATGATCACAAAGTCTTACACAAATGTTTTAAAATAAAACACTCCCCCTCAACCTATCACTCCCCCTTTGGCAACAAGCGCCAAAAAGATAGGTAAATATCTAATCTTGAGTCAAGGCCTTCTTGGTGAACCTCTTCCTAAAGTAGGTCACCAACTTGTTCTTCGGGGCCTTGGATGGAGCTAGATGAGGTGAAGCTACTGAAGAAGTGCCCAGCAATGTAGTTTGAATGGGAGCAGATGCAGAAGGAGCATCCAAAGAAGCAAGAGCCTCAGCCTAAGAAAGATAGGCTATCGAGTCAAGTGAAATGTCAAAGAGTTGACCTCCCAGAAATTGAATGGAGTTCTGGAGATCATCTACTCTAGCCAAGTAATCCTGTTGTGACTCATACTGAGCAATTCTGCATTCATAGCCTCTCGATATGCCACCTGCTCATTATGCCATTGGACTTGCTCATTGTGCCAATTCACTTGCTCATTGTGCCAATCCACATAAGTACTGTGCCTGGCTGCCTGATCATCAACAAAATTCTTAAATGCTCCAAAGAACTGAGAAAAATCAAGAGCAATTGGAACTTCTGGAGCTTCTGTAGGCTAATCTTCCTCATCAGACCCAGATGGCACTTTCTCAAACTTTGAACTCCCCCTCTTATCTTTATTTGAAACTACCATCCTATACTCTTGAGTGGCAGTGGTAAACAAGCTGGAGTCAAGAACTACCATCTCGTGAAGAGTAAATGGCAGAGAAGATGTCCAAAAGCAAGCCTCTTGTTAGAGTCATGACAGATGCACTACTCCATCTCAGCTATCACAAAGTCCGCCAGATTAATCTAAGTCTCGGTGAAGATATAGTAGGTTGTCCAAGCCAAAATATTTAGAAAAGCATCAAAATAGCCAGCACAGGGCACAAGTGTCTTTCTCAGAATGCTAACCAGGAGAGCAGGAAGACTTCTCAGATACTTGTTAGTGTGCTTGTACAAAAACTTAATGTGCTCAAACTCAAGTGCAACCCCCTGACGGTGCCATCTAGTTGGAAAGACATCATCGTGCACTTTCACACATCTAGGGGACATGTCAAAGATCTTCTCGAGGTCTCTAGCATTAAAAGTCACATATTGACCTCTAAACACAAAGCAAACTCTAATGCGGTCCCGTGCAATCCACATTAAGGCATATATCTCTTCGACTATATCAAGATGGTAAGTGTACTAGGTAGCAAAAAGTTTGACAAATCCAGGAGTAGACTTACACAAGTTCTCAAGGGACCGGTCGTTGTCCACCTTAATGACTCTGTTCCAAGAGATGTACTGATGTGCAAACACTATCTTTGGTGTATTCTTGTACATCATATAGAAGTCCCGATAGAGCTGACATACAAACTTGTCTCCCTGAATGTCCTGTGACTTTGGAAACCACCTCTTGAGTTGCATTCTTCTCAATCCTCTGACCTTGAGCATAGATAATTGAGAGAGATCTCGAGAAACATAGCCCTGCTTAGGGAAAATGTCAGACACATTGACATCCTCATCTCCGGAATCGACATCCATGTCATCTCCCTCAGATTCTTCTTGATAGATGACTGTCCTCATCAGAACTAGAGGAAGAGACACGCCGAAGATGTCATGCACCCTAGTATTTCTACCGGCTTGAGTGACCGAATACTAGTCCCAGAAGATCATAGCTAGTATTGCACTCAAGGACAGTTTGGAATATCATCGTAGGTATTAAATTAACTAGAAAATTAACAGTTCACATAACATAAATAACATAGCGGAAGACTTCAAATGCGACGATACTCTGAGGTTGACCCAGAATGCATAGCTAATCACCTTGAGTTGGACCCTCCTGGTCATAACTGGCACCAACGTCGAGATCTTCTGCTGAACAAATAATCCATGATCCATATAATGAGTACACGGCTACCCAACAAGCAGTCCTTAATAATGAATGCAAGGACAAAGGACGGATCTAGTTATTTTTCTGAAACAACACCTATCTACTTATTTATTTATTTTTGATTCATTGAGCATCTTCTAACACATGAACGTAGACAAAGGGAGGCTATCCGGCTCGACACACGATGAGCGTAGCCATAGGAATGGATAACCAGTTCCAAAGAGAGGCACTCCCTGCCTAACTACACCATCAAGTTAATTAATTAATTAAAACGCATGGGACTACCTTGTGTCAAACTCCTTTCTCCCGCCCATAATCGTGGGCACGGTTACCATGATAGTTTTAACTCTGCAGAGTGTGTACACGTTCCCCACAAGCCATGTCTCATCTCAAAAATAGAAACAGTACAAAACCGTTCACTACTTTCACCAGCCCCTTAGTGTACCCTTTCTTTTGGTTTCGCGCCCCATACTTTACGTTGCGACCAGGCCGATAGTCATGCACATCTCCTTCAGCCGGACCTGATAGCGCACCGCATGAGGTTGGCCCCCATTTAAGCCATTCAGACCCGGTGATAGCTAGTCATGTCCATCCCCTACGAGTACTAAAAGCATCTCGTCCCTTGGAACGAGGTTATCTAGTTTTGGTGTTGATGACGATTGCTTTGAATGGAAGACGGAGAAACGTTTGGATCCATGAATTTTTGTGGTGGATCGGGAGTTGAGTTGATCCATCTTAGAATTAGGTTGGATTTATTTTTATTTTATTTTCTTTTTGCTGAAGAGGGGATCAACACATAATCTTTTACGGGGACATGAATTTCACGGGAATATTGCCCTAAAATTTTCTTAACCTATCCTTGAAATTTTTCCTTGAAAGTCTTTCTTCCAAGCAGTAATGTTCATGTAATAGCCGGACTGTCCGCCTCCCTGGCCGGATTGTCCATCTATGCCGGACAGTCCGGGCTTTCGGCCGGACAGTCCGCCTAACACTAAGGCACTCCTGTTTTTCTTCTTTGTTTTCTCTAGTAGTTCCACAGGCTTAGCTGGATAGTCCGGGTCCCTTGCCGGACTGTCCGCCTAACTCGTCCCCACTCCTGTTTTTTGTTGATAAGGTGTGGGGTTAAGATAAAGGCTTAGCTAGTCTGTTCGGGCCCCAAGCCGAACAGTCCGGTTAAACTGTTGTCAGTTGAAATTCATGCCTATTTTAAAGATTTAGATCTGGATCTGAGTGACTAGTGCTGTTTTGCTCTCCCCACGAAAAAACTCATCTCTAGGATCCAAAAAGGGCTCTCCACTCAATCTTGTTCATTTTTGATCTCTTCTCTCTATCCCGTGGTTGATTGCAGGAGTGGAGACCTTCTCATCATTGATTCTCTTCTTGGGATAATCTTTCTTCACCGGTTCTGCTCCTTGTGATTTGTGTTCCGGTGGAAGATTGTGAATTGATCTTGTTACTCTTGCTTTGTACTTTGGTGGCGGTGGATCGGGTCACTCGCCTTGGCGTTTGTGGGAACACTCGGTTCGTTGTACAAGGGTTGGAGTCCACCTTGCCGGAGCGGCGAAGGACATCCACTAGTGGAAAAGAGGCGCTAGGCTCGAGCGGGAGCTGGTTCTTGTATGGAACAAGAATTTGCCTCAACGAAGACGTAGGAGGGTGGTTCCTCCAAACTTCGGGAAACAAATACCTTGTCACTCTTTTAATTTCTCGAATTTACTTTATTGCACTTTAACTTCTAGTATTTATTTGTGTGCCTGTGCTAGTAGTAGATGTGTCAATTAATATTGACTAATGGACTCACTTAAATTTTAAGTTGGTTAAAAAAATTGCGTATTCACCCTCCCTCTAGGCCAATCGATCCTTTCAAGTGGTATTAGAGCTTAGGTTTCTCTTTTATTAGCTTAACCGCTAGAGATGGCCGAGGGAACCAGCGTTAATGCTGGGAGGCTTCCATTCTTTGATGGAACAAATTATGCTTATTGTAAAATTAGAATGAGAGTCTATCTTCAAGCTTTGGGTCATGATGTCTGGATAGTCACTGAGACCGCTCTCGCACCTATTGATGATAAAACTCCTCCAAACCCGGGGGATTTAAAAAATCTAGAGTATGATGCTAAGGCTCAAAATGCTATCCTATCTTGTCTCAGTTTTGAAGTTTTTAATTGGGTTAGCAATTTGACAACTGCTCATGACATTTGGCGGACTCTCAAGGACATTCATGAGCGTACCGACAGTGTCAAGGAGGAAAAGCTTATTGTTGTTAAAGAAAAATTTGATTCTTTCAAGATGTTACCTGATGAAAATGCTAATGCTATATTTACCAGACTCAACCCTATCATCAACGAACTCAAGGGCTTGGGATCGACTCTATCGAATATGGAGATATATCGCAAGATGATTCGTGTTCTTCCAAGAAAGTATCGTGACCTAGTCACATACCTTTCGAACAGTGGCGACATAAGGACTCTATCTCCGACCGAGCTTTTGGGAAGACTCACTGCCCATGAAATGATCATTGAGAATGATGATGATGAGTCTATTAAGAAGAAGAATATAGCACTCAAGGACAAGAACAATGTTGAAGCTGATAGTGATGAAGAAGATGATGGCATTGAGAAAAATGCCAAGGAGCTTGCACTTCTTATGCGCCGAGCTGGGAAACTTATGAAGAAGCTCAATGTCGGTGACAAGAAGAGGTCATATTCATCACCCTCAAAGAAATATCCTTTCTCTCATGTGATTTGCTTTGAATGCAATTAGCGTGGTCATATTGCCGCTCAATGCGATAGAAAGAAGAAGAACAAGCAAAAGTTCAAGGAGGGCGGCGAAGATAACACCAAAGGTTATGAAAAGGACATGAAAAGATATCACAAGAAGTAGATTGAGGAGATTCAACAAGCAAGAAAAATGTGAGGCATTTTTGGGTGAGTGGATCACTGATAGTTCCACAAGCAGTGATTCATCATCGTCGGAGGATGATACAAGATCAAAGGGACTTGTCGGGCTCGCCATAGCAGAAAAATAACCACCAGCTATATTTCTCATGGCATCTGCTACTGATAATGAAGTAATTAACAGAGGGGAATGGGTGTCAAATGTTGAGAGCTCCAGTGATGACTCCTCAAATGAAGAACAACTACCATCTCTCCTCCTCAAATGAAGAACAATTACCATCTCTCCTAAGATCCTTCTATCTCATGGCGAATGAGAACAAGGTTGATGACTCCTCTCCTACCTATAATGATCTTGCTGAGATGGTTGGTGAGCTGAACATGGCTCTAAAGAAAGAGTCATCTAAAGCTAAGTCTCTTAAGAAACTTCTTGCTCATAAAAGTGACTTACTAGATGATTTGTCTGCTAAGCTTGATGTGCTTAATTCTGATCATGTTGATTTGGAAAAGAAGTATGATGTTTTTGTTGCTAGTAATAGTGATTTGTCAGCTTCTTTTGATATTTTATCTATCAAGCATGATGATCTTGTTGCTAGGCATGATGAGCTTGTTGTTAAGTATGAGGATCTTTTTGTTAGACATGATAAGTTCAATGATGATCATGCTCTATTTGTTGACAAGTCTAGAACTGTTACTTGTGATAATCCTGTTTAATGTGATTTGCCCTTGAACAATACTTGTGTAGCTAGCACATCCTCTAAGCCCTGCATCTTCTAGCATGTATTCTAGTGATGATTACAAATATGTTTTATGTGCTAAGGAATTGATGGTTGAAAATAGTGAGTTGAAAGCTAAAGTTGCAAAATTTGATAAAGGGCTAGAGAGTTGCTTTCTTGGTTGTGTAACTTTTGATAAAATGCTTGGGGAGCAAAAGATGGCCTTGGGCAAGAGAGGGTTGGGGTATATCCCAAAGGATGTGCCTAAAGATAAAATGCTTGGGGAGCAAAAGATGGCCTTGGGCAAGAGAGGGCTGGGGTACATCCCAAAGGATGTGCCTAAGGCTTAGGGTTGGATAAGACCCAAGTCAAATTTTATCAAAAGGAACACTCGTTGTTATTATTGCCGTGCTACAAATCACGTTTCTGAGAAGTTCTTTCTTGCTAAATCCCCGCATGTTACTGGAAAAAGGGGTTGTTTGGTAGATGCTCATTACATGCTTTTCAAAGATTTTTGTGGTAAGATGAATGTGAAGTATGTTGGGCCTCCAAATCTTGACAAGAAGCTGAAGGCCATTTCGGTTCCAATGTCTTTATTGACGAATCCATTTAGCCTTAAGCTTGTGCAAACTAACCCCAAAGGACCCGACTTTGTTTGGGTAACTAAGTGCAGAAATTGATTTCATCTCAGGTGAACTACAAGAGTGGCGGTCGACGTTGGGTTCATGATAGTGACTGCATTTAGCATATGACTAGAAGCTCTCGTATGTTCACAAACTTAGAAGATGATAACTCTTCCAATAAAATTATTTTTGGGGATAACAAGAAGAGTAAGGTAATGGGTAAAGGTAAAATAGTCATATCCAATAATTTATCCATTGACAATGTTTTACTAGTTGAATCTCTCAATTTTCATTTACTCTCTGTTGCCCAAATATGTGATTTGGGGTTTGATTGTCTCTTTGCGAATGATGGGATTTCTTTTTTTGATAAAAGCGAAAAACTTGTATTTCGGGGGTTCCGCTTTCAAAATCTTTATTTAGTTGATTTTAACTCTAATATCTCGTATATCTCGACGGGCCTCGTTGCTAAAGTCTCTCTTGGTTGGCTTTGGCATCACCGTCTTGGACACGTTGGTATGTCAAATCTTAAAAAGCTTTGCAAAATTGATTTGGTGGTGGGCATAAAAGATGTGAAGTTTGAGAAGGATAGACTATGTAGTGCTTGTCAGGCTGACAAGCAAGTTGCAAACACACCTCCGACTAAAAGTGTCATGTCCACTGCCCGTGCCCTAGAGCTTCTACATATGGATGTGTTTGGCCCAACATTGCATGCAAGCATCGGGGGAAATTCTTATTGTTTAGTTGTTGTAGATGATTTCTCTCGGTTCACTTGGGTGTTTTTCTTACAAAACAAAATAGAAGTAGGGCGTGTTTTTAAAAGGTTTACAAAACGGGCCCAAAATGAATTTGAAGTCTTCATCAAGAAAATTCGTAGTGCCAATGGAACGGAGTTCATTAATACTAATGTTGAGGATTACTGTGATGAGCTAGGAATCAAGCACGAACTTTCCGCCATTTACACTCCACAACAAAATGGTGTGGTGGAAAGGAAGAACAGAACGCTCATCGAAATGGCTCATACAATGCTAGACGAGTATGTCACACCCAACATCTTCTGGGCAGAGGCGATCAACACGGCGTGTCATGCAGTCAACTGCCTCTACCTCCACCGGTTCCTCAAGAAGACGTCTTATGAACTACTGGTGGGGAGAAAGCCTAATGTGTCTTATTTTAGGGTCTTCGGTTGCAAGGCTTACATCTACAAAAAAAGAAAACACTTGGGTAAATTCCAAAGTAGATGTGACATTGGTTTTCTTCTTAGTTATTCTTGTAAGTCTAAAGCTTATTATGTTTTTAACAAATCCACTGGCTTAGTTGAAGAAACCTATGATGTAAAATTTAATGAATCTAATGGCTCACAAAGTGTGCATGAGAATCTGAGTGATGCAGGAGATGAAAATTTGGTTAAAGCTACGGAAAATATGGAGGTTGGTGACGTGTGGCCCAAGGAGGCCCTGACGGACAAGGCAGAATCGCAAACAGAACCTGAATCGCAACCTACGCCATCAATGGTGCCTTAGGCTGGCTTGCAGGATAATAATCAAGATAGCATGGAGAATCAAGAAAATCAAGATGCTGATGATCTGCAAGTACCTCCACAACATATTAAAACCCATCGTTCTATCGCCAAGGACCACTCAGCTGATCAAATCATTGGTGATATTAGTAAGGGTGTTAAGACTCGCTCTCGTCATGCATCTTTTTGTCAACATTACTCTTTTGTGTCTTTTCTTGAGCCCAATAATGTAGATGAAGCACTCAAGGATCCAGATTAGGTGAATGCTATGCATGAAGAACTCAATAATTTCATTCGCAATGAAGTTTGGACCTTGGTAGAGAGACCACAAGAACACAATGTCATTAGAACTAACTGGGTCTTCAAGAACAAACAAGATGAGAGTGGTATTGTGGTAAGAAATAAAGCTCGTCTGGCTGCCCAAGGGTATACTCAAATCCCAGGTATGGATCACGGTGAGACCTTTGCTCCTGTTGCTAGACTTGAAGCAATTAGACTCCTTCTTGCATTCTCATGATATTGTTCTTAAGCAAATGGATGTCCGAAGCAGGGTTTTAAAAACCGAAACCGAACCCGAAACCGCTAACCCACCGGGCCGGTTTTTCGAAATAAACCGCTAGAAACCGGTGGAAACAGCTCAAATTTAAATTCAAACGAACCGCGTGAGCCACCGGTTTCCCGACGGTTTTACCGGTTTCTCGGTGGTTTTTAGTGAAAAACCGCTACAAAATCAGAAAAAACCATAAAAATGGAAAAAATAAAAAAGGTCTGAAAAAATATTAAAAAATTGGGAAAAATCAAAATTTTGTTTCATACAAATTGTTCTACTCAGCATCTAGTTTTTTATAAGATTTTTAAAATTTTTTAAAAAATCAAAAATTTTGAATTGAACCGGGGAAAAACCGGCGGTTTCTCAAACCGCCGCACAGCGGTTTGGCGAAAAACCGCCGGTTTTTCCGGTTTTTTGTCGGTTTTTAAAACCCTGGTCCGAAGTGTTTTCCTCAATGGTTATATTGAAGAACTTGTCTTTGTTGAACAACCGCCCGGTTTTGAAGATCCTAAGAAACCTGATCATGTTTATAAACTATCAAAAGCTCTTTATAGCCTCAAACAAGCTCCTCGAGCATGGTATGAGCGCCTTAAAAATTTTCTTTTGGAAAGAGGATTCAAAATCGGGGTGATTGACTCCACACTCTTCACTAAAACCATTGATGGTCATCTTTTTATTTGTCAAATATATGTGGATGATATAATCTTTGGGAGTACTAATGGCTCATTTTGCGAGGAATTTGAGGGCAATGATGGCCCAAGAATTTGAAATGTCTTTGATAGGAGAGCTATCATTTTTCCTGGGGTTTCAAATCAAGCAACTGGAAAGTGGCACATTCATATGTCAGGAGAAATATATTCGGGATTCACTCAAGAAGTTTAATATGGAGGATTGCAAACCGATCAAGACCCCAATGGCTACCAATGGAAATCTCGATCTGGATGAGGGACGTAAAAACGTTGATCAAAAGACCTACCGATCCATGATTGGCGCTCTTCTTTATCTTACAGCATCTTATCCTGTTCTCTGTCTGTATGTGTGCTCGTTTTCAAGCTGCCCCAAAGAATGTCATTTGATTTCTGTGAAAAGGATTTTGAGATATCTAAAATACACACCTAGCATAGGTCTTCGGTACGCGAAGGGTGCACGATCTGAGCTTCTCGGCTACTCGGATTCCGACTACGCCGGTTGCAAGATTGATCGTAAAAGTACATTCGGGGGCTGTCACATTATTGGTAGGTCACTTGTTTCATGGGCTTCTAAAAAGCAAAATTCTGTGGCGCCCAAATCATTTTCTTGACACAATCCCTACTTGACTTTGGCCTAAAACTTACAAAAGTGCCTCTCTTATGTGATAATGAAAGTGCCATTAAAATTGCTGTTAATCCCGTCCAACATTCTCGCACAAAACATATTGACATTAGGAATCATTTCCTTCGTGATCATGTTGCCAAAGGAGATATTGTGCTTGAGCATGTGCGGACCGAGGATCAATTAGCCGACATTTTCACTAAACCGTTGGACGAGGCACGATTTTGCAAACTAAGAAATGAACTAAACATACTAGATAGCTTTAATGTTCTTTGATGAGTTGTTTCTTTCGATTTGGTTCTCTTTTGATTTGGTTTTTATCTCTTGTCATATTTAGGTTGAGTTTCGAAATCCTTGATATTCGAAATTTCTCTTGAATCACCTGACCAAATTAAATATGTTTCGGTTGGCACACCTTTCTCCTATAATTCTAATGCCAAAATTTTTATTCTCAATACAAAAATTAATAAAATCTTCATTCTTTTCTGAAACATTCTCATCTCTTTATTAAAATCGATTCATTTGCTCATCTCTTTAAAATTTTTATTGTCCTTCTACTACATTCAAAAAAAATTCTATTGAAAACAATATGAGGCAAAAATAAAAATTGTGCCGAACTCCTATTGAACCCCGTTGCTACAGAGGATGACTTAGCTTTCTATCTTCTCACAGTAATATTTTGGGTTCAAACATTTGCTTTGGAGATTTTTCTAAACCTTAGCTTTCTCTCTATCTTCTCTCTCTTTATTTTAATCTATTATATAATCTCTAAGAATATACTTATCACTTCAAAACTTATTTTGTATAAAAAATTATGTTGACAACAATTGCTTCACTAGACCCAAATATTTCTAGATTTTCTCTTCTAGGGTCTAAGTGAACAAAAATTGTTTTTAGCCTCGATACAGAAACCTCACCGTGCTAAACGGACAATCCGCAGGATGTGGCGGATGATCCGACTGGCGCGGACAGTCTGACCAGTTAGACGGATGTTCCGGCTAGCGCGGACAGTCCGGCTATCCCAGCAGACAGTCCGGCTAATACGGTAGCACTTCTGGCACCTTCTCTTTTTCCCTTTATTATGTTCTTGTTCTTACCCCTTCGTGTTTTTTCTGCTCCAACCCGACCTGCAACCCCTTAGAACTTCTCTCTCCTCCTCTCCACCTCCTCTCTTCGATTCCTCACATCTAAAGGGGATTTCTTCCGATCGATCAGAGGAAAAATAAGTTCTCCTCCTCCTCTCCCAATTCCCCGACTTATTTCCTCTCGATTGATGGAGTTTTGATGGATCTACTATGTTGAGTTTCATTTTGTGATGAACATATTGACAATGGGACTTGATTGGATTTTCCTGTGTTTTTCAGTTATTCTCAAGGTGTTGCTAGGTCTCGTTGAGCTAAGTGGATTTTTAGTTGCCCGTGACATGGCCAAGTTCCTTAGGAAGCTCCAAATGATTAGGTATGTTCGGAATGACAAGTTGAGGTTTTTGGGCTAGTTTGAACTTTTAGTGCATTTTCTCGGGAATTAAATCCCTCCAAGACAAGATTTTGATTTGGGCAAGTTTTGAGTCATTTTGGAAGTGCCAAAAGGTTGATAAAGGCGTTGGGAAGGTTTGTCAAGCTATTTTAATTTTGTAAGATTTTGAAAATTATTTGTAATTTTTAGAACCTCGGAGCAAAGTTTTTATGGCTTTTTGCAGTGTCAGGATCGGACAGTCCGATGGTTTGAGGGTCGGACAATCTGGTTTTTCCTGACAGTGCTACTATTTTTCATGTTTTGGAGGGTCTTCCCGTGCTCGGATTAAAAATGTTTATACATGAAAGTTGTAGAGAATTCCGAGACGCATCTTTTTCATATTGACAAGATTTTTATTTGAGCTACAGAACAAATAATAAAAATTTGAGAAGGCTACTGCTGTATTGAAAACAGGGGATTTCAGCTCGGCTAGTTTATTATTTTTTACGTTTCTTGATCATACTAACCCCGGTTGAGGATCGGTTTGTTGTATTAGGTTCGTGGAGATGTCGCGGACGTTGTGGATGTGTTTGGTGTCTGTGGATGCAGGTGATGGTTTCGGTGCAGGCGGTGCGGATAAGGCTTCGGTCAGGCAGATTGGCGGTCTGGTTGGAAACCGGGTGCTGAGTCCGTGGTGACGAAGCCTATCGGATCGGGCACGAGATGTTGCGACATCCATGTTCGTATGTTTTCTTCGAAGCGAAGGAATAGCTGGAGGCCATTCGCTGCGCTTGGAGATTCGTGTGTGCGTTAACCCACTTGTTAGATGGGCTTGGTGGGTGGCCCAGGATTTAGACCGAAGTGTGGGCTTGTATGACTATATAAGGGACCCCAAGGGCAGCATAGTGGCTGCCCCTTCCCTTGAGATAGCCTTGCTTGAGTTGTAAGTTGCCCGGTGTTTGTGTTCCAAGAGTGTGAATGACATACCGGTAGTTTGTGATTCTCTTGTGTGTCTTGGTGCTGGTTTATGGTGATTATGATTTAGTTTTGATTGTGTTCTTGGTGCAGCAACCTTCCTCTCTTCTCCTTTCTTCTTTTTTCTTTCTTCCTCTCCAAGTCGAACGCTTTCTTGATGTGTTCTTGAGGAGCCATGAGTTCCACCTTTGGCTACTGATTTGAGAGGCAAAAACTCATGGATTAGAGTCTATCTTGATTCCAAAATCATTTACCAAGACCCTTCAAGTAGCCCATAGTCTTGGTGGTCTATGTTGGTCCGGTTTTTGGTTCGGTTTAAGAAGATCTTTGGTGTTGTTCGTGATCTGTTCTTTACTGCTGTTTGAGGGTGGTTTTAATATGGATTAGGGACCCCTAGGTTTCCAAGAATCACCCCAAAGAACCCTTATGCAGTCTGCTCTTGTTTCTCTATGTTTTGACCCAATTTGGACCCATTCTTAAACTGGTTTGAGCTGAATCTTGTGCTGTGTATTTCAGCAATTTTGAGGTATGGAATTGGGTCACAAAGGACCAAGAATCATCCTCTCAAGAGCCACTGGACAGACCACCGTTGGTTTGCACAAGATCACGATTCTTCTGTTTTGATTCGATTCTTTCTCTCGGCTATTTCGAACTGAAAAAGGTCAAAACTTTGGATGAATCTTTGGATGATTTTCAGAGGGTAGATAGATGTTTTCATCATCTAGTTGCTGTCCGAATTTGATTGATTTTCGTTGAACCACTTGGGAGTAATCGTGTTTTCTTGACATACAAGTTGGTGCTGAAATTTTCTATTCTTGTGTGAGTTCAAACACTGTTTTGGTTGTTGGTTTGGTTCTTGATGTACCGAGGTGTGTTGGGGTGAGAGCTCATATCGTCAAGTGCGAAAATTCCTTTGGAAAAATTTTTGGCTCCTATTCACCCCCCTCTGGGTCGCCGTGGTGTGTTCACAGTGGTATCAGAGCGAGGTTGAGCTCTTGTGATTCTTGCGAGTCTTTGAGCCCTTCCTGTCTTTAACCATGGCAGAGGAGAGGTACTTGACTAAACCACCGATTTTCAATGGCCTTGATTTTTCCATTTGGAAAGCTCGAATGGGATCTTACCTTATGGCACAGAGCTTGATGTTTGGGCCAAAATCAAGAAACCATATAAGGTGCCGAATGAGGAGGAAATAACCCCTGAGAACAAAAAGGATTTTGAGTTGAATGCTAAGGCCAAGAACATTCTCTTCCAGGTTTGGGTCGAAATGAATACGATCAGGTTGCTCACCTTGAGTCCGCGCACGAGATCTGGACTACCCTCATTGCTTTCCACGAGGGGACAGCTCAGGTCAAGACCGTTCGCCAGGACTAGTTCAAGCGTGAGTACAACCGGTTCGCTCAAAAACCAGGTGAATCTCTGGATGCTTGTTTGAGCCGATTCACAAAAATCTTGAGCAACTTGCGAGCACTTGAGACAGTGTTCACTGTCTCCGAGAAAGCTCGTCACTTTCTCTTAGCACTTGATTTAAAAATTTGGGGTGTAAAGATTACCACGATCCGGCAGGCTACAGATCTCACTACACTCACTTTGGACAGTCTCTATTCGAACTTGAAAACTTATGAACTTGAGCACCTGTCAGTTCTATAGACTAATCCACCTTACATAGCTTTGATCACAAACCCTTCTGGTTATTCCTCTTGTGATCTTGGTGCAGTCTCTTTGTCTGTTCTTGTGGAGCTTCCTGACAAGCGCTTAGACACAGTTCCTGAAGAGAGTTTAGCCCTCCTATCCAAAAAATTTGCTAGAGCTTACAAGAGAGTGAGTGAGCGGAGGAGAGGCAACTTGAGGTGCTACGAGTGTGGTGGCCTCAACCACATTCGAGTAGAGTGCCCAAATCTTCAGAACCGATGAGAAGAAGCTCTTGCTGCCAAGAACAACTACCCCAAGCAGAACCGCAAGCCGAAACAGAAGCCTGCACCTGGTGGCCAGAAGCCCACATTCCAGAAGGGGCGAAAGCTGTTCCGCAAAGTGCTGTCAGCCTTGGACTCGGCCTGCGTCTCGGACTAGGAGGCGAGTGATGATGGGGAGGAGCCCCAAGACGAGGACTCCGACGACATCGGCTACGTCGGCATGTGCTTCTTGGTTGGACACGCCGGTTCTGACTGCTCCGACATCGACTCGGACTCAGAGGTACCTTTCTACGAGAACTACAATGATCTCAATGCTGCGTTTCTCAGGTGGTTTCCTTTCTCAGGCAAACGGTAGGGTTAGAAATCTGAAGGAAGAAGTAGCTTATCTTACTCTAGAGCTAGAGAAGTCTAGGGCTACGTCTAGTTCTTCTACTATCCCTGCTGTTGATTCTGATACTTGAAAAGTTTGTGATGAAGCTCTTTCTAAACTTACTGCATTAAGGACCTCTCATGTTAGTGTGCTGAAGGAGCTTGAGGAGCTTAAGGAGAAGAACCTTAGTGTGCTTGAGGAGCTAGAAGAAACTAGAACTGCTTTAATAAAATTGACTGAAGTTGAAATGTTTGCTTGTCCTGATCCTGCTGCACATGACACACTTAAGGACCTAGTCAGTCTGGATGAGGACGAGGACTGTAGTGAGCATGCTGCACCTAAGGACATAACTAGCTCAGATGATGACAGCTTTCACTCCACTTCTTCTGTGTGCAATGACTGCTTGATGTTTAGATTAGACAATCTAACATTGAAGAGTAAAATTGATAAACTAAAGAAATCTCTAGATGAGTGCTCTACTTGTTTGCGATGTGATGAAATGGATGGGAACGTAGGTGAAGCGCTAGAGGAGCTAGGCCGCAAGTATCAAGGTCGTCTAGCTGAAGTGCAAAACTCTGAGTGTCTTTTCTGTCAGTCCTTCAAGAGAGAGCTTGAGATTCTAGGTGACAAATTGCGCAGGCTGCAGGGTAAGGATGTTGCTAGTGGTCAGGGTGACACAAGTGCTGCTAGGTCCTCTTCCATCTCGTGTGAGTTCTGTTCACAGCTTCATCAGGAGTGTGAGTACCTCATGAGCACTCTTGAGAAGTTCGTTGGTGGTAAGAAGAAACTGAACTTGATCTTGGACCAATCCAAGATTTCACAGGGTAGAGGATTGGGCTTTGACTTGCTTGATCACATCAAGCGTCACCCACCTAGGGTTGTCACTGCTGAGGGAGGTAAGATGGTGGTTGCGTCCTCTGGAGTCCCAGAGAAGACAGTCTTTAGGTATGCTGGTCTTCAGGTTGCTTCTGACTAGGTGGTTGCTTCTTCTGTAGCACCTCCTTCTGCTAACAGCAAGAGTACTCAGTTAGGTTCCAAGTCTGCAACCCCTATAGCACCACCTAGGACAAAGCCAAGGCCTTGGTTCGCTTGCACTTACTGCGGCAGGACTAGTCACATAGCTGAGTTGTACTATCCGCTGGTAGGTTTTCCCAAGCGTCATCCCAAGAGTGTCCAAAATCACACTCAGGCAGCTAGGGTGTCTCAGGCACATATTGCACCACACTAGGTAGCTAGACAGGTAAAGTCAAGGATGAGCTTTAGGCCTGGTCTGGGTTTCAGGAAAGTCGAGCCCTCTGGTGGGTTCGATATGTCTAGGTTTTAGAGTTTCAGTCGTCCTCAGGGTGTGCCTTCGTTTTCTGGTGGAGGTAGACACCCGCGGCGAAAGTTTCCTCCAAAGGTCAGATGGACTGACCAGAGGAGGCAGTCGAGACCGAGGGATGGCCTAAGGTACAGTGGTGATAGGTTTGAGCGTGTGCCACGTGGCTTTGTGGAAGTAGAGTCAGTAGGTCTTGCTGGTCGTGTGTCTCAGTACTGGGTTCCTAGGTCTGCTCTAGTGAGTCCTTGGGCTGAGACCCATTTCTTCTCTACCTGACTCTGGTTTGTCACCCTCAGGGAAGAGATAGGCTTGGTCAGTGCTGGGGGTATTAATTAAGGGGGAGTCTGAGTTTTGTATTATATGTATATATTTTCTGCATTTGCTCTTGTATGTTTTTTTGGGATTTGCATTAGATCAGGGCTAGAGAGTCTGCACTTCTTTTTGCATTTCTTACCCCTTAGGTTGCTATCATGCGTGATTAGCAATGTCCTCTGCTCTAGGTAGTGAGTCTCTCATAGACTTTTGGGTTACCAGGTATTTTGAGGCTACCTAGGTAGACAGGGTTTGTGTTAGTTCTCCCTAGTAGTCGATTTTAGGCTTGCTCCCCTTCTTCTATCGCTAGGGGTGTGCCTGTGTTCTTGAGCGTTTGTTGTCTCTCTTTCCTGCTCTATATCAAATCTGTTTCTTCTCCTTATCTTCTTCGTTGTGTCATGCCATGAGTTTTTGGGTTGAGAGGGGTTTTTGAAGTTTCCATTTGCATATAGCTTACTTTTCTTTTGAAAGGCTTTGTTTATTAGGCTTATTTGTTGACCTTGCCTGGTTTTTGGTGTTCCAAAATAGGTTTCTTGGTCACCTTGTTTGATTTGACAAATGTTTGAGAAAATGCCCAAAAAGAACTACAAAATATTCTTTGAAAATCTTGCAAAACTTGACATTTGCTTCTTCAAGTGTTTGGATTTTCATCACCAAATGTTGGTGCGGTTTCTCGGTCTTCTCCGAAGTTTGGAGCTTTTGTTGCCTCTTGTCGAAATTTACCGGTCATTTCTCAAGTCTTTTGAGCCCGTTCTATATAAAAATATATATCTATATATATATATATATGAAAAGGGCAAGTTAAAAAAAAATGTGACCAAACACGAGGAGGAGAGCAACCTAGGCGGTCTTGTCCTGATGGCCTCAAGCAGGTGTTCTACTAGCGTCTTTCTCTTGGTTTGATCGAGCTGATTGCACCTCATTTCGTTTTGAAACGTATTGTACTTGACAAAGTTTTCTGTCTCGTTCTGAAATGCAATTTTTGTTTTTGCTCTCTAAAGCCCTAGTACCTTCTCATGTCATTACAAACTTGTGCACCTCGAACTTGAATTGGCCGTCGGTTTCTAGGTTTTGTTTCCATTTGGTTAGTCCACAAAGCCCTCCCTAGGTTTCATTTCTCTTTGCATATGCATATTCGGGGTGGTTGAGTTTGGTTCATGCATTCCTTGATGAATATTTTGCCAAAAGGGGGAGAGTTTGGGCATTGTGACAGGGGGAGCGAAGTCATTGTGACAGGGGAGCAAAGTTGGAATTTTGGGCAAACATGGTGTGGTTTCTCCAAGGATAACTTCACTTTCAAACTGCATTTTCTGAAGTTTGTCAATATGTCATCAAGGCGGAGTGTTGAGTTTCATTTTGTGATGAACATATATACAATGGGGACATGATTGGATTTTCCTGTGTTTTTCGGTTATTCTCAAGGTGTTGCTAGGTCTCGTTGAGCCAAGTGGATTTTGAGTTGCCTGTGGCATGGCCATGTTCCTTAGGAAGCTCCGAATGTTTAGGTATGTTTGGAATGACAAGTTGAGGTTTTGGGCTAGTTTGGACTTTTAGTGGATTTTCTCGGGAATTAAATCTCTCCAAGACATGATCTTGATTTGGGCAAGATTTGAGTCATTTTGGAAGTACCAAAAGGTTGGAAAAGGTGTTAGGAAGGTTTTTCAAGCTATTTTAATTTTGTGATAATTTTTGGAAATTATTTGAAATTTTTGGAACCTCCGAGCAAAGTTTTTATGGCTTTCTACAGTGTCAGATTGGACAGTCCGATAGTTTCAGGGTTAGACAGTCCAGTTTTCCCTGACAATGGTGCTGTTTTTGTGTTTGTGAGGGTCTTTCTTTGCTCGGATTAAAAATGTATACATGAAACTTGTAGAGAATTCCGAGACGCATCTTTTTCGTTTTGACAAGTTTTTCATTTGAGCTACAGAAAAAATCATAAAAATTCGAGAAGGCTATTGTTGTATTGGAAACAGGTGATTTCAGCTCGGCTAGTTTATTGTTTTTCATCTTTCTTGATTGTACTAACCACGATCAAGGATCGGTTTGTTGCGTTGGGTTCGTGGATATGCCGCGGACATTGTGGATGTGTTTGGTGTTTGGTGTTTGTGGATGCAGGTGATGATCTTGGTGCAGGCGGCGCGGATAAGGCTTCGGTCAGGCGGGTTGGCAGCTTGGTTGGAACCCGGGTGCGGAGTCCGTGGTGAGGAAGCCTATCGGGTTGGGCACGAGCCTATCGAAGCGAAGGAATAGCTAGAGGCCGTTCGCTATGCTTGGAGATTCATGCGTGTGTTAACCCACTTGTTAGATGGGCTTGGTGGGTGGCCCAGGGTTTAGGCCCAAGTGTGGGTTTGTATGGCTATATAAGGGACCCCAAGGGTAGCATGGTGGCTGCCCCTTCCCTTGAGATAGCCTTGCTAGAGTTGTAACTTGCCCGGTGTTTGTGTTCCAAGAGTGTGAATGAAATACCGATAGTTTGTGATCCTCTTGTGTGTCTTGGTGCTGGTTTATGGTGATTATGATTTGGTTTTGATTGTGTTCTTGGTGCAGCAACCTTCCTCTCTTCTCCTTTCTTCTTTTTTCTTTCTTCCTCTCCAAGTCGAACCCTTTCTTGATGTGTTCTTGAGGAGCCACGAGTTCCATCTTTGGTTGCTGATTTGAGGGGCAAAAACTCATGGATTAGAGTCTATCTTGACTCCAAAATCGTTTACCAATACCGCTCAAGCAGCCCATAGTCTTGGTGATCTATGTTGGTCCGGTTTTTGGTTCGGTTTGAGAAGATCTTTGGTCCTGCTCGTGATCTATTCTTTACTGCTGTTTGAGGATGGTTTTAAGACGGAATGATAGCGAGTGAAGGAAGACTGGACTACGGGGAAGGTGCTGGGCAGCCAAGCACGGCTGTGCCAGTCGGATGGCGGGTTGTTTTCGCGTAGCTGTATGCTGCCCATTGGGGTTCCTGCACAACGTGAGTTCCAGGAGTGCTGGGCAGCCAAGGACTGCTGTGCCAGTTGGAGCGCAAGTTGTTTTCGCGTAGCATTATGCTGCTCACTGGGGTTCCTGCACAACACGTGGCCATCGCGCGGTAGTGCGGACTTCGGGCCCGCTGGCTTGCTGGACAGCGTCAGGGTTGGGTCCGAGGCGAAGATAGGAATGTGTCATCATCCGGACGGATGATCTAGGTCTTACGTGACAGGGACCCGTGACTCTAGCGCGGGCTTGGCAATTTGACTAGGAAAGACCGGGCGCTTCGCTGGCGCAAGATCCACAACGGGTGCACCATACCCGAAATATGATGGCGGGAGTAAGGAGACTTTTGGCAGAGTGCATGGAAACTGCCAGGGGATTGGACATTTGGCAGAGTTCAGGGAAACTGCCATGGGATGTGATTGGAAATATGGAATGGTACGAGAGCAAAAATTTGAACATCCATTAATAGAACTTTAGGTTAAAATATGCTAAGTCCGAGCTTTGGTTTATAAAACTTGCTTTCTGCAATTAAATAAACCCCCGACCTTTCCTTTGGAACCCCTATCACTAAATGCATTAGGTTGGGTGTTAGCTCGCCAATGTTTGGATGACACTGACCTCGCATTCATATTCTCTTTTAAATGGAGAATATGAGCAGGATCAATACGCCTGCCATGAAGATGAAGAACAAGAATTTGCTGACGATCAGGGCGAGGCATAGGGCGTCTCTCCAGTCGAGTGCTTAGGCATAACCGGCACGAGACCTTTGGATCTTTTGGTTCCCTGCACTTTGATCTTTTGAATACTCTGACTATTTGGGTCAATGTGCCGCGATGTAACCCTTAAACAGCCCTTGGGCTTAATACACGTATTTTGTGTAAAATAAGTTCCAAGTTTGCCTTTGACGAATGAACACCTGTTCCAATCCGTTCTTGTTGCTGCCCCTTTTTTCAAAGCCATTGTGGTGTAAGGCTACCCTGCCTCCACCATTTACATATTCCTATTTGCTGCCATCACACGCTTTTACAACATTTATGTGAAAGTTATGCTATGTACCTTTTTTGCTATTATGATTCACAGTCTTTGTAATTAAGCGATTATGCCCATGGTTGACCTGCAACAGAATTGGTGTTTATTAATTTACATGTTTTGTTTTTTCAAAATTTTTATTGTATGCCGACCTAAGCATATTATGGATCTAAATAAATGATCCTCGTCTGTTATCTAGTCCTCGGTTATTTTGTGCAAATGAACAATTAACAAGATATTAAAATATGAAATATATTGCAGAAATGCCAATTTTTTAAATAATACAAAAAAATTTTGGATCACAACAGGTATATTTTCCCAGCGGTTGTTGCGTGTTCATTAGTAATATGGCGTGAATAGTACTATTCATGTGGTGTTAGAACAAATATGGATTTCATTACAAAAATAACAAAAATAACCTTGCACCGTAGCATACAAATTGAAAAGAAAAACTATATATGGACGACACAGGTTGTGATTATATGTAGCATAGTGATCTATCACTGTCGGCTAGGTGCTAGAACCGGCCGTGATAAGCTTTGCTAGCGTCGGTCTTTGAGGCCTTTGGTTTTTTCTTGGTCGTGGGACTTAGAAAACGGAAGTGATAAGTTATCACTGCCATTTCTGAGCAAACCGGCAGCGACGTGTCGGCACAGAAGGGGTGTTCAGTAGTAGTGAATTTTTCAATGTATAGCAAGATTACATGTCGCATTCAAATGGTGTTGCATTTGAGGAGAGAAAAAAAAATTTAACCGAGACTAGAGTCATGGGGGCAAAGAACGATTTTTGTCTGAAGGTGATGCCTTGATCAAATATAATTTTCATTACAAATATACAAAAATATAGTAGCAGCGGAGCTTATCAATAGCAAAGAAAAAAACTATACATGGTCAACACATGTCAGGATTATATATAGCATACCTATATATATATAAGGAAGAAAGGGTCAAGGAACATACCTAGCTAATTAAGGGAGGTTTCCTACAATATCACCTATATATAGCAAAGATAAAAATAGAAGAATAAGCTGTTCATAATTTTTTTGGCGACGATGTCGGCATATTATGGATCTAAATAAATTAACCCCACGTATTATGTACTCCTCGGTTATTTTGTATAAAATGAGCAATATCATCTAGAAACTATAACACAAATATTAAAAGATGAATTATGTTCCAAAATTGTCAATATTGTTAAAGAATACCAAGAAATATTTGTAACAAATCACGCATTTTCCTACCCGTTGCTGTGGGTTTGGCGGGGATAAACCATAATTGGATGTATGGTCCTTGTGTGCGTCTGGGATATCCATTTTGTCATATGACGTATGTACTACTATCGATGCCAAGATAGAATCCAATGTGCAAACTCTAATAGAAACCACCTTTGTGATGCTAAAATAACTACAAATTTTTCTATGGTATAGCAAGATAACAAATAGCTTTCAAATGGTGCCGCACTTTGTCAGAGAAAATAATTTTAACCGAGACTAGAGTTATGGGAGCTAATTAAGCAGGATTTTTGTTTGAAGGTGCTGCCTCGATCAAATATGGATTTCATTACGACTATACAAAAATATACTAGCAGCGGAGGTTATAGATAGAAAATAGAAAAAACTAAATATGGACCACAGGTGGTGGTTATATATGGCATATCTATATATATCAAGAAGAAGGGGCCAATGAACTTACCTAGCTAATTGAGGGAGGTTTCCTACGGTATCTGCTATAGGTGGTAATGTTAAATATAGAACAGTAAGCTCTATATAAATTGTTCACAACCCAGCGCCACTATCTAAGTAAGGAATTGTAGCATGACCTTTTGGGATCCAACGATCCATATCAACCGCAATTCACGAACAGGCCGAGTCATGGAGACCACGGCCGTTATCCTACTCTTGGTTATCCTCACTTCCACCTTCACCACATTTGCATGGGCAACTACAGACACAATCCTTCCGCCACCATCGTCGGTGACAATGGACAAGCCTCCCTCCACAGCGGCCACGAAGTTCCTCCTCGCCCGCTGCAACACTATACGTACATTTTCAGAATACTGCTATGAATCACTCCTCCCACATGCGGAGACCATCCAAGGTAGCGACATCAAGCTTGCCCGTACTGCCACCGCCATACTGGCAATCCAGCTTCGTGCCTCGCTACGTGAGATGCGCCTCTCCAACAGCACAACCCCAGATGAAAACACTAGCGGGTGCATCGAGTACATCCAAGAAGCCACCCATGGTGATAAGGAGGCACTGGCCAGCTTCGGTCGCCTTGACACGAGCGGGAATGTAAACAAACAGGATGTAGAGGTTGTAAAGAAATGGATTAAGAAAGCTGAGATCAACATCAACCAGTGCATTATGATTCTCAGAGACGATGGACCGAGTTTGCCTTTGACGAATGAACACCTGTTCCAATCCGTTCTTGTTGCTGCCCCTTTTTTCAAAGCCATTGTGGTGTAAGGCTACCCTGCCTCCACCATTTACATATTCCTATTTGCTGCCATCACACGCTTTTACAACATTTATGTGAAAGTTATGCTATGTACCTTTTTTGCTATTATGATTCACAGTCTTTGTAATTAAGCGATTATGCCCATGGTTGACCTGCAACAGAATTGGTGTTTATTAATTTACATGCTTTGTTTTTTCAAAATTTTTATTTTATGCCGACCTAAGCATATTATGGATCTAAATAAATGATCCTCGTCTGTTATCTAGTCCTTGGTTATTTTGTGCAAATGAACAATTTGATGTAGAATCTTTTACCAAGATATTAAAATATGGAGTATATTGCAGAAATGTCAATTTTTTAAATAATACAAAAAAATTTGCGTCACAACAGGTATATTTTCCCTGCGGTTGTTGCGTGTTCATTCGTAATATGGCGTGAATACTACTATCGATGTGGTGTTAGAACAAATATGGATTTCATTACAAATATAACAAAAATAACCTTGCACCGGAGGATACAAATAGAAAAGAAAAAACTATATATGGACGACACAGCTTGTGATTATATGTAGCATAGTGATCTATCACTGTCGGCTGGGTGCTAGAACCGGCTGTGATAAGCTTTGTTAGCGTCTGTTCTTGCGGCCTCTCGCTTTTTCTTGGTCATGGGACATAGAAAACGGGAGTGATAAGTTATCGCTGCCGTTTCTGTGCGAACCGACAGCGACGTGCCGGCACAGAAGGGGTGCTTAGTAGTAGTGAATTTTTCAATGTATTGCAAGATTACATGTCGCAGTCAAATGGTGTTGCATTTGAGCAGAGAAAAAAAATTTAACCGAGACTAGAGTCATGGGGGCAAAGAACGATTTTTGTCTGAAGGTGCTACCTCGATCAAATATGATTTTCATTACAAATATACAAAAATATAGTAGCAGTGGAGCTTATCAATAGAAAAGAAAAAAAACTATACATGGTCAACACCTGTCGTGGTTATATATAACATACCTACATATACAAGGGAGAAAGGGCCAATAAACTTACCTAGCTAATTAAGGGAGGTTTCCTACAATTTCACCTATATATAGCAAAGTTAAAAATAGAAGAATAAGCTGTACATAATTTTTTCGGTGACGATGTCGGCATATTATGGATCTAAATAAATTAACCCCACGCATTACGTAATCCTCACTTATTTTGTATAAAATGAGCAATGTCATCTAGAAACTATAACCCAAATATTAAAATATGAATTATGTTCCAAAATTGTCAATATTTTTAAAGAATACCAAGAAAAATTTGTAACAAATCATGTATTTTCCTACCCGTTGTTGTGGGTTCGGCGGGGATAAACCTTAATTGGATGTATGGTCCATGTGTGTGTTTGGGATATCCATTTTGTCATATGATGTATGTACTACTATCGATGCCAAGATGGAAGCCAATGTGTAAACTCTAATAGAAACCACCTTTATGATGCTAAAATAATTACTAATTTTTCTATGGTATAGCAAGATAACAGATAGCTTTCAAATGGTGTTGTATTTTGTCAGAGAATAATATTCTAACCGAGACTAGAGTTATGGGAGCTAATTAAGTAGGAATTTTGTTTGAAGGTGCTGCCTCGATCAAATATGGATTTCATTACGACTATACAAAAATATACTAGCAGCGGAGGTTGTAGATAGAAAATAGAAAAAACTAAATATGGACTACAGGTGGTGGTTATATATGGCATATCTATATATATCAAGAAGAAGGGGCCAATGAACTTACCTAGCTAATTGAGGGAGGTTTCCTACGGTATCTGCTATATGTGGTAATGTTAAATATAGAACAGTAAGCTCTATATAAATTGTTCACAACCCAGCGCCACTATCTACGTAAGGAATTGTAGCATGACCTTTTGGGATCCAACGATCCATATCAACCGCAATTCGTGAGCAGGCCGAGTCATGGAGACCACAGCCGTTATCCTACTCTTGGTTATCCTCACTTCCACCTTCACCACATTTGCATGGGCAACTACAGACACAATCCTTCCGCCACCATCGTCAGTCACAATGGACAAGCCTCCCTCCCTGTCGTCGGGAAATCCCGTCGACGACAGCGCCCCTCCCTGGTGTTGGAGAGGACGCCGCGAGATGTTGTGGCTAGAAAGCGGACGCTAGGTGAATAGAACCAGTGTGCAGAAAATGTGTGATCAGAATGCTTGCCTCTTTCATTGATGAACTTATCAATTTATACAACTGTAGGGTCCAAATTTACATGTATGGAAAATACCCACATTACCCCGGCCCAGGGGGAGCACCCAAATTGCCCCGGTCCCCGAGCCGTTGATCTTGCGATCAACCGCTAGACTAGCTTTCTTACAGCCCAAGCTTTGCTAGTTCCAAACGTACCCTTGGGGGGGCTGATTCTTACAAGGTTGTTGATCTAGTTTGTCCTTGTCAGGGGATGTCACAGAGTCTTCGTCCCCTGGCCTGAAACTTGACGATCAACTTCGGTCTCCCCAAAGGATCTTCGTGAATTCCTCGGTGAGACCGCTCCACAGCTACTTCTCCGGTGAGAATCTAGGACTCATTGCTCAAGGTTACCCTCGGAATGCCTGACCCTTTGCGTCCTTCTCCCGACCCTTCGCGCGTGTCCGAGTCTTCGGCTCACAGCCCAAAGGAGTTGAGGTCAGGCCCGCTTCTCTTACCCCTTCGGGTTAAAATCCTCACGGAGGACTCTTACAGCATCTTCGCGGACATCCACCTTTTCGGAAGATGGGGTGGTTGCCCCTACAACAGAAGCCCCTTACGGTCATGTCACCGCCTCGCCGTGGTGCCTAGCCGGAATATGAGCTCCCTCCTTCTCCACGTCGAGGTGGTTTTCCCGAAGATGCTTTTGCCTTCCTGTTTGCGATGATATCTTCGCCCAGTGATGTGACTTGGACTTCATGTTCTGACCGTGTCAGTGACCTCGAAGTGCTCGCGCTGATCCAGGCCGCCGATCGTCACACATGTAGTGCAATCTGCAGGCGTCCTATGGATTTTCCTTTTGATTTTTGTTTTTCTTTTTGTGACTCCTCGTTTCTTCGTGGCGCATCGTCGCCGTTGGTGCAGACACGCGGCGTTTATCCGCGTTCGACTGCCTTCGATATAAGGGGCCACGCCGTTGTCTTCCTCCCACTTGCGCTTGCCTCAAGCTCTCAATCTCCCGCCGCCCAGTGCTCTCGCTCTTTCACCCACACTTCGCCACCGCCGGTTTGCCGCCTCTGCCGCGCCATCAGTGAGTCATCGCCGTTGATTCGTCGCCGATCATCTGTCGCTCTTCGACACTTGCTTGGTACGCCATTCCTCTGCCAGCGTCGTTTCTCTTTGGTTCGGGGTACGGGGATTCGGGGTATAACGGGTTTTGCGCCGGCGAGTCCGTCGGCAAGGTTTTCGTACCGACGACGTTGGTTGCGCCGCTGTTCGCATGTTGATCCCCGCCCTCTCTCTTTTTTTGAAAAAACGGTGCGGGATTTTACGAAATCCCACGTTCCAAACGCTTCTGAGGTGGTTGTGTGTGTTTCTCCTCTTTTTTATTGTTATTTTAATGTTCCCGAAGGGTTGCTTCTCAGAAGTACTGACGTCTTCTATTTTTGCAGTCCTCGGAACCTCTGATGGCTCCGAAGAAGATCTTGAGTCCTGCGGACCTCGCGCAGCTGTCTTGGGAGCTGGGGCAGACAAGGATGACGCCGGACATGCTCGCGAAGGTGGCGGACGGCTCTTCAACTCGCAGGTGAAGGTGGGTCTTCGGATACCGTGTACCCGCCTCGTCGGGGAGGTACTTGAGTTGTACGGGGCACAGCTCGTGCACCTCTCCCCAGACGTCATGGCCCGGTTAGCGGTGTACGAGTGGGTGCTCCGAAGCCATGGCGCACAACCGAGCGCCCGGCTCTTCGGGTTCCTCCACGAAGCCAGGTGGCAGGGGAAGACAAGCGGCAGCGCCTTCGGGTGTTTAAATTTCGTCGTGAAGTCAGCGCACACTTCAAATTTCCCATCCCTGGCTACCAAGAAGAAGTGGGACGGGGCGGCTGGACTGAGCTGGAAGCAGTACAGGTTTTACCAATCGGTGGATGCAGCGGATTCTCCACTGAGGTACACCCCGGGGGCGGCCGACTGTGTCAAGTTCCCGGTAGAGAAGCTGACCGGCTCCAGAAGATCAGCAAGCGCTTCTCCATGCGCTGCCTCGCCGAGGAGTTCTTCGCGGCCAAGGTGGGGCCGTTGATGCGCAGCTAGGAGGATTGCGTGACCATCGACGAGGGTGGCGACCACCTTGCTCTGAGTGATGAGGATCGTCGTCCTTGGAAGCTCGAGTCGGCCGCGGAGAGGGCCGAGGGGATGTTTGGCCCGCTGCGTGCCGACGAGGTCGCGCGGGCCCGCGAAGCTGGTGTGGGCGCCCATGTTAACCGCATCCTCGGGACGGTTACTCCTTGGGCGGAGCCAGAGCCGAAGAGGGGCGGGAAGAGGATGGCTATGCCCGATGGCGCTACCGCGGGCACCTCGAAGCGACCATGTGGGAAGTATTCTAATAGACCTGGCATACCTCTTCTGTTTGCTGCTCCTAACTCAGATTTTTTGAATCCGAAGCCGCCAGCGTGGAGGATGAGGAAGAAGACGAAGAGGTCGAAGAAGAAGGGCGCCTGGCTGAGGACGACCGCACTTCGCCGGACACACAGAGTGCCGCCAGTGGTCGTGATGATGATCCACTGGACGTCCTGGTAGTGACCCTCGGCTTGGTTCTCTTGTTGTTCCCTTTGATCTCTGTGACTGCAGGTGTGCGGTGGCGGCCGGATGCCTTCAGGGCCATCTTGCCGAGCCATGCACCGAGGCCATGCGTTGAGGCCTTGTCTTGAGTTGGCCGGTGGGACCCGTGGCGCACTAAGCGAGGCTAGGCGAGGCTAGGTGAGGCTAGGTGAGGCGAGAAGGACTGGAGTCACGCGACAGTGTGGATGCTCGAGGATCCGAGGCAGGTTCTGGCTAGCGGTATCAAAACCCGGTCGAGGTTCGGGTTAGCGGTATCAAAACCCGGTCAGGTTCAGGTTAGCCCGAAAACCCGGTTAAGGTTGTGGGGTTAGCCTATGTGTGAAAAACCCCAGGTTGGGTTAAGGGTGAACCCATGTGAAAAAAACCCTGGTTAAATGGATGGTTGAGTGGGTTAATCTCAGCCCTCTATGTGTGGATGAGTGGTTGAGGCAATATATCACGATATGGGTCAATATGTCGCGATATATCCTCACCGGTTTGCCTATATAAAGAGAGGTGGAGGGGATGTCTCCACCAACCTGAATAGGCTGTGTAAACACTTCAAAAATCTGAATACAAATCCTATTCCTCAATCCCTCATGTCTCTCTAGTGTTCTTCACTTGTTCATGATGAGTTTTGGTTTTGGTTTTTGATCTTTTATTTAGTTTCTTGATGTGTTCTTGGTTTACTTGATCTCTTCCTGGTTTGGAACCACACTTGTGATGTCTTGAGGATGTATAGATGGTTCTTAAACTAGTGCATGCATCCTAGGAAAGATTTGAAGTGGTTTTTGGCCTTTAGTTGTTGCTGTCCAGAAACCTTCAGCCTGACCTACGTGAAGTGTTTTATTTTTCTAGAAATTTAGAAAAATCGTTTTTGAGTGCTTTTTATTGGAACTGTTTTCTGACTCCATTGCCTATCCACCATAAAAATTTCAAGGCAAGGAGATCTCTAGTTTGGGCGCGGTGATCTGTTCTTTGAGCCCCAAACTTTCTGGACGTGGCTGCAGACAGACTATGATTGTTTGATTTTTCCTGATTTTTCCACAAGGCGTTTGAAGCTACGATTTGGCATGGATGAACTAGGTTCATGAACCAGCCATGAGAAAAATCCTCATGAAGTTTGTGTCGGAACCCGGCCATACAGGCCGGACCCCTCTGTGCTTCTGTACCAGTCCTAAGGATCAAGCTGGTACCACAGTATTACAGAATGATAAACATCACCATACGCTTATTACATTGAAATTAACATCGATATAGTAGGGCAGAGTGCGCCATTTATTACAATAAATAAATGATATAAAGCGGAAGTAAATTAAATGCGTCGATGCGCCCATCCAAACGCCACAGGCATCTGACCGGGAGTCGCGGCTAGTAGTCTTGATTGCCCACGTCGAACTCGGCGTCGTAAGCAGCTTCTTCAGTTTCTTCACCTGTTCGTTGGAATGAACAGCCCCGCGTGATATGCGAGGGTGAGTACGCGAATACTCAGCAAGCAAGGTCCTTATATATATATGATGCAGGAATACAAGGACAGGGTAGGGTTGTTTTGCTCAAAGCCAATTTTATAAACTTTCCCTAATAATTGGAAAACTGCAGTTGGAAACTTAAGTTAAATTAATGACCCATTGTTTATTAATTTAACACAAAAGCAGCCCTCACGGCGTAAACCGAAAGGCACTCACTGCCAACCCGCTACATCATTTAGATTATTGAAAACCCATGGGACTACACCAGTGGAACTTTTCCACGCCGCTCTTGACATGAAAGCACGGCTATCATGATAGTTTAATCTCTGCGAGAGGGTACACTTTACCCATGGGATGGAATCACCTTTCGGAGACCCCAACGAAGCCTTTGATAAGGTCCACCTAAACTTGAGCCCGCCCGCTAAGGATTCACCCCCTGGCAACCTCACACCAAGCCAGTGGCCCCCTCTTGCGCCTTGCAGGTCTGCAGTGGTAGCTAGCCACACCCACACCTCCAAGTGACACACTCAAGCCTAAGCTTTCCAAGCTAGTCACTAAGGCCTTACCATGTTAGCGCCCATGGCTGTCATCTTGTTATCTTGAGAATAGGCATTCCACCGAATGGAGCGGTCCTTAGATGGTCGAGGTGGCTACCGCACACCAAAGTGCCTCACGCAACCAGCCAAACTAGCAGTCCACCCCAGGTCAACTCACACCACGTTGCTTTTAGTGGATTAATTGGTTTTAAAAACCCCGACAGCCTCCCGCTGCCCCATTTTGCACCATAAGCCCAAATGATATAATTCCTAGCTGAGATACCCCTATTCATGCTAAGCAATACAGTGAAACATCAACTTGGCCTAATTAAAACATAGTATTAATCCTAGGGCAGCAATGAACAGTAATATGCGCTAATTGATGATTAACACATAATAGGTCTTAGCTACACAAGTATGTACCGTAGATTAATTACAAACATAGCATGCACATTTAAACATCTAATAAAAACTTTGCAAGAAAAATGGGAACGATATGCTTCTAACTTGCCTTGGTCGAAATATCGTGGTTAGATCCTGCAGATCGGCGACAACGTCGGCTTCTCCCTCGCTTCCCTTGACCGTCTCACGACGCAAAACGAAAGCACACATAAACAACGAGAAAATAATACTAAGTACAAAAATTACAGAAAATTACAGTAGGTAGATTATGTTCATAGGAAGCCAATAAAATTGGTTTAGCGTGAAACGGAGTTACGGATTAAGAGATATAAATTGGTGAAGGTCTCTTGTTCAATGTGAACAAGAGTCGCTGGGTTTGATCGGCTTTGACCGGTGGTACTAAAAGACAAAAGGCGGATGCTCGCTTAAGCTTCATTCACGACCGAGCAGCAAGGAAAAGAAAAGAGAGAGGAAGAAAGAGAGAGGAAGGAGAAGAGAGAGAGAGAGAGAGAGAGGCGGCGGGGCTCCGGCGGCGGCCTCTGGCGGCGGCGGCGCCCGGCGGCGGCGGCGATCGGCGGCGGTGGCGCTCCCGGCGGACCTAGGGCGGCGCAGCTCCACGCGACGGCGGCGGCTAAGCGGCGCGGCTTTCGCTGGCGGCGTCGGCGGCGACCGGCGGCAGCGGCGGCGGCGGCGCAAGACGGGACGGCGGCGGCGTCGCGGTGGCGGCGTCGGCGGCGGCCGGTGGCGGCTGCGGCAGCGCGGATCCACGAGGGCTGCAGCGTCCAGCGCGGGACGGCGGCGGCTTCCGGCTCTGGCGCTTCGATGGCGGCGCGAAAAGACGGGTCCTCACCACGTCGGCGAAGACGACGGCGAACGGCAGCGGCTTGCGATCTTCTTCTCCTCCCCTTGCTCTGCGTTGCCGTCGCTTGTAGCAGTTCAATCTGCTGGGTTTTTGGGATTGTGGTTGTGATGGGTTTAAGGCGATAAGGAGCTTAATGTAGGGATTAACTTCGGCTAAGTAGATGGCACAGAGTTTTGGTAATTCGGTTAGGTTTAGGCATCGTGCGGTGGCTAGGTTCTGGCGTGTCTGGTGGGACTAGGATTAGGATTAATTAGGTGTTCATTAAATCCATCTCTCATTATCGTTTTCTTTTATCTATTTATTTATTATATTTTTTTACTGTATAATAATGTAACTTTTATAAACTAAAGAGGACGTTACTGGTTTGGAGCCTGAATTATTGGCTTCTTGGTTCATTGAACTTGGTCTATTCTCTTTGAAACTTGGATTACTTTAGCTAAAGTAACTTTTGACCTTTGTCTTGTTTCTCCATGGCTTAAGTGGGATTTCGTGTGGATTAGTTTCAGAGCACCTTGCACCATCGAGTGATAGGAAACTCCCCATATTTTGGCCATGGTTCATCCATAAATACCGGGGTACACTTGGTGCAAGAGAGTTCTAATTGTTCTTTGTCAATTTGAAGCTATTTATGTGCTCGTGTAGTCACTCGTGTGTAGTTTTTGCTGCTACACCCTAAGTTCATCCTTGCCTTGTGGCTTGTGGTGAGTTAGGTGTGTTGTGTTGTGAAGAGAGGGCGTTGGGTGCAAAGCAATAGGGCTGAAATCAATTGGCGCCTATTCACCCCTCTCTAGTCGCCGAGACCGATTCTTCAAGCTGTATCGAGCGAGAGGTTGTGCTCTAGGTTTGATCTTCACAGTGTCTTTGGAGCCTTTCCTTTGGTTCTTGGCAACATGGCAAGTGATAAGTACTCGACCAAGCCCCCTGTTTTTGATGGCAAAGATTTTGGGTTTTGGAAGGCCGGATGGAGTAAATGCGTGATGGCACGAGGATATAACATATGGCTCAAGGTCAAGAATCCCTATGAAGTGCTCGATGACGATAAGATTACAACCGAAATCTTCTTGATGTTGAGTTGAATGCAAAGGCTAGGAACTATTTGGTTCGGGGTTTGAGTCGGATGAGTATGAGCGAGTTGCTCATATCAAGTCTCAAGACACGATCTGGACTACCCTCCTTGCTTACCATGAGGGATAGTCAAGGTTAAGATAGTCGGCGAGGATCAAGTACAAGAGGTTGTACAACAAGTTTGAAATGAGGCACGGGAATCCTTTGGATGCTTGTTTCATCGATTCACCAAGGTGCTCAGCGATCTTCGCTTCGATTGAGACCACGTTCATCGACGCGGAGAATGCTCGTCACTTTCTCTCTGCTTTGGATCTTAAGGTCTGGGGGATCAAGGTCACGACTATCCGAGAGGCAGCTGATCTTGACAAGCTGACTCTTGATGGTCTGTACTCAAATCTGAAAACACATGAGTTGGAACATCTATCCAAGGAATCTGGTTCTTCTTCCACAGCTTTGATTGTTGATCCTCTTCTGAGACGTTCTCTTGCTTCTTCTGTGTTGGATTCGAGTTTCTCTCTTGCTGCTTTGGTTGAGTTGCCTGATGAGGAGTTGGATTGCTGTTCCGAGGAGCAGTTGTGCTTGCTCGCCCGGAAGTTTAGCAACTCCTACAGGAGGGTTCGAGAGAGAAAGAGGGGTGGTCCTGTGAGATGCTTTGAGTGTGGTGAGCTGAACCACATCAAGCTCTGCTGCCCCAAGGTTGGGAGAGGTAAGAACGACTACACCAAGCAGAACGCCTACGTCAAGCCGAACGCCTACATCAACAAGAACCGCAACAAGAAGACTGCGGGTGGCGACGACAAGAAGGGCGTCAAGTTCTTCAACGGGAAGAAGGTTCTCTCCAAGGTGCTCGTAGCCTTGGATGGGATCAACCTCGACGACTTCGGCGAGACATGGAGCGACAAAGGCGAGGATGATCCGCAAGTCGACAAGAGCAAGAGCGACGACGACGACGACTATGCCGGCATGGTCTTCATGGCGGCGGATGAGAACGACGTCTCCGACTCCGAGCTCTACCACTTAGACTCTGACGACGAGGTACCCTACGACCAGCTCCTAGATGCTCTTACTAAATTGGAGAAAGCTTATGGCATATCTAGGAAGCGTTGTAGTAGTCTAGAGTCTGAGGTCGCGAGTCTCTCTAGCAAGTTGCAATCCAAGTCTTGTTCTTGTCCTGCTGTTGTTGATTCTGATGGTTGAAAAGAATGTGATAAGCTTGTGGATGAATTGAATGCCTTAAGGACTCTGCATGATAGTGTATTTTCTGAGTTTGAGTTACTTAAGGCTAAGCATGTTAGTGTACTGTCCCAGCTAGAAGAGTCTAGGAATGCTTTGATTGAAGCTATTTCTGCACCTAGTTCTCTTACTGCTCCTGTTTGTCCTGATCCTTCCGTGCACCTCACTTCGAACACACTTAAGGACCTAGTCAGCCCAGTTGAGGGTTGTAGAGATCCTGTTACACCTAAGGATACTGTCAGTTCAGATGAGGACTGTAGCTTTCACTCTTGCAATGATTGTTCTCTCATGACACTAAAAAACTTGAACCTGCAAGCTCAAGTAGAGGAACTTAATGATACATTGGCTGCTATTACTTCTTGTGCTAGATGTGATGAGATAGATGATGATTTAGTTAGAATCTATGAGAACATGAGTAAGAGGTTTGAGGGTAGGTTAGCTATGGCTCAGAATGTTGAGTGCCTTTCCTGTCAGTCTCTTAAGAGAGAGGTTGAGTTGCTCGGGAGCAAATCTCAGTAAGTGAAGGGTAAGGACCGGGTAGTGGACACCTGAGTTCTTCTTCTGCACCTTCCTCACCTGCTTCTTGCACGTTCTGTCCTCAGCTTCATCAGGAGTGTGAGTACCTGATGAGCACTCTTGAGAAGTTTGTAGGTGGTAAGAAGAAGCTTAACCTGATCCTTGACCAGAGTAAGATCTCACAGGGTAGAGGTCTAGGTTTTGACTGGCATGATCACATCAAGCGTCACCCTCCTCGAGTTGTCGCAGCTAGTAAGAATGGCAGGATGATAGAGGTGTCTCCTGGAGTCCCTAAGAAGACTGTGTTCAAGAGTGCTGGGGTCTTACAAGACAAGCCTACTCAGAAGGCTGTATCCTCTGCTGCTGTTTCTTCTAGCAAGGGCAAGGATGTCCTTGTTGAGAAGAAGTCTCCTAAAGTAGGTCCAGCCCCTATGAAGGTCAAGTACTCTTGCACTCACTGTGGCAGGGTAGGCCACATTGTTGAGTTCTGCTACAACCTAGTTGGTTTCCCTAGGCAGGCACCTAGTCAGTTTGTCCCTCAGGTTTCCCGTCGACCAGGTCTTGGATCACAGCGAGTTCCAGCTGTTGTCCCACCTAGGTTTGACCGTCCTCAGTTTCAACGCCGTCCTCAGAATGTGCCCTTTCTCTTTGCTCGGGGTAGACGCTCATGGCGTGCTCCTTCACCTAGTAGAGGTGGTAGGCAGGTTTAGAGGTCTTGTGGTGAGATTCTTTGAGTTTGTGAGAGTTTCTCGTGCTAGTGGTGTTGCTCAAGATTGGGTGCCTAGGTCTGCTCTTGTTTTCCACGATCTTGATGCACACTCTTCTCGTCGAGTTTGACAGTGCGTGGGGCGGGGCAAGAAGGAGGTGTGCATAGTGGACTCGGGTCTTTGCAGCACATGATCGGGGAGTATAGGTGGTTCTCCTCTCTTTCCGGGTTCCCAATGGTGAGACCATCACCTTTGGGGATGCTTCTTCAGGGGCGCTGCTAGCCGTGTTTGATTCGAGGTTAGTCCTAGGTTTGTCCTTGAACGTTGCCTTAGTCGACAAGTTGAAATACAATTTGCTTTTTCGTGTCTCAGCTTGTTGATGAGGGTTTTGAAGTTTCTTTCAAGTCTGGCTCTTGTAAGATTCTCAGTTCCTCTGGTGAGTTTGTTTGTGGGATTTCTCGATTGGGCTGGGTTTTTCAGGCTGATTTTGATTCTTCCTCTGTTGGTTCTTCTCACTATCTGATTGCTTCTGATTCTCGGGATCTTTTGTTTTGGCATAGGAGATTGGGTCACATTGGTTTTAATCACTTGACTCGAGTTAGCAGCTGTGACCTTGTTCGCGGTTTGCCCAAACTCAAATTGGTCAAGGATATAGTCTGTGCTCCTTGTTGCCATGGCAAGATGGTTGCCGCCTCTCACCCACTGATCACCCTTGTGATGACTAATGCACCGGGACGATTCTTTGCATATGGGTATTATTGGTCTGCTTCGTGTGCGATCTGTGGGTGGGAAGTGGTATGTGCTAGTGATCGTGGATGACTACTCTAGGTATTTATGGGTTTTCTTCATGGTTACCAAGGACGAGTCGTTCAGCCACTTTCAAAGTTTGTACCGCAAACTTTCAGTGGAGTTTCCAGGTGCGCTCAGGGCCATTCGTACTGATAATGGCACTGAATTCAAAAACTCTGAGTTTGCAAGTTTCTGTGAGAGGTCAGGTGTTGAGCATCAGTTTTCTTCTCCTCACGTCGCTCAACAAAATGGCGTTGTGGAGAGAAAAAATAGGACCTTGGTAGAAATGGCTCGCACCATGTTGGATGAGTACTCCACCCCTAGGTACTTTTGAAATTTGAGGTCAGAGCTTTGCTTGTCATGTGTCCAATAGGGTGTTTTTTAGATCCAAGTTGCACAAAACCTCTTTTGAGTTGCGCTATGGTAGGAAGCCTAGTGTCTCCCATCTTAGGGTGTTTGGGTGCAAGTGCTTCATCTTGAAGTCTGGTCACTTAGACAAGTTTGAGTCTCGCTCTGCCGATGGGATCTTCTTGGGGTACTCCACTTGACCGAAACTACGGGTTTGGAGCCTAGAGGGAAAGCGAGTGCTTGAGATGTGTGAGGTTACCTTTGATGAGGCTAGTCCAGGTGCCAGACCAGATATCTCTTCTTCTGACCTTTCTTCTGAAACAATCTTTATAGAAGAGCCTACTCCTGTAGATGATTTTGGTTCTGAGCATGAGTCTGTAGTGCCATCGCCTCCAGATCCTCCAGTTGTTTCTGAGCCTCTAAACTCTTCTCAGCCAATACCTGTTTCCTCTGAGTCTGGTGCTGTTTCTGATCCTAGTCCAGCTCGTGGTCTTGCTTCTTCTTCTGAGCAGGAGGTCACTTCTTTGGGTCTGCCCAGGTTTGTTCATAGAGATCACCCTCCTCAGCAGATCATAGGAAACCTAGATGAGAGAGTCACTAGGTCGATGTCTGGTGTTTCTCATTCTGTTTGCTCTCTTGCTTTTGTTACTTCCTTTGAGCCCTCAAATGTCACTCAAGCTCTTTCGGTGAGCCTTGGGTGAATGCAATGCATGCGGAGCTAGAAAATTTTGAGAGAAACAAAGTTTGGAAGCTTGTTGAATATCCCATTGGTCAGAATGTGATTGGCACAAAATGGGTATTCAAAAACAAGTGCAATGAGGATGGAGTTGTTGTGAGGAACAAGGCCAGATTAGTGGCCCAAGGCTTCACTCAAGTCGAGGGTATTGATTGTGATGAGACTTTTGCTCCTGTTGCTCGATTTGAGGCTACTCGAATCTTGCTTGCTTTGCTGCTTCTAAGGGTTGCAAGCTTTTTCAAATGGATGTAAAGAGTGCTTTTCTCAATGGTGTTATTGAGGAGGATGTCTATGTTAGACAGCCCCCTGGTTTTGAAAACCCCAAGTTCCCAAACCATGTCTTCAAGCTTTCCAAGGCTTTGTATGGTCTTAAGCAGGCTCCTAGGGCTTGGTATGAGCGGCTTAAGTCATACTTGCTTGAGAATGGTTTTGAGATGGGGCATGTAGATAAGACTCTCTTCATCCGGCGAAGCGGCGAAGACTTCCTCTTGGTTCAGATATATGTCGATGACATAATATTTGGTGGCTATCTGACTTGCTTGTCTCACAGTTTTCTAAGTTGATGAGTTCTGAGTTTGAGATGAGCATGATGGGTGAGCTTAACTTCTTTCTTGGCTTCCAAATCAAGCAATCTTCTGATGGGATCTTCCTTCACCATTCCAAGTTCACTCGTGATCTTCTGAAAAGATTTGCAATGTCTGATGGGAAGCCAGTCTCTACTCCTATGGCGACTACCACTGCTCTTGACCCTGACCTTGGTGGTGATCCTGTCGACCAGAAGGAGTACCATAGCATGATAGGTTCTCTCCTCTACCTCACTGCTTCTAGGCCAGACATACACTTTGCTGTGTGTCTCTGTGCTCGTTTTCAGGCCAGCCCTCGCATCTCTCACCTTCAGCGGTGAAGCGCATCTTCGCTATCTCGAGCCACCTTGGACCTAGGAATTTGGTATTCTTCACCTCTTATGCGTCCCTTAGAGCCTTTTAGGATGCTGATTTTGCAGGTTGTAGGATAGATAGGAAGAGCACTTCGGCACTTGCCAATTTCTTGGCACTTCTCTCGTTTCTTGGTCTTCTAGGAAACAATGAGTGTTACCTGATCCACCGAGGTGAGTATGTTCTTCTTTGCTAGTTGTTGCAGCCAAGTGATTTGGATTTGCTCAACTCTGCGTGACTTTGGGATTTCCCTCAGGAGTGTGCCACTGTTCTGTGACAACACTTCTGCAATTAATATTGCCAAAAATCCCGTGCAGCACTCTAGGACCAAACACATAGATATTAGGTATCACTTCCTTAGAGACCATGTGGAGAAGGGTGATATCGAGCTCTGCTTTGTGGATGGTGATCACCAGCTGGCAGATATCTTCACCAAGCCCTTAGATGGCTCTAGGTTTGCCACTCTGAGAGGAGAGCTTGGCCTTGTGAGTTTGAGTAGCTTGGGCTGAGGGGAGCTTTGTGCTTGTTCGCTTGTAGTATATGTATATACCTTGCTGTTTTCTGTTTTTGTTTTGCTTGTGTTTATCCTTCTTTGTTTGGGTTGATGCCTGCTTTCTTCAGTTAGCTTTGATTCATGCTCAACTTGATAATTGCCAACTTGAACCAAAATAAGCTTAAAATTTGACTCACTTGTTGAGGGGGAGCTTGGTATCATTTTTTGCCCATGAGTTTTGTTTATTATGCTTGTGAAGCTCTGCTTGCTATGCTCATGGTGCTCTAGTGATGAACTTGCTACTATTGTCATAGATGTGCTCATGTTTAATCATGCCATGTGCTTCAAATTAAAATTTTGAATGAAAACTTGGTATCACTTGTAGTTTTCACTAGCAAGTCTCTCTACTAGATGTGTGCTAGGCTTGGCATGATGTTGGACACTCTAGCATCCTAGTGCAATCTTAGATTGAGCTACTTATTTATGTTTGGATCCTCATGTTTGTAAAGTTGAAAAATTGACAAAAAAAAACAAAAAATGCAGAAACATGATAAAAAAAATAAATATATGTTTAGTTTGTGAACAAACATGAGGAGGGGAGTTAGAGGAGGCCTTCATGCGTGGTTACCCTACGGGTTTGCCTTGCTAAACCTTCCCAAAATCTGACGTTCACTAATGATTAAACTTGTGTAATGTTTAAAATTGGGATAAACATGAGGAGAAGGGTAAGAGGAGGCCTTTGTGCGTGGTTACCCTACGGATTGGCTTTACTTGATCCTTTCAAAATCTGAGTCCCTTAGAAAAACACAAAAAGATTTTTGAGGATTCAAGTATACATATGTAGCTCTCTAAGCATTGAACTAGGTTTCTAGTCTTGTTCATTTGGTTCCTTGCTTAGTGTTACCTCTAGTCTTGTGATCTTACTATGTGATGCTCTTGTTGATAGCCTGCTCTTGTTTTGTGCTTCATTTTCCTAGTTATGGCATGATCCCTTTGAGCATTAAATGTGTACGAGGTAGCATGTTTATTTCTAAAGGTACTTGAGTTTACTTGCTTGGTTCTAAACTTGCATAATTCTCAAAGCTTGTTTATATTGCATCTTTTGGTACCTTGTCGAGAGAGAAGGGGAGTGAAACCATTGCCTTGCTGCCTATATTGCCAAAAGGGGTAGAGAGTTCGGCAATTTTGAGAGAGTTTGGAAATTGGTTTGTCTCAAACTTTGTGGCTCTTTAGTTTGGCAACATACTCATCAAGGGGGAGATTATGAGACCATGTGGAGCTACCTCCCATGGTTGGTGATGAGTATATGTGCTAGTTGGTCAAAGTTTTGAGACATGATTGGTAACTCATTTTAAAAATCAACATGGCTTTGCTTGTGTCCCTTGGTTTGTTGGGACTTGTGGTGATATGATTGGAATGTTGGACTTACCCCAAGTCGAGGTAGTGACCCTCGGCTTGGTTCTCTTGTTGTTCCCTTTGATCTCTATGACTGCAGGTGTGCGGTGGCGGCCGGATGCCTTCAGGGCCATGCGCTGAGGCCATGCACTGAGGCCATGCGTTGAGGCCTTCTGCTGAGGTGGCCCGGTAGGACCCGTGGCGCACTAGGCGAGGCTAGGCGAGGCTAGGTGGGGCTAGGTGAGGCGAGAAGGACTGGAATCACGCGACAGCTGTGGATGCTCAGGATCCGAGGCAGGTTACAGGTTAGCGGTATCAAAACCCGGTCGGGTTACGGGTTAGCCGGTATCAAAACCCGGTCAAGTTCTAGGTTAGCCCGAGAAAACCCCGGTTAAGGTTGTGGGGTTAGCCTATGTGTGAAAAACCCTAGGTTGGGTTAAGGGTGAACCCATGTGAAGAAAACCCTGGTTAAATGGATGGTTGAGTGGGTTAATCTCAGCCCTCCATGTGTGGATGAGTGGTTGAGGCAATATATCACGATATGGGTCAATATGTCGCGATATATCCTCACCGGTTTGCCTATATAAAGAGAGGTGGAGGGGATGTCTCCACCAACCTGAATAGGCTGTGTAAACACTTCAAAAATCTGAATACAAATCCTATTCCTCAATCCCTCATGTCTCTCTAGTGTTCTTCACTTGTTCATGATGAGTTTTGGTTTTGGTTTTTGATCTTTTATTTAGTTTCTTGATGTGTTCTTGGTTTACTTGATCTCTTCCTGGTTTGGAACCACACTTGTAATGTCTTGAGGATGTATAGATGGTTCTTAAACTAGTTCATGCATCCTAGGAAAGATTTGAAGTGGTTTTTGGCCTTTAGTTGTTGCTGTCCAGAAACTTTCAGCCTGACCTACATCAAGTGTTTTATTTTTCTAGAAATTTAGAAAACTCCTTTTTGAGTGCTTTTTCTTGGAACTGTTTCCTGATTCCATTGCCTATCCACCATAAAAATTTTAAGGCAAGGAGATCTTTAGTTTGGGCGCGGCGATCTGTTCTTTGAGCCCCAAACTTTCTGGACGTGGCTGCAGATAGACTATGATTGTTTGATTTTTCCTAATTTTTCCACAAGGCGTTTGAAGCTAAGATTTGGTATGGATGAACTAGGTTCATGAACCAGCCATGAGAAAAATCCTCATGAAGTTTGGAGCCTGAATTATTGGCTTCTTGGTTCATTGAACTTGGTCTATTCCTGCTGGAAACTTCTGGATTACTTTAGCTAAAGTAACTTTTGACCTTTGTCTTGTTTCTCCATGGCTTAAGTGGGATTTCGTGTGGATTAGTTTCAGAGCACCTTGCACCATCTGAGTGATAGGAAACTCCCCATATTTTGGCCATGGTTCATCCATGAATACCCGGGGTACACTTGGTGCAAGAGAGTTCTAATTGTTGCTGTCAATTTGAAGCTATTGCGGTGCTCGTGTAGTCACTCGTGTGTAGTTTTTGCTGCTGCACCCTAAGTTCATCCTTGCCTTGTGGCTTGTGGTGAGTTAGGTGTGTTGTGTTGTGAAGAGAGGAGCGTTGGGTGCAAAGCAATAGGGCTGAAATCAATTTAGCGCCTATTCACCCCCCCTCTAGTCGCCGAGACCGATTCTTCACCGAACATGGCTCCAATGAGCCTCAGGATAGCCATGGAGCAGGGTCTCTTCCTTCGGGTCGGGGCCCTGTTACTCCCGAAGGAGCCTCCGTTGATGTCCACATGGAGGCCGAAGCCTATACCGCCGGCTTCGTTGTTGATACGAAGCTTTGGCTGGTTGACTCCCCTTCCGCCGAAGGTGTGTTACTATACCTTGGTACACTTGTTGTTTGTTATTTTTTCCTTATGGTTAGTTTCTTGCAGAGGGGGTTAACGAGGAGCCGCCTTCGGTGCCCATCTCGGGGGCCGTCGGTGTCAGCACCGCTACTGATGCCATTTTGGCGTTGGTGGCAACAACCGCCACGGAGGGAGGGGTCTTTATTGACTACCCTAGCCGCACCTGGCGCCGCCGGTTCAGCTTTACCAGCTACGGTGGAGGGAGGAGTTCTGCAAGCTCGTACTCCTACGCCCAGCGCCACATCCTCGGCAGCGGCGACGACTGTTGATGGAGGAGCTTCACATGCTACCCCTCTCACGCCCTGCACCGCCCCCGCCTCCGATGGCTTTTATCTGGAGCTAGCTGCTCTTCTCCACGACGAACATGTGGATGCTATCGTCGGGAGGTTGCCTCCAGCAATCCTCGATCGCTGCGAGTCGTTCCCTCTGCTGGAGAACATGCGCAGCGTCGAGCTATGCCTTGCTTCGGTAATGATTTTTTTTTTGTGATCCTTCGTGTTACTTATGTTGTATTTAACTGTAGGGCTTGGCTTGGAATCGTGCCGCGTCAGCACAAGTCGTGGGCCTCTCAGAGAGGTGTGCTGTTCTTGAGGGTCGCGTCGCCATCCTTTACCAGGAGAACCACACCCTTCGGGAGGTTAGCCTGAAGGAGAAGGAGCTAGTGGCCCTTCTTAGGGCAGAGAAGGACTAGGCGGAGCGGCATGCGAAGACCGCCGAAGAGGCCTTGGCTGAGTTCCGTGCTGAAGTCGAGGCTCAGCGAGCTGAACTTGAATCGTCGCATAAGGAATGCAACAGCCTGCGCGACGATTTGAAGAAGGGAGCCGCGGAGCTTGGGACTCTTCGGGGTTCCGTGGCGAAGGCGAAGCAACAATTGGAGGTGCTCCAAGGGGAGCTGCTATCTTTGAGCAACGCCTTCGCCAAGGAGATGAGTAGGCTAGGGACTATTGCCGTGAGCATTCCTCCGAAGAGCCCGGCTTTAGCCCTCAAGTATCTGGCGCCGTTCTTTTTTGCAAACCACCAGCGGTCGGCGGCCGGCGGTTTGCTACAGTAAAATTTATTTTTTTAGATTATTATTTTAGATTATTTAAAATTTTTTTCAAAAACTTTTAAATTTGTTACAGTAAAACCGCCAACCGCCAACCGCCAGAAACCGGCAAAAGAAACAGAGCATCTGAAGGAGGCGATTGGGACCTTGGTGGAGGGGTCTTTGTGCTATGGCTCGAACTGCGCTGTCAGCTCCATCTTCGTATTTTCAACAATGCTAAAGAGCGCTGGGTGCACACATTTTCGAAGTGGCTCTTCTCCAAGCGGTTCATATCCCTCAGTATTCAACCCTAGTTCCTTCGATCGCGACTCCCGCCAGGTTGTTCGGGACTTCATGCTGAGGTTCTGGCGAGCTGGCGGTCCTGCCTTTTGCCTCGCTTTCATGGCCAACGTGAAGAAGAAGGCTCCTTCGGCTGCTGCGGTTGGTTTACCTGCGCCTCTCAAGATAGCAGAGCCCAATGTGCCGACCTCTAAGGATTCTCCGACAGGTCCCGCTCCCCAGGATCCTAAAGGTCCTGTAGATCCGAAGGGCAAAGGGCCAGCGGAGTTGGATTGTAATGTTTTAGGATTGTAATGTTTTGCAGATGTAATATATGATCATTTGTTTACTTCTTGTTAGTAAGTTGTCCTATATCGTGAGTGCTCTTATTTGCCTTCGCGATGTTTTGTTTTCATTTGGCGTTAGCCCGTTGCTTCGCTCCATCTTATACATTGCCCACGACCTACGCGTGATATCGTTAGCGTAGTTGGCGTTCACGAAGACTCGTGGCTCGCGAAGGCTATTGTTAGGGTGCTTGGCGTGAGCGCTAGTAGCCTCGCGCCAGCACCTTAGCCGTATAATTAGCGGACGCGTAATCGCATTAGCGTATTGGCGTTCGCGAAGCCTCGCGACCTACGGAGACGTTTTCGAGTGCTTGTCGTGAGCGCTCTTGGCCTCGAGTCAACCCCTTAGCGCTTTTAGCATATTTGGCGTTCGCGAAGGCTCGTGGCCCGCGAAGGCTTTTCGGGTGCTTGGCGCGAGTGTTCTTGGCCTCGCGTCAGCACTTGGCGCTTTTAGCGTATTTGGCGTTCGCGAAGGCCTCTGGCCCGCGAAGGCACTTTTTCGGGTGCTTGGCGCGAGCGCTCTTGGCGTGACGTCAGCCTCTTGGCGCTTTCAGCGTATTTGGCGTCGCTGAGTCTGTGGTCTGCTGAGTTCTTTTGGTGCTTGGCGCGGCGCTCTTAACCGCGTCGGCCCTTGGCGCTTCGCGATTGGAATTCGCGAAGGCTCGTGGCCCGTGAAGGCTCTTTTTCGGGTGCTTGGCGCGAGCGCTCTTGGCCTCACGTCAGGCCCTTGGCGCTTTTAGCGTATTTGGCGTTCGCGAAGGCTCGTGGCCCGCGAAGACTCTTTTTGGTGTGCTTGGCGCGAGCGCTCTTGGCCTCGCGTCAGCCCCTTGGCGCTTTTAGCGTATTTGGCGTTTGCGAAGGCTCGTGGCCCGCGAAGGCTCTTTTCGGGTGCTTGGCGCGAGTGTTCTTGGCCTCGCGTCAGCCCCTTGGCACTTTTAGCGTATTTGGCGTTCGCGAAGGCTCGTGGCCCGCGAAGGCTCTTTTTCGGGTGTTTGGCGCGAGCGCTCTTGGCCTCGTGTCAGCCCCTTGGCGCTTTTAGCGTATTTGGCGTTTGCGAAGGCTCGTGGCTCACGAAGGCCCTTTTTCGGGTGCTTGGCGCAAGCGCTCTTGACCTCACGTCAGCCCCTTGGCGCTTTTAGCGTATTTGGCATTCGCGAAGGCTCGTGGCCCGCAAAGGCTCTTTTTCGGGTGCTTAGCGCGAGCGTTCTTGGCCTCGCGTCAGCCCTTGGCGCTTTTAGCGTATTTGGCGTTCGCGAAGGCTCGTGGCCCGCGAAGGCTCTTTTTCGGGTGCTTGGCGCGAACGCTCTTGGTCTCGCGTCAACCCCTTGGCACTTTAGCGCATTATATATTTGCGAAGGCTTATGGCCCGCGAAGGCTCTTTTCGGGTGTTTGGCCCATGTGCTTTTGGCCTCGCGCCAGCCCCTTAGCCAGATTGAAGTATCTGCTCGGGAACGTGCTTCTCTTTTTCATTTCATTTCGAATTACATCTTGGCAGTTACATTCCCGTAGGATTTCTTCGGTCGCAGCCGGTTTTGGGCGTCTGAGCCTCATTAAAAACTCCGCTCGTAAAACCCGCTAGGGAAAAACCGAGTTGAAGAAAAGAGTACTCAGCGCCTCTTCCTTGCCTCATGGGTAATACTTGATTAGGCTCTTCGCGTTCCATGTGTTTGGGACCGAAGAGCCGTCGAGATTGGAGAGGTGGAATGATCCTTGTCTTGTTTGTTTGTTTACGATAAAGGGTCCGTCCCATGTGGGCTCTAGCTTGGATGGTCGTTGTGGCATCTTCCGAAGGACCAGGTCCCCTTCTTGGATCTCCCGTGGTCTTACACGCTTGTTGTAGGTTTTGCTCATTAGCTCATTGTATTTCTCTAAGGCTTATTTGGCTTTAAGCCTGTCCTCTTCGACAGTGTCGGCCGGCGGTTGATCACTGATCTTAGCTCCATCTGTTATGAACCGAAGAGTCTTCGCTTGAATCTCAGCCGGCATTACTGCCTCTTCGCCATACACCAGCCTGAAAGGCGAATATCCCGTTGGTATTGTAGGCGTTGTGCGAATTGCCCACATCGCCTTCTCCAGTTCTTCTGGCCATTTTCCTTTTGCTTCATCTACCAGCCTTCTTTTCATTGATTTCATGATGTTCTGGTTTGCCCGTTCAACAGCTCTATTTGCTTGTGGGTGTCCCACAGAAGCATAGCATATTTTTATGCCGAGGTCTTCACAAAACGACTTGAATCTTGACGAGGTGAATTGTGACCCATTATCAGCCACTACTTCTTGTGGTATGCCAAACCTGCATATCATGTTTTCGAAAAGAAATGCTGGGTCTTTGCAGCTGTAATACTCGTCAATGGTTCTGCTTCAATCCATTTGGTGAAGTAGTCAATTGCAACAATGATCCATTTAAATCCTCTCGAAGCCTGCTTGAGTTCACCAACGATATCGATCCCCATCGCTCAAAGGGCCACACTGGGGGTGAGGGCTGGAGGTTTGCTGGCGGAGCCTTAGGATGGTTTGTCATCCACTAGCATCCTCGGCATCTTTTTACGAATTCTTCTGCGTCGCTATTGGCCGTTGGCCAATATATGCCCATGCGTAGCACCTTCGCTGCGAGGGCCCTCCGGCTTTGATGCGAGCCGCAGATTCCTGCGTGCGCTTCCGCCAGTGCTTCCTTTCCTTCTTCCTTTGAGACACACCTCATCCACGGTGTGCCGATTCCTGATTTGTAGAGCAGGCCATCCATCATGGTGTACGTTCTTGTTCTTGCACGCTGCTTTGTTGTGTGCGCTTTTCTACTATTCTCGGGTAATTCACCATCCCGAAGATATTTGACGATGATTGTTCGCCAATCTTCTTCCATGGATCTTGCTATGAGTTGCACTTCGGGGCATATAGATGCTCGTGATATTGCATCGTAAAACACTCCATCAGGTATTTTTGTAAAGTATGCTGCTGCCTTGGCCAACTCGTCCGCTCTCATGTTTTCCCCCCTTGGTATTGTTTTCACAGAGATCCCCATAAAATGCTTCTCTATTGCCCTTACTGCTTCCTGATATTTTGCCATCTCAGTGTCTTTTGCTTGAAAATCCTTTGTTATATGCCCCTCTATTAACTTTGAGTCGGTGTAAATAAAGACCCTCTTTGCTCCGAGGGATTTTGCTTTCCGAAGACCAAGCAAAAGTCCTTCGTATTCAGCCGCGTTGTTTGTCGTCTTGAAGTTTAACCTGAGTGAATACTCCGTGCTTTGCCCTTCGGGGTCGGTTACCATTGCTGATGCTCCTGCCCCTTCTACTGTGAAAGAACCATCGGATTTTATGCTCCACAAGGGGGCAGTGCTAGGCCTTCTTCCGAAACTTCGGCCGACCATTCAGAGATGAAGTCAGCAAGTGCTTGAGCTTTAATGGCCGTCCTTGGTTCGAAGGTGATATCCAAGGGCGCTAGCTCTGCGGCCCACTTCGCGATTCTTGACGTGGCGTCTTTGTTTTCAAATATAGACCTTAGAGGGTTTGCTGTGGGCACCTTTATCTTGAACTCTTGGAAGTAGTGACGTAATTTTCTGGATGCCATAAGGAATGCATAAGCTATTTTTTCTAGCTCAATGTTGTTTCTTCTTGCTCCTTGCAATGATTCTAATACATAGTATACTGGCATTTGTCCCCCTTTGGCTTCATCCTTTACGAGGACTGCGCTAACCGCGAAGTGGCTTGCTGCTAGATACAAGGTTAGGTGCATCGCCCCGTTCGGACTGACGAGTCTTGGCAGTTGATGAAGATGATCCTTCAGCCTTGTGAAGGCATCTTTGCATTGAGGTCCCCACTCAAAGGGTGCTGTTCCTTTAATTGTACTGAAGAAGTGTTTATGTTTTTCAGCGGCCTTCGGGAGAAACATCCCTAAGGCGGCCAGCTTTCCTAGGAGGCTCTATGCTTGTTTCTTATTTTCTGGATCTTTCAGGCATTGAATGGCATCTATCTTCTCCTTGTTAACTTCTATTCCTCGGTGCAATACCAGAAATCCAAGCAATTTTCCTGTTTCCACTGCAAAGGCACATTTCATTGGGTTTAATTTTATGCCCTCTGCTCTTAGGCTTGCGAAGGTTTCGTAAATGTCCTCGCAGTGGTCCTTCCTTTGCTTGCTTTTGACGACATTGTCGTCGACATACGCCTCCACGTTCCTTCCCATTTTCTTTGCGAGGACCTTGGCGATAAGTCTTGCAAATGTTGCGCCTGCGTTCCTTAGGCCGAAAGGCATTCTTCGGAAGCAGTACGTGCCGAAGGGGGTTATGAATGCCGTCTTCTCTTCGTCTTCCTTCCTCATATACACTTGGTGATAGCCTGAGTATGCATCCAGGAAGCTCATTAGTTCGCAGCCTACTGTCGCGTCAACCAGCTAATCGATCCTCGGTAGCGGGAAATCGTCTTTTAGGCATGCTTTGTTAAGGTTCGTGAAATCAACGCACAACCTCTAGGTGCCGTTTGACTTCTTTACCATCACAACATTTGCGAGCCACTCAGGGTATGCGACTTCTCTAATGATGTGGGCTTGACGCAATTTTTCCACCTCTATCTTCGCTGCTTCCTGTCTATCGGGTCCCATTTTCCTTAGTTTTTGTTTGATTGGCCTTACATCCATTTTTGCGTTTAGTGCGTGCTCAATTGTTTCTCTAGGGACCCCCTTTGATTCTCCCGGCACCGAGGCGAAGATGTCATTGTTTTGCCGAAGCAAGTTGACGACGTTTGCTTCTTCTTCTTCGGAAAGGGCGGTTCCGATGGACACTGTCTTCTCTTCATTTTCCAGGAATAATCGTATCTTCTTCGTTCCACTTTCCGGCCTGACCTGGGGCCTGTAACCCTTTGGTCTGTCTTGGGGGTCGATCTTCTCTGTGGTTTGGACTGGCCTAAGCTTTGGTATACCTTTGAGTTCATTCTTTCTTGCTGATTGTTGGTTTCCTCAAATGGTGATGACTCCCCCTTGGGCAGGCAGCTTCATACACAAGTAATTGTGATGTATGATTGCCCCGAAGGTGTTGATGACTCCTCTTCCAAAGATGGTTTTATAGCGGTACTCCATGTCGACAACATCAAAGCATATGTTCTTTGTTATCTTTCTTTTGCCTTCGTGAAGAGTTACCGGCAGTGATATTTGGCCTATAGCAGTCACGGGCTCTCCTCCGAACCCTATGAGCGGCATGTGTGAAGGTGCCAACCTGTCTTCTGGTATATTGAGTTGCTTGAATGCGCTGGCGAAGATGATATCTGCTGAGCTTCCTCCATCCACTAGCGTCCTTTGGACGTCATAACTTGCGATTTCTGCAGTAATCACAAAGGGATCTTGGTGTGCGAACTTCACACCCCTCGCGTCAGTCGTATCAAAGGTTATCAGTGGAGCCGGTGCTGGTTTGCTTGACACCGAGACGTGCGACACCTCTCGGATGAACCCCTTTCTCTTTCTGTTCGACGAAAGGTTTAGTGAGGACCCTCCAGTGATGACATGAATTACCCTTCGGTTTTGCTGTTCAACATTGTAAACCATTTCGGGGGATTTGCGATGTTGATCCCTTTGTTGGTGGTCTTGCCTTCTTTGGCGCTTTTGGTTTTGGTAGTTCTCCCGCTGTGCTTTAACGTCTCTACATTCCTCGGTTGAATGCGAATAGTTCTCTCCATGCACTGCACAATACCTTTTTTCTTTGTTCTCTTGATTGGCTCTTCGGAATTTATCATTCCTTTGGTAATTCTCTCTTTGGTAGTTTTCATTTCTTCGACTGTCATCTCTTCTGCCGTCTTTTCGATGGCTATACTCGTCCCTTCGAGAATTATGATCCCTTCGGGAATTGTAATCCCTTCGGGAATAATCTCCCCTTCTATTGTTGTCAATGGCTCTTTGTTCATCTTGTTTGGGCTCGATGTTGCTTACTCTTTTGCTTGAGTTTTGATGTCTCCTGTTCTTTTCTGAATTGCTCTCCTTGTGACCATCGCGGTCCTTGTTTGTATTCAACTGGCCTTGTCTCCTTAAATTCTCTTCTCCTTTTGCATACCCCTCAACCTCGTCATAGAGAAGCGCTGCTGTTTTGGGTGGATCTTGAGTTAACTTGTGTAGAAGAGGTCCCGGTTGAAGGCTTCTTCGGAATGTGTTGATTACAGAAGAGTCTGATACATCTCTTATCTGGCATCGTATCGCAGCAAACCTTTTGTAGTAGTCCCTTGTGCTTTCTTTTTTGCCTTGTTCCAGACCGAAGAGGTCCCCTTCTACCATCTTCTGGATATAATTGCCATGAAAGTTATTGGTAAAGGCGTCTTTGAGTTGACTCCACGAATGTACGGATCCTTGTGGCAGTGAAGTGTACCATGAGAGTGCGGTACCCTTCAGTGTTAGCAGCAAACTCTTTGCCTTGATATCATCATCTCTGCCAGCTGCTTCTACCGCCGTGTCATATACATCTAAGAATTCATTTGGGTCGGTGTCTCCAGAGAACTTGAATACGCTTGGCATTTTGAATCCCACGGGCCATTTTTTGCTGCGAAGGTCTGCACTGAGAGGCCCTTCGTTTGCCTTCCTCGGCTGTGCCGTCATTGCGGTCAACCGAAATTGCTCATGATTTTCCTCCGGGTATGGGATCCTTTGGGGCGCGTAGTGCTGTTGGGGTTGCATTGTCACGAGCTCTCTTCGAAGCAGATTGATTTGTTCCTCCAACAGTCTCCTTCGGTCTTGCAGGAGGTCTCCTTGTTCTTGCATGGGATGGGTGGGTGGGTTTTGCTGCATCTTATCTCCGATGATTCTGCTGGGTCCCGGCTCGTCGAGTCTACCGCCGCCGACTCCTGGGACACCTTGGCTTTGGTTCCTCTGGCCTTGCAGGTTGGTGTCGGGGGCTCTTGGGATGCTTCCGCCAAATCCTTGCGCCACCGCGCCTTCCCGCCGCCGTTCAGTCGTTGGCGTGGTGGTGATCGCCCTTTGGGCCGCTTCTTCCGCTGCCTCGCTGATGGCATCTTGTTCATCCTGGTCTCGCCGCTCCCTCCCCGCGCCTGCTCCTCCGTGCCCCGGTTCCAATGGCTCGTCGCCTCCGACCACTGCTACGCTCCTCCTTAGTCTGGCCATCACCGCAACGCTCGCCTCTTCCCACGGACAGCGCCAATTGTCGTGGGAAATCCGGCCGACGATGAGGTACAGCGCCCCTCCCCGGTGCTGGAGAGGACGCCGCGAGATGTTGTGGCTAGAAAGCGGACGCTATGTGAATAGAACCAGTGTGCAGAAAATGTGTGATCAGAATGCTTGCCTCTTTTATTGATGAACTTATCCATTTATACAACTGTAGGGTCCGGGTTTACAAGTATGGGAAATACCCACATTACCCCGGCCCAGGGGGAACACCCAAATTGCCCCAGTCCCCGAGCCGTTGATCTTGCGATCAACCGCTAGACTAGCTTTCTTACCGCCTAAGCTTTGCTAGTTCCTAACGTACCCTTGGGGGGGGCTGATTCTGACAAGGTTATTGATCTAGTCTGTCCTTGTCAGGGGCTGTCACGGAGTCTTCGTCCCCTGGCCTGAAACTTGTCGATCAACTTCGGTCTCCCCGAAGGATCTTCGTGAATTCCTCGGTAAGACCGCTCCACATCTACTTCTCCGGTGAGAATCCAGGACTCATTGCTCAAGGTTACCCTCAGAATGCCTGATCCTTTGCATCCTTCTCCCGACCCTTCGCGCGTGTCAGAGTCTTCGGCTCACAACCCAAAGGAGTTGAGGTCAGGCGTGCTTCTCTTACCCCTTCGGGTTAAAATCCTCACGAAAGACTCTTACAGCATCTTTGTGGACATCCACCTTTCCCGGAGATGGGGTGGTTGCCCCTACAACACTCCCCAGCGGCCACGAAGTTCTTCCTCGCCCACTGCAACACTATACGTGCATTTTCGGAATACTGCTATGAATCGCTCCTCCCACACGTGGAGACCATCCAAGGTAGCGACATCAAGCTTGCCCGTACTGCCACCGCCATACTGGCAATCCAGCGCCTCGCTACGTGAGATGCGCCTCTCCAACAGCACGACCCCAGACGAAGACAGTAGCGGGTGCATCAAGCACATCCAAGAAGCCACCCGTGGTGATAAGGAGGCACTGGCCAGCTTCGGTCGCCTTGACACGAGCGGGAAGGTGTACAAACAGGATGTAGAGGTTGTAAAGAAAAGGATTAAGAAAGCTGAGATCAGCATCAACCAGTGCAAAATGATTCTGAGAGACGATGCACCGAGTCTACCTTTGACGAATGAACACCTGTTGCAGTCCGTTCTTGTTGCTACCCCTTTTTTCAAAGCCATTGTGGTGTAAGGCTACCTTGCCTCCACCATTTACATATTCCTATTTGTTGCCATCACACGCTTTTACAACATTTATGTGAAAGTTATGCTATGTACCTTTTTTGCTATTATGATTCACAGTCTTTGTAATTAAGCGATTATGCCCATGGTTGACCTGCAACAGAATTGGTGTTTATTAATTTACATGTTTTTTTTTTCAAAATTTTTGTTGTATGCCGACCTAAGCATATTATGGATCTAAATAAATGATCCTCGTCTGTTATCTAGTCTCGGTTATTTTGTGCAAATGAACAATTTGATGTAGAATATATTTCCAAGATATTAAAATATGAAATATATTGCAGAAATGCCAATTTTTTAAATAATACAAAAAAATTTTGGATCACAACAGGTATATTTTCCTAGCGGTTGTTGCGTGTTCATTAGTAATATGGCGTGAATAGTACTATCGATGTGGTGTTAGAACAAATATGGATTTCATTACAAATATAACAAAAATAACCTTGCACCGGAGGATACAAATTGAAAAGAAAAAACTATATATGGACGGCACAGGTTGTGATTATATGTAACATAGTGATATATCATTGTCGGCTGGGTGCTGGAACCGGCCGTGATAAGCTTTGTTACTGCCGGTTCTTGCGGCCTCTGGTTTTTTCTTGGCCGTGGGACTTAGAAAATGGGAGTGATAAGTTATCACTGCCGTTTCTGAGCAAACCGGCAGTTACATGCTGGCACGGATGGGGTGTTCAGCAGTAGTGAATTTTTCTATGGTATAGCAAGATTACATATCGCATTCAAATGGTGTTGCATTTGAGCAGAGAAAAAAAAATTTAACCGTGACTAGAGTCATGGGGGGCAAAGAACGATTTTTGTCTGAAGGTGCTACCTCGATCAAATATGATTTTCATTGCGACTATACAAAAATATAGTAGCAACAGAGCTTATCAATAGAAAAGAAAAAACTATACATGGTCAACACATGTCGTGGTTATATATAGCATACCTATATATATAAGGAAGAAAGGGCCAATGAACTTACCTAGCTAATTAAGGGAGGTTTCCTACAATATCACATATATATAGCAAAGTTAAAAATAGAAGAATAAGCTGTACATAATTTTTTGGTGATGATGTGAGCATATTGTGGATATAAATAAATTATCCCCACGCATTTTGAAATCCTCGGTTATTTTGTATAAAATGAGCAATGTCATCTAGAAAGTATAACCCAAATATTAAAATACAAATTATGTTCCAAAATTGTCAATATTTTTAAAGAATACCAAGAAAAATTTGTAACAAATCATGCATTTTCCTACCCGTTGTTGTGGGTCCGGCGGGGATAAACCTTAATTGGATGTATGGTCCTTGTGTGGCTTAGGGATATCCATTTTGTCATATGAAGTATGTACTACTATCGATACCAAGATAGAAGCCAGTGTGTAAACTCTAATAGAAACCACCTTTATGATGCTAAAATAACTACTAATTTTTCTATGGTATGGCAAGAAAACAAATAGCTTTCAAATGGTGTTGCATTTTGTCAGAGAAAAAAATTTTAACCGAGACTAGAATTATGGAAGCTAATTAAGAAGGATTTTCATTACGACTATACATAAATATACTAGCAGCGGAGGTTATAGATAGAAAATAGAAAAAACTAAATATGGACTACAGGTTGTGGTTATATATGGCATACCTATATATATAAAGAAGAAAGGGCCAATCAACTTACCTTGCTAATTTAGGGAGGTTTCCTACGGTATCTTCTACATGTGGTAATGTTAAATATAGAACAGTAAGCTATAGATAAATTGTATATGAATTGTTCACAACCCAATGCCACTATCTAAGTAAGGAATTGTAGCATGACCTTTCGGGATCCAATGATCCATATCAACCACAATTCGCGAACAGGCCGAGTCATTGAGACCACAGCCATATTACTAATGCACACCTGATGCTGTCCTTTCTTGTCGCTGCCCCTTTTTTCAAAGCCATTGCGGTGTAAGGCTTGCCTGCCTCCGACATATTCCTATTTGCTGCCATCACACGCTTTTACAACATTTATGTGAGAATTATGCTATGTATCATTTTTGCTATTATGATTCATGGAGGGTACAAATAGAAAGGAAAAAACTATATATGGACTACACAGGTTGTGATTAATGCAGTATAGTATTATATATAAATAAGAAAGGGCCAATGAACTTAGTGAGCTAATTAAGGGAGGTTGCCTGCAATATCACCTAGAGATGGTAATGTAAAAAATTGGAAAAAAAGCTCTACAACTTATGATCTTTATTAATTTTGTTGTTTGGTGATCTAAGCATATTATGGATCTAAATAAATTATCCCCATGTATTATCTATCCTCGGTTTATTTTGTATAAAATAAAAAAAATTGATCTACAAGCTATAACCCAAATATTTAAATATGAAGTACATTAAAAAAATATCATTTTTTAAATTATAGCAACATAAAATTGGAAAAGGAAAGGTATATTTTCCTAGCAGTTGTTGTCAATCCATTATGAATACAACTTAATTGGATGAGTGGTCCTTCTCCATTTTCTTGAATGATGTCACTATGAATGTCGTGGTGGAAGCCAATGTGTCAACTCTAAGGGAGGTTTCCTAGAATATCACCTATACAGGCCAAGGTTAAAAGTAGAAGATTAAGCTCAACATGTTATGATCTTTATTAATATTGTTGTTTGACCATCTAAGCATATTATAGATCTAAATAAAGTATCCCGATGTATTATCTAACCCTAAGTTATTTTCAATAAAATCAATAATTTGATCTATAATATATTACCTAAATATTAAAATATTAATTATATTCCAAAATTGTCAATTTTTATTAAGAATTCCAAGAAAAATTAGATCAAAAAAAGTATATTTTCCTTGCGGTTGTTGTTGGTTCGGCAGGAATACACTTTAATCAGATGTATGGTCCATCCGTGCCATAGGCATATCCATTTTCTCGGATGACATAAGCAATACTATCAATGTCGAGATAGAAGCCAATGTGTCAACTCTAATCGGAACCACCTTTTACCATAATAAAAAATATTAATTTTTTATCGTATAGCAACATAACATATCACTTAAACGATGCTACATGTTACCAGAGAAAAATTTTTAAGCAAGACTAGAGTTATGGGAGCAAAGAAGTATTTTTGATTGAAGGTGTTGCATCAAACAAATATGGGTTTTGTTACGACTATACCAAAAATATACTAGCACTAGAGGTTATAGATATAGAAAAAAAACCTTATATGGAGAACACATGCTGTGATTATATATAGCATACCTATATATCTCTACTATTAAAAAGAGGCTAATGGTGGTGGTGGGTTCACCAACTAGCAATCCTAGCCATCCATCGCCTCCCCGATCCTCTCTAGCCATCCGATCTGATAGTTTCCCTGTCTTCCCTCTCCACGCGTCTGTGCTCATCTCATTCCGCTCTGCTCGGCTCCCTGCCCACGCCAACCCTCCTCGCGCCGCGCCTCCCCACACCCATCTCCCTCTCCTTCCCTCCCCTCACGTCGACCCTCCCACCACGGCCGCCGTACATCTTCGCGCCGCCCCACCCCACGCCGGCACGCCACATGGCGTTGCCACCACGGCCACCCTCCCCCTCCTCCCTCTTTTCCCTCCGCGCCGCATCTCGCCGCCACCGCCGTCCATCTTTGCGCCGCCCCACCCTACGCCGGCGTGCCGCATGCCGTTGCCACCACGGCCACCCTCCCCCTCCTCCCTCTTTTCCCTCCGCACCGCATCTCGCCGCTGCCCACCGCCGTTGTCCATCTTCACGCCGCCCCACCCCACGCTGCATCCTACTGCCACTACGGCCAGCCTCCCCCTCCTCCCGCTTTTCCCTCTAGAGAATTTCCTATTCCCCCTCCCTCTTCTCTCCGCGCCACATCCCGCTGCCGCCCACCGCCGGTGCAATGGGATGCTCGGCTGCCACATATCACACTCCCTCCATGGGAGGTCAGTAGGATTCCGCAAATCACGGCTTATCCAAGTACTTTCCAACCTACCCTATGCAATCCCTCGCAAATCATGGGCTATTCAATACTTTCCAACCTACCCTACGCCATCCACTAACAAATCAGGGGCTATTCAAACTCGAAATGTAAATTGTCCCTCCATTCGCCATATCCTGCAAGTGCCAGTTGAAGCTCCTCCCTTCATTCGATCACCCCACCAGTTTGAAACGATCACTGGACAAGTAAGGAGCCATGATGTTTGTCAAGTTATGCCTCAAGGTATTGTTGTTTATATAACTGAATCGTTTTTTGTTTATTGTCTGTCAATTACAATTATTTTAGATTGATCTCCGATAGTATGTGTGAGGGGAGCATAAATTATGTTTTAGCATGGCTAGAATGTAGATTTATTTTTCTCCATCTCCTTACCTGTTAGTTTGTTTCATCTTACACACATGTTATTGGTTAGGTCAGAAAGCCTCCATTTCATATATCTATGCAATTTGAATGTGTCCTTCCAGTGAGCTACTTGGACTAGCGTAGCCTCGTCTGTTCATTAATCATTGGCCTTCAAGCACAGAAAATAGATTATACTTATTTTTAACAGTTTTGGCATAGATTATACTTATTGTTAGTAGTTTTAGCATGGATTAAAACAAGCATGTTTTCATCAAATGCCAAGCCTATGGGCAATCTAATTGCTCCACAATCATTATAACCATGAACCCATTGTAGAGTGAAGCCAACAAATGCGCTTCATATTTTAACTAATTTTTCTTAGGAACTTCTGTCTACTGTTTAATTAAGTGGGTCATAATGTATCTAACTTTAATGGCACCTTTTGTACATGGATTTTTTTGTCGGTGCCACCAAGGGATACAATGTTAATTCTCTTATTGTGCCCCGCACTACTGCAGATAAGAGTTTCACAAACTGCCCATTACAAGAGGTTCACTTCGGCCCGCTTGTAGTTTGAGAACCGCAAGCGGTTCGAAACCAACGGGCTGGAGGGCAAGATGAGCGCGCAAGCGGTTAAGTAATAAGAACCGCTAATCCAGACTATGCAAGCGGTTCCTATTACGAACGCTTGCACTATTCTAGCGGTTCGTAATAGGAACCGCTGCAAAATAGGGATTCTGGCGGTTCTCATTACGAACCGCTTGCAATGAGCTCCCTCCGCTCTGCACATTTAAACTCTGTCTTCCTCGTGCGAGCTCGCTTTACTGTGACAAAGCTGCTGTTCATGGTGAGCCGAGCTCTGTTCATAGGGGAGGTGCTGCCAAATTTTTAATTGAAGATTTGTGGTCCAAATTAACTATTTGAAAGGTTAGTAACATGTTGTACACATCCTTCTCCTGTAGATATTGATGTTTTCTATGCATTAGATGTTGAGAAATTTTGTTTTATATATGGAAAGGTGTTTATTTTGCTACATCCACTTTAGAACTTTTGAGGCTCTTAGATCCAAATTTATTGTTTAAAAGGTGACTAGCATCTTGTACATATTCTTCTCTTCTATATATTGATTTTTTTATGCATTGTATGATGAGAAATCTTGTTTCATAAGGTGCTATGGTAGCTTAAAATGTTTGAAATGCAAAAAATTGGTTGGTAGATCTATACATATTAAATGAAAGAAATAAATATTTCGTGGTAGGTAATAAAAGTAATTATAACTAATAGACGGAGTTAGCATTACTTGAAAATTGTAATAGATGTTTGTATTTTTTTTGTTGCTATAGATGAATCGACAATGGATGTACAATGCGGATTGTCGGTCAAGAGAGTTCTGGGATGGCGTGAAGGCTTTTCTCGATGCGGCCAATACATTATTGCCTCCAGGAAGCTTCATACCTTGTCCATGCGTAGACTGCAAGAACGAGAAGGAGCACTCCGAAGGATAGTTGGTTATGAACCATTTGGTCATGAGAGGTTTCATGCCAAACTATATCTGTTGGACAAACCACGGTGAAGTAGAGGAGATTCTATAGGAAGACGATGAAGAATACGAAGAAGACGAAGAAGAGATTGACGAAGTGAACACTCAATTTGGGTCCGTGGAAGATGCACTTGGCGAGTTTGGTGACGATGAGCTAGACCAGATGCTCCGTGACGGAGAGGGAGAGTTCACGGAGGAAAGACAGTACAGGAAGTATCAGCGCATGGTAGAGGACCACAAAACTCCTTTGTACCCAGATTGTGGGCAGGGCCTAAAAAAGCTCCGTACTACACTGGAATTCATGAAATGGAAGGCCACAAACGGTGTATTGGACAAGTGATTCGATGAGTTGTTAGCACTCGTGAAGAAGTTGCTTCCGGAAGGTAACACTCTACCGGAATCTACTTACGAATCGAAGCGAGTCCTCTGCCCATTAGGATTGTAAGTACAGAAGATATACGCATGCCCTAATGATTGTATCCTGTATCACAATGAGTATGCCGATCTGGAGATTTGTCCAGTGTGCGAGAAATCACGGTATAAGGTGCAGCGTGACGACCCAGGTGAAGTGGATGGGAAGCGTACGAAGAAGAGAACTTCAGCCAAAGTGTTGTGGTATTTTCTCGTGATCCCCAGGTTGAAGTGTATGTTTGCTAACCAATGTCATGCCAAGATGATGCGTTGGCACAAAGAAGAGCGTAAGGAAGATGGGATGCTTAGACACCCTGCAGATGGCTCTCAGTGGAGAAAAGTCGATCGGACTTACCCGGACTTTGCAAAAGAGATCAGAAACATAAGGTTTGGGCTTAGCACGGATGGGATGAATCCTTTCGGCCAGTTGAGCAGCATCCATAGCACCTGGCCTGTGATGTTGTGCATCTATAACATTCCTCCATGGCTCTGCATGAAACGAAAGTACATCATGATGCCACTGTTGATCGAAGGACCCAAGCAACCTGGAAACGACATCGATGTCTACCTACAACCATTGGTTGAAGACCTTGCGAAGTTGTGGGAGGATGGTGTACGGGTTTGGGATGAATACAGAAGGGAGTATTTCAGCCTGCGCGCAATGTTGTTTGTAACAATCAACGATTGGCCTGCTCTCAGTAATCTGTCCGGACAAACTATCAAAGGGTTTAAAGCCTGCACCCAGTGCTTGGATGAAACGGACTGCATGTACCTGAAAAATTCTCGAAAGTGTGTGTACATGGGCCATCGCAGGTATTTAGGCAGTAGTCATGCATTGCGGTGGAAATGCAGAAAATTCAACGGACAACAAGAAACCCGTGGCAAGCCTCAGCATCGTAATGGCCGACTAGTTTTTGCTCTGGTACAAGATCTAAAAGTAGTATTTGGAAAGGGTTCTGGAAGCATGCATGTACCGAACGAGGATGGTCAGGCACCAATGTGGAAGAAGAAGTCAATATTTTGGGACCTGCCGTATTGGGAAGTGCTGGAGGTTCGACACACACTGGACTTCATGCACATCATTAAGAATGTGTGCCTAAACCTGTTAGGGTACATAGATATGTATGGCAAATCAAAAGATACCCTCCAAGCGAGGAAGGATCTTGAAGAAATGAAGTTGAGGAATGACCTACATCCAAAAAATAAAGAAGGGACAGAACAACTGTACCTACATCCTGCGAGCTACACTTTAAGCAAAGAAGAGAAAAAAAACATGATAGAGTGCCTAAACAGTGTGAAGGTCCCTTCCGGATACTCCTCAAATGTAAGGAGACTCGTATACACGAAAGAGAACAAACTCCAAGGCTTGAAATCTGTAACATCCCCATTTTTCAAAAATAAAATCATATGCATTTCATCTCATGAGAATTTATTTAGATATTAAAAGTATTTAAAAATGAGTATATTCCAAAGTAAAAGCTTTTGCAAAAAGAAATCAAAACCTTTCAAAACCTAACTGCATAACATTGTTAGTTAAAGTTTTATAAAAAGGTTTATTTAAACAAGTAATTAGTAAATAATGATTTTACTAATTTTCCAAATACTATTTTACAATTCATTCATCAAGTAATTATTTTCTTATAGTTTAAAAACGAGATAAATCAAAATTATAGGATTTATAATTATTCTATCCATCCTACAAGTGGACCCCACCTATTTTCTTTTCTTTCCTTTCTTTTTCCCCTTTTCTTTTTCTTTTCTCTCTTTTCCTTCCTTCCCAGACTTCCTCTCGGTTTCCTATTTCCAAACGAACGGGGAATCCTCCCCAACCCCCTATCTTGATCTTCTCCTAGAAATCCACCCCAAAAATCGCTAAAATTGGTTTCCATGATCGTGGGGGATCAATCCTTACCCGAATCGATCTCCCTCTCCCGCAAATTCCTCCCCAAATCCCTATTTAAACCCTAGCCGCCACCCTCCCCTCACCTTTTGCCTCTCTGCGCAATTCGTCGCCAGGTGAGCCCCATTGGCCGAACCCTCCGAAGACGTTCTTCCTCTCCCTCCCCTGAACTTATTCCACCCTTCGGCCGCAGGATTCGTCGACCGTGCTCGCCGGATTTCGACGCTGAAGGTCTGCTGCTCTCCGCGCCACATCGATCTTCGCCGAATTGTTGCCGCCACGGTGATTACTCCCCTCTTCCTCTCTACCATCCCCGGACCACAGGAAGGTTTTCCCAACCAATTTGGCGGGCGCCGCCGCCGCCGCCGCCACCCGGCGCCTCCTCCCTCCCGCCACGCCACGCCCGCTCCGCCCGCTCCTCCACGGAGACCCCCACGGCACCCCCGCTCCGCCGCTTTGCCCCCGCCCGCCACCGGCCTCCTTGCCGCCCGGTTGCAGCGCCACCACACGCCATCATGGCGTCGTCGCAGGCGCAAGGCTGCTGCCCTCGCCGCCTGCCTCCCGCCCCGAGCCGACCTCGCCCCGAGGACCCCGAACCTCCTCCTCCTTCCCCACGCCGGCGCCGCCGCCGCCGCCGCCGCCGCCGCCTCCCGAGCCGCCACCAAGATCCCGCTCTGGGTCACCGACAACGGTCACCAGACCCGGCCTCAGACCCCTTGTTGTGGCCGAGTGGGCTTAATCAACGCCCGCCCGAGTGCCCTCCCTTTTATTTTCTTTTATTTACAGATTATACCTTATGTTGTAAATTGCATATAAATTCATAGAAAATCCTGAAAATTGTGAAATAAATTTTATTAGATCCATAAAATTCTAAATTATTTTTATGTACTGTTTATTTACATGTTTCGTTAAATTTAAATTTTGATAATTATATTAGTTCTTGCATGTGTAGGAATTTTATAAATTAATTTAGAGATCCAAAAATATCAAAAATTATTTTATAAAGTTAGATTCCTGTTCTGTTTTGGTAAATTTTTCAAATTTATTTATTATTAACTCTCTTTTGTACCTTAATATTAAGTTTATAAAAATTATAATTAAATATAGGAACTCTAAAAATAACGAAACCAATTTCAGAAGTTTTGTAAAATTATTTTATACTGTTCTGTACTGTTTGCATCATCCTCATGTCATGACATGCATGCCTCATATTTTATTGCATGTGGTTCTTTTAAACGTTAGACCCGAGTACCGAGTTCGTTTCCGACGCAGCTGAGGATCCTCCCCACTACGTCGATCAAGGCAAGTGCTGAAACCTCTGAACCCATGTTTTCAAACGAGTTTTGTAGGATTTGAACAGTAGCATGTATGTTTAACATAAAATACTAAATAACTATGTTGCCTAGCTAAATCCCATTGATAATTAATCCTTATAAAATTCCCTTGCTACCTTAGGATTATTAATTTTGATTAATTATTGCCACATCCTTGATTAGGTTTTGCATCTGCTTAGTAATGCTCATAGTAAACCACCTGATTAATTGCTTGTTAACATTAATCACCATTTTACTTTGTGATCTTTTAAAAGGACAATTGGTGTTGTCATTTGGGCTAGTTGATAGTGGGTGCTATCGGAAAAAATGTTTTGCAAAACCTGATTGGGGTGGATGGTTGCAAGGATGGTGCCGCGTGCACGAGATTCGGGTCCAGTGCGGGACCTACCCTAATCCCTAAGGACCGATTCGTTGAGGTAGACGAGCTAAGTACAACAGTGCGACCATTGAGTGCTTGTGTGGGCAAGCCCTGGTTGAGTACCCTTCGGACCTCTAGTTTTGGCATTCCAGTAGGTGGAGTAGGCAATTGGTGTTGTTCTGCAGGCTCAAGAGGGGGCTTCAGCCAACTAGAGTAACTAGCGCTGCGGTGGAATCCTTAGAGGGAGTGCCAGGCTAGGGGAATGTTGGTTAACGACCTTGTGGTGTTCTTTTCCTTTGGGTGATTCCTAGGGATGGTCACCTCTCGTGGGGAAAGCGTGCAACCTCTGCAGAGTGTAAAACTATCATGATAGCCATGTCCATGGTTAAGGACGGACGACGGGGAGCTGCCTCATTGGTACTTCTTATCTTTATTTTCTAAATGGTGTTTTAAAGGAAAACCACGATCGGTGTCGTGTGTTTTGATTTTTCTTCTCATAGTAGGTGCTATGAGCGATGAGGGTAATTGCACGGTGGGTGCCGTGAGTAGCCGATTGGGCAAACCGCCGAGGCCGGAGTTTTAAAGAAATACTTCAAAGATTTGTTTTCCTCAACTCATTTTAAATTATTTTTATAAAACCTTAGGAAAGACTTGCAAAACTGGCTTTATGCAAAAGAACCTTTACCCCTCCTTTTAAGCCTTAGCTGCATTTAGTCAGCCTTGCTTGTTGAGTATAAAGTATACTCACCATCGCCTTTTACGCGGGGCTGCTCATTCCAACGAGCAGGTTGCGACACCGAGGAGGAAGTATACTAGGACGGGGACTTCGCCGAAGGAGTTCAAGACGAGGACTAGTCCGACGTCTAGGAGCGCATCCGTCAGACATGCCTGTGGAGTTGCGTTGGGTCTTCCATTTGTGTCGAACTATGTTATTTGAATTTCCGCTGCTAGGCCATGAAGCCTAAACTTTGTAATAATTCAATGACTCTGATGTAATAAAGTACTTTTCGTTGAATGGTGATGATCCAAACTGTACATCTGTGTGTACTAGCTACTTGATCCAGGGACTAGTACAGGTAAGACACAGCAGGGATTCGACTCCGATTTTCGGGTCTCGACAGAGTTGGTATCAGAGCCTATCTGTAGGATAAACCTTAGATAGTTGGAGTAGTTTAAGGATTTTTAATAATACTATAAAAATTATTTTTGAAAAATCCTTGTTGATGATTCCTCATCTTATTGTTCACTAATAAATTGTTACTCACTTCTTTATAAAAATCGATTAACCACTCTTTTCTTGTTTCCAAACCTTTAGATGCCGAACCTTGTTTTCACTTTCGCCCAGGACTTGGATGGCTTCGTCGCTGAGCTGATCAATATGATCGAGCACTTGGGTCATCACAAGACACTGGAGTTCAAGTGTTTCCAGGCTTTCAATCGCGCTGGACAGCGAGTTTGGAGGGTCGATCTCATTGCTCACCCTATTGATTCATCAGGGGAGCATCATCCTGTGAGAAGCTTCGCTGAGTGCCTACTGCAGCATGAAGCTTTACAGGAAGCTGCCTACGTTGCTATTCTCCATCTTTCAGCCTGCTACTCTGCTGAGGTGGAAAATTCTCCCTACCGTTGGTATCCACTCAACCTGGACGGAGATCATACCAATCAGTACCGGAGTAACAACCCTTTGTTTGTGAACCCACTGGAGCATCACACCAGTGAGGCCATCCGAGGATACGATGCAGGGCTTCGTGGCTACAAGGAAGAACTGGAGTACTACAAGCGTAAGTTAACCAAGGCGTACAAGACTATCAACCAGCTGAAGGTTGCACAACCACCAACGCCTCCGCCGACGCCCACTACCACTCCAACCGAACCGAAGCTACCAACCTCTCCAGTCCTTATGGGATCTCCTGACCTTGAGATGCTGCCAACTCAGGGTCTCACTCCAAGTACTTCTACCCACAAGAGAACTCGATCTCCACCAATTCCTGCCGTTCGACGAGTTCTTCCACGCCGCAGCTCGGCAGGGCCTTCTTCTTTCGCGGCCAGGAGGGCCGAGACTCCAGAAGACATTGGAGAGGAGCTCATGGAGCGTGTGTTCAATGAGAACCCAGATGCTGAATAAAACCCTAAGTTTAGGTCCCATGTAGGGATAGAATCGTAGAACGTCTTAATTATTATGTTAGCTTTCTAAAGTTTTCTAAGAGACTGACTACATCGGCCTTTGTGATGTAGCTTTCTCAAACTTTGGTTTTCAACTAAGAATGTTTTGAAATATTTGTGTTTTGGGTGTGCTATTTGGATGTTGTTTGCCTAGATGTTGTGACCTCCCCATTAGTGCCCCCCTGGTTCCCTTCTCGTATCTTATTTTCAAAATTTGCTGTCAGATGGTGGACACCCGAGCTTCTGCTGCAGGCCGTGGTCAAGGTCAGGCTGGACAAGGTCAACCCAACCCGCCCCCTGTTGGACAAGCTGCTCAGGCTCAATCTGCAGCGGGAGCACACCCCTTTGTCAACCCACTCCCGGCTATCCCAGAGAACCAGAATCTGCCACCACCGCCTGCTCATCCTCCTCAGCTTAACCAGATTCTGGAGATGCATTTGCAAGCTATTAAGGCCATAGCTCACAATCTGAACAACCTCGCTGCTCCTGCGCAAGCTCAACCACGACCATATCAACCCCAATCCAGGTTCAGCGACTTCATGAGAACAAGGCCTACTATGTTCACTGGATCCGCGGAGCCTCTTGTGGCAAAGGACTGGCTTCGCGAGATAAGGAGAAAGCTGGACATGACTCAGTGTGTTGATCATGAGGGTGTCAGTTTTGCTGGACACCAACTTCAAGGAGATGCTGCTATCTGGTGGGACAACTTCAGGGCCACACACCAGAATGCTGATGCTATCACTTGGGACACCAACTTCAAGGAGATGCTGCTATCTGAAGCTTTCACTGCATCCTTTGTTCCCAAGGGTATCATGGAGATGAAGAGGAGGGAATTCCATCGTCTCCAGCAGGGTAATATGTCAATTACTGAATACTTGAACAAGTTTAACCATCTCGCCCGCTATACTACTACAGAAGTAGCTAATGAATCTGACAAGATATGGAGGTTCATGGAAGGTATGGACCCGGACATTAAGACTCTCATTGCCGCCAATGACTTTGCTACCTTTCAGCAAATGGTCAACAAAGCATTGGTGATTGAGGACATCGAGCGCCAGCGTATGGAGAAGCGCAAGAAGAAAATGGCGCAGAAGCAACATCAGGGCTCAAGCAACTCTAGGCCCAGGTTCACCCAATTTCAGTCCAATCGCCTACGTTCGCAGAAGAACAAAGAAGTTCAGAGGACTCCAACCTCTCAACCTCGCCTGTCTGAGCAGACCCCTCGTCAAGCTCCTAATGCTCAGCCCCTCAGAACAACAAGAACCAAGGTGTGCAGTGCTTCACCTGTCATCAGTAGGGACACTATGCTAGCCATTGTCCGCAGAAGAAGACGTTGGCTCCAGTGCCGTTCAATCTTGGATCGGCATCTCACGCACCATCTTCGGGAAGAGGTCGAGGAACGCCGCAGACCCCAAAGACTGCACCTGCTGGTAGAGGCCAGGTCAACCATGTCTTTGCGGAAGAGGCGCAGAACACCCCAGATGTCGTGATTGGTAAGTTCCTTGTTAATTTAGTACCAGCCACAGTTCTATTTGATTATGGTGCATCGCATTCATTCATTGCAAAAAGTTTTGTGGATTTAAATAAGTGGAATGTTACAAACCTAAGGAACCCCATGGTTATTCAGTCCCCTGGTCGGACTATGAAACCTGACAAAGTATGCCCCAGACTAGAATTAGAAGTCAGTGGAGTAAAGTTCCTAGCGAACTTAATTGTCCTAGAATCACAAGGAGTGGAAGTGATATTAGGCATGGATTGGTTGACCAAGTACCAAGGACAGATCGACTGTGCCAACCGAGCCATCTCTTTGGTCAATAGTGAAGGAGAAACTGCCCAGTTTTGTTCCAACCTCAGCTCAAGAGCCACAAGTTCCGGGTCCAAGAGCTTAAGAAACGACTTACCACAGCTCCAGTGCTAGTGTTGCCAGACATACACAAGGATTTTGAAGTTTACTGTGATGCTTCAAAATTGGGTCTCGGATGTGTGTTGATGCAAGAAGGCAAAGTGGTGGCCTATGCCTTGAGGCAGCTCAAGCCTCATGAAACCAATTACCTGACTCATGATTTAGAATTAGCTGCTGTAGTGCATGCTCTGAAATTATGGAGGCATTACTTAATTGGGAACCGGACTGAGATTTACACCGATCACAAGAGTCTAAAGTACATCTTTACTCAACCGGACCTGAATATGAGACTGGAGCTGATCAAAGATTATGATGTTGGAGTTCACTACCACCCCGGCAAGGCCAACGTGGTAGCAGATGCTCTAAGTCGGAAGTGCTGCAATAACCTGATGCTTTTGGAGAGCCAACCCGCTTTGTGCAAGGAATTCGAGAAGCTAAACTTGGGTCTGGTAGAGAAAGGGTGTATCCATATGTTGGAGATGCAACCCATTTTGCCAAAACAAATCAAGAAAGCTCGGGAAGGTGACGAGGAAGTCACTGGAATCAAAAAGAGAATGGGCCTAGGAAAAGCACCTGGTTTCTCAGTAGACGAGGAAGGTGTACTTTGGTTTGGGAAAAGGATCTTCGTACCCAATAATAAGGAGTTAAAAGAGACCATCCTGAAGGAAGCCCATGACACGAAATTATCGATACATCCCGGGTGTACCAAAATGTACTCCGATCTTAAAGGATCCTATTGGTGGACCGGAATGAAGAGAGACATCGCAGAATTTGTAGCCTTGTGTGACACTTGTCAGAGAGTCAAAGCAGAACACCAGCGACCCGCAGGATTGTTGCAACCTTTAAGGATCCCCGAATGGAAGTGGGAAGAAATTGGAATGGATTTCATAGTGGGGTTACCAAAGACCCAGGCAGGCTATGATTCCATATGGGTCATTGTGGATCGCTTGACCAAATCAACGCATTTCATTCCAGTGAAGACTACTTATTCAGGAGATAAGTTGGCCCAACTGTATCTGGCTAAGATAGTTTGTCTGCACGGAGTACCAAAGAAAATTGTGTCTGATAGAGGACACAATTCACTTCAAAATTTTGGGAAAAGCTGCACAGTTTGATGGGGACTAACCTCAACTTTAGCACCGCATACCATCCGCAAACGGATGGGCAGACTGAAAGAGTTAACCAGATACTGGAAGATATGCTTCGAGCTTGTGCATTGGCAAATGCGAAGAATTGGGACCGACACTTGCCCTACGCAGAATTTTCCTATAACAACAGCTACCAGTCTAGTCTGCAAATGGCTCCGTTCGAGGCACTTTATGGGAGAAAGTGCAGGACGCCTCTTTATTGGAAAGAGACCGGTGAACGTATGGTTTTTGGACCGGACCTGCTCAAGGAAGCCGACGAGCAAGTCCGAGTTATTCAGCAGAGATTGAAGACGGCCCAGAGCCGACAAAAGAGCTATGCCGATCATCGCCGCCGAGACCTTAGCTTTGAGAGCGGAGATTTTGTGTATCTGAAGGTTTCGCCAATGAAAGGCGTGCAACGTTTTCGAGTTAGTGGAAAATTGGCACCTCGCTTCATTGGACCCTTCAAGGTTTTGGCTAGAAGAGGCGAAGTGGCTTATCAGCTGGAATTACCCCCTCAACTATCGGACGTTCATGACGTGTTCCACGTCTCTCTGCTCAGGAAATGTTTAAGAGTTCCGGAAGAGCAGATGCCCTTGGAGCAATTGGAGCTGCAACCGGATCTATCTTACCAGGAGTACTCGGTTCGTATTTTGGAAGAAGCTGCTCGTCAGACCCGAAATCAGGTGATCAAGTTTTACAAAGTGCAGTGGAGCAATCACTCCGAGAAGGAAGCAACTTGGGAAGGTGAAGAAGATCTCCGAGCAGAGTTCCCAGATCTGTTTGAAAAATTTTCCAAATCTCGGGGTCAAGATTCCGTTTAAGAGGGGAGGTTTGTAACATCCTCATTTTTCAAAAATAAAATCATATGCATTGCATCTCATGAGAATTTATTTAGATATTAAAAGTATTTAAAAATGAGTATGTTCCTAAGTAAAAGCTTTTGCAAAAAGAAATCAAAACCTTTCAAAACCTAACTGCATAACATTGTTAGTCAAAGTTTTATAAAAAGGTTTATTTAAACAAGTAATTAGTAAATAATGATTTTACTAATTTTCCAAAAACTATTTTACAATTCATTCATCAAGTAATTATTTACATATAGTTTAAAAACGAGATAAATCAAAATTATAGGATTTATAATTATTCTATCCCTCCTACAAGTGGACCCCACCTATTTTCTTTTCTTTCCTTTCTTTTTCCCTTTTCTTTTTCTTTTTCTCTTTTCCTTCCTTCCAGACTTCCTCTCGGTTTCCTATTTCCAAGCGAGCGGGAATCCTCCCCAACCCCCTATCTTGATCTTCTCCTAGAAATCCACCCCAAAAATCGCTAAAATTGGTTTCCACGATCGTGGGGATCAATCTCACCGAATCGATCTCCGTCTCCGCAAATTCCTCCCCAAATCCCTATTTAAACCCTAGCCGCCACCCTCCCTCACCTTTTGCCTCTCTCGCAATTAAATGCCGCCAGTGAGCCCCATTGGCGAACCCTCCAAGACGTTCTTCCTCTCCTCCCTGAACTTATTCCACCCTTCGGTAGTAGGATTCGCCGTGCTGCGCTCGGGATTTCGACGCCAAGGTCTCTTTGTTCTCACCGCCGCCGTCGCCGATCTTCGCCGAATTCGTCGTCGCCGCCGGTGATTACACCCCCTCTTCCCCTCTCTACCATCCCCGGGACCCTAGGAAGGTTTTCCCCGACCAATTTGGCGGGGCGCGCCGCCGCAAGCGCCGCCTCCTCCTCTCCCACGGCCGGCCACACCGCCGCGCCGCCCGCCCTCCCCTCCTCGAGACCCTCCCCACGGCACCCCACGCCGCCGCCTTCCTTCCCGCCCCGCCTCCTCTCGCCGCCGGTTGGCGCGCGCACGACGCCGCCGTGGGCGCCGTTCTTGTGCCGCCGCTTCGCCACCGCCTCCCGTTGCTCGAGCCGTCCGGGCCCCGAGGACCCCTCAGGCCTCCTCCCCACCGCCGGTGGCTGCCGCTGCCGTGCCAGCCGCTGCCCGTCCGCCGCCGCCTCCCGAGCAGCCGCCACCACATCCTCTTCTCTGGGTCACCGACAGTGGCCCCACCTGTCGGTCACCTGACATCGCGGGCCCCCCCACCTGTGGCTGTGTTTGAGTGGGCTGGCCCAATTGTGCCGCCGGCCCGAGTGCCCTCCCCCTTTTATTTTTTTTTATTTATAGATTATACCTTATGTTGTAAATTGCATATAAATTCATAGAAAATTCCGAAAAATTGTGAAATAAATTTTATTAGATCCATAAAATTCTAAATTATTTTTATGTACTGTTTATTTACATGTTTCTGTTAAATTTAAATTTTGATAATTATATTAGTTCTTCAATGTGTAGGAATTTTATAAGTTAATTTAGAGATCCAAAAATGTCAAAAATTATTGCCTAGCTAAATCCCATTGATAATTAATCCTTATAAAATTCCCTTGCTACCTTAGGATTATTAATTTTGATTAATTATTGCCACATCCTTGATTAGGTTTTGCATCTGCTTAGTAATGCTCATAGTAAACCACCTGATTAATTGCTTGTTAACATTAATCACCATTTTACTTTGTGATCTTTTAAAAGGACAATTGGTGTTGTCATTTGGGCTAGTTGATAGTGGGTGCTATCGGAAAAAATGTTTTGCAAAACCTGATTGGGGTGGATAGTTGCAAGGATGGTGCCGCGTGCACGAGATTCGGGTCGATCGCGGGACCTACCCGATCCCTAAGGACCGATTCGTTGAGGTAGACGAGCTAAGTACAACAAAGGCGACCATTGAGTGCTTGTGTGGGCAAGCCCTGGTTGTGTACCCTTCGGACCTCTAGTTTTGGCATTCCAGTAGGTGGAGTAGGCAATTGGTGTTGTTCTGCAGGCTCAAGAGGGGGCTTCAGCCAACTAGAGTAACTAGCGCTGCGGTGGAATCCTTAGAGGGAGTGCCAGGCTAGGGGAATGTTGGTTAACGACCTTGTGGTGTTCTTTTCCTTTGGGTGATTCCTAGGGATGGTCACCTCTCGTGGGGAAAGCGTGCAACCTCTGCAGAGTGTAAAACTATCATGATAGCCGTGTCCATGGTCAAGGACGGATGACGGGGAGCTGCCTCATTGGTACTTCTTATCTTTATTTTCTTAATGGTGTTTTAAAGGAAAACCACGATCGGTGGCGTGGCGCCCCATGATGGGCCCCATGGTAGGCTGGTACCCTACCATGGGCCGGTGCTCCAATCCGGCCTAGCCCATGTTTTACGACTGCCTTGTTTGCGGCTGCTTCTCTGCGTTGATGTAGTTGCATCTTCTCTCTTCATGAGCTAATCCATGATTTCTGATGGCGACAACAACATCTCCCGGTAGATGTCGCAGTTGTCGTGCTCGGGCCCTCATAATTGGTCCTTGTAGCAGTGGTGTAGTATCAACAGAGACTTCATCAGGAGCTTCAACATCAGGGTTGAGCCTCAACAGGAGAAGCAATGTTAGGAGTGATGTCCTCATCAGTCGGGCTCCTTGGTGATGGACAGGGAGAATGACCTACTCACATATGCCCTCCAAAACAAGGAGCACCCGGGACGGACAAGAGGTTTTGGGAAGAAGCCGTGGAGGCTCGGCTTGCGGCGATGCACGATACATCTGAGGCAGGAGAGAAACAAGAGAAGAGAAGCTTCCAGAGTGGCTCGATTGGAGGCGCAGCTCAATGCCCACGAGGAAAACGTCGATCAGCTGGTTACGCGCAAGATCGCCGAAGCAGTGAGCCAGGCACTTCGGGGGGCAACAGTACTTCCGGCCAAAGTTCAGGGGCAGCCGGACGCCGTGATAAGTCCGTCCACACGATGGAGCAGCTGCGCGTCGGCCGTGGCCCCCCAAGATGATCTGCTAGCTCGTCATCCAGTGGACAGCATCACGGTTCGCCGCCCCTGCGAGCTACACGTCGAGATGAGAAATCTCTCCTTTAAGGTGGCTTATGGCATAGCGTATCCGGTGGAGGCTGGCCAGAGGTTCCACTGCATTGATATACCACCGGGTTACTCCAAGGTCACGGTGGATGAAGTGGTCGACGGCTTCGGTGATCTAACGCTAGACAATCCTACGGGCGATGACGTCACCAGCCTTGGACAGGCCCTCGACGGCTCATTCATTCTCTGGCGGAAAAAGTACATTATATTTCCAGATGTCGTGGGCGAAATCACCGGTAGGAGAGGCCTCGGAGTTGGAGCATGCCGCAGGCCAAGCTTGTCTCACTACGAACGCATGCTGCTCAAGCGTCGCCGCCGCCACCTCTGACTCCACAGAAAAGCCGTCTCTGCCGCCACCGCCAAAGCAAGAAGAACCATCCAAGGGCAACCACATCTCCAGCATCTCCCGAGAAAGAAGCTCACCGTCGGCGTCGGGATCCGGCGGCATCTCCTACCACGACGTCGGGATCACCGAGGGAGAAAGGAAAGGAGCGGTTAAGCTTGCATATGACATGACTCCCGAGGAGCTGGAGGCAAGAAAAGGCTGATGTGGCTAGGCAATTAGCGCTAAAGAAACCAGAGTCAAGCTGAAAATTGATCCAACATATCTCCGGCAGGTTAGTTGGCGGGCAGCGCCACCTCCGGTCTTGACCAACTACAAAAGGACAATAGTGAAGAGCAAGGCAAATGCTACTAGAAGTCGGAGGGCGGTCAAGAAAAAAAGAACAATGCAGGAGATGAGGACAGCACTGTCGATCCAGAGATGGTGCGGAAATTCATGGAAGAGGGAGGGCTCGATACCGAAGGAGCAACTCTGGGAATGACGGATAATCTTCCAATGGCACCGATCAGATGGAAGTATCAACTGGGCCAACCGCTGGTGGACCCAACTGAGATAGATGCTCTGCCTACCAAGATGCGACAGATGCATATCTGGTACATGAAATAGGCCATGAAAGGAACGACTATGTTTCCCTTAGTTTTGAAAGACGAGCACTTCCACCGCGGGAACAACACAGAAATATGGCTGGAATTCGAAGACTTGTACAATATATACCACAAAGACGCCGTCAACGTGTCTTTCATGAGCTGCTGGTGCCTGTAAGTGTCTCGAGCTCATATGTTTACACCGTTATTTACTCCTGTACCATAAATTTGGACTCCAACTAACTAAGTTATATATCCCTCACGTAGATTGGAGATGCAACGGCTTGCTAAAGACGGCATGTCGCATAAGTACGGCTTCATCGATCCATCGATTATCAACGACAAAGTGTATTCATACCCCCCTCAAAGAAAAAATTTCGAGGAATACATTCTCCATGCAATGCTCGAACAACACGACAAGCTGTATATATTCCTGCCCTTCAACTATGAGTATGTGTTCTCACAATCCTTTTCTTCCTCTATATACTTCTTAAGACAATGATATGTAGTATATATGACCAGCTATTTACATATATGTTGCAATATGTGTCAATAGTTTTCACTGGATCCTTCTCGTCATCGAGCTTGGCAATGGAATTATTAGAGTACAAGACTCAAGAAGGAAGCCTAAGGCAGGATACCAATGGATCATTAACATCCTAAACACGGCGTACACGGAGTTCAAGAAGAAGCAAAAGGGAAAATTCAAGAAAGAATTCGATGTCGGCTAGCGATTGAGTACGTACTACAAAAGGCGTATATTATTATTATATGTGCGTCTTATCAATTTGTCATCTGAATATTTAATTTGTTTATTCTTATGAAATCCTCGGCCCCAATGAAGGTTAGTTGCGGATCACTGAAACAACTTGTGTGGCTCTTGTGTTCCACTACATGCAAAATTTTCTCCACTGGCGATGTTCCCCTAATTTTTTGAAGAGGTTCGTGTGTGCTACTGAACCAGTTAGCTAGCTAGAATAACATACGCTTTAATTACAAGCATATATATGTTCCGATATTTAATTATTTACTTATCGCTTTATTAATTGCCAGCCCAACACCGATCGCGACGTTGCAGTACTGCCGCCTCACCGGGTGCTCGCACTTCAAGAACAACTCATCGGTTTCGTTGTCGACGAGATCGTAAACCCTCAAGGCGCGTTCCACCACATGAGGGGTAACAGTTCTCCTTCCTTTAACACCGCCGAACTGGCGGTGATATCCACCACCTCGTCGAGCAAGGCCGAGAAGAGTGACGCGGCGAAGAAATTAACTCGATAGACAATTTTCAATCACTCAAACTGCTTGTAAACGTCGCGTACGTGCGTGCACTCGTTATCACATGTAACATGTATATATATACTTGTGGATTTTTGATAATGTTAATATACTTGTGAATGTTTGTTCAGCTTGTGATGATCAAGTCAACATGTGTACGCATATATATATATTAAATTGCGACAAAAAGCATCTTCTAGTATTTAGTTTTATTATTTCAAACGATATCGACAAACACCCTATAAAACCATTTTGAAATGGATTCTCCGGTGGAGATTGCTTCTCTGCAAGCGGTTCGGAATTGGAACCGCTTGCAGAGAAATACCTCCGCAAGCGGTTCCAATTACGAACCGCTTGCAGAGCTATCCTACGTAGCAGCCCACTCGCGCGTCCGGAGAGCTACGCAGCCGGTTCGTTAGGCCTGTACAAGCGGTTGAGGGAACCGCGTGTGATACCAGCTAGGTATCACACGCGGTTTCGTACAAGCGGTTCAAAAACCGCTTGTACAGGCCCTTACGAACCGCTTGTGATGTTCCGTTCTGCAGTAGTGCCGGAAGGCAAAGGAAGCAATTGGTTGAATAACAAAACTTACTCATGTTGATGGTAAGTTTTACTACATTTACCTAATTAGATGTTAGCTATTCACGAGTTTAACTTAAGAATAAACTTTGGTGCTTTTCTGAGAATAACTATATAAATCAGTAGTGATCCAGAGTGATGATCCACTGTTTCAGTCTAAGTAGAGTAGATCTGTACCACAATCAAACCAAGTATCATTTTTTGTTCAAAAGGATTTAAGCAAACCGTATTCTTGAGAGTGTCCATACTGTCATCTAATCACATCCAATTTAATGAAAGAATGCCGTTTCACGTGCTTTTCAATCTTCTCTAAAACAGTTCTGTTCTCAAAAGTGGCTTAGATACATTCTTATGTGCAGGTAGAGCAATGGTTATCAATGTCGAGTACAATCAGCTAGATCCACTTCTTCGTGCAACTGGACATCCGGATGGAGATGCAAACTGTGAAACAGGCTATTCTCCATACGCTGGAAATATAAACCAGGTAGTTATTGTATACTGATATTTCAAAACACTAGCAATTTGGCAATTTTCAAGTGATCATTTGCTTCATTGGGTCTCCCAAATGCTGAAAGTGCGGTGCTTAAGATGATTTGTCTATTAAATACCATTTGCCGGTATGACTATAGAGTGTAGTATCAATACCAGTTAGTGTTCTCATGGATGTTGTTACCTTCAGTACCACATAATTGCATATAACTTGATGTACATTGGTCACTGGTAAATATTCTTCATTTCTCAAATAATGAATAATACTCTGCTGTAATCCTTAGTATGCATGATGTCTTGGCCCCTCAGGCTTTCTGTTATGCTGACTTTATGCCACACTTTTGCAGTTGATACCGGAGCTTGGACCATATATTGAGGAGCTGAAGAAAACACATGGTGCCATTTCTGAGTTTGTAAATCCAAAGTAATTATTCTGGCCATTTGCTCTAAAGGACAGTTTTTTACAGTGCTATTAGCGCTAGCCCATTTTTAACTTCCATTTAATTCTAGAAGTTATTTCTATTATCTCCCTATTCAAAATTTCAAGTTCGATAGAATGTACATGCAATGGGTGGAAATGATTTAGGATCTCCCTATCAACCCTTTTAAATGATTTAGGATCTCCCTATTAGCAGTTTTTTCTATGCTTATTCCTTTTTAAAAAATTCAAATTAACTCTTCTTCTATTTATATGCTCATCCATAGCTTCAAGTGTTATTGTTCAGCTTCCTTTTCATGAATACTAATAGAAAAAGTAATTCCATGATTTTAGATGGCAAATCCAGAAAAGTAGCCAACCTTCTATTTATACGGAAAAGGCTGAAACAAAATGTTTTATCTTCTATATATAGCAGCCAAAATAACTGAGCAAGAAAGGTGGAAGACGACCGATCTGGTTTTCAAGAGTGTAGAAATTATCTAATTTTATTTCAGCTGGAAAATCTTTGGATCAGATTGCATGCAAAAAAAAATTGGGTACAGCATAAAGCTAAATTGATCAAGTTGCACTGCACATAGTATAATGTAAGACCATAAAGCATACCCTATGATGCATATCTTCTAATTCATCCATTGGTGTAGTTTTGTCCGACAAAGCTTGTATTGTTAGCTTCAAATTCTCATTTAGGTGAAGAAATGTCTGCTTCACACATAGCATTAAAGCATCCAACGGTGGCCTTATTTAAATACTAGCCAAACGGAGTTTTATTATAGTAGACAAACGGTGGCCTTATTTAAAACATAAACATATATCTAAACCCTAAACCCACAATCCGATCCTGTATAGTTCTTATTTTCTCCATGAGAGCTATGAAAATGGCAAACCGCAAACCTGTCTGCAAAACTAACCTCACCAGACAATATATGGGAGCACTCGTAAGTTTGGAAAAGTGTTAGACCTTTTTTATATGCTCTTAGTGTTTAACAGTAATGTTGCCATATTCAAAGGCTGCAGAATTCTAACTGTTCTTTTCCTACGGTGACTCATTTTTTTGTTGATCATAAGGTCTTCATAATATACATTGTGGCATCCATACTGCAGAAAATGTCACAAAATCCAAGAAAAAGTTCCATAAAAGGAAAAGAAGGTAATTAATATTGTGTAGTGCAATAATATCCAAGCAAATTTCCCCATTGATAGTAGATATTAAATTTTTTAAAAAATATCATTGCAGTGGCAGTTGTCCATAATGCAGCAAAGAGGTCCCGCCCTAATATTAATCCACATGCCTCTCGATCGTTGTGTATTCGCGAGAATTTGAGCCCCACACATCATAGTGACTTAGAAGATGAAAATGTTTTGCCTCAATTATATTCTACTTTTGACACATACACTGACATCATGTGTTACAACTACGCTAGCTGAATTTTCACGGTAAGCCATTTGATGGAAGATATTATTACATTTCTATGTTTCCATTATATGTTATTATAACAAATAGGAATCCTTATGTATGTATTCATGTATATGTTATCTAGCAAGAAAGCGGCCTCTCGAACCAACAAGCCATGTAAACATTATGCCTGAACAATCACAAGCCACACAGGATCAACATAATGCTACAAATTCAAGGGAAACAGAAGAACAAAGGGAGTTGAGGCGAGAACGGGATAGACTACGATATCAACGGAAAACACTCCAACAAAGGGAAGAGAGAAATGCTCGGTGAAGAGCAGCTAGACAAAATCAGTCGCCTGAGGTGAGGGAAGAGACCAATGCCGCGCGAAGAGTAGGTTTTCAAATTCACCCTGCCACGGTGGGGGAAGAGATCAATTACTCACGAAGAGCATCCAAGTATAGTCTACCACCTGAGGAGAGGCAGGCACTATTACGTTGTAGAAATTTAAATTATGCAGCTAGACGAAACACCCTATGCACCGAGTCAATTGCGATGCAATGTCCAGAAGTTGCTCCTTCGGACAATAGTCAATCAACCATTTTGTAATTTGGTGATGGTATAAATGACACAACACATCCATCCATTTTAGAAGGTAATGCTCGCATCTATTTTCAATTTGTACTAGGAAACCATATATGGAAATCACTTATCTATAATCACTCCTATGTTAATAGGTAATGTCGACACCGCTGTCGAGGATGTCCTAGACGAGGAGTACTATGTTTTCGCTAATGGAGGTTATTTTGATGCCTTTCGTCTGTCCAATTTCAATTGTGCAACTTCTAAAACTTTCCCTTACTTTTAAAATCTAAATAATTTCATACGAGAACGATCACGAGGACGTTCAAATTCATGAAGCAGGAGATTCTACTAAAGCAGGCTATAGCCTCCCTGATCCATTTGATCACGTGTACAGCAATATACCACAAAGCACACATGTGTTGAAGCCGGATCCGGACTGCGACAAGTGTGGCGCAAAGAAGTTCCAGTATGAGACAAAAGGGTTCTGTTGTTGGGATGGGAAGATCAGATTGGCGAACCAAGAAGCTGACCCTGAGCTTATGAGGCTATGGTCAAGTGTGGACTTTGATGCGATGCATTTCCAAGAAAACATTAGATACTTTAACGGACACTTTTCATTCACCACCCTTGACGTCAGCTTAGGCGAAGCCTATAGTAACATGAGGTCTGGCACGTACACGTTTCGTGCCCATGGCCAAATCTACCACAGCGTACACTCATTTGGTTCAAGGGGTTCTAGGCCGGAGCATCTCGAGCTTTACTTTTATGACAATGATCCTACTCTAAGTCATCGATTTCGTCGATCACCTAACCTTGACCAACAAGTCATATGGAATCTGGTCAGCATTCTTTGTGGCAACCCATACTTTGAGACCTTCAGAAGTCTTGGACAGGTAGATAACCTCGAGGATTATCATATCGCCTTAAACATAGATGCTAGGTTGGACCAACGGACATAAAAATGTAACAATAACTTAGAGGTCGCCGCCATATGGGTCGAGGGTAATGAGCCATGCTCAGGATTCGACCGTAGCGTAATCCTATACGGCAACAACAACACGAGGCATACTATCCGGCCATACTACGGATGTTACGATCCATTGTCGTACCCTTTGTTTTTTCCAAAAGGTGAATTTGGCTGGCATCCGGATATCACGATGGTTGGCGTGTCTACGGACAAGGTGGCCATAGTTCATAGGGATAACCTCGACAAAGATGGTTAGTGTTTTTTTAGCAATACATGTTAGTTGAGATTACAACTTGTAATGCACTTAACATGTTAATCAATTATCCTCGCAGGACCGAACAACAGGCTATTCGTATCTGCCCAAGAATATTACTGCTACAAGTTGCAGATACGTCGTGATATATTCAACCCAATGATCTACGGCACGCGGCTCTTTCAGCAATATGCGGTTGATATGTACATCAAAATAGAGAGCACACGATTGGATTACATCAGAAATAATCAGAAGAATATAAGGGCCGACCTGTACCAGGGCTTGCTTGATAGTGTACATGTAGGCGAATGTCGTGCTAGCGCAGTAGGAAAAAGAATCGTGCTCCCACCATCCTTCATCGGGGGAGGATCGCATCGATCTTGTTGTCCGTGTGTTCAGGGCGAAGCTGGAGGAGCTCAAAAAATAGTTGTTTGAGAAGCACATTCTTCGGAGGGTTGTTGCTTATGTGTGTGTGGTTGAGTTTCAGAAGATGGGACTCCCGCACGCGTATTTTCTTCTAATCATGAATGGGCGACACAATCTGACATGTCCGGAGCAGCATGACTGCATTATCTCGGCCGAGATACTAAACAAGACTAAGTACCCAGAGTTATACAAGATGGTCATCAAGCACATGATGCATGGCCCTTGTGGAGTGCTGAACATGAACAATGTTTGTATGAAAGATGGTTCATGCAAATCCCACTACCCTCGCCCTTTTAATGCTGAAACTGTTCAGGGCAAAGACTCTTACCCCCTGTATAGGAGACGTGACGATGGGTCTACAGTAAGGGTTCGAAAGGCAGATCTAAACAATAGATGGGTAGTGCCCTACAATCCTTTCCTCCTGAGGATGTTTGACTGCCACATCAATGTGGAGGCCTATTCAAGCATTTAGGCCGTCAAATATCTATTCAAATACATCTACAAGGGGCACGACCGAGCTTCTGTTTCTCTTGGTGAAGCTAAAAGCAACGAGCTGATCGACGAGATCAAGCAATATAGGGATGCTAGGTGGGTTACCCCATCGAAGGTTTTTTGGAGAATATATGGGTTTGATTTGAGCAAAATATCGCCCCCTGTGAAACAGTTGCAGCTTCATCTTCCTAACATGCACATGGTCTTGTTTCACGAGGGACAAGATCTGCATAACGTCATTGATCGGCAAAGCACTGAGAGGACCATGCTAACCGTGTACTTTGAAGCGAACAGGGTACATGATTGGGCTCAAGGTATCCTCTACAGGGATTTTCCAGCAAGCTTCACCTGGTAGACTGCTGGCAAGGACTGGAAGCTGAGGCAGAGGGGCACACAGATTGGCAGGATCGTGTCAGCTAGACCTGCCGAAGGGGAACGATACTACCTGAGGATCCTATTAAACCATGTTGCCGGTGCAACCTCGTTCGAAGACCTTAGGACACTCGATGGTGTGCTATGCCCTTCCTTCCGTGAAACTGCAAAGAGGAGGGGCCTGATTAAGGCTGACAACACCATAGATGATTGCCTAACCGAAGCCGAGTTGTTCCTGATGCCTTCTTCGCTCCGGAGGCTATTTGGTACTATATTGGTCTTTTGTGAGCCTAGCGACGTCCGTGGGCTATGGAACAATCATTTGGACGGAATGTCCGAGGACTATCGACGTTCCCACTCATCGGCACACGTGGTTGAGCAGATGGTCCTTCTTGATATTAGGAACATGCTCCAATCAATGGGTAAGAACATAGCAACATTTCCGCTACCAAAAATTGATGAGTCTCATGACTACATGGGAGGCGAGCCCCGAGAGATCATCGAGGAGTGCAACATTGAGGTTGACCAAGACCACATCGCTATTTCCCAATCCCTAAACACAGAACAAAGATCCGTGTATGATCAGATGCTAACATCGATCGAAAGCGGTCAGGGAGGCATGTTCTTCGTGGACAGCCCTGGAGGAACAGGAATAACTTTTCTGTACAAGGCATTGCTCGCCACGGTTCGTGCACAGGGAAAGATAGTCGTGGCTACCGCAACGTCAGGGGTTGCCGCCTCCATCATGCCTAGAGGAAGGACTGCACACTCGAGGTTTAAGATCCCACTTAACGTACAAGATGGTGGAGTGTGCAACTTCAAGAAGCAAAGTGGGACCGCTAGGCTTCTCCAGAAATCGTCCCTTATTATATGGGACGAAGCCTCGATGATGAAGAGACAAGCAGTGGAGGCCTTAGACAGTAGCATTCGTGACATCATGGGTCATCATGACATGTCGTTCGGTGGAAAGACCATTGTCTTCGGAGGAGATTTCAGACAGGTGCTCCCAGTCGTACACAATGGAACATGACCTCAGATAACAAACTTGACCCTACGTAGGTCATACCTCTGGGAATGCATGCACCACCTAAGGCTCGTTCGCAACATTAGGGCCCAGAGTGATCCGGAGTTTGTGGAGTACCTTTTGCGGATCGGAAATGGATTGGAGGAGGCCGATGAGGAAGGTTACGTAAGGCTTCTTGATGAGATATGTGTCCCATCTACAGGGGAGGAGGCTGATCTCGACAGGCTGATAACCAGCATTTTCCCAAATCTTGATGACAATCTAATGGATCCGACTTACATCACCTCACTTGCCATACTATCCACTCAAAACGAGTGCGTCGACAAGATAAACATGAAGATGATTGAACGGTTCCGTGGGAAGGAGATGATCTATTATAGCTATGATCGTGCGGAGGACGATCCATATGGCTACTATCCCCCTGAGTTCTTGAACACCCTCGCCCCAACGGCCTTCCTCCCCATGTGCTAAAGCTCAAGATCAATTGCCCGGTGATTCTTTTGCGGAACATTGACCCGGCGAATGGACTGTGCAATGGGACGTGGCTGGTAGTTCGAGCCTTTCGAAGAAATGTTGTCGATGCTGACATGTCGGGAAGAGAGTGTTCCTTCCTCGAATACCGCTCTGCCCCTTCGACGATGAGATGTTCCTGTTCCGTTTCAAGATGAAGCAGTTCCCGATTAGGTTCAGCTTTACGATGACGATCAACAAGGCCCAGGGGCAGATGATCCCGAAAGTGGGTGTCTACCTACCAGACCCGGTGTTCTCTCATGGTCAACTTTACGTCGCGTTGTCTAGAGCTACATCTAGAAGCAATATTACTGTACTCGCCGGCTCTAACAATGACAAATCGAAGCGACACATGTCAAGGAATACCCGTGGGACATTTACATAGAACATTGTGTATAGGGAAGTTCTTACATCTTAGTCAATGTATTGATCCAATTATTCGTACCTTCTTTCCTGTCAAACCATTGTACTAACATATTATGTATCATTCAATAAAATATTGATTTTTAGGAGCAAGATACTTTTCTAATCGGTTGTATTGCACTTCATTTAAATGGTTTGATTTATACTGTGTCATTCATAATTTGCGAGGAGCTCATCGCCAGGTGACGACTGAGGCATTTTCATGAAAGTTTGACAAAAGGTATGGTAGATATAAATTAATAAAATTACCTGCAGTTGGAATATAGGGAGACCTGCATAGTGTAAATAAAATATGGTGGTGTTTCAAGGCCTTTGATCCATCTAGAAAGTATTTTATACTTAAGCATTCAGATGCTTTTATGAATGCAATGAGATGGTAAGTAGTATAATGTAGTATGACTGAGTTTTTATTTAGCAACCAGTCATGTTGTCTTACCTGTACGCCATAATGATATTTATCCTCCTATTTTTTTAGACTACTTCCTCTTAAAATGCATCTCTCTGTAATTCTCTTAGGTAAGAAACTAGAAGAAGCCCTATTGGTGAACTTACTTTCCTTAAATACAGAGCCATTTATTATGAAGTGTGGCTGATGGACATAACTAGGGTCTTTAGTAATTTGTAGATTGTTGAGTCACTTCTAAGTAAAAATTGTTCAGCATGGCATTGCGAACCAGAACTCAATATGTTCCATTCCACTATCAGCATAAAAATGCTCTCCGAGGACTAACCAATCCAGTTTGAAATGCAAAATGAACTCTCCTACTTCCATTATATTATGAATGAAGACACATTTTTTTATCTGATTGCATATATCAAGATATGCAAACTAATTTCCAGTAAATGGAACTGGCTCAGTCTTTGTGGGCAATAATATGTAGAGGCTCAAATTCACCTTCTCAATGAGGTAGTGTTCTTCAATTGAATCATGCTTTCTCTTTTTAACCGTGGCATAACAATTAGTTTCTGTAACTAGGTTGGGCCTTTCGCGGCTTTCGCTACTGGGAGCCCTGCCACCGCCGTCGCCCTTGCCTCGCCCGTCGCCGATGCCGCCGCCGCCGTAGGCAAAGAGCCCGACGACCGCGAATCACAGATCCAACAACGCCCCCAGGTAATAATCGAAGTGCCTGCTTTGCAGCAACGAATTGGGTTGGGTATTAGATTATGTTCGTTCCATCTGTATGCTACTGTCTTGATTAATCCAAGAACCATGCAAGAACAAATCTTGGACCAGAACACCACAAAGATGCGGGTTTTACCATTTGTTATCACCGTTCCACTCTATGGCTAATGGCTCCTTGCATTCGTGTCCTGGGCTTTTGATATGACCGGCGTATTGGTTCTGTGTGCGGCTGGCATGGGTAGGCTATTTTCTTGTTCGGTGCAGGTGGCTGGCAGGCTTGGCTGCCATACCTTGCTTGCCATGCCGGAAGCCACCCTAATTGAGTGGTGAATTGGGGATTTCGGCAGGAACTATGCGATGTGTCATGTGCTTCTGCCCTGAATTCAGCTAATCTCTGCCTTTCACTTTTACAAAGTGAACTATCATGGTACAAGAGGGAGCATGAATACATGCTAATAGTTGATGTATTATGCCTAAATACAGGCCTGAGCAGATCGCACACTTCCTGCATCATGGAACTATAAATTAACAATCCAATTAGGTCACTTAAACCTTGTGTAGAGACGTGAGTTCCAGACCACCACCGATTTGTTCATAGCTGAACACATCAGACCAGCTGAATTCACCTTTAAACATACTTAGTTGGGTTGGGATCTAGACTCATATGCACAGGGAAACCATTTACAATCTTGTAAACTTTTTCATATGGCCATTTTATGATTTTTCCAACAAAAACTACAGGGGCATGAATGCCTGATTCTGAAGGCCTTGATGTAAGTTGTTCTGCTGTAAAATTTATATAATCTTTAAAATGCTCAAATGACTGTTTTCTGAGCAAAAATTGCCTTTTTAGTTTCTACCAGATTAACTGATCTGAACTTATTTTTCTTGAAACTTTGGTACATATTTTCTGTGTCAAATAGCTTGATTGTTGAATTCATTGCATCTTGTTAGGAAGCAGACAAGGGGAAGGGGCAAATCGTGGCTGTTCTTTAGTTAGGTGGAGAATTCACCACAGATGCTGATGGCATATGTCCTATTCTGGTGGAGAGGCACATGCAACTGTCGTCGGGAAATCCCGCCGACGGTGAGATACGGCGCCCCTCCCCGGTGTTGGAGAGGACGCCGCTAGATGTAGTGGTTTAGAGAGCGGACGCTAGGTGAACTAAGCCAGTATGGAAAGCGTGTGATCAGAACGCTTATTCCCCTTTCATTGATGAGCTTATCAATTTATACAACTCTAGAGTCCGGGTTTACATGTATGGGAAACACCCAAATTGCCCTGGCCCAGGGGAAATACCCAGATTGTCCTGGTCTCTGAATCGTTGATCTCGCGATCAACGGCTAGACTAGCTTTCTTACAATCCAAGTTGTTCTAATCCCTAATGTGCCCTCGGAGGGGGGGGGGGCACATTCTGACAAGATTGCTGATTTGATCCGTTCTTGTCAGAGGTTGTCGCGGGGTCTTCGTCCTTTGGCTCGAAACTTGTCAAAGATCAATCTCGGTCTCTTCCAAGGGTCTTCATGAATTCCTCGGTGAGACTTCACTCCTTCGCCACCCTTAGGCAGGAGTCTTGAGGATTCTTATTACTTGAGATTCCCTTGGAACACCTGACCCTTCGCGTCCACCTCCCGACCCTTCGTGCGTCCAAGTCTTTTGCTCGTAACCCAAGGGGTCTTGAGGTCATCTTAGGCACGCTTCACCCCTTATCCCTCTGGGTAAAGATCCTCATGAAGGACCTTTACAGCATCTTCGTGGACATCCACCTTTCCGGAGATGGGTGGCTGCCCCTACAACAAAAGCCCCTTACGGTCACGTCACCACCTCGCCGTGGTGCCTGGCCGAAACATCCAGCTCCCCCCTTCTCCACGTCGAGGTGGTTTTCCCGAAAATGCTTTTTCTTTCCTATTTGCGAGGATATCTTCGCCCGTTGATGTGACTTGGACTACACTGACCGTGTCAGCAGCCTCGAAGTCGCCGCGTTAATCCTGGCCGCCGATCGTCACACGTGTCGTCAAATCTGTAGGCGTCCGTTGGATTTTCCTTTTGTTTTTTGATTTTTCTTTTTTGTGACTTCTCGGTTTCTTCGCGGCGTATCGTCGCCGTTGGTGAGGACACGTGGCATTCATCCGTGTCCGACCGTCTTCAATATAAGGGGCCTTGCAGTTGTCTTCTCCCCACTTGCCCTTGCTTCAAGCTCTCGACTCCCCGCCGCCGAGTGCTCTCGCTCTTTCACCCGTACTTCGCCGCCGCCAGTTCGCCGTCTATGCTGCACCATGAATGGGTCATCGTCGCTGGTTCACCGCCGACCGCCTGTCGTCTTATGCTTGCCGGTACGCCATTCTCCTGCCGTCATTTCTCTGGTATGTGGCGTTTTCCTTTGGTTCGGGCTACGGGGGTTCTAGGTATGTTGAGTTTGGCGCCGGCGAGCTCGCCGGCGAGGTTTTTCATCGTCGATGTTGGATGCGCCTCCGTTTTCTTGTTGATCGTCCTTTCCCCCCTTTTTTTTGAAAAATGGGGCAGGAATTTTTGTGAAATCGCACGTTTCAAATATCTCTGAAGTTGGTTGCGTGTGTGTGTCTTCTGTCTTTTTTTTATTATTATCTTAATGTTCCCGAAGGGTTGCCTCTCAGCAGGCTAACGTCTTCTATTTTGCAGTCCTCGGAATCTCTGATGGCTCCGAAGAAGATCCTGAGCCCTGCGGACCTTGCGCGGCTATCTTGGGAGCTAGGGCCATCGAGGATGACACCAGATATGCTCGCGAAGGTGGCGGACTGCTATGCTACGGACGAGGTAGACTTCAGACTTCCAGGGCAGGAGACGACACCTCGGCCAAATGCCGATGAGGCGGTAGTCTTTAACTCGCAGGTGAAGGCGGGTCTTCGGATACCGTGCACGTGCCTCGTCGGGGAGGTGCTCGAGCTGTACAGGGCACAGCTCGTGCATCTCTCCCCGAACGCCGTGGCCCGTCGAGTGGTGTACGAGTGGGCGCTGCGAAGCCATGGCGTGCAACCAGGCGCCCGACTCTTCGGTTTTCGCCACGAAGCTAGGTGGCAGGGGAAGACAAGCGGCAGCGCCTTCGGGTGTTTGAATTTCATCGTGAAGTCGGCGTGTACCGCAGATTTTCCGTCGTTGGCCACCTAGAAGAAGTGGGACGGGGCGGCCGGGTTGAGCTGGAAATTGTTTTGGTTTTACCAGAAGGTAGATGCTGCTGACTCTCCACTGAGGTACACCCCGGGGGCGGCCAACTGCATCAAGTTCCCGGTGGAGAAGCTGTCCGGTTCTGAAGAGGCGCAACGACTTCTACTTCAGAGGATCAGCAAACGTTTTTCCATGCGCTGCCTCGCCGAGGAGTTCTTCGCGGCCAAGGTGGGTGATGCGCAGCTGTGAGGAATTTGTTATCGTCGACGAGGGAGGCGACCACCTTACTCTGCATGATAAGGACCACCGACCTCGGAAGCTGGAATCGGCCGTGGAGAGGGCCGAGGGGATGTTCGGGCCACTCCGTCAAAACGAAGTCGCGCAGGCCCACGAAGCTGGTGTGGGCGCCCGTGTCAACCGTATCCTCGGGACAGTTACTCCCTGGGCGGAACCTGAGGCGAGGAGAGGCGGCAAGAGGAAGGCTGCCGATGGCGCTGCTGCGGGCTCCTCGAAGCGGCCTCGTGGTGAGTATTCTCCTGTACCTGGCATATGTCTTCGGTCTGTCGTTTCTAACTTTGTTTTTTCGAATCAGAGGCCGCCAGCGCTGAGGATGAGGAAGAGGACGAAGAGGAGGTCGAGGAAGAAGGCCGCCTGGCCGAGGACGACCGCACTTCACCGGACGCGCAAAGTGCCACCAGTGGTGGTGACGATCCACTGGACGTCCTGGTCAGCAAGATCCCTTCGGGACCGTTGGATCTCGGACACGGCTCCAACGAGCTTCAAGATAGCCACGGAGCGGGGCCTCTCCCTTCGGGTCGGGGTCCCGTGACTCCCAAAGGGGCCTCCGTTGATGTTGCTACGGAGGCTGACGGCTATACCACTGGCTTCGTAGTTGATACAGAGTTTTGGCTGGTTGACTCTCCTTCTGCCGAAGGTCCGTTATTTTATCTTGTTGCACTTCTTGTCTTGTTAGTTTTTTGCTTATGCTTATTTTTTCTTGCAGAGGGTGTTAACGAGGAGCCACCTTCAGTGCTCGTCTCGGGGGCCGTCGGTGCCAGCACGGCTTCTGATGCCATCTTGGCATTAGTGGCAACAACTGCCGTGGAGAGGGGGTTTTCGCTGACTATCCCGGTCGCACCTATCGCCACAGGTTTAGCTTTACCAGCCACAGTAGAGGGAGGAGTCTTGCGAGCTTCTATTACGCCCGGTGCCACATCCTCGGCAGCGGCGACGACTGTCGATGGAGGAGCTTCGCGTGCAACTCCCCTCACGCCCAGTGCCGCCCCTGTCACCGATGGCTCCTCTCTGGAGCCCGATGTACTCCTCCCCGACGAACACGTGGAGGCTATCGTCAGGGGGGTGCCTTCGGCAATCCTTGATCGCTGCAAGATGTTCCCCCTGCTGGAGAACATGCACAATGTCGAGATATGGCTTGCCACGGTAATTTATTTATTTTTATTTGATCTCGTGTTACTTATGTCTGCATTAAACTCTGCAGAGCTTGGCTTGTAACCGTGCCGCATCGGCACAAGTGTTGGGCCTCTCGGAGAGGTGTGCTGTTCTCGAGGGTCGTGTCGCCACCGTCGACCGAGAGAACGGCACCCTTCGGGAAGTTAGCATGAAGGAGAAGGAACTGGTAGCCCTTCTTAGGTCGGAGAAGGAGCAGGCGGAGCAGCATGTGAAGACCACCGAGGAGGCCTTGGCTGCGCTCCGTGCCGAAGTTGAGGCCCAGCGAGGCGAAATTGAATCGTCGCGTAAGGAATACAATGACTTGCGCGACGATATGAAAATGAGCTTGGGACTCTTCGGGGTTTCGTGGCGAAGGTGAAGCAACAATTGGACGCTTTCCAAGCAGAGCTTCTTTCTTTGAGTCAAGTCTTCGCCAAAGAGGTCAGTAGACTAGGGACTATCACCGTGAGCACCCCCCCGAAGAGCCTGGCTTTAGCCATCAAGTACTTAAAGGAGGCGATCGGGACCATAGTGGAGGGGTCGCTACGCTATGGATCAGACTGCGCCGTTAGCTCTATCTTCGCATTTTCAACAATGCTAAAGAATGTTGGGTGCACACATTTTTTGAGTGGCTCTTCTCCAAGTGGCTCATATCCTTTGGTGTTCATCGCTAGCTCGTTTGATCGCGACTCCCGTCAGGTTGTTCGAGATTTCTTGTTTATGTTCTGGCGAGCTAGTGGACCTGCCTTCTGCTGCGCTTTCATGGCCCACGCGAAGAAGAAGACTCCTCCGGCCTCTGTGATTGGTTCGCCTCCGCCTCTAAAGATAGCGGAGCCCAGGGTGCCAAGCGAAGATTCTCCGACGGTTTCTATTCCTCAGGATCCCAAAGGTCCTGTAGATCCGAAGGGCAAAAAACCAGCGGAGTAGGATTGTAATAGTTTTAGGATTGTAATATTTTGCTAATGTAATATATGATCTTTGGTTTACTTCTCATTTCGAAGTTGTCCCGTATCGTGAGTGATCTTATTTACCTTCGTGATGTTTTGTTTCCATTTCGCATCAGCTCGTTGCTTCTCCATTTTGTTGCACCCTCTACACGTGATATCGTCAGCGTAGTCGGCATTCGCGAAGGCTCGTGGCCTGCTAAGGTTATGTTTCGGGTGCTTGGTGCGAGTGTTCTTGGTCTCGCGCCAGCCCTTTGGCGCTTTTAGCGCACTATGCGTTCACTAAGGCTCGTGGCCCGCGAACGTTATGTTTTGGGTGCTTGGCGCGAGTGCTCTTGGCTTCGCGCCAGCCCCTTGGCGCTTTTGCACATTATGCGTTCGCAAAGGCTCGTGGCCCGCGAAGGTTATGTTTTGGGTGCTTGGCGCGAGTGCTCTTGGCCTCGCGCCAGCCCCTTGGCGCTTTGGGGCATTATACGTTCGCAAAGGCTCGTGGCCCGCGAAGGTTATGTTTTGGGTGCTTGGCGCGAGTGCTCTTGGCCTCGCGCCAACCCCTTGCCGCTTTTAGCGCACTATGCGTTCGCGAAGGCTCGTGGCCCGCGAAGGTTATGTTTTGGATGCTTGGCGCGAGTGCTCTTGGCCTCGCGTCAGCCCCTTGGCGCTTTTGCGCATTATGCGTTCGTGAAGGCTCGTGGCCCGCGAATGTTATGTTTTGGATGTTTGGCGCGAGTGCTCTTGGCCTCGTGTCAGCCCCTTGACGCTTTAGCGCATTATACATTTGGGAAGGCTCGTGGCCCGCGAAGGTTATGTTTCGGGTGCTTGGCGCGAGTGCTCTTGGCCTCGTGCCAGCCTCTTTGTCGAATTGAAGTGTCTGCTTGGGAACGTTCCTCTCATCTTCATTTCATTTCAAATTACATCTTGGCAGTTACATTCCCGTAGGATTTCTCCGGTCGCAGCTAGTTTTGGGCGTCTGAGCCTCATTAAAAACTCCGCTAGGGAAAAACCGAGTCGGAGAAAAGAGTACTCAACGCTTCATCATTGCCTCATGGGTAATACTTAATTAGGCTCTTTGCATTCCATGTGTTTGGCACTGAAGAGCCGTCAAGATTGGAGAGGTGGAACGATCCTTGCCTTGTTTGTTTGTTCACGATAAAGGGTCCATCCCATGTGGGCTCTAGTTTGGATGGCCGTTGTGGCATTTTCGGAAGAACCATGTCTCCTTGTTGGATCTCCCATGGTCTTACTCGCTTGTTGTAGGTTTTGCTCATTAGCTCATTATACTTCTCTAAGGCCTGTTTTGCTGTGAGCCTGTCTTCTTCGACAGTGTCGGCCGGTGGTTGATCACGGATGTTAGCACCACCTGTTATGAACCGAAGGGTCTTCGCTTGAATCTCAGCCGGTGTTACTGCCTCTTCACCATAGACCAGCCTGAAAGGTGAATATCTTGTTGGTCTTGTAGGCGTTGTGCGAATTGCCCATAGCGTCTTCTCCAGTCCTTTTGGCCATTTTCCTTTTGCTTCATCCACCAACCTTCTTTTTAGTGATTTCATGATGTTCTGATTTGCCCGTTCAACGGCACCGTTCGCTTGTGGGTGTCCCATAGAAGCATAGCATATTTTTATGCCGAGGTCTTCACAGAATGACTTAAATCTTGACGAGATTAATTGTGATCCATTATCAGCCACCACTTCTTGTGTTATGCCAAACCTGCATATCACATTTTTCCAAAAGAAGTGTTGGGTCTTCGCAGCTGTGATACTCGTTAATGGTTCTGCTTCAATCTATTTGGTAAAATAGTCAATAGCGACGATGATCCAGTTAAATCCCCCTGAAGCCTGCTTGAGGTCCCCCACGATATCAATCCCCCACCTTGCGAAGGGACACACTGGGGGTGAGGGCTGGAGGTTTGTTGGCGGAGCCTTCGGCGGGTTTGTCATCCATTGACACCCTCGGCATCTTTTACGAATTCTTCTGCGTCGCTATTGGCCGTTGGCCAGTATATTCCTATGCGCAACACCTTCGCTGCAAGGGCCCTTGGGCTTTGGTGCGAGCCGCAGATTCCTGCATGTACTTCCGGCAATGCCTCTTTTCCTTCTACCTTTGAAACACACCTCATCCACGGCGTGCCAATTCCCGATTTGTAAAGTAGGCCATCCATCATGGTATATGTTCTTGCGCGTTGCTTTGTTGTGTGCGCCTGTCTACTATCTTCGGGTAATTCACCATCCCGAAGATATTTTACGATGATTGTTCGCCAATCTCCTTCCAAGGATCTTGCTATAACTTGCACTTCGGGGCATATAGATGTTCGTGATATTGCTTCGTAAAACACCCCGTCAGGTATTCTTGTGGAGTATGCTGCTGCCTTGGCCAATTCGTTTGCTCTCATGTTTTCCCCCCTTGGTATTGTTTTCATAGAGATCTCCACAAAATGCTTCTCCATTGCTCTTACTGCTTCCAGATATTTTGCCATTTCGGTGTCTTTTGCTTGAAAGTCCTTTGTTATATGCCCTTCTATCAACTTAGAGTCGGTGTAGATAACGACCCTGTTCGCTCCGAGGGGTTTTGCTTTCGAAGACCCAGGAGAAGTCCTTCGTATTCAGCCGCGTTGTTTGTCGTCTTGATGTTTAATCTGAGAGAATACTCTGTGCTTTGCCCTTCGGGATCAGTTACAATTGCTGATGCTCTTGCCCCTTCTGCTGTAAAAGAGCCATCGGATTTTATGCTCCACAAAGGGAGCAAAGCTGGGCCTTCTTCCGAAACTTCAACCGACCATTCAGAGATGAAATCAGCAAGTGCCTGAGCTTTAATGGCCGTCCTTGGTTCAAAGACGATGTCGAAGGGTGCTAGTTCTGCGGCCCACTTCACGATTCTTGTCGTGGCATCTTTGTTTTCAAATATTGACCTTAGAGGGTATGCTGTGGGAACTTTTATCTTGAACTCTTGAGAAGTAGTGTCGTAATTTTCTGGATGCCATAAGTAATGCATAAGCTATCTTCTCTAGTTCAATATAGTTTCTTTTTGCTCCTTGCAATGATTCCGATACATAATATACGGGCATCTGTCCCCCTTCGGCTTCATCCTTTATGAGGACTGCGCTGACCGCAAAGTGACTTGCTGATAAATACAATGTTAGGTGCGTCGCCCCGTTCGGACTGACGAGTCTTGGTAGTTGATGAAGATGATCCTTCAGCCTTGCGAAGGCGTCCTTGCATTGAGGTCCCCACTCAAAGGGTGTTGTTCCTTTAATTGTGCTGAAGAAGTGTTTGTGTTTTTCTGCGGCCTTCGGGACAAATCTCCCTAGGGCGGCCAGCTTTCCTAGGAGGCTCTGTGCTTGCTTCTTGTTTTCTGGATCTTTCATGCATTGAATTGCATCTATCTTCTCTTTGTTGACTTCTATTCCTCGGTGTGATACTAGGAATCCGAGCAATTTTCCTGTTTCTACTGCAAAGACACACTTCATCGGGTTTAATTTAATGCCTTCTGCTCTTAGGCTTGTGAAAGTTTCTTGGATATCCTCGCAGTGGTCCTTTCTTTGTTCGCTTTTGACGACAATGTCGTCGACATACGTCTCCATGTTTCTTCCCATTTGCTTTGCGAGGACCTTCGCGATGAATCTTGCAAATGTTGCACCTGCATTTCTTAGGCCGAAAGGCATTCCTCGGAAGCAGTACGTGCCGAAGGGTGTTATAAATGCCGTCTTCTCTTCATCTTCCTTCCTCATATACACTTGATGTTAGCCTGAGTAGGCGTCCAGGAAGCTCATCAGTTCACAACCTGCTGTTGCGTCAACCAGCTGGTCATTCCTCGGTAGGGGAAAATCATCTTTTGGGTATGCCTTGTTAAGATTTGTGTGGTCAACGCACAATCTCCAGGTGCCGTTTGACTTCTTCGCCATCACGACATTGGCGAGCCACTCAGGATACGCAACTTCTCGAATGACGTGGGCTTGACGCAATTTTTCCACTTCTATCTTCGCCGCTTCCTGTCTATCGGGTCCCATTTTCCTGAGTTTTTGTTTGATTGGTTTTGCATCTATTTTCACGTTCAGCGCGTGTTCGATTGTTTCTCTGGGGACCCCCTTAGACTCTCCCGGCATCCAGGCGAAGATATCACTGCTTTGCCGAAGCAAGTTGATGACGTGTGCTTCTTCCTCTTCGGAGAGTGCGGTTTCGATGGATACTGTTTTTTCTTCATCCTATGGGAATAGTCGTATCTTCTTTGTTTCACTTTTCGGCCTGACCTGGGGCTTGTAACCCTTTGGTCTGTATTGGGAGTTGACCATTTCTGTAGTTTGGACTGGCTTGAGCTTTGGTATGCCTTCGAGTTCATTTTTCCTCGCCGATTGCTGATTTCCTCGAATAGTAATGACTCCCCTTCGGCGGGCAGTTTCATGCATAGGTAGCTGTGATGTATGATTGCCCCGAAGGCATTGATGATTCCTCTTCTGAAGATTGCGTTGTAGCGGTACTCCATGTCAACAACATCAAAGCATATGCTCTTTGTTATCTTTCTCTTGCCTTCATGAAAAGTTATAGGTAATAATATCTGGCCCATGGCAGCCACGGGCTCTCCTCCGAACCCTATGAGCGGCATGTGCGATGGTGTTAGTCTGTCTTCTGGTATATTGAGTTGCTTGAATGCGCTGGCGAAGATGATATCTGCTGAGCTTCCTCCGTCGACTAGCGTCCTTTGGACATCATATTCTGCAATTTCTGCTGTGATCACAATGGGATCTTGGTGTGGGAACTTCACGCCCTTGGCGTCAGTCGTATCGAAGGTTATCGATGGAGCCGGTGCTGGTTTACTAGACACCGAGACGTGTGACACCTGGCTGATGAACTCTTTCCTCTTTCTGTTCGATGGGAGGTTCAGCGAGGATCCTCCGGTAATGACATGGAAAACCCTTCGGTTTTACTGTTCAACATTGTGAACCCTCTCGGGAGATTTGCGATATTGATCCCTCGGACGCTGGTCTTGCCTTTGTTGTCATTTCTGGTTTTGGTAGTTTTTGCGTTGCGCTTTAACGTCTCTGCATTCCTCGGTTATATGCGAGTAGTTTTCTCCATGTACCGCACAATACTTCTTCCCCTTGTCCTGATTACCTCCTCGGAATCTATCATTCCTGTGAAAATTCTCCCTTCGGTAATTGTCGTTCCTTCAATCGTCACCTCTTGTGCTATCTTTCCGATGGTTGTACTCGTCCCTTCGGATGTTGTAATCCCTTCGGGGATAATCACCCCTTCTATTATTGTCGATAGGTCTTTTCTCATCCGCTTTAGACTCAATGTTGCTTACTCTTTTGTTGTTTTGATGCCTCTTGTTCTTTTCTAAATTGCTCTCCCTGTGGCCGTTGCGGTCCTTTTGTGTGCTCAGCTGGCCTTGCCTTCTCAAGTTTTCCTCTTCTCCTTTTGCATACCCTTCCACCTCGTCATAGAGGAGCGCAGCTATTTGCGGTGGGTCCTGAGTCAACTTGTGTAGAAGGGGTCCCGGTTGAAGCCCTCTTCGGAATGCATTGATTACCGAGGAGTCTGATACATCTCTTATCTGGCATCGTATTGCAGCGAATCTTTTGTAGTAGTCTCTTGTGCTTTCTTTCTTGCCTTGTTCCAGGGCGAAGAGGTCTCCTTCTACCATCCTCTGAATATAATTGCCTTGAAAGTTGTTAGCGAAGGCGTCTTTGAGTTGATTCCACGAGTATATGGATCCTTGTGATAGTGAAGTGTACCATGAGAGTGCGGTACCCTTTAGCGTTAACAACAAACTCTTCGCCTTGATATCATCATCTCCGCCAGCTGCTTCAACCGCCGTGTCATATACATCCAAGAATTCATTTGGGTCGGTGTCTCCAGAGAACTTGAATACGCTTGGCATTTTGAATCCTTCGGGCCATTTTTTGCCGCGAAGGTGCGCGCTCAGAGGCCCTTCGCTTGCCTTCCTTGGCTGTGCCACCATTACATTTTGCCGATATTGCTCATGGTTTTCCTCTGAGTATGAGATCCTTCGGGGCACATAGTGCTGCTGGGGTTGCATTGTTACGAGCTCTCTTCGGAGTAGGTTGATTTGTTCTTCCAACAATCTTCTTGTCTTGCAGGATGTCCTCTGTGGATGGGGAGTCTTCATGTTGACGTTCTCGCATGGGGTGGGTGGGTGGGTTTTGCTGCATCTCATCTCCGATGATTCTGCTAGGTCCTGGCTCATCGGGTCTACCGCCGCCCATGTTCGAGACACCTTGGCTCTGGTTCCTCCGGTCTTGCAGGTTGGTGTCGGGTGCTCTTCGGATGCTTCCACCAAGTCTTTGCGCCACCGTGCCTTCCTGCTGCCGTTCAGTCATTGGCGCAGCGGTGATCGCCCTTTGGGCCGCTTCCTCCATCGCCTCGCCGCTGGCACCTAGCTCGTTCTGGTCTTGCCGCTCTCATCCTGCCCTTGCTCCATCATGCCCCGTTTCCGGCGGCATTTCGCCTCCGGCCGCTGCGACACTCCTCCTTGGTCTGGCCATCGCCGCAACGCTCACCTCCTCCCCACGGACGGCGCCAACTGTCGTCGGGAAATCCCACCGATGGTGAGATACGGCGCCCCTCCCCGGTGTTGGAGAGGACGCCGCTAGATGTAGTGGTTTAGAGAGCGGACGCTAGGTGAACTAAGCCAGTATGGAAAGTGTGTGATCAGAATGCTTGTCCCCCTTTCATTGATGAGCTTATCAATTTATACAACTCTAGGGTCCGGGTTTACATGTATGGGAAACACCTAAATTGCCCCGGCCTAGGAGAAATACCCAGATTGTCCTGGTCTCTGGATCGTTGAACTTGCGATCAACGGCTAGACTAGCTTTCTTACAATCCAAGTTGTTCTAATCCCTAATGTACCCTTGGAGGGGGGCACATTCTAACAAGATTGCTGATTTGATCCGTTCTTGTTAGAGCTTGTCGCGGGGTCTTCGTCCTTTGGCTCGAAACTTGTCAAAGATCAATCTCGGTCTCTTCAAAGGGTCTTCGTGAATTCCTCGGTGAGACTTCACTCCTTCGCCACCCTTCGGTAGGAGTCTTGAGGATTCTCATTACTTGAGATTCCCTCGGAACACCTGACCCTTCGCGTCCACCTCCCGACCCTTCGCGCATCCAAGTCTTTTGCTCGTAACCCAAGGGGTCTTGAGGTCATCTTAGGCACGCTTCACCCCTTATCCCTCTGGGTAAAGATCCTCGTGAAGGACCTTTACAGCATCTTCGCAGACATCCACCTTTTCCGGAGATGGGGTGGTAGCGATTGGCAGCTACGCGTGTTGCCCCGCGCTCCTCTCAGCACCGCGTTTGTGAACGATAGCCCTCTTCACATCACACCAGCAGCCATGCTACTTCCACCTTAACCACAAGTCGGACAACGTCCGCTTTCCCAATCACATCCAACACATACACACACTGGCATGCCAGGCCCAATTTCCAGTTTCCATATTAGATATGTAATCATATCCGGTGAATGTCGGTTCACCGTTCCGAGGCCAATCTAAGCCTAAAATTATTAATTGGACCTGAGCAATGTCTAAGCAAATTTTAACCAAGACTTAAGAGTCTAAAATTGTTTTATTTCACCTAGCTGGCTATCAAGGGTGATTTTCAAGGCAATCATTCATAAAGTAAAAGGACAGATGAATATTATCATGGCAATATCATCAAGGTAGAACAATAACAAATGATAATAAGGCATGATAAATCATGATTAATCAAGCAGGTATTATTTACTTAAAAAAAGCATGCAGTTTAATACTGTAAATGAAATATTTTATAAAATTGGGAATCAATATGATCCATCAAAGTGTTAACTCGTACTAGGGAAAGCTAACTCTCCCTAATAAAAGCAAACACAATTATGGTTTAAGATGTTAACTCGCACTAGGGAAAGCGCATCCTCTCCCCAGTAAAAGCAACATTATTAAGGGTAGGTATTAACTCGCACTAGGGAAAATCAAGATTCTCCGTAGTAAAAGCAAACCCTTAGAGGGTGAATGTTAACTCGCCTTGGTCCTGTGGGTAGTGAGGATCGTCCTGTTGATCTTTGAAGTGTCCTTCCGGTTCCTCGGCGTCTAATAATCGGAACGAATTTGAAGAGCAATAAATAAAAGCATCGATATGCAAATAGAAGCATAATGCAATGAAATGCCTTTACCGAGTCTAGTGATTTGTCGAAGAGCGATAAATTCTATCCTGGATATCGAGGAAGTTCCATGATCCTTCTATTACATAATAGTTTACAAAAGATAGCGGTAGAGCGGCATTATGAAGATGATATGCGATGATGCAAAATGTTACCCTTAATAGACTACCCATAGATTTAGCAAATAGACGTATAAAGAAAAAAATAGATTTTTGTTTGAAGAATTTCCTTCATCAACTCTCGAAAGAGTACTTACGGTGTTTGGTGTGGTGTTGGTTAGGTTACTCTTAAATTAATGAGGAATTATTACCACAAGATTATTTGTATACGTAGGGTAATTAAGTACCCGAGTTTTCCCTTAGTTAAAATAATTAAATAATTTTACGGAGTTTAAATGAGATCTCTTAATTATAACAAATCCAATAGGGTTTAATAATGTTCCTGTAGGAATTTGAGAATTAATTGAAATCTTTTAGTATCAAATTTTTTTTCTGTTTTATTAATACATATATGAAAAATGGTTAAACTGCTCAATTTAGTTATCTAGAGAACAATATTGATCCTAAAAATGTGCAATAAATTTATTAAATTTATAAATCATATTTATGTTCGTCTGGAATTTTCTCATGATTTTATGAATTCAATAATCAACTAAAATAGATGGGAAACCTATTTATAATTTACTAAAAGTGGGTTGGGATTTCATCAGGGGCCTTAAGTGAGGTTACCAAGGCATACCATAATTTTATTAGGTCCATGTTGATATATAAACCTTCCCAGAATTTTCTTAGAATTTTCCTAATTCATTTGCTAATTTAAATAACCAGGACTCTATTAGAGATCTTACTTTTACATAAGAAATTGTCTAAAACGAGCTTAACTATTTTCTCGAAGACTAATACTCATGTACTATTCTTGGTCATAATTTTATAAAATCCTGGAGGTCATATGGTGTTCAACATAATTTTTCTATAATTTTTAGAGCTGTCTAACGATTTTTAATAATTCAATTTTACTTACTATTATTAACTAAATTGTTAAAAGGCTAGAAAATCTCAATGAATAGTGTTGGGCCGGCCCAAGGCACAGCCCACTCACGACCAGGTGGAATGCGGCTTTTAAAAGCTCGCGAATGGTTGATAGAAAGCGTAACATGTGAATTACGCCTTCACTAAATTGACATGTGGGGGCGAGGACCCACAAGTCAGCCGGCCAACGGTAGCCACAGAGGAGGCCTTCTTCCTCCTCGGCCTGGGCGTGTCCAGCGGCCACGGCCGGCCGGAGTGGATGGTGGCGCCGGCAGGAGGCCACGGCGGCGAGGTTTGATCGCCAAACGAAACCCCACGGCTCCACGCACCAAAGGCGTTCTTGGCGAGGCTCATCAGAGCTAACCGGCGGCGGTGCAACGAGCTCTCGCGGCGACCGGCACAGCTAATCATCGCGGTGGCGAACTAGGGCGGCTACTGCCTAACCTATAGGCTCAAGAGCATCACTAGGGAACTAAGGAGGTACCTTTGGAACCGGAGAGAACAGAGGCGCACCGGAGATGGCCGGCAACGAGCAGGGCAGTGGCGGCCGAAATGGGAACACGTCGCCAGAGAATTCCGGAAGATGGCATGCAAAATTGAGAGGAGGAGGTGGTTAGAGACATCCCGAGGATGCTCTATGCTCAAGGAATTGACAAGTAGCTTACCGGAGCGGCTAGGATTAGAAAGGGGGTGATTTTGCCCAGCGGGGAGGACTTCGCGGATGCCGCGAGCTCCAGGGCATCTCGGCTCGATTCCCCCGAGGACGTTGGCGAGGAGGAGGTGAAGAAGACATGGCTGCGAAATTGTGGCTTGGGATGCACCGTGGTGGATGAACGGAGGTGCCGAAGATAGGCGGCCGCAGTGAAACAAAGGAAAAAGAGAGAGTATGAGCTTTAGCTCGATTTATCTAGGCACGGGTGGTCTCGGGGTGGTTTATAGAGATGGGTGGCCTTGCAGCGATGCCACGGCATGGGGGAGTTGCGGTGCTTCCAAGGGAAGGTAGAGAGGCCGAGTCGGTTCGGCTTAATGGCAGAGGCAGAGCCATTGGTTGGCCGAGAAAGGCGGTGGGGTGCTGCGACGGCGAGATGGCAGGGCCGGACAGGGTGACGTGACCGTGGCTCAGAGCCAAGAGGAAGATGACAAGGCGGCAGGGACAGCAGCGGCGTTGCAGCGGCGGGATGGCGTGGGAGCAGGGGAAACCCGGCCACGGGACGGCTTGGCAGAGCACGGGCGTGGGCAGTAGAGGGTTGTGGCCACGTGGAGGTACTGCTCTGCAGGGGGAGCAGTGCGGTGAGAGAGAGAGGGATGAGAGAGGGGGACAGAAAACACACACAGAGAGAGAGTTCACCGGGAGAGAGCTGAGAGAGAAAAAACAGAGGGGAGAGAGAGGGATGGATACTGCCATGTGGGGTCCACTGGTCAGGTTGGCAATTGACAATTCATGAATAAAGAAGGGTCAACAAAAAGACCTAGTTTTGATTTGAGGAAAAAATTGAATTTGATTTGGGGTTTTGATTTTAAGGTTTAATTAAGTTATCCCAATTATACACCTTCATATAATTGAATAATAAATAATTTCAAAGGAAATATCCAATTCAAGATTCCTATATTGTTTTATGACCTAAATTTCATATAAGTCTTATGTTGCATTTTAGGGTTTCAAATGTTGAAGTTGAGCGGATAAAAATTTGATTTTAATATATTTTCAAGTATAAGAAAATATGGACTTTGCACAAGACCCTCTTTTGTTTTTTTTTTGAAATAAGACATGTTTTATTGATTAATTGGTTTGTGGCTAAATCATGATCCAAAACTAGCTGTATTTATATAAACTGCCAGCTAGTTAAATAGGCTAGAATATTTCTAAAAATAGGCAAAATGCATGACGAAATTTTGCATTTTGTATTTTTAGCAAGAAAATATTTTCTTGCACTCAAAATTTTAAAATTGAAACCTTGGCCCAAATTGGGCTGTTACAAATCCTCCCCCCCTAAAAATGAATCTCGACCTCGAGATTTGATAACCTAGAAGGTATAGAGGATAGAGAAGTTGCAATCTGATCTTCGTTCCAAAAGGTTCTTGGATACGCTCAATAATTTTTGATCTGGGAAGTACTCGGTAGACTTGAATCATGGCGACTCATGGTGTCGACGCTGGGAGGAGAGGACCTCTGTCTTAAACTGTCCGAAGGGTTGTTTGCGCTGGGCCTTTGTCGTTAAACTTCTCCGCCCTAGTTGATAAAATGCAGACGAGAGGGAGTAGCACTAGATCAAGGGTAAGAAAGAACTAGGAGGAAAAAGCCGAGAGGGAGACAGAGAGGAATCTTCACCTTTGTGAGGCTAGCCTAAAGCCATTTTCCCCTGTATCGACGGCGTAATTGATCTCTGCTGTTATGTTTGCCCTAGATGCCCTTAGTACTCAATGGATGGACATGTGATGTTGCATTCAAGAAGCTCACAATACCATCTAAGATGCCTCCATTAATTATTCACCAAGATCCAATTCTAATTCATCATGTACTTTATTTAGTATTTCATCCAACAATGTGACCATTATAACAATTTTGGTAAGTCACTAAAAATCCACAGTTCGATCACACCTTAAGACTATAACCTTGGTCTGATCCTAATCGTTGGAGACTCTTACTATTAGTTGATATACCACCAAGATTTAGAGTCTCGACATCAAATCTTGTTTTGCTATGATTTTCCTTGTCCCATCTTTATTTTACTGCCTAATTGCTTTTGGCCAAATCAATTAGTACCCATTCTCAAAATATCAGCACATTCACCAATAAATGCTTCCGATCACCTAGCTTAACCATCCGATTTCCGATATTAGTCTATGAATCAAGAGACTGGGTTATCGTTAAGCATCACCCACAATTCAAGATATGGTCTAATGAAATCCAATACTGCCCCCGAATCACAATAGTCATTAGCTAGAATCAATAATCCCAAAATAATTTCCAGATAAGTCGGATTCTTCTAATGAGTAATCTCAACGTCGTCTTAATATATGTGACGACAATCCAATATGGTCATGTTTGACTACCCCCCTAAATAAAATTTTCCACCAACATTGGGACAGTTTGTAGTCAATAGATTTAGTGTTATTCCTCCAAGTCAGACCATATATCCTGTAATGGTCATTAGTACTAATCCATATTTCAAATCCATTGCAATCATGTCCATAAGATTATTATCTTAAATAGCCCATGGGTACTTACCCAATCTCAATCATGATGATTTAACAATCTAAAATCCAAGTTCGAGTGATCATATTATCTTCTAGGTGGATCACAAATGATACAATTTTCAGTTCTTCCTGACAAGATCTTACACAAGTCCTTGTTTTTTGTATCGGGTCACCCGGATAAGATTATTCCTACTAATCCAAATACAACCGGGTAAGTCCATGAAAAATCAGCATGGAACATCTCCTCAAAAGTTTTTTTTTTAAGATCGCCGATACTCTAAGAATCCATCATGCGACAAGGGATCACCTAACTAATAATTAACCAGTAGATCCACCAATCAATGACCAATATGATAGTCTTCCAATAAGTCAATGATTTCTACGAAATCCATCTGAGTCCAATGAATCCAATAGTGGACAGATCAACTTCTGCAAGCAATTCATAAATGCACCAGGTGCTAATAGTTCTTAATCGGTCCATCGATAATTTGTTTAAAATTACCATGTTATAACCCTTAATCATTAATTTAATTCACCGATGTAGGGTTAGTGTACTTCCTATAGCATCCATAAATTTATGCCATTATATGAGCGATTTCTAATATAATCTTATCGATATCCACCAAATTTATTTCGGGCTCAATATACACCGATTCTTGGTGGTAACCAGCCATTTTAATCATATCACTATCTCCAAAGTTGATTTGTTCCCTTGAGATTAACATCTAAGAGATAATCAATTACATCTCCAAACTTTTCGCCACACAATTAAACCAATGTTAAAATCATCATACATTTCCAAACTACTTTTACCTAAGTTTGATCTTTTAACTCTACTAATGGCATCATGTCTTATATCGATGCGAACTTCTTTGATGTGCAACACACGTCAATCCATCCTTTCATCCATTATAGGGCTTTCTCTTAATTGATTCCAAGGTGTTCATTGTCTCATGACACTATTAATTTGATAGAATCACAATAACAGGTAAGAGGAATAAAATAAAGGAAAATAAGAAAGGTAGGGAGAATATTCTATCTCCCACACGGCGGTGTAAAGATAAGTTTCACTCCCACAAAAATCTAGGGAGAGAACAAATTGGGTTTGAAGGGGAGATTGACCAAAATGATCAATTTGAATAGGACAAAAATATCTTCTTATCATACCTAGCTTGCACACTAGTTTGGAAATGACAATAAGGAAATCTTCCGTTTGAAATAAAACAAAAGGTTGTAACGAAGTAGAGAAAACATGGTTGAAAAGGCAGAGGTTTCGAAATTTAGATTGGAGAAAGTTTGAATAAGAGAAGTCTTTTAAAAGCAACTCATGATGTCAATAAATTTTGTTTTGAAACTTTTGCCTTGAAATACCATTTTCAACCTTGAAATACCATTTTCAACCTTTCAAAACATTGCCCTGAAAAACTTTTGTGAAGTTCGTTTTCCAAATCCTTTGAACGTATTTATACATACATGTTTTAAAGATACCACTTAGAAAACATATTTTTAGTAATCCAAAATATCAAACAAATCTTTGGTGCTTAGCAAAAAGGGGACAAGTTTAAACAAAGTCTCAAAAAGTTGAAGCCGTGTTTCTTTTTCTTTTTTTTTTAAAAAAAGGTACTTAATTTTTGACCCGGGTTTGTAAATGTATTGAGAGTAAATCATTTTACAGAACAATTTTTCTTGAAAGATAGGTGTAAATCAAAATGTTGCTCCGGAGGGTCTTAGATGAATGGTTACGGGGGCTTTGGAGCAATTGAGTTTATTTTGTTCAACTATGGTCAAACTAGGGATATCTAGTGGGAGAGGAGGTGTTAGCCTTCAGGCACGACTCCGGCTGTCGCAAGCTTTTACTTTTGCGATGAACGTTGTCGACACTGATCCCTTGTGAGACCTCTCTAGCATCAGGTCCCATACCTATACGCATGATATGCAGATGTAGAAGATTCAAGTTAACCAACGTAAACAAGATCCAATGGCATTTATAAAGCTCAAATTTAACTTGTAAGGGATAGGATACCATTCTCCTATTTAAGGCGTCCCATAACTTACAAGCAATAATTTACGATTCTATGCTAGGGTAGCGTTTTACCCAAAAGTCATAATAGTTGCCTGAAGCTGAGATGTCTAAACTAACCTCACATACCTACAATGGACTTGATGAGTCCTAAGGTTAAGAGACTAACAAGTTCCTTAAAGCAATGCCCTATAAGACTAGGGATCACACTTAAGGCTACAGAGCACTATTATTAGTTGTTTTGACAACTGATATTGTGCATAATTTCTTCTACTAGAGTAGAGAAATTAGAGATATCGGGGTAGAGTTGCCTATAATTGATGAAGTGATGTGTTGGTCGCAGGTGCTGACGTCTTTAGATCCACTGCAGTCGGTTGTAGGGGCGATGGTTGATTGAAGAGTCTCGTGGCTCTTTATCTTCATGTCACTTTACTATTCTTGACGCTCCTTGAGTATGTTGTCGAGACGTGTAGTTTTAGGTCTCCAATGATGAGAAAAAGGGGTCGACTAGACCTTTAGATCAGGAGAGAATTTAGAAGTGATTCTTGTTGAGAAATAAACAAGACATTCGATGTTACGTGAAGAGAATATGAGACAAGATAGAAGATGAAAATGTCGAGAAAGAGAAGATATGACAGAAGAGTTTCCCAAAATTTTCTGAAAAAGATAGAGAATTGGAATGCAATTCAGGAGGAAAGAATACAGCATATTTTTATAAAGTAGTTTATTTAGGAAAATACCCTTTCTTAATTTTAAATTACGACAAGCTAACGGCCAAGGTCTAGAGCTCTTACAGTCATATGCTCTGATACCAGCTCTGTGGGGCCTGTCCTTTGCCCACCACATGATCTGCACTAGTCCCTGGATCAGTACACTAGTGCACACCTTTCACATAGCCGGAATCATTTCATACAAACGGAAGTCTTATATATTACACAAATACGTAGATAAGCCCTGTGGGCTGTTATATTACAAACGCACATTGGCCCAAATAGTCGAAAGTCCAAAAGATCGAGAAAGGAGACCCAAAGATGTAAAGAGTCTCGTGTCGGCTATGCCTAAGCACTCGATCGAGAGACGCCTAAGCCTCATACAGTCGTCGCCAAATCCTGTCCTTCATCTTCATGGCAGGCGTACTGATCCTGCTCATATTCTCCATCTAAAAGAGAATATGAATGCGAGGTCAGTGTCATCCAAACACTGGCGAGCTAACACCCAACCTGATGCAATTTTAGTGATAGGGGTTCCAAAGGAAAAGTTGGGGTTTATTTGTTTGCAGAAAGCAAGTTTTCTAAATCAAAACCTATGACTTAGCATTTTTAACCCAAAGTTCTGCTAATCATTATTTTCATTATTTTAATTCACATTTCACAATCCACATTCCACCAACTACAGTCCACAATCCACACCAGTCCTTAGATCCACTGCACACACCCGCCATCATATCCCGGGTGTGGCGCACCCGTTGTGGATCTTACGCCAGCGAAGTGCCCGTTCTTCCCTAGCCAGGTTGCCACGCCCGCACTAGAGTCACGGCTCCATGACACGTAAGACCTAGATCATCCCACGGATGACGACATGAAACTGTCTTCACCTCAAGCATGGCAGCAGACAGGGTACGCCCGTAGGTCGTACTATCCCTAAATCCCCAATACTTGCACTACCGCGCGATGGCCACGTGTTGTGGTGATAGGAACCAAATCCCGCAGGCATTTGGTCACGACTTCATTGTGTGCCTCATCGCACACCCGTCCGGTCCACTCTACGAGTCACATCGGATCCGACCACCCACACACATTCACATTAACTTCCTTCTTCGCTATCGTTCTCGTGTGCCCCGTGACACGATGTGCGGAACCACCCTTGGTGGCGGCGATTGGCCACGATGTTGCCCCGCGCTCCTCTCAAAGACCGCGTCTGGAACGATAGCCCTCTTCACATCACACCAAAGCAGCCATGCTACTTCCACCTTAACCACAAGTCGGACCACGTCCGCTTTACCAATCACATCCAACACATACACACACACTGGCATGCCAGGCCCAATTTCCAGTTTCCATATTAGATATGTAATCATGTCCGGTGAATGTCGGTTCACCGTTCCGAGGCCAATCTAAGCCTAAAATTATTAATTGGACCTGAGCAATGTCTAAGCAAATTTTAACCAAGACATAAGAGTCTAAAATTGTTTTATTTCACCTAGCTGGCTATCAAGGGTGATTTTCAAGGCAATCATTCATAAAGTCAAAGGACAGATGAATATTATCAAGGCAATATCATCAAGGTAGAACAACAACAAATGATAATAAGGCATGATAAATCATGATTAATCAAGTAGGTATTATTTACTTAAAAAAAAGCATGCAGTTTAATACTATAAATGAAATATTCTATAAAACTGGGAATCAATATGATCCATTAAAGTGTTAACTCGCATTAGGAAAGCTAACTCTCCCTAATAAAAGCAAACACAATTATGGTTTAAGATGTTAACTCGCACTAGGAAAAGCGCATCCTCTCCCCAGTAAAAGCAACATTATTAAGGGTAGGTATTAACTCGCACTAGGGAAAATCAAGATTCTCCCTAGTAAAAGCAAACCCTTAGAGGGTGAATGTTAACTCGCCTTGGTCCTGTGGCTAGTGAGGATCTTCTTGTTGATCTTTGAAGTGTCCTTCCGGTTCCTCGGCGTCTAATAATCGGAATGAATTTGAAGAGCAATAAATAAAAGCATCGATATGCAAATAGAAGCATGATGCAATGAAATGCCTTTACCGAGTCTAGTGATTTGTCGAAGAGCGATAAATTCTATCCTAGATATCGAGGAAGTTCCATGATCCTTCTATTACATAATAGTTTACAAAAGATAGCGGTAGAGCGGCATTATGAAGATGATATGCGATGATGCAAAATGTTACCCTTAATAGACTACCCATAGATTTAGCAAATAGACGTATAAAGAAAAAAATAGATTTTTGTTTGAAGAATTTCCTTCATCAACTCTCGAAAGAGTACTTACGGTGTTTGGTGTGGTGTTGGTTAGGTTACTCTTAAATTAATGAGGAATTATTACCACAAGATTATTTGTATACGTAGGGTAATTAAGTACCCGAGTTTTCCCTTAGTTAAAATAATTAAATAATTTTACAGAGTTTAAATGAGATCTCTTAATTATAACAAATCCATTAGGGTTTAATAATGTTCCTGTAGGAATTTGAGAATTAATTGAAATCTTTTAGTATATACAACAATTCAGTATCATTGCGAGTGTAATAGTACATAGGAGAATGGCAAATAGGGCTAACAATTGCTTAGTGGTTAATTGATAGTCCTACAATTCCTAAGATTGTTTTTAGGGACATCACTTAATTAAATCTTTAATTAACTAGGGAGATTTTAGGAAATTCTAGCAAAATGGGAATTCTCTAAGGTGACATGCTGAAATTATAATTTTGCTTGATTCCAGAATGTTATTGTATATGTCGGCGACTGGGAGGCGAACCTCCGCAGCGCCAATGAGCAAGGGAAGGGGGTGCGAGGTCTGAAGCGCCCCTGCCCCCCGGATCGAGGCCCGGCCACCGCCGACGCCGGCGAAAAGAGCTTGGTCCTGCAAGGCCGGGCGGTCGAGACCGGATGGATGGGTGTGATGACACGAGTGTTTTATCCTGGTTCAGGCCTCCACTGCGGGATAACAGCCCTACGTCCATTCTTCGTTTAATGCTGAGCTTAAACGAGTACAGGGGGGGAAGTCCGGGCTTTGGGAAGCCCGGGCTTCGAGTACAATAAGTGCTCAAGGCACTGCGTGCGTGTGCTCCTACAGTTACCTCGATGCGGAGAACTACCGGGGACTAGAGCTCCTACGAGAGTGCAAGTGCCCTGTTCTACAAAGAGCTATTCTCCAAGTGAGTTGTGTGTGAAGTGAAGCTCGTCGTTGTTGTGGCTCTGTGCCCTTTTATAGGCACCTCCGCCATCGTTGTTCGCGCCGTCCGCTGAATTAGTCGTTGTTTTTCGCCACACCGGTGGCGTGCATCAATCCACCGTAATCGAGTGCAATCCTCCGATCCGCGCCGACCGCTAGCGGTCAAGACGTGTCCTGCCCATGCGGGCGGTTGACGGACCGGCCGCCACCCGTTAGAAACCATTGTCGGGCGCCTCAGACAAAGGCGCAGATTTAATTCTTGATGACCCCGGGGACCCGGCGATCCCGTCATGCGGCGTGATGATTTGCCTTGGGTCCTGCATTTTGTACCTCGTGGCCGGAGGAAGCGAGAGGCCCGAGCTTCCAAGGCGGGAAAGCTCGGGCTCGAGCTTCCAAGGCGGGAAAGCTTGGGCTCGAGCTTACCAAGCTCGAGCGCGAGCTTGCTGGCCCCGAGCTTGCCTCCTGTGGGGCCGCAGGTAAGTAAGTGGGCCGAAACTCCATGAGCCACATACTTTCCCCAACAGCTAGTCCCCGAGCCTCGAGCGGGATGGTGACGTTCCGCTCAGAGGTTTATCTAGTAACTGCCCTTGGGCGAAAAGCTTGGTTTTTCGCGCGCACGGCCCCCGTATCCTCGGCGGGAATCCCAAATCGGCGCGGTTCGCGCGCCGCTTCTTTCTCCTCGAGTTCCACGTCTTCTGGTGGACAGGTGATGTTTCGCCTCCCCTCGCCGGTTTATATCAGGTGGTTTCCCCTTTCGCCATTTCTTCTCACGCCTTCTTGTGCTATTCGTGTTTCTTGTGCTACTGCGTTCCTCCGCCTTCTTCCTTTATCTGCCTCTCCGCCATCTTCCCTTCCGATCCTTCTCCTCCTGATGGCGCCTTTCACGCTGAACCTCCTCACCGGGACGATCTGGCATCGAAGCCGCCGGCTTCGCCGAGGTCGGCGGGTGGAGGCGGCCGGCAGAGAGGCGGTCCTCGCGCCCAAGAGCAAGGAGTTCGCTTGTTTTGAGCTTTTATGATTCATGGGCTCCGCTTCGAGTCCGATTTCGTCGAATCCATTTTGGCCCAGTGCTGGATCGAGCTGGTGAACCTTAATCCCAACTCGATCATGTTTTTGACGATCTTCGCGCACCTCTGCGAAGCATTCGTCGGGGTGGAGCCGACGGTCAGCCTCTTCCACTATTTCTACGAGCTGACCATGACCGGTGGACACAATGCGGCAGGGTGCGCCTACTGCATGCTCCGTCGTGACATGAGGTCCTCGTACCCGGTGTTCAAGGCCCAAGGAGAACGTCGGGGGGTGGGCGTCGCGGTGGTACTACGCCGAGAAGCCCGACAACTGCCGGTTCTGGTTTGCTAACGTGAACCCCGGGAAGGTGCTGATGCCCCGGCCTGCGCTAGAGCCGGCGGAGTTAGCCCTGGCGGCCAAGATTCGAGACTTGGCCGGCCGGGGGCTCAACGGCTTCGACATTGTAGCCGACTTCACCAGGCACCGGGTGAGCCCGCTGCGGAAGCGGGTTTGCCCTTTCTTCGAGATCCGCGGGTGGGACGACCTCTCCCGTGAAGGCACCTCCCGTAAGTATTTGTTCTTGCTCTTGTAGTCGTTCGTCCGAGCTTCTTCCCGAGTCGTGTTCGTGATGTTCTTCATTCTTTCTTCTCCGCAGCTTTGCCTCGAGGCGACGTGGTTCGAGTCGTGGGTCTCCTCTTGCCCGCGAGCCACAACGAGCCATCAGGTTCAGGCGTCCGCAACGTCTTGGACAAGGTACGTACTCCTTCGGGCTTAGGCGCTCCTGGGGCGGCCTTTCTCGTGAGCTGACGCTCCGCGGCCTGTTTTTCGCAGGGGGAAGCGAGAGCGGGAGCCGGGCCCGCCGTATCTGCGTCGGCGGCGGTTCCGGGGGCCGCCAGTCCGTCGACTGGCGGTGGGGTGAGCTTGGCCCCGGCACGGAAGGGACAGGCCACTCCCAAGCGACAGCCTGGGAAGAAACCGGCCGGTCGCTTCCCGGTTAAGGCTGCCCACATATGGCGGCAAGCGCCCCACGCCAGCAAATCCGTCTCCGACCCAGCTCGGGCTGGAGGTCCCCGGGCTCGGGATTCGGTCGGTGCGCGGGACACCCATCCGGCGCCGAAGAGGCGTCGGTTGGTACTGGACGACGATGACTCGGACGACGAGATGAACGAAGCGGCCGTCGCAGCTGCACGTAAGTCGCTTGTGCATGCCGGCATCTCCCGTCCTTTTCCTCTGTTGATTATGGCCCTCGGGTCGATCGTGTTCTAATTGTCCCTTGCTTCTTTAGTCGCGCTGTCCCCCCAAGCGGAGGAACCTATCCCGGCGCAACCAAAGGTAGTGGCCCGGGAGAATGAGCCCGCCAAGGGCAAACCCGGGCTCCGGGGTTCGAGGCCCTTCGCCTTCCCGTTGGTAGCGCACAAGGACGTGCGCCCTCAGGCTGCGCTTGTGAAGGTGGAGACCGATCTCGGCCCCGAGCGCCTAGCGCTAATCCGCGTCGAGGGGCGGACCTCGACCGGGTGGCGCCCGATCGACATCCGGGCATTCGGGAGCTGTTTGCTAGGAGCAACATACCCGTTCCCCCGCTGGACGCGAGCGATACTCTTCTTCTCGGCTGGAACTGGCCCGTCCGGGTCATTACGGCCGCGAGCATCGTTCCCGTGCGGTTATGGAGCGTGGCTCCGTTGGCCGTCTCGGGGTGGATTTCGGCGATGCCATCGTGGGTCGAGCACCACCTTGGGATCGCCACATGGAGTCACCAAGAGGCCATCCGGCTCCGGCCAATCCCCGGCCAAACGCTCGAGGAATGGCTGGCGAATCGTCTGGGGAGAAGACCTCCGGTGAACGCCTGGACGCAGACCGACCTCCCAGACGAGCCGTACTTCCCTGCTGCTGATGCTGCCGAGCCTGTGGGGGAGGCTGCCGAGCTGGTGGGAGGCCTGGTCGTGCTGGTGGGAGGAGCGGCCGTCCCTGAGGACTCGGCCGAACCTGCAGGAGAGGCGATAGAGCCTGCGGAAGACCCGGCCGAACCTGCCCAGGAGGCGGCCGAGCCTGCGGGAGGCCTGGCCGGGCCTATGGGAGAGGTGGCCGAGCCCGTAGGAGAGGTGGCCGAGGGGCCCAGCAACTCGGGCGACAGCCCGGGTCGCCAGGTCGCGGCGCTCTCCTCGCCCGGGGGCGTATCGCATGCTCGGTACGATGTTGCGGTCGTGGCGATCGCCAAGAGGGTAAGTATCTCCGGGCTTGGTTCTTGTTGTCTTGTGTTTTCCCTGCTTTGGTCCTCCACCTCCTCAGTCTGTTATCTGGGTGCAGATCTCCCGCGAACTTGTCGATATGGCTCGCTCGTTTGAGGCTAAGCATGATGCCGAACGAGAGGCCCTTCAGTCGGAAGGCGCGCGGTGGAAACAGGAAGCCAACGCCATACGCGCCGAGCTTGAGGAAGCTCGTTCGAGCTCAGTCCAGGCGATAGCTCTGGAGGCTCGAGCCGCGGCGGCTGAGGCGGCCCTAGCCGTGGCGCAGGAGGACGCCAAGGAGGTTTCTTGCCGGTCGCTAGAGGCCCTTAAGGCCGAACGCGACCGCGCCCTTGAGTTCGAGGAGCGCCTTCGTTCGGTGGAGGCGTGCCGTGTCGCTGAGGTAGCTCGTGCGGTGGAGGAGCGCAACCTTCTTGCCGCAGAGCTTTCCCAGACGAAGGCTGCTGCAACCGCGACGGAGGGTCTACTGAAGACCCACCAGGATATTGTGCGCGACCTGGAGGCTGCCAATGAAGCTTTACGGGTCAAAATGCGATCGCCCGGCGAAGAGAAGGAGCCTCGACCTTCGTGACGTAACGAGGAGTTACTAGTCGAAGCGGAAGCTCCGGTGCCAACCTAAGCCATAGGCCCCGCGCTCCTTGTTTTTTCTTTTTGTTTCTTTTCCTTTTTGTTGAGCGGTAATCCGGACTGCCTTCGTAAATACCCTTTATCAATGCAGTTGATTTGTTTTGACTTCTTTCCTTCGTCACCTCTTTGGTCCGCCTTCTCCCTGGGATGCCGAACGTCGTTTTGACTGTCGCGCCGTGTCCCAAGAGATATTCGCATTCAGTCTTGGAAACGGTTCCACGTCGGAACTGCTTCCCGACGCCATTACTCCTAGGATTGCCTCGGCTTCCCGAGTCCTGGCTATAAAAAGAGACCAATGCGTTGGTCACTTCTCATCCTAGACTTCTTTCTTCCGTACCTTTCCCTCTTGCTTCCATGGCTTACGACTCGGATTTGGCGGAGGCTTGGGCGGCCTTCGACCTTGCAATGGCCGAGGTTGCGGAGGAGGAGGCGCGCGCTCGTGACATCGCCAAGGTCGAGGCGCTGGTTGAAGTCGTTCTATGTCTTCGTGGGGCCTTTGATCCGCTGGTGGAGGCGCTGGTCGGCCCGGTTCGCGACGCCGCCGCTTGCTTTGGTCGAGGCTGCCCCGGCGCTTGCCGAGGTGGCCGATGTCATCGTCGGGTTTCTGGGACCCTTTGGCTGGGGCTAAGTGTAACCGTCTTGTGGGTCATCCCATAACCCATTCTTAATAAAATTGTTGGTGGTTGTCGCTCCATCTCTTTTGTTTTCTGTTGTTTTTCCTACATGCAAACGAGCGCTAGTAGTCGTATCGGCAAGAAAGGGTTGAAAACGTAGTATAGTCCTACCGATCCTAGCCCCCCGAGCCATGTCCGAGCTTCGGAGGAGAAGCTCGGATGTGGCTTAGAGGAGATCGGAAGTCTTTTGATTGGGAATTCGATCTTCAGAGATTATATAAAAAATCGACCTTTTAAAAAAAATCGACCCCAGCCCCCGAGCCATGTCCGAGCTTCTGAGGAGAAGCCAGGGCGTGGCTTAGAGAAGATCAATTTTTTGAAAAATCGACCCTAGCCCCCGAGCCATGTCCGAGCTTCTAAGGAGAAGCCCGGGCGTGGCTTAGAGAAGATCCATTTTTTAAAAAATCGACCCTAGCCCCCGAGCCATGTCCGAGCTTCTAAGGAGAAGCCCGGGCGTGGCTTAGAGAAGATCAATTTTTTTTGAAAAATAGACCCTAGCCCCCGAGCCATGTCCGAGCTTCTCAGGAGAAGCTCGGGCGTGGCTTAGAGAAGATCAATTTTTTGAAAAATCGACCCTAGCCCCCGAGCCATGTCCGAGCTTCTAAGGAGAAGCCCAGGCGTGGCTTAGAGAAGATCAATTTTTTTGAAAAATCGACCCTAACCCCCGAGCCATGTCCGAGCTTCTAAGGACAAGCTCGGGCGTGGCTTAGAGAAAATCAAATTTTGAAAAATCGACCCTAGCCCCCGAGCCATGTCCGAAGCTTCGAGGAGAAGCCCGGCGTGGCTTAGAGAAGATCAATTTTTGAAAAATCGACCCTAGCCCCGAGCCATGTCCGAGCTTCTAGGACAAGCCCGGCGCTGCTTAGAGAAGATCAATTTTTTGAAAAATCGACCCTATCCTCGAGCCATGTCCGAAGCTTCTAAGGAGAAGCTCAAGTGGCTTAGAGAAGATCAATTTTTGAAAAATCGACCCTAGCCCCCGAGCCATGTCCGAGCTTCTAAGGAGAAGCTCGGGCGTGGCTTAGAGAAGATCAATTTTTTGAAAAATCGACCCTAGCCCCCGAGCCATGTCCGAGCTTCTAAGGAGAAGCTCGGGCGTGGCTTAGAGAAAATCAATTTTTTGAAAAATCGACCCTAGCCCCCGAGCCATGTCCGAGCTTCTAAGGAGAAGCTCGGGCGTGGCTTAGAGAAGATCAATTTTTTGAAAAATCGACCCTAGCCCCCGAGCCATGTCCGAGCTTCTAAGGAGAAGCCCGGGCGTGGCTTAGAGACCGCACACTTGGGCGCCAGCTGTCGGCGACTGGGAGGCGAACCTCCGCAGCGCCAATGAGCAAGGGAAGGGGGTGCGAGGCCCGAAAGCGGCCCTGTCCCCCGGACCAAAGCCCGGCCGCCTGGCCGGACGCTGCCGAAGGAAAAGAGCTTGGTCCCGGCGCGGCTGGGCACGTTGAGACCGGATGGATGGGTGTGATGACACGAGTGTTTTATCCTGGTTCAGGCCTCCACTGCGGGATAACAGCCCTACGTCCATTCTTCGTTTAATGCTGAGCTTAAACGAGTACAAGGGGGCGAAGTCCGGGCTTTGGGAAGCCCGGGCTTCGAGCACAATAAGTGCTCAAGGCACTGCGTGCGTGTGCTCCTACAGTTACCTGGATACGGAGAACTACCGCCGGGGACTAGAGCTCCTACGAGAGTGCAAGTGCCCCTGTTCTACAGTAGCTATTCTCCAAGTGAGTTGTGTGTCGAAGTGAAGCCTGTCGTTGTTGTGGCCTGTGTGCCCCTTTTATAGGCACCTCCGCCATTTGTTCGCTGTTGGTCCGCTGAATTAGTCGTTGTTTTTCGCCACACCGGTGGCGCATCAATCCACCGTAATCGAGTGCAATCCTCCGATCCCCGCGTCGGACCGCTAGCGGTCAGCACGTGTCCTTGCCCATGCGGGCGGTTGACGGATCGCCGCCACCCGCCGAAATCATTGCCGGGCGCTCCCAGACAAAGGCGCGATTTAATTCTTGATGACCCTAAGGACCCGAAGCGTATCCTGTCCGCGGCGCGTGATGATTTGCCTTGGGTCCTATTACTTTGTACCTCAGAAGCCCGGAGGAAGCGAGTGGCCCGAGCTTCCAAGGCGGGAAAGCTCGGGCTCGAGCTTACCAAGCTCGGGCGCGAGCTTGCTGGCCCCGAGCTTGCCTCCTGTGGGGCCGCGGGTAAGTAAGTGGACCGAAACTCCATGAGCCACATACTTTCCCCAACAGTATATTTACTAGGATTTTCTGGTATGTTTCGGTCCTAGTGTTTTATCTAGTTCCCAATTATTTTAATAGAAATAGGAAATCACTAAAAGAGGGTTCTAATTACCCTAGTTAGCAAATTATGCGTACATACCATGCTAAACTAAATCTCAATATTTTAATAATTACCTTAATGGTTAACTATGTCTTTGCAAAAAGTTGAGAATTAATCGAAGTCGTTTGATATTTAAAATAAATCAAATTTTGTTTCTGTTTTATTAATACATATATGAAAAATGGTTAAACTGCTCAATTTAGTTATCTAGAGAACAATATTGGTCCTAAAAATGTGCAATAAATTTATTAAATTTATAAATCATATTTATGTTCCTCTGAAATTTTCTCATGATTTTATGAATTCAATAATCAACTAAAATAGATGGGAAACCTATTTATAATTTACTAAAAGTGGGTTGGGATTTCATCAGGGGCCTTAAGTGAGGTTACCAAGGCATACCATAATTTTATTAGGTCCATGTTGATATATAAACCTTCCCAGAATTTTCTTAGAATTTTCCTAATTCATTTGCTAATTTAAATAACCAGGACTCTATTAGAGATCTTACTTTTACATAAGAAATTGTCTAAAACGAGCTTAACTATTTTCTCGGAGACTAATACTCATGTACTATTCTTGGTCATAATTTTATAAAATCCAGGAGGTCATATGGTGTTCATCATAATTTTTCTATAATTTTTAGAGCTGTCTAACGATTTTTAATAATTCGATTTTACTTACTATTATTAACTAAATTGTTAAAAGGCTAGAAAATCTCAATGAATAGTGTTGGGCTGGCCCAAGGCACAGCCCACTCGCGACCAGGTGGAATGCGGCTTTTAAAAGCTCGCGAATGGCTGATAGAAAGCGTAACATGTGAATTACGCCTTCACTAAATTGACATGTGGGGGCGAGGACCCACAAGTCAGCCGGCCAACGGTAGCCACAGAGGAGGCCTTCTTCCTCCTCGGCCTGGGCGTGTCCAGCGGCCACGGCCGGCCGGAGTGGATGGTGGTGCCGGCATGGGAGGCCACGGCGGCGAGGTTTGACCGCCGAAACGGAAACCCCACGGCTCCACGCACCAAATGGCGTTGTCGGGCGAGGCTCATCAGAGCTAACGGCGGCGGGCGACGAGCTCGCGCGCATCGCACAATTTAATCGTCGCGGTGGCAAACTAGGGTGGCTACTGCCTAACCTATAGGCTCAAGAGCATCACTAGGGCACTAAGGAGGTACCTTTGGAACCGGAGAGAACGGAGGCGCACCGGAGACGGCCGGCGACGAGCAGGGCAGTGGCGGCCGAAATGGGAACACGTCGCCAGAGAATTCCGGAAGATGGCATGCAAAATTGAGAGGAGGAGGTGGTTAGAGACATCCCGAGGATGCTCTATGCTGAAGGAATTGACAAGTAGCTTACCGGAGCGGCTAGGATTAGAAAGGGGTGATTTTGCCCGTGGGAGGACTTTATGGATGCCTCATGAGCCTGTGGCATCTCGGCTCGATTCTCCGAGGACGTTGGCGAGGAGGAGGTGAAGAAGACATGGCTGCGAAATTGTGGCTTGGGATGCACCGTGGTGGATGAACGGAGGTGCCGAAGATAGGCGGCCGCAGCGAAACAAAGGAAAAAGAGAGAGTACGAGCTTTAGCTCGATTTATCTAGGCACGGGTGGTCTCGGGGTGGTTTATAGAGATGGGTGGCCTTGCAGCGATACCACGGCATGGGGAGTTGCGGTGCTTCCAAGGGAAGGTAGAGAGGTTTAGCCTGTTCGGCTTAATGGCAGAGGCAGAGCCATTGGTTGGCCGAGAAAGGCGGTGGGTGTCATGACGGCGAGATGGCAGGCAGACGTGGTGACGGACCGTGGCTCAGAGCCAAGAGGAAGGTGACAAGGCGGCAGGACACCAGCGGCGTTAGAAGCAAGGGATGGCGTGGGAGTAGGGGAAACCCGCCACTGGATCGGCTTAGCGAGACAGGCGTGGGCAAGCAGAGGGTTGTGGTCACAGGAGGTACTGCCTCTGCAGGGGGAGCAGAGCGGTGAGAGAGAGAGGGATGAGAGAGGGGGACAGAAAACACACAGAGAGAGGGAGTTCACCGGGAGAGAGCTGAGAGAGAAAAAACAGAGGGGAGAGAGAGGGATGGAGACTGCCATGTGGGGTCCACTGGTCAGGTTGGCAATTGACAATTCATGAATAAAGAAGGGTCAACAAAGAGACCTAGTTTTGATTTGAGGAAAAAATTGAATTTGATTTGGGGGTTTGATTTTAAGGTTTAATTAAGTTATCCCAATTATATACCTTCATATAATTGAATAATAAATAATTTCAAAGGAAATATCCAATTCAAGATTCCTATATTGTTTTATGACCTAAATTTCATATAAGTCTTATGTTGCATTTTAGGGTTTCAAATGTTGAAGTTGAGCGGATAAAAATTTGATTTTAATATATTTTCAAGTATAAGAAAATATGGACTTTGCACAAGACCCTCTTTTGTTTTTGTTTTTTTTTAAATAAGACATGTTTTATTGATTAATTGGTTTGTGGCTAAATCATGATCCAAAACTAGCTGTATTTATATAAACTGCCAGCTAGTTAAATAGGCTAGAATATTTCTGAAAATAGGCAAAATGCATGACGAAATTTTGCATTTCGTATTTTTAGCAAGAAAATATTTTCTTGCACTCAAAATTTTAAAATTGAAACCTTGGCCCAAATTGGGCTGTTACAGGGAGTTTTGGGTCGGTGTTGTATTAGGATATAGTTTTTAAATTTCAATGCGACCATACATATATATCCTTCAATATATATTATAATTTTCTTGTGTTCAATTCAAATTGTTCACAATATTTTTATAGATAAAGTTTTAAAACTTTAAGTTAGAACAAGTCTAAAATGTCGTGTAATTGAGAACCGGAGGGAGTATCCTACATAAGGAAAGCGGCAAATCTGAAAATGTGAGGCGGCAAAGCTGAAACTAATCAAGCGGCAAATTGCGTAGCTCCAAAGCGGCAAAGCTAATTACATTGCTGAAACTAATCAAGCAGCAAACGGCTCCAAAGCGGCAAACGGCAAATGGCAAACTAATCAAGCGGCAAGCGGCAAAAGGCAAGAAGTCCAATTACACGTTGAAAAGCCGCTGGCTGAAATTAATTACCCGGCAAACCTAATTACAGGCTGGAATTCAAGCGGCAAAGCTGAAACTAATTACCCGCTAACAGTTTTTGAGCATGCTATTTAAGCTACACAGTTGCACGATCTAGCATCTAATCATCTCTATCGCCTCCAATCATCTCTACGGCCGAGACTTGACACAAGTAAACAGGTTGTTTATCTTCACTTCATCGTCAATATGGTGATTGGCTCAAAAAGGGTTCAAGCACCACGTCCAGCAACTTCCAATAGCCCTGTTTAGTTCAATAGGTTAGTTCAATTGTAATCCATTGCTTAGTACTTCTTTTGAATTCCTAATGGTCTATGTATGAATTTTTTTTCTTCTGGTATAGATTGGTGTACTTTGATGAGGTTGCAACAGATCATGTTTATCAAACAGGATGGATTATTCAAGCAAAAGTTCTTTGGAAGGGGGGCATTCAAGAATATCACCCCTATGGAACACCATTTTTGCGATTCATTATAGCAGACCATTTTGTAGGTTATTTTTGTTTCTAATCATTATTAATTTATATTTGTTAATTGTGCATTAATTGTATATAGGGAACAAAGATAGGTGCACTTGCATATCATAGAGAGGCGGACAGCTTCAACGGATTACTCAAAGCCGGTCAAGGGTACGAGTTTACAAATATTGATTTTGAGCCAACAGACATGCCTCTGCAAGTTTTCCTTCCCATCATGATTGGATTCAGTATTGTCCTAAATAATCAAACAGTGGTAAGCACTCCAAGATTGCGTATCAAATTCTCAGTATGTCCAATGCACTTCATGGACTACCGGGACGTGCACGCCCGCCCAGACAAAATACTCAATGGTAATAGTGGTTATATAATTATAATTGAGAAATGTTTTTGGTTATCAGATTTATTGTTAACTGATATGTTTTGATGGTTTGTACAGATGTCATCGGTCTAGTAGTATATGTGGGCGAAATTGAGTACCACAAAACACATGAAAGGAGTGTGCCACATAGGGACATAGTCTTTATGAATGATAGGTATAACATTAAACCATTGTTTAGTAGTGTTCTATTATAATTTATTAATTATTAACACTTCACAAATGATCAGGCGAGAATTGATTTTCGTACATGTTTGGGACCGCCATGTCGGACAACATGTCATGCGATGGCGTCCAGCGGAGACCAACTAGCAATGTCTGGCCGCTATGCTCTTAAAGAGAAATAGAACTACTCGTATATGGTATATATATGATCTTGTTCTTATAGCACGTTTCTAGGTATATTGTGTGTTATCATTGATTTTTGAATAATGGTTAGGTGTGTTGTCTACCACCGATGAGACTAAGTTTGTTTTCTCTCCAAATTCCTGATATGCCATAGGTTTGGAAGGTAAACTGATTATACCCATATGTCGGATGCTTAATTATACCATTATAATTGTACTTCATGTCTTCTAATTTTTTGTTTGTTCCTTAGGTCTACGCGTTGCCTTGACGAGTGGCACTACAAGTGTTCGAGAATACGTTGATCATGCGGTACAGATGAGGACGGAAGCAATTGCTAATCTACACTACCAAGGATCTAATGAGTAGCCTACCTATATCAGCATGTTCAGTCAACGGTGTGCGCGAGCAGTACTAGATTTAATAAAAGATATGAGAGAATATTATTGTTTTGTGTGACAAGTTAAAGGAACGGTGATGTCCTAATGTGATGTCTATTTTAAGAGTTTATTTTTCTTTCTAAAAACTACTAAAAGCAATGCGTAGATTATTCCTTATTTTTGATATGGTAAGACACTTGACTTTCTAATTACCTCTCTCCCCTAACCAACCGTTCCCATTGTCACGCCCCTTCTCGGCTTACCTTGCGAGAAATGGTCGGACCTGCACTAGGCCCTGGATCAGCAGGCTAGTGCAAGAGTTACACAGCTGGAACCATTTTATACATCGATTGTCCAAATATTACATAACAGCGATCATCAGATCGCATTAGTAGCAAGCGGCATTTAAGCCTTAGTTACACTCCAGAGTTCATCAGAGTAGCGGAAATCTCCCAAAAGGCAATTTGCAAGTTCAAAAGAATAACAAAATCACACCAAAGAAATGTGTGTAACCACACACGATCGGGTGGAACGACTAAACCCTATCTTAAGCAACTACTCTTGGTCCCGCATCGAGGATCTCCTTCCTCATGACAATCGTAGGCATCTTCCTCGACGGGATCCTCCATGTCTAAAGATAGATATTTATGCGAGGTCAGTGTCATCCAAACACTAGCGAGCTAACACCCAACCCAATGCATTTAGTGATAAAGGATTCAAAGGAAAGGCTGGGTTTATTTATTTGCAGAAAAGCCAGTTTTGGAAATCAAAGCCTATGACTTAGCAGCATTACCAAATTCTATATCAAGTTGATTACTTATCATATTTCCATTTCAATACATTGACCAAACCCATGACAGTTTCTATACAATCTGCCAAACGTTCTCTTCACACTCCCGCCATCATCTTCCGAGTGTGGCGCACTCGTTGTGGATCACATTCCCCAGCAAAGTACCCGGTCTCGTCCTAGCTGGGCTGCCAACCCACGCTAGACTCACGGCTCTCTGTAAGAATGGATCTAGATCATCCTCGGATGACGACATGAAACTGTCTTCACCTCAAGCATGGCGGTAGAGAGGGTACGCCCGCAGGTCATAACTACCCTTGAATCCCCAATACTTGCACTACCACGCCATGGCCGACGCGTTGTGGTGTTAGGAACTATCTCCCGCAGGCAGGTAGTCAGTGACATCACACTGTGCATCCCTGATGCACCCGTCTGGGGGAATCCTTGATTCAGCCCAGCCAGTCCACGAAGGGCCTCACCCATATGCACTTCCTTCGACGACTAACTCGCACCCTCCATGTGAATCACACAAATTAGGTGAAAAATCGGTGAACAGTATTGGACCAGCCCGCAATCTCGCGGCCGAGCCAGCCACGTCGAAGGCATCTTTCCAAAAGGCGCCAACCGCGAGCGAAGGCGCTGGCGAAGCGGAGCGCCTCCACTTACCCTGAGGGCCCACATGTCAGTGACACGTAGAAGACACGCGGGAGTTTTTAAACCGATGAGCACCCGATAGCTGGGGCCCACCAGTCAGCGACCGTACGTGGTGAGATCGCACGTATCTTGGTGCAGATCAGACGGCTCACCGTCATCGTCTTCCTCCGGCCGGCGTGTGCACGACCGAGGCTTGGCCGACGGCTAGCCGGAGCTAGGGTGCTCCGTTTGGGGAGTTCTTGGGGTGCGTTGGAGCCAGTGAGCTAACGCGCATCTAGAGGTGCCCTCGTCGAGGCCAGAAATGGCCGGACGCGGCGGAGCCATGCACAGCGGCGAAACCGGCTACCGGCGGAGATGAGTAAATGATCTAGGGTCGAGCTTATGAAGAAATAGCACGCGCATGAGCATCGGCGGACATCGGGGAGACTTACCTAGCGATTATTCGGGGTCAAGGGCGCCCGGGGTGGACTGTCGATGAGGAGGCCGAACAGGGGAGACGGCGCGCTCACGGTGCTTGGGAAGACCGGCGAAGCCCTGGGCCAAAAGAGGGGAGCACGGTGTGAGGTGAAGTCAGGCGAAGCTCACGGAGCAAGGAATTGCTGCGAAGCTCACTAGAGAGGATGAAATCAGAAAGGGGGAAGAACCGGGCTGCCGGCGGTGGCGAGAGCGTTCCGACGAGCTCAGGGTGACTCTGACCAATTCCTTCGGACAGGAGCTTCACGAGGTCATGGTGAAGCAAACACGAGTAAATGTGGAGGCTAGGGAGGTCTGGTTTGGGCTGTCGACGGGAGAGTGAAAAGAGGGAGAAAACGGCCGATGCGGTGCAGCTGCATATATGCTCGGTCCGAGCTCAGCTTTTGTCCAGCGGTCACGGGAAGGTGCGGGGCGGTCACAGGGAAGCTCTAGCACTAATTGGCTAGCTTGGGCGGTGGCTCGCTCACGCGCGACGAGCGATTGAGCCGGGCGGCGAAGGTGGCGTGCGCGGGGTGGCATTGCCAGCCCGAGGGAGCGGCGGTGCCAGGGACATCAATGGTGCACCCAGGGCAACCATTGGGTAACGCGGGCGGTGCTTGGCACGACCTGACACGGCCATCCCGACAAGGCGGCTTAGTCGGCCGTGGCGCCAACGAATGGCGGCGAACCAGTGGCGGAGTGTCACTTCGGCGCAGTTGTGGGCCCGCTTAGGCTAAGACGACGCGCACAAACCGCCAAGGAGGATCTCTGGTCGACCGGCGGCGGGAGCTGGACACGGCGGGAGCATTGTGAGCCGAGGCACTCAATTGCCGATTTAAATGCTCACATGAGCGTGGCAAAAGAAGGGCTGCCAAGTGGGTCCCACCATGGTTCCAATTGGTTAACAACTGAGTCAAACTTTCAATTAGGGTCTAAACTAATAGCTAGAATTTTCCTAGTATTTTTAGAGCAATTAATCATATTTAAGCTTATGTGAATGTGTGTGTATATATATATACAAATACATATATATATACATATATGTGTATGGATGTTTATCTATGTGTAAATATATTCCCAATTTAAGGTCTATTAAAATTTATATTCCAACATTTCCTAATATTGCTATAATTTATAAAGTCCTAAGCAAGACTTATTAATTAGCTTTTAATGATTTATTCAAGTAAAATCATCAAATTCAAATGGCTTTTAAAATCCTGAAATTGTATTGTCACAAAGAAGTTTAACGGGATTGAGCAGCCAGCAATAGTTTCCTAATTATTTTGACTTTTGCTTCAGCTTCCTGCAGAGTGTTTCTTCCAAATACCTGCCCTTCTCCAGACTCGGACCAATAGAGAGGGGTCCTACATTTCCTTCCGTATAGAGCTTCGAAAGGAGACATTTGCAGGCTGTTTTGGTAACTGTTGTTATAGGCAAATTCCGCATAAGGCAGCCATTTTTTTCATTCCGCAGGGAATTCCAAAGCACAAGCTCGAAGCATGTCTTCTAGAGTTCGGATAGTCCTTTCCATTTGTTTGTCCATTTGAGGGTGGTATGCTGTGCTAAATGTCAATTTGGTGCCTGAGGCGCTATGGAGTTCTTCCCAAAACTTCGAGGTAAACTGTGACCCACGATCAGATATAATCCTCTTGGAAACTCCATGAAGGCTAACTATCCGGGAGATGAATAGTTCTGCTAGCTTGCTACCTTTGTAAGTGGTTTTGACTGGGATGAAATGAGCTACCTTGGTTAACCGGTCTACTATTACCCATATAGAGTCATGGCCACTTCTAGACTGGGGAAGTCCTATAATGAAATCCATGGTCACCTCATCCCACTTCCATTCCGGTATTTTGATTGGTTGCAAGAGTCCTGCGGGGCGTTGGTGTTCTGCCTTAACTAAGCAGCAGGTATTACATTTGGCCACATACTCTGCCATATCTCTTTTCATTCTGGGCCACCAGAAGATTGCCTTTAGATCTTGGTACATTTTTGTACAACCTGGATGCAGGGCGAAAGGTGACTCATGTGCTTCCTTTAAGATCTCTTCCTTCAATTCCGGGTCATGAGGCACAAAGATCCTCTTCTCCATCCAGAGAATTCCTTGTTCATCCTTAACAATTTTTGCTCCAAAACCCCTGTTCATTAGTCCTTCGAGCCTAAGGGTACTTGGGTGGTTCTGTTGTTTGTCCTTGATACGGTTAATCAGATCTGGCTGAGCCGTGATGTTGGCTAAATCTCCAGGTTTTACAAGATTCAGGCTTAGTTTATTCAATTCTTCAATTAGTTGTTCCGAGGTGGTATCTTCCTGGGTATTCATGTTTTCTCCTGGGAACACCATCAGAAAGTTACACTGGTTCTTCCTGCTTAGAGCATCTGCTACCACGTTGGCCTTGCCAGGGTGGTACAAGAGATTTAGGTTATAATCCTTTATCAACTCTAACCACCTTCTCTGCCTCATGTTGAGGTTGGCTTGTGTGAAAACATATTTTAGGCTCTTGTGGTCTGTGTAAATGTCACATTGCTTTCCCATCAGAAAATGCCTCCACAACTTGAGTGCATGAACTACGGCAGCAAGTTCTAAATCATGGATTGGGTAATTGTCTTCATGCTTGCGCAATTGCCGTGATGCATATGCTACTACCTTACCATCTTGCATCAGTACACATCCTAATCATTGTCAGGAAGCGTCACAGTACACTTCAAACTTCTTAGCTATATTAGGTGTGGCCAGAACAGGAGTGGTGGTCAGGAGAGTTTTGAGCCTCTGGAAACTGAGTTCACATTCTTCGGTCCATTCAAACTTCCTTTTTTTTTTCAACAGCTGGGTCAGTGGTTGGGATATTTTTGAAAATCCTTCGATGAAACGCCGATAATATCCTGCCAAACCCAGAAAACTGCGAATTTCCATTACAGTGACAGGTGTTTTCCAATTCATGACCGTGTCAATTTTGGAAGGACCCACCTTGATTCCTTCAGCAGATATGATATGTCCCAAGAAACTTACATCGCTGATCCAAAATTCGCATTTGCTGTACTTTGCATATAACTTATGCTCTCTGAGTTTGTCCAATACCGCTCTCAAGTGCTTTTCATGCTCTTCGTCCGATTTGGAGTACACAAGGATGTCGTCAATAAAAACGACGACAAACTTGTCCAGGTATTCCATCAGGGTTAAATTCCTGAGGTTCATGAAATAGGCCGGTGCATTGGTTAACCCAAAAGACATGACCTGATATTCAAATAGGCCATATCAAGTGGTGCATGCTGTTTTGGGTATATCTTCCTTCCGAACTTTCATTTGATGGTATCCAGATCGAAGGTCGATCTTGGAGAAGCGTGTAGCTCCTTGGAGTTGATCAAACAGGTCATCTATCCTGGGCAATGGATACTTATTTTTAATAGTGACAACGTTTAATGCTCTATAGTCCACTACTAGTCTTCGTCCACCATCCTTCTTGTCCACAAACATGGCGGGGGAACCCCAAGCGGATGAGCTTGGTCAGATCAGACCCTTGCTCAGTAAGTCGTCCAGTTGTTTCTTGAGTTCTTCCAATTCTTCAGAGTTCATCTTGAAATATGTCTTGTAGATTGGGGCTGTGCCAGGTGCTAACTCTATAACGAATTCTACCTCTCGGTCAGGCGGTAGTCCAGGTAAATCATCTGGGAATACATCCAAATATTCTTGGACTACCCTCACTTTACTCGGGTTTTCCTCTTTGAGGTACCAGATAGCTCTGCCCCATCTGTAGGGCTCATCTATCTTCCACACTCTTTCGAACACACCATCCTTCATAAGTTTCAGCCAATCCATGCCGATTATGACATCAATTCCTAATCCAGATATGACCATTAGGTCAAAGTAGAATCCTACCCTTTCCTTTCGAAAGTAGAATCCTACCCTTTCCTTTCGAAAGGTTAAGGCCTTAAGTATCCCACCGGGGGATCTAATGGTTAAGGGCTTATTAAGAGGAAAGGTTTGTAGCTAGTGCTTATCTACGTACTCTTGTGATATAAATGAATGTGATGCACCAGAATCAAATAAAACTTGTACTGGGGAATCGTGAAGTCCAAACGTACCCACAAGTACTCCTTCTTCCTCTTGAGCTGCTTCTGCGGTGATATTGTTGAGTCTTCCACGTCCCTTGCCTTGAGCTTGATTCTGCGTTGGGCGACCTCTGCCACGACCTTGCACAATATTTCCTTGAGGTCTTGCACGATTCTGGCTAGGGCAGTTGGCAGCATAGTGTCCAGGTTGGTGGCATAGGTAGCAGTTGCTTGGTACCCTGTTTTGAGTGCCTGGTGCATTGCGGGGAGCAGTCGATGCTTGAGTTCAAAAACCAGGGGTTCCAGTACCGTGCCCACCCCTCATAGCATAACCACGGTTGATCATGGAAGATTGCTGTCCAGCTCTTTGAGGAGGTTGAGGTTTGAATTGTCCCGTACGGTTTGATCCGGCGGCCGTACATTCAGCCATCTTGCGCTTGCGCGAGAGATCCTCGCCTTTCAGGTCCCTTTCTAACACCAAGGCCTTGTTGACGAGTTGGTGGAAGTTTTGGTATTCCAAAATCCTAAGGTGGGACTTGTACCGGAAATCCATCCCTTCTAGGAACCAATCTATCTTTTCAGCTTCATTCTGAATGTCTTGAGGGGCAAATCTTGCAAGCTCGTTGAACTTAGTGAGGTATTCAGAAATTGTCATTGTTCCCTGAGAGAGTCGACGGAACTCATACTTCTTCATCCTTGTGATTCCTATGGGTATGTGAAAATTTCTGACAGCAGTGACAAATTCTCCCCATGGAATAAACCCTTGGGCTGGGGGAACATAAGGTGGCACTTCAGCATTATCAGCTTGTTGAGCTTCATCGGCATCTCCATCTTCCGCAGGTTCATTTTCTTCTACCTCTTCATCTTCCACACCTGGCCGGGTGGCGACGTAATTATCCCACCACACACCTGCTGGTCCTACTAGCAGGTGAGAGGCCAAGCGCACCTTCTCCATTTCTGGACATCTGATCAATTCTAGGTTCTTGGTCACAGTGTGTAACCAGTCTTCTGCTTCAGCAGGATCAGTAAATTGAGTGAAGGTAGGGGGATTGGTCCTCATAAAGGCAGCATGCTTAGACCCTTCATTTCTATTCCTGTCTGCCTGCTGGTTGAATAGCACTTGACCCAACATCTATGCTTGATAAGCTAAGACTTGGGCCATTCTTGGGTCTCCAGCCGGAGGAGGAGGTAGGTCACCTCGGCCTTGACCACGGCCATGGCCTCTAGCTGCGCCGGCACCACGGGCTTGGCCAGCTTCTTGGCCACGAGCAGCACCGCGGCCTAGATCTGCCCCTTGGCCACGGGCAGCTCCACGACTATGTACCATCTACACGATGATGCTCCTTAAAATTATAGCTAATTATGCATGCATGAGGCCAATATCAAATAAATCCAATAAATGCAGCAAAGAAACGCTTGTCATTAAAGATACCCAAAAGTGGCAAGAGCCAATCAGTTTTACATCATACCACAAAAGTACAATCATCCTGACAAGGACACAAGTCGCCAATCATCTACTATGGCGAAACAAAAGACACATATCCCAATCTAGGTCAGTCTGCCAAACTAACTACTCAAGGGCGGGGGCGACGAGTGTAAACTATCACCGGTCTCCTTGCTAGGTAGCGGGTGGAAGCAGCAAGGAAGTCCTCCAGCGACCGCTAAGAAGGCACAGCAGCAACAGCAGCAGGCAGCTCAACTGGGGGAGCAGGTAAGTCCATGGAGGGCTCCGAGTCAGAAGAGTACTCCTGCAGCGACAAAGAAGTCAGTGGGGAGGTGTCGTGACGAGGAATCCCCACCAAGGCACTAGGAGGGAGACCCTGTTTCCGCATGGTAGTGCGGCGGTTAGGGTACTCAGGCGGAGGAAATTGAGGACCCAGAGGGGAAAGGGAAGGGTCCCTCGCCTGCTGTCGAGCCAACTGAGCAAGCGCGGAGTCCCTCTGGCGTCTGCACATCGCCAGACTGCTGACGTAGTGGTGGAGGCGTCGACCAACCACCCGTAGGCGGTTATTTGCCACGCGAAGAGAGTAGCGGAGGAAGCTGATCTCCTCAAGAGCGCTGTCACGGTCTGTCTCCGCGCCGGTGGTGGCGCCGCAACCCTCTCAAGTGGTCCTCGGTGAAGGCGGGGCCTTTGGTAAAGCACCGGGAGCAAGGAAGTGCTGTAGGGAAGGTCGGGCGAAAGAAGTGCCCTCCAAGTCGTCGTGGTACTCCTCCTGTAGCCCCTGTATTACCAATGCTGCCGCATTATCAATAGCAGGGTGCAAGTGGTCCCGGGGTGTCTCCGTCCGGTAACTGTGGGCCACCGTGTCCAAGTGGTGGTAGTAGACTCGAACCTCCACGATGTACCCTAAACGAGGTAGGGTATGGACGAGCCTCCAGAAGTAGTAGGGGCGGTCGTCGAAGCACAGAAAGTCCGAAAGCTGGCGGAGGACGAGAACCAACTGGCTGGCGTGCAAAGGGTCGTTGTAACCGTAGGTAGCACGCTCTAGTGAGAAGCTGTGGGAAACCTGGTCTTCCATCTACAAAACCAAAGAAAAATTCTTTTGGATAAGTGACAAAGTAAGTGTAAAGCCAAGAAATTTGAAGACAAGATATACAAGATGGGTTTTGGGGAAGTATTTTTATACAAAATACGTGAAGTCCTTAGCTAACGGCCAGGGTTATAGGGTTCCTACAGTCGTATGCTCTGATACCAGCTCTTGTCACGCCCCTTCTCGGCTTGCCTTGCGAGAAATGGTCGGACCTGCACTAGGCCCTGGATCAGTAGGCTAGTGCAAGAGTTACACAGCTAGAATCATTTCATACATCGATTGTCCAAATATTACATAACAGTGATCATCAGATCGCATTAGTAGTAAGCGGCATTTAAGCCTTAGTTACGGTCCAGAGTTCATCAGAGTAGCGGAAATCTCCCAAAAGGCAATTTGCATGTTCAAAAGAACACCAAAATCACACCAGCAGCTGTGTAACCACACACGACTGGTGGAACGCACTAAACCTGTCGAGACTCAGGAAAAAGGGGGCCGAGTCCCTACTGTGTCTTACATGTACTAGTCCCTGGATCAAGTAGCTAGTACACACAGATTCTAGAACTTGGATCATAACCATCCGATAAATTTATTTATTACATCAGAGTGCAAATTACAAATCTGGCGCGAAGGCCTTAAAGCAGCGGAAGTCTTACATAGGCAACAGAGGCGTCAAAATAAAACCATGAAATCTAGATGGAAACCACAACGATCCCCCACAGGTAGAGCCGGAGGAGCGTAATCCTAGGCGTCAAAGTATTCTTTGTCCTGAACTCCAGCGGCAAACCCGTCGTCTTGATACATCTCCTCGGGGTACCACTGCTGATCACCACCTGCTCGTTGGGATGAGCAGCCCGAGTATAAACTCGAGGTAAGTATTTTTTAAATACTTGCAAACCAATGCCTAGTTGCTATGCAGGTTCCAAGAAGGGGTTTTGGTTAACTTTGCGTAAAGCTGAGTTTCAAACTTTTAAACCTAGTTTGGAAAAGCGGTTTTGAAATTGACGTTTGATCTTTATAATTCTTTCTTTGGAAAAGACAGCACCTACTGGCTTTTCCAAAACCACCATGGCACCCACCATGATAACCATCATGCCCATGCAACACCAATGGTAGAGCAATATCCCCAAAACACAGAAAGGAAGAAGAGAATTTTACAAAGCTACAGTGAGGCATCTTCCGTAGTTCACCCTTAACCATTGGGCAAGGCTTTCATAAAAGTTTACACTCTGCAGAGGTCGTACGCTTTACCCACGAGAGGTGGTTTTTTCCTAGGAATCACCCAAAGGAAAAATGCTCACCACAAGGTCTTTCACCACAACCTTCTCTTAGCCCGGCATTCCCACTAAGGTTTCCACACCAATGCCCCTCTTGTGCAGTTAGGTTCTGTTCCATGGACACACCTGGATACCCACTCCCAATCCACACAGGAAGGTTCTGTTCTATGGACATATCCAAGTGCCCACTCCCTACTTCCACCAGGAATGCCTGACTAAAAGTCCGAAGGGTACTCAACCAGGACCTGCCCATACAGGCACTCAATGGTCGCACTGTTGAACTAGTCTAAGTACCACAAAGAATCGGTCCTTAAGCCAAACGGTATGGTCCACCACCAACCCAATCTCGAGCATACTGCCACCGAGCAGATGCAAACCACCTTGCAACCATCCATCCCGATTGGGAAACCATTTAAAAAGCCCGGGATAGCACCCACTATCCCTACATACAATTCTCGACACGGTAGCACCCACTACCGGCCATTCAATTTGCAATCAAGTTTTTGTCGGGGTTGAACACAAAAGTAAGTCTCTAGATTGCAATTGCTAAGCATGTAATGTAAAAATCACTAAACAAGGATGGCAGCAAGATTAAATAATATTAATTAGCTAGGGTTGATGATGTTGGCGGTGTATATTATTCATATAGGACTTTATCTACATCTTAGCTTAAATATTGTTTTTAACATTTAAATAGCATCTAGGTTTTGCAAAATCTAAAAATAGTTATGAAAACTAGGTAATAGCAACATGGAACAATGACTTGCCTTGATCCGGGTAGTTGGACTGATCGCCGGCAAATCCTTCGGCGGATGGATCTAACGTTTAAAAGAAACGGCAATAAGAAGCACATACACAACAAGCGATGCATGCACGACATGATGTGAGAGTGAATGAAAACAGTACAAAACAGTACCACATAATTTTGTAAAACTCCTTCAATTAATTTCATCATTTTTGGAAATCCCTATAATTAGTTATGATTTTCATAAGTTCAATATTAAAGGTGCAAAAGAGACTAAATTATAAATAATTTTCAAAAATTTACTAAAACAGTACAGAAATTAGATCACAATATATCTAACTTCAGAAAACAAGTTTTGATATTTTTGGATCTATATTTTATTCTACAAAATTCCTACAAGTTTTAAACACTAAGATAATTATTAAAAATTAAAATTAACAGAAATATGTAAATAAACAGCACCTAAAAATAATATAGGATTTTATGAACCTAATAAAATTTATTTCACATTTTTGAATTTTCTCATGAATTTATATGCAATTAACAACATGAAGCAAAATCTGAAATGAAAAGAAATGAGGGAAGGAGGAGGTAGGGCGGTGCGGCGTGGGCCGGCCCATCGCCGCATTGACGTAGCGACGGGAGGGACAGGGGGCTGACCAACGGGGCCCCCTCTTCAGCGGGTGGAAGCAGGGGAGGCGACGTCGGGGGTCCGGCGGCGGCGATCGGGTCGGCGGCGAGCTCCAGCGGCAGAGGGGAAAGGGAGAGGGGACCAAGGGCAGCATCTAGCCAAGGTTTTGCGACCCAAAATCGGCTGAGGCTACGGCGCGGCTTTGCCCTAGCGGCGACGGTGGCGGGTCACAGCGCAACGGCAAGCGGCGGCGCGATGGCGGAATTGGCGGGGTCGGCGAGCATCAGGGTGGCGTGGGGGTGCTAATTGCGGTGGCGGCTTAGCGGGTGCCAAGGTGGTCAGCGGCGACGGCGGCGGCGGGCGGACGGAGGAGCACGGCGGGCGGCCGGCGGCGAATGGGGGTCGGGGCGGGTCGGCGAGCCAGGGCGCCCAAGGGTGCTAATGGCGGCGGCGGTTGGACCGGAGACGCACCGAGGTGGTCTAGCGACGTGTGGCCGGCGTGGAGGAAGAAGGCGGCGTGGCGGTTGGGCGGCGGGCAAAAATTGAGTCGCGGGAGGGGGTGGGAAAGGTGGAGCGCATCACGGGGAAGAGAATGGGAGGGACGATGAGGGACTTTACCGAGCGATGACGGCAAATCGTGCAGGGAGGAGTGGAACGCTGGTGACCTCGGCTTGGAAGTCCGGCCTCGCGCTCCGGCGACTCCGAGCGACGGCGAGGTCGGCGGCCTTGCAAAATGAGAAGAGAAGGGTGAGAGAGAGGAGGTGATGGAAGGGCACGGCTGGAGAGGGGCTCACCTGGCCGGATTGGGCTGCGGACAGTGAGGGAGGGAGTGAGGAGAGTGAGAGGTAGAGCACGGGAAGGAATCGGCTGGGGAGGTGGCGCCTGGGCAGGGGAAGGGGGACGTGTGGGAGAGTGGAGCAAGGGCAAGCTGCCACGCACGTAGGTGGCAGGGAGTGAGTGCCACCGGGGGGGCAGGAGAGAGGAGTAAGAGAGAGAGAAACGTGAGAGAGAGAGAGAGGCAGAGAGGGTCTGTGAGGAGAGCACGTGAGAGAGTGTGAGAGATGAGTGGGAAGGAAGAGAGTGATGGGGGGGGCCACTTGTCATAGTGAGAAAAGGGAGGGAAAGAAAATGGGTAGGTTTTAGATAGGAAAAATTACTAGTTCATTTAATCAACTGCACAATTTACAATTGAATTTTTATTTGGGTTAGATTTTTAAACTGTTGTTTCAAAACCCAATTTGAAATCACAAATTCCCCACATTATTATAATAAATTTGTAGTAAATATTTCGCAATTAACATTTTAAAGGCAAATCTTTTTAATTATGATTTTAGGAAATTAAACGTAGTAACATACACATTTTCAAAAAGATTTTCAAAATTGTTTAAATCACGTGCAAAGATGCCATGAATTCTATTTTATTTTATTTATTTATTTACTTTTGAAAATGGGGATGTTGCAAAACCCTATCTTAAGCAACTACTCTTGGTCCTGGTACTGAGGATCTCCTTCCTCATGACAATCGTAGGCATCTTCCTCGATGGGATCCTCCATACCTAAAGATAGATATTTATGCGAGGTCAGTGTCATCCAAATACTGGCGAGCTAACACCCAACCCAATGCATTTAGTGATAGAGGTTTCAAAGGAAAGGCTGGGTTTATTTATTTGCAGAAAAGCCAGTTTTGGAAATCAAAGCCTATGACTTAGCAGCTTAACCAAATTCTATATCAAGTTGATTATTTATCATATTTCCATTTCAATACACTGACCAAACCTATGACAATTTTCATACACTCTACCAAACGTTCTCTTCACACTCCCGCCATCATCTTCCGAGTGTGGCGCACTCGTTGTGGATCACATTCCCCAGTAAAGTACCCGGTCTCGTCCTAGCTGGGCTGCCGACCCACGCTAGACTCACGGCTCTCTGTAAGAATGGACCAAGATCATCCTCGGATGACAACATGAAACTGTCTTCACCTCAAGCATGGCGGCAGACAGGGTACGCCCGCTGGTCGTAACTACCCTTGAATCCCCAATACTTGCACTACCGCGTGATGGCCGGCGCGTTGTGGTGTTAGGAACTATCTCCCGCAGGCAGGTAGTCAGTGACATCACACTGTGCATCCCTGATGCACCCGTCTGGGGGAATCCTTGATTCAGCCCAGCCAGTCCACGAAGGGCCTCACCCTTATGCACTTCCTTCGAGGGCTAACTCGCACCCTCCATGTGAATCACACGATGTGGCGGAACCCCTCCTTTTGGGGCAGCGCACGGCATTACGCGGATCTCGCCGCGTTCCTCTTCCATGCACTACGTATGTGGGTGATTAGCTCCTCAAATCACGTAGCCCAGCTACTTCATCTCTTACCTAATGCTAGACCCAGTCTGCATTGTAACACATCCATACACACACTGGCTTGCCAGGCCCAAATTCCAGTTAACCATATTCATTGTGTGATCATGTCCGGTGAATGTCGGTTCACCGTTCTGAGGCAATTCTAAGCCTAAAATTAATAGTTGGACCTGAGCAATGTCTAAGCAAGATTTTAACCAAGACTTAGGAGTCTAAATCATTTTATTTAACCTAACCAGGCTACCAAGGGTGATCATCAAAGCGATCAATAGTAAGATCAAATGACAGATGATTATATCAAGGCAATATCATGAGGGTCAACAATAACAAATAGTATCATGGCATGATATATCATGATTAAGCAATTGGATATAGATATTTAAAGAGCATGCAATTTAATACTTTGAATATCATACTTTGGAAATCTGGGATTCAATATGATATTATTGGATGTTAACTCGCACTAGGGAAAGCGCATACTCTCCCTAGTAAAACCAACTTCCTATAGGAGAAGCGTTAACTCGCACTAGGAAAAGCTGACTCTCCCTAGTAAAAGCAAACACGTTTAAGGTTAGGTATTAACTCGCCTTGGGAATTGAAGTCCGGGTTCTGTGTGAAGTCCTCGAACGGTGCTTCTGGATCCTCTACGTCCAATCGGAGAATCAACAAATGATCATAAACACAATGCGGCGAGGAAAAGAATGATGCATGAAAAATTACTATTCAGACTGAATTTGTCTTTTTCATATCTTTCAAATGCGATTGAGTTTCATCTTCAAATTTTGTAGGATTGTAGAAGCTCACCTCCCCTACATATCGTAATTTTTTGAGAATTTTTCAAAACTTTTACGGGTGGTTTTCATGAAAAGGGTGGTTTGCACCATATATTTCCCCTATATATATATATATAAATAAATGACAGCGTACTTTCTACCCTATTAAGCCCAATAGGAGAAAATAGGGTTTTATTGTGTGTAAAGTATTTAAATAACTAGAATATGTTAATTCACATTTTGTTTGAAGCATTTCCTTCATCCACTTATTTAATCTTTATTATCCTAGCAGAGTAGGGATTAAGTGGTGTGTGAGTGATTATGTTCATATATGCTATATATATATATATATATATAAGTATATATATATATATAACCATGATATTGCATGTTGTAAGATTAAATCAAAATAACAGGTTTACTATTCTAACATGTTGTGTAATATCTTACTTTGAACAAGTTCATAGGTTAGGAAAGTTAAACTAATTATTCATATTTACTAATTATGCCATTTTTAAGATAACATGTAATTAAGAATCATACCTTAGATTTTATTATATTCCTCCTAGGTCCAAAAGTCATTATCCAACATCCATGATTTTCTTAAGTTTAATTAAGTGTTAATCTATTTTTGATACACAGCAAACCATTTTTGCTTTTTTTCTATGTGGGTTAATACCCTAAAAATAAGCTAACGAATTTAATCTGAGGAAAGTGTTCATTTACTGTGTGGGGTATTATTTTTAATAAATCCATCAGAAGCCCTATTATTTACCATAATTTTTCCAGAACTTTTAAAGATCTCTACCTATTTTAAATAAATCGCTTCCATTTACTGTCCTTGTTTTATTCACAAATTTGGTGAAAAATCAGTGAACAGTATTGGGCCGGCCCGCAATCTCGCGGCCGAGCCAGCCACGTTGAAGGTGTCTTTCCAAAAGGTGCCAACCGCGAGCAAAGGTGCCGACGAAGTGGAGCGCCTCCACTTACCCTGACATGTCTGCGACACGTAGAAGCCGTGCGGGAGTTTTTAAACCGGTGAGCACCCGACAGCTGGGGCCCACCAGTCAGCGACCGGACGTGGTGAGATCGCACGGATCTTGGCGCAGATCAGACGGCTCACTGTCATCGTCTTCCTCCGGCCGGCGTGTGCATGGCCGAGGCTTGGCCGACGGCTAGTCGGAGCTAGGGTGCTCCGTTTGGGGAGTTCTTGGGTCCGTTGGAGCCAGTGAGCTAACGCAAGATCTAGAGGTGCCTCGCCGAGGCGTAAACGGCCGGACGCGGCGAGCCATGCACGGCGGCGGAACCGGCTACTGGCGGACATGAGTAAATGATCTAGGGTCAAGCTTATGAAGAAATAGCGCGCGCATGAGCATCGGCGGACATCGGGGAGACTTACCTAGCGATTATTCGGGGTCGAGGGCGCCCGGGGTGGACCATCGACGAGGAGGCCGAACAGGGGAGACGGCGCGCTCACAGTCCTAGGGAAGACCGGCGAAGCCCTAGGCCAAAAGAGGAGAGCACGGTGTGAGGTGAAGTCAGGCGAAGCTCACGGAGCAAGGAATTGTCGCGAAGCTCACCAGAGAGGAAGAAATCAGAAAGGGGGAAGAACCGGGCTGCCGGCGGTGGCGAGAGCGTTTCGACAAGCTCGGGGCAACTCTGACCAATTCCTTCGGACAGGAGCTTCACGAGGTCATGGCGAAGCAAACGCGAGTAAATGTGGAGGCTAGGGAGGTCTGATTTGGGCTGTCGATGGGAGAGTGAAAAGAGGGAGAAAACGGCCGATGCGGTGCGGCTGCATATAAGCTCGGTCCGAGCTTGGTTTTTGTCCGGCGGTCACGGGAAGGTGCGGGGCGGTCACAGGGAAGCTCTAGCACCGATTGGCTAGCTTGGGCGGTGGCTTGCTCACGCGCGACGAGCGATTGAGCCGGGCGGCAAAGGTGGCGTGCGCGGGGCGGCATTGCCAGCCCGAGGGAGCGGCGGTGCCAGGGACATCAATGGTGCACCCAGGGCAACCATTGGGTAACGCGGGCGGTGTCTGGCGCGACCTGACACGGCCATCCCGACAAGGCGGCTTGGTCGGCCGTGACACCAGCGAACGGCGGCGAACCAGTGGCGGAGTGTCACTTCGGCGTAGTTGTGGGCCCGCTTAGGCTAAGATGACGCGCACAAACCGCCAAGGAGGGGATCTCCTGGCCGAATTCGGCAGCCGGGAGCTGGACACGCCGGCGGGGAGCAGTGTGAGCCGAGGCTCGGTGCTGCCGATTTAAATGCTCACATGAGCAGGGCAAAAGAAGAGGCTGCCAAGTGGGTCCCACCATGGTTCCAATTGGTCAACAACTGAGTCAAACTTTCAATTAGGGTCTAAACTAATAGCTAGAATTTTCCTAGGATTTTTAGAGCAATTAATCATATTTAAGCTCATGTGAATGTGTGTGTGTATATATATACAAATACATATATATATACATATATGTGTATGGATGTTTATGTATGTGTAAATATATTCCCAATTGAAGGTCTATTAGAATTTATATTCCAACATTTCCTAAATATTGCTATAATTTATAAAGTCCTAAGCAAGACTTATTAATTAGCTTTTAATGATTTATTAAAGTAAAATCATCAAATTCAAATGGCTTTTAAAATCCTAAAATTGTATTGTCACAAAGAAGTTTAACGGGAATTATCATAGCCTTACGTAACATTGCAATAGTGTTTTAAAATAATATTACAACTTTGGGCTGTTACACCCATGCATATCCCTCAGGTCTCAGACAGCCTTGCACCCTCACGACCCCGTCGCCAAGCCATGCCGCCGTCAAGGCCCCGTCCCCACCTCAGCGCGCCGCCCCCTCACGCTGTCCTTGCTACCCCCTCACACCGTCCCCACCGCTACCGCTCTCTACCTCCTCAGCCATCCCCCCCGCCGCCGCGCGCCGCCCACTCACGCTGTCCTCGCTGCCGTCGCTGTCTTGCCCCGCTGCCGCCGGCGCCACCCTCACGCCGTCCCGCCGCTCCCCACGCCGTCCCCACCACTCATCGTGTGCCGCCCCTTCAAGCCATCCCCACTGCCGCCCACTCAAGCTGTCCCCACCGCCGCCACCTCAAGCCGTCACCGCCGCTGCCATGCGCTGCCCCCTCAAGCCGTTCCCGCCGCCGCCACGCGCTGTCTCCTCACGACGACGCCGCCACCGCGTCCCTCCCCTTCTCTATCAGCGCCGGCCCTCCACCAAATACATGCAAAAAATGCATGTGTCGCCTCCGCAGCTCCCGCATCATGTCTCCACCTACTTTCCTTCTCTTCCCTACCAACAAACGCGTCAGGCTAGAGGGCAATCGACCTTTGCACAGGTAAGCGAGTCAATCACAGATCTTTCCTATAGTCAGTAGCATACCTCTTATCATAATCCCTATTGTTTAGGGATTATATCATCTATTTGTTCCCCAATACTGATTATTCATCCGATTGCCTTCTAATTTAGATTTTGGTCCGATCCTGCAATGCACCCTTCACTTTCTTATATATACCCTTTTTCTTTCCCATCCACCGCATTCCTAGCGACAAACCCTACCATGAGTGTCGAAGGCTTCGAGAAAGGGATGTCTGGTGAATGTGGGCTGTTGCATCCTCAGGAGCAGGACACGGGAAGCTCCAGCAAGCGCAAGAACTTGGACACAACTGCTCTTCATCAGGACACAAGTAGGCTTATCATTTTTCTTACTAGGAAATAAGCTTGTATAGACGAGAATGAACACCACTTTTTTCCACTACCTAGGACTTGAGGGAGACTAAATTCAATTTATTTAATTTTCATAGACATTTGGTAACAGTTGAGTAGATACAAGATAATTAGATATATTCCAAGGTACAGCCATAAAAAGTTTACACTTTTTTGTCCATTTTGAAAGCATATGGGAAATACAAGACAGCATGGTAAAAGCAGCAAACACACATCATAGCATAGTAAAGACCAGAAGCAATCCAAGTGGTGCATTTCAATAAACATGTATGCTACAAGTCTACATAAGATTAAACGACGTCTACAATAATAAATCTATCTGAGAGAGTTCAAAATTACTTGCCTATTCCAACTCGTGTACTAATAGTTAGCTCGGAGAAATCTATGCTCCACTCTTCAAAAGGCAGTAAAGGCTTATTAAGAAATGGGGAGCTCTGCAAAACCTTATTCCATTCCAAAACCATCTTCTCTTTGCTTATAAAATCACAAGCATTGCTTGTTTCAGAAATTTGACCCCTATATTCATGAGGAGAAGAAGGCAATGACATAGCCTTCTGAGTAGAACCAGTTTGGTTTCTTGAGTAGCAACAACTCTTCTAGATGTATCATCCTAACAATGAAACTGAAATTATGAGCTCAAGCAAATGATATTAAAAAAATGAACAAGAGATAAAAGAGCCAGCACAGAGAATATGAAAAAATGGAAATTGTGTACATTATTTGGGCACTCATTTGCATTGCTTTGGTCCTCCCTAATAAATGAGCATGAACCTTCATCAATATGATCCCTTTGGAGGCGATTCTGCTTTAGTGTTTCATTCATAGCCTGAACAGCCCTTTCATAGATTTAGATTTAAACATGATGTTAAATGAAGATATCTAGTAGAAAACAGACATGCATGCTCAATTAGGATATCTAGAATCTAAACACAGCACAACATGAGCACAATGTGCAGTGACTCTTGACTCTTGATACATTTTCGGTGGAAGCAATAAGTACCCCTACACAACTTGTGATACAATCATACAATTATGCCAGCTCCAATATGATCATGTAATTAAAACCTAGAATTACCTCACAATGTCATCACCAATCTCAGGACTGATGCTAATGCTTCTTCGTCTTATTCTTCGAGTGTTAGATGTTGATGTGCCTCCCATACTATCTGATCTGCAAGGGTGTAATGGCTTGCTCACAAATGGATTGCTGACCAAAATATTTTTCACATTTATGAAAGCAGTTTCACAAATAAACAAAATTGATATTGATAATAGATTAATAGATGAATTTTGCCCTTAACAAGGCAAGATAATGTAAAACTTAATAGACACCTCATTAACTCATTGTCATAAAAAAAAACTCAAGTTTGTGGTCATTTTCTCTGACACCAGTGGGAGATTCAGAGCCCACAGCTATGACCTATGGGTGTAGCCATGTAGATTAGAATTCATTTTTTTTTAAAAAAATCTGTAACAGCCCAAAGTTGTACTTTTGTTATCTTTAAACACGTTCGCAATAATGCGTACTATTATGACAATTCCCGTTAAATTTCTATGTGACAAACACAAATTTCTAGATTTCAAAAGCCATTAGAAATTGATGATTTTAATTGAATAAACCACCAAATAGCTAATTAATAAACCTTGCATAGGAATTTATAAATTATAGCACTATTTGGAAAATTGTTGATATATAAAATTCTAATAAACCTTGAATTGGGAATATATTTACATATTCATAAAACATCCATACACATATACTTATATATATATATACATACATATATATATATATATGTGTGTGTGTACACACATATTCACATAAGCTTAAATATGATAAATTGCTCTAAAAATCCCAGGAAAATTCTATATATTAGCTTGGACCCTAATTGAAAGTTTGACCCGGTTGTTGACCAATTGGAACCCTGGTAGGACCCACTTGGCAGTCTCACTATTTTTCTGCCCTTGTGGGCAATTCATCGAACAGCCGGCCGATGCAAGCCGTCCTCCTCGCCCCGGCTCAATCCCGGTAGCCCTGCCCAAAATACCTGCACTTGATACTTCCTTGGCAGCTTGCGTGCGTCGTTATGGTATGGTGGACCCGCCCGGCCGATGTGACGCTCGCCATCGCCGCCGCCGCAGCATGATCTGCCGTCGCGGTGATCAAGCCACCCTTGCCAAGGCCAAGGGCTGTCCCTAGGCACCGCCAGTTTGCCTAATGGGAGCCCTGACACACCATTGATGGTCTGGCTCTAGCTGCGATCCGGCCGACTTGGTCACCGGTGGCACGCTAAGTTCACGTCGTCGCTCACGCCACGCCAAGCGTGACCTCTCATCGCCTAAACCCGCTAATCGGCTCGAGACATCCTTAGACCGGCCGACCTCCTCACGGACCCGGGACCATGTGTGTGCTCGGTAGAGCTTAAATATGGCCACGCCAAGACCGCCCCTTTCTTCCTTTTCGCCTCCTCGCCAAACCCATTCCCACACTCACTTTGACTGCTCAGTGCGATCCGCTCGCCTCACCTCCACCTTGCTCTCTCGCCAAAGGAATCGACCTAAGAGCCCTGCGTCATCGGTTGAGCTTTTCTCACTACCGCCGACTCGGGAGCACCCCCTTCCCAAATTCTCCCGTCTCGGTGAGTCCCTCATCGATTGCTCGTGCACATAGCATCACCTCACCCACTCGCCTCTTTCGCCCAGGTTAATCGAACCCAAGGATCACCGGAGCTCCCTGGCGGCGTGGGCTCTGTTCACCAAGATTCGGCTTCCCGTCGCCGCCAAAGATAATCCACGCCTCTACATTGACTCATAGCTCGGTGAGCCTCCTCGAGTCCCTCTCTCACTCACGCATACATTAGTTTAGCTTGAGAAGCTTCGTAGATCCATACCCAAACTTTCCCGAGGAAGTTCTCCGCCACCGCGCGGCTAGCCACCATTGCTAGCCTCTACCGACAAATACCACGTCGGTACGTTCTTGGGCTACTCACGTAGAACCCTACACGCCCAAGAACACCCTATAAGATGCACTGTAGCGCCGCCGATGAACCGCCGAATGTTCGCCCGGTTTCATGACGTCACCCCCGCCGCTCCGGCTAGGGGAAGAAGACGATGTCTCGGCCGTCGGATGCTCGCCAAGATGCGCGCACATCACTGTGTAGATTTTTAAATCGCGCGCGAGTTCGCTTCAGAGCCACTGACATGTGGGCCTCCGGACCCACATGTCAGGATTAGTGGAGGCGTCGATTTTTGCGCTTTCGCCGCTAATCATATACGGAAAGACGTCTTCGACGTGGCTGGCTCGGCCGCGAGTTAGCGGGCCGGCCCAGTACTGTTCACTGATTTATCCAGATTTTATCAATAAAATAAAGACAGTAATTAGAAACGGTTATTTAAAATAGGTAGAGATCTTTAAAAATTCTGGAAAAATTAGGGTAAATACTAGGGCTTGTGATGGATTTAATAAAAATAGTACCTCACACAGTAACCGAACACGGTTCCTAGATTAAATCCATTAAGCTTATTTTAGGGTATTAATTCATATAGAAATAAGCAAAAAAAATAGATTAAGTGTATTAAAAGTGGATTAACACCAAAGTTAAACATAAGAAAATCATGGTTGTCAATAAATGACTTTCTGGACCTAGGAAAATATAATATAACCTATGGTATGTTTCCTAATTGCATGTTAACTCAATATTGGTATAATTAGGAAACATGAATAACTAGCTTAACCTACCTAGTCTACGAACCTATTCAATTAAGCTATTACACAGCATGTTAGAATAGTAAATCTGTTGTTTCAACTTAATCTCACAACATGCAACATCATGATTATATATATATATATATATATATATATATATATATATATATATATTTACATACATATATATATATATAGCATATATGACCATAATCACCCACACATCACTTAAATTTCTACTCTACTAAGATAATAAGGATTAAATAAGTTGATGAAGGAAATACTTCAAACAAAATGTGATTTAACATATTCTAACTATTTAAAGTACTTTAAAAACGATAAAACCATATTTTCTCCTATTGGGTTAATTAGGGTAGAAATTACACTACATATATATATATATATATATATATATATATATATGTATCATGTGCATCATCTCACTAGCACCTCGCGGCCATTACGCTATGATTCATTACTTAGAAGGATCATGGAACTTTCTCGATATATATATATAGATTCATATAGATAGTTACACACAGGAATCGTAAACGAACGAATACGAGTGATCTCGGTTGCATTTCATGCATCATTCTTTTCTTCGCCGCAATGTGTTTATGATGAATTGTTGATTCTCCGATTAGACGTAGAGGATCCGGAAGCACCGTTCGAGGACTCCGCACAGAACCCGGACTTCAATTCCCAAGGCGAGTTAATACCTACCCTTAATAGTGTTGCTCTTACTAGGGAGAGGATGCGCTTTCCCTAGTGCGAGTTAACATCCAATATTATCATATTGAATCCCAGATTTCTAAAGTATTTATTTTACAGTATTAAACTGCATGCCCTTTTAAATAGTTATGCCTATTTGTTCAATCATGATATATCATGCCATTTACTTACTTGCTATAAACTTACCATGATGATGTTGTCTTGAATTAATCATCTGTCATTTGGCTTTGCTATTGATCGCTTTGATGATCACCCTTGGTAGCCTGGTTAATTTAAATAAACTGATTTAGACTCCTAAGTCTTGGTTAAAATCTTGCTTAGACATTGCTCAGGTCCACCTATTAATTTTAGGCTTAGAATTGCCTCGGAACGGTGAACCGACATTCACCGGACATGATCACACAGTGAATATGATTAACTGGATTTTGGGCCTGGCATGCCAGTGTGTGTATGGATGTGATGTGTTACAATGCGGACTGGGTTCGGCATTGCGTAAGAGATGGAGTAGCTGGGCTACGTGAATTGAGGAGCTAATCGCCCACATACGTAGTGCGTGGAAGAGGAGCGCGGCGAGATCCGCGTAATGCCGTGCGCTGCCCCAAAAGGAGGGGTTCCGCCACATCGTGTGATTCACACGGAGGGTGCGAGTTAGCCGAAGAAGGAAGTGCATAAGGGTGAGGCCCTTCGTGGATCGGTGGGCTGAATCAAGGATTCTCTGCACGGGTGCATCGAGGATGCAGCAGACGTCACGACTATCTGCTGTGGGAGATAGTTCCTAACACCACAACGCTACCGCCATCGCGCGGTAGTGCAAGTATTGGGGATTCAGGGTAGTTACGACTGCGGGCGTACCTCGCTCGCCGCCATGCTTGAGGTGAAGATCGCTTTCATGTCGTCATCCGAGGATGATCTAGGTCCATTCTACAGAGAGCCGTGAGTCTAGCGTGGGTCGGCAGCCCAGCTAGGACGAGACCAGGTACTTTGTCGGGGAATGTGATCCATTAACGAAAAGCGCCACACTCGGAAGATGATGGCGGGAGTGGAAAGAGAATGTTTGGCAGAGTGCTTGGAAACTGCCATGGGATTGGTTGTGCATTGAAAGAAAATATGATAACTCATCAATTTGACAGGGAATTTGGTTAAACTGCTAAGTCATAGGCTTTTATTTCCAAAACTGACTTTCATGCAAATAAATAAACCCAGCCTTTCCTTTGAAACCTCTATCACTAAATGCATTGGGTTGGGTGTTAGCTCGCCAGTGTTTGGATGACACTGACCTCGCATAAATATCTATCTTTAGACATGGAGGAGCCCGTCGAGGAAGATGCCTACGATTGTCATGAGGAAGGAGATCCTCGATGCAGTGACCGGAGTAGTTGCTTAAGATAGGGTTTAGTGCATTCCACCATCGTGTGTGGTTACACAATTCTTTGGTGTGATTTTGTTGTTCTTTTGAACTTGCAAGTTGCCTTTTGGGAGATTTCCGCTACTCGATGAACTTTGGTGCAGTAACTAAGGCTTATATGCCGTTTGTTACTAATGCGATCGATGATCGCTGTTATGTAATATTTGGACATCGATGTATGAAATGATTCGGTGTGTAACTCTTGCACTAGCCTCTCGATCCGGGGCCTAGTGCAGGTCCGACCGTTCTCGCCAGGTAAGCCAAGAATGGGCGCGACAAGAGCTGGTATCAGAGCATATGACAATAGGAACCCTAAACCCTGCCGCTAGCTAAGGATTGCGTATAGTTTATATAAAATATTTTTCCAAAACTGCTCTTGTATATCTTGTCTTTTAACTTTCACAACTATACTATTTCTTACTTAAAAGAATTCTTCTTTGGATTTTGTAGATGGATGAGCGTGTTTCCACGGCTTTTCTCTGAGCTGCTACCTACTGATTCTGACGACCCTTTGCACGCCAGCCAGATGGTTCTTGTCCTCCGCCAGTTGTCGGACTTTCTGTGCTTTGACGACCGCCCCTGCTACTTCTGGAGGCTCGTTCGTACCCTGCCCCGCTTAGGGTACATTGTAGAGGTTCGAGTCTACTACCACCACCTAGACACAAGGGCCCACACCACAGATCTGAGACACTGGGACCACCTGCACCCTGCTATCGATGATGCGGCAGCATTGGCGATACAGGGGCTACAGGAGGAGTACCACGACGACTTGGAGGGCACTTCTTTCGCCCGACCTTCCTTTCAGCACTTCGCACTGCTCCCAGGCTTTACCAGTGCCCCGCCTTCACTGAGGGACCACTTGGAGAGGGTTGCGCGCCTTCTCCAGGGCGCGGAGACAGACCGTGACAGCGCTCGAGAGATCGGCCTCCGCTACTCTCTTCGTACAGCAGATAACCGCCTGCGGGTGGTTGGACGGCGCCTTCACCACTACGTCAGCAGTCTGACGATGTGCAGACGCCAGAGGGACTCCGCACTTGCCCAGTTGGCGCGACAGCAGGCGAGGGACCCTTCCCTTTCCCCTCCGGGTCCTCAGTTTCCTCCACCTGAGTACCCTAACCGCCGCACTACCATGCGGAAACGGGTCTCCCTCCTAGTGCCTTGGTGGGATTCCTCATCACAACACTTCCCCACTGACCTCTTTGTCGCCGCAGAGTACTCTTCGACTCGGAGACCTCCGTGGACCTACTGCTCCCCGGTTGAGCCACTGCTTCGTTGTCTTTGTGGTTTCTCGGCCGTCGCTAGAGGACTTCCTGGCTACTTCCACCCGCTACCCAGCTGGGAGACCGGTGATAGTTTACACTCGTCGTCCCCGCCCTTGAGTAGCTAGTTAGCTTGGCAGACTGACCTAGATCGGATATGTGTCTTTTGTTTCGCCATAGTAGATGATTGGCGAATTGTATCCTTGTCAGGATAATTGTACTTTTGTGGTATGATGTAAAACTGATTGGCTGTTGCCGCTTTTGGGTATCTCTAATGACAAGCGTTTCGTTGCTGCATTTATTGGATTTGTTTGATATTGGCCTCATGCATGCATATTTAGCTATAATGTTAAGGATCATCGTCGTGCAGATGGTACGTGGTCGTGGAGCTGCCCGTGGCCAAGGGGCAGATCTAGGCCGCGGTGCCACTCGAGGCCAAGGAGCTGGCCAAGCCCGTGGTGCCAGCGCAGGTAGAGGCCGTGGCCGCGGTCGAGGCTGAGGTGATTTACCTCCTCCTCCGGCAGGAGAACCAACCATGGCCCAGGTCTTAGCTTATCAAGCACAGATGTTGGGTCAAGTGCTGTTCAACCAGCAGGCGGATAGGAATCGAAATGAGGGATCCAAACATGCTGCATTTGTGCGGACCAATCCCCCTATCTTCGCTCAAGCTACCGATCCCGTAGAAGCAGAAGACTGGTTACGCACTGTGACCAAGAACCTGGAGTTGATCAGATGTCCAGAAATGGAGAAAGTGCGCTTGGCCTCCCACCTGCTAGTAGGACCCGCAGGTGTGTGGTGGGATAACTATGTTGCCACCCGACTAGGTGTGGATGATGAAGAAATAGAAGAAAATGAACCTGCTGAAGATGGAGATGCCGATGAAGCTCAACAAGCTGATAATGCTGAAGTGCCGCCTTATGTTCCCCCAGTCCAAGGGTTTATTCCATGGGGAGAATTTGTCACTGCTTTCAGAAATTTTCACATACCCATAGGAATCACAAGGATGAAGAAGTATGAGTTTCGCAGACTCTCTCAGGGGACGATGACAATTTCTGAATATCTCACTAAGTTCATCGAGCTTGCAAGGTATGCCCTCAAGACATCCGTAATGAAGTGAAAAAGATAGATTGGTTCTGGAAGGGATGGATTTCCGGTATAAATCCCGCCTTAGGATTTTGGAGTACCAAAACTTCCACCAATTCGTCAACAAGGCCTTGGTGCTAGAAAGGGACTTGAAGGGTGAGGATCTCTCGCGTAAGCGCAAGATGGCTGAACGTACGGCAGCCGGATCAAGCCGTACGGGACAATTCAAACCTCAACCTCCTCAGAGAGCTGGACAGCAATCTTCCATGATCAACCGTGGATATGCTATGAGGGGTGGGCGCGGTGCTGGAACCCCTGGTTTTCGTACTCAAGCACCAACTGCTCCCCGCAATGCACCAGGCACCCAAAATAGGATGTCAGGCAACTGCTACCTATGCCACCAGCCTGGACACTATGCTGCCAACTGCCCTAGCCAGAATCGCGCAAGACCTCAAGGGAATGTTGTGCGGTGGTCGTGGCGAGAGGTCGCCACCGCAGAATCAAGCTCAAGGTATGGGTCGTGGAAGACTCAACAATATCACTGCAGAAGCAGCACAAGAGGATGAAGGAGTACTTGTGGGTACGTTTGGACTTCACGACTCCCCAGTACAAGTTTTATTTGATTCTGGTGCATCACATTCATTTATTTCACAAGAATACGTAGATAAGCACCAGCTACAAACCTTTCCTCTTAATAAGCCCTTCACCATTAGATCTCCCGGTGGGATACTTAAGGCCCATAGGTCCTGCAAATGGGTAGAAATAAGAAAGGAAAGAGTAGGATTCTATTTCGACCTAATGGTCATATCTGGATTCGGAGTTGATGTCATAATCGGCATGCATTGGCTAAGACTCTATAAGGGAGTTTTAGATTGTGCCAAGCGAGAAGTCAGGCTTGTAAAGGATGGTGTGTTTGAAAGAGTATGGAAGGTAGATGAACCCTACAGATGGGGCAGAGCCATCTGGTACCTCAAGGAAGACAACCCGAGTAAGGTGAAGGTAGTTCAAGAATATTTGGACGTATTCCCGGATGACTTACCTGGACTACCGCCTGGCCGAGAGGTAGAGTTTGTTATAGAGTTAACACCTGGTATAGCCCCAATCTACAAAACATATTTCAAGATGAACTCGGAAGAATTAGAAGAACTCAAGAAGCAATTGGACGACTTATTGAGCAAGGGTTTGATCCGGCCAAACTCATCCGCTTGGGGATCCCCCGCCATGTTCGTGGATAAGAAGGATGGTGGACGAAGACTAGTGGTGGACTATAGGGCGTTAAATGCAGTCACTATTAAAAATAAGTATCCTCTGCCCAGGATCAATGACCTGTTCAACCAACTCGAAGGAGCTACACGTTTTTCCAAGATCAACCTTCGATCTGGATACCATCAAGTAAAGGTGCAGAAGGAAGATATACCCAAAACAGCCTTCACCACTCGGTATGGCCTGTTTGAATATTTGGTCATGTCTTTTGGGTTAACCAATGCACCGGCCTATTTCATGAACCTCATGAATTTAATCCTAATGGAATACCTTGACAAGTTTGTTGTCGTCTTCATTGACGATATCCTTGTGTACTCCAAGTCGGACGAAGAGCATGAAAAGCACCTGAGAGCGGTGTTGGATAAACTTAGAGAGCATAAGCTATATGCAAAATATAGCAAATGCGAATTTTGGATTAGTGATGTCAGTTTCTTGGGACATATTATATCTGCTGAAGGAATTAAAGTGGACCCATCTAAGATTGACACGGTCATGAATTGGAAAACACCCGCCACTGTAAAGGAAATTCGCAGTTTTCTAGGTCTGGCAGGATATTATCGGCGGTTCATCGAAGGATTCTCAAAAATATCCCGACCACTGACCTAGCTATTGAAAAAGGAAAGGAAGTTTAAATGGACCAAAGAATGTGAACTCAGTTTCCAGAAGCTCAAAACCCTTCTGACCACCACTCCTGTTTTGGCCACACCTAATATAGCCAAGAAGTTTGAAGTATACTGTGACGCTTCCCAACAAGGATTAGGATGTGTATTGATGCAAGATGGCAAGGTTGTGGCGTACGCATCACGGCAGTTGCGCAAGCATGAGGACAATTACTCAACCCATGACCTAGAACTTGCTGCCGTAGTTCATGCACTCAAGCTGTGGAGACATTTTCTGATGGGAAAACAATGTGACATCTACACAGATCACAAAAGCCTAAAATATGTTTTCACACAAGCCAACCTCAACATGAGGCAAAGAAGGTGGTTAGAGTTGATTAAAGATTACAACCTAAATATATTATACCACCCTAACAAGGCCAACGTGGTTGCAGATGCTCTAAGCAGGAAGAACCAGTGCAACTTCCTGATGGTGATCCCAGGAGATGACAGGAATATCCAGGAAGATACCCCTCGGGAGAGCTCTTACTGGAAGAATTGAATAAGCTATGCCTGAATCTCGTAAAATCTGGAGAATTAGCCAACATCACGGTTCACCAGATCTGATCAACCGTATCAAGGATAAGCAACAGACCATCCAAGTACCCTTAGGCTCGAAGGGTCGATGAATAGGGTTTTGGAACAAAATTGTTAAGGATGAATAAGGAATTCTCTGGATGGAGAAGAGGATCTTTGTGCCTCACGACCGGAATTAAAGGAAGAGATCTTAAAGGAAGCACATGAGTCACCTTTTTCCATGCACCCGGGATGTACAAAAATGTACCAAGATCTGAAGGCAATCTTCTGGTGGCCCCGAATGAAACGAGATGTAGCAGAATATGTGGCCAAATGTAATACCGTTTGTTTAGTTAAGGCGAGAATACCAGCGTCGGCGGGGTTCTGCAACCAATCAAAATCCCAGAATGGAAGTGGGATGAAGTGACCATGGACTTTATTATAGGACTTCCCCGGTCTCGAAGTGGCCATGACTCTATATGGGTAATAGTAGACCGGTTGACCAAGGTAGCTCATTTCACCCCAGTCAAAACCACTCACAAGGGTAGCAAGCTAGCGGAACTATTCATCGCCCGGATAGTGAGCCTTCATGGAGTTCCCAAGAGAATTATATCTGATAGTGCATCACAGTTTACCTCGAAGTTTTGGGAAGAACTCCATAGCGCCTCGGGCACCAATTTGTCATTTAGCACAGCATACCACCCTCAAACGGACGGACAAACGGAAAGGACTATCCGAACTCTAGAAGACATGCTTCGAGCTTGTGCTTTGGAGTTCCCTGCGGAATGGGAAAAATGGCTGTCTTATGCGGAATTTGCTTATAACAATAGTTATCAAGGCAGTCTGCAAATGTCTCCTTTCGAAGCTCTATACGGAAGGAAATGTAGGACCCCTCTCTATTGGTCTGAGTCTAGAGAAGGGCAGGTATTTGGAAGGAACACCCTGCAGGAAGCCGAAGCAAAGGTCAAAATAATTAGGAAGCAATTGCTGGCTGCTCAATCCCGACAAAAGAGTTATGCTGACCATCGTCGGAGGGTCCTATCTTTCGAGGTTGGAGAGTACGTGTATCTTAAGGTCTCACCATTCAAGGGAACTCGCAGATTTCAAGTCAAGGGAAAATTGGGCCCACGGTTTGTGGGACCTTATCCAGTCTTGTCTCGTAAGGGTATGGTAAACTACGAACTTGACCTTCCCAAGGGCGGGAGAAGTGCACAACGTGTTTCACGTGTCCCAACTCAAAAAGTGTTTGAGAAAACCTGAAGGAGAAGTAGTTCAGCTGCCTGCCGACACCCTGCAACCCAACTTGGGGTATCAAGTCGAACCTATTCAAATACTAGAGACTCAGGAAAAGAAGCTCAAGAACAAGACCATTCGGCTTTGCAAGGTGCAATGGAGCAAACAATCCGGAGGACAGCTTTCATGGGAACCAGAAGAGAGCATGCGTCAAGAATTCCCCTACCTATTCTCTTCATAGAATTATCAAATCTCGAGGGCGAGATTTAATTTTAGGGGGGAGGGATTTGTACCAGCCCAAAGTTGTACTTTTGTTATCTTTAAACACGTTCGCAATAATGCGTACTATTATGACAATTCCCGTTAAATTTCTATGTGACAAACACAAATTTCTAGATTTCAAAAGCCATTAGAAATTGATGATTTTAATTGAATAAACCACCAAATAGCTAATTAATAAACCTTGCATAGGAATTTATAAATTATAGCACTATTTGGGAAATTGTTGATATATAAAATTCTAATAAACCTTGAATTGGGAATATATTTACATATTCATAAAACATCCATACACATATACTTATATATATATATATACATACATATATATATATATGTGTGTGTACACACATATTCACATAAGCTTAAATATGATAAATTGCTGTAAAAATCCCAGGAAAATTCTATATATTAGCTTGGACCCTAATTGAAAGTTTGACCCGGTTGTTGACCAATTGGAACCCTGGTAGGACCCACTTGGCAGCTCACTATTTTTCTGCCCTTGTGGGCAATTCATCGAACAGCCGGCCGACGCAAGCCGTCCTCCTCGCCCCGACTCAATCCCGATAGCCTTGCCCAAAATCCCTGCACTTGATACTTCCTTGGCAGCTTGCGTGCGTCGTTATGATATGGTGGACCCCGCTCCGGCTCCGATGTGACGCCCCGCCACTGCTCGCCGCCGCAGTCTGCCGTCACGGCTGATCAAGCCACCCTGTTGGCCCACGCGCTCGCACCGTCCCTAGGCACCGCCAGGCTTGCCCAATGGGAGCCCTGGACACACCAGTGATGGTCCTGGCTCTAGCTGCAGTCCGGGCTGACTTGGTCGCCGGTGCACGCTAAGTTCACCGTCGCGCGCTCACGCTCGCCCGCTTGACCTCTCGCGCCCAAACCCGCCTAATCGGCGCTGAGACATCCTTAGACCGGCGGACCTCCTCACGGACCCCGGGACCATGTGTGTGCTCGGTAGAAGCTTAATATGGCGCGCCAAGACCGCCCCTTTCTTCCTTTCGCCCCCTCCTCGTCGCCAGCCCATTCCCACACTCACCGCACCTGGCTCGTGTGTGCATCCGCTTCGCCTCACCTCCACCTTGCTCTCTGCCAAAGGAATCGACCTAAGAGCCCCTACGTCATCGGTTGAGCTTTTCTCACTGCCACCGACTCGGGAGCACCCCCTTCCCAAATTCTCCCGTCTCGGTGAGTCCCTCGTCGATTGCTTGTGCACATAGCATCACCTCACCCACTCGCCTCTTTCGCCTAGGTTAATCGGACCCAAGGATCACCGGAGCTCCCTGGTGGCGTGGGCTCTGTTCCGCCTGCATTCGGCTTCCCCGTCGCCAGCATAATCCACGCCTCCTCTACATTGACTCATAGCTCGGTGAGCCTCCTCGAGTCCCTCTCTCACTCACGCATACATTAGTTTAGCTTGAGAAGCTTCGTAGATCCGTAGCCAAACTTTCCCGAGGAAGTTCTCCGCCACCGCGCGGCTAGCCACCATCGCTAGCCTCCGCCGACAAATACCACGTCGGTACGTTCTTGGACTACTCACGTAGAACCCTACACGCCCAAGAACACCCCATAAGATGCACTGTAGCGCCACCGATGAACCGCCGAATGTTCGCCGGTTTCATGACGTCACCCCCGCCGCTCCGGCTTGGGGAAGAAGACGACGTCTCGGCCGTCGGATGCTCGCAAGATGCGCGCACATCACTGTGTAGACTTTAAAATCGCGCGGGAGTTCGCTTCAGAGCCACTGACATGTGGGCCTCCGGACCCACATGTCGAGGATTAATGAGGCGCCCGATTTGCGGCGCCGCCGCCACGCTGCTACGCTCGAAAGACGCCGACGTGGCTGGCTCGGCCATGAAGTTAGCGGGCGCCCAAGATCTTTTCACCGATTTATCCAGATTTTATCAATAAAATAAAGACAGTAATTAGAAACGGTTTATTTAAAATAGGTAGAGATCTTTAAAAATTCTGGAAAAATTAGGGTAAATACTAGGGCTTGTGATGGATTTAATAAAAATAGTACCTCACACAGTAACCGAACACGGTTCCTAGATTAAATCCATTAAGCTTATTTTAGGGTATTAATTCATATAGAAATAAGCAAAAAAAATAGATTAAGTGTATTAAAAGTGGATTAACACCAAAGTTAAACATAAGAAAATCATGGTTGTCGATAAATGACTTTCTGGACCTAGGAAAATATAATATAACCTATGGTATGTTTCCTAATTGCATGTTAACTCAATATTGGTATAATTAGGAAACATGAATAACTAGCTTAACCTACCTAGTCTACTTAACCTATTCAATTAAGCTATTACACAAAGATGTTAGAATAGTAAATCTGTTGTTTCAACTTAATCTCACAACATGCAACATCATGATTATATATATATATATATATATATATATATATATATTTACATACATGTATATATATAGCATATATGACCATAATCACCCACACATCACTTAAATTTCTACTCTACTAAGATAATAAGGATTAAATAAGTTGATGAAGGAAATACTTCAAACAAAATGTGAGTTAACATATTCTAACTATTTAAAGTACTTTAAAAACGATAAAACCATATTTTCTCCTATTGGGTTAATTAGGGTAGAAATTACACTACATATATATATATATATATATATATATATATGTATCATGTGCATCATCTCACTAGCACCTCGCGGCCATTACGCTATGATTCATTACTTAGAAGGATCATGGAACTTTCTCGATATATATATATATAGATTCATATAGATAGTTACACACAGGAATCGTAAACGAATGAATACAAGTGATCTCGGTTGCATTTCATGCATCATTCTTTTCTTCGCCGCATTGTGTTTATGATGAATTGTTCATTCTTCGATTAGACGTAGAGGATCCGGAAGCACCGTTCGAGGACTCCGCACAGAACCCGGACTTCAATTCCCAAGGCGAGTTAATACCTACCCTTAATAGTGTTGCTCTTACTAGGGAGAGGATGCGCTTTCCCTAGTGCGAGTTAACATCCAATATTATCATATTGAATCCCAGATTTCTAAAGTATTTATTTTACAGTATTAAACTGCATGCCCTTTTAAGTACTTATGTCTATTTGTTCAATCATGATATATCATGCCATTTACTTAGCCCCTGTTCTATTGGGCTCATGAGCTGTGACTTATCTGACTTATCTCGAACTTCGAGAATTTTCTGAGGTGGCCTCGAGAGTCGGATGGCCTTGAAATTTAGGATTTAGAGAGCTTTTAGACTCGATGAGTCAATAATAGTCGATAAGTTCAAAATTTTTATGACTTCTCCGACTAATATTGACTCATCCGTCTTTTTTTATTACTTTTGAAGCTTTTATTTTTATCTCGTGAGGCTAGTCTAAAAGCTCTCTAAATCCTAAATTTCAAGGCCATCCGACTCGAGGCCACTCGAAATTCTCGGTTCGAGATAAGTCGATAAGTCACAAAACCATGAGCCCAATAGAACAGGGCCTTACTTGCTATAAACTTACCATGATGATGTTGTCTTGAATTAATCATCTGTCATTTGGCTTTGCTATTGATCGCTTTGATGATCACCCTTGGTAGCCTGGTTAATTTAAATAAACTGATTTAGACTCCTAAGTCTTGGTTAAAATCATGCTTAGACATTGCTCAGTCCAACTATTAATTTTAGGCTTAGAATTGCCTTTAACGATGAACCGACATTCATCGGACATGATCACACAAGTGAATATGATTAATGGATTTTGGGCTGGCATGCCAGGTGTGTATGGATGTGATGTGTTACAATGCGGATCGGGTCCGCATTGCGTAAGAGATGGAGTAGCCGGGCTACGTGAATTGAGGAGCTAATCGCCCACATACGTAGTGCATGGAAGAGGCTGGCGAGATCCGCGTAATGTTGTGCGCCGCCCCAAAGGAGGGTTCCGCCACATCGTGTGATTCACACGAGGTGCGAGTTAGCCAAGAAGGAAGTGCATAAGGGTGAGGCCCTTCGTGGATGGTGGGCTGAATCAAGGATTCCCCTGCATGTGCATCGTGATGCATAGTGTGACGCCATCGACTATCCGCTGCGGGAGATAGTTCCTAACACCACAACGCTACCGCCATCGCGGTAGTGCAAGTATTGGGGATTCAGGGTAGTTACGACCTGCGGGCGCACCGCTCGCCGCCATGATTGAGGTGAAGAGCAGGTTTCATGTCGTCATCCGAGGATGATCTAGGTCCATTCTACAGAGAGCCGTGAGTCTAGCGTGGGTGGCGGCCCGGCTAGGACGAGACCGGTACTTTGTCGGGGAATGTGATCCTAACGAAAGTCGCCACACTCGGAAGATGATGGCGGGAGTGGGAAGAGAACGTTTGGCAGAGTGCTTGGAAACTGCCATGGGATTGGTTGTGCATTGAAAGAAAATATGATAACTAATCAATTTGACAGGGAATTTGGTTAAACTGCTAAGTCATAGGCTTTCATTTCCAAAACTGGCTTTCATGCAAATAAATAAACCCAGCCTTTCCTTTGAAACCTCTATCACTAAATGCATTGAGTTGGGTGTTAGCTCGCTAGTGTTTGGATGACACTGACCTCGCATAAATATCTATCTTTAGACATGGAGGAGCCCGTCGAGGAAGATGCCTACGATTGTCATGAGGAAGGAGATCCTCGGTACCAGGACCAAGAGTAGTTGCTTAAGATAGGGTTTAGTCGTTCCACGACCGTGTGTGGTTACACAACCTTTGGTGTGATTTTGTTGTTCTTTTGAACTTGCAAGTTGCCTTTTGGGAGATTTCCGCTACTCGATGAACTTTGGTGCAGAATTCAAGGCTTACATGCCGTTTGCTACTAATGCGATCTGATGATCGCTGTTATGTAATATTTGGACATCGATGTATGAAATGATTCCAGCCGTGTAACTCTTGCACTAGCCTACTAATCCAGGGCCTAGTGCAGGTCCGATCGTTCTCGCCAGGTAAGCCGAGAATGGGCGCGACAAAATCTTTCAAATTTTAGTTTTCGATTGTGAAAAGCAACTCAAAACTAAGTAGATTTCAACCCAGATCAAACTGTATGGCTTTATAGCACTAAGATAATAAATTGCTTCTATTGCCTTTATAGTCATCTCCATTAATCTCAGTTGTGGCTTCTAATTTCGTAATCTGTTTGATCTAGTTTTCTCAGCAGTGTTGGCTTCTTCAGTTACGAGATAAACTAAAGTGGAACTTTCTTTTAATGAATAAAATGTTTTGAGCTAAATCATTTGTATTCGTTCCATTTCAGTTACACTACAACAGAAATACCCTTTGTAACCGCCTCATCTGTGCCGGTTCAAAGAAAATTGGCAGTGATTAGTTATCACTACTGGTTTGCAAACCAGGGGTAGGAAAAATTGACATCGGTGTCGCATCGCGCGGCTAGGGCACAAACCGGCAAATGATAGTTTCACTGCCGGTTCCTATTAAAAACAGGCACTGATGTGAAGTATCAGTGCCAGCTCACATGCACTAATATGAACCGGCACTGCCGGTTTTATACACCCTTCCCGCCCACAGGCTAGAACCGGCAGTGATAGTTATTATCACTACCGGTTCTGTAACATTTCCCGCCAAATTGTTGAACCGGTAGTGATGTATTCTCTATAAATAAGAGCTAAGGTGAAAGGCAAATTTGTCTGCAGATCGGTGTGGGCTATGGGTGGAGGCACGTTGCGGCTGTGAGGCATATTTGAGCTCCAAATTTTGAAGGCTAAGCGTGGAGATTCCAAATCAAAGCAATTGTGTTAGTTTTTTGTTGCGCGGAGGCTCTAAATCCAAGTAATTGTGCTAGTTTTCATCGCGTGGAGGCTCCAAACCCAAGTACAATATTTGATTTAGTATATTTCAAATAATTTAGTTTGTTTTTATAATTTTAAGTACTTTAGTTAAAGTATAAGTACATTTATTTGATTTAGTATATATCAAATAATTTATTTGTTTTTATAATTTTAAGTAATTTAGTTGAAGTATAAGTACATTTATTTGATTTAGTATATTTCAAATAATTTAGTTGGTTTTATAATTATAAGTAATTTAGTTGAAGTATATTTTCATTGCGGGTAGGGTGTCAATATTAATCATAATCTGAGATGACCGAGTTAAATAGAGATCTTGTTTCTTTGTGAATTTTAGTTCAGTATAAAAACCTCCTTAATTACCAAATAAAAAGTAAAAAAATTTAATGAAAAATCTATGGTATATTATTTGTATTACATTGAGTAAGAAAAGTTGTATATCCCAGACAATTACAAAATTTGAATGAAAAAATAATGTGCCTCTTTTGGTTAATACGTTGATATAGTCGCTGATGTGTGGGACCGGCTTTAATTACCTGTATAAGTATGCTATGAGAAAGCATATTTTGTTAAATACATCTTCTGCATGGCTGCCTTAGCGTTGGACTCTACGGTCGCCGTATCCAGCAGTGAACCTGTGGGTGAAAAGTAATTTGGTTTATTTATGTAATTTCAAATAATTTAGTTGATGGAGTGAAAAGTGGATTTTGTTTATTAATTTATGTCATTTCAAATATTTTGATTATGTATATATATGTTTTTACATATGATAAATATATTCATAGGTAGTATAACATTATTAAACTTTTGTTCTTTATTGTAGATGGATAGGAAATGGATGTATGATGCAGACCGTCGTAGCCCGGAGTTCTTCAACGACGTGGACTCGTTTCTGAGGGCTGTTAAGGCGTAGAAGTCAAATACCCCGTTGGAGTATATATGTTGTCCATGTGTGGATTGCAAGAACGAGAAGCAGTTTTGTAGCGTAGAGCAAATTCGTCCACACTTGCTTCGAAGGGGTTTCAAAGATCAATATACATGTTGGAGCAAGCATGGTGAAGAAGTTGACACTGAACATGAGGACTCACAACACACTGCCGAAGACGCCGGTGGAAGCGAGATGTAGACTGACGACGTTAACGATGTGGTTGTCGACGATCCCAATGATGACCTAGATCGGATGCTGCGTGATGGGGAAGGGCAATTCACCACTGAAAGATAGTTTCAGAAGTTCCAACGTATGGTACAGGACTCGAAGACACCATTGTATCCAGGATGCAAGAAGGATCACACAAAGCTGCACATCGTGTTGACACTGTTGCAGTTGAAAGTAAGCAACAGTTGGTCAGATAAGAGTTTCGATGAGTTGCTACTTCTCTTGGGTGACGTGCTTCCAGAGGGAAACGTTATGCCTGATACCACCTACCATGCCAAGAAAGTTGTTTGCCCATTGGGATTAGAGGTACAGAAAATTCATGCATGTCCAAATGACTGCATTTTGTATCGCAAAGAGCATGAGGTGTTAGATGCATGCCCAGTGTATGGAGATTCACAGTACAAGCGGCGCAATGATGCAGTTGGTGCGAAGCAGAACAAGAAGGGACCACCGGCGAAAATAATCTGGTATTTTCCTATAATCCCAAGGCTGAAGCGATGGTTTGCGAACAAAAAGCACGCCCAATTGATGCGATGGCACGCCGATGAGCGTAAAAATGACGGAATGCTCAGACACCCAGCTGATGGTGCGCAATGGAGAAACATCAACAGAAAATACAAGAAGACATTTGCATATGACCCGAGGAATATAAGGTTCGGGCTGAGTACGGATGGGATGAATCCATTCGGGAATGTCAGCAGTCGTCATAGCATTTGGCCCGTCACACTATGTATGTACAACCTACCACCTTGGTTGTGCATGAAACAGAAGTATATTATGATGCCCTTATTGATCCAAGGGCCGAAGCAACCGGGAAACGATATAGATGTGTATCTGAAACCGTTGGTTGAAGACCTAAAAGTGCTGTGGAACGATGGTGTATGGGTATGGGATGAGTTCAAATGAGAACACTTCACCCTACGTGCAATGCTTTTCATAACAATCCAAGACTGGACTGCCCTAGGCAATCTATCTGGGCAGGTTACAAAAGGCTACAACGGATTCGTGGTGTGTATGGATTGAACATCAGGTCTGTATCTAACCAACAGTCAAAAAACGGTATACACGCGTCACCGTAGGTGGCAACGCCGGGACCACCTATACCGGAAGGATAAGAAATCTTTTGATGGGACTGTCGAGACTGATGCTGCTCTAGAAAGTCGCACTGGTAGACAGTTATTCAACCTGGTAAAGGACATCGAATTTATCTTCGGAAAGGGACGGGGCAACAAAACTACCACGAAAGAAGGGTTGTGGAAAAAGATATCAGTGTTTTGGGAACTCCCGTATTGGAAGGATTTGGATATTCGCCATGCGCATAACGTCATGCACATAGAGAAGAATGTGTGCGAGAGCATTCTTGGACTCTTAGTAGACATACCTGGCAAGACTAAAGATACAGTGCAGGCCCATAAGGACCTCAAAGAAATGGAACTGAGGAAAGAGCTACACATAGTACACCATAATAGAAAAAAAACTCCTTCCCCTAGCTTGCTACACACTTAGCAAGAGGGAGAAAATTGACTTGTGCACTTTCTTTCATGGAGTTAAAGTCCCGTCCGGTTACTCTGCCAACATGAAGAGGCTAGTAAGTATAAAAGATTCGAAGATACTTATTGGCATGATGAAGGCCCATGACTGTCATATGATGATGACGATATGCTTTCATGATTGCACTTAGGGCAATTCTTCTAGAAAAAGTACGAGACACAGTGATAAAGGTGTGTTCTTTCTTTAACGCAATTTCACATAAGGTCATCGATCCACAGAAACTGGACAAGCTGCAGGAAGATGTGGTCCATACTCTCTGTCGGCTTGAGATGCATTTTCCACCAATATTTTTCGATATGATGGTTCACCTCATAGTTCATATCGTCCCCCAGATACGGGTCCTTGGGCCTGTGTTCTTACATCAGTCGAGAGGTTCATGGGGGTTCTTAAGAAATATGTTCATAACCGAAATCGACCGAAAGGCTGCATGGCGAAGGGATGGACATCTGAGAAGGTCATTGAGTTCTGCATTGACTACATGGATCTCAAGCCGATCGGTGTGCCTGTTTCCCGTCATGGGGGAAGGCTACAAGGAAAAGGTACCATTGGTCCAAAAACACAGCGTACTAATGACATAGTATCTTTCGTGCAAGCACATTTCGCAATTCTTCAACAATTAGTGGTGGTTGCCGAGTATTGCGATATGCACATGACAATTCTGCAGACCAATAACCCGAAGAAGTCAGATGAATGGATCGAGAGGGAGCACAGAAATAAATTCGGTGACTGGTTACGCAGACATGTCATGGGCATGCAGACGGTCCCTGCTGAGTTGGAAGTGCTGGCCCGAGGACCGTCCATTACAATCCTCACTTTCTAAGGATACGAGATCAACGGCTACACATTTTACACGAGAGCACAAGATGACAAGAGCACTAATCAAAATAGTGGTGTCCGTACAGATGCATGCAACAACAATGGCTGTATGCAGACGTACTATGGGTTCATATAGGAGATCTGGGAGTTGGACTATGGAGCTTTGAAGGTCTCTTTTTCGATGCCAATGGGTCCAACTCCATACGGTGGTGGAACATGACAAATATGGCATGACTATCGTGGATCTTAAATGTGTTGGATATAGAGAACAACCATTCGTGCTTACAAAGGATGTTATGCAAGTATTCTATGTCAGTGACCCGGGCAACAAAGACCGCCACGTGGTTCTGCAAGGAAAAAGAAGAATTGTTGGGGTTGAGAATGTCGTCGACGAGGAAGAGTACAATCAGTACGAAGAGGTAGCTCCGTTCGGAGAGAACGTCGACCTGAGTCTAATGGAAGAAAGTGATGAACCTACTTACATCCGCCGCGATCATAATGAAGGACTAGTAGTTTAATTGTAACTCCGTTGTAAAAAATGCTTAGTAATCTTATATAGTAATTACAATTTTTTATCATAAGACCGTAACTCTTAATTACATGTTAAAATCTAGATAAATCATATTTTCACAAAATTATTAATCATTAAATAAGACTGAAATAAGATATTTTTATCACAACAAGAATAATGATTAAAATTTATCAAAACATGTATATATTATTCTCATGCCTAAAACTAAATTTAAGAAATGAAAAATAGCATATCCACTAAATTCATAATATCAGGCAAAAAATATCGCTTGGGTTTTTAATAATCCCAAGATTGGTGTTTCAGATTATCGATCGGATTTTTATTAACCAAGATCGATAACTACCTTATAAGTGCCGGTTTGTTAAAAACCGCATCGATATCACTTTGATGCGGCCGCTTAAAACAATCGCATCGATGCTCTATATCCAGCGACCCCGCCGGTCCCCACTCCCCACTGTCACTCCCACGCGCCCTAGCCCGTCCCCTTGGTCCTTGCGCCGCCTCCTCTCACGCCGCTGCCTCCTCCCACGCCGGTGCTGTCAACGATTTGTGTCGGCAATATATTTTATAAGGCTATGCGAAAGATCACGACTACGATGGTAGCACAGGCAGCCGAATTTATACAGGTTCGAGCCCTCGGGGGAGGTAATACCCTACTCATGTGCTCGTGGATTGTATTATTGTGGATCTCAAGGATGATGAGATTAGATGATTTGGGATGATGAACTAGGGGCCCCTGACCCCCTTTATATAGTGCAAGGGGCCGGGTTACAGATAGAATCCCTAATCCGGATATGGAAGATACAGATATAACCGAGTTGGTTACGCCTATATCTATGTATTCGAGTAGGAAACGAGTTCATTTTCTTGTAGAGCTAGTCGGGCCGCGCGAGCCTCCAAGCTCGCCTTCTGGAAGATCCATGCGATTCAGCCCAAAGAGGTGGTACGTCCAACAGTATATCTCTGGGCTCCCGGGGCCCATGTTATCCACAGTAGCCCCCGAGTGCTTCATGACTGGGTTGTCTTGACTCTGGGTTCAACTTGCAGCCCATCAGATGTTGCCCGAGTGACGTCACTCTTTGTTAGACTGATGAAGTTCCGCTCACCGAGTAACCTGCTGATCAAACAACACAGTTGCAAAGGACTCAAGAGAAAATCTCAAGTCTTAAAGATGCCTAGTACCCAGCCCGACTGGTCGGTATGCTGGCTATTGGCCCCACAGGGAGGCATACCAGAAAAGTGGATGTTACCTAGTGATTAGTGTCCCCCGACGTTACCCTCCCTATTACAAATTATGACATTCAAGTCTGACTAGCAGAGCTTGACATTCGGTCCAGCAGGGGACATGTCACAACTTGCGTAGGATGCTCAGGCGCCCTGACCCGATTAGTGCGGAGTCAAGCTAGTGATTCCCAGGAGAATACGCCCACCTCCAAGTTAAGGTCCTCCAAGTGGTGCTCGTCTTGGCGACGAACGATCCAGAGATGTGCCACTGAGACCCAACTAAAGAGGTAACTCTTGACGCCCAATCCGATTAAGAAATCAGACCAGCCATTGACCCTAGGAGGTACGCCAAGAGCTGAGTTATAGTTCACCCGAGTGGTGTTTGCCTTGATAACAAACGATTCGGAGATGTGCCACCGAGACAACTGAAGAGGTAACTTTCAATGTTCGGTACGACTGAAAGCCGAACCGACTAATGTCCCCAAGGGGCACATCAAAAGCTAAATTGTAATTTGGAAAGCGCCCAGTCCTCAGACTTGAAGACTGGCATAAGGCCCAACAGGAGGCACGCTATCTTCCCAACTAGGTTGACCCGAGTGGCATCTGTACCCGAGCGATGACGTGTACAGCTTGCGGCCCACGGGGGGCATGCTCTCTGGAACCTAAGTCCGGGCCCATATCTTGAGGCGATGATTTTTTGGCTTTTTCCACTTCCGCTCAGCGTGGAAACAAAACGTCGCCCGTTTTCTTTTAAAGAAAGCACGCCGGGGCACTTGAACGGTCACGCCTCTATTCCGCGCCTGAGCCCGTTCAATTCCCCACTGCGCTTCCGCTAGGGTTTGAGTGCTCCGCCGCCACCAGCAACCTTAGTGCCTCCGCCACCACCCCTCCCCCACTACAATCCAATGGCGGGGAACTGGGCAACTTCCAACACCACCGACGAGCGGCTGCAGGCCCTGGTCGACGCCGGCGTTCTCCCAATGCCGGAGCTCATCGACTGGCGCGCCGCCGCGGGTGAGTCCTTCCCCACTCCTCATCACGAGGAGATTGTCGCCTTCGAGTCCTTCTTCTCCCGTGGGTTTGGACTCCCCACTTCTTCCTTCTTTCGTGGTCTGCTCAACCACTATGGAATCGAGCTTTTTCATCTGAACCCCAACTCCATTCTTCAAATTTCTATCTTCGTTCACCTCTGCGAAGCCTTTCTAGGGATCGACCCCCACTTCGCCCTTTTCCGCCACCTCTTCTTCTTGAAAGCCTACCCCACCGACAACGCCCCCAAGGCCGTTGGTGGGGCTAGATTCCAACTCTGAAGTGGCCTCAAGAAAGAGTACTTCTCCTTGCCCCTCTGGACTTCTTTGAAGGGGTGGAACCAGGAGTGGTTCTATTGCTCGAACCCTCCCCCCAGCCTTCCTCGTTTTGACGGGAGGAAGCCCCGAGCTTCCACCGCTTGGACCTCCGCTCCCTCCTCCTCTGAAATGGATCAGGTAACCGAGTTGCTCAGCCTAATTCAAAATCTCAAAGAAGAAGGGCTAACCGGCGTGGCCATCGCCGTCTCCTTCACAAGGAACCGAGTCCAGCCCCTCAAGGAGAGGATCCGGCTCGGGTTCGAGTATATCGGGACGGCCAACCCGACTCGGGAAATGGATGTCCCGATTTCGAACTCGGATGCCGCCGACCGACTTTCCGAGTTCTTTGCCACTGGGACGCACCTCTCCACTCAGGGGTGCCCCAGAAGCTTCTCCATCAACAATCCTCCCCTGGAGGTAAGGATTGAGTATGCTTTCATCTCGCCAAGTAGTCTTATTTCGGTACTAACTCGGGGAGACCGTATTTTCGTGCAGGACCGCTAGGCCTTTGTGTCCTTAGCCCCGACGCCCGAAGCTCCTGCCGACAAGGCGAGAAGCATCCGAGCGAGGAGTCTGAGGAGGCTCCGGAGGCGAAGAAGGGCAAGGGCCCGGCCTCCTCCGAGAAGGGGGTCTCGCCACCAGGAGGGCGCAGCTAGCAGAGTTCTGGCCCGAATGTCGGCGAGGCTCCCAAGGAAGGGGCGAGCCAACCAGCGCCGTCCCGGAGGCCTAGCCCGGCGGCTTGCCCTCCAAGGGCAAGTAGCAGGGCGTCGCCGAAGAGGGGGCAGGCTCCCCCAGCCTCTCAGGCCAGGCCGAGTGGCTGATCCGACGCTTCCTCGAGTGGAGCTTCCGCTCAAAGGGGCGCCGGTATTAAAATCAAGACCTCCAACCGGTAAGCACATCCCTGCCACCACTTGGTAGTCCTCAAGTCTTTGTTGGCCGAAGCATCTCCCTCTGTCAGGAAACCGTCGGAAGAGATTCCGTCGGGTCGCTTGGCCCGAGCAATGGCCGCTCGCTGAGCCGAAGTCGAGGCGCGCCTTCTCCTCGGGCAGCCGACGCAGCCACCCCGCCGACCGAAACGGCGGAAGCCCCTCCGGAGGCCGAAGCCCCCGGTAACACCACCGCCGCAGCCTCAAGCTCATAGCCGACCTGCGAGGGGGGCGAGGAGGCCGAGCCGGCGGCAGAGGAAATCCCGCGCCGACCCCCGTCTCCCCCAGAAGAGGCCGAGCCCAAGCTCTCGGTAGGCTGGAGAGACGAGGCGGGGAATTGGGCGCTGGTCGATGATGAGGCCGAGGAGAAGGTCAGAAAGGCCTTCTTCGAATATGCCCCTGAATGCGGCAAAATGGCCAGAGTAAGTCTTCTGATCATCCGAGTGAGCCTCCTTCATCCTCGATGTAGAATTGCGAGTGTTCTTCCTCTTGGAGGGGGGAGTAGTTGAGGTAGAATCCGTGGAGGGGAAGTAGTTAAGGTCCGGGCCGAAGCAGCCAAGCAGCGCCGGGAGCTACAGGCCCGGATCAAGGAGCTGCAGGACGAAAAGTTTGACCTTGCAGGCTCCCTTCGAGGTAGGTACCCCAACCTGAGTTAGAGTCTTTCAGTTTGCGTGTAACCGAGTGACATCATGCTCCGCACCGTGTGCAGCACACGACGCCGCGAATGCCAGCCTATGAGAGGAGCTGGCCAAGGCCCAGGACCGAAGGCTGGCCCTGGAGAAGTCGGAGGCGAAAGCCGTCGCCGAGTTGGAGGGTAAGCCCCCAAACCCGACCGACTCCAGTCCTCCGATGTTGATGCAATCGTATGACTGTGTTTTTTGCTCTTGACAGAGAACAAGAGGAAGACGCTTGCGCAGTATGATGTTCTGTAGAAGAACGCCGAGACCGCGCAGGCGCGATATGAGGTCTTGTACAGGGCCCAGCTCGTGCACCTTTCCCCGAACGCCGTGGCTCGGTTTGCTGTGTTCAAGTGGGCGCTCCGTAGCCATGGAGCGCAACCAAGTGCCCGACTCTTCGGGTTTCTTCATGAAGCTAGGTGGCAGGGGAAGACCAGCGGCAGTGCCTTTGGGTGCTTGAACTTTGTCGTGAAGTCGGCGCACTCTGCGGACTTCCCATCCCTAGCCACGAAGAAGAAATGGGACGGGGTGGCTGGGCTGAGCTAGAAGCTGTACTGGTTTTACCAGAGGGTGCATGCAGCTGATGCTCCGTTGAGGTACACCCCGGGTGCAGCCGACTGCGTCAATTTTCCGGTGGAGGCGCTTAATCGGCTTCAAGAGGCTGGCGTTCTGCTCGAAGATCAGCAAGCGGTTCTCTATGCGCTGTCTTGCCGAAGAGTTTTTCGCGGCCAAGGTGGGGCCGCTGATGCGCAGCTGGGAGGACTGCGTGACCATCGGCGAGGGAGGCCATCTCCTCACCCTAAGCGATGGGGATCGATGACCTCGGAAGCTAGAGTCGGCCGCAGAGAGGGCCGAGGGTATGTTCGGGCCGCTGCGTGCCGACGAGGTTACGAGGGCCCGTCAAGCTGGTGTTGGCCCTCAGGTTAACCGCATCCTCGGGATGGTTACTCCTTGGGCGGAGCCCAAGCCGAAGAGAGGCGGGAAGAGGAGAGCCACAGATGGCGCTACCGCAGGCCCTTCGAAGCGGTCTCGTGGTGAGTGCTCAACATATCTGCCATGTATATATTTTCTATTATTATATTATTATTATATTTATTTATTTATTATTTTTTTAACTAACTGTTTCTCTGAATCGGAAGCTGCTAGCACAGAGGACGAGGAAGGGGACGAAGAGAGGTCGAGGAAGAAGGCCGCCTGGCCGAGGACGACCACACTTCCCCGGACGCTCAAAGTGCTGCTAGTGGTGGTGACGATCCACCGGACGTCCTGGTCAGCAAGACCCCTTCGGGGCCGTTGGATCCCGGTCATGGCTCCAACGAGGTTCAAGATAGCCACGGGGCGAGGTCTCTCCCTTCGGGTCGAGGTCCCGTGACTCCCGAAGGGATCTCCGCTGATGTTGCTGCGGAGGTTGAAGGCTATACAGCCGGCTTCGTCGTCGACACGGAGTTTTGGGTGGTCGACTCCCCTTCAGCCGAAGGTTCGTTACTATATCTTGGTGCACCTCTTGTAGGTTTTTTTTATGCTTATTGTTTACTGCAGAGGGGGTTAACAAAGAGTTGCCTTCAGTGCCTGCCTCGGGAACCGTCGGTGTTAACACCGCGGCTGACGCCATCTTAGCGTTGGTGGCAACCACTGCCGCAGAGAGGGGATCTTCGTTGGATATCCCGGCCGAGGGAGGAATCCAACAAGCTTCTACTACGCCCGGCGCCACATCCTCGGCAGCAGCGACGACTATCGATGCAGGAGCTTCGCGCGCGACTCCCCCCGCGCCCGGTGCTGCCCCTGCCTCCGATGGTTCCCATCTGGAGCCCGATATACTTCTCCCCGACGATCATGTGGTGGCTGTTGTCGGGGGTTTGCCTTCGGCAATCCTCGACCGTTGTGAGATGTTCCCCCTGCCGGAGAACATGCGCAACGTCGAGACATGCCTTGCTATGGTAAATATATTGTTTCCTATTATTATTTTTATTATTATTTTCTTTTTTTGTGTTTCTTATGCCTGTATTAAACTTCTGCAGAGCTTAGCTTGTAATTGTGCCGCATCGGCACAAGTGTTGAGCCTTTCGGAGAGGTGTGCAGTTCTCGAGGGCCGCGTCGCCACCCTTGACCGAGAGAACCACACCCTTCGGGAAGTTAGCTTGAAGGAGAAGGAGCTGATGGCCCTTCTCAGGTCGGAGAAAGAGCAGGCGGAGCATAATGCGAAGACCGCCGAGGAGGCTTTGGCTGCGCTCCGTGCCGAAGTTGAGGCCCAGCGAGCCGAAATTGAATCGTCGCACAAGGAATGCAACGACTTGCGCGACGATCTGGAAAAGGGAGCCGCGGAGCTAGGGACTCTTCGGGGTACTGTGACGAAGGCTAAGCAACAATTGGACGTTCTCCAAGTGGAGATTGTTTCTTTGAGCCAAGTCTTCGCTATGGAAATCAGTAGGCTAGGGACTGTTGCCGTGGGTGCCCCACCGAAGAGCCCAGCTTTAGCCGTCAAATACCTAAAGGAGGCGATTGGGCCCATTTTGGAGGGGTCGCTGCGCTATGGATCAGATTGCGCCGTCAGCTCTATCATCGCCTTTTCAACAATGCTGGAGAGAGCTGGGTGCACACATTTATTGAGTGGCTCTTCACCAAATTGCCCATATCCTTCGGTGTTCAATCCCAGCTCGTTTGATCGCGACTGCCGTCAGGTTGTTCGGGATTTCTTGTTTAAGTTCTGGCGAGCCGGCGATCCTGCCTTCTGCCGCACCTTCAAGGCTCACGCGAAGAAGAAGACCTCTTCGGCTTCTGTAGCTGGCTCGCCACCTCTAAGGATAGCGGAGCCTAGGGTGCCAAGCGAAGATCCTCCGACGGTTGCTGTCCCCCAGGATACCTGAGACCCTGTAGATCCGAGGGGAAAACAGCCAGCGGAGTAAAGGATTGTAATAGTTTCCTAGGGTTGTAACCTTTTGTTAATGTAATATAAGATCTTTTATTCACTTCTTTTCGAAGTTATCTCATATCGTGAGCGATTTTATTTACCTTCGCGATGTTTTGTTTTCATTTGGCATGAGCCCGTTGCTTCATCTTACACATTGCACCCCTCGCGTGATATTTTTAGCGTAGTCGGCGTTCGCGAGGGCTTGTGGCCCGCGAAGGTTGCGTTTCAGGTGCTTCGTGCGAGTGCTCTTGGCCTCGCGCTAGCCCCTTGGCGCTTTAGCGCGTTATACATTCGCGAAGGCTCATGGCCTGCGAAAGTCATGTTTGGGGTGCTTGGCGCGAGTGCTCTTGGCCTCGCGCCAGCCCCTTGGCGCTTTAGCGCGTTATACGTTCGCAAAGGCTCATGGCCCGCGAAGGTCTTGTTTAGGCGCTTAGCGCGCGAGTGCTCTTGGCCTCGCGCCAGCCCCTTGGCGCTTTAGCGTGTTATACGTTCGCGAAGGCTCATGGCCCGGGAAGGTCATGTTTCGGGCGCTTGGCGCGAGTGCTCTCGGCCTCGCGCCAGCCCCTTGGCGCTTTAGTGCATTATACGTTCGCGAAGGCTCATGGCCTGCGAAAGTCATGTATGGGGTGCTTGGCGCGAGTGCTCTTGGCCTCACGCCAGCCCCTTGGCGCTTTAGCGCGTTATACGTTCGTGAAGGCTCATGGCCCGCGAAAGTCATGTTTCGAGTGCTTAGCGCGAGTGCTCTCGGCCTCGCGCCCGGCCTTGGCGCGATTAGCGCGCTCGTTCGCGAAGGCTCATGGCCAGCGAACGTCATGTTCGGGGTGCTTGGCGCGAGTGTTCTTGGCCTCGCGCCAGCCCCTTGGCGCTTTAGCGCGTTATACGTTCGCGAAGGCTCATGGCCCGCGAAGGTCATGTTTCGGGTGCTTGGCGCGAGTGCTCTTGGCCTCGCGCCAGCCCCTTGGCGCTTTAACGCATTATATGTTCGCGAAGGCGCATGGCCTGCGAAAGTCATGTTTGGGGTGCTTGGCGTGAGTGCTCTTCGCCTCGCGCCAGCCCCTTGGTACTTTAGCGCGTTATACTTTCGCGAAGCCTCATGGCCCACGAAAGTCATGTTTTGGGGGCTTGGCGCGAGTGCTCTTGGCCTCGCGCTAGCCCCTTGGCGCTTTAGCGGGTTATACGTTCGCGAAGACTAATGGCCCGCGAAGGTCATGTTTCGGGTGCTTGGCGCGAGTGCTCTCAGCTTCGTGGGAGCCTCTTGGCACTTTAGCGCCTTATACGTTCGCGAAGGCTCATGGCCTGCGAAAGTCATGTTTGGGGTGCTTCGCATGAGTGCTCCTGACCTTGCGCCAGCCCCTTGGCCCTTTACTGCGTTATACGTTCGCGAAGACTCATGGCCCGCGAAGGTCATGTTTCGGGTGCTTGGCGCGAGTGCTCTCGGCCTCGCGCCAGCCCTTTGGCGCTTTAGCGCGTACTCGCTCGCGAGCTCATGACTGCGAACGCGTCATGTTCGGGTGCTTGGCACGAGTGTTCTTGGCCTCGCGCCCGGCCCTTGGCGCTTTAAGCGCGTTATACGTTCGCGAAGGCTCCTGGCCCGCGAAGGTCATGTTTCGGGCGCTTGGCGCGAGTGCTCTCGGCCTCGCGCCAGCCCCTTGGCGCTTTAGTGCATTATACGTTCGCGAAGGCTCACGGCCTGCGAAAGTCATGTATGGGGTGCTTGGCGCGAATGCTCTTGGCCTCACGCCAGCCCCTTGGCGCTTTAGCGCGTTATACGTTCGTGAAGGCTCATAGCCCGCGAAAGTCATGTTTCGGGTGCTTAGCGCGAGTGCTCTCGGCCTCGCGCCAGCCCCTTGGCCCTTTAGCGCGTTATACGTTCGCGAAGGCTCATGGCCTGCGAACGTCATGTTCGGGGTGCTTGGCGCGTGTGTTCTTGGCCTCGCGCCAGCCCCTTGGCGCTTTAGCGCGTTATACGTTCGCGAAGGCTCATGGCCCGCGAAGGTCATGTTTCGGGTGCTTGGCGCGAGTACTCTTGGCCTCGCGCCAGCCCCTTGGCGCTTTAGCGCATTATATGTTCGCGAAGGCTCATGGCCTGCGAAAGTCATGTTTGGGGTGCTTGGCACGAGTGCTCTTCGCCTCGCGCCAGCCCCTTGGTGTTTTAGCGCGTTATACTTTCGCGAAGCCTCATGGCCCACGAAAGTCATGTTTGGGGTGCTTGGCGCGAGTGCTCTTGGCCTCGCGCTAGCCCCTTGGCGCTTTAACGTGTTATACGTTCGCGAAGACTAATGGCCCGCGAAGGTCATGTTTCGGGTGCTTGGCGCGAGTGCTCTCGGCCGTGGCGCCTCTTGGCACTAGCGCCTATACGCTCGTTCGCGCTGCTCATGGCTGCGAAAGTCATGTTTGGGTGCCGCGATGAGTGCTCTCGCCTTGCGCGATCCTTGGCGCTTTCTTTGCGTTATCGTTCGCGAGCTCATAGCGCGAAGGTCATGTTTCGGGTGCTTGGCGCGAGTGCTCTCGGCCTCGCGCCAGCCCTTTGGCGCTTTAGCGCATTATACGTTCGCGAAGGCTCACGGCCTGCGAACGTCATGTTCGGGGAGCTTGGCACGAGTGTTCTTGGCCTCGCGCCAGCCCCTTGGCGCTTTAGCGCGTTATACGTTCACGAAGGCTCCTGGCCCGCGAAGTTCATGTTTCGGGTGCTTGGCACGAGTGCTCTTGGCCTCACGCCAGCCCCTTGGTGCTTTAGCGCGTTATATGTTCGCGAAGGCTAATGGCCTGCGAAAGTCATGTTTGGGGTGCTTGGCGCGAGTGCTCTTCGCTATGGTAATCAGTAGGCTAGGGACTGTTGCCGTGGGTGCCCCACCGAAGAGCCCGGCTTTAGCCGTCAAATACCTAAAGGTGGCGATTGGGCCCATTTTGGAGGGGTCGCTGCGCTATGGATCAGATTGTGCCGTCAGCTCTATCGTCGCCTTTTCAACAATGCTGAAGAGAGCTGGGTGCACACATTTATTGAGTGGCTCTTCACCAAATTTCCCATATCCTTCGGTGTTCAATCCCAGCTTGTTTGATCGCGACTGCCGTCAGGTTGTTCGGGATTTCTTGTTTATGTTCTGGCGAGCCGGCGATCCTGCCTTCTGCCGCGCCTGTGGCGCCCCCTCTGAATTCACATTCGGCTCAAAGAAGTCACTGCCCTTTTCGCTGTCCAAGTGATTGGAAAATAACATACCAGCTGCCCAAAAGCAAGCCGAGCATGTTAACTCCCAACCCGAGCTTGCAGCGGCACACACGAGCGACCTTCATTGAAACGAATGTAAACCGGGTGCCCGGATATGTGCTCGGTGATGGCTTCCAAGATCAGCTACCATCACACACACATCCTCACAATGATCGATAGCACAACACATACATTTTTGGCATAATATTCATCCAACCGGGCGACATGAACTGCTGCCCGAGCAATTAGTTTTAACATAATCAGAGTTTTACTGCAGCGGAAATACAAGTCTGTTCACCAAAATAGCAGCGGAAGAACATCATGATAAACAAAAGACCAGCGTGGTATGCCCCCATTAACCCCATGGGCAACCGACTGGAAATTAGAACACCGCGTGCCCGCTAGCGTCACCGTGCTCGGCTTGGCAGTAGTACTCAAGCACGGGGTCGTCTTCACCTGAAAATTGCAGCACATCGGTTGAGTACAGATGATACTCAGCACTAAGAGGTAATGTATATCCTTAATCATGAATATTATGTACTCCAAGGAAGGGCTAGCAGTACTTTTAGCACAATTTGCATTTTCACAAGACATATATATATGAGTAGGTTGTAAATTGCATTTAAGGAAAAACATTCCAAACAGTAATGTTTGTAGTATCCATCATAATTCATCATCATAAAACCATGGGGCTCTATCCGCCCTTGGTCTCTATCTGACCATAATCAAAACCTGCTCGGGCTCAATCCGCCCTTGGTCTCTATCCGACCAAACACCACGAGCAACCCTGTGCTCGGAAAGACACACGGCTATCCCACCATGCCAAACAAATACCCAAACTGAACCATGAGCTAACATCGGTGTCTCGCCCGCAAGTTTTCGTCCCTAACCACGACGCGGCCGTTGAACAGTTCAACACTCTGCAGAGGTGTACGACTTTCCCCACACGACGCAGCAAGCCATGCCGAAGCCTCTTAGATGTACATGCCAGTCCATTGGGTCACCCGAGTTGACTTCATCCACTCCCCACTCCACGAGTGCAGGAGGGAGTCAACCGTTACAATGGATTTGTCCAAGGCCCATCACACCCAAGCACAAGGACGCACCACGGATGGTCCACCCTGCCACCCCACCCTCTAACTCAAGTTGCCCCGCTGGTACCCAATGGCGCGAGCATGCACAGGAAATTGGCCAAGTGTTCCCATAATACACGTGTGGTCGTACGTATAGTAACTCGAAGAGATTGGCACCATGTTCGGTCCTTAATTCACTCGAACGGGGCTACGTGTCCGGGATCCATCCTCCCATCATTCCCTATCACCCGTTCAAGTCCAACACAGAGTTCACACGTAATCCATCATCATCATCACCAGTATCACATAGTAAATCATTCACAATCGAAGTCGTATGACCAACGGAATTACTCCATTGATCGCTCGCCCACGTTGACTCTAAGCATGGCTAAGCTTTCGCTGACCAAACCCAATTAATACTACCCTCTTAGGCTACAAAGGAATAGCGATATCAAACATAGACCACTAAGTAGGAGATAACTAAGTTCTACCCACCAAGTGACATATATGTTTTAACTTAGCATGCAGGCAAGTGTAGAACATAATTGAAATCATGCATTCATAAATAGAGGATCAATATGGGGAGTCAAATGAGGGGAGTATATGTGCCTTGTTGCTGCTGGTCGGGGTACGGAGCTCCTTGCTCAAGTTCGGGCTCCTCCGGAACGTTGGCTCCTAAGGTTCGGTAGCAAGAACATCAAATAAAATTCAAATAAAATACCAAACAAATAGGAACATCAAATTTTTTTAGAGATTCAGAAATTTCATGATCTAATGCAAATTTTGCAAAAAGAATCACCCAAATCCGAGTTCGGATGAGTGAGATAGAGCCATTTGAAGTTTGGGTGCAATACTAGCTCGAGGATGTAGGAACTAAACTCGGAATTGACCAGGGTAGCTCAGGAATGAGCCTCCTAGCTTGGGAAGGACATTCCCTTAGTCAAGAGTGGGTTTACAAGGTCGGATACGGCATAGCTTGGTCGGTTATGACATGACCAAGGTCGGGCTCAACTAGCTTTAGCTCGGGAAAGTCACTTAGCTTGTATATTGCTTAGTACGAGCCACTTTTGGGGGTCCTAATAAGCTCGGCTAAGCTCGGGCTTAACATGAAAGTTGTAGGAAATTGCCTGGCGCACAATTTTCATGTAGAACACTTTTTCATCCGAGTTACGGTTAATTTTATAAAATTTATTTACTCGGCTGCTGTTCAAAAGAAAGGCTGAAACAGGCTGTTTTTCAGATCTGGGGTTCTAATGCTTCAGTTTCCACCAGAGAACGACTTAGCCATGAATGCCAAATGTTGAAGAACAGAAATGAGAGGGAGTACTGGGTTCTCACCTAGCAAGGAAGGCCTTGCTTAACAATAGAGAGCTCAAAGATGAGGAGATCGAAATGATGGACCGTATTCTGTTCAGAACTCGATTCAGCAACTATTCAGCTCGTTCCTTGAGGTCCCTTCACTCCAGAAGCGTGGATCTGCTCCTATACGTTCCTTAGCTCGCGCATGAACTCTTCTTGGCCATCCCCAAGCTTACATTTGAGGGAAAATGACATGCAGGATGAGAAAACAGCGAAGAACCTCACTGCTGTTCCAAACAGCGAAGTGGATGAAGAAAGGCAGCAAGAACTGACCCAAATCCTTGTGAACGTGCAAGGGAGTTGGATGTACTTGAAGACTAGGAAGTATAGATGTTACTCCTGCTCATTTCATGGCCTGGATTTGAAGAAAGAGGGCATAGATGGGCAGAAAACGAAATCAGCCTTTGCTGTCCCAAAACTGAACAGCAAAGAAAAAAGAAAGAGAAATCCATAGTAAACCTTCGTGCATGTGCTTACCATGGAGTGGAATGGATAGCCAACGATTTTAGCTTTCCAACGATATATAACACCCTATATGGATTCTTGATGGTTTGGACGGAGATTTGAAAATGGTGGAGGTGGAGATGAAGAACAGCTTGCTGTTCTTGCTACTGTCCAGAACTTGGACGTGAAAAGAATGAGAGTGAGGGCTGGTTGAAGTGGGTGGAGAGGGGTTTAAATAGAGGTATACTCTTCCATTGACAAGTGGGTCTAGGTCCCACCTGTAATAGAGAGTCTGCGGGTAAGATTCCGGGTAAGAAAAGCTAGGGTGCGGGCACTGCGGCAAAGACCGCCAAGTCACCCGTGGATGGAAGAATCGGCTGATACTGTCCAGCACCGTCCAAGTTAGCCAATGGATGGAAGATTCGGCTGATACTGCCGGAGGGCGAAAAGGAATAAAGAATAGAGGTGGTGGCTGGGTTGTTTGACTAGGTACGAGCTTACTTGAGCTTTTCCAAGCCCGGTTAGGTCTTCTGTTGCCCGGTTCAGCCGTTTATAGCTCGGCCAGCTTCCTCCGGACATCTTCTAGCTCGGACGAGTGATAATCAGCTCAGATGGGCAGCAACCAAGCTCGGGTAGAGTTCGGTGAAGTCTGGCATAGTCACTACTTTGCTTGATAGAGCTCGGGTGAACTCTACCTTGCTCGGGCAAGCTACAGCTAGCTCGGGCATTTAAGGAACATGCCCGTCGGGCTAGCTCTTACTACTCTAGTGGCTTGGCCAAAGGGTTTAAAGTTAAAAGCCTTATGTTCCCACCATAGAGCATGGTGGTTGAATGCAAAATTTTTGTAAACCAACATAAAAACGAATGAACATGCTAATGATATGCATAGCTATCTTAAATTTAACAAAATGTGGTATTCTGAGACCTCCCCTAAAAGAATCTCATCCCCGAGATTCCATTTGTCTCGGTGAAGAGGTATGGATAAGTTGCTCGGAGATAATCTTCATGTTCCCATGTTGCTTCATCTTCGGTGTGGTTGCTCCATTGCACCTTGTAGAATTTGATCGTCTTGTTTCTTGTTGTCCGCTCCCTTTCTTCAAGAACGCGAATGGGATGTTCTCGATTGGAGAGATCAGATTGAAGATCAAGATTTTTCAACTTGGTGGCTTCGGTTGGAACTCGGAGACACTTCTTGAGTTGAGAGACATGAAAGACATTGTGCACATCGGAGAGGGAAGGTGGAAGATCAAGCTCATAAGCCACTGCTCCTCGCTTAGCTGTAACTAGGAAAGGTCCAATGTAGCGAGGTGCTAGCTTTCCTTTGACTTGGAAGCGATGGGTACCCTTCCAAGGGGTAACCTTAAGATAGACATAATCATTGACTTCAAAGGTAAGCTCACGTCGGCGACGATCAGCGTAGCTCTTCTGACGGGATTGCGCTGCTCGCAGTCGCTCTCGGATGAACCTAACTTGCTCCTCAGCCTCAGCAACTAAGTCAGGACCAAATAATGGCCTTTCTCCAGATTCGGACCAATTTAGGCGAGTTCTACACTTTCTCCCATAGAGAGCTTCAAATGGAGTCATTTGAAGGCTAGACTGGTAACTATTATTGTACGAAAATTCGGCAAAGGGTAGGCATTTCTCCCAATCCTTGCCATAGGAGAGGACGCATGCTCGGAGCATGTCTTCAAGGATTTGGTTGACTCTTTCAGTTTGTCCACCGGTTTGAGGATGATATGCCGTGCTAAAAGAAAGCTTGGTTCCCATTGCTTGGTGGAGACACTCCCAAAAATGTGAAGTAAATTGAGAGCCTCGATCTGAGATGATCTTCTTGGGTACACCGTGGAGAGACACGATACGGGATAGATAAAGCTCCGCCAAATTACTCACATGGTAATTGACCTTGACAGGGAGGAAATGGGCAGATCTGGTTAATCGGTCAACGATTACCCAAATGGAATCGAAACCCCTCGGTGTCTTCGGTAAGCCGGTTATGAAATCCATACCGACATCATCCCATTTCCACTCAAGCACGGGCAACGGTTGGAGAGTTCCCGCTGGTCTGAGATGGTCGGCCTTCACACGCTGACATATGTCACACTCCGCAACATATCGGGCAACTTCCCGCTTCATGCGAGTCCACCAAAATCTTTGCTTCAGATCTTGGTACATCTTGGTACCTCCGGGGTGAATCGAGAAGAGAGAGTTGTGAGCTTCATTGAGGATGGATGTCTTTAGCTGCTTGTTGTTAGGCACCACTAGGCGTTTTCCAAACCATAAGACACCTTGGGCATCCTCAGAGAAACAATTAGCTTTGCCTTCCTTCATTTTAGCTCGGATATAGGTCACCCTTTATTATTCTTTTGGGCATCCTTGATCTGATTGATAAGGTCAGGTTTTACCTCCATAGCAGCAACAAATCCTTGTGGAACCATTTCCAAACCGAGCTTCTGAAATTTAGTGCACAAAGCATCCGATTCTGACTTAACCGAGATGCAATTGCATTGTGATTTCCGGCTTAACGCATCGGCAACCATATTAGCTTTGCCCGGATGGTAATGGAGACCTATATCATAGTCCTTGATCAACTCGAGCCATCTTCTTTGTCTACCATTTAGATCTGTCTGTGTGAAGATGTACTTGAGACTCTTATGATCGGTATAGACCTCGTAGCATTTTCCGATAAGAAAATGTCGCCATATCTTAAGAGCATGCACTACTGCTGCGAGCTCGAGGTCATGGGTGGGATAATTTGCTTCATGGGGCCTTAATTGCCTTGATGCATAAGCCATGACTTTGCCATCTTGCATAAGAACACAACCAAGGCCGAGGTGAGATGCATCGCAGTAAATGTCAAAGCTCTTGTGAATGTCCGGTAGGACTAGGACAGGAGCGGTGGTCAATTGGTCCTTCAAGGTTTGGAAGCTTCCTTCACATTCTTGTGACCATTCAAACTTCTTATCCTTTTTCAAGAGTTGGGTCAATGGTCGGGCAATCCTGGAGAAATTCTCAATAAATCGCCGGTAGTAGCCGGCAAGACCAAGAAAACTTCGGATTTCAGTGACAGTAGTGGGCTATCTCCAATTTAGTACATCTTGTACTTTGCTCGGGTCTACAGCTACACCACCTTGGGATATGATATGACCAAGGAAGGCAACCTCCTTTAGCCAAAACTCACACTTACTGAATTTGGCATAAAGTCGGTGCTCTCGGAGTTTTTCCAATACAAGCCGAAGATGCTCTTCATGCTCTTCTTCGGTTCTTGAGTAGATAAGAATGTCATCGATGAGGATGACGACAAACTTGTCAAGAAACTCCATGAAGATGGAATTCATGAGGTTCATGAAGTACGCCGGTGCATTGGTCAAGCCGAAAGACATGACGGTATACTCGTACAAGCCATAGCGAGTAGAGAACGCCGTCTTAGGGATATCCTCTGATCTAATCTTGATTTGATGATAGCCCAATCTCAGGTCTATCTTGGAGAATACACGGGCTCCAGTCATCTGATCGAATAGATCATCTATCCGGGGCAGTGGATACTTGTTCTTGACCGTGACTTCATTCAGCGGTCGATAGTCCACACACATCCTTAAACTATCATCCTTCTTTTTCACAAATAGCACCGGGCATCCCCATGGTGAGGAGCTCGGGCGAATGAAGCCTTTCTCTCGCAGCTCCATAAGTTGCTTCTTCAGTTCTGCTAGCTCGTTGGGAGGCATCCTATATGGCCGTTTTGATATTGGGGCGGTTCCGGGCAGCAATTCGATGACAAATTCTACTTCCCGGTCAGGTGGCATTCCAGGCAGCTCTTCGGGAAAGACATCCGGGTAGTCACATACCACAGGTACATTACTAACCCCAGGGAAAACATCACTTCTCAAGGCGAAGAGATGAGTGGATTTGGACCCAGATGGAAACTTCGACTTGTTCATGGGTGGTGTTGGTAGAGAGATAGATTTTCGCACTGTCGATCGCCCTTGATTCTTGGATAGCCAATTCATGCCTAGTATGACATCGATGTCCCCCATATCGATCAAGATAAGGTCGGCCAAAAATTCTACCCTATTGATATCAATTTTTGCTTCCCGGCAAACTCGGTCGGCTCTAAATGTCGACCCCGGGACATGAATGCGAAGAGAGGAATGCAAGGCTTGAATGGAAAAACCATGTGATACAGCAAATTCCTCCTTGATGAAAGAATGAGATGCTCCAGAGTCAAATAAAACAGTGGCCGGGCACAAGTTGATAGAAAGCGTACCCAAAACCACGTCCGGTGCATCTTGGGTTTCCTCTACCTTGACCTGGTTAATGCGGCCTTGCTGCTGCACTTGTGGAAGCTTCCGAGCTGGATTCTGAGGTGGTGCTGCACGTCCGGGCAAGACGGGTGGCCTTGCGTTAGTTGCTCCTTGATTCCTTTTTGGACATCGGTTTGCAAAGTGTCCGGGCTGCCCGCAGGTGAAACAAGTGGTATCCGGGCGAGCCTGAACATTGCCTCCTGGCTGATTCCCACCCAAGGTAGGCGGAAACTTCTGCTGAGTTGGTTGGGGTACAGGGGCTTGAAGCCTTTGGGAAGGTGGAGCTTGAGGCTGAGGTCGGGGCTGCCATGCACGCTGTTGCCCGGCGAGCCTCTTGTTTGCAAAACTTTGCCCTCTTGCGCTTGCGTGATTCATCTAGTTTGTTCCACTTCTCCTCCACGATTATAACCTTGTTGACCATGTGTTGGAAGTCCCGAAAGTCATTTGCAGCGAGCTCAAGCTGCAGCTTATCAGAGAGACCATTCATGAACCGATCTCTCTTGCGTTCGTCATTGGAGACGTCATCGGGGGCATAACGAGCCAAATAGTTGAACTCATGAAGGTACTCCATGACCGACTTCCGGCCTTGCTTCAGTGCTAGAAATTCTCGCCTCTTGATGGCCTTGATACCAGTGGGGACATGAGCTCCGCGAAAGCCCGTACAGAACTCTTCCCAAGTGATAATATGCCCGGCGGGCTGCATGGTGACAAAGCTGTCCCACCACGCACAAGCCGCTCCTTCCGATTGGTGAGATCACGAAGAGAACTTTTCGTCTTGAGGCAGCGAAAGCAACGATGAGCTTCGCTTCGATGGTGCAAGCCGATCATCGCGTCGAGTGGATCCTCAGAGCGGGAGAAGGTCGGCGGTTGGGTGCGAAGGAATTCAGCAAGTCCTCCGGCTGCACGATGCACTACTCCTCTAGCACCTTGAGCATTGCCCACAGCAGGAGCAGTGTTGCGAGCAATTTGCTGCAGAATAAGAGTCTGATCTTGACGATTTTGCTCGATAAGGGCAAGAACTTGAGCCATGGTTGGGGGTGGTGGCGACAAGTTCTCCTGCGGTTGATGTTGAGGATGCTCGGGATTGGCATGGGTGCTATCCCCAGCTTGAGAGCCAGCAGGTGGAGGGTTCTGGGATGAAGAAGCACCTCCATGCTGTGAGCGAGATCGAGTGTTGGCTCCTGTCATCCTATTGCCAAAGCAGAACAAAAGTTAGCAACTCGGATGATGGATAGCCGACAAGGTAGGATGGAATAGAATGGGACAGCAAACAAACAACGCTGATCCTACATGCATGCAGCGAGCAAAGTGCTCATAAAATTGAGCATGATAAGAACCAAAGACCCATAGGGCAAACAAGATCCATTAAGACAAATTGGTAGTTTCCGAACACGGTTACACAAATACAAAGCCCGTAGGCTTGTGGTAGCCGCTTGGAACGAAAAGCCAAGTTCAAATACAAATACATAGGTTCATAATGGAGAGAACACACTCTTCGACCAAGGTTTTACTTCACTAATCATTTCTAACTGAGCCTAGATCTCTATCAAAGCCGTCAGGAAACATACTAAGGAGGTGATATCCTGGCGAACCGGTATCTTCAGGGTCTCGAGGATCGGTGAGACGCTGGGGAGGACCCAAGAGAGTAGAAAGACTTTCATGGTTGCAAACAAAAGTCCTTGGTGGCTCCACTCCATCAACACGAGGACGCTGAAGATGAGGTGGGACAAGCTCTTGAGGTGATATGCCATGGAATCCTAAGGCATCCCGAGACACAAGTCCGATCCGAGCAAGGTGGTGAAGTTGCTCACGTGCTGCTCCAAGGTAAGCACGAGTAGCCCAAAGCTCATGAAGAAGGCAGCGATGAGCTCGGTCCATAGTGCGAACTAAGCCCGCCAAAGAACGGATGGTCAGATCCCCGTCCATTGCTGGTTCAATGAAGAAGTTGTTATAGGAGTCGTTGTCCAACTGTGAAAAATAGGTGTACGGTGCTCGTGCCAACTCCCGGTGCTCACGACGAAGAAAGGACATGTGTCTGGGCAACTTCTTGAATAGCCATGGCAATTGTAGTTCCCCTTGCTTCAAAGTGATATGGACTGCTTCTCGCCGCGATCCTTGCGGTGATGTCGACCGTTGCAATATAGTCCTCCATGCCTGGTCCTTGAGTGTTGGTGTAGACAGCATACTCTGGGGTATAAGTGTAATTGGCATTACAAAGAAGATCTCGAAGAAGAGAAGGATATCCATCGACTCCCTCGGCACGAGTAGCCAAAACAAGTGGTCCGCAAGTCATCTACCAATTTAGAAAGAGAAGAGGAGTTAGGAAAAATTCCAGGTTGTGAAACCAAATGAATATGAAGGTAAGAATGAATATAAGATAGATGAGGAGAAAATTCAGCAAGCTTATGTTTCAAAACATATTGGATAGTTAAAATAATTTGGACTCAAAACCTTCTAGCTAGCTGGCGACCATGTTAAGTTCTAACCTGCAGTCACATGTGCTCTGATAACAACCCCTGTGGCGCCCCCTCTGAATTCACATTCGGCTCAAAGAAGTCACTGCCCTTTTTGCTGTCCAAGTGATTGGAAAATAACATACTAGCTGCCCAAAAGCAAGCCGAGCATGTTAACTCCCAACCCGAGCTTGCAGCGGCACACACGAGCGACCTTCGTTGAAGCGAATGTAAACCAAGGTGCCGGATATGTGCTCGGTGATGGCTCCCAAGATCAGCTACCATCACACACACATCCTCACAATGATCGATAGCACAACATATACATTTTTGGCATAATATTCATCCAACCGGGCGACATGAACTGTTGCCCGAGCAATTAGCTTTAACATAATCAGAGTTTTACTGCAGCGGAAATACAAGTCTGTTCACCAAAATAGCAGCGAAAGAACATCATGATAAACAAAAGACCAGCATGGTATGCCCCCATTAACCCCATGGGCAACCGACTGGAAATTAGAACTCCGCGTGCCCGCTAGCGTCATCATGCTCGGCTTGGTAGTAGTACTCAAGCACGGGGTCGTCTTCACCTGAAAATTGCAGCACATCGGTTGAGTACAGATGGTACTCAGCACTAAGAGGTAATCTATATCCTCAATCATGAATATTATGTACTCCAAGGAAGGGCTTGCAGTACTTTCAGGACAATTTGCATTTTCACAAGACTTATATATATGAGTAGGTTGTAAATTGCATTTGAGGAAAAACATTCCAAACAGTAATGCTTGTAGTATCCATCATAATTCATCATCATAAAACCATGGGGCTCTATCCGCCCTTGGTCTCTATCCGACCATAATCAAAACCTACTCGGGCTCTATCCGCCCTTGGTCTCTATCCGACCAAACACCACGAGCAACCCTGTGCTCGGAAAGACACACGGCTATCCCACCATGCCAAACAAATACCCAAACTGAACCATGAGCTAACATCAGTGTCTCGCCTCGCACGTTTTCATCCTTAACCCTGGACGCGGCTGTTCAAACAGTTCAACACTCTGCAGAGGTGTACGACTTTCCCCACACGACACAGCAAGCCATGCCGAAGCCTCTTAGATGTACATGCCAGTCCATTGGGTCACCCGAGTTGACTTCATCCACTCCCCACTCCACGAGTGCAGGAGGGAGTCAACCGTTGCAATGGATTTGTCCAAGGCCCATCACACCCAAGCACAAGGACGCACCACGGATGGTCCACCCTGCCACCCCACCCTCTAACACAAGTTGCCCCGCTGGTACCCAATGGCACGAGCATGCACAGGAAATCGAAAGATGGACGGTATTCTGTTCAGAACTCGATTCAGCAACTCTTCAGCTCGTTCCTTGAGGTCCCTTCACTCCAGAAGCGTGGATCTGCTCCTATACGTTCCTTAGCTCGCGCATGAACTCTTCTTGGCCATCCCCAAGCTTGCATTTGAGGGAAAATGACATGCAAGATGAGAAAACAGCGAAGAATCTCACTGCGGTTCCAAACAGCGAAGTGGATGAAGAAAGGCAGCAAGAACTGACCCAAATCCTTGTAAACGTGCAAGGGAGTTGGATGTACTTGAAGCCTAGCAAGTATAGATGTTACTCCTGCTCATTCCATGGCCTGGATTTGAAGAAAGAGGGCATAGATGGGCAGAAAACGAAATCAGCCTTTGCTGTCCCAAAACCGAACAGCAAAGAGAAAAGAAAGAGAAATCCATAGTAAACCTTCGTGCATGTGCTTACCATGGAGTGGAATGGATAATAGCGATTTCAGCTTTCCAACGATATATAACACCCTATATGGATTCTTGATGGTTTGGGCGGAGATTTGAAAATGGTTGAGGTGGAGATGAAGAACAGTTTGCTGTTCTTGCTGCTGTCCAGAACTTGGACGTGGAAAGAATGAGAGTGAGGGCTGGTTGAAGTGGGTGGAGAGGGGTTTAAATAGAGGTATACTCTTCCATTGACAAGTGGGTCTAGGTCCCACCTGTAATAGAGAGTCTGTGGGTAAGATTCCGGGTAAGAAAAGCTAAGGGTCTGGGCCGCCTGCAGCACCGCCGAAGTCAGCCAGTGGATGGAAGAATCGGTTGATACTGTCCAGCACCGTCCAAGTCAGCCAATGGATGGAAGATTCGGCTGATACTGCCGGAGGGCGAAAAGGAGTAAAGAATAGAGGTGGTGGCTGGGTTGTTTGACTAGATGCGAGCTTACTTGAGCTTTTCCAAGCCGGTTAGGTCTTCTGTTGTCTTGTTTGACCGTTTATAGCTCGGCCAGCTTCCTCCGGACATCTTCTAGCTCGGACGAGTGATAATCAGCTCAGATGGGCAGCAACCAAGCTCGGGTAGAGCTCGGTGAAGTCCGGCATAGTCACTACTTTGCTTGATAGAGCTCGGGTGAACTCTACCTTGCTCGGGCAAGCTACAGCTAGCTCGGACATTTAAGGAACATGCCCGTCGGGCTAGGTCTTACAACTCTAGTGGCTTGGCCAAAGGGTTTAAAGTTAAAAGCCTTATGTTCCCACCATAGAGCATGGTGGTTGAATGAAAATTTTTGTAAACCAACATAAAAACGAATGAACATGCTAATGATATGCATAGCTATCTGAAATTTAACAATTTGGGCATTCTGGTATACTTCATGGCTCTTGAAGAAGAAGACCTCTTAAACAGTAGTGGCTCGCCACCTCTAAGGATAAGCGGAGCCTAGGGTTATAGCGAAGATCCTCCGGCGGTTCTTTGTCCCCCAAGATACCCGAGACCCTGTAGATCCGAGGGGCAAACAGCCAGCGGAGTAAAGGATTGTAATAGTTTCCTAGGGTTGTAACCTTTTGTTAATGTAATATAAGATCTTTTATTCACTTCTTTTCGAAGTTGTCTCATATCGTGAGCGATTTTATTTACCTTGAAGATGTTTTGTTTTCATTTGGCATGAGCCCGCTGCTTCATCTTACACATTGCACCCCTCGCGTGATATTTTTAGCGTAGTCGGCGTTCGCGAGGGCTTGTGGCCCGCGAAGGTTGCGTTTCGGGTGCTTCGTGCAAATGCTATTGGCCTCGCGCCAGCCCCTTGGCGCTTTAGCGCGTTATACATTCGCGAAGGCTCATGGCCTGCGAAAGTCATGTTTGGGGTGCTTGGCGCGAGTGCTCTTGGCCTCGCGCCAGCCCGTTGGCGCTTTAGCGCGTTATACGTTCACAAAGGCTCATGGCCCGCGAAGGTCTTGTTTCGGGCGCTTGGCGCGAGTGCTCTTGGCCTCGCGCCAGCCCCTTGGCGCTTTAGCGCGTTATACGTTCGCGAAGGCTCATGGCCTGCGAACGTCATGTTCGGGGTGCTTGGCGCGAGTGTTCTTGGCCTCGCGCCAGCCCCTTGGCGCTTTAGCACGTTATACGTTCGCGAAGGCTCATGGCCCGCGAAGGTCATGTTTCGGGTGCTTGGGGCGAGTGCTCTTGGCCTCGCGCCAGCCCCTTGGCGTTTTAGCACGTTATATGTTCGCGAAGGCTCATGGCCTGCGAAAGTCATGTTTGGGGTGCCAACTTGGCACGAGTGCTCTTCGCCTCGCGCCAGCCCCTTGGCGGTTTAACGCGTTATACGTTCACGAAGACTAATGGCCCGTGAAGGTCATGTTTCGGGTGCTTGGCGCGAGTGGTCTCAGCCTCGTGGCAGCCTCTTGGCACTTTAGCGCCTTATACGTTCGCGAAGGCTCATGGCCTGCGAAAGTCATGTTTGGGGTGCTTGGCATGAGTGCTCCTGGCCTTGCGCCAGCCCCTTGGCGCTTTACTGCGTTATACATTCGCGAAGGCTCATGGCCCGCGAAGGTCATGTTTCGGGTGTTTGGCGCGAGTGCTCTCGGCCTCGGGCCAGCCCTTTGGCGCTTTAGCGCATTATACGTTCGCGAAGGCTCATGGCCTGCGAACGTCATGTTCGGGGTGCTTGGCACGAGTGTTCTTGGCCTCGCGCCAGCCCCTTGGCGCTTTAACATGTTATACGTTCGCGAAGCCTCCTGGCTCGCGAAGGTCATGTTTCGGGTGCTTGGCGCGAGTGCTCTTGGCCTCGCGCCAGCCCCTTGGTGCTTTAGCGCGTTATATGTTCGCGAAGGCTCATGGCCTGCGAAAGTCATGTTTGGGGTGCTTGGCGCGAGTGCTCTTCGCTATGGAAATCAGTAGGCTAGGGACTGTTGCCGTGGGTGCCCCACCGAAGAGCCTGGCTTTAGCCGTCAAATACCTAAAGGAGGCGATTGGGCCCATTTTGGAGGGTCATTGCGCTATGGATCAGATGCGCCGTCGGCTCTATCGTCGCCTTTTCAACAATCTTTCAAGAGAGCTGGGTGCACACATTTATTGAGTGGCTCTTCACCAAATTGCCCATATCCTTCGGTGTTCAATCCCAGCTCGTTTGATCGCGACTGCCGTCAGGTTGTTCGGGATTTCTTGTTTAAGTTCTGGCGAGCCGGCGATCCTACCTTCTGCCGCGCCTTCATGGCTCACGCGAAGAAGAAGACCTCTTCGGCTTCTGTAGCTGGCTCGCCACCTCTAAGGATAGTGGATCCTAGGGTGCCAAGCGAAGATCTTCCGGCGGTTGCTGTCCCCCAGGATACCCGAGACCCTGTAGATCCGAGGGGTAAACAGCTAGCGGAGTAAAGGATTGTAATAGTTTCCTAGGGTTGTAACCTTTTGTTAATGTAATATAAGATCTTTTATTCACTTCTTTTCGAAGTTGTCTCATATCGTGAGCGATTTTATTTACCTTCGCGATGTTTTGTTTTCATTTGGCATGAGCCCGTTGCTTCATCTTACACATTGCACCCCTCGCGTGATATTTTTATCGTAGTCGGCATTCGCGAGGGCTTGTGGCCCGCGAAGGTTGCGTTTCGGGTGCTTCGTGCGAGTGCTCTTGGCCTCGCGCCAGCCCCTTGGCGCTTTAGCGCTTTATACATTCGCGAAGGCTCATGGCCTGCGAATGTCATGTTTGGGGTGCTTGGCGCGAGTGCTCTTGGCCTCCCGCCAGCCCCTTGGCGCTTTAGCGCGTTATACGTTCGCAAAGGCTCATGGCCCGCGAAGGTCTTGTTTCGGGCGCTTGGCGCGAGTGCTCTCGGCCTCGCGCCAGCCCCTTGGCACTTCAGCGCATTATACGTTCGCGAAGGCTCATGGCCTGCGAAAGTCATGTATGGGGTGCTTGGCGCGAGTGCTCTTGGCCTCACGCCAGCCCCTTGGCGCTTTAGCGCGTTATACGTTCGTGAAGGCTCATGGCCTGCGAAAGTCATGTGTGGGGTGCTTGGCGCGAGTGCTCTTGGCCTCACGCCAGCCCCTTGGCGCTTTAGCGCGTTATACATTCGTGAAGGCTCATGGCCCGCGAAAGTCATGTTTCGGGTGCTTAGCGCGAGTGCTCTCGGCCTCGCGCCAGCCCCTTGGCGCTTCAGCGCATTATATGTTCGCGGAGACTCATGGCCTGCGAACGTCATGTTCGGGGTGCTTGGCGCGAGTGTTCTTGCCCTCGCCCCAGGCCCTTGGCGCTTTAGCGTGTTATACGTTCGCGAAGGCTCATGGCCCGCGAAGGTCATGTTTCGGGTGCTTGGCGCGAGTGCTCTTGGCCTCGCGCCAGCCCCTTGGCGCTTTAGCGCGTTATATGTTCGCGAAGGCTCATGGCCTACGAAAGTCATGTTTGGGGTGCTTGGCGCGAGTGCTCTTCGCCTCGCGCCAGCCCCTTGGCGCTTTAGCGCGTTATACTTTAGCGAAGCCTCATGGCCGACGAAAGTCATGTTTGGGGTGCTTGGCGCGAGTGCTCTTGGCCTCGCGCTAGCCCCTTGGCGCTTTAGCGCGTTATACGTTCGAGAAGACTAATGGTCCGCGAAGGTCATGTTTCGGGTGCTTGGCGCGAGTGCTCTCAGCCTCGTGGTAGCCTCTTGGCACTTTAGCGCCTTATACGTTCGCGAAGGCTCATGGCCTGCGAAAGTCATGTTTGGGGTGCTTGGCGTGAGTGCTCCTGGCCTTGCGCCAGCCCCTTGGCGCTTTACTGCGTTATATGTTCGCGAAGGCTCATGGCCCGCGAAGGTCATGTTTCGGGTGCTTGGCGAGAGTGTTCTCGGCCTCGCGCCAGCCCTTTGGCGCTATAAGCGCGTTATCGTTCACAAGCGAGCTCGCAGCTGCGAACGTCATGTTCGGTGCTTAGCACGGTGTTCTTAACCTCGCGCCCGGCCTTGGCGCTTTAGCGTGTCATACGTTCGCGAAGGCTCCTGGCCTGCGAAGGTCATGTTTCGGGTGCTTGGCGCGAGTGCTCTTGGCCTCGCGCCAGCCCCTTGGTGCTTTAGCGCGTTATATGTTTGCGAAGGCTCATGGCCTGCGAAAGTCATGTTTGGGGTGCTTGGCGCGAGTGCTCTTCGTCTCGCGCTAGCCCCTTGGCGCTTTAGCGCGTTATACGTTCGCGAAGGCTCATGGCCTGCGAAAGTCATGTTTGGGGTGCTTGGCGCGAGTGCTCTTGGCCTCGCGCCAGCCCCTTGGCGCTTTAGCGCGTTATACGTTCGCCAAGGCTCATGGCCCGGGAAGGTCTTGTTTCGGTCACTTGGCGCGTGTGCTCTTGGCCTCACGCCAGCCCCTTGGTGCTTTAGCGCGTTATACGTTCGCGAAGGCTCATGGCCTGGGAAGGTCATGTTTCGGACGCTTGGCGCGAGTGCTCTCGGCCTCGCGCCAGCCCCTTGGTGCTTTAGTGTCTTATACGTTCGCGAAGGCTCATGGCATGCGAAAGTCATGTATAGGGTGCTTGGCGCGAGTGCACTTGGCCTCACGCCAGCCCCTTGGCGCTTTAGCGCGTTATACGTTCGTGAAGGCTCATGGCCCGCGAAGGTCATGTTTCGGGAGCTTAGCGAGTGCTCTCGGCCTCGCGCCAGCCCCTTGGCGCTTTAGCGCGTTATCGTTCGCGAACTAATGGCCGCGAAGGTCATGTTTGGTGCTTGCGCGAGTGCTCTCGGCCTCGTGGCGGCTGTTAACACTGGCGCCTTATCGTTCGCGAGGCTCGCAGCTGCGAAAGTCATGTTTGGGGTGCTTGGCGTTAGTGCTCTGACGCCTTGCGCCCGGCTCATGGCGCTTTTTTGCGTTATCGTTCGCGAGCTCATGGCCCGCGAGGTCATGTTTGGTGCTTGGCGCGAGTGCTCTCGGCCTCGCGCCCGGCCTTTGGCGCTTTAGCGCGATTATCGTTCGCGAGCTCGCAGCCTCTGACGTCATGTTGGGTGCTTAGCACGAGTGTTCTTAACCTCGCGCCAGCCCCTTGGCGCTTTAGCGTGTTATACGTTCGCGAAGGCTCCTGGCGCGAAGGTCATGTTTCGGATGCTTGGCGCGAGTGCTCTTGGCCTCGCGCCAGCCCCTTGGTGCTTTAGCGCGTTATATGTCCGCGAAGGCTCATGGCCTGCGAAAGTCATGTTTGGGGTGCTTGGCGCGAGTGCTCTTCGCCTCGCGCCCGGCCCTTGGCGCTTTAGCGCGTTATTAGCTCGCGAGCTCGGCTGCGAAAGTCATGTTTAAGGGTGCTTGGCGGCGTGTGCGCAGCCTCACGCCCGGCCCCTTGGCGCTGGCGTGTTATATGTTCGTGAAGGCTCATGGCCCGAAGGTCATGTTCGGGGCTTAGCGAGAGCTCTCGACCTCGCGCCCGGCCTTAACACTGGCGCGTTATCGTTCGCGAAGGCTCATGGCCTGCGAACGTCATGTTCGGGGTGCTTGGCGCGAGTGTTCTTGGCCTCGCTCCAGCCCCTTGGCGCTTTAGCACGTTATACCTTCGCGAAGGCTCATGGTCCGCGAAGGTCATGTTTCGGGTGCTTGGCGCGAGTGCTCTTGGCCTCGCGCCAGCCCCTTGGCGCTTTACCACGTTATATGTTCGCGAAGGCTCATGGCCTGCGAAAGTTATGTTTGGGGTGCTTGGCGCGAGTGCTCTTCGCCTCGCGTCAGCCCCTTGGCGGTTCAGCGCGTTATACGTTCGCGAAGCCTCATGGCCCACGAAAGTCATGTTTGGGTTGCTTGGCGCGAGTGCTCTTGGCCTCGCGCTAGCCCCTTGGCGCTTTAGCGCGTTATACGTTCGCGAAGACTCATGGCCCGCGAAGGTCATGTTTCGGGTGCTTGGCGCGAGTGCACTCAGCCTCGCGCCAGCCCCTTGGCACTTTAGCACATTATACGTTCGCGAAGGCTCGCAGCTGCGAAGTCATGTTTGGGGTGCTTGGCGCGAGTGCTCTTGGCCTCGCGCTAGCCCCTTGGCGCTTTACCGCGTTATACGTTCGCGAAGGCTCATGGCCCGCGAACGTCATGTTTCGGGTGCTTAGCGCGAGTGCTCTCGGCCTCGCGCCCGGCCCTGGAGCTTTAAGATTATACGCTCGTTCGCTCAGGCTCCGCTGCGAGCGTCATGTTCGGGGTGCTTGGCGCGAGTGTTTTTGGCCTCGCGACAGCCCCTTGGCACTTTAGCTCGTTATACGTTCGCGAATGCTCATGGCCCACGAAGGTCGCGTTTCGGGTGCTTGGCGCGAGTGCTCTTGGCCTCGCGCTAGCCCCTTGGTGCGTTAGCGCGTTATATGTTCGCGAAGGCTCATGGCCTGCGAAAGTCATGTTTGGGGTGCTTGGCGCGAGTGCTCTTCGCCTCGCGCCAGACCCTTGGCGCTTTAGCGCGCGTTATACGTTCGCGAAGGCTCATGGCCCACGAAAGTCATGTTTGGGGTGCTTGGCGCGAGTGCTCTTGGCCTCGAGCGGCCCTTGGCGCTTTAGCGCGTTATCGTTCGCGAGCTCATGCCCGCGAAGGTCATGTTTGGTGCTTGGCGCGAGTGCTCTTGGCCTCGCGCCCACCCTGGCGCTTTAGCGCGTTATCGTCGCCAAGGCTCATGGCGGGAAGGTCTTGTTTGGTCACTTAGCGCGTGTGCTCTTGGCCTCCGCCGGCCCTTGGTGCTTTAGCGCGTTATACGTTCGCGAAGGCTCATGGCCTGGGAAGGTCATGTTTCGGACGCTTGGCGCGAGTGCTCTCGGCCTCGCGCCAGCCCCTTGGTGCTTTAGTGTCTTATACGTTCGCGAAGGCTCATGGCATGCGAAAGTCATGTATAGGGTGCTTGGCGCGAGTGCACTTGGCCTCACGCCAGCCCCTTGGCGCTTTAGCGCGTTATACGTTCGTGAAGGCTCATGGCCCGCGAAGGTCATGTTTCGGGAGCTTAGCGCGAGTGCTCTCGGCCTCGCGCCAGCCCCTTGGCGCTTTAGCGCGTTATACGTTCGCGAAGACTAATGGCCCGCGAAGGTCATGTTTCGGGTGCTTGGCGCGAGTGCTCTCAGCCTCGTGGCGGCTGTTAACACTGGCGCTTTATCGTTCGCGAGCTCATAGCTGCGAAAGTCATGTTTGGGGTGCTTGGCGTTAGTGCTCCTGGCCTTGCGCCAGCTCCTTGGCGCTTTACTGCGTTATACGTTCGCGAAGGCTCATGGCCCGCGAAGGTCATGTTTCGGGTGCTTGGCGCGAGTGCTCTCGGCCTCGCGCCAGCCCTTTGGCGCTTTAGCGCGTATATCGTTCGCGAGGCTCGCAGCCTCTGACGTCATGTTGAGTGCTTGGCACGAGTGTTCTTGGCCTCGCGCCAGCCCCTTGGCGCTTTAGCGTGTTATACGTTCGCGAAGGCTCCTGGCCCGCGAAGGTCATGTTTCGGATGCTTGGCGCGAGTGCTCTTGGCCTCGCGCCAGCCCCTTGGTGCTTTAGCGCGTTATATGTCCGCGAAGGCTCATGGCCTGCGAAAGTCATGTTTGGGGTGCTTGGCGCGAGTGCTCTTCGCCTCGCGCCAGCCCCTTGGCGCTTTAGCGCGTTATTCGTTCGCGAAGGCTCATGGCCTGCGAAAGTCATGTTTGGGGTGCTTGGCGCGTGTGCACTTGGCCTCACGCCAGCCCCTTGGCGCTTTAGCGTGTTATATGTTCGTGAAGGCTCATGGCCCACGAAGGTCATGTTTCGGGGGCTTAGCGCGAGTGCTCTCGGCCTCGCGCCCGGCCCACTTGCACTGGCGCGTGCTCGTTCGCGAGCTCATAGCTGCGAACGTCATGTTCGGGGTGCTTGGCGCGAGTGTTCTTGGCCTCGCTCCAGCCCCTTGGCGCTTTAGCACGTTATACCTTCGCGAAGGCTCATGGTCCGCGAAGGTCATGTTTCGGGTGCTTGGCGCGAGTGCTCTTGGCCTCGCGCCAGCCCCTTGGCGCTTTACCACGTTATATGTTCGCGAAGGCTCATGGCCTGCGAAAGTTATGTTTGGGGTGCTTGGCGCGAGTGCTCTTCGCCTCGCGTCGGCCCTTAGCGATTCGGCAGCGTTATCGTTCATGGCCTCATGGCCCACGAAAGTCATGTTTGGGTTGCTTGGCGCGTGTGCTCTTGGCCTCGCGCTAGCCCCTTGGCGCTTTAGCGCGTTATACGTTCGCGAAGACTCATGGCCCGCGAAGGTCATGTTTCGGGTGCTTGGCGCGAGTGCACTCAGCCTCGCGCCAGCCCCTTGGCACTTTAGCACATTATACGTTCGCGAAGGCTCATGGCCTGCGAAAGTCATGTTTGGGGTGCTTGGCGCGAGTGCTCTTGGCCTCGCGCTAGCCCCTTGGCGCTTTACCGCGTTATACGTTCGCGAAGGCTCATGGCCCGCGAACGTCATGTTTCGGGTGCTTAGCGCGAGTGCTCTCGGCCTCGCGCCAGCCCCTTGGAGCTTTAGCGCATTATACGTTCGCGAAGGCTCATGGCCTGCGAACGTCATGTTCGGGGTGCTTGGCGCGAGTGTTTTTGGCCTCGCGACAGCCCCTTGGCACTTTAGCTCGTTATACGTTCGCGAATGCTCATGGCCCACGAAGGTCGCGTTTCGGGTGCTTGGCGCGAGTGCTCTTGGCCTCGCGCTAGCCCCTTGGTGCGTTAGCGCGTTATATGTTCGCGAAGGCTCATGGCCTGCGAAAGTCATGTTTGGGGTGCTTGGCGCGAGTGCTCTTCGCCTCGCGCCAGACCCTTGGCGCTTTAGCGCGTTATACGTTCGCGAAGGCTCATGGCCCACGAAAGTCATGTTTGGGGTGCTTGGCGCGAGTGCTCTTGGCCTCGAGCCAGCCCCTTGGCGCTTTAGCGCGTTATACGTTCGCGAAGGCTCATGGCCCGCGAAGGTCATGTTTCGGGTGCTTGGCGCGAGTGCTCTTGGCCTCGCGCCAGCCCCTTGGCGCGTTAGCACGTTATACATTCACGAAGGCTCATGGCCCGCGAAGGTCAAGTTTCCGGTGCTTGGCGCGAGTGCTCTTGGCCTCGCGCCAGCCTCTTGGCGCTTTAGCGCGTTATACGTTCGCGAAGGCTCATGGCCTGTGAAGGTCATGTTTCGGGTGCTTGGCGCGAGTGCTCTTGGCCTCGCGCCAGTCCCTTGGCGCTTTAGCGCGTTATACGTTCGCGAAGGCTCATGGCCCGCGAAGGTCATGTTTCGGGTGCTTGGCGCGAGTGCTCTTGGCCTCACGCCAGCCCCTTGGCGCTTTAGCCCTTTTGTTGGATTGAAATGTCTGCTCGGGAACATTCTTCGCTTCCTTTCATTTCAAATTACATCTTTGAAGTTACATTCCCGTAGGATTTTTTTGGTCGCAGCCGGTTTTTTTTTGGCGTCCGAGCCTCGTTAAAAACTCCGCTCGTAAAACCCGCTAGAGAAAAACCGAGTCGGAGAAAAGAGTACTCAGCGCCTCTGCATTGTCTCATGGGTAATACTTGATTAGGCTCTTCGCGTTCCATGTGTTTGGGACCGAAGAACCGTCAAGATTGGAGAGGTGGAATGATCCTTGTCTTGTTTGTTTGCAGACGATGAAGGGTCCGTCCCATGCGGGCTCTAGTTTAGATGTTCGTTGCGGCATCTTTCGAAGGACCATGTCCCCTTCTTGAATCTCCCGTGGTCTTACGCGCTTGTTGTAAGTTTTGCTCGTTAGCTCATTATGCTTCTCTAAGGCCTGATTTGTTTTAAGCCTGTCCTCTTCGACAGTTTCGGTCAGCGGTTGATCAGTAATCTTGGCTCCGCCTGTTATGAACCAAAGGGTCTTAGCTTGGATTTCAGCCGGCATTACTGCCTCCTCACCATACACCAGCCTGAAGGGTGAATACCCCGTTGGTCTTGTGGGCATTGTGCGAATTGCCCACAATGTCTTCTCCAGTTCTTCTGGCCATTTTCCTTTGGCTTCATCAACCAATCTTCTTTTTAGTGATTTTATGATGTTTTGATTTGCCCGTTCAACTGCACCATTCGCTTGTGGGTGTCCCACAGAAGCATAGCATATTTTGATGCCGAGGTCTTCACAGAATGACTTAAACTTTGACGAGATCAATTGTGATCCATTGTCAGCTACTACTTCTTGTGGTAAGCCAAATCTGCATATCACATTTTTCCAAAAGAAATGCTGGATCTTCGCAGCTGTGATGCTCATCAATGGCTCTGCTTCAACCCATTTGGTGAAGTAGTCAATTGCAACAATGATCCATTTAAATCCTCCCGAAGCCTGCTTGAGTTCCCCCACGATATCGATCCCCCATCTCGCGAAAGGCCACACTGGAGGTGACGGCTGTAGGTTTGTTGGTGGAGCCTTCGGCTGGTTTGTCATCCATTGACATCCTCGGCATCTTTTCACGAATTCTTCTGCGTCGCTATTGGCCGTTGGCCAATATATTCCCATGCGCAACACCTTCTCTACAAGAGCCCATGGGCTTTGATGCGAACCACAGACTCCTGCGTGCGTTTCTGCCAGCGCTTCTTTGCCCTCTTCTCTTGAAACACATCTCATCCACGGCGTGCCGATTCCCGACTTGTAAAGGAGGCCATCCATCATGATATATGTTCTAGCACGTTGCTTCGTTGCATATGCCTTCTTACCATCCATGGGTAATTCACCATCCCGAAGATATTTTACGATGATTGTTCACCAGTCTTCTTCCAAGGATCTTGCTATAAGCTGCACTTCAGGACATATAGATGCTCGTGATATTGCTTCATACAACAGCCCCTCAGGTATTGCTGTGAAGTACGCGGCTGCCTTGGCCAACTCATCCGCTCTCATATTTTCCCCCCTTGATATTGTTTTCGCAGAGATCCCCACGAAATGCTTCTCCATTGTTCATACTGCTTCCAGATATTTTGCCATTTCGGTGTCTTTGGCTTGAAAGTCTTTTGTTATATGCCCTTCTATCAACTTCGAGTCGGTGTAGATGACGACCCTTTTTGCTCCGAGGGATTTTGCTTTCCGAAGACCCAACAGCAGTCCCTCGTATTCAGCCGCATTGTTTGTCGTCTTGAAGTTTAGCCTGAGAGAATATTCTGTGCTCTGCCCTTCGGGGTCAGTTACAATTGCTGATGCTCCTGCTCCTTCGGCTGTGAAGGAACCATCGGATCTTATGCTCCACAAGGGGGGTAGAGCCTAGCCTTCTTCCGAAAACTCCGCCGACCACTCTGATATGAAATCGGCAAGTGCCTGAGCTTTAATGGCGGTCCTTGGCTCAAAAGCGATGTCGAAGGGTGCTAGTTCTGCAGCCCACTTCGCGATCCTTGTTATGGCGTCTTTGTTTTCAAATATAGACTTCAGAGGATATGCTGTGGGCACCTTTATCTTGAATTTTTGAATGTAATGCCGTAATTTTCTTGATGCCATAAGTAATGCATAAGCTATTTTCTCTAGTTCGATGTAGTTTTTCTTTGCTCCTTGCAATGATTCTGACACATAATATACCGGCGTTTGTCCCCCTTTGGCTTCATCCTTGACGAGGACTGCGCTGACTATGAAGTGGCTTGCGGCTAGGTACAAGGTAAGGTGTGCTACCCCCTTCGGGCTGGCAAGTCTTGGCAGTTGTTGAAGATGGTCCTTCAGCCTTGCGAAGGCATCTTTGCATTGAGGTCCCCACTCAAAGGGTGCTGTCTCTTTAATTGTGTTGAAGAAGTGTTTGTGTTTTTCTGCGGTCTTCGGGAGAAATCTCCCTAGGGCGGCCAGCTTTCCTAGGAGGCTTTGTGCTTGCTTCTTATTTTCTGGATCTTTCATGCATTGAATTGCATCAATCTTCTCCTTGTTAGCCTCTATCCCTCGGTGCGACACTAGGAATCCCAACAACTTTCCTGTTTCCACTGCAAAGGCGCATTTCGTCGAGTTTAATTTTATGCCTTCCGCTCTCAGGCTTGCGAAGGTCTCTTGAATATCCTCGCAGTGGTTCCTCCTTCGCTTGCTTTTTACGACAATGTCGTCGACATATGCTTCCACATTTCTTCCCATCTGTTTTGGAAGAACCTTCGTGATGAGTCTTTGCGAACGTTGCGCCTGCATTTCTTAGACCAAAAGGCATTCTTCGGAAGCAATATGTGCCAAAGGGTGTTATGAATGCCGTCTTCTCTTCATCTTCCTTTCTCATATACACTTGATGATAGCCTGAATAGGCGTCCAGGAAGCTCATTAGTTCACAACCCGCCGTTGCGTCAACCAGCTGGTCAATCCTTGGCAGGGGAAAATCTTTTTTTGGGCACGCCTTGCTAAGATTTGTGAAGTCAACACACAATCTCCAGGTGCCGTTTGACTTCTTCACCATCACGACATTTGCGAGCCACTCCAGGTACGCAACTTCCCGAATGACTTGGGCTTGACGCAATTTTTCCACTTCTACCCTTGCTGCTTCCTGTCTATTGGGTCCCATCTTCCTAAGTTTTTGTTTGATTGGTTTTGCATCCACTTTCACGTTTAGCGAGTGTTCGATCGTCTCCCTGGGGACCCCCTTAGACTCTCCCGGCACCCAGGCGAAGATGTCACTGTTTTGCCGAAGCAATTTGATGACGTTTGCTTCCTCTTCTTCGGAGAGGGCAGTTCCGATGGATATGGTTCTCTCTTCATTTTCTGGGAATAATCGAATCTTCTTCGTTTCGCTCTCCGGCCTGACCTGGGGCTTGTAACCCTTCGGCCTGTATTGGGAGTTGACTCTCTCTGTAGTTTGGACCGGCTTGAGCCTTGGAATGCCTTCAAGTTCATTTTTTCTTGATGCTTGTTGATTTCCTCGAATGGTGATGACTCCCCCTTCGGCGGGCAGTTTCATACACAGGTAATTGTGATGTATAATTGCCCCGAAGGCATTGATGATTCCTCTTCCGAAGATTGCGTTGTACCGATAGTCCATATCAACAACATCGAAGCAAATACTCTTTGTGATCTTTCTCTTGCCTTCATGGAAAGTTATAGGTAATGATATCTGGCCCATGGCAGCCACAGACTCTCCTCCGAACCCTATGAGGGGCATGCGCGATGGTGTCAGTCTGTCTTCTGGTATATTGAGTTGTTTGAATGCGCTGGCGAAGATGATATCTGCTGAGCTTCCTCCGTCCACCAGCGTCCTTTGGACGTCATATTCTGCAATTTCAGCTGTGATCACAAAGGGATCTTGGTGTGGGAACTTGACGCCTTTGGCGTCGGTTGTGTCGAAGGTTATCGGCGGAGCCGGTGTTGGTTTACTTGACACTGAGACGTGCGACACTTCGCGAATGAATTCCTTTCTCTTTCTTTTCGATGGGAGATTCAACGAGGATCCTCCGGTGATGACATGAATAACCCTTTGGTTTGGCTCTTCAACATTGTGAACCCTCTTGGGAGATTTGCGGTATTGATCCCTCGGACGCTGGTCTTGCCTTCGTTGTCGTTTCTGGTTTTGGTAGTTTTCACGTTGCGTTTTAACGTACCTGCATTCCTCGGTTGTATGCGAATAGTTCTCTCCATGTACCCCACAGTATTTCTTTTCCTTGTTCTCCTGATTGCCTCCTCGGAATCTGTCATTCCGGTGGTAATTCTCCCTCCGGTAATTGTCGTTCCTTCGATCATCTCTTCTCGTGTTATCTTTTCGATTGCTGTACTCATCCCTTCAGGAATTGTAATCTCTTCGTGGATAGTCCCCCCTCCTATTGTTGTCAATGGCTCTTCGCTCGTTAGTTTGCCTGGGTTCAATGTTGCTTACCCTTTTGTTGGAATTTTGATGCCTCTTGTTCTTCTCTGAATTGCTCTCTTTGTGGCCATCACGATCCTTATGTGTATTCAGCTGGCCTTGTCTCCTCAAATTCTCCTCTTCTCCCTTGCATATCCCTCAACTTCATCGTAGAGAAGCGCAGCTGTCTGCGGTGGGTCCTGAGTCAACTTGTGTAGATGGGGTCCCGGTTGAAGCCCTCATCGGAATGTGTTGATTACCAAAGAATCGGATACATCTCTTATCTGGCATCGTACAGCAGCAAATCTTTTGTAGTAGTCCCTTGTGCTTTCTTTCTTGCCTTGTTCCAAGGCGAAGAGGTCCCCTTCTACCATTCTCTGGATATAATTGCCTTGAAAGTTGTTGGCGAAGGTATCTTTGAATTGATTCCAGGAATGTATGGATCCTTGTGGTAGTGAAGTGTACCATGACAATGCGGTACCCTTCAGTGTCAGCAGCAAACTCTTCGCCTTGATGTCATCGTCTCCGCCAGCTGCTTCTACCGCCGTGTCATATACATCTAGGAATTCATTTGGGTCGGTGTCTCCAGAGAACTTGAATACAGTTGGCATTTTGAATCCTTCGGGCCATTTTTGTCATGAAGGTCTTGGCTTCGAGGCCCTTCGTTAGCCTTCCTCGGCTGCGCCACTATTACGTTTTGCCAATATTGCTCAGGTTCTTCCTCGGGGTATGGGATCCTTTGGGGCACATAGTGCTGCTGGGGCTGCATTGTTATGATGTAACATCCTCATTTTTCAAAAATAAAATCATATGCATTGCATCTCATGAGAATTTATTTAGATATTAAAAATATTTAAAAATGAGTATGTTCCTAAGTAAAAGCTTTTGCAAAAAGAAATCAAAACCTTTCAAAACCTAACTGCATAACATTGTTAGTTAAAGTTTTATAAAAAGGTTTATTTAAACAAGTAATTAGTAAATAATGATTTTACTAATTTTCCAAATACTATTTTACAATTCATTCATCAAGTAATTATTTACTTATAGTTTAAAAACGAGATAAATCAAAATTATAGGATTTATAATTATTCTATCCCTCCTACAAGTGGACCCCACCTATTTTCTTTTCTTTCCTTTCTTTTTCCCCTTTTCTTTTTCTTTTCTCTCTTTTCCTTCCTTCCCAGACTTCCTCTCGGTTTCCTATTTCCAAACGAACGGGGAATCCTCCCCAACCCCCTACCTTGATCTTCTCCTAGAAATCCACCCCAAAAATCGCTAAAATTGGTTTCCACGATCGTGGGGGATCAATCCTTACCCGAATCGATCTCCCTCTCCCGCAAATTCCTCCCCAAATCCCTATTTAAACCCTAGCCGCCACCCTCCCCTCACCTTTTGCCTCTCTGCGCAATTCGTTGCCAGGTGAGCCCCATTGGCCAAACCCACCGAAGATGTTCTTCCTCCCCCTCCCCTGAACTTATTCCACCCTTCGGCATGAGGATTCGCCGATCGCGTTTCGCTGGATTTCGACGCAAGGTCTCATTCTCTCACCGCCGCCGCCGATCTTCGCCGAATTCATCGTGCGCCGGTGATTACACCCCTCTTCCCTCTCTACCATCCCCGGACCACAGGAAGGTTTTCCCGACCAATTTGGCGGAGGCCGCCGCCGCCGCCGCCGCCACCGCCTCCTCCCTCGGCCACGGCCACGCCGCCCTGCCGCCATCGCCCACTCCTCCCCGGAGACCTCTACGGCACCCCCACGCCGTCGCCTTCCTTCCCGCCCGCCACGGCCTCCTCGCCGCTAGCTGGCACGCCACGTGCGCCGCCATGTGAACAGGCCAGGCTGTGCTGCCGGCCTCCCCATCCTAAGCCGACCCCGCCCCGAGGGACCTCGCCAGCCTCTCCCGAGCCGCCACCAAGATCTCGCTGGGTCACCGACAAGGGCCCCCCTGTCGGTCACCAGACACCAGCAGACCCCCTGACGCTGTTGGCCGAGTGGGGGCCCTAAGTGCGCCGCCGCCCGAGTGCCTCCTCTTTTATTTTCTTTTATTTACAGATTATACCTTATGTTGTAAATTGCATATAAATTTATAGAAAATTTCGAAAATTGTGAAATAAATTTTATTAGATCCATAAAATTCTAGATTATTTTTATGTACTGCTTATTTACATGTTTCGTTAAATTTAAATTTTGATAATTATATTAGTTCTTGCATGTGTAGGAATTTTATAAATTAATTTAGAGATCCAAAAATATCAAAAATTATTTTATAAAGTTATATATATTATAATATGATTCCTGTTACGCTTTTGGTAAATTTTTCAAATTTATTTATTATTAACTCTCTTTTGTACCTTAATATTAAGTTTACAAAAATCATAATTAAATATAGGAACTCTAAAAATAACTAAACCAATTTCAGAAGTTTTGTAAAATTATTTTATATTGTTCTGTACTGTTTGTATCATCCTCATGTCATGACATGCATGCCTCATATTTTATTGCATGTGGTTCTTATTTGTGTTTCTTTTAAACATTAGACCCGAGTACCGAGTTCGTTTCCGACGCAGCTGAGGATCCTCCCCACTACGTCGATCAAGGCAAGTGCTGAAACCTCTGAACCCATGTTTTCAAACGAGTTTTGTAGAATGTGAACAATAGCATGTATGTTTAACATAAAATACCAAATAACTATGTTGCCTAGCTAAATCCCATTGATAATTAATCCTTATAAAATTCCCTTGCTACTTTAGGATTATTAATTTTGATTAATTATTGCCACATCCTTGATTAGGTTTTGCATCTGCTTAGTAATGCTCATAGTAAACCACCTGATTAATTGCTTGTTAACATTAATCACCATATTACTTTGTGATCTTTAAGAAGGACAATTAGTGTTGTCTTTTGGTTGTATTTGGGCTAGTTGATAGTGGGTGCTATCGGGAAAAATGTTTTGCAAAACCCGATCGGGGTGGATGGTTGCAAGGATGGTGCCGCGTGCACGAGATTCGGGTCCAGTGCGGGACCCACCCTGATCCCTAAGTACCGATTCCTTGAGGTAGACGAGCTAAGTACAACAGTGCGACCATTGAGTGCTTGTGTGGCCAAGCCCTGGTTGAGTACCCTTCGGACTCCCAGTTTTGGCATTCCAGACGGTGGAGTAGGCAATTGGTGTTGTTCTGCAGGCTTAAGAGGGGGCTTCAGCCAACTAGAGTAACTAGCGCTGCGGTGGAATCCTTAGAGGGAGTGCCAGGCTAGGGGAATGTCAGTTAAAGACCTTGTGTTCTTTTCCCTTTGGGTGATTCCTAGGGAAGGTCACCTCTCGTGGGTAAAGCGTGCAACCTCTGCAGAGTATAAAACTATCATGATAGCCGTGTCCACGGTCATGGACGGACGACGAGGAGCTGCCTCATTGGTACTTCTAATCTTTGTTTTCTAAATGGTGTTTTAAAGCAAAACCACGATCGGTGTCGTGTGTTTTGATTTTTCTCCTCATAGTAGGTGCTATGAGCTATGAGGGTAATTGCACGGTGGGTGCCGTGAGTAGCCAGGATTGGGCAAAATCGGCCGAGGCCGGAGTTTTAAAGAAATACTTCAAAGATTTGTTTTCCTCAACTCATTTCAAATCATTTTTACAAAACCTTAGGAAAGACTTGCTAAACTGGCTTTATGCAAAAGAACCTCTACCCCTGCTTGTTAAGTCCTAGTTGCATTTAGTCAGCCTTGCTTGTTGAGTATAAAGTATACTCATCCTCGCCTTTTATGTGGGGCTGCTCATTCCAATGAGCAGGTTGCGACACCGAGGAAGTATACCAGGATGGGGACTTCGCTGAAGGAGTTCAAGACGAAGACTACTCCGACGTCTAGGGTGCATCCGTCAGACATGCCTGTGGAGTTGCGTTGGGTTTTCCGTTGAAGTTGAACTATGTTATTTGAATTTCCGCTGCTAGGCCATGAAGCCTAAACTTTGTAATAATTCAGTGACTCTGATGTAATAAAGTACTTTTCGTTGAATGGTGATGACCCAAACTGTATATTACTAGCTACTTGATCCAGGGACTAGTACAGATAAGACACAGCAGGGATTCGACTCCGATTTTCGGGTCCCGATATACGAGCTCTCTTTGGAGAAGATTGATTTGTTCCTCCAGGAGTCTCCTTCTATCTTGCAGGATGTCTTCGGTAGATGGGGGGTCTCCATGTTGGCGTTCTTGCGTGGGGTGAGTGGATGGGTTTTGCTGCATCTCGTCTCTGATGGTTCTGCTGGGTCCTGGCTCATCGACTCTACCACCGCCTGCGTCCGGGGCACCTTGGCCCTGGTCCCTCCAGCCCTGCAGGTTGATACCGGGGGCTCTTGGAATGCTTCCGCTTGGTCCTTGCACCGGCGCGCCTTCCTGCCGCCGTTCAGTCGTTGGCGCGGTGGTGATCACCCTTTGGGCCGCTCTCTCCGTCGCCCTGCCGCTTGCACCTTGCTCGTTTTGATCTTGCTGCTCCCACCCCCCGCCGATGGTGAGGTTCAGCGCCCCTCCCCGGTGCTGGAGAGGACGCCGAGAAAAGTAGTGGTAAGAAAGAAGAACGCTCAGTGAATAAACCAGAGTGATAATGTGTATGATTAGAATGCCTGTCCATTTCATTCATGAGTTTTCCAATTTATACAATTCTAGGATCAGGGTTTACATGCATGGGAAATACCCAAGTAACCCCGGCCTAGGGGAAATACCCAGATTACCCTGATCTCTGGACTGTTGATCGTAAGATCAACGGCTAGGCTATCTTTCTTACAATCCAAGTTGCTCTAATTCCTAATGTGCCCTCGGGGGGACACATACTGACAAAGCTGTTGATTTGATTCGCTCTTGTCAGAGATTGTCGCGGGGTCTTCGTCTTCTAGTTCGGGACTGTCAAAGATTACCCCCGGTCACTCCGTAGGGTCCTCGTGATGTCTTCAGCGAGACTCTGCCACCCTTCGTGAGACGCCCCGAGGATCCTCATCACTTGAGATTTACCCACAGACGTTCAACCCTTCGTGTCGTCCTCTTGACCCTTTGCGAATGTCCGTCTTGCTCCCATCCCAAGGGGTCTTGAGGTCATCTTAGACACACTTCACCACTTACCCCCTTCGAGCAAGGATCTTCATGAAGGATCTTTACAGCATCTTCGTGGACATCCACCTTTTCCGGAGATGGGGTGGTTGCCACTACAACAGAAGCCCTTACGGTCATGTCGCCACCTCGCCGTGGTGTTTGGCCGGAATATCCAGCTCCCCCCTTCTCCACGTCAAGGTGGTTTTCCCAAAGATGCTCTTTATTTTTTGCTTCTGATGATATCTTCGCCCGTTGATGTGACTTGGACTAGACGTTCCGACAATTAGTGGCCTCGAAGTTGTCACGTTCATCCTGGCCACCGATCGTCACACGTGTCAGCAAATCCACAGACGTCCGTTGGAATTTTCTTTCTTCTTTTTGCAGCCCCTCGGTTTCCTCGCGGCGCATCGTCGTCGTCGGTTTGGACACGTGTCAATCATCTGTGTCCGACTGGTTTCATTATAAGGGGCTGCGTCGCTGTCTTCCCCCACTCATGCTTGCTTTGAACTCCTAACCTCCCGCCGCCAGTTCTCTCGTTCTTGCGCTCATCTTCCGCCGCCGCCGGTTCTCTCGCTCTTGCGCCCTTCTTCCGCCGCCGCTCGTTCTTTCGCTCTTGCGCCCTTCTTCCGCCGCCGCCAGTTCTCTCGCTCTTGCGCCCTTCTTCCGCCGCCGCCAGTTCTCTCGCACTTGCGCCCTTCTTCCACCGCCGCCAGTTCGCCTCTGTCACGCTTTCAGTGGGTCATCGTCGCCGGCTGCCCGTCGTGCTACGCCTGCCGGTACAACACTCCTCCTGGGTCTGGCCATCGCCGCAACGCTCGCCTTCTCCCCATGGACGGTGCCAACTGTCGCCGGGAAATCCCGCCGACGGTGAGGTTCAGCGCCCCTCCCCGATGCTGGAGAGGACGCCGCGAGAAGTAGTGGTAAGAAAGCAGAATGCTCAGTGAATAAACTAGAGTGATAATGTGTATGATTAGAATGCCTATCCATTTCATTCATGTGTTTTCCAATTTATACAATTCTAGGATCAGGGTTTACATGCATGGAAAATACCCAAGTTACCCCAACCTAGGGGAAATACCAAGATTACCCTGATCTCTGGACCGTTGATCGTAAGATCAACGGCTAGGCTATCATTCTTACAATCCAAGTTGCTCTAATTCCTAATGTGCCCTTGGGGGGACACATACTGACAAAGCTGTTGATTTGATTCGCTCTTGTCAGAGATTGTCGTGGGGTCTTTATCTTCTAGTTCGGGACTTGCCAAAGATTACCCCCGGTCACTCCGTAGGGTCTTCGTGAAGTCTTCGGCGAGACTTCACTCCTCTGCCACCCTTGGTGAGACGCCCCGAGGATCCTCATCACTTGAGATTTACCCACAGACGTTCGACCCTTCGTGTCGTCCTCCTGACCCTTCGCGAATGTCCGTCTTGCTCCCATCCCAAGGGGTCTTGAGGTCATCTTAGGCACACTTCACCACTTACCCCCTTCGAGCAAGGATCTTCATGAAGGATCTTTACAGCATCTTCGTGGACATCCACCTTTTCCGGAGATGGGGTGGTTGCCACTACAACACTGTGGAGCCTACTCGGCGACGGCTCTATATTGGCGACGCCGAGCCAAGTACCCGGGCCGAGCTGATCCAAAGGTGGACCGAAGCCCCCGAGCAGCTCAGGACCCGACTTAGCGAAGTCGGTTTGATGAGCACTAGCCAGGCGTTAGGCATTATCAAGTCGCTCTACCCCAAGGTTGAGCTTGACGCTGTCAAGGATGGCTTCGCCCGCTCTGAGGGGGAGGCGATGGCCCTGCTTGAGGAGGTGAAGCCAGCGGCCGCGTCACTTGTAGATAATTTAGACCTAGATTCCCTGTAAATGTAGGAACTTGATGTAAATTATCCATGTAAATAATTTTATTTTCAATGTAATATATGCTAATCGACTTTTCCTTATTCGAGTCATGTTTTTTGCCCGAGTGGATCAGGTTCCTTTTACTAAGTGCTCTGCCCAGCGCATCAAATTCCTTAGCGTTAGGAGTCGGCGTGGAGCTCTGCCTCCTTCTAACACAGTCGGGAAGTATGAGTGTTGCCAGGGACGAAGAGTTTCGTTACTCGAAACGATTAACACTTAGGCTCGTCATGGATTTGAAAAGATAAAGATTGATTAGGTAGGTGAAGACTGCACCTAATTAGGTGTAGCCCCCAACTTACAGGATAGTCGGAATTCGACTAGGGGGTAAGTCAATTTATCCTCATTAAGAGAAGGGGTGCGCGATTGCGCACCTAATTAGGTGTAGCCCCCGACTTACTGGCTAGTCGGGATCCGACTAGGGAGCAAGTCAGGTAAGATTCTAGATAGAAAGATTAGGTGCGCGATTGCGCACCTAATTAGGTGTAGCCCCCGACTTACTACTTAATTGAAACACAAATAAGTAGCAAGTCAGAAGCTGAATTGTATGAAGTAAAGACAATGTGAGCGAAAACTTATCTTTATTCATCTGTAAACGTGTGTATAATGATCGTGAGGTATAGAACCAACCCAATTGCTCGATGGGTACCGCCGAGTCACGCGAAGAACGATGAGCGCCTCTACCCTATTTTGAGTCGAGCCTTGATTTAAATGGCTTCTTGCTCGATAGATCGCCCTCGTCATGAAGAGTGACGGCTGCCTGCCGGATCTTGTCCAACTCGGCGGCCACTTCAACTGACTGGGCGAAGTCGCAATTTTCCTTATCGAGGAGATGGGAAAACTTGACGTCTCCGCGGACCGTGATTACGCCCCGCGGACCCGGCATCTTCATAGCCAAATAGGCGTAGTGTGGGACGGCCATGAGTTTGGCCAAGCCCGGCCTTCCCAAGATTGCGTGGTACGCAGTCTCGAAATCGGCCACCTCAAAGCTGAGGTTCTCCGTCCGGTAGTTATCTCGAGTGCCAAAAGTGACCGGAAGAGTGATTTTCCCGATCGGCACTGATGATGTTCCCGAAATTATGCCATTAAACGGTGCGTCCGTCTTCTGGAGCGCCGTCCGTGGGATCTGCATCTCGTCCAAAGTCTTGGCGAAAAGGATGTTTAATCCGCTCCCACCGTCGACCAGGACCTTACGCAGTCGGACGCCCCGTATCACAGGATCCACGATAAGCGGATATCTTCCTGGATAAGCAACGTGGTCAGGATGATCCGAGCGATCAAACTTGGTCGGAAACTCGGACCACCGAAGGTTCTCGGGGGTCACCGGAACAGCCGCATTGACTTCTCGAAGGGTAAGCTTTTGCTTACGCTTGGACTCATATGCATCCAATCCCCCGAATATGTAGTTGAGCTCACGTTCGGTTTCTTGGTAAGCGTCACCCTGAGGAGGGTCACGCTTGTCGTCTTGCTTGGCGTCCTTCGGAGTGTCGTTGTTATGCCCCTCAGCGAACTTCCTCAAGATATTGCAGTTTTTTGCCGCATGCTTTCCATTCGGATGGAAAGGACACGGCGCCTCCATGACTTTGTTGTAGTCGTTAGACCGGGGTGGCTTTTGCCGACCGTGATCCGCAACCGCTACTAGTTCTTCACCCTTGCGCTTCTTGTTCTTCTTGGAGGATGATTCAGGCTTGTCCTTCTTGCCTTCGTGTTTGCTCGGGTGATCCTCCTAACGCTCGGCGAGAGCATCTGAGGCGGTAGCATATCGATACGCCAAGGCGAACATCTCCTTGACGGAAGTCGGGGGCTTCCGAGACATTTTCTTGATTAGATCGGGGTCGCGAACTCCCTTCTGGAAGGCCGCGACAACGACCGCCTCTGAAACCTCCCAGATTGTGTTCTTCTTCTTGGTAAAACGCCGAATGAAATCCCATAACGACTCATCCTTTTTCTGATGAATCTGATAAAGGTCCCACTGGGTTCCAGGCTTCTCGTAAGTGCCCTGGAAATTAGCGACGAATTGGTCGCAGAGCTCTACATAGGAACCGATCGAGTTCTCTGGAAGGCCCGTGAGCCAACCTTGAGCCGGAGGGGTTAACATGACGGGCAGATAGTTTGCCATCACGTCGTATCCTCCACCCGCGGCCTTAATTGCCAAAGAGTAGATCTGTAACCAAGCCTCGGGGTCCCGTTCTCCATCAAATTTCACTATCCCCTTGGGGTTGAACCCTTCAGGGCAGTTTACCTCACGGAGTTTGGGTGTGAATGCCTTGATCCCGTCAATCAATCCGTCCCCAGGGGGAGGAGACTGACGGGGAAGAATCCGATGCGGTGGAGTACGGTGCTGGTCTTCATCTCGTTCCCTCCGCCGGGCTTCGTTGTCGAGGCGGAGGTCGCGACTTATACTTCGGCGAGCGTTTTGCCCACGACTTCGTGTGTGCCGACTATGCCGAGTACTACTCATGGCAGTCTGGCTCCTGGCCGAGTTGGCCTGCTGATCCCGAGTGCCTTGGACAGCTGCTGCCGTCACCATGGTTTTGATTTGTTCCATGATCGGCGTTGTGGGGCTGTTCTCTCCAAGCAAAGGACCAACATTATCCAGTAGGGTCTTACATGCGAGGATGTTCTATTGTGGCGTACGGAAGACCGAGTGATCTCCCATGTGGACTTGAAGCAGTTCCTCCTGGACTTCTCGTGCGCGACCGCGTAATTTGTCGCGCAGATCTTCACCACCTCCGCTGTTTTGTTCGGCTCCTACCTCCACCATGGGACGCCGAGCCCATCCATCACATAGACGCCGCGAAAGTCGGGGAACCCGTTGATGCTTTCCTCTGACTCAGAATCCGAGAAAGAGAGGCTCAACCGATCCCGATTTGTTGGCTCATCGATGGGAGTGATTATAACTCCCACCTCTCGTGCTGGATCATTTGTCGGAAGAGAATCCGACTGAGATTCGGCAGATCTGATGTGCTGAAACCTTGCAGCCGAATTGACCAATCCGAGTGGCATGACCACTCGGGAAATCGATCTGGTTAGAGTCGTCCCTGAGCCAAGACTCAGAAAACTCGTCCCAGCGTGTGCTTGCCGTGCTCCGCTCCTTAGCCCGGATTGGAAAAGCTGGCATGTTATCCGATGAAAAACAGTGGCCGAGTTTTCTAAACCGAACGGGGCGAACCACAGATGAGGATTTGAGATTCCCGACTGGATCTGAGCGCAATCCAGACCGAGAACAAGACCGCCTCTTGGTGTTTCACCAACAAGAGGAGCTGGTAAAGCAAGAGACAGTAGATCCTGACCGAAACCGAAGGGGAGTCCAGCGGTAGGCCAGTCGGAATCGTCATCGTCAGATTGGATCTCTTCCAGATCAGAATCCAGAGGAGAGATCCTGAGGTGGTGAGGTTCGGCCGGAATTGCGTACTACCTTCCCCGATAATGCGTGGACCGAACGAGGTTCGGCTCACGCAACCAAAGTTCCCCGAAGTCGACGGCGAGGAAGCCGAGATCTCCGAAGATGAAGCCTTGGCCGGGAGCGTAGGTAAAGACGAATCCGCCAATGGAAGCCATCGAAGTCGATGAAGTTGATCGTGACGCTAGCCCCTACCTAGCGCGCCAACTGTCGACGATTTGTGTCGGCAATATATTTTATAGGGCTATGCGAAAGATCGCAACTATGATGGTAGCACAGGGAGCCGTATTTATATAGGTTCAGCCCCTCGGGGGGAGGTAATACCCTAACCCTGTGCTCGTGGATTGTATTATTGTGGATCTCAAGGATGATGAGATTAGATGATCTAGGATGATGAACTAGGGGCCCCTGATCCCCTTTACATAGTGCAAGGGGCTGGGTTACAGATAGATTCCCTAATCCGGATAAGGAAGATAAAGATATAACCGAGTTGGTTATGCCTATATCTATGTATTCGGGTAGGAAACAAGTTCGTTTCCTTGTAGAGCTAGTCAGGCCGCGCCAGCCTCCAAGCCTGCCTTCTGGAAGATCCATGCGATTCGGTCCAAAGAGGTGGTACGTCCAACAGTATATCTTCAGGCGCCCGGGGCCCATGTTATCCACAGGCGCCCAACGCGCCGCCCCCCGTGCCGCCTCCCTCTCCCCCTGCCGCCTTCCTCCCCCCGCGCCGCACCCTTCTTCCTCGCGCCGCCTCCCCCCGACGCTTGCTGTCCCTGCCGCCTCTGCGTCGTCCCCGCCGCCTCCCTCTCCCCGACGCCTTCCTCCCCGCCGCCTCCCTCCCAAGCCGCAGTCCCCCCATGCCCTCCCCGACGCCTCCTCCCCCCCCCCCCGGCCGCCTCCCTCCCACCTCCTCCCTCCCCCCGCCTCCCTCCCCAGCGCCACCTCCCTCTTCCCACCGCCTCCCTCCCCCGCTGCCCCTCTTCCCAGCGCCGTCTTCTCCTCCTTCTGTCAAGCCACCACATCCTCCATGTTGGTTGCAAATTGAAGGTAACTTTTTTATTAATTTATATGGTTGGCACAAATTAAAGCAGTTGGGTAAAATTTCCCTTTTGCAATTAGTCTTGACAGTGACTGGAGTTGGGTAGAATTTTGATATATATATATATATGTAGTATCAAAATTTCCCTTTTGCAATTAGTCTTGACAGTGACAGAGCATGTGAGATCTATTGTATCAAAAGTGATATCTTGTTTATTTATCTTGTTTATTTATGATAGATGTAGTATAGTGCAAGTGATATCTTGTTTATTTATGATATATGTTTATTTATCTTGTTAGACGAAGGACACCCTCCGCGACGCCTCTTTATTATCGGCACCTTGAAGCGTAGCTGTCGGTGAGGTAATTCCGATCCTACCGCCTATACGGTCATGCCGAGTTGTATTTGTGTGTGCTATAGTTTTCCGAGATTTGACTTAGTGGTGGAGGGCACTTTACTTTGTAGCGCGTGGGCAACAACGAAACTTACTAAATTATTTGGCACAGTTGTCACATCAATGGGGTTCGCACAGATGTGTTGTATTTTCAATTGCCCGATGAAATGTGTCACGAACTGCATTTGTTCTCCGCGCAAACACCCGCCTGACAAAGACAAAACAAAGCAAAAACAAAAAAGAGTCCAGCGGAGGTAGGATTAAAATTTTAAAAAGGGGGAAACCCAAACAAGAAGGGTCAGCGCATGGTGAACAAGTGGAGGTGCAGGTGTCGGAGCATGGCGTTGGGGTGTCGGTGACTGGTCTGCATGTGTCGGTGACTACGGGGTCTCTTGCTGACTGTGAGTCTTCCTCTTCCGACTCATCGGTTGACATTGAGATCGATTTGGATTGACCCCGTGACTCTTTCTTGTCAGACTTTGTATGGTTTGAGCAATGTTGTAATATTTTTTATTAATTTTGTTGGGAATTATTTGTACTTGTAACATTGTTGGTACTGTTATATTTTTCTAATATTGTGAACTATCCAATCTACATTGATGTGTGCATACAGTTTGAATATAGATTGCTCATTTGAATATAATGATTTTAAATATGTTACGTGGCGTGAATTAGTTTCTTAAATACGTAGATACTTTTCTATTTATCAAAGCTATAATGGTATCTCAACAAACCGACGGATCGAACCATGAGGCAGCACCACAAAGGAGTTGTAGTCCCAGTGATTATCTCAACCTAGACCAACATCGTGACGCCGATGAGGTAATTAACACATATAGATACAAATTCATTTGTATATCTGTTGGCCTAGGGAGATTGAAATTCATTTGACTTTCCATTTACTTGTCCTAGGCTCAATCGATTGAAACGAACGTTGAATCATCTTGACATAGTCGTGGCCCTAGCAAGATGCCCAAGGGGCAAACAGTTATCACCCAGATGTCGACAATCGGAGAACCTATCGCCCCCGATGCAGTAGTCGGGCCATACAAAACTGCTTGTGGGGTGGTCGTTAGGGATCATGTCACAATAAACTATGAGGATGGAGCGGCCGAAGAGATGAGCAATATGTGGTGCCAAATAAGGTTAAAGACTTCTGTTGGGGCAAGATGAAAGAAAACTTTGAGTTCCCTGAAGGGACAGAAGGCATAGCGAAGAAACGCGCGATGAATATAATGGGCATCGCGTTCAAGAATTGGAAGGGCAAACTGAATAGAGATTTTGTTCAGAAACAGAGGACGCCAGACTTCAAGTTATTTCCACAATTGAAAGATTTTTGGGATGAATTTGTCGAGTTCAAGACGTCCGAGGACGCAATGCAGTTAAACAAAGCTAATAAGCTTAACGGGGATAAGAATGTTTACCCTCACACACTCGGCTCATGTGGTTACGTCAAAAAAGTAGCCGAGTGGGAGAAGAGGGAAGAAGAATTAACAACTAGTGGTGTCACACCTACGACGGCCGAGTGGGTCCCACGTGCGAAGCATTACCTTTATGGAAGGGGGGCTACACTAGCGGATGGAGGATCTTTAAACTTTCAAGGCCCACGGGACCAAGAGGTAACATAAAAGATTGCGGATGCGCATGCTCAGTCGTCCCAAGGGGATTTCAAGGCTAGCAGGGAGAAGGATGAACTCACCCTGGCTCTGGGAAACAAGAAACACCCGGGTCGCGCGCGAGGCGTTGGCTTGGTGCCTTGGGTAGCAGCATTCCCCCAGGATGCTCCCATCTATCGTAGTCGAAAGAGGAATGCTGAATATCGAGATGCGGCAATGGAGCTAATGAAAGAAGAATTGAGGAGAAGCATATGAGAGGAGATACAACAAGCTCTCAGCCAGCAACGGGCAGCAGCCGTCAATGTATTCGGCAGCCCCGGGGCTCGACGGAGTAGTTGTGCCTTTGGAGGGCTTGTGGAGGCTGATCCTAACACCCATTACCCTGTGGACGACATCAAGGAACCGACTACATGCAAGCTCTACGTGCAGACTCTGAACTTTTCAACAAAGGTGGCCACCAGGCAAGCTTTTCCGTCAGGGGAAGGTGTTCAGCTGCACAACCGCCCTATACCGGCTGTCGATGAATTGTGTCGGCAATATATTTTATAGGGCTATGCGAAAGATCACAACTACGATGGTAGCACAAGGAGCCGAATTTATACAAGTTCAGGCCCTCGGGGGGAGGTAATACCCTACTCCTGTGCTCGTGGATTGTATTATGGTGGATCTCAAGGATGATGAGATGATCTAAGATTCAATGATGAACTAGGGGCCCCTGACCCCCTTTATATAGTCGAAGGGGCCGGGTTACAGATAGACTCCCTAATCCGTATATGGAAGATACAGATATAACTGAACTGGTTACGCCTATATCTATGTATTTCGAGTAGGAAACGAGTTCGTTTCCTTTTAGAGCAAGTCGGGCCGCGCCAGCTTCCAAGCCCGCCTTCTGGAAGGTTTAATCGATTCGGCCGAAAGAGGTGGTGCGTCCAATAGCATATCTCCAGATACCCGGGGCCCATGTTATCCACAGTAACCCCCGAGTGCTTCGGGACTGGGTTGTCTTGGTTCAGGGTTCGGCTTACAGTCCTTCAGATGTAGCCTGAGTGACGTCACTCTTCGTCCAGTTGATGAAGTTCCGCTCGCCGAGTAACCTGTTGATCAAACAACACAGTTGCAAATGACTCAAGAGGAAATCTCAAGTCTCAAAGATGCCTGGTACCTAGTCCGACTGGTCGGTATGCTGGCTATTGGCCCCACGGAGAGGCATACCAGAAAGGTGGATGTTGTCGAGTGATCAGTGTCGCCCCGCGTTATCCTCCCTGTTACAAATTATGACATTCGAATCTGACTGGCAGAGCTCGACATTCGGTCCAACAGGGGACATGTCACAACTTGCGTAGGGTGTTCAGGCGCCCTGACCCGACTAATGCAGAGTCAGGCTAGTGATTCCTAGGAGAACACGCCCGCCTCCAAGCTAAGATCGTCCGAGTGGTGTTCGTCTTGAAGACAAACGATCCGGAGATGTGCCACTGAGACCCAATTGAAGAGGTAACTCTTGACGCCCAATCTGATTACGAAATCAGACCAGCCATTGACCCTAGGAGGTACGTCAAGAGCTGAGTTAATTACCCGGGAAGCGCCCAGTTTTCAAAAGATTGACGACTGGCATAAGGCCCAACCGGAGGCGCGCCCTTTGTCCCAACTAGGTCTGACCTAAGCAGCACCTGTACGCAAACAATGTCGCGTACAGCTTACGGCCCATATAGAGCGTGCTCTCTGGAACCTAAGTCTGGGTCCGAATATTGCAACAACGAATCTAGGACTTCGCTTCTTCCCGCCCAGCGTGAAGACGAAACGTCGCCTGCGGTTTTTTGATAGGTGTGCGCCATTCTCCCATCGCCACGGGGCATCCCCAGCGTCGCCTGCCGGAATGCCAATCGTCACTTTGAAAGTTGCGCCGTGTTCCCGGAGACCTCCGCGTCAAACCTTGGGAACAGTTCTCATTGGGGTTCCCCCCTAACGCCATTACTTCCTGAGATCGGCTCAATTCCTTGATTCCGGCTATAAAAAGAGGTCGGAGCGGCAGCCGCTTCTCATCCAGATTTCTTCCGACTGTCCTTCCTCCTCCTTCGCCTATTCCCATGGCTGACGAAGAGTTGGCAGAGCTCTGGGCGAAGTACGACCTCGCCCTCGCCGAGGTCGCCGAGGAGGAAGCCCGCGCCCGCGACGCTGCCTCCGTCACGGTCCTGATCGAGGTCGTCCCGGCTATTGCCGAGGTGGCCGATGAGATCGTCGAGGCATTGGACCGCCCCCGTGCCCGCGACGCCGCTTCCTCCGCCGCCCTGATCGAAGCCGCTCTAGCCCTCGCCGAGGTGGCCGACGTGATCATCGGGGCGCAGGCCCATGCTTGCCGCCGTCCCCTGTAAATTGGCCTTTATTTATTTGTAAATATGTGTACAACGGTCGTCAGGTATAGAACCGACGCAATTGCTCGATGTTCCATGAGTTGTCCAGGAGAGCACCGTTTTCACGCCTCAGTCGGTAAGCCCCCGGGCGCGTTACTGAGTCGACAATGTAGGGACCCTCCCAGCGTGGGGAGAGTTTATGGCCACTCGATTGGTTGACCCGGAGGACCAAATCTCCAACCGAAAAGGCACGATCCCGTACATTGCGATCATGGTAGCGACACAAACCCTGGAGGTACTTGGCCGACCGAATTATTGCAGCATCCCGAGCTTCCTCCAATCGGTCGAGATCGTCGATCCGACTGGTGATACGGACACGCCTCGACTTAAGATGCGTGCGCACGATTGGTCCCGATCTTCCGTCGTAGGAGAAATCCTTTAGGGGCGAGTTGTGACTTTGACGAAGGGGTGGCTAACCACGATCCAAGAACGTGACCAACAACCTCGCAATCGCTAAACCACTCCTCAATTGGTTATCAACCGTGTCAAAACACGACTGACCTGTTCACGAAGAACGGCCCGAGCAATTCAACGAGAATTGAAAGAGCAACAGCGGAAGAAATCACTCGAAGATGAATGATTCAGTGAGACTTCAAGTTTTGGGGCCAAGAGGCCTCTACAATAGCAGTAGCTAAAATCAAAATCAAAGTTTGTTAGTGTGCGCCATGTGCATGTCTCCCTTTGATGATGCCATAAAAATAGGAATCAAATATTCCCTTCACGGCTGAGATAAATAGGAAGCTTCCTTGCATGTATGCCTCCATAATAATAGGACTCTTCATGGCTGAAAATAAGAGCGTGCCACACAAATTTGGATTTCTCTTCCTCTCTCTTTGCATGCAGCAAAAAAAAAACGTTGAATCTCCCTCTCGGCAGCATCATGTGAATGTGGTACTTCACTTCTTCTGTTCTTGTAGCCCTTTATCTCTCACAACGTGTTCTTCCCAAATGCCATCACATGTAATAAATAAGCAACAACCATTAGGTAGTATCATCCGTTCCGTGATTAAATAATTCATTTGACTAAGAAACGAATTTACCTTTTGCCCGAGGCGTCGTGCACATGCACGAGTCACAGGACCTTGATATACTTGCTGTACTGGCTCTTTAGTTTGTTCAAATCCGTCTATAGGTGCTGGTGTTGTACAAGTAGAAGTGATGTCCTCATCATACTCCCCCTCTTGAAAAGGAGTCGACCTCGACTCTAGCTCTTCCTCATCACCAAGGTATGAAGATAAGTCAGCAATATTGAATGTGTCACTCACTCCATACTCCTTGGGTAGCTCTAACTTGTACGCATTGTCATTGATCTTCGCAAGCACTTTAAATGGTCCATCTCCCCGGGGCATTAGCTTAGACTTACGCTGTTCGGGAAAACGATCCTTGCGCAAATGCAACCAAACTAAGTCTCCTTCCTCAAACATCATTTCTTTTCGACCCTTATCTGCATGCTTCTTGTATTGGGACTGCATCTTCTCTATGTTCGCTTTGGTTGTCTCATGTATCTTGTGAATCAACTCAGCTCTTTCCTTAGCATCCAAATTTATCCTTTCCGAAGGCGGCAAAGGTAGTAGGTCAATTGGCGCTATTGGCTTGAATCCATAAACAACCTCAAATGGACAGAACTTTGTTGTTGAATGAACAACCCGATTGTATGCGAACTCGACATGCGGCAAGCCCTCCTCCCATAGCTTCAGGTTCTTCTTTAGTATTGCCCTCAACATCGTACTAAGTGTGCGATTAACAACTTCTGTTTGCCCATCGGTTTGGGGATGGCATGTTGTAGAAAACAGTAGCTTCGTTCCTAGCTTTCCCCATAGTGTCCTCCAAAAGTGGCTAAAAAATTTGGCGTCGCGATCTGAAACAATAGTCCTTGGTACTCCATGCAAGTGAACGACCTCCCTGAAAAACAAATCAGCAACATGGGTAGCATCATCGCTCTTATGATAAGGTATAAAATGGGCCATCTTAGAAAACCTATCAACGACTACAAATATGCTATCCCTCCCCTTCTTGGTTCTCGGCAACCCCAATACAAAATCCATAGAAATATCCTCCCAAGGTGTTTTAGGAATAGGAAGAGGTGTATATAATCCATGTGGGTTTAAGCGTGACTTAGCTATTTGACACGTAGCACATCTCCTCACATAGCGCTCTACATCGCGCCTCATTTTTGGCCAGTAGAAGTGTGTGGACAGCACGTCCTCAGTTTTATGAACACCGAAATGACCCATCAATCCACCTCCATGGGATTCCTGCAACAATAGAAGTCGAACAGAACTTGCAGGAACACAAAGTTTGTTAGCTCTGAACAAATAGCCATCATTTAACACATATTTATCCCAACATCTCCCTTCTTTACACTTGGCATAGATTTCTTTGAAATCCATATCAGCAGCATATAGTTCTTTTAATCCTTCTAAGCCAAGAATTTTGCAATCAAGTTGAGACAATAATGTGTACCGTCGAGACAACGCATCAGCAACTATGTTGTCTTTACCCTTCTTATGTTTCACAACATACGGAAAAGTTTCAATAAATTCTATCCACTTAGCATGCCGACGGTTCAATTTACTTTGGCTACGGATATGTTTCAATGATTCATGATCTGAATGTATGACAAATTCTTTTGGCCAGAGGTAATGTTGCCATGTTTCTAATACTCTAACCAAAGCATATAATTCCTTGTCATATGTTGAGTAGTTTAAGGTTGGGCCATTGAGTTTCTCACTAAAATAAGCGATGGGTTTCCTATCTTGCATAAGAACACCTCCAATCCCAATACCACTAGCATCACATTCTATCTCAAAAGTTTTATCAAAATCAGGAAGTTGTAAAAGCCGTGCATTTGTCAACTTATCTTTCAGCATGTTGAAGGCGTCCTCTTGTGCCTTACCCCATTTGAATGGCATATTCTTCTTCGTCAGCTCGTTGAGTGGGGCAGCGAGTGAGCTGAAATCCTTGACGAACCGGCGGTAGAACCCAGCGAGTCCGTGAAAACTTCGCACTTGTGTGACTGTTGTAGGTGTCGGCCATGCTCGAATAGCCTCCACCTTTTGTCCATCCACTTCGATTCCCTGCGCAGTCACAACAAAACCAAGAAAAACAACTCGATCTGTGCAAAAGGTGCACTTTTCGAGGTTACCAAACAAGCGCGCCTCTCTCAAAGTAGTAAAAACTTGGCGCAAATGATCCAAATGTTCATCCAAAGAATTACTGTAAATTAATATATCATCGAAGTAAACCACCACAAACTTTCCGATAAAAGCTCTCAAAACTTCATTCATCAAGCGCATAAATGTACTAGGTGCATTAGTAAGACCAAACGGCATGACCAACCATTCATACAGGCCAAATTTAGTCTTAAAAGCAGTTTTCCATTCATCCCCTAGCTTCATTCTAATTTGGTGGTATCCGCTACGCAAGTCAACCTTAGAAAAGATAGTGGAGCCACTTAATTCATCAAGCATATCATCTAGCCTAGGGATAGGATGACGATACCGAACAGTAATGTTGTTGATAGCTCTACAGTCAATACACATCCTCCATGATCCATCTTTCTTAGGCACAAGTAAAACAGGAACAGCACATGGACTTAAGCTCTCTCGTACATACCCTTTGTCGAGAAGTTCTTGCACTTGGCGTTGAATTTCTTTCGTCTCTTCAGGGTTGGTTCGGTATGGAGGACGATTAGGCAAAGATGCCCCTGGAACCAAATCGATTTGATGTTCTATTCCTCTCAAGGGTGGCAGCCCTGCCGGCATCTCATTCGGAAACACATCTTTAAATTCCTGCATTAAAGAAACAATCGAATCCGGCAAGGTAGAGGGTGAAGCATTAGTAGAGAAAAGGGTGTCTTTGCACACAAGTGCAAAACATTCTTGGGGCGGTTTTCAAACTCTCGCATCTCACTTTTTGTGGCTAATAAAACCTGTCCCTTACATTGGATCTCGCTTTTCTTTTCACTCTTTTCTTTCTTTCCACTCATTTTGGGCTGCTAGCTCTCACTCCCTATTTTTTGGATGACACTCACCTCTCTTTTTTTTCTCTCACGCTCAGCCCTATCTAAATCATCCTTTACAATTTCTACCGGTGTCATTGGAACCAATGAAACCTTCTTATCTTTGTGTATGAAAGAATACTTGTTGGAGCGCCCATGATGTGTAGTATCCTTGTCGTACTGCCATGGCCTCCCAAGTAACAATGCACAAGCTTGCATTGGCACCACATCACAGTCCACAAAATCAGCATATGTCCCAATGGAGAAATGCACACGTACCATCGCCGTTACCTTCAATTTGCCACAAGAATTGAGCCACTGGATGCAGTATGGCTGCGGGTGTGAGCGTGTGGTCAAACCAAGCCTTTCGACCATCTCTGTACTTGCAATATTGTTACAGCTCCCTCCATCTATTATCACTTTACAGGAGTGCTCTTTGATCACAAATTTTGATTGAAACAAATTATGACGTTGCCCTCTTTCAGCCTTCTCCATTTGAGAACTGAGAACTCGACAAACAACAAGGCTAGTATGGTTTGTATCAAATGTGATCTCCTCTGAATCAGATCTAGTATTGTGCTCTAACTCCTCATGATCAGATTCTTCCTCCTCTACTTCGCTTGCCGATGTATACTCGCCATCCTCCCGTATGATGAGGGCTCGCTGATTTGGGCAATCTCGCATGTAGTGACCCTTTCCTTTGCATTTGAAACACTCTATCTCCCTTGTCCTACCAGTAGAAGCAACCGACGATGGACTTTTAGTGCGGGCAGCCCCTATCTTGTTGGAATCAGTAGGCTTGTGCATTGAAGATGTAGAACGACCCGCTGAATGCTCTTGGGCAGTTGGTGCAGCACCTCGACTAGAGGTAGGGGCATCACCCTTTTGCTGCTGATTGGTCCCCTTCCAAGGTGTGGAAGAACTAGAATATGTGCGGCCTGATTTGTTGCAACTTTGTCTCTTTCCTTGGACTTGCCTCTCTGCTTTGCATGCATAATGGAAAAGCTCATCCAAAGAATTGTAATTCTGGAAATCAAGTATGTCTTGGATCTCTCTATTTAATCCACCCAAGAATCTTGCCATCTTTGCATTTTCTTCTTCTTGCACATTAGCACGAAGCATACCCACTTGTAGTTCTTGATAATAGTCTTCCACAGATTTGCTACCTTGATTCAATCTCTGTATTCTATTAAGCAAATCTCTTCCAAAATAAGCGGGCACAAATCTGGCTCTCATCAAGCGCTTCAAATCATCCCAAGTGTGGGGAGCTCTATTCCTTTGATGGATTTGGCTCCACCAAATAGAGGCATAATCAACAAACTCACTAGTGGCAGCACGCACTCGATGATCTTCCGGGTAGTGATGACAACTGAATTTTTGTTCCATTTGCAACTCCCAATCAAGATATGCTTCTGGATTAAATTTGCCATCAAAGCTCGGGACAGTAAATTTAATCTTCCCGAGAGGATCATCTCTTCTTGCTTCTTGGCGGTGATGTGCATGTCCTACATGGCCACCCATGCCTTGGCGGTTGTGTGCAAGACGTTGCTGATCACGCCCCATATACACATCTTCATTTTCAGCAACAAATTCATCATTTTCACCCTCATTAGCTGCCTCTTGAAAAGCAGCATTTAGATTATCTCTTGGACGAAGTGGAGCAGCGGCTGCAGCATAATTGAAGGCACCATTTGGACCTCGAGGGACTCGCGGTGGTGGATTTTGTCGTGGAGGAGTATGCTCAATTTGTTCAATCCGGCCTTCAAGACCTCTAAGACGATTCTCCAAACCATCCAGACTAACAAGCACTTGATCAGTCAGCATTCTTTCAAAGGTGTATGCAAATTGATTCATTAAAGCTTGGGAACGCGGAGACAGGGGCATGATAGGTTGTTGATCCACGCCATTGGCATCATCATCCCGATGCGATCCGTCACGAGCAATTCTTGACCCTGACATGGTTAGCGAGAAAAACAAAAAAAAACCCTACCAATGCTAATATATATGTGGAACTCACAGCCCCTCAAATCTTACCAATTGAAGCTCTTACCCTTCTCGAAGATCGCTCGCGCGTTTGCTGGTTCGTGATAACTTTCAAAAGGGAGTTAGTAAAGCGATTGCAAAGTGCTAGAACACGCTGATCAATGGCAATTTTGTAGAGCTCTAGGTCTGGAATTTTGTAGCAAAGGAATAAGCAATCTGTAATCCCAAACTTGCGAAATTGAATAAAAGTTCGCTCAAGTACTAGTCTTAGTTGCTGATCGGAAGATGTTTCAAGGCAAACTCAAACTAGTTGCAAGAGCAGCACTTTGGACTTTTGGATGCAACCGTAGCACTACTTTTTTTTTTCTTAACTTCTTTTTCACTTTCCTTTTTTTTTTTTCAACAACCGATTGGCAGATTTGGACAGCGCAGCAGCTGCTCAAACTAGAAAACTAATGCAGATTTAATTCCACTCCACAAAATGTCACGAAATTTGACAGGAAGGTGGGTTTGTGAGTTAGGAAGCCAATAAAATTGGTTTGGTTGAATTTGGACTTCCAGAGACAAAGATATACGCGTTTTGCTGACTGCTGCACAGAGGGAAAAATACTGAACGAAAATTGGATTTCAGATCTGAAGCTGTTTCTTCGAGGCTTTTGTTTTGTTATTTTTTTTTTTGGGAAGGATTTCTAGGTTATGCAGCAAGGGAATTTAGATCAGCAACTAGACACGACAAGATGAACAAAAACTCAATAAAGCAAATTGAAATTATCAGATCGAATGGCTAGAACGGGCTTGGAAATAGACCTTTTTGTATGGCGATTTTCTGGATGTAGGTAAAATAAAAATTAAACTACTACTAAAGGATAGATGAATTCCTACCGGCAACGAAGGCTCTGATACCACCTGATACACACACGCCTCGACTTAAGATGCGTGCGCACGATTGGTCCCGATCTTCCGTCGTAGGAGAAATCCTTCGGGGGCGAGTTGTGACTTTGACGAAGGGGTGGCTAACCGCGATCCAAGAACGTGACCAACAACCTCGCAATCGCTAAACCACTCCTCAATTGGTTATCAACCGTGTCAAAACACGACTGACCTGTTCACGAAGAACGGCCCGAGCAATTCAACGAGAATTGAAAGAGCAACAGCGGAAAAATCACTCAAAGATGAATGATTCAGTGAGACTTCAAGTTTTGGGGCCAAGAGGCCTCTACAATAGCAGTAGCTAAAATCAAAATCAAAGTCTGTTGTTTCCACCCGCAAGGAGAGAATAAAACAGGTTCAATTCTGCCCCCTATTGCATGCATGCAGACTTCCTTTCCTTGCCGCCACAAAAATAGGAAGTGCCAATTTTTGTTAGTATGCGCCATGTGCATGTCTCCCTTTGATGATGCCATAAAAATAGGAATCAAATATTCCCTTCACGGCTGAGATAAAAAGGAAGCTTCCTTGCATGTATGCCTCCATAATAATAGGACTCTTCATGGCTGAAAATAAGAGTGTTCCACACAAATTTGGATTTCTCTTCCTCTCTCTTTGCATGCAGCAAAAAAAAAAACGTTGAATCTCCCTCTCGGCAGCATCATGTGAATGTGCTACTTCATTTCTTCTGTTCTTGTAGCCCTTTATCTCTCACAACGTGTTCTTCCCAAATGCCATCACATGTAATAAATAAGCAACAACCATTAGGTAGTATCATCCGTTCCGTGATTAAAGAATTCATTTGACTAAGAAACGAATTTACCTTTTGCCCGAGGCGTAGTGCACATGCACGAGTCATAGGACCTTGATATACTTGCTGTACTGGCTCTTTAGTTTGTTCAAATCCGTCTATAGGTGCTGGTGTTGTACAAGTAGAAGTGATGTCCTCATCAACTGGCCTCTGACTCATCCTCGTTGAACCTTTGATCTCGAGGCGACCCGAATTGCAGCTCCGTTGGAAGGACCGCCTCAGACCCATATACAAGGAAGAAGGAGATCGCCCGTAGCTCGGCCGACTTGTGCGGCCCCGAGCACGGCAGGCAATTCCTTCATCCACTTGGCCGCATATGGTTTGAGCCGATCGAAGATGCGCGCCTTGACACCTTGTAGAAGCATACCGTTTGCGCGCTCGACCTGCCCGTTGCTTCGTGGGTGCGCCACGGAAGCAAAGCAAATCTTTATGCCCACATCTTCGCACCAGCTTTGAAACTGATGACTTCTGAACTGAGAGCCGTCGTCCGTAATGATCCGAGATGGTACGCCAAACCGACTGATGATCTCCTGGAAGAACTCGGTGGCCTTGGCCCCGTAATCTTGGTCACAGGCTTGGCTTCAATCCATTTAGTGAACTTGTCAATGGCGACGAAGAGGTGTTCAAAACCACCTGGGGCCTTCTTGAAGGGTCCGACAATGTCGGGCCCCCAGACTGCAAAAGGCCAGGTGATGGGGATCGTCTGGAGTTCCTGAGCCGGCACATGGATCTACCGAGCGAAGAACTGACATCCCTCGCACATGCGGACGATCTCCTTTGAGTCGGAGACCGCGGTTGGCCAGTAAAATCCTTACCGGAAGGCTTTTCCGACCAACGTAGCTGATGCAGCGTAATGGCCGCACATGCCCGAGTGAATTTCGCTCAGCAGGGCGCGTCCTTCAGACTCGGATATGCACTTCTGGAGTATGCCGGAGACGCTTCAGCGGTACAGAATCCCTTCATGCACCACGTATGCACGACGTCGGCGTTGAATTTGCTCGGCAGCCCCCCGATCGTCGGGAAGCTTTTCTTCTTGCAGATACTCCAAGTATGGCCGCGTCCAATCCGAGTCGAGGGCAAGTACCTCAGACTCGGGTTGTTGCTCGTCTGGTTGGGGTAGTTGCTCCTGCGGTGTGATGGAGGGGGCATGAAGCTCTTGGACGAAGATCCCAGCGGGGACTGGCGCCCGACTGGAACCCATGTTCGCGAGCTCATCTGCCGCCTCGTTGTCTCGTCGCAGAATATGTATGAGCTCCAATCCATCGAACTTGTCCTCCAACTTTCTGACCTCCTGACAGTAGGCGATCATATTGTCGTTGACACAAGTCCAATCCTTCTGTACTTGGCTCACCACGAGCTAGGAGTCTTCGCGAACCACCAATCGCCGGATGCCGAGCGATATGGCAATACGGAGGCCGTGGATGAGCGCCTCGTACTCAGCCGCGTTGTTTGAAGCTGGAAAATGAATCTGGAGGACATCCTTGAGCCACTTAACTCCAGGTGATATAAGAACGATACTAGCCCCCGCGCCCTGCCGTCGAAGAGAGCCGTCGAAGTACATGTTCCAAGATGCTCTTCCTCTTGGAGGAGCTCAGATCTCGGTCCACTCGGCGACAAAGTCGGCGAGTGTTTGTGACTTGATGGCGCTGCGTGGCTTGAACGAGAGCTCGTAAGCCCTAAGTTCGACTGACCACTTAGCAATCCCCCCAGTGCTTCCCGATTATGGAGAATTTCTCCAATAGGGAAAGAAGTGACCACCGAAATCGGATATTATTGAAAGTAGTGCTTCAGTTTCCGAGAGGCGATCAGGACCGCATACAGAAACTTCTGCACCTGCGGATAGCGTACCTTAGACTCGCCCAATACTTCGCTGACGACGTAGACCGGACATTGAGCCTTGTAGACGCGTCCTTGTTCTTCTTGTTCCACTACCACCGCGGCACTCACTACATGAGTGGTGGCCGCAATGTATAGTAGAAGCGGTTCTTGTGGCATAGGGGATGCCAAGACAGGTGGCGAGGTGAGGAACGATTTGAGATCCTCAAAATCCTTCTATGCCTCGGGTGTCCAGACAAACTTGTCGTGTTGCTTCTTTAATAGCTTGAAGAAGGGCGACCCACGCTCGCCGAGTCGCGAGATGAATTGGCCGAGTGCAACCATGCACCCATTAAGACGCTGGACGTCCCTTTGGCACGTTAGGGGTGCCATTTCCATGATGGTCTTGATCTTTTCTGGGTTAGCTTCAATTCCGCGGTGAGATACCACGAAGCCAAGAAGCTTCCCCGAGAGGACCCCGAAGGCACACTTCTCCAGGTTCAACTTCATGTGGTATGCCGACAGGCTCTCGAATGTTTCCGATAGGTCAGTGACCAAATCAGAGGTTACCCGAGACTTGACGACGACGTCATCGACATATGCCTCCACGTTGCACCCAAGCTGGTTGTGGAAGCACCGTTGGATGCAACGCTGGTACGTTGCTCCAGCGTTCTTCAATCTGAAGGGCATTGTGACGTAGCAGAAAGCCCGGAATGGAGTGATGAACGAAGTCTTGATACAATCTTCTTCCTTCAAGCTAATCTGATGATAGCCTGAGTAGGCATCCAGAAAGCTCAAAAGCTTGCAACCGGCAGTGGAGTCAACCACCTGGTCGATGCGCGGTAGTCCGAACGGGTCCTTAGGGCATGCCTTATTTAAGTTGGTGTAATCGACATACATGCGCCAAGTGCCGTTCTTCTTTTGTACAAGTACCGGATTTGCCAACCAATCGGGGTGCAGCACCTCTCTAATAAAGCCGGCGGCTAAAAGTTCGGTGATCTCCGTCTTGATGGCTTCTTTCCGATCTTGTGTGAACCGACGCAGCCGCTGCTTGATTTGCTTAGCTTTGTCGTGTACATTCAAAGAGTGCTCGATCACCTCCCTCGGGACACCTGGCATGTCCGATGGTTTCCAAGCGAATATGCTTCGGTTGGTTTGGAGGAAGGTGACGAGCTCGTCTTCCTATTTCGGATCGAGCCCTGTCCCGATCAGAGCCGTTTTGGATGAATCGGATGGGTCGAGGGAAATACGCTTGACATCTTCATCAAGCTTGATGCCTGATTTAGATGGCTTCTTGTTTGGTAGATCGCCCTCGTCGTGAAGAGTTGCGGCTACCTGCCGGATCTTATCCAACTCGGCGGCCGCTTCAGCTGACTGGGCGAAGTCGCAGTTTTCCTTGTCATGGAGATGGCAATACTTGACGTCTCCGCGGACCGTGATTACGCCCCGCGGACCCGGCATCTTCATAGCCAAATAGGCGTAGTGTGGGACAGCCATAAGTTTGGCCAAGCCCGGCCTTCCCAAGATTGCGTGGTACGCAGTCTCGAAATTGGCCACCTCGAAGCTGAGGTTCTCAGTTCGGTAGTTATCCCGAGTGCCAAAGGTGACTGGAAGAGTGATTTTCCCGATTGGCACTAAGGGTGTTCCCGGAATTATGCTATGGAACGGTGCGTCCGTCTTGAGGAACACCGTCCTTGGGATCTGCATCTCATCCAATGTCTTGGCGAAAAGGATATTCAATCCATTCCCGCCGTCAACTAGGACCTTGCGCAGTCGGACGCCCCGTATCACAGGATGCACGATAAGTGGATATATCCCTGGACAAGGGACGTGGTCGGGGTGATCCGAGCGATCAAACTTGATCGGGAGCTCGGACCACCGAAGGTACTCGGGGGGTCACCGGAACAGCTGCATTGACTTCCCGAAGGGTAAGCTTTTGCTTACGCTTGGACTCATATGCATCCGATCCCCCGAATATGTAGTTGAGCTCACGCTCTGTTCCTTGGTAAGCGTCACCCTGAGGAGGGTCACGCTTGTCATCTTGTTTGGCGTCCTTCGGAGCGTCGTTGTTGTGCTCCTCAACGAACTTTCTTAAGATGTTGCAGTTTTTGGCCGCATGCTTCCCATTCGGATGGAAAGGACACCGCGCCTCCATGACTTTGTTGTAGTCGTTGGACCGGGGCGGCTTTTGCTGACCGTGATCCGCGACCGCTACCAGCTCTTCACCCTTCCGCTGTTTGTCCTTCTTGGAGGACGAGTCGAGCTTGTCCTTCTTGCCTTCGTGTTTGCTCGGGTGATCCTCCTGACGCTCGGCGAGATCGTCCGAGGCGGTAGCATATCGATCCGCCAAGGCGAACATCTCTTTGACGGAAGTCGGGGGCATCTGAGACATTTTCTTGATTAGATCGGGGTCGCGAACTCCCTTCTAGAAGGCTGCGACAACGACCGCCTTTCAAACATCCCGGATTGTGTTCTTTTTGGTGAAACGACGAATGAAATCTCTTAACGACTCATCTTTTTTCTGATCAATCTGATAAAGGTCTCACTGGGTTCCGGGCTTCTCGTAAGTGCCCTGAAAATTGGCGACGAATTGGTCGCAGAGCTCTCCCCAGGAACCGATCGAGTTCTCTGGAAGACCCGCAAGCCAACCCTGAGCTAGAGGGGTTAACATGACGGGCACATAATTTGCCATCACGTCGTATCCGCCACCCGCGGCCTTGATTGCCAAAGAGTAGATCTGCAACCAAGCCTCGGGATCCTGTTCTCCATCAAATTTTACTATCCCTTTGGGGTTGAACCCTTCGGGCCAGTTTACCTGACGGAGTCGGGATGTGAAAACCTTGATCCCATCAATCAGTCCGTTCTCAGGGGGAGGAGACTGACGGGGAAGAATCCGACGCGGTGGAGTACGGTGCCGGTCTTCATCTCGTTCCCTTCGCCGAGCTTCGATGTCGAGGCGGAGGTCGCGGCTTGTACTTTTGCGGACGTCTTGCCCTCGACTTCGTGTGTGTTGACTGCGCCGAGTGCTACTCGTGGCAGTCTGGCTCCTGGCCAAGTTGGCCTGCTGATCCCGAGTGCCCTGGACAGCCGCTGCTGTCACCATGGCTTTAATTTGTTCCATGATCGGCGCTGCGGGGCTGTTTTCCCCAAGCAAAGGATCAACATTGTCCAGGAGGGTCTCACATGCGAGGATGTTCTGCTGTGGCGTGCGGAAGACCGAGTGATCTCCCATGCGGACTTGAAGTAGTTCCTCCCGGACTTCCCATGCACGACCTCGTAATTTGTCGCGCAGATCTTCATCTCCTCCGCGGTTTTGTTCGGCTCCTGCCTCCTCTAAGGGACGCTGAGTCGATCCGGAGGCTTGCCCATCCAGCACATAGACACCGCGAAAGTCAGGGAACCCGTTGACGCTCTCCTCTGACTCGGATTCCGAGAAAGAGAGACTCAACCGATCCCGATTCGTTGGCTCATCGATGGAAGTGATTATAACCCCCACTTCCCATGCTGCATCATTTGTGAGAAGAGAGTCCGACTGGGATTCGGCAGATTTAATCTGCTGGAATCTTGCAGCCGAATTAACCAATCCGGGTGGTATGACCACTCGGGAAGTCGATCTGGTCGGAGTTGTCCCTGAGCCAAGACCCAGAAAACTCATCCAAGCATGTGCTTGCTGTACTCCGCTTCTTAGCCCGGATTGGAAAAACTGGCATGTTATCTGATGAAAAACAGTGGTCGAGTTTTCAAAACCGAACGGGGCGAACCACAGATGTGGAATTGAGATTCCCGACTAGATCCGAGCGTGATCCAGACCGAGAACAAGATCGCCCCTTGGTGCTTTACCAACAAGAGGAGTTGGTAAAGCAAGAGGCAGTAGATCCCGACCGAAACCGAAGGGGAGCCCAGCGGTAGGCCAGTCGGAATTGTCATCATCCGATGGGATCTCTTCTGGATCGGAATCTAGAGGAGAGATCCCGAAGCGGTGAGACTCAGCCATAGTTGCGTACCACCTTCCCCGGTAATGCGTGGACCGAACGAGGATCGGGTCACACAACCGAAGTTCCCCGAAGTCGCCGGCGAGGAAGCCGAGGTCTCCAAAGATGAAGCCTTGGCCGGGGGTGTAGGTGAAGACGAATCCGCCGATGGAGGCCATCGAAGTCGATGAAGTTGATCATGACGCTAGCCCCTACCTGGCGCGCCAACTGTCAACGAATTGTGTCGGCAAGATATTTTATAGGGCTATGCGAAAGATCACAACTACGATGGTAGCACAGAGAGCCGAATTTATATAGGTTCGGGCCCTCGGGGGGAGGTAATACCCTACTCCTGTGCTCGTGGATTGTATTATGTTGGATCTCAAGGATGATGAGATGATCTAAGATTCAATGACGAACTAGGGGCTCCTGACCCCCTTTATATAGTCCAAGGGGCCGGGTTATAGATAGACTGCCTAATCCGTATATGGAAGATACAGATATAACCGAATTGGTTACGCCTATATCTATGTATTTCAAGTAGGAAACAAGTTCGTTTCCTTGTAGAGCAAGTCGGACCGCGCCAGCCTCCAAGCCCACCTTCTGGAAGGTTCAATCGATTCGGCCCAAAGAGGTGGTGCGTCCAATAGCATATCTCCGGATACCGGGGGCCCATGTTATCCACACCGGCCGGCTATGGGTAGTCTGCATTGACAATATACTTTCCAAGATGTACCGAAGACTTGATTTGGACTTCCTTGGTGAGGAGGGGAAAACACTCTAGGAGACAACCTACACGGTTTCGTTGCGTGGAGAAAGTGATACATAGTTTTCGGCTCGGACTCAGGAGAAGACAATGATGAAGAAGAGCCGCGAAGAGATCCTCCCCCTCATCATGCAGATGAAGCAAGTCCTCCCCCAGCACCAGTAACAAGAAGCGCAAGTCCTACAAAAAGCCCTACTCCCCAACCGCTACCAACAAAAAAAAGGCAGCCGTACCTATCAAACGACCTACTCCCAAACGACCGCCTACAAAAAATTCAGCAGCGTCATCATCTCACAGATCATAGTCTTCACAGAAATCATAAGCGTTTGATGATTCGCCTACACCCTCGACAAAGGAAAAGGAAATCAGTGGAAGCATAACATCTTTGATGACTCGTCCAGGTCAGAGTGCCGAGCAATATGAAGTCCCTGAACAAGCTCGTGAATTTTTTATTTCCATGGCTAGCAGTAAACAGATGGGGTCCTCGAAAAAGCGAAAGTCAGACTACGAGCGTATCTCACAAAAGCCTGACATGGTGCAGTTTGGAATTGATAGGTTCCGTGTAGAAGCGGGACTTACGCCGGCTCAACTTGCAGAACTACAATATGGAGATGATCAAGATATTCTGGTTGCACCTCTTAGATGGGGGTTTCAGATTAGGCAAACCATTGGTCCCCCAACTTGGCTCCTCGATCTAACAACTAGACTACGCCAACTACATGAGTGGTACATGGAGTACAACAACATGGGTGCGAAATGTTCTCCGCCAATCTCAAAGATGAATATTTGCACAACAGGACTACGATTCAGGTGCAACTCGATCAATTGTATCAACTGTATCAAAGAAGACGTCGACGACGGCAAGATTGATCTTGGACTCTGTAAGTGTGTTGCGTATAATTCAATATTGTTCGGCCATTATATTGCCCTCATAATTACTTAGCTTTTTTCCTTTGTAGAATGGAGGCTCAGAAATGCAAGAGAGAAGGTATTCAAGATATAGGGTTTCTCGATCCTGGGATGGTCAACGAAACGCTCGTTAGGGACAACTATGAAACAATCGAGGACTATGTAGCTAAATCCTTGATCAAGCAAGAACTAAAGAGTTCGATACTACTACCTTATGCGTTCAAGTATGTGTCATATACCCTTCTTGTTGTATAATTTATTAGGGATAAGATGTTACTGCTATTTTATTCTCCACATGCGCAGCATTCACTGGATCGTACTAGTCATCGTGCCATTGGATAGTAAGATAGTTGTCCTCGATTCGAAAAGAAACCCTCAAGAGAGTTACCAACCCATCATAAACTTGCTCGACAAGTAAATTCTATCATCTTTCTAAGTTGCTAAAGTCTTTTCCACGTTTCAAGTAATGTCGAATTTAAAACTGCTTACTCATATATCCTTAATTACTCACGCACAAGGCTTTTGAACGATATTGTCAAAAAAGTAATCGCCACCGTCCTTATCAGAAGAAATTCACTGTCAGAATCAACTTTCTGACGTATTTAAACAATCTTGTCTCGCAATTCCTACTTAACAGATATGAAAAAGGTTTATAAATATATTATTTCTCTTTCTCAGTGTCACAGGCAACCCCCTGGCAACAATCTCTGTGGGTACTATGCAGCAAAGTTCATGCACAACTTCACTGGGGACGTGTTGGGCACAACTTCACTGGGGACGTGTTGGGCACAACTAATATTGAGGTCTAATTTTGTCATAAAACACATGCAATGTTACATATATAAATATTCCATGCATGTTACTCAATAAATAACATATGTCTTCGATTCTTTGGATGACAGCGTTTGCAAATATCCACAAGTTCTCTCATCGCTAATGAACTCCTAGCAATTCAAGAACATTTCATTTGGATTCATCGTTCTGAGATTCTCGATCGAGACAAACAAATTTACAATCTGATGGCGTAGTCATGGCTAGGCGGAATAAGGCAAAACCGACCTAGCTAGTGGGGGAAAAGGGTTGACCCAAATAGCGGGAGGCAAAGGAAGGTGACCTAGCTAGTGGGAGCAAAAGTAAGACTCACCTAGCTAGGGGGAGCAAAAACAAGTCTCTACGTTGAACATTATAGTTGTTGTAATGAAAAACTAGCTAGATGTCACCTGTGTGTGTGTATGTGTACATATATATCTTGTTATATTATATATTAATTGTGACCGTGAATACTTCATTAGTCTAGTAATTAATATACCGTAATAATACATGTTTGTGAAAAATAGAAACTAATATACCAAATAAAAATATCACTGATGTTTATACAAATCCGACCACATAAATATTATTTTAAAAAAACTCCTGGAGATACTATCACTGCCGGTTCATTAATACAAAACCGGCATTGATGTGGGGGCTGCAATGCTCAGTTTTGAAGCGCCCCCAACTATCACTATCGGTTTTTACCATGACCCGGCAGTGATGCCTGGCATCTGTGCCGGTTCTATAACCGGCAGTGATAACGATGGTTATCACTGCGGAGTGCCGGTTTAGAAACCGGCAGTGATGCCTGTTCCGAATTGGCACTGATGTAGATATCTGTAGTAGTGTTAGTATAGGCTCTTGTTAGATTCTCATGTTTATATAATTCTAGTATATGTTTATTTTTTGACAGATGTCATCGGAGTGGTTGTAAACATTGGACCTCGGGAGTTCCCATCAAATTCACGTGAGGTTGCAATTATTGATGGAAGGTATAATATGGTTTTTCCTAAATATACATGTTTAATACTTTATTGCGATTAGTATTCCAACAAGTCTGCAGTAGTTCTCCGTACAAAATCCAACATAGAAAATATATCTTCTCATAAAATGTATTAAATCACTACTATTGTTGCAGCGAGAATATACTATTTGTTGAAATATCAGAAAAATTACTTCTTCCACACACACATAAGCTCGTTGAAGTAGAGGCTACCAATGGAATAATTGTTGCCAATAAGCTGGAGGTTACCAATAAAAGTAAGCATCTTAAACCTTACAATTTTTTTTTATTCATTGGAACAAACGCTGACAAGTTTTTATATTTTCATGTGTTTTAATTACAAAAAATCCTTTGTGTTTCAAAACTTCCAATGATAGTTCATTGGTTTTTATGCTTAATACTCAGCACTGCCACCTTGGGGGTGTCGAGGGTAAGTATAATGTTTCCCTCTCTTTTAATCAATTAAGTTATTTTTATTGGCAATGCTAACTTTAAAGGTTTTTGTGTAGATGCTTTCAAATCCTTGAAGCATGATTTATATGTCCATGATCAAGTCAAGAATGCGCTTGCCCTAAGGACAGAGAAAAAGGCTAAACTTCAACCCTATGATGACTATCTAAAGGCTCTTTACGCTAGTACGCCTTCTCCGGTCCAACAGTTAAACACCGAGTTATTGATAGGGATGCTGAGTCCTACTCCTTCGCCGATGAGAGGATCAAATTAGCACTTATAAATGTTAAATGTTATCCAATTTATCTTTAATATTGGGATGTAATAATGAAACTTGTTGATATGCGCATTTGGTTTTAATCTTCAATAAGTTCAAACATTGTGCCTCATTTGAGAGAAAATGTTGGTTTTGGGGGAAATACTATATTACTCTATGAATTCTTCTGCACCCCGAGTATACAACCTATTGTGTGATGGTTTGGCCTATGTATTAATTTCAATTTCCTATGCTTTTGTTGTAAAATCTGTCTATGTGATAGTGGAAGCGATAGAGTAAGGAATGAATATGCTATATGATAGCTGTATAATTCATCCAGCAAATCTTTATTACATGTAATTATTTTAATGGCTAATGATTATGCTCATGTGATGTGTCTAGCGTGGTCGGATTTCTCTGATGCACATGTATAATTGTAAATAGATTTAGGTACAATGGATGGTCATATATCTGTCATTGTTATATTGTACCTCTATGACCAACATAAAACTGTATAGTACATAACATTGTTTTTTGCTGCAATGGGTGGAAATGATTTAGGATCTCCCTATTAACCCTTTGAAATTCCGTCACAATGCACGGTCACTCAACTAGTATAAAGAAGAAAGGGCCATTGAACTTACCTAGCTAATTAAGGGAGGTTTCCTACAGTATCACCTTTTCGGGGTTTTGGATTATGCCCCTATTAAACAACCCCAAGCGACCCTAAGCACATGCTTAGTAGAGGCTGACCATCCGCGGTTTGCTCGGCCAAGAGCTACAGCCTGGGCTCAATGGCTCTGCCCCGAGCCGCCTCGCTGCTTGGACGCCTCCCAGAGCGATCCCTTGGTCGAACGAACACGTGGTGGCCACATGTGCCTGTTTTCCTGCCTAAGCAGATTGTAAGAAGACCAGTCCCATGGCACAGAAGTGAAAAGCGACTGTCACATCCGTCCCGTTCGCACTGTTCCAACGTCACGGCATGGTGGGCGGCATGGTCTACCGTTAGCCCTGACACGCTGCAGTGGCGCTACGTCCCGCAGTCCGTCGTATGTGCCCAGTGGTTAATCAGGATTAGCCGTCTCCCGGCATGGGTATAAATAGCGCCTCATAGCCACCGATTTAGGGTGGTAGTAAGGGGACTAGAGAGGACACATGCGAAGATACACACACACGCATGAACATCCATAGTTAGAAACATAGCTTATTGTTGGGGAACAGGTAGGCTACGCTAGTATAAATCAAAAATTTTCTATCACGAACACCCAAAATCACATGCAAGTAGGGGATCACGGATCGTTACCCTTGACGCGCAGAGGCTGCGGAAGCATAGTCACGCGCGTTGAGGAAGTAGTCGTCCACACCGAACTCCCCCTCCTCGCCGGTCGTCAAACGTCCCCGAGTAGCGCCGAACAGCATGTGGTCGTAGCCGAACACCGTAAGGTCGTCGTCGAAGGTTGCACTGATCAGCGTAAGTGCGTCCACATGCGGCAGCGTCTCTAAAGGTATCCACACGTCCGGGGAAGGAACACCGTGCGGGGTGTGCTAGCACCTCACCACACAGCTAGGGTTCTGGGCGAGTGGGAGAGGCGCGGCGGCTAAGGCTTGGTGTGAGCTCGTATGTCACCCACGCTCCGTCCCAAGCCTCCCCTTTTATGGATGCGCTAGTGGGCTTTAGTTGAGGCCCACTAGGACTCCAATTTCTACGTGGATCGTATCCGCGCGCAAACCCTCCTTCTAATAGATCAAATCCAAAAGATAAGTTCTAACCTGTTAAGTGTGTGACCCGTTAGGTGAAGGGAATGTGCCCTAGAGGCAATCATATGATGATTGCATAACGTCTTTGTTCATGTAGTTATCTTACATTGCTTATCGGTTCCATGAATTAATGTCATGATTTTGTTCATCAAATACGATTTGGTTGTAAGACACATTGTTATTGTGATATTGTTCCAAACGATCCCTGGTCCATATCATTACGTCGAGCGGTAATGATTTGATCAGCACATGTATTGATTGATGGTATTGTTTCACATACCATAAATATGGAGATATCAAATCAATAATGTGGACACATGTTAGAGAACATGGGTGGTTGGATAGACCTACTCCGAGACGCTGCTGAGATTGTTATCTACAAAGTGCCATCAGCGTGTAGTCTCGAGTGGTGCACCAATATAGTCCTTAGACCTGAGATCATCATGAAGACCCAGCTTGTGGAGTCGTATGCTTTGGTGTTATTAAATGCTACACCCTAACAGGGTAGTTATAAAGATAACTACTGGGTATCTCACGAAGCATGGCGTAGGGATATGATTGATCAAGATGGAATTTGCCCCTTCTCCATAACGGGAGATATATCTCTGGGCCCCTCGGTGTGGATGGATAAGGAAAGCGCACGGCCGTGCTGATATGATTAAAGAGTTAATCATGATATTTATATCCATCACATTGACGAGTGAATTGTCGAGTTATCACAAGGGTGGCACATATCTCGCCTTGAGCTTGACTGGTATCGTGTGGCAAAAGGATCGGTATGTTGAGTGTATTAGGGTTCAGCCGATGAGATCATTCTGTGCATTCGGGGGTCAATATGTACTGCTAGGTACCGCTATTGATCTGTGGATTGGAAAGGGACTGTCCGGATTCACGGCCGACTTGCACATGAACCTAACGGCTCACACACTTAACGGGTTGGAACTTATCTAGTGGATTTGATTCATTAGAAGAAGGGTTTGCGTGCGGATACGATCTATGTAGGAATTGGAGTCCTAGTGGGCCTCAATTAGAGCCATCTAGCGCATCCATAAAAGGTGTGGCTTGGGACGGCGCGTGTGTGACAGATGAGCTCTCACCAAGCCCTAGTCGCCACGCCCCTCTCGCTTACCCGAAACCCTAGCCGCGTGGTGAGGTGCTAGTACACCCCGCACGGCGCTCTTTCCCCAGGCGTGTGGATACCTTTAGAGGCGCTGCCGCACGTGGACGCGCTGATCGATGGAACCTCCGACGATGATGACCACGACGACCTATTCGGCTACAACCACGTTCTGTTCGGCGCTGCTCGGGGACGTTTGACGACCGACAAGCAGGAGGTGTTCGGTGTGTACGATTACTTCCTCAACGCTCGTGACTCTGCTTCCACTATCTCTGTGCGTCAAGGGTGACGATCCGTGATCCCCTACTTGCATGTGATCTTGGGTGTTCGCGGTAGAAAATTTTCGATTTATGCTAGCGTAGCCTACCAGTTCCCCAATAGTGGTATCAGAGCCAATCATGTGTAGTTTCGAATCTAGATCAGGCGCATATGGTGATATGTTGCTATGTCGTTCACGGGTTGATTGGATCATTTGGTATTGGGATGTTTAGAGGTATGAGTTGACAGTGTCATACGATCAAAAAGATTAGTTCGCTTCCGTTCAGATTCGAGCCGTGCATTGCCCCTACCGGCTGGTAACATCATCGGGGCTACGCGTGCACCAAACAGATCGAAACAACAGATCGAGATCGTATAGGGTCGCCGTATTCTCAAGGGGATCTCGCACAATAGATCGATTTGATCGGTCTAGTGAAAATTGAGCCGTTTTGAATGGCTCGGATTTGGCTTGATATGACCAATCCGATGAGATTTTCACAGCGTTTTCAAAGATGTGATCTATGTTTCCCTAAAAACGCCGCGGGCACTGCTCGCATCCGCCGTGAATAGAGACTGAGTATAAATTAAACTGGTTCACTTGGTGTGCTAGAATATGATTCTACGCCTAACTTATTTTTGCAGGGAATGATGTGAACAGTATGGACCCTTTCTGTATGAGATGCATGGTTGTTATTTTCATGACCTGCGTGTCATGTTTAATTGCAGCTGATGGCTGCCCTGTTATTGTATAACCGCCTACGTGTCGGCATGTGATGCATTGAACCCTCATGTATATTTGTTACTAGCTATTAGGTGTAATAGCTTTATACATAGTCATGGAGGTTTCAATCATGATGGCCTGGTGGACAAGGAAGGGGCGTGGAGATGGTGATCTTCGTGTCATGGGCCATACTAGTTGACAGCTTAAATTGTTCTCTGTGATGTTTTTCCTTGCCCTGCTATTCTTTCTCATCATATGTGGTGAATATGATAATCTGATAAGAATAGTTTCCCTCTAAAAATTAAGAGTTAGATGTCCTTCTAATAGCTGCACCTATAAAGGTCTTGTACGTTGATTGGTAGGTTCTACCTACGCAGGGTGCTGTCAATTTCCTTGGTCAGTAGGGTGAAGTTGGACTTCACACGCATAGTATTGGTTTACTTATCGGGGCTATCAAAATAGTTTTGGGCCTCGGGGCATCAGGAGTTGGGAACCGGGGCACTCGATGCCACCCAACAAACAAGAGTCACATATGATGTGATTGGCGAGGAGTTGCCTACCTATGTCACTGAATTCCTAGGAGATGCTCAGCACACTAATGCTTTAGTGAATATGGAATTTGTCCTACTGAAAATCTCCAGAGGGAAAGTGATTTCAGTGGGAGCATCTTTTATTAAAATTGTTTAATAGAAGATTAACATTAACATAGTGCTAAAACTTTGCTTACATCCCATATTGTAGATAGGACCAGCCAAGCAAAGAAAATTACAGTTGTAACACACATAGGACCAAATTGCAAACCATACCGCGTCAAGCTCCTCTACCTGTTCTTCACCCTCAATTATTAGGCGGTAGGAGGGGCTTAAGAGCTGGCAGTGATATGGCTTATCACTACCGGTTCTATCCCCAAGCCGGTAGTGACATTTTTAGTGCCGTCCAGTGGCTTAAACCGGCAGTGATATAGGTTTGTGGTTCTGGCCGGAAGTGAAGAGTCGTCTCTTTGTCTTTTCCATGCTATTATTAAACCGTTCAGTTGCGATCAGAACCGCAGTGATAATACTCCATCTTCTCTTCGTCCTGTCTTCGTTTCTTTCATCTTCTCTTCATCTTTTCTACGTCTTCTCTTTGTCTTGTCACGTCTTCGCGATCGCTGTCGCCCTCTCCAGCCGCCTCCTTCATGGCGGCGCCTCCACCTTCTCCCACGCGCTCCGCCTCATCCGCCGAGTCAAGGTACGTACCATCACCACCAGCACCGCCATCACCGCCCCCGTCACTGTGCAACTGTGTCCCGTTTGATCCCAGAAGCTCTGGTGCTGGCATGTGTACTCCGCCAGGATTGCGCGCGTTAGTTTGAGGCACGCAGATTACCGCAGCAATGCCCATCGTGCCATCTGGTAGCTCCCGCCGCCTCAGGCCCGCCTCCGCTGCCACCGTGGCCCTTGGTGCCTCCACCGTTGGAATGAAGCGCATGCGAGAGGAGGACGATAGGGAGGAGCATACGGAGGATGAAAGGGAGGAGGATACGGAGGAGGATGATGAGGAGAACGACGACAACAACGATGAGGAGGAGGAGGACGACGATGATGAGGAGGATGAGGGGGAGGAGGAGGAGGAGGATGATGAAAAGGAGGAAGACGAGATTAGGGCCACCGTCGGCTGGGGGAGCTCTCCTCCCACATCAAAGAATAGTGGCAATGAGCCACGTGCCGCCTCCACCGTCGACACCAGCGATGACGACCCCATCTCCGGCGTCTCGGGCAGCAATGGCGAGTGGTGATCACGCATGCGGCGCGGCCATGAGCAGTGAGTGGTTATCACACACACTGCTATTGTAAACCGTTAATGTTAATGTTAGTGTTCACCACTTTTGTAAACTGTTATGTTATGTTAACCATTATGTATAGCTGAATGTTATAATGTTCTTCGTGATGACTGATAGTATAGCTAAATGTTATAATGTTATAATGTTTTCTAGCAACCTGAAGCCTCCATGCACTCTACGCTAGCTCGGGATCTGTCTTACTAGCACGGCACAAATTACAAAAATGTTGGATCATTTCATACACACATAGATACAGTAGTACAAAAATGTTGGATCATATGATCATTTCATCTGCTTCTGTTTGATATGTCAATGTTACTTTTTTCTCAATTTTGATTTATCACAAGCGGCACATGCACAGAATCGACACGGACTATTCGCCTTATCAGTGCCGATTGGGGGCTACAACTATTAGTGATGGATCACTGCTGACTGGGTGCTAGAATCGGCAGTGATATGAGGCTTACCACTGCCGGTTGTGGGATAAAACCGGCAGTGATAGTAATCTATCACTGCTGGCTAGGTGCTAGAACCGGCAGCGATAAGCCTTGTTACTGTCGGTTCTTACGGCCTCTGGTTTTCTTGGCTATGGGACATAGTGTCCGTACCAGCAAAACGGAGTCAAATCCCTGCTATGCTTTACCTTTACTAGTCTCTGGATCAAGTAGCTAGTACACACAGATATACAGTTTGGATCATTACCATTCATCGAAAAGTTAATTATTACATCATAGTCACATCATTATTACAAAGTTCAGGCTCCACAGCCTAGCAGTGGAATTCAAATAACATAGTTCAACTTCAAATAGAAAACCCAACGCAATAGCATAGGCATGTTTGAAGGAACGCGCTCCTAGATATCAGAGTAGTCTTTATCCTGAATTCCTTCAATGAAGTCTCTGTCTTGATAAACCTCCTCATCGGCGTAGGGATTCTGAGGGTCGCAACCTGCTCGTTGGAATGAGCAGCCCCGCATAAAAGGCGAGAGTGAGTATACTTTATACTCAACAAACATGGCTGACTAAATGCAACTAAGGCTTAACAAGCGAAGGGTAAGGGTTTATTTTGCATAAAGTGAGTTTTGCATGTTTTGCCTGAGATTTTGCAAAATAATTTGAAATATGTTGAGAGAACAAATATTAGAATCAGTTCTTTGAAATTCCGGCCTCAACCGGCTTTGCCCAAACCTGGCTACTCACAAGGCCCACCGTGCAAACACCCTCATCGCTCAAAGCACCTACTATGAGGAGAAAAACCAAAAGACATGACTGCAATCATGGTTTTCCTTTAAAACACCATTTTGAAAACAAAAAGGTAAGAAGTACCAATGAGGCAGCTCTCCGTCATCCGTCCTTGACCGTGGACACAGTTATCATGATAGTTTTACACTCTGCAGAGGTTGCATACTTTACCCATGCGAGGTAGTTTTTCCCAGGAATCATCCAAAGAAAAAATGATCACCACAAAGCCTTTCTCCGATATCCTCCCAGTTAGGACATTCCAGCTGAGGTTTCCACTACAATGCCCTTCCTGCGCCAATAGAACCAGCACCAACTGTCTACTCCACCGATTGGAATGCCAAAACTAGGAGTCCGAATGGTACTCAACCAGAGCTTGTCCATACAAGCACACATGGCCACACTATTCTACTTAGCTCGTCTGCCTCAAGGAATCGATCCTTAAGAATCAGGGTGGGTCCCACACTGGGCCCGAATCTCGTACATGCTGCACCATCCATGCAACCATCCACCCCAATTAGGTTTTTGCAAAACATTTTTCCCGATAGCACCCACTATCAACTAGCCCATTTACAAATGAATGACAACACCAATTATCCATTTAAAATCACATGGTTAAATTGATAATTGATGGTAGCAAGCATATGATTTTATAATTTACAATGAGCATTACTAAGCATGAGCAAAACCTAGACAAGGGTGTGTCAATACAAAATTTAATTAATGACTAAGGCAGCAAGGAACATTTTATTAGAATTATTTATTAATGGGAATTTAGGTAAGCAACTAGGTAATTACATTTTTATATTTAACATTCATGCTAGTTGTCAAATTCTAGTAAAACATGTTTGTAAAACATGGGTTTAGAGGGTTTAGCACTTGCCTTGATCAACGAAGTGAGAAGGGTCCTCCGTTGCATCGGACACGAACACGGCACTCAGATCTAACGCAACGGAAATTAAATAATAAACACAATGCACAAGAAATAACAGAAATTAACATGTGTGCAAATGCATATGAAAAATTACAGAACAGTAGAGATTGATTTTATAAACATTTTAAAATCTATTTCATAATTTTTGGAGTGATATAATTAAAGATATAAAATTAACAACTAATACTGCTTAAATAAATTGAAAAACTAATTTTAGCCTAGGCCGAATAATGTGGCCCACGGAGGAGTGGCCCGGTCCCGCGCGAGCGCGCGCTAGGCGTGGCCCAACGTGGCGCGTGCGTGCATGAGCGGGGCGCAACCCACGACACGGCGCGGCCCAGCGACAACGGCCAGCACGGCCCAGGGTGACCGATAGGTAGAGCCCACCTGTCGGTGACCCAAAACAGGCGAAAGACGGGGGCAGCTCAGGAAAACGGTGACGGTTGCGAGCGGCGCGACGACGACTCTGGCCAATGGGAAAAAAGGAAGAGGGGACCATGGCAAACGGACCATGGGTGTAACAGTCCAGCTGTTAAATTTCGTATACCTATGCATATCATTAGCATGTTCATTCGTTTCCATGTTGATTTACAAAAATTTTGCATTTAACCACCATGCTCTATGGTGGGAACATAAGGCTTTTAACTTTAAACCCTTTGGCCAAGCCACTAGAGTAGTGAGACCGAGCCCGACGGGCATGTTCCTTAAATGCCTGAGCTAGATGTAGCTTGCCCGAGCAAGATAGAGTTCACCCGAGCTCTATCGGAGCAAGGTAGTGACTGTGCCAGACTTCACCGAGCTCTACCCGAGCTTGGTTGCTACCCATCCGAGCTGGTTATCACTTATCCGAGCTAGAAGATGTCCGGAGGAAGCTGCCCGAGCTATAGACGGTCGAATCGAGCAAATGTAAGACCTGACCGGCAAGGAGAAGCTCGAGTAAGCTCAGATATCTATTCAAACAACCCGACCACCATATCTATTCTTTATTCCTTTTTGCCTCCCAAAAGATTCGCCGAATCTTCCATTCATTGGTGATTTAAGGTCTTCAGATGTAACATCCTCATTTTCGAAAACCAAAAATTCATGTTGCATCATGCATAGCATTGCATTAAAAATTCTTTCAAATAAAATATCTTTAATTGAAATGAGTATGTTACTTGTTAAATAATAATAATAATAATAAAAGTAATAAAATAAATAATTGAGTTGTTTTGCAAATAATTTATAAAATGATTTAAGTAGAAGTATTTGGGTTTCAAAAAGAGAAAATGAGTTTGGAATTGTTTTCAAAAGGGAAAAACAGAAATAAAAATAAAATATTTCAAAGAAAAACCCTCTCTCTCCCTTTGGTCCCACTTGTCATTCTCTCTCTCTCCCCTCCACTCTCTGTTTACTCTCCCTCTCTCTGTTTCACGCTGAAACCCACCCCCCCTTCACTTCCATAACCCCCCCTCTCCTCCACTACCATAATCAGCAATTACCCCCCCTAATGGCGCCCATTTCCAGTCAATCACGTTGATCACTCCCCTAATCACTCCTCTCACTGCCTCCCTTCCCGTTATAAAAGCCCCAACCCGAGCCTCCTCCTCCTCCTTTCTTTCTTTCGTCGATTCGGCTCGGGTAAGCCTCCTTCGCGCAATTCCTTCGAGGACTCTCTTCCTCTCAAACCTCCCGACCCATTTTTGGCCTCGATTCAAGGAGCATCACGAAAGGAGGAATCGCGCCACATGCCGTGGAGGTCTTCACACACACGCTTCGACTACAATTGTCGTCAATTCGCTGTAAACACCCCTCCTTCTTCCTCCTAGAGTATCCCTAGGACTTAGGGAGAGTTTCCCCTCGGTCAATTTGACCGGAGGCTCGACGGAGAGAGCCGGCGTGCTCGCTTTCTTCATCATGCCGTCGCGCTGGCCGCGCTGTCCGTCTCTTCGCCCAGGAGCACCCCCATGTGCTCCCGAGCCGCGCCGTGCTAGCCCACCCCGCCGCCGCCTGGTTCGCCGGCCGGTCGGCCTGGCCACATGCATGCATGGATGCCGCCCGCCGTTCTGCCCCTCGCCGACCCTCCCTCCTGCTCGACCCCGCCTTAGAAGCGCCTAGCCTCCTCCTCTCCCCCCCCCGGCCGGTGCGCTGCCGCCAGAGTCCCGAGCCGCGAGCCGCCGCTGCCTCGTCTCCCCTGCGTCGGGCTGATGGGCGGGTCTCGCTGTCGCCCTCCTGGCCATTGGCCGCCTGGCCAGCCGTTCGCTCACAAGCTCTCACGTGGGCCGCCGCCCGCGGCCGGCGTTGCCGCCAGACGCTGCCATGCTGATGGGACGCCAGCGCTGCGCTCCGCGCCCACATTGGCCGCCTCTGGCCTTGTGTTGCAGCGTGTGGGCTGCCACGAGCCCAACGGCCTTCCTTTCGTTGTTTTTATATTTTCTTATACAGTAGAACTGTTAAATTTATATCTTTAAATATACAAGTCCAAAAATCACCAAATAAATTTTAGAATGCTTATAAAAATGTGATCTACATTTCTGTATATTTTTAGGATTTATTGAGCATATTTAATTTTCTGCTTAATTGGTGAATTGATAAAATGATTAAAATGGGTATCTAGATAAATGAATTTCCACAAAATTTCAAATAAATTAGTCTGGACCAGAGAGCATGTTTTGCTATTTTATGACATTAAGCATGAGCATACATGTCATCCCATATTTTATTTGGAGCATTCGTGTTCATTTTGGTTTAATTCGTTGTTAGGAACTAGTGACGTTAGCCCCGTGATCAACCCCGCGGAAGATCTTCAAGAGAGTGCTGATCAAGGCAAGTGCTGAATCTTGGTCCTATGATTTTAAATGGTTTTATTAGATATTTAAACTGCATGCTATGTTAAAGTTAAAAATGCTAATTGGTTAGATGCTAGCTAAACACCCCACTAACAATATCAATATAAACACCTTCTTCGCCACCTTAGGTTAATATTATATTGTGTAATAATGCCTACACCCTTGAATTTGGTTTTAAATCATATTAGCCCTGCTTAGTTGCAATCACATGGAACTTGGACATGATAATCTCAATGCTTATTTCATCAATGATTTTAAAAGACAGTGGGTGCTGTCGTGTTTGCAAATGGGTGTAGTTGATAGTGGGTGCTATCGGGTAAAATGTTTTATAAAACCTGATCGGGTGGTGGTTGCAAGGTTGGTGCAAGAAGCACGAGACTTGGGTCCATCTATGGAACCACGGTCCCTAAGGACCGATTCCTTGAGGTAGACGAGCTAAGTTTAACAAAGGCGACCATGTGTGCTGTATGGGCGGGCCTGGTCTAGTATCCTTCGGACTTCTAGTTAGGGCATTCCAGTCGGTGGAGTAGGCAATCGGTGTTGTCCTGCAGGCGCAAGAGGGGCATTGCAGTGGAAACCTCAGCGGGAATGTCCTAGCTAGGGGAAGGTTGGAGAAAAGCCTTGTGGTGACCATTTTTCTTTGGGGGCACCCGAGAAAGAACCACCTCGCATGGGTAAAGCGTGCAACCTCTGCAGAGTGTACAACTATCATGATAGCCGTGTCCGCGATCAAGGACGGACGACGGGGAGCTGCCTCATGGTACTTCTTACCTTTTTGTTTTCAAAAGGTGTTTTAAAGGAAAACCACGATTGGTGTCGTGCGTTTTGTTTTCTCTCCTCACAGTGGGTGCTGTGAGCGATGAGGGTTGTTGCACGGTGGGTGCCGTGAGTAGCCAGGTCTGGGCAAAACCGGTTTAGGCCGGAGTTTCAAAAGAAATGAATTAAATATTTGATTTCTCTTAACTCCTTTCAAACCTTTTACAAAATTTAGGAAAAACCTTCAAAACTGGCTTTATGCAAAAAGAACCTTACCCTTTGTTTGTAACCATAGTTGCTTATTAGTCAGCCTTGCTTGTTGAGTATTTTGTATACTCACCCTCGCTTTTATATGGGTGCTCATTCCAACGAAAGGTGTCCAGATCAGCATTGTCCCTACCCCGATGAGGAGTCAGATCAAGACGAGGATTTCGCCAAGGATCCAGATGAAGACTACCCGAAGCCTAGGAGCGTGCTTCTTCATTCTGCTGTGTGGAGTTGGAGTTTCATTGTTGGAGTTTTTATCTTAAGTTGAACAATGTTCTTAAATTTCATTCTTTGTTTGTAAGGCCGTGGTGCCAAACTATTGTAATAATTTGGCCGTGTTGGCCGTACTCGATGTGGTTTATTTATGCGCTGATGGTTGTGATCCAAATCAGACATCTTGTGCATACTAGCTACTTGATCCAGGGACTAGTATAGGTAAAAGCACAGCAGGGATTCGACTCCGTTTGACGGGTCCCTACATGCAGGCAGCCCAGACCCTCAGTTTTTCTTACCCAAAATCTTACCCGCAGACTCTCTATTATAGGTGGGACTTGGACCCACTTGTCAATGGAAGAGTATACCTCTATTTAAACCCCTCTCCACCCTCTTCAACCAGCCCTCACCTTCATTCTTCCCACATCCAAGTTCTGGACAGCAGCAAGAACAGCAAGCTGTTCTTTATCTCTACCTCCACCATTTTCAAATCTCCACCCAAAACATCAAGAATCCATATAGGGTGTTATATATCGTTGGAAAGCTGAAATCGTTGGCTATCCATGGTAAGCACATGCACAAAGGTTTGCTATGGATTTCTATTTCTTCTCTCTTTGCTGTTCGGTTTTGGGACAGCGAAGGCTGATTTTGTTTTCTGCCTATCTATGCCCTCTTTCTTCAAAACCAGGCCATGGAATATGCAGTAGTAACATCTAAACTTCCTAGGCTTCAAGTACATCCAACTTCCTTGCACGTTCACAAGGATTTGGGTGAGTTCTTGCTGCCTATCTTCATCACTTCACTGTTTTGGACAGCAGTGAGGTTCTTTGCAGTTTTCTCATCTGGCATGTCATTTTTCCTCACATGCAAGCTCGGAGATGACCAAGAAGAGTTCATGCACGAGCTAAAGAACGTCTAGGGGCAGATCCACGCTTCTGGAGTTGAAGGGACCTCAAGGAATGAGCTAAAGAGTTGCTAAACCAAGTTCTTGACAGATTACCGTCCATCACTTCGATCTCCTCATCTTTGGGCTCTCTATTTTTAAGCAAGGCCTTACTTGCTAGGTGAGAACCCCTCTTATTTCTTTTTCACCATTTAGCATTCATGGCTAAGCTGTTCTTTGGTGGGAACCGAAGCATTAGAACCGCAGATCTGAAAACTGCCCGTTTCAGCCTTTCTTTAAACAGCAGCCTAGTAAATAAATTCTATAAAATCAACCGTAGCTCGGATGAAAAAGTTTTCTACCTGAACATTGTGTGCCAGGAAATTTCCTACAACTTTTGTGTTAAGCCCGTGCTTAGCCGAACTTATTAGAACCGCCAAAAGTGGCTCGTACTGAGCAACATACAAGCTAAGTGCCCTACCCGAGCTAGACCTAGTTGAGCCTGACCTTGGTCATGTCCTAGCCGACCAAGCTATGCCATATCCGACCTTGGAAACCCACTCTTGACCAAGGCAACATCCTCTTAGTCCTTACAGCCCCGAGCTAGTTTTGCATCCAAACTTCTAATGGCTCTATCTCACTCATCCGAACTCGGAATTGGGTGATTCTTTTTGCAAAATTTGCATTAGATCATGAAATTTCTGAATCTCTAAAAATATTTGATTTTCTTCTTTTTTTGGTATTTTATTTAGATTTTATTTCATGTTCCTGCTACCGAACGAGCCAACGTTCCGGAAGAGCCCGGACTTGATCTAGAAGCTCTCCCCGACTACGACTAGCAACAAGGCACTTATACTCCCCTCATTTGACTCACCATATTGATCCTCTATTTACATGCATTGATTTAATTATATCCTATCACTTGTTGCATGCTAATTTCAAGTATGTTACTTATTGGGTAGAAAGTAGTTATGTCCTACTTAGTGGTTAGTACCTTATTGGGCTTGGTACCCTTATTCCTTTGTAGCCTAAGCAGGTACTATTATTTATGTTGTGTCACGAATGCTTAGCAATGCTTAGAGTCGACAAGGTAAAGCGATCAGTGGAGTAATCCATTGGTCGTGTGATTCAATTATTGATGTACTCAATGTTCGGTTTGGATTGTTGAGTATTTGGATTACGTGTGAGATCTGAGTTGGACTCGAACGGGTGATAAGAGAATGATGGGAGGATGGATCCCGGACATGTAGCCCCATTTGGGTAATTAAGGACCGAACATCGGGTACCTTCATCTCAAGTACTATACGTACGACCACACGTGTTTTATGGGAACACTGGGCTAACTTCCTGTGCATGCTTGAGCCCTTGGGTACCAGCAGGGCAATGCGTTTGTGGGTGGGGTGGCAGGGCGGACTATCCGTGGTGCGTCCTTGTGCTTGGGTGTGATGGGCCTTGGACAAATCCACTGCAACGGTTAACTCCCTCCTGCACTCGCGGAGTGGGGACTGGATAAAGTTAACTCGGGTGACCCAATGGACTGGCATGTACATCTAGGAGGCTTCGGCATGGCTTGCTGTGTCGTGTGGGTAAAGTCGTACACCTCTGCAGAGTGTTAAACTGTTCGAACAGCCGCGTCCCCGGTTAAGGACGAATCTTGAGTTGGTTAAGCTGCCATTTGTTAACACTTGGTTACTGGTTTTGGTTATATGGTTTGGTTAGGTGTTCATTTTCGAGCACTGGGTTGCTCGTGGTGTCACTGGTCGGATAGAGACCAAGGGACGGATAGAGTCCCGGGTATGTTTTGATATGGCCGGATAGAGGCTATGGATGAATGGAGTCCAATGGATTGATGATGGTGATGATATATTGATGAGATGATGATATTATTGCTAGTCACATTGCTTTAAAATGTTTTATTCAAATGCCATTTACAATCTACTTATGTTTACGTTTGGCAAATGCACTTTATGCCGAAATTATCATGTTAACCTTCCATTGGATACATTATTCATGAATGAGGATATACATTACCTCCTAGTGCTGAGTACCATCTGTACTCATACAAGTTGCTATTACTTCAGGTGATTATGACCCCGGGCTTAAGAACTACCATCAAGCAGGTTGCGATGACGCTAGCGGGCAAGCGAAGTTCTAAACTTCCAGTCGGTTGCCGTTGGGTTATGAGGCATACCTTGCTGGCCCTTTTGGTTTTAATATGATTAAGTCTTCCGCTGCTTTGTTGTTGAACATCTTATGTTTCCGCTGCCATAAAACTCTGAATTATGTTAAACTTATTGTATGAACAGCAGGCCATACCCCGTTGTAATATAAGTTTATGTCCCGTACCGTTTGTGTTGCGTTATCGATCCACATGAGCATATGTGTGTGATGGTAGCTGATCTTGGGAGCCATCACGGAACGCATATCCGGTACCCAGTTTCACTTTCGTTTCAATAGAGTTGGCTCACATGAGTTGTTGCTACCCGGGTTGGGAGTTAACCTACCCGGCTTGCTCTCGGGCAGCCCGTAGGTTGGTACTTGACCATGGGGGCAGCAAGTGGGTGATTTCTCTATTGAGCTGAGTGTGAAAAAGGGGGTGCCACAATGGGAGGGGTGGCGGTAGGGTGGGTGAGGTTCGCGGCGGCATGGGAAAGCTCGGGGTGGCGGTCTTGTGGTGGATGGAGGGGTGGCGTGTCCTAGCGGCATGGCCAGCCGTGTAGGAGAAAGGGGGCACACGCCAGCAGGGCTGGCTGGCGACTCTCCGGCCCAATTGGCCACGGTGATGGATCCTAAGTGTCCTAGGGGTGCTAAAGGACGAGGCAGGTTGAGAAATTACCGGGCGGTGACAATGATTCGAGGAAGCATGGTGGCGGCGACGATTTGGACAATGACAACTTCAGCAATGAAATTCGGCGAGCCTAGTCGACGGTTCCTCCGGGCGAAGGGCAAGATGGATTCTGGGGATAGAGAGGAAGAACGTCTTCAAAGGATTCGGCCAAGGAAGCTTACCCAGTGACGAATTTGGAGGAGAGGCAAAGGTGAGGATGTGGCGGTGGCAGTGGAGTTTTATAGGGATTAGGGGCGATAGGGAAAGGGGAGGGTGGATTTGGCAGGAGAGGATCCTCCTTGGTCGTGGGAATCGATTTCATTAAGGATTTGATGGTTTTAGCAAGGATTCCATAAGGAGGCGAGGAGGAAGTTTCCTCCCTGCACCTGGACAAGAGGAACTTGAGAGGAATTTGGCCAATGAGAAAGAAAAGAAAAAGGAAAAAAAAGGGTGGGGGTCCACTAGTAAGAGGGAGATAAAATAGAAAAATCAAATCAAATAATTTATTTATCTAAACCTCAAAATATAGGAAAATAATTATTCAAAGATTAAAATACAAAATAATATTTAACAAATGTAAAATTGGTAAAATAATATTAACACTTCATTTGCACAAATAAACCTTTTTGCAAAACTTTAAATATAAATATTACACTTGCAATTAGATTTTGGAAAAAAAAATTTACCAAGCTTTTAATAAGGAACATACTCATTTTTAAATATTTTTATATTTTCAAAATTTTCATGCCATGCAATGCATATGGTTTTTGTTTTTGAAAATGAGGATGGTAGAAACCTCCCCCTTAAGCGGAATCTCGACCCCGAGATTCGGATGATTTTGCAAAAAGATCTAGAAACTTTGCTCGGAGATCTTCTTCACGCTCCCAGGTTGCTTCCTTCTCGAAGTGATAGCTCCACGGCCCTTTGCAAAGCATGTTCACTCGATTTCTGGTCTCACGAGTAGCCACTTCCAAAATACGAACTGGGTACTCCTGGTAAGAAAAATCTTGCTGCAACTCTAATTGTTCAAAGGGCATCCGTTCTTGCTAAACTCTTAAGCACTTTCTGAGTTGAGAGACGTGGAACACATCATGAACATCTGACAACTTAGGAGGTAGCTCCAGCTAATAAGCCACTTCGTCTCTTCTAGCCAATAGCTTGAAAGGTCCAATGAAGCGAGGTGCCAACTTCCCATTGACATGAAAATGTCGCACTCCTTTCATTGGCGAAACCTTTAGATACACAAAATCTCATTTTTCAAAGCTAAGATCTCGGCAGCGATGGTTGGCATAGTTCTTTTGTCGGCTCAGGGCTGTCTTCAACCTCTGTTGAATAACCCAAAGTTCGCAGTATTCCTCAGGACCAAGCCGCCTATTTTTGCTGGCTCAACTAACCCTATGGATGCCAAAGATTTGCTTAGGGACGTGGAGAGGCGCCTAATCCTAGCCCAGTGTGAAGAGCAGGAAAGTGTTCGGTGTGCCATCCATCAGCTTTTAGGCACAGCCGCATTGTGGTAGGAAAACTACTATGAGATTCATGAGAATCCGGTGGCCATAGATTGGGACTAGTTTCCTAGAGCCTTTTTAGCAGCTCATATTCCCAAGGGAGTCAAGGAGATTAAGAGGCGTGAGTTTTAGCATCTCCACTAGGGTAACATGTCGACGAGTGAGTATTTGACTAAATTTACTCAGTAGGCATGTTATGCTCCCCGAGATGTGGCCGCAGAAGAAGACAAGATATGGTACTTCATGGAAGGGATGGACCCTGAAATCAAGGCACCGATAGCCTCTAGTGATGTCACTACCTTCCAGCAGATATACAATGAAGCACTGGTGCAGGAAGATATTTAGCACTAGCGTGTGACTTCTAGGAAAAGAAAGATGGCCCAGCAGAGCCAGCACGTCGTGGGAAGTTCGAAATTCAAAGCTAGGTGTTTCCCGCACATCCAGCCATCCTTCTCCAGCAAGCCTTCAGCCCAGTAGTTAGCACCCAAGCCTATGACTCAGACTCCTCGCCCCCAGGTCACCAGTCAACCTCAAAAAGACTTGTCTGCAGTTCGGTGCTTTGCTTGTAATCAGTTAGGGCACTATGCCAATAAGTGCCTAAGCAAGAACATTACACTAGTACCATTCAAGCCGGGTCACTTTAGCCCGACCTCTGCAGACAAACCAAGGCGTGGCACACCCTCCAAACTTAAGACTCAGAGATCAAGAAGAAGAGGACGTGTGAACCACGTCACTGCAAAAGGTGTCCAGAATGATCCTAAAGTGGTCATGGGTAAGTTCCTCATAAATACAGTACTTGCCACTACATTATTTGATCCTAGGATGACCCATTCTTTTATAGCAACATCTTTTGTTAAGAATAATAGGTTACATGTAAGCCTATTAAAGAAGGCTATGGCAGTACAATTCCCGGGGAAGGAAATGTATATCATCCTGTTTTGCCCTAAGGTAGAATTGAGGATAAAAGGGATAAGATTCCTAGCTGATATCGTGGTGATTAACTCCACCGGGATCGAAGTAATTCTAGGTATGCATTGGTTAGCTAAGCATAAAAGGGCAAATTGACTGCGCTAGCAGATCAGTAAAGCTGGTCAGTGATGACGGAGGAAGTCCAAGTAATTTCTGATTGTAACCCTAAAAACTTAATCACTTTAAACAAGTTAGAAGGATCCAGCCTAGATACCATACCCATGGTCAGTGAATACTCGGATGTGTTTCTAGAAGAATTGCCAGGAATGCCCCTTGACAATGAAGTCAAGTTTGTCATAGACTTGGACCCTGGTACTGCGCCTATTTCTCAAAGACCTTACCGGCTATCTGCCAACTTGCTGGCCGAATTAAAGGAGCAACTTGAGGAGTTACAAAGTAAAGGCTTCATCAAGCCCAGTGCTTCACCGTGGGAGCCCTAGTGATTTTTGTAAAAAAAGAAAGACAGAACCCTAAGGATGTGTGTGGATTACAGGCCCTGAACAAAGTGACCATCAAGAACAAGTACCACCTCTACCGCGGCCTATGGAGCTGCTGGCGGCTTGGCTAGCGAATGAGCGATCGGGCGGTGCCATCTGTAAATTTTATCTTGCACATTTTAATTTCTCGAATGTTGTTATGTATGTCATGCATGCAAATTTGTTAAAGTAAGTCATTCGAAGATCCATAAAAATAAAGCGAAACAACACGCAATACTCCATTAAGCTCAGGTACATTTGTCTTATCACCAAAATACGAGTTCTAGCGACAATTACATGCTACGATACATTACTAATGCAAATGCCCAACATCTACTAGGGCATGGTACACTTAACGTGATAATTTTAAAATATAGGTCTTCAATAACATTAGTATAGCACTAAGTTATGTTCTTAGTAGTACCGAGATAGCTAGGCTCTTACAACTGCTATCTAGCTCACTTCTAGGCCTAAGATAGGTATTCGTTATATCCTATTCCTTCAGTGACGATGATAATAGCTGACATAGCTGCATCGTTGATGGTGTCTTCGAGTTGTTCATGGAGCTTCATAATGCGTCCAATAATAATTAGGTCTTCTCTTGCGATGTGGTAGACGTGGGCTTGGACTTCCCATTTTGGATATGGGTAACTGAGTTTCAATGTGCTAATGTACTTCACATACCCTTGGGGATCCAAGATTTCTCTTAGCTTAGTTGAAAAGTATCTGACAGGTCATGCGGGTAGTTTCTTCCATAAGTGGGTTGTTGGCTCCAACATGTAGACAATCTCCTAACTAGGGACTATGCTCATCCTTGAGCTGAGTTGGTTTTGGTTCACCATCTGTGGAGTTTTGAATGAGAAGGGTAAGTTGGTCCTTAAGACAGAAATTTTTAGAGAAATTATAGTAAGAAAGCAGATATTTATCTTAAATTACCATAACTAGAGGTAAGATCCCCTAATCTTTAAATTAGTTTGCCTATTATATACTAAAATGGCTGTTGGCGATTCTTATGCTATTAGAATTAATCCTCATGCACACGGATATCGCAGTAGCTTTCACCTAGGAGTATTTGAAAGGTATTGATTTCCCACGAAGAACGAGAAGTATCTAGTTTAGAATCTAGCTTGACCGGATGGCTAAATGTGGCTATGACGAAAGTGGGGTAAGATATTTCGGGTCGAGAGGTCTTATTGGACTGATCCACTTAGCCAAGGTACAAAATCACTCAATACAACAACTACTCTGTATCGGAGCTCGGCCGATTCACTACCACCCACTATCAGTTAAGAACACCGGATGATTATGACCACCCCCGATTAGGCTCGACTGGGCTGAGACTAATAGGGCCGACTTCACGAAGGCTAATACCACCCAGATAGTAGAGCTGTCACCACCTACTACCTACCGCATCTCTGTTGAATCAGGTGCCTACTTGGCACCAACTAGTCTAGACACCACGTCTATACCTAGGCAGTTTTACGTATCGAATCGTCACAATATGCACTCGTGCAATACAAGATCTAGCACAAGCCAAGTACCAACAGAGAAACTGATATAAAGGATAACATTGCTTTATAAAATGAAGGATAGGGCTAAGTGTTACCGAACAACAGAGAGAAGCTGAACTCACACCCGAGTTTGGCTTCGGAGCTCTAAGCGGAAGAGAGCTGACACGCTGACTTCTCCCCAACACTTAACTCTCCTCTCTCACCTACTCTACTTTCTATTTGGGCAGCGTAACAGTAACATCCTCATTTTTAAAATCATGCTTACATGCATTGCATTGCATCTGTAAAATTTTTAAAATTTAAAACCCTTTTAAAATGAGTATGTTCCTTGGAAAAATATTTTAAAATGATTTATTTAAACAAAGTGACATAATAAAAATATATTCTTATTGTTATTTATATGGTTTTGTCTATGAGATGTTTTAATTGAATAATTAAGGCATATGTTAGTCTTACCTCCAAAACAAAATCTTTTTTTTTATATATTTAAATCCTTCTCTCTTACATGTGGGTCCCACATGTAAACCTCCCTTCCTCTCTCTCACGTTGAATTTAGAAGACAGGATTGGAAACCCCCTTAATCCCTCTCCTTTCTATCTTTGCAAATAGAAAGACCTCCCTAATTATAGCAGATTTCAACCCCCCTTTAATTCCTATCCTAATCCCCCTAGAATTCGTGCTAATCCCCTACTTAAACCCCCCCTACGGTGTTCTTCATCTACACACGACGCAAAGAATCGGAGCCAAGTATCCATCTCCTTCAACCTCTCGCCTCCTCGCCAAATTCGACTTTCGGTGAGAATCGATCTTCGATCCTTATAGAAAAATTGTTCCTAGGTATCTACTCATCGGTTTTCACGTTGGTAGGGCCTCGCCGTCGCGGAGTTGCCAAGACACTCGTCGAGCCGCCGCCGCCTGCTCTGCCGTCGATCCAGCTTGGCCGCCGACCCGTCGCCGTGGTGAGCCCCTACACCCTCGTCCCGTAGGGACCTCGCCGACCACCGCCGCCCCATCTCCCTGCATGAGCCCGCCACAGACTCTTCCGCCCGCCTCGCCAAGACATCGCTCACGCCGGGCACCTCAGCGCCAAGCCGCCACCGCCGCCTTAGCATCCTCGCCGCAGTGGTGCTTACATGCCGCCATGCCCATGCTGCCATTGCCCAGAAACTCTGGGTCACCGACAGTGGGCCCCACTGTCGGTCACCAGACCCCACGGCTCTCTGGCGTGCAAAGGCCGAGTGGGCTGCCCACTTGCATCCGCTTGACCGAGTGCCCTCCCTCCTTAATTTTCCTTATTTTCAGAATAAGCTACATATTGTAAATTCCATATAAATTTGTAGAAAAATCAGAAAATTGTGAAATAAATTTTATTAGAACCATAAAATTCTAAATTACTTTTATGTAATATTTATTTACATGTTTCAGTTAAATTTAAATTTTGATAATTGTATTAGTTCTTTCATGTGTAGGAATTTTATAAATTATTTTAGAGGTCCAAAAATACCAAAATTATTTTATAAAGTTAGATATGTTATAATATGATTTCTGTACTATTTTGGTAAATTTTTGAGATTTATTTATTATTAGCTCACTTTTGTACCTTTAATATTAAGTTATAGAAATCATAACTAATTATAGGGAACTCTAAAAATAATAAAACCAATTTCAGAAATTTTGTAAAAATTATTTTATACTGTTATGTACTGTTTGCATCATTCTTATGTCATGACATGCATGCCTCATATTTTATTGCATATGGTTCTTATTTGTGTTTCTTTTAAACGTTAGATCCGAGTACCGAGTTCGTTTCCGACGCAGCTGAGGATCCTCCCCACTACGTCGATCAAGGCAAGTGCTGAAACCTCTGAACCCATGTTTTCAAACGAGTTTTGTAGAATTTGAACAATAGCATGTATGTTTAACATAAAATACCAAATAACTATATTGCCTAGCTAAATCCCATTGATACTTAATTCTTATAAAATACCCTTGCTACCTTAGGATTATTAATTTTGATTAATTATTGCCATATCCTTGATTAGGTTTTGCATCTGCTTAGTAATGCTCATAGTAAACCACCTGATTAATTGCTTGTTAACATTAATCACCATTTTACCTTGTGATCTTTAAGAAGGACAATTGGTGTTGTCTTTTGGTTGTATTTGGGCTAGTTGATAGTGGGTGCTATCGGGAAAAATGTTTTGCAAAACCTGATTGGGGTGGATGGTTGCAAGGATGGTGCTGCGTGCACGAGATTCGGTCCAATCTTGGGACCCACCCTGATCCCTAAGGACCGATTCCTTGAGGTAGACGAGCTAAGTACAACAGTGCGACCATTGAGTGCTTGTGTGGGCAAGCCCTGGTTGAGTACCCTTCGGACTCCTAGTTTTGGCATTCCAGACGGTGGAGTAGGCAATTGGTGTTGTTCTGCAGGCTCAAGAGGGGGCTTCAGCCAACTAGAGTAACTAGCGCTGCGGTGGAATCCTTAGAGGGAATGCCAGGCTAGGGGAATGTCGGTTAAAGACCTTGTGGTGTTCTTTCCCTTTGGGTGATTCCTAGGGAAGGTCACCTCTCGTGGGTAAAGCGTGCAACCTCTGCAGAGTGTAAAACTATCATGATAGCCGTGTCCACGGTCAAGGACGGACGACGGGGAGCTGCCTCATTGGTACTTCTTATCTTTGTTTTCTAAATGGTGTTTTAAAGGAAAACCACGATAGGTGTCGTGTGTTTTGATTTTTCTCCTCATAGTAGGTGCTATGAGCGATGAGGGTAATTGCACGGTGGGTGCCGTGAGTAGTCAGGATTGGGCAAAACCGGCTGAGGCCGGAGTTTTAAGGAAATACTTCAAAGATTTGTTTTCCTCAACTCATTTCAAATCATTTTTATAAAACCTTATGAAAGACTTGCAAAAGCGGCTTTATGCAAAGAACCCTTATCCCTCCTTGTTAAGCCCTAGTTGCATTTAGTCGGCCTTGCTTGTTGAGTATAAAATATACTCACCCTCGCTTTTTATCTGGGGTGCTCATTCCAACGAAAGCGAGGTTGCATACACCGAGGAGGAAGTATACCAGACGGGACTTATTTGAAGGAGTTCAATACGAAGACTACTTGACGTCTAGGGCGATCCGTCCGACATGCTGTGGAGTTGCGTTGGGTTTTCCGTTTGAAGTTGAACTATGTTATTTGAATTTCATTGCTAGGCCATGAAGCCTAAACTTTGTAATAATTATAAGACTCTGATGTAATAAAGTACTTTTCGTTGAATGGTGATGATCCAAACTGTATATCTGTGTGTACTAGCTACTTGATCCAGCGACTAGTACAGGTAAGACACAGCAGGGATTCGACTCCGATTTTCGGGTCCCGACAGAGTTGGTATCAGAGCCTGTCTGTAGGATGAACCTTAGATAGCTGGAGTAGTTTAAGGATTTATGATATTGCTATAAAAATTATTTTCCAAAATTCTTGTTTATAAACCCTCATCTTGTTGATTGCTAAGTCTTTACTAAAATCATTTGGCCAGTCTCTCCCCTGTCTCAAAGTCTAAAAATATCGAACCTTGTCTTCACCTTCTTCTTTCGCGGAGAGCCGAGACCCCAGAAGACAATGAAGAGGAGCCCATGGAGCGTGTGTTCGAGAAGAACCCAAATTCTGAATAAAACACTAAGTTTAGGTCCCCTGTAGGGATAGAAACGTAGAACGTTTTAATTATTATGTTAGCTTTCTGAAGGTTTTTAAGAGACTGACTACATCGGCCTTTGTGATGTAGCTTTCTCAAATTTTGGTTTTGAACTAAGAATGTTTTGAATTATTTGTGTTTTGGTGTGCTATTTGGATGTTGTTTGCATAGATGTTGTGACCTCCCCATTAGTACCCCCTGGTTTCCCTTCTCGCATCTTATTTTCAAAATTGCTGTCAGATGGTGGACACCCGAGCTTCTGCTGCTGGCCGTGGTCAAGGTCAGGCTGGACAAGGTCAACCCAACCCACCCCCTGTTGGACAGGCTGCTCAAGCTCAACCTGCAGCAGGAGTGCACCCCTTTGTCAACCCACTCCCAGCTGTCCCAGAGAACCAGAATCTGCCGCCACCGCCTGCTCATCCTCCTCAGCTTAACCAGATTTTGGAGATGCATCTTCAAGCTATTCAGGCCATTCCTCACAACCTGAACAACCTTGCTGCTCCTGTGCAAGCTCAACCGCAGCCATATCAACCTCAATCCCGGTTCGTATTTTGGAAGAAGCTGCTCGTCAGACCGGAAACCGAGTAATCAAGCTTTGCAAAGTGCAGTGGAGCAATCACTCCGAGCAGGAAGCAACTTGGGAGCGTGAAGAAGATCTCCAAGCAGAGTTCCCGGATCTGTTTGAAAAATTTTCCGAATCTCGGGGTCGAGATTCCGTTTAAGGGGGGGAGGTTTGTAACATCCTCATTTTTAAAATCATGCTTACATGCATTGCATTGCATCTGTAAAATTTTTAAAATTTAAAACCCTTTTAAAATGAGTATGTTCCTTGGAAAAATATTTTAAAATGATTTATTTAAACAAAGTGACATAATAAAAATATATTCTTATTGTTATTTATATGGTTTTGGCTATGAGATGTTTTAATTGAATAATTAAGGCATATGTTAGTCTTACCTCCAAAACAAAATCTTTTTTTTTTATATATTTAAATCCTTCTCTCTTACATGTGGGTCCCACATGTAAACCTCCCTTCCTCTCTCTCACGTTGAATTTAGAAGACAGGATTAGAAACCCCCTTAATCCCTCTCCTTTCTATCTTTGCAAATAGAAAGACCTCCCTAATTATAGCAGATTTCAACCCCCCTTTAATTCCTATCCTAATCCCCCTAGAATTCGTGCTAATCCCCTACTTAAACCACCCCTACGGTGTTCTTCATCTACACACGACGCAGCAACGGAGCCAAGTATCCATCTCCTTCAACCTCTCTGCCTCCTCGCCAAATTCGACTTTCCGGTGAGAATCGATCTTCGATCCTTATAGAAAAATTGTTCCTAGGTATCTACTCATCGGTTTTACCGTTGGTAGGGCCTCGCCACGGAGTTGCCAAGAAACTCGTCGAGCCGCCGCCCCGTTCTGCCGTCGATCCAGTTGTCGCCCGACCCGTCGCCGTGGTGAGGCCCTACACCCTCGTCCCGTAGGGACCTCACGACCACCGCGCCGCCCCATCTCCCCTGGCGAGCCCGCCGCCGTACTCTTCCGCCCCGCCACACCAAGACGTCGCCCGCCGGCTCGGGCACCCACGCCAAGCCGCCACCGCCGCTAGCATCCTCGCCGCCGTGGTGCTTACATCGCCCATGCCGCCCGCCGGCCGCCAGCCGCCGTGTCCCTGCTCTGGGTCACCGACAGGTGGGCCCCACCTGTCGGTCACCCAGACCCCCGCCGGGCTCCTGCGCGTGCAAAGGCCGAGTGGGCCGGCCCACTTGCATCCGCCGGCCCGAGTGCCCTCCCTCCTTAATTTTCCTTATTTTCAGAATAAGCTACATATTGTAAATTCCATATAAATTTGTAGAAAAATCAGAAAATTGTGAAATAAATTTTATTGGAACCATAAAATTCTAAATTAGTTTTATGTAATATTTATTTACATGTTTCAGTTAAATTTAAATTTTGATAATTGTATTAGTTCTTTCATGTGTAGGAATTTTATAAATTATTTTAGAGGTCCAAAAATACCAAAAATTATTTTATAAAGTTAGATATGTTATAATATGATTTCTGTACTATTTTGGTAAAATTTTGAGATTTATTTATTATTAGCTCACTTTTGTACCTTTAATATTAAGTTATAGAAATCATAACTAATTATAGGGAACTCTAAAAATAATAAAACCAATTTCAGAAATTTTGTAAAAATTATTTTATACTGTTATGTACTGTTTGCATCATTCTTATGTCATGACATGCATGCCTCATATTTTATTGCATATGGTTCTCATTTGTGTTTCTTTTAAACGTTAGATCCGAGTACCGAGTTCGTTTCCGACGCAGCTGAGGATCCTCCCCACTACGTCGATCAAGGCAAGTGCTGAAACCTCTGAACCCATGTTTTCAAACGAGTTTTGTAGAATTTGAACAATAGCATGTATGTTTAACATAAAATACCAAATAACTATATTGCCTAGCAAAATCCCATTGATACTTAATTCTTATAAAATACCCTTGCTACCTTAGGATTATTAATTTTGATTAATTATTGCCATATCCTTGATTAGGTTTTGCATCTGCTTAGTAATGCTCATAGTAAACCACCTGATTAATTGCTTGTTAACATTAATCACCATTTTACCTTGTGATCTTTAAGAAGGACAATTGGTGTTGTCTTTTGGTTGTATTTGGGCTAGTTGATAGTGGGTGCTATCGGGAAAAATGTTTTCCAAAACCTGATTGGGGTGGATGGTTGCAAGGATGGTGTTCTGCGATGCACGAGATTCGGGTCCATCAAGGGACCCACCACGATCCCTAAGGACCGATTCCTTGAGGTAGACGAGCTAAGTACAACAAGTCGCGACCATTGAGTGCTTGTGTGGGCAAGCCTGGTTGAGTACCCTTCGGACTCCTAGTTTTGGCATTCCAGACGGTGGAGTAGGCAATTGGTGTTGTTCTGCAGGCTCAAGAGGGGGCTTCAGCCAACTAGAGTAACTAGCGCTGCGGTGGAATCCTTAGAGGGAATGCCAGGCTAGGGGAATGTCGGTTAAAGACCTTGTGGTGTTCTTTTCCCTTTGGGTGATTCTTAGGGAAGGTCATCTCTCGTGGGTAAAGCGTGCAACCTCTGCAGAGTGTAAAACTATCATGATAGCCGTGTCCACGGTCAAGGACGGACGACGGGGAGCTGCCTCATTGGTACTTCTTATCTTTGTTTTCTAAATGGTGTTTTAAAGGAAAACCACGATAGGTGTCGTGTGTTTTGATTTTTCTCCTCATAGTAGGTGCTATGAGCGATGAGGGTAATTGCACGATGGGTGCCGTGAGTAGCCAGGATTGGGCAAAACCGGCTGAGGCCGGAGTTTTAAGGAAATACTTCAAAGATTTGTTTTCCTCAACTCATTTCAAATCATTTTTATAAAACCTTATGAAAGACTTGCAAAACTGGCTTTATGCAAAAGAACCCTTATCCCCCTCCTTGTTAAGCCCTAGTTGCATTTAGTCAGCCTTGCTTGTTGAGTATAAAGTATACTCACCCTCGCCTTTTATGCGGGGCTGCTCATTCCAACGAGCAGGTTGCGACACCGAGGAGGAAGTATACCAGGACGGGGACTTCGCTGAAGGAGTTCAAGACGAAGACTACTCCGACGTCTAGGGCGCATCCGTCAGACATGCCTGTGGAGTTGCGTTGGGTTTTCCATTTGAAGTTGAACTATGTTATTTGAATTTCCGCTGCTAGGCCATGAAGGCTAAACTTTGTAATAATTATAAGACTCTGATGTAATAAAGTACTTTTCGTTGAATGGTGATGATCCAAACTGTATATCTGTGTGTACTAGCTACTTGATCCAGGGACTAGTACAGGTAAGACACAGCAGGGATTCGACTCCGATTTTTGGGTCCTGACAGTAACGCTGCTTTTTGATTGTTCCCGCACTTCTCCGTGCTCACAAATGAGGTAGAGGGGGTCCTTTAATAGTGTTTCGGAGCCAATCGAGCATTGCCACGTAGGGGGATACGTGTAGGAACATCCTTAGCCGAAGGATCATCCGAGGAACAACTTGAGAGGGTCGGCCGGCCTAGGGTGGGTCGGTCGACCCACCTTCGGTTTATCCAAGCCGTCAGCTTCGCATGGGATGCTCTATGGACGGTGTAGATTGCCCACTTGCGTCAGTTTTGGCAGTTGGAATCAGTAAGATTTCCTTCCAAGTGGGCCATTGGATCCACCTTGAAGTATTCTAGGCTCTTGGATCAAACCGACTTGCACCGATGGTTGGGATGGACTCCTTGTGTGTTTCTTTGCATGTAGAAGAAAGGCCGAAGCAATTTGGATCAAAACTGGGGCCGGCCGACCATGATTGGGTCAGCCGGCCAGGTCTGGGTCAGCCGACCTAGTTCTGGGTCGACCGGCTTGGTTCCAGCCTGGCTCGCTATCTTCCGAAATTCATATCTCCCTCATCCGGACTGCAAATATAGCAAATAATATATGCATTTCGATCGTCTCGATGAGCCCTTCATCATGGTTCAGTCCAATTTGTCATTTGAAGTCTTCCCCAAAAATATTTAGTTTAAACACCATCTTTTGCCCGATTTGTGTATGCCCGATAAATCGTTATTTCTTGCGTATTTTGGGTGCATGCCTGCAAAATATGAGAGTACACCAAAACTCGTGGAACTCATTAGTTTAAACCAAATTTAGCTTGAATTCCTACATTTTGTGGATATGTTGACGGTCGAAAACATATAAGATTTTGGAAATAACGACCGTCAACACCGGCCATTCTAATGTTTAGGGTTTTTGTAGTCGTATACTTTGATACCAGTGCTGAGGGGTCCCCCTTTTACCATACCGGGAACATCCTCTGTGACTCAGCTCTAGTCCCTGGACCAATATGCTAGAGCACACGTTTACATAGCTGGATCATCTCATACATCGCATTCATTTCCAAAATATTACATTGTCAGGGTATAAATCCAAATTCGCACAGTGGCGATTAATACATTAAGTCCAAAAGAGGCATCAAAGTATTTAAATCCAGCAGAAGATTTAAAACCAAAAGCCTCCAGCAGCTATGCAAACTGCAAGCGATTGGTGAGAACCACCAATCATTAGCCTGACTGCCATCTTCGGTGACATCATCTTCGTGGCAATCATAGTCGTCGAGTTCAACCTCAAAGAGTAAATTATATGAGAGTGAGTGCTCAATTCAACCGCACTTGCGAGCCAACTCCCAGCCTAATACATGTGCTTATAGGGGTCTCAAAGGAAAGGCTGGGGGTTGCTTTATTTGCGGAAAGCCAATTTTAAAGATTAAGTATATATATATGTGAAAATCCTATGACTTAGCTATTTTCAAGAACATTTTTAGAGATAAGAAGTAATTGTTTCAAAGGGGGTTTTTATCCGGGCCGATTCGTGGCCCTTCCTAAATAATCATAGATAAAGAGCATACACCAGGAACAAACCTACTCCTACCCTCCTTGTACAAAACCCGGCAAAGCCTACCCATTTGTACAAGCATCGGAGACGGATACGAACCCTACCCTTATGCCCTTAGTCTATTCCAATTCCCAATCCGCATGATCCGGAGACAAATCTACTCCTACCTGCTTGTACAAAACCTGGCAAAAGCCTAACCACTTGTACAACATCCGGAGATGGATACGAATCCTACCCACATGCTCTTGATCCATTGCCAGTTTCCATTCCTACCCTCCTTGTACAAACCCGGCCAGAGCCTACCCACTTGTACAAGCACCGGAGATGGAAATGACTGAGTCATAATCATCATACACAACACTACTAGCAGGCCTCAACAACATTCACATAACCGTAAATTGAATCATATCGTGTTCGGTGGACGATTGCCCACCATTCGGGCGTCTATACCCGAAAGAAATCATATTAAGACCTAAGCCAGGTCTAAGCAAGTTTTACCCAGACTATTTATCTAAACAAATATAATTATCCTAGGGTTATCCAAAGGATCATGATAATCAAAACCATCATGTAGGGTATTCACAAGTAATTCAAATGACAGGCATGTTATAACATGATTAAAGCAACAGGTATTTATCTAGGATTTTCCATTTGATATACTGGTAGTCATATACTTAAGCACACACACTTTTGACAATTTAAAACAAAATATATTTATAAAACTGGGATCATTATGCATTAGGGTAGTTGACTCACCTGCTTTGAGAGCTACAGGGTCGATGGTGTTGGGATCAAAGTCGGGATCTGCGACCGGGTCGTCTAACCCTTGATCAGCGACGTCGGTATCTACTCGGTTGCAAATAAACACCAAGTAAATAAACAAGAAAGGCAACATGAGTGCATATGATGCATGCTCTAGCGCAAATGTCACCGATTTACACTATGGGTCCTTTTTGGTGATTTTTATTATTATTTTCCTACTTATCAAGGAAGTTCCATGAGCTAGTATCAAGTATACTATCTCATTGCAAAAATGAGGTGGTGCTGTTTCTAGCCTAAAAGTGCTCATTTTATTAGTGTTGAGGTTCTGCCCATATATATATATATGGTGTATATAGCCATTATATTTTATTTTTCCTATATATTTATTTCTTGCACTTTTAATACCAAGGTTAGGATGTCCAACATTTTTGTCATGCCCAGAAGGTCATTTCTATCTCTAGGAATATTCTCATAATTTTTTGGTCTACTGATCATATTTTATTTGTGAGATACTTCTTTCCTGCCATTTTCTATTCACTAGAAAATACTATGTTGCTACTATTCTATTTTTCTAGAGCAATATGAATATGCTGCATGTGTCATACTATTTTTCCTAAGTCCAGAATATCCTAAAATATTTTCTATTATTTTTGCATAATTTTTGGAACTTATTTACAATATATATTAAATCAAATATATTTACTGAACATCTAAAATCATAAAAGCCAGGGAAAACGGCTGCTACGGTGTTGGGCCGGCCCACCCAGCTCGGCACAGTGAGGCCGACAAGGCTCGGCAGGGCGCGGCCCACTTTCGCTCGGCCCAACAGAGAAAAAAACAGTAGAGGGGGGTGTTGACTAGTGGGGCCCGCTCGTCAGTGTCCTGGAGCAGGGGGGCAGCGGCAGTACAATTCCAGCAGCGGTGGCACTCTCTCGTAAGGGGAAAAGGGAGAAGAAGGAAGTGGAGGCGAGGAGGATGCTCGGGGTTGGCTCGGCCGGGCAAGAGGGCGGTGGCCGAAGCGGAGGGAACTAGCGGCTCATGGCGAACTTGCTCGCCGGCGGGGCAATCAAACCAGTGGCGGGGTCAGCGGGCAACAATAGGAAGTAGGGAGGGTCGTGGTGACGCCGATTTGGGTCGAGGATGGTCGAGGCGGCGCAGCGACGTGGCCGGGGCAGGGGTAGAGAAGGAAGGCCACAGGCAGCGAGCTCCAGCGAGCTTAGGGCGGTGCTGAGGTAAGGAAAAAGATAGGAAAACAGAGGGAGGTGGAGGGGCAGCTTACTGAGGGGAGGGAGAGGACGGCACGGCGATGGCGCTCCGAAGCGCGGAGCTTCGAGATGGGCGGCGCGTCTGGAGGGGAAGGGCATAGTGAGAGGCAAGGGGAGAAGGGAAAAAGGCTGTCGGAGCAGAGGGGGGTAAAAGGGAGGGAAAAACAAAGGAAAGGAGCTGCGTGGGAGGGAGGAGCAGAAGGAGAGGAGCACGCGGCGGCCCTGGCAGGGAGCAGCTGGCGTGTGGAGGCTGAGAGCAGGAGGAGGGGAGCACGCGGGGGGGGGGGGGTGTGGCAAGGAGTGGCAAGCGCGTGGAGGTGGCTGGCAGACGCTGTTGACATGGGACCGTGATCGGGCGGCATCACCGGGCATCTCACACCACGCGGCACCGGTCTACGGGCACGGTGGGGAGGAGAGAAAAACAAGCAAGAGAGAGAGAGAGAGAGTAGGACAGGGAGAGAGTGAGGGAGAGACCGAGCCGAGAGAGGGGGGCACGGGCGGCTCGGCTCAATCTGGGTGAGCCGGGGGTGAGGGGAGGAACGACTGGCCTAGCCGACTAGCAAGGCCTAGGAAAGTGGGCTAGCGCGGGCCCACGAGCTTGAGCCAGGCCCAAAGCAAGGCCAAAATGGATCAATTACAAACCTAAAGGCCCATTTTAGCTATTAAATACCATGGGTTATTTAAAAAATTTGCTTCGTTTCAGTAGTTCTATTTTTAGTTGTATAGTTACGGCTAATTCTCTAGTGTGTATGCATATATGTGTGCTCATGGTTATGCATTTGATTTCATAGCCCAACCCATAACTATTACATTAGCCTAGGTTCAAAAGTAGGGTGTTACAATGTGTGTTCTTAAAGATTGACTTAAGATCAGGATACCACCAGATAAAAATCAAGAAATCTAATATACCCAAAATAGACTTCACCACTAGATATGAACTGTATGAGTTTACAGTGATGTCCTTTAGGTTGACCAATGTCCCAGCTTATTTCATGTGCCTTATGGACAAAACATTCATGAACTTCTTGGATAAGTTTGTAGTGGTGTTCATAGATGACATCCTAATATATTCAAGGTTAGAGGAAGAGCATGAGAACCACCTTCGAATGGTGTTGGAAAGGCTAAGATAACACCAACTGTACGCCAAATTTAGTAAGTGGATTTCTAGATGAAAGAAGTGTACTTCTTAGGCCACATCATTTCAGCAGGAAGTGTAGCAGTGGACCCCACAAAAGTGGAGAGCGTGTTGGGAAGGAAACAGCCCAAATCAGTCACTCAAGTTAGAAGCTTCCTTGGGTTAGCGGGCTATTACATAACATTCATTGAAGATTTTTCCAAAACCGCTCGGCCACTGACCAACCTTTTAAAGAAGGAGGAGAAGTTCGAATGGACTAAGGAGTGCGAGTCCAGTTTCCAAGAGCTGAAGTCAAGGCTTACCTAAGCACCAGTGTTCGCCCTACCCGATATTCACAAGAACTTTGAGATTTATTACGATGCCTCCAAGCAAGGATTAGGGTGTGTGCTCATGAAAGGAAGAGTTGTGGCCTATGCTTCTAGACAGCTCAAGCCCCACGAGGGAAATTATCCCATTCACGATTTGGAGTTAGCAACAGTGGTGCACGCCCTAAAAATTTGGAGACACTACCTGATCAGCAATAGAACCGAGATTTACACTGATCATAAGAGCCTAAAGTACATCTTTACCCAGCTCGACTTGAACCTAAGGCAGCGACGCCGGTTGGAGTTGATTAAGGACTATGACTTGGGAATTCACTATCATCCTGGTAAAGCGAATATAGTAGTTGATGCCTTGAGTCACAATTCCTGCTACAACAACATGATGGTTAGGGAAGCCCAACCAGAATTACACAAGGAGTTTGAGAAATTAAATTTGGGTTAACCAAAGAAGGCGACATGGACTCCCTAGAAATACTTCCTACGCTCGTGGAGCAGATCATGAAATCACAGGAAGGTGATGCAGAAGTGATAGGGATAGAGGAAAGGATTAAGAATGGCAAGGCCCCAGGATTTTCTAAAGATGACAAGGGCATACTATGGTTTGGGACTAGAATCTTTGTGCTTGATGTTAGGAAAATAAAAGAGGCCATTCTCAAGGAAGCTCATGATACGCACTTGTCCATCCATCCTGGTAGCACCAAAATGTATTTGGATCTAAAAGAGTCTTATTGGTGGCAAGGAATGAAGAAGGAAGTTTCCGAGTACATCACTCTGTGTGACATCTGCCTAAGAGTGAAGGCACAACACCAAAGACCAGCCGGTCTGTTGCAGCCCCTGAAGGTGCCTAAGTGGAAGTAGGAAGAAATTGGCTTCGACTTCATCACCGGGTTACCAAGGACTCAATCTGGTTATGACTCCATATGGGTTATAGTGGACAGACTTACCAAAGTAGCCCATTTCTTACCTGTTCACACCACCTACACCGGAGAAAAGCTAGTAGAGCTGTACGTGAACAAGATAGTTTGCTTACATGGTGTGCCCAAGAAAATAGTGTCAGATAGAGGTACCCAGTTTACTTCCAAATTTTAGCAAAAACTCCATGGCTTATTAAGGACGAAGTTGAACTTTAGTACAGCATAGCACCCTTAGAAAGAACTAATCAAATTTTGGAAGACATGCTAAGAGCCTGCACTATGTAACCAGGGCAGTTGGGATAAGCAGTTGCCCTATGCCGAGTTTGCCTACAACAACAGTTACAAATCCAGCATTAAGATGTCTCCCTTCCAGGCCCTTTATGGCAGGAAATGCCAGACCCCGCTCTATTGGCAAGAAACTGGCGAGAGGAAAGTGTTTGGACTAGACCTGCTGCAAGAAGCCGAAGAGCAAGTCAAGTTGATTCAACAATGGCTCAAGACGGCTCAATCTAGACAGACAAGTTATGTCGATAGCCGCCGTAGGAATCTGACCTTCGTTGTTGGTGATTTTGTGTACCTCAAGGTGTCCCTGCTCAAAGGTATTCACAGGTTCAGAGTCAGCGGTAAGCTTGTCCACAGATATATTGGTCCCTTCAAGATCCTTGCAAGAAAAGGAGAAGTGGCATACTAGCTAGAGTTGCCTGAACTGTTAGCTCACATGCACAACGTGTTCCATGTATCACAAATCAAGAGGTGCTTATGGGTACCAGATGATCAAATGCCACCGGAGAATATGGAATTAGAACCAGATTTGACCTATGAAGAATACCCTATCAGAATTTTGGACGAACCAGTATGCAAGACGTGAACCAAGTCCATTTGGTTCTACAGAATTTAGTAGACCAACCTTTCAGAGGCAGAAGCCACCTAGGAACGGGAAGAAGACCTCCGGGCCGAGTTCTCGGATTTGTTTGCCGCACCTTTGGAATCTCGAGGACGATATTCTCCTTAAAGTGGGAGGTTTGTAACACTCTGATTTTATCGAGTAAATAAAAATTGAACTGTTATAGTTTTTAAAATATGAAAGAATTATTAAAAACCAAGCAGGACTGAACCTAGGGAATAATAAATTTTATGCAAAATAACAAATGGCAAGACAAATTTGGTCAAAATATAAACTCAATCATGGGATACAATTATAGATTTTATAAAATTTTATCCAACCACAAACCCAAATATTAAACAGGGTAAACAAAGAAAGGAGAATAGGGAAAAACCAGAAAAAGAAAATAAAAAGAAATGGAAAACGGGCCCAGCCCACTTCCCCTCTCCCTCGGCCCACTCTCCCTCTCTCTCCATACGACCTCTCGGGTCCAGCGCATTGGCCCAACCTCCTAGGCCAGCTCCCCTCGTAGCTATGCCATGTGAGCCCTGCCCCTGCCTGTCCTGCTGCTCCTACGTCACGACACGGTGCTCCAATTCCAATGCCAGGGCGCACGCGCGCCCGTACGACGCGACATGGCATGCACGCTCGCCCTGCCCTCCATGGATGGGCATGGCATGTCGCGCTATGCCTGCCATGTTGCTCCTGCAGCGTCGTCGCCTTACCGTGCATTCCCGGGACGGCATGGTGCTGCGCGACGGGGCATCATGTGCCATCGTGTCCCTCGCAGTACCTTAACTTCCCCTCGTCACCGTTTAGGCGGCAGCTTACCCGCTCTGCGATGAGAATGCAAGGCCATGGCCCCCGCATGACGATAGAGCAGCCACGTGCCCCTTTGGCGTGCTGGACCTGTCGGCTAGCTCTCTGGGCCACCGCCAGCCCCCCTACCCCTCCCCGAGCCGATAAAACCCCCCACTGTCCTCCTCATATTTTCTCTTTTCGGCCTGTTCTGCCACCACGCTCTAGCCAGATTTCCCGCGCACGTCGGTGAGCCTCATAACCCAAATCCGAGCGCAAAAGAGAGCTCTCCTTCTCTACTCCCCAATCCTTCCTCTAATTGGTTTCTCTCCCTTCACAACTCGTCGGAACGCCCACGAGGCGCCGCCAGCCGGGAACCGCCCCCTTTCGGGTTTCTCCGCCGCCGATAAGTCTCATTCCAATTCATTGCTCTAGGAGCATCCTAAGAACACTGTGCTCATGACCGTACCCCTAATTTGGGCAAGGACCCACTAGAGTTCGTTGGCAACGGGAGCCCTGCTCTGACCGCCACAAACCTCCACGACGCCAGGATGATTTGAGCCACCTCTGTGCTCGCCGCCACCTCAGGTAGCCTACCGATGCCCCTCTATAGCTCTAGAAATCATCACGTGTAGCTAGGAACCCTGGCATCATTGGTGCTAGGGTGAATCGTGCCCGCTACCGCTGCCCTTAGCCACGCCGCCGCTCCAGGCATTCTTAGGCAATGCCGTCGCCGCCAGCAGCATCGCCGTGAGCTGCAAGGCCAGTTTCCTAGAGCTCGCCGGCCAGGTTGGCCCAAACCATCGGCGTGCCGCCCTTCTTCCTCGCCCGGTCACGCTCGACTAGAGGAGGAAGATGGTGACGTCACACCCCTCCGGTAGAGTCGCTGACCAGTGGGACCGAACTGGTTAGCCATTGATTGGTGGTTAACCGTTGATCCATCACTGATACACAGTGTTAGTGATATGCCCTAAATGAAGGAGAACACAGTGCTACTCTAGCCGGAAAACAAAATTTTTCTACCGCGAACACGCAGGAAACATGCGAGTCAGAGATCATGGAGCGTTACCCTTGGAGCACGTTAGCAGCAGAAGTATAGTGGGTGAAGCCTCCCCGCATGCTCCGAAGCACTGTACGTAGTCGAACGTGACGTGGTACAATTTCTCCTCGTCACGGATCGCCGTCACAACAACGTCGTTTTAGTCGTACAGTTGATGTAGCCGATCGAATCGACCAGTGCTGACGCAAGAGCAATGACGCCTCTACGGTATCCACACGTCTGGAGTGGGAACACCACGCGCTGGTGTGTTAACACCCACACGCGCTGTTACGGTTTTAGGGGCAGTAGGACACGGCGGCGGCTAGGGCTCGTGGTGGGGAGACTCAAACGTCGCACGCCTCCACGCCTCCTTTATATAGAGCGCACTAACGGGCCTTCTATGATAGAAGCCCACTAGGACTCGCGCTAATGGATCTTCTACAATAGAAATCCATTAAGACGCCAGAGGATCCAAATACGCATAAAACCACTAATGGATCCAATCCATTAGACATAATTCGACCCGTTAAGTGTGTGACCCATTAGGCTCATGCACCAGTCTACCGCAGTCCCGGAGAACCCTTTCCCCAGACCACAAGTCAATAGCGGTACCTAGCAGCACATATTGACCCCTGAATGTACACAATGATCGAATCAGCTGAACCTTGATACACTCACATAGGATCCTTTTACCACACGATATCAGTC